>JAQSUU010000810.1:0-5222983 GCA_038087645.1 Saccharum hybrid cultivar R570
CCTTCACACTTTGATTTCATGAAAGCACCTGATGGCTGGAAGGTACCTAATTTTAATAAATTTAGTGGCGATGATAGTAAATCTACCATGGAGCATATTAGCATGTTTTCTTGCACAATTGGGTGAAGCTAGTGCTTATGATTTTATGAAAGTTCGCAATTTTTCATTGTCCCTTACTGGCACAGCTTTTGCATGGTTTACTTCATTACTAGCTTGTTCTATTGGTTCATGGGCTGAACTAGAAGAAAAGTTTTATTGTCACTTTTATACCGATGTCCATGAAACTAGATTGTCTCATCTTGCATCGGTTCGTCAAGGTCATGATGAGTCTGTTTTTTATTTTGTTAAGCAGTTTAGAGAAATTAAGAACCGATGCTTTCATTTAATGATCTCTGAAGAGATTTAACTAACTTATGCTTTGCTGGTTTACATCCTAGTATTAGGGATAAACTTGAACATTATGAGTTTGTGAATGTTAATCAACTATTGCAAAGGGCCATTTTAGATGAATCGCGCCTTAAATAATCTCGTGAAACTTATAAGTCTAATCGTCATAATGTGCATGTTGTTGATGATCATTCCAATTGTTCTGATGATGATAATAAAGAGATTTGTCCTGCTGAAATTAAATGGCCAGCAAAGAATAAGATGGTTACTTGTCCATCTCTCAAACCGATTCATAAGAATCGGGGTGAAGAAATGAAGTTTACTTTTGATTTGTCTAAATGTGATCGAATCTTTGATGAATTATTGAAATTCGGTTATATTAGAATTAATTATACATTGCCTTCAGCTGATGAGTTAAAAAGAAGAGCTTATTGTAAATATCATAATTTTTTCTCATGCCACTAATGATTGCAATGTTTTCCGTCGGTAGGTCCAATCGGCCCTTAATGAGGGACGATTGAGTCTTTCTGATACGCAAGTTGATAAGGTCTCTTTTTCAAAGCATGCAATTGAAGCAAGACCACCCACTGTTTTGATTCGTTCCGAGCAAGCTGATACAACTCAAGACAAGAATGTGCTTATCGGTGAACCACATGTAGCACCGAATGTCGAAACGAATTCGGGGTGCAAGGTGGTGCTAGAGAAGGACGGTGAAGGCAAGAACAAATTAAAATATCACCGCTGGATCAACACAGTATTTGAGCAGGCAACGGTGGTACGAAACGGTGGCGGCACAGCAGAAGGGGCCCAGGCGTGTAACTGGAACCCAAGGAATGGTCTCTCCGTTGTGCAGTAGAAGGAAAAGCGAAACAAGATTTTTCTTTTTTTTGGTGGGAAAAGGATGCAACCACATTAGCAGTCAGAACAACATGGCAAAATGCAAGACATAGGAACCAAATACTTTCTATATATATTTTGGTTTTAAGCAGGTAAACACAATTTGAACTGAGAAAGCAAGGGAAAGAAACATCATGGCCAGCGAAAGGAAAGCAATAATATAGAATGTGACCAAATCAGTAAAACTAATTAGCAACATGAGCACACACCTGATGAGATTAAGGGCCTGTTTGGTTTCGTTTGATTAAAGTTTAACTCTCATCACATCAATGTTCCCTCAAATGCATGGAGTACTAAATGTAGACTAATTGCATGCATGTCGGTATAGATTAGGAGTAATTTACGAGATGAATCTATTAAGCCTAATTAGTCTAAGATTGGAAATTTTTTATCAAATAAGACAAAAGTACTACAATGTTGGTTAAACTTTAACTCCTCAAACCAAAACACCCCTAGCACCGCGCCATTAGTGCTGGCAAGTTGGCAGGCGACGCTCACAGGTACCCAACGGCAGCAGCAGCCTAGGCAAAAGCGTCTCTGGAAAAAGTGAAGAACAGATGAAGACATCGTACAGGCAGTAAACATGCAAGGCCTTGTTTAGTTACCTGACTCGGGGTGGCCGATTCGGCATAGTGCCACCCCGAGCACTGTAGCATTTTTTGTTTTTTTAATAATTGTCTAAATCTTGATTAATTAGGCTCTAAATGTTCGTCTCGCAAAGTACAACAAAACTGTATAATTAGTTTTTTATTTCATCTACATTTAGTACTCCATATATATATGCCGATATTTTGATGTGATGAAGAATCTTCTTTTTGCATAATGGAATTTAGGGGTTAATTCTGGAATCTAAACAAGGCCAAATAAAGAAGGGAACCAACCAGCGGCACGGAGGTAAGCAGCGGATACTAACGGACCTGGAGTCGGCGGACTAAGCTTCCGACGCGGCGCCCACGGCAGGGCGGGGGGGGGGGGGGCGCCAAAACTGAGGACCCCTCCTCCGCGGCACCCACACGGCTGAACTCCGGCCGGAAAACTACACGGAACGACGACGACAGCAACAGACAAGGTACTTGGATGTACGGAGGAAGCGAGGGTCTCAAGAAAATGTCGTCCCGATCTGTAGGAACGAAACCAAGGAATAGGAAGGAGAAATCAAACAGAGGAGAGCAACGTGAGGCGAGCAGGTAGGAGTCGAGGGTGGCGGCGCCGGGCCGCTGGCAGCTGCGGCGACGGCGGTATTAGGGTTAGGCTGAGCACTGTTGCAGGTACGGTCGTCCGCAGCAGCACAGAACCGCGAACAGCAGGAAGGCAGCAGCCGCAGCGACCATGATTGCCGAGGAAAGCAGAGGGGGCTGCCTACGACGGCGGCAGGAGGCCGGCGAGCGTGTCGAGGAACGTCGCGTGCGGGGAGAAGATGCAGGAAGCGGAGACGAGAAAGAGAACCAGAAAAGTGTGGAAGGGAGTGGACCTGACCGGGACGAATCTAGAACGAGGATTGGTACCTGCTCCCGACGGAAAGCAGGAGGGACTGCATGCAGAACGAAGGAATCGAGCGTGGAACGTCGGAATCCAGCGAATGGAAGTAGAATTAGCTCTGAGAAACTATGTACGCAGGTAATCTTGGCCGTTAACGGAGGGAATCAAACGGCCAAACAAATTTAGGACGACGTGGGCAGGTGTTCCATAGGGAAGCTCTACGGGTTTTCTAGAGGTTAATTAATTAATTAATTAATTAATTAATTAATTAATTAATTAATTAATTAATTAATTGCCTTTACATAGCTACTATTGGTAGAACATGTGGAATTTGAGAAGAAAACTGAAAAGGCCAAAATAGACAGACAATCAATTGACTATGCGCGTGAAAGTCCACCTTGTTTAATTAATACTCCTAGAATATTTGCAAGTTTTTCTTTCAAGCAATCTGAAAACCTCAAGTAAAAGCAGATAGGTGGTGTTTAAATTCAGGGGCTACAATTTAGGGGTGTCACATGGAAGTGTTCGGACGATAATAATAAAACAAATTACACAAGTCCTCAGTAATCCGCGAGACGAATTTATTAAGCCTAATTAATCCGTCATTTGCACATATTTACTTCAACACTACATTATCAAATCATAGACTAATTAGGCTTAAAAAATTGTCTCGTAAAGTAGTCGTAATCTGTACAATTAGTTATTTTTTAATCTATATTTAATACTCCGTGCATGTGTTCAACATACGATGTGATATGGACTAAACTTGAAGGAAGAAACTAAATAAGGCTAAATCATATGACGTTCACCCCAAATTTAGAATTTTGACAAGTACCATGCTAGTGGCCAAACGTACTAATTGAATACTGTTTTTTAACTGGGTCAACGCTCTTGCTTGTGAGGTTGCATGAAGCCTACACGTATTAATGCGATAAGGACGATGAACTATCTTTTCGCAGCCACAGTTCCCGTATGTCCTTGTTTATTTACATATTATAAACTGACGTGGTACATGTACCTACTCCCTCCGCTGCATTTTAAACTTTGTAAAGAATGTAATTGTAGAGTTAATAGGACCCACTAATTAAAAATATCTTTATATGACTAAAATCTACCATCTATAAAAAGAACATTTTAGAAGACAATCATTTCTAAAATGATAGATGAGGGACAAATACGTAATTTCATATCTACACTAATCTTACCTTGAAAAACGAGATTTACAATCTTTCTAGGACGGATGGAGTAGTAGCTATATATGTTCCATATTTAGAGACGTTTTATTAAGGGTGTGTTTAGTTCCTCATTTCATCCAAAAAAAAATTGGGTTTTGGTCTATTATTTTGTAAAATGGAACTAAACACCATGTAAAATTTTTGGCAAAAGGATATCTATTCTCCATTTTGGATTTTAGCCTCAAGTGGCAAAAAGAAAAAGCCAAAAAGATAAAAAGCCCTCACCCACTTCATGAAAAATTTGGTATTTTGGATGGAACTAAACACAACTAGAAAATTTTAGCATTTTGCATTTCATCATTCTAAAATAGCTGATATTTTGCATTTTGCATTCCACGAGAATCTAAACACAGCCAAATTAATAATTGTTAGTAGTATGGATGTGGACGCTGACCTTTTATGCTGCTTATTAATTACGGCAGTGGTCGTTTTAGAGTACTTCCGGAGTAGTACATGTAACAAGTTAGAGATCTAGTCAGATGAATTCTAGAGCTTTCCACAACACTCCTGGCCAGGCCGCCAACATAAACAAATCCGCTACCAGGTTGATGTGGATTGGTCCGGTTTAGTTTTTACCTAAAAACTTTTGAACCCGTCACATCGAATGTATGGACACATGTACGAAACATTAAATATAGATAAAAAAACTAATTGCATAGTTTGTATAGAAACCGCGAGACAAATCTTTTAAGCCTAATTAGTCATAATTGCTATAAAAATACACATGTGGTAATGATAGATTAATTAGGCTTAATAAATTTGTTTCGCGGTTCCCAGACGAGTCATGTAATTAGTTTTTTTATTAGTATCTGAACATCCTTTTCGACATCTAATAAAACATCCGATGTGACACTCAAAAATTTTTTACCCACGAACTAAATAAGGCCTTTATTTATTTATGCTTGACTGGCCTTGTCGTGTTATAAACGTAAGCATAGCCGTTTTGAACACGCACGTTTGCCCTGTCGTCACACCCGTACCGCTTGCAAAGACTTCAGTTTTGTGCAAGCACGGGGCTGGGATGCGATGACTTGAAGGGTCTGATCGGCTAGTTTCAATTCTTGCTCAATCAAAATTATGGTGTGTCAAAATTTGTAATCATCTATTTGGTTCATTACTAAAGAATTGGTAAATCGATGTTTATGATCAAAGTTTTGGGCAAGTCTCTTAAAAGTTCTTAAACTGCATAAAAGAGAAAAAAGTTTTCCTACTACTGATATGACAGTCAACTAAATGCACACCTATATTTTATACTCTAACTTTAACAAGCCTAAATTTTGGCTTACCATAAGTTTGGTTTGATAAAAAATTAGTAGCCAATTACGTTCAATTCGCGCTTGCTTTGCATTGAATGATCGAATCTGCAGCCTAGTCCAGCAGCTAAAAGGAGTGAAAACGGACAGAATTGCTCGTGGTCGGACTTGGGCAGCTCAGCTCTCGCAATCACCAACAGCACCCGGCGGCAGTGCGGCCGACGAAACGAAGGCGCAAAGCTACGGACAATCCAATATGTTTACGTACGTAGGGGTGGACGTCCCTCCACCGGCTGAGTTTTTCTCTTCTGTTATTACTGTTAGATTAGACAAAACCTCATATACTACAAGTTCTTCAAAAACAACAATAATAGCTCTGTTTCCGTGGTGCCTATAGTTAACTTATGAGGATAGTCCTCACCTAATATATATATTTTAGAATAATGCTATTATAAATCTTGAAATATCAACATCTACAAAGTCAAAGAACTTAAATTTGAATAAACAGGTTCCGTGACAAGAAATCTAATCAGCTAAGCTTCATAACTCTAGAGTTCTATATAAATGTTCGATCCAAAAGTACTCCCACATTCAAGAGTCCAAGGAATATTTTGCCATGTCATCCGCTATTAATTTAAGCAGTGAAACTTGTACGCGCTTAAAATGTGTTCCAATTAGTTGCTATCATATCAAAATATAAGAGATCACCTGTTCGCTTGAACTTATCAACCATGACACAATGTTCTTCTTTCACAACAAAACAGCTTCAGCCAGTTTATCAGCCGCAGAAACCAATTGCCTAACAGATTGTAAAACACCTTTTTCAGTTATAAAATATACCTTGCACCTTTTCTGGAGGTACAGCAGTAGCTCAACTGAACACTGCGTGCTTCCTTTGCTGGGCAAAATAAAGTAGGGTACAATGCTAACAAGGAGAAATAAAGTAGTATTGCTGTTTTCGCAACTTTTTTTTTTATAATGTAACATTCTCTTTCCTAGTTCAAACAGGGTTTGGTAACTTTTTGTAAGGAGTATACAGTTAGGTCATGTACAATGCATTGGCTCTTGTAAAGACGCTTCGAAGGAGAAAGAAAAAGTTCCGTCAGCAAGCATCTCTCCGGAGCTCAAGCTGCAGTGAAAAAATCATTTAGAGGCGCTTAACTACCGTTGGTTGAGGCCGTTCTATCCCCCACGGTCCTGGAGATCGCACGAGATTCGGCCTTGGCGCCGTTGCCTGGTGAAGCGGCAACTCCGTCCATTAACATCAAAAGCTGTTCGAGCTAGAGTCCACGGTGGAGGAAAAACTAAATAACAGCCCGTAACAGCCCATAAGCACCCTGTGTTGTATATGCCCTTAGTGGTGGGAGTTGATCTAGAGAATTAAGATAAAAATTTAATTAAGGTAACAATTTAATTTTTAGTTCTAATTCTTTATTCAGTTAATGGAGAGAAACAAGTGCGTGAATTCAAGACTATTCGTATCTTGTGGCAGAAATCATATCACAAATTATAATAAACGATGAGGATGCATTGTTTCTCACTAAAATCACAATTTTTCACTTAAGTACCATTCCTCCCTAAGAAGCAATGACAGTTTGATTCTAGCCTACCATTCCTTTTCCTACCAAAACTCTTACTCCTCTATTAAAAAAGAAATCTCATTTTTTGAGGACTCCAACAATTATAAGTTTGATTAAATTTATAAAAAATAGTACTATTTTCAAATTGATTTATTATGAAATATATTTCATAATTAATTTAGTGATACCTACTATGTTTCATAAATATTAGAAATTTTCCCTATTTGATTTAAGATGAGATTGTTTGACCTCTATTTTTAACTTTTTTGGAAACCAGGGACTCCCACTAAAAAAAGAACATTTCTAAACTCGTGTCCTAAACAGGCCCTAATAACCACCCAACGCCCTAGTCCACACAGCTGACAGCTCAAGCCTCAAGGTAAATAAATATTCCTTCTGTCCCAAAAATAATGTAAATCTTATTTCTCGAGAAGTCAAAGATTTTTAATTTTAACTAAATATATATAAAAAATATTGATGTTTATGGTATGTAATAAGTATCATTATATCAATTGCGAAATATGGTTATAATAAATCTAATTGAAAATCTAAATATAGGTAATATTTTATATAAACTTATTTAAACTTAAAGTTTTTTTTGACTCATCTGAAAGCGAGACTTCAATTTTTTTTATGGAGTAAAATCAGGGAGCACACGGCCCCACAGAAGCTGCTGACTCACGCGGCGGCAACGACGGCCCCGCCCGTCCTATATGCTGTACAGGCATACAGCCAACCCCGCCGCTCTGACCTTCTCAGCTGTCGCCGTGCACAAAGTCACAAGCACAGCCCGGCATCGCCAAACGTCACATCAATCGGCCACGGGCGCGCGGGCGGGCGTGAGCCAAAACCCAACCCCACCGGCCACCGCCGTGGGGCAAGGAGGACCAGGCGGCGGACAAGCAGGGGCGAGGAATGGCGGGCGCGGCGGGGCGGACGAAGCGGGTTGGCCGCTACGAGGTGGGCCGGACCATCGGCCAGGGCACCTTCGCCAAGGTCAAGTTCGCCGTCGACGCCGACACGGGCACGGCCGTCGCCATGAAGGTGCTCGACAAGGAGACCATCTTCACCCACCGCATGCTCCACCAGGTACCGTACCTCATCCGCTCCCCATTTTCAGGGAGGCGCTGCAACATCACCATGTCAAATTGGATCCCTATGCTGCACGTTTGAGCTTGATTTTTAATTTTTTTCTTTTTCGAGACAGCCATTTTAGCTTGATTTATTGAGCTGCCTTTAAAGTTTCGATCCCGGACGAGCTGCCTATAGGCACATACAAGGTGGAATCGTCGAATGTTCCGTCGGAAAAAGTCGCCGAATTCCGGTGCGGGACCGAGCCGAATATACCAACGCGAGCCACACAGTAATCCCAGCAACTTGCAGCAGCAAACCAATAGGCTAAAGCTAAGCTTTAGCCCAACCACCGTCACTTGTTTTTTCCCCCCTTTCCTGAACAGAACAGAAACTACCCGTTTAATTCCACGCTCGATTTCAGCTATGATGTTCATTTCGGGGGAAAAATCTTAGGAGAGGGAACAGTTCATCTTGGAATTCCGCTCCACGAACACAAGCAGGATCGTACCAGAGTTCAGCCCTGCGCTTGGTCTGGCAAGTGGGTTGAATTCAGCGCCGCTTGACCATCACCATCTTGAAGTGAATCTGTCCTAGTATCTTGTGCGATTAGCGTTGGCCAGGTTGATTAAGCCATTTTGGCATTTCGCAGGTTCTGTTTATACGAGTCTGGACATTCGTTATTTCCAATGATTAAAAAGTGAAAAGTCTGTCCAGCCCGATCACCATCGTTTTCTTTTTCGACAGCTTTAGACCATATTCCAATGATAGCAACAGAGATCTGCATTTTAGGTTTAATATGTTGTGATACCAACAATTACTACCGGCCAAAGTAGAATCACTAGCAATGGAAAGCATCGAGTCTTGCATCCATCAAAATACTCCAAGCCCACAAAACAGTATCTTCCTTCTCTCTTTCTCTCTCTCAAGAATTGAGGATTACCTTTTACCAGTTGACCAAATATCTTTTGTCAGTTTATTAAAAAATATGAAGTTTTTTTGGTTTCCATGCTCCAGTGAGCTTACTACTTGTTTGCTGCCAGATCAAAGGGGAAATATCAATCATGAAGATCGTAAGACATCCCAACATAGTTGGGCTTAATGAGGTATGTGGTTTGCCATAATGGTGCTTAGAGTTCTCTGTTTTACCTATCCAATCGTATTATACTAGAACTGTATTCCTACAAATTATAGCCCTCTATATCACCTGGTTTCCTTACTTTACACGCATTTTTATTACTTTGTAGGTGTTGGCCGGGAAGACAAAGATATACATAATCTTGGAACTTGTCACTGGAGGTCAACTGTTTGATAAAATAGTAAGAATCTCCATGACATTTCATTTCGTGAATTAAAAAGCTCCATGAACCTAGAAGGATCTAGGTGACTTTAATGTTAAGAAGAAATAGGGACCCAAATTTGAGATGGAGAAGACCTGAACCTGGGTGGTGATGGGTGCACACACATAGCTCACATGGTTCCAGGTTCCTAAATCATTTTTTAAATATAAATCGATGGTAACGGATAACATCAAATATTTGTAGGCCCGCCATGGGAAGCTACGTGAGAATGAAGCCAGGAAGTATTTCCAGCAGCTTATTGATGCCATTGATTATTGCCACAGGAAAGGAGTTTATCATAGGGATTTGAAGGTCTCTCTTTGATAATGGATGAAAGTATTATTTTAGCTATTCATTAATTACCTATCTTATTACACTGACAGTTTGGGCATTGTTCTGTAGCCTGAAAATCTGCTTCTTGACTCACGTGGAAACTTAAAAGTTTCTGATTTTGGACTTAGCACACTGTCTCAGAATGTAAGTTTGTTGATTTCTATTGCTGTACTGCCGACTTATATTAATGATTTAATTTAATGCGCTAATAATGAGCTTCCCCCAGGGAGTAGGACTCCTTCACACGACATGTGGAACTCCAAATTATGTTGCTCCTGAGGTATGGATTGCACTTAAAATTACTAAGTGGTGTAAACATGTATGGAGGGTGAAATGCTCTCTATTGAAACAAGTTCAAACAAAAAATACAAAAAATGATCTTTTAAGATTATCTTTTGAACAAAGCAGGAGCTTTCTTTCAAGAAAATCTGTGACAAAACATATGCATAATAAGTTAGAGGGTTCCTTGACGATTGATGTGAGGGTCAGATTCAGGAGGAGTTATGAAGGATGCTGTTCTTTTATAATGAAAAGCTGCAGATTCCTTTTGCCATGTTCATTCTAAGCTGTTGTTAGTTGCATGTTCTTCACTAGTGTCAGTTGTGTCTGTCACTGTCCTTGTCTTTGACATCATTTTCAGATAAAATCATGAGTGTCTCAGTACATATAATATTCTATATACTCTAACTTGGATCACTATATTAGGTGCTAGGTAGCAATGGATATGACGGATCTGCAGCAGACATTTGGTCATGTGGTGTCATTCTTTATGTTTTAATGGCTGGTTACCTTCCCTTTGAGGAGAATGACCTTCCAAGTTTGTATGAAAAGGTATCAGCTTCTTTTCAAGTGTGAAATTTTGAATATCTCCCTGTCTCCTAAAATTGTTGATTTGCACAATTACTTGGCTCATCTAACACTGAAACCCCTCTCCTCATCTTTTGTATTTCAAGATAACTGCAGCTCAGTACTCATGCCCATATTGGTTCTCTCCAAGAGCCAGGTCATTGATCCAGAGAATACTTGACCCAAATCCAAGAACTGTAAGTAAAAGCACAAACTTGTTTCATTTCATCTTTCTAGTATTTGGATTCTAAACAATGTTTTTCATGTAACTTTAAGCTTTCAGAAGATGTTGATCATCAGTTACTCTTTGTTACTTTCGGCCTATAGTGTGCGAAACTTTTTACAAGTATTTTATCATATATTTGTTTATATTGATGTTGACATGTATTTGGGAAACCCCATATACAAGATCAATATAAGAACTTTCCACAAAAAATTATATACATTTATTGCAAAGCATCTTTTACCTAATATGTAGCATTTCAGTCATCTGTATTCACAAATAAATTGATGGCATCAGTTTCTCTTGTCTCTGCGCTTTCTTTCCAGCGTATCACTATTGAAGAAATAAGAGCAGACCCATGGTTTGAGAAGAACTATGTAGCTATTAGGCGTGGTGAAGATGAAAATGTCAGCCTGGATGATGTTCAAGCTGTTTTTGACAATATTGAGGTTTGTGAGAAATTGATCAGAGTCACCAGAAAGATCCCTATGGTTCTATTGTCCATTTGAAGTTGTTTTTCCTACTAATATTGATTTTATACTATGTTTTTTTTTCTTCTCAGGACAAGTATGTATCTGAGGAAGTAACTCACAAGGATGGTGGTCCTCTTATGATGAATGCCTTTGAGATGATTACACTATCTCAAGGTTTGGATCTCTCAGCATTGTTTGATAGGCAACAGGTACTTTGCAACTCTTTTTACTCAGCATAGTGGACCATTGTCATGGGCATACTTTAGATAACCCTGAACCCAAGCAGCACAACCTGATGTCTGGCAGCCGCGTCACAAGGGAAGGGATACAGGAGACTCTAGGAATCTTGATATGTTTCTTACTTAATAAAAAGAGATACAATCCCATCCTTTTGTAGATGAGTTGTCTTGACCATTAAGAAACTAATATCTCAAATTAAGGGAATGAATGACTCAATCTAATTGTAGCACCCCGTGTCCAAAATTTGCTTACGGGCAGCTCCTCACCTGGAACGAGCCCACATACGCTATTATCTCTAAATAGAGCTACCGTCAACAGTGCCACCTGTTTTCTGCTTGAACACTCATTATCAGTGCGTCGTTTCTAGCACTGTGGCTGTTACATTGGATGAACCCTAATGGGCCATACATGACAGCCATTTAACATTATGCTGTACTTAGCACACAATGAAGATTGAAGTGTTCGTGTGACAATCATGTGAAAAGTTTTGAATTTAACCTATTGGCTCCTTTTCCCATCAAGTAATATTTTATACCACTTCATCTGTGCTACCTGATGTTTTGCTGGTGTTTCCTACTCCCCCATTTTTCATAAAGTAGCCACAAGAAATAAAATAAACTCGTAGTATATTTCCTCTTTAACAAAGACGATGTAACCTGAGCTATTTTCCCTTCTCTTTTCCTGTTTGTTCTTGTATGGAAAGTTATTTAATTATCCTTTTTTTGTGAGTATTTAATAATCCTAATTGATCGATACAGATTCAACATTAAACAATTAATTAGGAACAGAGAAGAAACCTTGGCCCTGCTTATGTTGAAAACAAAATAC
This sequence comes from Saccharum hybrid cultivar R570, assembly GCA_038087645.1. Classification (NCBI taxonomy): domain Eukaryota; kingdom Viridiplantae; phylum Streptophyta; class Magnoliopsida; order Poales; family Poaceae; genus Saccharum; species Saccharum hybrid cultivar. The sequence goes on from JAQSUU010000810.1 coordinate 12,186, forward strand.
TATGTGACAGACTGGGAATTCCATCTTACAATATTCGAGAACCGAGCTAACACTGTCACACATTTCAGTGACACAATAATAGACTTGAGCAACACTCAACTAACAGTTTTGAGCAACCAGGCATAGTTCAGTAGCAAAACTGAACCAAACAATTCAATATCTCATTAGGAACAAGATTTAAGCAACTATTTCGTATTTAAAATTTTAAAACAACTTGTCCAGTGTCGAAAAGTATTTACCTGCTGCAATTGATATCTCTATAGGAATCCGTGATTAATTCATGTAGCTGATCTACTTTTCATTTTATCTATATGTAGACATTGATCCTTTTGTGTTCTCTTCATTTGTTTCATTATCTCCTTAATACGTGGTCGGAATTTTCTGTACACATATCTCAATGCTTATGGATAACAGGCTTATTAGTTGGTCTATCTAATGCCTCTTGCATCACATGGATTTTTTTTTGTAGGAGTTTGTCAAGCGGCAAACACGTTTTGTCTCAAGAAAACCAGTTAAGACTATAGTAGCTACAATTGAAGTTGTTGCTGAGGCAATGGGTCTCAAGGTCCACTCCCAGAATTACAAGGTACACTTGAAACGTTGCTTCAAAAAATATCTGCTGGATAAACATTTAGCTTTTGTTTATCTCCATGTGCTGATACATATTTACTAACTTTTCAGCTGCGGCTTGAAGGTGCAGCATTAAACAGAATGAGCCAATTTGCTGTTGTTCTAGAGGTGAAGTCATGCAGCGCATTAGTTGGTCACTTGTCTTTACAAAATGTTATGCAATCATTTTCATGCTTTGAAGTGCACTTGAATCAGGTTTTTGAAGTTGCTCCTTCTCTGTTCATGGTTGATGTTCGAAAGGTTGCCGGTGACACTCTGGAATACCACAGGGTCTGTTCTGTTTGTTTCTGATCCTTTTACTAATCATGTTGTTGGGCATTAACTAAGTACTAGTTTAAATGATTTTTTTTTCATTCTGCGTTGTGATTTGAGAGTCTGTTCTGTTTGCATGCCATCCTTGCAGTAATCATGTTGCAGGGCATTAAATAAGTACTAGTCTACGTTTTTTCTCCATTATGCCTTGTGATTTGAGTCTTGTAATGATTGATAACTTGCATCTTAAACCAACTGCAGTTTTACAAGAACCTATGCAGCAAACTTGACAGCATAATCTGGAGGCCAACCGAAGTTTCTGCGAAATCTATGCTGCTGAGGACGACCACTTGCTAGCCCAGCACTGAGCTACTGATGGAGTGGCACCAGCTGCTGAGGACGACCACTTGCTAGCCCAGCGCTAAGCTACTGTAGTGGCACCAACAAGAGACGTGATTCCTAGCCGTCAGAAGAGGGGGAGCTTCTGTTAAATCTAGCATTGCTCGTGGACCTGGGATTCGTGATGGTTTCTGCAGCTGCTTTCGCAGGCGATGTATGTACCATAGCTGAGTCTTTATTAGATCAGACGAAGCAGCTTACTGCACCAGGTGTTTGTATATAGTCTGTATAGCTCCAGTTGTGCAGCTGTATGCAGCAGTAACCTGAAATGTCAGGTAGAATCGTTGTTTGCATCTAGTAAGTAGTAAACAACCTGGCTCATGTGATCATGCCACCATATGCCAGATGGTGTAAATACCTGAAGGACGCAACACTCTCTACATGACTACATGTGAGGCAAATTTCTGCCCCTTCTCTATGGCATTTTACATTTGGACCCATGGCAAAAGGTTATGCAAAATTGGACGCTCAGTACCGTGCCGAGGATAGATGTGATGGGCTGATGGCGTCGTATTTCTGCGACGTGCATCGGACTTGGTAAGCCCCCAATGTTGTGGTGCACAACACCGTATGCATTAGCATCGTGCTCTATGTCAGGACGCTGCACCCCATAGCGCCGTGCTTGGGGACTTAACTGCCTGTGTGCCTGCAACTCCGTCGTGCCGTCTATGTGTGTATTATCTGTTGTAACCAGAGAGCGGCTGAACCCCCTCTCGCGTCCGGTCCTCCCTCCAAACGGGCTCAATTCAAGTGGGTTTCAATCACGTGCAAGTGGCTCCCTCACCTTACTCTATTTATTCCAATAATTTTTCTTGATTTGGTCTACATTTTGGGAAACCCTAATCTGAACCCTAGACCAAAAAACATTTGATATGATTTGGTTAGAGTTCCAAAAGGTGTTGTAGATGCTTCACATTGGTCTATGGAGAAGTATTACATTTATTTCTTGCACATATAATTGTTGATTTCATAGATACGCACTAGATTTAGGGTAGGAGAATATCGTGGTAGGTGGGGGGTTGGTGGCTGATGAACAATGGGTGGTCCTTTGAGGGCCAAGGTTTTGGATCGTTTATGCCCGATATATATGTGCATTTCATGAATGGAAATGGTATATGTTTATGTTAGGGAAATTTTGTAGAAAATAGAGATAATGGCCGGTATGAATTATTGATTACTGGGATTGGATTATAAGTAGTGCTTAGGTTTGTAGGTTTATATCGTAAATTGAGACATTTTTATCAATAGTAGCAATGGTTGCTTTGTCTTGATGTGACTAGATTTCGTCAATGCACATATGTAATGATGAGTTCCTTTTGTGTTTGTGAATACTTAGTAGATGGATAATCAAGTGGCATTTGAGGCAATGTATGAGGTGCCATTGCTCTTTAGTGCTCACACGTTATTTGGTGCTATTATTGCTCGATTGAAAAAAGAGGCTTTGATGGACTTAGGAGAGTGTGAATGTAATATTGGAAGGGTTGATTTATTTTGGATCGTCAAAGGGACCACTAATTAAGAGGTTGGTCTCTATTGATGGCCAAGATGAAATGAATAATTATGTGTCGATTATAGGGCTTTGAATCTCCTGCTATAGCTGCCATTATCTAATGATGTACTTGTTGGAGCAGGGTATATATAGTTATTTGCTCCCATGTATAAGTTTAGCTGCTATATCCTGATTTAGCCGGCGATTGGCTATTTGAAGAGCTAGGTCGCTAAATGCCACACCCCGCAATTTAAAACATTGGGTCAATTATGATGACAAACTTCGAAGTCAGGTTCTTAGACTTTTGTTTGTACATAAGGTATTGTAGGATATCTCCACTCCTAGGATGCCATCTGACCTCAACATCTTGGTGCTAGCTGGGTCACCAACACATGAAGGGGTTTAGATTCACATTGTTTGATTGGCTTCATATGATGTTCCATTGTGTCGGTACCAACAGTATAGGGGTACCCACATCCATCGCTAATAAAAAACTAAAACGACTGAAACCGCAATAAAAGGCAGCCCGCCTCGACCGCGTATCCAGTCCGCCTCGTACGAGACCCGCTCGACGGGGCGCCTCGATCGCGCTCCGGCTCCGACTCGTACGAGACCCGCTCGATGGGGCGCCTCGACCGCGCCCCATCCCGTACAGCAAGATACCTCGATGGCGCTCCGACCCGCGCGAGGCTCGTTCGCCCACTGGGAAAAACTTCGACTCGCGTGAGCCCGGGTCGAGCGCCTCGGCTCCTTCTCTTTACCTACCCTAGGACAAAAGCCATAGCATTTAATACGGTTACCTACCACCACCTACCGGCATGGCTGCGACCAGGATCGACGTGGGAACAATGCCCGTGTCAGATCTCACTGTTTTACCGCCCATCCCGTGATGGGAGGTGAAAACCGTCACTGTACCCACCTTACCGCGCACTGTTTACCATCGATCACCCTCGAGGGAGGATAAGACAAGGCCCGTTCTCCGCAATCTCGGGGATTTGGCCTTATCCATCCGGTCTCGACCCGGCTTCGACCCAACCTCGACGCTCGGCATAGTTCAACAGCAAGGGAAGGACGGTGTGGCACGGCGCTCCGGGTCATTTCACCGTCTCGTCTCCCACGACGCCATGGTGTCTAGGGATGGCCGGCCATTCCCAGAGCACGTCGCTACGGCCAGCTCAACAGGAATCGACAAAACATCACCTCAAGGCTCCCCGTCGTCTTGGCCTCCTCTCGCCCTATAAAAGGGCAGGCCAGGGTTCTACAACGGGAGGACAGACGAACGGACAACAAAGAAACACAAGAGACAACAGGCAAGACGCCAGATAGAGATCGATATCTCAAGCAATCACCCTTGTCCTCTTTTTCCTTTCTTTGAGACTTGGGATCGACGCCCTCTCTCGCATGCTTGTAACCCCTACACGAGCACTTCGGTGCAAGGAAATACAAACTTCTCCCCCCGTTGGACGTAGGGCCTTCTCTTGCCCGAACCAGGATAAACCCTAGTGTGTTCTCCTTGCATCACCATCCAGAAAAGAGACACGTAGCATTTACTCGTTGGTTTAGGACCCCCTCGGGTCCGAACACCGACAGTTGGCGCGCCAGGTAGGGAATCGCTGCGTGCCAACGTCGCTTTCTCGCCTTTTTTCCTGGATGGCTGACCCCAAACGCCCTATTCCGTTGGCCACGGTGATCTGGTTCGGGAGTTTGGAGTTCATGTCGCTTGGCTATGGCTACGATATGGTCCTACTCCCACCCAGGCACCCAACCGACGAGGACTATGAGCTCTCCCAGCCCGGGAGAGCAATCCGCCGGTACCGTATCTCTAGGCGGGCGCGGGCCGCCCGACAATGACGAGCCCGGTACAACCACCGTCTTCACCTCGCAGAGGGTGATGGGATCCCCCGGTCCGGCACCCCCCAGCCAGGCGCCGGCCTAGATCTCCTTGTGGAAGGTTTGGGTAGGACGAGCTTGACTGAGGGTAACATGCCAACGGAGAATCCCGCCGCTCCCCCGTCCGGTAAGACACCACTGTCCGGAGCATTCATTCCGGCCCGGGCAGCGACATCTCCATCACCATTCCCGTTTGGGCTAGACTCGGCTGCCTGGGTATACGCATCTTCCGTGAGCACTCGCATGAGTGCTTATGAGGAACTCCCCGGGCACCATCTACGCTCCACTCTGGACCTCGTTGCATCCACACCGGCTTCTGATTATCGGGACTCTACGGAGACACCGGAAACAAGCCCCATGTGACTGCTTCTCAACATCGCAACCCCAGTGACGATTTGCAACGGCCACACATTCCCCCGTCATACTACTACTTTGGCGCTCCTGACTCTGACTCGGCTGACGACACCTATGATCCGACCCGCGAATGCTTCAACATCGATGTTGAAAGCACTTCAGAATCAGAGGACGAAGAGCCAGTCGAAGGAAGGCACACGCCACCTCATGTCGAGCTTCCTGCTGAGCACGACGACCCTCGATTCCTTGCGGATCAAGGGACGCAGCTCGAGCAGATTCGTGAGTTGCAGGACAGGCTTGACGAGGAACGGGAAAACCTAGATCTACTCCAATAAACCCTCGAGCATGAGCGTGCGGAACGTGCACTTGGCGAGAGAGCTCGCGAGAGAGCTCACGACGTCAACCGTCGCATCAACGAGGACCGGGTGGTTGACCCCCCGGTTTTCGCTCGAGCCAGCCAGAACGTCATCGCCGCCGCCATGCTCCTCCGCAACATGCCCGAGCCGTCAAACCCCGACGCCCGTCGGGCTCGAGATGAAATCTGAGAACTCCTCGAGACCGCCGCCATGCAGTAGGCCGAGAGCTCTGCCTCGAGGCGACACGAGGCAGCCTCGGAGCGGATCATCGAGCCCTCCCGACAGGAGAGAGAAGCCTCGGTTCACCCCGAGCCTGCCCGGTGAAACCGGGTAGCTCCGGCCCCTGAGCCCACCACCAACGATCATGAGCCTCGAGACACCCGTGGCAACATCGTCGAGCGCCGCACGCGCAAACACGGTGACGGCGTGCCTCGAGGCTACCACGTCCATAGGGGCGAACGCTACGACAGTTCGGAAGATCGTAGCCCTTCACCCGAGCCCCCGGGTCCTCGGGTCTTCAGTAAGGCTATCCGTGAGACAGTGCTCCCAGCTCGGTTTCGCCCCCCCCCACGACTCTCACCAAGTACAACGGTGAAACCAAACCCGAACTTTGGCTCGCCGATTTCCGCTTGGCGTGCCAGCTGGGTGGGGCCACCGACGATCGGGTCATCATTTGACAACTCCCCCTGTTCCTCTCTGACACCGCCCGAGCCTGGCTCGAGGATCTCCCACCTCGACAGATCCACGACTGGGACAATCTCATAAGGGTGTTCGAGGGAAATTTCAAGGGGACCTACATGCGCCCCGGCAACTCGTGGGACCTCCGGAGCTGCGAGCAGAAACCGGGTGAATCTCTCCGAGATTACATTCAGCGCTTCTCCCGGCAGCGTACCGAGCTTCCCAACGTCACCGACTCCGACGTAATTATGACCTTCCTCTCCGGCACCACCTGTAAGGAGTTGGTCCGAGAGTTGGGCCGTAACACTCCACTCACTGCCAACGTGTTGATGGACATTGTCACCAACTTCGCCGCCGGCGAGGAGGCGGTTGGTGCAATCTTTGGTGGCGACCTGGAAAGGGGTAAGCAGAAGGTCGATGATCCCGCGAGCTCCACCCGGAGCTCCAAGAGAAACAACCGCAAGAAGAAGAAAGGCCAACAGGACAAGCTCGAGGCCTCGGCCGATGAGCTCGTCGCTGCTACCGAGCACAAGAAGCCTCGAGGCCCCCCCGGCGGGGGCATCTTCGACAAAATGCTCAAAGAGCCATGTCCCTACCCTAAGGGACCCACTAACCATAACCTCGAAGACTGTCATATGTTTCGTAGGTACTTTGGGGGTGCCGGCGTCAAGAAGGATGATAAGACGGAGGACCCTAAGAGTGACGACAAGGACGGGGGATTCCCTGAGATCCACGACTGCTTCATGATCTACGGAGGGCCCTCGACCCGCCTCTCAGCGCGCCAGCGCAAGCGAGAACGGCGTGAGGTTTTCTCTGTACAAACGGCAGTCCCCCGCTTCCTTGATTGGTCTGCGATGGCCATCACTTTCGACCGTGACGACCACCCAGACTACGTCCCCAACCCGGGAGTCTATCCGCTCGTTGTTGACCCCGTCATCGCCAACACACGCCTCACCAAGGTGCTCATGGATGGCGGAAGCAGCCTCAACATCATCTACTCCCAGACCCTCGACCTTCTAGGGGTCGAGAGAGCGCGCCTCCAACCTAGCATTGGGGGCTTCCACGGAGTCGTACCAGGGAAACGGGCGGAACCCCTCGGACGGGTCGATCTTCCTATTTGTTTTGGCACACCGGCCAACTTTAGAAAGGAGACTCTCACTTTCAAAGTGGTCGGATTCCGTGGAACGTACCACGCTATCCTAGGGCGCCCATGCTACGCCAGGTTCATGGCAATCCTGAACTACACCTACCTCAAGCTCAAGATGCCAGGCCCAAACGGTGTCATCACTGTAGGGCCCTCATATGAACATGCCTACGAGTGCGACGTCGAGTGCGTCGAGCACGGTGAGGCTGTTTTGGAGTCGGTGATCTTGGCTGCAGACCTCGACGGCCTCGCCAATGCGATTCCCGACCCAAAACGCCATGCCGGCAGCTTCGAGCCCACGGAAGATGTCAAACTCCATTCTTCTTAGTCTACAGGATGCCCTCGACCAGCTCGAGGAAGCCCGAGATGTGGCTCTGTTGTATTCTGCCAGGTACCAGCAGGGTCTCCGACGCTGCCATGACAGACACGTCCGCAAGCGTGACCTCAACGTCGGTGACTTGGTGCTACGGCGGAACCAGAACACCAAGGGACGGCACAAGCTCACGCCACCATGGGAAGGGCCGTACATCATCACAGAAGTACTAAAGCCGGGCACCTACAAGCTATCCAACGAGAAGGGCGAAATCCTCACCAACGCTTGGAACATTGAACAGCTACGTCGCTTCTTTCCTTAAAAAGCCTCGAGGCTCTGTAATTTCTTTTTCGTCAATAAAGAATACAGCGATGTTCAAACTTTCGTTTCACAATGGGGAAGGATCGACTCTGCACTCCCAGAATCGACCCTCCCTCGGAGGCTACAAGGGGGGAACCCCCCAGTCCCCGAAAAAACTTATGCTCTTTTTTAAATTTAAGAACCGCTTCTTAGATCGACTTCGCTGCAAGAGCACCCTAAGGTTCAAAAGGGCTCTCGAGTCAGGAGTATCACCTACGCCTCCGAGGCTATGGTACCTCCACTCACCCCACACCTTTTAGAGGTGCGACTTCATGCTAGGGAGATCTAAATAATGGTTCCTAACTTTGAAAAAGAACATACCCCCTGTCGCTTAGATCAGGCTCTCACACGACTTACAAGGCCGCAACATCACCCTGAAGCTCGAGGGCAGTTGAGCCGAGAGATCACTTACGCCCCCGAGGCTACGGTACCTCCACTCGCTCCCTTACGCCAAAGGATGCAACTACGTGCTAAGTAAATCACGCGAGAATATGATCCAAGCGATAAAAGGAAGAAAAGCTCGAATAAAACTAAATTAACCACGAACCGGTTTATGTTTCGAGTTCTTAGGGCCTTCGAGGCCACCACGACCAAAATTCAAAATACTAACTTATTACATGGGCCTTCATGCCCAGATTTGGCTCACAGGCCCTCATCGTCAGCAGGCGGAACCACCTCGGCTTCAAAAAGCGAGGCCAGACGACTTCCAGGCTCTTCCGCGGCTTCAATCAGATCCAGGCAGGCATCCTCATTCTCCTCGTCCATCCGATCCGGGTCTGTGATGAAGCCCTCGGCGACGAGCTTCATGTCGAACACAAACCCTGATCGGACAACGGCCAGCGCCCTCTTTACGCCATGATGGAGGCCGTCCCGTATCTTCTCCCAGGCAAGGCGGCCCAGCGCCACCATCCGACGGATGAAGGAGTTCCCCGGAACATCTTCCCCGATGTCGGCATCGGGCTCGACCCCCAGGCCATCACACACGGTGGTAATCGCGCCCTGGAGCAGCTGGGTCCTCCGGATCTCGGCTTCGAGGAGGCTCTGGAAGGAGTTAGCAGAAGATTGGGCCGCTCGATTCTCCCTCTCCAACTCTGAAACACGATAAACAAATTAATACCCAACATGGGGCCCTCAACGTCGTGGCCGTAATAATCACACTTACCCTCGATATGGGTCTGCAGGCCCACGACCTCATTGCGAAGCCCCCCGCACATCCACTCGAGCCCTAGGAGGGCGCTGTCCTTGTCACTGATGGTCGCCTTTAGCGCCTTGATCTCTTACCGAGCAGACTCGAGAGCTGCGTCCTTCTCTTGGACGGCTCCCTTCAACGTCGTGACCTCGTCCTTCAGAGCATCAAAACGAGTGGTGGCCTCCTCGACCTCGACGTTGAGGGCGTCGCGCTGACGGCTAACCTAGGAGACATCCTCCTCGAGCTCCTTCACCCGTGCCGGCAGGGGCTCGAGATCCCTGCGGGCCTGGGCAGCCTCCTCCCGAGCCTTATCCATGTCAGTGCGCATCACGGCTTCGGCCGCCCAAGCCTGCATCGCCTCCTCCTTCACCACCGCGTACGCAACGCGCAGCTCAGCCATTTCGGCGTTCCGATCGGAAAGCCGTTTCTGGGCCTCCTCGACCAGGACCCGTTGCTGAGATAGCGCGGCCCACACGCCACTCTCATCCCGGATGAAGAGTGACTTGTGGCGGGAGTACTCCTTCAGCTCCTGAACACAATCCGAAAAAACCGAAAAGGTTAAAAAGCCGAGGGAAAAAGACACCAAGAAAACCACGGAGAAAGATGACGGATCGATCATACCTCGGTGGCATCCCGCGTACTCCGCACGGCCTCGGACGCCACTCTGAGCAACTGATCAAGGTGCCGGTGGACACCCTCGAGGTACTCCCATCGGTGCACTTCATCTTTGTCGTTCAGGACGAAGATGAGCTCGTCGTCGGGGTTTGTGGCATCCCTAAACTGGAGGGACGGCCCCCCCACCTCGGTATCTCCATCTCTACCCGCGCTATTGCCAGCGCGGAGATGTCGGGCCATGACGATGATGACCCGGCCGGGGCGTCTCCCGGTCCCATGGAAGGACCGACCTCGCCCGCAGTTCCCGCCTCTCCAACGGCCGTCGAGGCACCGGCCTGATCCACGGCCTCGCCCCCCTCGACCCCCATCACTTGTTTCCCTTTGTCTAGGGGGGTGTCATCGAGGGTAAGGTCCACGGTCATGGGCGCCCACCCTCCTAGGGGAACTAGCCCCTCAACCGCCGGCGCCTCCGGAGCTGGCGCCTCGACCGACGACGGCTCCGGTACCGGCGCCTCGACCGTTGGTGCCCCGATCAGGGGCTCGACCGCCCCGCCCTCCACCGTACCCGTTGGCTCCGCCGATGGGTCTTGTTGCAGCCGTGACTGTAACGGATCAACGTAATTATACGAGATTAAGTAAGAAAATCTTCCACCGAGGTAGTTAATTTATCAAACTTAAACCCGTATAACCCGAGATTCCATGAAATCACGAGGGATTTCAAACCAACCAACATACAACCAAGATCATACTGATTTAGCAGCCACAGTTCACATGATACGTAGAGTTCACAATAAAAGTGGAGTACATCGGAGTTCGGAATAAAAGTTATTACAACACATTGCAAAATAACGTAGCGGAAGCAAGTAGTTTTACACCCACACTTCGTTCAATTACAGTGCCAGTAGATAGTCATGGTCCACAAAAGCAGTAGATAAGACAAACAGAGTGACCCTTGCCCAAGGTCCTAGTTGTCGCCCATCGCCGGATACAGACAGTTGGAGTAGTACCCATAGTACATCTGACCATCTGCAACAACAATGAGAACAATGCCCTGAGTACGGGAATGTACTCAGCTAGACTTACCCGTCATAAACCAGAAATAAAGGACACTAAGGATCATGCAAGGCTTTATAGATTGGGCTGGCTTGACTCATTTGCGAAAAGCATAAGTTGTTATGAAAAACTATACTAGAACTTTTTGCATCACTTTCTTAGTATAACCTATTCAAGCTAGGTAAGCATCTATTGCTAGAACAATCACTTGATTCATCATTAACAACCTAGATTACCATATCAGGTTGAGCATTTCCAACATCATTCACTTAACCATCAGTGTTCCTTTAATGTTACTACGATGCCATAGCTCGAGTCAAGTGCTCACTAACCGGGAGCGACGGCGATTCGATTCAAATTCCTATCCAGCTGGAGATTTATTCCTCACACAAACCCTGTTTCCCCCGTCAGGGTCGCGTAGATCACCAATGACACTTTCCAAAAAGCCGCGGGATAACAATCATGGATCGCACTACCCAGGGACCGCCCGACTGCCAGGACGCACCTTGGGCTCACTCTTCGCGTCCCCGTTACACCCCCTTCAACACCAGTCTGCCAACCCGAGTTTATCCCGGCTCGAAAAGTGTCACTAGCTTCGCGGTCGAAAGGTACTTTATTCGGCCAGCTAAATATGAGGCATGCGTTCAACATGACAAGAGGGACGAGCAACGATCGGTCCTTAATCGACACAGACGGAATCACTATAGTCCAAAACCCTATAAGACTCCGCCCGGTCTTCATTTATCCATCAACACTTGGTTACTTTTTATGATCACAATTACAGCTAACCATAACCCGGTATCCACCTATAACTCGCAGGTGACAGGAAATCACCCGACTTCTACCGGTCTAAGCATGGCTAAGTAATTCACTCGATCCTGGCCTAACAGGGTGAAAGATAATCCGGTGGCCAAGGTAATAATGCAACAACGGTTTCACTCAACTCCTATAACTTAATGCAACTATATATATAACTATAGTTCATGTAGTAAGGAACAACTTTTTTTAAAATAGAAGACATAAAATGCTCCGGGGCTTGCCTTTTTCGAACGAGCTAGGATGGTGGTCGACGCACTCTGGCAGCTCCTCGTCTGACTCTTCCTCCTCGGGCACCTCCTGTGCCTGGGGCTCCTGCTGATCCGTCCAAACCTGCTCCTCCTGTACTGCTACCTGCGACTCCTCCTGCGATCCTGTATGATGCAAGTGTATAAGTAATCATGCGAATGATGCATCAGATTGTGGTGGAGTGCTTTGATGACATGAGATGCAGATGAGCACATGGAATGAGCAGTTTGAATATAACTATTTCTTCTACAAGGTAGTCAACGTCATCCAAGAACATATACCCTAAAACATGCACCTTATCCTTCTATTAGTTAGCCTATCATCTACACATACAAGTGAACCTAAGCTACCAAAGATTACCAACCTAACTCATCCATAACATCAGCAAGGCATAATGATGTTTCAAAGATACACCAAACATATTTTATTTCTCTTAATTTCTCATAAAGAATAATATTTTATTCCCTATTTAACTAGGGTTACACACCAACATCTATTCTGGTGTAGATAAAAATCTACAAAAATTACAGTAGATTACTCTTACCCTAACTAACCTACTACTAAATTTTCATGAGAATTGAATAAGTAAAACTATCTGTACAAAATAAACAAGGTATAGCATAATAATGAGCATGAAATTATTTTATACTAGAAAAAGTATCGAACAACAGATTTCACATTTTTCCTATGTTACTAACAGTAAACTAACATACTACAAAAATTATCACATGTATGTTCTATACAAATTTAGCTCTCTACTAAAAATAACAAAGATTATCAATTAAAGGCATTTGAACTACACTTCAAAATTTTCTCACAGAACATGCTTCACTAATATTTTTCCTAGAAAGTACATTACTAATAAAGATTAAAGCAACAAGAATCACATTTTTTCCTTCATTATTTTATTTACTACACATTTTCTAAGATATCAGCATTTATAGCAATTAAATAAACCTACACAGAAAAGTGTCAACAATTTATCATGAAATATTTTTAAACTATAGATCTATTCAAGAGGAACATTTCAAAATTTGTTTCATCATTTTTGGAGCTATAAATCTTGAGATATGATTTTTCAAAGCTGTTTTATAATTCTGAGAAATCATTTTCTTTAATTCTTTTAAGAATTCGTCGGTGAAAACGCTGAATACACCCGGTGCAGTGCACCCACACACGCTGACACACGGGACCCACGGGTCAACGGACCCCACCGGCCAGCCAGAGCAGCGCGGGGGAGGCGCTGACCGGTGGCGAACTCGCCGCCGGTGAGGTCTCCGGCGACGGGGAGGGCACCAACGTGCTCCCCGCACCGATACGCACCCAGCGCACCAACTCCGAGCGGCGCGGAAGCTTCAGAGGAGGCTCACCGGCGGAGATGGTGGCATGGCGGCGCGGGAGCTCATCGGCCGGCCAATGCAGGCCACGAGGGCGGCCGAGAAGGCGAGCGCGAGCACTGCTAGGCGAAGGGGAAGCAGATGCTCAAGACCGGAGGGGGCATGAAGGGCCAGGGAGCTCTGGCCATGCGCGCCGGCCAACGGCGGCCATGGCGGCAGTGGAGGAGGGGGGCGGCCAATTGGCCCTCTCCTGAGCTCGAGCGGCGGAGTGGAGGCGCGCACGCGGTGGAGGGAAGCGGGGTGGAGCTGAGGCCGGGAGGAATCGGCCAGAGAAGCAGCCACGAGCGTGAACGGCGGTGGCGGAGCTCCGGGAGCCGGTGATGGCGCGGCGGTGCACTGCTGCTATTGGCGGGGCGAGAGGAGGAATGGAGGGCGTGCAGCCGAGGGAGGAGCGGGCGCGGGTTCAAGGCGCGTGGCGCGGGGGACGCGGGGGCCACCCGGGGTGCGTGTCGCGCGGCGTCGCCGTCGTTCGGCCACGCGGCGGCCGAGCTCTGCCGCAGCACCACGGCGTCGCGCGTGGACGCACGCGCGGGAGGAAGCCGACACGGGGCTGCGGGCCGGGCTGCCAGCGCTGCTGGGCCGAAAGGGAGGCCGCGGCCCAAGAAGCGAAAATGGATTTTTCTTTTACAAAAATATTTCTAAATTTTTCTCATTTGTTTCAAATTTGAATTTGAAAATGAACAAGAGGTTTTCAGAATTTTTGCCCAAAATAAAAGTTGTTCAAAATTTTATTCTCTACAACTTTCATGTAGAGCATTTTTCAAAATTCCTAATAGATTTTGAATTTGGGATTTAAAGCTAAATTATTAATCAAAAAAAATATTTGTTTAGAATATTTTTAAAACAAAATTTGAGAAAAACTTGAATTCATGAATTGCTCCAAAAATCATGTTAATTTATTCTAGATTATTTAAAATTGTAGCTACACAAAGTTTCATCACTCTTTAGCACTTAAATGCAGAATTTGGGTTTTGAGTAATTGTTTTTCAACTTTAAATTTAAAAGGGTCTATATTGCATGCAACGATAACCATGTATGAGATGATTATGATTAATGCTTTGGATGCTAATGCATGCTTAACACCCAGGGGTGTTACAGCCCTCCCCCCTTATAAGAATCTCGTCCCGAGATTTTGAGTTACGAACCATTTATCGTAAAAATCTTTATACGCGGTTTGAAGATATTCTCCCGTTTCCCATGAAGCATCACTCTCATCATGATGGCTCCACTGAATCTTGTAGGTTGTTACCACTTTATTCCGAGTGACTCGGTCCTTTGCATCCAGAACTCGAACCGGTTGTTCATGATATTCCAAGTCCGCCTTGATCCGAATACCCTGCGGTTCTATTCTCTCTTCCGGAACACGCAGATATTTCTTCAACTGGGATACATGAAAGATAGGAAAGATAGAACTCATCCCTTCTGGCAATTGCAACTTGTACGCCACGGGACCCTTTTTCTCTATGATCTGGTGTGGTCCGATATATCTAGCAGACAGTTTCTGCTTGATTCCAAACCGTTTCTTCTTCATGGGGGTAACCTTCAAATAGACATAGTCACCCACTTGGAAATCCAATGGTCTCCTTCTCTTGTCTGCATAACTCTTCTGACGGGACTGTGTAGCTTGCATGTTTTGCCGGATAATACGGACCTTCTTCTCTGCCTTATTTACAAAATCAATTCCATAAAACCTTCTTTCTCCAGGCTCTATCTAATTTAACGGTGTCCTGCACTTCCTGCCATATAAAGCTTCAAAAGGTGCCATCTTGATACTCTCTTGGTAACTGTTGTTGTAAGCGAATTCTGCCAATGGTAACCAGGATTCCCATGAGCCTCTAGATGATAGTACACAAGCTCTAAGCATATCTTCAAGTACAGCATTAACTCGTTCTGTCTGCCCGTCTGTCTGTGGATGGTAAGCCATACTACGAATCAAACTAGTACCCAAACCTTTATGAAGATGTTCCCAAAAATGAGAGGTAAACTGTGAACCACGATCAGACACGATCGTTTTTGGTATACCATGTAATCGGACAATCTCAGCAATATACTTTTCTGCATATTGAGGTGGTCGGAATGTTGTCTTAACTGGCAGAAAGTGAGCTGTCTTGGTGAGACGATCTACTATTACCCAAATAGAATCGTGTCCCTTCTATGTGGTGGGAAGACCTGTGATGAAATCCATACTTATATCATCCCATTTCCAATCGGGTACAGACAAGGGTTGCAGAAGTCCTGCGGGTCTCATGTGAAGAGCTTTAACTCTACAACACATGTCGCAACGAGCAATGTATGCTGCAATTTCCTTTTTCATCTTAGTCCACCAAAAACGGGGTCGCAAATCTTGGTACATCTTACTACTTCCGGGGTGAATATATAGCTTGGAATGATGGGTCTCATTCATCAACTTATTCTTAAGCTCTCTATCCTTAGGTACCACCAGGCGATCCTTAAACCATAACACTCCTTGGTCATCCAATCGAAAGTGTTTGGTGGGTTCCCTCTTCATCTTCTCTTTGATATTAAAGATTCCCTTATCTGTCTTCTGACCTTCAACGATCTGGTTTTCCAGAGTACAACTGATCTGAATATTATGCAACACAGCAGGATGTAACAATTTGAACCCTTCTTCAAACAACGGTTGCACATCAATAGCATGTGATTTTCTGCTCAGTGCATCTGCTACTATATTAGCCTTCCCGGGATGATAATGTACATTTAGATTATAGTCCTTTATCAGCTCTAACCATCTTCTCTGTCACATGTTCAACTCAGATTGGGTAAAAATGTATTTGAGACTCTTATGATCTGTAAAGAGGTTACACACATTACCCATTAGGTAGTGTCTCCAAATCTTTAGAGCATGCACTACTGCTGCAAGCTCCAAATCATGTGTAGGAAAGTTAACTTCATGCTTCCTCAATTAACGTGAGGCATAGGCAATGACCCTTCTATTTTGCATTAGTACACATCCTAACCCATTCTTAGATGCGTCACAGAACATATCAAAAGACTTTTCTATATCCGGTTGGGCCAGAACAGGAGCAGTGGTCAACAACTTTCGCAAGATGCAGAAAGCTGCCTCGCACTCCTCTGTCCATACAAACTTATGATCCTTCTATAACAGGCTTGTCATTGGTTTGCCAATCTTCGAGAAATCCGGTATGAAGCGACGATAGTAACTGGCTAAACCAAGAAAACTGCGAACTTCATGCACTGAGGTTGGTGACTTCCAGTCCATAACCTCTTGCACCTTACTAGGGTCTACAGAAATGCCATTTTCAGATAACACGTGGCCGAGAAAAGGAACTGTCTTAAGCCAGAACTCACACTTGCTGAACTTCGCATATAGTTGATGTCCTCTGAGTCTAGTCAAGACAATCCTGAGGTGCTCTGCGTGATCTTCTTCATTCTCTGAATATATTAGAATGTCATCAATGAACACAATCACAAACTTGTCCAACTCTGGCATGAAAACAGAATTCATCAGATACATAAAGTATGCAGGAGCGTTTGTCAATCCGAAGGACATGACAAGATACTCGTACAAGCCATATCTGGTAGAGAACACAGTCTTAGGCACATCTTGCGGCCTAATCTTAATCTGGTGGTATCCTGATCTCAAATCTATCTTAGAGAACACTTTGACTTTAGACAATTGGTCAAACAAGATATCAATCCGAGGAAGAGGATACTTGTTTTTAATTGTCACTGCATTCAGTGGTCGATAATCCACGCACATGTGTAAGGAGTTATCCTTCTTCTTTTTCACAAATAGAGCGGGGCATCCCCATTCAGACGAGCTGGGACGAATCAAACCTTTCTTTAGTAAGTCCTGGAGTTGTTTCTTCAATTCGGCTAACTCATTGGGAGGCATCCGATAGGGCCTTCTCGAGATCGGTGCTGTTCCCGGAAGTAACTCAATGGCAAACTCAACATTTCGGTCTGGTGGAAGTCCAGGTAACTCATCCGGAAACACATCTGGAAACTCACAGACCACTGGAATCTAGGCTAGCAGAGTAGTTTGGACCGCACAAGTCATGCTAGCTAGGTCTACTTTCCGAGGTAGGACCACCCGAAAAGTGCCTTCTCCACTTGGTTCCTTAAGAGAGATACTCCTTCCTCCAATATCGATTACTACCCTCATCTTATTCATCCAGTTCATACCCATGATCACATCCGAAACTAACCCTGGCATGACTATCAGATTAAGCTTATATTGCTGATTTGATATGTTTAGGATTACTCCCTGAACTATCTGATTAGTCAACAGATCAGCCCCAGCTGAACTGATTTTATAAGCACATTCCAATTCAACTATCTTTTGCCCATGGCTCTTAACAAATGCTTGACTTACAAAGGAATGAGATGATCTGGAATCAAACAAGACTACTGCAGGATGATTGTTGATAGAAAACATACCAGCTGTTACCGGTTCTCCTTCAGGGATGTTGTAACAGAACCGACCAAATTATAAGAGCACAAGTACAAAAACAAGCACCGAAGCGCTCAAATTTTCGAACTTGAGCCCATATAATCCCGGTAGTCAATCGAAACCACGAAGGATTTCAAACCAACTCGCTTACAACCAGGATCGCATCATTCAACATACAACATCATACGTTACATTTCACAAGTAGTGCTGAAATAAGTTTACACAAACGGAGTAACAATTATTACAAACCAAGTTTGAAAGTAGCGGAAGCATAACACACACTAGTTAATTAAATACTGCCAGTCTGGATGATCGACATCCCGCAAAGGCATGAGAAAAGTACATAGAGACGATCACGCCCTTGTGATCTAGTCATCATCACCCGCAGGGTGGAGACACGTCTTGCAGAATCCCTGATAAAGCATGTCATCTGCAACAGGAGGGAATAAACCCTGAGTACTGGAATGTACTCAGCTAGACTTACCCGTCGAAAACCAGAAATAAAATAACCCCAAGGATTATGCAAGGCTTACACAAGAGGCTAGCTGACACCACATTTTGCATAAAGGCATAAGTAGTTGAAACTCTTATAACCTGTACTAGCAGTTATTTTTTAGCATTTACCTGTCATCTATCTTAGCACCTGTACTAAACATGCACTTGATTATAATCAAACAACATTATTATTATATCCATAGCAGGCATATCATTATGGCAACATTGTATCATTCCCTTAACCACTAGTTCATTTAATGAGTTCTACGTTGCCGCTGCTCAAGTCAAGTGCTCACTAACCGGGAGCGACGGCGATTCGAATCGAATTCCTATCCAGCTGGAGGGGTATTTCTAACACTCACCGCGCAGGCCCCTGCCAGGGTCGCACAAGCCACCTTTTCATATGATTCAGGAATGCGGGTCCGAATGATGTCGCGACCCCAAGGGCGACACTCTGCCAGGTGATAGGGACTCTAACCCCCCCTTGGTCTCACGCCAATGTCCCCAAGCACATCCTTTCTCTCCTCCAAGAAGCAACCTACCATTCGATTCCCGGCCTGAACCACATTACTCGGCTTCGCGGTCGGAACGACTTATCCGGCCAACTAAGTGTTAGACTGCGTTCAACATGACTCAAGGACGTACAACGAATCGGTCCTTAAACGACTCAGACGGGCATAGCTCCACACCCAAGACGTGAAGTGTCTTGCGGCTGTACTATCGAATTCCCGCCCGGTCTCAATTTCATTTTTAAGCATGGTTCCATCCACGATAGCCATAAAGCCACTCGTGACTCCTTCCTACATCTCGCGGATGACCGGAAATCACCCGACTTCTACCGTACTAAGCAGGGCTAAGCATTGACACGTGCCTAAACCTAATATAGGATTAAGTACGATATCTGGACAAGGACAGGTATAATGCAACAAGTGTTTCCATATAACTCCTACAACTTAATGCATTAAACAATTAAAAGTACTCAAGATTAATTTATAAAACAGTAGGTTCAGCATGCACCGGGGCTTGCCTTTCAGAAAAGTTGAAGGCCAGTGGTCCGGGCACTCAGGAAGGTCGTCTGCGGGCACTCCTTCGCCTGCTGGATCCTTGGGCTCCTGCTGCTCCTGGTCCTCCTCCGGAATCACAGGCTCGAATTCGAGGAGAGTTACCCCCTCCGGTGCACCTATTGCATGAATGCACAATAAATATAATGGATGCATAAATGGGTGCAACATGCTCGGAATGAAACGCATTTCAGAACTAAAATACTCTATTCAAGTTATTTTATTAGTACGTGCAAATCTCTTCCCCAGTAGAGAAGTACTCACCTAATCTACTTAACCTAAGATAAAGCTGCTCATCCTCAGTTAAGGCCCTAACACCTAACAATTACAAAAGTGTCATGTCTTAGGATATCTCACCATATCAATCAGCAAAACACCACAGTAAGCATTCTGGACAGCAGCCACTTGTTGTTATCACAACTAGAGATTTACAATTCCAAAAGATATGATCTAAGATAATCTGGAAAGCCTAAGAAATGCACTACAATTCATTTTCAGACCTCAACTCCAAACTCCTAAGTTCTCCCTGTCAAACTTCACAAGTTCCAGAATCTGTCCTCTCAAAACAGAGAGTAGCAGATTTTGAACTGCCACTTTAAACAATAGTAACTCTCAAACTACTAAGCCAAATGCTTCCAAATTTTGACACAAGCTAGTTCATCAAGTTTACTCCAACTTTGGTATTTATAAGTTTTCCAGCAACCAATTTTATCAAAGCCAAATTTAGAATTACTACTAGCTGTCCAGAAAACCTACAATTACAAAGGTTAAATATTTATTGATGTGACCAACATTCTCTAAGACCAAACTAATACTACTACAAGTTCACAAATGTCACAAAAACACCAGAAAGTAAGGTGTGCCCACCTAGAATATTTATTTATACTCATTTCTTATTTTACTTAATTAATTAGGTGGAATTTTAAACATATATGTAAACTGCTCCCAAAATTCTACAAAAATTACAGAGGACTCTGTGACCCAAAAATAGACTACTGTAAAAATTGGAACTAAATTTATTCACAGGAACTCCCTACACAAAATTCACAAGCTAATAAGGCTGATTTTTGCATAAATAGGAAACCCTATTGAAAAGTGTCAAACAACAGATTTCATATTTTTCTTAGACACTTTAAGGTATCAAGACATTCTCCAAAAATTTATAAGAACATTGCACATGTAGAAAAATTACTAAAATTCCTTTAAGCATTTCCTAAAATAACAAGATAGCACTATAACTTGAAAAGTACTTAAGCACTGCTGCCCAAATTTTTACCAGAGCTAGGGCTAGCATAGAGTAACCTACCCACCAAATTTCATGATTTATGGAACACTACAGCTCAAGTTATAAATTTAACAAATTTGCTTGCATTCCAAAACACATTTAAAGGATCTATTAAATTCTCCTAGAAATTAAACATCACATTCCAGATTTATATTTTTCTAAAATACTACACATCATGTAGACCCTAACAAAATTTATCTCATGATTTTTGGATCATTAAAACCCTAGATCTATATTTTTCCAACTTGTACAAAAATCAGTGACAAAATAATAAAAATGAATTTCATTTCGGATGAACTGGGCCGGCCCGGAAAACTCGGCCCACACACTCGCGCGCGCGGCCCGCTCAGCGCTCCCGCCCGCGCGCGACACTGACGGGCGGGCCCCCGCAGTCAGTGACCGGAGACAGGGGAGGCGGAGGCCCGCGAGCTCCGACGAGCTCGAGCTCGCCGGAGAAGAGCTCGCTCGGCCAATCGAACACCGCCTCGTGTTCTCCGTCACCCGGTGCGTCGATTAGTGCTCGTGGAATGGATGGGGATGGGGTGGAAGGGGCTTGTCACCGCGAGCGGCGGCCGGTGATGTCCGGTGGCGGCGCACCGTCGCCGGTGGGGATGTACGGTGCGGTCTAGGCTCGGTACGAGCTTCACCGAAGCTAGGCGGATCCATTTTGATAGGAAGGGAGGATGGAGAGAGACCCGAAGCACCCCGACCACGGTGAGGTCCCATGGCGGGCTCCGACGACCTCTCGGAGACGGGAAAGAAAGCAATGCGGCTCACCTTGAGTCAAATCGCGGGCTTCGGTGGGTCGAGGGGATGGAGGGTGGTGAGGCGGAGGGAGTGGCGAGGTCTGGCGGCCGGTGATGTGGTGCAGCTCGCGCTTGAGCTCGCCGGAGAAGAACGGCAATGGCGGCTCGGTTTCGGTGTTTTTGCAACTGGAAGAGAGGGGGCGGAGGAATGGAGGCCGGCTCGCGCGTCGTGGCATCTTGAAGGCGTCGCGGCCTGACTGGTGGGGCCAGGGCCGGCGTACGGGCGCCACCGCGCCTCCACGCGTCGGCGTTGCCCTGTGGCCGGTCGGCCACTGACGAAACTGAATCGCAGTTCATTGACGCCATCGGTAGTGACTGACAGAGTGATTTCGAACGTGATTAACTTCTAAACCAGCCTGTTTCAGTCCAAGGTGGCAACATCAAGTTTGTAGAGCTACGTTAGGTCAACAACTTTGTCAATTGGTGTTTGGGCTGGTTCAGCCTATATTTCAAACTACATGGCCTCAAAGTAGTGCTTGATGAAACTGAAACCGGGGTTCAGTTAACGATGCCGACTGACAGCCTAAGTTCATGACACGATATCTCTTGAACCATTGAGAACCAGGCTTGGGTGATGTTGACAAAGTTGTAGGGTTACATGTGATCTACAAGTTTGTCAATATGAGTGAAAGCTGGTTTGGCCTGGTTTGCAAACTAAAAGCTCCTAAAGTAGGCATCAGTAAAACTGTAGGGTCAGATTCCAGACTTAGAAAAATTCTAAGTCTTGGAGCTACCTCTCTAACTGACTTGTGGGCCACTTTTGAGCATGTTAGGGTCAATTTCATGAGATGGTCATATTGAGACTTTTGTTCCCCATGAATTTCTTTACAACTTTGCTTAAGGGTGCTCTTCCATGCAAGGTCTCTAAATTAGACTTTTTAATTGGTCAAACTAGAGCCTTCTGGGGTCAAATGGTGGTCAAACTTCTCTTGGAGGGCAAATTTGTAATTTTGGTCAACATGAACCTTGTTCCAAATGTTACCCTAAGTATAACTAAGGTGTTGTAGGTCATGATTGGCTACCTTACCTTTTTGTTACACCAACTATCAAATACTTCATGAAATAAATCAAACAAACCCTAGAACAATCACATGTGTTGCATCACATAAAATAACAAACATGAATGATGCATGCTTATGCTTATGCAAATGCAAATGCAATGCAATTAAGGACTAAACACTTGAAGTGTTACAGCCCTCCCCCCTTATAAAAATCTCGTCCCGAGATTTGGAAAGCGTACCATTTTTCATAGAATTCTTTATAACCATCCCGCAAATAATCCTCCCATTCCCACGTAGCATCACTCTCACTTCCCTGATTACTCCACATCACTTTGTACCACTTAACCACTTTACTTCTAGTTACTCGTTCCTGAGTATCGATCACTCGGACTGGCTTTTCTTCATAGGTTAGGTCGGATTCCAGCCTGATATCACCTAAAGGAACTTGTTCCTCAGGAACTCGAAGACACTTTTTAAGCTGAGATACATGGAAAACGTTGAATATGGCTCTCATCTCAGGAGGCAACTGGATCTTGTACGCAACAGCTCCACTCTTGCCTATGATCTGGAAAGGACCCACGTATCTTGGTGCAAGTTTCCGCTTAACACCAAAACGTTGGACACTCTTCATTGGAGAAACTTTCAAATAAACGAAGTCTCCAACTTCAAATTCGAGTGGTTTTCTACGACGATCCGCATAGCTTTTCTGTCTCGCTTGTGCTGCAGCCATGTGTTTCTGGATGGTACGGACTTGTTCCTCGGCTTCCTGGACAAAATCAATGCCATAATACCTTCTTTCCCCAGCTTCTACCCAGTTTAGTGGAGTTCGACACTTTCGACCGTACAAAGCTTCGAATGGGGCCATCTTAATACTCTCTTGATAACTGTTATTGTACGAGAATTCGGCTAAAGGTAACCATTTTTCCCAAGAACCCTTGGATGAAATGACGCATGCTCGCAACAGATCTTCCAAGATTTGGTTAACTCGTTCTGTCTGACCCGATGTCTAGGGGTGATAAGCAGAGCTTCTCACTAACTTGGTTCCCCGAAGGTGGTGCAAATGCTCCCAAAAGCGAGCAGTGAACTGGGGACCACGGTCAGAAACGATAGTACGAGGTATCCCATGAAGCCGGACTATCTGATTGAAGTACAACTCAGCATAGTCAGTGGGACGATAGTCCACTCTCACTGGGATGAAGTGAGCTGATTTGGTCAAACGATCAACAATTACCCAAATAGAGTTATGATTTTTGACAGTAGGAGGAAGTCCGACAATGAAATCCA
This sequence comes from Saccharum hybrid cultivar R570, assembly GCA_038087645.1. Lineage (NCBI taxonomy): Eukaryota > Viridiplantae > Streptophyta > Magnoliopsida > Poales > Poaceae > Saccharum > Saccharum hybrid cultivar. The sequence continues at coordinate 35,737 of JAQSUU010000810.1, forward strand.
TACTTATCTCTTCCCATTTCCAGCCTGGAATGGAAAGTGGCTGAAGTAGCCCAGCTTTCATGTGCACAGCTTTAACTCTGCAACAGGTGTCACATCTAGCAACATATGTAGCTATCTCTTTCCGCATCTTGGTCCACCAATAGAGTGGCTTCAAATCATAATACATCTTATTACTACCAGGATGGAGGGACAACTTGGACGAATGTGCTTCGGACAGGATCTGATCTCTAAGCTCTTGGTCTTTAGGTACCACTAACCTATCTTTAAACCACAGCACACCTTCTTCATCTACCCTGAAATGCTTAGTTTCTTCCTCTTTCATCTTACGTTTTATGTGAGATATACCCGGATCAGTCTTTTGGAGCTCAATAATTCTGCTTTTGAGAGTACAACTGATAGTGATGTTGTACAAGACTGCCGGATGTAACAGGCGAGATTGGTAAAAATCAGTTTCAATTAAGGAATGGCAATGAGACTTACGGCTTAAAGCGTCCGCAACCACATTTGCCTTGCCTGGGTGATAGTGTACTTGAAGATTATAATCTTTAATCAACTCGAGCCATCTTCTCTGACGCATATTTAGCTCGGGTTGGGTGAAGATGTATTTGAGGCTTTTATGATCGGTGTAGATATTGCAGACATTTCCTAGCAGATAATGCCGCCATACTTTCAAAGCATGAACAACTGCAGCCAGTTCTAAGTCATGCGTTGGATAATTCACCTCATGCTTCCGAAGTTGCCGCGAGGTATATGCAATTACTCAGCCTTCCTGCATCAAAACGCCTCCCAAACCTATGCCTGAGGCATCACAATAAACATCAAATGGTTTCTCGATATTCGGTTGTGCCAAAACCGGAGCCGAGGTTAGGAGGGTTCGCAGTTGGTGAAAAGCCGCATCACACTCAGGAGTCCAGACAAACCTGGTGTCTTTTTGCAGCAACCGAGTCATTGGCTTGGCTATTTTGGAGAAATCCGGGCTGAAGCGACGATAATAGCCAGCCAAACCAAGAAAACTCCGGACCTCGTGAACCGAGATAGGAGCCTTCCAGTTCAGTACTTCCTGTACCTTGGCGGGATCCACCATAATTCCTCCATCGGACAACACATGCCCAAGGAAAGGTACTTCTCAAAGCCAGAATTCGCACTTACTGAACTTTGCATATAGTTGATGTTCACGCAGTCTTGTGAGGACTATACGCAGATGTTCAGCGTGATCTTCCTCATTTACAGAGTATACTAGGATGTCATCAATAAATACCACCACAAACTTGTCCAATTCGGGCATAAACACCGAATTCATCAAGTACATGAAGTGTGCGGGGGCATTTGTCAAGCCGAAGGACATAACAAGATACTCATAAAGACCGTATCTGGTAGAAAAGGCTGTCTTTGGAACATCTTCCGGGCGGATTTTAATTTGATGGTAGCCAGATCTTAGATCGATCTTGGAGAAAACTTTAGCTTTAGACAACTGATCGAACAAGATGTCGATACGTGGTAGAGGGTACTTATTTTTGACAGTGACTGCATTGAGAGGTCTATAATCTACGCATATCCGCAACGACTGATCCTTCTTCTTTACAAAGATAGCAGGACATCCCCACGGCGATGAACTAGGACAAATCAACCCCTTCTTCAAAAGTTCATTCAATTGCACCTTAAGTTCAGCTAGTTCATTCGGAGGCATCCTATAGGGCCTCCTAGAGATGGGCGCCGTGCCAGGCAACAACTCAATTTTAAACTCCACATCCCGATCCGGAGGGAGTCCCGGCAATTCATCGGGAAAAACGTCCGGAAATTCATTTACTACGGAAATTTCAGCCAACGCCTTTGCTTGCACAGCATGAACTTCCCCCGACAATTCAACCTTTCTGGGAAGTTGTACTAGAAAACCTTTTTGATCTGTAGGATCTCTGAGCATAACTACCCGAGCGGAGGTGTCAATGAGTACCCCATTCTGACTCATCCAATTCATGCCCAAGATAACATCTATGTCTAAACCAGGTAAAACCAATAGGGCAAGCGAATAACTTCGCCCTTCTATCTCAAACTTAAGGTTCCCCACTACTTTGTTTGTGGAAATATTCCCACTTGCAGCACTAATACAATAACCCACACCTTCAACAGCATGCAACTTGTGTGCAAATTTGGATGCAAACTTAGGACTGATAAAGGAATGCGAAGCACCTGAATCAAAAAGCACCACTGCGGGGTGTTGGTCAACTAGAAACTTACCAGCGGTGACCACCTCACCAGATGGAATTTCCTCAATGCTGTTATAATGGGCGTGTCCCTGACGACTACCTTGGTTGACATTTTTCTTAGGGTAAGGACAATTCCTGGACCAATGGCCTGGCTTGTTGCAGTTCCAGCAAGGCATATTGCTAGGAGGAACACTAGGGCTGCTCTGTCCAGAAGTCCCCTTTGGCAGAGCGACGGTATAAGCCTTACGGAACCCCGTTTTTGCAGCAGGCTTCTTCTGCGGCGGACGGAACTTTGTATTCTGAGCAGGTGGGCGAGGGGAAGACCTCGGTGCCGCTGAGGCCCTTGACTGAGAAGCACTTGCCTCAAGGGCCCTTTTACGGCTCTTAGAGGCAGAATAAATAGTATTGTTGTTCTCCTGGGTCAAAGCATCGCTGATGAAATCATTGAAAGTAGTACATTTGCTAGTGCCCATAGTTTTCATCAGTTTTGGACCGAGGCCCCTTTTGAAGCTAGCAATCTTTTTGGCATCGGTATCCACAAACTCTGTGGCATATCTTGCCAGGTTGTTGAAGGACTGCAAGTATTCAGTCAGGCTTTTGTTTCCTTGCGACAGCCTCATAAACTCTGTGTGCTTGATTGCCATAAGACCGGGAGGGATATAATTTCCCCGGAATGCTGCCTTAAACTGATCCCAAGCAATCGGGACATTGGCAGGCAGTGTGGAACGATAGTGGCTCCACCAAATGCCCGCCGGACCATGCAACTGGTGGGAAGCATACTCAGTTTTTAGCTCATCAGTTAGGCGTAGCAGACGAAACTTTTGTTTAATGGTATTCAACCACTCGTCAGCCTGCAGTGGTTCTTCCGCTTCCTTGAAGAGCGGGGGCTTTGTATCCAGAAAGTCCTTGAAATCGCTGTACTGATTTGGCTCTGGGCCCTGGCGGCCATGACGAGCCTCTCGATTAGCCAGTTGGCGCATGGCGTCAGCCAACATACGCTGCCCCTCAACCATTGATTGCATCAACTCGGCCGGAGTAGGTGGTGGCGGAGGGGGCGGCTGTTCCTCCTCCTCATTTCCACGACCCCGGCGTAGATTGTACGACATCTGCGCGTGCCAAGCAGCACAGCCTTATGTCGCGCGCCATAGGATGCCCTCGGTTTCGTCGCGGCACCGAAGGGTGCTAATCGTGACACCATCATCGAACGCAACATAATAAGACATCAAGTTGTGATCGAAATTAACAGGTTCAAACTACATTCAGGAAACATACGGTTCAACCTTACATCCCAAAGTCAAGTTATTACAAGGCCTCACTCCTTCACAGGGAGGGCACAAAAGACTATCCTAATATTATAGGCACGTGATGACTACTCTAAGCATCATCATCCGAGTCAGTGTCAAGGATCTCCCCGCCGTCCTCATCACTGACAGGCTCTAACTCCTCGTCTTCTTCTTCTTCTGGCTCTTCCTCTGGTGCTTCTGCCGGTGGGGCATCCTGTGGTCCATCAACCTCCACTTCATCATCATCCTCAGCCATGAAGATTCCCGAACCCATGTCCTCATCGACGTTGTTGTTTCGAGGCAGCAGGGGATTAAGCTCGTTGTTCAGGCGGTGCACTTCTTCATGAAGATTATCATTGTATTCTTCAGCGTTCTCCAACTGTTGCTCGAGCTCAAACTGACGAACTCTCAGAACATTCTCCTCGTGCCAGGCTTCATCCCTCTGTTCCATCACACGGACCAACATGCGTTGACAGTTGCGATTTGCCACTGTCAACCTCTGGACTGCAAGTGTTTCTTGATCACGATCATGAATCACTTGTTCCAGTTGTTGCCGTGCTGCATCCCTAGCAGCAGTCACCTCTGCCAGCTCTGCCCTCAGCCTTTCCACCTCAGTAGGCTCAGGGCGGGGCTCACGTGGAGCGAGCCGGTGACGCGGTGCCCTGCCCCCAGTGGACTTACGAGCGGTCCTCTTGGTACGTGCCATCTGTAGCAATAAGATAAGATACGACTTAAAGTGAGGATCATTTAGGGGATACGAAATTTACTTTAGTCGGGAGTACAGAAATTTTTAAGGAGGGAGTAAATGATATGTATGATATAATTAAACATGATGCATGCACGTTCCGTACGTTCTCTCACCTTAGTAGAAAACTAAAGGGCTAACGCTAAGCGGTGGCATACATACGTTCTCTCATATAAGCGAAACTATCGGTCTACTCGTTACGCTGTTAGTGTACCTGCAGAAAATTTCATTGCAGCCCAACAATTCCCAATATATGCACACAAGAAAGCAGTAAATTAAATACTTTCCATATACACATCCCCAGATGTATATACTTCAGTATCAAAGCTACCCGATAATAAGGTTCCCACAATTAAGTGCTTACGTAATTACATGGTTTAAACATGTAAGTATGCAAGTCACCAAAACTACTCTCCCCTAGACCGCCGGTTGGACGATCATGCTCTCACAACTCACACTTACCAGAGCGTCGAGGTAATTGATCCATACATTACCACCCAAGTGGATGGCATCCATACAATATCATGCCGTATGGACGACGAAATAAAAACAAACAAGGCCCCCAAGTTAGTCTTTATAATAAGCCACCTAAGAGTCCTTATTTTGGGCTAAGGGATGTGATCACTGGCATACCTAAAAATAATTTTTAGTGTTTAACCCTTTTCGCAAACAAATACTTTTGTTTTTAATTACTCGTAAGATGTGTTTAATGTTGAATTATGCTCCGATACCAGCTGTAACAGAACCGACCAAATTATAAGAGCACAAGTACAAAAACAAGCACCGAAGCGCTCAAATTTTCGAACTTGAGCCCATATAATCCCGGTAGTCAATCGAAACCACGAAGGATTTCAAACCAACTCGCTTACAACCAGGATCGCATCATTCAACATACAACATCATACGTTACATTTCACAAGTAGTGCTGAAATAAGTTTACACAAACGGAGTAGCAATTATTACAAACCAAGTTTGAAAGTAGCGGAAGCATAACACACACTAGTTAATTAAATACTGCCAGTCTAGATGATCGACATCCCGCAAAGGCATGAGAAAAGTACATAGAGACGATCACGCCCTTGTGATCTAGTCATCATCACCCGCAGGGTGGAGACACGTCTTGCAGAATCCCTGATAAAGCATGTCATCTGCAACAGGAGGGAATAAACCATGAGTACTGGAATGTACTCAGCTAGACTTACCCGTCGAAAACCAGAAATAAAATAACCCCAAGGATTATGCAAGGCTTACACAAGAGGCTAGCTGACACCACATTTTGCATAAAGGCATAAGTAGTTGAAACTCTTATAACCTGTACTAGCAGTTATTTTTAGCATTTACCTGTCATCTATCTTAGCACCTGTACTAAACATGCACTTGATTATAATCAAACAACATTATTATTATATCCATAGCAGGCATATCATTATGGCAACATTGTATCATTCCCTTAACCACCAGTTCATTTAATGAGTTCTACGTTGCCGCTGCTCAAGTCAAGTGCTCACTAACCGGGAGCGACGGCGATTCGAATCGAATTCCTATCCAGCTGGAGGGGTATTTCTAACACTCACCGCGCAGGCCCCTGCCAGGGTCGCACAAGCCACCTTTTCATATGATTCAGGAATCGCGGGTCCGAATGATGTCGCGACCCCAAGGGCGACACTCTGCCAGGTGATAGGGACTCTACCCCCCCCCCTTGGTCTCACGCCAATGTCCCCAAGCACATCCTTTCTCTCCTCCAAGAAGCAACCTACCATTCGATTCTCGGCCTGAACCACATTACTCGGCTTCGCGGTCGGAACGACTTATCCGGCCAACTAAGTGTTAGACTGCGTTCAACATGACTCAAGGACGTACAGCGAATCGGTCCTTAAACGACTCAGACGGGCATAGCTCCACACCCAAGACGTGAAGTGTCTTGCGGCTGTACTATCGAATTCCCGCCCGGTCTCAATTTCATTTTTAAGCATGGTTCCATCCACGATAGCCATAAAGCCACTCGTGACTCCTTCCTACATCTCGCGGATGACCGGAAATCACCCGACTTCTACCGTACTAAGCAGGGCTAAGCATTGACACGTGCCTAAACCTAATATAGGATTAAGTACGATATCTGGACAAGGACAGGTATAATGCAACAAGTGTTTCCATATAACTCCTACAACTTAATGCATTAAACAATTAAAAGTACTCAAGATTAATTTATAAAACAGTAGGTTCAGCATGCACCGGGGCTTGCCTTTCAGAAAAGTTGAAGGCCGGTGATCCGGGCACTCAGGAAGGTCGTCTGCGGGCACTCCTTCGCCTGCTGGATCCTCGGGCTCCTGCTGCTCCTGGTCCTCCTCCGGAATCACAGGCTCGAATTCGAGGAGAGTTACCCCCTCCGGTGCACCTATTGCATGAATGCACAATAAATATAATGGATGCATAAATGGGTGCAACATGCTCGGAATGAAACGCATTTCAGAACTAAAATACTCTATTCAAGTTATTTTATTAGTACGTGCAAATCTCTTCCCCAGTAGAGAAGTACTCACCTAATCTACTTAACCTAAGATAAAGCTGCTCATCCTCAGTTAAGGCCCTAACACCTAACATTTACAAAAGTAGCATGTCTTAGGATATCTCACCATATCAATCAGCAAAACACCACAGTAAGCATTCTGGACAGCAGCCACTTGTTGTTATCACAACTAGAGATTTACAATTCCAAAAGATATGATCTAAGACAATCTGGAAAGCCTAAGAAATGCACTACAATTCATTTTCAGACCTCAACTCCAAACTTGTCACACCCATTTATCGACCAAATGGAATGCATACCCTTATGTGCGCCCAGAGATCAATCACACATAAGTTCACAAATTATAACAGAAGTATCATCACAAATGTTATTACATCACGATATTTAAACACATAGTCTTAACACAAATGTAGCGGAAGTATAAATAGAAATCTCTCGTGGTAGCTCCAGTCACAGGTACATTGACTGGTTGACAGCAAGACTAGTAATCTTCAGGGAAGTAGGCGTAGTAGTCACTATTACCTCCATCTGTTACCCATCCGGGATTTTTATCCAAGTAAGAGAAATAAACAAGCATAAGTACATCTCGTACTCAACAAGTGTAACATGGGGTTCATGAGGCTCAAAAAGGCATATTCATTGGTTTATCAGCATGTAGCTTTTAGTTAACATGATTTTAGCATAACAATAGCATCAAAATGTCTCAATATAAACATTAAACATATGATCCATGTGAAATGATTAATGAATAGCAAAAACATAATCATAAACAATTATTCAACTATTCCATAAGGGTCCAAGGCCACTCGTGACCGTGAGCACGGCTGTTATAACAGTTTTACACTCTGTAGAGGTTGTACACTTTCACTGTGAGTCGTGTTACCCAAATGCCCGGGTTAATTACTCCCAAAACACTACCAAGGTGAGCAGGCAGGGTAAACACTATGAAGTCTTTCGAAGGTTCGTCTAACAAGTTAGGGCCATTAGATTTCACTCGGCAAACAGATGTAGAGCCCCCCTTCCTGATGGCACAAAAACACGCAGCCTATACACATGAGGACAGAGGCCGCACTATACCCGATTCGTCAAGCCATTCTTACGCCATAAAGGATTACCTCTAACAAGCTAGAAAAGGTCCTTCTATATGACTAAAGCCAGAGCCATATAGCCCCCACAGTTGTACTGTAAATCCCGGATTGTCGCTTATAGATGAGTCCTTATGGAGAGCAATTAGAGCATCAAAAGTAACCCCCAAGCTCTAATCCCCTTTAAACATTAATCAAAATCATCTTTTAGTGTTTGTTGCATATTCCTCTAATCAATTTACATGATCATAGTCCATGTTTAAGCACTAGCCACACTACTCAATGCAATATAATAGGTACCAAGGTAAAGGATCAATCGCTAAGTCATCCTTAACAAGGAATAAATGCATAATGATATTAATTGCATAAGGTGAATAGGACAACAAGGATTATCCCATGCTATACTTGCCTTGCTCAAACTGGTCCTGAAGATCTTGCTCGTAGTAAGGCTCTTGGTCTCCAACGAATTTCTCACCGTCTATACTCGATCAACCAATATCAACAACACACATCCAGAGGCAATCATGCATAGACAAACAAGACTATAATTAGAACAATACACCAACAGTAAGAAAATAAAATAAAAAGTCTTTAAAATGAATCTACAACTCGCTAGGATCACACAGACGCGAAGATCACGAAAATCGGAGCTAAAACGACAAAGTTATGAATTTCCAAAGATTTCCTATAGAAAAATAAATACTTTAATAAAAACTTGAAAATAAATTAATCCAAACCTGTACAGTTGTATAATTACATAGAACTCGCAAATATGAATCTAACGCAATTTGAATGGACCAAATCGGAGTTAAAACGAAAATTCTACAATTAAAACAATCTGAATGGCAAAACTGTAAATATCAGAAAACGTATTTTTCAGTTACCGAGACGAAATACGCTTTCAACAGATCAAAACGAACGCGGGATAATACGTTTTGGACTGCGGGTTTACAAATTAAATCTTACAGGGACTCTTTAGCAAAATTTCCAGCCGAAGGGGTATCTTTAAATAACGGTCGTCCGATTTAAAATGAACGGCCTAGATCTAATCGGGGAGGAGGCCGGCGGCGCTCCGGCCGGAATCGGGCCCGACGGCGACTCTCCGCGGCGGCGCCATGGCCGGGAAACGCCATTTTGCTCTACGGTGCACGAAAACGCGAACGGAGAGCACCTGCGGGTAGACAACTCGAATGCGAACTCACCTAGGGTAAAACCGTAGGCGAGGACGAAACGAGAAACGCGTGCGGCGCGGAGGGGCGGACGGTGGAGGCGGTGCTTCAACGGTGGCGGCACTAGGCGATTGCGGCTGCTCCAAAAGGATGGGATGGGAGCGGAATAGTGCGGGGGTCCCGTTTTTATAGCTCGAAGGCGGCCTCAAGAGAGGAAATAGGGAGATTGAGCCGCGGATTCGATCGGTGGAAGAAGGAAAGCGACGGTGTTCGTTTTTGGAAAGCGCCGGAGGAAGGAGAAGGAAAGGGGAAAGTGTCGCTGACCGGTGGGACCCACAAGTCAGCGGCTCGGGCGGAAAACGCGGCCGCTGCGGGACGCAGACGCACGCGCGCGATACTGGGCCGGCGGCTGCGGCTGGGCTCGGCCCATGCGGGAGAATGCGGGCGCGGGGAGGTAAGCGAGCCACGGCAAGGCAGGCCGAGGCGGCGGGCTGAAATCCGGAATAAGCCGACTTTTCTTTTCTTTTTTTTTCTTTTTCCAATTTTTCAAAGCAAATTTTCAAATGATTTTCAAATCAAATTTGAATTTGATTGAAACCACACAATACAAAACTTCAAATGCAGCAGCATGAATGCACAAACATGTTTCTACCCTTATATTTGATTTTAAATTTATAAAAATTATTCTTATTCTAAATTTTGCATGCTTCACAAAAATAAATATAAAAATCATATTTTTCCTATTTTTCTTCTTTTCAAATTTTTAGGGTGTTACAATTCTACCCCCCTTAAAATGAATCTCGTCCCGAGATTCGACCGATGCTTACTCAAACAGTTGCGGGTAGGTTTTTCTCAAATCCTCTTCTCGTTCCCAAGTAGCCTCTTCTGCTGTGTACCGATTCCATTGTACTTTACACATTTTGATTGTTCTACTTCTTGTGACTCTGTCCGCAGTCTCTAAAATTTTAACCGGAAACTCTTCATATGTAAGATCCTCCTTAACATTAAGTTCCTCTAATGGAATCTGCTCCTCTGGTACTCGTAAACATTTCTTCAATTGAGACACATGGAACACATCATGTACACCTGCCAAACTTTCAGGTAATTCCAACTGATATGCCACTTCACCACGTCTCTCTATAATCTTGAAAGGTCCAATATATCTTGGTGCCAATTTACCCTTCATGTTGAACCTCTTCACACTCCTCATGGGTGACACTTTCAAGTATACATAATCCCCTACCTCAAAGGTCAACTCCCTTCTACGAGTATCAGCATAGCTTTTCTGTCTGGACTGTGCTATTTTTAGATTATCTCTAATCATTCTCACTTTCTTTTCAGCATCCTTTAATACATCAGGCCCATACACTTGACTCTCCCCTGTCTGATTCCAGAACAACGGGGTCCTACATTTTCGTCCATACAGAGCCTCAAACGGTGCCATTTGAAGACTCTTCTGATAACTATTGTTATAAGAGAACTCTGCGTAAGGCAAACTCTTATCCCAGCTAGTACCATATTGTAAAGCACAAGCTCTCAACATATCTTCCAATATCTGATTAATTCTCTCCGTTTGACCATCTGTCTGAGGATGATAAGCTGTACTAAAATTTAGTTTGGTCCCCAATGATTCATGTATCTTTTGCCAATAATGAGATGTAAACTGAGTACCTCGATCAGACACAATCTTCTTAGGTACTCCATGTAGACTCACTATTCTTTCCATATACAACTCTGCCAACTTCGCACTGCTATATGTAGTCTTCACAGGCAGAAAATGAGCAACCTTAGTCAGACGATCCACTATCACCCAAATTGAATCATATCCTCTTTGAGTCCGTGGCAACCCAACTATAAAATCCATACCAACCTCTTCCCATTTCCACTCGGGTATCTGCATAGGCTGTAACAATCCTGCAGGTCTCTGATGTTCCGCTTTCACCCTTTGACAAGTGTCACACAAAGCAACATACTCAGCAACATCTCTCTTTAAACCGTACCACCAATATCTCTCTTTCAGATCCAAGTACATCTTAGTACTCCCCGGATGTATGGAATAAGCTGACTCATGAGCTTCACGCAGAATTGCCATTCTGATATCCTTATCTTCGGGCACATACAGCCTTTTTCCAAACCATAGCGTACCATTATCATCCTTACGGAATCCTGGAGATTTACCTTTCGCTATATTTTCAGCTATCTCTCTCAACTTTTCATCCTTCTGCTGACCTTTACGGATCTCTTGCTCTAGAGTAGGCTATAATACTAATTCCACTGCGTTGATAGTAAATCCTAAGTTCAGATGCTTGCACTCGGCACACAATTCCTTTGGCATAGGCATTACTTGTATTTCATTTGCATAACTTTTCCTACTAAGAGCATCAGCAACAACGTTGGCCTTTCCTGGATGATAATGCACCTCTAGATCATAGTCTTTTATCAGCTCCAGCCATCTACGCTGCCTCAAGTTCAGATCCGTTTGAGTGAAGATATACCTTAGACTCTTGTGATCAGTGTATATATCACTCTTGTGTCCAATCAAATAATGTCTCCATATCTTTAATGCATGAACTACTGCAGCTAATTCCAAATCATGAGTAGGGTAATTTAACTCATGCTTCCTCAACTGCCTCGATGCATATGCCACAACTCTACCTTCTTGCATCAGTACACATCCCAAACCCAATCGAGATGCATCACAATAGATAGAGAAAGGTTTACTCAGATCTGGCAAAACTAAGACGGGTGCAGTCGTCAATCTCTTCTTTAGTTCCTCAAAATTAGCCTGACACTTCTCGGACCACACAAACTTGGCATTCTTCTCCAATAATGCAGTCATTGGTTTTGCAAGCTTTGAAAATCCCTCTATAAATCTCCTATAATAACCAGCTAATCCCAAGAAGCTACGGATCTCACTCACATTGATGGGTGGTTTCCAATTCAATACATCTTTCACCTTGCCAGGATCTACTGATATTCCTCCATTAGAGACAATGTGACCCAGAAAAGAAACTTCCTTCAACCAAAACTCACATTTACTCCTCTTTGCATATAGTTGGTGTTCTCTGAGCTTCTGCAAGACCAACCTCAAATGTTCAGCATGTTCTTCCTCAGTTTTGGAAAATACTAGAATATCATCAATGAATACCACTACAAACTTGTCCAGATATTCCATGAATACCTTATTCATCAAATACATAAAGTATGCAGGAGCATTAGTCAGACCAAAAGACATCACTGTATACTCATATAACCCATACCGTGTGGTAAAAGCTGTCTTTGGTACATCACTAGCACGAATCTTCAACTGATGATATCCAGAACGAAGATCAATCTTGGAAAATACACAAGCTCCTCTCAACTGATCAAACAGGTCATCAATCCTAGGCAATGGGTACTTGTTCTTAATAGTAACCTCATTAAGAGACCGATAATCTACACACATCCTCTGAGTTCCATCTTTCTTATCCACAAAAATCACTGGTGCTCCCCATGGTGAAGAACTAGGACGAATAAAACCCTTATCCTGTAACTCCTTAATTTGTTTCTTAAGTTCTTCTAATTCATTTACTCCCATTCTATATGGACGCTTAGCTATAGGTGCAGTTCTAGGTAATAATTCAATAATAAATTCAATGTCACGGTCTGGTGGCATACCTGGCAATTCCTCTGGAAACACATCTGGGAACTCCTCCACAACTGGATCTCCCTGGTTGGCACCATCATTGAGCTGGTTCACTGTAGCGGTCTCTTGTTTTTGCACTTTTACTTCAACCCTGATTCTATCACCCTTTGGTGTTGTCAGTACAACTGATTTATCCTTACACTGAATCTCTGCTTGTTGTTGCATCATCCAATCCATTCCCAATATAAGATCAATCCCAGCTGTTCTCAATACTATAGGGCTAACTGTAAACTCTACCCCCCTTAAGTTGAGACTAATCGGAAGACAGCGATAAGATGCTGGCATGCTTCCACCAGGTGAGTTTACTAAGATAGGGTTCTTCATGGCACACAAATGGATTCTATGTATTCTAACAAATGATTGTGATATGAAAGAATGTGATGCTCCAGAATCAAAAAGAACAGTGGCGGGAGTAGAGTGGACATCGAACGTACCAAGCATAACTTCTGGCTCCTCCACTGCAGTTTCCTGGGACAAGTGATTCACCCTTCCTGAGTTAGGTGCGGGCTTCTGTTGGCTGCTCTGTTTCTGGGGAGTCTGCTGGTTGGGCTTCTCCGGGCAATTGTAAGACAAGTGACCTTCTTTTCCACATCGGAAACACCTGTTGGGAGTATTGGGAGCACTAGTCTTCGTAGGAGTGTTATTGGAAGGACCCTGACGATGCGCTTGATTTCCATTCTGCTGCGGTGGACGTTGGTTGCTATTCTGTGGCTGGAATGGGGGACGTTGCGGGAACTGTCCACGGAATGGGGCCTGACCACGATTCCACTGTCCAGAGGGAGGCCTCTGCTGAGTATTCTGCTGAAAGCCAGTACGCGGACGGGTGTTGCTATTGGAGGCTTGTCCCTGTAACCTCTTCCTCTTTGCATCCATTTCCTTGCGCTTGCTATCCACCACGATAGCGCGGTTCACAAGCGTCTGAAAGTTAGGGTAGGTATTGGACATCAACTGCAACTGTAGTCCATCATATAATCCCTTCAAGAAGCGGCGCTGCTTATCATTGTCATTGGCCACCTCATGTGGAGCATATCGTGACAATTGAGCAAACTTGTCATGGTACTCAGCTACAGTCATTGACCCTTGGGTCAGGTTCCTGAATTCCTCCGCCTTCAACTCTATCATTCCTTCAGGTATATGGTAAGCCCTGAAGTTCTCCCTAAACTCCTGCCAGGTGACTGCAGGAGCATTGGCAGGACGACCATACTCATATGACTCCCACCAATCCTGAGCTTCTCCCTGAAGTTGCCCAGAAGCAAACAACACCTTCTGTCGGTCATCACATTGGGCAATAGTGAGTTGTTTCTCCACAGCACGAAGCCAATCATCGGCCTCCAAAGGATCAGCAGCATGTGTGAACACTGGGAGACGACCCTTCAAAAACTCACCACGCTTATCACGTGGTTGAGCCCCAGCAATTGGCTGATTTTGCTGATTTTGCACTAGTTGCTGCATCAACTGCGTCTGTACCGCCAACAGTTGCTCGATAGTTGGTGGCGGTGGTGGTGGTGGATTTGGGGGAATGTTTCCACGACCTCTGCCTCTTCCTCTTCCGGCCATCTGCCACCCATAAACATGCAAACTTTAAGAATTCCATGATTTCAACCACTTATAAGATTAAGAATGAGATCTGAAAGTGTTCTGAACGAGTAGCAATGTTGACAGTTCAGTATTTCAATCATATCTTGAGTTACAGAAATCCAAAAGAGGCGTGCCTTATATGGTTGGAAAGCTTATGAAATTATCCACAATTTCTATTCAAACCTCAAGATCAGATTCTGTCGTTAAGTCTATGAAAAATAAGGCGTAACAGAAACTGTTCCAGATTCTAGACTGTGCAGAAACTTTAACTTGTAAAAATTATATCTCTCGAACCAGATCAGATAAAAAGGTGATTCCAGTGGAATTTGAAAGATGCTTGAGTCTAGTTTCTCTCATAAAAATTTCATAAATGTTGCACGAACCGTTTTTAAACTATAGTAGAAACATCAAAGACTGCTCCAGGAAACAGCAAGGACAGAAACGTGATAATATCAAACCCAACTATTATTCCTTGACTATTAAACTTATTATTCTTAAGAATGGAACTTGTAGACATGCCTACAAGTCCCGACACTCAAACAAAGATCCAACTCACACATAAGCATAATTATAAAGCAACTAGCACACCAAGGTTCAAACCACACGACAGACTCGACTGACTCAACTGACGTTACTAAGAACGTTCTTATTACATAAAGGACTCCTACTTCCTAAGGAAGTGGCTCATGCTCTAATGTCTCATAAATCTTGGGCATGCCTTGGTTTGCTCGGAGCTCATCAATAGTTGCTTGGCACCTCTTGATAGTCTTCCCTTGTGCCTTCACCATCTCTTCTAGCTGCAGCTTCCTATCCATCATATCATAGACAAAGTTCACCATCACCCGAGGTAGTGGCTCTAGCTGCACTGGATCTGTCATAGCCCATCCAAGTTCGGGGTGTGCACGAGGAAAGAAGCGATGAATGTCATGCTTTATAAGGTTAAAGCGAAGATAGCGGAGACCCATACATGCTTCAAAAGCAGCATCTTCAATGCTATCCTCTATAGTAGCTCGATGTCCCACGTGAGAGAACATCCTGTCCAGCTGATATGCCCCCTTGTCTTGCTTATGGGCAAAGATGCTTGCCCTTGCCTTCCAGTACGTGTCCTCCAGTGGATGAGTGTACTCCCAACAGACGTACTCCACAGCTGGATGCCAATCAGCGAAGTAAGCAGTGAGCATCCCCACCAGGCGAAGATGAGAGACAGCATTCCCTCCATTCCTGTGGTAGATCCTCACAGTCCACCCCATTGGAGCAGGTGGCATATCTTCAGGAGCTTCATGTGGTGGAGGCGGGGGTTGTACTCCTCCATTGGCTTTCTCTTCATCATCTTCAATCTCGACGATTTCTGGATCTTCTTCAGGCTCAGGCTCTTCCTGGGGAGGTGCTGGTGCTTGGACTGGTGCTACAGGAGTCTGCTCCTGTTCCTGAGGTTCTGGCTCTTGTGGCTCTTCAGTTGCATGCAGGGCACGAGGTGGGTAGTATCCTCCAGAGCTAATGCGGGCAGTCTTACGGTCACGGGCCATCTACAGAATTTTTAGATGAAGTTAGAATAGAGGCAAAATTTCGTAATAGAATGTGACATAAGAAGCATAAAAATTTATCAAATAACAAGAGCAAGATAGTGAGCATAAAAATAATGTAAAGATGATACTAAATCGACTATTCCTAGCTAGGCTTGCGTCCTACAGTCAACAAGAGCTCCGATACCAATTTGTCACACCCATTTATCGACCAAATGGAATGCATACCCTTATGTGCGCCCAGAGATCAATCACACATAAGTTCACCAATTATAACAGAAGTATCATCACAAATGTTATTACATCACGATATTTAAACACATAGTCTTAACACAAATGTAGCGGAAGTATAAATAGAAATCTCTCGTGGTAGCTCCAGTCACAGGTACATTGACTGGTTGACAGCAAGACTAGTAATCTTCAGGGAAGTAGGCGTAGTAGTCACTATTACCTCCATCTGTTACCCATCCGGGATTTTTATCCAAGTAAGAGAAATAAACAAGCGTAAGTACATCTCGTACTCAACAAGTGTAACATGGGGTTCATGAGGCTCAAAAAGGCATATTCATTGGTTTATCAGCATGTAGCTTTTAGTTAACATGATTTTAGCATAACAATAGCATCAAAATGTCTCAATATAAACATTAAACATATGATCCATGTGAAATGATTAATGAATAGCAAAAACATAATCATAAACAATTATTCAACTATTCCATAAGGGTCCAAGGCCACTCGTGACCGTGAGCACGGCTGTTATAACAGTTTTACACTCTGCAGAGGTTGTACACTTTCACTGTGAGTCGTGTTACCCAAATGCCCGGGTTAATTACTCCCAAAACACTACCAAGGTGAGCAGGCAGGGTAAACACTATGAAGTCTTTCGAAGGTTCGTCTAACAAGTTAGGGCCATTAGATTTCACTCGGCAAACAGATGTAGAGCCCCCCTTCCTGATGGCACAAAAACACGCAGCCTATACACATGAGGACAGAGGCCGCACTATACCCGATTCGTCAAGCCATTCTTACGCCATAAAGGATTACCTCTAACAAGCTAGAAAAGGTCCTTCTATATGACTAAAGCCAGAGCCATATAGCCCCCACAGTTGTACTGTAAATCCCGGATTGTCGCTTATAGATGAGTCCTTATGGAGAGCAATTAGAGCATCAAAAGTAACCCCCAAGCTCTAATCCCCTTTAAACATTAATCAAAATCATCTTTTAGTGTTTGTTGCATATTCCTCTAATCAATTTACATAATCATAGTCCATGTTTAAGCACTAGCCACACTACTCAATGCAATATAATAGGTACCAAGGTAAAGGATCAATCGCTAAGTCATCCTTAACAAGGAATAAATGCATAATGATATTAATTGCATAAGGTGAATAGGACAACAAGGATTATCCCATGCTATACTTGCCTTGCTCAAACTGGTCCTGAAGATCTTGCTCGTAGTAAGGCTCTTGGTCTCCAACGAATTTCTCACCGTCTATACTCGATCAACCAATATCAACAACACACATCCAGAGGCAATCATGCATAGACAAACAAGACTATAATTAGAACAATACACTAACAGTAAGAAAATAAAATAAAAAGTCTTTAAAATGAATCTACAACTCGCTAGGATCACACAGACGCGAAGATCACGAAAATCGGAGCTAAAACGACAAAGTTATGAATTTCCAAAGATTTCCTATAGAAAAATAAATACTTTAATAAAAACTCGAAAATAAATTAATCCAAACCTACTGTACAGTTGTATAATTACATAGAACTCGCAAATATGAATCTAACGCAATTTGAATGGACCAAATCGGAGTTAAAACGAAAATTCTACAATTAAAACAATCTGAATGGCAAAACTGTAAATATCAGAAAACGTATTTTTCAGTTACCGAGACGAAATACGCTTTCAACAGATCAAAACGAACGCGGGATAATACGTTTTGGACTGCGGGTTTACAAATTAAATCTTACAGGGACTCTTTAGCAAAATTTCCAGCCGAAGGGGTATCTTTAAATAACGATCGTCCGATTTAAAATGAACGGCCTAGATCTAATCGGGGAGGAGGCCGGCGGCGCTCCGGCCGGAATCGGGCCCGACGGCGACTCTCCGCGGCGGCGCCATGGCCGGGAAACGCCATTTTGCTCTACGGTGCACGAAAACGCGAACGGAGAGCACCTGCGGGTAGACAACTCGAATGCGAACTCACCTAGGGTAAAACCGTAGGCGAGGACGAAACGAGAAACGCGTGCGGCGCGGAGGGGCGGACGGTGGAGGCGGTGCTTCAACGGTGGCGGCACTAGGCGATTGCGGCTGCTCCAAAAGGATGGGATGGGAGCGGAATAGTGCGGGGGTCCTGTTTTTATAGCTCGAAGGCGGCCTCAAGAGAGGAAATAGGGAGATTGAGCCGCGGATTCGATCGGTGGAAGAAGGAAAGCGACGGTGTTCGTTTTTGGAAAGCGCCGGAGGAAGGAGAAGGAAAGGGGAAAGTGTCGCTGACCGGTGGGACCCACAAGTCAGCGGCTCGGGCGGAAAACGCGGCCGCTGCGGGACGCAGACGCACGCGCGCGATACTGGGCCGGCGGCTGCGGCTGGGCTCGGCCCATGCGGGAGAATGCGGGCGCGGGGAGGTAAGCGAGCCGCGGCAAGGCAGGCCGAGGCGGCGGGCTGAAATCCGGAATAAGCCGACTTTTCTTTTCTTTTTTTTTCTTTTTCCAATTTTTCAAAGCAAATTTTCAAATGATTTTCAAATCAAATTTGAATTTGATTGAAACCACACAATACAAAACTTCAAATGCAGCAGCATGAATGCACAAACATGTTTCTACCCTTATATTTGATTTTAAATTTATAAAAATTATTCTTATTCTAAATTTTGCATGCTTCACAAAAATAAATATAAAAATCATATTTTTCCTATTTTTCTTCTTTTCAAATTTTTAGGGTGTTACAAAACTCCTAAGTTCTCCCTGTCAAACTTCACAAGTTCCAGAATCTGTCCTCTCAAAACAGAGAGTAGCAGATTTTGAACTGCCACTTTAAACAATAGTAACTCTCAAACTACTAAGCCAAATGCTTCCAAATTTTGACACAAGATAGTTCATCAAGTTTACTCCAACTTTGGTATTTATAAGTTTTCCAGCAACCAATTTTATCAAAGCCAAATTTAGAATTACTACTAGCTGTCCAGAAAACCTACAATTACAAAGGTTAAATATTTATTGATGTGACCAACATTCTCTAAGACCAAACTAATACTACTACAAGTTCACAAATGTCACAAAAACACCAGAAAGTAAGGTGTGCCCACCTAGAATATTTATTTATACTCATTTCTTATTTTACTTAATTAATTAGGTGGAATTTTAAACATATATGTAAACTGCTCCCAAAATTCTACAAAAATTACAGAGGACTCTGTGACCCAAAAATAGACTACTGTAAAAATTTGAACTAAATTTATTCACAGGAACTCCCTACACAAAATTCACAAGCTAATAAGGATGATTTTTGCATAAATAGGAAACCCTATTGAAAAGTGTCAAACAACAGATTTCATATTTTTCTTAGACACTTTAAGGTACCAAGACATTCTCCAAAAATTTATAAGAACATTGCACATGTAGAAAAATTACTAAAATTCCTTTAAGCATTTCCTAAAATAACAAGATAGCATTATAACTTGAAAAGTACTTAAGCACTGCTGCCCAAATTTTTACCAGAGCTAGGGCTAGCATAGAGTAACCTACCCACCAAATTTCATGATTTATGGAACACTACAGCTCAAGTTATAAATTTAACAAATTTGCTTGCATTCCAAAACACATTTAAAGGATCTATTAAATTCTCCTAGAAATTAAACATCACATTCCAGATTTATATTTTTCTAAAATACTACACATCATGTAGACCCTAACAAAATTTATCTCATGATTTTTGGATCATTAAAACCCTAGATCTATATTTTTCCAACTTGTACAAAAATCAGTGACAAAATAATAAAAATGAATTTCATTTCGGATGAACTGGGCCGGCCCGGAAAACTCGGCCCACACACTCGCGCGCGCGGCCCGCTCAGCGCTCCCGCCCGCGCGCGACACTGACGGGCGGGCCCCCGCGGTCAGTGACCGGAGACAGGGGAGGCGGAGGCCCGCGAGCTCCGACGAGCTCGAGCTCGCCGGAGAAGAGCTCGCTCGGCCAATCGAACACCGCCTCGTGTTCTCCGTCACCCGGTGCGTCGATTGGTGCTCGTGGAATGGATGGGGATGGGGTGGAAGGGGCTTGTCACCGCGAGCGGCGGCCGGTGATGTCCGGTGGCGGCGCACCGTCGCCGGTGGGGATGTACGGTGCGGTCTAGGCTCGGTACGAGCTTCACCGAAGCTAGGCGGATCCATTTTGATAGGAAGGGAGGATGGAGAGAGACCCGAAGCACCCCGACCACGGTGAGGTCCCATGGCGGGCTCCGGCGACCTCTCGGAGACGGGGAAGAAAGCAATGCGGCTCACCTTGAGTCAAATCGCGGGCTTCGGTGGGTCGAGGGGATGGAGGGTGGTGAGGCGGAGGGAGTGGCGAGGTCTGGCGGCCGGTGATGCGGTGCAGCTCGCGCTTGAGCTCGCCGGAGAAGAACGGCAATGGCGGCTCGGTTTCGGTGTTTTTGCAACTGGAAGAGAGGGGGCGGAGGAATGGAGGCCGGCTCGCGCGTCGTGGCGTCTTGAAGGCGTCGCGGCCTGACTGGTGGGGCCAGGGCCGGCGTACGGGCGCCACCGCGCCTCCACGCGTCGGCGTTGCCCTGTGGCCGGTCAGCCACTGACGAAACTGAATCGCAGTTCATTGACGCCATCGGTAGTGACTGACAGAGTGATTTCGAACGTGATTAACTTCTAAACCAGCCTGTTTCAGTCCAAGGTGGCAACATCAAGTTTGTAGAGCTACGTTAGGTCAACAACTTTGTCAATTGGTGTTTGGGCTGGTTCAGCCTATATTTCAAACTACATGGCCTCAAAGTAGTGCTTGATGAAACTGAAACCGGGGTTCAGTTAACGATGCCGACTGACAGCCTAAGTTCATGACACGATATCTCTTGAACCATTGAGAACCAGGCTTGGGTGATGTTGACAAAGTTGTAGGGTTACATGTGATCTACAAGTTTGTCAATATGAGTGAAAGCTGGTTTGGCCTGGTTTGCAAACTAAAAGCTCCTAAAGTAGGCATCAGTAAAACTGTAGGGTCAGATTCCAGACTTAGAAAAATTCTAAGTCTTGGAGCTACCTCTCTAACTGACTTGTGGGCCACTTTTGAGAATGTTAGGGTCAATTTCATGAGATGGTCATATTGAGACTTTTGTTCCCCATGAATTTCTTTACAACTTTGCTTAAGGGTGCTCTTCCATGCAAGGTCTCTAAATTAGACTTTTTAATTGGTCAAACTAGAGCCTTCTGGGGTCAAATGGTGGTCAAACTTCTCTTGGAGGGCAAATTTGTAATTTTGGTCAACATGAACCTTGTTCCAAATGTTACCCTAAGTATAACTAAGGTGTTGTAGGTCATGATTGGCTACCTTACCTTTTTGTTACACTAACTATCAAATACTTTATGAAATAAATCAAACAAACCCTAGAACAATCACATGTGTTGCATCACATAAAATAACAAACATGAATGATGCATGCTTATGCTTATGCAAATGCAAATGCAATGCAATTAAGGACTAAACACTTGAAGTGTTACAGATGTCATCCACGGTGGTGTGATGCACACGAGCTTGATACTACGTCTGCTATTTCTTAGGGTAGGGACAAAACTTCGCAAAGTGTCTGGCTTGGTTGCAGTTGAAGCACGGTCCCTTCACTTGAGCCACAGTTCCAGATGAACTGCCTTGTCCTATCTTCGCCTGAGGCAATGCCATCTTGAATGGTTTCTGGTTCCTCTGGGGTTGCTGAGCATTCTGATTCTTCCTTTGCGGTGGCCTAAACCTGGCACCTGGGGCAGGCGATCGATAAGCCGGACGGTTGGCCACTGGGGCTCTGGACTGGGACGAACCCGACTCGAAAGCTCTCTTACGGATCTTGGAAGCAGCATAAACATTGTTGTTCTTCTCTTGCTTCAGACAGTCACTAACGAAATCATTGAAACCAGTCCTCATATTTGTACCCACATGTTTCATCATCTTGGGATTCAGGCCTCTCTTGAAGCTAGCGATCTTCTTGGCCTCAGTATTCACCATATCAGGAGCATAACGGCTCAGGTTATTGAATGCATGTAGATATTGAGTTACAGTCTTTGTGCCTTGATTCAGTGCCAGGAATTCCTCAAGCTTCATCTCGGTCAGACCAGGTGGAATGTACGTTCCACGGAAGGCTTCGGTGAACTCCCTCCAAGTGATGTGAGCGTGGGGAGGAAAAGTGGTGCGGTGATGTTTCCACCACATTCCTGCCGGACCTTGAAGCTGATGAGCTACATACTCAGTCTTCAACACTTCAGTCATTCTCAAGACACGGAACTTGTCTTCCATAGTATTAATCCACTCTTCTGCATCCAAGGGTTCTGCGGCTTACTTGAAGATCGGGGGACGAGTATCCATGAAGTCCTTGAAGCTGCTGTACTGGTTTGCTTCGTGCCCACCTGGGTTTATTCCCCGACGGGTGTTGTCTGCGATACTGCGCAACGCAGCTTCCATATTCTGTTGCATGCCCTCCATATTACGTTGGCTTCCAAGAAATTGTGCGAAAAACTGTTCCACAGTGTAGGGTGGAGGAGGCGGTGGTGGATCACGGTCATCACTAGCAGCTGCACTGCCACCAGCCTCAGCGGCACAATACACGGTACGACGAGTGTTCGGCATCTGCATGTTTCAGCAACAGTAATTATTAGGTGATGTTGTAGGAATTGTGACCGAATGAAAAATCATGTTGACTGAATTTACTAGAGAGAATAAATTCATACAATAAAACAGGGGCACAATAAGTCATTCCAATTAACACAACATCACTAATTAGATTACTTAAAGCGCACCCATCGCGTCCATTACAACCAAGTTGCCAGCATACATACACTGGACTTTTTGACGTTCGGATACCGCCACAAACACATCCAAGCTTTCCAACATTACATCAAAGCCTTAGTCTTTCTACTCCTTATTACATGCCCAACGTGCCAACAAAGCAAAAGATCATGTAGATGGAACCTAGTAGCTAGCGTAACAACTACTAGCCTACTCATCGCGGTCGCTGTCTAAGTCTAAGACGTTGGCTTCGTCGCCATTAGCAGCGTCGTGGTGCTCCCCAACTGGTGCTTCGGGCTCTTCAGGATCTTCGTCTTCATTCAAATCCATCTCTCCCGCACCAGGAGGAACATAGGGGTTGAGTTGATTGTTCAGCCGATGAACCTCCTCATGCAGATTGTCATTATATTCCTCTGCATAAGCCAACTGTTGCTCTAGCTCAAACTGTCTAGCCCTCAACACATTCTCTGTGGACCAAGCTTCATTCCTCTGATGGAGCACATGAGTCAACATGCGCTCAGCATTCCTGTTGGCGGTGGTCAGTCGCCCAACCTGCTCTCTCAGGGCACGCACATCTCCTTCGAAAGCCACAGTCCTCTGGGTAGCCTGATCTCTCTAGCGAGTCAACTGAGCCATCTCTATGTTGAGCCTCTCAATCTCGGCGTCATGATCTCTCTGAAGCTGACGACGGTCATCACGAGCCTAACCAAGAGCACTAGACACACGTCTCAGGCTACCTTCCACTCCATCAAAAGCCCTCATCACTGCGAACATGGCACTCATAGCGGGGTTGTCACTGTTCTGTGCTTCTGCAGTGCTAATCTCCAGAGATCTTCCTCTTGCCTGCTGCCACGAGTCAGTGGAGGGGTTGCCCCTCAGAAAGACTCCAACTATAGCTGCGGCCAACTCCTGAGGAAAGCGATCCATGATATCCCTCAGGATCCCAAAGGCTGCCCTCTCAGTGGCTTCTTCAGGGGTCCTGCCAGTTGACTCAAAATGCCAACCGATCCACTCAGAACCATCACCTTGAGGACGAACTACCACTACCACAGTCACCAAAAGTCCTTCCCCCAACCGCTCATTCGACCAAAAGTAGCAGGGCTCCATCCCATCAGGATAGCCTACATAGCTGAGTACTCTCCACAAGAGCGTAGGCATCCCAAACTCTCCAAGAAAAGTGTGGCGCTAACGAGTGCGTGGAGCAAGCTGATGACGGGGAGTTCTGCCGGTGGACTTGCAGGCTGTCTGCTTGGTACGTGCCATCTGTAGCAAAATTTTATTACCGTGGTGAGAACATATTTTTAAGTTGGCATTTTTATCGAAATGAGATAATCAACTTATAAGAGGAGGAACAATGCCATGAATGAAATGCACCACATGATACATGCACGTTCCGTACGTCCTCACAAACTTAGAAAACTAATAACTACTAACGGAATAAACGGTGGCATACAACGATCTCTTGTAACGTAACTAATACGTACTACTCGAAAGCGTTGTTATGTACCTGTAGAAAATCACT
Organism: Saccharum hybrid cultivar R570; assembly: GCA_038087645.1. Lineage (NCBI taxonomy): Eukaryota > Viridiplantae > Streptophyta > Magnoliopsida > Poales > Poaceae > Saccharum > Saccharum hybrid cultivar. Next base: position 60,067 of record JAQSUU010000810.1, read on the forward strand.
TCAGCCCAACCCTCACAGTATGAAAATATGCAAGAAAGCAGTAAAGTAAGTTACTCGCTCTACACGCATCCCTAGATACGAGTATAATGGTAACAACTACCCGAATCATCGTCCTATTGACGGCATCGTCACCGCATGACGGAAGTCCCCACCAATTGAATACCCTTATACGAACATGCGCATGGCACGTAAGTATTTCGGTATCACATAAGCACTCCCCTAGATCGGCAGTGTATCCGACCATGCTCTCACAACTCTCACTTACCAGGGCGTAGAGGAAAATGATCCATACATTACCACTCAATTGAATGGCACTCATACAATAGCACGCCGTATGAGCGACAAAATTTCAAATATGATGCAAACCCCCAAGTTAGTACTTAATTAAGCCACCTAGAGTTCTTATTGGGCATAAAGGATATGACCACTGGCACACTCTTAAATTTGAAAGTTTAGTTGAAAACACAGTTTTGTTTTGTTTTTTTTAAATACCCATGTGAACAGTACATGCTAAACCATGCTTCGATACCAGCTGTAACGGATCAACATAATTATACGAGATTAAGTAAGAAAATCTTCCACCGAGGCAGTTAATTTATCAAACTTAAACCCGTATAACCCGACATTCCATGAAATCACGAGGGATTTCAAACCAACCAACATACAACCAAGATCGTACTGATTTAGCAGCCACAGTTCACATGATACATAGAGTTCACAATAAAAGTGGAGTACATCGGAGTTCAGAATAAAAGTTATTACAACACATTGCAAAATAACATAGCAGAAGCAAGTAGTTTTACACCCACACTTCGTTCAACTACAGTGCCAGTAGATAGTCATGGTCCACAAAAGCAGTAGATAAGACAAACAGAGTGACCCTTGCCCAAGGTCCTAGTTGTCGCCCATCACCAGATACAGACAGTTGGGGCAGTACCCATAGTACATCTGACCATCTGCAACAACAATGGGAACAACGCCCTGAGTACGAGAATGTACTCAGCTAGACTTACCCGTCATAAACCAGAAATAAAGGACACCAAGGATCATGCAAGGCTTTATAGATTGGACTGGCTTGACTCATTTGCGAAAAGCATAAGTTGTTATGAAAAACTATACTAGAACTTTTTGCATCACTTTCTTAGTATAACCTATTCAAGCTAGGTAAGCATCTATTGCTAGAACAATCACTTGATTCATCATTAACAACCTAGATTACCATATCAGGTTTAGCATTTCCAATATCATTCACTTAACCATTAGTGTTCCTTTAATGTTACTACGATGCCATAGCTCAAGTCAAGTGCTCACTAACCGGGAGCGACGGCGATTCGAATCGAATTCCTATCAAGCTGGAGATTTATTCCTCACACAAACCCTGTTTCCCCCGTCAGGGTCACGTAGATCACCAATGACACTTTCCAAAAAGCCACGGGATAACAATCATGGATCGCACTACCCAGGGACCGCCTGACTGCCAGGACGCACCTTGGGCTCACTCTTCGCGTCCCCGTTACACCCCCTTCAACACCAGTCTGCCAACCCGAGTTTATCCCGGCTCGAAAAGTGTCACTAGCTTCGCGGTCAAAAGGTACTTTATTCGGCCAGCTAAATGTGAGGCATGCGTTCAACATGACAAGAGGGACGAGCAACGATCGGTCCTTAATCGACACAGACGGAATCACTATAGTCCAAAACCCTATAAGACTCCGCCCGGTCTTCATTTATCCATCAACACTTGGTTACTTTTTATGATCACAATTACAGCTAACCATAACCCGGTATCCACCTATAACTCGCAGGTGACAGGAAATCACCCGACTTCTACCGGTCTAAGCATGGCTAAGCAATTCACTCGATCCTGGCCTAACAGGGTGAAAGATAATCCGGTGGCCAAGGTAATAATGCAACAACGGTTTCACTCAAATCCTATAACTTAATGCAACTATATATATAACTATAGTTCATGTAGTAAGGAACAACTTTTTTTAAAATAGGAGACTTAAAATGCTCTGGGGCTTGCCTTTTTCGAACGAGCTAGGATGGTGGTCGATGCACTCTGGCAGCTCCTCGCCTGACTCTTCCTCCTCGGGCACCTCTTGTGCCTGGGGCTCCTGCCGATCCGTCCAAACCTGCTCCTCCTGTACTGCTACCTGCGACTCCTCCTGTGATCCTGTATGATGCAAGTGCATAAGTAATCATGCGAATGATGCATCGGATTGTGGTGGAGTGCTTTGATAACATAAGATGCAGATGAGCACATGAAATGAGCAGTTTGAATATAACTATTTCTTCTACAAGGTAGTCAACGTCATCCAAGAACATATACCCTAAAACATGCACCTTATCCTTCTATTAGTTAGCCTATCATCTACACATACAAGTGAACCTAAGCTACCAAAGATTACCAACCTAACTCATCCATAACATCAGCAAGGCATAATGATGTTTCAAAGATACACCAAACATATTTTATTTCTCTTAATTTCTCATAAAGAACAATATTTTATTCCCTATTTAACTAGGGTTACACACCAACACCTATTTCTGGTGAAGATAAAAATCTACAAAAATTACAGTAAATTACTCTTACCCTAACTAACCTACTACTAAATTTTCATGAGAATTGAATAAGTAAAACTATCTGTACAAAATAAACAAGGTATAGTATAATAATGAGCATGAAAATATTTTATACTAGAAAAAGTATCAAACAACAGATTTCACATTTTTCCTATGTTACTAACAGTAAACTAACATACTACAAAAATTATCACATATATGTTCTATACAAATTTAGCTCTCTACTAAAAATAACAAAGATTATCAATTAAAGGCATTTGAACTACACTTCAAAATTTTCTCACAGAACATGCTTCACTAATATTTTTCCTAGAAAATACATTACTAATAAAGATTAAAGCAACAAGAATCACATTTTTCCCTTCATTATTTTATTTACTACACATTTTCTAAGATATCAGCATTTATAGCAATTAAATAAACCTACACAGAAAAGTGTCAACAATTTATCATGAAATATTTTTAAACTGTAGATCTATTCAAGAGGAACATTTCAAAATTTGTTTCATCATTTTTGGAGCTATAAATCTTGAGATATGATTTTTCAAAGCTGTTTCATAATTCTGAGAAATCATTTTCCTTAATTCTTTTAAGAATTCGTCGGTGAAAACGCTGAATACACCCGGTGCAGTGCACCCACACACGCTGACACGTGGGACCCACGGGTCAACGGACCCCACCAGCTAGCCAGAGCAGCGCGGGGGAGGCGCTGACCGGTGGCGAACTCGCCGCCGGTGAGGTCTCCGGCGACGGGGAGGGCACCAACGTGCTCCCCGCACCGAGACGCACCCAGCGCACCAACTCCGAGCGGCGCGGGAGCTCCGGAGGAGGCTCACCGGCGGAGATGGTGGCATGGCGGCGCGGGAGCTTGTCGGCCGGCCAATGCAGGCCACGAGGGCGGCCGAGAAGGCGAGCGCGAGCACTGCTAGGCGAAGGGGAAGCGGATGCTCGAGACCGGAGGGGCATGAAGGGCCAGGGAGCTCCGGCCATGCGCGCCGGCCAACGGCGGCCATGGCGGCAGTGGAGGAGGGGGGCGGCCAATTGGCCCTCACCTGAGCTCGAGCGGCGGAGTGGAGGTGCGCACGCGGTGGAGGGAAGCGGGGCGGAGCTGAGGCCGGGAGGAATCGGCCGGAGAAGCAGCCATGAGCGTGAACGGTGGTGGCGGAGCTCCGGGAGCCGGTGATGGCGCGGCGGTGTGCTGTTGCTGGTGGGGCGAGAGGAATGGAGGGCGTGCAGCTGAGGGAGGAGCGGGCGCGGGTTCAAGGCGCGTGGCGCGGGGGACGCGGAGGCCACCCAGGGTGCGTGTCGCGCGGCGTCGCCGTCGTTTGGCCACGCGGCGGCCGAGCTCTGCCGCAGCGCCACGGCGTCGCGCGCGGGCGCGCGTGCGGGAGGAAGCCGGCGTGGGGCTGCGAGCCGGGCTGCCAGCGCTGCTGGGCCGAAAGGGAGGCCGCGGCCCAAGAAGCGAAAATGGATTTTTCTTTTACAAAAATATTTCCAGATTTTCCTCGTTTGTTTCAAATTTGAATTTGAAGATGAACAAGAGGTTTTCAGAATTTTTGCCCAAAATAAAAGTTGTTCAAAATTTTATTCTCTACAACTTTCATGTAGAGCATTTTTCAAAATTCCTAATAGATTTTGAATTTGGGATTTAAAGCTAAATTGTTAATCAAAAAAAATATTTGTTTAGAATATTTTTAAAACAAAATTTGAGAAAAACTTGAATTCAAGAATTGCTCCAAAAATCATGTTAATTTATTCTAGATTATTTAAAATTGTAGCTACACAAAGTTTCACCACTCTTTAGCACTTAAATGCAGAATTTGGGTTTTGAGTAATTGTTTTTCAACTTTAAATTTAAAAGGGTCTATATTGCATGCAACGATAACCATGTATGAGATGATTATGATTAATGTTTTGGATGCTAATGCATGTTTAACACCCAGGGGTGTTACAGCGACCCCCTCGCCAGGGCCGCCTCCTGCCCCGACGCCGACGCGACCTCCTCCATGGTCACGTCAGCACCCGCCCGCTCCGCGCCGCGAACGGGTGCCTCGCCCGTCACGACCTCGACGGCAGCCTCGGCCGTCGCCGACGACCGGGGCCCCGCCTCGACCGCACCGGGCGCCACCATCTCCACCGGTTCGGACCCCTCCCTGGCAGGATCAGGGCCAGCAACCACCGTGGCATCCGCTGCCCCCGGCCGTCGTTGCAGGCGCCCCTTCGCGGCCTCGACCTGCCAGACCCAGGCCGCATCCTGCTCTGCCGTCCGGTTAAGGACGACGGCGCTGGCCCACAGCGACTTCACGGGGGTAGGCCCCATCGGCTCCGCCTTCCGCTTTAACCTGCAAAGTGAGAAGAAATGTCAACCAACGGATCCAGAGAAAGGCAGAACAACCAAGCAGAAAACACTTACCCGGAAATCGGCACCAAGGGCCTCGACCCCGTGCGAGCCGAGCCTCTCGGGGCGGCCGATTGTGGCCTTGCAGCGGCCCCACTAGCAGGCCGGGCACTCCTTGGGGCCTGACCGACGCACCGCCCTGCGCCTTCTGTGCCTCCGAGGCTAGCTGGCCTCGGGTTCTCACGCCTGCCGACGCCGCCACCGATGACGACGCCGGTACCGCCATCCTAGCCCCTGCCCGAGCTTGCGGGGCCTGGGCTGGTGCGGGCGTCCCCGTTGACCCCTCTTGCTGGGTCCAGGGTAAAGCGGCCCCTCCCATCGAGGGGCCCGTCTCCTTCTCCATCTTCTCCTCCTCCTCAGACGCCTTGACCACGACGACCGAGGAGGACGCCCTCCTGATGGGCTCCAACAGGGGGTGAATGTCAGGAAGGACCCCCAGTCTAGTCGCGGTCTCATACCACGACAGGGCGTCGTCGTCTTCGCCACTGCTGTCATCGTCCTCCCTCGAGATCGTCACGGAAGGCAACGACGCTAGGGGGACCCCGTCGATGGTCTGTTGGCGCCGGAGCCTCTTCAACGCCTCCGCCTCTTTGGCCTTGCGGATTGCCCGCTTCTTGGCCGTCTCCTTGGTTTGCTTCTTCTTGGAGGCATGCTGGCGTCGAGCCTCCCAGGTGGGTCGGTCCTCTAGGACTGGCGGACGCGTTTCCCGTAGCGTCGACAAATCCTACGCGCCGGCCTCGACCAAATCAGCGAAATCCAAAAAACAAACGAAATTAGCAAACATACTAGCCCTAAGATACGTACCACGGGCTCGAACCCTTCGGTAGGTCTCATAGGGACCCGATTGGCCTCCTCCACCTTGAAGTTCCCAACCATCCGGCGCGCTCGCCGGAGGACCTCCTCGAGGGCAAGGGATTCGTGGGACATCTGGGTCCCCTCCAGAGATGCCTCCGGAGTCATCTGGTTGAGGCGGAGACGACGCCGGCACAGCGGCATCACTCTGCGGCGATGGAAGGCCGCGGCCACCGCCGCGGCCGTCAAGCCCCGAAGGCGAAGCTGCTGCAGCGCCGCTAGCAGCGGGTCCAGGCGCAGCTTCTCGGCTTCCGGCACTCCGTACGTCCAGCGATCCTCTCGAGCGGTCAGCACGCGGCCGGTGTACCTCGGCAACTCATTTTCATCGTTGCGGAGGTAGAACCAACCCTCGTGCCACCCGCTGTTCGAAGAGATGAGGCGAGTAGGGATGTACAGATCCGCCCGGCTCAACCTCACCTACAGGACGCAGCTCCCTACTCGAGCCACGCACAGGACGCCCTTCTCCCCCGCCTTCTTGGCGAAGAGCTCGGCCTTGAAAAGGTGAAGCCACAGGTTCCACTGCGGCTCCACCCCAAGGTAGCCCTCGCAGACCGCCGCGAAGATGGCAGCCTGCGCGACGGCGTTGGGGGCAAGGTGGTGAAGCTCCACCCGGTAGTAGTGGATGAGCGCGCGCATGAAGACAGACGCCGGCACGCCGAACCCCCGCTCGTGGAAGCAGACGAAGCTCACCACGTACCCTTCAGGGGGCGCCGGCTCCCGATGGGCAGGGGGCGACGCGATCCACTCCGGCTGCGACCGGCTCGTCCTTGGCCGAAGCAGCCCGTCCTCGACCAACTCTTCCAACCTTCTCTCCGTCACCGAGGAGGCGGCCCAGTCATCGGCGGGGAGGATCTGGCTCTTTCCTGCCATTGGTGTTGTCGGAAGGGGGTGGATGGAGAGGATGCGGTGGCGGCAGTGACACGGGCGGAGAGCGCGATAAGGCAAGGGTTGTCTGAGGCAGAAGATTGCAGGAGCGCAAGGAACCAGTGGGGAACGCAGACCCATAGGCCTTGATTTTATATGCCCAGGCGGAATCCCAACGGCCGCGCGAAAAGGTAGGAACTGTTTCCCACATTAAATGCGCCCACCTAACCGTTTCCTTACATCTCGCAGGAATTGGGCATGTGGTCGTCCCCCACGTCGTAACCGTACGCCACGTCGCCCACTACCGCGCCGATCTCGCCTCCCCTCCTAAAAAGACGCGCCCGGCTAACGGGCGGGGGAGGGATCCACGGACGGATATTCCCAGATACCTAGGAAATGGGCCCCGAGCCCGGTATGAGCCTCGAGGGAGCGGAAGCTAGCCCTCGACCAGGGTTCGACAGCTGCCCTCAAGCAACAGAGTTAAGGACGACCAAGGGTGCGCCCGTACATGGCCAGGGCTCGAGCCACGCTCTCGAGGCACCCCAGGACGTATTCGAGGCCAAAGGAGGAGGTCCACGTAGGAATCCCCTCGGGGGAGGCACCGAGCCCTCGAATCCTATCGCAGGGAATTGAGATCCACACGACCACTTCTTGGCACCTTTGAGGGCGCCTCCGGGCCACTAGCCGACCCCTAATGACTGGGGCACGGGCTCTCACTCGAATTCCCCCGTTAGTAGCTCACCGGAGGCCGTCGGAACTCGCCCAAACGAGGGTAGTACGACGTTCTCCACCCCTCCTCCTCCTTCCTGAAGGAGGAGCGTGAGGGTCACACAGCAAAAGACGGTCGGGACTCTGATCGACCTCGTGCGCGCGAGGCTCGGGGGCTCGACCGCAGAAACCTAAACCTTGAGGGATCGAAAGCTGGCCCTCGACTAGGGTTCGACAGCTGCCCTCGAGTAACAGAGTCAGGGACGACCAAGGGTGCGCCCGTACATGGCCAAGGCTCGAGCCACGCTCTCGAGGCACCCCAGGACGTATTCAAGGCTAAAGGAGGAGGTCGACGTAGGAATCCCCTCGGGGGAGGCGCCGAGCCCTCGAATCCTATCGCAGGGAATCGAGATCCACACGACCACTTCTTGGCATCTTTGAGAGCGCCTCCGGGCCACTAGCCGACCCCTAACGACTGGGGCACGGGCTCTCACTCGAATTCCCCCGCTAGCAGCTCACCGGAGATCATCGGAACTCGCCCAAACAGGGGTAGTGCGGCGTTCCCCACCCCTCCTCCTCCTTCCTGAAGGAAGAGCGTGAGGGTCGCACAGCAAAAGACGGCTGGGACTCTGATCGACCTCATGCGCGCGAGGTTCGGGGGCTTGACCGCAACGAATCATTCCCTGATAAAACGAATACAAGACCTCGGAGGAGTCTCAACACTCCACCGAGGCCTCGGGGGCTACACCCGGCGGGTGCGCTCGCGCGCCCCCACCGGAAAAAATCACGACGCTATGACTCTAGTTCAAACAAACCTCTGGGAGAGTGATCACACACTCACCCAAAGGCTCAGGGGCTACTGTTGGTACCAACAGTACAGGGGTACCCACATCCATCGCTAATAAAAAAAACTAAAACGACTGAAACTGCAATAAAAGGCAGCCCGCCTCGACCGCGTATCCAGTCTGCCTCGTACGAGGCCCGCTCGATGAGGCGCCTCGACCGCGCTCCGGCTCCGACTCGTACGAGACCCGCTCGACGGGGCGCCTCGACCGCGCCCCATCTCGTACAGCAAGATACCTCGACGGCGCTCCGACCCGCGCGAGGCTCGTTCGCCCACTGGGAAAAACTCCGACTCATGTGAGCCCGGGTCGAGCGCCTCGGCTCCTTCTCTTTACCTACCATAGGACAAAAGCCATAGCATTTAATACGGTTACCTACCACCACCTACCGGCATGGCTGCGACCAGGATCAACGTGGGAACAATGCCCGTGTAAGATCTCACTATTTTACCGCCCATCCCATGATGGGAGGTGAAAACCGTCACTGTACCCACCTTACCGCACACTATTTACCATCGATCACCCTCGAGGGAGGATAAGACAAGGCCCGTTCTTCGCAATCTCGGGGATTCGGCCTTATCCATACGGTCTCGACCCGGCTTCGACCCAACCTCGATGCTCGGCATAGTTCAACAGCAAGGGAAGGACGGTGTGGCACAGCGCTCCAGGTCATTTCACCGTCTCGTCTCCCATGACGCCATGGTGTCCAGGGATGGCCGGCCATTCCCAGAGCACGTCGCTGCGACCAGCTCAACAGGAATCGACAAAACATCACCGCAAGGCTCCCCGTCGTCTTGGCCTCCTCTCGCCCTATAAAAGGGCAGGCCAGGGTTCTACAACGGGAGGACGGACAAATAGACAACAAAGAAACACAAGAGACAACAGGCAAGACGCCAGATAGAGATCGATATCTCAAGCAGTCACCCTTGTCCTCTTTTTCCTTTCTTTGAGACTTGGGCTCGACGCCCTCTCTCGCATGCTTGTAACCCCTACACGAGCACTTCGGTGCAAGGAAATACAAACTTCTCCCCCCTACTGGACATAGGGCCTTCTCTTGCTCGAACCAGGATAAACCCCCGTGTGTTCTCCTTGCATCACCATCCAGGAAAGAGACACGCAGCATTTACTCGTTGGTTTAGGACCCCCTCGGGTCCGAACACCGACACATTGACTTAAGCAAATGATGGTGATGATATAGGTTTGTTTGTGGATTTGAAGACCTCGGGCCCTAATGTGACGAATGATCCAATCTTGGTCTCTATTACATCGATTTTCTATATTTGATGTTCCAATTGTTGGCCTAGTTTGTGGGACATATATATAACTATGTGGGTGTATAGGTTATGAGTGAATATGGTATTATGAGAAGGTGAGGACTATTGATTCCAACAATGACCATCTGGTTCCACAATTATCAGTGAAAGTGCATTTAGGTCCTAAGTGGGTTTTTGGTGTATTGAAAGACCACACAATTAAGGGACTAACATGTTTTGATGATAATACAGGGACATGAGCAGGTGTCCCCATGGTGATTTATGTATACGGACTTAGATGAAGCAAATGACATTCAAATAACTAATGAGATATAAATCCAAAAGAACCACTACAATTATTAGGTAACTAAAAATTTGAAAAAGATCTCACATGAAGATCTTGTCCCTAAAATATATAACAGTGATATTGTTTCAAAATTGATAAAATGATATGCAAGAAAAAGGTTGGTCCTACATGATGTGTTATAAATGATTGAATGACAAGCATGAGTTAAAAAGAAAGAAGAGACATAAACACATGTATATATATATGGTCTCATTAGTTGGAAAGTTTGTCTACATGATAGTGGGATAGCTAGGATTATATCGCCTAGCAAAAACAAAAACAAAAATTGAATCTTATGCATAATCATGGTCATTGCACATGAATTGGTTATTCAAATAAAGAAATGGACTTCAAATGAATGTTATTGTTGATATAAAAGCAAGGCTTATGGGTTAAAGCAAGGAATTGGCTTCGAGGTACTAAGTGAAGCTAAAGGGCAAGCGATGAGGACTGATGAACAGTCTAGGGTGAAGAAGCAAGTACTTATGTTAACATCGAGGAACTAATCAAGCCATGAGGAGTCATGTAGTGCAATGTATCAAGTCATTGTTGAATTATATATTGTGGTGACTTATGGATCAAAAGTGGAGTGTTGATCACATATGGTGTGAAAGATCCTAAATCACTAGCTCAATGCAGATGTGCTTCACATACATGCAAATGTCCTCAAGTAGAGATTGATCAAGTGATGACCTTGATTGAAGACATAGAATCTCAAGTAGAGACTTGAGGGTGAAAGGTTCTAATGGCTAGAGGGGGTGAATAGCCTATAAAAACTTCTACAACAACATTTAGCAATGTGGTTAGTCAAATAAATGGTGAAGTGAGTGTTGCGCTAGCCTACTAAAAATCCAAGCCACCTACGACAATTCTAGTTGCTATAGTCTCTGTCCACACAATGGCTATGTCACTACACTGAAAGCCCAAGTTTGGTTTTGGTAATTAATGACACCAAGTTGCTAATGCCATGTGTTAAGTGTTTTGAGTTAGACATAAGCAACACATTTGATGAAGGTGTATGTGGCAAGGAGTGGTGGCCACAAGATCACAAAGAAATGGTGCATGGACATGAAATGACGACCATGGTGGAGATGCACATAATATGATGGACATGATGATCAAGTGGAAGAGAAGGATCTAAGAGCGCAAGGCAAAGGTATAACCATAGGGTTTTCCTTTTGCCAGTCTAAGATGAGTAGAGAAGTGATTGACTGGATTTAGGATACATAACCGACTATCAAGAGGGGCAATCATGGTTAGCTCGGGAATCAAGTGCCACTAGATCAATGTCTTGAGCATATGCATTAGGATCTAGTAGAGAGCTAACATAACGCCTTGAAAAATGTTTGTGAAATGCTAACACACATGCACATGGTGGTGTACACTTAGTGGTGTTAGCACATTTGCGAAGGCGGTGGAGTTTGAGCGGTAGAGAGGGGTTTGGGTTCCTCTCTCCCTCCCGCCGAGCTTGCGAGGCGGGATTCGGCATTTTTAGGGAAGTGAAACGCCTATTTTCTACTGCGCCGGAAGTCAGAAAAGAAACAGAGGTGAACAGCGGTCACTGTGGTGACCGGACGCTGCACTGGACGCGGTCACAGTTTGACCACATGCGTCCGGTCAGTTTAACATAGCGCGCCTAGGGTTTGTGACCGGACGCTAGTCTGGCCTAACCAGCGCGTACGGTCAGTTCACCTGGGCGCAGAAGAAGAGCGCGCAACAGGTGTGTCCGGTCCCTCACGGAACCGGAGCCTGGTCAAGCACCCAGAGGGGTAGAGCGTGGCGTAGAGCCGACCGGACGCGCGGCGCGTCCGGTCACGTGCGATCGGACGCATCCGGTCATGGTGGGAGCTTACTGGACTCCGACCGGACGCCAGGTGCAGCGCGTCCGGTCAAACGCTGGAGCGCGTCTGGTCATGGCAACGGTTACTTCTGACACGCATTGTTCATGCTTGTCCTGTAATGACCAGACGTGTCCGGTCACCCTGACCGATGCGTCCGATCAGTACATTTTTAACTGTGTCATCCGGTAACGTCTAGCTGCGTACCCCTTCGCTATAAATTGAAGATGTCTAGGGTTTGAGGGCAACTCTTGCACATTTTGAGACCTAGAAACATCCTTTGAGCTAGGGAACAACCCCTCCACTCATCTCTTTGCTTAGTTGTACATCTTGAGTGAGATTGAGTGAGATTCAAGTGCATTGCTTGAGAGTTGCATTCTAGAGGCACTTGATCTTCGAGTTCTTGTGGATTTCTTGTTACTCTTCCATGTTTCCCAACACAGTAGACGGCTTGGAGCAGCGGACGTGATTGAGCTCGCAATTGGAGATTGTTGGAGCCCTCACCAAGTGTTGTAAGGGGTTCTTGATCCTTTCTCGTGGGAGTTCGCAAATTGGATACTCTAGTGGAGCTCGTGGCTTGGAGGATCCCCATCTTGTGTGCGGTTGTGCGGCGTCCGCCGAGGGCTCGACTCTTGATAGTCGATTAGCTTGCGAACCGACAAGTGGGTGCATCGCCACAACGAGGAGTATCTTGCCGAGAAGCAAGTGAACCTCGGTAAAAATCTTGTGGCATCTCTTTGCCGAGGATTTCTCTTGTGGTTACTCATTGTGATTGATTCTTCGAGTGCATTATTTCTCTACATCGTTGGTATAGGAATCAAGTCACTTGCTCTTTACTTTCTTGTACTAGTCCTAGTGTAGTTTGCTTAGTGTAGCCTTTATCACATAGGAGTAAGTAGCTTAGTGACTTAGTCTTGTTGGTGTGTATTAGAGATCATAGCCTTGCTTCACTAGAATTATATAGGTGGCTTGCATAGTATAGTTGAGCTAGTGCTAGAATTAGCTTAGCCATATTTTATACTAACGTGGTTGTTTAGTGAAGCTTGTAGATTTTTTAAATAGGCTATTCACCCCCCTCTAGCCATCTGGACCTTACAAGTGGTATCGGAGCTGAGGCACTGTTTATTTAAGGCTTAACAACCTACTGTGAAAAAGAAATGGCTCAATTAAGCTTGCACATCAACAACACCAAGAAGGCACTTCACTTTGATGGCATAAATTATGCATATTGGAAGGTTAAGATGACCGCACACCTCAAGTCAATCAATAGAAAAGTATGGAAGGTCACCAAAATAAAATTTGAGGTTGCTAATCCAGAAGCACCTACACCGGTGGAAGAGAAGAAGCTCCAATGCAATGACATTGCCATTAGTGTTCTTCATGAGGCATTAGATGACAAGACATTTGAGCAAGTGAAGAACATAGAAGTTGCACATGATGCTTGGGCCAAGCTAGAAGAAACATTTGAGGGCACCGAAGGCACAAAGACCGCTAAAGCATATATCTTGCAAAAAAAGTTTTCTAGCTTCAAGATGCGAGAAGATGAGGATATACCAGAAATGTTTCATCGGTTGCAAGTCATTGTCAATGAGCTTAAGGCACTTAGTGAGGAGGTCAAGGACAACCAATTCTCTATGAAGTTCTTGAGAAGCTTGCCTAAGAGGTTTGATACATTGATCACCGTGCTAGTGAGGACTACATTGAAGAATTCAACTCCTCAACAAATATTTCAAGAAGTGATGACCGATGATTCATATAAAAAAGATGACGAGAAGGATGAGTTGGTCAAGAAGAAGAAGGAAAAGAAGAAGAGTGTGGCATTCAAAGCCACCACATCCAAGGGCAAGTCCAAGATTGAATCATCAAGTGATGAAGACTCAAGCTCTTGTGATAGTGATGACATTGATGAGAAGATGGCTCTCTTTGTCAAGCAATTTGGCAAATTCATGAAGAAGAAGGGCTATCATGCAAGAAGGAGGAAGAACTCATCCAAGAAGAATGAGCATACCATGAGATGCTTTAGATGCCATAGCAAGGACCGTCTCATTACAAAGTGTCCCTGTGATAGTGATGATGAAGATGCTATCAAGAAGGAGAGGAAGAAGCAAAAGAAAAAGCAAGAAAAGAAGGAGAGCTCTCATAAAAAGAAGAATGATTCTTATATTGCTACATGGGATAGTGATGATTCCTCAAGTGATGATGAGGATGACAACAAGAGCAAGAAGAAAGGACATGCTAGCATTGCCATCCAAGAGAAGGTCTCCCTCTTCGACACTCCATTGTGCTTCATGGCTAAGGCCGCTAAGGTATCATTTGATGATGAGAGTGATCATGATAATGCTAGTGATAGTGATAGTGATAGTGATGAAGAAGAATTCACTAAAGATGAACTAATCACTATGCTAGAAGATTGCACTCAACATTTCAAAGAATCTAGAAAGGAGTGCAAGGGCTTGCTTAAGGAAAAGAAAAACCTTATGCAAGAACTTGATGAGCTTAAGGCATCTTATGAGAGTCTAAAGGTTGACCATAAGAAGTTTCAAAAGTCTTACACTAAGCTTGAAGAAGCTCATTCCTCTCTAGTTGAAAAGTGTGAAAACATGCCAACTAATGTTAAGAGAGCTAAAACTTGCAACATAGGCATATCATGTGATATAATTGATGAATCCTTTTATAAGCCTATTATTGTTGCTCCCACTAACCCTTTATGTAGCGCATCTACATCATCCTCATCTAGTAGTGACAGTTTCACTTGTGACTCCACACTAATAGTTGAGAATGAAAATCTCAAGAAGGAGGTAAAAGAGCTCAATCACACCTTAGCTAAGGCTTATGGTGGTGAGGACCGCTTGCTTATATGCTTGGGTAGCCAAAGAGTTTCTCTCTATAAAGAGGGATTGCGCTATAACTCTAAGAAAGGCAAGTCTGCTTTTGCTCCTCACAAGACTCGTTTTATGAAGAACAATGGTAGCTATTGTAAAAGTTGCAAGCAAGTTGGTCACATAGAGCAACATTGCATGAACAAGAAATTCAATGCTAATGTATCCTCAATTAAGTTTGATTCTTTCTATATACTTACCAAGGGTACAAATGGTGTTCATGCTAAGTTCATTGATACACCATGGATGGGCTCAAAGAATAAAGCCATTTGGGTACCAAAAAGTTTGGTCACTAACCTTGGAAGACCCAAACAAGTTTGGGTACCTAAAAAGAATTGATCTTGTCTTGTAGGTCAATTACAAAGCCGGAGGAAGGCATTGGGTGCTTGATAGTGGGTGCACTCAACATATGACCGGGGATTCTTGTATGTTCAAATCAATTGATACTAGTCAAAATAGTGGTTTTGATGCTATCACTTTTGGTAACAGCAAGAAAGGCAAAGTCAAGGGGCTTGGTAAAATTGCTATCTCAAATGACATGAGCATATCCAATGTGTTGCTAATTGAGAGCTTGGATGTCAATCTTTTGTCGGTAGCATTGTGATCTTGGCTTCAAGTGCATATTTGGTAGTGATGAAGTTGAAGTCATTAGTGTTGATGGATCAAATTTGATATTCAAAGGATTTAGACATGGTAGTTCATACTTGGTTTACTTCAATGATAGTGAGACATAATTGACATCATGCTTGCTTAGCAAATCTAGTATGGGTTGGTTGTGGCATAGAAGGCTTGGTCATGTTGGAATAAAACAATTGAACAAACTTTTGAGGCATGACTTAGTTAGAGGCTTGAAGGATGTTACCTTTGAGAAAGATAAACCTTGTAGTGCTTGTTAAGCCGGTAAACAAATTGGAAATGTGCATCCTAGTAAGAGTGAAATGAGCACATCAAAGGCATTTGAGCTATTACACATGGACTTGTTTGGGCCAACAACATACACTAGCATTGGTAGCAACAAGTATGGTTTTGTGATAATGGATGATTACACTAGATACACTTGAGTGTTCTTTCTTTATGACAAGAGTGATGTTTATGATATATTCAAATCTTTTGTCAAGAGAGTGCAAAATGAGTTTGAGACAACTATCAAGAAAAATAGAAGTGACAATGGTAGTGAGTTCAAGAACACAAGAATTGAGGATTTGTGTGATGATCTTGGTATTGGACATCAATTCTCTCCAACATACACACCTCAATCTAATGGTGTAGTTGAAAGGAAGAATAGAACCTTGATTGATATGGCAAGATCAATACTTAGTGAATACAATGTGAGTCATTCATTTTGGAGTGAAGCCATCAACATGGCTTGCTATTGTAGCAACCGTGTCTATTGTCATGGGAAGCTTAGGAAGACACCATATGAGCTATTGAATGGAAGAAAGCCCAACATTGCATACTTTAGAGTGTTTGGTTGCAAATGCTATATTCTCAAGAAAGACACTAGATTGAGCAAGTTTGAAAAGAAATGTGATGAAGGGTTCTTACTTGGTTATTCTACCATAAGCAAGGCACATAGAGTTTGGAATCTCACTAATGGCGCCTTGGAAGAAGTTCATGATGTTGAGTTTGATGAAACCCAAGAATCTAAAAATGAAGATCAAAACCTTGATGATGTGAGAGGAGATCAATTATCAAATACAATGAAGAACATGGACATTGGTGATGTTAGGCCAAGGCAAGTTGATGATGATGATGATGATATTCATGTGATCAACCAAAGTGTGCAAATTGATACAAATCAAGCAAGCTCTAGTGGTTCTCATGATGAAGCTCAAGATCAAGGTCAAGCAAGTGGAAGCAACAACCTCCCAATACTCCAACCTACTAGCATTGTAAGAGATCATCCATTGGACTAAATCATTGGTGAAATTCAAAGTGGTGTTCAAACTAGATCAAGATTAGCATCCTTTTGTGAGCACTACTCATTTGTGTCACTTGAAGAACCTAAGAAAATAGAAGATGCTTTGAAGGATTTCGATTGGTAAATGCCATGCATGAAGAACTAAACAACTTTGCTAGAAATTAAGTTTGAGAACTTGTTGAAAGGCTGAAGAACTATAATGTAATTGGCACCAAGTGGGTCTTTAGAAACAAGCAAGATCAAGATGGCATGGTTGTGAAAAACAAGGCAAGATTGGTTGCACAAGGTTACACACAAGTTAAAGGTCTTGACTTTGGTGAGACATATACACCGGTTGCAAGATTGGAGGCAATTAGAATCTTATTAGCATATGCTTGTGCACACAACATCAAGCTCTATCAAATGGATGTCAAAAGTGCATTTCTCAATGGCTACATCAATGAAGAAGTTTACGTTGAGCAACCTTCCGGTTTTGAAAATGACAAGAAGCCCAACCATGTTTTCAAGCTAAAGAAGGCATTGTATGGTTTGAAGCAAGAACCTAGAGCATGGTATGAGAGATTGAGGGACTTTCTTCTCTCTAAAGGGTTCAAGATGGGAAAGATTGACACCACTCTCTTCACCAAGAAGCATGAAAATGACTTGTTTGTATTACAAATCTATGTTGATGATATTATTTTTAGATCAACAAATCAAGACTTTTGTGAAGAGTTTGGAAAAATGATGGCAAATGAGTTTGAAATGTCTATGATTGGAGAGCTTAGTTACTTTCTTGGACTTCAAATCAAGCAAATGAAGAATAACACTTTTGTAGGTCAAGGCAAGTACATCAAGGACATGATCAAGAAGTTTGGATTGCAAGATGTTAAGCCAATGAGTACACCAATGGGCACAAATGATCAATTGGGTGTTGATGCTAGTGGCAACATGGTGGATCAAAAGTAATACCGGTCTATGATTAGATGTTTGCTCTATGTCACCGCTTCTAGGCTGGATGTGATGTTTAGTGTGTGCAAGTGTGCAAGATATCAAGCTTCACCTAGAGAAAGTCACTTGAAAGCAACCAAGAGAATATTGAGATATCTTAAGGGCACTCAAGATGTTGGATTATGGTATCCTAAGGGATCAAACTTTGAGTTAATTGGATATTCGGACTCCGACTATGGTGGATGCAAGATTGATAGAATGAGCACAAGTGGCACTTGTCAATTACTTGGAAGGTCTCTCGTTTCATGGTCATCAAAGAAACAAAATAGTGTTGCACTATCTACCGCCGAGGCCGAATACATTAGTGCCGGTAGTTGTTGTGCACAATTGTTTTAGATGAAGGCCACCTTGAATGATTTTGGAATCAAGTTCAAGAATGTGCTATTGTTTTGTGACAATGAAAGTGCAATCAAGATGACACAAAATCCGGTTCAACATTCAAGAACCAAGCACATTGATATTAAGCATCACTTCATAAGGGACCATCAACAAAAGGGTGATATTAGCATTGAGAGCATTGGCACCGAAGATCAACTAGCTAACATATTCACAAAGCCACTTGATGAGAAAAGATTTTACAAGTTGAAGAATGAATTGAACATACTTGACTTCTCTAACTTGAAATGAGTGCAACCCTGCATTCTTATATGACATGCCTCTCCTCCGACAATGCAAGGTAAAGTTATTTGGCCTATCATTCATACTTTGCTAAGGACATGGTTAGAACATTTAGACATATTTGCATGATAAATAGGCTCATTCATGAAAATCAAATGATTTCAATGTATATATGGTACCACTATTGCTTCTATGTTTGTTTGATCTAGTGGTAGCATATGACATGTTTGTGGGCTTGCAAACCTAGTGTTGAATCTAGAAAATGAGCTCATAATATGTAATTCAACATGGTCAAGATAACCCTTATACTTTATGAGGTGTGAAGAAGCTTGTGCTTGGATCAAACCAAATTACATATTCTAGGCAAGTGATCTAGATTGAACCATAGTTTGGACTCCCTCATATTGATTGACTTAATTCTTACTAAAATTGACACCTTTTTGGTGATTATTGACAAAGGGGAAGAGAAAAGTCACAAAGATAGAGAGAAAAAGAGAAAAGTCACAAAGTTATAAAAAGGGGAGAAGTAAGTCACAAAGGTATAGTAAGGGGGAGAGAAAGCAAAGATATGACTTTGAAAAGGGATCAATTAAAATTAAGCACACAAGTAGGAGGAGCAAGCTCATGAATTATTTATTGCATTTGTATGTGCATTAACATGATGAATTGTTGCATTACAAATTTAAATTCGATATTCATGCTTGTGTGATGATTGCTAGAAATAGATCTTGAATGATGAATTGTTGAGAGTAGCTTTACGAGTGGTATCTAGACACCTTTTGCTTATAATGTTGATCTCACAGGGTATTTTAGTGTTTATGATCTTTACAAGTGATGTATTACCAGTGGTGTCTAGCTACATCGATACTAAGGATGGTATATAAAGGCAACTCTGATTGATATCACACTTCAAAAGTCCATTCTATATACCTTAGCATCAATTTGATAGTAGTAACTCTCCCAAAATTCAAATCCGAACATATGTGCACAATTAAACCAAACTCATGGAAGCACATATGTAGAGGGAGCTAATATTATCGAAATTGAAAATTGATTTCATTTCATATCTTTGTGGTGGTTGTCATCAATTACCAAAAAGGGGGAGATTGAAAGCCCAAGTTTGGTTTTGGTAATTAATGACACCAAGTTGCTAATGCCATGTGTCAAGTGTTTTGAGTTCGGCATAAGCAACACATGTGATGAAGGTGTACGTGGCAAGGAGTGGTGGCCACAAGATCACAAAGAAATGGTGCATGGACATGAAATGACGACCATGGTGGAGATGCACATAATATGATGGACATGATGATCAAGTGGAAGAGAAGGATCTAAGAGCGCAAGGCAAAGGTATAACCATAGGGTTTTCCTTTTGTCGGTCTAAGATGAGTAGAGAAGTGATTGACCGGATTTAGGATACATAGCCGACTATCAAGAGGGGCAATCATGGTTAGCTCGGGAATCAAGTGCCACTAGATCAATGTCTTGAGCATATGCATTAGGATCTAGTAGAGAGCTAACATAACGTCTTGAAAAATGTTTGTGAAATGCTAACACACATGCACATGGTGGTGTACACTTAGTGGTGTTAGCACATTTACGAAGGTGGTGGAGTTTGAGCGATAGAGAGGGGTTTGGGTTCCTCTCTCCCTCCCACCGAGCTTGCGAGGTGGGATTTAGTGCTTTTTAGGGAAGTGAAATACCTATTTTCTACTGCGCCGGAAGTCGGAAAAGAAACGGAGGCGAACGACGGTCACTGTGGCGATCGGACGCTGCACCGGACGCGATCACGGTTTGACCGGACGCGTCCGGTAAGTTCAACGCAGCGCGCTTAGGGTTTGTGACCGGACGCTAGTCTGGTCTGACCAGCACGTCCGGTCAGTTCACCTGGGCACAGAAGAAGAGCACGCAACCGGCGCGTCCGGTCCCTTATGGAACCGAAGCGTCCGGTCAAGCACCCAGAGGGGTAGAGCGTGGCGTAGAGCCGACCGAACGCGTGGCGCGTCCGGTCACGTGCGATCGGACGCGTCCGGTCACGTGCGATCAGATGCGTCCGGTCACGGTGGGAGCTTACTGGACTCCGACCGGACACCAGGTGCAGCGCGTCCGGTCAAACGCTGGAGCGCGTCCGGTCACGGCAACGGTTACTTCTAACACTCACTGTTCACGCTTGTCCTGTAGTGACCGGACGTGTCCGGTCACCCTGACCGGTGCGTCCAGTCAGTACGTTTTTAACTGCGTCGTCCGGTAACGGCTAGCCGCATACCCCTTCGCTATAAATAGAAGATGTTCGGGGTTTGAGGGCAACTCTTGCACATTTTGAGACCTAGAGACATCCTTTGAGCTAGAGAACAACCCCTCCACTCATCTCTTTGCTTAGTTGCACATCTTGAGTGAGATTGAGTGAGATTCAAGTGCATTGCTTGAGAGTTGCATTCTAGAGGCACTTGATCTTCGAGTTGCTGTGGATTTCTTGTTACTCTATCGTGTTTTCCGACATGGTAGACGGCTTGGAGCAATAGAGGTGATTGAGCTCGCAATTAGAGATTGTTGGAGCCCTCACCAAGTGTTGTAAGGGGTTCTTGATCCTTCCCCGCGGGAGTTCACGAATTATATACTCTAGTGGAGCTCGTGGCTTGGAGGATCTCCATCTTGTGTGCGGTTGTGCGGCGCCCGCCGAGGGCTCGACTCTTGATAGTCGATTAGCTCGTGAACCGACAAGTGGGTGCATCGCCACAATGAGGAGTAGCTTGCCGGGAAGCAAGTGAACCTCGGTAAAAAAATCTTGTGTCATCTCTTTGCCGAGGATTTCTCTTGTGGTTACTCATTGTGATTGATTCTTCGAGTGCATTACTTCTCTACATCGTTGGTATAAGAATCAAGTCACTTGCTCTTTACTTTCTTATACTAGTCCTAGTGTAATTTGCTTAGTGTAGCCTTTATCACATAGGAGTAAGTAGCTTAGTGACTTAGTCTTGTTGGTGTGTATTAGAGATCATAGCCTTGCTTCACTAGAATTGTATAGGTGGCTTGCATAGTATAGTTGAGCTAGTGCTAGAATTAGCTTAGCCATCTTTTATACTAACGTGGTTGTTTAGTGAAGCTTGTAGATTTTTTAAGTAGGCTATTCACCCCCCTCTAGCCATTTGGACCTTACATACACTAAGTTAGTGAGCTCTCAAAGACTAACTGAAGAGCCTCACTAACCACTAGACCCGATGCAAGCTAGCTCTTAAAACTAATTACACTAAAGAGCTTAGCTTACACACTAGGAATATAAATACAAGAGGGGATGGTGATGATTACACTGATGTGTTGAGGAGTGAGCTAATCACAAGATGGAGCCAATCAACCAATCACAATGAATACCAAGAAATCCTCGGACAATGATAACACAAGATTTTTTTTATCGAGGTTCACTTGCTTGCCGGCAATATAGTCCTCGTTGTGGCGATTCACTCACTTGGAGGTTCACGCGCTAATTGGCATCACACGCCAAACCCACAACCGGGTGCCACACAACCAACACAAGATGAGGATCACACAAGTCATAAGCAATCCACTAGAGTACCTTTTGGCTCTCCGCTAGGAAAAGGTCAATAACCCCTCACAATCACCACGATTAGAGCCGGAGACAAGCACCTTCCTCCGCTCGACGATCCTTGCTGCTCTAAGCCATCTAGATGGCGGTAACCACCAAAAGTAACAAGAGAATCCTACAACGAAACACGAACACCAAGTGCCTCTAGATGCAATCACTCAAACAATGCACTTGGATTTACTCCCAATCTCATAAAGATAAGGAATCAATGATGGAGATGAGTGGGAGGGCTTTGGCTAAGCTCACAAGGTTGCTATGTCAATGCAAAATGGCCAAGAGAGTGAGCTAGAGCCGACCAAACGTTATTTATAGGTACCCCAAACAATAGAGTCGTTACCTCCATTATTGGGCTGTCTGCGTGAAGACCAGACGCGTCCGGTCACTCCACGAGAGCCACATGTCCCCTTCAAATGAGTTAGCCGTTGGCGCCCCACTAGCTCTCTCTGTCACACTCTGACACAACTGATCGAATGTACCATTAGAAAGTGATCGGACGCAGGAGAGGGAGCGTCAGGTCGAGTCTAGAGAGCTCCCAGAACTGCTCGGATGCGTCCGGTTTCACTAGACCGAACACACCCAGCGTCAAATCAATTATAGCTCAAGAAACTGAGGCTCACTGGTTCACACCGGACCTGACGCATGAACAGTGAACTATCAGCGTCCAGTCACACAACTGAGTTAGAGTCCGGTCACTTTCTTTCTTTCTCAGTTGCTCACTTCGGGCCAAATACCGGACGCGTTCGGTCCCAATACTGGACGTGTCCGGTCACCTCTTCAGCACTTGCCTGAGCTGGGGTGACATGCCGGACACATCCGGTCCCAATACCGGATGTGTCCGATCACCCTGTGACCAACGCAACCAACTCTTTTTCAACTCCAACTTCTCCACTCTTGCTCAAATGTGCTAACCACCATGTATATCACCTTGTGCACGTGTGTTAGCATATTTTCACAAACATTTTCAAGGGTGTTAGCACTCCACTAGATCTAAATGCATATGCAATGAGTTAGAACATCTAGTGGCACTTTGATGACCGTATTCCGATACAAGTTTCACCCATCTTAAGAGTATGGATATCTATCCTAAATGTGATTACACTCGCTAAGTGTCTCGATCACCAAACTAAAAGCTCCTATCAAATTTCACTTTTGCCTTGAGCTTTTTGTTTTTCTCTTTTTTCTTTTCCAAGCCGAGCACTTGATCACCATGGTCACCACACCATTATCATGATCTTCACCATTGCTCCACCTCATAGAATAGTGCTACCTTTCTCATAATTACTTTGATAAACTAGGTTAGCACTTAGGGTTTCATCAATTCACCAAAACCAAACTAGAGCTTTTAGAGGGATGCAACATTAATTAGTTGGAAGACATGTTCTAAAGTTCTTAAGAAAACCTCTATGAGAAGCCAAGAGAAACCCTTAACATGAGCTTTGTGATTGGGCTAGCACTGGCAAAATTATCCAAGCAAGTTTCAAGAAACAAATTCTTGCATCTCCAATTTGATGCATCATACTCACATTTCTATATCATATTTTTCTTCCACTTTGATCTACTTGGGTGTGTTTGTTTGTGAGTGCAAGGGTTACATGACATTGCTTTTAGACATCTAAAGAAGCACCTCTCTCTAAGTTTGGTTTGGGTTAGAAATTTTTAGAGGGTCATAATGATGTCATGACCATTGGCATCGTCTTGATTGACCCCATCACTAGTAGGATACATGTATCAAACACATGGCACCAAATTAAATGCTGTCATGCTATGTCCCCTCTCGATGCCATATTAACTTAGCAATTTATTGGGGTTCCATTCCTACAATTATTTTCACCAAGGATCAAATGTAAAGTTGTAACAAAAATCGACTAAAAAGCAAAGTGTTGAATACATATGACAACCTTATCAACGTAGCAGATGATGGTCTAGTTAATGTTATGCCCAAAAGTTTAATTTCTACATGATGCATAGATTTTTTATAAAGAGCAAAGAAATCTTATGGCATTCTTTTTCACATGTATATGTAGTTTTGCAAATTTCCCTCGATTTATGTTCCCTCTGCGCCATATGCAATGATTTCTATTAGTTGTTAGCGCTGTCCTTCGCATCAAAAGATTGGCAAGAGTTCCTCTAGATAATCATTGCACTTTTTACCACTAAGTCTATCACATAAGTTGCAAAATGTTACTTTTTTTTACTTCATATATACACTCAATTGAGGGCAGCAGATATAGGGGAGGGGAGACTGCAGAGGAGCACCAATGAACAAGGTGGAGGAGGAGGTGGTGAAGAAGTGAGCGAGAAAGAAGAAATATAAAGAGCTACAGAGGAAGTATAGGAGGTCAAGGATCATATGATGCTTCTTGTAATCGTGATGCTTTTGGTTGACGTTCTTGTAGCTTTTGGAATGCCTTTTTTCGGATGATTTGGTTGTAGAATGCAGCTGCAAGTACATAATATTTGCACTAGTCATAAACTAAATAAGTGGAACCCAAACTGCCACAGACCAACATCACCATGCCATCTACCATTCAACACCTCCGCTTTGGTCATCCAAGTATCGCCTCCCTCAATATATATTTAAAAACAAGTCTTGATTTCATGTATTAATGTATCATGCACTTTGTGTCATGGGCACATGTTTGTGTATGTATCATTTGCTTAAGACTTCTGGATTGAACTGACCAATGCATATATGGTATCAGGACCAAATATTTCGAATTCAAATGCTAACATGTATATACCTAATATAGTACACAAATCACAAATTGGATCTCAAACCCTACTGGGCATCGGCTAAAATGAAATACAAATCACCAGTCGATGACGATGACCAAGGTGAGCACTAGTGGAAGAACCTTTCTTGATGTTCGCTTTGGGCTCCCCCACAACGTTGGGCTTATAGAAACATTGGTCTCAATAAAATGCAACAAACCACATATGCGTACAAGGTTGAGGCTACTAATTCCACACCGTAGGCATCTACTCTTCCGGTCCCATCTTATCTTCCTTTTGAAATGTTGCTCAGGTTTAAGTCAGAAGAGAACTAGTATTGATCGTAAGCCACAAGCCCACAACGCATCTGGGTTCTGAGGCTATCCGCACTCATGCTACTCTAAATTCATCCTCTATATATCTTAGTCATCAAGATTCTCTCCTCTATTCCCAATTCTTCCGCACTCATCCATCCTCTATATCATCCTCTATCCACTGTGGGGCCCACTTGTCACTTTATCTAAATATATTCATGTGAGATCTAGTTTTGAAGTATTTATTGAAACGAATTTAATGGTGCAATCGGAATTTAATTTGGTTTTTGGTTCGTGAGTTATAACATTTTTTTTACACGGGAAAAAGTTGGCATGGTCTTCCACGCAACAGTCCAGCACACTGTCTCTCAGCGCGCGCACGGTCGTCCTCTCCTCCGCGTATGAACAGTAACCCGCTAAATATAGCGGACAGACTCTCCTTCGGTACGATACAGTTGGAGATAGAGTATACCAGTGCAGCGTTTTTTCCTCTATATCTTGCTGGAGGAACGTTTGGCGGATACGAGTGCAGTCGGTCTGAGACAGGAGCCTGAGCCATTTGTGCTAGATGAAGCACCAGTTCTTTTGCAAGACACTACGTCCCTCTGCGAAACCACCATCCCTGCTGATTTGGACCGTGGGCAACGACGGAGCCGTTCGGCTGTGCTGATAAGCCGGCTGAAAAACACTGTTAGCTGATTTGTTGTGAGAGAAAAATACTGTTCCGGCTAAAAAAACAAGCTGAAAAAGACGGATTATAAGCCGAATGAACAGAGCCGACGTGGACGATGGGACTCTCAGCCACGCTGTCGCGTTGGGGATGGCCTTTGTAGGGTACAATTTCCTGCTAACATCGGCTTCCTGCAACAAATCAGTTGCTGATGCTTTGCGATCGAGATCACTGGTGGGGTTCACTACGGCCATACGCCTCAGTCTGGGCACAAAACCCGATACCCGAACCCCGAAATACCCGCACCCGAACCCGAAAAACCCGAACCCGCAGTACCCGAAGTCTAATTCGGGTAGTGAATGCTATTACCCGAATTTATTTCGGGTAAATCGGGTAGTATGCCCCGGTACCCGATCTACCCGTACTAGAAATCACCCAGGTAGTCGTAGAGTCATAGACTCGTATTACTCCGCCGTGCAAACAGCCAATAGTGTAGTGCCGCAGCCCAACGAGTCAATACGCAACCTCTTCAGCTGCCTGACGTTTGAACCTGTTGGCTGTCGTGGTTTGTAGTACTTGCTTGCATGTTGCATTCGCACAAGAGACAAGACTATTTAGTATTATTGTGTTGCAGTTTGGCACCTGTGGTTGAAAAGTTTTATAAAAATCTGTCCAGATCTAGTTCTTCGTAAAAAATATGTGTTCTTTGACTGTTCACTGTCATTTTATATATTTCGGGTAAATCAGGTAATACCCGAACCCAAACCCGAAATTGCGGGTACCCGAAATTGCGGGTATTATTTTTTTTTTGTCTCTAATCGGATAACAATTCTCAATACCTGATTTTTTAAAAACCCGAATTATCCGACCCGAACTTTTCGGGTAACCCGAACGCCCAGGCTGACATACGCCTCTGATCTTTCTTGCTTAAGCAAGGCGTGGCTACTCCTCCGCTAAACACGCCGCCCTCAAGTACTCAACTACTATGCTCAGTGCCAGCCTTGTTGTCATATCCTCCACCACAGCCTCCAGCTCTGGTGGAGTTCAGATGAACCTGGCCCTCCCTCCCTGCCCAAACGTCGTCGTCGAAAGCCTCATGAAATGCAAAAGCGTGTACTACCTTTATTCAAAGACACGACTCGCCATGGCTTTTTTTGTCCTTACGTCACGCCGGTGACGCAGGCCGGTTTGGGAGGCATCAGAATTCAGGAAAGGGGACAAGTGCATGAACCACGGAAGGAGTCGTCAGTCCAGGGGAGCAGCACTGCACGGCACAGGACGCAGCGACCAGCGAGAGAAAGGGCAGAGGGGGATGAACATGGCCGCCTGGTCAATACAGTAGGTGCTTGTTTGCCAGCTGCCGAGAGGGCAACTGGTGCACTGGACAGCCCAGCAACGCCAATTCAGGGACACTTGAATGGATGGCCTCGAGGGGCACTGCTTTGGATAGTTGACAGGGGGTTTGGATACAGATTTCCAGATTTTAGTTGAGTTTTTCTAAAACAAATATTAGTGCTATAAATTTATTCTTGGTAATCCAGGAGTTGCCTGCATCCAAATCTAGGAATTCAGCTCAACAGTCCTGGGCTCCTGGCCGGCTCTGGCAGCAGCGCTGCCCATCACAGGAGGGTCACTCACACAATACACAGAGAAATTCCAACGCCATATAAACAGGATTACCTTAACATAAGGGGACAGTACAAAGTATAATACGATGATAGGATCACAGGGCACAGGACTCAAGAACGAAACACAATCTTTATTTATCTTCAGAAGAATGTTGCAAATATTACAGTGTTCAAACCACCTGCCTGCAAAATCAGGTCTCTGGAGAGGAAAAAACACCACACAGGGTTGTCAAGGCAAAGGCTCTGTAGAATGAACCTTGCAAATGCCAGATCCCCAAGTACATAGGCAAACCCTACCGACCCTGTAAAATAGCAACATGACCAACAACACACTGCACTCGGCGAGATTGCAGACACCCAGACATCAAAGACATGGAGCTAAGTTCCTCTGAATGACGACACCGACAATTGGACTTGCAATCACATGCAATCAAAAGAGAGTGTTGATGTCTGCAACTCTATAACCAGGAGTACTGGAAAAGAACACACACTTAACAAATACTTGAGCTTCAAACACGACTTGAGAAACTGCATGGTGGAATGACTGATCACAAGGGCTTAGGTTGGGATGGAGAGGGCAGGGTGCCATGGTAATGGCTGCCAAAGGCTCAACGAACAGAGATCCTCACAGGAGGATACCTGCAAAAAAACGAGCCTCGACAAAAATGCCCCTAGGAAAACAACCGACCCTAAGACAAACAGGAGACCCACCATGACACAAACACGAGCCGGAAACCAGACTCAACTACAAAGCTTAGACTGAAGTACTACCGCTACGGTCGTATATTTGCATCTGGACAAGGTTGACCCAGCATCTCCAGCAACTAATCGCCATGTTCCTTTAAGCAAGGATGTCGCACCGCCAGAGCTGCTTCTCCAAGGAAGCGATGTTGTGGTTGCCGATGAAGTTGAACTGGAGATTGAGTCCCTCCAAGGATGAAGACATGCTGCCTAAGAAAGGAACACTCTTCTGGGTGACCTTCATACAGCCAGACAGTGAGAGGATACGCAGCTTGAGCTGCTTTGCTGCTGCCAAGACCGCAACACCATAGTCACTGACCATGCAATTTGAAAGATCAAGCTCGGCAAGCTGGCTGCAGCTCTCAGAGATGGCAAACAGGCTTGCATCAGTAATCTTGCTGCATCCCTCAAGGCTAAGGTGTGCAAGAGAAGCACCATGAGCCTTCACCAAGGCGGAAACAGCCGCATCCGTGAGATTCTCGCAGCCATTCAGATCAACATTGACCAGGCCACTCTCCGAACTCTTCATCAATGGAAGGAAGCCATTGTCGGTAACTGCACCAAGACCACTCAAATTGACATTCTCCAACTGAGGGCAGATCATGCCCACCACCGCCAAGCTGGCATCCGTGAAGCCTGGGCAATCCTTGATGGTCAGGGAACGAAGCGATTTGCATACTGGAAGCTGTGCAGGTGCAGAGCAGATGTCCTTGATCCCGATGCACTTGGACAAAGAGAGAGCCTTAAACTTTGGGCTGCAGTTGAGGAGGAAAGCAAGAATGCCCATAAGAGTAACCTTGCTGCATTCCTCGATCTGCAAATTCTCCAGGACCTTAGATGATTCCGCAAATTCCTTGAGGCATCCATCTGAGATCTTGCTGCACTTCTTGAGGTTAACAAGCTTCAAACTTGGGCTGAACTTGGCGACAGATGCAAGAGCAAGATCCGTGAGTCCCGGGCAGGAGACAACAGTTATACACCTGAGCTTCTGCAGACCCAGAGCATTGGCCATAACCCAAAATCCCCTCTCACCAACAGCAGGGAGGCGAGCAAGGGTCAGGTCTTTGATTGACTTCCCATAGTACCCAATCACGGCAAGAGAAGCATCAGTAATGTTCAAACCCTGAAGCCGGACCTTTGCCAAGGAGGCGGTCGCAGAGCAGAGGAGGCCAGACACACCCTGGTCATCAACATGTGCGCAATTCTTGATGCTAACTGCCTGTAGCTTGGCGCAGAACCGGCCAATTGCCTTGAGACCCTCGTTAGCCACACCAGAGCATGCCTCGATGGTGAGCGACTTCAGTTCCGGGCAACCCTGAGCGACCGCGATGAGGCCCTTGTCCGTGATCATAGGGCAGCCAGCGATGTCAAGCCGCTCCAGCGAGTGGCACTCGGCGGCGATCTCGGCGAGCCCGGCGTCCGTCACCTGCGGAGCATCCCACAGAGCAAGGGAGCGGAGCTCCGGGCAGCCGCGGGCGAGAGCGGAGACACCGGCGTCGGTGACGCCACGCGCCGGGTGGCTCCCGCGGACAGAGACGGCGGCCAGACGGCCGGCGACAGCCGCCGCCGTGAGGCGCGCGTCCGTGGCCTCCTTGCCCTCGAGGGTCCTCTCGCGGACGTCGCCATCGAGGTCCATCAGATCGGCCTCGTCGTCCTCGCTGAGGTACTCCTGGTTGAGGTCCGGCACGGCGGGGGAGGCCGGGGCCAACACGGCCTCGGAGGCGCGGATGCCGGCGAGGAGCGCGAGCCAGCGGCGGGAGACGCAGGCCGACGCGCAGCGCGCGCGGGCGCCCTGCACGCGGCGCAGGACCTCGAAGAGGCACTCGTCCGGCAGCGCGTCCAGGGACGGCTCATCCCTGCGCTTCTGTCTCTTGGGAGCCGCCGTCACGGGTTCCGCGACCGCCGTCGCGAACACGCGCTTCCGCGACCGGACGCCGGCGAGAACCGCATCGCCTGATCCAAGAAACGAGGGTAAGAACACACGAAAAGGAAATCCAATCCCCACAGCTGCAACTACAAATCTTTGAGATCTCACAAAGCGGCCCCTTAACAAAAAGCAAGGGCCTTTACCTCTGTATCCCTGGAATGGAGACATGTCGAGCCGCAAAAGACCAAGAACGCCGTCGACGAAGCCGAAGCTTGCTCCGAGAACGCCGGAAGAAGCGAAACGAAGAAGAGGAAGAGAAGCAACAGCACCCCTGGATCCGAGGGCGGACTAGAGGACGGACGCCGAACCCTATCGCTTACCGCCACAGGGAAAAAATGGCGGAGGAGCCGGACGAAGGGAAGGGACGGGTTGGGGGAAGAGGAGGAGGTGGTGGTGGTGCGGTGGGGAAGGAGTGCCCGGTGGCGCTGGCTTTTTATGTGGTGGCGAACCCGGAAGGCAAGTTGCCCAAGTTGGGCGCAATTCGTACCCACTCCCTGTCATCTTGATCTGCTGGGTGCCTGGTTCATTGAATCTTCTCTCCCCGGGTCACTGTCTGGGCAGAGGAAATGCACTGTGCTGGGAGTTGAAAATCACTGGCGTTTCAGAACAGTTGATGGTATTTGATGCAAATCAGGTTACTGTTCACGTAATATAATCAGCCACTCCATTTGATATTGCAAGTGAAAAGAGGAAACTGCAACGTGGGTCTCTAAGCTTTTCATGCATTCTCTTTTAGGTCTATGAACTTGTAAAGTGGTTCATTTGAAGTGTATAAATTTAGGTTCATGATTAGATAATGAACTTAGAATAAACCAGTTTAAAAGTTAAAGAAAGCAGATAATTACTTTAAAAGTTTATGGATCTAGATAAATGCATAACAAATTTAAAAATGCACGGTGCTTTTGTTCTGCCATCGTTCCCTATTTTGCATTTCACTTATACAAGTATAAATGTATGCACTTGGCACCCAAAATTAACATGACAGGATAACCGATATGTATGGAACGATTTTCTTGTCAACGCGGCTATATACTATTTTCACTGCTGATTTGTTAAAACTAGCGAGAATAGTTGTCATCGTTGGTTTGTATACTACACCACAGCCCTAATACATATTATGAACCAACGATTAAAAATTACAAACCATGTGATAACCGAGAATGTTTTACCATCGGTTTGCAGTACAAATCTGCAGTGAAAATGTTAGTCCAATATAAAACCTAAGGCCCAAACCATACCCCCCCACTCTCACAGCCACACCGCCACCACTCCGCCTAGCTCCCACTCTATCTCTCTATATATACCTCTAGAATCGCTCTTTTTCCTCTTGACTTAGTACAGTAAAAATGTGGGCGTAATATATACTAATTTCTCAATTCAAATTATAGGTTATTTTAGTTTTTTTAGTTATACAGTGTATATCTAAGTATTGTCAAAATGGCTTAGAGCATCTCGAATAGATGGTCTAAATTTCACTCTTTGTATCTTCATTTGGCTATCCATTTTCACAAGATTCCTCCTCTTTATTTCAAACACTCCAACAAACTAGCCAAATTGCACTGTCTATATCCTACTGATCTATAGATGTTGGTATTCAAAATGATAAGAATCGATATATGTTCCTTGATTTTTTTTATAAGTAAATTAATGTTGTAAAGTTCAAATAACTTTAAAACAGTCAGTTTTGGTTATTTTTAATTTAAAATTTGAAAGTGATTTTGAGGTAATTAAGTCCAGTTAAAACATTATCTAAAAAAAAGTCCAGTTAAAAGGATTTCTCCGTCCTTTATTCTACCAGCTGTAAATTTGGCATGATTTTAGAAATTTGATGTGGCCACCTTTTGAATTTTGAAAGACGAGAGAAGAAATGAAGTTTTTGAAGCAAAACAAGGTAAAGCGCCTTGCGACATTGCCATATTTCCCAAGCTGGGAAGCCTAATATGGCGAGCTTATAAGATTGGCGAGGCGGATGACGTTATTGTTGGAGATTGGTTTCTGTGTGTGTTGTTCAGGTAAACAAAAATGGCAAGGTGAATGGCTCATCTCTCGGAGATACTCTTATAATTTAGAATGGACGAGTATTTTCAAGAGAAGAGCTGAAACATAAAAATAGTACTCCATCCGTTCCAAATTATAAGTCGCTTTAACTTTTTTGGTTCATCTATTTTGTTGTGGATATAGACACAACATATGTATTATGTCTAGATACACAGCAAAATGGATATATTATGTCTATATACACAACAAAATGGATAAATCCAAAAAATCAAAACGGCTCTCCGTACGTTCCAAATTATAAGTCATTTTGATTTTTTTTGTCTATTTATTTTGCTATACATCTAAATATAATAATATGTCTAGATACATAATAAAATGGATGAACTAAACAAAAGTCAAAGCGACTTTAATTTTAGAACGGAGGAAGTAACAAGTAGTAAGTAGTAATTCGGGATATGCAAAGGTCCACACAAATAAATTTGGATTCCATGTTGGCAGCACAAGCACATGAGAGGGTTTCCATGCATCCTCGCGCCGTCCATCCACAGGAACGGGACGCGTACGGCGTACCCACCGGAATCGGGCCTGGGTTCACGGCACCCACAACCGCTCGCCGCACTGCATGTCTGCATGCATGCGTGTCCCGTTCCCGTTCGGTTCCGTCCCGTAACGTTGCTCCCAGCAGTACGTCGCCCGCCCCGCCCACATGCAGCGTACTTGGACGCCCCAGCCCGAGCCGGTGGGCCCTATGCACTTTTCGTTTCTTGATTATATTTATTTAATTTTAGTTGGCTTAATGATTAATTAACAGAACAAAGCGGGATTAGCATCCCATGGCACACTAAAAAGAGAAAGAGCCGGCCGGATCATTAGCCAGCAGCAGCCAGGTGCAGCGCATGTAGCCGGCCAGGACTCCTTGTTCTTCCTCCCGCCGTACCATATCATCTCAAGTACAGATACAGTGGTAGTCATATCCTGCTGCACACCAACTAGCTACCACCGCACTTGCACATGGTAAATTTTGTGCTGTGATTGCATAGGAAAAATAGTAAGTATGTTGTTTGATACTTTTTATAGTACAAAGTATTTTCATGCTCAATATCATGCTAGAGTTTGTCATTTTTGTGTAGGCTATGTTACTTATCTAAATCCTATGAAATTTTTGTGGTGTGCTATTTGGAGTAGGACTGTGCTATAGTAATTTTTGTAGATTTTTCTATGCATCAGAAACAGATGTTGCTGTGTAACCCTAGTTTAAATAGGAAATAAAAAGTTATTCTTTATGAGTAATTAGAGTGATAAGAAGTGTTTGGTGTATCTTTGAAGCACACAATCACCTTGCTGGTGTCACTTGAAAAGTTAGTATAGTGATGTTGGTAAAGTGTAGTGACCCTTATGCTAGGGTTATATAATAGCTATAGTTTAAAGAAGATGACATGTTTTGTAGTACATGTTCTTGGATGATGTTGACTACCTTATAGAAAAGTTTGTCTTTTGTCTATACTATAACTTTCAATGTGTTCATCTTCATACCATGCCATCATGATCATCATACCATCGTATCCGATGCACCGTTTGCATGTTTACTTATGCAATTGCATCATATAGGATCGCATGAGGAGTCGCTAGTAGCAGTGTCGGAAGAACAGACCAGGGCAGATCCGCAAGATCTCCAAGCACAGGAGGTGCCCGAGGAAGAGGAGCAAGGAGAGGACTTGCCCGAGTGCGTAGATCACCAGCCTAGTTCGTTTGAAAGAGGCAAGGCCCGGAGCATTCTAAAATCCCTACTTTATTCAAGCAATTCCTTATATATATGAGTTATATATTGATGCATTAAGTTATAGGAGTTGACTAAAACCGTTGTTGCATTTATTACTATCCTTGTCCACCTGGTTACATGTTTACCCTGTTAGGTCAGGATCGAAAAATTGCTTAGCCTTGCTTAGACCGGTAGCGATCGGTGATTATCCGGTCACCTACATTGATAGGTGGTCATTGAAAGAATTTAGCTATAAAAAGCATGATATCCTGAAATTAACCATGTGTGATGGAGAATTGGAGACCAGGCGGAAAAGTTAAAAGCAACCAGACAGTGTTCTGGGGTGCGGTTAGTTTTTCGTCTGTGTCGATTAAGAACCGATCGTTGCTCGTCCCTCTTGTCATGTTGAACGCATGCCTCATATTTACCTGGCCGAATAAAGTACCTTTCGACCGTGAAGCTAGTGACACTTTTCGGGCTGGGATAAACTCGGATTGGTAGACTGGTGCCGAAGAAGGTTAGACGGGGACGCGAAGAGTGAGCCCAAGGTGCGTCCTGGCAGTCGGTCGGTCCCTAGGTAGTGCGGTCCATGACTGTTATCCTGCGGTTATTTGGAAAGTGTCATTGGTGATCTGTAGCTCACTTGATCGGTGGGTATGGTTTGTGTGAGAAATAAATCACCAGCTGTTTAGGAATCGATTCGAATCGCCATCGCTCCTGGATAGTGAGCACTTGACTCGAGCTACAGCATCGTAGTATTTATGATGGAATATTTATGGTTATTGGATGGTATTGGAAATGCTAAATCTAAATTGGTAACTAGATGTATTGGTTAATCAAGTGATTGCTATAGTATAGGTGCTTACCTAGTTAGATAGGTAATAATAAAGATAATGCAAAATATTTAAAGTAGTATTTTCATAGTAGCTTATGCTTTTCGTAACTGAGTCAGATAACCCCACTAAAGAAAGTCTTGCATGCTCCTTGGTGTCGCTTATTTCTGGTTTAAGATGGGTAAGTCTAGCTGAGTACCTTCTTGTACTCAGGGCGTTGTTTCCATTGTTGTTACAGATGGTCAAATGTACTACGGCTATTGCATTAACTGCCTGTATTCGGCGATGGGTGACAACTAGGACCAAGGGTAATGGTCACTCCGTATTTCTCATCTGATGCTTTTGTTGGAGATGACTACCTACTGGCACTGTATCTGAACTAAGTGTGTATGATTTTAAAACTACTTGTTTCCGCTATGTCAATTTGAACTTAGTTTGTAATAACTTTATGTTCGGAACTCCGATGTATTCAACTGTCGTTACGAACTTTATGTAACATGTGACGGTGGCTGCTAAATCAGTACAATCTTGGTTGGTATGTTGGTTGGTTTGAAATCCTTCGTGATTTCGTAGGATCTCGGGTTGTACGGGCTTAAGTTTGATAAATTATCTGCCTCGGTGGAAGATTTTCTTACTTAATCTCATATAATCGTGTTGATCCGTTACAGATACCAAGAAAGAAGAGGTAGTTAGCCTGTTTCCGAAGCGAGTTAGTGATACATACGGTGAGTACCGAGTATGACTGACACAAGCATAAGTTGCACGTCCGGCTAAATTGGTTGGTCTCGCCAGCCTGCAAAGATCCTGTGAATCACGCATACATAAACCACATATTCATTAATCACGTAGCTAATAATCACGCACGTCGCTTTCCTCAAGTAGTCCATTTAATATATTCCAATCGATATCGCATCCACCAGCTGCCATGAATAGTAATTGAATAATAAAATATTCTAATAATTCTAGAGGCAAATAGTGCTTGAATAGTAAAGAATTTGGGTGCTTGCCTGAGTCACTCCCGGGTGAATGTTCGTGTACTATTCATATTCTGAATTTAAATAGTACTCAGTATTCTAAATAGTGACATAAATAGTAACTTGTGAATTTTAAATTTGAATCTTATGTTTTTGAAATTTTCCCTAGTTTTCGGCAAATCCACTGTAGTGGTATCAGAGTCTGGTTAATAAAATTTGAATTTAAGGGATCTACTAAAATTATTGATAATAGAAAATTTAGATATAGACATTGAAATAAAACATTACGAACAAAAGTTAAGTAAAATTCATGATGAATACAAAACCTTTATGATATGTGAATGGAATGCTATAAGAGATAAAGAAATCTATTTTATACGAAAATATATAGTTTTAATAAAATCAAGGAGGAAAGAGAACTAGAGAATAAATATTTTAAAACGCATGTAGTGATAAAAAAACATGAAGATGAGTTAAAAAGTAAAGAAAAAAAAGAATTATAATACTAAGAAGTTGTATAGAATAATAGCTTAGATTGTGCTATAAATAAAGAATAGCAGTTAAAAATTAGTCAACAATTTTTATTAAAAAGTTATGTAGAAGAAGAAGAAGAAAATAATGCTCAAAGTTATAATAATTTTATAGATTCCTTAGGTGAT
Source organism: Saccharum hybrid cultivar R570 (assembly GCA_038087645.1). Taxonomy (NCBI): domain Eukaryota; kingdom Viridiplantae; phylum Streptophyta; class Magnoliopsida; order Poales; family Poaceae; genus Saccharum; species Saccharum hybrid cultivar. The sequence goes on from JAQSUU010000810.1 coordinate 95,969, forward strand.
GGAGAATTATGCAATCTAGATAATGCTATAGAAGAATTAGATATAATATCTAATTATACTAATAGTTTAATAGAAGCAAAAATTAAATTAATGGACCAAGAAAGCTATAAGCATGATTGGATAAAAGGAAGAGGTGACTATAATATAAAATGTGTTTTCTAGATATACTACCCTAGTCAAGAAAATAGATTTACATGTAGTAAATGCTTAAAGCAAGCCTGTATTTCACGCTTAAAAATAAATAATCAGAAATGGAGACAAGAGGTAGAGCTAGAATCAGATGATAAAATATTAGCAAACAGAGTTAGAAATTTAAAAAATAGAATAAATAACTTAGAACTAGAATTAGAGGAGCTAAGAACTAAGATAGAACTCAATAAAGAAAATAGGACAGAAGAAAATGTTATTGGCAATACTGAGTTAAAGGATCAAGCATTAACAAGCAGAAAAAATGATAAGACTATACAATTAAAAGATGCCATAATAAACTTTGACAGTAAATATATAGTTAAGCTACCATTTAAAGAGATAGTAGGAATAAGAATACCTGTAAAATTAAACTTAACTCCTACTATCACTTATAAAACACTAGCATTGGTAGATACTGGTTGTACTAAGAATATTATACTTGATAAATATTTTGCAAGATGTCTAGAAATAGTTCATACAATAGACCAAGATAAAGTAGAAATATCTACTGATATGTCTAGAATTAAAAGGGCTCATAATCAACTAGCTTACAATGTTCAAATACAAATAAACGATAGAAGATACATAATAGATGAAATTACAATAAGAGATCTATCATGATAAATGTTGACATGTTATTAGGATTAAGATTTTTACAATATTCACTACAAACAACAATCATTCATATGGAAGGAATAACATTCATTCCTTATCAAGACAACATTCCATATATAACAGAAGTACATAAATCTATAAATTCTAATTTAGAAATTGAAAGATCTGAAAATTATAGAGATGATGAGTTTGACAGAAATATAGAAGAATTTCATATAGCAAATTCAAGTATCGAATGCATTAGATTGCAATCATTAGCAATAAATTAGAATATGGACATAAAATCTAAAAAAGCCATAGATAAAATAGTACAAAGATTGAAAGATATTCAAATAATTAGAGAAATACCAATGAAGCATTGGGATAAGAATGGTATAGTATGTAGAATTAACATAATAAATCCAGACTATATAATTAAGAATAGTCCTATAGAAGCAACACTTAAAGACATAAAAGAATTTAAAATGCATATAGAAGAATCACTAAAGCTAGGAGCCATAAGAGAAAGCCAAAGTCCTCATAGATTAGTAGCATTTATAGTTTGAAATCATGCTAAAATAGTTAGAGAAAATCAAGAATGGTTATTAATTATAAAAGGCTAAATGATAATACTATAGATGATGGATATAATATCCCAAATAAGCAAGAATGAATAAATATGATACAATGATGTAAATATTTTTCAAAATTTGATTTAAAAGCTAGGTTTTGACAAGTAAAAATGACAGAAGAAGGCTTTCACATGTCCCTAAGGTCATTTTGAATGGCTACCAATACCGTTAGGATTAAAAAATACCCCTGCCTTATTTCAAAGGAAAATGCAAAATATCTTTAATGAAAATCAAGAATTCATATTGGTCTATATTGATGATATTTTAATCTTTTCAAAATTTTACAAAGAGCATATAACTCATTTAGAAACATTCTTTAGAAAGGTAGAGCAGCATAAGTTAATACTTTCTAAAAGAAAAATAGAAATATGCAAAGAAAAGATAAATTTCCTAGGTCATGAAATTGAAGATGGAAAATTTTATTTACAAGATCATATTGCAAAGAAAATTTTACAATTTTCTGATATCATGAATGATAAAAGGACTCTACAACAATTCTTAGAAATAGTAAATTATGCTAGAAATTATATTGAGAGTTTAGTGAAGCTAGCTGGTCCACTGTATACAAAGTTAAGAAAAAACGGACAAAAACATTTTAACTCTGAAGACATAAAACTAGTAAGAAACATAAAAGAAAGGGTCAAAGATTTAAAACCCTTAAAACTAACTTTAGATGATAATTATTTTATTATAGAAACTAATGCTTCAGAATTAGGATGGGGTGCAATACTTAAACAAAAGCTGCACAAATACTCATCAAAGTTAGAGAAAAAATTTTGTAGATGTGCTTCAGGTAAATAGAAGTTGAAAACAATAAATAATACATATAGAGAAATCTTAGATGTTATCAATACAATAAATATTTTTAGATTATACCTAGGATTCAAAGAGTTTACAGTAAGGACAGACTGTGAAGCTATATGCAAATATTATAATAAAGTTAATAGTAAGAAAAGTTCAACTAGGCGATGAGTTTTATTTGATGATATTATTACTGAAAATGGTTATAAAGTGATCTTTGAGCATATAAAGGGTAAAGATATTACTTTACCTGATATATTTTCAAGATTATCTATTTTGCAGAAATGAAGAAAGGAGCGAGCCCTATCGATGGTGAATATTTTAGTTTTGGAACTGATAATAAGCTAAGAATTTTCTCACAAAATACATTTAAATTTAAGCCTCAAGACCATATTGTTCTAAATGAAATACAAGAATGCATTTTAGACAATATCTAGTTTCAACACAATAATAAGAGAGAAGACAGAGGTTATATGCTAGCAATATTAAATAGCTTAGCTGAATATTTTCATATAATTAATGGGAAAATACAACTAAAAGAGCCATCTAGCAATATAGAGAAAAGACACATATCTGTTATATATAGAGGAAAAATACTAGGAATATATGTAACATTTGAATCAATTATAGCTCAACAGGTCGAAAGAAAAAATAATGGTGGAGTAAATTATTTCATAGATCCAGCAGCAAAAGATTATATTCAAAAATACAAAAGGGCAATAGATGTGAAGATAAATTTGCCACGGGTAAATATAAGAGAAGACGGACGTTCAAAATTACCCACATATAAAGATGTTGTAAAGAGAGACAGAATTGCTGAATGATGAAATTATTGAGAAAAAGTTAAAAGAAAAGCTTGAATCAATAATTCCTCAATTAAAGAAAAAATATAATGGAAGAAGTCTTACAGGAAGTAAAGCATGAAATAAATAGAAAGTTTGAATCTATAAACCAAGATTATGAAGAAAATATAAAGAGAGATTATGAAAATATATAAAGAAAGACTATGATTCAAAAATAAATATACAAATATCTGATGATTGTAATAATGATGACATGTTGGGTGATAACATGTTGGATATCTGTGGTCATGGGAAACTGCCAGAATATTAGATTTCCATATTGTGAAAATTGAAATAAATATATCAAATTATACAAGAAAAATATTCCTTATGTTGATAAGGTGTTATCAATAATTCTGCCATGGGAAGATAGTAAGATATTATACATATGCCTTGATTTGTGATTTAATATTTGCACATCAATTATTTGGGCGTGAAAGATTAATCCAAAATATCACGTGAAGATAACGCATGTCAGAGGACACTGTAAAAGGAATATACAGTGACACTACTATAGCCAGGACAATTATTGGAGACAGCGCACCGTCCAGTTGTCTAGGCAACAGTAGAAGACGTCGACGCAGAAGATAAGCACGAAGGACGATCTAGATAAACATGAAGGATACTCCAGAAGGCTCCTCTCGCTCTTTAAAAGGAAAAGACAGGCGCCTGCATTCATAACGGATCGAAAATCAAAGAAGAGGAAGCATCCGCTCTCACACACCACTCCACATACACCATGAATAGCATGAATTTAGAAGTCCTCTGAGCCCATCCACCACCACTTGTAATTAGCCACCTAATCAGTATTACTCCACTAGTGTTGTAAATTAGAGAATAAAGAAAGTCTTCGTGATCTTTCTATACTTATAAGGTAATCCCTAAGGTTTGTGGTAAGTGCTTGGGGTTTCCTAAAAGAGAAAGCCGTATGTAAGCTTGCTCTATAAAAATGAATTAAGCTTTTCCGTTTTAATCCCTGTTTTTCTTTAAGCTCGTTCATATGGGGCGATGTTTTTATGCTAGGGACCATAAAGGAGAAACCTCTGCGTGTATTTTTCTCGTGTTAGACCTGGTAGCGGCGTTTGTAGAGAACCCTGTTTATGCAGAGAAGTGTTCTCTTCGAGTGGAACTATCTGGGGAGATGATAGAGCCTGAGTCCTGTGTGATCGTGGTTGGGGATAGCAAGGAAGAAGAGCTAGTTAGCCTGGTTCTAAAGCGAAGTAGGGCTGGACAAAAAGCTCGTTAAGCTGGCTCGGTGGCTCGGTACAAAAGTGCTCCGATTGGACTCATTTATCTTTTAAAATGAAAATGACTTGATTTGGAACGACTTTCAACTTCGGCTCGGCTCGTTAGGCTCGGCTCGTTAGGCTCATCGTGAAGTTGAGTCTTAAACAATGCAGGAAATAATGATGAATAAGATTATACCAATTTCTAAAAAAACTCGAAAAAACTACGATTGGCTCGATATCCAACTCTAGAAGCGAGTTAGTGATGCATACGGTGAGTACTAAGTAGGACTGACACAGACATAAGTTGCACGTCCGGCTGAATTAGTTGGTCTCGCTAGCCTGCGAAGATCCTGTGAATCACGCATACCGCATATTCACTAATCACGTAGCTAATAATCACGTCGCTTTCCTCAAATAGTCCGTTTAATATATTCTAATCGATATTGCATCCACCAGCTGCCATGAATAGTAATTGAATAATAAAATATTCTAATAATTCTGAAGGCAAATAGTGCTTGAATAGTAAAAAAATTGGGTGCTTGCCTGAGTCACTCCCGGGTGAGTGTTCGTGCACTGTTCATATTTTGAATTTGAATAGTACTCAGTATTCTGAATAGTGATGTGAATAGCAACTCGTGAATTTTAAATTTGAATCTTAAGTTTTCAAAATTTCCCTAGTTTCCAGCAAATTCCCAGTATATATATATACACACACACATACACAGAGACAAGTTGTATCTCTAGTATGTTACTCCCTCCACCCTATAAGAAAAGACCTTATAAGAACATCTCCGAGGCTCTGATACAGTGACAAATATATGACGTGGTTTATATTATTTTTGTTCTCTCTCCTTTAAAATTCCATGGCACATTAGCAATTGGGAAAATTATGTTCTTACCCCTGTCTAGGAGTCCAATTGTGATTTTACCCTTGTTTTTTCAACTTTATGATTTTACCCTTGTTATTTTGAACGGAATCATCCATCTACCCTATTGATGGTAGTTATTGTTCATTTTAAACCGTCAACCAAACATGAATAAGAGCATATATCAACCTCTAACATAGAATTATGGTTTATATTGATAGAATTTCATATTTTTGGTGAATCTGTGTTTCTGTAAGGGGTTATCAGGAAAAGGGAAAGAGATATGAAGGACGATAGGAAAAATATCGAATTATAAATCGACTCCAACTCAAGAAGACTCTAGAAGACATGAGAGGACAGCCACCCGAAGGAGGGGCCCACCTAGCATAGGGCAGGGCCAGCCGGCCCCACCCCCAGGTCGGCCGACCCAGCCTGGTCCCACTTGGCAGCCACCTTCGCACGTCGGTTCTCCACCGCCTTAGGGGATGCATATCCACCGTTGATCAATGTCGGTTTGATCCGAGGGCTCTAGTGCATCCCACCGGCCTATATAAGCAGCTCTGTACCCCCTGGATTGAGATCATCCCTAAAACCTTAATTCATATTCTCTAGCTAGGGTTTGGATTGAGAGGGGTCCCTTGAATGGATCTACCTCTCTCCAATGTAGTAGATTAGTTCTAGTTGAGAGTTAGGGAGAGTCGAGCTACACTCAGGATCTAGAGAATTCTATGGAGGTCTGGTATGTCTGTGTATCTTACCTTTGTAAGACTTATGTTTTAATATATTTATCTTCTCTATCTACTTTTATGCCTGTCATGTGATTGGTTAGTATAGTTATTATATCTTGGCATGAGATCTCCGCTCGTATTGAGTACTCTAGTTATCTATAATGATTAGAGTAGTAATTAATAGTGTAGACATGGTGTCTAGACTAGAGGTTATCTGAGATTGCGCCCAATCCTCTGGTTAATTGTGGTAGCTACAGAGGTGACAGCTCTATAGATTATTAAAATCCACCACGCTAGGGTTGGTGTTTCATAGAGCTTTTTGGCAGTCTTCCCCCGATTACCCTTTTTCTAGTCTTTTTCGAGGATCGGAAAGGTACTGCTGCTCCAAAGTGTTATTGTGTGATTGCTACATTTACTTATGCTTTAGTTATCATAGAACCAAAGTAATAGAGAAGAATATAGGAACCTTGAACTCTCCCGTTGTGCTCTCAACTTAGCTATGCTACTCACTTATCATAGGATTCTCTAATATATGTGTCGTTATGCATAACTTCTATCACTTATCACTCACCCTTATCTAGGTCTAGTTGGTATATTAGTTAGTAGATACATGATTATGAACTATCAACCTCTTTAACATTGCTTCCCTATGGATAAATACGATACTCTGGAATACTCCCAGGTAAAAGCTACAATGGTATAATTATCTGTGCGCTTGCAGATACTTGATATTCTTAGATATACATTCATTATAGTCACTTGCATTAATATTAATTGCTTAGTATTATTCTAGTAGTAATGCTAGATAGTATTCATACATCTCTTGTATCTATACTAGGGATGACAACCTAGTAGGCAGTGGCACGGTGCCAGCAGCTGCTTGCGCGCAGCCAAGCAAGATGTTGCGTGCCGTGGTGGGGAAAGGATGCGAAGGAGTGGGCGGTCACCGGCGGTGAGGAGGCAGGGGAGCAGCTCGGTGGCGCTCTGCCCCCCAACAGAATTTTGAAATAATTACGAAATCACCACTGACCTCATTTTGCAAATTACTTACAAATTTTCTAAAGAAGTTGAAAAACTCCAAAAACAAAAATTGCTCAACTTTTCAAATCCTATAACTTTCTCAATAAAAACTTTTTCAAATTCAGCTTAGATTTTGAAATTTGAATTTAAAATTAAAAGGGGATATTTTCTGAATTTTGGTAAATTCAAAATTACTTTAAATTTTATATTGAAATTTTAAAAACTCAAAATACCAAAGTTGTATATCTTGGCAAGATCTACAACTTTGCTTTTAAAACCATTTTCAAATTCTGCCTCCATTTTGAAATTGGAATAGGGAAATGAATAGGGGTCAAATTTGATATTAGAATCTTTTCAAAATTACTCCAAATTTTATACTAAAACTTGGAAAACTCCAAAAACCAAAGTTGTACAACCTGACCAGATCTACAACTTTGCTTTTTGTCTCACCCCAAATTCTTTTTAGATTTTGAGTTACACAAAAGGGGGTAAAACGGGATTTTCCGGAAATCAGGGTTTTGAATTAAATTCAAACTTGATTTGATTTCTACATTAATTGGTGATTAATTAGTGTCACAACTGTCGTCCAAATGTACCATTGAGTCAAATCACACATGCCCTTCCCAATGCTCCATTTGTTTGAACCAATTTTAAATTATAAATTCTTTTTAATAAACCTCTCAATTTGAATTTGAATTTGAATTGGAAAACTTAGGGCAAGTTTTGGAAATTAAATTCAACCTCAAACTTGGAGTTCATTTTTAAATGTTGCACTTGAGTTTATCCCCTACACTTGGCACTAGTGTAGAGCACAACTTTACACCTCAATTTACATAGGGCATAATCCAAGTATTTGAAATGACATTCAAAACTAGGGTTTTGGATTCAAGTCAAACATCACTAGAACTCAATCAATCTATGAGTGTAAATTTGTTTTAGTTGATGCACATTAGAGTTGACTAAAACATGAATCTTTTGCAATACATATGATGACATGGCCAGTTTTAGTTACCATAACACCAGGGGTGTTACAATAAATACCACATAATAAGAGACTTGAGAGGGTCATACAAAGGAATCTCTGAGTTCTATTTTGAAAACTTACAAAAACTCTAGGATAAGGGTAGAACAAAAGAGCTTGAGACATAGTGCTTGACTTAACCATTCTATCTTTCAATTACTTAAGACCCAAGTGAAGGCTATAAGCTCCATAGTTGAGGGTAATAGAGGTAAGTTTGAAAGTCAGAATAGTTTACTCTAAATCTGAAGGAAAATTCTTGATTGAATACATGTGTGCTTTTGAGGAGTTGTTACCATATTTTTAAAATTCTAAAGAACTCCTGTATCCATTGCTAAGTTGGCTTTGTTAAGAGACTAGCAAAGGTTAAGCTTGTGAAAACTTGTTGATGATAGTTATTATTCATTTTAAACCGTCAACCAAACATGAATAAGGGCATATATCAACCTCCAACATAGAATTAGGGTTTATACTGACAAAATTCTATAGTTTTGGTGAATCAGTGTTTCTGCAGGTGGTTATTAGGAAAATAGAAAGAGATATGAAGGACGACGGGAAAAATATCGAATTATAAACTGACTCCAACTCAAGAAGACTCTAGAAGACACGAGAGGGCAACCACCTGAAGAAAGGGCCCACCTAGCATAGGGCAGCGCCAGCCGGCCCCACCCCCAGGTCGGCCGACCCAGCCTGGTCCCACTTGGCAGCCACCTTCGTACGTCGGTTTTCCACCGCCTTAGGGGTTGCACATCCACCGTTGATCAATGTCGATTTGATCCGAGGGCTCTGGTGCATCCCACCGGCCTATATAAGCAGCCCTGTACCCTCTGGATTGAGATCATCCCTAAAACCCTAATCCATATTCTCTAGCTAGGGTTTGGATTGAGAGAGATCCCTTGAATGGATCTACCTCTCTCTCTCTCTAATGTAGTAGATTAGTTCTAGTTGAGAGTTAGGGAGAGTCGAGCTACGCTTAGGTTCTAGAGAATTCTTCGGAGGTCTGGTATGTCTGTGTATCTTATCTTTGAAAGACTTATGCTTTAATATATTTATCTTCTCTATCTACTTTTATACCTTTTATGTGATTGATTAGTATAGTTATTATACCTTGGCATGGGATCTCCACTCGTATTGAGTTCTCTAGTTATCTATAGTGATTAGAGTAGTAATTAATAGTGTAGACATGGTGTCTAGACTAGAGGTTATCTGAGATTGTGCCCAATCCTCCGGTTAGTTGTGGTAGCTACAGAGGTAACAGCTCTGTAGATTATTAAAATCCACCATGTTAGGGTTGGTGTTTCGTAGAGCTTTTTGGCAGCCTTCCCTCGATCACCCTTTTCCCAGACTTTTTCAAGGATTGAAAAGGTACTGCTGCTCCAAAGTGTTATTATGTGATTGATATATTTACTTATGCTTCAGTTATCATAGAACCAAAATAGTAGAGAAGAATATAGGAACCTTGAACTCTCCCGTTGTCCTCTCAACTTAGCTATGCTACTCACTTATCATAAAATTCTCTAATGTGTGTGTCATTATGCATAACTTCTATCACTTATCACTCACCCCCTATATAGGTCTAGTTGGTATATTAGTTAGTAGATACATGATTGCCAACTATTAACCTCTTTAACACCGCTTCCTTGTAGATAAATACGATACTCTGGAATACTCCCGGGTAAAAGCTACAATAGTATAATTATATGTGCGCTTGCGGATACTTGATATTCTTAAATATACATTCATTCTAGTCACTTGCATTAATATTAACTGCTTAGTATTATTCTAGTAGTAATGCTAGGTAGTATTCATACATATCTCTTGCATCTATACTAGGGATGACAACCTAGTTAAGGTAGAGGGTATAGGTTTATAATAGGTGGCTAAGTAGTTAGAACAAGTGACACGTTAATAAATACCAACATACCCCTGCTTTAGATGCCATCACATAGAGATGGAATAAATGAATTAAAAATTCAAAAACTGTAAAAACAAAGGACAAAAAGACTATATTGCCCCTTAACCTTATCTTCGTCCTTCCTCGTCCAACCAGGAAAACGCACGGCTACCTTCACAGGTCGTGGCTGCATCGAGCGGGGGGCATCGGGGCGCATCCGGCGGTGCAGTAGCATAGGGCGCGCGGGATGGCGACGGCTCCCATCCATGGTGCTCTAGTGCTCAACGCGCGTATGGCAGTGGTAGCTCCGGCCCTCGGGGCTCGACGTGCACAGGGCGGCGGCAGCGCCCGGCCACGAGGCTCGGCTCGAGCGGGGCGGCGGCGACTCCTAGCCATGGTGCTCTGGGCCGCGGCACTAAGCCCGCGCGAGGTGCGGCAGTGGTGCCCAGTATCGGGGCTTGGCCTGTGATGCGGGGGCGCGTGCGGGCCGTGGGGCTTGGCGCACGGCGCTTACGACGCAGCCACCCACCCACCATAGGTTCGGCGATTCTTTCTCTTCCCTTCCTCTTTGCAAAACAGGACGAAAACCCTAACCTAAGCCATTTGGAATCTCAAGAAGCCAGACCAATGGGAGCTCTCAAATCGACCAAAGGGCGCTACCAAAATTTTGAATATTTTTTCAATATTAAATCTGAATTGAAATAATTGTAAATTTTGCTAAATATATTTGACCAAATGTAATCATTTTTGTCAAAATCCAATATAAATGTCTTTTTCCAAATCAGGGGTAAAATCATGAATTGAAATAAAAAACAGGGGCAAAGTCACATGGGCATTTATGTCCTTCAGTACGAAAGTTAACACCGTTAGGGGAGGATGATAGAATAGGGGCAAAGTGGTGTTTCGTTTTAAAAATGCAGTGGTAAATTCACAAAGTCAAAAAAATAGGGGCAAAATCATAATTTCGATACAAAACAGGGGTATAAATGCAAGACCCTCGCAATTGGTCATATGAGGCATGTATCAAATGACTATGTTGTCATCTATCGTCTTTGTCGTAAAATAAATTTACATCGCATACTCCGAGAAGTTAAGTCAACAAATCTTAAATTTGACTATATATATATATATATATATAAGATACTTATGTTTATGATACCGAATAAATATTATTAGATTAATCACATGCGATGTAATCCTTGAATTTAAATAATACTCTCAACTTATAGATGCCATTAATTAGATTGGATTTTACATAAGTAAATAATTATGTTGGATTATTAGTTAATGGTTCAAAGTGATTAAATAATACTCTTGACTTACCTAATTAATAATCACTTTGAGCTCATCAGACACAGTAAAAAGTCAAATGTTGAAGCTCAAAAAGATCTAATGATGAAAATACATTTTAAGGGACTAATAATAATAAGGCCTTAATTAGTACTCCCTCTGTTCGAAAAAAACTCGACACGGTGGGGGTAAGACAGCCCCTCGATATTGTGTTTAAAAAGAAGACTTTCTCACGTAGGTCGAGAAAACTCCCGAATCTTTGCCTTACCCATATACAACTGCACCGCAGCTCCAATGGCACTGGGCTGACTTTAGACCTGTGCTTTGGCATGGAGCAAACAAGAGGATTTTTTCAACGCACAGCCTCCTCCGGCCAACAAATCCGCCCCCCGATGGGGTTTGAACTTTGACCGGCAAGGTGCAAAGGGCACAGCCAGACCAACTAGTCTAACGTTCTCTTGCAATTCCCTCTATTTAAAATTATAAGACATTTTGGTTTTTTAGATATATTGTTTTTGCTATATATATATATATCTAGACATAATGTACATTTAAGTGCATAATAAAAGCTAGGTTTCTAGAAAACCCAAAATGTCACACCCATTTAAAGACCAAATGGAATGCATACTCTTATGTGCGTCTAGAGATCAATCACACACAAGCTGACAAATTATAAAGGGAGTATCATAGCAAATGTTATTACATAACGATTATTAACACATAGTCTTTACACAAATCTAGCGGAAAGTAAAAAGGTAAATTTCTCGTGTAGCTCCAAGCATAGGCACATTGACTGGTTGACTGCAAGTCTAGTAATCTTTAGGAAAGTAGGAGTAGTAGTCACTATTTGCACCATCTGTGATCTAACAAAACATGCAAGCTACACAATCATGTCAGAAGAGTTATGCAGATAAGAGGAGAAGACCGCTAGATTTCCAAGTGGGTGACTACGTCTATTTGAAGGTTACCCCAATGAAGAAGAAACGGTTTGGAATCAAGAAGAAACTGGCTGCTAGGTTTATAGGACCCTACAGGATCATGGAGAAAAAGGGTCTCGTGGCTTATAAGCTGCAGTTATCAGAAGCGATGAGTTCAATATTTTCCGTCTTCCACGTATTATAGTTGAAGAAGTGTTTGCGTGTTCTGGAAGAGAGAGTAGAACCTCAGGGTATTCAGATCAAGGCAGACTTAGAATATCGTGAGCAACCAGTTTAAGTTTTGGATACTAAGGACCGAGTCACTCGAAATAAAGTAGTGACAACTTACAAGATTCAGTGGAGCCATCAAGATAAGATTGATGCGACGTGGGAAATAGAAGAATATCTACAAACCGCTTATAAAGATTTTTACAACAAGTGGTTCGTAACTCAAAATCTCGGGACGAAATTCTTATAAGAGGGGAGGGTTGTAACACCCCTGGGTGTTAAGCATGCATTAACATTCCAAAACATAAGCATTAGCATCACATACATGTTCATCCTCACATGCAATATAAGTTCATTTGAATTGAAATGTCAAAAACAATTGTTTGAACCATAATTGTTGCATTTGCTTGCTAGAGTTGTAGAACTTGTTTAGCTACAATTTTAGATAATCTAGAATTACTTAACATGATTTTTGGAGCAACTTTGGTATTCAAAATCTCCCCAAATTTTGCTTTTAAAAATATTCTAGAAAAGTGAGTTTTTTTTAAAAAAAACTAGACTTTAAATCTTTAATTCAAAATCTGTTTGAAATTTTAAAAAGTGTCCTAAAGAAAAGTTGTAGAGAATTAAATTTTGAACAACTTTAGTTTTGGGGTCAACTTTTAAAAATGCATTTTTCTTCTTCAAAATTCAAATTTGAATCAGTTTAGAATTTCTGGAATTAATTTTTGAAAAAGAAAAGGGATTTCTCGGCTTACTAGGCCAGTGCCCCGTTTCCGGCCCAGCTCGGCAAGCCAGCCCGGCCCGCACGCACGCCCGCCTCCGCCTGCCTTCGCCCGCGCCGCGCCCACGCGCGTCTGGCCGCGCACGCCGCGTGGCGGCCATGCGCCGGCGAGCTCGCCGCGCGGCGTCTTCGGCTGGCCTTCACCCCCACTTGGTCGCCCACTGCTCCGCCTCCATCGCCTTTGCTCACTGCTCGCCTCCTTACCCACGCGCTCCTCCTCTCCCTCGCACAGCCACTGCTCCGCCACCGCGCGCCATCACCGGTGCCTCCCACCTCCACGCCGCCGTTCCCGCTCAACGACCGCGCCTCCCTTCGATTCGTCTCGCCACCACCTTCGCCATCTTCTCCTCTGTGCGGAACGCGCACCAGCGCCTTGAGTCGAGCTACGGTGGGGCCCTATCGGGCGTTTTCCCCCTCTACTGTCCGCCACGGCCGTCGTTGGCCGGCGTGCGTGGCCGGAGCTCCCTCCACCCTCTCTCCCTCTTCGGTCTCGGTCACCAGCACCGCCTCCACCTTGCGGTGCTCGTGCGCGCCTCCTTGGCCACCACCACAGCCTGCGCCGTCTAGCCACCATGCGCCAGCGCCGCCTCCCCACCATGAACGCCGGCGAGCTCAGTGCCGAGCTCGGCTGGGCGCGTTCGAGTCACCCCTAGCTTCGCCTCGGTGCGGGGAGCACGGTGGTGCCCTCCCCGTCACCGGAGGACTCACCGGCGGCGAGTTAGCCGCCGGTCAGCGGCCGCCCCTGCCTGACTCACTGACGAGTAGGGCCGGTCAGCGCCTGGGGCCTGTTTGTCAGCCGCAGTGCGCAGTCTTAGGTGCACGAGCTCGGGTGTGCGTAGCGTTTAGGGCTGAGTAGATTTTGGATTTAAAGAAAATAGATTTTCAGAAATTGTGAAAAAGCTTCTAAAATTATTATATCAAGATTTATAGCTCTAAAAAATTGTGAAACAAGTTTTGTAGTGTTTCTCATAAGCAGATCTACAGTTTAAAAATGTTGCATGTTAGTTTTGTGATACTTTTCTGTGTAGATTTATTTAATTATTATAAGTGCTGATATCTTAGAAAATATGTAGTAAATTAAAGAAAGATCAGAAAAATATGGTTCCTGTTTCTTTAGTCTCCCTTAGTGATGTACTTTCTAGGAAAAATGTTTATGAGTCATGTTCTATGAAAAATTATTGAAGTGTAGTTCAAATGCCTTTCATGGATGATTTTTGTTAATTTTGGTAGAGAGCAAAAATTGTATGACACATGCATGTGATAATTTTTGTGATGTGCTTGTTTACTGTAGGTAACATAGGAAAATTATGAAATCTGTTGTTTGACACTTTTTCTAGTACAAAGTATTTTCATGCTCATTAGTATGCTATAGCTTGTTTATTTTGTACAGATAATTTTACTTATTCAAATCCCATGAAATTTTTGTAGTATACTATTTGGAGTAGGAGTGTGCTACTGTAATTTTTGTAGATTTTTACCGGCAACAGAAATAGGTGTTAATGTGTAACCCTAGTTTAAATAGGAAATAAAAGTTTATTCTTTACGAATAATTAAAAGTAATAAAAAGTGTTTGGTGTATCTTTGAAGCACCAAACTACCTTGCTGGTATTACTTGATGGGTTAAGGTATTAGGATTTGGCAAAGTGTAGCAACACTTGTGTGAGAATTTTATGCTAACTAGTATAAGAGTAGATGACGTGTTTTGTGGTATATGTTCTTGAATGATGTGGACTACCTTGTAGAAGATGTTGTCTGTATTTCATACTATCAGTTCAATGGCTCATCTGCATATCATGTCATCATAGCATTCCACCGCATCTGATGCGCCATCTACATGGTTACTTATGCAATTGCATCATACAGGATCGCAGGAGGAGTCACAGGTAGCAGTGCCGGAAGAGCAGATTTGGACCGATCCGCAAGAGCTCCAGGCACAAGAGGTGCCTGAGAAAGAGGAATAAGGAGAGGAGTTGCCCGAGTGCGCAGATCACTGGCCTAGTTCATTTGAAAGAGGCAAGCCCCAGAGCATTCTAAGTCTCCTACTTTATAAAAAGCAATTCTTTATATATGAGTTTTATATATTGTTGCATTAAGTTATAGGAGTTGAGTGAAACCGTTGTTGCATTTATTATTATCCTTGTCCACCTAGTTACCTTTTTACCCTGTTAGGTCAGGATCGAATAATTGCTTAGCCATGCTTAGACCGGTAGAAGTCGGGTGATTTCCTGTCACCTGCGAGTTATAGGTGGATACCTGGTTATGGTTAGCTATAATTATTATCATGGAAAGTAACCAAGTGTTCATGGATAAACGGAGACCGGGCGGAGTCTTATAGGGTTTTGGACTATAGTGATTTTCGTCTGTGTCGATTAAGGACCGATCATTGCTCGTCTCTCTTGTCATGTTGAACGCATGCCTCACATTTAACTGGCCAAATAAAGTACCTTTCGTCCGCGAAGCTAGTGACACTATTTCGAGCCGAGATAAACTTGGATTGGTAGACTGGTGCTGAAGGGGGTATGACAGGAACGCGAAAAGTGAGCCCGAGGTACGTCCTGGCAGTCGGGCGGTCCTTGGGTAGTGCGGTCCATGACTGTTATCCCGCGGCTACTTGGAAAGTGTCATTGGTGATCTAAGCGACCCTGACAGGGGAAGCATAGTTTGTGTGAGGAATAAATTTCCAGCTGGTTAGGAATCGATTCGAATCACCATCGCTCCTGGATAGTGAGCACTTGACTCGAGCTACAACATCATAGTAAAATGATGGAACACGGATGGTTTTTGTGAATGATGTTAGAAAAGCTAAACCTGATATGGTAACTTTTGATGTAAATGGTTAATCAAGTGATTGCTCTAGCATAGGTGCTCACTTAGACTAATCAGGTATAATTAAGTTGATGCTTATAGTTTAAATGGTTCATAACTGATAACTTATGCTTTTCGCAAATGAGTCAAGCCAGTCCACTTTATAAAGGCCTTGCATACTCCTTGGTGTCTTTTATTTCTGGTTTTTGATGGGTAAGTCTAGCTGAGTATCTTCTCGTACTCAGGGCATTGTTCCCATTGTTATTGCAGATGGTCAGATGTACTATGGTTATTGCGTCAACTGTCTGTATCCGACGATGGGCGACAACTAGGACCAAGGGCAATGGTCACTCCGTTCGTCTTATCTCATGTTTTTGTGGGCTATGACTACCTGCTGGCACTGTAACTGAACTAAGTGTGTGTGGTTTAAAACTACTTGCTTCCGCTATGTTAATTTAAACTCGTGTTGTAATAACTTTTTATTCTGAACTCCGATGTATTCAACTCTTGTTGCGAACTTTATATACCATGTGACTATGGCTGCTAAATCAGTACAATCTTGGTTGAATGTTGGTTGGTTTGAAATCCTTCGTGATTTCACGGAATCTCGGGTTGTACGGGCTTAAGTTTGGTAAATTATCTGCCTCGGTGGAAGAT
Source organism: Saccharum hybrid cultivar R570 (assembly GCA_038087645.1). Lineage (NCBI taxonomy): Eukaryota > Viridiplantae > Streptophyta > Magnoliopsida > Poales > Poaceae > Saccharum > Saccharum hybrid cultivar. The sequence goes on from JAQSUU010000810.1 coordinate 112,463, forward strand.
TTTCTTACTTAATCTCGTATAATCATGTTGATCCGTTACAGCCTCATAGTTGTACTATAAATCTCGGATGTTCGCTTATAGATAAGTCCTTAAGTAGAGAAACTAGAGCACTATAAAATAGTCCAATGCTCTAGCCCCCTTTTATCATATTACTAAAAAGTCATCTTTTAATGTTTATTGCACATTTCATTAGTCAAATTACATGATCATAGTTTATGTTAAGCACTAGCAATGCTACTCTATGCAATATAATAGGTGTCACGGTATGAGATCAAAACTAAGACATCCTTATCAAGGGAATATATGCATAATGATTATATTTGCTTATTGTGAATAGGACAACAAGGACAATCTCATGCTATACTTGCCTTGCTCAAACTGGTCCTGAAGATCTGGCTTAGAGAAAAACTCTTGGTCTCCAACGAATTGCTCACCGTCTATACTCGATCAACAACGGCAACAACATTCATCCAGAAACAATCATGCATAGACAAACAAGACTATAATTAGAATAGTACACCAACAGTAATAAAATAAGATAAAAAGTCTTTAAAATAAATCTACAACTTGCTAGCACAGATACGAAGATCACGAAAAACAGAGCTAAAACGACGAAGTTATGAATTTACTAAGATTTTCTATAGAAAAATAATTACTTTAATTCAAACTCAAAATTAAAATATTATAAACCTACTGTACAGTAGTGCTATCACGTAGAGCTCGCAAATACGAACCTAACGCAATTTGAACGGGTCAAATCGGAGTTAAAATGAAGATTTTATTACTAAAACAAAATTAGCGGCAGACTTGTAAATAAGTGAAAACGTATTTCTGAAGTTATCACGATCAAATACGCTTTCAACGGAATAAAACATATTCGGATTTTACGTTATGGACTGCAGGTTCTAAACCGAAAAAAACACAGGGTCTCTTTAACAAAATTGACGACCGAAGGGGTATTCTTGATTTATGACCATCAGATTTAAAGTGGACGGCCGAGATCGTTAGATGGAGGAGGGAGAGGACCGGCCAGCGGAAGAGATGAACTACACGGCGGCCTCCATGGCCGGCGGCGAGAAATCTCGCCGGCGCAACCCAATCGGACGTTTCTGGCCACCATTTGACATGCGATCGGTACCACACGAACGAGAAGCTTGATGCGAACTCACCAAGGTAGAAAACGGAGACGGGGACAGATCGAAAACGGCGTGGAGCTCAGGATGGCGGGCGGCTTCGAACTGCAAGGGTTTGATGATGATGGGTAAGCGAAAACAAACAAGAAAATGGAGAAGAAACATGCTCAGTGGCTTCGCAGAGCCAACGCGAAGCTCGGCACAAACTTACGGTGACAATAGAGCGGCGGAACACGGTGAAGCTCGAGTTCCGCGGCAGCGCTAGGGTTGCGACCGCTACGGCTCGAGATGAAAAGCCGCGAGAGCTTGGAATGGAAGCGGTAGAGCGCAGGGCATCACTTTATATAGCCCGAAGGCGCTCTAAGTAAGGAAGGAGGAGATTGGGGGGCGGATTTGGTCGGTGGTAGCTTTGGAAAGAAAATCCGATGTCGGCGTGGGGAGGAAGATGGTCCTGACGTGTGGGCCCACAGCGTCAGCGACAGGCAGGCGAACGCCGGCGCGCGCTCTGGGCCTGCGGCGGCTCGGCCCAGAGCGGGCGGGGGAAACGGGCCGCGTTGACCTCGGCTCGGGAAAGCCGAGCGGGCCAAGAGAAGGCGGGGAAAGAAGCGGGGGCAGCTGGGCCGACGGGCTGAAAGCCAAAAATGAATGGAAAACATTTTTTCCAGTTTTTCCAAGGAATTTCAAATAAGTTTTGAATTTCTCTTTTGAATTTGAATCAAACCACTCAATACAAAAATTCAAATGCAGCAGCATGAATGCTCAATCATGTTTTTACCCTTATATTTGATTTTAGATTAATAAAAATTATTACTTTTCTAAGTTTGTATGCTCACAAAAATACATAAAAATCATATTCACCTATTTTTAAATCATGCCAAAATTTTAGGGTGTTACACAAAACATCTTATAATTTGGAATTGAGGGAGTAGTCGCTAACCATTTGCATCGCAATCTCCTGAAAGAGAGAAGCTACACCTATACTTGAAAGGGAGAACACCAATATGCAACATGACCCCTAAGAGCATTATTCAGTTCATCAGTTGGTCCCGATGAAATGCTTTTCCAGATTCATAGTACCAGCCGTCCTAAAGTTTGGGACTGCATCATCAATACGACTAATGAAATTACAGACACATATATACAAGGATAATTTTTGTAAATTTTTATTTCATCAAGTTGATGGTCACCATGCATATATTGCTCTTTGTGTGGGGTTGTGTGTGGTGTGCGTTGTAGGGCTCTAGCCCCTTTCATTCTTCTTAATATAATGAGACGTAGTTCTCCTGCGTTTTCGAGAAAAAAAAATATATTGCTCTTTGTCTCGGCAGCAAACTTGCATTGGTCATCAACATTTAATTTTCAAAAATACTTGGTCATCATCAGTTTGCTAATGTCATACCATACTTAATCTCACTATTGACAACAGGACATTATATTGCCGTTTTGTCAGTCTCGTTGATGTGCAAGCTGATAAAGGTCCATTGTATTTGCACCCACCCGTCGGATGACCCAGCCAATGACTGGTTAAGTTTGACAAAATGTCGTTGTTGCATTATCAACTATTTTATATACTCTCAAATGTATTTGGAACTTCCATGCGTTCTTCTCTCAAAGAGGCATTGTGAAGAGTCAAATAATGAGTCATGGTGTCAAAATATAAATGTAAATTCAGCTCATTATGTACTGTCTTTTTTTTTCTTGAACACGACTTCACGTGTCATTTCTTTAAGAAGAAGGGGTGCCGAAAGAACGGCTTACAGAAAGCAACTAAACACAACCACAGAGAAAGCGGCCAACACCAACACAACAAACATAAAGGAAAGAAAGGCGGAAAGGGAGACCCGTCCACCAGCGCCAAGTAGAGAACCATCAACGCTCGGGAGCCAGCTGTGGAAGTGTAGCCGCGGTGGCAAAGCATCCACCAAGAGGAGACGGTGGCAAAGCATCTGTCCGAGCAACGCAACGTCCGAGACAAAGCGTGGGGGCTCAACGCGCACTCAGGAGCACCTGACGGGGAGCCCAAGTCAGTGCTCAATGCGCGCTCAGCAGCACCTAAGGGGGAGCCCAGGTTGGGGCTCAATGCGCACTCAGCAGCACCTGAGGGGGAGCCCGAGTCGGGGCTCAACGCGCACTCAGCAGCGCCTGCTTGAGGGTGAGCCCAAGGGGCTTGACGCACACTCAGCAGCGCCTGCCTGAGGGGGAGCCCAAAGTGACGGAGAAGTGACAAGGAGGTGGCCACCGCGCCCTCAGCCGCCAGCATGAGGGGGGCGCCTCTAGCGACATCCGCCAGAGCAACAACAACGGCAAGCCACAAGGAGGCGGCCACCACGCCCTGAGCCGCTGGCATGAGGCGGGGGGGGGGGAGGGGCTCCAACAACACAGGCAGCAAAGCATCTGCCTGAGCAAGCGACAGTGGCAAAACATCCACTAGCGACGACAACAACATCAAGTAGGCTGGACAGACCAAAGGGAGGATGAGCAAGAAGCGCAGACACGCACAACACCAGAAGGAGCAACTCCGGCAAGATCAACAGGGTTTGGGCTGCAGTAGTGCTCTAGCGAAGCCTTGGCAGAAACCGCGGACGACACTAGCAGGTGGCACGATGGGGCGAGGAGGGTGCATCAACGAAGCCTTCAGGAAGGAGATGACGTCTGCGGACGCCAACTTCGTTGAGACGGTCACCCGAAGGAACTTTCGTCCCTAACTTGCCCTAGCAGCCACCAACGACGAACTCAGCATGTGACGACGCCTCCAAGAAGGTGATGACGCTGGCGCGCCACCGTCATCGGCCAAAGGCACGTAGCCTAGTGGGGTTTTCACCCCTATCCGCCATCGGCCTCAGCTGCCATCGGAGGGAACCCCGCCCCGCCCCTGCCATGCCATCTAGCCACCAGCGAAGGAGAGGCACGGGCTGGGAGGCCGGCCACGTTGCCCAGCCGCCGCTGGCCATCCTAGCATGCCGAGCACTAGCCCGCTAGGCCCCAGCAGGCCTGCCTGGGGCAGATCCAGCAGGTAGGCACTTCCGAGTGAGGCGCTGGCCATGGCCCCTGGACGCCGCCGCCGTTGCACGCGCCGCACGGGCCACCACACAGCCACTGGTAATGGAACTAGCTAGGGGGAGCACAGCCATGGGGTTGCCCCGCGCTAGCACCAGTGCCCGGCGGGCGCAGGTCAACGCAGTGGCCCCGGCCGCCCGGAATAGGCACAAGGTCCCCGGCGGCCCCAACCGGCAGAGAGGAGGTGGGCGCGAGGCTAGCCGCTCCCAGGCTACGGGCCGGCCAGATCCGACCGGGGACCAACACCGTCTCGACCGTAGGAGCCCAGAAACACGGGAGAAGACTTGCCGCCTAGACCTACATGAACATGGCCACCGCCTAGACCTCGACCATTCGGCCTCAACGTCGCATATCCACCGAGCAAGGGGCTAGATCTGGCCAAGAGGAGCCCAGATCTAGGCCACTGGCCGATGAGCTTGCCGGAGGAGACAAGGTGGTGGAGGGTTGGGGGAGAGAGGGAGGTTGAAACGATCTTGATTTTCCACAAAGGGAAAATCCACAGATACGATTTATAATGCAGTAGATCACGAGAGCAATCCATCATATTATCAATTATCAGCTGATATCATAGTCATACATCGTAGATTTACAAGTTACAAGGCTTTACAACACTGGTTAACACACCTATTACATCGATTAATCTAGCGGAAACACACACACACACATCTTCATCAGAGTCATTGTAGCACATCGGCGGGTGAAGGCTCCTCCTTCACGGCATTCATCAGAGTTGGCGTAGAATGTCAGCGGGCGTAGACTCCATCTTCTCAACCATACTTGAGCGTAGGCACGATACCATCTACTCCTAATAAGTCCTCGTGGTCGTCGTAGATTTTATCTAAACCTGTCCAAAATCTATCAGTACGATTTGCACTAGCCACTGTCTCCCACCCTATGCTTTTGCGTATGCTTTGTGGTAAGTAGAATGCAAGGGTAGATCAAAAGGCCTATATATAGCTGTAGGTTTCCTATGCAAGTTCAATAATATTTTATAATAATAGTTCATCAAGTTTTAACGCATCTCAACCACACGTTCTCCCATCTCAAACACACATCTCATCTCACTCTATAGGCGGCAAGGTCAATTCTCGCTCGTACCTTGCCTCAACGGCCAAAGCCGAATCCAACACCAAAACCTAGGGGAAAGGAAGAAAGGACTCCTCCCTCTAATCAAGTGAAGCGTAGGTCATGGGAATGTCCATATCCACGGACGCGGCTATACGTATAGATCGATCAACTCTGCAGAGCGTGTACACCTGGAAATCCTAAAGATCACCATCCTCGGTGGTGCCCTGCCTAGGCTGGTGCCGACTACCTCCCAACTCGTACGGTACCACCCTACCACTCATCCCTGGGCCACCTTGGAGTCCACCAAAACGCTGAGACTGTGAGACATAGTACCGGCCCCCAAGGTCACTATGCTGTCTTAGGAGGGTGTAGGCCCCCATGCCCGTACCTCCCTACACTATCACCTTCCAACCTAGTAGTAGTGGCACCATCCTAGTTAGTCAGGTAATCATCTCCCACCCATCAGGAGCGAGTGGTGTGCATGAAGGGTCCCATGGTTCCGGTTCTCAAGACGTAATAGTCCTTAAGGGTACCGGACAGGATATCTTCTCAAGGGGATAACCAACACCCCATGTCTCGACGGCACCTCCACCGGGGATAACCAACACCCCATCTGCTCACACATGCACCCGCCATAGGTACCTCTCACGAGGGATGCCCAGGTCGCACCCCTTCGGCATGACTTGCCCCAAAGACTCGTCGTAGAATCCTGTCCGATCGACTCAACCCTCACCACACACCCAAGACACACGCCAAGATCTCCCCAAGTTCATTATCTAGTTTTACCAAGTTACCAACATCACGTGCCTTATCCACTCACATTATACCTTCACCAAGCATCACATCACAGGTATAATGCATAGTGAAAGTAATGCAGTAAGTAGAATACGAGCGTCTAGCCTAATAGCGGGTGTGCAGGGGAATAGGTTGCAACAAGGTAATGGCTCACAAGCAATCTACCATGGAACCTATCATAGTTCGTTTGCATAATAGTAAAGCACTAGCATTTACATTGTAGCATGCCTAATAGGATTCTACGAGGTTGGGTGGGACATGGAACACCTGTTAAATGTCATATCCAAGATCCTCAGTGCACTTGTAGTCATACTCCTCCATGGTCCTTCCTCCATCCGCATTTCCTTCCTCCACGGGTTTTAGTCCAATCAGCGTTATCCTCGATGCAACTTCCTCACTAGTACGATAAACAAAGCAAAGGAACAATCAATACTCCAAAAGGGCAACAAGACATGAAGGAACAACTACACTGAAAGAACACCAAGGAAGATCGACTAAGCCCTCTCGGCGGATGTCCGATCCCTGGGCCAACAGAACAAGAGTGGTTGATCGCTGAGCACAAGCTTAAGCCTTAGCCTATCCAGTACTTCCTGGGTCGATCGTGTCGACCTGTACGGCCTAAATGGGAATGGCATAGGCTCTAACTCATCCTAAGCAAACACCACGGCTTGCGGCTTTTGACCCAATCGTCATGGAGACTGACGAGCACCAAAAAGACTAGAAGCAAGAGAAGTTCCGTTCTCTCTCAATCCGTACGCCATTATAATTGATGAGAACCAAGAAAGGGTGGAATGGGGAGAGAAGAGCGGAGGTGGTATACTTCTCCCAATTCACAAGTCACAGCAACAGACGAGGCATCGAAAAGGAGCGACACACAAAAGAACATGGGTGCTCAAGCAACTTGTAGGGTACCATGACCTAGGTGCACTAAATGCACTAAGACATCCCTAGGGTTCTTAGTGGTGTGGTTGTCACCACAGGAACCAAAGAAATGCTATGGTCTAAATAGGTACAAGCATACAAGGGCTCAAGCACGAAAGAGCCAAAAGACTGAAGGGGACACGGGATTCAACTTCCTTGATCCACTCGCCATAGTTACGATGGGAATCAGAGGAATGGAATCAAGAAAGAAATAAACACCAAGTAAGCAATGGGCTCAATCCACATCTTACTGGATCGATGGTGATTGAGAACGAAGGAAGAACGGAAGAAGAATGGAATCTGCACTCTTTCAACCAACTTGCCATGGAATGGGCGATGGTTGGAAGAAGAGATGCACGATCCCATGATCCAAAACCACTTGTAGGGCACCACGACCCATGTGCAACTAGATCTACACTTTTGCAGCTCCTATGGTTCATAGCGATGCGGCTGTTACCGCTAGATTCAAAGGAACACCACGGCCAAAGTGGTGCAAGCATACGAGGTGGTTAGGATTTAAAACAAGCGAACAAAAGAGATTAAGCCCGATGACCATGGCAAAGTGACTCGCGGTCATGAGCTCAACCTGCACAAGTTGGCATCCGTCGAAAAGCAAAGATCATCCCCAAGTCGTATCCCTCTAGACCAGGTCACGAAGGGCTCGAATTAAGCGGGTAAGAACCGCGTCGTTATTAACTTCAACATCAAGTCCGGAATGACCAGGTCCTAGGGACGAGGATAGGGAAAACAATCACCGTTCGATGGAGACAACTTAAAAGGTGAAGGAGCGAGTTACGATCGGCGTCACAGCCACGGCGGGACAAACCCACGACCGAAACAACCAAACGAGATATGATCCTTCGACCGGCTCGAATGCACGGTTCACACACGACCAATGAACAACCCAACAAGAACCACGACAACCGACCACACGACATGGAGTAGCACATGTCCAAAGCATTCGAGAGATGGGTGGATAAACAAGTAGACCGGCACGAAGGCACAGCGCGGGTATTGGTATAGATATATATCAGGCAACAAGATGAAGTCATTGGTAGATAAGGTATCAAGTACGGATAATTATAGAAATGAAGAGAAATGAAAGCAAGAGCTTGTCGACGTCGTGGATGGCGTTGGCTAGGTTCAAAAATCAACCTTGAGGGTGTGGGCTGCAGTGGAGCGCTCCAGCGGGTTGAGGCTAGCTGAGGGTTGCTGGACGTGGCCGGGGCCGATCGACGAGGTTCGGCAACAGTGTCTAGCTCCCACGAAAACTCCCCTACACAGCAAGTTTCATGGCTCGAAGGCCGGACACAGATGGCGATCCACGGTGAAGTGGTGTTGTAGTCCTCTAACAAGGTGGCGGCGTCGTACGGCAAGGTGGCGAATAGGGTGGTCTGCTCCCCCGGTGATAGTGTAGATGCATGGTAAGAGGGTCAGCCATCAGCCAGGTTAGCAAGGGAGTAGAGCAAAAGGGGCAACTTCGACCCTAGAAGCTCACCGGTGGTGGAGCACGACGATCGATGGCGAGGGAGGTGCTACTGCTGGTGGCCGATGGGGCAGCAAGGTGGTGGCGTGCAGTTCCTAATGATGTGGTCATCGTTGCAGACGAAGTGGAGAAGGGCGAGGTGGTGCCAAGCGCTCACACACGACAAGATGGAGCCCCCCCCACCACGGTCGTGCCCTGCTGCCCGGCGAGGAGCAACAGCTTGATGTAGATGCGATGCTTCCAGCCCTAGTTTGGCGAGGAGCTCGACGTGACAAGGGCGATGCAGAGGCACGACATCGAGGCAGGTATGGCGTTGCGGTGTGGAAGAAGTGGCCCGGGCTGGTGCTCTATTGCTCGGTGACAAATGGCCAGAGCAGAGGAGAAACGGCGAGGCGGGCTAGGCATCGCGGCTTCCACAGAGCAGAGCGAGGAGGCACGACGTCGAGGTGAAGCCCGACATGGGAGGGGTGGACGAACGTGGGTTCGCACGGTCACAGTGGAGAAGAGGGCTCATCGGGGTGGTGGTGCTCGCAGTACGCGGATAGAGAGTACTCGGCGTTGCGGGCTCAGCGCGCGGAGGAGCTCGGCGAGAAGGTGGCGATGGTGGAGTATGGCTCCGGTGTGGCGGGCGAGGCCAAGATGGACGGCTATGAGGGTGGCTCGGCGTCCACGGAGGGCAGCAGGCGGCGGCGCTCTCTACTGGAAGCAGTGAGTGCCAGAAGAGGAGGAAGGGAGTGGCGGCGGCCGGTGGAAATGGAGCAAAGGAGTGGCGGCTGGTGCTTTTTATAGCGCGAGTAGCTAGGGTTAGGGGCTCCCTGCGACCCATAGCGGACGACGGTGATCCTCGGTGGTTGTGCCTAGGACGTGTGGCGCGCATCCTGTGGAGGAGCGTGGGGCACGAGGGCACGAGCCCTGGGGAGCGGCTCCGCATCAGGCAGCGGCGGCGGCGGCGTCTGGGAGCCAAGTTGTGCGTTTCCTAGGTTTACTCGGCTCAGGAAGACAGCGGCTGGGCTAACGGGCTCGAGCACGGGATGGGCCTGCGGTTCGTGGTGAAGCTGGTCCAAGGGAGAAGGCGAGTGGGCCCTTTGTGGCTGCTCGGCTGCTAGGCCATGGTGGTGAGCTGGGCTGAGGGAGGGAGGCCAGTCGGGCTGGCGGGTGACCGAGCTGGGCTGACAGTAGGAAGAGGCCGGTTAGGCCAAGAGAAGGAAGGATCCAGCTTGGGCCGGCGGAATGAGGAGAAGGAGAGGGAGCTCAGATGGGCCAGGGGGCCGACTGATTTGGGGGGAGGAGAGGAAAATGCAATTTTTCCTTTTTGTGATCTTTGGGGTTTTGTGATAAAACCAAAAGAGATTTGAATCAAATTCGAGGGGGAGTCTGAGATGGGAATTCCCAAATGGAGTTGGGGAAATATTCGCGGAAAGATAGGGAAGAGTTTTTAAAGAGATTGGAGAAGGGAAAATTCATGGAAACTTGAGACCGGTTCGAACGCTATTTGAGATGCGTTCAACGGTGAGCCCAGGAGAGAATCTCGAAAGGAGTTGAGAGAGGATTTTTGAAGCGGATTCGAGAAGAGGTTTGTATGAGGTTGGAGACAAACTTGAAAAGGATTCAGAGTGAGAATCGAAAAGGGATTTGGAAAGGATATTTCAAGCGCGACTCCGAAAAGGTTTGAGCTCCGGAGGAGGATAATTTTCCCATTATATCCCCAGAAGTTGAGATGGAACAAAAGGGATTTGAAATGACTTTCAAAGAAGATTGGAGATGGAAATCTCAAGGAGGAATTCTTGGAAAGGACTCAATTGAGAGTTGGGAGAATTTCGGATGGGGATCCGAGAAGGGATTTGCTAGGGATTTGTGCACTCCAACACAAAACCCTAACTAACTAAAGAACTCCTGGCACACTCCTACAAACAATTCTATATGCGTGCAATGTTTTGTTAGTAGGTTAGACTCGGGTTGACCTAGAAACTACATGTTTCACACACATATAGAAAAATTTTAAAAAGTTCGTATTTTTGGTTGTCCGAAAACCTGGGATGTTACAGAGGTGGAGGGAGGAGGGAAGCCGTGGTGGGGACCTTTTTTCACGCCACCGCTGGCCGCCGCCGCCGCACTCCGGTGGACGGCGACGGCGGCCGGAGGGGAGGGCCGGGGAAGGGGGGTTAGGGGCGGTGGGGCGAGCGCCCCCAAGTCGCCTAGGCGAGCGCTCGAAGGCGAGAGCGGAGAGGATGCTTTCATTATGTACTGTCTAATAATATTGTTTGATCAAAAGTTGATGAATGATCTCTATGGGCATTGTCCTAAATCATTCAATGGGACTATGAGAGAATTGGTGAGCTAGCATTATCAAAGCACCCAAATTCAGTGCATGCACCATCATACCAAGCTTGTACTAGAACGACACAAGTTGCAACTCATTTTTTCCTCCCTACCCCCACCAAAGCATCCACTTGGGCTTTATTTATTTAATTTCTTGCCCTTCCTGCATGTTCTTGGACCAACGACCTTTACTCTGGTTGCATTGGGGAGCTGAATCCAGGCCATATGGGATAGATCTTGTAGAAGAGTACAATGATGATCAAGGAACCACTACTTAATCCAGTCCTAAACAATGAAAACTGTGCACTGCATGCTGGCTTGCAAGTTGCTCCGAATAATACTCCCTCTGTTCCCGGAAAGACGTCGTTTAGCGTGTGAAAACGATCTCCACCTTTGTGTGCACCCTTGTCATGTTGGTATATGGTCACCCATATTTACATCCTATTTAGATCCTATGGTCACTAAACTTTAGACCACTTTAATTATCTCTTGAAGCTCCAAACAAAATTAAAGTCTAAAGTGATATCTAAAATTTAGTCAACCTAAAAAACTTTAGATCAGAGAGTCTAAACAGGCCCTTGTATTTGACCATTACTTACATAGACTATAGTAATTACAACATGTTAATGGGAACAATGCAAAATATGATCATGCATAAGAAAGTCCTTTCTGACACAAATGTGTGAAAAGTGCAAACTAAGCTTTATTGCAAATATTATAGGGGCATTTTTTATTTACCAATTTTAATCTCCAGTTGTATAAGAAAAGTTTATATAATGTCCAACACATATCTATCCATAATTTGGAGAAACTTTGCATGTTATGAGATAAGCTAAGAGCCCATTTGGCACAACTCTAACTCAAGAAGGCAAGAACTATGTTGGATCTCTAGTTTGTAAACTAAATTAAAATAGTTTAAATATGAATGAAATGAGTAAATACACTTGACAGGCCTCCAACTCTAGATCCAGGTTCAAGTAGTAGCTACTTAGGGCATGTTTAGATGAGCTAGGACTAGTTACTAGTTGAACTAAAAATCAGCTTAAATTAATCAAGATTGGCTAGATAGTTGGCTAACAACTAGTTAAAAACTTATCTTAAAAAATTAGCTCACATATTAGCTCTCTTGTTTGGATGCGCTACTAATTTAGATTATTTTTTAGCTACCTAGTCGCCCTTTAGAGCACTCCCAATGCAAAAATCATCATAGTTTCTATGGACATTAATTTTACTGTCACCTAAGTATTTTGCTGATATGACAAAGTAGTTATTGGAGAGAGAGAGCAAAAATCATAGAAATCGGGTCTAAGTTAGAAACCATGTCTACACGAGAAACAAAGAGACGTAATTGGTAGAGAATGGAGAGATAATGTATGTGATCAGGTAAAAAATTGTTTTGTAGAAACTATTTATTTGGATCATGATTTCTATATTTAATGTCTATAAAAATTAATAATATAAAAATTACATATATTTGGTAGCATTGGACTGCCCTCAATCAAACGCGACCTTAGTTGAGAAACTGTGAGGCGCATGCGTTTGACGACGGTGGCAGTACATGAACGACTTCCAGGGGCGGATCTACAGGGGCTGGGGGGCTCCAACCCCCCTACAGCTGGTGCAGAGTGGAAATATGGGGAGGGTGAGGGAGAAGAAGAGGTGGAAGAAAGAAGAAAAATGGAGAGAAAGAGAGGAAGAAGAAGTGACCAGCCCCCCTGAGCTCCCACGAAAGTTCAGCTATTGGAGCTTAGGAAGGAGGCGTTGGACACTGAACAGAAGTTAAAGACAAAGGTCGAGCCAGCCGTAAAGTTCAGCTCCCCTAGAATTTTGTCGTGGATCCGCCACTGACGACTTCACCTATCCGTGTGCGGGTCGTTTTCGGTGCTGGATACGTACAAGACACAACTAGGTGAGGTGTACGTTGGCTATAGCATTTACAGTACTTTTCAGCGCCGTGTGACCCCACCAGTCGAACGAATGACTGGCCCGCTTCGAGAGAGGACTAGATACACATCATTGGATTGGAGGAAAAGTAACTGATCATTATATTCGGTACAAGTAGTGGTAGTACGTGTTTCCTGTTTCCTGGTCTCCTTTACATACGTGTCGGGGTAGCAGCCAACTAGCTAGCCGGCCGGTGACGGTGAGAGGAATAGAGCAGGTCAACCCACCACTAGTAATGTTCCTGCTAACACCACGATTTTATTTTATGAATGCACAAAAAAATAATTTTTTTTGTATTATTCAACTTTTACACAGTTATATTTAAGCATGCATACAATATTGAGCAGTGAAGCTCTGCTGCTCCTAAAACCTTCCTTCCTTTGATCCCCGACTCAACCAACTGTTCATTAGCCGCCATCTACATATACTGCTATGTTATAAGTTTATCTTGATTAAAATTGTATTCATTGGCTAATAGGTCATGCCTAAAATGAGATGGCCAAGATTCAGCTCACACTAAAATATATGCTTAGTATAGCTGTTGGCAATATTGATTAATCATTTAACAGAATCCATAACATCGATGAACAGAAATAAAAAAAATTGGTTCAGAAAAAAAAAACAATGACAGCTAAGTGATGGTGTGTTTACCCGCTACAGGCATGCATATAAAAAACACTAAAATTGTATTAACATGGAATTTTTTAAAAAAAATCTATAGTTTTGTGAAACAGTATACTACCTTTCGGATAATTACAAATTCAGCAGCAGACAAGGTAAGCTCAAACTCACTTTCAGCTTTTGAATAGATCAAGGGCCTGCACAGAGAACAAAAAAGTCACATTCAACATAAGCATCCCAGAAGACAACAGCAGCTTGTACATTTGCTGAAGATTTTAATAGCCAAGACTGTAAACAACAAATAAAATCAGTAGACTAAAGGTAAAGCAAATTCAGCATTAGGAACACAGACCTGTGTGCCAAATGCTTTCAACATGTTGCCACGCTCCTTTTCCATCTGTGAGCGTGCCTTTCCAAAGCATGTAGCAGCTTTGGATAAAGTATCACCACTCGTACATATTTCTGGCCATCATCCGACAATTTATTTGATGGCACAACAGCATGTACAGTAGTTCGATCATTTGCAAGATCCAAATGTTGAAAAGTAGAAATACTTTCTTCTTTCCTTGGGGAAACTGGTGTTTCAGACAATCAGGTATGCTCCACAGCCTAATTATTGGTGAAAATGGTCCCCTCTGCTGAACATGACTTTGTTTCCGAAATTCAATTGCTAGTGTCCTGCCCAGAAGAGCGCTGCTTGTTTCAGATAACCTTTGAAGTCAGACATAGGAAACAATTTTCAGATGAAAAATACATGTCTTTGATAAACAAATAGTACTTTGTCTTTTCTTATTGAAGATATTGTATGTCAATCAATGATATTTTTTTGCTAAACAAACACAATCATTTCCTTACACAACTATTCCCTCCTATTTTGTAATCATGCAAGGATACAGAAAAAGAGGAATAATTTTCTCAAATAAAAAATATCTTTCATCAACAGAAGTGGTTTAGGCATTAAACTTTTTTTTATCAAAAGAATTGCTTTAGGATTAATAAGTTGATATAGGATAATGGAATCCGTAAACCAAATGGAGCAATCCGCTAAAATCTAAATAGACATAGAGCTCTGAACTGATGGAATTTGTACTTTAGAAGAAAAAAAAAGCTGACCGAATTTGAGAGTATCATGTTATCTCTACTATTTGACTGAAGGTGGACAAATTCCAGAAGGCAAACAGTCAACACTACTCTAAACTAGCTACTAAGCATACAACAAATGGGGTCTATTGAATAAACCAGTCAATCTCATGTATCCTCTATTAGTGGGCACATGAAATAAGTTATATCAATGCATTTTCTTCCAAACAGGACAATCACAAAGTCATGCATATCCTAACAATGTTTTTCAAGAGAGGATAAGCAATGGATTCTCACCATCAGCATTGGGAGGAGGATTTTCTGCATGCTGTGCCTGATCATGGAAAACTCTCATAGGAAGGCTACCTGAGCTACCATGCACTGTTGCCTTCACCTGAGCAGACTCTGTATTATGGCACTCTGCACCTGAAACCTGGCCTTGTCTCTAGATAACACCATCTTCGCTTCGTGCTTGGTAAAATGCTGTTACCCGGAATTCAGCTAGTAGCATTTCACGACAGCATGGATTGATTCGATTACCTGTACTTGCTGCTGCACGAGCGGTGACGATAGCCTCGAACAGCGGGAGCAATTTCCCAGCCGCCAGAGCTGCTCCTACAACCGCTCCATCCCATGCTCAATGCCCTCGACCGCCCGCCTCCTCCGCACGTGCCAAACCACATGAAAGAAAATCCAGCCACTTGTGCATGTGGAACGGACACACACGCACCTGGAGCGTGTCCTCGATGCGGTGCGCCTTGGCCGGCCGTTCCTCAGCTGCGTCCGCGAGCGCGTCAGCGGCGGACGCGAATGACAGCTGCGTCGGCAAGGACACCGGGCACGGGAGCGGGACTATGAATCCGGGACTATGAATCCGGGACTAAAGGTATGACTCTTTAGGACAAGTACACTGCTACATATCAGCGGTCTTATACTCCGTCTCATGCAATGCCACGTAGGATTTTTGCTTATGTGAAGGAAAGAGAGAGGTGAGAGAGAAAGAAGTCGTTGTTTCGCAAAACAACCACCTCATGAGCTAAGATTTAGGACAATGAGACAACTATTTTACCATTGTATAAGTTGTTGTTGCCATACAACTCACAAGTTTCTTTTATTCCATGCATAAATTTAGGAATTGTGAGTTACTACGAGACAACTTAAAAAACAACTATGTATATGTTGTCTTAAAATTACGTGGCACAATATGAGACCACTTAAGAGACGACGCCAATGTACTTGCCCTTAGTCCCGGTTGCCTTAAACCCGGACTAAAGGTCCTTCGAGAATAAAAATAATAATACCTCCCACCTCTATGCCTCGCATAGGATTCGAACCCAGGACCTCATGTATTGCCTCACGTGTACCTTTTCAACCCACCTATATAGCACATGTAACTTTGGATGGGATGCTTTCCTTTTAAACTAACCCGTTAGGGGACTTTTAGTCCGGGTTGGTAACACCAATCAGGACTAAAAGGACCTTTAGCCCAGGTTGATAACATCAACCAGGACTAAATGGTCTACTTTTAGTCCGGGTTAATGTTATGAACTAGGACTAAAGTGTCAAGGCTCTTTAGTCCTGGTTGGTAACACCAACCGGGACTAATATACACCCTTTAGTCCGGGTTGGTGTTACCAACCAGGACTACCAACCGGGACTAAAGGTCTTCTGACATCCAAGAAACTTGGACCCAGGACTAATGCTCATATTAGTCCCAGGTGCAATTCTAGTCGAGACCAATATGCTGAACTGAAAGTCTTCTCTCTACTAGTGCCTCTTTCTTCGTTAGCCTTTTTTATAAGTGAACTTTGTTGATATTAGGAACAAAGTACAAAGAGGAGGTCATATGGACCTCTTGTTACATCTCGAAGAACTTGTTGTATAGGACAAGAATAGAGGTGACTAGGGTTCGAACATAAGGAGGGACTAATGAAGGTATCCCTCTTTGCTTATTGTGCGAAGCAGTGAGCCTTTTTGTACTCTTTGATATTTGGATCTTGTAAGCTCGTGCTTGAACTTCATAGTTGAGATTGTTGAAATCGTTTACAATAGGGACACGCTGATAAGGGGGGAACATGATTGATCTGTCTTCTTTTTAGAAGGTCCACTACAATTTGGTTGCCAGTGATGTAGTTTACTGCTCTGTGTTGGAGCTAAGTTGCAAACTTGGCTGCTAAGACGATAATCAATGTGTCGCCTTGGATGATAGTGTATGTTGGATATTTTGTCCTTCGCTAGATTGCAGTGGATTCACCTATGTATTTAGAATGAGAACATTGAGGCATGATGGTTGTGGTTGTTGTGGGGGCTCGTTTAGTTCTTGCGCTGCATGATGGTTTCGTCATAGATCAGTGGTGACGATCCTTCAAGCCTCCCTATCTATAATGAGATCAGGCATCGTCACAAAAAAAACGTTATAGAAGAACACAGAATTTCATCGCAGATCACTCGCGTGACTCATCTATGATGATCTCCTTTAATACTGTGACAAACAGGGCTTCGTCATTGAACTAGTTACACATATGTGACGAACAATATTCAATCTGTAACGAACGACGCTTCGTCATAGATCTCCACACGGTACTTTCTCCATCTAACGTGTACCTGTGGGACCTGCAACTACGCATCCATGACGCTTGTAATTCGTCATAAAAGTCTCCACTCGATCCTTTCTCCATGCGACGTGTGCCTGTGTGACCCTTTTTCATCCAACGTGTACCTGTGGGACCTGTAGTTACTCATCCGTGACGCTTGCAATTCGTCATAAAAGTCTTCGATCGGTCCTTTCTCCGTCCGATGTGTACCTGCGGGACCCTTTAGCACCCGACCTGTGGGACCCGATGACTTACGTGTCACGTGTACCTGTGGGACCATTCTCCATCTCCATCTGACATGTGGGACTTGATGACTTGCGTGTCACGTGTACCTATGGGACCATTCTCCATCTCCATCTGACCTATGGGACCCGACGGCCCATCTCCATCTGACCTGTGGGACCCAATGGCTTGCGTGTCACTTGACGCTTGTAATTTGTCATAAAGTCTCCGCTCGGTCCTTCTACATCCCACCTGTGGGACTCGACGGCTTACGTTCACGTGTACCTATGAGACCTTTCTCCATCTCCATCCGACCTGTGGGACCCAACAGTTTGTGTCACTTGTACCATGTGTGCCGTTGGGCTTCTCAAAAAAAGGTCGATACCTGGGAGTCGAACCCGGGATCTAGACCAAGAAATGGAGCATCTTTACCATTGCGCTAGACGCCTGGCTATGCTGACATCTCTTTAGAGTCGCTATAGTATCCTATTGGCTGTGTGGATGCCCTATAGGTTGACCTAAATTGGATATCCCCTGCAAGTGGAAACAAATCTGTGCCCGCTGGACTTGCGGCGATGGAGGATCCCCGGTCTGCTGTGGTGGCTCAAGCGTCCTTTTGGTGGCGTGGCGGGACTCTCCCGATGGAGTGTGGCGGCATTGGTGTCCGCGTGATCAGGTGTGTGCCACGACAGAGGCGGCTTGCAGCCGAGCCGTGCCAGTTTGTAGAACAAAGGTATGAGTACCTTTTTCTGTGATTATAGGACTGTATTTTTTGTACACGATAAAGTAAAGTACACATAAAGAAAGGCTATTTTGTATGAATTTCAATTGAAATAAATGCTTTTGTCACACAAAAATAGAAAACTAGAATGTCTCATAGTATGATATGAACAAATGCACAGATTAGTGCTCTCGAACACCGTATTCTCTGTTCTAATGCTAGTTTTGCCATTGTTCACCCAATGGTCTAAACTCTAACGAACTTTGTATACTTTTGCTGCAATAGATGGACAGATCCTGAATTTGTAATGGGAGACCATTCTCGCTGACATTCATCGCAGGAGTTAAAGAGTTCATGGATACGGTTGAACAAAGATACCCGGGGCAGAAGATCCCTTGCCCGTGTACACAATGTCTTAACGAGGTGGATAAAACTTGGCAGGAGGTAAAGGACGACTTACTTATATACAGAATATCACCCACATACACCACATGGATTCATCATGGGGAAGAGGGAGGAAGTAATGACATTATAGAGCCATCAGATGTGCATGGATCTCATCATGATGGTTGGATTGTGGAGGAGGAGGAGCGGATGGCGACGATAACATATTACCAAATTTTGATGATTTAGTTCAAAACCTGTTGACATCTGAAGAGCGAGTTAAAGAGTCCCAAAGTTTGAAACAGTGTTGGATGAGTTGAAGCAATCAATTTTTTCTGGATCTACCTTCTTAAGATTCTCCTTCCTTGTCAGGTTGCTCTATATCAAGTCCCACTATCGAGTTAGCAACATCTATTTTGATGCACTATTGGCATTGCTGTCAGATGCATTCCCTACGAGTAACGTAACAAAATCATGTGAGGAGGCACACAATATATTCGAGAATTGGGACAAGGTTATGAAAGTATCCATGTGTGCAAGAACAAATGTGTGTTGTTTTGGGGTGATCATGAGAAATTGCAAGTGCACCCAAAATACAAAGAGTCTAGATGGGAGGACGTAGATGGTAGCAGGCGGGTTCCTCATAAGGTTTTGAGGCATTTTCCACTAATACCGAGGTTGCAGAGGATATTTGCTGCTCGAGGAACAGCAGCGGACGCCGAATGGCATGAGACTAAGTGAGAGAAGAATATCGGTCAAATGAGCCATCCAGCAGACGAGGAGGCATGGCAGGACTTTGGCAGAAAGCTCAAAACTTTTGCAGATGATCCAAGGAACTTGAGGCTTGCCATCGCCATAGATGGTTTCAATCCATTTGGCAACTTTAGCTCGACATATAGTATGTGGCCTGTTCTTGTAACGCCTCTGAACCTGCCACCATGGGAATGTGTGAACCCATTGAATTGCTTTATGTCGCTACTGATCCTAGGCCAAACCTCCCCAGGAAAGGATTTTGATGTATTCTTGGAGTCTCTTATAAAAGAACTAAAAGACCTATGGAAGGGTGTCGACACTTTTCATATACTACATCCTGATAATAAGAAAGGGTTCACTCTGCGCGCTGTCGTGCTTTGGTGCATACACAATTTTCTATGCACATACTTTAGTTTATTTAAAGGTGCATTGGTTTAATTATCTTGATTTGCCACCACAGTTAAATTTTTTCGAGCTTTTAACAAGAAATGAACATCTGGATTGCTACTAGCTCTTGACCTTAACTTGGGCTGTAAAATATTTCATTAAATCATATATCTACCCTACTAATGCATCAACATTTTCTTTTCTACATCCACCAAAAAAACGTCCCCCGCTGAGGAGTCCTTCATCCATGTACCCAGAAAAGTGTACCCAGAAAAACAACACCTTAGAAAGGAACTGTCCAGATTGATTCTAAACCTTCTCTCTGCTTACTCACTCAAAATGGAGGGCCAAGATCGAGTGTATCATCCTCCTCCTCCCTCCCATCTCCCACGCCCGCGCCCAGCCCTCCGAGCCCGCGCCTAGCAGTCAGGGTTCGATTCCACGCGCCCGGACCTAGCACCGGAGTTGTCCTTTTGTTTTCCGTAAAAAAATGAATCATCATCAAAGCTTCCCGCGATTCCCTGCCGCTGGAGGAGCAAGCGCAGCGGAGCCGTCGAGGCCACGCCGGCCGCCGCCGGGCAAGGCGAGGCCACGGCAGAGGCGTCGAAGGGCGGGGACACGGCAAGGCCGCGTGGCCAGGCGCGGACGCGCGGGCCGCCGCTTGGCGAGGCGCGAAGGAGATTGCGGGCGGCGGTGGCAACCGCCCAACCCACCCGTCCCGGCCTCTCGTGCATGACCCTCGCCACACGACTCCCACACCTGCCGCCCACGCCGCTTGACGCCGGCCTCTCACCGCTCGCCGCGCCGTTGGTGCAACCCACTCGTCTGGGGAAGGGATGAGGAGGAGGGGCACTGCAGGTGAAGGGAGGCGGTCGCATCCAAGAACTTCACGCACGCCATCCATTTGACGAAATCCCCTGTCCAGGTCTCCTCTGCTCGGTTGCTCCCGGGGTCGTAGTTCCGCTGCCATAGACGCTGGCGCATGGCATGGAGTGGCGCTTCTGCCACATCTTTCACGGCAATTTGGGCTACTCTGATTTGCCGTTCGTATCTGTCCTAGATGCTATGGGATCGATTGATTTGTCGCACCGTTACTTTCGATTGTCTGAGTGATGTCGGATTTTTTCAGTATTTTTTTTGTTCAGATTATCCATCAGTTTCTTCATATAGTAGAGAAAAAGACCTAGACAAAATGCTCCTCCACCTTCACCTGAACCATCTGTTATCATAAATGAAGGTAAGTCTACTAGATCATTCAGTTTCACTGTTTGACGGATGGACCTTTCAGGTCTGGAAATGCACAAGAAGCATTATCACTTTATATCAGGAGATGACTTGTTTACGTTGTGTCCAGATAAGTTCACCTACACTGTGAGAGGCTTCTGTGACCGAGGGAAAATGCAGGTAGCGGCCACTCTTGAAGGAGTGAGGGAGATGGTACTAATCTGAATGCAGATGCTTACAAAGAACTGATTGATGAATACTGCATGAACAACCATTCACTATTCCTGTAGGATTGGTTAATGCTCAGCTACTGGGTGAAGCAACTGAAGGCATGGTGATTCCAGCAATTTACAATTTACAATATGGTGTCCAGTGTGATGATTTACAATATGGTATCCAGTGTGATGAAGAAAGATGTATCCAAAAAAAATTGTTCATAAGGTATTTTGTGTTTGTTTCCTTCTATGTCTTTCATGCTTTACTCAGTTCATGTCTGATAAACAAGAGGGAATAAGATATCAAAAGTACAATTCATGTTAGGGTTCTGAAAAGGTTGTCAAAACAGTTCTTGTATGTTTGTATTATTTGATTTGTCTGGTTATGTGTTGCCATAACGTTAGCACGGGCATTATACTATAATTGAAAAAATTGTTTTCTTATTTTTAGTTCCTCTCGAGTATAATCTTTGTTGGCTGAGGTTAGCTATTCTCATAAAGTTGTGATGCTTACGTTGCAGAGGAAGATAGAGAAGGTGCTTGTGGTCGAATGCAGGGGCCATGATGCTGTTTGATTGCATAAGTAATGGTCATCAGAGTTCATACCTCAGTTTAATACGATTGAATTTACCTTTTCTCACACAATGTCAGGTACATTTGTTGCTGATATGGGAGGATTTGTATAAATTCCCGTCAGAATTAATGAACCAAAAATATGTATGGCTTCTTGCCCCACCATCAGTTCTCAATTTTCACTTGTATCAGCCTCGCTGGACTGGGAGAAGTACACGAAGGAGACAACAACATTCTCGGAGGTACAAATATCAATTTTCACTTGTGATTCTGTAAAGTTACAGGGTTTTTATTGTCATAATAATCTGATGGTCCTTTCACCAGGCCACTCCTGATTTTAGACAACACATTGTAAGGAGTTTTCTTGGATGATCTTGCTCTATTTCTGTGATATGAGCTAAGTAGAACATGGAATGCTACCTGTGAAGTTTGTTGCATCCTAGAGCTAGAGCTTTAGGATGGAAAGACTGTCAGTCTGAAATACTAACTGATGGTCCATTCTTGGTTCCGGTCGCAAAACAGAATAATGGATTTAATGGACCATTTTTCATTGCTTGGTAGATTCAGTTCTAATTTAGCAGTGTGCTATTGTATATATTGAGTTAACAAGCCCTAGATATGCATATTCACACCCATAAACCATTTTGCTCTTGCAGAAGTTGAGCTCCTTGACAATTCACCATTTAGATATTTTCTTGGGGAAACTATATGGTGACAATTCAATAAGAACCATACTTCCATTTGGTCTCCCTGAAATGCTACCGTGGCGTTAGCACGGGCACTATACTAGTACACGATAATACACCAATTGAAATTCTATTCATATAAAAAATAAATTGAAATTTCGGATCGATACATTTTTTTTTCAAAAGTTATGTCCCCTCCTAAAAAAAATACAACTCTAGCTTTGTCCTCCCCTTGCACCTCTATTGAGTAATGCATGAGTCGCAGCATCAAGGTCTGACCCAAATTGAGCAAAGGCGGCCACTTCGTGAGCCAAAACAATTTTAAGTTTAGCTAAATTTATAAAAGGATACTATTTATGATACAAAATATGTATTATTATATTTATCATGGATTCATGGGATATATTTTCATAGTATACATATTGTACTTATAAATGTTGATATTATTTTCTATAAACTTAGTCATAGTCAAGATAATTTGTCTTTGGCAAACTTTGAATTGCATTCATTTTTAGGATTGAGGCAGTATAAGAAAATTTAGTACCATGCTAACAATGCCCAACTAAAGTTTTTTTTATTGTGTCGGTCACTTTGAGCTCATCAAGCACAGTAAATAAATGAAATCTTGAAGATCAAACAAAGTCTAATGATAAGAATATGATTTAAGGGACTAATGATAATAAGACCTTAATTAGTACGGAGTAGTTGCTAACCATTTGCATTGCAATCTCCTCGAACATAGATCGAGAGAAGCTATACTTGAAAGGGAAAACGCCTAAGAGCATTATTCAGTTGGCCCCGATAAAATGCTTTTCCAGATTCATTGTACCAGCCGTCCAAAAGTTTTGGACTACATCATCAATACGACTAATAATGAAATTACAGCCACATATATACAACGATGAATTTTGTAAATTTTTATTTCATCATCGTAAGTGGTCACCACGCATGCATTGCCTGACATATATTGAACTTATCAGTCTGGCTTATCAGCCATGGAACAATATGTTTCTCAATAAATCAGCTTCAGCCAGCTTATTAGCCGCAGAAACCATCAGCCGAACAGATCGAAACGTCTAAATTTCAAACTTGGTCATCAACGTCTAAATTTCAAAAAGACTTGGTCATCAGTTTGCTAATGTCATACCATACGTAATCTCACTATTGACAACAGGACATTGTATTGCCGTTTTGTCAGTCTCGTTGATGTGCAAGCTAATAAAGATCCATTGTATTTGCACCCGCCCGGCCGTCGGATGACCTGGCCAATGACTGCTTTGACAAAATGTCGTTCTTGCATTATCAACTAGTATATATTAATTCAATATTCTATACTACTTCGTTAACAAGTTCCATGCATCAATCACCAATTCACGAACTTTGATTCGTTCTTCTCTCAAAGAGGCATTGTGAAGAGTCAAATAATGAGCCATGGTGTCAAAATATAAACGCAAATTCAGCTCATTACTGTCTAATAATATTGTTCGATCAAAAGTTAATGAATGATCTCTATGGGCATTGACCTAAATCATTCAATGGGACTATGAGAGAATTGGTGAGCTAGCATTATCAAAGCACCCAAATTCAGTGCATGCACCATCATACCAAACACAAGCTTGCACTAGAACGACACAAGTTGCAGCTCTTATATATTTTTTCTCCCTACCCCCACCAAAACATGCATCCACTTGGACTTTATTGTTTTTCTTGCCCTTCTTGGACCAAAGACCTTTACTCTGGTTGCATTGGGGAACTGAATCCAGGCCATATGGGATAGATCTTGTACAAGAGTACAATGATGACCAAGGAACCACTACTTGATCCAGTCCTAAACAATGAAATCTGAGTTGTTTCTCAAGCTGTGTGCACTGCATTCTAGCTTGCAAGTTGTTCCGAATAATACTCCCTCTGTTCCCCGAAAGACGTCATTCAGCGTGTGAATACGATCTCTAACATTTAGTCCTTGATCACCACCTCTGTGTGTATCCCTTATGTTGGTATGGTCGCCAATACTTAGGCCTAGTTTAGATCCTATGGTCACTGAACTTTAGACCACTTTAACTCCTGAGGATCTGAATAGAAGGTCTAAAGTTATGCCTAAAGTTTAGTCAACCTCATAAGAACTTTAGACCAGAAAATCTAAACAGACCCTTATATTGACCATTGCTATATAGACTAGTAATTATGACATGTTAATGGTAACAATGCAACATATGATCATATGAAAGTCCTTCTGACACAAATGTGTGAAAAGTGCAAATTAAGCTTTATTGCAAATATTATGGAGGAGCATTTTTTATTTACCAATTTTAATCTCCAGTTGTTAACAAATATATAAGAAAAGTTTATATAATACCAACACATATTTGTCCATATGTTGGAGAAACTGGCATGTCATGAGATAAACTAAGGGCATGTTTGGCACAACTCTAAGTCCAAGAAACCAAGAACTATGCTAGATCTGCAGTTTGTAGACTAAATTAAAATAGATTAAATATTGTTATTTCATCCAAACTCTAAACGAAATGAGTCATATAGATACACTTGACAAACCTCTAGCTCTAGACCCTGGATCTACTAGAGCTAGAGCTCTGCCAAATAGGATAAGGAGAGAGTTTGCACGCTTCTTTGAAGTTATTAGACCATCAGAACTCGAAGAACCTAACTTCATTTAGAGAAATTAAAGTACCATTACATATATCCCCCAAATTGGCACTCTTAATATCGTGTGTAGCTTCTTGGACTAGAACCACTCTATCCGAGTTTTACAGCGCACACTTAGTTGCTGGGCTGCCCGGCCATATACACATATATATATTTGCGGAAACACTCAGCCACGGGCGTCCATCCCGTCGGACGCAGCTCTAGTCCTGCGCAGCGACCGGCCTCTAAAAAAATTCCTCACTCCACTCATCCGCTCGTCATGGCGTGGCTGAGCATTTCCAGGCCGCTCATCCGTCCACCCAATCGTGCCCCCTTCCCCCACCACGCCGCACCCCATCGTCGGCTGCGACCCCATCCCCTGCGAGAAGACGGCACTAGACGATTGTGGCCGAGCGAGCAGCGGCGCTGGAGTAGCAAGAACAGGGTCGGGCCGATGGGCGTGAGCCACGAGCAGGCGTTGGAGAATCGCAGGAGGGCCGTGCCACTACTGCACCGGCGAGCTCCATTCGCCGCTGCCGACCTCCATGCCGGCGTCGAGCTCCGCAACGACGAGCGTTTGTTCGCCCTAGCAGCAATGTGACATTATGCTGAAAGCGCATGTTGCAAGTGTATGTTCCAGGTGTTTCAGATGTTTCATCTAAATGTTGCAAAAGGAGATCGGGATGTTGCACATGTTGCATATGTTGCAAGTGTTTCAGCGGTATGTTGCAAGCATTCGTTCCCAGTAATGTTTCATCTGTTTCAAACGTATATTGCAAGCGTTTTATCTGGATGTTACATATGTTTCACACATATGTTCCAAGTGTTTTATCTCTATGTTGCGGATGTTTGCAATGATTTTCAAGTGTCTCCAAGCGTTTTTTCAAGTGTTTCAGACACATGTTTCATGTGTTTCATTTGTGTTCTTTTGTATGTTGCAAGTATGTTTATTCTGAATGTTTTAAAAGTGGATCAGAGTGTTGTACATGAGGATGCACATTGGAAGCGGGAGGGGGTGCACGTCGCAAGCGAAGTCCAGACAGCACGGGCTCCGTGTGGGTGCACGAATCACAGACTCGTGTGGGCGATGTCCGGGCGGCGCAGGCCCCGCGTGGAACAAACTGCCACTAGGAACTCGGCAAAGGCCCCTTTGCACTCGGCAAAGAACGCTCGGAAAAAAATAATCGGCAAAGGAGCCTTTGCCGAGTGCCTTTTCTCGGGCATTCGACAAAGGCTTTGCCAAGTGCCGTGTACGGCTCTCGGCAAAAAAAGGCGTCATCACGGCACCGGAGACGGTGACGGCGGTTCGCCGAGTGCCAACCTGACAGGCACTCGGCAAAGCCTTTATTTTTTTAGAAAATCATTTGCCGAGCGTCGTGGCGCAGGGCACTCGGCAAAACGTTTTTATTTTTTTATTTCAAATTTTTTTTGCCGAGTGCCCTGCGCCACGGCGCTCGGCAAAGCTAGAAAATTCAGGCAAAGCTGGAAAATTCATGCACGAGGTGCAAAATTTCCTAGCTTTGCTGAGTGTAATGGCCATTGCACTGGGCAAAGGGTCACTTTGCCGAGTGCAACACTCGGCAAAGTGACCCGGAACTATTTTTGTATTTTTTTTTGCATTCCATCACAACAAACAGTAAATATGACATCCAAACATATATATCACATGCATCACAACAACATATCCATCATGTATGTCACATCCATCGCATATATCACATCCATCGCAATATAGATCAAAATAAGTTCTCACATCATCCAAACAACCATCACGGCATCACAAGTGCATCATAGTTGTCCAAACAAGTCCAGAATAGTTGTCCAAACATAACAAGTGCATCACAACATCACAAGTCCATCATCCAAATAAAAGTGCAACTCACACCATCACTGCCAACCTTGCCACCCCGGTTGTGGTGAAGGTGTACCTTGATTGTTTGAAGGCCAACTTGGCGCATGAGGTGGATTATTCGAATCCACCGACTGAGGCTGCACAAAGGAGAAGAGATTACATGTGTGAGACAAGCAAAGCACAAGCGACAGCAATAAACATTTATACTCACAAGAGTAGGTGCAGCAGGAGTCGGAGGTGGAGCGAATAGCGATGCTGGCAACTCCATCCCCGATTAGGCCCCCATCCTGGACACGAACTGAATCAGGTCCACCACCTTCTTCTCCTGGGCCTCCTGCTCGGCCCTCTCAGACGCCAGCTGGGCCTGCATCATCTCGTGCTCTGCCTGACGTTGCCTCCTTTCTTCTTCCAACTGGGCCTACAATAACGCAAAGGTAATGTTACAATAATGCAAAGGTAAAAGATCAATGTACGACGAATAAAACAGGAATAACCTCGAGTGCGTCAACCCGGTGTTGTGCAGGTGACGGCCATGGGCGTATGGGGATGCTTGCGCTCGTGCTCTGTGCTCAGATCTAGGAGAGAGAGGGAGTAGAGGCTGTGTCGATGACGTCGTCGCCCATCCAGTACCGCCCATGCTTCTTGCCTTCTCCCACCCTCATGATGATCTATGCGTCAAGGTCCTAGGTGCTTGCATTGTACTCTGGCCCATGGACTGACCTTGCCGCCAACGTGTACTCGCTGAGGCGGGTGTGGACGCTTGCGTTGGTGTACGCCCCGAGCGGGTCCTCCGAGTTGTAGGAGACATCGGACGTCGCCTTTCCCTTGTGGGCCATAGCCCATGCCTGCAAGGTGGAGCAAGGCTGGCCACCATGTGACGTCGACTGCGAGAAAGACAGCAAGATGATTAGAAATCAGGCAGAATTGAGGGTTAGAATAGATAAATGAATTCGCGTACCCATGCTTGTGCGTATCCGGCGAGGTTGCGGCTACCTTGATGGTGTGGTACACCTGGCATCATCAAACGCCGTTCCTGGGCATTGTTGTGCTGCTGGGCCCAGGCTTCGGACAACCACTTGTCCACGATCATCTCCCAACACTCGGGATACGAGGCGCACCAAGGGGGAATCATCTACACGTAATCAAATATTTGACATATAAGATCAAATTAGAATAACTTAATCTCAAAAGGAATCAATATTAGTGTTCTTTATCTACCTGAAGGTACTGGTCCTGGGTCAGCTGCATGGTTCTTGCGGCATCCTTTTTTAGCCTCTGTCCAAGGACCGAGCCGTAGTAAGTTACGATGGCCTAGATACGCGCCTCGTAATGCAGGTCCACGACAAGTTTCTTACAGGATTTGGTAACCACCAAATTCGCATGCGCCCACATTCCTTCCTGGCATATGAAAAATCCTACATACAGACGCAATGTATCCATTAATTATTTCAAGAAAAGTACAATGAATGCGATATAGTGCGAGGAAGACTTACCCATAACTCCCGCCTCACCCGCTCTGCCTTGTTGCCATAAGTCACATCGGGGGTGGTGGCGAACTGGTCAAACGTGTAGGTCAGCTCCATCTTCCCAGCCAACTGCACCAGACCAAGATAGTGTTCCCTACACAGAAGACCCAGGATGCCATTGACGGAGCGCCTGCGACCCTCCACAACAACCTAGTTCTTGCACAAGTGATTCAGAAAAATTATTAGTTTCTATTTCGATTTTGAGCATATCATATGAAGTAGTGATAACATGTAAAGTTACTTACTTGATTCCTTCGGGGTGGATCATTGGGCGTTGATGAGGAGGTATCGGTCGCACCGGGAGGCTCGCGGGACCTCGCAAGTAGACACGGCATGAACCAGAGGAAGCAGAACCTGTACCTACCGCCTCCTCATCATCGTCCTCATCGTCCCTCCCCCCTCCTCCTCGTCCCTCTGTCGAACCAGCTCCTCCTCACGCTCCTCCTCCTGCTCCTCCTCACGCGGCGGGGTAGGAGACGGCTGCCTCCTGCGGCTGCTGCTGCCCCCTCCTCCTCCTCTCTGACTGCTCCTCATCTGCAGCGGGCACTACAGGGCATGTTCTTTAATAAACCGAGTTCACATTCCTCATTCGCTCGTCGCCCACCATCTTCGTGCAATCACCTGCAATTAAAAAGAAAAAACTATGTTGTATTAGAAATAACATAATTAAATAGATGCAAAATAAACAAAACATAATTAGAAAATAACATAGTATTACACGTATTAGAAATAATCTGCATGATCATGATTAGCTGGATCATAAGACTCATCATCACTATCAACGTTGTCAAAATAATCAACACTATTCGAAGGAGGAATGTTGTCTTCATTGTCATTGCCTAAACATAATCGATCAAGCATTTGTAAGTCCTTCGCATTTTGCACCTCATCTCTAGAGTCCTCGTCATCAACCGTTTCATTGTCTACTTCCATTCCCATCACTTCGGTTAAGTCTATCTCAAACCTCCCTTGCAACCCCTCTTCTTGAAAGAACTCTCCGTCATATGTGTTTGGGTTGAAGTTGTAATCTTCATCGTTTGGGACAGATAGTTTAGCATGTGGCGATACCTTGTGCACAATATACCAACCCAAAAGATATGGTTGTTTTTGTATGTGTATAGCGTATAATAAACCTGTGTGGCCTATTGAGCCATAATATAGACATCGTCTCGTGGATAGACAGAATCCTATCGAGTTTTGACTAGCCCAAGATGAGGGGTCCATCTCATTACTCCAGGATCAAACCAATGGCATTTGAATATGACAGGATTAAGAGGTTTGCCACCATCAAATGAAATTTTATATATTTCTTCAATTCTTCCATAATAGTCGAGACCATAAGTGTCGGCCGTACAAACTCCGCTATTTGTGGTTCTTCGATTGGGCCGACTCTGCTCGTAGCTTGTTGTGTGAAAGCGATATCCATTCACGTCATAACCGGTAAATGACTTGACCCAATAGGCAAAGTCGTTTGCAACCTGTCTCAACTCGTCACTGATGGACGCATCGGTTTGGGCCTGCAAGCTCAAGCAGGATAGGTTATATTATTCGAACGTACGAGTAACTTGGAATGTCAAACTAAGTATGAGCTAAATTGGACAGTACCTTCTGCCTGAACCAAGAAATAAAATCAAGCCTCCCTTATCCCGCACCCTATGAAATAAGGGTATCAGATTCCTAGGGTATCAAATTCCAGAAGTGATGAAGAAATTGACTGAACCAACGAGAAACAAGGGTGTTGAATGCAGAATAGTGACAGCATATTGAAAGAAGTTAGTTGAGAACTTACCCTATGTACGGCTCCACCTCCTCAAGGTTGGTCAACACATATAACATGATACTGCGCCACTCTTCATTTTTTAATTGCTTAGCGGTCGATGCACTTGCGCTTCCGAGTTGCCCCCGAAAAAGGCTGAGGTTCGATTCATTTTCGCCAGCATTGTAACGAGGGGGTGGATTATACACGCTAGGAAGGTTCTTAGCGTATTATGTTGTTGTGAAGTTTGACACCTCCTCCAGAATGAATGCCTCTGCAATGGAAGCCTCAATTTTGGCTTTATTTCTATATTTTTTTACGAAGAGTCTTTAGACCTCTCTCGACTGGATAGCACCAACGGGCCTGCACGGCCCCCCATTCGAGCCTCATACGGGAAGTGCAAAATCAAAGGTTGCATCGAAATGAAGAAGCCGGGTGGAAAGATCTTCTCCAACTTACAGAGCAACACAGGTGTCACTTTTTCCAAGTCATCAATGATGGTCCGAGATATCTCCTTGGCACAAAGCTGGCAGAAGAAATAGCTCAACTCTGCCATCACAAGCCAGACATGCTCAAGGACATAGCTTTGAACCATCACCGGAAGAAGCCACTCAATCCATATGTGGTAGTCATGACTCTTCATCCCTAGGACTCATAGACTAGATAAGTTCACTCCCCTCCTTAGATTCGTTGCATATCCATCGGGGAACATTAACGTCTGGATCCATTCAAGTACTTTCCTCCTTTATTCTCTGCTCAACATGAAATCGGCCTTGGGCCTTGTCCATTTCTTGCCGCCTCGAGGAGGCCGCATCTCTTGCTTTGGTCTATCGCATAACGTTGCCAGGTCCACTCTAGCATTAGGGTTGTCTTTGGACTCTTCAGTGTTCATGAGTGTTGCCCAAAGTGCCTCAGCGACATTCTTTTTAGTGTGAATTACATCAATGTTATGTGGCAGAAGGTCATCAAAATAGCGAAGCCTCGTTAAGCCCGACTTCTGAGTCCACATATGTTCCTGACCATATCCTGTAAAATGACCTTCTTTTTTATTCCACTTGAGAGCATCTATCTGAGCATGAATCTCGGCATCGGTCATCATCTGCGGTGGAGGATCTGTCACTACGACACCTTTCATGAAGTTCTTGATGTCTTGTCTAAAAGGATGGTCAAGAGGGAGGAATTGTCGATGTTTGTCGAATGCCGAAAACTTGCCACCCTTCTGCAACCAGATGAACCTCAGAGCTGCCTTGCATACTAGGCACGAGGGGATTGAGGGTGATAACAAAGATGGGCCAACAAGTGTACGGGCAGCCAACAGTCCATAAGTATTGAACCCATCTGTTGCCAGTGCAATACGTACATTACAAGCCTCTCTAGCTTTCTCATGATGAATGCGATCAAAGTAGGTCCATGCTTCACCATCGGAGGGATGTACCATCTTATCAGGATTGTATCGTTTATCCTTTTTGTGCCATGTCTTCTGTTTCATGATTTCCTCGATCATATATAGACGTTGGATCCTCGGTATGAACGGAAGGTACCATAAGATTTTCATGGGGATAGAAAGCTATCTCTTCTGGCCATCACCAGCGTCTACCTCTAGGTACCTGGATGATTTACACTTTGGTCAGTAATTTGCATCCTTATGTTCTTTCCTAAATAGGACGCGCCCCTTCGGACAAGCATGTATCTGCTCATACGACATCTTAAGTGCACAAAGCAGTTTCTGTGACTCGTACATGCTCTTTGGAAGAATGTGGCCCTCTAAAAGCATGTCGCCAAATAGGGCCAACATACCATTGAAGGCTTCTCGACTCAGGTTAAACTAGGACTTGAACCCCATTACACGTCCAATGGCATCCAGTTGAGAAACCGTTGTCCGATCGTGAAGGGGTTTCTATGCCAAAGACAACGTGTCGTAGAACGCCTTTGCGGTTGCCTCCATCTCCTCCTCCGTACGTCCTTCAGCGTACTATGCTTCATGAAAGACATCTAACATGTCTGCTAACCCGGCATCAGCATCAAAATCCTCCACGCGTGGTCTCACCACCTCCTCTCATACGATGGGCTTCATCATGGTGGACCCACTGGGTATAGTTCGGCGTGAATCCATTCTTCACAAGATGTTTAGCCATGTTGTCCGTATTTTGCATTTTCCTGTTTGCACATTTGTTGTAGGGACACAAAACTAGCATCTCTCCTCTAGTAGCCTCGCCAAATGCATGGTTCAAGAAAGCATCAGTCTTGTTCACCTAGTCCATGGTGTAATCACTCTGACTTGAGCGGCCTGTGTACAACCTCTCACGGATATCCATCCTCTAACATATAAATCAGCGAGTAATGTAACCATCAATTGCATCTACATGGTGTTTCTACTCTCTAATAGGTGAGGATAGGTCCTAATCCAACTCGCGGATGCGTAGATGGAGCTAGTTTTCCATGTTCTACTCCAATCCGAGACGGAATTTCGGCATCACGTCCCCGCTGTTCTCTAGATACATGTCTCGGTAGGGAGAGTGTGTATCCGAAGAACAACAGGGAGGTGATGCCGAAACTCCGTCTCGGATCAGAGCAGACCATGGAAACTAACTCATCTACACATCCGTGGGCTGTCCAAAAAACATGGACAATTCAAAATAGATTTGGTTATCGATATGCAAAGATCTACATACCTCCAACCGTATCTCTTTCGAACGGGAGACGCCTAACTAGGTTATGTGACCTACGACCATGATACGGAAAGAGGAGTTATACCTTGGGTGGCGGTGGAGTCAGGCTATTGGGGCCGTGGCAAGTCGGTGCAGTGGCGACGCGAAATTTCATGATTTTTGGACTTTGTTTGTATTTTATATAATTTAAAAACAATTCGCCCGCAAGTTCCTGGTCATGTTTCGTGAAGAAGATGTGTGAAATTTCAGGTACGTTCATGGATACGGCCTCACATCACACTCAATAACAAGAATATCAATTTGTCATTCATAGAATTGCATTATTCGATGCACTTGCAGTTCAAATTTGCATTTTTCGAAAAAATTCAATGAAATGAAATAAATTGAAGAAATATAGCAAAAAGTCTTAGAAATGTGCAAAATTTGAATATGTAGTCTCATTTAATGTAAGAAGGCTACAGAAAAAGTTTGGGACCAAAAAGAAAAAAACTTTACCAAGTGCCATAGAAAGACACTCGACAAAGCATGTCCCTTTGCCGAGTGTCAGCTAAGGACACTCGGCAAAGGTAACGCCAGGTCATGGTCGTAAGTCGCCGTCACCCTTTTGCCGAGTGTCAGGCTTTGTCGAGTGCCTAACACTCGGCAAAGGGCCGGTTTGCCGAGTGTCAGGCTTTGCCGAGTGCTTGACACTCGGCAAACGTCGCCTATGCCGAGTGCACCACTTTACCGAGGGCGACACTCGGCAAAGGTCACCTTCCCGATATATTGCACTCGGCAAAATGGGGGGCACTCGGTAACTTGTTCGTCTCCGGTAGTGTGCAACCGCGAGCGTCCGTCCGGACATCCGGGCGCTAACAGTTCTGATATATTTTTGCCCTCCCGGGTTTCTTAGCATGACCATATGTTGATCAATTTTACACATACTGTAGTTTTTTCCACCATGGTTCCTTTGATTCGTGTAACACCCTCGGTGTTATCGCGTTAACAAATCACTAAACCATGTCCCGAGCATCAGGTTTATGTATTAATTCTTGTTGCACTAATGAGAAATTTAATTTATGTATGTGGCAAAATGAGAAATTTAATTTTTGTTGCACTAATTCTCAATTTGAGCTCTAATTTATTTCTTTTCCAAACATTCTCCAGCACAACTCAACTCACTATTGTCATCCTAATCCAACTCCATCTCACAATTAATCTTCTTTCTAATTCCCTGATCGCGCTCACTGCACACTCGCAGAGCATGCCCGCGCAGCACGCGCACGGCGACGACCGACCGCAGCAGCAGACACCACGCACAACATACGCGCCAGTTACTATATAATTAGCCACCGCACTCTGCGAAATCAATGCCGCCCTACCCACACGTCGCACTGAGTAGGACACCAGAAAAGCAAACCAGAACACACGTAGCTGAGCACTGCAGCACGCAGGAATACTGTAGCCGGTGGCGGGATTCACAGGAATTGCTATAGCCTGACACTGTAGCATACAGAAAACACTGTTCATTGCAGAAAACACTGTTCATCCAAAGCGAAATCCGTCGCCTGTGTGCTGCAGGATTCTTTAGCGCACGTCGCCCTGCCTCCGCTGAGGTGTGTCACGCACGCCGGTCTTCCTTTCCAGTGCGAGCTTCACCTCTATTCCTGTGTCTCTTGTCTTTAAAGGGATACGCCGAGCCACCGAGTCATTCTGTTCCGCTGCTCATTTCTTCTTCCTCCCAAATCAAGTTTCTATGTTCTTGCCCGTATAAGTTGTGTCTATCGATTTCTCCCCGAAGCACCAGTCGACCGCGGTGAGTACCTCGTGAGTCCCTCCAGTACTTCCTCTATCTCTCCCTAGCAGCGCCATCTTTCTCCATTATTTCTTTGATTAAAGACCAGGGCACCACCAGTGCAACATTGAGCACATCACGAGAGATCAAGCCATGAGTTAATTAATCCCCTTTGATTTTCCAGAGATTATCAACAGCCACCTTACGTGATCGATATCTCCACCATACGATATCCGAATCACTCGATTCTTCTTCCTAAAATCATTATCTGCCTGTTAGTGCAGTTAGATCATACCTATCTGTGGTGATGCTAAAGTCTATTAAATCAATCAAAAGCGCTTAACATTAATATGATAAATCTTATAGAAAATTTTGTGGCAAATGGGTAATAGTTTTAGTTTTG
This sequence comes from Saccharum hybrid cultivar R570, assembly GCA_038087645.1. NCBI lineage: Eukaryota > Viridiplantae > Streptophyta > Magnoliopsida > Poales > Poaceae > Saccharum > Saccharum hybrid cultivar. Next base: position 147,269 of record JAQSUU010000810.1, read on the forward strand.
AAACTTTTGCGGTAGCTTCATGGTTTTATTAGGTGCTTGCTGTAGTTTTGTAGTCCTTGAATAGCTTACTAGATGTGATAGCTAAGTTTCCCTAGCCGTAGTAAATATTAAATCAGAAACAAATGAAGAGTATGCAATTTAATGAGTAAAGATTAATTGGATCAGTTTACTCTTGCTTAGTAAGAATAGTAGACAGCTTGGTATGTTAGTCATTAGAGCTAGCTTAGAAGCTTAGTAGTAGTTGTTATTATTTTAAGAGCTGTTGTTGTTATTACATTAAGTCATGTCATCATTTCTTGCATATAGATCATGAGATAGTAGAGTACGTGGCTGCGGAGGAGCCGGAGTACGAGGAGACCGTGAAGGTGTACCAGGAGGAGATCCCCGTACAAGAAGGAGCCCCGGAGCCGTTAACCACTAACTTTGCTGCACACCATGATGCCCAAGGCAAGCCCCGGTTGAAAGGTCCTTGTTTGGTTTTGGTAATTGAGTGACAACTTTAGGTGGAGTAATTGTGTTTAATGTAAGATACACAAGAGATTAGTACACAGGTGATGGTGTCATGGAGGAGCTTATTGCATATGAGACATGACATGGAATCATGTGATCAAGGTGGAGAAGATTAAGACATGACTTGGCTCGACGGACCGGTTGCAAGTGTGAAGGGCAAGTCGGAGACTTTGAAGTGAGGGACCGCGTGTGACGGTGAATCTTGGACAAGACTTGGCGCCGATGGACCGAGGCAATGGTGAAGAGCAAGTGAGATCAAGATCGATGAACAAATACGGTCATGTGATGATATGAAGTGGATCATATCATTTGGTGATTGGTTGGTGCATGTGTTGCATCAACGTTGGAGGAGTTGGAATGGAATGCGCAAGGCAAAGGTATAACCATAGGGCATTTCTATTTCACCGGTCATAGGTGTATAGAGAAGTTGATGACCGGATTTAGGATAGATGGCTGTACTATCAAGAGGGGCAAACTTGTTTGCATATCGGTCATCTAGTGCCACTTGAGCGATCTAACTTTACATATACGTTAGGATCGAGTGGCGAGGCAAGTTGAGTGCCTAACTTCTTTGAGAAAATGATTGTGAAAATGCTAACACACATGCACATGGTGTTTTACACATGGTGGAGTTGGCACATTTGCAAAGGAGAAGGTGTTGGAGTTGGTGTTGATCAACTTGGAGAAGAGAGAAAGGTTTTTTGGTGTTCTCCGGACACTATGATGGCTCTTAGAGTGGAATACTACTTTGATTCAGTGTGAACTGGATCAAGTGCTTTAGTGGGTTGTGTAGCCCTCTGATTAAGCTTTCCAAAATGTCCAAGATCATCGAAATCAGAGTTCGGAGCTAAGACATATGAGCGTTTTAGCGCCGGGTGGTCTACGACGGACGCTGCGACAGACGCGGCCACGGAGGGTGACAGACGTGGCCTCGGGCATGACAGACGTGGCCATGGGGGGTGACAGACGCGTCTGTCAGACCACCCTTGCTTCGGTTTGTAGCGGAGGTGGCGATAGACGCGTTTGTCGATCGATTTCGTGAATTGATGCTTACTGGACTACGTCTAATGGTGCGACAGACGCCTGGGCGCGCGAGCGTAGGACGCGTTTGTCAGATGGGAATCGATCGTTGGCTTTTGAAGCGCGTGGACACGTGGCGTACTTTGGTGCGACGGACGCGGGCAGCGTCTGTCGCTCATGATTTTTGCCTAGTGATGTCATAATGGCTATATTCGTTTGTGGGCTTATAAATAGAAGTGGTGGCAAGCCTTGGCACGTGTTGAGCACCCTTGGGACTTAGTGTCCATGCTTTGGAAGTGCTTGGATTACCTCTAACTCACTTGTGCTTGCAAGAGTGCGAATCAATTGCGAGTGAGTTGATTCTAGTGTGTTGCTTTGAGAGATTGCATCGAGTGGCACTAGGTGATCGTGTTGCAAGCTGGTGGTGCTTGTTACTCTTGAAGGTTGCCACCTCCTAGATAGCTTGGTGGCTTGTGGCTCCGTCGAAGCTCGCAAGAAGATTGTGCGAGGCTCCAGAGAAGCTTTGTGAGGGGGATTGTGCTCACCCCGTGGGGATCGCAAAGAGCAACTCTAGTTGAGCGTGTCATTAAGCTATCACACTTGATGGTGGGTACTTGTGGCGCCTTTTGAGAGGCTCGGTGTGTGACCAATTAGCCGCTGAACCACGAAGTATTGGTCAACACAACGGGGACGTAGCTTGGTGGCAACCAAGTGAACCTCGGGAGAAAAATCACCGTGTCAACATTGTTCTTCATCTTCTCGATGGTTTGCCTTCGTGCAACACAAGCTTATATTTACTTTTATATATACGTGTGCTTGTGTAGTTGCTCTCGTAACTAGTTTACTTATGTAGCTTGCTAGTTGTCTTCTTGCTTGTGTAGCTAGAAGTTTCCCTTTGCGTGGCTAATTTGGTTTGTGTAACCTTGTTAGTCACATTGCTTAGTTTGTGTAGCTAAGTAATTTGCGCTCTCTAATTTGGCATTGGTTGCCTTGTTATTGAGCATAGCTAGTGAGCTTAGGAGCTTTGTGCTTTTGCTTCACCAGTTGTGTAGGAGCTCCCTCAGTTGGCAAAGTACTAGTGCATAGGTTTATGTGACCTTGATCTAGAATTGATTAGGTGAGCTCTTGCTAAGCTTAGCACCTTAGTTGCTTAATTAGGATCTTTGCAAGGTGCTAGAGAACTTAGATAGAGGGGTATAGTCTTGGCTAGACCGATAAGTTTAATTCCGCATTTGTTTCAGTTAGCCGACGTGTTTAAGTTTTATGTAGCACCCGGTTTTAAGAACAAAACCAGATACACACCATATGTGAGCCTGGGAAGTCAAATCTCACATATAGCTACAAATAAGGGTAATATCAAAAGACAATGCTCAATATATAACATACTAAATATAAAAGATATAACCTTAGACAGCAAACAACGGAAAGACAACTCCGGTCTTCAAGTGAAGACTCCACTCCACAGGAATAACTGACTAGTTGATCATAAGCCTGTCTGCTCCAATCTCTAGAATTCTAGTACCTATCCGGGATTTTTCCAAAGTATTGAAAATAAACAAGCGTGAGTACATTTCGTACTCCACAAGCATAACATGGGGATTCATGAGGCTCAAAAGGCAGACACGGTTTATTGCATTTAGCATTTTAGTAAGTCAACATTTTATCATTGGTTAACATCAACTTATGCTTAGGCTCCCAAATTAACCCACATGATCATATACTAGAATTAAATAGAGTCATTGATCAACATTATATCATCATCGTCGTCATCGTCATCATAATACCTTCATAGTTCACCATGAACAACAACATCACAAGTGACCATTTATTCTGTGAGTTTTCTGGGCTGCTCGTGACTGTGAGCACGGCTGTTATAACAGTTTTAACACTCTACAGAGGTTGTGCATCTTTACCCGTGAGTCATGTTGCCCATATGACCGGGTTAATTACTCCCATAACACTTTCAAGGTGAGCGGGCAGGGTACACTATGAAGCCTTCCATAGGTCTCGTCTAACAAGTTAGGGCCATGAGGTTTCCTCGGCAGGCAGATATAGAGAACCCCCCTTTCTGTGGCACAATTCCCGCAGGCTATACACACCAGAACAGAGGCAGTTCTATACCCAAAGTGGCAAGCCCCTCTTGCACCCTTTCGGGTAACCTCTAAAAAGCTAGAAAAGATCCTATTACTGAGCTAAAGTTAGAGCCATATAACTCTCATGGTTGCACTGTATGTCCCAGCTTTTGCCCTACAGATAAGTCCTTACGGAGGGTTTAGGGCAACATGATCGACATCATTTGCACCATCACCCCATAGTTCAATTATTACCATCGTGTTTATCTGTTTGTTCCATTAATCATAGTATTGATCATGTTTGAATAGAGCACTAGCATTCTACCCATATGCAAATAACCCCATAGGAATCAAGGTACAGGTCATCAATTAGCTAGGAAGTCCTTATAGTCATGCAATATTGGACGCATGCATCATGAGTAGATTATATAATGAATAGGACATCAAGGTAAGCCCATGTTATACTTGCCTTGGTTTGCACACTCCTGCTGGTCTTCGAAGTACTCCTGGCTCCCCACGTACTCCTCACCGTCTGAACTCGAACAACATGGCATCATACACATTTTAGGAGCATTCATGCATAGCAAACAAACCTATAATTAGAACAGTACACCAGCAGTATAAAAACAAGATAATAAGTTTATGAAAATATTCTACGTCTTGCTACGATCACAATGACGCGAATTGCACGAAAAACGGAGCTACAATGCACAAGTTACGAACTAAACAAGGTTCCTATAGCAAGTTAATTAACTTAACCTAATCAAGAATTTTAAATGTTGCAAACCTAACTAATAGTGGCATTAACGCGTAGGTTATGAAATTACGAACCTAACGCAAGTTGAACGGGTCAAAACGGAGCTAAAACGAAGATTTTATAAGCATTTTACTGCAGTGGCAAACTTGTGAATAGACTTAACTATTTTAGATTTAAAATAAATCAAAATCAGAATTATCCTTTTGGATCAGGGACTGCGGGTGGAAAAAGGTGAAAACTTAGGGGCTCTTTAGCAAGTTTGCCTTCGAAGAGGTATTAGCCATTTCTGGCCCTTAATCGTGCGATGGGCGGCTGAGATTAGATGGGGGGAGAGAGAGATGCGGGCCACCGGAGGGGGAGCGGATTGCGGCGGTGCCGCCATTATTGACGGCGAGAAGCTCGCCGGGGTAAGCAAATCGAGAGCTAGGGGGCTCCATTTTCAAATTAAAGGATACAGGGGTGAAGTAGAGGTGAAGGTGAGTCTGATAGAGTGCATTTCACGGCCGGGGGAGGGCTCTCACGGGCTCGCCTTGAACGACGACGAGAAGGAGCTCGTCGGCATTCTCGAGTAGAGCCCTAGAGGCTAAAATTCGAGAAAATAAAAGCATGGGAAGATAGAGGGGAGTACGGGGAAGCTCACCACGGCAATAAGGAGGACGGAAACGGAACGAAGATGACAAATTTGAGAGAGAGGCAGACAACGGTGATCTTTGAGTTTCGAGGGAGGGTTTGTGAGGAACCGGTGTCAAAATTAATGAATTGAACTCACAGAGATATTCCTTATGACTCGGAGATGACCAACGGTAACCGAATCACGGAGGCGAGGCGGCGGGGATGGTTTTTCCATGGTGGCGGCTCCGGTGGAGGTCTGTTGTGGTTCTCCTTGTGCTCGCGAACGCGTGAGAGTGGAGAAACTACAGGGGCAGCAGGGAGGGCAATGACGGGCGTGCACTCCCTTTTATAGAGGTCGAGGCGTGGGTGCTCCCACGACGCGGAAGGAGGTGGGCGCGGGCGGCGGTTGCGCCTTGACCACGGCATTCGAACGGCGAGAGGTGGAGGACGGCGCTGACAGGTGGACCCGGCTGGTCAGCGACAGTGGGAAGGAAACGGGCGCGAGCGACATCGGTTGCGGCTGAGATGGGCCAGCCCAGGAGGGAGGGGGAAGGAGAGGGCGCACGTGCGGGCCGGCTCGGCGGGAAACAGCAGCAGGCCGACTGGGCCGCTCGGGCCAGAAGGAGGGAGGGGGAAGGAAAAGAAGTTTTCTTTTTCTAATTTGATTTTCCAAATCCAATTTCAAATGTTTTTGAATCTCTTTTGCACTTTGGATCAAACCAATCAATACAATAAATAAAATGTGGCAGCATGGGTGCATCAACATGTTGCTAACCTTATGATTAATTTTAATTTCACCAAAAAATTATTATTCCCTATATTTAAATGCACACTCAATTACACAATAAATCATATTTAACTATTTTGAAATTATGAAAAATTTAGGGTGTTACATTTTAGAAAGGACTATTCACCTCCCCTCTAGTCCGCCATCTCAACCCTTCACGTGGTATCGGAGCTAGGTCTCTCATTTGTGGTCTTCACCGACCCGAGTGGATGGCGGCTTATGGGCTAGATGTTGAGTGTTCATACATTTTTTATGGCACACACTTTGCACAGTGGAGAAATTGAATGCAATGCAATTTTAAGTTTATTTCTCCTCAATTATGGTGGATCGTAGATGTGGGCCTTTCTTGTGCAATTGATAGAAAGGTTGCAACTCAAGCGCAAAAGAAATGCCTACATCTCGATAACCAAGCTACTAATATTTTCTATCGATCTGTGGATAAGAGAATATTTTGTGAGATCATGTATTGCAAGTCCACCCATGAGATTTGGATGTTTCTCAATGAGAAATATGGGGCGATCTCCAATGATGATGAGCCCAAGGAGGAGGCGCATGAGGATGTTCAGCATGACCACAACAAGGTGGTTGTGAAGGATTGCTCCACCTCAAGGTCAAGTGAAGATGATGAAGATCATACCACATGTTCACTTGACAAGAATGATGATAATGCCACAAGTGATGCAAGCAATGATTCTACTTCATGCACACTTGATGGTGAAGATGATGGCTATGAGAGTGATGCTTCAACAAGCTCTTCAACATCATCACATGGTAACACTAAGATAAATATTGGTGGTTTTGTTGTGGATTATGATGACCCAAATTTAGAGCTTCTATATAAACTCTCAAGAGCCTTGAAAAGGGAAATTGAAAGGCAAGTAAATTGGAAAATAAAAACTCTTTTCTAAAGACCACATGTGAACAACAAAAGCATCTACTTTATGTTACTACTTGTTCACATGAGGAGCTAAAATTGGTTCATGAGAAACTTAGTGTTGCTCATGATAACTTGGTACAAGAACATGCTTTACTCACTAAGAAGCTTTCTAATGAAGAAACCAAAACTAGTGAGAGCTCATCATTTGGGTCAAATGATCAATCACATATTACTAACCCTTGTGATGTAGGCAAGAAGCATGTATCCACCTCTTGTGATGATTTATTGTATATGTCATGTTCTTCATAATTAGATGCTTGTTCTACTTCTATGTCTTATGAGACTAACCTTTTGAAGGAGAACAATGAGCTCAAAAGAGAAGTGAAGAATTTGAGCAACAAGTTAGAGAGGTGCTACAACTCAAAAGTCACCTTTGAGCATATGTTGAAAACTCAAAGAAACTTTGGTGACAAGAGTGACATTGGTTTCAACCAGAGCAAGAAGAATATGACCAAGGGGGAAAGGAAAAGAGAAAGGAAGATGAAGAAGCTAGCTCGAGAGAAGCTCTTTCATTTCATGTGCTACCGATGCCATGAAGTGGGTCATCTTCACCAAACATGCCCCAACTTAGAGAAGCTCAAGTTGAAGAAAGAAGAAGAAAGGATCAAACGCAAGTGCTTCAAGTGCCATACATGGGGTCACTACACCTCAATGTGCCCAAGCAAGAAACTAGTGAAGCAACAAGAAGAGCCTCAACCAAAGCCACACGTTGAGCGAGAAATCACACCCAAAGCTCAAGTCAAGATCAACCACAAAGATGTTGATGATGATGATGACTTGATGAAGAAGAAGAAGAAGAAGAAAACAAGAAAGGGTGGAAGAGCAAGACATCCAACTCTCATTCAAGATGCCAAGATGATGAGCAAGAATCAAGATGAGAAGAAAGTACATGCTCACATCAAGTGCTTCAAGTGTGGAGATATGGGACACTTTGCCTCGGGGTGTCCTACCAAGCTTGAAAAGAAGGTTCAAGCAACTCATGAGAGGCAAAACAATGAAGAGCATCACATGAGCAATGAAGAAAAGGCTCAATCAAAGAGAATATGCTATTCATGCCGGAAAAGGGGACACATGGCACATTCATGTCCCCTAGGTAAAACTTCTAAGCCCATTTCAATTGTTGATAATGATGTGCTTAGAAATGATGTAAATGGTACCTCTACGATTGCCATTGCAAAACATCTCGCTACCCATACTAAGACAATGCCTAAGTATGTTGCACCTAACTTGAGAGGACCCAAACTTATTTGGTTACCATCAAAAAGTGGATGAATGTATGTAGGTACCATGGCATTGGAGGCTTAACTCAAATTGATTTTTTTCATTATATGTTGAGTCAAGTATTGAAGCTTAATGCAATCATATCCCAATGCCAAGTCAAAACAAGTGAAGTCCAAAGTGCTATAACATACAAGTGTCATTTATCAAGTTGTGGTGATTTGGAATCATATGATGGCTTGCAAATAATTTAGTTGAATCTTGCTTTTAGATGATCATAAGCTAACCAAGATATATCTTTTTTTATCATTTCATTTGGGTGCATATGAGTGGTTTGAATTGGATACATATGCAATGTTGCTTGCTATAAGATGTTTGAATGGATAAATGCTTAGCAATCAAGTTTGGATTGATTTGGGTTAGATAAGTTCATGAGATGACCTTTAGTAAGTGGATTGAATGGATATATATCTTATGAAAGTATTCAAACAAGTTAGTTTCAAGTTTGATTCACATTTGATGAAGAATAGCTCATGTATTGAAATCTGTCCTATATTGAAAATCTGAGCTAGCAGTGATCTTAGCCATGTTTGAGTGATCAAATCTATTTATATTGGCTTGAAATTTGGTATACATTCTCTAGTATTATGGTATAAGAAGCTGTACAAATTTCATAAGAATTGGATGAGAAATGCTATGGCTTTAGAGCACATCTTGTCAGCTATAGTGCAGCAGTTTTCAGCATGTAGCAGTGGTAGAAGATTTGAAATCTAGTAGCAATCTAGAAGTCAAATGAAGCTCAAATTTTTACAGTTGCTAGATGACTTAGTAATTCACATCTTCACCAAATTTCATGGCATTTAGATCTGTACATTGGGAGATATGATTTATTCTTTGAAGGGTACAGAATCTGCCAGAAAAGTGACATTTATTGGATTGATCTAGAGTCACTTTGATTGAAAGGTCCTCAACTTGGAAACATGTTTATAAGTGTTTGAGGTACCTAAGTTTGGTTTTGGATTGATCTAGAAGCATGACAAGCAATGAGTACATGGCCATTTGATTATGAAAAGTACTTGGTGTACACATTTGGTACTCAAATTAGAAGATCAAGATCAAACTCAAGATGAAGATGATGCCAAAAGTCCTAGTGATACTTAGAGATTATTTGATAGAAAGAAAAGGACTTAAAGAAGAAAGAGTTGGACTCAAATAAGGATTCAAGGGTTATTCATCAAGTCAAGTCATCATTTGGATCAATCAAATAACGTCATTTCAAGTGAGTATCAAGAGTGGTTCTTTGAAGAAAGGTCACTTCTCCCTAGTGAGGGGCTTTCCGCCTTTGGTAGGTAAACCAAGTTTAGAACTTGAAAGGCTAACATGGAAGTGGTGATCTGAGGAACTTGTAATGCTTAGTTGAAGCAATCAAAAGGATTGATCAAGAAAAGCAAGCAACACCCAAAAGAGAGCTAGTCATAATAATTAAGTGGTTTTCTAGATAGTTCTCTCATGCAAGCATTGAACAAGAGAAGAAGCAAGCCAACCACAACAAAAGATAGTACACTTGATCATAAGTGGTTTTCATTTTATATGGGTGAAAAATAGATTTATTTATTGATAATTGGTCTTCATCAAGCTATAAATTAGACTTCACATTGCTATTGGAGTAATGATTTGAAATCTATGTGACTATCCTCTACTCCAACATAGCAAAGGTATCTTTGTAATGTGCATGATCATTTCATCCCTTACTAGTATGCGGTTAGTGCATATAGTACATGCTTATTAGGATCATGCATTACAAATGATTTTTTTTAATTCATAAGCCTACCACTATTGCTTGAATGATTAAATGATCCAGTGGTATGAATATGAGTTTGTTCATGAGCTAGTGAACCCAAGTACTTGATCTAGTTTGGATTGCTAACAAGTGACAAGTACAACATTAGCAAGATAACCCTTTGCATGAGGTGTGAAGAAGCTTGTCATTGGATCAAACCGGACTTAGAAGCTTAGGCAAATCAATATAGTTCAAGTCACATTAGAAGCTCATGATGATGATGATATGAGTACAAGCACAAGATAACAATGCAAATGGATATCTAGTTCGTTTCAAGTGGTATCTAAACTCAATTGATTTTTCACATGGTATTCACTAGTGGTGTCTAGATCAACTTAGTAGTGATATCCTATAAATGGTACTCATGAAGATAGCATATGTTCAAGAAATGATTTTATTGACAAATCCAACAAGTGGTTCCATGATTGAGAATTTCTCCAAGTGATATCATGATTCCTACACATGGTATCTATCATGCAAGACGATGGTTCCACAAGTGATCCTCAACTTTAAGTGGTCAAATCAAGAATGCATCCCTCACCTACAAGAGCTCAAGATTATCAAGTGAATGACCCATGCTATGACATAGGGGAGGAGCCTCACCTAATGGTATCAAGGTCAAAGATCCTAAGTGGTATCTCAAGAGCAACATACAAGTAATGTCATTCCAACATATGTGGTGATGTCCATAAAAAATACAATATTCAAGTCTCAACCATCTACCCTAATGTAAGCCTTTGTATCAATTGAGAAGAACACATTTTATGGAAAATTGATGACAAAGGGGAAGAAGTTGTACAAAGATATGAGTATGGGGGAGAGATAGAAGATAAAAGATGGACATGGACAAAGAGGGAGCAACAATGAAGAATGGAGAAGGATCAAAATTCTTAGATAAGAGAAGCACACAAGTAGGGGGAGCAAGCTCATGAACATTGATTGGTTGTAATTGATATGTGCATATTCGTGTGCTTGCTTGCATTGCATAAGTTTTATATTTAATATGCATGCTTGTGTGGTGTATGCTAGTTATAGAATTTAAATGATGATATGATAACTAGCATAGGATGATAGCTAGACTTGTGTTTATCATGAAAAACTAGAACCTTGCTTATAATGTTGATCTCATGGGGTTTCTAGTATTTTTGATGTCTAGCTACTCACGATGCTAAGGATGATGGCAAACTTATGTTTTCAAATGGTATCGAGCTACAAAGGTTTATTCTATATACCTTAGCATCACTTAGTAGTGCTAACCCTCCCATAAATTTTATATTTATGCATATGTGCAAGCTTGAAACCAAACCACTTGAGCACATATGTAGGGGGAGTTATCACTACCAAGCCAGGTTTTATGGTGCTTATCCAAATCTTGTCATAGAGCTTAAATATTGGATAAGTAGTATAAAATCCAAAATCAAGTTAGCAATTTACACTTGTGTGAAGTGCTAGCTTGAAAAAGCTTAATTTCCATATCTTTGTAGAGTTGTCATCAATTACTAAAAAGGGGGAGATTGAAAGGTCCTTGTTTGCTTTTGGTAATTGAGTGACAACCTTAGGTGGACTAATTGTGTTTAATGTAAGATACACAGGAGATTAGTCCACAGGTGATGGTGTCATGGAGGAGTTTATTGCATATAAGACATGACATGGAGTCATGTGATCAAGGTGGAGAAGATCAAGACATGACTTGGCTCGACGGACCGGTTGCAAGTGTGAAGGGCAAGTCGGAGGCTTTGAAGCGAGGGACCGCGTGTGACGGTGAAGCTTGGGCAAGACTTAGTGCCGATGGACCGAGGCAACGGTGAAGAGCAAGTGAGGTCAAGATCGATGAACCAATACGGTCATGTGATGATATGAAGTGGATCATATCATTTGGTGATTGGTTGGTGCATGTGTTGCATCAACGTCGGAGGAGTTGGAATGGAATGCGCAAGGCAAAGGTATAACCATATGGGCATTTCTATTTCATCGGTCATAGGTGTGTAGAGAAGTTGATGACTGGGTTTAGGATAGATGGTCGTACTATCAAAAGAGGCAAACTTGTTTGCATATCGGTCATCTAGTGCCACTTGAGCGATCTAACTTTGCATACGCGTTAGGATCGAGTGGCGAGGCAAGCTGAGTGCCTAACTTCTTTGAGAAAATAATTATAAAAATGCTAACACACATGCACATGGTGTTTTACACATGGTGGTGTTAGCATATTTGCAAAGGAGAAGGTGTTGGAGTTTGTGTTGATCAACTTGGAGAAGAGATAAAGGTTTTCGGTGTTCTCCGGACACTAGGATGGCTCTTGAAGTAGAATACTGCTTTGATTCATTGTGAACTGGATCAAGTTCTTTAGTGGGTTATGTAGCCCTCTGAGTAAGCTTTCCAAAATGTCCAAGATCATCGAAATCGGAGTTCAGAGCTAAGAGATATGACCGTTTTAGCGCCGGGTGGTCTGCGACGGACGCTGCGACAGACACAGCCACGGAGGGCGACAAACGTGGCCTCGGGGGCGATAGACGCGGCCATGGGGGGCGACAGACGCGTCTGTCGGATCACCCTTGCTTCGGTTTGCAGCGGAGGTGGCGACAGACGCGGTGGTGCTGAGCACCAGACGCGTCTGTTGATCGATTTCGCGAATTGGCGCTTACTGGATTGCGTCTGACGGTGCGACAGACGCCCGGGCGCGCGAGCGTAGGACGCGTCTGTCGGATGGGAATCGACCGTTGGCTTTTGAAGCGTGTGGACACGTGGCGTTCTTTGGTGCGATGGACGCGGGCAGCGCGTCTGTCGCTTAAGCGACAGATGCGTCTGTCGCTCGCGATTTTTGCCCAGTGATGGCATAACGGCTATATTCGTTTGTGGGCTTATAAATAAAAGTGGTGGTCGGCCTTGGTAGGTGTTGAGCACCCTTGGGACTTAGTGTCTATGCTTTGGAAGTGCTTGGAGAGCCTCTAACTCACTTGTGCTTGCAAGAGTGCGAATCGATTGCGAGTGAGTTGATTCTAGTGCGTTGCTTTGAGAGATTGCATCGAGTGGCAATAGGTGATCGTGTTGCAAGCCGGTGGTGCTTGTTACTCTTGAAGGTTGCCACCTCCTAGATGGCTTGGTGGCTTGTGGCTCCGTCGAAGCTCGCAAGAAGATTGTGCGAGGCTCCGGAGAAGCTTTGTGAGGGGGATTGTGCTCACCCCGCGGGGATCGTGAAGAGCAACTCTAGTTGAGCGTGTCATTGAGCTACCACACTTGATGGTGGGTACTTGCGGCGCCTTTTGAGAGGCTCGGTATGTGATCGATTAGCCGCCGAACCACGAAGTGTTGGTCGACACAACGGAGACGTAGCTTGGTGGCAACCAAGTGAACCTCGGGAGAAAAATCACCGTGTCAACATTGTTCTTCATCTTCTCGGTGGTTTGCCTTCGTGCAACACAAGCTTGTATTTACTTTCATATATATTTGTGCCTGTGTAGTTGCTCTCGTAACTAGTTTGCTTGTGTAGCTTGTTAGTTGTCTTCTTACTTGTGTAGCTAGAAGTTTCCCTTTGTGTGGCTAATTTGGTTTGTGTAACCTTGTTAGTCACATTGCTTAGTTTGTGTAGCTAAGTAATTTACGCTCTCTAATTTGGCATTGGTTGCCTTGTTATTGAGCATTGCTAGTGAGCTTAGGAGCTTTGTGCTTTTGCTTCACCAGTTGTGTAGGAGCTCCCTTGGTTGGCAAAGTACTAGTGCATAGGTTTATGTGACCTTGCTCTAGAATTGATTAGGTGAGCTCTTGCTAAGCTTAGCACCTTAGTTGCTTAATTAGGATCTTTGCAAGGTGCTAGAGAACTTAGATAGAGGGGTTTATTCTTGACTAGACCGATAAGTTTAATTCCGCATTTGTTTCGGTTAGCCGACGCGTTTAAGTTTTAGAAAGGACTATTCACCCCCCTCTAGTCCGCCATCTCAACCCTTCACCGGTGCATAACATTTATTTTGAAATGATAATAGGATATCTATGTTATATATGCATTTACGTTTCAGGAGTTCTGTTGAAACCCACTTGCATAAATATTACTACACAAGAGTCTTACTAGTTTAGGCCGTGTAGTGCCATGCTTAAGTTTTGTTAGCGTGAACAACGTGGTGTTGTTCACGATAGGTGATCATTATTATCACTATGGTTAACATGGAAATAAAGGCAGGTGAAATGGTGACCAGGTAGGGATGTGGTTTGGCAGTGGTGGATGTGACAAGGGGTGTCCTACGACCAACAGGGCATCACTGGGTTACATTGTTTCCCTGTCCGAGTCGGTTAAGGACCGGTCGTTGCATTTGAATGGTTGTCAGGTCACATATCTCCTTATCCCGAGCATATACTAGCGGATGGGGGCTAGAAAGACTTGTTATTCTCTTGTCATGGGTTCTGGCTCCATCCGGACCAACTGAAGGTGGATTATATATGGGTATTAGGAGGTCTAAGCACCGCGAGAGGGCGGGGGCTTGGAGTCCCAGTATGGACGGGGACTCGGTTCTCTTGATAGGAGGATAATGGGTTGGTCCCGTTTGTACCTCGGTATGGGCGGGGCGTGTGTTTTTCGGGGTACCCAGCTGGGCTACATTGATTCGTGAATCGCCGCGTAAGCGGTCCGATATGACTTGATCCGGACATCGTAGTAAGAACTGAAAGAGAAAAGGTGAATAATGATGGATTTGTATTGACCAACTCTTGTTTGAAAGTAGCATAAGTGCTTACATAGATGGTTAGCTGATAAACTAAAAGATGGCAAATAAAAGAACTGCAATAAGGATCCACTAGTAGTAATGTTTTTCTGCAAACTTGAACCAGTAGCTAAAAAGCCTATCATGATCCTTGGAGTCGGGAAATTATTCCCAGTCGGGTAACTCTTGCGAGTACATTGTGTACTCAGGGTTTATTTTACCCCTGTTGCAGGTGCTGCTTGAGGCTTTGTGTGGAGGATCGTCTGCTAGGCTCAGATGGATCTTTGCTTCGCTCGCTAGATATTTATTTCCGTTGTTTTAATTCCGCACTCTGAACTTGGTATTATAATAACTTATTTTCTGAACACTGTGTTATATGGAATGAACTAAGTATTGTACTCATTTTCGTTATTGGATCCTGGGTGAAAACGTGAATGGTTTCGAGTTCTCCCACATTGGGTGTGCTCGACAGAAACGACTGGAATAGCCGCTAGCGGAGTACTTAGTGTCTAGAGAAAGGCAAGTACCTCCGTTAATATGTTCTGCCACAATTCGAAACAAGAGACGAGCGAGTTTGAATTCACGACAACTAGCTAGCTACTTACAGTAGCTGAGAAACTACGCGGCGCACGCGTTTGACGACGGTGGGCAGTACATGAACGACTCCATCCACCGCCAATCCGTCCGCGTACGTGTCGCGATCGGGGCCACATTTTGTCATCCTCGGCAGTCGGCACACACACTAGTCGTCGTCTCGTACTCGTACGCCGGCCGGCGGACGTCGATACATCAACATGCGTCTCACGGTCTCAGTCTCTCAGACTCTCAGTAGAGGTGCAACGAACCTGCTGCAACGAGTGACGGACCCAGGATTTGAAATCAAGGTAGTCCTAATAAAAAATTTTCATGTGCAATATAACAAAATTGAAAGATAAAGTTCCATAAAATGGCTATAAATTAACCAAACTGTGATATTACAATTAAAAGGTTCAAAACTTACATAAATAGGTCCGAAACTTGCACAAATAGATTTTTGTGGAGCAGAAGTTGCAATTTTTTTTTGCCTCGTGCTTCTGAAAAAGAAATGCTATATTTGATTTCTTCGTGCCTCAACATCCTGAAAAAATTACAACATATTTCATTCAATGCTAGGCTCACAGATGATAGATCAACAATCCCTAAGCCCTTTACAGTCCAATCCAATCTTCATAATCAAAAACCCTAACTGCATATTGCATAAAAGAATAGGATTTGGCTATTTAGGAGAACTGAGAAGAGCACTGAACTCACCAATCCAGGGGAACGGAGTAAGAGAGGAGCTGCCGGCGGGATGGGGCGGACTGGTGCGGTGGTGCCGGCCACCGGGCAGCCGTCGTCCGGGCAGGGACGCAAGGTAAGCCGCGGACTGGGGAGGGGAGCCAGGTAGCGCAGGGGGCTAGGGGCGGTCGGCGGACGGGCGGGGGAGGCCGGACTCCGGAGGACGGCGGTCGGCGTCGGTGGGGTAGGGCGACGCCGCTGCGGCCGGCGGCTCTCCTCTCCGTCGCGCGCGCGCCTGGGAGCGTCAGCGTCGGGTGTCGGGGTCGAGGACGGACGGAAGCTAGAGTTGGGCGCTCGCTGCTCGGCTTCCTCAGACACAGAACGTAGATGGGAGGAGCAATGGGCCAAGTTTCATGGGCTGTGCCAAGTACTAAAAAATTTTGGGCCAAATTCCAGGGTAGTCCTGTGCCTACCTGGACTACCCATTGGGCCCGCCACTGGCTGCAACTGCATGCAGTCATGCGCTTTGCTTAATTTCCGGCCGGGTGGTTCTTGCCGTGTGTGCTTGTGCAGATGCACGCATGCATGTGTCCCGTCCACCTCCGCTGGAGCTAGAGATTCAACGTCGAATACTGTGTGTGTTTGACAGGCCGGCCAGCTGGTAGCCTGTTTTTCTTATCTATGTGCAGGTCGTTTTCGGTGCTGGATACGTACAAGACACAACTAGGTGAGGTGTACGTTGGCTATGGAACGAATGGCTGGCCGGCTTCGAGAGAGGACTAGATACAGTACATCTTTGGATTGGAGGAAAAGCAACTGTCATTATATTCGGCACAAGCAGTGTACGTGTTTCTTGTTTCCTGGTCTACACACGTACATACGTGTCGGGGTAGCAGCCAACTAGCTAGCCGGCCGCTGACGGTGAGAGGAATAGAGCAGCAGCTGGTCCACTTCCGGCCTCGTTTGCATGTGTTTCATCTCGATCCATGTGGGTTGAAGTGGATCGGAGTAGAATTAAATTAAGTTTCATTCTATTTCACTCTAACACATGTGGATTGAATTGAATACCCATGCATCCAAAGAAACCCTTAATGATGCAGATCAAACCAATCCCCCCCAACCGGAGAATCAAATACTTTACCCAACTCTTTGCTAATTGCACATGTTAAAGACGATAAAAAAAATTACAAGGTCAACCGACAACTCAATACTACGACAGACACTCTGGCCAGACAGGCCTTATCTGCCTCTAGTTCTAGTACTACAATCTTTGAGCCTGTATGCTCCAATAGTGATCACCGTCATCACTGTCCAGTGATGAATGCTCTGCTGTCTCTAAACTTAAACTCTGTATCTATCATTGCAGCGCGTTGCTATTGATATAAAGATGCTTGTTGTCAAACACCCCCCCCCCCCCAACTGCTAGTAATAACCACGGGAGTTTAGAGCAACTCCGAGAGATTTCCTATATCCTTTCTAATTGTTAGAAATAGAGATTTTAATAAAAAAAACTTTTAACAGCTTTTTTAAATGGTTATCTAAATATAGTCATCTTCTATTCTGAATTTCTCGCTAGCCCATAAAGTTAGAAAATGAGAATGACTCTCTAGAGTGCAACCAAGATATATATAAAAACTGTTGAAGAGTGAAAAAAAATATAAAAAAATGATTTTTATATAAATGACTCTCTAAACGATGATTTAAAGAGTGAGCTTTGGAAACACTCTTGGAGGTGCTCTTATTAGGGTGTTTGGATCAACCGAGTACCTAACTAAAGAATTTTTAAATAATGAAAGAACATTTAGCTTCATGCTCACAAATAAAGGAGGAATCGGGCCACCTGATTAAAAATTAATTCTAATTTTCATTCTAAATAGGAGGATTAATTAAACATGAACTAATCATGGATTAATAAAGACTAATAGGTACTAGTTGGTGGTAGAACCAATTATAAAAAAAATTAAATTAATTTATATTAAACTATGTTTAACCTATTATTCCACGATGGACAATAGCGAAGCTCGAAATTCGTCTTTTACCATTTCAAACAATCTAACGATTGGGTAAAAGTGAACCTCTTCAATAGGTTCTCTTATAGTTAGGGCATCTTTTTTCTAGAACACGACTTCACGTGTATTGCATTAAGAAGTCATAGTTAGGGCATCCAACAAGATGATTTGAGCTAGCGATTTTGTGGTTGACTATGCTCCCGAATCGATATGCACGTAGATGAGAGAGAACGAGGAGAAAACAAGCTCACTAGGCATTTGTTCGATGCTAGCATGGAGGGTGTCAACAGGAGGACATGGCATGTGCTGCTTTTTGATCTCGCAGGGCAATCAGAAGAGAGCATGGCGAGAAGTGATGGTATTAAATTATGGACCCATACATATATAAGTTGTTCTATGCCATCTGTCAAAATTGATAGCATTGGTCGCGGGATGCCCAAATGTGGCTCTATCTTCCTCTTTCTTCGTTAGCCTTTTTTATAAGTGAGCTTTGTTGATATTAGGAAAAAAGTACAAAGAGGAGGTCATATGGACCTCTTGTTACATCTCGAAGAACTTGTCGTATAGGACAAGAATAGAGGTGACTAGGGTTCGAACATAAAATGGAGGGACTAATGAAGGTATCCCTCTTTGCTTATTGTGCCAAGCAGTGAGCCTTTTTGTACTCTTTGATCTTTGGATCTTGTAAGCTCGTGCTTGAACTTCATAGTTGAGATTGTTGAAATTGTTTACCATAGGGACAAGCCGCTAGGGGGGAACATGATTGATCTGTCTTCTTTTTAGAAGGTCCACTAGAATTTGGTTATCAGTGATGTAGTTTACTGCTCTGTGTTGGAGCTAAGTTGCAAACTTGGCTGCTAAGACGATGATCAATGTCGGATATTTTGTCCTTCGCGTAGATTGCATTGACACCCCTCCGAAGAACTGAGTTGGATCGACAAGTCTCAAGATCGATGAAGTCACTGGGTAGGGATACTCTCATAGTCTCACTGGCAAAAGGGAATCGCTCGCCGATTCATGCATCCATTGTAGCATCGTCTGCTGGATGAGCTAGATGATGATGATGATGAGCATCTAATCATGCCGGCCGGTTGAGCACATGCATGCACCGCTGCCGCTGCCGCTGCAAAGGCAACCCACCCGATCCAATCCACCTGCAGGCTGCCGCAAGTTGCATGCAACATGCATGCATGCGCGTCATAGATAATCGTCCAGACTGCGCCGCGCCGGAAGATCGAAACCAGACCAACAACCCGGCCGGAAGTAGTGGTCGACGGCGGCGGAGCGGCGGTCCGCGCGGCAGCATGGCGTTTGTGCATCGCGGCGGTCCGGGTCCGGTACGGTGTCGTTCTCATCCGTACCGTGTACCTGGCTTGGCTACCATGCGTCCACTTGGTTTTTGTTTAATTTATCTGTTGGTATTCTTGGACCAGCTGGCCGGACCTTTTTTTTTTTGATAAAAGTACCTGTATTACCAGATAAGGAAAACGTACAAAAACGTGTACAAACACAGGTACATACGGGGAGGATACATGGACACCTGTACCATCGAACTTACACATAGGCCCTTAGCAAAAAAATAAATTGCAGAAAAGTCCCTGGACCTAGTGATTCTCGCCTTCGCCAGAAGCTTCCATCGTCGTCGACCGCCGCCGTCGATTAGTCGCCGATTGCCGCCGTCGAAGAAGAAGCCGCCCTGGCTGGCCCAGATCTGGAGGAGCACCATCGCTATGAAGCTTTGAGAGGAGCCGCAGAAGCCACCCGACGCGGACGCCGGGATGAGGATGACGATGAACGAGCATCGGCCGGGGTCACGCCCCATGCTCCTCCAAACTTGGATCGAAGCTTGACGACGACACGCGTCTTGGGAACACAAGCTCGATCCACTCTCCAACGATCCACTTCGCCCACAGTTGTCGCTGTATCCTTGACGCGGGATGTCACCGCCACCGCCGCCACCAAAGCGCCGGAGTCGGAGGCCACCCAGACTCCTGTACAGAGGCCGGCACAGCCGCACCCCACCTCCACGCACTCGTCGCCGGCGCCGGAGCATCGCGCCGCCGAGACGGGGAGAAGTGCGAGAGGACCTTATTCCGATGTGACGCCGCCGCCACCGGACACCAAAACCTAGACCTACTAGGACCTACTCCTCCGACCGGCGAGAGCGCAGCAGTCTCCGCCACCTCCCCGCGGCCCGAAGGCCAACGGAGGTGAGGGAGACCATCGGCTCCGCCGGCGGAGACAGCGACTCCTCTTTTCGCCCCCTCCTTCAACTGTAGCAGCACGAGAGCTTTCGAGAGGGAAAAGAGCGAGATCAGCTGGCCGGACCTTTACTCATGCATGCATCAGGGTCTCGGGGAGCTAATCCGCCTAGTCGTCGTCCATCTGTAGATTCGTAGTATTAGTGGTACCGATGGCCAACATGCCCACCTGACGGTTATATTTATCTTGCCGACGACAAGTCCCGAACAAAGAGATCTTAGATCTATAAGCTCCTCCTAACTGCAGACACGTAAAACAATTTGCTCATAGTCATCAGTCATCACAAAGGCAGACCAGTCAAACTAGTAATTTTCTTCCTTGTTTGTTCTGATTATTGCAGTGGGCTGAATCTGTCGATAGATTTCGTACTAAGCTGTAAACGACGACCAAATTAAGTACCACTTGATCGATACAGCCCTAACCAGTTTCCTTCAAACAACTCCCCCAACCAACCAACAGTATATAATTGATTTATTGTTATTCCTCCTGTTCCAAAAATTAGATCATATTTTATCCTAAAGTCAAACTTTTCTAACTTTTATCATGTTTATAGCTAAATATATCAATATTTATAATACCAAATAAATGTGTTATCACAAGATGAGCATACCGAAACGCCTTATAATTTAGAACATATAGAGTATTAGATCCTTTCTATACTTGTAAAATCATGTAGACATTACAATTAGAAATTATATTATTCTCAATTAATTTAATTATATTATTCTCAATTATTTTTTTCCAAAATACTTTTTGTCCAATCATATATTTTCTTTCTCAATCATCTACATATATAGATCACACATTTCCTCATGCCTTGATTCCCGTGTAGACATAGTTTCTTATCTAAGAAATCATTTCCTTATCTCTTTTCTATAATTCCAATGCCACATCATCATTTTACTTAGCTGACACAAATTGACACAAAATAAATAAATAGAGAAACTATCCTAGCTTCCTATATACATAGGAACTATAGTTTCCGGGTTAAGGGAGTGTTTTGATTTGCCCTGTTAAAGTTTAACAGGTACTGTAAGACTTTCGTCTTATTTGGCAATTAGTGTCCAATCATGGACTAATTAGGCTTAATAGATTCATCTCGTAAATTACTCTTAATCTGTGCCGACATGCATATAATTAGTCTATATTTAGAACTCTATGCATGTGCCGTAATATTCGATGTGATGTGTGTTAAAAAAATAGAGGCACCCAAACGGAGCCTAAGACTGCTCTCATGCATCTCAATCGTTGGCTGACATCAACGACTATGGCCCCATTCGGCTGTGCTGATAAACCGGCTGAAAAACGTTGTTGGCTGATTTGCTGTGAGAGAAAAGTACTGTTTCGGCTGAAAAAACAAACTAAAAACGGATTATAAGCCGGATGAACAGGGCCTATGTACGTGTATCAATACGTGTCCCAACGCAAGGTTCAACGAACTTGCAGCTAGCTGCATGCATGCGCTTGCTTTGCGGTCAGTTTTTGCCGTGTGCGTGTGTGCTTGTTCATGCACGCATCCTGTTCCGTATCCAGCCCTTTTCATATGTTATAAGGCCATTCCAGAGTCCCGACCGATGCTAGATGGATACCTACGACCACGGATGAAAGTGGTATGTATATTTTTCTACCGTATTCGAGACCGAATCCATTTAGAGGAGTTTAGATCTGTCCATATCCGAGTCCGGATATTCAATATCCGATACTGTATCCGTATCCGATTACCCAAATCGCATATGTATGATGTCGATATCTAAATGTATTCTATCCGATATGGTTGATACTATCCGTATTCGAATCCAAATCCAGACAAAAATATGAAAACAAATATGACATCAGCGATATCCGTCTGTATCTAATCCGTTTTCATCCCTACCTACGACTACGAGAGGACGCAGCAGCTGGGAAGGTGCAAGTGCAATGTATACTCCTATTGTTGCCATAGGATGTATGTGTGAGCGAACGGGAGACTGGCTTGTGCAGGAGGCCAGGAGCCATACTTTTCGATTGCAGGAAGAAGTCGCTGTCATGGTCCTGTATTCGGCACCGCTGCGCGCGCGCAGTAGTACGTGTTTGTTTCTGTAGGACTTCAAATGGGTAGTTCATGTTACATTATATTCTACGGGCTTGCTAGTGTCCGGATGTTCAGGCGAACAAGACGTCCAGAAGCCTGCGTTTTCATGCGCTCACGTGGGGTCTACGTCGCCCCGAACGTTATCAACATCGAGAAGAGAGGAGAGAGGTGGCGGATGCCCAGCCGGCACCGAGAGAAGGAGGAGACACCAAAGCGAGGTAGCAGAAAGCGATGAGAGAGATGTAACAACCGTTCTACTTTTGAAACATCCACGTGTCACTTCATCTTGTAGGCACTCGGCTTCCGACTCCCCAAAGAACACAATCTACACTAAGCTGGTGGAGCAAAGCTGCGAAAGCTTTCTGATGGGTAGCAGCGTAAGGGGCTCGATTCTTTGTTTGCGCTAGTGTCTTGGCAGGTGTGGAAAGAACGGAAAGCAAGATGTTTCCGGGAATCCACCGCCACGATCGCTGAAATGCTCCAGGTCATCAAGATGGAGGCAGATCACTGTATCGAAGCGGGAGCGGCTGGAATGCGGGCATTGGCTGATAAGTAGCATGCTAGCAACGTCTCGCCAGGATGTATTTTGTTGTGTTAATCAAAATGTAGTCTGCTCCTATCACCGATTTGGCCAACTAATCTTGTAACATAAACTATTTCCTTCTTAAATGCAATGATACGCAAATCTTATGCGTATTCGAGAAAAAAAAAGAAACATCTAGATGCAACACTTGCGATATATGTCCGAAGACAGAAACATTTGAAACATGCATCCAAAACACTTGCAAAAACATATAAAAAACACTTGAAAAACCATTATAAACCATACGCAACATCCCGATAAAACGCTTACAACATATGTGTGAAACATATGCAACATCCAAATAAACACGCTTGCAACATACGTGTAGAACCATTGCAACAAATGCATCATCCCGATCTACTTTTACAACATCTGTATGAAACTCTTGCAACATGCCTCTAAAACATCTGAAACACTTGAAACATACGCTTACAATATGGGTTTTTCACCCTTCTTCAGTTCTTCTTTCCCACGACGCAGCGCAAAGTGGTGGATGGGCAGCGGAGCCGTGGAGGGCAGCGCTGTCGAGGCCCCTTATGGAGTCGAGCAGATGGGACAGCGGGGACGGGCTGCCAACGAGCTAAGCCATCTGGATACGAAACATCGACAAAATGTGACATAAGAAATATCCAAATATGTTAATCAGAGGTATGTCTCTCATCGCATGACAAACTTGGGAAGCAATTTAACGACAAGTCTCAAACGAAAGATAGACCAATTGAAGAGATCTCTTGGTTTATTCTGAAATCTAATTGAGTTTTTTTGACAAAGAATCTAATGGATTTCTTTTGCAAAGAATGTAATGGAGTTATATATATTAGCTTGTTGTTCTAAACTCCTCGGGAAAAAATTCTAAATTGTATCTTTTTTTAATGGTAGCTTACATTCTTACACATTTGCTTCAAGGTTTAAAATAGCGGGCTATTTCAAATAGCGGCAACTTTTTTTAGAAGCTATAAAGCTATAGCGGAGTTATGACAGATAGTGTTTTTTAAGAAAACCATAAAAAATTCAAGTAATTGATTCATAAAAATACAGGAATCATGAAATTTAGTAAACACAAATATGTTTCCAAGGCTTAAGAGTCTAGGAAATGTTATTTAATATGGCATTATAGCATGGTTTGTGAAACTCAAGAGTTCAACTTTCCAAAAGACCAACTTAACAGCAAAAGATAAGTACATAATAACTAAATTGTCACTCTACAAGCTAAATTTGAAATAGTGGTGCTATTTTAAAGCTATAGCTAAGCAATTTAGCGGCGCTAAAGTGTAATATAACGGACATAAATAACATAGCGGAAAAAATAAAAATAGCTTAGCGTGGTCTCTCTCCAAAAGCTATGACGGCGCTAGAGCGCTGCTATAGCCCGCTATTTAAATCTATGATTTGCTTGCATTGCAACACACTTGTCGTCATTGGAAAAGAACAGTTCAGTTAAGAATCAAATTAAAAGAAAGCAGCTAGCGCCCTGAAATTTCCATCCTGGATTCGGTGGGCAGTGCAAGAACGGCTCAATCGACCCTTTTTCAAACATATCCGTGATGTGTCGCAGTGAACTTCACGTCGCAGAGTGCAATGAACTTGGCTGGATGCGGTTGTTTCCTGCTGGTTTTTGACGTGTGCGTTTCTTCTTCCTGCGTTATTTCGTTGGACGCTGTCACCAGTCTCCACTCTTCCTCTTTGTCATCGCAGGTCGTTGTCGATGCCGGGTGTGTACGTGACAAGTTGGCCTTGGCCGGCGTAGGTTTAGCTAGCGCTCTGAGCGAATGAAAGGATTTTACTACTTGAGAAGGCGTGCTTTCCGATTGGAGGAAGTGGCTGTCACCAAGTAGGAATTTTGTACTGCCACTAGCAAGCTGTAGCTAGTACGTGTCGAGAGTAAAGCCAGCATAAACATATAGCCATTGGCCCATCCCATGCAAAACAACACGCAAGTGCGCGCTTATCTAAATTAATTTGCAAGTAATGTGCTCCGCTCTACGTTTTTTAGCCGAGCGTGCAACGCAACATGCTCCTTCAGGTATTTCCAGACAAGTGTGCACTCATCACATGGAATGGAATATGCAATCTCACATGAGATCGATCAGTACCAGAATTATTCCAACTACTTTTGTATGTATCTCTTGCATTCTTTATTACTCTAAACAGATTCTCCATAGATCAAAATATTTGCCGTACCATCTTTTGGAATACGTACACTCCCTCGGCCCACACACACATGCACGATGCATGCATCCAGTATGTTGCCAGTGGAGCCCGTCCGCAGCCAATCCATGCCAGTTGAAAGCCAGCAGCAGCAGCACCACCGTGCCATCTTGGCCCATGCCGCGCGCGCGCCCCCGCGCCCTTCCATTCCCTTCCGCGCAACTTGCACGGCCGGTCCCGACGGGGAAGAGGAGTAGCGGATGAACGAACCCCTCCTCCAACTTCGTCGATCATCATCTATATATCCAAATTGCAAAAGCACAACACTGCAGATGCATTCCCCTGGAAACTGATGCATGCATCGTATATGTCATTCATCTCATAATCTGAATTTGCTCAAATCAATCAATCATCCAAAGCGATACCTGCAGTGCAAACTCCACAAAAACATATAATATAGACACAACTTGCAAATGGCACGGCCGTTCGTCCGCTTGTCTTCGTCTGTATGTCCCTGGCCTTAGGTACGGTAGCTGAATCCATGGGCTACCATTGCACTAGAAAAGTTTTTTTCCCCTTTCTGAACATATATCATCATGATGATGACCAACATGCCACCCGATATATAGATCCAGTACTGAACCATGGATTTTGTTTATACATATATATATGAGGTGTTTCTCAAGCTCATCAGCTCATCTTGCAAGTGGTCTCAGAAAGGCAGACCATTGTTCAACCTCCATCTATCTATATTGGACTACCATATGACCAACTTGGTTGTTGTCCCGGTGAGCTGAATGCATGTCTTTTTTTAGAAAGGGCAGAATGCATGTATGACCGTTTTTATCTTTCTTTCTAGTAAAAAAAGTCAAACCGGTGAACCATTTGATGACCTTGTCCAAGCTATAATGCACAATGAGAGCTGAGACGTTTTTAGTTGGTGTGCCCCAAAGGAGCCAACTTGTGGGCTCAATTTGGGCCAGGATACGATCAGGGCTTGATTCTCTAAAGGCCGGGATCGATGCTGAACGCCTGAACCATATGATGAAGTCTTAGGCTGGGATTGCGACAGCTCCCTTGATAATTGATAAATAAAATAAAATAAAATAAAATAAAATAAAATAAATGTTCCAGATAAAATTTTAGATAAAATGGAACATTTTATTGATGAATGTTTTTTCTCATAATAAAGATAGAACATTTTATTTTAGTGAACAAGATCAATGTTCTAGATCCAAGATAAAATATTATGTCTTCACAAGATAAATATTTTAAATTCAGGAGAACATAACTATAGGTTAGGCAAATGGTATTATAATACTTGTGTCTAGTGTCTATAAAAAAAATCCATGCATACTATATGAACAATTGAAATATATCATCAAATATCATATATGGACGTAACAACTTAGAATATACTACAGTCTTAGGTACTATGTGAATAATCAAAATTACATCATGAAACATCACATGTATATTGCGCGAACAACAAAAAAATGCATCATTAAACATCTCATTGATACATGACTAATAAAAAATACATTATGGAACATAACATGAATACTATGTGAAACAAACCAAAATAAGCCCATGAAACATCTCACATGTACTATAGGAATATCTCATACAATAGATGAAATTAAAAATATGAAGAAAAATAAAGAAATAAAGAAAATAACTAATTAGAATTAAAAGAACAAAAGTAATAAAGAAATATAAAAAAGAATAGAAACACATAAAACAAAAAAGAAAGGAAAAATGAGTAAATAAATAGAAGAAAAGAAAGGAAAAACAAAAAGAAGAATAAAATTATATACTATGGTGAATGTATCCCATAATATTCATGTCCAGTATTGTAAAATAAAAAATGATATATATAATGGGAATAGTCAAATTATAGCATCGAAGATCCCATGGATACCAAAGAAACGACTTAAAATGCACCACAGAATATCCCATAGATACTAAGTGCACAATAAAAAAAATACATCATGGGACGTCCCATGTATTGTACATGAACACTCATAATACCCCAAGGAACATCTCATGGGTACTATAGGAAAAATAAAAAATACATATAGAACGTGAATACTTAAAAATCTATAATACATCAAGGAACATCTCAAGAATATATTATGAAAAGAATCTATGATATATCATGGAACATCTCATGTATATTATAGTGATAATTTAGAACACACCTCATAAATACTATGATAAAGATTGTATTATATTATGAAAGGAATAGTTCAAGTGAAGATATCCAGAATATCATGGATCAAGAAACAAAATTAAATTACAAATAGATAACCATAAATAAATAATCTAGAAAACAAAACATAAAAAGGAGAATAACATGCATGGATACTACGCAAGCAACATAAAGTACAAAAGAGAACATCTCATGGGGTATTGTGTGAACAATATAAAATACATTATGAAACATCCAACAAATTTACATGAATAACCAAAAAACATCGTCGAACATTTCATGTGTATTATAGAAACATTGCAAAATACACCATGTGTGGATATGAATACTATGAAAAGCAATCTAGAATACATCATGGAATATCTTAAGATTACTATAGAAATAATCCTGAATAATATATAACGAAACATTGCATTGATACTACATGAACCACCAAAAATAATACAACATGAGACATCTCATAGATATTATACAAACATTGTAAAATACAACATGTATGGAGCATGAATATTTTAAAAAAAACATAATACATAATGAAACATCTCATTCAATACTACAATAATGATATAGCATACGCCCTCCAGTCCAATTTATAAGGCATTTCACTTATGTCAAGAATCGAGCTTTATAATCATTGAGCAATAATTTGGCTAATAACTTTTAAATAAAAACTTGATATATTAGATTTGTAATCAAATGTACCATCCAATCATCATTAATTTATAACTATAAACAATATAATATAAAATAAATGAATACTTAAAGTGAATTTAGGAGACTCGTGGCATGTCAAAATCTGCTTTATAAACTACACCGGAGGGGATAATTCAAAATATACTCTAAAATACTATGAGAACAATCTTATTATATTATAGAAGAAATAGTTCAATACATCATTTTTTTGGGGGATGGTAACTTAATAAAATAAAAGTAATGAATAAACCAAGAAAACATTAAGTAAAAAGTAAAAATAGAAGCAAGAATAAAGAAAATATAAAAAGGAGAAAAATGAAAAAGTAAAATGGTAAAAAAGGATGTCAATAGAAAAGGAAATGAAATAAAAATAAAATACAATGATAAGAAAAAGGAAACTGGAAACAAGAAGAAATAAAAATAATAAATAATAAATAGATAAGGAAAATGAAATTATAAGTAAATAAAATAAAAGAATGAAAAAAAGAAAAGAAAAAAGAAGCTAGCGAACAAAAGTCTCCGTCACTCACGTACGTTTTTTTTTAAATCACCACACTCTTTATTGATACACTTAGTCAACAGAATTACAAATGCCAAAAGATGGTTCTAAAACCAGACATGCCGACCAGTATCAAAAAGAAATCAAACTCTAGCTATAGTGTGGCCATCAACATTTGATTTCCTATTCTGCAACCCACCGTCCTAATTACCTCTGGCCCAATAGAAAATTGAACGGCCCAGTTTCGCTCACGTATAGACAAAGCTGGCTCACGTACGAATGAGCACGGGTCACATTGTTTAGGTGGGATAAGCTGAAGCTGTTTTGGAAAATGATTGGTAAAAGCGGTTTTAATGATGGTTGTATAATAATTTATATTATCTTTATGATGAGAAATTACAAGAATTTTTTTCGCTCTCAGTCTTTGTTACACAAACGGGTCTGGCTCCTTTAAGCTCCTTGTGAAGAGCTATTTTTTCGATAATCATTTGATTGCACTAGTTATAAGAACATATCTAGGAGTCTTTCTAAATTTCACTTTATAAATTATCATTTGGAGAGTTATTCGAGTAAAAGTCACTTTCTTATATATTTGCATACTTCAACAGTTTTCTATATCTTGTATGCACTCTGGAGAGGCATCCTCGCTCTCCATCTTTAGTTAGCGGAAAATTCAAAACAGAGAAAATATATATTTAGAGATTTAATTAAATAGATTATTAAAGAGTTTTTTTACCAATGTCTCTATTCTTTTAAATTAGAAAAAAAATATAAAAAATTAGAGTTGCTATAAGTAAGAGGCGTAAAAAATCGGAGCCAAAACTGAGCAAAGCTAGCCCAATTAACCATTCTCGCTTCATACCATATATCAAGCTCACTCGGCTCCCCAACACAAGACGGCCCGTCGATGAACGACGCGCGGCCCGTGCGCGGCCCGTGTTGGACTGCGTGGGACTCTCAGACTCTCAGTAGCGTACTATACTACAGAGGTGAGCAGTCCACCTCGCGGCCGCCGTACTCTCCAAACCATTCTCTGTCGCTTCTCACCACCCTCTTCGCCTCCGCCACGGGCCTCCCCTCCCCGCCACGGCCTCCACTGCCCACCGGAGTTGATCTGCTCCGACGACCGCCGCCTACTATACATGGTACTGTTCTAGCCCGGACAAGACTCTCGCCTTCCTGTTCAGATTAGTACTAGTTCTACTTGATTGGATTAGTCCGATTAGATCGAGACTCTCACTCCCCTGTTCAAAAAAAAAAAAGATCGAGACTCTCACTCCCCTGTTCAGATTAGTACTAGATTTTACTTGATTGGATTAGATCGGATTGGTTGGGTATGCAACTGCTGCAGATCGGGTTGTGTGTGCGATTGCTGCAGATCGGTTCGCTTAATTTACTGATGAGTTCGCTCGGTTCGCTTAATTTACTGATGGGTTCGCTTAATTCCTTGCAGTAGATTAAAGGAGCTCCAGCTTTCGGAGGACGACAACCCAGTTGCCTTCGAAGTTCAAAATGACGGTGGTGAAGGTGGAGGAGGTGGCGAAGGCGGACGAGAACCCTGCGCTGGTTGGAGAGAACCCTGGGCTGGACGACGAGGCCGAGGCGGGTTACGTCTCGCCCGACGATGAGGACGGCGACGACGAAGACGACGAGACCGACAGCGACGGGGACTACGAGATCTCCAGCGGCGGCGGCGTGCCCGAGCTGAAGAAGGGCCCCTGGACGCCCGACGAGGACAAGCGTCTCAAGAGCTACGTCGAGGCGCACGGCGAGGGGAACTGGAACAAGGTGCAGCGGAACGCCGGGCTCAACCGCTGCGGCAAGAGCTGCCGCCTCCGCTGGGCCAACCACCTCAGGCCCGATCTCAAGAAGGGGCCCTTCGACGCGGAGGAGGTCGACAAGATCATCAGGTTCCACATCATGTGGGGCAACAAGTGGGCCAAGATGGCCTCGCATGTGAGTGCTGCGCTCGCCGTTCTCCTCCAGCTTTCCTGCTTCCTTCCTGCGTTGGCTGTGTTGTCTCGTGGTAACATTTAGATTAGTTCATAGAAAGGTCGGGAATGACATGCTTTGGTGGAGTGGGAACGTGCTCCCTGCATCCTGGAATCGATCTGCTTTGCGAATCCATCTCATAGAATTATGTTGATTTCCCCCAAATATTGCATGTATTTGCCACATGCTAACATATTCAGAGTTTCAGACAACATACATGCTAGCAGTAGACATTTATGCTTCTCTCCTTTTGCATGCTCATTGCTCAAGGCAAACTATTTGTTCCATTTGTTTCAATGTGCTCAAAAGATCACTTATTATGTTTGTATTACAGAATTATCAATCAATTATAGAACGGTAACAGCATTAAGGCCTTGGTTGTAGCCTCGGAGGGAAGTAATAATTATCGGATTGGTGAACTTAATTATTTTTTAATGAAACAGTGAACTTAAGTGCTAATTCTCTATCTTGAAACTGGCACAGGTATTTTTTTGTTATTGTTGTCATGAGAATGAAATTCTTTTATTAAACAAAATGAAATTAGGTAATGGACATCTTATTTTAATGCCTCTTGTTGATGTTAGAATCATGAAGAATTTTTCGCTTCACTATTTTACCAAAGAAACAATTTCTCTGTTGCCTTATTACATTAGCTGCATTTGGGGCCCGTACCCACCCAACTGAAGCAATATAAGTAACTTTCATTGGGTACTATAGAGCGCCAGAATATTATGAAAGTTAAGCCAAGCAATGTGATAAAATGTTGTCATCGATATGGTTAAACTGGCAAAACTTTAAATAATATGAAATTTTAATCCAGAGACTACTGAGCAATATATGTAGAAGCAGTTTCAACTTTTGAGGCTGCATTTTACAAGTGGACAGGATTGGTAGAGTGCATTGAGAACTTCTTTTTCTGGTAGCTAATGTTGGGTTCCATCTCTAGCCTAACCCAGCTTGCTTTGGAATAAGAGGCTATCATGTTGGGCCTTTTGCTTTTCTGCTGCTCCTAGATGGCTTCATCAATTTCTATTTCTTTTCCTTAACATTTTAGCAACATCTGCTCTGTAGTTATTATCCTCACCTTTGCATTTCTGCATAGACAATTCATAGTCTGCTCTTTATAAGTTTGCCTTTTCCCCCTGCACTATCCTCTAATAGGTTACTTATCACTCTGATATTCCCATATGCTTTAGAGCATGTGTAGTTATTATATCTTTTAACTCTTCGATGATGGTCATGTACTTTTCAGGTTGTTTTGATCTCTTACCAGATATTACCTTACGTAAGCTTTAAAATGCCATTGCCATTGTAGCTGCAGTTGCTTTTCAGGATGCCACACTTGATGCTGATGTTCATCTTTCCTCTGTATTTTGATCATGGCACATGCCTCGGACCTTGGTAGCTGTTGCCTTACAAACTTGATATGCATGGTCAAATATCACCTATCGGTTTACTTGTCCTTCTAAGGGTGTGTGTTAACAAATTGAGCCTCTATCAGGTAAAGATTCTAAGAGCAGCTCCCTTGTTGTTGAAAATTGAACCATGGGCTGCACAAC
Source organism: Saccharum hybrid cultivar R570 (assembly GCA_038087645.1). Classification (NCBI taxonomy): domain Eukaryota; kingdom Viridiplantae; phylum Streptophyta; class Magnoliopsida; order Poales; family Poaceae; genus Saccharum; species Saccharum hybrid cultivar. The sequence goes on from JAQSUU010000810.1 coordinate 178,995, forward strand.
AGAACTTTGCACATTGGACGAGTTGACTACAGCTGTCAGGCAGACATTGACCTTCCAACACTGTTCGATGCTAGGAATAAAAAAAATCACCATGAGCGCTCACTGTTCCTTCCCTATGGTTTAGTGCACTGAGGGGATAGACTTGAGGTCACCATACCTGGCTTTGGGGAAGGATGTCACTGTGTTCAGAGGTGTCCATCACACATTGGGGATATGCGTGACCACGAAGATCTTGGTGCCTGTTCTACCCACCGCCCCATGAACAAAATAAGATCTAGATGAGGGTAAGAAATTGGTAAAAAAATTGTTAAGAACAAGAAGTAGCAAAACCTGCACAAATGCTGCTTCTCCTCTGCTGCTGTTCCCTCAGTTTCTTCTCCAGTCCCGAGTCCTAGACCCACTCAGAGCTGATGTCAGAGCTGCAGTCGCCTTTGCCAACCACACGGGAGGGGCCATCACTACTGCGTGCGGCCTGTGCCCTCCGATGCCGTGGCAAGCCACGCTGCCCAGCACGGCGAGCGTGGGCCTTTTGAGTGCCGCACGGGAGTCGACCATAGCTCTCCAAAGCACGTCAATTGATTGGGTTTGTGACTGGACAAGCGGGTAGAGGAAGAATGGGATTCGATGAGAGCGTCAAGGTGCAGACAGAGCCACGTGAGGAAGAGAGAATTTATTTTATTGTGTATGTATGCGGTTCCCACTAATCGGATGATGCACTGGGGCTATTGAACAAAACATCTGTTCGTCTCATGTGGAATTGACGGTTCGTTCCAGCACTGAAGCTGCCCTAGTATGCATTAGTTGATGAGTATATGGAAGGGTAACTGTTGATGTTGCATGTATGATTGTATGGTAGTAGATGTTGATTGTAGTTAAACATGGACAATAGTCACTTTATATAACTATTCCATGGCTAGTTATGGGTAGTAGATGTTGAATTTTGATGCTACTTTTGACTGTTCTGATTTCATATGTGATGTTTCTATTGTTTGTTTTTTGAAGGCATTTCTTGTTAAAATCTTTTTTTTTAATCTTCTCTCACAGTAATTGTTCCTTAAATTTGAAAATCATTTTTACTAATTCAATTGGGCCTTATTAGACACTAATGTATTGTGTTTATTTCAGTTGCCTGGTCGTACAGATAATGAAATTAAAAACTATTGGAATACCAGATTGAAGAGGAATCAGAGACATGGTTTGCCTATCTATCCAGAATATATGCTTTCTCAGGTTACACATCCGCATCAAGACATGAACTGTGAAACTCCTGGAGAGTCACATGGCAACAAACAGTTAAATGAGTATGCAAAAGAAAAGGTTGTTGATATGCATGATCTTATAGATGAGGTAATGACATTTCAACACCTTGACTATGATAAGGATCCAGTGGTTCCAACAAAACCTTTGAAACGCTATGCATCTACTGGTAGTCTGCAAATTCCTGATGAGACTGAGAAAACCTTCTGTTCCACTGATTTCAACTATGTATTGACAAAGAGTCAGTCGGTGCCTCTTGGTAGTGCCATTGCCAGTGGCTATCCAGTCGAGCTCCCTTCATTCCAAAGTTCCAGCTATACCCTAAGTAATGACTGGTTGCTTCAATGTCCTTCGGCTTCTATGGAACAACAGATCATTCAATCTCCAGAATCCATCTCGTCACAAACCACTGGTCTGCTGGGTGCAAACGTTCACAACAGTGATATACTTGATGACCCCACGAAGTCGGGAAGATCTTTTGAAATACCGATTCCAATGGTATACCCTATGATGCATTCTTCTTCAGTCTTTGGTAACTCTGAACATGAGGGTTGTCCGATTACTAAAATTCAAGCTTCAAACTTATCTTCAGGTATAAGTGTGCTTAAATGCTTTCTATCTTCACAATATCGTGAATTTGTTATGCAAGGCTTACTTTTGTTGTTTATAGGTTCAGATGCTGTTTTCAATCTCGGCCAGTGTTACCCAGTTGCTAGTTTTTCTGATCCTGGGATCCCTGATACACCACTAGGAGCAAGTTTCTATAATGCACCACCAGAAGCAAGTTTCTTGTATGATACTACACCACTAGAGGCAAGTTTCTTGAATGATAATTTGAAGGACCAGTCACATCTCTACTGGCAGGAACCTAAGCCGTTGACTGATGGAGGCCAATGGCTTGATCCTTGTCACAAGCTTGACTTCCCAGGTCCGTGAGCAGCAGTTCTCTTTGCACAATCAGGGTCAGGGCAACAACCATGATTAGACATTTTTGTCCTCCAACCATTTTGTTTGAAGGTCACGAGTCTTTCGTAGTTATATTTGTTTGGTATAAAGACATACCTGTGCTTGAACTTCAAATTTATTGACGTGCTGTGACCCACTAAACTCATACTCTTTGATGTGATGTGATTTGTTGGGACATAATCAGTGCCTCACCAGCCGTATCTTCCATGCTCCTTAATTGCTCCAACTTTTTTGTTTCCTTAATGGTGATTATTTCAGTTCTGTATGCTGTGGATTCAGCTAACTTAGTAGCATCACCCCCATATCCGAGCGAGCGAAATGTTTACAGCCACTTGAGCACAACTCATGTAAAAATATGCATCTAAACCATGCGATCATGTTTATATCTTTTCCATCTGAGTTATCAGTGCCATAAGATCCTGAGTTGTACTCAAATGGATCACCTTTAAAATTGATATGCTGTTTTGTTCCGCTTGAGTCTGTTCGGACAGTTGGCGTCTCACATTTTAGTAATTGTAGCTATGCTGGCAATGCTGCTACGTGCAATGTAATCAGGGGAGTTTCTTTTTTACCCTATGTACTGAACTAACTTTTCCTCGAAAAAAAAAACTTGAAAATAAAAGGAAGCCGCGTCAACCTGCTTTCATCAACCAGCATGGCCGTAACCGGCATTTGCTTCACAAAGTGGGCAACAACTTCACATTTCTTTTGTTTCTCATTAATTTCACTTCTCATTGCAGATTGCACTTGCACCAAGGCATGCCCATTTTTTCGTTTTGTTTCAATCCAGTTGCCTCCCAAATCAAGTTTTCATATAAAAACACCACGTACAATATCTGATGTTCTCATAAGCTTGACGGGAATAATATATTACAATCGCTTAACATAAGGACGCTGCCATGTTTCATGATATGATATTCATGGTACACCATTGGGCTCGGGAAATGTAACGCTTTCAAGAACCTAGAGCTTTTGCACATCTAAAGTTCCAAATACATTTAAGCGATCAATCTGAGTCAAACAATGAACTCCACAGGCCTAATCATAAAGGCCTTCTTGCTCCCAAGTGTCCACAAGCAAATCTACCATTTCCTGCGAGTATAAGTTCAGCTTAAGAAAGATTTGAGGCAAACAAGACAAGTAGTAAAGCATGGGATCTTACACCAAGAGGTATCGGTTGGGAGAATGGCTTATTGCTTGCTAGCAGACTCTCATACGTCGTGTTCCAACTGTACACCATTAAAAGAAAAATGCAGATTATGTAGGAAATCTAGTCTGTTTTTTGGAACACTGATGCACCTACTTCACTGAAGCAAGCACCGTGAAAATTTTTCTTACAAGCTAAGAAATATCAAACAATATAATGTTATTTTGGTTCGCAATAGGAAACTCAAGGGAACCCACTCGTTACGGTGTGATAGAAGAAATTCACAAAATATTCACCTTAATTTTGGTTCTCGAGACTGCTGAGATCTAGAATGCCGTTTTTTGCTTCCAACCCACTGTTGTCTGGTCTGGTTCCAGAGCATAAGACCTGAAAAATAGGCAGTATGAAAATTCAAAAAAGGTGAACAAAGAACAAATATAAATGGAAAACATTCACTTCTTAGTAACGACTGGGCATGCTACAAAGTAGGGTTCCCTCTTCTTCTTTTTTGGAAAAGAAAATGCTACAAAGTAGTTTAGTCATCAATATTTTTAAGGAATCTTGCCAGATCAATGTAGTTGTCAATTTACTGTCAGTAATCTGTCTATAAAGTATATTATAAATGTATAATGCTGACACCATAGATGTTATTGCTGATTTACATAACCATATTCCCACAGATGCGTTTGCAGAACCTGAGAATCATCTCATTCCAAATTTGAAACTGATCAGGATATGAATATTAAGCCATCTAGAACAGAGAAGTGTACTTCAACAAGATAGAGGCTTTTGCTGGTTTACGTCATTGGCTTTCCACAAATTCATACGCAGAATCATCCAATGTCAACTTTGAGACTGATAAGAATAAGTACATAAAGCAAAGACCTTTTTCAATAATAGTTTGTAGCTTTTACTGAGAATTTAGAACCTCAACCACTATATATTCAAGAGCACAAACATTGGACATTCAAACTTGGTTTCCATTCACATGGATGATGGAGCTCCAATCCACGTTTTCCTAGACGGTAAACGGTAAACGGGCGGTGACCCTCCGTTTAGCGTTTAGACTGTGTAGACGCCGTTTAGACGGCGTCTAAACGGATTAAACGGTTTTGTTACTGTATCATTTGGATCAATCACCCCATACTCCCACCCCACATCATCAGAATTTCTCTTAAGGGCAGGGGCACGAGCTGGCTCTGGCTGGTCCACGGATGCACGAGTCGATCCAGCAGATGACATCCTGCAAATGGCATGTCATCGACCTTTCAATCAGAGCATAACAGAGCAAGATTGATGCAATTCATGGTGCTAATTCGAAGTAAATGGAATCAGAGCAAGATTGAATCATAACAGAGCAAGATTGATGCATAACAGAGCATAACAGAGCATAACAGAGCAAGATTGATGCATAACAGGGAATCAGAGCAAGATTGAATCAGAGCATAAGCATAACAGAGCAAGATTGAGAGCAAGATTGAAGTACTTAATCGAGCTAATCAGGAACAACAAGTAAATGGAAGAACGGACAGAGCAGTACCTGGGATTGGGAGGCAGTTCGGTCGGAGGAGGCGTCAAGGCTGGAGCTGCTGCTGCTCGGAGGCGGCGTCAAGGCTGGAGCTGTTGCTGCTCTGAGGAGGCGTCACGGCTGGAGGAGCTGCTGCTCGGAGGCGGCGTCACGCGCGCAGGACGGAGGCGCGACGCGCGCAGGACGGAGCCGCGACGCGCGCAGGACGGAGCCGCGACGCCCGCGCAGCTGGAAGTTGGCCTCGTCGCCGGCGCGCTGGTCGACACGCGTGCAGAGGAGGGAGCCGCGACGCGAGCGCAACTGCAGGTCGGCCTCGTCGCCGGCGCGCTGGGACGCGCGTGCGCGAGAGCTGGCGGCGGCGTGCGTACGAGCTGAGCAGAACGGGGAAATTTCCTCTCAACCCTAGCCTCCGGTACTTGTACCCGGCCCAAAACTTGTCGAGGAGCCCGCCAAGGCGCCAACTCTTCCCGCCTGCTGCTCCCGCCCCGTTCCCTCTTCCCGCCTCCCGCCCGGTTCCCTTCCCGCCTCCCGCCTGCTGCTCCCGCGCATCGATTTGGGCCGCGGACATCACCTAAACGCCCGTTTATTCCCGTTCCAGGCGTCCATTCCCGTTTCCCTGCCGTCCCGTTTAGCCCGTCTTCAACGTTTATTCCCGTTTTTTACCGTCTAAACGGGAAAGCCGTTTAACTGTCCGCCCAGGCCCTAAACTTCACGGCACCCTGTCGTTTACCGTCTAAACGCGTTTAGACGGCCGTTTAAAACCGTTTAGGAAAACGTGGGCTCCAATAATCAGTCAGAGACTTGAACTATTTGACAGTATATAACACTAGCAGGATGGATCAATAAGGCAAAGAGGAAATCAAATGGATGAAATTCACCTTGATTCACAAACTCATTCGGGTTGCTACTACTTCCCGCCGCATGCTGATTGCTGGACTGAGCCACCGAGCTGATCGAAGACATGCTCCTCTGCGATTGGATCCCGCTGTTCTCCATCTCATGAGCACTCGTGCTCCAGAAGTCCTCCGACAGGCTAGCCTTCCTCACCGAGCGCCCCTGGATCCTCAACTGTTTCGAAGGCTCGTCTACTGCTGTTATTGGTGTTGGCTTAGCACAGCATCCAAAGCAACCTCTGCTCTGTAGCAAACCAGGATCGGCCAGTGATTGATTAGCACCAGTATTCAAGAGCCCAGATAAGCTGCGATGTACTCTACCTTATCTTGTAGTATTACAAAAGAGGAAAAGGCTAAAGCTATGACCATTTGTGACTCGATAGATATTGGTTGCAGTAAACTACCAAGCAACTATCACTCCGTGAACTCAGCAGGGAGAGACTGAATATTTCCATACAGAGGCCTAGTACCAAAGTCAGACTAAAATGCCTCTCTTTTATACCGGAAATAGAACAGGCAGATTAAACAATAGTAAGATACTACACCTAACGCGACGGAATCAACTGGGTCAACAGGAAAAGTGAGAAATGGATAAACCGAACCAGCCTACCAATCAGAATCATTAAAGCAGTCTCAAATACCGAAAACAGCACGAGCCCAACAATCTGAATCATTAAAGCCAGTCTCAAATACCAAAAACAGCACGAGCCCAACAATCTGAATCAGGGAGCAGCAAGCATACATGTGCCCCGAACAGAAGCCACGGAAGTCTAGAACCTCGCTATCGCATCGCACGCGGGGACCCTAAAATTCCCCACGAGCCTCGCAGCGGCGGCCACTACACCGTGACGTGTATGTATCGAAGAATCAGGAGAGGACGGGATGGGAAGGGAGGGCGGCGGCGGGGCGCACGCACGCACGACGCACCCCATGCAAGCGACGAGGCGGCGCACCCAGGTGGAGAGGGACCTGCAGCTCAGCAGCATAGCATCCGGCCGGGCCCGGTACGCGGCACGGGGGGGTCGGTGGCGCGTCGGAGGAGGCCGGCGGTGACGCGAACCCTAGCCCCCCGGCCCCTACGGCGAGAGGGGAGGCGGGGAGGGAGGAATCGGAATAGGATTCCGACGTGGACGTGGGTGTCGGGCTGGGATTGGGGGAGGGGAGGGGACTAGGAATCTACGAGGGAGGATTTAGCTGAGGCGGCGGCGTTACCTGCCCATGCTGCTGCCACATGACATGATGATGCGCCGGGACGGGAGTGGACGGGACGAGGCATTTCGCTTTGACTGACGCCTTGGAGAGTTTTTTTTTTAATGACGCCTTGGAGAGTTGGAGGTTCCAAAATATTTAGGGTGTGTTCACTTCGCGAAAAGTAGGTGAAAAGTTACTGTAGTATTTTTCGTTGTTATTTGGTAAAATTTGTCCAATCATAAACTAAGTAGGCTCAAAAGATTCGTCCCAACATTTACAGACAAACTATGCAATTAGTTATCTTTTTTACCTACATTTAATGCTTCATACATACGTTCAAAGATTTGATGTGACGGGTGGCAGAGGAAATATTTTGGGTTGGGACCGGGAAGTGAACAAGGCCTTGGCTTCGCGTCCACACAACAATCCACGGTACCTCCTGGCGCGTTGGGAGGGAATTTTACATAGGCTGCGGGTATAGGAATTACTAGTAGAAATTAAGATGAGAATCTGAATTTTAGTGGCAGTACTATGTTTAGTTCGTGTAGAGAAATAAGAAGGAAAGTTTAAGAGGCAATTTATATCTTTAGTTTGGTGTGAAGACTTTTGAGTAGAAAATTATATTGCAAGTCATAATGAATGGTGAGGATATATCCATTTTCAAACACAATTCCCACTCAATTACTATTCCACCCCAATGTTGGTTGGCCCTCTACACTCTCATTTCCTGTCTCACCAAAACTCACATTCCTACAAAAACAAATACACTCCTACCTCCAAACTTATATACCCTCGTTTCTATTACTCTCTCTATGTCTAATGCTTCAACTCACCTCTCCCCTTATCCAAATGCATTTAAAGTAGGGTAAAACAATAGTTTGTACTTAAATTTGTTGACTTCAAAAAAATCCATATTTTTCACTATTTCTCAACATTGCATACGCCCTCATATGTGATATATGTCCTGTGATATAGGAATAGTTTTGTTGAGCCTTACGTTCAAGAAGGAAAAGGTGCATATGCTATTTATACTAAAAACCATAGCTTTAGCTAGATTCTCTCTAGAATAAGGTTGAAATCTCATATTATTGATTCTGAACCTAACATTCTTGTGAGGGGCTCGGTTTGTCACTTAATACATATCCTCCTTTATTTTAAAGAGTGTATTATCCTTTGTTTTATGTCACTTTTTTCCCTAAATCAAACTTCTCAAATTTTGACCGCATTTATAATAATGCAAACTTAAATTAATTTCCATTGATCCACCATGAAATGTACAAATATCTACAATATCAAACAATATTCATTAAACACACCATAAAACATTTATTTGATATTGCAGATGTTAGTATATTTTTTCAATAAGCTTGGTTAATATTAGAGAAGTTTAGCTTAGGACAAAATTAAAATGACTCACAATTTGGAATAGAGGGAATACATTTTAGAACAGTGTAATAGTTTAAAGGTTATATGAGAAGTAGTTTGTTGGTACAATTAGTAGTATGGTGAAGGATAATCAAGTTTATTAGACTAAAGTGACAGCGTAGCAACTAAGTATAAAAAGTTAAAAACATGTACTCGACACCTATAGACTGTATACAATAGGGAAATGAACTGTGCAACCACACATCAAGTTTGAGCAACCCATTACTTAACATAAATAATATAGGTATAGAATAGAAATAGCTTTTGCTGGTTAAAAAATAAAAAGAGGTTAAGTTTGATGTGGGTTTGTAACAAGAAGACCAAAGATATGAAGAGAAAGAGAATGGCGCTTTTTGGTGACCAAGACCTTACCTGTCGTGTCGGCACTCATCATGTAGGATGACTCATGATTTGGTTGTGTATGGTGGAGTGGGTAATCAAGGCCATCATGTGTGATTGTCCTTGTAAGCTCACCTTTCTCTTCTTTTTTGGCCTTTTTTTACGCAAAAAACTGTGGGGGGAGATCCCCACAGTGAGATTTTTTTGTATTTATAAATAATAGAGAGTTTACAGGTGTAAGACTGAATGGGTAGACCTTAGTTTGTTAGGAGTTATGGCCTATGTCCATATAACCCCCATTTAGTTCAATTATTTACTCCAACTATTTAAATTGATCCAATTTACACCTTAAAAAGATTTTTCTTTTTTATTTCTCTATGTAAAAAGGTGTGTTTTAGTTTCAAATTTTGTGTGGTGATAGGGACATCATATTTTGTGTTATAAAAATACATTATAAATTTTTCATCATTATGTTTTGTATGATATTGTATCTCTAGTGTTAATTTATTATTAAATTTCCTAAGCAATCAAAATAGTGGCAAAAACTTAAGTATATTTTTCTAACATAACTTATGATGTCCTTTTATTACACCACATGATTTGATATTAAAACTCAACTTATACATGGAGAAACATAAACTAGACCAATGGAAATAGTTGGAGGGAGTAAATTGAACCAAATGTTAGTTTATAGGGTTATCTAGACATAGGCAAAAACTTGGGGGAGTAATTTGGACTTTTTCCAAAAGCAAAATGGGTAGATCTTTGAAAAGCATCATACAAACGTCAATGACACTATTTCAAAAAGTCAAGTAAGCAGATACAGATACGTGTTGTGGGAGAAAAACACCTTTGGCTTTGGTTGTTGTTTCTATGTTTTTTCTTCCTGTGATGTTAAAAAGAAAATTCCCTATATGACACTGGTAGGAAATGTCCTTGTTCTTTCCATGACCCTAAAAGAAATTTAGAGTTCCCTATTTGAGACTAGCTCCAAATTTTGTTATATACCTAACACTTCCGTCTATTCTATTAGCCAACTCTGTTAACTGATACATGAAAATACTAAATTGCCATTGACGTAGTATGTGATATGATTGTGACAAAAATTTGTCTTGTACGTTGGTACTCCTTATATTTGGTCATTCTTTTCTTATACATGTACTCTCCCCTTCCCTAAATAAATCAACTTCTAAAGTTGTACAGAGTCAAATTTTCGTAAATTGGACCAATACTTGTTCACGCATGACACATGCTGATATCTCATAATTGTCATAGATGCATACATCAAGATTGAAATACGAACAAGTATTCACACATTACATTAAGCCCACGTGCACACATATCATAATCTTATGACAATCACAACCCGAGTCTTCTACTCTTCAGGATCACTTTTCTTGCTTCTTGTGTCCATGGCAGGCTATCAAATGGCACCATAGGAATGATTGCATTCTTAGCTATGTTTTCTTTTTTCCCTTTGATATTGACCTTTACGTGAGCGGCTGTTTGCCTTTGATATTGATCTTCACGGGAGAGGACGGTCAATGGGGCTAGACCTCACTGCCCCCAAAGCCGTCGTGCTGGCTTTAATGAGCTTTCAAGCTGTGCTTGTGATAATGTTAAAGGGCGCCTCAGAACGTGTCGAAGGCACAGTCGGATGTCAGGACTCATATGGCAATCGTTGAACCATGTGCAGGAAGATGTACAGGTATCTAACAATATATAAATATTATATGTGAAACCTGGACATCATAGTCAGGATGGCCGAGTGGTCTAAGGCGCCAGACTCAAGTTCTGGTCCTCTAACGAGGGCGTGGGTTCAAATCCCACTTCTGACATTTTTTTTTATTTTTAATATTGTTTACGCCGAGTAATTGAAATGGGCCAGCTTTCCTTTCCTGTTTCATTTGACAATTGGGCCTCAGTTTCTTTTGGGCCGCACCATGCTTTGCAAATTGGGCCATTTTTAAGCGCCGTTCTCAAGTGATTCTTCTATGGTCTATTTAAAAAAGCTCGCTCATTTTAAATTAATGGTGATTTTAGTTTTATCCTACGTCATACCTTTAAGACTCTTAGGGCATGTTTGGTTCCACCCACTAAAGTTTAGTGGCCCCTCTAAAATTTTTATTTTATTTTTAATATTGTTTACGCCGAGTAATTGAAATGGGTCAACTTTCCTTTCCTGTTTCATTTGACAATTGGACCTCTGTTTTTTTTTGGCCGCACCATGCTTAGCAAATTGGGCCATTTTTAAGCGCCGTTCTCAAGTGATTCTTCTATGGTCTATTTAAAAAAGCTCGCTCATTTTAAATTAATAATGGTGATTTTAGTTTTATCCTAAGTCATACCTTTAAGACTCTTAGATAAATTATATGTCACAAGGCAAATTAGTTTCACTAGATTCTTCGTAAAATGTGAAAATGTCTTGATAGAGTATTTATTTGAACTTGCATATGTCAACTTTCTTTCTACGTATTTAATCAAGATTAGAGATGTTTAACCTGAGACAAATCTTAAGCGTTACATAATAATTTTTTGAACGGAAGGAGTAATGTTTTCGTCTTGTCATTGTGGTATAGGAAACACAAGCTGAGCCTGATCGAGAAGGTGCCGGAGTTCTCAAGGAACCAGACTTTATATATATATATATATATATATATATATATATATATATATATATATATATATATATATATATATATATATATATATATATATATATATATATATATCACGAGGTTGGGGAGAAAGCAAAAAGAGAGAAAATTAATGGGGCACGAAAGTGGCAGGATGAAGGCATGGAGCAATCTGGAAAGCACATGAGAACGAGAGCGGTCTGAATCTGATGGTGGCAGCAACAAATTCAGTCCTGAAAGCACAAGAGCACAGAGTTTTTCTTTGGAAAAAACATAAGCACGGATGGTTCTTATGACGGCAACAGCAAGGCAGGGCAGTAGAGTAGAATATGAATATATGATGAACCGATGAGAGCGGGGGTCTTTGTCCAGCAGATTTTGTTTGTTTTAAACGCTACACCTGTTTGATTCAGCTTTTGAGCTTTGCCCAATCCCTCTGGGTCTGTTTGTAGACGTGCAACATTTGGAAACACATTTTGACGGGTAACAATTTCAACTATGATATTTTTGCATTTTTTGTGCTTAGGTTACTGCCAAGAGCCGCGGAGGGTGGATAACATAACAACAAATGAATACAGTTGCTTTATTTGGTTGCTTTCGAACAATGCTAAAAGTGCCCAAATTAGAAGTCTCTCCCAACCGCCAAAGGTTAAGCTTGGTTGCCTCATCCAACTAATCAAATTCCAGCCTTCATAGTAGTATAAGTATACTCCCAGACCAAAACCATGCATGTGTTGGGCGTGACGCACTTCATGATCGCCGAGCTCGGATCCTCTACGCCATAGCCTTGCGCGCGCGCCATCACACGATCCATCGAACCTGACGATTGCTTCACTTTGTATAATCATACTCCTAAATAATGGTTAGAGTAATTAATAATGCTAACACTGTAGTATATAAAGAGCGGATAACGAATCTTTTGTTTTGAATCCAAAGTATGATACTCCATGTCATCCTCGTCCACCCAATCACGGCGCGAAAACTTGCAGCCATGTGTGCGTACTGATTGGTTTGGTTGAGCAACACATGGCAGGGGACCATGACTATGCGAGAGCGAGACGCACTCCAGTACTAGTCCAGTGCATGCAGGGCCGTTGCTACATCATGCGCGCACGAGCGTGGGAGCGAGGGGGACCGGATCTCGAGACCAACTACAGGCATGACGAGCGCCTTCCGTTCCGCGGCGGACGGCGACGCAGCTGAGCAGCTCACGGGTCACGGCCGACACGCCGCACGCTGGACCGGGGTCCGGAGGCGGTGGGGTCGTTCACTGGTGGAGCAGAGCACGTACGCTTCCGGTCGCGCTCGAGCTCCCACAGCCATGAGTCCGGACGGGGACCTGGACCTCCACCTCCAACCGCGGTACGTATCGCCTCCACTCCACAGAAACAAAGGCAAAGCCGTGGCCGACAGCAACGCCTGATCGGTGCCCGGCGACAAGGCGCCGGACGGAGAAACCAATTCCGGCTGGGCACCTCCTCAGCCGGGAGCCGGGCGAAAAGATCTAGCTATCGGCCAAGGAACTAACTGTTCGCCAAGAAAATATATTCTTTTTTGACAAGAGAGAGAGATGAAGACTGTACAAGTGAAAGAAAGATGGAGCTTTGACAGCGAAGAATCATCGTTCACTGATCAAATCATCATCATTCAGAAATCAGAATGTCGAGTAACTATGTGGAGTACAAGGAAAGGAAGCTACCAGTACAAGCAACACAGCACAAGGACGCACGGATCATAAGCTCCCTCGCGGGACGGCCACTAATAATTACAAAACTTTCCCAGCAATGGTCGAGGGAGCTAACTAGGCCGCATTAGTTCGGGCAATTAGCGGCACCATTAGTTGGCAGCACAGCACGTACTACACTACTACACAACAGGCACAGATCGGAGGAGGTCTAGATTAATGGATGGAGTGGTTACGTCGGGGCCAGCCAGCCGGTGGTGCGGGTGCTAGCTACGGTAGCTAGCTAGTAGGAGCAGGCGACCCTGAGCATGGTGCGGCCGCGGAGCATGCCGCGGTACAGCGCCTCCCGGTTGGCCGGCATGGGCGTCCTCAGCGCCGCGGCGCACGACGGCTCGGCCTCGGCCTCCTCCCGCGGCGCCGCGGCGGCGGCGACAGAGCCATTGTTGTCCTTGTCCACGACGTCGTCCGCGAAGCGCACCCGCTTCTGCTGGCTCCCGCGCCGCGCCATCTCCCGCTTCTTCTTCTTCCGCTTCTCTGCATGCGACGCGCACGGTAACGAACTCCCGCACGCGCACGACGCCGCGCCGCGGCGGAGGAGGAAGGAACCAAGAAGGAACGGACGGCGGGCACTTACCGGACGAGGAGAGGCACGGCCGGAGCCGAGGAGACGGGACAGCGTCGGAGTCGGAGGGGACCAGCTGCGGCTGCTTGTTGGCGCGGCACAGGGAGTAGAGGACGAGCGTGCCGGAGAGCGCCATGGCGGTGGCCGCGATGGCGAGGCCCGCGTGGGAGCCGCCCGACGACGACGACGACGACGAGGACGAAGGCGCCATCCCGCGCCCGCGAGATCCAGACAAAGAGTGGTAGCGCTACAAGCAGCAGAGTCCGCCGACGAGGGCCGAGCCGAGGGGGCGAGACAGAGAAACAGGGAGCAGGGCAGTGAGGAGGAGTATTTTGGGCGGAGCGGAGGAAGGAGAAGGAGGTCGTTGGGGGCGTTGGGCCGGGTGGTTGTGGGGGCACCGTGCCGTGCCAGAGCCTGGGTGTACCTGCAGTCGCGCACGCTGCTCTATTATAAAAGGAAGGCAAGACGGGCACGGGCTACGCCTAGGCGGGTCCGTCCTGACTCACCTGCTTTCCGTCACTCTATAAGGTCAAATTTGTTTACTAATAATAATCCAGATTTATGCTAACCCGCTGCGTGAAGTTTCATGGAACCATTTGGCCGTCGTATCATCTGAAATCCATTTCAAAAGCTACACGGATGAGGTGAGAAAGGCATGTCGCTACACGGGTACTCAATGTCTCGGATGTGCTACGGAGGCGGCGTAGCAGGTGTCACTCTCTCTGGTGCTACGGTAGCTTAGATGTGCCACCGGTTACAGCTCTTTTCATCTAAGGCTGTCCACAGCGTTACCAGTGCTGAAAAATCATCTCCACACGCCAGCTCGCATCGATGGTTACTGTACATGGGACCAAAATGTCCAGAATTGTCATCGTGCTACTCAGTGTGCGGAAAAGCAAGAGTGTGCTGGTTTAAACCAACGGCCATTGCAAAAATACTTCTTTTATTTTCTCAACATTCAGAAAAAAGATGACCCGGATAGAACTTTTTTTTTTTTGGTTTCAGCGTCGCTTCCCACAATGTTTATACCCAATGCTTCAGCCTTCTCTCTCTTATTTGAGCATCGGCAAAAGCAACATTATGGGTAGTCCAAGCTAAAATAGTTATGTGTAGAGTAGAAGGCACACAAGTCCGAGAATATCTTCGGATGTGTCATGTGTGGGAGTTTTTTTTATTATACTCCATCAGTAAACAAATGATAATATCAAAATTCTTGTATAAGGAAATATTGTATTTGCGATATCCATAACGACACCTCCGCCGCGTACGGTTGCCAAGTTGGACATCTTGTTACTAGGAGCTGAAATAAGGGAAGGAAAATGAGAATTCTTGGTCGCTAGCTCTTCTAAAAAAACTTTGAATATGTACTCTCTAGGGTAGGAAAATTCAACAATACAAAAAGGATATAAACAATCGATACAGAGATGATGGTCTGTTCAACTACGATAAAAATCAGCTGATGCAGTCACCAACAGCTGCTACTACAGTACTTTTTTTTTGTGAGAGAGCCCACGACCGTAGCCGTAGCAGCAACAACCGCTTTTTACCATAGCTGAACACACCCAATATCAGCTTGCCACGATATACACAACAAGCATGACAATAATCGAGTTTTTCTCCACTCCCTATCTTCTTCCTCTAGTTTTTCTCCACTCTTTCCCTCTCTCTCTCTTCCCTATCAGTTAACTTCGTGTAACTCTGGTAGCTAGAGGGGCTACAACGCCCACGTTGGATCCGCCCCTGAATAAAATGATAGCATCGTACATCTTGGTTCACATATTATTTTGTTATTTTGTTATTGTATTGTGTGAGCACTAAGGAGGCGATGCGGCAAGGCATCACCCGCATGCGTTATACATGTCTCTGCGAGTTAGCACTAATTAGACCGGATTCATATGGGAGACAGATTCTTCAACCGAAAACAAAACCAAATTTCATGTATGTCGACAGGGGAGAGCAATATGGACGTAAGGATCTATTTGGATCACAACTAGATTGTTATAATACATTGGATTATTATAGTTAGGATTATATTATGGGTTATTATAATAATGAGAGTGTTTGGATCCCTAGATTATTATAGTTGATTAAAGTGAAAAAGTCTTATATTACCATTTATAAGATGACGGGCAAAGAGAGGAGAAGGTGGGGAAGGGGAGGGTTCAATTTGGACTTCCCCAAAATCATGTCTTCCGTGGATTATGAGATTATAGTATGAAGAGATTTTGATCATAACAATTCATAACATAATCAGTTTTGCTTGCATCATAATCTGATTATTATAATCATATGTGTCCAAATAGGGTGTAAGCCTGAAACATTTACAAGCAACATTTATCCATAGGACCATAGCATATGACATGTATAGGAGTAGTCAGGTGCATGATGATGGTATCGATGCCTCGATGGATAGGATAGCATCAGCAAGCAAGAGAATTAAGTAGTAGTACCAAACTACACCAATTACCGGCCACCGTACCGGAAGCGGTATACGACGGCCACAAGCAAAGCAACACGCGCGCATTGCATTTGCATCGGTCAGGCCGGCAGGCCGGTCCACGCAAAATAAGCCTAAACTACAGAGTGACAGCGTAGCCATCCAGGACAGGAGTCGAGGCGGGCGGGCAAGCGTCTTTGAATTTGATCCGGCACGGCAACCCCCATGGTTGGACACCGTCGCGATCAGCCACCTGGCTGTGAGTGACCCCTGTAGCTCACGCACGGCGGCCTCGCCAAAATCGCCGTGTCCTAGTCCTACTGGCAGGGGGCCGTGCAAAGCACGGGGTGTTTTTATAGGGAAGAGGGGAAAATGGAAAGTGCAGAACAGTAACAGGTCTGTGTTATAGTAACGGACCGGTATTGCTGTTTCATAACGGGTTTTACATGTAAGGGTGACGGACCCGACCGGGAGCCTCGACTTTAAGACGTATGTATAGATTCCTAGTCCTCGTATCCAACGACGGCTACGACGGCTGCCGCATATGATTGCCGAATCCTGCTGCATATTCTACTCTACCACCGCTCTCGCAATCGCGTTATCCGTCACCGCTGTTTCCATCCGGCGGTTTCATTCCGTCGGCCTATCCATCCTGGATGTTGCTTCTTGCTTGCACAGACGCAACTAGTGCCAAGTTGCCAACGGTGACGCACGCCATGAAAGGGATGCCAAAAGAGAGGTGAGGTGACACCCCAGCACTTGCACCCATTTGGTTTGAAGGAGTTAAAGTTTAACTCCCATCACATCAATGTTCCCTCGAATGCATGGAGTACTAAATGTAGACTAATTGCATGCATGTCGGCATAGATTAAGAGTAATTTACGAGACGAATCTATTAAACCTAATTAGTCCAAGATTGAAAACTTTTTGTCAAATAAGACGAAAGTGCTACAGTGTTTGTTGAACTTTAACACCCAAACCAAAGATTTGCTTCGTTTTGTTCGCTATGTGTGCCAAGTTGGTAGTATATCCTAGATTCTCAGGGTGACGTGGGGAGCAGTGAGCGGAGTGCTATGTGTGTCGCTGGCTCGGATTTGTTGCGGACTGACGACCCGTCCAATTGAAACAGAGCCCCGGCCCAGAATTTAGCAGTGTAAGCGACTAAGCGCAAACAAACCGCGCTTTTGCCACGCTTTGTTTACAGTAGAGCATACTCCTACAAATGGGCCAAATTGGCGTACTTTCCTGTTGGGAGTAGTATTTTTCAAAGACATGATGATGTACACTAGCGAAAACTCGGTGAGGCACGCACCTAGACCATCCGTAACGGACAAGCAGCATCTCTCTACTGTCTGCCCAAATGAAGTGCCACGATTTTTTCCCCCCTTCGCCACAGCAGCTGCCCCACTCTGGGACTGGGTCCGGTCCGGGGGGAAGAAGTGGACATGTGGCTGTGGAAGATCCAAATGTGGCACTGAACCTGGTCGACCTGATGGTGATACTACAAATGTTTAGTCCATTGGTGATTGTCGGAGTAATGAAGCAACAAGTATGGCACCCGGTGTCCTGGTCATGGCAGCGATCATCATCAGACGGAGTACTTGGGGGGGGGCAAGGGCGCAGAGCAGAAACGAAACGAGCGGGGCGCGTCGCAGGCACATGCGTCCTTGTGCTTATCCACTCCGAGGTCCGCACGCAGAGGCCTGCGCCACGATTGTTGGCGGGCGAACATGGCCGGCCGTCGTGTCCAGCCAATGGGCGGGCGGAGCACGACCACGGGCAGGGGCACGGCCGCCTGCAGCACAAGCGCAGCGGCTCGCCTGCTGAGCAAAGCAAAAGCGCCGGGCACGGGCAGTGCAGGCGGCTGACCCTGACTACCTGAGCGCGCGAGCGACGCCAGCAAGGAAACCGACACGGCGACACCCGCCCCGTGCTCTCGCTTTCTCGGCGCTCCTCGGCAGGGCCCCCCCGTCGTATGCACTCGCTGCACTGACGCGAGACGCCGTCCTCGAGCGAGCCGTCGCTGTCGGGACACTTGTCGCCGTTGTGGGTGACTGCCAACGCCCCCGGGAGACTCTGGAGTACGCCGTGTGGTGTCGGTGTGGCCACTGTTTCTTGACGAGCTTTGGTTATCGTTGGTTGATGGCCAAAACTTGATTGCGTCAATCTCAAATTTTTGCGGCCATATGATTTGCTAAACGTTTTGGAACTTTTGCTTGTTAATAAACCAGGAGTTGTTCCCGTCAAAAAAAAAACCAGGAGTTGTGTTGTGCCCAAGAGACAAGACATATGAAACTCATATCGTCATATCTCCCGACACTTAAACCTTCAAAGATAGATTCGCTTTGCTGCTCCACTTACTACCGCTCTTCAAACCCTAAATCCCCTATCTGTCGCATGAACAGTGCGGAGGGAGGGAGGGAGGGGATGAGGGGGCCTGGCACCTCCAAATAGTCCAGTGCCCCCACAGGCCACAGTACCATCTCTGTTAGCTAGATAAGCTCTAATAATTTACTAGTTAACTATAGTAATTCGTTCTGAATTGCTTATTCTTTTCTTCGTGTTAATCTAGTAGTATCTATTTTTGTTCTTGTTGTGAAATTATTATCTATCGGTTGGTCCATGAAGTGACCCCCATATATAGTAGTTAATAAATATAGTTAGTGTTTTGCTTGTTTATTCTCTCTTTGCATTTATCTCCAACCACATCTATTTTATTTAGTATTTGTCTTTGTATTATCTTCTCATCTCATTTCCTTTGTTTTATTGATTCTTTTTTTGCCTAAGAATTAGATTGACCGGGTGGACGTTCGACACCAATTCAATTTTGTTCTCTTTTTATTTATAATGTTTAGTGTTTTTTTAGTATTAGCTTTCTTGTATTGTAAAATAAACGTTTATTTAATCACTTTTCCTATTCCTCATTCGCCTGGATTCTGGGCTTGTGTTCAGGCGACATTGTCGGTCTGTCCGATGGCGTTTGTGCGTCTGGTCTGTTTCGTATTGGGTGTGATATTTCTTATTGGGTCAGTGGAACTTACCCGTTCGCCCGTTCGGAACTTACCCGTTCGCCCGTTCGCCCTAGTCGAGTGCTCGGGCAGCCGTTTGCCCGTTTCTCTCTGGTGCTCCCTCCCACTCTTCCAGTGACCCAACCTAAATCTGACCGCTCCTCGATCTCTCTCCTCCGGCATGTGGAGCACCGGCCGGTGTCGCTGGCGCATCCCTAGTGGCGGAGGAGCGCACTCGCGGCAGCAGCAGCGGAGCAGCGCGCGGCGGTGAAGCAGTGCATGCGGCGGTTGTCCCTCAGTGACGGCGGAGCAGTGCGTGCGGCGGTCATCCCCCAGCGGCAGCGGCTCCCCGGCGGTCGTCCCGCATCCTCGTTGCAGCGTCCATTGAAGGTCTTCTAGAGGATCTCTGGTGACGCACTCTTGTATTTGCCTGTTGCATCTCCTTCCTCTTTGTTCCTCTCTTTGCTCATGTGTGTAGTCGGCCCCATTTCCTACATGAAGCAGGAAGAGGCGATTTCATCCAGCTCGAGGTTCAGGCGTTCAGCTTGATTTCCTGTTCATGAATCTGTGGAGCTGGCACCGATGGCCCCTTTAGCTGTGGATTTGGTTGTGGCACCCTTGACGCTTGCCTTTGTGTGCCACTCCTTGTGTCCCTGTTTCTAGCAGCTAGTTGATTAGTTCGTTACAAGCTAGTAGAAGATCCCAAGCCTGGTGTGCACGTTGCTAGGAGAAAAAGGAAGATAACATGTGGAGATGACTCGAGCAATGGTCTCACATTCCTTAGCTCCAGATTTTTAGTTTATTTCTAACAAATAATATAGCATCCTATTTGATTTTTATTATTGCTCCAGTCACATATCTGTTCATTTCGTCTCTGATGCCTGTACTTTTTTCAACACATAATTGACCTTTATTTGTATATATTCAAAGGAACTTAATACTGGAACACTCATCAGTCATAGAGCATAATCTGGGCACAGGGTCACTATTTGGTTGTGGATTTGGTTTCTGTGTAGTTCAGCTAGGCAACAGCCTCCTGTACCTGCTCTCATCTGCATATTGTTTTGCCTGCGGATCGTACAGGGTTCATTTCAGAATGAATCAGTCACACTTCAGGTTCAGGTTTGCTTGTTCTCTGTATGTGGATCATACAAAGTTTGTTTTTTCATTTGTTATGTGTTTAGGTTGTGTTGTGTTCATCTAATCGTTTGGATTGGCGAATGTTGTTATCTGGCTGGGATGTTGATGGAAGTTCTTACGAGATAGATATGTAGTCAATTTGCTTGAGCTAAATTGGTATGTGGTGCAATGTGTGTACTGTGGGAAATGAAAATGAGATTTACAACTAGGTGTTGGCGATTGCCATGGTAGCTTGCTGCACCTTACTCACTGGGCGCTTTGTGCTTGCTGAAAATTCACATCCACTGTTTGATGTATGACTTCGGCTTCCAATGATCTTCTGTCAACTGGCCGAATCACTTGATGTTTTGCTTAAATTTATTTAGTAGGGTTGAGACACACTATCCAACCTGGGTGGTTCTGGCTTGTAACGGATCAACGTAATTATACGAAATTAAGTAAGAAAATCTTCCACCAAGGCGGTTAATTTAACAAACTTAAGCCCGTATAACTCGAGATTCCGTGAAATCCCGAAGGATTTCAAAACCACTAACATACAACCAAGATCGTACTGATTTAGCAGCCACAATTCACACGATACATAAATCTGATCATAAAGGTAAGATACATCGGAGTTCGGAAATAGAAGTTATTACAACATAGTCTAACATAAAGTAGCGGAAGCAAATAACTTTACGCACACACACTTAGTTTAGTTACAGTGCCAGTCTATAGTCATGGTCCACAAAAGCAGTAGATAAGACTAACAGAAAGACCCTTGCCCAAGGTCCTAGTTGTCACCCATCGCCGGATACAGACAGTTGGAGCAGTACCCGTAGTACATCTGACCATCTGCAACAACAATGGGAACAACGCCCTGAGTACGAGAATGTACTCAGCTAGACTTACCCGTCAAAAACCAGAAATAACATGACACCAAGGAGCATGCAAGGCTATGAAAACTGGATTGGCTTGACTCCTTTGCGAAAAGCACCAGTTGTTATGAGTAAACTCATTTAAGTCCTTTTTGCATCATATTTACTATAACCTATTCAATCCAGGTAAGCACCTATGCTAGAGCAATCACTTGATTAACCATTAACATCAAAGGTTACCATCTCAGGTTTAGCATTTCCAACATTATACACATAACCATCCGTGTTCCATCATTAATACTACGATGCCATAGCTCGAGTCAAGTGCTCACTAACCGGGAGCGACGGCGATTCGAATCGAATTCCTATCCAGCTGGAGATTTATTCCTCACACAAACCATGCTTCCCCCGTCAGGGTTGCGTAGATCACCAATGACACTTTCCAAGAAGCCGCGGGATAACAATCATGGATCGCACTACCCAGGGACCGCCCGACTGCCAGGACGCACCTTGGGCTCACTCTTCGCGTCCCCGTACACCCCCTTCAACGCCAGTCTGCCAACCCGAGTTTATCCCGGCTCAAAAAGTGTCGCTAGCTTCGCGGTCGAAAGGTACTTTATTCGGCCAGCTAAATGTGAGGCATGCGTTCAACATGACAAGAGGGACGAGCAACGATCGGTCCTTAATCGACACAGACGGAATCACTATAGTCCAAAACCCTATAAGACTCCGCCTGGTCTCCGTTTATCCATTAACACTTGGTTACTTATCAAGATTCCCAATACTGCTAACCATAGCCAGGTATTCACCTATAGCTCGCAGGTGACAGGCAATCACCCGACTTTTACCGGTCTAAGCATGGCTAAGCAATTTACTCGATCCTGACCTAATAAGGTAACAGTAATCTGGTGGACAAGGATAGTAATGCAACAACGGTTTCATTCAACTCCTATAACTTAATGCAACAATATATAACTACGACTCATGCATTAAGAAATAACTTTTTATAAATTTAGGAGGCTTAAAATGCTCCGGGGCTTGCCTTTTTCGAACGAACTAGGGTGGTGATCGACGCACTCTGGCAGTTCCTCGCCTGACTCTTCCTCCTCGGGCACCTCCTGTGCCTGGGGTTCCTGCTGATCCGTCCAAGCCTGCTCCTCCGGAACTGCTGCCTGCAACTCCTCCTGCGATCCTGTATGATGCAAGTGCATAAGGAAACATGTGAAGAATGCATCTAATTGCGGTGGAGTGCTTTGATGACATGAGATGCAGATGAGCACATGTAATGAGTAGTTTGAACATAATTATTTCTTCTACAAGGTAGTCAACATCATCCAAGAACATGTAACCTAAAACATACACCTTATCCTTCTATTAGTTAGGCTACCATCTACACATACAATTGAACCTAAGCTACCAAAGCTTACCAACCTAGCTCATCCATAACATCAGCAAGGCATAATGATGCTTCAAAGATACACCAAACATATTTTATTTCTCTCAATTTCTCATAAAGAATAATCTTTTATTTCCTATTTAGCTAGGGTTACACAACAACACCTATCTCTGGTGTAGATAAAAATCTACAAAAATTACAGTAGACTACTCTTACCCTAACTAACCTACCACTAAATTTTCATGAGAATTGCACAAGTAAAACTGCCTGTACAAAATAAACAAGCTATAGTCTAATTGTGAGCATGAATTTATTTTATACTAGAAAAAGTGTCAAACAACAGATTTCACAATTTTCTTAGGTTACTAACAGTAAACCAACATACTACAAAAATTATCAGATGTATGTTGTATACAAATTTTTCTCTATAATAAAAATAACAGATATTACTGATTAAAAGCATTTGAACTACACTTCAACATTTTTCCACAGAACATGCTTCACTAATATTTTTCCTAGAAAGTATATCACAATTAAAGATTAATGCCACAAGAATCACATTTTTCCCTTTATTATTTTATTTACTACACTTTTTCTAAGATATCAGCATTTATAACAATTAAATAAAAATGCACAGTAGAGTGTCACAAAAATCACATGAGATATTTTTAAACTGTAGATCTATTCAAAAGGAACATTTCACAATTTGTTTCATGATTTTTGGAGCTATAAAACTTGAGATACAATTTTTAGAAGCCTTTTTCAGATTTTCTGGAAATCAATTTCTTTAAAACCGAAAATCAAAACTGGCTTTAAACGCTACGTGCACCCCGCTGTGACACCCGAAACCGAAACACTGAGACAGACAGGCGGGACCCATGGGTCAGACGGGCCCACCCGTCAGCCGCAGTCGGTCAGGGGCGGCGCAGACCGCCGGGATCTCGCCGCCGGCGAGTCCTCCGACGATGGGGAGGGCACCATCGTGCTCCTCTCACCGACGCGAACCCAGTGGTGCCCAGTGGGTGGCCAGACGAGCTCGGCATCGAGCTCGCCGGCGTGCATGGCGGCTCGGTGGCGCGGGATGCCGTCGGCCGGCCAACTCCGACCGAGAGGAGCCGCGCGGTGAGGTCAGTGAGACTCGTGGTGCAAGTGCGGTGCTCGTGCGCTCGAGAAGTGGGCGAGAGGTGGCGTGGAGGGGTGCGGCCCACGGAGCGGGTTGCTCCGGTGAGCTCGGCCGGAACTCCGGCGAGCTATTACCGCGGAGGGAGGCCGAATCCTGGCGGGCTGTGGCGAGCACCGGACGCGCAACGACAAGGCGCAGCGAGGGTGAAGACGGAGGCGGAGGCGGTGAGCCGGAGCGGCGGCTAAGGCGGTTGCGGAGCTCGGGAGCCGGCGATGGCGAGGCGGAGCTCTGCTGCTGCTGCTGCGGGCGGGCGAGGGAGAGAATGGAGGGGCAATCCGAGGAGGACGAGCGCGCGGAGGGGGGTAAGCGGGCGCGGACGCTGCGGGGGCCACAGGGGCGCGTGTCGCGCAGCTCCGACGGCGTGCGGCCACGCGGCGACCGAGCGCTGCCGCGGCGCCACGACGCCACGCGCGGGCGCGCGCGCGGGGGCGGGAGGGAGACGACGCGGGCGCGGGCCGGGCCGCCAGCGAGGCTGGGCCGAAAGGGAAGCCGAAGCCCACTAAGGCGAAAATCTGATTTTTCTTTTTCAAATTATTTTCCAGATTTAATTCTTTGTTTCAAAATTGAATTTGGAGATGAAAAAGAGGTTTTCAGAAATTTGGCCCAAAATAAAAGTTGTTCAAAATTTTATTCTCTACAACTTTCATATAGAGCACTTTTCAAAATTCTCAATAGATTTTGAATTTGAGATTTAAAGCTAATTTTAAAATCAAAAACTCATTTACTTAGAATATTTTTAAAACAGAATTTGAGGAAAACTTGAATTCAAAATTTTGCTCCAATAATCAAGTTGATTTATTCTAGATTATTTAAAATTGCTACTTCTCAAAAGTTCACCAACTTTTTAACACTCATACCAAAATTAGGGTTCCCATTTATTTGTTTTTCCCATTAAATTTGAAAGAGCTACAAATCAATTAATGTTAATCATGCAATGATGCTGAATGCTTATGCTTTGAATGATAATGCATGCTTAACACCCAGGGGTGTTATAGCCCTCCCCCCTTATAAGAATCTCGTCCCGAGATTTTGAGTTACGAACCACTTATCGTAAAAAGCTTTATACGCGGTTTGAAGATATTCTCCCGTTTCCCAAGAAGCATCGCTCTCATCATGGTGGCTCCATTGAATCTTGTAGGTTGTGACCACTTTATTTCGAGTGACTCGGTCCTTAGTATCCAGGACTCGAACCGGTTGCTCGCGATACTCCAAGTCTGCCTTGATCCGAATACCCTGAGGTTCTATCCTCTCCTCTGGAACACGCAGACACTTCTTCAGTTGGGATACGTGAAAAACGGGAAATATCGAACTCATCTCTTCTGGTAACTGCAACTTGTACGCCACGGGACCCTTTTTCTCTACGATCTGGTATGGTCCTATATATCTCGCAGACAGTTTCTTCTTGATTCCAAACCGTTTCTTCTTCATTGGGGTAACTTTCAAATAGACATAGTCACCTACTTGGAACTCCAATGCTCTTCTTCTCTTGTCTGCATAACTCTTCTGACGAGACTGTGCAGCTTGCATGTTTTGTTGGATAACACGGACCTTTTTCTCTGCCTCCTCGACAAAATCAATTCCATAAAACCTTCTTTCTCCAGGCTCTACCCAATTTAACGGTGTCCTGCACTTCCTGCCATACAAGGCTTCAAAAGGTGCCATCTTGATACTCTCTTGGTAACTGTTATTGTAAGCGAATTCTGCCAACGGTAACCAGGATTCCCATGAGCCTCTGGATGATAGTACACAAGCTCTAAGCATGTCTTCTAGTACCGCATTAACTCTTTCTGTTTGCCCATCAGTCTGTGGGTGGTAAGCCGTGCTACGAATCAAACTAGTACCCAAACCTTGATGCAGATGTTCCCAAAAGTGAGAGGTAAACTGCGAACCACGATCGGACACAATCGTTTTTGGTATCCCGTGCAATCGGACAATCTCGGCAATGTACTTCTCTGCATATTGAGGTGGTCGGAATGTCGTCTTAACAGGCAGAAAGTGAGCTGTCTTGGTGAGACGATCTACTATTACCCAAATAGAATCATGCCCTTTTTGTGTGGTGGGGAGACCAGTGATAAAGTCCATACTTATATCGTCCCACTTCCAATCGGGTACCGACAAGGGTTGCAGAAGTCCTGCAGGTCTCATGTGAAGAGCTTTAACTCTACAACACATGTCGCAACGAGCAACGTATGCTGCAATTTCCTTTTTCATCTTAGTCCACCAATAACAGGGTCGCAACTCTTGGTACATTTTACTACTTCCGGGGTGAATAGATAACTTAGAACGATGGGCCTCATCCATCAACTTGTTCTTAAGCTCTCTATCCTTAGGT
The DNA here is from genome assembly GCA_038087645.1 of Saccharum hybrid cultivar R570. Lineage (NCBI taxonomy): Eukaryota > Viridiplantae > Streptophyta > Magnoliopsida > Poales > Poaceae > Saccharum > Saccharum hybrid cultivar. The sequence continues at coordinate 205,033 of JAQSUU010000810.1, forward strand.
ACTACCAGGCGATCCTTGAACCATAACACTCCTTGGTCATCCAATCGAAAGTGTTTGGTGGGTTCTCTCTTCATCCTTTCTTTAATATGAAAGATTCCCTTATCTGTTTTCTGACCATCAATAATCTGGCTTTCCAGAGTACAACTGACCTGAACATTATGCAACACAGCAGGATGTAACAAATTGAACCCTTCTTCAAACAACGGTTGCACATCAATAGCATGGGATTTTCTGCTCAGTGCATCTGCTACTACATTAGCCTTTCCAGGGTGATAGTGCACGTTCAGATTATAGTCCTTTATCAACTCTAACCATCTCCGCTGTCGCATGTTCAACTCAGATTGGGTAAAGATGTATTTGAGACTCTTATGATCGGTGAAGATGTTACACACATTACCCAACAGGTAGTGCCTCCAAATCTTTAGAGCATGCACCACTGCTGCAAGCTCTAAATCATGTGTAGGGTAGTTAACTTCATGCTTCCTCAATTGCCGTGAGGCGTAAGCAACGACTTTTCCATTTTGCATTAGCACACATCCTAACCCATACTTGGATGCGTCACAGAAAACATCAAACGGCTTTTCTATATCTGGCTGGGCCAGAACAGGAGCAGTGGTCAACAACATCCGCAAGTTACGGAAGGCTACTTCGCACTCCTCTGTCCATACAAACTTATGATCCTTCTGTAACAGGCTTGTCATTGGTTTGGCAATCTTCGAGAAATCTGGTATGAAGCGACGGTAGTAACCGGCTAAACCAAGAAAACTGCGAACTTCGTTAACCGAAATTGGTGACTTCCAGTTCATAACCTCTTGTACCTTACTGGGGTCGACAGAAATGCCATTTTCGGACAACACGTGGCCGAGAAAAGGAACTGTCCTAAGCCAGAACTCACACTTGCTGAACTTAGCATACAGTCGATGTTCTCTGAGTCTAGTCAAGACTATCCTGAGGTGTTCCGCATGTTCTTCTTCATTTTCTGAGTATATCAGTATGTCATCAATGAACACTATCACAAACTTGTCCAACTCGGGCATGAAAACCGAATTCATCAGGTACATAAAATATGCAGGAGCATTTGTCAATCCGAAGGACATGACAAGATACTCGTACAAACCATATCTGGTAGAGAACGCAGTCTTAGGCACATCCTGCGGCCTAATCTTTATCTGGTGGTACCCTGATCTCAGATCTATTTTAGAGAACACTTTGGCTTTGGACAATTGGTCAAACAAGATATCAATCCGAGGAAGAGGATACTTGTTTTTAATTGTCACTGCATTCAGTGGCCGATAATCCACGCACATGCGTAAGGAGTTATCCTTCTTCTTTTTCACAAACAGAGCGGGGCATCCCCATTCGGACGAGCTGGGACGAATCAACCCTTTCCTTAGCAAATCCTGAAGTTGCTTTTTCAGTTCTACTAACTCATTGGGAGGCATCCGATAAGGCCTTCTTGAAATCGGTGCTGTTCCTGGAATTAACTCAATGGCAAACTCAACCTCCCGGTCTGGTGGGAGTCCAGGTAACTCCTCTGGAAACACATCTGGAAACTCACAGACCACTGGAATCTGGACTAGCAGAGTAGTTTGTACCGCACAAGATGTGCTAGCTAGGTCTACCCTCCGAGGTAGGATCACCCGAAAGGTGCCTTCCCCACTGGGTTCCTTAAGAGAGATACTCCTTCCTCCAACATCAATTACAACTCCCATTTGATTCATCCAGTTCATTCCCATGATCACATCCAAAACTAACCCTGGCATGACTATCAGGTTAAGTTTATATTGCCGGTTCGATATGTTTAGGGTTACTCCCTGAACAATCTGATTAGTCAACAGATCAGCCCCAGCTGAACTGATTTTATATGCACATTCCAATTCAACTATCTTTTGCTCATGTCTCTTAGCGAATGCTTGACTTACAAAGGAATGAGATGATCCGGAATCAAACAAAACTACTGCAGGATGATTGTTGATAGAAAACATACCAGCTGTCACCGGTTCTCCCTCAGGGATGTCATCCACAGTGGTGTGGTGCACACGAGCTTGATACTGCGTTTGCTGTTTCTTAGGGTAGGGACAATACTTTGCAAAGTGTCCAGGTTGGTTGCAGTTGAAGCACGGTCCCTTCACCTGAGCCACAGTTCCAGATGAACTGCCTTGTCCTGCCTTTGCTTGAGGCAATGCCATCTTGAACGGCTTCTGGTTCCTCTGGGGTGGCTGAGCATTCTGATTCCTCCTTTGCGGTGGCCTAAACCTTGCACCTGGGGCAGGCGATCGATAAGCCGGGCGGTTGGCTACTGGGGTCCGGGACTGAGACGAACCCGACTCGAAAGCCCTCTTACGGATCTTGGAAGCAGCATACACATGGTTGTTCTTCTCTTGCTTCAAACAGTCGCTAACGAAGTCATTGAAACTAGTCCTCATGTTTGTACCCACATGTTTCATCATCTTGGGACTCAGGCCTCTCTTGAAACTAGCGATCTTCTTGGCATCAGTATCCACCATGTCCGGAGCATAACGGCTCAGGTTATTAAAGGCATGCAGGTATTGAGTCACAGTCTTCGTGCCTTGATTTAATGCCAGGAATTCCCCAAGCTTCATCTCGGTCAGACCAGGTGGAATGTACGTTCCACGGAAGGCTTCAGTGAACTCCCTCCAAGAGATATGGGCATGGGGAGGAAAAGTGGTGCGGTGATGCTTCCACCACATTCCTGCCGGACCTTGAAGCTGATGAGCTGCGTACTCAGTCTTCAACACCTCAGTCATTCTTAAGACACGAAACTTATCTTCCATCGTATTAATCCACTCTTCTGCATCTAAAGGTTCTGCGGCTTCCTTGAAGATCGGTGGACGAGTATCCATGAAGTCCTTGAAACTGCTGTACGGATTTGCTTCGTGACCTACCGGGTTTATCCCCCGACGGGTATTATCTGCAATACTGCGCAGCGCCGCTTCCATATTCTGTTGCATGCTCTCCATGTTTCGTTGGCTTCCCAAAAATTGGGCGAAAAACTGTTCCGCAGTGTAAGGTGGAGGAGGCGGTGGTGGATCACGGTCATCATTAGCAGCTGCACTTCCACCAGCCTCAGCGGTACCATACACGGTACGACGAGTGTTCGGCATCTGCATGTTTCAGCAACAGTAATTATTAGGTGATGTTGTAGGAATCGCGACCGAATGAAAAATCATGCCGAACTGAATTCACTGGAGAGAATAAATTCATACAATAAAACAGGGGCACAATAAGTCATTCCAATTAACACAACATCACTAATTATATTACTTAAAGCACACACATCGCGTCCATTACAACCAAGTTGCCAGCATACATACACTGGACCTTGGATGTTCGGATACCGCCACAAACACATCCAAACTTTCCAACCTTACATCAAGCTTTAGTCTTTCTACTCATTATTACATGTCCAAAGTGCTAACAAGCAAAAGACCATGCAAACGGAACCTAGTAGCTAGTGCAACAACTACTAGCCTACTCATCGTGATCGCTATCTAGGTCAGAGACGTTGGCGTTGTCGCCGACTGCAGCGTCGTCGTGCTCCTCAGCTGGCGCCACGGGCTCTTCAGGATCTTCGTCTGCATCCAAATCCATCTCTGCTGCGCCAGGAAGGTCATAAGGGTTAAGCTGATTGTTCAGCCGATGGACCTCTTCATGCAAGTTATCATTGTACTCTTCGGCATCAGCCAGTCGCTGCTCGAGCTCAAACTGTCTAGCTCTCAACACATTCTCTGCGGACCAGGCTTCATTCCTCTGATGGAGCACATGAGCCAACATGCTCTCAGCATTCCTGTGGGCGGTGGTCAGTCGTCCAAGCTGCTCTCTCAGGGCACGTACATCCCCCTCAAAAGTCATAGTCCTCTGGGTGGCCTGATCTCTCTGACGAGTCAACTGAGCCATCTCAGCAGTGAGCCTCTCAATCTCGGCGTCGTGATCTCTCTGAAGCTGACGGCGGTCATCGCGAGCCTGACCAAGAGCACTAGAAACACGCCTCAGACTACCTTCCACTCCATCGAAGGCCCTCATCACTGCGAACATGGCACTCATAGCGGGGTTGTCACTGTTCTGTGCCTCTGCTGCGCTAATCTCCCGAGACCTGCCCCTGGCTTGCTGCCACGAGTCAGTGGAGGGGTTGCCCCTCGGAAAGACTCCCGCTATAGTTGCTGCCAACTCCTGAGGAAAACGATCCATGATATCTCTCAGGATTCCAAAGGCTGCCCTCTCAGCGGCTTCTTCAGGGGTCCTGCCAGTTGACTCAAAACGCCAACCGGTCCACTCAGAACCATCACCTCGGGGACGAACTACTGCTTCCACAGTCACCAAAAGTCCTTCACCCAACCGCTCATTTGACCAAAAATATCGGGGCTCCATCCCATCATGATAGCCTACATAGCTGAGCACTCTCCACAAGAGTGTAGGCATCCCAAACTCCCCAAGAAAAGTGTGACGCTGGCGAGTGCGCGGAGCAAGCTGATGACGGGGAGCTCTGCCGGTGGACTTGCGAGCGGTCTGCTTGGTACGTGCCATCTGTAGCAAAAAATTTTATTACCATGGTGAGAACAGATTTTTAAGTTGGCATTTTTATCAAAATGAGATAATCAACTTATAAGGGGAGGAACAGTGCCATGAATGAAATGCACACATGATGCATGCACGTTCAGTACGTCCTCACAAACTTAGAAAACTAATGACTATTAACGGCATAATCGGTGGCATACAACGATCTCTCGTAACGTAACTAACACGTACTACTCGAAAGCGTTGTTATGTACCTGCAGAAAGGAAATCACTTCAGCCCAAACCTCACAGTATGAAAATGTGCAGAAAGCAGTAAAGTAAGTTACTCGCTCTACACGCATCCCCAGATACGAGTATAACGGTAACAACTACCCGAATCGTCGTCCTATTGACGGCATCGTCACTGCATGACGGAATTCCCCACAATTTGGATACCCTCATACGAACATGCGCAGGGCAAGTAAGTATTTTGGTATCACATAAGCACTCCCCTAGATCGGCAGTGTATCCGACCATGCACTCACAACTCTCACTTACCAAGGCGTAGAGGTAAAGGATCCATACATTACCACTCAAGTGAATGGCACTCATACCATAGCACGCCGTATGAGCGACGAAATTTAAAATATGATGCAAACCCCCAAGTTAGTACTTAATTAAGCCACCTAGAGTCCTTATCGGGCATAAAGGATATGACCACTGGCACACTTTTAAGTTCAAGAGCTTATTTGAAAACACAGTTTTATTTTTAAATACTCATGTGAACAGTAGCATGCTAAACCATGCTCCGATGCCAGCTGTAACGGATCAACGTAATTATACGAAATTAAGTAAGAAAATCTTCCACCAAGGCGGTTAATTTAACAAACTTAAGCCCGTATAACTCGAGATTCCGTGAAATCCCGAAGGATTTCAAAACCACTAACATACAACCAAGATCGTACTGATTTAGCAGCCACAATTCACACGATACATAAATCTGATCATAAAGGTAAGATACATCGGAGTTCGGAAATAGAAGTTATTACAACATAGTCTAACATAAAGTAGCGGAAGCAAATAACTTTACGCACACACACTTAGTTTAGTTACAGTGCCAGTCTATAGTCATGGTCCACAAAAGCAGTAGATAAGACTAACAGAAAGACCCTTGCCCAAGGTCCTAGTTGTCACCCATCGCCGGATACAGACAGTTGGAGCAGTACCCGTAGTACATCTGACCATCTGCAACAACAATGGGAACAACGCCCTGAGTACGAGAATGTACTCAGCTAGACTTACCCGTCAAAAACCAGAAATAACATGACACCAAGGAGCATGCAAGGCTATGAAAACTGGATTGGCTTGACTCCTTTGCGAAAAGCACCAGTTGTTATGAGTAAACTCATTTAAGTCCTTTTTGCATCATATTTACTATAACCTATTCAATCCAGGTAAGCACCTATGCTAGAGCAATCACTTGATTAACCATTAACATCAAAGGTTACCATCTCAGGTTTAGCATTTCCAACATTATACACATAACCATCCGTGTTCCATCATTAATACTACGATGCCATAGCTCGAGTCAAGTGCTCACTAACCGGGAGCGACGGCGATTCGAATCGAATTCCTATCCAGCTGGAGATTTATTCCTCACACAAACCATGCTTCCCCCGTCAGGGTTGCGTAGATCACCAATGACACTTTCCAAGAAGCCGCGGGATAACAATCATGGATCGCACTACCCAGGGACCGCCCGACTGCCAGGACGCACCTTGGGCTCACTCTTCGCGTCCCCGTACACCCCCTTCAACGCCAGTCTGCCAACCCGAGTTTATCCCGGCTCAAAAAGTGTCGCTAGCTTCGCGGTCGAAAGGTACTTTATTCGGCCAGCTAAATGTGAGGCATGCGTTCAACATGACAAGAGGGACGAGCAACGATCGGTCCTTAATCGACACAGACGGAATCACTATAGTCCAAAACCCTATAAGACTCCGCCTGGTCTCCGTTTATCCATTAACACTTGGTTACTTATCAAGATTCCCAATACTGCTAACCATAGCCAGGTATTCACCTATAGCTCGCAGGTGACAGGCAATCACCCGACTTTTACCGGTCTAAGCATGGCTAAGCAATTTACTCGATCCTGACCTAATAAGGTAACAGTAATCTGGTGGACAAGGATAGTAATGCAACAACGGTTTCATTCAACTCCTATAACTTAATGCAACAATATATAACTACGACTCATGCATTAAGAAATAACTTTTTATAAATTTAGGAGGCTTAAAATGCTCCGGGGCTTGCCTTTTTCGAACGAACTAGGGTGGTGATCGACGCACTCTGGCAGTTCCTCGCCTGACTCTTCCTCCTCGGGCACCTCCTGTGCCTGGGGTTCCTGCTGATCCGTCCAAGCCTGCTCCTCCGGAACTGCTGCCTGCAACTCCTCCTGCGATCCTGTATGATGCAAGTGCATAAGGAAACATGTGAAGAATGCATCTAATTGCGGTGGAGTGCTTTGATGACATGAGATGCAGATGAGCACATGTAATAAGTAGTTTGAACATAATTATTTCTTCTACAAGGTAGTCAACATCATCCAAGAACATGTAACCTAAAACATACACCTTATCCTTCTATTAGTTAGGCTACCATCTACACATACAATTGAACCTAAGCTACCAAAGCTTACCAACCTAGCTCATCCATAACATCAGCAAGGCATAATGATGCTTCAAAGATACACCAAACATATTTTATTTCTCTCAATTTCTCATAAAGAATAATCTTTTATTTCCTATTTAGCTAGGGTTACACAACAACACCTATCTCTGGTGTAGATAAAAATCTACAAAAATTACAGTAGACTACTCTTACCCTAACTAACCTACCACTAAATTTTCATGAGAATTGCACAAGTAAAACTGCCTGTACAAAATAAACAAGCTATAGTCTAATTGTGAGCATGAATTTATTTTATACTAGAAAAAGTGTCAAACAACAGATTTCACAATTTTCTTAGGTTACTAACAGTAAACCAACATACTACAAAAATTATCAGATGTATGTTGTATACAAATTTTTCTCTATAATAAAAATAACAGATATTACTGATTAAAAGCATTTGAACTACACTTCAACATTTTTCCACAGAACATGCTTCACTAATATTTTTCCTAGAAAGTATATCACAATTAAAGATTAATGCCACAAGAATCACATTTTTCCCTTTATTATTTTATTTACTACACTTTTTCTAAGATATCAGCATTTATAACAATTAAATAAAAATGCACAGTAGAGTGTCACAAAAATCACATGAGATATTTTTAAACTGTAGATCTATTCAAAAGGAACATTTCACAATTTGTTTCATGATTTTTGGAGCTATAAAACTTGAGATACAATTTTTAGAAGCCTTTTTCAGATTTTCTGGAAATCAATTTCTTTAAAACCGAAAATCAAAACTGGCTTTAAACGCTACGTGCACCCCGCTGTGACACCCGAAACCGAAACACTGAGACAGACAGGCGGGACCCATGGGTCAGACGGGCCCACCCGTCAGCCGCAGTCGGTCAGGGGCGGCGCAGACCGCCGGGATCTCGCCGCCGGCGAGTCCTCCGACGATGGGGAGGGCACCATCGTGCTCCTCTCACCGACGCGAACCCAGTGGTGCCCAGTGGGTGGCCAGACGAGCTCGGCATCGAGCTCGCCGGCGTGCATGGCGGCTCGGTGGCGCGGGATGCCGTCGGCCGGCCAACTCCGACCGAGAGGAGCCGCGCGGTGAGGTCAGTGAGACTCGTGGTGCAAGTGCGGTGCTCGTGCGCTCGAGAAGTGGGCGAGAGGTGGCGTGGAGGGGTGCGGCCCACGGAGCGGGTTGCTCCGGTGAGCTCGGCCGGAACTCCGGCGAGCTATTACCGCGGAGGGAGGCCGAATCCTGGCGGGCTGTGGCGAGCACCGGACGCGCAACGACAAGGCGCAGCGAGGGTGAAGACGGAGGCGGAGGCGGTGAGCCGGAGCGGCGGCTAAGGCGGTTGCGGAGCTCGGGAGCCGGCGATGGCGAGGCGGAGCTCTGCTGCTGCTGCTGCGGGCGGGCGAGGGAGAGAATGGAGGGGCAATCCGAGGAGGACGAGCGCGCGGAGGGGGGTAAGCGGGCGCGGACGCTGCGGGGGCCACAGGGGCGCGTGTCGCGCAGCTCCGACGGCGTGCGGCCACGCGGCGACCGAGCGCTGCCGCGGCGCCACGACGCCACGCGCGGGCGCGCGCGCGGGGGCGGGAGGGAGACGACGCGGGCGCGGGCCGGGCCGCCAGCGAGGCTGGGCCGAAAGGGAAGCCGAAGCCCACTAAGGCGAAAATCTGATTTTTCTTTTTCAAATTATTTTCCAGATTTAATTCTTTGTTTCAAAATTGAATTTGGAGATGAAAAAGAGGTTTTCAGAAATTTGGCCCAAAATAAAAGTTGTTCAAAATTTTATTCTCTACAACTTTCATATAGAGCACTTTTCAAAATTCTCAATAGATTTTGAATTTGAGATTTAAAGCTAATTTTAAAATCAAAAACTCATTTACTTAGAATATTTTTAAAACAGAATTTGAGGAAAACTTGAATTCAAAATTTTGCTCCAATAATCAAGTTGATTTATTCTAGATTATTTAAAATTGCTACTTCTCAAAAGTTCACCAACTTTTTAACACTCATACCAAAATTAGGGTTCCCATTTATTTGTTTTTCCCATTAAATTTGAAAGAGCTACAAATCAATTAATGTTAATCATGCAATGATGCTGAATGCTTATGCTTTGAATGATAATGCATGCTTAACACCCAGGGGTGTTACATGGCTGTAGGTATAAGGGTCTCATGCAGGCATTATCGACCCATGGATTTATTCAAATTCACTGAAGATTGTCCATCTAAATCTACTTGTAACCTTGTTTTGCTTTATTTTAAATTTATTTTTCCAATTTTGACTTTTGAGACATCATAATAGGATGTGCATGGAGTGGGTACGAACTGGTGATATAGGAAAGATTGTTCTTTGCTAAGAGTGAGAAAGTAATGTGGCATGCTTATCTGACAGCAGAACTTCATGCAGGTATGAAGCAGTAACATTGCCACAAAAAATTATCACTATGGTGGTGGAACAACCCATGCTTTTCTCAAGACTGACGGTGCCAGGTTCTGAGGAATGGTGATCCTTGTCACCTATGTATTTCAAAAAACTTTATATGCATATAGAATGATTCTTATTTAGAATAGCCATCACATGAACACATCTCTTTTTTCTAACTTTGGCCTGATTGTATCTACTTTTCTGACTGAAATATATGATGCATATTTAGCGATTGGAAGATTTGGATGAACAGTGCTTTAATGTCAATCTTGATGATGATGACTTCTCTCATGCTGATCATCGTCATCAAGGTTTGTATTTCTTCTCTTACGGACTACTCTTTGTGTTTGTATAATGGAGAATATTATCAAACTACGATATTGTCTCAGCTGAATCAGTGAACATAACCTTGGTTTATAATTTTGAGTCTGGGCTTGCACTCGTGTATTATAATATGACATATGTTGTTTTCTTTTTAGGATCCAAATTCCTCTTATGATGATATCCATCCTGCTGTATTTGTGAATGCTTTCAAGCATCTGAAAGGAGTATGTTCTGAATCATGTTTGATTGAACTGTGCATATTTTTTTTTGTGCCTTGTTATGTGATTACAATACTTGTATACTTCTGTATTTGACTGATCTGCATTTCTGTCTACCATTTGTATTGTCCACTTGCTCCTAGCTATTGTGCTATTACAGTTTGTTTGGTACAGGTGGCATTAGCTACTAGCTACAGTGCCATTGTAGATTTCTTAGTGTGTTAATTCCAACAGTGATAGTGTGCTTGTAATTTTGCCTACCGAGGTTGTAAATTTTGATTCATGGCCTTTTCTTCAGTGAATAGTAGCCTTGATATATTTAGACGCTGATCAACTTAATTCTAGATCACCAATCACTTGTGGTATAATGACCCTATATCTATTACTAATGAATTCATTACCTATAGGATCCATTATTTGACCTGTCCCCTTCATCATCTATAGTAGGACTATTATGTTAGGCATAGCTAGCTGCGCAAGACATAACCGGAGTTCCATATTCATCATTTATGTGATCCGTCAACCTAATTATTATCTAGTGCAAGTATGGTTTAATTCCCCTTGTCTGAAAGGAAGAACCTGTAACTTGTGTTGTGTAGTCTGTCTGAACTTTTTGAGATGCCCGTGCTCACTCAGTCTCTGGTGTCTAGTGATCTGTGTCGCACTGAATGACTGAAATATGTTTTTTAGGGAGTGTCTGATTGACTTCTACACTAGTTTTGGGAAGAGAAAGTCTGACCAAGTCATTATCTTTAGGTCTGTTAGCCATCCTTCCACCCGTGTGCTGGTTGGCTTCAAAACACATGGGTTTTGAGTAGACAGGCCCAACGAAAAACATTAAGTTAATTAATTGCAATTAGCAATAATATAAATTGCAAGCAGCCAGAACTACAATTGTAGTTTTGAGCATATGCAATATGTGGAAAATTCAATTTAAGGTACTACATAGTGCACTGGCTGCCCCTAAAGCACTTGTTCGTGCTGTGGAACTAGCTCAACGTCGGAGATGCATGGTGCAACAGTTGCGGAGTTGCTCACTAGTGTGTTTTAATACTTTGCGAGTCAATAATGACAAGGACGATACACTTTATTTGAGAAGAAATTGTAGTCTGCTTTACAACCGTCGGAGATGCACGGTGCAGCTGTTAGTGTTTGTTTATTGTGATTTGTGCCTGCACACTCCACATTTTTGTCCTTGTCTCTTTATAGAAAAAATATTTTTTTATTTATGCCAATATATTTTAGATATTTTGTAGTCTGTTAATTGTGATTTGTGCCAGAACACACCACATTTTGAATATTTTATTTTATTTGTATAGAAAAAATTGTAGTTTGTTAATTGTGATTTATGCCAGCACACCACATTTTTGTGATTCTGTTTTATTGTGATTTGTGTCAGCCCACACCAATTTTTTGTCCTTGTCATTTCATAGAAAAAATTGTTTTCTTGTGATTTGTGCCAACACATTTTAGATATTTGTCTTTGTCCTTCTATAGAAAACAATTGTAATCTGTTAATTGTAATCTCAGTCCTTTATTTATTGTGATTTGTGCCACATCACACACCATATTTTTGTGATTTTATTTATTGTGCTTTGTGCCAATACAAATCCTACAAGCTCAGCTCCTCCTTGCTTCAATTTTTTTTGTCGTGTGTGTGTCAAGCCACTGCCAGCTTGGACATGGACCGCTGGCAGGCTCTCTCCTTCCCCTCCCATCGACACACTCTCTCAGTGTCTCTATCTGTGTGTCCTAGGAGCAGCTAGCCAGAGGATAGGTAGAGCTATCTCCTCTCTCACTCTTGTCATTATTTTGTGTAAGATATTTGCTCATGATATTTTCTATACAGTGTTCTGATCTGTTTTATTGTTAATTTCAGGTGCCAGCTACCATGAATCCTTCATGTGTTGTTCCATACAGCAAGTATCTATCAAGTGTTCATCTCTAGGTTAGTGCTCCTAAAATTCTGGTTATTTGTACAATTGGTATTGTACTAAAATAAGAATGAGTCTATTGTTTTTCTCTTGTTTGTGCTCCAGGTCATATTTCTTGTCCCTAAAATAGTACTTTTATTTATTAGATATCTGGTTGTTTTCATAGGGTTGAGATATATGATGCATCAATTATTGAACTAGTGTGAGAGAACTTTTAACCAAAGCCAAGGCTATTGGTGTGCTATGATTGATTCTCCATGATGCAGGGACTTTTGAAATTGGTGACTATGAGGTTAGCCTCTTAATACCATGTGTCACTTTTCACCAGCACAAGTTAACTTTACTCACAACATGCTTCACTTGCATGAGCTAGATTTTCTAATTATATACATAAACAATATAATTGCATTATCAACAAACACTAGTTGCACTTTTGAAATGTATAATTTTCATATTTATGTTTTGAAATTTTCAAGGTGAGATTGTACAGTGATCATGGTGCCCCCTATTCTGTGGGCATTGGGCATTGGGTAGGGTTGTTGCAGCTCTATTGCTTGCTTTCCTAGGCCACCTTTCTTCTTTTCCTGATAGATTTTGTTTGAACCTATCAGTGCTATCATATTTATTGATGTTTATGAGTGTTTGTCTTTGTGTAAATAAATACAACAAGGACTGATAGGTTTACAGATCACTGCAAGGTTTAGTTCAATAAGGACACCAATAATTTCTGTAATGTTCACTGCTACAAGCACTCTAGTTATTGTGTATTTACCAATCTATTCATTTGACTTTTTAATGTCATCAGCAGCACTGATAGGTTGCTTTTTAGGCCTTGCAAACAAGAAGACCGTGACAATGCAGCCAGTGGCCGCGAGATTGCGGTGGCCCTCTAAACAACCAAAGCGAAAAGAAGCAGAACAAGGCCGCCAGCCTCTATGACAAGTTTGTCATGCACAAGGGATTTCACAAGATGGCCAAAGTTGTGAAGAACCCGGTATAAAATCCGTGGTGTAGTTCTAGATGAAGTTGCTTCGAGGATAGAATGCAATTTTGCTTTACTATATACTATAAGAAAATCCGTGGCTTATCTATTGGAATGAGGTTCTTCAATACTTGTAGTTTGTACTAGTGCTGGACTGCTGGTAGTATTTGCACTAACAACATGTGTAATTACCAACATGAGGTTCACATGCATGAGCTAGTTTTCTAATTAGAGGCATATATAGTATAATTGCATTAGTAACATATAGTATTTGCACTATTTGAAACATGCAATTTTTGTATTCTTATTTTGTAAATTTTGAAGATAATATTTTCCTGCTAGCTGATCTTCTTTTCCTCTCTTGTTCATCTTCTTATGGTTTTTCTGTACATTTTTTTACTGATTTTCTTCTCTTTCTTCACACATGTTATCTGGATCCGGAATGGATTGCCGTGTTGTTGATAGAGGGTGCAGTGGCAGATTTGTTATCTTTTTAATTTTGCTTGTATGCATGTTTTTTGGGCCGATTGTTTGGCTTTTTTTTGGCCCAATGAGCAGCAACATCCGCTAGCGGGTTTTGGTTCATGCACCCATTAAGGTTCGGCGGGCCCGGTAAGTCGCTGGCTGGGTTTACGGGTTCATTCGCGGACCCGTTATTTGTGTGGGTGACAGAATCAGCTGCAGGACAGATCTCACCGTGAACACAGATCTAACCGTCGCCTGGGTTCTTTCCTAAATCCCAGGTGACTGGGTTATAGCGAGTCCCTTATTTAATTATCATCTACGTTCTGGTCATGTATATATTTTATCATGTATAATTGTTGTCGGCTTGAACTGCCTCGTTCAAATCCTGTCTCCGCTTGTCAGGTCTAGAAATGTGGAGGAAATCCAAGCCCAACAAATCCTTCATGCCCCGTTCGGCTGTGCTGATAAGCCGGCTGAAAAACACCGTTAGCTGATTTATTTCGAGAGAAAAATACTGTTCCGACTGAAAAAACAAGCTGAAAAAGACGAATTATAAGCCGGATTAACAGGGCCATGCCTGCAAACGATCCACACGTCACGGAGTAAGCGAATCTTCTTGCGTTGCTTCAGTAACCAGATCAAACTCGCAGTATACAAGCTACTTTTACGACACAATTGGGCAATCACCTTATCTCCGTCTCCGCAAAAACTAATCATCAGACCTTGACCGATGACATGCAATATATTGGCGGAAACTGGTGGACGAAACGCAAGGGCAGCACCAGCCGGCGCAAGTGCCCATCACACACCTACCCAAACGAAGCTTCTCACCGGTTTCCGAGAAACCTCTGCCCTTTCAATTTTCCTTCACATCTCTGGTAGGTTGCTTTCGTCAGTGACGTAGCTTTCACCTTTCAGCCGTTCTAGAAGATCAGAGCAAGTGAACAACCAAGAGGCGAGAGGCAGGTGCGGCTATAGTACACCAGCCATAGAACTGTCCTGTGGTTCCCACGATCCTGGTTTTCCACATCTCTAGAAAAAAAAAAATCATGGCTTTTCTTTTCTATAGAAGCTCCTTTCAGGAGCGTCAGGCAAAACAAGCCCGTGTTTAGATCCCAAGTCAGGGGCACGGATTCGGCTCTGTCTGCTACAGTGTTCCTGTCGAAACACTGTAGTAGCTTTTGTTTTGTAGTGCAAAAAATTATCCAAAAATTGATTAATTACACTCAAAATGTTCGTCTCGTAAAGTACAACAAAACTGTGCAATTAGTTTTTTATTTCATCTATATTTAGTACTCCATGCATTTACCGACATTTTGATGTGATGGGGAATCTCCTTTTTGCATAGTGAAATTTGGGTGGTGAAATTAGAAACTAAACAAGGCCCAAGCTGCTATTCCCGTCCATGGAATCGATATCCACATCATAACACCAGGATTCAGGCAGAACTGGCAGCATTACCTTCACCCGTTGTGTTCAAAGCACTGGCAGACTACGTACAATACGAACTCTCGGAACATGCAGCTGGAATGGCCGATTGAGCAACCGTGATTCACTGATTCACTCGCAAGGTTGAGTGAGGTTAATGTCACGAACCTACCTGTACAAACGCGGCATGCTCATGTTCCACGTGAAGCACTAAGCAGCTTTTGCACCTGCGGACACATCTGAACTAAAAACACATACAAACCCCTTATGCACCTTGCGAGTTTTTCTTTGCCATCTGCTTTGGCACCTTTTATGCACATACAACCCCTTTTTTGCACCTTGCTTTGGCAATGCAAATACATGCAACGGGGTCATTGGAAACAATAAGGAAGACTAACGATACGGGCGGATTATTACATTCACTAGGCATTGACTTGTGCCAAGTCGCCGAGGAAAATACATACAGGTATAACCAGCACCCTTTTTGCCGGGCAATTTTGTAGTCAGCAAAGGTCACAGCTCCAGTCTGAGTTGAGGAGCACAAGGAATTGTAATTAAGTTAGGAGAGTTTCCCTGTGTGTTACAGTCTAACAAAACTCGCCCCAGACAGGGGGTAAAACAAGCCTTCGGAAATTCACGGTGAACAGCTAAGTTGGTGTCGATGGTGTCATTAGCTGAAACGTGAGAAATGTAGCAAATGAGTCGTGGGTTAAATTAATAAAGAGAACGCATCCAAAGAAAGTGAGTTGCAAGAAAATGAGTAGCAGGACAAAATAACTGAAGCCTTTTTAGCTCAAGGGGATTCAAATGATTGAAAAGCACCAAACAAACATATGCTCAAATTTACCCTTTAGGCCAAATATATGACAAATACTGGTATTTCCTTTGAGATTATAAGATATAGAGACAAGCAAGTGTTGTGCTTTATAGTTTAGAAAGGTGGTACATCTGCTTGATCCTGTGATAAATCTCACACAATAGCACTATTGGTGTCACAAAAAACATTGTGTCTTCAAAATTACTGCTTGTGAATAATGAGATCCTATGGTACGTGTACTGAGACCAGGCTTTAGTTGTGTAAATGTAAGAAAGCAATGGCATATTTCCCCAAACATCAACGATTTTAGCAGGGTTCCAAATAACAGTCAGGACAGCTAGCCACATAATGTTCTGAGGAAAAGGCTGCAGCAGTGCACCTCTTGAATAAATTTGATGTGCATTTTTCTGAGGCAATCAAACACTATTACTCAGTCTGAGTTGGCCATAAGTATCTATATATTCTATACATTACACACACATCATCGCATCAAACACCAAATGAACTGGTTTTACAGAACTACACTGACTCCTAGCAAACTATTGAAAAATACACTTGAAGAACCTGCTTCGAGGAACACACTTTTGTCCCAAAATGTAAAAACTACATCTTTTATGGATGAAACAATATTGACAAGTGTGGCCCGTTAATGATGAGACACTCCATCCTAACGCCATTGCTTTCGCATGGACTGGTTTGCCATAATATTGATATGGCACGCCGTATAATATGTTTGGATGATAGTTTGGTTGACAAGATCAAGCGGGAACTAATCATGCCTGGGATCGTTATCCACATGCCGTGCTGCGCCATCATATGCAACATTCATCCAAACACCATAAAGCTATGTTTTCATGTCATGTAGGCTAGTCTGTCACTTAGGTCATGTATAATGTAAGTGTGTTCTTTTAAAAAAAAAAGTTGAGCAAGAATAATGCGGTTGTTTGAAAATAGTTTTTAAAAGTGTAGTTCTTTGATAGTTCCAATTGAATAAATGCAATCTTTTACTAATTTATTTACTTGTATTCATTGTATGGGAAAAGGATCATTTTAGCTCTAAACAATATCTCACTATAGTACTATAGAAACATTTTATTTTTTACAAATCACCAGAATAATTAAAATAAATACCATTTTCTAATATCTGAATATTCATCCTTCTTAATTGCTTATCTCCATACAATTATGGCACATACAAAACTAAATTAGTAACGAAGTCTGAGGAATCCTAGGACAGATTGGACCATGAGATCATGATTTTGCTAGTATGATGCAATCATGCAGACCATTCTTGTCTCATTTTCCAAACCTTACAAGTATAACAATAGTCCACTTACTATCTAGTTCTCATACCAAACATTCCAAGAGGTTGTGTACCACTCCTAGAAGTAATCCCTCATTTTCCTTTTACAAGGCAAGCAGGCAACCAAACATTCAAGCTTTTTAATCTTTGACCAACAATTAATCTAAGAACTTGTAGATTATACCATATGAATTTAGCATCACTGAATTCATATTTGAAAGCACTTTGATATGATGTCAATTTCATAGCCATGAACATTTTAATTATATGAGATGTTAATGGTCAAGTGCGATACTGGGGATCACACCCGGTCAAACCACGCCTTACATTTTGAAAAGGAGTAAAACGTTATCGACAACTGCATATGTATAGGCATCGCCAAACTGTACACCACAACAAGGCAACATTTAGCAGCCATCTACCACTGGTATTCTCTAATCATCTCATATCAAAATCAGGAGATACACACAGAATATCTAAGTAGCAAGACAGAAAGTCATCAACATAAGATGTTAGTGTATGCTAACCATTAGCTTCATATATTTCAGTAGAAACAGTTAACTACAGTTCCTAGATATGATGTCCTGCCTAAACATAACCTAAGGTCTTTCCTTTGAATCCCAATTACCAAATAGGTGCAGGCAGTTACAATATAAGTTGCTCGTAGCCAAAAAAAACAACAGCACTAAGTTCAAAGGATAACCATGCACCCAAAAAAAGGAATTAGGATGGAAGACAAAAGGGTGTATCAAGTGTAATGGCGGTAATACGAATCAATAACTAGATTGTTACCAGTATGCCAGGCATGGGTGCCTCGATGGTCTCATGATTGTCACTTCATTTCTGCTGAATCAAAATTAGGAGGAAAATGCCACCATTGCTTCCAATTCTATACTGAAGGCACCATCTTTGACTTCAAAAAGGAACTATTCAACCAGTAAAATTCATGTGTCGTCATTATCTCTACAGTCAGCCATGCCAATAATGATGGCTGTTTTTTTCCCCAAAAACTCCAGAATTTAATCAAGAGACAGATTTTTCTTCATGGCCTCATAAACTATATAGGTAATACTTGCAGCAGGCACCACTTTAAGGAGATTTGGTAGAATTCCTTTGTAGAATCCAGAAACACCCTCATGCTGTAGGGTTCTCCAGAAGACATCAGACATTCCTCTATAGGCAGATTCTGAATTGGCTTGTTGAGCTTGCAGTCTACATACATTTAGAAGAAAAGGCTGAGAGAGAGAGAGAGAGAGAGAGAGAGAGAGAGAGATTGTCAGGATAACAATTACAAACTCATTACCTTGTTCTGATGACCTGTAAAGGGTAAACACATGTTGCCCCTAGAGCTCCAGAGACAGTCCCACAACCCAGCTGTACTAGAGGGCCAGGATCTACATGGCATTGAAAGATAACACTGAAGAATCAAGAAAAACAGTTGAAATAAAGGTAGGAAACACACAAAGAAAACCGAGAGAGGGCCTACCACTGTCCTTCAGTATATATGTCTTTGACACATCTTTCAAAGTCTCGTATACAGCAAGATCAATTCCGGCATAAGGTACGATACCAAGCAAAGACGGAACAAGACCTCTATAAAAAGCTCGGGGACCTTCATGCACCAAAATATCCCTTGAGAGCTGACCAATTCTAGGAACTTTACCACCCTCACCTGAATAAGTCTGCAGACGAGTCTTTACTAAATCTATAGGATAAATTGCTGTTTGAGCCACAGCACCAGCTAAACCACCAGCAACAAGACGTTCAGAAGCACCAACTTCACTCTTATTTTCTCCTTTGCTCTTCATAATATATTCTTTTAACATTTCATAGGCATAAAATCTTATTGCACTTTCTGGAGCAACTTTTACAACATTCAATCCATTCCCTCTAAAAAATCCCAGCATGCCACCTTTAATCCAGATATCTTTAATTGCATGCATGACTGTAGTACGCGTTGTTTGTACTTGCATGATCACTTTAAGGCGATCCAGAGGAGCAGTTGCAGTACGAGATGCTGCACCAGCAATCCCTCCAGCAATAAGATATTTGCTTGCATTGACATGTTTACTTATGCCTTCTGGTATAGCAGCATGTTCACCTATATCAACAAGGCAGACTCTTTCCCAGTGATGATAAATGTTCACAATGGTCGCCTCATTGGGGTAAAGTAGAAGAAAATCCCTCCATTCTTCAAAAGTAATAATCCCATTGTTGTCCTTATCCACATGCTCAACAAATCTTGCCAGCTCCTCATCATTAATCTCTATACCTGCAGACAGCAAACTGACATTGCTTGTAAGATAGATTACATATACAAATTTAACTGAAGCTTGAAATAACCTGGTCACAAAGACATAGAAGAGTATCTCAAAAGCACTAGCAGTGAAGCAAAGAGCATGAGGCGGATTTTCAGAAATCTAGACACAGGAGGAAATCCGATCTTCATCGTTTGTGATTGTGTAAAATATTGATGGTAGGCAGAATGAAGTTAGTACCCTAATTAGGGAGCCTGCAGTCTTAATGGAACATAACAGGTATGATGTGTTGATCTGTAACTATAAAACCATAAACTTTCCCAAATCAAAGACCAGAGATCATAGCCACCATTTTAACAGGAAATACCCAGGTTTATCACAATTAATTCCACGTCAGTGTGACACATCACCACGACTCCAAATCTCTAATGGTGTGTTTGGTTTGGGGGATCGACCCATTCTAGATAACATCATGCATCATGAGCCCATTCCTCAAATTTAGTGGAATGACTTCACTCCTCATACTAGTATTAATTATTAACTTGTGAGGAATGAGGTGGTGATGGATCAGCTCATTCCATTCCACAAACCAAACAAAAAACTAAAGAGTGAGATGATGATGGACTACTTCATTCCACAAACTAAACACCCCCTAAGTATCACACTAGCAACTAAAAGACGAATATAGAATTTAGAAAGATCATAAGACAAGGTGAGTGTTCAATACAAAAGGAGGATCTGTGCCCTGGCCATGGCAGGTTAGGATGCCAAGCATGGTGTGCCCTGGCTTGGACAGGGTTTATGTCATTAAGTAAGGAATGGTATCTATTTGATTTGGTTGATATCTTCTAGATTGGATTTTTGTTAGGCTAAAGATTATATTAGACCTGTTAGGGACCAGCCTATATACGGAGGCAAGGCTCATTCAGATGATTGAGGAAAGAACTCTCTTGCTGCACAGTGCACAACACCTGTGCATCGGGCTCCACCAGCACACGCCTCCCTCCCTCAGCTGTGCCACAGCTACTTCACTGTGGGCTCAGTTCAGGATCCCATCCTGCAACCTCTCATATAGTATATTTGATCCCAATGTCTAGGGCATAACACCATATGTCATGAAACACATTGAAAATAGCATACAAGCAAAGATAGAATCCAGAAGTATTCTTGATGTGTTAGAACATGTTAACAAGGGAAAGGTTCACAAACCATTGAAAACATCCAGAATGCACACATCATTCAATCACAGTTAACACAAGGGTATTCCATTGGACCAGGTGTGTCTGCCAGCCGCCTGAGAGGCCTCTCTTGTAAGGTTAGCCAGCACTTGCCATTGACCACCACTACACCTCTCCCACAAGCCTACCCACTATGTAGAGAGAAACAATAGACAAAGCAATGGCTTTGGTTTCAGTTCAGCCTCCAGGTGACTAAAGCAAGGGTTCTTTGCAACTCAGATTAGCCCCAGCCTAGTTGGATCTGGGAAGCCAAAGTAATAAAAAAAAATCTGAAAATCTTCATGTGGCTGATTTTCAAGGATAGACTTAATTCTAGAAACCTGCAAAGAAGAAGAAACTACAAGATTGAAGGTGACAACTACAATTTCGTGTTATGCAGCCTAAATCTAGAAGAGACCACATATCATCTGTTCTTTGAATGCCCCTTCAGCACTAGATGTTCGAATTTTATTGGGATTTCTTGGGATCATGTCATCAGCTTCTTCGATACGATCCAGAAAGCCAAAATGGAATGTCAACTGCGTGTGTTCATGGAGTCTTTTTAGCTGTCTCCCAACTAGGTGAACCTGCCTCTTTCTATCACCTTTTAGAGATGCAAGCTAATTATGTGCTCACGGACACAGGTTGGCAAGAGGCTCAGAACCAGCGGCAATGCATGCTGCTTTTGCACAAAGCCACAAATCAAACGGCGCCATGCCCATGCGGCCTGCTGCCTAGCCTGCAAAATCAAACGGCACCATGCGGGCTGCCGCGTGTGTCCGCTACCTCACTCGCGGTTTATGCTGATGCAGGACAGGCCGCCGCTGCCTGCCCCACTTGCATGCCTATTTCCAGTCTTGAAAATTATGTTTTCTACATACTGTAAAGCTACATCTTCACAGATTAGGCCCACTATTAGCATCAGCCTCTCCCTTTGGCTAAACAACCTGTTGTAAAGTTTTTTGTCTACCTTCTTTGGCGCTTTTGTTGTATAGTTTTATTTACTCTCTTATATTTTTTTAATACACTACTAGCAAGCATACCGATGTGTTGCAACGGAATGTACAATCTGTTATGTGGTGCTTGTGCCAAGGATAATGAGCTAGCTATTTTGTTGGATTTAATTGGGATTGGCCCAACCTTAAATCAAATAGATTCCATGGCCCATAATAAATGCCAGTGCAATAAAGGATTAATCCCATATGAGAAATTGATAGGAATTGAATCAACTTAAATAGATGACTATTGTTGTGCACATGTTGTGAGTTTTACAAAGGTGGAAGGCGAGCCACACGCCCGCACGCGCGCCATGACGCATACTGTCTGAGGCGGCCAGATCATGACATGAGTGGTGCAACACCAACAGTGTTTTGCAGCTCTAAACTCAACGCGAGAACGGTGAGAGTGAGAGATGATGAACCGAAGGACGGAGTGAGAGAAATGGAGGGACAGACGGACAGGGGGAGTGTGAGAAAAGGAGTGAGGAACAGACGGACGTGGGAGAGAGTGAGAGACGGAAGAAAGAAATTTTCGCCCTTTAATATTAATATTAGAAATAGGTAATACCACAGTAGGGGTCCCCTCAAAAAGATTAGACCCAGTATGCCATGTGCGCACTATGTCAACACTCTCGTACCGCATGGCGTGATAATGACCTGAGGTGACTAATATTATCAATTTAAGGTACCTGAATCTGTAACTTAGAAGTGAACTCATGTGATGGAACAAGGTTACGGACCCCAAGCACATTTTACTCTTACTTACGTAAACTGGGGGAAATCTGTACCCCATATATGCGGAACTAGATTGGATTTTATCATCATGCAGTAGACCATATATCATGGATGGCATTGTCAGCGACAATGTGAGAATGTTAGGTAACAGAAAGTTTTGGCCATAAAAGACATAAATGATCAGGGCTACGTGATCTTCATTAGCAACACTTGATGTGTCAACACCTTCATTATGCAGGTCCTTAGAGGGCAATGAAATAATATGTGCTGACAATCCATTGATATTAATTCATTAGTTTTCATGTGCCAATGTCAATGCAAGTAGAAGTATTGAAGGAACTATCTGCAAGAAATTGTAACTCAGTTGTATGTCTATGTTGAAATGGTAAGCATGTGTGCATAAGCGATGCTCAGGATTTAGTGAACCATCCATAATCATTTATCAGATATTCAGTTTCAAGCAGTGGAAGCATTCTCAATGGTTCAAAACTAGCTTGTGTTACTTAAGATTCATGCATGCACTATATATATGCTATGAACATATCCAAAAGACAACTTGAGGACTGCATACATTTATGCACAAGATGACATGTAAGTGTAGTCATAGAGATATGTTACTGGTTCTGATTTTGCACCACATGTCAGATACAAAAAAAAAAAAAATTATGAACGCACGAACCAAGTGTACGTGTTGATTTAAACCAGAATTACGAAGGAAAGAAAAATAGTATCCTGCTAGCATATTGTGAGCAGAAACTAGCATCTAAAATCCACAAAAGTTGGTGGTAGCCTCCACTCCAATAAAAAAAACAAGCTAGAAATCTATACAGGAATAGAAGGATAGAACTACGGCCAACTTCAACTTGTTGTCATTCTGCATTTTTTTTTTCTTTCTCCATTTGTTTGTCAAGATATGGAACTGTGGAACTGCAGTGGTAAGCTCAGGCATGGTCTACACACTGCATCCAACCTGAATGTTTATATTGCACAGAAAGCTATCATGGTATTAGTAGCCATACATCTATCCAGGAAAAGTTAACGAAAATCTAACTTAATCCGCATTCTCGATTTTGTTAGTAACAGTTATTTATTGCACTATGGCAATAGATAATGTGAGGGCCAATTGGCTGAACATGGTCTTACTTAGATAACCATTTTACTCATTTTTCATATTTGAAGACATCTTATAGCTCAAACTCTCTGCTACTCTCATATATTACTGAATGCTTGCAGAAGAATGCGGCAGGAACTGGAAGTCCAAGTATCAGTATAGTAATTTGTATCGGTAACTCCATTTGCAGAGAACATTTTCCGTCTCGACGCCTAACAACACTCACTTACATCTACTATAGTAACTCAGTTAACCAAATAAGTAAAGTAAAATAGAAGGTACTCCAGTAAACTGCAACGGCTGGGTTCTAACCGTCTGACGCACCCAACAACCAGCAGACGTTACTATGCCACAGCAACTACATTACGCACAAAGCGCCGGATTCCTGGTACCGCGCACGCGTCGTGCGTCAGCACAGCAACGAGGTGGACAGAATCACCGGCGTGGCAGCACAGGTACTGGATAAGCGTTGTTTGGCCTAGGAAACACATACCAGCCTTGACGAGCGCGTCCCAGAGCTCCTCGGGGAGGATGCACCCGTTGTGCTCGACGTCGATGGCCTGGAAGATGCGGTAGAGCTCGAGCTCCTTGTCGTCCATGTAGCGCCTGAAGTCGTCGTAGCCGACGCGGCCGTCGCGGTCGCGGTCGCAGGCGCGGAGCAGCTCCCTGGCGTACTTGCACTCGGCGGGCACCTGCAGCGCGGCGAGCCCGGCCTCGATCTGCGCGTAGTCGAGCTGCCCGCGGCCCGCGGTGTCGAAGAAGGCGAACATGTCCCGGATCCGCGCCTCCCGCTCGGCCTCCGTCTCGTGGAGCGCGAGCAGCACGTGCTCCATGGTCACGGGCCCCGCCTTCCGCACCGGCTCGCACCCCCCCGCTCCGGTCCCCGCGGCCGCCGCGGCTGCCGCGGCGTGGGGCTGGGACGCGGACGCGGAGGCGCCGCCGCGGGGGCCCACCGCGTGGGCCGCCGCGCCGGTCATGGCGCCGGCGGCGGAGGAGGAGGGCGCGGTGGTGGTGGTGGTGGGGCGGGGTGGTTTCGGCTCGGGGATGGAATGGAATGGAATGCAGCGGAGCGGGGAGGGGAGGGAAAAGCGACGGGGGAAGAAGGGAAGGGAATATGCGTGGATGCGTGCGTGTCTGAGGCCTACGGGCTACGGCGACGTATTCAAGCCATCGCCGTATTCATTGCCGGAATACGGGAGTTTGTATTTGCATTGTTTTTTTTAAATGGTATTTGCATTGTTGAGACAGTGGCCGTTGGGGTACTTTTCGTCCAAATGATGACTACTACTCCTGTATGAGAAAATTTTGTTAGATCCACCTCCAGGTTAACATATATGATTTTTTAAATTCGAATCTCTCGATCACCCGCTCAGGTTAATGCACATGAAAACGACACCAATTTTTGCAAATGCGTATGTCCGATTAAAATATTTCTTCTGGTTTTGTTGTGCGCTGGGCTGGGCATAATGGGTCATCATTCCCAATTTGGGTCTGGTTTAGATGCACTCTAAAAGTTAAAATTTTTTCACTCTCTCCATCACATCAATCTTTGGACCCATGCATGAAGTAGTAAATGTAGGTAAAAAAATAACTAATTACACAGTTTAGTTGAAAATCACGAGATGAATCTTTTGAGCCTAATTGGTCCATGATTGGACAATATTTGTCAAATAAGACGAAAGTGGTATTATTGATCGGTTTGAAAAATTTTCAACGTGGCCTTGGTGTGAGTTGGACAGAGACGGGGAGGCGTGGCGGTATGAATGCTCGAAACCAGTACGGTGCAGCACCACTCGTGTCGCGGATACTGATCGCGGTGGGACCGGTCGGTGGATTAAGCGCGTGATCGCGATTTCGGACGTCCAAATGGCGCGTGTGATCCACGTGGTTTCTTGCCCATTCCTAACAAACGCCGAACACGTATCCTAGACGTGTGTTTGATCATGATGCAATAAGGGACAAGCATCATATGGTTCGATCAATTTGCGGTCATGTGTATTTGTGTTCCTACTGTGTAGCAATGTGTTGGGGCTCTTGCCCTGAAAAAATCACATGAAGAAAGTATTAGAAAAATATTTAGTCGTGAGATTTGGAGATGCAGAAAGTATGCATAAGATCGTATCGTATCTCTGCTGCTCTAAAGCGTGCATCCACTTTTTCGTATATTTTTTCTATATACATATATAAACGAGGGAGAAATTGGTGGATACAGAGAACCGGGGAATAAACTGGAAGGAACCGGCTTGATGCAGAAGAAAAGGAAAGGACTCAAATGAGGAGGGCAGGAAAAGCTGAAAAGCATCAACTGGTGCAAAGATGGTCACTGATGAAGTGATCAGCGCTCACCACATCATTTCCTCTCTACATTTCCATCAAAGACTGGACCAGCAAAAAAAAGAAGTCAATGAATGACATGACACCAATGTCCCTCCATTTCTGACCAGATACTCCTGCCTACTCCCTATGTCCCTAAATATCTGTCGTTTTCGCTTCCTGATAAACAACTTTGACTAAATATTTATTAAAATATATTAATATTTATGTTATATAATTAGTATCATTGGAAAGATCTTTGAATCTAGTTTTTTAATAAATTTATTTAAAGATACAAATGTTGCACGTATTTTCTACAATCGAGTCAAACTTGTGACACATACACCAATGACGACAGTTATTTAGGGACGGATGGAGTACCTTTGGAAATGCTTCCTATAATCTCAGGATATTCTATGAATATAACTGCCATCATATTGTATTATCTTCTTTTTCTTCTACCACTACTATTACTACTAGTGCAATCGTTCACAAAATATTCCAGTAAATTTTAATCAATCTAGTACCATCTATGGTAAATTTTCCAAGGAAAAAAAAGGACATTATCGTCTAGCATTTCAGCAAGCACATACCAGTTCATTGGGACAAAGGAGCTTATGCTGAAATTTAGCTTTATGCTGATGCCTATGCTGAAATGTTGTGAGAGAAAAACGTTATTTCATAACTAATGCACCAGAAGTAGCAAAAACTAGAAGTGAAAGAGTACTCAAGATTACAGGCCAAGCCTGAAGGCTTTTTCTCCAGCTCAAGGACTGGAAAAGGAGATGCAGTCTACGCTCGGATGAATTTGACGAACCGGCAGGTTTATTGACCAGCGTACAACAGACCAGAACCTTTAAAAACCTGTCTAGAATCCAACAAGTCAATCCTAGCCAATCAAGTCTGAATTTTGTGCGGCTCATGCGTCAGCCAACTCAAGTCGCATTCCCGGTCCTTCAGAAATTCAGCAGTCTAGTACTATAGTATAGTATGCGCTATGCACCATGCAAGGACAGGGAAATATTCAGACCTCGGACTAGCTGATCAACCAATTCAGCCTACAAACGTCATATGGTAACAATTCAGAAGATTTCTCTATGTAGTGAGAAAAGGAGGAAATTTCGATAGCGCCCCAAGCACAAGCGCCTGCGTGTCGGGGAAGAACTTCGCCCCCGGGAGCTCTGTCACCGTGCCCTCCTTCGTGACCGTGACTGGGTACCTGAGCAGGTGCCCAGGGAGGTCGGCGTCGAGGCTGTCGCTAGCGTAGAGGTCCCAGTACTTGTCAGCCATCTGGTTCACCCTCTGAACACACTCCAGGCTGCCGGGGTTGAGGAAATCGTCGTGTAGCATGCCGAGGTGCTCATACCACAGCGACATCCGGAAGCCGTGGACCTGACCTCGGGCAACCTGGCCTTTGGTGTTCAGGTGGCACGGCTGGTACGCACCCATGGCGATCTCGGAGTCCCTGCCCCCATCCATTGAGCGCTGGTTGATGTTGGCAGATCCAACGATGATGTATTCGTCGTCGACTGGAACAGACAATGGCAGATTACAGGTTATAAATATTAAATTTGAACCACATGAAACTGTGTAGGAACTGATAAGACTAGGTGACGATATCAGACAGCATGAATGGAACACTGAAGACATGTATGGTTCTGAAATACAATTCTTTTAAACAAATCCTGAAGCGCAAATTTGAGCTTTCCTATGCATTTCTAATTACAGGAGGGTGTTACATGTTAGAAAGATTTAACTTTAACCACATGAAACGTGTCTTGGTAGTGTATGAACTGAAATAAGACTAGGTGACAATTTCAGCAGTCCGTTTCTGACAGCAAGAACAGAACAATGTGGATATACATATACCTGAATTTGAGTATTTCAAGCTGAAGTCATGTCATAGCATGACATGAGTGTGGTAGAATTTGGAAATATGATTCTAAAATATTTACAAGAATGGAAAATGAAAAATCTGAAACGTCCTACCGATGTAGCAGATTGAATTTGAAACAGCATAAGAGTAAATCCGCAGTTCTAGACTAGGAAATTGATCATGTTTGGAGGCATACCTATCATCATCTTGGAGTGAACGTAGATCATGAAGCGCCGTGCATTCTGCGCCCGAGCATAGTCTGTCCCATCAAGTGGACGACCTGAAGGTTCATACTCACCACTCGTCTTCACCTCCCTGTTCCCCAAGCAGAAGAATGTAAGGTAATCCCTCGGGTTCCTGTCGATCCTCTTTGCCTCAAGCGCAATAGAAATGTCATTGTACATCATGTCCATAGTCCTCCTCTGCCAGTCCAATATGGCCTGCACCGATCCACCAGCAGGAGGGCCTTCTGGCCACATTGGCAGGACGACATAGACTGCAAAATGCTCACCAGCTTCAATCTTGCTCACAATCTTCAGTGAGAGCTCTCTTGGGATAAGATGCAGTGCTTCAATCTCCTCTGGCTTTATGCCATCGGCTTTCCACCCGAATGAGCTGCCAAGGAAGTACTGGTTCTCGATGTAAATGAAGTGCTTGGCACGGCGTATGGCATGGATGTAGGCATCCTGGATGCTCCTGTCAAGGACATTATTCTTGCCACTGACAAGTCCAGATTGAGCTGCAGCCTCTGGGGTGCTAGGGAAGCCATAGCACGCACCGCCATCAATGGAGCGGAATAGCTGCACGTTCCATGTCTCCTGGTCTTCCGGGAACATCACTGGCGACGGCGGTATGATCAGGTCCGCCATAGCTTTGAGGTCGACAAGGAGATCAATGCTTCCTCCTTGCTTTCTCCAGCGCTGTTCAAAGTTGTAGAGCACGTCCCATGCGGCTGGGCCTTCGATCTTGGAGTGGATGTCGTGCCATGGTTCCCTCGGCCCACCGTTGTTGATGGACGCGCCAGCGAGGTTGGGCTGGTGGAAATCCTTGTGATGTGCTGTATCCAGAGTCCGGAACAGTGAGTGAAACTGCGTGTCATAGCGGCCATCACAGAGGTCGAGGCCACCGACGAAGCTGAGGATGCGGCGGCGGTCGCTGTGCCTCGCCGGCATTTCGTGGTCGACCACGACGATCTTCTGGTGGTGCGTGATCATGTAGGCGATCTGCGCTCCCATGACGGCGCTGCTGCCGGCGTCGGGGTTGCGGGGGCAGAGGACGCAGTGCACGTCGCTGCCGCGGAAGTACTCCGCTGTCTCGGCGTCGTGCGTGCTCATGAACCCCCACTTCATCCCGAGGGACTCGACGGAGGTTCGGTCGTCCCACACCAGCATGAGCACCCGCACCCCTTCGCTCGCCTTGCGCTTCAGGAGCTCGCCGAGGGTGGCGTCGCCACCGGGGCGCGGCCGGTTGCCGTCCCTCAACAGCGTGATCTCAGTGTACACCGACCATCCGGTGATGTAGATGAGGTGGCGCGCGTTGCTGATGGCGTCGAACACGTCCTCCCAGCACCTGCCCGGCTCGTAGAGGCGGCCTCCAGCGAGCGGGATCCTGGGCGCGAACGCGTCGGGCGTGTGCGCGTCCTGGTACAGCGTGACCCTGCACCCGGGCCGCTGCGAGAAGAAGGTGTACGGCACGCCGGGGTACCGCGCGCCGCCGACGCCCCGGCCCCACCCGCGGCGGTCGGCGGCCACGTCCTGGAACCGCAGGCGCACGCGTATCTTGGGCCCGTGCGGGAGCCGCTTCTTGCTGGCGTCGAGGATGTCGAGCGACCGCTCGATCTCCTGGCCCGCGATGAGGTCCCGGACGGGGAGGTAGGCGCGGCCGATGAGCGTGGCGCCGATGGGCTGCGCGGCCTTGACGGAGAAGACGACGTCGGAGGCGAAGTGGGCGCAGTAGATGTGGAACGCCTCGTACCAGCGCGGGTTCACGGGGTCGCCGGTGATGACCCGCGTCCGGCCCACGCGCGCCCGGCCGAGGTCCACCGTCGCGTACAGCCGCGTGGAGCCCTGGCCGAGGCCGAGCGATTCCTCGAACCCCTCCACGAACTGCAGGCACGGCACGAATCAGACGAACACGAACTACAGATCTTGAATCCGAACGAAGCAAAGCAAGGAAGCTACTGCTAGCATTCCGATGCAGAGAAGATAGAGTCGGCTGATTTTACCTTGCGGAAGATCCCGGGGGCACCGCCGGTGGCGCGGGTGGGGTTGGTGAGGTGGTCGGCCTCCAGGATGGTGGCATCGAGAGTGCCGTGCAGCAGCAGGTGCGCCATGGCTGCACACCTCCACCTCCTCGACAGCTCCCTTGTGCTGCTGTCCAAGACAACTTCACCTTCCAGCTTCCAATTCCAGAACGGAGGAAACGATGGGGTTGTTCAGTTGGTGAAAAAGTTTGTGTTCGGCTACTGTAGCACTTTTCGTTTTATTTGGTAATTTGTATCTAATTATGGACTAATTAGGCTCAAAAGATTTGTCTCGTGATTTACAACTAAACTGTGTAATTAGTTTTTTCTTTCATCTATATTTAGTACTTCATGTATGTGCCGTAAGATTTGATGTGACAGATACTGTAGCACTTTTTGGATTCACTTTTTGGGTACCCATGCCAACTAAACAGGCTCGATGTGCCAATAGGGCTCACTTTAGTCAACTAAAAATTTTGCAAAATTTTTCAGATTCTCCGTCACATCGAATCTTTAGACACATGCATTAAGTATTAAATATAGATAAAAAAATATAACTAATTACACAGTTTAGACGAAATTCACGAGACGAATCTTTTAAGCCTAGTTAGTCCATGATTGGATAATATTTGTCAAATAACAACGAATTTGATACAGTAGCGTTTTCCAAAAATTTTCATGAACTAAACAGGCCCTAGGTGGGAGACAGAGACCTGTCACTCCAACAAAAAAAATCACCAAGCGTGGCAGGAAATTAACGCCTTGTTTAGTTTGCCTCAAAGTTCGAAGTTTTTTCACTCTTTCAATCACATCAATTTTTAACCGCTTGCATGGAGTATTAAATATAGTTAAAAAAATAACTAATTACACAGTTTAGTTGGAAATCACGAGATGCATCTTTTGAGTCTAGGTGGTCTATGATTGGACAATATTTGCCAAATAAGACGAAAGTTGTACTATTTATCGGGTTGAAATTTTCTTCAATCTAAACAAGGGGTAAGGGAGAAATTAAGGCTGGCTGATTTGGATATAATTCAGAGCTAGAGAATGTGCGGAGAAATCAAGCCCTTGTTTAGATTAAAGAAAATTTCAAACCGATGAATAGTACCACTTTCGTCTTATTTAGCAAATATTGTCCAATCATGGATCAACTAGGCTCAAAAGATTCATCTCGTGATTTTCAACTAAACTGTGTAATTAGTTATTTTTTTACCTACATTTAATACTCCATGCAAACGGTTAAAAATTGATGTGATGGAGAGAGAGTGAAAAAACTTGGAACTTTGAGGCAAACTAAATAAGGGGCAAGAGGGGATTAGTTAGGGATGGAAGTGGAAGGAAGGAAATTAATTTGCAAACGAATCTGGCTGAAGCCTGATCGCCTGAGACTGATGAAGAAACAGGGCAGATCAGGGAGAATCCAATGCCCAATGAACTGTGACTCTGTGAGTGCGTCAGCCTCTGGTCACCAAAGTCCAAAGATGCTCACACTATCCATCGCACTGTCGATGGGGGAGGCCACTCGAAATGGTCATACAAAAGGAGCCGTTCGGCTATGCCGATAAGTCGGCTAAAAATACTGTTGGTTGATTTGTTGTAGGAGAAAAATATTATTTTGACTGAAAAAATAAACTGAAAAAAACGGATTATAAGCCGAATGAATAGGAGCAAAGTCGCAGACACAGCAGGCATACAAGATCTCGGAGGAAGTTTAGATTCAAATCGGAGCAAAGAACGCAATGCAAAGACGCTGAACTCCACTGAGGAAAAAAAAAAGGAAAAAGTCATTTTTCCACCTCAACTCTCACCCAAGTTCGTTTTTCTCCCTTAACTTCAAAACCGGACGAATCACCTCCCTTAACTTTTCAAACCATGCATTTTACCTCCCTCGAGCGGTTCTGAAGACGGTTGCTACAGTAGCGTGATATGCTACAGTGAATTGTGGTTGCTACAGTGACCGTGTTTTTGTCTTTTCTTTTTTTTTATTTATTTCGGCGGAATCTTTGAAAAATCATAGTAAATCACTCAAAAATCATAAAATGGAAAATCTAATTTTGTTGCACTCCACATGAGTAGATCTACATAGTGAACATATAATATGGTATATTTTAGTACAAAGTTTTTGCTATGAAGGTTTTATCTTTTTCTTTTTTATTTATTTCGGCTGAATATTTGAAAAATCATAGTAAATCACAGAAAAAATCATAAAATAGAAAATATAATTTTGTTGGATTCCACATGAGTAGATCTAGATAGTAATCATATAACACTGTAGCAAACCACCGTTTACTATAGCATACCGCCGTTTACTATAGCAAAACCGCCTTTAAAACCACTCGAGGGAGGTAAAATGCACGGTTTAAAAAGTTGAGGGAGGTGTTTTGTCCGGTTTTAAAGTTGAGGGAGGAAAAATAAACTTTGGTGAGAGTTGGGAAGGAAAAGTAGACTTTTTCAAACAAAAAAAATTATAACAGGCCCAAGAAATGATCCTGCGGGCCCAAATGGCACCAGCGGCAATCTTGGCCTTTTGTTTTTTTTTTCATTCAAAAAACATTTGGGTCTAACCTGCCAACCATCATTTTATTTGAGCTAGATCCTGTTTGGCAGCTTCAAGTTTGAAAACTGGGATCCAGATCTGCCACAGTGTTGCTACTCCTGTTGGGTGTGATCGTGGAGAGCTGGAGTTTTGGAGATGACCTTTTTTTCTCGAATGCGCAAAAGATTTACGTATTATTGTAATTAAGAAAAAGAGTTAGAACCACGGGGGCCTTGTTGGAGTCTGGAGCTCTGCCACGGCCAACGAGAGGCGTCGGCCTCCGTCGTCGTCAACACATCGTGGCACTGCTGGCCGTGGTCGCAAAGATCCAGAGTCGGGGGGTGGGGGGTGCTGGTGGTGGTAGGTGGGGGTGGAGTATAAGTCTGTGAGGTGCAAGGGGTGCTTTTGAAGCTATGGCTCCACTCCGGCCTCCGGTGCAGTGGTGCTCATGCCCCTGGCTTGGGGTCACGGATGGAGCTAGGAGAAGCGAGAAATGCATGTGTGGTGGGCGTTTTTTTATGAGAAACGTGTTATATTAAAGTTAAGAATAGTTTATACAAATCAGGGAGAAAAGGCTCCCAGGAAGAGAGAGAGAGAGGGCTCCCAGGAAGACAGAGAGAGGGAGAAGTACAGGGGCACATAGAAACATGTGCTGAGTTTGAACAAGAAAAACTACAGTCAAAACCAAAGTGGTGTCTTGCTCTTGATACCAGGTTGTGAGCTGTTACATTAACATCCCTACTTATCTTGAGCAACTGATGGGAGTAACTTTGAGATTGAAGTTTGAATTCAGCCGTGAAAGGTTTAATACTCCAAGGCTATTGTCGATTGTGGCAACCATTTAGAAGGTTGACTAGCAGCTCATTGTCGGAGAGGAAGCTTACATTCTGAATATTAAGATGCTTTGTGATTTTTGCAGCTAGAGTGAGAGCAGCCGCTTCAGACATGATCACTAAAGAGATGTTCTGAATATGAGCCTGAACATACAGAGCTAACTTGTGAAACTGAGAGAAGAGGAAAACTCCAATTCCTGCTGATCTTGAGCAGTTTGAACTGTCATCTGGAATGGTGGCTGCATCAACAAAGCACCTTGTGCCTAGAAGAAGAGCAGGTATGGAGCAGCTTCTTGGGAGTTCATGGAGATTAGGATTTGTTGTTTTGGAAACTGCTGGTGCATATAAGGGACTGGTGGCCACTGAAATGTCTGCAAAAGTTTCCTGATGAACTCTAGCTATTGACCATTTTTTTGTTATTAAACCTTAGATCATTCCTTGCTTTCCATAGGTACCAAAGAGAAGTGAAGATTTTTTGTATCCTTTCCGGAGAGAATCCTGGTGGTAGTATGGCTGCCATTGCTTCCTGCACACTGTCTTGATATTGCGGCAAAAGGTGAGTTCTGAGAGGAGGATCTGCAGTGAACCAGAAAGCTCGAGCAAAATCACAATCAAAGAAAAGGTGTCTATCAGTTTCGGTGTTACCGCATAGGCTGCACTCTTTATTGATGTGGGTGGAGTAGCGGCCTGCTTTTTCAGCAGAAGCTAGAGCTTGTAGAAGAAGGCGCCAAGCAAAAGTTTTAATTCTTGGCAGGATATATTTATGTTTCCAAATGGTTTTGAGAAGATTCTGTGAACTGGTTGTGAGGACTTTTGGTCTTGAAAACGAGCTGGGATGTACGGTTTGGGTGGTAAAGAACTTGTATGCTTCCTTAGTAGTACATTTTCCTTGTCGAAAAGGTCTCCAAATGAGTTTATCTTCTTCATGAGATATGACTATAGGTATTTGTAGAATTTTGTTTGCTTCTTCTCCAGAGAAAACATTATTTCAAGATGAATTGTTTTGATCCACGAGGTCCTGTACGCTATTGGGTAGGGGTTGGACCATGACAGGAAGAGTGAGGTGGTCATGTATGAGGTCCCAGTCCTCACGCCAAGGTTCAGTCCATATGTCGGGCGTTGGGCGCTTGGGCGTTTGGGGCATGAGGCATCCAGGGTGATGAGGCCTGACCGCCTGAGGGGCTAGATGGGCTGGTACAAGGACTTGTTCTAATGAAATTTAGGGCATGCTTCATTCCCAAAAGTTCCCTCGCTTTGTCTTGCTTAGCAAGGACATTCTTTAGGTCGACATCTAAAATCGTCTTTTGCCTAGTAGCCTCGCTCACCTCAGCAAAGATTTTCTTTCCCTTGCAGGCAAGCCAAAACCTCTCTCCCACATGATCAAGGTTGTTTCAGGCCCTCGCATTGATGAGCTTGCAGTCTATAGGAAGATGAGAGGAAATGGAGAGGAGAGAACCGGTAAGAAAGCAACCGGTTGGGGCAAGGCGAGGCGAGCAATGACGACAAAAGGTTTCGAGCACGTCCTTGGCCCATGCCCTGGTAATAGCGCTGTTCACACGCCTCTCTTCTAAAAAGCCATATATTGTGGTTTCTTCAGCTCCGGTTCATCCATTACTATAACACAAACTCAAAACTAGAGGAAGCCCAAGCAAATCTATACCTAATATAATTTATATCTATATCTATATACCTCTCTCTCTCTCTCTCTATATATATATATATATATATATATATATATATATATATATATATATATATATATATATATATATATATATATATATATATATATATATATATAGAGAGAGAGAGAGAGAGAGAGAGAGGCCTTGACGGAGAAGACGACGTCGGAGGCGAAGTGGGCGCAGTAGATGTGGAACGCCTCGTACCAGCGCGGGTTCACGGGGTCGCCGGTGATGACCCGCGTCCGGCCCACGCGCGCCCGACCGAGGTCCACCGTCGCGTACAGCCGCGTGGAGCCCTGGCCCGAGGCCGAGCGATTCCTCGAACCCCTCCACGAACTGCAGGCACGGCACGAATCAGACGAACACGAACTACAGATCTTGAATCCGAACGAAGCAAAGCAAGGAAGCTACTGCTAGCATTTCCGATGCAGAGAAGATAGAGTCGGCTGATTTTACCTTGCGGAAGATCCCGGGGGCACCGCCGGTGGCGCGGGTGGGGTTGGTGAGGTGGTCGGCCTCCAGGATGGCATCGAGAGTGCCGTGCAGCAGCAGGTGCGCCATGGCTGCACCTCCACCTCCTCCACAGCTTCCCTTGTGCTGTTCCAGTTCTAGAACGGAGGAAACAATGTGCCAACCCAATCGGTGGGAGACAAAGACCTGTCACTCTATCAGCTTTCGTCAAAGGTGGACGCGCTCGCTGATGTGATGCCAACAAAAAAAAATCACCAAGCGTGGCAGGAAATTAAGGGAGAAATTAAGACTGGCTGATTTGGATATAATTCAGAGCTAGAGAATGTGCGGAGAAATTAAGAGGGGATTAATTCGGGATGGAAGTGGAACAGAGGAAGGAATTAATTTGCAGACGATTGGCTGAAGCCTGATTGCCTGATACTCCTACTGATGAAGAAACAGGGCAGATCAGGGAGAATCCAATGCCCAATCAACTGTGAGTGCGCCAGCGACTGGTCACCAAAGTCCAAAGATGCTCACACTATCCATCCATCCCACTGTCAATGGGGGAGGCCACTCGAAGTGGTCACACAGTCGCAGACACTGTGAGATCTCGGAGGAAGTTTATAGATTCAAATCAGAGCAAAGAAGCAGACAAAAAGATCGCGCAATGCAAAGACGCTGAACTCGGGTCGCGGGGCCAAATGAGGAACAAAACTTCAACAGGCCCAAGAAATGATCCCGCGGGCCCAAATGGCCCAAATGGCACTGCAGTAATCTTGGGCATGAGGCGTCCAGGCTGACGAGGCCTGGGGTACCGGACTTTGTTGTTGGGCCTGAGGGGCTAGATGGACTGGTACAAGGGTTTTAAGGAATTCCCTTGTTTTAATGAAACTTAGGTTATGTTTTGTTCTCAGAAGTTCCCTCGCCTTTGTTTTTTTGATAGGGAAGTTCCCTCGCTTTGCCTTGCTTAGCAAGGACATTCTTTTGGTAAAGCGTCTAAAATCTTGTTTTGCTTAGCAGCCTCGCTCGCCTCAGCAAGGATTTCCTTGGTCGTGCAGACGAGCCAAATCCTCCCTCCCGTACGATCAAGCTTACTTGACGCCCTAACATTGACAAGCTCACAATCTATAGGAAGATGGGAGGAAATGGAGAACGGGAGAACCAGATAGAAAAAGCAAAACTCACTTTGCTTTGTCGGTTGGGGGAAGGCAAGGCAAGCAACGGTGACAAAGGTTTCGAGCACGTCCTTGGCCCACGCCCTGATAATAGCACTCGTCACACAAGCTTTTTGTTTTCCCTCTCCAATCAAAATAAACTAGGAGTCCGAAAAAAACCACATTCTATGGTTCCTTCACCTCCGGGAGTCAAAGCTAGAGAAGCCAAACCAAATAAGGCTTAACCATGAAATGCTTGTAACCAACATCATGGCCAAAAAATTGCAACAAGAAAAATTTATAACTGGAAAATCATCAAGTTGTACGGGAGCATTGCTAAATAGTACCTATATGTTTTAATTATTGTTCACTTTAATTTCGTTAAAATTAAATCTCTTTATCTTTAACTATCTTTATTTATAAAAAAGTTACATCAACATCTAAAACATTAAATTAGCTTAATTAAATTCTCTATAAATATTTTGGTTTCCCATTTGTTTAAAATTATAGATATTCATTTTTTTTAAAAAAAATCGGTTAAATTAGAGAACTTTGATTTAGGACAAAACCAAACAAACTATATTTTAGAACTAAGTATGATAGGCTTTACTTACCAAGACGATCTAATAAAACTAATAGATCTCAGATATACTGTTCTCTTTTTTTTTTTGCAAAGAAACATTGTAGGCTTCTAAAGGAAATGAGCTCCCGGAATAAATTGGCGGACTGGGGCTGGGAGCTAATTTTGTGATTTTTTTTGTAAAAAGTAATTTGGTACTAAACAGACTATAGCATACAGTATAGGAAAGGCATCAATCCATTATCCGCTCCGATCAATACCATTTTCGGAATTTCGGTAGACCCACAGCCCACAGCCTGGTAGGCACAGGCACAGCCCACAGATACGGACTGGTGCGTTGGCCCCTGATTCCCCGTACGCCGCCGCAGTTTTTGAAGGGAAACCAAAACGGCGAGACGTCCACAAAATCCTCGTACTTGTGTTGGCCCCCGACTACCGTCTTGCAGCGCGACAGTTTTCTTTTTCTTTTTTGGAGAGTGCTCTCCCAGGTCGAGGTGAGGTGCTCGCGGAGCAGCCGGGGTGTTGGAGTCTGAGGAGGAGAAGATGGTGGTGCTGGTGGTGGCCACGACGTCGGACCCGGCGTCCATTGGGCCCGCCGCCGCCTTCCTCGCCATGCCCGGATGGTCCCTTGGCCCGCCCATCGTCGTAAGAACAAAACAGAGCCTCTGTCTAAACCCCATCTATCTGATCTGATTTAATCCCCAAAGGCCTCGATTCGGTGCATCCGCTTGTGTGTTGCGCTATCTCCTATTTTGTAGTAATCCATATGCGCCGACCACCAATATTATCTGTGGAGTCGCTAGGACTCTAGGAGTTGCGGTGCTCCCTGTCATTAGGAGTTGAGATTGTGCCTAGTGCTCCGGATGGTTATGTTTGCGGTGTGAAACAGGATGCACAGTCGTGTATCTTTAGGCAGCTGTGCAATTCTGGATGTATGAACGACTACAGCGCCTATAGGATTTTCATGTAGCCACGAATATCTAAGTAGGTATAATGAATTTTGTCCTTAATAGTACTTACCAAAGTTTTGGGCACAGGTATCCTGTCTTAGCAATGTGCAAGGCAATTTTATAGACCCTGGTAGAAAGATAAGCAGTTGTTGAGATCATGGCTTCCTGACTTTTACTGGGCCTGCGTGTAGTATTTTTCTGAGGTTGATCCAACTTGGGAAAGGGAGGGGACCAAGCATATTCATTCACATTTGGGGGGCCTGTTTGGATCCACTACTAATATTTATTAGCTAGCTAATTATTAGCAGGGAGCTGTTTAGATCTACCTACTAATATGTTGCTAATAGGTGGTTGGCACCTATTAGCAGCCTCAAACTTGCTAGTGGAACTAAGGGCCCGTTTGGATTCCAAGAGTTAATTGTTAGCTAGCTAAAAATTAGCTAAAATTAGAGCTAGCCCATCCAAACAGGAGGGCTATTTTTTTAGCCAAGCCGCCAACTATCTGTTAGCCAATTAGCTGGCCAATTGCAGCTAGTATGGGCTAATTTTTAGCCCCAACTAGTAAATAGCCCTAGCTCGTCCAAACAGGCCCTAATAGTTAGCAACCCCTTAGCTAATTAGCAGGTCTGTTTGGATTCACTAGTACTAATTTTAGTTGCTAACTATTAGCACTAGTGGATCCAAACAGGCCCTTTATGTACTGACCTTGACTCATGACTCTATTCGCTCAAATTATTGATGCCTGATATCTTGGAGTCATGCCCCTAAAGGCTTCAGCCCATGTCCTTGTGCTGGGGCATTGAATAAAATTTGACTTGGCTTCACAATTTGTTCATTATACTTTTGTGAGTCTGTGCATTTTGAGTATTATTCTAACATTATTTGTTCTATGAGAACTGAGAAGTACACTGGACTTGACTGCATTCCTGTTTTAGAAATTTTAAGCTCCGTGAGACAGTGACTTCATGAGTTGATGCTGCATAAAATGCATTTTCTCAGTGGTATTCTGAGACTGAAACCTCGGGTCATGTAACGGACGCAAATGCATTATGTACCAGGGAGAAGGGGATCTGAACTCATTTAAGTTTTAATCTACTTCTTTAATAATGTGAAAGGGAAGGCATCCAACTGATGTTAGTTGATACTTTGCATTTCAGCAGTTTTCTAAATTCATATTTTATCGTGGTTCTGGTTCCAATTAATGTGTGCCCATATGGTTTTGTAGGAGGGGATGGAGAGTTTTACTAATGGGAATGTTCGATTATTGAAGCATGAACGTAGCATTATCGCAGAGGATGATCTTGACCAGCGATGGCAGGAAGCCACTGGAGAGTCTGTTTCTGAGGTCATATTCCTCAGCAAACACACTGCAGTTTCCAAACGTCCAGCACTCACAGTGCATCCAATTGGTCCGTTCTTCTCTCATATGTGATCCCATTTATCCCAATGGCAAGGTCAAATGCTTTATGTTTTTTTTTTGTTTCTTGCTGAACACCATTTGATTCATGAATTTGAAAGGATATTGAACCATGTTAGTTATAGCATACTGGCAGTCCATTAATTTTGCTTGGTACGCAATCCAACAAGTTCTGTAATGGCCTTCCATGTATTTGTTATTTTTTGTCCACTAGTTATAGCACCATGTTTTTTGAGCAACATGCATAGACATCTGTTGGTTTGTTCAAATTATCATTTCATCAACTGTCTGTTTGCTTGATAATGTACATATGTTCTTACCGGTAGACACACATATAAAGGTGTGCCGCATCTGAAGGAGGATGAAACCCCACCCCAAGGAGGGATTCCTGGATGGGCAGCAATTCCAAGTCCTCGCATTGGCCCTTGGCTCCGGTTGATGCAAAAGATAGCTGCAGAACAAGGCCTTGTTCCAGAGTTTGAGGTAGTTTGCTTTACAATAGTGACCCATGACTTTTTGAGTGAACTGAACTGATCTATAATTATGATTGTTTGTGAAGATTACGCTTGAGGCTACTCACCATGGACCAGTTACCAGCACACCCACCATGTTTGTTGAGATAGGTATGTGCTTATGTGCATCCTTTTTTTTTCGTTTCTTGCATGTCATCATCCTACAACTTGTCTTTTTTGCCATGGACCCTCTTGAAAGTTCTTTTTACAGTTTACAGAAAAGCCCTACAGCTAGCTTAGCAACAACTTTGACCTATTAAACGTTAGTTCTGCCATCTTTGCCTCCTATCGCACCATCCTCAACTCTTATTCACATTCTTCAAGCAGCGCAATCCCATTTTGAAGTTGCAAGTGTACATGTATTTTCATAATCAACAGGAGTCTTTCCAACATATTGTTTGATTGAATTGGAATCAGCAGTAGTGGGGTATCTGAATGCTGGAACCATACTATACTTGTCGGTGGGATGTTATTCCTTTTTTGTTTTTTTCCCTGTCCATTTTACTTTGCAAGTTAGTGTATACAGTATACTACCTCTAGTTTAAATTACCTTTTGACTTTTGTTTTAGTTCCATAATGTAATTTGCCTCTATTGACTGTGCAACAATTGATCCAGTTTGATACCAGACGTTTCTATACAAGAACACAAAATTTTCAAGTTCAGTCATTTACAATGATCTGTATTCAGTTATTGTGTCAACATACATTTGATATGGTTTGCACAAGCTGTATTTTTAACATGTTTTGTTCTTTTGAGTTGTAAGAGTTAATTACTGCACTCTAGAAGATTATATAGTCATGTCCTCAGAAAAATCATAAATAAAAGGTAGTCAACTTAAGCATGTGAACTTTTGGAAAGAGATGCTTCTTATAACATGGACAGGATGAACAAGATGCAAGCAACCAATATTTTGTGCTCTATCTTGTGGACCTTTCCAAAAGGCCTTTGAGTTTATGTGAACTCAACTTACTGATGTAAATATAGCTCAGTAGGCCACTCCAGCAGATGAATTAATAGGCGTAATGAATATTAGGTTCTATACTCCCATCATGTCTGCTGGATCTGAATTGCTAACCTCGTTGTTGGACTGCTATAATAATGCCAGGAAGTACAGAAGACCACTGGGGTAGACAAGATGCTGCGCAGGCAATTGCTCTAGTGAGCTCTCCCCCCCCCCCCCCCCCCCCCCACCCCACCCCCCCTCTCTGTTTATTACGATGTACCTCTTAGTTTTTTCTTGTGGATTTGCACAAGCAGATGGTGTTTATTTGTTGGGCTGTCAGGATCATGTAGCATGTGGAGATTCAAAAACAAAGATCTTATACATCAAAATTTGGTGCATTGCCAATAGTCAAATGGGCCACATATCAGTTGGAAAGTGGAAACTTC
Organism: Saccharum hybrid cultivar R570; assembly: GCA_038087645.1. Classification (NCBI taxonomy): domain Eukaryota; kingdom Viridiplantae; phylum Streptophyta; class Magnoliopsida; order Poales; family Poaceae; genus Saccharum; species Saccharum hybrid cultivar. The sequence continues at coordinate 246,395 of JAQSUU010000810.1, forward strand.
TGTCTTGTGCCATCAGATCATGTAATGTGGGCCAGGATCACATGTGAACCTCTCCAGAACATAAGCACATCCTTTTACAATCTTGTTTAATTGTCTATCTCTGGTTCCTCTAAGATCTTCAACCCATATCTCTTCTGCCCCTCAAATACCCAAATTCTACTGCTCCCTCCGATTTCTGATGACGCTGTTGCCCGCCCCCAAATGTGAGCTCAATCTCTAATCTTTCTCCGCCGACATCCATCTCCTCATAATGTGGAGTGCTAGCTGCGCTGTGCTCTCCCTACCTGTATTGTCCATCCTTTGCTGCTGGTGATTAACATTTTTAACTACCATGCACCTTGTGTTTGTCTAATTAACCTTCAGGAGACACAGACATGAATGTGTAGTAAGTCAAGCATTATCATGAATCTAGCAGTGTGGCAAGAAGTATCTTTTAGTACAATAATTTAGTACAATAATTGTACAACTGCTAGATTAATGTGCTCATGTTCCAATGGCACACCTTGATTACAATAAGCATATACAGGATTAACTAGAACCAGTAATTATAGTTGTCGTACTGATTTGGACTGAGTGTTGTCGGGCGACCTGAGAGAAAGATTTTGGATATGGGGTTGAATCGAGAGCCAGGGGGGGGTTAGGTAATCAGGAATATTATCCGGGGAGGCAACTTGCCCCCCAAGTCTATAGACGTTCAATGCGATTCATCCCACACTATACCCAATCAACTACGCTTTCACAAAGTATTGAAAAGGTTTCCATGTGATATGTGCCCAATTCAGTATTGCTATTACTGTCTTATCCTTTATTTCGAATGATAGCTTTTAACTGTTCTCTTATAATGTGACCTGTGCCATGGAATTGAATTTTTTCAATTCTTGCAGGTTCTATGGAAAGGGCTTGGTCTGGAGGATGGAGATGCTGTTGGAAGTTGGCAAGGGTATGCCCATATGCATTTTTCCTTGTATGTAAAGTAGCATCGTGGGGATTTTACTTTATCAGAGTCTATACAAAGACACAAAGTATTATCCTCAATGAAATGTAGATTGTAGGACAGAAATTGTTACTTCATGTTGCTAAAAATTAGGAAAAAAATATTGATACAAGCACATATAGACCAAACACCAGAGAGTTGGGTCAGTATCATGATCTATGTAGCACAGATACAGATACATTTATCAGTATCAGGCGCATATGGATACGGGGCTACAACATTTTTCTAAAAAAAGATATGCGGATACACCTTTGTATTTTTTAATAAATAAATAATGAGGCATATTAAAATTCTAAAAGCAGTAATACACTTGGTGGAACTTAAAATTGCCTTGCATTCTTGCAATTGTGTTGTTCCCAGCATTGCCCAGCATATCCATCCAATTTTCTCAATGTCCAAAGTTGCAAATTTCAAATGAGACATATAAGCGCTTACTGCATAAGTAGAACTTGTCAAATTGGATCTCAAATTAATTCCATCCCCTGTTTTCCTTACCAGCCAGGCTCTGGCTGTTTTCACATAATGCAAAATCTTAGATTCCTTGTACACCACTGTTGATTGCATACATTGCATTCACATTTTGCTTGTCGATGAAATTGTTTCTATTTGTAAATCAAAATTAGGTGAATTTGGAAAATACCATCACAAAAACCATCTTAGTTGTAAACTACCATAGGTGTTTCTATGACATTTAGTGACATCGCCCACATGCCATCCTACCTCACATCCTATTGTGTTTTCTACATATGAGCATCTTTGTGATGGTATCCAATTAATTTGAAATTTCTTTTTCTTGTAAGCATTTATTTGTTACATTCTTACCCCCCCCCCCCCCCCCCCCCCCTTTTTTTCTTATAAGCACATGAAAACTCATTTCTTGTTATGCAGGAACTGTGAAAAGGTTCTACTAGGTATAGGAGGTGGTCACTATGTTCCTCGTCACATGGATATTGTCATGTAAGCATTGAGATAAGGTTATTCTTGAAAGCAATTTCTAATTATCTATTGTCTCCCCTGTATATTTTCCTTTTTGTATGTTAGCACTTCTAATGTTAAAAGACATTTTTTTAACATAATGGCAGGAGCTCTGCCTTTCAATTAAGGAGAATAGAATTAGCCTAGTTTATAAAGGAAAACCAGGCCTGCAGACGCACAGTTTAATAAACAGAAAAACTCCCTAAAACCAGAACACAATAGCCCCGACGACTAACCCACGGCAACCCACTTGCACACAGAGGTAACACAAAAACCAACAGCGAGTCAGTGACGGCATGTCCTCGTTGCCGAGCTTATCACAAGCAGCAAAGAGCAGCTCCGACTAGTACCACTGACGGACATTGAGGAAATAAAGACCTCAGCCTTCCTTCATTGTCGCCACAAGGATGTTAATTGGATGCCAGTATGTGTTGATCTTCAGAGCGAGAAACCAAGACCTTCGTAGCCTCCTCAAGGAGCTGAGAACTCAGCCCAGGCTTGGTATGGGTTCAGCTTGTCTCACTGGTTGTAAACAAACACTTTTAACCCCAAACCAGCTAAACCATGCAAATCCAATTTAACTGGACTGATCTGGTGCAGTTTGACAGGTTGAGTGGGTTGGAACCAAACCATGTACAAGGCTAGTTAAGGGAGTGTTGATTGATGCTGATGTGGGTGTGGTCAATCCTAGTTTCCTATATAACCTCTCTGGACTGATGCAGAATCTGTACTTGTGATGGATCTTGTCAGTGGAAACATTTTCGTTGTTAACTGACTTGTCATTCCCAATTTTCTCAGTTAATTTATGCTTGTTCTACTAAAGGGCAGAAATGAGTATTTTGATGTACACAAGGAAAACCTATATTCTAACTATCTCATTTCAAAATATATCAGCAAAGATGGTGTATGGGTCGGTCATTTACTCTCTGGCTACTCCTTGCCAATGGATACGCCCCAAGTAAATGGAAAAACTTCTGGAGAGGTTACTGGAATGTGGAAGCACGCCATCAAAGTTTCCTATGAAGCCACAAAGGCAGCATTTCCTGGTGGTGAAGTTATCGCACATCTTGATCACAAGTAAGTATTCCTAACCAGTTTGATGCGTCTAATAATCTATTAAAGATGTTTCTTCACAGCATTCATTTTTTTAGCTTATGTAGCTACTGTAGTTTTGGATTGCAAAATACTTGCTCACAATTTCGAAATTAGTAACACCAGCACCATAGGTTGGCATACCTGGTGACATTACCTGAAGCTTTTTGATGTGTGTCAATACATTTTGGAAAAATGTGAACATCCACGTGGTTTCAATCCAGTGCCTGGATCTAACCTCAACCTAAATGAAGACATGACAGAGGAGAGCTAGTGTTCGAAAGAGAGGCTCCCCTGTCTTCCCAGTTTCTACCCGCACCATCGGTTCCTCCGGTGAGCTCGCCAATGGTGAGGGTGGTGGACTGGCTCCTTCTGTAGTTGGCTCAAGTCTAGTCAGTTGTTTCAGTTTGCCTGGGTGGGTGCCGTGTCGAGGATGGTGGTCCTCTTCTCCCTCATCCTGGATGTGGTGGGCAGACTCCTTGTCGGTGTTGTTGCCGGCGGCAGTCTCCACTGGTGTGATGAGTTGAGTGCCAGAATAAAGCCACCTTTTTTCTCCTTCTGCTTTTTTTGGTGCTTGGTGAATGTGGAGGTAGCTTCAGTTAGATTGCTGGTGCGGCGGCTCAGCCTCAGTGTTGCTGTTCCGGTGGATTGTGGCACAGACCTAGATGTTCATACTAAAGTTGGGCTCAGCAGTCATCAGCGTGGCCTTTGCTGGCCCCTGGCCAGCCTGCACAATGCTGAAGCCCCTTCACCTATCTCCACCTCTTCTGCCACTGGCACACGGCCTGTCTAGATGCATGCTTCGTGGCGAGGTGTTGCGTGGCCTCGGCCAGGGCTAGGCGGCTAGCGGCGCTGGCCTGCTGCTGGGATGGTCCTGGCCTGATCCATCTTCTCTTGTGTCCTTGCGCGAGCGTACGCGATTCTGATGGCTTTTGTGGCGGTGCTACGGTCTTTCGTGGTCATAATTATGAACTGATGGAGCTCCAGGGTTTGGAGTGCTCTTCCTTGCGGCAGAAGGGTGTGGGGCCCTTCAACATGCAAGTTGTGCATGCAGAGAAGCCTGTGATTCTCTTCCACATGTACACGCAAGGGCCCACATGATGTTGAAGCAGAAGCATGTTGGAAGCGAATATAGAAGTGGCAAAGCTATTCCTAATGTTCGGGCTGACCTCCGACTTCCGTCGAAGCTGATCCTTAGATTCAATGTTAGAAGTAGCGCTAGTATCTTGAGTCCGGTGAAGCTTAATTAGTATCTATGGCTCAAGCTCTTTCCTCATAGACAGGCCCATTAGACAGTTGAGGGGAGCGTCGGCTGTACTATTAGAGTTCAACAAAGAGGATCCTCAATGCCTTCATCGTGGCCACTTCCTTCCCAAGGCCCCAAACAGGGAACATCACGTGTTCACTCCAGTAGAATGGATTTATGATTCGTACATACCTATGTACCCATGCAAATTAGCATCTCTATGTGAGTCATCTCATTGACTCTTGTCGTAGCTAGGTTGCTACAAGGTTATCCTTTGCGATGGAAGATCCTAAAGCTTTATACTCCATATTAACCGTTTTAATATATTTGAATCCTTATAAGAAAAAAGAATGATTTAACATTGTATTATGATTATTTATACCTTTCCTATACAAGGCTCTACTATAGAGCTAAAAGAATAGAGTTCACCTGCATGTTCAAGAAAAAAATAGAGCTAAAAGAATATCAGTCATGGAAATTTTAATTTTATATGCTAGAAAAAACACCAGTACATCACTACTGTTTAGTCAGCTGAAATAGACATGATACAACATATCCTGTTTCAGTTAAATCTACCTGTACTAGGTTCACAAAGGGCTTTTGACATATGTGGAATGTTAATTAAGATAATGGGTTTAACCTTCTTTGTCAACACGTACACAGCAAGATTTGTGATAATTAAAATCTTTAAATTTATTTGTTTTCTGTGTTGGATCGATGATTCATATATATCTTAAGTTTAATATTTGCTGCTGATTTTTGGCTGCAGTTATTCTTGTATTCAAGGCTTGTAAGAACCAAAACATTGAAAATACCTTCTGTGTGACATACTGGCAGTATGTCACACTGCTTACCTTCTTTCACAATAACATATAATGTTTTGCTGGAAAGCTGTCTTGACTAATTTAGCTTCCAGCTTGAAAACAACGAAATTTCTGCCCATGATATTATTCTATTAGTGCAACTAGTCTACTGATTGTACGGTCACCCTGTTCTAACGCATCTTTTGCTGTTTCCTTTCCAGGAGCTTCAAGGGCTGGCAAAAAATTGCTGTCACATCCTTTTTGCAGGAGCAGAACATTAGGATAGGAAAGCCTAGTGATTTCTTCTGATGTACTGCAACAGTGCTTGACACGAAATGTTGGTGGAGGTTGTGAATGCTTGAGCTGATTTCCCTGGGCACACGCACGCTAAATATGAAACATAAGACTAGAGAATACAATTTCTAATGTGATTCAAGAGCTTGAATTTTGCCATAACATGCATGCATTTCCTGAGTGCGATCGCTCGTGTTTGGTTATTTGCGATTTTCTGGTCAGAGCGTGCGCTGCTTCTGTCAGAGGACGTGAAGGAGCTGCAAAGAGTTAGGAATGAAAACACCAAAATACCAGCGTTGGTTTTTGTATAATCAATTGGGAGATGTATTTAGCTGCTACTATTCAATAGTATGTCACAGCGCAGCGTCTGATCCTTTCCACACTAGTGAGGTTGGACCGGGCTCTGCTGTAATGCTTGGGAAGATTTGTTTCCTGACTTGCTACAGATGCAGCCTCGGTTGTAGTATCTGACAACGCCCGATTATTTTGGCCCTCTTCCCCCACACTAGTGAGGTTGGAGTTGGACCGGTCTCTCTGCTGTAATGCTTGGGAAGAGTTGTTTCCTGATTGTGCTAGAAAGTGCAGCTTCAGTTGTACTTCTTGTATTCCAATTTATAAGATGTTTTGACTTTTTTAGATACCTAGGTTTTGCTATGCACTTATATCTACACAAACGAATGATCTAGAAAAGTGAAAAATGTCTAATAATTTGGAACGGAGCAAGTAGCTGACAATTGCCCACTTTTTTCTAGAGGTGAAAGAAGCTTTCATTTCGAGAGTTTTTAGCCCAAGAGGCAAGATCCCTGGATTTAGAGAGGTTGCTAAGCAGAACTGGAACACTCCTATTGCCTCCAATTGTTCCATTAAATCTCTTTCTTAAACTACAGAGACAAGTGACTCCAGAAATGGAGTCAGGGTAAGCTCGGCAACATCAAGACCCAGCTTGACATAGCCACAGATTTCCTTTGTCACCTCGAGATTGCTGAAGATAATGGTAACTGAAATGTTGTGGTGTGGGCGTTTGTCAGTCGGATGCCGCGCGCCCACACTCCGCCTTGTTGTCCGTGCACGTCCGCACTCCGCCTCACTGCGTTAGTCGGTTTCTCCATAAAAAAAAGATAGCGCCGCTCGCCTTCTCCAACATGGGGCCGCTCACTGCAGGCAGTGTACCTGCCCACCGTGGCCTTCTCCAGCACGGCGGCGCCGCACCCATGCCTCATCCCGCGCTGCTCCGCTCCACCATACTGCACCCCCCATCCACCTAGCCTGTCACGGAAGGAGAGGCCTGCGTCTACGCTTGGGGAGGCCTGCGTCTCCATCCACCTCGCCCATTGGCAGAAAGGGGTGGCCTGCGCCTACGCCTGGGTGTACGCTTGGCGTTGATGTCTCCCTAACCAGCGCGTGTCGCAAGCGTATGTTTCAAGTGTTTCAGAGGTATGTTGCAAGTATTTCATATGGATGTTGCTAGATCGAGATGTTACATATGTTGCAATGACTATACACATATGTTGCAAGCGTATGTTCCAAATGTTTTATTTGTTTTTTTTTAGATGTATGTTGTAAGTGAGTTTATATAGATGTTGCATATGTTTCACACATGTTGCAAGTGTGTTTATCTTAATGTTGTATATGTTTTGCAATGGCTTTTCAAGTGTTTTTCAGGTGTTTTTGCGAGTGTTTCAGATGCATGTTTCAAGTGTTTCATCTGTCCTCGGACATATGTTGTATATGTTTTATCTGGATGTTTCAAAAGTAGATCGGATGTTGCACATGTTGCAATGGCACCGGTGGTTTGGCGGATAGCGGCCTGCCGCAGGGCGTCAGCTCCTACTTTGCGCCTTCCTCGCGCGGCGCGCCTCGCCCTCTCATTTCCCTCCCCTTTCCTCCATCTCGCTGCGGCAAATCGAGCTTAGCGGGGAAATCCTACCCAACGAGTGTGCGGATGCCCACGGATGTGGTGGCCCCGGATGGGCCGATGGCGGCATGATGCCCACATGGTGGCCCTGCAGCAAGTTGAGGTCCGTGTGTTCCGCTCTACGTGCAAGAAGCAGAGCAGCCAGGGCGTCCGTCCGGACGTCCGGGCGCTTGTCATACCATAATCGTAATCTCTGTCAAGGTTAGGAATGAGTAAGAAACTGAAAGTACAATATTGGTCTTGCCTCACTTGAATAGTTGAGTGCAGTATTGCTCGGTTGCACTCCTGTATACTCTATGTGGGAAGTCAATGCTAACACACCATTCTTCCATCAATAAGCTCGATATCATAAACGGAAGAATTCTGTTGCAAAACTTCAGTTTGGCGACCGAATCATCGCTTCAGGGCTGTCTCTAATTTTGAAAAATACGGACTGACCTGACCGTACTGCAACAGGCCTTCGCGTGTGTGTCTTCGTCGGCCCGCGGTGGCGTCGGGTCTGTCTGAGACATCGAGTGCCAAGCCGAGTCGGCGTCTCAGGCTATGCGCACCGCCCCATCTGCATCGCCCACGCTAAAAGGGGGTGGGGCCCGCTTAGCAGGCAGCATACAGGTGAGGGAGCTGCCGCGCGCACAACGCTATCCGGACCGCCATCCTCTCCTCGCTCTCTCCGCCTCCCACTGCTCCTCGCCGGTGGCGCGGCCGAGCGCGGCGGCACGGAGACCGGCGGCTCGGCCCGAAAGCGACGGCGCGGCTCCCCTCCCTCCCTCCTCTCCTTCTTCGCGTGCAGCTCGCTCGCCGGCCATTGAGGTGGGCCGGCGGAGCTCGCGCAGCGGCGCCCAGCGGCCTCCCGGCGGCGCGGCTCCTCTCCCTCCCTCCACTCCTTCCCGCGCGCAGCTCGTCCGCCGGCCATGGAGGTGGCTAGCGCGGAGGTCACGCGGCGGCTTCCCGGCGGCGCGGCTCCTCCCTCCGGCACCGGCGGCGCGGCTCAGCCTCCTCTCTCCCTCCGGCACAGAGAGGAGAGAGGAACGCTGAACTTGCCCGCCGCGCAGAGCTTGCCCGCGCCGCCGGAGCGGAGCCCGCCCGCCGCCCGCCGGCGACCTCCTCCCTCCAGCTGCACGACGACGAACGACGATGTGGGGCCCGCCTGGAGAGGATAGCGAGAGGAGAGAGGAACACTGAACTTGGCATTTCACTGTGACGAACTGAGCGATAGCGCGTGCTTTGCCGTTCCGCGGTGCACGAGTTCAAATGTTATCCCTGGCGTTCCGATGGGTTTGGCGCTCCGCGGTGCGGATAGCCTCACAGTCTCGGCAGTCGGCATCGGCAAGAACTGAGAAGGCGAGAAGTCGAGAGGAGTCGTGTCGGGGTAGAGCGTCACCGCAAGCCGCGTCGGGTTCGTGCGATTAGATGCCGCGGCATGAAAGATGAAACGTCGCTGCTTACTAGCGTAGTACATACGAGAATAGGAACCGCCGGCATCGTACTGGAAAATTGTTGGGCCTTCAAATCAAATCCGACCAATATATCTACTAATTACTCCCTATCCCAGAAAGCAAGTCGTCGTGGGGTTCAAAAATCTGTCCCGGAATGGAAGTCGTTGCAGAGTTCTGGCACGTACACCAGCTATTATCACCAGCTATTATCGTAGCCTAGTTCCAGCAATCGTCCGGTGTACCACCTGCCTTTGCCTCCTCTATAGTCGTTCATTTGTGTGTAGTGGGCACTTTATAGTAACAATTAATGTAGTTCCTTTCTTGTGCTCACGGGGGTAATGCAGACCATTTTCTAGTTTCTTGGCACTCCCTCCAAGTTGTAGAACGACTTGCATTATGTGACGGAGGGAGTACATATATGTTGAGGGGGGGCCTCTGTTCCACGGCTCCCGGCGGTCACACTTCTCCTCCCCTAAAGCAGGCCTGCATCACTTAAGAAGATAAGTAAGAGGCAATATTTATTTTTACGAAAAACTTGCTTGGTACAGCTGAAGAAAGAGATTTCACTTTAGATTTGACTGTTCTCCCAATTTACCAACATGATTTATCATCTCTGGCCGAACCCTTCTCAGAGGAGGAAGTATGGATGACAATAAAAAAAATGTCATTGGACAAAGTCTCCAGGGACAGCTGAGTTCACAGGACGATTTTATAGAAGTTGCTGGAGTAATATCAAGGGTGATGTGTTGATGGTCCTAACAGCTATTCAGTGCCGTCATGTCTTCAAATTCAGGCTCCTTAATAGTGCATAAATCAGGCTCCTTAATAGTGCATAAATCACTCTTACCAAGCAGGGTGGAGGGAAGTCACAAAAAAAAAGCAGGGTGGAGGGAGGGAGGGGGCTGAGAGGGGCCAGACACCCTCTATGCTTGGCAAACTCCTCTTGTATTGATCTAGGATCAGAAAAATCTCGTTAGGAGACACGTAGACCAACAAGTAAATGAGGTTGAAGAGCTAGGGTTTAGAGGAGTAAAAAGTAGATTAGATTTGTTTTTCAATTGTGTTGGATGCCTCAATCGACGTGAGTTGGTTTTATGCCACCAATAAACGAATCCACATTGAAAACATGTTTCCTAGTTTTCTGTGGCCCTGTTCATCTGGCTTATAATCCGTCTTATTCAGCTTGTTTTTTCAGCCGGAACAGTATTTTTCTCTCACAAAAAATCAGCCAACAGTGTTTTTTCAGCCGACTTATAATTCCAGCCGAACGGGGCCTGTGCGGACTAAGGGTCTATTTAGTTGAGCTGTAGCTATGATAAAAGCTTTTGTGGTTTGAGCTGTGAAAATGCTGTTGTGGGCTATGAGCTGTAGAAAAATTAAAAGTTGTTTGGTTGAACAAGTATAAACTATATCTCATATCTTTATCTCTGTTGACACAACTACGAAAGAGTTCTTTATTCCACCCATTTTGAAAAGTAGAAAGCCAAAATCCAAAAGCAGAGTCTAATGCGCTTTTAAAAATGTACTACGAAAAAAGCCTGAAAACGCAGCCTCCAAAAACAGCCCCTTGATTGGGCTTTTGGCTTTTAGAAAGCAAAAGTAGCCCCAAAGCCTAACCAAATGGACCCCTAAATGACCTAGCCGACCCTAAGGCCTGGCTTGGCCGGTTTTACTACCTGCCCCAAAATAATCGTTGACATAACCCTCTGTTTTTAGGTGAGATTGCTCGAAACTAAAAACATATAGCACCAATAGCAATAATATCAAGCCATCGGTTATTTTTATTCTAAGAAAAACGCATGCTTCGACAATTTATTCGAATAGCCATATGTGAACATCAGCCATCGTTCAGACATCACTTGGGCTTCTTGCGGTTAGGAAAACTTTCTTCAAATACCTTCCGTTAATTGACCTTGAGAGACAATAACCTTGCAAGTCTAGCAAATAAGAATTTCCAAATACAACTTTGATAACTTCGTACGGACCTCATCCTCAGGGTCCTCGAGTCCTCAACGGTCACAGTTTGATGATAGGATGTACCATTGCAGCAAGCACGAACTGAAATAGTTAAATCATTGGAACTCTTTACAACCTTTTTTTTTGAACAAAAACTCTTTACAACCTTTTTAGTATCGGAAATAATCGGCAATCATGGTGGGCCACTAAAATCTGACTCGCTGCAACCACTTTATTTTCAAAGCGGATTGATGCATACCTTGTCTACCTTCATGGACTTCTCCTATAGCCACTTTAGCTTGATCATCATCAAGCATTTAAGCAACAAATCTTTGGCCGTTCGACGATAAAGCTCATCATTGATCAAAGCATACTTAAATGCAAATTACCGAACACTTTTATCAGCTCTAGCACTTGGATCACGTAAAACAAATTCACAAGCAACGAACATGGTTTTCATGTCTGAAAGAGCAATGAATACAGTTTCCGCGCACAACCAGACTAAGCAAAGCAGACTATAAAACAATGTGCTTACACGTAGTGACCAACCAAGTAACAGTACAAGACATGCACAAGTCAATCACACAAATATCATGTGTCCACCTACTTCCCCAAGGTTGATTAAAACCAAAAACTAAACTAAACCTAAATCAAAAAACACATAATTAATAAAAAGTTGCATCAAAGCCATTGGTGGTAGAATAATTTATAAGACTACAGAACACTTTAAAATATTAAAAAAATATGGACCAATGGGTATCTCATTTGCTAATTTCTGGACAGGCTAGTCAGCTAGATATCACCATTTGGTCACACGCCCGAAGGGCCTGGTGTGCATAGTATCTTACATCTACATCTGGGTCCTCACTGAGCTCAACTAGGCATGGTTTCACCGCCTTCTCCATAACCTGCAAATACGCATTCAATGGGGTAGGTGAAAAGCCAAATATTGATAAAAACAGAATCACAACAACAGAGTTTGATGGCTACAACTTACAGATTGATCAAGGATTGGTACAAGTGATTGCAGGACTTTAGCAACATTGAATTTCATGTTTGGAACCCTAGCAATTAAAGATGATATCAGTGAGACCTTGCCGAGAGTATGCCTCAACATGTGTTATTTTGGACTCACCTGTCCTTTGAAGAAGCAATGACAACAGGGAGCAACTGTTGGCATGTGATATCAGGACCCATGACAGGAGCTAGCAAAGAAATAGCTTGCAATGTGGTCATCCGATACAGATAATGTGGGTTGTTTATCTTCTCCAAAACCTAGAATACAAAAGAGATTAGACAATATAAAGCATTTCAATCTATCTTTTGATATAATTAATTAAGCATAAGGAGAATTTATTCCAATACCCTCTTTACCCTGCTTTAATGCAAAAAAAAAAATTGGTGCTGTATCCTCCTATATGGAGATGCGTATGTTGCAGAGATGTGTATGTTGCGTTGGTGTTGTGGGCACACAAGGAGGGATAGAGTCCGGAACGACGATATTCGGGATAGGGTTGGGGTGGCTCCAATTGAGGAAAAATTGATTCAACATCGGTTGAGATGGTTTGGACATGTCCAACGGAGGCCTCCTGAGGCGCCGGTGCGTAGTGGAGTTCTAAAGCGGGCCGATAATGTAAAGAGCGGTAGAGGTCGACCTAAACTAACTTGGGACGAGTCCGTTAAGAGAGATCTTAAGGAGTGGAATATCCCCAAGGATTTAGCTATGGATAGGAGCGCTTGGAGATTGGCAATTAACGTGCCTGAACCATGACCTCTTTTTGTCTTGTGCTCTTTTTGTCCCTTTATGTGTCTCATTGTTTTCTCGTCTCTTTTGGGTTTCATCTCTAGCCTACCCCAACTTGCTTGGGACAAAAGGCTATGTTGTTGTTGTTGTATCCTCCTATATGGGGGTATACAAGGTCCAATCTGATGTCATAACAACTTGGTCTATGCATTGTATCAGCATAGACTCTGAAACTGAGAGGCATTCAGTGAAATATTATCACGTCCAATGGGCAGACCACCTAGCTCACCCTAGGCACCAGGTGCCAAACAACCATGTAGCGCCGTCCATCTAAGCGACCAACTTAGGTGCTAGACAATACATGATAGGTGCCACCCATCTAGTGTGTGCCTAGCACTTCTGTAACACTACTTTCCTAGATTTCTTTATGAGCACACTCCTTTGTCGCCCTCGCATAAGAGATGATGTGCAAGGGTTTTGTGCATATAAGCTGAAATAGTAGGTTAGTAACCACAGGACTCATGTCTTTGCTCAATTCAAGGTTTTAAGCCTAAGAATAAAATAAGCAATTTACCATAATAAATGATATTACATTTTTAACAGTATTAAGGCTAACCTGAGGAATTATATGCTGCATCGCCCATTCAGGGCCAAATTCCTCTGCCAAACGCTTTAAATTGTTGGCAGCAGCATCTCTGATTGAGAAAACCTGAAGCCAAATGTTTAGTATTTTGAGTCACTATTACATTACATAGAATCAATCAAGAATTCAACTTATATGGTTTTCGAGCAAAAAAAATCAACTTATATGCATGGTTTCTGCATTAATGGAACTTGTATAATAATGGTTGGTGAAATCATTTATGCACCTTATCTTCCAACCACTGCATACAAAGTGCCCCCAGCTTGTCATCAAAAAAACCAACACCTAACTGGCTGGCCAACAAAGGTATGTACTCAATTATGGCAAGCCGAACTCTCCAGTGCCTATCTTCAGCGAGCTCTACAATGGCTGGTAGAAGTGATTGCGACAGCAAGTCAATTCCAATAACCTGTAAAAAAATACAGGAGAGAACTTACAAGTGCATCATTGAATGAAATGAATGATGCCAGGAAGCAGCTTGAGCACAAATTAAAAAGCCTATTCTTGTCCAATTAAACCAGGTGAACCATACTGGTTTCTTAGTCAAAACTACTTGCTACAGTGACAGCTGCATGTATAGTCCCAAAAGAGAAACCTAGCTTTATCCCAAAAAAAAATCACTGTTTGGAGCACAGGGTGAACAGCTATCATTAACCAAAATATAATGCTGCTCAAAAGTCAAGGCTCAATTCAAAAGCATGGGATCTTCAACACAAACATTGGGATTTTATTAACAACACATTTATAACAAATAGAAGATAGAAATAGTGCAAAGGAACTATACTTAGTTCCAAACTTAAACTCATATAATATACATGTTACAATAGAAAAGACATGGCGGCCAATTGACAAACCAAAGGACTAGAGGTGTTATAAACACTAGCTTACACAACGGCTAACCAACATAGGATAGCCAAATGACAAGGCTTGAAGTGGATAAAGGTATTGGAAGAGAAGATAATCTATATAATAGGAATATAGGATAATAGAACATTTGGGTTGAGAATAGTGTTTTCCTGTCACAACAAATCAGCATAAGCCAAATTTCAGCAAAACGAACAGGGCCGACTAATTTCTGGTCTTTCACGATTGATAACTGAATGTTTCAAAAAAGATTGATAAATGATAACTGATCTATTGCTATCCCTTTGGTAGGAAGAACGCCACTAGATTCCGAAGAAATAATCTGCAATTTTAAGGTACTATTCTAAAAAACAGAATATAAGTAAAGAAGTAAAACTTACAAATTAACTAATTATTATTCTTACCTTCCAACTAAATGGTGCACAGGTGAAATTGGTGGACAGGTAGTCTCTCAAGTACACAACCAATTACCAACAAAATTTCAGGCGCTACTACTTGTGGACGAAGCAGGAAAATCTGTGTTTATAGCTTAAACTAAATAGCTTGCCAGCATATCAGGCACTGACCTGGTTAACTTGATCAAGTTTGCTTATAATGTTTAGTCGAACATCAGGGAACTCATCCTTCAGCAAAGAAAGAAAAATGGGAAGAAGTTGTTCAATGGTGGCATCCTACAAAAGGTCAAAACTGGAACAGTCAGTACAATTAGATCAGCATTTTGCAGTTGACAAGTACCAATAATGATTAGCAGTAATGTTGTATGTTAACAAAGATCAACAAATATTTAACAGTACTATCAGAAGGAATATCCTCATGAAATGACAGGACCTGTCTAATATTCAAATCTTTAGCACAGAAGGATGTGGAAACGAAAAAAAACAAAAGCAACACAAAAAAATTCACAGAAGCATAAACTTTTTTTTGAAAATAAACATATCCATATCTCAACAAAGTGAACTGATAGGTTGAGGACACATGCGGATTAGATGTAGAAGAATAAGAAATTCCAAATAACCTATCTAAAATTCAGCATGAACTCAAGATTAGTTACACATATCATTATACAGCTGGGGGGCACATATCTTGTTATGTTCCTTCCAGAAAAGAATATAAACTAATTTAAAGCTATCAACAGAACAAATGAGAACTTATAATACTGATAACTGAAGTGTAATTTTCCATCAAACTGATACATTGCATTCACTGATAGAGCTCACACCTTTCCCAATACAGGAGCCATTCCCATAATAACTGATGCCAAAGCTGAACGAACATGCTGAGATGAATCTGATGATAATTCCTACGGGTACAACAGGAACAAGTTAACCACTGAATATTGGTGCAGAGCTCAACTAGTGTTTGTGCAACACGCTTAAACACACCTTGACACACGGAAGAATATGTTCGATTGCAATTTGTGGGTCTAATATTTTGCAGAATTTTGTAACTTTTCCAGCAGCTGCAATCCGCACTTCGGCCTCATTGTCACAGAGGAGGCGAACATATGCTGACACCAGATCACCCCTATTATAAAAGGCAATGGTCTCAATAGTAAATGAGTCATGGTATTACGTTGATTAATATTTCCATGTATAAAGCAATAATCAATTTATGTCAAAGCACCATTTTTAACATAAAGAAAAGATTGAACACCTTGTGGGCTCAGTACCAACAGCTTCACATAGCTCATACAGTTGATTTGCCACCATATAGCGCACACGCCAAGATTTATCCTGACAGATGTTAAGAAAGTATAAGTAATTGAAACCATGTATGGAGTGTGCTGAAACTTAATCATATAAAATCATTGTCTAGTGACAGACCTTAGCGTAATCTTATACTCTAGTAATTTTATGAAAATTAGTATTGACAACTTTTTATCTTTTCTCTCAACATTTATGAAGCCACCAAAAGTGTGTAAGATATACCTGAGAGAAATTTACAATAACTGGGAGAATATGTGCTGCACAATCTTGGGGCTCCAACAACTTCCCAAGAGCAGCACAACCCTCGACTGCCAATAGTCGCACTGAATCTTGGTCTGAGTTAACAAGTCAAACAGTTTCTTCTTAGCTGATGTAACATATGGTTTGATTGTGAACTAATTTCAGATAACAGACGCCTTGTAACTGTTGGAGTGTGATTGTATTAGGCCCATGAGGCTAGGCCCATGTGGCCCCATGTATGGTACCTATATAGCTACCCTTCTAGGGTTAGCCCAAATTCAATAGAGAATCATCACATAATATGGTATCAAGCTGAGTTTTTCCTCTCCTCCTCCCCCAGCCGCCGCCCCTCTGGCTGGCGCCGCCGCCGCCACCTCCATGGCCGGCCGGCCACCTCCTCCCTCCCCTTCCTCCTCTCCCAATCCTTCCTCTCCCTTCCACCCTCCAACACCTGCCGGCGGCCCACCCTGTGGCAGCAGCAGGGACCATCCCTGCGGCACAGAGG
Source organism: Saccharum hybrid cultivar R570 (assembly GCA_038087645.1). NCBI lineage: Eukaryota > Viridiplantae > Streptophyta > Magnoliopsida > Poales > Poaceae > Saccharum > Saccharum hybrid cultivar. The sequence continues at coordinate 262,808 of JAQSUU010000810.1, forward strand.
CTCCTGTCCACCGCTCCCCGTCCATGATGACGGCCACCGCCCGCTTCGACGCCGCGCCGTCCATGCACCAGGACCGCATGGAGTCCGCGTCGGAGGAGACCCGCCAGTCGCTGCGCGTCCTCAACCCCTTCTTCACCACTGAGGCCGCCCAGGCTCCCTCGGGCGAGCTCGCCATGGCGGCAATGGGCGCGGCCGCGGACGCGGGGGACACCACGCGGCTCGACCTTCCCTCGCCGCCCCCTTCCCTCCTCGCCACGGGGCATCCGATGCCGCCCTCCCTGGCGCCGCTGCAGCCGCAAGCTGAGGAGGCAGGGTCGTCCGAATCAGTGGCCGCGGCTCCTCCTCCTGTCGTCGACGACGGAGGAGACGACGGGGTCTTTCCTCGACAAGGGCCGCCCGCCTCCTCCTCAACAGGCCGCACAGGCTGCTCCCGCTCCTCTCCCCTCTCCCCTCCGCATCCCTGTCCCCCGCCCCTCGCGCCCTCTGCCTCCCGCCGCCGCTTCTTCACCGTGGCGCGTGCCGCCGCCCGCTGCCACGCGACATGGCCTCCGCCACTGCTCCCTACTCCTCCTCTATTCCATCACTGCACCCCCAGGTCCTGCATCCCTCCTTCCCCTTAGCGCCCTTCTCCCGCTGCTACTGCTGCCCCTGCTGGAGCTCCTGTGAGCGCCGCTGCCCCTGCTGGCCTGGGCGTTGGCTGCCACGCGAGCGTGCGCAGTACCAGCGCCACCGCCGCTGCCTATCGTGCCACGTGCCGGCGCCGCGTCGCGCGCCGGGCCTTGTTGGCTCCCTACCCTCTGTCATCGGCTCCATCTTCCCCGCCGCCGCAGCCAGGCCATCTTCCAGGCGCCACCACCACCATGGCCGCCACCGCCAGGGCCGCTGGCGCGGGGGCCCAGGTGTCGCCAATCCTGGGTTTAACCCCACATCCCTGTGGTCTACACCTCCCGGTGCCTCGCCCGGGCTTGTCGGTTGGGACCCAGCTGCCTTGGCCTACTCCTTCAGCACCAACACCAGCCCTGATTGGATCGCCGACTCGGGCGCCACTTTCCACACCATGCCCGATGCGAGTCTACTTTCCTCTCTTCGTCCTCCCCACCCTTCATGTCCCTCTTCCATCATGGTCGCCAATGGCACTTGCATTCCTGTCTCCTTCGTGGGCACTGTCAGTTCTCATGGTTCCTTTCATATCCGTGATGTTCTTGTGGCTCCTGGTATGGTTCACAACCTTCTCTCTATTCGTCGTTTCACAACTGACAACTCTTGTTCGGTTGAGTTTGACCCCTCTGGCCTCACCGTGCGGGATTTGACCTCCCGGGCTCCTCTGCTCCGGTGTAACAGCACTGGGCCTCTCTACACCCTTCGGTTTCCGACGTCTTCTTCGCCTTCCTCGGTGTCTGTTTCACCTTCTTCGCCTTCCTCAGCCGCTTTCGCCACCACTCTTTCCTCCACCACTTGGCACCGTCGCCTCGGCCATCCTGGCCGGGATGCCCTGATGCAGCTCAGTCGTAGTTCCGACATTCGGTGCTCTCAGGCTCACGATGATCACTTGTGTCATGCGTGCCAGTTGGGCCGTCACGTTTGCCTTCCCTTTCAGTCCTCATCCTCACATGCCCCTCGTGCATTTGATCTTATTCATTGCGACCTGTGGACTTCTCCTGTTCTCAGCATGTCTGGCTATAAGTACTACTTGGTGGTGGTCGATGATTTCTCCCATTATTCCTGGACTTTTCCCATGCGGGCCAAGTCCGAGGCGTTCCCCACTCTCAGCCACTTCTTTGCTTGGGTATCCACTCAGTTCGGCCTCACCATCAAGGCTGTCCAGTGCGACAATGGTCGTGAGTTCGATAACTCAACCTCACGTGCCTTCTTCCTTTCTTCCGGTGTCCACCTGCGCATGTCTTGTCCGTATACCTCCTCTCAAAACGACAAGGCAGAGCGCATGATCCGCACAACCAATGACATCATGCGCACTCTTCTGCTACAGGCATCTCTACCCGCTCGCTTCTGGGCTGAGTGTCTGCACACCTCCACCTATCTCCTTAACCGCCTTCCTTCTACTGCATGCCCAGCTCCCACGCCTCACCACGCTCTATTCGGTACCCCACCTCGGTACGACCACCTTCGAGTCTTTGGGTGTGCGTGTTACCCTAACACCGCCGCCACCGCTCCCCATAAGCTGGCTCCCCGGTCGACCCTCTGTGTCTTTCTCGGATACTCTCCGGATCACAAGGGTTACCGATGCTTTGACCTTACCTCTCGCCGTGTCCTCATCTCTCGCCATGTCGTGTTTGATGAGTCGGCATTCCCTTACTCCACCACCTCTCCATCCACACCTCCCGCTGACCCTGCGGAGGCTTCCTTCTTCCCCACTGACCCGGCGATTCCGCCACCCTTCTCCCTCTACCCTGCAGGTACTGCTCCGGCGCACTCTCCTGGTGGTCCCGCCTCGCCGCCCCAGGACCTTCCGGTGCCTGACACGGTCGTGGCAGCCCCGGAGCTTCCACCCTCGCTCTCTGTGGTTTCGCTGCCTCCCGTTGTGCCCGATGGTGCCGTTCCGATCGCGGGACCGAGCACACCGACCCCACCTCCTCCCGGGCGCTTCGGGCTCGTCTACCAGCGCCGGCGGGAGCCGCGTCCGCCCTCACCTCCTCCCGGACGTTTCGGCATCGTCTACGAGCGCCGGCGTGAGCCGCCTCCGCCGCTCTCGTCCCCAGCGTCGTCGTCACCGGTGCATGCTATGCCGGCATCGCCACGCTCTCGCGCCGACCCGCCGGTGTACCACCTGTCTCTTCTTCACCGGGACCCTCGTCACACTCATCCGATGGTGACGAGGCAGGCGTCTCGCCCGCAGGCCCTCACCGCCGCCGCCTGCGAGCCGGAGATCTCTCCGGTACCCTCTTCCATCCGCGCGGCCTTGGCGGATCTTCACTGGCGCCGCGCGATGGACGAGGAGTACGCGGCCCTCCTTGCCAACCAGACGTGGGACCTAGTGCCTCGTCCGCCGGACTCCAACATTGTCACCGGCAAGTGGATCTAGACGCACAAGAGGCGGGTTGATGGTTCCTTGGAGCGCTACAAGACTCGCTGGGTCCTACGCGGCTTCACTCAGCGGCCCGGCATTGACTATGCTGAGACGTTTACAGTCCGCACCGTCCTCTCCCTGGCTCTCGAGCGCTCCTGGCCTGTGCATCAGCTGGATGTCAAGAATGCCTTCCTTCATGGCACTCTGACTGAGACGGTCTACTGCAGCCAGCCGGCAGGTTTCGTGGATTCTTCTCGTCCTGACTTCGTCTGCCGGCTCAACAAATCTCTCTACGGGCTCAAGCAGGCACCCCGGGCTTGGTACTCTCGATTCGCTACCTTCCTGCAGACTCTTGGGTTCACGGAGGCCAAGTCTGACACCTCCCTGTTCATATACCACTATGGGGGTGAGACTGCTTACCTGCTCCTCTATGTGGATGACATTGTTCTCACTGCCTCCAGCGAGTCTCTGCTCCACCGCATCATTGCCTCACTCCAGAAGGAATTTGCTATGAAGGATCTTGGGGTGCTCCACCACTTCCTCGGCGTCACTGTTGAGCCCCGACCTTCAGGCCTGTTCCTCCACCAGCGGCAGTTCACTTGTAATATTCTGGAGCGAGCAGGGATGACCGCCTGCCAGTCCTGCTCTACACCGGTGGACACCCAGGGCAAGCTGTCAGAGGCTAGGGGGTCCGATGCTTGGGCCAGCGGACTCCACCGCCTACCGGAGTCTTGCTGGCGCGCTTCAGTACCTCACTTTCACACGGCCGGACATCACTTATGCCGTCCAGCAGCTCTGCCTCTACATGCATGCTCCGCGGGAGCCTCACCTGGCTGCTATGAAGCGGCTTCTCCGGTACCTCCATGGCACACTTGGCTACGGACTGCTCCTCGGCCGGTGTTCCACTGCCGAGCTGGTTGTCTACACCGACGCTGACTGGGCGGGATGCCCGGACACCCGCAGGTCCACCTCCGGCTACGCTGTCTTCCTCGGCGGCAACCTGGTCTCTTGGTCGTCCAAGCGCCAGCCGGTGGTTTCACGCTCCAGTGCCGAGGCGGAGTACCGTGTCGTGGCCAACGGCGTGGCCGAGGCCGCCTGGCTCCGCCAGCTCCTGGCTGAGCTTCACCGCCCACTCGCCAGGAGCACGCTCGTCTACTGCGACAACGTCAGCGCGGTCTACCTCTCCACCAACCCCGTGCAGCACCAGAGGACCAAGCATGTGGAGATCGATCTACACTTCGTCCGCGACCGGGTGGCCATCGGCGACGTCCGGGTTCTTCACGTCCCGACCACCTCCCAGTTTGCAGACATCTTCACCAAAGGCCTCCCTTCCTCGACCTTCTCCGAGTTTCGCTCCAGCCTCAACGTCTCCAGTGGCTAGTTGTGGCTGCGGGGGGGTCCTGTGTGTGTTGTGCTCTTACTTGTTTTCTTCTTGTTCAGCCTGGAACTCCGCTGCGCCGGTAGTTCAGACTGCGGGGGGGTGTTGGAGTGTGATTGTATTAGGCCCATGAGGCTAGGCCCATGTGGCCCATGTATGGTACCTATATAGCTACCCTTCTAGGGTTAGCCCAAATTCAATAGAGAATCATCACATAACAGTAACATTCAAGGATATTAAAAGATTTATCTTCAAGAAAATAAACAAAATGGTTTGATACAGAATTTCAATATAAAGCAGAGCTTAGCTCAAGTATTTTCAAGCCTCAAGGATTGATGATTATAATTAAACATCATGACTCCTTACAAGTCTGTAGCAGTAGGTTCAACTGAAAAGGCACAAAATGGGCATACACAACATAAATTATACTGAAATCATCAATTCTGAGAGAAGAATTATGCATGTGTTGTGGCTCAGATGGTCAATGGCTGATTGGGCCTCAATGTGGACCAGGTGGGCCACAGGAGAAAGCAGCAGCAGTTGTCCCAGCTTGGGGCACACGCTAGGAGGTATCCTAAGGCACAACGTAAGATACCATTGAAAAACCATAATACCAACTAGCACTGAAAGATCACTAAAACTGTAAAATAGCACTGAAAGAACCCACCAACATAACATACAATTGAAAAACCATAATATACCAGCTAGAAGTAGCACTCTTACATTTTCCATCCAGCTCCGTTAACAAGGGCCAAAATACCCCTACCCATTACCAACTTGCCAACACAGAAATGGCTGGCGACCAGCCCTCTTCACCATCTTCCTATTGTTCTTCTCCCCTTCACCGCCGCCGCCAAAGAGCACAGCTATGGCCACCACTCCACCGCCACCGCCAGAGAGCAAGACTATGGACGCCTCCACGGCCTTGCACCACTGGCCAGACTGCATGCGCAGCCGCCGCAGCTGTGTCTCATCTCCCCGCTTGCAGCCTTAGAGGCCCACGCTGTTCACCGGCCGTTGCAGTTCCACCAGCGTCAGGCGGGGTAGGTGGCGTGGCCGGGGGGAGGGCGGAGGTGGCATGGCCGCCAGCAGAAGGGACGTTGGCTGCTGGTGGAGCAGGCAAGAGTGGCTGGGTCACGCCGGGGGTAGGGGGGAGAGGGGAGGTCATGTGACCGCATCAATATTATCAAGTCATTTAGTGGATCCTAGTTGCCATGGGACCGAGCAGGCGACATAGTCGCGATTAGTTGCCGACCAGGGCGACTAGTCGGTCCTAGTCGTCTCCTAGTCATCCTATATATATCAGGACTAATATACCAAATATATACTAATATATTATATGTTCTAGAGTACTCCCTCCGTCCAGGAAAACATGCAATTCTAGCACAGTGTCACGTTTTAGTATCTTAAGTTTGACCATTCATAGATAAAAAAAGTATCAATATTTATGATATCAAATAAATATCATTAGATTAAGGAAAAAGTCCATATTACTCCCTCCAAGTTTGGCCTATGTCCAAATAACCCCACAAACTAGCATTTGGTTCAATTTACTCCCTCCAACTATTTAAGTTGGTCCAACTAACACCTTAAAGAGATTTTTCCTTTTTGTTTCTCTATGTACAAATTATATTTTAGTTTGAAATTTTGTGAGGTGATAGAGGACATTGTATTTTGTGTTAGAAAAATGCACTATGAATTTTTCATCATATGTTTTCTACGATATTGTATCTCTAGCGTTAATTTATTATTAAATTCCCTAAGCTATCAAAATAGTGGCAAAAAGTTAAGACATATTTTACTAACATGACTTATGATGTTATCTATCACATCACAAAAGTTGATATTAAGACTCAACTAATACGTGGAAAAACAAAACTAACAAATCATGTTAAGGGATAAACTAGACCAACTGAAATAGTTAGAGGGAGTAAATTGAACCAAATGTAAGTTTAGGGGGTAATCTGGACATATGCCAAACTTGAGGGGAGTAATTTGGACTTTTTCCTTAGATAAAATACGAAATGTATTTTTATAATAAATTGATTTGGAGCCATAAATATGAATATTTTCACTAGAAACTTGGTCAAACGTGAACTACTTGTTCTGGCACGCAACCCATAGTTGCATGCTTTCCTGGACAGAGGGAGTACAAATCAAGCATGAAGATGAGTCTAGGGTGGTGGCTGCATGTGGGGTTGCAAATTGGGCTGAAAAACATGAGCACAAGTGACCTAAGCCAGCCCATGTCCTAAGCTACCCAGCAATTCCATACTGTTTCTGGTAGTCCACCCCCTAGTCGTCTAACTAATTGTGATTAGTCGCCGACTAATCGGACGGCCAGAAAACTAATCAGCCCAATCGAGTTGTAGCCCCTAGTCGAGTCTAGGATACCGACTAGGACGACTAATCGTGATTGATCCGAGGACTTGATAACACTGGGTCGCGTGCGGGGGAGGGGATGCTGGTCGCCGGCATGGGAGGCATGAGCGCTGAGGTGAGATTGAGGATAAGGTGAGCCTAAGGGTAGAAATGCCATTTCAAGCCTGGTTATGTTCTGTCCAAGGAAGAAAAATACGCTTTCAGTGAAAAAAAAATGATGGAATGCTATATTAAGTTAACGTTTAGATCTTTCAGTGGTATTTTGTGTTGACAGATTCTTTTGGTGGTATTTTACGATTCTTGCGATATTTCAGTCCTACAGAACCAATTTTCCCAATACAGTTAAGCTTACAAGTTACAAGGCAACCAAAAAACCCTCTATTTTATGATGTCTATTTGAGCTTGATGAAAATGGGAGGGCCATGAATAAGATAATAAGCACATAAGAACAATTTTGCATAGCTAAGCAGGTTACAATGGCAATGGTATTTGTATTAAAAATTGATAATTGTAACAACAGATTGTGGTAGCCAACAGGCAAAAAAAAAAAGATATTCGACTATGCATCATGTCTATTACATACAGAAAAAACAAATTGCTAAAGAATATTAAAGGTTGTACAGTGGCGCAAAACAGAATATGTTGATGAATAAGCATCAATTAATTCTTATGAAGTTAGTAATAAAACAAGAAAATTCACTAAAGTCAAAATGCAGGTGCAAAGCACAAAAGTAATCCAATAGTACAATAAATTGTAACAATATGTTCAGAACAAAATTAAATAATAGAACGAAGATGTATGAGTCATACGTATGGAACTAAAGCAAATCATCCACAAAACAAAAGAGATAACTTAATAAAGCAGTGGTAAAGTTGTCTGTAGGATGTACCATCTTGAGTTAGATCATCAAATATTGACATGATTTCTGTCTTCAAATGACTTTGTTCAACTGTTGAAGCAAACTTTCCAAGATTGGATGCAGCAGCTCTTCGTACCATAGGCATGTCGTCTTGGCATAACTGGCCATAAATTGTCCTCAGTTCTGCCTTCAGTTGTTCAGGTGCACTAGGATAAGCGATATGAAAAAGGCCACATGACGAAACTCGAGCTGTGAACCACTCGCCGGCCGCCAACCTCTGAATTGATCAAGTATGTCCAGTTAATTGCTAAAAGATAAAGAACAGTGTAGAATGTAATTGTACTTCCCACATACACAAGTGCTTTGTGTTTGTCATATAATTTTGAATGAAGTGCCCCCTCTTCATGTGCGGTAGACAATCATAACTAATTTAACTAAATCCATAACACGGAACTTAAGAACAAAGAATAGTTTATTAAACATGTAGAAAACTAGTTCACTAGAAATCAAATATTAGTTGTTCATTTACTAATGGAATAAGCTAAATGATTGCTGTAAACCTCTCCCAATACTATAAAACAACAAATAAAGATTGTTGATGACATTTGACAAGGTAAATAGGTAGCGTCATTATTTTATGATGGGCATAGGCAAATTATATTAAAAGCTAGTAAAATGGCAAACAAACAGATTTCCAAAATAAAAACACTAGTCTAGATAATCCTGTGGAACTTGTTCAAAGTAAAAACACAATAGTCTAGATGATCCTGTGGCAGTGGACCACTTCCAATACATATTGTAAATTTGATGATGACTCCAGTAACTTGTTAAATGAGAATGTAGAGTTATAAATTCATGAGGATATTCAATAAGCTTCTGCATAGTGTTATGAAGCAACAGTAATGATTATAGAATTACAGAAAGTTTGACAGCAGTACAAGGAAAAGAAGCTTATGTGTATTTCTAATAAGATAGATGAATGTAGAACTACAGCTTTAGCCTAAATAAATTGGTGTGAATACTTCCTTTTCTGTCAGTGAATAAGAAAAGATTGAAACCTATCACGATAAAAGTAGTCTGCATACCTTTACGACAGGCGCGAACCAGTCCACAATATCACTTTCCTTCATCTGTGCTCCTATGCGACAAAGCGATTCCACAGCCTTGTCTCTGACGCAGGTTTCCTCCACAGTACACAATGTTTCCAGTGGTGGAAGCAAAACGTGTGCATGCTCTACACCTCCAACATAAGGAATAAAAACGCCCAACTCTTCCGCCATTGCAAGAAGCACCTCATCTTCATCGTCGTTGTTTTCACTAAGGAATGGAATCAGCTCTTTCCTTGTTCTTTCTTCACCCAATGCCCGGGCAATTGTAGAAAGCTTTCTGATGGAGTTAAGGCGCAACTGAATATCTTCATTTTTCAGTTCATCAATCAGTACAGCAATCGGGTACAGAGGTTCATCAATCATAGCCATTATTATGTTTGGCTAGAAATTTTTTTTCAGCTGAAAAATACACCAAAAGGAAAATAAGTTAGCGTTGTTAAAACTGAGCACAATATTATGAAAGCCAAAATCTTATCAACCATTGGCTACAGGACGCCAAATTAGGAAAGCATGTTTTTACTACAGGGGCGGACCCAGCAAAGGGACATGAGTGTGCGCATGTACACCCGATAATTTTTCCAAAAGGTTCGAAATTAGGAGGCATCAATCAAATAGCCAAATAGCTTTAGGTTAGGGTTTGGGTACTCGGCTTCGCACAGCAGGAAGGGAAGAGAAGGATGGGGATACCTGGTGGGTGCTCGTCGCCGGCGAAGAGACCGGCACCTTACGTAGGGCGGAGCCGGCGCCGGCGGACCACCAGTCGTCGGAGGGCGAGGGGGGCGAAACACCAATCGTCCTAGTCTCGGAGAGCGAGAGGGGTGCGTGAGTGTACCGTGAACGGAAGGGGAATGCGGCGAGGGAGGGGTGGACTCTGGGCTCATTGCCTCCCGAATGCGCCCCCTGACCAGACGCACGACGCGTGGGCTTGACCTGCATCAAACGGCGCGAGGAGTCTACCTCGGCAGCTCGCGCGTGCTGGTTCACTTGGCTCCATAGGCTCTCTCGGTTCCACGGTGATTAACTCGCTCGGCTCCCTCGGCTTCGTAGGCTCTCGACTCAACAAATCGAGCGGTCAGATTCGGAACAGGATGTCGCGACAGCGGCGGCAGGGGGCTCGCAGCCGCATCGCATAGCAGCAGGTGGCCCAGATCAGCCAGGAGCAGATGCGCCTCCTCCGGCCTGGATGCTCGCCGCCAGCGGCAGGTGGCCCAGATCAGCGACGTCGACCTCGGCAGGAAGGCGCCGTCCCTGCATCAGGACCATTCCCCTTCGTCGGCTGCACGCGATTTGTGGAGGTCGCTGCTTCATCCATGGATGCGGCAGTGGGGGTGTGCAACCAGGCCTAGGGCTAATGGCGGCGGCGGCGGACTCGTAACGATGGAAGTGAGCCGATGGAAGTGAAGCCGAGCCGTCGTTCGTTTGGTGCCGGCTGACTTCGAGACGATGGAATCGTAAAGCTGAGCTCCGAAGCGTCGTTTGCTGCTGCCGTAGGATGAAGACCGTGTCCACGCGGCAACCATCGATGTGGGGGGCGCACGCAAGGAACGGAGAGCCCATCGCCCACCCAAGTTTTTTCCAGGGGTGCGAGAGGGAATGGGAGGGGAATGCGGCGGACGGCCGGCGGTTGTTCGGCCCGGGGAGAGCGCACACGGGCTTCTCCTGGGCCGTTCGTTGCAATTTCTTTTCTCTCTCTTATTTATTTGTATATTTGATTTCATATCTATCCTCTCCATCAATGACCAGTACAACATTAGTTTTAAATAACCGGAATAGTAATGGATATTTATTATAACATTGCAAATTAGCAGATGAATTTTTTTTAAAATATTTTATTAAGGTTGACCATTTTTTATTAAAGAAATAAACCATTTTCACTAGAATAATGTAGAACAATTTCACAAACTTTTTTTTCCACAATGGTAAAACCGAACAATTTCACAAACTTGGAATGGTTTTTCTTGTAAATAAATCTGTAACAACTATCTTAGATAAAAATAATTTTCCCTTTGTGACAATTTCCTAGTGAACACGAAATATTTATTTTTGTTAAACATGGGACAATGACTCCCATGAAACGGGCCGGAAACAATTCCGGAAAAGGGAGGATGGGGGTTTGTGACAGAGGACTGCAGCGGAGATGCTCTACAAGCTGGAGCTGGCAATTTGAGCAATCTCAGAGATGCTTTTCAAGCTGAACTTCTTGCCAGTATGGCTGGCATGAAGGGAACAGGCCAGCTGGGAATTCAGAAGATTGGTCCGGTTCATTCGGCTTATAATCCGTCTTTTTTAGCTGGTTTTTTTCAGCCGAAACAGTATTTTCTCTCACAACAAATCAGGCAACAATGTTTTTTAGCCGGCTTATCAGCACAGCCGAACGACTCCATTGTTGCAGAAAACAGATTGCATCATGATTAAAGAAGCCATTGAGAGGGAGATGGTTTTAGGTTGGCACGTTATGGAGGACTTTTCTTTGAACCGAAGACTTTGATATAGGCCTTATTTAGTTGGCGAAAATTTTTGCAAAACGTTACTGTAGCATTTTCGTTGTTATTTGGTAATTAGTGTCCAATCATAAACTAATTAGGTTTAAAATATTCATATCGTGAATTTCGGCTAAACTGTGTAATTTATTTTATTTTTTATTTACATTTAATGTTTCATGCATGCGTCCAAATATTCAATGTGACGAGGAATCTTGAAAAATTTTGCAAAATTTTTTGCAACTAAACAGGGCCATATTTTAGTTTTTCTAGCTTCTACACGTCAACACACATGGGCCTCGTTCGGCTGGCTGGTGGCTGGTGGCTGAGGCTGATTTATTGTGAGAGAAAAATACTGCTGGCTGGCTGATGGCTGGTGGCTGGTGGCTGGTGGCTGGTGCTGAAATGGTGTGAGAGAAAAGCACTGCTGGCTGGCTGCCAGCCAGCCGAACAAGGCCATGTTCTCGAGAAAGAAACTCTTCTCGGTTGAATTTTCCCATCATGAATGTAATGTAATAAAGTAGCTCATGTCTTGGTGGCAAAAGGTTGTGATTGTCCTATAAACACTACACCTTATTTGGATGATGTAATATTAAGAGATCATAGTATCAAGAAATTATAGTTTTAGAACTATTGATGTGCAAAAACGTGTTTACTAAAAGAGGTATGGTAATGTTCTCTACCGAGCGTCCGTCCGGTCGGACGTGACGGATCCGCCTGCCACCGCGTCCAGCGCCTTGTGCGCCCATGGCCTCGTGCCTCGTGCCCCCACCCATGCCTCGTGCTTTGTGCCACGCACTGCACTCACTTCGTGTCACCCATGCCTCGCGATGCGCACCACTTACGCCTCGCGCTACGCTGTAAGGTCCAAATGGCTAGAGGGGGGTGAATAGCCTATTTAAAATTCTATAAGCTTCACTAAACAACAATTGTTAGTATAAAAGATGGCAACGCTAATTCTAGCACTAGCTCAACTATACTAAGCAAGTCATCTATACAATTTTAGTGAGCAAGACTATGATCTCTAATTCACACCAACAAAGCTAAGTCACTAAGCTACTTACTCATGTGTGATACAAACTACTCTAATCACACTAGACAAGATAAAGTACAAAAATGAAAAAGTGAGTGAATTGATTCTTATACCAACGGTGTAGAGATGAGATGTATCCAAAAAATCAATCACACACAATCACAAAGAGAATCATCGGCAAAAGATGACACAAGATTTTTTTACCGAGATTCACTTGCTTCCCGGTAAACTACTCGTTGTGGCGATGCACCCACTTGATGAATCACGTGCTAATTAACTATCAAGAGTTAAACTCTCAGCAGCTGCCACACATCCACTCGCAAGATGGAGATCCTCCAAGCCAAGAGCTTCACTAGAGTAGCCAATTCACGAACTCCCGCGGGGAAGGCTCAAGAACCCCTCACAATCGCTTGGTGAGGCTCGAAACAATCTCCAATCACAAGCTCAACACCACCACTGCTCCAAGCCCTTTAGGATGTCAGGAAACACCCAAGAGTAACAATAAATCTGCAGCAAACTCGAAAATCAAGTGCCACTAGATGCAACTCTCAATGCAATGCACTTGAATCTCACTCAATTTCACTAGGATTAGCAATCAAGTAAGAAGATGAGTGGAGAGAGTGTTCTCTAGCTCAAAGTATGCCTCAAGTATTCAGTTGTGCAAAAGAGAGCCCCCAAAGGCCGGTCATGCTCATATTTATAAGCCCTCAAACAAATAGAGCCATTGGCCTTCTCACAGCAGCCTGATCGGGGGCATCAGACGCGTCTGTCGCCGCACCGACGGACGCTGCTCGCGTCTGATGCTCGTCTGACACGCCCACTCGATCTACGCCACGTGTCCTGCTTCGAATGTGGCCCGTTGATCTCCAACGGTCACTTAACACTCAACGCGCATAGACACAACGCGTCGGACGCGTCAGGTAACAAACACCAGACGCGCCACCTTCGCATCGGACGTAGTCCAGTGAGCACGTTTTCACGCTCGATCGTCAGACGCGTCAGGTGGCTAGGCATCGGACGCGCCCATAGCGTCTGACGCTCGCACCACTACTGTGCGCCTCTACGTGCAGCCGACGTTACCAGCGACGGACGCTGACGTCACGCGTCCGATGTTCGCCGTCAGTGCGTCTGATGCAAGCTCACCAGCAGCGCGCCGCCTAGGGTTAGCCACCAGACGCTGACGCTAGTGTCTTATGCTCCTAAGGCCAGCGCCCGACGCCTACGAAGCCAGCGTTCGACGCCTGTGAAGCAAGTGTTTGATGCTCGGAAAACAGTGAGGAACCCTTCCACAACTTCACCTCTAATTCTCGACTTCAGCGTAAAGGAAAATAGTCATTTTATTTCCTCGAAAACGTCTGAATCCTGCGCTCGCAAGCTTGGCGAGAGGGAGAGAGGACCCCAAGCCCCTCTCAACCGCTCAAACACCATCGCCTTCGTAAATGTGCCAACTCTACCAAGTGTACATCACCATATGCATATGTGTTAGCATTTTCATAATCATTTTTCAAGACGTTATGTTAGCCCTCTACTAGATTTAAATGCATATGCTTAGGACATTTACCTAGTAGCACTTGATTCACGAGCTAACCGTGATTGCCCCTCTTGATAGTCGACTATCAATCGTAAACCCGGTCAATCACTTCTCTACTCATCTTAGACCAGCAAAAGCAAACCATATGATTATACCTTTGCCTTGATCATTTTGTTCCATGTCCACCTCCACATGCTTGATCACCATGATCATCATTTTATGTGCATCTCCATCATGATCGTCATTTCATGTCTATGCACCATCTCTTTGTGATCTTATGGCCACCACTCCTTGCCATAAACGCCTTCATCACATGTGTTGCTTATGCCTAATTCAAAACACTTAACATAGGATATTAGCAACTTGGTGTCATTAATTACCAAAACTAAACTTGGGCTTTCAATCTCTCCTTTTTTTTGTAATTGATGACAACCATCACAAAGATATGAAATGAAATCATATTTCAGGTTTGGTAGTATTAGCTCCCCCTACATATGTGCTTCCATGAGTTTGGTTTAATTTTTGCACATATGTAAGAATCAGAGTTTTAGGAGAGTTACTACTAGCAAAATAATGCTAAGGTATATAGAATGAACCTTTGAAGCGTGATACCAATCGGAGTTGCCAATATATACCATCCTTAGCACCAATGTAGCTAGACACCACTTGTAATACATCACTTGTAAATATCATAAACACTAAAATACCCCGTGAAATCAACATTATATGCAAAGAGTGTCTAGATACCACTTGTAAAGCTACTCTCAATAATTTATCATTCAAGATCTATTTCTAGCATTCACCACACAATCATGAATATGAATTTAAGCTTTGCAATGCAACAATTCATCATGTTAGTGCACATACAAATGCAACAAATGATTCATGAGCTTGCTCCCCCTACTTGTGTGCTCAGTTTTAATTGATCCCTTTCCAATGTCATATCTTTGATTTATCTCCCTCTTTGCTTTTTCTCCCTCTTTGCTTTCTCTCCCCCTTTGCAACTTAACTTTTTATCTTTGTGATTTTTCTCTCCCCCTTTGTCAACAATCACAAAAATGTGACAATTTTAGTGAGAGCTAAGTCAATCAATATGAGGGAGTCCAAATTATGGTTCAATCTAGATCACTTGCCTAGAACATGTAATTCGGTTTGATCCAAGGACAAGCTTCTTCACACCTTATAAAGTATAAGGGTTATCTTGGCCATGTTGAATTACACATCATGAGCTCATTTTCTAGATTCAACACTAGGTTTGCAAGCCCATAAACATGTCATATGCTACCACTATATCAAACAAACATAGAAGCAATAGTGGTACCATATATACATCAAAATCATTTGATTTTTATGAATGAGCCTATTTATCATGCAAATATGTCTATATGTTCTAAACAAGTCCTTAGTAAAGTATGAATGATATGCCAAACAACTTTACCTTGCATTGTCAAAGGGGAGGCATGTCATATAAGAACGTGGGGGTGCACTCATTTCAAGTTGGAGAAGTCAAGTATATTCAATTCATTCTTCAACTTGTAAAATCTCTTCTCATCAAGTGGCTTTGTGAATATGTCGTCTAGTTGATCTCAATGCTAATATCACTCTTTTGTTGATGGTCTCTTATGAAGTGATGCCTTATGTCAATGTGTTTGGTTCTTGAATATTGAAACAGATTTTAAGTTATCTTGATTGCACTTTCATTGTCATAAAATAATGGCACATTCTTGAACTTGATTCCAAAATCATTCAAGGTGGCCTTCATCCAAAGTAATTGTACACAACAACTACCGGCACTAATGTATTCGGCCTCGGCGGAAGATAGTGCAACACTATTTTGTTTCTTTGATGACCATGAAACAAGAGACCTTCCTAGTAATTGACAAGTGCCACTTGTGCTTATTCTATCAATCTTGCAACCACCATAGTCGGAATCCGAATATCCAATCAACTCAAAGTTTGATCCCTTGGGATACCATAGTCCAACATCATGAGTGCCCTTAAGATATCTCAATATTCACATGGTTGCTTTTAAGTGACTTTCTCTAGGTGAAGCTTGATATCTTGCACACTTGCACACACTAAACATCACATCCGGCCTAGAAGCGGTGACATATAGCAAACTTCTAATCATTGACCGGTATAGTTTTTTATCTACCATGTTTCCACTAGCATTAATACCTAATTGATCATTTGTGTCCATTGGTGTACTCATTGGCTTAGCATCTTGCAATCCAAACTTCTTGATCATGTCCTTCATGTACTTCCCTTGACTTACAAAAGTGTCATTCTTCATTTGTTTGATTTGAAGTCCAAGGAAGTAACTAAGCTCTCCAATTATAGACATCTCAAACTCATTTGCCATCATTTTTCCAAACTCTTCACAAAAGTCTTGATTGGTTGATCCAAAAATGATATCATCCACATAGATTTACAACACAAACAAGTCATTTTCAAGCTTCTTGGTGAAGAGAGTGGTGTCAAGCTTTCCCATCTTAAACCCTTTAAAGAGGAGGCAATCTCTTAATCTCTCATACCATGCTCTAGTTGCTTGCTTCAAACCATACAATGCTTTCTTAATCTTATAAACATGGTCAGGCTTCTTGTCATCTTCAAAACCAGGAGGTTGCTCAACATAAACTTTTTCGTTGATATAGCCATTGAGAAATGCACTCTTGACATCTATTTGATAGAGCTTGATGTTGTGTGTACAAACATATGCTAATAAGATTCTAATTGCCTTCAATCTTGCAACCGATGCATATGTCTCACCAAAGTCAAGACCTTCAACTTGTGTGTAACCTTGTGCAAACAATCTTGCTTTATTCCTTACAACCATGCCATCTTGATCTTGCTTGTTTCTAAAGACCCACTTGGTGCCAATTATATTGTAGTTCTTTGGTCTTTCTACAAGTTTTCAAACTTAATTTCTAGCAAAGTTGTTTAGTTCTTCATGCATGACATTTACCTAATTGGAATCCTTCAAAACATCTTCTATTTTCTTAGCTTCTTTAAGTGACACAAATGAGTAGTGCTCACAAAAGGATGCTAATCTTGATCTAGTATGAACACCACTTTGAATTCCACCAATAATTTGATCCAATGGATGATCTTTTGCAATGCTGATAGGTTGGAGTATTGGGAGTTGATTACTTCCTCTTGCTTGACCTTGATCTTGAGCTTTATCATGAGTACCACTTGAGCTTGCTTGATTTGTATCAATTTGCACATCTTGATTAATCATATGTATGTCACCATCACGATCAACTTGCCTCGGCCTTATATCACCAATGTCCATGTTCTTCATTGTATTTGACAATTGATCTCCTCTCACATCATCAATGTTTTGAGCTTCATTTTAAGATCCTTGGGTTTCATCAAACTCAACATCATAAACTTCTTCTAAGGTGCCATTTGTGAGATTCCAAACTCTATATGCTTTGCTTATGGTAGAATAACCAAGTAGGAACCCTTCATCACATTTCTTGTCAAACTTGCTCAATCTAGTGCCTTTCTTGAGAATATAGCATTTGCAACCAAACACTCTAAAGTATGCAATGTTGGGCTTTCTTCCATTCAATAGCTCATATGGTGTCTTCCCAAGCTTTCCATGGCAATAGAGACAGTTGCTACAATAGCAAGCCGTATTGATAGCTTCATTCCAAAATGAATGACTAACATTGTATTCACTAAGTATTGATCTATCCATATCAATCAAGGTTCTATTCTTTCTTTCTACTACACCATTGGATTGAGGAGTGTATGTTGAAGAGAATTGGTGTCCACTACCAAGATCATCAAATAAATTCTCAATTCTTGTGTTCTTGAACTCACTACCATTGTCACTTCTAATTTTCTTGATGGTAGTCTCAAACTCATTTTTTGCACTCTCTTGATAAAAGACTTGAATAGATTATAAACATCACTCTTGTCATAGAAAAAGAATACCCAAGTGTATCTAGTGTAGTCATCCACTATCACAAAATCATACTTGTTGCCACCAATGCTAGTATATGTTGTTGGCCCAAACAAGTCCATGTGCAATAACTCAAATGCCTTAGAAGTGCTCATTTCACTCTTGCTAGGATGTGTATTTCCAACTTGTTTTCCGGCTTGACAAGCACTACAAGGTTTATCCTTCTCAAAAGTGACATCCTTCAAGCCTTTAACTAAGTCATGCCTCAAAAGTTTATTCAATTGTTTCATTCTAACATGACCAAGCCTTCTATGCCATAACCATCTCATACTAGATTTGCTAAGCAAGCATGATGTCAATTGTGTCTCGCTATCATTGAAGTCAACCAAGTATAAGCTACCATGTCTAAATCCTTTGAATATCAAATTTGATCCATCAACACTAATGACTTCAACATCATCACTACCAAATATGCACTTGAAATCAAGATCATAAAGTTATGCCACCGATAAAAGATTGTAATCCAAGCTCTCAACTAGCAAAACATTAGATATGCTCATGTCATTTGAGATAGCAATTTTACCAAGCCCCTTGACCTTGCCTTTCTTGTTGTTGCCGAAAGTGATAGCATCAAAACCACCATTTCGACTTGTATCAATTAACTTGAACATACAAGAATCCCTCGTCATATGTTGAGTGCACCCACTATCAAGCACCCAATGCCTTCCTCCGACTTTTGTAATTGACCTACAAGACAAGATCAATTCTTTTTAGGAACCTAAACTTGTTTGGGTCCTCCAAGGTTAGTGATCAAGCTCTTTGGTACCCAAATGACTTTCTTCTTTGAGCCCATCTATGGTGTACCAATGAATTTAGCATGAATACCATTAGTACCCTTGGGAAGCATATAGAAAGAATCAAGCTTAATTGAGGATACATTAGCATTGGATTTCTTGTTCATGTAATGTTGCTCTATATGACCAACTTGCTTGCAACTTTTGCAATAGCTACTATTGTTTTTCACAAAACGAGTCTTATGAGGAGTAAAAGCGGCCTTGCCTTTCTTGGGGTTATAGCCCAATCCCTTTTTATAGAGAGAAGCTCTTTGGTTACCCAAGCACATAAGCAAACGGTCCTCACCACCATAAGCCTTAGCTAAGGTGTGATTAAGCTCTTTTACCTCCTTTAGGATCTCATTCTCAACTTTTAGTGTGGAATCACAAGTAAAACCGTCACTACTATATGAGGATGATATAGATGTGCTACATGAAGGGTTAGTGGGAGCAACAACAATAGGCTTATGAAAAGATTCATCAATTATATCACAAGATATGCCTATGTTGCAGGTTTAAGCTTTCTCAACATTAGTTGGCATGTTTTCATATTTTCCAACTAGAGAGGAATGAGCTTCTTCAAGATTAGTGTGAGACTTTTGAAGCTTCTTATAGTCTACCTTTAGACTCTCATAAGATGCCCTAAGATGATCAAGTTCTTGCATGAGGTTTTTCTTATCCTTAAGCAAGCCCTTGCACTCCTTTCTAGATTCTTTAAAATATCGAGTGCAATCTTTTAGCAAGTGATTTGTTCATCTTTAGTTATATCATCATCATCATCACTATCACTATCACTAGCATCATCATCATGATAATTCTCATTATCGGATGATACCTTAGCGGCCTTAGCCATGAAGCACGATGGAGTGTCGAATATGGAGCTCTTTTCTTGAATAGCAATGCTAGAATGCCCCTTCTTCTTGTAGTCCTCATCATCACTATCCCGTGTAGCAACATGAGAATCATTCTTTTTCTTGTGAGAGCTCTCCTTTTTTTCTTGCTTCTTCTTTTGCTTCTTCCCCTTCTTCTTGATAGCATCTTCATCATCACTATCATAAGGACACTTGGCGATGAGATGGTACTTGCTATGACATCTAAAGCATCTCATAGTTTGCTCATTTTTCTTGGATGAGTTCCTCCTCCTTGCACGATAACCTTTTATCTTCATGAATTTGCCAAATTGCTTAATAAAGAGAGCCATCTTCTCATCAATGTCATCACTATCACAAGAGCTTGAGTCTTCACCACTTGATGGTTCAATCTTGGAGTTGCCCTTAGATGTGGTGGCTTTCAATGCCACACTCTTCTTCTTCTCATCATCCTTCTCCTCACTTTCCTTCTTCTTCTTCTTGACCAACTCCTTTTTCTTATCATCTTCTCTATATGAGTCATCGGTCATCACTTCTTGAAAGACTTGTTGAGGTGTTGAATCTTTCAAGGTTGTTCTCACAAGCACGGTGATCAATATGTCAAACCTTTTGGGTAAGCTTCTCAAGAACTTCATAGAGAATTGATTGTCCTTTACTTCCTCTTCAAGTGCCTTGAGCTCATTTACAATGACTTGCAACCTATGAAACATCTCCGGCACACTCTCATCTTCTTGCATCTTGAAGCTAGAGATTTTTTCTTGGAGAATATAAGCTTTGGCGGTCTTGGTGCCTTCGGTGCCTTCAAATGTTTCTTCAAGCTTTGCCCAAGCATCATAAGCAACTTCTATGTTCTTTACTTGCTTGAATGTCTTGTCATCTAGTGCCTCATGAAGAGCACTAATGGCAATGTTATTGCATTGTAGCTTCTTTTCTTCAATCGGTGTTGGTGCCTCTGGATTAGCAACCTCAAACTTTGTTTCAGTCACCTTCCACACCTCTCTATTGATTGACTTGAGATATGCGGTCATCTTGACCTTCCAATATGCATAATTTGTGCCATCAAATTATGGTGTCTTCTTTGCGTTGTTGATATGCAAACTTAATTGAGCCATTTCTTCACCAAAGGTTGTTAAGCCTTAATCAAATGGTGCCTCGGCTCTGACACCACTTGTAAGGTCCAAATAGCTAGAGGGGGTGAATAGCCTATTTAAAATTCTACAAGCTTCACTAAACAACAATTATTAGTATAAAAGATAGAAACACTAATTCTAGCACTAGCTCAACTATACTAAGCAAGCCATCTATATAATTCTAGTGAGCAAGACTATGATCTCCAATTCACACCAACAAAGTTAAGTCACTAAGCTACTTACTCCTATGTGATACAAACTACTCTAAGCACACTAGACAAGATAAAGTACAAGAATGAAAAATAGGGTGAATTGATTCTTATACTGACGATGTAGAGATGAGATGTATCCAAAGAATCAATCACACACAATCACAAAGAGAATCCTCGGCAAGAGATGACACAAGATTTTTTTACCGAGGTTCACTTGCTTCCCGGCAAGCTACTCCTCGTTGTGGCGATGCACCCACTTAACGGATCACGAGCTAATTGACTATCAAGAGTTAAACCCTCAGTGGCTGCCACACATCCACTCACAAGATGGAGATCCTCCAAGCCACGAGCTTCACTAGAGTAGCCAATTCACGAACTCCCGCGGGGAAGGCTCAAGAACCCCTCACAATCGCTTGGTGAGGCTCAAAACAATCTCTAATCACAAGCTCAACACCATCGCTGCTCCAAGCCCTCTAGGATGTCAGGAAACACTCAAGAGTAACAATAAATCTGCAGCAAACTCAAAGAGCAAGTGCCACTAGATGCAACTCTCAATGCAATGCACTTGAATCTCACTCAATCTCACTAGGATTAGCAATCAAGTAAGGAGATGAGTAGAGGGAGTGCACTTGAATCTCACTCAAAGACGGACGCTGCCAGCGTCTGATGCTCGTCTGACACGTGCGCTCGATCTACGCCACGTGCCCTGCTTTGAATGTGGCCCATTGATCTCCAACAGTCACTTAACACTCAATGCGCATAGACACAACGCGTCGAACGCGTCAGATGACACACACCATATGCGCCACCTTCGCACCGGATGTAGTCCAGTGAGCACGTTTTCATGCTCGGTCGTCAGACGCGTCAGGTGGCTAGGCATCGGACATGCCCGCAGCGTCTGACGCTCGTGCCACTACTGTGCGCCTCTGCGTGCGGCTAACGTTACTAGCGACGGACGCTGACGTCATGCATCCGACGTTCACCGTCAGTGCGTCTGATGCAAGCTCACCAGCAGCGCGCCGCCTAGGGTTAGCCACCAGACGCTAACGCCAGCGTCTGATGCTCCTAAGGCCAGCGTCCGACGCCTGCGAAGCTAGCAAATGATGCTTAGAAAACAACGAGGAACCCTTCCGCGACTTCGCCTCCAATTCTCGACTTCGGCGTAAAGGAAAATAGTCATTTTATTTCCTCGAAACGCCTGAATCCCGCACTCGTAAGCTCGGCGAGAGGGAGAGAGGACCCCATGCCCCTCTCAACCGCTCAAATACCATCGCCTTCACAAATGTGCCAACACCACCAAGTGTACATCACCATGTGCATGTGTGTTAGCATTTTCACAATCATTTTTCAAGGTGTTATGTTAGCCCTCTACTAGATTTAAATGCATATGCTTATGATATTTACCTAGTAGCACTTGATTCGCAAGCTAACCGTGATTGCCCCTCTTGATGGTTGGCTATCAATTCTAAACCCGATCAATCACTTCTCTACTCATCTTAGATCGGCAAAAGCAAACCCTATGATTATACCTTTGCCTTGATCACTTTGTTCCATGTCCACCTCCACATGCTTGATCACCATGATCATCATTTTATGTGCATCTCCATCATGATCGTCATTTCATGTCCATGCACCATCTCTTTGTGATCTTGTGGCCACCACTCCTTGCCATAAACGCCTTCATCACATGTGTTGCTTATGCCTAATTCAAAACACTTATTATATGAAATTAGCAACTTGGTGTCATTAATTACCAAAACCAAACTTGGGCTTTCACACGCGTAGCGCTCTGCCGCGCCTCATGCCTCCCACTCGGACCTACATTATGCACAGCCGAGGTCTGACCTCCGCACCGTGGCATCGAGCTTCGTACCGGCGTCAAGCTCATCGTCAACGAGCGTCCATTAGGGGGCAACAAGTAGATGAGCATATGTTGTAACCGTATGTTTGATGCGTTTTAGATGTATGTTGCATATGTCTCATGTGAATGTTGCAAAAGTAGATCTAGTGTTGCATATGTTGCAATGACTATACACATACGTTGCAAGTGTATGTTTCAGTTGTTTCAAACCTATGTTGCAAGCGTTTTATCTGAATGTTGCATATGTTGCACTGGCTATACACGTATGTTGCAAGTATATGTTTGAAATGTTTTAGTGTTTCAAATGTATGTTGCAAGTGTTTTATCTGGATGTTCCATATGCTGTAGTGTCATACACATATGTTGCAAGCGTATGTTTTAAATATTTCATTTGTTTTGAACATATGTTGCAGCAAATACTTTACGTTGCAAGTGTTTCATGAGCAGACGCGGCAAGTGGGTGGTAGCAAGCGCGAAGCACAAAGCTGTATCCATGTGTATGGCAGCAGGCGCAGAGCGCAAAGCTGCATCCAAGGTGGTAGCAAACGCGGAGCACAAAGATGCATCCATAGGCGCCCTATGGGTATCATTATTGAAAACAGGCGGGTAGCAGGCGCGAGCGTTCGAACGTCCGGACGCTAGTCTTTCCAAAAGAGGTATAGAGTAGAGTTTCTAAAACTCCAAAAAGACTATATAGTTTAAGTGATACCATGATATTAAAAACATAAAGTTTGTTGCAACCAAACACTTTATGACACAAAACTATGGTATCTATTCTATTCTTCTATACTATAAAAGAGCGAAAGAATTGAAAATAGCCTCTCACCCTGATTTTTCTACTCACCTTAATTCTTATCCCTTATATCTACATCAAAATCAGATCTAACGCATCTAAATCATCCACCGTGATCTGATAGGCAGACCTAGCCAGAAAACTTGTAAAAGTTTACGCGTGTTTCTCTCGTGCGGCCACGCTCCCGCTTGCATTTTCTTCACCGAGCGATTGTTTACCCGCCCACCTATACCCATGTTCCTCGTATCGTGAAAATCTAACCGAGCGTACGCACACAAGCTAGATTGATCTGGAGTTGTTCGTGGCTACCCTAGGCCCTAGCCTATAAAAGGAGGTTTCATCCTCCATCATATTCGAATAGGCTACATCGCCGCCGCCGTCCCTCTTGTCCCCGAACCGGCGCCGGCGCTCGAGCCCACCGATGATGGCATTGACTACAGCGTTGGGGTTGGCGCCCTTGCAGATGAACCAGTCGTCGAACCCCTACACAACCGATCGATGAACTCCTCGCTGTGCTTGTACGTCACGATAGAGGCAGCGCGCACGGTGCACCTTGGTGCGAAACCGGGCGCCGCAACCGACCAGGTTGCTCATCCCGCGCAGGTTGCATGCTGCCCAACACGTAGTCCACCTACGCCCGGTCCAGCGCGAACACCTCGCCGGCGCTCACCACCGTCGCGCTGTCGCGCACGTCATGGAGGACTGGTCGTGCGCCCCGGCGGCGGACGAGAGGTAGCCCGAGTAGGCGCGGATAGTAGGATATGCTCGCTCCATCCTCATCAGTCATCACTATTGTTGGCATGGCAGCACACACCCGTGGTGAGGTTCGACCTTCACGTATTTTAAATCACGTCTCTTCACTTTTCTTGTTTGCATGGCTGTGTTATAGATGCGATTGGAGATGTTTTCGGTAGAAATTAAGGGTCTGTTTGGTTGGTGCCGTAGTTTGCCATGCCAAACCTTTGGCTAACTGTGGCTGCCAGAGAAAGTTCGTCGATGAAAATTGAAGCCACAGTTGTGGCAAAGTTTGGCAAGAAAATGAGTCTATAACGTGTGGGACATTATGCTAAGAAAGTGTGGCAGTCGTAACTGTGGCAGCGAACCAAACAGCTGCCAGAAAAACTGTGACATGACTAACCTGGAGCATGGCATATTTTGGCCACGAACTAAACAGGCCCCAAAGATGCAACACCGTGCATGGACCAGCTATCCGGCAAGAGTAGGAGAGTGCGGCATGCAGTACATAGGCAGCCCACATAGTTAAGCAGTGGATGAGAGGAAAGTGCAATTGATGGCAAGCACGACAGCGAGTAATGGCGGCAAGAGCAGAAGAAGTGTGAGATGGTTGCAGCGGGTGCTCGACTTGGCAAAGCAATGGCGGCTTGGTGGTTGACGGCATGGCGGGCAGTAGCACAACATCAACGACCCAGAGGTATGTAAGAATTAGCATCATCTTGGTGGTCTCGATGTTTTGTATCTAAAGGTTTTGAAGCAAAGGTGAAACCGTCGATGTGTTGGGCGCCAGCGCAGACAGGTAAGAACAGCTCGATCCATCATTTGCAAGCCCCATGCTTAATCTGCGTTTGCTTGACTGTCGATAGGGCGCAAAAGAAAGGAATATAATAGAAATAAGATAAAGCAATATAAAATGCTACTGCAATATTTGTGCAACTTCAACATTGCTTCCATCTGTTTGTATGCCTGATATCGCAAAATTTAATCAATACATGTGTTCAATTACATATAAATGCATGAGTAAATATTCTTTTATACTATATGCATGAATAAATATTCTTTTACATCAATTTGATGAATAGTATTTGTTCTTTTAGGTGAGTTTTTATTCTCTGCCCAGCAGCATTTTATTTCTTCTTAAAGTTCCATTTAAATGTCTTCCACCTCCATTGAGTATGGCTTTAGTGCTACAGGTGTTATTAGTACAGTATGAAATTTTATAAACCGTATTGTCAGGCTTCACAGTTGCATGGTAACTCAGTATGCGCTGGTGGCAGTTTCTCAGCTCGTGATCATAGATGAATTAAGGTATTACCTTGATAAATCACAATTTCCTATGCTTTGTCTATGAAATTTTTCATCAATTTGTGTTTCCACGGCGCTGCCCCCACCGAGCGATCCACTGCGCCTCAACAGATTCGTTACTCACTGGGCGGCGCAAGAGATGTGGTGAAATTGAGCACGCCGACATCAAAGTTTGAGCACCTCTTGATTCTCTTTTTTTTCCTCTTATTTTTTGATGTTGTATTAGCAGTCTTTTTTTTCTCCTTTTTGGCGTGTAATTTGAACTGCATTATGATTTTTTTTCTCTTTTGCATCACAACATGTTAGCTAGATGGATCTACGACATTGCCAAACAAAGGGACTCATTATTTTTTTCCTAACATGCTACCACGGAACCATATCAATATCCCAACATGTACACTGTTGTGTTAATTTATGTTATGGTTTTTGAGCTGGACTTGATGGGTACATGGGCAAGCATATCGAAGATAAGAGGGAAGGTGGCGAGGAAGTAAGTACAGCTAGAGAAGGTGAAGCAGAAGATTTAAGCTAAATATCATGCTCTCTTTCTAGGTTAAGATACAATTTTAAGTTTGCAAAATTCTATATATAAAATATAAAGACTGCTTCAATAATTCTTTTTTTCTAATGACAACAAGGTGGATAAAACGGCAGATGAAAGATTTGGAAAACAGACATGACTCTAACAGTAGGCTATGCCTAGGTAGCCTCACCAATGGTGCCAAGGTATTCGGATGCATTTCGGTGTTGATTTTTTTTGTTTTCAAAAGTATGTGGTGGTTGTGGATATTGACCTCAACTATACAAGGAAAATGCTTGCTCCTTCGATAATTATTTCACAACAGACAACAACCTGAAATAATTCGACGCAAGAGTTAGATTATACAACATGACTAAATGTTCACTCGCTTACAGGTATCTCCAGCACACCATTGCCGACCATTCTACAACAAGCTCTTGAGTTCACACCTTGATGGCCAAGGCAATGGCAAGATCATTTAGTCCTATGGCAACAGACTAAAGATGTGAAAATAAGCTTTATAATTTCACTTGTGTTGCCTCATGGATTGTTCTAATTAATGGGGTTACTGAGCTTGAGCTGGTGCGTGTGGCAAGGGAAGAGCAGGTTATGTTGTAGAGCCATTATTATGGTGGAATATCTGAAGGATCGAGATAGCGGACTAGAGGGGGGTAAATAGTCCTTTGTAAAACTTAATAGCGTCGGCTAACTGAAACAAGTGCGAAATTAAACATCGATTTAGCCAAGACTACATTTCTCTATCTAAATTCTCTAGCACCTTACAAAGATCTTAATTAAGCAACTAAGGTGTCAAGCCTATCAAAAGCTCACCTAAACAATTCTATAGTAAGGTCACACAAACCTATGCACTAGTACTTTACCAACCGGGGGAGCTCCTACACAACTAGTAAGCAAAAGTACAAAGCCCGTAAACTCACTAGCAAAGCTCAATAACAAGGCAACCAATACCAAATTAGGGAGCGCAAATTACTTAGCTACACAAACTAAGTAATGTGACTAACAAGGTTACACAAACCAAATTAGTCACGCAACGGGAGCTATTTCTATACTACACAAGCAAGAAGGTAATTACCAAGCTACACAAGCTAACTAATTACAAAAGCAACTACATAAGCATAATGTATAAGAAAGTAAATACAAGCTTGTGTTGGGAAATTGCAAACCAATGGGATGACAAGGTTGACAAGATGATTTTTATCTTGAGGTTCACTTGGTTGCCACCAAGCTAGTCCCCATTGAGACAAGCTCCAAGGTTGTCGCCGGTCCTCTTGCTAGTGGTGACCTGCAAGTCACACTCTCCCATGTGGAGTGCTTACCACAAGCTCTAACACTTGACCCGGTCGGACCACTTGTCGCCCTTCGCGTCTCGCTTTACTAGAGTTGCTCCTCGCAGCTCCCGCGGGGCGAGCACAAAGCCCCTCACAAAGCTCTTCTTCGGAGCACTGCACAATCTCCTTGCGGGCTTCGACAGAGACCATCATCAAGCCGTCTAGGAGGTGGCAACCTCCAAGAGTAACAAGCAGCACCGGCTTACAACTCGAACACCTAGTGCCACTCGATGCAACCTCACGATGCAATCATACTAGAATCACTCACTCGCAATTGATTCACACTCTTGCAAGCTCAAGTGAGTTAGAGGCTCTCCTAGCACTCCCCAAGCATGGACACTAAGTCCCAAGGGTGCTAAGCCATAGCCAAGACTGGCCACCACTTCTATTTATAGCACCAAGGTCAAATAGAGCCGTTGACTCTTCACTGGGCCAAATTCGACACCACCGGACGCACTGGTGCGTACCACCAGACGCAGGCAGCCAGCGTCCGGTGCACCATCTTCGTCCACGTGTCCTCGCGCATTCAACCTCGGTCGTAGATCTCCAACGGTCATTGTGCGCGCCAACGGTCAAGGGAATGACCGAACGCAGAACAGTGCCACACCGGACGCACCACGCCTCAGCGTCCGGTGCACAACAGAGAGCTCCCAAAGCCTCTATTTTGCGATCGGACGCGTCTGGTGCACCATGACCGGACGCAGGCCAGCGTTCGGTCCTCCCTGACCTCACTGCGCACCGCCACGTTAGCATGACTAGACGATCAACAGTGATCGCCCGGCGTCCGGTGCTCTGCATCCGGTGTGCACAAAAAAAATGACCGGACGCGCCGGTGCACTTTAGCCAGCCACGCGTGCCACCGCTCAACTGACCGGACGCGCAGGTGTCCCCGAGGCCAGCGTCCGATCACTTCCAGTGACCTGTTTCGCCTCTGTTTCTTCGCCGAATCCTGCCCTCAAAACCCTTGCAGATGTGCCAACACCATCAAGTGTACACCACCATGTGCATGTGTGTTAACATTTTCACAATTATTTTAACAGAGTTAACCACTCAACTTGCCATGCCACTCGATCCTAACAATGATGCAAAGTTAGATCACTCGAGTGGCACTAGATGACCGATATGCAAACAAGTTTGCCCCTCTTGATAGTACGGTCATCTATCTTAAACCCGATCATGCACTTCTCTACACAACCTTTGACCGATGAAATGAAAATGCCCTATGTTATATCTTTGCCTTGCGTATTCCATTCCATCTCGTTCGATATTGATGCAACACATGCACCAACCAATCACCAAATGATATGATCCACTTCATATCATCATATGATCGTATCTTGACCTCACTTGCTCTTCATCGTTGCATCGGTCTATTAGCACCAAGTCTTGCTCAAGCTTCACCGTCACACGCGGTCCATCGCTTCAAAGCCTCTGACTTGCCCTTCACACTTGCAACCGGTCCGTCGAGCCAAGTCATGTCTTGATCTTCTCCACCTTGATCACATGACTCAATGTCATGTCTCATGTGCAATAAGCTCCTCCATCATCACATGTGCAAGCCTTCCAACATCTCCAAGCCATTTCCACCTTCATGGCATATGTTGCTCACACACATATACCTATGGACTAATCACCTGCGTGTCTCATATAAAACACAATTAGTCCACCTAAATTGTCACTCAATTACCAAAACTAAACAAGGACCTTTCAATATCTGAGTATTTCACAAGATTCCTTAGCCTACTCATGATCCAATGTGTTGCGCAGTTTGCTACATAGGCCTATTATAATTGATAATTCAGTCATTTGAAATTTTGAAGCATATATACCATAAGGTAAATGATAGTTCTGGTGAAAGACAATTATCCTTTTGGTTGTGGGTTGGACTTTGATATGAATGTCAATATGGTGCTGTTGATTAGCAACCAACTCTTGTTTGTAAATACACATCCATTATATGAATTGAGTGGTCAACTCCTGGGGCAAATTCACATTATCATTCCTGGGGCAAACACACATTATTATTTTTATCTGAATTCTTGTTATCTATTATATGAATTCTCTCAAATGTGTATTATTATTTCTTGAAATTTTCAGTGTAATTCCTCCTTTACGGATGAGCCATGGACACATGCGTGCCACACGTGCATGACAACTAGTTTTTCTAAAACTCCAAAAAATACCTGGTATGCAAGCAGGGCCTAATCTGGTGTGGGATGACACCCCGAGTGATGTCGCTATGACCTTGGTTTAATGGAATTTCATATTCCGTTTTTAAAAAAATGATCAACTGCTCATAAAAATGCCCTACCACGTGTGTGCATTCCGTTGTACAGGCCCAAGCCAAAAATAGCTGCTGCATCCTCGCAAGTCTCAATCCAAATCTTGAGCGTGTGTTTCGAGAGGGAGAGGTTAGGGCTCGATCGCAAGCGAATAGGCGATGGCGGGCAGTGACCATAGCCTCAAGAGGAAGCAGCCGAGCGCGTCGGAGGCCGGTGCCTCTGACCAGAATGGGAAGGAGGAGAGCACGTCGGTGACGACGGCTGAGATCCTTGGGGTGAAGGAGGAGGAGGAGGTGGTGCCGGATCTCATAGGGTGGGGAAGCGCACAACGGAGGCTGCCGGTGCCTGTGACCCGAACGGGAAGGAGGAGAGCATGTTGGCAGCGACGACTGAGATCATCAGGATGAAGAAGAAGGAGGTGCAGGATCTCATGCAGGCGAGGGGACACGTGTATGAGGAAGCCAAGCCGGCCGGGACTGAGGGGAAGAACGAGACTGGAGAGAAGAAGAAGAGGAAGAAAGTGGTCAAGCGGATGTTTCTGCAGGCAATCATCGACTTGTTGATGACAAGGATCTCTAAGCCCATTGATATCATGATGAGGACATCGCCACGCTGGACACACCGATGTTATGGTCTTTCCCAAGTTGCAATTTGTCCCCAACTCAGCTACCACGCCACCCTCGGATTCAGCAGACACGTCATCACTGTTTTGGTCATAACTCTTTCATACGACATCAAAACGGGGCGTTCTTGGATGCGTTGGAAAGGGGACGACGACGCCGTCGTTTTGGATCTGGTTCCAGCTCCAGAAGGTCCATGGATCATTCTGTGTGACCACGTCAAGGTGCTGCATCACCTATTTGGGCCAACTTGGCCATGTATCATGTCGGGCCTTAAGCCCAAGTTGTGGACGCCCAACCCCTGGCCGTTCCCAACCCTAGGTCGAGTCTTAGACTATAAATACAGCCATCGCCGCTGTTAGACAAATTG
This sequence comes from Saccharum hybrid cultivar R570, assembly GCA_038087645.1. Taxonomy (NCBI): domain Eukaryota; kingdom Viridiplantae; phylum Streptophyta; class Magnoliopsida; order Poales; family Poaceae; genus Saccharum; species Saccharum hybrid cultivar. The sequence goes on from JAQSUU010000810.1 coordinate 293,398, forward strand.
GGTTTTGTTTAGAGTTTAGTTTTCCATCGAGAAACTGAATCGTTCATTGTAACTGTGGTGACAAATCCTTTTACAGTGATCCAGGGCCCCTGTTCTTGATCTCCTCCACTGTGTCGATTAGTCCTTTGGAACCGAGTTCTTGAACCCTATATTGATAATCGCATCATTCATATTTGCAATTTCAGATTGCATGTTTTTACCTTCTTGTTTGTGCTCTTCGATTCGCTTGCAGGAAAAGCCTTCTTGGCGAGGTCAATCAAGTTGTGCTTGGTTGATAACCAACGGAGCAGTGGTGTAACGGTTGCAGGGTTCGAATCGTGTCTGATTTGAAGCCGGATCGCCAACGTCGAGATCTCCACAAGTCGAACTTATCGGTTACCTCTCGGAAGATCGGGCCAGTATACATCAATTGGTATCAGATATTTCAGGTTTCCCGCGAGGTATAATCTCGTTTGCCTTAGATTCATATTTGTTCATTACCTAGAGTCCACAAAAAGCCAATAATATTTCAATTTCCGCTGTTCTATCACCTTTGTGCCTTTGCAATCAACGTAATTATACGAAATTAAGTAAGAAAATCTTCCACCGAGGCGGTTAATTTAACAAACTTAAGCCCGTATAACTCGAGATTCCGTGAAATCACGAAGGATTTCCAAACCACTAACATACAACCAAGATCGTACTGATTTAGTAGCCACAGTTCACACGATACATAAATCTGATCATAAAGGTAGGATACATCGGAGTTCAAAAATAAAAGTTATTACAACATAGTTCAACATAAAGTAGCGGAAGCAAATAGTTTTACGCACACACACTTAGTTCAGTTACAGTGCCAGTCGATAGTCATGGTACACAAAAGCAGTAGATAAGACAAACAGAAAGACCCTTGCCCAAGGTCCTAGTTGTCACCCATCGCCGGATGCAGACAGTTGGAGCAGTACCCGTAGTACATCTGACCATCTGCAACAACAATGGGAACAACGCCCTGAGTACGAGAATATACTCAGCTAGACTTACCCGTAATAAACCAGAAATAACATGACACCAAGGAGCATGCAAGGCTTTACACAGTGGATTGGCTTGACTCCTTTGTGAAAAGCACAAGTTATTATGAATGACTAAGGATAAGTATCTTTAGCATCATTTTTAGGATAACCTATTCATGCTAAATAAGCACCTATGACTAAAACAAACACTTGATTAACCATTAACATCAAAGATTACCATCTCAGGTTTAGCCTTTCCAACATTATCCACATAACCATCCGTGTTCCATCATTAAAACTACGATGCCATAGCTCGAGTCAAGTGCTCACTAACCGGGAGCGACGGCGATTCGAATCGAATTCCTATCCAGCTGGAGATTTATTCCTCACACAAACCATGCTTCCCCCGTCAGGGTCGCGTAGATCACCAATGACACTTTCCGAGAAGCCGCGGGATAACAATCATGGATCGCACTACCCAGGGACCGCCCGACTGCCAGGACGCACCTTGGGCTCACTCTTCGCGTCCCCGTTACCCCCTTCCACACCAGTCTGCCAACCCGAGTTTATCCTGGCTCAAAAAGTGTCACTAGCTTCGCGGTCGAAAGGTACTTTATTCGGCCAGCTAAATGTGAGGCATGCGTTCAACATGACAAGAGGGACGAGCAACGATCGGTCCTTAACTGACACGGACGGAATCACTATAGTCCAAAACCCTATAAGACTCCGCCCGGTCTCCGTTTATCCATCAACACTTGGTTACTTTTCATGATCACAATTACAGCTAACCATAACCCGGTATCCACCTATAACTCGCAGGTGACAGGAAATCACCCGACTTCTACCGGTCTAAGCATGACTAAGTAATTTACTTGATCCTGACCTAACAGGGTAAAAGATAATCCGGTGGCTAAGGTAATAATGCAACAACGGTTTCACTCAACTCCTATAACTTAATGCAACAATATATAACTATAACTCATGTAATAAGGAATAACTTTTTATAATTTAGGAGACTTAAAATGCTCCCGGGCTTGCCTCTTTCGAACGAACTAGGGTGGTGATCGACGCACTCTGGCAGTTCCTCGCCTGACTCTTCCTCCTCGGGCACCTCCTGTGCCTGGGGTTCCTGCTGATCTGTCCAAGCCTGCTCCTCTGGCACTGCTGCCTGCGACTCCTCCTGCGATCCTGTATGATGCAGTTGCATAAGTAAATATGCGAATAATGCATAGGACTATGGTGAAGTGATGGGATGACGCGAGATGCAGATGAGCCCATGGAATGAGCAGTTAAGATAAAACTTCATCCTCTATCAGGTAGTCCACGTCATCCAAGAACATGTACCCTAAAGTATGCACATTGCGGTTCCACTAATAATCATACACCTTACACAAGCAAGTGACCCTAAATGACCAAACCTTACCAACCTAACTCATCCACAACATCAGCAAGGCATAATGATGCTTCAAATATACACCAAACATATTTTATTTCTCTCAATTTCTCATAAAGAATAATCTTTTATTCCCTATGTAGCTAGGGTTACACAGCAACACCTATCTCTGGTGCAGATAAAAATCTACAAAAATTACAGTAGACTACTCTTTCCCTAACTAACCTACCACTAAATTTTCATGAGAATTGCATAAGTAAAACTGCCTATACAAAATAAACAAGTTATAGCCTAATTGTGAGCATGAAATTATTTTATACTAGAAAAAGTATCAAACAACAGATTTCACAATTTTTTTAGGTTACTAACAGTAAACCAACATACTACAAAAATTATCAGATGTATGTTGTATACAAATTTTGCTCTCTACTAAAAATAACAAATATTACCAATTAAAAGCATTTGAACTACACTTCAAAAATTTCCCACAGAACATGCTTCACTGGCATTTTTCCTAGAAAGTATATCACTAATAAAGACTAATGTAACAAGAATCATATTTTTCTCTTTATTATTTTATTTACTACACTTTTTCTAAGATAACAGCATATATAACAATTAAATAAAATTGCACAGTAGAGTGTCACAAAAATAACATGAGATATTTTTAAACTGTAGATCTATTCAAAAGGAACATTTCAAAATTTGTTTCATGATTTTTGGAGCTATGAATCTTGAGATACAATTTTTGGAAGCTTTTTTTTTAGATTTTCTAGAAATCAATTTCTTTAAAACCGAAAATCAAAACCGGCCTTAAACGCTACGTGCACCCCGCTGTGACACCCGGAACCGAAACGCTGAGACAGACAGGCGAGACCCATGGGTCAGACGGGCCCACCCGTCAGCCGTAGTCGGCCAGAGGCGGTGTGGACCGCCGGGATCTCGTCGCCGGCGAGTCCTCCGACGACGGGGAGGGCACCATCGTGCTCCTCTCATCGACGCGAACCAGTGGTGCCTAGTGGGTGGCCAGACGAGCTCGGCATCGAGCTCGTCGACGAGCATGGCGGCTCGGCGGCGCGGGACGCCGTCGGCCGGCCAGCTCCGACCGAGAGGAGCTGCGCGGTGAGGTCAGCAAGCTTCGCGGTGCAAGTGCGGTGCTCGTGCGCTCGAGAAGTGGGCGAGAAGTGGCGTGGAGGGGTGCGGCCCATGGAGCGGGTCACTCCGGTGAGCTCGGCCGAAACTCCGGCGAGCCATTACCGCGGGTGGAGGCCGAATCCTAGCGGGCTATGGCGAGCACCGGATGCACCATGGAAAGGCGCAGCGAGGGCGAAGACGGAGGCGGAGGCGGTGAGCCGGAGCGGCGGCTAAGGCGGTTGCGGAGCTCGGGAGCCGGCGATGGCGAGGCGGAGCTCTGCTGCTGCTGCTGCGGGCGGGCGAGGGAGAATGGAGGGAGCAACCGAGGAGGACGAGCGCGCGGAGGGGGGGTAAGCGGGCGCGGACGCTGCGGGGGCCACAGGGCGCGTGTCGCGCGGCTCCGACGGCGTGCGGCCACGCGGCGGCCGAACGCTGCCGCGGCGCCACGACGCCACGCGCGGGCGCGCGCGCGGGAGCGGGAGGGAGAAAACGCAGGCGCGGGCCGGGCCGCCAGCGACGCTGGGCCGAAAGGGAAGCCGAAGCCCACTAAGGCGAAAATCTGATTTTTCTTTTTCAAAATATTTTCCAGATTTAATTCTCTGTTTGAAATTCAAATTTGGAGATAAAAAAAGGGTTTTCAGAAATTTGGCCCAAAATAAAAGTTGTTCAAAATTTTATTCTCTACAACTTTCATATAGAGCACTTTTCAAAATTCTCAATAGATTTTGAATTTGAGATTTAAAGCTAATTTAAAATAAAAAACTCATTTATTTAGAATATTTTTAAAACAGAATTTGAGGAAAACTTGAATTCAAAATTTGCTCCAATAATCAAGTTGATTTATTCTAGATTATTTAAAATTGCAACTTCTCAAAAGTTCACCAACTTTTTAACACTTATATCAAACTTAGGGTTCCCATTTATTTGTTTTTCAAATTAAATTTGAAAGAGCTACAATTCAAATAATGCTAATCATGCAATGATGTTGAATGCTTATGCTTTGAATGATAATGCATGCTTAACACCCAGGGGTGTTACAATCAACCAGTACTTGGAACTGGGCCATGCGGTAGACGAGAAAGAGGTCACCGACGACGAGAACGAGACAGTGGAGAACTAGTGCAGAACCAAACGGGATCAATAATTTATTTATTTACATTCAATTTTTGGATATTCATGCTCGTGTGTGATCTATCTACCTTGAATATTTATTCCTCATCAAATAAGTACTCCCTCTATTCCAAATTATAAGTCGCTTTTTTTTGTTCATTCATTATTCTATGTATCTAGACATATTATTATATCTAGATGCATAATAAAATGGATGTTCTAAAAAGTCAAAGCGACATATAATTTGGAATGGAGAGGGTATGTAATAGCCCCCCTCTAACATAGTGGCAGAAGATGAGTTATCCATTGTTTTACATCACAAAAGCACACAATTCTTGTCTTTCAGTTGCACTTCAAAGTTTTCAACCATTGCAGCCCCAGCTTCTGTGTGATTTCCATCTTGCGGGGTTCCAACTCGACTGGAGCTTGTGGATTTATAGCTTCCATTGATCAGGTAACTGGGCCAGGGGAATTCATTTCCAGTTTATTATATATATAATATATAGATTGCCCCATGCTCCCATTGCGCTATTGATTTGGGTTGTTGATGCGTTTCTGAAACAGCTGTGTGGGAGAGATCCTTATATGTCCCCTATGGCCCTATATAACACCCTTTTTATGCAGTTTATGCATTTAAACAGAAGGGGAACGAATAAAAATATGTCCCTATATAACACCTTTTTTCACGCTTAGCTGCCTGAAAAAAAAACAGCAGGGTCTAATTTTTGTGAGAGAAAAATACTGTTCCGGCTGAAAAAGCAAGCTGAATAAGACGGATTATAAGCCAGATGAACATGGCCTAAGTGTCCTAAAAGGATGGCTTAATTCTACCTTAGTGCTTTGTCTCAAGTAAGAAGCATGAAGTGATATGATGAAGGATTCACAGTTGGTAACTAACCATGTGTGGATGTTGACCACAACAAAATGTTAAGTTATTCAGGTTGCCAGTTGCCACACCAACTTAATCCAAAATTTCTGCTACGGATTCTTGTATATGCTGTTCCTGTCATAATGCAGCTGGTAGAATTTTGAATTTTGAAAGAACTACTAAAAGGATGTGCTATTTTCACACATGGATTTTGTTCCGTTAAAAAAAACATAACTAAAGTCAGTGAATCTAAGGTTCACCATGAACACATCCATTGCGCTCCATAATCTCATCTTTAGTTGTCTTGTAAATAAGATCCATGTTTTCATGGCTTGAACTAGCATCATTATTTCCATTTGAAAATAACTTGATAATGTCTCATGAGGACTTTCTTATCTTCTGAGCTGGAATGACTCTTGTCATGAATGTTTCTTGGTCTCGTTGGTCTTTGGTTGCCATTGTTGTTTGTACCTAGGCGCAAATGTAATCCTTTTTACCTTCAAGGTCCTTCAAAGTGTAAGGGTGTGTGTTCTATCCATGTTTTAAGACCTTGATGGGTCTGTTTGTATTTGCATTTCCTTCTTAACATAATGATGGGCAACTCTCCTATCCGATGGATAAAAAAATTGTCGGTATCCTAGACTTGTATCAACAAAACTTGGCTTAATCCTCAAAAATATATTTTCAAAATTAACACCTATTATTGAACAAAAAAATGTCAAGACTCGTGAGTAGGCTTAGCTCTAGGAAATTGGGAAAATATCTAGAAAAAATCTAGAGAACTTTTAAAATGTTCTAATTGATGTATATACATAAAACTTTGAACGGCAAAATATGAGATGCAACCAGCATGAATGTGACATACATATATTAATGTTGAATGCATTCATGCTACGCATTTGTGCTAATTGTTTATTTTGTTTTTTGTTTCAAAATTTTCCTAAACTTGTTTACATATCAATTAGAATGTTTTGAAAATTTTCTAGATTTTTCTATCTATCTTTTAAATTTTCCTATAGCTAAATACCCCTCCGTTCCAAATTATAAGTCACTTTGACTTATTTGGTACATCTATTTTGCTATGTTATATAGACATATGTTGTATATAGATACATAGCAAAATGGATGTACCAAAAAAAGTCAAAGCGACTTATAGTTTGGAACGGAAAGAGTATGTTTTTAAGCATCTAGATATATTTTTATGAGCTCTAAGTATTTTGCTTGGATGATTGTCGTGTCCCTATATATCTCTAGAATCTTTTTTTGAAATTTTAAAAGTTTAGAGATATTTTGTGGTTTATAAACCTTATCAAGTATTTACAAAAATTTTCAACTAAAAGAATAAAATCATGATAGAGAGATAATTCGAACGGTTTTAAGAGTTGGTGAGGTAAGATGTTTGGTTTAGAGTTAGATAAGAAAAATCAAACTATTGCCCTGTTCTCTTGTCTTATAATCCGTACTTTTTCAGCTTGTTTTTTCAGTCGAAATAGTGTTTTTCTCTCACAACAAATCATCGAACAATACTTTCAGCCATGGCTTTGCAGCGAAGTGAACGGGACATATAGCGCAATAGTTTAGAGAGGTAGAAGTAGAATAGACTTTTTATACCGGTATAAATCGTTGGCCAGAGCCCATGAGTTCCACTGCACGGCCCAACAAACTGGGCCTGCAAAACAATAGTGCACACTGTAGGATAGCCCAAATTGGCCATGACTCACCTATTTCTCTCTCTTTCTGTTGCTCTCCAGAAAAAACGGCATTATGCTCCAGAATCCGGCCAAGGTTTGAGGCAAGCTGGCTCCAAAAAAGAATTATCTACTGTAGTTAATTCAATCCAGGCTTAGCTAGCGCATCCTAAACCTTTCATTACAGCATTATACCCCTCACCATTTATTGGATGTACTATCTGACCTCTGCAATTTGAATCCATGGGAGGTGGAAACATTATGGGTCTCGTTTTGATTGCAATTTTTTTTCAACTTTAGTTACTGTAGCACTTTCGTTTGTATTTGGCAATTAGTGTCCAATCATGGACTAATTAGTCTCAAAAGATTCATCTCGTGATTTATTACCAAACTATGTAATTAGTTATTTTTTTACCAACATTTAATGTTTTATGGATACGTCAAAAAATTGATGTGATAGAGAGAGAGTGAAAAACTTAGAATTTGAAAGGGAAGAGAACAAGGCCATGGTGTGCCTGCTCCGATAGTCTTCCCTTCCCATTGTGCTTACGCCTATGCTAATGGTGGTTCCACGCTGCTACGACCGCTTGTGGCCCGTGACCTTGTTTAGTTCACAATTCCTTCCTAAATTTCACTATGCAAAAAGGAGATTCCTCATCATATTAAAATGTCGGCAAATGCATGGAGTACTAAATATAGATAAAATCAAAAACTAATTGCATATTTTTGTTGTACTTTGCGAGACGAACATTTTAAGTCTAATTAATTAATTTTTGGACAATTTTTTACACTAAAAAACAAAAACTGCTACAGTATTTCGACAGGCACACTGTAGCAGCAGCATCCGAGTCGGACGCACCGACTCAGGAACTAAACACGGCCATGTATATATAGCATTGATTTGGCAGTTGTGCCTGCTGCATGTATATATTTCCTCATGATTGTGCGGTCCACCCGATGTCTTCAATTTCAACGAGATAAGAACCATGGTAAAAATAAAGAATTGAGTTACTAGTTAAATCTTTTTTTAACTTGGAGTCCTAGACCATGGTTGGATCTATTAAAATTAACATGCTGATTTTAAGCACTTGGTAGTAGCAACTTTTACCTTGAAATTTTGTTATAAGTTTTTTTAAGACATATACCTTGAAATTTTATTATAAGTTTTTTAAGACCTAATACACTCATCCCTATGAACACACGCACGCACACACCCTATGAGCACCTCGAAAAACCGAGTTGGATCGATAAATCTCAAAATTGACGAAGTCACCACAAGGACCTCGCCATTGATAAATGCAACACCTATCACTAAAAGAATAGTGTTGTTAAATCATGAAATAAATCCAGAAAAACATAACCACCCATGTTAAGTCGAGGACTTAAACCTTGTGAGAAGTTAGCGCACCATTTAGCATAAACTTGCTTTGGTATATTCTTATTCATTCGTATTTGCTAACTGTTAGCAAGATGGATCTAGACATAAGCTAAACTTAGCACTGCCAGCGCTAGTACTGGCATTTTTTTACTGGTTTTTTTTGGGAGTAACTGGTTTTTTGTTTAGTAATTAGCGATAGATAGTGTCAACGAAACGATATTTCTGGCCCAGTCATTCTGTCAATCTCAACAATCAATAATGGCTTAGCTAGTCTTCGTAGCTTCGTATCATATAGGCGCTCAAGGAACGTTCACCCCTAAGCCCGACTGCACTGGGACACGGCAAATGATCCTGCAGGATAGATTTAGCGGATGAGAGCCCCGCAGCGGCGTCCGCTATCGTCTCCGCGGGTCCGCTATCCTCGGCGTCGTCCGCCAAATTCCCAGGGATCCAGGGCCTCCGCTAAAGGACGGCCAGGTCCCACCTCGGCGCTGCTGCTCCTCCAAACTCGCTTCCCCGACGCTGCTGCTGCTCCTCGTCTCCCCCGCCGAACTCGCCTCCCACACCGCCATCTCCGCGGGGCGAAGGCTGCCGGGGAGAAGGCCGCGGGGAGAAGCCACGGCAACAAAGCAACATGGAGGAGGAGCTCTGCCACGGACACCGTCGTGGGAGCTCCTCCGGCCGAGCTCGGGGAGGAGGAGGAGGAGGAGGGAGGGGCGCCGGAGATGGACGCCGTGGGAAGGGGGCGGCTTGCCGGCGGGGAAAGGAGCAGCGTGGAGGAGGAGCTCCGTCCACCGGGGAGCGCCGGGGCCGCTGAAAAGGTCTTGATGGCTAAAGGGGGGTGAATAGCCTTTTAAAAATTTCTACAAAGACAAGCTAAACAAGTTTATCAATATAACAAAAAGCGAGATGCGAGTTTTGCTTAGCCTACGGGGTGTTTGCAAGCCACCTATCCAATTCACAATTCTAATATTTGCACTCAACCGCACAAGTCAAACCGAGAAGGAAACTACACCTACAACTAGCAAGCTACATAAAAGAGCTACTCTAGCAAAGCTAACTAGCTAGCAAAGATAACTAAGAAGGTAATGCGGAGTTGAGTTAGGACAGTTTCACCGAGGGGCGAAGTATTGAGCCAACCAATATGATCAACAATGAATACCAAGACAACCGAATACCGAGATCAATCAATCACAATATGAAAGTGTTGACACGAAGATTTATCCCAAGGTTCACGTGCTTGCCGGCACGCTAGTCCCCGTTATGTCCCTCTTCACCACGTGGTTCGGTGGCTAATCGGTCTCACACCGAGCCTCTCAAAAGGCGTCACAAGAACCTACCAAATGGTAAAAGGTTGCAAATGACACAAGCAATTCACTAACGTTGCCTTTGGCGCTTTGCCGAGGTAGGCACAAACCCCTCACAATCACTGGAGGTGGCCAAGAACAATCACCAACTCTTGCCAATGCCTCTAAGCTGCTCCAAGCCATATAGGTGGCGGCAACCACTAAGAGAAACAAGAATCCCACAGCAAATCAACCACCAAGTGCCAACTAGATGCAATCTCACAATGCAAAAGCACTTGGATCACTCAATCTCACTTTGAATATGCAAAGAAGCAAGAGAGATGAGTGGAAGAGGAGTTGCTTAGCTCAAAGTGCTCACAAGTATGTCAAAATGTTTAAGAGAGAGAGCCTTGAGCTGGTCAATGAGTATTTATAGACGTACCCCTTCGAATAGAGCCGTTAGAAACTTGAAACAGCCGAAATCGCGCTGACCGGACGCGCCGGTCGCACAACGGCTAAGTCGCGAAGCACTGACCAGACGCGCTCGTCGCGCAGACCGGACGCGCTCGAATTGACCGGACGCGTCGGTCCCGTAACAGACCGGACGCGCTAGTCAAGTAGAGACTGTGTATAACGAAACAGCGACCGGACGTGCTGTAGAACTGACCGGACGCCACAGTGCCAGTGTCCGGTTGGAGTCCAGTAAGATCCCTGAACGACCGGACGCGTCCGATCGACAGTGACCGGACGCAAAAACACGCGCAGGCGCTGAACACTGACCGGACGCGTCCGGTCAAACAGAGACCGTGTCCGGTCACCTCTGTGACCTCCGTCCGCCTCCGTTTCTTTTCTGACTTCCGGCGTAGTGGAAAATAGTCGTTTCAACTCCTCGAAAAAGCCTGAATCCCGCCTCACAAGCTCGGTGGGAGGGAGAGAGGACCACAAACCCTCTCTACCACTCAAACTCCACCGCCTTCGCAAACGTGCTAACACCACCAAGTGATCTCGTCATGTGTGAGTGTGTTAGCATTTTCACAATCATTTTTCGAGGCAATATTAGTTATATCCAAATGCATATGATTATGAAATGCACACCTAGAGGCACTTAGGAGTTCAATAGCCACGTCATTCCCCTCTTTGTAGTATGGCTATCTATCCTATAATGTAACCACACCCACTAGGTGTCTTGGTTACTAAAACACAACCCTTAAGCATATACCTTTGCCTTGATTACGTAGGGTTGCGTCTAAATCCAAGTGTGGCCATCATGATCACCATGTTCATCTTGCCACCAACCTTGGAATGTACTAATCCTCATATGCTACATACAACTTAGGCATAGGTTTAGTACTTAGACATTATCACTAATTACCAACACCAAACATAGAACTTTCAATCTCCCTCTTGTTGGTAATTGGTGACAAACCTTTGACAAAGATATTATGATAAAATTTTGATTGAACCCATGTCACATTGTCCAAGTATATTACCATGTGTAAGAATTATGGACATGTGATCATAAATTCAAATTGATAGCAATGGCTCCCCCTACATGTATGCTATATGTTTGGATTTTGGAAGCATACATGTTAGATAGGAAAGATTAGGAGCATTGACTACCAATAGGTGCTAAGTGTTTAAGATTATAGACCTTTGAAGCGTGATACCATCGGAGTAGCGATAAACACCATCTTAGCACCTTGTGTAGTTAGATACCACTTGGAAAAGCACAAACATAACTAGAAACCTCGTGAGATCAACATTATAAGCAAGGCTCTAGTACCACTTTGAAAAACATGAAGCAAGAAAAATCTAACTACTTCCTATTCATGCTAGTACCTCAATACACCATTCAAATTATACTAGTAAGTCACCACACAAGCAATGTATCGGAGAAAAAGAAATACATAACTATGCATCATACATATGAAGTGCACATGGAAATGCAACAATCATGCTTAAGAGCTTGCCCCCCTACTTATGTGCTCAAAATTTTAGTTGATCCCCTTCTTTTATCAATTCTCCCCCTTTAGGATTTTCTCCCCCTTTAGAATCTATCTTTGTGAACAACATTTTCTCCCCCTTTAGCACCAATGACCACAAGGAACCAATTTTAGATAGATTATCATGTTGAATTATGGGGTGAGGATCAAGTTTGTGATTCAACCTAGATTGCTTGCATAAATAAAATGCTTCGGTTTGATCTAAGGGCAAGCTTCTTTACACCTCACTAGAAGGGTTATCATGCACCATGTTGAAGCAAATATTTAGAAAAGTTTTCTAGATTAAACACTTAGGATCACAAGCTACTTAAACAAGTTATATGCTACCACTAGATCATATAAGTCATGAAAACAATAGTGGCACCATATAAACTTCAAATTCATTTGATTTTCATGAATGAGCCTAGAACTTAAGAAATCATGACTAGATGCACTAAACAAGTCCTTAACACAGAATGTATGACATGTCAACCAATTGTACCTTGAGGCTCGAAGGAGAGGCATGTCATATCTGGGGTGCATCAACTCATGTTGGAGAAGTCAAGTATGTTCAACTCATTCTTTAGCTTGTGAAATCTCTTCTCATCAAGTGGCTTGGTGAATAGATCGGCTAATTGATCTTTGATGCCCACACTCTCAATAGCAATGTCACCCTTTTATTGATGATCTCTAATGAAATGATGGCGAACATAAATATGCTTTGTTCTTTGATGTTGAACCGGATTGTTGGTTAGCTTCACGGCACTTTCATTGTCACATAGCAATGGCACATTCTTGAAGTTGATTCCAAAATCCTTCAATGTTGCCTTCATCCACAAGATTTGTGCACAACAACTACCCGCGGCAATGTATTCGGCCTCGGCGGTAGATAGTGCAATACTATTTTGCTTCTTGGATGACCATGAGACAAGTGATCTTCCCAACAATTGACAAGTCCCGGAAGTGCTCTTTCTCTCCACTTTGTCATCGGCATAGTCGGAATCTGAATATCCAACTAGCTCAAAGCTTGCACCTTTGGGATACCATAATCCAACATCTTGTGTATGCTTTAAGTACCTCAATATTCTCTTTGTTGCCTTCAAATAACTTTCTCTAGGTGAGGCTTAAAATGTTGCACACATGCATACACTAAACATCACATCGGGCCTTGATGCCGTCACATAGAGTAGGCTACCAATCATTGATCTATATAGCTTTTGATCCACCATGTTGTCATTCTTGTCACTATCTAAGCTTCCACTAGTGCTTATTGGAGTAGTGATTCCTTTTGCATCTTCCATACCAAACTTCTTTAGCATATCCTTTATGTATTTGGTTTGGCATATAAATGTTCCTTCCTTCATTTGTTTGATTTAAAGTCCAAGAAAGAAACTAAGTTCACCAATCATTGACATTTCAAATTTCTTTGCCATCATTTTCCCAAACTCATCACAATAATCTTGATTGGTTGAACCGAATATGATATCATCAACATATATTTGTAACACAAATAAGTCCTTGTCTATCTTCATAGTGAATAGTGTTGTATCAACTTTGCCCATTACAAATCCTTTGGATAGCAAGAAATCTCTTAATCTTTCATATCATGCTCTAGGTGCTTATTTCAATCCATACAAAGCTTTTCTTAACTTGTATACATGATTGGGTTTCTTGTCATCTTCAAAACCGGGAGATTGCTCCACATACACCTCCTCTTGAATGTACCCATTAAGAAATGCACTCTTCACATCCATTTGATATAGCTTGATATTGTGAGCACAAGCATAGGCAAGTAAGATCCTAATTGCTTCCAATCTTGCAACCGGGGCATACGTTTCACCAAAGTTAAGACCCTCTATTTATGTGTAAACTTAAGCCACTAGTCTTGCTTTGTTCCTTATTACTATCCCATCTTGATCTTGCTTGTTACGAAAGACCCATCTTCTTCCAATGACATTGTGATCACTAGGTCTCTCAACTAATTCCCATACTTAATTTTTCTTGAAGTTGTTGAGCTCTTCATGCATTGTATTTACCCAATCTGGATCTCTCAATGCTTTATCAATGTCCTTGGGTTCTTCCATTAACATAAAAGAAGAGTGAGCACAAAAAGATGCCAATCTTGATCTAGTTTGAACTCCCCTTTGTATGTCACCAATGATGGAATCCAATGGATGGTCTCTTGCAATGTTAGTTGGTTGAAGCACTTAGACTTGATTGCTTGGATGTTGATGTTGATTATGAGTTGGAGATGATGAACTAGCCACTTATTGGTCTTGTTGCACTTGAGATGACGTACTAGCTTGATTTTGTATTAGAGAACCACTAGCTTGAGTGATTGGACTTTGGAGCACTTGATCTTTGTTGTCATCCACATCAATCACTTGCTTTGGTCTAATATCACCAATATCCATTCCCTTTATAGCATTACTCAAATGAGTTCCTTTCATATCATCCAGGTTTTCTTCTTCATCTTGAGAGCCATTTGTTTCATCAAACTCAACATTATGTACTTCTTCAAGTTGTCCACTAGCCAAATTCCAAACTCTATAAGCTTTGCTAGTAGTTGAGTAACCAAGTAGGAATCCTTCATCACATTTCTTCTCAAACTTGCTCAATCTAGTGCCCTTCTTTAAGATGTAGCATTTATAACTAAATACCCGAAAGTATGCAATGTTGGGCTTTCTTCCATTCAATATCTCATATGGTGTCTTCTCTAGGAACTTGTGGCAATAGAGGCGGTTGCTATAGAAGCAAGTCGTGTTGATTGCTTCGGCCCAAAATGAATGACTTACATTATACTCATTCAACATTGATCTTGCCATATCAATTAAGGTTCTATTCTTCCTCTCAACTAAGCCATTTGATTGAGGTGTATACTTGGCCGAGAATTGATGTTTGATTCCAAGCTCATCACATAGCTCATCAACTCTTGTGTTTTTAAACTCACTTCCATTGTCACTTCTTACTTTCTTGATTGTGGTCTCAAACTCATTTTGCACTCTCTTGATGAACTTCTTGAATATGTCAAATACATCACGCTTGTCCACAAGAAAGAATACCAATGTGTATCTAGTGAAATCATCCACAATCACAAAGTCATACTTGTTGCCACCAATGCTTGTGTATGTAGTTGGCCCAAATAGATCCATGTGTAACAACTCAAATGCCTTGGAAGTACTCATGATGCTTTTCAATAGATGAGTGTTGCCTACTTGCTTTCCGGCTTGACATGCACTACATAGCTTATCTATCTCAAATGTGACATCCTTCAAGCCTCTAACTAAGTCATGCTTCACTAACTTGTTCAATTGCTTCATGCCAACATGACCAAGTCTTCTATGCCATAACCAACCCATACTTGATTTGGTGAGCAAGCATGTTGAAAGTTGAGTGTCACTAGCATTGAAATCAACCAAGTATAGATTCTCATATCTAAAACCCTTGAAGATCAAATTGGAGCCATCAACACTAACTATCTCCACATCATCAACACCAAATATGCACTTGAAACCTAGATCGCACAATTGAGCAACCGACAACAAGTTGAAATTTAGCTTTTCAACTAGTAGCACATTGGAGATGCTATGATTATTTGAGATTGCAATCCTTCCAAGAGCCTTTACATCACCCTTGCTATTGTCACCAAAAGTGATGCTATCAATGCCACTATCATTTGATTTGAGAGAGTTAAACATTCTTGAATCACCGGTCATATGTTGAGAGCACCCACTATCAAGCACCCAATGCCTTCCTCCGGCCTTGTAATTTACCTACAAAATAATTTAATGTCTTTTAGATACCCATACTTGCTTGGATCCTTGGAGGTTAGTAACCAAGCTCTTTGGTACCCAAATGGCCTTCTTCTTTGAACCCACAATTGGTGTACCAACAAACTTAGCTTGCACACCCTTCTCACCCTTGGTAAGAACATAACAAGAGTCAAAATGAATGTAATCCATTTTAGCATGAAACTTGTTGTTGTTCTTGTTCATTTTATTACAATTACTCTCTAGATGCCCAACTTGCTTGCATCTATTGCAATAACGACCATTGCTCTTCACAAAGCGAGACTTTGAAGTAGCAAAGGTCGCCTTGCCCTTCTTAGGAGTATAGCCCAAACCCTCTTTGTTAAGAGAGAACCTTTAGCTACCCAAGCATTTTAGCAAGCGGGCATCCCCACCATAGGCATTGCCTAATGCGTGGGTGAGATCATCCACCTCTCTCTTGAGAGTCTCATTCTCAACCACAAGTGATGAATCACTAGTAGTAGACATAGAGTTGGTTGTGGTGAATGATGATGAGCTACATGAAGCATTAGTAGGACCAACAAATAAAGAATCATCAATAATATCACATGTTAGTCCAATATCACAAGTGACAATCACTTGCTCCTCCTTAGCTTCCTTCATGAACTTCTCTAACTTGAGGTCCTTTTCCTTGATGAGCTCAAGTAGAGTGGAGTGGGCTTCCTTAAGCCTAGTGTGAGCAACTTCAAGGTCCTCGTGGTCTTCCTTTAGACACTCACGAGAGGCCTCTAGCTCATCAAAGGATTTCCTAAGAGCTTTGAGCTCTTGTTCAATTCCTTTACACCCCTTACTCTTTTTGAGAGCAACAAGATCCTCTATCAAGGAATCATTTTTATTGCTCTTGGCAATGAGCTCTTGTTCTAAGATTTTATATTTTTTGGTGGTCCTCTTATAGCCCTTGCTCATTTGATCTATTATGCCTAATAGATCATCCTTGGAGTAGTCCTCATCCTCCTCATCATCACTCCTAAAACCATCACTAGCACAAGAATCATCATCACTATCATCATATTTTACCTTGGTAGGCTTGGCCATAAGGTATGTCGATGTAGTGTCGAAGATGGATGGCTTGTTGGCGAGGGCGATGCTTGCAATGGCTCGCCGAGTGGTCCTCTCATCATCACTAGAGCTATCATTATCACTATCGGAGTTATCACTATCCCAAGTGACCACATAGCCACCACCCTTCTTCTTCTTGTTGATAGTGAAGCTCTTCTTCTCGTTGATAGTGAAGCTCTTCTTCTCTTTCTTCTCCTTCTTGTCCTTCTTGTTCTTCTTCAACTTCAACTCCATATCATGATATCTTTTGTCTTCATAGGGGCACTTTGCCACTACATGATCGGGGCTATTGCAATTGTAGCAAAGCACCTCCTTTGCCTTCATGAAGTTCCTTCTCTTTCTTGCACCATATCCTTTCTTCTTCATGAACCTCCCCATCTTATGCACTAGGAGGGCCATGGTCTCATCATCGAATTGATCATCATCATCGCTCTCCACCTTGCTCTTGCCCTTAGAAGATGAAGCCTTGAATGCAATAGGCTTCTCTTGCTTGACCTTGGTCTCCTTCTTCTCATCTACCTCATCTTCATCATCATTATATTAGGCATTGGTCATTATATCTCCAAGCACATCGGTTGGTTTGACCTTATCCAATCCCTCTCTAAAGATCATTCTTCTTAAGGTGACAAACTTCTTGGGTAAGCACATCAAGAACTTGTGTGAGAAGTCCTTGTCCTCAACCTTCTCTCTAAGCCCCTTGAGATCATTGACGATGACTTGGAGCCTATAGAACATCTACGGGGTGGATTCATCATCCTTCATCTTGAAATTAGAGAACTTGTCCTTGAGCATATATAGTTTGACACTTTTTACCGTTGAAGTGCCTTCATATGTTTCTTCAAGCCTTATCCAAAGCTCATTTGCCTTTTCAAGATCTTTGATTTGCTTAAATACTTTGTCATCAATGGCACGGTAGATTGTGTCAAGTGCCACTGTGTTGCATTGTTTGTTGATGCGGTCATTTAGAGTGAGATTTTCCTCATCAAGAATGATGTATCCTTCTTTGGTCACATCCTAAACCTTCTCATGTATATTGCCTAGATATTGCTTCATCTTTCTTTTCCAATGATCAAAGAAAGAGACACCATCAAAGAATGGAGGCTTGCCATTAACATGATTGAACATAATTTGAGCCATCTTGCACCGAGGTTGTTAAGCCTTGCAAACGGTGACCATAGCTCCGATACCACTTGAAAGGTCTTGATGGCTAGAGGAGGGGTGAATAGTCTTTTAAAAATTTCTACAAAGATAAGCTAAACAAGTTTATTAATATAACAAAAAGCGAGATGCGAGTTTTGCTTAGCCTACGGGGTGTTTGCAAGCCACCTATCCAATTCAGAATTCTAATATTTGCACTCAACCGCATAAGTCAAACCGAGAAGGAAACTACACCTACAACTAGCAAGCTACACAAAAGAGCTACTCTAGCAAAGCTAACTAGCTAGCAAAGATAACTAAGAAGGTAATACGGAGTTGAGTTAGGAGAGTTTCACCGAGGGGCGAAGTATTGAGCCAACCAATATGATCAACAATGAATACCAAGACAACCGAACACCGGGATCAATCAATCATAATATGAAAGTGATGACACGAAGATTTATCCCGAGGTTCACGTGCTTGCCGGCACGCTAGTCCCCGTTGTGTCCCTCTTCACCACGTGGTTCGGTGGCTAATCGGTCTCACACCGAGCCTCTCAAAAGGCGCCACAAGAACCTACCAAATGGCAAAAGGTTGCAAATGACATGAGCAATTCACTAACGTTGCCTTTGGTGCTTCGCCGAGGTAGGCACAAACCCCTCACAATCACCGGAGGTGGCCAAGAACAATCACCAACTCTTGCCAATGCCTCCAAGTTGCTCCAAACCATCTAGGTGGCAGCAACCACCAAGAGAAACAAGAATCCCACAGCAAATCAACCACCAAGTGCCAACTAGATGCAATCTCACAATGCAAAAGCACTTGGATCACTCAATCTCACTTCGAATATGCAAAGAAGCAAGAGAGATGAGTGGGAGGGGAGTTGCTTAGCTCAAAGTGCTCACAAGTATGTCAAAATATTTAAGAGAGAGAGCCTTGAGCCGGCCAACAAGTATTTATAGACATACTCCTTCGAATAGAGCCGTTAGAAACTTGAAACAGCCGAAATCGCGCTGACCGGACGCGCTGGTCCAACTGACCGGATGCGCCGGTCGCACAACGGCTAAGTCGCGAAGCACCGACCGGACACGCTCGTCGCGCAGACCGGACACGCTGGGATTGACCGGACGCGTCGGTCCCGTAACGGACCGGACGCGCTGGTCAAGCAGAGACTGCGTACAACGAAACAATGACCGGACGCGCTGCAGAACTGACCGGACACCACAGTGCCAGCGTCCGGTTGAAGTCTAGTAAGCTCCCTGAACGACCGGACGCGTCTGATCGACAGTGACCGGACGCGCCGCCGCGTCCGATCAAAAATAGAAACACGCGCAGGCGCTGAACACTGACCGGACGCGTTTGGTCAAACAGAGACCGCGTCCGGTCACCTCTGTGACCTCCGTTCGCCTCCGTTTCTTTTCCGACTTCTGACATAGTGAAAAATAGTCGTTTCAACTCCTCGAAAAAGCCTGAATCCCGCCTCACAAGCTCGACGGGAGGGAGAGAGGACCCCAAACCCTCTCTACCGCTCAAACTCCACCGCCTTCGCAAACGTGCTAACACCACCAAGTGATCTCGTCATGTGTGAGTGTGTTAGCATTTTCACAATCATTTTTCAAGGCAATATTAGTTCTATCCAAATGCATATGATTATAAAGTGCACACCTAGAGGCACTTAGGAGTTTAATAGCCGCGTCATTCCCCTCTTTATAGTACGGCTATCTATCCTATAATGTAACCACACCCACTAGGTGTCTTGGTTACTAAAACACAACCCTTAAGCATATACCTTTGCCTTGATTACGTAGGGTTGCGTCCAAATCCAAGTGTGTCCATCATGATCACCATGTCCATCTTGCCACCAACCTTGGAATGTATTAATCCTCATATGCTACATACAACTTAGGCATATGATTAATACTTAGTCATTATCACTAATTACCAACACCAAACATAGGACTTTCAGCCGCGCTGTCCTCGCCTCGCGCCTGGAGCCAGAGGAGGCGGCCGTCCCCGCGCCCGCGCGCGGCTCGCCCGCGGCCGGAGGTGGCGGTGCTCCCCGCGCCTGCTCGGAGGAGCCACAGCCGAGCCACCGCCGTCGGGATCCGCCTCGCCGCCGTCGGGATCCGCCCGCGCGCCGGTGAGCCCCACCGTTGGGAGCCGCGTGCCCGCCCGCACTAGCGCCGGCCGGGGAAGTGCTGGGGAGGGAGGGCCGGGGAGGGAGCGGCGCTCGGGAGGGAGGAAGGGAGAGAGAGAATGGGAAGGGAGTGGCCGGCAGTGGTTTTATTATTAAAGAAAATTGACAAGTGGGTCCCGCAGTGGATAGAGGATGATATAGAGTATGGATGGGTGCGGGAGAAATTGATATAGAGGATAAAATCTCGATGACCAGGATGGAATGTTCCTTTTAGAAAATGGATTTAGAGTACGACGAGTGCGGATAGCCTAACTTTGTTACCCGTGATAAAACATCGATCTATCCTTAGGGCATCCCAATTCATAACATTTTTCGAGCTAGCCATTTGACTAAGCGGCAGAGAGAAAACATAAAAATCTGCTTGCTAGCTATGACCTATGAGTTGGTCGCCTAACTCGCATGACTATCCATAAATCGAGTGTCTCTGGTTGTATGTTGTATGACTGGGAGCTTTTTTTATTTCTACTTGGCTGGCGATTTGGTTCTCTTCATTGAGGATGCCTTCGCAATGTGAATCTAACCTTGAAGATGTAAAATTAAAGTCTGGGATTCACCTTGACTCCTATATGTAAGCAGACTTTGACCATTGACATTTGGGATAGCTTCATGTTTTTTTAATTTAAAAAGCGGAGCACGTGTTGGGCAGATGGATTTAAAACCGTTACTGTAGTATGGTTGCTAGTAGGGTTGGCCGACGTGAGCAAGCGCAGGTTAATTAAGAGAGAACAGTTCAAAAAAAAACCGTGTCCTCTATCGGTCCACAGTGACGCCCACGGCCCACTCCCAGACAACGAGGACCGATCGGAGGAGCCGCCGTGGACCTTCGGCGACCCGGAATCAGAATCACACACACAGACACGAACAGGACCGAAAAAGTCCACACGACTGAAAGCTCGCCATGTTCTGTGGAGGAGACGGGACAGAACCTAGAAGCGACGTCAGTCCAAAGCTAGTCTCACAAGTCACACCACAGATTTTAGCATGCACCGCCACACTGGCGCTCTAGCTGTAGCAACTCACAGCAGCATGTAATGTAACAACCGGCCACGTTCCCGTGTCGCGCAGCAGTGACGACGCCCGTGCACTAGCTCGTATATATGGACTGCCGCCAGCAGCCGGCCGGCCGGCTGGCTACGATCTCGACGCCAGCCGAGAGCAGCCATGTCATGCAACATGCATGCATGCATCGATCTGAATGTGTGGACGTACGTACGTGTTCCCTGCGTGCCCGGTCGCATTTGTACGCTTTGGCAGTGTTCAGTTACTTCAAAATTCCAAAAAAAATTTAAGATTTCTCGTCACATCGAATCTTTAGACGTATGTATAGAGCATTAAATATAGATTAAAAAAATAATTAATTACACAGTTTGGTTGTAAATCACGAGACAAATCTTTAGAACCTAATTAGTCTATGATTGGACACTAATTGTCAAATACAAACGAAAAGAGTTACTATGCTTCCAAAAATTTTACAGGGGCAACTAAACACATTGTTCAGTTTAGCTGTGTTCAGAGAGCCAAAAGACTCTGGACCTGTTTAGTTCCTAAAATTTTATAAAAAAAAATTAGATTGCAAAATATGAGATGCAACCAGCATGAATGTGACATACATATATTAATGTTGAATGCATTCATGCTACACATTTGTGTTGATTGTTTATTTTGTTTTTTGTTTCAAAATTTTTCCTAAACTTGTTTACATATCAATTAGAATGTTTTGAAAATTTTCTAGATTTTTCTATATATCTTTTAAATTTTTCTATAGCTAAATATTCTCTCCGTTCCAAATTATAAGTCACTTTGACTTCTTTGGTACATCTATTTTGCTATGTTATCTAGACATATG
Organism: Saccharum hybrid cultivar R570; assembly: GCA_038087645.1. NCBI lineage: Eukaryota > Viridiplantae > Streptophyta > Magnoliopsida > Poales > Poaceae > Saccharum > Saccharum hybrid cultivar. The sequence goes on from JAQSUU010000810.1 coordinate 315,274, forward strand.
TTGTATCTAGATACATAGCAAAATGGATGTACCAAAAAAGTCAAAGCAACTTATAGTTTGAAACGGAGGGAGTATGTTTTTAAGCATCTAGATATATTTTCATGAGCTCTAATTATTTTGCTTGGATGATTGTTGTGTCCCTATATATCTCTAGAATCTTTTTTTGAAATTTTAAAAGTTTGGAGACATTTTGTGGTTTATAAACCTTATCAAGTATTTACTAAAATTTTCAACTAAAAGAATAAAATCATGATAGAGAGATAATTTGAACGGTTTTAAGAGTTGGTGAGGTAAGATGTTTGGTTTTAGAGTTAGATAAGAAAAATCAAACTATTGCCCTGTTCGCTTCTCTTATAATCCGTACTTTTCAGCTTGTTTTTTCAGTCGGAACAGTGTTTTTCTCTCACAAAAAATCAGCGAACAATATTTTCAGACATGACTTTTCAGCGAAGCGAACAGCACATATAGCGCAATAGTTCAGAGAGGTTGAAGTAGAATAAACTTTTTATACCGGTATAAATCGTTGGCCAGAGCCCATGAGTTCCACTGCACTGCCCAACAAACTGGGCCTGCAAAACAATAGTGCACACTGTAGGATAGCCCAAATTGGCCATGACTCACCTATTTCTCTCTCTTTCTGTTGCTCTCCAGAAAAAACGGCATTATGCTCCAGAATCCGGCCAAGGTTTGAGGCAAGCTGGCTCCAAAAAAGAATTATCTACTGTAGTTAATTCAATCCAGGCTTAGCTAGCGCATCCTAAACTTTTCATTACAGCATTATACCCTCACCATTTATTGGATGTACTATCTGACCTCTGCAATTTGAATCCATGGGAGGTGGAAACATTATGGTCTGCCTGCTCCGATAGTCTTCCCTTCCCATTGTGCTTACGCCTATACTAATGGTGGTTCCACACTGCTAGGATCGCTGGTGGCCCATGTAAAGAATTGAGTTACTAGTTAAATCTTCTTTTAACTTGGAGTCCTAGACCATGGTTGGATCTATTAAAATTAACATGCTGATTTTAAGCACTTGGTAGTAGCAACTTTTACCTTGAAATTTTGTTATAAGTTTTTTTAAGACCTAGTACCTTGAAATTTTATTATAAGTTTTTTAAGACCTAATACACTCACCTCTATGAACGCACGCACACACACACCCTATGAGCACCTCGAAAAACCGAGTTAGATCGGCAAATCTCAAAATTGACGAAGTCACCACAAGGACCTCGCCGTTGACAAACGCGACACCTATCACTAAAAGAATAGTGTTGTTAAATCCTGAAATAAATTCAGAAAAACATAACCACCCATGTTAAGTCGAGGACTTAAACCTTGTGAGAAGTTAGCACGCCATTTAGCATAAACTTGCTTTGATATATTCTTATTCATTCGTATTTGCTAACTGTTAGCAAGATGGATCTAAACATAAGCTAAACTTAGCACTACCAGCACTAGTACTGGCATTTTTTTACTGGTTTTTTTGGGGGAATAACTGGTTTTTTGTTTAGTAATTAGCGATAGATAGTGTCAACGAAATGGTATTTCTGGCCTAGTCATTTTGTCAATCTCAACAATCAATAATGGCTTAGTCTTCGTAGCTTCGTATCATATAGGCGCCCAAGGAACGTTCACCCCTAACTTTGTTACCAGTGATAAAACATCGATCTATCTCAGGGCATCCCAATTCACAACATTTTTCGAGCTAGCTATTTGACTACGTGGCAGAGAGAAAACATAAAAACCTGCTTGCTAGCTATGACCTATGAGTTGGTCGCCTAACTCGCATGACTATCCATAAATCGAGTGTCTCCGGTTGTATGTTGTATGACTGGGAGCTTTTTTTTTATTATTTCTACTTGGCTGACGATTTGGTTCTCTTCATTGAGGATGCCTTCGCAATGTGAATCTAACCTTGAAGATGTAAAATTAAAGTCTGGGATTCACCTTGACTCCTATATGTAAGCAGACTTTGACCATTGACATTTGGGATAGCTTCATGTTTTTTTAATTTAAAAAGCGGAGCACGTGTTGGGCAGATGGATTTAAAACCGTTACTGTAGTATGGTTGCTAGTAGGGGCCTGTTTAGATCCTAAATATTTTCCTAAATTCCACTATGCAAAAAGAAGATTCTCCATCACATCAAAATGTCGGCACATGTATGGAGTACTAAATGTAGATGAAATCAAAAACTAATTGCACAGTTTTGTTGTACTTTCCGAGACGAACATTTTGAGTCTAATTAATCAATTTTTGGACAATTTTTACCAAATAAAAACAAAATTGATACAGTACCCGGGCACTGTTCATGCCCGAATTCCGGCCTAAACACGCCTAGGGTTGGCCGACGTGAGCAAGCGCAGGTTAATTAAGAGAGAACAGTTCAAAAAAACGTGTCCTCTATCGGTCCACAGTGACGCCCACGGCCCACTCCCAGACAACGAGGACCCATCGGAGGAGCCGCCGTGGACCTTCGGCGACCCGGATTTCAGAATCACACACACAGACACGAACAGGACCGAAAAAGTCCACACGACTGAAAGCTCGCCATGTTCTGTGGAGGAGACGGGACAGAACCTAGAAGCGACGTCGGTCCAAAGCTAGTCTCACAAGTCACACCACAGATTTTAGCATGCACCGCCACACTGGCGCTCTAGCTGTAGCAACTCACAGCAGCATGTAATGTAACAACCGGCCACGTTCCCGTGTCGCGCAGCAGTGACGACGCCCGTGCACTAGCTCGTATATATGGACTGCCGACAGCAGCCGGCCGCCCGGCTGGCTACGATCCCGACGCCAGCCGAGAGCAGCCATGTCATGCAACATGCATGCATGCATCGATCTGAATGTGTGGACGTACGTGTTCCCTGCGTGCCCGGTCGCATATGTACGCTTTGGCAGTGTTCAGTTCTTTCAAAATTCTAAAAATTTTACAAGATTTTTCGTCACATCGAATCTTTGGACGCATGTATGGAGCATTAAATATAGATAAAAAAAAATAACTAATTACACAGTTTGATTGTAAATCATGAGACGAATCTTTAGAACCTAATTAGTCCATGATTGGACATTAATTGTCAAATACAAACGAAAGAGTTGCTGTGCTTCCAAAAATTTTATAGGGGCAACTAAACACATTGTTCAGTTTACCTGTGTTCAGAGAGCCAAAAGACTCTGGGCCTGTTTAGTTCCTAAAATTTTACAAAAATTTTTCAAGATTTCTCGTCACATCGAATCTTTGAACATATGCATGAAACATTAAATATAGATAAAAAAAATAAAACTAATTACACAGTTTAGACGAAATTCACGAGACAAATCTTTTAATCCTAATTAAACTATAATTGAACACTCATTATCAAATAACAACGAAAGTATTACAATATTATTTCTCAAAATATTTCGCGAAGTAAAGAAGCCCTCTGTCTCATGGATCAGTAGTCATCGCACCAGGTACCACCACCTCGTAATAACCAACCACCGCGAGACAGCCCCATTATTGTGCCCAGCCAACAACTCTGGCGACGTGGTGGCCTGGTCTGCCTCTCCGATGGGCCGTGTCCTCTTCAGCCGTTCAGCCTTCAGCGTCACCCTCCCTCCCGTCCGGCCGTCCCGACTGCTCAAGTGCTGAGCGCCTGAGGACAGTCCAGTCACGCGCCGGCCGCACTTGGACTTCCGTCCGTCCTGTTTAATTTCGACGCGCGCGCACGGCAAGCAGACGGGCGAGAACTACTCGATCGGTTCATTGAGCGACGACTCGACCGACCGACGGACCTCCAACATGACCGATGGAGGCCGTCGGCCGTGGATCCGTCCCATGTGCTAAATCCGTTTCAAATTATAGTTTATTTGACTTTTTTTACCTTAAGTCTGATCACTCGTCTTATTTAAAAAATTGTGATAAATATCACTTCTTTAGTTGTGGCTTGCTTGTTAACAAAAGTTTTTCAAGAATAACCTAAATTTGACTATATTTGCATAAATTTTTTAAATATCACTTCTTTTTAAAAATTTTCAAACTTGAGGTCATAAAAATTAAATGAATTATAATTTGGAACGGAAGAAGTATATTATTATTCACCCATTCGTGAAACCTCCAACGGATGCAATGCAACGCGCCTGTGTGCACATCGTCGGCTCGTCGCCGTCCTTTTCAATTCCTCGACCACAACCTAGCCCTCGTTTAGATTGAAGATTTTTAACCTGATGAATAGTACCACTTTCGTCTTATTTGATAAATATTGTCCAATCGTGGACTAACTAGGCTCAAAAGATTCATCTCGTGATTTTGAACTAAACTGTGTAATTAGATATTTTTTTACCTATATTTAGTACTCCATGCAAGCGGCTAAAAATTGATGTGATGGAGAGAGTGAAAAAACTTGGAATTTTGAGGTGATCTAAACAAGGGGCTAGTGTCTGAAGCTGACGACTTAAGAAATTGGCTACGTGCCGCCGTACGTACGTGCGCTTGTGTTGTGGGCTGGGTGGGCCGCCCGCCGAGTGAGATCGGACTCGGACGGAGCCAGCGTTTGCAGTTGCATGCGTCCACGACGGTCGATCTCACCCTGTCGCGCCGCGCCCGTCATGCAATCGGCGTCGTGGAGTTGAGTTGCATGACGCCGCATACTATACGCAGAGGAATCAATAGCTAGGATGCGTCCATCCAAGCAAGTATGTATTAAAAAATGAAGATCGTCGTCGTCGGTGATCAGCTCCGTGATGACTCCGTCGTCTGCAGGCATGTATCAGTGATACGATACTACTCCGTCCTACATATAGCTTAATTTCCAATCGATCGATATGACCGGTTCATCGGTGACCTTGCTGCCATGCCACAGCCGCCAGAGCCTGTTGCCAGCTGAGGACTTGGCAGTCCAGATGTCGATTAAGCTACGTAAAATACAATGGTCACAAATGAAGCGATTTTTATTCACTTGGTATTACCTCTATCAAAAAATGACGCAATTCTAAATTTATGAAGCTCCGGACGACCAGATCACCACAATTGAGTGACGAATTCAACTAGAGGTCAAGATTCAAGAAGGGGCAGGAAAATGTGGCACCCAAGAGGCTAGGGACCCTCCGATCCTTTTCGATCTTCTGGTGTGCAGAAGATGCTATAAGGGCCGGTTTAGTTGACAAAAATTTGGCAAAATGACACTGTAGCAAATTTCGTTGTTATTTGGTAATTAGTGTCCAATCATGGTCTAATTAGGTTTAAAAGATTCGTCTCGTCCATTTCGTCTAAACTGTGTAATTAGTTTTATTTTTTATCTATATTTAATGCTTCATGCATGTGTCCAAAGATTCGATATGATGACAAATATGAAAAATTTTACAAAAATTTGTTAGGAACTAAACAGGGCCTAACTAGAGGTTGTGGCAGTACCACGAGAAAGCCCACTCCGGAGTTAACACGGGCTGCTTAAAAGCCAGTAAAACCACTAGCTTTATTGCTCTGTCCCTAGCTAAAACCTGCCCTGCTGCCCCTCCCTCTAGGACACTGCTGTACAGTACTACTTTTGGCGAGATACAATTGGCATGCAGTGGAGATCCATCCAACTCGGTACTGGAGTCTGGAGTAGGAGTGCTACCACCAGCACTGTGGCAAAGCCAAAAGCCCAAAACTGCTCCTCACCAAACTGCACTTGGCGATTGAGTGCTCAGCGCGGATGACAGCCTTGTAATTGCGTCCCGGCAACATATAATCCCGGGATTGTTTGGGGGCTTTGGCTCCGAGATGTAAGCTTGCATTGGGGAAGCTGGCAAGTGGCAACAACCATTCGATCGGGGACTTCTTCAAAGTCGGAACAGCGACGCGCGCTCGCTACTGTATCTATCCTTCAGAGTTCAGAGACTTCACTTCCCTGACGTAGATGGGTCTCAACATCTCATCTCATCCTCTGGCTCCTCCCTGCAAGGAACGCTAGCTGGCCATATGTACCATTTTCATGCACATAAGAAACTACAAATAATACTATATATGGATGGATCGGAGCAATTTATTCGCCAATTTCTGCTTGTTGCTTGCAACCATAGTACGTACAGTGCTAAATTGACAAGGACGACAGATGAGAGAGCTAATGAGTGCAGCGGTACCAGCAGCTTTGTAGTACGATGACTGATTGGGTGCCTGCCAATTACTGCAGCTGCGATCACCTTGAAACCATTTTTACGCGATCACCTTGTAACAGTCGAGGACAAGCCCAACCACCACCCTGCTAACCTGCCACTGCCCACCCGCACTTTCCAATGATGCGCGTACGGAGGCAGATCGAGCAGGCAGCAGGCAGCGTTTGTGTAGCGGAAGGTTCCATCCTGCATTCCTGCAAGGAACTCACTGACACACGTATCTGTGTGGAGCCCAACTGTAAATTAAGGCCTTGTTTAGATTGAAAGTTTTTTCAACCTGATGAATAGTACCACTTTCGTCTTATTTGACAAATATTGTCCAATCGTGGACCAACTAGGCTCAAAAGATTCATCTCGTGATTTCCAACTAAACTGTGTAATTAGTTATTTTTTTTACCTACATTTAATACTCCATGCAAGCGGCTAAAAATTGATGTGATGGAGAGAGAGTGAAAAAACTTGGAATTTTGAGGGTAACTAAACATGGCCTAAAAGTAGCTGTACTGTGCCACCCGGGCGCTCATTGAATTGGGCATGGACAAGACAAGGGCAAGGGCAAGCGCAGGGGGCAGCGACCACCGGGCGAGCGAGCCATTGATCCCGCTCTGCCTTTTTACGGAGCTTCTTGTTGCCATGGATCATGGATCATGGATGGATGGATGATTGGCGGATTATTGATTGATGATGGATTGGTTGCGCTCGTGGGCTGTGGATGCATGGATTGGATGCCGCAGTTATTGCCCGGCCACCAGCTCCGTCTCCTGCTCGGCAGTGTCAGTGCAGTGGCGTCGTTCGTCCCATCTCCCATGGACATGGGCAGGGGCGGATCCAAAGGGGGGGCTGGGGGGGCTCCAGCCCCCCCTAATTTCTTGATTTCAATGCTAATTACTGTAGCAAAAACTTGATTTCACCGTTAAATCTTCGTGCAAATCAACATCTCTGTTGTTTTAGCCCCCCCTTATCCCGCATCCCACATCCGCCACTGGACATGGGTGTACTGACGGGAGTTGTGGATCAACAAGAGTCTTCCCGGATTAACTGCTCCCTTCACCGTAACCCATCGTCTTCCTTCTGCGCAACTGCTTCCTTTGCCATCACACCATCTCCTGTCCTTGCCCCCGCAATGCACGGTAGTACGTTTCCACAAAGGTTTCAGTATTCACATCTGCATGAATGTACTACTAGAATGCAAGCAGAGGATCGGGTTGGGTTAATTTCAGGGAGTTTACTGGTGCAATCTCACGTGCACTCACCAGCACCACGCGGTTAGTTTAGAGACAGCTAACAGCAGACAGCCACTAGCTAGCAATGAGAGCGTGGGGGCAGATTATTAGAGCGACCGATGATGCATCATGGTGGATCAGCTTGCTCAGCTAATAAGGTTGCATCTCTGAGGGCCGGGGGGGCTCCGGCCTCCGGCTGGAACCTCCATGGGCGCCATAAATGAGGTCGCCAAGCGCGTAGGTGGGGGAGTTTATTACCGGCGTACTGGCGGCAGCGAGGGTGGTTATGCCAGTGCCGCCACCCGCCACACACTTCACCGACAGCGCACCCCAAGTGACAAAACCCAACCCACGACGACAGGCAGGAGTGCAGGACCCCAACCTCCCTCCGTCCCTCTGCTGCTGCTACTAGTCCCTACTAGTAGCAGGCCTATTCCTCTGTCTAGTTATCCGTCTCTGCAGTTGAAGTCGTATCATCATCTGTTACATTACAGGCTTCTGAGTTCTGACCTCCTATATTACTGATACCGACCCCACCACGGCAGCAGCGATTACACTCACTCCAGGTCATATAGACTATACTATGGCCTGGTTAGATCTCAAAAAAATTTGAGAAAAATTACTGTAGCACTTTTCGTTGTTATTTGATAGCACTTTTTATTGTTATTTGATAAAATTTATCCAACCATGGACTAACTAGGCTTAAAAGATTCGTCTCGACATTTACACATAAACTGTACAATTAATTATTTTTTTACCTACATTTAATGCTCCATATATACGTCAAAGATTTGATGTGACGGATACTGCAAAAAAAAATTTTAGATTTTGTGGCCAACTAAACCAGGCCTATATAGTAATCGTAATTCTGCGCGTGCTGTGCTGGGGTGGTCACAGGCGCCTAATAGCACTGATACAAGTGTCCGTCTTTTTTGTTTTTTGGCCCTTTTTTTGAAAGATTCTCTCAAATAGGCCCCTGACGGAAAGATTTCAAAAAATGGACCCTCAGCTTGGCGCCATGGTCCATGGCGCCAAGCTACAACGTCATGGCGCCATGTATCCTGGCGCCAAGAGGCATCCGACGTGGCTACACGGGGATCTACGTGGCGCGTAGGCTTGGCGCCATGGAGCATGGCGCCAAGCCTTGGCGCCAAGATCCATGGCGCCAAGCTTTGGAGCCATGCTGCATGGCGCCAAGCACCCATAATATAGCCTGCCCCCTTCCACAAAAGGCAGTTGAAAGCATTTGAATACATTTCATTATTTGTACTTCTGTTCAGATTGCTCAAAGAAACAGCTTGGACATTGATGTGGATCTAGCCCTTGGCTTTGCCGCTCACTATGGGAAGATTGAAACCATGGGGTGCTTGGTTGAAGAAGGTAATGCTGTTGGCTTTCTTGGCCCTTTGATGCGTGCTGCTGAGCGTGGATGTCTCCAAGTTGTGAAATGGTTTGTCAACCATGGGTGTCGAGAAATGGAGCTTTGTCTAGCCCTTACTGCTGCCACCTCTAGTAGCCAGATTGCAATTGCTGCTTATCTTCTTCCTCTTGTCCCGCAACATGTTCTTGCGCCCCTCAGCATTGAGATTATCAAGGCTGCTGGTGAGAGGAGTACAGGTTCCCTGCATGGTGTCAATTTTCTTCTCTGCTCGGACTTCCTCAATGACCCAGCTGCCACATATGCCGTGGCAGACAGTATTGCAAGATGTACCGATGAAGCTGTGGATGCAAAGCTTAGGTCTTTCATGAATGAGCACTGGAGTGAGGCAGCTTTTTCTGCGGGATTCGAATCTGCACAACAGCACTTTGTTAACTTCATGAGGATAATGGAAAGGGGTGAATCACCAATCCGCCTAGGGGACCTCCCTCTTGAGCTGGTAATTGCCATGGCCTACCTGCCACTCAACCATTATTTATGACATTCACCTTAAACAAATATATGATCATCATCAGCACCCACGTTTAAAGTGCATATGTCATAAACTCCATCTGAAGCTCATTCAGTACATAAGAATAGGATATAAAAGTCCATAATAATAGTCCATACAGTCCCAAATTAGCCTACAGTCCCTCACTGTCTCCTAGACTTACCCTTGCCCTTGTGTCCAAGAGCGTGGGTGCCTGGAGTATAAGGGTCAGGTGGTCGACGTCGCCTGGTACCGACCGGCTGCGTAGGCTGAGTCCAGGGAGCATCGTCTAGCTGAGACGGTCCAATCTCCTCGTGGCCCTGGTCCTCGTCCTCGTCCTCGTCGTCGTCATCGTCGTCCTCGTCGTCGTCCTCCTCGGTGCCGTGGTCTCGCGACCCTGTAGGTGGGTGGCTAGACGAGCCTACGCCACCTCTGGGTGCAGAAGGCACGTACACATCCTCCGTCGTGCCTGTCCTGCAACCACAACGCGCCGCGGTACGGCGTAGCCGACGTGCCAATCTCTGGTGCACAAAATCATGTTTAGTCAATTAATTTAACATTTTAGTAACTAACTAATTAATTAACTAAAAAAAGATATTAACTACTACTAACTACTAAAAATTACATACTATAACTAAAAATGACGAATTTAGTATACTACTACTTACTTACTAAATAACTAAATCGAAATAAAATAATAACTAAAAAAAAACTAACTAACACTAAAAAAAATAATTAGCTAACTAAATAACTAACTAATGAATATATAATTAGCTAACTAAATAAATAATTATCTAACTACTTAGCTAACTAAATAACTAACTAAATTATATAATCAATCTAAACAATATTAACATATATATTTAAACTAAATTTCACTAATCCTAACTAAATTTCATACTAAATTAAATAATAAATAATAACTTCAAAAATATATTAAATTTCAATAATCCTAACTTAATTTAAAAAAAAAACTTACTTGTGGCCGGCGGCGGAGGCCGGCGGCGGGTGATGCGGCGCCGGCGGAGGGGGCGACGGCGGCCGGCGGGGGCCGCGCCGGGCCTAGTGGCGGCGGCCGGCGGTGGCGGCGCCGGCCGGCGGCGGCGCGGGCGCTACGGCCGGCGGGGGCGGCGGTGGCCGCGCGCGGCACGGGCGGCTCCGGCGGCGCCGGGAGCCGGCGGAGGGCGCGGCGGCGGGCGTGGTACGGGCGGCGGCGGGCGGAGCGACGACCGGCGGCGGCGACGGCGAGTGGCGGCGGGGTCGGGCGCGAGGAAGAGGAAGAACAAATGAGGAAGAAAGGAAAGAGAAGGAAGAAGAAAAGGAAGGGCCGACAGTTATTAAGGGGCTTGGCGCCAAGATCCGTGGCGCCAAGGCTTGGCGCCAAGATCCGTGGCGCCAAGGCTTGGCGCCAAGATGCATGGCGCCAAGCCTACGCGCCACGTAGATCTCCGTGTAGCCACGTCGGATGCCTCTTGGCGCCAGGATACATGGCGCCATGACGTTGTAGCTTGGCGCCATGGACCATGGCGCCAAGCTGAGGGTCCATTTTTTGAAATCTTTCCGTCAGGGGCCTATTTGAGAGAATCTTTCAAAAAAAGGGCCAAAAAACAAAAAAGACGGTACAAGTGTTCCTGCAATGTACTCTGAAAAGACACGTTCTCACCGTACTAGCATGCAGCATTGCAGGCCCAGCCGTGCTACGCAGCAGCAGTGGCCAGATACGTGGAACGCAAGGCAAAAGTACTCCAGTTACTGACACCCAAATCTTACTCCGGGTGTGTTCACTTCACGAAAAGTAGCTGAAAAGTTATTGTAGCATCTTTCGTTGTTATTTGGCAAAATTTGTCTAATTATGGACTAACTAGGCTCAAAAGATTCGTCCCGATATTTACAGACAAACTATGCAATTAGTTATCTTTTTTACCTACATTTAATGCTCCATGTATACGTCGAAAGATTTGATGTGATGGGTGAAAGAGGAAATATTTTGGGTTGGGAGGGAGAAGTGAACAAGGCCTCCGTTTCCCTCGCCCACACGCACGCACAACACAGCTGGGGCCGTGCGTGTGTGTGAGTGCATCATCGGCTCATCGCTCTGTATCGTTTTTCGTTGTTATTTGACAAATATTGTCTAATCATGGTCTAATTAGGTTCAAAAGATTCGTCTCGTCCATTTCGTCTAAACTGTGTAATTAGTTTTATTTTTTATCTATATTTAATGTTTTATACATGTGTCCAAAGATTCGATGTGATAGAAAACCTGAAAAATTTTGCAAAATTTTCTAGGAACTAAACAGGCTCTAACCGCATTAACGCGGCCCCGCGGACGCACGTACAGTGCCGGGGCTAGCTTTTATATTCACCGGAACGGAAGGGAAGCGGGCCGGGGCGGGGCGGGGCATCTACCACTACACATACACACTCCTGATCCGGAGGCACTCACACTCACTGCAGCCTGCCTCCTCTGTCCTTCCTTCCCTTCCCCTGGCAGAGAATCTGCAGTGCTTGCCGGCCGGCCCTGCGCAGACGGGGGGGATCAGGCAGCATGGTGCTGCAATCAAAGAAGAAGTTCCGCGGCGTCAGGCAGCGCCACTGGGGCTCCTGGGTCTCCGAGATCAGGCACCCGCTGCTGTAAGAACTACTGACCCCCAGCCCTCGCACACTGCTCTCACTGTCTAGCTTGAAAGATACATTTCGCCTAGACGTACATGCTTTCTTCCGTTGCTTTCGTTCCTTCTCTTTCGCCATGTGTTCTGATGGGTGAACACGCATGCGTCTGCTTGTTGAACGCAGTAAGAGGAGGGTGTGGCTGGGCACCTTCGAGACGGCAGAGGAGGCGGCGCGGGCGTACGACGAGGCGGCCGTCCTCATGAGCGGCCGCAACGCCAAGACCAACTTCCCCGTCCCAAGGAGCGCCACCGGGGAGCTGGCCCCCGTGCCGGCCGCGCGTGGCGGCTCCTCCTCCGCGGCGCCCGGCGGCGGCGGCGGCGGCGGCAACACCACCACCAGCCTGTCGCAGATCCTCAGCGCCAAGCTCCGCAAGTGCTGCAAGACGCCGTCGCCGTCGCTCACCTGCCTCCGCCTCGACCCGGAGAAGTCCCACATTGGCGTCTGGCAGAAGCGCGCGGGGGCGCGCGCCGACTCCAGCTGGGTCATGACCGTCCAGCTCAACAAGGACGCGCCGGCCGCGGCGGCGGCGGCGGCGTCCTCCGGCGAGGAGCCAGTGCCCAGCGACGGCGCGGCGGCCACGACTCCCACATCCACGTCCACGTCGTCCACGGTCACGACTGGCTCGCCTCCGCCTGCCATGATGGACGACGAGGAGAGGATTGCGCTGCAGATGATCGAGGAGCTGCTGGGCAGCTCGCACTCGCATGGGATGCTCCAGGGTGCAGCAGGCAGCCTCGTCATCTGAAGACCGAAGGAAATTGCATGGTTGAACAAGCTAGCAGCATGATAAGGTCACTATCCCAGACCAGATCAAGTGTTTGGTAGTAGAGTGTGGTTGGTGCAGCACAAGCAGTTAAGATTGCATCATATATAGGTATCTCTATTATTACTACATCAAGCTTAGGATAAACCATATAGTAAGATTAATCACTACCGTGTGAAGCTCTGTATTTATTAAAGGCTTACTTGTATGTATAAGCATGCAGCCCCAGTCATGATAGTCACACTATCACTGGTGAAACCCCTTTGTTATGTATCAATATATAATATCAGGCTATATATATATCAATATCAGCGGTGTCACCTTCTAATAAAAGGGAATAAGTGCCTTGTGATTGTGGCCATTCTTCCGCTTTCATACTGATACTGATGAGGGTTCTCATCAAAAGAACATCTGGAATATGAGATGAAGTTGATATTTGTGAAGAAAAAAGATAAATTTATTGGCTATCAGCACAATCATTTCAAAGCACAGAGCATCAGCCTACCTACTTGGTAACTCCCCAGGACTAAGAAAAACATGTATGATTCATCATAAAAAAAAATAGACTTAGTCTTTCAGCATTTATGCCATTACCTTTTCCTGCAAGATAGTTATAACGACAAAAGATAAACAAGCAAATGGCACAAACGTTTCATGTATCATCACAGTTACATTAATCAATTCGATGCAAAATGTTTACTGAGTGCATGCATCAATAATGAGAATTTTTTTGGCAATTTTGTTGCTCCAGTGAAGAAACAGACTAGTAAAGGTTATATCCATATTCCTAGGTGCTACATTGTGAATCTCACTTTCACGTAAATATGTGATAAATGAGATGAGGACATCATCAGAGAATCATCAAAACACTGCTCACGATTTGCATAAGCACAACAGTACACTGCTAATTAATAATAAGTAGCCAAGTTAGCATACAACTAACACAAGCAATAATGACCAGCGGAACCATTGTCTGCAGGCAAAAATCCCTGATCGCAAGCTTGGGGCTTAATTGATGATTAAATGCAATGTCTATACAATTAACAGAAAGCCATCAACTTAACTATGACAACGCACCATACTACATATTTCAAGTAAGCTTCAGCTGTCATGTCTTTGAACCGTGACATTAATCCAGCACTAGCAAAAAAAAACACTAAGCACTTCCCTAGTTCCTTTCGGAAAAAATTGAACACCACATCATATGTAAAATCTCACATAGCTAGGGGGTGTTTACTTCCTTCAAAATTTCAAAAATTTTACAAGATTCCCCATCACATCGAATCTTTGGACGCATGCATGGAGTATTAAATGTAGGTAAAAAAAATAACTAATTGCACAGTTTGTCTGTAAATGTCGAGACGAATCTTTTGAGCTTAGTTAGTCCATGATTGGATAAATTTTACCAAATAACAACGAAAAGTGCTACAAGAACTTTACACCAACTTTTACACCATCTAAACACTACCCTAGTGTAGAAAGCAAGAGTGAAGTGGATGAAAAAAAACATGGTCCCCCCCATATTCTCTCTTCCCTATTTGACAACACACAAATAGGAGCAATGAGGCCGCGTTCTGTAACACCCAAATTTTAGAGATAACAAAAATTGAAATGATTTAGATAACAAATAATGTCCAATTTAAAATAATAATAAAATAAATTTTGTGTTGCATTCATGCTGTTGCATATATTTTATTGTGTGGTGCTGTATTTGTTTTATTTTATTTTATTTTATTTTGGAGTAGAATGTATTTGAAATATTTTTGGAAACAAGTAAATAAAAAAAAAGAGAAAAAGGAGAAGCTTACCTATCTGGCGGCCTGGAAGCCTGCTATGCGGCCCGCTCCTCTTCTTAGCTTGGTGGGCCGATCGGCGGCATCATAGACGCGGCCCAACTCGGTGTCATGGCCCAGCTCGGCCCAGGGTCCGGCAGCTGCGCCTTCCTCTCTCTCTGAGTCGCTGTCCGGTGGGGTCCGCATGTCATAAGCTTCTTCCTCCTCCCGTGTTCAAGCCGGACTTCGAACCAGAGGTGGACGCAACAACCGACTCGCAAATCCGGGATCTCCTATCCTTATACGGTCACTTGAGGCTATAAATAGGAAGAGAGGATCTTCTAGTTTCCGTTTTTCAACTAAAACGTTAGGGTTGCCATAAGAAATCGGGGTTTTTAGGGTTTAGGAGTTCGTCGGGTACGGTTGGTCGTCGGTGGGTCTTGCGGGACGGTGCGGGCTCGATTTCTTCGCGTTGGTGAGTTCGTCATCTCCTTCTCTTCCTCCCCGTGCTATTCTTTTGGGTTGAGATGTTTTGGATTACGGTTTAGCGAGCTCGGGTGAACCGGCAATGGAGATCGCCGTTCTCTTCTTGCCGCGTTCTTTCCTCGTGCGGTTGTAGTTCTCCAAAACCGCGTAGATGGGTGCGGGTTGCCCTCCTCTCTCGATTGGACCTAGTTGCGGTTTGTTTGGCGGTCGGGAACGGCAGGGCCGAAACTCTCCGGCGAGGCGGCCATGGCGGGCATGGCGGCCGGCGGTCGGTGATGGAGAAGATGACTGGATTCTATACTGTAGACTTACAGATGAACCCGAACCGTCCGATTCGAGATCGATGGCCCAGATTAGAAGATACCCCTTCGCGGGTAAAATTCATAAAGAGACCCTCAGCTTTTTGATAATAAACCCGCCGTCCATAGCGTATTGCTGAAAATACGTTTTCGCGTTTTGAAAGCGTATTCTTTTCCGGTTTATTCAAAAATACGTTTTCAGGTATTTACAGATTTGCCACTAGAATTGTTTTGGTCATAAAATCTTCGTTTTAACTCCGATTTGATCCGTTCAAATTGCGTTAGGTTCGTATTTGCGAACTCTACATGTTAGTATAGTTTTACAGATAGTTTTGATAATTTATTTTTCGAGTTTATAATTAAGTATTTATTTATCTATAGGAAATCTTAGAAAATTCATAACTTTTACGTTTTAACTCCGATTTTGGTGATCTTTGCGTCTGTGTGATCGTAGAAACGTGTAGAAGAGTTTTATAAACTTTTATTACTGTTTTGTTACTGTTGGTGTACTGTTCTAATTATATCTATTTGTTTGCTTCGTGTATGTTTGATTGGATGCATGTATGTTGTTGATTGATGATCGAGTATAGAAGGTGAGCAGTACTTGGACGATTCGGAGTATTACTTTGAGCCAAGTCAGCAGTATCACTTGGAGAGCTTTGATCAAGGCAAGTATAACACAGGACTATCCTTGCTACCTATTCATCAAAATGATCATACATATGCATGTGCTTACCTTGACAACCTTAGAGATTATAACTTAGTGCTTGATGTCTTGATTCCTTGTCAACCTTGGGTATGCATATGGGTAGCTATGGCTAGTGCTTAAACTAAGAACAATGATCTTGCAATATGATTAATGGATCAAGCAACCAATTATTAAGATGATTTAATTTTTGTTAAAAGGGGGCTAGAGCATGTGTATTATTTTTGATGCTCTAGTTACTCTCCGTAAGGACTTATCTGTACGTGATCATCCGGGATATACAGTACAGCTGTGAGGGCTATATGGCTCTGGCTCTAGTTGTTCAAGAGACCTTTTCTAGCTTGTTAGTGGTTACCTTAAATGGCGTAAGAATGGCTTGACACTTTGGGTGTAGTGCGAGCCCCTGGCCTAGTGTGTATAGGCTGCGGTTGTTGTGCCACAGGGAAGGGGGGTTCTACATCTGCCTGCCGAGTGAAATCTAATGGCCCTAACTTGTTAGACGAACTTTTGAGTGGCTTTATATGGTTCTCGGGTGTTTGGGCTTGATCTCCCCACTCATTTGGAAATCATGACTTACAGTGAAAGTGTACACCTCTGCGCAGAGTTAAAAACTGGTATACTAGCCGTGCTCACGGATACGAGCGGCCTTGGAACATTTACAGATAGATGATCACCATTGTTATATCATGTTTAATTACTGTTGTTATTATTATGCTCTTGTTAATGTTATTCGTTATCATTATTGCAATTGATCATTGGTTCTTTAATGGGAAGTGGTTTATCTTGATGCTACTCAATTGCTAATATATGATTAAAAGCTAAATGCAGTTAAACAGTGTCTAGCCTTTTTGAGCCTCATGAACCCTGTGTTATATTTGTGGAGTTCGACATGAACTCACTCTTGCTATTTCCACCATAACAGATGAAGATAATGAGGAAGATTATCGGAATGAGTACTAGTCTTGGTGTCAACCAGTCAACCGTGTCCCTGTGTGGAGTTTCCGCTGAAGAATTACTATTAGATATTATTACCTATTGTTCAAGACTATGTCTTAAATACTTATTCGTTATGTAATAAGCACTGTGATGATACTTTGTAATTTGTCAACTTATGTGTGCGACTGTTTCCTGGGGTGCACATGAGTCTTTTATACATCCTATTTTTGTCCTTAAAAATGGGTGTGACAGATTGGTATCGGAGCCGTGTTGACTGTAGGACGCGAGCCTAGTTAGAATGGTCGTTAATAGCATCCATACTTCACTTAATTCATGCTTCCTCTTTTCACCTTGTTAATTACTAAAGTTGTATGCTTCCTCTACTTTACTCTATTGCGAAAATACATTGATTCTATCTAATCTATGATTAAATTTTATAGATGTCTCCTCATCCCCGTTTGTCAGCTGCACAATATGTTGCCCGTTTCAAACCCCAGGAGCCAAAGGAAGAGGGCGATCAAGAGCTATCCGATGCTGAATCAAGAGTTGGTGATACACCTATGGAGGATGTAGTTATGGGGTGGACTACGAAGTTTCATATCATGGTTCCTAAGGCTGATGCTTTCTTCCATGATATGTTGACAAGAACCTTGGATAACTACTACTACGACTGGGAGGCTACTTTAGAGTATCGCAGTGCAGAGTATAGTCATCCCTGGATGGATTCCTATTGGGAAACTGAGTTATGGGTCAAGAAAAGGGATCCTACCACTAAGGAGCCTAAGGTGGAGTCAAAGTTCATTACCCGAGTGAGCCGGGCAACTGTGGAGATAAGCATGGAGGATGTCGCTTTCAATGCATTTGTTTACTACCATGGTCTACGCTCGGACAAGACGTTAAAGGGTGCACTTCGGCATTTTCCTTGTTTCATACATGACAAGGGTATTTGGACCGTGCCGCCTGCAGATGATTCCTCCTTGACTTTACAAGCTACGGTGGGATTAGCTCGTGAATTGGCTCTCCATGAGGTGGATTTGAAGGATGAGTTGTTGAAGGAAAAAGAACTTAAGGAGCAAGCTTATAAGGAGATTGACCAATTAAGGGCGGAGTTAGGTCGTCCCAAGATTTATGAGAAGCTTAATTAGGCAATAGGAAAAATCCCTATGTAATAGGAACGTTAGTAGTTGCGAGTTAACTTTAAGTTTGGATTGTTTTAAGGGTCAGTTTGTGGTGTGAACAATTGTGTGATTGATGGATTGTTATTATGATAATGTGTGATTTGGATCTTTGTAATGTGTGCTGGAGTTTTGTAGACATGTCTACAAATTCCATGGTTAAGAATATTAAGTTTGATCAAGATATATTAGTTGAATATGAGGTTAAATTAGTTCTGTCCTTTGCTGATTTTTGGATCAGTCTGGGATGTTTTAGAAATAACTTAAAATCCGTTCATGAGAAATTTAAGAAATTTTACTGGGAATAATTAGACTTCTATATCTTTCCAATCCCACAAGAATCACCTTAATATCTATTATGAGTTAAGAGATATACCTGTTTCAAGTTGGAGTTACTGCACAGTCTGGAATTCTGAAACAGTTTCGGTTAAGTTCAGTTTTTGGCCAATTATTTGACAGAATCAGAAAAAGTGTTGTGAATAAAAGTTGTAGATAATTTTGTAAGCTTTCCAACCATGTAAAGATCATCTGAATTGGACGTCTGTAGCTCGAGATATGACAGTTTTACTGAGTTGCTGAAATTGGAGCTTGTCCAGAAAAATCAGATTTTGCTTATCTATTGAATACATCATCTCGGATCGTACTGAATTTCAATTTCTGTGTTTTTGGAAACAGATGTCAGGCAGAGGTCGTGGCAGAGGTCGTGGAGGTGCTAACATACCCATTACTATGGAGGAACTCATGCAAACTCAGAACCAGATGATGCAGATGTTTATGCAGCACATGCAGAACAATCCCGCTGCAGGAGGACCACCGCCTGTGCAAGTGAGGGATAAGCGTGGAGAATTTTTAAAGGGACGCCCTCCAGTGTTTTCTCATGCTGCTGATCCTTTAGAGGCAGATGATTGGGTGAGGGCAGTGGAGAAACAGCTGAATATAGCCCAATGCAATGATATGGAGAAGGTGTTATATGCATCTGGTCAGTTACAGGGGACAGCTCAGACTTGGTGGGAGTCGTATCAAGCTGCACGCCCTGACAATGCTCCTCCTATCACTTGGAATGAGTTTGTTAGAGATTTTCGAGCTCGTCATATTCCTGAAGGTATAATTGAGCTGAAGCAGGAAGAATTCAGAAACCTTAGGATGGGACAGATGAGTGTTAGTGAATATCATGATAGATTTACCCAGTTGGCTCGCTATGCTCCTAATGAAGTGAGGGAAGATGCAGACAGACAGCGTCTCTTCTTGAAAGGAATTTATTATGATCTTCGATTGCAGTTGAAGGGGAATAACTATGCTAGTTTTCAAGAGTTGGTAAATAAAGCTATTGTGCTTGACAATGAGCGCAGAGAGATGGATAGAAAGAGGAAGATGAAGGTGCAAGGCTCAGGAAGCAACAACCGTCAACGCACAAATTCTCAGCATGGCTTTCATCAGAAGTTTCAGGGACCGGTTAGCCAGTGGAATCGCAATTTAAATCAGAGGTGGTCCCAAAATTGGCAAAACAATCAGTCGCAACAGCGTTCATCATATCCACAGCGTCAACAGTATCAGCAGACTGGGCAACAGACTCCTCGCACTGGAAATTCCAATGCTACCCCCATAAAGAATAGTACTCCCAGCACTCCTATTAGATGCTTTGTCTGTGGTAAAGAGGGTCATTTGTCTTATAATTGTCCTGAGAAGCAGAACCAACAGACTCCTCAGAGCCAGAAGAGCAATCAGAGGCAATCCGGTGCTGGAAGGGTGAATCACGTGTCTTCTGATACAGCTCATAATGCACCAGAAGTTATGATTGGTACGTTCAATGTACATTCCACTCCCGCAACTGTTCTTTTTGACTCTGGAGCATCTCATACATTCATATCCAATATTTTTGTTAAAATGCATAGTATACCCATGCTAGCTATGAAAGAACCTCTCTTAGTAAATTCACCTGGAGGTACCATGCAAACTAGTAATCGTTGTCTTCCGATTAGTATGGTATTAAGGGGAGTAGAGTTTAAGATAACTCCTATAGTGTTGAGAACATCTGGGATTGATGTGATATTGGGTATGGACTGGTGAAAGGTCCTTGTTTGGTTTTGGTAATTGAGTGACAACTTAGGTGGACTAATATGTGGTTATGTGAGATACACAGGAGATTAGTCCACAGGTAATGGTGTCATGAAGGAGCTCATTGCATATGAGACATGACATGGAGTCATGTGACCAAGGTGGCAAAGATCAAGATGAGGCTTGGCTCGACGAACCGGTTGCAAGTGTGAAGGGCAAGTCGGAGGCTTTGGAGCGATGGACCGTGAGGCGGTGAAGCTTGAGCAAGACTTGGCGCCGATGGACCGACGCAACGGTGAAGAGCAAGTGAGGTCAGGATCGATGGACCAAGGTCACATGATGATATGAAGTGGATCATATCATTTGTGATATGGTTGGTGTATGTGTTGCATCAACGTCGGAGGAGATGGAGTGGAATGCGCAAGGCAAAGGTATAACCTAGGGCATTTCCATTTCACCGGTCATAGGTGTGTAGAGAAGTTGATGACCGGGTTTAGGATAGATGGCCGTACTATTAAGAGGGGCAAACTTGTTTGCATATCGGTCATCTAGTGCCACTTGAGCGATCTAACTCTGCATACGTGTTAGGATCGAGTGGCGAGGCAAGTTGAGTGCCTAATTCCTTCGAAGAAAATGTTTGTGAAAATGCTAACACACGTGCACAAGGTGGTGATCACTTGTTGGTGTTGGCACATTTGCGAAGGCGGTGGAGTTTGAGCGGTAGAGAGGGTTTGGGTTCCTCTCTCCCTCCCGCCGAGCTTGCGAGGCGGGATTAGGCGATTTCGGGGAAGTGAAATGCCGATTTTCCATTGCGCCGGAAGTCGGAAAAGAAACGGAGGCGAACGCGGTCACGGAAGTGACAGGACGCCGCACCGGACGCTGCACCGGACGCGGTCACTGTGGACCAGCGCGTCCGGTCAGTGCAGCGCGGGCGTCAGGCGCGCGGGCTAGGGTTTGACACCGGCGCGTCCGGTGACCCACGGGACCGGCGCGTCCGGTCTGGCGAACAGCGGGTCACGAAGTCATCGGACGCGGTGCGCGTCCGGTGACACACCATCGGACGCGTCCGGTGGTCTCGGGCGCTTACTGGACTCGCACCGGACGCGGGTACTGTGGCGTCCGGTGGTTGCGAGGAGCGCGTCCGGTGATGTCTTCGCGCGCGCGGGAACTGTGCGCACCGGTGCGTCCGGTGGTTCGCACCGGCGCGTCCGGTGTGTCGTTTGACCGTTGGCGCGCAGTGACCGTTGGAGGTTCTAACGGACGAATTTGAAATCGCTGGGGCACCGGACGCGGTTGAGCGCGTCCGGTCTGTTACGACCGGCGCGTCCGGTGCTCCCGCGGAAAAACGGACAAGTGGGGTAACGGCTCTATTTGACCGTGGGGTTATAAATAGACCTTGTGGCCGGCCTTGGCCGGTAGCTGAGCACACTTTGGCCTTGGTGGCTTATGTGGTAGTGCTTGGAAGCCCTCTAACTCACTCATGCTTGATAGTGTTCATCGGATCGAGTGAGAGAGCGATTCTAGTGCGTTGCATCGAGAGGATTGCATCGAGTGGCACTAGGTGATCGTGTTGCAAGCCGGTGGTGCTTGTTACTCTTGGAGGTTGCCACCTCCTAGACGGCTTGGTGGCTTGCGACTCCGTTGAAGCACGCGTGGAGATTGTGCGTGGCTCCGGAGGAGGATTTGTGAGGGGGATTGTGCTCACCCCGCGGGGATCGCGAAGAGCAACTCTAGTAAAGCTCGTGGCTTGGAGGATCCCCATCTTGAGAGTGGATGTGCGGCACCCGCTGAGGGTTTGACTCTTGATAGTCAATTAGCTCGTGATCCATCAAGTGGGTGTATCGCCACAACGGGGACTAGCTTGGTGGCAACCAAGTGAACCTCGGTGAAAAACCGCCGTGTCAACATTGTGTACATCTTCTCGGTGGTTTGCTTTCGATTCACAAGCTTGTATTTACATTCATATACTTGTGCTTGTGTAGTTGCTCTTGTAACTACTTTCCTTGTGTAGTTAGCTAGTTACCTTCTAGCTTGTGTAGCATAGAAGTAGCTCTCGTTGCGTGGCTAATTTGGTTTGTGTAACCTTGTTAGTCATATTGCTTAGTTTGTGTAGCTAAGTAATTTGCGCTCTCTAGTTTGGCATTAATTGCCTTGCTATTGAGCTTTGCTAGTGAGCATAGGTGGCTTCGTGCTTTTGCTTACTAGAATTGTGTAGGAGCTCCCCGGCTTTGCTAAAGTATTAGTGCATAGGTTTGTGTGACCTTGCTATAGAATTGTTTAGGAGAGCTCTTGCTAAGGAAAGCACCTTAGTCACATAATTAGGATCTTTGTGAGGTGCTTGTGAACTTAGATAGAGGGGTGTAGTCTTGGCTAGACCGATAGTTTTAATTCCGCATTTGTTTCGGTTTGCCGACGCGATTAATTTTAGAAAGGACTATTCACCCCCCCCTCTAGTCCGCCATCTCGACCCTTCAATTGGTATCGGAGCCCGGTCTCTCATTTGTGGTCTTCACCGACCCGAGAGGATGGCGGAATATGGACTAGATGTTGATTGTCCTCACATGTTTGATGGCACACACTTTGCACGGTGGAAAAATTGGATGATATGCAATTTTAAGTTTATTTGCCCTCAAATGTGGTGGATGGTAGATGTAGGCTTTTCTCATGTGTTGGATGAAGATAATCTAACTCAAGCACAAGAGAAATGCCTAGATCTTGACATCCAAGCTACTAACATCATGTATAGATCTTTGGATGATAGCATCTTTGGTAAGATCATGGACCTCAAATCTGCTCATGAGATATGGGCCTATCTCAATGAAAAGTATGGAGCTATCACCAATGATGACGATGATGTCAAGCCCAAGGAGGTTGTACATGATGATGTTGAGCATGACCACAACATGATGGTTGTGGAGGATTGCTCCACCTCATGGTCAAGTGATGATGATGATCGATCTACCACAAGTTCACTTGACAAGGATGGTGATGATGCATCAAGTGTTGCAAGTGATGTTTCTACCCCAAGCACACTTGATGGTGACAACGTTGGTTCATGCTCGGGCCTTGATGATGCTACTACAAGCCCATCCACTACATCACATTGCTTCATGTCACTAGGTGACACAAAGGTATCAAATGATAATGTGATTGATCATGTTGATTCATATGATGAGCTTGTTAGTAGACTTGCTAGCATGAACATGTCTTTAGAAAATGAGAAAACTAAAACCATGAAATTGGAAAATGAAAACTCATTTCTAAAAACCACATGTGAACAACAAAAGCATTTCCTTTATGTTACTACTTGTTCACATGAGGAGCTAAAATTGGCTCATGAGGAACTAAGTGTTGCTCATGATAATTTGGTACAAGAACATGCTTCTCTCTTTAAGATGTTATTAAAGAAAATTAAAATTAATGAGAGCTCATCACATGGATCAAATGATCAATTGCAAAATGTGACTAACCCATGTGATGTAGGGAGAAAGCATGTATCCACCTCTTATGATGACTTATTAGATATGTCATGTTCTTCACATATATATGCTTGTTCTACTTCTACGTCTTGTGAGACTAACACTTTGAAGGAGAACAATAAGCTCAAAAGTGAAGTAAAGAAATTGAGCAACAAGTTAGAGAGGTGCTACAACTCAAAAGTCACCTTTGAGCACATGATAAAGACTCAAAGAAGCTATGGTGACAAGAGTGGCATTGGCTTCAACAAGAACAAGGGCAAGAAAATGAAGAAGCAAGAACAAAAGAAGCTATCTCATTTCGTGTGCTTTAAATACCATGAGATGGGTCACCTTGCCAAGTCTTGCCCAACCAAGAAGCCAAAGATGAGGCCACAAGATGAAAAGAAGATACCCCAAGCTCAAGTCAAGATCAATGATGAAGATGTTGGTGACTTGATGATCATGAAGAAGAAAACAAGAAGGGGTGGAAGAGGAAGGCATCCAATGCAAATCCAAGATATCAATATGATGAGCAAGAATCAAATTGAGAAAAGAAATTTGGCTCACATCAAGTGCTTCAAGTGTGAAGATATAGGACACTTCGCCTCGGGGTGTCCTACCAAGCTTGAGAGGAAGGCTCAAGTAACTCATGAGAGGCAAGGCAATGAAAAGCATCACATGAGCAATGAAGAAAAGGCTCAATCAAAGAGAAGATGCTATTCATGCCGGGAAAGGGGACACATGGCACATTCATGTCCCCTAGGTAACATTTCTAAGCATATTTCAATTGATGATACTAATGTGCTTAGAAAGGATGTAAATGGTACCTCTATTGTTGCTATTGCAAAATATCCCGCTACCCATACTAAGGCTTTGCCTAAGTATGTTGCTCCTAACTTGAGAGGACCCAAACTTGTTTGGGTACCATCAAAAAGTGGATGATTGTTTGTAGGTACCATCGGCATTGGAGGCTTGATTTATTTGGATTCATATTGGTCATCATATGTTGAATCAAGTTTTAAAGCTTAGTGCATATTCTATCCCAATGCCAAGTCAAAATAAGTGGAGTCCAAATACTACAACATACAAGTGCAACATTCAAGATTGTGGTGATTTATTGGATATATTTGATGGCTTGCAAATATTCAAGTTGAAAGCTTGCTATTGGATGATCATGAGCTAACCAAGGTATATCTCTTGTTGATCATTTCACTTGGGTGCATATGAGTTAATTGAATTGGATATATATGCAATGTTGCTTGCTATGAGATGATTGAATGGATTAAATGTCTAGCAATTAAATTTGGATTGATTTGTGTTGGATAAATTCATGAGATGACATTTAGTAAGTGGATTGAATGGATATATGTCTTATGAAAGTGTTCAAACAAATTAGTTTCAAGTTTGATTCAATTTGGTGAAGTATAGCTCAATATATTGAAATCTGTCCATTATTGAAAATCTGAGCTAGCTGAGATCAAGTCTGAGTTTGAGTGACTAAATTATATTGGATTGGCTTGAAATTTGGTATGCATGCTCTAGACTTATGATATGAGATGCTGTATAAATTTCATGATAATTGGATGAGAAATGCTTCGGCTTTGGAGTACATCTTGTCAGCTATAGTGCAGCAGTTTTCAGCATGTAGCAGTGGTGGAAGATTTGAAATCTGGTAGCAATCTAGATGTCAAATGAATCTCAAATTTTTACAGCTGCTAGATGACTTAGTGAGTCATATCTCCACCAAATTTTATGGTATTTGGATCTGTACATTGGGAGATATAAATTATTCTTTGAAGGGTATAGAATCTGCCAGAAAAGTGACAATTATTGGATTGATCTAGAGTCACTTTAAGTGAAAGGTCCTCAAGTTGGAAACATATTTATAAGTGTCTGAGGCACCTAAGTTTGGTTTTGAATTGATCTAGAAGCATGACAAGAAATGAGTACAAGGGCATTGATTTTGGAATGTACTTAGTGTACAAATTTGGTACTCAAATTTGAAAATGAAGATCAAACTCAAGATGAAGATGAGGTTCAAGTTCTAGTAATAATTGGAGATCATTTGGTAGAAAGAAAAGGACTTAAAGAATAATTCAAGGTTACTCATAAAGTTAAGTCCATAGATCAATCAATCAAAGGCAATTCAAGTAAGTGTCAAGGATGGTTCTTTGGAGAGAGGTCACTTCTCCCTGCTGAGGGGGCTTGCCGCCCATGGGTGGGTAAACCGAGCACCGGCTTGGAAGGCTAACATGGAAGTGATGAATTCAAGGGACATTTGAGATGCTTAATTGAAGCAATCAATAGGGTTGATCAAGAAAAGCAAGCAACACCCAAAAGAGAGCTAGTCATGGTTATAAAATTGGTATCATAAGTACTTCTCTCATGCAAGCATTGATCAAAGAGAAAAATCAAGCCAACCACAACAAGAGATAATGCACTTGATTATTAGTGGTTCTCATTTCATATGGGTGAAGAATGGATTTCTCTATAATGATTGTCTTCACCAAGCTTATAAATTGGACTTCACATTGCTATTGGAGTAATGAATTGGAATCTATGTGACTATCCTCTACTCCAACATAACAAAGGTATCATTGCAATGTGCATGATCATTTCATCCCTTACTAGTATGCGATTAGTGCATATAGTACATGCTTACTAGGATCATGCATAACAAATGAAATGTTTAAATTCATAGCCTACCACTATTGCTTGATTGTTTAAATGACCTAGTGGTATGAGTATGAATTTGTTCATGAGCCAGTGAACCCAAGTACTTGATCTAGTTTGAATTGCTAACAAGTGACAAGTACAACATTAGCAAGATAACCCTTAGTATGAGGTGTGAAGAAGCTTGTCATTGGATCAAACCGGACTTGGAATCTTAGGCAAATCAACATAGTTCAAGTCATACTAGAAGCTCATGACAATGATATGGGTACAAGCACAAGACAACAATGCAAATGGATATCTAGGGTGTTTCAAATGGTATCTAGACTCAAAATATTTCTTCAATTGGTATTTACAAGTGGTGTCTAGATCATGATCTACAAGTGATATCCTACAAGTGGTACTCATAAAGATAGCAAATGTTCAAAAAAAGATCATATTGACAAATCCTACAAGTGGTTCCATGATAGAGGATTCTTCAAATTGGTATCACACACTTATTCGTGGTATTTCTACACATGATATCATTTATACAAGACGGTGGTTCCACAAGTGATCCTCAACTTTAAGTGATCATCAAATGAAGAAAGTTCCCTCACACACAAGAGCTCAAGATTATCAAGTGAATGACCCATGCTATGACATAGGGGGAGGAGCCCCACCTAATGGTATCAAGGTCAAAGATCCTAAGTGGTATCTCAAGAGCAACATACAAGTAATGTCATTCCAACATGTGCGGTGATGTCCATCAACAACGCAATATTCAAGTCTCAACCATCTACCCCAATGCAAGCCTTTGTATCAATGCGAAATACACCTTTTATGGAAATTGATGACAAAGGGGGAGAAGTTGGACAAAGATATGAAAGCTTTTTGAGCTTTGGGGAGAGATTGGAAAGATTGGACATGGACATGGACAAAGAGGGAGTAACATTGAAGAATGTAAGTGGATCAAACATTCTTGGACAAAGAAAGCACACAAGTAGGGGGAGCAAGCTCATGAACTTTGATTGATTACATTTGATATGTGCATAATTCATGTGCTTGCTTGCATTGCATAAGTTCTTAAATTCAATATGCATGCTTGTGTATGCTAGTTATAGAACTTGAATGATGATTTGATAACTAGCATGTATAGGATGATAGCTAGACTTGTGATTATCATGCAAAAACTAGAACCATGCTTATAATGTTGCTCTCACGGGGTTTCTAGTGTTTTTTGATGTCTAGCTACTCAGGATGCTAAGGATGGTGGCAAACTTGTGATTTTCAAATGGTATCAAGCTACTAATTGGTAGCGAGCTACAAAGGTTTATTCTATACACCTTAGCATCACTTAGTAGTGCTAACCCTCCCACAAATTTCATATTTATGCATATGTGCAAGCTTGAAACCAAACCATTTGAGCACATATGTAGGGGGAGTTATCACTACCAAGTCGGATTTTATGGTGCTTATCCAAATCTTAACATAGAGCTTAAAAGTTGGATAAGTAACATTAAATCCAAAACAAGTTAGCAATTTACACTTATGTGAAGTGCTAGCTTGAAAAAGCATAATTTCCATATCTTTGTAGAGTTGTCATCAATTACCAAAAAGGGGGAGATTGAAAGGTCCTTGTTTGGTTTTGGTAATTGAGTGACAACTTAGGTGGACTAATATGTGGTTATGTGAGATACACAGGAGATTAGTCCACAGGTAATGGTGTCATGAAGGAGCTCATTGCATATGAGACATGACATGGAGTCATGTGACCAAGGTGGCAAAGATCAAGATGAGGCTTGGCTCGACGAACCGGTTGCAAGTGTGAAGGGCAAGTCGGAGGCTTTGGAGCGATGGACCGTGAGGCGGTGAAGCTTGAGCAAGACTTGGCGCCGATGGACCGACGCAACGGTGAAGAGCAAGTGAGGTCAGGATCGATGGACCAAGGTCACATGATGATATGAAGTGGATCATATCATTTGTGATATGGTTGGTGTATGTGTTGCATCAACGTCGGAGGAGATGGAGTGGAATGCGCAAGGCAAAGGTATAACCTAGGGCATTTCCATTTCACCGGTCATAGGTGTGTAGAGAAGTTGATGACCGGGTTTAGGATAGATGGCCGTACTATTAAGAGGGGCAAACTTGTTTGCATATCGGTCATCTAGTGCCACTTGAGCGATCTAACTCTGCATACGTGTTAGGATCGAGTGGCGAGGCAAGTTGAGTGCCTAATTCCTTCGAAGAAAATATTTGTGAAAATGCTAACACACGTGCACAAGGTGGTGATCACTTGTTGGTGTTGGCACATTTGCGAAGGCGGTGGAGTTTGAGCGGTAGAGAGGGTTTGGGTTCCTCTCTCCCTCCCGCCGAGCTTGCGAGGCGGGATTAGGCGATTTCGGGGAAGTGAAATGCCGATTTTCCATTGCGCCGGAAGTCGGAAAAGAAACGGAGGCGAACGCGGTCACGGAAGTGACAGGACGCCGCACCGGACGCTGCACCGGACGCGGTCACTGTGGACCAGCGCGTCCGGTCAGTGCAGCGCGGGCGTCAGGCGCGCGGGCTAGGGTTTGACACCGGCGCGTCCGGTGACCCACGGGACCGGCGCGTCCGGTCTGGCGAACAGCGGGTCACGAAGTCATCGGACGCGGTGCGCGTCCGGTGACACACCATCGGACGCGTCCGGTGGTCTCGGGCGCTTACTGGACTCGCACCGGACGCGGGTACTGTGGCGTCCGGTGGTTGCGAGGAGCGCGTCCGGTGATGTCTTCGCGCGCGCGGGAACTGTGCGCACCGGTGCGTCCGGTGGTTCGCACCGGCGCGTCCGGTGTGTCGTTTGACCGTTGGCGCGCAGTGACCGTTGGAGGTTCTAACGGACGAATTTGAAATCGCTGGGGCACCGGACGCGGTTGAGCGCGTCCGGTCTGTTACGACCGGCGCGTCCGGTGCTCCCGCG
Source organism: Saccharum hybrid cultivar R570 (assembly GCA_038087645.1). Taxonomy (NCBI): domain Eukaryota; kingdom Viridiplantae; phylum Streptophyta; class Magnoliopsida; order Poales; family Poaceae; genus Saccharum; species Saccharum hybrid cultivar. The sequence continues at coordinate 344,471 of JAQSUU010000810.1, forward strand.
GAAAAACGGACAAGTGGGGTAACGGCTCTATTTGACCGTGGGGTTATAAATAGACCTTGTGGCCGGCCTTGGCCGGTAGCTGAGCACACTTTGGCCTTGGTGGCTTATGTGGTAGTGCTTGGAAGCCCTCTAACTCACTCATGCTTGATAGTGTTCATCGGATCGAGTGAGAGAGCGATTCTAGTGCGTTGCATCGAGAGGATTGCATCGAGTGGCACTAGGTGATCGTGTTGCAAGCCGGTGGTGCTTGTTACTCTTGGAGGTTGCCACCTCCTAGACGGCTTGGTGGCTTGCGACTCCGTTGAAGCACGCGTGGAGATTGTGCGTGGCTCCGGAGGAGGATTTGTGAGGGGGATTGTGCTCACCCCGCGGGGATCGCGAAGAGCAACTCTAGTAAAGCTCGTGGCTTGGAGGATCCCCATCTTGAGAGTGGATGTGCGGCACCCGCTGAGGGTTTGACTCTTGATAGTCAATTAGCTCGTGATCCATCAAGTGGGTGTATCGCCACAACGGGGACTAGCTTGGTGGCAACCAAGTGAACCTCGGTGAAAAACCGCCGTGTCAACATTGTGTACATCTTCTCGGTGGTTTGCTTTCGATTCACAAGCTTGTATTTACATTCATATACTTGTGCTTGTGTAGTTGCTCTTGTAACTAGTTTCCTTGTGTAGTTAGCTAGTTACCTTCTAGCTTGTGTAGCATAGAAGTAGCTCTCGTTGCGTGGCTAATTTGGTTTGTGTAACCTTGTTAGTCATATTGCTTAGTTTGTGTAGCTAAGTAATTTGCGCTCTCTAGTTTGGCATTAATTGCCTTGCTATTGAGCTTTGCTAGTGAGCATAGGTGGCTTCGTGCTTTTGCTTACTAGAATTGTGTAGGAGCTCCCCGGCTTTGCTAAAGTATTAGTGCATAGGTTTGTGTGACCTTGCTATAGAATTGTTTAGGAGAGCTCTTGCTAAGGAAAGCACCTTAGTCACATAATTAGGATCTTTGTGAGGTGCTTGTGAACTTAGATAGAGGGGTGTAGTCTTGGCTAGACCGATAGTTTTAATTCCGCATTTGTTTCGGTTTGCCGACGCGATTAATTTTAGAAAGGACTATTCACCCCCCCCCCCTCTAGTCCGCCATCTCGACCCTTCAACTGGATGATGCAAAATCAGGCAGAGATTCAGTGTCAGCAGAAAGTGGTAGTTGTGACTGCGCCTAATGGAGATAAAATCAATGTGGATGTAGCAATGCAGAAGCAACCAACCGCGGTGGTGAATCAGATTGAAGATACTATTAAGGAGAATTCAGTGATTGAGGAATTTCCGGATGTCTTCCCTGATGAATTGCCAGGTATGCCACCTGACCGAGACATTGAATTTCTTATTGAATTATTACCTGGAACTGCACCTATAGCCAAACGACCATATAGGATGGGAGTAGATGAATTAGAAGAACTTAAGAAACAAATTAAAGAATTACAAGAAAAAGGTTTTATTCGACCTAGTTCATCACCTTGGGGAGCACCAGTTATTTTTGTTGATAAGAAAGATGGTAGTCAGAGGATGTGTGTTGATTATCGGTCACTAAATGAAGTAACTATCAAGAATAAGTATCCTTTGCCCCGGATTGATGACTTGTTTGATCAGTTGAGAGGTGCTTGTGTGTTCTCTAAGATTGATTTACGTTCTGGATATCATCAGTTGAAGATTCGTGTTTCTGATATTCCAAAGACAGCTTTTACTACAAGGTATGGATTGTATGAGTATACTGTTATGTCGTTTGGATTGACCAATGCACCTGCATACTTTATGTACATGATGAATAAGGTGTTCATGGAATATTTGGATAAGTTTGTGGTAGTGTTTATTGATGATATACTGGTATTTTCCAAGACAGAGGTAGAGCATGCTGAACATTTGAGGTTGGTATTGCAGAAGCTTAGAGAGCATAAACTGTATGCGAAGCGAAGTAAATGTGAGTTTTGGTTGAAGGAAGTTTCTTTTCTTGGTCATATTGTTTCTAATGGAGGTATATCAGTGGATCCAGGCAAGGTAAAAGATGTATTGAATTGGAAACCACCTACTGATGTTAGTGAGATTCGCAGTTTCTTGGGTTTAGCTGGATATTATAGACGGTTCATTGAAGGGTTTTCTAAACTTGCTAAACCTATGACATCTCTGTTAGAAAAGAATGCTAAATTTGTGTGGTCTGATAAATGTCAAGCTAGTTTTGAGGAATTGAAGAAGAGGTTAACTACAGCGCCTGTTTTGGTTTTACCAGATTTGAGTAAGAAGTTTTCTATTTATTGTGATGCTTCTCGTCAAGGTTTGGGATGTGTTCTTATGCAAGAAGGCAGAGTTGTGGCATATGCATCTAGACAGTTGAGAAAGCATGAGTTGAATTATCCTACACATGATTTGGAGTTAGCAGCTGTCGTTCATGCTTTAAAGATTTGGAGACATTATTTGATTGGACATAAGAGTGATATATACACTGATCATAAGAGTTTGAAGTATATTTTCACTCAGTCAGATCTGAATTTGAGGCAACGCAGATGGTTGGAGTTGATTAAGGATTATGATATTGAGATACACTATCATCCTGGTAAGGCTAATGTAGTAGCTGATGCTCTTAGTAGGAAGAGTTATGCCAATGAGATAAGAACATTGTCTATGGCTAGTGAGTTATGTGCTGAATTTGAATATTTGAACTTGGGAATTGTTACTAATGCAATGGAATTAGTAATAGAGCCTACTTTAGAGCAAGAGATCTATAAGGGTCAATTGAAGGATGAGAAACTAAAGAAGATAGCGGAGGATATAGTGATTGGTAAGTCACCAGGCTTTAGAATGGATGATAATGGAATTTTGTGGTTTGGAAAGAGGCTGTGTGTACCTGAGGATCAAGCTATTAGACAGGCAATTCTTCGTGAAGCTCATGAGTCAGCTTATTCTATTCATCCTGGTAGTACTAAGATGTATTTGGATCTTAAACAGAAATATTGGTGGGTTGGACTAAAGCGAGATGTGGCTGAGTATGTGGCTTTGTGTGATACTTGTCAGAGGGTGAAAGCAGAGCATCAGAGACCTGCTGGATTGTTGCAACCAATGAAGATCCCTGAATGGAAGTGGGAGGAAGTTGGTATGGACTTTATAGTGGGGTTACCGCGTACTCAGAGAGGTTATGATTCTATTTGGGTGATAGTGGATAGGTTGACTAAAGTTGCTCATTTTATTCCAGTCAAGACTAATTACACGGGAGTACAATTAGCTACCTTGTATATGGAAAGGATAGTATGTTTGCATGGAGTACCAAAGAAAATTGTGTCTGATCGGGGTACGCAGTTTACATCGCACTTTTGGCAAGCTGTGCATGAATCTTTAGGAACTAAATTGAACTTTAGTACAGCATATCATCCACAGACAGATGGACAGACTGAAAGGACCAACCAGGTATTAGAGGATATGTTGAGAGCTTGTGCATTGCAATATGGAACTAGTTGGGATAAGAGTTTGCCTTATGCAGAATTTTCTTACAATAATAGTTATCAACAGAGTCTTAAGATGGCACCGTTTGAAGCTTTGTATGGACGAAAGTGTAGAACTCCATTGTTTTGGGATCATACAGGTGAATCTCAGGTGTTTGGTACAGATGTTCTTAGAAACGCAGAAGATCAAGTGCGAGTGATTCGTGAGAATTTGAGAGTGGCACAGTCTCGTCAGAAGAGTTATGCTGACAATAGAAGAAGAGATTTAGTTTTTGAGGTAGGTGATTATGTTTATTTGAAGGTGTCACCTATGAAAAGTGTGAAGAGGTTTAACATGAAAGGTAAACTAGCACCAAGGTATGTTGGACCATTTAAAGTTATTGCTAGACGTGGGGAAGTTGCTTACCAATTAGAGTTGCCTGAGAATTTATCTGGGGTGCATGATGTGTTTCATGTTTCACAACTTAAGAAGTGTTTGAGGGTGCCTGAGGAGCAGATACCTTTGGAAGAATTGACTGTTAAGGAGGATCTTACATATGAAGAGATTCCGATCAAGATTTTAGAAACTGCTGAGAGAGTTACTCGAAGTCGGGTTATTAAGATGTGCAAGGTGCAGTGGAATCGATATTCAGAGGCAGAGGCAACTTGGGAAAGAGAGGATGAATTGAGAAAATCATATCCGCAGTTATTTGAGTAAGCAGTTCAATCTCGAGGACGAGATTCTTTTAAGGGGGGTAGAATTTGTAACACCCAAATTTTAGAGATAACAAAAATTGAAATGATTTAGATAACAAATAATGTCCAATTTAAAATAATAATAAAATAAATTTTGTGTTGCATTCATGCTGTTGCATATATTTTATTGTGTGGTGCTGTATTTGTTTTATTTTATTTTATTTTATTTTGGAGTAGAATGTATTTGAAATATTTTTGGAAACAAGTAAATAAAAAAAAGAGAAAAAGGAGAAGCTTACCTATCTGGCGGCCTGGAAGCCTGCTATGCGGCCCGCTCCTCTTCTTAGCTTGGTGGGCCGATCGGCGGCATCATAGACGCGGCCCAACTCGGTGTCATGGCCCAGCTCGGCCCAGGGTCCGGCAGCTGCGCCTTCCTCTCTCTCTGAGTCGCTGTCCGGTGGGGTCCGCATGTCATAAGCTTCTTCCTCCTCCCGTGTTCAAGCCGGACTTCGAACCGGAGGTGGACGCAACAACCGACTCGCAAATCCGGGATCTCCTATCCTTATACGGTCACTTGAGGCTATAAATAGGAAGAGAGGATCTTCTAGTTTCCGTTTTTCAACTAAAACGTTAGGGTTGCCATAAGAAATCGGGGTTTTTAGGGTTTAGGAGTTCGTCGGGTACGGTTGGTCGTCGGTGGGTCTTGCGGGACGGTGCGGGCTCGATTTCTTCGCGTTGGTGAGTTCGTCATCTCCTTCTCTTCCTCCCCGTGCTATTCTTTTGGGTTGAGATGTTTTGGATTACGGTTTAGCGAGCTCGGGTGAACCGGCAATGGAGATCGCCGTTCTCTTCTTGCCGCGTTCTTTCCTCGTGCGGTTGTAGTTCTCCAAAACCGCGTAGATGGGTGCGGGTTGCCCTCCTCTCTCGATTGGACCTAGTTGCGGTTTGTTTGGCGGTCGGGAACGGCAGGGCCGAAACTCTCCGGCGAGGCGGCCATGGCGGGCATGGCGGCCGGCGGTCGGTGATGGAGAAGATGACTGGATTCTATACTGTAGACTTACAGATGAACCCGAACCGTCCGATTCGAGATCGATGGCCCAGATTAGAAGATACCCCTTCGCGGGTAAAATTCATAAAGAGACCCTCAGCTTTTTGATAATAAACCCGCCGTCCATAGCGTATTGCTGAAAATACGTTTTCGCGTTTTGAAAGCGTATTCTTTTCCGGTTTATTCAAAAATACGTTTTCAGGTATTTACAGATTTGCCACTAGAATTGTTTTGGTCATAAAATCTTCGTTTTAACTCCGATTTGATCCGTTCAAATTACGTTAGGTTCGTATTTGCGAACTCTACATGTTAGTATAGTTTTACAGATAGTTTTGATAATTTATTTTTCGAGTTTATAATTAAGTATTTATTTATCTATAGGAAATCTTAGAAAATTCATAACTTTTACGTTTTAACTCCGATTTTGGTGATCTTTGCGTCTGTGTGATCGTAGAAACGTGTAGAAGAGTTTTATAAACTTTTATTACTGTTTTGTTACTGTTGGTGTACTGTTCTAATTATATCTATTTGTTTACTTCGTGTATGTTTGATTGGATGCATGTATGTTGTTGATTGATGATCGAGTATAGAAGGTGAGCAGTACTTGGACGATTCGGAGTATTACTTTGAGCCAAGTCAGCAGTATCACTTGGAGAGCTTTGATCAAGGCAAGTATAACACAGGACTATCCTTGCTACCTATTCATCAAAATGATCATACATATGCATGTGCTTACCTTGACAACCTTAGAGATTATAACTTAGTGCTTGATGTCTTGATTCCTTGTCAACCTTGGGTATGCATATGGGTAGCTATGGCTAGTGCTTAAACTAAGAACAATGATCTTGCAATATGATTAATGGATCAAGCAACCAATTATTAAGATGATTTAATTTTTGTTAAAAGGGGGCTAGAGCATGTGTATTATTTTTTATGCTCTAGTTACTCTCCGTAAGGACTTATCTGTACGTGATCATCCGGGATATACAGTACAGCTGTGAGGGCTATATGGCTCTGGCTCTAGTTGTTCAAGAGACCTTTTCTAGCTTGTTAGTGGTTACCTTAAATGGCGTAAGAATGGCTTGACACTTTGGGTGTAGTGCGAGCCCCTGGCCTAGTGTGTATAGGCTGCGGTTGTTGTGCCACAGGGAAGGGGGGTTCTACATCTGCCTGCCGAGTGAAATCTAATGGCCCTAACTTGTTAGACGAACTTTTGAGTGGCTTTATATGGTTCTCGGGTGTTTGGGCTTGATCTCCCCACTCATTTGGAAATCATGACTTACAGTGAAAGTGTACACCTCTGCGCAGAGTTAAAAACTGGTATACTAGCCGTGCTCACGGATACGAGCGGCCTTGGAACATTTACAGATAGATGATCACCATTGTTATATCATGTTTAATTACTGTTGTTATTATTATGCTCTTGTTAATGTTATTCGTTATCATTATTGCAATTGATCATTGGTTCTTTAATGGGAAGTGGTTTATCTTGATGCTACTCAATTGCTAATATATGATTAAAAGCTAAATGCAGTTAAACAGTGTCTAGCCTTTTTGAGCCTCATGAACCCTGTGTTATATTTGTGGAGTTCGACATGAACTCACTCTTGCTATTTCCACCATAACAGATGAAGATAATGAGGAAGATTATCGGAATGAGTACTAGTCTTGGTGTCAACCAGTCAACCGTGTCCCTGTGTGGAGTTTCCGCTGAAGAATTACTATTAGATATTATTACCTATTGTTCAAGACTATGTCTTAAATACTTATTCGTTATGTAATAAGCACTGTGATGATACTTTGTAATTTGTCAACTTATGTGTGCGACTGTTTCCTGGGGTGCACATGAGTCTTTTATACATCCTATTTTTGTCCTTAAAAATGGGTGTGACACGTTCACTTCCCCCTCCCAACCCAAAATATTTCCTCTTACACACATCACATCAAATCTTTCGACGCATGCATGGAGCATTAAACGTAGGTAAAAAAGATAACTAATTGCATAGTTTGTCTGTAAAGTTCGAAACGAATCTTTTGAGTCTAATTAATCCATAGTTGGACAAATTTTACCAAATAACAACGAAAAGTGCTACAGTAACTTTTCAGCTACTTTTCGCGAAGTGAACACACCCTGAAGCACGAATCATCTCCACAGCTTGGGCTGTGTTCAGATCCGAAATTTTTGGGAGAAAAATTTCTGTAGCACTTTCGTTGTTATTTGGCAAAATTTATCTAACCATGGACTAAATAGGCTCAAAAGATTCGCCTCGACATTTATAGACAAACTATGCAATTAGTTATTTTTTTACCTACATTTAATACTCCATGCATGCATCTAAAGATTCGATGTGATGAGTGGAAGAGGAAATATTTTGGGAAGTGAATGGGCCTTGGTTCTATAGGTCGGTAAAGCGTGCAGTCAATGTAGATGGGCCCAGTCAGTTAGTTGGTCAGCCATAAAGTACGATCGTGCCAGCCAAAAAAAAGGGATCGGAAGAGCAGGATATTAGCTGCCATTGACACATACAGTAGACTAAGAGATCTAGGATGTTAATGAAAACAACAGTCTATCACCATTTATAGTACAAAAAGAGATAACATAGCATCTGAATAAGACCGTGATAAGTTCAGTGATGGTTACCAGCAAAAGCGATGGCTATGTAGCAAACTCCTTAGAGTCTGTTTGGATCCACCAACTAAATTTTAGCTGTCTCCATTTAGCTGCTTGGGATCCAAACGGCCCAGCTAAAAGACCGGCTAAAGTCAGCTAGCTAAACTTTATTTGGGTGATCTAAATAGGGCCTAAATTTGGATGCTTAAAATAAGCATATCAGCTTAGACTTTTTGCTTATGTATAATAGCATAAGCATGTTTGTTTTTTTTTTGATCAACCATATCTGTATTACTGGATAAGGAAACCGTATACATACGCGTACAAATACAGATACAACAGATAAGGATATGTGGATAGCTGTCCCAGCCATCTTATACAGAAGCCCCTGAAGAAAGTGAAAATAACATTGAAGACCCTGGACCTTGTGCTTGCCGAAATTGCCAGAAGCTTCCTTCGCCCGCCGCCGTGACGCCATCGCCAACCGCCGTCGAGGAAGAAGACACTTCGGCCACCTCAGATCTAGAGGAGCCCTATCGCACGAAGCTTTGAAGAGCCGCAGTAGCCACCCAATCCATAGACCAGGATGAAATCAACATGGGAAGAACATCGGCCGGGGATACACCCCGAGCGCCTCCGATCCCGGAACGAAGCTCGCGAACGACAGTTGCCGCCGGAGGCTCAAGCTCAATCCGCACTCCAACAATCCGCAACACCCGCAGCCGCCGTGGTACCCTTGACAAAGCGCGGCGCCAGAACCATCGCCTAAGCGAGACGACGGAGAGGTGGACCGCACAGACTCCTAGAAAGGGGATCCACCAGAACCCCCCTTTCCCGGTCCCGCCTTGGACGTCGGAGACAAACGCCAAAGGGACGATGAAGAAACCAGGAAAGATTATTCCCCTGTAGCACCGCCGCCATCGCCTAGCTCATTAGTTTGTGCTGTGTCGCCATCTATCAAACCTATCACACATGTTCATGAAGTCCACACACTTTAGAGAAGCTGGAAAATGAGAAATAAGACAGTATCGCCTGCAGAACAAATTAAACATATGATACACGCCTCATAATTCAGGGAACTGATCGAGACTACTGCTCTTAAATTTTGGAAAAGGTCATACCAGTTTTTGCCTAGATATACCTTGTGGTGCCAAGGTAGCTGGTTAAGGGCCTCCCATGTTGCAAAAGCATGCATTGAATATGTCTAATAGGATAGCTGTACTGGTCCCTCATCACTAACTTCGTGTTTTGCTTCAATCCCGTTCAGATCATGATGATCCCATCTTAATTAGATTGCAAAGCATGTTGCCCGCCAGATCTACCTAAACCCTCTGAAGTGATGGTTGATGTACATGCCAGTAAATGGATTAATGACATTGCCTTCCTAATAATAAATGAAATGGTAAGATTAGTCATAATATACTTAAAACAATACGTTATTAGCTTCTAAAAGTGAACATATACCTGAAGTAAACAGTATTCTAGAGGATGGATTGGAAAACTGTCAAACTATTTTCTCAACATTCGAACGAATGCAGTCTTACAAGCTTTTTTACAAGTCTTTACCAGAGCTTGGGAAGATGCATGCCAAAGAAATACGTAAGGACAGTAGCACAATTAGCCATAACAGTAACATATGGACCAGCTTAGCGAAGGTCAGAATGCCCTGTGTGGCTCTTGATGTGTATAATAGTATCCAGATTATTAGATTTATCCACGCAATACTCCCTTTAAAGAGAAGTGTCAGATCTGACACAGCATATCTGCAAGCAACTAGCTGTAGACCAGCCAACCACCCATTGCATAGCGTTGGAAAGTATGACTGCAAGTGTATGATCAAGCACTGCCCCTACAAGAAGGTTTCGTACTATTGCCTGTTGGTCCTAGCTTAGCTGTTGCATTTTGACACTACCACAGCAAGTCAAAATGATTAGATAGTATGTCTAGAGGATATAAATCAGCAATGAGCTTGGGTCATGCTTTTGTCATCATACACTGAATATAAATCTATGCAACGCATGATAAACTGTTTATAACAAAATGGTTTAGTAAAAAAGGACAAAACTACATGGCTTAGCTAATTTATATCCTCGAAACAGTAAGGTGGTTGGGTTGAGTGTTTTTAGCTAGTGGTTAAGACATATCACCATCCAAAATACAGTTTGTGCCTGCCAAAAAATAAACCAAACCGGGAAAGACCATTTGCATAAATTCAATTTAAAAAAAAATGAAAAAAGCAAAGTAAAATTTTCTAGCTAAGTTATTCAGCCCAACTACTGTTAGTCAAGATGATCCTTTAGCTAAGCTGAAGTCCTTTTTCTCCTTTTCAACTTTTCCTCATTTATTCCTGGTCATCAATGCTGTGATGCGTGGTTTTTAACAATTACCATCTATAACTTAATGCATAATTATATCAACCTTCAATAACTAAAAGGATTAAATGACACAACTAAGGCTGCAATACTGCAAAAGATTTCAAAATTACATCAAGCCTGCACTGATAATAAATTACTAAATTAGCATCCAAGCAACAACAGTAACTTGGATGCTAGGCGTTTGCTTTCAATAATGAATATGTGCACATAATAACTATTTTTTCCTTCACACAGAACGAATCTCCCAGGATATCTGAATTCCAATCCAGCTCCAAACCTTCAAGTTACAAATTTATGGTCTGCAAATATATGTTATTTATACCCCCAAAAAAAATCAGAAGAGCCCACATTAGCAAATACATTAAACGTGTATCACATATCTCAGTTTTATTGTCCTAGAAATATCCAGTAGTATCCAAACCACAAGTTTGACCATGGATTTGAATAAGGAGACAGAAATATATTATCAAATTGCAATAAAGGTAGAAGCTCACTATTATCGTTCCTTTACAAATAATTATATTTATAAGATTTAATAAACCGTGTAATTCCCATAAACTTTTAGGACAAAAGCAAATAGAACAATGATAAAGAAAATTAAGCACGCATGCAGACAAAAAATTATAAATGCAAAGAAGGGAAGTAATTCTACATTTGTAGAAGTAAACTGCAAACACCTAAATTATAAGGATTTAAGGTTCTAATGCGCACCAAGCCATTAGTAACCAATATCTGTGCATTTTTCTTCTGGAGCAGCACAGAGCCAATCCTATAGTAAGCAACATCTTTCAAAGTTACTGTTGCAGTTAGTAAACAAGTGCGTGATCAAAGGACATTATAAACATGAATAAAAATAAATAAAATCAAACAAATGTAAATCATACCACTTGTATTTCAATATATACTGTTGGCATTGACATGTGGCAGATGGTTAACATTTCTGATTTGAATTCATGCTATAGAAGCACCACGCAAGAATGTCTCTAGGCTTCAGAATCAGAACATGCTCTGAAGAAAAAACATCCAATCTTCCTTATTTGGAGACATGTATGCATGTATGCAATGCAACATGTTGCACAACATCACTTGGCGTACTTTTGAGATCAACACCATGCCCCCAAGAGATCTGGAGGAAACTGTGTAGATATCAATATAATAGGTACTTCTGCTGTCCTGCAGTGAGCTTACTATCTTCTAACGGAAACTTCTTTTAATATAGTACTAGCATGTAGCAAAGGCATTTGCTTTCCGTTTAATTGCAGTAACCTAATTGTGAGATAAGCTTTGATTTTGCAATGAGTTAACATGACAGCTGGTGCCTTATGGTGCCGCTCGATAGCCAATCAGTCAAACCCCTCAATTTCTTCTGCTTAGACTCCACACTGCTGACCACTTGTTTAACAAAATTGTTCAGTTTACTAATTTCAAACAAGTGCATGCCATATCCCACAACCTGTCACCTTCCTCATTTCTGGAAATGCAATTTCCAAAGTATAACCTGGCCACGATAAAGTGCTTGAAACAGATGCATGGCCTGCTATCTCAACCAGCTTAATCGTAAGAGTTGTATAGATGCATAGCACTGTAAAGCTGAGCACTCTGCTCAGCAAAATCATAAGGCTCACTTGTCTCTGCTTCAACAGGCTACCGCTCACGTCAAACTCTATAGTTTTTTCTGAGCAAAGAATCTCCAAATCAATCAGTTCTGAAAGGTAAATTCTTTACCAGCAGCATTACTTGCTCCTCCAAATTCAAGATAAACAGCAGATGGTCCTAATTGGTTCATTAGCTCTACAACAATTCTTGCGGACTTAGAGATCAAGAATATGAAAAAAAAAACAGCACTATGAAGCAATTCTAGAAGGAAGCAAAGGTTCCAATATTCATCGATCCATCACTTGCGCCTCCGCCAAGTAGGCAAAGTATTCCTGGAGGTTCATGATCGCACAAAATCATCTGAGAAACCGCGAAATGAAACATGTTATGCGCTTAATAATCAAATGATCTGGCCACCATGTGAAACCAATAAGGTAGGGAAGATGTTGCTGGTCATATGGGAGATCTCGTCAGTCATCAGTCATCACCAACTGGAAGACTGAAACTCTTTGTTGCTGGCTTTATTTGAAGCAGCAAGACCATGGATAAGAACACTATAGAATTCCATCATTTTCTGGTCCTTTCACCATACACAGCGCACTGGGGCTCCTTTGGAAGAGCTTCTCTCTGCTCAAAGACAGAAGATTGGAAACCTGAAACATGCACAATGCTTTCTCAATACCGGTAGAAATTGACAATATCCCCCAGTAGAAGAAAACTGGGGAAAGAGTTCAGGTAATGGCTGTGTTATTGTATTTCCAAGCCTCCCTTTCCTATCATATAAGTTACACAGGGGGTAAACAGAAACTCTACTTATGGCATAGAACTGAATTAAGTTTTATAGGAAAATTCTCATGGTATACAGATACAAGTACAATAATAGTAAGTAAATAACACATGGAGGTTCTCACAGCCTGAAGACCTGCAAAAGTTAACTGACTCTTCAGGAAACGGATATTAAAAAAGCTCCCCATACCTATCTCACATCCATCTCATTTTACTAGTTGGTCCTATCTAGTACCAGGCGAAAATAACAGGTTCCACACATTTTTGTCCTATCTAGCTGGTCCTACACTACCCTTACACACATCACAGTACAGACTTCAGAGCTAGTGCAATCACGTCACAAACTAGTCCTATGAAGTTGTTCAAAACAACAGGTTCTTCATAGCTCCGGTCAATCGTGTCAAAAATCATCAAGTCAAACCAGTCCCAAATTTTTGCATATGAAGATCACAGGGATCGTATTTCTTCAAGCCAGGCTTCTTTAGAAGCACCTCGAGGCAACCCATTCCAGACTATACCGTGCGCGTAGTGACACCGATGAACACAAATTCCACCACTATTCTGGGAGAAACTCGAATTTAAACCTAGTCGCGACGACCATACTCTGATACTCAGCACGAGGTGAATTGCAATAATCCGTAGGTAACCGCTGGGTTTCGGGGTTTCGGCAGGGTACCTTGCTGACGGCAGATAGCTGGCGAGTGAGATAGCGCGCGCCAGCTGCTCCGGCCGCCGGAGTTGCGAGGCGAGGCGAGCGGCGCCGACGCGGCGAGGAATAAAATTTCCTCGCGCCCGCGGAGTTGGGGGAATACGGACGAACTCTCGGGTTGGGCCACGGTTTATAGGAGGCTTTAGTACTAGGTGGGCTGAACACATTTGGAACTTTGATGGGCCCTCGTCATGTTGGTTAACAGTCCAGCGTGGTGGCCGGCGGGGAGGAAAAGGCCGCTACAGCGATTTCATCTTGGGCCATTTTTTCCCTCTTAGACCAATTCTTTTTTTTTCTTTGTTTCTTTTCTTATATGGCTTCTGAAACTGGGCTTCGAGTGCCCACATTGAGCATTTGAGCAGATTTTTTTTAGAGGTCGACAGGGGATAAGTGTTGTAGCTTGAAAGAAACTATTTAGGGCCTGCTTGATATATATGGAGAGTTAATAGTTGGGGTTAAAAATTAGCCTGAATTAGCTATGGTTGGCTAACAATTTCTTGAAGACTTAGCTAAAAATTAGTCCACCTATTAACCCTCATGTTTGTATGCACTAAGCTAATTTTAACTAAATTTTAGCTAACTAGCAATCAGCCCTTATATCCAAACAGACCCGTGCAGGGGAGAACTATCGCATCTTGTAAACATTGTATACCATGCAGTGACCACATCGCACTCAGAGCTAGGGATTTGACATTCGTTACAGTTGGACATTCGTTGTAGACCATGGAAGACACTATCGTGTCAATGAAGATGTGCTCAAAGTTAAAGATAAGGCATAAGATAACGTTTTTAGGACAACTTCTCTCAAAGAAACAAAGCAAGTACAAGTATGGTGTTTAGGAGTCTGCTTTCAGGAGGAGCGGCGCCTGGTGAATACGGCTCATCTCTATCAGGGCTTGTTCGGTTGTTTTTAAAATGGAAGGGATTGAAGGGGATTAGAGGGGGTTGAGGGAGATTTTGACTTGTAAGAGATTTAGTCCCTCTTATTCCCTCCCAATCCTCTTGGTTTTAGGATCAAACGAACAAGGCCTCATGGTGATGGAATTCTCATTGCATCATTTCATTTCGTTACTATATAATATAATAAATAAAATAATATATAAAAATTGAAAGATATTTCACCTAGAGCATCTCCAACAACTCCTTAAAACAGGTTGTTATTCTTATAACTTTGGCAAAAACATAAAATTTCTTCTCCAACAACTCCTCAAACCAACTTGATATTTATCCGCACTTGCTATTCACCGGCCTCGCGCACGGAAAGGACTTTCTATCCCGATCTCGGGGCCACTGCGCGGAAGGAGAGGCCTCCCGGGCAGCCTCGGCAGCGCTCCCGGGCGGCCTCGGCGACGCTTCGGGACGGCCTCGGGGCTAGAGCCGAGGGGCGGGGCTGGCCGGAGCGAGGAGGACCGCCGCCAGTGCTGTTGTTCCTCGCCGGCGCGGGGAGGAGGTGCCGCGGCCGCCGGTGAGGCACCGGCAACGAGCGCGGGCCGCCGTTGTGACGAGAAAAGTTAACGGGGCTCTTCGTTCGCTAGCGTGGCTCTTCGTTCGCTTAGCGGGGCTCTTCGTTCGTTTAGCGGGCCTCTTCGTTCATTAGCGAGCTTCTTCATTTTGGCAAGTGAGTTTTAAGGAGTTGTTGGAGAGAGGTCTTTTTTCACTTGCTAAACAAATTAGCAACTTGCTAAAACTCAAGATTTACCAAGTGATTTTTTCCAAGTTGTTGGAGATGCTCTTAAATGTTGAAAGAATATATTGCCTAGTATATACACAACACTACTTCTAGCGACATTGAAAATTAAATCCTCTAAATGAGCTACCTTATCTATTTAACTAATGGTCCAAGCTTTCTCAAATTTTTTTGATCCATTTAACCTGAAAAGCAAAACCAAAATAGTGAACCCCTCAAAAAAAATAGTGTATCAAGGTAAGCATCCATGCATGCAACAAAAGTAAGGGGAATACCACTAGGGTCGTGTTCGGCAGGTCTAGACAGAACTGAAATCGGCAGGTTCCAGACTGTTTCTAGCTAGGCATACCTGCTGAAATCAGTCGTAACCAGCCAAGTCTGGACCAGCCGAACCTGCCCTAGGATACGTTAGTATACGTACAATATATATGTATATAGCACAAAAGTGTCGATAGATACGTTACAACTTACAAATCTATTATAAATATATAACTATGGGTCGAAATTATGCTATAGAAATTGTGTTTGATGTACAAAACACATCACTTATTTATCATTGAAGTGAGTAACAGTTAGTTACCCACTTACCCTATGACCTTAAGATCTGTCGCTGCGCCAAACTGTTCCTTCGCATTGACCTATATATAGCAGCTAGCTCCATTTGAATACGAAGCCAGAAAGCTAGAAAATCATGTCGGGGGCCTACGGCCTAGCAATGATATCTGGCGTTAGTTCGAAAGCAGTTAGCTAGAAGGCCGCCACGGATATGCCTTTTTGATGCCGTTTGACGATTAGCTTTCCACATTCTACTGAAGAAAAACCATGCATATCCTCGTTTCATCCGCTCACATGTGAAGTTTTTGCTTCAGGCATGCGTATGAATTTATTTGATAAAAAAAAACTTCTGTTTTGTAGTAGAAATGGGCACAATAGGCTGCACAAAAGTGACGAAGGCATCTCCACGAGAATATGCGGAGTGGCGCCTCCCAGATTCGCTCATTTTCCCGAGAATCCGGGCCATCTGGACAGGTTTTCCACGGTTCTGGACTTGTCTCCACGGTTCAGGCCAGGGAGATCAGGCTGTCTGTTGCCCATCGCCTTCTCCGGCGTCAGAACTCAGAAACCGAAGAGGAGCCAGCGTACCTTTTCGAAGCGATCTGTTGTGCTTCGTCGATATGGAGTAGGCTGTAGTAGTCAATTGGGCTGTATCGATTCAAGCTGCAAATTGTACCTCTACAATTATTATTTGACTAGATTGGCTTATTGCAACCATGCTTAAGGCCGGACTATCATGGTGATTTGTGCCCGTCTTGCTGTAAGCCCATGGATTTCGCCCTGTTTGAAGAAGAATAATCAATCTAGAGATAGGCTGTGTTTACTTCCTCAAAAAAAGTACTGGGTAAACAAAAGATTCCCCGTCACATTAAACTTGTGATACATGCATGGAGTACTAAATGTAGATGAAATCAAAAACTAATTGTACAGCTTGGTTGTACTTTGCGAGACGAACGTTTTGAACCTAATTAGTCAACGATTGGACACTATTTGTCAAATAAAGCCAAAACGTGCTACAGTACTTTTTTTACACCTTTTTACACCTTTTTACACAACTAAACACAGCCATAGACAAATAGATGAGGATTTGCTGTTCCGCGCTGAGAGTGGGAAAGCTTTTTTTTTGGTCCACAGAAAAATGTATTATTATGCTCTATTCTCCTATTGCAATTGTTTATTAGAGTAGTTTTGCACTAGTGCTCATGAAAACTATGGATCGGCGCATATCTTATCTTTTAGTAATATAAGAAAAGGTGTAACCACGTCAATCCGGAACAAAACCATGATTTGCGAATATTGATAGAACAAAATACTATGTAGACGAGGAAAAAAAACTATGGTAGTTTAAGACAACCACATGATTTGTGAATATTGATAGAACAAAATACTATGTAGATGAGAAAAAAAAAACTATGGTAGTTTAAGACAACCACAACTAAGGAGGAAAAACCATCTACCCCATTACCATTATGTGGAATTTCTAAAAGCATTTATACGGTCACAAGTACTTATTCTAACTGTAACTATGTGTTCTAAGTATGAAACCTAAAAACACATTTAAGTAACATATCTGTATGACCTATGGTCAATTAACAAGTCAAAAGCACAACAATAGAACGACCCCATTGATAATGGTGGTTCATATGGACCTAAAACTCGGCAAATTACCATGTATATTTTCTGTGTGTCAACATCAGATAAGCATATTCCATTGTCATCTTAGGTGGACCGCAATGTGGACCTACCGCGACATGTGCTTTTCTCACTGACCAATGTCACTTGACTTGACCAACCAACCTAGTATAAGTGGCCACTTTGATCTTTTCTCATTTGGCCTCTTCCTTAAAAAATCCAATATGTCATCCAACGTCTTTCCTTAATCCTAAAAATAATGAGGTAGACACTCACTGCCACGTGAAGTGTGACACACACACGAGAACTCGTGACAACTACATTATCAGCTTAATAGGAGTCCATTATCTCGTCAGCCACATCACTGTTTCGACGAGCAAGAATGCCCGTGTTAAAAAGTACACTGTACTGCACAGGAGTAAACTGAGGTGGAGCCTGAAGGCCTATGACTCTACGAGTCTCTCACCTCAACGTGGCAGGCAGGGCAGCCATCTGCTGCCATTTCGAAACGATAGCGCGGGGAGCACTTGGCTCGGGGCATCGAGTAACCGGCGGCTTCAAGAGACGCGATAACCTCTTTTGGCTCTCTAGATTTTGTCCTGTTTATCGTATTTTTATTTTTTACCTTGGGCTGAATGGTTGATAGAGAGAGAAGCTGACACAGACCGAGGCTTTCAAGGCTGGGACAGGGACGCGCAGAGGATCTGGACATATCCGCTTGGATATTCCCCTTCCGGGAAAGGATTATGCCCCGAATCTTCCACTGCCCGCAGCATGCTGGTCATCCGGGTAGTACTGGCCCCGTTCTGCTGGTCATGTTTCGGCTTGTTTCAGCTTGTTTCAGCTTATTCTCTCTCACAGAACACTATTGAATCAGCCGAAACCAGCCGGCTTTTCCACCAGCCGAACCAGCCCACTTTCTTAAAAGAGCCTACAGTACGTGTACTAGAATATTGGAGTTTTGCTTGGATCCTCTGCGCCCCGCGAACTGTGTTCTTCGATGTACGTACATAGTTGAAGTAGTAAATTCTTTTTTGATATTTCTATGCTAGTATTTAATTTGGATAGCATTGCAAGTGGCTATATTTGTTTGTATGGCATATTTGAACATAATACCATGTAAGAATTGAATGATGTAGCTAGCCTACTATGAAACGGTGAAATAAAACTAAAAAATGAGAGATGTTTTATGTCCTAGTTTTTAAGATTGTTATGTCTTAGAAATAGGAACATCAGAAAGAAATGAAAACTAGGTATTCTAGAAGGGGGAGGGGTATGCCAAGGCACAGCTCAGTTGTATTATCGCACATCACGAGTTTGGTGTGTCAAAGAGGCGTGATTATTCCAGAGTCCAATTATCTACCAAAACACTGCTATTTGGAGATTCTCATTATGTAAAAACAATAATCCTTCACTAGTAAATACGAAACAGTCACAACTTGTGAAAAGTCACAATTTAGGATTGCATTTGTTTTGGTGACGAGGAGGGACGAGATCGTTATGTCCTAATTTTCTAGGATAGGGTCATCTCATTACTTTGTTTAGTTGAGGGAGTGGAGTCATCTTTGTGTTTATTTTTGTATTAGGGGTGGTAAGAGATAGGCATGTATAGGATAGATGTCGTTTTTGCTCTTTTTCTCCTTTGATTCTTCCATTTGTGTGGGACCCGACTTTCATCCATGTTTGCATCTTCTTTTCCTTTGATTCTTCTGTTTGTTTGCTGTGACCGGGCTTTTTTTTGCCTACACAACCGTTTTAGCCTCGCCCCATGGTGTCATGTCCACTTGCATCCTCTCCTTCACCTACTCTAAGCTGAGAGCTTTGACATCTCCCCTTGCATCGTTCCTTCTCGGGTCTCTGCATGTCTCGCATCGCCATTGCAAAGAGCCTTCCTACACCACTGCTTCCTCAACGCGCTTTGCTCCTTCTGCTCATCGCGCTCGTGCTTAGCCACGCGGAGATGGCACACGATGCTATCCGTGAGGGATTGGCTTAATCCGCTAAATTTGAGGGATTAAGTTATCCCACACATATTGAGCGAATATATCTCTAATGATATAACTTTTTCTTGTCCTTTGATATCTTCAAATCAAACGCTTGATGTCTTTAAACTAAATACCAATGAACCATCTTTTGGAATATATGAAACATTTGTGTTTCCTATGTTTTTCTATAATAAAAACTAGAAGCATATCCCGCGTGTTGCTGCGGGAATTGCTGATTAGTGGATTACGTGGTATGTTGACGGGGACAACAAAATGTTTGTGTGACTTGCTGATGTGGACATTACATTGCATGTGCTATTGACTTCTAATTGCAAGTGACAGTACATTGTTGAGGTGGACAACTTAAATGCTGAAATATATAGCCAGTGGGGTTCAAGATTATAAAAGATATAGATAGATAGATGATATAAATAAGCTAATTCATATGAAAAAAATATATTTTTTTTGCGAAATTCATGCGTTCCCGTAAAAGGCACTTCATCCCTTTCCATCCCGTCGGCGGATGTCCTCGGAGGAACCAAACGTGAGTACGTGACCGTGTCAGAGCAAACTACCGTACCTACACAGCCACAGGGCAACCTTCTTCCACCACGTGAGTACGTGACCGTGTCAGCTTTAGGGGGTGTTTAGTTCCCAAAAATTTTCACCCCAAAACATCATATCGAATCTTGCGGCACATGTATGGAGCATTAAATGTAGATGAAACAAAAAAAAACTAATTGCACAGTTCACCATGAAATCGCGAGACGAATCTTTTAAGCCTAATTAGTCCATGATTAAACAATAATTACCAAATAAAACAAAAAGCTACAGTACCCAAATCCAAAATTTTTTGCCAACTAAACACCCCTTAGCTAGAGATGAAAACGGTACAGGTATTTTGCGACCGTATTTGAGACCGAATTCGTTTAGAGAGGTTCAGATCTGTTCATGTCCGAGTCCAAATATTCAACATCTGATACCGTATCTGTATCTGAATACTCAAATCGTATATTTATGATGTCGATACCCAATAGTATTATATCCGACATAGTTGATATTATCTATATTTGAATTCAAATCTAAATAGAAATATAAAAATAAATATAATATCAGTGATATCCGTACGTATGCGATCCGTTTTCATCTCAGGCTTTAGCCCCCGCGTGCCCATGCCAGTTCGCCGCGTAGCTCCACGGCCGAACGCCGGTCCACCCGGCACCCGGCTCCCTCTCTTCCCCGTCTCCTCTCCCCACGTCACCTCGGCGTCTTCCACCCTCGAAGTGTGGCCTTTTCGGCGGCGAGCGAGCGAGCGAGAGGGCGAGGAATAAACTCGCGTCGCGCACCGCAACAAATAATATCCTTCCACGCGAATATTCGCCGCTTCCCACCTCCCCGCCCCGCATATCCTTCCGCCCGTCCGTCTCCCCCCTCCCTTTTCCCTTCCCCTCTATTTCACAACCCCATCAGCCGCCTTCCACCGCGACGACGCGATCACCGGCGCAATCCGTTCACCCACCCACTCATCCACTCCCCCCTCCGGGAATCTCATTCCTTTACTGCGGCTAGGAGGCGGCGGCGGCGGCCGCCGCGATGAAGTTCGGCAAGAGCCTGAGCGGGCAGATCGTGGAGACGCTCCCGGAGTGGCGCGACAAGTTCCTGTCCTACAAGGACCTCAAGAAGCGCCTCAAGCTCATCGGCGCCGGGAACGGGGCCGAGCGGCAGCCGAAGCGGGCCCGCCGCGACGACGCTGGGGAGGCTGACGCGTCCGCGTCCGCGGCGGCAGCGCCGGCGATGACGCCGGAGGAGGTGGACTTCATGCGGCTCCTGGAGGCCGAGCTCGACAAGTTCAACTCTTTCTTCGTCGAGAAGGAAGAGGAGTACATCATCCGCCAGAAGGTGCCTGCTCGCCCAACCCAACCCGCCCTCCTTCCTCCCCTCGCTTCCCAAATGATTCCGGTGTTTCTTGATCTGATCGGGTTGTTTGGCCGTGGCCTGGGTGGAGCAGGAGCTGCAGGACCGGGTGGCCTGGGCGGCCGGCCGGGAGTCCAAGGAGGAGCTCATGCGGGTGCGCAAGGAGATCGTCGACTTCCACGGCGAGATGGTGCTGCTCGAGAACTACAGCGCCCTCAACTACACCGGTGAGTCGTCCTCCGCCGCCGCACACTCCCGTCCCGCCGCGTCGCATGTGTTGTTTTCATGTCACTCTTATGGTTAATTTGTTTTCCAAAATTTTGTTGTCTGTTGTTGTTTATCTCTTCCTGGTAAGTTTAATTTTGCCTGGAGTGTGCTGTGAATTGGGGATGAAGCATCTAGATTCGTGGAGTTAACAACCAGAGTTTGCCATAGCTAACATAGAGACGACTTTCTGTGTTGCTTGTCAGCAAGGTGGAATTCATGTTGCTGTCATTGAGTATGCATACTAGTGACTAAGTTGAAATGGCAAGAGTCCATTTATCCTCGCTATTGACGAAGTAATGTTGCTAAAAATTAATCTATGCCGAGAAATTGTGATCTGCGGTAAGTGTGTTGATTTCTCACGAGAAATTAGCTATATCTCGTACATGAGTGCAAGTACATCATTTAGGCCCGGTTCATCCGGCTTATAATCCGTACTTTTCAGCTTGTTTTTTCAGCCGAAATAGTGTTTTTCTCTCGTAACAAATCAGCCAACAGTGTTTTTCAGGCGGCTTATCAGCACAGCCGAACGGGACCTTAGTTTGTACCCAGATGTTAGAAACGCACATGTTTGATTCGGAACACTCGTGGCGAGACAACCGTTAATATAATAATAATATTCAGTTAGGTGATACTATTTAAAAAAAAAAGAAAAACAGCACTCTCTATAGTCACCATGCATGTGTGGAAACATCTGATGGGATAGGGACTAAAGTTTAGGAGGGGGAAGCAAAATCTGCTAGTACTATACTGGTAGGCCACTCTCATAAAGTCAAATTTTGCGAGCTGTCATGAACTAAAGGTAGTGAGTAGTTACTCTTGTCATCATGTTCTGGAGCATAATAGTTTCAGTGGATGCGGTTTGACCACTCACCATAATACCAGCCATTGAGTTGTCTGCTCCTGTTGCCTTTAGAGTGATGCATCAGATTTATGAATCATCCACTAGATCCATCGATGTCCAAAAAGTGTGCCAGTGCCACTAAGGGCCTGTTTAGTTCCCAAAATTTTGCAAAATTTTTCAAGATTCCCCGTCACATCGAATCTTTGGACGTATGTATGAAGTATTAAATATAGATAAAAAATAAAACTAATTATACAGTTTAGACGAAATTCACGAGACGAATCTTTTAAGCCTAATTAGACCATGATTAGACACTAATTGCCAAATAACAACGAAAGTGCCACAGTACCATTTTCCAAAAAATTTCGCGAACTAAACAAGGCCGACTCCCTCTCCCGCATGTATGCAAATTTTCTCTGTTCTGATGTGTCCATTTAACTAAAGATTACTTGAATGGAGCGTGGTTTCAGTGTAGCAGGTAACAATTTTCCCCTATAAATTTGACTCTGCATTAGGTTCATTATATGCATTCCTTTTGTTGTAGGGTTTGATTGGTTCCTTACGTTAGTATTGCATTGCATTAGAGGTTATGGAGCATACCCTTAACCTAGATAAGGCAACACAATTTGTTGTTGTTTGGTTTGTCTAGATAGGAAGTTGTATAGTGTTATCCGTGATTGGTTTCCTGCATGAGTGGCTAGACTGAGCCTTGGGATGCAGAGCGGGTGTGGGAGGGAGGATGCAGAGCTGGATACATAGGATTTGGCTGAATTGTGGGATGCAGGCTGGGCTTGCTTTGAGGACAGTGCTAGCCTGCACATGGGATTTGTGCAGGTAACCAAACATGGACGAGTTGTACTACGGGGGCCTGGGTATGCAGGCAACCAATCAGACTCGTAGTGTTCAAGCATCTGCTTAGAGCCAGTTGTTTGAGTCACTCTTATCTTTGATCAGGTGACTTGTCTAGTTTATTAAATTGCATCTGAATCTAGATGCACTCATGAAGTTTAGTTGGCTTTCTGATTGATATACTGTGACATTAAAGGCGAAACAACTTTTTAGGTTCTTATTTTTGTGGAATATAATAACATGGTGATTTAATCTTGCAAGCTGTTTAATATAAACATTATACTTATCAGTTTCTTTCTTGTTGTGGGATATCTGTACTTGAATGCTTTACTATTTGTGTTCTGTAATTACGTGACTCATTTCTGTTGCTTGAGTTTCTTTCTTGTTGTGGGATATCTGTACTTGAATGCTTTACTATTTGTGTTCTGTAATTACATGACTCATTTCTGTTGCTTGATTTTTACTTCTTTTGTTAGTCCATTTCACATACTTTTGTGAATAGGAACATCCAAACTGTTCTTTTTTATCATCTTTTCCTAGTATATGTTGGTTTATGCATTTCAGTTGACCAATGGCGCCTTTAGTGGTGCACATACAAAGACAATATAAGTTTTTGCTGTTTTCCTTTACAGCGTGTTATCATAGGCCATTTCCTGAGAATTAAGGTTCACTAGTGGTGCACATCATTATGTATAGTTTGGCTATGCTGTTTCAGAAGTCATTGCCCCTTTCTAACCATACAAAGACAATATAAGTTTTTGCTGACAAACAGGAATGCAGAAAGACAACATAAGTTTTTGCTGACAACAAGGACATTTTCCACATGTACCATCTAATACAAAAATAAACTTATGTAATTTGCATTCAGTAGAATTTGTTGTCTGCTGATTTTGTAGTTCATACATTTTTGGTTTCATGAAAACAGAAATCTGATAATCATATATTATTTGGAATTTGAAGCATTTTTGTGAGAGTTCTGCCTAGAATATGATGGTCTTGGAGAAACTGATTACAATCAATTTAGTATAGTTGGCATGCTTGCTGCATTGTTATGGTAATTCTGTTGGTTGTATTCTGTGTCAAATCACAGTGTTGTCGACCTTCTAGCTTGTCTGTACCACTTATGCTCATGGATCACTTTCTTGATACCTTAGCTATTTAGATCTTTCATCATCACTATGGTTATTTACCGTGTTGCCATTTACAGGATTGGTTAAGATTCTCAAGAAATACGACAAGAGAACTGGAGCCCTGATCCGGCTGCCCTTCATCCAGAAAGTTCTTCAGCAGCCTTTCTTCACCACTGATCTCCTGTACAAGCTTGTGAAGCAGTGTGAAGCCATGCTGGAGCAGCTCCTTCCGGTTAGTGAGGCATCTGTATCAAGTGAAGATGTAAAAGGAGACAGTAATGATGAAGAGAAGCTGGCAAAGCCAAGTTCTTCCTTGGTAAATGGTGGTGGCATTCCAGAGTTAGATGAGATTGAGTACATGGAGAGTATGTACATGAAGAGCACCGTCGCAGCCCTTAGGTCACTGAAGGAGATCCGGAGCAAGAGTTCAACTGTCAGTATGTTCTCGTTGCCACCTCTTCAGGGCAACAATGCACAGGGCAGTTACCAGATCCGGGCAGAGCAAACCAAACTAGATGAGGAGCCAGATAGGTGGAGCAAAGTAACAGTGATAGAGCAGGCGGCCAAATGATAGGGCGAATGTGCAACATCTGATGCCTCAATTCGTCACAATTTTAGACTTACATTTGCTGGAGATGAGACTGGGATCTCAATCTCCCTGTCGTATATTCAGTTTGTATGAATTCAGGATTCCTAACAACTGTAAAATGGTGGAAATGTTAAATCATAGAATCCCAGCACAACCACGAGACAGAACTGAACTGATTTGCACAACCATGAGACAGAACTGAACTGATTTTATTCACTATTGTGAATTGATCATGTATTTTTGCTGATCTACAATCGTTTACTGAGTTTGTGATTGGGTGTTGCTACTGCTTGTGATTATCAAAGGAAAGCAGTTTTTGGCTTCCTACTTCATTAGTTCCAAATTATAGTCCATTTTAGTTTTATTTGAAGTCAGACTTCTCTAAATTTTAACTAGTTGTTAGATTGATATATCAACCTCTAGAAGTTCAAATAAATGCACTATCAAAAAATATTTAATCGATAAAATGAAACTAATTAGATGCTGTCGATGTTATACATTTTCATAAACTTGGGCAAAGTTAAAAGAAGTTAGGACTATTTCATGGATAAAATGAAACTAATTAGATGTTGTTGATGTTATGCATTTTCATAAACTTGGGCAAAGTTAAAAGAAGTTTGGACAAAATTAAGTGACCTGTACTTTATCATCTATGAATACATTATGAAATATATTTCATAACTTACATCTTCGATTTAATAGATATTAATATTATTATCTATAATTCTGGTTGAATTTTACATAGTTTGATTTGACTTAGGGATAAATATAGATCTCTTATATTTGAGGACAGTGGTTAGATTTTGCGATTAGAAAAGGAAAATGCTACGGCTAAAATAGAGATGGCAGCGGATCGGGTTCGGGTCGGATATCCGCGAGTTTCGGGTCCTGCGGTTTCGGGTTTGGGGATGGTTTCTCACCCACGGGTTTCGATTTCGGGTTTGGTTTCGGGTTCGGTTTCAGGTTTGATTTTTCACCCGTGGATATCCAATGGATATCCGAAATAAATCATTTGGAATTAAAACTCATGTTTTATAATATGCTAATAATAACTTGTTTACTTAGATTATTAAATCTACTCAAAATTGACTCATGAAAATATTTATTATTTATTGCCTCTTATTTATACATGTGAATATGTGTATATTTATCCGCGGGTTTCGGGTATCCATTCGGGTTTCGGGTATCCGTTCGGGTTTCGGGTATCTGCGGGTTTGATTTTGGTGATGGATTTCCACCCGAATCGGTTTTCGGTTCGGGTTCGGGTTTCGATTTTGGGTTTCGGTTTTGGGTGCACGGAGACTCCACCCGATCCGAACCCGACCCGTTGCCATCCTTAGGCTAAAATGCTTTTGACATCACCAATGGGAATCGAACCCCACGTAAAAGCCCAAGATCGGCCCAGGAGCAAAAACCTCCTTCCTCTTCCTCCCTTCGCAGTTGTGCTCCCCTGCCCTGCGCCGCCGCCGCCAAGCTCTCGTTACCTGCGCCATGCCACCGCGAAAGCGCCCGGCGCCGCCGCCGGAGGAGCCCTCTGCTTCGTCGAAGCCTCTACTTGACGCCCAGCCGTCCGAACCCTCCAAATCCGCCCCCGATTCCGAGCAGCCGACCATCTCGGCGACGATCCTCGCCCAACTGCCCACCCAGGAGCGCCTGGCGTACAAGCTCATCTTCGAGGCGGGCAACAAGGGCATGTGGATGCTGGACATCCGCAAGAAGTTGTTGATGGGCCCCAACATCGCCACCAAGGTCGTGCGCTCCCTCGTGGGGCGGAGGCTCCTCAAGGAGGTCAGCGATGTGCGCCACCGCAGCAGGAAGATCTTCATGGCCACCGACTTCCAGCCCTCCGCCGAGATCACCGGCGGCACCTGGTACCACGACGGCCGCCTGGACACTGACGCCGTAACCACTGCGCGCCGCTGCTGCCAGGCGCAGGTCGAGAGGCTCGGTGCCGCGACCGCGCAGATGATCCACCACGGCATTCTGAAGGACGACCCCAGGGCTGGGTACACTATCGACAAGATCAGGGACATCATCAAGACCATGGTGCTCGACAAGGTGCTCGAGGAGGTCAAGAGCACCGGCACGGGGGAGTTCACGGCCGTCAGGGCCGGCACAATGTGCTATCGGCTGGTGACTGGGGCTCCGCAGGGAGGGATGATGGAGGCAATTCCTTGTGGGGTTTGCCCCAGGATTGATGAGTGCTCGCCGGAGGGGGTCATCTCGCCGAGCACCTGCGTTTACTACTACAAGTGGCTGCAGATGGACTTCTAGGCGGTGAGCCCTCTTCTGTTGTACCTGTGCATCATGATGGAGTGTTGGAGTCCATTGGAGAATTCAGTTTCACATTGACCAATTGGGGCTGTTGGATCACACTCATCACACTCTAGGCTGGATTGAAAAGTTCAATTCGTGACCTCTGAAAGGATAGGTATAAAAGTCCAGTTTCAGATTGCGGTACTCATATTAAGAATCATCTCTATAGTTATTTCTACTTAGTCCTTTTAGCTTGGTATAATCTTTCATATGTATCTATTTCATCAAGTTGGATGTCTGTACTCAGTACCATATCAACATCCTAAATATTTAGGTAATCGGCAAACATTTCAGCTCTTGTACTGAAGATATATATTAAGCATGTGAACCCAAAGTGTTCCTGTTTGATAGCCAAAGGACCAACAAAGATGTGCTTTCTATTCAACTTTGTAGGACCACTAAACTTAATAAACTAACAGAACTTAGATTGTGAAATACAGTACAATATTCTGTTTGGCTAATTGTTGAAAATCCCAATCGCAATGGCTGCGATGATAGGCAACCGCAATGTTCAGGTACAGTATCCAGGTTGCTTGATTGTTTTAGCCCATTATCTTTCACTGGAACTTAATCTGACATATATGCTCGATTGTCCATGTTATGGTGTTACTTTTGTAGGCTGTAGCTAATTATATATGCTTGATTTTACTCACCATTTTTATGTGCTTACACAGCACAGGTTCAGCTGTTTCATAGTGTAAACCACATCCATATTGTACTTCAACTTTTAGTTTTGTCTTCACCTCTGTGTTACGTACTTCTGCATGATCATCAGGTGTTATGGGCAGGGATATTAGTGCGTGGAGGATGGTGAAGGGCGTAGTCGTGTGTGGTAGTCGGCCGAGGCCTTGGTCCCTCTTGGCCACGACTTGGAAACTGTGATAGGTGTGACAACAAAGAGGCAGAGTAAGGAGAAGGGGATAGAGGCTAGCTTAGCTTGTCTGTAATCACACACACACGTCTTTGAAGCAACAAACTCTTGACTTATCTCCTAATCAGACCAAACTCCTATCAACTGCTGTAATCAGTCTCTAGATATCTAAAGTACCTAAGAAGCTAAAAAGCCAAACTGAAAGACAAATCTCCTCGTCTAACGACCATGCCACCTATTCAACTGGACACATTGCCTGGCTGCTGCTGCTCTGTGTCTGGTAATGGCATGGCTGGCCTCTTTCTTGTGCTTGGAATAGGTGTTGATGTACACAACAATAATCTTGTATTTATGTTTACAACTGTGAGTGTACCTTGATTGTACTGTTTTTTTGTGCATGACTAATATGCAATCTTCTGCAATCTCAGCTGTACCTAGGTTATGACTATTTCAGTCAATTCTTGCTACTTAGCAATGATAGTACTTGATTTCACGTCACAAAATCACTAAAATTTTAATGTTTGATGCAAATTGCACGGTTTATTTTTCTGTAGCTACTGTTGGTACAGCACACTGTAGTTAGTCTGTCTACAATCTCGAATTATGAGGAAATTAAGTTAGTAACTTAATAAGCTCTGATGAGATTCATCTTTTAGTGTGTATAACTGTCATCAGACATAGTATAACCCAATTATCCTTTATCACAATCTACAGAATATGCTGCATTTGTGTTCTATTCTGCTGCCAATCTCAGTTTAGTTCTGCACTTGTTGGTCTGAAATTGACTTTGCTTTTGTTTAAAATATATGAAAGGGGAAAAGGCATCCTTATACAATGTATATATATACATGACAAAAAACAAAACTGAGGAGTTACAATCTTTATCACAAAGTACTATCTAGCCATTGGAAAATAGGAGGCCTGATGTCTTCCTTCACCCTGTGTAAGTGTAGCATGAGTGCATGGCTAGATAGATCCCTGAACTTCACAGCAGTCTAGAGCCTGATGTTAGGCCTACCATTCAAAAATCTTGCCATTCGTCAATTTCCAAACTTCTGATGCTGCAATTATGAAGATCTCATGACGAAAGCATGTTGGAAACCTGTTCTAGCATGCTTTGCACAAATCCGGTTGCCAATTAAGAGATTCCTAGAATCTGCCAGCATCTTTTGATAAAATTTCATTCCAGGAACAGATGTTCTCTGGTCTCTAACACTCTTCTATTGCACAGTAAACAGTCCACAATTATTGTTCACGTTTGCATCTCTACGCTCTTGGAACACTTTGGTCAAGCTTACTAGCACTCAATCCCCCTTTACGAACACTTTGGTCAAGGCCACTATTATAATTTGCTAGATTGATGCGCTCGCGGTTGCTCCTTCCTTGTGCCTCCGCCGCTGGGTCCTGATTTGATCGTGCACGCTTGCGGGGGAAATTATCGCGTCTGCTGCCATCAGGAGCAGCAGCGACGAGCAACGTCTGGCCGTGCACTCCTGCTGCCCACATGCTGCTGCTGGCGCATGATGATGTGCTGACCGGCCGCATCAATCGGGAATAAGGAGAGAGAGAGTAGCTGAGCATGGATGCATCTTTGTGTTCCACACCTGCTGCCATATTCATAGATACAGATTTGTGCTCCCCGCCTGCTATCACACCCGCTTCGGTTCTCGTGCCCACGCGGGGACCGCTGCGCTCGAGGGACCACCTCTGTCTGCGCCCCCTAGCCGCACCTGCATATGAAACACTTGCAACGTAAAGCATTTGCTGTAACATACGTCCGAAATAAATAAAACATTTACAACATACGCTTACAACATATGTGTATGGGCACGACAACATATGCGACATATAGATAAAATACTTGCAACATACGTCTGAAATAGATGAAACATTTGGAACATACATTTGCAACATATGTATGAAAATATATGTAACATCTAGAAAAAAGCACTTGCAACATGAAAACACTTGCTGCAACAGAAGACTGAAACAGAAAAAACATTTTAGAACATACTGTTGCAATATATGTGTGAAAACATATGCAACATCTAGATCAAAACGCTTGCAACATAAGTCTGAAAATAGATAAAACAGTTTGAACAAATACTTGTAATATGCCTCTGAAACACTTGCAACATATGCAACATCCCCTGATCTACTTTTACAACATCCATATGAAACTATTGCAACATGCCTCTGAAACGTCTGAAACAATTAAAATGTACATTTACAACATAGGTGGAGAGAGGCTCAAGCTAGTCGATTTCGGCCGATGGGGTGGGACCACCAACATCAGCACCAGCGGCGCGCGCAAGCACCACCACCACCAGCACTAACAGCACCCGGCGACGGTGGGGGATGGGGGGCAGGAAGCGCCATGGCCACTGGGGTGGGAGAGCCACTACTACGCAAATCTTTTTCGAGGCGAGCGTTTTTGATTAACGGAAGCGGGCATTGCAACTGCCTCCGTCCAAAGGTCACGGTTAATGTGGATTAACATCCACCTCGGTTAATCAATTAACGGATACGAGCATCTTAAGGTGTCTGCCATTAACCGAGGCGGACGTCTTAAAATGTCCGTCTCCGTTAATGTTCTCCAGGAAACCTAGAAAACCAAAAAACTTGCGACTTTGGAGAATCAAACCCAAGACCTGGCGCTCAACACTACCGCGTCTCTACCACTACACCACACACTCATTCATGTCTATATATAATATGCTATCTTTTTATATAAATATTTCGTAATCTTATATTAGATATTTTAGCTACTAAATGAACTCAAATGAAATAACTTTTAACTACAAAGTTTTAAATCTTGTCAAGTACTACAACTTTGGTATTGGATGTATCTCCATCAGAGATAGTTTGAAAAAATCAAAAAATTGAGTCTTAGAACACGTGAATTTTAAACACATATTTGAGACTCTAGGTAACTTTAAATAAAAAACTTGTCAATGTCAAACATGTAGATCAGGTTTACCACTAGAACTTTGGTATTAACTATGTGAACATTTGAGATTGTTTAGGAATTTGAAATTTTAAATTTCAAAATCTATAACCTTAGAACACATATTTGGGACTCTAAACATCTTCAAATAAAAAACTTTTCAACTACAAAGTTGTAGATTTTATTGAGAACTATAACTTTTGTATAGACAATGTCAAAATCTGAGATTGTTTGCTAATTTTAAATTTTAAATTTCAAAATACGTGCACTTTCAACAATATTTTGGGACCCTAAATGGTTTTAATTTAAAAACTTTTCAACTACGAAGTTGTAAATCTTGTCGAGAGCTACAATTTTCATATAAAGTTTATCTTCATCCGAGTTTATATGAAAAAGTTATAAATTATTTTTTGTTGTAATTATTAGTCGAGGTGGACATCTTAAGATGCCAGCCTCTGTAAATCGATTTACAGAGGCGGACGCTTATAACGACCGCCACCGAAAATAATTGATTAACCGAGATGGTTGGCTTTCGGTGCCGCCTCGGTTAATATACTAACGGAGACGGTTGCGTTAGGACAACTGCTTCGGTTAATCGATATTAACCGAGGTAGGCGTAAGGTTGCCCGCCTCCGTTAATGATTAACTGAGGCGGGCGCTGGGCCGGCTGCCCTGCCACCGAACAACGGAGGCGGGCAACCAGTCCACCCGTCTCGGAGCTCCAAAGCTAAACATAGCGTAAAAGATTTTATGTACTAGTGAGCTCGGTCGCTGGGGTGAGAGAGGACGCCGCGCCCAGGTAAGCGAGAGCCGCCGATTCCCCTGCAACACGGTTGCCCCACCACCATGGATCTTGCTCGTATTCCATAGACCTCGCCAGGGTGGGGGAGAGGGCCACCAGATCCGAGGGCGTTGGGCGCTCCTGGTGGGTGAGGATGCTGAGGTGTGGGGAGGAGCTGCCGGGGTGGGTTAATGCGCCACCACCGGCCAGGGAGGCAGCCATGGCCGCGTGTCGGGTTGGGTGTAACACCTCGGGTGTTATAGTGGCTAAATAACTTGCCATGTTATCATATTGCACCGCAAAGCATATATGATTAGGTTAACTATGATATGCATCCACTAAAATGAGTTTACATTCTTAGGTTGGATGTGCTTCAGAGTTGTGTGACTCGAATCGAAAACCCTAATTTCGAATGTCATCGCAAATACTTAGTTTATGCCCTGCGTAATTTAGGGTGTATAACTGTGTAATACACTAGTGCCAAGTGTAGGGTATGAACTTAAGTCCAACTTATAAAATGGAGCTTCAAGTTTGAGTTTGAATTTGGTATCCAAAACTTGTCGCGAGTTTTCCGATTCGAATTTGAATTCAAATTCAAATTTGGGGAATTATTAAAAGAGTTTCAAAAGTCTACTTGGTCAACCAAGAGTGGCATTTGGTCAAACATGAGATGGTTGACTCAATGATGCCCTTGGATGATGGTGTTATCACTAAATAATCACCAATTAAAATAGCAACAAGTTTTAATTTGAAATTCTTCCGAAAACCCTAAATTCAAAACCCTGATTTTACCCCTTTTGAAATAATTCAAAATCTAATAAAAAATTTGGGAAAAAGTTTAAAACTAAGTTTGTAGATCTTCTCAAGGGCTACAACTTTGGTGTTTTGAGTTTTTGAAGTTTTAGTGTAAATTGTGGAGCAATTTTGAAAAGAAGCAAATTCCAAATTTGACCCCTTTTCATCCCCAAACTCAAATTTCAAAATAGAGGCAGAATCTGAAAATGGCTTGAATATCAAAGTTGTAGGTCTTGACTAGTTGTACAACTTTGGTGTTTGGAGATTTTGAAGTTTCAATATAAAATTTAAAGTAATTTTTAAATTACCAAATTCTAGAAAAGTGTCCCCTTTTGATTTCAAATTCAAATTTCAAAATCAAGTTCAAATTTGAAAAGTTTTCAATGTGAAACTTGTAGAGCTTGAAATTATGAAGATTTCATACTTTGGGAATTTTCAAGTCACTATATGATTTTGGGAGTAATTTGGCAAAAATAGTTTGAAATTGAACTTTTAAGGGGGGAGTGCTATAGTACCGGCAAATCAGAGACGGACACCGAGCGACATGGGCACCGGCGAGCCGCCGGGCTGCTTCCACGGCCTTCTCACGCACCCCAGCTTGCCAGCTCGGCATCGCGCATGCCTTCCCGCAGCCGCGCCAAGCGCCCTGGTCGCCTACTTAAGCGAGCTGCACAGTCGTCGTTGCTCTTCTCGTTTTCCTTTTCCCTGCTTTCACCGCCACTTAGCGTCGGGCCGTTTCCGGCTAAGGTGACCGCGTCAATCCATTCGCCTTTCTCCTGCGCACCTCTTAGGTCCCCTCGCACCAGCCAATTCCGCCCGGTGAAAGGTCTTGATGGCTAGAGGAGGGTGAATAGCCTTTTAAAAATTTCTACAAAGACAAGCTAAACAAGTTTATCAATATAACAAGTAGCAAGATGCGAGTTTTGCTTAGCCTACGGGGTGTTTGTAAGCCACCTAACCAAATCACAATTCTAGTATATTTGCACTCAACCGCACAAGTCAAACCGAGAAGGTAACTACAACAACAACTAGCAAGCTACACAAAGGAGCTACTTTAGCAAAGCTAACTAGCTAGCAAAGATAACTAAGAAAGTAATGCGGAGATGAGTTAGGAGAGTTTCACCGAGGGGCGAAGTATTGAGGCAACCAATATGATCAACAATGAATACCAAGATAACCGAACACCGAGATTAATCAATCACAATATGAAAGTGATGACACGAAGATTTATCCCGAGGTTCATGTGCTTGCCGGCACGCTAGTCCCCGTTGTGTCCCTCTTCACCACGTGGTTCGGTGGCTAATCGGTCTCACACTGAGCCTCTCAAAAGGCATCACAAGAACCTACCAAATGGCAAAAGGTTGCAAATGACACGAGCAATCCACTAACGTTGCCTTTGGCGCTTCGCCGAGATAGGCACAAACCCCTCACAATCACCAGAGGTGGCCAAGAACAATCACCAACTCTTGCCAATGCCTCCAAGCTGCTTCAAGCCGTCTAGGTGGTGGCAACCACCAAGAGAAATAAGAATCCCGCAGTAAATCAACCACCAAGTGCCAACTAGATGCAATCTCACAATGCAAATGCACTTGGATCACTCAATCTCACTTCGAATATGCAAAGAAGCAAGAGAGATAAGTGGGAGGGGAGTTGCTTAGCTCAAAGTGCTCACAAGTATGTCAAATGTTTGAGAGAGAGAGCCTTGAGCCGACCAACGAGTATATATAGACGTACCCCTTCGAATAGAACCGTTAGAAACTTAAACAACCAAAATCGCGCTGACCGGACGCGCTGGTCCAACTGACTGGACGCGCCGGTCACACAACGGCTAAATCACGAAGCACTGACCGGACGCGCTCATCGTGTAGACCGGACGCGCTGGGATCGACCGGACGCGCTGGTCCTATAACTGACCGGACGCGCTGGTCAAGCCTAAGCAGCGCTCAACGGAACAGTGACCGGACGCGCTGTAGAACTGACCGGACGCCACAGTGCTAGCGTCCGGTTTGAGTCCAGTAAGCTCCCTGAATGACCAGATGCGCTGCGCGTCCGATCATCAAGCTAAAACACGCGCAGACACTGAACACTGACCAGACACGTCCGGTCAAACAGAGACCGCGTCCGGTTCAGCGTCCGGTCACCTCTGTGACCTCCGTTCGCCTCCGTTTCTTTTTCGACTTCCAGC
The DNA here is from genome assembly GCA_038087645.1 of Saccharum hybrid cultivar R570. Classification (NCBI taxonomy): domain Eukaryota; kingdom Viridiplantae; phylum Streptophyta; class Magnoliopsida; order Poales; family Poaceae; genus Saccharum; species Saccharum hybrid cultivar. The sequence goes on from JAQSUU010000810.1 coordinate 379,087, forward strand.
ATAGTGGAAAATAGTCGTTTCAACTCCTCGAAAACGCCTGAATCCTGCCTCGCAAGCTCGGCTGCCTTCGCAAACGTGCTAACACCACCAAGTGATCTCATCATGTGTGAGTGTGTTAGCATTTTCACAATCATTTTTCGAGGCGATATTAGTTCTATCCAAATGCATATGATTATGAAATGCACACCTAGAGGCACTTAGGAGTTCAATAGCCACGTCATTCCCCTCTTTATAGTACGGCTATCTATCCTATAATGTAACCACACCCACTAGGTGTCTTGGTTACTAAAACACAACCCTTAAGCATATACCTTTGCCTTGATCACGTAGGGTTGCGTCCAAATCCAAGTGTGGTCATCATGATCACCATGTCCATCTTGCCACCAACCTTGGAATGTACTAATCCTCATATGCTACATACAACTTAGGTATAGGATTAGTACTTAGGTATTGTCACTAATTGCCAACACCAAACATAGGACTTTCAATCTCCCCCTTGTTGGTAATTGGTGACAAACCTTTCACAAAGATATTATGATAAAATTTTAATTGAAGCCATGTCACATTGTCCAAGTATATTACCATGTGTAAGAATCATGGACATGTGATCATGAATTCAAATTGATAGCAATAGCTCCCCCTACATGTATGCTATACGTTTGGATTTTGGAAGCATACATGTTAGATAGGAAAGATTAGGAGCATTGACTACCAATCGGTGCTAAGTATTTTAGATTATAGACCTTTGAAGCGTGATACCATCGGAGTAGCGATAAACACCATCTTAGCACCTTGTGTAGTTAGATACCACTTGTAAAAACACAAACATAACTAGAAACCTCGTGAGATCAACATTATAAGCAATGTTCTAGTACCACTTTAAAAAACATGAAGCAAGAAAAATATAACTACTTCCTATTCATGCTAGTACCTCAATATACCATTTAAGTTATACTAACAAGTCACCACACAAGCAAAGTATCAGAGAAAAAGAAATGCATAACTATGCATCATACATACGAAGTGCACATGGAAATGCAACATTCATGCTTAAGAGCTTGCTCCCCCTACTTGTGTGCTTAAAATTTTAGTTGATCCCCTTCTTTTATCAATTATCCCCTTTAGGTTTTCTCCCCCTTTAGAATCTATCTTTGTGAACAACATTTTCTCTCCATTTGGCACCAATGACCACAAGGGACCAATTTTAGATAGATTATCATGTTAAATTATGGGGTGAGGATCAAGTTTGTGATTCAACCTTGATTGCTTGTATAAATAAAATGCTTCGGTTTGATCCAAGGGCAAGCTTCTTCACACCTTACTAGAAGGGTTATCATGCACCATGTTGAAGCAAATATTTAGACAAGTTTTCTAGATTAAACACTTAGGATCACAAGCTACCTAAACAAGTTATATGCTACCACTAGATCATACAAGTCATGGAAACAATAGTGGCACCATATAAACTTTAAATTCATTTGATTTTCATGGATGAGCCTAGAACATGTAAATTATGACTAGATGCACTAAATAAGTCCTTAGCATAGAATGTATGACATGTCAACCAATTGTACCTTGGGGCTCGAAGGGGAGGGATGTCATATATGGGGTGCATCAACTCATGTTGGAGAAGTCAAGTATGTTAAACTCTTTCTTTAGCTTGTAAAATATCTTCTCATCAAGTGGCTTGGTGAATAGATCGGCTAATTGATCTTCGGTGCCCACACTCTCGATAGCAATGTCACCCTTTTGTTGATGATCTCTAATGAAATGATGGCGAAGATCAATATGCTTTGTTCTTTGATGTTGAACCGGATTGTTGGTTAGCTTCACAACACTTTCATTGTCACATAACAATGACACATTCTTGAAGTTGATTCCAAAATCTTTCAATGTTGCCTTCATCCACAAGATTTGTGCACAACTACCCGCGGCGATGTATTCGGCTTCGACGGTAGATAGTGCAATACTATTTTGCTTCTTGGATGACCATGAGACAAGTGATCTTCTCAACAATTGACAAGTCCCAGAAGTGCTCTTTCTCTCCACTTTATCACTGGCATAGTCGGAATCCGAATATTCAACTAGCTCAAAACTTGCACCCTTGGGATACCATAATCCAACATCTTGTGTATGCTTTAAGTACCTCAATATTCTCTTTATTGCCTTCAAATGACTTTCTCTTGGTGAGGCTTGAAATCTTGCACACATACATACACTAAACATCACATCGGGCCTTGATGCTGTCACATAGAGTAGGCTATCAATCATTGATCTATATAGCTTTTGATCCATCATGTTTCCACTCTTGTCACTATCCAAGGTTCCACTAGTGCTCATTGGAGTAGTGATTCCTTTTGCATCTTCCATACCAAACTTCTTTAGCATATCCTTTATGTATTTGGTTTGGCTTACAAATGTTCCTTACTTCATTTGTTTAATTTGAAGTCCAAGAAAGAAACTAAGTTCACCAATCATTGACATTTTAAATTCCTTTGCCATCATTTTCCCAAACTCATCACAATAATCTTGATTGGTTGAACCGAATATGATATCATCAACATATATTTACAACACAAACAAGTCTTTCCCAATCTTCTTGGTGAATAGAGTAGTATCCACTTTGCCCATGACAAATCCTTTAGATAGCAAGAAGTCCCTCAATCTTTCATACCATGCTCTAGGTGCTTGCTTCAATCTATACAAAGCTTTTCTCAATTTGTAGACATGATTGGGTTTCTTGTCATCTTCAAAACCGGGAGGTTGCTCCACACACACCTCCTCTTGAATGTACCCATTGAGAAATGCACTCTTCACATCCATTTGATATAGCTTGATATTGTGAGCACAAGCATAGGCAAGTAAGATCCTAATTGCTTCCAATCTTGCAACCGGGGCATAAGTTTCACCAAAGTCAAGACCCTCTATTTGCGTGTAACCTTGAGCCACTAGTCTTGCTTTGTTTTTTACTACTATCCCATCTTGATCTTGTTTGTTGCGAAAGACCCATCTTGTTCTAATGACATTGTGATCCTTAAGCCTCTCAATTAGTTCCCATACTTCATTTCTCTTGAAGTTATTGAGCTCTTCATGCATTGTATTTACCTAATCCGGATCTCTCAATGCTTTATCAATGTCCTTGGGTTCTTCCATTGACACAAAAGAAGAGTGAGCACAAAATGATGCCAATCTTGATCTAGTTTGAACTCCCCTTTGTATGTCACCAATGATGGAATCCAATGGATGGTCTCTTGCAATGTTAGTTGGTTGAAACACTTGGACTTGATTGCTTGGATGTTGATGTTGATCATAAGTTGGAGACGATGAACTAGCCACTTGTTGGTCTTGTTGCACTTGGGATGATGTACTAGCTTGATTTTGCATTAGAGAACCACTAGCTTGTGTAATTGGACTTTGGAGCACTTGATCTTTGTTGTCATCCACACCAATCACTTGCTTTGGTCTAATATCACTAATATCCATTTCCTTTATAGCATTACTCAATTGAGTTCCTCTCACATCATTCAAGTTTTCTTCTTCATTTTGAGAGCCATTTGTTTCATCAAACTCAACATCATGTACTTCTTCAAGTTGTCCACTAGCCAAATTCCAAACTCTATAAGCTTTGCTAGTAGTTGAGTAACCAAGTAGAAAGCCTTCATCACATTTCTTTTCAAACTTGCTCAATCTAGTGCCTTTCTTCAAGATTTAGCATTTGCAACCAAATACCCGAAAGTATGCAATGTTGGGCTTTCTTCCATTTAAGATCTCATATGGTGTCTTCTCTAGGAACTTGTGGCAATAGAGGCGGTTGCTATAGAAGCAAGCCGTGTTGATTGCTTCGGCCCAAAATGAATGACTCACATTATACTCATTCAACATTGATCTTGCCATATCAATTAAGGTTCTATTCTTCCTCTCAACTAAGCCATTTGATTGAGGTGTATACTTGGCCGAGAATTGATGTTTGATTCTAAGCTCATCACATAGCTCATCAACTCTTATGTTTCTAAACTCACTTCCATTGTCACTTCTCACTTTCTTGATTGTGGTTTCAAACTCATTTTGCACTCTCTTGATGAACTTCTTGAATATGTCAAATACATCTCTCTTGTCTACAAGAAAGAATACCCATGTGTATCTAGTGAAATCATCCACAATCACAGAGCCATATTTGTTGCCACCAATGCTTGTGTATGTAGTTGGCCCAAATAGATCAATGTGCAACAACTCAAATACCTTGGAAGTACTCATAATGCTCTTCAATGGATGAGTGTTGCCCACTTACTTTCCGGCTTGACATGCACTACATAGCTTATCCTTCTCAAATGTGATATCCTTCAAGCCTCTAACTAAGTTATGCTTCACTAACTTGTTCAATTGCTTCATGCCAACATGACCAAGTCTTCTATGCCATAACCAACCCATACTTGATTTGGTGAGCAAGCATGTTGAAAGTTGAGTGTCACTAGCATTGAAATCAACCAAGTATAGATTCTCATATCTAAAGCCTTTGAAGATCAAGTTAGAGCCATCAACACTAACTATCTCCACATCATCAACACCAAATATGCACTTGAAACCAAGATCACACAATTAAGCAACCGAGAGAAGATTGAAGTTTAACTTTTCAACTAAGAGCACATTGGAAATGCTATGATCATTTGAGATTGCAATCCTTCCAAGAGCCTTTACATCACCCTTGCTATTGTCATCAAATGTGATGCTATCAATGCCACTATCATTTGATTTGAGAGAGTTGAACATTCTTGAATTACCGGTCATATGTTGAGAGCACCCACTATCAAGCACCCAATGCCTTCCTCCGGTCCTTCCTCTGGCCTTATAATTTACATACAAAACAATTTAATATCTTTTAGGTACCCATACTTGCTTGGGTCCTTGGAGGTTAGTAACTAAGCTCTTTGGTACCCAAATGCCCTTCTTCTTTGGAACCACAATTGGTGTACCAATAAACTTAGCATGCACACCTTTCTCACCCTTGGTAAGCACATAACATGAATCAAAAGGAATGTAAGGTAAATTAGCATTTTTATTGTTCTTATTCATTTTGTTGCAATTAATCTCTAGATGCCCAACTTGCTTGCATCTATTGCAATAACGACCATTGCCCTTCACAAAAGCGAGACTTTGGAGTAGCAAAGGCCGTCTTGCCCTTCTTAGGAGTATAGCCCAAATCCTCTTTGTTAAGAGAGAACCTTTGGCTACCCAAGCATTTTAGCAAGCGGGCATCCCCACCATAGGCATTGCCTAATGCGCGGGTGAGATCATCCACCTCTCTCTTGAGAGTCTCATTCTCAACCACAAGTGATTAATCACTAGTAGTAGAGGTAGAGTTGGTTGTGGTGGATGATGATGAGCTACATGAAGCATTAGTAGGACCAACAAATAAAGAATCATCAATAATATTACATGTTAGTGCAATATCACAAGTGACAATCACTTGCTCCTCCTTAGCTTCCTTCATGAGCTTCTCCTACTTGAGGTCCTTTTCCTTGATGAGCTCAAGTAGAGTGGAGTGGGCTTCCTCAAGCCTAGTGTGAGCAATTTCAAGATCTTCGTGGTCTTCCTTTAGACACTCACGAGAGGCCTCTAGCTCATCAAAGGATTTCGTAAGAGCTTTGAGCTCTTGTTCAATTCCTTTGCACTCCTTACTCTTTTTGAGAGCAACAAGCTCCTCCATCAAGGCATCATTTTCATTGCTCTTGGAAATGAGCTCTTGTTCCAAGATTTTGTATTTCTTGGTTGTCCTCTTGTAGCTCTTGCTCATTTGATCTATTATGCCTAATAGATCATCCTTGGAGTAGTCCTCATCCTCCTCATTATCACTCCGACAATCATCACTAGCACAAGAATCATCATCACTATCATCATGTTTTACCTTGGTAGGCTTGGCCATAAGGCATGTCGATGTAGTATCAAAGATGGATGGCTTGTTGGAGAGGGCGATGCTTGCAATGGCTCGCCGAATGGTCCTCTCATCATCACTAGAGCTATCATCATCACTATCGGAGTTATCACTATCCCAAGTGACCACATAGCCGCCACCCTTCTTCTTGTTGTTGATAGTGAAGCTCTTCTTCTCTTTCTTCTCCTTCTTGTTCTTCTTCAACTTCAACTCCCCATCATGATATCTTTTGTCTTCATAGGGGCACTTTGCCACTATATGACCGGGGCTATTGCAATTGTAGCAAAGCACCTCCTTTGCCTTCGTGAAGTCCCTTCTCTTTCTTGCACCATATCCTTTCTTCTTCATGAACCTCCCTATCTTGTGCACTAGGAGGGCCATGGTCTCATCATCGAATGGATCATCATCATCGCTCTCCACCTTGCTCTTGCCCTTAGAGGATGAAGCCTTGAATGCAATGGGCTTCTCTTGCTTGACCTTGATCTCCTTCTTCTCATCTTCATCTTCATCATCATCATATTGAGCATCGGTCATAACATCTCCAAGCACTTAGTTTGGAGTCACCTTATCCAAACCCTCTCTTTGGATCATCTTTCTTAAGATAGCAAACTTCTTAGGTAAGTTCATCAAGAACTTATGTGAGAAGTCCTTGTCCTTGACATCTTCTCCTAGGCTCTTGAGATCATTGACAATAACTTGTAGCCTATAGAACATCTCCGGTATGGACTCATCATCCTTCATCTTGAAGCTTGCAAACTTATCCTTGAGCATATAGAGTTTGTCACTCTTTACCATTGAAGTGCCCTCATATGTTTTCTCTAATCTTGTCCACACTTCACTTGCCATCTCAAGATCCTTGATTTGCTCAAAGACCTTTGCATCAATCCCATTGTATAGAGTATTGAGAGCCATAGTGTTGCATTGGTTGTTGATGCGATCATTGTTGGTGAGGTTGTTAGGATCAATGATAGCATAATCATGGTGTGTCACCTTCCAAACATTCTCATGAATAGAGCCAAGATATTGCTTCATCTTTCTTTTCCAATGATCAAAAGATGTGACACCATCAAAGAATGGAGGCTTGCCCCTGACATGGTTGAACACAACTTGAGCCATCTTACACCGAGGTTGTTAAGCCTTGAAAATGGTGACCACGACTTTGATACCACTTGAAAGGTCTTGATGGCTAGAGGGGGGTGAATAGCCTTTTAAAAATTTCTACAAAGACAAGCTAAACAAGTTTATCAATATAACAAGTAGCAAGATGCGAGTTTTGCTTAGCCTACGGGGTGTTTGCAAGCCACCTAACCAAATCACAATTCTAGTATATTTGCACTCAACCGCACAAGTCAAACCGAGAAGGTAACTACAACAACTAGCAAGCTACACAAAGGAGCTACTTTAGCAAAGCTAACTAGCTAGCAAAGATAACTAAGAAAGTAATGCGGAGATGAGTTAGGAGAGTTTCACCAAGGGGCGAAGTATTGAGGCAACCAATATGATCAACAATGAATACCAAGATAACCGAACATGGGGATTAATCAATCATAATATGAAAGTGATGACACGAAGATTTATCCCGAGGTTCACGTGCTTGCCGTCACGCTAGTCCCCGTTGTGTCCCTCTTCACCACGTGGTTCGGTGGCTAATCGGTCTCACACCGAGCCTCTCAAAATGCACCACAAGAACCTACCAAATGGCAAAAGGTTGCAAATGACACGAGCAATCCACTAACGTTGCCTTTGGCGCTTCGCTGAGATAGGCACAAACCCCTCACAATCATCGGAGGTGGCCAAGAACAATCACCAACTCTTGCCAACGCCTCCAAGCTGCTCTAAGCCGTCTAGGTGGTGGCAACCACCAAGAGAAATAAGAATCCTGCAGCAAATCAACCACCAAGTGCCAACTAGATGCAATCTCACAATGCAAATGCACTTGGATCACTCAATCTCACTTTGAATATGCAAAGAAGCAAGAGAGATAAGTGGGAGGGGAGTTGCTTAGCTCAAAGTGCTCACAAGTATGTCAAATGTTCGAGAGAGAGAGCCTTAAGCCGACCAATGAGTATATATAGACGTACCCCTTCGAATAGAGCCGTTAGAAACTTAAACAGCCAAAATCGCGCTGACCGGACGTGCTGGTCCAACTGACCGGATGCGCCGGTCACACAACGGCTAAATCACGAAGCACTGACCGGACGTGCTCATCGTGCAGACCGGACGCGCTGGGATCGACCGGACACGCTGGTCCTATAATTGACCGAACGCGCTTGTCAAGCCTAAGCAACGCTCAACGAAATAGTGACCGGACACGCTGTAGAACTGACCGGACGCCACAGTGCCAGCATCCGGTTTGAGTCCAGTAAGCTCCCTGAACGACCGGACGCGTCTGGTCGATAGTGACCGGACGCGCTGCGTGTCCGATCATCAAGCTGAAACACGCGCAGACGCTGGACACTGACCAAACACGTCCAGTCAAACAGAGACCGCGTCCGGTTTAGCGTCCGGTCACCTCTGTGACCTCCGTTCGCCTCTGTTTCTTTTCCGACTTCCAGCGTAGTGGAAAATAGTCGTTTCAACTCCTCGAAAACGCCTGAATCCCGCCTCGCAAGCTCAGCGGGAGGGAGAGAGGACCCCAAACCCTCTCTACCGCTCAAACTCCACTGCTTTCACAAATGTGCTAACACCACCAAGTGATCTCATCATGTGTGAGTGTGTTAGCATTTTCACAATCATTTTTCGAGGTGATATTAGTTCTATCCAAATGCATATGATTATGAAATGCACACCTAGAGGCACCTAGGAGTTCAATAGTAGCGTCATTCCCCTCTTTATAGTACGGCTATCTATCCTATAATGTAACCACACCCACTAGGTGTCTTGGTTACTAAAACACAACCCTTAAGCATATACCTTTGCCTTGATCACGTAGGGTTGCGTCCAAATCCAAGTGTAGCCATCATGATCACCATGTCCATCTTGCCACCAACCTTGGAATGTACTAATCCTCATATGCTACATACAACTTAGGCATAGGATTAGTACTTAGGTATTGTCACTAATTACCAACACCAAACATAGGACTTTCACCCGGAGCGCCCGCGCGACCATCTTCTTCTTCATCTCCGGTGACCGAGCGCTACTGAGCCGCCTCATGTGGCCAGCCATCTCCACCACCTCTCCACGCCTGTTGGTTGCTCCACTGCACTCACGGTGAGCTGCTGTTGCTTATCGTGCCTCCAATTTAATCGCTACTAGCTTGAATCGCCGGGACGCCGTGAGCCGCAGCCACCGTGCCGCCACGGCCGGTGGGGTGCTACCTCTAGGGGGTTTGCGGTCGTGAGAGTGGCCCGGTTGAAAGCCCAAGTTTGGTTTTGATAATTAATGACACCAAGTTGTTAATGCCATGTGTTAAGTGTTTTGAGTTAGGCATAAGCAACACATGTGATGAAGGTGTATGTGGCAAGGAGTGGTGGCCACAGGATCACAAAGAGATGGTGCATGGACATGAAATGATGATCATGGTGGAGATGCACATAATATGATGGACATGATGATCAAGTGGAAGAGAAGGATCTAAGAGCGCATGGCAAAGGTATAACCATAGGATTTTTCTTTTGCCGGTCTAAGATGAGTAGAGAAGTGATTGACTTGATTTAGGATACATAACCGACTATCAAGAGGGGCAATCACGGTTAGCTCAGGAATCAAGTGCCACTAGATCAATGTCTTGAGCATATGCATTAGGATCTAGTAAAGAGCTAACATAACACCTTGAAAATGATTGTGAAATGCTAACACACATGCACATGGGGGTGTACACTTGGTGGTGTGAGCACATTTACGAAGGCAGTGGAGTTTAAGCGGTAGAGAGGGGTTTGGGGAAGTGAAATGCCTATTTTCTACTGCGCCAGAAGTCGAAAAAGAAACAGAGGCGAACGGCGGTCACTGTGGTGACCGGACGCTGCACTGAACGCGGTCGCGGTTTGACCGAACGCGTCTGGTCAGTTCTCAGCTGTTGTTAGGCACGCGGGTGTTAGGGTTTCTAACCGGACGCTGGTCTAGCCTGACCAGCGCATCCGATCAGTTCACCTGTGCGCAGAAGAAGAGCGCGCGACCGGCGCGTCTGGTCCCTCATGGAACCGGAGCGTCCGGTCAGGCGTCTATAGGGGCAGAGAGCAGCGGAGTGCTGATCAGACGCACGGCGCGTCCGGTCACGTGTGATCGGATGCGTCCGGTCATGGTGAGAGCTTACTGGACTCCGACCGGACGCCAGGTGCAGCGCGTCCGGTCATTCGCTACAGCGCGTCCAGTCATTCGCTACAGCGCGTCCGGTCATTCGCTAGAGCGCGTCCGGTCACAGCAACGGTAACTTCTAACGCGCACTGTTCACGCTTGTCATGTAGTGATCGGACGCGTCCGGTCACCCTGTCCGGAGCGTCCGGTCAGCTCGTTTTGAACTGTGTCGTCCGGTAACGGCTAGCTGCGTATCCCTTCGCTATAAATAGAAGTTGGCCAGGGTTTGAGGGCAACTCTTGCATATTTTGAGACCTAGAGACATCCCTTGAGCTGGAGAACAACCCCTCCACTCATCTCTTTGCTTAGTTGCACATCTTGAGTGAGATTGAGTGAGATTCAAGTGCATTGCTTGAGAGTTACATTCTAGAGGCACTTGATCTTCGAGTTGCTGCGGATTTCTTGTTACTCTTTCGTGTTTTCGTACAAGGTCGACGGCTTGGAGCAGCGAAGGTGATTGAGCTCGCAATTGGAGATTGTTAGAGCCCTCACCAAGTGTTGTAAGGGGTTCTTGATCCTTCCCCGCAGGAGTTCACAAATTGGATACTCTAGTGGAGCTCGTGGCTTGGAGGATCCCCATCTTGTGTACGGTTGTGCGGCGCCTGCCGAGGGCTCGACTCTTGATAGTCGATTAGCTCGCGAACTGACAAGTGGGTGTATCACCACAACGGGGAGTAGCTTGCCGAGAAGCAAGTGAACCTCGGGATAAATTCTTGTGTCATTCTCTTTCCGAGGATTTCTCTTGTGTGATTGATTTATTGGTACTTCTCATCTCTACATGGCGGTATAATCACTCGAAGCTCTTCTCTCGTTTTACTTCTTGTTTCTAGCTTTTAGTTGTTATTGTGTTTAGTGAATAGCCTTGTACTAGACTTGTGTAGGTGGCTTGCTTAATTAGTTAGAGCTAGTGCTTTTGCTTCGCCACCTTTTGTACTAACTTGTGGTTAAGTAATCCTTGTAGAAGTTTTAATTAGGCTATTCGCCCCCCCCTCTAGCCTATTTAGACCTTACAAGTGGTATCGGAGCCGATGCACCGTTTATTTGAGGCTTAACAACCTACGGTGAAAAAGAAATGGCTCAATTAAGCTTGCACATCAACAACACCAAGAAGGCACCTCACTTTGATGGCACAAATTATGCATATTGGAAGGTTAAGATGACCGCATACCTCAAGTCAATCAATAGAGAAGTGTGGAAGGTCACCGAAACAAAATTTGAGGTTGCTAATCCAGAAGCACCTACACCGGTGGAAGAGAAGAAGCTCCAATGTAATGACATTGCTATTAGTGCTCTTAATGAGGCACTAGATGACAAGACCTTTGAGCAAGTGAAGAATATTGAGATTGCTCATGATGCTTGGGCCAAGCTAGAAGAAACTTTTGAGGGCATCGAAGGTACAAAGACCGCTAAAGCATATATCTTGCAAGAAAAAAATTCAAGCTTTAAAATGCAAGATGATGAGAGTGTACCGGAAATGTTTCATCGGTTGCAAGTCATTGTCAATAAGCTCAAGGCACTTGGTGAGGAGGTCAAGGACAATCAATTCTCTATCAAGTTCTTGAGAAGCTTACCCAAGAGGTTTGATACAATGATCACCGTGCTAGTGAGGACTACATTAAAGGATTCAACTCCTTAACAAATATTTGAAGAAGTAATGACCGACGATTCATATAGAGAAGATGATGAGAAGGATGAGTTTGTCAAAAAGAAGAAGGAAAATGAGAGGAAGGATGATGAGAAGAAGAAGAGTGTGGCATTCAAAGCCACCACATCCAAAGGCAAATCCAAGATTGAATCATCAAGTGATGAAGACTCAAGCTCTTGTGATAGTGATGACATTGATGAGAAGATGACTCTTTTTGTCAAGAAATTTGGGAAATTCATGAAGAAGAAGGGCTTTCGTGCAAGAAGGAGAAAGAACTCATCCAAGAAGAATGAACATACCATGAGATGTTTTAGATGCCATAGCAAGGACCATCTCATTGCAAAAGTGTCCTTATGATAGTGATGATGAAGATGCTATTAAGAAGGAGAGGAAGAAGCAAAAGAAGAAGCTAGAGAAGAAGGAGAGCTCTTATAAGAAGAAGAATGATTCTCATGTTGCTACATGGGATAGTGATGATTCCTCAAGTAATGATGAGGATGACAACAACAGCAAGAAGAAGGGACATGCTAGCATTGCCATCCAAGAGAAGGTCTCCCTCTTCGACACTCCATCGTGCTTCACGGCTAAGGCCGCTAAGGTATCATCCGACGACGAGAGTGATCATGATAATGCTAGTGATAGTGATAGTGATGATGAAGAATTCACTAAAGATGAACTAATCACTATGCTAGAAGTTTGCACTCAACATTTTAAAGAATCTAGAAAGGAGTGCAAGGGCTTGCTTAAGGAAAAGAAAAACCTTATGCAAGAACTTGATGAGCTTAGGGCATCTTATGAGAGTCTAAAGGTAGACCATAAGAAGCTTCAAAAGTCTCACACCAAGCTTGAAGAAGCTCATTCCTCTCTAGTTGAAAAATGTGAAAACATGCCAACTAATGTTGAGAAAGCTAAAACTTGCAACATAGGCATATCATGTGATATAATTAATGAATCCTTTCATAAGCCTATTGTTGTTACTCCCACTAACCCTTCATGTAGCTCATCTACATCATCCTCATCTAGTAGTCATGGTTTCACTTGTGACTCCACACTTATAGTTGAGAATGAAAATCTCAAGAAGGAGGTAAAAGAGCTCAATCACACCTTAGCTAAGGCTTATGGTGGTGAGGACCGCTTGCTTATGTGCTTGGGTAGCCAAAGAGCTTCTCTCTACAAAGAGGGATTGAGCTATAACCCCAAGAAAGGCAAGGCCGCTTTTGCTCCTCACAAGACTCGTTTTGTGAAGAACAATGGTAGCTATTGCAAAAGTTGCAAGCAAGTTGGTCACATAGAGCAACAATGCATGAACAAGAAATCAAATGCTAATGTATCCTCAATTAAGTTTGATTCTTTCTATATGCTTACCAAGGGTACAAATGGTGTTCATGCTAAGTTCATTGGTGCACCATGGATGGGCTCAAAGAAGAAAGCCATTTGGGTACCAAAGAACTTGGTCACTAACCTTGGAGGACCCAAATAAGTTTGGGTACCTAAAAAGAATTGATCTTGTCTTGTAGGTCAATTGCAAAGCCGGAGGAAGGCATTGGGTGCTTGATAGTGGGTGCACTCAACATATGACCAGAGATTCTTGTATGTTCAATTCAATTGATACAAGTTAAAATGGTGGTTTTGATGCTATCACTTTCGGCAACAACAAGAAAGGCAAGGTCAAGGGGCTTGGTAAAGTTGCTATCTCAAATGACATGAGCATTTCTAATATGTTGCTAGTTGAGTGCTTGGATTTCAATCTTTTATCGGTGGCACAACTTTGTGATCTTGGCTTCAAGTGCATATTTGGTAGTGATGATGTTAAAGTCATAAGTGTTGATGGATCAAACTTGATATTCAAAGGATTTAGACATGGTAGCTTATACTTGGTTGACTTCAATGATAGTGAGACACAATTGACATCATGCTTGCTTAGCAAATCTAGTATGGGATGGTTATGGCATAGAAGGCTTGATCATATTGGAATGAAACAATTAAATAAACTTTTAAAGCATGACTTAGTTAGAGGCTTGAAGGATGTCACCTTTGAGAAGGATAAACCTTGTAGTTGTAAGGTCCAAAGAGGTAGAGGGGGGGTGAATAGCCTAATTAAAACTTCTACAAGAAATACTTAACCATAAGTTAGTACGAAAGGTGGCGAAGCAAAAGCACTAGCTCTAACTAAATAAGCAAGCCACCTACACAAGTCTAGTACAAGGTTATTCACTAAACACAACAACAACTACAAGATAGAAACAAGAAGTAATACGAGAGAAGAGCTTCGAGTAATTATACCGCCCTGTAGAGATGAGAGATACCAATCAATCAATCACACAAGAGAAATCCTCGGGAAGAGAATGACACAAGAATTTATCCCGAGGTTCACTTGCTTCCCGGCAAGCTAATCCCCGTTGTGGCGATACACCCACTTGTCGGTTCGCGAGCTAATCGGCTATCAAGAGTTGAGCCCTCGGTGGGCGCCGCACAACCGCACACAAGATGGAGATCCTCCAAGCCACGAGCTCCACTAGAGTATCCAATTCACGAACTCCCGTGGGGAAGGATCAAGAACCCCTTACAACACTTGGTGAGGGCTCCAATGATCTCCAATTGCGAGCTCAATCACCTCCGCTGCTCCAAGCCATCTACCGTGTCGGGAATCACGGAAGAGTAACAAGAAATCTACAGCAACTTGAAGATCAAGTGCCTCTAGAACGCAACTCTCAAGCAATGCACTTGAATCTCACTCAATCTCACTCAAGATGTGCAACTATGCAAAGAGATGAGTGGAGGGGTTGTTCTCTAGCTCAAGGGATGTCTCTAGGTCTCAAAATATGCAAGAGATGCCCTAAAACCCTGAACATCTTCTATTTATAGCGAAGGGGTACGCAGCTAGCCGTTAGGAACTTAAACAGCCGAAGTCGCGCTGACCGGACGCGCTGGTCAAACTGACCGGACGTGTCGATCACGCAACGGCTAAGTTGCGAAGCACCGACCGGACGCGCTCGTCGCGTAGACCGGATGCGCTGGGTGTGACCGGACGCGCTGGTCCCGTAACTGATCGGACGTGCTGGTCAAGCCTGAATAGCGCACAACGAAACAGCGACCGGACGCGCTGTAGAACTGACTGGACGCCACAGTGCCAACGTCCGGTTGGAGTCCAGTAAGCTCCCTGAACGACCGAACGCGTTCGGTTGACAGTGACCGGACGCGCTGCGCGTCTGATCATCAAATTGAAACACGTGCAGACGCTGAACGCTGACCGGACGCATCCGGTCATATAGAGACCGCGTCCGGTCTAGCGTTCGGTCACCTCTGTGACCTCCGTTCGCCTCCGTTTCTTTTCCGACTTCCGGCGCAGTAGAAAATAGGCATTTCACTTCCCCAAAAAGCGCCGAATGTGCTAATGTGTGTTAGTATTTCATAAACATTTGCATGTGCATGTGTGTTAACCCCTCTCTACCACTTAAACTCCACCGCCTTCACAAATGTGCTAACACCACCAAGTGTACACCACCATGTGCATGTGTGTTAGTATTTCATAAACATTTTCGAAGGCGTTATGTTAGCTCTCTACTAGATCCTAATGCATATGCTTAAGACAATGATCTAGTGGCACTTGATTCCCGAGCTAACTGTGATTGCCCCTCTTGATAGTCGACTATGTATCCTAAACCCGGTCAAACACTTCTCTACTCATCTTAGACCGGCAAAAGGAAAACCCTATGGTTATACCTTTGCTTTGCGCTCTTAGTTCCTTCTCTTCCACTTAATCATCATGTCCATCATATTATGTGCATCTCCACCATGATCATCATTTCATGTCCATGCACCATCTCTTTGTGATCTTGTGGCGACCACTGCTCGCCACATACACCTTCATCACATGTGTTGCTTATGCCTAACTCAAAACACTTAACACATGACATTAGCAACTTGGTGTCATTAATTACCAAAACCAAACTTGGGCTTTTAATCTCCTCCTTTTTGGTAATTGATGACAACCATCACAAAGATATAAAATGAAATCAATTTTCAATTTCGATAGTATTAGCTCCCCCTACATATGTGCTTTCATGAGTTTGGTTTAATTGTGCACATATGTATGGATTTGAATTTTGGGAGAGTTACTACTATCAAATTGATGCTAAGGTATATAGAATGGACCTTTGAAACGTGATACCAATCGGAGTTGCCTTTATATACCACCCTTAGCATCGATGTAGCTAGACACCACTTGTAATACATCACTTGTAAAGATCACAAACACTAAAGTACCCCGTGAGATCAACATTATAAGCACAAGGTGTCTAGATACCACTTGTAAAGCTACTCTTAACAAATCATCAGTCAAGTTCTATTTCTAGCAATCACCATACAATCATGAATATGAATTTAAGCTTTGCAATGCAACAATACATCATGTGAATGCACATACAAATGCAACAAATAATTCATGAGCTTGCTCCCCCTACTTGTGTGCTCAATTTTAATTGATCCCTTTCTCCCTCTTTGTAACTTAACTTTTTATCTTTGTGACTTTTCTCTCCCCCTTATTATATCTTTTTCCCTCTTTGCAATATATTTATATCTTTGTGACTTTTCTCTCCCCCTTTGTCAACAATCACCAAAAAGGTGCCAATTTTAGTGAGAGATAAGTCAATTAATATGAGGGAGGCCAAATTATGGTTCAATCTAGATCACTTGCCTAGAATGTGTAATTCAGTTTGATCCAAGCACAAGCTTCTTCACACCTCATAAAGTATAAGGGTTATCTTGAGCATGTTGAATTACACATTATGAGCTCATTTTCTAGATTCAACACTAGGTTTGCAAGATCACAAACATATCATATGCTACCACTAGATCAATCAAACATAGAAGCAATAATGGTACCATATATACATCTAAACTCATTTGATTTTCATGAATGAGCCTATTTGTCATGCAAATATATCTATATGTTCTAAACATGTCCTTAGCAAAGTATGAATGATATGCCAAACAACTTTACCTTGCTATGTTGGAGGAGAGGCATGTCATATAAGAATGTGGGGGTGCACTCATTTCAAGTTGGAGAAGTCAAGTATGTTCAATTCATTCTTCAACTTGTAAAACCTTTTCTCATCAAGTGGCTTTGTGAATATATCGGCTAATTGATCTTCGGTGCCAACGCTTTCAATGCTAATATCACCCTTTTGTTGATGGTCTCTTATGAAGTGATGCCTTTTGTCAATGTGCTTGGTTCTTGAATGTTGAACCAGATTTTGAGTCATCTTGATAGCACTTTCATTGTCACAAAACAATGGCAAATTCTTGAATTTTATTCCAAAGTCACTCAAAGTTGCCTTCATCCAAAGCAATTGTGCACAACAACTACCGGCACTAATGTATTCGGCCTCGGCGGTAGATAGTGCAACACTATTTTGTTTCTTTGATGACCATGAAACAAGAGACCTTCCAAGCAATTGATAAGTGCCACTTGTGCTTATTCTATCAATCTTGCATCCCCCATAGTCGGAGTCCGAATATCCAATCAACTCAAAATTGGACCCCTTTGGAAATCATAATCCAACATCATGAGTGCCCTTAAGATATCTCAATATTCTCTTGGTTGCTTTCAAGTGACTTTCTCTAGGTGAAGCTTGATATCTTGCACACTTGCACACACTAAACATCACATCCGGCCTAGAAGCAGTGACATAGAGCAAACTTTCAATCATAGACCGGTATTGCTTTTGATCTACCATGTTGCCACTATCATCAATACCCAATTGATCACTAGTTCCCATTGGTGTATTCATTTGCTTAGCATCTTGCAATCCAAACTTCTTGATCATGTCCTTGATGTACTTGCCTTGACTTACAAAAGTGTCATTCGTCATTTGCTTGATTTGAAGTCCAAGGAAGTAACTAAGCTCTCCAATCATAGACATCTCAAACTCATTAGCCATCATATTTCTAAACTCTTCACAAAAGTCTTGGTTAGTTGATCCAAAGATAATGTCGTCAACATAGATTTGCAACACAAACAAGTCATTTCCAAGCTTCTTGGTGAAGAGAGTGGTGTCAACATTTCCCATCCTGAACCCTTTAGAGAGAAGAAAGTCCCTCAACCTCTCATATCATGCTCTAGGTGCTTGCTTCAAACCATACAATGCCTTCTTTAGCTTGTAAATATGGTCGGGCTTCTTTTCATCTTCAAAACCGGGAGGTTGCTCAACATAAACTTCTTCATTGATGTAGCCATTGAGAAATGCACTCTTGACATCCATTTGATAGAGCTTGGTGTTGTGTGCACAAGCATATGCTAACAAGATTCTAATTGCCTCTAATCTTGCAACCGGTGCATATGTCTCTCCAAAGTCAAGACCCTCAACTTGAGTGTATCCTTGTGCTACTAATCTTGCCTTGTTCCTCACAACCATACCATCTTGATCTTGCTTGTTTCTAAAGACCCACTTAGTACCAATCACATTGTAGTTCTTTGGCCTTTCAACAAGTTCTCAAACTTGATTTCTAGTGAAGTTGTTTAGTTTTTCATGCATGGCATTTACCCAATCGGAATCCTTCAATGTATCTTCTATCTTCTTTGGTTCTTCTAATGAGACAAATGAGTAATGCTCATAAAATGATGCTAATCTTAATCTAGTTTGAACATCACTTTGAATTCCACCAATGATTTGGTCCAATGGATGATCTCTTGCAATGCTAGTAGGTTGGAGTATTGGGAGTTGATTGCTTCCACTTGTTTGACCTTGAACTTGAGCTTCATCATGAGAACCACTAGAGCTTGCTTGGTTTGTATCAATTTGCACACTTTGGTTGATCACATGAATATCATCATCATCAACTTGCCTTGGCCTAACATCACCAATGTCCATGTTCTTCATTGCATTTGACAATTGACCTCCTCTCACATCATCAAGGTTTTGAGCTTTATTTTGAGACCCTTGGGTTTCATCAAACTCAACATCATGAACTTCTTCCAAGGTGTCATTTGTGAGATTCCAAACTCTATATGCTTTGCTTGTGGTAGAATAACCAAGTAAGAACTCTTCATCATATTTCTTTTCAAACTTGCTCAATCTAGTGCCTTTCTTGAGAATATAGCATTTGCAACCAAACACTCTAAAGTATGCAATGTTGGGCTTTCTTCCATTCAATAGCTCATATGGTGTCTTCCCAAGCTTCCCACGACAATAGAGACGGTTGCTACAATAGCAAGTCGTGTTGATGGCTTCACTCCAAAATGAATGACTCATATTGTATTCACTAAGCATTGATCTAGCCATGTCAATCAAAGTTCTATTCTTTCTTTCAACTACACCATTGGATTGAGGAGTGTAGGTTGGTGAGAATTGATGTCCAATACCAAGATCATCACATAAATCTTCAATTCTTGTGTTCTTGAACTCACTACCATTGTCACTTCTAATTTTCTTGATGGTAGTCTCAAACTCATTTTGTACTCTCTTGACAAAAGACTTGAATAGATCATAAACATCATTTTTGTCATAAAGAAAGAACACCCAAGTGTATCTAGTGTAGTCATCCACAATCACAAAACCATACTTATTGCCACCAATGCTAGTGTATATTGTTGGCCCAAATAAGTCTATGTGCAATAGCTCAAATGCCTTTGATGTGCTCATTTCACTCTTACTAGGATGTGCATTTCTAACTTGTTTGCCGGCTTGACAAGCACTACATGGTTTATCCTTCTCAAAGGTGACATCCTTTAAGCCTCTAACTAAGTCATGCTTCAAAAGTTTGTTCAATTGTTTCATTCCAACATGACCAAGCCTTCTATGCCATAACCATCCCATACTAGATTTGCTAAGCAAGCATGATGTCAATTGTGTCTCACTATCATTGAAGTCAACCAAGTATAAGCTACCATGTCTAAATCCTTTGAATATCAAGTTTCATCCATCAACACTTATGACTTCAACATCATCACTACCAAATATGCACTTGAAGCCAAGATCACAAAATTGTGCCACCAATAAAAGATTGAAATCCAAGCTCTCAACTAGCAACACATTAGATATGTTCATGTCATTTGAGATAGCAATTTTATCAAGCCCCTTGACCTTGCCTTTCTTGTTGTTGCCGAAAGTGATAGCATCAAAACCACCATTTTGACTTGTATCAATTGATGTGAACATACAAGAATCCCCGGTCATATGTTGAGTGCACCCACTATCAAGCACCCAATGCCTTCCTCTAGCTTTGTAATTGACCTACAAGACAAGATCAATTCTTTTTAGGTACTCAAACTTGTTTGGGTCCTCTAAGGTTAGTGACCAAGCTCTTTGGTACCCAAATGACTTTCTTCTTTGAGCCCATCCATGGTGTACCAATGAACTTAGCATAAACACCATTTATACCCTTGGTAAGCATATAGAAAGAATCAAACTTAATTGAGGATACATTAGCATTGGATTTCTTGTTCATACATTGTTGCTCTATTTGACCAACTTGCTTGCACCTTTTGCAATAGCTACCATTGTTCTTCACAAAACGAGTCTTGTGATGAGCAAAAGCGGCCTTACCTTTCTTGGGGTTATAGCCCAATCCCTCTTTGTAGAGAGAAGCTCTTTAGCTATCCAAGCACATAAGCAAGCGGTCCTCACCACCATAAGCCTTAGCTAATGTGTGATTGAGCTCTTTTACCTCCTTCTTGAGATTTTCATTCTCAACTATAAGTGTGGAGTCACAAGTGAAACCATCACTACTAGATAAGGATGATGTAGATACGCTACATGAAGGGTTAGTGGGAGCAACAACAATAGGCTTAAGAAAAGATTCATCAATTATATCACATGATATGCCTATGTTGCAAGTTTTAGCTTTCTCAACATTAGTTGGCATGCTTTCACATTTTTCAACTAGAGAGGAATGAGCTTCTTCAAGCTTAGTGTGAGACTTTTGAAGCTTCTTATGGTCTACCTTTAGACTCTCATAAGATGCCATAAGCTCATCAAGTTCTTGCATAAGATTTTTCTTATCCTTAAGCAAGCCCTTGCACTCCTTTCTAGATTCTTTAAAATATTGAGTGCAATCTTCTAGCATAGTGATTAGTTCATCTTTAGTGAATTCTTCTTCATCACTATCACTATCACTAGTATTATCATGATCGCTCTCATCATCGGATGACACCTTAGCGGCCTTAGCCATGAAGCACGATGGAGTGTCGAAGAGGGAGACCTTCTCTTGGATGGCAATGCTAGCATGTCCCTTCTTCTTGCTCTTGTTGTCATCCTCATCATCACTTGAGGAATCATCACTATCCCATGTAGCAACATGAGAATCATTCTTCTTCTTATAAGAGCTCTCCTTCTTCTCTAGCTTCTTCTTTTGCTTCTTCCTCTCCTTCTTGATAGCATCTTCATCATCACTATCATAAGGACACTTTGCAATGAGATGGTCCTTGCTATGGCATCTAAAACATCTCAAGGTGTGCTCATTCTTTTTGGATGAGTTCTTCCTCCTCCTTGCACGATAGCCCTTCTTCTTCATGAATTTGCCAAATTGCTTGATAAAAAGAGCCATCTTCTCATCAATGTCATCACTATCATAAGAGCTTGAGTCTTCTTCACTTGATGATTCAATCTTAGACTTGCCCTTGGATGTGGTGGCTTTGAATGCCACACTCTTCTTCTTTTTATCATCTTTCCTATATGAATCATCGGTCATCACTTCTTAAAATATTTGTTGAGGAGTTGAGTCCTTCAATGTAGTCCTCACTAGCACGGTGATCAATGTATCAAACCTTTTGGGCAAGCTTATCAAGAACTTCATAGAGAATTGGTTGTCCTTGACCTCCTCACCAGGTGCCTTGAGTTCATTCACAATGACTTGCAATCTATGAAATATTTCCAGTACACTCTTATCTTCTTGCATCTTGAAGCTAGAAAACTTTTCTTGTAAGATATATGCTTTAGCGGTCTTTGTGCCTTCGGTGCCCTCAAAAGTTTCTTCTAGCTTGGCCCAAGCATCATGAGCAATCTCAATATTCTTCAGTTGCTCAAAGGTCTTGTCATCTAGTGCCTCATGAAGAGCACTAATGGCAATGTCATTACATTAGAGCTTCTTCTCTTCCACCGGTGTAGGTGCTTCCGGATTAGCAACCTCAAATTTTATTTCGGTGACCTTCCACACTTCTCTATTGATTGACTTGAGGTGTGCGGTCATCTTAATCTTTCAATATGCATAATTTGTGCCATCAAAGTGAGGTGCCTTCTTGGTGTTGTTGATGTGCAAGCTTAATTGAGCCATTTCTTTTTCACCGTAGGTTGTTAAGCCTCAAATAAACGGTGCCTCGGCTCCGATACCACTTGTAAGGTCCAAAGAGGCTAGAGGGGGGGTGAATAGCCTAATTAAAACTTCTACAAGAAATACTTAACCACAAGTTAGTACGAAAGATGGCAAAGTAAAAGCACTAGCTCTAACTAATTAAGCAAGCCACCTACACAAGTCTAGTACAAGGCTATTCACTAAACACAACAACAACTACAAGCTAGAAATAAGAAGTAAAACGAGAGAAGAGCTTTGAGTGATTATACCGCCGTGTAGAGATGAGAAGTACCAATAAATCAATCACACAAGAGAAATCCTCAGGAAGAGAATAACATAAGAATTTATTCCGAGGTTCACTTGCTTCCCGGCAAGCTACTCCCCGTTGTGGCGATACACCCACTTGTCGGTTCGCGAGCTAATCGACTATCAAGAGTCGAGCCCTCGGCGGGCGCCACACAACCGCACACAAGATGGGGATCCTCCAAGCCACGAGCTCCACTAGAGTATCCAATTTACGAACTCCCGCGGGGAAGGATCAAGAACCCCTTACAACACTTGGTGAGGGCTCCAACAATCTCCAATTACGAGCTCAATCACCTCCGCTGCTCCAAGCCGTCTACCATGTCAGGAAACATGGAAGAGTAACAAGAAATCCGCAGCAACTCAAAGATCAAGTGCCTCTAGAAAGCAACTCTCAAGCAATGCACTTGAATCTCACTCAATCTCACTCAAGATGTGCAACTGTGCAAAGAGATGAGTGGAGAGGTTGTTCTCTAGCTCAAGGGATGTCTCTAGGTCTCAAAATATGCAAGAGATGCCCTCAAACCCTGGACATCTTCTATTTATAGCGAAGGGGTACGCAGCTAGCCGTTACCGGACGACACAGTTGAAAACGAGCTGACCGGACGCTCCGGTCAGGGTGACCGAACGCGTCCGGTCACTACAGGACAAGTGTGAACAGTGCGCGTCAGAAGTTAAATAGAAGATGAAATGCCAATTTTCTACTGCGCCGGAAGTCAGAAAAGAAACGGAGGCGAACGGCGGTCACTGTGGTGATCGGACGCTGCACCGGACGCGGTCGCGGTTTGACCGGACGCGTCCAGTCAGTTCTTAGCTGTTGTCAGGCACGCGGGTGTTAGGGTTTCTAACCGGACGCTGGTCTGGCCTGACCAGCGCGTCTAGTCAGTTCACCTATGCGCAGAAGAAGAGCGCACGACCGGCGCGTCCGGTCCCTCACGGAACCGGAGCGTCCGGTCAGGCGTCCAGAGGGGCAGAGAGCAGTGGAGTGCTGATCGGACGCGCGGCGCGTCCGGTCACGTACGATCGGACACGTCCGGTCGTGGTGGGAGCTTACTGGACTCCGACCGGACGCCAGGTGCAGCGCGTCCGGTCATTCGCTACAGCGCGTCCGGTCATTCGCTAGAGCGCGTCCGGTCACAGCAACGGAAACTTCTTACCACTGTTCACGCTTGTCCTGTAGTGACCGGACGCGTTCGGTCACCCTGACCGGAGCGTCCGGTCAGCTCGTTTTCAACTATGTTGTCCGATAACAGCTAGCTGCGTACCCCTTTACTATAAATAGAAGTTGGCCGGGGTTTGAGGGCAACTCTTGCATATTTTGAGACCTAGAGACATCTCTTGAGCTAGAGAACAACCCCTCTACTCATCTCTTTGCTTAGTTGCACATCTTGAGTGAGATTGAGTAAGATTCAAGTGTATTGCTTGAGAGTTGCATTCTAGAGGCACTTGATCTTTGAGTTGCTGCGGATTTCTTGTTACTCTTCCGTGTTTCCCGACACGGTAGACGGCTTGGAGCAGCGGAGGTGATTGAGCTCGTAATTGGAGATTGTTGGAGCCCTCACCAAGTGTTGTAAGGGGTTCTTGATCCTTCCCCACGGGAGTTCACAAATTGGATACTCCAGTGGAGCTCGTGGCTTAGAGGATCCCCATCTTGTGTGCGGTTGTGCGACGCCCACCGAGGGCTCGACTCTTGATAGTTGATTAGCTCGCGAACCGACAAGTAGGTGTATCGCCACAATGGCAAGTAGCTTGCCGGGAAGCAAGTGAACCTCGGAATAAATTCTTATGTTATTCTCTTCCCGAGGATTTCTCTTGTGTGATTGATTTATTGGTACTTCTCATCTCTACACGGCGGTATAATCACTCGAAGCTCTTCTCTCGTTTTACTTCTTGTTTCTAGCTTGTAGTTGTTGTTGTGTTTAGTGAATAGCCTTGTACTAGACTTGTGTAGGTGGCTTGCTTAATTAGTTAGAGCTAGTGCTTTTACTTCGCCATCTTTCGTACTAACTTGTGGTTAAGTAATTCTTGTAGAAGTTTTAATTAGGCTATTCACCCCTCCTCTGCCTATTTAGACCTTACACCGGTGAGGTTCGCAGTGAGGCGTAGACCGTGTTGGTCGGGTTGGTTGGGTCACCGGTGTTGGGGTCGCCGGCCGGCCACCGTGCCGTCATGGCCGGGCCGCGGGAGAGAGAGCGAGTGAGGGAGAAAGAAGATGACAGGTGGAGCCGTGCTGTCAAAGAGAGAGAGAGAGAGAGAGCGCGCGCTATTGGGCCGACCTGGTAGTGCTGGGCCGGGCGCGAGCGAGCGCGGGCGACTGCGCGTGGCTGGGCCGCGAGTTGCTAGGCCGAGCCGGAGGAGAGGAGGAGAAGCGGCCCGAGCTGCGGTTTTGTTTTTCTTTTTCAAAAATATGAATAGCAGTAGTATTTGTTTATTTCAATAGAATTTTTGTAGAGCTCCAAAAATAGTAAAAATTTTTGTGTAAGCTTTTCAGGACATAAACTATTTAGAAAAAAATGTTAAATGCCAATTTTGATTACTTTTTGTAAGTTATTTAATTAGCTCAATTAAATGTTAAATGCAACTTCTAGAAATTTTAGTAATTAAAATATTAATCCAAAAATTATGAAATTTGTTTTGACACTGTTTTAGGCCATGATTAACCTATATAAAAAGTTTAAGCTCAATTAGATGAAGTTTAATTTATTCTTAATTTATGCCTTAATTATTTAAGTGGTTAATTAAATGTTAAATTAATAACTTTAAGTGTTGTGTGCTCTTTTGATTGAGTGATGACCTTAGGTCACT
Organism: Saccharum hybrid cultivar R570; assembly: GCA_038087645.1. Lineage (NCBI taxonomy): Eukaryota > Viridiplantae > Streptophyta > Magnoliopsida > Poales > Poaceae > Saccharum > Saccharum hybrid cultivar. The sequence goes on from JAQSUU010000810.1 coordinate 404,355, forward strand.
AACCCTTGATGATTCTTGATGCCTTAATTACTTGGTTGAGCTCGTAAGTAGCATGTTCTTTAAGAAGCGTTAGTGTTGCTTAAGTAATCGTTGCTAGTTAGTAGGTTCTTTTGTTTTGCAACTGTACCGCGAAGAAAAGTTGTACTCAAGTTGTTAACCGTGGCATGTCATCATCAAGCATCATGTTTATCATCGCATCATGTTGAAGCATGTTATACTCTCGTATAGTTCCCGCTTTCGAGGAAGTCGACGTTGTTGAGCAAGCTTCTAGAGAAGAGCAGTCGTCCGTGAGTTCTGTACCAAACGTTGGAGTTGTTGAGCCCGAACCAGTCGTCTCGTCTAAGCAAGGCAAGCCCCGGTGCATTTAAATCCTTTCTTGAGTTTTACAAATCATTATCACTTGTACTATGGTTTATTGCATTAAGTAATTAGGAATTGAGTGATAACCCAATTGCTGCATTATCATCCTTGATTATTGTGATATCACCTTTGGTACCTGTTTTACTAAAAATGCGTAGTATGCTTCGCTATGCTTAATGAGTTAGACTTTTAAATTAAATGCTTATATGGCCATGATGACATACTTGATGAATAATGAAATATAAGAATGAACTTGAAGATCGGGTGGGTGGTTTAGCCACTGCTAACTTGCATTGGAAAAGAAATCTCAATGTAGTGTTTCCGCCTTATCAGTTAAGGACCGTACGTTGTTGGTCCTTGCGTCAAGAAGTTTTTATTAGTACTAGCCATGTACTCATGTTGGGTAAGCCTTACTTTGGCTATTCTATTACGAGAACGTCTAACCTCGTACTGGGAGTGGAGAGATTGCGAGAGTAGCGTGTACCCTCAGGACTAGAATTTGGCCGGGTTCGAGGAGTACTGTGTTCTCGAGTGGCGATGGACACGTTCTGGTTTTGGGTTACCCAGGTGAGAGTTGATATATGCAAGATTCGGTTCTACATATGTCGTGTGGTTAGGAAACCCCAGCTGGGTAAATCAAGTGGTTCGAATAGTCGTTACTCCATGAGAAAGAAGTCAAGGCCTTGCATCAACATCGTAGTTAAGAAATGGAATTGTAAGAAAGAATAAGAAAGAATCTTGATGAGAATTACTTTGATCTAGATTAGGATCACTTAGAATTAGTTAATGAACCATCAATAATAATAAAAAAATTGAAGGTAAGGATTTACTTTAGTAAGCTTTTCTATAAAAGAAATTTGATTCTTGAATACTCGTAACTTGATTCCCTAAAGCTAGCATGTCCTTGGAGTCTTTTATTAGTCAGGTAAGTCTTGTTGAGTACTCTCCGTACTTAGAGTTTGTTAAACCCTTGTTGCAGGTGCGGTTCGTGAGCAAGTCTACTTTGAGCCTTGCTGCATGACCGTTGTGGTTGAAGAGAGTGACGACGAGTAGGCTGTGTGGTCTCTGGGCAAGGCACCTCGTTTGGGTGTTGTAATCAAGTTACTACTGATACTCCGCTACTACTGGTTTGTAATAATGTTACTTAAGGTTTGAAATTTGGAAACTGTGGTTTGTAAACTTAAGTTATGTAAGACTTCCGCTGTTTTACTCTGATGGTATTTTAAATAAACTGTTATAATATTGCAATACTTCTATAATTGGATCCTGTTCGGAGGAAAGCAAACATTTTAGGTTATGAGGAACATAAGTACGGCTGTCAGAGGTTATTATGACAATGACAGGTATATGTGGGCCATCATAATTAGGAGGTTCTGTGACATTAGGGCAGGGCGCGAGCGCAGAAGGGATAAAGATGAAAAGGAGAAAGTGAGGGATAAGATTTTTTTTGGTGTGGGAGTAAACAGAGTGAGGCGTTCGTCAGTCCGGACGTCTTAATTGTATCATTATTGTTTTTTTAATAAGGTTCGTTTTGTTGATATATGCGATTATAGCTCACAATACAGAAATTTGTATACCACGCTTCAGGACGACTGGAAAGTAATTTGAACATACAAACATACAAAATAAGATCGAGGAAAGCAATTTCATGCTACTATATGTGAATTAACAAGTTTTGCAGTTCGTCTCTCGTGGTAACCAGCTTTCTGTATCTGAAAGGTTTTTGAAAGAAGTATTCACAGTGCATGCTGGCGTGGTGTTGCCCTAGTATCCAGAGTATATCCAGTGTGTGCTGGCGTGGTGTTGCATAAGGCAAGCCTCGGACGGCTTCCAGCTGATCGAGTTCCGTGCTTGTTCTTGCAGCTGATGATTGCAACTTTACAGATTTCCAAATCCAAACTCGAGATGGTGGCTTGAATTTCAATAGTCTTTTCTGAAGACAGAGGACACGCAGGATCCTGCGGTCTCTTCTGAAGATGACCCCACTTTGGAAAGAAAGTTCTGAAATCCTTGAGAGCATGACGGTATCTCCTTGGAACCCTTCAAGGTCTAATTGATCACTTGACATCGAAATTAATTAAATTTAAGCCATTAGGCATGCATGTCGTCGTCGCTAACACCAGCAGCGACGGCGGACCCGGTCCGTCTTGCTCTGCTCCCCTCCTTTCGCAACGCACGCACAGGAACGCGCGCCCGATTTCTTGCACAGTTCCGCGGCGCGCTGGGGGCGGCCACGGCCAAGCATGGAAGAGGAAGACGAAAGAGCAGCGCGCTCTGGACCGGGTCGTCGTCGTCAGGCCTCAGGCATCAGGTCACGCCCCATGCGGCCTGCTGATGCCCGCGCGGTAATTGTCAAATCGGAGGAAAGCGATGGCGGCGTCCGGGAACGAGGCACTCGCCTCGCCTGCTCTGCTGCTGTCGATTAATCAGTGGTGGCGGTGGCGGTGGTATCGGATGAGAGAAGGACGGAAATGTGCCGGCGGCGGCGGCTGTGACTTGTCGTGAGGAACGCGTGCTGCATTGCACCTTTTTTTACCTGCTATCTTCTATAATAATGACCTGTCTATGCTTTTGTTTTGTTTTGTTCTTCTTGCGGCGAGGTCTTCCAGGGTGGTTAGTAGTCACGCCCTTTTGTTTTGCGCCGCATACACATCGAAGCAGGGTGGAACCTGCTGAAAAGCGGCTTTGGCCTTTGATATGATAAAACTAAAATCTTTGGTCGCTAGTGGCGCGTCGTCGTCGCAGGCTGCGCGGTTCAAGATTCAACGTGCTTGTGTTTTACTTTTATTTTACACTACTATAAGAGTGTGTTTAGTTCGCGAAATTTTTTGGCTTTGATTACTGTAGCACTTTTGTTTGTATTTGTCAATTAGTGTCCAATCAACAATTAGTTTTTTTCGCCTACATTTAATGCTTCATGCATATGTCTAAACATTTGATGTGACGGAGAATCTTGAAAATTTTTGGAAACTAAACGTGGCCTAAATGTCAGCGAGTGAAGCCGCAGTGCTTGGAGTAATTTGGTTGCAAGTTGTGTACGTGTTGTACCTTTATTTGAGCAGGAAGAGCAATCGATGGTGGAAATCTATGCATTGCTGTCGGGGAGTCGGGATGGAAATTTATGCATTGCTGACGGGTTGGGTAATACTGAATGGTTCAAGCAGCCTGTGCGTAATTAACATGCTTGTTTCCAAATTGGCATGTATTTTTATCGCCAGATACATGTGAAGTTTCCACATTTCCGCATAGGCCGTGACGGCTTATACGATTTGAAAGCCTTTGTAGTTGTAGTAATCACCTGGTACATCGTCACGGGAGGTCGGGAGCACGTACACATGCACGCACGTTTCCGGCATGAAGTAGGCCAATGCGCTGCGTGCGGCCGGCGACGCGCACACCATAATCGTGCTAGCAATCAGGTGCCTGTGCTGTGCGTGCGTGCTGCCTGCGAGTTCGTCCGGTCCGGTCTCGTTTCTCTCCTCTCTTGGTCAAGACTCAAGACGCCTGCAGGACGAATGCATCCACGCAGATAGATGGTGTGTGCTCGGCGCGTACGTACGGTCACTCCTCCGTCGTCTTCTTCCAGGTAGTCGTCGTCGGCAGCAGGCCACCAACAGCCACCACCACCACGCCACCTGCAGCTCGCGCGCGCGCGGTCATATACTAGGAAAATTTCAAGAAGCGCTCGCCCGTCACGGCGGCCGTCCGATCCGTCGTCGGCCACGCATCACCTCGCGGCCGGGAGCCGGCCCGTGTATGCCATCGCCGGACGGCGTACGCCTCGCCGCCACGCCAGCAATGCGATAAGCGCGCGCAGCACAGGCACAGCCGCAAAATGGCGGGGCTCTCGCGCCTTAGTCGCCGCCACGTACGCGGGCGCTGACTTCGCGGCGGCCGCGGCCAATGGCGTGAGGTGAACTAACAGGCCGTGGCGGCCTCCCCCGCGCGCTCAGCCGAAGTTGACAGGAAAGGGTAAACAAAAGCGCGAGGGGATGGGCACTGGCCATTTGCATTATTCTATCTGCTACTGGCTGTGGCTGGGTTGTTCGTGGCGCGCGGACCGGGGGTTTCTTGCCAAAGTGTCCCCATCCTTTCGTAGTCGGCCGATCGATCTTACCTGCATCCCTGGTGGGGTGGGGCCCAAAGAGCCGGTGTGGTTTTGTCAAAAAGGGTGGGTGGTTGTTGCGTAGGCGTGGCAGGATCCATTGCGGCCTTATCACTACCGGAATCCGGTTCTTTGCCGAGTGCTAAATAAAAAACACTCGGCAAAAAAAACACTCGGCAAAGAAGCTGCTTTGCCGAGTGAAAAAAAAACACTCGGCAAAGACATTATTTGCCGAGTGCCCAAAAAACACTCGGCAAAGAAGCTGCTTTGCCGAGTGCCAAAAAATAACACTCGGCAAGGAAAGCAGTTTTTCAAAATATATTTTGAAGTCCTAAATGAATTCAAATTAAAAAGTTTTTAACTATAAAGTTTCATAACTTCTCAAGATCTATAAAGTTTATTTTGGTCATTTCTTCATTCGACAAAGCGATAGTAACGTTGTTCACAAAATCTACACGTCTCTCATATAGTTTTATAAAACTACAAAAGAGATATATAAGATTTGTGAATAATGTTAGAACCACGATCTCAGATGAAAAAACTTCCTAAATGAAAATTATAGATCTCGAAAAGTTATGAAACATTGTAGTTGACAACTTTTTAATTTGAAATCATGTTGTCATGCAAAACTGCATCCGAATTTCAAAAATTTAAAATTCGAACTTTTCAAAAGACCTCGAATGGAAAAACAACCAAAATAAACTTTGTAGATCTCGAAAAGTTATGAAACTTTGTAGTTGATAACTTTTTAATTTGAAATCATCTTGTCATGCAAAACTACGTTTAAAATTCAAAATTTTAAAATTCGAATTTTTCAAATGACCTCGGATGGAGAAACATCCTAAATGAAAATTGTAGATCCCGAAAAGTTATGAAACTTTGTAGTTGACAACTTTTTATTTTGAAATCATCTTGTCATGCAAAACTACGTTTGAAATTCAAAATTTTAAAATTCGAATTTTTCAAACGACCTCGGATGGAGAAACTTCCCAAATGAAAATTGTAGATCTCAAAAAGTTATGAAACTTTATAGTTGACAACTTTTTAATTTTAATTCGTTTAGGGCCTCAAACAATCAATTTACACTTGATTTGGTATAATATTTGGGGAACCGAAATGGAATATAGACATAAATGAAAGAGAGGTGTAGTAGTAGAGGAGCTCGCGTGTGTGTGAGAGGTCGCAGGTTCGATTCTCGCTGGGCGCAAAGTTTCAAAAAAATGCTTTGGCTGGTCACTTGGCAGCAGTTGCCATATGACTGGCCGGTGGGTCCCTCCTCTAATTAAAAAAAATTTAAATTTTTTTTCCTATTTTTTCAGAATTTTTCGGTTCGGCCAAAGGCCGCTTTGCCGACAGCTTTTTTGCCGTGTGCTCTTTGCCGAGTGTATTTAGGGCTTTGCCGAGTGCCTTGGACACTCGGCAAAGCGGCTGATTCCAGTAGTGTATTAGGCAAGATGACCATGTATTCGACACGGTCTCCAAAGTATAATTTTGACTTTTTATTTTTATAAAAATATTTATCGAAAAATGATATATGTATACTTTATGAAAGTATTTTTCGAGAAAAATCTATTCATATGGTTTTCACATGACTAAACTCAACAACTTAAAAGTTATTCGTGATTTATATTCCTAATGTTTGACCAAGCCTTATCCAAAAACGACTTTACAGAGGGAGCAATACTTTTTTGTACCCATCCTAGGTATCTTATATCATGATTCATAGAGTGAGGGCAATACATTCTGAAAATTATTCATATTAAAAATAGCATATACACAGTAGGATAAATTGTGTTGTCTTATAAACAACTTAAGAGCAACCTCAAGAGTCTCTTTATATATCTTTCCTAATTGATAGAAATAGAATTTTGGTTAAAAAAAACCCAACAACTTTTTTTTATTATAACTCTAAATATAACCATCATCTATTTCAGATTTCTCACTAACCAAAGATAGAGAGCAAGGCTAGCTCTTTCGAGTGAATACAAGATATAAAGAAGTTGTTGGAGGGTGAAAATATAGAGAGCTATTTTCATTTAATGACGATGATTTAGAGTATGAGTTTTAGGTTTCGCAAAAAAAAAGAGTATGAGTTTTAGAAAAACTCTTGGAGATGTTCTAAGGCCAATAATACTAATTGAGAATTTCATTTTTGTTATTTCTAAGAGTGCCATGCATGCCATATAGATTGCCAAGTGCTTTGAGTTGAATGAAATAACACCCTCAGATGCATACCATCATTTTCATTCTTTCATATGTTCGTCGAAGAATGAGGTTGGAGCAACCCCAACGCTAGTTTTGCAACCCCAGCTTCATCTGTGTCACGTTCCTAGTTAATCGTTCGATATGATGATGAGAATATACAGGAGTAGGTATTATGGTTATAGTACAACGGAGAATGCGGCACACATTTGGGCTACCGAGAAATGGGCACATTGGATGGACTAGGAGGCACGTGCCACTCTCCATTGCACTGTTTACCCTTCGATTTTTCCTGGTTGACCAGAGCCACATGATACCAAGAGCTCCAGGACGCAGTCCTTCGCTATATATTCCCCATGCATCCCCCGTACAAAGCCTTAGCCTCTTGCTGTCCGTCAGCTAGCCCGTCGCCTTCAAATCTTTCGTGTCCACTTCTACTTGCCTCCATCATCCAATACTATATAGTAATAGTAACCCATCCGATCCTTCCATCGATCGTCGTCGTCGTCTCCTTGCGTTGATCCATCCCATGGCCGCCGCGAGCTTCAACGCCGACGTCACGCGCCACGGCGGGGACGCCGCCGGGACCGGCCGGGCCCTCGGCGTGCACGCCGCGTCGCGCAAGATCGGCAAGCCGGCCAGCGCCGGGCACGGGCACGGGCAACAGGAGCGGAAGCCGGTCATCATCTACATGGTGTCCCCCAAGGTCATCCACGTCGAGGCCCACGAGTTCTTGCCGCTCGTGCAGCGGCTCACCGGCCCCGAAGCCGCCGGCCGCGGCGACAAGAAGAGAAGCAGGCCGTCAACCTCCGGAGGAGGCGCTGCTGGATCGTCTTCACCGAGGGAGGAATCGGAAGGCGCGCGCAACAAGAACAGGGCGGCGCCGCCGGTGCGCGTGAAGGCGCGCGCCCTGAACCGGCCGGCCGGCCCGGCCGTGTCCGTGTCCGTGACGGCTACGCGGCAGCAGCAGCAGGCCGCGGCCCCATCGGCGGCGGCCGCCGCTTCCGCGTCGCCGTCGGGGCTAATGTTCCGCGACCTCAGCCCGCTCCGCGGCGCCGCGCTCAAAGGCGAGCACCACCCCCTGGTGTCCCCCGGATGGCTGCACCACGTTGGCGACCATCATTTCCTCAGCCCTGGCGCGGCGGCCACGCTCGGCTCGCCGTCCGCCAGCTTCCTCGACATCTTCGGGCCGCTGTCCTCGCAGCAGCAGTGATCAGATCAACCGGTGACTCGGTGAGTGCCTGAGTGGTGCTGCCATGGCATGCATGCTCACACTTGGCCACTCAGCATGCGTTAGGGTTTCTTGAACGCATGATGCATGGGCGCATGGCCATTGACAGGACAGATTCGAGACCAATTTACTTGAATTTGGTTATTAGGCTAATACGGGCACAAAGTCCGATCGAGAAAAAAAAGTTATTAGGCTATAGTTCAGGAACTGTACATAGCGTAGGTTTTCCAGTTTCCCCTGGCCTTCGATCCCCAATCACTTCTCAACATCAGGACTTCAGGACAGAGCCTGTGCACGCCTCCACTCACCTAGCGACGATCAAGCGATGATGGAATTTGAAACAAGGGGACAAAAGGGGATTATATGCACATATTCGTGTTTATTTTCATTTCAACTCCATTAGTAGAATAGTAGTAGTTCGTGTGATGTGTGTTTTTCTTATGCAAGGACTTGTTTTGATTTTTTGTGCAGTGCTAGTTGTACAATAATAATGTACTATCTAGGTACAATACTATTTGGTACACTACTCATGGAATTGATTTATTTATTGATTCGTTTTAGTGGCGTGCAAGTTAATCAACACACACAGCTTGCTAGTAGCTAGCTAGTGCAATGTATCTGCAGTGATGCTGTACTGCAGGCCGCAGAAGCTGGTTGGTTAATGAATTGTTGATGATTACATGAATATCCTACACTGCAGCTGGTGTGTCTACCGTGATATAGGCCTTTGTTTAGATTCCAGAATTCACCCCTAAATTTCACTATGCAAAAAGAAGATTCCTCATCACATCAAAATGTCGGCACATATGTGGAGTACTAAATGTAGATAAAATCATAAACTAATTGCACAATTTTGTTGTACTTTGCGAGACGAACATTTAGAGTCTAATTAATCAATTTTTGGATAATTTTTTGCACTAAAAAACAAAAGTGCTACAGTGCTCGGGGTGGCACTGTGCCGAATCGGCCACCCCCGAGTTGGTCATCTAAACAAGGCCATATACAACTTTTGTTTACAGTTTACTTCATATTCTATCTGCATCTGTCATGGACACCACTTCTGAGTTCCGATCAAAGCAGAGGGCACATTGGCTTGGGATTGTATTGCAGATTTGCAGGAGACTTCATATCATATATAACTCTCTTTATCTCTCTCTCTTTGAGCTGGATTGCCAAAGGATGCTAGCTTAGTTGGCTAGTAGTTTCGGAGGCACCCCTCAGGTTCTGAGTTTGAACCCTCATGGAGGCGGATTTTAGGTTGAGGGTAAAAAAATCCCCTCTCTCGCCCCAGGCCAAAGCACAGGTTAAGAGACGGCTCGGGTCTGGGCTCCCTGTGTGCGCACAGGTTAAGAGACGACCCTCTCACGGAGCTTGGCTCCCTGTGTATGGATGTGGCGAGGGTTCGGGGATTTTCTCGATTTACGTGAGAAGATCTTCTTCTTAAAGCCGGAATACCCGGAGGCTGTCTAGCCCCCCGTGGATTGAGTTTTTTTTTCTTTGAGCTGGATTGATATATATATATATATATTTGAATTTCTTTTAAATCAAGAGGATCGTGCTGCACGTATATAACTAGGGATGATACCGGATCGGATACAGACGGATAGCAGTGATCCTGTATTATGTCCCATATCCCGTATTATATCCCATATTTTTTCTCAGATCTCAAAACGTGAAATACGAATCATTCGGATATTGATATCTATATCATAGACATATCAAAAATCCAATTTTGAGTATTCGGATTCAGATATGATAGGATATTAAATGTTCGGATTCAGATACGTACTACCCATATAGGGTTTTGACCCTTTTGGGATGGACGAATAATGGGAAATATCCATCCTATTTTCTTCCCTATATATAATTGTATGAATTTTTTTTGCGAAAATATAATTGTATGAATTGATGAGCTAGCTGCAAACTGTAATGGGTATATTTTGCCTAAGGGGTCCTAACTCCTAACGAACTACTAGCTAGAGAAGATATTTCAAAGAGAATTTAAACAGAAGCGTTGAATTACCCATGAAACAGAAATTAACTAGGCTTATACATCCCTTAATGTCACTGGCTTATTGCATGTTGAAAGCCAATGGCATTTGATTTTGTTAGCTCTGGTTTTCCCATTCGAATCATAAAATTTCACTAGGAAACTAAAGCAATGGTCTAATTAATAACTCTATCAATTATGCAACGTAGATTAATTATGCTCCATTAGTTAATTATAAGCTCAAAAGGAAAAGACAGTTATTAGTGCCCGATCCACCATCACTCCCACCACGCCTTGCACACCCTGAGCCAACCTTTCTCCCTTGGTTTCCCCTCTGAAGTCTGAAATCTAAAATCCTAAGCCAGCACATAACACAAAAATATCCAAATCTCTATCGCTGGAAGATCAATTCTGGTTTAGAGAAGATCGAGGAGCGAAATGCCCAAGTGAAACATTTTCGTTTTGAATTCACAGGAAGCTTTAATGTGCTTGTCTCGAGGAAGCGCACAATATACGCCTATTTTCTGTAAAAAGAAAAAGCTAAGCTAAGCGAGGGGCAGGACCGCAGACACATTAATATCCAGTAAATATCATCTCGTTTTTATGTTCAATATTATTTCAATATTTTTGCTTAGCATCAAACGGGCATTTGGTCTATTGGTATGATTCTCGCTTAGGGTGCGAGAGGTCCCGAGTTCAATTCTCAGAATGCCCCTTACTTTTTCGAATTTATTTTTAATTTAAAATTCTGCCGCCTGCTGCTTGCTCTCACCTGCTTGTTGACAACTAACAGCGCCAGTGCATTTTTTTAATATAAGCACCGCAACCGCCCATTTCGTAGATATAATAAATAATATATAATTTTCAGTTCCAGACCAAGGATTATTACGTTGACCCGCTGATCATTACGCGAGGCGACACAGATCGGATATATAGAATACACACTGAAGTTTTCAATTTTCGGCAGGTCAACTGCCTTTTTTGCTTAGTATAAGCGCAAAGAAGAGCTCGGCCGGAGCTGGATCCTCGTCACTGTCAGACTTTGGAAAAAGGACAAAAAAAAAGAAAAACCTAAACGATTCGGTATTCATGCAATGATGCAAATCAATATACGGTGTAAAGCTTCACTGCTGTCAAACATCTTATCCGTATCGGCCGGTTTCTAACTTCCATCCATGTTGCCTATCCAACCAGCAAGATGCAAAAGATCATGTCGACTGATTCACTTTCTCTCACAACAAAACAACATTATTTGGCTTACTAGCCACATAAACCATTAGCCGAACAGCTCCCTACTGGTTGTACAGTAAAACCTCCACCCACTGCCTCTGCGTTCCCTGTGCCGCATGCTCGAAGTCAAAGATGTCCCTTCTTTTGAAAATTCTAAATAGGTTCCTTGGAGAATCTACCGAAATCCGTGGACGAAGTCGAGGATGAACGAAACAGGCAGTGTGTACACGATAACTCCTCTCCTTTGTTTCCTTTTTTTTCATGTATATCAGCATCCACTTGGATCTGCACAGAAACTCTTGCAATGCTGGCATGATTTCACTTCATTTGGTTATATGATGCCTTTGTTGCAATGGATTTGGCTAATGCATGGTCCTGAAAAGTTAAAGATAATTAGTTCTTGCACTTGAAATTAGCTTGGCATCTTTTTGATTGACATCATTGTTCTCGTCAAACATAATGGCCATGTTTAGTTCGCGTCAAAATACAAAAAGTTTTCAAGATTCTCCGTCACATCGCATATGTCGGCACATATATGGAGCATTAAATATATGTAAAAAAATAACTAATTGCACAGTTTGTCTGTAAATATCGAGACAAATCTTTTGAGCATACTTAATCTATGATTGGACAAAGTTTGTCAAATACAAACGAAAAGTGATACAATGCTTTTTCAAAAAGATTTCACAAACTAAACTAGGCCAATATATTTTTATTTAATTATACAACGGTACTGTTCAATTGAATTAGTAAATATGGGTTCTTTACAGGCTTTGATTTCTCACTCGGAAGTCGGAACAGGCAATCCTTTGCAAAAGCCTGGTATTCTTTATTGATATTTCTGTGGATGTTATTGCTTCGTTTCTAATTGTCAAGAGAACATCTCAACAAATTCTTTTCATCCAAACCACATTGTAGGCCACGTTGTGTTTTGATCTTCCTCATTACATGCATGGTTCCTTTCAAGACAGCCGACCTTGTATTGTATTTAAGAAGCCACGGGTAACTTGAAATTAAAATTTAAGTACCATACCATTTTAGTTTCTAGGGATAAAAGTGTTCTCATCTTATGTTCCTCCCTGCATCTATACGTTGTGAATCTATACGCACAACTGTGGCACCCAGTGTGTTGCAAAAGCCTGTACTTGTTCCGTCGCACACAGATCTGATCTCTCCATAATAAGGTTCAGTACCCCTCTCTCAGTCGATGTGTTTTAGAAGTCTCCATGCCCAAAAAGAAAACATTTCCGCTGCTAATCCAAAGGTTATAATCGGGGTATGATTTCAAATTCCATGAGTATCATGATTGTCTCAACAATTAAGAAGTAGAAGATTTCTTAGAATTAGCTAATATTTAGCTTACCAATAACTGAATATAATATTATGGTTTAAAAGTTCTTTAACACTTCCTTCTTTGGGGTAAATTGAGGAGCTAATGTTCTAATTGGTTTGCGACCCCTCCGAGCTAATTTTTCAATCAGTAAGTTAAATATAGTTCATGTTTATCCTATATTCAGATTCAGATAGTTTAGAGTGTCCTACTAACTGTTATTATCAATAAATTTAGGTTCATGCTTTTGAACGTTTACCGTTTTCTGACCGCTGCTCCATGTCCAACATTTCAGTTACTTGGTCATCTTTTTCTTCAGTTATTCAGTCTTATGTGCTCGACCTTGCAAATCAAACTGCATGCTGATTTCTGAGTTAAGCAAATCAATTAGTCCAGTCCAAAAATTAGGTTCCAGTCAATGTATGCTGACAGAGCTGCTGCCTGGTGCATTCCTCGGTAGCAGCCTTCACCTGCCGATATCCCAATGCACAATCCTTCTGATCTTTGTTCTTTGAAGCACAACACTTGTACAGTAATAAATGTTGATCCTGGTTGTAACATCGTCACATTTGGAAAATTAATTATAATCTGTGATTTTGTGTTAGCAAAGTGCCAGCTTTGTTTCCCCATCTAACATGTACTGACATCACTGAAACTTTCAGGGTTGTATCATCTCTGAGCTTTAGGTAGCTGTTATATTAGTTAACGCCAGATCTTAAACTGGTTGCGTGCCCTCAAATCGATAATCCCGCGATTACTGTTTTTTCACTTTTATCCCTCTTAATGAAAAGCGTGCCACGGCATGGCACATGTACTCGGCTCAAGTATTTTTTTTCATATGGGAAGGTCAACGAGAAGATTGATGTCTAAGAACTTTGAAACCTATTGCACCAGGAAGTGCTTTATATCTTTGTTTTCTATGCATGTTGTCTAGATCAGTAGCGATCCCTAAGAAGAAAACCGTAGCCACATGTCGTTCGCTGTTTTTTTTTTCTGGAATACTCGTTCACTGATTATATCACTTCACTTGTAAAGAACATGATGATTATATTAAAATAGAACTGGTACTATATTCACTGCTGCTGCACATGAAAAAATTAATTATTTCTTCTAATGTACTATTCATTCGTGGTATCAGGCTTTTCGCAAAAAAAAAATCATGGTATCAGGCGAAGATTTGACTGTTCATTGAAGAAATTTAAAAATTGGTCGATCCATTTCTAGGAAAAAACATGATTGTGATGAAATGGAGAGGATGACACTTGCAGACTTGGTGAGCGGGTGTCCATATGGACATATTCTCATTCTCGACCAGAGATGCCATTGGTAAGAACAACAGACAACAAATAACATACTTGCAATTTCATTAAAAAAACAGCTTTCATGTACTGTATAGCTTAGATGCAGACGTGCTACATCAATCAGGTTGGTTGTATGTGCTATATAGCTTTCATGTGGCTTGCTTAATGGTGAGATGGTTCTTGCACTGAGGCGATGAAAAGTGGGGAACGATAGATGTGGCAATATTGCTAATTTAGTTAGGAGCTAAGAATTAATTTTGCTACATGTCTGCTGATTTTTTTTGCAGGGTCACAATAAACTGAATTTTGTAAGACAATATTCTAAATTTCCATGTACTAACTTACTCCTATATAAATTGTATTGTTATTTTATCTATTAATAAATTTGATTTGATAGACACGTGCTGTCGCACGTGCATGGCCACTAGTTTTAAGAAAGAGATCAAAGGTTCGAAGGTTCATAATATGATAACATTTATTAATTGCTTTGATATTTATAGAGGAAAACGAAATTAGAATGGGAAGGTGAAAACAAACAAGGAATGGATAGTACGCCAAACGTGGGAAAATGACGCAAATAGAGCTGAACATGTGCAAAGAAAATGACGCAAAGTGTCTGGACAGAAACCAAAACAGTCCCGAACGTGAATGAAGAAAAAACAGATGGAAACCAAAACATACAGACGAAAACCAAACAGTCCTGAAGGTGGGGAAAAACCGGACGCAAACTGCAAACAGTCCTTACAAAATCGAAAACACGCAAGCCAAAATCAAAACCGAACACAAAAACGGACAGAAAATAGGAAAGGAACTCAAACCAAAACCCGACGCCAGTGTGGGAGAAACGAGCTTATACAATCTTAATAGTGTTTTTTCTCTTGTTGCAAAGCACACAAAATATTTACTTATAAAAATATCATAATTTTAATTTCATACTATGCATGAGTTGGTATAGTCAAATATCGTCATTGTGTGGACCCATAAGTAATTGTAATGTAATTCTTATATCTAATTAAAGTCAACAATGTGTCGAGAACTGGCTTGTCTGCTGATTATTAATTTATGATAGGAAGTCTTTCTCGATTTTCTACGTGCTAACCCTCGTCGATGATTGCATTTAGAGAGATATTTATTATTAGACTCAATTGGAGAACAAAATTGCTCCAGATTTTAGTTCATTGTTTGATTAGTTGGACCATCAGCTAGGCCGGACTATACTAATAAGCTAAGTTTTGTTTCCAATAAAAAATGTATCAACGATTTGGTTGTGAAAATATATACTTTTAAGGAGAATCAAAGGTTCGAAGGTTCATAATATGGTAGCATTTATTATTTGCTTTGATATTTATAGAGGAAAATGAAATTAGAATGGGAACGTGAAAACAAACAAGGAGTGGATCCTACACGAAACGTGAGGAAAATGACGCAAATAGTGCCGAACATGTGAAAAGAAAATGACGCGAAGAGTCTGGACAACAGAAACCAAAATAGTCCCGATCGCGAATGAAGAAAAAACAGACGGAAATCAAAACATACAGACGAAAACCAAACAGCCAAACGGTCCCGCGCACTGTGCACGCCCTCCGCGCTGTCTGCGATCAAACACAGTGCTCCAATGGCTGCCACCGATGCCTTCCGCCGTTCCCGGTAAGAAAGGTAATAAATAGCGTATAGCGGGTTAGCAGTGGATTAACGTCGAGGCAGTGGATTGTGGATAGCGGACGATATTGCTGACGATAAGTTTAAATAGCGACACCTAATAGTCTCATATAATTTTAAGTACATATATCATGAATAATGAGTATACATAATTTTAAGTGCATATATTATGAATAATTTTAAGTTTCACAGCCGATGCGTGAGTATTTGAATTTAGGGTGTGAGTTATAGTAGGTTGGACTAATTAGGGATATTTGCTTCCATGTTATTGCGACCTGCTACGTACAATTACGGCCGCAAAGTTCCAGAATGCAAAGTTTAGAGTGCTAAGTCATAGCTTACCAGAGAACAAAGGAGAGTAATGAGTTGATAGATAGGAGGCAGGCCCAATGATATTGATAGACCGAATTCCGTCCGTATAAACATAGTTTGAATTTTCTTGTAAAGTATTTCTTTTATAAGAAAAGCTTTATCAAATTATCTTTTCTGAAGTTGCGCCAAAACTACTCATTGAAAAGAATCCTATTCTTACGCTTAAATGCTCAATATCCAAGTGGGCTTACAAATTTGATCATGATCAATTGCTTTGTGGATTGTCTCTTGATTAGTTGGTGTTTATTCCCTCGATATCGCACATTTCTTATGTCCAAACAAAGTATTTACTTGTTACTAATAAAAAATAAAAAAGCCCAAGTCATACAGCATTCAGATAGAATCTAATGAATTCATCTTAAAGCATAAAGGTGCAGCTAAAGATCAAATCACTCAACAATGCTTCATAAACCTGCTAGAGGACCCAAGTTTAAGACCGGAGGTAGCGGCAATGGACCGCTACCGCTATTACGGGTGCAATTGAGGCTGCTACTGCCGCTATTTATTATCTTACTATAAGAGCAAATATAATAACAGGCTATAAGCTGGCTAAATGATAAGGTGGAGGAGAAATGAGAGAGAAGAGAAGCGGACTAGCTTATAGCCGGCTTAGACATAAGAACAAAAAAAAATCTATGAAAAAGATAAATGAGTCCTGCATTAATGATAAAGAGTTAACTGTTATATGGGTTTAGCTAAGAGAAAACTATAAAGAACGTTGCGGCCAATGAGCCCGCGGTATTATTAGGCTTGCTCTAGTAGCTCCAGCTCTCACCGCCACGTGCCACCCGCATTGCTCTCCACCTCTGCCAACGGTCAAGCCTCGTGAATTTGCTGTCGATCGTGTTCCATCCAGCACTTGAGCACCATGGCGCCCGCATGGCTCTCCGTTGTTCCCAGTGCCGCCGTCTCCCTACTCGATGGCGCCCCCGCGAGTCGCTTCCGCTCCGAACTGCCTGCCCGTGTGGTGGCCGTCGTGTTCCGGCCGAGGACGACCGGGGTTTCTGCCGCGGTGGGTGGTCGCGGCGGCGGCGGCGACGGCGACGGAGACGGCCCCTGCCGCGAGAGGGGATGAGGTGGGGGACCCCGTTTATCGAGGAGATGCGGGCGGCGGCCATGCGGCTGCACTCCAGGGACCAGGCCATGGAGCCTCCCATCGGCCATCGCCAAGTGGCAGTCCTCGTCGACAGCAAGCTCGTCTTCGAGACGCTCGAGGCCATCGTCGACCGCGCCGCCGTCCCCTGGTGTCAGTGCACTGCCACTCTTCTCCTTCCTGCATGCTTTTTTGCTGTCGTGAAGTGACACATGCATCACGATGCTGCATGCTTGTTGACATTCTAGTCATCATACAATACATTTGATACGTCTTTTCAGATGCCGAGTTCAGGGATACTGGTTTGGAGAGATCAGAGCCACTCGGCAAGGATTTGGAATTGTCACGCGATTCCGGAACCGTCTGCTCCTGGCATTACATATGCTTCGTTTCAGGAAGAGCTGTCTGAGAAGGACCCCCCGGCATTTGTTTGCCATTTCTACGTGTACTTTGCTCATACCGCTGGAGGCCGAATCATCGGCGAAAAGGTGACGATGAATTATGTCTGAAATCATATGAAAACCATCACTGCGCTTTTCTTTCCTAATAATCAGTAGATATTGTAAAGCAGCTACGCATTTGCTAGTAGTATCTTAACAGACAAATTATATTCTCTGGTCGTCAACAGGTTGCCGAGAAGATCAATCTCCAGAAAGAGACGGAGTTTTACGAGTGGGAGGGTGATCTGTCGCAGATGCAGCAGAATGTCCGGGCGAGGCTTAACCGAGTCTCTTCCGTAAGGCCCTGCCTGAAACTAGGCTTTGTTTTGCTTTTTGGGCTTTGTGCCTTTCTTCTTCTTCTTCCGTTCGTGTGTTGCTGAAATGGATAGCTTTGAACAAATTGACAATGCTGTCTCGTGCATGCACCTGCTCTGTTGCAGGGTTGGTCTAGAGCAGAGAAGGACCGCTGCCTGGGCGAGATGGAGAAGGCGTTTACCTATTCAGTAGACCTCCGCCGCCACATGTTCCCCTGATCTAAGTTCGTTGCCTGATGCGATGCGACCATTAACGTTGTACATGTCCACTAGATCCATGTTTAGTTACTGATATAAGAATTTCACGAATAAACCCTATTGCTCATGAATGAAACTTACGAAATACGACTACAGATACTGTGTGTTTCACAAAATATATGACATAGAAGCAGGCAACTGGCATCATCCTGGTATGAGCCTTTGATGATGGAAGCAACTGTTTCTTATTGTGTTCTGTGAATAAGGAGTGATCACAGAACACAGTAAGAAACAGTTACACAGCAATTGGATCGAGCCACATTTTAAATTCGATACAATTAGTGAAGGAAAGGACTCAACTAAATAATTAAGTAGAACGTTGAGTTTAGTGAGAGAGAAAAAGATGAAAGCAACTGGAACACAGATTACTTGACATTTCAACATATATAATTTATCATTTACCAAAACATGTTCAAGAATTAAAAAACAAAATGCATTCATTAGCACACAAATAAGTTGGAAAGTAATATGCTCTGACATTCCTTGTCACCACAAATACACTATTATCATTTTGCAATGTGTTCTCTTGTGAAGCAGATGCACGAAGTTCACAATAAATCTAAAAAGTTCATCACAGATTAAGAGAGCGTTATTTAAAGAAAATGCCAACAACAGCACAGGATGACCATGCTTACATTAGGAACTCAGATTTCGCACAGCTTGGGCCACCAACAATACATACATTGATGTCACCACTAAGGTTGATCCCTTCATATGTTACTTTGCGAACACCACCCAAAACCATAAGAAGCACTGCCCTATTAATTTCTTGATGATCAAAGATGGTAAGACATATGCTATCAAGTATCAACTATCTTATTAAAGAAATCAGGTGTGTTCCTCATGCTAACAACCTCATCTTCCTGCTCTTCCTGCCAAAGAGATGGTTTTGAACATAAGTACAACAACTAATAGTTTAGAATCTAAAAGGAAATGTTTAGAATGCAGTTATGTAGAAGCATAGTTCGGTAGTGCACTAACACTAAAAACAAAATCAACAATGAGCATACCCCAGTTCAGGAGTTGAAAAGATTTAAAGGATCTTATTTTATATACATGTCACAAGAAAAGTACACACAATTCAGAGCTATGACATGACAAAAAAGGTAATTTTGAAACCATAAGTAAAAATAACCCTCCTAGTCATTTATGGAGGAGAGAAGTAGTTTTTAGGTTGCAAATTTAACCTTATGTGAATTCCTGTATCTCAGTGTCACCACCACCTGTGTCATGATCCCTGATGTCCACTTCCCTCCTGCCATCTGCCACCTAAGAACATTTAAGATAGAATATAACATTACGTCAGAAAAATGATAAAATCACTGATGAGATGGAACTTATGTGCTAAAAAAAGTTTATACCTGCACCTGAATTTGCCACAAAAGCAAGGCAATAAGAGAGATCCCTAACTCCAAGGGTCTTCAAGCCCTTTACATCTTCTTGAGCACCTCCATTTACTACTCACTGAGGAGTTTCCCAGCGACACTCCTTGATTGAGTTGGGAGTACGGGCTGACCATTACGAGTAAAAGATACAACTGAGAAACTGTCAGGGCTGTCTGCAGCTTGCACGGACCATATCATGCCGCTTTTCTAGGCCACATTCCATTTCTGCCTCTGGTCAATCAGGAGGATGATGCCTGTGATGTAGTTGAGCCTGTTCTGCTTTCCAAGGGAAGTTTGTGGTAGGAGCAGGATTTTTTTTTTCTCGAATACGCAAAAGATCTGCGTATCATTGTATTAAGAAGAAGAGTTTTAACATACAGACAACGCGCATCTACCGAACGCCGAAGGAGGTCACCCTAAAACAGCCGTAGCTGGACCATCCTAGCAAAAAATCTCTAGTTTTGATATTACATAAAAGGAAACAACCAATACCGACGCAACAGTGGTAGGAGCAGGATCACTTCCTACCATACAAAAATCAACATACCTGATCATACGCACTTGCCAAAATAAACCCCATCACATAGAAAGTACTGTAACAAATTTGATAGCCCCAGGAACTCATCCAAGAACACTTGAATAGTATTGGTCCTGCTGAATGGCTTGGTTCTTCTATTACCTCTTAACTAATCCCTCCATCCAAAAAAGAATGCAACTCTAGGTTTGAAACTAGCCAAACTTTTTTAAGTTAATATCAACATTTATGTTTCTAGATAGAATATATTTTATAATTAATTTAATGATATTTATTTTATATAAAAACGATAGTACTTTTTCATATAGAGGTGGCCAAAGTTGAAATTGTTTGACTCTTCAAAAAACGAGAATTTCTTTTTAGGACAGAGGAGTATATATATATATATGGTTGGAAGGAGCTATGCTGATGGTAAGTCGAGCAAATCACTTCCAGCTGTCACTGTCACCTAAAATGTCTACCATTGTTGCCCCATGTGGAAGTGCCCCTAGCATCCAAGCCAAGATACCATCAGATAGCAATAAAAGGAAAACAACCGGAACTTGTATAAACCAGTGCCACCAGGACCATAAGCCAAGGAATCTCCCATGATGATGATCACATAATATTATTACTGTAACACTGAAGCAGAATTATTTAACCATCTAAGCTAACACACATGCATTGTATTCATACAAGATGCTATTTTAACAAAAATATGATATAGTCGACACCGGCGAATTGGATTCAAGTGAAATTGTCTGAACTCATCGCTGTAAAACTCAGCACATTCTGCATACCGCTAAATGGTGACCACAGGAGCAGCCCACTGCTGAACAATCTTCACAAAGTGGAAGTCATGGCTGTGGCTCCTTAAAATTTGCAGAGGATGAAAAAAACAACTCACTATGGCAATTCATATTGTTTTAGAAACGGGCACTTCAAGATAATTATGATATCCTGGCCTCCTATGACAATTTCATATGGACGTCGTTGGGATTGGGAGGAGAGAATCGAGGGGAGCGGCGGCGGCGCTACAGTACCCACGGCGCTACAGTACCGCGCGGGTACTGTTCACGAGCTAGAGGCAGAAACCCGGCGGCTAGGGCTGTGAGATGCGCTGGGAACGCCGGCCGCGGGGCTTCGCCCACGGCCGGCAAGAGAGAAGGTTTTTCCTTCTAATCTCTTGCTTGATTAGATTGATACATCTTCTCTCCTTATATAGAGAAGAGGTCTTACTTAATCCCTAAGCCAGCGACTAATTAACCCTAACGGGCTGAGGCCCAATAGGCCCTTGACTCTTCTAACACGTTCAGGTTGGGAAAAACAACCTCTGACACGGCACTGAAACCTTGTGGTGGGATATCATTATATCACCAACTATACCGCCTTTTTTAAAAGAAAAAATTAGTTATTAATTCATAACGCAACCATACTTTTTTATCATATGATGCAACCATACTTGACATAAGAAAGTAGGACCTGAGGGCACAACTGCTCATCAACAAATCTAGAGCATGCATCATTATGTTTCTTGACATGGCATAACAAAAGTGCATCCGTGGGAACTAATAATCTCAAGCACTAATGCAAATTAGGAAGAGTCTCAAATCCTTGTGGAGCAGTTTCCCAAGAGAAGCAACATTATTATGCTTACCATTATCATCGAATAACAAGGCCATTATTGCAAGGCCACACAAATTCTTATATCTTCTCCATTTTGACAGCACACTTGTATTTTTCTCCCAGCAATCAAATTCCTCTTTGCAAAGTCAACTGCTTTTGGAAGGTTTCTCAGCAATGAAAATCGGTCATCCATTGAGCCTACAATTGATAGCTGAAGGTAAGAATTTTCTGATGAATTAGAAGGTAGCTTTGGCATGCTGTCACAGTTCAGTAAGCAGTCCACACCAGCTAAGGCATCTCCAACTTCGAAAGTAGATGATACTGCAAGGTTCAATGTTCCAATCCAAAAGAGTAGAAGACCATTATTAGAACATTGTGCATCCATTGTACTGGTACAAGGGTCCCCACTTGTCGGATCATCATCGCATTTGGTACCATCATGGCTCTTCAGAGACTATGTAATTTGAGGAGAATGTTCACCTTTCTGTGCACCATAAACCCTATCTTTTTCAACAGTATCTGCAACTAACAGGTTACAATGATCTGGTCCAGCATCAAGAAGGTCATATGAATGTTTCCAGAATAAGGTGGGAGTTAGACCACACACCCAACTCTCTTCATCATCTCCTGCTCCAGTAATATAGTGCCAGCTGAATTCTAAACACAATGCAGCAACTGCTTCATATGCAGATGCAGAACTTAGAATAATAGGATTGAAATCCCATGACTCAACCTCTGGCACGACTTCATTTAACCATACAGGTGTCCTTTGTGAGATCCATAGAGGACGCAGCTGCTTTTGCACCATATGATTCAAATTGGGCTGTGTTTAGTTGCACCTGTAAAGTTTTTGGAAGCACAGTAACACTTCGTTTGTATTTGACAATTAATGTTCAATTATGGGCTAATTAGGTTCGAAAGATTCGTCTCGTGATTTACAACCAAACTATGTAAGTAGTTATTTTTTTTACCTATATTTAATGCTTAATGCATGTGTTAAAGATTTCATATGATGGGGAATCTTATAAAATTTTTAGAAGTGTGAAGGAACTGGGCTTGATCTGTCCATTCATCGGTACGGCCCTCTATATCATTTTTCTCAGTGCCTGTCCCGATTAGATAAATCAGAGATACTTTCAGCATCTCCATTCAGCATAGTAGATGGCACTTGATAACTCACTTGGACTTGGAGGCTTTTGTGGATACCCTACCCCGCAGCCGATGCCTCTCAATCGCTCGGTTCAGGACAGCACCAAATGCACAGCGCCGCGACATCCGCCACGAAGACGAAGGCCGCGTCCTCCGCCACGCTCCGCAGCGCGCTGTACAGCGTGCTCACCTGCTGCCGCTTGATGCGCCGTGCCGCCTTGTAGACGCTCAGCGTCGCCGACGGGGCAACGCCGGCCGCAGCCTCCGGCGCCACCGCGGCCATGAGCCCATGACTATACCGCCTGAAATCCCATCAGAAACAAGGGGATGAGGAAGGAGAACAAGCAGTTGGGACCTCTTGATAACGGCCAGCGCGAGAACCGCTGACAGAGCTTCCCGCTCCGGACCTCGCGGAGGCAGGCCCCGACGGGCGACGGCGCGGGCGGTGGCGGCCCAACAAGGGGATGACGCATCGGAGTCGGAGTCCAGGGCCGGGAAGGAAGGAAGGAACCAGATTTCTCAGGGTCTGGGATTGCGGGAAAGAACCGGATCATACAAAGCGACACCGGTCCCTGCCCAGGAACAGTAGCAACCGAGCCCCCCCCGCAACTTCGCGATCAGTTCGAGATTGGTTTGGGGGGAGACCGGTTAGGGTTCGATCCAAAGAGAAAGGGTTCGAGCGGCCATGGCGGAGGCAGAGGCGGCGAAGCCGGCTGCTGGTGCTGGGGCCATCAGGATCAGGGAATAAAATCTCGGCGAGAAAAAACCGAGAAATCCGATAATCCCGTTTATCGCTAAGGTCCGGTAAATTTTATTTATCGCCGAGATTGCAATTTTCACTAGTCCACCTCCATGAAAGTATAATATTATGTTATATTAATGCTATTGTGTACTAGTTCTCAATGTTAAATGCTTTAGAGAGAACTTTAGTAATTTTCTAGATAAATTAGGTATTTTTTGTTTTATTTTTTGACCGAGAAATTTTCCGAGAAATCCGATAAACCCGTTTATCGGTGACCTCCGGTATTTTTTTCCTATCGGTAAAGCGAACCCTGATCAGGATCGAGACTGTGCCGGATGCTCTCGTCGAGAGGCTGAAGAAGTCTCCGTTCAAGAGGCCCCTTCCTCGTCGCAAAAGCTTTCTCGAGCGCTGCAACCCCGAGCTCGCAGAGGTTATCCTGAGAACGGATGCTGTGAGCAATTCGCTCGTCGACTTGCAGGAGGATATCCTGAGGCAGTTTGAGGAGAAGGGTTGCGCCCAGATTGGGGCGAAGATCATGGACTGTGGACGAACAAGGTTGGTTCGTCTACCTCATGCCTTCTAGGCCGAGGGCGCATGTACAATCCTCATGCAAAGGCCAGTAGGAGTACATGCTTTAATATGCGTGCATCAGATTTGTCATTTGTACGAAAATTACTATGTTCTGTGGCTTCTTTACAATTCTATTCTATATAATACTAAAAGTAATATAATGTCGCCTGTTATCAGTGTCCAATATATGTCTTCCGAAAAAAACAGTTGTTCGCTGAAAGGTTTTTTCCCCCTTGAATAGTTCCCATCAATCAATACGAAATATGTGACCTCAGGAAAAAGAACTCGTGATTTTTTTCGAAGAGATTTTGAAAATCAAGGACGACCCATTTCATTATTTACTATTATAAGAATACAAAAATCATGTAATTTCATGTTTCTGAAAGCATACTATTTTCTCTTGTATTTCTTATAACAAGTAAAAAAAATAGAGTTTCTTAATAAAGTTAAGGCTTAAAATTAGATTTCATTTTTTAATTAAACTTAAAACTATTTAAAACAAGTTTAAAATTTTCACAGTGACTGAAGATCATATCATAGACACGTGTCATAAAATATTTTGAGGCATCTTTTCAGAGATCGGCAGGTCCTTTTCTGATGAAAAAAATGGAAAAACAAAGTGAAAAAATTGAAATGTCCACGGAGGACTTCCGGTTTTCGTTGGGCCTAGAGAAAGCAGGACTGACCGAGGAAATAAAGGTTGTTGCCTTCCTGGGCTGCTTCGGCAGTAGGATTAGGAAAGGAAAGAAGAAGAAAAAAACGAAGCTTTTTTCCCCATAATTTTTCAAACTTGATTAAAGTTATAGAAGTTTGGATTTAATGACCGACACAATATTAGCCTAACAATCAAACAAATCTCAATGCAGCACATAAAAAATGTTTCTTCTAGTACTTACATTTGGTTTTAATTTCATAAAAAGTGTTATTTTTGCCTATGCACATTATTGGAAAAATAAATAAAATAAACAATTTGATTGCTAATTAGAAATTTTATTTTCAGGATCTTACGGTCTCCCACTTTGGAGGGCTGCTGGTGCATTCCATGTTCTCTAACAATCAAAAAGCATTGAGAGGTCTCCCCTCCTTAGTTTTTGTGGGAATTGTGTTGCTTGAGTAATATCCTTTGGATGGGGTCAAAGATTTGACTTGTGTGAACTTTTTTTTTGGCGATAAACTTGCCTTCATTGATATCATTCTGGAGTTTCATACAGAACCAAATCACGGATACATGCCGGAGTAACACGCCACACTTCCGACTGACTTGTATCCGTGACTTGCTTAGCTAACTCATGAGCAATCTTATTACAATTTCTATGAGAAAATTTAAAAAGTAAACTCCGAAAAGGCAAGTCTAATGTCATCTAACTCAGAAAGGACTGGAGCAATGATGGACCTTTGCGTCTCCCGGTTTTCCCACAGCTGAATAACTTGCAGACAATCAGTTTCGAGAAAAAATCGCTGGAATCCAGCTTGCCTCACCAAACTCACCGCATCACGGCATTCCAGAGCTTCTCCTGTGCAAGCGTCCAGCATATTATCGTACCATTTTGCTTGCGCCATCACAAAAGCCTCCCAAGTGATCCCGAATCACACATGCCGTAGCACCACTGCCCGTGCTAGGATTGAAAGCAGCATCAGTATTTATCTTGAGAACACCATGGTCAGGGGGTTTCCATCGTGGTTCAGCACGGGTTCCAGATTGAGCCGCGGCCAGCTTGATCAGATTCCAGAGGTCGAAGGTTGTATCGCGAGCCCAAATGACCGCCTGATACAGACTCATCACCTGCTCTTCATGACGACGTTTGTTCCGCAATGTCCACAGCGCCCACATGCCACACGCTATAAAGGCCCGATCCCTCTCTGAACAAATCGGTAGCAGGAGGTCCGATCCCAGGTTATCGGGTTAAGCACTGGGATCTTCACCCCCGTCGCCGTTTTAGCCTGGGACCAAAACTCCTTTTCCACTGTACACTCTAGCATTACGTGTCTGATTGATTCCTCCGGATGCCCACACACTTCACAGAAGGCGATCGGATCATTGTGCCTTTTGTTCAGTATCGCGCGCCGGCAAAAACTCTTTCAACACTCTCCACCAAAATACCCTCACTTTTGGCGGGACCGGCATTTTCCAGACTGCCTTCCATTGCCAGTCATCTGAGGAACTTGGCAGTAGCGCCTCCCTCTCATTTATCTTGGCAGCATGGAGGAGTTTGTATGCAGTTTTCACTGTGTAGGTTCCAAACCTTTCTTTCTCCCATGCCCAGAAATCACTCTGACCACGACCCAGAGGTTGGCGAATAATAGCGTTCGCATCGATCGGCAAGAACACATCACGGATTAAGGCTTCGTTCCACTGTCCACTAGCTGTGATCAAGTCTGACACTCGAACAGGAACTTGGTCCTCCCTTGGGGTAATTGGCCGACCATCAAAATGATTTGATATCCATCTATGTCTCCAAATATCAGTTTCACTCCCCATCCACCACTCTTCTTATCAGCCCTCGGTCAAGAGGTTCTCGGCCTGCCAAAATAGCACGCCAAGTTGCACGGGCGCGTCTCTTTCTCGTGGCCTGCATAAAATCGACATCATGGAAATACCTGCCCTTTAGGACCCTTGCACACAGGGAATTAGGTCTCGTCAACAAGAGCCACCTTTGCTTCCCAAGCATGGCCAGGTTGAAACATTTGACATCTCGGAAACCCATGCCTCCCTTGCATTTTGTCCAAGTTAAACGGTCCCAACACAACCAATGTATGTGCTTAAAATCTGTGGAGCTTCCCCACTAATAATTCACAATGGCTGATTTCAATTTCTTGCAAACATTGAATGGTAATAAGAAACAGCTCATTGAATATGTCGGAATAGCTTGTGCAATGGATTTGAGTAAAATTTCTCGCCCTGCACAGCTTGCTTCCCTTCCACACCAGCTCTGAATCCTTCCTGTCACTTGAGAAGTAAGTACTCAAATGATCCGCTGATATCACGACCAATCTCTGTTGGTAAACCCAAGTATTTTTCAGCGAGAGCCTCTTTATAAATTTGTAACCCATTACAAACCATGTCCTTCATATCTTGGGTGCAATTCTTACTAAAAAACACTGCCGATTTGTCCCTGTTCACTAGTTGTCCCGACCCCTTGTTATATAACTCTATGATCTGCAAAAGTCTATTGGCCCTCCATGCGTAGCTTCTGAGAATACTACGCAGTCATCCGCAAAGAGAAGATGCGACACCCAGGGAGAGTGTAAGCCCACTCGAACACCCCTTGAGAGATGCATTGGACCAAT
Source organism: Saccharum hybrid cultivar R570 (assembly GCA_038087645.1). Taxonomy (NCBI): domain Eukaryota; kingdom Viridiplantae; phylum Streptophyta; class Magnoliopsida; order Poales; family Poaceae; genus Saccharum; species Saccharum hybrid cultivar. Next base: position 431,514 of record JAQSUU010000810.1, read on the forward strand.
CGACTTAAGCAAACAAGAAAGTCCTTCCAAACATAAAAGAAACAGATAGGGGGACATAGGATCACCTTGTCTTATCCCCCTTGAAGGTCTAAAACTTTCAGTTAAGGCGCCATTCACTTTGACTGAGAAGGAGACTGATCTCACACATTTCATAACCCGATGAATAAAATGGGAGTGGAAGCCAAGCTTGCTCATAATACCTTGGAGATAATCCCATTCTACTCTATCATAGGCCTTTGCCATGTCCAGTTTAACTGCACAAGCTTCAATCTTCCCTTTCTTCCTTTTTCAGATAGTGAATACATTCTTAGGCCACCAGCACATTGTCAGTAATCAGTCTACCAAGTACAAATGCACTTTGCTCTTCTGCAATAATGTCATCCAAGAACTCCCTCATTCTCATTGCCAAGACTTTAGAGCATATTTTATAGAGTATGTTGCACAAGGATATTGGCCAGTACTCCTTCATTTCCTGCGGGTTCCTTGTCTTCAGTATGAGCACTAGAGTTGTATGATTTAACTCATCTGGTAGATCACCGCCATTCAGAAAGTTCAGGACACCATTAGTGATACACGGCCCCAACAACTCCCAATGTAGCTGGTAGAACCCTGCAGTAAGACCGTCGGGACCAGGCGCCTTACTCGCCCCATGGCAAAAATAGCTCTTTCCACTTCTTCTGCAGTAAACGTTCTTGCCAAACGGTCATTCATGTCATCCAAGACCTTCCGAGGTACATGATGCAAAATAAGGTTGGGGGATAGTTCCTCAGATGCCATGAACAAATCTTTGTAGAAAGGAGAAGCCACCTCCTCTATTTCATTTTGACTCACAGCAACCGATCCGTCGGTTCTTCGGAGAGATGACAAAGAGTTACGCTTTGCTCTCATCCTTGATCTAGCATGGAAGGAGGCTGTATCTCTTCTCGTGAGAGCATTTCAGACATTCTCAACATGATCTGGTTTTCTTGTACCAAGGGCCCAGAGGCAATACACCTTCCCCTCTCTTCTTCTAGTTCCCGCTGCAGCAAGCATGGACCCAAAAATATTACGGTACCAGTCCTGGAGGCTAGACTGTATGTCGTGCAACCGTGTCTGCACCTCGTTCAGAGAGGCTGGTGCTACGCCAGGCTGCCATGCATCTTGCACTAGTGACATATAACTTGGGTCCCTTTGCCACATATTCTCATAGCGGAATTTTTTCTTCCGCTTCTTGCGACTTGAGTGATCAAGGCATTCCACCACAAGGCCACAATGATCAGACAATGTATTCTGGACATGCCACATCTTCACCTGCCGAAATAAGTTCAGAAAGGAATCGTTAGCAAGTCCCTGATCCAATCTGACCTTCACATTTCTATCCCCGTGCTGCCTGTTATCCCAAGTATACGGAAGGCCGATATAGCCCAAGTCCGAGAATCCACAAACTGAAACCGCATCACGGAAACCCTCCAATTGTCTTTCAGTTCTCCTAACTCCCCCAATCTGCTCTTCCGCATGCAGGACTTCATTGAAGTCACCGATACAGAGCCACGACAATGAAAATCGAGATTGTAGCATTCTCATGCAGTCCCAGCTTCTGTATCGCAGCTCCGCCTAGCTTCCCCAAGAAGCCAGTAAGACGCCATTTTTCATTGTTTGTTACAGGATCAAGAATCACCACATCAATATGGAGCTTATCTAGAGACTGTAACTTCACTCCTATCAGTTCTTTCCATAGTAAAGCTATTCCACCTCCTCTTCCATAGTTGCCCACCCCCTGGCCTCTATCAAAGCCAAGAGATCTTAGGATGCCATCCACTCTATCTGAAAAGAAACGTGTTTTCGAGATAAACACAATCATGGGCCGATGTAGCTCACAGAGGCTACGTAAATCGTGAACTGCCTTAGGCTGCCCCAAGCCCCGTCAGTTCAAGCTTAGAATTTTCATTATGCCCGGCGAGGGCTGCCTCTCGCAGTCGCCACCGATCTCGCATTTTGGTTTGTGTTGCCTCTCTTCTGTTTCTTAAGGGTTTCAATCATACTTTCTCCACTAGCCTTGGACCCCCATCCAGTTGGTTTATCCTAGAGCTCACCAACCCGACCGGTACAATGGCATTAGGCCTGATAAAGGAATGTTCGGGTCTAGGGTGTGTGACGTCATTCTGAAAGATCCTTGTTTGGTTTTGGTAATTGAGTGACAACTTAGGTGGACTAATTGTGTTTTATGTGAGATACATAGGTGATTAGTCCACAGGTATATGTGTGTGAGCAACATAAGCCATGGAGGTGGAAATGGCTTGGAGATGTTGCAAAGCTTGCACATGTGATGATGGAGGAGCTTATTGCACATGAGACATAACATTGAGTCATGTGATCAAGGTGGAGAAGATCAAGACATAATTTGACTTGATAGATCGGTTGCAAGTGTGAAGGGCAAGTTGGATGCTTTGAAGCGAGGGACCACGTGTGACGGTGAAGCTTGAGCATGACTTGGCGCCGATGGACCAACGCAACGGTAAAGAGCAAGTGAGGTCAAGATCGATGAACTAATACGGTCATGTGATGATATGAAGTGGATCATATCATTTGATGATTGGTTGGTGCATGTGTTGCATCAACATCGAAGGAGATGAAATGGAATGCGCAAGGTAAAGGTATAACCTAGGACATTTCATTTCACCGGTCAAAGGTTGTGTAGAGAAGTGCATGACTGGGTTTAGGATAGATGGCCGTACTATCAAGAGGGGCAAACTTGTTTGCATATCGGTCATCTAGTGCCACTCGAGTGATCTAACTATGTATCGTTGCTAGGATCGAGTGGCGTGGCAAGTTGAGTGGTTAACTCCTTTAAAATGATTGTGAAAATGTTAACACACATGCACCTGGTGATGTACACTTGGTGGTGTTGGCACATGTAACATCCCAAAAATTCACATTCAAAAATCACTCGTGTTAAAAATTATTTTTAAATACATTTCAAAAACTATAAGTCATCTGAGCTCTATATCCTTCTAAATCTTATCTATCTTATATCTATCCCAACTACTTCTCTTCAATTTATCATGCACTGTGGCATCAGCATCACCCGCCTGTTCCCCATCCCTCTCTCTCTCTCGCTCACTCGCTTCGTCCGATGCCCCGACAGCGGCGCGTGCGCCAACCCCACCACCATCGCCGCTGCAGCGCACCTGTGCCCAGACCCTCTCGCCAACTGCGGCAGCTCGCACGCCTCCACGACAGCGGGTCCTACCTCCCACCTTTCCCTCTATCTTTCTTCTCCATGCATGGCCATAACACATTCGTATATACGTGGCAAATGAAGCAAGACAAAGCACCCACCGAGGCAATATTCACTTTTACCATTTACCACGCGAACAAGCAAGACACACAGGCAACATGCATGTGCCACCAGCATACAAAGCACAAGCAAACAAGTGTTAGCAGTGCACCCACACATGCACACGTACAGATAGCTCATACATGCATGCAAATTAGGCACCGACCACCATGCAAAATTAGGCACCGACCACCATGCAAGGTTAGGCACCGTTCATTTGCATGCTAAGCATCTACTCGCTACGCGCCGCACCGCCCAAGCATTCGACCATAGTGATGCCATTGGAGGCAAGCAAGCCAGTGACACATCCCTGCTTTCTGGCCTATAAAAAGGCACGCCTGGATGCTCTCCCACAGCAGCACACTCAGCTCACCACTCACTTATCTGCTCTCGCTTCACTTGCCTCGCGTATACCGTATATGGTCGTACGCACGAGCCGGGCTTGACCGTCATCGTACGACGAGGTGAGCAGCCCATGCTCTTTCCACTCTTCCTGTGGTCTTCTTTTATTTCTCTCCTTGCCCTTGCCTGTGTCTATCCGGTCCCGAGCTCCACGAGCTCAACTATGGTGTCGTCCATACAAGAAGCAAGAAGAAGACCCTTGCTAGCTTTTCTCTCTCCCTTCCCATGCATGAGTGTATGACGTGTGGGTCCTAAGCTACAACTTCATCTAAATAGCACATGCATGGTATACGCCATGCACTACCAGCGAAGCCAAATACCCACGTGATCACTCATTCCTTAATCGCGCATTATTCTTTTCCGCGTGATTAAAATTCAGCCATCTTGCAGAGCTACATGCCAACTCCGATTTCAAATATTATTCTTTCTAAATTCATCTTAAATCATGATCTATCTCTCATATAAATTTTATGATTTTTAGAGCTCATTTGAATTTATGTGATTATTTATCTGTGCTTGTTTGTCTGTTGCGCTCGTTGGGTACTTCTAGCTGACGGAGTGAACGAACCGGAGAATAAGGACGTCGGAGGCGAGTACCGCGAGTTCGACGCCGAGGAACCAGACTGCCAGTAGGAGTTTGCCGAGGAAGCCGACGGAGGAAAGTCCAGCCTATTCCCCTTTGATGCATGTTATCCTATTTTAAATACTGCCCGGAGAACCCATTTTAAATATTGCATGTACGATATACGTACAAAGTATTTTCGCTGCTTAGTTAAGACCCGTTTGAATAGTCATTCTTGAATTGATATTACCTGATTATTATCTTATTCAAACTTAGGGACAAATAATATGTTATGGTAACATATAATTATTTAGTATGCTTAGGATTTGATACTCATCATGGATACCTATTACTATGTTTTATCAAATACAATGATTTTAAAAGAAAAACTATGTGAGTTGTGGAAATAAATTGTGGGTATGATGAAAGGGTTAATGAACAAGTTATAGATGGTGATTATCCTAGAAATAGGGTTGATCGGTGTTCCTTTTGTGGGATGTCGTGGTGTTGGAGCATATACCTTTTGTGGTTAAGCATGAAGATATCCGTCTTGTCTCGATTAAGGACTGAGTTGATGATTCATCTTGCCTAACTCATTTCGTACAACCACTCGCCTTGCATGGGAAAGGCTTAGTCTAAATCCCTCTAGTTGGTATGGCAATCACCTGGAGGCAGGTGTGCAACGGGGCACTAAGAGATGTATGTGGAAATTGAGAAAATATATGAAATGTAAAGAGCTCTGTAAATTATTTTATTATGAGATATGGCCTTAGTGTTCCCGTGGTGAGCGTCATTACTTAGCTATGGAGGGTAATGGCTTTGATGGATCTATGCTTGCACGACGGTGTTAAGCTACGGTATCCTACTTATGGGGAAATTGTACAATCTCTGCAGAGTATAAAATTTATCTGGATAGACGTGTCCGCAGTATCGAACGAGTTATGGTTTGGTTTCAACAACTAGATGGGTTGGGATGAGTGAAAACATGAGAGTGAGTGTGATTTTGGAAATGGATGGTTATCTGTCATATGTTGCGGAAACAGAGGGTTCAGCAACACCTAAAATTATGATCAACCCCTTTTTTAGAAATACTATTATATATAAAAAATATATGTCTTTTGCAAAGGTATTTATAAAATGAAACCCTGCATGTGTAAAATGATAGCTTTATGCAAATAAACCAAGCCTTATCCTTGATTTATTCATATGCATATACTGATATCCCATTCCATAGGGTAAGGTTGGATTTGCTGAGTACTTTGTACTCACCCTTGCTTTGTTGAACAGAGGAAGATCCGAACTTCAATCCTGACGTGGCGTACGAATAAGGTCGTGTCTGCACCCAACTAAGCCTGTGGCATTATGATCCGTCAGATGATTTGTATCAGCGAGACCTTTTTCTAGGTCTGTTGGACCTGTATTATGTTGTGGTTACTTTTAATCGTGGCATGTTTTCATTGTCCACGCTTGTCGAGACTACTGCAATAAGACCTATCTGATGTAATAAATGTGTTACTAGCCTCCTAGGACTAGTATTGTATCACATTTGAGTTCCTGGTTAACCAGGGGCGCTTCAGGTGGTATCAGAGCCGTAGTTGGCTGTAGGACACGACCTTGGGCTTTTTAGACTAGTATTTTACATATAAAAGTATTTCTAAAAAAGTTCTTACCCTCTCCCCTTAATTTGAAAAAAAATATTTACTCTTATCTACTTCTCTTAGATGATAGAAGGAGTTTGGATCAGTAGCTATTGTCTAAATGTCAAAGGCTTTTCTAAGCTCTTGTATGCTACCATGCAAAGGCTTGGAATCAAGGATCACCCGAAATATGAAGGCAGAGAATACATAGAGCATGAAACCGAACGGTGTGAAGTCACCGTATATGTAGGGAAAAGTGAAGACTTCCCTGACATAGCTGAAGCATGGAGTATAACTGTGACCGGATTTCGGTTTGCAGATACATATCAAGCTGCCGCCCGCAAAGCCTTGAGGTACCTGTGCCAAACCTACGAGAAGCCCATTGCCCGTACACCCATGAGATTCTTTCCACCCCGAGAAAGAGATCGGCCAGTTTGGAGGACCCGCATGGACATCTTGCAGGGACGTTATTCCCTCGAGGATGACCCAACTGTGGTATTCATGACCACATACCTACTTGCTCTGGATGAGCAATATGATAAACAGGCCTCAGAGTTGAAGAAGTGCATCCACCATGTGAAAGAAGCTGAGATCTTGGTTAGAAAGCTCCATGTGCAGCTTGCAGAAGCTCAGGCCCAAGCAGCTACAGCCGAGAGTCGTGAAACTGCCATTTCTGAAGCCATGAAGGAAGCTGAGGATCGTCATGCCTAGGAGTTGAAGGATGCCTACCTTGTCACCAGGGCCAAGAGAAGAATGCTAGCTCTAGAAGACCAAGAGCCCATAATCTTGGAAGGGATCCCAATCATGCCCCTAAAGATAGGAAAAAAATTGGCAATTGAAGGACCATTAGCTCCCCCACCCACAACAACCTCTCATGAAGCTTCGGAGTTGGAGCCTAAGAAAGAAGAAATCCCCCTCCTCAGCCAGCCACCACCAAAAGATGACGGCGACCCGCCTCTTATTCCGAAGGAAGAACCACAGATGACGAAAGAATGATCCTTCTCAAACACCAAGGGAATGAAGCCATCAGTTCGAGAAAGTTGAAGATTAGTTGCACCCAGTTCCTCCTTTTGTCTTAGGTAAGTGAAGTTTACTTCACTTTTGTTTACCCCAAAGGAGATGAATCGTATTATAGAACACATATTTTTATTATGTTATAAACCACCCTCCTATTCAAAATATATATTTGTGCTTGTTGGTTGTGCTAATTGAGTGCTCTATGTGTGTTCCCTTACGGGATAGCAAGTCTTAAAGACTTGCACTTTTTTAAAAAAAGTATAACGCCTTAATAAACAAAGCATCACTCAATAGATCTAACACTATCTAATGCTTTTCTCCTCATCTCAACCAACAGATGCCTCCTAAGCCAGCTACTCGCTCCCAACCAAGTTGCCGTGCAGCTAGCAGGCAAAGTCAAAATCCAGTTGATAGTCAAGCCAATGCAAATGCTGATGGTGTCCGTGAAGATAAAGTGAGTTAGACTGGGAACCATAATGGAGAAGATGAGTTGCCCCTCCTCCAGCAATTGACTTAGCACAAGTCATGGCAACTCAAACCCACCTTTTGGAGACTTTAGCCCAAGGCATGAACCGCCCCAGGAACAACCGTGGAGCTAGATTCCAGGATAAAATGACTGAGTTCATGAGGCTTAAGCCACCCACCTTTGTTGGGTCTGACAACCCCATGGAAGCAGATGATTGGCTTAAGGTCATTGAAAGGAAATTGGATACAATCCACTACAATGGAAGGGATAGAGTTATGTTAGCAACTCACTAGCTGACAGGAATCACCCTTTCATGGTGGGAAGCCTATAGTGGAGCTGTGGACAATGCCAATACTATCACATGGCAAGAATTTGTGGAAGAATTCTGTCGGTACCACATTCCAGACAGAATCATGAAGTTGAAGTATGATGAATTTCGCAACTTGAAGCAAGGAAGCAAAACTTTGAGTGAATACATCTTCTAGTTCACTGAGTTATCTCGCTATGGCCCAGAATTAGTCAACACTAATACCAAGAAGCAGACAAAGTTCATAGAAGGACTGACCTGTGAGTTGAGGACTCTTATGACCCCATAGATCTATCCAAACTTCAACACCTTGATGAACCGAACCATTCTGACTGATGTGGCCAAAACTGAAGAAAGAAAGGAGAACAAGCGCAAGTTCTTAGAGCGCAAAGTTCAAGAAGGAGTTAGATCCCAGAGGCAGAAAACATTAAGCCAACCAAGCCAACGAACTCAAGCCCCAATGCAGTTTTGCTCTCCTGCCAGTGCCTCTAACCAGATGCAGCCATCATATCAGCCCAAGACAACTTATCAGAATCAGACTTATGGCAAGACCCAATAAAACAGTATCGGTCAAGTCACCAACAATGGCAAAGCATGCTTTCGTTGCCATGAGACTAGACACTACATTGCCAACTGTCCTTATAAGGACAACTCAGCAGTGTCCACCCAGTCCCACACTGTTAATGGACCAAGACCTGCAGTGTCTAGAGCCAATCGTGGTTTTCCTCGCAACAACACCAACACCACCAACAACAGCCAGATGGTAAAGCAACCTCAGCAATCCTATGGCCGAGCTCGTGTCAACCACATTCATGCTCAGGATGCTCAGACTGCTTCAGGAGTGGTACTTGGTGAGTTCTTAGTCAACTCAGTACTTGCAACAGTATTATTTGATTCTGGAGCATCACATTCATTCATATCATCAAGTTTTGCTGAGAAGCATAAAATACCCACAGTACTACTAAAGTTACCCCTAATAACCTAAACACCTGGGTCTGACATCAAATGTCATCTAGGTTTTTTAAATGTAAGGATCATCTTAAGTAGGGTAGTTTTCCTAGTAGACTTAGTAGTGCTCAAGTCTAAAGGAATAGATGTTATCCTTGAAATGGATTGGTTAACACAACACAAATAGAGTTATTAGTTGTGCCACTAAGAAAGTATCATTAGTTAACCAAGAAGGGATTAAGGTGAAATGCCAAACCCGAGGATCTAAAGTCAACCCAATGGTCTTCAACTTAGATGCAAGGACCATAGAAGAAGTGCTAGTAGTGCAACAATACCCTGATGTATTCCCTGAGGAACTACCTGGAATGCCACCAGATAGAGATATAGAGTTTATCATTGATTTTATCCCTGGGACTGCTCCTATAGCCAAGAGACCTTACAGAATGGCCCCTGCAGAGTTAGCGGAACTAAAGGAGCAATTGAGAGAATTTCAACAGAAAGGTTATATTAGGCCTAGTTCTTCACCATGGGGAGCCCCAATCCTGTTTGTAAAGAAGAAAGATGGAAGCATGAGAATGTGTGTGGATTATAGATCCCTAAATGAAGTCACCATCAAGAATAAATATCCCCTACCAAGGATAGATGATCTCTTTGATCAGCTTAAAGGAGCCAAGTATTTCTCCAAGATTGATTTGAGATCAGGTTATCACCAACTCAAGATCAAGAACAGTGATGTCCCTAAAATAGCCTTTGTAACAAGATATGGGCAATATGAGTTTACAGTGATGTCCCTTGGATTAACCAATGCCCCTGCTTATTTCATGAACCTCATGAACAAGGTATTTATGGAGGAGCTAGATAAGTTTGTTGTAGTCTTCATTGATGACATACTTATCTACTCTAAGAGTGCTGAAGAACATGGACAACACTTGAGAGTAGTGCTGGAAAAGCTAAGAAGACACAAGTTGTATGCCAAATTCAGCAAGTGTGAATTTTAGCTTGAGAAAGTTGCATTTCTAGATCATATCCTGACAACGGAAGGAGTTACAGTGGATCCTGAGAAAGTAGAAGTTGTCTCTTGTGGGGGTATTAACCCCTATACCCCTACGGCTAAGCTTGGGATGGCCTGGATCGATGGTTTCAGTCCACCCAAAAGGTGACGTGCGGCCCAGTTAACCTGATCGGAGTCCCGCACAAGGAATCAAGACGGATTTGGTGATGAAGCAGGATCCTGGTCGGTTAGAATAGGAATCCTTATCCGGCCACATATGGCAATTGTAACTGACTAGGATTAGTTTCCAGATCTATAACCCTGCCCCCCGAACTATATAAGGCGGGCAGGGGACCCCTCTAAAAATCATCTCTCATTGACATACCACAATACAAACCAGACGCAGGACGTAGGTATTACGCCTTCTTGGCGGCCGAACCTGGATAAAACTTCGTGTCTGTCTTGCGTCACCATCTTGTTTGGAGCTTGCGCATCTGTCTGCCGATAATCTACTACCTTAGGCATACCCCTAGGTAGATCGCCGACCATATTTCGTCGACAGTGGCGCGCCAGGTATGGGGTGTGCGTACCGCTCTCCAAGCAAACAAGATGGTCATCATCTCCAGCTCCATGGCCGTGCCCAACGGCCTCACGTTCACCGTCGGCCAGATCATCTGGATCACCGGTCCCGACGTCTCCATCTCCATGACCACGGAGGAAGCGTGGATTCAACCCGCGCCGATGACTACTTCACCTGCATCGGCTACGGCTCCGACCACGGCAAACACGGCTCCGACCACGATGGATCTGCCTCTGACCATGGTACATCTGGCTCCGAGCACGCCTACAGCCACGCTGACAACTCGTCGTCCATTTCCCCGTTACAGAGGAAAGCAGATCGACAAAACCGACCTGCTCGACTCCATCGATCGGGTCGGCATCAAACTCACTGAAACCCTAGCTCTGGTAAGTATGATTCAAAGCCAACCTAATGAGCAAGTAACGGCTCCCCACAACAGATCTATCCGACTGGCTCAGACCAGTCGTCCTGCACGACTTGGAACAGATCTTGTGATCGTATCTACTCCTAAGGGGCGCTCCGCTCGTCGCCAGCCAGCCTTCGCGACGGGTCTCCGACTCTACGAGTACGAAGCCCCGACGGAGAACCACCAGGTCCAGCCCTACGGCCTGCAAAACGTTGCCTCCAGCTATGCGCACAACCTACGACGCCGCTCGGATCCAGGTCCTATACACCGATCTCGGCCGAAGCCACGCAACATCGTCAACATGGTCTGGATTGAAGATTACCGAGAAGGATCCGTCCACACAGTCCGAGAGGGTGACTCCGGCTCCTCATCCGGCATCGCATCCAACGCATCTGTCCACACCGAGCTTCAGCGTCACGAAAATGAAGGCGTCAAATACGATCTGGATCTACCAGATCACGCCCCGGGTTTTCCCCAATTTCCGTCTTTCCCACCAAGACGAGGGGATTTGATCCATGTCGTCAGCAACGACGAGCCGCCAGCAGTTGGCGAAACAGAACAAGAAAAGATTGCACGCGAAGCACGCAATATTAACCGGTTTAATCACCGGCAAATCAAAGCTGAAGCAGACCAGGAGGCACGACGCATAAGGGTCCGACCACGTGACCTCAATGATGCTTTTGACAGGGTAGGGGACAAACAAGTCTTCAAGACCCCAAGCGCCAACGTGGCCGTCGCCTTGGTGACAATGCAGTGGCTGCCTAACACTCCCGAGACCCAGGCAGTCCGTGATGACATACAAGCTTATCTGACAGCTGCTGTGGCTCAGACTGCAGAAATAAATCAAGCCCGGGCTCCATCCGTTTCTGTCGAATCAAGCCACAGCCGCCAATACTCAAGTCGCTCACAGCCATTCAATCAACGCGGCTTGCGCAATAACGACCCATCGGACAATCGTCAAGGCGGAAACGATGGTTATGATAGTGGTCGGGACGACAACCACCGCCGGGAGGGTGACCGCCATGGCGTTCGAGGCGACAATCGCCGTGATAACCACGGTCGCAGGGCTAATCCAGATGGCAATAACGATCTTTGCCATTACCTCGTCGGACGTGATCTGCGCGCTCGCATCAACCAGAGAGCCGATGATCGTGCAACCCATGAAAGCTATCGCCGCATGGAATATGACACTGCCCACGGCCCGCCAGGTTTGAAACAGTTCACTCCACACCTTCGCCAAGTCATATGGCCCAAGAATTTCAAACTCGAGAAACTTCAGAAGTACGACGGCAAGGAAAACCCCGAATTATGGGTCATGCTCTACGAAACTGCGTGCCGCTCAGCTATGGCTGACGAGCACATCATGTCTAACTACTTCCCAGTCGCGGTTGGTCATGCAGGTCACCAATGGCTGGTTAGCTTGCCAGCGAACTATTTTGACTCTTGGCAGGAACTCAGGCAGGCCTTCATCAATAATTTCATCGCTACTTGTGAACAACCCGGCAACAAGTACGATCTGCAACGGATCCGAGATCGAAAGGATGAACCACTGCACGAGTACGTTCGGCGTTTCTCGGAGATGCGCATCAAGGTCCCATCAATCTCCGACAACGAAGCAATCGAGGCTTTCGTCACCGGCCTCCGGTTCCACGACGCCCTAAGAGACAAGCTCCTCCGGAAGAGACCCGAATCAGTAACAGCGCTTCTGGCCACCGCTAAGAAATACGCGGACGCTGATGACTCTAAAAAAATAATCGTTGAAGAAGCAGCAAGGTTTCCACGCTCCGACCACCCTCCACACCGCGACGATTACCGCGGCAATCGTGGTCAGAACGACAATTTTGACCGCCGCAACCAGCGCGACGACTCCCGCGACCACCATGATCAACGTAATCAGCGGCGCAACCGCCGTGACGGTTACAGGAGCAAGCGCGCTCGGGAAGACGACGGCGAGGTCAATACCGTGAAAAAGGGTGGTGGGCGTCGTAACTATGAGGACGACTACGCCAAACATTGAAGGGGCCTTGCCAGCTCCATCCTAAATCGAACCACACCATGGAGAATTGCCGCGTTCTCAAGACTATCTACTTGCGTCAACAGGCTCCGAATGCATCCGACAAGCCTAACGACGTGGGGGAACAGCGCAACGAGGACAACGACGACGACGATGCAGACCCTCGTCATAAATACGTCAAACCGACTGATCGCGTGCACACCATCATCGGAGGCAAGGTGTCCATTGAGACCAAACGAGAACGCAAGCTGCTCTCCCGCGCTTGCTTGAACGTGGCAAACACCGACAACCTTCTCGCCGATCTGCGGTTTCCCCCGTGGTCTCACCGTGAAATCTACTTCAGCAGGAAGGACCAATGGGCGGCCATACCCGAGCCAGGGTGTTTTCCCCTGGTTCTCAATCTTTGTATCAACAAGGTTCAATTCGACAGGGTCCTGATCGACGGCGGCAGCTCTATTGATATACTATTCAAAAACAGCCTGCCCGCTCTGAAAATAGCCCAGGCGGACCTGAAGCCGTACGAAGCACAGTTCTGGGGAGTTCTCCCCGGATAGAGCTCCACGCCTCTCGGGCAGATCACGCTACCTGTGCAATTTGGGACTCCAGACCATTTTCGCACCGACTACGTCAACTTCGTGGTCGCTGATTTCGATGGCACCTACCATGCTATTCTTGGTCGACCGTCGCTTACCAAGTTCATGGCCATACCTCATTACAGGTATCTGGTGCTCAAGATGCCTACTGAGAAAGGAGTTTTAACCCTCAGGGGCAACGTATATGCAACTTATACCTGCGAGGACGACAGCTTCAAAATAGCAGAGGCCCACGACCTCTCTATTCGCATGGCCGAGACCATCCTCGATGCTAAGAAGACCTTGGCCGACCACCTGGAGATCCCAGAGCTCGAGGCTCCGCGTAAGAACACCAGGTCCAAGGAGCACAAGATGATCCAGCTGGTCGAGGGCGATCCCAGCAAAACGGTCCTCATCGGGGCCAACCTGGGTTCCAAATAGGAAGACACGCTCGTCAGGTTCCTGAGGGGCAACGTGGATGTGTTTGCATGGAAACCTTTCGACATGCCCGGTGTACCTCGGAGCCTGATTGAGCACTCCTTAAATGTCAATAGCAAGGCCAAACCAATCAAGCAGAAGTTACGACGTTTTGCTCGCGACAAAAAAGAGGCGATTAGGGTAGAAGTTACACGGCTTTTGGCAGCCGGATTTATCAAAGAAGTGTATCATCCGGAATGGTTAGCCAACCCGGTTCTTGTACGCAAAAAGAATAATGAATGGAGAATGTGTGTTGATTGCACTGATCTCAACAAACACTGCCCTAAGGACCCCTTTGGCTTACCTCGCATAGACGAGGTCGTAGATTCAACCGCCGGTTGCGAGTTGCTTTCCTTTCTTGATTGTTACTCTGGTTATCACTAGATCGCTCTCAAAAAGGACGACCAGATCAAGACGTCTTTTATCACGCCTTTCGGCGCCTACTGCTACACGACTATGTCGTTCGGGCTCAAAAACGCCGGTGCTACCTATCAACGCGCTATACAGGCCTGCCTCAACGATGAGATAAAAGATGGCCTCGTCGAGGCTTACGTCGACGATGCAGTTGTCAAAACCAAGGAAGCACATACCCTTATTGACAATTTGGAACGCACCTTCGCAGCTCTTAATACGTTCCAATGGAAATTAAACCCAAAGAAGTGCATTTTTGGTGTCCCTTCTGGCATATTGCTCGGCAACGTCGTCAGTTACGACGGCATACGCCCTAACCCGGAGAAAGTCAAAGTTGTCTTAGACATGAAGCCCCCAAAAAAGGTGAAGGATGTCCAGAAGCTCACCGGCTGCATGGCTGCTCTAAGCCGTTTCATATCAAGATTAGGAGAAAAAGGACTACCGTTCTTCAAACTGCTCAAAGCATCCGAGAAATTTAAGTGGTCGGAGGAAGCAGACGCTGCCTTCACGCAGCTGAAACAATACCTCACGTCACCTCCAGTACTTACTGCTCCCAGAGAAGACGAAACTCTCCTCCTTTACATTGCGGCAACCGATCGGGTGGTCTCCACTATAATGGTGGTCGAGCGTGACGAGCCGGGCCACGCTTACAAGGTACAGCGGCCAATCTATTTCATTAGTGAGGTACTCAATGAATCCAAGACCTACCCGTAGATTCACAAACTACTCTACGCCATACTGATAACATCCCGAAAGTTGAGGCATTACTTCGACGGATATCGTGTGGTGGTCATGACCGAGTATCCTTTGGGGGACATCATTCGCAATAAGGATGCGAACGGACGCATTGTCAAATGGGCAATTGAGCTATGCCCCTTTTCCTTGGAATTCGCAAGCCGTACTACAATCAAGTCTCAGGCACTCGTCGATTTCATCGTCGAGTGGACAGACTTAAGCACGCCTGTCTCTCCGGGATCCGACGAATCTTGGACGATGTACTTCGATGGTTCTCTCAATATTGACGGTGCGGGAGCAGGAGTTCTTTTCGTATCACCATCCAAGGAGCAGCTCCGGTATGTCTTCAGGATTTACTTCCCAACATCCAATAATGCCGCCGAGTATGAAGCTTGCCTGCATGGTCTACGCATTGCGGTTGAGCTTGGAGTTAAACGTCTCTATGTCTACGGGGATTCGGCTCTGGTCATTAACCAACTCAACAAGGACTGGGACACGACCAGTGAAAAGATGGGCGCATATTGCAAGTCGATAAGAAATCTGGAAGGCAGGTTCTATGGCATCGAGTACATACACGTGGTCCGGGACAAGAACCAAGCAGCAGATGCGTTGTCAAAGTTAGGATCCTCCCGAGCCAAAATCCCACATGGAGTATTCGTCCAAGACCTGCTCACGCCTTCCATTGAAGACGAAGATTCAACGACCGACAAAGTTTCAGACCAGCAATTAGTGGCTACGGTTCCGGCGCTGAGCACAACTGAGCCGCTTCCGACCACTAATGAGCCGGACTGGAGAAAACCCTTCATCAAGTACTTAACAGATGGTAGCGGTTATATCGATCGACTAGAAAATGAGCGCCTGATGCGTCGCAGTAAGCAGTATCTGCTTGTTGATGGCAAGTTATGGCGCAAAAACGCTAAGGAGGAAATCTTGATGAAGTGTGTAACCCAGGTGGAAGGTGAACATCTCCTAGACCAAATCCACTCTGGCTCCTGCGGCAACCACGCAGCCTCAAGAACACTGGTCGGTAAGGCTTTCCGAGCAGGTTTCTATTGGCCATTAGCAGTAGCCGACGCAGAGAAGCTAGTTCGCCACTGCAAGGGTTGTCAGTTCTTCTCCAAGAGAATCCATGTGCCAGCACACGAGATCTAGATGATTCTAGCCTCTTGGCCTTTTGCATGCTGGGGACTGGACATGATCGGCCCTTTCAAACCGGCTCCAGGGAAATTTACATTCGTTTTCGTGCTAATTGATAAATTTTCTAAGTGGATAGAATACATGCCTCTGGTACAGGCATCTTCAGAGAAAGCTATCACATTCCTCGACCAGGTCATCCACCATTTCGGCGTGCCCAACAGCATCATTACCGATTTGGGTACTCAGTTCACCAGGAACGCTTTTTGGGACTTCTGCGATGAAAGGAGCATAGTTGTAAAATACGTCTCGGTGGCACACCCTAGAGCTAATGGACAAGTCGAGCGGGCAAATGGCATGATTTTGGACACATTAAAGAAGAGGATGTACAGAGCAAACGATAAAACTCCTGGTAGATGGCTCAAGGAGCTACCAGCCGTGGTATGGGGCCTCCGAACTCAGCCCAGTCGTAACACCGGCGTCTCACCATACTTTATGGTTTACGGCGCTGAGGCAGTCCTCCCAATAGATATAGCTTTCAGATCAGCACGGGTATAGAACTTTGATGAGGGCAAGGTTAAGTAAGCATGGGAGCTAGAAATCAACAGCGCAGAGGAGAAAAGGCTCGATTCTTGCGTACGCACAGCCAAATACCTTGCTGTTTTGCGCAGGTACTACAACAAGAACGTTAAAGAGCGTTTCTTCATGGTCGGGGATTTAGTACTAAAGTGGAAGATGAACCAGGCCGATGTCCACAAACTCGCAACCCCATGGGAGGGACCCTTCATGATCAAGGAAGTCACACGCCCAACGTCTTACAGGTTAGCTCACCTGGACGGCACGGATGTACCAAACTCGTGGCACATCGACAAGCTTAAACGTTTCTATGCTTAATTAATGAGATATGTATTCAACTTACATTTTTGATTTACTATAATAAAGCAATCATGATTTCTCCGACCACTCTAATGTGTCACTACGAATTTTATGGATATTCTGATTTAGCCAGTACAAGCTGACCACCACTCCTTCTACGGTTTTCGGAGCAGATCTTGTTTCCGGTTCCTCCCAACACGTGCACGAGATCCGTTCTCCACGTCGCGGGTGATCGGCAGGTCTTCCCTTGGTTTGACTTGTCCGTGTCCACGTGTGCACAGGTCATGTTACCTCACACTCCGACCACATGCCAACCAAGGGCCGCACAAAACCTTCGGGACGATGTGATGAGCAAAATGGTACAACTAAACTGAACGTTAACACGTTCCTACTTAGTTACACCAACACAAAAAAAATCAAGCTTAAACACATTTTGTATAAAGCAAACAAGCTTATAATGATATACAGTTACGTTATTACAAGCTTACCTGAAGAGGCTCAAGTTTACAATAACACAACTATGTCCTCCTTCTATAGCTCTAAGCCTATTACATTGGCTGGTCGGAGAGCAGGGCATTTACTGCTCGTCGTCTCTAATACCCTACTCGAGTCTCGGGGACTCTTGAGCTAGTCAAGCTGAAGGGGATGGCCCCACCGGTGCCTGGCTGGTCGAGACCGCAGGCTTCGTTGGTTGGCTTGCAGCTGATGGCATTTCCAGCTGGTTTGTTGACGGCGTACCCTGTACAGGTGCTGTCCCACCTCCGCACAGGTTAATATCACCAATTATCTTTGAAGACAATTCCAGCTGGGTCGTTCAAAGCTCCTCGGCCTTGTCTGGGTCTACCTCCTTCGGGTACCCAGCCTCCAAGCGTTTAAGATCGATCAGGGGGTAGTGAGCACGCACCATGCTCAGCACATGGGCACCCGTGTACTCACCCGCCTCCTTCACGAAGTCTTGGAACCATCCCCATGCTTTCTTGCATCTCTCGACCAGTCCGAGCTGGGGCATCTTTAGCTCTTCTTCTGTGAGCGCCGGGTCGATAAGGTCGAGGATGGGCACAATGCCAGTTGCCATTTCTTGGCACTGCTTTTTCCACATGTCCCGCTCCTCGGTGGTTTTAAGGCATTGTCCTTTCAAGTCGTCACGTTCCTTGATCACGGCCTCCAGGTGCCTCTTGGCATTGACTTTCAAAACTGAAAATAGTACAAGACATCAAACGTGATGACACGGCAAGGCAAGGTGGGCAATAGAATGAGAAAGGGGGTCTGGAGTGCTTACTTTTCAGGTCATCTTTCATTTTGTTATTTTGGTTTTGGAGTTCCGACTGGCTGCGTGCCAGTTTCTCATTGTCCTCCTTTAGGTAATCGCATTCTGCAAGCACACGGCTGTTTTCCCCTTGGAGGCGGGTCACTTCAGCTTCTAAACCTGCATTACAGCTACTACTGCAAAGAACAAATTAACACAAGTCCTACACTTGTTATGATATGGTGAAAACTTACCTGTTTTCTCCTGCTCTTTGCGTTGGAGTTGGCCGACCAGATCTTGGTTTTGTGCTTCTCGGTTTGTCTGCTCCTGGTTGGCGGTTTCAAGTTGCTGCCGTAGGCGTTCCACTTCAGCCGTCAGCTCCTTATTGGCCGTCGTGATTCCTTCTATCTGGTCGAAGCACCGTTTCGGTATCTTGCAATTTTCATCAAGTCCTGCATACAGACAAGCTACGTCAAATAGTTCGACTATACAACAGGGTCAGGGGCTCAAACCAAATATACCTAGACTTCCATCACCAGACGCTTGGCTGCCCGTTCGACTCTTAAGGTCTCTTCGATTTCTAGGATTTCTTCGTGCATGACCCATTCATCGTTCCGATAGCGCGACACATATACATGTTGTCGCCTATCTTGGGGACGGTCTAGGATTTCTTCCACTTCATCCTCTTCAGCCTCCTGTTCGGGAGGCGGCACTGGTCTGGAGTTTGCAGACTCCACTAGGGCTTTCCCACGAGCCGTCGCGTCAGCAACCATGTTCTAGACAACTTCTGGCTGCTGCTCTTCGGCTAGATTCAGCTCCCTTGGCGCCGCGGTATCCGCCTCAGCAAGGTTCATGCTTGGAGCACTCGTATTCTGTTCGGTTGTTTTCTCGACCAGCTGCTCGGGGACTGGTGTCTGGTTGTTCACCTGCTGAGGTTCAAGAGGAGTCCCTGCTATGGGCTCCTCCATGACTGATTGCTGAGCAGCTTGTCCCGCTGTTGTCGATGAGGACATTCCGCACCCAGCTAGCTGGTCGGGGCTTTCGGTGGTGGCCGATCTAATGAACTCAGAGACAAATTAAGAAGAAAATAGCATCCAATGCAAAATGCAAGGCTTACATCAAACAAAATACTTACAGTTTCGACTTGCGGAAGGATGTGGCAAAGGAATGTCTCCTCGACCGCCCCTGCTCCGCTTGCTCGGCAGTCTCCACCGGGACTTGTTCAATCCCTGGTATGGGCATCGGAGTATGGTGCGGCAAGTTTCCTTCGTCTGTCCTCTATGCATCAGTGGTTAGTGTTGTGACCACTTCTGGCCTAGAGGAGCCACCCTGCTCCGTCGGTTCTACTTGTCTTCTCCTCTTTTTGGGGATGAGCCGGAAGATGTCCGCATCCTCTGCTTCGTCGTCCGACAAAGGAAAGATGGCTTGACGTCGTTTGACAGCAGCCGGACGCTTGCCAGCGGCTCTGGTCAAGGCGTCTTCAACGGTCTCGAATACCGCCCGGTTAATGTCGTCGGTCCTGGCGCTGGTATGGGTGGCTGGGCCGGTTGGTTGCGGCCATTTTACACCAGGGGGAGGCGACACGAACACTTCTGCCCGGTCATGGCCATTACACTGAGACACAAAATAAAGGAAAAGACAGTTATTTTCTTGATATAACATGACTCTACAGTTAAAAGGAGGCGTCATTTACCTTTGGGGGACGTCGAGTCAGTTTGAAGGCGTGTTCGATGGCGTTCAGTACAACATAATTTGGATCGGCCAAATTGAACAGCTCTCCAATCCTGGCCTTGATCTCCGTCTTGTCGAGCGGCTCTTTTCTGGTCTTTGTCGGATCCGCGCTCCCTTGGTATTCGAAGCCAGGATGAATCCTTTTCTGGCATGGCTGAATTCGTCGGCTAATGAAGTTTCCGACCACGCTCGGGCCATCAAGCCTTCTCCACGGGATCATCTCGAGCAGTTTGGTGATCTGTTCCAAGTTTTTAGGTTTTTCTGACCAGCTATTTTTCTTCTCTGGAATTAGCCCCACATCGCACAGAGTGATGGTGTTCGGCTCTTCACGGATGTAGAACCATTTCTTGTACCACTCGTCCAAAGAAGTGTTCCACGGACAGTGCAGGTATTGCGCCTTCATGCTGTCACGCAGGTTCAGGTATACGCCTCCGGCGATCTTTGAGCCACCGCTTCCTTTTTCCGAAGACAGAACAAGTGGCGAAAGAGGTCGAAATGGGGCTGGAAGCCACCATACGCCTCGCAGAGATGGATGAAGGTAGAGACGAGAAGAATCGAGTTGGGATGCAGATTGCAAATCCCAATCTCGTAGTACAAGCAGAGACCTTGAAGGAAAGGGTGTACTGGAATCCCGAAACCCCGTTTGAAGAAATCTTCGAAAACCACGATCTCACCTGGTTGTGGATCAGGGAAGCTTTCTCCTTCCGGTGCGCGCCATTCAGCGAGGGCTTTGTTGTGGAGCACTCCCATGGCGACAAGGTCTTCGATGGTGTGCTCGTTGCTTCGAGACTTCCACCATTCCTTCGTCATGATTTCGCTTTTCTTCTGGGCGTTTTTTCTCGCCATTACGCGAAGTTTGCTAAGGAGGTGGATGCGATGGCAAGGGGATTTTGGCACTGTTTATCGGAGAAATAGGGTTTGGTAAGAGGAAGACGAAGATGAAGGTGGCGGCGACGAATGACGATGGGGAACGGTGACTGTAAGTTGCCAGATCTATATTATAAATAACAAAGAGTACCATCATTTCGCCTGCCCAAGATTCTTGGGAGACGTGCGCACGCGTGATGGACGGATTTTTCACACCACCTCGAGATCTACGCCAATAAATGCGCTCCTTCGTTACCAGTGAACACAATTCGGTCAGCGAGCTCATGCTTCGGGGACTGCCTCGATCACTCTCCGACCACGGCTCGGGGACTTCGTCGATCACTCTCCGACCACGGCTCGGGGACTTTGCGTCTCAACTACATGTGACTGGCGACTCGTATACAGTTGGGATATTCTTTCTCGTTTAGACCTGGCTAAAAGGCTCATACCTCGCCTTCCAGCAAGCTCGGGGACTACATTGGTACGATGCACCTGCCGGTGCATCTCGTATCGCCTGTATGACGGTTGGATTCTCAATTTAACTAGGAATTCTTTTTAGACCCTGGCACCACGTGCCTATGTCACCTACTACCAGGCTCGGGGACTAAGTGGGCACACTTCACCTCGCGGTGAATGTGCTTATTTTTCGACCACTATGCCTCTGATGATCAAAGATGCTACACTTCAAGACGCACTTACATTTCTTTTTAGAAATACAAGTGGGCACACTTCCTGGGACGGAAATCTTTTTCTTTTTTCTTAAGAGCACCATACATTCTTCGGACAACCTACTTCTCCGGTGATGACGGTGGTCGGAGAAGGTTAAAATGGTGTGTCGCAGCATAATACATGATGCTCGGGGACTAGCTGTGGGGGTATTAACCCCTATACCCCTACGGCTAAGCTTGGACTGGCCTGGATCGATGGTTTCAGTCCACCCAAAAGGTGACGTGCGGCCTAGTTAACCTGATCGGAGTCCCGCACAAGGAATCAAGACGGATTTGGTGATCAAGCAGGATCCTGGTCGGTTAGAATAGGAATCCTTATCCGGCCACATATGGCAATTGTAACTGACTAGGATTAGTTTCCAGATCTGTAACCCTGCCCCCCGGACTATATAAGGCAGGCAGGGGACCCCTCTAAAAATCATCTCTCATTGACATACCACAATACAAATCAGACGCAGGACGTAGGTATTACGCCTTCTTGGCGGCCGAACCTGGATAAAACTTCATGTCTGTCTTGCGTCACCATCTTGTTTGGAGCTTGCGCATCTGTTTGCCGATAATCTACTACCTTAGGCATACCCCTAGGTAGACTGCCGACCATATTTCGTCGACATCTCTCATTGGCAACAACCCACAAATGTTAGTGAAGTCAAAAGTTTTCTT
Source organism: Saccharum hybrid cultivar R570 (assembly GCA_038087645.1). Classification (NCBI taxonomy): domain Eukaryota; kingdom Viridiplantae; phylum Streptophyta; class Magnoliopsida; order Poales; family Poaceae; genus Saccharum; species Saccharum hybrid cultivar. The sequence goes on from JAQSUU010000810.1 coordinate 453,600, forward strand.
AGATTAGCTAGATATTACCGAAGGTTCATAGAAGGATTTTCCAAGATAGCCAGACCCATGACAGAGCTTCTCAGAAAAGATAAGAAATTTACCTAGACAGAGTCATGTGAGAAGAGTTTCTAAGAATTGAAGAAGAGATTAACAACAGCACCAGTGTTAACTTTACCAGACATTCACCAAGATTTCATCATATATTGTGATGCCTCAAGACAAGGTTTAGGATGTGTTCTCATGCAAGGAGGAAAGGTTGTAGCTTATGCATCCCGACAGCTTAGACCTCATGAGCAAAATTACCCTACCCATGATTTAGAGTTAGCAACTGTAGTGCATGCTCTCAAGATTTGGAGACATTATCTCATTAGAAACAAGTGTAAAATCTACATAGATCACAAGAGTTTGAAGTATATCTTCACTCAGTCAGACTTGAACCTAAGGCAAAGAAGATGGTTGGAGTTAATCAAGTACTATAATCTCAAGATTCATTACCACCCTGGAAAGGCCAATGTGGTTGCAGATGCCCTAAGTAGAAGATCATATGGTCAACAGTTAGTATCCAAAAACACTCATCTACAAGAAGAGATAGCACAGTTGAACATGCACATATTATGCCAACCTCAAAATGGCAGTCTGAAGGTGCAACCAACTCTAGAGGAAGAAATTAAGAAGACACAACATAGGGATAAAGATCTGATAAAGATTCATGAGCAAACTGGAGAAAAGAAAGCCCCATACTTCACAGTGGATGATAAAGGAACCTTGTGGTATAAGGATAGGATTTGTGTGCCCAAGGTAGGAAAGTTTCAAGAACTAATCCTTGATGAAGCTCATAACTCAGCATACTCTATCCACCCTGGTGCCACCAAGATGTATATGGAACTAAAAGAAAGATATTGGTGGAATGGTATGAAAGCAGATGTGGCACGATTTGTTGCACAATGTGATGTGTGCCAAAGGGTTAAAGCAGAGCATCAGAAACCAGTAGGTTTCCTGCCGCCATTGCCTATTCTAGTTTGGAAGTAGGATGAGATAGGCATGGATTTTATGAATGGATTACCCAAAACTCAGAAAGGGAATGATTCAATTTAGGTAATAGTGGACAGTCTTACCAAGGTTGCTCACTTTATACCTGTGCGCACCAAGTATAGTGGAGACAAGCTAGCACAGTTATATGTGGATAATATAGTAAAACTACATAGTGTGCCAAGTAAGATTGTATCCGACCGAGGTACCCAATTCACCTCTAAGTTTTGGAAAAGATTGCATGAAGCCATGGGCACCAAGCTAGATTTTAGCTCAGCCTATCACCCCCAGACAGATGGTCAGACCGAAAGAGTAAATCAGGTCATGGAAGATATGCTAAGAGCATGTGTGCTCACCTATGGTAAAGATTGGGAGAAGAGCCTATCTTATGCAGAGTTCTCATACAATAATAGCTATCAAGCCAGCTTAGGTATGTCACCTTTTGAAACCCTGTATGGAAGAAAATGTAGGACCCCATTAATGTGGTCAGAGGTTGGAGAACGGACCTTACTTAAGCCTTCCCTTATAAAAGAAGCAGAAGACCATGTGGTAGAGATCAGAGAAAAATTGAAAGAAGCACAATCACGTCAGAAGAGCTATTCTGATAAAAGAAGAAGAGAGCTAAGCTTTATAGTTGGAGATTTTGTGTACCTCAAAGTTTCTCCAATTCGAGGGACTCGAAGGTTTCAAGTTAGGGGCAAGCTAGCACCCCGGTATATTGGACTATATCAAGTGCTGCAAAGAATTAGAGTTGTAGCTTATCGTATTCGGTTACCTGAAGAAATGTCAGATATACACAATGTATTCTATGTCTCCCAATTGAAGAAATGCCTTAGAGTGCTAGAGGAACAAATATCACCAGATACTGTTGATTTACAAGATGATCTGAGGTATCAAGAAGTACCAATAAAAATACTAGACACAGTCACCAAGCAAATAAGAAGCAACACGGGAAAGAGAAGATGCCCTGAGAAAGGAGTTTCCCATCTGTTTAGGAACCAGGCGAATCTCAAGGATGAGATTCATTTTAAGTGGGGTAGGATTGTAACATCCCAAAAATTCACATTCAAAAATCACTCGCGTTAAAAATTATTTTCAAATGCATTTCAAAAACTACAAGTCATCTGAGCTCTATATCCTTCTAAATCTTATCCATCTTATATCCATCCCAACTACCTCATTTCAATTTATCATGCACCGTGGCATCGACATCACCCGCCTGTTCCCCATCCCTCTCTCTCGCTCGCTCGCTTCGTTCGATGCCCCAACAACGACGCGTGCACCGACCCCACCACCATCGCCGCCGCAGCGCACCTGTGCCCAGACCCCCCTCGCCAACTGCGGTAGCTCGCACGCCTCCACGGCAGCGGGTCCCACCTCCCACCTTTCCCTTTATCTTTCTTCTCCATGCATGGCCATAGCACATTCGTATATACGCGGAAAATAAAGCAAGACAAAGCACCCACCGAGGCAATATTCACTTTTACCATTTACCACGCGAACAAGCAAGGCACACAGGCAACATACATGTACCACCAGCATGCAAAGCACAAGCAAACAAGTGTTAGCAGTGCACCCACACATGCACACGTACAGATAGCTCATGCATGCATGCAAATTAGGCACCGACCACCATGCAAGGTTAGGCACCGACCACCATGCAAGGTTAGTGAAAGGATCAAGATGCCCAAGAGGGGGGGTGAATTGAGCTTTTCTAAAAAATAAATGCAAGGAATAAATCCTACAAGCTGGAATCCACCCCTAGTGTCTACTTGTGTTCCTAGAGAGTCTACCGATACAAAGTTTTGCACCCTAGTTTCCAATCCTAGTCTAGCATGGCAAGTCTAGGAATGTAAACAAGCAATGTAAGTAAATACGAGAAAGTAAATGCTTGAATGTAAAGGGGCAAGGAACACGGCGATGTTTTTCCGAGGTATCGGAGAGTCGCCACTCCCCACTAGTCCTCGTTGGAGCACCCGCGCAAGGGTGTCGCTCCCCCTTGATCCGCGCAAGGATCAAGTGCTCTCTACGGGTTGATTCTTTGACACTCCGTCGCGGTGAATCACCCACAACCGCTCACAAGATGAGTTGGGTCATCCACAAGCTCCGCCGGATGAACACCAAACTCCCAATCACCACCAAGCCGTCTAGGTGATGGCGATCACCAAGAGTAACAAGCTAGAACTCTCACTTGACCACTACGAGCCTAAATGAGAAAGTGGATGCACACTTGTTACTCTCTAATCGCTAGTGAGGAACTCTCAAGCTTTGATTCTCAAATCTCTATCCTCACTGGTGCTCTTGCACTACCTTGCACTCCAAAGGTGTTTATCAGCTGATCAAATGAGCAAGAGACCTCTAAAAGAGGTGGTGGGGATGTATTTATACATCCCACAGACGAAACGAACCGTTACCTGCTGACTCAGCAAAACTCGAGCTGACCGGACGCGCCGGTCGTACTGACCGGACGCGCCGGTCGCTCGTAACGGTCAAAAACCGAAAAACACCTAAATGACCGGACGCACCGGTCAGGGGTGACCGGACGCGTCCGATCGTGCGTGGAGCTTACTGTACTCGCACCGGACGCGCGACCGCGTCCGATCGGTGATGACCGGACGCGTCCGGTCGTCTCAGGACCTTACTGGACTATGACCGGACGCGCCGATCACACCCAGGTCGCGTCCGATCGGGTGTTTCCCTTAAGTGACACGTGTTGACTTCTGACCACCGCGTCCGGTCCTCGCGAGGACCGCGTCCGGTGCTCAGAGCTGAAACCCCAGCCGCGGAACTGAACTGACCGGACGCGTCCGGTCATGCCGAGGACCGCGTCCGGTCACGGGAAAACGACCCGAAACTCTCCGAAAAGCGTTACAACTTCAACCAAGTTGCTCCCAACTGAACTTTGAGCTATTCTAGAGCTGCCTAGCGCCAAGTTTAACAAGTGTGCACCACACCTAAACATAGGACTCGCCTAGGTCAAGCTACCCGCTCATGCCCCCCTTTATAGTACGGCCAAAAGAGAAAAACGAAGATCCTAACGACTATTCCAAATGTCTCTCAACACCTTGACATCCGGAACTAACCGTCCTTAATCTTGACGTCACTCTTTTGAAAACCGAAACGATTTCCATCAAGGGGCATGAATACCATGGTGCCCAAAGCAGTTAAAACCTCCATGACCTAACTTACCAAAGTTTCTGCAAAACACACGTTAGTCATGGTAACAAGGCGTTGTCATCAATTGCCGAAACCAAACCTCGGGGCCTAGATGCTTTCAATCTCCCCCTTTTTGGTGATTGATGACAACACTCAGATATGAAAGATTGGAGTTGAGGTTTTTGAGCATGCATGGTTCACATAAGCAACAAGCAATAAGCTGAGAAGTGAAAGGAATTGCTTATGTGTCCCAAGCCAAAAGAGTGTACTCGTAAGATAAGACAAAAAGCGTTAGTACACAAATGGATATAGCTCATAATTTATCGGAGTAAGGCATGGAAGCACTACCTTAGAGCTATAATAAACAACGGTGACAAGAGATAACACTAACAGGATGAAACATTAAGACTCAAGGTTTATCTCACAACGATATGTCACACGAATGCAATGACTGAAATGTAAACATGATGCATGAAAGTAGCACACAGGAAAAAAACGAAAAAACAACTCTCAAAACTCCCCCTGAAACTACTCTCTCTCCCCCTTTGGCATCAAGCGCCAAAGAAAAAACTAATCTAAGGATCTGAAGGGGGGACAGACGGAGTCGTGTCGGGTGCCGAGGTGCGCGGAGTAATCATGAAGTGTAGAGAATCGCCCTCGGAATCTGAGCTATCTGGCTGACCCTCGGATGAAGCATGTGGCTGTGTAACTGTCTGGGTCTAAATGGCAGGAACAGGTACTGTCGTAGTAGTAATGATAGGATCCGTCTGAGTGACCTGAGCCTGTAGCGAGCCAGTAGCCGGAGGATCTGTGGAGGCAACTGACGAAGGTAGAGTCTCTGTAGTACCAGTCCCTGTTACTGGAGGAATAGCTGCCTCTGAAGCTGACAGCCCTGAAGAAGTAGCAACTGTAGTATGCGAGGGCGTCGGCTGACCAGTCAACTCGCTGTAGGTAGCACTGAAATCACCGAAAGATGTGCCTGTCAGGAGGTGAGGGCGAGGCTGGTCTGATGGTGTAAACCCCGTGTGAATAGGAGTGAAGCTCGGGGACTGAAAAGACTGGGGAACCTGCTGCTGTGGAGATGTGAACTGGAAACCCGGCTGTCCCTGACTCGATGGATCAGAAGATGGTAAAGTAGAAGTCAGGACGGAAGTAGGCGGAGGAACCCCAACCGTGACTAGGTGGCGCAGGAGGTCCAAGTATTGCTGCTGACTAGCTACAGTCTGTCGCTGAATCTCATATTGCTATCTCTGCATTTCGACTTGCTGCCTCTGGATCTCAAGCTGCTGACGCTGAAACTCGTCCTGACGAGCCAGAATCTGTGCAAGTGCTGCAGCTGTGTCCTGAGCCTGTCGCTGTATTTGCTGTTGCTGTTGCTCCTGTGCCTGGGTCAACCTCTCAAGAATTGCCACCATGGCTGGGTCTATGCGGGAGGCTGAACCAGAGCCACCGGCCTCGTGGTCGTGGGACCGAGGAGACCGGTACCTGGGGATGGGCTGGTAGTCCTCATCAGTGCTGTCAGATGTCCCATCCTCAGGAAGATCAGCAGGCTGAGCGTCAAGATCTACAAGCTCTGCCTCTGCAAGCTCATCAACTGTGGCGTCCTGCTCAGCTGCTGTCTCAGGAACCTCAGGTCGCACACGCTGTCCTGGCACTGGGGCCTGATCTCTGGTGATTGACGTCCAAAGCTGACGGATATCATACTCAGGAAAAGCAGTGGTAGTATCTGATATCTCAGCTCGGATCTCTGCTGGCAGCTGAATAGATGATCTGATAATGAAGCAGATCCAGTGTGCATAGGGCAGCTGACGATTACCCTTGAATCCCTCAGCTATGGTGTCCTCCATCTCACTAAGTATGAGATCCCATATATCAAACTGTGTCTGTGAGAGGAGGTGGTGAACAACCCATAGCTGCATCCGAGTCAGTCCCTCTCTGTAGCCAAGTCTGGGAAGTAGAGTGCGTCTGACTATAGCATCCAAAACTCTGGCCAGTGGTGTCAAACTAGCGGGCGTGCGTCGAGACCCTTGGCCAAAAGGCTCACGGAAGCAGGGTCGAACCAAGTCTGTAGGTGGCACTGTCCCGCCGTGAGGGCGTCTCGGAGGAGGAGTCTGACCATAACATAGCTGATGTATCTTTGTGTCAAAAGCTGGGAGTCTGAGAATCTCCCGCACTCTGCTGCTGTATAGGCGGTGATCGCGGCCTCGGAATGCAAAGTGAATGAAATCATGGGCAGGATCAATCCATAGTGAAGCATAAAACTCTCTGACCCATGTGCCGCAGTATGCACCTGTCCGTCCAAGAAGATCTGACAAGCCTGGCAGAAAGGACAGGTGCGGACGTAGCTGCTCTCCCACAACCTCGACTAGTGACTCAAGTCGACAGACCCTCTGTGGTCGGAAAGCAATACCGCTGTCAACTAGAGCTCTGTAGAAATCCTCCTGAAGAGGGGTATAGAATCCTTCTGAAGCTCTGGGATCCCTCACAGGTGGAAACCACCGACTGACCTCCACGAACCTCAACCCCTGCACCTGATGTGCTGAAGCACCCCTCAAGTAAAAGTGCTCGACCGGGGGTGAACCTCTAGCTCTAGGAGGAGGACGTGCTCCACGTCGCTGACCCTCTGGCCTAGGAGACACCTGAGTACGGGCGCGTGTGGAGCGGCGACGTACTGGAGACTGAGCTGGCTGCTCCTCTGTATCTGCTGTAGCCTCTAGAGCCTCTGTGGTCTCTGTGGGTGGATCAACTGACATATCCTCTGCAGCTCTAGTATCCTCAGTGCCCTCAGTGGCCTCTATGCCGAGCTGTCGACCTTCAAGATGAAAGCGACGCTCGCCTATGCGTATGCCACTGCTCCTGCCACCTCTCTCTGCCTGCTCTGCTGCATCTGCTACGGCCTGAGCAATCTCTGCATCTGTGAGTGTCTTCTTCTTCTTTCTGGCCAAGACCTTGACACGCTTCCCACGTGCAATCTCAGACCGACGAGGAGGACTGTCGTTCCCGTCACCAGAGGCACCACCGACGTTCTTGCAACGCACCATGCTGACACAGTGACTGAGAACCTCTGTAAGATGATGAACTGTCACTCAAGAGGCTTGGCCTCAATCCGTATCCGCAGGCTTGGCCTCGGATTTAGCAAACTGATCTCACCCTGACACACAACAGACTCGCTGCAAAGACGGAAATAGAGAGATCTACTATAAACACATATATAACTAAAAGGTACGAATCCTAGAGATAGCAAGCATATGAGATACGATATGAATCGAAACGTGAAGCTACCTCGGATCGTCGAGATGACTGACAGGGTAAGGTGACCTAGATTGCGAGATTCCCGAAATCGCCGAACGAGCTCTGATTTGCCGAAACAAGGTATAATTAGGATTGAAAAAGAAACAGTTACGGCAAACCCTAGCAAGGAGAATGGGGTGACGCGAACCAACCTCGCGAAGAAGACGACGCGCGACGGAACTCGTCGACGAACGATCGTCCGACTAACCCTAGGGTTGGGGCAAAACCCTAGGCAGGGGAGAGGGCAAGACCTAGAAGAGAAAAAACGACCGAAGGATGAGAGACGGGCTAGGGTTGGCACGGGGGAGCTGCGGCTACTGCTGGCGAGGTGCACGGCGAGACTGGACGGCTTGCCGGCGGCGGTGGCGCGCGGCGCAGCAGCGTCGGGCGAGGGTGCAGCTGCGGGTGGCGCGGGAGCGGCCGGTGCGGCAGCGAGCAGCGCGTGAGCGGCGAGCGCGTGCGGGCGAGGAAGGGTGCGGCGCGGGCACGACAGGAGGTCGCCGGCGGCAGGGAAGACGGTGAGGAGGCGGCGGAAACGGCGAGACGGCGACTAGGGCAAGGCGGCGGCGGAAGCGCGTGCGGGTGAGAGAAAACCGGCCGAGGACGAATTGGTTTTATAAAGGGATTAGATCCGCGCGACATGTGATGACCGGACGCGGTGGTCGATATGACCGGACGCGGTGGTGCAGCGTCCGGTCATACTCCAGTAAGCTCCTGGAGTGACCTGACGCGTCCGGTGCGGACTGACCGGACGCGGTCTGAGTCCGGTCGTTGGAAGTTCGGAAATATATCGCGAATGACCGGACGCGGTGGTGGTAACCGGGACCGGACGCGGTGGTCAACAGAGGCGCGTCCGGTGCAGCGTCCGATCACTAGATCTGGAGTTGGTCTTCTGGATGACCGGACGCGCTGCTGGACGCCGGGACCGGACGCGGTGGTGAAGCATTACTGCGTCCGGTGCAGCGTCCGGTGCAGCGTCCGGTGACTGTTCTTCGCCCTTCTTTGTTCCAACTATGACGCGACTTCTCCCAATCAGGTTCCAATTCAAAGAGACACAAATAAACACCAATTGGAACACGAAATGAGAGACCTCACTCAAACCCTCAAAAAATTTTTAAAATAGGTTGCCTTAGGCTAGTATTATTTTTAAGAAAATAGGCAATAAACACCCAAGGAGCAACGTATGGCCACGCAATATAGTTTTTGAACCATTAGGAGCGTCAAAATGCTCTCTCTATCCATGGACGAACACAGAGGTTGCTCAAAACTTAACCGAAGAGAAACGACAAGAACAACAACCATGCATATGCAATGCAGTACAAGAAGGTAAAACTAGAAAGCTTGTCAAGTTTGATCCACGGTTAGGCTTTTTCACTCCTCCAAGGAAGGGTTATCGTAACCGTGTTAGCCAAGCCCTAAAAACAAAGCGATAAAAACAATGGCATATAATACAATGCAATGCAAGGGACAACACATGCTCATTTTTTAAAGTTACTAGAATCAAGCACATTGAGTTCACTTCTTAACCTACAAAAGGTTGCCTCATCCAAAGGTTTGGTGAAGATATCCGCTAATTGATTTTCACTTCTTACACCTTCTAGTGATATGTCATTTTTAGCAACGTGATCTCTTAGAAAATGATGGCGGATATCAATGTGCTTGGTGTGAGAGTGTTGTACCGGATTGTTAGCAATTTTAACGGCACTTTCGTTGTCACATAAAAGTGGCACCTTTTCAAGAACAATTCCATAGTCTAGGAGGGTTTGTTTCATATATAGGATTTGTGCACAACAGGCCCCCGCGGCAATGTATTCCGCCTCGGCGGTGGACAAAGCCACACTATTTTGCTTTTTAGATGACCAAGATACTAAAGATCTTCCAAGCAAATGGCACCCTCCGGATGTGCTTTTTCTATCAATCTTGCAACCGGCATAGTCCGAATCGGAATAGCCAACTAGTTGGAATCTAGCTCCTTTGGGATACCAAAGACCAATGCTTGGGGTGAGCTTAAGATATCTTAGGATTCTTTTTACGGCACTTAGGTGAGGTTCTTTAGGGCACGCTTGAAAGCGAGCACACATGCACACACTAAACATGATATCGGGCCTAGATGCGGTAAGATATAACAAGCTACCAATCATAGAACGGTAGAGAGTTTGATCAACCGGTTTACCTCCCTCATCTAGGTCGAGATGTCCGTTTGATGGCATTGGGGTCTTGATTGGTTTGCATTCTTCCATCTTGAATCTTTTGAGGAGATCCTTGGTATACTTTTCTTGAGAGATGAAAATCCCTTCTCTCATTTGCTTTACTTGAAAACCAAGGAAGAATGTGAGCTCACCAATCATTGACATCTCGAATTCCTTTGACATCAATTCACCAAATTCCTTGCAATAATCTTCATTTGTTGATCCAAAGATGATATCATCAACATATACTTGACAAATGAAGATCTCCCCATTAAGCTTCTTGGTGAATAGTGTGGTGTCGACCTTCCCAATGGTGAAGCCCTTCTCAATGAGGAAGTCCCAGAGGCGTTCATACCACGCTCTAGGGGCTTGCTTGAGCCCATACAACGCCTTGGACAACCTATAAACATGATTAGGATATCTAGGGTCTTCAAACCCGGGAGGTTGATTAACATAGACTAGTTCATTTATAAAGCCATTTAAAAATGCACTTTTCACATCCATTTGATATAGTTTCATATCATGATGTGATGCATAAGCAAGGAGGATACGAATGGCTTCAAGTCTTGCAACGGGTGCAAAGGTTTCTCCAAAATCAAGACCTTCAACTTGAGAGAACCCCTTTGCAACTAGTCTTGCCTTGTTCCTCACCACTATGCCTTGGTCATCTTGCTTGTTTCGGAACACCCACTTGGTTCCAATGACTCTTGCACCTTTGGGATGCTCTTCTAGTGTCCATACTTGATTGCGGGTGAAGTTGTTCAATTCTTCATGCATTGCAATCACCCAATCCGGATCTTGAAGAGCTTCTTCTACATTCTTAGGTTCAACACAAGAGACAAAAGAATGATGTTCAATAAAAGAAGCTAGCTTTTGGGATCGAGTCATTACTCCCTTTGTAGGACTCCCTATGATAAGATCTTGTGGATGTGCTTGAAGTAGTGGTGAATTTCTTTTATCAACCACTTGAGGAGGTGGATGAGGAGCATCAACATCTTGAGCTTGTGCCTCGGATTGTTCATGAGAGACATAAGTGTCTTCATTTTCAACTCTCTCATTCTTGTCATCATCTTGAGGCACACGTGATGAAGATGGTGGATCAACAATTTGTACATCGTCATCATCATCTTTTGGCTTGATGTCTCCCACCGGCATGTTCTTCATGGCCTCCCTCAAGGGTTCATCACCTACATCATCACAATTCTCAATTGCTCCTTGCGAGCCGTTAGATTCATCAAATTCCACATCATATGTTTCTTCAACCAAACCGGTGGCATGGTTAAATACTCTATATGCTTTGGACTTTGATGAGTAACCAACAAGAAAACCAATATCACAACGTCTTTGAAACTTCCCTAGGTGTTGACGCTTCTTGTAGATGTAACATTTGCAACCAAACACCCGGAAGAAAGAGACGTCCGGCTTCTTGCCATTAAGCAACTCATAGGGGGTCTTGCCAAGAAACTTTTATAGGAAGAGGCGATTTGAAGCATAGCATGCGGTGTTGATTGCCTCGGCCCACAACTTCTCCGGAGTGTTGTACTCATCTAGCATTGTTCTTGCAAGAGTGATCAAAGTTCGGTTCTTTCTCTCAACTACACCATTTTGTTGAGGAGTGTAGGTTGAAGACACCTCATGCTTGATTCCAATTTCATCACAATAAGCTTCAATGTTGGTGTTGTCAAATTCTTTCCCATTGTCACTTCTAATCTTCTTTATTTTGACTTCAAATTCATTTTGAGCTCTCTTTGCAAACTTCTTGAAGCAATTTGCCACTTCGGATTTGTCATGAAGGAAGAAGGTCCATGTATACCTTGAGTAGTCATCCACTATCACAAGACAATAGAGATTACCACCCAAGCTCTTGTATGTTGTAGGCCCAAACAAATCCATGTGTAGAAGTTCTAGCACTCTTGAAGTTGACATGAAAGCTTTGGTTGGATGAGTGTTTGCAACTTGTTTGCCCGCTTGACATGCACTACAAGGTTTGTCCTTTTCAAACTTCACATCCTTCAATCCTCTCACTAGTTCTTTCTTCAATAGCTTGTTGAGAGTGTTCATTCCAACATGAGCAAGCCTCCTATGCCAAAGCCAACCAAGTGAGGTCTTGGTGAACAAACATGTCATCAAATTTGCATCTTCGGAGGTGAAGTCAACAAGATAAAGATTATTGTATCTAAAGCCTTTGAATATCACTTGCTTGTCATCTATCTTTGAAACTTCCACTTCATTTGGTGTGAACAAGCATTGGAAGCCAAGGTCACAAAGTTGCCCAACGGACAACAAGTTGAAACTCAATGAAGCAACATAAAGCACATTTGAGAGTGAGTGATCATGTGATATTGCAATCTTGCCTATACCCTTGACTTTGCTTTTTGAATTATCCCCAAATGTGATCTTCTCTTGACATATTCCATTCTCTTCAATGGTGGTGAACATACGAGGATCACCGGTCATATGTTGAGTGCAACCACTATCAATAACCCAATGAGTTCCACCGGTCTTGTAGTTCACCTACGCACAAGAGATCAAGCTTTTTGTTTAGGGACCCAAACTTGAGAGGGGCCCTTGACTTTATCCACTAGTGACTTAGCAACCCATATTTTCTTTGGCCTATTCTTGTTTGGGGGACCCAAAAACATGACTTTCATCTTTCCATTTGAATCTTTTCTTAGCATATAATGAGCATTGAAAGCGAAAGGTCTAGCATGCTTGGGCAAGGGTTGTGGTGGTGGAGTTTTGCATTCATGAGCAAAGTGACCTTCTTGACCACACTCAACACATCTCTTTGACTTGGGCTTTGACTTGCTTTGTTGTTGTTGAGCTTTTGCTTTCTTCTCTTGATTTGCCAAGTACCCAATACCACTTCTATCCATCTTCATTACGGTGTTCATGAGGAGCTCACTTTGCAAATGTTAGCCTCTTGTGAACTTGCTTAGGCCGGTCTTGAGATGCTCTTTTTCTTGCTTGAGCTTTTTGTTTTCTTCAATGAGTGACTCATTTGTTGGTTGCTTCTCAAGAGCCATCAAACCTTTTAGCTTCTTGTTCTCATTTGCAAGCTTCTCATTTTCACTCTGAATCTTGGCATAATCATCATGGTTGCTTGACTCAACCACACTCTTGCCTTTGCTACTAGAACCTTGCTCAATGCTTTCAATGATCAAGTCATCACATGATGTAGCTATATCACACTTAACAACATGGTTAGTAGCATCATGTGTCTCAAGAGCAAGTTCATTAGCAACCACAAGACTATCATAATCAATTTTTAATGTGGTGTATTTGTCCTTTAGAGAATTGTGTCTAGTGATGAGCTCATCATGCTTCTTCTCAAGTTTATCATGTTGATCTTTAAGCTCTTTATAGGAGGTTTTGAGTTCCTTGAGAGTGGAAGACATCACTTCATTTTGAACTCTAAGCTCACCACTAGTCTTTTGAATATTTTCAAGCTTTGATGAGAGTGATTCATTTTCATTTTGAAGATCATCATTTTCACTTCTAGTTCTTCTTATGATTTTAGTGTATTTGTTTAACAATTTTACAAGTTCATCATAAGAAGGTGAGTCATATTCATCATCACTATCACTATCGTCATCATCATCACTATCATGGTTTTGTACCTTTCGTTCACCCTTGGCCATAAGGCATAGGTGAGTAGTGGACGATGATGGTGAAGGAGGCGGTGAAGGTGGTGATGAAGATGTCGGTGAAGATGATGGCCCCATCACAAATGCGGCAATCTTCTCTTTCTCATCATTGCTCTCATCTTCGGAGGACTCACATGATGATTCAATGTCGGTGAGCCAATCACCAACAATGTATGCCTTTCCTCCCTTCTTTTTCTTGTGGAACTCCTTCTTTTTGCCATCCTTCTTCTTGTATGGCTTGTTCCTCTTCTTCTCTTCTTCTTCATCACTTGAATCATTTTTCTTGCCCTTGTTCTTGTTCTTGTACTTGTCTTTTGGTGGTCTAGGGCATTGATGAGCTAGATGACCAAGTTTACCACAATTGTAGCAATCCATCTCCGAGATTGGCTTTCTCTTGCTACTTGTGAAGAATTTCTTCTTCTTGCCATCGAACTTGATGCCACTCTTGTTAAGCTTCTTTAACATCTTGGTGGTCTTTCTCACCATGAGTGCAAGTGATTCATCATCAACATCACTATCACTTGAACTTTCTTGCACCATCATGGCTTGGCCTTTCATCTTCTTCTTGTCATGACTAGCTTTGAAGGCCAAGTCTTTCTTCTTGGAAGATGATGAGCCCTCTTCCGGAGTGATATGCATGTACATCTCATGAGCATTGATTTTCCCCAAAACTTGAGTTGGTGTTGCGGTGGAAAGATCACTTTGGTGAAGCACGGTGACAATATGTCCATACTTCTCAACGGGAAGCACACTCAAGATCTTCCTTGCAACATCCGATTGGCTCATTTTGGTGAGCCCAAGAGCATTGAGATCCTCTACAAGAACATTCAAGCGAGTGTACATGTCATTAGCACTTTCTTTGGGAAGCATCTCAAAAGAATTAATTTTCTTTAAGGCTATGTGATAGCGTTCCTCACGCTCACTCTTAGTTCCCTCATGGAGAGCACAAAGATTTTCCCACAATTCATGAGCGTTCTTTGCATTACGCACGCGATTGAAGATATCTTTGCCTAAGCCCCGGTAGAGTGCATTTTTGGCCTTTGCATTCCACCGGTCGTACTTCTCCTCGTCACCACTTGGGTTAGCGGGATCCCTTATGGGGGGAAGCCCTTCGGTTGCGGCTCTAAGGCACCCAACATCTATGGCTTCGAGGTATGCCTCCATACGAATTTTCCAATATGGAAAATCGTCTCCCTCAAAAGTAGGAGGTGGTCCTTCCCCATTAGACATCTTGCTCTAGGCGGTAAAGCCTAAAAGTAGAGCAACACTGCTCGGATACCAATTGAAAGGATCAAGATGCCCAAGAGGGGGGGTGAATTGGGCTTTTCTAAAAAATAAATGCAAGGAATAAATCCTACAAGCTGGAATCCACCCCTAGTGTCTACTTGTGTTCCTAGAGAGTCTACCGATACAAAGTTTTGCACCCTAGTTTCCAATCCTAGTCTAGCATGGCAAGTCTAGGAATGTAAACAAGCAATGTAAGTAAATACGAGAAAGTAAATGCTTGAATGTAAAGGGGCAAGGAACACGGCGATGTTTTTCTGAGGTATCGGAGAGTCGCCACTCCCCACTAGTCCTCGTTGGAGCACCCGCGCAAGGGTGTCGCTCCCCCTTGATCCGCGCAAGGATCAAGTGCTCTCTACGGGTTGATTCTTTGACACTCCGTCGCGGTGAATCACCCACAACCGCTCACAAGATGAGTTGGGTCATCCACAAGCTCCGCCGGATGAACACCAAACTCCCAATCACCACCAAGTCGTCTAGGTGATGGCGATCACCAAGAGTAACAAGCTAGAACTCTCACTTGACCACTACGAGCCTAAATGAGAAAGTGGATGCACACTTGTTACTCTCTAATCGCTAGTGAGGAACTCTCAAGCTTTGATTCTCAAATCTCTATCCTCACTGGTGCTCTTGCACTACCTTGCACTCCAAAGGTGTTTATCAGCTGATCAAATGAGCAAGAGACCTCTAAAAGAGGTGGTGGGGATGTATTTATACATCCCACAGACGAAACGAACCGTTACCTGCTGACTCAGCAAAACTCGAGCTGACCGGACGCGCCGGTCGTACTGACCGGACGCGCCGGTCGCTCGTAACGGTCAAAAACCGAAAAACACCTAAATGACCGGACGCACCGGTCAGGGGTGACCGGACGCGTCCGATCGTGCGTGGAGCTTACTGTACTCGCACCGGACGCGCGACCGCGTCCGATCGGTGATGACCGGACGCGTCCGGTCGTCTCAGGACCTTACTGGACTATGACCGGACGCGCCGATCACACCCAGGTCGCGTCCGATCGGGTGTTTCCCTTAAGTGACACGTGTTGACTTCTGACCACCGCGTCCGGTCCTCGCGAGGACCGCGTCCGGTGCTCAGAGCTGAAACCCCAGCCGCGGAACTGAACTGACCGGACGCGTCCGGTCATGCCGAGGACCGCGTCCGGTCACGGGAAAACGACCCGAAACTCTCCGAAAAGCGTTACAACTTCAACCAAGTTGCTCCCAACTGAACTTTGAGCTATTCTAGAGCTGCCTAGCGCCAAGTTTAACAAGTGTGCACCACACCTAAACATAGGACTCGCCTAGGTCAAGCTACCCGCTCATGCCCCCCTTTATAGTACGGCCAAAAGAGAAAAACGAAGATCCTAACGACTATTCCAAATGTCTCTCAACACCTTGACATCCGGAACTAACCGTCCTTAATCTTGACGTCACTCTTTTGAAAACCGAAACGATTTCCATCAAGGGGCATGAATACCATGGTGCCCAAAGCAGTTAAAACCTCCATGACCTAACTTACCAAAGTTTCTGCAAAACACACGTTAGTCATGGTAACAAGGCGTTGTCATCAATTGCCGAAACCAAACCTCGGGGCCTAGATGCTTTCAGTTAGGCATCATCCATTTGCATGCTAAGCATCTACTCGCTACGCGCCGCACCGCCTAAGCATTCGACCATAGTGATGCCATTGGAGGCAAGCAAGCAAGCCAGTGACACATCCCTGCTTTCTGGCCTATGAAAAGGCACGCCTGGTTGCTCTCCCACAGTAGCACACTCAGCTCACCACTCACTTGCCTGCTCTCGCTTCACTTGCCTCACGTATACCGTATACGACCGTACGCACGAGCTAGGCTCGACTATCGTCGCACGACGAGGTGACCAGCCCATGAGCATCCCTTTGCTCTTCCTACTCTTCCTGTGGTCTTCTCTTTACTTTCCTCCTTGCCTTTCCCTGTGTCGAGCCGCTCCCGAGCTCCACGAGCTCAACCATGGTGTCGTCCATGCAAGAAGCAAGAAGAAGACTCTTGCCAGATTTTCTCTCCCTTCCCATGCATGGGCGTATGACGTGTGGGTCCTAAGCTACAACTCTATCCAAATAGCACACGCATAGTATACGCCATGCACTAACAGCCAAGCCAAATGCCCACGTGATCACCTATTCCTTAATCGCGCATTATTCTTTTCCGCGTGATTAAAATTCAGCCATCTTGTAGAGCCACATGCCAACTCCGATTCCAAATGTTATTCTTTTTAAATTCATCTTAAATCATGATCTATCTCTTATATAAATTTCATGATTTTTAGAGCTCATTTGAATTTATGTAATTATTTATCTGTGCTTGTTTGTCTGTTGCGCTCGTTGGGTACTTCTAGTTGATGGAGTGAACGAACCGAACAATGAGGACGTCGGAGGCGAGTACCGCGAGTTCGACGCTGAGGAACCAGACTGCCAGCAGGAGTTTGCCGAGGACGCCGATAGAGGCAAGTCCAGCCTATTCCCCTTTGATGCATGTTGATTCTATTTTAAATACAGTCCGTAGAAGCCGTTTTAAATATTACATATATGATATACGTACAAAGTATTTTTCCTGCTTAGTTAAGACTCGTTTGAATAGCCATTCTTGAATTAATATTACCTGATAATTGTCTTGTTCAAACTTAGGGACAAATAATATGCTATGGTAACATATAATTATTTAGTATGCTTAGGATTTGATACTCATCATGGATATACATTACTATGTTTTCTCAAATACAATGATTTTAAAAGAAAAACTATGTGAGTTGTGAAAATAAATTATGGGTATGATGAAAGGGTTAATTAACAAGTTATAGATGGTGATTACCCTAGAGATGGGACGGATCAGTGTTCCTTTTATGGGATGCCGTGGTGTCGGGGCTTGTACCTTTTGTGGTTAAACATGAAGATATCCATCTTGTCTCGATTAAGGACTGAGTTGATGATTCATCTTGTCTAACTCATTTTCGTACAACCACTCACCTTACATGGGAAAGGCTTAGTCTAAATCCCTCTAATTGGTATGGCAATCACCTAGAGGCAGGTGTGCAACGGGACACTAAGAGATGTATGTGGAAATTGAGAAAATATATGAAATGTAGAGAGCTCTGTAAATTATTTTATTATGAGATGTGGCCTTAGTGTTCCCGTGGTGTGCGTCATTACTTAGCTATGTAGGGTAATGACTTTGATGGATCTGTGCTTGCACGACGGTGTTAAGCTACGGTATCCTACTTGTGGGGAAAGTATACAACCTCTGCAGAGTGTAAAATTTATCTGGATAGACGTGTCCGCGGTATCGGACGAGTTATGGTTTGGTTTCAACAACTAGATGGGTTGGGATGAGTGAAAATATAAGAATGAGTGTGATTTTAAAAATGAATGGTTGTCTGCCATATGTTGCGGGAACAGAGGGTTCAGCAACACCTAAAATTGTGATCAACCCCTTTTTTTAGAAATACTATTATATATAAAAAATATATGTCTTTTGCAAAGGTATTTATAAAATAAAACCCTACATGTGTAAAACGATAGCTTTATGCAAATAAACCAAGCCTTATCCTTGATTTATCCATATGCATATACTGATATCCCATTCCGTAGAGTAAGGTTAGATTTGCTGAGTACTTTGTTCTCACCATTACTTTGTTGAACAGAGGAAGATCCGGACTTCAATCCTGACGTGGCGTACGAATAAGGTCGTGTCTGCACCCAACTAAGCTTGTGGCATTGGGATCCGTCAGATGATTTGTATCAGCGAGACCTTTTTCTAGGTCTGTTGGACCTGTATTATGTTGTGGTTACTTTTAATCGTGGCACGTTTTCATTGTCCACGCTTGTCAAGACTACTGCAATGAGACCTATCTGATGTAATAAATGTGTTACTAGCCTCCTGGGACTAGTATTGTATCACATTTGAGTTCCTGGTTAACCAGGGGCGCTTCAGCACATTTACAAAGGAGGTGTCGTTTGAGAGGTGGAGATGTGTGGAGACTCCCTCTCCCTCCTGCCGAGCAAGCTCGGCAGGATTCGGCGAAGAAACGGAGGCGAACGGAGGTCACTGGTAGTGACCGGACGCGGTCACGGTATGACCGGACGTGTCCGGTCATTGGTAGCAGCAGTCAGGCGTGGGTCGCTAGGGTTTTGGACCAGCGCATCTGGTCGCTCGTGGGACTGGCGCGTTCGGTCAGGCGCCCAGAGTGACAGCACAACATGAGGGGTTGATTGAACGTGGTGGCGCGTCCGGTCAGTTACGATTGGACGCCTCCGGTTACAAAAAAACCCTCTCTGGACCCTTTCTGTACTTGGATCGGATGCCATGTTTGTCGCGTCCGGTCGGTTGAGCGACGTGTCCGGTCGCTCGATGACCGTTAGGGCGTTGAGTCGACCGTTGAGATCCTGCACTCATCGTTTGAAGGGAAGGACACGTGGATGGCCATGGGTGACCGGACGTAGTGCAACGCGTCCGGTCATATCGACCGGCGCGTTCGGTCACTGCGAAAATTGCCTAGTAAAGGGGTAACGACTATATTTGACCATGGGGTTATATATAGAAGTGGTGACTAGCATTGGCAGTTGCTGAGCACCTTGGGGATGTGTTGCCCTTGTGTGTGCTTGGTTTGAGAAACCTCCAACTCACTTGTGCATGCTAGATTGCGAACTAATAAGCGAGCGAGTGATTCTAGTGCGATTGCATTGTGAGATTGCATCGAGTGGCACTAGGTGTTCATGTTGCAAGCTAGTGGTGCTTGTTACTCTTGAAGGTTGCCACCTCCTAGACGGCTTGGTGGCTTGTGACTCCGTCGAAGCTCGCAAGAAGATTGTGCGAGGCTTCGGAGAAGATTTGTGAGGGGGATTGTGCTCACCCCGCGGGGATCGTAAAGAGTAACTCTAGTAGAACGTGTCATTGAGTTACCACACTTCTGGTAGGTTCTTGCGGCACCTTTGGGAGGCTCGGTTGTGGATACCGATTAGCCGCCGAACCACGAGATGTTGGTCGACACAACGGGGACTAGCTTGGTGGCAACCAAGTGAACTTCGGTGAAAAATCATCATGTCAACTTTGTGTATTTCTTTACAATGGTTTGCATCCTCTCTACACAAGCTTGTATTTACTTTATCTACATAGTGCTTGTGTAGTTGCTCTTGTAACTAGTTTGCTTGTGTAGCTAGCTAGTTACCTTCTTGTTTGTGTAGCTAGAAGTATCCTCTTTGCGTGGCTATTTTAGTTTGTGTAACCTTGTTAGTCATATTGCTTAGTTTGTGTAGCTAAGTAATTTACGCTCTCTAATTTGGCATTGGTTGCCTTGTTATTGAGCATTGCTAGTGAGCTTAGGGGCTTTGTACTTTTGCTTCACTAGTTATGTAGGAGCTTCCTCGGTTGGTAAAGTACTAGTACATAGGTTTGTGTGACCTTGCTCTAGAATTGATTAGGTGAGCTCTTGCTATGCTTGACACCTTAGTTGCTTAATTAGGATCTTTGCAAGGTGCTAGAGAACTTAGATAAAGGGGTGTAGTCTTGGCTAGACCGATAGTTTTAATTCCACATTTGTTTCGGTTAGCCGGCGCGATTAAGTTTTAGAAAAGACTATTCACTTCCCCTCTAGTCCGCCATCTCGACCCTTCACATTCCTGTTCCTTTAGACTTCCTCTTCCTTTGGGACAACCGAGCATCTTCCATGTCCTGGACAAAAAAGCTGTTTACCAATACTAGTGTCGGCCCTCCTCCTCTCTTCCTTGTTTGTCCTTGCCTGTTCTTTCAAAGGAGACTGCACCTCTTGCTCATTATAATCCCGAGCCTCATTCTCTTAGGCCTGGTCTGAGGTTGAGAAGTGGGATCCCTCATCCCCCGTAAGAGATCGCGTCCCTCTGGACCTGCTGTGGTATGTATTCGCAAAAAAAGACCTGCTGTGGTATGAGTATGGAAGGCCGCGAAGCTGAGGACGCCCTGCTGCCAAAAGAGTCAGTCGCGGCTCTAGCAAATGATTGCATTCTACGCCTTTTTCCTCTAGAGCACGCAATTGGACGTCATATGGCAGCTTGCCCTTATCATTCTGTGCCACCTAAAGTTGGCACTCCAATTCCAAGTACCCCAGTACCCCGCAAGCATAACAAAAAACGGAAGTTTCTCATACTGCAATTCAAACCATTTTGGTTCCTCCATTTTGCTCATATGCAGAAGCACTCCACGTCGTAGAGGTTTTGCAATTCCAATAGCAGCCCGTGCATGTAGGAAGGTTCCACTTGCTTTTCCATCACCGTCTACATCCAACTTTACAACTTGGCCGATCAAACTCATAGCTCTCGATCCTCTCTGTTGATTCATCCAACCAAGCAGTAGATTGAGCATTCTTACCCAGATTTCCATGCGATCGAATACGATCTCTGATGCACTTAGGCGCTCATCATAGGGTTTCAGAATGACAGCATGCCGCCCCACCATCCAAGGAGTTCTGGCCAGCACCCTGTCCATCTCAATCTTCCCTGCAAATTCCGCCACAAACAAGTTGCTTCCTTTCTCTCCAATAGCCCTAAATTTCAGACTCGCTAGGTTCCCCCATGCCGGCTTCATTGCAGCTCGCACTGTGTTGACATGAACAACCATCGGGGACAGAACCTTCCCAACGATCTCCCATTCCACGACAGCAAGATCAGCATCGCCGTTGTCATCACTGAAGTCAGTGACCACCCCTTCCTCCTCCATGAGGTTGAGTTTATTTGGACATAAGATCCATCACACTCAGATCAGGGATCTCCCCTCCACCTCTTCGATCCACCCCCAATAGCCGCCATTGATGCGACCTCGTTCGGGGGGAAGAAACACTGGCGATCTGCAAACAAATAAGAATACAGACGCCATACAAATCCCAACACTATCCTAAGTGGCGCTTAGACCCGCTTAGACCCTAGTGGGGAAAGGGTTTGAAAAATCTATGGTCAACGGCGCCAAGAACAGCTAACCAGCGATTTGTGTTGGCCGCCGCTGACTGGGAGTCGGTAGGCGTGGCGTGGACAACGACGATGACCGGTGTGGCAGCCTAGAGGAACGTCGAGATCTAGATCGCCTCCGAATCGCCTTAGCGTCATTCCGTAATTTTTGGATCTCCTGCATGGCTGTACATCGTTGACTTGTGTGAACTTGTGAGAGCCATAGTGATCAATCATAAGGCTTGAGCGTTTTTGTGGCCGCATCTAGTAACTCATGAAGCATTTGTTTCTTTTGAAAGTGAAGCTTTCTAGACAACCAGACATCACCAGCGAGCACCTAAGCTTGTGGAATACCACAGGATAGTTTGCAAGGGCTGCTATCTTGCCCTCGCAAGAGGAAAGATCATCTCGTGGATTTGAGAAAAATGGTGAATAGACTCAGCTAGAGCTTGATCTTTGGCGGTCCCTTCCGCAACGGGACGTAGTTTTGGTGAGTCTGAACTACAGGAAGCAAATCTTCATGTCTCCGATTTGATTTGCCTCACTAATGCCTTTTTATCATGTAATTGAAGTTCCACATCGATCTATTTTGTTGTGCTTGTTTGTTAGTGCAGGAACTTTGGAGCCGTTCGGCTGGAATTATAAGCCAGCTAGAAAACACTGTTGGCTGATTTTCTGTGAGAGAAAAATACTGTTCCGGCTGAAAAAACAAGCTGAATAAGACGGATTATAAGCCAGATGAACAGGGCCTTTGTGATCTTGCCAAGAAACACTTAAAAAGTATTACAATAGGTTTGGTTCGTGATACACAAGTGATCAAGGATCATTCTGACTTTGTTTACAAGTTTACTATAGCAAAATGGGTCACACAGATTTCTACGTACTCCCTCTATTTTAAATTTTATAGACTCTAGGAGATACTCGAAGGCATCGTTTTATGTCCCTCCTGTCTTCTCTCCTATTTTTAGTGTCTGTTAGAGCATCTCCAACAGTTCCTCAAATAAGGTTGCCATCCCTCTTTTTTTAGCAAAACATAAAAATCTATCCTCCAACAGCTTAGTAAAATTGGTTGCTATCTTTGGCAAGTTGCCATCCGGCTCCCTCGCACGCGCATATATGCGCGCGCGGAGTCGACTTGCCATCGTGCGAAAAGTGGCGCCGGCGCTCCTCTCCCGCGCGCGCGAAAGCTGCCCGCCGCGATTTTCTTCCCTCGCCCGCGCCAAGAAAAGGAGTCCAGAAGTCACGCCGCCGTTTCCTTCCTCTATCCCTCTTCCACGCGAACCCAGGAGTCCAGAAGTCGCGCCGCGCCGCGCCGTTCCTCTATCCCTCTTCGACGCGAAGCCAGCAGGCGGTGTCCAGCCTTCAAGTACGTGGCCCGTCCTTTTCTCCATCTTCGACGCTGAAGATTAGGTGCGCCGCAGCGGCACTGGAGCCCAGGTGCACAGCGGAGGCGTTGGAGCCTAGGTGCGTGGCGGCGGCGGCGGCAGCTGCAGCTCCTGTCTCCTGCGGTCACACCTCATCGTGAGCAAGGCGGGACAAGACTGCGCCAGCGCCTGACGGTCCCGTGGCCGTGATGGCAAGGCAGGAGCGGCGATGGGTGTATGCAGCTGCCGTCACGAGCGTCTGTTGGATACTACGTGGGCCTACTTTTTTTTTAATTTTACCAAGTTGAAATGACAAACTATTGGAGAGTCTTTTTTTTTTGACTTGCCATATGATTTAGCAACTTGCCAAATCACAAGATTTGGCAAGTGAGTTTTGACAAACTCTTGGAGATGCTCTTAGCATCGTTTTCTAATTCTACGTGGTACCTACAGCCATCTTTTATGTCCCGTCATGAGGTTGGGGCAAACAGTTACCCCACCCTTGTCCACAGCTTCCGTGTGTCGCCATCATCCACGGAACATTTTTCGCATTCGCACGCAATGATGGAAGCAAGTGAGAGCATCTCCAACGGACTCTGCATATTCTTTCTAAATGCTAGGAATAGAGATTTTGATGAAAAACTATCCTCCAACAGCTTTTCTAAATGGTCATCCAAATATAGTCATCTTCTATTCCGGATTTTTCGCTAGCAAAAAAATAGAAGACGAGAATAGCTTTTTAGAGTGCGCATGAGATATAGAAAAGCTGTTGGAGAGTGAAAAATATAGAATGCGATTTTTATGCAAATGATTTTTTAAATATTGATTTAGAAAATGAAATTTAGAAAGGCTCTGGAGATGCTCTAAGCAACCTAGAACACACGCCACAAACGTAACGCCAGGCTATTAACAAAACAGCACGCACGCCTACCGTAAAAAAAAATTCGAAATGAAATACATATCCTTTATTTACGGCTTTCCCGGTGGCCGGTGCCTTGATTCCGCTGCCAACCTTGCTTTGTTTACGGGTAATCAAAACTGCAAGCAGGTACCCCTACGTGAATAAAAACTGGCATATTTCGCCCGGATTTGACGAAATTTTGAGATTATCGAGCCGTACGTCTCCATCACGTTGCGTAGTCAAGCAAAGCAGCTAGTGTTAGGCTCGTTCGGCTGTGCTGATAAGCCGGTTGAAAAATATTGTTGGCTGATTTATTGTAAGAGAAAAATATTATTTCGGCTAAAAAACCGAGCTGAAAAATATGAATTATAAGTCGGATGAACCAATCCTCAATAAAGTAGCGGCAGCAGCAGCAACTAGTGAATCCCATGGCTGTTACGTGTACGCTGGCTGCCGGCCTGCCCTGATGGACTCACGGTGGCCGAAAGGGTCATTTGCTAGTGTCCTAACCATGAGGAATTTTCAAGCTCACTCCGTGACGGCACCGAAATCCTCTGCCCGTCGTACAACTTTTCCAAATTTCATTTAAGCCTGGTTAAAAAGTACTGTTTACTGATTTGCTGTGAGAGAAAAACACTGTATCATGATTGATAAACCAGACTGATAAGTTCAAGTGAATTAAGGCTGGGCATTCGGGTTACCCGAAAAATTTGGGTCGGGTAATTCGGGTAGTTGAGAATTCGGGTATTAAAAATTACTACCTGATTTTTGTCCAAAAAAGCATTACCCGAAATTTCGGGTACCCGATAATTCGGGTTCGGGTTCGGGTTTTACCCGATATACCCGAAATTGACAAAACCAACCATTTTAGAAGAATTCAAGTACCATTTTAAGCAATAAACAATACTCCTATAAATCACATCATGTCTTCATATCGATTACCAACAAATTAATTATCAAGTTAGCATAAATCTACATTAATTCATACCAAATAATATATTTATATGGCATTGAAATACTTATTAGGAATAGAAGAGCAAATTTTTGAGATATTTTGGGTACTTTGGGTAGTTCGGGTATCGGGAAACATTACCCGAATTACCCAAACTAATTTCGGGTTTTTACAATCACTATCCGAAATTGGGATCGGGTATTTCGGGTTCGGGTACTTCGGGTCTGGGTTCGGGTAATTCGGGTTCGGGAATTGGGTATCGGGTATTTTGCCCACCCTTAAAGTGAATAGGGCCAAAACTCTCTTGTGCGCTTGTTTGTATCCAAGAGATGTCGATATATGGGACCTGATATCTCTGCAGTAAATTCCCTTTTTCTTCTCAAGTGATAGGGACGGGGGACTTTCTCCTACTCAGATATTAATGGAAAATAAAAATCATCTCCGTGGTTGAGTAAAAAAAAACAAACCGGTTCACTGGTTACCAATAACCTCACTGGCTCGATTTAGGTTAAGGCCTCGTTTAGTTATTCAGGAACAATTCCCTAGAATGATTTTCAGCTGGAATGGTTCGTTAATTTGTATATCTTTGATTAGTTGAAATGATTCCAAAGCACATTTCAGCATAATCAAACGAGGCCTAAATGCGATTGAGCTTATGCAACTTTCAATAGAAGATCATGACAAACAATAACCTCCCTGGTTTGATCTCAGCCTTTTGTTCTACAAACATGGGGAGCCCCGTTATTGTTGAGAATAATAATCTTTGATAACTATGGTTGAGAATAGAGAAATGTATTTTGTGTGTCTGAACCGTGACATCTTTTTGTCTTGTGCCATTTATGTCCCTTTATGTGTATCCCTGTTTCTTGTCTCTTTTGGGTTTTATCTCTAGCCTACCTCAACTTGCTTGGGACAAAAGGCTATGTTGTTGTTGTAGAGAAATGTATTTTGTTTCTTTCTGCCAGGGCCGAGGGGGCCAATGAAAGTAATAAAATACTGCTAAAAACACGAGGATATGGCCGAGACTGTCGCCCAGGCCGCGGTCACGTGAAGTCGCGAAGGCCCATTGGCTCCCCATGGTCTATGAGGCCCACAATCAGTGACCAATACCAAAGCAACACCTGTAAAGCTTTGCTACTACTACCTCTCATCCACTCGGGAACCCACTGACATCAGGACCCACAAAATTTACGGGCCCAATATGTCAATGTAACCGTCGCCTACCCTTTCCGCCCATCGTCTTCCCCAGCCGGCCGTTCCAATCCGTCCCCCCCAGTTATTCTATTCCCACTCCCACCCGGCGTCCCCATCTCCTCTGCTCCTCGCGCTCCCACCCGCACCGCACCTCCCGCTGCCGCCAGACCAACACCGCACTCCACCGCCACAGCCCCCGTCCCCCGTCACTGTCGTTCGTCAGCGGCGCCTTCGCGTCCCCAGTACGGTACCCCTAGCATCAGCTCACAGCGCTCGCTATAAGGCACCGCGGCCATGGCGCCCCCACCGGCTTCGCTCTCCGCGCCCAACGCCCTCTCCCTGCTCGCGCCAGCTACCGCTACCGCTAGAATCTCCTCCGGGAGGTGGAACAGACTCTCCGTCTCCGTCGCGGCCCGGCCCGTGACCGGGGTGGTGTCCGTCGCGCAGAGGAGGCTGGTCGCGGCGGCGGCGGCGACTGAGATGGCGCCCGCGGCCAGCGGGGAGGAAGGGAGCAAGCCGTTCGTGGAGGAGATGCGCGCGGTCGCGATGAAGCTGCACACCAAGGACCAGGCCCGCGAGGGGGAGAAGGAGCCCGAGGCGCCCCCCGTCTCCAAGTGGGAGCCCTCCGTCGAGGGCTACCTCCGGTTCCTCGTCGACAGCAAGCTCGTCTTCCAGACGCTCGAAGACATCGTCGAACGCGCCGCCGTCCCGTGGTGTGAGTGATCCGCTTTACTTTCCTTTCCCTGTTTGTCTTGATTGGTGGGAAAGGTACGGCTCTTACGCGATGCTAGTAATGGATGGCGCCTGTTGTGCTTCGTGTGCCTCTATTGAATCGGTGAAATTTGATTGGTTCGTGGCCAGAAAAAATACGTCTTCTCTACCTTTTTTTCCTTTTTTTGTAATAAAAAGAATACAATAGCCTTATCGATTTAAATCGATTTTCTATGCATGGCAAGTAAAAAAATAATGATGGTGAAATTTTCTAGAATAATTTCGCTGATTTTTTTTTTATTAAACTGAAGGTTCAATGTCTGTTGGGGTAGCAGTGGCTGGGTGGTTTTATTTCTCTTTTCAGCTATGAATTTGAGTGTTGGAAAAAGAGTTTGGCCCAACCATCCATGTAATAGGTAGAGAATGACTTTTAAGCACATGGATGGTTGCATATTCTTGCAAGGAAGAAGTTAGTTATGCTTGAACTCAACTAATAATGACTTGTTGTTTTATCCTTTTTGTGAAGATTGTGTTGCTTTGCATTAGATCAGAAACTGTTTAATAATAAGTATAGAGAGCTTTACATAGAAGTTAGAAACTATTTCCTCCAAGCACAAATAAGTCCATCTAGGTTTGTCCTAAGTTAAGCTTGTTTAACTTTGACCGTTAGTATCTTAAAGTGTACATAGATTGACTATGCGAGATTCATATGTTATGAAAATATTTCCCAAAATGAATGTTATAATATCAATCTTGTGTTACAAGATTTGAAATATTGATGGCCAAAGTTGAATAAGATTGACTTAGGACAAACCTAATGGACTTATATTGGTATGGTGAGTGCTATTTCATTTGAATTCCAGTGTGCTATTTTGTATGTGTAAACTGTACATAAAAATCACTATCTTTGGGACATTGTTTTTTTATTGCTGAACTTGTTCCTCTTTTTGGGTCATCTAATTTGGTCAATTTATGGATCAACTTGCTCAAAAGAATAATAGTCTGATCTATCCTTTATTCCTGATTGATGGTTTTCTATATCGTTGTAATATTTATATCTACTAGATAGCTACCTCCTCTCTGTTGGATTAACATCACAACCGCAACTGTTAGGCATTAGTTTAAAGGCCTTCTTACTTTGTTATGATATATGAAGTCAGAGTGCTAATCGTCACTTGAATTTGAAATATTTTTTGTTACAAGGTATAATATGCAAAAACAATTACCCCCAAGGGCATGCAAAAAAAGGTTGTTGTATTATTGTTTTGGAGTTCAGTTTATGATATGGTTGCATACTGTTGCACCATGGCCTAATGTGATTAAACACTCATGTAGGAAAAATGGTTGTAGTCTGGTGTACTTATAGCTGCATTTGCCCTCTTAACATGGTTTATCTGGAAGTAACGCATAAGAGATAATGGTAGTGTCATACAAGAATTCTCTTCCAACTCACTGCCCCGGCACCCTTCCTTTTGTTAGATCTAGAAACTAGAATGGCTGATGTTTCTTTTTTTCTTCCTATTGGTAGTTTGGTACACATATTACCGTATGCTGTTGTGTTTGCATGTGTTCTTGGGCTAGCTCTTCGTTATAGATTGGCTTGTCTTTTAGACACAGCAATCTCTTTTTATTGATTTGTGTGCTTTATTAGAAAACAACAATATTTACCGAAGAAGCACATGAAAGGGTGCAATCAAATGATATGAACCTTCAACTGCTGTTAATATTGCATTACTCTGTGGACACGTCAATTGACTTCAACAACGAAGCGGCTCACAAACTTCTATACTTTTTGTACAAAATGAAATCTCATACTCCTACTATTCCAAATTATAAGACGTTTTGGCTTTTCTAAATATGTACTTGCTATGCACTTAGATATACACTATGTTTTAGATATATAGTAAAAGCAATTTATCTAGAAAAGACGGAACATCTTAGAATTTGGAATTGAGGGAGTAGTAGTTAATGGGCGATTGCATTGTCAAGATTTCCAAAGATGCTGCTTGTTGACATTCTAGTGGTGTGTGTTTCAGATGCAGAGTTCCGGAATACTGGGCTGGAGAGATCAGAGGCACTCAAAAAGGATCTGGAATGGTTCAGGCAACAGGGCCACACAATTCCAGAACCATCGCCCCCTGGCACCACATATGCCTCTCTACTGGAGGAGCTGTCTGAGAAGGATCCCCAGGCATTTATCTGCCATTTCTATAACGTATACTTTGCTCATACTGCTGGAGGCCGAATGATTGGCAAAAAGGTGAACTGCCCCACCCCCTTCTTCTGAGAAAATGACAAATACTGAGTATATGACATCATGCCAGAACATTATTTCGGCATACATATTTTACACGACATTGACATACTGTATTCAGGATGTTTCCGTGTCGTCATCAAATTCCCAAGCATGCTTATGCATTTTCTATTGAATATGATTCCTTGTGCTTTTTTTTTCTTTGTCGATACTACAGTGCAATTCTGGTTAGGAATATGATTCCCTGTTGGGTTTTTTCCATTGCTGATGTGGGCAGTTTATAAGTCTGAAACTACTTGTTCCTCCATTATCTTGTATCATTTAACTGAGTATCATGCTCCTGGTATCTTAGGTTTCTGAGAAGATTCTGAACAAGAAAGAGCTGGAGTTCTACAAGTGGGAGGGCAATCTCTCCCAGCTGCTGCAGAATGTCCGCAACAAGCTTAACGAAGTCGCTTCAGTAAGTCCCTGGAACTAAACGCTGCCTCTTTTCTCCCAGCCCGGGGCGAGGACCGAAGCTTTTTAACTAAATGGCAAATTCTGTTGCATGTACTGGTTCCGCAGAGCTGGTCTCGGGAGGAGAAGGACCACTGCCTGGAGGAGACGGAGAAGTCGTTCGCCTACTCAGGAGGCATCCTCCGCCATATATTCACCTGATCTGACATGTTGGCTGATCCTGTCTCAAACGCTGTAAATACATAATCCATGACTGTCAAAACTTTATTTCTGGTGAGGGGGCGCTCCTCCTCCAGGTACGATTTACCTGCAATCAAGTTGCCAAGTGTTAAATAAACCTCCCATTGCCTGTGTCTTACTGCATTGCTGGTGTTGGGTGAATATGCTGAGTGCTGCCGCTGACTGTGAAGGTATCTGTTTTCTGTGATGGAATGGAATCGGATAGCACGGCGCCATGGCCATGGATACTGTTTATGGCGCTGCCACTTTGCACGGCTGCCGCTGCGATGCGATACTGCGGATGGACGAACAACTCTGTGGGTCGTTTTGGGGCTGCTTGGTTGTAGGCAAATTTTGTCATGCCAAAGATTTAGCAAAGAAAAGTTGGGCAAAAAATTTGCCATAGATTTGTCAAGTTAAATATGAGAGATTGGTAAGTTTTGTAGCAAATTAAATTACAGTCAAAATCATGGTTTGCAAAATTTTTGGCTTAGCAAGTTTTGGAAGCCCACCAAACATACCTGGTAACCAATAGAATCGGTCGTTCCAGTACCACCAATGGCAAGAGCCCTGGCAATCACCATCCGTAGTGCCATTTGCCTACTTGCTCTTATTCCATGCTAAGGTTGCGTTGGTTGCGTTGTCCAGCAATTGAGTGTAGCAGAGATGCGTATGTTGTGTTGGTGTTGTGGGCACACAAGGAGGGATAGAGTCCGGAACGACGATATTCGGGATAGGGTTGGGGTGACACCAATTGAGGAGAAATTAATTCAATATCGGTTGAGATGGTTTGGATATGTTCAACGGAGGCCTCCTCAGGCGCCGGTGCGTAGTGTGATTCTAAAACGGACCGATAATGTAAAGAGCGGTAGAGGTCGACCTAAACTAACTTGGGACGAGTCCGTTAAGAGAGACCTTAAGGAGTGGAATATCTCTAAGGATTTAGCTTTGGACAGGAGCGCTGGGAGACTGGCAATCAACGTGCCTGAACCGTGACATATTCCTGTCATGTGTCTTTTATGTCCCTTTGTGTGTCTCCCTGTTTATCGTCTCTTTTGGGTTTCATCTCTAGTCTACCCCAACTTGCTTGAGACAAAAGACTATGTTGTTGTTGTATTCCATGCTAAGGTTTCAGACCGGCTGCACTGGGTACTCTATCCCATTTGGCAAACACGTATAGCGTAAAAATCGTCTCTAGCGGGGAACTCTATCCCATCTGCTAGCACCATCCGGCTGCTATTCTCAGCACAGTAGCGTCCATCCGCTACCCACGGCTGCTGCTGCATGTGCGGGCCCTCTGCTGCTGCTCTTCGGCGTGAGATGGGAGGGAGAGAGCACATGCGCGGGCTCTGCTGCTGTTGCTACTATTTCAACTAATAGCTATAAAATGTTATAACTCATAAACCAAAAAACCAAATTAAATTTCGATTGCACCATTAAATTCGTTTCAATAAATACTTCAAAATTAGATCTCACATGGATATATTTAGATAAAGTGACAAGTGGGCTTCACAGTGGATAGAGGATGATATAGAAGATAGATGGGTGCGAAAAAAATTAGGTATAGAGAAGAGAATCTTGATGACTAGAATATATAGAGAATGAATTTAGAGTAGTACGAGTACGGATAGGCTCAGAAGCCTCCAAAGATATATCACGTTAGTTTGGCTTTGGCTCTTGCTATCGTCCCGATGGTCAGTACGTACGTAATAAATACCAAATGAGGTACTGCATCAGATACGACGTACTGACAAAACTGAGGAGAGCCGCATCTCCGCCGGAAGCCGTCCCTCGGTAGTCGGTATCTAAATTTAGCCGTCGTCTTGTTGTGCTGCTCTCGTAGGATCCAACGGCAACGGGTGGCGTCCGTGTATTTTAGGACGGTCAGCTCGTGTCGTCCCTCCCAACCTCCTCGTGTTACATACATTGTTCACTAATTCTTGGCTTCGGTCTTACCGAACAGCCACCGGCAGGCGGTGGCAGCCTTGGGTGGGCGTTCTGCCATTGTTCGTTGCTGTTGCTGCTGCTGCTGCCATCAATGGAGGTGGTGAACAGGTACGTCGCCACCCGGCACCACATCGAGGGCGCCCCGACGGAGGCCGATTTCGAGGTGAAGGAGGAGACGGTGAGGTGGGCGCCGGACTCCGGCGAGGTGCTCGTCAGGAACCTGTACCTGTCCATCGACCCGTACCAGCTCAACCGCATGAAGCGGAGCAGCGCGTCGCACCTCGCCGTCGACAGCATCCTGCCCGGCCAGGTAAGCCAGCCACTAGCACTAGCCAACCCGTGGCGCGCGACGGCGAGTGGTCCTTGATCGTCTCCCTCACTCTCTGTTCTTCGTCTGTTCTATCTCTGATCGGCCGTGAAGAGGATCGCGGCGTACGCGGCCGGCGAGGTGGTGGCGTCGGCGTGCGAGGAGTACAAGGCGGGCGACGTGGTGGCCGGCGTGCTCGGGTGGGAGGACTACACGCTGTTCAAGCCGTCCCCGGCCGTGCTCATGTCCAAGGTCGCCGACGCCGCCGAGGCCGACGACGCGGGCTTCCCCCTGTCCCACCACATCAGCGTGCTGGGCACCAGCGGCATGACCGCGTACGGCGGCCTCTTCGAGGTGGGCAAGCCGATGAAGGGCGAGAAGGTATTCGTGTCGGCGGCGTCCGGCTCCGTCGGCAGCCTCGTCGGCCAGTTCGCCAAGCTCGCCGGATGCTACGTCGTCGGGTGCGCCGGGACCAAAGCCAAGGTAATGCTTCTGTGGTGCCCTGAGGTACACGTGTCAGCCAAGTGTTCTAGCCAGACATGCAAATGGCCCAGGTTTTTGTAAGACCACGTATTTCGAAAAGCACGAGCCACCGTTCAATTTTGAAATCAGCTGGTTATATGAAACTCTGGATGAATTCACAGGTTGATCTGCTCAAAGACAAGCTGGGATTCGACGATGCTTTCAACTACAAAGAGGAGCCTGACCTGAAATCAGCGCTGAAGAGGTCAGCGCAGCCACTGTTCGGTCGTGCTCGTCGTCATCTGAACCATCTGCTCTGCAGGGCAGGCTGACACAGACCATCCATTTTGTTCAGGTACTTCCCCGACGGCATCGACGTCTACTTCGAGAACGTGGGCGGCGAGATGCTGGAGGCGGCGCTGGCCACCATGAACACCTACGGCCGGGTGGCGCTCAGCGGCGTCATCGCCGAGTACACGGGCGGCGGGCGGCGCGCGGTGCCGGACCTGCTGGACGTCATCTACAAGCGCATCACCATCCGGGGCTTCTTCGCCTGGGACTTCCTGCCCAAGTTCGCCGAGTTCAACGCCATCATCGCTGGCTGGATCAGGGAGGGCAAGATCAAGGTGGTCGAGGACGTGTCCGATGGGCTCGAGAGCGTCCCGTCGGCGTTCGCCGCGCTCTTCCGCGGCCAGAACGTTGGCAAGAAGCTCGTTAAGCTGGCGTAGAAAGAACCGTCCATGGAGCATCCAGTCATGGCGGTGCGATGATTCAGCACCCGAGAAATTGTAGTGGCTTTGTTAATTTATTAACTGAAATGAAATGCAGTGGGGTGTGACTTGAAATGCAGTGGCTTTGTTAATTTAACTGAAAAAAAGAATGAGCATAACTGGCAAGAACATAAATCTGCAACGGCATTCCAGTTAGTATATTGTTCTGGCTGCTTGCGACGTTGCCTCCAGCGGGAGCACCAAGCGGGTGGGCTCGGGCGAACCCGTCGCTGGCGGTGGAAACCGAGTCCGCGTGGGCGGCATAGATGTTGCCGGCTTGCCGCCGTTCTTCGTAATCTCGTTCCGAAACGGATTCGGTGTCCACTTCCCTTCTGGTACTTTGTGTCTCTGTTCGTCTTTGGCGAAGGACATTCGGAGTTGGACGCCTGTGATGTCGATTCGGAGTTCGGACCTGCTGGAATCGCCTCCATAAAAGGAGAAGCCGACGGGCACGCCCTGCTCCACCAAACCAGAGCATCAATCAGCGAACGCACCAATCAGACAAGAAACAAACCTTCAGGCGGCACTCGCCCGCGCAGCCATGGGACGTCGCACCACGTCGGAGCTGCTGGCTCTGTTGGTGATCTCGCTGTCGCTGCTGCTACTGCTGCCCTCTGCCGCGGCGGCCGCCGCCGTAGCGAAGGCCATCGACGCAAGCAAAGTCCAGCGGCTGGAGCTGCCGGACTCTCTGGTCGGCCCGGAGAGCGTGGCGTTCGACGGGCGCGGCGCCGGGCCCTACGTCAGCGTCGCCGACGGCCGCGTCCTCCGGTGGAGCGGCAACGGCAACGGCTCCGGCTCCGGCTGGACGACGTACACGTACAGCCCGAGCTACGCCAAGAACGGCTGCGCGGCGCCGTCGGAGCTCCCGCCCGTGGCCACGGAGAGCTCGTGCGGGCGGCCGCTGGGCCTGCGGTTCCACCGCCGCTCCGGCACGCTCTACGTCGCCGACGCGTACATGGGGCTGATGCGGGTGGGCCCCGGCGGCGGGGAGGCGACGGTGGTGGCGACGGAGGCCGGTGGGGAGCCGCTGCGCTTCACCAACGGGGTGGACGTGGACCAGCGCACCGGCGAGGTGTACTTCACCGACAGCAGCAGCACGTACCGGCGGTCGCAGCACCAGATGGTGACCGCGACCGGGGACTCCACGGGGCGCATCATGAGGTACGACCCGCGGACGGGCCAGGTGGCGGTGCTCCAGTCCGGCGTGACGTACCCAAACGGCGTCGCCGTCAGCGCCGACGGGACCCACCTCGTCGTCGCGCTCACGGGCCCGTGCAAGCTGCTCAGGTACTGGCTCCGAGGGCCCAAGGCCGGCACTTCCGAGACGCTCGCTGACCTGCCGGGGTACCCGGACAACGTGAGGCCCGACGGGAAGGGAGGGTACTGGGTGGCGCTTCACCGGGAGAAGAACGAGTTCCCGTTCGGCGTGAACTCGCACCTGGTCGCTGTTAGGATTGGCGCCGACGGTGAGACGCTGCAGGAGATGAAGGGACCCAAGAACGTCAGGCCCACTGAACTGGTGGAAAGAAAAGGCGGCAAAATATATATGGGATCTGTAGAGCTGTCGTATGTTGGCATTGTCAGCCCTTAGATTAGAGGTGCCTATAGCTTAGTGAGATCTGTTCTGGATGTATTAGACATGGTTTTATTGGAATTTTGGTGTGGGTACTTTGTAAACATGGTAGTTCTGTTATAAAATTTTAAGTTGAATGAATATAATGCTCGTGTTCATGAATTAACCCACCGATGTTCATGCTGCTCGCTTCAATGCCTGCAGCCTTGCACACACACACGCGCACCGATGTTCAACTTGAAAGCCTAGCTGAAATGCAGTTGGAGCGGCAGGTCACTTCTTGGAGAACTTCGGCGGTGAGACGCCACAGGCCATGCTGGAACGGGCTGGAGCCTATCGGCGTTCGTTCCAGCGGCCAAAATATTGGCAAGAAGCTTGTGAAGCTGGTTTTATTGTCAGCGCCCCGGCGGGGAATGCTGATCGGCGAGGAAGAAGAACAGGGAAACTATGCTACGCTACTATGAATGATTAACTTGGAATGTAAGAAAGGAATACAAGTTCTGTTTCTCTTGGTTGCCCTCTTTCTCGATCTAATTACATATAGAGTAAGCTAGACTTGCTTCCTGGGCTTGGTCGCACACACATTACAATCCCAAACTGGGCCAGAAACACGGGTGCTTCGATACCGGGCTCTCTTGCTCTTCCTTGGGCCATCTTCGGAGACACTGCCAAGATGAGGGGCAGTGACACTCCCCTCCACTTAGGACGTGGCGTGTCCCCACGCCGGCGCACATGGAAAGCGTTGGCAAAGAGCTTCTGCATCTTCCCAAGTGGCAAGGTCAGCCCTCATGCCGAACCACTTGAACAGGACTTGAGGCTCAGAGCCAGCCATACGATGATGAAGGCGTCGATCAAGGACAGCTTCAGGAACTTGGAGTTCATCATCAGGAAGCTGGGAAGAAACCTGGTACTTATCTGATGGAGCCGGCTTCAAGAGAGACATATGGAACACCGGGTGTATGGTGGAAGACTGGGGAAGCTCCAACTTGTATGCGACCGATCCGATCTTGTCGAGAACCCTAAATGGCCTGAAGTACTTGAAGGAAAGCTTCTGGTGCGCGCGGGGGGGGGGGGGGGTTGCGCGAGAAATGATTGCACATACGGTTGGAGCTTGAGGTACACTGAGTCACCCACAGCAAACGAGCGTTCAGAGCGACGCTTGTCGGCTTGATGCTTCATGCGTTGTTGAGCTAGGAGAAGGTGTTGGTGCACCAATGCAAGCATAGTGGTACGCTTAGTCAGCATAGACTCCACATCCGGCACAGAGGAAACAGTGGCAGGTGAAAGCCCAACGTGTCGAGGTGAATGCCCATACAGTACCTCGAATGGAGAGCGCTGACTAGATGAATGCTTGCTGGTGTTGTACCAAAACTCTGCGAGCGAAAGCCAATGGCTCTAGCGTCTTGGGCATGAGTGCACAAAGCAGCGGAGGAAGGTCTCGAGGCCATTAGATTGAGGGTGATAGGCCGAACTCATGCAGAGAGTGGTCTGAGCCAGGCGAAAGAGCTCACGCCAAAAGGTGCTGGTGAAGGTACGGTCTCGATCGGAGATGATGTGAGTCAGCATCCTGTGGAGACGATAGATGTGGTTGAGGAATAACTGAGCCACCTGTTGAGCCGTGAATGGGTGAAGCAAGGGTATGAAATGAGTGTATTTACTGAACTTGTCAACAATGACTAAGATGCAGTTAGCGAAAGCCGACCGGGGAAGCCACTCAATGAAGTCCACTGAAATAACTTGCCAAGATTCAGACGGCACCGGGAGGGGAGCAAGTAAGCTAGGATAGGCGGCCCTGTCTAGCTTGGCCTGCACACAAGTCGCACAGGAACTGACAAAAGCTTTGGCATCCATCTTCATACCCTTCCAAGCAAACAACTTCTTGAGCATATTGTATGTCACTGGGAATCCCGAGTGCCCCCCTATAGCAGAGTTGTGCAGAGCATGTAGAATGCTTTGCTGGAGGTTCTTGATTTCCCCAATCCATACTCGGTTATGGAACCGGATGATACCATTCTACAGTGAATAAGGTGGGTGACCCTCTGGGTTCACAATAAGCTCCTGGAGTAACTTGACTGTCGTTGCATCTTCAGAGTAACCAACCGCGACATCTGCCAGCCAATTAGGCGTAGAGTAAGAGATTATATGCAGTTGGAGCGGAGGAGAAGGGTGCCTAGACAGTGCATCCGCAGCTTGATTAGAGGACCCGGGCTTATAAATGATGCGGTACTGCAACCAGCAAGTTTGCTGTACATCATCAACTGCTAGGGTGTGTGTAGCCTCTGCTCGGTCAGGTGCATGAGACTGCGATGATCAGAGAAGATAGTGAATTCCCCATGCTACAGATACAGACACCACTGATCCACAGCTACCAATATGGCCAAATATTCTTTCTCGTAAGCCAAGAGGCCCCTTCTATGCGGACCCAAAGCCTTGCTGACAAAGGCAAGAGGGTGCCCCTGCTGCAAAAGCACAACACCCACTCCATTGTCACTAGCGTCGGTCTGGACTTGAAATGGCTGTGTAAAATCAAGCAACACGAGGACAGGAGCTGACATCAGGGCGGACTTCAAAGCTAGAAAGGCAAATTGATGACACTCTGTCCAAACAAATAGTTGTCCCTTCGGAAGCAAGTCATGTAAGGGTCGAGCAATAACAGCAAAGTTGCGAACAAACTTGCGGTAGTATCCCGCGAGACCCAAAAAATTGTGCAACTCTTTAACATCTGCTGATTGAGGCCACTTTTGAATAGTTTCGACCTTGGTAGGATCAGTACCAACTCCCTGGGCACTAATGACATGACCCAGATAAGAGATGGATTCCTGAGCAAAGCTACACTTTGATAACTTAACAAGCCATTGATCCTGGGTGAGGAGCTCAAAAACTTGTTGCGGGTACTGAAGGTGTTCCTCAAAAGTGGAGCTATAAATGAGGATGTCATCGAAAAACACAATGACGCACTTCTGGAGCAGCGGCTTGAGAGTCTTGTTCATAGCGCCCCGAAAGGTGTTGGGGGCTCCAGTCAACCCAAAATACATTACAGTATACTTAAAATGACCCCCAATATGTTTGGAAGGCTGTTTTGAACTCTTCGCCAGGGGGCAAATGGATTTGATTAAAACCTACACGCAAATCCAATGAAGAAAACCATCTAGCAGAGGATAACTCATCAAGCAACTCATCGATTACTAGTATTGGGAACTTGCTTTTGACAGTCAAAGCATTGAGCATCCAATAGTCCACACACATGCGCCATGAATGATCTTTCTTCCTCACGAGCAGCACCAGAAAAGAGTAGGGGCTGGTGCTTGGTCTGATGAAGCCCTACTGAAGTAACTCAGAAACCTGCTTTTTGATCTCAGATTTCAAAGCAGGTGAATAGCGATACTGACAGACTGAAAACGGCTGAGCCCTGGGCATAAGTGGAATGGTATAGTCGCAATCGCGACAAGGAGGGAGGTCAGTCAGCTCAGCAAACAATTGAGGTTACTGGTCCAAGAGCAACTATACCCGTGATGGAATGACTGACTATTGCTGATCTGAAACATCAGATGCTAAGTGATACAACTGAATGATAGCACGATCAGAAGATTCAGGTTGAAGACCATGCAGAACCACAGTGGTTGGACCATAAGTAATTTGCATCCATTTGTGCTGCCAGTGGATCTTCATTGGGGAGAAAACTTCCAACTAGTCCATTCCGAGAATCAAATCAAATAAACCCAGTGGCAAAATCTTCAGGGCTGAATGAAAGCTGAGGCCATTGGTGGACCATGCGACTGAAGGGAACCCAGAAGAATAGACCAAATTAGTGCCATCAGCCACTTTGACATTGACAGGTGATGGTAACCGCTGAACCCCATCAAGCTTGGAGGCCACTGAAGAGTTGATGAAAGAACGAGAGCTTCCCGAATCTAGCATAATATTAACTGAGTAGCCGCCAATAGAGCCCTGTAACCGAAGAGTTTGGGAAGCAGGAGTAACGGACAAGGCTGCACTAGAAAGCATCAAACAGAGCTGATGAGGCTGGCAGTCCTCGGCAACACCTTCAATAGCTTCAGGAGGGTCATCTTCTACGAATTTAGGCTCACACAGATTCTAGACCTCTTCTAAGGTTTGTAGCTACATTTGAGGAGCACAATGGTGGCCCAGAGCCCATTTGTCGCCACAACGCATACACAGACCTTAAGCTTTCCTGTAATTTCATAGAGTGGAGAGGTTTTCATCAACTGTAGCACCATGCTGCAACGGACGCCTGTTGTCTGCAGGGCATCGCTCGTCCGGAACAGCCACCAGCTTCACTGGTGGTGGAGGGAGAGGGAATCTAGAACGAAATGACTGAGGCTTGGTGTAAGAAGATGATTCTGGCTTCTTTGTAGTCCTTTGGTCTTGACGGCCCTTGTGCCTCCTCCTGCAACAACGTGAGCGTGCAAGCAGTATCCAAATCGCAGGGACTAGAACAAGCACAATAGAGCGAATAGAATCCTGAAACCCATCCACAAAGCGAGTGGTGATGTAACGTTGGTTAGGCTTAGGATTGTAGGCTGACAGCTGCTCGATAAGGGCCACATAGCACTCGGCATAAGTCGACAACGGTGGAAGTTTGCTTGATATGGAAGTGTTGACGTAGCAGCGATTAGTGCTAGTCACAGTTGAAACGTTCAAGGATCATGGATGTAAAGGTCTCCCAAGAGATATGGGCAAGTTGTGGCTCAATAGATTGGAGCCAACGAGCACTAGAGTCGATGAAATGATGGGTGGAAATGCGAAGCCACATAGAAGGGTGGACTGAATACATCTCGAAATTTGATTTCGCGCGAGTAATCCACAGTTGTGGGCTGGTACCATCAAATTGTGGGAAGATCATTTAGGCAGCTGGCCGAGGTGGTGTGGAGGAGGTTGATTGTGGGCATTGTAGAATGGAGTAGCAGCGAGATGGTGGGGTGGGTGATGAGAAAAATGGGGCTGATGATAGGATTGGAAATTGCATGGTGGAGGATGGTGAAAATTGGGAGGCTGATTTGGGGTAAATTGAGGGGGGAGGGGGTTGGTGGATAAGGGGGTGGTGGAATTGGGTGAGGATGCGGTGGATGTGGGTGGGGATTGGGTGGATGGGGCGGTGGAGGTGGGGGTTAAACGTGCGGTGGAGGTGGGGGATAAACCGGCGGTGGAGGTGGGGGATAAACTGGTGGCGGAGGAAGATAATCACCATAGAAACCAGGAGCGGGAGGGGGATGGGGGAGCTCGAACGTACCATTGGCTGGGGTTGGGGCTATGGTCGTGACTGACCCATAGCCCTTCTCCCGTGGTGGTGAAGCAACGCGGTCCGCTGGGCCAGTCGGTCGTTTCTCCAGTAGATGGGTGCACGGTGACCAACTCCGACGAACCTTGTACCTCCAGATGGCGCCAGGAGGAATCGGCGACCGTCCTGGAGAGCTGTCCCACCGCGTGGCGGATGCTGGCGAGGGAGCCCTGAAGAGTCGAGGTAGCAGACTCTAGGGCGTAGACGCGGTCATCATGCTCGTCATGGATCTCGGTGATGCGGGTGAGCACCAAATCCCCGACGCGCTGCTCTAGCTCGATGATGCACTCCTCGAACTGGCCTTCCCAGTTGTCGGCGATGGTGGAGGCGGTGTACTGTGCCATGCAGAACGCCTCCAGCAACGCGATCCGCGACCTCCACGGCGTCGTTCTGCTCGCGCTGCGCGTCCTCCGCCTCCGTGAACTACTTCTCCCACTTGTCGTCGAAAGCGTCGAACCTCTTGAACAATTCGTCGAACATGGTGCAGGTGTTCTGTAACAGAACCGCCCAATTATACGAGATTAAGTAGGAAAATCATCCAATTGGAGGATAATTTAATAAACTTAAGCCCGTATAACCCGGTAGTCCATGAAATCTCGACGGATTTCAAACCATTTCACATAATAGCCAAGATCGTACTAAGTTTAGCGGTCACCATCATAAGTTACATAAATGTTCGCGGCATAAAATACATCAGAGTTTAAACATAGTTATTACAAACCAGGTTCGAATAAAAGTAACGAAAGCGGTAGTTCAAATTACGCACACACACAACATTTTGAAATAAAGTGTCAGCTTACGATCATCTCCAGCAAAAGCATCAGACGAGAAGTAGCGAATGACCATTGCCCATGGTCCTAAGTTTCGCCCATCGCAGGATAGAGGCAGTTGATACAGTAGCCGTAATACATCTGCCCATCTATAACAATTGGGAACAAAGCCCTGAGTACGAGAAGGTACTCAGCTAGACTTACCCGACATAAACCAGAAATAAAAGACACCAAGAAATCATGATAGGCTTTCTGGTGGGA
The DNA here is from genome assembly GCA_038087645.1 of Saccharum hybrid cultivar R570. Lineage (NCBI taxonomy): Eukaryota > Viridiplantae > Streptophyta > Magnoliopsida > Poales > Poaceae > Saccharum > Saccharum hybrid cultivar. The sequence goes on from JAQSUU010000810.1 coordinate 494,572, forward strand.
TAGCTGACTCATTTGCAAGAAAAGCATTTTTAACTTAACAATTCCTTTCCAAAAGCATGCAGTAATTAACTCTTTATTACCCTGTCAACTATGTTTGCACTGGTGCTAGAGTAACATGTAATTAAGCAAGTAAGGATTACCATTGATCATTAACAATAGTTATCATGTCATCTTTCACATAACTATCCAAGTGATTCATCAAGATTACTACGATGAAGTAGCTCAAGTCAAGTGTTCACTATCCAGTGAACGATGGCGATTCGAATCGATTATTAACCAGCTGGTAATTTATTCCTCACACAAACCTCACTCACCCGCTAAAGTAAGGTATTGGTCACCGAGTCAACCATTCAGGTAAAGTCGCGAGCTTGCCAGGAACCACATGTATCCGGGGGCCGCCCGACTGCTCTTTGGCCTTATCATCGCGCCCCCGTATCCTGCCACTACTGCTCCGGTACAGTGCGTTGCGGGCAATCCACTCGGCCCGAATAATCTCCCAGCTTCGCGGTCGAAAGGTGCATTATTCGGCCAGCTAAATGTGAGGCATGCGTTCAACATGACTCGAGGCCCAACAACGGTCGGTCCTTAATCGACACAGACGGAAAACACTACAGTCCGAAACCCTGCAAGTTTTCGCCCGGTCTCAAATTCATTTTGACACTTAGTTATTTTCGTATGACATACTTTCACATAGATCCAAGTAATCTCCTAGAGCTCGCGGATGACAGGCAATCACCCGACTTCTACCGGTCTAAGCAAACTAAGCAATTATTGACCGCGGACACCAAGGTAATAAGGATCGGGTAAAGCAAGGTGAAACAAGGTGTAATGCAGCAACGTTTGCAAACAACTCCTAAACGTAATGCATCAAATTAAGTAAAAGTTAATAATAAATTATTTGCAAACCGGGAGAGAAATGCTCCGGGGCTTGCCTCTCTCAAAAGAGCTCGGACGGTGGTCGGGGCACTCTGGGAGATCTTCACCGACCTCCTCTTCGGCTTCGGTCACCTCCTGCTGCTGCACCTCGAGCTGCTCCTCTGGCTCCTCGGGGATGACGACTGGGTTCTCGGTTTGCGATCCTGTATGATGCAATGCACGTAAGTGATTATGCAACGTGCATCGAAGGAGATGAATGCAATGGATATGTTGAAATGCAAGGTAGTCAACATCATCCAAGAAACTATATACTACAAGCACATGTCATCTACTGCATTCTCTTCTACTACTAATATGCTAAGTTAACCTATCTTATGAAATGCTTCAAAGATACACCAAAGCTTTACTAATTTCTTAATCACACTTAAAGCAACACTTGCTTAAACCCTAAATAATAATAGATTTGAATAGCAACATATATTTTTGATGCTCCTAAAAATCTGAGAAAATTACAGTAGCATAATACTACCCTAAACCAACTACCATAAAAATTTCATAGCATTTGGATAAGTAAACTATCCTATACAAAAATAACAAGCTATAGTATAAAAATTAGCATGAAATTACTTTGTACTATGAAAAGTGTCAAACAACAGAATTAATATTTTTCCTAGGTTCTTCATAGCATACTATGACTGTACAAAAATTATCACATGCATGTTTTATAAAAAGTTTGCTCTCTAGCAAAAATAACAAAAATCAGCCATTAAAGGTACTTGAACTACTCCTCCAAAGTTTTCCACAGCACATGCATGAAACATATTTTTCCTAGGAAGTACATGACACAAGAAGATTAACAAACTTGGGAATCATATTTTTATGAAACCTATAGATTTTTCTACACATTTTTCAATTTATTAGCAATATACATGATTAAATAAAATCCTATAGAAAAGTATTTCAAATTTGACATGCAATATTTTTATATCATAGATCTGGTTCCAATGAATCCATAGAAATTTATTTCACAATTTTTGGAGCACATTTAATCACCCAAATAATTGCTAAGCACTTTATTTCCAATTGAGAAAATAAAAACTGAATCTTTATTTTGAAACGGGCCGACATCAGAAGGGGCAGACGGTCCGGCCTGCTCAGCCCAGAGACGCGCGCGCGGGGGTAACGAAAACGGGCCGTGTCCCGTTGAGACCGGCCGGCCCAGCCACTCGCCGCACTCGCAGGCGAGCGGGGCAGCGCGCGCGGCCGCGCGGGTGCTCGCCACCGCGGCGGTGCGACGGCCGCCGACGGCCAGCGGCTGTCTCCGAGCTCGAGCGAACAAGGCGAGGCGCGCAACACCATCGCGGGGACACGGTGAACATCAACGTGTAGTTCGAGAGAGATGGGGAGGAGCGGAGGCGACGGTGGCCGGAGCGCGAGCGCGGCGGCTCCGTTCGCGGTGGCGCAGCGGGGCGGAGAAATTGTGCCCTACCGGAGCGAGCAAGGGGATGGTGGCGCTCGTTCGGAGGATGGAAGAGGGTGGCGGAGCTCCGTGCACGAGCAATCGAGCTGCGGTGGACTGGCGTCGCCGGAACACGGCAGCGGAGGCGGAGCTCGCTGCGGCGAGCAGTTTGCCCGCTCGGGTTTTTCCGGAGGAAGGAGAAAGGGAGCGAGCGAGTGAGCGAGTGGAAAGGAGGCCGAGCGCATGCGGTGATTTGAGGCGGAGTGCGCGGGGCCACGGGCGGCCACGCGGAGGGCGTCGCCGGCATGCGGCCGCCACGCGGCGAGCGCAGTCTGCCGCGGGCGCCTGCGAGCGCGCGAGCGGGAGGGAGGAGGAAGCCGCGCGGCGTGGGCTGGGCCGAGGCGGCGGCTGCGGCGCGCGCGTGCGGGGGCAGAGCTGGGCCGCTTCCAGCAGCAGGCCGAAAACGAGGCGGCGGCCCGTTTAGGTTAGAAATTGAATTTCCATTTTCATATTTTCAAATAATTTCAAATAATAGTTTTCAAATCTCATTTTGAGCAAGAAAAGGACTTTTTCTGGAAATGACCCAAAAATAAAAGTTGCTTAGAATTTAATTCTCTACAACTTTGATTAAGGGGCCAACCTCAAAATTCTTATAGATTTTGATTTTCAGAATAAAAGCTAATTTAGGGAGGATTTTTGAATATTTTCAAATAACATTTTTAAAACAAATCTTTGACAAAACTTTGAGTGATTTAGTGGCTCCAAAAATTTTTCCTTATAATTTTAAGTGATATGAAATTTATAGTTGCACAAATTTGATGAATGTCATTAGCACAATATTACAACATGTTATGCAATACTAGTTTCCACACTTTTATTTTACTAAAGGTACACCCTAAGCACATATGATTATGAATGTCATGACATGTTATGTTCATGATTTGCAATACAAATGCTTACGTAACACCGGAGTGTTACATGTTCGGCTCCATGACGCCCCTAGCTCGCTGGAGGCGGGTGAAGTGGCTGTGTGGAAGCGGCGCCGGATCCAGCGCTGCCGGATGCCGAGGAATGGCAACTTTGATACCAGGTTGTCAGCGCCCCGGCGGGGAACGCTAATCAGCAAGGAAGAAGAACAGGGAAACAATGCTACGCTACTATAAATGATTAACTTGGAATGTAAGAAAGGAATACAGGTTATGTTTCTCTTGGTTGCCCCTCTCTCTCTCGATCTGATTACATATACAGTAAGCTAGACTTGCCTCCTGGGCTGGACCACACACACATTACAATCCCAAATTGGGTCAGAAACATGGGTGCTTCGGTACTGGGCTCTCTTGCTCTTCCTTGGGCCATCTTCAGGGACACTGCCAGGACGAGGGGCAGTGACATATATCTACTAGAATGTGAAATGAATGTAGAGTATAAATAGAGAAGAAAACGCTGGAATGGCATGCTGAAAGAGTAAGCACAAACTGAAAACACGTTATTTCTGAAATGGTATTGATGCGACTCAATAAAGTTTTGACATCTTAGCCGACATGCAAATCTTGGAAAAATACGTGCAGATTCACCGCCAGAAAACTCACTTTAAACAATCCAGACTCCAAACACCCAACAGCAATGCAAATACAGATATTCAAATTGCAACAGCATTTCTAACTCTCTCAACCTAAACAGTACGGCAGAGCCGCACGGGCGTACCAGATGCAGGTAAGAAAACAGCACAAGCATTTTGCTATATACTCATCAAAGAGGAAAAGAAATAAATGAATACATGTGTGCAATCAAATGTATCAGTTTGCCCAGAAATATCCACTAGTCAATACAAAAGTCTCGCACGCTACCAGTTGGTATACCAGGTGCCATGGCTTCCATACAAAGAATGGACTACCTTGCACAACCCGCAGCGCAGAGATGTCAAAAATTCCAACATTATTGATGGTTGGGGGGGCTGATATAATCATCTAACATAACCTAGTGAGCTAGTAGTTCTGTATAATCTCCGCCTGCTACATCCGTGGTCTCCTGCTGTACGGTAACTCAACTCAAGCGGTTGTCTATAAGAGCACCTATCTTATCGTTGCATCCACGCGTACATGACGCTATGTGCTGCTGCTTCAGCTAGTAGGCATTCCTAGCAAATGGCTCAATGCCCTCAAATTTGGCCGTGTAATCTACTGCCCCAGAATCGTCTTACTGGGAGTTTCACAAGCAATGCTTGTCATCAAAACCTTCTTGTGTGAGCAAGCCTGTGACAAGTTTCTTTAATCTGTCCACACCAGGCCCTGGGCGGAGATCTTGCACACGCTCAACAGTGAAGGGTTTCCCTTTCTCAGTTGTATTCAGTAGATCTGTCCATCCACCAGGCACAAATCCATCCGGTTGGCGGCCCAATAGTTCCTGGTCAATCTTGTCCAACACAGGATCTTCTCTTCCAAACTTCCTTGCAAAGGGTGCGTTACTGTTAACCATACCATCAAAGTCAGCAAGTGTGAGATAATGAGGGTGTTGCTTTGGTGGGTTGTCCCAAGAAATGAAATGTAGATCATGGTTGACTGTGGTGTTGCGGAACTCCGGGACATTGCAGATGACTGTGTGGAAGTAACCCTCTGGTGAAGAAAGAAAATTGGCGTAATACATCAGGACTGTCCTGGGGAGATTGTCCCATCCCCATATGCAGTATTCTATAAACTGATGGGTAAGCATCATCCATGCTGAGCCTGAAAATTGTGCAATGCAAGCATTTATATTCCACAGGTGCAAAGTGAGGAAACATATATAGCTAGAACAAAATTGGGCAGCAAAAGTCAATTGATATACTAAATCGCCAAGGACCAGAAAATATTACTTAACGCATTGCATCAAAGACATGGTACTTTCATGAATAGAAAGTAACACACAGATTAACACTAATGGCTTCTGCACCCAATCATAAATTAATGCCAACACTCCATAAAATATTTAATGTTGAGTCGTTTACTTTGTATTCAATAAAGTGTGAAATCAGAGGGGATGGAAATAATAACTTTACTAAAAAAAGCTAGGATGTCACTTCACCATTCACAAGCTGGTTATTGCTAGGGTGGTAAATGGAAGTGCTATCTCAAAGCATCCAATCTGATGCGCTTTCCACATGATGCTTACCCTCACTAATGTTATGCTAATACACAGCAATAACCTAAACTATTGCTATATGTTTTGTTCTCTCAAAACTTTTAAAGGATCCATAACTACTACCCCATTAAAAGATTGTGTTTTTCAGCCACCCAGAAATCATGATATTTAGCATCCCTTGGAGGAAGCAATTAAACTTATAGGGAGTATTGAAGTCCCATACATGTCTTAATAATATTAAAAGTAAGGAAAAAATGCAGAAAAATGTTTGAATATTTAGACAACTCGTATTTGAGCAACTAACTGAGCCATATTTGAATCGAAGTTAAATCCATTCTTTTATTCAGATTCAGAAAACTTTCCAAGGTACCATACCAAGAAAAAGAAGCAGAAGATCAATCGGCTTCACACTGTTAATAATAGCATGTGTTCTTGGTTTCTTGAAGCAAAATTGGCGTTTCAACAAATTTGAAACCAAATTGATGTCCATGGACAGCTAAAATGTAGCTATCTAGTGCCATCTCAACTGCTACTCTGCTAGTCAGCTTTTTTCCCTGCTTAGAGATATGGTAATGGAAGTGTTTTATGATTTGTTTCTAGCAAATCATTTGATGCTAAGTTGCTAACAAGCCATTCTGGTAGTGCAGACATAGTCTATACAAAAGAATATTGATTTCCCACAAATTACTAGGTAATAGGCACACATAGCAATTCAGACCATAATCCTAAACCAAGATTGGTCCATCGAAACAATCAAAAACTTCTCAAACCTGGCATTAAATCCCAACAGGCAGATTTGTCAAATACTGGTAACACTACTCCTGACACAAGAACTGACATCATGGTTCATGCTCAACCAAACTTAGTCTTAACACAGGTCAGGAAAGAAAAATGAAGTGTTTGCTTTCTTGTATCAAGCATTGACAACAGTGGCAAAGAAAGGCTGTTAGTTGCAGAGTCCAGGAAAAACAGACATGTAAATAGCAACCAACACTGCAATATGTGAAATACAGTGAACAATGATATATGATGACGTATTTACCAGTGAAGAGCTTGAACGCAGTTGGGACACTCCTTTTCTCTGTTATCCAGAAAACGTCAGACTTCTGCAGGCTGTATAGCCCAGGGTCGATGATCACTGGCTTCGCCCTCTGGTACCTACAGAGACACATATTTAGCAACTGCAGAACTCGTGGGAACAGATAAAAGAACTTTCAGACAAACTGTAAACTTACTCCTTCCATCCGATGTCACTGGTGTGCTCAATGAAGTTAAGCTGCCTGGGCAACTCGGAGAGCACATGCAACAGATCTGCCAATAGATAGACAAATCAGACAAACAAAGAGACATGTTGATCACAACAAATGTTTTCACCATGAACAAGCAGAGGAATCCATAACGGTAGTAAATCGAAAGGGAAGAAGCAAAACAAGATTGCAATCAAGAGAGAGAGAAGAGAGAGAGAGAGGCGACTCAGTGAGAGGCTCTATTTAAAGAAAGAAATACGCCCCAAGATTGACTTTCCCCTGATACCACCTAGAAGCGGCAAAAGTAATCAAATCTTACCAAATTCCCAGACCAATTGGGAAAAAACATGTCATAAACTAATCTCACCCGCATTCCCCAATTGGCAATTCCAAGCCCGCGTATAAAATCGCATGTTTGGCAAACACTTGCAGCCAGACACTGTAGGCCAAGTTTCAAATCCCCAGCCAGACACTGTATCCTCCAGTGAGTGACCCAAACTTGGAATTGATTTCGCCCAAATCGGCACGAAAAGATCGCGCCTTTGGAAGCACCAAAAAAATTTCGGATCAAAGGTGGCGTCTTCCCGCGAAGGATAGATCCAATCACGGAACTGGGGGTGCTGAAAGATGGCAGATCGCATCTGCGCTTACCGTCCTGGGTGACGAGCGGATAATCGGAGGCGGAGAGGTTGATGAACCAGTCCCAATCACCGCCCTCGCGCAGCAGGATGGCAGCCGCGTGCAGCGTGTTGGCCACCATGGTCGGGCCACGGTAGGTGACGAGGTTCGCCCGTGTGACGACCTTGACGTTACGGAACCTGGCGTAGACGGGGTCCGCGCGGACGGCAGAGGCGAGCTCGGCGCGCTCGGCGGCGGGGGCCTCGAGGTCGAGGTGCACGACGTACGTGTTCGCCGGGTGGTAGAACGCCCTGAGCGTCCGGCGCAGCGCGGCTCCGTCCCCCGCGGAGCCGGAGATGAGGTAGGCGATCCTGGGCACAGCGCCCCGCGCCGGGCGCTCCTCGGCGCGCATCTGCTGGCGGAGCTTGGCCTCGACGAAGAGAGGCTCGGCGGAGGCCGCGGAGGGGAGCGGCGAGAAGGAGAGGAGCAGCGCGCGGGAGGAGGAGAAGAAAAGCGACGCGGAGATGAGGAGCGACGAGAGCAGGACCGAGGCCAGCAGCGGCGCCGCCCACCGCCGGTGACCGTGGATGTGCGCCGCCGCCCCGGCCGCGCCGGAGCCCGGCGACGGCGGCTTCGCCTCTAGCATCCCCCGGCCTGTGCTCCCCACCTCCCGTTCCTCCTCCTCCGGCGGCAGGGCAGCGGGGGCAGCGGTGGACACCGGATCGCGCCGCGGGGGCGGCTTAATTGGGCGGGGCCGGCGACGGTTGGGGCTCGCACGCGATGTGGCGTGGCGTGGTGAGGTTACCGCGGGCGCTGCGGAGGAGGTGGAGGGGGAACCGGGAAGGGGAAGGTGAGGTGGGCACGGGCAGGAGAGCGCGTCGCGGTGGACGGTCTCGTGAGACGTGAGTGGGCGCTGCTGGGTGCGGTGGGCGGGTGGGTTAACCTTTGCGTTGGGGCGCCGCTGCCTGCCGGTCGCGTCGGGTTGGGGTTGGCCTGCCTCCACAGTCAGTCGTTCGGCTGGCTGACTGGCAGGTGGCCGGAGCTTATTTATCGTGTTTAGAAAAATGCTACGGGCTGGCTGGTGACTGATGCTAAAATAATGTGAGAGAAAAATACTGCTGCCTGGTTGTCAGCTAGCCGAACAAGACCGAGTGAGGTGTTGGGTTAGGAATTTTTGGTGCTTATCTAGCAGAATGGTTTGGAATTTTAGGGTGCTTATCCATGTGTAAACTGCGTTGTGTTGTGTCTACACTTTGCCCTGTTCTTTCCTAATAGTAGAAGCAAGTACTAGTAGTAATTGATTAGGTCCAGCTCCCGCCAAAATTGATTGTAAAGCCGGCGAAGTTTAATTTGTGCTAAATATTGTTAGATGTGTTTACTTTATTTATATAGATTCAAAATAAAAGAGATCAAATTCAAAGTGAAATTCGTCTAGATTCCTTTTTTACTCTAAGAAAGGAAAACCAAAAGCTTTTAACCAGTATTCTTAATTTGGCCTAACATTTATATTTAGTGACTCCTGACCAACTGAAATTGATGAAGCTGGTTGATCCGAATATAGCAATATTGTTGTTGGATTAGAATAATCGTAGGCCAACTAAATAACAACATACTTTGGCCATGATTCGGCAAATAAAACTTGCCGCTGTAAGCCTGTGACCCCGTGTGCGTGACAAGGTTAATTAACAAGCTACTAAGCCCTGCCGCGCTATTGTAAAGCCTACGCGAGCATATATTTTCTTCTGGTTCACTATATAATAGGCTGTTTGGTGTAGCTCCTGTATTTTCAGCTTCATCCAACATCCACCCTGTGAGCTCATATTTTCGAAGACTCCACTAGTACAGTATTTGAAAAACACTTGTTAGTAAAAATTATCTCTACGAAGCTCCTAAAGCTGCTGAAAAAGTTGTACGAAACAGAGCCTATTAAATCGAAACAATTTAGTATCTCTTCTTCTTTGCGCACTTCAAAAATGTTTGTGCTTGCTAAGCGTATAGCATATGTTTGTTAACGTTGCTGATCCTCTTTATCGATAACATTGCTGAATAGATGCATCTGCTTTTGACATAGAATGCAGAAGCAAGCAATATAGATGTATGCCGAGTGGACGCCATGAGTACAACAACAAATTCTTCGATGTCATCATGGAGCTCAAAAGAAAGTCGTCCGGAGAGAATTGTACTGAGGCAAGGAAGATTTTTCCCAGTAATGAAAATGTATAATCCTGGGCAGAGGAACACAGGCTGGACAAAAAGCTCGTTAAGCTGGCTCGGTGGCTCGGTATAAAAGTGCTCCGATTGGACTCATTTATCTTTTAAAATAAAAATGACTTGATTTGGAACGACTTTCAATTTCAGCTCGGCTCGTTAGGCTCGGCTCGTTAGGCTCGTTGTGAAGTTGGGTCTTAAACAATGCAGGAAATAATGATGAATAAGATTATACCAATTTCTAAAAAAGCTCGAAAAAAACTACGGTTGACTCGATATCCAGCCCTAAACACACCGTGTTGGATACTTGGATGTCGACACCTGCACAGTACATCTTCGATTGCTCTTTAACTTTTTTTTTTCGAGCTATAGGACTCGTCTCACTTTACTCATGAAGTCATGATGAGTGGCACTGTACTTAAAAAGGTAATTCGGCTATGGGTGAGGTACACGTGTTGGAGAGTGCGCGACTACGGCCCCGTTTGGCTGTGCTGATAAGTCGACTGAAAAATACTGTTGGCTGATTTGTTGTGAGAGAAAAATATTGTTCCGGCTGAAAAAACAAGCTGAAAAGTATGGATTATAAGCCGGATGAACAGGACTATATCTTGTTAGAAAATATTTTCTTATGAAAATCTAGTACTAGTAGCAGTAACACCATCCTTTTGCATCGTGCATTTTAGCCTCTGCTCCTCTAGGAACTAAGGTCTTGTTATCTTTCCTTCTAAATTCCAAGTTTTTTCTCTCTCTCCATCACATCAATTTTTGAACGCATGCATGGAGCATTAAATGTTGGTAAAAAAACTAATTACACAGTTTGGAAGTAAATCACAAGACGAATCTTTTGAGCCTAATTAGTCTATGATTGGACATTAATTGTCAAATACAAACGAAAGTGGTACAGTAGCTAGAGTTTAAAATTTTGCAATCTAAACAAGGCCTAGGATCGCAGGAAGTATCACCTAATGTTCAACGGGTACCGGTGATTATGTTAAATTACAATCTACTTCTTCTATAGGCATCATTTTTCTTATGAAAAAAATCGTTAATGATACAATTAAGACATTCGAACGGACGAACGCCTTCCACCGCTCACTCCCGCACGCGCCGCTCACTCAGCGACCCTATCCGCGCATCTCGATGCTCGCTGCGTCGTTTCCTCCCTGCGTCGTTATGCCCATCCGCCCACCTCACTTTGTCTCGTCGCCGCCCGGTCCCCCGCAACGCCATGCCCCATCCACCGCGGCCTCCTCCGCCGGGCCCAGTCTGCCTTTCCCGCCTCCATCGCGCTACCTGCTCGCCGTGGCCAGCTCGCTCGCCACGACCGCCTCCGCCAAACTAGCGGGCCGCGGCTGCCTCCACCGAGCCTTCACGACGGATGCTCCAGCAAGCAGGCGAGGGGGGACAAGATTCGTGTGACGCCGCGCCTGCCGGCGAGTTGCCCGTGCCGCTGCCACACACGAGGTCCATGCGCCGCCGTCAACCTCGCCAGCGCGCCTCCATTCTCCAAGCAAAGCCCATGTTGCAAACTATGTTTCAAGTGTTTTCAGATGTTTCATCTGAATGTTGCAAGTGTTTCATCTTGATGTTGCAAAAGTAGATCTGAATGTTGCAAATGTTGCAGTGGCTATACACGTATGTTTCAAGTGTATGTTCCAAATATTTCATCTCATTTTTCAGATGTATATTTGCAAGTGTTTCATCTAGATGTTGCATATATTTTCACACATATGAAGTGTTTTCAAGTGTTTTTTGCAAATGTTTCATACGCATCTTTCGAGCGTTTCATCTGTTTTATACATATGTTGCAAGTATTTCATCTGGATGTTTTAAAAGTAGATCTGGTGTTGCAGCTAGTGTTTCAGATGCATGTTTCATGTGTTTCATTTGCCTTCTTACGTATGTTGCAAGTTTTGCATCCGGATGATTCAAAAGTAGATTGTGTGTTGCATCTCTGTCTTCACTTTTCTACTGCCTCACCTTCGCCTCGGTGTCTCCTTCTCCCGCTGCTGGCTGGGCATCCACCACCCCCTCCCTCTCTTCTGGATGCTGGCGTAGCCATCTGCTGCTGTTGTTGGCCGCGTGCCTACGCGTGAGAAGTGGAGGGGCGCAAGCGGGGACTCCCCACACGTGCAACTGGGTGGCGTGGGCCCCGCATAGGCGGGTGCGGGGGAGACGGAGTGCAGGCGCGGCGTCCGAACGCGAGCATCTGTCCGGATGTTCGGGCGCTAGCACTGCCGAAAAAAAGAAATCTCTATAAAACTATGAAAACTTCCTCTTTCTCTTATAGCACCGAAGAAAAAACTTCCCTATCTAGCATTGATTTAAGTTTTTGTTCTCTATATATCTAGCATTTGTGTCCATCCCGATGGTGAGTGCCGCGTAAAAACAAGTACGAGTATTTGTCCCTGTTATTGTTTAACATTTTTTCCACACTTAACAGTAGTTTAATGAGTTGTTAGTATTTTATTTGTGTATGACCGATTACACTTTCTAGTTTTTTGATGTGGGTTCGTTAAGATGCAAAAAAGTAGTATAAAATTTCAGTAGCTAGAAATTTATATTATTTTTTAAGCATCTTAATAACCTCAAATGAAAAAAAACTAAAAAGTTGCAAATCTCATCAAGAGCTATAATTATCATATAACAAGTATCTTTACGCAACGCCGGACAAGAAATATTTGATATGTTGCTGAAACTTTATATTATTTCTCCGAGCATCTTAATGGCCTGAAATGAAAAAACTCAAAACTAAAAAGTTATAGATCTCGCCAAGAGCTACAATTTTTATATAAAGATCATCTTCATCCGACGTCTTAAGATAATATGGGCATATTATACATTTATACTCCTCCTCAAAGGTATTATTGTTGTATTGTAAATTTTTCTATGGTTAACTAGAAGAATATTTATCTAATTTAGTTAGGAAAGTTCCATTCATAAACCATCATTAATAGTGGAGTTCTTAGAGCAATACCAACCTATAAACTATGATAATTCGCATGGTCATTAATTAGAGTGTCAACTAAATAAAATGGTGATGTGACATTGAAATTAAGTGAGAGAGAGAAGAAAATATTTTCTTATACAAGAAACTATCATGGTAGGGGCGAAGCCAGCTAGAAGTGGTGCCGAAGTCAGGCCTAATACATGCTAGGGTCTTTGCCTTTAGAAAACAGTGCAAAATAGTAACTCCCGTTGATCGGACGAATCTAGAAGACATAAACAGATGTGATAGTCAGGTAGATGATAGTCGAGAAAATACATATGACAAAAAAAACTATTCTGAAAAAAACCATCCATTAAGAATATGGTTTTTATGTGGAATGTCTACATGATTTGACTTGCTAAGACTACCCGCACTCATGGACCTCTATATTCATCCTCTATACGTCCTAGTCAGCAAGATTCTCTTCTCTATACTCAATTCTTCCGCACCCATCCATCCTCTAAATCATCCTCTATCCACTCTATCTACTGTGGGACCCACTTGTCACTTTATCTAAATATATCCATGTGTGATCTAGTTTTGAAGGATTTATTGAGACGAAATTAATGGTGAAATCGAAATTTAATTTGGATTTTTGGTTTGTGAGTTATAGCATTTTTTCTTTGTTTAGCTAGTGGGCCCCGCCACTATAGAGTATAGAGTAAGCACAGTACCACTCTAAATATAGAGTGAGAGAAATGATAGAGTATCGTTTTAGAGTACCCAGTGTAGCAGTTTTTACTCTATATTTATACTCTAAACCTTTAGAGTATCGTTTTAGAGTACTCACTGCGGGTAGTCTAAATATAGAATTCGTCTCATAATTTCAGCGTTGAGATTGCCCTTTCATGCCTTATACTCTTTTCGATAACTCGTGTCATTGTGTGGTACGATCCAACAGGTCTACTTGGGTCTCTTATAAAAGTTAAAACTTATATAATTCTAATAAGCTATTTTCACTCAAAGAAAAACTGCCATATTAATCTTAGAGGGTACGGAGTATTTGGATTTAGACAACTAAAAGTTAGCTTATAAAATTAGATTTAGTGGATCTAAACACTCAGGCTAATAGCCTAACTAATAATTTAAAATAAACCATCAAGCTAACAACAAAAAGTTATTAATTGGCTTCCTAATAGTTCCTATAACTAAATGCAGCTACTTTTAGATAGAGGATAAAAAGTCCAAACGGGACCTAGATAATTAAATCTATTAACTAGTTTTCCCATCTAACAGGTAAGAATTAGATGTAAGAGCAACTCCAAGAGTTCATCTAAAACTAATAGCTAAATTCCTCATTTTAGTCATTGTGTAAAATAGAAAAGTCATAAATAAATGAGAACTCTACAACAGCCTAGCTATTTTGCCTCTGGTATATTTGAAAACGCTGGATAGTGACAACAGAAATTCATGCGGGGAGGGGAGCGCCGAACAAAAACTCACGAAGGCATGAAACATGATAAGGCTTCCGAAGTTTTTTAATTTGTATTTTTGTGAAAATCAGTTACTATGAAATTTATATACAGTTCGTGTGAGATTTTTATGTTCTAATAATGTCCTAATAGTAATACAACAAAACCATAGGAATGAATAGTGGCACCTCCATGGCAACTTTACACCGCAGCGTGTGGTTCAGAGGGTGCTAGCAAGTGTCCGACAATGATTCTTTGGGTGCTCAACGCTGGAGTATAGAGTGCTGGGAAGGGTCCTTGTTTTTGCACCCGATGGTATCACCATATTTAGACAAAAATAGTGTTAGATATAATATGGGCTTGGCCCATTAAATATTTAATAAATTAAATAAAACTCTATGGTCCGAATAATGCACATTAAATGGTTTAGACCCGTGCGGTATTTTAACTGAAAGTTAACTCAACTTAATTGGTTGGTCTTTGACCGGTTATTTTGAGAAGTTGAGACAAGGATAGCAAGTTGCCACGTGCGCGCGCGCCGCCGCCCGGTCCGTGCCGTGCCATGCCGTGGGCGTGGCGAGGCAGGCGGCGGACGAGACTTAAATTTTTAAAACTCAGTTCCCATGATGGCTGGAGTTGAAACTCATAAGCAACTGAGTTGGTATTCATTACAGGAGTTTCTCCTGAAAGGTCTCTCTCTGCCGCTAGCCTATTCATCTCCTGACGCAAGCTCTTCCCCTCTCTCCTTCTGTTGCCTATAAACAGAGAGCCTTCCCTATAGTTAGGGACTTTTGGACACACCATAAATCCACTAGCACAAGTTCTCCCCATTCCGTCTCCTGCGCGCACACGAGATGGAGAGTAGGCCTCCGGAACGTCTCCGTCCAGCGAGTTCACCTGCTCGGGTGAAGGGTGGCCATCACGTTTTTGGGGAGTGTCCAGCAGAGACGGCACGACTACTCGTTTGATCCACTCTCTGTTCCTGGCGTTGGCGCAAGGTGGTGATCGTCTTCCTCCCGGCGATGTGGTCTTCACGGCATTCTCTCTGCACTGCACCGATCGGGACGGCTACAACGACAAAGCACCATGTCGCTTTTCGGGTGTTTCCGGCTCTGCCGCAGGGTATAATCTTGTTAACCATCTTGTTCTTTCAATTGTCTCTTTCATGACCTTGCTGGTTAGTGTTAACCAGATGATAACCATGTTTTGCTAGAACAATTTCATGAGGAATACCTTGCTGGTTAACACTATATTGATATGCATGATGTTTTATCTGAACAAGCACATATATGATATAATGATCATTTTGATTAAATTATTTTTATGGATTAAATTAAACATGAATTTGCCTAAACTTCTAACATTCCAAAGACATGATAATAGGCAATTTTCATCTGTCAGCTTTGCGGGTTTGCTGAAACTAACGCCGTTTGAGGGCACTCATTACAAGAGATGGCATCAGAAAACTATTCTGTGGTTGTCCTCTATGTGTTGCTTTTACGTGGTGCTTGAGCAGTCTGTTGGTGTGCAAAACGTTGATGAGCAACGTGCATTTGATCCTGATGACACCACTTGCAAGGCTGCTTTGTTGAGCATTATTGGGAATTCTCTCATTGATGTATATGTGCAGCTTTCGACTGGTAAAGCTATGTGGGATGCACTTGTGGCCCGTTATGGCATTTCTGACGCTGGTTCTGAGCTGTACGTCATCGAACAGGCCCATGAAATATAGGTACTGGTGAAGGAACTTGAGTTATTTGGGTGTGCACTTCCTGACAAGTTTGTGGCAGGCTACATGATTGTAAAATTGCCACCATCTTGGACTTATTTTGCAACTTCTCTGAAACACAAGAGGGAAGAGTTTAGCACTGCTGAGCTTGTTGGGACTCTAGATGTTTCCGACAAGGTTAGAGCAAAAGATGTCAGTGGCAATAAAGTCATTGAGGGGAGTTCTAGCGCACATGTGGTGCAAAAGAACCATCCCAAACCACAGAAAAAGAAATTTCAGCAAAAGCTTAAGCAGAAGCCCACCACACCCTTCAAGAAGGGCAAGACGATGAACAAGGATAAGATGAATTGTTTCACCTGTGGCAAGACTGGGCACTTTTCTAGAGAGTGCCCTGAGGCTAAGTGGAAGCCTCCTTCACCACAGAAATCAGCCAGCACCGTTGAGACTGAGGCAACAATATCTGGGTATGGTAAATTTTTGCCTTGTGTATTTTCAGTTTTTCATTCACCTGATTGGTGGGTTGATAACAGTACAAATATTCATGTGTGTGCTGATATTTTCTTGTTTTCTTTTTATCAGGTCGGGCAGGCTGGCTCCTTGTTGATGGGAAACGGGGCGCGTGCGGCTGTTCGTGGCGTTGGTACAATCGATCTGAAGCTTACTTCGAGAAAGATCGTACAACTCAAGAACGTGCATCATGTTCCCTCAATAAAGAAGAACTTGATTAGTGGCTCCTTATTGTGTCGTGATGGCTTTAAATTAGTGTTTGAATCGAACAAGTGTGTCATTTTTAAATTTGGAACTTTTATTGGCAAGGGTTATGAGAGCAGAGGCTTGTTCCGCTTATCTTTGGTTAACACTTGTTTTAAATCTGTGAACCTTGTGGTGAATAATGTTGAGACTAATATTTGGCATTCGAGATTATGTCATGTTAATGTTGGTTGCATGTCCCGCTTAGCTCGTTTAAGTTTAATTTCTAAATTTGATGTGGTCAAAGGTTCAAAGTGTCATGTTGAAGACTGCAGGTTTATCTAAGGAATGGTGGGGTAAGGCTATATTAACAGCAAGTCATGTCCTAAATAGAGTACCCACAAAGAACAAAGAAATTACACCATTTGAGGAATGAGATAAGAAGAGATTAAATCTCTCTTACCTGCGAACTTGGGATTGTTTGGCAAAAGTGAATGTGCCAATAAACAAAAAGTGAAAGCTTGGACCAAAAACTATAGATTGTGTTTTTCTTGGCTATGCCATACATAGTGTGGACTATAGATTTTTAATAATAAATTCTAGTGTTCCTGAGATTGCTGTTGATACAATCATGGAATCTAGAGATGCAACATTTTTTGAAGATAAATTTCCCATGGTAAATAATACACCTAGCATGTCTAATCATGATTCTATTTCTATCCCTAAATCTCATGAACCGGTCATACACTCTGATGATGAAACTCTTAAAGACATTTCTGAGGAGGATAATAATATAGTCGCTCGAAAGAGTAAGAGACGGAGGGTTGCAAAATCCTTTGGTGAAGACTTTATTATATACCTCGTGGAAGACACTCCTACAACTATTGCTGAGGCATATTCCTCTCTTGACACTGACTTGTAGAAGGAAGCGGTACAAAGTGAGATGGATTCTATTATGTCAAATGGGACTTAGGAAATGGTTGATCATCCTTATGGATGTAAATCTGTGGGGTGCAAATGGGTATTTAAGAAGAAGCTTAGGCCTGATGGTGCTATTAAAAAGTACAAGACAAGACTAGTGGCTAAAGGCTATACACAAAAGGAAGGAGAAGATTATTTTGACACTTACTCACCAGTTGCCCGATTGACGACCATTCGCGTGCTATTATCCTTGGCTGCCTCACATGGTCTTCTCATTCATCATATGGATGTTAAGATGACTTTCCTAAATGGTGAGCTTGAGGAAGAGATCTATATGGATCAGCCCGATAGATTTGTTGCAAAAGGTCATGAGGGTAAGGTTTGTAAGTTGCTAAAATCCTTGTACGGCATAAAGCAAGCCCTTAAGCAGCGGCATGAGAAGTTCGATAAGACTTTAACATCAGTCGGCTTTGCAGTGAATAAAGCTAATAAATGTGTATATTATCGGTATGGTGGGGGAAATGGTGTCATTTTATGCTTGTATGTGCATGATATTCTAATCTTTGGAAATAATATTGAAGTAATTAAAGAAGTGAAAGAGTTTCTATCTAATAATTTTGAGATGAAAGACTTGGGTGAGGCTGATGTTATTCTTAACATTAAGCTATTGAAAGAAGAAGGAAATGGTGGGGTTACTCTTATGCAGTCCCACTATGTGGAAAAGGTACTAAACCATTTTGGGTACAATGATCGTGCACCGGCTTCAACTCCTTATGATCCAAGTGTTATATTGAGAAAAAATCATAGAATTTCAAGAGACCAATTGAGATATTTACAAATAATTGGCTCTCTCATGTATTTGGCTAGCGCTACTAGGCCTGATATCTCGTTTGCTATGAGCAAGCTAAGCCGGTTTGTGTCAAATCTGGGAGATACTCACTGGAGTGCTTTTGAGAGAGTACTGCGCTATTTGAAAGGTACAATGAGTTATGGTATTCACTTTACCGGGTATCCAAGGGTACTAGAATGTTATTGTGATGCTAATTGGATTTCTGATGCTGATGAGCTTTACGCCACAAGCGGATACACGTTCCTGCTTGGAGGTGGCGCTGTTTCCTGAAAGTCTTGCAAACAGACTGTCTTAACGAAGTCTACAATGGAAGCAGAACTGACAACATTGGATACCGCTGGCGCTGAAGTCGAGTGGCTTCGTGAACTCCTTATGGATTTACCAGTTGTAGAGAAACCTATACCGGCTATTTCCATGAACTGTGACAACTAAACTGTGATAACAAAGGTAAACAATTCTAGGGACGACATGAAGTCTACAAGGCATGTGAAAAGACGTCTGAAGACTGTTAGAAAATTGAGAAACTCTAGAGTAATTTCATTGGACTATGTCCATACATCTAAGAATCTGGCAGATCAGTTCACTAAGGGTATGTCACGCAATGTGATAGAAGGTGCATCGAGGGAGTTGGGCTTGAGACCCACTTAAAGTCATTCTATAGTGGTAACTTATCCTATGTGATCGGAGATCCCATGAAATAGGATGGTGAAACAAGCTAGTGGATGACTGACGGAGAGATTCCTTAGAATTAAGTCTAGCTCATTTGAGATGCACCATCTCTCTAATACTGTAAGGCAGGTTAATTAAGTTCTTAATGTGATCCGAGTGGCTTGGTTAAGCAGGGATGTTGTCATACAGAACATTCTTTAAGGAACACACCTATATGAGTCCGATTGCTAGTCACAATCTATGAGATGCAGGTAATCTCTAGATACTCATGAAAAGGCTAAGAAGTACGACTTAAATGCTTCAAAACAGAGGGGATGCTCTTTGCAGCCTAGTATCAGTTAAGAGTTCTAGTGAAACTCATCTCACATAAAACTGTCAATTCAAGGCTTTGTCCATTGATCAGTTGTGGCTGAGTATAGCTATTATTCTAGATAGATGTTCAACTTAACAGTCTCCATCGAAACACTGGTATATAAAAGGATTGTGGTTCTGAGACCTATCTGCATCGAACCCTAGAGTTTGGTGGGATTGTTAGATATAATATGGGCTTGGTCCATTAAATATTTAATAAATCAAATAAAACTCTATGGTCCAAATAATGCACATTAAATGGTTTAGTCTTGTACGATATTTTAACTGAAGGTTAACTCAACTTAATTGGTTGGTTTTTGACCGATTACTTTAAAAAGTTGAGACAAGGATAGCAGGTTGCCACACGCGCGCGCGCGCCGCCGCCGTCGCTCGGCCCGGCCCGAGCCATGGGTGTGGCGTGGCATGGCAGGCAGGCGACAGGCGAGGCTTAAATTTTTACCACTCAGTTTCCATGATGGCTGAAGTTGAAACTCACAAGCAACTGAGTTAGTATTCATTACGGGAGTTTCTCCTGGAAGGCCTCTCTCTTTGCCGCTATCCTATTCATCTCCTGACGCAAGCTCTTTCCCTCTCTTCTTCTGTTGCCTATAAACAGAGTCTTCCCTATAGTTAGGGACTCTTGGACACACCAAAAATCCAGTAGCATGAGTTCTCCCCGTTCCATCTCCTGCGCGCACACGAGATGGAAGAGTAGGCCTCCGGAACGTCTCCGTCCAGCGAGTTCACCTGCTCGGGTGAAGGGCGGCCATCACATTTTTGGGGAGTGTCCAACAGAGACGGCACGACTACTCGCTTGATCCACTCCCTGTTCCTGGCGTTGGCGCAAGGTGTTGATCGTCTTCCTCCCGGTGACGTGGTCTTCACGGCATTCTCTCTGCACTACACCGATCGGGACGGCTACAACGACAAAGCACCATGTCGTTTTCAGGTGTTTCCGGCTCTGCCGCAGGGTATAATCTTGTTAACCATCTTGTTCTTTCAATTGTCTCGTTCATGATCTTGCTGGTTAGTGTTAACATGATGATAACCATGTTTTGCTTGAACAATTTCATGAGGAATACCTTGCTGGTTAACACTATATTGATATGCATGATGTTTTATCTGAACAAGCACATATATGATATAATGATCATTTTGATTAAATCATTTTTATGGATTAAATTAAACATGAATTTGTCTAAATTTCTCACAAATAGAGAGCTGTTTAGTTACAAATTGGACTCATCTTAATCTATACGTATGAGTTTATATGCCGGAAAAATTATTCCATAGCATAGCAAACCTGATGCGTCTTGCTTAGCAAATTCTAGAAAACTTATACGCCGCTATTCTTAGTTGAGTTTATATTTGTAAGTTTTATTGTAAGGCCCCATTTAAAATAGAGGAAAATTTCTTACTTGCTATGAAAACAAATTAAACTAATATAATTTATGTATAATTTCTATAAAATGCATGCATTCTAATAGGATCTAAAAGGGAATAGACCAATATATGTGTACATATCCTTTCATATGTGTCCGTCACTACCAGAAACCGGCTCTTTGCCGAGTGCCAAGTGGTTTGTCGAGTGCAATTTTTCAGGCACTTGGCAAAAGAGCTCTTTGCCGAGTGCAAAAAAATAACACTCGGCGAAGCCGCTTCTTTGCCGAGTGTCTAAAAAAACACTCGGCCAGAAAAAAACACTCGAAACACCCAGCAAAGAAGGTCTTTGCCGATTGTTTTTTTGGCACTAGGCAAACAGTTATTTAAAATCATATTTTGAAGCACAAAATGACTTCAAATGAAAAAGATTTCAACTACAAAGTCGTAACACTTCTCAAGACCTATAAAATTTATTTTGGTCATTTCTTCATATGACAAAGTGAAAGTAAATTTGTTCATAAATCTTACATATCTCTCTTGTAGTTTCAACTACAAGAGAGATATATAAGATTTGTGAACAATGTTAGAACCACCATGTCGGATGAATAAATGATCAAACAACCAAAATAAACTTTGTAGATCTCGAAAAGTTATAAAACTTTGTAGTTGGCAACTTTTTATTTGAAGTCATCTTGTCATGCAAAATTACGTTTGAATTTGAAAGATTTTAAATTCAAAATTTTCAAACGACCTCGGATGGAAAAACAACCAAAACAAACTTTGTAGATCTCGAAAAGTTATGAAACTTTGTAGTTGACAACTTTTTGATTTGAAATCATCTTGTTATGCAAAACTGCGTTTGAATTTGAAAATTTTAAAATTTGAATTTTTCAAATGACCTCGAATGAAAAAACAACCAAAATAAACTTTGTAGATCTCAAAAAGTTATGAAACTTTGTACTTGACAACTTTTTGATTTGAAATCATATTGTCATGCAAAACTATGTTTGAATTTCTTAAATTTAAAATTCAAATTTTGTAAATGATCTCGTATCGAAAAACTAAATAAAAAGTGTAGATCTCGAAAAGTTATGAAACTTTGTAGTTGACAACTTTTTAATTTGAATTCGTTTAGGGCCTGAAACAAGCAATTTACACTCGGTTTAGTATAATACGTGGGGAACCGAAATGACCTATAGACACATGTGAGTGTGTAGTGCACTGGTTAGAGCAGGTAGTGCGCAAGGGAGAGGTCGCGAGTTTGAATCCCGCCAGCCACGATTTTTGCGCGAAAAATGCCATGGGCCCTCTCCCAATTAAAAGAAATTTTTTTCAGGTTTTTTTTTGTTTTAACGGGCACTCGGCAAAACCTTTACCGAGTACCCGACAAAAAACACTCGGCAAAGATAGCTTTGCCGACGCTTTTTTTACCGAGTGGGCTTTGCGCCTTTGCCGAGTGTATTTGGGGCACTGTAGCACCTGGCAAAGCCCCAAAATCCGGTAGTGCGTGTCGAGTTGGTGGAACCAATATTGATAAGCATCTGCCGCCACCTGGAGTGGAATATCATGCTCAAGAGCAACCGGACGAATTGTGTATTTTTGCCTCGAAAGGTTTGGATGTAGTGGAGCTCAGCCGCTCCGGCCGATTGTTCCTAGAATCTTGTGACATTTGCAATAGCGTATGCAGGATTCTCTAATCCTTTGAGAATGCTTACCATGTGGTGCCTGCTGCATCAACTCTCTAGCTAGAGTATGCGCTAATTGTTCTTTCAGTGCGGTAATGGATTTAAAACGAAAAGAAAAACTACATGGAACGAGCACACTATAGAGGGCAACGCAACAGTGCTGGTCAAGGGGATTTAATTTCTTTCACCGGTCCTGATTATAAATGTCCTCTAACACAAACAAATTTTAAGGTATTTCGTCGTCCTCATGAGCAACGAGCCCATTCTCATGTATTTTTGTTGCCCTACATAGACATGCATGAGCCACGGTGATATACATTATAAAAAAAACATCCTGGCTTATATATTTTTCTTTGTCCGTCCATACAAAAGAAATGTTGATTCAAATTGCGTTAGGTGTGTATGGCTAGTACCAGGTAACATAAGAGTGGTATTATACAGAAGAAATATTGATTAAAAAGGAGTAGAGATGACTCCATCTATATCTCTTATGAAAATAATCTCTACTGCAAGTTTTATCTCAACATACAAGTCATTTATATATATCATCTCCCGCTAATTATCCACGTCATTTTCCACTAACCATCTACATTATCTTCCGCGAAAAGCCATGTCACCGTATTAACTTTCGACCTCTTATTGCAAGCTATTCGCGCTATCTCCAGTAAGCACAATTACTATTTCCAATATATTAGAAACATAGAAGGCATCCATGTACTGTTATTTGTTTTGCTATCTTACCATCTTATGATTCGATCTAATGGTAATAGTTTTTTATTGGATTTTTTGATTGCCGTGTTCAATTTTGATAAGAATGGACGTAAGATGAACACGTAGGTTTACTTCATACTACAGCGATTTTATTTTTAAAAAAAGTCGCACAGCAACTGGCTAACACTTTTCCTTTTTAATCTCTTCTCACGTTCTGTAAGTACTAGCTATGAGCATTGCTTTGATTCCTTTTTAATCTTTTCTCAGGTTCTGCTCTTTTCATTGTGCATGTGCGGTGGCGACGGGACACAGCTGCGAAACACTTTTCCTTAATCTTCGAGGAGGAATTGTAGGTCGCTGGCTTGTTTTTTTGTTCCAGTGCGTATATTATACGTAGAAGATGGGTTGCATTGCACGCCATCGTAGCATACCCCGCCCCCGCGATCGGAGAATTCCATTCCAGTGCAGTACACAAACAACAGCAAATGCTTCCGGCGCAGCGCATCCGGGAGCGAGGCGTGGACCACCCGCGCTACGCAAAGGCTGATGGTAATAGGCTGGCCTGCCGTTCCGTTCGGCACCATTGTCCACGCGCGTGTACGGGTCTACGCAGCCAACGGCAGGGCGCCACGTCGGCTCCCTCTCCACGTGCCACGACATGCATTCTCTGCTCTTCTGTTTCCACGTGTGCCACTGTTTTTTCCCCGCTTTGTCGGAAGTGTCTCGCGTCAAGTACTCGTAGTACTACTGTTTTGGCCGCGACTGCGTGCTCCCGTTCCGTTGATCCGGTGGTGTTCGGTTTGTCGCAGGCTGGACTAGACTGACGGAGACGTGGCCGCTGACCCCACGGACACGGCGGCGAGCGAGCGGTGCTCCTACCAGTATGTTGTGTTCTGTACGGTTCGGCGACTCCATGATTGAGCTTGTATACGTACAGCGAATTCAAATTTCAAAACGGGTTCAGGCCACCGTACCGTATTGTATCGCTGTCGCCAACGCGTCCAGAAGTCCAGATCCCAGCCAGGTTACACTACAGACTAGTACACGGTTTGACGTCAAGTTCTCACGGGACTCCGCTGTCCTCTCCTCCCTGCAGCAGATGCAGATCGCCGCCTGCAAGCTGCCGTCCGGTGCCGACGCGTGCGGTCACTGATGATTGACACGGTGGCACGGGTTTGATTTGACGATCGCTGTGCAGCGCCACCGCACACACACAGAAAGTACAACAAAACTGTGTAATTAGTTTATGATTTCATTTACATTTAGTACTCCATACATTTGCCGACATTTTAATGTGATGAGGAATCTCCTTTTTACATAGTCGAATTTAGGGTGAATTTGAGTATCTAAACAACAAGGCCTTGCTTGTCTCTCGTTGCCATCGATCGACCTCCCGTCGGTCGGCGCATTTCTTCAGTTATATATTACAGTACTTCTTTGGCCTTTGCCTAAGCGACGAACCCCTCTGAAAAACCACGCTTGCTTTTTTTAAAAAAGACAGATGAAATAATGTGAAACCATACTTCTTTTCAGCTGGCTCTGGTTTGACAGTTAGCCGATGGGAGCATGTTTGGAATTTTGGACTCCTCAAGTTGGTTTATCCGCAGCTCTCGTCATTTGCAAAACTTCAGTCGCTGCTTTTCTGGCAAGAGATGCATAAGATAATTCATTTTTGCCACTCTCTTTAGAGGCAGCACATCAGCTCATTTTACGGGAAGAGCATACGACCCTGTGTTTCTGTTCTTACTTTGCAAGCTTAAAAGTAGAGTTTGAGGACTAAAACGACCGTTTTAAAAGTTCAGGGACAAAGCTGAACCTCGAGTATAATTGAAGGACCAAAATGGCTATTCTACTATACTAGTAGTACTTATTAGGGTGCAACTAATGGCTTGATATGTAGTTAAACGTATGGCCTTTTGTTGTTTATACTAAAAAAAATCTTTTGGAGTTCTGTCATTGCCCGATTCCGGTATCAGGATGGGTATTGAGATAACATGGGCATATTATACATTTATACTCCTCCAAGGTATTATTATTGTATTAGCAAACATGCCCGTGCGTTGCAACGGGATTTATATCTTGTGTCATTTGTCCTAATTACTTATTTCTCTAACTCGCATGAGTGTGGCTCATGAGTTTGAGACAAATAAGTAATTAAGATTTTAATCTCTTGTCTAAGAAAGGCAGAATGACATAATTTGCGATGGACAGTTTTTTAACATAGTGTTCTAATCATCAATTCTTGATAAATCCAAAGTTACCCTTTTTATTTGAAATCACTCAAAACCTAGTCATCTAGTCATCACCTAGATAAAAAGACGTGGGATAGAAAAACATGGCACACACTATGTAGGTACACGTACATAGAGTCCTGGACTTATCCGACATAGCTTCACAGATCACACCGGGCGGAGCCTGAAGCCGAACTCACAACTGCCATGTGCCCCAACGCCATTATCTACGATGCGTCTGCGCGCTTCCACAAAAAAAAACCAACCCGACAAGCAACGCTCACCGCCGCACCGTCCCATGCATCCTTCCCAACTAAGGGCACTGTTTCTTACAGCTCTGACTTTAGTTAAAATAGCTTCAGTTATAGCCTATATAGTGGAGCACCTTTTCTTGTTTATTTGATAGAGAAACGTTTGGTAAAACATCTTCTTCGAATGTGAAAACAGTATATACCTACGCCCAAGAGCAAGCAAGGGTGGCCATCAGAGGAGCCTGAGCACGCGCGTCTAATCGGAGGAGGGCAAGGACGAGCGACTTTGGGAGGAGCAATAGTAGCTAGGCCCCGTGCCCTTCCTTCTCGCCGTCGTCATGGTCGCACGGTCCGCGTTCCTCCTCGCCACCCGGGCCTGCGCTCTACCTCATTGTTGATGAAGAGTCGTCGTTATGCCTACACAGCTTCCCCACGCCATCGCTCTCGGCGCCTCGCAGTCGTGCCCGTGCGCACACGCAGCCATGCTTTGTCACTGACACAACAGAAGCACGGGGCAAAAAGGCGCCATCCTCCCAGATCCGCTCGCCACCGCTCCTCCTTCGTCCAACTACTCATTCTGGCGCACGGCGAGTAGCGGCCAGGCCGCTAGGGGCAGGGGCGCTGTCGAGCAGCAATGATTTTATTTCACCCATGTAGTAGCCTCGATTTGGTCCTCTTGCACCTTCGTGGTTGACTCGATTTGGTTAGTGGAGTATGAGGACATCCTTCTCAGCTTGGTGGACTTCTAGACTGTATTTGGAAGAGATGTCTTATATTTATTTGTTTGTGTCGTTTCCTTCTAGAGTTAAACCTGATTTCAATCTGATTTGGATTTGTTTCCTTCTAGAGCTAAACCTAATCGATTCCAGTCTGATCTAGATTTAGAACATGAAACGTTGTGTATCATTAATATATTTCCATGTGATGTAGCATCGGAATGCGACCTAATACATTTTGGAATCGGACTCTCGTGCTAGACAATGCAAGAGCTATTCTAACACGTATGAGCACGGGTTATATATAAGTCTGGACTGTAGTAGCTGTAACAGAACCGACCAATTATATAAAATTAAGTAAGAAAATCACCCGCTGGAGCAGACGATTTAGCAAACTTAATCCCGTATAATCCGGTAGTCCGTGAAATCACGAAGGATTTCATACCAACTCGCACACCAGCCAAGATCGTAATAAGTTTAGCGGTCACCATCACATATTACATAAAAATTCGCATCACAGGTACATCAGAGTTTAAACATAGTTATTACAAACCGAGTTCAAATAGAAAGTAGCGGAAGCAATTAGTTCAAATCCACACACACTCACACGCAGTTCGAAGTAAAGTGCCAGCTGATGACCATCTCCAACAAAAGCATTAGATGAGACGTAGGAAATGACCATTGCCCATGGTCCTAAGCATCACCCATCGCAGGATAAAGGCAGTTGATACAATGGTCGTAGTATATCTGCCCATCTGCAACAAGTGAGAACAAAACCCTAAGTACGAGAAGATACTCAGCTAGACTTTCCCGACATAACAAAAAATAAAGTGACACCAAGAATTATGAAGGGCTTTATAGTGGTATAGATGACTCATTTGCAAAAGACAATTTTAGCATTTTAAGAATCCTTTCTAAAAGCATTATATCAAGTTAATCATTATTAACCTGTTCGCTACATTTGCACCTATACTAGAGCAAGCATAGTATTAAGCAATTAATGATAACCAATGATCATTAGCAACTTCCATAATGTCACATCCATTATAACTATCCAAGTGTTCCATCAAAATTACTACGATGAAGTAACTCAAGTTAAGTGTTCATTATCCAGTGAACGATGGCGATTCGAATCGATTATTAACCAGCTGTTAATTTATTCCTCACATAAACCTTACTCACCCGCTAAAGTGAGATATTGGCCATCGAGTCAGCTATCCAGGTAAAGTCTCGAGTTCGCCAGGAACCACATGTACCCGGGGCCCGACCGACTGCCTTTCGGTCTTATCATCGCGCCCCCGTGTCCTACCACACCTTCTCCGATACAGTGCGCTGCGGGCAATCCACTCGGCCCGAATAATCTTCTAGTTTCACAGTCGAAAGGTACGTTATTTGGTCAGCTAAAAGTGAGGCATGCGTTCAACATGACCCGAGGCCCAACAACGGTCGGCCCTTAATCGACACAGACAGAAATCACTACAGTCTGAAACCCTATAAGTTTCCGTCCGGCCTCAACTTCTAATTAACACTTAGTTATCCATGATGACATCATTATCCTAGCGGATCCAGGTAACCACCTATAGCTCGCAGGTGACAGAAAATCACCCGACTTCTAGCGGTCTAAGCTAACTAAGCATTGACTCGACTACGAATACCAGGGTAGCAAGGGTAGGACATAACAAAGGTAGACAAGGTATAATGCAACAACGGTTGCGAACAACTCCTGAACGTAATGCATCAATTAAAGTAAAGCATTAATTAAATATTTATAAACCGAGGGAGAAATGCTCCGGGGCTTGCCTCTATCGAAGGAACTCGAGCGATGATCAGGGCACTCCTGAAGTTCCTCAACGTCCTCCTCGTCGACCTCAGGCATCTCCTTTGGCTGAACCTCGAGCTGCTCTTCCGGCTCCTCGGGTACGACAACTGAATTCTCTGTTTGCGATCCTGTATGATACATGTGCGTAAGTGCTTATACAAAAGGTGCATCGGATGAAGGGGCGCACAATGATTATGATTGCATGGAAGGTAGATCAAGAGGGCAATGCAACAGTGCCAGTAAGGGGATTTAATTTATTTCATCGGTCCTGATTTTAAATGCTCTCTAACACACAAACAATTTTTAAGAAGTTTTATCGTCCTCATGAGCAACGAGCCCATTCTCACATATATATTTTTGTTGCCCCTACATAGACATGCATGAGCAACGGTGATGGCTAATTTAACCCAGCTTAGAGCATCTTGAAGAGCAACTCCAATAAACTCTTTATATATTTTCTAATTTATAGGAATAGGGATTTTGATTAAAAAAACTCACAGCCTCCTTAATTAGTTACACAAATATATACATTCTTTATTCCGAATTTCTCGTTAGACAAAGATGAAGAAAAAGGATGGCTCTTTAGAGTGCGCACGAAATATAAAAAGATGTTGGAGAGTAGAAAGATATAGAAAGTGACTTTTACTCGAATGACTTTTCAAATGATGATTCCAAGAGTAAACTTTAAAAAGACTCTTGCAGATGCTCTAAGAGTCTTCCTTAAAATTACTCTCTAAATTATTATTTGCGGAATCGCTTGAATAAAAAACAATCTCTATATTTTTTTCACCCTCCAACAGTATTTTTATAGCTTATACGTGCTCTGGAGAGCCAATTCCACTCTCTATCTTTAGCTAACAAAAATTTTGGAATAGTAAATGGCTACATTTGGAGATCTAAGAGCAACTCCAAAAAGAGTTGGTAAAAATAGATGGCTAAACCCATGATTTAGCCAATCTCTAAAATTGAAATCCCCGTAAAAAACAGAAAACTCAAACAACCTTTCTAGTACGGCGAGACAGATGGCTAGCGGCACATGCAAGCTATATTTACCATGCGAGAATTTCGGGATAGATGGCTTGCTATTTTAGAAAGTTGAATACAATATCTGTTGGACTCTCTTTTCTTTCAAAATAATCAAATATAGATTATACCACATGGATGGCTCTTCTGTTGGAGTTGCTGTAAGAGGAACTCCAAGAGTCTCTTTATATCTTTTTGTAGCAACAGAGATTTCAGTAGAAACAATACGCTCCATTAGCCTCTTTAAATGGATCTCAAACATAGATATTCTCTACTATGGACTTCTCGCTAGCTCAATATGGAGAACGAGGATGACTCTCTAGAATGCGCATAAGATATAGAAAATCTGTGAAGGTTATAAAGATATAGAAAGCGTGATTTTTACTTAAATGACTCTCTGAAGACTCTTGGAGATGCGCTCTAATTAAAGAAGTTGTTGAAGGCCATTTTTACATCAAACTGAAATCTCTATTCCTATGAATAAGCAAGGATATAGAGATTATAAAAGAAATCCTAGCTTATATTCTTTGTTTGTCCATACAAAAGGAATATTGACTCAAATTGCGCTAGGTGTGTATGGCTAATACCAGGTAAAATAAGAGTGGTATTATACAAAAGGAATATTTATTAAAAAGAAAGCAAAGATGACTACATCTATATAATTTGATCTAATTTTATTAGATTCTTTTAATTGTTTTATTGTCTTGTCCAATTTTGATAAGAATGAATGTAAAAACGTTTAGGTTTACATTATACATACAGTGGTTTTATTTTTTTTAAAAGTCAGCACAGCAACTGGCTAACACTTTCCCTTTTTAATATTTTCTCAGTGCAGCTATGAGCATCCTTTGATTCCTTTTTAATCTTTTATGAGGTTCTGTTCTTCTCATTGTGCATGTGCGGTGACGGGACCACAACTGGGTAAGACTTTTCTTAATCTTGGAGAAGAGCTTGTAAGTACTTGTTTGGTTCCATGGATATGACATAGATATCCATGGATAAAGATTGTTTTGTTGCATGGACAAACTAATTCTGGATATCAAAACATGGAATATTCTCACATAATCTTGGATATCGTGGCCATAAAAAAAAAGAGGTGAACCACCATTGCATGGCATGAGGCTTGCTCACGTGGCAGCAACAATCAATGGGTGCATGCAACCGTGAAACGTTTTTATCTCCTAAACCATTTATCTAATTTGTGATACGATTACATTATTATATCCGTTTTAATTAAATCTACAAAATAAGATCTCACATGGTTATGTTTTGACAATAAATAAATAAATGACAAGTGGGTCCCATATGATATAATCAGCATAGCTATCCTCATCCCTCCGACAAACAGAAAAATGACTCGCCCTGTCTCGCCACATCCAACAGATATCCATCCAGCCAAATAGAAAAATAGGGGCCGTTCGGCTGGAATTATAAGCCGGCTGAAAAACACTGTTGGCTGATTTTTTGTGAGAGAAAAATATTGTTCCGGCCGAAAAAACAAGCCGAATAAGACGGATTATAAGCCAGATGAACAGGGCCATAGTTTGCCTCATCCTTCCAATCAAACACGCTACATGGATAACCATATTCAGGGCCTCGTTTAGATGTCATCCAAATTCCAAGTTTTTTCACTCTCTCTCCATCACATCAATTTTTAGCCGCTTGCATGGAGTATTAAATGTAGGTAAAAAAATAACTAATTACACAGTTTAGTTGGAAATCACGAGATGAATCTTTTGAGCCTAGTTGGTCCACGATTAGATAATATTTATCAAATAAAACAAAAGTGATACTATTCATCGGGCTGAAATTTTTTCAGCATCTAAACGTGGCCCAGATATTCATGGATACGCGTGTCCCATCAACCTTATCCTCAAACTAAACCCAAGTTTACAACCAAGGGTGTGTTAAGTTGGCGAAATTTTTTGGCTTTAGGTACTGTAGCACTTTCGTTTGTATTTGTCAATTAATGTCCAATCATGAACTAATTAGGCTCAAAAGATTCATCTCGTGGTTTTTATACCAAACTGTGTAATTAGTTTTTTTCGTCTACATTTAATGCTCCATACATGTATCTAAACATTCGACGTGACGGGAAATCTTGAAAATTTTTTAGAACTAAACATGGCCCAAATGTAGCTGGCTGGCTTTGTTTTTTCACTGCAGATGGGTTGCATTGCAGGCCATCGCCATCGTAGCATATAAGGGTGTTTGGTTCGATGAGTTAAAGTTTAACCAACACTGTAGCACTTTCGTCTTATTTGACAAAAAAATTTCAATTTTGGACTAATTAGGCTTAATAGATTCGTCTTGTAAATTATTCCTAATCTGTACCAACATGCATGCAATTAGTCTACATTTAGTACTCCATCCATTTAAGGAAACATTGATGTGAGGTGAGTTAAACTTTAACAGAACCAAACCAAACATGGCCTAACCCGCCACCGCGATCGGAGCATCGAGTACACAAGCAGCATCAAACGCTTCCGGCGCAGCGCATCCGGGAGCGAGGCGTGGACCACCCGCTGCTACGCAATAGGGTGATGGTAGGCATAGCCTGGCCTGCCGTTCCACGCCGCACCATTGTCCACGCGCGTGTACGGATCCACAGTACGCAACTAACGGCAGGGCGCCACGTCCGCGCCCTCTCACATGTCACGACATGCATTCTCCTCTCCTGTTTCCACATTCCACGTGTACCAGTATTTTTTTTCCTTTGTCGGAAGTGTTTCGCGTCAAGTACTCGTACTACTGTTTTGGCCGCGACTGCGTGCTCCCGTTCCGTTGATCTGGTGGTGTCCGGTTTGTCGCAGGCTAGACTTGACTAGACAGAGACGTGGCCGCTGACCCCACGGACACGGCGGCGGCCGGCAACTCCATGGTTCTGGACTTCTGGTACGTGCGCCTACCAGTATGTCCTGTTCTGTACGGTGCGACGACTCCATGATTGAGCTTGTAATACGCACAGCGAATTCAAATTTCAAAACGGGTTCAGGCCACCGTACCGTATCGTATCGCTGTCCAGAAGTCCAGATCCCAGCTACAGACTAGTACTACTCCTAAGACTGCCTGCGGCCCTGCATGCGATCCACCATGTCAGCAGATAGAGTATCCAAATGCCTGCAGCGGATACGCAACGTCATCCGCTAAGCGCGCGTGGTCCGGCATATTTAGCACGGTAGCGGTCGTCCTTTAGCGGACGAAGCGTGCGCCAGCGCATGCGCGGTACTGATGCAGCGGCGGCTCCCACCGTTTCATGCAACTAAAAAAATATTATAACTCATAAACTAAAAAATCCAAATTAAATTCCGATTACACTGTTGAATTCGTTTCAATAAATTCTTCAAAACTAGATCTCACATGGATATATTTAGACAAAATTTATTTACAAACATGTGAGCCCCACAGTGAATAGAGGATGGATGAGTGCGGAAGAATTAAGTATAGAGGAGAGAATTTTGATAACTAGGATGTATAGAGGATGAATATAGAGGTCTATAAGTGCGGATAGTCTAACACGCTTGACGTCAAGTTCTCACGGGACTCAATGCTCGCCTCGCTGTCCTCTCCTCCCTGCAGCAGATGCAGATCGCCGCCTGCAAGCTGCCGTCCGGTGCCGACGCGTGCGGTCATTGATGATTGACACGGTGGCACGCGTGGTTTGATTTGACGATCGCTATGCAGCGCCACCGCACACATGTCAGTCAGTTTGACCTTTCCGGTGGTGGTAAAAACCCGTGTAATGCACGGTAAGGACCTGCCGCCTGCGCCCTGTACCTGTACGGGTGTGCCCAATCGCAATCAGATTCAGGACGTGTTTAGATGTGAAAATTTTTGGAGAAAAGTTCATGTAACACTTTTCGTTGTTATTTGATAAAATTTGTCTAGCCATAGACTAACTAGGCTCAAAAGATTCATCTCGACATTTACAGATAAATTGTACAATTAGTTATTTTTTTTACTTATATTTAATGATCCATGCATATGTTTAAAGATTCGATGTGACAGTTACTATGCAAAAAATTTTTGCTCTTTTTGGTATCTAAACATGCCGTCAGGTGCGGAGCTGCCAGTTGGTTGCCTCTCGTTGCCATCGATCGACCTCCCGTCGGTCGGCGCATTTCTTCAGTTATATATTACAGTACTTCTTTGGCCTTTGCCTAAGCGACGAACCCCTCTGAAAAACCACGCTTGCTTTTTAAAAAAAAAGACAGATTAAATAATGTGAAACCATACTTCTTGTTCAGCTGGCTCTGGTTTGACAGTTAGCCGATGGGAGCATGTTTGGAATTTTGGACTCCTCAAGTTGGTTTATCCGCAGCTCTCGTCATTTGCAAAACTTGAGTCGCTGCTTTTCTGGCAAGAGATGTAGAAGATAATTCCTTTTTGCCACTCTCTTAAGAGGCAGTACATCAGCTCATTTTACGGGAAGAGCATACAGCACTGTGTTTCTATTCCTAGGGGCTGTTTAGATACCCAAAATGAGCCAAAAAATTTTGCATAGTAACTGTCACATCGAATCTTTGGACGTATGCATGGAGCATTAAATGTAGGTAAAAAAAATAACTAATTGCACAGTTTATCTGTAAATGTCGAGATGAATCTTTTGAGCCTAGTTAGTATATGGTTAGAAAAATTTTGCCAAATAACAACGAAAAGTGCTACAGGAACTTTTCGCCAAAAATTTTCACATCTAAACACGCCCTTACTTTGCAAGCCTCGGCGCATATGCATGATCAGTACGTGGACTTATCTGCGGACCTCTATACACTAGTAAGCAAGCCTATATCTTACTCTAAAAGGTGCACTTTACAAACCACTGCAGTTTAGATGGCTTTGGAAGAGTAGCCGCCGTGGCAAGCATAAGTTTTTCTCTGGTTACTTCTCTTAGATCGATTGAACACTCGAAACATGCTTAGGGTGTGTTCACTTCACGAAAAGTAGCTGAAAAGTTACTGTAGCATCTTTCGTTGTTATTTGGCAAAATTTATCCAATTATGGACTAACTAGGCTCAAAAGATTCGTCCTGACATTTACAGACAAACTATGCAATTAGTTATCTTTTTTATCTACATTTAATGCTCCATGCATGCGTCGAAAGATTTGATGTGATGGCTGGAAGAGGAAATATTTTGGGTTGGGATGGAGAAGTGAACAAGGCCTTAAGAGAAAAAAAATATGTGTTTGTCCTCTTATTCTTGTGTGCTCTGCAATGGTGATGTTGAGGAAGTAGTTGAGCATCCTCTCTTCGAATGTACTTTCAGTGCCCGGTGTTGGCGGTTAATGGGTATCACCTGGGATTTCACAGCACCTATTCTGGAGAGATTGGCATTGTGTCAACAAGCTTCTCGAAACCCTATTTTCATGAAATTAATAGTAGTGGCTGCATGGTGCATCTGGACGCAGCACAGTGAAATCATTTTTGACGACAAGACTCCGTCCTTATGGCGCTGGCTTCGTGAAGAGCTCTCTCTTACTTTTCTTAGGTGCAAGTTCTGACTAGGGGCCAAACAAATATGATCATATTTTTTTAATGTGCTAAAATATATATAATTATATGATTCAACAACTTTTTAAATATTTTACACTATTTATAACCAAAATCATAATATTTAAATAAAAAATAGGTGAAAATTGATATTTTTAAGCTGTAAATTTATATATTTATATAGGTATTAAAGGAAACTTACTGTGCTTGAGGGGGGCCACGGCCCCTGCTAGCCCGCTGGTTCCGTCTCTGGTGCAAGTCCTCATAGAAATCTCATCCATCATTATCGTACTAGTATGTATTCTGAGCTTCGAACAATCGTAACCCTGGCCCTGCCCTTCAACGAGTGCATGCACGTGTCAGCAAAAGATCGGGTCAGATCCCGATGAAAACAGACGGAAAAACCCTATTTCTACTTCCGTTTCTATATTTTTTGGCGGAAACGGGAGCGGGTTCGGAAAATGCGGGTTCGGAAACGGAATCGGAATATGCGGACATACGGAAACAGAGAAATATGGATGGAGAGCCGAAAAATTAAATTAAGATCACATAATCTAATATTCTCAAAGTATACATATATAAAGTCATGTAATAACATATACAAAGTTTAATATTTATTTACATGCTATGTACGTGAACATAACATGC
Source organism: Saccharum hybrid cultivar R570 (assembly GCA_038087645.1). NCBI lineage: Eukaryota > Viridiplantae > Streptophyta > Magnoliopsida > Poales > Poaceae > Saccharum > Saccharum hybrid cultivar. The sequence continues at coordinate 529,663 of JAQSUU010000810.1, forward strand.
ATATTTGGTGATTTGTAGTTATATTAGCATAACATAAGGACATGTAATTGTTGAACATGTTGATCATAGATTGAAAACGGGATAAAAACGGAATAAATACGGGTCTATTCCGTATTAAAACGGGATTACTCGGAAACGAACGGAAAACACCATTTTCTACCTCCGCAAATACGAAAACAGGATCTCACAAATACGGAAACGAACGGGAAAATATAGAAAACGGAACGGGACGGTATGAGAAAAATTTCGTCCGTTTTCATCCCTACCCGCATGTGCGTGCATAACTGCGTCGGCCGGCCATGGTTGTCCCGTCGATCAGATCATCATCCCGCCCGGAATCGCCGTGCACCGCCGGCCGCCGTCGGTGCTCCTGCTCCCTCCTCGTGTGCCTACTGAGAGGGAGGTGATTGCCGCCTGCAGGGGCCCTTTGGGCCGCGCGCACGACCACAATCCACAAACCGACGAAGACACACGCCGCGCGCGGCGCGCCTCAACTCATGCTGCTGCCGTGTGTCCGGTATACACATACGGCCATTCAGTCACAGTGGGGCGCCACACATACGGTACTTGACTCCGTCCTCCGTCGTCTCCGTGTCGTGTCGTTCTCCGTGTGCGGAAAAACCTGTACCCTCCGTTCCGTGGCAAGTCAGAAACACATGACACCTCCAGTCTTGAACAACGATACCGATGAGGTATAGACTTTGAAAGTTCCACATGCCCAAAATAAGAGATTTGTTAAGGCCCTGTTTAGTTCCCAGAAAATTTTGCAAAATTTTTCAGATTCTCCGTCACATCGAATCGTTAGACACATGCATGAAATATTAAATATAGATAAAAAATAAAACTAATTACACAGTTTAGACGAAATGGACGAGACAAATCTTTTAAGCCTAATTAGACCAGGATTGAACAATATTTGCCAAATAATAACGAAAATAGCTACAGTGCTATTTTGCAAAAAAAAAAAAATTGCATCTAAACCAGCCCTAAATTTCAGGTGCCTGGATTTTAGTTTTCTTTTAGACGACAGTTATTACATATACTTTATACTAAAATTGTAGTTTTAGTTCGTTGCAATTTCTGTAGACATAATATGCAATTTTTGGTTCCGAGAATATAAAACCCATTAGACAAAACCAAAAACCTGATAAAATGTGATATGTGTTGGCACAAAGACAATTTAATAATTTACAATTATTTCTATAGTCAAATAAGGACAAAAAAAAAGTTTATATGTTATGACACAAATACAAATAACAAATCAAAAAAGTAACAATTTACTTGGACTAATTGATAGTACATGAGTGTTGCATGAAATCATCTTAAAATTCAGACACCTGAAATATATGAGAAGTGCCAAAATAAAAGCTTTCTTGTCTCATGAAATTTTAGAGTCTATTTTGCCTCCTCAATTGTCACCGAGACTATTTTTGCTTCTTGAACTTCAAAACCAGACATCTTGTACCTCTATAAGCTCTCAAAATCATTCATTTGAACTCTTTGTTCTAGTTTGGAGTGGTTTTGAAAAAAGTTTCGTCTTTTTTAAATATAAAAAATCGATAAAAAACTTGATAAGGGGTTTTAAACCATGAAAAATTTCTCTTAGATTTTAAAAACTAGAAACCAATTCTAGAGCATATTAAGATACATAAATACAAATATAATATTTAGAACCATGAAAACATCTTTAGGAACTTAAGAAAATAGGTTTAGCTCTTTGAAATCGAGAGAAATACCCAAAACAGTTCTAGAATATTCTCAAAAGATTCTAAACGAGGTACAAACACGTTTTTAAACTGTACATGTAAAAAGTATGAGATGCAACCAATATGAATGCAATATGCATTAATGTTCAATGTGTTCATGCTATGCATCCATGATGGTTACGTATTATGCTTTTTGTGGAAAAAAGTTTTGAAACACTGTTCACATAACAAGTAGAATATTTTGAGATTTTTCTATATTTCTATGGATTTTTTCCATTCTCCTAGAGCTAAATCCATTTTTAAATCATCTAGAGATTTTTTTTCATGAGTTCTAATATATTCCATTTGAAACTTTCAAATTCCAATGTATCTCTACAATTCTTATAGGATTTTTAAAATCTTAGAGACATTTTTTAAGGTTTTAAAAAACTTATGAAGTATTAAACCCACTCCAAACTAGGATAGAGAGGTAATTTGAATGGTTTTTAGGGTTTAAAAGGTAAGATGTCTGGTTTTAAAGTTGGTAAGAAAATCAGACTACAAAGATAGTTTACGAAGCTAGAATGGACCTTTTCCCGAAATTTTCCTCAGCAAAACAATCGTCCTCCGAACGGGCCTTAACCCTGAATCCAGGTTTTGAAACGAGAGGCCCATGTGCCGACGGCCCACAGCTGCACTCGCGGTCTCGAACCAGCGTCCAACGGTCCAACCCAACCAGAGCAGCGGCGGGTCAGCCGGTCGGTCGGCCCGGCCGTCATGCACTCATGCGCGTCCACGCCACGCACCCTAAAAATCCTCTGTGAATACCCGGAACTGCCCTCAAGTTGGTCCGCCATTAACCCCCTGGTCCCCTGCGAACCAACCCCCCCAAAAAGGTAGCGGATTGGGTTTTCCCCTGCGCCTCCCTCCCCCCTCACAAAAGGGCGGCAGCAGCAGCACCCCTTCTGTTCTGTCGAGTTCGGAGCGCAGCGCAAAGGCGGGGGAGGAACAAGCCGCCGCCGGCCGCCCTCCTCCGGCTCACCACCAGCCTGCCTCCGCTCCGCCCCGCGCCGCCACGGGGAGGAGCGGCGTCCAATTCGGGATTCCTAAGCGGCTTCAGCCCCGAGGTATCTTTCGCTTCATCTCCTCGACGCGCCGGCGCGCCTGTGCCGGTGCCGGTGCCGGTGCCGGTGCCGTAGGGTGCTTTATCGGGTAGGGCAAAAGGGTTTGGTGATCTTGCTTAGGATGGGTCCGTTTGGTCCGGGCTGAGGTCGGCGGAGCGGGGAGGCCCAGGTTCACTGCATCTGCCCCCCATGCTCGTTGTATTAAGTGGCGATGTGCGATTGGTCCATCAAAATAGCAGCTCTTGGGCCACCTTTGTCTGCGATTTCCTAGTGGAGAGGGTAGGTGGTATTCTTCATTCTTAGTGGCGAGCTCTTCTTATTTTGAACCAATGGTGTTAAACTTTTGTTATTGGTGGCTGAGAATATACCCTTGTTGTGGCCGTCAGTGCAGCGCTGCTGAAAGCCTGACCCCCCCGCTGTGTGTCCTGCAGGTTGAGTCAAAGCTATTTTCTAAGAAAATGGCGGCGACAATGGTGGCAATGACTGCGAGGAGCAAGAACAGCGTATTATCTGTGGAGAAGAAGCAGGGCTGGTCTATTCAGCTCCCAGAGCTCCGGTTCCCTTGGGATTCGCATGAAGACAAGGGCTTCTCTCTAAGTCTGCAGGGCTCTGGGCCTGCTCATGGTGGCCTGTTTGCTAGCGTGGGTCTTAAAGTGTCGACGGGTGCGCCAGCAGTGGCGCCCGGTCCGGGTGACAAGGATATTAAGATTCCGTTTGCTGATCATTGTATGAAGTACGTGTCTGAGGCGGTTGGGTACAAGGTTATTAGCACTAACGCTGAGCCAGTGGAGGAGGAGGTGGTGGATGCTAAGGCAAAGAAGGCAGCCAAGAAACGTGGGCTGAAGCTGAAAATTAAGATTGGGAACCCACATTTGAGGAGGCTGGTTAGTGGAGCTTTTGCGGGCGCCGTTTCCAGGACTTGTGTGGCACCACTGGAGACAATCAGGACTCACTTGATGGTTGGGAGCAACGGTGACTCCATGATAGAGGTGTTCCAGTCAATCATGAACACTGAGGGGTGGACTGGGCTTTTCCGTGGGAATCTTGTCAATGTTATCCGAGTTGCGCCAAGCAAAGCAATTGAGGTAAACTACTTCCGTTTTTTTATTTGATTTGATATACCATTTAAATGTCCTGGAGGTCCTGTTGCTTAAAATTCTATCATGTGATGTCACTGTTGTCAGTTGTTGTATCAGTGATGCTAACTGATGCTTGTACAAATCATTTTGTTTTTTTACACTTAAGTGGGGTTGGTAATTATGGGTAAGTGATTAGGAAAAGATTAATTATATTTGATACTGTTGTACTGCCAATTTCATTTTGCTGATGGCCTAGCAGTACAAACAAATCCATGTTGAAATAAGATTTTACCAATGTACTGAGACAGTGCCACTCTGAATTCAAATTTCTGTAACAGCGCCCTGGCTGCTATCAGTATAGTATATGTGATTTGCAAACACATTCTTCAAAGGAGTTAGTGTTTGCTTCATGCTTTTCTTCATCTAGTTGCTCTTGATCTTTTAGTTGCTTATTACATTCTTGATATGATCTGTATCCTCTACAAGAAAATACATGGTATCATATTGCTATCCTTGGTTTTGATAACATTTTACCGCTTCAAGCTATGGACCTTGTTGTTTGTGGTTATTCAGCTTTGTCTAGATCAATGTTCAAAAAGGCGCTAGTCGGTGACCTACCGCCTAGAGCCCAAGCGTGCCTAGGCGTCGTCTAGGCGTTCTACACATATACATATATTACCTTAAATAAAAGAAAAAACAGGGGACTGTGGACTGAAAGTTAGACAGAAAAGCCCCAAAAAAGCCCAGCCCACCTTTCCCTCCCAGGTGCACGCCAACCCATCCCACCTTTCCCACCCAGGTGCACACATCCACCTTATCTTCTCGACTCGTGGACTCAGCTTTCTGCCCGCCTCCTCCCTTCCATCTCCGCTGCCGCTAGCTTCCTCCCGGCTGCTGTCTCCGCCGCCACGAGGCTGTGCCTGCCGTCTCCGATGCTGCGCGGCCACGCCTGCTGTCTCCACCTGCAAGCAGCCCGCCGTCCATGCCTCCTCCCCCGCCGCCCCCGCTGTTCCCACCTCCTCCTCCGGCGCCCCTGCTGTTCCCAGCTCCTCCCCCGCCGCTTAGCATCCTTACCTTCGCGGATCTGCTTGTAGGAACACCGGGGACGGCATGTCCAGCTGCCACGGCCGACGGGCGCCACCTAGGTACCACCTACCCCCCTAGGCTCCGCGGTATCCTGTCGCCTAGCGCATAGGCACGCCTAGGCAGCCGCAGAATCATGCCTTTTTGAACACTGGTCTAGATTGCTAGTTTATGAATTGTATCAACTGAGTTGCAACCACTTACCTTATATTTTGAATATTATATTTTTTTCTGATATTTTGAGATTGCTATCTGGTCATGTGCAGAATAGGCATGTTTGACACTCTGTAGGCGGCAAACATGTATAATATGCTACTATATAAAGTTTGTTTGTGAACATGTGAGAAGCCTCAAAATGAATTTGTTAATTAGCAGTCTGCTTCTTGGATATTTTTTATGGCCTGCACTGCAAGAGAAATTTATTTAGATATGTACTCGCGAAATGGTAGTATATGTTAGCCTTTGTTATGACTTTGCTTGTGGTATTCCATGTCAATTTTTTTTTCTGCTTATGAATCTAAGATATCCAGAGACCTTGGTTTTGCAACAAGTGTTCAAGCATCCGCCTATACTGTTGTACAAACATACCTTTATATAGCTGACCTCTTTGTTCAAATGCAGCTGTTTGCTTTTGATACTGCCAAGAAATTCTTGACTCCAAAGGCTGATGAGCCCCCAAAGACCTTCCTACCTCCATCACTTATTGCTGGAGCACTTGCTGGAGTCAGCTCAACCCTGTGCATGTATCCATTGGAATTGATTAAGACCAGATTGACGATAGAGGTGCACTGAGCACTTCCTCAACTGCTTGAATAACTGATGTTTCTCTGTGCACCTCAGCTCACTCCTTGTTTCTGCAGAAAGATGTCTATGACAACTTCCTCCATGCTTTCGTCAAGATTTTGCGAGAGGAAGGTCCATCAGAGCTCTACCGTGGTCTGACACCAAGTCTGATAGGAGTGGTGCCATATGCTGCGACCAATTACTATGCCTATGACACCCTAAAGAAGCTCTATAGGAAGACGTTCAAGCAGGAGGAGATCAGCAACATCGCAACTCTCCTAATTGGTTCAGCCGCTGGTGCCATCTCCAGCACTGCCACCTTCCCTCTCGAGGTGGCCCGCAAGCAAATGCAGGTAGGAGCAGTAGGTGGGAGGCAGATCTACAAGAATGTGTTCCATGCGCTCTACTGCATAATGGAGAAGGAAGGGATTGGCGGCCTGTACAAGGGACTCGGACCGAGCTGCATCAAGCTGATGCCTGCAGCGGGCATCTCGTTCATGTGCTACGAGGCCTGTAAGAAGATCCTGGTCGAAGACAATGAGGATAGTGAGTGAAGCGGAAGCATGTTAGATCATATGCCCCTGAGGAAGGGGTTTGACTGATGTGGATGGCTGTCAACTGATGAAAATGTAGATCTAAGATATTTGAACCCCTGTTAGATCAAGTTTTGGCTCAGTTTTGTGTTGAAATCCATAAACAATATTCTTACAGGATGGTGCATGTTGCGGGGCAATTTTGTCATGTGGCCATGTCTGGTTCTGTCGTAAGGCTCGTAAATTTTGCTGTCGCTACCTTTTTGAATCTCTAATTTTGTATAAGCTATCCGCTCAGTCCTGAAATAAGTGACGAAAGTATCTAAATTTTGTGCACCGAGCTTTCCTCTCCTACATATAGGTCCCGTTTAGCATTGTTCGTCCTCATTGTTAACACCAATTTTCAGCCTCACCTTTTCGAATGATTCTTCGCATCGATTTTAGATATAATAGAAAAAAAATGTCATCCAATATCAGCCACCTGTTCCGAGCCTGCTCCACTTCACTAGTAGTTCACAAACTTTAGCAGCTTCGCTCTAGAGTTTCCTCCATAAAAGAGGTGCATCTGTGTGGCTTGTAACTCAGCTCTGGGTCTGTGGATTAAAAAGCTTTAGTCAAAATGGCCACTTATACACGTTGTATCTTATATTATTTTAAATATCTTTTGCAACAAAGTTCAGCTCTGATGAAATTTGCTGCCGTATTGTCTATAATCGTAAGGGAGAAGCAACTGGACAGACAATCAAATTCGTGACCCCGAACGCTGACAGATTTTATAAAAAAGAAACGCTTTCCTATCAGCATCCTGCTAGGAGTGAAATGTCTATGGCATCTTCTAATGCTAATGAACAATTTTCACACTTGAGAACAAGGAATTGCAAACATCGGACCTCGACCCACAAAGAAACTGCCACTCTCAGAAATAAGAATTTGAAGGAGGAACAAAGAATATTCAGAAATCAATGCCCTCACGTGGATGCTCCTTTGTCCCGCGCGCATGGAGGTCTGATGTCTGGTTGAGGAAATCCTTGAGCCTAGCCACGGCCTCGACGCGGGCCAGAGCTCGTCGACGCGGGCGAACCTGCGCGCCGATGGTGCGAGCTGAGTACGCAGCCCCTTGCAGAACTTGAAGCAGGCCATCTCGGATTCCGATTCTCGGGGCTCCCCGGCACCGCGCGGATGAGACGGCGACCGATGTCGGACACACGGCACTCACAGTGCGGGAGGAGCAGCGTCGCCCGGCATGACCAGTAAGGCAGTAAGTCGTCTACATAATTTTTTCATAGGATAGGAGGTTGGAAACTCCATGAGCCCACGAGGAACTTCAGAATTTAAGTAGCCACAGCGTAAGAATATGTCGACGCTGAAAGAAGAGTCATTAAACATCATCATGTTGCATCGATCGATGCTGACGAGCGAGGCAAGAAGATGACTCGATGCTAGCCAAAAAAAAAAAAATCTCAGCGCTAATGAATACTTAATTGAATGCAAGAAATATCGGTGGTTCTCTGGTAGGTTCGGTCCACATGTTCATGCACAGCATTGGTGTTGATGGCACGTGGGTAGCCTAAGAGCATCTTCAACAGCTCACCAATACTTCATCCCTAATAAAATGATATTGGTAATCACCAATACTGTTTTTTCAAACTATTGAAGGAGATGCTCCAACAAATCACCAATAATCTCCCCCAATATACGAGGCCCACCTCCCTCCACCTCGGGTCCATGATGACCATGGCCGCCGGAGCAAAGTTTTTTGTGAATGCGTCTTCCACCGCTATCAAGCCATCTCCAACGAGCGTCGCAGGAGAGAGAAGTGACAGTTGGATGTGGGTCTCGGCTATTGGGGGAGATACAACTCCCCCTTTATTTGAGGGGAGATGAGGGAGATATTGGTGATCACCATAAAAAAGGATAAAAAAGGAGAGCTGTTGGAGCATCAAATTTGACTTATCTCCCTCAATATGACAGGTTTATAGGGATAAGGGACGAGAAAGGGGAGCTGTTGGAGATGCTCTAAGGCTCTGGTTCATAGTGAGTAGATTCGTGTCACGAAGCCAAGTAGGATCCTATGCTAGCGCTCCGGCCTGTCCTACTACTTAAAAAATATGCTCTCTAAATCTGGAATCCATCGCAAAAAGCCAAAAAAAAAGTTTCTTCCGGCTCCTAAATCTAGAATCCACAGCAAAAGACAAAAAAAAGTTTCTTCAGGCTCCTCCATACGTGCACATGGGCCTCCACTAACGTTGCGGCCCTCTACTTGTAAAATGCGCTCTCTAGATCCAGAATCCACCACAGGAGAAAAAGAGTAGCTTCTTTCGGCTTCTCCATACGTGCACATAAGCCTTTTGCTAAAGCTTTGGCCTATCCCACTCGGGAAACACTCCATGGATCTATAATAGAATCCATCGCGGAAGAAAAGGTAGCTTCTTCCAACTCCATACACGCATGTGAAGCCTCCCAAAATGGCTCTCCTCCGTGCCCACCCCTCCTCCATGCAGGATGCGCGCGGGGTGGGGTAAGCGGCGATGGACTCTGACTCCAATGGCATGGGGGCAAAAGCACGGAAGGTGGAGGTGCTATGGAGGCCGAGGCGGCATGTGGACCGAGTCAGCGACACACGCGATGGTATGTTGAGCGGATAAGAGCAACTCTAGCAGGGCCCCACTTGAGCCATCAGAACTAAATTTGAGGACTTGAGGAAAAAAGCGAGGTCCAACAAAGCCCCTACTAGAGCCCTCAAATTTGAGGGTCCCTCAAATCCCTATCGGGACTCTCATTCCTAGGGTCTCTAGAGGGATCCCCTACTCGATAGTTTCTGCTGTTGGTCTCGCCATCATTTTGGAACCGCTCCTCACACCGCTCATCAACACCTATGCTCGACTCGCGGTTCTACCTCCTCTCTAGCACCCGCCTCCTGCGAGGCCTCCTCCGGTCCTCCCCTATGCCCCTTCCCCGACCACGCCCAAATCTGGCTCTCTCTGGCAACGCGGCCTCCTCCGGTCCTCGCCCGTTGACTCTCCCTAACAGCTCCTCGCGCCCTCCCTACACACAGCAGAGAGATAAGGTAGGAAAGAGGATGGCAAACAGGTCTCTCATGTCAATGTCTATTTGAGGGCCCTATTTTGAGAGGCACTACTAGAGTGCAGCAAAAAATCATGTAGTCCTAAAAAAGTAGGGGAGCATGTAACTGTTTTGAGCGCTACTATCAGAGTTACTCTATGAAGAGAGAAGGAAAGAAAGGAGATATAAGAGAGGATAGAAAAACAACGGAAAGAGAAAAACAAAAAAACCAACAAAGAAAGAAAAGAATAGATTTCCTCCTTTTTATCCATTTTTATTAAACAACCAGAACCTAACGTTTTTCCAACCGGAGCAAAAAAATTTCTCACTGAATTTTTTAGTAGCCAAGCCCTACCAAACACGTCCTGACTCCACCTTTTCCCCCCCTAGTGCAGAGTTTGTGGAATTGGAGCTGAAGAGTGGGGCAGAATAGTCCGAGACAGGCCCATAATATGCACATGTTGGAAACTCAACAAAACACTTGTGAAAACGAATCTTATCATAAACATAAGTTACCATGGAAACAAATAAAATGAGCACAGCTCTTGATTACTAACACAGAAGTGCCAGTCTCTTGTTGGCCAAGAGATTAAAACCCACAACCTAGCAGCATTGTAATAATACAACATCAAAATTTAAGACAGACGTTTAGTTCTGTTCCTCTGCCTCGGCAGCTTCCCTCTCCGCATCAGCTGCCGCCATCAGCTCATCAAATTTATCTGTCTTGCCCAGCACTATTTCGATCTGGCCACAGTAACAGTATTAGCATAAAAAAGCCAATTCGCTAGCAACTCTTGAGCAATGTTACTTCATTTCTTAGAAGGGAAGACGATGTTCACCTTGGCTTTCGGAATAGGGCGGGCCCTTGAATCATCCTTGACATCAACTGTTGATGTCATGATTTCTATAATACAATTCTCATTAGATGAAGATGCAAAGATGAATCATAATGACAGAATTATATAGGTTACAAATCCTTACTCTTTTCAACAGCAAGCCCATTATTTTTCAGAATTTCAGCAACAGTCACCACAGTGGCGATGGCTGAAATAATAAGGAAGTTCATCAGCATACCATTAAGAAAGTACAATAAGGACAGGCACGACAAAGATTACCATAATAAAGTAAAGAGTACAATTGCAAACTATAGTTAAGCATAGAAAGTGAAAAGTAGAGTCATGGACATTATGTTGGCCCTGTTCATCTGGCTTATAATCCGTCTTATTCAGCTTGTTTTTTCAGCCGGAACAGTATTTTTCTCTCACAAAAAAATCAGCCAACAGTGTTTTTCAGCTGGCTTATCTTGTTTGTATGTACGTAAACTTGACCAAAGAAATATCCTAAAAGAGGTACCATAACATAAAAGCAATAAAACATAACAGAAAAGTATAAAAAGGACACCGAGATAAATCACGCTAAAAGTCAACCTTGGGCACTTGAACTCAACCACAATAATACGTCATCACAGATCCATAAATCCTATGGCCAATAACTAGACATCGCATAACAGAATTAACCTCTGTTGACATTTCAGAGTGAAAAGGATCACCACATCCTTGAGGTAGGGCAGTTCACACGAATGCCAATAGTTGAGACACCAAACAAGACAATGCAAAAAATCGCTAAGACTTCAGTCAAAACTCAAAATATGAGTAATCAGGGACAGTTGTAGTCAAAACTCGAGTACATAGACATCAAACGTTTGTGACCTTTTGAGATACAGATAACTAAAAGTTTCATTACAACAATACAACAGTAGAACGTGTAGTAAATAGCATTGTAAAGGGCAAAAGAGTTTTACCCATGCCAAGGGCCGAGAGCTCCACCTCCTCGTGCTGCTGCATGTACCTCTGCAATCATCGCAATAAATTAATCTCCAGTTATTGCCAAACGAAAAAACATGGCGCAAACTAATAAACAGTCCATATTCTTGCAAGAGAAAAGGGATGAAATCAGATAGTATCTCCTCCCCCCTAGGGTTTAGTGACCAAAGCCCCATCCTGGATCCACGCACTAATTCTTCGAAACTTTCAAAAAAAACTGGTGAACAAAGAGGATGCGAAACCGCATCCGCGCTGTTGGCTCAATAATTCTCAATAACCCCCCAAACAATCGAAGAGGAAAAAAAAAGAAAAAAACGAAGGAAAAACCTCACCTTGGCAAGGTTGACGTAGAAAAATAGCGGCTTCTTGGTGTTGGAGACCTGGATCCTGTTCTTCTTGTGCGGCTCCGTAATCGCCAGATTGTTCACTCCCTCCGTCACCTCCTCCATCTCCGCAGCCACAGAAACCCTAACCCTAACTCGGCACGAAGACACCGCCGCAAAAAAGACGCCGCCGCCTGGAGGCTACTAACTTCGGGTAGTACAAGGCGCGGCACAAAAATCGCACGGGCAGCACAGACGAAAGGTACAGCGAATCGGCGGCGAGACGGGTAGCCCTATCCCGGGCGGCTGGGTTATATGGGGGGAGGAGGAGGAAGGGGACTGGAGTCGGGTTCGACTCGAGGGCGGAAGCCCGGCGCGGCCGCGGTTGCTGTTTGTCGCTCGGGTCGGGGGTGACGGAGATGAACGGGCTCGCGTTCAGGCCGGTTCGGCCTGGATGGGCCAAGCCCTTGGCCCATGAGGTGTGTGTCTTTTTAATTAGGGCCTTTTGTCTCTAGGACATCCTCAAATGATGGTTTTGTCTATAGCAAACTCCAATTGTAGGTTTAGTGTCCACCACACCGCAGTGGCGGATGCAGGATGAGAATCAAAGGGGGGCTAAAACAATGGAGATGTTGATTTGCATGAAAATTTAATGATGATTTGAGATTTTGCTACAGTATTTTTAGTGGTAAATCAAGTCATTAAGGGGGGCTGGAGCCCCCCAGCCCCCCTATAAATCCGCCACTGCCACACCGTGAAAACGTTGTTTTGGCCACAGCACATCGCACACACTGTTTTAATCAGTTCTAGCCTGAGGAGGGGATGAATGGACGCTTGTGCCCTAGGTGCCCTTCCTCCTTTTGTCGCATGCAGCACGGAGCGGGGAGCCAGGACGCCAAGCGATGATGGGTGGTTCAAAGGTTGCGCCGCGAGCACGAGGGTCAGGTCGCGGTCATTATTGGAGGATCGCCAGCACGCCGTAGGGATGAAAACGGTACGGATATTTTCCGACCGTATTCGAGACCGAATCTGTTTAGAGGGGTTTTAATCCGTCCGTATCCGAGTCCGGATATTTAACATCTGATACCGTATTTGTATCCGAATATTTAAATCACATATTTATGATGTCGATATCTAATCGTATCCTATCCGGCATTTTTTATACTATCCGTATTCGAATCCGAATCCGGACATAAATATGAAAACAAATATGATATCACCGTATCCGATCCGTTTTCATCCATATGTCCAGGGCATAGTGCGTGAGCTCGCGGAAGGCCGGCGCATCCATATGTTCCAGAGCGTATGTCCGCACACGCCGTAGTTGTCCAGGGCATAGTGCGTGAGCTCGCGGAAGGCCGGCGCATCCATATGTTCCAGAGCGTATGTCCGCACACAGCGTCGTCCTGACGCGTGCAGCCGTGCAAGTCGGGCGATGCACCTGGATGCCTGGCTTCTGTGCGCATGTGGAGGAGGCATGCAGCAAGCTTGCATGTGCATGTGGAGGAGGCACACAGCACATGAGACGACATGATGAACGATGAACAATTGCACACCACGACATTTGTCTAAATAATAAATATCTATGCAGGGGCGAGCAGTTGACTGTATATGAAACGCTACTATTTTATTTTCTTTTTCTAATAATTAAGTAATTGACTGACAACGGTCAAATAAATTTGTATATATAATATATAGCAGAGGAGAACACAATGTATGCATGACTGGGCCTTTTTTTTCTTGTCTTTATTAATCATCAAGTACTTGGGGCAACAGCTGAAAGCGATTAATAAAGAAATAAAGTAAAAGACTTGAAAACTAATATTCTTTTCACTAAAGTACCATATATAGTAGTAGTATTACCACCTACTACGGATACAGGGTTACATACAGCCTTACACGCGACGGCAGCACGACTAGTTGAACGGAGTGTTGACGGGCCAGGAGCACTAGCTGGATCAGACCAATAAGGGCAGCAGCAACGCAAGCCGTCAAGGCCATATGCCTCAGCCAAAAGTGCAAGGCCAAGTAGGCAGCCGATGATGAGGCTGTATATCTCCCATCGCACCGTACTGAAAAGCTGTTTTGGCTTTTGTCAGGCTTGAGTACCCGTTTCAGCCTCAAAGCGTGAAAGCGCGTGATGAAGATCCCACTGACTTGTTCACAACGCGAATTGAAGTGTGTGCCTCCGGCTTTTGTCAGTCAAAGCACCTGCTGCTTCTGCAAGATAATACGGACACCAGCAGAATCACTACACGGTGTGATCTGGAGCTTGTACGCAGACCCGTGGAGGTCGGGGCTAACAGCCAGCGTGTAGCGTTGGGGGTGCAAGAAAGCAGGCGAAGGGCATAAGTGACAGTTCGTACAGGCTCTTTCTCCTTGCCGCTAGAAATGATTTTTTTAGTTGGCGCGGTGTGTAGTAGACAAATTCACCTTTCAACCAATGTCCGAGAGACAAATTCGACTTTAGAGGTGTGTTCCAGGCAAAACCAAGGTTTGTGGATGTCTCACAGACAAAAATCTCTTTTAATTAAACTAGAGAATATTCCGTGCTTTGCCGCGGGAACTTTCAAATAAATTAGATTAAATATGTTATGCAAAATGAACATAAAGTGGAGTACAAATTGAATAGATTTCTTTGCACCCCTAAAAAGAATTTACTGATATGCTACTCTAAAAATCATGCAAATAGACCATCAGCGCATGCCTGCTCTAATCCTTATTGTAGAACCAAATAGATAAAACAATAATTAGCTAGGCACATAAATATTTACATGTGCTATTTTTTGCGAGAAAGGCAAGAATATGCAAAGATCTTGAGTTGTGTTAGCGCGGTAATAGAGGAGGATACATTACATACTACTACTCCATCCTAAAAAAAAGAGTCGCTATGTGAGTCGTACTGGTCAAACTTTCTCAATTTTGACTAGGTTTATAGAAAATACGTCCAATATTTATATCTTCGAAAAAATATATTATGAAAGTATATTCAATGATCTACCTAGTGGTACTAATTATATACCATAAATGTTAATATTTTGTTAAATATATTTGGTCAAAGTTAAAAGTTGATGACTTTTGGGAAGCGAGAATGACTTTTTTTTGGACAGAGAGTACTCCATAATTAGGACAATAAATGGTCAGGTGACCCTTTCACTGTAATGCTATCTCAACCAACATCTTCACGTCTCCACCCCTTTTGATCCTAACCGTGTTAGCGGCTGCCCGTAAGGTCAGTCTTAATGGTTATTTTATTGGAGTTTTATTCATATTAAATGTGATGACACGTCAGAAAAATAGAATCTTTGCCTATTTTGAAGAGGAAAGAGAAGAAAAACGTTTCATCCGCACCAAACAAGCGTGCACCGTTTCCAACACCTGGGAAACCGCGTGAAACCAGCGTTGAGGGGGAAAGTTTCGTCCCAAGCAATCCCGTGCTCCAGGCGCGCGCAGCACCGATCCTTCCCGCGCCGCGACCCAATCCTTCCCGCGCCGTGCTCCAGGCACGCACCATCCTTCCCGCCTGCCCGACATTCCTCCTTTCCCTTCCCGTACAGCAGAGGCGAGCAGGTTGGGAGCTCCGGGCGGCGCTGGTTGAGAGCCGCGGCCTAGATCCAGCGCCATGGATCCGGTTGAGAGCTCCGGGCATAGCTGTACGAGGCGGCAGGAGGAGGTCGTGGGCGTGGCGGAGCGGAGCGGCACAGCGTGAAGCTGACCATCTTCCCCGAGCGGGGCGGCACCGTGGGGCGCAGCAGCGGGACGATCCACCTCGCCGTCCTGTCGCAGCTAGCCGCTTGGCACCATGGCGAGGTCACCGAGAAGTCCTTCAGCGACGGCGAGGGGAACCTCTGCTTCCGGACGTTGCAGCGATTCACGGCGGCGACGCTGGAGCACGGCATGAACCCGCCGGTGTCATCGAAGCCTGAGTGGCGGCGCCTGCTCGGCGACATGGCCGCGGTGTCCACGGAGGAGTACTGGTCCATCGTGTTTCAGGAGCCGCGCTTCGTGGAGGCGAGTACTTCCGGGCCGCGACGCCGGAGACGGAGTATGTGCGGATGAACATCGGCAGCCGGCCGTCGAAGCGCATTGGGATTCCTGTGTGAATTGTGAGTGCCCCAAATCCAGCACTGCTAATTTCCTCCTAGTTCTGAACTGTCTACTGCCAGTAAGAAATTTGATACCTGCAAGTGTTTTTGATGTATCTCTGAATTTATTTTGATGCCTTCAAGTGATTCTCATGTATCTCTACAGCTTGACGCATATAGCAGCCAAGAAAAACAGTTTAGTAGAAATTGTTAGCTGAAATTTCTGTAGGGTCTGTTCAAAGCAGATTGGGCTATAGTTGTTGATCTGAATTTGAATATGAAACTGCTACATTGATCTGAATATGAATGCTGCAATTTATTGATCTAAATGCTAGTGCTGCACTTTCTAATGTGAAACTTGTTGGGAAATTTATAGAAGGAAACTTCAGTTCAGAGTGATGTTATTTACCTTCAGTGAGAGGCTGAGAGCTCGTGCTCAACTATTTTTGTTTCTGCAGGGTGAATATGAATCCTAGTGGGTGTAGTTATCTTTCTTGTGAAAACAACCATATGAAGTGATGGTTGCTCGAAGCTTAGCTCTGTAGCTCATATGGTTAACTTCTATTTCAGTGATGGTTGCTGCTGCTGGCCTGAATGTTTAAGAAGTAAACTGAGAGAGAGAGGCTATCTGAATTTTTTTTCTCTGAAATGAAAATGTATCTGCATTTTATCGGAATGAAAATATATCTGAGTGTTATCTATATTTGCCTGAATATGCTCCTATCCTTTTGCCTGAGATGTGAAAGAATGTGTGGAAATAGCTTTGTGAATTTTAGTGTGCCAACGTGAAAACAACTATCTACAGCTACTGATTGTGAACAGTTTGATATATAGTACTTGATTTGAAAATAACCGGAAATGGCTACATGATTCATATGGTGCATATGATCCTAACAACCTACAGCAATTAAATGCTTTGCTTAGCCTTGGAAATAGTAAAGTGAAACGTTACATTGTTGAGGTTGTTTCATTCACGGTTTCATTTCACTTTTGATGATGTGGTAATTTTGGAAACCATGCAATGACACTGGCCATTGAGACTGGGCTAGCAGCGCCAGTGGTAGCATCACCTGTGTCATCGTCAGACGCTTGCGGTGTGGGCATGTGTCTTTCCGCTTCGACGCATCCGAGTACAGCTTTTGCCTTGTTCGCGCCCGGAAGCAGCTATAACGTGCACGCAGGCCACGCACATATGGTCCTTACTCTGGTACATCCACAAATGCAACACAACAGGAGGCTTAGCACAAAATTGATAAAACTATTTACCGGCAGCACCTTGCTTCATCGATATCTTGCCTTCTTGGTCTTGGAAGCCATGTATGAAATCCACGGGGGCTGCTGCTTCCTGATTTCTTATTTAATTTGGTGAATGGATGGGTGCCGTACATAGTTGAACCATGCTTGCTTGTGCTTTTATAGAAGCGGGACATGATTAGGAAGATGGAGAGTTTTTTCATCGGTTTCAAAGCTAAAGTTAGCGGCAGTCTCTTTGGCTTCTAAGTGCATTTCAATGGTAGCAAGACGATGCGACTGGTCTTAGGCTCTCTTAGGGCTTTCCTACCTGCTTTTGCTTCCCCAAAAGTCAAAAGCCAACCAAAGGGGGTGAAAAACCACAACTACTTTGGCCCAAAAGTAGTTTTTCCTTCAGTACAAATCCAAAAGTAGCGGATTGGCTCTTCACCCTGTTCGCTTATGCTAAAATTTGGCTTATGCTGATGCTTATGCTGAAATGTTGTGAGCGAAAACACTGTTCTATAGCTGAAATGTAGCTCAAGCCCTTTTTCTTTGAGAAAGATTTGATTCATCCTTCCTAATTTTGATCCATGCTCGTGGTCCTCGGACCCATCCGCTCAATTGTCTGTCGATCTGCAGCCGTGCCATCTCCGTCGACCTGCAGAGCGAGCACGAGCTCCGCTGCTGCCGTGCCCTCCCTCTCTGGCCGGTGGCAGCGCAGCATGTGCAGCAGGCCAGAGTGCCGCCTCTCCCTCGAGCTCGCACACAGCATGGTGGCCAGCGCCGGCGGCCTCATCCAGGATGAACGGGAGCATGCTGGAGAAGACGAGGAAGAGAGAAGCGAATGACATGTGGGCCATGTAGGTCCACTGTCAACAGTATATGCAAAAGCCACGGTTGTTCAACCAAATGGTCTTATGCTTTTTCCACAGTTCCACAACTGGTTTTTCACAGCCCATAGCTCACAACAGCTTTTCCGAAAGCCACAACTTAACCAAACAGGGTCTAAAAAAGATGTGGAAATCAAGTTGGCTTCCAGAAGAAATAAAGAGGCAATAAGAAGCAACTAGAAATAAATCCAGACATGGCACCATGAAGAAGAACGAGATAATCAGAGCAAATGATTTGAGTAGCACTATCCCCAACCATTCTCAACCCTAAACATAGGAGAAATGAAAAGAAATCTAAGAAGTAAAAAAATCAATGCAATAGTTAAAATAATGAATAATTTTCCTAAACAATCAAAAATATTTTTACATAATGTTCTTCTGAATGTAGAGTCTAGTACTCTAGTTTATGAAACATTCATATAAACATTTTTGAATATAATGTGTGAAACATTCTATCATCTGTATTTGGCAATTGTTATATCAATTTTCTTCTATGACAAATATGGTTTCAAACACGCAGTTATCTCACGCACTACCACCAACCTAAGTGTGACTGTCCCTTGAACATTCTAACAAATAAGTGTGGCTGAGGTGTTGAATAACAGGATCATAAGCAAGAAAGAGAAAAGTAGGGAAATCCAAACATTTTTAGCAATAATGCACCCAACCATTTGCATCTGTAAGTAGGGATGAATGAAAAAATACCAAAAAGTGAAAGTCAATGTATCTGAAACATTTGAGCAAAAACATTTTTGAATATAGTGTCTACTGTGCGAAACATACACATATAATATATTCCTAAAGGTAATGTGCAAAACTTTGATAGTCTCTATTCTTCGTACGAATGACTTCTCTTATAGAAACATCTTCTTTGTGGTATATGACGTAGCATGTACATACACACCTCCCTATGTGCGCAAACTCTATATAAGACAAACACATGAGGGCAATTTTCTTCATGCATTCACACTTTAAAACATTTGCGGTGTGAAACATTGGAAAATAATCCTTATCCGGTGGTATGCACAATTTTCAAGAATTTAGAATCCAAATGAGAAACATTTTGCAATCCATAATTGATGTGTGTCCCTTCTTCATTTTCTCTGTGTACCTTGAGTGCTTATGACATATGTTAATGCCACACTCTTCTTAATTTAGGCCTTTTACAATGGCAATAATTAAGATTACTGCTGTTGAGACACAACTGAGCAAAACCAATCGCTCTATGCAAAATCAGTTGTTTTTTTTGCTGCCATTAGTACTCTCAATACAAATTTACT
This sequence comes from Saccharum hybrid cultivar R570, assembly GCA_038087645.1. NCBI lineage: Eukaryota > Viridiplantae > Streptophyta > Magnoliopsida > Poales > Poaceae > Saccharum > Saccharum hybrid cultivar. The sequence continues at coordinate 548,647 of JAQSUU010000810.1, forward strand.
TCTGCACAGCTTGCCAGAATAAAATTGAGGCAAAGGCTACGTTGCTAGCGCGTTGAATAGAATTCATTGCGCAACTATATATAATTGTTAGCAATAAGAAAGAGCCAAAGTGTGTAATTTTGTCTCTAGAAGTTGGAATGAGGATGATATTTTACTTTTTGTTTTTGAAACTAAGTCAAAGATTTCACAATCACCATTGTGTGTTCATGGTTTTGATTTCCAATAGTTCAAATCCACCTTCTATTTATTTTGTAGCGATACTCTTTAGCAATTATTAAATTTCACGCAACAAAATATTTGGTATAGTTCATCACCTATCTATAAGTTTCATTAGTTTCTATTTCTAAAAGTGTTCTCAACGATCACAAAAGCCACCAACGGTCACAAAGCCACCGACAATCATAATTGTTCTTTGGTTCTTCTAAATTTCCTACATTTCCAGAATTGTCATGCTTCTTTGAACCAATATCCCCTATCACCTCATTCAACGCAACCACCAGTGCTATTTGTCACATAGAAGTATGTCAGAGAAATTAAGTGATCTGGGCGAGGCACAAGCAACTAAGGTTGGTAGTCAGGTTGGTAATGAAGAAAGAAACAATGAGAAAGCCAATGCGATAGGGTAGCAAAATGCCCAGCCTTTTAACTCATGTTGAGGCAGGATATTAATCCCACCAGAGAAGTGAATGTTTGAAGGATTGTCCATTCCCAAAGATGTAAGTATGTCAGAGAAATTAAGTGATATGACCAAATGCAAGGTGCAAACAACCATGGATGGTAGTCAAGCTAGCAATAAAGAAACGAACAACAAGCAATTCGAAGCGATAGAGCAACATGCTCAGCCTTCAACTCATGTTAAGGTAGGTGATTAAAGCCCACCCAAAGAGCGAAAGTTTTAAGGATTGTCCATTCTCAAAGATATAGTGCTCACCGTGAAGAAGGGATTTGCAAGTCGAACAAGATTCCATTCCAAATCAAAACTAGTGGCCAAGGATCGCAAGATTCCATTCTAATGATATCATAGAGTTGGACTCTATTGATTCTAATGATATCATAGACATGGACTCTATTAGAGAAGAAGAGGCAAACACCGGTATCGCTAATGGTAATTCTAGTTTTTTTCTTGCATTTTATGTTTTTAAGGAGATATGCCTAGACCTTTTCTTATTACCTTGGTCTACTTCTTAGAAGTTAATTTCTCTAATGACATAAAACATGTAGAATATAGGTTATGAAACATTCACATAAACATTTTTTTCATATAATGTGTGAAACATTCTATCATCAGCAATTCGCAACTCTTAAGGTAAGCTTCTTCTATGAGAATATGGTATAAAACACATGATTATCCCATCTCACGCACTGCCACCAACATAGGTGTGGTTGTTCCTTAAATATTTGAATAAATAAGTGTAGTTGAAGAGTTGAGTGGGAGGATCATAAGCAAGAAAGAGAAAAGTAGAGAAATCCAAACAATTTGAGCAGTAATGCGCCCAACCATTTGCAGCCGTAAGCAAGGATGAATGAAAAATTCCAAGAAGTGAAAATCAATGTTGTCTGAAACATTTGAGCAAAAACTTTTTTTGAACATATTGTCCATTGTGCGAAACATTCACAAATAACATATTCCTAAAGGTAATGTCTGAAACATTGATATTCCTTATTCTTCATCTATAATGACGTCTCTTACAACTTCCTCTATAATAGTATGGTTTCAAACATATAGTTTCGTCATCTTTCCACACTTGCTACCACCATAAGTGTGGCCATTTGTTGAACACACTAATAAAATAATTATGACCGAGGAATTGAGTGAGACGATCGCAAGCAAGAAATATACAAGTAGAGGAATCTAAATGGTTTAGACAACAAATGTACATGCTTGAAGATGTGTATACATTTTCGTTTATAAACAAGGAAACATTTGTGTAAAATGTTCTTTGAGTGTAAACTGTCTTCTGAATGTAATGTGCAAAAGCATTCGGGCCATCACTTAGTATATTGTATACATAATTTCCAATAATCCATAATTCACATAAAAAATTATAATGCTTACCACTTATCCATATTTATTACTATACTTTATAAGTTTGTTGTAAGAAGGTCCCCCCCTCTTCATTTTTCTCTTAGTATGCAAACAAGTATTACCAAGTGGTACGACCCCCACATTCATGATTCAGTAGTCGGCACAACTGCACTAGTACTAAGAACTTTGCCTCCGCCTAGGCCTAGATGGCAAGTTTAGGAGCACAATGATGATAAGCTTTGTATGTAGATCACTATGTCATAAAAATAGCATTGCTCTTAAATATCAAAAGTCATACAAATGTGTGTGGCACACAAGTTGTACAAATGCACTATAGTTAAAGTAAAATGTTTCAAAGTTTCATTAATATGATGCCATGTATGATGCATTTTCTCCCTAAACTATCAAAAGTCCTACCACATCTTTCTTTTACAAGGATTGACCTGCCCAATGCAAGGTTGTAGTGTCCATGGTTTACATTCTCATTCTTTGGGGTCTTTTCTAAGGATCGCTTCCAAGGGATGTGTTCATGATTATGTATATAGACTAGAAAAAGAGATTTCTATAATACAGAGCCAAATTAAAATGTATCTTTCTGTCTTTGTAGTATATCACTAGACCTAAGCAAAACTGGCTTGATATTCGAGCCCGTTGGGCTTGGCCTGGCCTGCTATCCACATTGGACAGCGTCTGGGCTGCCTAGAATTTTTTTTCTCAGCACGAGCCTAACCCAAAATATTATTTTTAAATTTGTCTCTAAAACCTCACAGCAGCCCGCCTAGGCCCAATCCCAGCCCAAAATGTGAGGCCCGAACCTACCCATAGGTGGGCCTGGCACAAATTTTAAGCCTAAAAATAGTCGGCCTTTTAGCAGACCCGGCTCGATTTTTGCTCAGATCTATATATGAAGTAGCATGTACATATAGACCTTTGTATATGCGCAAACTTTATATGGGGCAAACAAATGGTGGTCATTTCCTCTGAGCTTCCACACTTAAAAACATTTGTGGTGTGAAACTTTTGACAATCCTTATCTAGTGGTATGCACAACTTTCAAGAAACTAGAATCCAGATAAGAAACATTTAGCAAACCATAATTGATGTAATTTTAAGATTTCTATAATGTGTCCTTTCTTGATTTTCTATGTACACCTTGAATTCTTATTTGATATATGTTCCCCCCACACTCTCTTTAACAATAGTCCTCGTCCTCCATATGCACTTCCCATTTTGCAACCAGGGTACAGTTCCCCACTACCGGCCCACCACCACGGTATTCTAGTAAGTGTGGCCGTTTGTTGACAACATACTAATAATCGACCGAGATGATCACAAACAAGGTGTTGGCAGCAGTTGTAATCTGGGACAACACGATTTGAACGTCAAAACCCTCACGCTTCCACCACCTGCATAAGTGGTCGTTCCAGCTCTCCCATATTTTATACTAAGTACAGATGATTGTTGAATGCCTTGCTAGGAATTATTGGCACCACATGCTTCAACCTACGATGGAATGCCATCCAATGGGCATACATATCAATCATCTCATCCGTCATCGCCTCGGTGATTGTTACAAAGGTGATACATTTTTTTTTGCGAGGATACAAAGGTGATACATGAGCAAACACGAGTGATCAGTTGCTCCTATCATCACGTAACTCATGCATGGAATTAAAAACAGCTTGTTAAGCTAGTTCATTGGCACCCACTGTCGCTCCATACGGCTATGTGACAGCCTTATTATAAGCTTTTCGAGGCGATATGGGCATCTTTGAAATCTGGCTTAACAGAAACAAATGCTGCTGTTGCATATATAGGAACATTTTAGGTTAAAATCATCATTGCTTTGGCCAGCAGATGAATTATTGCCACTTGATCATTTAGCATTCTATAATCAGAACTGGGTCTTCATTATATATGCAGCTATGCGATTTGCTGTCAAACAGCTTCAAAAGCTTTCCAAGATTATTGACAGCCAAACACAAACATATCAAAATCATGAATCGGCACCTATCGTTGAGTTTCGAAACAGGGACAGGAACACACAACTATATCTCGATAGATGGTAATAATGCGTGTTCTTTGAGTTCTCAATGACAATTTGCAAATTACAAGCATGTGTATGGAGAGTACATATGCAAATTATAATGGAATTGAACGTCTGGCTTTTTCCCCTCACTAGAGGAATCAAACCAAACTTATTACAAAATTTATAACACACAAAAACAAGTCACATAGTTCATACACATGCTTGTTAATTCCATCGACACCCAGGGATGACGATGGGGTCCTTGCCTTATCCTTATTCTCTATTTATTTAGTACTTCACTGCAAAAGCTATGGAGCGAATCAAAGATGCTAACAAACATCACATGTTATAAGTCTCTCCATTCTGTTTAAGACCTTATTAAACTACTGTTGCTTTCCGTTAAGGAGTACTCATCAGACAAGAAATCGGTGCTGACCCCAGTTGGTTCTCAGTCGTTACATAGTATTTGTGGAATTCTTATTTCATTAATTTAAGTGGGTGATATTAGCGAGACGCACGCGCTTCCAACTTGCTTACACTGTTGCACGTAGTAGTAAATATTCAGACATTCCGTGACGAAACTTCCTCTCATGTCTCGCACTATAATTGCAGACCAATGCAGCTCGCCACATCTATCAAGCAATTGTGGCTGCACTGTCCTCTTCTCTATAGAGCTTAGCTACAGACATGGCCGTCTTTTCCAGGTCGACAGCCTTCCTTGCCCTTGCCATCGTCCTCGCCGTTCTTGGCTGCACTGCGGCTCAGCAGCTCTCGCCCAACTTCTACTCCAAGACGTGCCCGCAGCTGTTCACCATCGTGCGGAAGGAGAAGCGGATGGGCGCCTCCATCCTCCGCATGTTCTTCCACGACTGCTTCGTCAATGTAGGTCGCAGTAACAAGCATGGCACTGGCACCAATCATGCCACTGATCAATGTCTGAATCAATCAAATCAATGTGTTTTAATTTATATTTGTTGCCATGCCACGTGCCAGGGGTGCGACGGCTCGATCCTCTTGGACGACACGCCGACCTTCACAGGGGAGAAGAACGCCGGCCCGAACTTCAAGTCCGTCCGTGGGTACGAGGTGATCGACGCCATCAAGGCGCGGGTGGAGGCGTCCTGCAAGGCCACCGTCTCCTGCGCCGACATCGTCGCCCTCGCCGCGCGTGATGGAGTCAACCTGGTTCGTACAGTGTGCCTGTGCCACACGTTCTTCATTCGTGCGGTCCACGCCAGTGCCGCTGTGACTCTGACTCGGATCATATTGGTGCATTGCTTGCATGCATGCAGCTAGGAGGGCCGACGTGGAGCGTGCCGCTCGGCCGCAGGGACTCGCGGACGGCGAGCCAGAGCGCGGCCAACTCCAACCTCCAGCCTCTCCGCACTCATCACCCTGTTCGGCAGAAAGAACCTCTCGCGGCGCGACATGACGGCGCTGTCGGGCGCGCACACCGTCGGCCGCGCGCAGTGCCAGTTCTTCCGCAGCCGCATCTACGGCGAGCGCAACATCAACGCCACCTTCGCGAGGCAGCGGCGGCGGGGGTGCCCGCGGTCGGGCGGCGACAGTCTCCTTGCCCCCTTGGACGTGCGGACCCAGGACGCGTTCGACAACGCCTACTACCAGAACCTGGTGGTGCAGGATGGGCTGCTGCACTCGGACCAGGAGCTCTTCAATGGCGGCTCGCAGGACGCGCTGGTGATGCAGTACAGCAGCAACGCCGCCCTGTTCTCCGCCGACTTCGTGACCGCGATGATAAAGATGGGCGACCTGAAGCCGTCGCCCGGGACGCCGACGGAGGTCAGGCTCAACTGCAGCAAGGTGAACTGAGGATAAGGATAACCGAAGAAGCACCCGGAATACGCGATACATTTCAAGCGTACCTAACTACTGATGATGATCAACCAAGCCTCGTGATTTGTGAAACATTGCCAGATTTACATTTTTTTTAGAATTGCACGGTACAGATAGGGATGAAAACGGAACAGAAATATTTCGAATTGACCGTTTTCGTTTTTTATATTATGAACCATTTTTTAACATGAAAAATTGTCAGTTTCAATTGGTTTCACAGCCATTTTCAACCATTTTTTGTACTCTTTAATTGCTAAATATAGAAATATCCCGAACCGACCGTTTTCGTTTTTCTATATCGTAAGTCCGTTTTTGTCCGTTTCCGACTGTTTTTATCCTTAGCTACAGAGATGCCAGCATTTACATGAAGCGATTTATAAGGGTACTCACATAGTCACGTGCAGAAACTATCATGTCGTATTTGTTTGCCTAACACGGGCCACAACCTGACTGAGCTGCTGAAATTGGGCGTGTTTATTTGTCTCGACGCACCGGACACGGGTCTAGATCGCACGGTACTTAAAGCACCGTAGAGCTTGGCCGTGGGGTCTCTCAGACATGGGTGGCTGAGGTGTTGGACCCACAACAGGTCCAGATAAACAAACATCATCTGTAGAAAGCTAGACCCAACAAATATAAGTCCACCAAATAAGAGATGTTACACTAGTTTGACATGCCTAGCGTGACGAGGGTCGTCGTCAAATCACGAGGCCCCTCAGGAGTGTGCTATCTGCACATCCTCTTTAGGATCTTTATAACGGTCAAGTGACACAAAACACCCCATGTGACAAACCAACGCACATAACGCCCAACATCATGCCCAACAATTAATTTAGTTAAAGGAGTTTGCTAGAATTCACTTTAATACAAAAAAAAGACATGAGGTAAACACAATTTTTAGATTTTTCCCTTTCTAGGTTCAACTCTTCGCTATTTCTCTCGGATTCTTATCGGAGTTAACTTTGTAGTTCATCCCGGAGTCGCCCAATCCAAGGTCTACTCTGCAAGGGTAGATAGAGCATTACCTGACATCCACCAAGGCAACAACACCTGCAAAATAACTTAATGGCAGCACCGCGAGTACATTTCGTACTCGCAGGACTTAATTTCAACATACAAGTATTTGGTGGATGCACGGATATTATCGGGAATTTGTACATTTGCAGAAAAAGCATATGGCATTTCTTAGATAACATGCTATGAATTCATTATTAGAAGTATTAACATCAAGGTTCATGATAGCAAGATAAATGATCAACTAATGTAAACATCTCATCATATTCGGTTCATTACACTAACATGGGTATAGAAGGTAGGAACAACCAAATGGTTCCGTCCGAGGGACTTCAAGCTTTCAACCCTCTGCAGAGGTGTACAACTTGTATCCACACGGAAGAATGGGACTAACCACCATCCCTTGTGCACAAGATAAGGGTTGCATCACATCTTCCAACATTTCCCTAAATCGGCTTAAATATCCCATGAAAGGTTCGACTGGTGCCTGGTTAATGCTACCACCATCTAACCGGTGCGACTTTCTTGCCAATTGTTGATGGTAGTTAACAACCATTATAAACCATCAATATAACATGTATAAGGGCATGAATGTGATCACCAACATAGACTTAGGGGTCTAAACTAACAAATTCCATAAGTTTTGGTGAATATGTGTTTTCAGCAGGGTTTATCCAGAAAATCATCAAGGTAGACCTATATGTCAAAGTTAATCGCGCTTATCCACAGCGAAAACAACCTTATAAGGTTCCAGAAGACTCGAGAGGACACCACACTAAAGTGGAGGGCGAGACGCCGCCAGGACCCACCTGCAGGCCAGCCGGTCTGTGGGGCCCCCTATCAGCCTCTGCCTCGTTATGTCGGTTCTCCACCGCCTCCTAGGTTGCATCTACGCCATCCATTCAAGTTGGTTTGATCCGAGGGCTCAGGATTGACACTCCGGCCTATATATACCATCCCCTGCCACCCCTCTAGGCATCAGATAATCAAACCCTGATCAAGTCAGTCAAGAAGATAGAAACCCTAATCCTCAGAGCTCCACCATATTCTAGGGCATAGCTAGCTAGACTAGGTCTAGAAGGAGGCAAGCTTCGCTTGGATTCCCGATCTTGTCAAGAGCGTGGCTTGGTATAGTCCTTGTACCTCCTCTCTCGTTTGTATCTCTCATTACTTTTATATGTTTGTTATAATTGTTATGACAATATTCTTTATATCATTTATGTTCTTAGTTATAATGTTTATTGTTTACTTTGATTATATACTTAGTATAGCTAGATTATTATTATATTCAAGCATAAGTTCGTATAGCACTCACTCTAATATACACGGGGTGAGTGGTCGACATTGTGTAAGCGTGGTGCTTATACGTTATTTACCTGCGGATGCACCCTATATTCCAGGCCATATGGTAGATCATGGATGTGACATTCCCGTTGAGTTCTTTGTTGTCCACTTTCCGAATATAGGACAAGTAGGATGCGGTTATGAAGGAAGACAAACTCTATTCTTAATCTTTCTTAGTAATATCCATTATGTGTAGATCTAAAGTTGATCTTAGCCATAACTACTAAGTGTAATTGCACTAATCAACGTATGCTTTGACTTGTAATTAAGAATGACTTTTGGAGTTATTCCTCTAATATTCTAACTTAGCAATGCTAATGCCATAGAAAGGAGTACTCTGAGTGATCATTTATCATTACTTATCATATTTATCTCTTGACTTACCCCTGTTGTGAGTAGAAGTTTGGTCATGGTTTATTTCTCCATCATGTGTATAAGTTATCAATATATTCCAACTGCCCATCATTCACTGTGGTAAAAATATAAATAACGATACCTAGACTACTCCCGGGTGAAGTGCTACAATGGTATAATTATCTATACGGTTGCAGATCCCTTTATATACATATTTACAATCTTTCTAGTCACATAAAATATTAAAGTGCTTCTTAGTCTCATTCTAGTAGTGATACTAGGTAGTACCAACAAGCATTTCTGGCATCCTAGCTAGGGATGACAACTTAGTAAAAGTGATGCTAAAAATATCAACAACATTAGGTGGCTACTAAAACAAGTGACAAGTTAATAAATACCAACACCAGTCTCACAGATAGACCGATCGCAATTAGTTACTAGGCTTGCCGCCCCCCCATATGCGACATGTGGTCTATACGGGCGGTAACTCGGACTCATGTATCCCAATGCACGGTCCTTAACTGCTCCATGGGCTATGTCACTTGAGATCCCACACTCAAAGTGACCTACCCCTCGCTTGAGCCAGAATTACCAAATTGATCATCAAGTTCATATATCAGGATTAAGTTGAGTCCTTAATCAATTTTAGGGAAGGTAGACAAGTTATAACCCTCATTCATTTTAGTAGTTGATTATCCCGGTGTAACATCCTACACGCGCAAGCATAAATTCCCTTCTCACACTTCACTTCTACCGTTACTAAGCAAGTAAGCAATTAAACGTTACCAAACCTATTGATTAAAAGAAGGCTCTACTTAACTGGTGAGTAGTTCTAACTTAGTGAAACATCATTAAGTTGATTAACCAATCTACATGAAATGCATAACTCATAATGAAACACAATAAGTATCTAAAATAGGGTTCATAGTAGTGGCGTGCCTGCCTTGTTTTGCCGCTCGAATGAATTCGAGGTTGACAACGAAGACTTATACACGATCCTCACGCTACATGATTCCTGAAAGAAGATGAAGATCAAGGCTGAAGATAACCGAGGGAGACTCAAGGATAAAGGCTTGATCTGGAACTCGGGAGGAGACATCTAACTGTGGCTCTACTATTGCACTATTTGTTACTAAGCTTAACCTAGTATGTTTGACCTCTTGGGCAAGCTATCTAGACAACTTACTCTTACTGTTAACTTGACGGATGCTCTGACCACTATGGCAGACACTCCGTCAGGTTAGGCTTCAAGGTGACTTAGGTCTGGCTGGACTCTGTTTGGGTTGACAGACACTCCGTTGGAGGTGATGGACACTCTGGTAGGAGCTAGGAGGTCTCGTGTTTTCTAGGTTACTGAGTCTATAAATCAACGGACACTCTACGAGAGGTCACAGACTCTCCGTTGAGAACTCTGTGATCTCGGGTTGTGGGGGTTGATCTCTATAAGCTGACGGATGCTCCGCGAGATACCACAGACACTCCACTGACTCAGGTTGACAGAAGGTAAGGCTCAATGGGTGGTTTTCTAGAGCTGACGTACACTCCGTCAAACGGTTGACATAACCTATGTTCTTGGGTGATCTTGGGTTTCAAGCTTAGATGTGCTGAGCTGTGATCTATGCATGTGCAAGACATTTATAGGATGGCTTAGGTGGTTCACTAGGCTCAAGATACCTAGGTTTTGAGCTTGATTTGCTAAGTGTGGCTATAGGTTTAGGATCAAACTTAGAGATATGAGAACATGAAGACAAAACTGGAGATCGAGATGAAATCCTTAGCTCCAAGATTTGAGAGCTTCCGTAGCCAAAAACTTGAAGATCCAAACCTTCTTCATTCCTACATCTCCATCCAAACATGACTTGACTTCATATGAACTCCTTCTTACAAACATTCCAAAAAGATGAATCAAAGGATAATCCATGGAGTTGTTGGGTGATTGAGCTAGATAAGGATTTCTTGAACTTACTTACATATGATGGAACCACCACCAGCAAGAAACTTCCAATCTTGCATCACAAAACTATGGATTAGATCTTTGGGTGGAAAATCCAAGAAATAAGGGTGGTTCTTCTTGAGCTCACCATGAAGGGGTTGAGGGGTGAAGGGTGTCCATGAGTTGTTGCTGATGTTTTCCTTCTTCCTCTCCCTTTTCTTCTCCAACTTTTCTCCAATCTCTCCTCTCTCTAGTTTCTAGGGTTCTTGCTTATTCTTGAGTGGGTAGAGAGAGAGAGTGAGGGTTGCAAATGAAAGGATGAGTGAGAGAGTGTGGCTTTAGTAGAGAGTTATCCCATTTCATGCTAACACATGGGTCCCACCCACTGAAGTGGCAAACAACTCATTTCCCACTTACTGTTGCTGTCCTGTATCTCACTGGATGGTCCGGTGGAACTGGCGAACTGCCCGGTAACCTGCTGTCCTTGCTAATTTGATTCAATCTTGAATGATTTGGCATTGGGGCCAAGTTGTCTTGTCCCTGGGTACATGGCTAAGGTTGAGTTGGTGTCGATGATGTCAATAAGATATCTCCTAATCTGCTTGAGGTCGCTCTCCTGGCTTGGGTGTGAGCCTGACCATGGCTATCTGAAGATGATTGTGAGTTACTTTCAGCGGGTTTTCAACGGTCATTTGTGTCTAGAGCACTAGGGATCTCCACAAAAATTCGGGTGATGGATTCTTGTAATGACCAAAAATGTGTGCCTATACTGTAACAAACTCGGGTCGTTACACCTAGGAATGCCCTGACTCTACTCCTCTGCACGGACCAACCCGATCAAGGCAAACAAACACACCCTCATAGTTTCTTTGTGCATTAATTACCCTGTCATCTAACCATTTTGCTGATGTGACAAGCGATTTAATGAGGAGACATGGAAAAATGTAGAAACTGTTTTTAAATAGAAATCGAGTCTTCACATCTAACGAAGCAGAAGAAACCATCGGATACCGTATTAGAAGGGGCGATGTTGTTTCTATCACTCCTCATGTGGCCTCTGCACTGCCACATGCAAGCATGCTCACCTTTGCGAGGACAGCCTTTGTGCTATCGCACTCCTGTTGTGGCTTGCCATCCTCTGCATGTCACATGCTCACTTGCCTCTGCGAGGACCGCCTCTGCGTCGCCACACTCATCAGCCTCTGCGCAAAGCCAGGCCCATAGTTTTAAATAGCGGGCTATTGAAAATAGCAGCAACTTTTTTCAACAGCTATGAGGCTATAGCAGCGCTGTGACAGATAGCATTTTTATAAATATGATATTTGATGAACACAAATATGTTTCTAAGGTTCCACAAGTCTAGGTAACATTATTAATGTGACATTACAACATGGTTCATAAAAGTCTAGTGTTTAATTATCCAAAATACCAAATTAGTAGCAAATGATAAGTAGGAAATAACAAATTAAATTGTCAAAATCTATTAGTGATGGCAAAATCTGAAATAGCGCCGCTATTTGAAAGCTAAAGCTATGCAATTAGCGGGCTATTGTGGGGGTATAGACCCGTATACCCTCATGGCTCCACATGGGCCGCACCAGACAAGGTGGCCTAACTTGCTAGAAAGGCCCGCATGGATCTTCGGACTGCTCGACGAGCCGTACGGGGCAAGCAGAGACTACTTGACGGTCAAGGAAACCTAGTCGGTTAGGATAGATGTCGTATCCTCTGCATATGAGTCTCAGGGTCGGAGGAGGCGACCCTAAGACTGGAGCACATGAGTCAATATGCGCTTAGCGTTCCTGTTGGCGGTGGTCAGTCACCCAACCTGCTCTCTCAGGGCACGCACATCTCCTTCAAAGGCCACAGTCCTCTGGGTAGCCTGATCTCTCTGGCGAGTCAACTGAGCCATCTCTGTGTTGAGCCTCTCAATCTCGGCGTCGTGATCTCTCTGAAGCTGACGGCGGTCATCACGAGCCTGACCAAGAGCACTAGACACACGTCTCAGGCTACCTTCCACTCCATCAAAGGCCCTCATCACTATGAACATGGCACTCATAGCGGGGTTGTCACTGTTCTGTGCTTCTGCGGCGCTAAACTCCAGAGATCTTCCTCTTGCCTGCTACCACGAGTCAGTGGAGGGGTTGCCCCTCGGAAAGACTCCAACTATAGCTGCTGCCAACTCCTGAGGAAAGGGATCCATGATATCCCTCAGGATCCCAAAGGCTGCCCTCTCAGCGGCTTCTTCAGGGGTCCTGCCAGTTGACTCAAAATGCCAATCGGTCCACTCAGAACCATCACCTCGGGGATGAACTACCACTACCACAGTCACCAAAAATCCTTCCCCCAACCGCTCATTCGATAAAAAGTAGCGGGGCTTCATCCCATCAGGATAGCCTACATAGCTGAGTACTCTCCACAAGAGCGTAGGCATCCCAAATTCTCCAAGAAAAGTGTGGCGCTGACGAGTGCGTGGAGCAAGCTGATGACGGGGAGCTCTGCCGGTGGACTTGCGGGCTGTCTGCTTGGTACGTGCCATCTGTAGCAAAATTTTATTACCGTGGTGAGAACAGATTTTTAAGTTGGCATTTTTATTGAAATGAGATAATCAACTTATAAGGGGAGGAACAATGCCATGAATGAAATGCACCACATGATACATGCACGTTCCGTACGTCCTCACAAACTTAGAAAACTAATAACTACTAACGGAATAAACGGTAGCATACAACGATCTCTTATAACGTAACTAATACGTACTACTTGAAAGCGTTGTTATGTACCTGCAGAAAGTCACTTCAGCCCAACCCTCACAGTATGAAAATATGCAAGAAAGCAGTAAAGTAAGTTACTCGCTCTACACGCATCCCCAGATACGAGTATAACGGTAACAACTACCCGAATTATCGTCCTATTAACGGCATCGTCACCGCATGACGGAAGTCCCCACCATTTGAATACCCTCATACGAACATGCGCATGGCACGTAAGTATTTCAGTATCACATAAGCACTCCCCTAGATCGGCAGTGTATCCGACCATGCTCTCACAACTCTCACTTACCAGGACGTAGAGGGAATTGATCCATACATTACCACTCAATTGAATGGCACTCATACAATAGCACGCCGTATGAGCGACGAAATTTCAAATATGATGCAAACCCCCAAGTTAGTACTTAATTAAGCCACCTAGAGTCCTTATTGGGCATAAAGGATATGACCACTGGCACACTCTTAAATTTGAAAGCTTAGTTGAAAACACAATTTTGTTTTTAAATACCCATGTGAACAGTAACATGCTAAACCATGCTCCGATGCCAGCTGTAACGGATCAACGTAATTATACGAGATTAAGTAAGAAAATCTTCCACCGAGGCGGTTAATTTATCAAACTTAAACCCGTATAACCCGAGATTCCGTGAAATCACGAGGGATTTCAAACCAACCAACATACAACCAAGATCGTACTGATTTAGCGGCCACAGTTCACATGATACGTAGAGTTCACAATAAAAGTGGAGAACATCGAAGTTCAGAATAAAAGTTATTACAACACAGTTCAAAATAACATAGCGGAAGCAAGTAGTTTTACACACACCCTTAGTTTAAATACAGTGCTAGTAGATAGTCATGGTCCACAAAAGCATTAGATAAGACAAACAGAGTGACCCTTGCCCAAGGTCCTAGTTATCGCCCATCGCCGGATACAGACAGTTGGAGCAGTACCCATAGTATATCTGACCATCTGCAACAACAATGGGAACAACGCCATGAGTATAAGAATGTACTCAGCTAGACTTACCCGTCATAAACCAGAAATAAAGGACACCAAGGATCATGCAAGGCTTTATAGATTGGACTGGCTTGACTTATTTGCGAAAAGCATAAGTTGTTATGAAAAACTAAACCAGTACTTTTTGCATCACTTTTAGTATAACCTATTCAAACTAGGTAAGCAGCTATTGCTAGAACAATCACTTGATTCATCATTAGCAATCTAGATTACCATATCAGGTTTAGCATTTCCAACATCATTCACTTAACCATCAGTGTTCCTTTAATGTTACTACGATGCCATAGCTCGAGTCAAGTGCTCACTAACCGGGAGCGACGGCGATTCGAATCGAATTCCTATCTAGCTGGAGATTTATTCCTCACACAAACCCTGTTTCCCCCGTCAGGGTCGCGTAGATCACCAATGACACTTTCCAAGAAGCCGCGGGATAACAATCATGGATCGCACTACCCAGGGACCGCCCGACTGCCAGGACGCACCTTGGGCTCACTCTTCGCGTCCCCGTTACACCCACTTCAACACCAGTCTGCCAACCCGAGTTTATCCCGGCTCGAAAAGTGTCACTAGCTTCGCGGTCGAAAGGTACTTTATTCGGCCAGCTAAATGTGAGGCATGCGTTCAACATGACAAGAGGGACGAGCAACGATTGGTCCTTAATCGACACAGATGGAATTACTATAGTCCAAAACCCTATAAGACTCTGCCCGGTCTTCATTTATCTATCAACACTTGGTTACTTTTTATGATCACAATTATAGCTAACCATAACTCGGTATCCACCTATAACTCGCAGGTGACAGGAAATCACCCGACTTCTTCCGGTCTAAGCATGGCTAAGCAATTCACTCGATCCTGACCTAACAGGGTGAAAGATAATCCGGTGGCCAAGGTAATAATGCAACAACAGTTTCACTCAACTCCTATAACTTAATGCAACTATATATATAACTATAGTTCATGTAGTAAGGAACAACTTTTATAAAATAGGAGACTTAAAATGCTCCGGGGCTTGCCTCTTTCGAACGAGCTAGGATGGTGGTCGATGCACTCTGGCAGCTCCTCGCCTGACTCTTCCTCCTCGGGCACCTCCTGTGCCTGGGGCTCCTGTTGATCCGTCCAAACTTGCTCCTCCGGTACTGCTACCTGCGACTCTTTCTGCGATCCTGTATGATGCAAGTGCATAAGTAACCATGCGAATGATGCATCGGATTGTGGTGGAGTGCTTTGATGACATGCGATGCAGATGAGCACAAGGAATGAGCAGTTTGAATATAACTATTTCTTCTATAAGGTAGTCAACGTTATCCAAGAACATGTACCCTAAAACATGCACCTTATCCTTCTATTAGTTAGCCTATCATCTACACATACAAGTGAACCTAAGCTACCAAAGCTTACCAACCTAACTCATCCATAACATCAGCAAGGCATAATGATGCTTCAAAGATACACCAAACACATTTTATTTCTCTTAATTTCTCATAAAGAATAATCTTTTATTCCCTATTTAACTAGGGTTACACAGCAACACCTATTTCTGGTGTAGATAAAAATCTACCAAAACTACAGTAGATTACTCTTACCCTAACTAACCTACTGCTAAATTTTCATGAGAATTGCATAAGTAAAACTATCTATACAAAATAAACAAGTTATAGCATAAATATGAGCATGAAATTATTTTGTACTAGAAAAAGTATCAAACAACAGATTTCACATTTTTTCTATGTTACTAACAGTAAACTAACATACTACAAAAATTATCACATGTATGTTCTATACAAATTTAGCTCTCTACTAAAAATAACAAAGATTATCAATTAAAAGCATTTGAACTACACTTCAAAAATTTCTCACAGAACATGCTTCACTAATATTTTTCCTAGAAAGTGCATCACTAATAAAGATTAAAGCAACAAGAATCACATTTTTCCTTCATTATTTTATTTACTACATATTTTCTAAGATATCAGCATTTATAGCAATTAAATAAATTTGCACAGCAAAGTGTCACAAAATTAACATGAGCTATTTTTAAACTGTAGATCTATTCAAGAGGAACATTTCAAAATTTGTTTCATCATTTTTGGAGCTAAAAAGGGTACACAAACATTTTCCAAGTATTTTCTTTTCCCAAAACAAAATAGAAATTCAAAAACTAATTACGGAATTGTTTAACGGGCCAGCCCACTCGGCAACAACGGCCCACGACCGATTTCTGCCGGAGCGCCGCGCGGGAAAAAAGAAAAGCGGCCCGGTTCGGTGGTTCGGCCCAAGGCCGTTTGGCCCAGAGAGCAGAGAGGGGGGGGCGAAGCGCGGGACGCGGCCACGGGTGCCGGCGTCCCGACGTCGCGGGGGCGAAGCGGTGGTCGCCGTCGGCCAACGGCCGACCCCCGGCTCTGAGTGGCTACCTCGAGCGCGCATGGCTTCCGCGAAAGGATGGCGAGCACGACAGTGCCAATCAAGGGAAGAAGGAGGGATCGAGGGCGTCGGTGGCGGAGCTCGAGCCCGGCGGCCGGCGACGGTGGCGCGCGCGGGAAAAGGAGAAATTGAGCCTCACCGTCGTCGAACAAGGGATACCGAGCCCCGTTCGGAGAAGAGGAGAAGGTGGCGGAGCTGGTGGCGAGACGAATCGGGAGGTGGCGCGGCCGTGGAGCGGGAACGGCGGCGTTCGTCTCGGGCGGAGCGGCGGCGGCGCGAGGAGGCGGGAGCGGCGGCTGCTGCGGCTCGTGCGAGGCCGAGAAGGGCGAAATGGAGGGCGTGCTGAGGAGGGAGGAGCGGGCGCGGGTTCAAGGCGCGTGGCGCGGCCGGTGGAGCCCACGGCTCGCCACCCGTACGCCGGAGGCGGCGAGCGGCGGCCACGTGGCGGGCGAACCCAGACGCGGGCGTCGCGCTGGCGCGGGCACGCGCGCGTGCGGGGAGGGGAGCGGGGCAAGCGGGCCAGGCCAGCGTCTGTTCGTGGGCCGAAAGGGAAGCCGCGGCCCGTTAAAGAAGGAAAAACATTTTTCTTTTTCTAAATAATTTGTAAATTTTTCTAATTGTTTCAAATTCGAATTTGAAGA
This sequence comes from Saccharum hybrid cultivar R570, assembly GCA_038087645.1. NCBI lineage: Eukaryota > Viridiplantae > Streptophyta > Magnoliopsida > Poales > Poaceae > Saccharum > Saccharum hybrid cultivar. Next base: position 566,061 of record JAQSUU010000810.1, read on the forward strand.
TGAAAAAGAGGTTTTCAGAACTTTTGCCCAAAATAAAAGTTGTTCAAAATTTAATTCTCTACAACTTTCATGTAGGGCACTTTTCAAAATTCTAAATAGATTTTGAATTTAGGATTTAAAGCTAAATTTTTAAGTAAAAATTCATTTTTCTAGAATATTTTTAAAAGCAAAATTTGAAGGAATTTGAATTCAAGAGTTGCTCCAAAAATCATGTTTATTTATTCTAGATTATTTAAAATTGTAGCTACACAAAATTTCACCACTCTTTAGCACTTAAATGCAGAATTTGGGTTTTGAGTAATTGTTTTTCAACTTTAAATTTAAAAGGGTCCATATTGCATGCAATGATAACCATGTATGAGATGATTATGACTAATGATTTGGACGCTAATGCATGCTTAACACCCAGGGGTGTTACAGCCCTTCCCCCTTATAAGAATCTCGTCCCGAGATTTTGAGTTACGAATCATTTATCGTAAAAATCTTTATACGCGGTTTGAAGATATTCTCCCGTTTCCCATGAGGCATCACTCTCATCATGATGGCTCCACTGAATCTTGTAGGTTGTTACCACTTTATTTTGAGTGACTCGGTCCTTTGCATCCAGAACTCGAACTGGTTGTTCACGATATTCCAAGTCTATCTTGATCCGAATGCCCTGAGGTTCTATTCTCTCCTCTGGAACACGTAGACACTTCTTCAACTGGGATACGTGAAAGACAGGAAAGATCGAACTCATCTCTTCTGACAACTGCAACTTGTACGCCACAGGACCCTTTTTCTCTATGATCTGGTATGGTCCGATATATCTAGCAGACAGTTTCTTCTTGATTCCAAACCGTTTCTTTTTTATTGGGGTAACCTTCAAATAGACATAGTCACCCACTTGGAAATCCAATGGTCTCCTTCTCTTATCGGCATAACTCTTCTGACGAGACTGTGCAGCTTGCATGTTTTGTTGGATAATACGGACCTTCTTCTCCGCCTCATCTACAAAATCAACTCCATAAAACCTTCTTTCTCTAGGCTCTACCTAATTTAACGGTGTCCTGCACTTCCTGCCATATAAAGCTTCAAAAGGTGCCATCTTGATACTCTCTTGGTAACTGTTGTTGTAAGCGAATTCTGCCAATGGTAACCAGGATTCTCATGAGCCTCTGGATGATAGTACACAAGCTCTAAGCATATCTTCAAGTACAGCATTAACTCGTTCTGTCTGCCCATCTGTCTGTGGATGGTAAGCCATACTACGAATTAAACTAGTACCCAAACCTTTATGAAGATGTTCCCAAAAATGAGAGGTAAACTATGAACCACGATCCGACACGATCGTTTTTCGTATACCATGTAATCGGACAATCTCAGCAATATACTTTTCTGCATATTGAGGTGGTCGGAATGTTGTCTTAACTGGCAGAAAGTGAGCTGTCTTGGTGAGACGATCTACTATTACCCAAATAGAATCATGTCCCTTCTGTGTGGTGGGAAGACCAGTGATGAAATCCATACTTATATCATTCCATTTCCAATCAGGTACAGACAAGGGTTGCAGAAGTCCTGCGGGTCTCATGTGAAGAGCTTTAACTCTACAACACATGTCGCAACGAGCAACGTATGCTGCAATTTCCTTTTTCATCTTAGTCCACCAATAACGGGGTCGCAAATCTTGGTACATCTTACTACTTCCGGGGTGAATAGATAGCTTGGAATGATGGGTCTCATTCATCAACTTGTTCTTAAGCTCTCTATCCTTAGGTACCACCAGGCGATCCTTAAACCATAACACTCCTTGGTCATCCAATCGAAAGTGTTTGGTGGGTTCCCTCTTCATCTTCTCTTTGATATGAAAGATTCCCTTATCTGTCTTCTGACTTTCAATGATCTGGTTTTCCAGAGTACAACTGATCTGAATATTATGCAACACAGCAGGATGTAACAATTTGAACCCTTCTTCAAACATCGGTTGCACATCAATAGCATGTGATTTTCTGCTCAGTGCATCTGCTACTACATTAGCCTTCCCGGGATGATAATGCACGTTTAGATTATAGTCCTTTATCAGCTCTAACCATCTTCTCTGTCGCATGTTCAACTCAGATTGGGTAAAAATGTATTTGAGACTCTTATGATCTGTAAAGAGGTTACACACATTACCTAGCAGGTAGTGTCTCCAAATCTTTAGAGCATGCACTACTGCTGCAAGCTCCAAATCATGTGTAGGATAGTTAACTTCATGCTTCCTCAATTGACGTGAGGCATAGGCAATGACCCTTTCATTTTGCATTAGTACACATCCTAACCCATTCTTAGATGCGTCACAGAACACATCAAATGACTTTTCTATATCCGGTTGGGCCAGAACAGGAGCAGTGATCAACAACTTTCGCAAGGTGTAGAAAGCTGTCTCGCACTCCTCTGTCCATACAAACTTATGATCCTTCTGTAATAGGTTTGTCATTGGTTTGGCAATCTTCGAGAAATCCGGTATGAAGCGACGATAGTAACCGGCTAAACCAAGAAAACTACGAACTTCATGCACTGAGGTTGGTGACTTCCAGTCCATAACCTCTTGCACCTTACTAGGGTCTACGAAAATGCCATCTTCAGACAACACGTGGCCGAGAAAAGGAACTGTCTTAAGCCAGAACTCACACTTGCTAAACTTCGCATACAGTTGATGTCCTCTGAGTCTAGTCAAGACAATCCTGAGGTGCTCTGCGTGATCTTCTTCATTCTCTTAATATATTAGAATGTCATCAATGAACACAATCACAAACTTGTCCAACTCTGGCATGAAAACAGAATTCATCAGATACATAAAGTATGCAGGAGCATTGGTCAATCCGAAGGACATGACAAGATACTCGTACAAGCCATATCTGGTAGAGAACGCAGTCTTAGGCACATCTTGCGGCCTAATCTTAATCTGGTGGTATCCTGATCATAAATCTATCTTAGAGAACACTTTGGCCTTAGACAATTGGTCAAACAAGATATCAATCCGAGGAAGAGGATACTTGTTTTTTAATTGTCACTGCATTCAGTGGTCGATAGTCCACGCACATGCGTAAGGAGTTATCCTTCCTCTTTTTCACAAATAGAGCGGGGCATCCCCATTCAGACGAGCTGGGACGAATCAAACCTTTCTTTAGTAAGTCCTGGAGTTGCTTCTTCAATTCGGCTAACTCATTGGGAGGCAGCCGATAGGGCCTTCTCAAGATCGGTGCTGTTCCCGGAATTAACTCAATGGCAAACTTAACATTTCGGTCTGGTGGAAGTCCAGGTAACTCATCCGGAAACACATCTGGAAACTCATAGACCACTGGAATCTGGGCTAGCAGAGTAGTTTGGACCGCACAAGTCAAGCTAGCAAGGTCTACTTTCTGAGGTAGGACCACCCGAAAAGTGCCTTCTCCACTTGGTTCCTTAAGAGAGATACTCCTTCCTCCAATATCGATTACTACCCCCATCTTATTCATCCAGTTCATACCCATGATCACATCCAAAACTAACCCTGGCATGACTATCAGATTAAGCTTATATTGCCGATTGGATATGTTTAGGGTTACTCCCTGAACTATCTGATTAGTCAACAGATCAGCCCCAGCTGAACTGATTTTATAAGCACATTCCAATTCAACTATCTTTTGCTCATGCCTCTTAACAAATGCTTGACTTACAAAGGAATGAGATGATCCGGAATCAAACAAGACTACTGCAGGATGATTGTTGATAGAAAACATACCAGCTGTTACCGGTTCTCCTTCAGGGATGTCATCCACGGTGGTGTGATGCACACGAGCTTGATACTGCGTCTGCTGTTTCTTAGGGTAGGGACAAAACTTCGCAAAGTGTCCGGGTTGGTTGCAGTTGAAGCACGGTCCCTTCACTTGAGCCACAGTTCCAGATGAACTGTCTTGTCCTATCTTCGCTTGAGGCAATGCCATCTTGAATGGTTTCTGGTTCCTCTAGGGTTGCTGAGCATTCTGATTCTTCCTTTGTGGTGGCCTAAACTTTACACCTGGGGCAGGCGATCGATAAGCTGGACGGTTGGCCACTGGGGCTCTGGACTGGGACGAACCCGACTCGAAAGCTCTCTTACGGATCTTGGAAGCAGCATAAAGATTGTTGTTCTTCTCTTGCTTCAGACAGTCACTAACGAAATCATTGAAACCAGTCCTCATATTTGTACCCACATGTTTCATCATCTTGGGATTCAGGCCTCTCTTGAAGCTAGCGATCTTCTTGGCCTCAGTATTCATCATATTAGGAGCATAACGGCTCAGGTTATTGAATGCATGTAGATATTGAGTTACAGTCTTCGTGCCTTGATTCAGTGCCAGGAATTCCCCAAGCTTCATCTCGGTCAGACCAGGTGGAATGTACGTTCCATGGAAGGCTTCGATGAACTCCCTCCAAGTGATGTGAGCGTGGGGAGGAAAAGTGGTGCGGTGATGTTTCCACCACATTCCTGCCGGACCTTGAAGCTGATGAGCTGCATACTCAGTCTTCAACACTTCAGTCATTCTCAAGACACGGAACTTGTCTTCCATAGTATTAATCCACTCTTCTGCATCCAAGGGTTCTGCGGCTTCCTTGAAGATCGGTGGACGAGTATCCATGAAGTCCTTGAAACTGCTGTACTGATTTGCTTCGTGCCCACCCGGGTTTATTCCCCGACGGGTGTTGTCTGCGATACTGCGCAACGCAGCTTCCATATTCTGTTGCATGCCCTCCATATTACGTTGGCTTCCAAGAAATTGTGCGAAAAACTGTTCCACAGTGTAGGGTGGAGGAGGCGGTGGTGGATCACGGTCATCACTAGCAGCTGCACTGCCACCAGCCTCAGCGGCACCATACACGGTACGACGAGTGTTCGACATCTGCATGTTTCAGCAACAGTAATTATTAGGTGATGTTGTAGGAATTGCGACCGAATGAAAAATCATGCTGACTGAATTTACTAGAGAGAATAAATTCATACAATAAAACAGGGGCATAATAAGTCATTCCAATTAACACAACATCACTAATTAGATTACTTAAAGCGCACACATCGCGTCCATTACAACCAAGTTGCCAGCATACATACACTGGACTTTTTGACGTTCGGATACCGCCACAAACACATCCAAGCTTTCCAACATTACATCAAAGCCTTAGTCTTTCTACTCATTATTACATGCCCAACGTGCCAACAAAGCAAAAGATCATGTAGATGGAACCTAGCAGCTAGCGTAACAACTACTAGCCTTCTCATCGTGGTCGCTGTCTAAGTCCGAGACGTTGGCATCGTCGCCATTAGCAACGTCGTGGTGCTCCCCAACTGGTGCTTCGGGCTCTTCAGGATCTTCGTCTTCATTCAAATCCATCTCTGCCGCACCAGGAGGAACATAGGGGTTGAGTTGATTGTTCAGCCGATGAACCTCCTCATGCAGATTGTCATTATATTCCTCTGCATATGCCAGCTGTTGCTCTAGGTCAAACTGTCTAGTCCTCAACACATTCTCTGCGGACCAGGCTTCATTCCTCTGATGGAGCACATGAGTCAACATGTGCTTAGCGTTCCTGTTGGCGGTGGTCAGTTGCCCAACCTGCTCTCTCAGGGCACGCACATCTCCTTCAAAAGCCATAGTCCTCTAGGTAGCCTGATCTCTCTGGCGAGTCAACTGAGCCATCTCTGTGTTGAGCCTCTCAATCTCGGCGTCGTGATCTCTCTAAAGCTGACGGCGGTCATCACGAGCCTAACCAAGAGCACTAGACACACGTCTCAGGCTACCTTCCACTCCATCAAAGGCCCTCATCACTACGAACATGGCACTCATAGCGGGGTTGTCACTGTTCTGTGCTTCTGCGGCGCTAAACTCCAGAGATCTTCCTCTTGCCTGCTGCCACGAGTCAGTGGAGGGGTTGCCCCTCGGAAAGACTCCAACTATAGCTGCTGCCAACTCCTAAGGAAAGCGATCCATGATATCCCTCAGGATCCCAAAGGCTGCCCTCTCAGCGGCTTCTTCAGGGGTCCTGCCAGTTGACTCAAAATGCCAATCGGTCCACTCAGAACCATCACCTCGGGGATGAACTACCACTACCACAGTCACCAAAAGTCCTTCCCCCAACCGCTCATTCGATAAAAAGTAGCGGGGCTTCATCCCATCAGGATAGCCTACATAGATGAGTACTCTCCACAAGAGCGTAGGCATCCCAAACTCTCCAAGAAAAGTGTGGCGCTGATGAGTGCGTGGAGCAAGCTGATGACGGGGAGCTCTGCCGGTGGACTTGCGGGCTGTCTGCTTGGTACGTGCCATCTGTAGCAAAATTTTATTACCGTGGTGAGAACAGATTTTTAAGTTGGCATTTTTATTGAAATGAGATAATCAACTTATAAGGGGAGGAACAATGCCATGAATGAAATGCACCACATGATACATGCACGTTCCGTACGTCCTCACAAACTTAGAAAACTAATAACTACTAACGGAATAAACGGTGGCATACAATGATCTCTTGTAACATAACTAATACGTACTACTCGAAAGCATTGTTATGTACCTGCAGAAAGTCACTTCAGCCCAACCCTCACAGTATGAAAATATGCAAGAAAGCAGTAAAGTAAGTTACTCGCTCTACACGCATCCCCAGATACGAGTATAACGGTAACAACTACCTGAATTATCGTCCTATTAACGGCATCATCACCGCATGACGGAAGTCCCCACCATTTGAATACCCTCATACGAACATGCGCATGGCACGTAAGTATTTCAGTATCACATAAGCACTCCCCTAGATCGGCAGTGTATCCGACCATGCTCTCACAACTCTCACTTACCAGGACGTAGAGGGAATTGATCCATACATTACCACTCAATTGAATGACACTCATACAATAGCACGCCGTATGAGCGACAAAATTTCAAATATGATGCAAACCCCCAAGTTAGTACTTAATTAAGCCACCTAGAGTCCTTATTGGGCATAAAGGATATGACCACTGGCACACTCTTAAATTTGAAAGCTTAGTTGAAAACACAGTTTTGTTTTTAAATACCCATGTGAACAGTAACATGCTAAACCATGCTCCGATGCCAGCTGTAACGGATCAACGTAATTATACGAGATTAAGTAAGAAAATCTTCCACCGAGGCGGTTAATTTATCAAACTTAAACCCGTATAACCCGAGATTCCGTGAAATCACGAGGGATTTCAAACCAACCAACATACAACCAAGATCGTACTGATTTAGCGGCCACAGTTCACATGATACGTAGAGTTCATAATAAAAGTGGAGAACATCGAAGTTCGGAATAAAAGTTATTACAACACAGTTCAAAATAACATAGCGGAAGCAAGTAGTTTTACACACACCCTTAGTTTAAATACAGTGCCAGTAGATAGTCATGGTCCACAAAAGCATTAGATAAGACGAACAGAGTGACCCTTGCCTAAGGTCCTAGTTGTCACCCATCGCCGGATACAGATAGTTGGAGCAGTACCCATAGTACATCTGACCATCTGCAACAACAATGGGAACAACGCCCTGAGTATGAGAATGTACTCAGCTAGACTTACCCGTCATAAACCAGAAATAAAGGACACCAAGGATCATGCAAGGCTTTATAGATTGGACTGGCTTGACTTATTTGCGAAAAGCATAAGTTGTTATGAAAAACTAAACCAGTACTTTTTGCATCACTTTTAGTATAACCTATTCAAACTAGGTAAGCAGCTATTGCTAGAACAATCACTTGATTCATCATTAGCAATCTAGATTACCATATCAGGTTTAGCATTTCCAACATCATTCACTTAACCATCAGTGTTCCTTTAATGTTACTACGATGCCATAGCTCGAGTCAAGTGCTCACTAACCGGGAGCGACGGCGATTTGAATCGAATTTCTATCCAGCTGGAGATTTATTCCTCACACAAACCCTGTTTCCCCCGTCAGGGTCGCGTAGATCACCAATGACACTTTCCAAGAAGCCGCGGGATAACAATCATGGATCGCACTACCCAGGGACCGCCCGACTGCTAGGACGCACCTTCGGCTCACTCTTCGCGTCCCCGTTACACCCACTTCAACACCAGTCTGCCAACCTGAGTTTATCCCGGCTCGAAAAGTGTCACTAGCTTCGCGGTCGAAAGGTACTTTATTCGGCCAGCTAAATATGAGGCATGCGTTCAACATGACAAGAGGGACGAGCAACGATCGGTCCTTAATGGACACAGACGGAATTACTATAGTCCAAAACCCTATAAGACTCTGCTCGGTTTCATTTATCTATCAACACTTGTTTACTTTTTATGATCACAATTACAGCTAACCATAACCCGGTATCCACCTATAACTCGCAGGTGACAGGAAATCACCCGACTTCTACCGGTCTAAGCATGGCTAAGCAATTCACTCGATCCTGACCTAATAGGGTGAAAGATAATTCGGTGGCCATGGTAATAATGCAACAACGGTTTCACTCAACTCCTATAACTTAATGCAACTATATATATAACTATAGTTCATGTAGTAAGGAACAACTTTTATAAAATAGGAGACTTAAAATGCTCCGGGGCCTGCCTCTTTCGAACGAGCTAGGATGGTGGTCGACGCACTCTGGCAGCTCCTCGCCTGACTCTTCCTCCTCGGGCACCTCCTGTGCCTGGGGCTCCTGCTGATCTGTCTAAACTTGCTCCTCCGGTACTGCTACCTGCGACTCTTCCTGCGATCCTGTATGATGCAAGTGCATAAGTAACCATGCGAATGATGCATCGGATTGTGGTGGAGTGCTTTGATGACATGCGATGCAGATGAGCACATGGAATGAGCAGTTTGAATATAACTATTTCTTCTACAAGGTAGTCAACGTCATCCAAGAACATGTACCCTAAAACATGCACCTTATCCTTCTATTAGTTAGCCTATCATCTATACATACAAGTGAACCTAAGCTACCAAAGCTTACCAACCTAACTCATCCATAACATCAGCAAGGCATAATGATGCTTCAAAGATACACCAAATATATTTTATTTCTCTTAATTTCTCATAAAGAATAATATTTTATTCCCTATTTAACTAGGGTTACACAGCAACACCTATTTCTGGTGTAGATAAAAATCTACCAAAATTACAGTAGATTACTCTTACCCTAACAAACCTACTGCTAAATTTTCATGAGAATTGCATAAGTAAAACTATCTATACAAAATAAACAAGTTATAGCATAAATATGAGCATGAAATTATTTTGTACTAGAAAAAGTATCAAACAACAGATTTCACATTTTTTCTATGTTACTAACAGTAAACTAACATACTACAAAAATTATCACATGTATGTTCTATACAAATTTAGCTCTCTACTAAAAATAACAAAGATTATCAATTAAAAGCATTTGAACTACACTTCAAAAATTTCTCACAGAACATGCTTCACTAATATTTTTCCTTGAAATTGCATCACTAATAAAGATTAAAGCAACAAGAATCACATTTTTCCCTTCATTATTTTATTTACTACATATTTTCTAAGATATCAGCATTTATAGCAATTAAATAAATTTGCACAGCAAAGTGTCACAAAATTAACATGAGCTATTTTTAAACTATAGATCTATTCAAGAGGAACATTTCAAAATTTGTTTCATCATTTTTGGAGCTAAAAAGGGTACACAAACATTTTCCAAGTATTTTCTTTTCCCAAAACAAAATAGAAATTCAAAAACTAATTACGGAATTGTTTAACGGGCCAGCCCACTCGGCAACAACGGCCCACGGCCGATTTCTGCCGGAGCGCCACGCGGGAAAAAAGAAAAGCGGCCCGGTTCGGTGGTTCGGCCCAAGGCCGTTTGGCCCAGAGAGCAGAGAGGGGGGGGGGGGGCGAAGCGCGGGGCGCGGCCACGGGTGCCGGCGTCCCGACGTCGCGGGGGCAAAGCGTTGGTCGCCGTCGGCCAACGGCCGACCCCCGGCTCTGAGCGGCTACCTCGAGCGCGCATGGCTTCCGCGAAAGGATGGCGAGCACGACAGTGCCAATCAAGGGAAGAAGGAGGGATCGAGGGCGCCGGTGGCGGAGCTCGAGCCCGGCGGCCGGTGACGGTGGCGCGCGCGGGAAAAGGAGAAATTGAGCCTCACCGTCGTCGAACAAGGGATACCGAGCCCCGTTCGGAGATGAGGAGAAGGTGGCGGAGCCGGTGGCGAGATGAATCGGGAGGTGGCGCGGCCGTGGAGCGGGAACGGCGGCGTTCGTCTCGGGCGGAGCGACGGCGGCGCGAGGAGGCGGGAGCGGCGGCTGCTGCGGCTCGTGCGAGGCCGAGAAGGGCGAAATGGAGGGCGTGCTGAGGAGGGCGGAGCGGGCGTGGGTTCAAGGCGCGTGGCGCGGCCGGTGGAGCCCACGGCTCGCCACCCGTACGCCGGAGGCGGTGAGCGGCGGCCACGCGGCGGGCGAACCCTGACGCGGGCGTCGCGCTGGCGCGGGGCGCGCGCGCGCGGGGAGGGGAGCGGGGCAAGCGGGCCAGACCGGCGTCTGTTCGTGGGCCGAAAGGGAAGCCGCGGCCCATTAAAGAAGGAAAAGCATTTTTCTTTTTCTAAATAATTTGCAAATTTTTCTATTTGTTTCAAATTCGAATTTGAAGATGAAAAAGAGGTTTTCAGAACTTTTGCCCAAAATAAAAGTTGTTCAAAATTTAATTCTCTACAACTTTCATGTAGGGCACTTTTCAAAATTCTAAATAGATTTTGAATTTGGGATTTAAAGCTAAATTTTTAAGTAAAAATTTATTTTTCTAGAATATTTTTAAAAGCAAAATTTGAAGAAATTTGAATTCAAGAGTTGCTCCAAAAATCATATTTATTTATTCTAGATTATTTAAAATTATAGCTATACAAAATTTCACCACTCTTTAGCACTTAAATGCAGAATTTGGGTTTTGAGTAATTGTTTTTCAACTTTAAATTTAAAAGGGTCTATATTGCATGCAATGATAACCATGTATGAGATGATTATGACTAATGATTTGGATGCTAATGCATGCTTAACACCCAGGGGTGTTACAAGGTCCTTATCTTTACCAGGGCCACGACGTGAACTATGAGGCGCACCGTCCTAGAGATCAAGGCAGAAGGCGCGATGCCGACCAGCATGACGCTGATCAAGGGGGCGAACGTAATCAGCAAGGCGGGCGCAGCGCACGTCATGGAGGGGAGCGTGTTGCAAATCACGGTGGCGGCCGTGGTCGACAATGAGGTGCCGACCAAGAAGTAGAGCAGCCTGGAGGTGACCTCCGTGACCATCTCAGCGCCAATTTGAATTTGAGGGATCGCATCGAAAACAATCTTGAAGACCATCATGCATCCGAGATGCAATGTAGACGGGAATAGGATGAAGCACATGGCGCACCTGGCCGTGGCTATGCATTGCGTGCTAGCCATATCCCCGGCCTCTGACCATTCACTGATCGGCTCTGTGCTATCATCTGGCCAAGAAACTTCAAGCTCCATGATCTCGACACATATGACGGGAAGGCTAATCCCGAACAGTGTATAACGCTCTATGAAATTGTTGTCCAAGCAGCACATGGCGATGAAGATGTGATGGCCAACTATTTGCCTGTGGTCATCAACCAGTCCGTAAACCAATGGCTTCTTAGCTTGAGGGAAGGCTCCATCGACACCTGGGCGTAGCTCAGGAGGGCTTTTATTGATAATTATTGGCCACTTGTCAGCAGTCCGGCAACAAGTATGATTTGGAGAAAGTCAGAGACTATCCGAATGAATCGTTGCATGACTACATCTGCCGCTTCTCGAAAACACGGATATCCATCCGTAATATCAACAGCGATGAAGCCATCTCTGCATTTATCAGAGGCCTCCGCTACCATGATGCTCTTAGGACCAAACTTCTCCGCAAGAGGCCTGGCTCTGTTTAGGACCTTCTCACGGTGGCGAAGAAGTGGGCAGATGCTGATGAGGCCAACCAACAGATCAAGGAAGACGTTGGCCAGACTCCTCGCCCTAACCAGCCAAATCGCCGCCCCGAAGACCAACGCGATGATCGGCGTCGTGACCACCGCCGCAGCGATCGGTTAAAAGGTCTTGATGGCTAGAGGGGGGGTGAATAGCCTTTTAAAAAATTCTACAAAGATGAGCTAAACAAGTTTATCAATATAACAATTAGCAAGATGCGAGTTTTGCTTAGCCTATGGGGTGTTTTCAAGCCACCTATCCAATTCACAATTCTAGTATATTTGCACTCAACCGCATAAGTCAAATCGTATAACTTAGCTTACAACTAAAGCTAACTAGCTACACAAGCTAAGAGCTACACTAACAAGCTAGCAAGGTAACTAAGAAAATAATACAAGAGAGAGTTAGAAGGGTATCACCGAGGGGCGAAGTATTGAGCCAACCAATCAATATGATCAAGAGATAAATTCCATAATACATAACCACCGGGATCGATTAATCACAATAAGAATGATGACACGAAGATTTATCCCGAGGTTCACGTGCTTACCAGCACGCTAGTCCCCGTTATGTCCCTCTTCACCACGTGGTTCGGTGGCTAATCGGTCTCACACCGAGCCTCTCAAAAGGCGCCACATGAACCTACCAAATGGCAAAAGGTTACAAATAACACAAGCAATCCACTAATGTTGCCTTTGGCGCTTCACCGAGGTAGGCACAAACCCCTCACAATCACCGGAGGTGGCCAAGAACAATCACCAACTCTTGCCAACGCCTCCAAGCTGCTCCAAGCCGTCTAGATGGCGGCAACCACCAAGAGAAACAAGAATCCCGTAGCAAATCAACCATCAAGTGCCAACTAGATGCAATCTCACAATACAAATGCACTTGGATCACTCAATCTCACTTCGAATATGCAAAGAAGTAAGAGAGATGAGTGGGAGGGGAGTTGCTTAGCTTAAAGTGCTCACAAGTATGTCAAAGAATGCAAGAGATTGAGCCTTGAGCCGGACAACGAGTATTTATAGACGTTCCCCTTCAAATATAGTCGTTAGGCACTTGAAACAGCTGTAGTTGCACTGGTTGCGTGGATCGGACGCGCTGGTCCCGTAACGGACCGGACGCGCTGGTCAAGCCTGAGCAGCGCTCCAACAAAACAGCGACCGGACGCGCTGCAAAACTGACCGGACACCACAGTACCAGTGTTCGGTTGGAGTCCAGTAAGCTCCCACAACGACCGGACGCGCCACTGCGTCCTATCAAAAATCTGAGACACGCACAGACGCTGAACACTGACCGGACGCGTCCGGTCAAACAGAGACCGCGTCCGGTCCAGCGTCCGGTCACCACTGTGACCTCCGTTTGCCTCCGTTTGATTCACCCTTTCACAAAAGAGCTAGACTAAGTACGTGTGTCACTTTAGCATATGTTTTAGCTCGTGAAACAACATGTGACAACGCCTCCAAAGCTCGACATTTGCGTAAAGGAAAATAGGCGTTTCAATTCCTCAAAAACGCCTGAATCCCGCCTCGCAAGCTCGGCGGGAGGGAGAGAGGACCCCAAACCCTCTCTACCACTCAAACTTCAACGCCATCGCAAATGTGCTAACACAACCAAGTGATCACGTCATGTGCGAGTGTGTTAGCATTTTCACAATCATTTTCTGAGGCGTTATTAGTTCTATCCAAATGCATATGATTATGAAATGCACACCTAGAGGCACTTAGGAGTTCAATAGCCGCGTCATTCCCCTCTTTATAGTACGACTATCTATCCTATAATGTAATCACACCCACTAGGTGTCTTGGTTACTAAAACACAACCCTTAAGCATATACCTTTGCCTTGATCACGTAGGGTTGCGTCCAAATCCAAGTGTGGCCATCATGATCACCATATCCATCTTGCCACCAACCTTGGAATGTACTAATCCTCATATGCTATATACAACTTAGACATAGGATTAGTACTTAGGCATTGTCACTAATTACCAACACCAAACATAGAGCTTTCAATCTCTCCCTTGTTGGAAATTGGTGACAACCCTTTTACAAAGATATTATGATAAAATTTTAATTGAACCCATGTCACATTGTCCAAGTATATTACCATGTGTAAGAATTATGGACATGTGATCATGAATTCAAATTGATAGTAATGGCTCCCCCTACATGTATGCTATATGTTTGGATTTAGGAAGCATACATGCTTAGATAGGAAAATATAGGAGCATTGACTACCAATAGGTGCTAAGTGTTTTAGATTATAGACCTTTGAAGCATGATACCATCGGAGTAGCGATAAACACCATCTTAGCACCTTGTGTAGTTAGATACCACTTGGAAAAGCACAAACATAACTAGAAACCTCGTGAGATCAACATTATAAGCAAGGCTCTAGTACCACTTTGGAAAAATATGAAGCAAGAAAAATCTAACTACTTCCTATTCATGCTAGTACCTCAATATACCATTCAAATTATACTAGCAAGTCACCACACAAGCAATGTATCGGAGAAAAAGAAATGCATAACTATGCATCATACATATGAAATGCTGCTGTCCTTGACCGGACGCATCCGGTCATGCCGAGACCGCATCCGGTCACGCAGTGACCTCCGTTCGCCTTCGTTTCTATCCACGATGACTTAGAGAAAATCTCCGTCTCCGGCGTAGTGGAAAATAGACATTTCACTTCCACAAAAAGCGTCGAAACACATCTCTACCGCTCAAACTCCATCGCCTTCGCAAATGTGCTAACATCACAAAGTGTACATCACCATGTGCATGTATGTAACATTTTCACAATCATTTTCGAGGCGTTAAGTTAGCTCACCACTAGATCTAAATGCATATGCAAATGAATCCTCATCTAGTGGCACTTAAGTGATCAATAGCCCCGAAAATTTCTCTCTTTATAGTATGGCTATCGATCCTAAGTGTGATCACACCTCTATGGTATCTTAATCACTAACAGCAAATCCTATCTATACCTTTGCCTTGAGCTCCATAGGATTGCACTCCATCTCCTCGTCTTCTCCAAGTATAGCACCAAGTCATCATGATCAACATGCATCTTGCCATCACTTAGGAGTGTACCAATCACCTTTTGCTATCAACACTCAAGCACATGTGATTAGTACTTAGGTTTCATCAATTAGTCAAAACCAAACTAGGGACTTTCAGGTTGGATCCCTCAAGTTTTTGCCAGTTTTTAAGAATCTAGCTTTTAGAAACTGAGTAAGATCAAACATGCCAGTTTTTGCTACTAGTTTTTGTCAGATTCTTAAAAATAGGAAGCTATTGATACATAGCTTTTACTAGTTTTTTGTGACCCATAAAGAAATAAAGAAGTTAGATTCTTAAAAATTGGGATGCAAACACCCCCACCCGTTTTTGCTCAGAATCTAGATTTTAGAAACTAGAGACAAAAGTTGGTTTTCAAAAATCCGAAACTGATCCAAACTGGGCCTTAATTTCATGCATATTGCTTGCATTGTATCTACTCGACTCCCAAAGCAGCTTCTGTGTAAAGTTGGGTCTCCCAAAGAAACAAAAAAGCGCCTAGAGGATTCAATCACTCCACAGAGACCACAATCAGTGCAAAATTATTTAACAGCGTCGTCAAGATGCGGATGCTCGCAAGCTTATAGCTTTTTCTTGGATCGGCTAGATGGAGTCATAATCCAGTTCATTCTCATGCCAACATCACCGTTGACTAGGTCTTTGCTTCCTGCTGGTCTTTTCTTCCTGCTGCCTTTGTTTATATTCCTCGTCAAATACTAGCTGACCCCTAGGTAATATTGTTTTTGTCCCTAAGGCCATATGCCCTCATGTGCGCTCACCGTCGAATGCGCATGGGAAACTCTCTCCTTGCGCATACAATACAAGTAACTCTAATCCACCTCAAAATGATGAGGGGTCCGCCCTTCTTTATCTCATTCGTTTACTTTGCTTTTGACCTAGTTGGTCCATATTAAAAGACCAGGGCCGTGCCATTTGGCACTTGCACTCAGCCATAGGAAGTTAGCGAGGGGATCTTCATAGAAAGTTTTTTTACAAGCTTGTCTTTCATTCACATAGAACTGGTCGAAGCCTCAAACATCACCAGGTCCCTCACACACGCCGGAGTTACATGCCACATCTACGATATGTGTGTGTTAGAGACCTGCCTAGCTAAAATGTGCGCAACATTATTACTAGGAATAAAAGAAAACAAGAACTCTTGAAAGGCAAGACTGCTCTCTTCAATCTCTTGTAGTACCGGGCCTATGACAGATCGTTGTATCATCCATTTGTCCTTGCTTGAATAAGCTCAAGGCAATCAGTCTCCAGGTGAACACGATTTAGACCTTGCCTCTTAGCAACATTATTTGAATTTGAATTTGAATCATGTTTTCATGATTTTAAACACAGACAAACAGATGCATGCAGACTTCAAATGTTTCAGGCAGGGAAGAACACACACTTATATACATATCGCATTCGTGTCTCGTTATCATCATAGCACGAACAAGAAGTTACATATCATAAGAAACTAAGACTTCAAATGTTTTCTTGTCCGCTACTTTCTAGTTATAAAAAATCTCCCTCATCTTGTTATCCCCTAACTTTAGCTGCTCCCGGCTTCTTACCTTCTCATACTTCTCATCCCACGTGAAGTCACTCTCGTAGTCTCGTGGTTGAAGTAATTTCCGTTTTGAAGCACACATTTGTGCATGACGATACCACACATGTCCGCTACAGTTCCGAACTCTAACAGAAAGGTGTGGTGCCCCTCTTTTGATGTTCCCTTCCCTGGTCTGATTGGCCAATTTAAGGGCCCGTTTGGGTCAGCTATTGTTTCTATCTATTACATCGTAATCAACTAACAATGTCTTCCTGGAGGACAGGGCTGGCCCTTTGGATGGCAGATCCTCCCTTTTGTCACTGCTTCTACTAGCTTGGTGAGTTAGCTTCTGCTCATAGTTGCATGCCAGTATGTTTCTAAGCCAGCTAAATGTATTGGATCTTTAACGTTTGACTGCCAATACAATAGGATACTTCTCAAATAAGCTAAGATATGACTGCTACATGTACTGATCTGAAAAAATGAAGTCCCAGAAGTTCTTATAAACTGTTACATGTATTGCAAGAATTATTTACTGTTGCTGTTTGTGTGAGTGTACTAGCTGGCATCACTAGGCTAGTTGAGTTTTTTTTTTGGATGAATCCTGTCAACTCGTGATAAATTTCCAAAACAAAAAACTCATGATCTATTCAGGTTCTGTAGCATAACTATATGGTCCAGTTATTAGGGTTCATTTCATTGGCCTTACTGTATAACTATTTGCAGAATGGTATTTCAGTTTAGGTGTCACAATCAATCCCAAGTTTTGTCTGAATTTTAGGATGAGCACGAGCAGTTTTCTAATCATTTGCAGTGGTCAGTAAAAGGTGACCACACTTTGCAAGAATTTTCAAAATTAGTGCCTGTGTGAGTGTGGAGAAGACTAGGATTGTATTATCTGGATGAATCCATGATCTGTTAATTAATCATGTAGCTTAACTATCTGCAATATCTCAATTGTTTTAGATAATAACAATTCAGCTCATTTGCCTGATTTGCACCTTTACTGGAGTTGCGTGCTTAACGTGGACTACTGAGTTTATGCGTGATACAAGCTTTGCGTGCTTAACTTGGGTTGCATTTGGACTACTGGGATTGTATGTGTGATGCAAGCTGATTCAGTTTTGAATTAGCCATACATCCTGACATGGACAATGTGACCCTGACCTGATTTATGTTTTACCTGCATAGTGCTTAATTTGTGATTGCAAACCGACAAACACAGTGTATGTAAGCTGATTTTAACTTGACCAAGTTCCAATTGCAGTGGAGCAACAAGAGGTAACAGCGAGTGTAGCCAGAGGCCTGAGCTGTGCTGATTCTTCAGGACTGGGTATGCATACTAAACTATAAGGTGCAGGTGTTGTGCTCACGATTGTCACAATGTGGCTAGAATATATTTTGATAGTTCCCAACGACTGCAGATCAGAATTATTTCAGTTAGTAATAGTTGAATAGATTATTTTTTACCTACTGTGTGTATTGTAGTGAACATTTCTCAGAAGCCTGAAGTTAGAACCTCTCTACCCATTTCACTGAACCTGTACTTCTTATTACATAGAACCTGTAGTTGCTGTCAACTATTGGTCATAAGTTATTGTGGCCTCTATTTAAGAACATTACCAACTGTGGGCATCTTATTGCACAGAAATTAGCATGTTAATTTTCACCCATATAGAGTTAGAGTTAGTTTTCACCCATATAAATTAGCTTATAAATCTTCATCTCCAATTTCTTCATTGATTTTACTGCAAGCTGAACTGAACTCTGGTCTTATTAAACTGCAAGGTCTAGTTCTTAATATGCTAGATTCCTCTGATCCAAAAAATAATTTACAGCTTATGGCCTGTTGTTGCAGCATGAACTCCAATTAGTTTTCTTTCCTTGATTGAGTCCTGAGTCGGCACTAGGTTGATGAAACTGCCAATTGACATTCTCAATTAACAAGTCATCGTCAATATTTTAATTTAGAAGCAACTGATTTAGGAGATACAAAAAGTTCAAAGTTTGGCACCCTAATTCAGAGTTAAGTTCAAAGTGTTGTATTGAATATAGTTGACATTGTTATCTTGACCATCTGGTTTCCAGTCTCTCCTATGCACTACAGGAAAACGCCTCTTTGCCGACTGCTTGCCCCGGTCGGCAAAGGCATAAACCCAGTCGGCAAAGGCTTTGCCGACCGCAAAGCCACGTGGCTGTCGGCAAAGAGCAGTCGGCAAAGCCTGGGTCGGCAAAGGCAGATTTGCCGACTGTCACGTGGCACACAGTCGGCAAATCCTTTGCCAACTGCCACGCCAGCAGCGGGCATAGCCACATGGCGCCATCAGCCCTGACGACAGGCTTTGCCGACTGCTGGTTCCTCGGCAGTCGGCAAAGAATTTTTTTTAAAAAAATTGTTTGTCGACTGGCCGCCAGCTCGGCAGTCGGCAAAGAAAGAAAATATTTTTTTTGAAATGTTCTTTGCCGACTGCTTTCGGAGTTGCAGTCGGCAAAGATTTGACCTCTTTGCCGACTGCCTCTCATTGCAGGCAAAGACTCTGTCCTGGGGTTTTTTTGCCCAGCTTTGTCGACTGTAAACAGTCGGCAAAGCTGGATTTTTTTGCTTTTGTTTTCTGTTTTCTCGCATCAAAACCCTGCAAAATCACAAATTATAATCCAATTTCACCAGAAGCACCGGTAGCACCATTTATATCACAATTTCATCACATTTGTCGCCGACATCACCACATATATCACAATAACGCACAACATCACATATATCTCACATATATGTCACAATAACAACCACACAAGTGCATTACAACCATCACATGAAGTCCAACACATCGAACACCACAAGTCGACGTCCATCACACGAAGTTCAACATAACAAGTCTAGGTCCATAACGAATAAAAGAAATACATGACAACAACTTTGACGATACGGTGGATACATGATAACAGAATCGACAAGTACCTAGCTCGTCGCGCCGTCCCCGGTCTCGTCGTCCGCTCCGCCCCCAGAGCCCCTAGGGTTTGCCCACAGAAACCCCCTTGGACCAAACTGAGGCGCCTGCGCGTACTACCACCCTCCGCGCACCGGCGGCCACGAGTACGTCGGAGGAGGGCCACACGGAGGTGGATACGGTGGATAGGGTGCAGGTGGTGGATACGACATCATCTGATGGCCGGGACCTCTAGGAGACGGGTTCGAACCCGCCGACTGTACCTGCACAAGTTAAATGCCAAGTGATGTCATTAGTATCTGCAGCATGGACGCACAAGTTAAAGCAAGAGTCAATATACTCACCGGGGTCCCTCCAGGAGCGACAGGAGCAGGCACAGGAAAAAACTCTGGAGGAGGAGGCGGTGGAGCGAACATTGGAAGAGGAGGTGGTGTAGACGCCCCGGGCGTCTGCATAGACTGGAAGAAGCTGGCCATGTTCTGCATCTGAGTGTTGTAGTGCTGCTGCAGGCTTTGCTGGTAAGCCATCTGTTGCGCCATCATCTGCGCGTGCAACGTGGCGATCCTCTCCTCCATCTTGGCCTCCATCTGGGCCTGCAATATTACATCCGCAGTGTTGATTGTATGTACAGGTGCAAAACGAGTGAACGACGAACGAAACGACACTTACCTGTGACGCTGACTGCCGCCGGGGCGCTACAGGGATGTCGCTGGAGCTCGTGGGCGTGGATCGAACCTGGGTCAGCGTAGGAACCTAGGATGGGTCGAGGGCGCTGTGGGCCATGTAGTAGCGGCTGTGCTGCTTCCCTGGTCCCAACCTCTGCAGGAGGTCTGTGTCCAGGGGCTCGGCGGTGGGGTCGAACGTCTCCCCGTAGCGCTGGCGAGCCGCGACGGTGTACTCGGTGGCCTTCTCGTAGGCGGTGGGGTTGGTGTACGCATCGGGCCCGTCCTCCGGGTTGTAGACGTTGTTCGGATCCGTCGCCTTGCCCTTGTGAGAGAGGAGGTACATGGTGTACTCGTTGATTTCCTGCCCACCGTGCGTCTGCGTCTGCATTGAAAACACAAACATGGTTACAAGTATTGACAATTGAGCGCAAGGATTAAGACATGAACGGACGCATACCCATCTTGTCGCGAACTGGGGGAGGGGCTGATTCCCTTGGTGGTGTGACACCCCTCGCATCTGCGCGCGGCGGCCTTGACAGTCGGCGCGCCTCGCGTACACCTCATCCGCGCGCCACATGCGCACAATCTCCGTCCAGCATTCCCTATGGTTGTCGCACCACGATGGACACACCTGCATGACATCAAGTATTTGACATACGAGAAGATTAGTATAATGTTTCACTGAAGGAATCTGAACAAATGTTGTCATACTTAATTACCTGCTCGTATTGCGCTTGGGTGAGGTCGGCCTCCCTCGAGTTCATTCTCTGGCGGATTTGGGGCTTCTTGATGTTCTCTCCAAGCACGTTGGCGTGAAAGTCACGGATGGCCTGTATGCGCGCCTCATGGTACAGGTCCTTGAGACGATCTTTGCAGACCGCCTCCTGCACTCGCGCCGCCTGGGCCGCTTTACCCTCCTCGCACGTGAAGAAGTCCTGCACACAGACACATCATGTAGCATTTCCTTTTTGCAAGAAGTCCGACGAATGCGTACTATTTAGCAATGCGGTGCGATGAAAGACTCACCCAAAACTCCCTCTTTATCTTTGCCGCGATGGTCTCGCCACCCTCCTCGACGAGGTAGAAGTGGGACCACTTGGTGGGCACCTTCATCTCGTCGTTGACGTTGACAAGGCCAGGGTAGTACTCCTTAATCAGGAGGCCCTAGATGCCATTGATATGGCGTGCTTGACCTGCTCCACGCACAATCTTCCAGGAACTGCACGAGTCATTAAGAACAATTGTTAGTCTTTAGTTCGATTTTTGACATGTCATATGAACAAGTAGTGAAATCAATAATGGTTACTTACGTCTGGCCCACGGGTGTGATCACCGGGCGCTGGTGGAATTGCGGCCGCACCCTAGGAAGCTGCGTGGGCCCGCGCGAGTACACCTTGGCCACACCTGACGAAGTCGAAGCTGTCTCGCCTGGTGTAGGCGCGTCGTCGCCGTCGTCGTCGTCATCGTCGTCATCGTCATCGCCGCCGCGCTCGTCGTCACGCGACGTCGTCCCCCCTTGCGAGGACGAGAACGGCAGCCTCCTGGTCGCCTGGCGACGTCCGCTGGGGGGCTGGGACCCCCTACTGGACGACCCGTGCACCAACACCTCCTCCTCCTCCTCGTCGTCGTCGGCGGTCTCCTGCGGGGGGACCTGGTACGCCGAGCGTACTGCTCGATGCGGCCGCTGCCGCCGTCCGCTTGGCATTTTGCCGAGTGCCTGCAATGACAAAGAACAAAACTGTTAGCATAAATAAATGACAAGTACTTGTAAAGGAACATAATAATAACAATATAGTATTACGTGGCCTCGTAATTATCTCCGCGAACGGCAATATCTCGGGCGTGGAGTCGTCATCTCTATCACTATCGTCGTCATCGCTATCAATATTGTCGAGCTCCCTTAAGTCATCACTGTCATCATCATCCTCATCGTCTCCATAGTCATCATCATGTACCTCCTCCTGGACAACTCCATCGCGCTGCATCTGCCATCGCTCAAGCATTCTTAAGTCCCTGGCATCCTGCACCTCCTCACCCTCGTCCTCATCGATTTCGTTGTCTACTTCCATGCCCATGAGCGAACCAATGTTGATCTTCAAGGTACCTTCTAGCCCCTCAGGTTGATAGAACTCATCGGTGCTTGGGTCAAAGTTGTAATCGTCGTCGTTTGGGAGAGGCGCTTTGCCGCGCGGCGACACCAAATGCACAAGGCTCCACCCCGCAAGCTTCTCGTCTTTTTGGCATGTCCATGGGAGGTAATAAACTTGTGTGGCATCTTGGTTGGCCACAATGTAGACATCATCTCCTTTATAGCTAGAGTCCTGTCGAATCTTGACTTGACCTATCGTAAGGTCTTTCCTCGTGATATCAGGATCGAACCAATGGCATTTGAATACCACCGGCGCTAAAGTCCCGGCACCCTTAAAGTTGAGCTCGTATATCTCTTCGACTATGCCGTAGTAGTCCTTCCCATCCGTGCTGGGCATACGAACTCCGCAGCACATGGTTTTTAGGTTGGGTCGACTCTCCTCGTAGCTTCTCGTGCGAAAGCGATAGCCATTCACATCATAAACGGTGAATGACTTCACCCTACGGGAGAAGCCACGGCCCACCTGTTTCAATTCATCGCTCATTTCTGCATCCGTTCGGGCCTACAAGGGTAGGAGATCGTTACATAACTCGCTCCGGGGAGCAAAGTGGAATCACAAAGTCGGAAAGAGGTTAGTTGGTTGGTACCTTTGTATAGAACCAGGAGATGAAATCGGGCACACCGTGTCTAAGAAGATTGTCTTCTTCTTGCTTGGTAGGAGCCCTATTGCCTCTCTAGTATTGACTAATAAATTCCCTGAAAGAAGGAAGAAACTAGAGGGTCAGACCATGATAGATGGAGGATAGTGACGGCGTAGGTAACAAGCTCATTGAGAACTTACTTCTGATAAGGAATCACTTCATCAAGGTTGATCAACAATGTGAACATGATAGTCTGCCACTCCTGATGGTTCAACTGCTTGTTGGTACCTGCGCTTCCACTCCCGAGATCCCCTTGGAAAAGGCTGAGTATCGATGAGTTCTCGTCAGCATTGTAACGAGGGGTTGGATTGTGCATGCTGGGAAGCTTCTCAGTATAGTACGCCTGTGTGAAGGTCGACACCTCCTCTAGAACGGAGGCCTCTCCCATGGAAGCCTCAATCTTGGCTTTATTTCTACAATTTTTCCAAAGAAGCTTTAGACACCTCTCGATTGGATAGCACCAACGGGCCTGCACGGGACCCCCCAACCGTGCCTCGCGCGGTAGGTGCAAGATCAGATGCTGCATGGACAGAAAGAAGCCGGGTGGAAATATCATCTCCAACTTGCAGAGCAACAGAGGTGCAACCTTCTCCAGTTCAACACAAACATCCCGAGACAACTCCTTGACACAAAGCTGGCGGAAGAAGAAGCTCAACTCTGCCAGGACGCGCCACACATGCTCTGGGAGGTATCCCTAGGTCATCGCAGGAAGGATCCGCTCAATCCATATGTGGAAGTCATGGCTCTTCATCCCTAAGACTTTCATAGTCTGTAAGTTCACACCCCTGCTCAGATTCGCCGCATACCCATCGGGGAACTTTAACATCTTGATCCACTGTAGAACTTCCTTCCTATCTGCCCTTTTCAGGATGTAATCGGCCGGCCCCCTTTTCCATTTCCTGCCGGGCGCAGGGGTCTTCATCACCAGGTTTGGTCTATCACAGATCATCTCCAGGTCCAGTCTAGCCTTGACGTTGTCCTTTGACTTTTTGCCAACGTCCATGAGTGTTGCCCAGAGTGCCTCGGCCACATTCTTTTCTATGTGCATTACATCGATGTTGTGTGGAAGAAGAAGGTCCTTGAAGTAGGGGAGCCTAGTCAAGCCCGATATATGAGTCCACATGTGGTCCCGAGCATATCCCTTAAACCCACCTGTTTCCTCAGGTTCGAGAGCCTGTATGTCGGCAAGGACGGCGGCAGGGCTCTTAACCTGCGGAATGGGGCCGGTGACTTGAACGCCTTTCGTGAAGTGCTTTACATCTAGCCTAAATTCATGGTTCTCAGGCAGGAATTGGCGATGCTTGTCGAAAGAAGAAAACTTGCCGCCCTTGGCCAGCCAGGGGAACATCACATCTGCCTTGCTTGTCGGGCAAGGGAACTTCCCATGAACACACCACCCCTGAATAAGCCATACGCCAGGAAGTCATGCATTGAATACTGGTACCACACATGCATTCTGAAGTTCCTCTTCGTAGCCCGGTCGTACGTGAGTACCCCCTCTTCCCAAGCAAGTTCCAATTCATCCCACACCAGCTGCATGAACACACCCATATTGTCGCCCGGGTGTCCAGGTATTATCAGCGTCAAGAGCACGTTCTTAGGTTCAAACATGATGCCGGGGGGGGGGGAGATTGAGGGGGATCACAAACACGGGCCAGCAAGTGTATGGGGCCGCCATCTTTCCAAATGGGTTGAACCCATCTGTTGCCAGCGCTACGCGTACATTCCGAGCCTCCATAGCCTTGACAGGATTCATGTTATCGAAGTGCTTCCATGCATCACCGTCTGCCGGGTGTACCATCTTGTCAGGATGGTATCTTTTGCCATTCTTGTGCCACATCATCTGTTTCACGGACTCCTCCGTCATATACAGCCGTTGCAGCCTCGGTAGGAAAGGAAGGTGCCGTACGACCTTCTCGGGGACCTTAGACTGTTTCATGCTGCCATCAGAGCCTTCTACCAACACGAACCTAGAGGCATCGCACTTCGGACAGGTTTTTGCTTCCTCGAGGTCTCCCCTGAACAGGACACACCCCTTCGGACAAGCATGGATCCCCTCATACGGCATCTTAAGTGCACGAAGGAGCTTCTGTGTAGCGTAGGTGTTCGTCGGCAGGACATGATCTGCCGGAAGCAGTCCCCCAACAATGCTCAACACGAGATCGAAGCTGTCTCGACTAATGCCCAGCTGCGACTTCAACCCTATCAGGCGTGAGACGACATCCAGTTGCATAAGCTTTGTCTTCTCGTGAAGGGGCTTCTGTGCCGACTCCATCATGTCGTAGAAGGCCTTCGCGGTTTCCTCCAGATCTTCCTCCACATCCATTCCTTCGCCAAACCGTGCTTCGTGGAAGTCTGCCATCATGTCTGCCATCCCGGCATCGCCATCATACTCCTCGAGGACGGGTCGCACCACCTCGTCCCTAATAGGATGGTATTCACCATGGTGGCGCCAACGGGTATAGTTTGGAACGAACCCGTGCTTGAACAGATCTCTCAACACCTGAGCCTTTACTTTCTTCTTCTTGTTCCTGCACTCGCTGCAGGGACACGGCATTCGAATCGACCCTTTAGCAGCTAGGCCAAATGCATGCTCCAGGAACTCAGTCGTCCCCCTGATCCATTCATGGCTCTTACTTGCGAAGCCCGAGTACATCCACTCACGGTCACCCATGCTCTGTCATGCGGCAATGTTAACATATGATAAAACCAGCAAGTGCATCTACAACGCACTCCTACCATCTAATAGGTGAAGGATAGGTCCTAATCCCACCCGAGCATGCGTAGACGAGGTTAGCTTCCATGCTCCGCTCCCGTCCGAGACGGAATTTCGGCAGCACCTCCCCGCTGTTCTCCCGATACACGTCCCGGCGGGGAGAGTGTGTATCCAGAGAACAACGGGGAGGTCCTGCCGAAACTCCGACTCGGACGGGAGCGGAACATGGGAGCTAACCTCGTCTGCGCATCCTCGGGCTGTCCAAATAACGTGGACAATCCGAAACGGATACGGTTATACATATGCGAAGAACGCATACTTCCAACCGTATCCGTTTCGGACGGGAGACGCCTAACTGGGTAACGCGACCTACGACTACATGTGGCGGAAAGAGGGGTCATACCGCAGGTGCCAGTGAAGAAAGGCTAGCGAGGCAGTGCCGAGTCGTGCTCCTCCGGCTAGCCTCCAATGGGAGCCCTCCTAAAAAAGAAAAACAATTAGTGAGAACGAAAAATTTCGGCAGCACCTCCCCTGTACGGGAAGGTTACCAAACATGCAAGAAAAGATGGCACGATGGCCGACAAACACATATACATGTCAGACACGATGGCCGACAACCACAAATGTATTTCCAATCCATGCAGAAGAATATAAGCAGGTATTAACAAAGTAAACTACTACTACTAGTAGTACTACTACCTCATCGTCACGGACGGCGTCACCGGCGCGTGGAGCAGAGGCGCGCACGAGGACGGCGAGGCGAGGCGAGGACGGCGAGGCGAGGACGACGTGGCGAGGACGGCGACGCAGGGCCAGTGGACGGCGAACGGCGCGCGGACGGCGGACGGAGCGGGGCACGCCGGATCGGGGCGGGGGTAGCGACGGCGCCGGGGTGGGTCGGGGCGAGGCCGCGGCCGCTGCGGGGCCGACGCCGGAGCTGCACGCGGCGGCGCGCCTGGCCGAGGCCGGATCGGGGCGAGGCAGCGCCGGTGAGGGGCCTGGGCGGGGCGGCCGGCGCTGGGAGGGGCCCAGCGCGGGGGGGCCAGCGTGGGGGGGGGGACGCGCCGCGGGGGTGGCCCAGCGCGGGGGGGAGCACGGGGGGAGGGGGGCGCCGCCGGGGATGGCCGCGCCGCCGGGGAGGGACCAGCGCGGGGGGGGGGGGCGCCGCCGAGGAGGGCCGCGCCGCGCGGGGAAGGGCGCGCGGCCGCCGAGGAGAGCGCGCGCGGCCGGGGGAGAAGGAGGAGGGGATCCACCGGCGCGGGAGAGAGGGAGAGGAGGGGCGCGGGGGAGGGGGAGGGCGCGGGGGGATGCGCCGGCGGCCGGCCGGGCGACGGCGTCGACGGCGGGGGCGGCATGGGTGGCGGCGGCCGGCGAGCGGGTTATTTGGGGCAGGCGGGCACGATTTTGGGGAGGGGGGAGGGCGGGCCGAGCGGATAAGGCGACGTTTTTCTTTTTTTTTTATTTTTTTCCCTTTGCCGACTGCCAGCATGTGACGCAGTCGGCAAAGGTCTATTATTTTTTTTCAAAAAATTATTATTTTTTTATTTTTTTAAAAAATACTTTGCCGACTGCTCTGCTCACTGGCAGTCGGCAAAGGTTATTTTTGATTTTTTTCTCAGAAATTCTTTGCCGACTGCCATCCTCCCTGGCAGTCGGCAAAGGCTCTTTGCCAACTGCCACTGATGGCAGTCGGCAAAGAATTAATTTTTTTCGATTTTCGATCCCAGTTTTTTTGTGTTGCCTTGCTACAGTAAGTACATGATATATTCCAAGTTTGGGGTCATTTTGATTTATTTTGCTATATTCCATTGATTTTTTCTGTTTCTTTGATTTTTTTCGGCAGCTCCAGATTTGAACTGCAGGTACATGAAATAATGGAATCTGGCGATTCAGAAAATGATATTCATGATGTTTGGAGCATGTTGAGGCCGTGTGCGGGGCCTCGCGTGAAATTTCGACCGTGTTGGTGTCGGAACACGCCGAGCCACGCGCGTGAAAAGTGTTTTTAAATTTTATAAAATCGAAACGGAGTCCGAAAATGATGAAACTTGACGACGTGTCTTGTCATCGCATGCGGAGGCTGTGGTAAAAATTTGAGAAAGTTTCGAGCAAGTGGCGACGTCGGGTGGCTAAAACCTGGACATCTCCACATGTGTCCAGGTTTTAGCCACCTGACATCGCCACTTGCTCGAAACTTTCTCAAATTTTTACCACAGCCTCCGCATGCGATGAAAAGACACGTCGTCAAGTTTCGTCATTTTCGGACTCCGTTTCGATTTTATAAAATTTAAAAACACTTTTCACGCGCGTGGCTCGGCGTGTTCCGACACCGACACGGTCGAAATTTCACGCGAGGCCCCGCACACGGCCTCAACATGCTCCAAACATCATGAATATCATTTTTTGAATCGCCGGATTCCATTATTTCATGTACCTGCAGTTCAAATCTGGAGCTGCCGGAAAAAATCAAAGAAACAGAAAAAATCTACGAAATATAGCAAAATAAATCAAAATGATCCCAAACTTGGAATATATCATGTACTTACTATATCAAGGCAACACAAAAAACTGGGATCGAAAATTAAAAAAAAATAAAAATTCTTTGTCGACTGCCAGGGAGGATAGCAGTTGGCAAAGCCTACGCCTTTGCCGACTGCTGACGGAGTGGCAGTCGGCAAAGGTTACGGTGTGGATGGCGTCAACCATGGCCTGCCTTTGCCGACTGCAATTCTTTGCCAACTGCCTGGTAGTCGGCAAAGCCATGGCTTTGCCAACTGCCTGGCAGTCGGCAAAGCCAGGCAGTCGGCAAATCCTGCTTTACCGACTGCAGGAAATTCCAGTTGGCAAAGGGACCTCTTTGCCGAGTGTCGAGAAAAAACAGTTGGCAAAGAAAATTGTAGTCGGCAAAGAGCCAGTTTCCTGTAGTGATGTCTAATTATCTTTTTTTTTTTGGCTTTGTGATGCTTTAGGCATGGGCTGGTGGCAGATTTCAGATTTTGAAGAACCGTTGATGATGAACCTCTACAACTTCGTGGTTGCTGCATTTATTTTGATGTATATCTGGTACTGCTGTATGTTGATGGATGTTTGGTACTGCTAAATGTTGTATCAGATGTTGGATGAAAATTCATGTGATATGATGTTGAATCGAAACATAATATTTTTTATTTGATGTGTTGCTACAGTTATTAGTTGTATGGGCGGTGTGAGTGCGAAATTGGGCTGTGTATATGGGCTTTATGCGATATAGTAGTGGGCTGAAATGTGCATTAAAAATTGGTGACGAATTTGGGCTGCAAAGTTGCTGAAATAGGCTGCCAAATTGGCTGAAAAAGAGCTGCGAAAATGGCTAAAATTGGGCCAAAAATTTGCCCATCTTAGATTTTGGCTTGTTAATAAATGGGCTGAGATAGTGTCCACGTCATCATCCATGTAAGTATCCATAATGACATGGCAATTCATCCGTGACGTTTATTTTTCGTCACAGGAAATAGACTTGGGCTGGGCTAACTAGACCTCAAGCTCTTCCGTGACGAATTAAGATCGTCACAGATTCCGTTAATCTGTGATGATTTTCGACA
The DNA here is from genome assembly GCA_038087645.1 of Saccharum hybrid cultivar R570. Classification (NCBI taxonomy): domain Eukaryota; kingdom Viridiplantae; phylum Streptophyta; class Magnoliopsida; order Poales; family Poaceae; genus Saccharum; species Saccharum hybrid cultivar. The sequence goes on from JAQSUU010000810.1 coordinate 595,324, forward strand.
AAGTCATGGAGGTTAATCCATGATGCTCAATCTACGATGATATCTGATATCATCACAGATGCTGTTTGGTGACGTGTTTTTTTTATCCGTGACGAAAAATTTTCATCATGAATTGATAGGATTCTTGTATTGACTGCTTGGATTAGGAGATGGAGAAGTGAGAATAGAGGGGTTTCAGTCGATTTCAGGCTGATTCAAATTGGCATTTGGCAGAGAGCCGCGGATGCTTTGCCAGCGTGACTGCATGCACGCAGGGGAGGGGAACCAAGCCGCTGCGTCGCCTGCTCTCTCTCTCTCGCTGTTCTTCCCTGCCAGAACGCGAAGCGAGAAAGCATTAAGCATACATATGTCCTACTTGCATTGGTTAAGGTTGTACACCCTCCACCTTGTGGCTAAAAAGCAGTACGAACCCAAACTAATAGACAAGGGTTTTGACGTTGCACCGGCCTGATTCTCAATTCAAACCTTGCCGCCCCTTGTCGTCGAAGAAGAACGACAAAAAAGATGTGATCCACGAGGAGCACACACATCATCTCTGCATGCATGGCCACCAGTTCTGCATATGATCTAGTACAGGCAACATGTCTTGTTGCTGTCCCCTAAAGCCCTTGGCATTTTGTTGTCGTCGAGCTACAGGTATACTGCACGGTGTTTCCTCCTGTCTGTACCGTGGCTCGTGAGGACGTTAAAGTCCGGCCAGAAGTAACGACGACTTGCTCCCCTGCACGCATGCGCTTTTTGTTGGAGCGGTGGTAGCTTTGCATCGTGGCCCGCCAACCAAATTAGCAACTAACGCGTAGACGATCGGCGTGGACGCCATTTGGAGTGGAGATCTCGATCAGATGTACGTACATACCCTGTCGATTGACCAGGCAGTTAGCCTGTCAACCCCGTCAAAGCAAATTTTAAAAGGCAGTCTAATTAAGCTAGAACAAAATCCAATGGTTTCAGTGTTGGTTTGATCTCCACCATACTTGGCCCAACGGCCAGGTGTGGGCCCTGATCACGCGTCCTGATCAGGGACGCCCAGCCCGTGTCTGGCTGGTGGGCCCCGTCGTACAGTGCCTATAAGAGGGAGTGGGGGACGGGCTCAAGAAATGAGGTTCGCCGAGCCGCCCCGCCACCCCACTCCTGACCCTAGTCCGATCCCGAGGGTGACACGGCCAGCGGCGGGATGCCCCACCGGCGGCGCTGCTGCACTACGTCGCCCTTTCTCCTCCGACAACGACGCCATGGTTGCCGTTTCCTCCTTCCCGAAGCTCACGAAAGGACGGTATCACCTCCTCTCTCTCATCTTCTCTCTTTTCTCTCTTGTTCTCCCGTTTATGGTCGGATCTATGTGTTCTTTATCAAATGGAGAAACTATCACCCACTGATCTACACCTAGAAAGGTCCTAAGTTTTCTAACATTGGTATCAAAGCTGGGTTTTTCCTAATCTAGCGTGTAGATCCAGTTTTGGGTAGGTAAAAGCAAAGAAATTTAGAAGAAAGAAAGGAAGAAACCGGACTCGATTCGGAAGAACAGCAAACCCTAACGAAACCCTAACCCTAACTACCCGATGTCGGATCGGGCGATGAAAGGAAAATAAAGAAGGAGATGGCCGGATCGGTTTCGATTCGGCAGAGAAAAGCTAACCCTAACCCTAAGGAAGAGGACGGAAAAGGGGCAGTCCTACCTGGGCACCCACCGTCATTGCCTCTGACCGTCACCTTGACAGTGGGGGCAGAGAATCACCCGAGCAGCCGGCCGACGCATCCTCGTCACCGCGGGGAGCAGAGTTTTAGGCTCGGGGAAAAGAGTACCGCCGCCTAGACTGCTCGACGGCGGCGCGCTCAGCCTAGGGCGAGTGCGCGCGTCGGCGAGGGGACCGGCTACGCCACCCTCATCTTTCTTCGGTCGCATCCGCGGCGGCCACCGCCGCCGCTCTATCTCGGGCGCCGTCAGCGAGAGCTGAAAGAGAAAAGGGAAGGGGAAGAGCAAAGGAAGAAGGAGGGTGAGCCGACCGGGACAAGCTCCGGCGGTGCCACCCCTAACCGGCGCCGACGGCCACCGCTACAGCCGCCACTGCTGCGTGCGGCGAGAGCAAGGCGGAGGCAGACGTGAAAAATGGGATTAGGGTTTGGGGGCTGGTGGCTGGCAAGGGGTTTTGATTCCCCGAGATTCACTCCCAGTCGTTAGATCATGATGAACGATCGCGATCAGCTGGACCGAGTTAAGCCCAGGCGGGGAGGAGAAATTCCGGCCCAGGCCCAGGTTGCGGCCTGGGCGCGGGGGCGGGCCGCACGCGAAGCTGCGTGGACCGGTTTCGCCATTGGGCCGCGAAGAAGAGACGCGCACGCGGCTGGACTGCTTTCTGCGAGCTGGGCCGGCCTGGCGCGCGAGAGAGTGCTGGGCCGCCGCGCTGCTGCTGCTGGGTTGCGCTGCGGGCACGCGAGCAAGGCCAAGCTAGTTGGGCCGCGGGCCTCAGGTTATAAAATGCACAGTAAAGCATTGAGTTTATTATTTTCAAAAGCAAGTTTTGAAGAATTTTGTTTCGTTTTCCATCTCTATCTAATTTGAACCAACGGGATAATTGCTTAGAGAATGAATATGTACAAAACGATGCTTCTAAATAAGAATTATTTTTAAGAATTTTGATTAATGTTTCCGCTGCAAAGAAAAAGAATATTGTCTTCTCATTAAATCCGAACCAACGGGAGGATTTAATTTGAAGAGCAGTTATAGTTGTTCAGAAAATGATGAAAGGTTTATCCTCTAATTAAAATTGGAACCAACGAGAAAATTTTAATTAGATGGATATTCACATTATGATTTAAGTGAAATTATGATATTGTTATTTTCTGACCAACGTTGATGATAACAATATTATAAGCTTATTTATGAGTTTGAGGTTGAAATTTAAATCTATGATAAATTATGCATTAAAGTGACCAATTTTTCAGAGAATAGATAAAGATCAAGAAATGCTCATGAAATAGAAAGATGTTTCCGCTGCAATGATGATGATGATCTTCTAATTAAATTCGAACCAACGGGAGAATTTAATTTTGAAGAGGGTTAATGATAATTGAATTGTTCCATATGTTAATTCCATTTATGCCCAACGGTGATGTGGAATTAATGTATAAGAATATTGTATTCATGATGTTGCTAATTTTAGCAAAAGTTATTGATAGAAAAATTTATAAGTTCCATCTATGAGTTTTATACATTTATTCTATTTCTGCCCAACGGTGATATAGAATTAATGTAGAAGAAAGTTGTTTTGTTCTATATCTGCCCAACGGTGATATAGAATAGAACATAAAGAAATCAGAGTTTAATTTTGATGACTATTGTTGAAAATTTTTCAGACAAAGATCTTCATGCTTTCGTTCTTGAAGGCAGAAAAGAAAAAGAAAAGAAAAGCACCGGGTACTTGTGACTCGGATGACGAAAAGCCTAAGGACAAATTGTGTATATGAAAGGAGACCGTTACATGAGAGACTGTGTCCTCTTTAAGAGTGGCTTGAAAAGAAATGTTTTTCAAAGATTTCAGGGATGTTGATCCAAGAAAGAAATAGAACAATAAGAGTTTAGTTTGAGAAAAATTTTTTATGTACTCTCTATGAAAAATATTTTAATTTTCTGTTTTATCATTATGATATGAATTGTAATAAGTGGCATGCATGTTTAATTTGACCAACGTCAGATTAAGCATGTGTGTTAAAGAATATCGAATTCATTTCTGAATTTGATGATTGAATATGAGCCAATCCTGGCATTTATGTCCCTTCAAGAGAATTGTCTCGTATGGCGGCATAAAATTTAAGAAAATACCCGCATTGCGGGATGAAGTTGGTATAGTACTTGTCCTACATGGCAGGAGAAAGTGAGATGACGATGTATATCCCGCATAGGGAGACAAGTTTAGGTAGCTTTTGTGCTATCCTAGTATGAGTTTAAGAACAAAGAAGTTGAAAACGAACCTCATGATAAGAATGACATGCAAGCATGAGTTGCAGAAGTATTGATGAAAGGACTCTGTTGAGTTTCTAAAGTGAAATGAGGAAAAAGTACTCCTATACAAATTAAGAAATAATTTCATTTTGTATGATGGAATCATGTGGATGAAGTAAGAAATCAAAGTTTCCTCATTCACAAGAGTTACGAATGTTTCGAAATTGTGGCAGAAAAGGTTTGTGCCACATTTCGAGGGGGAGGATTGATGACTATGAATTGAGAAAGATATAAGGACAATTGAAAGAAACTCAAAAAGATAATTGAAAGATATTCTCCATTGTATGCTTTGCATTTAGAGAAAAGTGATCTATAAAAGAAGAAGATGATCATTGAGGGAGTACAATAGTTATAATAAAAATACCCCTAAGCACAGAAATGGCTAAATTCCTAAACCTTTTACAGTTCGACAGGAAGATAGCAATGAGACTAAGAAATACTAAGACGCTGCTTAAAGCACCAAATAAGATAGATTTTAACAGAATAAACCCAAAATAAGAAAGATTGAAGATACACTATCCTTACAGAAGATGGAGTAATCTGGGGGAGTATGGTATGAAAAGATCTACGACTTGAAGAGAAGTGGGACCAGTGCCTACTCCAATGACTCAAGATCGACAAATGCTCAACACCATGTTGATGTTGTATGACTCATACAACACATGTTGTTAGCCCTTCAAGAAGATGAGTAAGAAAACAAGGATCTAGTTATACAGGACCCTATAGAATCGATTGACGATGAAAGAGCAACAACAACCCCATGTGAAAGAAGTGTCATTAGCTATAGACCTGAAGGTCTCAAAGAATAAGAGAATCAGATATTTTTGATGACTATAAATTATATATTAATAAAGAAATTCAAATGGAAGATGATCCCACCTCATTTGAAGAAACCATGAGAGGCGTTAACACGTCTAAATGGCAAGAAGCTAAGAAAATTGAAATAAAATCGATGAATACCAATGAAGTTTGAGAAACAGAAGCAGTTCCTAATAGAGCCAAAACAGTAGGCTGTAAAGGGTCTACAAGATGAAATGTAACTCAAAAGGGAACATAAGATATAAAGCATGACTTGAATCGAAAGATTTTACACAAAGAGAATGAATAGATTACAATGAGTGCTAGTGGCACATCATGATCTGAGATGAAGGTAAAGACAACATTTTCCAATGGGATTTGTATGAAAATAATTACATGGCACAACCTAAAGGTTTTGTCGTGAAAAGAAAGAACGAACGAATGGGATGCCACCTGTAAAAATCTTTTATGAACTGGAGCAAGTCTCTAAACAGTGACATTTCAAGTTGAAAGGTCAACTAGAAATTTTGGGTTAAAAAGAAAGAGAGGACAATTGCATCTGTACAAAGTTATAGAATGAGAGATTCAATTCCTAATCTTGTATATGTGGATGCCACCTTACTTGCTAGTAGTGATGTCAATCTACTATATGTGAAGAACCTCTTATTCTCGAGACTCAATAAGAATGTTCTCAGTGAAATGACTCTCGTTATAAGAATTGAAATTCACCGAGACAGATGAAAGGGGTATTAGGATTATCATAAAGGCATGCTTAGAAAAGATGGTAAAGAAACAAAGTATGCATGCAAGTGAACCTACGCCTGTTCATATAGTCAAGGGTAATAATTTTGAGAATTTTAGTGTTACAAGAACCGACATGAGATACATCAAATGAATATGGATTCATATGCTTCAGCTGTTGTAAGCTTAATGAGTGCACAACTATGATATTACAGTTTAATGAGTGCACAAGTATGATATCACCCTAACATAGTTTATTTATCCGGGATGTTTTGGCAGAAAGTCCAGTCCAGATATAAATCATCGGAATGGAGTTGAGAATGTCTTGCAATTGTGCACAGATTTAATAAGCCTCATAATGACTAAGAAAGAACAAGTACTCTCAAATGGTTGTGGGGACAAGAATGTTGAATTTCGACGAGATGTTTAGTGAAACCCACATAGTAGCTAACACTCGCAGTTGGAGTTTTATTGTGGAAAAGCTCCAAAGAAACAGTTGTGGTGTCATCAATGATGCATACCTATAGTACAACTTATTATGAGGCTTATAGGATAGACGAAATGGTTAACTTATACCTGGAATTGGCAATGGTATACAACAACAATTACCATTTAAATTGATTGACTCCTATGACAACAGGTCTAAGTGTGCTGCCAAACACATAGACATGAAGTTAGACGTTGTGAATGAGAAAGTCCGGAATCTTTTAAAAGCTTTCGAATGTATAAGTAAAAGCAAGTACTTGCAGATCCGCTTATAAAGGCTTACCACCCAGTGTGTTCAGAGAACGCACAGTCGACATGGGTTTATGGTATAGCCTATGATTCCTGGACAATAAAGGACCCAAAGAAAGTTTCATTTCAAAATGGAGAAGTATATTGTGGTTGCTAGTCTAGCGGCACTAATTGTTGTGACGATGGGACAGTTCTATGCACTAATCTATAATGAAATACGAAAGAAGTAAGAAAAATATGAATCGAAATTTTGAGTAAGAAATTAAAGAACGAAGAAAGTGATGAGAGATCAAGGGGAGAATGTTGGTTTGATCTCCACCATACTTGGCCCAACGGCCAGGCGTGGGCCCTGATCACGCGTCCTGATCGGGGACGCCCAGCCCATGTCTGGCTGGTGGGCCCCGTCGCATAGTGTCTATAAGAGGGAGTCGGGGCCGGGCACAAGAAATGAGGTTCGCCGAGCCGCCACCCCACTCCTAACCCTAGTCCGATCCCGAGGGTGGCACGGCCAGCGGCGGGATGCCCCATCGACGGCGCTGCTGCACTACGTCGCCCTTTCTCCTCCGACAACGACGCCATGGTTGCCGTCTCCTCCTTTCCGAAGCTCACGAAAGGACGGTATCACCTCCTCTCTCTCTCATTTTCTCTCTTTTCTCTCTTGTTCTCCCGTTCATGCTCGGATCTATGTGTTTTTTATCAAATGGAGAAACTACCCCCCACTGATCTACACCTAGAAAGGTCCTAAGTTTTCTAACATTCAGAACTTCAGATCGCAAGCATGCAGGTCAATTTCAAGCCATGAACACACTACATACCATGATCTGACAATTATCCCTACTTTTCCGCCTCAAAAACACTGTGTTGCACTGCTATACCTGACGCAAAAACAAAACTGCTGCATATTATTTCGTCTGGTTGGCATTGGTTAGTTGTACCGTACGCGTATTGATTTCTTTTGTTGTGGCGGTGCAAGAAGACAGACGCAGTGGTTAGGCGCACTTTTACGTGTTTTTTTAGTCTGAAAAGGCGTCGCGTTTTGACTAATTTCAGGTTCGTCGAGCTTGCATCATGCAGGGGATGAAATCCAAGCAAAGCAACCATCACCACCTCCTTCTGCTAGGCCTGGTTTAGATCCCAAATTTCCCCCCAAATTCTACTATGCAAAAAGAAGATTCTACATCACATCAAAATATCGGCACATGCATGGAGTACTAAATGTAGATAAAATCAAAAACTAATTGCACAGTTTAGTTGTACTTTGTAAGACGAATCTTTTGAGCCTAATTAGTCAATGTTTGGACAAAAATTCACAAATACAAACGAAATGCTACAGTGTAGAATCTGACACTATGCAGATTTAGGCGATCCCAAATCAGGCCAACTAAACACGGCCTTACCTTTACACGAAGGTGGTCTGCCGGCCGGCCCAGAAAGCAAAGGCGAAATCGCGTTAAAACACGCACATTTGTCAGCTTGACCCAACTGTGAATGCCGTCCGAAGCCAGCAGACATCGATTGGTTTACTTTGTCGGTGTACTTTCAGGTGTACTAGCTAGCTAGATAGGATCTTTGCTTAGCTGATCCTCCAAGATGCACGATTACTTTCACCAAAAGACTGATTATTGATGCTATATATGCCGAAAGTGAACGGCCTTTCTGAAATTAAAGTTGCCAGAGAGAATTGCCTTACATAATCGTACTCTGATCCCCCTAAAAAATGTAATCGTACTCTGATCGAAACCTTTGATGCCTTGATTTTTGCCATCTTATCTAAGTCCCGTCTTACTTTACTACCACTATCAGGAAGTGTCCATGTTAATCCTCAACAAAAAATGGGTTGCTGAAAAATAGATAAATTCTATAAAGTCTAAAAAATAAAAGTGGAACATCCGGAAATCTGTATTTGAGATGAAGACTATATATCTAGTAATAATTTTTATTATGCACTTAGATATATATACTTTATGTTGTGAAAACTATATATCTAGAAATACCAAAACAACATACGATTTAGAACAGAGCAGTGTGTATACTACTAATGCTAGTGTAGAGTAAGAGTCCACTTTGTACTGGTTCCAAATCCATAGCTACCAATCTAGCATGGTTGAATGCGTATATCCACATCTCTGGTGACTGGTGCGCTGGTACGAGATGATCGTTGGTCATGACTCGTGACCTACGTTTACGATGGTTGTGGTATGCATGGGACAACAGGGACCGTCCCTGGAAGGGTCTGTAGCTGCAAACCGACAACGAAGACAGGCGTTTTTTCGACGCTGCAACCACGGTGGACATCCGTAATGGGCGCAAGGCTTCATTCTGGACATCAAGATGGCTTAATGGTAAGCCCCCGGTGACTTGTTCCCGGAACTGTTCAGGCACAGCAAGAGGAAGAACCGCACTGTGGCCGATGCACTGAGTGAATCATCGAAGAGTACCTCCAACTCTGGGATAAACTAGAACACGTAGTGCTAACACAATCAGATGAAGACAGAATAATCTGGACTCATTCATCGAGTGGTGAATATTCAGCTAAGTCAGCCTATGACCTGCACTTTCATAATCTTGACTGATGTAGTGTGGCTGAACTCATTTGGAAGACCAAGGCACCTCCAAAATGCCGGTTCTTCGTCTAGTTGCTCCTCCAGGACAGGTTATGGACAGCAGCAAGGCTGCAGGTGAGGCACTGGCCGAACGAGTATTTCTGCCAGCTTTGCATTCGTAACCTGGAAACTGCAGACCATCTATTTGTTGAGTGTCCAGTAGTCAAGACTATATGGCACAGAGTGGGGCTACGGGTGGGAGCACCGAGTCTGCAGCCTGAAAACTAGGAACTCGTGGACAATGTCAGTGTATGGTTCACTCAGATGATGAACAGATTGCCGTCGCAACTGAAGGAAGGGCTGAGATCTCTGATACTGCTGACCATCTGGGAAATATGGCGTGAAAGGAAGGGCAGAATTTTTAGGAAGGAATGTAGACAGGTGCAGAAGATTGTCGAATCCATATATGATGAAGCCAACACATGGGCGCGTGCAGGTAACAAAGGACTGCGTCTCGTATTGCAAATGCAGATCAATGCGCAAGGAAATGGCGCTGGACAAATGCAGATCAATGCGCAAGGAAATGGTGCTGGACAGCCGTCTTCGGCAAATGTCATGGTTGTTTCTCCTTCGTATGTAATTTAGTCTATAAAGTAGCTAGGGGTGGCTTGGACCTCATTTAGTTGAGCTCCGAGCAAAATGGGGGGCGGCGCAGCTTGCGCTAAACAATTGTTGTAATTATATTCTCCATTCTTATCCATGAAAGCCAATAACGGATCTTTTGGGAAAAAAAAAAAGACTCGTGACCTACGTTAGTTGTGTTTCACAAGCGAAGTAGCGGCAACATTGCCAACCTCAAACTAGTGGATTTGACGCACACGCACGTACTAGCTAATTAATCGCATACGTACGTGTGCAAGTGAAACTAGCTTTGCAGATTATTGCCTTGCAAACTTTAAACGGAGGATGGAGAGACCAAAAAAAAAAGTGAGGTTCTGTAAGTCGTCAACTTAATAAAGAAGCTTTTTTACCCGAACCATTCGAATGTACCTATCGATTCAAACCGTTTGCGGCATCACGGCCGGGAAGCGGTTGTTGGCATCGGAGGTAATCACAGGGCCGGTGATGCGTGATGAGCAGGATGACCTCGTTGACAAGGAGGCGTGCGCGGCTGGGCAAGGGTAGTCGTGCATGCAAGGCAACGTACATGTGTCTGCCCGACAACGGTGGATTATTGAGCGCAGCGCCCAACGTTAACCATTCGAGGTTTCGTTCTCTGCGTGCTACCCATACATGTGAATGTGAACCGATATATACAGGGCTGGTTTAGATGCAAAATTTTTTGCAAAATGGCACTGTAGGTCTTTTCGTTGTTATTTGACAAATATTGTCCAATCATGATCTAATTAGGCTTAAAAAATCTGTCTCGTCCATTTCGTCTAAACTGTGTAATTAGTTTTATTTTTTATCCATATTTAATGCTTCATGCATGTGTCCAAAGATTCGATGTGACGGGGAATCTGAAAAATTTTGCAAAATTTTCTGGGAACTAAACTGGGCCATAGTAGTAGAAATTTCGTGACAGACACTGACACCGATCGCAAAAATCTACTCCTCCGATCTCTGATCCGTTGGGCCCCAGCATCAGCATGCACCTGTAGCCTGTAGGAGTAGTACGTACTTACCTTCATCCAAGGCCGAGGTCGGGAAAGAGGCCAAGAACCAGGAACAGGAATGAATGTTCCTCGCAGCAAGCCAGCGGCAGCGGCAAGCAACCGTCGCCGGGTTCGCGCGCCGAGACCGAGCGAGAGGCCCCGAACCCGAGCATCGTGCTCCTCCCGCGCCCGGCAGCCGGCACCGTCCCGCGGTACGCGGTCCTCGCGCCGGGCCGTAGCCGCCGCTGCCGTTTTCCGATTCCACTCCAATTCCAATCAAGCTAGCGCGCTGGTGCGTGAACCTGCGGGCATGCGTGGCTTCGGGCATGCGGTGCGAACGAGACGAGACGAGCCGACGACACGGGGCCGGCCTGTCTTTCGTGCGCGCCCGCCCACCTCGTTTCCCGCCGGGTTCGCGCGCCTCCACCCGATCCGGCGGCCGCAACACACGCACACGCGCACATCCAGCCAGCCAGCTAGTAGAGCGGCTGAAGGTTCATCTACTCCATGCATGCACGCACGCACCGGGAGTCCGGGAGAGATTAGTTGAGCCGAGCGCGCCACATTGGCCGGGCTGGCACTTCCATCACGTACGACGTGTCGCGCGGGGCCCTCAACAAAACACTGCACCCCGTACGTTGACTCTTCGCGAGGCCAGAATCCCAAACAGAAGCGCGCCATGCATCATTTACACTGCTACTATGGTTCACTGTAGGGCGGCTAACTTGCCACCGTAAGGATGGCTGGGGAGCCGCCCTTACCCATCGGCTCTTACAAATGAGGTGTTTGTAAGGGCGGTTCGCCGTCCATAAATGGCATTTGTAAGGGCGACCGGTACTAAAATTGCCCCTACAAATAGTATTTGTAAGGGCGGCTGGAGATAGAACTGCCCTTACAAATGCTATTTGTAGGGGACGGTTCCATCACCAGCCGCCACTACAGTGCATTTTAAAAATAAATAAATAAATATATTTATATTAAATCTGACCATAACAGCAGCATATATATATATATACATATATATATATATATACATCCAAAAAACAGCATATATATATATATATATATATATATATATATATATATATATATATATATATATATATATATATATATATATATATATATATGAATCCAATAGCATCCACAGCAACACATATGATATATAAGTCACCACATCACGAGTCTAAATGATTTAAGTCCACAAACTACAAGTCCAAATCACATCACAAGTCCAAGTTCAAATTATACAAGTCCAATTCCACAAGTCCATCAAATTGTTATCAACGGCCTAGAGCTAGCCTTTCAAGCTCGCGAAGGTGTTGGTATCTAGGATCGTTACCTAAGTCGGAGCCTGGGTCGTGGTAAGTGCCTTTGACATGCACAATCTCGTCCAATATGAAGCCGCAAAGATCGCCGACGAGCTCTATGAGTTGGTCATCCTTGTACACGTCCCTTTTTCCGATTTTTCTCATCCATCCACTACAAGATAACAAATTTAGGTCTAAGCTTTCATAACATAAGCTAAGTTTTTATACTACGAGCAAAGAGATTCAAACTTACCAAATTCAGGTGCCTTCTGTAGGCACTGGTGTTACTCATAAAAGCACATATGTAATATCCACAACGTAGACTCTCAGGCCTCTGTTTGGGGAACTATGTGTTTCGCATATAGAAATGTTAAGTAATGGTATTGACAACAACGTAATGTAGTGCCAAAGTAAGTTACGCTTACCAAACATAGAGTTTTGATTTGCAAAACGTGCTTGCTTTGTGGACAATGAATTTTGTGATGTTCGTTGACATAGTGCCTGAATGCCCTGTTGAATTATTTTAGCAAGTGCAACTTGTTAGTATGCAAAAGTGAATGTTAAAGTATATATACAAACATATAAGCTAATGAGAATTGTTGATATGTATACGTCTTGAGAATCGCTTTGAAGTCTTTGTATGTGACTAGGTCAAAATCTGCAGAATCACAGACCCATGCCATGCTCATCCTGACAACAACACCAGTAACAATCCAGTGGTTGCTGCATGAATTTAATCATAGAACTAAACGGATAAGTTGTTTTGCATCGAACAAAGATATACTGAACAAGCTTTAAGTATAGAGTCGAGCTTACTTAAAGTTGTATGGTACCCATATGACATTGTTATGTTGGGGATGCTTAAAACATACGGCAAGGTATGTTGTAACCTTAAGGGACTCTTCCCCCATTTTGCTCACCCGAATAGCCTCTTTCTCTGTAACTGTCTTTCCGGCAGCTAGCTCTTTGCAATCCAGTCTCCAGTGTTTGGGGTAATCAAAGTGTGTTTGTGCTATAGGTTGAGGGTCTACATACCCGGCTTTCAGGCTTGGCATATTTTTCACAATGTGCGCTTGCATTCTACAAATCACAGCGTGGATTAGTTACAACAAAATCCAAGTAAGTTGTATTCATATCATATCAAGAGGGCAAGGACTTACAGGCACCACGTGCGAATTAGATTCATTTCCATCGATTTGAGGTGAAAGCATGTGTGGATGTCATCGAAGTCAAAAATAATTATCCCAGCTGGGCATCCGAATGTGATCTTTAGCTTTGTTGGGATAACACGCATACCAATCATGGAACCTTCTCATGTGTAGGGGAAGTAGCCAGATGACCCGGTTTGGTAGAAAAGGCTTGCCTCTTTCATTTTTCGGACAATCTTTTGACTATTTGATGGCTTCCACATCTGGATACTTCTTTACCGCTTGGTGCAGTTTGCTACTGACGGCCTTCTTAGGAGCTTATGCTGGTACTTCCTTAACTTGGTTCTCAGGCTTGAACTGATCATGGTCATACCACTTGGTAACACTCGCGACGTCCTTCATCAGAGCAAAAACTGGCCTTATCTTCTTAGGAATCTTGTTTCGAGCTTCCCATTCAGGCACGTCCTCATCTTCTTGTGCATGATCTTCTTGAGAAGGCACTCGTTGTTCATGTGTCGGCTGCGCTTGTTGAGGCACATGCAGCATCTCATCATGCCCTTGCTCGGCACGAGCAAGAGAAGGCTATGGCTCATGAGGCACATGCAACGTCTCGTCACGCCCTTGCTCGACACGAGCTGGAGAAGGCTGTGGCTCGTGAGACACACGCGACGTCTCGTCATGCCCTTGCTCGGTGCGAGCTGGAGAAGGCTGCGGCGTGTGGTGGCTAGGATTCGGGGAAGAATGTAGCATCTCAGACATGTTGTTGTCACGAGCCGATGAATATACCTCCCCGTCCTCAACAACTCTCTCCAAATGCACATCAATCGGAGTCGGGGAACAAGCAGTCAATACAATGTCCTTTTTGTGCCAGAGGATGAACTGGTTCACGACGTCTCCTAGTAAATCCAGCCCCTCAGGAGTCGGGTGATCTATCTTCCATGTCCTAAATTTCAGCTTCACGGTGTGCACCTCGACCCTAGTGTAGTCCTGCGGGATGGCATTATTATGCCACGAGCCGCCCGGAGGATGTGCCACACTCGTTCCCACCTCAATCATCGTGTTCTACCTACCGATGAGAACCCCCAAGATGCAACTAGTTGGCTCCCATATGCGATCGACGGCGGTAGTGGTTGCATTGGAACCTTGGCTGCTGGGAACATCCGAAGGGCTGCCAACTAAAGTCAGTTCTCTCGGCGAGCACATTAGTGTCCGCGGCTCCATTGACACTCCTTGCTCTTGTAGTGTCTTGGCAACTAGAGCCTTCACTTGGATCTCAAGATTAGCGTCCCTGTCTCTGCCATGTTTCTTCCACATGTGCCGGTCCTCTTGGAATCTGTGCTTCCATGTCGTCAGTTTCCCTAGCCCCTTATGCGGCCTGTGTGCTCGAGGTTTCCCAAGCCAAGGCTAAGCTTGTCCCTCTCTCTAGAAGGAGTGAATGTGCCCTTCTCCTTATCTTCAACACATTTTAGTATCCTTGATACTGCCTCTGTGGTCTCTGACTTAGCAAATTTGAGACTGTTGCCGGATTGATCCACACTCCTCGTATATATCCAACGTCGGATGCGTGGCTTCAATTTTGTCACTGCCATATTCCCGGAAGCCTCAGCCTCTGTGTCCATCTTACTAAACTGTTGTTCCTTGGCCTCGTAGCCACCGGGGCCTAGACGAGGGTGGTGTTGGTTCTTCTTCGCCTGCTCTCTGTTCTTGGCACTTATGGTCTTTGCTGCCTCAGAAGTCCTCTCATCCATGAGCAACGCCCATTGAGTAGGAGTTATGTTGCCATACTCATGGAAGGGAGTTAACCCCTTTTGGATGTACTTTATGTTCAGTTCCGACCTCCAGCGTCGGAAGGATTGACCCATCATCTGAAGAGCATGATGTTTAAACAGTGCATGTGTTCCCTTCGGAAACCTGAAATTTTATATCAGATACTCATCCCACATTTCGTTCTTCTTCTCCTATAGATAATCTTTCCAGTTACAAATTGCTAGGTTCAATTTATCTCTTACTAGGGCCCCGATCGCATTATGGAACCGCGCTTGGTACATCTTTGGCTCTAGGATCTGCCCTTGTGGCCTGACCTCCGTTATCATATAACATACCTCTTCTTTGGGTATTGGTTTGCCTTTCTTCCCCTCGGGGTCTCTTTGTTGCGATAGTCGAGGTCGTGGTTGTGCCTTGAGGTTGTGGAGCAGAGCCCGAAATGTTAGTATCTATGGTTGTTGCCTCTGCCCTCCTTTCCCCTACTCCTTCTTGTCTGACAAAACGTGTTGGAGGCCAACGCCGTCTTTTCAGAACTTTGGGAGGGACCTGTATAAATGACAGGTCAAAGTGTTAGCAGAGGTAACACAGCCAAAGGGTTAACAAAGTTTACAAGCTACTAAGGCTTTGTCCCTACATCATCTTGCGGGTCAAAATCTCTGTCCAACTCGTCCTCCATTGGCCTCCGTCTCAGTTCACATGGGAAAGGATCCTCAGGACTTTCATATCCCTCTTCTAAGTCATCATCATCATCCTCTTCCTCTTCTCCTTCATCAGCCTCTTCTTCTCTTCCCTCTTCTCCCCCTTGCTCCTCATCATACTCCTCTTGAGTAAGCATCAGTGCTACATTCTTGTCTATCTCGTCATCGAACTGCTCCTGAGAAAGCTGATCATGTACTTGCCCTCCTTGGCTTGGCTGCTCATTATTTTCATGGGATCGGGCTGCACTGTCTGTTGTCCGCGTTATTTCGTGCTTTGTTCTAATAGATGCAAGGAACAAAGTGTGCTTTAGATACGCGAGAAAGTATAAGAAATTAAAAAGGCTCAAGATTAGTAATAGTAGTAGTAGTGGTAGTGGTAGTGGTAGTAGTGGTGGTAGTAGTAGTGGTGGTGGTGGTACTAGTGGTAGTAGTGGTGGTGGTGGTGGTAGTAGTGGTAGTAGTAGTGGTGGTGGGGGGTGGTAGTAGTGGTAGTAGTAGTGCTAGTAGTAATGGTAGTAGTGTTGGTGGTGGTGGTGGTAGTAGTGGTGGTGGTGGTGGTGGTAGTAGCAGTAGCAGTAGCAGTAGTAGTAGAAGAAGAAGAGAGGAGAGAGGAGAAGAGAGGAGAGGATAGGGGACAGTTGAGAGAAGAGTAGTAGAGAGGAGAGTAGGAGTAGTAGAGTAGAGAGAAGGGAGAAGAGAGCACTTGCTACTGCAAATGTATAGACTAAAAACAGCAGCTTAACATGCCAAAAAACAGGAGCTAAAATCTGAACAGACAGTGCTTGGTAGTGATAGTAGTGGTGCTAGTAGTAGTGGTAGTAGTAGTGGTGGTGGTAGTAGTAGTGGTAGTAGTAGTGCTAGTAGTAGTGGTAGTAGTGTTGTTGTTGGTGGTGGTAGTAGTAGTGCTAGTAGTAGTGGAGGGAGGAGAAGAGAGAAAGGAGAAGAGAGGAGAGGAGAGGATAGGGGACAGTTGAGAGAATAGTAGTAGAGAGGAGAGTAGGAGTAGTAGAGTAGAGAGGAGAAGGGAGAAGAGAGCACTTGCTGCTGCAAATGTATAGACTAAAAAATAGTAGCTTAACATGCCAAAAACAGCAGCTAAAATCTGAATAGACAGTGCCTGGCAGTGGTAGTAGTGGTGCTAGTAGTAGTGGTGGTGGTGGTGGTAGTAGTGGTAGTAGTAGTGCTAGTAGTAGTGGTAGTAGTGTTGTTGTTGGTGGTGGTAGTAGTAGTGCTAGTAGTAGTGGTAGTAATGGTAGTGGTGGTGGTGGTGGTAGTAGTAGTAGTACTAGTAGTACTAGTACTAGTACTAGTACTAGTAGTAGTAGAAGAAGAAGAGAGAAGAGAGGAGAAGAGAGAAAGGAGGAGAAGCGAGGAGAGGAGAGGATAGGGGACAGTTGAGAGAAGAGTAGTAGAGAGGAGAAGGGAGAAGAGATCACTTGCTGTTGTAAATGTATAGACTAAAAAACATCAGCTTAACATGCCAAAAAACATCTAAAATCTGAATAGACAGTGCCTGGTAGTGGTAGTAGTGGTGGTAGTGGTAGTGGTGGTGGTGGTAGTAG
Organism: Saccharum hybrid cultivar R570; assembly: GCA_038087645.1. NCBI lineage: Eukaryota > Viridiplantae > Streptophyta > Magnoliopsida > Poales > Poaceae > Saccharum > Saccharum hybrid cultivar. Next base: position 612,278 of record JAQSUU010000810.1, read on the forward strand.
TAGTACTAGTAGTAGTAGAAGAGAGGAGAGAGGAGAAGAGAGAAAGGAGGAGAAGAGAGGATGGAAAAGGTTTTTTTTAAAAGGCCTTAGAAACATGTCGATCATCATTTGATCATGAACTTGGAGCATCATGAAATCATAACAGAGAAGAGAGGAGAAGGTAATGTAGGGGCGGCTGGTAATGATGCCAAGTTCCTCACTAGTTCTTGATCATCAGCTCATACTCCATTTAATGTATGGACTTGGACATTTTCATCATCGACAAAACAAAGGAGAGGAGAGGATAGGGGATAGTTGAGAGAAGAGTAGTAGAGAGGAGAGTAGTAGTAGTAGTAGAGTAGAGAGGAGAAGGGAGAAGAGAGCACTTGCTGCTGCAAATATATAGACTAAAAAACAGCAGCTTAACATGCCAAAAAACAACAGCTAAAATCTAAACAGACAGTGCCTGGTAGTGGTATATGACTATATCCTTTATTCCCTTTTCAAGGAAAGGCGCCCTTTATGTAAAGGGCGTTTCCAATGCACTTGAGCAGTTATAAGTAGTTTAGATTTGGAAATGTCAATAGGTAATTAGACAGCATATAAGCAACCCATAGCGAAAGGTGACTGATAATACTGGTGACATATTGTACTGTAAGTTTATCTAAGATCCACATTTCAGTAATTCTACAATACAGTTGCATCATTTAAATTTCTTTCTTGATACAATGTAAACGTTAAAGTGTATCAAAACCTTTACCATATTCAAACCTTTACCATGTAATGGATTGTGGTGGAAATTAAACAAGTGTATCCAAACAAGGCCTTTACCATATTCACCCTATGCTGCTTTCTATGGAAATCACTTGTGCAGTTATCCAAGTTGAATAGTAGTAGGAAGAGTTTTTGCGGGATATTTCTCACATGCCAGTGGAATGTGTTCAAGGTTGGCGGACAATAATGTTTCTCACAAATCAGATATACTTCCAAGCAAAATCACCTTAAACATATCAGTAACCATGCTTCTGTTATCACATATGAGTCATCCATAGCACATTGCAATGTGTAAACAAGAGGGTTCAGAGCACTGAAGCAAAAACATGATCACATGAGCAGCAAGAGAAAAGAGATACATTTAACTCAACAAACAACATATATGTAGAGTATTGTGTAAAGATTCCATTTAAGAACCCAAGAGTTAAAGTGTATGTGTGATAACAGAAGCTCTACTTTTCATTGTCTCCATTCTTTTGCGTAATATCTCTCTCCCTCCCTCTCCAACTGTATTTTCATTCATGAGAAACATTACGCTTCAGTAGACACTTTCAATATCACATTTTAGTCATTAGACATGTTTGAGTAACCAGCTACGATTTTTTTGCCTGTGTAGTGTTGTGCACACTTCTGACATCACACCCCAGTCACATGCATCTTTGATTAATGAATATTGTTTACCTGCTGTTTATAAGACAACAGCTATCAGAAGTTGGTTTTGACTTGCTGGAAGTTTTTAATATATATTGATAATCTTGCAGTTGCATATATTTCTAGTCACGGATTAAAACCTAACATGCCACATAACAAATTATTTAGTAGTCCTGTATATGCAAGCGCATCCTAACTTTTCTTTTTTGACCGTATATTTTTTTATGGGATCCACCCAATAAACCAGATCTGCCAGTGGTAACTAGCTGGCAATGTAGATTCCCTGCTTGTGTTTGTTAATTTTTTTCACTACACAATTGGTAGCTGTGGTGTATCATAGAAGAATTGCATAGAACTTGTACACTTGGTATTTCATATTTGGTTTGGATCACTATTCTGAAGCCAGGGGAAGAAATCATAAGTTTGTGAGCTTACTGTGGTATGCCATTGTTGATAGAAAATATTGCCCATGAGTTCAGTCATCGACCCAACAACAAATTGATTTTATCCAAACATACCAAGAACAAGCATGTCACATGATTACTTAATCACCACCACATCAAATCCAAATATTGCAGAGTAGGGAGAAGCTGGTACAGGCTGTAAGAACCAAGCAAGTACCTGGTGGGGAGAGCGGTTCCTAGATCCTCAGACCGGTGGGAGAGGAGGTGCAGACACCGACGGCGCCCACGTGGAGGGCGGAGGCGGCCGGTGACCTAGTGTTCCGGCCCTCGTAGGCGTCGGCGGCCTGAGCGAAGAGGTGACGGGGACGGGGACGGGGATGGCGCAGCGGGCCGTGAGGTCGCGGTCGAAGCCGGACTCGATGGTGAGGTCGAGCAAGCGGTGTTGCTCCCTCTCCCTCTCGGTGGCGGCGTTGCTCCTAAACCCTAACCGCTGTCGCAGCAACCTAGGAGAGAGGAGGAGGTGACGCTAGAGCACAGGCCGGACTCAGTGGCGGCGGAGGAGGAGAGGAAGCAGTGGTAGGGGGCAGCGGTGGCGGCGAGGGGAGAGTGGGGAGAAATTTCGGCAGCCTGACAGCGTCCCGAGGAGGAAGAACGCCCCAGACTGAGCCAATTTCGGGCCTCCAGCGCTTCCACGCGATATATACTTGGGGCCTCATTTGTAGGGACAGTTGGTAAGTGAGCCGCCCCTACAAATGCTCCAGTCTTTTTTATTTTCTTTTTATTTTCATTATTTTATATATACAAGCAATTCTAGCTTGAATTGGAAAGTGTCACAAGAACAAAAGTTGTTCCATTTGAAGAGTTCTACACTTTTCCTTCTTACACCAAAACCTAGTTCAACATAGATTTTGAATTACAAGCAAAAAGGCATTTTGAAACATCACTACTATTGCAATGCAACATAGGGTACCAATCCTGCCCTAAACTGCAATTTTGGGCAAGTTAGGAGCTAAATCATGACTTGGCATACGAATAAAGTTTGTTACACATAAAATTTACTATAACTCTTATGTTGATGACTTCTACATGCAAGGTCTCTAAATAACACTTTTGAAGCAGTCAAATCAATTGGGTTCTATGGTCAAACAAGGTCCAATTTGAATTTGGTCAAATTATAAATATAAACCCTAGCTCAAATTGATCCACTAACATTTTAAATATGTTTGCAAGCCACAAAGTGCATAGTACAACACTGAAAGGTCTTGATGGCTAGAGGGGGGTGAATAGCCTTTTCAAATTTTCTACAAAGACAAGCTAAACAAGTTTATCAATATAACAAATAGTGCGATGCGAGTTTTGCTTAGCCTACGGGGTGTTTGCAAGCCACCTATCCAATTCACAATTCTAGTAATTGCACTCAACCGCACAAGTCAAACCGAGAAGGAAACTATAACTACAACTAGCAAGCTACACAAAAGAGCTACTCTAGCAAAGCTAACTAGCTAGTAAAGATAACTAAGAAGGTAATACGGAGTTGAGTTAGGAGAGTTTCACCGAGGAGCGAAGTATTGAGCCAACCAATATGATCAACAATGAATACCAAGACAACCGAACACCGGGATCAATCTATCACAATATGAAAGTGATGATACGAAGATTTACCCCGAGGTTCACATGCTTGCCAGCACGCTAGTCCCCGTTGTGTCCCTCTTCACCACGTGGTTCGGTGGCTAATCGGTCTCACACCAAGCCTCTCAAAAGGCGCCACAAGAACCTACCAAATGACAAAAGGTTACAATGACACGAGTAATTTACTAACGTTGCCTTTGGCGCTTCGCCGAAGTAGGCACAAACCCCTCACAATCACCGGAGGTGGCCAAGAACAATCACCAACTCTTACCAATGCCTCCAAGCTACTCCAAGCCGTCTAGGTGGTGGCAACCACCAAGAGAAACAAGAATCCCGCAGCAAATCAACCACCAAGTGCCAACTAGATGCAATCTCACAATGCAAATGCACTTGGATCACTCAATCTCACTTCAAATATGCAAAGAAGCAAGAGAGATGAGTGAGAGGGGAGTTGCTTAGCTCAAAGTGCTCACAAGTATGTCAAATGTTCAAGAGATTGAGCCTTGAGCAGGCCAACGAGTATTTATAGACGTACCCCTTCGAATATAGCCGTTAGAAACTTGAAACAGCCGAAGTCGCGCTGACCGGACGCGCCGATCGCATGGTGTTTACGCTCATGAAGCACCGACCGGATGCGCTGGTCGCGCGGACCGGACGCGTGAAGTATGACCGAACGCGCTGGTCCCGTAACGGACCGGACGCGCTGGTCAAGCCTGAGCAGCGCACAACGAAACAGCGACCGGACGCGCTGCAGAACTGATCGGACGCCACAGTGCCAGTGTCCGGTTGGAGTCCAGTAAGCTCCCTGAATGACCAGACGCGTCCGATCGACTATGACCGGACACGCCACCGCATCTGATCAAAAAACTGAAACACGCGCAAACGCTGAACACTGACCGGACGCGTCCGGTCAAACAGAGACCGCGTCCGGTCCAGCGTCCGGTCTCCTCTGTGACCTTCGTTCGCTTCCGTTTCTTTTCCGACTTCCGGCGTCGTGGAAAATAGTCGTTTCAACTCCTCGAAAACGCCTGAATCCCACCTCGCAAGCTCGGTGGGAGGGAGAGAAGACCCCAAACCCTCTCTACCGCTCAAACTTCAACGCCATCGCAAATGTGCTAACACCACCAAGTGATCATGGCATGTGCGAGTGTGTTAGCATTTTCACAAACATTTTTCGAGGCGTTATTAGTTCTATCCAAATGCATATGATTATAAAATTCACACCTAGAGGCACTTAGGAGTTCAATAGTCGTGTCATTCCCCTCTTTATAGTACGGCTATCTATCCTATAATGTAACCACACCCACTAGGCGTTTTGGTTACTAAAACACAACCCTTAAGCATATACTTTTGCCTTGATCACGTAGGGTTGCGTCTAAATCCAAGTGTGGCCATCATGATCACCATGTCCATCTTGCCACCAACCTTGGAATATACTAATCCTCATATGCTACATACAACTTAGGCATAGGATTAGTACTTAGGCATTGTCACTAATTACCAACACCAAACATAGGACTTTCAAACACATGCAACATCCACTTTCAACTACTGAAACACTTGAAACATCTTGTTGAAACACATGCAACATCTTGTTGAACCAACTGCAACATCCACTTCGAACTACCGAAACACTTGCAACTCGTAGACGAAACACTACATGACACACTTGAAACAAGCACTTACTACTACCGCAACATGCTCGGACTACTATTGAAACGTAGTCTTCTGCAACATCTGGTTTAAACACCTGCAACATCCACTTCGAACTACCAAAACACTTGCAGCACGCAGACAAAACACTACATGACACACTTGAAACAAGCGCTTACTACTACGGCAACATGCTCGGAGTACTATTAAAACGTAGTCTCCTGCAACATCTGGTTTAAACACTTGCAACATCCACTTCGAACTACCGAAACACTTGCAGCACGCAGACAAAACACTACATGACACACTTGAAACAAGCACTTACTATTACGGCAACATGTTCGGACTACTATTGAAACAGAGTTTCCTGCAACATCTAGTTTAAACACCTGCAACATCCATTTTGAACTACCGAAACACTTGCAACACGCAGACGAAACACTACATGACACACTTGAAACAAGCACTTACTACTACCGCAACATGCACGGACTACTATTGAAGCGTAGTCTCCTGCAACATCTGGTTTAAACACCTGCAACATCCACTTCGAACTACCGAAACACTTGCAGCACGCAGACAAAACACTACATGACACACTTGAAACAAGCACTTACTACTACGGTAACATGTTCGGACTACTATTGAAACATAGTCTCCTGTAACATCTAATTTGCTCCATACAAAGCTCAAAGCACCATAGAAGAAAGAGAAAACAAAACTCTAATTTACTCACTAACCAACCATTAGAATTTCAATTAAAGGCTTGGAATAACATTTTTTTACCTTCTACAAGCTCCCCACCAAATGATTTGAGATCAAGACCTCTACCCTTAGTAGAGCAATTTTTAGGAAGAGCCCACAGCCTCCCAACCTTTTTTTGCGAGTTAGAGTGAGTGACCCGAGGAGGAAGAAGGTGTGTGCTTATAATTCACATTGAAGCATTTGTAAGAGCGGCTGGTAATTGAGTCGCCCTTACAAATGGACACTGTAAGGGCGGCTGGTGATTGAGCCGCCCTTACAAATCGACCATTTGTAACTAGCCGCCCATACAGTGACATTTGTAAGGGCGGCTGGCCAGCTAGGGCCCGTGCACACCACTGTAGGAGTGGCTCCAGCACCAGCTGCCCTTATAAATAAATGTCAGGCGTCCCAAAAATCCATTTCTACTTAGTGTTACTAGTGTACTTGCATGCATGCTCTGGTTTGTAGATAGGATAAGCTTCTTGGTGGAGTCAAGTGGTACACTAGAGCTTAGCAGTGCCCGCAATCCATTATGGAACATGCGTGGTGGTGGCGCTTGATTCTAGCGGTTGCCGGTTGGCCGCGCTTTGCCAACGCGGACTCCATGTGGCGCTGCACCGGTCGCCATCCGCCGCGCGCAACCGCCCTTCGCCTGCCCGCCCCAACCAGGAAAAAAAACCTACGCTTCTCTCTGTCGTCGTACTACTTGTTTTCCCATGGATGGACTAATTATGTGCTTGGACTTGGACGACATGACACCTCCGAGTATGTAAGCTTGTCGAACGCCTAACGCCTTGTTTAGTTCTCCCAATTCTCCTCTAAATTTCACTATGCAAAAAGAAGATTCTCCGTCACATCAAAATGTCGGTAAATGCATGGAGTACTAAATATTGATGAAATCAAAAACTAATTGCACAGTTTTGTTGTACTTTGCGAGACGAACATTTTAAGCCTAGTTAGTCAAAATTTGGATATTTTTTACCAAATACAAACGAAATGCTACAGGAATTCTGATACAGTGTTTTTCTCCCCTATTCTGTGAACTAAACGAGGCCTAACAGATTTCGCACGATCAGAAAATCGACTTTGGACTACGTACATACTAATATGTGAATGTGATTAAGAAACTAGACATATATTTGTGGTATGGGAAAAAAACTAACGCGTATTTGGTTTGGCGGTTATTGATCTCGTCCGGCATTGGTGGACCCACAAACAAATCGAATGAGCTACGATTGACTGAATATGAAAGCACTCGCTAACAAACAGATGGTTGTTCCACGTCGTGAACCAAACAATACTGTTACCTTCAGTTTTACAATAGGATGATTATATTCTCCCACGCCGCAGAACCAAACATGTTGTAACATGCACATGGGTTATATGAAAATATCATAATATATGTAGTAACATACTCTCTCTAATATAAATTATAAGAAGTTTTTGATAATTTTTTACATCAATTTTGCTATGTTCTAGACATAACGTATGTCTAGATACATAACAAATCTATATACCAAAAATGTCAAATCAACTTATAATTTAAAACAGAGGGAGTATGTATTTTTATAGCTTTTTTTAATAACGATTGATATTCCTTCCGTCTGTATGATTCATTTAATTTCTCTTAAAACAACGTGTGTATTGACAGTAAAGAAAATTTGGTTACTGCTATTACTATGGCTCTGTTTGAAATCATTAGCTGCTAATAGTTAGCTAGCTAATAAGTCATAGCTAATAATAACTAGTTGACTATTAGATGTTATTATCTGGTTGGGTATAACTAGTCAAGTAATTGTTAGTTTAGTATTAGCTAGACTGTGAGCTTCATCCGTTTGGATCCAAAGGAGCTAATTATAGCAGCTAACCATTAACTCCATGGATCCAAATAGGGCATGAGCTAAGACTTGTTTGGATGCACTAGCTAGCTCATAGCTAATTGTTTTTAGCTAGTTTGGTCTAACTAGTGATGTAACTGTTAGTTGTGTATTAGCTAGACTATTAGCTGGATCGTTGGGATCTAAAGAAGATAATTATAGCAGCTTACTATTAACTCCACGGATCCAAACAGGCATGAGCTAAGGGCCTTGTTTAGATGCACTAGCTGCTAATAATTAGTTAGCTAGCTCGTATTTAGCTTTGACTAGTAAAATAGTTGTTAGTTATTTATTACTCCCTCCGTTGCACGTTATAAGTCGCTTTATTTTTTTTTGGTACATATATTTTGCTATGTATCTAAACATATGTTATATCTAGATGCATATATCAGAATTTGATGTAAAAAATTAAAATGACTTATAATTTTGAACGGAGAGAGTAACTAACAATTGATGTACCAGTTTAAATCTAAAGGAGTTAATTATTACCGGCTAACTATTAGATCTATTAATCCAAACATGGCCTAAGCATATAATGGCAATAATTCTTGAAACCAAATAAGTAGAGGGTGTAAAGTTGCAGCAGCCGGATTTTAATTTCTTCTGGTCTATGACCGTAAGAAACCAAAGGCCAACGTGAGAGCTTAGCGTGACTTAGACGACATAATGAAGTGGAAATGTGGGCTCTTACAGGGATTGCTTGCTGGCACTCCTGACTTTTGACAAAGATTTGTTCGTCTTTAACCGAAAAAGTTAGAAATTGACATGTACATACTTGGCACGACGAAGAGCCGTGAATATATATACAACGATACTTTTTCCATATACTGTAATCTTCTATTATTAGTTAGTATCCTCGAAAAAATATAATGCTCTTGTAGTAATAACAAGTTTACTAGCTTTCTACGTAATGATATCGTTCCACAGCAAAATGAATTACCTAGAAAAATAGGTTTCGCCAGTGTCTCGGAACAAGAGGTCTTACAGCATTTTTTTTCAAAAAAAATGTATGAAAAATGTCTACTGTGTTTTCTCTGTTTTTTTGGGTGGCATTTCCAGCGCTGCCTGGGCACCTCGAGATTTCTCGTAAAATATGTATCCTAGTTTAATGTAAAAAGAAAAGGAAACATTATATATTTACACGTACATTTTGGTCACTTTAAGAATCTCAAGATCATGTTTAGCTATAGGAATATATACATATATATACATGAGATATTTATATGGCAGATGTCGACCAAATGACGGACATGGTTCAGACGCAAACATCTGGAGATTCTAAAGCAGTTGCGTATCGGCGTCGTTGCAGTACAGCCGTTGTTGATCTTAATTCAACGAGATAAACGGTCAGGTCCGGGCGTTCCCAACCAACTCACTAATTTCAAACTCCTTTATCATCATTACTCATTAGCAGGTCAAGACAATCATGACAAATCACACCAAGATGATAAGTAGGTTAGAGGAGGAGGACAACTTGTTCATGGCAGATCATCAGTACAGTACTTCATCACCATCACTTGCGTACAGAAAAACTCCTGGCCCTGCCGCTGAGATGCCACGTCAGCCGGCTGACATGGTCAAGCGCATGCAGGAAGAGGAAGGGGAAGGTGCCTCAACTGCCCAAGCCCACATCGTTGACTCCTCTATACCTTGGTGGGGCGCAGTGTCGCCGGCCGCCCTGCCGCGGCTGCTGCTTGCTATATAAACAGCCTCCGCTTCCCGCCCTCCTCACCGGCTCACTTCCAAACAGAGAAAAACGCTTTGCTCTGCGGTAGTAACCAGGACACGCACCACAAAACAGGCGCCGTGTTTCCTTGGTGTCTCGACAGGCACAGGCAGGGAAGGGAAGGCGCGCGATCGATGGAGATGGATGCGGAGGCGGGACGGTGGTGGACGTGGAACGCCGCGGCGGTGGTCGCGGCGGGGGCGTGTCTGCTGCTCCTCATTCACGTGGCGGACGCGCTCTGGTGGCGCCCGCGCCGGCTGGAGGCGCACTTCGCGCGGCAGGGCGTGCGCGGGCCGCCGTACCGCTTCCTCCTGGGCTGCGTCACGGAGATGGTCGCGCTCATGGCGGAGGCCGCCGCGAAGCCCATGTCGCCGCCGGACTCGCACGACGCGCTCCCGCGGGTGCTCGCGTTCTACCACTACTGGAGGAAGATCTACGGTACGCATACGCATGCACCTAGATAGGCGTCGAGTCGTCGTCGTTGGTTCGCTTGTCTATCCAGCTCTGGAGCCGAGTGATATATTAATGGCGGTGGCGGCTCCGGCTCGTGGTGGCGCATGCAGGACCCATGTTCTTGATATGGTTCGGGCCGACGCCGCGGCTCACGGTGGCGGACCCGGAGCTGGTCCGCGAGGTCCTGCTGACACACGCCGACGCGTTCGACCGCTACGAGGCGCACCCCGTCGTCCGGAAGCTCGAGGGACATGGCCTCATCAGCCTCCACGACGACAAGTGGGCGCTCCACCGCCGCGTCCTCACCCCGGCCTTCTACCCCGACAACCTCAACGTACGCGCACACCGCTCTGTCTCTCTCTCTCAGTTGCTTTAATCTGCTGATCGCTGTCGGCAATCAATGGTGGCGCGACACTGACACGTGCCCTGTCGATGGATCCTTCCCTTCCCGCAGCGGCTGGCACCGCACGTCGGCAGGTCTGTGGCGGCGCTGGCGGAGCGGTGGCGGGCCATGGCCTCCGCCGCCCCCGGAGGCGAGGTGGAGCTGGACGTGGCGGAGTGGTACCAGGCCGTCGCCGAGGAGGCCATCGCGCGCGCCACGTTCGGCCGCAGCTGCGACTCCGGCCGCGTCGTGTTCCGCATGCAGGCGCGCCTCATGGCCTTCGCCTCAGAGGCCTTCCGCAAGGTCTTCGTCCCCGGGTACAGGTTCGTTCGTCAAGCACGTACGCCTTGTGCAGCTGCAACCAGATTGAGGATTTAATCTGATTCGCGCCTCCATCGCAGGTTCTTGCCGACCAAGAAGAACCGGCTGCAGTGGAGCCTGGACAGGGAGATCAGGCGGGGACTCGTCACGCTCATCGGCAACCGCAGCCTCGAGGCCGCGCGAGACGATGACGACGCCGAACTGAACGACGACAAGGGAAGCAACGGCTTCCGAGACCTGCTGGGGTTCATGATCAATGCCAACGACAACAAGAAGAAGGCGGCGCCGGCGATCCCCGTGGAGGACATGCTGGAGGAGTGCAAGACGTTCTTCTTCGCCGGCAAGCAGACGACCACCAACCTGCTCACCTGGGCCACCGTGCTGCTGGCCATGCACCCGGACTGGCAGGAGCGTGCTCGCCAGGAGGTCCTCGCCGTGTGCGGCGCCGACGAGCTCCCGTCCAAGGAGCACCTCCCCAAGCTCAAAACGGTACGCCAGCTCCAGCTCCAGCTCCCCGTTGCACATTTCTTTTCTTTCCAAACCAAACCACCAAACATCTGCAGTCCCTTTCCCAGGGGCATTTCGGTAACTCCGCAACGACAAAAAGTCTCACTTTGTTTGTGTCCTCCCTCTCCCTGTTGTCTCTCTCTCAGCTGGGGATGATCCTAAACGAGACGCTCCGCCTGTACCCGCCGGCGGTGGCCACGATCCGCCGCGCGATGCGCGACGTGACGCTGGGCGGCGTGTCCATTCCTCAGGACACGGAGCTGCTGATCCCGATCATGGCGATGCACCACGACGCCGCGCTCTGGGGCCCCGACGCCACGCAGTTCAACCCGGCCCGGTTCGCCGCCGGCGGCGCGGCCAAGGCGGCGGCGCACCCGCTGGCCTTCATCCCGTTCGGGCTCGGCCCGCGGATGTGCATCGGGCAGAACCTGGCGCTCCTGGAGGCGAAGCTCACGATGGCGGTCGTGCTCCAGCGGTTCCAGCTCGCGCGGTCGCCCAGCTACGTGCACGCGCCCACGGTCCTCATGCTGCTCTACCCGCAGTACGGCGCGCCGGTGATCTTCCGGCCGGTGCCGGTCTCGTCGCAGCTATCCGACGGTGCATCGACGGAGACGACGGGACCACGACCCTCCTGATGTAATCGGTGTCCATACGACGTACCACTAGCGAATAGTGTGATAGTAGGGAACAGAAGAGCCAAGCAAACCACTAACAAAAAAAAAAGCTTGTCCTGTCGTGGCATGGCGTGGCCGGTGGGCGGGACGCCCGGACGGACCCGGACCGGACCTCCCTGCTTTCTGGGCCGCCGGCCGGCCGGTTAGTTTGCCGGAAATGCCCCTGTTGGTAGACTAGAACAAGACCGGAGCAGAGAGAGTCTTGGACTTGACGATGGCGTGGAGGAACACCAACAAACCAACCCCACATCTGCTGTCGGGTCGGTTCCATTTGTTGGCTTCTCCTTCCGTGTATTCTTTCTCGCATGTGTGTGACTGTGTGTGTAGCAGCAGCTACCAGCGTCGTCCAGCTATGCATATGTATGTGTACAGGCTTATTTGTTTGTTTATTTATATATACACAAAAAAAAAGTTTTTTGCAGTGTACTCCTAGATGGGATTGATTGGAAGGAGAAAGTCCAAAAAACAGCGCAAAAGGAAATGGGGACGGGATCGATCGATATTTCTTCGCGCTGCGTTGCGTTGCGTTGCGTTGCACGCGGTATTCCATTCCGCCCAGTGTTGTGATCCGCTACTTTTTGCGTGTGGTCGGCGGTGCGTCTCTGCCGCCCGTGACAATTCGATGGAGAGGAGAATCCGCTGCGTGCTGTGGCCCTTTGCGCTGTCTCGCTCTCGCTCTCAGCTGCCAGATACATTAGATAGATGCTAACTGAAATCTCCTGTAGCCGGCCGGTGTATCCGTATTAGTACTCTAGTACACACACCAACATGCTAGCATATGTCTTATACACATCCTCTTTTACCTTACCAGCCGGCAATCCTCTGCAAAACTCAAATGACACAGCGCCCTACTAGCTGGCTTAAGGCCATTTTAAGTGAAGAGTTTCGTAATGTTATTTTTAAAAGAAAAAAATAGATCAAACAATCATTCTCTACATATTTTTGTTCTTTTATTTTATATATATTTAACTGCATGCCTCATCGAGAGCTAACAACCGAGCCAAGATAATTTTATCATTATGAAACTCGCTTATTTTCTTTCTTCTTCAAACTTGTCATGTCGTAAAAATGCTTCTGTCACAGCCTATTCTATATAGATAAAACTTTTATTGTGAGCAGCCCAATCACCTCTCGCTAGCCACCATTATCTCCAACTCCAAGCAATATGTTGCCACCACAGTCCACGTGCTTCTTTTGCCCGCCGGACATTGTTACATCCTTCCGCATCACCCTAAATATTAATCTCACCGGAGACATGGTCTAAGATGAGGAAAAAGAGAGGGCCAACAAGAAACATAAACCCCCAAAGGATTAAAAAACACAGCGCGTATGGAACAAAATTGGTCATTCGTCCCAAGCACAAAAACCTGAGTAGGATTAAGCAAATTCAGTTTTTTTATGAAATAATAATTGAGCAAGGTTTACTTAAACATTTTGAGAAAGGCGACACATGAAGTCGCAAAGACTACAGAAATTCCTAGTGTGCTCATTCTGCCAGAACCCTAGCCAACTTTGTTCATCTCAGTGCAACACTGAATTGCATCAACTTTTTTTTTCTTAACAAACTCTGTCGTGTGATCATTTTGGTAAGCGACTAGTTTTATTACAGGTAGGCGCGCTATAACCGGATCCAATATGGACGGATACTACTGATCTCATATTTGTTTGTATGTTTTCTCTCGGATTTAGAGCAGGGACAGATCCAGGTTCAAAAGTTATTGATGTCATCCTCACTATACAATGAAAAATCTTCACCTATGAAGACTATTTCACAAAGGAAAACATGAAACGTCATTGTTGTCATGTGACAAAAAAATAGGCTGCCTTCACCCCCTAATTCAAAGTCAGACACATAGTTGTCAAATACAAATACAAATGTGGTTGACCCTGGTTACAAATACGAATAAGGGTGTATCAACACGAACATTTATTCGGATATTGAGTAAAAACAATATCTATACATGACACGTATTATAGCAATCATTCAAGTATTCCGTGGTTCCAAATTCTAACGAATTATGCTTAAGCAAAACAATACAATAGATAATAGGTCAGTTGCCCAATAGCATTGGCATGACATACCATTACTAGTTACAGTTACAGGGTACGTAATACTGATATACATCAAGAGCAGGTAAAGTTGAGTTGCCTGTAATTGGTGGGTGGTGTACTCAACCATGCACTGATTCGTTTGTGCGTTCCCACCAGATTTGTACCGGAGCAGCGTTGCGTCCCAAACGGGACGCGCCGATGTGAAATGTCATGTTTTATGCTTGCCGCAAGCAAACAAACTCCGTTCTCTGTCACTTCATCTCCGCCGGGAAAAAGTCTGGAGGAGAGCTGGAGCGCGAGGACACGGGAAAGGACGCTACGTGCGCCGGGGACGGGGAGATTGGGGCCTGGAATCCGGATCGATCGGCAGAGCGGCAGCGCGCGGCCCGACGCATGCATGCTGCCGTGACCGGTAAAATCCGCAGAGACCGGCCGCGGTCACGGACGGACCCGTGGCAGTAGTACGTCCAAACACCAGCCGGCCACTTCGAGCGAGGGCAGCCGGCCCGGCCAGCAGCGCTCGCTAGTCGCTGCGCACGGCAGGCAGCCTTTGTTCGATGGCGTAACGAGACGGCTCGGACGGGACGGGACAGGACGCGCAAGCGGCCAGGCAGGCGCGCGCGTCGGGGCACCGGGCTCCCGCTGCGAGACACGCACCGGGTTCCCCTCCCTGGCGTGCCCGCGGAGACCGGACCGGGGGACCCCAGCCGGCAGCCGCCCGCCCAGCGTGCCTGCCGGTGCCGCGGCATGTGTTCCGCATGCGGGGGTGGGGGTGGCGGCCTGGCCAGGGGCCCAGGGCCCTGGCGTTGTTGCCTGTGCGTGCCTCCAGTTGATCGCTGAACGTCGCTGGGTTGTCGTCGCGCCTCCTGGCGGCTAGTGGCCTCGGACATCCGAGTGGGATGGGGATCGGGGTGCGGTCGATCCGCATCGCAAGGCACGGGTGCCGCCCGCCGTTCTCCCCGATCGGCCCCGGGGGCCGGGACGCGTGCAGTTTTCGGTAGGTTGACCGTGTGTGTTGCTCGAGAGTGACCTGCTATGAACGCGGAAATGAAGCAGTCAGTAACTATCCTGCTGGTCGTCGCCGTGACAGATTGTTCGCCGGACTTTCCGAGGCTCTGATCGGCATGCAGCGCGCGCGTCAGCGGTAGACGAGAGCCAATGTAGAGAAACAGGTTTCAGGAGGAAAACGAGCAGAAAGGTGACGAAAACGCGCGCCCATTCGTTTTTGAGTTTTGACCTGCCGCCGTAGGGGACCGGCCGGCCTCTAATTCCAATGGGTGACGCTACGATTAGTCTCTGGTCGTTGCCATGGCTGTTGATTTTTGCACCTGATGATGATGCTACCTGTAGACCGAGTTCTTACCAAGTCGTCGGTGGTGAGTGCGACAGGTAACATCTCCTGCTTTTCTGTTGCTGCACAAGTCAATGCGCCAAGAAATTTTTGTCGTGCATGCGTCTTCCAGCAAGCTAGGTACATACTACGTACAGTAGCTCACATTCTGTGACTGACATCTGATTCTGAGTTGCACCAAACAAACCTTAGACGCTATATTTGCTGGTGCATGCATGGAAGTAGAAACCAACATATGCATGGTTTCAGAATCATCCGGCCTGCTATATTTCTGAAAATCTGAAAATAACTGCGCCCAAGAACGACAAACGATGGAAAAGAAAACGTACTAACTACTGATAAGGAGCTAGCGCGTCAGCCTGATGCTTGTACCGGATCTTGTAAAAAAAACGATTCTAGCCTGCTAGATAGAGCTCGTGGAGCAGCTAGGTAAAAGTAAAACATGTTGCTGTACTAGCTAGGTGATGGACGATGTTTTATTTCCAAGCTATACTGATGTCCAGATCTCTGATCAGCTACAGATCGCCTACGACGTAGAATGCAGAATTTACCCTCAAGTAGGTTGCTAAAAGACGGACGGTCCAAGACGGACCTCGGCTGCCGTTATCTGCATGCCTGCCGCCACCAAGACTGACCGGCAATGGAGTAGTACTATTACTAGTACTAGAAGCTAGCATCAACAGTGCACGGAAAAGGCGCACGTCCTGGCAATGGCATTGGCACTGCGTCGATCGTCAAAATCACTGGTCCATTCGATCGATCCAGACATCAATAATGATTGACCGGGCAGAGGCTAGAGCGATGTGCCCGGCCGGCCCACTGCGATCGAAGAAGAGCGCCCGCAGTGCTGGCCTTCCCTGACCGAAGTTTACCATGTGAAGAAGAGCACTGGCCTTTTCTAGGTAATGCACTTTGTGACACTGTGATGTGCAGAAGAAAGGGAAGCGATCGGATGACTATCAGATTAACTGCAACTAATAATGTTAATTTTCAGCAAGTACATCTGGTACTAACTTGCAATGCATACAGCCATCAAACATGCAGAAGGGACCCTCTAGAGGCTATTATCCAATAGTTTTACCACTAGCTAGCTAGTTTTAGGGAGGTTAAAAAAAAGTGCTATATATATACTCTATACATGCACGGACGAGATGGGCAAATGTTTCATAGTCACATGTACTTCAACTGTTATATTGTCTTCTAGAGACTTGGAGAGGCATGTGGCACAGTAGAAATAGGACATGTTCTTTTGTAGCTTCCTAAATGTAGCGTTTGCTGCAACTCTCTGCAACTCCATAAGATAGAGGGAGGCATGTGACTCTCAATTCTGAAATAATTCGTTGCCAAGACTTTCAGCAAATCTTAGGTGCTCTCTGCCTCTCTCGTCATAGTGATCTGAAAGGGTTCATTTCAATCCCTACGCTGTAGACAACTCAGTCCTTGTTTTCAAAGTACAAAGACTACAAACAAACTTGGACCCCCACCCCACCCATCCACCAGAACAAGCAAAAGCTTGGCCAACTGGAGTTGATAAGACAGGTCACAGGTACAAGGACTAAGATTGGCCCTTCATTCAAAGGAAAAACATGATACACAACTCTTCTACGTATTCTCGTAGGAAAAAAAAGAAGCATGGCAGGTAGGAAGCTAGAGATCCCTTTTGGTGCCTTCAAGCAGGTACTTCCAACGTGTGTGGTTCTCTCTATTGATTCTGATGTCTCAAGCAATGCCTACCTTCACCACCCTAGAATTGTGTGCCGAGGAAACATCTCATATGGCCCTTTAAAAGCTCAACAACTGTAAGTCTGAAAGATAGGATGCGACTGATGCTAGCGTCACATGATTAATTCCATTCTAGTTTGCCAGTCACAGTTGCAATCCTAAAGCTTGGGTTTACATTATTGAAACATGGCACATATATATATGCAAAGCTGAACAATATGGTGTATAGTACATTCCTGACTCTCATGAAAGAAATAAATATTCAGAATGATGAGATATCTTGCATGACAAAGCAACTAGTGCATAACTCTGAAAACAAGGATGGATGAAAAAAAACAATCCCCTCTAGAATTATTGTGAAATAAATAACTCACATACCATACCACCATGGATTGAATTATGCTATGAATGAAGATAAGAACAAACTTGTACCAACAACTGTCCTCACTTCTCAAGCGGATACCTCATTCCCTTTTGCCTCTGGATCATCTGGCAGCCCCATGACTCTGACATGAAACTTGCGAGACGTGGCATATCATCATGTGCAATTAAGGGCCGTGTTGGTATGAGTTCTGAATTCCAATACACGCAATCATCTGCGAAAGAAACTCATGGTCCAGTCATGAGGATGAATTAAGCAGATGCATTGGGAATGATAAATTGATATTTGTTGCGGGAGAGGCCACATGCTTCTTCATCGCTAATAACCACACCAAAATAAAGACAACTTGGTGCTAACTGACTACCCCCTATTAACAAGAACTGACAAACTAAGGCATTAATAGCCCTGCTTGATCCAAGGACAGCTATTTATCTTGACCGTCTTACTTTAAGTTATCATCAGCACATGATAGATAGTGAACAAAAATATTTGTAGGCATGACATGTCCTGACATAGTGACACTAAGTACTACACCAAAGGTGCTGGAAAGAGCTGGCATGGGGTTACTGACAAAATGGTGGTTGACCATGGTTTAACTTATTTGCTAAATTGCAGTATCAAAAGCACCATGCCAATGCTTGTACTATATAAATACAGTAATAGGTCACATGCACAATTCGCTAGTACAACACAACTTAATTGATAACATGACTCATTGTTCAGTTGATTTGTTTACTGGTACTGATTCCCTAGCCTATATATGGTGTGCTAGCTTAGCCTAGATTCTTGCTTATCTTTCACCAAGGAACACATGCTGCGTTGACAAGAAATTAATCACACAGACGATATTATACATTTATATATATACTCTGAGGCTAAACACAATGAATATGCGCCTATAAGAGTATGAGTTGGATGAATCATTCAATGATTCAACGGTATCACAAGAACATGGAGAGGTATCAAACCTTTGCTTTAGGAAACCATCGCCATCAGTAAATTGTCATCAAAATATTTTGGAGTAATAGAGCTGGCTGAGCAGTTAGTACGTGATGATACACCCGGTCTGCATTACCATCGCACATCCACACATGAGCTGATGACCTTAACTGAAACCTGAGAGCCAGAGCTCCGTTATTGCCTTGCTAAAGGAGGATTCCTCCCTTGTGTGTCAGCATCATAGTCCCAGCACAACCATGGAAATCTGCAGCTTCTGAAGAAATGCCAATAGTCCTAGAGCTTCACAGAAAGTCAAGAACATCATAACAAAGAGTAGCAGCTCTGCTAGCACAATCATGCATATGTGACATAATCAACACTACTTCGAAAGCAATCAGCTGATCAGATTCACAAAGAATCAGTCAGTCAGATGACAAACGATCATCTCGTTCCAATCAAGTGTGTAATCATAACAGCAGCAGCAGCAGCAGCAGGCAGCAGCCTCTTGAGTGTTGACCTCTATCTTCATGCCCATCATCACATGCCGGCCGGGCACATGGCAAGATAGGGACGAGGGGGGCTCGGCAGAAACATTAGTTGCTCCAAATGGGCCGGTGAAGTGGAACTTATCATGGATGTAGCTAGCTAGGAACGAAAGCTAGAAACAGTGCAGGTCCACCACAGCAGCACCTCGTAAGTTTCTTTGTTGCCTTGTGCCGTACGTACCTCGCCACTGATCCAGCGGTAAAGCATGTGTCCCTATGAATGCAGTTGGCTGCTTGTGTTCCATCCAGCAGCTGAAGCAAGCAAGCAACCCCAAACGCCGTGGCGTCCGAGAATTTTACATGTAGATATAGGCCCGCCTGCCTCTAGGATAGTGGACTACTGGACTTGTCGGTAAAGCCATTGGCTTGCCAATGGTTAACCGTAACGGTTAGAGTACAAGTAGATCGAGAGGTTAATAAAAAGGGCAGACCCAGTGCCAGAGGCTCCCACACGAGTGGGGTCTGGGGAAAGGAATAACCGAAGCAAAGTCTTACCCCCGCAGAAATTCTGCTGAGAGACGGCTTCGAGAGGTTAATCTTTCGAGCAATATAAACTGGTTGGTGCAGAGACTCAGGCCGGAGAATTTACGTTGAGACGAAGAAACCCTTGGACAGATGTTGCAGTGCTGGCTCCTCACAAACTGCCAGCGTCGCCAGCCACATTCCTGCAGTACTGACGGAGTGCACTCTGCATGTGCAGAGCAGCAGCAGCAGGATATTGGCGTTGCCATTCTGTTCTGCCATGGTTGGTATCAATGCTTGTTGCTGGGCACAAAGCCTTTACTATGCTTTTGGTTCAGTAGTGGTAGTGCCCAGAGCATCAGCAGCCATCCCAGGCCCATAACGCACTGCAACTGCAAATGCGGCACGGGTCAGCACTGAGGAAGGAGGAGTTCGTTAGGTGGTGGCAGCACTGCGGTGGTCTGCACTCTGCAGCGACGACATACCGATCATTATGGCTGACGACGTTGTTTGTCGTCGGCGCGGCAGTGGTGGCGGCAGCAGCGGAGGGGCAGATGGGCACCGCCGGGACCGGAGCGGCAGCCTGGTCCCCGACCCCGAGCCGGTCGCGCCGCTGTCGCCGGATCCCGCGCCGGGCGGCGTGGCCCCCTGCTTCTCTGAACCTGCTGGAGAATGGGATAGTACTAGTCAGCTTGTAGAATTGGCTTGGCTCATTCATCTCACATGCAGGCTGCAGAGTGCAGAGCCTTCCCGGAACAGGCCCTTCCACTTGGCTCGTTTACGGAAATTGAGATTGATTTACATATCCGATCCTTGGTGCTCTGGTGCAATCATACGTGTATCATCCAAAGCAGAAACACCATCAGTTCATGGCATTAAACACGGATCATCATCACTTGATGAAAGAAAAAGAATGCTCAAGTAGTTGGGTGATTTCATCAGATTGAGTACTGACAAAAGGATGGATGATGTTGCAGCAAGAAGCATCATGCTTCCGTGTCATCATCTTCCAATGCTTCGATTCAACACAACAATTTCAGGTAGGAACCTAATTTAGGGCGTGTTTAGATCCAAAAAAATTTGGGTAAAGTTCCTGTAGCACTTTTCGTTGTTATTTGGCAAAAATTGTCTAACCATGAACTAACTAAGCTCAAAAGATTCGTCTCGATATTTACAGACAAACTGTGCAATTAGTTATTTTTTTACCTACATTTAATATTCCATACATGCGTCTAAAATTCGATATGACGAATACTGTGCAAAAAAATTTGGGTGTTTTTGGCCATCTAAACAAGGCCTTATTTACACTACAAACAATGAGCAACTAAGCTTTTTGGTACACAAGTCTAGTGGGTTTAGATCAGGCTCAGCTAGGTGGGCCCATTACTTGTAGGCTTCTAGCTCAGCCCTACGAAGTTTGCACCCATTCCACTTCAAAAACTGGTATACTGAAATCTCAATGATTCACTAATTACACAGATCTGACGACAATCTCGCTGTTACTACTCTACAGTATCGTAAATGTTCTCTTTGTCGCAGGCAAAGATTGAACGAAAAACTGGAGGTGAAAACAGAAACAATACAAGCTTATTGTCAAACACGAAGCCAACAACATCAGCAGAATTACCAAGGCCAATAACAAGGTACATTGTTATTAAAAAAAAAGGTACACGAATTTCCAAACACGCAAGAACAGCATTGAGTTCAATGGGAAGTAAAGAGATCGAAGGTACATCGTCCTACACCACGTAGAAACTTTTCACTTGTACTTGACTACATAAGCTTCTTGCTTGCTCATCATAACCACCAGGGCCTACCACTTTACTTCTGAATATATATGATTTTTTATCCATTGTATTTCAAACATGTTCCTTCAACTGCACAACAACCAAACTTAAGTGACATAGTACACCCAGGGAAAAAATTGAAGGCCAGCTGGCTTTAGCACAAAAGTAAGGTGGCCAAATAGTTCTCCAGCAAAATCAGTCTTCTCACTGACCCATCATGCTGGGAGCTTGGACTATTTGGAACCATCGCAATCGTTGTGTTTTCGATGGAGCGGCTCCAAGTATTGCTGGGGCCTTAGTCATGGCTGGTGAGGAACGCCGGCTGTGGACCTTGGCTGGGGATTGAGGACTATCCCTTTTATCTGTTCGCCTCCGCAGAGATTAGTTGCTTAGGTCAGTTTGGGTCGCCTTGATAGCCAGCTTAGGAGAGCAAAAGGTGTGTTGTGATGTGCTGTATGTGTGAGTGCGTCGAGTTGGGGTGAGTGTTGTAAGAGTGTTGGGTTCTTACACCCACTGTCTTTTTAATATAATGATGCGCAGATCTCCTGCGTTTTCCGAAAAAAAAAGTCTTCTCACTGACCCGAATGGCACATATCATATTTCATGAAGAACACCAGCTACAATATCTGGATTACAGAACACTAGAAGGGTATGCATCATATGTATAACACGAATGGCAAATTACTGTACAGACATACCTGCAAGTTTTCCTTGATGCAAGGCCAGACCATGTAATCCCAACATTTTGTGTGTACATGGAAACCAGCTGCAAGTCCTGAACTAGGGCACATTTGTATGCTTTTACAAAATTCCTAGTAAAAGAGCCTTCCCTACTTCCACATATGCCAGCATACTAGGTAACATATTGCATTGAAAATGAAACAATTTCTCCAAAAAAGAAAACATCAGATAGGGGAGGGGGCATGCACTATATCTCCTCTCTGAGAACTTTTGGGAATTTATGTTTGAGTTTCACACCATTTCACCTAAATCATTCCTTTTATCCTGATAATAACTTCCTATTATAGAATTGCAGTGTGCATCAACTTATCCGTAGGCCAAAATGAGCTTGAGCTGATTGCACATTGAAAGCTCATAAAGCCAAAAATTGTTCATGATTGTCCTTTGCAATAACCATGTGATTATTAAAATCTTGTAAACAAACAAATTAGCACTACATATCCCAGACTGAATATCTGTCTGCAATGGGGAGATAATGGAAGCAACGATCTAGCACATGAGAATCCGCACCAATTTCTAATTATTACACGTATTAACTTGCACACTGTAAAGCATGTTCCCCAGTTGCCTAAGATTCCATCTATGCATATAGTATTCTATTTAAGCATGGGTATATAACAATTTTAGGCAGCAATTAGTAGTTTTTTAAAGCAAATAAGCAGTAAACAGTTCTTAAAATGCCTAAGTGTTCAACACAAAACATGTAAAGCAAAATGTGGAACACAAAGTCATTGTGGATGTGGTCACTTACAAAGATCTTCAAATATATTTCAAGAACATCTGGGATATTATTATTCCATTATCTAACAAAGATTTCAAGCGTATGATGATAAACAGCACCCTTTTCTTGATGCAAGACTCTTAGGTGTAACACCCATAAGCACAAGATAGCTGGTTCAGGTATTAAGGGGCTGGCTGCTTGGTTTCTCAGCCACCTCCCCTTTGCTTAGCTCACACAAGCCACGAGGATCTTGCCCGTCCAGGCGAGCCAAATTGGCTCACTCGCAGCAGCAAGGAAAATCTTAACAGCGCACATAAATCAATATGTCCTCGCCAGACAACCAATTAAGCTGTGTGCTCTGATTCCTTGCTTGGCGAGGCTACACAGTAGCCAGCAAAGGTACCAAACAGCCCCTAAGTTCTAGTCCCTACTCCATATTTATTTACCTATTACCTACATATATAACTTTTAACTAAAAACAATCTGCACTCCATAACATATATCTTGACTATTTCTTAACTTCAACACAATGAATCTGTAAAGTCTCTGCAATCTGCACTCGTAACATATATCTTGAATATTTCTTAACTTCAACAAAATGCATCTGTAAAGTCTATTCAAGCGACCTATAATTGCCTACCTAAAATACTGTTGTTTTCGTGCTAAGGGTAGGTATCAATTGCAATTTAACTTGCTGATGATATTTTGAGAGCTGTTTACCATAAATCCATATAATAAATACAGCTACGACTGTTGGTTGCTTTATTTTACATGAAAAAATGTGCATCAGTGACCAAAATATATTTTAGTTTACCTTGTCACTATCATTCAAATCTTCCTCCTCAAAAAGGATTTAAATAAAACCAAGAGTTCAAGGTGCACTTACCAAACAGGGAATATGCTTGTTCTGTGAAAAATCACACAACAAACAGATCACCTTTTTGTCTTTGGATCATAAACGAATCCAATTTGACCCTTTTATCCAGCAACCAGTGCTAATCTGGAACCACAGTCTTGGCCCTGCTTGACCTTAATTACGAACAAAAAGAACAAAATAAATCTTTGATACAAGTTTGAGGTGAGCACATACAAGTAGCCACACGGGGCAGCCCTTATATATTTCATAAGTAAATCAAACTGAGTGCTCTTTAGGCCTTTGTTCTATTATTTGCGAGCATAAGGTATGACAGCTCACATGGAAACTACTGTGCTAGAAGAAAAAATATAACGATCCTAAAAGCAAAAAGATATTGAAAATAAATTTAGTACCAATGGAAGCTCAATGGAAATGTTGCCACATTTATCGCACTGCAAAACATGTGGCAGACTCCTCCATTTACAGAACCTATGGAAGGATGCTTTACAAGCCTCCAACCTTGGCCCTGGAAAGTTCATGAGAAATATCAGATTTCCTTTCCCCAAACTTTTGCTTTTGCAGAATTGAACAATACTAAAGTTCTGCCCATGCACAACAGCTGCTACTAAATTAAGAGCAAAAAATCATTACCAATTAGTCAGCCCACTAGGCAACACAATGTCAAGAGGAGACATACAGATATTTCACAATCCATACTCGCAATTTTTCACCACCTCTGTAGACAAGTATAGCACGACTATAGTAAAAGCATACTTATATAGCACGACACTACAAAGATAAAAACTCGACCCGGTGGGGGAAACGACACTACAAAGATAATCATTTACAAAACTAAACTTCCTTAAGGATATTCATTAACAGCGGCGTGTACATGCTTTGATCAAAATATTGTAAGTTCAGTCATCATCAACAACAACAACAACATAGCCTTTTGTCCCAAGCAAATTGGGGTAGGCTAGAGATGAAACCCAAAAGAGACGAGAAACAGGGAGACACATAAAGGGACTATTGGTGGAGTAGTACAGTGTTAGACATCAACATAAGGCAAAGATGAAAGGAAAAACAGAGGTGTTTCAGTATGAAAAACATTAATAATTCAAGACCCTGTCGCAAAATTTCAGAAATCTTGAGATATCTATAGTACAAAATTTCCCAACTGACTCTTTTCACAAGTAAAATTCTACACATGAAGTACTCCAACACCTCAACCCCTTAATGAGATTTCCCAACTTACAATAATTTGAAAGAAATGAAATGTCACCAGGAAAGTAACAACAAAAGCTATCTGGAAGTAACAGCATGGGTAACCAAACTCCTCAATTCAGCTAGATGTTCATCAGTTGAGATGTTCAGTGTTAACCTTAGGTTAGTCAACAAAGCCTCTTGGTCCCAGCTAATTGACCCACAAGCATACAAGGCTAACATTGTTGAACGATAAGCATGTAATTCCAGCAAATGGGTTTCTTCCAACAAATGAGTTTCTTCCCTCAATCCATCGTTATCATGTTCTGATGTTTCTCTTTCAGATGTAGAAGCTTCATCATCATCAGTTCTACTACAGGTATCTCCACTTTGGTAGACCAAATTAGAATACTGTGATCTATGAGGGGTACTGTTAGGACTAGAACTACCAACAGAAGATGAGATACTCTCTGTGTCACTAAATTCTTCAGTTGTTCTAGTATGCCCTTTATGACTAGCATGCATGTATTTCCCACCCAGCATAAAGCATGGGGAATCAACAGCATCTACCTTTTCAGCCAAAGGGAAAAAACCTCTATCAACCAGCTTTGAGTACCTTCCTTCTCTATTTGGTGTCCGCAATCTCTTAGTGATTTCACTGCATTGAGGATGTGTTGACATAGCAGACGATTTTCTCTTCATGCCTCTAGATGTATCACCCTCAAAAGCATTCTGGTTCTCAAGTTGAATACGCCTGTCCATTCTGAAGTTATGGTTATGGTCTACATTTCCATCTTTTGATCGGCCTCTGAATGCACCACCATCCAAGCATCTTGCGGAATACTGAAAATGATTGAAAGACAAGTCTCATTAGGATCTAGGGCATTCCCATTAATACTTGAAACAAAATCTAACTGCTCATGAGTGAACGTCAAAGAACCTCAAAATTATGGTATTAGATTTTATTGAAAATACAACGGTTAGACCATGTTAACTGCTTGATTAAGCTGATGTATATAAGTAAAAACATCTTTCTATTGATCACCTTATTATAAAATAATCTAATCTAGTTTGAGAATTGAAGGAACAAAGCATTACCTTCTGAGTCACAACCCATCTGTCATCTAGCCAAAGCTTCCTCAATCGAAGATCCGATGCATGTGCACTCAACTCCAGCGAAGACCCAAGGAGCCTGACTAGATATTGATTCTTTCCAAGCACTCTCACCACCTCAGCAACCTTCCACGAGTAGCTGTCAAAGGCCTCAAGAATAGTACCCAAACTCCAGCGTACAGGATCATCCACAGGAGGGCGAGGTCTCATCAACCTTCTTGGCACCCTTTCAACAGCCACGCTAGAGTCAACGGGACTTTCATCATATCTCACCAAGTAGGTGTGTCCATTGCCGGAGATGATCTCACCAGGCCTCCAAGAACCAAATGGCACCTCTGCCTCCTGCAGTACCTCCACCTTGCTCCCCTTGAAGAATCTCATAGGATCGTTTTGCTTCGGGAACTCTGTCGCAAACAAGAAATCAAAAATATTGTCAATAGTCGAACAAACTAGATTAACGAGCGTCAAAACATAAATCAGACTAACAGGAGTCAAAATACGAAGATTTTCAAATTCTACAGGAGCACCCAAAAGATTTTGACTGAAAGAAATCGCATCCTTGACTACAGCCGAGTATTGACAACAGAATATAACAGATTAACGAGCGAAGGAGCCATTGCAGCGCAGGAACATCAGTGCTTTGATCCGTTACAAGAACACAAGAACGAAATCGAAGTGAATCGCTTGGGGGTGTTGCAACAAAACATGGCCTCGCACATCCACCAGGAGCGGGCTTTGTATCTGCAACGGATTAATCCCGATTCGTTCCTCTTTCCAGAATTTTCGATCTGATTGTTGATCATAGCAGTAAGTAAAGAGATCGATCTGCCGAACAAATAAGTCTCCGAAAAAAAAAAGAAAAAAATCACCAAGCGAAGTTAAGATGCTTACCAACAAATACAATGCCAATCGAGTCGCCGGCGTGAGGAGCGCGACTGGCTACCTGCCGTTGTCCGGCGGAACCACCGGCGCCCGACGGCTGCCGTTCTTCTTAAGACGAGGAGGCTGGCGGCGGGTTCAGCGCGGCCGGTGCCAAGCGCGGCGATTCGACGATTTGCCGCCGGAGAGAGAGAGAGAGAGAGAGAGAGAGAGAGAGAGGAGCTCGCGGTGATTCGCCAACGCAAGGAATTGCTACACGGGCACGGCGAGGAGGATTTGACGAGCGGAGGAATCAGGGGGCGATTTCAAGAGCCGGAAATAAGCAAATTTCAGTCGGTTTGTTTATATAAAAAAATTGATTATTTCGGGCCTGTGCGGCCGAAGCGGTTTATATACAGGGGGGCAGGGGAGGGATGGTGGGCCTGCGTCGCGCTCCGAATTCGATTCGAGGCGACGAGTGCCAGTCTCATCACTGCCATTGGACGGTTTGGATTGAAACGGCCTCGGAGCCTGGTTTGGGCCTCGGCCAGCCCATCGCTTGTCGGCCGTCTGTTTGGCGTTTGACGGCTGAGATCCCAGGATGGGTTTCTGCGCGGTTATCTTCTTTCATGGGTTGTCAGGTGTGCGTTTTCCCCTTTGTCCAAATTATTCACGTTTAACCTACTTGCCCAATTGTTCTTTTTTTTCCCGGAGCGTAGCATGGTTTTAACCTAGCTGAGGATGATCCTAAAACTCATACCCGATTTTTTGGGTGGCAATGCGCTGATTTAGTTGAGCGTGTGATCTACCGAGATCTTTTGCCATATAAAAAAAGCCATTTTCATCAACTTCTGCAGCTCAGGGCAATGATGAAAATCGTATGACTATCATCGGCAATGATTGCTATTCCCCTCGTTTCAAAATTTAGCTTCCGTTTAGTTTTTGTCTTGAGTTAAACTTCTCTGACTTAATTTGATTAGGACTATAAAAATCATTTCATATCTATCATACCAAATAAATGCACAAAGAATTATTTCATGATGGATTCATGAACTAATTTGATGTTCTAGGTGTTTATAATTTTTTACAAACTTAGTCACAGAATTTTTAAGCACTTAAGGCCCAAACTAGATCAACCTATATTTTTCAGATTGAGGGAGTACTTCTAAATTATCTACCATGCTTCTTACATTTGTTGTTAGTCGAGTCATGGAGTTTTTCCCAGTGCATAGTGTAGCTCAGCTGGTTAGGTTGTCTATGATAGAACATGTCTATATGGCTCGACATGGATTTATTCTACATTTTATGGTGTTAGTGTCATAGGGTGTGTCCATAGGGTAAGACATTTGTGCTGGTGTGTATGAGCTATGTGTTTGTGCTTTGTTTTTAAAAATAAAAAGAAGACAAACCATCTTAAAAAATGTAAAGAAAAATCAAATAGTTAGTTAACTTGAGCACGGTACATTCGGTGCAAACCATTCATTTAGTGCAGTTGTGAAAAATCCTTAAAACACACTACCCGAAAGTTTTGAAGACTCCCATGATTCTTTCTTCTAGTATATGCGCACATGAAATTTATCATTTTCATATGAATTTTTAGAAAACTATTTCGCATTGTGTATGTGCATCATTTAAAAAAAACTTCTAATACGTGTCTTAAGGCAGTTTACACGTGTTTTAAAAGAAGACAATTATCTTACCAGAGAGAGTAGCTTGACGGTTTACAACTAGTATTTCTCCTTCTCTAGTTTTCGTGGGCACGAAGCTCTAGCAAGCCGTGTCATCTGCCGCAAAGCCCAAGCCATACGGCGGGAGGCGTTAATGGCTTGGCGGTCACGTTTTAGCCGCTGCCGTACGTAAACACCTCTCTCTCTCTCTCTCAAATTAGCTGCTCGCTTTGCTTGTTTACCTGGCTTTCATATTCCTTGCGTGCCGGAAAGATGACCCAACAAAAGCATTGCAAAAAAAATCTGACACTCACCACATAAGAGACAGACAACCTCTTTTCATTAATTAACTAACAAAATAGTACTGTATCGCTTAAAAAAGGGTGCTCATTGAATTAATGATTATTCAAATACATTTGTGGCACCAGTAGCTTTCAGGTCATGGTTTGGTTGGGCGCAACGAGTGGCTGCCATTGGCCACACCGCGCATTGCGTTTCTTGGAGGCGGTTGTCCAGAGCCATGAGGAGAGGCCAGCTTTAGACGGAGACATCACCTCGATCTCGATTTGCATTGCATCGCTGAAAATGAGGCGTGAAAAAAAAATCCGTCAGGGATCGCGCATGCGTCCCGGGCTCAGAAATCTTGGTGGTCACGTGTCCAGTCCGTCGCGCATTGTTTACTTCCCAAAATTTTCATTAAATTCCACTATGCAAAAAGAAGATTCCCCGTCACATCAAAATACCGGCACATATATGGAGTACTAAATGTAGATAAAACCAAAAACTAATAGCAGAGTTTTGTTGTACTTTTCGAGACGAACATTTTGAGTCTAATTAATCAATTTTTGGACAATTTTTACCAAATAAAAACAAAATACTACAGTAACACGGGCACTGTCCATGCCCGAATTCAGGCCCGAATTCGGGCATCTAAACACGGCCCGGGTGGAATATGGATATACCAAGCTTCGTTCTATCGAGAATTTCGTATGTGATCTTGGAGAAGGGATAAGGCCCCGGGCTTCTTCTTCTTTTTTCTTTTTTTGTTTTTGGGGTGAAGATTTAGTGTACCTGAAGCATCGGTTTACAGGGGTGTTTCGACCTATGGCAACCGACTGTTTCAGTGTTTGGACGGCTCGAACCCAGGTGGCCAAACCTCACCATCCTCCCCTAGCGCCACATCACTCGCGACAATGGGCTCTCCGATCAGTGGAGACGAGCCCTGCACAGGCGATGACGGAGGCGGGTCCGTCGTGCCCTGAGGGACCATCACCGGAGAACAGGTGTCCACCAACGAAGCTTGAACCTCCTGAGAGACGGTTGCCGCAGCATGCAGGCACCCAGACGCTGGTGCGACCGCTGGCCGGCTCACAACGAGCGAGGGGGCAAGCTCGTCCAGCATCGGGTCGATTGAGATGAGCCAAGCGGGAGGCCCTGCGCCCACGCACAGCACGCCTCCGCCAGCGGATCTGGCTCGAGGAAGCAGCGTGCAGCAGTCGAAGCAGAGGCATCGCCGGTGTAGTCAACCGGTGCGCCCATGCTGATGTACGTCGCTGGCTAGCCCCTGCGTCGTCGGTGTCGTCTCCGGCATCGACGGCTTCCGTCAACACACCCCACGCCTCCCTGTGCGGTCCCATCCGAGGTCAGTGGACTGCCACGAGGCGCGTGCTGGGAGGCCGGTGGGTTGTCGGCACAAGCTGAGTGGCGAGGCAGGCCACCACCCTTCGGTGTCGACTTGGGCCGCTTGTAGTTCCTTGCGAGGTGGCCGAATTCGTGGCAGCGCAGGCAACGGCGTGGCAACCGGCAAGTCGCTACGCGGTGCGAGTAGGAGAGACAGTTGAAACATTTGTCATAGAGCTGTGCGGGGATCTTCCGAGCCTATGCGCACAGACCTAGGCCGCGGCGGGGCTCAACCGAGGCGTCCGCAGGTCCTGCCTCCTGTTGGGGTAGGATCTCCCGCCACCCATCGGCGTTGGGGACAGAGACCTGTCTGTAGGTGCCAAGGCGTTGGCGGGCAGGGACCCGACCATCCACTTGCCGAGCAGGCAAGCCGTGCACTAGCAGGCCCCGCAGCCGGTAGCTCTTCCTCCGCCTGCGCACAGGTCCCCGTCCAACGTCCACTACGCTGTGCCCCAAAACCACGACTGAATGAGTCTAGGCGTGCACGGGGGACGTAGTGGCGAAGCCGGCCGATGAGCGACCTCCAGGTAGGTTGCGGGGTGATCATCTTCGGTCTCCTCGCCGTCATCATCCGCCGACCACTCGGTCGGCCAAGTAAAAGTCCCTAGTTTGATTTTGGCTAATTGATGAAACCTAGGACTAACCTTTATATCTAAGTGGATGATTTAGATAAAGGTGGTCATTGAATATGAGACATGACATTGACTCATGTGACCAAGATGATGCTTGGCTCGATGGACCGGTTGTGAAGGTGAAGGGCAAGTCGAGGCTTCGAAGCGAAGGACCATGCGATGGTGAAGCTTGAGCAAGACTTGGCGCCGACGGATCGATGCAACGGTGAAGAGCAAGTGAAGTCAAGGTCGATGGATCGAGACGGTCATGTGATGATATGAAGTGGATCATATCTTTTGGAAAAACAAAATGGGCTCAAGGCAAAGGTATAATCATAAGGCTATTTTGTTTTGCACTCAAGACACCATAGAGGGTGTGAGTGGTTTAGGATCGATAGCCGAACTATTAAGAGGGGAAGTCTTATCGGTTATTCGACGCACGGGTGCCACTAGGTGAATTCATGAAGTGCATTGCATGTAGAGCCTAGTGAGCTAACTGGAAAACCTTCGAAAATGATTATGAAAATGCTAACACACGTGCATAAGGTGGTGATCACTTGTTGGTGTTGGCACATTTGCAAAGACGTTGAAGTTTGAGCGGTAGAGAGGGTTTGGGTCTCTCTCTCCCTCCCGCCGAGCTTGCGAGCGCGGGATTCAGGCATTTTTGAGGAGTTAAAATGCCTATTTTCCACTACGCCGGAAGTCGGAAAAGAAACGGAGGCGAACGGAGGTCACAGAGGTGACCGGACGCTGCACCGGACGCGGTCATGGTATGACCGGATGCGTCCAGTCAGTTCAGCGCAGCAGTCAGGCGTGCGGGTGTTAGGGTTTGCAACCGGCGCGTCCGGTCACTCGCGGGACCGGCGCGTCCGGTCAGTCGCCTAGAGGGAACTACGGTTCACAAGGACGATCGGACGCGCGGCGTGTCCGGTCACACGCGATCGGACGCGTCTGGTCGTTGAGGGAGCTTACTAGACTCTAACCAGACGCTAGCACTGTCGCGTCCGGTCGTTGCGTAGAGCGCGTCTGGTCATGTCGGTGCGCGCGCGGTACAGTGCGATCGGCGTGTCCGGTCGTTTGAGCAGCGCGTTCGGTCGTTTGACGGGCGTGTCCGGTCGTTGCCTGGGGCGCGTCCGGTCGTTGGTTTGACCGTTGGGGCACAGTGACCGTTGGAGGATCGGACGCGGTTGAGCGCGTCCAGTCAGTTTCGACCGGCGCGTCCGGTCATCCCGAAAAGGACCCAGTGAAGGGGTATAACGGCTCTATTCATTTGGGATGCTTATAAATACTAGTTGGCCGGCCCTTGGGGAGGTAACTCGTTATTTCTAACATTCTTGTACATCCTTTGAGCTAGAGCATCTCCTCCTACTCATCTCTCTTGCTTGATTGCAAATCATAAGTGAGAATTGAGTGATCCCAAAGTGCATTGCATAGCTTGAGGGCATCTAGTGGCACTTGTGGGTGGTTTAGCCGGTGGATTTCTTATTACTCTTGAGAGTACCGCTCCTAGCCGGCTTAGAGATTGTTGGAGGAGTTGGCAAGAGAAGGAGATTGTTCTTGGCCACATCCGGTTGATTGTAAGAGGTTCTTGTGCTTTCCTCGGCGGAGCGCCAAAAGCAACCCGGTTCAATATGGAAGAACAAAGCATATTGACATAAGGTATTATTTTATTAGAGATCATCAACAAAAGGAAGATATTGCCATTAAAAGTATTGGAACCGATGATCAACTTGTCGATATTCTCACCAAGCCACTTGATGAAAAGAGGTTTTGCAAGCTAAGGAATGAGTTGAACATTCTTGATTTCTCAAACATGAGTTGAATGCACCCCACCCACTTATTGACATGCCTCTTCTTCGATATTTCAAGGTAAAGTGGATTGACATGTCATTCATCCTATGCTAAGGACTTGCTAGAGAATGTAGACATAATAAGTGGTACGCATGAGTATTCATGATAAATCAAATGAATCTGATGGATATATGTTACCACTATTGCTTCTATGCTTATTTTGATCTAGTGGTGGCATATGACATGTTTGTGAGCTTGTAAACCTAGTGTTAAATCTCGAAGATTTGCTATAAGTGTTTAATTCAACATAGGCAAGATAACCCTTATTATGAGGTGTGAAGAAGCTTGTCTTTGGTTCAAATCAAATTAAATATCTTTGGCAAGTGTTCTAGGTTGAACCAAATTTGATAAATTCTAACCTACTCCATCAAACATTATTTTTCTCTCCATAAATTGATCCCATTTTTGGGTAAGTTGTTGACAAAGGGGGAGAGAACAAGATGATTCAACATGATAAAGGGGTAAATAAAATTTTTATGCACACAAGTAGGGGGAGCAAGCTCTTAAACAAAGTTGTTGCATTTGTTTGTGCATTCTCATATGGCTTGCTTATTGCACATGTATTTAAATTCAATATACATGCTTGTGTGGTGCAATGCTAATATAGAACTTGAATGATGAAATGATCTACTAGCATGCATAGGAATAGTTTGCATGTGGTATCTAGACGTGCCTTAAACTTTACAAGTGGTTCAAGAACCTTTACTATAATGTTGATCTCACGGGGTTCTTGAGTTGTGATGGATGTCTAGTTACTTCATGATGCAAAGGATGGTGTCAAAGGCAACTCCGATTGGTATCACGCTTCAAAGGTCCATTTCTTACACCTTAGCATCATTTTGGTAGAATTACTCTCTCAACACTTCTATCCATTCATATGTGCAAAGCTTTCAATCCAAACTCTATGCACATATGTAGGGAGAGCTAATGCTACAAAAACCGAGCTTGTGATAATTGTCCAAACTTTACTTATGAGCAAAATGATTGGACAAGTATGACAAGTTCAAAACTTTAATTATCAAAATCATCTTTGTGAGGGTTGTCATCAATTACCAAAAAGGGGAGATTGAAAGTCCCTAGTTTGGTTTTGGCTAATTGATGAAACCTAGGACTAATCTTTGTATCTAAGTGGATGATTTAGATAAAGGTGGTCATTGAATATGAGACATGACATTGACTCATATGACCAAGATGATGCTTGGCTCGATGGGCCGGTTGTGAAGGTGAAGGGCAAGTCGAGGCTTCGAAGCGAAGGACCATGCGATGGTGAAGCTTGAGCAAGACTTGGCGCCGACGGACCGATGCAACGGTGAAGAGCAAGTGAAGTCAAGGTCGATGGATCGAGACGGTCATGTGATGATATGAAGTGGATCATATCTTTTGGAAAAACAAAATGGGCTCAAGGCAAAGGTATAACCAAAAGGCCATTTTGTTTTGCACTCAAGACATCATAGAGGGTGTGAGTGGTTTAGGATCGATAGCCGAACTATTAAGAGGGGAAGTCTTATCGGTTATTCGACGCACGGGTGCCACTAGGTGAATTTATAAAGTGCATTGCATGTAGGGCCTAGTGAGCTAACTGGAAAACCTTCGAAAATGATTATGAAAATGCTAACACACGTGCACAAGGTGGTGATCACTTGTTGGTGTTGGCATATTTGCGAAGGCGTTGAAGTTTGAGCGGTAAAGAGGGTTTAGGTCCCTCTCTCCCTCCCGCCGAGCTTGCAAGCGCGAGATTCAGGCATTTTTGAGGAGTAAAAATGCCTATTTTCCACTACGCCAGAAGTCAGAAAAAAACGGAGGCGAATGGAGGTCACAGAGGTGACCGGACGCTGCACCGGACGCGGTCATGGTATGACCGGACGCGTCCGGTCAGTTCAGCGTAGCAGTCAGGCGCGCGGGTGTTAGGGTTTGCAACCGGCGCATCCGGTCACTCGCGGGACCGGCGCGTCCGGTCAGTCGCCTAGAGGGAACTACGGTTCACAAGGACGATCGGACGCGCGGCACATCCGGTCACACGCGATCGGACGTGTCCGGTCGTTGAGGGAGCTTACTGGACTCTAACCGGACGCTGGCACTATCGCGTCCGGTCGTTGCGTAGAGCGCGTCCGGTCATGTCGGTGCGCGCGCGGTACAGTGCGATCGGCGCGTCCGGTCGTTTGAGCAGCGCGTCCGATCGTTTGACGGGCGCGTCCGGTCGTTGCCTGGGGCGCGTCCGGTCGTGGTTTGACCGTTGGGGCGCAGTGACTGTTGGAGGATCGGACACGGTTGAGCGCGTCCGGTCAGTTTCGACCGGCGCGTCCGGTCATCCCGAAAAGGACCTAGTGAAGGGGTATAACGGCTCTATTCGTTTGGGATTCTTATAAATACTAGTTGGCCGGCCCTTGGGGAGGTAACTCGTTATTTCTAACATTCTTGTACATCCTTTGAGCTAGAGCATCTCCTCCCACTCATCTCTCTTGCTTGATTGCAAATCATAAGTGAGAATTGAGTGATCCCAAAGTGCATTGCATAGCTTGAGGGCATCTAGTGGCACTTGTGGGTGGTTTAGCCGGTGGATTTCTTGTTACTCTTGGAGAGTACCGCTCATAGCCGGCTTAGAGATTGTTGGAGGCGTTGGCAAGAGAAGGAGATTGTTCTTGGCCACATCCGGTTGATTGTAAGAGGTTCTTGTGCTTTCCTCGGCGGAGCGCCAAAAGCAACTCTAGTGAATTGCGCGTGTCATTAAGTTACCTCACTTAAGAGTGGTGTCTTGCGGTGCCTTGCGGGGCGTGCCTTGAGGGGCAAGTGACTTGAGGGTCACACCGAGGAACCATCTAAGTGTTGGTCGACACAACCGGTGACGTAGCTTGTCGGTGCACAAGTGAACACCGGGTGAACAAAAATATTGTGTCTCTTGTCTCCCGGTGATTGGTCTTCATATTGTTTTGTTGTCAATATTGATTGATTGTATATCATCTTGGTGATTGGCAACATCTTCACTCCACCGTCGGTATAAGATTCACTACCCTCTCTCTTGATTTACTTTTACTAGATTATCTTGTGTAGCTCTAGTGGTAGCCTTTGCTAGTAGTTGTTAGCTTGCTCACTAGTGTAAGTTTAGTGACTTAGCCCTTGTGTGAACTAGAGATCATAATCTACTAGACTTGTGGATAAGAGGCTTGCATCACACCCGTAGGCTAAGCAAAACTCGCTTTACGCCGTTTGTTATTCTAACAAATTTGCTTAGTAGCTTGTGTAGGATTTTTTATAGGCTATTCACCCCCCTCTAGCCATCTAGGATCTTACACCAAGCCACACCCAAATCCAGCGACGCGACGTCCACGCCGCACGAAGCTGCTCGGCGTCTCGCATGGTTTGCCGAGGAGGTTTAGCTCAAGTGAAGGTCGCCCTTAATCGCCACTCCACCACGGTAGAAGGTGGCAACCAAAAGGCCCCTGCCAATTAGGAGTAGACGGATTGTCGCTTAGCCGCTGGCGCACATATTGACCTCCAAACAGGGCAAGGTACTCATGCAGAGGATGGGCATTGTGCCGCCGGCTGCTCCAGTTTCATCTGCGTCCAAGGGAACATACGACGCCATATTCGCAGGGAACTTGACGCCGAGCCACGTGACAGCTCTGGACGAGATGTTCCCAGCGACCAACAGTGGGGCTGGTAGAAGAGCGCTTTTTTCG
The DNA here is from genome assembly GCA_038087645.1 of Saccharum hybrid cultivar R570. Lineage (NCBI taxonomy): Eukaryota > Viridiplantae > Streptophyta > Magnoliopsida > Poales > Poaceae > Saccharum > Saccharum hybrid cultivar. The sequence continues at coordinate 648,270 of JAQSUU010000810.1, forward strand.
GATAGTGGAGGAGGGCCACGTAGCCCGCAGCAGAGACGCCCAGCTCCGTAGGATGCTGCGGTGCTCGTAGTTGGGTTGTATATCATTTGTGTAATATCGAAGTTTGAAAAAGTCTGCTAGGAAGGTCTAGTTGTAGCTGTAAGACCACCTAGCGCGCTCATCACCAACGTGTTGTTTGTACGATTAAACTCTTCTTAATTACAATGATACGTAAATCTTTTGCATATTCGCGAAAAAAGACGGTTTCAGTGTTTCTTTGGTCGCTGTTCAGTGTATACTCCGTATATGTTAATACCATCGCGCTCTGTCATTCTCTGTCAAAATGCTGAGAAGAGAAATTTGACGATATCACGCCCCTCTCTGTCAAAACGCAGAGAAATTCGACGATGTAACGTCCTGTGTCCAAAGACCATCTTAAAATTGACGATATATATCACGCCGCTCCCTGTCATTCTCTGTTAAAATGCAGAGTACCACAGAACTAAACGGCTGCAACCTCTAGCTCAAGAAATACCATTTGAAGACATTTTTCATTATGATTATAAATTGATGCCGTTTCAAAGCGGGCGTACTGGTTTTCAGACAGACGCGGTTTAACGTTTTGGATTTGGAAGTATCACTTCCCACCAAATTACCCTATTAACTGTTTATTGCTATTCCTTTTATTCCAAATTATAAGACGTTGACTTTTCTAGATGCATAGCTTTTGCTATGCACTTATATGTACATTGTGTCTAGATACATAGTAAAAACAATATATTCAGAAAAGCCTATGAGCAATATAAAAGTACACATCACAAATGGTTTAGACTTAGGAGTGCAGAATATTATCGCTAATTCGTTTACATTTAGATGCGTAGATCAGATGTAAGTCACTTCCACCTCTGAGCTAGCTCTGCAAAGTCTGGTGGATTACTTACAAATACAGGGGTGCTTCTTTGAGGCAAATACTACAAGCAAGCAAACGGCGATTTGGTTGCGCTACCAATCAAGTGGTGGAGCTTCTCATAGGCCATGGACCCCATCAGTTGCAGCCATTTGGCTTGATAAAAAATTAAAAATAGCATCGAACTTTAATGATTGGCCTCTGCTGGCTTTAGGCCAAGCTCTGCCTCTACATGAGACTGTGACATTCACATGTATACTTGTATAGAATGTCTAAAGAACATACCACAGCATGTACAGAAAGAATATTAGAACATGTATTGTATGCATAGTGCTGGGAAAGAATACATATCATTTGTATACAATATGTAACACTGAGCCAAATCAGCTCCACTCAGTATGGCCTGAAAACTTTAAAAGAATGTATCCGAAAACCTGCTAGTAGATGAACTACTTTCTGTGCTAATCCCCACCTATGTATATGTCTAGCCTAACCTTTTTTGTTTGTTTGTTTGTTTGTTTTCTTTCTCTTCTTTTTTGTTGAACTCAGAACTCTTCAGCTGTAGTAGTATAACAGAACCAGACTCAACCTGCCTGGTTCACTCATGATCCCCACTGATTCTCAATCTGTAAAGACACAGCAAAATCACTAACATCAGAAAGTATTTCAGCAGCACAAAGAACATTTCTGTGCAGAACTGTATTGTCAGTGGTGAGTGACACCATCAAATACACCGTGGAACTTGAAATTGAAAGGCCGTAACTGTGAAGGAAAGTGTGTGGGCATGGACAGATATCCAAATGAAATGATGGTTTTCTAAATATGATTGATGTGCATTTCAAAAGACACTTGGAGCAATGTTTTCTCTCCTGAGTCTTTGAGAAATGCCAATACGATTGATGTGCATTTCAAAAGACACTTTGACTAGTGACAGAAACCTAAATCAAACTGATGATTTTCTAAATCAGTTCATGAGTTTGGGATAGGCCATAGAGTAGAGATAACATGAACATGTTTTGTGATCTTGCAGCATTGGCATACACAACAATACTATTTCAAGAAAATGTGCAATCCACCTCCTCTTGTAAGCATTACAAGTCTGCAAAAATGCATGTTCGGTGCAGGTATTGTGCAAGATGCAAACATGCAGAATAGAGGAAATGGTGCAAGCCAAGGCAGATTGAAAGAATGACTCAGTATAATCGATATAGGAAAAGAGACTGGAGACTGATTGCTGGAAATAGGACAGTGGTCAGCATTTAACAATGTCGACAAACCTGAAGATGCCCATCTACCATATGCTAGCCCATGTTCTGAGGGCAGTGGTGCCTGATACTTCCCCCTTGGTGACAGCTAGGAATTAAGGTTATGTATGCCTCAACAATTTTTTAGTGCATCCAGGTCACAAAGCAGAAGGAACAGTTTGTAAACTTATATTAATTATGAAGCAAAAATATTTTCCCGTGTCTTCAGAACTTGCAAGACTGAAACAGACCAGGAGACTCAGTGGGAGCTAACATTCTTCAACTTCATCTTATTTTATTCTCATTTTTAGCTTAGATTTTCATGCCCTTTCTCATTAATTTCGCATGGTTAGTATTGCAGCAGGTACGAAACTGAGATGTCTAGGTATGAAACTGAGATGTCCAGCTCATCGCCTTCCAGCTGAATGATCTCACTTCATAAAAACCTACCCGGATACGATGGAGTTCAAATCACGAGCTACCGCCCCTAGGCAATCAATCGCCAATTCACCATCGGAGCAGACTCAGGTGGAAATTGGGGGTAAGGAGGAGTAACATAACATTCTCGGGCGAGGGGAGTCTGAACCTTACCGAGGTGAGTGTGGGAGGAGGCGGAGAGCCAGAGGAGGAGGGCGCAGACGAGAAGCACCACGGGGATGCAGTGCACGGCGCGTCCCAGCGCCCGCGTCCGCGCCGCCTCCCGCCGCCCCGCCGCCGACAGCGGGTCGTACGTCGCAGCGCCGCCTCGCTCCCGCTGACGACGACGCCGCCGCTGTCCGACACGCGCGCCCCGCTCGACGATCGCCTCATCCCCGCGCCCGGCGAGACGCACGGTGGCCTCGGCGAGGAGAGACGCGGCCGGGCGGCGACCTCCAAGGCTGTTTGGACGGGTGGGGCGCCGAGGCGGGGGACTCGGGCTGATCCGAGGCGGCGCGCAAGAGGAACGTGCGGCGGTGGGTGGGTGGACGCCGCCGCCGCCGCCGACGGTGCGCTGGGCAAAGGGTGGGTGGGGTGCGGGTGTTGTCGTGGTGGGGAAGGGGAAGGGGAACGCGCGCGCTTTGACGACGCGACGCGGGGCTTTTGGTGCCGCGTCAGCGTTTTGGCAGGCGCGCAGCTTCGCGCTGTCACGACTAGGCTCGGGTGGCTGGCTCCCTCTACCTGCCGGCTCTTGCTCGGTCCATTCATTCATTCACGCCGCGTCGCGCCCACGGACCGCGTTTTTTGTTTCAAAATCTTTTACACGTTCATGAATTACATTGACGTGGTATACTTTTTTCTCTTCAAACTTTTTTCGAGCAAAACTTTCTGAAACAAAAAATATGAGATACAACCGACAAGAATGCAAAGATGCACTCATGCTAGTTGCATCTTGTGTGTTTTGTTGTGGAAAGTTTCCAAAACAGGTTTAAATATAGACTAGAATGTTTCAAGAAATTTTCATATTTTTATGGATATGTTTTCTTATTTTTCTAGACCTAAATGTAATTTTGGAAACTTTAGGATTTAGGATATACTTTCAAGAGTTCAAAATGTTTTATTTGGGTTTGTCTTGTCCTAATTGTCGCTAAGATTTTCTTAGAATTTTTATAAGATTAGAGACATTTTTCATCGTTTAAAAACTTTATCAGACAATTACTAGATTTTTTAACTACAAAATGATGAAAAATCAGACCACAACAATTTAAAGGTGGATACAAAAACTTTTTCATTTTTTCTTTTTAAAGCGATGGGACAAAAGTGCTTTCTTGCAAAATCATCTGATTGGAGTTTGACCTGAGGTACTCTTCACAGAGACTAGCTGCACAATGCTCCCACGAGCAAGCAAGAAGTAGCCAAGTAGGTTGAAAATGGACGGGAATCCCTTTTAGTTTCTATATTAATCCCGCCTATTTTTATATTTGTAGAAAATACAAAAAGGGGGCAGAAGGGCGAGACGAGGTATTTTTTGTCCGTTATTGCGTGATCGTGATCTTGTTTTTAGGCGAGGGACCCGTATTCATCCTTATTCTAGCAACGTCTCTAAAAGAAACAAATAAGTTTTTAGGACAAATATTTGTTTAAGATTTTATTAGAAAGTCGTCTTAAGAGGGTCGTATTTGAAGCACTTTAACAAGACCCTTAGATTTTCGATTCCCACCCGTGTTTGTTTGTTTGTTTTCTTGCATTCCTATATATCCTATTTCGATTCATAGTCATGTGATCAAATACGAAAACATAAATGATTAAGGGCTTTCCACTCGTTTCCATCTCTAGCAAGGCGATTCTACTTCTACAGATGGGTATGGGTTCGTTCCGAGAAGACGAAGCCATAACCGACATGGACATCTGGGCATGTCGTCTACTCTACTTGCGTGGACTAGACAAAGGATGCACTGAACTTCGACAAAGATCACATGGGGTCAACAAGTATCTGCCTCACTAAAATATGCGCGAGGATGCCTGGTCCATCGGGTGCACAGCACAGTGCAGATTCGAGGCCTCCACATGATCGATTTCCTTGCGTGCTAAATCGAGTGTGAAAACACAGACGAAGTACATTTCAAACGTTTGTCACCGTTAGGAATGCAGAAGCGGGGTGGGTTTTATATTCCAGTGCATTTGGAGTGCAGGGTGGAGGTCATTTCTGTGATCAAGGCGGGGTCCACCAAACGCTATATATCTAAACATGTGTATAATATCTCTAGGATTCTCTACCATCATTCTGAAGGTGTACATCTTCCGATACCTCCCAGATACCTCCCAGCAGAAACTTTGACAGCTCTTCCCGCAACAACACCTAGAAGGGCAAGAAGATCCTGGACATTGGCTAGTGACAGAAGAGAGTCTACAAGCAACCTTGTACTGTTGACGGTGACCGAACGACACCTAGAAGGGCAAGAAGATCCTGGACATTGGCTGCCCACAATCATCATCGTATTCATATGATCTTGATCACAGTATATGGTGGCAGATGAGCTACCAAGCTATTGCTGTAGATACTGAAACTCTAGCCTTGATGAGGTAATCAGCAGTGCCGCATGAGATACTTCAGCTACGGCTCCTACACCTGCACAATTCCAAGTAGTGGATATCAGCGGATATCATGGCATCAAATAGTTGACCAGATCATAGAGCTGGACGCTACGTGGTAAATATGAAATTGTGAATCAATTCGCAAGAACTTGCTGGTGATGGAAAGATGCCACATGCTCATGCTCTGAAATAAGCTGCATATTCATCTTGTATTGCTCACAATATTAAATTTTCATTTCCAAAGGAAAATATAAAAGGTTCAGTTCTTCATGTTGAAGTACAAAACATTGACTCTTTTCAACAGTAACAGAATACGCTCCTCTGACACAGTTTAGTGAAGCATATCTCATTTAAGCCATATGAGAGCTCACTTTATGGACATCATTAATTAGATGACTTTTTGGACAGCAAATCATGATTAATTACTTTTTGCTGACCAAAATGTTCTAATTATGGCCGGAGAGAATAATTAGTTTACCTAGGTGATCTCGTCCTATGGATGAGCTTCTATACCGTCTGTTATAATGGGAGCTTCGATACTTCGTGTATCTGCAAAATGAAACTTCAATACCTATTCAAAAGTGAAGAAAGGACACAGAGCATAGATCCACCTGATTACCTGTCGCGATTGTTTCTCTCACCATAGTGGTCTGACCTAACGGACAAACAATCAGGAGTGGGTGATTGGTATCTTCTTACAAAGAAGTAACGGCGAGTAAAACCACGACCCTTTTCTTATACGCTGTGGAGCTCCATCAGAAGAACCACTCCTTGATGGGCTTCTACCACGATCAGATGAGGGTGATCTTCCCTGCGGATGCAAGTTGGACTAGCACCCCTGTTGCTGCTCCTATCAGGTCGATGAAGTGATGTGGGGCTATGGACAGAACTTCTTCCAGATGATCTCCCATGGCTTCGGCTTCACCTCCTCTTAGAGCACCTTGCAGGGCTCCTGCTAACAGTTCTAGTTGGGCTAATGCTTCTTCTTCTGCTCACAGGTGGGCTTCTGCTCATTCTTCTCTGCACAGGAGATACTTCTGGGCTTGCATTTTGACTCCTATGCTGCAAGTGACTTTGTGATGTCCGTCTGAAACTTCTTGTTTCAGCATCAGAGAGACTAGTATTTTTTTTTAACGTAATGGTAGGAGCTCTGCTTTTCAATTAAAATAGGGAAAAGAGGTTTATGTACAGAGCAAAGGGGGCATCGCCCCCATTAAGATTACAGAAAGTTTTATGTGATATGGCCCCCCTCCCAAGCTATAGCCCTCTTTCTTTGATTGATATCCTCTTTTACCCTTAAGGCCACCTGCATTGCCAACTCATGGTGGTTGCTAAAAATTATTCTGTTTCTTTCCTTCCATATATTCCATAGCGTGCAGATCACCATTCCGTTGAAGCGTCGTTGTTCTTGTTTCGGTATCTTGGATGCAGCCCATTCCCACCATGACTTCAGGTGAGGTGGGGGCGTGGGGCTTGAGCGGGGTGGATAAACTGCACATCAAAATGCTCCCATGATAGAATCTGGCTCCACACCGCCTTGGTGAACGGGCAAAGCAGTGAAAGACAAAGACATGTTTCCAAAGGTCCGTTACATAGGGCGCATTGGTCCTGGCCGCCGTTAGGATTTTTTCTCGCACCAGGACCCAAGCAAACACTTTACCTTTGTTCTCCGCATGTGCTTTCCATATGAGAGAGACTAGTATATTTCCTTCTGCTTCTAGAAAGCGGTGTATCCAGACTTCTGCTATCTCTTCTAGATGAGTTTTTTTTTTGAAAGATCTTCTAGATGAGTTTTTGCTGGGGCTTTGTCCATGAGGGCCTGCGCTCATGCTTTGACAGGTTGGCTCCCGGGACTCTTTCATTGAATTCCAACAATTTCTCCCGCTCCTCAAAAGCCTGGCTGACCTCTCGAGCATCCATCTGTATTAACTTGAATCCATCCAGGAGGTGGAGGTTGCCATAGAATAGAGTGGATCACCGGAGCTTTGCGTGGTTTCCCTTGAAGCCCCAACGCCCGAAGTCTAAGCAGATCAGTCTGCGAAAGCGTGCTTCGAGCCCAGTTGAGCTTTCCAAGTTCTCACGTGCGGATGGGAGGCGCGAATGGTATTTGCCAACTGGTGATAATAGAGTTCAAGTAGTTGATAGCGCCACTCTAAGTAGTTATCTCTGTTCTCTTTCGGAGATGTAGTAAACTATGCGTAAGCTGTATTTGACTATGGATAAGGAATAGTTCTTGCCTATCTATCCGGAGTATTTGCCTGTTCCTAAGTAGTTATTCACTATCCATAACCTTTATTAGGGGGTGTTTAGTTCGAGTGACTAAAGTTTAGGAGGTGCGACTAAAGGATGTCGCAGGGGTATTCAGATACTAATAAAAAATGAATTACATAATCCGTCAGTACTCCGCAAGATGAATTTATTAAGCCTAATTAATTCATCATCGGCACATCTTTACTGTAGCATTTTATTGTCAAATCATAGACTAATTAGGCTTAAAAGATTCGTCTCGCAAAATAGTCTCAATTTGTGTATTTAATTTCATAAATAGTCTATATTTAATACTTCATGCATGTGTCAAAACATTCGATGGAACGACGACTAAAGTTCAAGAGGAGGGAACTAAACACCCTCTTAGTTGCCTTGATTCAGTAGTCTGATACCTTTTTGGGGGGTAGAACTGGACCCCGGATTGGATGGATGGATCAGCTATAGGTTTTGGATTATGGTAAAATTGCCTTATTAAAGAAAAGAGCTACTCCCTACCCGCCATCTATATCACTGAAAAGCTTCTTGATCTGTTTTCGCTTTGACCATTCGCTCGGTCTTTGCTTTCATGTGTGACCTTTGTCTTTAGTACTAGTGCTCCTACTGCTTTCTACAGGATGGATAGATTGCCTTTTGATCGGGCCTCTCTTTTGCACTAATGCTTCTATCTATACCTTTTGAAGATCTCTTACAATGACTCCTTAGCTTCTGTTCGCTATTTTCTCCACTAGAAGCTAAATAATTGGAGAGATTTGAAATACAGCTTTCACTTTATCTGTGAAATCACAATCACACAACAGGAAATGTTAAATAACTTGAAGCAGGATATTTCTGATCTGTGATCTATATATAGAAATTGTTCGACAAAATCTATATACAGAAATTAAAATCCAAAATCCTTAATACTGAAATCTATGATAGCGTATCTATAGTTGTACCACATTGCTAAAGAGTCCTACATTTTTTCTTGCCACAGATCTATGGTCATTGATCTCCATATGCATACCACACTAAAGAAAATAGTCTTCTTGATTCTCAAGCAAACCTTCACATTTTCTTTACTAGCTATAAGTATGTTAAGTTGGTTGCAGTAGCCCTGCTACCAAAGCCATACTTCACACAATGCTCAGGACACAGAGAATCAAAGAATAAATCACTATCCCAAGGTCGTAACTCCTAAAATGCTAAGGACATGAGGTGAAGTACACCACTCAGAACATGACATGTTAATCAATACACAAGAAACAAAGTTTGTTCGTCTTACTCAAATTTCCTTCACTCTGACCTGCAATAGTATTTCTTAAGCGAGACATTTCACTTGTTAACAATGCAAGTTACTTGCCAGAGCATGATGCCATAAAAATTCTACGCATCTATAGGCTGGAAAACACAGTAGCACAACTTTCCTTGAGCCTGAGTGTAGTCACTTTTATCCTGTCAAGACCTGATTAGGCAAAGGTTACATTAAAAGTTCTCATAAGCCAAATTTATTCTAAGATTTGTTACCCTATTCTGTAAGTGCCATAGATTGCATTCTTTTCCACAAATTGTTGGGTAACTCAGTGTATAAACTACAGGCTAAGTGGTTACTTTTGTGTTTGTTGCATGTGCGCCTGGACTTGTTAAATGTATTATCCACCAAACTGGAAACCAAATTCATAGAAATGAACCTGTCAAGATGAGGGGCAGGCTTGAAGTGATGAAGAATTGGGAACCATTTGTGTTTGGTCCAGTATTTGCCATCAACAGTACACCACGATCATCATGGAGTAAGACAAAATTTTCATCTGAAATGTGAAAACTAAGTCTTTGTCACAGTGAGGTACGAAATAAGGTTGACTACAGAAAAGAAAGAACTAACAAAGTTTACAATGCCTTTTAATATGTCATCATTTGATGACAAAAAAAAAACAATAATATAGCTTACCCTTGTTTCAAACCAAAATACTCCCTCTGGTTCCAACTTCCAAATGCAAGTTATTTAGGACATCGAAACGGTCTCCAATGTAATACTTGACTTGTAACTTTTGTACAAGTATACTGTTTTAAATAGAAAAGTTATATATTATGAACATATTTTTCATGATGAAATCAGAAACCATGTGGTGTCAATCTATGGAAGTTTTTTATGTATTGATGGGCCAAGTTAAACAAGTTTAACCAACTAGAATACTTGACCAAATAAATGCCTATCTAAACACCCCTAATTTCTGCTGATAAAGTGCCTGTTAATAAATATATAGTGAATTATAAAGCTCCATGATAAGATATTTAAAAAAGATAAATACCTTCAAAAGTTCCACCATATATACTCTCTCCACCAGTCCCTGTAACAGTAGTACATTAAGCAATAATTTTTCTACTCAGTGAGCTAGGAAGTTCCCAAAAAAACAAACAAACAAACAAACAAACAATCAGGTGTGCAAGAAAAACAAATTATGACAACATGTACATCAAAGAGCAACATAGTTGAAAAAAGGGACCAATCATCAATAGTGCTATTGAACACTTCAAGAAAATCTACTTAAACTGAAAAACTTGCGACATAGAGCAACAAATATTAGCTGCTAAGATGTATGATGCAGTAAAACATGAAGAAAGATGTAAAATAAAGAGAATGCCCTGTGGCGAGTTCAGTGGAGACTAACACTTCAGAAACATACATGATATCAATAAGGAACACTTTTGAGGAAATCATAGCACGCAATGAAACCAGATACAAACATTTTTTTTGCAGAAACTATGATGCCCATTGGAATTATCATTTTAGATGGTAAAATAGGATGACAATGTAAAAGAGCCATAGAAAGCGCAATGATAGAATCAAATTAAAAATCCATTAACAAAAATCATGATACAGCTCAATTCTTTCGTACTTCATGTTTCACATGTTGCCTAAACTTCCTAAAATGGCGCATTAACATGCACAATAACAATAGCAAATGTAATGTGTCGCCATGCTTTAGAAAAGAAAGCCCAATTGTGCATAAAGAAACAAAATGATGTATTGATGTCTTGATAACACAGTACAACATAACCTCATGCCTGCCAAACTATAAGAATTACTGTTTGCTTCCACTAGCCATGAGACTCATAAAACCAAAATAAAATGAGTGTAATAAAAGTTTGCTTTTATAAGAATTACATGTAAAGGAAAGAGTTCAATGAGTAATGTTGAATTTCCACAGCCCTCCACTATCATAACCACAACAGATTCCTTAGGTTCAAACTTCCAAGAAGATATAACAAGAGCATTTTAACCTTAGACCAAACAGAGAAAACGTGTACTGGACAAATTTTACTTATAGAATAGATTATAGCAGAAAAACATTGCAAAACATACAAAGGAACTGACATGTAGCACATAATTAAATAATTTATCACACGACAATCTCTATCCACAGAACAAACAAAGAAAGGCATGGAACCATATCATTCACCATTGTTTTTTGAGAACCCTAAATAACATAAAACATGTCAATCAGATGGTCAGGTTAAAGTCAGACCCAAATGGAGCAGAACATATTGTGAAACATCACGTGAAAAGAAACCACTAAACTACTAAAAAGTAGAGAGTAAAGGCCATCATAGAAAAAGAAATATGAAACTAACTAAGAGGAACGGAGGAGACAATGGGAGTAAAATGTTTATTTCGAAATACAAGTAAAATGACATAATACCTGTGCCATGGGTCCCTTTATAATGCTGTGAAATCTTGTGCCCCTGTAATACAGCAGCAATATAGTTGTCTTTCCAACTCCCTTCTATCCTGATGTACAATACAAGAATCAGTACAAGGAACAGTGCAAGAATTACATATAAAAGAAAGAAAGAATATGGGGATTTTAAAGCAAAAAATAATGAATGCCACCCGGAGGTTGTCGGAATTATTTGCAAGAAAATATTGGCTACAATCGAGGAGGTCTTATCAATGAAATTTCCATTTATACAGGATCTAGGCAAGGTGATGGCGGGGAACTCCAACAGGTTTTGGTTGAGTAGACAGTTTGTATAAAGGTTTCAAATGCTGCATCTAGGTGAGGTTACAAACAGCTATGCAGGCAGGCTAGTTGGAGCATCTTATCTCAGAGCTATGTGCAGGACTTTTCATTACGGACATTTGTAAATGGTAAACATATAGTGCTTACCAAAAGGAGCAGACAACTGAACAGGTAAGGAAGGTCACCTGTGCATAATGCTCGCAAGTTCTCAGCTGTCTTCGGAACAACATCTGCAAACAGCTGCAAGGGGAGCAATGGCATTTCTAATTGTTAGCAATGGGAAAAACCTGACAACAGTGATAACTGAAAAGTGTTGAGGCTTCATAACAGAAGAGACCTATGAAAACTAAGGCTAGAGTGGACTCAGTGGATAGTACATATCGCCCAGTGATAACTTAAGTAAATAAGGTCAACAACATCTGAGGCCTCTATGGACAAGAATTGGTACTTAAACACTTAGGCACTAGAACGAACATCAATTAAATCCTGAAAAATTCCAGAGGAAAACCATAAGATACCCACTTAAGAGGGGAGCCATACCTCAAAAACCATTTTCCCTGCATGATCATCACCAATCGACACATCTATGAAAATACAGGGATTTTTCTTTCTTGCATCTTCTATAGGACTCCCTAGCAGATAATGAAAGAAGTTATTGAGAAACTTCACTCTGATTCCAAGAAAGAACAGAGGTAACTTAGTATGCACCATGAAATTCATTGTACTGGTTGAGGTGGAGCCAAAAGAACTTAGTTGAAAGAAGAAAGGCCCTAAGAGCAACTTAACCAACTAGCAGTAAGTACACTGCCTTCTTTAACAGACAAAAAGTTTGCAAAACAGTAAAACCCCATACACATTCCAACACAGCGTTTCAGCAGTACTACTTGCACAAATAACTGTGCTTGGGCTGGAAACCAACCTACAAATTCGATATTTCTATTAAAAAAAAAACTGACTAACCTAGAACGAACTAAGTAGCACTGTAAATAAATATGAATAAATAGGCACTCAAATTTGAGTCAAAGAGGGCTGTACCCACCAATTGAGTTAGGCTCAAGTTCAAATTCGACATTACTCATAATATGCTACAATTCACCAGTGAATAATTCGTTACATGGCCTAATCACTCGATTCCCCAACTTATATGTATCCAAGCAGGCATGAAGCAACTCTGAAAAGTACACGGCAGTTAAACTTATATGAACCCCTAGAACGCTCTCAACCCGAGCCACACCCCCCGCGGCCTTTAACACATCGAATCTAAACCCCCAGAATCAAATGCGCAAACGATTCCGCATGAAGCGCACGAGCACGCGCCGCGTGATCACACGGACCACATCGAGGTACACGGGCGGGGCGTAAAAGCTGAAGAGGGGCACGAACCGTCACAGGATGGAGGATACGAAGCTGACTCAGCACCGCATTAGCAGCATCCACGCTGCCGCCGCCGCCGCCGCTGCACACAGCGAGCTCGCGAGCTGGTGAGGTGAGGGAGCGAGGAGCGAGGTCTCGAGGGGCCGAGTAGAGGGAGGTGTTGTGCTGACGCCACGAAGACGAGACAGGGACAGGATCACAGATTCACAGGAGTAGTAAGATTGGGGACGGGCCACCAAATGACCCAAAGGCCAGGGTAATGGGTTCAAAAGCCTTCGAGGGTAGGAGACGCGGCCCATCGGCGTGGTGATCCACATGAGGGCTACGCGCACTCGTGCAGCGACACGGCCCATCGGCATTTCGCAAAAGCAAAACCCACGTCCAGGGTAGAAGAGGACTGCGAAATATCCGAAGAGCTCGCGGAAATGGCGACGGTGCTGCCGCTCGCCGCCGCCTCAGCCTCGGCCGCGCCGAGGACTTGCATCTCCGGCGGCCTAGTTCCCGTGCCGTTCCTCGGAACTCGCATGCGTCTCCGCGTCCACAGCCCGCCGCGGGGCGTTGCCTGCGCCCTCCGACGGAGGCCCTCTAAGTACAAGGTAACCAGCGTCGCGTCGCGGTGCTGCTTAATTTCCTCGTCTCACGTCCCCGATGTCCTGATTAGTTCGTCTCGGTTTAGTTATTGTTCGGATGAACCATAAATGCCCTTGGAGGCTAAGATGTAATGATGCAGTTTTTTCTTAGAATAGTAATGATGCAGTTGTCCTTGGCCATGCACTTATTTGAGGAGCTGTTCGTGTAAAATTAGGCCTGGTTTAGTTCCCAACTTCTCCCCTAAAATTTCACTATGCAAAAAGAAGATTCTCTGTCATATCGAAATTTAGACACATGTATCTAAATGTAGATGAAATTAAAAACTAATTACACAGTTTGGTTGTACTTTGCGAGACGAACATTTTGAGCCTAATTAGTTAAAGTTTAGACAATTTTTACCAAATACAAACGAATTGCTAGAATGTGCATTTAATGCGCACTGTAGCAATTTGGGTGCTCCCGAATCGGGATCTAAACAAGGGCTTAGAGCTAATGCTGTCAGAGTGTCAGTTATTGCAAAATTGCCTTGGAGGATTTAGCTAAGTTCTTTTACCCCTTCTGACCTTATCTTCTACCTTAACATACTATCTACAGCTAGGTTTTGATTTTTTGTTTTCTTTATGTTCCTTTATGTATTGCTGTGAACTGTAATTGGAAGGCTAAAATTTTCTCCTTGTTACAGACTAAAATCCAGAGTGAGGAGGATGTGGCGGCTGCAGAAGATGTCATGGATGACGATGATGACGAGGATGGTGCACTGGAAGCACTTTTCAAGCAGCTGGAAGAAGATCTTTAGAATGATGATTTATCTGTGGATGACGATGACGATGGTATATCAGAAGAAGATATGACAAGGTTTGAAAAGGAGTTGGCAGAAGCAATTGAAGATGTCAGTGGCGTAGATGAATCAGCAGGTGGTTCGTTGCTGAGCTCTGGGGACTATGGTATTGATGAGCAAATAGATGGAAGCGAACGACTAGAGCTGAAAACCTGGCAACTCCGGAGATTGGCTCGTGCACTGAAAATTGGTCGGCGTAAAATTAGTGTAAGCAGCTGTATATGCACTTGAGTTTCCTCTTTTTTTGCTTTCCATGTTGGAAATCAGCATGATATACATTATGTTTGGGCACTGTTTCGGAATAGGCAAAGCTTTAAGATAAACTATTGAACGTTGTGCATTTTCTCATCCATGTGCTTTTTTATATTGCAGATAAAGAATCTTGCAGGGGAGCTAGGTTTAGATAGGGGTTTGGTCATTGAAATGCTCCGAAATCCACCACCGAAGCTTCTACTCATGTCTGATTCTTTGCCTGATGAAGCCCTTGCTAAATCTGAAGTGAAGGAATTAGAACCCCCTAGTTCAACCACTGTTGACGAGGTTGATACCACTGAAATCAAACCACAGTTGGAGCTTCCAGTGCATGTCATGAGTGCAGAATGGTCTGCACGAAAAAGACTGAAAAAGGTGCAACTTGAGACCTTAGAAAGAGTCTACCTGCGAAGCAAACGGCCCACGGTAACTAACATTTCCATCAAGATCGTCCAGACTGCTCAATAGCTTCATTCACTTACTTTATTGCATTTCATGCAGAATACAATGATCAGCAGCATAGTTCAAGTGACAAACCTTCCACGAAAGACCATTGTTAAGTGGTTTGAGGATAGAAGGGAACAAGATGGGGTCCCTGACCATCGTGTTGCATTCAAGAGATCCCTATCTGAGATTGGTGCTAGTTCATAACTTCTTCAGATAAGCCTTTGTTATAGTGTTAACTTGGAACCCTTACAAACATGTAAATTTGAGCTTTTAAAGTATGACAAGTTTTGCAAACTCAACATGGAGTATCTTTTAGATTGTAGCAATACTATCAGATCAGCCTACCCCAACTTGCTTGGGACTAAAAGGCTTTGTTGTTGTAATACTATCAGATCAGCCAATGTGACAGGTACATCTCCTAACTGTCACTTGCGTTTCAATTGGCTTCACTCAGGACCACTATTTTGACTATTGGCTTCAGTAAAAGTTACTTTGAGGTCTTTTGACCAGATCTTGAATTGTTGAATGATAGATACTCATCGATTCTTGCACAGTCTTGGCTTGGATCAACTCTCTGCTGGGGAGCTAGGCATTTCACATGATCTTTGTCGTAGCCTGATTTCTGTAGGACATGTGCCTGGTATTTTGTTTATTATTTTTATGCAAGGGATGCAAGATATCCCAAGTATTAGTCTTTAGGTGAACCAAAAGTGAAGCCGTGTGACAATCAATATCTTGTTAGGAAGAGTCAGTGACAGCATAACTGATACCATGCATAAGAAGCATGAAGTAGTGTTATGGCCTAACCAACCAATTATGTGGTCCAAGTAGCTAATTATATAGTGACTGTGCTGGCAGTTCGCCACCCTTTTGTTTGTATATGGTCAACTAAACCTGTTTTCAGAGCTGTGATTCGATGTTCATCTTGAGTTTTGGGTAGGTCAGTTATAATCTGTACTTCTGCCTCTGCTACTGCACAGCACCTAACTTTGATAGAAATATCTTGCTGTTTTCAATAAAAGAGTTCCGGGTCGATGAGTCTGCACTAAAGACTGGTCATGGCATTAACAGGGTCAGATGGTAGGCAATAATCTTCATTGATCAGGTGGTAGGTGCATCCAGAGAGATCTCTTGACACTTATTTAGGACTATATTTGTTCTATCTCTATGGTGGATCTTTTGTTATCGTTATGAAATCTTTACTATTTAGCAGTATACATGTTTTATAGGTGTTGGTAGCATATGGGAACATGTACAGCTTTGTAGTGAGGTATGAAGCAACAGAAATGCATGTGAGGCTCTTGTGATTAGGGTATACCAGAAGTGAGTCTAGCAGAGACACTAGAGGATCGATATGCAAGAAAAGAACAAGACAATAATAATTGGTACTTTATATGTCAAATCTTTATGAACTACCGTAGTCTTTGTTTTCCTCAGACCTGTATAAAGTTGTTTGGCTGTCAACTGATAGTCTGGTACCAAGAGCTGAGTACAATTGCCATTTGCCTTTGTTTCTTCCCTGGGCCCTCTGGAGTCTGGACTTTTTCTTCACTTGTACTAGTCCATCATTAACCAAATTTTGGTAGAGATGGTCGATATCAGAGGTTTGTAACCAATCTTTGGCCCCGTTCAGTTGTGCTGATAAGCCGGCTGAAAAACACTGTTGGCTGATTTGTTGTGAGAGAAAAATATTGTTTCGACTGAAAAAACAAGCTGAAAAAGACGGATTATAAGCCGGGTGAACAGGGCGTTTGTCAGATACGGTTAACGTTATCATGCCGACGCATCATACACCTTAAATCTTAATGGATTCATGTTCTATCAATTATCATCATATCATTGTCAAACTCTACAGTGGAATGTAAAACTGTTGAAGAATGGATGCATATTTATTTTCTGGTAGCTGATGCATGCATATTTTCTGGTAGCTCTCAGGCAATTGTTTACCACTTGTAGTGCGTTTGGTGATGCGCATCTCACTGCTTCTATGCACTCGTCTTCTCTTCCTCCACATGCTCACGGTGTGAAGTAAAACCTGTGGCATGTGCGGCAAAAATAGAAAAAGCATGTGCCTAATATTCTAATCTGATGACTTGTTACTGTTCTACATGCAGATTAAATATAATCTCTGCAGAACCCAGTTAGTTACTGGGAAACAGGCCAAGGGCCCAGGCACCTTTCCATTGGCACCGGTTGTTGACTGCTCTGCTGTCTGCACTCTAATGGCAGTCTCTGTCCGTTTTACATATATAACACGGAGGTGGCCTGCAGAAGCGGGCAAGGAGGCAATACTCAGCAGAAGCACACCGTCTAGTTCGTTCTCACCCTTTGTTCTCCACACTTGCAGATAAGCTGGTCCTTCTCGCAGAGACGGGAGGTGGATAGGCGGCACCCATGGCTGGGTTGCAAAGATCGGCGACGACGTTCAGAAGGTCCGGCTCCTCGGGCCTGGTCTGGGACGAGCGTTTCCTGACTGAGGCTGACGCCGAGGCGAAGGCCGGCGATGGCACCGCAGAGGATCCCCAGCCGGAGCTCCGGCACTCCAGGAGCGTCGGGAGCATCGGCATGCTGCGCCGTGGCGGTGGGGACAGCGATAACAAGAAGGCGAAGGAGAAGAAGCAGAAGCAGGGGCACAAGGAGGAGGCGCGCAGCAACCAGCAGCAGGTGTTCCGGACCAAGGACGTGGCCCCCGACATGGACCCGCCCTCTCCGAGGGTGTCCGGCTGCATCCTCTGCGCCATCTTCGGCGGGGGCTCTGGCGGCGCCGGCAAGGCACGCCGCCGGTCCAAGCCCAGGAAGAAGTGACGGCATAGCAACACGTACGTACGTTGTTGCTGCATCTGTTTTTTCCACTGTAAAAAAGTTCGGGCCATGGTTGTGAGTGAGGGCACATGTTTATACTGATAATAGGGTCATATCATATGAGCTTGCTACTCGATATACACCATTTTAGTCAGGTTAGTAGTTCCTCTTTTTGGGTCGGTTGGTTTCTTGATCCAGATCCATGCTTTGAGATCTTACTGGTATATGCATGCAGCAGCTATTGAGATCTGGGCCTATTGTTCTTGTTCTTAGCTTGGTGCAACTTTCGCTCCTGTGAGGTGTGTGATCCTGTGAGGTGGTGTTGTGTGCCTTTGCCGGTGCAGAGGAGTGGGGTGTGCGTGCATAAAGAATTGGTGT
Organism: Saccharum hybrid cultivar R570; assembly: GCA_038087645.1. Taxonomy (NCBI): domain Eukaryota; kingdom Viridiplantae; phylum Streptophyta; class Magnoliopsida; order Poales; family Poaceae; genus Saccharum; species Saccharum hybrid cultivar. The sequence goes on from JAQSUU010000810.1 coordinate 666,360, forward strand.
GATTCGGGCGGGGCATATGGGCGCACCGCCTGCCCATGTGAAGCTTGGATCGTCAGCCCCGTGACCGTGAGGCGGTTTTGTTGGGAACTGTGATGGGGTGGACGGATGATTTGGTCCGTTTGTTGGGGGTGCCCATGATGGGCGCAGATGCCATGGTCGGCCTGGGCGGCTGGGCTTCACTTCAGGATCATCATCCGACCTGATCCGCAAGCGCCGAACACATTCACAGGAATTCGACAGGACTTCCGCATGATTTTGACATGAAATAGTATAGTTCGAATCCGGTGTTTGAAAATTTGAATCAGGACCGAAACATGTGTTCGTTTGTGCGACGAACACACACTCTTGCTGGAGGAAGACGGTGCGAGGCAGACTGGGGCATTTCTTTTCGTCAATAACGAGGGGAAGAGAAGAAGAATCCGGGCAGCGCATCGTGGCGCATGATAGAGACGACGCAGGTAGAGAGGCACGCGCACACCGGCAGGCTGTTGCATTGGTGGCATCTGCTGCAGTGTTGACACTGCAGATGAGATGAGTGACGATAGTTCATCATAGTGTCAGGGGTGTTTAGATTCCTTCAAAATTCTAAATTTTTACGCTTTTTCCATCACATCAATCTTTGGACGTATGCATAAAACATTTAATATAGGTAAAAGAAATAACTAATTACACAGTTTAGTGGTAAATCACGAGACGAATCTTTTAAACCTAATTAGTCTATTATTTGACACTAATTATCAAATACAAACGAAAATAGTACAGTATCAAAATTCCTTTTTTTTGCGTCTAAACACCCCCTTAACAAGTTGGTGAGCGACATGATTGCGCTGCGGAGGTCGAGAGGGACGGCCATCCGTCCGCGCCATCCCGTCGACGTCGACGTGAATGTGAATCAGTGAATGGATATCCCAATTCAGTCCTGCGTTCACACGGCCGGCCGACGCTCGTCTCGTCTCATGCCGTCGACCGGTCGACGAAATGTCAGCGGCGGCGTCACGTCTCTGCGTGGCTTATAATATGTCTTCATCTTGATTTTTCAGCTGAAATAGTATTTTTCTTTTAAAAAATTAGCTAACAGTGTTTTTTGGCCCGTTTATAATTCCAGCCGAACGGCTCCATCGACTGGTGGCCGTCTCTTTCTCCGGCACCTTCTGCTGCGTTGAGCCGGCCAACCCTTATTACGTGTCTGTTGGACCACAGACGACTCGTCGATTGATCGGTAAATCTGACGAACAGTCTCCGGCTCTTATTATTATGTAGAAAAAAAAGGTTAGAGGTTATACGGCTGCCTGCTCTCCTATAATGAACTGTTTCTAAACGCTCAGTTCAATGGCGTCCTCGTGCAGAATTGCTGGTCTGCACCGCACTGGTCTGTGGTCTCGGCATGTGTGGTTGACGGCCACGCTAGCTTTAACCTTTCGACGGCTCGCTACTGGTCCAAAATCGTGGGACTAACGTTATCCGCACCGATGATCCTCTATTTTTATCCTCTATATATTCTGGTCATCAAGATTATCTCCTCTATATTCATTTCTCCCGCACTCATCTATCCTCTATATCATCCTCTATCCACTGTAGGGCCCACTTATCACTTTATCTAAATATATCCATGTGAGATCTAGTTTTAATGGATTTATTGAAATAAATTCAATGGTGCAATCAGAATTTAATTTGATGTTTTAGTTTGTGAGTTATAATATTTTTTAGCTAGTTGAAATCACGGGACCCACCACTGCATGCTTTACCTCTCTCCTCTCACTCTTAGTCGCTGCCTCACTCGTGGTGGGCCACATGGCCGGTACCAGATGCCCTCTATCTCGCTATGTTTGGCGGACTAAGCCTCTGTCCAGCAGCTTTACAGTATACCGCTATAGCGATTTTCATCCTCTATTCGCGCGTAGCGGACGCGATAGCGGAGCCAGTGCAACCAGTCTAAGACTAACCGCATCGGAGCACGCCAAAGGGCTCGGTACGTGTCGGTGTTCGGACCCGAGGGGGTCCTAAACCAACGAGTAAATGCTGCGTGTCTCTTTCCTGGATGGTGATGCAAGGAGAACACACGGGGGTTTATCCTGGTTCAGGCAAAAGAAGGCCCTACGTCCAGCGGGGGGGAGAAGTTTGTATTTCCTTGCACCGAAGTGCTCGTGTAGGGGTTACAAGCATGCGAGAGAGGGCGTCGAGCCCAAGTCTCAAAGAGAGGAAAAAGAGGACAAAGGTGATTGCTTGAGATATCGATCTCTATCTTGCGTCTTGCCTGTTGTCTCTTATATTTCTTCGTTGTCCCTCCCCATTGTAGAACCCTGGCCTGCCCTTTTATAGGGCGAGAGGAGGCCAAGACGACGGGGAGCCTTGAGGTGATGTTTTATCGATTCCTGTTGAGCTGACCGTAGCGACGTGCTCTGGGAATGGCCGGCCATCCCTGGACACCATGGCGTCGTGGGAGACGAGACGGCGAAATGACCCGGAGCGCCGTGCCACACCGTCCTTCCCTTGCCGTTGAACTGTGCCGAGCGTCGAGGTTGGGTCGAGGCCGGGTCGAGGCCGGATGGATAAGGCCGAATCCCCGAGATCGCGAAGAACGGGCCTTGTCTTATCCTCCCTCGAGGGTGATCGATGGTAAACAGTGCGCGGTAAGGTGGGTACAGTGACGGTTTTCACCTCCCATCACGGGATGGGCGGTAAAACAGTGAGATCTGACACGGGCATTGTTCTCACGTCGATCCTGGTCGCAGCCATGCCGGTAGGTGGTAGTAGGTAACCGCATTAAATGCTATGACTTTTGTCCTGGGGTAGGTAAAGAGAAGGAGTCGAGGCGCTCGACCCGGGCTCACGCGAGTCAGAGTTTTTCCCAGTGGGCGGACGAGCCTCGCGCGGGTCAGAGCGCCGTCGAGGTATCTTGCTGTACGGGATGGGGCGCGGTCGAGGCGCCCCGTCGAGCGGGCCTCGTACGAGTCGGAGCCGGAGCGCGGTCGAGGCGCCCCATCGAGCGGACCTCGTACGGGGCGGACTGGATACGCGGTCGAGGCGGGCTGCCTTTTATTGCGGTTTCAGTCGTTTTAGTTTTTTATTAGCGATGGATGTGGGTACCCCCGTACTGTTGGTACCGACAGTAGCCCCCGAGCCTTTGGGTGAGTGTGTGATCACTCTCCCAGAGGTTTGTTTGAACTGGAGTCGTAGCGTCGTGATTTTTTCCGGCGGGGGCGCGCGAACGCACCCGCCGGGTGTAGCCCCCGTGGCCTCGATGGAGTGTTGTGACTCCTCCGAGGTCTTGTATTCGTTTTATCGGGGAATGATTCATTGCGGTCATGCCCCCGAGCCTCGCGCGCACAAGGTCGATCAGAGTCCCGACCGTCTTTTGCTGTGCGACCCTCACGCTCCTCCTTCAGGAAGGAGGAGGAGGGGTGGGGAACGTCGTACTACCCCTGTTTGGGCGAGTTCCGACGATCTCCGGTGAGCTGCTAGCGGGGGAATTTGAGTGAGAGCCCGTGCCCCAGTCGTTAGGGGTCGGCTAGTGGCCCGAAGGCGCTCTCAAAGATGCCAAGAAGTGGTCGTGTGGATCTCGATTCCCTGCGACAGGATTCGAGGGCTCGGTGCCTCCCCCGAGGGGATTCCTACGTCGACCTCCTCCTTTGGCCTCGAATACGTCCTGGGGTGCCTCGAGAGCGTGGCTCGAGCCCTGGCCATGTACGGGCGCACCCTTGGTCGTCCCTAACTCTGTTACTCGAGGGCAGCTGTCGAACCCTGGTCGAGGGCCAGCTTTCGATCCCTCAAGGTTAAGGTTTCTGCGGTCGAGCCCCCGAGCCTCGCACGCGTGAGGTCGATCAGAGTCCGGACCGTCTTTTACTGTTCGTCCCTCACGCTCCTTTTCCGAAAAAAGGAGGAGGGGTGGAGAACGTCGTACTACCCTTGTTTGGGCGAGTTCCGACGGCCTCCGGTGAGCTGCTAACGGGGGAATTCGAGTGAGAGTCCGTGCCCCAGTCGTTAGGGGTCGGCTAGTGGGCCGGAGGCGCTCTCAAAGATGCCAAGAAGTGGTCGTGTGGATCTTGATTCCCTGCGACAGGATTCGAGGGCTCGGTGCCTCCCCCGAGGGGATTCCTACGTGGATCTCCTCCTTTGGCCTCGAATACATCCTAGGGTGCCTCGAGAGCGTGGCTCGAGCCCTGGCCATGTACGGGCACACCCTTGGTCGTCCCTAACTCTGTTGCTCGAGGGCAGCTGTCAAACCCTGGTCGAGGGCCAGCTTCCGCTCCCTCGAGGCTCACACCGAGCTCGGGGCCCGTTTCCTAGGTATTCGGGAATATCCGTCCGCGGATCCCTCCCCCGCCCGTTAACCGGGCGTGTCTTTTTAGGAGGGGAGGCGAGATCGGCGCGGTAGTGGGCGACGTGGCGTACGGTTACGACGTGGGGGATGGCCACGTGCCCAACTCCTGCGAGATGTAAGGAAACGGTTAGGTGGGCGCATTTAATGCGAGAAACTGTTCCTACCTTTTCGCGCGGCCGTTGGGCTTCCGCCTGGGCATATAAAATCAAGGCCTAGGGGTCTGCGTTCCCCACCGGTCCCTTGCGCTCCTGCAATCTTCTGCCTCAGACAACCCTTGCCTTATTGTGCTCTCCGCCCACGTCGCTGCCGCCACCGCATCCTCTCCGTCCACCCCCCTTCCGACAGCACCGATGGCAGGAAAGAGCCAGATCCTCCCCGCCGACGACTGGGCCGCCTCCTCGGTGACGGAAAGGAGGTTGGAAGAGTTGGTCGAGGACGGGCTGCTGCGGCCAAGTACAAGCCGGTCGCAGCCGGAGTGGATCGCGCCGCCTCCTGCCCACCGGGAGCCGGCGCCCCCTGAAGGGTACGTGGTGAGCTTCGTCTGCTTCCACGAGCGGGGGTTTGGCGTGCCGGCGTCCGTCTTCATGCGCGCGCTCCTCCACTACTACCAGGTGGAGCTTCACTACCTTGCCCCCAACGCCGTCGCGCAGGCCACCATCTTCGCGGCGGTCTGCGAGGGCTACCTTAGGGTGGAGCCGCAGTGGAACCTGTGGCTTCACCTTTTCAAGGCCGAGCTCTTCGCTAAGAAGGCGGGGGAGAAGGGCGTCCTGTGCGCGGCTCGAGTAGAGAGCTGCGTCCTGCAGGTGAGGTCGAGCCGGGCGGATCTGTACATCCCGGCTCGCCTCATCTCTTCGAACAGCGGGTGGCACGAGGGTTGGTTCTACCTCCGCAACGATGAAAATCAGTTGCCGAGGTACACCGGTCGCGTGCTGACTGCTCAAGAGGATCGCTGGACGTACGGAGTGCCGGAAGCCGAGAAACCACGCCTGGACCCGCTGCTGGCGGCGCTGCAGCAGCTTCGCCTTTGGGGCTTGATGGCTGCGGCGGTGGCCGCGGCCTTCCATCGCCGCAGAGTGATGCCGCTGTGCCGGCGTCGTCTCCGCCTCGACCAGATGACTCCAAAGGCATCTCTGGAGGGGACCCGGATGTCCCACGAATCCCTTGCCCTCGAGGAGGTCCTCCGACGAGCGCGCCGGATGGTTGGGAACTTCAAGGTGGAGGAGGTCAACCGGGTCCCTATGAGACCTACCGAAGGGTTCGAGCCCGTGGTACGTATCTTAGGGCTAGTATGTTTGCTAATTTCGTTTATTTTTGGATTTCGCTGATTTGGTCGAGGCCGGCGCGTAGGATTTGTCGGTGCTGTGGGAAACGCGTCCGCCAGTCCTAGAGGACCGGCCCACCCGGGAGGCTCGACGCCAGCATGCCTCCAAGAAGAAGCAAACCAAGGAGATGGCCAAGAAGCGGGCAATTCGCAAGGCCAAAGAGGCGGAGGCGTTGAAGAAGCTTCGGCGCCAGCAGACCATCGTCAGGGTCCCCCTGGCGCCGTCGCCTTCCGAGATGATCTCGGGGGAGGAGGACGACGACAGCAGCGGCGAAGACGACGACGCCCTGTCGCGCTATGAGACCACGACCGGACTAGGGGACCTTCCTGACATTCGCCCCCTGCTAGAGCCCATCAGGGGGGCGTCCTCCTCGGTCGTCGTGGTCGAGGCGTCCGAGGAGAAGAAGACGGAGAAGGAGACGGGCCCCTCGACGGGAGGGGCCGCTTTACCCCGGACCCAGCAAGAGGGGTCAACGGGGACGCCCGCACCAGCCCAGGCCCCGCAAGCTCGGGCAAGGGCTGGGACGGCGGTACCGGCGTCATCATCGGCGGCGGCGTCGGCAGGCGTGAGAACCCGAGGCCAGCTGGCCTCGGAGGCACAGAAGGCATAGGGTGGTGCATCGGTCAGGGCCCCAAGGAGTGCCCGGCCTGCTGGTAGGGCCGCTGCGAGGCCACAATCAGTCGCCCCGGGAGGCACAGATCGCACGGGGTCGAGGCCCTTGGTGCCGATTTCTGGGTAAGCGTTTCTGCTTGGTTGTTCTGCCCTTCTCTGGATCCGTTGGCTGACATTTCTTCTCACTTTGCAGGTTAAAGCAGAAGGCGGAGCCGATGGGGCCTACCCCCGTGAAGTCGCTGCGGGCCAGCGCCGTTGTCCTTAACCGAATGACGGAGCATGATGCGGCCTGGGTTCGGCAGGTCGAGGCCACGAAGGGGCGCCTGCGACGACGGCAGGGGCAGCAGATGCCACGGTGGTTGCTGGCCCTGATCCTGCCGTGGAGGGGTCCGAACCGGCGGAGATGGTGGCGCCTGGTGCGGTCGAGGCGGGGCCCAGGTCGTCGGTGACGGCCACGGCTGTCGTCGAGGTCGTGACGGGTGAGGCACCCGTCCGCGGCGCGGAGCGGGCGGGTGCTGACGTGACCATGGAGGAGGTCACGTCGGTGTCGAGGCAGGAGGCAGCCCTGGCGAGGGGGTCGCGGCCGCAGCAAGACCCGTCGGTGGAGCCAACGGGTACGGTGGAGGGCGGGGCGGTCGAGCCCCTGACCGGAGCACCAGAAGAAGAGGCGCCGGCTCCAGGGGCGCTAACGGTCGAGGCGTCGGTACCGGAGCCGTCGTCGGTCGAGGCGCCGGTGGTTGAGGGGCCAGTTCCCTTAGGAGGGCGGGCACCCATGACCGTGGACCTTACCCTCGACGACACCCCCCTGGACAAAGGGAAACAAGTGATGGGGGTCGAGGGGGGCGAGGCCGCGGATCAGGCCGGTGCCTCGACGGCCGTTGGAGAGGCGGGAACTGCGGGCGAGGCTGGTCCTTCCGCGGGACCGGGAGACGCCCCGGCCGGGTCATCGTCGTCATGGCCCGACATCGCCGCGCTGGCGATAGCGCGGGCAGAGACGGAGATACCGAGGTGGGGGGGCCGTCCCTCTAGTTTAGGGACGCCGTGAACCCCGACGCCGAGCCCATCTTCGTCCTGAACGACAAAGATGAAGTGCACCGATAGGAGTACCTCGAGGGCGTCCACCGGCACCTTGATCGGTTGCTCTGAGTGGCGTCCGAGGCCATGTCGTGGAGTATGCGGGATGTCACCAGGGTATGATCGACCCGTCGTCTTTCTCCGTGGTTTTCTTGGTGTCTTTTTCCCTCGGCTTTTTAACCTTTTTGGTTTTTTCGGATTGCGTTCAGGAGCTGAAGGAGTACTTCCGCCGTAAGTCACTCTTCATCCGGGATGAGAGTGGCATGTGGGCCGCGCTGTCTCAGCAACGGGTCCTGGTCGAGGAGGCCCAGAAATGGCTTTCCGATCGGAACACCGAAATGGCTGAGCTGCGCGTCGCGTACGCGGTGGTGAAGGAGGAGGTGATGCAGGCTTGGGCGGCCGAAGCCATGAGCGCACTGACATGGACAAGGCTTGGGAGGAGGCTGCCCAGGCCCGCAGGGATCTCGAGCCCCTATCGGGACGGGTGAAGGAGCTCGAGGAGGATGTCTCCCGGGTTAGCCGTCAGCGCGACGCCCTTAATGTCGAGGTCGAGCAGGCCACCGCTCGTTCTGATGCTCTGAAGGACAAGGTCACGACGCTGAAGGGAGCCGTCCAAGAGAAGGACGCAGCTCTCGAGTCTGCTCGGCAAGAGATCGAGGCGCTAAAGGCGACCATCAGTGACAAGGACAGCGCCCTCCTAGGGCTCGAGCGGACGTGCGGGGGGCTTCGCAACGAGGTCGTGGGCCTGCAGACCCATATTGAGGGTAAGTCTGATTGTTACGGCCACGACGTTGAGGGCCTCGTGTTGGGTATTAATTTGTTTATCGTGTTTCAGAGCTGGAGAGGGAGAATTGAGAGGCCCAATCTTCTGTCAACTGCTTCCAGAGCCTCCTCGAAGCCGAGATCCGGAGGACCTAGCTGCTCTAGGGCGCGATCACCACCGTGTGTGACGGCCTAGGGGTCGAGCCCGATGCCGACACCGGGGAAGATGTTCCGGGGAACTCCTTCGTCCGTCGGATGGTGGCGCTGGGCCGCCTTGCCCGGGAGAAGATACGGGACGGCCTCCATCACGGCGTAAAGAGGGCGCTGGCCATTGTCCGTTCAGGGTTTGTGTTCGACATGAAGCTCGTCGCTGAGGGCTTCATCACAGACCCGGATCGGACGGACAAGGAGAATGAGGATGCCTGCCTGGAGCTGATTGAAGCCGCGGAAGAGCCTGGAAGCCGTCTGGCCTCGCTTTTTGAAGCCGAGGTGGTTCCGCCTGCTGACGATGAGGGCCTGTGAGCCAAATCTAGGCATGAAGGCCCATGTAATAAGTTAGTATTTTGAATTTTGGTCGTGGTGGCCTCGAAGGCCCTAAGAACTCGAAACATAAACCGGTTCGTGGTTAATTTAGTTTTATTCGAGCTTTTCTTCCCTTTATCGCTTGGATCGTGTTCTCGTGTGATTTACTTAGCACGCAGTTGCATCCTTTGGCGTAAGGGAGCGAGTGGAGGTACCGTAGCCTCGGGGGCGTAAGTGATCTCATGGCTCAACTGCCCTCGAGCTTCAGGGTGATGTTGCGGCCTTGTAAATCGTGTGAGAGCCTGATCTAAGCGACAGGGGTATGTTCTTTTTCAAAGTTAGAAACCGTTATTTAGATCTCCCTAGCGTGAAGTCGCACCTCTAAAAGGTGTGAGGGGTGAGTGGAGGTACCGTAGCCTCGGAGGCGTAGGTGATACTCCTGACTCGAGAGCCCTTTCGAACCTTAGGGTGCTCTTGCAGCGAAGTCGATCTAAGAAGCGGTTCTTAAATTTAAAAAAGAGCATAAGTTTTTTCGGGGACTGGGGGGTTCCCCCCTTGTAGCCCCTGAGGGAGGGTCGATTCTGGGAGTGCAGAGTCGATCCTTCCTCATTGTGAAACAAAAGTTTGAACATCGTTGTATTCTTTATTGACGAAAAAGAAAATACAGAGCCTCAAGGCTTTTTAAGGAAAGAAGCGGCGTAGCTGTTCAATGTTCCAAGCGTTGGTGAGGATTTCGCCCTTCTCGTTGGATAGCTTGTAGGTGCCCGACTTTAGTACTTCTGCGATGATGTACGGCCCTTCCCATGGTGGTGTGAGCTTGTGCCGTCCCTTGGTGTTCTGGTTCCGCCGTAGCATCAAGTCGCTGACGTTGAGGTCACGCTTGCGAACGTGTCTGTCATGGTAGCGTCGGAGACCCTACTGGTACCTGGCAAAATGCAATAGAGCTACATCTCGGGCTTCCTCGAGCTGGTCGAGGGCGTCCTGTCTTGTGGCGTCGTTATTTCTTTCGTTGTAGGCCTTCAACCTTGGGGATCCGTATTCTATATCAGTTGGGAGTATAGCCTCAGACCTGTAGACTAAGAAGAACGGAGTGAACCCCGTGGCTCGACTCGGCATTGTTCTTAGGCTCCACAGGACCGAGGGTAGCTCGGCAACCCATCTTTTGCCATGTTTGTTTAGTTTGTCAAAGATTCTGGGTTTCAGGCCTTGTAGGACCATGCCATTGGCACGTTCCACCTGACCGTTTGTTTTTGGATGGGCCACGGCTGACCAGAGCACTCGAATGTGGTGGCTGTCGTAGAAATCCAAAAACATTTTACCAGTGAACTGGGTGCCATTGTCTGTGATGATACAGTTGGGGACCCCAAAGCGATGAATAATGTCGGTGAAGAAGAGCACAGCTTGCTCGGACCTGATGCTGGTGATAGGGCGGGCCTCGATCCACTTGGAGAATTTGTCGATTACGACGAGCAAGTGGGTGAAGCCGCCAGTTGTCCTTTTCAATGGTCCGACAAGGTCGAGCCCCCAAATGGCAAACGACCATGTGATGGGGATAGTTTGCAGGGCATGTGCCGGAAGATGGGTTCGTCTCGCATAGTACTGACAACCCTTGCAGGAGCGTACTAGCTTGACAGCGTCAGAGACCGCGGTCGGCCAATAGAATCATTGTCGAAAGGCGTTTCCGACGAGGGTTCGAGGTGCTGCGTGGTGACCGCAAGCCCCCGAGTGGAGATCGCTGAGCAGGTTCCTGCCTTGCTCATTTGTGATGCATCGTTGGAGGATACCAGTAGGGCTACGGCGGTAGAGCTATCTGCTGTCGCCCATGATTACAAAGGTTTTGGCCCGACGTGCGATCCGTCGAGCCTTAGTCTTATCCGAGGGGAGGTCCCCTCGGCTGAGGTAGTCGAGGTACGGGACGCGCCAGTCAGGCTCGAGGTTAGACGGTGGGGTCAAGTCTTCCACCTGCATGGCTTCAGCCCCGATCGAGGGGGCTTCTGCCTCAGGTGGAGGGTCAAGTGACGTCCCGTCAACCCCTCCGTCTGGCCCGAGGTCGACAGATGGCTGCTGAAGGTCTTTTGCAAAAACATCCGGTGGAACCGTAGCTCGACTGGACGCGATTTTTGCCAGTTCATCGGTGGCCTCATTATACCTGCGTGCGATGTGGTTGAGCTCGAGGCCGTGAAACTTGTCCTCGAGGCGCCGTACTTCTTGGCAGTAGGCTTCCGTCTTGGGGTCACGGCAGCTCGAGCTTTTCATGACCTGATCGATCACGAGTTGGGAGTCGCCTCGAACGTCAAGGTGTCGGACCCCGAGCTCGACGGCGATTCTTAATCCCGTGACGAGCGCCTCGTATTCGGCGACGTTGTTAGACGCAGGAAAATGAAGCCGGATGACGTAGCAATTCTCGGACCAACTCCTTACAGGTGGTGCCGGAGAGGAAGGTCATAATTACGTCGGAGTCGGTGACGTTGTGGAGCTCGGTACGCTGCCGGGAGAAGCGCCGGATGTAATCCCGGAGGGATTCACCTAGTTTCTGCTTGCAGCTCCGGAGGTCCCACGAGTTGCTGGGGCGCATGTAGGTCCCCTTGAAATTTCCCTCAAACACCCTTACGAGATCGTCCCAGTCGTGGATCTGTCGAGGTGGGAGATCCTCGAGCCAGGCTCGGGCGGTGTCGTAGAGGAACAGGGGGAGTTGTCGAATGATGACCCGGTCGTCGGTGGCCCCGCCCAGCTGACACGCCAAGCGGAAATCGGTGAGCCAAAGTTCGGGTTTGGTTTCGCCGTTGTACTCGGTGAGAGTCGTGGGGGGCGAAACCGAGCCGGGAGCACCGTCTCACGGATAGCCTTACTGAAGACCCGAGGACCCGGGGGATCGGGTGAAGGGCTACGATCTTCCGAACTGTCGTAGCGTCTGCCCCTGTGGACGTGGTAGCCTTGAGGCACGCCGTCACCGTGCTTGCGCGTGCGGCGCTCGACGATGTTGCCACGGGTGTCTCGAGGCTCGTGGTCGTTGGTGGTGGGCTCAGGGGCCGGAGCTACCCGGTTTCGTCGGGCAGGCTCGGGGTGAACCGAGGCTTCTCTCTCCTGTCGGGAGGGCTTGATGATCCGCTCCGAGGCTGCCTCGCGTCGCCTCAAGGCAGAGCTCTCGGCCTGCTGCATGGCGGTGGTCTCGAGGAGTTCTCGGATTTCATCTCGAGCCCGACGGGCGTCGGGGTTTGATGGCTCGGGCATGTTGCGGAGGAGCATGACGGCGGCGACGACGTTCTGGCTGGCTCGAGCGAAAACCGGGGGGTCGACCACTCGGTCCTCGTTGATGCGACGGTTGACGTCGCGAGCTCTCTCGCGAGCTCTCCCGCCAAGTGCGCGTTCCGCACGCTCACGCTCGAAGGTTTGTTGGAGTAGATCCAGGTTTTCCCGTTCCTCGTCAAGCCTGTCCTGCAACTCATGAATCTGCTTGAGCTGTGTCCCTTGATCCGCAAGGAACTGAGGGTCGTCTCGCTCAGCAGGAAGCTCGACATGAGGTGGCGTGTGCTTTCCTTCGACTAGCTCTTCGTCCTCTGATTCCGAAGTGCTTTCAACATCGATGTTGAAGCATTCGCGGGTCGGATCATAGGTGTCGTCAGCCGAGTCGGAGTCAGGAGCGCCAAAGTAGTAGTATGACGGGGGAATGTGTGGCCGTTGCAAATCGTCACTGGGGTTACGATGTTGAGAAGCAGTCACAGGGGCTCTATTTCCAGTGTCTCTGTAGAGTCCCGATAATCAGAAGCCGGTGTGGATGCAACGAGGTCCAGAGTGGAGCGTAGATGGTGCCCGGGGAGTTCCTCATAAGCACTCATGCGAGTGCTCACGGAAGATGCGTATACCCGGACAGCCGAGTCTAGCCCAAACGGGAATGGTGATGGAGATGTTACTGCCCGTGCCGGAAAGGATGCTCCGGACAGAGGTGTCTCACCGGACGGGGGAGCGACGGGATTCTCCGTCGGCATGTTACCCTCAGTCAAGCTCGTCCTACCCAAACCTTCCACAAGGAGATCTGGGCCGGCGCCTGGCTGGGGGGTGCCGGACCAGGGGATCCCATCACCCTCCGCGAGGTGAAGACGGTGGTTGTACCGGGCTCATCGTCGTCCAGCGGCCCACGCCCGCCTAGAGCGATGGTACCGGCGGATTGCTCCCCCGGGCTGGGAGAGCTCATAGTCCTCGTCGGTTGGGTGCCTAGGTGGAAGTAGGACCATATCGTAGCCATAGCCAAGCGACATGAACTCCAAACTTCCGAACCAGATCACCGTGGCCAACGGAATAGGGCGTTTGGGGTCAGCCATCCAGGAAAAAAGGCGAGAAAGCGACATTGGCACGCAGCGATCCCCTACCTGGCGCGCCAACTGTCGGTGTTCGGACCTGAGGGGGTCCTAAACCAATGAGTAAATGTTGCGTGTCTCTTTCCTGGATGGTGATGCAAGGAGAACACACGGGGGTTTATCCTGGTTCGGGCAAAAGAAGGCCCTACGTCCAGCGGGGGGGAGAAGTTTGTATTTCCTTGCACCGAAGTGCTCGTGTAGGGGTTACAAGCATGCGAGAGAGGGCATCGAACCCAAGTCTCAAAGAGAGGAAAAAGAGGACAAGGGTGATTGCTTGAGATATCGATCTCTATCTTGCGTCTTGCCTGTTGTCTCTTGTATTTCTTCGTTGTCCCTCCCAGTTGTAGAACCCTGGCCTGCCCTTTTATAGGGCGAGAGGAGGCCAAGACGACGGGGAGCCTTGAGGTGATGTTTTATCGATTCCTGTTGAGCTGACCGTAGCGACGTGCTCTGGGAATGGCCGGCCATCCCTGGACACCATGGCGTCGTGGGAGACGAGACGGCGAAATGACCCGGAGCGCCGTGCCACACCGTCCTTCCCTTGCCGTTGAACTGTGCCGAGCGTCGAGGTTGGGTCGAGGCCGGGTCGAGGCCGGATGGATAAGGCCGAATCCCCGAGATCGCGGAGAACGGGCCTTGTCTTATCCTCCCTCGATGGTGATCGATGGTAAACAGTACGCGGTAAGGTGGGTACAGTGACGGTTTTTACCTCCCATCACGGGATGGGCGGTAAAATAGTGAGATCTGACACGGGCATTGTTCCCACGTCGATCCTGGTCGCAGCCATGCCGGTATGTGGTAGTAGGTAACCGCATTAAATGCTATGGCTTTTGTCCTGGGGTAGGTAAAGAGAAGGAGTCGAGGCGCTCGACCTGGGCTCACGCGAGTCGGAGTTTTTCCCAGTGGGCGGACGAGCCTCGCGCGGGTCGGAGCGCCGTCGAGGTATCTTGCTGTACGGGATGGGGCGCGGTCGAGGCGCCCCGTCGAGCGGGACTCGTACGAGTCGGAGCCGGAGCGCGGTCGAGGCGCCCCGTCGAGCGGACCTCGTACGGGGCGGACTGGATACGCGGTCGAGGCGGGCTGCCTTTTATTGCGGTTTCAGTCGTTTTAGTTTTTTATTAGCGATGGATGTGGGTACCCCCGTACTGTTGGTACCGACAGTACGCTAAAAATAGCGTACCAAACTCCGTACCGGTCGACGCTATGCGAGTCTGCATGGCTCAGTTGGGTACAGTAACACGCTAAAGATAACGTTCCTATGTGCGCGCCTGTAAAAGGGAAGGAGGAGAGAGAGGAGAGAAGAGGGAGGAGAGAGAAAAAGAGAGATGAGAGAGGATATGAGATGGTTGTTAATATAGAGTATGATATAGAGTAAATATGAGTGCGGGAAGAGTTGGTATAGAGGTGAGAATCCTGAATGACTAGGACAAAATATTCCTTTACAAATGTGTTTAGAGAGTGGTGATGTACGGATAGCCTCAGCGTCATATCCTCCGACCGAATGATCTGTTTCATACGGATTCTGTGCTCTGTCTCACGATGGTATGAATTATGATGATACAGAGATTTGGATCACGTTTAGATTGCAAATATTTTGAACCCGATAAATAGTATCACTTTCGTCTTATTTGGCAAATATTGTCCAATCGTGGACCAACAAGACTCAAAAGATTCATCTCGTGATTTCCAACTAAACTGTGTAATTAGTTATTTTTTTACCTACATTTACTACTTCATGCATGGATCCAAAGATTGATGTGATGGTGAGAGAGTAAAAAAATTCTAACTTTTAGGTGCATTATGGTCTGGACTGTTCACCTAATTGGGCGCTAGGCACCAAACCGGCCAACCTGACGCTGTTCTGGGCTCATGTCGTGTGGTGCTTTTGAGTTGTCTCGGAACTCGGGTCTCGGAAGAGGGAAAAAAAAATAGCAACCTGCTCCGGTAGGTCATCACTCATCAGACTGGGGAGTACTCGGCCTTGGTACCGTTTGGTTACCACTGGAATTTAAGAATCTGGATAAAAAAAATCTCAAAATTCTAAAATCCTATCCAAACAGACTAGAAGTTTACAGGATTTTAACTCACATGCACAAAATCCAAGAAATACCAAAGATTATTTTTATCCCAAATCTAGATTTTAGAATCTCATCCAAACGGGCCCCTTGTTGAGATCTCAAATTCTTCTCAAATTTCACTATAAAAAATGAGATTTCTCGTCACATCAAAATACCGGTAAATGTATGAAGTACTAAATATAGATAAAATCAAAAACTAATTGCACGGTTTTGTTGTACTTTACGAGATGAACATTTTGAGTCTAATTAATCAATTTTTAGATAATTTTTTACACTAAAAAACAAAATACGCTATAGTATTCTGATAGTAACCCTCTAACGTACAGTACCGATTCGGGCCGTCCCAATCGGCATCTAAACACGGCCGAGATGCAAGGAGAAACCTTAAGTACGGTGGCCGGTGGGTGCACATGCCTGACGCGTGGAGGCGTCGGTCTAGTTGCGTTAGGCTGTGTTTAGTTGAGAGAATTTGGGTGAAAAGTTATTGTAACACTTTTCGTTGTTATTTGATAAAATTTATCCAACTATAGATTAATTAGACTCAAAAGATTCGTTTCGAACTTTACAGACAAACTATGCAATTAGTTATTTTTTTACCTACATTTAATGTTTTATGTATACGTCTAAAGATTCGATGTGACGGGTGGAAGAGGAAATATTTTAGGTATGCATGGCGAATTGAGGGTTTGCAGGGCTTGGGAGTGGGGAGCTTGTCTGTCATGGCCCATCGGTCAATGGGCATGGACCGCTGGTCTGTGCGGGAGGTGGCGGCGCGTACATGGGCCTCGGCCTGCATGTAGCCAACATGGGCGTTGCCGTGCCAGGCCATCTTGACACGATCCGGTGTCGTGACTCGTCGCGCCGAAAGAAATTTTCTACTTTTATGTGCGATGCTCGGAGGCTCGGGCTTGGCTTGCAAAGGTGATTTTGGTATGCGAGATATAAGGCGATACACAAGAATTATTTTTAGAGCCCTCTATCGACCCTGTTTGTTGAGCGATTCGTTGGCGAGCTCATGGAAGTCCGATCGGAGAAGAAACATGCTCGACCAGATATAGCTCAGGGGGCGCGGCTTCCTCGGTGGATCAGACCGCCAACTAGGCTGGCCAAGATCAACGTGGATGCGGCAGTCTCCAAGAATTCGAGGCGCTCGGCATCGGCTGCTGTGGCGCGTGACGAGGGAGGCAACTTCTTGGAAGCCTCGGCACTGGTGGTGGAAGGAAACACTGACGCGAAGGTGATCGAGGCGATAGCCTGCCGCGAAGGGCTAGCCCTGGGCAATGATCATGGGGAATGGGTAGGTATGGCGCCATTGTCCTGGAAATAAAGTCTAGAATGGAGAACTTTGCAAGGATTGATTTCGTTTTCGAAGGACGGAGTTCAAACATTGATGCACATCTCCAAGTTCTGTAAATTTACCAGTAGGTAGGCATGTTTGGTTTTGGAGCCTCTTGATGGCATTTGTAACTATGTTTCATTGAATGGATAAAGACAGTGCTCCACTCAAAAAATACATAAAAAACAATTCATTTATCTTTATAAAATTTATCATCTATACGTAAAATCATAGAAATATACTACTCATCAATTTAATTGGTAAATTTTAGATATCGTAGTTTTAAACAGTGAGATTTGAAAAAAGTCATCTCATTTGGCGAGATTTTTCTTTTGTGTGGTATATATGAAAAAAAAATATATGACTTTTCTCAAATGAGCTTGGAGATATAATTCATATGAAATCATAAAGCTCAACGTGATTAGCTGATTGCCTTGTTATTTAAGGTCATTTTCATATCGAAACGATCGATACAATTTTTTTTATTAGGCCAAGCCTTCCTAATTTAGGGATGAATATTCCTAAAGCCTAAACACACAGTCTAGAAGTAGTTTAGTAAGGTTGGATCCAAACAATGCTTAACTAATATTTGTGTCAACATATATGTGCTACTCACCTCTTCGTCCATTAACACTATTAGCAAGTTAGATGATACTAGTAGATCGTCAAAAATAGTATGCTGAAATTAATAGATCTACTAGCAAGTTAGATGATACTACCATTAGGCCGAAAGTTTCTATTTAGTAAAGATCGCTCCTAACTCGTGTGTCTACCATGCCGCTACCACGACCCAGGATAAATAAGCATAGACTAAACAAGGAGCAGGAGAGGCAACCTTGCTTCTTCACTCTCACTCTCATATTTTTTCGTATTTGCTTCAGATTACTTATTTATGCTGCTTGCTACAACTCTTGCTTGACAAAACAGCTTTCGTTGCTTCTCCAGCGACATCTTGTGCTGTTGTGCACCATCACTAACGGCGGTAACACCAAATATTGAACTATAGGGTGTGTTCACTTCCCATATAAACCCAAAATATTTCCTCTTCCATTCATCACATCGAATCTTTGGACGCATGTATGGAGCATTAAACGTAGGTAAAAAAGCTAACTAATTACATAGTTTGTCTGTAAATGTCGAGACGAATCTTTTGAGCCTAGTTAATTCATGGCCAGACAAATTTTACCAAATAACAATGAAATGTGCTACAGTAACTTTTTACCTGCTTTCCAACCAACTGAACACACCCATAATTATTGTTTTCTACGGCACCCCAAAACATAATGCATGCACAAAACGATAATTTTGTTCAATTTGTTTCATTATTCCCTCTACGCATTATAATAAACATCTCACGAACCACAGCAATGGCAGGCTCAGGATTTTTCCCTTGTGTATTCAAAATATGAAGTGATGTACAAATTTTTTTTCACAAAATGAACTCCCGAATCCTAATATTTGGCATATATAACACCACGTAGTTCTAATTATACAATATATAGCAAATCACATCTCTTTGCAAGAAAGTCTTTAAATCTGTAGTACTACTCTTTTTTCTCTTCGTATTTGAGACCTAAAATATTTAACCAGGAGACTAAGTAATTTGGAAAAAAAAATTCGGCAAACCGATTCAGAATTGCTCGCTGCTGCCTATCGCCGCCCGGCTAGATGCGGGATGCCGGGCCCGGGCACAGCTTGTAACACCCTTGGTGTTACGTTATAAATCACAGGTTAAAAATATTCATGAGCATTGCATTTAGTTAAAGTGCATGAGCTGGAAATAAAAATCGAAATACAATTCGAGTCTCAGAAATGAAAAACAGAAAACGAATAATATAAAACCTAGATCAGCAAGAATTCACTAACTAAAATTATCAAGTGCGAATATTCATGAATTTTATCAAACCAAAGTGGAAAATATCAATTACTCGTGAATGACACGCTCCAACACAAGTCACCGGTCACTTGCACGCCTGACATGCATATACTGCTTGCTTGCTGCTGCTTGCTACCTCCTCACCCGATCTCCTCGTCGAGCAATCAAAGTTGCTGCCTGCTGCCTCCTCAGCCGGTCTTCACATCAAGTAATCAAAGCTGCTCAACCGAGCATGAAGGAGAAAGGGGAAAGTGTGCAGCACGTCCAAATTATTTTCTCTCTGCCAAGTCTACTTCCAGAGTACACGAGTCTTTATTAGTCCCTTGCAAAAAAATTTCACCCTGCCCGATGACTGACTGCAGCTCGTAGAACTTACCAGCACGTCGCACTGAGCACCAAAAAGCAAACCGGAACACATGTCGCACTGAGCAGAACGCCAGCAAGCAAACCAGAGAATACGCAGAAACACCGTAGCGCGCAGGAACCACTGTAGCGCGCAGAATTACTGTTCACCCCATAGAAATTATTGTTCACCAGAGGCAACAGTCAGTTGCCTATATGCTGAGAAATTGATTCACGCTTGTCGCGTGCCGGTCATCCTTCCCGTGTGAGCTCCGTCTCTATCCTGCGTCTCTTGTCCTTAAAAGGAGACGTCTCGCGATCGCGAGCACGCCAACCACCCACTTCGTTGTCCACCTCTTCCTCCCTGAGTCAAGTTTTTTCATTCTCCAGGAGAATCTCGAAGCACCAGTCGACTGCGGTGAGTATCCCATGAGTCCCTCCAGTATTTCCTCTGTCTCCCTAGCATCGCCATACTTCTTCATTATTCTTTGATTAAAGACCACCAAGTCTCCTCCAGTACAACCATGAGCACGTCACGAGAGATCAAGCCATGAGTTAATTAATCCTCTTTGATTTTCCAGAGATTATCAACAGCCACCTTACGTGATCGATATCTCCACCATACGATATCTGAATCACTCGATTCTTCTTTCTAAAATCATTATCTGCCTGTTAGTGTAGTTAGATCATACCTATCTGTGGTGATGCTAAAGCCTATTAAATCAATCAAAAGCGCTTAATATTAATATGATAAATCTTGTAGAAATTTTTGTGGCAAATGGGTAATAGCTTTAGCTTTGAAACTTTTGCGGCAACTATAACAGAACCGACCAATTATACGAAATTAAGTAAGAAAATCATCCATCAAGCAGACGATTTAACAAACTTAAGCCCGTATAACCCAGTAATCCGTGAAATCACGACGGATTTCAAACCAACTTACATACCAGCCAACATCGTAATAAGTTTAGCGGTCGCCATCATAAATTACATAAAAGTTTGCATCGCAAATACATCGGAGTTTAAACATAGTTATTACAAACCAAGTTCAAATAAAAGTAGCGGAAGCATTTTGTTCAAACCACACACACTCACACAGAGTTCGAAATAAAGTGTCAGCTCATGATCATCTCCAACAAAAGCATCAGACGAGACGTAGGGAATGACCACTACCCATGGTCCTAAGCTTCTCCCATCGCAGGATAAAGGCAGTTGATGCAGTAGCCGTAATACATCTGTCCATCTGCAACAAGTGGGAACAAAGCCTTGAGTACGAGAAGGTACTCAGCTAGACTTACCCGACATAACCAAAAATAAATTGACACCAAGGATCATGATAGGCTTTATGGTAGGGTAGCTGACTCATTTGCAAAAAGGCATTTTTAGTATTTAAAGAATCTTTTCCAGAAGCTTTGCATCAAGTTAAATATTTATTAACCTGTCAACTACATTTGCACCTGTACTAGAGTAACATGTAATTAAACAGGTAAGGATAACCAATGATCATTAACAACTCTCATCATGTCATATTCCATATAACTATCCAAGTGTTCCATCAATATTACTACGATGAAGTAACTCAAGTCAAGTGTTCACTGTCCAGTGAACGATGGCGATTCGAATCAATTATTAACCAGCTGGTAATTTATTTCTCACACAAACCTCACTCACCCGCTAAAGTGAGATATTGGTCACCGAGTCAACTATTCAGGTAAGTCTCGAGTTTGCTAGGAACCACATATACCCGGGGGGCCACCCGAGTGCTTTTTGGCCTTATCATCGCACCCCCGTGTCCTACCACACCTGCTCCGGTATAGTGCGTTGCGGGCAATCCACTCAGTCCGAATAATCTCCCAGCTTCGCGATCAAAAGGTACATTATTCGGCCAGCTAAATGTAAGACATGCGTTCTGAAAGCATCTAGGCCCCGGGAGTTGGTTTCGGCAATTGATGACAACGCATTATTACCATGACTAACGTGTGTTTTGCAGAAACTTTGATAAGTTAGGTCATGGGGTTGATAACTGCTTTGGTCACTATGGTACTCATGCCCCTTGATGGAAATCATTTCGGTTTTCAAAGGATCAACGACAAGATTAAGGACGGTTAGTTCCGGATGTCAAGGTGTTGAGTTTCATCCGGAATAGTTGTTAGGATCTTCGCTTCTTTCCTTTGGCCGTACTATAAAGGGGGGCATGAGCGAGTAGCTTGACCTAGGTGAGTTTTTTGTTTAGGTGTGGCACACACTTGTCAAACTTAGCACTAGGTAGCTCAGGTAAAGCTCAAAGTTCAGTTGGAAGCAACTCGGTTCAAGTTGCGTCGTGTTTTGAAGTCGTTTGAGCCATTTACCCCTAACTGGACGTGATATCTGTCTTGACCGGACGCGTCCGATCAGTACTAACAGTCACTGCGTTTCAATCTGGTTGACCGGACGCGGTTCCTGTGAGAACCGGACGTGTTGATCGTGTTGACACGTGTCTTAGAAGGTAAGCGATCTAATCGGACGCGACTGGGAAGTGATCGGACACGTCCGGTCACGTTCTAGTAAGGTACTTTGCTGATCTGACGCGTCCGGTCATCACTGATCAGATGCGAATGAGCGTCAGGTCAAAGTACAATAAGGTCCTTGCACGACCGGACGCGTCCGGTCACCCCTGATCGGTGCGTCCGGTCACTCAGCGATGTCGTTTAGTTTTTCGACCGTTACGTTCGACCGGCGCGTCCGGTCACGTCGACCGGCACGTCCGGTCAGTGCGTATTTTGCTGAGTTGGCAGGTAACGGTTGGATTTGACTGTGGGGTGTATAAATACATCCCCTCCACCTCTTTTAGAGGTCTCTTGCTCATTTGTTCAGCTGAGAAACACCTTTCAAGTGTAAGGAAGTGCAAGAGCTCTAGTGAGGGTAGTGATTTGAGAATCAAAGTTTGAGAATCCCTCATTAGTGACTAGGGAGTAGCAAGTGTGCATCCACCTTCTCATTAGGCTTGTTATAATCAAGTGAGAGTTCTAGCTTGTTACTCTTGGTGATCGCCATCACCTAAACGGCTTGGTGGTGATTGGGAGTTTGGTGATCTTCCGGCGAGCTTGTGGATGACTCAACTCATCTTGTGAGCAGTTTTGGGTGATTTACCACGACGGAGTGTCAAAGAATCAGCCCGTAGAGAGCACTTGATCCTTGCGCGGATCAAGGGGGAGCTACACCCTTGCGTGGGTGCTCCAACGAGGACTAGTGGGGAGTGGCGACTCTCCGATACCTCGGGAAAACATTGCCGTGTTCCTAACCCTTACTTTCAAGCATTTACTTTCTTGTATTACTTTCATTGCTTGGTTTACTTTCCTAGAATTGTCGTGCTAGACTAGAATTGGAACTTAGGGTGCAAAACTTTTTACCGGTAGAATCACAAGGAACACTAGTAGGCACAAGGGGTGAACTTTGGCTTGTAGGATTTAATTCTTGCAATCAATTTTTAGAAAAACCCAATTCACCCCCCTCTTGGGCATCTTGATCCTTTCAATTGGTATCGAAGCCAAGTTGCTCCTATTTTAGGCTTCACCGCCTAGAGCAAGATGTCTAATGGGGAAGGACCACCTCCCATCTTCGAGGGAGACGATTTTCCATATTGGAAAATTCGCATGGAGGCGTACCTCGAAGCCATAGATGTTGGGTGTCTTAGAGCCACAACCGAAGGGCTTCCCGCTATCAAGGATCCCGCCAACCCAAGTGGTGACGAGGAGAAGTACGACCAGTGGAATGCAAAGGCAAAAAATACACTCTACTAGGGCCTAGGCAAGGATATCTTCAATCGTGTGCGTAATGCAAAAAACGCTCATAAATTGTGGGAAAACCTTTTGTAACACCCCAGGTGTTTGTCCCTCATTAAGCAGTGGGTTTGAGCTCAAACATGACAGATTAAGTGGAGATGACAATGTCAAGGTCAACCTATGGAGATGAGCCTAATCTAAACTTGGATGTTACTCCTTTGCTTTACATATAGGCCCCTTTTCAAGATATATGCTTGGTTGGTGTTATGGCAATATCTTCATGTGTCTCACCTTAGTACCTATCTATATTGATCTCTGGAAAAGCTTCATGGAGTTTGGAATCAAAAAGTCACATAAAATGATAAGTTATATCCTTGTTGGAATAGTGCTTGAATTGCACTATTAAGTGAATGAAAATATAGATCATCAACCAAATCTTGCAACCTTGCCCAAATGACTTTAGATGAACTCTACAATAAAAGTCATAAAGGGTTCATGTTGAGCAAATGTCAAGAAAATGCTTCCATAGATCAAAAAGGATAAATTAAGATTTATCGGGATGCTACTTTGACTTAGGGTGAACTGTGGCTTAGAGTGTTGACGTGGCGGTGAAACCTAAATAAAAGTTGTAGTTCATCTTATGTACAATAAACTTTGTTTAATAGTCGAGAGCTAGTTTAGTCTCTAACATAGTTTAACAAGGCTTCCAAAAGTGAATGCAGTGCTGTCCCTGGAGCTGAAAATTTGGCTAAGTCCCTAATGCACTAAAACTGAATTTTCAGTTTTGAGGTACCCCACTTTGGGGATTTATATCTCACAAACCATTTGAAAATTTACCATGAGCCTTTAAGCAATGTTGTTGTCCTCCTGTAGCTCTACACTTTTCATTACTGGAGTTTTCGCTAACTCGAATCGTATTAGGAGATGGACGGGGACGAAAATGGAGTTTCAGTCGGCTTGAACTGAAACCAAGGATTTCAATTTTGGGTGCCCTCCTTTGCAGCTCCATATCTCCCAATCTATGCCAAGTTAGCTCTGGACCCTTAAATCAATGTTGTTCACCTCGCAAAGCTCTACAACTTTGTCTCTTGCACTAAAATCAACGGATAAACGGTTTGGGAGATAGAGGATGGGAAAGATTGAGTTTTCAGTCATGTGTTTGCGGTAGTATTGGTTCCTTCACATTTTGAACGCCTTCAGCAGAGGTCGCGTCATGGCCGACCGTGCACAGGTGAGCAACGCCGCGTGGCTCTCGCACCTTTGCATGACTGCCACCTCGCATCGTTCACCCTGTCTTGGACAGCCGAGTGCCCCTCCCATCTCTCTTGTCTCGCTCTCTCCTTGTCTGCTTCGCTCGTTCACCGTGGACAGCCGCAGTTGAGCAGGAAGCTCCTGTCGCCGCTGCTCTCTCCTCCATCCTTGTCTCCTGTAGCTCGTCAATCTCTGCTGGTCCGCAAATCGGGCCGCTCCCATGGCACCGCCGGCCACCCTCGCGCCAGGCAGTGTGGCGCTACTGCAGCTGCCGAGCCGCTGCCGCCGCCAAGCTCACCGTCGTCGCTCGTTCCTCCTCATTCGTGCCTCCTCTTCTGCAACCGAGCACAGCGCCATCATCCTCTCATCACGCCGCCCCGGATTCACCCTTCCTGGTGCCACCGGCTGCTGGCTAGCTCCGCCGGCGAAGCCGCCATGAGCAGCGTTGCCGGTGCTCGTGGTCCGGTCTCTACGAGTCACCTCCGGTCATACAACAGGCTCCCACGGGTACGTGTGGGCCCCCTTGGTGCCGCACGGCCCACCCTCGCCACCGGCACCGCCCCTGCCGGCCAGCCAAACCAGCCCCATACCTCCTCTGCTCTCCTCGAACTGAAGAAGAAGAAGGACCGGCCGCGACAATAGGAAGTTTTCCAGGGGGTTAAGTACAAAGTCCAAGACTCAGATGAATAGGGTTATTAGGACTTGTTCGCCTGGTTTAAATAAAGTTTCTTTTAGGGTCCTATCTGCATAACTCTTGACTCAATTAAATAGTGCCGCATAGTGCAGTTTTTATTTTTCCTTTTTCTTTTATACATAATTATGGCTGAAACTTTGAAAATTAATATCTCATGCTAGAAAATTCATAAAATAGCAAATAAATACTTTTGGAAACCTTGAGAAGTGATCTATGCAATAGAGTCATAAAATATTAGGTGTTTGTAGATGTTTTCTGATGTTTTTATTTAAGATTTAAAAATACTCTAAAATGCTTATAAACTTGACCAGAGCAAGATCTAGAGTTTTAGAACCCCAAAAATAGTGATTCTTGCTTTGTTGATTTTGTGATGACATGTACTTGCTAGGAAAAATATTAAACACACTAGTTTTTCACTGTTTTCTTAAGGTTTTGATTTGACCTTGATAAATAAGGAAATCTACATTATATTGCTTGTCATTTTTATATCTTGAGTTGTGTTGCTCCAAATGATGTGAAATTTTTATGGTAGTCTTGTTATGCTATGTATGTACTGTGGTATAAATTTCATGGTCATTGCTTACTGTATGATCAAGTTATTGATTTAACTTGTGTATGGCTTGATAAATAACTTGTAAATAATATATAATTGATAAAATGGAAAATGTTGTTTCATTAGCTTATTATAATGTTTATTTATCATAATGAATCATGCTAGGGCCATGTGTTCATAGAAAATATGGAGTTTTAGGTTTAACTTGCTCTCACATCATTTATTGTATTAGCCATTTGTCTTTTTCATAGAGGTTGATATACATGTCCAAATGTCTTAAAATTTGGACAGTAGACTTTTGGTAGCATTTGTAGGACATTGTAATTTTGGTATAATTTATTATGCACTTTTTATAGGTGCTCATAATTCCATCTAATTATCTAAATAAAGTAAGAAAATATATTAAAAGAATTTATTTAGGAATGAGTACTATGTTTTATGGTGTTCATTAGTCATGTGTGAAATATTGGTAAAATTGTTTTTGCATAATTATATGTTTGCAACATATGTTAATAATTATTTCTTGCAATTACTAGTTTCTAGATAGTTCTGGGGGCAATATAAATTACCCCATGATAATGATGTTTTCTGAAAACCTTGTCTATAGAAAAGTTGTATATAATTCATGTATCTAGCTTGTGTTAAAATTTGGTGGCATTTGGTCAAGTAGTTTTTGAGTTATAGATGTTTAAAGTCAGGTCCTAGATTTGGTTGCTCTCTGTTGGGAGCAGACCAGATTCTGTAGGTTTATCTTTTTGACCTATTAAACTTGAGAATTAGGCTTAGGTGATTATAAATGAATTATAGAAAATTTCGTAAGCTTTCTAGAATGTCTTGTTGCATATCTTTTGGAGTTGTATATCTCCTGTTGTGGTTAAATTACTCAGCTGTTGTTCTGATGTCCTGGAGGTGGCAATTTCTAGTTCTAGTGCTTTGATTAACTCTGCTATGCTAGGGTGTGAAGTGTGGCTCATATCCTTGATGGTACTTGGGTTGGTACCCTATAATCTTATGATACTTGTGCCTTGATTGTTGTGCTTGCCCTCTTATATGTTATGCCTTAATGAGGATTAAGTTAATTAGCTCTAGGTGCTTATGTGAACTTGGTATGCTTACTTGATTACTTTGTTTATTGCGCTTCTATGCATTCATACATATGCATTGTTGCACCTCATTTAGGTACGTTAGCTAAAGCACGTGAAGGACCTAAGGTGGAGCCAAATCCAAAGGCGTAGTTGGTGGATCCATCCCGAAGATAAAAGGATCGGACAAGTGCTAGATTGAAGGATGCTCGCCAAGCGGGTTTCATCTGACATACTCTAACTTGAGTTGGTTCCCAGGCAAGCCCCGGAGCATTATAAGACTCCTACCTTCAAAGCAATTAATTCTATATATATTATAAGTATTGTTGCATTAAGTGGTAGGAGTTGGTTGGAAACCCTTGCTGCATTATATCACTCCTTGTCCAGATATATGAATCCTTGAATCCTACATAGACTAGGATCGAGTAGATGCTTAGCTCTGCTTTAAGCGGTAGAAGTCATGTTATTTCCTGTCACCTGCGAGATATAGAGATATTCATATATGACACGGTTGGCTATATGTGCTATCGTGGAATAGAACCATGTGTTAATAAAATGAAATGAGACCAGGCGGGATGACGATAGTGAAGCAACAAGGCATGGAGGTCTTGGGTGTGGATCTATCCCCGTCTGAGTCGTTTAAGGACCGATTCGCTGTACGTCCTTGAGTCATGTTGAACGCAGTCTAACACTTAGTTGGCCGGATAAGTCGTTCCGACCGTGAATCCGAGTAATACAGTTCAGGCTGGAAATCGATTGGTAGGTCGCATCTTGGAGGAGAGTAACTGTTGTGCTTGGGGACATTGGAGTGAGACCAAGGGGGGGTTAGAGTCCCTAGCACCTGGCAGAGTGTCGCCCTTGGGGATACAGCATCAATCGAACTCGCGGCTCCTGAACTATACCAAAGGTGACCTGAGCAGCCCTCATCAGGCGTGACGTGATGAGTGTTAGAAATACCCCTCCAGCTAGATAGGAATTTAATTTGAATCGCCGTCGCTCCCGGTTAGTGAGCACTTGACTTGAGCAGCAGCAACGTAGATTCCATTAAATTGAACGGATGGTTAATTGGATAATGACGAAAAGGTTGCCTCAATTCATACCTGCTATGGTTAATATTGTTTGCTCCTAATAAAGTAAGTGCTCTAGTACAGGTTCTAATATAGATGATAGGTTAATGATAATTAACTTGATGCTTAAGCATTAATGATTGATCATCTATATTAAGCTTTTATGCAAAATATTGTCAAGCTAGCCCCACTTTATATCAGCCTTGCATGATCTTTGGTGTCACCTTATTTCTGGTTTCTAACGGGTAATTCTAGCTGAGTACTTTCTCGTACTCAGGGTTTTATCCCCACTTGTTGCAGGTTGTGATGTATCATGGCGACTGCAAGAGTTGGTTGGCTCCTGCCGTAGAGGCGGAGTGTGATCATGGGCATGATCCTTCTGAATTATCTTCTCTCTAATGCTTTTGTTAGAAGTCAACCTTGGTACTGGCATGTATTTGAAATAAGGGTGTTGTTGGTTTCAAATTACTTTGCTTCCGCTACTTTTGAACCTAAGTTGTAATAACTACGTTGAACTCCGATGTATATTGAACTACTTGTGAAATGGAGGTAACATGTGACTGGTTATGTTGAATCACTACGATCTTGGCTTGTATGTTGGTTGATTGGAAATCCCTCATGATTTCATTGGACTACCGAAGTTATATGGGCTCAAGTGAGAGAATTTGATCACTTCGGTGATTGTTTTTGTACTTATGCTCTTATAATTTGGATGGTTCTGTTACACCTTTGTGCTCTCCATGAGGGAACTAAGAGTGAGCACGAGGAACGCTATCACATTGCTTTGAAGAAAATTAATTCTTTTGAGATGCTTCCAAAAGAAAGTGCTAATGAAATATACACTCGATTGAATGTTCTTGTAGAGGATCTCAATGCTCTCGGGCTCACTCAAATGAGTCAATCGGATGTTGCAAGGAGGATCTTGAGCGTTCTTCCCGTTGAGAAGTATGGTCACATTATCACCGTGCTTCACCAAAGTGATCTCTCCACCGCAACACCAACACAAGTATTGGGAAAGATCAATGCACATGAGATGTACATGCACATCACTCTAGAAGAGGGCTCATCATCGTCCAAGAAGAAGGACTTGGCCTTCAAAGCTAGCCATGACAAGAAAAAGAAGAAGGGTCAAGCCATGATGGTGCAAGAAAGCTCAAGTGAAAGTGATATTGATGACGCATCACTTGCACTCATGGTGAGAAAGACCACCAAGATGCTAAAGAAGCTCAACAAGAGTGGCATCAAGTTCGATGGCAAGAAGAAGAAGTTCTTCACAAATAGCAAAAGGAAGCCTATATCCGAGATGGATTGCTACAATTGTGGTGAACTTAGCCACTTAGCTCATCAATGCCCTAAGCCTCCAAAAGACAAGTACAAGAACAAGAACAAGGGCAAGAAAAATGATTCAAGTGATGAAGAAGATGAGAAGAAGAAGAACAAGCCATACAAAAAGAAGGATGGCAAGAGGAAAGAGTTTCACAAGAAGAAGAAGGGAGATAAAGCTTACATTGTTGGTGATTGGCTCACCAACATTGAGTCATTATGTGAGTCCTTAGACGATGAGAGCGACGATGAGAAAGAGAAGGCCGCCGCATTTATGATTGGGCCATCATCATCTTCACCGACATCTTCATCACCACCTTCACCGCCACCTTCACCATCATCGTTCACTTCTCACCTATGCCTTATGGCCAAGGGTGAACGAAAGATACAAAACAATGAGAGTGATGATGATGATAGTGATAGTGATAATGAATATGATGCACCTTCTTATGATGAACTTGTAAAATTATTGAACAAATACTCTAAAGTCATAAGAAGAACTAGAAATGAAAATGATGAGCTCCAAAATAAAAATGACTCACTCTCATCTAAGCTTGAGAATGCACAAAAGACTAGTAATGAGCTCAAAAATCAAAATGAAATTATGTCTTCTACTCTCAAGGAGCTAAAAACTTCTAACAAAGAGCTTAGAGATGAACATGATAAACTTGAGAAGAAGTATGATGAGCTCAACACTAGGCACAACTTGCTAAAAGACAAATATACTACATTGAAAATCAATTATGATAGTCTTGTTATTGCTAATGAGCTTTCTCTTGAGACACATAATGCTACTAACCAAGTTGTTAAGATTGATATAGCCACATCATATGATGACTTGATTATTGAGAGCATTGAGCAAGGCTCTAGTGGCAAAGGCAAGAATGTGGTTGAGTCTGACAACTATGATGATTATGTCAAGCTCAAGAGTGAA
Source organism: Saccharum hybrid cultivar R570 (assembly GCA_038087645.1). Taxonomy (NCBI): domain Eukaryota; kingdom Viridiplantae; phylum Streptophyta; class Magnoliopsida; order Poales; family Poaceae; genus Saccharum; species Saccharum hybrid cultivar. The sequence goes on from JAQSUU010000810.1 coordinate 695,625, forward strand.
AATGAGATGCTTAGAAATGAGAACAAGAAGCTAAAAGAGTTGATGGCTCTTGAAAAGCAAACATCAAATGAATCACTTATTGAAGAGAACAAAAAGCTCAAGCAAGAGAAAGAGCATCTCAAGACCGGCCTAAGCAAGTTTACAAGAGGCCAATATTTACAAAGTGAGCTACTCATGAACACCGTCATGAAGATGGATAGAAGTGGCATTGGTTACTTGGCAAATCAAGAGAAGAAGGCTAAAGCTCAACAACAACAAAACAAGTCAAAACTCAAGCCAAAGAGATGTGTTGAGTGTGGACAAGAAGGTCATTTTGCTCATAAGTGCAAAACTCCACCACCACAACCCTTGCCCAAGCACGCTAGACCCTTTGCTTTCAATGCTCATTACATGCTTAGAAAAGATTCAAGTGAAAAGATGAAAGTCATGTTCTTGGGTCCCCCAAACAAGAATAGGCCTAAAAAAATATGGGTTGCCAAGTCACTAGTTGAGAAAGCCAAGGGTCCCTCTCAAGTTTAGGTCCCTAAACAAAAAGCTTGATCTCTTGTGTGTAGGTGAACTACAAGACCGGTGGATCTCATTGGTTTTATTGATAGTGGTTGCACTCAACATATGACCGGTGACCCTCGTATGTTCATCTCACTTCAAGAGAATGGGGTATGTCAAGAGAAGATCATATTTGGGGACAATTTAAAGAGCAAAGTCAAGGGTATAGGCAAGATTGCAATATCAAATGATCACTCTCTTTCAAATGTGCTCTATGTTGCTTCATTGAGTTTCAACTTACTATCCGTTGGGCAACTTTGTGACCTTGGCTACCAATGCTTATTCACTCCTACTGAAGTGGTAGTTTCAAAGATAGATGACAAGCAAATAATTTTCAAAGGCTTTAGATACAACAATCTCTATCTTGTTGATTTCACCTCCGAAGATGCAAACTTAATGACATGTTTGTTCACCAAAACTTCACTTGGGTGGCTTTGTCATAGGAGGCTTGCTCATGTTGGAATGAACACTCTCAACAAGCTTTTGAAGAAAGAATTAGTAAGAGACTTGAAGGATGTTAAGTTTGAGAAGGACAAACCTTGTAGTGCATGTCAAGCCAACAAACAAGTTGCAAATACTCATCCAACCAAAGCTTACATGTCAACATCAAGAGTGTTAGAACTTCTACACATGGATTTGTTTTGTCCTACAACTTACAAGAGCTTGGGTGGAAATCTATATTGTTTTGTGATTGTGGATGACTACTCAAGATACACTTGGACTTTTTTTCTTCATGACAAATCCAAAGTGGCCAATTGCTTCAAGAAGTTTGCAAAGAGAGCTCAAAATGAATTTGAAGTCAAGATAAAGAAGATTAGAAGTGACAATGGCAAAGAGTTTGACAACACAAACATTGAAGCTTATTGTGATGAGATTGGAATCAAGCATGAAGTTTCATCAACCTACACTCCTCAACAAAATGTTATAGTTGAGAGAAAGAACCGGACATTGATCACCCTTGCAAGAACAATGCTAGATGAGTACAATACACCGGAAAAATTGTGGGCCAAGGCAATCAACACCGCATGCTATGCTTCAAATCGCCTCTTCCTACAAAAGTTTCTTGGCAAGACCCCCTGAGTTGCTAAATGGAAAGAAGCCGGATGTCTCATTCTTTTGGGTGTTTGGGTGCAAATGCTACATCTACAAAAAGCATCAACACCTAGGGAAGTTTCAAAGACATTGTGATATTGGCTTTCTCGTTGGTTACTCATCAAAGTCCAAAGCATATAGAGTATTTAACCATGCCATCGGTTTGGTTGAAGAACATATGATGTGGAATTTGATGAATCTAATAGCTCCCAAGGAGCAATTGAGAATTGTAATGATGTAGGTGATGAACCATTAAGAAAGGCAATGAAGAACATGCCGGTGGGAGACATCAAGCCTAAAGATGATGAAGACAATGTACAAACTGTCAATCCACCATCTTCATCACATGTGCCTCAAGATGATGATAAGAATGAGAGAGTTGAAAATGAAGACATTCATGTCTCTTATGAACAAGCCGAGGCACAAGCTCAAGATGTTGATGCTCCCTAACCCTCTCCTCAAGTGGTTGAAAGAAGAAACTCACCTCTACTTCAAGCACATCCACAAGATCTTATCATAGGAAGTCCTACAAAGGGTGTAATGACTCGATCTCAAAAGCTTGCTTCTTTTGTTGAACAACACTCTTTTGTCTCTTGTCTTGAACCTAAGAATGTAGAAGAAGCTCTTCAAGATCCAGATTGGGTGAATGTTATGCACGAAGAATTGAACAACTTCACCCGCAATCAAGTTTGGACACTTGAAGAGCATCCAAAAGGTGCAAGAGTCATTGGAACCAAGTGGGTGTTCCGCAACAAGCAAGATGACCAAGGCATAGTAGTGAGGAACAAGGCAAGACTAGTTGCAAAGGGGTTCTCTCAAGTTGAAGGTCTCGATTTTGGAGAGACCTTTACACCCGTTGCAAGACTTGAAGCTATTCATATCCTTCTTGCATATGTATCGCATCATGAAATGAAACTATATCAAATAGATGTGAAAAGTACTTTTTTAAATGACTTCATAAATGAACTAGTCTATGTTGATCAACCTCATAGGTTTTAAGACCCTAGATATCCTAATCATGTTTATAGGTTGTCCAAGGCTCTATATGGGCTTAAGCAAGCCCCTAGAGCGTGGTATGAGCGCCTCTGGGACTTCCTCATTGAGAAGGGCTTCACTATTGGAAAGGTCGACACCACACTATTCACCAAAAAGCTTAATGGGGAGATCTTCATTTGTCAAGTCTATGTTGATGATATCATCTTCGGATTAACAAATGAAGATTATTGCAAGGAATTTGGTGAATTGATGTCGAAGGAGTTTGAGATGTCTATGATTGGTGAGCTAACATTCTTCCTTGGTTTTCAAGTCAAGCAAATGAGAGAAGGGATTTTTATCTCTCAAGAAAAGTATACCAAGGATCTTCTCAAGAGATTCACGATAGAAGAGTGTAAGCCAATCAAGACCCCAATACCATCTAATGTACATCTCGACCTAGATGAGGGAGGTAAACCGGTTGATCAAACTCTCTACCGTTCTATAATTGGTAGCTTGTTGTACCTTACCGCATCTAGGTCTGATATCATGTTTAGTGTGTGCATGTGTGCTCGCTTTCAAGCGTGCCCCAAATAACCTCACCTAAGTGTCGTAAAAAGAATCTTAAGATATCTTAAGCACACCCCAAGCATTGGTCTTTGGTACCCCAAAGGAGCTAGATTCCAACTAGTTGGCTATTCCGATTCGGATTATACCGGTTGCAAAATTGATAGAAAAAGCACATCTGGAGGATGCCATTTGCTTGGGAGGTCTTTAGTATCTTGGTCATCTAAAAAGCAAAATAGTGTGGTTTTGTCCACCACCGAGGCAGAATACATTACCGTGGGGGCTTGTTGTGCACAAATCTTATACATGAAACAAACCCCCCCTAGACTATAGAGTTGTTCTTGATAAGGTGCCACTTTTATGTGACAATGAAAGTGCCATTAAAATTACTAATAATCCGGTACAACACTCACACACCAAGCACATTGATATCCGTCACCACTTTCTAAGAGATCATGTTGTTAAAAATGATATATCACTAGAAGGTGTAAGAAGTGAAAATCAATTAGCGGATATCTTCACCGAAGGGCGCGTGGCACGCGGCGTCGGCGACGTACGACCACGCGGCGGCCGGCTTCTGCCGCGGGCGCCACGGCGTGTGCGCGCGCGGGCGGGCGGGAGGAGGCGGACACGAGCGCGGGTCGAGCCGGCTTCGCAAGCAGGCCAGGAAGTGAGGCGGCGGCCCAAAAGGTGAGGAAATACTTTTTCCTTTTATAAATAAATTTCTAGATTTTCTAAATTGATTCAAATTCAAATTTTGAGGATGAAAAAGGCATTTTCACAAGTTGTCCCCAAAACAAAAGTTGTTCAAAATTTAATTCTATACAACTTTCATTTAGGGCACTTTTCAAAATTCTAAACAGATTTTGAATTAATGATTTAAAGTCCTATTTTTAAATAAAAACTCATTTTTCTAGAATATTTTTAAAAGCAAAATTTGGGGAGATTTTAAATACAAAAGTTGCTCCAAAAATCATGCTAATTAATTCTAAGTCATTTAAAGTTATAGCCCAATAAGTTTTATCACTCTTAGCAAGCAATTGCAATAATTTAGGGTTCAAACAGATATTTTTCACACTTCAATTTAAATTCAACTTATATTGCATGTGATAATGAACATGTATGTGATGCTAATGCTCATGCTTTAGGATGTTAATGCATGCTTAACACCCATGGGTGTTACAACAGCTTCATGGTTTTATTAGGTGCTTGTTGTAGTTTTGTAGTTTTTGAATAGCTTACTAGATGTGATAGCTAAGTTTCTATAGCCGTAGTAAATATTAAATCGGAAATAAATGAAGAGTATACAATTTAATGAGTAAAGATTAATTGGATCAGTTTACTCTTGCTTAGTAATAATAGTAGACAGCCTGGTATGTTAGTCATTAGAGCTAGCTTAGTAGCTTAGTAATAGTTGTTGTTTTAAGAGTTGTTGTTGTCATTGCATTAAGTCATGTCATCATTCTTGCATATAGATCACGAGATAGTGGAGTACGTGGCTGCGGAGGAGCCGGAGTACGAGGAGATCGTGGAGGTGTATGAGGAGGAGGTCCCCGTGCAGGAAGGAGCCTCGGAGCCGTCAACCACTAACTTTGCTGTACACCAGAATGCCCAAGGAAAGCCCCGGTGCATAACATTTATTTTGAAATGATAATAGGATATCTATGTTATATGTGCATTTACGTTTCAGGAGTTCTGTTGAAACCCACTTGCATAAATATTACTACACAAGAGTCTTACTAGTTTAGGCCGTGTAGTGCCGTGCTTAGGTTTCATTAGCATGAACAACATGGTGTTGTTCACGATAGGTGATCATTATTATCACTATGGTTAACATGGAAATAAAGGCAGGTGAAATGGTGACCGGGCAGGGATGTTGTTTGGTAGTGGTGGATATGACAAGGGGTGTCCTGCAGCCAACAGGGCATCACTGGGTTACATTGTTTCCCTGTCCGAGTCGGTTAAGGACCGGTCGTTGCATTTGGATGGTTGTCAGGTCACAGATCTCCTTATCCCGAGCATATACTAGCGGATGGGGGCTAGAAAGACTTGTTATTCTCTTGTCATGGGTTCTGGCTCCATCCGGACCAACTGAAGGTGGATTATATATGGGTATTAGGAGGTCTAAGCACTGCGAGAGGGCGGGGGCTTAGAGTCCCAGTATGGACGGAGACTCGGTTCTCTTGACAGGAGGGTAATGGGTTGGTCCCGTTTGTACCTCGGTACGGGCGGGGCGTGTGTTTTTCGAGGTACCCAGATGGGCTACATTGATTCACGAATCACCATGTAAGCGGTCTGATATGACTTGATCCGGGCATCGTTGTAAGAACTAAAAGAGAAAAAGGTGAATAAGGATGGATTTGTATTGACCAACTCTTATTTGAAAATAGCATAAGTGCTTACATAGATAATTAGCTGATAAACTAAAAGATGGCAAATAAAAGAATTGCAATAAGAATCCACTATTAGTAATGCTTTTCTGCAAACTTGAACCAGTAGCCAAAAAGTCTATCATGATCCTTGGAGTCGGGAAATTATTCCCAGTCGGGTAAGTCTTGCGAGTACATTATGCACTCAGGGTTTATTTTACCCCTGTTGCAAGGTGCTGCTCGAGGCTTTGTGTGGAGGATCGTCTGCTGGGCTCAGATGGATCTTTGCTACGCTCGCTAGATATTTATTTCCGCTGTTTTAATTCCGCACTCTGAACTTGGTATTGTAATAACTTATTTTCTGAAGACTATGTTGTATGGAATAAACTAAGTATTGTACTCGTTTTCATTATTGGATCCTGGGTGAAAATGTGGATGGTTTCGAGTTCTCCCATTGGGTGTGCTCGACAGAAACGGCTGGAATAGCCGCTGGCGGAGTACTTAGTGCCTAGAGGAAGACCCTTCGTTAGTGTGTTATTTTGGACGGTTCTGCCACACAGCTGCAGTGCCGCGCAAATCATAGCTAGTGTCTGGGGAAAAGAATTTGCGCTCGTGCGGGACGGGAAACAGGAGTCCGGAGACACTGTCGGTCACTCACATTGGTGGGTGCAGTAGAGAATTTGGGCCATTGGGCCTTTGGGTTGGGGAGGAAAAAGGTTTAGGCTGTATTTTTCTTTTTTTTAATATACATATATGTATAAATATGCTATACGTATGAATTTTTTTTTGTCAAAAAATTTTGGGTATTCAACTGAATACCCTTGAATCATGCTAGGCCCACCCCTGAACCACAGTGGAAGAGGCAATCCTACTAGACCATTCGAGTACATCTATGATGAAAAATCAATAAAAAAGTATAGGAAGAATATTGAAAAACAATACTCCCTCCATTCTAGCTATAAATTTGTCCATAGCACACCTTGTACAGAGACCAAGGAAGTACTCCTTCTGTTCCAGATTATAAGTCGTTTTGACTTTTTTTATATCTATTTTGCTATGAATCTAGACATATATTATATCAAGATACACAACTAAATGGATGTAAAAAAAACTCAAAGCGACTTATAATTTGAAACTGAGAGAGTACTTGTTTATAGCAATCTATGTCTTTGTTAAATGTAGTAACAACAATATAATACAACATTTTGTTGCTATATCGAAGCATTCAACTAAGGTACCCTTATAATATCTTCCATGAGAATTTTGTCACACAACTTGCATATATAGGTCTCCTCTCTATTTCATAGTCACGATTTTTTTTTCCACGTAACGTCACTAAGGGTGTGTTTGATTGTGTTTCTTGCTGCAACCTGGCTAGCAAATTAAGCCTGGCTGTGTAGGCTTGCATAAGGCAATACAACAGCCATATGTTTGGTTTGTCTGTGCTATCTAAGCCTAACTATCTAAAATTTTGTTTTTGTTGGCTGTATGGTTCCAGTAGAATCACCTTCTCTTCTATATATGTGGTGACTTTTAGCTTCGTCACCGCCCATCTATCCATGTTGGCATTTCACCGAGCAGGTAGCGCTCGCCACCAATCATGGGGCCTGCACCCTTTGCTGTCCACCAACCATGGTGCCCTGCAAGTGGCACCGTCACTACATCGGACCAATGAGGAAGCCATGGATTCGCTGCCTGGAGAAGGAGATCGCATCCGCATCCGGACCTGGACCTCCGCAACGATGAGGTGACGAGGATCCTGAAGTGGAACTGGACCTCCGCAGCGAATCGTGCCTTCGACGAGGAAGCTACTTCTGCAGCGAATCGTGCCTTTGACGAGGAAGCCATGGACCTGCTCGAAGCGAGGATGCAGTGATGAGGATCCTGCCTTCGACGAGTGTCGCATCCGCATCGAGGGCCGCATCCGCGTCGGGCTCCGGGGTCGCATCCGCTGCAACCGCATCGGGCTCCGGGGCCACATCCGCCAGAGCCGCCACAATTCGCGCTGGCGTGGAGGACGGCCGACGGCGTCAAGGAAAGCCGGGGACAGGAGCGCCGCAACCATGTCCGGCTCTGGGGCCGCATCTACCAGCGCCGCCACAGCTCGCGCTCGCGTGGAGGACGGCCGACGGCGTCGAGGAAAGCCGGGGACAGGAGCGCCGCAACCGTGTCCGGCTCTGGGGCCGCATCCACCAGCGCCGCCACAGCTCGCGCTTGCGCGGAGGACGACCGACGGCGTCGACGAACACCGGGACAGGAGCGCCACTTGTAGGGAGGTGACGCGATTCTTCCCCGACGCTACGGATTGCTTAGCCAAGCCTGGCTAGCTTCGGGGGAACGGCCGCCCGCCATGTTTCCGGGAAGCTAGTTAAGGGGCTCTAGGTGTACTTATTACCTAAGCCTGGCCAGAAGCATGAAACAGGCAACCAATCATGTACAAGGTGCATCTAGGAAGGGGCTAAGAGCAGGTATAATAATAGGCTTATAGCCGAGCTAATGCTGATGTGAAGGAGAGAAAGGAGGAGAGAGATGAGAGCTTGGCTCCCATGTAAGTACCAAGCTGGGCACGAAAGCATATTTATTAGTGGATGTAACAGAACCGCCCAATTATACGAGATTAAGTAGGAAAATCATCCAACGGAAGGACAATTTAACAAACTTAAGCCTGTATAACCCGGTAGTCCGTGAAACCTCGACGAATTCCAAACCATTTCGCATAACAGCCAAGATCGTACTAAGTTTAGCGGTCACCATCATAAGTTACATAAATGTTCGCGGCATAAAATACATCGGAGTTTAAACATAGTTATTACAAACCAGGTTTGAATAAGAGTAGCGGAAGCGGTAGTTCAAATCACGGACACACACAACATTTTAAAATAAAGTGCCAGCTTGTGACCATCTCCAGCAAAAGCATCAGACGAGAAGTAGCGAATGACCATTGCCCATGGTCCTATGCTTCGCCCATTGCAGGATATAGACAGTTGATACAATAGCCATAGTACATCTGTCCATCTGCAACAAGTGGGAACAAAGCCCTGAGTACGAGAAGGTACTCAGCTAGACTTACCCGTCATAAACCAGAAATAAAAGACACCAAGGAATCATGATAGGCTTTTTGGTGGGGTAGCTGACTCATTTGCAAAAAAAAGGCATTTTTAGCATTTATGAAAACCTTTACAACAGCTATGCATCAAGTTAAATCTTTATTAACCTGTCAACTACATTTGCACCTGTACTAAAATAACATGGAATCAAACAGGCAATGATAACCAATGATCATTAACAACTTCTATTATGTCATAATTCATATAACTGTCCAAGTGTTCCATCAATATTACTACGATGAAGTAGCTCAAGTCAAGTGTTCACTATCCAGTGAACGATGGCGATTCGAATCGATTATTAACCAGCTGGTAAGTTATTCCTCACACAAACCTCACTCACCCGCTAAAGTGAGGTGTTGGTCGCCGAGTCAACCATTCAGGTAAAGTCGCGAGCTTGCCAGGAACCACTTGTACCCGGGGGCCGCCCGACTGCTCTTTGGCCTTATCATCGCGCCCCCGTATCCTGCCACTACTGCTCCGGTACAGTGCGTTGCGGGCAATCCACTCGGCCCGAATAATCTCCCAGTTTCGCGGTCGGAAGGTACTTTATCCGGCCAACTAAATGTGAGGCATGCGTTCAACATGACCCGAGGGACAACAACGGACGGTCCTTAATCAACACAGACGGAAAACACTACAGTCCGAAACCCTGCAAGTTTCCGCCCGGTCTCAATTTCATTTCACACTTAGTTATACCATGACTTCATAGTCAACCAAACAGATCCAAGTAACCACCTATAGCTCGCAGGTGACAGGAAATCACCCGACTTCTACCGGTCTAAGCAAGCTAAGCATTGACTCGACTGCGGATACCAGGGTAACAAGGATATAGTATAACAAAGGTAAGCAAGGTATAATGCAGCAACGTCTGCAAACAACTCCTAACGTAATGCATCAAATTAAGTAAAGTTAATAATAAATTATTTGCAAACCGGGAGAGAAATGCTCCGGGGCTTGCCTCTCTCGAAGGAACTTGGACGGTGGTCGGGGCACTCGGGGAGATCTTCACCGGCCTCTTCTTCGGCTTCTGTCACCTCCTGCTGCTGCACCTCGATCTGCTCCTCTAGCTCCTCGGGCAAGACGACTGGGTTCTCGGTTTGCGATCCTGTATGATGCAATGTGCGTAAGTGATTATGCAAATGGTGCATCGAAGGAGATGAATGCAATGGATATGTTTAAATGCAAGGTAGTCAACATCATCCAAGAAATTATACTACAAGCACATGTCATCTACTGCATTCTCTTCTACTACTAATATGTTAAGTTACCATATCTTATGAAATGCTTCAAAGATACACGAAAGCTTTACTAATTTCTTAATCACACTTAAAGCAATACTTGCTTAAACCCTAATTAATAATAAGTTTGAATAGCAACATATATTTCTGATGCTCCTAAAAATCTGAGAAAATTACAGTAGCATAATACTACTCTAAACAGACTACCATAAAAATTTCATGGCATTTGGATAAGTAAACTATCCTACACAAAAATGACAAGCTATAGCCAAAAAAAATGAGCATGAAATTACTTTGTACTATGAAAAGTGTCAAACAACAGAATTAATATTTTTCCTAGGTTCTTCATAGCATATAATGACTGTACAAAAATTTTCACATGCATGTTTTATACAAAATTTGTTCTCTAGCAAAAATAACAAAAATTAGTCATTAAAGGCACTTGAGCTACACCTAAAAATTTTCCCACAGCACATGCATGAAACATATTTTTTTCCTAGGAAGTACATGACATAAGAAGATTTAACAAACTTGGAATCATATTTTTCTGAAGCCTATAGATTTTTCTACATATTTTTTTAAGTTATCAGCAATATCAAGAATTAATTAAAGCTCTACAGAAAAGTATCCCAAAAATAACATGCAATAAGTTTCCCAAGTAGATCTAGTGATAAGGAACCTAGCAAAATTTGTTTCAACAAATTTGGAGCAAGTTTGATCATCCAAACATTTTTCAAACCATAATAAATTTCAAATAATAAAGAATAAAGGAAATCAAATCTCTTAAATGTTACTGGGCCAGCCCGTGGAAACGAACTGGCCCACTGCCACAACCGGCCTGCGCGGCCCGAGCGCGAGGGAGGGGGAGACGGCCCAACAGGGCGTCAGCCCACGGCCTGGCTCGGCCTGGCCGGCTGAGGCAGAGCGCCCCGCCGGCGCGGCTCGGCCAGCGGCCGGCGACCATCTCCGGCCACGGCAGCGCAAGCAAGCGAGCGCAGGAGGTTCGCGAGGCATTGGCGAATGCGAGCCGGTAGCTAAGCAGGGTGGAGAAGGGGAGGAAGGAGGAGTCCCACGGCGGCCGAGCGCGGCGGCGCCATGGCCGTCGGGGGCGAGGCGCGGGGAAGCTCACTCTGGGTTCGGAAGGCGGCGCAAGCGCGAGCGTGGGTGGAAGGAAGGCGAGGCGGAGTTGTGGGCGCGAGCAATCGGGGAATGGCGCGGTGGTGCGGGAGCTCGACGCCGACGGAGCTGCGGGCGTGGCGAGCGCAGAGCTCGAGCTCTCGGCTCTGGAGGGGAGGAAACGCAGGCGGGAGTGAGCGAGCGCGCGGGCACCAGCAGGTGAAGGCGGGCGTGTGGGCGCGGTGCCAGGCCGCGGCTGCCGCGCGGCGGGCGTCGCCGGCGCATGGTCGCCACGCGGCGGGTGTCGCCTGACGCGGTCGGCGCGTGGGCGCGCGGCGAGCAGGGGAACGGCGCGTGGCTGGGCTGGCGCGGCGCGGAGGCAGGCCAGCGCGTGAGGTGGGCCAACGCGCGCGGGCGGGCTCGCTGGCGCGCTGGGCCGGCTTCGGCAGGCGGGCCAGAAGCGAGGCGGCGGCCCGCGAATGAGAAAAAAAAACCTTTTTCATTCCTATTTTCAAGAAATTTTTAAATGCCAGCTTTAAAATATTATTTTGAGCAAGAAAATGACTTCTTTTGAAAATGTACCAAAAATGAAAGTTGTTTAGAATTTAATTCTCTACAACTTTGCTTTTATAACCAAAGCCAAATTCTTTCTGGATTTTGAATTGTAAGATCAAAGTCCACGTTTAGCTCAAAACCCTAATTTTTTTTGGAATTTATTTTTGAAGCCAAATTTTGAATTAATTTGAATACAAACATTGCTCCAACAATTGAACTAAACATTGCTAGATGATTTAAAATAGTAGCCAAACATGTTTTACTAACCTAGCAAGACAAATTCAGGTCAAAACAATTCTTAAACAGGTGTATGCAACATTTAGGTTTCACGCATGTTTCAGATGTTTCAAAGCAATGTTTCAATTGTTATTCACATGATTAGGCATGTATGATTTGGATGCTTGATGATACATGATATGCATGATTTGCAGTGCCTAAATGCAGGCATAACACCGGGGTGTTACAGTGGACATAAGTAGCAAGTATTATGAGGAGAAATAGGAGAGAGACTTTTTGAAAACAAATAGAAGACACTTATTATACTAATTAACATGCACGTGCGGCACGCACGTGCATAGAAGATATATGTCGTTTTTAGTTGCCATTTTCTAGCTTAATTGTCGTTACATTCTTATCCTAATATTTCCACGTTTTTTAATCTAATATTTTTTTGATAGTTCTATCAGTAAGTTTTTTTCTATATATATTTTTATTTTTTATTTTTCTATATTTAAAACACATGCATGTGCAACACGCACGTGTCTATTAAAAAATCATAAATATCAACAATAATGTCATTTTGTACAACTCTTCATCACCATTGTCCTCCCCCATTACATAATGTAAAAAAGCTAGCATAGTAGAAATCAAGTCACCAGGTTTATTACAAAACACATCCATCTTCTGTGCACATATTATTTAAAATATTGTATTTGATCTATAGCCAAGTAACTGTAACCATACTCAGAGATAGTGCAAAGAAATAAACAAATTATTTAACTGAAACTTAAGGAGATTACAACCATTTAAAATGTTACTTTTAAACAAAATACAATATAAATTGTCACCATCAGCAGCAAATTGTTGTAGCCACACACACAACATGATAATGAGTGGGGTAAGTTGTACCCTGCAAAGACTCCAAATCATATTATATAGTCCTGAGCTAGCCTATGTTCCTAGCACTTATTGTCAAGAAACAAAGTAGAGAAGGATTACGTTACAAAATTATTCTTGTAAGGTTATGGTATAATATGATTTATGTCTAATTTAAGAGAACTTTACATAAAAATATAGCACAATAGCCAATGCAATAACAAACGAAATTAAAAAGTGACAGATCTACATATTAATAAATGATGAGAAGTTTCACAAACGAACCAGCTTGAAGATCAAACATCTAAATTAGCATGGATGTAATAATAGCGAAGGGATACCATTCTTTTGCCTTTTGAATATTCTTTTGAGATTTTTTTTTGGATTGTCAGCAATACCAACGCCTACAACATTTATTAGTTTCAGTAAGCATCTTAAGAACATGTATCTATTAGTTTTAGTAGGCATCTTAAGAACATGTATCTACTATGTTGGCCTATGTGTGTTACATGTATCCTTCAAACGGGCTCGACGACTACGCTGATAATTACGTTGATAATCACGTGTTTTAGTCTGAGCTTCCTCCTCCTTTTGTTTTTTATGTTCATGCTGTTCAAAACCTTTTAGATCTAAATATTCAATATCTGCATCAGCGTTCGATGTGTCTCTTCTCCTCTTATGATTAGAATTTTGCTCACCTATATTTAGAAGAATGCTTATATATATATATATATATATATATATATATATATATATATATATATATATATATATATATATATACACACACACACACACACACACACACAATGGCAACACAAGAAAACCTTGCATGTTCTGTTCGGTTGTTATGAGCTGAGATGTATCAACCAAATTTCCTGCATTGACCTCTGCCTTCAAATGAACTCTTAGTTTACGTTGATATTCACGCTGATATTCACACCTTTTAGCAAGAAGTTTTTCCTTTTTATCATTAGACAATGAGGCATAACTCTTCCGGCTGTTTTGGTTTTTGCGTTCACGTTGTTCGTGACCAGCTGAAAATGTCAAGCGAGCGACAATCAACATAAGATGAACACTATTATCTAATATTTTTAAAATTACTAAAATGCAAATTACCTTGCTGCATATTAGTATGTCCTTCCATTGGCAATTGGTTTAACGATACTTGAAAACCAGATATCTTTTAAAATATTAATTAGCATTTCTTCAATCGGCTTTTGAAGACTAATACAGACATCAACTGTTGTATGTGGACAGTTGTCTGGGATGTTGCGGAGCTTGGATAGAGGAACGATCGTCACCTGTGATGTATGGAGATCAAAGTAGAAGAGCCACCTGTGATGAACTCCAACGGAGATGAAGTAGAATAACTACAGCAGTGATATACTCCAACTTCAACGGAGACCAATGGAGATCGAAGTAGAATAGCTCCACCTGTGATGAAATCCAACGTGATTCAAAGCACAACAACTGCAGTGTGATCGGAGATTAAAGTAGAGCTTCTGAGGACGTGTAGTAGATTGTTTTTTTAATTATAAACATGGATAGCTGAAGGGAGAAACACGAAAGAAAAAGGAGAGGACACCGGGAGTCTGATGATAGTACCTACACCAAAAATCAACATACGTGTGTGCATATGACACTAATTAATTCCGTATATCGCAACTCGCAAGGCACGGGAAAAAATAATAAATAAGGTAAGCTGAGATCAGCACATACGCACCTCAGATTCCGTATGCTTCCCAGCTGAAGACCAACGGTTGTGTGCGCGGCTGCGGCGAGGAGTCGCCTGGTGGAATCGCGAGTTGCGCGTTTTTTTTTTTTTGGAAAAAACAATTGAGGAGACAGACGTTCCTAGGGCGTGGGTTGGGTAATTTTTTTTTGTGAGAAAAAAATAACGATATGAGGAATCACACGTATAAACACGCGTAAAGAATTAAAAGTTTTTCGACCAGGCCCGTTTATCAGGTTAGGACGGGAGATGTTCTTCTATTACTGGATGGATACCTGAGTTCGAGTCGTGTACTCGTGTGGGTGTTTTTCTCGCTAGGACTTTCAAGGGCTAGGACTTTTGAGGGGGCGGACGTGCTGAAACGCGGACAGAACACGTATATGGACAGGAAACGGGAACACGGACTGAAGACGGGCGGGCAGGCGTAAAAATACATATAGAACCCGGTAAAAATACATATGGAACCCAGACCGTAAAAGAAATACGGAGAAAGAGGCGCAAAAAAAGTATGGCAGAAAGGTTGGGTAATTTTTTTGGTGAGAAAAAAATAGCGATATGAAGAACCACACGTATAAACACGCGTAAAGAATTAAAAGTTTTTCGGCTAGGCCCGTTCGTCAGGTTAGGATGGGAGATTAGATACGTTGGATCTATAATGTAAGGGTCAAAACATAGGGTGGGTAGGATTTTGTCAGGTAAACATGTATTTTACAATTCTTTCGCTCTTTTATAGTATAGATAACTTAGCTCTTATAATTTGTCTTATAGTCAAGCAACTTGGCTTTATTATTGTCCTTGCTCTGAGCCACCCAACTAACACAGACCCTAATTTGCACGCGCCGAAAGCTGTTTGCAACGAGGCCAGTGGAGGAGCATTTATGCGTGACAGCGTGAGGGTATGACCGACGTCAACTGGTAGATGGACATGTCAAAACTTAGGCCTCGTTTAGATGCTGAAAAAATTTCAGCCCGATGAATAGTACCACTTTCGTCTTATTTGACAAATATTGTCCAATCGTGGACCAACTAGGCTCAAAAGATTCATCTCGTGATTTCCAACTAAACTGTGTAATTAGTTATTTTTTTTATCTACATTTAATACTCCATGCAAGCGGCTAAAAATTGATGTGATGGAGAGAGAGTGAAAAAACTTGGAATTTTGATGTCATCTAAACAAGGCCTTAACCGTGATGACGTTGCTAACGAACCCGGCGAAGACACACCGGTCTGCGGCGCGTACTAGCTAACCTGACGCCGACAGCCCGGCAGACAAAGCGCACAAATCCGCCGTCGGATTCAACAGCCCCCATCCCGCCATCCCAGCAGCATCCCCCCTCGGCGAGGTCTCGCATTGTGGCCGACGACGAGCCACCGCCGCACGCACGCCGAAAAAAAGGCGCGCATTGAAACCGGGGACGCGCACAGGTGCGCGCTTTCGCACGGCAGCGAGGGGCGCCGCGCCGCCCCCAGCTGCCCGCCTCGTGCCGGCGTGTCGCTGACGCGCGGGGTCCCGACGCGCCCGTGGCCACCGTGTCGGCGAGCGGCAGCGGCGTGGGGGGCCGGGAGCGCGTCCACGCAGCGCGCCTCGCCACCTTCCGCTGGTCTTGCCCAACGCGTGGCCCCGTGCGCCGAGACGTGGCCGGGGTACCGGCCCTTTGATCCGGCGGCGACGGATGGCTGAGGGCGCGCGCGCGCCCGGGCCCCGCGATTTCAACTGGACGGTGGACGCCCTGTCAGTGTCACGTCGGCAAGAGCTGGATCCCCGGAAGCCGAAAGCACAGTGCCTTTTGGGGTTCTTTTGCATACAAAACCTCTCTTTCCTCGTCGAATTTCTAGTGCTTTTCTTTCGTATAGATTTCACTGCTGCGACGAGCAGGAACCAGTAAATTATGAGAGACGATGAGGGGCCGCCTGTAAAAGATCCTAGATGTTTGCGACAAAAAACTGTCAACCATGTTGAGCATAATCAACAAATCGTCGAACACTTTCCAAGTCGAGGCAGGGGAAGGCAGGAAGGAAGCAAAGCGCCAATAAAGCAGGTTCCGGAGACAGAGAAACGTGCACACAATTAATAAGAAATATATCCCCCCTGCCGACGACTGCCGTGTGCCGACGAGCCGACAGCCGAGCGCGCAAGAATATGCAGGATCAGACGACGAGCTCGCTGCCCTCCAGCAGCGAGCGCTCCTCCAGCTCAGCGCCGCAGACGGAGGAGACCAGGGAAGGCACGCGCTTGCACACAACACTTGCTTTTCTATGACGATCTCTCTCTCATAGTTGCCTTTTTTAACATATATATATATATTTCATCTGCTTACGTTTCGACCGATTCGATCGGTTAATCTCTTCAAGCATGCATGTGCTTCTGACTTTTGCTTGTTCTTGGTTCATCACTTTGTTTGAAAAGGATCTTTGGTCTTGGGTTCTTCTTTCCTCTTTCGAAGGAAAGACTTTTTTGTCTTGTGTAATTTTACAAGTACAGTGGAGCTATGTATTTCTCTCACGTCGATCAGCTAGCAGTAGCATGCATGCACGAGCTAGAGATCAAGACTGATTTTAACAAGATCATCACTAGCCGCGGTGTGCGTGCAGAGATGGAGAGCGACGAGGAGATCAGGAGGGTGCCGGAGGTCGGACTGGAGCTGGCCGGCCCGTCGACGTCCGGCAGGGAGGCTACTGCTGCTACGGGCACCGCGGCCGCTGCCGCCGGGACGTCGTCCGCGTCGCAGGCGGCCAGCGCCGCCCGCCGCCGCGGCCGCAGCCCCGCCGACAAGGAGCACCGGCGCCTCAAAAGGTTCGTTGTTGCCGTTTCACGCCTCGTCGTAGCTGGATCCATTGCGAGCTTAGCTGCGTCTTGTTGGTACGATCGCGGAGGACGTGGACTGTCGTCAAGACCCGATGGAGAGCTTTTGCGTCGGTGTAGTAAGTAGAGTGGTAGACCTAATTAAAGGCGGTGTTTCACGTACGCAAGCACGCAACTACAGCAGATGCCAGTAGGTACATATACAAGTTCCCTTTATGCCATTTTCTACTACTCCATTTCTAAGTCTACCACGTCAGCAAAAAATAAAAAATAAAATAGAGATAAAATAATCGTCATCAACATAAAAGTTTCACTATATTATGATTTCATAATATCTAATTCCTACTCTAAAATTGAAACCCAGCAATCTCATTTTGTTTGTCTCTTAAAAATAGTATATATTATCCTAAATACCTACTCCAACGTCCCAAAATAAGTGTTATTCTCACTTCATGAGAAGTCAATACAAATATTTTTCACTTTTACCAAACATATATAAGAAATTTTTAATATTTACAGTACTTATTGAATATATTTTCATAATAAACTTTTTCAGAGATACAAATATTGTTAATATTTTCTATAAATCTAGTCAATCTTAAGAAAGTTTGATCTGCACGAAACTCAAAACGACACTTATTTTAGGATGGATGGAATACGTTGCAACATATTAAATGTGGATGAAACTTCCTTCGAGAATAACCTCATCAAACATGCATGACATCAACTTGATCGGATAACATATATACTGACATCTGCGGTGCATAAAAGAGCGAGAGGAGTTTGAAATGTATTAGGTTGTTTTATAACTGGTTTTATCACCTATTTTTCTCTCTCTTGCGTGTTAAAAAGTCCTTTTTCGG
The DNA here is from genome assembly GCA_038087645.1 of Saccharum hybrid cultivar R570. NCBI lineage: Eukaryota > Viridiplantae > Streptophyta > Magnoliopsida > Poales > Poaceae > Saccharum > Saccharum hybrid cultivar. The sequence goes on from JAQSUU010000810.1 coordinate 713,683, forward strand.
CTAGGCCCTTGGTGCTGTGGGCTGTGGCACTGTTCGGTTCATTTGTTACACGCTCTCACTGTTTAATTAACTCAGTACAGCGCTCCGTCATATTTTTCCAAAACCAATGTATATAGTTTTCACAACAAATCTAATGCTCCTTTATTCACAAATATTTGCTTAAGACCTTGTCTGGATGTAGTCGGATTCATATCAATCCACATGTGTTGGGGTGGACTGGAGTGGAACGTGAACTAAATTCCACCGTAATCTAACTCAATAGATGTAGATTGAGATGAATCCGATAATACCCAAATAAGGCCTTGATATGTAACTAGGATTTATTTAGACCCGCCCTGGAATCCAAGATTCCATAATTCAGCTTGAGATCCAAATGGTCTACAGTAACATTCATCAACTTGGGATCTAAACAGAGCTAGCTTTTGATCCAGCTTTTACAAACCACAATTACAACCCAGTGTAGTAGATCCAAACAGGACATGAATGTACTTTCAAACGTTTGACTATCAAGGTATTTCATTAAAATTACAAGTAAGTTGCCAAAGAGATATAAATAATACACAAACGCGTTGAAGACTTTTTAAGAAAAAATGTTTTCCGTTTCCGTATTGCTAAGGAACGGTGAGAAGGTATGTCATATCTGTAGCCGAAATTAAATGGACCTTTTCGTAGCCATAAGCCCGCCGCGAATTCAACTATATATCCACAATGGACAACTCGAACAATGCAATGGACATGAGCAGATTAAAGATGCTGGCACTCATCTCCAGGTTGCTTCGGAATCGGGTGTCGGCGCAGCAGGCACGGGAGAGGAAGAAGGCGTACCTGAGCGAGCTGGAGGTGAGGGTGAAGGACCTGGAGAAGAGGAACTCAGAGCTGGAGGAGAGGCTGTCCACGCTGCAGAACGAGAACCAAATGCTTAGACAGGTACGTTTTTACAAACGTATCAAGTTTTGAAAGGTATATTGATATGTTTGTATTTCGAATACTTCTAGCATCTTGTTAATTTCATAGCAATTTGGAATATACTTATGAAAAAATAAGTTAAAAACTAAAAATCTACCTTTCAAGAGATTTGTTTATAATAAAAAAATACACCCTCCAATAATAGTTGGAGATGTTAATTTTTTGTCCTAAGTCAAATTTCTCTAATTTTAGTCAAATTTATTAAAAAAATACAAATGTATCAATGAAAACAAGCAAGATTTATTAGATACACCATGAAATATATTTTGATACTATATCTATTTGATATTATAGATTCTATAGGTGTTAAGTGTGCTTTTCTACAAATTTAGGTAAAGCTAGATAAGTTTAACTTAGGATAAAGTTAGAGTGATTCCAACATTGTTTCCTATCTTACAACTGAGACTTTGATTATTGTAATTTGATTTTCCTGCCTGCAGATACTGAAGAACACCACTGTAAACAGAAGAGGAGGCCCAGGTGGCAGCAGTGCTGGTGGAGATAGGCAATAGCTGCCGTCTATAGAAGACTAGAACCGGTTGCATTTTGAAGAAATTAATTAAAGCAAGGAAATACCGCCTCAGAGCTAGCATAAGTTTGAATTGGCTGCTCACCTGATAAATCAAGCTCGTTATTTAGTTGACAGTCTCATATCCTTCACAGGGACACTGTGCTGCATATGCCCGTGTTCAGTCCGCTATGGAACTACTCTAGCTGTATTTGCAATCACGTTACCAACTTGTAATTCTGCGCTCCGTCTTCGTATAGACTGTACGCAAGGCGGCGTGGACACAGTGCAGTCCGTGGTGCAAATGTACTGTAACTAGGTTTGTCTCATGGTCTGAATTCTGAATTTCTGTGTCACCTGTACGGCTGTACAAACGTGCAGATCATGTGAATTTCAGATGGCACATTTTAGTTAGTGTTATTTATCTTTGATGGAACACCGTTGCTATTTATAAAACTGAAAATAAGAATCAGCCGTACTATTTGTTTAAGTGTTTGAAACTGAAATGTGCGACACTTGCAGGCTTACGGCCTTTTCTCAACATCACGGTTGACCAGATGTTTGCTTAGGTTTACACAGGAACAAGTTAGATGCTGCGGACTCTGATTCCTTGGCAAATACTAGCTCACCCCCTGTCTGTTACCATTGCCACCACAGGCACAGCTATGCCTGTTGCAGCTAGCACACAAAAGGTTGTTTTGTCCTGCCGTGTCGTTTCTTCCACTGAGACCGCCTCGCAAACATCGCAGGAACGACCCAACTCTTGTCGCTCCCATCCCCAACCTGATGTCTGGACTGGAACGGAATTATCTGGGGTCCTGCGTCTGACTCGATGATGAAGACGAAAGGAATGAATGGGAGAGAATAAAATGAATTGTTCGCCTGTTACTAGTTACGATCAAGATAAGATGGACGAAGATAGCCCAGAGATCGTTCCTGTCAACTCCCCGGCTCTGGACCCGCAGGACCCCGGCCTCGAGCCTGAATCTTCAGAAAGGTGACTACTGGCATGTCCTAACTCTTGCTATTTCATCAGTTCCGCACCACCCATTTCAGTGCCGTTGCAAATGCACAACATAATTTCATTATCGTGCAGGATTACCATGTGTATTGAAAATCGAGTTTTAGTTTGTTTCCTGTCACCAACAGAAAGTTTTAGTTTCTTAGGCAAGATTAGATTAGAGCATGGGGCACTGCAATCCTGGTGTAGATAGAATTTGTGGGTGCCGAACTGGGCCTTACCATGTTTCGCCATGTCCGAATTTGCAGCGGGGAAGGTGACCGTGACGGCCCACCTGAGCCTGAGGCTCTCAGCGACAAACTGCCCATCCCGCCGGCCGAGCTCAACCTGTACCGCGCGGCCGTCGTGCTGCGCCTGGTCCTCCTCGCCGCCTTCTTCCGGTACCGCGTCACCCACCCGGCGCGCGGCGCGCCCAGGCTCTGGCTGGCCGCCCTCGTCTGCGAGCTGTGGCTCGCCGTCGCGTGGCTCGTCGCGCAGCTCCCGAAGCTGTCCCCGACCAACCGCGAGACGCACCTCGACAGGTTGGCATCAAGGTACGACGACAGGGACGGCGAGGGAGGCGAGCCGTCGCGGCTGGGCAGCGTGGACGTGTTCGTGACGGCAGCGGGCGCGGGGAGTGAGCCTCCGCTGGCGGCTGCGAACACGGTCCTGTCGGTGCTCGCGGCGGACTACCCGGCGGGGAGGTTGGCCTGCTACGTCTCCGACGACGGCGCGGACATGCTGCTGTTCGAGGCGCTGTTCGAGGCCGCCGGGTTCGCGCGGCGGTGGGTGCCGTTCTGCCGGCGTCACGCCGTGGAGCCGAGGGCGCCCGAGCTCTACTTCGCTCGCGGCGTCGACTATCTCAGGGACAGGGCCGCGCCGTCGTTCGTCAAGGAACGCCGCGCCATAAAGGTGATCGACCACGGACCACGCATAGATCAGCAGAAGAGATTGGGCCAGCTGATCGTGATTTGCTGTGTTGCAGAGGGCGTACGAGGAGTTGAAGGTGAGGATGAACTACCTCGCCGCGAAGGCGCGGAAGGTGCCGGAGGACGGGTGGGTCATGCCGGACGGCACGCCGTGGCCCGGGAACAACACGAGAGACCATCCTGCCATGATACAGGTCAAATAAAGAGTACTCTCTGCACCTCATTCCAACGTGGCAGCGAGACGTCTGATGGAGTTTGATTCATGGTGTATTGGTGTGGTGTCCAGGTTCTTCTGGGGCACCCCGGCGATAAGGACGCCGCGGGGAACGAGCTGCCTCGGCTGTTCTACGTGTCGCGGGAGAAGAAGCCGGGGTTCCAGCATCACACCAAAGCCGGCGCCCTCAACGCCCTGGTACGTGTCCGGACTCTGGAGGCTGAAGCAGTACGCTGTACGCCGTCGTGGGTCTGTTCTGCTGCTGCAATCTGCGATGGTTTTCTGAGTTGTTTGTTCGCCAGCTCCGGGTGTCCGCGCTGCTGACGAACGGCTCGTACGTGCTCAACCTGGACCACGACCACTGCGTCGCCAACAGCGGCGTCCTCAGGGAGGCAATGTGCTTCCTCATGGACCCTGAGGCCGGGAACAGGACGTGCTTCGTCCAGTTCCCGCTGAGGATCGGCGTCGAGGACGACGGTGGCGAGTGGCATGCGACTCGCGACTCTGTCTTCTTCGACGTAAGTGACCAAAGCTTTACCTGCACACCAGAGCGCTGTCCGCCACTGCTTTGTAACACCTGATTTTCGTGACGCTGGGGTTCAGATCGACATGAAGTGCCTGGACGGCATCCAGGGCCCGGTGTACGTCGGCTCCGGCTGCTGCTTCAACAGGAAGGCGCTGTACGGGTTCGATCCCGCGTTCTCTGAAGACGACGATGAGGACGCGCCGGTGCACCGGAGCAGGTGGTGGTTCGGGAAGGTGAAGAAGCGAGCGTTGAGGAGGATCATGTCCACCGTGCCTCTGCTTGACTCGGAGGACACCGACGAGCTGACGGAAGCAGGCACGTCGATGGACGCTACAAGCTAGCAATTCTCATTCGTTGTCAATGCTCACCTGCTCGGAGTCCTAACCGCTGGCATTGCAGGAAGAAGGCGGAGGCTGGGTTCCTACCGCGCCGCGTTGGAGCGGCACTTCGGCCGTTCACCGGAGTTCATCGCGTCAGCGTTCGCGAGCCAAGAGCGCGGCGGCGGCAGCGGCGACTCGTCCACGGCCTCAGACGCTTCTTCTCTCCTCAGGGAGGCGATCCACGTCGTCAGCTGCGCGTACGAGGAGCGGACTAGGTGGGGCAAAGACGTTGGCTGGATGTACGGTTCTGGCGGCGGCGGCGTGGTCACGGGGCTTAGGATGCACGCGCGCGGGTGGGCGTCAGCGTACTGCGCGCCGGCGCGGACCGCGTTCCGGAGCTTCGCGCGTGCCAGCCCCTCTGACGTCCTCGCCGGTGCGTCGCAGCGAGCGGTCGCGGCCATGGGTGTCCTGCTGAGCCGGCACTGCCCCGTCTGGTCTGCCGCTGGCGGGCGCCTGCGGCTCATGCAGCGGCTGGGCTACGTGAGCTGCGTCGCCTACCCGCTGGCATCCCTCCCGCTCACCGTCTACTGCGCGCTCCCGGCGGCCTGCCTCCTCGCCGGCAAGTCCATCTTCCCGGACGACGTGGGCTACTACGACGCGGTCCTGCTCATCCTGCTCCTGTCCTCGGTGGTGGCCACGGTCGCGCTGGAGCTTCGCTGGAGCGGCGTGACGCTGCGCGCCTGGTGGCGGGACCAGAAGCTCTGGGTCGTCACCGGCACGACGGCGTGCCTCGCGGCCGTGTTCCAGGGCATCCTCCGCTCGTGCGCCGGGGTCGACGTCGGTTTCTCTTCCACCTCCACGGAGATGGCGACCAGGAGGTCGTCGACCTCGGATGACGACAATGGCGCCGGCGGCGAGGAGCCCTCCGACGCGCGCAAGTCCGTGCTGCGGTGGTCGAACCTGCTGATCCCGCCGGCGAGTCTGCTGCTGGGAAACCTCACCGGCGTGGTGGTGGCCGTGTCGTACGGGGTGGACCACGGGTACCCGTCGTGGGGCCCGGTCCTCGTGAAGCTGGCTCTCGCCGGGTGGGTGGTGGCGCACCTGCAGGGCTTCTTCAGGGGCCTCCTTGCGCGGCGGGACAGGAGGGCACCCACCATCGCCGTGCTATGGTCGGTGCTCTTCGTGTCCGTGCTCTCGCTGCTCTGGGTCAACGTCGACTCCTACTCAGCGCCGCCGGCGCAGTCCGTGTCGCAGCGGCCGCCGATCTTGTGAGAAAATTGAAAAGGAGATTCTAAGCTGGGCCGTGCCGTGCACTCCAGGCCCATGACCAACGTGAGGGCCTACGCATGAATTCTACTCACCTCATCCGGCCCGGTGCAGCGGTGGGGACAAACAGAGACAACCGGATAGCGAAGAAAACGGACGGAAACGGATGGAAAAACCTATTTCTATTTTTGTTTCTATATTTTTTTTGACGGAAACGGAATCGGGATTGGAAAATGCGGGTTTGGAAACGGAATCGGGATATGCGGATGCACGGAAACGAACAAATACGGATAGAGCCAGAAAATTAAGTTAGAATAATATAATTAAATATTCATGAATATACATGAGCAAAGTTACAAATTAATATACACATACGAAGTTATTGGTCTAGTATTCACTAGCAAGCCATGTGTTAACATGCATAATTGGTGATTAATAGGTTTATGAACATATTAATTTCTACACATCTCATATAGATTTAAAACGGGATGAAAAACGGAATAAATACGGATTAATTTCGAGTGAAAACGGGATCCCACAGAAACGGATAGAAAAACCACTCTTCCATTTCCGTAAATACGGAAACGGGACCCCGCAAATACGGAAACGAACAAACAAAAGTGAAAAACAGAACGGGTCGGAACGAGAATTTTTCCGTCCGTTTTCAACGCTAAACCTGGATAGAGAAGATAGAAGAGAGAATAGAAATAAGATAGGGACAAATAGCGAAAAGAAGAAAGAAAAAAAGTTTTTAAACACAAAAAATGAAAATGAAAAGGTATTATGGGTATTTTATTTTTTTCAATAATGAAGAGAAGTTATTTTGCTAAACAATTCACCAAAACAAATTTAGTTCACTTGTAGACTGTTTTTGGAGCCAAAAGCTAAAAAAACTGTTTTGAAGCTAATTAGGGACTGAGATCCCGTGCAGTTGCTACTACTACTGTAAGTTAAGCAGTCGTTCGTTTTCAGCCATCCGATGACCATCAAACAGCTCAAACGAACCGAGCAGCACTTCTTCCTCCTCTGCTGCCTCTCTCTTGTTCAATTGGTCAGCTAGCGCCCATGGCTGTCCAGACATGACGCGGCCGGCCCTCATGGCCACCACGAACTCTTTCAAGTTACTCGGTGGCTGGACGAACGTCAGCCACGGCCCCGCGGCAAGTGCTCGCCGGAGTATGTTGGACACCGCAACATTGCCGCCGCCATGATACTCGATGCCGAACCTCCCGTTGCAGGATTGCAGACGTTGTCCGCGCACATGGCGGCACGAGCTTCTGGGAGAGGGGCGAAGAGAAGGACGACCGGTCAAGGGTGACCGCACATGGAGAGCGAGTCGATAGAGAAGGATGGCATGCGAGGGCGCAAGGTACACGGCACCGGCGATTCGAAGGAGCCGGCGATGGGGATGCGCGCGCTGAGGGCGGCAGCGCAGGCACGGCGGAGCATGCGGGGATGGGCAGGGTCGATCTAGAGGCCACTATGCCTGTGCTGCCGTGTGGCTGCAGTTCGGCAAGGTGCTGCGAGCGTGGGCCACGACCATCGACGCTAGTGTGATGCGATATTGCACGTCAGTTACGTTGACAAGCTCTCCGTATCCATCTCCGGCGATGTCGTGTCAGCAATACTTCGAAGTGTAGGGTCAGGAATCAGGATCAGGCCGCTCTACTGGTGGTGGTGATTGCCACCATGCCAGCGCTCGTCGGCTCACGTCGTGTCGTGTTCGTCGAACAGCCATGGATAGCTCAACACCTGAACAAGAGTACAAGACAGACATGCAAGAGGCAGTAGAGGAGGAAGAAGTACTGCTCGGTTCGTTTGGGCCGTTTGATGGTCATCGGATGGCTGAAAACGAACGACTGCTTAACTTACAGTAGCAGTAGCAACTGCACGGGATCTCGTCGTGCTAATTAGTGGGTGTGGGTGTGGCTGGGTGCGCTCGACAGAGCTGAGCAAGCAATGCAGCCTAGCAGGTTGTGTCTGATAAATCGACTGATGTAGACTTATAATATTGTACCATGGCTGATAAGTCGAACTGAACATGACCTTAGTATTTTCTACGAGACAAAGAAGGACCATCTCTAGTTTGGGAGCTGTCCGTGCCGGTCTCGGTTGGAACCTTTCCGCTCGTTCTCGTTCACTTCACACAAGGTCCGGCGACCGGCAGGTCACCAAGAGGCACTAGTCAAAAACATAAGTAAACACCTAGTGCTGGGCCTTTGGAGCTAGTGCGTTACTCTCTCCGTTCTATAATAAGTGTACTTATAGAGTTCAATTTTTTCCTCAAAATAAGAGCACATCTATATATGAGACAAGCCAACTCGAGTTGTTCTTCTACTTTCTCTTTTCTCGTCTTTGGCAGCCCGAACACATTAGATAGAAACTAGCCCTTGCATCTAGACTCCGAGCGCTGCCGCAGCCGCCACGCCCCCCGCCACCACACCGTTGGTCCCCATCCCTCCCTCCTCCGGCATATCGTTGGAGGTCAGGAGGGGGTGGGGATCATTGTTTTTAATAAGTTTCTTAGGGTTAGAGTCTGTCCATGTCAAGTTTTTTTTTGGTTTTGGGGATTTATCTCCTCCTCTTCGGCGACGGCGAGAGAGCAAGATGAAATCGTTTTCTCCATGGTGACTCTGTTGAAGATGAAGGCGACAACTACGGCGTCAGCATCCTCACCCGTATGACGACATGGAGTCTTTTATTTCTGGACGGCGACATCAAGGCAGAGATGGTGTCACCGTCATGGAATAATTTTCTTTGGTCTCTTCTCCGTTTTATTGTGGTTAGATCTGACCACATTGAAGAACTAAGGAGAATAGTTTTCAGATCAGTCTTCCTCATTCTTTGGTGATAGAAAGAAGAACAAGGAAGACACCAGAAGGAAGAAGTTTGTAAGCTTCGCTTACATAAATATTGGTCGTTGTTCGTTGGACATATGTTCTCAGACTTTTTGATGAGTGTTTGCTTGTGCAGTCATCTATACTACAAAGCGTCGTATAGGTTTGGTTTTGAGATTTGTAGCTATTCACAGCGTGGGTACAATTTAGATGAAAATCAGTTTCTAGATATTTATGTAATCTAGAGTGTTTGTAATGTGTTGATATACCTAGTTATTATCTAAACCAATTCTTCTTTCGTCGCGATTTTTTTTTCTCTTCTTAAAGTGTAATGATTTCACCTTTATATGGGTATATATAATTTGTCACTAGCATTGTTATCTTCACCACAATTCTAAAAGTGCACTTAATTTGCAACGGAGGGAGTAACCATTTGCCCAAAACAGGCATAGCAGCAGGGCAGGGCGGTACCACATACTACCTCTATCCCAGAAATAATGCAATTTAAGCACAATATCACGTTACGTTTTAGTACCTTAAGTTTGACCGATTATAGATAAAAAATATCAATGTTTATAATACCAAATAAATACTAATAAATTAATTACAAAATGTATTTTCATAATAAATTAATTTAAAGTCATAAATATGAATATTATTCACTAAAAACTTAATAAAAACATGAATAATTTTTTGTGGCACGCAGTGCCCTATGGTGGTGTTCACTTTGACATCGAATTACTGAGCCTGAGCTCGGTCTAGCATCGAAGCTCCATGTTGGGAAGTCAAACACAGGGAAGCGCCATGCCCAATTCCATTTGGGCGGTCGATCGTCCGTTCGGGGATTGAGCGAACGATCTCACTCCCACCACGTGCGGCGGACCAGCAGTCCCTCCCCTCCCGTCTTTTTTTTTGCTTGTCTGCGACGTTAGTGATGACGCTGGCTAAAAAATCAAAATATTTATTTTAAATTGTTATAACTTCCGAACCATGTATCTATTTTTAATTTCATCTGTACCGATGTTCTCTATGTGATGAGACGAGCAAAACTAGATCCCACTCCGATATGTTTCGAAGAATTTTTTTTACTACAATTTATATGTATTAACTTATGACATATAACCTATATCTAACAACAACAACATAGCCTTTTATCCCAAGCAAGTTGAGGTAGGCTAGAGATGAAACCAAAAAGAGACGAGAAACAAAGAGACACATAAAGGGACGTAAATGGCAAAAGACAGAAAGATGTCACGGTTCAGGCACGTTGATTGCCAGTCCCCAAACGCTCCTGTCCGTAGCTAAATCTTTAAAGATATTTCACTCTTTAAGGTCTCTCTTAATGGACTCGTCCTAAGTCAGTTTAACCTATATCTAAGTTATACATAAAAGTTTTTTGTATAATTTTTGTACCTCAAAATTTATGTTGATAAGTTTGTTTCACAAAATATTATACACAAAAGTTATGTGTATAATTTTGTCACGTAATAAGTTATATGTATAAGTTATGTGTGTAACTTATTTGTCACGTTGAAGTCATGTGTATAAGTTAGATAGACATGTGTATAAATTAGATGTATAAATTATACGTATAAGTTATACGTAAAAGTTATGTGTCTAACTTTGAAACTTTCCTTTTTTTGGCTAAAAATAAAAAACTTTCCAAAAAAGGAAAGTTGTGGAATTTTTTTTGCCAAAAATGGAAAGTCGCGGGATGTCTAAAATCATTCGCTTGATTCTGTTTGTGTGAACGTTCGCCAACTAGTGGCGTTGAGCGCCATGCCACGGCGCAATACGTGCTGAACACTTGTGAAAGTCCCTAGTTTGGTTTTGGCTAATTGATAAAACCTAGGACTAACCTTTGTATCTAAGTGGATGATTTAGATAAAGGTGGTCATTGAATATGAGACATGACATTAACTCATGTGACAAAGATAATGAAGACCAAGATGATGCTTGGCTCGATGGACCGGTTGTGAGGGTGAAGGGCAAGTCGAGGCTTCGAAGTGAAGGACCATGCGATGGTGAAGCTTGAGCAAGACTTGACGCCGACGGACCGATGCAACGGTGAAGAGCAAGTGAAGTCAAGGTCGATGGATCGAGACGGTCATGTGATGATATGAAGTGGATCATATCTTTTGGAGAAACAAAATGGGCTCAAGGCAAAGGTATAACCATAGGGCCATTTTGTTTTGCACTCAAGACACCATACAGGGTGTGAGTGGTTTAGGATCGATAGCCGAACTATTAAGAGGGGAAGTCTTATCGGTTATTCGATGCACGGGTGCCACTAGGTGAATTCATGAAGTGCATTGCATGTAGGGCCTAGTGAGCTAACTGGAAAACCTTCGAAAATGATTATGAAAATGCTAACACACGTGCACAAGGTGTTGATCACTTATTGGTGTTGGCACATTTGCGAAGGCATTGAAGTTTGAGCGGTAGAGAGGGTTTGAGTCTCTCTCTCCCTCCCGCCGAGCTTGCGAGTGCGGGATTCAGGCGATTTTGGGAACTTGAAATGCCTATTTTCCACTACACCGGAAGTCGGAAAAGAAACGAAGGCGAACGGAGGTCACAGAGGTGACCGGACGCTGCACCGGACGCGGTCATGGTATGACCGGACGCGTCCGGTCAGCAGTCAGGCGCGCAGGTGCTAGGGTTTACAACCGGCGCGTCCGGTCACTCGCAGGACCGGCGCGTCCGGTCAGTCACCCAGAGGGAACTACGGTTCACGAGGACGATCGGACGCGAGGCGTGTCCGGTCACACATGATCGGACGCGTCCGATCATTGAAGGAGCTTACTGGACTCTAACCGGACGTGGGCACTGTCACGTCCGGTTGTTGTGAGGGGTGCGTCCGGTCGTTGCTTCGCGGGCGCGCGGAACAGCGCGACCGGCGCGTCCGGTCGTTTGAGGGGCGTGTCCGGTCGTTTGACAGGCGCGTTCGGTCGTTATGAGAAGCGCGTCCGGTCATTGGGTTTGACCGTTGGCGCAGTGACCGTTGGAGGATCGGACGCGGTTGAGCGCGTCCGGTCAGTTATGACCGGCGCGTCCGGTCATCCCGAAAAAACCCAGTGAAGGGGTATAACGGCTCTATTTGGATGGGATGCTTATAAATACTTATTGGCCGGCCCTTAGGGAGGTCTCTCGTGATTTCTAACATACTTGTGCATCCTTTGAGCTAGAGCATCTCCTTCCACTCATCTCTCTTACTTGATTGCAAATCAAAAGTGAGATTGAGTGATCCCAAAGTGCATTGCATAGCTTGAGGGCATCTAGTGGAACTTGTGGATGGTTTAGCCGGTGGATTTCTTGTTACTCTTGGAGAGTACCGCTCCTAGCCGGCTTGGAGATTGTTGGAGGCGTTGGCAAGAGAAGGTGATTGTTCTTGGCCACCTCCGGTTGATTGTAAGAGGTTCTTGTGCTTTCCTCGGCGGGACGCCAAAAGCAACTCTATTACATTGCGCGTGTCATTGAGTTACCTCACTTGAGAGTGGTGTCTTATGGTGCCTTGCGGGGCATGCCTTGAGGGGCAAGTGACTTGAGGGTCACACCGAGGAACCATCTAAGTGTTGGTCGACACAACCGGTGACGTAGCTTGTCGGTGCACAAGTGAACACCGGGTGAACAAAAATATTGTGTCACTTGTCTCCCGGTGATTGGTCTTCATATTGTGTTGTTGTCAATATTGATTGATTGATTGTATATCATCTTGGTGATTGGCAACATCTTCACTCCACCGTCGGTATAAGATTCATGATCCTCTCTCTCGCATTTACTTTACTAGTTTATCTTGTGTAGCTCTAGTAGTAGCTTTGCTAGTAGTTGCTAGCTTGCTCACTAGTGTAAGTTTAGTAACTTAGCCCTTGTGTGAACTAGAGATTATAATCCACTAGACTTATGGATAGGAGGTTTGCATCACTACCGTAGGCTAAGCAAAACTCGCTTTGCGCCGTTAGTTATTCTAACAAGTTTGCTTAGTGGTTCTTGTAGAATTTTTTATAGGCTATTCACCCCCCCTCTAACCATCTAGGACCTTACAAGTGGTATCAGAGCCGTGGTCACCGTTTTAATCAAGGCTTAACATCCTTCGGTGTGAAAAATGGCTCAAATTGTGTTCAATCATGTTGGGGGCAAGCCACCGTTCTTTGATAGTATTAGTTCTTTTGCTCATTGGAAGAGAAAAATGATAATGTACCTTGGTTCTATTCATGAGAGAGTTTTGCAAGTCACCGAGAATGATTTTGCTATCATTGATCTCGATCATCTCACCGATGAAGATAGAGCAAATAGAACATGCAATAGAATGGCTCTAAATACTCTTTATAATGGTATTGACACCAAAGTATTTGAGGGCATCAAGGATTTAGAATTGGCATATAAAGTATGGACAAGGTTGAGTGAAACATATAAGGGAACTAAGGTTGTGAAGAGTGCCAAGCTATATGGGCTCAAGAGTGAGTTTGAGAACTTCAAAATGAAAGAAGAAGAAACAATCTTAGAGATGTTTCATAGATTGCAAGTAATTGTGAATGATCTCAAGAGCTTAGGGCACAAGACACAAGACCAAGATTTTTGCCACAAGTTCTTGTTGAGTTTACCAAGAAAATTCAAAATGTTGATCATGATGCTACAAAGAGATGTTATTGAAACAATGAAACCCAATGATTTGCTTGGTGAAGTCTTGACATATGACAAGTATGATCAAGATGCCGATGAGAAGGAGAAGAAGGAGGAAGAAAAGAAGAAGACCGTGGCATTCAAGGCCACCTCCTCCAAAGGCAAATCTATCATCATAGAAGAAGAAGAAAAAGACAATAATGAAGGTGAAGATTTTGAAATTGATGATGAGACACTTGCTCTTGTAGTCAAGAGAATGGGTCACATGTTCATTAAGAGAAGAGGCTTTAAAAAGAGAATTGACAACTTCAAGAGCAATGAGCAATAAAGGAGGTGTTTCAATTGTGATAGCACCGAACATCTTCAAGCCGAATGTCCCTATGATAAGAAGAACAACAAGAGGGGCAAGTTTGAGAAGAAAAAGAGAGAAGCCAAGATGACTTTCAAGAAGGGCAAGAATGGAGCCTATGTGGTCACTTGGGAAAGTGATGATGATGAAGAAGAAGAATCATCATCCAACAAGGCTTTTGCTTCCATTGCTATCAACAAGAAGCCATCACTATTTGATTCATCCTCGTCGTGCCTCATGGCCAAAGAAACTAAGGTAATATATGATGAGAGTGATGATAAAAGTGAAATGAAATATGCTCATGATAGTGATAATGATAATGATAATGAAAATGATGATGATGAACCAACTAAAGAACAACTATATGACTTGATGCAACAAACTAGAGACATAGCTATTGCCAAGGACAAGGAGTGTAAGAAGCTTTCAATAAAAGTAGCAATACTTGAGAAAGTTCTTAGTGAGCTTAAGACCACTCATGAGAGTCTAGTGGAAGACCATGAGGATCTTGGTAAGGCTCATTCTAAGCTTGAAAAAGCTCACTCATTGCTACTTGAGCAACAAGCAAAGAAGGAGGTTGTTGTATCATGTGATATAGGTGTTACATGTGATATAATTGATGAATCCTCTAATAAACCTATCATCATGTCAAATGCTAACCCTTCTTGTAGCTCTTCATCCACCAACACCGACTCTACCTCCACTACTAGTGATGGTTTCACTTGTGATGCCTCACTAATGGTTGAGAATGAGACTCTCAAGAGAGAAGTGGATGAGCTCACTCACGCCCTAGGCAAGGCCTATGGTGGTGAGGCCCGCTTGCTTAAGTGCTTGGGTAGCCAAAGGTTCTCTCTTAACAAAGAGAGATTGGGCTACAACCCCAAGAAAGGCAAGTCGGCCTTTGCAACTCCAAAGTCTAGCTTTGTGAAGGGTAATGGTCGGTTTTGCAATAGATGCAAGCAAGTTGGGCACCTAGAGCATAATTGCAATAAAAAGAATCAAAGCAAGAACCTTGTTAATGCTATATCTTTTGATTCTTGCTATGTGCTTACCAAAGGTGTGAAAGGTGTGAAAGCTAAGTTTATTGGTACACCCATTGTTGGCCTAAAGAAGAAGGCTATTTGGGTACCAAAGAGCTTAAAGCTTAGTTACTAACCTACAAGGACCCAAGCAAAAATGGGTACCTAAGCTTCATTGATTTGCTTGTAGGTCAATTACAAAGCCGGAGGAAGGCATTGGATTATTAATAGTGGGTGCACTCAACACATGACCGGTACATCAAGAATGTTTGACTCAATCAATGACAATAATAGTGGTGTTGATTCTATCACATTTGGCAATAACAAGAAAGGCAAGGTTATTGGCTTGGGCAAGATTGCAATATCAAACGACTTGAGTATCTCTAATGTGTTTCTAGTTGAAAGCTTGGATTTCAATCTTCTATCCGTGGCACAAATATATGATCTAGGCTACAAATGCATCTTTGGGGTTGATGATGTGGAAGTTATTGGTGTGGATGGTCCAAATGTGGCATTCAAAGGTTTTAGATATGAGAATCTCTACCTAGTTGACTTCAATGCTAGAGAAACTTCTTTGACAACTTGCTTAATCTCCAAATCAAGTATGGGTTGGCTTTGGCATAGAAGGCTTGGTCATATTGGCATGAAACAATTGAAGAAGCTTACAACTCACAATCTTGTCAATGGTTTGAAAGATGTTGAATTTGAGAAGAATAAGCTTTGTAGTGCATGTCAAGCCGGGAAGCAAGTTGGAAGCTCACATCCAAAGAAGAGTACAATGAGCACATGCAAAGTATTTGATTTGATGCACATGGATCTATTTGGCCCAACAACATACACAAGCATAGGCGGCAACAAGTATGGCTTTGTCATAGTGGATGACTTCACAAGATTCACATGGGTATTCTTCCTTAGTGACAAAAGTGAAGTGTTTGACATCTTCAAGACATTTCTCACTAGAGTTCACAATGAGTTTGAGATTAGAATCAAGAAAGTGAGAAGTGACAATGGAAGTGAGTTCAAGAATACAAGAATTGAAGAACTTTGTGATCACTATAGCATTGGACATTAATTCTCGACCAAGTACACTCTACAATAAAATGGCCTAGTTGAGAGAAAGAATAGAACATTGCTTGATATGGCTAGATCAATGCTTCATGAGTACAATGTGAGTCAATCTTTTTAAGATGAAGCAATCAATACCGCTTGCTACTACATCAATAGACTATATTATCATCCATTGCTAGAGAAGACCCCATATGAGCTACTTCATGGAAGAAAGCCCAATATTTCTTACTTTAGAGTGTTTGGTTGCAAATGCTATATCTTGAAAAAGGGCACTAGATTGGGAATTTGACAAGAGATGTGATGAGGGGTTCCTACTTGGTTATTCAACTATAAGCAAAGCTTATAGAGTTTAGAACAATTCAAGTGGCATTCTAGAAGAAGTCCATGATGTGCAATTTGATGAAACCAATGGATAATCTAGATGATGTTGGTGAAACTCAATTGGTGGAAGCAATAAAGAACATGGATATTAGGGACATTAGAGCAAAGCAAGTAATTGATATTCAAGATGATAATAAAGATCAAGTGCTTAATTCTCCATTCAAGCTAGCTAGTGACTCTCAAGTACAAGATCATGGTGCTAGTTCATCTCATCAAGTTACATCAAGTGATCAACCAAGCTCAAGCAATCAAGTGCAAGTACTCCAACCACAACATGTTGCAAGAGATCACCCCATTGATAGTGTTATTGGTGATATTAGAAGTGGTGTGCAAACAAGATCAAGATTGGCTATGTTTTGTGAGCATGCATCATTTGTGTCAACCTTAGAACCAAAGAAAATAGAAGAAGCTTTGAAGGATGCCGATTGGATTATGGCTATGCAAGAAGAACTTAATAATTTCACAAGAAATGATGTTTGGGAATTGGTAGAAAGGCCAAATGACTACAATGTGATTGGCACCAAATGGGTGTTCAAAAACAAGCAAGATCAAGATGGCATTGTGGTGAGAAACAAAGCAAGACTAGTTGCTCAAGGTTACACTCAAGTAGAAGGTCTTGACTATGATGAGACATATGCTCCCGTGGCAAGATTGGAGGCAATAAGGATTCTATTGGCTTATGCTTGTGCACACAACATCAAATTATATCAAATGGATGTCAAAAGTGCATTTCTCAATGGAATCATCAATGAGTTAGTCTTTGTTGAGCAACCTCCCGGATTTGAAGATGACAAGAAACCCAACCATGTATACAAGTTGAAGAAGGCTTTATATGGCTTAAAGCAAGCACCTAGAGCATGGTATGAGAGGCTAAGGGATTTTCTTCTCTCTAAGAGATTCAAGATGGGCAAGGTTGATACAACTTTATTCATCAAGAAGATTGGGAATGATCTATTCATAGTGCAAATATATGTTGATGACATCATCTTTGGATCAACCGATCAAGCTTATTGTGAAGAATTTGGTGCTATGATGACCAAAGAATTTGAAATGTCTATGATTGGTGAACTTAGCTACTTCCTTGGTCTCCAAGTCAAACAATTGAAGAATGGGACATTTGTGAGTCAAGGGAAATACATAAGGGACATGTTGAAGAAGTTTGGAATGCAAGATGCAAAGCAAATTTCAACTCCAATGGGTATGAATGGCAATTTGGATAGTGATCTTGATGGCAAAATGGTGAATCAAAAGGAATATCGGTCTTTGATTGGAAGTCTACTCTATGTCACCGCATCAAGGCTGGATGTCATGTTTAGTGTTTGTATGTGTGCTAGATATCAAGCCTCACCTAGAGAGAGTCATCTCACGGCCGCAAAGAGAATATTAAGGTACTTGAAGCAAACAAGAGATGTTGGACTATGGTATCCCAAGGGGTCAAAGTTTGAATTGATTGGATATTCGGACTCCGACTATGGGGGTTGCAAGATCAATAGAAAGAGCACAAGTGGCACTTGTCAATTACTTGGAAGATCACTTGTGTCATGGTCCTCAAAGAAACAAAATAGTGTGGCAATCTCTACCGCCAAAGCCGAATATGTGAGTGCGGGGAGTTGTTGTGCACAATTGCTATGGATGAAATCAACTTTGAAGGATTATGGTCTCAACTTCAAGAATGTGCCATTGCTATGTGATAATGAAAGTGCAATCAAGATGATACAAAACCACTATTGCTTCTATGCTTATTTTGATCTAGTGGTGGCATATGACATGTTTGTGAGCTTACAAACCTAGTGTTGAATCTAGAAGATTTGCTATAAGTGTTTAATTCAACATAGGCAAGATAACCCTTATTATGAGGAGTGAAGAAGCTTGTCTTTGGTTCAAATCGAATTAAATCTCTTTGGAAAGTATTCTAGGTTGAACCAAATTTGATAAATTCTAACCTACTCCATCAAATATTATTTTCTCTCTACAATTTGATCCCATTTTTGGGTAAGTTGTTGACAAAGGGGGAGATAAAAAGATGATTCAACATGATAAAGGGGTAAATAAAATTTTGATGCACACAAGTAGGGGGAGCAAGCTCATAAACTAAGTTGTTGCATTTGTTTGTGCATTCTCATATGACTTGCTCATTGCACATGTATTTAAATTCAATATACATGCTTGTGTGGTGCAATGCTAGTATAGAACTTGAATGATGAAATAATCTACTAGCATGTATAGGAATAGTTTACATGTGGTATCTAGACATGCCTTAAACTTTACAAGTGGTCCAAGAACCTTTTCATATAATGTTGATCTCACGGGTTCTTGAGTTGTGATGGATGTCTAGTTACTTCATGATGCTAAGGATGGTGTAAAAGGAAACTCCGATTGGTATCACGCTTCAAAGGTCCATTTCTTATATCTTAGCATCATTTTGGTAGAATTACTCTCTCAACACTTCTATCAATGCATATGTGCAAAGCTTTTAATTCAAACTCTATGCACATATGTAGGGAGAGGTAATGCTACCAAAATCGAGCTTGTGATAATTGTCCAAACTTTACTTATAAGCATAATGATTGGACAAATATGACAAGTTCAAAACTTTTATTATCAAAATCAACTTTGTGAGGGTTGTCATCAATTACCAAAAAGGGGGAGATTGAAAGTCCCTAGTTTGGTTTTGGCTAATTGATGAAACCTAGGACTAACCTTTGTATCTAAGTGGATGATTTAGATAAAGGTGGTCATTGAATATGAGACATGACATTGACTCATGTGACCAAGATGATGAAGACCAAGATGATGCTTGGCTCGATGGACCGGTTGTGAGGGTGAAGGGCAAGTCGAGGCTTCAAAGCGAAGGACCATGCGATGGTGAAGCTTGAGCAAGACTTGGCGCCGACGGACCGATGCAACGGTGAAGAGCAACTGAAGTCAAGGTCGATGGATCGAGACGGTCATGTGATGATATGAAGTGGATCATATCTTTTGGAGAAACAAAATGGGCTCAAGGCAAAGGTATAACCATAGGGCCATTTTGTTTTGCACTCAAGACACCATAGAGGGTGTCAGTGGTTTAGGATCGATAGCCAAACTATTAAGAGGGGAAGTCTTATCGGTTATTCGATGCACGGGTGCCATTAGGTGAATTCATGAAGTGCATTGCATGTAGGGCCTAGTGAGCTAACTAGAAAACCTTCGAAAATGATTATAAAAATGCTAACACACATGCACAAGGTGTTGATCACTTGTTGGTGTTGGCACATTTGCGAAGGCGTTGAAGTTTGAGTGGTAGAGAGGGTTTGGGTCTCTCTCTCCCTCCCGCCGAGCTTGCGAGCGTAGGATTCAGGCGATTTTGGGAACTTGAAATGCCTATTTTCCACTACGCCGGAAGTCGGAAAAGAAACAGAGGCGAACGGAGGTCACAGAGGTGACCGGACGCTGCACCGGACACGATCATGGTATGACCGGACGCGTCCGGTCAGCAGTCAGGCGCGCGGGTGCTAGGGTTTGCAACTGGCGCGTCCGGTCACTCGCGGGACCGGCGCGTCCGGTCAGTCGCCCAGAGGGAACTGCGGTTCACGAGGACGATCGGACGCGAGGCGCGTCCGGTCACACATGATCGGACGCGTCTGATCGTTGAAGGAGCTTACTGGACTCTAATCGGACGCGGGCACTGTCGTGTCCGGTTGTTGTGAGGGGCGCGTCTGGTCGTTGCTTCGCGGGCGCGCAGAACAGCGCGACCGGCGCATCCGGTCGTTTGAGGGGCGCGTCCGGTCGTTTGACAGGCGCGTCCAGTCGTTATGAGAAGCGTGTCCAGTCATTGGGTTTGACCGTTGGCATAGTGACCGTTGGAGGATCGGACGCGGTTGAGCGCGTCCGGTCAGTTATGACCGGCGCGTCCGGTCATCCCGAAAAAACCTAGTGAAGGGGTATAACGGCTCTATTTGGATGGGATGCTTATAAATACTTGTTGGCCGGCCCTTGGGGAGGTCTCTCGTGATTTCTAACATACTTGTGCATCCTTTGAGCTAGAGCATCTCCTCCCACTCATCTCTCTTGCTTGATTGCAAATCAAAAGTGAGATTGAGTGATCCCAAAGTGCATTGCATAGCTTAAGGGCATCTAGTGGAACTTGTGGGTGGTTTAGCCGGTGGATTTCTTGTTACTCTTAGAGAGTACCGCTCCTAGCCGGCTTGGAGATTGTTGGAGGCGTTGGCAAGAGAAGGTGATTGTTCTTGGCCACCTCCGGTTGATTGTAAGAGGTTCTTGTGCTTTCCTCGGCGGGACGCTAAAAGCAACTCTATTACATTGCGCGTGTCATTGAGTTACCTCACTTGAGAGTGGTGTCTTGCGGTGCCTTGCGGGGCATGCCTTGAGGGGCAAGTGACTTAAGGGTCACACCGAGGAACCATCTAAGTGTTGGTCGACACAACCGGTGACGTAGCTTGTCGGTGAACAAGTGAACACCGGGTGAACAAAAATATTGTGTCACTTGTCTCCCGGTGATTGGTCTTCATATTGTGTTGTTGTCAATATTGATTGATTGATTGTATATCATCTTGGTGATTGGCAACATCTTCACTCCACCGTCGGTATAAGATTCACGATCCTCTCTCTCGCATTTACTTTACTAGTTTATCTTGTGTAGCTCTAGTAGTAGCTTTGCTAGTAGTTGCTAGCTTGCTCACTAGTGTAAGTTTAGTAACTTAGCCCTTGTGTGAACTAGAGATTATAATCTACTAGACTTGTAGATAGGAGGCTTGCATCACAACCGTAGGCTAAGCAAAACTCGCTTTGCGCCGTTTGTTATTCTAACAAGTTTGCTTAGTGGTTCTTGTAGAATTTTTTATAGGCTATTCACCCCCCCTCTAGCCATCTAGGACCTTACAACTTGGCAACTCTTTTTACTGCTTTGTTTAAAGGATTTGTCCCGGTAGGAATTAAAGGAATTTCATATAACTATCTTTCTCAAAGTCCAGTGCTATCTATATTAATTAATGAATAGCATAAGAATCCAAAATACACTCATCATAAGTACTACAAAAGTAAAAGTAGATGTTAATTGCACAAACACATCACATAATTTTGTTGCTTCTAAGGCCAATCCCAACACTACACTCTTGCTTATAGGCTCAGCCTCCACCTTGGCATGCATTGTCCATACCATCATGATTGGTAGCTTCACATATTATCAAATTAGCTTGCAAGAGGTCACTGATGCCTTTGCCTCCTAGCTCCTAAGACAAATAGCAGAATAGTAGCTTCATTCATCTTGTGTACAAGGAGAAACCCAATCATGTGTTTCTGTGGTGCATGTAAAAGAATCTTTTATGCGGAAAGGACAATTAGGAGCGTTAGCTTTGCAATGGGAGACTAAGGGCCTGATTGGTTGACTTTGAAAATATGTCCAACCGAAGATTGGTAAACCATGATTTTGGCTATTATTTGTTTTGCTACTAAAACTTGTCAACTTCTCAGATTTGGCTTGCCAAATATTTGATATGTAAATTGTGGACGCAAACCAATCATGCCCTAATTTGGTGGTACTGCCTTCAAGTTTTTCTTGTATATGCACAATAACTTTTGTTTCCTCGAGAACAAATATGGTATTACACGGTCTGCTCTCATGTACATTGTCATGACCTAATTGGATAAAGTGCTTTTGGTAAAGGGGAATGACGCACAATTATTGGAACGATGAACCATGATTAGGTCATAGTATAAATCAACAGTCATTAGAAAAACATCATTGGTTTGTTGGACGAGAAAATGTCATGGAGCAGAATAACATGCCCTTTATTTGATTTCAAATTCAAAATGAAAAGAAATAAGCCAAGAGTCAGAAAATATAAACCCATTTTGATATGTTATTCCCAAGGTTAAAATAGATCAATGAGATAAACATGTACACCCTTCATCCATAAAAGGATGTAAGTATGAGATTTATCATTTGTGCAAGTCAAACTAGTTTAACTTTAATCAAGTTTATAACGGATAGTATTAGCATTTATATCTCCAACTAGATTTACTATAAAATAAAGTTCATAATTAATTTAGCGATTCTTATTGTGTAGTATAAATATTAGCATTTTTATACAACTTTGATCAAATTTCAAATACTTATCGAAAAGCGAGATTACATTTCTTTTCTACGCAGGGAAGTATATCGCCGTGATTCAAAATCGTAGCGTGGTAGTCTGGTACACTAGCGCCCTCCGGTCTCCTTGGTTTCCAAGGAACCAAAATCGGTATGCACGGTGTACACAGCACACGATAGGCCATCCACGGAGAAATAGGATCGGCCCCCGCGTCGCCCCGTCTGGGCGGCACGGGCGGCGACGCCACCACCGCCCACCTCTCCACCCTCCCTCCCCGTGCCTCCTTGCCGCTGCCAGAGCGTGCTGCCGGAGGCTGCGCAGCCCGCGAGGATGGTGGCGGCGGGGCCCTTCTCCCTTGTTCCCTCCTTCTCTCCTCCCTGTGAAAGTTCTTTCTGGCGATGGTGGTGGTTGCCCCGGCGGTCGGCTCTCGGATCCACAGCACCAGTGACCGGATCTGGTGCTCTTGAGGCTAGATCAGGCGCCCCCCGCTTGGATTTGGTCGGGGCACAGCCGGCGTGATACAGTAGGCGTAGACCCCCGCTCTGATTGGACAGGTAGAGAGAGGGTACAGTAGGCGTAGACCTCGCGCTCCATGTGTTAGAGCAGCAGCCGGTGGGCTCCACACCATGCCTCACGCCGGAAGCCCGGAAGCCCGAGCGCCGCGTCCACCAAAACACTGTACACCACCACCTCCTCGTCATCGCGGACTCAAGTTCCATCCAACGTAGAAAACGCCCTCAAGTCCATACACCACGTGCACGCACTCCGGTCTCCCGCTTTGTGCAAGCGGAATCTCCACCACCCGTCTATCGCGGAACCCGCGATCCAACGGTGAGCGTCTACGAGAGAGCCATAGACTAGAGTGAAACGCCTATTTTCCACTGCGCTGGAGGTGAAGAAACAGAGGTAAAGTGCTATTCTCTGTAGCACCAGATGCTGACCTAAGCTGCACTAGACGCTGGTGCCAGCGTCAGGTGCCTACTGAGCTGGCAGTGTTGTGTAGTGCGGTGCACCGGCGCGTCAGAGGGTTTCGCACTGGATGCTGGCCGTGCACTGTTCATGCGTCTGATGAAGTGGTGACGTTGGCAGCCTCGTGAAGCTCTACATGCACCAAACGCTGGAGCGTTCGATGACGTGCCGTCGGACGCGTCCGGTGTGTCAAACCTGGCTCTGGACCCTTACTGGACCGCATCGGACGCTGAGCGCAGGCGTCAGACGCGTCCGGTGGCTTCTAGAATGACCATTGATCTTTGAACGAGCAGGGACACGTGGCGACTACAGGATCACCGGACGCAGCTGGGTGCGTCCGATGCATGTGCGTCGGAGCGTTCGGTGCCCCCGTTGAAAGTCCCTAGTTTGGTTTTGGCTAATTGATGAAACCTAGGAATAACCTTTGTATCTAAGTGGATGATTTAGATAAAGGTGGTCATTGAATATGAGACATGACATTGACTCATGTGGCCAAGATGATGAAGACCAAGATGATGCTTGGCTCGATGGACCGGTTGTGAAGGTGAAGGGTAAGTCGAGGCTTCGAAGCGAAGGACCATGCGATGGTGAAGCTTGAGCAAGACTTGGTGCCGACGGACCGATGCAACGGTGAAGAGCAAGTGAAGTCAAGGTCGATGGATCGAGACGGTCATGTGATGATATGAAGTGGATCATATCTTTTGAAAAAACAAAATGGGCTCAAGAAAAAGATATAACCATAGGGCCATTTTGTTTTGCACTCGAGACACCATAGAGGGTGTGAGTGGTTTAGGATCGATAGCCGAACTATTAAGAGGGGAAGTCTTATCAGTTATTCGACGCATGGGTGCCACTAGGTGAATTCATGAAGTGCATTGCATGTAGGGCCTAGTGAGCTAACTGGAAAACATTCGAAAATGTTTATGAAAATGCTAACACACGTGCACAAGATGGTGATCACTTGTTGGTGTTGGCACATTTGCGAAGGCGTTGGAGTTTGAGTGGTAGAGAGGGTTTGGGTTCCTCTCTCCCTCCCGCTAATCTTGCGAGCGCGGGATTCAGGCGTTTTCGAGGACTTGCAATGTCTATTTTCCACTACGCCGGAAGTCGGAAAAGAAACGGAGGCGAACGGAGGTAACAGAGGTGACCGGATGCTGCACCAGACGCGGTCATGGTATGACCGGACACGTCCGTTCAGTACATCGCAGCAGTTAGGCGCGCGGGTTTATGGGTTTGCAAAAAGCGCGTCCGGTCACTCACGGGACCGGCGCGTCCGGTCAGGCGCCCAGAGGGAACTGAGGTTCGCAAGGTCGATCGGACACGAGGCGCGTCCGGTCACACGCGATCGGACGTGTCCGGTCGTTGAGGGAGCTTACTGGACTCTAACCAGACACTGGTACTGCCGCGTCCGATCGTTGCCTGGAGCGCGTCCGGTCGATGCTTCGCGGGCGCGCGGTACTGTGCGATCGGCGCGTCCGGTCATTTGACGGGCGCGTCCGGTCGTTTGACAGGCGCGTCCGGTCGTTGCCTAGGGCGCGTCCGGTCATTGGTTTGACCGTTGGGGTTTAGCGACCGTTGGAGGATTGGACGCGGTTGAGCGTGTCCGGTCAGTTTCGAGCGGCGCGTCCGGTCATCCCGAAAAGTATCCAGTGAAGGGGTACAATGGCTCTATTTGTATGGGATGCTTATAAATACTTGTTGGCCGGCCCTTGGGGAGGTCTCTCGTGATTTCTAACACTCTTGAGCATCCTTTGAGCTAGAGCTTCTCCCTCCCACTCATCTCTCTTGCTTGATTGCAAATTAAAAGTGAGATTGAGTGATCCCAAAGTGTATTGCATAGCTTGAGGGCATCTAGTGGCACTTGTGGGTGGTTTAGCCAGTGAATTTCTTGTTACTCTTGGAGAGTACCACTCCTAGCCGGTGTAATAGATCAACGTAATTATACGAGATTAAGTCAGAAAATTCTTCCACCGAGGCGGTTAATTTACCAAACTTAAACCCGTATAACCCGAGATTCCGTGAAATCACGCGGGATTTCAAACCAACCAACATACAACCAAGATCGTACTGATTTAGCAGCCACAGTTCACATGATATATAGAGTTCACAATAAAAGTGGAGTACATCAGAGTTCTGAATAAAAGTTATTACAACATAGTTCAGAATAACATAGCGGAAGCAAATAGTTTTACACACACACTTAGTTCAAATACAGTGCCAGTAGATAGTCATGGTCCACAAAAGCAGTAGATAAGACGAACAGAGTGACCCTTGCCCAAGGTCCTAGTTGTCGCCCATCGCCGGATACAGACATTTGGAACAGTACCCATAGTACATCTGACCATCTGCAACAACAATGGGAACAACGCCCTGAGTACGAGAATGTACTCAGCTAGACTTACCTGTCAAAAACCAGAAATAAAGGACACCAAGGATCATGCAAGGCTTTATAGATTGGACTGGCTTGACTCATTTGCGAAAAGCATGAGTTGTTATGAAAAACTATACCAGTACTTTTTGCATCACTTTTAGTACAACCTATTCTAGCTAGGTAAGCATCTATTACTAAAAACAATCACTTGATTCATCATTAACAATCTAGATTACCATATCAGGTTTAGTATTTCCAACATCATTCACTTAACCATCAGTGTTCCATTAATGTTACTACGATGCCATAGCTCGAGTCAAGTGCTCACTAACCGGGAGCGATGGCGATTCGAATCGAATTCCTATCCAGCTGGAGATTTATTCCTCACACAAACACTGTTTCCCCTGTCAGGGTCGCATAGATTACCAATGACACTTTTCAAGAAGCCGCGGGATAACAATCATGGATCGCACTACCTAGGGACCGCCCGACTGCCAGGACGCACCTTGGGCTCACTCTTCGCGTCCCCGTTACACCCACTTCAACACCAGTCTGCCAACCCGAGTTTATCCCGGCTCGAAAAGTGTCACTAACTTCGCGGTCGAAAGGTACTTTATTCGGCCAGCTAAATGTGAGGCATGCGTTCACCAGACAAGAGGGACGAGCAACGATCGGTCCTTAATCGACACAGACGGAATCACTATAGTCCAAAACCCTATAAGACTCCGCCCGGTCTCCGTTTATCCATCAACACTTGGTTACTTTTTTATGATCACAATTACAGCTAACCATAACCCGGTATCCACCTATAACTCGCAGGTGACAGGAAATCACCCGACTTCTACCGGTCTAAGCATGGCTAAGCAATTTACTCGATCCTGACCTAACAGGGTGAAAGATAATCCGGGGGCCAAGGTAATAATGCAACAACGGTTTCACTTAACTCCTATAACTTAATGCAACAATATATATAACTATAGTTCATGTATTAAGGAACAACTTTTATAAAAATAGGAGACTTAAAATGCTCCGGGGCTTGCCTTTTTCGAACGAGCTAGGATGGTGGTCGGCGCACTCTGGCAGCTCCTCGCCTGACTCTTCCTCCTCGGGCACCTCCTGTGCCTGGGGCTCCTGCTGGTCGGTCCAAGCTTGTTCCTCCGGTACTGCTACCTGCGACTCCTCCTGCGATCCTATATGATGCAAGTGCATAAGCAACCATGCGAATGATGCATCGAATTATGGTGGAGTGCTTTGATGACATGAGATGCAGATGAGCACATGGAATGAGCAGTTTGAAAATAACTATTTCTTCTACAAGGTAGTCAACGTCATCCAAGAACATGTACCCTAAAACATACACCTTATTATTCTACTAGTTAACACATAATCTACACATACAAGTGAACCTAAGCTACCAAAACTTACCAACCTAACTCATCAAATAACAACAGCAAGACATATTGATGCTTCAAAGGTACACCAAACATATTTTATTTCTCTTAATTTCTCATAAAGAATAATCTTTTATTCCCTATTTGACTAGGGTTACACAGCAACACCTATTTTTGTTGTAGATAAAAATCTACAAAAATTACAGTAGATTACTCTTACCCTAACTAACCTACTACTAAATTTTTATGAGAATAGAATAAGTAAAATTATCTGTACAAAATAAACAAGGTATGAAATTATTTTGTACTAGAAAAAGTATCAAACAACAGATTTCACATTTTTCCTATGTTACTAGCAGTAAACTAACATACTACAAAAATTATCACATGTATGTTCTATACAAATTTAGCTCTCTACTAAAAATAACAAAGATTATCAATTAAAGACATTTGAACTACACTTCAGAATTTTCTCACAGAACATGCTTCACTAATATTTTTCCTAGAAAGTACATCACTAATAAAGATTAAAGAAATAAGAATCACATTTTTCCCTTCATTATTTTATTTACTACACATTTTCTAAGATATCAGCATTTATAGCAATTAAATAAAGCTACACAGAAAAGTGTCACAAATATAATATGAGATATTTTTAGACTGTAGATCTACTCAAGAGAAACATTCCAAAATTTGTTTCATAATTTTTGAAGCTAGAAAAGGTACACAAACATTTTCCAAGTATTTTCTTTTCCCAAAACAAAATAGAAATTTAAAAACGAAATTTGGAATCGCTGAACGGACCGGCCCACTTGTTAATACTGGCCCGCGGCCGATTTCCGCGGGGACGCCACGCGGGGAAAAACGGGGTGGCGGCCCGGCTTGGCGGCTCGGCCCAAGGCCGGTGGCCCAGCAGGAAGGGGGGTTTGAACGCGGGGCGCGGGGAGCGGTCGCGCGACTGCGACGTCGCGGTGGCGGTGAAGCCCGCCGGCGGCTAGCGGCCGGCTCCGGTCGTGCGGGCACCGGTGGAGGGGCGCATGGAAGTCCGGTGGGGGTGGCAAACATCGCGGGGCGATACGCGAGCGGCTAGGCGGGGAGAAAATGCCGGAACGGCGGGGGCGAGCGCGCGGTGGCCGGAATGGCGCCGCGGCGGGGCGCGCGAGACGGTGTCTTACCGCGGGGTAGAGACGGAGCGTGGGGGAGCGTTCGGAGGAGAGAAGGACGGAGCGGAGATGGTCACGCGAGCAATTGCTCAGAGGCGGCCGGCCGGCGGCGGAACGCGGCAAGGAATGGCGCGGCCGTGGTGGCGGGCGCGAGGAGGCGGGAGCGGCGGCTGCTGCTGCTCGCGCGAGGCCGAGAAAGGGCGAAAT
The DNA here is from genome assembly GCA_038087645.1 of Saccharum hybrid cultivar R570. NCBI lineage: Eukaryota > Viridiplantae > Streptophyta > Magnoliopsida > Poales > Poaceae > Saccharum > Saccharum hybrid cultivar. Next base: position 741,879 of record JAQSUU010000810.1, read on the forward strand.
GGAGGGCACGCTGAGGATGGAGGAGCGGGCGCGGGTTCAAGGCGCGTGGCGCGGCCGGTGGAGCCCACGGCTCGCCACCCGTACGCCGGAGGCGGCGAGCGGCGGCCACGCGGCGGCCGCGGCCTGAGCGCGGCGTGCGCTGGCGCGGGGCGCGCGCGCTGGCGCGAGCGGACGCGCGAGGCAGGCCAGGCCGGCTTCGGCCGTGGGCCGAGAAGCGAGGCGGCGGCCCAGTTAAGGGAAAAATCGATTTTTCTTTTATGAATAATATTTTCAGTTTTCTCTATTTGTTTCAAATTTGAAGATGAAAAAGAGGTTTTCAGAACTTTTGCCCAAAATAAAAGTTGTTCAAAATTTAATTCTCTACAACTTTCATGTAGGGCACTTTTCAAAATTCTAAATAGATTTTAAATTTGGGATTCAAAGCTAAATTTTTATGTAAAAATTCATTTTTCTAGAATATTTTTAAAAGCAAAATTTGAAGGAATTTGAATCCAAGAGTTGCTCCAAAAATCATGTTTATTTATTCTAGATTATCTAAAATTGTAGCTACACAAAGTTTCATCACTCCTTAGCACTTAAATGTAGCATTTGGGTTTTGAGTAGTTGTTTTTCAACTCTAAATTTAAAAGGGTCTATATTGCATGCAATGATAACCATGTATGAGATGATTATGACTAGTGCCTTGGATGCTAATGCATGCTTAACACCCAGGGGTGTTACAGCTGGCTTGGAGATTGTTGGAGGCATTGGCAAGAGAAGGAGATTGTTCTTGGCCACCTCCGGTTGATTGTAAGAGGTTCTTGTGCTTTCCTCGGCGGAGCGCCAAAAGCAACTCTAGTGGATTGCGCGTGTCATTGAGTTACCTCACTTAAGAGTGGTGTCTTGTGGTGCCTTGCGGGGTGTGCCTTGAGGTGCAAGTGACTTGAGGGTCACACCGAGGAACCATCTAAGTGTTGGTCGACACAACCGGTGATGTAGCTTGTCGGTGCACAAGTGAACACCGGGTGAACAAAAATATTGTGTCACTTGTCTCCCGGTGATTGGTCTTCATATTGTGTTGTTGTCAATATTGATTGTTTGTATATCATCTTGGTAATTGGCAACATCTTCACTCCACCGTCGGTATAAGAATCACAATCCTCTCTCTTGCATTTATATTTACTAGAATATCTTGTGTAGCTCTAGTGGTAGCCTTTGCTAGTAGTTGTTAGCTTGCTCACTAGTGTAAGTTTAGTGACATAGCCCTTGTGTGAACTAGAGATCATAATCTACTAGACTTGTGGATAAGAGGCTTGCATCACAACCGTAGGCTAAGCAAAACTCGCTTTACGCCGTTTGTTATTCTAACAAGTTTGCTTAGTGGTTCTTGTAGAAATTTTATAGGCTATTGACCCCCCCTCTAGCCATCTAGGACCTTACACCCGTAATCAGTCCAATGGCTCTATTCGAAGGGGTACCTCTATATATTTGTGTTGGCAGGCTTTGGGCTCTCTCTTGGCACTTTGACATACTTGTGAGTATCTTGAGCTGAGCCAACGCCCTCACCTCCCCACTCATCTCCTTGCATTCGATTGCGATTCTTGAGAGAGATTGAGTGATTCAAGTGCATTGATCATTGCTTTGCATTTAGAGGCACTTGGGGGATTGTTTTGCTACGGGTTTTCTTGTTACTCTTGGTGGTTGCCGCCACCTAGACGGCTTGGAGCAGCGGTGGAGTTCCGACACGTGTTGGTGATTGTTCGTGGCCGGCTCCGGTGATTGTCTGGTGAGGGGTTGTTGTGGTTTCCCGGCAAAGCACCGAATTTCAACTCTAGTGGATTGCTCGTGTCGAAACTTCTCACCATTTGGTAGGTTCTTGTGACGCCTTTTGAGAGGCTCGGCGTGATACCGATTAGCCATCGAACCATGTGGTGTAGGGGAACACAATGGGGACTAGCGTGCCGGCAAGCATATGAACCTCGGGATAAATCTTGTGTCTCAATTGTGTTTGATCAATTGGATTTTATCTCGGTGATTGGTTACTTTATTGGCTATATTGGTATTCACTTTGGTTGGCTCAATCATCGCCTCTCGGTATAACATTCTAAACCCCCTCTTGCACTTACTTTGTTATCTTCTTGTTTAGCTTGTTGTTGTTCTTGTTTAGTTGCTAGCTTGTGTAGTTCTAGTTGTAGTAGCTTCGCTCTTGCGGTTTGTCTTATGGCGGTTGTGTGAACCAAACTAGAATTGTCAATTCGATAGGTGGCTTGCATCACCTCTTTAGGCTAGGCAAATCTCGCATCTCGCCATTTATCTTACTAATTAAATTGTTTGAGTGATCTTTGTAGAAAGTTTTATTAGGCTATTCACCCCCTCTAGCCATCAAGACCTTTCACTGCGCCACACAAGGTGGCCCAACTCGCCAGAAAGGGCCGTACGGATCTTTAGACTGCTCGGTGAACCGTGCGGAGTAAGCAGAGACTACTTGACGGACAAGAAAGCCTAGTCGGTTAAGATAGATATCGTATCCTCTGCGGATACAGGAGTTGTAATCGGCTATGATTTGATTCCTTAGATCTGCAACCTTGCCCCCTGGACTATATAAGGCGGGCAAGGACCCTCCCTCAAAACATATCATCACACATCAATACAATCCACAGAGACGCAGGATGTAGGGTATTACGCAGTTCGCGGCCCGAACCTGGATAAATCCCGTGTCCATCTTGCGTCACCATCTAGTTCGCTGTCTTGCGCACCTCCACCGATAATCTATTACCATGGGCATACCCCTCGGTAGACTGCCGACCATATCTCGTCGACACCCACCCTCAAACGATTCGACGTCCTCGTCGAACGCTGAACCAAGATACCTAGCAGGACAAATGTCCAGGATCGACTCTCTTGGCCATGTCCGTATTCCCAGCTCCCCGGGCCAAGTGCCATGCGCAACCTGTCCGAGCTCCCGAGCCATATGTCCGTGAAACCGCGAGAGTTGTCTCTGATTATTATTTGTAACGCCTCGACCCGAAAAACGGCTAAGATTCACTCTACACGTTGAATGGACCACACCTATGTATTAACTCGCTTGCGATTTCGTCCTCGCTTCACACAAAAAGTTCAAACCGGAGTTAACAAACTCTTCGAGCCTGGTTTTTAAGTTGGTTCAGCACCTCCTTAGGTTCAACTTATGTCCCATAACTACAGTTCTTTTTGATGGTACAGTAATTGGTAATCCAAGATACAATACTCGTCAATTCGACCCAGCCCATCAGACCGACCCAACTTGACCTGGTTAGCGGGGTCTCACAGCTAGCACACTAGCGCCCTCCGGTCTCCTTGGTTTCCAAGGAACCAAAACCGGTATGCACAGTGTACACAGCACGCACATGCTGAAAAAAAGTGTACACAGCACGCACCGATGGCACATGCTACCCCGACGCCGTACCCGCGCATATTCGCCTCTGATTGGACGGGTAGAGAGAGGGTACAGTAGGCGTAGACCTCACGCTCCAGGTGTCAGAGCAGCAGCCGGTGGGCTCCACACCATGCCTCACGCCGGAAGCCCGAGCGCCGCGTCCACCAAAACACCGTACACCGCCACCTCCTCGTCATCGCGGACTCGAGTCCCATCCAACGCAGAAAACGCCCTCAAGTCCATACACCACGTGCACGCACTCCGGTCCCCCGCTTTGTGCCAGCGGAATCTCCACCACCCGTCTATCGCGGAACCCGCGATCCAACGGTGAGCGTCTACGAGAGAGCCATAGACCGGATGCAGCGAGCTCTCCAACCACTCCCCTCACACCGCTACATATACACACACTGGCCTCTCTGCCGTCCCGGTGATCCCTCCCCTCCCCTCCGCTCCTCTTCCCAATAGGCATTGGGGTTTTAGTGGGTGCGTGGTAGCTGAAGAGCCCACCAATGGCGTCGTACGGCAGCGGCGACGGCGGCGGCCCGTGGACCACGGTTCCGGTACGCTCCCGCAGGGCGGAGCCGCTCGCCCCCTCTCCTCGCGGGGGCAGCAGAGGCGGAGGTGGAGGCGGAGGCGGCGACCGCGTGCCGGGGGTGGGCGGGCTCGCCGAGGCGGTGGATGGGCTCGAGATCGGCGGCGACGAAGAGAGGCGGCTGGACAAGTACGACATCCCGGTGGAGGTGAGCGGGGAGGGCGCGCCGGCCCCCGCCGACGGGTTCGAAGCGGCCGGGCTGGCGGAGGCCGTGCTCCGGAACGTGGCGCGCTGCGGCTACGACAACCCCACGCCCGTGCAGCGCTACGCCATGCCGATCGTCATGGCCGGGAGAGACCTCATGGCGTGCGCGCAGACCGGTTCCGGGAAGACGGCCGCCTTCTGCCTCCCCGTCGTGAGCGGTCTGGTGGCGGCGCCGGCGGGAGGAGGGAGCGGGTACGCGTACGGCCGGCGGGACAGGTGCTCGTTCGATTGCGTCGCCAAGCCACGAGCACTCGTCCTCGCACCCACCAGAGAGCTTGCAGCCCAGGTAAAGGCTCGAGGCGCCATCTCGCTTGCTCTTTTACTACGTTTTTCGCCGTTTGTTTGGAATGCGGTGCGGCGTATTCTGGCGCCGTCAATAATGCGGCCGTGCGCGGACGCCATGCTACCGCGCGGCTCGTAGTCGTAGATCCTGTTCGTTCGTGTATCCCTACTTGTTCGAAGGTGTTGTAGATATCACCGTGCTGTTGTTGTCCTTGTAGTCCTGGGTGTCGCGTGGCGTGCATGCCCGCTTCCGTAGCTGTGCTGTGCGTATGCGGATGTGCGCGGACGATGGGCAGTGTGGCTGCTGCCTGCGCTCTGCAGAATGCATGTGTGTCTGTGTGCGAGTTGGTACCCTCGCGAATTGGGGTTTTGCCTCCTAACCTTGTTGAATATTGTGCGGTTTCGCTGTGACGAATTGCGCATGCACCTGCCTATGTAGATTGTGTAATGTTGCTTGGGATATCATTGCTTTTTTGCAGGCTTAATTGCTTCTGCTAACAGCATCTGTTGAGGTGTTGATTTCGTAGATTGTGTGTTTTGGTAAAAAGTGTGATTTCTCCACATTTGTACCATTTTATACTTTCTACTTTTGTGTTTATGAGGCACACATTTACAATGCTGTCTTGTACAACGTGGATGTCTTTTACATTTGTATCTTCATTCATCTGTGTCTTTTACAATGCTGATTGTTGAGCTGGGTCGCGTTCAGTTGATCTGTGTAGGAGATTTTATATCCTAGGAGAATTTGAAATAATTAACTGCCTCTATCTGAAATCTGAATACTTTGTTTTGATGAGCTAGCTACCCACCCTGCCACGTATTGTTTTACTTGAACAGTTTGACTCCCACAGTTGATATGAATTGGTTTGATTCTTACTGATACACTAGATTTTTATGGAAGGATACACTTTAATTGCTTGCTTTGCTTCGGCCGTTTGGAGCAACTTATCATCTCCCATGTTCTATAATCCATTCTAGCATGCTAGAAATGTTTCTGCACAATTGTACATGGAAGCATTAGTCATATGATTGTAGTTTCCTGTAAAAAACAACAGGTCGATTGTTGTTTTCTGACAGGTGAAGTCTGCTGTGTCAGGTTCCTTTTTTAATTTTCTGACATTGGTTCGAGAATTGCTTGTTTCAGTGTGTGGATTAAAGTACCAATTAATCACTACTTGCTGAATTGCTGTCCACAAAACACTGCACATGTTTTGTTATTTAGGATTGGCCTCATGCAGTTTGAGTATGTTTCTGGTCCTTCAATTTGAGACTTACCATGTTTAGCTGCTACTTCAATCAGGTCTTGTGTGTAATTATCTCGCTTCATCTGGACCATCGATGTGTGAATTTGCACATGTGAATGCATGTTCTTTCCTATGATTAACTCTATTTTCCACAACTGCACTTTGGGCGTGTAGATTTCTACCCCCCCATTCCAAATTATAGCTTGTACTTTGGTTTTGTCCTAATTCAAACTTCTCTAACTTTGACCAAGTTCATAGAAAAAAAAATATGACCACCTACAAGTTTAAATAAATGCACAATCAAAACATGGAGTATTTGATGAAACCAGTTCGATGCTATTGATGTTGTTAGTGCATTTTTATATGTACTTTGTTGAAGATAAATAAGTTGACCTAAGATAAAGCTAAAGGGAGCTATAATTTGTAACGAAGGTAGTAACTTTCAATATGTCATCCTTGCAAGAATGCTAGTTTTGTTGGTCATTATTTAATATAAATTTGTAGTTCTGTGTTGATATTTGTGCTTGAGGATGTACTCGGTCGTTTAATTTGGCGTGTGTTTCCTTTTATGGCCCGTTTGGGTGCCCTGAATTGGAATGCTTTTCCAGCATATTTGAGCAGCCATGCTCGCTAGTGCTCGTACGGTGTTTTTGACTTGTGGTTGTCCACTGACTACCAGGAACATGTCGTTGCTTCAAAGGACAGGGGCAACAGGCGAGTAAATAGTAGAATAAAATGGAATTGGACTTTCCACTTTTCAAACCACGAATCTTACATTGGTCTATTGGGCAACACTAGAATTGATTAGAATAGCCATTTTAGTTTTGAACAGAGCCAAATAGACCATCCAAACAATATGATTATGATTCAACCCAATTCCAGAGATACAAACAGGCTCTTATATATTTTCTTATGAATTTCTCTGTTTCAAGTGCGTTGAGTGGTGATTGATGAAGCAATTCATGCTTGACTCCTATATATAGTGTTACTTCTGATTGGATTTAGTGCCTTTTGGTTTTATATTTCAGATTAACGAGGAGGCTAAGAAGTTTTCTTTCCAAACGGGACTTAGAGTCGTGGTAGCTTATGGGGGAACACCAATGTATAACCAGGTGATTGCGGCTTTCTTGCATGCTTTTCTTTTTCTACACAACCCTTGTTTCATTGTCTATTTATGCAGACTAGTCTATTTGTAAAGTAGTTCAGATGTTCAGATAGCAATGTTAAGTGTAGAAGTAGTGCATATTTTTGGAAGTTTAACCAAAATATCTGATAAGTAATTGTCCCTGCAATTTCTTGATGTCGCACTCAACAGTTAGGAATGGGGCATTATGGATAGACAATGCCGTATAACTTTTGTGAATGTTCACTCTGTATTTGTATTGCCTGCCTTCACAATATTGATGTGGTTTCTGTTTCTTCATGCTTGCTGTTTTTTAGCTGCGTGATCTAGAGAGGGGTGTCGATCTTCTTGTTGCTACACCTGGACGCCTTGTGGACATGGTTGAGCGATCACGGATCTCTCTTGAGGCAATTAAGTACCTGGTAATGGATGAGGCTGACAGAATGCTGGATATGGGGTTTGAGCCTCAGATAAGAAAGATAGTTGACATGATGAATATGCCAAAAAAGTCTGTAAGACAAACTATGCTCTTCAGCGCAACTTTCCCACCTGAAATACAGGTAGAGAAATATGTTTACTGTGGTCTTTTTTGTTTTGGTAAAGCAGCATGAGAATGCAGCTGAATAGTTTTCTTGTTTTCTCCTATAACTTGCAAACTTTGGACTTCATATGACATGCATTTTTTCTCTGAAAGGGGCAAGCATTTTTATATAAGAACACTGGCAACTAAATGTCACTTCACTTTTTGAATAGAGGTGGATAGCACTTGAATCTTATACTGCACAAAGGATGTTAGTCTTTAGGTTGTCATGATATAGTCTACAACTATTTGTTGTTAAATTGATACATATTTGACTGATGTCTTAATGCGTTTCGTCCCAGAGGCTGGCTTCTGATTTTTTGTACAATTACATATTTGTTACTGTCGGGAGGGTTGGGTCAAGCACTGACCTGATTGAGCAGAAAATTGAGTTTGTCAATGATGGGGAGAAAAGAGGCTTCCTGATAGATCTTTTGCAGAAGCAATCTGCTGGTGTGGCCAATAGCAAGGTATATGCTAGCTTTTCTTATGTTGGATTTAAACAGAATGGTTTGGCATTCATTGCGCGAGAACTTCTAATGTAAGTTTGCATGTTTTTTTTCTAGCTGCAGCAACCCCTAACATTGGTCTTTGTGGAGACGAAGCGGGAAGCTGATTCACTGCAGCATTGTCTACAGACAAAAGGTTTCCCGGCTACAGCAATCCATGGTGACAGAACACAACAGGTGAATACATTTCTCACTATAGTAATTGTCTAGCTGGTTCTTACAATACACCTAGAAACATGACACCAATTTTAGTCAGAAAAATATGTGCAGTGGTGGTTTTATGTCTTTGGGCTCACTGCTACAGCACAAAGCTTGGACTGGACCATTTGTTTCCAGTTCTAGGTCTATGTACTGTTACTGAAAGCTTCAAACTGTATTCCTCAACAAGACATTGAAGGCTTGAAACAGTATTTATGTTCCATGAAGATGATGGATCCTCTTTTGCCCCAACAATTTAATCTGCCTAACTTCATCCACCTGTATTATATTGGCATTCATCTTTTGCTACTAATGCTTAATCAGTTGTCATGTTAATTGATTATTAGTGTGTGTACATCATAACTGTATTAATTATGACTGAAAATGGCTGCTTTTACTTGGAACGATCTTCTTTGACCCCAACATTCCATGATTCAAATGTTATCTGTTACCATGATATGATGCTGTTGGTACTTTCAGTACAGCCATTTAATCAGTTGCTACCAGTGAATATTTTCTGCATTTTATCTGTTATGTTTGGCACAAAATTAACCTATTTGTGCTTCCCTTTTAGAAGTATAATACTGATCTAATTTATTCTAATATACATATTTTACTTGTTCAGTGTATACTATCTTTTGTCTGTGCTTTCCCATTTTGTAGGAGCGGGAGAGCGCACTGAATTCCTTCAAGAGTGGCGCCACTCCTATCATGGTCGCCACCGATGTAGCTTCAAGGGGTCTGGATGTACCGAACGTGGCTCATGTGATCAATTACGACCTCCCCAAGAGCATCGAGGATTACGTCCACAGGATCGGAAGAACTGGGAGAGCTGGAAAGGCTGGGATTGCCACCGCTTTCTTCACCGAGTCGAACCACCCCCTGGCAAAGGGCCTGCTGGAACTGATGACAGAGGCGAAGCGGGATGTGCCTGAGTGGCTCATGGAGTATGCAAACAGGCCGTGCTACGGAGGGTCCAGCTACGGTGGAAGAGGCCGAAGGGGCGGCGGAGGGTTTGGCGGAAGAGACTATCGCCGCAGCAGTGATTATGGCTATGGTGGCGACGGTGGTGGCTATTCCAGCCGTGGTGGCAGCTACTCTGGTGGTGGCGGTTATTCCAGCCGCGGTGGTGGCTACTCTGGTGGCAGCAGCAGCTACTCTGGCGGCGGTTCTCGTGGTGGTGGCGGAAACTCTAGTGGTGGTGGCGGCGGTGGAGGTTCCTACGGATCAAGTGCCCCTCCTCCCCGGTACTACCCGTCGTACCCCATGGGCACCGCTGACATCAATGCCTCTGGCTGGGACTAGTCAATGCCCACGCGTATCCTTAATGCACATACCATATAGATACATATACATATAGCACTAGGTTTGTAGTAGCTCGATCTTTCTCTGGTCCTTTTGCCTTGCCGGCCCTCGTCTAGTCCTGTCATATACATTGCCATGGCCCTGTTGCACAGGGGCAAGCTTGGGAGTGGGGAACTTGGGGTGGTTTTTTGCGTCAGTGTGGTGGGAGTGTTGCGACGATGGGAACCCACTTGGTGGTTGAACTTGAAGGTTATATATATGCATTATTACTCAGATATTGGCTGTAACGGTGGCAAGTTACATTGGTGTTTTTGCTATTCAATCCAAGAGCTGTCAGTGCTTGCTGGTACTCTGAATCTCAGATGAAAGATGGAATGGGGAGTTTGGTTTCAGGAGTTCTATATGTAGCGCCTCTTCACTTAATTTTGTTGTTTGGTTTCTGTTATGAAATGGATTGATTCATCCACGACAAGCTAATAGATAATACAAGTTTTATAGTGGTTGGAAAAATTGTGGACCGTCTATTGGTTCAGATTAAACTAGAAAAATAGGAAGTACCAAGAAAAAAAGTTACGGAAAGTTTCAAAACACGTGGGACAAGTACCACCAGCGTCTATTAATTTTTTTGGTAATTTTCAGATAATTTTGAAAATAAAGGGTAGTTCAGCAATTTCATCCACTCATCGTCCGTACAGCTACTCGATCCTGCCGGTCGTTTTTTCCACAGCTGCTGCGCCGCACACCGCACGAGGCCTCGCCTCGCCGCCGTGCCGCACGCCATGCATGGTGCTGAACCTCATCGTCATCGGCTTCGCAAGCTGGAGCCTCAACCACTCATCAGCGAACAGACGAACTACTCCGGTACGATCGCATCACTACGAATGGCCAATAGTAATTACGCATCATACATGGTATATATTCATATGCATGGCGCTTGCATGCATTGCAAATTCAGGCGTGGTCGGCAACGGCGCGACGTTCTACTTCCTGGTGTTCGCGATCCTGGCGGGAGTGGTGGGCGCAGCGTCGAACTCGAAGCTGGCGGGCGTGCACCACATCCGCGCTTGGCGCCACGACAGCATGGCCACCAACGCGGCATCGTCGCTCATCGCCTACGCCATCACCGTGCTCGCCTTCGGCCTGGCCTGCAAGGAGATCCACATCGGCGGCCATCGCCGGCCGAATGGGTGTGTACATGTGCGGTCAAAGCTTCTCCAATGACTACTTTACCCTTCTCTCCATTAATTTAATTTTACTAATTTTCTTTCTCAAATTAATTGTTTGTCAAAATAAAAATAGAAAGTAATGAAAAGTACTAAATAGTACTTTCCAACCACCGAAACAAGCCTCGATACAATATCAACATGGGGAAATATAGCTAGTCGACCAAATTTCATAAACTCAGGCCCTGACGGGAAAAACATAGGAAGAACAAAGCAATCAAGTTCCAGGTTTTTACCCATGTAGCTACGTTTGGAACAAAGAAAGAGATGGAAACCATTCCACAGAGGAAAGGTGATGAAACCTGCACTTTTGGATGAATGGAAAAAATAAGCTCTTAGCTCATGGGAATATTTCCCTAGACTCGCTCGCATGCACACTCACACGCTAATCCAAGGTGTTTTCTATATCTTTTTTTTCTGAAGCTCGAGCAACGAACAATCATTATGTTGACGCTAATCCAAGGTGTTTTCTATATCCCTTTTTTTTCTGAAGCTCGAGTAACGAACAATCATTGTGTTGTACAAACTGGCTCAATTTAGCAAACATGCATTGCAAAATTCCAGAAATTAAATATTTGCCAGGTTATGTCATACACAGCAGATAATTTATGAGCACAAGCATTTAAATTAAATAATGAAAAGATAATCTATATAACTCATATTCATAAACAGAGTGTGACATACTGACAAAGCCATCGACACGTAGGTAAAACACTAGACAAAAATCTAAGTGTTTAGATTTATCAAAAAATGCTCTCAGATTAAGTTTCTTAGTCGTCCTCAGGACTATTAGGTCCTGTCTTATACATTGCAATGGCCCCAACGGGGCAAGTTTGGGGTTGTCGGTGGTTTTTGCGTCAGTGTTGTTCGCGACGATGGGAACTCACATGGTGGCTGAACTTCATGGTTATATATATGCATTATTACTCAGATATTGGCTGTAACGGTGGCAAGTGACACTGCTATTTTTGCTATTCAGGGTGTGTTTAGTTGGGTGTAAAGTGCGTGTAAAGTTCCTATAACACTTTTCGTTGTTATTTGGTAAAATTTATCCAATCATAAACTAACTAGGCTCAAAAGATTCGTCTCGACATTTACAGACAAACTGTGCAATTAGTTATTCTTTTTACCTATATTTAATGCTCCATGCATACGTCCAAAGATTTGATGTGACGGAGAATCTTGTAAAATTTTTGGAATTTTGGGTGAACTAAACACTGCCTCAATCCAATAGCTGTGAGCTGACCAGTACTTGCTGGCACTCTGAATCTCTGACGATACATGGAATGGGGAGCTTGGTTTCCGGAGTTTACATGTAGGCTGTAGCGTCTCTCCACTTAATTTTAAGGTCCTGTTCACTTATCTTATAAGCCGTATTTTTCAGCAAACGAACAGTGTTTTTCTCTCATAACAAATTAGCGAACAGTACTTTCAGCCATGCCTGTTATGAAATGGATGCATCCATGACAAGCTAATAGTTATTAATATTAACACGAGGAAATATAGTTACTCGACCAAATTTCATGTCATTAACTCATGATGTATAACTCATCTAGAATGAGGTGTTTTTTTTTTCAAAACATACACCTTTTAAATGTAATCTTGCATGTAGCTACGATAGCAATTTGTTAGAAATGATATATAACACAAGAAAGACCTGATTGCATTGTAGAAAAAATAAGAAGTTTATTACCCGGTGTAAGGTCCTAGATGGCTAGAAGGAGGGTGAATAGCCTATAAAAATTCTACAAGAATAACTTAGCAAACTTGTTAGAATAACAAACGGCGTAAAACGAGTTTTGCTTAGCCTACGGTTGTGATGCAAGCCTCCTATTCACAAGTCTAGTAGATTACGATCTCTAGTTCACACAAGTGCTATGTCACTAAACTTACACTAGTGAGCAAGCTAACAACTACTAGCAAAGGCTACCACTAGAGCTACACAAGATAACTAGTAAAAGTAAATGCGAGAGAGAGGATTATGAATCTTATACCGACGGTGGAGTGAAGATGTTGCCAATCACCAAGATGATATACAATCAATCAATATTGACAACACAATATGAAGACCAATCACCGGGAGACAAGAGACACAATATTTTTGTTCACCCGGTGTTCACTTGTGCACCGACAAGCTACATCACCGGTTGTGTCGACCAACACTTAGATGGTTCCTCGGTGTGACCCTCGAGTCACTTGCCCACCAAGGCACGCCCCGCAAGGCACCACAAGACACCACTCTCAAGTGAGGTAACTCAATGACACACGCAATCCACTAGAGTTGCTTTTGGCGCTTCGCCGAGGAAAGCACATGAACCTCTTGCAATCAACCGGAGGTGGCCAAGAACAATCTCCTTCTCTTGCCAACGCCTCCAACAATCTCCAAGCCGGCTAGGAGCGGTACTCTCCAAGAGTAACAAGAAATCCACCGGCTAAACCACCCACAAGTGCCACTAGATGCCCTCAAGCTATGCAATACACTTTGGGATCACTCAACCTCACTTTAGATTTGCAATCAAGCAAGAGAGATGAGTGGGAAGGAGAAGCTCTAGCTCAAAGGATGCACAAGAGTGTTAGAAATCACGAGAGACCTTCCCAAGGGCCGGCCAACAAGTATTTATAAGCAGCCCAAATGAATAGAGCCGTTATACCCCTTCACTGGACGTTTTTCGGGATGACCGGACGCGTCGGTCGAAACTGACCGGACGCGCTCAACCGCGTCCGATCCTCCAACGGTCACTGAGCCCCAACGGTCAAACCAACGACCGGACGCGCCCCAGGCAACGACCGGACGCACCCCTCAACCGACCGGACGCGCCTCTCAACTGACCGGACGCGCCGATCGCACAGTACCGCGCGCCCGTGAAGCATCGACCGGACGCGCTCTAGGCAACGACCGGACGCGACAGTGCCAGCGTCCGGTTAGAGTCCAGTAAGCTCCCTCAATGACCGGACGCATCCGATCGCGTGTGACCGGACGCGCCGCGCGTCCGATCGACCTTGCGAACTTCAGTTCCCTCTAGGCTCCTGACCGGACGCGCCGGTCCCGCGAGTGACCGAACGCGCCAGTTGCAAACCCTAACACCCGCGTGCCTGACTGCTGCGTTGAACTGACCGGACGCGTCCGGTCATACCATGACCGCGTCAGGTGCAGCGTCCGGTCACCTCTGTGACCTCCGTTCGCCTCCGTTTCTTTTCTGACTTCCGGCATAGTGGAAAATAGGCATTTCAACTCCTCGAAAACGCCTGAATCCCGCGCTCGCAAGCTCGGCGGGAGGGAGAGAGAGACCCAAACCCTCTCTACCGCTCAAACTTCATTGCCTTCGTAAATGTGCCAATACCAACAAGTGATCACCACCTTGTGCACGTGTGTTAGCATTTTCATAATCATTTTCGAAGGTTTTCCAGTTAGCTCACTAGGCCCTACATGCAATGCACTTCATGAATTCACCTAGTGGCACCCGTGCGTCGAATAACCGATAATACTTCCCCTCTTAATAGTTCGGCTATCGATCCTAAACCACTCACACTCTCTATGGTGTCTTGAGTGCAAAACAAAATGACCTTATGGTTATACCTTTGCCTTGAGCCCATTTTGTTTTTCCAAAAGATATGATCCACTTCATATCATCACATGACCGTCTCGATCCATCGACCTTGACTTCACTTGCTCTTCACCGTTGCATCGGTCCGTCGGCGCCAAGTCTTGCTCAAGCTTCACCATCGCATGGTCCTTCACTTCGAAGCCTCGACTTACCCTTCACCTTCACAACCGGTCCATCGAGCCAAGCATCATCTTGGTCTTCATCATCTTGGTCACATGAGTCAATGTCATGTCTCATCTTCAATGACCACCTTTATCTAAATCATCCACTTAGATACAAAGGTTAGTCCTAGGTTTCATCAATTAGCCAAAACCAAACTAGGGACTTTCAATCTCCTCCTTTTTGGTAATTGATGACAACCCTCACAAAGATGATTTTGATAATAAAAGTTTTGAACTTGTCATACTTGTCCAATCATTTTGCTCATAAGTAAAGTTTGGACAATTATCACAAGCTCGATTTTGGTAGCATTAGCTCTCCCTACATATTTGCATAGAGTTTGGATTGAAAGCTTTGCACATATGCATGGATAGAAGTGTTGAGAGAGTAATTCTACCAAAATGATGCTAAGGTGTAAGAAATGGACCTTTGAAGTGTGATACCAATCGGAGTTGCCTTTTACACCATCCTTAGCATCATGAAGTAACTAGACATCCAACACAACTCAAGAACCCCGTGAGATCAACATTATATTAAAGGTTTTTGGACCACTTGTAAAGCTTTAAGCATGTCTAGATACCACAAGTAAACTATTCCTATGCATGCTAGTAGATCATTTCATCATTCAAGTTCTATACTAGCATTGCACCACACAAGCATGTATATTGAATTTAAATACATGTGCAATGAGCAAGTCATATAAGAATTCACAAACAAATGCAACAACTTTATTTATGAGCTTGATCCCCCTACTTGTGTGTATCAAAATTTTATTTACCCCTTTATCATGTTGAATCATCTTTTTCTCTCCCCCTTTGTCTACAACTTACCCAAAAATGGGATCAAATTGTGGAGAGAAAAACAATGTTTGATGGAGTAGGTTAGAATTTATCAAATTTGGTTCAACCTAGAACACTTGCCAAAGATATTTAATTCAATTTAAACCAAAGACAAGCTTCTTCACACCTCATAATAAGGGTTATCTTGCCTATGTTGAATTAAACACGTATAGCAAATCTTCTAGATTCAACACTAGGTTTGCAAGCTCACAAACATGTCATATGCCACCACGAGATCAAAACAAGCATAGAAGCAATAGTGGTAACATATATCCATCAAATTCATTTGATTTATCATGAATGCTCATGCATACCACTTATTATGTCTACATGCTCTAGCAAGTCCTTAGCATAGGATGAATGACATGTCAATCAACTTTACCTTGCAATGTCGAAGGAGAGGCATGTCAATAAGTGGGTGGGGTGTATTCAACTCATGTTTGAGAAATTAAGAATGTTCAACTCATTCCTTAGCTTGCAAAACCTCTTTTCATCAAGTGGCTTGGTGAGAATATCGGCAAGTTGATCATCGGTGCCAACACTTTCAATGGCAATATCTCTCTTTTGTTGATGATCTCTAATGAAATGATGCCTTATGTCAATATGCTTTGTTCTTCCATGTTGAACCGGGTTTTGTGTCATCTTGATTGCACTTTCATTATCACATAGCAATGGCACATTCTTGAAGTTGAGGCCATAATCCTTCAAAGTTAATTTCATCCATAGCAATTGTGCACAACAACTCCCCGCACTCACATATTCGGCTTCGGCGGTAGAGATTGCCACACTATTTTGTTTCTTTGAGAACCATGACACAAGTGATCTTACAAGTAATTGATATGTGCCACTTGTGCTCTTTCTATTGATCTTTCAACCCCCATAGTCAGAGTCTGAATATCTAATCAATTCAAACTTTGACCCCTTGGGATACCATAGTCCAACATCTCTTGTTTGCTTCAAGTACCTCAATATTCTCTTTGCAGCCATGAGATGACTCTCTCTAGGTGAGGCTTGATATCTAGCACACATACAAACACTAAACATGACATCCGGCCTTGATGCGGTGACATAGAGTAGACTTCTAATTAAAGACCGATATTCCTTTTGATTCACCATTTTGCCATCAAAATCACTATCCAAATTGTCATTTGTACTCATTGGAGTTGAAATTGGCTTTGCATCTTGCATTCCAAACTTCTTCAACATGTCCCTTATGTATTTCCTTGACTCACAAATGTCTCATTCTTCAATTGCTTGACTTGGAGACCAAGGAAGTAGCTAAGTTCACCAATCATAGACATTTCAAACTCTTTGGTCATCATAGCATCAAATTCTTCACAATAGGCTTGATCGGTTGATCCAAAGATGATGTCATCAACATATATTTGCACTATGAATAGGTCATTCCTAATCTTCTTGGTGAATAGAGTTGTATCAACCTTTTCCATCTTAAATCCCTTAGAGAGAAGGAAATACCTTAGCCTCTCATACCATGCTCTAGGTGTTTTCTTTAAGCCATATAAAGCCTTCTTCAACTTGTACACATGGTTGCGTTTCTTGTCATCTTTAAATCCGGGAGGTTGCTCAACAAAGACTAACTCATTGATAATCCCATTGAGAAATACACTTTTAACATCCATTTGATATAGTTTGATGTTGTGTGCATAAGCATAAGCCAATAGAATCCTTATTGCCTCCAATCTTGCCACGGGAGCATATGTCTCATCATAGTCAAGGCCTTCTACTTGAGTGTAACCTTGAGCAACTAGTCTTGCTTTGTTTCTCACCACAATGCCATCTTGATCTTGCTTGTTTTTGAACACCCATTTGGTTCCAATCACATTATAGTCATTTGGCTTTTCAACCAATTCCCAAACATCATTTCTTGTGAAAATTGTTAAGCTCCTCTTGCATAGCAATGATCCAATCTACATCCCTCAAAGCTTCTTCTATTTTCTTTGGTTCTGTGGTTGACACAAATGATGCATGCTCACAAAACATGGCCAATCTTAATCTTGTTTGCACACCACTTCTAATATCACCAATAACACTATCAATGGGGTGATTTCTTGCAACATGTTATGGTTGGAGTACTTGCACTTGATTGCTTGAACTTGGTTGATCACTTGATGTATCTTGATGAGATGAACTAGCACCATGATCTTGCACTTGAGAGTCACTAGCTAGCTTGAATGGAGAATTGAGCACTTGATCTTTATCATCATCTTGAATATCAATAACTTGCTTTGTTCTAATGTCCCCAATGTCCATGTTCTTCATTGCTTCCACCAATAGAGTTCCACCAACATCATCTAGATTCTCTTCTTCATCTTGTGATCCATTGGTTTCATCAAATTGCACATCATGGACTTCTTCTAGAATGCCACTTGAATCGTTCCAAACTCTATAAGCTTTGCTTGTAGTTGAATAACCAAGTAGGAACCCCTCATCACATCTCTTGTCAAACTTTTTCAATCTAGTGCCCTTCTTCAAGATATAACATTTACATCCAAACACCCGAAAGTAAGAAATATTGGGCTTTCTTCCATGAAATAGCTCATATGGGGTCTTCTCTAGCAATGTATGATAATATAGTCTATTGATGTAGTAGCAAGCAGAATTGATTGCTTCGTCCCAAAATGATTGACTCACATTGTACTCATGAAGCATTGATCTAGCTATATCAAGCAATGTTCTATTCTTTCTCTCAACTAGGCCATTTGATTATGGAGTGTACTTAGCCGAGAATTGATGTCCAATGCCATAGTGATCACAAAGTTCTTCAATTCTTGTATTCTTGAACTCACTTCCATTGTCACTTCTCACTTTCTTGATTTTAATCTCAAAATCATTGTGAACTCTAGTGAGAAAGGTCTTGAAGGTGTCAAATACTTCACTTTTGTCACTAAGAAAGAATACACATGTGAATCTTGTGAAGTCATCCACTATGACAAAACCATACTTATTACCACCTATGCTTGAGTATGTTGTTAGGCCAAATAGATCCATGTGCATCAAATCAAATGCTTTGCATGTGCTCATTATACTCTTCTTTGGATGTGAGCTTCCAACTTGCTTCCCGGCTTGACATGCACTACAAAGCTTATTCTTCTCAAATTCAACATCTTTCAAACCATTGACAAGATTATGAGTTGTAAGCTTCTTCAATTGTTTCATGCCAATATGACCAAGCCCTCTATGCCAAAGCCAACCCATGTTTGATTTGGAGATTAAGCAAGTTTTCAAAGAAGTTTCTCTAGCATTGAAGTCAACTAGGTAAACATTCTCATATCTAAAGCCCTTGAATGCCACATTTAAACCATCCATACTAATGACTTCCACATCATCAACCCCAAAGATACATTTGTAACCAAGATCACATATTTGTGCCACGGATATAAGATTGAAATCCAAGCTTTCAACTAGCAACACATTGGAGATACTCAAGTCATTTGATATTGCAATCTTGCCCAAGCCAATAACCTTGCCTTTCTTGTTATTGCCAAAAGTGATAGAATCAACACCACTATTATTATCATTGATTGAGTCAAATATTCTTGATGTACTGGTCATGTGTTGAGTGCACCCACTATCAATAATCCAATGCCTTCCTCCGGCTTTGTAATTGACCTACAAGCAAATCGATGAAGCTTAGGTACCTATTTTTGCTTTGGTCCTTGTAGGTTAGTAACTAAGCTCTTTGGTACCCAAATAGCCTTCTTCTTTGGGCCAACAATGGGTGTACCAATAAACTTAGCTTTCACACCTTTCACACCTTTGGTAAGCACATAACAAGAATCAAAAGGTATAGCATTAACAAATTTCTTGCTTTGGTTCTTTTTATTGCAATTATGCTCTAGGTGCCCAACTTGCTTGCATCTATTGCAAAACTGACCATTGCCCTTCACAAAGCTAGGCTTTGGAGTTGCAAAGGCTGACTTGCCTTTCTTGGGGGTGTAGCCCAATCCCTCTTTGTTAAGAGAGAACCTTTGGCTACCCAAGCACTTAAGCAAGCGGGCCTCACCACCATAGGCCTTGCCTAGGGCGTGAGTGAGCTCATCCACCTCTCTCTTGAGAGTCTCATTCTCAACTATTAGTGAGGCATCACAAGTGAAACCATCACTAGTAGAGGAGGTAGAGTCGGTGGTGGTGGATGAAGAGCTACAAGAAGGGTTAGCATTTGACGTGATGATATGTTCATAAGAGGATTCATCAATTATATCACATGTAACACCTATATCATATGATACAACAACCTCCTTCTTTGCTTGTTGCTCAAGTAGCAATGAGTGAGCTTTTTCAAGCTTGGAATGAGCCTTACCAAGATCCTCATGGTCTTCCACTAGACTCTCATGAGTGGTCTTAAGCTCACTAAGAACTTTCTCAAGTATTGCTACTTTCATTGAAAGCTTCTTACACTCCTTGTTCTTGGCAATAGCTATGTCTCTAGTTTGTTGCATCAAGTCATATAGTTGTTCTTTAGTTGGTTCATCATCATCATTTTCATTATCATTATCATTATCATTATCACTATCATGAACATATTCCATTTCACTTTCATCATCACTCTCATCATATAATACCTTAGTTTCTTTGGCCATGAGGCATGAAGAGGATGAATCAAATAGTGATGGCTTCTTGTTGATAGCAATGGAAGCAAAAGCCTTGTTGGATGATGATTCTTCATCATCATCATCATCACTTTCCCAAGTGACCACATAGGCTCCATTCTTGCCTTTCTTGAATGTCATCTTGGCCTCTCTCTCTCTTCTTCTTCTCAAACTTGCCCTTCTTGTTCTTCTTCTTATCATAAGGACATTCCGCTAGAAGATGCTCGGTGCTATCACAATTAAAACACTTCCTTTGTGACTCCTTGCTCTTGAAGTTATCATTCCTTTTCTTGAAGCCTCTTCTTTTGATAAACATTTTGCCAATATTCTTGACAACTAGAGCAAGTGCATCATCATCAATTTCTAATTCTTCATCTTCTTCGTTGTCATCTTCTTCTTGAATTGAAACTTTGCCCTTAGAGGAGGTGGCCTTGAATGCCACGGTCTTCTTCTTCTTTTCTTCCTCCTTCTCCTTCTCATCAACATCTTGATCATACTTGTCAAAGGTTAATACCTCTCTAAGCAAATCATTAGGCTTCATTGCATCAAGCCCATATCTTTGTAGCATCATGATCAATATTTTGAATCTTCTTGGTAAGCTCAATAAGAACTTGTGGCAAAAATCTTGGTCTTGTGTCTTGTGCCCTAAGCTCTTGAGATCATTCACAATGACTTACAATCTATGAAACATCTCTAAGATTGTTTCTTCTTCTTTCATCTTGAAGGTCTCAAACTCACTCTTGAGCCCATATAGCTAGAGGGGGGTGAATAGTCTATAAAAATTCTACAAGAATAACTTAGCAAACTTGTTAGAATAACAAACGGCGTAAATCGAGTTTTGCTTAGCCTACGGTTGTGATACAAGCCTCCTATCCACAAGTCTAGTAGATTACAATCTCTAGTTCACACAAGTGCTATGTCACTAAACTTACACTAGTGAGCAAGCTAACAACTACTAGCAAAGGCTACCACTAGAGCTACACAAGATAACTAGTAAAAGTAAATGCGAGAGAGAGGATTGTGAATCTTATACCGATGGTGGAGTGAAGATGTTGCCAATCACCAAGATGATATACAATCAATCAATATTGACAACAACACAATATGAAGACCAATCACCGGAAGATAAGAGACACAATATTTTTGTTCACCCGGTGTTCACTTGTGCACCGACAAGCTACGTCATCGGTTGTGTCGACCAACACTTAGATGGTTCCTCGGTGTGACCCTCGAGTCACTTGCCCACCAAGGCACGCCCCGCAAGGCACCACAAGACACCACTCTCAAGTGAGGTAACTCAATGACACGCGCAATTCACTAGAGTTATTTTTGGCGCTCCGCTGAGGAAAGCACATGAACCTCTTACAATCAACCGGAGGTGGCCAAGAACAATCTCCTTCTCTTACCAACGCCTCCAACAATCTCTAAGCCGGCTAGGAGCGGTACTCTCCAAGAGTAACAAGAAATCCACCGGCTAAACCACCCACAAGTGCCACTAGATGCCCTCAAGCTATGCAATGCACTTTGGGATCACTCAACCTCACTTTAGATTTGCAATCAAGCAAGAGAGATGAGTGAAAAGGAGAAGCTCTAGCTCAAAGGATGCACAAGAGTGTTAGAAATCACAAGAGACCTCCCCAAGGGCTGGCCAACAAGTATTTATAAGCATCCCAAACGAATAGAGCCGTTGTACCCCTTCACTGGATATTTTTCGGGATGACCAGACGCGTCGGTCGAAATTGACCGGAAGCGCTCAACCGCGTCCGATCCTCCAACGGTCACTAAGCCCCAACGGTCAAACCAATGACCGGACGCGCCTCAGGCAATGACCGGACGCGCCGCTCAACTGACCGAACGCGCCGATCGCACAGTACCGTGCGCCCACGAAGCATCGACTGGACGCGCTCTAGGCAATGACCGGACGTGACAGTGCCAGCGTCCGGTTAGAGTCCAGTAAGCTCCCTCAACGACCGGACGCGTCCGATCGCGTGTGACCGGACGCGCCGCGTGTCCGATCGACCTTGCGAACTTCAGTTCCCTCTGGGCGCCTGACCGGACGCACCGGTCCCGCGAGTGACCGGACGCGCCGGTTGCAAACCCTAACACCCACGCGCCTGACTGCTGCGTTGAACTGACCGGACACGTCCGGTCATACCATGACCGCGTCCGGTGCAACGTCCGGTCACCTCTGTGACATCCGTTTGCCTCTGTTTCTTTTCCGACTTCCGGCGTAGTGGAAAATAGGCATTTTAACTCCTCGAAAACGCCTGAATCCCGCGCTTGCAAGCTCGACGGGAGGTAGAGAGAGACCCAAACCCTCTTTACCGCTAAAACTTCATCGCCTTCGTAAATGTGCCAACATCAACAAGTGATCACCACATTGTGCACATGTGTTAGCATTTTCATAATCATTTTCGAAGGTTTTCCAGTTAGCTCACTAGGCCCTACATGCAATGCACTTCATGAATTCACCTAGTGGCACCCGTGCGTCGAATAACCGATAAGACTTCCCCTCTTAATAGTTCGACTATCGATCCTAAACCACTCACACCCTCTATGGTGTCTTGAGTGCAAAACAAAATGGCCTTATGGTTATACCTTTGCCTTGAGCCCATTTTGTTTTTCCAAAAGATATGATCCACTTCATATCATCACATGACCGTCTCCATCCATCGACCTTGACTTCACTTGCTCTTCACCGTTGCATCGGTCCGTCGGCGCCAAGTCTTGCTCAAGCTTCACCATCGCATGGTCCTTCACTTCAAAGCCTCGACTTGCCCTTCACCTTTACAACCGGTCCATCGAGCCAAGCTCATCTTGGTCTTCATCATCTTGGTCACATGAGTCAATGTCATGTCTCATCTTCAATGACCACCTTTATCTAAATCATCCACTTAGATACAAAGGTTAGTCCTATGTTTCATCAATTAGCTAAAACCAAACTAGGGACTTTCACCCGGTATCATCTTGTTAGAAATGAAAAGAAAATATAACGTATGCCTTTTCGAATAGACACCTCTTCAGGATGCCTCTCTAAATAGACACCTCTTCATGGGTGATCTCAAAGGATAAGGCAACCATTCCTACTCTCTCGCCAAAGGACTTGCCCCTTTGGTGACTATGGTTATCATCTTATAGAATTACTAATGTCTACTCTAGTCTTGATGAGATCACTCGTGAAGAGGTGTCTATTTAGAGAGGCATCTTGAAGAGGTGTCTATTTGAAAAAGCACTTGTTTCACAACAATGCCCAATCATGTAGCAATAGTATGTTATATTTTTTATTTCTAACAAGATGCTACCGGGTAATAACTTCTTATTTTTCTACAATGCAACCAGGGCTCCTGTTGTGTGCGCATCCCCGTGCGCATTCAACAGTGGTGCACATGAGGGCATGTGCCCTTAAGGGCAATATTTCTACATCCCTGACCCATGTATATGACCACCACAACTATGCCTGTTGCACCGAACATAAAGTAGTCTAGTCCTATTGTGTCGTTTCTTCCTTTCTTCCACTGAGACCTCACAAACATCGTACTACGAAGTGCCCCGATCTTGTCACTCCCATAATCCCATTCCTAGCCAGAAGTCTGTACTAGAATGGAATTATCTTGGGTCTTGCGTGCGACTCGATGATGAAGACAAAGAATGGATGGTGTTAAATGATGCGGTTCAGGCTTCGTGTTTATCTGTTGTGTAAGTTGTTACGGCGATGAAGGTTGTTAGCATATCTAGTGACTTGTATAGGAAGTAGATCAAGGATGTAATCTGCTGTTTCATTTCTTTGCTTGTAAGTCAAGGTTGTAACACCACGCTAGGGGCTGTTCCTAGCCCATATAACACGAAGCCGTGAGCATGAGAAGGCATAACGTTACCCTAATCTTCACATGGTAATCGGAGCTACTCAATTTTGTGCCCGTCTACGCAATGGCATCTTCCTCCACGCAACCTGTTGCTCACTCAATCGGCTATCTGCCAACAGAGAAGCTCAGGTGCAACAACTTCAATATGTGGAAGGCGCAAGTCCTTTCGGCGATCAACGATGCGCAGATGGCATATACGATCAGCCCAACCTTCTTGCCGCCAGCCAAGGAGATCCCCAAGTCCGCCGACAAGTCGACAGAGAAGATCTCCAACCCGGAGTACGCACCTGGTTCGCCAAGGACCAGCAGGTGCTTAACTACCTCCTCTCATCTCTGTCACGAGAGATCATGTCCCAGGTCACAACCACTACGACGGTGGCTGGCGCCTAGGCTGCAATCGAGGGCATGTTTGCTGCCCAGTCACGTGCAAGCATGACCAACACACGCATGGCACTTGCTATGACCCAGAAAGGGACCTCAACGGTGGCCGAGTACTTTACTCGGATGAAGACCCTTGCGGATGAGATGGCATCCGTGGGGAAGAAGCTCAACAATGAGGAGATCACCTCGTACATACTAGCAGGTCTCGACATCGACTTTAACCTGCTGGTATCTACCATTGCTGCAAGGGTGGAGCCCATCACCCTCGGGGAATTCTTCACCCAGATGACAAGCTTCGAGCAGCACATGGATCTGCTCCATGGTTCGGGCTCTTCTACGAACATGGCCTCGCATGGAGGAGGCCATGGTGGAGGCAATGGTGGCCGTGGCCATGGTCACGGCGGCTTCAACGCTCCTAGTGGCCATGGTCATGGGCGTTCGGGAGGCCACGACTCCAACTTTGAGGCTAGTGTCTTTTGCCAGATCATTGGCAAGGAGGGTCATCCTGTTGTTCACTGCTTCAAGCATTTTGATACGACCTTCATCAGTGCCTAGGAGAAGAACAAGTCGGCCTCCACTACAGAGACCTCGTACGGCGTGGATACCAATTGGTATGTCAACACCGGGGCGACTGATCACATCACCAGTGAGTTGGAGAAACTCACGGTGAGGGACAAATACCATGGCAATGAGCAAGTGCACATGACCAGTGGTTCAGGTATGAAAATTAGCCATGTTGGTCGTAGTTTGTTTCATACCCCTGATCGTAATCTTATTCTTGATAAAATCTTGCATGTTCCTCAAGCAAATAAGAATCTAGCTTCTATGCATCGTCTTGTTGCTAATAATAATGTCTATCTTGAATTCTATCCTGACCATTTTCTTATCAAGGATCGGGACACGGAGAATGTCCTGCATCAAGGCTGATGTAAAGGCGGCCTATATCCCTTGGTGTCCAGCTCCACATCAAATAAAGTCATCCACTCCATCACCAAGGTTTTAGAGTCCCGATGGCATGCACGCCTAGATCATCCGTCGTCGTCCGTCGTTCAGCAGATCCTCCAAAAGCACCGTTTTGCGTTTGTTCCTGAGTTGAATAAAAGGACTGTCTGTGATGCTTGTCAACAGGGTAAGAGTCACCAATTGCCATACCCCAAGTCATCAAGTGTATCCTCTAGTCCTCTAGAGTTAATCTTTTCTGATGTTTGGGGGATAGCTCCCGTGTCTGTTGGCAGAAACAATTTCTATGTCAGTTTTATCGATGATTTCAGTAAATTTACTTGTGTATATCTGCTGAAACATAAATTTGAAGTGTTTAAGTGTTTTCATGATTTCCAAAACATGATAGAATGTCTTTTTAATAAGAAAATTCTCGCTGTTCAAACAGATTGGGGAGGGGGGTATCAAAAACTTAATACCTTTTTTAGCATGTTGGTATTATTCATCAAGTTTCTTGCCCATATGCTCATCAACAAAATGGCTCCACTGAGTGCAAGCATCGCCATATAGTTGAAATGGGATTAACTTTGCTAGCACAAGCTTCTATGCCTCTTAAATTTTGGGATGAGACATTCCTCACTGCTACCTTCCTCATTAACCGGACGCCTAGTAAAGTGATAGATAATCAAACCCCTCTTGAACGTTTGTTTTACCAACAGCCTGATAATTCTACTCTCCGTACGTTTGGTTGTGTTTGCTAACCTAACCTACGCCCCTACAACAATAAGAAACTCCAATACAGATCCAAGCAATGTGTGTTTCTTGGTTATAGTCACATGCACAAAGGTTTTAAATGCCTTGATGTTGCCTCAGGACGAGTTTACATCTCTAGGGATGTTGTTTTTTATGAAACTATTTATCCCTTCGCCAATCTCCATTCCAATACTGGCGCCCGTCTTCGTTCAGAAATTTCCCTTCTTCCTGATCACTTTCTTCCTTCCTACTATGGTCATGGGGATGCAACAAATTATGATTCTTCATGTGCTAACCCTACTAATGTGCCTATGGAAGAAGATTTGTCCCTAGGAAATTCATCTAGTGCTGCAAATCTGGTTCAAAACAGAGGTAATACGCATTTTCCAACTTCTGCTTCCGGATCGGGAGCAGGCACGCACTTCCAAGATGATGCGGCGCGACAACAGGATAGATCGTCTTCAGATCTCGCACCGGATATGTCTGGCACCGTGGCTCCCCTATCTACCTCTCCATGTGCGCCACCTGGTGCTCCTTCATCGTCACACGACGGTGGCGCTCCGAGGTCCGGGGAGACAGTGACTGGGTCGGCCTCAAAGGGTGCAGGCGGCCGCAGATCTTCTACGCTGCCGCTTTGGTCATTCATGCCACACGGATCTCCTACGCCATCATCCCTAGGATCTTCTACGCCGGCGCCAACAACGCCATCTTCTATGCCGACGCCAACAACTGTTGTCTCACCGTCGCCACCGCCAGAGCGCCTTAAAATCATCTACAACATGGCATTTGCAAACCTAGGACCTACATTGATGGGACGGTCAGGTATGGTCATCTAGCTGTTGCTTCTGAAGAACCTACAAGCTTGCATGATGCACTATCTAATCCTCATTGGGAAAATGCTATGGATCATGAGTATTCTTCCTTGATGAAAAACAAAACGTGGCATCTTGTTCCTCCTCAGCAAGGGCAAAATGTTATAGATTGTCAGTGGGTTTACAAGGTCAAAAGGAAAGCTGATGGCACTATAGATAGATACAAGGCACGACTAGTTGCTAAAGGGTTCAAGCAAAGATATGGGATTGATTATGAGGATACCTTTAGTCTAGTAGTGAAGGCTACCACAACTCATCTTGTCTTGTCTCTAGCAGTGTCATAGGGCTAGTATCTTCATCAATTAGATGTTCAAAATGCCTTCTTGCATGGTATACTTGAGGAGGATGTCTTTATGCGTCAGCCGCTAGGGTATGCAGATAAGCAGGCACCACACTATTTGTGCAAGCTTGATAAGGCATTGTATGGGATCAAACAAGCCCCTCGTGCGTGGTATGCATGGTTGAGTTAGAATCTACAGCTATTCGGTTTCATTCCATCTAAAGCTGATACATCCTTATTTTTCTACAAGTCTGGTAGATATACAATTTATATGTTGGTTTATGTTGATGATATAATCATTGCTAGCTCCTCATAAGAAGCAATTACAACACTTCTTCGTGATCTTGAGAAGGACTTCGCTATCAAAGATCTTGGTGAGTTACATTATTTTCTAAGCATTGAAGTTAAGAAGGCACATGGAGAACTTCTTCTTACATAAGAGAGGTATGCTACTGATTTGTTGAAAAGGGTAAATATGAGCTCATGTAATTCAGTTAATACACCTTTGTCAGTGTCAGAAAAATTATCTGTTACGAGTGGACACTTGCTAGGGCCTGAGGATTCTACAAGATATAGGAGTATAGTTGGTGCCCTACAATATTTAACATTGACTCGCCCTGATATTTCCTTCTTTGTTAACAAAGTTTGTCAGTTTCTTCACTCTCCTACCACAGTACATTTGGAGGCCGTCAAACACATTTTGAGATATTTGAAAGGTACCTTAGGATTGCGGATTGGTAAGTCCAAAACTGTACTGGTCAGTGCTTTCTCAGATGCTAATTAGGCAGGGTGTCTAGATGATCAACGGTCTACAGGAGGGTTTGCTTTTTATTCAGGCACCAACCTGATCTCTTGGAGTGCAAGGAAATAAGCTACTGTCTCCAGATCAAGTACAGAAGCTAAATACAAGTCCATAGCAAATGCTACAACAGAAGTTATGTGGGTGCGAAAATTGCTTGATGAGTTGGGAGTCTCTCATCCCATGGCTTCTTGTCTTTGGTGTGACAATATAGGCGCTACCTACCTGTCGACCAATCCAGTTTTTCATGCTAGGACTAAGCACATTGAAATTGATTTTCATTTTGTCAAAGAACATGTGGCTGCTAAGCAACTTGATATTCAATTCATCAATTCTGGAGATCAGATTGCAGATGGTTTTACTAAATCTCTTCTAGTGCACAAGTTGAAAGATGATGCGGTTCAGGCTTCGTGTTTATCTATTGTGTAAGTTGTTACGGTGATGAAGGTTGTTAGCATATCTAGTGACTTGTATAGGAAGTAGATCAAGGATGTAATCTGTTGTTTCATTTCTTTGCTTGTAAGTCAAGGTTGTAACGCCACGTTGGGGGCTATTCCTAGCCCATATATCTTGAAGCCGTGAGCCTGAGAAGGCATCACGTTACCTTGATCTTCACAGATGGGACAAAACAAAAGAGACTTCTTCAGATCGAGACAATTTTTGTTTGCCACTAGCTTTTCATACATGGTTTCTTCTACCACATAAAATGGTTTCCTGAGGAGAAACCATGACATGTGCGCATTGCACTCTGAAGTTACCATCTCATTTTTTGAATGGTCTCATACATGTGAGCAGGTCGAGTATTTTTCATGGAGAAAAAAAACGTGTTACATCTTTTTTTTCAATGGTCCATGTGGCTCCGTGCCGGTCTTGGGGCTTGTTCGGTTAGCCGGAATTCCATCTAAAAATCATTCTAGCTCATCAAAGATATATGTAAATTAGACAAGCAATCTGGTTAGGAATCGTTCCAGGACATGTTTCCTAGGAACCGAACAGGCCCTTGGTAGGATTCTTTCCGTGTTCTCGTTCACATAAGGTCTGGCGGGTCACCACCAGTCAAAAATGTCAATGGTCAAGCACGTGGGTATATGGTTAGTGTTTGCCCTTCGGAGTAGTGGCGGACCCAGGATTTGGTCAAGAGTGGGCCAAATTCTAGTAGCAGAAGCCTAAAGATACACCATGGTTTATGTATGTGTGTCACATAGAAAAAAAAACTATTCTCATAAAAAGTTTATAAATCATGAAGTTCTTCAACTACATTATTAGTACTAAAAAGATTACAAATTACAAATCATGACGTTCTTCAACTATACATTATTAATACTATACAGTAGCTAAGCAAATAATATGAAACATTAGTGACAATTTGGGTCCTAATTTTAGATTTATAATTGGAATCAAAACTCTATAAAGGGTTGAAACTGAAACTGAGAACAAAGAACAAGTTAGGGGGCGAGTAGAGAGGAGAGTGGCGGCGACTAGGATTTGCAAATGAGGGAAGGCAGAGAGACCCCTTACCTCATGCTCTTGGGCACTATATATATAGGCAACAACAATTCACAAGCAGCCCCTCAGTGGAGGATGATTTCACAAGCTACTATACTAACCCCTATTAGGTCTCTTCTAGGGGCAGGATTGGCCCAAATTATGTGCTCCTGCAACAACCAGTGGTGGAGCATTGAAAGCCTTGTGTTTGGTTTTGGATAATTGAGACAACTAAGTGGACTAATCTTCACTCTAGGGTTGTGAATGAGATAGCTTAGGTCCACATCCAAGATTGAGAAAAGATGGCACACATGGTGATGTTGATGGCCACAAGTGATGATCAAGTGTTCAATTCTTAGAAAAGAAGAAAGAGAAAAAACAAAATGCAAGGGCTCAAGGTAAAGGTCTAAGCTAGAGCATTTTGTTTTGCTGGTCAAGACGCAATAGAGTGCGTGATCGGGTTTAGGACAAATAGCCGTACTATTAAGAGGAAAACTCAAAGTTCAAAATGGTTATATAAGTGTCACTAGGTGAATTGACTCCATGCATATGCATTAGGCTTAGTGAGTACGCTAAAAACCCTTTGAAAATGCTAACTCACGTGCACAAGTGTTTGAGACACTTCGGAGTTAGCACATGATAGAAGGGGTTGAAGGAAAGAGCAAGAGGCATTGTCTTAGGGTCGTCGGACCCTACTGAGAGCGTTAGATCGGCACCTGGCCGGGTCCGATGGCTTACCAGCATGGTGCGTGCGGTAGAGGGACTAAGTCTCGTTAGACTCTAGCCTATGGTCCGATAGTCCTCAGACAGGCTGTTCACGTGTGGGTTTGCACAAGAGAGTGTGCACACTCGTTTGACTGCGGTCGTCAGACCCGGCGCTTGGTCCACAACAGGCATCGACCTAGTTTGACTTGCGATTTTTGGTTCTAGAACCTTTCTGTTCCACGTCAGACGCTGAGGCGTTGATGATCCGAGGGCGTCAGCCCTTGCGCTAGCGCTCGTGTAGAGAGCCATTGGGCGAAAACAGCTACTTTCAAACGTTTGACTCCATGTGGCACGAGAAGAGGGCGTCGGACCCGTCGTCTTTGATTCGAAAACCTTGACAGTCGGTCTGCGGCAGAAGAAACTGGCCAATGACCACTTGGCTCCAAGGGGGGTTATAAATAGTGGATGGTCAGCCTTGTCTGATCTCTCTTGGCACTTTGATGAATTATACACCCTTGTGAGCCTAAGCAAACATCTCCCTCTCATCTCCTTGGTCATTGCTTC
This sequence comes from Saccharum hybrid cultivar R570, assembly GCA_038087645.1. NCBI lineage: Eukaryota > Viridiplantae > Streptophyta > Magnoliopsida > Poales > Poaceae > Saccharum > Saccharum hybrid cultivar. Next base: position 772,387 of record JAQSUU010000810.1, read on the forward strand.
ATCCTAAGTGAGATTGGGAGTGATCCTAGTGCATTTGCATTGAGTTGAGGCATCAAGTGGCACTAGTGATTGTTGTGGCTGCAGGATTCTTGTTACTCTTGGTGGTGGCCACCACCTATACGGCTTGGAGGCAACAAAAGATCATTGAGCGACATTGGTGATTGTTGTCGGCTCTGATTGATTGGTGGTGAGGGGTTCTTGTACTCGTTCCTCACAAGAGATTCACAAGAGCAACTTTAGTGGAATCATGGCTAGTTGGAGTGCACTTCTTGGGTGACTCTTATGGCGCCCATGTGATGGGCTTGGCGTGTTAAGCCAATTAGCTCGCGAATCATCAAGTTGGGACTCGCCACAATGAGGATGTAGGTTGCCGGCAAGCAACCAAACCTTGGGGTATATCTTGTGTCATGTGTCTTGCCCTATTCGGTATAGAGCACTACACTTGCTATTCATTCATTAGTTTACTTGTATAGTGTTTGCTTGCTTGTGTAGTTTGAGTAGTTGTAGCTCTCTTGTTTAGTGTAGCACTCAAGTAGCTTGTAGTTGTAACTAGTTGTAATTAGCTCTCTAGTTAGCTTTCTCATGTAGTTGTGTAGTTGCTAGCTTGTGTGTTTGTGCGATTCAACTAACACATAGCAACTAGAATTGAGTAGGAGGCTTGCTTGAGTGAGATAGAGCTAGTGCAAATTAGAAGTTAGTTAGGATCATTTGCACGTGGCAGGCTGGCACGCCTATGTGGCCCTTACGAGTAGTGGCAACGCAATGTGACCCTGTGACTATGCGAGCGATAAGGTAAGAGGGTGAACTACTCACGAGAGGCAGGAGACTCCCATGAAACATTTGTTGGACTATTTTTATTGGGCTAAAAAATTACATACATATTATTAGACTAGTTGGGTCATGACTAGGGCCATGGCCCTAGTGGCCCTAGGCCTAGGCCCACCCCTGCTTCGGAGCAAGTGAGTAAACCATTTGCCCAAAACAGGTACAATAGTAGGGCAAGGGCATGGGCATGAGCGGTACCACATACTACTTGCTAGTCCTAGCACTGTTTGGCACTGGCGGAGCTACCTTGGGGCCATAGAGGGCCATGGCTCCCTCTTGCCGTGCATCAAGTTCCACGGATGGTCATGTGCAAGTGCATGCATATTTCCACACAGTCTACTCACATGGTTGCATGCACTGATGTTTTGTTTGTAAAGGCGCTTAGATGGAAAGAGAAAATACTATGTAAGCAAGCATCTCTCTACGAGCTTAATCTACAATGCAAAACAAAGCTGAAGAGGCCACCAATGGCGGCGTACGGCAGCAGTGGTCTGTGGAGCACGGTTCTGATCCACTCTCGCAGGGCGGAGCCGCTCGCCCCCTCTCCTCGCGGGGGCAGCAGAGGTGGAGGCGGAGGCGGCGACCGTGTGCCGGGGGTCGGCGGGCTCGCGCGGGGCGGTGGATGGGCTCGAGATCGGCGGTGACAGGGAGAGGCAGCTTGACAAGTATGACATCCGATGGAGGTGAGCGGGGAGGGTGCGTCGGGCCCCGCTAACGAGTTTGAGGCGGTCGGGATGGTGGAGGGCGTGCTCCGGAACATGGTGCACTGCGGCTACGAGAACCCCATGCCCATGCAACGCTACGCCATGCCAATCGTCATGCCGGGAGGGACCTCATGGTGTGCGCGCAGACCGGGTCTAGGAAGACAACCTCCTTCTGCCTCCGCGTCGTGAGTGGCCTGGTGGCGCCAGCGGGCGAAGGGAGCGGATACGGCTACGGCCGGCAGGATGGGGGCTTGTTCGATCCCAGCTTTTGCCTTCTGCCTTTCCTCTCAGCTCCCCCTCCCAGCGCCCCTCAACCTTTGGACCAAGGGTTGATGGGGGCTCTGCCTACCCCCCCCCCCAACCCAAGAAATTTCTACCATGGGAAAGGAAATGAGGCAAAGTAGAGGCGGAGATTGAAGATGACTATGTCTCTCTCCATTTTATTTGTTATGTTTGGCACAAAATTAATCTATTTTTGCTTCCCTTTTAGAAGTATCATGTTGATCTAATACATACTACATGCTCAATGTATAATTTCTTTTGTTTGCGCTTTCTCATTTTGTAGTAGAGGGAGAGCGCATTGAAACCTTCAAGAATGGGCCACTCCTTTTTTTTGAATAATTGGGTCACTCCAATTATGGTCGCCACCGATGTAGCTTTATTTATGCCTCTTTTGTCATGTGGGCCATTCCTATCATGGTCGCCACCGATGTAGCTTTAGGCTGACACGTGGGGGTTATGATCAAGGGAGAAATGACCCAAGAGGTAGTGGGTTGATCCCTCCCTCCCACCCAATTCCCTTTCACCCTGTGGTGTTCAATCCACTGCAAAATTTATTTAATTATCTAAGATGCATGGATTGTTGTGGATTGGTTTTGTGGCAGAAAACAGTCCGCTGCTGCTGCTACCTGTGTTGCATGTATTCTTGCACATCTATAATCTCTATATAGTAGTTCATACCCACTAGCTCTAAAGCTGAGCTCTCATGCAGCCACGTCATCAGAAACTCATGCCCTCAAATTTTTCTCCTACGACATTGATAATGCACTAAAAACTCAGACCTTCAATATTTCTCCCGTATTGATAATGCACTGAACCGTCAGCAACACAGAAACACAATCGTTCAAACCCCACTAACCCTTCATCTACCCATGACTATTAATGTCACGAAGAGGATACAACGATCATCATCCAATTAATCACCTTCCTCCGAGTCTCTTCCAAGTTCCAAATCCTTTTTCCCATTTAACTTACCATTTCCTGTCACATCGATTTTACTTTTGTGTGGCCACCTCGCTGGGTACCAAGATCACATCGTCGTCCCTTCTCGCTACACGGATTTTTGATGTGCGGCGGCGGCACCAGCGGCGCTCACCTCCTCTGCACCCCGTGGCGCCCTGCTGTCCTCGGCAGCCACCAGGTAAGGTTCTTGCCTCCCGGAGTCCCGACCCAATGCAATACCACGACTCCACGAGGCTGCCCGATACCCCCGGGCCATGACGTCGCCGGAGATCGAGGTGGTCGAGGCGGGGGCGTGGTAGGAGGTGGAGGAGGAGGCGCTCAAGGACGACGTGTACACGGGCCTGGCATACGGGGACTTCGAGAAGCTGCCGAGGGACCTCAGCCAACGGGAGGGCCGCTCCGTCACGGAGCCTGACGCGCTGCAGTTGGCTGCGCTCAACAACCACGGCGTCTCCGCCCAGTAAGTTTAAGGCACGGAACATTAAATCAATGCCTTTAGTTCTTCTAATGATCTGCATTCTAGATGCTTCAACTACCCATTGCTGATCTGCCAAGGTCACTACTAATTCCTATCTGTCAGGTAGTCAGGTGACTTCAGTCTTGACTCTTGATCATCACCATTGTCGTGCTCCTCTTCCTCGCCTCAGAAAGAGTAAAGAGTAGAGGTAATGTTACGAGTACTGCTCAAAATTCGATTTGCAATTGAAAGCACGTTCCATTCTGGAAGATCATTGTAAAATCATTGTGAGCAATCAGAACAATAATCGCCCTCTCTATGTTCCCTTACAGCATACTGCAGCATGAAATTACCATTCTTATCTATCTATTCTTTCAGTCTCTTCAATTCTATCCGCGCCTGAACTTTTCACAACAGAAGAGTACAGGTAATTACTCAATCCATCTCTCTTTCAATTATTATTCTTCGATCGCTCCAATTTATTTATTTTATCGGTTAATTGACCTGTCAGTGCAGATGTCCCTGTCTCCCTGAACAGTATCTATGGCCGAAGTTGTGCTTTATATAGTCAAGAGTTTCTCTCATACTTACATATAAGTATTATTTACATTTTTAGCTAGCTTACGTCTAGAAGATTATGTGCATGTTTATTACTAATTTACAAGTGTTTCATTCTTTCCCATTTGCATCATCATTATTTTTATGTAGAAGTGTTTCACTCATTCCCATGAACAATTTCCCATTTGCATCTTCATTATTTTACTAGACCTCATGCTATTAACTCATCATATTTTTTGATGTGCGGTAGCTGTCAAGGACGGGAACGTACATTCAGAAATCAGGATTTTTTTTTCTCCAAACGCCATGCGATCCATAAGCTCTAGAGTGTAGACTATCAAGTACCACAAGCCTAATGCGCAAATTCTTCTTACCATGGTTCATGAAAGCAATTATGGCTCATGTTCACTTGCGTGATTGTAATCTTTCTTCCACAGATCTAGCATCACTCGCATAGCATTATTAAATTATATCTTCAAGTTCCTTCCAAACATTTCATCACCTTCTGTGCTAAAACAGATGTATTTTTTTACAACCAGACTTCAATTTAATATGTTTTTACAACCAGAATTCAACTTAAAATTTGTTTAGCAAGTCCCGCGATGCGGGGAATTTAACTAGTTTTATTTCATTCTCAATACCGTGTGACTTGGAGTATGACTTGGAGCTGCTGCAATAATTGATTTTTTAACCAGTAATAATTAAAATGGTTTAACACTAAATGCACGTACATACTGACTGGATGAAACTATAAATAGACCACATATTAGGATTGAATTTTGAATGTGCAACTACATACACAGAATGTCTCATACGATTACTTGCCAACTAGAAAAAAATACAATGCCCAACACTTATACAAAAATAATAACAACTTGTTTACTCCTCAAACATGACCTTGTAGAGCCTGACAAGAAAAAACAATAAGACCATATGCCCCTATTTGGATGCAAAGTATTTTAGACGTATCGGAGAAATGCTATGATTTTATAAAATACTTTGGTTTTTAAAAGCTACTAGGTGTTTGGATGCAACAAATCATGTAGTCTCTAAAACCATGATTTTGTCAAAACTATAGTCTTTTTAGAGTTTTAAAAACTTCACTCCTGACCTCTTTTTTCTAAACCACGGTTTTGTGTCTCTTTGGCTTATAAAGCCACAGTTCTGTGATACTACAGTTTTCAAAAACCGCATCACCCAAACAGGTAAAGAAAACAAAGTATTCCTTCACAACTATTATCTGAAATGAACTAAGAAATGCAAATAAGAATAAACCTATGAAAGCATATATGTATCATCTTGTTTGGATCCCTGTGTTGGTTAGTTCTACGTTTTAGACTTTTGGTTGGAATTTGGAGGCTAATTTTGCTGTTCTTTGGCGAATAGTTTTGCAAGTGCAGACGCTGCATGCTTGATGATGACGTTGAGTATCTGAAGCAGCTTCAGCTCCAGGTGCAGGTGACTGAATGACTCCACACTGCTCCTCATGGTGTCACCGAGCCCATGCCCATGTGGCCGAGCATGGGGAAGACAGGTTCTCAGTTCTCACGGCTGGGCAACGGAGACCCTGAGCGGCATGAGTCTGGCGCCGGGCTCTGAGTAGGCAAGCGGCGGCGGTTACAGGAGCGGCACGCTTCCACCAGCGGGCTTTGGGAAGGCAAGCGCCGACGATGGCCAGGTGGGCGACGATGACTCTGGGTAGGCGGGCGTTGATGGGCTGCGAGCAGGGAGGCAGCGGTGAGTCAAATGTCTAGGAATTGGTGGTTTTTCATGGGCTGTGCTTGCGAAAAGGCCAATCTCCACTTCTGTTTCAAGAGATCCATCATTATAATTGTGGTGGGTCAATTGCTTATAAAATTAACATTAAAATCTTGTAAAATCGATTTTAACAGTGATTTATGTGAAGAAATAGGGTTAACAAGGTTACCCTCCTAGGATCCTTGGTTACGTGTTATATAGATGTGAAGAGCCCCCACCGTGGCAAGTTACATCAATTGAGGAATTACAACAAATCTATTCCTAATATATCTCAACTATCTATATCTAGTATAACAACCATGCAAGGTACATCGAACTTGGTCTGCTGTCAACCGCAGTCCCTATACAAGTGCTAGATCATTCCTTTTAACACTCCTCAATCTCAGCCACTTCTAAGGTTGAGATTGTTCCTGAATTGTCGAAGCTTCACAATTGGCAGTGCCTTGGTGAACCCATCTGCTACTTGATCACCTGTGTGTATGAACCGAATGTCCAATAGCTTTTGTGCAACTCGTTCTCGTACAAAATGAAAGTCAATCTCTATATGTTTGGTCCTGGCATGGAAGATAGGATTGGCAGCCAGATATTTTGCTCCTATGTTATCACACCACAACAAAGCTCGAGATGGATGCGAAATACCAAGTTCAGTAAGCAATTTCTGAACCCAAATCATCTCCGCAGTAGCATTTGCTAATGCTTTGTATTCAGCCTCAGTGCTAGACCTTGACACAGTCGGTTGCTTTCTAGCTGTCCAGGAAATCAGATTTTCACCAAGAAATACAGCAAAACCACCCGTTGATCTTCTATCATCAACACAACCAGCCCAATCTGCATCTGAGAAAGAACTGACAAGCATAGACCTAGACCTTCGAATTTGTAGGCCAAGGTTTATAGTTCCTTTAACATACCTCAGGATTCGTTTAACGGCGCTCCAATGTACAGTCGTTGGGGCATGTAAGAACTGGCATACTTTATTAACTGCAAAAGCTATGTCAGGACGCGTCAAAGTGAGATATTGCAAGGCTCCAACCATACTGCGATACTTGGTGGAATCATCAGGTCCTAACTTATTACCACTCACGATGCTTAGCTTCTCCGTGGGTGATAATGGTGTATCAACCGGTTTGCAAAATTGCATACTTGACCGTTTCAAAATATCCCAAGCATACCTTTCTTGGGTGAGAGTCAAAACATCACGTCCCCTCTTGACTTCGATGCCCAAGAAGAAGTGAAGATCGCCTAGATCCTTGAGAGCAAACTCGGCCTTCAGGTCAGCTAGAAGTGCATCTGTTGCCTGAGAAGAGGAACTAGCAACAATAATATCATCGACATAAACAAGAACAAATATACTGTGGCCCCTTTTGTTGTAGTAGAAGAGAGAAGTATCAGCTTTGGAAGGCGCAAAACCAAGATGTTGCAGCTTACTGCACAGGCGAGCATACCACGCCCTAGGAGCTTGTTTGAGTCCATACAAAGCCTTGTCCAATTTGCAAACATAGTTGGGATGACACGAATCTTTATACCCAGGAGGTTGACTCATATATACTTCCTCTTCAAGGAGACCATGGAGAAAGGCATTTTGAACATCAAGTTGTCTCAGTGACCAGCCCCTGGACATCGCAATAGACAAAACAATGTGAATAGTGGCAACTTTAACGACTGGGCTAAAGGTATCCTCATAGTCTATCCCATATTGTTGCTTATACCCCTTGGCGACGAGACGAGCTTTGTAACGATCAACAGTCCCATCAGCCTTTCGTTTTACCTTATAAACCCATTTGCATCCAACAATATTTTTACCTTTTGGTGGAGGAACAAGATGCCAGGTCTTGTTGCGTAGAAGAGGTTGGTGCTCAAGGTTCATAGCAGCCACCCATTTCGGATCACTTTGTGCTTCTGTCATCGAATTAGGTTCATCACAAGACATGGTGGCGAGCTGACACCATCTTACCGTGCCGTCGGTGTAGATCTTAGGCTTGCTGATCCCTCGCTGAAGCCTGGTGACTGGTCCGTGTGGAGTTTGTGCAGCACCCGGTGATGTAGCCGCAGGCGACACCACAGCTGGCGAGTGAGCAGCAGACCCAGCAGGCGGAACAGCTGGGACCCAACTCCCTGGATCATGTTGTGGCGGCGCCATCAGGGCAGGCTGGGAAACACCACCAGACCCGGCCATAGAAGATCCTGGTGTGCTGGGAGACAGCGTCGATGTTGCGCCTGGTGAGAGGACGGGCGCTGATCCCGGCGTTGATACTCCGGCAGGATCAGAAACTGAGTCAGGGAGATCCTCCCTGGGCGCGCTGCTGTCCCCGATGGGGGCACACATGAAATGACGCCCCCGTCTAAGCTTGGCAAGCTGCACGAAGGTGCTAAGGTGCCGGAATTTTGCCCTGCAACATGTTGATCTCCAGCAGAAACACGTGAACCATTAGAAGGTAACGGAGAAAACAGCCCAAGGTCAGACACTTGTGCATCCCCAGTACTAATTGGATTAATGAGAATATCGGGTAGAAGAGCAAGTTCAGCACGCAACCGTGCACCGGCATTAGGATGAAGATCAGCGAAGGGAAACACATGTTCATCAAACGTGACATCCCTAGAAATGTAGACACGCCCTTCTTTTGGGTCTAAACATTTAAACCCTTTGTGTTGGTTGCTATACCCTAAGAACACACATTGTTTAGAACGGAAGGAAAGCTTTGTGGTATTATAGGGATGAAGATGAGGCCAGCAAGCGCACCCGAAAGTGCGAAGAGAGGTGTAGTCAGGTTCTTTCCCAAAAAGACGATAGAAGGGTGTCTCATTGTTAATTACTCATGACGGTAAACGATTGATCAAGAAAACAGCTGTCAAAAAGGCCTCATCCCAGAATTTGAGATGCATTGAGGCATGCGCTAGAAGGGTGAGACCAACCTCAACAATGTGTCTATGTTTTCGCTCAGCTGCACCATTTTGTTGGTGAGCGTGCGGGCAAGAAACACGATGAGTGATGCCAACACATTTAAAGAAGGGACTAAGGGCCTGGTATTCACCACCCCAGTCTGTTTGTATGGATCGGATTTTTTTGTCAAACTGCCTTTCAATAAGAGTTTGAAAATCTTTGAAGCATTGGAAAACTTCTGATTTTTTGTGTAACAAGTAAATCCAAACAAACTTAGTATGATCATCAATAAAAGACACATAATAGTTGTTGCGACCAACAGAAGTGGGGGCCGGGTCCCATACATCACTGAAAACAAGATCAAAAGCACTATCTGAAATGGTAGAAGATCTCGGATATGGCAGCTGGTGGCTCTTGCCTTGCTGACAGGCGTCGCAAACATATTTGTTATTGGACTCTTTGGCAATTGGGAGGTGATGATGATGAACGACTTGTTGAACTATGGCAGCTGTAGGATGACCTAGGCGATGGTGCCACAAGGACACGGTGGGCTTGAGGACTCCAAGAGATTCTTTATTTGGTGACCGAACAGGATAAAGGCCATTCTCACATCGGCCTTCGAGGAGAGGTGTCCTCATTGACTGTTCCTTAACAACAAAATGATTTGGATGAAATTCAAGAAAGACACCATTGTCACGAGTAAAACGATTAACGAATAGTAAGTTTTTGCTAGCATCAGGAACATGTAGAATGTTTTTAAGATGAAGATTTGTACGTGGGGAGCGCAAGATGCCATGACCAACATGGCTGATTCTCATACCTGAGCCACTGGCGGTGTGCACTTGCTCACCACCGTGGTATTTGTCGCGCACTGTGAGTTTGTCCAACTCACTAGTGATATGATCGGTCGCCCCTGTATCCATGTACCAATTTGAATCTACTCCATAGTATGGCGTTGTTGCTGAAGACGTCGACTTTTGTGGCGGCGTGTATGAGGCATCATGCCTCTTGAAGCAGTCGAAGGCGGAGTGACCTTCCTTGGTGTAGATCTGGCAGAACATGCCCTGTTGAAACGGGACACGCCTGCCACTTCCGCCGCGGCCACCACCACCACGGTTGTTGTAGTTGTTGAGGAACTGGGTCTGATAAAACCTTTGTCACGTAACTCTTGTAATTGATCCTTAAGTTCTGCCAATTCATTGGGTGGCATTCTGTAAGCTCTCCGGGATATTGGGGCAGTACCCGGTTTTAACTCAATCACAAATTCTACATCTCTGTCTGGTGGCAGACCTGGTAGATCATCTGGAAACACATCTGGAAATTCACAGACTACCGGTATATCACAAATCTCCTGTACTGAAGTTGCACATATCCTTTCAACTGTTCTCTTTGGGATAGGAAGTTGGATAAGAAGATGAGATTTATTATCTGGCAGGTTCAACCTTATAGTTCTATGCAGTGCATCTATAAGGGCTCCTCTTTGGTACATCCAATTCATACCCAAGATTACATCTATATCCTGTTTCTGTAATATTATCATTGAGGTAGGAAATATATGCCCACCTAACTCTATAGGTATGTCACGTACCATCTCCTTAGTACACAGTCGTCCCTCAGGCGACTGGATAAAGAAATCTTCTTGTGTTCCCATAATTGGAATGTCATGCTTAACAACAAAGGTGTGATTTATGAATGTATGCGATGCACCTGAATCAAATAACAGTACTGCTGGATGATTAGCAACAGGGAACATACCCATCATAACAGGTTCTCCCTCTGGGATTACACTTGCTTGAGTGTAGAACACACGTCCGGTCTTCTTCTTCTCACCCTTACCCTTCTGAACATTCAGGTTATTATTCTTGCTCTGAGGTTGTTGCCGTTGCGGTATGGGAGCTCTGGGATAACTGGGATTGTACTGCCTTGGATACGGGCAGTCCTTGGAAAAGTGGCCTGGCTTTCCACAGTTGTAACAGGGAAAGTTATGGGTTACTGGAGTCTGGTTTCGAATACCAGGGGCATTCGGCTGCTGTGGATACTGCGGAATTGCGGCAGGACGGAAAAACGTCTGCGGCTGAGCTTGGTATTGCGGTGGACGATAAGTTGGGCGGAAATGGTTCTGAGGGTGATAAACAAACCTCTAGCGCTTTTTAATGCCACCAGACGGGCTAGAAAACACTGGCTTCTTTTTCTTCGACTCTTTATGTAGTCGGGACTTCTCTTCTGACGCAATAGCCACATTGACTATCTCATGGTAAGTGGCATTATAGCAGGTGACCAATGCTTCCTGGATTCTGGTACTCAAACCTCTCATGAAACAACTCTTTTTCTTTGCATCGGTGTTCACATATTCCGCTGCATACTAGGACAGATGATTGAATTTGCCCACATACTGTAGAACTGTCTGGTTCCCTTGCTTCAGCGAGAGAAACTCTTCTAACTTCATGGCAATGACACCATCTGGGATATAATGTGCTCTGAAGGCTTCATGAAACTCCTGCCAAGTGATACGGTGGCCAGCAGGCCGTGCGGCGACCAGATTCGCCCACCACGCCCCTGCGGCACCTCTAAGCTGCTATGCTGCAAACACGTGCTTCTGATGCTCCGTACACTGTAAAAGTTCAAACTTCTGCTCCATGGTACGGAGCCAGTCATCCGCCTCTAGCAGCTCATCTGCTTTTGAGAACACTGGTGGACGGGTATCGGTGAAATCCACATAAGTGGTTTCCCCTCCATTGTTACGGCCTCGACGGCCCTGATTTCCATTCTAATTCTGATTCTGAGCCAACAAGGTAGTGGCATTAACCAGTGCGGCAATAGCTTCTGCCAAGGTGGGTGGAAACGGTGGGGGATTCGGAGGATTGTCCCTTTCTTGGGAAGTTCCAGTACCGTCCATCTGTTGTACACAAACTATATTTATTTACATCGCTTTATTGAATTAAAAAGCAGTTAGTACAGTACTTGTATACAGACACAACTTATCTTACATTATATCATTACAAACTTGCTCTCAAGCAAGAAACTACCCACTAAGGTTCTTAGAAAGCAGGAAAGACTACTATATTACACAACCATCCATGTCGACACTTCACTCCTCATCATCATCGCTGATCACGATCACTCCATCCTCATTCTCTGGAGCACTTGCACCAGTGACATGACTCGCATCATCCCCACTTTCCATCATGGGTTCATCTTCTTCTGGATCTTCTTCCTCATTGTCCTCTCCATCAGGAACAATCACGGCACCGATATCATCTTCTACTGCCTGGGGCTGATGATTGGGATTCATCAGATCATTTAGCCTATGGACTTCCTCATGCAGAACTGTGTTGTACTGCTCTAGGTGTGTCACATAAAGCTCCAACTCACGAACATGAGCCTTGGCTTTTGTCTCCTTTTCCAAAGACTCCTTCTGGAACTGTTTCCAAAAACGCATGTTGCGCTTCAGTCGCTCCACTTCTGATGTAAGCCTTGCAACCTCTGATTCCGAATCCGGGTTCGGATTACGGCTACTGCTTGTTCCATCACCTCTGGCGGCCAACTGATGACGCGGCACTCCTTGCGGACCCGTTTTCTTGCGAGGAGTCATCTTCACACGTGCCATCCTATAGCAAGATAGAATTAGGACGATAAGAACAGATAGGGGGATCTGAAGGTTAGCATGAATAGGATTTGAACCTTACTTAACCCAAACCACTTTAAAAGGGAAGGTAGCTTAAGCAGGTTAATTAAACATGATGCATGCATCGCACTTACGATCTAACAGAAAGATTTAAGTAACACATGCAATCTTTATAACATAGGGCACTATACATGATACTTCACTACGAAGCTTTCAAATATGAGCTAAGGAAACTATAGAATAGATTAAGATAAGCAAAAGTAATTTGGACTAAAATATCAGTATTAAGTTTGTTTGACCCAAATCATTTTGAAGTTTTGCAAGGTAATACTACAATAACCCGAGTGATTATGCTCTGGTACCAGCTGTCACAGAACCTCCTAATTATGATGGCCCACAAGTACCCGTCATTGCCATAATGACCTCTGATGGCCGTACTTATGTTCACCATAACTTAAAAGGCCTGCTTTCCTCCGAACAGGATCCAATCACAGGAGTATTGCAATATTACAACAGTTTATTCAAAATATTCAACAGAGTAACGTAGCAGAAGTCTTACAATAATATAGGTTTACAAATCAGTTTTCAAACTTCAAACCTTATGTAACATTATTACAAACCAGTAGTAGAGAAGTATCGGTATTAACTTTATTACAACACACAAGCGAGATGCCTTGCCCAAAGGCCACACAGTCTACTCGTCGTCGCTTTCTTCAACCACGACGGTCATGCAACAAGGCTCGAAGCAGACTTGTTCATGAACCGCACCTGCAACAAGGGGTTAACAAACCCTGAGTACTTGAGGGTACTCAACAAGACTTACCCGACTAAGACAAAGACTCCAAGGGCATGCTAGCTTTAGGGAATCAAGGTACGGGTATTCTAGAATCAAGATTTTCCTTTACAGAAAAGCTTACTAAAGTAAGTCCTTACTTTCAATATTTTACTTTTACCATTGATGGTTCATAAACCAATTCTAGGTGATCCTAATCTAGATCAAAGTAATTATCATCAAACCTTTCTCATTGTTTCTTTCAATTCCAGTTCTTAACTACGATGCAAGTCAGGTGATCAAGTCTCCATAACCGAGGAGCAACGACGATTCGAACCGATTATACCTAGCTGGGGATCCCTAACCTCACGACATATGTAGAACTGAATCTTGCATATATCAACCCTCATTTAGATCTCCCAAAACCAGAACGTGTCCATCGCCACCCGAGAGTACAGTACTCCTCGAACCTGACCAAATTCTAGCCCCGAGGGTACACGCTACTCTCGCCATCTCTCCACTCCCAGTGCGAGGTTAGACGTTCTCGTAATGGAATCACCAACATTTTGGGCTTACCCAAGGCATGAAGCTAGTTGCAAAGTCTTGAACACAACAGGCTTACAACGAACGGACCTTAACTGACAAGGCGGAAACACTACATTGAGACTCCTTTCCCAATGCATGTTAGCAGTGGCCAAACCACCCGCCCGATCTTTCAAGTTCATTCTCATATTTCAATATTCATTCAATATGCCATCATGGCTATATAAACATTGCATTTAAAAGCTTAACTTCTAAGCATAGCGAAGCATACTACGCATTTTCCGTAAAACAGGTATCAAGGTTGATATCATAATAATCAAGGATGATAATGCAGCAATTGGGTTATCACTCAACTCCTAATTACTTAATGCAGTAAACCATATTATAAATAATAAAACATTTGTAAAATTCAAGGTAGGGTTTAAATGCACCGGGGCTTGCCTTGCTCGGACACGACGACTGACTCAGACCCGAGAACTCCAACGTCAGGTCCGAAACCCACCGACGATCGCTCTTCTCCGGAAACTGGCTCGACGGCTTCGACTTCTTCGAAAGCGGAGACTACACGAACACATAACATGCTTTAACATGATGCTCGATGATAAACATGATGCTTGATGATAACATGCTACGAGTTACGACTGGAGTACAACTTCCTTCGCGGTACAGTCGCAAACTGAAAACCTACTAACTAGTAGCGACGATTTCCAGCGATACCAGCTTTTAACCTAACAAGTTACTAACGAGCTCAATCATGAAATTAAGGTGCCAGAGATCACCAAAGGGTAGTGACCTAAGGACATCACTCAATCAAAAGGCACACAACACTTAAAGTTCTTAAATTAACATTTATTTATTATTTAAATAATTAGGACATAATTAGAAGTTAATCAAATTTTACCTAATCAAGCTTAAACTTTTTCTATGGATTAAGAATGATTTATAACAGTGTCATAATAAATTTCATCATTTTTGGATTAATAAATTAATTATTAAAATTCATGGAAGTTGCATTTAATCTTTATTAGAACTAATTAATTCTACTGCACAAAGTACTCAATTTCAGCATTTAACATTTTTCCTAGATAGTTTATACACTGAGAAGCCTACACAAAAATTTTCATGAATTTTGGAACTCTACACAATTTTTAGTAAAATAAACAAATAACAGCACTATTCATTTATTTGAAAAAGAAAAACAAAAACGAAATCGGGCCGATTCTTCCTTTCTCCCGCGGTCCGGCCCAACTAGACGGCCTGCTTACGTGCGCCCGTGCCCGCGCTTGGCCCAGCCGCACGGCCCAGCCCAGCATCGGCCTGCTCCGCCCGCGCGCGCCTGCTCTCCTTCTCTCTCTCGCCGACACCGCGTCCCCACATGTCATCGCCTTCCTCCCGCTCGCCCGCTCGCTCCCGCGTGCCCGCGCTCTCTCCCGCGGTGGCTGGCCGGTGACCGGTGCCTCGGTCGACAAACCGACTCCACCATCACCATCTACACTACCCCACGGTTCCATTTTGCTACTAAACACCATGGCTCGAGCTCCGGCGACAGCTCACCGACGACGGTGGCGGCTCGACGGCCACGGTGACCGGTGACTCGACGGTACAACGCGGTAGCGATTAAAGCGAGTGGTCAGGGAGTATCAGGGGCGTACCACGATCATGAAGGAGTGATCGGTTGAAGCTGAGAGGCTCTGGAGGCGGCTGGCCACGGTGGCGGGGTTCGACGGGAACGGCGGCGACCCGAGGTGGAAGACGACGGCTCCCTGGCGATCCAAGCGGAATTGGGCCAACTCAACTGGTTCACGAGGTGCGCAAGGATGAGACAGAGCTAAGGGTGCGGTTGGCATGGCCGGAGACGGCTTGGTGGCGGCAGCGGCGAGCGGCGGAGCTGCGGTGGCGACGGTGGCGAAAACGGAGAAACAAAGCCGGTCATGGAGAGCTCGCATATATATAGGGAACGACCACGGTTACTGCACTGGAAGACGCGCGATGTCGTGCTGGCGATCGAGGACACGCCTAGAAGCTGGCCGAAGCCGTCTGACGTCTCGCCGGCGCCCATACCGCGCGGTGGTCGGTGGTGATTCGTCGGTGCACTGTAGCTGCCCCCAACTTTTCAAATTCAAACTGAATTTTCAAATTACTTTCAAATTCATGTAACAACTTCAAAAACTTCCAATCTATGAAATCTTCAGAATTTCAAGCTCTACAAGTTTTGTATTGAACACTTTTTCAAATTCACAAGGGATTTTGAAATTTGAGTTTAAATTCAAAAGGGGACACAATTTTCAGATTTGGTAATTTAGAAATTACTTTTGATTTTATATTGAAACTTCAAAATCTCCAAACATCAAAGTTGTACATCTCGACCAGACCTACAACTTTTCTGTTCAAAACTTTTTCAAAATCTGCCTCCATTTTGAAATCTTAGTTTGGGGATAAAAAATGAATCAAATCTGAAATTTATTTATTTTCAAAATTGCTCCACATTTTACACTAAAACTTTGAAAACTCAAAACACCAAAGTTGTAGCCCTTGAAAAGTTCTACAAACTTGGTTTTGAACTTTTTCCCAAATTTTGCTTAGATTTTGAATTATTTCAAAAGGGGTAAAACAGGGTTTTGAAATTTTGGGTTTTCGGAGGAATTTTAAATTGGAATTTGTTGCTACTTTGATTTGTGATTACTTAGTGATCAAAACCTCACCCAAGGGCATCATTTGGACCAACATGACATGGTTGACCAAATGCCACTCTTGGTTGATCAATTAGCTTTTGAAATTCTTTTACATTTTCCCCAATTTTGAATTCGAATTCGAATCAGAAAACTCGTGACAAGTTTTGGGACTCCAATTCAAACTCAAATTTGGAGTTTCATTTTAGAGGTTGTACTTGAGCTCATACCCTACACTTGACACTAGTGTGCAACACAGTCGCACACCTCAAATTACGCAGGGCATGGACTAAGCATTTGCGGTGGTATTAAAAATTAGGGTTTTCGGGTTCGGAGCACACCACTGAGAAACACATTCAACCTAGATAAGTAAACTTGTTTTAGTTGATGCATAACAAAGTTAACCTAACAGGGATGCTTTGCAATGCATTATGATGACATGGCAGATTAATTAGCACTATAACACCCGGGGTGTTACAGCCCTTCCCCCTTAAAGAAATCTCGTCCCGAGATTTAAAGCCTTGAGTTAAGTAATAGAAAAGGAAACGTGTCAAGCAAACACGTCCAAGACTTGTCTACAAAACAGGTAGGGGTTTTCTGCATTACAAAGATTTTAAAAGGATAGGTTACAGTTTAAAGAGGAAATTGCAACCTAGATAGAAGCAAAGAACTCCGGGAAATTCTCTAACAGATAATCCTCCGTTTCCCAGGTGGCTTCCTCTTCTGAATGTTGATTCCACTGTATTTTGTACCATTTAGTTGTTCTACTTCGGGTAACACGATCTTTTTGATCCAAAACTCTGACAGGATGTTCAGAATATGTCAAATCCGGTTCAAGTTCAACTCCCTCAACATCAACCACTTGATCATGTACTTGTAGACACTTCTTCATTTGTGATACATGAATTACATTGTGCACGGCTGACAGTTATTCAGGCAGATTTAACTTATATGCCACCTTTCCACATTGTTGAATGATTTGAAAAGGACCAATATAACGTGGTGCGAGTTTGCCTTTGACTCTAAATCTGCTAACTCCTTTTATGGGTGATACTTTTAGATAAACATAATCCCCTACTTGGAATACCAAAGGTCTACGCCTTTTATCAGCATAACTCTTTTGCCTGGACTGAGCCACTTTCAAATTATTCTGGATCTGCCTAACTTTTTCTTCTGTTTGTTTCACAAGATCAACACCGAAAAACCATCTTTCTCCCGGTTCTGACCAATTCAATGGAGTTCTGCACCTACGGCCATACAATGCCTCAAACGGTGCTATTTTGATACTCTCTTGATAACTATTATTATAGGAGAATTCTGCTAAAGGTAACCACTCGTCCCAAGTGTCTGAATAATTAAGTGCACATGACCTTAATATGTCTTCTAGAATTTGATTGACCCTTTCAGTCTGACCACTTGTTTGTGGATGATAAGCGGTACTATGCAAAAGTTTTGTACCCAGGGACTCATGTAGGTGTCTCCAAAATTTGTTAACAAACTGAGTACCTCTATCTGATACAATGGTCTTTGGTACCCCATGAAGACTAAGGATTCGTGCAATATAAATTCTTGCATAAGTTATAGCAGAATAGTCCACCTTAACTGGAATAAAATGAGATGACTTTGTCAGTCGGTCCACAATGACCCAAATTGAATCAAAGCCTCTTGAGGTCTTGGGTAACCCAGTAATGAAATCCATACTGATATCTTCCCATTTCCAGGATGGAATGGGCAAGGGTTGTAACATTCCTGCCGACTTCAGGTGTACTGCCTTCACCTTACAACAAGTGTCACATCTGGCCACATACTTGGCAATCTCAATTTTCATTTTGGTCCACCAGAATTTCTGTTTCAAATCTTGATACATCTTATTACTTCCTGGATGAATAGAAAACCTTGTGCTATGTGCTTCATCAAGAATGAGCTGACATAACTCTAGAACCTTTGGGACCACTAACCGGTTCTTAAACCACAACACATCTGCATCATCAATACTGAAATCTGTCTGTTGACCCGTTCTAATTTTTTCTTTGATGTGAGCTACTCCGGAATTCTTTCTCTGAGCAGACACAATCTGATCTTTGATTGTTGATTCTACTGTGACATTAGTCAACTGACCTTGTTGAACTATTTCAATATTCAGCTTTTCTAATTCATAACATAAACTGTAATCCATTGGCTTCACAGTAATGCAATTGCAATGATTCTTTCTACTGAGTGCATCAGCAACAACATTTGCTTTTCTAGGGTGATAGTGCACTTCTAAATCATAATCCTTTATTAACTCAAGCCACCTTCTTTGCCTCATATTCAACTCTGACTGAGTAAAGATATACTTTAAGCTCTTGTGATCTGTATACATGTGGCAAGTATTACCTAACAAGTAATGACGCCAAATTTTCAATGCATGAACCACAGCTGCTAGTTCAAGATCATGTGTCGGATAATGTTCTTCATGACGCTTCAACTGTCTCGAGGCATAAGCAATGACTCTGCCTTCTTGCATCAATACATAACCAAGGCCAATACTCGAGGCATCACAGTAAACATCAAATGGCTTTTCTATATCTGGTTGTGCCAAAACTGGAGCAGTTGTCAATGACTTCTTTAAAATTCTAAAAGCTTTCTCACATTCTGGAGACCATATGAACTTAGTTTGATTCTTCAACAACTCTGTGATTGGCTTGGCTACCTTTGAAAAGTCAGGTATGAATCGACGGTAATAACCCGCCATTCCCAGAAAACTTCGGACTTCATGAACTGAGATTGGTGGTTTCCAATTCAGAATATCTTCCACCTTGCCAGGATCTACTGCTACTCCTTCGGCTGACAACACATGTCCTAAGAATTGCACTTCTCTTAACCAAAACTCACATTTACTGAACTTGGCATACAGTTGGTGATCTCTCAGACGAGTCAGAACAACTCTGAGATGCTCAACATGTTCTTCTTCACTTTTGGAGTATACCAGAATATCATCAATAAACACAACTATAAATTTGTCAAGCTCCGGCATGAAAACTGAGTTCATCAGATACATGAAATGTGCCGGTGCATTGGTGAGACCAAAAGACATAACTAGGTACTCATACAGTCCATATCTGGTAGTGAATGCAGTCTTTGGGATATCTTCAGGTCGAATCTTGATTTGATGGTACCCTGACCGAAGATCGATCTTTGAAAATACCTTTGCCCCCGCAAGCTGATCAAAGAGTAGATCAATGCGAGGCAACGGATATTTATTCTTAATGGTTACTTCATTCAGCGGTCGATAGTCAACACACATCCTTAAAGTCTGATCTTTCTTCTTGACAAAAAGAGTTGGACATCCCCATGGTGAGGAACTGGGTCTGATAAAACCTTTGTCACGTAACTCTTGTAATTGATCCTTAAGTTCTGCCAATTCATTGGGTGGCATTCTGTAAGCTCTCCGGGATATTGGGGCAGTACCCGGTTTTAACTCAATCACAAATTCTACATCTCTGTCTGGTGGCAGACCTGGTAGATCATCTGGAAACACATCTGGAAATTCACAGACTACCGGTATATCACAAATCTCCTGTACTGAAGTTGCACATATCCTTTCAACTGTTCTCTTTGGGATAGGAAGTTGGATAAGAAGATGAGATTTATTATCTGGTAGGTTCAACCTTATAGTTCTATGCAGTGCATCTATAAGGGCTCCTCTTTGGTACATCCAATTCATACCCAAGATTACATCTATATCCTATTTCTGTAATATTATCATTGAGGTAGGAAATATATGCCCACCTAACTCTATAGGTACGTCACGTACCATCTCCTTAGTACACAGTCGTCCCTCGGGCGACTGGATAAAGAAATCTTCTTGTGTTCCCATAATTGGAATGTCATGCTTAACAACAAAGGTGCGATTTATGAATGTATGCGATGCACCTGAATCAAATAACAGTACTGCTGGATGATTAGCAACAGGGAACATACCCATCATAACAGGTTCTCCCTCTGGGATTACACTTGCTTGAGTGTAGAACACACGTCCGGTCTTCTTCTTCTCACCCTTACCCTTCTGAACATTCAGGTTATTATTCTTGCTCTGAGGTTGTTGCCGTTGTGGTACGGGAGCTCTGGGATAACTGGGATTGTACTACCTTGGATACGGGCAGTCCTTGGAAAAGTGGCCTGGCTTTCCACAGTTGTAACAGGGAAAGTTATGGGTTACTGGAGTCTGGTTTCGAATACCAGGGGCATTCGGCTGCTGTGGATACTGCAGAATTGCGGCAGGACAGAAAAACGTCTGCGGCTGAGCTTGGTATTGCGGTGGACGATAAGTTGGGCGGAAATGGTTCTGAGGGTGATAAACAAACCTCTGGCGCTTTTTAATGCCACCAGACGGGCTAGAAAACACTGGCTTCTTTTTCTTCGACTCTTTATGTAGTCGGGACTTCTCTTCTGACGCAATAGCCACATTGACTATCTCATGGTAAGTGGCATTATAGAAGGTGACCAATGCTTCCTGGATTCTGGTACTCAAACCTCTCATGAAACAACTCTTCTTCTTTGCATCGGTGTTCACATATTCCGCTGCATACTGGGGTAGATGATTGAATTTGCCCACATACTGTAGAACTGTCTGGTTCCCTTGCTTCAGCGAGAGAAACTCTTCTAACTTCATGGCCATGACACCATCTGGGATATAATGTGCTCTGAAGGCTTCATGAAACTCCTACCAAGTGATACGGTGGCCAGCAGGCCGTGCGGCGACCAGATTCGCCCACCACGCCCCTGCGGCACCTCTAAGCTGCTGTGCTGCAAACACGTGCTTCTGATGCTCCGTGCACTGTAAAAGTTCAAACTTCTGCTCCATGGTACGGAGCCAGTCATCCGCCTCTAGCGGCTCATCTGCTTTTGAGAACACTGGTGGACGGGTATCGGTGAAATCCACATAAGTGGTTTCCCCTCCATTGTTACGGCCTCGACGGCCCTGATTTCCATTCTAATTCTGATTCTGAGCCAACAAGGTAGTGGCATTAACCAGTGCGGCAATAGCTTCTGCCAAGGTGGGTGGAAACGGTGGGGGATTCGGAGGATTGTCCCTTTCTTGGGAAGTTCCAGTACCGTCCATCTGTTGTACACAAACTATATTTATTTACATCGCTTTATTGAATTAAAAAGCAGTTAGTACAGTACTTGTATACAGACACAACTTATCTTACATTATTTCATTACAAACTTGCTCTCAAGCAAGAAACTACCCACTAAGGTTCTTAGAAAGCAGGAAAGACTACTATATTACACAACCATCCATGTCGACACTTCACTCCTCATCATCATCGCTGATCACGATCACTCCACCTCATTCTCTGGAGCACTTGCACCAGTGACATGACTCGCATCATCCCCACTTTCCATCATGGGTTCATCTTCTTCTGGATCTTCTTCCTCATTGTCCTCTCCATCAGGAACAATCACGGCATCGATATCATCTTCTACTGCATGGGGCTGATGATTGGGATTCATCAGATCATTTAGCCTATGGACTTCCTCATGCAGAACTATGTTGTACTGCTCTAGGTGTGTCACATAAAGCTCCAACTCATGAACACGAGCCTTGGCTTCTGTCTCCTTTTCCAAAGACTCCTTCTAGAACTGTTTCCAAAAACGCATGTTGCGCTTCAGTCGCTCCACTTCTGATGTAAGCCTTGCAACCTCTGATTCCGAATCCGGGTTCGGATTACGGCTACTGCTTGCTCCATCACCTCTGGCGGCCAACTGATGACGCGGCACTCCTTGCGGACCCGTTTTCTTGCGAGGAGTCGTCTTCACACGTGTCATCCTATAGCAAGATAGAATTAGGATGATAAGAACAGATAGGGGGATCTGAAGGTTAGCATGAATAGGATTTGAACCTTACTTAACCCAAACCACTTTAAAAGGGAAGGTAGCTTAAGCAGGTTAATTAAACATGATGCATGCATCGCACTTACGATCTAACAAAAAGATTTAAGTAACACATGCAATCTTTATAACATAGGGCACTATACATGATACTTCACTACGAAGCTTTCAAATATGAGCTAAGGAAACTATAGAATAGATTAAGATAAGCAAAAGTAATTTGGACCAAAATATCAGTATTAAGTTTGTTTGACCCAAATCATTTTGAAGTTTTGCAAGGTAATACTACAATAACCCGAGTGATTATGCTCTGGTACCAGCTGTCACAGACCCTCCTAATTATGATGGCCCACAAGTACCCGTCATTGCCATAATGACCTCTGATGGCCGTACTTATGTTCACCATAACTTAAAAGGCCTGCTTTCCTCCGAACAGGATCCAATCACAGGAGTATTGCAATATTACAACAGTTTATTCAAAATATTCAACAGAGTAACGTAGCGGAAGTCTTACAATAATATAGGTTTACAAATCAGTTTTCAAACTTCAAACCTTATGTAACATTATTACAAACCAGTAGTAGAGAAGTATCGGTATTAACTTTATTACAACACACAAGCGAGATGCCTTGCCCAAAGGCCACACAGTCTACTCGTCGTCGCTTTCTTCAACCACGACGGTCATGCAACAAGGCTCGAAGCAGACTTGTTCATGAACCGCACCTGCAACAAGGGGTTAACAAACCCTGAGTACTTGAGGGTACTCAACAAGACTTACCCGACTAAGACAAAGACTCCAAGGGCATGCTAGCTTTAGGGAATCAAGGTACAGGTATTCTAGAATCAAGATTTTCCTTTGCAGAAAAGCTTACTAAAGTAAGTCCTTACTTTCAATATTTTACTTTTACCATTGATGGTTCATTAACCAATTCTAGGTGATTTATTCTAGATCAAAGTAATTATCATCAAACCTTTCTCATTGTTTCTTTCAATTCCAGTTCTTAACTACGATGCAAGTCAGGTGATCAAGTCTCCATAACCGAGGAGCAACGACGATTCGAACCGATTATACCCAGCTGGGGATCCCTAACCTCACGACATATGTAGAACTGAATCTTGCATATATCAACCCTCATTTAGATCTCCCAAAACCAGAACGTGTCCATCGCCACCCGAGAGTACAGTACTCCTCGAACCCGACCAAATTCTAGCCCCGAGGGTACACGCTACTCTCGCCATCTCTCCACTCCCAGTGCGAGGTTAGACGTTCTCATAATGGAATCACCAACATTTTGGGCTTACCCAAGGCATGAAGCTAGTTGCAAAGTCTTGAACACAACAGGCTTACAATGAACGGACCTTAACTGACAAGACGGAAACACTACATTGAGACTCCTTTCCCAATGCATGTTAGCAGTGGCCAAACCACCCGCCCGATCTTTCAAGTTCATTCTCATATTTCAATATTCATTCAATATGCCGTCATGGCTATATAAACATTGCATTTAAAAGCTTAACTTCTAAGCATAGCGAAGCATACTACGCATTTTCCGTAAAACAGGTATCAAGGTTGATATCACAATAATCAAGGATGATAATGCAGCAATTGGGTTATCACTCAACTCCTAATTACTTAATGCAGTAAACCATATTATAAATAATAAAACATTTGTAAAATTCAAGGTAGGGTTTAAATGCACCGGGGCTTGCCTTGCTCGGACACGACGACTGACTCAGACCCGAGAACTCCAACGTCAGGTCCGAAACCCACCGACGATCGCTCTTCTCCGGAATCTGGCTCGACGGCTTCGACTTCTTCGAAAGCGGAGACTACACGAACACATAACATGCTTTAACATGATGCTCGATGATAAACATGATGCTTGATGATAACATGCTACGAGTTACGACTGGAGTACAACTTCCTTCGCGGTACAGTCGCAAACTGAAAACCTACTAACTAGTAGCGACGATTTCCAGCGATACCAGCTTTTAACCTAACAAGTTACTAACGAGCTCAATCATGAAATTAAGGTGCCAGAGATCACCAAAGGGTAGTGACCTAAGGACATCACTCAATCAAAAGGCACACAACACTTAGAAGTTAATCAAATTTTACCTAATCAAGCTCAAACTTTTTCTATGGATTAAGAATGATTTATAACAGTGTCATAATAAATTTCATCATTTTTGGATTAATAAATTAATTATTAAAATTCATGGAAGTTGCATTTAATCTTTATTAGAACTAATTAATTCTACTGAACAAAGTACTCAATTTCAGCATTTAACATTTTTCCTAGATAGTTTATACACTGAGAAGCCTACACAAAAATTTTCATGAATTTTGGAACTCTACAAAATTTTTAGTAAAATAAACAAATAACAGCACTATTCATTTATTTGAAAAAGAAAAACAAAAACGAAATCGGGCCGATTCTTCCTTTCTCCCGCGGTCCGGCCCAACTAGACGGCCTGCTTACGTGCGCTCATGCCCGCGCTTGGCCCAGCCGCATGGCCCAGCCCAGCATCGGCCTGCTCCGCCCGCGCGCGCCTGCTCTCCTTCTCTCTCTCGCCGACACCGCGTCCCCACATGTCATCGCCTTCCTCCCGCTCGCCCGCTCGCTCCCGCGTGCCCGCGCTCTCTCCCGCGGTGGCTGGCCGGTGACCGGTGCCTCGGTCGACAAACCGACTCCACCATCACCATCTACACTACCCCACGGTTCCATTTTGCTACAAAACACCATGGCTCGAGCTCCGGCGACAGCTCACCGACGACGGTGGTGGCTCGACGGCCACGGTGACCGGTGACTCGATGGTACAACATGGTAGCGATTAAAGCGAGTGGTCAGGGAGTATCAGGGGCGTACCACGATCACGAAGGAGTGATCGGTTGAAGCTGAGAGGCTCTGGAGGCGGCTGGCCATGGTGGCGGGGTTCGACGGGAACGGCGGCGACCCGAGGTGGAAGACGACGGCTCCCCGGCGATCCAAGCGGAATTGGGCCAACTCAACTGGTTCACGAGGTGCGCAAGGATGAGACGGAGCTAAGGGTGCGGTTGGCGTGGCCGGAGACGGCTTGGTGGCGGCAGCGGCGAGCGGCGGAGCTGCGGTGGCGACGGTGGCGAAAACGGAGAAACAAAGCCGGTCATGGAGAGCTCGCATATATATAGGGAACGACCATGGTTACTGCACTGGAAGACGCGCGATGTCGTGCTGGCGATCGAGGACACGCCTGGAAGCTGGCCGAAGCCGTCCGGCGTCTCGCCGGCGCCCATACCGCGCGGTGGTCGGCGGTGATTCGTCGGTGCACTGTAGCTGCCCCCCCAACTTTTGAAATTCAAACTGATTTTTCAAATTACTTTCAAATTCATGTAACAACTTGAAAAACTTCCAATCTATGAAATCTTTAGAATTTCAAGCTCTACAAGTTTTGTATTGAACACTTTTTCAAATTCACACGGTATTTTGAAATTTGAGTTTAAATTCAAAAGGGGACACAATTTTTAGATTTGGTAATTTAGAAATTACTTTTGATTTTATATTGGAACTTCAAAATCTCCAAACATCAAAGTTGTACATCTCGACCAGACCTACAACTTTTCTGTTCAAAACGTTTTCAAAATCTGCCTCCATTTTGAAATCTTAGTTTGGGGATAAAAAATGAATCAAATCTGAAATTTGTTTATTTTCAAAATTGCTCCACATTTTACACTAAAACTTTGAAAAGTCAAAACACCAAAGTTGTAGCCCTTGAAAAGTTCTACAAACTTGGTTTTGAACTTTTTCCCAAATTTTGCTTAGATTTTGAATTATTTCAAAAGGGGTAAAACAGGGTTTTGAAATTTAGGGTTTTCGGAGGAATTTTAAATTGGAATTTGTTGCTACTTTGATTTGTGATTACTTAGTGATCAAAACCTCACCCAAGGGCATCATTTGGACCAACATGACATGGTTGACCAAATGTCACTCTTGGTTGACCAATTAGCTTTTAAAATTCTTTTACATTTTTCCCCAATTTTGAATTCGAATTCGAATCGGAAAACTCATGACAAGTTTTGGGACTCCAATTCAAACTCAAATTTGGAGTTTCATTTTAGAGGTTGTACTTGAGCTCATACCCTACACTTGACACTAGTGTGCAACACAGTCGCACACCTCAAATTACGCAGGGCATGGACTAAGCATTTGCGGTGGTATTAAAAATTAGGGTTTTCGGGTTCGGAGCACACCACTGAGAAACACATTCAACCTAGATAAGTAAACTTGTTTTAGTTGATCCATAACAAAGTTAACCTAACAGGGATGCTTTGCAATGCATTATGATGACATGGCAGATTAATTAGCACTATAACACCCGGGGTGTTACAATTATGCATTACCACCACCATAACTTTGCTCTCAATGCCATGCATGAAAGAGTTAAAAACAAGGTTAGTTCCTTCCTATGGCCGAACGTGCTGAAAGCATCTAGGCCCTGGTGTTGGTTTCGGCAATTGATGACAACGCATTATTATCATGACTAACGTGTGTTTTGCAGAAACGTTGGTAAGTTAGGTCATGAAGATGATAACTGCTTTGGGCAATATGGTATTCATGTCCCTTGATGGAAATCGTTTCGGTTTTCAAAGGATCAACGACAAGATTAAGGACGGTTAGTTCCGGATGTCAAGGTGTTGAGTTACATCTAGAATAGTCGTTAGGATCTTTGTTTTTTCCTTTGACCATACTATAAAGGGGGGCATGAGCGAGTAGCTTGACCTAGGTGAGTCTTGTGTTTAGGTGTGGTGCACACTTGTCAAACTTAGCACTAGGTAGCTCGAGAAAAGCTCAGAGTTCAGTTGGAAGTAACTTGGTTCAAGTTGCGTCGCGTTTAGAAGACGTTTGAGCCGTTTACCTATGACCGGACGCGGTCCTGATCATGACCAGACGCGTCCGGTCAGTACTAACACTTCACTGCGGGTTCAACTGATCGACCGGACGTGGTCCTTGAGAGGACCGGATGCGGTGGTCAGTCTGACACGTGTTCCAGAGGGTAAATAGCGTAATCGGACGTGACTGTGAAGTGATCGGCGTGTCCGGTCACGTTCCAGTAAGGTCCCGTGGTGACCTGACGCGTCCGGTCACCTATGATCGGACGCGGTCGTGCGTCAGGTCATTTTTCCAGTAAGCTCTTGCATGATCGGACGCGTCCGATCATTCCTGATCGGCGCGTCCGGTCATCTCAGACCGGCGTGTCCGGTCATCACAGATCGGCGCGTCTGGTCACTCAGCGTAGTTTTCGGTTTCTGACCGTTACACTTGACCGGCGCGTCCGGTCATGTCGACCGGCGCGTCCGGTCACTGCGCGTTTTGCTGTTTCGACAGATAACGGTTGGATTTGTCTGAGGGGTGTATAAATACATCCCCTCCACCTCTTTTAGAGGTCTCTTGCTCATTTGTTCAGCTGTGAAACACCTTTGAAGTGCAAGGGAGTGCAAGAGCCCAAGTGAGGATAGTGATTTGAGAATCAAAGTTTGAGAATCCTCTCTAGTGACAAGAGTGTAGCAAGTGTGCATCCATCTTCTCATTAGGCTTGTTGAGGTCAAGTGAGAGTTCTAGCTTGTTACTCTTGGTGATCGCCATCACCTAGACGGTTTGGTGGTGATTGAGAGTTTGGTGATCATCCGACGAGATTGTAGGTGACCCAACTCAAGTTGTGAGCGGTTTTGGGTGATTCGCCGTGACAGAGTGTCGAAGAATCAACCCGTAGAGAGCACTTGATCCTTGCGCGGATCAAGGGGGAGCTACACCCTTGCGCGGGTGCTCCAACGAGGACTAGTGGGGAGTGGCGACTCTCCGATACCTCGGCAAAATATCGCCATGTTCCTAACCCTTACTTTCAAGCATTTACATTCGTGTATTACTTTCATTGCTTGTTTACTTTCCTAGAATTGCCATGCTAGTCTAGGATTGGAACTTAGGGTGCAAAACTTTTATCGATAGAATTACAAGGAACACTAGTAGGCACTAGGGGTGAAGTTTGGCTTGTAGGATTTAATTCTTGCAATTAATTTTTAGAAAAGCCCAATTCACCCCCCCCCTCTTGGGCATCTTGATCCTTTCAATTGGTATTGGAGCCGTGTTGCTTGTTATTTAGGCTTTACCGCCTAGAGCAAGATGTCTAATGGGGAAGGACCACCTCCCACTTTTGAGGGAGACGATTTTCCATATTGGAAAATTCGTATGGAGGCGTACCTCGAAGCCATAGATGTTGGGTGCCTTAGAGCCGCAACCGAAGGGCTTCCTCCTATAAGGGATCCCGCCAACCCAAGTGGTGACGAGAAGAAGTACGACCGGTGGAATGCAAAGGCAAAAAATACACTCTACCGGGGTTTAGGCAAAGATATCTTCAATCGTGTGCGAAATGCCAAAAACGCTCATGAATTATGGGAAAATCTTTGTGCTCTCCATGAGAGAACTAAGAGTGAGCGTGAGGAACGCTATCATATTGCTTTAAAGAAAATAAATTCTTTTGAGATGCTTCCCAAAGAAAGTGCTAATAAGATGTACACTCGTTTGAATGTTCTTATAGAAGATCTCAATGCTCTTGGACTCACTAAAATGAGTCAATCGGATGTTGCAAGGAGGATCTTGAGTGTTCTTTCCGTTGAAAAGTATGGACACATTGTCACCGTACTTCACCAAAGTGATCTCTCCACCGCAACATCGACACAAGTATTGGGAAAGATCAACGCACATGAAATGTACATGCACATCACTCCGGAAGAGGGCTCAACATCTTCCAAGAAGAAAGACTTGGCCTTCAAAGCTAGCCATGAAAAGAAAAAGAAGAAGGGCCAAGCAATGATGGTGCAAGAGAGCTCAAGTGAAAGTGACATTGATGATGCATCACTTGCACTCATGGTGAGAAAGACCACCAAGATGCTAAAGAGGCTCAACAAGAGTGGCATCAAGTTCGATGGCAAGAAGAAGAAATTCTTCACTAGTAGCAAAAGGAAGCCAATCTCTGAAATGGATTGCTTCAATTGTGGAGAACTTGGCCATCTAGCTCATCAATGCCCGAAGCCTCCAAAAGACAAGTATAAGAACAAGTACAAGGGCAAGAAAGATGATTCAAGTGATGAAGAAGATGAGAAAAGAAAAAACAAGCCATACAAAAAGAAAGATGGCAAGAAAAGAGAGTTCTACAAGAAGAAGAAGGGAGGCAAGGCTTATATTGTTGGTGATTGGCTCACCGATATTGAATCATCATGTGAGTCCTCCGGCGATGAAAGTGATAATGAAAAAGAGAAGATCGCCGCATTTGTGATTGGGCCATCATCATCTTCACTGACATCTTCATCACCACCTTTACCGCCACCTTCACCATCATCTTCCACTACTCATCTATGCCTTATGGCTAAGGGTGATCGAAAGGTACAAAATAGTGATAGTGATGATGATGATAGTGATAGTGATGATGAATATGATGCACCTTCTAATGATTAACTTGTAAAATTATTGAACAAATACTCTAAAATCATAAGAAGAACTAGAAATGAAAATGATGAGCTTCAACATGAAAATGAATCACTCTCATCTAAACTTGAGATTGCACATAAGACTAGTGATGTGCTCAAAGACCAAAATGAAACTATGTCTTCTTCTTTTAAGGAGCTCAAAACCTCTAACAAGGAGCTTAGAGATAAACATGATAAAATTGAGAAGAAGCATGGTGAACTCATCACTAGGCTAAACTTGCTAAAAGAAGAATATACCGCATTGAAAATCAATTATGATACTCTTATTGTTGCTAATGAGCTTGCCCTCGAGACACATGATGCTACTAACCAAGTTGTTAAGATTGATATAGCTACATCATGTGATAATTTGATTGTTGAGAACTTTGAGCAAGGCTCTAGCGGCAAAGGCAAGAGTGTGGTTGAGGCCAATAACTATGATGAGTATGTCAAGCTCAAGAGTGAGAATGAGATGCTTAAAGTTGAGAACAAGAAATTGATGGCTCTTGAAAAGCAAACTTCAAATGAGTCACTTATAGAAGAAAACAAGAAGCTCAAGCAAGAAAAAGAGCATCTCAAGACCGGCCTAAGCAAGTTCACAAGAGGCCAATATTTGCAAAGTGAGCTACTCATGAACACCGTCATGAAGATGGATAGGAGTGGCATTGGATACTTGGCAAATCAAGAGAAGAAGGTCAAGGCTCAACAACAACAAAGCAAGTCAAAGCCAAAACCAAAGAGATGTGTTGAGTGTGGACAAGAAGGTCACTTTGCTCATGAGTGCAAAACTCCACCACCACAACCCTTGCCCAAGCATGCTAGACCCTTTGCCTTCAATGCTCATTACATGCTTAGAAAGGATACAAGTGGAAAGATGAAAGTCATGTTCTTAGGCCCCCCTAACAAGAATAGGCCTAAGAAAATATGGGTTGCTAAGTCACTAGTTGAGAAAGTTAAGGGTCCCTCTCAAGTTTGGGTACCTAAACAAAAGGCTTGATCTCTTGTGTGTAGGTGAACTACAAGACCGATGGATCTCATTGGGTGATTGATAGTGGTTGCACACAACACATGACCGGTGATCCTCATATGTTCACCTCACTTAAAGAGAATGGGGTATGTCAAGACAAGATCACATTTGGGGACAATTCAAAGAGCAAAGTTAAGGGTGTAGGCAAGGTTGCAATATCAAATGATCACACTCTCTCAAATGTGCTCTATGTTGCTTCATTGAGTTTCAACTTACTATCCATTGGGCAACTTTGTGATCTTGGCTACCAATGCTTGTTTAGTCCAAATGAAGTGGTAGTTACAAAGATAGATGACAAGCAAGTGATTTTCAAGGGCTTTAGATACAATAATCTCTATCTTGTTGACTTCACCTCCGAAGATGCAAACTTGATGACATGTTTGTTCACCAAGACTACACTTGGGTGGCTTTGGCATAGGAGGCTTGCTCATGTTGGAATGAACACTCTCAACAAGTTATTGAAGAAAGAATTAGTGAGAGGTTTGAAGGATATAAAGTTTGAGAAGGACAAACCTTGTAGTGCATGTCAAGCCGGCAAACAAGTTGCAAACACTCATCCAACCAAAACTTACATGTCAACATCAAGAGTACTAGAACTTCTACACATGGATTTGTTTGGACCTACAACTTACAAGAGTTTGGGTGGAAATCTCTATTGTCTTATGATTGTGGATGACTTCTCAAGATACACTTGGACTTTCTTCCTTCATGACAAATCCGAAGTGGCAAGTTGCTTCAAGAAGTTTGCAAAGAGAGCTCAAAATGAATTTGAAGTCAAGATAAAGAAAATTAGAAGTGACAATGGCAAAGAGTTTGACAACACCAACATTGAAGCTTATTGTGATAAAATTGGAATCAAGCATGAAGTGTCATCAACCTACACTCCTCAACAAAATGGTGTAGTTGAGAGAAAGAACTGGACTTTGATCACTCTTGCAAGAACAATGCTAGATGAGTACAACACACCAGAGAAATTGTGGGCCGAGGCAATCAACGCCGCATGCTATTCTTCAAATCGCCTCTTCCTATAAAAGTTTCTTGGCAAGACCCCCTATGAGTTGCTAAATGGGAAAAAGTCGGACGTCTCTTTCTTCCGGGTGTTTGGTTGCAAATGCTACATCTACAAGAAGCGTCAACACCTAGGGAAGTTTTAAAGACGTTGTGATATTGGTTTTCTTGTTGGTTACTCATCAAAGTCTAAAGCATATAGAGTATTTAACCATGCCACCGGTTTGGTTGAGGAAACATATGATATGGAATTTGATGAATCTAACGGCTCCCAAGGAGCAATTGAGAATTGTGATGATGTAGGTGATGAACCATTGAGAGAGGCCATGAAGAACATGCCGGTGGGAGACATCAAGCCTAAAGATGATGAAGACGATGTATAAATTGTCAATCCACCATCTTCATCATATGTGCCTCAAGATGATGACAAGAATGAGAGAGTTGAAAATGAAGATACTCATGTCTCTCATCAACAAGCCGAGGCACAAGCTCAAGATGTTGATGCTCCCCATCCTACTCCTCAAATTATTGATCGAAGAAACTCACCCCTACTTCAAGCACATCCACAAGATCTCATCATAGGGAGTCCTACAAAGGGTGTAATGACTCGATCTCAAAAGTTTACTTCTTTTGTTGAACATCACTCTTTTGTCTCTTGTCTTGAACCTAAGAATGTAGATGAAGCTCTTCAAGATCCGGATTGGGTGAATGCTATGCATGAAGAATTGAACAACTTCGCCCGCAATCAAGTTTGGACACTTCAAGAGCATCCAAAAGGTGCAAGAGTCATTGAAACCAAGTGGGTGTTCCACAACAAGCAAGATGATCAAGGTGTAGTAGTGAGGAACAAGGCAAGACTAGTTGCAAAGGGGTTCTCTCAAGTTGAAGGTCTTGATTTTGGAGAGACCTTTGCGCCCGTTGCAAGACTTGAAGCCATTCGTATCCTCCTTGCATATGCATCACATCTTGAAATGAAACTATATCAAATGGATGTGAAAAGTGCATTTTTAAATGGCTTCATAAATGAACTAGTCTATGTTGAACAACCTCCCAGGTTTGAAGACCCTAGATATCCTAATCATGTTTATAGGTTGTCCAAGGCGCTATATGGGCTCAAGCAAGCCCCTAGAGCGTGGTATGAGCGCCTCCGGGACTTCCTCATTGAGAAGGGCTTCATTATTGGGAAGGTTGACACCACACTTTTCACCAAGAAGTTTAATGGAGAGATCTTCATTTATCAAGTCTATGTTGATGATATCATCTTCGAGTCAATAAATGAAGAGTATTGCAAGGAATTTGGTGAATTGATGTCGAAAGAGTTCGAGATGTCAATGATTGGTGGGCTAACATTCTTCCTTGGTTTTCAAGTCAAGCAAATGAGAGAAGAGATTTTTATCTCTCAAGAAAAGTATACCAAGAATCTTCTCAAAAGATTCAAGATAGAAGAATGCAAGCCAATCAAGACCCCAATGCCAACTAATGGACATCTCGACCTAGATGAGGGAGGTAAACCAATCGATCAAACTCTTTACCGTTCTATGATTGGTAGCTTGTTGTACCTTACCGCATCTAGGCCCGATATCATGTTTAGTGTGTGCATGTGTGCTCGTTTTCAAGCGTGCCCTAAAGAACCTCACCTAAGTGCCGTGAAAAGAATCCTAAGATATCTTAAGTACACCCCAAGCATAGGTCTTTGGTACCCTAAAGGAGCTAGATTTCAACTAGTTGGCTATTCCGATTCGGATTATGCCGGTTGCAAAATTGATAGAAAAAGCACATCCGGAGGATGCCATTTGCTTGGGAGGTCCTTAATATCATGGTCATCTAAAAAGCAAAATAGTGTAGCTTTGTCCACCGCCGAGGCGGAATACATTGCCGCGGGGGCTTGTTGTGCACAAATCCTATACATGAAACAAACCCTCCTTGACTATGGAGTTGTTCTTGAAAAGGTGCCGCTTTTATGTGACAATGAAAGTGCGGTTAAAATTGCTAATAATCCGGTACAACACTCGCACCAAGCACATTGATATCCACCACCACTAGAAGGTGTAAGAAGTGAAAATCAATTAGCGGATCATGTTGCTAAAAATGATATATCACTAGAAGGTGTAAGAAGTGAAAATCAATTAGCGGATATCTTCACTAAACCTTTAGATGAGGCTACTTTTTGTAGGTTGAGAAGTGAACTAAATGTGCTTGATTCAAGTAACTTTAAAAGATGAGCTTGTGTCCCTTGCATTGCATTGTATTATATGTCATGTTTAATTTCCCGCAATGCATCTAGAACTTGTCTAACACGGTTACGATAACCCTCCTTTGGAGGAGTGAAAAAGCCTAACCGTGGATCAAACTTGATAAGCAACTAGCCTACCTTTCTTGTTTTGCATTGCATATGCATGGTTGTTGCCTTATCGTTTCTTTTCGGTTAAGCTTTGAGTAACCTCTATGTTCGTCTCTAAATAGAGAGAGCATTTGAAGCTCCCAAGGGTTCATAAACTCTATTGCATGGCCATACGTTGCTCCTCGGGTGTTTATTGGATATTTTCTTAAAAATAATACTAGCCTAAGGCAAATTATTTTGAAAATTTTGAGGGTTTGAGTGAGGTCACTCATATCAGGTTCCAATTGGTGTTTATTTGAGTCTCTTTGAATTGGAACTTGATTGGGAGAAGTCACGTCAAAAATCAGTTTGAAAAAGAGCCTTTAACATCGACCGGACGCTGGACCAGACGCTGCATCAGACGCGGTTCTGCTTCACCACCGCATCCGGTCATGCGTCCACCAGCGCGTCCGGTCATTCTCGAAGTTTTTCTTCGAAACCTAACCGGACGCTGCACCGGACGCGCCCCTGTCGACCACCGCGTCCGGTCCCGGTAACGACCACCGCGTCCGGTCATCTGTTCCATCTTTCCGGGCAAAACCTAACCGGACGCTGTCAGCGTCCGATCGTGGATAATCGGGCGCGTCCGGTCATTCTAGGAGCTTACTGGAATGTGACCGGATGCAGCCTCCACCGCGTCCGGTCATTCGACCACCGCGTCCGGTCATCACGCAAAAAGTGGATCTCACCCTTTTTAACTGTACGATTGGATCTCGTCTCTTTCTCATTTTTCCTCCGCCGCTCTCCATACTCGCCGACTCGCCGTGTCTCCGCCGCTGCGCCATCACCGAGCTGTAGCCGAGCCCGCAGACCTCGCCGGAGCCACGCCCTAGCTTCTCGCGCCCACGTCCGCGCCACCACTGCCACTGCACAGAGCCGCCGTGCCCGCGCCAGCTCCCGCACCAAGCCGCCACGCCCACACCTGCAATCTCGCCGGAGTTCCGCCACCGCAGCCGCACAAGCCCGCGCCCTTAGCTCCTCATCGGTTTCTCTCCCTACCCCGCGTACTCATCGCCGAGGTCCTCGCTTGTCACCACCGAAAACCCTAACCCTAGGTCGCAAGGTTTTCGTCTTTGAAATCATCTCCGTCTTCGTGATCGTCTCCGTCTCCGCAAGGTGACGTCTTCTCCTTGGATTAGGGTTTACCGTCGATTTTTCGGTGAATTACTAATTCAATTGTCGATCGATCGTCGATTGTATTCCAGGGTTTCAATCGCTGTCTTCGGGTAACCCTATCTCGTCGAGATCGTCTTCCGCTCACTGGATCATCGCTCGTCGAGGTAGCTATCGCGGTCATTTCATATCTTACCTCACCTGCTTGCTCTTATTAGGATCTCACTTATCTTTTAGATAATATATGTTGCTTATAGTAGATCCATCTATTCTATCGTTTCAGTTTGTCCTGTCAGTGCTGAGTGTGTCAGTGATCAGTTGTGAATCCGAGGCCAAGCCTACGGATACGGATTGAGGCCAAGCCTCACAAGTGTCAGTACATCATCTGATCTTTCTAGTTTGTCTCAGCACAACAACTTGGCAGGATGGTTCATTGCAAGAACGCTGGTGGGGCACCTAGTGACGGGGATGACAGTCCCCCCAGGAGGACAGAGGTAGCTCACGGGAAGCGAGTAAAGATTGCTGCTAAGAAAAGGAAGAGAACTCTTACAGAGGCAGAGATAGCTCAGGCAGTTACAGATGCAGCAGAGGCAACAGAGAGGGGTGGCAGGAGCAGTGGTATTCGCATTGGCGAGAGTCGCTTTCATCTTGAAGGTAGACAACTCAGTACAGAGGCCACAGAGGAGACAGTAGAGGCCATAGAGGAGACAGTGGATGCCCCTGCAGAGCAGCCCACAGAGGTTCCACAGGAGACTGAGGAGCAGACAGTACAGACTCCACAGCGTCGTCGCTCAGGACGTACGCGTGCTCAGGTTACTCCTAGGCCAGAGGGTCAGCGTCGTGGAGGTCGTCCACCTCCTAGGGCTAGAGGTCATCCCCCTGTTGAGCACTTTGATCTCAGGGGTGCTACAGCCAGACAGGTTCAGGCCCTCAGATTTGTTGAGGTCACTCGGTGGTTCCCACCTCAGCGGGATCCCCGAGCATCAAAGGGTTTCTACACTCCTCTGCACGAGGATTTCTACAGGGCCTATGTCGACAGTGGGATTGCTTTCAGACCACAGAGAGTCTATCGACTAGAGGCATTAGTTGAGGTGGTTGGTGAGCAGCTTCGTCCACATCTATCTTTTCTGCCTGGACTATCAGATCTCCTTGGACGGACTGGAGCGTACTGCGGGACCTGGGTCAGAGAGTTTTACTCCTCACTATGGATTGACCCAGCAGATCAGTTCATCCACTTTGCCTTCAGAGGTCATGACCGCAGGTTATACAGCACCAGGGTACGGGAGATTCTCAGACTCCCTGCTTCAGAGACCAAGATCCATCAGCTGTGCTTCGGACAGACTGCTCCTCCGAGATGCCCTCATGGTGGGACAGTGCCTCCTACTGATATGATTCGACCCTGTTTCCGTGAGCCTTTTGGCAAGGGGTCTCGACGCACACCAGCTAGCCTGACACCCATAGCCAGAGTACTGGATGCTATAGTGAGGAGGACTCTACTTCCGAGACTTGGATACAGAGATGGTCTGACTCGCATGCAGTTATGGGTAGTACATCACCTCATCTCACAGACCCCGTTTAAACTTTGGGATCTAATGCTTTGTGAGATAGAGGACACCTTGGCAGAGGGCTTTAAGGGACACAGGTAGCTACCATATGCACACTGGATTTGCTTCATCATCAAGTCTGCCTGTGAGTTGCCTGCAGAGATTAGAGCTGAAATTTCTGATACCACCACAGCCTTCCCAGAGTATGACATCCACCAGCTGTGGGCATCAGTGACCAGAGAGCAGGCACCTGGCCCAGGACAGCGATAGAGGTCAGAGGTACCAGAGATAGCTGCTGAGCAGGACGAGACCGTCAAAGGTCTTACCGAGGCAGAGCTCGTAGATTTAGATGCTCAGCCGACTGATCAAGTCGAGGATGTGGCCACTAACAGCACTGATGAGGACTATCAGCCCATCCCTAGGTACCACTCTCCTCGGCCTCACGACCATGAGGCCGGTGGCTCTAGCTCAGCCTCCCGCTCAGATCCAGCCATGGTGGCTATACTTGAGAAGTTGACCCAGGCCCAGGAGCGACAGGAGATACAGATGTAGCGACAGGCACAGGACTCAGCTGCAGCGTTCGCACAGATTCAGGCTCGCCAGGACGAGCTCCAGAGGCAGCAGCTCGAGTTTTAGCGATAGCAGTTCGAGATGCAGAGGCAGCACGCAGCCACTCAGCAGCAGTACTTAGAGCTCCTACGCCATCTTGTCACTGTGGAAGTACCGCCACCACCGTCTGTCCTGACTCCAGTCTTACAGTCCAGTGGACCTCAGAGTCAGGGGCAGCTGAGCCTTCAGTACACCTCCCCTCAGCAGCAGATACCGCAGACGTTTCAGTCTCCGAGCTACACGCCTATTCAGACAGGATTCACTCCACCAGCTCAGCCGGGACCTCACCTACTTTCAGGCACTGTATTCCCTGACTTCAGTGCTACATACAGTGAGCTGACTGGACAACCGATACCGTCGCATTCTACCTTTGTGACTACCTCAGACATGTCAGCTTCAGAGACTACTGTGTTTCCAGTGACATGGGCTGCTACTACAGACACTCTGCCTTCTTCAGTTGCATCTATAGATCCTCCCACTCTAGGTGTATTTCAGGCTCAGGCGATAGTGACTGCACCTATAGTTGCTACTACACCTTCAGTTGCTGCACCTACTCTACCGACCTAGATCGCTTCTATGTCACGCCTATCTACAGAGGGTCAGCCTGACAGTTCAGAGTCTGAGGAGGATACTTCACAGTTCGTGATCACTACGCGCTCTTCGGCACCCGACACGATAGCTTCTGTTCCCCCGTCAGATCCTTAGATTAGTTTTTGGCGGTTGATGCTAAAGGGGAAGAGAGCATAGATTCAGGGGGAGTGTTGGTAGAGGGTTTCGTTCTTGTGTGTGCTACTTCATGCATCATGTTTATTTTCTCGTCCTGCATTGTGTGACTATTAAGTTTGTGAGACTATGTCTTAATTTTTATGTCACTTAATGGTGTTTAGCTCATAAGATTGTGCTTCCATGCCTTACTCCGATTTCATATGAGCTATGTGTTATGTGTACTAACTCTTTATGTTTTATCTTATGAGTACACTCAGTTGGCTTGGAACACATAAGCAATGACTAACCCCTTGTGCTTACAGCTTTATACTTATGTGAACCAAGCATGATCAAAAACCTCAACTTATATCTTCTGAATCTAAAGTGTTATCATCAATCACCAAAAAGGGGGAGATTGAAAGCATCTAGGCCCCGGTGTTGGTTTCGGCAATTGATAACAACGCATTATTACCATGACTAACATGTGTTTTGTAGAAACGTTGGTAAGTTAGGTCATGGAGATAATAACTGCTTTGGGCAATATGGTTTCATGTCTCTTGATGGAAATCATTTCGGTTTTCAAAGGATCAACGATAAGATTAAGGACGGTTAGTTCTGGATGTCAAGGTGTTGAGTTACATCTAGAATAGTCGTTAGGATCTTTATTTCTTCCTTTGACCGTACTATAAAGGGGGCATGAGCGAGTAGCTTGACCTAGGTGAGTCTTGTGTTTAGGTGTGGTGCACACTTGTCAAACTTAGCACTAGGTAGCTCGAGAAAAGCTCAGAGTTCAGTTGGAAGCAACTTGGTTCAAGTTGTGTCGCGTTTAGAAGACGTTTGAGCCGTTTACCTATGACCGGACGCGGTCCTGGTCATGACTGGACGCGTCCGGTCAGTACTAACACTTCACTGCGGGTTCAACTGATCGACCGGACGCGGTCCTTGAGAGGACCGGACACGGTGGTCAGTCTGACACGTGTTCCAGAGAGTAAACAGCGTAATCGGACGCGACTGTGAAGTGATCGGCGCGTCCGGTCACGTTCTAGTAAGGTCCCGTGGTGACCTGACGCGTCCGGTCACCTATGATCGGACGCGGTCGTGCGTCAGGTCATTTTTCCAGTAAGCTCTTGCATGATCGGACGCGTCCGATCATTCCTGATCGGCGCGTCCGGTCATCTCAGACCGGCGCGTCCGGTCATCACAGATCGGCGCGTCCGGTCACTCAGCGTAGTTTTCGGTTTCTGACCGTTACACTTGACCGGCGCGTCCGGTCATGTCGACCGGCGCGTCCGGTCAGTGCGCATTTTGCTGTTTCGACAGATAACGGTTGGATTTGTCTGAGGGGTGTATAAATACATCCCCTCCACCTCTTTTAGAGGTCTCTTGCTCATTTGTTCAGCTGTGAAACACCTTTGAAGTGCAAGGGAGTGCAAGAGCCCTAGTGAGAATAGTGATTTGAGAATCAAAGTTTAAGAATCCTCTCTAGTGACAAGAGTGTAGCAAGTGTGCATCCATCTTCTCATTAGGCTTGTTGAGGTCAAGTGAGAGTTCTAGCTTGTTACTCTTGGTGATCGCCATCACCTAGACGGTTTGGTGGTGATTGAGAGTTTGGTGATCATCCGACGAGATTGTGGGTGACCCAACTCAAGTTGTGAGCGGTTTTGGGTGATTCGCCGCGACGGAGTGTCGAAGAATTAACCTGTAGAGAGCACTTGATCCTTACGCGGATTAAGGGGGAGCTACACCCTTGCGCGGGTGATCCAACGAGGACTAGTGGGGAGTGGCGACTCTCCGATATCTCGGCAAAACATCGCCGTGTTCCTAACTCTTACTTTCAAGTATTTATATTCGTGTATTACTTTCATTGCTTGTTTACTTTCCTAGAATTGCCATGCTAGTCTAGGATTGGAACTTAGGGTGCAAAACTTTTATCGATAGAATTACAAGGAACACTAGTAGGCACTAGGGGTGAAGTTTGGTTTGTAGGATTTAATTCTTACAATTAATTTTTAGAAAAGCCCAATTCACCCTTCCTTTTGGGCATCTTGATCCTTTCACGTGCGTAGCTACCCATGAATCCATCCTGCCCTAGAATGAAACCTAGACGAAACTAGTAACTTACCATTCCCATTTAAATTAAACAAGAACATCAGGCGGCCGCCTGCAATGTCTCGAAGAATAAAATCAAGTGTATGCATGGCAGACATGGGTTCATAATTAGACATGGTGATGCTACCCAAGAATATATCTAAATGTGTTATCATATGAATTGCTGACAGGACTACAATACAAATGGAACAGAATTTATCAAATAATCACAAAATTGTACTACCTCCAACATATATCAAATCCTGAGATGGATAAAGACAAGAACAGCCCGCATAATTACATTACTGATCACAGGCTGAGGAAGAATGCATCGCCTGCCTGCATGTACTCTGTCAAATTGCCTGAGTCATATAGGGTGAACACATTGATAGGCGATGGAACTTTCTGAACGGCACTATAAACAATTGAAACTGATCTTCACAGCGCCATTATTTGCTATCTACAAAGCAGAGGATGTGAGGTGCATTAGAAAGGTTATAAATATAAAACTCTATAACATAAATTAGGCTATGAGATTTGTGGTTATTCGGAGCAAGCAATGACTTTATAAATTGTATTGTTTTTTTTTTCCTTTAAACAGCTTTGTTTCATGTAAAACATAAAGTATTCATAAACCCTCAAAGTTCTGGCTACATAGTAAGCACCAGCAGATCAATCATGCTTTTGCTATTTATCCTAATAAGAGTTGGAGACTCCTTGACAAACTCTGTCTTCAACTGCATCATTTTTCTCAAACTATGTACACCTTCCAGGCACGGTGGAGCATTTTCTATATCGTATATTCAGAACACAGCAACTTAGACCAATTTCAGTCTCAAATTCAAGTAACGGAAGCAAAGTTATCACCTTACATCCCAGATCCAATTTTTACCAGGCGTCGAGACCACACCAAAATTAAGAAAACTCCAGCTGCACCTATGTTGAAAAGGCTTACCTGCCGCACCTGCACGGCACCTCACTCATGCTGCTGGCTGCAAGATACTCCCTGTCACCCCCCCCCCCCCCCCCCCCCCCCCCCCCCCCCCCCCCCGCCTCCTCTCTGCTAATAACAATCAAAGCTTGCTAATAACACTACCTATGTGAGTTGTGAGAGAAAAAATATAATTTGTTAAAGCTTAAGAAGTATGATAAACCGTACATGAAAAACCCAAAGCATAGAAGTACTTGCCTGTAAAGAAAATAAACAAACAGAAATGTTACACAAAAAGATAATGAAAAGCACCACTTTGCCTGACAAATTAATTAAAATGTTTAAGTTAACAAAATGGTGAAACTCAAAAACCCTCTCTTTGACACAGGTCATCCAAACAAATTCCCTCATTCTATCTGCATTATAACTTTTTTAGCCATCTTAGCTCAGTAGTGAATTAGATTAACAAAGAATCATTTCACCATCTTCCTGAAAACAAAAGGAAAAAAGACACTAAGAATGGAAAGTCCATGTACACCTATGGAAAGGCAGACTATGTGGAGACTATTCTTAACAAGCTCTATTGGAACTAAGCATGGCCCCATCTAACCCATACTGGAAAAGCATCCATCTGAAATCAAGCACAACATTAAATTGCCTTACTATCCAGCATCAATAGGTAGTAAGAATTTTAAAAAATGCTAAGTTTAATACTTTACACCTTTAATTACAAGTATATACAACCATATGCTATATCATTCTCCTTGGCCAATCTATTGTGTAGTTTAGTTGAAGATTATCTGTTAGTGATATCATAAGCAATTGCAATAATATCTGCTCCCAGCAGGCTCTCAAGAGGCTCTGCACGACCTATCCACATGTCTGGTTGAGACTGGAGATCGGACATCTCAATGCTTGAACTACCGGTGTCCACTGAAATATCATCGACTTCCCTACTTTCAAAGCCACTTGACAAATAGGATTACCTCAATCTGGAATAGCACCTAGGAAGTCAGAATTATCCGATTCTACAACTCTGAACCAAATTCAAATTCACACGCAAAATCAAGAAGTTTTCTGCCAAAAAATCTGAAACCCAAGATGAAAGACAGGGGAAGGACCTCTACCAGGAGGGCGTCCATGTTGGCATGGAGGCAATGAAGAGTGGCAGGTCGACATGGGGCTTTGACCTCTTTGCGGCTCATGAGCATGGAGCTCGAGCAGTCGATGGAGCGGACGACCACAATGGGGAGCAGTGTCGTAGGGGGCGCATGGTAGCAGTGGTGATCCTAGGATTTTAGCTTAGGGTATGCCACACAAAATTTTTATATATAGTTTGGTAAAACTATTTACCGATTTGGTAAACATGTACTACTAATAATAACATAAGTCTTCAATTTACCAAATTATAAGGTATAGTTTAAATGCAATAATGATAGTTCGAAATATAGGCACAAAAGAGACTTATAATGGCTATGTTCATCCGGCTTATAATCCGTACTTTTCAGCTTGTTTTTTCAGCAAGAACAATATTTTTCTCGTACAACAAATCAGTCAACCGTGTTTTTCAGCCGGTTTATCAGCACAGCCGAACGGAGCCAATACTATAATGTTGGGCGAATCACAAACCAATCTCTAATCTAGTGATGAGTGGTCTGGCTAATCTCCATGATACACAAATAATTATTTATAAGTAATTATATACACAAGTTTTTTTAGAAAAAAAAAATAGATGAGTCAGCAGCTCGGCAACAAATCTTGGCAGCTTGTCTGTGACTACGCGCGACGGGCTAGCGCCTAGCAGTCGCGTGCGGCGGGCGGCGGCCGTGCGCTGAGCCAATGCCCAATGATCGATTCGTTCCTCAGGGGCCAACCAGATGTCGGAGGCGGAAGAGTGGGAGACGGCAGCGGGACAGACCGGCAGGGGAAACAGCCCGGCGCCTCGGCCTCGTCGGCTCATCTAGCCGCCGCGTCAACACAGACAACATCGGGGCCAGCCGGTGGCAAGGACGGCAAGGGCAAGGGCAGGGGCAGCACCGCAGTTCGCAGTCTGAAGAATCGATCGGCCGAGCGTAGTTCGGGAAAGCCGGAGTAGGAGTAGTCGTGTAGTCGCACGTAGACGTAGGCTGCGGCAGGTTCCCAAGCGTCAGCCACCATCGAGCGGCGTCCGATAAATCTTTGATACGTTTCTTCAGAAGTATATACTATATGGCTGCCACTGGGCCTTGTAGGTCCGCTGCTGCATGGCAAGGTGGGCGTGGAGGCGCATGAGAGAGATGAGGGCGTGGACCACGCAGCCACCGGTCCAACCACTTCAGCAGCGGCACGCGCGTACCTTGGGAGGCCTCGTCGCGGAGCAGACGGTGTAGGCCAACCAGATTCGCTGCCCTCGAGCCCAAATCCGCTGCCATCGAGGCCGGAGCCGACCGGATTCGCTCAGTGAGCATCATGAGGAGTTACTCCATAAGTGGGATCGCTCAGTGAGCATCATGAGGAGTTACTCCATAAGTTGAGATGCCGGAGCAGCTCAACGTCGTCGTCGCGGATGCGTTGCTGGAGGCGACGGAGGAGCGATGGCGGTGATACGCGCGGCAGCAACGGTGAGAAGAGAGAGAAAGGAAAGAGAAGAATGAGGAGAGGGCCAAAGGGGTTCGGGTTTGGTGCAGGGGGGCTGTCTGCGAAATCCAGCGCGGGGAGGTTTATGCAAAAAGGAAGTATTTCTCGAACAGGGTCTTACATGAAAATTATCTGAATGGGAATATTGTTAAGAGCTGGCAAACTGGACTACGGGTTAGTTTGTGAAAATATAGAGAATTTTTTTTGCAACACAGTCAGAACCACATGTCAACACACGGAGAAGCCACCGATGCCTGGAATGCTCTCGTGCGAGCAGAGTCTAGTGGGTTTTAAACAACCCTGATTCTATTGAATAAATTGGCCCCTCTGTGTAGCCTTAATATGTAATGAGCCACACCAGAAAAAAAAAACAAAATAATACTAAAGATACAGTATCTAGCTCCACGAAACCGTAGCGTCCAACCCGTGAGTCCAAGCTACCCAGAATAACAATAAAGCATAAACGAACTTATCATTCCTATTTGAATTCCATAAGATTCCTCAAGCAGCAAGCCACAGCTCAACCAAGACAAGATGTCTCCTTGAGAGTTGAGACGGACACACATAAGCAACCACTGAGTGTGTGTTCACTTCGCGAAAAGTAGGTGAAAAATTACTGTAGTATCTTTCGTTGTTATTTGGCAAAATTTGTCCAATCATGGACTAACTAGGCTCAAAAGATTCGTCCCGACATTTACAGACAAACTATGCAATTAATTATCTTTTTTACCTACAT
The DNA here is from genome assembly GCA_038087645.1 of Saccharum hybrid cultivar R570. Taxonomy (NCBI): domain Eukaryota; kingdom Viridiplantae; phylum Streptophyta; class Magnoliopsida; order Poales; family Poaceae; genus Saccharum; species Saccharum hybrid cultivar. The sequence continues at coordinate 816,553 of JAQSUU010000810.1, forward strand.
TTAATGCTCCATGCATGCGTCGAAAGATTTGATGTGACGGGTGGAAGAGGAAATATTTTGGGTTGGGATGGGGAAGTGAACAAGGCCTAAATCAACCGATACTACTAGCCTACTACTGACGCTACAACTGAAATTCCAAAAGAGTGTCACTATTAAAACCATCCATACATTAATAAGCTAGAACTAAACCAAGGCAGCCTGACACACAATTGAGGAGAGTTTGAAGGAGCGGCTCTGTCTTCCTCTGCAGAGACCCCTCATTCATGGGCCACCGAGGTTGCGCAGACCGCGAACGCCGGCTCCCATTACGTTGTTGTGGCGCAGTGAGCGCATTGCCGCCCAACCGCGCAAGGCAGACGTCACCAAACAGGTCCAGCGTGTTCTCATGAACAAGCTAGGATTGGAGCACTACAGGAAACGGACGATTTGCCGGGTGCAAAATAGTTTGCCGGGTGCTTTTTATCGGGCACCCGGCAAAGGCATTATTTGCCGAGTGCCAGACCCCACGGCACCCGGCAAAGAAATGCACCCGGCAAACCAGTCTTTGCCGAGTGCCGGACACTCGGCAAAGTCCAGCCTTCGGCAAAAATTGTCCTTTGCCGAGTGCCGGGCACTCGGCAAAGCAAGGCCGTCGGCAAAGGTGGTCGACGTGACCGTCTCCACCTGCCGTCATCCTTTGCCGAGTGTCGCACCGTGAGGCACTCGGCAAAGCATTTTTTTTATTTTTTTTTTAATTTCTTTGCCGGGTGCCGCCTAACCTGGCACCCGGCAAAGATTTTTTTTATTTTTTTTAAAAATTTCTTTGCCGGGTGCCGCCTAACCTGGCACCCGGCAAAGATTTTTTTATTTTTTTAAAATTTCTTTGCCGGGTGCCCCCTGACCTGGCACCCGGCAAAGGCTTCTTTGCCGGGGGCCCAGTCTGGCACCCGGCAAATTATTTATTTTTTTTTGTTTTTTTTGCCTATTTTTTTTGTGGGGCCTTGCTACAGTAAATAAATCTCTATTTCAAAATTTGGGACAATTTTAAGTTTTTGAACTAAATTTCCTTAATTTTTTTCGTTTCATTGAATTTTTGCGACTATTCCAAATTTGAATTGCGGGTACATGAAATAATAGAATTTGGCTATTCAAAAAATGATATTTATGATATTTAGGGTATGTCAAGGCTGTATGCAGGAAGTGGCATGAATTTTCGTGCATCATGTTGTCGTAACATGACGATGTACTCGCGGGAAAAGTGTATTTAAATTATATAAAATCCAAACGAAGTCTGAAAATCACAAAACTTGTCGATGTGTCTTGTTGTTGCATGTGGGGGCCATGGTAAAAATTCAAAAAGTTTCTAGCAAGTTGTGACGTCGGATGCCTAAAACCTAGACAACTTGCTAGAAACTTTTTTATCACATATGTGGAGATGTCTGGGTTTTAGGTATCCGATGTCACAACTTGCTAGAAACTTTTTGAATTTTTTACCATGGCCTCCACAAGCAACAACAAGACACATCGACAAGTTTCGTGATTTTCAGACTTCGTTTGGATTTTATATAATTTAAATACACTTTTCCCGCGAGTACATCGTTATGTTACGACAACATAATGCGCGAAAATTCATGCCACTTCCTGCATACAGCCTCAACATACCCTAAATATCATGAATACCATTTTTTGAATAACCAAATTCTATTATTTCATGTACCCACAATTCAAATTTAGAATAGTTGCAAAAATTCAATGAAACGAAAAAAATTAAGAAAATATAAATCAAAAACTCAAAATTGTCCCAAATTTTAAAATAGGAATTTATTTACTGTAGCAAGGCCTCACAAAAAAATAGGGCCAAAAAAACAAAATAAAAAATAAATAATTTGCCGGGTGCCAGATTGGCCCCCGGCAAAAAAGCCTTTGCCGGGTGCCAAGTCAGGGGACACCCGGCAAAGAAATTTTTTAAAAAATAAAAAAAAAACCTTTGCCGGGTGCCAAGTTAAGCGGCACCCGGCAAAGAAATTTTTAAAAAAATAAAAAAAATCTTTGCCGGGTGCCAGGCTAGACGGCACCCGGCAAAGAAATTTAAAAAAAAAATAAAAAATACTTTACCGGGTGCCAGATGAGAGGCACCCGGCAAAGGTAGTAACCTAAAAGCCCATCGCCGGCCCAACACTCCTCAGTCACTCTCTCCCTCCCTCCCTCCCTCCCACTCGCACGCCGCCGCTCGCCCGTAGGTCCGGCGCCGCCGCTCCGGCGCGCCCGCCCTTCCTCCGGCGCGCCCGCCCTCTCCTCTTGCTCGCAAAAAAACTCTCCCCATCCTCATCCTCTCATGTGTCGACTGGCCGGCCGAGGGCGCCCCCCACGGCCGGAGCGACGCTTCCCCCGGCGACCGGCGCACCAGCGGCCTCCTCCCCGTGGACTCAGCCTCGGTGCTGCTTCCTCCCGTCCATCCCCGTGGGCTCGACGAAACCCTAGCTGCGCGTCCGGCGGCCGGCCTGCGACAGCCTGCGGATCTCCTCCGACTCTTCTGCTCCCAGATCCTTGCAGCCACGACCGGCGCGGGAAGCCCTGGCGCGGCCGGCACCGGGTGTGGCAGCCCCTGCCGTGCAACGGCGCCGTCAGCTGCCGCTCGCGTGAGGAAGGTATGAGCACAGCTTGTCCGCTGTCGCCTATCCCTCCTCTCCCATCCTCATCTTACTCCTCCTGGTGCCGCTCCCGTTAAATAGTCTATGAGAGTTTGACTGATTTCCTCTCATTATCATACCGTACATTGGATCTCTCATTATCTGATGTTTAACTATATTTCTAACGAATCACGGAAACCATTTTAATTTTCTCGTGCTTGCAAACGTCAAACGAAAAATTGCAGATGCAGCTAACCTTTGGCCTATTTTCTAATAATGATCCATTACAAAGAAAATGGTAGAGGAACAACAACACCAATCATCTAAAAATTGCAGAACAAGCGGTTGGTTGCATGAGCAACTCATGGATAATAACACAATAATGCAACATCAGGTTATGACGCTCTCTATTTGATTGGTGATTTGAGGTAATCCTTACGAATTGATATAAGCATCTTTTCAGCAGTTAAACATCTTGTCGCATCTAGGGTGCCGAGGGGAAGAAGAATATATATGGCTTCCTTTTTAGGGATGTACCATCATTTATAGGTTCTGTTTTGTATACCCCAACTTGGTTGCCATCTTGCGATCCAGATCTGAAATTGATATAGTTTCTGCAAACATACAGGCCCATGTTATATTCGTTTTTCAGATCTGCAGCGACAGACCTATCCATTTAGTGCTGCAGTTCATTCCCGTGCCTTCAGGCGTCTGTGTGTATTTGCAGCTTTATTCCACGACATCGTGAGAAATGACTTTACTATGAACTTTTCTATCTGAAATATGACTTTCCTAATCTGGAGTATGACTTCAGAATATAATAGCTTTGTTACATGGATATACAAATTGTTGGTACTCATGCAGTCATGCCATCTAAATGTTTACAGGTTCAGGTTAACCTCTTTTGGCGGAATATTTCTGCTCCAAAGACCCTCCTGATTGCAGTTTTTGCCATTTTGGTAGGTTACCTTTGTAGTTTTTTGTTACCACCTGGGTTCTAAGATTGTTGTTTCTTCCATGCTTTATTTACTTTTCCACCTTACGTCGCCTGAATGGTCCACAGCATTAGTGCGCAGAGTTCAGGGATTTTGCAATTTCTTTGTTTCCTTGTTTTGATCGTAGAGAACAACTGGTGTGGCCTGATTACTCTACTACTCATTTGCTCACAGGTTCGGCTGGACAACCACCGTATGACGTATTGTACTCTGCTACACTAAACTCCCTCTGCCAGTACTCATGCAGTCATGCTATCAAAATGTTTACAAGTTCAGGTTAACCGCTTTTGGCGAAATATTTCTGCTCCAAACACCCTACTGATTGCAATTTTTTCCATTTTCGTATGTTACCTTTCTAGCTTTTTGTTACCACCTGGGCTCTAAGCTTGCTGTTTCTTCCATGCTTTATTTAGTTTTCCACCCTCTGTCGGCTGAATGCTCCACAGCATTAGTGCGCAGAGTTAAGGGATTTTGCATTTTCTTTGTTTCCTTGGTGTGATCGTACATAAAAACTGGTGTGGCCTGAACACTCTACTGCTCATTTGCTCACAGGTTCGGCTGAACACGCACCATTTGTTGTTGATTTTCCTTATACTAAATACCATGTCAAATGCGTGTCGTTCCTATGGCTTACGAGGTGGTTAATGTTCTGTTCTTTTCGTGTCGTTCCTATGGCTTACGCCATTTCCCCATGTGATGTGTGCTATTTTAAAATGTTCCTTTGGCCTGCTGTTAATATGCGCTGTTTTAGTAGGTTCCTTTGGCCCGTTATATTTATATTTTAGTTGTTTGTCTCAAATTCTTTTTTATCCTTATGTGCTGGCCGCATTGAATCCTGACAAAAGAAACTGTTACATGGTTCCAGTTGTCTCCTGATGGTCTAATGGGTTTACTATCCTTTATGCAGGACAGCTGATATGAATTGAATCGACACCTTCAGTGCCAGCAGGAACCTATCATTAGGCAGAAGGACATATGTAGATGCTGCAACTATGCTTATATATGGTCAATTGTCAGATTGCTCATGAGATACACGCATACAAATATGTATGTTCTTTTAAAATTTTTTTTGTCATAGCTAAATCAAGTCTCCCAATCTGCTATTCATCTGACTTTTCCTCAGATCGTTGTCTGGCTAATGCGGCGCACGAGGGCGCGCCCCTTCCACTAGTTTCTATATATCCATCAGAAACAGAGAGGTGTATTCCAGCACTCCAGCTTTTTGGCAGGAGGTGCAACTATAGCTGCTGGGAGATTTACTGCAGAAAATGGAGTGATCAAGGTATTCTTTTTAGCAACCACTGCCTATTGGAATGTTTGTTTTATATCGTGGTATTTTACTTTCATGGTATTCCTGCTTGTGCTATTCTTACCTTTGGTCAAAATGTTTTATTTGTGTCATTCACTGTGTGTGATCCTCCAAACCATTCTTTGCTGTTCCATGGGCTACCATAAATAACTATTTTTTGACAATCCATTTCTAAATGGCAAATATAAAATATAAACCAGAACATTAATATCCATGCACAGAATATTTTTGGCACAACTTTTTTTGGCAGTATATCAGAAACTATAGTTTCTGAATGTCTAGTACACATCAGATATCTTTATCTTGATTCAACCACTATGCGAGTTGATTACATTGTGCTATGCAGCATATAATAATCTCTTTTTTTTACTTCGATTACATTGTGCTAGTGTACGTTTACATTGTGCTGCCAAAATACCTTCACATATATGAGGCTATCCATATATGCGAGTTGATTACATTCAACCACTAAGATTTTTTTTTTTAAAAAAAAATTTCTTTGCCGGGTGCCTCCCTGACAGGGCACTCGGCAAAGAAAATACTAAAAAAAATAAAAAAAAACTCTTTGCCGGGTGCCTAGAGGAGCGACACTCGGCAAAGAAAATTTGGAAAAAAATAAAAAAATCTTTGCCGGGTGCCTCTGACATGGCACCCGGCAAAGAAATTATAAAAAAAAAATTAAAAAAATCTTTGCCGGGTGTCTCCCGGTAGGGCACTCGGCAAAGAAAATATGGAAAAAAAATAAAAAAAATCTTTGCCGGGTGCCTCTGACATGGCACCCGGCAAACCAAAGGCTGATGGAGCCGGCGCCGTGACGGCCACTTTTCTTTGCCGGGTGCCGGATTTGCACTCGGCAAAGTCTTTGCCGGGTGTCCGATAAAAAGCACCCGGCAAAGAAATCTTTGCCGACTAATTTTTTGCCGGCGGCTCTTTGCCGAGTGCTGCACCCGGCAAAGGCTTTGCCGAGTGCAAAGTAGCCTTTGCCGGGTGTTTTCGGCACCCGGCAAAGCGCCTGAATCCTGTAGTGGAGGCTCTGTCCCCCAATGTTGGCTCCGACACGGTTCACAGATACAAGGCGGCCTTCCGGGTGCCGCTTTCAGACTCCACTCATGACGCGCTACAGCTTCTTCTTGGTGGGGAGTTCGACCCAGTGGCCATGGAGCTCAATATGATCGGGTTGGACGACGGGGACAACTAGCCCATCGGCACCGGCACCTTTGTCGTTATAGTTTCATGTAATTACAACCTCGTGCGAGTGCGTAAGGGTGTGGGGTACGATTTTCGGTAATCTTCGGATTACCGTGACACCCTGTGTGTAACAAAAACTCCTTTATTCTGCTTAATGAAATACGTGCCATAGCACGTTCTCGAAAAAAAACACAGCATCTGGCTGAGGTCAATCCATGTTATCATCGTCCTCATCCGGCAGGGGAATCGCTGCAGCAAGTTCGATCTCTTTGTCAATCCTGCATGCCATGAAAAACATTACATGATCAGAGAAGCACTCACGTTATATATTATCATAAACAATGTATGCAGCATGGTAGATCAGCGTCATCGTCAGGTACATGTTTGCTTGGATAATAATGACTTACTGTTGCTGCGCAGCAACGTCGATGATCACGTCGGCAGGGACGAGGGCTAACTCTTCGACGAACTTGACGTCCATGTTCCTGCATTTACACTCGTTCATCAGATCACCAATCGTTTGGTATTGCTATAGCATATGCATTGCAATCAAGAGAAAATTGGGCAGATGTATAGGAGTGGTAAAATGTAGATTTGCTACAGAATGACGACAATACCCACCCTGCGAGCTTCCTTGCAAGGTAGAGAAAAGGCTTCTCGAAGTTGTAGTTGCTCTTCGCAGAGATCTCGTAGTACTGAAGGTTCTTCTTCCTGTGGTAAGTCACCGCCTTGGCCTTCACCTGCCGGTTCTTCACATCCACCTTGTTGCCGCACAGGACAACCGGGATGTTCTCACACACCCTAATATGCACAATAAAAGATGTACCAGATCAATTCTGGACACCAAAACAAGAAGCATGTGAGCAATTCAAAAGGCAATTTTTTTACCTGCTGATGTCCCTGTGCCAGGTGGGAACATTCTTGTAGGTGATCCTTGAGGTGACATCAAACATGATGATGGCACACTGACCATTGATGCTGCATGATTGGAACATATGAGCAAATATTAACCCTTGATAATACATCTCACGGTTTTTAGATCACACGCCTGACAAATCCATGAGTAAATCATCTAGTCTCAATTCTTTCAGGGATCTCTACCAGTTCTAGTATAATAACTGTCTCTCTATGGTTACCACATTGGACCTACTGGCTGCTCTACGGGTTAATCTGTATCCTCCGGTAACTATTTGCTTGCTTATTTGTTTAAATGTCTTTGTTTATTAGCTTACATCAGTTAGCAACTTAGGTTGCATGAGAAAATATTAACCCCTGAGGATTGGATTACCACATCATCTTGACTTCGTTGTAAGACAGAAGCTAAAATCGAAAAAGAAAATCTCAAGATCACTTGATGACATTTATTGCATTGATTTCTACCACTTTGTGCAACATTGCCTCCCTGCATTGGATAAATTCAAGCTATCTAAGCTGAACTTAATGTTGATCTGCATTGTGAGTATTCAACCGATGCTATCGAATAATCATTGATTTTTGTTCTTGGTACAACCAGACAATGTGAAGCAAAAGATTTGTATAATGTAGTTAGCATTCGACTAATAATTGTAAATACTAGGGCCCATCAGAATACTTGTCCAAACATTTCCTCTGAACTTACTAGTTAGCGAGAAAAATCAGGATGGCAACTGCTAAATGCAAGTTGCAACATCTGAATGAAGGGAAGAACTATTGGTTGCAAGGTTCTTACTAGTATCCATCACGGAGGCCGCCAAACTTCTCCTGGCCGGCCGTGTCCCAGCAGTAGAACCTTATCTTGCCGTGGCTCGTGGTGAAGTCCAGAGGGCGCACCTCCACCCCGATTGTTGCTGCAAATCGTCAAGGCAGATCAAGAACGAACAGATCAATCAGACAGTTAGGCGAGCATCTTAATAAACAGCAAGAGGTCTATGCCCTCCTCCAAGAACCCGAAATTGGGCTATCCATATACGAGAAAAAAACTTAAATGTTTGCTGCTCACGTTCGTATCGCTTCTCGAACTCCCCAGTGATGTGCCTCTTCACGTACGTCGTCTTCCCTGCAAGATGGAATGAACAAGAGGCACAATTTGTCAAAAGTTCGGCAACATTTACCGATAAACGGCTAGCGACAAGATCAAGAGCCTCTACCAGTGCCACCGTCGCCAACGAGGACAAGCTTGAAGGTGGGGTAGTCCACGGGCTGGGTATTCGGCAGAGCCTGCGTCCGTACACGAAAATCAACAAATCAACACGAGAGAGGAAAAAAAAAGAACCATAGCACTAGGAACTAGGACGGCCTGTGACGGCGGATCGGAACGGATCAAGATTCGACAGCGACCGGTGTCGCACACCAAATACGACGAAACCCTGACGGGGATAAATTAAAGGGTTCAAGAAAGGAGCGCACCATTGGGGTCGAATCCGTGGTCCGGGGTTCGGAGCGCGAGTCGACGGGGTCGGAGGAGACGTTGGGTGGGCGACGGATTGGAGGGATCGCCGGCGACAAGGAGGTTCTGGTTGGGGAGGTGATCGCCGTGGCTGTGGCTATATATAGGAGCTTCGTGCCGTCGTCTGCTTACGTTCGACGCGACCGCCGGCACCGCGATTGCAGGGTGGTTAGCTTGAATCCTAAGCGGTTTTGTGCGCCGTCAGATGTGTTGATGACTTGACGTGCTCCCATCTGGGCCCTACATGTGACCCTTCGGAAAACTAGCTTTGTACGGACGCATCGTCTCTTTTTTTTTGCAGGAAATCTTGCCTGTCATTGGGCCACGTTGCCTCGTCTCTCACGTCACGTCGCGTAGGATTTTGATCGGGCCATCAAAACGGCGCACCGCATCGAGTCTTTCCAGAGCCTTCGCCGCGTGCTCTTCCACCCGCCTTGCCTCGCCGCTCCGCCGCCGTGGTACATGTATGTAGGGCCTTGTTTAGATCACAAACTCGGGGGTGACCAAATCTGTACGGTGCCATCCCAAACACTGCAGCACTTTTGTTTGTTTATAGTAATAATTGTCTAAATCTTGATTAATTAGGCTCAAAATGTTCGTCTCGCAAAGTACAACAAAATTGTGCAATTAGTTTTTGATTTCATCTACATTTAATACTCCATATATGTGTCGACATTTTGATGTGATGTGAAATCTTCTTTTTGCATAGTGGAATTTGGGGGTGAATTCTGGAACGTAAAGGCCTAGAGTGCAGCTCCCGCGGCGAGAACGAAGCGCATTGGTGAGCGCCGAGGGAGGAACAACGGGGGCTGATCTGATCCATGGCGCCTTGTCTTCTCCGCTTTGCAAGCACCGAAGAGGGCAGACTGAGCAGCAATTCAATGGACGCCTCCTCTCAACCACTCAGACTGTTGGTCCTTCAGTAGTCATCAGTACACTCCCTTTCCTCTTCCCTTTCCTCGGTAGCAGCAGCGGCGCGATGCAAAAGTTAAGCAACCATGGTGCGGCGGCGCGAGGTGAACATTGCGGCTTTGGCATCATTGCGAAGATATATCCCCACCGGCCACGAGCCCACGACCTCCACAACATAGGCTGTTCCTACGGCTGCTGGTAAGTCCAATCTCGTTGTTTTCCATAGAGAAATTGTCCCCGAGGTAAGTTCAATATCGTTGTTGTACATGCAGAAATTGTCAACTGAGAAGCTCTGGCAGACGTTCAGACCCAGCTTCTGTGATTTTTTTTTCTCATTTTTTTGAGCCTAGTATATCATGTGTTGTGCAGTCTACGTACTCTTGCAGAGGTACATTCAGTTTGAGCTCGTGGGCCTATCCAGAGACCAGATAGATTTTTATGAATTTTAACACTCAAGATACATGGGAAATTTATTTAATCATAACCAATTTGGTGTTTATTGAATTTCAATTTCATTCAAGAGGAATAAATCAATTCTCCTAAAAAAAAAGAGGAATAAATCAATAAAAAATTTCCTTAGTCCAGACCAATTTGGTTTCCATGCCTTTGCTCTCTAAAATCCACATAATCATCCAAGAGAAAGGTGGTTGGATAGAGGTCGATAGCCACCATGATCAAAATGCCTCGGGAGGTCAGAATACTGGCCATGGACATCGATCATCGGATGAAAAGAAAAATATGCAAGATCAATATTTGTTAGAAAGCTCAGTTAAAGGTCAAAGTATTTGAGCATAACTCATCATACTCTAATTAACTAAAATCACTACTGTTATCAAATACCTTCGAGATGATTTACATCTCATAATTTCTTAATTGAAAGAATTGTTTTTTTTATCTAGCACTATCGCTAATAGCTCAATTCACTTAAATTAGTTATTGGTCAGTCTTCATTAAACTCATTAATACCTTTTATTTTTCTTATCCTTGAGTACTAGATAATATTTGATATCTCCGTTTGTTATGGTAACAAGAATGTTTTTGGAAACATAACCTACGATCGTCGTATCTGTATGCTTGATTTTGAATATAATTTGCTAAAATAAGAAAGAGGTGTTACTGTACCATGGGCATGTGAAACACTCAGTTTTCTTTTACAGTCAAAGTGAACTCTTAGTTAACCTTTTGTTTTTCTAATAAATCATTAATTCATTGTTTAGGATTATGAGAATTTTATTGCAGTAATGGTTGATAGAGAAAGAGGAGTGGTGTCGCAAATAGCCCTGTTCGCTTAAACTTATCAGTCATGGTACAGTGTTTTTCTCTCACACCAAAACAGTATCAGCCGCTGTAAAAAATCATCAGCCACAAAACAGAATAGGTCAGATGAGAGTGACAAATGGTTGTAGCTGAACTTTGGACATATGAAGCATTATGACTCCTTCCCAACTTTCTATTTTCCAACTTCCATGAATTGCTTCAAAAAAGTAATTACACATTCATCTACTTGTAAGGAAGAACTGTTGCTCTTAACCACATGAACTGGAACTGCTTTTTCTCTGGCTACATCTGCATTAAAAACCGTGTGGTCAGTATTAAATAATAAAATAGAAGTAAAGTAACTATGGCCCTATTCATCTAGCTTATAATCCGTCTTTTTCAGCTTGTTTTTTCAGCCGAAACAATATTTTTCTCTTACAACAAATCAGCCAACAGTATTTTTCAGCCGGCTTATCAGCACAACCGAACGAGGCCTATGTCATAATAAAACGTTTCCAAGTCTAATTTAGAACTTTCAGGATCATTTGATGTGATTAATCTCCAAAATAGCAGCCAAGTTGTATGGGCAATAAAAAGGTGTTTTACCATAATTCGTTTTCCATAACTGACCGAACCGGGATATTTAGCCAATTAGGCATCCCTAATTTGTTATTTATGCATTCTGAATCTTTTGTAAAACTAGCAAATATGCACGTGCGACACGCACGTGTTTATTGTTTTGATTAATAATATATTATCTGAATGGGTACATTTTTCCTACTTCCGCCCCATCTTCAATAAAATCACATTGCGTATGTGTGCATACTCATTTATCAATTTGAGTATGTTTATATAATTATTATATGATAGTCCAAATCATACTACATGAATAGGTTATCAAAAGAACCCATATTTTTTAACATATTATTTTAATACTATTACAATAGTATATAAAATAATTATAATTATATACTCAATGTATACTTGCATACTTGACATACATATTACCCTAGATCGTCTATATTTCGTGGACATACACTTCGTCGGTCCATATACGCCTTAAATCTAAAGATATACACATGGGAGTAACTATTCCCTAGGAGTAGGAAAGAATTTTCCTATCTGAATTAGATATATGAATATGAAATTATGAACTAATTGTTCATTGAGGCAGGGACACCATCGCCTAATCTCCAACAGATACAATGACGACAGACGCATACGGCAAGAGCAACTAAACAAGCACATGTACAAAGCACAAGTCTCAGATATTCCCCTTTTCTTCCTTGCCAATTTCATGTACCCAAATAAAACTTTATGTACGTTGTAGTTGTAACACATTCATTTCTTTTGTATAATGGACACGTTCGCTGCCATGTAACCAAAGTTTCACGTGTGACAGCCAACGTGGGTTGCTTGCGTGACCGACGAGGACTCAAACAAATCCGAATCTTTTTTTTACGTATCGTGCTAGGAGTCTTACATATAAGATGTAAGATCACGTATGACGGACACTTTATGTACGTTGTAGTTGTAACACATTCATTTCTTTTGTATAGTGGACACGTGCGCTGCCATGTAACCAAAGTTTCATGTGTGACGGCCAACGTGGGTTGCTTGCGTGACCGACGAGGGCTCAAACAAATCCGAATCTTTTCTTTACGTATTGTGCTAGGAGTCTTACATGTAAGATGTAAGATCACGTATGACGGACGGCTCATATAGCACGAAGTCCAGATCGAACGGTTATTACGCAGGGAGAGCCTTTAAAAAAACTCGCTCTTTTATAGTAGGAATCATATTATTTTTTGGTTCACATATTCGGCCCAATATAGATGGATGCATAAACATATAACTTGATGTGTGTGACTTTCGTTTGGTATCGAAACTTTTTGAGTGGTTTGTAAATGGTCTCAGAGTCCATCAAGCCACCTCTAAGACCATTAGCTCTTCCTGTACATAGAAATTACTCAATGTCGATAGATAAAAAATAACTTAAGTGTGCCTAAATGTGACTAAAATCTTGTATATTCTTATTGGACAGACAGCAGTCAGGTATGCTTTTGGGGTTGGTTTCGCGTAGGCACACCCTCCACAACGCAGGAGGTGTTTATGTACATGATATCTGATTCAACTATTCTGAAACAAGCTACTCCTATGTTGAACACTTTTACGTTTTCTGTGTTGCATATGTATCTTCAGCTTCATATCAGCCCACAGATAACCTGAAGAAAGTGAAGAAGTAGGTTTCAAGGTTCAGATATGTGGAGTGCAGCATTATTTGATTCCTTGCATTCTGGTAATTCGAACCATCATTCCTATTTGTGCAAATGCTAGATTTGGCACTACTACAATAGAGATACCATCAGTGGCGGAGCCAGAAATTATCGATAGGGGGGCCGGTCTAAGAGTTTCAACCATAAAATAACCGAGTGTAGCTTATTTGTTTGGATTTTTGCACCGTAGATGAGCTTATCCAAAGATAAAATACAATTTTTTGTGATTTTATTGTCCAGAAGTCATGAAAAAATATATGACAAAGCTTTTAGTATATCTTTCTAATATAGATTATTAAATTATATATTACATAAAATTTTTTTGCTGTGATGTGGGGGGGGGGGGGGGCCATGGCCCCTGCCAGCCCCCCCTGGCTCCGCCAGTGGATACCATTGGATGGTGCTGTAATACCTCTTTCATTCCCCTAAGGTTGTGATTCCTATCCTGCCATGATTTTTGCATTTTCAGCTTTATCAGAGCACTTCCAAAATAGCTTTCCCAGCTTGGAGGGAAGGAGCAGCAACTCTGCTATAGTACTAGATTTCATTTGATTAGCAGGCTAAATCTCATTTGATTGGCAGATCATAACAGATAGTCAGATATATCTTCACCTTATCAATACAGAAATATTTTTAGTACTTGTTTGTTGTGGACGCCTTCGTAGGCAAGGTCTATAATAAGCGCCGTAACATTGTTCCTGTTGTTCATAACTATTGTTTATTATATGAATATAGCAAAGGAAAATATCAGCAGTAGCGCTAAATAAATGTGCTGGGTCTACAACATCTACACCAGGACAATAAGGATGCATAAGACGAGAATACTTTCCAGATAGTAGCTGAGCATGAAGTTTAACATGCAGTAATTGCCTTGGATGAGCAAATTACCTATTTATTGTTAGACAGTTAGACAACTATATTTGTTCTCTTGCGATGTGATTATCCTTGAGAATTGCTAGCAGCTACATCTTAAATATGCACCCAGTTTCGTATCTTGACTGATTAAAACATAGACTAGGCCTTGTTTAAATGTTACGGATTCACCTCAATCCACCTGTGTTAAGTGGATTGGGATAGAATTTAGTTCAAGTTACACTCCAATCCACCCTAGCAGACTACATCCAAATAAGACCCTAATCTATGACTGAATGATCCAATTTGACGAGTTATGAGGAGCGAGTCGAGATAAGCCCAATATCAGCATGATACACTGGTCAATACGTTTCTTTTTCTTTTCTTCTTTTCCTTTTTTGAGAAAAGCCGCGCTTTTTTTTTAGAAACCGCTATGTTTCTAGTGTTAGGGAAAATGGACTGCCAATATGTGCGGTTGGGTCAAAAGAAGACCCAGTATCGTCATGGATGGCATCGATGCCTGGAGGCCGCCTGTCCACTGAAAATTACCGCCATGTACTTAGAGCATCTCCAACAACTTGGTAAAAATTATTTGATATATTTTGAGTTATAGCAAGTTGCTATTTTATTTGGCAAGTGAAAAAAAGATGTGTCTCCAACAAGTTGCTATTCTCACTTAGTAAAAATAGAGGATGACAGATGGGACCCGCATGTCACTGTCTATTGAGGATTTCATCTTCCCCTTCCTTCGTGCTGCTGTCCGCACGAGCGCCGCTGCTCCTCCGCGCGGGCGCCGGGCGGCGCTGCTCCGTGCGCCGGTGAGGGAGCGGCAGGCCGGCGAGGGAGCGGCGGGCCGGCTGGCGAAGGAGCGAGGTCGCTGGCGGCGTGCTGCTCCCCTGGCGGAGGAGCGAGGTCGCTGCTGTCGCGGTGGAGGCCCGCCCGTCTGCGCCGCGGTGGAGGCCGGCGAGGTCGCTGCTGCCGCGGTGGAGGCCGGCGAGGGAGCGTGGCCTCGTCCCCGGGCGGCGCGGTGGCGTGCTGCTCCCCTGGCGGAGCCGCGAGGATAGCAAGTCCGTCTGCGCGCGTATATTCCCGCGTGCGGCACCCTTGTTTACGCACTTTGAAAAAATAGCAAGTAGATTTACCAAGTTGTTGGAGATGGTTTTTTTTATGATTTTACTAATTTTATAAGAATAACAAGTTGAAATACTAAGTTGTTGGAGATGCTCTTACAACAACAACAACGTAGCCTTTTTTTCCAAGCAAGTTGGGGTAGGCTAGAGATGAAACTCATGTACTTGTCCGCTGAAAATTACCGCCACTAGTCACCGTATTCCTCCGTCTAGAAATAATTAATTGATAAAAAAAATTGTAAATGCTAAGTACTAATAATTATCCCAGCTATATGTAAATTTATACAGAGATAAAGTCCGTATCAATAATTATTCAAAATATCTCTAAATTTAATATTAGTTTTTTTTAAAAAAAAATAACATATTTAAAAAAATAAATGGTTAAAATCTATTTTCTGATTTTTTTATAATCAAAATACTGTGTACCATCTCGTGATGGAGGGAGCAGTAACTTTAAGACGTAAGGGAATTGAGACCATTATCTATCCCTTAGGATGTTCCCTCAACTGTTACTCCATTCTGAGTAGAAAATAATCTTTGAATTTGAGATTTAAGACATTTTTTCATGAAAGATGACCGAAAATATTTGGGCATCTCAAAGAACGGAGGATTTTTTATAAAAAAAAACACAGGATTTTATACTGTAGACTCCGGAAAGCACCTCAGGAAATTCAAAGAAATACTGTTGGCATCCTATGATTTCTATTCAATCCACGCTTACTGTTCATGTCAATTTTCTATGTTCACCCCAATGTTTTGCAACGTTTGGATGCTGTCCACCGCGCCGAGGCTGTGGCCGCGCCGAAAGTTCGGCGGTGAAATCGGCCGCCGCAACTGCAGCAAGTTTTAGCAGTCCAAATGAATTGGCTGAAAATTTTTGAAGTGTCACATCGAATATTTTATAAAAGGTTAAAAGAGATGTTCGGATACTAATAAAAAAATTAATTACATAACTCAGTCTAAAAACGACGAGACAAATTTATTAAATCTAATTAATCCGTTATTAACACATATTTATTATAGCACGACATTATCCAATCATAGATTAATTAACACCCCTAGACGACGGCAGCGACTGTGGCGTGCCGCAACTGCGGCAGCTTGCGGCGCGGCAGATGGACACCATCCAAACGGCCAACCTACCTCCAAAAAAAAAAAAAAGTGGCCAGACAATTCTCAACGACTATAAGCTCGACTCCAAAATGTAAACTAGTACTCCCTCAAATGATTGGAAACTTAAAAGATCTTAAGCAAAAAACTTTCATGAAAAATGCTTTTTACATTTAAATGCATAAAATTGTTATCATGTCAATTTATATTCGAAAACAATACAGTACCCAAAGCTACATTTACAGGACCATTTATCAAAAACGCTTCAGAAGAATCAAATTTTCAAAACCCTCAATACGGGATTTGTCAACTATTCAGATTAAAAGATTTTAGTGCAACAGAAATTTGAACACTGCTAGACAGGTAAGGTATGGACGAGCGAATCATCAGCTATTTAGTAACAGCAAAATAGGTAAACAGGCGAACACTGCAACAAGGGTAGCAACAAAACTCATAACCATGGCTCATACCCTATGTTCGATATAAAAATAACAGAAATGAGTCTTAATAGCACCCTGGTTTTTTAACGAAAATAAAAGTTCTAAATCGACCAGACAAACATTGCCAACACAGTTTAGTTGCTCACGCAATAACAGCAATAACGTGAACAAGACGAGATATTTTAAGCTCCCACTAGGTATCCCCAAGCAAACACAGAACCAGCCAGACACCTCATTTCTTCTTGGCGGCAGCCTTGGTCACCTTGGCTCCAGTTGGGTCCTTCTTCTCCACACTCTTGATGACTCCGACAGCCACCGTTTGCCTCATGTCCCGCACAGCAAAGCGACCAAGAGGAGGATATTCAGAGAAGGTCTCCACCACCATGGGCTTAGTGGGAACCATCTTCACCATACCAGCATCACCGTTCTTGAGGAATTTGGGCTCCTTCTCAAGCTCCTTGCCAGACCGCCTATCAATCTTGGTAACGAGCTCAGCAAACTTGACAGCAATGTGTGAGGTGTGGCAGTCCAGCACTGGGGCGTAGCCGTTGCCGATCTGCCCAGGGTGGTTCATGATGATGACCTGGGAGGTGAAGCTAGCAGCCTCCTTGGCAGGGTCATCCTTGGAGTTGGAGGCCACATACCCACGCTTCAGATCCTTCACAGCAACATTCTTAACGTTGAAGCCAACGTTGTCACCAGGAAGAGCCTCCTGGAGAGCCTCATGGTGCATCTCAACAGACTTAACCTCAGTAGTAAGGCCACTGGGACCGAAGGTAACCACCATACCGGGCTTGATGACACCAGTCTCAACACGCCCAACAGGAACAGTTCCAATACCACCAATCTTGTACACATCCTGAAGGGGGAGCCGCAGGGGCTTGTCTGAAGGCCTCTTTGGCTCATTGATCAAGTCCAGAGCCTCAAGCAGGGTGGGGCCCTTGTACCAGTCAAGGTTGGTGGACCTCTCAATCATGTTGTCACCTTCGAAACCAGAGATGGGAACAAAGTGGATCTTGTCAGGGTTGTATCCAACCTTCTTCAGGTAGGAAGAGACTTCCTTCACAATCTCATCATAACGGGCCTTGGAGTACTTGGGTGTGGTGGCGTCCATCTGTAAAACAGCAAAACCCAAACAATACCAGTAGTTGAATGAGATAAGTGACCTAAACTTCAAGCAAACAGTAAAAATGCAAGAACATAATAATAAAAAATTACTGGCCATCTACGCTTGCTTAAGGCACGAAATTTCTTGGAGTCAACAGAAATAACCGCCAGGCAGATTACTTAACAAATTTATTCATATACTAACTAGTGCGGGCTGCAAAAATATAAAGCAAGTATACAAAAAATACAGACCTTAACAGGTTCATGCCAACAAATCCTATAATAATTGACAAAGTAAACTAAGTAACAATTGCAATCATATGAAGACAGTTAAATTATGCAAACCCTTTTGCTTTAACTACATATGCATTGCAAGTATTCCAACAATCCAACTACTTCAGACAATTTCTAAAATCAGGTGGAATCATAAATTTAAATCGCCCATTGGGAAAATTGTCCTGGAAAATCATATTAGATTATGCAAACTAATGAAGACAAGTTGCTATCATACATTAACATGTATAGGACGAAGATGCCTATTTAATTTAAGCAATCAGTGTTTCATTTTGTCAAATTTAGTATACAGCTTACATAAGCTATTTAATCAGAACGCAAATACAGTAACTTGAAGGCAGTATAATTGAGACACTGAGTGCAGATAATATTGCTAGACTATTGAAACACATTTACAGGCACCTCTGATCATGAACCAGACTAGATAAAATTGCTGGAATCACACATCAGATCAGGAACCAGACTAGATAAAATTCCTGGAATCATACCTTGTTGCAGCAGCAAATCATCTGCTTCACTCCAAGTGTGAAAGCAAGGAGAGCATGCTCACGGGTCTGACCATCCTTGGAGATACCAGCCTCAAAACCACCAGTGGTGGAGTCAATGATAAGAACAGCACAGTCAGCCTGGGAAGTACCAGTGATCATATTCTTGATGAAGTCACGGTGTCCAGGGGCATCAATGACAGTACAGTAGTACTTGGTGGTCTCAAACTTCCACAGGGCGATATCAATTGTGATACCTCTCTCACGCTCGGCCTTGAGCTTGTCAAGCACCCACGCATACTTGAATGAACGCTTGTTCATCTCCGCAGCCTCTTTCTCGAACCTCTCGATCACACGCTTGTCAATACCACCAAGCTTGTAGATCAGGTGGCCAGTGGTGGTCGACTTGCCAGAGTCGACATGGCCAATGACCACAATGTTGATGTGAGTCTTCTCCTTACCCATGGCTGAAGGGAAACGCTACACTGCTGCTTACATCAAAATAGCAGATAAAAACAGTTAGAAATAAATATATGGAAATAAACCAGTAATCAAACAATCAACAAGGACAGGAAAATCCAAAGACGAAGTACCCTACGCAGGTAAATCAGAGATCGGAAACTGGATCTAATGAACAACGCAACAGTAATAATCTATGGCCGAGAATCAGTTGCAAACTGCAATCAAGTTTATATACGGAGTACATACTAGAGTTAGACGAGGCGAAAGGAAAACTTGGATTAGTACTCCAGCACATGAATCGGCTCAGTTCTTACACACAAAACAGAGTTAAGTGCCTCAGCCACGTAATATCATAGATCGGAAACTGGATCTAGTCTAGAACCACCAAACGGTTATAATTTATGGCTCGACAAATCAGTTGTAAACTGCAACCAAATTCATACATAGACACTAAATAGAGGTAGCAGCGGCGGAAACAACACTTGATTAGAAATCCAGTGCATGAATCGGCTCGTCTCATCACACATAGACGACAAACCCAGTAGATCTAGTCATCAAACAAACAGGCTCAAAGCACAGCGAAAAGAAAAGGAAGAGAAGCGCGCGCGCGTGCGGCGGAGAACCTCGTCGGGCGTCAGCAGAGTGGCTTGGTTACGGCTCGCCGCTGATCTGAGGATACGGTGACGGCGCGTCGGCTACTCCCGGTCTGCGGCGGCCGACTGCGTCTTGGGGTTTGAGAACAGAATGGAGCTAGGTTTTTATAAGGAAGACGCCCTAGGGTTCGGGCATGGATGAATGGGCTATTGGGCCCAAAAAAACACTTCATGGGCCACAAATGAACAGAAACAGCATCCGACCTACACATACTATTGTTTTTTATATGGATAGACTCCGTGTGCTACAAGACGTCAAGACCCAAGAACCGACCCCTGCCTCGTGGCCATGAGCAAAATGTATTAGTAAAGCGATTTACAGCTAATTACTTTAAAAAAGAATTACAACAGCTGTCTATATTGTTTTTTATTTTTCCTAGCTGGCTATCCCACCATTCTCGCTGGCCATATTTCCCTAGTGAGTCTTACTTGCTATTTGTGTATTCCAATTTAGTTAGGCTGTTGTGAAATTCTACATTTTAGATAGACTTTCTATTTTACATAATGGCTAAATCTCACAATTTAGCATCTAATTTTACCAAATCTCTTGGAGTTGCTCTTGTATATGTAGTATACGGTGGATACCACGTACTAAAACTAAAACGAAACATGAAAATTAAATTCGAAAAGGTATTTTGGTCGCTCAAAAAAATTAAATTTTGGTATACTGGCACAGGTACAGCAGAAAAAAAAACATCGAGAAAGGAGGCATTGTGAGTCAAGATGGCAAGGGGTACGTACCCGACGGGTAGTGCTCACCCATACCCGTACCCGCACCCGCAAAATTTTACCCGTCGGGTTACCCCGTACCCGCATGCGGGTAAAAGAATAGTTCCATACCCGTACCCGTCGGGTAATTCTCACCCGACGGGTAACACGTACCCGATAGCATACCCGAAAATTACCTAAAAATATCAAATAGTCACATGCAAAAATAAATCATTCTAAGTTTTCAACAAGTTACAAACATGCTAACAAATATTATTAGCATCATTACAACAAAGACAATCTACTAGAAATATAGTGGATGTCTCAATGGACCAAATTCATGACTTATATGTGCTAAAATAACTGAGGTTGGCTAGTTATTTTTGCGGGTATGTCTTACCCGCGGGTATGCGGGTATGGGTAGTATACACCCGCACCCGTACCCGCATACCCGATGGGTATAGGATTTTGCCCAATAACATACCCACGGGTAGAAAATTCATTCCATACCCGCCTCTTTATCGGGTAATACCCGTCGGGTACTCGGGTTTCGGGTACCCGTTGCCATCTCTAATTGTGAGCGAATTAAACTGCAGAAAGAGTTGGGAGGCACGGGGATCCTAGATTTAATAAGTTTGAATTTTATGCTTGTTATGCTCTTAGATCTTTAGATACCGGTTACACTTTAATGTCATATATGGAGTATAATTATATAGACTTTAAATAAAGAACTAATAGACTAAAGATTTTTTTGTCCTAATAATGTGGCTCGTCTCCCTTTTGGAAAGGGGTCCTTTACTACTTTGCACGTTCGCAACTAATTTCCCTTGCTTGGAAATGGACAAAAGCATAGATTTTGATAAAATAGTTGGTTTGGGAATTCAAGTTTGGCTACTCAATTTTAGTTTTTGTATATAGTAATTAATAATCAGCAACGGAACAAGTGGTATGAGTTAGAAAGTCCTCCCTCCATTTTAAATTATAAGACATTTGGTTTTCTAGATTCATGACTTTTGTTACGCACTTAAATATATACAATGTCTTGATACATAGTAAAAATAATGTATCTAAAAAAACTAAAACATCTTATAATTTGAAACGAGGAAAGTATTGGTGAAAGCTTGAGTTTATCTACTGAAGAGGACAACGTTATTTGGAACTTCTGTTCCAATGGAACTTATTCATAGCAATCCTTACATGCAGTAATTAGTCATAGGGGTGTAAAACCTGATTTTGTACACACTTTTGTAAAATTCATGTTCCACCCTGAGTGCAGGTTTTTCTTTGGCTCCTAAAAAATAATAAACAGCTAACTAGGTAAACAATTTTTGGGATAACTGAAAGAAGATCAGTGAAAGATACAACCTGTTTATTCTGCTTTGATTCGGAATATATTTCCCATTTATTTTTCAATTGTTGTGTGCCATTGATTACCTTATTCAACCTACTTCCAAAAAGTGGCCAAACCATTCTCAACTACTCCAAAATGTAAAATAGTAAATCCCTCAAATGCGACAATTTCGAAAAGATTTGAGCCAAACTGTTTGAAGCCTTTATAGTAGGTAGATTAGAAAATTTAAAAGATCTTGGCAAAAAAATTGTCATTTAAAATGCTTTCACAGTTAAAAAGCATAACATTGTTACCATGTTCATTTATATTCGAAAATACAGTAGTCAAAACTACATTTTCAGGACTACATTATATATTTATGAAAAACGTTTCGGAAGAATCAAATTTTCATCAAAATCCTCAAAATGCGATTTGGCAAGTTTTAAGATTAAAAGATTTTAGTGCATGAGAAATTTGAACGCAGCAGACAGGTTTGGACGAGCGAATCATCAGAAATTTGAACGCAGCAGACAGGTATGGACGAGCGAATCATCAGCTGTTTAGAAACAGCAAAATTGGTAAACAGGCACACACTGCAACAAGGGTAGTAACAAAACTCATAACCATGCATGGCTCACACCAGATGTTCGATATAAAATAACAGAAACGAGTCTCAATAGCAACCTTGTTTTAACCAACGAAAATAACAGTACTAAATCGACCAGACAGACATTGCCAACACGGTTTAGTTGCTCACGCAATAACAGCAATAACGTGAACAAGACGAGATATTTTAAGCTCCCACTAGGTATCCCCAAGCAAACACAGAACCAGCCAGACACCTCATTTCTTCTTGGCGGCAGCCTTGGTCACCTTGGCTCCAGTTGGGTCCTTCTTCTCCACACTCTTGATGACTCCAACAGCCACCGTTTGCCTCATGTCCCGCACAGCAAAGCGACCAAGAGGAGGATATTCAGAGAAGGTCTCCACCACCATGGGCTTAGTGGGAACCATCTTCACCATACCAGCATCACCGTTCTTGAGGAATTTGGGCTCCTTCTCAAGCTCCTTGCCAGACCGCCTATCAATCTTGGTAACGAGCTCAGCAAACTTGACAGCAATGTGTGAGGTGTGGCAGTCCAGCACTGGGGCGTAGCCGTTGCCGATCTGCCCAGGGTGGTTCATGATGATGACCTGGGAGGTGAAGCTAGCAGCCTCCTTGGCAGGGTCATCCTTGGAGTTGGAGGCCACATACCCACGCTTCAGATCCTTCACAGCAACATTCTTAACGTTGAAGCCAACGTTGTCACCAGGAAGAGCCTCCTGGAGAGCCTCATGGTGCATCTCAACAGACTTAACCTCAGTAGTAAGGCCACTGGGACCGAAGGTAACCACCATACCGGGCTTGATGACACCAGTCTCAACACGCCCAACAGGAACAGTTCCAATACCACCAATCTTG
Source organism: Saccharum hybrid cultivar R570 (assembly GCA_038087645.1). NCBI lineage: Eukaryota > Viridiplantae > Streptophyta > Magnoliopsida > Poales > Poaceae > Saccharum > Saccharum hybrid cultivar. The sequence continues at coordinate 839,557 of JAQSUU010000810.1, forward strand.
TACACATCCTGAAGGGGGAGCCGCAGGGGCTTGTCTGAAGGCCTCTTCGGCTCATTGATCAAGTCCAAAGCCTCAAGGAGGGTTGGGCCCTTGTACCAGTCAAGGTTAGTGGACCTCTCAATCATGTTGTCACCTTCGAATCCAGAGATGGGAACAAAGTGGATCTTGTCAGGGTTGTACCCAACCTTCTTCAGGTAGGAAGAGACTTCCTTCACAATCTCATCATAACGGGCCTTGGAGTACTTGGGTGTGGTGGCGTCCATCTGTAAAACAGCAAAACCCAAACAATACCAATAGTTGAATGAGATAGGTGACCTAAACTTCAAGCAAACAGTAAAAATGCAACAACATAATAATCAAAAATTACGGGCCAACTACACTTGCTTAAGGCATGAAATTTCTTGGGGTCAACAGAAATAACCGCCAGGCAGATTACTTAACAAATTTATTCATATACTAACTAGTGCGGGCTGTAAAAATATAAAGCAAGTATACAAAAAATACAGACCTTAACAGGTTCATGCCAACAAATCCTATAATAATTGACAAAGTAAACTAAGTAACAATTGCAATCATATGAAGACAGTTAAATTATGCAAACCCTTTTGCTTTAACTACATATGCATTGCAAGTATTCCAACAATCCAACTACTTCAGACAATTTCTAAAATCAGGTGGAATCATAAATTTAAATCGCCCATTGGGAAAATTGTCCTGGAAAAATCATATTAGATTATGCAAACTAATGAAGACAAGAGTCTATCATACATTAACATGTATAGGACGAAGATGCCTATTTAATTTAAGCAATCAGTGTTTCATTTTGTCAAATTTAGTATACAGCTTACATAAGCTATTTAATCAGAACGCAAATACAGTAACTTGAAGGCAGTATAATTGAGACACTGAGTGCAGATAAATATTGCTAGACTATTGAAACACATTTACAGGCACCTCTGATCATGAACCAGACTAGATAAAATTCCTGGAATCACACATCAGATCAGGAACCAGACTAGATAAAATTCCTGGAATCATACCTTGTTGCAGCAGCAAATCATCTGCTTCACTCCAAGTGTGAAAGCAAGGAGAGCATGCTCACGGGTCTGACCATCCTTGGAGATACCAGCCTCAAAACCACCAGTGGTGGAGTCAATGATAAGAACAGCACAGTCAGCCTGGGAAGTACCAGTGATCATATTCTTGATGAAGTCACGGTGTCCAGGGGCATCAATGACAGTACAGTAGTACTTGGTGGTCTCAAACTTCCACAGGGCGATATCAATTGTGATACCTCTCTCACGCTCAGCCTTGAGCTTGTCAAGCACCCACGCATACTTGAATGAACGCTTGTTCATCTCCGCAGCCTCTTTCTCGAACCTCTCGATCACACGCTTGTCAATACCACCAAGCTTGTAGATCAGGTGGCCAGTGGTGGTCGACTTGCCAGAGTCGACATGGCCAATGACCACAATGTTGATGTGAGTCTTCTCCTTACCCATGGCTGAAGGGAAACGCTACACTGCTGCTTACATCAAAATAGCAGATAAAAACAGTTAGAAATAAATATATGGAAATAAACCAGTAATCAAACAATCAACAAGGACAGGAAAATCCAAAGACGAAGTACCCTACGAAGTACCCTACGAAGTACCCTACACAGGTAAATCAGAGATCGGAAACTGGATCTAATGAACAACGCAACAGTAATAATCTATGGCCGAGAATCAGTTGCAAACTGCAATCAAGTTTATATACGGAGTACATACTAAAGTTTATATACGTATACGGAGCACATGAATCAGCTCAGTTCTTACACACAAAACAGAGTTAAGTGCCTCAGGCACGTAATATAATAGATCGGAAACTGGATCTAGTCTAGAACAACCAAACGGTTATAATTTATGGCTCGACAAATCAGTTGTAAACTGCAACCAAATTCATACATAGACACTAAATAAAGGTAGCGGAGGCGGAAACAACACTTGATTAGAAATCCAGTGCATGAATCGGCTCGTCTCATCACACATAGACGACAAACCCAGTAGATCTAGTCATCAAACAAACAGGCTCAAAGCACAGCGAAAAGAAAAGGAAGAGAAGCGCGCGCGCGTGCGGCGGAGAACCTCGTCGGGCGTCAGCAGAGTGGCTTGGTTACGGCTCGCCGCTGATCTGAGGATACGGTGACGGCGCGACGGCTACTCCCGGTCTGCGGCGGCCGACTGCGTCTTGGGGTTTGAGAACAGAATGGAGCTAGGTTTTTATAAGGAAGACGCCCTAGGGTTCAGGCATGGATGAATGGGCTATTGGGCCCAAAAAAACACTGTTTTGGGCCACAAATGAACAAAAACAGCATTCGACCTACACATACTATTGTTTTTTATATGGATAGACTCCATTGCTAACGATTTGTTAGCCGAGTAACGAAGTTTTACCAAGTTTCAAAAAAAAAAAGACCCAAGACCCGACCCCTGCCTCGTGGCCATGAGCAAAATGTATTAGTAAAGCAATTTACAGCTAATGTACTTTAAAAAAACATTACAACAGCTGTCTATATTGTTTTTTTTTCCTAGTTGACTATCCCACCATTCTCGCTGGCCATATTTCCCTAGCGAGTCCTACTTGCTATTTGTGTTTTCCAATTTAGTTAGGCCGTTGTAAAATTCTACATTTTAAATAGACTTTCTATTTTACATAATGGCTAAATCTTATAATTTAGCATCTAATTTTACCAAATCTCTTGGAGTTGCTCTTGTATACGTAGTATACGGTGGATACCACGTAGTAAAACTAAAACGAAACATGAAAATTAAATTCGAAAAGGTATTTTGGTCGCTCAAAAAAATTAAAATTTTGGTATACTGGCACAGGTACAGCGGAAAAAAACATCAAGGAACGAGGTGTTGTGAGCGAATTAAACTGCAGAAAGAGTTGGGAGGTACGGGGATCCTAGATTTAATAAGTTTGAATTTTATGCTCGTTATGCTCTTAGATCTTTAGATACCAGTTACACTTTAATGTCATATATGGAGTAGATTTATATAGACTTTAAATAAAGAACTAATAGACTAAAGATTTTTTTGTCCTACTAATGTGGGCTCGTCTCCCTTTTGGAAAGGGGTCCTTTACTGCTTTGCACGTTCGCAACTAATTTCCCTTGCTTGGAAATGGACAAAAGCATAGATTTTGATTAAAATTGTTGAACGACGAAGGTAAATGAATAGTGATTTGAGGAACAACCCTCTCTTTTATTGATCTCTGAAATATATTTATACAAGTGAAGGGGTGTCACGAAGGGACACGACTGTTCGTAAAGGACATGCCCTTTGGGAGTAAAACTAATTGTCTAATCCTATCCATTAATCTTGTAATTGATGGATGAGATCACTTCGTGAACAGGTGTCTGTTCGTGGCTTCTTGATGAGATCACCGAAGAGGTGTTTGTTGAGAGACACCGTTTCGTAACACTCTCCCTGATCGAATCTTCCTTGAGATCAATGTAGCTGTAAGTTGAGATTCCTCGAAAAACCCTATGGAAAAAATCTGAGGAATATATAGATATGCTATAAAAACTCCTTAAAACCTTATTGGAAAATAAGGAGAAAATAGGATATTTGTTTGTGATTTAAATAAACCACTATGTCATTGGTATCCCATTAAAAACCCTAGTGGGGAAAAAATATTGGAGATACGACATAAAGATAACTCTCCCAAAAACCTTTTAGGAAAAATATGAGGAGCAATATAAATTGATATGCCGCTAAAACTCCTGTAAAAACCCAGTGGGAAAATTAGGAGAAAATGTGGCGACATATTATTGGTATTGCCTCTTGGATAACTCACATGAAAAAACCTTTTCGGAGAAAAATCATGGATGAGTTGTGAGGGCAATATGTGTCTTTGATATTTCCCACAAAAACCCTGGTGGGGAAAATAGAAAATATGACACATGCTTATGTTAATATTACCTCATTAAAAACTTTAATAAGAAACCTTATGAGTAAAACTTGTCAAAGAAAAAAGTATAATATGATACTGGTACAGATCAACATCTAGGAGATGTCTCCCCCTGATTCTTGCAAATTTCGAAGTCATCGCGTACCAATCTTATGTACAAATTTTGAAACATAGATTTTGTTAAGGACTTAGTATATAGGTCATGAGATTATCTCATGACTTGATTTACAAGATGTTTATTCCCGCTTTCATAGGGATAAAACAACTTAGGAGCAATGTGCTTAGTGACATTACTCTTTATGTAACATGTTTGCATCTATGTAACATAAGCGAAATTATCTTTATAGATAATTGTAGGTGATTCAATCGAACCAATACCACATGACTGTTGCATGTGGTTAATCATTCTGTGAAGCCATACACATTCATGTGATGCCTCAAATAGAGCAATAATTTCAGAATGTTTAGTAGAGGTCGCCGTCAGAGTCTGTTTAGAAGACTTCATGAAATAGCTATACCTCCATGTGAGAATACAAACCCTGTTTGGGATTGGTCATAATGGGGACCAGATAAGTAATCAACATCCATGTATCCAATCATATTGGGATCATGATTTCTCTTAAAGAATAAACCAAGATCCTTTGTGCCACTAAGATATCTGAGGATATGCTTCGCTCCCGTCTAATGACGGTGAGTTGGATTTGCACCATGTCTAACTAGTATGTTCATTGCAAATGCGATATCAGGCCTTGTGCAATTTGCAAGATACATAAGTGCTCCAATGACACTAAGATATGGAACCTCGATCCCAACATCTTTTCTTCAATATCCCGTGGTCTAAATAGATCTTTCTCTATTTCTAAAGAGCGAACCACCATCGGAATTTTGTTATGATATGATTTGTCCATATTGAATTTCTCCAATATTTTTCTGAATATAGGATGATTGATGCACTAAAATCCTTGAAGGACGGTGCTCAAGCTGTAAGCCTAGGCAATATTTGGTCTTACCCAAATCCTCCATCTCCAATTCATATGATGGTATTTGTATCTTAAATGATTACATTAATTAATATGCGCAATCATGCTTAATTATACACATAATGTATGTTGTGATTTGTATTTGGATTCAGAATGTGAAGTCTGCTGGGACTTATACGTCCAAATCTATCAAATTCATTTGATCTGCCAATTATTGAATTTGGAAAACTTCATTTTCACACATACCATGGGTATGCTATGCTGGGTCTCTGCGTGAAACCATATGCTACAAGCTCTCATTGTTCACCACCTTGCTTCTGAAAAGAAACTATGTGAGAGAAGGCATTACTATGGTAATACTTCGATCTCATAATTGAACAAGAGCAATTCTCCTTAATTGCCACCTTTTAGTTTGACCAAATAGGAGTGTGAAGACACCCTCCTAGGACTTTTGGTCTGGATCCAGTAAGGTGAAGAGCAATCTTTGAGGAGTATATGTCGCAACAATTTATAGTCTTTAAATGATTGATTCATTGCTTGGAATCAATACAGCATGTGAAAATGTTAACCCTTTTGGACTCCTAGTCATTTCCCATATGGAGTCAGGGTGTTTCAATGTCCCAGGATCAGAATTTGGGTGCACCATTGATCCAGGTAGATTTTGTTCCGGGTTTTGGATGCTCATCAATTTGGGTGTCTACCAACTTGAGGTTGGCTTGGATTTACCAATTTGAAGGATCTTGTCCTCGATATCCTCAAACGCTTACTTGAAGCATTATCCTTAGGAGCGGCTGTACTTCTCCCCCTCTTCTTTGGAAGTGGGAACTGAATGGTTTTAATTGGTACCTCCATTCTTTAGGGCGCATTATGAGAAGGATAAGAGGATTTTGTGACACCCTTATTATCAGTAAATGCTTCTGACAGATTCTTTGCAATATGATGCAAATATAAGATGTTCTAAACAATTAGGTTTAGATTCTTTGGTACGTGGATGTGAGGATTGCTCTTTTGATTCCTAGCATTCATTGTGTGGTATAAGTCTCCCCCTAATGCCTAGAATTATCCTCAAATGTGATCAACATACGGGCAATTTATAAATTCCATGTAGAGTTACCTCTTGTGATCATAATGCCCATTGGTATGTTGGGGGTGGTGATATGGGCATGTGAAAACATACTCGATGCGCAGATGGGAAATGTTTGGCTGCGGCCAAAGTTCCACGTACGTACTGCAACGAAGGGAGTTGTATATGTGCAGTTTGATGAATTTTAATTAACGATGCGGTGTCTAAGGCCGCATGAAAACAACTTAGTTAAATTACAATTCTATTTTAATGTGCCATGCAAATAATTTGATTCTCAATAAGAGATTCAATCAAACCATTATTGATATGGATATAAGGTACTCGATATATAGTTCCCAAAAACCAAACAGTTCCATGTAAAATGGATTTGATCCCATGTCCAGGATAATTTGCTCTAAATTGAAGATCTCGAGCAATAAGTTTGGTATAGTGATAGTTCTCATGACTAAGAGACACACCTGGGACTATATTATGAATGCATAAATGTGCATTACATAGTATCTTTATGGTCCATAAAATGGTAAATAGAGTCACATGTATGTTCTTGAATTTCTTCAAGAAATTTAGTGGCTCATATTGATGTTATGACCAATAGAATTGACAATAATTCTCACGTTATCCCTATGGTTGGATAACCTAGGCAAATCTGCCAAGTCTTGTTGATATCAAGACAAAGAATTATTTTGTACGCAACATTGGATACGGGTTATGTATGTGCAGTGCAATCCAACTCAGGCTGTTTTGTTTAAGTATTGCCATATCCGTTGTTAAGAGAAAAAACTCCTCTTAGTTGTCATCTTGGAGTTTCCATATGAAAACCACATTGACGGATGTCTCTATAATTTTAATTGGGTACATTATAGAATCAGAATACAAGAATGGATTCATGATTATTATTTGAGTACCAATAGGGAGTATGATAGTAGCACGACTAAAGCCCACTACCATGACATCGCGTCAAGCGATTAACAAAATATTTTCTTGTATCTATGTAAGAGTTTAGGAATATTTTGCTTCCCTATGTATAGAGTTTGTGGCACAACTATCCACTAGGCAAAATTCCTCTTTGCATTTGGATTGACTTACATATAAGTCTATATATAGCATAAAGAATAAATGATATTCTTTGTAGATATATATATTACATACAAGTTAATTAATGGAATATCAAATGCGATGACACATTATTGTGACATTCAATTGGAATTGATGACAACATTTTATATTACAACACCAAAATAGGACGTAGATACTAGGTATCTTTGTAAATGGGAGACAAATTTTGGTCTCCAAAATGTATCCATCCAGTGAAGTAAATTTGATGATTGTCTTATCCATGCTCATAAGACCCACTTATTAATTAAGTGTTTGATTGCTACTTGGTTTCTTCATGAAACTTGTTGTGAACAACTGGCCTTCCTGGTGGTGTCAGGTTGAAGATAGAAGCGTGCTTCATATCTTTATTGTTGAGCCAGATATTTATGTCCAATGGATTTGTTTACCAATCAATTAAATGTTTCAAGACATGACATTTCTATGTTGTGTGGCTATTACATCCACGGTTGGGACAAAATGGTTTTGTCATATTTGGGAAATGCCTTGACCCTAAGGAATGCACAGGGCTGCTTCTTGTTGTTGCGTTAATCTTACCATCAAAAGTCTTTGGATGACATTATTACATGGCATCAAATCAAATTAGTTAAAATTCTAAAAAATTCAACTGTACTTTAGGCTATAGGGCATCGCTATGATGCTAATGATGATTGCTCAATTAGAGTTTATCATACTGTCGGTACCAACAGTACGGGGGTACCCACAGCCATCGCTAATAAAAAACTAAAACGACTGAAACCGCGATAAAAGGCAACCCGCCTCGACCGCGTATCCAGTCCGCCTCGTACGAGGCCCGCTCGACAGGGCGCCTTGACCGCGCTCCGGCTCCGACTCGTACGAGGCCCGCTCGACGGGGCGTCTCGACCGCGCCCCGGCTCTGACTCGTACGAGGCCCACTCGATGGGGCGCCTCGACCGCGCCCCATCCCGTACAGCAAGAAACCTCGACGGCGCTCTGACCCGCGCGAGGCTCGTCCGCCCACTGGGAAAAACTCCGACTCGCGTGAGCCCGGATCGAGCGCCTCGACTCCTTCACTTTACCTACCCCAGGACAAAAGACAGAGCATTTAATGTGGTTACCAACTACCACCCACCGGCATGGCTGCAACCAGGATCGACGTGGGAACAATGCCCGTGTCAGAACACACTGTTTTACCGCCCATCCCGTGATGGGAGGTGAAACCCGTCACTATACCCACCTTACCGCACACTGTTTACCATCGATCACCCTCGAGGGAGGATAAGACAAGGCCCCTTCTCCGCGATCTCGGGGATTCGGCCTTATCCGTCCGGTCTCGACCCGGCCTCGACCCAATCTCGACGCTCGGCACAGTTCAACGGCAAGGGAAGGACGGTATGGCACGGCGCTCCGGGTCATTTCGCTGTCTCGTCTCCCACGACGCCATGGTGTCCAGGGATGGCCGGCCATTTCCCGAGCACGTCGCTACGGTCAGCTCAACAGGAATCGACAAAACATCACCTCAAGGCTCCCCGTCGTCTTGGCCTCCTCTCGTCCTATAAAAGGGCAGGCCAAGGTTCTACAACGGGGACGCCAGAACGAAGGACAACAACAGATAACGAAGAAAAGCAAGAGATCGATACCTCAAGCAACCACCCTTGTCCCTTTTTCCTCTCTTTGAGACTTGGGCTCGACGCCCTCTCTCGCATGCTTGTAACCCCTACACGAGCACCTCGGTGCAAGGAAATACAAACTTCTCCCCCCCCCGCTGGACGTAGGGCCTTCTTTTGCCCGAACCAGGATAAACCCCCGTGTGTTCTCCTTGCATCACCATCCAAGAAAGAGACACGCAACATTTACTCGTTGGTTTAGGACCCCCTCGGGTCCGAACACCGACAGTTGGCGCGCCAGGTAGGGGATCGCTGCGTGCCAATGTCGCTTTCTCACCTTTTTTCCTAGATGGCTGACCCCGAACGCCCTATTCCGTTGGCCACGGTGATCTGGTTCGGGAGTTTGGAGTTCACGTCGCTTGGCTACGGCTACGATATGGTCCTACTTCCACCCAGGCACCCAACCGACGAGGACTACGAGCTCTCCCAGCCCGGGGGAGCAATCCGCCGGTACCGTCGCTCTAGGCGGGCGCGGGCCGCCCGACGACGACCAGCCCGGCACAACCACCGTCTTCACCTCGCGGAGGGCGATGGGGTCCCCCGGTCCGGCACCCCCCAGCCAGGCGCTAGCCTAGACCTCCTTGTGGAAGGTTTGGGTAGGACGAGCTTGACTGAGGGTAACATGCCAACGGGGAATCCCGCCGCTCCCCCGTCCGGTGAGACACCGCTGTCCGGAGCATCCATTTCGGCACGGGCAGCAACATCTCCATCACCATTCCCGTTTGGGCTAGACTCGGCTGCCCGGGTGTACGCATCTTCCGTGAGCACTCGCATGAGTGCTTATGAGGAACTCCCCAGGCACCATCTACGCTCCGCTCTGGACCTCGTTGCATCTACACCGGCTTCTTATTATCGGGACTCTACGGAGACACCGGAAACAGAGCCCCATGTGACTACTTCCCAACATCGCAACCCCCGTGACGATTTGCAACAGCCACACATTCCCCCGTCATACTACTACTTTGGCGCTCCTGACTCTGACTCGGCTGACGACACCTATGATCCGACCCGCGAATGCTTCAACATCGACGTTGAAAGCACTTCGGAATTAGAGGATGAAGAGCCAGTCGAAGGAAGGTACACGCCACCCCATGTTGAGCTTCCTGCTGAGCGAGACGATCCTCAGTTCCTTGCGGATCAAGGAACGCAGCTCGAACAGATTCGCGAGTTGCAGGATAGGCTTGACGAGGAACGGGAAAACCTGGACCTACTCCAACAAACCCTCGAGCGTGAGCGTGCGGAACGCGCACTTGGCGGGAGAGCTCGCGAAAGAGCTCACGACGTCAACCGTCGCATCGACGAGGACCGGGTGGTCGACCCCCCGGTTTTCGCTTGAGCCAGCCAGAACGTCGTCGTCGCCGCCATGCTCCTCCGCAACATGCCCGAGCCGTCAAACCCCGACGCCCGTCGGGCTCGGGATGAAATCTGAGAACTCCTCGAGACCGCCGCCATGCAGCAGGCCGAGAGCTCCGCCTCGAGGCGACACGAGGCAGCCTCGGAGCGGATCATCGAGCCCTCCCGACAGGAGAGAGAAGCCTCGGTTCACCCCGAGCCTGCCCGGCAAAACCGGGTAGCTCCGGCCCCTGAGCTCACCACCAACGACCACGAGCCTCGAGACACCCGTGGCAACATCGTCGAGCGCCGCACGCGCAAGCACGATGATGGCGTGCCTCGAGGCTACCACGTCCACAGGGGCGGATGCTACGACAGTTCAGAAGGTCGAAGCCCTTCACTCGAGCCTCCGGGTCCTCGGGTCTTCAGTAAGGCTATCCGTGAGACGGTGCTCCCGGCTCGGTTTCGCTCCCCCACGACTCTCACCAAGTACAACGGCGAAACCAAACCCGAACTTTGGTTCGCCGATTTCCGCTTGGCGTGTCAGCTGGGCGGGGCCACCGACGACCAGGTCATCATTCGACAACTCCCCCTATTCCTCTCCGACACCGCTCGAGCCTGGCTCGAGGATCTCCCACCTCGACAGATCCACGACTGGGATGATCTCGTGTGGGTGTTTGAGGGAAATTTCAAGGGGACCTACATGCTCCCCGGCAACTCATGGGACCTCCGGAGCTACAAGCAGAAACCAGGTGAATCCCTCCGGGATTACATCCGGCGCTTCTCCCGGCAGCGTATCGAGCTCCCCAACGTCACTGACTCCGACGTAATTATGGCCTTCCTCTCTGGCACCACCTATAAAGAGTTGGTCCGAGAATTGGGCCGTAACACTCCGCTCCCTGCCAACGGGTTAATGGACATTGTCACCAACTTCGCCGCCGGGGAGGAGGCGGTTGGTGCAATCTTTGGTGGCGACCCGGAGAGGGGTGAGCAGAAGGTCGACGATCCCGCGAACTCCACCCGGGGCTCCAAGAGAAACAACCGCAAGAAGAAGAAAGGCCAGCAGGGCAAGCTCGAGGCCCCGGCCGACGAGCTCGTCGCTGCTACCGAGCACAAAAAGCCTTGAGGCCCCCCCGGCGGGGGCGTCTTCGACAAAATGCTCAAAGAACCGTGTCCCTACCACAAGGGACTTACAAACCATAACCTTAAAGACTGTCATATGCTTTGCAGGTACTTCGGGGGTGCCGGCGTCAAGAAGGACGACAAGAAGGAGGACCCTAAGGGTGACGACAAGGATGAGGAATTCCCCGAGATCCATGACTGCTTCATGATCTGCGGAGGGCCCTCGACCCGCCTCTCGGCGCACCAGCGCAAGCGAGAACGGCGCGAGGTTTTCTCCGTACAAACGACAGTCCCCCACTTCCTTGATTGGTCTGCGGTGGCCATCACTTTCGACCGTGACGACCACCTAGACCACGTCCCCAACCCGGGAGTCTATCCGCTCGTTGTTGACCCCATCATCGCCAACACACGCCTCACCAAGGTGCTCATAGACGGCGGAAGCAGCCTCAACATCATCTACTCCCAGACCCTCGACCTTCTGGGGGTCGAGAGAGCGCGCCTCCAACCTAGTGTCGAGGGCTTCCACGGAGTCGTGCCAGGGAAACGGGCGGAACCCCTCGGACGGGTCGATCTGCCTGTTTGTTTTGGCACACCGGCCAACTTCCGAAAGGAGACTCTCACTTTCGAAGTGGTCGGATTCCGTGGAACATACCACGCTATCCTGGGGCGCCCATGCTACGCCAGGTTCATGGCGATCCCGAACTACACCTACCTCAAGCTCAAAATGCCGGGCCCAAACGGTGTCATCACTGTAGGGCCCTCGTATGAACATGCCTACGAGTGCGACATCGAGTGCGTCGAGCACGACGAGGCTGTTTTGGCGTTGGTGATCTTGGCTGCAGACCTCGACGGTCTCGCTAATGCGATTCCTGACCCAAAACGCTATGTCGGCAGCTTCGAGCCCGCCGAAGATGTCAAACTCGTACCCCTCGACCCCGCTGATCCCAAGGGAAAGAAACTGAGCATCAGCGCCACCCTCGATCCTAAATAGGAAGCAGTGCTCGTCGACTTTCTCCGCGCAAACGTCGATATCTTTGCGTGGAGTCCCTCGGATATGCCAGGCATACCTAGGGAAGTCGCCGAGCACGCCTTGGAGATCTGGGCCAGATCCAAACCGGTGAAGCAACGCCTGCGTCGCTTCGATGAGGAGAAGCGCAGGGTCATCGGCGAGGAGATACACAAACTGTTGGAGGCCGGATTCATCAAGGAGGTCCATCATCCCGAGTGGCTAGCTAATCCTGTATTAGTTAGGAAAAAAGAGTGGGAAATGGAGGATGTGTGTAGACTACACCGGTTTAAATAAAGCATGTCCAAAAGTTCCCTTTCCTTTGCCACGCATTGACCAAATCGTCGATTCCATTGTGGGATGTGAAACTCTCTCATTCTTAGATGCATACTCCGGCTACCACCAAATCAAAATGAAGGAGTCCGACCAGCTTACGACTTCATTCATCACCCCGTTCGGCATGTATTGCTACGTTACGATGCCCTTCGGTCTCCGGAACGCGGGGGCTACGTACCAGCGATGCATGCAGCATGTTTTTGGAAAGCACATCGGGTCGACCGTCGAGGCTTATGTCGACGACATCATTGTCAAAACCAAACAAGCCGACGACCTGGTCAGCGACCTCGACGTCGCGTTCAAATGCCTTTGGGCAAAAAACATCAGACTCAACCCAGAGAAATGTGTCTTTGGCGTCCCACGAGGTATGCTTTTAGGGTTCATCGTATCTAAACGTGGCATCGAGGCCAACCCTGAAAAAATCTCTGCAATAACCAAGATGGGCCCCATCCGAGATCTGAAGGGCGTACAGAGGGTCACAGGTTGCTTGGCGGCACTCAGCCGTTTCATTTCACGCCTCGGCGAAAAAGCACTCCCTCTGTACCGTCTCTTGAAGAAATCGGAGCACTTTTCCTGGACCCTTGAGGCTGAGGAGGCTCTCACAAAACTCAAGGCCACACTCTCTAACTCACCAATCCTCGTCCCTCCAACCCCGGGGGAACCACTCCTACTCTATGTCGCCGTGACATCACAAGTAGTCAGTGCTGCCCTGGTTGTCGAACGGGCCGAGGAAGCACGTGCCTTGCTTGTCCAGAGGCTGGTCTATTTCATTAGCGAGGTCCTCTCAGAAACCAAGATTCGATACCCATAGATCCAGAAACTGCTATATGCCATCATCCTGACACGGCGCAAGCTCCGACACTACTTCGAGGGTCACCCGATTACTGTGGTTTCTTCTTTCCCATTGGGAGAGATAGCCCAGAACCAGGAAGCCTCAGGTAGGGTTGCCAAATGGGCAGTCGAACTCATGGGCGAGACCTTGTCCTATGCGCCGCGAAAAGCTATCAAGTCACAGGTATTAGCAGATTTCCTGGCTGAGTGGACCGACACCCAACTCCCCCCTGCACAGCTTCAGGCGGAGTTGTGGACCATGTACTTCGATGGGTCGTTGATGAAAACGGGAGCAGGCGCGGGCTTGCTCTTCGTCTCACCCCTCGGGGTTCACATGCGCTACGTCATCCGACTTCATTTTCCTGCGTCTAACAACGTCGCCGAATACGAGGCGCTCGTCACGGGATTAAGAATCGCCATCGAGCTCGGGGTCCGACACCTTGACGTTCGAGGCGACTCCCAACTCATGATCGATCAGGTCATGAAGAGCTCGAGCTGCCGTGACCCCAAGATGAAAGCCTACTATCAAGAAGTACGGTGCCTCGAGGACAAGTTTCATAGCCTCGAGCTCAACCACATCGCGCGCAGGTACAATGAGGCCACCGATGAACTGGCAAAAATCGCGTCCAGTCGAGCTACGGTTCCACAGGACGTTTTCGCAAAAGATATTCAGCAGCCATCCGTGGACCTCGGGCCAGACGGAAGGGTTGATGGGACGTTACTCGACCCTCCACCTGAGGCAGAAGCCCCCTCGACCGGGGCTGAAGCCATGCAGGTGGAAGACTCGACCCCACCGTCTGACCTCGAGCCTGACTGGCGTGTCCCGTACCTCGACTACCTCATCCGAGGGGACCTTCCCTCGGGTAAGACTGAGGCTCGACGGATCGCACGCCGGGCCAAAACCTTTGTGATCATGTGCGACAGCGGAGAGCTCGACCACTGTAGCCCTACTGGTATCCTCCAACGATGCATCTCAAATGAGCAAGGCAGGAACCTGCTCGGCGATCTGCACTCGGGGGCTTGCGGTCACCACGCAGCACCTCGAACCCTCGTCGGAAACGCCTTTCGACAAGGATTCTATTGGCCGACCGCGGTCTCCGACGCTGTCAAGCTAGTACGCTCCTACAAGGGTTGTCAGTACTATGCGAGGCAAACCCATCTTCCAGCACATGCCCTGCAAACTATCCCCATCACATGGCTGTTTGCCGTTTGGGGGCTCGACCTTGTCGGACTATTGAAAAGGACAACTGGCGGCTTCACCCACTTGCTCAGCGCGATCGATAAATTCTCCAAGTGGATCGAGGCCCGCCCTATCACCAGCATCAGGCCTGAGCAAGCTGTGCTCTTCTTCACCAACATTATTCATCGCTTTGGGGTCCCCAACTATATCATCACAGACAATGGCACCCAGTTCACTGGCAAAAAGTTTTTGGATTTCTGCGACAGCCACCACATCCGAGTGCTCTGGTCAGCCGTGGCCCATCCAAAAACAAACGGTCAGGTGGAACGTGCCAATGGCATGGTCCTACAAGGCCTGAAGCCCAGAATCTTTGACAAACTAAATAAACATGGTAAAAGATGGGCTGCCGAGCTACCCTCGGTCCTGTGGAGCCTAAGAACAACGCCGAGTCGAGCCACGGGGTTCACTCCGTTCTTCTTAGTCTACGGGTCCGAGGCTATGCTCCCAACCGATATAGAATACAGATCCCTAAGGTTGAAGGCCTACAACGAAAGAAATAACGACGCCACAAGACAGGACGCCCTCGACCAGCTCGAGGAAGCCCGAGATGTGGCTCTGTTGCATTCTGCCAGGTACCAGCAGGGTCTCCGACGCTACCACAATAGACACGTCCACAAGCGTGACCTCAACGTCGGTGACTTGGTGCTACGGCAGAACCAGAACACCAAGGGACGGCACAAGCTCACGCCACCATGGGAAGGACCGTACATCATCGCAGAAGTACTAAAGCCGGGCACCTACAAGCTATCCAACGAGAAGGGCAAAATCCTCACCAACGCCTGGAACATTGAACAGCTACGTCGCTTCTTTCCTTAAAAAGCCTCGAGGTTCTGTGTTTTCTTTTTCGTCAATAAAGAATACAACGATGTTCAGACTTTCGTTTCATAGTGAGGAAGGATCGACTCTGCACTCCTAGAATCGATCCTCCCTCGGGGGCTACAAGAGGGGAACCCCCCAGTCCTCAAAAAAACTTATGCTCTTTTTTAAATTTAAAAACCGCTTCTTAGATCGACTTCGCTACAAGAGCACCCTAAGGTTCGAAAGGGCTCCCGAGTCAGGAGTATCACCTACGTCTCCGAGGCTACGGTACCTCCACTCACCCCTCACACCTTTTAGAGGTGCGACTTCACGCTAAGGAGATCTAAATAATGGTTCCTAACTTTGAAAAAGAACATACCCCCTGTCGCTTAGATCAGGCTCTCACACGATTTACAAGGCCGCAACATCACCCTGAAGCTCGAGGGCGGTCGAGCCGTGAGATCACTTACGCCCCCGAGGCTACGGTACCTCCACTCGCTCCCTTATGCCAAAGGATGCAGCTGCGTGCTAAGTAAATCACGCGAGAACACGATCCAAGCGATAAAGGGAAGAAAAGCTCGAATAAAACTAAATCAACCACGAACCGGTTTATGTTTCGAGTTTTTAGGCCTTCGAGGCCACCACGACCAAAATTCGAAATGCTAACTTATTACATGGGCCTTCATGCCCAGATTTGGCTCACAGGCCCTCATCGTCATCAGGCGGAACCACCTCGGCTTCAAAAAGCAAGGCCAGACGGCTCCCAGGCTCTTCGGCAGCTTCAATCAGCTCCACGCAGGCATCCTCGTTCTCCTCGTCTGTCCGGTCTGGGTCTGTGATGAAGCCCTCAGTGACGAGCTTCATGTCAAACACAAACCCTGAACGGACGACGGCCAGCGCCCTCTTCACGCCGTGATGGAGGCCGTCCCGTATCTTCTCCTAGGCAAGGCGGTCCAGCGCCACCATCCGACGGACGAAGGAGTTCCCCGGAACATATTCCCCGGTGTCGGCGTCGGGCTCGACCCCCAGGCCGTCACACACGGTGGTGATCGCGCCCTGGAGCAATTGGGTCCTCCGGATCTCGGCCTCGAGGAGGCTCTAGAAGGAGTTGGTAGAGGATTGGGCCTCTCGGTTCTCCCTCTCCAGCTCTGAAACACGACAAACAGATTAATACCCAACGCAAGACCCTCAACATCGTGGCCGTAACAATCACACTTACCCTCGATATGGGTCTGCAGGCCCACAACCTCGTCACGAAGCCCCCCGCAAGTCTGCTCGAGCCCGAGGAAGGCGTTGTCTTTGTCACCAATGGTTGCCTTTAGCGCCTCGATCTCTTGCCGAGCAAACTCGAGAGCTGCGTCCTTCTCTTGGACGGCTCCCTTCAGCGTCGTGACCTCGTCCTTCAGAGCATCAGAACGAGCGGTGGCCTGCTCGACCTCGACGTTGAGGGTGTTGCGCTGACGACTAACCTGCGAGACATTCTCCTCGAGCTCCTTCACCCGTCTCGATAGGGGCTCGAGATCCCTGCGGGCCTGGGCAGCCTCCTCCCGAGCCTTGTCCATGCCAGTGCGCATCACGGCCTCGGCCGCCCATGCCTGCATTGCCTCCTCCTTCACCACCGTGTACGCGACGCGCAGCTCAGCCATTTCGGCGTTCCGGTCAGAAAGCCGTTTTTGGGCCTCCTCGACCAGGACCCGTTGCTGAGACAGCGCGTCCCACACACCACTCTCATCCCGGATGAAGAGTGACTTGTGACGGGAGTGCTCCTTCAGCTCCTGAACGCAATCCGAAAAAACCGAAAAGGTTAAAAATCCGAGGGAAAAAGACACAAGAAAACCACGGAGAAAGCCGACGGGTCGATCATACCTCGGTGGCATCCCCCATACTCCGCGCGGCCTCGGACACCACTCCGAGCAACCGGTCAAGGTGTCGGCGGACGCCCTCGAGGTACTCCCACCGGTGCACTTCATCTTTGTCATGCAGGACGAAGATGGGCTCGGCGTCGGGGTTCGCGGCGTCCCTAAATTGGAGGGACGGCCCCCCCCACCTCGGTATCTCCGCCTCTGCCCGCGCTATCGCCAGCGCGGCGATGTCGGGCCATGACGACAACGACCCAACCAGGGCATCTCCCGGTCCCGCGGAAGGACCGGCCTCGCCCGCAGTTTTCGCCTCTCCAACGGCCGTTGAGGCACCGGCCTAATCTGCGGCCTCGCCCCCCTCGACCCCCATCACTTGTTTCCCTTTGTCTAGGGGGATGTCGTCGAAGGGAAGGTCCACGGCCATGGGTGCCCGCCCCCTAGGGGAACTGGCCCCTCAACCGCCGGCGCCTCGGGAGCCAGCGCCTCGATCGAAGACGGCTCCGGTACCCGCACCTCGACCGTCGGCGCCCCCGGAGCCGGCGCCCCTTCTTTCGGTGCTCCGGTCAGGGGCTCGACCGCCCCGCCCTCCACCGTACCCGCTGGCTCGGCCAACGAGTCTTGTTGCGACGGTGACCCGCTCGCTAGGGCCGCCTCCTGCCCCGACACCGACGCGACCTCCTCCATGGTCACGTCAGCCCCCGCCCGCTCCGCGCCGTGGACGGGTGCCTCACCCGTCGCGACCTCGACGGCAGCCCCGGCCGTCGCTGACGACCTGGGCCCCGCCTCGACCGCACTAGGCGCCACCATCTCCGCCGGTTCGGACCCCTCCACAGCAGGGTCCGTGCCAGTAACCACCGTGGCATCCGCTGGTCCCTGCCATTGTCGCAGGCGCCCCTTCGCGGCCTCGACCTGGCGGACTCAGGCCGCATCCTGCTCCGCCGTTTGGTTGAGGACAACGGCGCTGGCCCACAGCGACTTCACGGGGGTAAGCCCCATCGGCTCCGCCTTCCGCTTTAACCTGCAAAGTGAAGAAACGTCAGCCAACGGACCCTGAGAAAGGCAGAACAACCGAGCAGAGACGCTTACCCGGAAATTGACACCAAGGGTCTCGACCCCGTGCGACCCGAGCCTTCCGGGGCGGCCGATTGTGGCCTCGCAGCGGCCTCACCAGCAGGCCAGGCACTCCTGAGGGCCCTAACCGACGCACCGCCCTGCACCTTCTGTGCCTCCGAGGCCAGCTAGCCTCGGGTTCTCACGCCTGCCGACGCCGCCGCCGATGACGACGCCGGTACTGCCGTCCCAGCCCCTGCCCGAGCTTGCGGGGCCTGGGCTGGTGCGGACGTCCCCGTCGACCCCTCTTGATGGGTCTGTGGTAAAGCGGCCCCTCCCGTCGAGGGGCCCGTCTCCTTCTCCGTCTTCTCCTCCTCCTTGGACTCCTTGACCACGACGACCGAGGAGGACGCCCCCCTGATGGGTTCCACCAGGGGGCGAACGTCGGGAAGATCCCCTAGCCCGGTCGCGGTCTCATACCACGACAGGGCGTCGTCGTCCTCACCGCTGCTGTCGTCGTCCTCCCCCGAGATCGTCTCGGAAGGCGACGGCGCCAAGGGGACCCCGTCGATGGTCTGCTGGCGCCGGAGCTTCTTCAATGCCACCGCCTCTTTGGCCTTGCGGATTGCCCGCTTCTTAGCCGTCTCCTTGGTTTGCTTCTTCTTGGAAGCATGCTGGCGTCGAGCCTCCCGGGCGGGCCGGTCCTCTGGGACTGGCGAACGCGTCTCCCGCAGCGCCGACAAATCCTACGCGCCGGCCTCGGCCAAATCAGTGAAATCCAAAAATAAACGAAATTGGCAAACATACTAACCCTAAGATACGTACCACTCGCTCGAACCCTTCGGTAGGTCTCATGGGGACCCGGTTAGCCTCCTCCACCTTGAAGTTCCCGACCATCCGGCGCGCTCACCGGAGGACCTCCTCGAGGGAAAGAGATTCGTGGGACATCCGGGTCCCCTCCAGCGATGCCTCCAGAGTCATCTGGTCGAGGCGGAGACGACGCCGGCACAGCGGCATCACTCTGCGACGATGGAAGGCCACGGCCATCACCGCAGCCGTCAAGCCCCGAAGGCGAAGCTGCTGCAGCGCCGCCAGCAGCGGGTCCAGGCGCGGCTTCTCGGCTTTCGGCACTCCGTACGTCTAGCGATCCTCTCGAGCGGTTTGCACGCGGCCGGTGTACCTCGGCAACTGATTTTCATCGTTGCGGAGGTAGAACCAACCCTCGTGCCACCCGCTGTTCGAAGAGATGAGGCGAGCCAGGATGTACAGATCTGCCCGGCCTGACCTCACCTATAGGACGCAGCTCCCTACTCGAGCCGCGCACAGGACGCCCTTCTCCCCCGCCTTCTTGGCGAAGAGCTCGGCCTTGAAAAGGTGAAGCCACAGGTTCCACTGTGGCTCCACCCCAAGGTAGCCCTCACAGACCGCCGTGAAGATGGCGGCCTGCGCGACGGCGTTGGGGGCAAGGTGGTGAAGCTCCACCCGGTAGTAGTGGAGGAGCGCGCACATGAAGACAGACGTCGGCACGCCGAACCCCCGCTCGTGGAAGCAGACGAAGCTCACCACGTACCCTTCAGGGGGCGCCGGCTCCCGGTGGCCAGGAGGCGGTGCGATCCACTCCGGCTATGACCTGCTCGTCCTTGGCCGCAGCAGCCCGTCCTCTACCAACTCTTCCAACCTCCTCTCTGTCACCGAGGAGGCGGCCCAGTCGTCGGCGGGGAGGATCTGGCTCTTTCCTGCCATCGGTGCTATCGGAAGGGGGGTGGATGGAGAGGATGTGGTGGCGGCAGCGACGCGGGCGGAGAGCGCGATAAGGCAAGGGTTGTCTGAGGTAGAAGATTGCAGGAGCGCAAGGAACCGGTGGGAAACGCAGACCCCTAGGCCTTGATTTTATATGCCCAGGCGGAAGCCCAACGGCCGCGTGAAAAGGTAGGAACAATTTCCCGCTTTAAATGCGCCCACCTAACCGTTTCCTTACATCTCGCAGGTGTTGGGCACGTGGTCGTCCCCCACGTCGTAACCGTACGCCACGTCGCCCACTACCGCGCCGATCTCGCCTCCCCTCCTAAAAAGACATGCTCGGCTAACGGGCGGGGGAGGGATCCACGGACGGATATTCCCAGATACCTGGGAAACGGGCCCCGAGCCTGGTATAAGCCTCGAGGGAGCGAAAGCTAGCCCTCGACCAGGGTTCGACAGCTGCCCTCAAGCAACAGAGTTAGGGACGACCCAGGGTGCACCCGTACATGGCTAGGGCTCGAGCCACGCTCTCGAGGCACCCCAGGACGTATTCGAGGCTAAAGGAGGCGGTCCACATAGGAATCCCCCCTGGGGGAGGCATCGAGCCCTCGAATCCTGTCGAAGGGAATCGAGATCCACACGACCACTTCTTGGCATCTTTGAGAGCGCCTCCGGGCCACTAGTCGACCCCTAACGAATGGGGCACGGGCTCTCACTCAAATTCCCCCGCTAGCAGCTCACCAGAGATCGTCGGAACTCACCCAAACGAGGGTAGTACGGCGTTCTTCACCCCTCCTCCTCCTTCCTGAAGGAGGAGCGTGAGGGTGGCACAGCAAAAGACGGCCGGGACTCTGATCGACCTCGTGCGCGCGAGGCTCGGGGTCTCGACCGCAAAAACGGGCCCCGAGCCCAGTATAAGCCTCAAGGGAGCGAAAGCTGGCCCTCGACCAGGGTTTGACAGCTGCCCTCGAGCAACGGAGTTAGGGACGACCCAGGGTGCGCCCGTACATGGCTAGGGCTCAAGCCACTCTCTCGAGGCACCCCAGGACGTATTCGAGGCTAAAGGAGGCGGTCCACGTAGGAATCCCCCCGGGGGAGGCATCGAGCCCTCGAATCCTGTCGAAGGAAATCGAGATCCACATGACCACTTCTTGGCATCTTTGAGAGCGCCTCCGGGCCACTAGCCGACCCCTAACGACTGGGGCACGGGCTCTCACTCGAATTCCCCCGCTAGTAGCTCACCGGAGATCGTCGGAACTCACCCAAACAGGGGTAGTACGGCGTTCCCCACCCCTCCTCCTCCTTCCTAAAGGAGGAGCGCGAGGGTCGCACAGCGAAAGACGTCCAGGACCCTGATTGACCTCGTGCGCACGAGGCTCGGGGGCTTGACCGCAATGAATCATTCCCTAATAAAACGAATACAAGACCTCGGAGGAGTCTCAACACTCCACCGAGGCCTCGGGGGCTACACCCGGCGGGTGCGCTCGCGTGCCCCCACCCGGAAAAAGTCACAACGCCACGACTCCTGTTCAAACAAACCTCTGGGAGAGTGATCACACACTCACCCAAAGGCTCGGGGGCTACTGTCGGTACCAACAGTACGGGGGTACCCACAGCCATCGCTAATAAAAAACTAAAACGACTGAAACCGCGATAAAAGGCAGCCCGCCTCGACCGCGTATCCAGTCCGCCTCGTACGAGGCCTGCTCGACAGGGCGCCTCGACCGCGCTCCGGCTCTGACTCATACGAGGCCCGCTCGACGGGGCACCTCGACCGCGCCCCGGCTCCGACTCGTACGAGGCCCACTCGACGGGGCGCCTCGACCGCGCCCCATCCCGTACAGCAAGAAACCTCGACGGCGCTCTGACCCGCACGAGGCTCGTCCGCCCACTGGGAAAAACTCCGACTCGCGTGAGCCCGGGTCGAGCGCCTCGACTCCTTCACTTTACCTACCCCAGGACAAAAGCCAAAGCATTTAATGCGGTTACCAACTACCACCCACCGGCATGGCTGCAACCAGGATCAACGTGGGAACAATGCCCGTGTCAGATCACACTGTTTTACCGCCCATCCCGTGATGGGAGGTGAAACCCGTCACTATACCCACCTTACCGCGCACTGTTTACCATCGATCACCCTCGAGAGAGGATAAGACAAGGCCCCTTCTCCGCGATCTCGGGGATTCGGCCTTATCCGTCCGGTCTCGACCCGGCCTCGACCCAACCTCGACGCTCGGCACAGTTCAACGGCAAGGGAAGGACGGTATGGCACGGCGCTCCGGGTCATTTCGCTGTCTCGTCTCCCACGACGCCATGGTGTCCAGGGATGGCCGGCCATTCCCCGAGCACGTCGCTACGGTCAGCTCAACAGGAATCGACAAAACATCACCTCAAGGCTCCCTGTCGTCTTGGCCTCCTCTCGCCCAATAAAAGGGCAGGCCAGGGTTCTACAACGGGGACGGCAGAACGAAGGACAACAACAGATAACGAAGAAAAGCAAGAGATCGATACCTCAAGCAACCACCCTTGTCCTTTTTTCCTCTCTTTGAGACTTGGGCTCGACGCCCTCTCTCGCATGCTTGTAACCCCTACACGAGCACCTCGGTGCAAGGAAATACAAACTTCTCCCCCCCCCCCCCCCCGCTGGACGTAGGGCCTTCTTTTGCCCGAACCAGGATAAACCCCCGTGTGTTCTCCTTGCATCACCATCCAAGAAAGAGACACGTAGCATTTACTCGTTGGTTTAGGACCCCCTCGGGTCCGAACACCGACACATACACTTAGACCTGAAGTATTGTAGGAATTAATCTAGAATTCATATGGTAAATTATGGGCAATCACAAAAACACAATATGGAGGATATTTGTGGAACAACATAATTCTATTCTCAAGTTGACAAAGTCCAAGAGATAAAATTGTGGCCAATCATAGTTGGCATTTGGGCAAAATATTGCCTTATGTTGTTCGTATCACTCAGTGAGAGTTATCCATATAGTGCATCGACTTATATCCATTGAGATACACATATCTTGTGATCTGGATGTATATGGTGCTTTATTCAAATAAAACATCATAATTAAATTGATTAGAATAGGAGATGCTCTCTTATCAGAAGCATCAAGTATTGATATGAATCCGTAGAACAATAAAATTTAACTTTACGTCCATTGTCCATGTTGGATAATAGTGATCATCAAGAGTGAGAGATCAAACTCTTTCGTGTCCATTATTCCAACTAGGTGCAAACCATAGTTTTCTAAATTTACTTTTAAGGGTAAATTAAAATTGCTATGGTAGTGTTGTAATGGGATGCAAAATAAAGACAAGATAAATCTTGCATTAATGATGATGTAAAAATCTCATATGCATCATAACATAATGGAGGTAGTCACCATAAAGGTGTAGACCTCAAAATAGGCATAATCTGTGTTAACAGTAGATGCCAAGTAATTAATGCAAGTTATATGAACACGACCTTAGTTAATTCGCAAACGAATTGGGTACGCACGTTGAGGATAGTCACTAAGTTGTGGACTTAGTGTAGATCCCAAAGTAGCAACTATGCTGCTACCTTATGTATGGCCAATAGAAATACAAATTAATGGTAGTCATCTTTGTAAAAAGATGTAGACCAAATGTTCTAATTTGTGATGTTGGGTACGCACTTTGAGGATAGTCACTAAGTGTTTACTTAGTGTAGATCCCACAGTAGCAACTTTGGTGCTATCTTGTGTATGACCAACAAACAAATATAGAACATGCGCGTTATACAATTGATGAGAAGATACACATAAAATGTTGCATCCATAATTTAAGCGCGTAGAGCTTTAAAATGGAAAAAGCTTAAATGGGCTTAAATAAAATGATCGATTGCGAAATAAATAAATAAATTGCAAGATCATGTCCGTGATAATAATATTACATGTTTATTGGGTTTGCCAATTTCAACAAACACTTTGAACAATGTAATACTAGTAATGCATGTTTATTGGGTTTGCCAATTTGGACAAATGCTTTGAACAGTACTAAAAGAATTCCAGAAAACATAGTATCTGGAAAGCGAATTTACAGTGGTAAATTCATCTGCAGCAGTACATGCCATGATGCAATTCTTGATGACACATGGGTCTCAAAAATACTTATCTACATGAGGTAAATATTATGCATCATAATGCATTTTAAACTTGGGGTCTAAAATGAGCATTTACGTGGGGTAAATATAGTACACTGCAGTATATTAACCTGAGGGCTTAAACATAAATCTGGAATACATTAATAATTCATTTGGACTATCATGTACCTCACAGAAATACAAGGGTGTTTGTGCAGAAATGCACAATCTTATCCAAATCCCATCCCACGCACGGTCGGTTTGCTTTGCTGCGGGCAAAAGAAAAACCGCTGCTCCTGGGTGGTGTCGCCAGCCGCCTCGCCGTGCTTGCAGTGCACGGGGCACAGGGCAGCGGGAGTAAGGGCCGGGACGGGGGCCGTTGTTCGCAGTGTAAGGCCACAGGCGGAGGATCGCAGTCCGGATGCGGTGCGAGGACGCTGGCGCTGGCCGCCGGCCTCGGGACTCGCAGCTTCGCCGGCACGGGGCAGCCGACCTCGGGCTAGGCCGCCGGCCGTAAGCCGCGGTCACTGCCTAGGCGTAGCGGAGGGCCCGCCGCCGCTAGGCCGCACTAGAGCGCCCGCTGCAGGGCCGCTGCGAGCGTTGGCCGCGGGCCTGGTCGCCGGGAGGCAGACTGGCCGCGGGCGCGGAGGGTCCGTGCAGAGCCTTCAGCCATGGGCGCTGCAAGCGGCGTGGCGCGGGCAGGGGCCGTACGGGCGAGCGAGCCGGCCGTTGGTGCCAGGCCGCCGGGCACGGGCGCGAGACCGTGCGGGGCCACTGGCCGCCGAGAGGCAAGCCGGCCGCAAGAATGCACAGCCAGGCGTCGCTGAGGCCAGGATGAACTGCGCCGTAATGTGTGCGCCGCCGTAGAAAAGTAAACAACAGAAATCATGTTTACCAAGGATTTGGCGTCGCGTGCCCACTTCTTGCCGTGGTTGATGAAGACTGTATCATGTCCATACTGATGCAACGAAGAAACGGATGTCTTTCCCTGTTCTTCCTTCGGGCCTCACTGCATCTTCTCGTGAAAACTCAGCGAAGAACGGCTTCGTCAGTCTGTGAGGCCGTATGGCTTGTTCTTGCGAACTCACGAACTCAGTGGTACTGAGCGTGCTGATAACGTGTTTGAACGGCGAAGGTAAATGAACAGTGATTTGAGGAACAAGCCTCTCTTTTATTGATCTCTGAAATATATTTATACAAGTGAAGGGGTGTCACGAAGGGACACGACTGTTCGTAAAGGACATGCCCTTTGGGAGTAAAGCTAACTGTTTAATCCTATCCACTAATCTTGTAATTGATGGATGAGATCACTTCATGAACAGGTGTCTGTTCGTGGCTTCTTGATGAGATCACCGAAGAGGTGTCTATTGAGAGACACCGTTTCGTAACAAAAATAGTTGGTTTGGGAATCCAAATTTGGCTATTCAATTTTGGTCTTTGTATGTAGTAATTAATAATCAGCAAGGGAACAAGTGGTATGAGTTAGAAAGTCCTCACTCCATTTTAAATTATAAGATGTTTGACTTTTTTTTTATATTCATGACTTTTGTTACGCACTTAAATATATACAATGTCTTTATACATAGTAAAAATAATGTATCTATAAAAACTAAAACATCTTATAATTTAAAACGGAGAAAGTATTGGTGAAAGCTTCTTGAGTTTATCTACTGAAGAGGACAACGTTATTTGTAACTTCTGTTCCAATGGAACTTATTCAGAGCAATCCTTACATGCGGTAATTAGTTATAGGGGTGTAAAACCTGATTTTGTACACACTTTTGTAAAATTCATGTTCCACCCTGAGTGCAGGTTTTTCTTTGGCTCCTAACAAATAATAAACGGCTAACTAGGTAAACAATTTTTGGGATAACTTAGCTGAAAGAAGATCAGTGAAAGATACAACCTGTTTATTCTGCTTTGATTCGGAATCTTTTTCCCATTTATTTTTCAATTGTTGTGTGCCATTGATTACCTTATTCAACCTACTTCCAAAAAGTGGCCAAACCATTCTCAACTACTCCAAAATGTAAAATAGTAAATCCCTCAAATGCTTGACAATTTCGAAAAGATTTGAGCCAAACTGTTTGAAGCCTTTATAGTAGGTAGATTAGAAAATTGAAAAGATCTTGGGCACAAAAATTGTCATTTAAAATGCTTTCACAGTTAAAAAGCATAACATTGTTACCATGTTCATTTATATTCGAAAATACAGTAGTCAAAACTACATTTTCAGGACTACATTATATATTTATCAAAAACGTTTCGGAAGAATCAAATTTTCATCAAAATCCTCAATATGCGATTTGGCAAGTTTTAAGATTAAAAGATTTTAGTGCATGAGAAATTTGATCGCAGCAGACAGGTTTGGACGAGCGAATCATCAGAAATTTGAACGCAGCAGACAGGTATGGACGAGCGAATCATCAGCTGTTTAGAAACAGCAAAACAGGTAAACAGGCACACACTGCAACAAGGGTAGTAACAAAACTCATAACCATGCATGGCTCACACCCGATGTTCGATATAAAATAACAGAAACGAGTCTTAATAGCAACCTGGTTTTAACCAACGAAAATAAGAGTACTAAATCAACCAGACAAACATTGCCAGCACAGTTTAGTTGCTCACGCAAATAACAGCAATAACGTGAACAAGACGAGATATTTTAAGCTCCCACTAGGTATCCCCAAGCAAACACAGAACCAGCCAGACACCTCATTTCTTCTTGGCGGCAGCCTTGGTCACCTTGGCTCCAGTTGGGTCCTTCTTCTCCACACTCTTGATGACTCCGACAGCCACCGTTTGCCTCATGTCCCGCACAGCAAAGCGACCAAGAGGAGGATATTCAGAGAAGGTCTCCACCACCATGGGCTTAGTGGGAACCATCTTCACCATACCAGCATCACCGTTCTTGAGGAATTTGGGCTCCTTCTCAAGCTCCTTGCCAGACCGCCTATCAATCTTGGTAACGAGCTCAGCAAACTTGACAGCAATGTGTGAGGTGTGGCAGTCCAGCACTGGGGCGTAGCCGTTGCCGATCTGCCCAGGGTGGTTCATGATGATGACCTGGGAGGTGAAGCTAGCAGCCTCCTTGGCAGGGTCATCCTTGGAGTTGGAGGCCACATACCCACGCTTCAGATCCTTCACAGCAACATTCTTAACGTTGAAGCCAACGTTGTCACCAGGAAGAGCTTCCTGGAGAGCCTCGTGGTGCATCTCAACAGACTTAACCTCAGTAGTAAGGCCACTGGGACCGAAGGTAACCACCATACCGGGCTTGATGACACCAGTCTCAACACGCCCAACAGGAACAGTTCCAATACCACCAATCTTGTACACATCCTGAAGGGGGAGACGCAGGGGCTTGTCTGAAGGCCTCTTCGGCTCATTGATCAAGTCCAAAGCCTCAAGGAGGGTTGGGCCCTTGTACCAGTCAAGGTTAGTGGACCTCTCAATCATGTTGTCACCTTCGAATCCAGAGATGGGAACAAAGTGGATCTTGTCAGGGTTGTACCCAACCTTCTTCAGGTAGGAAGAGACTTCCTTCACAATCTCATCATAACGGGCCTTGGAGTACTTGGGTGTGGTGGCGTCCATCTGTAAAACAGCAAAACCCAAACAATACCAATAGTTGAATGATATAGGTGACCTAAACTGCAAGCAAACAGTAAAAATGCAACAACATAATAATCAAAAATTACTGGCCAACTACACTTGCTTAAGGCATGAAATTTCTTGGGGTCAACAGAAATAACCGCCAGGCAGATTACTTAACAAATTTATTCATATACTAACTAGTGCGGGCTGCAAAAATATAAAGCAAGTATACAAAAAATACAGACCTTAACAGGTTCATGCCAACAAATCCTATAATAATTGACAAAGTAAACTAAGTAACAATTGCAATCATATGAAGACAGCTAAATTATGCAAACCCTTTTGCTTTAACTACATATGCATTGCAAGTATTCCAACAATCCAACTACTTCAGACAATTTCTAAAATCAGGTGGAATCATAAATTTAAATCGCCCATTGGGAAAATTGTCCTGGAAAAATCATATTAGATTATGCAAACTAATGAAGACAAGTTGCTATCATACATTAACATGTATAGGACGAAGATGCCTATTTAATTTAAGCAATCAGTGTTTCATTTTGTCAAATTTAGTATACAGCTTACATAAGCTATTTAATCAGAACGCAAATACAGTAACTTGAAGGCAGTATAATTGAGACACTGAGTGCAGATAAATATTGCTAGACTATTGAAACACATTTACAGGCACCTCTGATCATGAACCAGACTAGATAAAATTCCTGGAATCACACATCAGATCAGGAACCAGACTAGATAAAATTCCTGGAATCATACCTTGTTGCAGCAGCAAATCATCTGCTTCACTCCAAGTGTGAAAGCAAGGAGAGCATGCTCACGGGTCTGACCATCCTTGGAGATACCAGCCTCAAAACCACCAGTGGTGGAGTCAATGATAAGAACAGCACAGTCAGCCTGGGAAGTACCAGTGATCATATTCTTGATGAAGTCACGGTGTCCAGGGGCATCAATGACAGTACAGTAGTACTTGGTGGTCTCAAACTTCCACAGGGCGATATCAATTGTGATACCTCTCTCACGCTCAGCCTTGAGCTTGTCAAGCACCCACGCATACTTGAATGAACGCTTGTTCATCTCCGCAGCCTCTTTCTCGAACCTCTCGATCACACGCTTGTCAATACCACCAAGCTTGTAGATCAGGTGGCCAGTGGTGGTCGACTTGCCAGAGTCGACATGGCCAATGACCACAATGTTGATGTGAGTCTTCTCCTTACCCATGGCTGAAGGGAAACGCTACACTGCTGCTTACATCAAAATAGCAGATAAAAACAGTTAGAAATAAATATATGGAAATAAACCAGTAATCAAACAATCAACAAGGACAGGAAAATCCAAAGACGAAGTACCCTACGCAGGTAAATCAGAGATCGGAAACTGGATCTAATGAACAACGCAACAGTAATAATCTATGGCCGAGAATCAGTTGCAAACTGCAATCAAGTTTATATACGGAGTACATACTAGAGTTAGACGAGGCGAAAGGAAAACTTGGATTAGTACTCCAGCACATGAATCGGCTCAGTTCTTACACACAAAACAGAGTTAAGTGCCTCAGCCACGTAATATCATAGATCGGAAACTGGATCTAGTCTAGAACCACCAAACGGTTATAATTTATGGCTCGACAAATCAGTTGTAAACTGCAACCAAATTCATACATAGACACTAAATAGAGGTAGCAGCGGCGGAAACAACACTTGATTAGAAATCCAGTGCATGAATCGGCTCGTCTCATCACACATAGACGACAAACCCAGTAGATCTAGTCATCAAACAAACTGGCTCAAAGCACAGCGAAAAGAAAAGGAAGAGAAGCGCGCGCGCGTGCGGCGGAGTACCTCGTCGGGCGTCAGCAGAGTTGCTTGGTTACGGCTCGCCGCTGATCTGAGGATACGGTGACGGCTCGTCGGCTACTCCCGGTCTGCGGCGGCCGACTGCGTCTTGGGGTTTGAGAACAGAATGGAGCTAGGTTTTTATAAGGAAGACGCCCTAGGGTTCAGGCATGGATGAATGGGCTATTGGGCCCAAAAAAAACACTTCATGGGCCACAAATGAACAAAAACAGCATTCGACCTACACATACTATTGTTTTTTATATGGATAGACTTCGTTGCTAACGATTTGTTAGCCGAGTAATGAAGTTTTACCAAGTTTCAAAAAAAAAGACCCAAGACCCGACCCCTGCCTCGTGGCCATGAGCAAAATGTATTAGTAAAGCGATTTACAGCTAATGTACTTTAAAAAAACATTACAACAGCTGTCTATATTGTTTTTTATTTTTTCTAGCTGGCTATCCCACCATTCTCGCTGGCCATATTTCCCTAGCGAGTTCTACTTGCTATTTGTGTTTTCCAATTTAGTTAGGCTGTTGTAAAATTTTACATTTTAGATAGACTTTCTATTTTACATAATGGCTAAATCTCACAATTTAGCATCTAATTTTACCAAATCTCTTGGAGTTGCTCTTGTATACGTAGTATATGGTGGATACC
Source organism: Saccharum hybrid cultivar R570 (assembly GCA_038087645.1). Lineage (NCBI taxonomy): Eukaryota > Viridiplantae > Streptophyta > Magnoliopsida > Poales > Poaceae > Saccharum > Saccharum hybrid cultivar. The sequence continues at coordinate 869,857 of JAQSUU010000810.1, forward strand.
ACGTAGTAAAACTAAAATGAAACATGAAAATTAAATTCGAAAAGGTATTTTGGTCGCTCAAAAAAATTAAAATTTTGGTATACTGGCACAGGTACAGCGGAAAAAACATCAAAGAAGGAGGCGTTGTGAGCGAATTAAACTGCAGAAAGAGTTGGGAGGTACGGGGATCCTAGATTTAATAAGTTTGAATTTTATGCTTGTTATGCTCTTAGATCTTTAGATACCAGTTACACTTTAATGTCATATATGGAGTAGAATTATATAGACTTTAAATAAAGAACTAATATACTAAAGATTTTTTTGTCCTAATAATGTGGGCTCGTCTCCCTTTTGGAAAGGGGTCCTTTACTACTTTGCACGTTCGCAACTAATTTCCCTTGCTTGGAAATGTACAAAAGCATAGATTTTGATAAAATAGTTGGTTTGGGAATCAAGTTTGGCTATTCAATTTTGGTCTTTGTATGTAGTAATTAATAACCAGCAAGGGAACAAGTGGTATGAGTTAGAAAGTCCTCCCTCCATTTTAAATTATAAGACGTTTGACTTTTTTAGATTTATGACTTTTGTTACGCACTTAAATATATACAATGTCTTGATACATAGTAAAAATAATGTATCTAAAAAAACTAAAACATCTTATAATTTGAAACGGAGAAAGTATTGGTGAAAGCTTGAGTTTATCTACTGAAGAGGACAACGTTATTTGGAACTTCTGTTCCAATGGAACTTATTCAGAGCAATCCTTACATGCAGTAATTAGTCATAGGGGTGTAAAACCTGATTTTGTACACACTTTTGTAAAATTCATGTTCCACCCTGAGTGCAGGTTTTTCTTTGGCTCCTAACAAATAATAAACGGCTAACTAGGTAAACAATTTTTGGGATAGCTGAAAGAAGATCAGTGAAAGATACAACCTGTTTATTCTGCTTTGATTCGGAATCTATTTCCCATTTATTTTTCAATTGTTGTGTGCCATTGATTACCTTATTCAACCTACTTCCAAAAAGTGGCCAAACCATTCTCAACTACTCCAAAATGTAAAATAGTAAATCCCTCAAATGCTTGACAATTTCGAAAAGATTTGAGCCAAACTGTTTGAAGCCTTTATAGTAGGTAGATTAGAAAATTGAAAAGATCTTGGGCACAAAAATTGTCATTTAAAATGCTTTCACAGTTAAAAAGCATAACATTGTTACCATGTTCATTTATATTCGAAAATACAGTAGTCAAAACTACATTTTCAGGACTACATTATATATTTATCAAAAACGTTTCGGAAGAATCAAATTTTCATCAAAATCCTCAATATGCGTTTTGGCAAGATTTAAGATTAAAAGATTTTAGTGCATGAGAAATTTGAACGCAGCAGACAGGTTTGGACGAGCGCATCATCAGAAATTTGAACGCAGCAGACAGGTATGGACGAGCGAATCATCAGCTGTTTAGAAACAGCAAAACAGGTAAACAGGCACACACTGCAACAAGGGTAGTAACAAAACTCATAACCATGCATGGCTCACACCCGATGTTCGATATAAAATAACAGAAACGAGTCTTAATAGCAACCTGGTTTTAACCAACGAAAATAAGAGTACTAAATCAACCAGACAAACATTGCCAGCACAGTTTAGTTGCTCACGCAAATAACAGCAACTAGCAGGTATCCCGCGCACATGCGCGGGCGAGCAAGTAAAATCGATATGTTTTTATGTGTAGTGCAAAATACTTCAGGGATTAAGAGCAGGAAACTGGTGCTGTGTGGGTGCCAAATTTTGCACAGTATTTTGTAGACTGCAAACAAATATTAGGTAACTACATAAGTTAGGGTAAACAATCCAAGAAGCAGAATTTGTAATCTGACAATCCCATGGAAAAGTAGGGGAATGTGACAGAGTTGGAGTAACACAAACATAGCATATGGAAGAGTAAACTCAACTTGTGTGGTCGAATAGTTAAGGATGGGTTACTTATGAACTGGATCCAAATTTGAGAAGGTATGTACATATAAGTAAGATTTGGTTGAGCATATGGTCGGCCATGTTCCCATTGTCACAGGAGCACAGCGCCATTACGTTGTTGTAGGAGAGGTTTGATTGGTTCCGAGATGTTCCATCATTGAAATTTGCTGCATTTGATGATGTCAAAATTGAAACAATGAAGTCAGCATAACATTTCAACCGATAGGTGATGTGCGTGGAAGGAATTTGTCCTGGCTGTCAACAGAATTATTATAAGGTCCACCAATGTAAAATTAACTAAGCTGCATTTCAAATCATGAAGGTTGTGATTTGATAGGAGGTTGTCTTCATGTCGATATGAAAGGTAGAAATTTAGAAATCGGTGTAATAGGATCAGTATGTATACCATACTTTCTGTAACAGAATCGTTTTTTGTTCCTGTACATGTGAATTCTAGTGTCATTAGTTCATAAACATGTATTATATTGTTTTCAGCAATGTGTGTTTGAACCTGTACATGTAAATCCTAGTGTTGGGAAAGTAGATTGTAAGTTTGCAGTTTAAGACTCACCATCGAACATGGTAGGGAGGTCAGTGACAGAAGAATTTAGGATTGTTAAAAAGGTGTTACCTGCAAAATAGTAGTTGGAGTCAAAGGATGAGCATGAAATTCATGTTTAAAAATCTGAACTGGGATGGAAACTTGCATGTAAGCTATAGTACCTGAATTGAGTGGCTATTTGTTGTTATATCATCTAAAATTTCAGGTCGTTTGTGGGTGCTGGGGTGGTCGGTGTACTCAGGAATGGAGGTGTAGTCACCTGCAGGTAGGAACCTCCAAAGTGTTTAGAGGTGGTGTAAGTACAATGGTAGAGCCGTTGATGCGCAGTTTAAGTGGAGGCAGCATTACCTGGTTTGGATTGTCCAGATGAAGACGTCGTCGCCTGCGGCCTGTGTCCATGGTGTGCACGTGGGCTTGATTTTATTATTTCTGCACAAAATGTTCAGGTAAATGTTCACCTGAAATTGGGATTAAGGGGGTAAGTAAAACATCAAAATACGTAGATTGGAAGATACAGTGAACATCATGCAAAAAAGAGACTGAACTATACAAAGATGTTGTTGCTAACTTATTTAATGTTTAGTAAATCAATACGTCCATAAATATGAGGATGCACATACGCAGTCTGAAATTCAACATATATATGACACAATGGAAAATGGAAAGTTTTTGGGAGGTACAAATTTATATCTAGCGCATCTATGAATCCAATCAAATCTTGGAGGGGTCGATCTGCACATTTTTTTTTTCAGAGGGTGTAAAAATTTCCATCGAATTTGCCTAATGCTGTCCTTTTTTGGTTGCATTGAAACTGGGCACATGCAATGGTTACGGAAGCAGCGAACTGAGAATGAATAAGGGGTTGCTTGGGTTACCTTTGCTGCTGAAGTGGAGCGGAGGCAGAAAGTAGCCAAGGTGCAGCACAGATGTCGCGGGGGGTCGCGGCAGGCAGGACGCGCTCGGCCGCGGCACGCGGGGGTTGAGCAGCGGTGGGTTGCGCCGGCGGCCACGGGCAGCGCGTGAGTCGCGGCACACACGGCGACTGCGGCACGCAGGAGGGGCGCGGCCGTGGCACGGCGGCACAGGCGGTAGGAGACGCCGGCTGATGAGGGTTTGGGGAGGGCGAGGGGAGTAGGCTTGGGTATGCCGGCGGCGACAGCTACGGAGCGGCGGCGGCGCCGAGGACGAAGCGGCGCGGCGCCGACGACGGAGCGGTGGTGGTGGCCACAGTCGGGACGGGGTGGGTCGCGTGGGTGGTTTTTACTTTTCCCTTTTCTATCCTCGAAGCAGGAAGGGCAGGAAAGCTGTGGAAGCGCGGGTACGTGAACGGTGGTGATGGTGATGGTAAGGATCGGACGACTCGGATAAGGGAACTGTACGCAGAACAGTAGTGAACAGGAATTTGTGAGTGAGTACGGAGTCACCGGTTGTAAGAGTATGGTATAGATAACGTGAACAAGACGAGATATTTTAAGCTCCCACTAGGTATCCCCAAGCAAACACAGAACCAGCCAGACACCTCATTTCTTCTTGGCGGCAGCCTTGGTCACCTTGGCTCCAGTTGGGTCCTTCTTCTCCACACTCTTGATGACTCCGACAGCCACCGTTTGCCTCATGTCCCGCACAGCAAAGCGACCAAGAGGAGGATATTCAGAGAAGGTCTCCACCACCATGGGCTTAGTGGGAACCATCTTCACCATACCAGCATCACCGTTCTTGAGGAATTTGGGCTCCTTCTCAAGCTCCTTGCCAGACCGCCTATCAATCTTGGTAACGAGCTCAGCAAACTTGACAGCAATGTGTGAGGTGTGGCAGTCCAGCACTGGGGCGTAGCCGTTGCCGATCTGCCCAGGGTGGTTCATGATGATGACCTGGGAGGTGAAGCTAGCAGCCTCCTTGGCAGGGTCATCCTTGGAGTTGGAGGCCACATACCCACGCTTCAGATCCTTCACAGCAACATTCTTAACGTTGAAGCCAACGTTGTCACCAGGAAGAGCCTCCTGGAGAGCCTCATGGTGCATCTCAACAGACTTAACCTCAGTAGTAAGGCCACTGGGACCGAAGGTAACCACCATACCGGGCTTGATGACACCAGTCTCAACACGCCCAACAGGAACAGTTCCAATACCACCAATCTTGTACACATCCTGAAGGGGGAGACGCAGGGGCTTGTCTGAAGGCCTCTTCGGCTCATTGATCAAGTCCAAAGCCTCAAGGAGGGTTGGGCCCTTGTACCAGTCAAGGTTAGTGGACCTCTCAATCATGTTGTCACCTTCGAATCCAGAGATGGGAACAAAGTGGATCTTGTCAGGGTTGTACCCAACCTTCTTCAGGTAGGAAGAGACTTCCTTCACAATCTCATCATAACGGGCCTTGGAGTACTTGGGTGTGGTGGCGTCCATCTGTAAAACAGCACAACCCAAACAATACCAATAGTTGAATGAGATAGGTGACCTAAACTGCAAGCAAACAGTAAAAATGCAACAACATAATAATCAAAAATTACAGGCATCTCAGATCATGAACCAGAGGAATTCCTGGAATCATACCTTGTTGCAGCAGCAAATCATCTGCTTCACTCCAAGTGTGAAAGCAAGGAGAGCATGCTCACGGGTCTGCCCATCCTTGGAGATACCAGCCTCAAAACCACCAGTGGTGGAATCAATGATAAGAACAGCACAGTCAGCTTGGGAAGTGCCAGTGATCATATTCTTGATGAAGTCACGGTGTCCAGGGGCATCAATGACAGTGCAGTAGTACTTGGTGGTCTCGAATTTCCACAGGGCGATATCAATTGTGATACCTCTCTCACGCTCGGCCTTGAGCTTGTCAAGCACCCACGCATACTTGAAGGACCGCTTGTTCATCTCCGCAGCCTCTTTCTCGAACCTCTCGATCACACGCTTGTCAATACCACCAAGCTTGTAGATCAGGTGGCCAGTGGTGGTCGACTTGCCAGAGTCGACATGGCCAATGACCACAATGTTGATGTGAGTCTTCTCCTTACCCATGGCTGAAGGGAAATGTTATACTGCTGCTTACATCAAAATTAGCAGATAAAAACAGTCAGAAATAAACATATGGGAATAAACCACTAATCAAGCAACCCCCAAGGACAGGAAAATCTAAAGCCGAAGTACCCCACCCACGTAACATCAGAGATCGGAAACTGGATCTAATGAACAACGCTACGGTAATAACATATGGCCGAGAATCATTTGCAAACTGCAATCAAGTTTATATACGGAGTCCATACTAAAAGTAGATGAGGCGGCGAAAGGAAAACTTGGAATAGTACTCCAGCACATGAATCGGCTCAGTTCATACACGCAAAACAGAGTTAGAAGCGCCTCAGAGACGTAATATCATAGATCGTAAACTGGATCTAGTCTAGAACAACGCAACGGTTATAATTTATGGCTCGACAAATCAGTTGTAAACTGCAACCAAGTTCATACATAGACACTAAATAAAGGTAGCGGAGGCGGAAACAACACTTGATTAGAAATCCAGTGCATGAATCGGCTCAGCTCATCACACATAGACGACTAACCCAGTAGATCTGGGCATCAAACGAACAAACTCAAAGCACAGCGAAAAGAGAAGGAAGAGAAGCGCGTGCAGGTGCGGCAGAGTACCTCGTCGGGCGTCAGCAGAGTGGCGTGGTTGCGGCTCGCCGCTGATCGGATGATATGGTTACGGCGCCTCGGCTACTCCCGGTCTGCGGCGGCCGACTGCGTCTGGGGGTTTGAGGACAGGATGGAGCTAGGTTTTTATAAGGAAGGCGCCCTAGGGTTAGGGTATGGATGAATGGGCTATTGGGCCCAAAAATCACTTCATGGGCCACAAATGAACAAAAAAAAAAACGTTCAACCTACACATACTCCGTCCAACTTTCGCGAAAGTCCGTTTTTTCTCCCTGAAATCTAAAACCGAGCAGAACACTTTCCTCAACTTTTAAAACCGTTCATCTTATCTCCTCTGTTATAAGCAGTTTTAAGACGGTTTTGTCTTTTTACTTTTATTTATTATTTCTATTAAATCTTTGAAAAATCATAGTAAATCATAGAAAAATCATAAAATGAAAAATACAATTTTGTTGGACTCCATATGAGTAGATCTACACAGTGAACATAAAATATTGTATACTTTAGTATAAAGTTTTTTTATTATAGCTTTATATCTATGTGTTTCTGTAATTAAATGGAATAATTCATAGCTGCAGTTTATATGTTCTAATTATGGTGAATTTTTTTATGGTGGACTAATTATTGTATGCTTAAACTGTAGTAAAAATTTCATACTCATTAGATCATGTATAACTTAGTTATATATTTTATTTAGGTTTATACCTGTTATAGTATTTCATGGGGCTACAGTAACTGATGAACAGTACCTCGTCTACAGTAAACCGAATTCAGCATGACCCAACCGGGCCATTTGGGGCTGTTACAGCATTAACTGTCTCCAACAGAGATAACCCAAACCTAAGACCCATTTGCCGGTCTGGGTCTCCAACACTAAAAAGGGCTTGACCCATTTACACCCTTCTCCAACAGCCACACATCCGCAGGCGACCCATTCCCTCCCTTCTTCCTCTCGCCAAGGGAGCCGTAGATCCCGCCTCCCTACCCGGCGAACCACCGAGCGCCGAGGTCACTGGCGAGGCGGCGACTCCGTCCGCAGGCCTCCTCCCTCCGCTTCGGCCAGCCTCCTCGACTCACTTCTCCTCTCCTCCCTCCGCTTCGAGCAGCAGCAACAGGCGGGGGTGGGGTGCGGGTGGATCCGGGGCCGCCCTCGTCTTCTCCGTCGTTGCGGCGGCGGGAGCCGAGCAGCAGCAACGTCCACCTTGACGCCGCCGGCCAGCCCGTCCTCCTCCCCGTCTCGCCGTCGTCGCGGGCCCACCACCACGCGCGGTAGACTTTTGCGTCATCGTCCAGAGAGGATGCTTTTTTGCGTCTCGTTTCGGTGGGCAGGCAAAATAGGTCTCTCGTTTGGGTCATCTGTTGGAACGTGGTTTTGGGAAGGCAAAGCCTGTGCAGGTGTAAGGTCCAAATAGGCTAGAGGGGGGTGAATAGCCTAATTAAAACTTCTACAAGAATTACTTAACCACGAGTTAGTACGAAAGGTGGCGAAGCAAAAACACTAGCTCTAACTAATTAAGCAAGCCACCTACACAAGTCTAGTACAAGGCTATTCACCAAACACAACAACAACTACAAGCTAGAAACGAGAAGTAATACGAGAGAAGAGCTTCGAGTGATTATATCGCCGTGAAGAGAAGAGAAATACCAATCAATCAATCATACAAGAGAAATCCTCGGGAAGAGAATGACACAAGAATTTATCCCGAGGTTCACTTGCTTCCCGGCAAGCTACTCCCCGTTGTGGCGATACACCCACTTGTCGGTTCGCGAGCTAATCGACTATCAAGAGTCGAGCCCTCGGCGGGCGCCGCACAACCGCACACAAGATGGGGATCCTCCAAGCCACGAGCTCCACTAGAGTATCCAATTTGCGAACTCCCGCGGGGAAGGATCAAGAACCCCTTACAACACTTGGTGAAGGCTCCAACAATCTCCAATTGCGAGCTCAATCACCTCCGCTGCTCCAAGCCGTCTACCGTGTCGGGAAACACGGAAGAGTAACAAGAAATCCGCAGCAACTCGAAGATCAAGTGCCTCTAGAATGCAACTCTCAAGCAATGCACTTGAATCTCACTCAAGATGTGCAACTATGCAAAGAGATGAGTGGAGGGGTTGTTCTCTAGCTCAAAGTATGTCTCTATATCTCAAAATGTGCAAGAGTTGCCCACAACCCCGGCCAACCTCTATTTATAACGTACCCCTTCGAATATAGCCGTTAGGAACTTTAACCAGCTGAAGTCGCGCTGACCGGACGCGCTGGTCAAACTGACCGGACGCGCCGGTCGCGCAACGGCTAACTGCGAGGCAACGACCGGACGCGCTGGTCGCGCAGACCGGACGCGCTGCAGCGAATGACCGGACGCGCTCCAAGCAACGACCGGACGCGACAGTGTCAGCGTCCGGTTAGAGTCCAATAAGCTCCCTCAACGATCGGACGCGTCCGATCGCACAAGACCGGACGCTCCCAGCGTCCGATCATCACTCCTGTGCTTTCTGCCCCTCTGGACGCCTGACCGGACGCGCTGGTTCCGTGAAGGACCGGACGCGCTGGTCAGGCCTGAGAAGTGCTTCAACGAAACAATGACCGGACGCGCTGTTGAACTGACCGGACGCCACAGTGCCAGCGTCCGGTTAGATTCCAGTAAGCTCCCTAGATGACCGGACGCGTCCGGTCATCAGTGACCGGACGCGCTGCGCGTCTGATCATCAAACTGAAAACCGCGCAGACACTGAACACTGACCGGACGCGTCCGGTCATATCGTGACCGCGTCCGGTGCAGCGTCCGGTCACCACAGTGACCTCCGTTCGCCTCCGTTTCTTTTCCGACTTCCGGCGCAATAGAAAATAGGCGTTTCACTTCTCCAAAAAGCGCCGAATCCCGCCTCGCAAACTCGGCGGGAGGGAGAGAGGAGCCCAAACCCCTATCTACCGCTCAAACTCCACCACCTTCACAAATGTGCTAACACCACCAAGTGTACACCACCATGTGCATGTGTGTTAGCATTTCACAATCATTTTCCAAGGCGTTATGTTAGCTCTTTTACTAGATCCTAATGCATATGCTCAGGACAATGATCTAGTGGCACTTGATTCCCGAGCTAACCGTGATTGCCCCTCTTGATAGTCGGCTATGTATCCTAAACCCGGTCAATCACTTCTCTACTCATCTTAGACCGGCAAAAGGAAAACCCTATGGTTATACCTTTGCCTTGCGCTCTTAGATCCTTCTCTTTCACTTGATCATCATGTCCTTCCTTTTATGTGCATCTCCACCATGATCATCATTTCATGTCCATGCACCATCTCTTTGTGATCTTGTGGCCACCACTCCTTGCCACATACACCTTCATCACATGTGTTGCTTATGCCTAACTCAATACACTTAACACAAGGCATTAGCAACTTGGTGTCATTAATTACCAAAACCAAACTTGGGCTTTCAATCTCCCCCTTTTTGGTAATTGATGACAACCATCACAAAGATATGAAATGAAATCAATTTTCAATTTCGATAGTATTAGCTCCCCCTACATATGTGCTTCCATGAGTTTGGTTCAATTATGCACATATGTATGGATTTGAATTTTGGGAGAGTTACTACTATCAAATTGATGCTAAGGTATATAGAATGGACCTTTGAAGCGTGATACCAATCGGAGTTGCCTTTATATACCATCCTTAGCATCGAAGTAGCTAGACACTACTTGTAATATATCACTTGTAAAGATCACAAACACTAAAGTATTTCGTGAGATCAACATTAAAAGCAAGGGTGTCTAGATACCACATGTAAAGCTACTCTTAACAAAACATCATTCAAGTTCTATATCTAGCATACACCAAACAATCATGAATATCGAAATTAAACTTTGCAATACAACATTTCATCATGTTAATGCACATACAAATGTAAAAAATAATCCATGAGCTTGCTCCCCCTACTTATGTGCTCAAATTTAATTTCTCTCCTCCTCACTATATCTTTTCTCTCCCCCTTACTATATCTTTCTCCCTCTTTGTGACTTTTCTTTTTATCTTTGTGACTTTTCTCTCCCCCTTATTATTTCTTATTCCCTTTTTGCAATATCTTTGTGACTTTTCTCTCCTCCTTTGTCAACAATCACAAAAAAGGTGCCAATTTTAGTGAGAGTTAAGTCAATCAATATGAGGGAGTCCAAATTATGGTTCAACCTAGATCACTTGCCTAGAATATGTAATTCGGTTTGATCCAAGGACAAGCTTTTTCACACCTCATAAAGTATAAGGGTTATCTTGACCATGTTGAATTACACAACATGAGCTTATTTTCTAGATTCAACACTAGGTTTGCAAGCCCACAAACATGTCATATGCTACCACTTAGATCAATCAAACATAGAAGCAATAGTGGTACCATATATACATCAAAATCATTTGATTTTCATGAATGAGCCTATTTGATATGCAAATATGTCTATATGTTCTAGCCATGTCCTTAGCACAGTATGAATGATATGCCAAAAAACTTTACCTTGCATTGTCGGAGGAGAGGCATGTCATATAAGAATGTGAGGGGTGCACTCATTTCAAGTTGGAGAAGTCAAGTATGTTCAATTCATTCTTCAACTTGTAAAATCTCTTTTCATCAAGTGGCTTTGTAAAGATGTCGGCTAGTTGATCTTCGGTGCCAATGCTCTCAATGCTAATATCACCCTTTTGTTGATGGTCTCTTATGAAGTGGTGCCTTATGTCAATGTGCTTAGTTCTTGAATGTTGAACCAGATTTTGAGTCATCTTGATAGCACTTTCATTATCACAAAACAATGGTACATTCTTGAACTTGATTCCAAAATCATTCAAAGTGGCCTTCATCCAAAGCAATTGTGCACAACAACTACCGGCACTAATGTATTCGGCCTCGGCGGTAGATAGTGCAACACTATTTTGTTTCCTTGATGACCATGAAATAAGAGATCTTCCAAGCATTTGACAAGTGCCACTTGTGCTCATTCTATCAATCTTGCCTCCACCATAGTCGGAGTCTGAATATCCAATCAACTCAAAGTTAGATCCCTTAGGATACCATAATCCAACATCATGAGTGCCCTTAAGATATCTCAATATCCTCTTGGTTGCTTTCAAGTGACTTTCTCTAGGTGAAGCTTGATATCTTGCACACTTGCACACACTAAACATCACATCCGGCCTAGAAGCGGTGACATAGAGCAAACTTCCAATCATAGACCGGTATAGCTTTTGATCTACCATGTTTCCACTAGCATCAATACCCAATTGATCATTAGTGCCCATTGGAGTACTCATTGGCTTAGCATCTTGCAATCCAAACTTCTTGATCATGTCCTTGATGTACTTGCCTTGACTTACAAAAGTGTCATTCTTCATTTGCTTGATTTGAAGTCCAAGGAAGTAACTAAGCTCTCCAATCATAGACATCTCAAACTCATTAGCCATCATATTTTCAAACTCTTCACAAAAGTCTTGGTTAGTTGATCCAAAGATAATGTCATCCACATAAATTTGCAACACAAACAAGTCATTTCCAAGCTTCTTGGTGAAGAGCGTGGTGTCAACCTTTCCCATCTTGAACCCTTTAGAGAGGAGAAAGTCCCTTAACCTCTCATACCATGCTCTAGGTGCTTGCTTAAAACCATACAATGCCTTCTTTAGCTTGTAAACATGGTTGGGCTTCTTGTCATCTTCAAAACCGGGAGGTTGCTCAACATAAACTTCTTCATTGATGTAGCCATTGAGAAATGCACTCTTGACATCCATTTGATAGAGCTTGATGTTGTGTGCACAAGCATATGCTAATAAGATTCTAATTGCCTCCAATCTTGCAACCGGTGCATATGTCTCTCCAAAGTCAAGACCCTCAACTTGAGTGTATCCTTGTGCTACTAATCTTGCTTTGTTCCTCACAACCATCCCATCTTGATCTTGCTTGTTTCTAAAGACCCACTTAGTGCCAATCACATTGTAGTTCTTTAGCCTCTCAACAAGTTTCCAAACTTGATTTCTAGTGAAGTTGTTTAGTTCTTTATGCATGGCATTTATCCAATCGGAATCCTTCAATGCATCTTCTATCTTCTTTGGTTCTTCTAATGAGACAAATGAGTAATGCTCACAAAAGGATGCTAATCTTGATCTAGTTTGAACACCACTTTGAATTCCACCAATGATTTGGTCCAACGGATGATCTCTTGCAATGCTAGTAGGTTGGAGTATTGGGAGTTGATTGCTTTCACTTGTTTGACCTTGAACTTGAGCTTCATCATGAGTACCACTAGGGCTTGCTTGATTTATATCAATTTGCACACTTTGGTTGATCACATGAATATCATCATCATCAACTTGCATCGGCCTTACATCACCAATGTCCATGTTCTTCATTGCATTTGACAATTGATCTCCTCTCACATCATCAAGGTTTTGAGCTTCATTTTGAGATCCTTGGGTTTCATCAAACTCAACATCATAAACTTCTTCTAAGGTGCCATTTGTAAGATTCCAAACTCTATATGCTTTGCTTGTGGTAGAATAACCAAGTAAGAACTCTTCATCACATTTCTTTTCAAACTTGCTCAATCTAGTGCCTTTCTTAAGAATATAGCATTTGCAACCAAACACTCTAAAGTATGCAATGTTGGGCTTTCTTCCATTCAACAGCTCATATGGTGTCTTTCCAAGCTTTCCATGGCAATAGAGACGGTTGCTACAATAGCAAGCCGTGTTGATGGCTTCACTCCAAAATGAATGACTAACATTGTATTCACTAAGCATTGATCTAGCCATATCAATCAAGGTTCTATTTTTCCTTTCAACTACACCATTTGATTGAGGAGTATATGTTGGTGAGAATTGATGTCCAATACCAAGATTATCACACAAATCTTCAATTCTTGTGTTCTTAAACTCACTACCATTGTCACTTCTAATCTTCTTGATGGTGATTTCAAACTCATTTTGCACCCTCTTGACAAAAGACTTGAATAGATCATAAACATCACTCTTGTCATAGAGAAAGAACACCCAAGCATATCTAGTGTAGTCATCAACAATCACAAAACCATACTTGTTGCCACCAATACTAGTGTATGTTGTTGGCCCAAACAAGTCCATGTGCAATAGCTCAAATGCCTTTGATGTGCTCATTTCACTCTTACTAGGATGTGTATTTCCAACTTGTTTGCCAGCTTGACAACCACTACATAGTTTATCCTTTTCAAAAGTGACATCTTTCAAACCTCTAACTAAGTCATACCTCAAAAGTTTGTTCAATTGTTTCATTCCAACATGACCAAGCCTTCTATGCCACAACCATCCCATACTAGATTTACTAAGCAAGCATGATGTCAATTGTGTCTCACTATCATTGAAGTCAACCAAGTATAAGCTACCATTTCTAAATCATTTGAATATCAAGTTTGATCCATCAACACTTATGACTTCAACATCATCACTACCAAATATGCACTTGAAGCCAAGATCAGAAAGTTGTGCCATCGATAAAAGATTGAAATCCAAGCTCTCAACTAGCAACACATTAGAAATGCTCATGTCATTTGAGATAGCAATTTTACCAAGTCCCTTGACTTTGCCTTTCTTGTTGTTGCCAAAAGTGATAGCATCAAAACCACCATTTTGACTTGTATCAATTGAATTGAACATACAAGAGTCTCCGGTCATATGTCGAGTGCACCCATTATCAAGCACCCAATGCCTTCCTCCGGCTTTGTAATTGACCTACAAGACAAGATCAATTCTTTTTAGGTACCCAAACTTGTTTGGGTCCTCCAAGATTAGAGACTAAGCTCTTTGGTACCCAAATGGCTTTCTTCTTTGAGCCTATCCATGGTGTACCAATGAACTTAGCATAAACACCATTTGTACCCTTGGTAAGCATATAGAAAGAATTAAACTTGATTGAGGATACATTTGCCTTGGATTTCTTGTTCATGCAATGTTGCTCTATGTGACCAACTTCCTTGCAACTTTTGCAATAGCTACCATTGTTCTTCACAAAACGAGTCTTGTGAGAAGCAAAAGCGGCCTTGCCTTTCTTGGGGTTATAGCCCAATCCTTCTTTGTAGAGAGAAGCTCTTTGGCTACCCAAGCACATAAGCAAGCGGTCCTCACCACCATAAGCCTTAGCTAACGTGTGATTAAGCTCTTTTACCTCCTTCTTGAGATCTTCATTCTCAACTATAAGTGTAGAGTCACAAGTAAAACCATCACTACTAGATGAGGATGATGTAGATAAGCTACATGAAGGGTTAGTAGGAGCAACAATAATAGGCTTATGAAAAATTTCATCAATTATGTCACATGATATGCCTATGTTGCAAGTTTTAGCTTTCTCAACATTAGTTGGTATGTTTTTATATTTTTCAACTAGAGAGGAATGAGCTTCTTCTAACTTAGTGTGAGACTTTTGAAGCTTCTTATGGTCTACCTTTAGACTCTCATAAGATGCCCTAAGCTCATCAAGTTCTTGCATAAGGTTTTTCTTTTCTTTAAGCAAGCCCTTGCATTCCTTTCTAGATTCTTTAAAATGTTGAGTGCAATCTTCTAGCATAGTGATTAGTTCATCTTTAGTGAATTCTTCTTCATCACTATCACTATCACTATCATTATTATGATCACTCTCATCATCGGATGATACCTTAGCGGCCTTAGCCATGAAGCACGATGGAGTGTCGAAGAGGGAGACCTTCTCTTGGATGGCAATGCTAGCATGTCCCTTCTTCTTACTCTTGTTGTCATCCTCATCATCACTTGAGGAATCATCACTATCCCATGTAGCAACATGAGAATCATTCTTCTTCTTATAAGAGCTCTCCTTCTTCTTCTCTTGCTTCTTCTTTTGCTTCTTTCTCTCCTTCTTGATAGCATCTTCATCATCACTATCATAAGGACATTTTGCAATGAGATGGTCCTTGCTATGGCATCTAAAACTTCTCATGGTATGCTCATTTTTCTTGGATGAGTTCTTCCTCCTTCTTGCACGATAGTCTTTCTTCTTCATGAATTTGCCGAATTGCTTGACAAAAAGAGTCATCTTCTCATCAATGTCATCACTATCATAAGAGCTTGAGTCTTCATCACTTGATGATTCAATCTTAGATTTGCCCTTGGATGTGGTGGCTTTGAATGCCACACTCTTCTTCTTTTCATTATCTTTCTTCTCATTTTCTTTCTTCTTCTTCTTGACTAACTCATCCTTCTCATCATCTTCTCTATATGAATCATCGGTCATCACTTCTTAGAATATTTGTTGAGGAGTTGAATCCTTCAATGTAGTCCTCACTAGCACGGTGATCAATGTATCAAATCTCTTGGGCAAGCTTCTCAAGAACTTCATAGAGAATTGATTGTCCTTGACCTCCTCACCAAGTGCCTTGAGCTCATTGACAATGACTTGCAACCTATGAAACATCTCGGGTACACTCTCATCATCTTGCATCTTGAAGCTTGAAAATTTTTCTTACAAGATATATGCTTTAGCGGTCTTTGTGCCTTCGGTGCCCTCAAATGTTTCTTCTAGCTTGGCCCAAGCATCATGAGCAATCTCTATGTTCTTAACTTGCTCAAATGTCTTGTCATCTAATGCCTCATAAAGAGCACTAATGGCAATGTCATTGCATTGGAGCTTTTTCTCTTCCACCGGTGTAGGTGCTTCCGGATTAGCAACCTCAAATTTTGTTTCGGTGACCTTCCACACTTCTCTATTGATTGACTTTAGGTGAGCGGTCATCTTAACCTTCCAATATGCATAATTTGTGCCATCAAAGTGAGGTGCCTTCTTGGTGTTGTTGATGTGCAAGCTTAATTGAGCCATTTCTTTTTCACCGTAGGTTGCTAAGCCTCAAATAAACGGTGCCTTGGCTCCGATACCACTTGTAAGGTCCAAATAGGCTAGAGGGGGGGTGAATAGCCTAATTAAAACTTCTACAAGAATTACTTAACCACGAGTTAGTACGAAAGGTGGCGAAGCAAAAGCACTAGCTCTAACTAATTAAGCAAGCCACCTACACAAGTCTAGTACAAGGCTATTCACCAAACACAACAACAACTACAAGCTAGAAACGAGAAGTAATACGAGAGAAGAGCTTCGAGTGATTATATCGCTGTGAAGAGAAGAGAAATACCAATCAATCAATCATACAAGAGAAATCCTCGGGAAGAGAATGACACAAGAATTTATTCCGAGGTTCACTTGCTTCCCGGCAAGCTACTCCCCGTTGTGGCGATACACCCACTTGTCGGTTCGTGAGCTAATCGACTATCAAGAGTCGAGCCCTCGGCGGGCGCCGTACAACCGCACACAAGATGGGGATCCTCCAAGCCACGAGCTCCACTAGAGTATCCAATTTGCGAACTCCCGCGGGGAAGGATCAAGAACCCCTTACAACACTTGGTGAAGGCTCCAACAATCTTCAATTGCGAGCTCAATCACCTCCGCTGCTCCAAGCCGTCTACCGTGTCGGGAAACACGGAAGAGTAACAAGAAATCCGCAGCAACTCGAAGATCAAGTGCCTCTAGAATGCAACTCTCAAGCAATGCACTTGAATCTCACTCAATCTCACTCAAGATGTGCAACTATGCAAAGAGATGAGTGGAGGGGTTGTTCTCTAGCTCAAAGTATGTCTCTATATCTTAAAATGTGCAAGAGTTGCCCTCAACCCCGGCCAACCTCTATTTATAACGTACCCCTTCGAATATAGCCGTTAGGAACTTTAACCAGCCGAAGTCGCGCTGACCGGACGCGCTGGTCAAACTGACCGGACGCGCCGGTCGCGCAACGGCTAACTGCGAGGCAACGACCGGACGCGCTGGTCGCGCAGACCGGACGCGCTGCAGCGAATGACCGGACTCGCTCCAGGCAACGACCGGACGCGACAGTGTCAGCGTCCGGTTAGAGTCCAGTAAGCTCCCTCAACGATCGGACGCGTCCGATCGCACAAGACCGGACGCTCCCAGCGTCCGATCATCACTCCTGCGCTTTCTGCCCCTCTGGACGCCTGACCGGACGTGCTGGTTCCGTGAAGGACCGGACGCGCTGGTCAGGCCTAAGAAGTGCTTCAACGAAACAATGACCGGACGCGCTGTTGAACTGACCGGACGCCACAGTGCCAGCGTCCGGTTAGATTCCAGTAAGCTCCCTAGATGACTGGACGCGTCCGGTCATCAGTGACCGGACGCGCTGCGCGTCCGATCATCAAACTGAAAACCGCGCAGACACTGAACACTGACCGGACGCGTCCGGTCATATCGTGACCGCGTCCGGTGCAGCATCCGGTCACCACAGTGACCTCCGTTCGCCTCCGTTTCTTTTCCGACTTCTGGCGGAATAGAAAATAGGCGTTTCACTTCTCCAAAAAGCGCCGAATCCCGCCTCGCAAGCTCGGCGGGAGGAAGAGAGGAGCCCAAACCCCTCTCTACCGCTCAAACTCCACCGCCTTCACAAATGTGCTAACACCACCAAGTGTACACCACCATGTGCATGTGTGTTAGCATTTCACAATCATTTTCCAAGGCGTTATGTTAGCTCTTTTACTAGATCCTAATGCATATGCTCAGGACAATGATCTAGTGGCACTTGATTCCCGAGCTAACCGTGATTGCCCCTCTTGATAGTCGGCTATGTATCCTAAACCCGGTCAATCACTTCTCTACTCATCTTAGACCGGCAAAAGGAAAACCCTATGGTTATACCTTTGCCTTGCGCTCTTAGATCCTTCTCTTCCACTTGATCATCATGTTCTTCCTTTTATGTGCATCTCCACCATGATCATCATTTCATGTCCATGCACCATCTCTTTGTGATCTTGTGGCCACCACTCCTTGCCACATACACCTTCATCACATGTGTTGCTTATGCCTAACTCAATACACTTAACACAAGGCATTAGCAACTTGGTGTCATTAATTACCAAAACCAAACTTGGGCTTTCAGCAGGACCTATTTTTTGGTATAGGTCTCCCTGTTGGAGACAGTCTTAGTATTGTAGAAAAGCAAGACAATGACGATTATGATGAGCCGGCTTTACTTATGGCCGAGGCTTGCTTGCTTTGACATCGGTTTCATGTAGACTCAACTTCAGGGCATTGAGAAGATGTATACACTATCCTAAATTCAGTTTGTCTTAATTTCTGCAGTTCTAACACAGTAACGCCCGGACATCCAGATAGATGCCCGCGTCTACACAGCGTTCTCGGGCGCTGCACACAGCGTACCGCTCGACCCACGTGACGTCTATGCCCCCAGCCGACCCCATGCGGCGTTTGCGCCCCCGCCCGACCCCACGCGACGTCTACGCCTTGCCTGACCCCTCGCGCCTCCTCCAGCAGCTGCAGCAGGCGGATCAAATTACAACATGTGCAACACCCGATCTACTTTTAAAACATTCAGATGCAACATTTACAACATACGTCTGAAGACAGATGAAACATTTGAAACATGATTATGAAACACTTGCAAAAACACATGTAGACACTTGAAAATCATTGCAAACGAACACAACATCCAGATAAAATACTCGCAACATATTTGTGTAAAACATATGCAACATCCAGATAAATACACTTGCAACATACGTCTAAAAAATAGATGAAACAGTGGGAACAGAAGTTTGTAACATATATGTACAATCTATTACAACATATGCAACATCCAGATCTACTTTTGCAACATCCTTACGAAATACTTGCAACTTACCTCTGAAACATCTAAAACAATTGAAACATACGCTCGCGACATGTGTTTTCAGCGCAACATCTACTTATTGCTTAGACGATTAGAGGCTCGTCGACGTAGAGCTCGATGCCGCGGGGAGGCGTGCAGCTCCGGTGGAGAAGGCGGTCGATGCGATAGAGAACGATGCGGCGGGCGGATGGCCTGGTGGAGAGGAAGGATGGCGGGTGGCGGCACTAGAGCATGGTGGAGAGAGAGGATGGCGGTCGGTCGGGCGCGGTGGAGAGCGTCGTCGCGACGTGGTTGCGCTGGAGCACGCACGCGGTGGAGAGTGCCGCAGCAGCGTGGTCGCGCTAGAGCACGTGCGGCTGTGCAGACGCAATGGTGGCGCGGTGTATCAAGCGGAACGATGACGGGCTCACGAGCAAATAGGGTTCGGCGAGCGAATACGCGAGTGGAGAGTTGGGCTGGTGTCATGGCCCATCAACGAGAGCGTCCGGACGGACGGACATCCTTAGCACAGCATTACTGTTTTAATTTGGGTGTTGATTAGTGGAGTTGTCCATCCAAGGAACTCCATGATGCCAGTTAGTTGAGTTCTCCATCCTAAGAGGGAATGTGTCCATCCTAAGAGGGAATATGTCTAGCATATCGATAAGCTGAGTTTTCCATCCAAGATTGGAAGTTCAAAACGTCGATTAGTTGCGTTCTCAATCTGTTCGCTTGAACTTATCAGCCCGACTTATCAGTCATGGTACATTGTTTTTCTCTCACAACAAAACAACACCAGCCGACTTATCAGCCACAGAAACCATCCAGCGAATAGGATTTGTCTTGAGAAATTCAGGGTGGGTTTCGATTAGTTGTGTCCTCCATCCTGACAAAGTGAGGTCTCGGAGTCGATTGGTTTTTCCTCCATCAAGAAAGATCCTCCACCAAGAAAGAGGAAGTCCAGTAGTAAAGTCAGCAGGACAGTAGTGAAGAGGCCAATTTGGCTTTTACTTTAAATTGTAATACAGTTTATGTACTAAAATATGGGATTTAGTGTTATCCCTCAGTGTTGTTTGCGAGTCCTCTAAAAGAATCTACACTATCCTGATGTACACTGTCCTGAAATGTAACCTTTGTGAATTTGAATGAGAACGTATCTCTAGTAGACTATTAGTTCCTCTCCTTTGACCATCTTCCTTTCCACATCATTTAGATTTTGGGCTATAAAAAGTGACAGGACGGCGAAGCACATGAGCATAACTGATCTCCGTCTCAAGCCTCTTTAATGATTCATCAATAAACCAATAAGTTAACTTATAATAAAGCTGCTACGTAACGACATTGTTAAGTTTCAGCTTCCGAGCTCCAGAAATGTTTTTCCAGAGTCTCACAGAAAATCCGGCAACGTGCAGCCACCCGCTTCAACTGTTTGGACATGGCAGTGTAAGCCTGGCGCAGAGACATGAGCCACTCACTTCCAGAGCTTCCGCAGAGACATGTTCTTCTCTGTATCCTTCTTCATCACCTTCGCCACTGCCATCTCGAAATCCTCCTGGGTGACGTGCACCCTTCTCTCCCGAAGGGCAAACATTCCTGCTTCTGTGCAAACAGCCTGCAAAAACCACAAGGCAGAATCAACGTGAGTTACCATAACCGTTATGGTATCTGCACCTTTTGACACTTTCAGTGCACAAAGGGTGAGCAATTGCCAATTGATGGCTGGGACAAAGATGGCTAATTGTAGAGGCTAAAATGATGAGGGTGAATCCAGACAGCTACTACATTTACCCTTGCTACCCAGGTCAAATCTTGCATGGATGCAATTTTAAATTTTTAACTACATGGACTAACATGATAACAACCCGAGGATTCTGAATTTCTGCAGATGCTTAAAGAAGTTGTTTAATGTTTTTACTGTGTATTGTTCCATTCTGAATGCAATTTTTCTCTTGGTAAGGCATGCTTTGTAAACTAGGATCGTCATACAAACCTTCAGCTCTGCTCCAGAGGCTCCATTCATCTTTGCAGCGATCTTCTTCAGATCAATGCCACGCATCAAGTTCATTCTTCTTGAATGAATCTTCAAAATATCAAAGCGGGACTGAAAGATTGGAAGATTATAGGTTAGTCAAAATCAGCAGCCATGTGGGCACTGAAAATTTGATTGCTCAAAAACTGTTAGCACTCCAAGTACTGCACCACTTACAGTTTCACTTGGATTTGGAAATTCAATTTTCCTGTCAATGCGTCCAGGCCTCAGGAGGGCTTGATCCAAAATGTCTATCCTGTTTGTTGCCATGAGAACCTTAATCTTGTTCGTTGCTTCAAAACCATCAAGCTGGTTCAGAAGCTCAAGCATGGTGCGCTGAACCTCACTATCACCACTGCCACTTGACTCCATCCTAGCTGATCCAATGGAGTCTATTTCATCCATAAATATAATGGATGGTGCATGTCCCCTATCAAGACAAAATGAGATAATTAAGCATCTTGGACTATAACTATGCAGCATTTATCACAACAATTTATCTTAGAATCCCATTGAAATAACACTGATGGTGATGAGTGATGATTTGACAGCAACATAAACTGAGAATGTGTACCTAGCCATCACAAAAAGTTCACGAACCATCCGGGAACCCTCTCCAATGTACTTCTGAACCAGCTCAGAACCAGACACCCTAATGAAGGTACAGTCTGTGTGATGAGCAACTGCACGAGCAAGTAATGTTTTTCCAGTACCAGGAGGGCCATAGAGAATGACACCCTGAAAGATGAATAGGATAAATATCAATATAATATTATCCACAGAATAAAATACTTGATTGATACAAAAAACATATATAAAGGTTCTAGTAAACAAACCCTAACCTTTGGTTGCGCAATCCCAAGACTCTCAAACAACTCAGGATGCTTTATTGGAAGCTCGATTACCTGAAGATTGAGTTATTAAGCCAGAGTGCTAACAGAAGGGAAAAACAACAAAAAGTACTGGACGATGAACTTCTTTACACACCTCTTTGATCTCTTTAATTTGCTGATCAAGACCGCCAATCATATCATATGTAGAATCAGGAACTTTCTCAACCTTCATAAGGTTAACTAATGGATCTGTTGGAGTATGTGTTTAGGCCCATGAGGCTAAGGCCCATGTGGCCCATGTATGGAACCTATATAGCTACCCTTCTAGGGTTAGCCCTAATCAAGAGAGACAACACTTTCAACATGGTATCAGTAGCCTAACCCTTCTTCTTTCCCTCTCCAGCCGCCGGCCACCTCCAGGCCCGCCGCTGGGTCTGCCGCCCACCATGGTCGCCCGGCAACCTCCCCCTCCCTCTCCCTCTTACTTCCACCTCTTCCCCTCCCTCCCTTCCCCATCCTGGGCCCAGGTGGCCTCTTCCCCATCTGCCGCCGCCCATCTCCCGCCCGCTGGCACCCTGCCAGCCGCCGGCGCCCAACCACCAGCCGCCGGTGCCCGCGGGTTCCTCCTCCCCTCAGCCGGTGTGCAGGGCACCGACCCCCTCCCTGCTGGGGCCGCCGGTGTACCGGGCACCGACCCCCTCCCTGCTGGGGCCGCTGGGGTGCAGGGCGCCGATTCCCTCCCTGCTGGGGCCGCCGACACCATCTCTGGAGCAGCCGGCACCATCTCCCAGACCCACCCCGCACCCCTCCCGGCCGCAGCCCTACTTCCCGGTCTCCTGACCGCTGCTCGGCAGGCCGATCTCCCTACAACAGCCATCCGCGCCCTTGCTGGCCTCACCATGGGCGGTGCCACGGCTGTCCACCACCCCTGGCCCGCTACTGCCATGACTGCCGTCGGTGGGGCAGCCACCGGGACTCCCTCAGCACCACTGGACTCCGGGGAGGTGGTCGGGGGCCTTCCTGTCACCACCTCCGGGAATCCCGATCCCCCTCCGGTGGTGACGGAACAGCCAGCAGCCGCTGCCTTTCCCGGCACGCGCCCAGACTCCGCCCTCGCCGCCGCCCTCGTCGCCGCCTGGGCTGCCGCCGCGGAGGGGCAGGCCCGGGTGCGCGCGGCCGCCCTCGTGTGGGAGCACGAACGCGACGCGGCCGACGCCCTGGCTCGTCAGATCGCCGAGGCGGAGCGCCTCCTCACGCCTGCCTCTCCGATCGCTGGGGCCACGTCCTCTGCCTCGTCGGGTCGCCGTGTGTCTCACACCGCCGTCCTCTGGCATGATCCGGCCGATCCGCTCGTGGCTCAGCTTCACTACCAGGCCAGGGGGTCCAGAACAATCGCCTCCTCGTCCCGGTCGTCCTCGAGCCGGAGTCGCCCTCCTACGCCCGCTGGCGGGACCTGGTCCTTCTCACTCTTCGCCGCTACGCCCTCGACGACCACGTCCTCGTCGCCGCTTCGGTCGCCGTCCAGACCCCGTCGTGGTTTCGTCTGGACAGCATCGTCCTCTCCTGGATCCTGGGGACCATCTCTCTGGACCTCCACGACCTCGTCCGCACCTCCTCGGATGCGCGCCGGACGTGGCTCGCCCTTGAGGGCCAGTTCCTGGGCAACGCTGAGGCTCGGGCTCTGCGCCTCGACGCGAGCTTCCGGACCTTCGTCCAGGGTGACCTCTCCGTCGGTGAGTTCTACCGTCGGATGAAGGGCATGGCAGACTCCCTGGGGGACCTTGGGTGGCCTGTGGAGGATCGGATCCTGGTCCTCAACGTCCTCCGGGGGCAGGGGCAGATCCAAAGGGGGGCTGGGGGGGCTCCAGCCCCCCTAATGGCTCGATTTCAAGCCTAATCACTATAGCAAAAGCGTGATTTCACCATTAAATCTTCATGCAAATCAACATCACCATTGTTTTAGCCCCCCCTTATCCCGCATCGTGCATCCGCCACTGTCCGGGGGCTCAGCGACCGCTACGCCCACCTCAGGACGTGGATCACCCGCCAGAGGCCCTTCCCCACCTTCCTGGAGGTCCGTGACGATCTCGTCATGGAGGAGCTCACGCAGGGCCTCCAGCCGGGCTCCACCGCTTCCACGGTGTCCTCGTCCTCCTCGACAGCCCTGGCTGCTACTTTGCCGCGTCCGTCTGCTCCACCGCGGTCGACCGCTCCACCGCCGCCGTCTCTTCTGGGCCCTCCTCCCTCCGGGCCGAGCGGAGGTGGGGGGGTCGTGGCTCTCGTCGTCGCCGTGGAGGGGCCGCGGGGGTGGCAGGGGGGTCACCTCCGGGCTCTGGCACCGGCTGGGCCACACGAGGGGGCACCATGGCCTTCTTTCCAGAACCCGTGGTCTGGCCGCATCTCCATGTGGCCCTACCATGCCCCCGGGGCCGACTCGCGTCCACCGGTGGCCATGCTCACCGGCGCACCTCCTGCTGGTCCTCCACCCGGCGCCTTCCCTGCTACGGCGTGGACTCCTTCCTCTGGGCCTCTTCCGGGGGTCGCCGGATGGGACCAGGCAGCCCTAGCTCGCTCGTTCCGCTCCATGGGTCTGACACCTCCGGTCGGACCCGAGTGGATCGCCGATTCGGGAGCCACCTACCACACCACTCCTGACCCCGGTATACTTTCGTCGCTCCACTCTCCTTCTTCCTCTCTTCCTTCGTCCATTATGGTCGCCTATGGTTCTTGTCTTCCAGTCACGTCTATGGGTACCGCCGGTGCTCATGGCTCTTTTCGTCTTCCTGATGTTCTTGTTGCTCCTTCTATGGTTCATAACCTTCTTTTTATTCGTCGTTTTACAGCTGACAATTCTTGTTCTGTGGAATTTGACTCTTCTGGTCTTACTGTAAAGGATTTGGCTACCCGGCGTCCTCTGCTCCGATGTGACAACACCGGGCCCCTTTACACTCTTCGATTCCCGGCGGCGCCTTCGTCTTCTTCGCCGTCTGTTTTGTCAGCTGCCTTCGTCGCTTCTACTTCCTCTACTACCTGGCACCGGCGCCTCGGCCATCCTGGACGTGATGCTCTGATACAGCTCAGTCGTAGCTCCGGTCTTCCATGTACTCGAGCTCATGATGAGCAACTGTGTCATGCGTGCCAATTGGGCTGACATGTTCGTCTTCCTTTTTCTAGTTCTACTTCCCATGCAGCCCGCATTTTTGATCTTGTACATTGCGACCTATGGACATCTTCTATTATGAGTATTTCTGGTTACAAGTATTATCTTGTGGTTGTTGATGATTTTTCGCATTATTCGTGGACTTTTCCTCTCCGTGCGAAGTCTGATACGTTTACCACGCTCCTCCACTTCTTTACTTGGGTGTCCACACAGTTCGGCCTCACCATCAAGGCCGTCCAGTGTGACAATGGTCGCGAGTTTGATAACTCCACCGCTCGAGATTTCTTCCTCTCTCACGGTGTTCAGCTCCGCATGTCTTATCCATACACCTCTTCGCAGAATGGCAAGGCTGAGCGGATGATTCGTACCACCAACGACACCGTGCGTACCCTTCTCTTTCAGGCCTCTCTTCCCGCTCGCTTCTGGGCTGAGGGCTTGCACACCTCCACCTACCTTCTTAACCGCCTTCCTTCTGCGGCCTGCCCCGCTCCCACTCCTCACCACGCCCTCTTCGGTATCCCACCGCGGTACGATCACCTCCGCGTGTTTGGGTGTGCGTGTTACCCCAACACCGCTGCCACTTCCTTTCACAAGCTGGACCCTCGATCCACGCTCTGTGTCTTTCTCGGGTACTCCCCGGATCACAAGGGGTACCGGTGCTATGACCTTACCTCCCGACGTGTTCTCTTCTCGCGCCATGTGGTGTTCGATGAGTCCATCTTCCCCTTTTCCAGCACTACCACACCTCTGATACCTGACCCACCCTCTCTGTTTCCCACTGACCCGGTGGTCCAGCCACCTTTTTCGTGGTCTCCTGCAGGTACCGCTTCGCCGCGCTCCACGCCGGCTACCGGTCCCGGATCCCCTGCGGATCTGGGCCCATCGTCCTCCGGCGCGGCCCTGTCTTCTTCAGTTGGTACAGACCTGGGGCCTTCGTCCCCCGCTTCTACCCCGGGGGGGTCGTGCCGGTCGCCGACGCCGGATCCCGTCCCGGTACCTGCCCCAACACCTCCGTCGAGGTTCGCCGCGCCGGTACGGGTGTACCAGCACAGGCCGCGGCCGCAGCCGCTCGTGGTCCCTTCTCCACCAGGGACGCCGACACCACCGCCGCAGTCCCCGCCGGCTCGTGGTGCCCCGCCGGTTTACCACCCGCCGCTGCTTCACCGACATCCGCGGCATGTTCACCCGATGGTGACACGGCACGCGGCTGGCACACTGCCGCCTCGTGCCCTCGAGGCTTCGACCGACGACGCGGTGGTCTCCCCGGTACCCTCTTCCGTCCGCGACGCCCTATTGGACCCTCACCGGCGCCGCGCAATGGAAGAGGAGTACGCCGCGCTGCTCGCCAACCAGACGTGGGAGTTGGTGCCCCGACCACCAGGCTCCAACGTCGTCACTGGCAAGTGGATCTGGACCCACAAGCGCCGGGCTGACGGCTCTCTCGAGCGCTACAAGGCTCGGTGGGTCCTCCGGGGTTTCACTCAGCGCCCTGGAGTCGACTACGACGAGACCTTCAGCCCGGTGGTCAAGCCGGCCACCGTCCGTACTGTGCTCTCGCTGGCGCTTGCTCGGTCTTGGCCCGTCCACCAGCTGGACATCAAGAACGCCTTCCTCCACGGCCTTCTTACCGAGACGGTGTACTGCAGTCAGCCGGCGGGGTTCGTCGATTCCACCCGTCCTGACATGGTCTGCCGGCTCAACAGGTCCCTCTACGGCCTCAAGCAGGCACCTCGGACGTGGAACCACCGGTTTGCGGCTTTCTTGCTGACCCTGGGGTTCATAGAGGCCAAGTCTGATACATCCCTGTTCGTCTACCACCACGGAGCTGACACTGCATACTTGCTACTCTATGTTGATGACATTGTCCTCACCGCCTCCAGTGAGCCACTTCTCCGTCGGATCATCACCGCTCTCCAGCAGGAGTTCGCGATGAAGGATCTGGGTGAGCTCCACCACTTCCTCGGTGTCACTGTTGAGCATCGTCATGCCGGACTCCTCCTTCACCAGCGGCAGTACACTCGGGACATCCTGGAGCGGGCTGGGATGACTGACTGCAACCCCTGCTCCACTCCGGTCGACACTCAGGGCAAGCTGTCTGAGGCTGAGGGATCCCCGGTGGCCGATCCCACTGCGTACAGGAGTCTCGCTGGGGCCCTTCAGTACCTCACCTTCACCCGGCCGTACATCACCTATGCAGTTCAGCAGATCTGTCTTCATATGCATGACCCCCGGGAACCTCACCTCACGGCTCTCAAACGCCTCCTCCGCTACCTCCGGGGCACGCTCGACTTCGGCCTCCTCCTACACCGGGACTCCTCCACCGACCTCGTCGTCTACACCGACGCTGACTGGGCCGGGTGCCCGGATACTCGCCGCTCCACCTCCGGCTACGCCGTCTTCCTGGGCGGCAACCTGGTGTCTTGGTCGTCCAAGCGCCAGCCGGTGGTCTCCCGGTCCAGCGCTGAGGCGGAGTACCACGCCGTTGCTAACGGCGTGGCGGAGGCCGCCTGGCTCCGGCAGCTGCTTGCTGAGTTGCACACTCCGCCCTCCCGGAGCACACTGATCTACTGCGACAACGTCAGTGCGGTCTACCTCTCCACCAACCCTATCCAGCACCAGCGGACGAAGCATGTAGAGATCGACCTCCACTTTGTCCGTGATCGGGTGGCCATGGGTGAGGTGCGGGTCCTTCATGTTCCGACGACCTCCCAGTTCGCGGACATCTTCACTAAAGGCCTCCCGTCCTCGACCTTCGCCGAGTTTCGCTCCAGCCTCAACATCACCGGTGGCTAGTTGCGTCTGTGGGGGGTTGTGTGTGTTCTTTCTTGTTCAGCCTCGAACTCCGCTGCGCCGGTAGTTCAGACTGCGGGGGGGTGTTGGAGTATGTGTTTAGGCCCATGAGGCTAAGGCCCATGTGGCCCATGTATGGAACCTATATAGCTACCCTTCTAGGGTTAGCCCTAATCAAGAGAGACAACACTTTCAACAGGATCGACTTTGCTGGGCAGAATAACATGAAGCATATAGCTCCCGCTTCGAAGAGCAACTCGTGTGGAAGGTGTGAGCTTTGCAATATCTATACTTTTATCAACATCAACAAATATTTGCCTTCTGGATGCACCTGAGAGATTGCCATAACCAGTTAGATACAATAGGATAAGTGGAAACTCAGTCCCATTCAAAACATACATGCTAATACAAATACATCTGCTACTGTGGACTATGTAAAAACAAAGAAATCAGAGAGAAGAGGAACAGTAAATTGGCATCAGCTTGAATTATTGCTATTTTTCACGGAAATTATAAGTAGAATGTCATGACGAATAATGAGTGTCCGATTCTGAAATCTAAGATAAAGCACCATTCCAGTTTCTATTATATTCCCTAATATTTGCATAGAACAAGTACTAGATATTTGCATAACATCTATCCTTGTTCGCGCGTATTATTTTTTTACAGCAATATTTTGGATTAGAAAGGATGTATTTGTTCCTTATCACATATAGCCAGGAATGAAATATTGTACTTCTTCTATTATGCCAACGCAAGACTGGGATGTTCATACGCCACATTTAAAAACCAAAGGAAGAGAAGAGATGTACCTTCACTAGAACCTTTGACTTGCTCATCACCTTCACAACCTCACCAACATGTGAACCCGGTTCCTGAAGTAGATGCAACTCTTCCCGGCACAGTTTAACTGCGACACAAAAGCTGAGAGTTATCAACGATTGTAAGAAATAACACAGTTCATTCCAAAATCCTCATTAGAATTCTGTCGACACAATACTCCCTTCATTCCAAATTATAAGACGTTTTGGCTTTTCTAGATTCATAGCTTATGTTATGCAGTTAGGTATACACTATGTCTACGTAAATAGTAAAAACAATGTATCTAGAAAAGACAAAACGTCTTATAATTTGAAACGGAGGGCATACATTATGTCTACGTACACAGTAAAAGCAATGTATCTAGAAAAGCCAAAACGTCTTATAATTTGAAACGGAGGGCATCTAGCATCAGCACCTCATCTAACAGAAAGGATTTCACGAATGCTAGCGCAGAGAGCAAACAAATGCAACTCATCTAACAGAAAGGATTTCACGAATGCTAGCGCAGAGAGCAAACAAATGCAAACGCGCAACAGGGAAATTTCTCCGTGGAAGCAGCGTGCAACTGTAAAAGCGAGGAGATTTTCACTTTTCAGCAGTTAGTTGAACTGAGTTTAGTGACCTACAGTCCAAGTAATAGGCATGTTTCAATTCTGAAAGAGGTGTGACCATCATCAGGACTACACACTAGCAAAATTCAGCAATCTCCAATCGCCAACATGAAACACGAAGATCAAATTCCCTTTGGGAAGGGGGCCTTCGATTCTAAACCTGATCCATGGGTACTTGGATTAAACATGACTTGCGAAATTGCGAACATGTACAATTCCGGTTTTTCCAAATCCAAAATAAAACTGAAAACACAAGTCAGTGGATCGTCTTTTGGGCGCCCTACTTCACACACGCCCTAATCAGAGCAAGCGAGGAGACCGGCCTAAGCGCTAGAATAGAGATGAGAGTCTAGGGTTTCGGGGAACCAGCGCGCTTACCTTGGGAGTTGAGATCGTTACGCTGGGCCTCTTGGCGGCATAGGTCATTGGTCCTCTGCTGGACCGCGATGTGCTGGTTGTAGTACTTCCCCAGACCATCGCCGCCGCCCCTCGTCTTCGCCATGGCAGCCTCGTGTCCAGCCGCCGTCAGCGCCGAGGGCTTCGAGACGTCCATCGACACCGTCGCCATCGCGCGATTAAGCTCGCCGCTTCGCCCGTTCGCCGCGGCTGTTTTTATTTGTTGGATTCGAGAGTTTGGTTGCTCTCCTCGGCTCGTGGACTCCGATCGACTCTCGGGCCTGGGCTTGTGACTGTGTGAGGACGTGGCCGCGTGGGTTATTTCCGAAGAAAAAATCTGTATTTTTTTAAATCAAGAAAAAGTCTGTATTACCTACATGAATTATTACTGTAGCCTCAATTTTATCCTCGAAAAACTCCAAAACTGAACATGTTACTCCTTATATCAACTCTCGTTTAAATATAACTATATTATTATTATTTTTTAACGCTCCGGAAATTCCCGGCTCCTCGCGTGTCCTTCTACTGTTCAGCACTTTTCACTTTTTTATTTTCTTATTATTTTTATTTTTTTCTTTTCTTATTTTTAAAATTTTTCCTCTTTACATTTTTTCCTTCGCTTTCGCTTCGGCCTCCGGGAATTCCCGGCTCCTTGAGTGTCCTTCTACTGTTCAGCACTTTCACTTTTTTATTTTCTTATTTTTTTTACTTTTCTTATTTTTTTTATTTTTCCTCTTTCCATCTTTTCCTTCACTTTTCTTTTCCCATTTCCTCTCTTCTATGCGCGCGCAGCGAAGTGCGCTTACCTTCCTAGTATATCTCATGCTAGGTTACAAACAGTTTTCACGGTGGTTTCATCATTTTTATGTTATCCTGTATTCCTGTGCATGTTTCATAAGGTTCTTAATAAACTATAAAAAGTGCCTTTGCTTTTAATTTTGAGAAAATCTTAGAATAGACTAGGGCATGATAAATCTAAATAAAATTTAAGAACATGTGAAAATATCTCAAAAGCTTCAAAATAGATTTAGCCCTAGAAAAGGGGGGAATAACTAGAAAATTATCAAATCATTTTAATTGATGTCCAAATGCGTTTTAAAAAATTTCCAAAAATAAAAAAATGTGATGCAATATGCTAAAACAAAATATATACATTTAATTCTGAAGGCATTCTGGCTAGTAGCATCTCTTTTTTTGTTATGGAAAGTTTCAAAAGCATGTTTAGACATCGATATAACGCTTTCGCAATTTTCCAGAATTTTCTAGATGTTTTTCTCATTTTCATAGAGCTAGCTCTATTTTCTAAGCTTTTGGAGATGTTTTCGTGAGACCTAAATATTTTATTTAGGTTTACCATGTCCTAATCTATCTCTAGGAATTTCCTTAATGTTTTTAGAAGCTTAGAGTCATTTTTGTGAGTTAAAAATCTTATCAAGTATTTACTAGATTCAAACCATAAAAATGACGAAACAAAAAGGATCCCCTTAGGTTAATCCACCTAAACCAAATGTCATCATCTTGACAAACTCGGATCAAACAAACTAACTTATGGTAATCCCTAGAGCTACCTTCCGCACACTCCACTAGTGCAAGTCACAGGATCAAGTTGACTAAATACACATAGGTCGTCGTAACTCGAGATTAAATTTTATCAAGATATTACACAAACCAGCGGAAGTATACATAAAAGATGTTCAATATTTAAAGATTTGCAACCCACTGGATACGTCCGATGCGTGTTAGCGCTCAACTGCCCTGTTTTGCAACCTCTCTAGAACCACGGTCCAGTCGGCATCCAGTGCCACACCGAACATGTCCGGTAATTTTAGCGCCGAATATTTTCTAACACCGAATGCTCGAGTTTCTGTCCAGGTCACACCGGACACGTCCGGTGAGCATAGGTCCCGTGCACACATGACTCGTATGTGCTCCAGCGAAACTAGTGTAATGAAATACATTTCGTAATAAATCTAATAATATTTATTTGATATTATAAATATTAATTGTTAAAGAATTAGATAATTTTCAGATTAAAAACATGATTAAATCTAGAACATAAATCATGACAAATATATGAACTAGATTAAACATGTATAACATACTAGTATAGCAGATCAGTATATTCCACAGTATCAACATGACAAACATTGATAGTTCATCAGATAAATTAGATTGTACGAACGTCAAAATTAGATCAAAAGAATTATACCTTTCGGTTGTAGTAGTAGATGGTGTTGAAGATGTGGCTGGCGGTGGTGATGGAGCGAGATCGCTGATGTCGATGTCGTCGATGTTGAAGTCGTCGTCGAAGTCGTCGATGAGAGATGGAGGAGTATTCTTGATGGCGACCCCGCGAGCTCTAGCACGACGAAGCCGACGTGCCGATGCACCCTTCGAAAGACGAGCCATTGTGGAAGCTTTAGGAGCAGTCGTGCGAAGAACGCTTCCCAAAAACCTTATTCGCCTTCTCCCGGTGCAGGATCGCAAAGACGAGGGTTCCTGAGACCTGCTCACCCGGTCGCTGGTGCACGCAAGCGATCGGACTGGAGTAGCTACAGCGGCGGCGCAATAGTGAGTAGAGGCAAAAACCCTAGCTCAACTGGATACGTTTTGGTGTGGCCGGCAGGTTGCTTATATAGTCCTGTCCAACCAATCTCGTGTCGCGATCACGATCTAAATTGATTTAGGACTCTTAATTTGTAATCGATTATGACTCATGCAACTTGAAGGCCAAGAAACCAAAAACGAAAACAACAAAAGGAGATCGCGCTCCCGCAAGGCGAGGAGCCGGATTTTGGCGGACCATTCACGCAGGTGCCGCGCACCCACGCCCTTCGCCCCGCCCGGCCCCGCCCCGGCCCGACCCAGCGAGGCGAGGCAAGGCGAGCGAGCGCGCGTGTGAACTTCTCTTACTCCTCCTCACACTAGACTTGAGGAAGTGGAGAGGACTTCCATATTTAAGTATGACTACCTCCACTTCAACGAGCAAGGTGATACTAAAGAGTTCCCACATCCTCTCTTGCTCACATGAATGAGCCTTTGAGATTTATTAGAAATTTCACAATTGGTTATTGGGCCAAGCCCATATAAATTCTAACAATCCCCCACCAGATCTCAAATACTCATTTAGAGATTTGCATGTTCTCACTACTGTTTGATATACCAGTGTTTCGGCAGAGACTGTGAAGTTGAACTTCCGCCTAGAACCTCAAGCTACACTCATCCACAACTTGAACAATGGACTATGCCTTGAATAGCAAGTTTTGTGCGAATAAGCTTGGCTCAAAATCAAACTAGTACCTGGCTACCAATAGCCTTACTCCATTGGTGGAGCATATACATCGTACTCCCTGGTCTCTTCATGAGCTTACTAGAGACCACCCAAATCTCATAGACCGCGACTGTGGGGGATAGACCCCGTATACCCTCATAGGTAGTCTCGGGCTGCTCGGCAAGATGGCCCAGACCAGGCGAAGCCCAGCTTGCTGCCAACCAGGCTGGTGGGCTGGATATCAAGACGGAGGTGTGGTCCGTAACCGACCTCAATTCGGATCACGTACAAGGAAGTTTGTCCCGCAAGTAGTCTTTATCGGTTAGGATAGCTCGAGTCCTCCTAGGATACGACTTGGTGTAACCGACCTCTGTAACCCTGGCGGCTAACTATATAAAGCAGCCAGGGACCCCCCTAGAAGGCATCTAATCTAATCTTCAACTCAATCAGCCCTAGATCGGTCCTCAGATCTACGAGCTGAGTACCTCATTGTATTCCGATACTTGAGAACACAGATAACACGAGAAGCAGGACGTAGGGTATTACGCTTCCAAGCGGCCTGAACCTGGGTAAATCTTTTGTCTGGGTTGTCGTCTTGCTCCTCAACATCCAGATCGCGGTCTAAACGTAACCCTTGCTGAAACTCTACTACCGTGGGGCATCCCGTGGTAGACTGAAGATTATCCGTAATCAACAGTGGCGCGCCAGGTAGGGGTTGGTGTTTTAGATCTTGAGGCGATCCAGATGGTTTCCTTCCCCGCTTCCATGGATTTTCAAGCCGGCTACACGCTCACCGTCGGATCCTTCACCTGGACCACGAGCGTAGCTATGGCCCTCACGTCCTCGGGAGCGTCCAGGATGGTCCCAGCACCACCTGCTGTTCAGCCGGTCACAGCACCGCTTGCTGCACCTTCGGTCACAGCGCCAAGGTCATCGCCGCTGGTCCCAGCACCAGTTGCGCAAGATTCCGTGTTGCCCTCAGCGGTCACGGAGAGGATGGCCGCCCAGGCCCCCCGGAGACAGCTTCCTCGCTACCAGAGGAGGCACATTGACAACTCAGATCTGATTGAGCTAATCGACCGACAGGGTCGTGGTTTGGTGGAGATGTTGGATCTAGTCGAGACTGCTCGCAACCAGCTTCACCAAGCGCCAGATTTCTCTGGCTTCACCCCTGTCCGACCACGACAGCGCAGCCACGTCCGCCAAGCACGCGCTGCAGATCCAGTTAACGGCCCTCGTTGGTTAGATCCCAACCAGCGCCGAGTACCCGCTGCAAGAAACCCACCCTCCCTCTTTCCAACAGGATCCCAGGGGGTGGTCCGCCAGCGCAAATCGGGTCGCCTACTGCCTCGGTACGACTCATCTGTGCGCAGCATGCAAGCCCCACGGCCCGTGCTGCTGCACGAGTTCATCGAAGCACGATGCCCAAGTCTCGCTCCTCACCGACAACGACATCGCAGAGCACACAGACCGCAGACCACAACGGCTCCGGCCAATGCATCTACAACGCCTGCGGTCAACCGAACAGTCCTTCCCTTCGGGATGGACAACGCAGCCGCAACGTACTCCCGCAGTACTCAGCGTCATCATGCCGGACTACTACGCGCGGACCACGTCCCGGTAGATCCAACACACGTCATCAACATGGTTGAGTTACAGACTCTAGATCCCGTACCTCAGGAAACCGAGCTGGTCTCTCCTACCTTGTCAGATCTGCTCGCACAGATCCAGTTCACACCCTCGCCTTCCCGTGACTGCACGAACACCTTGATGTCCGAGGAGGAAGTCCAGGGGAACGAGGGTCCGGACGACGATTCCGCTCTGATGGCCTACGAGCATCACGTTGACCCCGACAGTACCATGCTTGATCTCACCAGCTACCTCCCGGGTCTTGGTGACATGATCTTCGTGGTCAGCGACAATGAGCCACCGCCACAAAACGAGACGGATGAACAAAGATGACTACGCGAAGAACGCAACACCGAGCGAGATCGCCGTCGCGCTGCCGAACTCGCCCCTGTCAATCAAGGTGCGAGGAGAGAGGCTCGACAACCACAGCGTCGCCCATGGCGTCGCAACCTACGAGATGAGCTCAACGTGGCCGGCAACGCGCCCGTCCACCAGACACCCACGGCAAACATAGCTGTTGCCATGGAGAAGTTGAACCAACTACCTCCGAACACACCCGGCGTCGCTGAGATCCGCGGATTCCTGGAAGCTACAGAGGACCAAGTCAACGACCTCCGCTCCACAGGTTCCATGGCATCATCCTACCGGTCTCGCCGTCCTCGGCGCTACCGCGACCAGCGTGATCAGCGATCGGAGAGCGGGGGTGACAACTCCTCCAACAACGGAAGACGTGTTCCTGCTCGTGAGCGGCTGCGCTACGCAGAAGACGGCGGCTACGGTTACAACGACGATCGTAACGCCTATCACGATAATGCCTCGAGGCACAACCATGGTCAGCCCAACCGACAGCGCGCACACCCACGGGGACGACACGACGACGAGGTGGTCCAACCTAACCGTCGCGATCTCCGCGAGCGAATTGATGAGCGCTATCGCGCACGCAGGAACCTCGGCGGCATCCCTCCCTTCTCGGAAGCACTCAAGGCTGTAATCTGGCCAAAGAGTTTTCGAACATCGGAGATCAAGTCCTACGACGGCAAAGCAGATCCTGAGCACTGGATCACGCTGTACGAAGTTGCTGTCCAGGCAGCCGGCGGCGACGAATACGTCATGGCTAACTACCTCCCGGTGGTGCTCGACAACACAGTCACTACGTGGCTGCTCCGTCAATGTCTGGGATCCATCCACAGCTAGGCACAGCTTCGTCAGATGTTCATCGATCACTTCAAGCCGACGTGCGTCCAGCCCGGCTCCAAGTACGCCCTCAAGCAGATCCGACTACGCCCCAAGGAGTCTCTGCGGCAGTACATCTGGCGCTTCTCGGAAACCTTGAACCGGGTGTCCGACATCTCTCCGGAGACGGCCGTCGACGCATTTATCAATGGCCTCGTCCAGCCATGAGGTCACGATCTACAAAAGGCGCTACTGCTCCGGCAGCCGAGAACCATGGAGGACCTCTTCAGCATTGCCCATGACTACGCCCTACTGGATGACGGGATGAACCAAGGCGAAGAGGGCCCCTCACACCGTTACCGCCGTCAGAATGACGACTCCGACGACGAAAGCGACGTCGACAGACCACCACGCCGACAACATGATCGACGTCGCGACCAGCGTTTCAAACGCCGTGGTCAGGACAATTACGACGGACGGCAGAATCGTGGCCGTAATAGCGATTCCGTCAATGCAGTAAAGGGCAAGCAGTCAGCACCTGACGAAGCCCTAGAGAAGATCCTAGCCCAAGACTGTCCTGGACATCCTGGCAAAGGTCACACCATGGGAGAATGCCGGGTCTTGACAGAAGCACTTGTCAAGTCTAACAAGCGGCCTCGCCCTAATCCCAAGCCGAAGCCGAAGCCCGCTGACCAGCAGGAAGAAGAAGAACAACAACAAGAGGACAACCCGCGACGCGCGTTTCGGGAACCTGTGAAGAATGTTGCTGCCGTGATCTTCGGCGGCAAGGTGGGGCTCGAAACTAACCGGGATCGGAAGTTGTTGTCACGTGCTATCGTGGCTATGCAGAATCCGGACGACCTCATCGCTGATGTTAAAGTTCCAGCATGGTCCGAACAGCCAATATCGTTCAGCCACAGCGATATGTGGGCACGGATCCCCGACCCCGGGCGTTTCCCGCTGGTCCTCGACCCGGTTGTCGACGACGTTCGCTTCGAAAAAGTGCTCGTCGATGGAGACAGTGCTCTGAACATACTGTTTTACCCTGCTTTCAAAGAGCTGGGTATTCCTCAAGACAAGCTACAGCCCTACGACACGCCCTTCTGGGGCATCATGCCTGGAGCACCATCTTACCCCCTGGGGCAGATCACGCTGGATGTCCAGTTCGGTACAAAACAGCACTTCCGTACCGAGCACATCACCTTCATCGTGGCCGACTTCGAAGGGATCTACCACGCTATCCTCGGTAGACCAGGCATCGCCAAGTTCATGGCGGTCCCTCATTATGGATACTTGGTCCTAAAGATGCCTACTGAGCACGGCACCCTCTCTTTACGGGGTAATGTGTTCATGGCTCGTGAGTGCGAAACACAAGCCTACGCTGCTGCAGAGTGCCAGGACCTGCAGCATGCCTTACGGCATACCAGCCTTGACGTCGAGAACGTCCCATCGGCAGAGCTCGAAGTACCTATCGGGTCAGCGCGGCGTCCGTCTAACAAGACTGCTCAGCACAAGATTGTGCGCCTCTCTGACGACGACCCGTCCACGACGAAGATCGGAGACGGCCTTCCTCCCAAATAGGAAGACGCGCTCGTCCAGTTCCTCCGGGACAACATCAGCGTGTTCGCATGGAAGCCCTCCGACATGCCCGGTGTTCCGCGGGAAAAGGCCGAGCACTACTTGGACGTGAAGACGACTGCCAAGCCAGTCAAGCAGAAGATGCGTCGGTTCGCACGCGACCGCAAGGAGATCATTAGAATAGAAGTAGCTAAACTCTTAGCCGCTGGTTTCATTAAAGAAGTGTACCACCCGGATTGGTTAGCCAACCCGGTGCTTGTTCAGAAGAAGAATAAAGAATGGAGGATGTGCATTGATTACACAGATCTCAACAAGCACTGCCCTAAGCAGGCTTTCAATCTCCCTCGCATCGACGAGGTTGTAGACTCCACTGCAGGTTGCGAGTTGCTCTCGTTTCTTGACTGTTACTCCGGCTATCATCAAATAGCTCTCAAATTGGAGGACCAAGAAAAAACAGCTTTCATCACCCCCTTCGGTGCTTTTTGTTACACGACCATGGCATTTGGTCTCAAAAACGCCGGGGCTACCTACCAACAGGCTATCCAGTCCTGCCTAGAACAAGAGATCGCCGACGATCTCGTCGAGGCATACGTAGATGATGTGGTGATAAAGACTCGGAAAGCCGACACTCTAATCGAAAATCTTCAGCGCACCTTTGATAAACTCAATGAGTTTAAGTGGAAATTGAACCCAAACAAGTGCGTTTTCGGTGTCCCGTCGGGAATCTTGCTTGGCCACCTGGTTAGCCAGGATGGCATCAGGCCAAACCCTGCAAAAGTTGCCGATATCCTTAATCTCCGACCACCCAGGTGCGTCAAGGATATCTAGAAACTTACCGGTTGTATGGCTGCCCTCAGCAGGTACATCTCCCGCATGGGCGAAAAAGGACTTCCCTTTTTCAAGCTACTCAAAGCCAAGGAAAAGTTCAAGTGGACAGAGGAAGCTAACCAGGCTTTCGAACAGCTCAAGGCTTATCTTGCGTCCCCATCCCTCCTGACAGTCCCAAAGCCAGACGAAGAATTGCTCCTATACATAGCTGCTACGACCAACGTGGTCAGCACGGTGCTAGTAGTCGAGCGTGAGGAAGAAGGGAAAGCTTATGGGGTCCAGCGACCCATATACTACATCAGTGAAGTGCTTACCGAATCCAAGCAGCAGTACAACCAGGTACAGAAGCTCTTGTATGCACTGCTGATTACCAAACGCAAATTACTCCACTACTTCCAAGCATTCAAGATCACGGTGGTCTGCGACGTGCCGCTTGGCGATATCCTCCGCAACAGAGACGCCAGTGGTCGCATCGTGAAATATGCACTGGAATTATCAGAATTCACGCTGCAGTTTCGTAGCCGTAGAACCATAAAATCACAGGTTCTCCCGGACTTCATCGCGGAGTGGTCTGACATTTGCCTACCTCTGGCTGACTCCGTCACCGAGCACTGGCAAATGTACTTCGACGGGTCCTTGAAGATAGATGGTGCTGGTGCAGGTGTATACTTCATCTCTCCTTCTAAGGATACGATCAAATACGTTTTGCGTATACACTTCCGGGCTTCCAACAACGTAGCAGAGTACGAAGCAGCCTTGCATGGCCTTCGTATCGCAGTCGAGCTTGGTATCAAACGGCTCCTGGTCTACGGGGACTCTGCCTTAGTCATCAACCAGGTGAACAAGGAGTGGGACACAGTCCACGAAAAGATGGATGCTTATGTCGCGGCAATACGCAAGTTGGAAATCAAGTTTTACGGACTCGAGTTCATCCACATCCCGCGAGCACAGAACGTGGGAGCCGATGAGTTGTCCAAGCTAGGCTTGACCCGTGCTAAGTTACCTCCCGGGGTATTTGTTCAAGACCTCTTAAAGCCTTCGATCTCAGATCAGGCTGACCAGACTACGAAACCTGATGCCACGACGTCAGATCTAGTCGCACTACTCAATAACAATACGAAGGACAATGAGTCACCAGGTCAGCAGGAAGCTGATGTAGGTATAGAGCTACCCGAGCAGGTAGTGCCTCCCCAGCCAGATTGGAGAGAGCCCTTCATCAAATACCTGAATGAACACCTAGTTCCGGAAGACAAGATTGCTGCCCAGCAATTGGTCCGCAGAGCCAAGCTTTATGCCATGGTCAACGGTGAACTAATGTGAAAAAGACCCAGGTCCATCATTTACCAAAAGTGCATTACCCAGAAAGA
This sequence comes from Saccharum hybrid cultivar R570, assembly GCA_038087645.1. Classification (NCBI taxonomy): domain Eukaryota; kingdom Viridiplantae; phylum Streptophyta; class Magnoliopsida; order Poales; family Poaceae; genus Saccharum; species Saccharum hybrid cultivar. The sequence continues at coordinate 909,199 of JAQSUU010000810.1, forward strand.
GGGCCTCGAGCTCTTGAAAGAGATTCATGAGGGTATGTGCGGTAACCATGCAGCTTCTCGGACGCTGGTCGGCAAAGCTTACCGAGCAGGTTTCTACTGGCCTACAGCTGTTACTGACGCCGAAGATTATGTGCGGCGATGCGCAAACTGTCAAATGTTTGCTAAGCAGATCCATGTCCCAGCACATGATTTGCAAACCATTCCAGTTGCTTGGCCCTTCTCGTGCTGGGGACTGGATATGATCGGTCCTTTCAAAAAAGCACCCGGCGGCTATGCTTCTGTTTACGTGCTCATCGACAAGTTCTCCAAGTGGATAGAGTACAAACCAGTCAAGCAAGCCACCGCTGAGAAAGCCGTACAATTTCTAGACGAGGTTATCCATAGGTTTGGCATCCCAAACTCTATAATCACCGATCTGGGGTCACAATTCACAAGTGATGCTTTCTTTAACTTTTGCGAAGACAACTGCATCAAAGTTAAATACGTCTCCATCGCTCACCCCAGAGCAAACGGTCAAGTAGAACGAGCAAATGGAATGATCCTCGACGCTCTCAAGAAGCGAGTCTACCAGGCGGACAAGGTTCTCAAACCTGGTCGGTGGCTCCAGGAGCTCCCTGCTGTGGTCTGGGGACTGCGCACCCAACCCAGTCAAAATACCGGAGTATCACCATATTTCATGGTATACGGCTCCGAGGCTGTTCTACCAGCTGAAGTCGCATTCAGATCACCACGAGTCACCTACTACAACGAAGACGTTTCCAACTCTGCCAGGGATGTCGACATCATCGCTAAAGAAGAACAGGCATTAGATTCGTGTGTTCGGACCGCCAAGTACTTAGCGGCCGTATGTCGTTACTATAATCGCAACGTCCGAGGATGCTTGTTCGTGGTCGGTGATCTCGTGCTCCGTCGGATTCAAAAGACCGATGGCCTCCATAAACTATCACCAAGGTGGGAAGGACCGTTCAGGGTAAAGGCCGTCACACGCCCAACATCCTATCGGTTGGAGACATTAGAAGGTGTTGAAGAGCCTAATTCATGGCACATAGAGCTGCTCATACGCTACTACGTGTAAATCCTAAGATATGTATTTCATCACCTCTAATTTGTTTCTTTATATAATGGAAGTTTTCGTCTCTCTCTGCTTTCCAGTTGCAATCTTCTTTAAAAGGGTTTTGTACACACCTTGCATACATGCACCCTGCATATGTCACATCCAAACTTTATTCTTGCTCGCCGAGAACGACTTGACAAGACACCACGTCTCGGTCCTCTATCGATGTGCTACAGCTCCGCGCTACTCAGCACTAGGCGATCCGATGGTTGTCCTCTAACGGTACTTAGGATCGTACCTAGTGATCCTGGCGCATCGCGCTGTTCACTAGTGCGTCCCTGGGTCACCTAACTGAGCTAGTCGCTTCAAGAGCAAGGATAAAACTTGGATGTCGACACATACTTTCGAAATAAACTTTATGTGTTTAGTTATGCATAAAGTAAAACTTAGAAACGGCAAAATACTTATCACACGCTTAAGTAAACGCCTGAAATATACATTGCCATAACGAGTTTCTGAGCACCTCATGCTCTGTTTAACTCCTAAACATATTGTTCATACATAATGTTTCTACATGGCTGCCTACTGACCACCGTCTGTCGTTACAGGATCTTCGATCAGCACCATGTCTTCTACCAAGGCTGCGGCGGTAGGAGCAGAGGAGGCCCGGAGCTCTTCAGCAGCGTCGTCGTCCAGCTCTAGAGCGATTCCAAGGGACACGACGGCAGGATCCACTTCCCTATAACGGGAACGGACCACGACCATTGAGCGAGCCGCGCCGAGCCACAAGCAAGCCACGTCAAGCCATCTCTCGAACATCGCAACACGCTGATTACTCCCACCGGTCGTCAATAAAGCTAAGTATTATTTTTAATTGAAAATTACTTCGATCATCGTACACCTCCGCCGACCACCCTAAGGGTGCGCTCCACGTTGAATTTTCTCATACATATAATCCAAAGCATGTATAAGTTTTTACAATGGTTCGCCGATACGTTTTCCTTCCTGCTTGAGAATCCCAGAGCCGGCACTGTCTCCGGCTCCATCCCACGCATGCATGAGAGTCCGCCCTCTGTGCTACGGGTAGTCGACAGTTGCTCCCTGGTAACACTGGCACTCTACGCGCGGCAGCGTTCCGTACCTCGCGCTACAAGATGTTGGTTAGCCCAGGGCTGGCGCATTCTCCAGGACAGGTTAATACATCGCGCTACGTCGCTACATAACAAAAGGGCTAAAAACAGCTAATGTTATTTTTTGAATATTACACCAAGTATAATTCATCGCCAACCGAACACCAAGTGTTTACTTCACCTCCTATAGAAAGGTCAATATATTTCGTACATCATCATGTACTACCGCTCTCCGTGTTTATTTTTAGGAACACAGTTCGGTCAGCGAGCTCATGCTTCGGGGTTCGCAAAGACCACTACGGTGCTCGAGGACTCTGGCCAGACCACGCTCGTGCTCGGGGACTCTGGTCAGACCATGCTCGTGCTCTGGGACTTCTCGCCAGACCACGCTCGTGCTCTGGGACTTCTCGCCAGACCACGGCTCGACTAGTGCTCGGGGACTGCCTCGATCACTCTCCGACCATGACTCGGGGACTTCGTCACTCGCTCCTCGACTGCTCTCCGACCACGGCTTGGGGATTTCGTCGCTCGCTCCTCGACCTGTGCTCGGGGACTGCCTCAACCACTCTCCGACCACGGCTCGGGGACTTTGCGTCTCAACTACATGTGACTGGCAACTCGCATACAGTTGGGATATTTTTTTTCTCATTTGGACCTTGCTACAAGGCTCATACCTCGCCTTCCAGCAAGCTCAGGGACTACATCGGTACGATGCACCTGCCGATGCATCTCGTATCGCCTGTATGACGATTGGATTCTCAACTTAACTGGGAATTCTTTTTAGACCCTGGCACCACGTGCCTACGTCACCTACTACCAGGCTCGGGGACTAAGTGGGCACACTTCACCTCGCGCTGAATGTGCTTATTTTTTGACCACTACGCCTCTGATGATCAAAGATGCTACACTTCAAGACGCACTTACATTTCTTTTCAGAAATACAAGTGGGCACACTTCCCGGGACAGAAATCTTTTTCTTTCTTCTTAAGAGCACCATACATTCTTCGGACAACCTACTTCTCCAGCGACAACGGTGGTCAGAGATGTCAAGAACTCAAGCCTCACTATTCGGAGAAGGTTAAAATGGCGTGTCGCATCAGAATACATGGCGCTCGGGGACTAGCTGTGGGGGGATAGACCCCGTATACCCTCATAGGTAGTCTCGGGCTACTCGGCAAGACGGCCCAGACCAGGCGAAGCCCAGCTTGCTGCCAACCAGGCTGGTGGGCTGGATATCAAGACGGAGGTGTGGTCCATAACCGACCTCAATTCGGATCACGTACAAGGAAGCTTGTCCCGCAAGTAGTCTTTATCGGTTAGGATAGCTCGAGTCCTCCTAGGATACGACTTGGTGTAACCGACCTCTGTAACCCTGGTGGCTGACTATATAAAGCAGCCAGGGACCCCCCTAGAAGGCATCTAATCTAATCTTCAACTCAATCAGCCCTAGATCGGTCCTCAGATCTATGAGCTGAGTACCTCATTGTATTCCGATACTTGAGAACACAGATAACACGAGAAGCAGGACGTAGGGTATTACGCTTCTGAGCAGCCTGAACCTAGGTAAATCTTTTGTCTGGGTTGTCGTCTTGCTCCTCAACATCCAGATCGCGGTCTAAACGTAACCCTTGCCGAAACTCTACTACCGTGGGGCATCCCGTGGTAGACTGAAGATTATCCGTAATCAACAGCGACTTATACAGTCGAACTCATATAGGTATGTTCTTTCAAGAATGCTCTGTAGGATAGCATCTTCGCTTGTTAAAGCCAATAAAACATGTTAAGGCATTAGCCAACCTACCATACAGTGCCTCAACGCTTTGTGAGTATTGCATCTTCACATAGAGAGGGTTACAATTATACTCTCCTCAGTTTACCAATAGTTTGTTCTTCCCAGATCCTAAGTCACGGGATCTCCGATTAAAAAGGTTGGATTACTACTACTGTAAACTCATATGGGTCTCAAACCCATCTCCCTTGATGATATTTCTATCACATTTCGTGATAGCCCTTTGGTAAAGGGATCTGTCAGGTTCTTGTCTGTTTGCACATAAGCCACAGTGATTACTCCGAAGTTTCTCAAGTTCCTGACATACTTCAAACGTCTTTTAACGTGTTTTGTTGACTTCGCATTATCCTTAGCACTATTTATTTTAGTGATCACTGTTTGGTTATCACAGTTCATAAGGATAGCCGGTATTGGTTTTTCAACCACCGGCAAGTCTAACAAGAGCTCACGCAGCCACTCTGCCTCTGCAGAAGCTGTATCCAAAGCAGTAAGTTCTGCTTCCATGGTAGATTTAGTCAAAATAGTCTGTTTACTAGACCTCCATGACACTACACCACCTCCAAGAGTAAACACATACCCACTAGTGGCATAGATTTGATCAATATCAGAAATCTAGTTCGCATCACTATATCTCTCTAGAACAGCTGGGTGCCCAGAATAGTGAATCCCAAAACTCATTATACCTTTGAGATAACGCAAGACCCTCTCAAGTGCATGCCAATGATTATCACCCAGATTGGACATGTACCTACTCAACTTGCACACGACAAAAGAGATATCTGGTCTGATTGCGATAGTTAGATACATGAGTGAACCAATTATCTGAGAATATCTCAATTGATCTCTAGCAATCTCCTTATTCTTTCTCAATGTCACACTAGGATCATAAGGTGTTGGAGTAGGCTTGCTATCCATAAAGCCAAAACGGCTCAAGACCTTCTCAACATAGTGAGATTGTGACAAGGTAATCCCACTATCTTCCTTAATTAGCTTAATGTTTAGAATTACATCAGCTTCATTAAACAACAAAAGCCCGCACCAGTTAAAGTAGTATCAAACTTCTCATGCCATTGTTTAGGTGCTTGTTTCAAGCCATACAAAGACTTCAGTAATCTACACACATTCTGCTCTTCACCTTTTACTACAAATCCATCTGGCTGATCCATATAAATCTCCTCATCCAACTCTCTATTAAGGAAAGCTGTCTTCACGTCCATTTGATGAACGAGAAAACCATACGACGCAGCCAGAGAAAGTAGCACTCGAATAGTGGTCATTCTAGCAACAGGTGAATAAGTATCAAAGAAATCCTCGCCTTCCTTCTGGGTATAACTCTTAGCCACAAGCCGAGCCTTGTACTTGTCAATAGTACCATCAGGCCTAAGCTTCTTCTTGAACACCCACTTACATCCAATTGGTTTACAACCAAAAGGTAGCTCAGATAACTCCCAAGTTCCATTAGAAAGAATCGAGTCCATCTCACTACGAATAGCTTCTTTCCAATCATCTGCATCTGGAGATGCGTATGCCTCTGTAATAGAGGTAGGAATATCGTCCACAAGATACACAATGAAATCATCACCAAAGGATTTTGTAATCCTTCGTCTCTTGTTCCTCGCAAGAACTTCATTGTCATTCTCCTCAAGGACTTCTTCAGGTGGTTGCTCAAATGACTCAGTAGAAGACTCAATAGGTACAGTAAAATCAGGAGCTATCTCAGAGGAAAATATAGCATTGCTACACATATCTTTCATAGGGAATATATTTTCAAAAAATGTAGCATCACGAGATTCAAAAATTGTATCCACATGCATATTAGGAACTTCAGATTTTACTACTAAAAATCTATAGGCAATGCTATGGTGAGCATACCTAGAAAGACACAATCCACAATCTTCGGTCCAAGCTTACGCTTCTTAGAAATTGGGACATTGACTTTCATCAAACATCCCCATGCGCGCAAGTATGAAAGTGATGGTTTCCTTCCAATCCAATTCTCATATGGAGTTGTCTCTTTATTTCTATTTGGAATTCTATTCAGGACATGACTCGCAGTCAATAGAGCTTCCCCTCACCATGCCTTAGATAGACCAGCAGTGTCTAACATGGCGTTCACCAAGTCAATCAGCGTGCGGTTTTGTAACAGATCAACACGATTATACGAGATTAAGTAAGAAAATCTTCCGCCGAGGCAGATAATTTACTAAACTTAAGCCCGTACAACCCGAGATGCCGTAAAATCATGAAGGATTTCAAACCAACCAATAACAAACCAAGGTCGTACTAGTTTAGCAGCCACCGTCACATGTTACATAAAGTTCACAACGACAGTTGAATACATCAGAGTTCAAAACATAAAGTTATTACAACACAAATTCAAAAGACATAGCGGAAGCAAGTAGTTTTAAAAACACACACACACACACTTAGTTTAGATACAGTGCCAGTAGGTAGTCATCTCCAACAAAAGCATCAGAGGGGAGATACGGAGTGACCATTGCCCTTGGTCCTAGTTGTCACCCATCGCTGGATACAGGCAGTTAATGCAGTAGCTGTAGTACATTTGACCATCTGCAACAACAATGGAAACAACGCCCTGAGTACGAGAAGGTACTCAGCTAGACTTACTCATCTTAAACCAAAAATAAATGACACCAAGGAGTATGCAAGGCTTTTATAAGGTGGACTAGCTTGACTTGTTTTACAGAAAAGCATAAGTTATCATCTATGAACCATTTAAAATATAAGCATCAACTTGATTATACCTGATTAATCTAAGTAAGCACCTATGCTAGAGCAATTACTTGATTAGCCATTAACATCAAAGGTTACCATCTCAGGTTTGACATTTCCAACATCATCCACATAACCATTCGTGTTCTATTAGTATTACTACGATGCCGTAGCTCGAGTCAAGTGCTCACTATCCAGGAGCGATGGCAATTCGAATCGATTCCTAACCAGCTGGTGATTTATTCCTCACACAAACCACACTCACCGATCAAGTGAGCTACAGATCACCAATGACAAGATTCTGGTAAACGTCGTGGGATAAACTGGGGCTGTAGTACCTAGGGACCGCCCGACTGCCAGGACGCACCTTGGGCTCACTCTTCGTGTCCCCTGTCATACTCCCTTCAGCACCAGTACGTGCACCCGTGTAGGTCCCGGCCCAAATCATGTCACTAGCTTCGCGGTCGAAAGGTACTTTATTCGACCAACTAAATGTGAGGCATGCATTCAATATGACAAGAGGAACGAGCAACGATCGGTCCTTAATCGACACAGACGGGATCACTATAGTCCAAAACCCTATAAGACTCCGCCCGGTCTCCGTTTATCCCTCAACACTGGGTTACTTTCCATAATAACAATTATAGCCATCCATAACCAGGTATCCACCTATATCTCGTAGGTGACAGGAAATCATCCGACTTCTACCGATCTAAGCATGGCTAAACAATACTTTTAATCCTAAACTAAAATAGGATTCTATGCATATTTATGGGACAAGGAAAATGTATATATGCAGCAAGTGTTTTCACTCAACTCCTATAACTTAATGTAACAATATATATAACTCATATATAAAGAATTGTTTGAATAAAATAGGGAATTTAGAATGCTCCGGGGCTTGCCTCTTTCAAACGAACTAGGCTGGTGATCTACGTACTCGAGCAACTCCTCTCCTTGCTCCTCTTCCTTGGGCACCTCCTGTGCTTGGGGATCTTACGGATCTGCTCCGGTCTGCTCTTTCGGCACTGCTACTAGCGACTCCTCCTATGATCCTATATGATGCAGTTGCATAAATAAACATGCAAACGATGCATCAGATGCAGTGGAATGCCATGCTCATGATGTCATGATATGCAGATGAACACATTGAAACCTATGGTATAGATTAGAAACGAAAAGCTTCCTACAAAGTAGTCCACATCATCCAAGCCTAATCATTAAACAAACAAGTCATCTTTTCATACCATAGCTAGCATGTAACCCTATCAAGTAACACCAGTAAGGTAGTTCGGTGCTTCAAAGATACACCAAACACTTCTTATTACTTTAATTACTCATAAATAATAACTCTTTATTTTCTATTTAAACTAGGGTTACACAGTAACACCTATTTCTATTGCATGGAAACATCTACAAAAATTATAGTAGTATATTCCTACTCCAAATAGCATACTACAGAAATTTCATGGGATTTGGATAAGTAAAACAATCTATACAAAATTAACAAGCTATAGCATAATATTGAGTATGAAAATATTTAGTACTATGAAAAGTATCAAACAACAGAATTAGCATTTTTCCTATGTTCTACACCACACACCATTAGTATACAAAAATTATCATAGGCATGTTTTATTCATATTTTTCCCTATATCAAAAATAATAAATCTAGGCAATAAATAGCACTTGAACTAGACATCACTAATTTTTCATAGAATAGGCATTATATATAATTTTCTCAAAAACTATAGTACACAAGAAGAGCAACAAACTTGGAATCATATTTTTCTGATTTTTCTTGGATTTACTACATATTTTCTAAGATATTAGCAAAAATAAGGGTTAAATAAATCTCCACGGAAAAGTATTTCAAACTTGACATGCAATAATTTTACATCATAGATCTGGCCTTAAGAAGTCTACCAAAATTTATTTCACAATTTTTGGAGCTAAAATAAATACACAACATTTTTTCCAAGCATTTCTCCTTTCAAAAGAAAACGAAAATCGAAATCTGTTTTCTTTTTCTGCCTAACATGTCGGTCTGCGAGCTCCATTGGCCCACTACCGAAAATGGCCCCGGCAGCCCACGCGGGGAAACGAGTGGCCCGGCTCGGTGGCGCGGCCCACTGACGCTGTGGCCCAAGGAAAAACAGAGAGGGGGGAAGCGGGGCACGGGCACGACGCCGGTGCCCGCGACGTCGCGGCGGTGCAGTGCCCGCCGGCGGCCAACAGCCAACTCTGACCAAGCGGGGACCAGCGAGCGGGCACACAAGACTCGCAGAAAGATGGCAAACATCAGAGTGCAGCGCGTGGGGGTCGAGAGAGGGCAAGGACACCGGAGGGGCGGAACGCGAGCTCGGTGGCCAAAAATGGTGGCGCGGCGGGACGCGCACAATGGAGGCTTACCGGAGGCGGAGGTGGAGCACGGAGGTGCGTTCGGAGGAGAGGAGGAGATGGCGAAGCGTGACGCGCGAGCAATTGCTCGAAGAAAGCTCGCCGGCGGCAGAACGTGGCGATGGAGCAAGCAGCAGCGGTGGCGAGCGTGCGAGAGGACGCGAGGGCGTGCTGCGTTCTCTCTACGGGCGAAAGAGAGAATGAGTGAGGGAGAGGGAGGAAGTAGGGGCGCGGGCGTGTCGCCAAGGAGCCAGGCGCGCGGGGGCCACGGACGGCCACGCGGAGGGCGGCGCCGGCGCATGGCGGCCACAGAGCGGTCGGCCCGTTAACTGCGAAAATGCTTTTTCTTTTCTAAATCAAATTTCAGATTTTTCTAATTCATTTCAAATTCAAATTTTGAGGAAGAAAGAGACATTTTCACAAGTTGACCCCAAAACAAAAGTTGTTCAAAATTTAATTCTCTACAACTTTGGTTTAGGGCACTTTTTAAAATTCCCAACAGATTTTGAATTAATGATTTAAAGTCAAAATTTTAATTTAAAACCCATTTTCAAGAATATTTATAAAAGCAAATTTGGGGAGATTTTGAATACAAAAGTTGCTCCAAAAATCATGCTAATTAATTCTAGGTTATTTTAAATCATAGCCAAACATGTTTCCCTAACCTAGCAAGTATAATTAGGGCAAACATAAAACTAACAATCATATGCAACATACTTGTTTCAAAATGATGTTTCACACGTTTTAATTCTGTTTTAAACTTATATTGCATGTGATTATGAAATGCATTTGATGCTAATGCTCATGCTTTGAGATGCTAATGCATGCTTAACACCGAGGTGTTACAGCCTTCCCCCTTATGAGAATCTCGTCTCGAGATTTTGAGTTATGAACCATTTGTTATAAAAGTCTTTATAAGCGGTTTGCAGATATTCTTCTGTTTCCCACGTCGCATCACCCTCATCGTGATGACTCCACTGTATCTTGTAAGTCGTCACCACTTTATTCTGAGTGACTCGATCCTTAGTATCCAACACTCGAACCGGTTGCTCACGGTATTCTAAGTCTGCTTTGATCCGAATACCCTGAGGTTTTATTCTCTCTTCCGGAACACGCAAACATTTCTTCAACTGTGATACATGGAAGACTGGAAAGATCGAACTCATCGCTTCTGGTAATTGCAACTTGTAAGCCACGGGACCCTTCTTCTCTATGATCTGGTATGGTCCTACAAACCTAGCAACACGTTTTTTCTTGATTACAAACCGTTTCTTCTTCATTGGGGTAACTTTCAAGTAGACGTAGTCACCAACTTGAAATTCTAGCGGTCTTCTCCTCTTATCTGCATAACTCTTCTGACGTGATTGTGCAGCTTGCATGTTTTGTTGGATGATACTGACCTTTTTCTTAGCCTCATCTACAAAATCAATCCCGTAAAACCTTCTTTCTCCAGGTTCAACCCAATTTAACGGTGTCCTACATTTTCTGCTATACAGGGCTTCAAATGGTGCCATCTTGATACTCTCTTGATAACTATTATTGTAAGCGAACTCTGCCAAAGGTAACCATGATTCCCATGAACCTCTAGATGATAACACACACGCTCTAAGCATATCTTCAAGAATAGCATTAACTTTCTCAGTCTGCTCATCTATCTACGGGTGGTAAGCTGTACTACGAATCAAGCTGGTACCCAACCCTTTATGAAGATGCTCCCAAAAATGAGCGGTAAACTGTGAACCATGGTCAGATACGATAGTCTTCGGTATACCATGTAATCGGACAATCTCAGCAATATACTTCTCCGCATATTGAGGTGGTCGAAAAGCGTTCTTGACTGGTAGAAAGTGAGCTGATTTGGGTAAGGTGGTCTACAATTACCCAAATTAAATCATTTCCTTTTTGTGTGGTGGGAAGACCGGTGATAAAATCCATACTTATATCATCCCATTTCCAATCTAGTACGGACAAGGGTTGCAATAGTCATGCGGGTCTCATGTGAAGAGCTTTCACTCTGCAACACATGTCGCAACGGGCAACATACGCTGCAATCTCCTTTTTCATCTTGGTCCACCAATATCGAGGTCTCAACTCTTGGTATATTTTACTACTTTCAGGATGGATAGACAGCTTAGAATGATGGGCTCCATCCATCAATTTGTTCTTGAGCTCTCGATCCTTGGGTACTACTAGACGGTCCTTAAACCATAACACTCCTTGTTCATCCAATCTAAAGTGTTTGGTCGGTTCCCTCTTCATTTTCTCCTTGATATGAAATATTTCCTTTTCTGTTTTCTGACCTTCAATGATTTTGCTTTCCAAAGTACAGCTAATCTGAATATTATGCAACATAGCAGGATGCAACAAATTGAACCCTTCTTCAAACAACGGCTGCACAACAATAGAATGTGACTTCCTACTTAGGGCATTTGCTACTATATTAGCCTTTCCTGGATGATAGTGCACATTCAGGTTATAATCTTTTATCAGCTCTAACCATCTTCGTTGTCGCATATTCAACTCATACTGAGTAAAAATGTACTTGAGACTCTTATGATCTGTAAAGATATTGCACATATTTCCCAGCAAGTAGTGTCTCCAAATCTTTAGAGCATGCACAACGGCCACAAGCTCTAGGTCATGCGTAGGATAGTTAACCTCATGCTTCCTCAATTGACGTGAGGCGTACGTAATGACCCTTCCATTTTACATCAGAACACATCCTAAGCCATTCTTAGATGCATCGCAAAACACATCAAACGACTTTTCTATATCTGGTTGTGCCAAAACAGGAGCAGTGGTTAGCAATTTCCGCAAGGTGCAGAAAGCTGCCTCACACTCTTCTGTCCAGGCGAACTTATGATCCTTCTGTAGCAGACTTGTCATTGGCTTGGCAATCTTTGAGAAATCCGGTATAAAACGATGATAGTAACCAGCTAATCCAAGAAAACTTTGAACCTCATGAACTATGGTTGGTGACTTCCAATCCATGACATCTTGTACCTTACTAGGGTCTACTAAAATTCCATTCTCAGATAACACGTGACCGAGAAAAGGAACGGTCATCAGCCAAAACTCACACTTACTAAACTTAGCATACAACTGATAATCTCTGAGTCTAGTCAAGACAATCCTAAGATGCTCTGCATGATCTTCTTCGTTCTCTGAGTATATTAGGATGTCATCAATGAACACAATCATAAACTTATCCAACTCTGGCATAAACACTGAATTCATCAGATACATAAAGTATGCAGGAGCATTTGTCAAACCAAAAGACATGACAAGATACTCGTACAAACTGTATCTGGTAGAAAACGCGGTCTTGGGTATATCTTGTGGTCTAATCTTGATCTGATGATACCCTAATCTCAAATCTATCTTAGAGAGTACCTTGACTTTAGACAATTGGTCAAACAAGATATCAATCCGAGGTAGAGGATACTTATTTTTAATTGTCACTGCATTCAGTGGCCGATAGTCCACGCACATTTATAAGGAGTTATCCTTCTTATTCTTCACGAACAGTGTGGGACATCCCCATTCCGAGGAACTCGGATGAATCAAACCCTTCTTCAACAGATCTTGGAGTTGTTTCTTCAACTCGGCTAACTCATTGGGAGGCATCCTATAAGGCCTTCTTGAGTGATGTCTTTGGGATCAACTCAATGGAAAACTCAACATCTCGGTTCGGTGGAAGACTAGGCAACTCATCTGGAAACACGTCTGAAAACTCACACACTACTGGAATCTTGGCTAGAAGAGTAGTTTGGAATGCACAAGTTGTACTGGCCAGATCTATTTTTCGAGGTAGGATCACCCGAAAGGTGCCTTCTCTAATAGGTTCCTTGAGAGAAATACTTCTTCCTCCAACATCAATTACTACTCCCATCCCATTCATCCAGTTCATTCCCATAATTACATCCAAAACTAGTCCTGGCATGACTATCAAATTAAGCTTACACTGTCTGTTTGATATGTTCAGGGTTACCCCTCTAACTATCTGATTAGTCAACAGATCAGCCCCTGCTAAACTTATCCAATAAGCACATTCCAATTCAACTATCTTTTGCTTATACTTCTTAGTAAATGCTTGACTTACAAATGAATGAGATGATCCAGAATCAAATAAAACAACTGCAGGATGATCGTTGATAGAAAACATACCGGCTGTCATGGGCTCTCCTTCTGGGATGTCATCAACGGTGGTGTGGTGCACACGAGCTTGATACTGAGTTTGCTGCTTCTTGGGATAGGGGCAAAATTTTGCAAAGTGCCCAGGTTGGTTACAGTTGAAACATGGCCCCCTTGAGTAGCAACTCCCGATGAACTGCCTTGTCCTGTCTTAGCTTGTGGCAACGCCATCTTAATTGGCTTCTGGTTCCTATGAGGTGGTTGAGCACTCTGGTTCTTCTGTTGTGGTGGTCTAAACCTTGCACCTAGGGCAGGGGAACGATACGTAGAACGATTCGCCATCGGGGCCCTAGGCTGGGACGGACCTGACTCAAAAGCTCTCTTGCGAGTCTTGGACGCAACATACATATTGTTGTTCTTTTCCTGCTTCAAGCAGTCACTGACGAAATCATTGAAACTAGTTCTCGTGTTGGTACCCACATGTTTCATCATCTTGGGATTCAGACCCCTCTTGAAACTCACAATCTTCTTGGCATCGGTGTTCACCATGTCAGAGGCATATCGACTTAGATTGTTGAATGCATGTAGATTTTGGGTCACGGTCTTCGTGCCTTGATTTAGTGCCAAAAATTCTCCAAGCTTCATTTTTGTCAGACCAGGTGGAATGTACACTCCACGAAAAGCTTCAGTGAACTCCCTCCAAGTGATGTGGGCATTGGGAGGAAAAGTGGTGCGGTGGTGCTTCCACCACATTCCTGCAGGGCCTTGTAGCTGATGAGCTGCATACTCAGTCTTCAATACTTATGTCATCCTTAAAACATGAAACTTGTCTTCCATTGTATTTATCCACTCTTCTGCATCTAATGGTTCAGCGGCTTCCTTGAAAATCGGTGGACGGGTGTCCATGAAATCCTTAAAACTGCTATACTGATTTGCTTCATGTCCACCCTGGTTTACTCCACGGCGGGTATTATCCGCAATACTGCGTAATGTAGCCTCCATACTCTGTTGCATGTTCTCCATGTTGCGTTGACTTCTAAGGAATTGTGCGAAGAATTGCTCCGCGGTGTACGGTGGAGGAGGAGGCAGTGGTGGATCACGGTTCTCATTTCCAGTGGCACTGCCACCAGCCTTAGTGGCATTATACACGGTAGACGGCTTGGAGCAGCGGAGGTGATTGAGCTCATAATTAGAGATTGTTGGAGCCATCACCAAGTGTTGTAAGGGGTTCTTGATCCTTCCTCGCGGGAGTTCACAAATTGGATACTTTAGTGGAGCTCGTGGCTTGGAGGATCCCCATCTTGTGTGCGGTTGTGCGGCGCCCGCCGAGGGCTCGACTCTCGATAGTCGATTAGCTCACGAACCGACAAGTGGGTGTATCGCCATAACGAGGAGTAGCTTGTCGGGTGAAAGGTCTTGATGGCTAGAGGGGGGTGAATAGCCTTTTAAAATTTTCTACAAAGACAAGCTAAACAAGTTTATCAATAAAACAAATAGCGAGATGCGAGTTTTGCTTAGCCTACGGGGTGTTTGCAAGCCACCTAACCAATTCACAATTCTAGTATATTTGCACTCAACCGCACAAGTCAAACTGAGAAGGTAACTACAACTACAACTAGTAAGCTACACAAAGGAGCTACTAAAGCAAAGCTAACTAGCTAGCAAAGATAACTAAGAAAGTAATGCGAAGTTGAGTTGGGAGAGTTTCACCGAGGGGCGAAGTATTGAGCCAACCAATATGATCAACAATGAATACCAAGATAACCGAACACCGGGATCAATCAATCACAATATGAAAGTGATGACACGAAGATTTATCCTGAGGTTCACGTGCTTGCTAGCATGCTAGTCCCCGTTGTGTCCCTCTTCACCATGTGGTTCGGTGGCTAATCGGTCTCACACCGAGCCTCTCAAAAGGCACCACAAGAACCTACCAAATGGCAAAAGGTTGCAATGACACGAGTAATATACTAACGTTGCCTTTGGCGCTTTGCCGAGGTAGGCATAAACCCCTCACAATCACCGGAGGTGGCCAAGAACAATCACCAACTCTTGCCAACACCTCCAAGCTGCTCTAAGCCGTCTAGGTGGCGGCAACCACCAAGAGAAACAAGAATCCCACAGCAAATCAACCACCAAGTGCCAACTAGATGCAATCTCACAATGCAAATGCACTTGGATCACTCAATCTCACTTCGAATATGCAAAGAAGCAAGAGAGATGAGTGGGAGGGGAGTTGCTTAGCTCAAAGTGCTCACAAGTATGTCAAATGTTCAAGAGATGGAGCCTTGAGCTGGCCAACGAGTATTTATAGACGTACCCCTTCGAATAGAGCCATTAGAAACTTAAACAGCCGAAATCGTGCTGACCGGACGTGCTGGTCCAACTGACTGGACACGCCGGTCGCACAGCGGCTAAGTCATGAAGCACTGATCGGACGCGCTGGTCCAACTGACCGGACGCGCCGGTCGCACAATGGCTAACTGCGAAGCAACGATCGGACACGCTTGACGTGCAGACCGGACGCGCTGCGAACGACCGGACGCGCTGGTCCCGTGACTGATCGGACGCACTGGTCAAGTCTGAGACGCACATGACAAAATGGTGACCGGACGCACTGTAGAACTGACCGGACGCCATAGTGCCAGCGTCTGGTTTGAGTCCAGTAAGCTCCCTGAACGACCGAACGCGTCCGGTCGACTGTGACCGGACGCGCTGCGCGTCCGATCATCAAGCTGAAACACACGCAGACGCTGAACACTGACCGGACGCGTCCGGTCATACAGAGACCGCGTCCGGTTCAGCGTCCGGTCACCTCTGTGACCTCCGTTCGCCTCTGTTTCTTTTCCGACTTACGACGTAGTGGAAAATAGTCGTTTCAACTCCTCGAAAACGCCTGAATCCCGCCTCGCAAGCTCGGCGGGAGGGAGAGAGGACCCTAAACCCTCTCTACCGCTCAAACTCCACCGCCTTCGTAAACGTGCTAACACCACCAAGTGATCTCGTCATGAGTGAGTGTGTTAGCATTTTCACAATCATTTTTTGAGGCGTTATTAGTTCTATCCAAATGCATATGATTATGAAATGCACACCTGGAGGCACTTAGGAGTTCAATAGCCGCGTCATTCCCCTCTTTATAGTATGGCTATCTATCCTATAATGTAACCACACCCACTAGGTGTCTTGGTTACTAAAACACAACCCTTAAGCATATACCTTTGCCTTGATCACGTAGGGTTGCGTCCAAATCCAAGTGTGGCCATCATGATCACCATGTCCATCTTGCCACCAACCTTGGAATGTACTAATCCTCATATGCTACATACAACTTGGACATATGATTAGTACTTAGGCATTGTCACTAATTACCAACACCAAACATAGGACTTTCACCGGGAAGCAAGTGAACCTCGGTAAAAATCTTGTGTCATCTCTTTGCCGAGGATTTCTCTTGTGATTGATTCTTCGAGTGCATTACTTCTCTACATCATTGGTATAAGAATCAAGTCACTTGCTCTTTACTTTCTTATACTAATCTTAGTATAGCTTTTATCACATAGGAGTAAATATCTTAGTGACTTAGTCTTGTTGGTGTGTATTAGAGATCTTAGCCTTGCTTCACTAGAATTGTATAGGTGGCTTGCATAGTGTAGTTGAGCTAGTGCTAGAATTAGCTTAGCCATCTTTTATACTAACGTGTTTGTTTAGTGAAGCTTGTAGAATTTTAAATAGGCTATTCACCCCCCTCTAGCCATTTGGACCTTACAAGTGGTATCGGAGCCGAGGCACCGTTTATTTGAGGCTTAACAACCTACGGTGAAAAAGAAATGGCTCAATTAAGCTTGCACATCAATAACACCAAGAAGGCACCTCACTTTGATGGCACAAATTATGCATATTAGAAGGTTAAGATGACCACACACCTCAAGTCAATCAATAGAGAAGTGTGGAAGGTCACCGAAACAAAATTTGAGGTTGCTAATCCGGAAGCACCTACACCGGTGGAAGAGAAGAAGCTCCAATGCAATGACATTGCCATTAGTGCTCTTTATGAGGCACTAGATGACAAGACCTTTGAGCAAGTGAAGAACATTGAGATTGCTCATGATGCTTTGGCCAAGCTAGAAGAAACTTTTGAGGGCACCGAAGGTACAAAGACCGCTAAAGCATATATCTTGCAAGAGAAATTTTCAAGCTTTAAGATGCAAGATGATGAGAGTGTACCGGAAATATTTCATCGGTTGCAAGTTATTATCAATGAGCTCAAGGCACTTGGTGAGGAGGTCAAGGACAACCAATTCTCTTTGAAGTTCTTGAGAAGCTTGCCAAAGAGGTTTGATACATTGATCACCGTGCTAGTGAGGACTACAATGAAGGATTCAACTGCTCAACAAGTATTTCAAGAAGTGATGACCGACGATTCATATAGAGAAGATGATGAGAAGGATGAGTTGGTCAAGAAGAAGAAGAAGGAAAATGAGAAGAAAGATGATAAAAAGAAGAAGAGTGTGGCATTCAAAGCCACCACATCCAAGGGCAAATCCAAGATAGAATCATCAAGTGATAAAGACTCAAGCTCTTGTGATAGTGATGACATTGATGAGAAGATGGCTCTCTTTGTCAAGCAATTTGGTAAATTCATGAAGAAGAAAGGCTATCGTGCAAGAAGGAGGAAGAACTCATCCATAAAGAATAAGCATACCATAAGATGCTTTAGATGTCATAGCAAGGACTATCTCATTGCAAAGTGTCCTTATGATAGTGAAGATGAAGATGCTATCAAGAAGGAGAGGAAGAAGCAAAAGAAGGAGAAAGAAAAGAAGGAGAGCTCTCATAAAAAGAAGAATGACTCTCATGTTGCTACATGGGATAGTAATGATTTCTCAAGTGATGATGAGGATAACAACAAGAGCAAGAAGAAGGGACATGCTAGCATTGCCATCCAAGAGAAGATCTCCCTCTTTGACACTCCATCGTGCTTCATGGCTAAGGCCGCTAAGGTATCATCCGACGATAAGAGTGATCATGATAATGCTAGTGATAGTGATAGTGATGAAGAAGAATTCACTAAAGATGAACTAATCACTATGCTAGAAGATTACACTCAACATTTTAAAGAATCTAGAAAGGAGTGCAAGGGCTTGCTTAAGGAAAAGAAAAACCTTATGCAAGAACTTGATGAGCTTAGAGCATCTTATGAGAGTCTAAAGGTAGACCATAAGAAGCTTTAAAAGTCTCACACTAAGATTGAAGAAGCTCATTCCTCTCTAGTTGAAAAATGTATAAACATGCCAACTAATGTTGAGAAGGCTAAAACTTGCAACATAGGCATATCATGTGATATAATTGATGAATCTTTTTATAAGCCTATTGTTATTGCTCCCACTAACCCTTCATGTAGCTCATCTACATCATCCTCATCTAGTAGTGACGGTTTCATAATAGTTGAGAATGAAAATCTCAAGAAAGAGGTAAAAGAGCTCAATCACACCTTAGCTAAGGCTTATGGTGGTGAGGACCGCTTGCTTATGTGCTTGGGTAGCCAAAGGGCTTCTCTCTATAAAGAGGGATTGGGCTATAACCCTAAGAAAGGCAAGGCCGCTTTTGCTCCTCATAAGACTCGTTTTGTGAAGAACAATAATAACTATTGCAAAAGTTGCAAGCAAGTTGGTCACATAGAGCAACTTTGCATGAACAAGAAATCCAAAGCTAATGTATCCTCAATTAAGTTTAATTCCTTCTATATACTTACCAAGGGTACAAATGGTGTTCATGCTAAGTTCATTGGTGCACCATGGATGGGCTCAAAGAAGAAAGCCATTTGGGTACCGAAGAGCTTGGTCACTAACCTTGGAGGACCCAAACAAGTTTGGGTACCTAAAAAGAATTGATCTTATCTTGTAGGTCAATTACAAAGCTAGAGGAAGGCATTGGGTGCTTGATAGTGGGTGCACTCAACATATGACCGGGGATTCTTGTATGTTCAAATCAATTGATACAAGTCAAAATGGTGGTTTTGATGCTATCACTTTCGGTAACAACAAGAAAGGCAAGGTCAAGGGGCTTGGTAAAATTGCTATCTCAAATGACATGAGCATATCTAATGTGTTGCTAGTTGAGAGCTTGAATTTCAATCTTTTGTCAGTGACATAACTTTGTGATCTTGGCTTCAAGTGCATATTTGGTAGTGATGATGTTGAAGTCATTAGTGTTGATGGATCAAATTTGATATTCAAAGGATTTAGACATGATAGCTTATACTTGGTTGACTTCTGTCACACTCCAATTAAAGGACAATATAGAGTGCATACATCTTATGTGTGCCCTAGGAGTAGTCGCACACATAAGCCGACAAATTAACAGAAGTATCATCACTGTGTACATACATAACGTTATTACATCACGTAGTTCTTACATAACAAGCGAAAAAGTAAATAGCCACTCTCAGGCGTAGTGTCTGATCCACAGGGAAGGACGACTAGTTGACCCAAACCTAGAAATCTTCCGGGAAGTCCTCGTAGAAACTGTCATCTGTTACCCATCTGGGATTTTTATCCAAAAATAAAATAGCAACAAGTGTGAGTACACTTGTACTCCGCAAGTATAGTATGAGGATTCATGAGGCTCAAAAAGGTTAGACATGGTTGAATGCAGTTAGCACTTTTAGTACATCAACATTTCATTATTAATTATTATTAAGTTATGCTCAAGCTCCCATTTAACCCACATGATCCACTACCAGAATTAAGAAGAGAAAGCATCATTATGATCTCGTCATCATCATCACAGTTCATCCAAGAATCAAGTAACCATTTATTCTGTGAGTTTTCTGGGCCGCTCGTGACCGTGAGCACGGCTATTATAACAGTTTTAACACTCTGCAGAGGTTGTGCATCTTTGCCCGTGAGTCGTGTTGCCCATTTGCCTGGGGCCCGTCGACCCCCTAACACTCCCAAGGTGAGTAGGCAGGGTACACTATGAAGCCTTCCATAGGCCACTTCTAACATGTTAGGGCCGCGAGGTTTCCTCGGCAGGCAGATATAGAGAACCCCCCTTTCGATGGCACAATTCCTGCAGGCTATACACATCAGAACAGAGGCAGTTCTATACCCAAAGTGGCAAGCCCCTCTTGCGCCCTTTCGGGTAACCTCTAACAAGCTAGAAAAGATCCTATTACTGAGCTAAAGTCAGAGCCATATGACTCTCACGGTTGCACTGTATGTCCCAGCTTTTGCCCTACAGACAAGTCCTTACGGAGAGTTTAGGGCAACATGATCGACATCATTTGCACCATCACCCTATATTTCAATTATTACCATCATGTTTATCCGTTTGTTCCATTAATCATAGTATTGATCATGTTTGAATAGAGCACTAGCATTCTACCCATATGCAATAAAACCCATAGGTATCGAGATATAAGTCATAAATGGCTAGGATGTCCTTATAGTCGAACAATATTAGACACATGCATAATGAGTAGATTATATAATGAATAGGAATCAAGGAAGGCCCATGCTATACTTGCCTTGGTTCACGAACTGCTGCTGGTCCTACTGCTCCTCGTACGTGTCCGGATTCCCAACGTACTCCTCACCGTCTGAACTCGAACGACACGAAGTACAACACGCAATTCAAAGCAGACATACAAGCAAAACATACTTACGATTAGAACAGTACACCAACAATAAATAAATCTGAATAAAATGTTTACCAAAATCATCTACGTCTCTCTACGATCACAACGACGCGAAGAGCACGAAAAACGGAGCTACAACGCAAAAGTTACGCGCTAAACAAGGTTCCAAAACTAGCTATTAAACTAGACTTAATTGAGAAACTCAAAAGCTTCTAACAGGTCTATCAGTGGCACTAATGCGTAGATTACAAAATTACGAAACTAACGCAAGTTGAACGGGTCGATTCGGAGCTAAAATGACAATTTTATAAGCGTTTTACTACAGTGGTAATTCTGTAATTAATCTGAAAACGTATTTTTCATATAAACCGAAGAAACTACGCTTTCCGAAAAAGAACGCGCACTCCGGGAGTACGCCAAGGACGGCGGGTTCAAATAGATGAAAGCGGGGGGTCTCTTTAACAAAATGGACCCCGAAGGGGTATCAGCCAACCAGGACCGTTCATCTCACGATGTGCGGTCGAGATTAGATGGGGGAGAGGAGAGAGAGGCCGGCCACTGGATTTAGGGGAGGAGACGGTGGCGCCGCCATGGCCGGCGATGGTGAGCTCGCTGGTGATGCTCAATAAGGCGCTAGGGTGCACGGTTTCCAAAACGGAGAGCACCGGGGCGATGCGGAGAGGAAGGCGAACTCACCCCGAAGCAAAACACGGCCACGGGGTAAGCCCGAGCGGCTCCCGCCATGGACGGCGGCGAAAAGCTCATCGGAGTTCGTGGACACGGCCATAGAGACTAAAATTCGAGAAGGTAAAAACATGGGAAGATAGAGGGGAGTACGTGGAAGCTCACCACGGCTTCAAACGAGATGGGGACGGCTCTAGAACGGCGGTCCACGAGAGCGGCGGAAGGTGGCTCCG
Organism: Saccharum hybrid cultivar R570; assembly: GCA_038087645.1. Lineage (NCBI taxonomy): Eukaryota > Viridiplantae > Streptophyta > Magnoliopsida > Poales > Poaceae > Saccharum > Saccharum hybrid cultivar. The sequence goes on from JAQSUU010000810.1 coordinate 930,995, forward strand.
GTGGTGATTTGCGCTGCGGTTCTATGGCGTAGCAAAACCGTGAGAGAGGGAGTTGGAGTGGGAAAGGAGGGCGGAAGCGGGTCACGCTGCCCCTTAAAAGGACCTGAGGCACGGGGGGAAGAACTTTCCCACGACGCGAAGTGGGCGCGGGGCGACGGTTGCGTTCGTGACCGAGGGGAGAGCGGCTGGAGGTTGGAGATGAAAGCGCCGACAGGTGGGCCCGGCATGTCAGCGGCTCAAGGGGGAATGGTGCAGCAACGGACGCCGGCTCGGTTGGGCTGGGCCGTGGCCCAAGAGAAGGAGCGCGGGGGAGGGAAGAGTGGGCCGGCCAGAAAGCTGGGCCACTAGGCCGAAATGGAGGGAGTGAAGGCGGGAGAAAATTGTTTTTTTTCTAAGTTGAATTTTCAAATCACATTTCCAAAAGGTTTTTAAATCTTTTAGCACTTGGACCAAAACCAACCATCACAAAAAAATTGCAGCAGCATGAGTGCATCAAGGAGTTGCTAACCTTATGATAAATTTTAATTTCACAAAATTTATTATTCCCTAAATTTGTATGCACAAACAAATGCATATTTAAATCAAATTTATCTATTTTTAAATAATACCAAGATTTAGGGTGTCACAACTTCAATGATAGTGAGACACAATTGACATCATGCTTGCTTAGCAAATCTAGTATGGGATGATTGTGGCATAGAAGGCTTGGTCATGTTGGAATGAAACAATTGAACAAACTTTTAAGGCATGACTTAGTTAGAGGCTTGAAAGATGTGACTTTTGAAAAGGATAAACCATGTAGTGCTTGTCAAGCCGGCAAATAAGTTGGAAATGCATATCCTAGTAAGAGTGAAATGAGCACATCAAAGGCATTTGAGCTGTTGCACATGGACTTGTTTGGGCCAACAACATACACTAGCATTGGTGGCAACAAGTATGGCTTTGTGATAGTGGATGACTACACTAGATACACTTAGGTGTTCTTTCTTTATGACAAGAGTGATGTTTATGATCTATTCAAGTCGTTTGTCAAGAGAGTGCAAAATGAGTTTGAAATCACCATCAAGAAGATTAGAAGTGACAATGGTAGTGAGTTTAAGAACACAAGAATTGAGAAATTGTGTGATGATCTTGGTATTGGACATCAATTCTCTCTAACCTACACTCCTCAATCCAATGGTGTAGTTGAAAGAAAGAATAGAACTTTGATTGACATGGCTAGATCAATGTTTAGTGAATACAATGTGAGTCATTTATTTTGGAGTGAAGCCATCAACACGGCTTGCTATTGTAGCAACCGTCTCTATTGCCATGGGAAGCTTGGGAAGACACCATATGAGCTATTGAATGGAAGAAAGCCCAACATTGCATACTTTAGAGTGTTTGGTTGCAAATGCTATATTCTCAAGAAAGGCACTAGATTGAGCAAGTTTGAAAAGAAATGTAATGAAGGATTCTTACTTGGTTATTCTACTACAAGCAAAGCATATAGAGTTTGGAATCTCACAAATGGCACCTTAGAAGAAGTTCATGATGTTGAGTTTGATGAAACCCAAGGGTCTCAAAATGAAGCTCAAAACCTTGATGACGTGAGAGGAGATCAATTGTCAAATGCAATGAAGAACATGGACATTTGTGATGTTAGGACAAGGCAAGTTGATGATGATGATATTCATGTGATCAACCAAAGTGTGCAAATTGATACAAATCAAGCAAGCTCTAGTGGTACTCATGATGAAGCTCAAGTTCAAGGTCAAACAAGTGGAAGCAATCAACTCCCAATACTCCAACCTACTAGTATTGCAAGAGATCATCAATTGGACCAAATCATTGGTGGAATTCAAAGTGGTGTTCAAACTAGATCAAGGCTAGCATCCTTTTGTGAGCATTACTTATTTGTGTCACTTGAAGAACCTAAGAAATTAGAAGATGCTTTGAAGGATTCCGATTGGGTAAATACCATGCATAAAGAACTAAACAACTTTGCTAGAAATCAAGTTTGGAAACTTGTTGAGAGGCCAAAGAACTACAATGTGATTGGTACTAAATGGATCTTTAGAAACAAGTAAGATCAAGATGGCATGGTTGTGAGGAACAAAGCAAGATTAGTAGCACAAGGATACACTCAAGTTGAGGGTCTTGACTTTGGAGAGACATATGCACCCGTTGCAAGATTGGAGGCTATTAGAATCTTATTAGCATATGCTTGTGCACACAACATCAAGCTCTATCAAATGGATGTCAAGAGTGCATTTCTCAATGGCTACATCAACGAAGAAGTTTATATTGAGCAACCTCCCGGTTTTGAAGATGACAATAAGCCCGACCATGTTTTCAAGCTAAAGAAGGCATTGTATGGTTTAAAGCAAGCACCTAGAGCATGGTATGAGAGATTGAGGGACTTTCTTCTCTCTAAAGGGTTCAAGATGGGAAAGGTTGACACCACTCTCTTCACCAAAAAGCTTGGAAATGACTTATTTGTATTGCAAATATATGTGGATGATATTATTTTTGGATCAACCAATCAAGATTTTTGTGAAGAGTTTGGAAAAATGATGGCAAATGAGTTTGAGATGTCTATGGTTGGAGAGCTTAGTTACTTCCTTGGACTTCAAATCAAGCAAATGAAGAATGACACTTTTGTAAGTCAAGGCAAGTACATCAAGGACATGATCAAAAAGTTTGGATTGCAAGATGCTAAGCCAATGAGTACACCAATGGGCACAAATGATCAATTGAGTGTTGATGCTAGTGGCAACATGATAGATCAAAAGCAATACCGGTCTATGATTGGAAGTTTGCTCTATGTCACCGCTTCTAGGCCAGATATGATGTTTAGTGTGTGCAAGTGTGCAAGATATCAAGCTTCACCTAGAGAAAGTCACTTGAAAGCAACCAAGAGGATATTGAGATATCTTAAGGGCACTCATGATGTTGGATTATGGTTTCCAAAGGGGTCTAATTTTGAGTTGATTGGATATTCAGACTCCGACTATGGTGGATGCAAGATTGATAGAATGAGCATAAGTGGCACTTGTCAATTGCTTAGAAGGTCTCTTATTTCATGGTCATCAAAGAAACAAAATAGTGTTGCACTATCTACCGCCGAGGCCGAATACATAAGTGCCGGTAGTTGTTGTGCATAATTGCTTTGGATGAAGGCCACCTTGAATGATTTTGGAATCAAGTTAAAAAATGTGCCTTTGTTTTGTGATAATGAGAGTGCTATCAAGATGACACAAAATCTGGTTCAACATTCAAGAACCAAGCACATTGATATAAGGTATCACTTCATAAGAGACCATCAACAAAAGGGTGATATTAGCATTGAGAGCATTGGCACCGAAGATCAACTAGCCGACATATTCACAAAGCCACTTGATGAAAAGAGATTTTACAAGTTGAAGAATAAATTGAACATACTTGACTTCTCCAACTTGAAATGAGTACACCCCCACATTCTTATATGACATGCCTCTCCTCCAACATAGCAAGGTAAAGTTGTTTGGCATATCATTCATACTTTGCTAAGGACATGGTTAGAACATATAGACATATTTGCATGACAAATAGGCTCATTCATGAAAATCAAATGATTTCGATGTATATATGGTACCACTATTGCTTCTATGTTTGTTTAATCTAGTGGTAGCATATGACATGTTTGTGGGCTTGCAAACCTAGTGTTGAATCTAGTAAACGAGCTCATGATGTGTAATTCAACATGGTCAAGATAACCCTTATACTTTATGAGGTGTGAAAAAGCTTGTCCTTGGTTTAAACCGAATTACATACTCTAGGCAAGTGATCTAGATTGAACCATAATTTGGACTCCCTCATATTGATTGACTTATCTCTCACTAAAATTGGCACCTTTTTGGGGATTGTTGACAAAGGGGGAGAAAAAAGTCACAAAGATAAAAGTCAAGTTGCAAAGGGGGAGAAAGATATAGTAAGGGGGAGAGAATGACATTGGAAAGGGATCAATTAAAATTGAGCACACAAGTAGGGGGAGCAAGCTCATGAATGATTTGTTGCATTTGTATGTGCATTAACATGATGAATTGTTGCATTGCAAAGCTTAAATTCATAGTGTATGCTAGAAATAGAACGTGAATGATGATTTGTTAAGAGTAGCTTTACAAGTGGTATCTAGACACCTTTGCTTATAATGTTGATCTCACGGGGTACTTTAGTGTTTGTGATCTTTGCAAGTGATGTATTACAAGTGGTGTCTAGCGAAATCGATGCTAAGGATGGTATATAAAGGCAACTCCGATTGGTATCATGCTTCAAAGGTCCATTCTATATACCTTAGCATCAATGTGATAGTAGTAACTCTCCCAAAATTCAAATCCATACATATGTGCACAATTGAACCAAACTCATGGAAGCACATATGTAGGGGGAGCTAATACTATCGAATTTGAAATTTGATTTCGTTTCATATCTTTGTGATGGTTGTCATCAATTACCAAAAATGGGGAGATTGAAAGCCCAAGTTTGGTTTTGGTAATTAATGACACCAAGTTGCTAATGCCATGTGTCAAGTGTGATTAACCTAGACATAAGCAACATGTGATGGAGGTGGAAATGACATGAAGAGATGGCCATAATACCACATGATTTGGTGCATGAAATGATGAGCAAGATCACGAAGGAATGCACATAAAATGATGGACTTGATGATCAAGTGGAGGAGAAGGATCTAAGAGCGCAAGGCAAAGGTATAGCCAGAGGGTTTTCCTTTTGCCGGTCTAAGTTGAGTAGAGAAGTGATTGACCGGGTTTAGGATACATAGCCGACTATCAAGAGGGGCAATCACGGTTAGCTCGGGAATCAAGTGCCACTAGATCAATATCTTGAGCATATGCATTAGGATCTAGTAGAGAGCTAATATAACACCTTGAAAATGTTTGTGAAATGCTAACACACATGCACATGGTGGTGTACACTTGGTGGTGTTAGCACATTTTTGGGGAAGTGAAATTCCTATTTTCTACTACGCCGGAAGTCGGAAAAGAAACGGAGGTGAACGACGGTCACTGTGGTGACCGGATGCTGCATCGGACGCGTCCGGTCAGTTCTCAGCAGTTGTCAGACACCGAGTGTTAGGGTTTCCAACTGGCACGTCCGGTCCCTCACGGAACCGGAGCGTCCAGTCAGGCACCCAGAGGGGCAGAATTGGCCGTAGAGCCGACCGGACACGCGGCGCGTCTGGTCACGTGCGATCAGACACGTCCGGTCGCGGTGGGAGCTTACTGGACTCCGACCGGACGCCAGGTGCAGCGCGTCCAGTCAAATGCTAGAGTGCATCCGGTCATGACAACGGTAACTTCTGACGCGCAATGTTCATGCTTGTCCTGTAGTGACCGGACGCGTCCGGTCACCCTGACCAGAGCGTCCGGTCAGCTCGTTTTTAACTGCGTCGTCCAATAACGGCTAGCTGCATATCCCTTTGCTATAAATAGAAGGTGTCCGGGGTTTGAGGGTAACTCTTGCATTTTTTGAGACCTAGAGACATCCTTTGAGCTAGAGAACAACCCCTCCACTCATCTCTTTGCTTGGTTGCACATCTTGAGTGAGATTGAGTGAGATTCAAGTGCATTGCTTGAGAGTTGCATCCTAGAGACACTTGATCTTCGAGTTACTACGGATTTCTTGTTACTCTTCCGTGTTTCCCGACACGGTAGACGGCTTAGAGCAGCGGAGATGATTGAGCTCACAATTGGAGATTATTGGAGCCCTCACCAAGTGTTGTAAGGGGTTCTTGATCCTTCCTCGTGGGAGTTCGTAAATTGGATACTTTAGTAGAGCTCGTGGCTTGGAGGATCCCCATCTTGTGTGCGGTTGTGCGGCGCCCGCCGAGGGCTCGACTCTCGATAGTCAATTAGCTCATGAACCGACAAGTGGGTGTATCGCCACAACGAGGAGTAGCTTGCCAGAAAACAAGTGAACCTCGATAAAAATCTTGTGTCATCTCTTTGCCGAGGATTTCTCTTGTGATTGATTCTTCGAGTGCATTACTTCTCTACATCGTTGGTATAAGAATTAAGTCACTTGCTCTTTACTTTCTTGTACTAATCTTATTGTAGCTTTTATCATATAGGAGTAAATAGCTTAGTGACTTAGTCTTGTTGGTGTGTATTAGAGATCTTAGCCTTGCTTCACTAGAATTGTATAGGTGGCTTGCATAGTGTAGTTGAGCTAGTGCTAGAATTAGCTTAGCCATCTTTTATACTAACGTGTTTGTTTAGTGAAGCTTGTAGAATTTTAAATAGGCTATTCACCCCCCCTCTAGCCATTTGGACCTTATAACGCGCCGGTGCAAAACCCTAGCCCACGCGCCTCTGCAACAGCTACTACTGACCGGACGCGTCCGGTTAAGCCGAGACCACGTCCGGTTCAGCGTCCGGTCACCCCAGTGACCTCCATTTGCCTCCGTTTCTATCCATGAAGACTTAGAGAAAATCTCCACCACCAGCGTAGTGGAAAATATGCATTTCATTTCCTTAAAAACACCTGAATCCTGCGCTCGCAAGCTCGGTGGGAGGGAGAGAGGACCCCAAACCCCTCTCTACCGCTCAAACTCCACCGTCTTCACAAATGTGCTAACACCACCAAGTGTACACCATCATGTGCATGTGTGTTAGCATTTTCACAATAATTTTTCAAGGCGTTACGTTAGCTCTCTACTAGATCCTAATGCATATGCTCAAGATGATGACCTAGTAGCACTTGATTCACGAGCTAACCGTGATTGCCCCTCTTGATAGTCGGCTATCAATCCTAAACCTGGTCAATCACTTCTCTACTCATCTTAGACCGGCAAAAGCAAACCCTATGATTATACCTTTGCCTTGATCACTTTGTTTCATGTCCATCTCCTCATGCTTGATCACCATGATCATTATTTCATGTCCACGCACCATCATGCTCCTTGCTCCTTCATCACATGTGTTGCTATGTCTAACTCAATTCACTTGACACAATGGCATTAGCAACTTGGTGTTATTAATTACCAAAACCAAACTTAGGATTTCAATATTCCGCTTCACTAGATTACATCGAATGGGGTGACTATTATGAGCCATCCTCCATAAAAAATGCTTGATCTTATTTGGGCACTTGACTTGCCAAATTTTCTTCCATACCCCATTAGCATCCGTACCACTCCCACCCTGCTGACATGCACGCACCCTATTACGAATAATGTCAGCACGACACACCTTGTAGGCGCTTTTGATGCTGAACCGACCATGGTTATCAAAATGCCATGTTAAGGTATTTGTTGTTCCTTGATTAATAGGCAAGGCAAGAATGATTACAACATCATCCTCCCAAAAAATATTCCTCACCAGGTCCACATCCCAGGTTCCCGACACTAGATCAATGAGCTCATCAACATCAGTCAGAAGACATGCATCCCTTGGAGAGCTTGGACGTCTTGAAATGCCCCTTGGTAACCAAGGATCATCCCAAATTTTTAGACATGCCCGTCTCCAACCCACCATATCATACCTTTCTTCACCAACTTAATACCCCGTAGCACACTGCGCCAAGTATACAACATACCTGCTTTCTGTTTAGCCTCCAAAACCATCGAGTTTGGAAAATACTTGGCCTTCAAAACCTGAGCACAAAGCGAATCTGGATTCTGCCAAAGTCTCCACCCTTGCTTTGCTAACATTGCAATATTAAAAGAATGAATATCCCTGAAGCCCAGATGCCCTTCTTCCTTTGGTTTCAGCATTTGTTCTTTCCCTAACCAGTGAATTTTGTACTTTCCCTCCTGCTGATTCCACCAGAAATGACATATCATTGCACCAATTTGATCACAAAGAGATTTTGAAAGATCAAAACACCCCATTGCGAATGTTGGAATTGCCTGCGCTACCGCTTTTATTAGTATCTCCTTACCAGCCCAAGACAAAAAAATTTCATTCCACCCTTGCATCTGCTTCCAAATCCTATCTTTCAAATGTGCAAAGGCCCCAACCTTGGACTGACCTACATGAACCGGCAGCCCCAAATATTTCTCGCTCATAGTCTCCTTGGTCACATGCAATATATTGCATACAACCTGCTTCACTTGGAGCTTCGTGTTTCTACTAAACAGGACTGCAGACTTTGATTTATTAATCACTTGCCCAGAACAATTCTCATATAGTTGTAGGATCACCTGCAACTCCCTACTATCCCTTCAGTTGCTCGAATCAATATTAGAGAATCATCGACAAACAAAAGGTGTGATATGCTAGGAGCCCTTTGACAAATCCTTACTCTAGTAATTGCACCATCTCTTTCCCTTTGCTTCAAGAGAGCTGAGAAAGCTTCTGCACATAAAAGAAACATATATGGAGATAGAGGATCTCCTTGTCTAAGTCCTCTTTGTGGTAGAAAACTCTCTGAAAGGTCACCATTCACCTTCACCTGATATCTTACTAAAGTTACACATTCCATGATTAATTTTATCCACTGCTCATCAAAACTCAACTTCGTCGTCATATCTCTCAGAAAATTCCATTCAACCCGATCATACGCTTTACTCATATCAAGCTTGATTGCTGCATAGCCCAAATCTCCATCTCTTTTATTTAACAAATAATGTGTGAGCTCATAAGCAATGAGGATATTGTCTGAAATCAATCTTCCTGGTACAAAATCACTTTGGTAGGGGTAATAATCTTAGGAATCACATCTCTCGATCTGCTAGATAGCACTTTGGACACCACTTTGTAGACAACGTTACATAAACTTATCGGTCTTAGGTCAGTAACTTTCTCTAGCTTCTCCACCTTTGGGATCAAAGAAATAATAGTGTCATTCCACCCTTCTGGCAGCCAACCCCCCCTCAGCACATCTAATACTTCCTTTGTCAACTGCTGACCAACGACATCCCAAAAACTTTTGAAAAACACCGCGGGCATACCATCCAGCCTTGGAGCTTTCAAATCTCCAATGGAATCAAGTGCAGCCTTGATCTCTTCCTGGGTGAACTCTTTAGTGAGGTGTTCATTCATCAATGGTGTGACCCTAGGCTGCACCGCACCGAGCAGCTGCTGCATATGTAGCCCACTATCAGTCACACTAGTCCTAAAAAGCTGCACAAAATAATTAGAGATAAAACTCTGTTTCGCCCCTTCTTCCTCCACCCAACTCCCATCCTCCCTTTGAAATCTTCCAATCCTATTTCTCCTTTTCCTCGCAGAGCACGCGTTGTGGAAATAAGTGGTGTTACGGTCACCAAACTGCAGCCAATTGACGTGTGCTCGCTGCCTCCAATACATATCTAATTGATCTTCTAATTTGTCCACTTTGAAGCTCCAAACAGCTTCCCTCCCCACGGCCAAGTCACTAATAGGATCTCTCCTCCACTTCTCTAACTCTTTCTTTGCCTTCTTTAACCATTTCTCCAAATCCCCTAGGACATTAGAACTCTAGTCCTGCAAATTAGCCGCCACACCCCTGAGTCCCTCCTTGATACCACTCTCAGGATCAGAGCGCACCCCCAAGCCTCCTCAATAATCTTCCTGCAGTCTACCTCTTGCAACCAAGACACCTCAAATCTAAAAGCCTTCGGTCCCCCTCCACTAGCAGGTTCTTGAAACCTTTCAGTTTGCACTACCACTGGTCTATGATCAGAATGAAAAGGATCACCATTCTTTACATGAACTAGAGGGAACTTCATTCTCCACTCTGTATTAGCTACAACTCTATCCAACCTTTCTTGAATATGAGTACTCCCCTTCATTTGCTTATTTCTCCATGTAAAAACATCTCCAACAAAACCCAGGTCTCCCAACTCACATACCTCCAAGGCATTCTTGAACCGATCCAAACAAACTTGGGCTCATGGCACACCTCCTTCTTTCTCGTGATGAAAAAGTATTTCATTAAAATCGCTGGCACATAACCATGGCAAATGGTCACCATCCTCCATATGCGAAGCTTCCAACAAATCCCAAGTTTTAAATTTAAACTCGGTATGTGCTTCCCCATAAACACCTATAAACCGCCACCTCCCCCTCCTGTCTCCAAGACATCCATGTCAATATGATACTTTGATTTGCTTCGAAGAACCAAGTCGACACCACTCCTCCACAACACCGCAATTCCCCCCTTTTTCTTCACAATCCACCACCACCATGTTTGCCATCCCTAGCTTCTTTCTAATGGTCACCATTCTCCTCTCATCCATTCTAGTTTCGGACAAAAAAAGAATATTCGCCCCCTCCGACTTCTGGCAGCCCAGAAGTCCCTGAACTACCGAGGAGTTTCCCAACCCCCGACAGTTCCAAGCCAAGATCTTCATTGGTCTTTGCAGGACTGGTCCGTTGGTCCTGCATTCTTCTTACTCGAATGATTACCATCAGTCTCCCTTCTCATCGATTTTGGGGCACGAATCAAAGGATCAATGTCCATTTCATCATCCTTTACTCGGCTCCTCTTCTCATCCACTACACCACAACTCTCCTTTGAGACCTGCACGTTCTCCTTCAGCCTCCTCTTAAAAGTAGATTGCACAGAAGTCCCACCGTCCCCTTCCAGCTTCTTGTACGTGCCCCTTGCATTCTTTGTACCCTCCTTCATCCCTTTCTTATCGTCCTCCTCAGTCTCCTTTACATCAACCACGTGACTCCCCTACATGGGCATTTTGATGACCCCCACACCACATGATCTATCTTCCTCGGATGCCACCGTCACGACCAGCTGCTTCTTAGGCTCATCATCACTAGTGGCATAGTCATGTGCCCTGAATTGTTCGGTGGGCTCGCCACCGCGTCCTCATTCCCCTTTTGCTGCAACTGCCAATGCAAATTCTCTAGCGACCTTTTCCAAGACAGAGCGTCACTCCTGACCCGACCACCACTGTTCTAGCTTCTTGACCCCGTGCCACCCCTTCCCCCCAGCAAACTGCTTCTCCATGCTCCTAGCCTCCCCCCATCACCTCCCGGCCTTCGCTTCGGCGGGATATAACGCAATTCCCTGCCGAAAGCTTTCGCTGCTTTCTTCCCCATGTTCATATGGCAAGTTCTATCTGTGTGCCCAATGATGCCGCAGTAACAGCAGAACTCAGGCAAGAACTCATAAGAGAGAGGACACCATCTCTCCTTCTCACCTTCTCCCAAAGAAACAATGACACCCCGCATCAAAGGCTTACGAATGTCAAGCCTCACCTTCAAGCGCAAGAACCGCCCTGCCACAATCTTATCCGGTTTATCCTCCTCTTCCATCTCCAAAAACACCCCCACTTCATCTCCTATAAATAGGAATAGATGAAAATTCAATTTCCTCAAGGGTTTTGGAACCATCGAAGTCTGCCACCACCAGGAGCTCATGTGACACCATCCAAGGTCCTTCCTCCAACGCCTTCCGTTTCCCCACGGCCTGACCAAACGTAAAGAAGAAAAGTTGTCTCCCAAATCTTTACATTCAATCCCACTCACTGGGCACCAAATCTGTAACAGCCCCAGGGACCAAGTGGGCCCAAATCGTGGAATGGGCCGATACTACTGTAGCCTGGGCAGTGGGCGGGGGGGGGGGGGCGTACTGTGGACGGGGTTACTGTACATCAGGACCCTGGGACTGTAGCGGCCTGGTACCATAGTTTGGATATTATAGCAGTTTGTTACTGTTTACGAGTTGGGACGGGCTGAATTACGTGTGCTGTAGCTCAGGTACTGTTCACCGGTTGCTGTAGCATCGCGAAACACTATGTAGCCTGAAGTTTAGTGCCATACGTGAGTCTGAGGATCACCTGACTAGCTTAAATACCAGGGCTAGGGACGCGTAGTAACCTTTGGTTAATCGTTTTGAGCGAAGCGAGGACGAAAGCTCAAGCGGGTTGCTACGCAGGTGGGACCACTCCTCGGCAGAGTGGGCCTAGGCCGTGTATGTCGGGACTGGATGTTACAAAATCCATCCTACCGACTGCTCGATCACCTCCGAATGGATGCGCCTATCAGATAGTAGCTTCCCAAACGCCTTCTGCGGGGTTGATTCTGTCGTACTGATTGTGGCCGATCCCATACCAATATGTACCTTCTTCTTTTCTGCATCCGACAGCTGCAAACCCGTCATCAAATCCTCCATTTTGTCCATACCAACCCTCACAGAGGGCGGCAGGATGCCACCGCCCTACCACGGTTACTCAGAGATGCTGTGGGTGCTACTGTGTAGATTCACGACGGTGAGGAACTGAAGAAAGAGATGGCCGTAGGCGGAACCCGAGAAAAGCGACCCAGAGTGGAGGAGCCGAGGAGGCGATGGGAAAAGAAGTTGGTGGAGGCAGCAACACGTGACGACGGCCACAAGCCTTCGGGAAGAAATCCGGGATGGAGAGGGCGCGAAGGAGGTAGAAGGCGATGCAGCATTGGGGTGAACAGTAACCAACTCGAGTCGCCCGAGAGGCGCCGAGGAGTTTCATGACTCGTCCAGCGAATGCAGGGTGGGCCGGACATAGCAACGCGGGGTGGGTCAAACGTAGCACGCGACCACGCGAAGCGGAAGTTAATTTATTGCCTCAATTTTTGCGAAAATTTGCTTTTCCTCCCTGAATTCTAAAACCGGGTAAATCACCTCTCTGAACTTTTAAAACCGTTCGTTTTACCTCCTTGAACGGTTATAAGCGTTTTTCAAAGGTAGTTTTGTCTTTTTTTATATTTATTTTGACCGAATCTTTGAAAAATCATAATAAATCACAGAAAAATCATAAAATAGAAAATTCAATTGTGTTGGACTTCACGTGAATAGATCTACGCAGTGAATATATAATATGGTATGCTTTAGTATAATTTTTTTTTTCTGTAGACTTAGATCCATCTACAACAAAAAAATTAATTATAACGGGCCATCCTATATGAGGCCTCTGCCTCATGAGCCTGGACTGGCCCACCCTATATAACGGTCAAGCGCCAAGCTTGCATTGCATTTCCGGCACATATCCCCCGAGAAAAGCCGGCATTCACGAACACTCGCGGGCGCAGCTGTGCCCGGTTCAGCGCGGCGGAGATGGAGGGCGACGCCGCCGGAGCTGACGGAGGACGAGGAGGAGGCGGAGAGCGGTCTAGCTTCGTGATCGGCCTCATCGAGAACCGCGCCAAGGAGGTCAGTCACGCTCTAAAGCCCCTCCGCATTTCCCCGGTTGCTCGATCAATCCGCGCGAATTGGGTTGATTCCTCTCGTGACCCCGTTATTCTCCGCCCGGCGCCCTCCCAGTTCGTCATTCGCTTGCGTGTCGGGGCGCTCCAACTGTGTGAGCTGCTGCTTCGTCGGATTGCTTGCTTCGATTGGTTCGCTGATGTACCTGCTTCTTCGAATTGCTTGCTTCCATTGGTTCGCTGCTGTTGCTTCGTCCGATTGCTTGCTTCAATCGGTTCGAGTAGGACTTTTGCAGTTAGTTATTCGGTTGCATTCCATTTTGCTCGAGTTATTCTTCTAGGGTTTAGGGGTTTTGAGGATTGGCCTTTGGTTTATCGGTGTACGATTTTCCTCGGGCTGATCCAGCTGTTGTACAGTCGAATTGTGTCTAAGATGAACACAACTGTCGAGGAGGGCAAAACTATTTCAGTACCCTGCAGTTGAATGGTTCACTCATTGGTCAGATATTCCAATTTTCGTTGTCTCAGAGTTTATTCTGCTTCCTAGTAGTACATAGCACAAGTTTCATTGCCATTTTATTACAAGGGGGCAGCACCGTAACTACGGTTAAGCAGAAAGTCCTATAGGAGAAGGTTGCCTACAGTAACTATACTTTGATAATGGATTACAAGCTCTTCATTAGCAGGGAAAAAGCACAAATGTCATGAACGCTTTTTTTTAACCCTATTGAGATGGCATGCTAGTGAGTGAAAGGGCCGCATCTCAGCAGGGGTTGCAGGAAGCAGGAAAGAGGAATATGCAATAAGTTTTCATGGGAAACATCAAACCTAGTATTTAGAATTCTATATTTAATTTGTCTTTTCTTAAGTTGCATCTAAATTTGTGTGTCCCATCCCATGTTGTATTGTATCAATTCTTTGTTGTGACAGACTGACAGTTTTGGAAATAATTATTTTTGTAGCCTGTTAATATTCTGGTTATGAATATAGACATGTACTGTTGTTTCTGTTTACATGCCTTTACGCATGAGCTGGTATTAAGATGATAAACAAAATTATTCAATTCAAAATATACAAAGATAGAGAATTATCTTGTGAAATGATTTATCCTTTTAATGATTTGGTCATCCTTTTTTAAAGAAACCAAGTATGATCTACTAATTATAGAAGACGGTATACTGTTGTAGGTTGGTGTTGCAGCCTTTGATTTAAGATCAGCCTCATTGCACCTATCTCAGTATATCGAGACAAGTTGCTCATACCACAATACAAAGACACTACTTCATTTCTATGATCCCATGGTTGTCATTGTGCCCCCGAACAAAACAGCAGCAGATGGTATGGTTGGAGTTTCAGAACTGATCGATAAACATTACCCAGCAAACAAAAAGGTATTTGATATTTACTTGGATTTGTTATGTTTTCAGTAATACTATTGTGTTCTAGTATAACAGAGAATTTTATAGGTCACTATGGCACGTGGTTGCTTTGATGACACAAAGGTACATTTTCTCCTCTTTTACCGCACCCCACTCTCTTTCTTTCTTTCTTTCTTTCTTTCTTTCTTTCTTTCTTTTGTTGAGAGGCTGAATAACTTCCCCTTAACACCGTACATGTTCCTCTTTTTTTAAGGGTGCTGTCATTGTGAAAAGTCTTTCAGCTAGAGACCCATCTGCACTTGGTTTAGATACTTACTGCAAGCAGTATTATCTTTGTCTTGCGGCTGCCACTGCAACAATTAAATGGTATGTGTGCTCAACACACTATGACAGCATCAGGAACTTTTGCGGTTGCCTTGTTAAGGAATAGTATTAACTTTTGAAGTAACTGCATGTTTATTTACTGTAATATATCTTCTGTGCGTATAATGCAATACTGCTTCAGTATCTGTTCATGCTGCCAATTACCAAGTTAGGCCTGGTTTCCACTTTCCAATTGTTCCAATGGTTACTGGAGCATAAAAGTTACTGCAACTCCATGAAAAATCAACTCAGTTTTAGGCCATGCAATAGAGATGTTTTCTGTGTTGCCACATTTATTTGGATCGGATTTGAATATGATAACACAAAAAGGCTTTCTTGTTGTTGAAATATCATAATAAACCCATAAAGCCATGCTCTTTACTGTTCCATCCATAACACAAGGATCATACTCATATCTAAGCGCTTCCATTTGATATTGACAATAACCCAATTTAGTAATGTTCCTGCACATTCATTCTTACTTGGTCTGTTATAAAGGGCCAGATTTAAGTATAAGTTCTGAACTCCAGGAAGGGGCTTCCCACATGGCTTCATCTAGAAATTTTCAACATAAAGCTGTACTTTTAAGTTATTATCACCTTATCTTCTCTTTAGTTTAAGTTATAGATAACTACGAATCTTTTTGTTTTTTTTTGACGAGAAACTACGGAGGGGAGAGCTTCCCCGCCTGGATTATATTAAAAATAAACGAAGGAGTTTTGGTCACAACACAAGGTGATGTCGATCGCCTGAGACAGAGATTACACAGGAACGAAGGAAGAAACGCCAACGGCGAAGACCGATTTCATGGACGCAGATCTAAACCTGCCTTCCCAGATGGTTAAATCATCCCGAATACGATTAATTACATCACAGGGCAAATGCCTTTCATTCCGGAAGATAGCTCCATTCCTTGCATCCCAAAGCCGCCACAGTATGGTTAGCAAGACCGATGGCCAGGTCGCTGCATCCTGCTCACAACTTGAAGGTATCACCCAAACATCAATGTCATCAGTGGTGGAGAGGGAACGTAAACCCAGCATGTTCCAGACTTCTTTACTCAGGTGGCAGCCGAAGAAGACGTGTTGCCGGTCTTCTGATTGATGATTACACCGGCCACAGATGGCATCCTCCATCATGTGTTTGTCCAGCAAATTTGCTTTCATGCTTAACCTGTTCTTGAAGTATAGCCACGCAAAGATCTTCACCTTATTTGGCACCTTAGTGCCCCAAATCCATCTGCCATGGAAGTCTTGTGTAGAAGGTGAAGGAGCCAAGATGGTGTATGCGTCTCTGGATTTGAACGGCTTCCTGGTGGAGGTCAATCTCCTGACGTCCTGTCCTTCCTGAAGATGCATGTCCTGCAACACAGCCATAAGAGAGGCAAGCTCGCTAGCAGCGGCTGTAGTTAGTCTGGGTCGCAAACGCAAATCAAACCTGTCCTGAAAAACTTGCTGCACCGACACGTTAGGCCTAAGGGAATGAGAAAACAAGGCAGGGTGAGAGAGGGCAAGGGGATCATCCTCAAGCCAACGATCGTGCTAGAAGGAAGTGGAAGAACCATCCCGAACGTCAACAAGGCAGGGTTGAGGGGCAGCTTCCGTTGCGGAGACGCACCAGGTCGTTTCTTCCTCGGGGCAGATGGCAAGGGAGGGAGGTGGCTGTGGGATTGCAGGAGAAGGGGGGACAGAGAGCCGAAGCAGAGAAGATGGAAGGGGGGGCGAGGGAGGCGTGGCGCGGGCTGGTGTGCCGGAGCCGAGGGCGCGGGCTGGTGTGCCGGGGCCGAGGTGGCTGGCGGCGGGGCGCCGGGGCCGGCGGTGGAGGAGGAGGGGAGAGGGAGGGGAGAGGGAGGCATCTCCTGGATAGGCACCTTCGCGCCGTATTTTCTAGTACGAGTCTTTTTCTGGAGATAATATCTCAGGAACAGTAGTCATAGTAATCTATTATAAGCTTGAAAAAGATGGTGTTGTTCCAATACTTGGTTTGATTTTTCATACATTTACAGTTGATTACCTTTATATTATAAGTTGGTCTTATTGTCCATTTGCTTACTAATTTAATTGTATTTCTCAGCCATCGTTTCTTTTTCTGTTCCATCATTGCCTTATTAATAACTGTTTCAAGTTGAATCTCCCTTTGAATAAAAATTTCACTTGTGCTCTGATGTTGATATGGTCATATCACCTTTTTCTGGAATTCAGTTCATTTGCAATTACAAGACTATCTACTATTACATGAATCTTATGTCGAACTTTTTAAACTTTGTTACAGGATAGAATCAGATAAGGGCGTATTCATTACCAATCACTCATTATCAGTAAGTTCTTAGGCAGGAAGGTCTTATTTTGAATCTTTTGTTTCACCTTTTTTTCTTGAATGATGCAGGAGAGCTGTGTGTCATTTCATTAATAAGAGAACTGTTGTTTCACCTTGATGTTCATTATTTTTTTTATTCATTATTATGAATAGGCAGAAATTCGATGCACACTATTTGTTCCCATTGGATGACCCCTTCTTTGTATATGCACTGTCTCCAGAAAGTTCTCGTTCTAAGTGGAATCCCGGTTGCTATTGGCAACAGATTGTTAATTATGTGTATCTTTTATGATGTTTCATTCCTAACAATTATTCTAGTGATTGCTGATGCATTATATTCTGTATGCATTGGGATTTTGATGTTTGCTTCAGGGAGCAATTTTTTTAGAAAAATAAGCAGACATATTATTTTGTTACTTCAATGCCCTTCATTATTTTGTTTCCAAGACTTAGAAGCAGAATACAACACGATTCACTGAATCTAAAGTTCTAAACCATTCAAAACTGACATGCTCTCAAAGATTTATTTGTTTCCTACAACTTTTGGTGTGCCCATTAAATCATGTGTCCTACTACTAAACTAGGAAGCTGGGAGTTGGAAGCTGTTGTTCTCCCTTTTCTATCTATTTTGAACCATATTCGTCATTATTGAAAATCTCTCTTTATTGTCAGGTTACATTCAATGGGTCATTTGACCATATGAGTATCGACTCAACTAGGTAATTCTTTTGGGATAATGCACCTTTGAGTCAAATAAAGTTGTATCAATGCCGTTTTGCTCAATCTCCTGCACCAAATGACTGAATGAGAAAGAATAAGATATACTCAAAAACTTGTGCATGGACCTGAATTGCCTTAATTGTTTTATATGCACTCAACAGTGTTCAAACATTGGAAATTATTGATCCTCTCCATACTGAACTATGGGGCACTAGCAACAAAAAGAAAAGCCTCTTTCAGATGCTGAAGACTACAAAGACTACAGGAGGGTATGCCTACAGACTACCAATTACTCCCTCTTACACTTGTTGACACTTGATAGTTTTCTAGTAGGGTCAATCATGCTAATCTTCAATTTAGAATTACTTTTATCTTGTGTACTCTAGAAATCATTCTAGTGTAAGCTATTCACCAATCATTTTTTATTTTACTTGTACATTTGAGAACATGAAGCTCTTTGACTTGCTTATTCCAGGGCTAGATTGCTGAGAGCAAACTTATTACAACCATTAAAAGATATTCAGACCATCAGTACTCGTCTAGACTGCTTGGTAAGTAGATTTAAGATGTATTTATGGAAGAATACCTGTGGCTTATTTATGGTTCATCATTGGTTAACATTTAAAACAATCGAAGTATAGTAAAAGCTTCTGATTTGTATGTTGTTAAGTTAATGTTGGAATATGTATCACGTGCTTGGTCCCATACTCCCATTGGCTTTACTTGTGGCGCTGTGTTCTTTTTTTCCCCTGAGAATACGCAGGAGACCTGTGTATCTTTTCATTAGGAAGAAAATAGTTTACTGTTTATAACATGGGCCAAAATGGTGCATGCATGCTTGAGCCTAGTACTGTGATTACTGTCTAGAATATGTAACCCCTGCATCCAATCGATCGGTCATCCCAGCCCGGCGAGACGCTTAGCTCTTGACTGAATCCATAGGTCAGCTTCTTTGAAAATCATCTGAATGCAGCATTGTGTTCTGAGGGCTAAATTGAATTGTCATATAACTAACGGATGTCTGAATGCAGTTTAGACGTTTCAGATTGCTTAAGTCTGAAGCATATTGGCTTCCCCTTTTTCTTAAGCTTTGTTTCTAAACAGTTGTCAGAAATACTCTCTTGTCATGTAAGCATAATTCAATACTATCCCATTCCCATACATCTGCATTGGCTTGTAGCTGAAGTTTTTGAGTCTTGATGTGAATAGCAATGAGTTTTGAGTATGTCAGACTTCATTTACCTAGAGCTTTGATAAGCGAATACTAAAAAAACTCGACCCCTGGGAGTAAGACCTCCCCCGAGGCATTGACCGAAAGCTAGAAGATTCTCTTCTGCAGGGTCAAGAAAAGGCCATAAACCACGGCTAGTAATTGCTTAGCATTTAGCAAGATAGATGCACAGCTGCCCCTAAATAAGCAGCATGCTGAAAGTCCAACTAAGAAACTCTATCTCTAAGCATCTAACAGGCTAGCCATTGAACAAAGCTAATCTGCATGCGGCTACTAGCTAACTAATTTATGCATCTAGAAGTTATAGACTGCAATGTGCTAACTGCTACACACATCACGGTCTGCTGCTGTTAGGTCTTGCCATTGCTGCTCCCTGGCCATGCCGCCGCCGCTGCACAGGCCCAAGCCCATTGTTAGATGTATAGATGTACTTTGTATTTTCCCTCTTCTTGGAGGGGTTCTTTGCATATGTACACACATGTATACCCGCCAGCGCTGCTCCGCGCCACCCCGTGGGGCTACCCGCGCCGCCCCGTGTGGCCGCCCACGCACACCCTTGCGCGGCCGCTGCTCCTTCCTGCTCTCTCGGCTGCTCGCCCCCTCTTCTCTGTTTCGCCCGGCTCCCAGCCCTCCCTCCTCTGTTTCCTTCCCCTTTTTATTTCCTTCCACAAAATCCTTCCAAAAAAACAGCGAGCTCTCTTCTTTCATGGCATCCCCCGGGCGCCCTAGTGCTATTCCTGTCCCTCGGTGCCCTGTCATTTTCAATGGCACAAATTGGGGTGACGTTGTTTTCCATTTGGAAGTTCACATGGATGGGCAGCTATTGTGGGGCTATCTCACGGGTGAGCGGATCTGTCCTCCCTGTCCTGTTCTCCCCACGCCGCCCACATACCCGCCAGATGCTGATGATGACGCCATGACTGCTTTACTTGAGGCATTTGAGGCTCAGATGGAGAGCTACCAGTCTGATCTTGGGGTCTATGAGACTTGGCTGCGTGAGGAGAAATCTGCTAAGGCCATCTTACTTGCGAGAATGGAGGTTGATCTCGCACGGTCCCTCAGAGGTCTTGCCACTTCACACCTTATGTGGGATCACCTCCATCGCAGTTATGAGATCCGTAACGAAGCGATGTACCTTGTTGTTGTTGAGGAGGCGCAGTCACTTCGTTAGCTTGATTCTACAGTTGAGGACTTCCAATGACACACGTCTGACATCGTCTAGACGGTTTGGGTGCTGAGTTCTGTAGTGGTGGTACTTGTCGGTGCTGTGACCGCCACCGGGACTAGAGAGACACACTTCGCCTTCACGAGTTCCTCTCTCGGCTACGTCCGGAGTTCGAGACTATTCGGGCGCAGTTGCTAACTCGTCGTCCTCGCCCATCGCTCTTAGAGGCGATGCCTGAGCTGCAAGCCGAGGAGACCCGTCTTCGAGCTGGGGGTGTGAGTCGTGCTCTGCCGCAGCCCTCTGTCCTGGCAGCCCCACCTCCACCGGTCTCCCTGCCTCCGTCCCAGTCTCCGGTGGTGGCGGGGGTCCCTTCTGGGGTGTAGTGTGGCTACTGCAAGCTCTATGGCCATGAGGAGAAGGATTGTCGCAAGAAGCAGCGAGATTGACCGGGGCGTCGTGGTAGTGGTAGACGCTACTCTCAGGGCCTCTCTCAGGGCTCTGGTGGCTCCTCTACTTCGCAGGGCACTCGTTCCGTGTCTGCTGTGGAGCAGGATGTTCTTGCCCTGTTTCGTCGCCTCACTACTATAGCTCAGGCCTCCGCTCGCGGGACTACAACTCAGGCTTCTAGTTCCTCCCCTCCTCCTTCTCCTCCGTCAGGTATATCATCCCCATGGTTTCTCGACTCTAGTGCCTCTTTTCATATGACACCCCATGCGACACACCTGTCCTCTCTGTCTTCTTCCGATCCACCTATTTTTGTTCGCATCGCAGATGGCACTTCCCTTCCTGTTGCTGGGAGAGGTGTTCTTTCGACTTCTTCTTTTGATGTTCCTACTGTTTCGCATGTTCTCCAACTCACCATGCAACTCCTATCTGCGGGTCAAATCACTGGTCATGGTTGTCGCATAATCCTTGAGTCTGATTCTTGTTGTGTTCAAGATTTCCGTACAGGCCTTTTGATGGGAACTGGGCCTAGGCGTCGGGACTCACAATGCCTATGGGAGCTTGATTGGTTGCGTCTTCCTTCACCCATTTTGACTCCCCCATCACCCGGTTCTCCAGCATCTGCTTCAGCTGCTTCATCTACCGCTTCTTTTGGGCAGTGGCATCGTCGTCTTGGCCACCTCTCTGGTTCTAGATTGTCCAGTCTTGTTGATAGTGGTGTGTTAGGCCCTGTTTCTGGTGACACTGCTCTTAATTGTATGGGTTGTAAACTTGGCAAACAATTACAACTCTCCTATCCATCTAGTGAGTCTAAGTCCCAAAGACCTTTTGATCTTGTTCATTCTGATATATGGGGTCCTGCAACTTTAGTTTCAAAAGGAGGGCAATCATATTATGTTCTTTTCATTGATGACTATTCGAGATTTACTTGGATTTATTTGATGTCCTCTCGTAGTCAATTTCTTTCTATTTACCAGCAATTTGCTACCATGATCCGTACCTAGTATAACTCTCCCATTCAAGTTTTCGTGCGGATTCTGCTGGTGAGTACATCTCCATTGCTCATCGCTCCTACCTTGCTGAGCAGGGTACTCTTGCCCAATTTTCATGTCATGGTGCTCATGCTCAGAATGGTGCTGCTAAGCGCAATTCTTGAGACTGCTCGTGCTCTCTTGATCTCTTCTGCACTTGCTCCTCATTTCTGGGCTGAGGCAGTTTCTACGGTTGTTTTCCTCATAAATCGCCAACCCTCTACTTCTCTTCAAGGTTGCACTCCCTATGAGCGTCTTTTCGGCACCCCTCCTTCCTATAGCCATCTTCGTTGCTTTGGGTGTGTCTATTACGTCCTACTTCCACCTCGTGAGCGCACCAAACTCACTGCCAGTCTGTTAACTGTGTTTTCCTTGGGTACAGTACTAAACACAAGGGCTATCGCTGCTATGACCCTGTTGCTCGGCGGATGAGGATTTCTCGAGATGTCACCTTTGATGAGTCCCGACCTTACTATCCTCGTTCCCCTTCCGGTTATCCTGGTACCGCTGAGTCCCTCTCGTTTCTCACTTGACCTGAGTGGTGTCTTCTGCTATCATCTCCATCTCCGCCGCCTCCTCCTACCTCTCTACCTCTGCCACCTCCTACTACCTCTCCACCTCCGCCACGTCCTCCTACTTCTCCACCTTCACCACCTCCTCCTACCTCTCCACCACCAGTCTCTCCTCCACCATCACCGTTGCGTCCTTCCCGTGAGATCACTCACTACTACACTCATCGTCCACGCCCTGCACCGCCACTTGACTCTTCCGCGTCCGTCCTTGGACCTCATCCTGAGTCTCCTCGCTATGCTCTTCGTGACCGCAGTACCCTTCACCCTCCCAATCGCCTTGGCTTCACTGCTGCCATTTTGGCTGAGCCCGAGACCTATCGGGAAGCTGCTACTCACCAGGAGTGGCAGCATGCTATGGCTGAGGAGATTGCTGCTCTTGAGCGTACTGGCACTTGGAATCTTGTTCCTATACCACTTCATGTCACTCCTATCACTTGCAAGTCGATGTACAAGGTAAAGACCCACTCGGATGGCTCTCTTGAGTGCTACAAGGCTCGTCTTGTGGCGCGCGGCTTCCAACAGGAGCAAGGTCGTGACTATGAGGAGACCTTCGCTCCTGTCGCTCACATGACTACTGTTTGGACTCTACTTGCAGTTGCTTCTGTTCATCGGTGGTCGATTTCTCAGTTGGATGTCAGGAACGCCTTCCTCAATGGTGAGCTCCGTGAGGAAGTCTATATGCAGCCACCTCTAGGGTACTCCATTCCGGATGGGATGGTTTGTTGGTTGCGTCGTTCCCTCTATGGTCTTAAGCAAGCTTCTCGTGCTTGGTTCGAGTGTTTCTCCTCTGTTGTCATCGATGCTGGCTTCAAGCCTAGTGACCATGATCCTGCTCTCTTTGTTCACACTTCTCCTCGTGGTCGCACACTCCTCTATGTCGATGACATGACCATCACGGGTGACGACTCTCAATACATTGCCTTTGTGAAGCAGCGTCTCATTGAGACATTCCTCATGTCTGATTTAGGTCCTCTTCGTTACTTCCTTGGTCTTGAGGTCACCTCCACATCTGATGGTATTTTTCTCTCTCAGGGGAAGTACACTCAGGACCTCCTTTCTCATGCCGCTCTCACTGATCACCGCACTGTTGACACTCCTATGGAGCTTAGTGTTCACCTCCGACCCACTGACGGTGCACTACTTGCTGATCCCACTCGCTATCGTCAGCTTGTTGGGAGCCTTGTCTATCTTGGGATCACCCGTCCTGGTATTACTCACTCTGTTCATATTTTGAGTCAGTTTGTCTCAGCTCCTACCCAGCTCCACTATGCTCACCTACTTCGTGTTCTGCGATACCTTCGTGGAACCATCTCCCGCCGCCTTTTCTTCTCTCTCTCTAGTTCTCTCCAGCTTCAGACGTACTCTGACGTGACCTGGGCAAGTGATCCCACTAATCGCTACTCTCTCTCAGCTTATTATGGTTTCCTTGACTCCTCCTTAATTGCCTGGAAAACCAAGAAGCAGACTGCAGTTTCCTGCTCGAGTGCTGAGGCTGAGCTGCGTGCTATGGCGACTGTGACTGCAGAGGTGACATGGCTTCTTGAGGATTTTGGTGTGCCTGCCACTGCACCCACTCCTCTCTCTACTGACAGCACCGGTGCGATCAGTATTGCTCGGGACCCGGTCAAGCATGAGCTTACCAAACACATTGGCATTGATGCTTCCTACATGAGCAAGTGCGTGATCAGGTTGTGTCCCTCCACCACGTGCCTTTAGAGGTTCAGCTAGCCGATTTCTTCACCAAGGCGCTAGCCGATTTCACCAAGGCACAGACACGGGTTCATCATAGATTCTTGCTCTCCAAACTCATTGTTGTAGATCCTCCATGAGTTTGAGGGGGGGTGTTAGATGTATAGATGTACTTTGTATTTTCCCTCTACTTGGAGGGGTTCTTTGCATATGTACACACATGTATACTTGCCCCTTTGGGCCTGGAATAGAATATGTTGGCCAATTCTAACACCCATAACAATGATTGTGCAATTAAATTGAAACCTGGGATCTCATAAGTATTCACTTATCATTTATGTTAAGACCCAGAAGCAGACAATAATATGTTACACTAGGACCATGTTTCCGGATCTAAAATATCAGTTGTCTCCAGGATGAGCTAATGAGCAATGAGGAGCTGTTTTTTGGTTTGACTCAAGGTCTACGGAAATTTCCAAAAGAATCAGGTAATAAAGTGTTCTCTTGTTATCCTGCTCTGTAAATAAATACAACTCTTAGTTCTCACTGACACAAAAAATTCTGTACTATTGTTGCTTTACATTAGATAAGGTTCTCTGTCATTTCTGCTTCAAGCCCAAAAAGGTTACATATGAGGTATTGAAGCCTGCCAATGGTAGAAGGAGCCAGATGTTGATTTCTGATATTATTGTTCTTAAAACTGCTCTGGACGCCATACCATTCTTGTCCAAGGTCTGATAAACCATTTCATTTTCCTTCTGTAAAAAAAAATGCACATCATCACTGGAATTGTAACTACTTATCAATGTGTTTAATGTGTACTCTTTCCATCATCCAGGTTTTGAAGGGGGCAAAAAGTTTTCTTCTTCACAACATTTATCAGACTGTATGTGAAAACCCCAAGTATGCGAATATGAGAAAGAGGTAGTTTTATGACCTCCTGCTTCAAAGAGAAAGTTAAATGATCTTTTCAATCCACGGAATATGTAGCGACTATCATCCAGTAGCACCATGATAAGTAAATTACACGATAAGAATTCGGTTCCCTTCAGAGATTCACAAATCCTTTTCTGTAACTTTACACTTGAAAACAGATTTGGAGTTTTATGAATAACGAATAAATAATTTTCACTAATATATCTTGCTATATTTCCTCCAAGTATTAATGATTAAAGCAAGAGCTCTTCTATGGATTAAACTAAATTTCGAAACAAGACATTTACCAGTTTGTCCCAAATTCTGCTTGTAGTTCTACTGTTTCACCTTGCAGAAGCAGTTATGTTTTTAGTCAACCATAATGATTACATATTGCATCCTTAGATCAGGTTCGTCTAAGATTTCTAGTTCTTGGCCAGAGTGCCTGTATTTCAGTGTTCGCTGACCACAGTTATATTCCTTGGTATTGCTTATAATTATTGGTACACAGTCATGTACATATTAATGTTCTTATGTTTCCTTTTGTGGTCCTAGAATTGGAGATGTCATTGACGAGGATGTGGTTCATTCAAGGGCTCCATTTGTAGCCTGCACTCAGGAATGTTTTGCTGTAAAGGCAGGAATTGATGGGCTGCTTGATGTTGCTCGTCGATCTTTCTGTGATACCAGTGAAGGTGATGCTTCTTATGTACATCATTATAATTCGTATTATTCACATTCTTAACAAATTGTGTTGCAGCCATACATAACCTCGCCAAAAAGTACAGGGAAGAATATAATATGCCAAATTTGAAGGTGCCCTATAATATTAGGCAAGGATTTTACTTTATTATACCCCAAAAGGACATCACCGATAGGCTTCCTAATAAATTTATCCAGGTAATATGAACATGATCTTCCAAAATCAGCTTGTTAGCTGTAATATGCTAACCATATTTCTGAATTCTTGATGATGAATTAGGTTGTTAGACATGGGAAGAATATCCATTGCTCAAGTTTGGAGCTTGCTTCAGTAAGTTTAACTTCCCTGCATTATTCTTAGACATCTTAATATTGACCACGAAAGTTTTTCTGCTGACTCAAATTTTCAGTGTGATAAATGTTAGTCAAGAGTTCATGACTACCCCCGTATACTTTATCCATTTCCCTTACATTGTTCTGTAACTGAGAATGTGCTTGTTGGCTATATAGCTTTGGGATCACTACTACTTTTTTTTTTCTTTCAAAAGCTACACTTCCCTTTTATTAATTGGCACATAACCCTGTCAAGCACAATTCTATTGCAAGATAGCTTTATGATCAAGTACTTTCTATCCAATTTTGCAGCTGAATGTTAGGAACAAGTCGGCTGCTGCTGAGTGCTTCTCGCGCACGGAACTTTGTTTGGAAGGTTTCTGTAGCAATTAAGCACTGATATTTTTATTTAATTTAGTTCTTGATCTTAGTCATCTGTAGTGTTCTGTTACTTTTTTTGGTTGACTTTAAAAACACAAGGATCAAGCAGTTCTTCAACTTACCTAAAACTTAGTTTTTTTTCTTTTCTGGGGAAATAAAATTATAAGCTTCTACTTACTGCTATATAAAATGTTCCATTTTTTTCTGGAACGCACAGGTGTGTATCCGTGCATTAATAGAAGAGAGTTACAGCATACACACCCCAATGAAAAAACAATTACATTAGCGCCTATCCAAATGAGTAAGAGAATGACCCGACCTAGAAACTTAGCTACCCAGGCCCCAGGGTAAAGGAGTTAAGGAAGAAGAGCCCTTTAGCTCCTGCCATACCCCAGAGCTGTGATTCTTCCCCAGTGATAGATAAGACTGTAAATAAGTTTGGAGTAGCACCATTAAACACATTTATTTCTGTGTTTCGACAAAATCCATGCACCCAATATGATGAGCGAGTTTAGGCCCTATTCCATATATTGCTATTGTAGAGAGCCAGAGAGATCTTATATTTGTTGTCATCCTCCAAGCAAACGGCAGCAGTTAACCATTACTGAAGAGTGCATGCCATTATTCTGAATTTGTGTTTCTGTTCCCATGCTTCCAATTTAGGAGTGATACCTTTAGTCTGCAATTTGGTAATAAGATTACATAAACCATATGTCTATACCTTTCAGCATTGCAGATCATGCCAATGAACAGCTGGATGTACAAAATTGAATGCACTGTTGCTGTTTGTAATTATCTTATGAAAAATTCCATGCAAATCAATTTACAGTGTTGTAACATTTTTTTTAAAAAAAGAAGAAGCTTGTGGGCACTGGAGCACTTGAGTTTCATGCAATGCTATGTTTTGACTACGATGCAAGTATCTTTAAGCTGCCTGAGTTGCTTGTTTATCATTTCAGGGCTTATTGACGAAATCAGAGGAGACATTGGTATCCTTACATTGCTCGCCGAAGTATTATGTCTTTTGGACATGATTGTAAATTCTTTTGCGCATACAATATCTACAAAGCCCGTTGATCGCTACACAAGACCAGAGTTCACAGGTGTGCAATTTAGCTCCTGTCATGTATTTTTCTTAGACCATCCATTTCGCTAATATATATTTGTTGAAGCCAACCGTTGTGCATGGGCGAATTAAATGCTCTATACATGCATGCTTGCTGTAATTTTGAATTAAACGTTTGTTGCAAAAAAGTTTCTGTTCCCTGGACTTTATGATAGGCATAAAAGGGAGAATCTCAACAAAACATCCTCATTTAAACTCTGGACAATATTTGAAATGAATACTCCCAAGATTATGGACAAACTTAGTGGAAAGATCTACTGCAAGTGTGAATTATTTCATTTTAGTGCTATAGGTATCCATCTCTAGTTCATGAATTTTGATTCTTTGTAATTGAGCAGATGATGGTCCAATGGCAATCAATGCCGGACGGCATCCTATTCTTGAGACCTTGCATACTGATTTTGTTGTAAGTTGCTTTTTTTTATGTTGGTTTCCTCCATGTATACTTCATAATCACTTTCGTTGTTAATTATGTGGATTATATCCATGGCCTAAGTATTGTTTCTGCTATACAGCCTAATGATATCTTTCTCTCTGAAGCATCTAATATGGTTCTTGTCATGGGGCCAAATATGTGAGTGGTATAATATTGGACCTTAGTTAATGCTGCAGGTTATTCATTTATCTGTGGAAGTTCATCTAATCTCTGGATTGTTTGCTGTTGCAGGAGCGGGAAAAGCACATATCTCCAACAGATATGTTTAATTGTCATTCTTGCACAAATTGGCTGTTATGTTCCAGCTCAGTTTGCATCCTTAAGAGTTGTTGATCGTATATTCACACGGATTGGTAACGGGGACAATGTTGAAAACAACTTGAGCACGGTATGTGTTTGAAAAGGTTGTGTTAATTGCAAAACATGTAATTGCCAGATGAGGATAAGCCGGGATCTCTTCTACGTGATATCAAGTTATCAACCTTGTTTATTGTGCCTTGTTATGCAACTGTTCATGGAGTTACAAAGTATTCTGGAAATACATGAATAGTACTGTCCTTATATCTAACATACCACAACTATGCACAAAAATCTTAACTTCTATGATATTTCCATGATAATTGACATTTTTTTTTGAAATGAACATGATAATTGACATTGACAATGACTTAAAATTCTTTACATTTCTTTCCTTGGCTACCACCTCTCAACTCTCAATACACATCTGGAATATGAAGTAGAAAAAAATAGCTGGATAGTACATTGGTGAGACTGGGTTGGAGCATGAAACTCTTGAAACGGTATAAAAGCTCATTGGTCATACATTCAATACACATCTGGAATATGGAGGAAAATAATTGGTTGGATAGTATGTTGGTGAGACTAGGTTTTGTATTTGTATTTTTTACGAAATTTAGACTGAGGTATGAAGTTTGTTCTTATTTACCAATTGCAGTCTGCTTCCTTATGGCACCTGATTATTATATAGGACTATTTGAAGAAGCAATTTACATGTACTGTTTCTTCCAGAGGCCAGACTATTCATCAATAGGCACTAGGCAGTAGTCTTTTTGCCACACTTATCAGTACAGTAGTCTGCAACAGTTGATTCTTGTCAAACTGATATGATTTAGCAAAGCATGTCAGATATTTATATCTTTTCATAACTAGTGAGTACACAGATTTCCTACGTACTCTAGTTCACTTTAGCTTTGTCCTAATTCAAACTTCTCTAACTTAGACCATGTTTGTAGGAAAAAATGCACTGACAACTACAACATCAAATTAGCTTTTCCCCTAAAAAAAACATCAACTTAGCTTCATTAACTTCTTCATGAACTATGTTTTGAATTGATAATGTATTTATTTAAACATGTAGATCCTAATATATTTTTCTAAAAAATTGATCAAAGTTAGAAAAGTTGACTTAGGACAAAACCAAAGTGAACTATAATTTGAATGGAGGAAGTACATAGCAGCTTCCATTTTCTACTGAGTTCAGCTATTGTTTGTCACGCATGATATTATTCTTGATGTATCTAAGTACCTTAATGTGTCTTTACAGTTTATGACAGAAATGAAAGAAACTGCTTTCATCATGCAAAATGTTTCTTCAAGGTATTTCTACCTTGTTGCTGAAGACTGAAATTCGATGTCTTGTATTACTCTTGTTTTCTTCTGATGTTCATGGACTTGTAGGAGCTTGGTTGTTGTGGATGAGCTTGGAAGAGCAACATCTTCCTCAGATGGGTTGGCAATCGCATGGAGCTGCTGTGAATACCTTCTTTCTGTGAAAGCGTAAGAACTAGTAACCTCTTATTAGGTCTCAGGATTCACAGGAAATGTGTTCTTCATTGTTGCTGTAAATGCATGGTTTTCCTTGTTCTTCGTCCTTGACTTTTGGTGCATTTCCTGCACCCTTCTATAGTAAACTGGTTTCTTGATCAAGTATGTATAATGTAATGTAATTTCTAACCTCTAGGCTGCTTATAGTTATTGATAAGTCTAGCTTATCAAGAGTGTGTATTTGTCTTCCTGACCAGCTCTGCACTGTTGGGTTTCAAATTATAGTTGTCAATTAAACTAGTTATACTAGTATTGTCATGGTTAGATATCAGAAGTAGCTATATATCAAGCCATAGGCACTAGCCATGTCTGATGCCTGCCTCTTATCACAATTCATTTTCTGCAATACAATTCATTCTAAACAGAGATTTCATTAAAAATATAGAAAGGTGATTGTACTGTTTTTTGGGTCGAAAGTGATATATTATTGCTCCTCAGTAACATTGTGTCTTTGACCCCATGTAGATACACTGTTTTTGCCACGCACATGGAACGCTTGTCAGAACTTGCAACAATGTATCCAAATGTGAAGATCCTCCATTTTGAAGTTGACTTAAGAAATGACCGCTTGGATTTCAAGGTCAGTTACCTGTCATACTAGCGATTTCAGGAATTTGCTCCTTCATGTCTGTTACATTAACATTATACCAACTCCCGCTTCAGTTCCGCCTAAAGGATGGCGTCCGACGTGTACCGCACTATGGGCTTCTGCTGGCCAGAGTAGCTGGTATCCCTACTTCAGTGATCGACACCTCAACAAGTATCACTTCACAGATCATGGAGCAGGTAATCTGGCACCTATATGATATGTAGGGATGTACCCAACTGCTGATCATTTGCAACCAGATATTGTCATCTTTCTATGGCTCCCAATCACAGTTCTATATTCACTAAGTGAACAAAATGATGATTGCTTGTTTGTAGCACTAGCCGCCCAACTATTATACCTTGATTGGGGAGAGCAGGGCTTTGTGCCCAAAACAAACAACTGGGCTTGCACTAGCTGATAGAAATCTGGCTCCTCTCTACTTCCTTTTCTACTATCGAGGAAGCAGACAGGGCAGGCCAGTCCTAACTGACACTGCTATAATTGGACAATAGTTGCTAGACGGATGGACAATAGCATTACTATCCTTAACTAATCACTAAGGAATTTACCAATGCTGCCTGTTTACTGCACATGAATGGGGTGGGGTGGGGGGGGGGATCTCTGTCTCAATTTTGCATGTAAAATTTTCGTGTTTCCTCTTGCAGGAAACGACAAGGATGGATGCCAACTGCGAGGAGTACCGGTCGCTTCAGATGACGTACCAGGTTGTGCAGCGGCTTATCTGCCTGAAGTACTCAAACCAAGGCGACGACTACATCCGTGAAGCACTGCAGAATCTCAAGGAGAGCTATGCTGCGGGCCGGCTAACATAAGAGATTGTTCTCATTGGTATGAGCTCTGGCCCTTAAATGTTAAATAAGAGTTTTTCGATTCCAAGGTGTTCGTTCGCGTGACATGTTTTGTTGTTTTGCAGGTGTTAAGGTGTATGCTGGAGGATCCATCAGCCAATGTATATGTTCCTCTTTGTCAATGCGAAACTATCTTAGGCCATCAAACGACGCACATGGCACATCGGTTGTTATCTCACATGTGATGCAACATCTTATCCCTTTTTCATATAGATGAATTATTACAAAGCAAGACAGAGCATGTGAATGTCTAGAGCAAAGCGATTATTATGAATTATGATCTCAGCTACATAGCTTTTAGAAAAGAATTACTGGAAAAGATGAAACACCAAACGAGGATTACATTGGTCGATGCATACTGTAGGTTTAAACAAATGTTGGCATTGTTTCCTGCCAATACATTATTCGATACACAGTAGCTCGAGCTGGGGAGGATTGAGGAATGAGGAGCAGCGGTGGAAGGCAAGAGAGCGGGGGTGGTGACGTGGTGTGGGGATTGTGCTCTAGTAAGTACCGAGCGACACAGTTTGGGAAGCGGAAATGCGGATTAGAGCGTTTGGATGGTTCTCTTTCCGTCCGACACCGCATCCACTTTTAAGTCTTTAACGCCATGGACCGAAACGAGTTGGTGCACCGCTTCGGGCTTCTTCGCACAGGCCTACACGACTCGCCCATTCTCCACTACAAGGGCTCGCTCGCTGCGCCGCTGTGTGTCGCCGTGCGCACCCACCTTCCTTTCCTTGCTCGCTCCATGCGCTGCTGCATCCACCCACATGCCTTTCTCACTGCCATGCTTTGCTCCCAGGTGATCCCCACCAACCTCCGCTTCCTTCCATGGAAGGCGTCCATAGTATGGACAAGTCTGCACCCAGCGACTCCCCACTCTACCTCGTCCATCACAGCTTCAACATGTCATCCCTACCCCGCCCTCTGTGCCACCGAGCTCCGCGCCGCCCGCGAGCACATTGGTGACCTTTACGCACCGCCCACCCGGCCTCTATGCCATCGTTGCCCGTGCCGTCCCCACCCCGCCCTCTGTACGCTGCCGCCCAGCTCTGTGTTGCCGGCGAGCTCCGTGCCACTAGCGAGCACACCCGCGACCTTCACGCGTTGATGAGATTACATTCACCGAAGTAGCAAGGAGATGTTTGTGCTGAAAGAGCATGTTGCAACTATGTGTTTTAAGCGTTTCAGAGGTATGTTGCAAGTGTTTCGTATCGGTGTCGCAAAAGTAGATCGAGATGTTGCAAAAGTAGATAGGGATGTTGCACATGTTGCAATGGCTATGCACATATGTTTTGAGTGTATGTTCCAAATGTTTCATCTGTATCAGACATATATTGCAAGTGTTTTCATCTAGATGTTGCAAAAGTAGATCTGGATGTTGCATATACATGCATTTTCAATGTTTCATACACCTGTTGCAAGTGTTTCATCTGAATGTTGCATATGTTTGCAATGGTTTTCGAGTGTTTTTTGCAAGTGTTTCAGATTCATGTTTCAAGTGTTTCGTCTGTCTTCTTTTGTATATTGCAACTATTGCATATGGATGTTTCAAAGTTAGATCGGGTGTTGCACAAGGGATGCGCGTGGGAAGCGGCTGGCGGTATGGGCGACATTCGAGACGGCACGTGCGACGTCGGGGGATGGCGCGGGCCCGCTGTCGGGGCGCTCGCTCACAAGCCCGATGCGCTGGGGTGCTCGCTCGCTCGCTCAGCGGGTACCATCTGACGCTAGCGCCCCGGATCGGACATCCCGGCGCTAGCAAGTCTGTTCTTTCTATCGGTTAGTCCTAAAAAATACCGCTTTTCAAATATACTTCCAACAAAATGAGAAAAATGGCAGGTTCCTGAATCCTCACTGCAGCAATAGCACGATTTTCGAGAGCAGCAGCACGCCAGCACCAAGCCTCATGGTTCATGTAAAAATCACCCTACCAACCTCCAACTCCTTAATGCAAAACATCACATAGCAACCATCTCGAACAATAACATGTCTTGAGATTATTGGGAAGTAAGAAGAACAATAACATGAGCTGGAAGCAAATTAACCGGTTTATGATGCCATTAAGATTCAAGAACGTACTTTTACAAATGTATATAATCGTACAAGCATATACGTATATAGTAAATCACCAAAAGGGGAAGGATTTACACCAACCATGCTGACAATTTAGTTTGCCAATAACAAACGATCACTTGGGACTTGCACGATTCATGAACTAATCAAACAAATTAGAAACAGCGACGACTCATGAACGAACAAGCAATGCAATGCATCACATCTAGCAGCAGCTAGTGATCTGAATGCAGTGATGAATGCTCGATCAAGACAAAGCAGGGAACCTCACCTCATGATGAACCCTAGTTGCCTACCAGCACCATCAATTGCTTATTAATGCAAAATACCACATAAGTATTGATGAACCATCTCAGACATGTAGTAACTCACGCCTTTCGTTTGAGCTTATCAGCGGAATCAGCAGCCATTCAGCAGTGTTTTTCTCTCACAATAAACCAGCGAACAGTATTTTCAGCCATAATAAACCAGCGAAACGAACGGGTTGTGGGAAGCAAGAACATAACCATCACTCAGAAAAAAATATTTTCTCGTTGATGATGTCATCAAGAACGTACGTTTACAAACATAACTAATTAATCATACAAGCATACATATGAATCACCGAAAGGGGAAGGATTTACACTTGAGACTTGCACGATCCATGAACTAATCAAACAAAAACAGCGACTACTCATGAACGAACAAGCAAAGCAATGCATCACGTCCAGTACAGAATCACGCAGCTGCTCTAATACCAGATTGGCCGATTCATGGTAAATCGTCAAGCCTGGGCGGGGAGCTCCATCTCCGGAAAGAGGCTGCGGATGAGGCGCAGGCTCTTCCCGGCCGTGGTTGGCCTCGGCATCTCCATCTTCGTAGTCGCAGCGACAGTGGCGGTGGGCGGAGGCAGGGACGGCGGTGGAGTTGTCGGCGACGGAGACGGATTGATCATCCTGACTTGGTGCGGCGCGACGTGGACGGTGGTCTTGGGATCGCCGCGTGGCCAGTTGACGTCGTAGACAACCTCGTAGCCTCCATCGGTGGACGACGACACGATCGTGGCTTTAAGGCAGAGCACGAGAACCTGCCCCGTCTTCAGCGTCGCAGTCCTCGTGCGGACACGAACCACCGTCCCGGGCTTCAGATGCGCGGGGACGCCAGGAGTAGCTCCGCGCGCGGAACTGGCCGAAGACGATGGGGCGGACCGAGGCAGCGGCGGTGGAGAGGCGGGGGTGCAGCGCGAGGCCTGGGCTGCGGGGACGCGTCGGCGACGGTTGAGCCTTGGGAATGGGCGTTGGTCGACGATGGGACCTCCCGATGCGGTGGACGAGGGCATGGACCCCTGACGGCGTCGCTCGAACCGTGACGCGGCGGCGGTGACACGGGGGCTTCTTGTTGGCGTCCGACCTCGTGGGCGCCAAGGGCTTGGACCTCCTGCGCTGGAGCTCGCGGCGGAAGCTCCGCATGCCGGCTGAAGAGGAGCGCGGAGGGAGGTACATCACCATGGCTGAGGAGAGCTGTGGGTCGATTGGATCGACGGGAAGCAGAGAAGCTGGGTGGATTGCGGAAGGCGACGGCGAGCGAGCAGAGGAATTGCGTTGCGCGCCAGGAGAAGAAGGGAAGGGGAGGGCGTTGGATTTAGGCCATGCAAACCCAAAATATTTCTTCTTTCATCCATCACATCAAATCTTTCAACGCATGCATGAAGCATTAAATGTAGGTAAAAAGATAACTAATTGCATAGTTTGTCTGTAAATGTCGGGACGAATCTTTTGAGCCTAGTTAGTCCATGATTGGATAAAATTTGCCAAATAACAACAAAAGATGCTACAATAACTTTTCACCTACTTTTCGCGAAGTGAACACACCCTTAGGCGACGTATGGGGTGCAAACCTTTTTTTTAACATGGATATGGGGTGCAAACCTAACCTAGTCATGCAAACTTCTACTCTGGGCCACATGACGTTGATCCAAGGGACACGTGGGGATTGGGTAATTTTACGCTTAAACGTCCGCTCCTAATCACACTTTTGCAAAACCCCCCTCCCACTCCCTCCTGCGCCCCCTTGAGCAACGTCATGTGGTCCAGATTAGAAGTTTGCACGGTTACATAGAAAGGTTGGTTTGCACCAGATACGTTGCCTTGAATTTAAGAAGTTGGACTGGATCCCAGATCTGGCCCAGTCACGCGCTTTCGAGTCCGACTCAAAGTTGGATGGATGATGGGCCAGTTGCCGTGAGGGCGAATCGAGGCCGGATCTTTTTTCTTTTCAGCGCTTGGGCTCTCTTGACTAGGGTGTTATCTTGTAGCCCATTAATTATCCCTTCTTTTCTCCTAGGGAGAATCCAAGTAATTATTATTTGGATCCTTTGTTGTTACTCCCTCCGTCCCAAAATATATGTCGTTTTCGTTTTTCGAGAAATAACTTTAACAAAATATATATTAAAAAATATTAATATTTATGGTATATAATTGGTATCATTGAAAAGATCTTTGAATCTAGTTTTCTAATAAATTTATTTGGAGATACAAATGTTACATACATTTTCTACAAATCGAGTCAAACTTGTGGCACGGAAACAAAAAACGACAGATAATTGGAACGGAGAGAGTATATTTTTGCCAATGTCTGTTAAAAAAAATCCAGATCGGTAGTGGTACATTTCAGTACAACACCAATTGGATACATATTGCCTATAAGAGAAAAACAACCACCACCACCGCCACCCTTCACCACAGGAACGCCTCAGTCTCCTCCCTCTCTCCCATATGGCGACCTCGCCGGTGGTCAGAGGAGTGGAGATCCCGTAATTTTTAGTTGTTCTTCTAGGGTTTAGTTTTTAACATCATCGATGCGGTGGTGATGACAATGACACACTGAAACAAAGTCTCTCTGTCCTATCCATACCTCGTTGACTTTTGATCCAACATTGACGATGGGCCAATTAAAGTTTCGTTGATGAAGGGCTAGTTAGAGTTTGGTTTGTCAGATCTGTTGGTTCTCTTTAGATCTTGGTGGCTATTGGTGTCTTTATCAGGGGAAACAGTCAGTTGGCGCTCTTCACGGCGATTTCGATCTCTTCTTTTAGTTTGTTGTATTGTAAGGTCTAGCATCTCTTCTTTTAGTCTGATGGTAAAGGATTGTAAGTCTGTGTTCCTTCGAGAGTTCCTATGGCCAATGTTCTTTCAGTGGGTTATAGATTTTGTTGTCAGTGATGAGTGGATTTTTGTGATCTTCAAAGCCTTGTATGGCGAGGGTATTTGCAAGTGTCCCTTTCCTTTGCTGTCTCTTCAGTGCATTTTTCAATCTTCAACAGGCAATGGGCGATCAAAGGACGAAGATGGCGTTTGATCTTCAATGTACTCTTAAAGGTCATTTTGTGTTAAGTTGTACTTTTTGTACGAGCTAGTGTTTTCCTTGATATATTTAGACACTCTATTGAGTGCCTTTCTAAAAAAATGGATAGATATTTTATGCTTATTTTTAGTATTTTCGTATTTGCTAATTGTTAGCACAGTAAATTTGCCGAATAGAGTGCATCGAACTGAAATTCAAAACCAATGTAGCAGAATATTTTGGATAACTTCCGCTGAAATTCAAAACCAATGTAGCAAAATCTTTTGGCTAACTTCCGTTAAAGAACAGAAAACTAGAGAGACCCCAGTGTGAAATAATCTTTTATACCTTGAAATAATCTTTTATAAATATTACAAAACACGTTATTCGTAGCAACTTACATATTGTCAAGGCACAAACCAAGTTGTGCAGGGAAAAAATGCATTCAAGAAAAATTAGGACAGTAAATTGGATAGTGGTTATCAAATGATACTAATGGCATTAGCATCAGTTAACCCAACAGGTCTAGAAGATTTAATAAAAACGGAAGGGCTAGCACCCGGACACTGCTTCCCGTTCGAGCGCATCGCGCCCACCGCGCCCGTGTAACAGTGCTGTAATAGACAGGAGCATGCCTGCCTCACCCACTTGCGGATGCGTGCTGCGGAGGCATCTACCGGCCTCAAGCACCCGCACGGTGACCCACGGCAGCGCCCCCAACAGCAGTAGTAGGCGGTTGCGGCAGGCCGCAACCCCCTAGCCACCGGGGCCATTGCAACATGTGCTCCCACCAGATCTACTTTTAAAATATCTAGCTAAAACACGTGCAACATATGCAACATATGACTGAAAACAGATGAAACACTTGAAAAATACACTTGAAACATGCGTGTATAGCCATAACAATATATGCAATATCCAGATCAACTTTTGCAACATCTAGATGAAACACTCGAAACATGCATGTTATGCAACATATAGATATACTTATGAAAATATCCAGGTGAAACACTTGAAACATACGTCTGAAAACAATTGAAACACTTGAAACATAAACTAGTAGCATGTGTATATTGTCATTGCAACATATGCAACATCCCAGGATCTACTTTTGCAACATCCCTATAAAAGCACTTGAAACATGAGTTTAAAATCCCTGAAACATAGCATCGCCGGCCTACTTGGTAGGGAACTGTGGTAGGCAGCAAGCTCGTGGTCCCTCCTCCCCCAGCCTCTGCCGCCCCAAAGCCCCTCCTCCTCATCATCCTCCTCCTTCTCGCTCTTGTACGAGGGCAAGTACCACGCGACCACCATGAGCTTCACCGGCAGCACCCACACCCTCGAGCTAGTCGGGAACCTCATCGACGAGGAGAGGCCTGGGGCGTGGAAGACAGCGCCGCGTCGGAAAGACAAGCAGGACACTGCCAGCGCGAGGGCGAAGCCTGCGGCAACGCTGACCATGGCCGGCTGTGGTCGGGCACAGGCACGGGCATGGCACAGCGACAGGCCTTATCTGCTTCGAAAGGTACGTGTGGAGTGGGGGGATGACTCTCGGTGGGAAGTGGGAGAGAGATTTTTGAGAAAGAGAGCAGGCGTTGTTGGGCCGGTAGCGCGCAGGCCTAGGAAGCGTGGCGTCCGAACAAATGGATGCCCTGAGGAGAGTATTACCACATTTAGAATGATGTAAATCACCGAGAACAGAAGCAAAATATATCTTTGACTACTTAAGCTGGTTTTCATTTGCAACAGTATGAAGAAAAAGTGCCTGAAATTTTAAATGAACATAATCAGCACAATTCGATCTGTACTGGAATATATATAAACAATAGTAACGAAGAAAAGACAGAGCCCCTCAAACACAATAGAGTATAGTCATGAAATAATCACAAAGTGGATGTAATGAATACAAATTAAACCATTCATCACTAAATCGATGATATATAAACAATAGTAACGAAGAATAACTGAAGCCTCTCCTTCACTGTCTTTCCCCATAGAGTAGTTTTAGAAGTGAACACCAAACCTGCACAGTTAAAGAATGACTACATTCACTGATTGTGGAGTTCTTGAATGAACTAGGACAATGAAGTTGATAGCAAATAAAAGTTATTCTTAAGAAGAATGCAAGCAAAATCCAATTGACTGATTCTTAGACGAGATAAGGTGTGTGTGAGTAGATTAACCCTCGAATACAAGCGTAACAGTGTCAAAAAATGTACCTATTAGCATAATAAGCTTTAGAGCCCCAAGCAAAGACTCTTCAATATTGGATATATTTTGGGGACTCTCTCCTGTTGAGAAATGTCATACAGGTAAATATAAATCAAAAGCTATGATAACAGTACAGTATCCTTGCAGTTTTTGTTAATATTAAATAGATGCTTAGTAGGCAAAATTTATATAGGGCCTTCTCCAGATAGAATAGCCCATATCAATAATGTGAGTGCAAAGTTCAATCAGGCCAAAAGTTTGAGGTAAAACAATAGTCATTGGAAGGCGTGGTGGAAGCTTTGCATTCCTAAGAAGAGAGGGGGAATGGGTTTCAGAGATTTAGAAAGCTTCAATCTTGCTTTGCTAGCTAACAGATTTGGAGGTTACTACTTGAACCGGACTCCCTTTGCGCTAGAGTTCTAAGAGCAAGATACTATCCTGATGGAAAGTTGTTAAATGCAAAATTAAAGAGTGGGAGTTCCTTTACTTGGCAAAGTATTCTAGCGGGTCTGAAGTCTTTTAAACAAGGCTATATTTGGAGAGTCGGTGATGGTTCCCAGATTAATATATGGGAGGACCACTGGACTCCTTCAAGTCATAATCTAAGGATCATGACGCCAAGGGGAAATAATCTGATCACTACTGTGGAGGAGCTAATCAATCCCATTACAGGGTATTGGGATGAGGAACTGATCAGAGATCTTTTCTGGCCAGTTGATGTGAACCGTATCCTTCAAATACCACAAGATCAAGCACCGCGCCTCCATGTACGCGGACGACCTTGTAATCTTCTTATCCCCCAACGCGCAAGACTTCACCAACATCCGGTGCATTCCGGACCTCTTCGCGGGCACCTCCGGACTCGCCACCAACGTTGACAAGTGCATCATCACGCCAATCCGCTGCTCCCAATTGCAAGTCGACACTGTGAGGCAGATCTTCCCCTGTAAGGTCCAGGATTTCCCCCACCAAGTACCTCGGTGCACCGCTGTCGCTCTCCAAGATTAATCGCTGCGAGGAGCAGCGTCTCGTCGACGCGGTGGCGGCCCGCATACCGACTTGGAAAGGCAGCCTCCTGACCGACGCTGGCTGCGCCACCCTAACCTAGATGACACTTTCTGCCATCCTGGTGCACATTGCCATCTGCTGCTGCCTCTCTGCGTGGGCCATCGAGGAGATTGACAGACGACGCCACGCATTCCTTTGGGCCGGCTCCGACTCGGTCTTTGGTGGGCGTTGTAAAATCGCCTGGCCGATCGTATGTGCGCCCAAGGAGCACAGGGCGCTGGGAATCCCTGATCTCAGGATACTTGGCTACGCACTGCGCCTAAGGTGAGAATGGTTGCACAGGACCGAGCCCGGGTCTGCCTGGGCACTACTGCCGTCGGCTCCGGAACGCAAGGTCTCCTCCATGTTCAACTCATCGGTCATCGTCGAGATTGGCGATGGCGTCTCCACGCACTTCTGGACGGACGCGTAGCTGCCTGACGGGGCGATCCGCGTCTTCGCCCCCAACCTCTTCAAGGTTGTTGGCCGGCGGTGCCTTGGACACTCGGATTAAAGATGCCCTGACTGACCGACGCTGGGTCCATGATATCTCCGGCGCCCCAACAGCCCCAGTGCTCTATGAGTATGTTCACCTCTGGGAGAGGCTTCAGAACATCCAGCTGCGACCTACGGAACCGGATCGCTTCGTCTGGCGTTGGTCAGCCGACGGCTAGTACTCCGTTCGCTCAGCCTACAGAGCCTACTTCGCGGGCTGGACGACCATGGCGGGTGCCAAGGAGCTCTGGCGTGCTATCGTGCCACCGAAGGTGAAGTTCTTATTCTGGCTTGCATTGCACGGTCGCCTTTGGACGACGGAGCGCAGGAAGCGGCATGGCCTCTAGCTGGATGCGGCCTGCGCCTTGTGTGATCAGCTCCACAAAACAACTAATCATCTCCTGTGCTCCTGCGTGTACACCCGCGAGGTCTGGTCACGGCTGTTGATGGCCATGGGCTTCCTCACCATGGCTCCACAGCCTCTACCTTGCTCGACTGGTGGCTGCTGGGTAGAGCGTCGCTGCCGCAACCCCTCAGGAGGAGCTTCGACTCGCTGGTGCTGCTTGTCACATGGTGTCTGTGGAAGGAACATAATCGTCGAACGTTTGATCACAAGTCCATGACGTCGGCCGAGCTGTTCACAACCATCTTGGAGGAGGCAGATGCCTAGGTCGGTGCTGGCTTCGGCAGCCTAGCGCTGCTCACCGCCCTGGTCGCTTGAAACGCAGCGGGCTCTCCTTCCTTCTGTCGCGCCATTGTTTTCTTACTTAGTACAACCTACAACCTAACCTTCCCACCACTAGTTGGTGATTTATGTTAAGTGTTCCCCCAAGATGTGTACGACTCCTCGCCATTATCATCTTTGGGATTTGTAAAACCTCCCACTTTCAAAGCACTTGCTATTGCACGCTTTCAGAAAAAAAATACCACTAACTGTTAGTAGAGAGGACTTGGTAGCATGGCATTTTAACCGGAACGGTCTCTTTTCTGTTCGCTCAGCATATCACCTCCAATGGTCAAGCAAATTTGGCGGTAATATATTACAGCAGCATGCCAGTGGTGTGGGTGACGTTGATGTATGGGGTAAACAATGGCAACTGCAAGTCCCAAGCAAGATCAAGATTTTTGGCTGGAGAGTCCTACATGGTGCAATACCTTGTAAAGGAATACTAGCGAACCATCATATTGGGAATTCAAGCAGTTGTCCTGCTTGCCAGGCAGGATGTGAAGACATTAAACACCTCCTATTCACCTGTAATCGAGCCAAAGAAATATGGCAACGACTGAGTATTTGGAATATGATTGAGACAGTTCTAGGGACTGACAGATCAGGGTCGGTCTTAGTGGCCGATCTCATTAACACATCCAAACCTGTCGCGAAACTGAATCATGTTGGTCTCGCTGAATTAATTCTGACGGCCGGGTGGTATATCTGGTGGCAACAAAGGAAGTTTGTCCATGGTGAATCCATCCAGCAGCCTATGCAGTCGGCGCTCTCAATTGCTACCTTGACGACAAACTACAAAAGTGCTATGAAGAAGTTTGTCAAGAGGGAGGGGTGGAAGAAACCGCCGGATGGAAAGCTCCTAATAAATGTTGACGCAAGCTTCAGAGAGGAAAGTGGCAATGGAGGTACGGGTGTGATATTAGGGATTCAAACAGACAGTTCAATGCAGGTTCATGTAACTATATGGAACATGTGGTGGAGGCTCCAACAGCAGAAGTTATGGCACTAAAGGAGGGATTTATGTTAGCACAACATATTGGCTGCAATTGTTTTATCTTACATTCAGACTGCATGGAAGTTGTTGAAACCATGAGTATGGGGATCTCGTCTACGGCTGGTGCACCAATCTATGATGAGTGTTTCCTCCTCTGGCGAAATTTTGAAGCTGTCTCCATTGAACACTGTGATCGGGAAGCAATAAGGTTGCACACGAATTAGTTAGAATAGGTTTATCTTTAAAAGATAATTGTATTTGGGTCAATGAACCTCGTAGCCCTATCCTTGAAACTATGGTAAACGATGTAAATCCTGTTTGATAATCAATAAAGTGCGCTGCATGGCTTCCATAAAAAAAGTTCAAGTGTACAACAAAGAACCTGCCAATCGGGCAAAGGTGGCATATGGACGCTGCTCAAATGGCAAGAAAACTATTCTAACAACCAGAGTCCCCGCAAAAATGAAATGAAATGAATACATATATATTAATTTGATCCACTGCAATCATGAACTATCCTAACAATCATGAAGAAAACCTTCATAAGTTCATGATATGTTACATTGAAGTTTGATTTGCGAGGACTGACTTGATT
Source organism: Saccharum hybrid cultivar R570 (assembly GCA_038087645.1). NCBI lineage: Eukaryota > Viridiplantae > Streptophyta > Magnoliopsida > Poales > Poaceae > Saccharum > Saccharum hybrid cultivar. Next base: position 973,673 of record JAQSUU010000810.1, read on the forward strand.
GACCACAAGCAGGCATCAGGAAAGAGAAAACAGAAATACTACCAATTTATTAACTCTGTAGTCTGTACAAAGCACTGAAAATTGTCGATCAAGAAGCAAGGCGGTGAGAATGGTCGATCAAGAAGCAGGCCACCATCAATTGCTTAATAACGCAAAAATACCACAAAAGTAGTAACCATCTCAAACATGCACGTAGTAATTGGGAAGCAAGAAGAACATAACAAGCACTCAAACAAATTGATTTCTCATTAATGATGTCATCAAGAAGGTACATTATAATCAGTACAAGCATACATACATATATAAATCACCAAAAGGAAAAGGATTTACACCAACTAACTATGCTGGCACTAGCAGTTTAGTTTTGCCGATAACACACGATGACACGATCACTTAGGACTTGCACGATTCATGAACTAATCAAACAAAAACAGCGACTACTCATGAACGAACAAGTAATGCATATCCAGCGCATCCAGCACAGAATCACGAAGCAGACAGTATCCGATTCATGATAGGTCAAGCCCGGGCCGGGAGCTCCATCTCCGGGAAGAGACTGCGGATGAGGCGCAGGCTCTTCCCCGCCGTGGTTGGCCTCGGCATCTCCTTCTTGGGCGTGGCGGCGACAGTAGCTGCGGGCGGATGCAGGGACTGCGGTGGATTCATCGGCGACGGAGACGGATTGATCACCTTGACGTGGTGCGGCGCGACGTGGACGGTGCCCTTGGGATCGCTGGGTGGCCAGTTGGCGTCGTAGACGACCTCGTAGCCGGATCCGTTGGTGGACGACGACACGATCGTTGCTTTGAGCCAAAGCACAAGAACCTGACCCGTTTTCAACGTCGCAGTTCTCGTGCGGACACGAACCACCGTCCCAGGCTTCAGATGGGCGGGGACTCCGGGAGACGCTCGGCACACAGACCCGGCCGAAGAGGGGCCGGTCCGAGGCGGCGGCGGAGTGGCGGGGGTGCAGCGGGACGAAGCACGAGGCTGGGGCTGTTGTGACGCGTCGGTGACGGTGGAGCCTCGGCAATGGGAGATCGTCGAAGACGGTACCTCTCGATGCGTTGGACGAGGGCATGGATCCTGGACGGCGTCGCTCGAACCATGACGCGGCGGCGCGGTCGGCTTCTTGGCGACCGACCTGGTGGGCGCCAAGGGCTTGAACTTCCTGCGCTGGAGCTCGCGGTGGATGCTCCGCATACCGGAGGAGGAGGAGCGCGGCGGCAGATACATCACCATGGAGGGCGGAGGAGAGCTGCGGGTGAATTGGATCGACGAGAAGCGGAGAGAGTGGGTGGATTGCGAAAGGAAGGCGACGGCGAGGGAGCAGAGGAATTGCGTTCGCGCCAGGGGAAAAGAAGGGAAGGGGGAGGGCGTGGGATTTAAGCAGCTGGACTGGATTCTAGATCTGGCCCAGCCACGCGGTTTCGAGTCCGACCCGAAGTTGGATAGATAGATGGGCCAGTTGCCGTAAGGGCCAAGTCGATAAACGATCGAGGCTGGATATTTTTTCCAGGCGTTGGGCTCTCTCGGATGGGGATCTCGTCAACTTTAAAACCTCTAGCCCATTATAAATTGTCTTAGTTGCTGCTTCGAATAACGAACTATTCCAATCCCGGACCTTTGGTGTTTATTTTTAGCATTTCAGCATTTTGCTACAACAGATTAGACTAAAAGTCTAAAACAGAAACATCAACCCATTTGCGGCAAAGTGATGATAGGATTTACTAACTGCAGTAACAGCAAATTTGGATTTGATTGATCACAAGCATGCATCAACAAAAATCAGATGTATCAGTTTATTGAATCTCTCGGTAACAGCTCACCACATGATAAATTCCCAACACCACACCCACGCTTCCAATAATCTAACGCAAAATGTTATGTTACTACTCCCTCCATCCCAAATTATAAGGCATTCTAAGAATCTTGGAGAGTCAAAGGATCTCAAGTTTGACCAAATTTATATGATAAGATAATAGTATTTATGACACCAATTAAGTATCATTAGATTCTTCATTAATTATATTTTCATAGTATACCTATTTGATGTTATAAATTTTTGTAATTTTATCTATAATTTTGGTTAAACTTAAGATGCTTTGACTCTCCAATATTGTTGGAATGCCTTATAATTTGGAATGGAGGGAGTATATAGGATTGGCTTGGGCAGATTAAGCGTTCTTCCCATCCAGCTCCTCGCGAATGAAATGAGAAAGTGTGCGAATTTCATTTCACTAATTCTATAATATTCAAAAATATTATAGATAGGTACACATCAGTATATAATGAAAAATGCCCATAGCATGAAGTTCCTCCATCATCCTTCCTCAAGCCACTTGACTATCGACACAAATCACACTTGGCTTGATCTTCCTTGAATGATATGATCCATTTCATATCACCATGTGGTTTTATTGGTTCATCGATCGCAACTTCACTTGCTCTTTACCGTTGTCTTGGTCCATTGGCACCAAGTTCTTGCTCAAGCTTCTCTGCCACGTGTGGTCAGTCGCTCCAAAGCCTTCGACTTGCCCTTCACACTTGCAACCTAGTCCATCATAGCCAAGTCATGTCTCTTGATCTTCTCCACCTAACCACATGACACCATGTCATGTCATGTCTCATATACAATAAGCTCCTTTCTCATAACTAGTTGAGCACTACAACATAAACAAGTGAAATGTCCTAAATGGGTAGAGAAAGAATGAATAGCCTAATAAAAATTTCTACAAAACACTAGAGCAATTTGGTTAGACAACTAAATGGCGCTAATTGCAGTTTTGCTCTAGCTCTACTATAAAAGGCAAGCAACCTACCAATATGCTAGTGAGCTATGGTCTCTATGTCAAACAATAAACTAAGTCACTACTTTACTAACTAGTGAGCTAGCTAACAAGAGATATACAACAAATTATAACTAGCTACAACTAAAGCTACTCACTTAAGCAACTAGATAAACTAGGCAATACTAATAAGCTCTACACAACAAGTATGAAAAGTAATGCACAAGAGAGTGAACTTTTACCGAACCAGGCAAGTGTCCAATGAGAATACCAATGAGACAAGAGACACAATATTTATCACATGGTTCGGTTACTTGCCGACAACTTAGTCCACGTTGTGACGATGCACTCACCTAGTGGCTCACGCACTAATAGGCACCACGCTTAGCCCAACACTTGGGCGCAGTAAGAACCAACACAAATGAGGGCACACAAGTCACGAGCAATCTGAGTACCTTTTTGTGATCTCCTTGGGGACTAATGTCAAGGACCCTCCTCACAAGAATGTCAATCATGGCCGGAGACAATCACCAACCTACGCCAATGAATCACCGCTACTCCAAGCTATCTAGGTGGTGGCAACCACTAAGAGTAACAAGAAAACCACAGCAAAATGATCATCAAGTGCCACTAGATGCAATCACTCAAACAAATGCACTTGGGATCACTCAATCTCACTTTGGATGCACAATCAAGCATGGAGATGAGTAGGAGAGGGTTGCTTAGCTCAAGAGGGATGTACCACATGTAAAAATATCCAAGAGAGTGAGCTAGAGCTGGCCAAGGGCCTTAAATACAACCCCCAAAGCTCCACTAGCCGTCGGACCGAGCTCCAAACCAAGACGCTCGGGTCCTCCAGATCATGGACTCTGGGTCTGATGCTCTTCAGCATCCTCTTGTGCAGCCACGTGCCTAAGCCTTTGAATTCGATCGTTGCCGCATGCAACAGCTCTCTACTACGCTCGTCAGACCCGCCACCAGACCCGCACAGTGCCCTGGTCGAACCAACGCTCACCCAAGTCCGACACACTCCAGAGAGGTCCCGAGACGGCAAAAATCGTCGGACCCTAGTCCGATGCTCACCGTCGGACGTGCACAGTGACAATCCTATGCGTTTTGGCTGCTCTCTATCTCTGCTCATGTTTTTCTATTAACCATAGGATGGCGTGCCATGGACCGACACCCCTACTAGACTGGGTCCAACGCTCACGCGTCTTCAGTGCACGGCTAGGGTAAGCCATCGGATCGGCGGCGCATGGGCTGAAGCCCTGTCAGCCTAGGTCCGACACCCCTACACCATCTCCTTTCTTCTCTTTGCTTCCACCCTTGCTTCCATGTGCCAATACCAAAGTGTCCCAACACTTGTGCACGTTGAAAGCCCAAGTTTGGTTTTGGTAATTAATGACACCAAGATGCTAATGCCATATATTAAGTGTTTTGAGTTAGGCATAAGCAACACATGTGAAGAAAGCGTTTGTGGCAAGGAGTGGTGGCCACAAGATCACAAAGAGATGGTGAATTGACATGAAATGACGATCATGATGGAGATGCACATGAAATGATGATCATGGTGATCAAGCATGTGGAGGTGGACATGAAACAAAGTGATCAAGGCAAAGGTATAATCATAGGATTTGCTTTTACCGGTCTAAGATGAGTAGAGAAGCGATTAACTGGGTTTAGGATTGATAGCTGACTATCAAGAAGGGCAATCACGGTTAGCTCGTGAATCAAGTGCTACTAGGTCAATGTCCTAAGCATATGCATTTAAATATAGTAGAGGTCTAACATAACGCCTTGAAAAATAATTGTGAAAGTGCTAACACACATGCACATGGTGATGTACACTTGGTGGTGTTGGCACATTTGCGAAGGCGATGGTGTTTGAGCGGTTGAGAGGGGCTTGGGGTCCTCTCTCCCTCCCGCTGAGCTTGCAAGATGGGATTCAGGCGTTTTCATGGAATAGAAATGACTAACTTCCTTTACGCCGGAAGCGGGAAGAAGTGGCGAAGTCACAGGATGTTTTCATGTTAAAAACCGAGCGATAGACACGGATTGGCAGCGACGGACGCTGGGCCGGCATCTGTCGCTTAACCCTAGCAGCGCTGTGCTGTGAGTGGGTGTCAGACGCTGGAGTATGGAGCATTGGACGCTGATGTCGGTGTCTGACCAACGCGTCATGTAGTTGTCTCTGAAAAATGTTGCGTCAGACGCAGTGATGACCGAGCATCGGACGCTAGGCGTCAGCGTCCGTCCCTGGTGACATCAGCCGCTTCCCAAGCTAGTGATTGCGTCAGACGTGGGCGTGCGTTTGTTGTGGCACCGTCGGACACGTCTGTTGCGCTTGGGCGAACACAGACCTTACTGGACTGTGTCTATTGGTGCGTCGGACGCTAGGACTGTTATCGACGGACACGTCTGTTGGATTGGAACTTGATCGTTGGATCTTCGAGCAGACTGGACACATGGTGAGCTGTGTGCGACGGATGTGGCCGACCGCGTCTGTTGCCCCCGACCAGGGCATAACGGATAGTTTCTTACCCCTTCGCTATAAATAGATGGTGGCTGGGTTTAGGGCATGTCTCTTGCACTTCTGAGACATTGAGACATCTTTTGAGCTAGAGAACTTCCCCTCCACTCATCTCCTTGCTTGATTGCTAATCCTAGTGAGATTGAGTGAGATTCAAGTGTATTGCATTGAGAGTTGCATCTAGTGGCACTTGATCTTCGAGTTTGCTGCGGATTTCTTGTTACTCTTGGGTGTTTCTCGACATCCTAGACGGCTTGAAGCAGTGGTGATGTTGAGCTCATGATTGGAGATTGTTTCAAGCCTCACCAAGTGATTGTGAGGGGTTCTTGAGCCTTTCCTGCGGGAGTTCATGAATTGGCTACTCTAGTGGAGCTCGTGGCTTGGAGGATCCCCATCTTGTGAGTAGATGTGCAGCACCCGCTGAGGGTTTGACTCTTGATAGTCAATTAGCTCATGATCCATCAAGTGGGTGCATTGCCACAAAGAGGAGTAGCTTGCCAGGAAGCAAGTAAACCTCGGTAAAAAAATCTTGTGTCATCTCTTGCCGAGGATTCTCTTTGTGATTGTGTGTGATTGATTCTTTGGATACATCTCATCTCTACATCGTCGGTATAAGAATTAATTCACTCCCCTTTTTCATTCTTGCACTTTATCTTGTCTAGTGTACTTAGAGTAGTTTGTATCACATAGGAGTAAGTAGCTTAGTGACTTAGCTTTGTTGGTGTGAATTAGAGATCATAGTCTTGTTCACTAGAATTGTATAGATGGCTTGCTTAGTATAGTTGAGCTAGTGCTAGAATTAGCGTCGCCATCTTTTATACTAACAATTGTTGTTTAGTGAAGCTTGTAGAATTTTAAATAGGCTATTCACCCCCCCCTCTAGCCATTTGGACCTTACACATGTGTGTTAGCATTTTCCCAAAGCATTTTCAATGGTCAAGTTAGCACTCACTATGTCCTAATGCATATGCAATGAATCATTTCACCTAGTGGCACTTGATAACCACTTTTACCATGATTTTTTCATCTTCATAGCATGACTATCATCCTAAACGTAGTCACACTCTATATGTCTTGACTGGCAAAACAAAATGACCGTATTGCTTATACCTTTGCCTTGAGCCCATTTTGTTTTTCTCTTTCTTCTTTTCCAAAGTAGAGCACTTGATCATCATCACATGTGGCCATCTCCATCATCCTTTAGTGCCACCTAGCTCCACCTTAGTGTAAACCAACCTATCTCATGACACTTAGAGCATAGAGGTTAGTTCACTTAGGTTTCATCAATCTAGGGCTTTCAACAAGCCACTTCTCCATTATGGCTTTATGAGTTTCTCACACTAGTGTGCCTATGTACTAATCCCTGTGTATCTCACAACATGAACACATATTAGTCCATCTAGGTTGTCACTCAATTACCAAAACTAAACTAGGGTCTTTCAATGAGCACCAGACGTCCGCACAGGATGCTCCCAACGGCTATAAAACTAGTCGTTTAGCTTGTGAGACGTCTGATGCGTCTAAGTGCTTGAGGTGTCCCAAAACATCACTACTGGAACCCCAGTCTGGTACGACCTTCGGTGCCTTCATCGGATACGTTCAGTGAGGACTTTTAGATTACACGCGCTTGGCTAGAAACCATTGTTCACGTCATGGGCGTACACATCCAGTGCACACCGGACTCCTCTGTGCTTCGCTGAAAAATTGGTTAAGTCTGGGCGCCAGCCAAAGCATCTGATGACACATCTAGTGGTCCATTGGACACGTTCGGTGCCTGCTAAACAGTAGCACGGTAGCACTCTCAATTCTTTCTCAAGTGTTCCAACTCTCAAATGTTTTGCCAAACATGTTAGACTAGAGTTAGCATTTTTTTAAGTGTTTTCACAAACATTTTTGGCTTGCTCTCTGACATGTCACTTAGGCCTAAATCCAAAAGCATAGAACAAACACCTAGTGGCACTAGATGACCAAGATTGCTGATTAGAGCTCCCCTCTTAACAGTACGACCATCTATTCTAAACCCGATCATGTACTCTATTGCGTCTTGACCGGCAAAACAAAATCCCTATTTATACCTTTGCCTTCACAACTTGGATTTTGTTTTTCTTTCTTCTTTCCCAAGTGAGAGCTTGCTCCAAGTGGATTGATCAGCCTTGATCCATCTCCAAGTCTTGCTCTCCATCTTGGTGTCAACCTAACCTAGCTTAACAAACACTTAGCAAAAGTTTAGTCCACTAGTTGTCTAATTACTAAAACCAAACATAGGGCTTTCACCCCCACACAAAACCTAGGGCTAGCAATAAGGGCTAAGTTCCCCACCACACACGTGGGGATGTATGTGGACACACAGGGGAACTAGGTTGTGGGAACATGATCAAGTTAAGTTATCCTTTCATGTTATATATATGATGTATTATACCTTGTGAGAAATGTTTGTTGTGTGTGAGAAATGAGAATTGTCAGGTGTGGTATTGGGCATGCAGTGGCACTCGACTATTTAGTATCAGGTGTGCACTGATCTGGTAGTGGTGTCATAAGTGCCATTGTCGCGTCATGGCTTAAACCGTAATGACACTTGAAAGGATCAAGATACCCAAGAGAGGGGGTGAATTGGGATTCTCTAAAATTTATTGTGAGAATTAAATCCTACTAAGTCATAATTCACCCCTAGTGCCTACAAGTGTTCCTAGTGATTCTACCAATAAAAGTTTTGCACCCTAAGTTCCAATTCTAGTCTATCATGGCAATTCTAGGAATGTAAACTAAGCAACAAAAGCAATGCGAGAAAGTAAATTGCTTGAATGTAAAGGGTTAGGAACACGGTGATATTTTTTTGAGGTATCGGAGAGTCACCACTCCCCACTAGTCCTCGTTGGAGCACCCACGCAAGGGTGTAGCTCCCCCTTGATCCGCGCGAGGATCAAGTGGTCTCTACGGGCTGATTCTTTGACTCTCCGTCGTGGTGAATCACCCACAACCGCTCACAAGATGAGTTGGGTCATCCACAAGCTCCGCCGGATGATCACCAAGCTCCCAATCACCACCAAGCCATCTAGGTGATGGCGATCACCAAGAGTAATAAGCAAGAACTCTCACTTGACCACAACAAGCCTAATGAGAAGGTGGATGCACACTTGCTACTCCCTAGTCACTAATGAGGGTCCTTAATCTTGGATTCTCAAATCTCAATCCTCACTAGAGCTCTTGCACTCCCTTGCATATGAAAGGTGTTTCTCAGCTGAACAAATGAGCAAGAGACCTCAAATAGAGGGGTAGGGAATGCATTTATACTCTCCATAGTCAATCCCAACCGTTAAGTGCCAACTCAGCATTTTTCATACTGACCGGACACACCGGTCGATGTGACCGGACGTGTCCGGTCGGTGGCAACGGTCGATTTGAAAATCAAGGGCGCTGAGTGACTGGACGCGCAGACGAGTCCGATCAGGGGTGATCGGACGCGTCCGGTCGCTCAAAACCCTATCTGGAACCTTTCTGTACATTGACCGGACTCGGCCACAGTGGCGTCCGGTCAGACAGGCTTAGCGTTCGGTTACTAACCCTAGCTCTCATGACTGTAGAGCACGCCACCTGCACGTCCGGTCAGGCGAGCCATAGCGTCCGGTCGGTGATGTTGCTTTTTGCCTTCGTCCACTGCACTGACCGGACGCGTCCGGTCAAGGAGAAATGGCTCAAATTACTCCGGATCACGACGCTGCCTGAACAAAGTTTCTTCCAAATGATCTTTGGGCTTCACTTGAGCTACCTAGTGCTAAGTTTGACAAGTGTGCACCACACCTAAACAAATAGACTCACCTAGGTCAAGCTACTCACTCATGCCGCCCCTTTATAGTACGGCCAAAGGAGAAAAGTGAAGTCCTAAGCTACTCTAAGTGCCTCTCCAACACCAAACGGCACTTAGAACTAGTTTGTCCTTAACCTTGTCATTAATCCTTTAAAAACCGAAACGATTTGCATCAAGGGGCATGAAAACCATAGTGCCCAAACAGTCACCATTCCCATGACCTAACTTACCAAAGTTTCTGTAAAACACATGTTAGTCATAGTAATGTTGCGTTGTCATCAATTATTGAAACCCACTCTAGGGGCATAGATGCTTTCAACACTCACCATATCACTATCGTTGATGATCCAATCCGGTAGTGATAGTCATGAATATCACTGTCGGTTTCTTCTCTAACCTGATAGTGTTGTGCCTATTATCACTGCCAGGTCGCCTACCCGGTAGTTATAGGCCACCCTATCATCGTCGATTAATCTGCGTCGGCATGGATTCTAGCAGCAATGGGGGTTTTTGACCTGATAGTGATTATCAGATCTGGCGTAGTGTTTGTTGCCTTTTTCATCTATGAACCTATGCCAGCACACTAGATTATGATTACTTACAACTCATAAGCACCACATGTACACAAGCTAACATGCTTTGATCTTCTGCATTTATTTTCTCCCTTTTCGAGTATATGAATCTATGGTAGCACACTAGTTTCTGATTAATGGCTGGTTGGCAGACGACCACCAGCGGTTGCAGCAAAGGCGCAAAGCACGCGCATTGGACAGCTCATCGACACTGTGGGTCTAGGTTGTCCATGTAGCAGACAAGCAAAATGGTTGAAAAAAGCACAATGCACACCGCTCCCTCATGGGCTCGACCCCCACCCGGTTTGCGAAAGGAAGGCTTGCCCTACAACACCATGCATGTGCAAAGCTGCTAACGTCACTATAGCTAGTACAACAGCAATAGCAGACCTCTTTGGTTCACCACTTTCCATTTCTCACAGGCTCACACTTCTCTGGCTACCCCTGCCCAAATAAATCTAATTCCCAGGTCACATCACCAAGCAAACCGGCCATAGCCACCAACCTTCCATTTTGGACCTTCGATTGACCTAGCGGCATGAGCAATAGCTAGCTGCCCCCATTCCTGTTTCCATACGCCCGCCATATAGCTAGTACTCAGACGCCACCTCCATCTCTAAAGGTTCACTGGGTTCATGGTCCTTGCTTCCATCTTGCCGTGTCGATCCCCTCAAGCTACAACTACAAGGAAGCATGGCCTCAAGTTCCAGATCTCGTGGCCGTAGATCCCACGCCCGAGGTAGCTGCCGAGCCCGCACCGAAGCTCCTTCGGTGGACAACGCTCTCATCACACCCTAGCTCAACCCCGAGTTCGAGGCTATGCCAGCCGCGGAACTCATCGCCCACCTGAACCGCTCCCACCGCACAGCTGACTTTGTTGACGCGGCGCTTGTGTTTGCCGCACGCGAGCGCAGGCTCGCAGAGGTTGAGGACCTTGTCCACGCGGGCAACAAACACATGGACAAGATGCAGGGTGAGATCGAGGCGCACGAGTACAGTGCCCTCAAGGCGAAGGCTCAGATCCGTCGGGCCACCGAGACAGAGATGGGGTTGTGGGCCGAGATCCATGCGCTGCAGCTTAGGACCGTCGACGTCGAGGCGTGTGCGCGGCACAGCTCTGGCATCAACAGTCGTGGGCTCACGTAGTAGGCTGGTCATGGTCTTAGCAGCATCAAGGAGGAATATGGAGAAGAAGTGGACCGCGAGGTTTTAGAAGATGTCCTCGGAGAAAGGTACCAAATCTCCTGCTATTATTTGTAGTCAGGTTTAGTTTTGTTGTTTTAGCCTACTATAGCCTATTATCTAGCATTTGGTTAGTGGGATGGGGTGGGATGGTCCCTGTTGTTGGGTTGTTTGGTTGGGAGTCATGTAGGAATGAGAACGTCCCCTAAGGGAATATTCGACCGATATGCGGGACGCCCCCATAACCAAAAATTGAGGGGATGAAGAGGGACAAAGTGGGACAAGTAGCACACGCACATGTGGGAAAGAGAGGGGCATGTGAGGACAAGGCCGGGTGGGGCGGCGAAGACGGCATGGATTGCTCCCCGGTGAGCTTCGGCGGGTGGGGGAGGCAAGATTCGCCGATTGGGGAAGGCGAGCTCCGGCGGACGGGCGTGGGAAGCGAGCTCCAACTGTTGGGCGAGGGAGGTAAGATCTAGTGGGTGGGAGAGGGAGAGACGAGCTTCGGCCGGTGGGTGAGGGAGATGAGCTCCATCAGAGCCGTGCATAGCGCCGCCCCGCTCTTCCTCGTCGTCAGTTGCGGCTGCGACAGCTGCTGTGGCGGCCAAGCTCACTAGGGAATGAGGAGCAAGGAGGGGCCGCTGAGGAGGAGGTGCGAGGCGGGCTTGATGGGGAAGGAGGCACCAGCGGAGGAGATGAGGTGCACGTGCGCCATGCCCATGCACGAGCCCAGGCGGTTGGGGATGAAGAGAAAGGAGAGGAGAAAGAAAAGGAGAAAAAGTAAAAAAAATTGACAATTAGGTCCCACCCAGATCCCACTTTTGTTGTCTGTGGTCCAAACAGAAAACGGGTTTGTCTCATCCTTTGTCAACCAAATAGAGAATTGGGTCGTCTCGTCCCACAAACCAAAGTCGGGACCATCCCACTCCACTTTAACTCCCAACCATACGCTACCTTATAGATTGGAGGCTGATATATGACATGACCGATCACGCGCCTCGCGTCGCCCTGCCTGCCCGACCCCTACCTCCTCCCCAGCTGCCCCCAACCAATTACTGCCTCGCCGCCGACCGTGTAGCCCACCTCCCACACCCCTCAACCCTGCCCTTCACTAACCACAGGGCGGGGCGCCGGCATTGTTCTCTTCCTCTTCCTCGCCAGTCAACCCAGCCCACCCTAATCCTGGGACAAGGCCCTGGTGAGCTTGGCCATGACGCCCTCGCTGCCAGCCCCGCCCAACCGCCTTTCCCCGCCACCCCGGCGGCCGCGCCCTCGCCATCGTCTCGCCTGCTTCTACCGCCATGTCGTGGCCACCGCCCCCAAACCCCTCTTCTAAGGTCGTCAAAGATCGATTCCTTAACCCGCTGGAACCCTAACCCTAATGCTGACGCTGTCTTCTTCCTCTCCGGCGGGGCATGGCGTATGGGCGTGGTCACATGGGAGAGGAAGAGGGAGAGGGTGGGCTAGCCCACGTCGCTCCATCCGCACTTCGGGCGACGGTCGCACAGTAAACTTTGCGTTATAGCATGGCATTATTAGCCTCGAGAGAATCCTACTACTAATGTCCACAACCGACTATTTGCATGGGCGGACACACGGGAAATGCCAGGTGGGCCATGGCATACCTTGTGGGGCATGCCTTGTACTTAACACCGGATTGTCATCCTTTAGATAAAATTAGTTTGCAACAATAGTTATACGTATATATTTTTAGACCAAAGGCATTCACCCAACTTTATTAGAAAGTGTATCGAACACCCTAATCGGATGCTGGGATTACTAGCTTACAGTGACGCACCAAAGTATTAAGCAACGAACTCAACAGTACTAAAAGGAACTTGACATAACAACTCTAAACAGCTACCTCTCTAGAAATGTATACATAGACGTAAAAGGAGACCGCGCAAAAGCAAGCATAAGCTAAACAGACTAAATCGACATAGCGGCTCTAGTTGAGATCAGGTTGATCATGTCTTCCGCTAGAGGTTCGAGCTTCGGCTTCAGAAGGGGACGCCAGGTCTTGGTCAGCATCAGAGTTTTGTAGACGAGCGCCATTGGGGATGCTAGGACCTTCTTGTCAAACACCACCCCGTTTCGGGCCTTCCAGATGGACCAAAGCGCACCTGCACATATGAATAGGGTCACCTCCTGCCTTTTACCCCGATATCTTTCCACTGTCTCTAAAAAGAAGGACGAGCAGCTGGTTGGCGATGATGGCCAGCCCAGACAATCACGAAGAAAAGACCAGAGGAATATAGCCATGGGACACTGAAACAATATGTGATCAGTAGTCTCAAATTTGTCACATATAAAGCATTTCTCTAGCCCTGTCCATTGTTTCTTCTTAGCTGAACTCCACATTGGATTCTGTCGTGTGCCACCATCCTAGCTGAACTTCACATTGGATTCTGTCGTGTGGCGCCATCCAAATGAATATCTTAACTTTCAGAGGCATTTCCAGATCAACTGCATTTGAGTATCAGTAACACCTCCATATGTCATCATTCTATAAATCATACGTATATTGTCCTAGTCCGATGGTAAGCCATTTAACCATGAGGTCGCTTGTTCAACCCTTCTAAGCTGCATTTTTTTGTTTTTATTTTCCATTTTTATGTCCCCTTTAAAATTAACTATAGATAATATATTTCTCTCTTTAGTTTTTCTATTTTTATATCCTATCATGTTGTGTGCCGTGAAACCACAGTTGCGAGTAGTTTTTAATTTCTGATCTTTTATCCTCTCTTGGTATTAATAACTATATATGATATATTTTATCCTTTATTTTGTAGTTTTTTATCCGATGTTGTTGTGCCCTAGTGAGACACGCCCTGAAATAGAATGGCAAATAAAAGTGATATCACTTCGGCATCATTTCATTATCACTATTGCTATGTACAATGCTATTTTAAATTTCCATTTCTCTTGTCCCCTTTAAAATCAACTATAGATAATATACTTCATCCTTTAGTTTTTCTATTTTTATCCCCCTCTTGTTTTGTCTCATGAGACCTCAGATGTGTCATTGTTTTTATCTTTTCATTTTTATCCCCTCTAAATATTATAGGTATAAATAATATATTTCATCCTTTATTTTGTATTTTTTTCATCTCATCTTGTTGTTTCTGTGAGATACGTCATGAAATAGAATGAAAATCGATAGCTATATAGAGGGTCGTGTTCCCTTTACAAAGTCTGCACTCCAACATTAGTTGTGTATCATGGAGATTAGCCAGATCAGTGATTAGAGATTGGTTTGTAGTTCGCCCAACATTAGTATTAGAAGATGGTTATATTTCAAATTATTTTGTATTTCATTTGAACTTCTATATCGTAATTTGTCATAGTTTTTAGCTTAACCTTTGAATTTCAGCCTTATCATGTTATTAATGCATGTGGTTTTACCGAAATGGCATATGGTTTACCCAATTGAAAATGGTTTTATAGAACTGCACAAGAAACTTTTTTGTACGACATATCCTGTGCACAAATCTTAGATCCGCCACTGACTATTTGTTACACTGCCTCAGAGTCATAGCAGGCCGCAAGGTTCCAAAAGAGGAGGCACAGGGAGAAGACGTGGCAGCGAGTCATCATAGACGTTCGCAAGGAGAACAGCCTGCAAGAGCCACCAAGAAGGCTCGCAGGCAGAAGGGGACGTCCTACTACAAAATGGTTTTGAACACCCTCATGGAGAAACAGGAGCTTCTCCCAGAAAAGGAGAAGGAGGCCTTTGCCAAGGAAGCTGCTGCCACTGCATCCAAGCTGCTGTACCGCAGGTGCTGGTCGAATGCACCATATATGCCTGCAATGTCTACGGCTGTGAAGGAGGATTCTAATGACGGGCTGAATGATTCTTAGTGGTATGATGCATTATATTGTTTTTGCTATTATTATTTCAAAGCAAGGACTTATTAGCTCGTGCAAACCATTTGCGTTAGCACTGTTTTATTTCTCCTATATGTTAGGATTATTACTTAATGTTTTGATTCTTTGAAAACTGAATATATCTATACTATAAAGGAACGAAGGAATTAGAAAATACTTGTTATCAGAAAAGTCTCCTACCCACCTACAATATGCACCCTCTGACAGGCGGCCCCGAAGACTAAAAGAACGATACTTATGTGACAAAAACACGCTTCGCTGTTGCCGATCTCCCCTCCACTCCGAACTTTCCCTACGCGCTGCAAACCTACCCGCAGGACATACCCGCTGTTTCATCATCATCGATCAAAAAACGCCTCCCCGCGCGACTCGCAGTTGAGGACGACGGACGCCGCTCCCGGTGCACATGTAGATGATCGCATCCCACTCCTAGAGACGCCGCGGCATCAACCAGCCCAGCGAACGCGTCTGCCGGATCGGAGGAGGACACGGAGCGGGCGGTGCCCATCTACGAACTGAAGCGGACGCTGTCCCGGAGCGACAACGTTCGTCGGCGCGGCGCGGGAGGACAGGGAGCGAGCGGACGGTTCCTCGGCGCAGCCCAGGAGGACAGGGAGCGGGCAGTTTGCTTCATCATCATCGATCAAAAAATGCCTCCCCGCGCGACTCGCAGTCGAGGACGACAGACGCCGCTCCCGGTGCACATGTAGATGATCGCATCCCACTCCTAGAGATGCCGCGGCATCAACCAGCCCAGCGAACACGTCTGCCGGCTCGGAGGAGGACAGGGAGCGGGCGGTGCCTATCTGCGAACTGGAGCGGACGCTGTCCCGGAGGCGACACCGTTCGTCGGCGTGGCGCGGGAGGACAGGGAGCGAGCGGACGGTTCCTCGGCGCAGCGCGGGAGGACAGAGAGCGGGCGGTTACGCGGCCAACGAAGGAGACACCGTTCCTCGCCGCGCCGCGGGAGGACAAGGAGCGGGCGGTTACGCGGTCTTCATCGTCATATAACCGCGAAACTCAGATAGCGCGGCGTGGGTAGGCTACCCTCCCTCCCCCCACGCGCGACTCATTCGAACCCCGCGTGGCCACACCGACACGGCGGCACCGCATCACGCCGCACACCGGTCACCTGTCACGGAGACGTACGGAGCCACCACCACCGCCAGAAGAACGTCTGGAAGGGCTCGCTTAAGGGGCTGTTTAGTTGGCAAAATTTTTGGCGAAACGCTACTGTAGTAGTTTCGTTGTTATTTGGCAAATATTGTCCAATCATAGTCTAATTAGGCTTAAAAGATTTGTCTCGTCCATTTCGTCTAAACTGTGTAATTAGTTTTATTTTTTATCTATATTTAATGCTTCATACATACGTTTAAAGATTCGATGTGACGGGGAATCTAAAAATTTTGGCAAAATTTTTAGCATGTAAACGGTGCCTAAGCCGTACCGGGTAGGCGCCCGCATCACGGCGCGGTGCGCGGCGTAGTAGTCGGCGTAGGCGCAACGGCGCCTGGGTGCCGCCGCCGGAGCTCACGGAGGCCCACCAGGAGCCGGCGCTTGTGCGCCTAGCTCTGACGGTTCACGGAGGCCGTGCAGCCCACGGCGTCGCGGTCGTCGGCGCGCGCCAGCGTCGTGGTCAGCGGCAGGCACCTCGTCAGTGGCAGCCCCTGCACGATCACGTACTTGACGCCTCGCTCCAGCAGCCCCTGCCATTTTTTTTGCAAACCCAAAGATATTTAAGTATATAGTTATATAGATACATAATGAAGCATTCATATTTCATAGTATTTCATCTATGATCTATATATCCGCAGGTCACTCTGGACTCCGGCGGACGCACCGTGGACGAAGCGAAAGACAGGGGAGGACGACGTCGCCTTGGCGAACAGGGACGTTAGCAACACACCGGTGCGTGCTCGCCGCCCGGTTTCTTTAGATGAACAGTACAAGCTAATAGAACTTGCGCTTTTGTACTGATCCATGCAGAGACTTGTGAAAATCGGAGGAAAATAATTAGAGATCCAAATATTGCGAAATTAATTTTGCTAAATTCATAACTTTATCCTCTGCCTTTATATTTTTTATTTTCATATGTTACTCTTAGCAAAAAAAATTCATTTATTATAATGATATATAGATATATTTTCATATGTTGCTCTTACCAAAATTTCTTCATTTATTATAATAATTTATATGATTTAGTTTCCTTATGTTGGCAAAAAATAATAAATTTGTGTAGTTTTTTTAGAAAAGATAAATTTGTGTAGTTAACGCTGAAGCATTTTGGAATGCTAAATATATGAAATAAGTATTGACAAAGTTTCTGTAGGTATCGGGCCAAAAAAACGTGAGAATCAACGAGATAGGTATGTTGCATTGCCTAGCGATGAGAAGGTCTAAGTTCGAGCCAAAAAAACGTGAATATCAGCGTATAAAATCGCAATTTGGTTCTTTAGTTTTTCACATTCTTTGAATTATTATAAATTTATAATTATATCGGATTCATGGCATCATAATTCTTTGCCTCGCCTTGAAGCAGCTTTTCGGATCACCATTTGTTTGATTAAATGCTCCTGTAGAATTGTGATGTGGACCGATACGGTAAGCATGGTCCCAGGCGTGCATTCCTATTTCCTAACGATGGGCAGTGTGAACATATGATTCCCAAAAAATTTCGGGAACTAAACAGGCCCTGAGCTGTTGCTGTAAAAATACTAAACTTGATAATCATTTGCTTCTACTTTTCCAGTTTTCTATTAGTAGGTAGGAGAATGATTAGGAGATTGGAATACATTTAATGGCCTTTTATGCACTACAGTGTCATATACTTTTTCCATTCAGACTATACGTATAAAACTATTTATGATTTGAAAAGATTTCTTTACATGTAGTATGAAGAGATGCATCCAGGTATCAGTACAGAAGAAATGCACGTTGGAAGCCCTTCAGCAACAGTACACTGCTGCAAAAGCTAAAAAAATTGCAAGATTAACAGGTTAAGAGTCAGAAGAAGAGCAATTTTAATACCCCTAACTCTAAATTTGATGCACCAAGGCGAGGCAAAGGTCCAGAAATCACTCCTTGTCAAACATATTCCCAGCCTTCTCCTCGTAAAGGTTTTGTTTCCTTCATAATTCTTTTTTATGCAACCAGCTAAGGTTTTGTTTATCAGCATTTTCCATCATGCTGCTGCTTTTCAGGTGTAGCATTTTCCAGTTCTCATTGTCAACAAAAGCCTTCCGCGTCCTCAGGTACCTTCCCTTCCTCTCTCTCTCTCTATGTGTGCACATGTATCAAGTGTATGGTTGTGTAACTGTGTAACAAGTACTTTGAACTTTGTAGGTGAAGAAAACAATCCTGTGTATGCTGAACTTTCTTGTGCCTTTCATGACAATTTGTCCAAAGATGATGTCTTGGTAAATATTCCTCCCATATGGGTTCTCGATATAAAATTAATTGTTATATGTTATTTTACAACCTCTGATATTCGCCGTGGTGAACTTTGGTTTAGGATTTGGATGGCATAGAGGTTGTTCACAGTGTTATATATGACATAATTCAGAAAGGTGGAGATGCTGGGAAAATTACAAAGGGAGCCAAAAAGTTGAAGCTGGAAAAAGGGATCCTTTTGGATAATTATTTTCAGAAGGGTCCTAGATTAGTGGACGCCCAAGCAAGATCTTTGCTGATTCATTCAAGGCGATAAAAAAGGCACATGTCGCTGAAACAACATAAGAAATGTGGTCCATTTGATAGATGGTACATTCCACAAGTAAGTTTTGTTCTGGTTACCCATAGTTCATACCTCACCACCAAAAAAATTGACCTTTTTTGGTTTATTTAGTTTATATGAATGAAAATAAAACAAAATCCTTAATGATTGAACTACAGTTTATATCCTTGCTCAATTCCACTAGTATCTTAAAGGAATGCAAGCGGTGCTGTTTGTTTATGTAAAAGTTACATGAACGTAAAGTAAATGTCTCCGTCGCTGGAATGGAAAGGGAATCATTGATTATGTATTTTGTTTGGTTCACCGGTGAGCGCAATCGATTACCGATCGAATCTGGCGTACTGAAGCACGGATTGGTTACCCTGGTATTGGATCCCGTCGGTGGTGGAGCAAACAAAAACTACCGCTATCTGTTATCGATGTAACTGGTTCACGCCGGAAAACACTCGAACCAAACAGCATCTTAGTTCAACATATATATTTTATCTTTTCTTTTGGAAATACATATATGTTAATGCTCTGAGGCAAGAGGTCCAATACTCCAATCCAATGTCGTTAGAGTTAACTAGGACGTTAGGCGCGCTCCGCTGCGCCTATTTTGGCCTCGTGCTAATGGTAGGAAGCCGAAGTTAGCAGACTGTTTGAATGCACATGCAAGACCGAGTAACCAATGGACTACATATGTGATAAGACTAAATCATTTATGCTTTACAACACCATTACGAATAAGTATTTGATACTCACATAGTTCAGTGATATAATACAGGGGATGTACAAAAGAGTAGAAAGGGAAATTTTGCACTGCAGAACGCTAAATCAAACATATATAGAGATATTAGTTCACTATTTAATTTAGGTGAGGATTACAGGAAATGTGTTTCTTGGACTGAGAGTGTAGGAAAAAAGTTCATATAAGAACATGTTCAATCTTCATCAACAACATATTAGGCCATCATCTCTTGCTGCCATTTCACAATGAATTCTATTCTCTCATACGCAAAATTGAGTTATGAGGCTAGTCTGCAGAAACAGCATTCATTATTCAGTTAAACAAAAGGGTTAGCATTGTAAGAATGGTTTCATAAAAGATAAAGGATGAGTCAATGATAACTCTAGACTGGTAAGGGCATGCCAAACTGACCACCTCTCAAAGGTTGGCGTGCACAAGCCAACCACTAATTAACAAAATAAAAAACAGAAGCACTCTAATAGGATGATCTAATGTTGTTCGATTGAATCACATCTAAGGAATTCCTAATTAAAATGAATATTGTACAGCTAGTCAATACCTGGCTCATCTTAATAAGGAACAAAGTCGGAAGTACCAGCGTTATACAATTAATGAATGAGAAAGCAAACTGCTATTTGTCTTTTAATTTCTTTTATATCAGTTGTAGAAAGAAAAACTCATGCAATGCCTTGTATGCCCAAAAAATGCATGGTAGATAACCCCTTCTGTTCTATACCAGCTAGACACATGAGAGAACTCACCGTAACTAATTCTAATAAAAAAATATATCATAAGGTGTTATAAGAAAATTAAATATGTTCAAAACAACAGGTAAATATAAAGTGCAGGTAAATGTACCATAGGAAGGCATGATGATGACTATGCAAGTAGTGTTTGGCTTGGCAGCAATATTGTAGGTAGATGCCATTTGAGGCCATACCCTTCCTTGGAGAAAATGATATAATTGTGGTCCAACAGCTCGCCCCTTTGCTAATTAAATGAAGAAGAAAAAGACGAACCGAAGAGAGAGTCTCTTATCTATATTAGCATATTGTAGCTAGATAGTGAAGACTTTGCTAATACACAACTGTAGAAGGTATCTCAAAACCACTCTAGCCCAGTCGCCCAGATATGTAGCTATCTCAGGTGCATCGACATCAAGCCTCATACTTCTAAAAAGTTTAGCGCTGAGGGAGAGAGAGCATGTCAATGGAAAATGAATCGTAAGTTGTAAATAGTGGTTGATACGTTGGTTGTCTTTATTTCACAAGCCAAAGAGATGGGACAAATCTAAGGGGTTGTTCCACATTTGGTAGATGAGGGACTCTCGATTCTTCAGTATGCAGTCATCTTTATGGACAATGATCTAGAGAGGGCCAAAAACATGAAACTTTTACTTTGTGCTTTTGAACAATTATCATGACTCAAGATCAATTACCATAAAGTGAGATGTTTTGTTATGGAGCGGCCAGAGCAAGACAAACCGAATATAAACAAATTTTTAGGTGTGATTTAGGGTTGTATCCTTTTCGTTATCTAGGAATTCCCATGCACCATAGAAAACTCATGAATAAGGATTGGAAACATGTTGAAGAAAGATTTCAAAAAATATTGAACTATTGGAGAAGTAAGTTGTTGTCGGTGAGAGGGAGGTTGGTTTTGATTAATTCTGTTTTGAGTAGTCTCTGTATGTTTATGTTTTTCTTTTTTAAAGTACCTAGAGGGGTGCTAAAAAAACTGGATTACTTTAGATCACGCTTCTTCTGGCAGAGTGATGATCATAAGAAAAAGTATAGGTTGACTAGATGGGAAGTAGTTTGTACTCCGAAAGAACAAGGTGGATGAAAGGTCCTAGTATGGCTAGAGTGGAGGTGAATAGTCTAAAAAATTCTACAAGATTACTAGAGCAAAATATTAGTAACACAAATGGCGATACAGCGGTTTTGCTCTAGCTCTAATTGTTAGGCAAGCCACCTATTGCAATTCTAATAATTATAGTCTCTATGGCACGCAAAATCTATGTCTCTACTCTAACTAATTAGAGAGCTAGCAAGATAAATAAATTACTCTAAGTTACTCTACTTGCTACTCTACCACAAGATATATTGCAAGTATGAAAGAGAGGGGAAATTGACTTTTATACCAATGGTGAAGAGTAGAGGATGTTGCCAATCACCAAATAAATAATTCCAACAATATATATATATATATATATATATATATATCAATCAATCCAATGCACCGGAAGACAAGAGATGACATAGTTGATTTTTCTCCCGAGGTTCACTTGCTTGCCGGCAAGCAAGTCCCCGTTGTGTCGACCAACACCTTGGTAGTTCCTCGGTAGAGGCCCTCAAGCCACGCCCCTGCAAGGCACCGCAAGAACCCACACACAAGTGCAGTAACTCAACGACACGAGCAATCCACTAGAGTTGGAATTAGGCACTCCGCCGGGGAACCACAACAACCCCTCACAAATTCACCTTGA
The DNA here is from genome assembly GCA_038087645.1 of Saccharum hybrid cultivar R570. NCBI lineage: Eukaryota > Viridiplantae > Streptophyta > Magnoliopsida > Poales > Poaceae > Saccharum > Saccharum hybrid cultivar. Next base: position 995,390 of record JAQSUU010000810.1, read on the forward strand.
TTTGGGGCGGACACAATCACCAAATCCCCTCACCAATCAATCCAACACCAACCGTCTAGGTGACGGCAATCACCGAGAGTAATAAGAAATCAACAATTACAATCACCACCTAGTGCCACGAAATTGAATCACAAATGCATGCACTAGGGTTTCCCCAAACCTCCTCTCAAAAACAAGCACCAACCACGGAAATGGAGAGGAGAGGGAGAGGATCTTCTTGGAGCTCTCAAATCGATCTCTAGAGCTTGCTCTCTCACTTGATTGGGGCTCAAATCAAAGGAGTGAGAGAGGAGAGGATGAGAGCTTTTCTTCTCTTGAGTGTTCTTGAGAGTACGAGCAAAAGAGAGGAATGAGTGAGAGAGGCACGAAGGGAAGGGAGAGGCGCTGGACATAAACCAGACAGCCAGCGTTGGCCACCCTGCCAGCAGCACACTGATGAGTGGGCCCAAGCACAAAGACCAATAGCAGGAGCCAAATGGGAGGAAACGGGCACCACACACGCAGCACACGTGTTCGCACGAACTCTCCACGCGCTAGCACCAAATGAGCGAACGACAACAAGGCAGCGGGCCCCTACGCGCACTCTCGCTCCAAACCCATGCGCCGAACGAAAGCAGGCAGCAGTACCCAAAAGTCAGACGCATGTACTCCCTCCGTCCCAAAAAAAACATGTAAATCACGTTTCCCGAGAAGTCAAATATTTTTAATTTTGACTGAATATATATGACAAAGTATTAATGTTCATGATACATAATAAGTATCATTAGATTAATTATAGAATATATTTTTATAATAAACCTAATTGAAGATATAAATGTAGATAATATCTTTTAGAAACTTAGTCAAACTTAAGATTCTGTTGACTCCTCGTAAAACGAGATTTACATATTTTTTTGGGACGGAGGGAGTAAGCAACGACTCCAATGGATCCTCCCGTACGCGCGCATGCGGTCAACCAAATAGGCGAGGGGACGAAGCATCCGTGAAGCTTCCTAGCCTCTCCCGTAATTGGCATGCAGGGCATGGCCCCTTTCCTATTTCCAGGCGCGGCCCCGCTTGCTTGCTAATTAAAGAAATTAGCAGCGAAAGAAAATCACCGCTACACCACACCAAAGCCATGCATGCAGGCAAGAAATAGCCGTCTGCTCCATTATCTCTCTTTCTCTTGATTGGTCAAGAGCCCGCGGAAGTCAAGCAGTTGGAGCTGCATGCATCATTAGCTATTTCAGGCGTGGGGGCCAGCAGCACCTCTTCTAATCTTTTCAAAAGCACGAGCGGCGGCAGCAGCATGCATGTGGGGGCCCATGCGACTTCTCTCATTTGGTCAGCGCTTGGCACACACAGCTACGCCTCTCCACTCTAGAAAATCCAATTCGGGCAGCATATAACTCCAGACAACACCTCTCTGTTCGCACAGCTGAAACCAGAAGAAACAGAGAGCCCCTAGCCGACAAAAGGTCCAGCTGAGCCAGAAATTCCGAGCACAGACTCAGCGACACCTTCCCTATTAAACCCAATTTTAGTGCTAACTTTACCCGGATGATCCAAGCTAAAATTGGCATTCAGCGACACCTTCCCTTTTAAACCCAATTTTAGTGCTAACTTTACCAGGATGATCCAAGCTAAAATTGGCATTTAAGTTAGCTTTTCACAAATAATTTTTCAAGGGCTTTCCCATGCATTCTCACCACGTCACTAAGCGCTAAGTATATGCAAATGAGACTCACACTTAGTGGCACTAGATAACCATTGCAATTAAAGATCTCCCCTCTTTATAGTACGGTTATTTATCCTAAATCACTCACACCCTCTATGATGTCTTGAGTGCAAACCAAAAATGACCCTACAAATTATACCTTTGCCTTGAGCACATTTTTGTTTTTCTCTTTCTTCTTTTCCAAGCATGAGCACTTGATCAATCTTTTGGACCATCTCCATCCACAATGATGCATCACTAGCTCCATCACTTGGATCGGACCACCTTATCTAATTCAACCACTTAGCACAAAGGTTAGTCCTAGGTTGTCATTAATTATCCAAAACCAAACATGAAGCTTTCAGTGGGTTGGAAGTTTTAAATTTAGATGTCCACAATAAGTGTCTCCTAAGTAAGTGGTTTTTCAACCTAATTAATAGAGATGGGGCTTGACAACAGTTACTTAGGAATAAATACTTAAGGGACAAAACTTTGACGCGGGTTCAATACATGTTCAGAGATTCTCAGTTTTGGACTGTCCTCGTAAAGGTCAAGGGGAGTTTCTCTCGCTAGACAAGTTTGATCTAAGTGACGGGTCTCAAGTGAAAATTTGGGAGGACTCGTGATTATCGTCACGTTCACTAAAATCGATCTTTCCTGCACTATATAACATTGTTAGGAAAAAAGTGCTTCTGTAAGATCGGTGTTATCCACAACACCGTTAAATGTAGCCTTTAGGAGGTCCTTAGTAGGGGTTAATTTACAAGCATGGCAAGATGTGGTTGCAATGGTTGTTAATGTACAATTAACAAACCTAAAGGATCGCTTTATGTGGGGGTTACACCAGAATGGATTATTTTCGATTAAATTCATGTACAGAGCCTTAGTGATAGCCAAAGTTGTACCCTATAACACTTTTATTTGGAAACTGAAATTACCTCTCAAAATCAAGGTTTTTTTGGTACTTGTACAAGGGAGTAATTTTAACAGAGGACAATTTAGTAAGACGATAGTGGTAAGGAGATAGAAAGTGTTGTTTTTGTTCTTCTGACGAGACCATACAACATCTATTCTTTGAATGTCATTTTGCTAAATTCGTGTAGTGAACTGTTCATGTTTCCTTTAATTTATCACCTTCAACTAGCATTCATAAGTTATTTACAGGCTGGTTAGACGGGGTAAATATGAAACTGAAAGCTAAGATTCTTGTAGGTGCAAGTGCAATTTGTTGGGCGATTTGGTTAACTCGGAATAAAATAATTTTTGACAAGGTTGTAGCACTATCTTACTTGTAGGTTATCTTCAGGGGGACTTACTAGACTAAGTCATGGTCCCTACTTCAGAAGGAAGAGGATCGCCAATTGATGAGGATGAGATGTAGATTTATTGAGACAACCGTGATGAAGGTGTTTGCAAGACACGGTTGGAGATCTAGTAATAGAATTCCTTTATAGATGTCGGGCTTGGAAACTTTTCCTCTTTTTTTTGGATCAAAACTTTGTGTTTGAGCTTACGTAGACCGGTGTGGTGGTGTTTGTAATAAGGAACCGCTATATGCATTGGTCGATACAGAAGCTGAGATATTAATATATTTCCTTTTCTATAAAAAGCAGTAAAGATGTACCTTAGCAAATCTACATCGAATACAGATAGCTGGTATTGCTAATCAAGAAAGATGTGACAATGCTAAAAAAAGGAAATGTCTTGATTTTACTAAAATAATAATGAACCTCAGACAAACCAAGAACAAAACCATGAAAAATGGCAACCTATGCTAACTATTGAAGAAACGCATGATTGACAACTACAACATATACAATAAGAAAATGCTATTACCTTGTGCGTGGAAGACCACCTATCCAATAGAGATAAGTGGGATTGTGGGAAGGCAAAAATATGTTCTTTTCGCTGAAATTTGGTTTATGTTGATTTATTGTGAGAGAGAAACACTACTTGTTCGCTGAAAAGTAGTGCCGAAGAACAGGGCGTTGTAAGAGTTTGCCGCCAAATTAGCTGAACAACAGGTGTTGAAAAATATAGTTTGCAGAGATGAGGAAAGGTAATTGTAACAGAACCAACCAATTATACAAAATTAAGTAAGAAAATCATCCACCAAGCAGACGATTTAACAAACTTAAGTCCGTATAACCCGGTAGTCCGTGAAATCAAGACAGATTTCAAACCAACTTGCATACTAGCCAAGATCGTAATAAGTTTAGCGGTCACCATCACAAATTACATAAAAGTTCACATCGCAGATACATCAGAGTTTAAACATAGTTATTACAAACCAAGTTCAAATAAAAGTAGCGGAAGCATTTAGTTCAAACCACACACACTCACACAGAGTTCGGAATAAAGTGCCAGCTAATGATCATCTCCAACAAAAGCATCAGACGAGACGTAAGGAATGACCACTACCCATGGTCCTAAGCTTCACCCATCGCAGGATAAAGGCAGTTGATACAGTAGCCGTAATACATCTACCCATCTGCAACAAGTGGGAACAAAGCCCTGAGTACGAGAAGGTACTCAGCTAGACTTACCTGACATAACCGAAAATAAAATGACACCAAGGATCATGACAGGCTTTATGGTAGGGTAGCTGACTCATTTGCAAAAAGGTATTTTTAGCATTTAAAGAATCTTTTTCAGAAACTTTTATATCAAGTTAAATCTTTATTAACCTGCCAACTATATTTTCACCTGTACTAGAGTAAACATGTAATTAAACAAGTAAGGATAACCAATGATCATTAACAACTTCCATCATGTCATATTCCATATAACCGTCCAAGTATTCCATCAATATTACTACAATGAAGTAACTCAAGTCAAGTGTTCACTATCCAGTGAACGATGGTGATTCGAATCGATTATTAACCAGCTGGTAATTTATTCCTCACACAAACCTCACTCACCCGCTAAAGTGAGATTTTGGTCACCGAGTCAACTATTTAGGTAAAGTCTCGAGTTTGCCAGGAACCACATGTACCCGGGGGCCGCCCGACTGCTCTTTGGCCTTATCATCGCGCCCCCCGTGTCCTACCACACATGCTCTGGTACAGTGCGTTACGGGCAAGCCACTCGGCCCGAATAATCTCCCAGCTTCGCGGTCGAAAGATACATTATTCGGCCAGCTAAATGTAAGGCATGCGTTCAACATGACTCGAGGCCCAACAACGGTCAGTCCTTAATCGACATAGATGGAAAACACTATAGTTCGAAACCCTACAAGTCTCCGTCCGGTCTCAATTTTAAATTAACACTTAGTTATTCTAAGATGACATACTTATTCAAGCAGATCCAGGTAACCACCTATAACTCGCAGGTGACAGGAAATCACCCGACTTCTACCGGTCTAAGCAAGCTAAGCATTTCTTGACTGCGAATACCAGGGTACAAGGATATGATACAACAAAGGTAAACAAGGTATAATGCAGTAACGGTTGCAAGCAACTTCTAAACGTAATGCATCAATTAAGGTAAAGCATTAATAAATTATTTGCAAACCGGGAGAGAAATGCTCCGGGGCTTACCTCTTTCGAAAGAGCTCGGGCGGTGGTTGGGGCACTCTGGAAGATCTTCACCGACCTCCTCGTCGGCTTCGGGTACCTCCTGCTCTTGCACCTCGGGCTGCTCTTCCGGCTCGTCGGAAACTGCTACCGGAGTTACTTCTTGCGATCCTGTATGATGCAAATGTGTAAGTGCTCATGCCTAAGTGCATTGCAAAGATGACATGTAATGATCATGATGAATGAGATGTAGATGAACCGGTTTACTTTATTGTATAAAGTAGAAATACAACTTTTCTACAAGGTAGTCCACATCATCAAAGAACATGTATCAGTATACTACTACAAACATTCTCTACCATGCCAAGTCACCACAGAAATCTAAGATGCTTCAAAGATACACCAAAGAAATTCTTATTAACTAAGCATGCATTAACAAGGTTAATCAAACCCTAGTTGAAACTGTGTTTGAATAGCAACACTTCTTTTGGCAGCATAGAAAATTCTGAGAAAATTACAGTGGCTTACTATCATCTAATCGAGCATGCCACAAAAATTTCATTACATTTGGAGTAATAGAACTACCTACACAAAAATAACAATTTAAGGCCTAATAATGAGCAAAAAAATATTTTATACTATGAAAAGTATCAAACAACAGATTTAGCATTTTTTCTACATTCTACACAGTAAACAATCACTATAGAAAAATTATTATATGCATGTTTTATTCATATTTTTCTCTCTATCAAAAATAACAATTATCAACAATAATAAGCACTTGCACTACACATCAAAAATTTTCTACAGAACATGCATGTCACATATTTTTTTTTCTAGAAAGTACATTACACAAAAAGATTAACAAAATTGAAACCATATTTTTCTGAGCTTTATATGATTTATTACATATTTATCAAGAAAACAGCAGTTTCAATGATTAAATAAAAACCCTACAGAGAAGTATTTCAAACTTGACATGCAACATTTTTAGATCATAGATCTGGTCCTAAGAAGTATACCAAAATTTGTTTCACAATTTTTGGAGCTAAAATGAGCAAGTTATGAATTTTAGAAGCCTTCTATCATTTTCTAGAATTCATTTTCAAAATCATTTTAAAACAACTCGACTGAAACTGCTACGTACACCCGGTACAGTGCACACGTGCGCGCGAGAGGAGACAAACAGGCGGGCCCAAGGAACAACCAGACCCCACACGTCAGCCACATAGAGGCGAGGGAGGCACTGACCGGGCGGATCTTGCCGGCGGTGGGGTCACCAGCAGCGGCTTCCTCGCGGAGAGGCGAACTCCATGCGCTAGCTTAGGGCACCGGAGGAGCTCCCGGGTGAGCTTGGCGGCACGCATGGCGGGACGGTGGCGCGGCTCACCGACGACACGCTGGTCCCGGGCATGGCGATGGTGGGTTCGGAGCGCGTGAGGTCCGTGGAGCCAAGACGAATGCGAAAGCACGAGAAATTGGAGGGAAAGGAGTGGAATAGGGCTCCCTCCATGGGAGCACGAGCTCGACGGCCGTGGCGCCGCCGTGCTAAGGAAAAGCCTGCCCTGGCCTTACCATGGGGGAAATGAAGGCAAAAGCATACGCACGGGACGGAGGAGGTCCAGACGGAGCTGCAGGCAGACGCAATCGACGAATGGCGCTGCGGTGGCGGAGCTAAACACCGGCGGACCGGACGACGGCGTGCGGTGGCGAGCGCTCCCGCTCGGCTTGCTGCTATGGTAGAGAGCGAGCGCGCGAGCGCGGAGGGAGACAGGGACAGAGGAGATGGAGGCGGAGGCAGTGCACGACCGGGTGGAGATTAAGGCGAGCCGGAGGCTTCACGCAGTGAGCTCGACGGCGCATGATCGTCAGGCGGCGAGCGCGGTCTGCCGCGGCGGCAACACGCGCGAGCGAGCAGGAGAGGGAGAAGGCCGCGCGGGCGTGGGCTAGGCCGCGGCACTGCTGCGGGCGCGCGCACGGGGGAGGGGAGAAGATAGGCCGCTTTGGCCAGCGGGCCGAAAGGGAAGCGGCGGCCTGCTACGGTAAGAAATGACTTTTCCATTTTTATTTTCAATAATTTTTCAAATAAATTCAATTAACAGTTTTAAAATCCCATTTTGAGCAAGAAAATGACTTTTTCTAAAAATGACCCAAAAATGAAAGTTGCTTAGAACTTAATTCTCTACAACTTTTATTAAGAGACAAACTCCAAATTCTCAACATATTTTGAATTGGAGAATAAAAGCTAAATAGAGACGGTTTTTGACCATTTTCCAACAATATTTTTAAAAGCAAAATTTGACAAAACTTTGGTTACCAAAGTTGCTCCAAAAATTGTACTAACTAGTTCTAGGTGATTTAAAATTATAGCCACACATGTTTTAGTAGCCTAGCAAGTATAATTAGGGTGAAACAATTCTAAACAATTATATGCAACAATCATGTTTCAGAGAAGTGCTTTAACTCAAGATGCACTCTACTTCACATGTGATTATAAATGCAATGATGCAATCATGCGTATGATTTGCAATGCTAATGCCTGCGTAACACCGGGGTGTTACAGTAATTGGTAGCTAGATGGCCGATTTACCTCCTCATTCCAGTGATGGGTGCGGAAGTGGGTGGCAGAAGAAGCTGGGTCGGTGGCGAGGCTATGCCAGCGGGTGCAGACGAGGCACGTGCGGAGGAGCGAGGATGGCAACGGGGCCAGGCGGAGGAGTATCACAGATGAGCTCATAGCTCGGTTGGTAGCTCCCGGTTGTGGGAAGCTCCAGGTCGGGAATTCGACTCCCCATCTCCGCTTGCGCATATTTGCGTGTTGTCTGTCGCACACCAAAGCATAGGTCTAATGTCCGGCCCAGTCTCACGTTGACTGCGGTGCCACTGTGTATAGGTGGGACATGGGTTCAAGGGTTTTCTTGATCTGCGTGAAGAAGCTAAAACATCATATATTTTCTAGTTTGAGAGGTAAAATTGGACAACAATAATAATGGAGGAAGGTCAGGGGTATTTTTCCAAAAGAAGGAACAGTTGCTCGGCCCACCATCTCGCTCTTCATAGAAAAAAGCCCATATAATGCCTAATACATCAAGGCCCAGACCACCAACTCCCAAAAACGCTCACCGAAAATCCGAACCGTTAGACGCTGATCCAGCGGCCCACAACGACCCCCCAGCCCGAGAAGGCGACAGCAGCTCCACTCGCGCAGTCACACGACCGAAGGACCCGATCGAGCGCGTGCCGCTTCGCCTCGTCTCGTCCTAAGTCGACTCCTAACCCTATATAAGCACAGCGTCCGGTTTCCTGCCTCCTTCCCCACCCTTCGCCCAAGGAGGCCGGCCTCGCCTCACACTCCCGCCCGCCCCCGCCGATCCATCCACCCAATAAAGCGCCTGTACAGATCCAACCCTAAGGATCCGGATCGCCTTACCCCGCGCTGATCCGCGCGATTTGATTCGATTATCCTCCGATTTTCCCCGATTCTTTTGGTGGGTTTCCTCTCTTTTTCGATCGGAGTGCTAGGGTTTGGGCGCGCGGGGGGCGGCGCATTCCAGGGTCATCGTTGGTTCGACGGGCTAGGGTACTTTCTCACCGGGGGAAGGGAAGCGAATCCAAACGATGGAGAAGAAGAAGGTGGCGATCCCGCTGGTGTGCCACGGCCACTCGCGGCCGGTGGTGGACCTCTTCTACAGCCCCGTCACACCCGATGGCTACTTCCTCATCAGCGCCAGCAAGGGTAAGCGAATCCCCAACATCCACTCCCGTGTGATAGTTTCATTTTTAGTTTTCTGATTGGTTCGGATTGGCTTGGTGGTTGAGTGATTGTGATGCGATGATCTGCTGTTAGCTATTTGTGTTTACGAGATGTTGGCTAGGATGCATGTGTTTGAGCGGTGCAATTCCAATCTAATTTTATGTGGATGTAAGAATTAGTTGCCAGTGCAATTTGTCCCATGATAGTCTCCTGATGCTTTCAACTGTGTAGTTTGGTTGGTGTGGGGGCTTAATATTTGTATACTACATATACTGTAGAAGTTGGACAGTGTTCTTTTGCTGCTCCAGTAAATACGACTACAAACCCATGTTGTGTAAGAGAATGGTATTATTGCCAGTTAGTTATATCCTTTTAGCAAGGAATGTATCATTTAAGGGATAGCGAGTCAGTAGACACGGAACACCATAGTTTCCTTTTCTAAAACAAACATCTGTGTCCGAATGGCGAAACTGATTGCCAACCTTGATAGGTCCGAGTGTTTTTCCTTTTGCACTTGTTTTAAAGTGCTAGGGAGCATTGGGCTGGCACGTAGTGGCTGATTGCTGATTATTTAACCTGGCACATATTTGTTGCTTATTAGGCAGAAAACAGTTGGCACTTGGCAGGATGGACCTTAACGGATAAGTAAGCCACGTGGTTGATTTCTTGAGAACACAAGGCATTTTAACCATTATTTTTACCAGTCCCACTCCCTGAACCTTGAGCAAGAGAAACCCGTTGCTTATTTCTTGATTTATTTCATTGCGATTTTTCTGCTCCATCCGTATGCATTTACTTTGCTTTATGTTGCTAGGTCTATCTTCCATGTCTCCCTAACATTCGTCTGCCAAAGTAGCCTCCAACAGGTTATGGCTATGAAGGGTACTGATATTGAGTAATCTGTGTTGATGGTGAGAAAGGGTGGTGACTCCAATATACATGTGACCTTATGATTATGTGTTGTTTCAGTCTTAGATGTGTAGTGTTAGTTATCCAATGCAATCATTTAAGGTTTTATGGTTGCCTAGTTGGCATGGTGCAATTTATCTGAAGTTTTCCATATCGGACCCATTTAGAGGGATGAAGAAGCTATTGCAAACTCGTAGTTTATACAATGTCTTGCCATTTTTAGTCCTTATATATTATAGAAGTCCTATTGCTGGCCATTTCTTATGTAATCATAACTGCAGAGCAGGTTTCCATTTTGTTGCGTGGGTTCCTATTCTAGAGTGACATTACTGCAGAGCAAGTTTCTATTTTGTATTGCGTGGGTTCCTATTTTGCAGTGACATAACTGCAGAGCAAGTTTCCATTTTGTATTGCGTGGGTTCCTATTTTGGAGTGGTTTTCCCAGTTTGGATTGCTAAGTCGTATTTCTTGGTTGTCTGGATAACTTGGATAGAGAATATGTATGCCTGTTCAGATGGTGGTTATCAAATCATACTATATATAAGTCAGCAATTTTTTTTAGCTTCATGTTTTGAGCACCACTCAGTTACAGATAGAATGGATGGAAGCAAAATGAAACAGCTGGATATCCATGAATACCATATTAAAAGCTTGATAGAGAAATGGTTATGGTTACATAGAAACATGCATGCACATCTTGGTTATGGGTTACTAAAGAACAACTTGGGCCCATTAAGAAGGTAATACATAGTTTTATACCCGGCCCCTATACAAGGTGGAGAACAGATTTCATGCCAACCTTTACCTGACATTAAAAAAAAAAAGGATGATCTTGTGGGTATTCGATTCAAATATTGTCAAGTTGTATTGTTAGTTTTTTTTTTCTTCATTTCCATATCTACTCTTTTTTCTGGGGATATTATATGCATCTCCATTTTGTTAGGATATATAAATTCTCTAAGGCGTTAGAAATATGAATGATATAGTGAAAGGTATCTCAGATGAAACAATAAGCCAATAATAAATAGCTTGTTTTGTACTAGTTGTAAGCAATTAAACATTATAGCACCGAGCCTCAATTGGATACCAGCAGTGTATTAATCTGTATGTTGCAGTTTTTCACAATTTAACTGTGTGCCCATATTCCAATAAAAATAATGAGAATGGTGAACTTCCTATCTATTGTGCGATCGTTAGAGCGATTTAGGTGCTGTGCTAAATGTTGTCCATGGAAAGATTATTATAGCATAGAATCTGTAGATATTTATGCATTCTAGAAGAGAAGAGTGAGCAGTTTCTAGGCTAGCTCTTGGTACCTATCTTAGATTGGGACCAAGTGATAGTCGAAAGGAGTCAGGCACCTGTTTTACATGGTGAAGGTTATACATTTTTAATTTGATCCCTAACTAAAGGGTGATATCCTTCATTACCAAGCTTGAATGATTTTACATTGTTTGCATACTAGTAAACTTTGCAATAGGAGAAGCATACCTGCCTTCTCGTGTTGCTACCTATTGAATGACCTTTTTATTATTTCTTTGTTCTGCAGACACAAATCCAATGCTTCGTAATGGTGAAACTGGTGACTGGATTGGGACTTTTCAAGGTCATAAAGGTGCTGTTTGGAGCTGTTGCCTTGACAGGAATGCTCTGAGGGCTGCATCTGCTTCTGCTGACTTCTCGGCGTATGGTTTTCTTACCCTTTGAATTTGAAATTCCAATCAGTATTGTTGTTCATTTAATCTCCCCTTTTACAAAATTGGATGCATATTGATTATTCTATCAAATAATCCCTGTTTTATGGATACTTTCTGTAAATGATTTCTTTATTTGCTTCCTGTGACATGAATGTAGACGCGCTAAAGTTCATCCTGCCACTCTGATTGGCCAGCAATTTTAAACAGAGTTAGATCTAAATTAGATCTATACTGGGCATATTTGTCAATGTGTTTGGTGAGGGCAGAAGTCATGTTCAATTGTTTATTTGTTGTTGCCCTTAACATGCATCATTTCATACTGAACTATCATGTGAATATAGCTTAGAATAGATATGCTGACCTGGAAAACTTCCATCCATTTGTTATTTTATTCTTGGTTTTCATCCTATAGGATTCAAGAATATATAGTAGCTATATAAGTTTTTTGGTTGAAGTTAAACACTTTGATGAGCGAACTGTCAAACTGTGAAACCTCACGAGGTCATTTGGGATTGAAGAATTTGGGAAAGGGTTACCACACATAGTATATACTACAATTAAACTCTTACAAGGTTTAAACTCTTAAGGTTTAGGAGTTAAGTGGCCTACCACCATTGTCATAGCCATAATCTATACTCCCTCGTCCCTCCATCCACAAATACAAGGGATTCTGGGTAACCTGCCATTTAATCTCCTTAACTTGCCATCAAATCTCTTTAATGGCGCTGTTGGCCTGCCATTTAATCTTCTTAACTTGCCAATCGAAACCTATGAACGTGCTTTATAAGTGGTATATGTGTCTTTTCCTATGCAGGCTTTTTTAAGTCTGTCCTTAAAATTCCAGGTTCCTTTTATTTGTGGACGGTGAGAGTAGATGATTTTGGTAAAATGTGGATGTTACACAACTCTGTTTGGCAAATGTGGTTCTTTTAAGTAGATTTTATTAGTTCAATATAGTATACAATTGCATGCAAAGCGAATACTACTAATTGGGAAGTTTGCATGAAAAAGTAACAATTGGCAGGTGTAAACACTTTAACATGTCCGCTACAAGATGCGCTTCATTGCTCATTCCTGATTTGAATTCTCTGTTAGTGACTAATATTGACGTTCCTTTTCCAGTAAAGTATGGGATGCCCTTACTGGTGATGAGCTACATTCATTTGAACACAAGCATATAGTTCGGGCATGTGCCTTCTCAGAGGTAGTGCTTGCTAATCCTGTCCTCATCTCAATGAATGTGGAAACCATGATTGTCATTTCTAGAGTGTCCTTCCGCCTAAAATGTTGTGCATAGTTCTTTAATAATTTTTTTTGAATGCCATTAACCACTGTGAGCAATTTGACCAGTTATTGCCCTAATTTGTTATGCTTGCTGCAATCATTGGATATCTGAAAATTGTACTGGTAATATGGTTGATTTGTATCCATGGCCACATCTTTCTTAGCATTATTAGTATTTGGTCACTTAACTTTATTATACTCCTGTCCAAGTAACTGGCCATTTTAGTGCTTATAGAACTAGGTTATGTTTGCACATAGTTTTTAACACCCCTCCTTAAATGTATTTCCACGTTTCTGATATTGCTACCTATAAAAAAAACACTTGGGAGTTTGCTGCATTTGGCTTCCTTTAAAGCCTGCAAAGTAAAATCAATTTGATTGAGAGAACATATGTTTGGGGTTTGGTGCAGCTGCTTTATGTCTTGTCCTTCCATTTCTCTTTTTTTTACACGCTGTTGTACAAAATTGGCCCTGTTCTTCATGGGTTGCTTCTGGCCTGACTTAAATTGCAATTGACACTGCAGGATACCCACCTTTTACTCACTGGAGGCATGGAAAAGACTTTGCGTGTGTATGATATGAATCGTCCTGATGCAGCTCCAAGAGAGCTTGACAAATCACCTGGTTCTGTCCGAACTGCTGCTTGGCTTCATAGTGACCAAACTATATTAAGTTCCTGCACTGACATGGGTGGAGTAAGGTATGTGCACAGAAGAAATGCCCCAATCAACGATAAACATCTATGCTGGTTGGCCTATATATTCACTATAGGTGTGTTCCTTTTAATTAATTTTTATAGTACTGTGCAGGCTATGGGATGTGAGAACTGGAAAAATTGTCCAAACTCTTGAAACCAAGGCTTCTGTCACTAGTGCAGAAGTAAGCCAGGATGGCAGGTTCATCACTACAGCTGATGGCTCAAGTGTAAAATTCTGGGACGCAAATCAGTAAGTTTCTTTTATCATCATTTTAGTTAACCACTTTGGTTGATTGATCCCTTTCTGACAAACATTTTGTATTTTGCATCAGCTTTGGCCTTGTTAAAAGCTATGATATGCCGTGCAATGTGGAGTCAGCTTCACTTGAACCTAAGTCTGGGAGTAAATTTGTAGCTGGAGGAGAAGATTTGTGGGTTCATGTATTCGATTTCTTCACTGGTGAAGAAATAGGTAAGTTCTATCCTATTTAGTTCTTTAGCCTGCAGCTCAGGACCCCAGGTGTACCTTTGCCTATACAAATAGAAAGATTAGCATAGCAGTCTTGTTTAGCTTTCAATCAAATGAATCTTATCAGTTGCGTTCTGCAATTCTAGAAGTGTTGTGATGTGTTGAGTATTTATTTAGCAACGTTGTCAGTTACGTTCCAGTGTTTTAGCTTCAAAGCTTCTCCCAGGTCCCAGCTCACAAGTCTATAGTACAAAATAAAATCATGTAGCAAAAATTGTATATAAGGAATCAAAACTTCTTCCCTTGAGTACTAATGGTACTTAAATTCGGAAAAAAAGATGTATTATGTGGCAATGGTAAAATCTGGATTTCCACAATTTTCTAGTGTTGGACCAAGTGTTCCTTACATACCCGTGTTCTCAAGAGATGTTTTTTCCTATTATATTATGTGTTCCAAATTTGCCGTACCTTGAGGTATCAAGGGCGAAACAGCCTTTTGGGCATGGAAATTTTCAAAAGGATCATTGGTTTGCCAGTTGCTAGTTGTAGAAGGCTTAAACCCATAGCATATATACATGTCTGGAAATGGATCTACCTACTGGGCATCTGTTTGTTTGTCCCAGGTTCACCCCGAATCACTGGTCTGTCCACAAATAGTTTTGGTTACATTGACTTGATAATCACCGTATTTTTGGTCTGTTGATAAATATTAGACACTATGTTGATGGCATTTGTGTAATATTTTTTGTGTTTCTTAAGATGCGAAGCTTTTGTTGTGTTTAGGTTTTAGTTCTGTTGAAATGTTTATTGCCCATTAGTGGTTCTCTTCTCCCATTCAGTATTTCGAAGGGAGGTATGCCTGTTTATGTTTGTACTCCGTTACCTTCCAAATGAAATGACAACTGTTCTTTAACACAGCTTGTAACAAAGGGCATCATGGTCCAGTCCACTGTGTCCGGTTCGCACCTGGTGGTGAATCATACGCATCAGGTTCGGAAGATGGCACCATTCGGATCTGGCAACTTAGCCCGGCTAATGCTGATGACAACGAGGCGGCCAATGCAAATGGCAAGACAAATGCTGTGGTGAACGAGGTTACAACCAAGATAGAAGGCTTCCACATTCCCAAGGAGGGGCAGACCGAGGGGTAGGACCTCATGTGCTTTGTGGTGCTTGTGGTTCTTATTGCGAGGAGATTGCCCTCAGAGCTGCGGTGGTCATTCAGTTTCTCCCTGCAGAGTCATCAACGCCTGTTTGCCATCCAAGGGTATCCTGGCTTCATGAGTCATCATCATGGCGCTGGGGAAAAACCATACCCCTCATAAGCAAATGGTGGTGGGTTTTTTTGGATGGGGCCCTCGCTTTGATAGAACATAGCAACTGTAGCGTCAAAAATAAACAAGAGAATGCAACTTAGGTAGTTTAGGGACCGTGTCTGCGTTCATTAAAGTGAAGTATTCTGTATTCCCGCTGGTAACCTTTTGTGATGACTCATTTTTTTTGCCTCACCGTGTTCCAGTCCCCTAAATACATGAGGGCTTCATCATCGACTTGTAAACTTGTGGCTTTTGATGTTGGAATGCCTGTCTTCAAAGCTGACGACCACTTCTTGGTCCTGAGGTAGTTGTAGAGCATCATGCCTATCAAATGACAGATTTCTGTTCGGATGGCATCAGCTCTTCTGGACATGCTCTTGTGGTGGCTTCCATGGTAGTATGGTACTGAAGACCAGGACACGGTGCGCGAATCCTGCAACAGTTTTTGTCTCGTGTTATTGTGCTCCTATCCGAAATACAGTATTGGGTTTCATGTTATTGAGCACCTACCCGAAATTTATGATTGGTTTGGGTACCCATAAAGACGACCTTTCCCAGAGGACATCAGGGATATTGCACTGGCGCATGCTGCGTTTTTAGCAAAGAATTCATCCCTCGTGGCTTTCGCAAAAGGGAATCGCGTCACATGCCCCTCCATGTGAGCCAAGCTGGCTTGATTGCATTTGATCGGCCTTTCTGCGATGGTTTCGGGCTGCGGCGTCCATGTGGAATTACTTACTGTTCAGACCATGAGACCAGTTGCTGTTCATGGCCATCTCATGATTGGCACCAGCTGTACCACTGGTACTGTTACAAGTCTTCGGCCGTGTTTAGATCCCCAAATTGGGGCACAAAATCTGCACAGTGCGCATTAATGCGCACTGTAGCAATTCGTTTGTATTTAGTAAAAATTGTCCAAACTTTGACTAATTAGACTCAAAATGTTCGTCTCGCAGAGTACAATAAAACTGTGCAATTAGTTTTTAATTTCATCTACATTTAGTACTCTATGCATGTGCCGGTATTTTGATGTGATGGGAATCTTCTTTTTGCATACTGGAATTTGGGGATGAAATTTGGGATCTAAACAGGCCCTTCGTTTAATAATCGTTTCGTCCAGCGGAGAAACGAGAATTTCTGCTCCAAACTGCTGCTGTAACGCACACTGCAAATGTTTTCTAAAAAAATTGCGTGGTACTGCAAAGGACGGTCTTGCAATTCTGATCTTGTACCAGTGCCCCATCTTGTATTTGGCCTCATCCTCACGTGGTGTCAGTGTCACAGGACGTTGTAGGCTTCTGCATGCCTGCCAGCCTGCAACAGGAAACGGAAAAACGCCGTTTGATGCCCGAACAGGAAACGGAAAAACGCCGTTCCAGTGCGCCTGCACAGCAGAGGAACATTACCGCAGGGACCAGGGAGGGGTTCATCAGGAATTCAGGATGTGGTTGGCAAGTGGAGGCCGTGTTTAGATGCCCGAACAGGGATGCCGAATTACCGTTGAACACGGTAGCAATTTTGTTGTTATTTGCTAATACTTGTCCAAACATTGATTAATTAGGTTTAAAATATTCGTCTCGCAAAGTACAACAAAATTGTGCAATTAGTTTTTGATTTCATCTACATTTAGTACTCCATATATGTGCCGGTATTTTGATGTGATGGGAATCTTCTTTTTACATAGTAGAATTTAGGGGTGAATTCTGGAATCCGAGCGTTTGGGCTTCTGCAGCCACAGAAGGCAGGCAGGCGCGCGGCAGGCAGCTACGAACTGGGCCTTATTTAGATCCTAAATTCTCCCCTAAATTCTACTATGCAAAAAGAAGATTCTCCATCACATCAAAATGTCGGCAAATATATGGAGTACTGAATGTAGATGAAATCAAAAACTAATTGTACAGTTTTGTTGTACTTTACGAGACGAATATTTTGAGTCTAATTAATCATTTTTTAGACAATTTTTTGCACTAAAAAACAAAAGCTGCTATAGTGTTCCGACAGAAACACTGTAGCAGCGGACCCGAATTCGGCACTCAACTTTCGGCGTCTAAGCACGGCCCTGGCCGGATGCGGAGCACGGCGGCGGCGGGGACCTCACCCCTGACCCCCTTGCAGCGCACACTTGCCTGCAGCTGCAGGCTGGATTGATGTTCGTGTTTCCATCATTCCATGGCCAAATTTCAGTGTCATCATGCGCACCTTTTCAGCTATGCTGGCAAATATGGACGAAAAACCCTATTTCTACTTCCGTTTCTATATTTTTTGGCGAAAATCGGAGCGGATTCAGAAAATGCGGGTTTGAAAACAAAATCGGAATATGCGGACATACGGAAACGGACAAATACGGATGGAGAGCCAGAAAATTAAATTAAGATCACACAATCTAATATTCTCATAATATACATATATAAAGTTATGTAATAATATATACAAAGTTTAATATTTATTTACATGCTATGTACGTGAACATAACATGCATATTTGATGATTCGTAGTTATATTAACATAACATAAGAACATGTAATTGTTGAACATGTTGAGCATAGATTGAAAACATGATAAATATGAGTCTATTCCGTATTAAAACGGAATTACTCGGAAACGAACAGAAAACATCATTTTCTACTTCCGCAAATACGAAAACGAGATCTCGCAAATACGAAAACGGACGGAAAAATATAGAAAACAGAACGGGACGGTGCGGGAAAAATTCCGTCCGTTTTCATCCCTACTGGCAAAACAAAATTTCTTGTACTATACATAAACATACTCCTACATGTGTATACCCTGTTCAATGTTTTTCTTCAATGAATCCAGTGATACCAAGATCAAGTGGTCAACTCTATTTTAATTCAAAATAATGCTGAGACAACCAGACAAGCTACAACTGCTATCACGCAATAATGTACAGGTCGGATATTGATTACAAGTATGAATGCATAATTGGCCTGGTTTAGTTCCTAATTCCTCCCCAAATTCTACTATGCAAAAAAGAGATTCCTCATCACATCAAAATGTCGGCAAATGCATGGAGTACTAAATGTAGATGAAATCAAAAACTAATTGCACAGTTTTGTTGTACTTTGCGAGACGAATATTTTAAGTCTAATTAATCAATTTTTGAATAATTTTTTGCACTACAAAACAAAACGCGCTACAGTGTTCCGACAGGAACACTATAGCGCACGGTGCCGAGTCGGTGACCCCGACTCGGGATCTAAACACGGCCATTGACAGGCTCGGATCCACATCAGAACCAGCAGCTGAAAGTCACTCTAGGCAATGACAGCACACGACTGGCACATCACATTCAGTACCTCCCGATAACAAACTATAGTTGCGATCCGAAACACTGGTAATCCTGGAGGATGTTAGAACAGAACCGATCAATTGAATAGGGGAATTCAAGTTTCAGTTGGCCTGCAACTGAAAGATCTCAATCAGGCAGTGAAGAATGCGACACCGAAAATTGATTGTTTTCCCCAATCTGAAGAAATAGGACATATCAGGCATTCAGACAACCCTAACGAAGAAATCACACCCTTTCTACCTAACCGAATCATCTACTTCAAGTTCGTTCACAGATGCCATGGTACAACTGAAAACAAGAACTGACGGTGGAAACAATGGAATAAACCTCTGCCCAGCCCCTGACAACCACCCCAACTCCACTTGCCACATAGTTCTTCAAGCGCTGCCAACCTTTGAAATCTTTGGAACATCCACCGGGAAGTTGTCAATCTCATCCATCCAGGGGCTCTTCTCCTTGGCCGGGTTCACGGTCCGGAGCGCCTTCCAGACGGCGCTGTTGCACTTGAATCCAGAACCGAACGCGATCTGCCAGATCCTGTCGCGCTTCCTGATCCTACCTTTCGCCTCAGTGTATGCCAGCTCGTACCAGAGTGAGCTGCTTGATGTGTTGCCAAACCTGTACAGGGTCATCCTCGATGGCTCCATGTGCCAGTCGGTGAGCTCCAGGTTCTTCTCCAGCTCATCCAGCACAGCACGGCCACCGGCGTGGATGCAGAAGTGCTCGAATGCCAGCTTGAAGTCAGGGATGTATGGCTTGATCTTCATCTTGAGCACCTTCTTGGCAATCAATGTGCCCATGAAGAGAAGCTGCTCTGATAACGGGAGCACCAACGGGCCCAGCGTGGTGATGTTGGTCTTCAGCGCGTCTCCGGCCACCGCCATGAGGTCCTTGGACAGCGACACGCCAATCTTGCCAATCTCATCTTCCTCCTGCGTCACGCAGTCGAAGCACTTGTCGTCGGCGCCCTTGTGCGTGCGCACCGTGTGCACCAGCTCATACTTGGACCTCCGCCTGTCATACCGCCTGTTGGAGAGCAGGATGGCCGCGCCACCCATCCGGAACAGGCAATTCGACACAAGCATGGACCGGTTGTTCCCAAAGTACCAATTCAGCGTGATGTTCTCCATGCTGATGACCAGCGCGTAAGAGTTTGGGTGCACCTGCAGCAGATCCTTGGCGAGGTCAATGGACAGCAGCCCGGCGCTGCAGCCCATCCCGCCGAGGTTGTAGCTCACGATATTCCCCCTCAGCTTGTAATGGTTCACCACCATGGCTGACAGCGACGGCGTCGGGTTGAACAGGCTGCAGTTGACCACTAGGACGCCAATGTCCTTGGGCCTGACCCCGGTCTTCTCGAGCAGCTGGTCGATGGCGCCGAACATAACGGCGCGTGCCTCCTTGCGCGCCTCGTCCATGCACGGGTTGGGGGGCACCCGGAGCACGGCGGGGGGAAGGTAGGTGTCCTCGCCGAGGCCGGAGCGCTCGACGATCTTGCGCTGGAATTCGAGGTTCTCGTCCGTGAAGGATCCGGTGAGCTTGGAGCAGTGCATGAAGGTCTGGCGCGTGCACTTGCGCTCCGGCTCCGGCTTGTAGCAGGCGAAGTCGAGCAGGTACACGGGGCGCGGGCGGGTGAGGAAGTAGACGGTGGAGAGGAAGACGAGCAGCGTGGAGCAGGCGACGACGGAGAGGAGGTTGAAGCGGAGCTGCTCCCACAGGTCGGCGAGGTCGCGCGGGGAGACAGTGGAGAGCTGCACGGTGACAAGCGCCATCAGCGGCGACAGCAGCAGGTACATCCCGTGGGAGATGAGGTAGTGGTACCCCAGCTTCACATACTTGAGCCGCACTGACTGCTGGAAGTCCGGCAGCCGCCTCCGTGCCTGCGCCGGCGGCGCGGCGGCATTGGGCGGCGCCGACGTCTCCATTTCTGAAAACAACAGAGATTCCCGTCAGAAAGTCCCAAATGCCAGGATCTCAGCCAAGAACTTCTGGATCTCAAAAATCGTGGTTCAGATTGGAAAACGCAGACAATCCAAATCTAACGCGGGCGAGCCATCAGGACGCGAGGGAGGTTTTCAGGCGTACCCGGAGGAAGAAGGGGTTCCTAGAGAAGGGTAGAAGGGTAGGGAGGAGGCGACGGAGGGAGAGAAGAAGGCTTAAGCCGGCAAGCCGCCGCCTTCCCCCTCTCGTGTCTCTCGATCTCCTCGCTAGTGCGGCCGCGAGCGCCACGGGGAGGCGCCCAGCTCGGTGGTTTAATAGGGGGCAAGGGAGGCCACGCGAAATGAACAAACGGAGAAGACAAGGGGGCCGTTGAAGAGGAAATTTCACCTAGCCCCCTCTGTAAATTTCCGTATTCTAGTTTAGCCCAAAAGGATCGTATTTGAGCTGTCACCTGAAAATATTATATTTACTACATTTTGCTAGGAAGTACGAAGAAAATATTTTTTTAGACTGATCAACGTAGTACATGTTAAATAGAAAAATAACTCTTTAATTATATATTGGGGCGAGGACTTTATATTCATGGCAATAATGATCTAAATGTTGTCCATTTTTCCAAATGAAAAATTGTTCATTTCTTTAAAGCACTTTGACTCTATAGATTGGATCCAATTTTGTCCATATTTTGAATCCTTGGCCTCATAAGAAAAACATCCCTTGTGCAGTGACGGATCTAGGACTCAAAACCTGTGGGGCCAGCTAGTAGAAGCTGAGGGACCAAGTCATATATGCTACAGTAAAATTCCACTAGTTTTATCAAAAACTGTGGGGCCGGATGGCCCCACAGATTATACATGGATCCGCCACTGCCCTTGTGTGTGGTTTGTGTCATATCTTCTTTGAAAGAGTGAAGTGGTTTGTGAGACTCTAATTCAATGTTCAGGGTAATATGTAGTTTCACTTGAAACAAGTCCGGACACTTACACTCTATAAACAATCAAAATTTGATTAGAATGAATCTGGAAAGTTATCGTAAGACAGTTAGGGATTATTGCCAGAGCCCTAGAGCTCCAAATGCACGTCTATAGATTTCATTATTCTATCCTAGTTAAAAAAAGAGTAGTTTTTCTTTGTTTTATACAAATTTCTTTCCCTATGGGGTCTAGAGAAAACCAACCAACCCGTATGGCAATCGCATCGTATTTCCTTTTTCTGTTTTCATGCTAATCTTTAGTGGGGATGTTCGCTTCAGATCAAAGCTGCAGCCGCTGCCAATGTTGGCATATTCCGCCTCCCTATCACACGTTTGTTTCTCCATGATACCAGGATCATGACCATCCATATGACATGAGGGTGAAGTTGTCGAGTAGCTACATAAGCCTTTGATTAAGACGCAAGGATGCCAAAAATAGGAACAAAAGTAGTTGTTGTCTTAAACTCTACTTTTGAGATAAAACAAAGGATATATGTGAGTTTGTGATTCCTATGAGCTATAGCCATGTAAGATAATTGAGACGTATACAACGACTTCGTCAATCTCAAGAATTTGTCGGTCCAGTCTTCGAAGATGCTCATAGAGGTAAGATTTGTGTGCATGTGTTCATAGGGGGTGAGTGTTCATACGTTGTGAATGTTTGAGTTGTACTGTGTAATCGAAAAAAATCCCACGTGGCGATCATGGCGAGGTATTTTATCAATTATATTTGCTAAAAAAAAGTTGCAAGCATCGGTTTTTTTAAGCAATGAGTTGATATTTGTCATGCCAATTGCGATTGTCGGATATGATGCTACTATGCCTTGACACGTTTGCTGTGTTCCATGTGGGAACATTTGGCTATTTAACTACTCCATCTTCAAAATTATAAGTCAATTCAAACTTTCTTGAGAGTCAAGACATATCAGATTTGACCAAATTTATAAAATAAAATAATAACATTTATGATACCAACTAAATTTTATTAGATTCTTCATTAATTATATTTTCATAGTACACCTATTTGATTTCATAAATCTTTGTAACTCTATAAGTTTGGTCAAACTTAAGATGTTTTGACTTAAAAAAATGTAGAATGACTTATAATTTGATATGGAGGGAGTAGTTAGCAAAAAAAAAAAAGAAAATTCACATAATCATGTTTACGGTATTAAAATTTTCTAGAAACGTGGGCCTAATTGGGAAACGACAAACCATTATGCAGCGGTTTATGTATGCCTGCAAAAGTTCTGCGCGTATGAAGATCGACGCCGCCACGGCGGCGAGGGTAGGCTGGGTTTACGGACGGCTGGATGGGCCTGGACCAGTAACAGGTGCCCACGTTGCGGGTACTGTTGCCCGTCCACCCTTTTCCAGATACCCGTAGCCTTCTCCATCTCACGAGCATGTAGGCCCCATGTGGTTTTACCAGTGGAAACAGTAGTCTGCAGTAGTGCTGGACAACTGGGCCAGCAGAACGTGTGAGCCCCTTTGCTGGACTTAGGTCCGGTTTAATTCCTTTAAAGTTCCAAAAATTTTATAACATTTTCTGTTACATCTAATTTTTAGACGCATGTATGGAGCATTAAATATAGGTAAAAAAATAACTAATTATATAGTTTGCTTGTAAATTACGAAACGAATCTTTCAAACCTAATTAACCTATGATTAGACACTAATTACCAAATACAAATGAAAGAGTTACTATGCTTCTAAAAAATTGCTGCCGCTGGGCGCCGGCTCTGTTTACTGCTGGGAGAGGGGGAAGTGTCCTAATTTTTTTTTGTAATTTAGTCCTTTCTCTGTTAAAAATTCACATATAACCCTTGGACATTAAAAATCTGACTTTGGACCATTTTCTCGGCGCCGTGACTTACGGCGCCGAGATAACACGTCTCGGTGCGATAGAAGCTCAGAAATGACGTTGCTGGCGACGAGATGCTAACATGGCAAGAGGTCGACGTCACGATTCATGGCGCCGATCTCGGCGCCATACATCTTGGCGCCGAGGTTCCTCACCAAAATAAGGCCCCGTTTGGTTTGGAGGAGTTAAAATTTAACTCTCATCACATCAATGTTCCCTCAAATGCATGAAGTACTAAATGTAGACTAATTGCATGCATGTCGACACAGATCAAGAGTAATTTACGAGACGAATCTATTAAGCCTAATTAGTCCAAGATCAGAAACTTTTTGTCAAATAAGACGAAAGTGCTACAATGTTTGTTAAACTTTAACATCCAAACTAAACGGGGCCTAAACATCAACCTGACATGAGTGCACTCTTACCGTTGACACGCGCTGCATGCCACATACTCCCTTTATCCCAAAATATTTGTCGCTTTCGTTTTCTGAGAAACATGACAAAATATATATTAAAAAATATTAATATTTATGATACATAATTAGTATTATTACAAAAATCTTTAAATCTAGTTTTTTAATAAATTCATTTGGAGATATAAATATTATATGTATTTTTTATAAATCAAGTTAAATTTGTAATACGAAAATCGAAGATGACAAATATATCGGGACAGGAATAGCTCCGGCTTCCAGCTGCTCGCATGCTGCATGCAAGCTACCCATCTGTACGACGCTGGGACGCAGTGGTGGAAATTTTTCTTCATGCACACGTGGATCGACAAGAGCTCTGATGTGGTGTAAAATTTTCTCCTTGCGCACGTGGATCGAGAAGAGCTTTTTCAACTTTACTGGTCTACTCCCTCCGTAAAAAAAGTCATTCTCGTTTTTCAAAAAATCAATAACTTTTAACTTTGACCAAATATATTTAATAAAATATTAATATTTATGGTACATATTAGTATCATTAGGTAGATCTTTGAATATACTTTCATAATAAACTTATTTGGATATATAAATGTTGCACGTATTTTCTACAAACGTTATCAAAGTTGAGAAAGTTTGACCAGTATGCTTCCCACGGCGACTCTATTTTTGGGACAGAGTAGTATAGCATTAGCATGTATGTCCGGATTCAATGCATAGTACTCCGTCCTACTACGTCAGTCCCTAAATAACTATCGTTTTTATTTCCTGAGAAGCAACTTTAACTAAATATATATAAATATATTAATATTATGATATAAAATTAATATCATTAGATAAATTGTTAAATTTATTTTTATAACAAATTTATTTAGAGATACAAATCTAGTCAAACTTATAGCACGAAAACAAAAAACGACAATTATTTAGAGACGTAGGAAGTATGTAATTATCGCTACGTTACTCACGCTGTTCAATTTTTTAAGTTTAACTAAATTTAAAAAACATATTAAAAATATTTTTATCTCTAAATAAATTTATTATAAAAATAGATGCAACGATCTATCTATGAAAAAACGAAAACGACACTTATTCAATATGAAGTGATTGACTCCTCGAGAAACGAGAACGACACTTAGAGTAGAAAGACACTTATTCATCACTATGAAAAACATATGTATTACTCACAACTGATAATTTTTGGAGCAGATAATTACTCACAACAAAACGACACTTAGAGTAGAACGTTACTATGCACTATTTCAGCAGTACTTTTCAGCAAATGAATAATATTTTTCTCTTATGATATTTCAATTTAAGCATCAGCATAAGCCCTATAGTATATCTTTTATGTTTTAAATACGTTTTCGATGAAGCTTGAGCTCACGAGCTCGTATAGTGACATTTTTCCCGTTTTAACGTACGGACGAGTCCTTAATACGTTGCAACTAACACCTCATCGACTTTATTCATATATTAGAATTATATTTTTATAGGTCCACAACAGAAGTCGTTAACTCAATATTTAATTATATCAATGCATATATACTATAAAAAATTTATGATATATTTATGATAAAATATTTATGTGTGCTTTGCAACCGAAGAAAAAACTATCGAGGTAGTATTTTAAAACTGGGCATTGCTATATTATTGCCGATATTAACTTTATATTATAGATGTCATATTCATTGTATCGTTTTCCATGAACATTCAGTACTTTTTTTTTTCTCCCGTTGCAACGCACTGGCATATTTGTTAGTATTATTTTTAAAAGTTTGATCGGGACCAACCACATAACAAAATATTTAGTAATAGATTTTATTACTGTAGCACTAGGTTAGACCTTAGGACCTGTTTGAAACACATGAAAATTTTTCTGTTCCTATGATTTTCCTGTAAAACTGAACTAATTCATGTAAAATTCCTATGCGATTCATGTAAAATTCATGCGTTCTAGGCCGTTATTGTTTTTGGACGGAGTACTCTCACTTCATGGCACTCTTGCACTACAGGAAGAGAGAGATCAAATTATTCCCGAAAAAGAAGAAGAGAGAGATCAGGCATGGGCACATGGCCGCATGGTTTGGCATGGCAACATAGAAGTGACAGCAATAGCGTGGCCTTGTTTAAATGGCAAAAAATTTTCTTGAAATGTGTCGTAGCACTTTAGTTTGTATTTAGTAATTATTGTCCCACCATGGTCTAAGTAGGTTTAAAAAATTCATCTCCTAAATTACAGATAAACTGTACAATTAATTATTTTTTTTGCCTACATTCAATGTTCCATAAGTAGCTTTTGACTGGAACCGGAGGGAGAAGGCGGGAGACGTGGGATACAGACTTTACCGCATGCACGTCAGGTGGATGTTTATTTTGGTGAGGACCTCGGCGCCAAGATCTACGACGCCGAGGTCGGTGCCATGAATCGTGGCGCTGACTTCTTGCCATGTTAGTGCCACGTCACTAACCATGTTATTTCTGAACTTCCACCTCGACACCATGATCTATGGCGGCGAGACGTGTTACCTCGGCGCCGTAGGTCACGGCGACGAGAAAAATGTCCAAAGTCAGATTTTTGATGCTCAGGGGGTTAAACGTGAATTTTTAACAGAAAAAGGGCTAAATTACAAAAAAAATTAGGGTGTCCTGTCTTCCAAAAAAGAATAGGAGTACTCCTAAAACAAAGATAGAAAGATGTCCCTTTCGGAGGCTTATATTTTCAGGAAAGTCACTCTAGGTATTTTCCAAATGTAAATTTCTGTCATATTTAGCTAACATTTTCTCATAGTATATGTATAGACATTTGGTTTTGGAATATGTTTTAGGACACATGCCCCAGCGTGAAGAATAAAAATCATGGACAACTTTATGGTTTTCACACCCTGACTTTTGGGGTGGATTAAATTTACATGGTAGTCCAGTGCTCCACAGACATAATAATTGATAGATATAGGGTTTGGTTGGTTCAACGGTAAGCTATGAAAAAATTGTTATGAGCTGTAAATTATGTGTTGCGGAAAATTGTAAGCTGTTTAGTTTTCTTTATCTCTTTTGAAACAGCTGTAAAACAATTCTTTATTTTTACCCATTTAGAAAACCTGAAAGATAAAAGACAAAGCCAAGGTCTAAGGTGCTATCTTGAAAAAGGCAGTTTCTCGTTCTACTTGGCTTTCTGTTTTTTTAGCAAAAGCATTTTTAAAGCCGAACCAAATACAACCATAAATAATGGGACAATTTTTTTTTTCTAAACCTGCCTAATGCATTTTTTTAACCAATCTAGCCAGTGCATTGAGCTAATTTAGTTGCTTGCACATGTAAGATAACCCGTTCATTGTAATGGACAATGTCATTAGGCCCTGTCCGGATCCCTTGACTAACAACTAGTTGGCTAAACTTTAGCCCTTGAGGATCTAAATAGGAGGACTAATGGGTGGGCTAAAGTTTAGCCAATGCCCCCAACTAGTTGTTAGTTCACTAGTCCATATAACCCAATTATCAGGGGCTAACAACTAGTTCTAATCTATAGAACCTAACAATTAATTCAGGATCCAAACATGTATGAACTAATAACTAGTTGGCTAATTTTTAGCTGGTTATTTTCTAGCAATGGCTGATAACTAATCCTAGTCCATCCAAACAGGTCCTTAGATGTCTAATTTCGACACATTCCAGACTTTGTTATAGACCTTGTATCGGTATATGATGGTGTAAGGATCTCAACATTTCTCGCAAAATGAATGTAAGATAATCGTAGTATGATTTGCTAAATTTTGGCCTACTGCTCAAAGCTAGTATGGCGATCAACGACTCGAAGGGTAATAATTCAAAATTATAGCGTTTCAAATTATAAGTTGGTTTGACTTTTCTAGATGCATAGTTTAGCTATGCTAGATATATACATGTCTAAAACTCTAAATACATAGTAAAAGTTATGCACTTGTTCTGTTTTTATATCGTATTAGGTTTGTCCTAAGAGCAGTCCAAGAGTTTCCGAAAGACAATCTCAATCTTAATTTTTATGGCAAGATTAAAAAAAAGTTGTTCTCTAACAACTCACTATCTCAACTCCCAATCTTTCTGCACTTGGGAAAATCGATCTAGTCGCGTAGAAATATACACAAGCGCATCGATTGACCAATCTGAAGGTGGAAGGATGTGAGAAAGAATAATAAGTACGATAGGGTTTTCAATGCAAATGTACAAGAAAGAAAGTATTGGTTGGGGTGATTTGAAAATAGTTCGCAATCCCTGATGTAAAATCTTGTATATTTTAGCAGCGAGATTTTGAAAATTGTTGGAGAAACCCAACAAATGTGCTTCTAAATTTTTTTACCCACTTGAAAAACTCATTGATTTACCAATTGTTTTTTTGGAACTATTGAAGATGCTCTAAGTCATACATTTCCGACTTTGAAATTTTTTAAAAAATTGTATAGTTTAACAATATAATATTTTTGTCTTTAAATTTACTATGAGAGATACTTTCATCACATCCTGTAGAACTATATGGATTTTTTTATAAATTGATGATCAAAGTTAGAAAATGTTAGACTTAGAATAAATTTAATAGGCCATGTAAAAAACAGAGGGACTATCTAGAGTCTACTGCTTATATTTTTTGAATGGAGTACTATTTAAGTACGTGCAAGGTGCCAATTTTGACATTGCTAACGTCATGTGCCAAATTATACGCCATGTGGTCTCTCATTTATCTATCAATACCTCTTATAATTCTAAATCCTACTAACACTCTACCTCTACATGCAAGCTATACACCATATAATTACAACTCACTAGCACGTGAACACATTATCCACTGACGTACCTTTTGTTGTCTTCATCAGTGCATGTTATCCACCAACAATAATTCCTACTAGCACATATAATTATAACTCACTAGCACATGCACTTTTTTCGAAGGGAAGGGAAACTTATATTAAATCTTGGCATAGTACACCCCAAATTACACGTGAAAAAAATTTAAAATAAAAAATACATAATAATCTATCCATATTCCTCTATCATCTGCTTCCCCAATTGTTTCTCTCGAATACCGGAGCCAAAGTACAGTCCTTATGCTAAATCCATCGACCAACCCAAAACATTGGACATGCCACAAGATCCAACGCATCTAAATCACTAAAAGAATATCGGCAGTTGCATCGTCGAGTACGACATAGGATGCAAATACATCATCTTGAGACCTTTGAAAGCCCAAGTTTGGTTTTGGAAATTGAGTGACACCAAAGTTGCTAATGTTATGTGATCAAGTGTGATTAAGCTAGACATAAGCAACATGTGATAGAGGTGGAAATGACATGGAGAGATGGCCACAAGACCACATGATTTGATGCATGAAATGATGAGCAAAATCATGAAGGAATACACATAAAATGATGGACATGATAATCAAGTGGAGGAGAAGGATCTAAGAGCGCAAGGCAAAGGTATAATCATAGGGTTTTTCTTTTGCCGGTCTAAGATGAGTAGAGAAGTGATTGACCGGGTTTAGCATACATAGCCGAGTATCAAGAGGGGCAATCACGGTTAGCTCGGGAATCAAGTGCCACTAGATCAATGTCTTGAGCATATGCATTAGGATCTAGTTGAGAGCTAACATAACCCTTTGAAAATGTTTGTGAAATGCTAACACACATGCACATGGCGGTGTACACTTGATGGTGTTGGCATATTTGCAAAGGAGAAGGTGTTGAAGTTGATTTTGATCAACTTGGTGAAGGGAGAAAGGTTTTCGGTGTTCTCTGGACACTAGGATGGTTCTTGGAGTGGAATACTGCTTTTATCCATTATGAATTGGATAAAGTGTCCATATGGGTTGTGTAGCCCTCTAAGTAAGCTTTCTAAAATGTCCAAGATCATCGAAATCGGAGTTCGAAGCTAAGAGTTATCGTTGTTTTACCGAAGAGTGGTCTGTGACCGGACTTGTGACCGGACGCGTCCGGTCAGCGCGTCCGGTCAGTGTTTTTCACGTGCAAAAGTGACCGGACGCTGCTGCGAGTCCGGTCAGTGATGACCGGACGCGTTCGGTCACATCAGGAGCTTACTGGAACCTCTCTGTTCGCTGTTTCGCTGTGACCTACACGTTCGATCCTGTTAGTGACCTGCGCGTCCGGTCAATACAAGTTTATACGCGCGAAAACTAGTCGTTGGAGCATGCTAGTGACCTACGCGTCCGGTCAGTTCGACCGACGAGTCCGGTCGATCCGAAAATTCGCCCAGTGAAGGGGTAACGGTCATATTCGTTCGTGGGGCTATAAATAGATGGTGGCCGGGTTTGAGGGGTTCTCTCTTGCACATTTGAGATCTTGAGACATCCTTTGAGCTAGAGAACAACCTCTCTCCTCATCTCTTTGCTTGGATTGCACATTTGAGATCTTGAGACATCCTTTGAGCTAGAGAACAACCCCTCCATTCATCTCTTTGCTTGGATTGCATATCTTGAGTGAGATTGAGTGAGATTCAAGTGCATTACTTGAGAGTTGCATTCTAGAGGCACTTGATCTTTGAGTTGCTGTAGATTTCTTGTTACTCTTCCGTGTTTCCCGACGTGGTAGACGGCTTGGAGCAGCGGAGGTGATTGAGCTCGCAATTGGAGATTGTTGGAGCCCTCACCAAGTGTTGTAAGGGTTTCTTGATCCTTCCTCGTGGAAGTTCACGAATTGGATACTCTAGTGGAGCTCGTGGCTTGGAGGATCCCCATCTTGTATGCGGTTGTGCGGCGCCCGCTGAGGGCTCGACTCTTGATAGTCGATTAGCTCGCGAACTGATAAGTGGGTGTATCGCCACAACGGGGAGTAGCTTACCGGGAAGCAAGTGAACCTCGGGATAAATTCTTGTGTCGTTCTCTTCCCAAGGATTTCTCTTGTGTGATTGATTGATTGGTTCTTCTCATCTCTACATGGCGGTATAATCACTCGAAGCTCTTCTCCCGCGTTACTCTTTGTTTCTAGCTTGTAGTTATTGTTGTGTTTAGTGGATAGCCTTGTACTAGACTTGTGTAGGTGGCTTGCTTAATTAGTTAGATCTAGTGTATTTTTCTTCGCCATATTTTATACTAACACTTGTGGTTAAGTAATTATTGTAGAAGTTTTAATTATGCTATTCACCCTCCTCTAACCTATTTGGACCTTACAACCTTGCTTTTCTACGACCATCGACGATGAGATCGATGCCCCAGAGTCGCTGTCCTCATAGAGGGCTCCTCAAAAGCACCCCTCCCTTACAGATAAAGGCCACAAACCTGCCGATGAAATCGACACCTGCAACGGCGATCTCGTCGTCACAATCACCGAAGTCATCGCAGAAAACATGATCTAGGTCGGAAATCATCTGATTCGCCAGAAGATTTATTTGGACTAAACCCTAAACAACTAGATATGAAAACTACAGGAAAAAGATGGGTCGCCTCCCCTTCCACTAGCACATGCAATTGTGACATTTACATCTGTGAAACACATCATCCACTAACATACCTTTAGCTGTCCACATAAGCGTGTCATGTCATCCACCAACAATAATTCATAATAGTTTATCCATTTATATAAATAATTATGTGTAGTCTAATTTCACTCTAAATTATCCATAATTTCCACAACAATGCACAGGGTATGCTTCTAGCTTTAAATATAAGAGGGGCGAGGTAAAGTGGGATTATGGATGGCGAATATCATTTAAACGTGGGGGATTTGTTTTTAACGAGACACTCGTCGTTGGGTGCTAAATTAAACTATATAGCTATATAAGAAATGTTATTTCTAAAAATGGTTAAAATCTACACCATCAATCCAAGAAAGTTTCCATAAGTGAGAGGACTTGTAGCCTAATCCACGTGAAGAGGCTATATTGAACATATGTCATTTATGGTATCGGTTGCCTATAAACAGGCAGGTTTTAATTGCACCCTGCTTTGATTTATATGTTTGATTGAGGGTACATGCCACCTTTTCCCTTCTCGCTTAAATTGTCCAACAAATCTAAGTGGATAAAATAAGAAGTAAAGGTGAACCATAAACGGTTCTACATGAGTTAATACACTCCATATAAGCACGCAGCACTCTACTGATTTATCCTGGTATGTACTCCTATAAGGCTTGAGTCAGTATTAAGTACTCACTCCATCCCAGATTATAAGTCTTTCAACTTTCTTGAAGAGTCAAAGTATCTCAAGTTTGACTAAATTTTTATAATAAAATAATAATATTTATGATAAAAAAATAAGTATCATTATATTCTTCATTAATTATATTTTCACAATATACTTATTTAATGTCATAAATCTTTGTAATTTCCTCTATAATTTTAATCAAACTTGAGATGTTTTGACTCTCCAAGAAAATTGGAATAACTTATAATTCGAAATGGAGGGAGTAGATCTTGATATTGACAAAGTCGAAACTAACATCTTACTGTGCATATTGTCCACCAGTCACCACTGAAAAATATAATTAGCTATGCTACAATAAATTAGTGAAAATACGAACATCCTTACAGCCTCTGGGCTTACTAGTTTATGACTTCATCCGGGTTGAGCAAATTCCATTTCTTTTAAAATACAGAACCATAGATACCGAAATTTATACGAAGATGTTGTGAGTAGAATAATACAAAAAATCTTTTCAGGACTCTATAGTTATGTTAAACTTCATTCATACATTACACCATATATATGTCCGTATCTTACTAACGACTTGCATAATTGTTTTGTTTCAGATCGTATAATATATGTAGAAGGCTAACAGACTTATCCAGCAAGATACAGTAGATATCAAAGGAGATGAGAATCAAGGGGGTGTTTAGTTCCTCCTCAAAAAAATTTTCACCCCGTCACATCAGATGTTTGGACACATGTATAGAGTATTAAATATAGATAAAAAAATAACTAATTACACAGATTGCGATAAATTTCCGAGACGAATTTTTGAAGCCTAATTAATCTATGATTTGACAATGTTGTGCTACAATAAACATATGCTAATGACGGATTAATTAGACTTAATAAATTTATCTCGCGGTTTCCAGACGAGCTATGTAATTAGTTTTGTTATTAGTATCCGAATACTCCTTCTGACATCCTATGAAACATCCGATGTGATATCCTAAAATTTTTCACCCCAGGAACTAAACCCAAGGCAAGTCGGGGAAATTCACATCCATACCGCCAGTTAAATGGATTCCATTTCTTAATGAAATTAAACTCTACAAACCTTGCGGGCTCCTAAAAGAGAACCAATGTCCACGTCTCCTCAAATTACTTCAGCCGTTTGATCTTCTCCATTAACGGCCTAGATTAGCCATGTCAACATTTTTTAGAGCTGATTCTGATTCAGTTGGCTGGATTCGTTGGATTCCTTCGATTCCTTCCAAGTAGTCACAACTTCCCTTGCGGGCTCTAAAAAAGAACCAATGCCCACGTCTCCTCAAATTACTTCAGCCGTTTGATCTCCTCCATTAACGGCCTAGACTAGCCATGTCAACATTTTTTTAGAGCTGATTCTGATTCAGTTGGCTGGATTCGTTGGATTCCTTCGATTCCTTCCAAGTAGTCACAGCTTCCGTCCAAATCCGCCGGCCCACCAATATATACTCCCAATCATCGTTTCAGAATCCTCCCGGTCCAATCCACTCCCTTCCACACTCTTCCGGTCCCTTCCGTCCTCACCTCCGCTTCCTAGCCTGCTGTCCGCCCGCGTCGGCACGGACGACAGCGCCGGCCACGAGCGGGCCGCGACGGCCGCGCCTGCCCACCACCCCCTCTTCCTCCACTACCACCACCACCACCTCCTCCTCCTCCTCCTCCTCTCTCCCGTTCCCAAGGTGGCGGCACCCTTTGCGGCCGGTGCGCTGGCGTAGCCGGGGCCCCACATCCCCCTCCCTCTCCTCCATCCTTCACGCGCGGGCTGCTCAACGCCTCCTCCCACCATGGAACGTCTGCTCCTCGGGTTGCTAAAACCCTAGCTGCCTGTATGCATGCTGCAAATGGGTTACCTCTTCTGATCTGGTTTCTTTTTTGTTTTTCCGGATTGATTTCGGTTTCGTTGCTTCTCTTCCTTAGGATTCATCTACGATTGTACGGGTACAAAGGAAGGGAGTTTCATCGTGATGCTGTTATAGTCTTTTTAACTCTACAAACCTTGCGGCCTCCTAAAAGAGAACCAATGTTCACATCTTCTGCAATTACTTCAGCCGTTTGATCCCCTTAATTAACGGGCCAGATTAGCCACGTCAAGATTTTTTATAGCTGATTCTGATTCAGCTGACTGGATTTAGGAGATTCCTCGTTGGATTCCATCGATTCTATCTTTTTGGCATATATATGCATATGCCTACGCTGCTGATTCATTTATTTTATACTAAGCATATGCCATTGCTGATGATGTAGCTATTTTATATTGAGCATATGCCATTGCCGATGATGTAGCTATTCCAATTCCAGTGTATGACAGTGTCTATGAGGTGCACCCGATAGACCTGACCATATTTCCATGGCATTGCTATTTTGCATTTTCCTGTTCACCATATTTCAATACCATTGATGCTCGAACAAAGTATCTTTTTTTTTTAGAATATGCAGTTATGACTAGCGCTCTTTTATGATCCCTATGTTATGATGAGTGCTTAGTCCTTTATGATACTTCGATTCGACTTCTACTGAATTGAGGCATTCGGCGTATGGAATGATGAGAACATTATATATATATATATATATATATATATATATATATATATATATATATATATATATATATATATATATATATATATATATATATATATGGCCCTCTTTTTAATTGTTAATAATGAACTGAGGCATTTTGGCATATGCAATGATGACCTACTTTTCCCTAGCAGCAATCAAATCTTTTTTCATGCGCTTGACTGCTATCTGCAAAAAAAATCTGCAGTTTGTTTGAAGATAAGCTTGTGTTGTCATGAACATTGATTTTTTTTTCCCAAACATACCTCTCAATTTTAGCTTCCATATGTCAGGCTTGTTTATTTCCATTGTTTTCCCATTGCTTATGAGCCATGACTATATTCTGTTCAAAATCGGCTTTGCATTTGTTTATATCTGATCAGTTTCACTTACCAGCCTTACATGAAACTTGTCTGTGTTAACCTCTAATTTAAGTATTATAGCTCTTGTCTTCATTTCATTGTAGTTTGGTTTCCAGTTTTAGGCTGTGCTTCGCCTTTGCCCCTCTTTTTTACATCCTAATTATCCTGCCCTGTCTCTCTTCACTTATCCAACTGAGCCTTAGTTAGTATTTCCTTCACACCTATTCTCTTTGGGTGTTAGTTTGTTCTATTATATCACCGGGCTGTATATTCGGCAGTTAGGTAAAGGCCACATATTCTGAGAACCCCTCGTCATCATTGTGCGACTTTCATTTAGTCATCCAATTGTCAGGTACCTCATACTTGGTTATTCGCTTACCAACTAGATTCCTTTTTTTTTGGCCTTAAGGCCAGGCACTGTGTACATGTCAAGTATCCCATTATTGTGTCTTGTGATCTACATTCTTCTCTCTTGTTATTGTTGTAGGCCCATAGCCTCAAACCAATAGATTGCTCCTCTATTTCTTTAGGTGCATCCAATCAGATACCAAGTAAGAGGATGAAAAAGGATTTAACATGCTTTCACACTGAATGGACACGTGAGGAGCTTAAAACCAATAGATTGCTCCTCTAATTTAAGTATTATAGCTCTAGTCTTCATTTCATTGTAGTTTGGTTTCCAGTTTTAGGCTGTGCTTCACCTTTGCCCCTCTCTTTTACATCCTAATTATCCTGCCCTGTCTCTCTTCACTTATCCAACTGAGCCTTAGTTAGTATTTCCTTCACACCTATTCTCTTTGGGTGTTAGTTTGTTCTATTATATCACCGGGCTGTATATTCGGCAGTTAAGTAAAGGCCACATATTTTGAGAACCCCTCATCATCATTGTGCGACTTTCATTTAGTCATCCAATTGTCAGGTACCTCATACTTGGTTATTCGCTTACCAACTAGATTCCTTTTTTTGGCCTTAAGGCCAGGCACTGTGTACATGTCAAGTATCCCATTATTGTGTCTTGTGATCTACATTCTTCTCTCTTGTTATTGTTGTAGGCCTATATCCTCAAACCAATAGATTGCTCCTCTATTTCTTTAGGTGCATCCAATCAGATACCAAGTAAGAGGATGAAAAAGGATTTGACATGCTTTCACACTGAATGGACACGTGAGGAGCTTAACTCCAAAATGCTGGAACTAGGAGCTTATTTTCGATTTTGTTTTACCTTCTACACTTTTCAAGCTTGATATTGATGTTCCAGGATTTGCGTAAGCACTGGCTCTCCATTTTGATGATAGTCACATCTTCCCCATCAGCGATAAACATTAAGCACTTGGACAAGGCTATTGTGTCTACTAGGGAGGAGTGTTTGGTGTCAAAAAGGAAATGCCGCATACAGGTCAAGGTGGTTCCAAAGATCTGCTTTAATCTGAGTTAGTTGGATTTCTAACTTTTGTTGCAACCAATATTTCTGAAAGGGTCATTATTTGGAAAATGCTATCCTATGTGTCAATGCCATGTGGCCCCAGGCCCAACCATGGGATGGTAATTTCTCATTATGCATGTTTCCTATGGTTAGTGTGCTATTCAGTTCACTCCAAATTCTGTAAGGTGCTTAGCATAATTGGCCTAACATAAAGAAGTAATCCTATTTCATACTCCAAAAATTGCACCTTGTTTTATACTATCTTCATGCCATTTAATTGCATGTCCCTTATCCCTATATTTTGCACTGCTATAAATACAGTTGGTAAAGCAGAATAACTAAAGCAGTTGGTTATGGTGCATCCATATGCATAGTTCTTGTTCTCTGTTATTGTGATCTTGGCAAGAAATCAAATACTTGAAGTTCATTCAAATTTCTTTAAAAATCATCTCAGTCTCACTAGAGTTTGCATGTTGTGCAGATGTGTAGATGAACTTCAGAGCCACCTCTTCAAATAAACTCTACTTTTATCAGCAGCATCTTACAACAGTAAGTTTACATTGCTGTGTAATTCGCATAGTCCTTTAAAACATTTCTACGTAGCTAGACCTTTATGTTAATAATAGGTCCTTGTTTTTCCTGGAACCCACAGTTCTTCACAGTTTGGGCCGGAAGGTTGTCCACATCATTGTTGTGCTTGGCTTGGGGCAGCTTGTAGCTTTCCAGTATGTGCTTCTGCAATTATTCCTGAACAGGTGTATATTTCAATTTGCTATTGGATTTTAGTCTGACCATTATTTTGATGCTTACAGCATCCTCATGAAGTTTTAGGCGGCACAACGCTTTGGAGATTAGTAAAATATTACGAGGCGACACATATCCTACTAATAGGTAAAGGCCCTAGGCCGATGGCGCCCTCACAGAGAAGAATGTTGCACGACAATTCTATATGCCCCCAACACTGGTAATCATAAAGGATACAGTGAAGGATCTACATCTCGCCACAACGACCTACATACAATAAGTAATACAAATTCCTATAGAAATAGTTTGGCTTATTTTCCTAGGTTTGTCGAGGTAGATTGCTCTGTTTTGATTTCTGGAGTATACTGCCACCCTAGCTATAGTACACGAAACAGAGTAATTTACTATACATATTTCTTCTTTTCTCACTTTTTTTGGGTATAGTCACAATTCTGTTTGGTCCGGTTAATTTGGTTGTGTTAATTCCCCCTGAAAGTTTATGGTGATGGAGTTATATCCTATATCAGTTCGCTTTCTCTGCTCGCATCGAATTCAAGGTAAAACGGGTACCTTTGTTACCAAATTTATCAGCTGTGTTCCCTTTGATAATATTCTATTCTCTTATCCCATTTTGTTTTGTCCTTATTTGTTTCATTTGCGACAAAGCCTAACATGTCGAACCCATATGTCTCCTGTTACTCATCAGTTTTGGCTAATACTTTGCAGAGGGGATCAGAGGGCGACGAGGTTAGATTGGATACACGACGATGTCCTAAGAATTAGTTCTACAACGATGACAATGCTGCCATGCCTCCAGCCCTGCCTCCTGGAGTCCTGGGGCGCCCTCAATGCGCACAATGCATGTGTCCTCAATGCTTGCCTGCAGGTACTTTAAAAAGCTACTTCAATACTCTTGCTGCTGTCTACAACATGCCTTTCATCGGTGTAATCACAGTGCTCAGATTCCTCAATGTTCAATTGGAAACTATATACATGTCATATTTTATCCTTATCCCTCCACCTACGCCAATGTGCAATTGGTTTAGAATGGTCCTTATTGCTCGCCAACCTATACATTTAAAATCTCTGGATTGTTCTCAGGTGTTTAGAGGCCTCATCCTTTAAATTGTGCTGATTGCATCTCTCCTAAGATATAGGACTCACCTCGTGCATTGCCTTTGTTGTCTCGTGCTATTAAAGGTATAACTTCTCTCTGTAAATTATTTTTTCCTATATACTTTTTTTATTCTCATTTAGCTGTTCACCTCTTTTTGTCTTCAAGGTGTTCCAACTGCTAAACCAATACACTGCTGCGTAATACAAGCAGAACTAC
The DNA here is from genome assembly GCA_038087645.1 of Saccharum hybrid cultivar R570. Taxonomy (NCBI): domain Eukaryota; kingdom Viridiplantae; phylum Streptophyta; class Magnoliopsida; order Poales; family Poaceae; genus Saccharum; species Saccharum hybrid cultivar. The sequence continues at coordinate 1,033,819 of JAQSUU010000810.1, forward strand.
TTCAGCTACCTGCCTATGGGCTTTTGCCTGGACTATGCCCAAGTAGTGCTTGTTATGGATAACGATAATGTATAGTTCCATCGTCTCTATGTAACTCTAAAATATTGTCGTTAATGTTGTAAAGCAACTTTGGGGGAATGTCCTATGTATTTATTGCTACCTTGGTTACCTTGTCTCATAAGTGTACTATCGTTTGGTTCAGATGGAGTACAAAAATATGCTAGGTAGAAAATGATTCGGTTTTTGATTAGCTGCAATTGCTAATCATTTTCCCATCCCTAGATGAAACATGTTTTCTGCTGGTTCATGTTTTCTGTTGCTAATTATTAACTGACTGCTGCGGCGCGCGAAGGCGCGCCCCTTTCACCAGTGAGATACTTAATTTATGTGCGTTAGCTGGCGTGTCCATGCGTCAAACATATTTGGTCACCACACGCTAGGGACACCAGACACGTCAAGCAGTGAAGATGCACCCAAGTACAAGTGGACGCGGTTGCAATGGTTTCGTGCCGATGAAGCTGGACAAGTGTACAGCCAGCAGCCCAGCACGGTGCAAGAAGCCCATAAACCAGCTCGAGGACTTTGACTCGCATCGACATCGAGAGACTTCTCGGGAGGATCGGAGATAGAGGAATCATATGCGCGAGCCACGTTGGGCACCCGCGTGATAAGCGTGATGCTACTCCCTCTATCACAGACAATGGACATCTTGTTTTTTAAGAAGTTATTTTTTAAGTTATTCACACAAAATTGATAATCAATATTTGACTTATTACATCATAAATATTAACACTTTTTTTATATATTTGACCAAACTTAAATAAAGTTTTGATTTCTTAAAAAACAAGATGCGTATTCTTTTTGAAACTGAGGAATACATAACATGTGGTACAAAGAGTAATAGGAAAGCAATTCCTCCTTCCAAAAATAATAATTCTCATCTTCTATGAGACAACCAATCTAAAATTTGATGGAATATATTAAAAAAACTAGTAATATTTATGATTCATAATAAGTATTATTAGATTAATCATGTAATATATTTTTATAATAGTTAAAATATATTTGTTATATACAAATGTTGATCCTAATATTTCTATAAACCTAGCTGAACTTAAATAGGTTTACTACTACATAATTGATTTTTTGTTTCAAAAAACTACAGAATTGATTTGTAGAATCGGTCAAGTAGATGCGGTAGTAACAACCGCCTCTATTAAGGTCTCTAGAAATCAATATTCTTTTGACAGGAAGTCTATAATTATCTATGATAAACACCATAGTCTATAGAGAAAATGATTCAATGTAACAAATGAATCAAAATAGTTTTTTTTTCTCTAGCCATTTAGTTCATTTCATATAATCACCTTACAAAATTAGTCCAGAGTTGTTTCTTTGTAAAATATCGTTTCGTAAAGTAAATGTGCGTTTGGCAGCGAGAAACATTTCAGATTCCCAGTAGAATCACTGCCAAACGCACCGAGCATGATTTTTATTTCCATGGTTTTCAAAATTCCCATGGTTTTCATAGAGACACTTTAAAGGTCCAGGTGAGAGTATCAGATATCTCAGATCATCCATCGCCTGTCAATCTACAGTTTCAGCTGCTAATGCATGATGTACTCTTTTGATCATAAATGACACATGATATACTAGTGTCTCCCAGAGAGGGAGGAATCGGTCGCAAAGCACCTTTCCTATGTAATTTCTCTTAGTGAATCCAGTAGCTAGGCGGCAAGGTGTGCGTTGTGTCTCGAAGACTCCTCGCTTGCGTGACCGTGCACGGTTATACTGTTAACTATTTTTTTCTTTTAATGAAAAACAGGTAAATGGCACGATCGAGGAAAAAAAAAAGGAGGAAGCCGGTGTGCAGTGTGCTTCCAATGATAATCGGCCGTGGCCCGTGCGTTGGTGGTTCGCCCATTGCCCCTCGCCCTCGTGCATCGGCAGCGCATGCCCCAGTAGGAGTAGCTCGTGTCGCGCCCGGCCACCGCGGTCCGCTGGCACGGACTGACGGAGGCGCGTGGAACTGGCTGGCACATGACGCAGCAACCCATGTGAGATGTGACCTGCCTGCACCCCTGGACGTATGTACTCCGTAGCTCCGTTCTCTGGCATCTTCTTCTCCTCACATTTTATTTCTTTTAATTTTAACAAAAGGATGAAGGTCCCAGCTTGCCATCTTCAGACTTCAGAAAAAGAAATTCAGTGCAAACTTAGCCTTGTTTAGTTCTTTATCAAAAATTTTACACCATATCACATCGGATGTTTGATATATGCATGGAGTATTAAATATAGAATAAAAAATAACTAATTGCACAGATTGCGTGTATTTTGCGAGACGAATTTTTTAAGCCTAATTAGTCCGTGATTAGACAATGTCATGCTACAGTAAATATATGCTAATGACGGATTAATTAGTCTTAATAAAATCATCTCACAGTTTACAGGCGAGTTCTGTAATTAGTTTTTTTATTAGTATCATCCGATGTGACACCTAAAAATTTTACACCCCTAAAACTAAGCAGGGCCTAATAACGCAAAAGTGTCTTATACACGGCTACGACGTACTAATAGATGGTTGTACGAAAAACTCTTGAATAGATCGAAATATAATTTATTTATTTTTCTAAAAAAGGTTACACATACACACTAACACACCATCGGTGCCTACGAGTGTGTACCTATCCCACACACACTATAAGTAAACTGTCAAAAATGCTGCAAAAATTTACCGATATGTTTGCTGGATGAGAGTTTTAGTTTTTACTAAAGTGGTCTCTAATAAAATTGCTTTAGTAACTCAAAAGGTAATCCGTCTGTATTATTCCTTCGGGGTACATGAGACCACACATGAGCTACATAGGAAAAATCAAATGGGTTCTATTTAAAATCGATTTTGAAAAGACATGACAAGGTAAAATAGGACCTTTTATAACTGATTTATGCATGAAAGGTTTCTCAAAAAATGGTGTAACTAGATTGTACGAGAAAATGTAGCTATCAAAGTCAAGGATCATTTGGGACCCTACTTTCAAACGAAGAAAGAGCACAAACAAGGAGATCCACTACATATCAGACTATTTAATATAGTGGTGGATATATCGGTGACCATTAACGATAGAGCTAAGGAAGATGAACAAATAAAAGGAGCAGTGCCCCATTGAAAGTTCCGGTTCCGTTTTGGTAATTGAGTGATAATCTTAGGTGGACTAATATGGTTATGTGAGATACACATATGCTTAGGCCCTGTTCATCCGGCTTATAATCCATACTTTTCAGCTTGTTTTTTCAGTCAGAACAGTGTTTTTCTCTCACAACAATTCAGCCAACAGTGTTTTTCAGCCGGCTTATCAGCATAGCCGAACAGTCCATAGGTAAACTAATATGAGCAATACATAGAGCCATGATGGAGAGGTGGCTTGGACTTGATGCAAATGCTCAACTAGTGGAGTTGAAGGAGCTCATTGCATATGAGACATGACATGATGTCATGTGGCTAGATGGAGAAAATGGTTTGGATTGAGTTCGCCATACGAAGGAACGAAGATTAGATGGGTGGACAACCTCCCTAAACTTAATAATGTTTTATAGTGTAGATTTTATATTTTACTAATACTAATTATATTTTATTTGTCTTTGTAAAACTCCATCAAAAAACTGTTTATATGGCCAAGCTCCGCACGTGAAACGAACCTGCATACGTGTAACACCTCTTTTACACTTTCGATCTTGCTTCATGTAAAAGGGTTAACCCGGAGTTGCTACGTTTAGAACGACAAGGATTATAAGCTGGCTCTCCGCCCTCCTAAACTTCTAAGGTGATACCAAATACACCAACTACAACTCTTCATGTGCCACATGGGCCACATGGACCAACAACACAACTATAAACTTCAAATAGGCTAGGGTGTTACATTCACCCCCTAAGGGCTGACGCCCACGACAGCTCACCACATATGCAACACCTTGGCACACTCCTCCAAGGACACATGCAGCAAGGGGGTTACAATATTTTACATGGATTCTTTATTTAGATGTTTTTCTTTCCAACTCGTATGGAAATCTAATTGATATTTTTCAATAGTTTATTATTATGAATTTAGTATTTATTAATTGTATTTGCTATGGACAATTTCGATTACTCTAGTGTGTCTTTTTTTGAATTGGTATGGCAATTTACAGCCCCTCTTCATAAGCGTGGTGGATTATTTTAACATAATTAATAGTAAAATGATAATAATAGATTCAGATATAATAGGTACAAATTTATCAAGCACTAAGGTGCGATCACCAAGGTCAAGGTCCAAGGGCTTGTTTGGCGTAACACCTCTTCAAGTGCTCCTTTAGAGGAGCCACAAATTGCAGCTCCTCTTTCAGACCCAAAAATAGCTCTGGCTCCTCTACAGTTTGCCAGAAAACGACTTATCCTCCTAAAGTATTTGGTATGGCTTCTCCTACTCCTTTGTAGAAGCTGCTGGTATGGCTTCTCGTGCTCCTTCGTAGAAGCTGCTGCCGAAGCTAGAGCCAGAATTGTGTCAAACATGTCCTAAGAGCACCAATGTTTCTTCTACTTGTGGTGTACAACCTTTCAATGAAAAATAAACAAGGAAACATAAGTGTTTGGTAGTCAGTGAAGCTTCTCGTAAATGCGTACCAATGCCCCGGAAGGAAATGAGGCCTATTTATCGAAGAGCTGCTTTCACACTAATGGCGATGAACCATCGCGACGTCATCAACTGTCCATGCCTTGACTCATCCGTTACTAAGCAACAATCGTTCGCAAATTTTCCTACTGCTTATACATATATTATGTGCTTGCATAATCACATCACGACATAGTTAACAAAATGCAGGTCCACTTTCAGTGTTGACACAGCTCCTTGCATTGTTAGGCCAACAAAAACTTTATAAAAACAAAAGGGGGGCGTCTTTTTATTTTTGATAGGCAGAAAAACACAGGAGTCAAGTTTGTTCATTCTTGACTTTTGTGTTTGCTTGCAAAGCTCAGCCATACCCAACTTTACCTTTGTGTTGTGTACTTGGCATTGTGAAGTGGACTTGTTTTTGTGTTTCAACACCTACACTTCAAGGCATCAACTTTCCTATCGATAAATTGCACAAATGAAGCAACAGCAAATGGCTTATCCTGACTTTTCATACCATTGAGTTTTGACTAGACAAACCGGATCAATCAATAATATATCATTCTTATATAATATAACACACGCATCTAGTGTTTTCCAATGAAACCTTTGACAGAACACAAGGAACAAGTTCAAATTGTACTGTAGATGGAAGGTATCTCCTATGTCATGTTACTGGTTTGTACTCAAAGGAGTGATCTCACTGACTCACTCTCACCTGATATGCACTAGACTTCATGCTATCAGTTCGCCATTCACGGAGCAAGACCGGATTTTGACAGATTTTAGCGTGGAATTGCAACCGGATCAGATGAAGTCAGACAACTTTGATTATTTGTGTATTCACCACGTATTATGTGCAGTTTCTTGTAAGTTTCCTGATGTTAAAGTCAAAACTGCAATATTTTTACATGTGCCGTTCTTTCCTGTGTAACACAAGATACAACGACACTATAGAACACAGGGGAGGAACTGAAAATTTGAAACTTCTCTTTCAGGACTTCAGGTTTTCCAAGTTTTTGAAATAGCTTCATTCCACAAGGAAAATGCCTCGCACAAAAAACTTCCATCGTACACTAACAGAGCACTGGGCAGGCCATGCCCAGTTGTACTCACGCTACTCGCGCCGCATGAAACGCTGGTTTACTCAACACCATGCCGTCATGCGTTTAGGACTGTTTGGTTGGCTTAACGCATGGGCGAAAGATGGATGAGAACACATGCACAAATCATATGATCTATAAGTTTGTCATCAGCTACACCTTAAGGGCTCGTTCGGTAGGCAGGGTTTGAGCCCTGGAATCATTCCGGTTTGCTGAAGCTTATATAAATTACATAACCAATCCAGCTGGATTCTTTCCGGAAGATGGTTTTGTCAAGAACCGAACGAGCCCTAAGACTGCTTATTTCCTCCCGAATGGTTTTTGCACCCTATTATTTTACTTTTTTTTGCAAATAAACAGAGATGATGATGATTGTTATCCAATTGCTAGAATGCCTTTTTTTAAAAAAAAGAAATGCAAGTAGATCAATTTTAAATTAAAAGTTTACTTCTCTTGACCGTCTTGTCACATCTTATTAAAAATATTTTTTAGAACACTAATTAAAAATCTTTATTGCATTTTTTCATAAAGGGCTTGAAATAGGTTACGCTATCATCCTTAATCCTTATCCATGAGCTTTTGGGGTGTAATATTTGAAGTGTTACATTACCTTCCAGGGTTTCTTAAACCTCTTCGGTTGCCTACATTGCAAATGAAAAGGTGATGAATGGTTCTAGAGATATTCGCTTGGGCTGAAAATAAACGGCTGAAAGTATTGTTGGCTGATTTGTTGTGAGAGAAAAACACTGCTGGCTGGCTGAAAATAAGCGGCAAACGAACAGGCTGATCGGTAGTTCTCACCTACTACCAGCATAACGGGCTTGCATGCCTGCAGGGGCAGGACAGCTTGACAGGGATACAGACGCACCAACCTTCAGCATCTATGGACACGGACTGGATTTGCAAATTGCATGCACTCGTGGCCGTGGGGCTTGAAAACAATGCAATGCAACAATGGTTATCTGACCAGGACATAGTTAAGATAGCACTGCAAACTGATTTGGATGATGCGTTTGGTGACCAGTCAACTGAAAGGAGGCAACTGCATTTCATAATTATATATAGACAGCCTGTCTGTTTGTCTGGCCAGATTACGCAAATTAAAGGAGGCAACTGCATTTCATAACTAAATGGCCTATTCATTGTGTATGCTTTCTCACTGTGCATGACAAAGAGTATAATTATAGTTATTATCACACGAAACCTGTGGACAAGCGCTAAATTCTAGTTAGACTTGAGCAGTCAGTTCAGCTGAATGTTCATAGTCAGGGTGTCCTTATTCAGTTCAGTGTGTAGAGTCGGATTATCCAGGCAAAGTTAGCCCAAAACAGATCAGCAGACCCAGGATGTGAACACCAATCCAATCCTAGAAGCACGAGAAGTAAAAGAGCACTTCTCATGTATTTTTGTTCTAATGTTTTCCTTCTTTTGTCAATTCAATATTTTGGTCGATAAACAGATCAAAATGACCTGTCGTTTTAGCATGTAGCTTATTACCTTTCAGAATCTACATTTACATAAAGCTCATCTGCCATCTACATCATTTGTCCTGCAGAGAAACCAAAACCAAATGCAGCTCAGATAGACTGAAGGTGTAGCAACAAGAGTGATACAGTGCTCTAAATTTAACATGTAAATATTGTTTCAAACAAAAATGATAAGTCGCTTTACATGACTTCTGTACAGGTAACATACACAAATAAAATATCAGATTTACCTTTCTAATGGCGCACTGGAAGCTCCAAACCCAGTGGTATTGACGATTACAACTCCAGAGTGAAGTCAATTAGCCGTATGAGCACCTCGTTCCTCTTTGGATAAGGAATAGCAGAATTTCAATAAGAAAACATAGAGAATACAATTGTCAAAAGATCGAAGTGGCTTTCTGCAACCCTGGGCAGACATGGGTAAGGCAACATTCTACATTCAATGTCCTAGAAGATGAATATCTAGTTTTCCTAGGGAATTCATGTAATTTTCTAAAACTACGAGAGAAATTCATCAATAATTTCATAACGAAAGATATACAAGGAGATATACCATTAAGAAGCTCTTTGTCCTGGGATCATTGTAACGTGCAAGCAAACAGCCTGGATGAGGCTTCAATCCATCGTTAAGTAACTGGGAGCGTAGATTCTTCTCCTTCTGGAGCACAATTTCTTCTTTTGGTCGTCCACTGAATTTTTTCACTGCAGCAATTCCTCCTTCTACCTTCCGCAAAGTAACTGCTGTATTTGGAGCTGGTAAACTGGTACAAAAAAATACCATTAGCCACAGAAGTAAAGCATACAAATTATTGCAATTATCACCTTCATTACCTTATCACACCTTGATAAAGTCACAGCCTAAAAACATAAAATTCAGAGGAAAAAAAGAGAGAGAAATAGTACTCCCTCCATTCCAAATTATAAGACGTTTTGGCTTTTCTAAATACATTATTTTTACTATGTATCTAGACATAGTGTATATCTCAGTGCATAGCAAAAACTATGTATCTAGAAAAGCCAAAACGTCTTATAATTTAGAATTTGGAATAGAGGGAGTAAGTGGCAAACCACCAAAGGAAAAACAATAACAGAAACTGGCAGGAGCTCTGGAGTTCAAATCTGAATCCTTGGATATACCTGTCCAAGTCTTTGTTCATTGGCAGAACTATCTGGATGGATACATCTGAAAGTGTGTCATCCGAAGCTTGAGTGAAGACAGGTGTAGTCATCGGAATCTTTTCAGATGAAGCATTATTGCCAAATATATATCTACATGCATAGTAAATTCAGTATTGTGGCACGAGTTTCAAGAATATATTTGACATGTTCGCTGAACACTTTAATGTATAGAATAACTCACCCGGTTACATTGTTGAAGCCCGACGATCCCGTCAGTTTATCACCTTTTGCTTCAACCACTAAAAATGGCGCATAACTCCTAACCTGATAAATTAGTTATGCTCATAAATTTTACCGCTGGCAAAAATTTGCAAATAACTAAAATTTTTAAGTAGGCATTTTTAATGATTATTACTCTGCAAGTGAAGATCATATGTATAATATAAATAACAAAACATGTAGATAGTATGTGTAATGCGCAGCGGGGTTTGGCCCCCTAGGGGGAGGGCGGCGGCTGTGGAGGAGGGGGGCGGCGGCTAGGGCAGGGGACAGGGAGGTCGGCGGCAAGAGAGCAGGGAGAGGGAAGAGCAAAAGCTCTGTTTCTTTCTTGATTAGATCAATTACATCTCCCCTATATTTATAGTCCCTATAGGACTTGTGATTCAAGCAACTAAGAGAGATATCCTTATAGATTGGATTCTCTTTCCTAACAAACCAATCCTAATATTTCCTTTACTCTAATTAATCTTTCCTTTATTCAAACTTTCCGTAGATAGGCGGCGGCACGGGGAAGGCAGGGGGATTGGCACCCTCCTGGTACGCGCCCTCCTCCCCTAAGGGGCGCGGTGGGGCTGGCAGGGGCCAGCGCCCCCCCTCTCTTGGGCCTCGCTTGGCCCGTTGGCCTGGGGGTCGAGCCCCTCTATCAGGCGCATGACAGTATGTATAGTGGATTATGAGGGCATGCCAACGCTTTCTATATATTTGTTTAGTATATGCAAGTCAACATGTACGTGGAACCCACGTTTTGAAAAATATAAGAATAATATTATTATTCATAATTCAAAGAACTGAAAGATGTTTGATCAGACATAATAATAATTAGTAGATGATATATTAGTGGTATCTGAAACATATATATTTCCAATGTAACAATTACTGACAAGCACCAAATGATGGGCCACTAGATGTCAACAACCTGAGGCTTAGAATGCTGAGTACAAAATAAATTGTCAATCAGTAAAGATTAAAAAAAAGTGTAGATCAAGTACATTGTAAATCAGTATAGATGATGCATTAGATTGCTCTGAGTACACAAAATTGTAGATCAATAACAAATCACATTGTAAATCAGTATTGATGATGCATTATTGCATTAATACCTCATAATGTGCAGTCCTCTTTAGAATAAGGTAATTTGGTGTTTCTATGTCGGGGGTCTTGTAAATCCGTAGCTGCACAAAATGTCAAAAACCAGAGTCTCTAAATACTTGTTGACGTGAAAAGAAAATAATAGGCTGACTGCAGATTACCTGTTTGAAAACATCCCATAATCCTTCAGAAGAGAAGTACTCGTTATTTTGTATCGAATCCCAAAGATCCTGCACTTCAGGGTAACAGAAAAATACAGAACCATTTAATGAAAAACACTACATTATTGTTGACTACTACAATCTAAACGAAGGAGAATGGCCTGCAAAAAAATACCACAGCCCATATAGCAGATGACAGCAGGACCAAAATAAACCACTGATATGGGGGCAAGCAGAAAAAGAAAAGAAAATAATAAACTGAAAGGAACTAATTCTGTTGCGTGGCTGCTCCTCTTATGATACAACTCCTTGATCCTACTGTATGGTCATAAAAATGGTGCCATTATGAGCAAGTAAAGTAATGCTATGGTTGAGGTTGACCTGGATTCATCCTTCATGATGAACAAAATGAAGAAAAAGAAAGAAAAAAAAATTATGTGCCTTATCTCAGAATAAGCCTAAGGTACTGGGTGTTTTGCTTTTGCCTTGGTCAAGTATGGGTTATGGAAGCTAAGTGCAAGGTGTAGGACTATAGCCATATCATTAACCATCAGTATAGAAGTTAATTCCTACAGTGCAAACATGAGCTTATGCTCAACCACATTGTTAACACACACTAAGCATTGGTGATAACTTAAGAATTTTATCCACCTTCTAAGCATCAGGTGTAAGGCTGGCTAACGAGCCAGCTCGGCTCGGCTCGGCTCGTTAGGATAACGAGCCAGCTCGGCTCGGCTCGTTACGAGCTCGAGCTGGCTCGTTAGGCTCGCGAGCCAGGTAAAAAAATATACAAAATATAATATTTGTATTTATCTAAAGCATAAAAATATTAATAATATAAAAATAATATATTCAATAGCCTTAAATCGAACAAAATATTCATATGAGCTAACATATCATCTATTTGTGAAGTGCAAAACATGAAGTAATATAAAACTAATATAAGTTATGATGACTTTTTCTCTAAAACTACAGCTCGTTTGGCTCGCGAGCGGCTCACGAGCCAGCTCGAGTTGGCTCGTTATAGCTAATCATAACGAGCCGAGCCGAGCCAGCCACGAGCCGAGCGAGCTAACGAGCTTCGAGTTTTTCGTCCAGCCTTAATCAGGTGCTAATGGAAACAAAACAACAGTTTCATTAAGCACCACCTCTAAGCACCCCATTGTACATGCTCTAAGAAGCATTGTATCATTGGGTGGGGGGTGTGGGGAGGGACAAAGTACCAGATTGCGATGAAAAAGACTATGTATGACGAACTAGCAACAAACTACAGGTATGCAGAATGGCGTACACGAGAACAGGCACGAAACTTGTCAGAGAAACCTCTGATAATTTTGTAGTGTGCTAACCAGTTCACTTGACAACTTGTAACTACTTTATATTGCTCTTTACATGCACTATTGTCCTCATTTGCATGTTCTTATATGTTTCATCTCAATGTGGTACCAAATAGGGGAAATGAACACAATGTCTTATGCCTACGCGACGCGAACCACACTAATCTAATTTGTCGCCTGATAAGCAAGAGTGCTAACCACATGGCTGTTGAACTTGAGATTCTGCGGGTTGACGCCCATGATCGACAGGCCAGTGAAGACCAGCTCCGGCTTCCAGGGCAGGAGCATAAACTTCATCACCATGGTCCACCTCGTGGTGAGCTCGTACGGCCCTGTCTAGAACCAAATTCAGCAGAGTCAATAGCTGCCACAACTAGAAATTTCGCTGCGCACGCGCGAGTCCTCCTCGCCAGAGTGGCGAGCGCGCGCCGAACCTGCTTGACGGCATGGAGGTAGAAGTCGGGGCGGAAGAGCAGCTTGAGGAGGCGGATGTTGAAGAGGTAGCCGTCGATGGTGTCGTGGCGGGTGATAGGGTCGCGGAACCGCACGCGGTCGTCGTACGCGGACCGGTCGATGCCGACGTCGTCGAACAGGTGCGGCAGGTCGGCCCTCAGGAACTCACACAGCCTCTCTGCATCAGCTGCAGAGAGGCCCCCGCCGTTGCCCATCTCCTCCTGCTCATCCTCCTTCGACGCGGCCGACGCCGGGGCCACAGCGCCGCCGGGCGGCGCCACCCTTGCCGCGAGGCGGGAGCTCCTCCTCTTGGAGGACGAGGATACCGTAATAGTGCATGGACGGAGACGAAAGGACACGGCGGTCGGGAGCGCCGGTGGCGGTGGGAGCACAAGGAGGCGGGAGCGGAGGGATGTGGTGTTAGCCATTGCTGCCATCCGTTTGGTTTTCGTTCGCGTTGAAGTTTTATTTTTTGTTACCATTTTTTTTTGTCTTTTTTGCGCGCGTGTTAAAATTTGGGCCAGAAGATTACTGGCGGGCCTTGTCCAATTTCTAGCCACAGGCCCGGAGTGGACGAGTGAAGTTCAACACTCCTCACACCTTGCAGGCTTGCAACTAGGGATGAAAACGGATCGAATACGGACGGATATCACTGATATCGTATTTGTTTTCATATTTATGTTCGGATTCGAATTCGAATACGGATAGTATAAAAAATACCGGATATGATATGATTATATATCGACATCATAAATATGTGATTTAAATATTCGGATACGAATACGGTATCGGATGTTAAATATCCGGACTCGGATACGGACGGATTAAAACCCCTCTAAACGGATTCGGTCTCGAATACGGTCGGAAAATATCCGTACCGTTTTCATCCCTACTTGCAACACATGAACAATTGAACAAATTCCCCTTAGAAGAGGAAGGATTCAGCAAACAACCCTAAATTGTACAAGAGCAAACTCACAGCCAGATATTCTTTTAAAAGTGATAAGTAGTACAACAACGAAACATCCGACAAACTAGGCCATTCCAGCATACCAGCAGCTGTGAACTATGATTTGTGCTGTCATGAGCAGCCAGAAACTACTATCCGGCTGCCACAAAAAGTCGGGTAGGATCGAAGGATGCACTAGCAAGTCTGGATTTTCATGACAACCTGACATGCCGCTAAGTCACTGTCGCAAGCACGTGATTTTCTTCCTCGTGCTGGCTCAACAAAATTTCCGCTAAATATAGCCAGGTTAATCTCTCAAATGCCCTCTAAAACAACGAATCGCTGCTATCTGCTTGATGCAGAGTGCAGAGCATCCTTGTTCAGTTTCTCTCCGAGACCCCTGATCTCCATGAAGGCTTTGCACAGTACTTCCTTTGCAACTCTGAAGGAGCCAGCTGATACAGCTCCCTTCTCTGCACACTTCATCGCATCACGAACAAGATCAGTATATCTTGAAGCCACAGAATCTGCACTGCCACTTCCATTTCCAACCTTAAGCCCAAACAGTTCAGGCCCTGTCTTAGCCTTCTTTGTCCATCGCTTTGTGATGCAAGGCTCTGGAAGCATGATGACACCAGCCAAAAGGAACACTCTAAGGACATGCCTGCACAGTATCGCCGAGAAAGCAAACCTGCAGCACTCGCACCAGGCTTTCTTCTCAGCAACATTGTAGAAAACAGTATGCCTGGTAGGAGGATCACCGTCTCTTTCGACAAAGTATTTCATGTATGATCCATCCTGAACCTTGACAGCATAATATTGCATTGCTTCAACCAATTCCACCTGGAATGTTTCGAAGGCAGCTCTGGTGTAGATACTCCTCGCTTGTTTTTCTAAGACCGTGTCGGTTTTCAGAAACTGTTCAGGAGAAAAAGAAGTGATGTCTTTCTGGGCTTCACTTGCATACAGACCGTCTATATATTGATCAAATCTACTTATAAAAGTATTCAGAGAAACTCTTGAACTGAAGTTATTCCTATAAAACCTACTGACTGTTTCTACTCTGTGAGTTAAGGACAGCTCAGCGAAGAAGGAGCTGGTTAGGTATGCAGGAACCCATTTGTCCCTTATTTCATACAGTGACTGCAGCCAATTATCGTCTCTCAGGCCATACTTGTCAAGAATGGAGCCCCAGAACATGTCAAAAACAGCCACAGTATCACACCCATTGACACATCTCTTTAGCTCATCATGTAACTCAGGAAATCTTGTGCAGACATCAGTCAGTCTCTTCTTGCATCTAGACAAGATGCGCCATCTGCAAAGACGATGGAAACACTGAGGAAAATCTTTTGCAACAGCAGCTGCTATTCCCTTACCTTCATCAGTAGTAAAGGAAAATGGCAACCGATTATCCATTGCTGTCAACCACGTCTCAAAAATCCAGCCATATGAAGATTCTGTCCTGTCCAAAATTAAGGCACAGCCAAAAACAACAGTGTCACCATGGTGATTAACTCCCGTGAAAGCTGCAAAGGGCAGCATTTTCTCATTTTGACTATAAGTAGTGTCGAAGTAAACAGCATCCCCAAAGTATGTGTATGCCATTCTAGCTCTTGCATCAACCCAAACTGCATTGCTCACACAGTTTTTACTGTCAACTTGTATAGAAAAGAAAAAACTAGAATTCTCTGATTGCATTTTCTTGAAGTAGTTAAAAAGCCCTTGCGCATTCGTATCTCCAAACACATTTCTTCGCAGCTCCTGCAATTGGTTCTCATGTTCCTGAAACTTTCCAGAGAGGCGACGGAGTTGGACCTCCCGTGCCCGGTCTGCACTAACAATAACATGGGTGTGCTCCAGCACCAACTTCGTGATAACCCACTTATCTGGGCCCCTACGCACTACCTCCATCATCGCTGGGCACCCATCCCGTATAGAGAGTCGTTTCCTCTTTTTCTTATTGCTGGGTTCAACTGGCTTCTTCTTGTGATGTCCCTCTTTCAAGCACACAAAACGCTTCATTACGAGCACCTCGACACCCTTTCTGCGCTCACTACGGGATCGGGCGACACGAATCCCAAACCCAAAGCGTAAAGCGTATGCATTGTAGAATGCCCGAGCAGCGGCATCAGACTCGAATTCCATGCCCATACGTGGTTCATCAATTTTGCCCACAATATCAGCTGCCATCAGCAGCTCATTTCCAATAACAGGTGGCATGGATCCCACAGAGGGATCATCGCCATGGATCTGGGAAGCCATCACACCAGTTCCTTGGTCAATATTCTCAATGCCTGTATTATCCTCAGCATCGATAAAATCTCCAACCAATTCCTCGTCTTCACTTGAAGAATACTCCATTCAGCAGTTTTTCAAAGCTTCAAATTTCAAGGGGAGATGCAGTCCTCATGCACCATAAATCACTGCAATAATAAAGGAGCAAACAATGACTACATATTTCAACTTAAGATTTAGAGTGACACCACTTGATATGAAGATAGCTAGAAAAGATGACGAAATGTCATGAATGTGGCGCAAATTTGACACCCGATGACCTGAACTTCAGTATATAGAAGAAAATGAGTCCTAAAGCTAAGTGTTTTGACTTAAATTTAACCAGCTATTTATATCCAGGGGCGGACCCAGTGAAGGACATGGGTGGACATCATATAATTCTTTTGCAAAAGAATCGAAATTAAGAGGCATAACAATATATGTATACACTTGCAATTAGATCAGATCCGATTACAAATAGCCAAAACAGCTTAGGTTAGGCTTTGGGTGCTCGGTTTCGCACAGCAGGAAGGGAAAAGAAGAGAAGGGGCGGGCATACCTGGTGACTGGTGAGTGCTCGTTGCAGGAGAAGGGGTTCACGAAGACATCGGAACCCGGCGTAGGGCGGCGACGGTAGCGGAGTCGTCGCCGGGACTGAGAGAGAGCACGCGAGGAGAGTGGGCGGCCGAGGGGGGGAGCGAACGCACCACGGCACCACTCACCAGCACTCCAGCACTCCAGCATGGTCTCCTGAGTGGGCCGCTCCTTATTCAAATAATATATTCTTTTGCAGTTTTTTTCTTCCTTTTTTATTTTTATTCCTTTTATAGAACACTGCCAGTGGTTAGTGAACATTGATTTAAAATTAGTGCCATAATAATATTTATCCGAACAGTGCAAATGAAACTAGAATTCTGTTTTAAAAAATTATAGTAAGAAATACAATCATGTGCAACCGCAATTAGATACTCCGTCCATTCTCTTTTATAGGGTATAACTTAACGTGACACGGTCTTCCAAATTACACTTTGACTATCTATTTATTTTATTTATATTATTTATAGTTATAAATTTATGATAACTAGATACTATATTTAATTACAAATCTAACTATATATCAAGTTTGTGTTATAATAATTAAAAATTGTTAGTCAAATTATTGGTCAGAGATTTTGAAGTTTGAATCTTGATATAGGTGTGCCTTATAAAAGGGAATGGAAGTAGTAGATTATTTAGAAGCTTTGACTTTTTATGTTTCGAGTTTTTTTTGTTAAACGGTGACCAACGTTCCTCAGCTCGAACATAATTAAGAGCATCTTCGAAGAGTTTCCAAAACCTACTCCCAATCTAGAATTTTTTTATAAAAAATTTAAAAACTACTAGATTAAAAAAATACTGCTCTAATCTTTTCACACTTAGGAAAATCGATCCAATCACGCGAAAATATACACGTCTATAATGTGCTAATCTAGAGGTGGAAAGATGTGAGAAGAATAAAGAGTGAGATAGGATTCCTAATGCAAATGTATAAGAGAGTAAGATAGTATAAAAGTGGTTAGGTGATTTACAAATAGTTTGAGATGATTCATGATGTAAAATTATCTTCTATATTTTAGGAGCGAGGTTTTGAAAACTATTGAAAGAAGCCAATATATATGCTTCCAACTTTTTTAGCCACTTCTAAAACTCAATGATTTACTGAGTTTTCTGGAACTACTGGGAATACTCTGGTAGTATCATTTCGATACAGTTCAGAATAAATGGCGTAGTATGGGAGTAGCTCCATTCCATCCCTATCTTGATACCATTCACTATAAAAAGTCAATTAGGACATCTCCAACAAACGTGAAGAAGAGAAACAACAACATTTATATCATATTGAGAGAGAGAGAGAGGGACGTCGTGAAATGTGCGAGACTATCTCTTGACTTCACGCTAGCCATTTGTCTTTTGCACTATTCAGCGAATAAAAATTTAATTCAACTAGCTCTAACCTAGACTATTGGGGACGCTCCTAGGGCTCCAAGAAAGTTCTGTCTCGACAAGCTTCTGCCGAGCTTATTGGCTGAGCCACCGCCTAGTGGCCCCGCGGACGCCCAAGCTCGTCTCACAAAATGTAAAGGGAGTTTTCATTTGTATCGAAAAGAAATAATATATATTTTAAGTAAATATTTCTACATAAAGAGAATCGTTCAGGCTCTTAAGAGGTTTTGGCTCTGCCACTGTTCGAGCTAAAATAAAACGGCTCATAATACATTTCTCAAACAAATGATAGTTGAGGCTAAGAACCACTCTCAACATCAGCCTTAGTGAAGAGTTTCATGACATTGTTTTCATGACTGTCATGTTATACAGAAAAATAAAACATGGATGAAACATTCACTCTCAATAAAAAGTTTCATTTTATGGTTTCATAGATATTTAATTTCATGATTAATAGATAGTTGGTAATCGTCTAAGAGTGTTTCTCTCTCTTCGTTATTAACTTACTAAGTCATCAAAATATGCTGATATGTCACAATATTAAATGCAAATAAAACCAGAAGAAACTCCACTAAGACTAGCCTAAGCATCCCACTAATCATGGTTTTGAACTTGGTGTTCGTGTTCTCTTGAAGCTTAAGCCTGCATAAGACCTTGTCCCAAGCTGGTTTTAAAGCTTTAATGACACTTTGATTCATCCGGTTTCCATGTCCTTAATTCAAACCATTTTTTCCCCAATATATACTCCTAAGTATGTTGGTTACCATGTTAGTTGATTTTGATTAGAACCCACTAGTGCCTATGGCCTAAGGTGGTTCTTCAACATCAATGATAACTACTCAAAAGTCAGAGCGAAAAGGACTAACTTGCTACAATGCATCAACTCAAGAAGGTTACTATGTGGTATCCAAGCAATTTGCTGATTCTTATCTTATTGTTTAGAGACAGCATATGCTAGGGGGAGGGAATCAATTCAGAATCAGAAATACAGAATAAAGACATGGTCCATGAGCGTGAGCACGTCTAGAAGGCGCATTTTTAATCATTTTAGTTGCAACTCATTGACTAATGAGGCAATGTTCGATTAATTCTTTTTTGCAAAGAGATTGAAGGGGATCGAAGGAAATTAATAGAAATTTTAACTTGTGAGGCACTTAATCCCTTCCTTTTTAACCTCCACCAAACCAAACAAGATCTAAGGAATGAGATCATTCTATCCCACTTAGTCCCTCTGTCACAATTAATAGACATAACTTTTATTATGTATAGAAAAGCTGAAAAACATATAATTTAAAACATACGGAGCATATAGTACCAACTAAACAAAAACTAACAATAACAGGAACATTTCATCCCCAAAACTAGGGATAGATTCATCTTGTACGGCCAACTAGAGGAAAACCACCGCCAGCAGGCGCGCCATCGAAGAACAGCGGGGCCGTTCGGCTGGAATTATAAGCCGGCTGAAAAACACTGTTGGCTGATTTTTTATGAGAGAAAAATACTGTTCCGGCTGAAAAAACAAGTCGAATAAGACGGATTATAAGTCAGATGAACGGGCCGACATTGTCCTCTGCCGTAGCCGTAGCACCTCTGCCTTGGCCGTTGTCACGTCAAACCCCTCCTCCGCCTCACTGTCTACCGGCAGGCCCTGCTTGAGCCGCCCGAGCCGGCGCGCGTGGAGCACTTGCTGGGCCACAACGGGCAGGCGCACCGCCTCGTACTCTGCCAGCGCGCGCGCAGGCGTCGGCTCTGAGTTCCACTTCGCCAGGCACTGCCCGAGCGTGCACGCGTCCACGACCGACATGTTGGTGCTCCGCAGCCCGTGCGGAGTGGTCGGGTGCGCCGCGTCGCCAACCAGCACCACGCGGCCGCCCGCCCACGACAACCGCGGCAGCGGGTCCGCGTCGTAGATCACGTTCACGAACGGCGCCGCGGTCTCCCTGATCAGACGCGCCAGCTCGGGGCACCAGGCACGCTCCGCCTCGTCCCGCACCCGCGCCACCATGGCGTCCGTCGCCTCCATGGTCACCGAGCTCCCCTGAACAACGAGCAGAATCAGTAATCCGCGCGAGCAGAATCCTAGCACGTCAACGACGCAACTAGGGGACGGCCATTACCGTGAGCTCCGGTTCTGGGCCGTTGATGTACCAGAGCCAGTTGAGCCTGCTCCTGGGCAGCTCGTAGAGCACGGCGTGAGTCTTGTAAGCAAGATCGAAGTAGAGGCAGTTGCCGAGCTCCGGGTAGGCTCTTCGGATGCTGGTCATGGTGTCACAGCTCTCCTTCCCGCTGAAATCAAACACGCCTCGCCACGCGCAGTAGCCGGAGTACCTGCCCCGACCACGGTGAGTAAGAAATGGGTAACTCTGGACCAAATCATCGAACCAAATGCGCAGGAAGCTGAACCTGAGCTTGAGGTCTGGCAAGAAGCTGCGACGGACGGACGACGTGGAGCCGTCCGCGGCGATGAGCAGGTCCCCCGTGACCTCAACCGTCTCCCCCGTCCGCAGCACGCGGGCGGTCGCGACGATCCCGCGTGTATCGTCCGGCGCCTCGAACGACAGGAACTGGTGGCCCCACAGCACCGTCACCGCGGGCGGCAGCTCCTCGTGCAGCCGCCGGTGCAGGTCGCCCCAGTGCGCCGCACGGAAATTGAGGTCCTCGTCCCTCGCCAGCGTCCGGACCGCCTTCGTCTCGCTGTCCGTTGCTCTGTTCTGCGGCCTTAAAACGGTCAACTCGCAACTTCCAATGGATCTCACCCCAACGCGAGCGCGGGCGATCCGGAGAGGGCGGGGGAGCTTACCAGATCGACGGCGAGCGGCAGCGTGGCCGCGTCGGTTCCCCACCCCGGGATCCAGCGCGAGAGAGTCTCCATAGACTGCGGGTCGAGGCCCAGTCCGGCGCCCGTGCCGTTCCCGGCTGCCGGCGCCGCCGCCTTCTCCAGCACAACCAGCTCCCATCCCGCGCCAGCCACGGCATGAGCGCACGCTAGCCCAGCCACGCTCCCTCCCACCACAACAGCCACCCTCTTTCCCATCTAGCCAATTGCCCCACAACCATCCTCGTCGCGGCTCTCCCGTTTCTATACGGCACCCAAAAAGATTCCGCCTTGGCGCCTCCTGCCCACACGGCCCACGATGGCGACGGCGTGCCACCATGCCATGCCGCTGCGCGACTGCAACGTACTCATCAGGACCCTGGCCAGGCGCGGCAGTTTCTCACGCGTCATGGCGGTGTACTACGATCTCCGCGCGCGCGGCCTCGTCGCAGACAGCTACACCTACCCGTTCGTGCTCAGGGCAATCGGCGTGATGAAGCTGTCCGTCGAGGGGCGCAAGGTGCACGCGGCCGCGGTGAAGACCGGTTTCCGTTGGGACGCGTACACCGCAAGTTCGCTGATGGAGATGTACACGATGCTGGGCCGTGCGGATTTCGCACGGAGGGTGTTCGACGAGATGCCGCAGAGATTTCTTGTGCTGTGGAATATGATGATGAGGTGCTACATCAGGTGCGGCCGCTTCACAGCAGCAGTTGCGTTAGCTGAGGAGATGGAGAGAAGCGATGTCACACCTGACAGGGTGACGTTGGTGACCGCTGTTACCGCTTGCTCCAGAGCAGGCGACCTGAGCTTGGGAAGGAGGATTCGTTCATACATGGACCGTGTTCAGTTCCCGATTTGGGACGTCGGATTCGGGACTGTGCGCTACAGTGTTCCGGTCAGAACACTGCAGCGCGTTTTGTTTTTATTGCAAAAAATTGTCCAAAAATTGATTAATTAGACTTAAAATGTTCGTCTCGCAAAGTACAACAAAATTGTGCAATTAATTTTTAATTTCATCTACATTTAGTACTCCATGCATTTGCCGACATTTTGATGTGATGGGGAATCTCCTTTTTGCATAGTAGAATTTGGGGAGGAATTGGGAACTAAACAAGGCCATGGATGGAGTCTTTGGATTCAGCCTCCCAGTTGCAAATGCGCTTCTGGACATGTATACGAAGAATGGTTACTTGGAAGAGGCGGTGAAGATGTTCGAGCAAATGCCAGAGAGGAACATCATATCTTGGACTATACTAGTGTCGGGATATGCCGTTGCTGGTCAGCTGGACAAGGCAAGAGTTCTTTTCTACCAATGCACAGAGAAGGATCTAATTCTGTGGACTGCGATGATCAATGCATGTGTACAACATGGAAGCTTTGAGGAGGCATTGACATTGTTCCGAGACATGCAGTTACAACGTGTGGAGCCTGACAAGTTCACTGTGGTCACTCTCCTCACTTGCTGTGCCAATATCGGCGCTCTTGATCAAGGTGAATGGGTCCATCAGTATGCTGAAGGCAGGAATATGAAGATTGACGCAGTTCTTGGCACAGCATTGATTGAGATGTACTCAAAGTGTGGGCATGTTGACAAGTCACTGCAAATCTTTGGGCGAATGCAAGGCAGAGATGCTGCAGCCTGGACTGCCATCATCTGTGGTCTGGCCACAAATGGCCAGGCCAGCAAGGCTCTTGAATTGTTTGAAGAGATGCAGAGAAGCAAAACAAAGCCTGATGGTATCACGTTCATTGGAGTATTGAGTGCCTGTTGCCATGGTGGCTTGGTCGATGAAGGACGGAGACATTTCCAAGCCATGAAGGAGGTCTATCATATAGAGCCGAGAATTGAACATTATAGCTGCCTTGTCAATCTTCTAGGTCATGCTGGTCTACTATATGAAGCTGAGAAGTTGATCAGTGACATGCCTGTTAACAATGACACTATGCCTCTGTTTGGTGCATTCCTCACTGCTTGCAAAGCTTGTGGCAATGTTGAGATGAGCGAACGGTTGACAAAAAGAATTATCAAGGAAGATTGTTCCCAAAATCCTGATGTTAATGTCCTCATGTCTAATGTGTATGCAACAGCAAGTCGATGGGACGAAGCAATAAGAGTGAGAAGTAAGATGACACATCCTGCGGTCAAGAAGACTGCAGGTTGCAGCATGATTGAAGTAAAAGAATACTGTTGATGGAGCTGATGCTGCGATATACCTAATGTTTTGGAGTTGGAATGGTTGACAAAACAGAAATATGCTTGATTATATAGTCAAAGAAACTCAAGTCAATAACTATTTGACAAATGTAGTGTTCAGAATTCCGGCTAGTTTGTCAATTCAAGCTATTAAACCAAAATGACCATAACACTGAAGACATTGAAATGTTCAGACTTCTGGAGTTAGTTAGATAAAGGAAGCTTAGTCGACATTGCTGGAATAATCAAAGCATACAATACAGCAAAATGTAGTGTTCGTTCTCTGAGTCAATATATCCTCTTCTGCCAAAGTTCAAAGTTTGGCTTGAAGCAGCTTATGTCCACAAGATGCATAGCCTTTCAGAAAATTTTCAATGTAAAGTTTATACACCTGCAAGGAAAAAGGCAAATATTTCGTCAGAGGTAGGTTGTTCAAAGCCTGGTGTTTGTGGTACCTGTTTTCCATCACTGCTGCTGATGAATATATATTTTTTCTCGAACATGCAGATGAGCTACATATGATTAATATTAAGGAAGAGAGGGGTAAAGAAACCCCACAAACACATACCCAACCAGTTCTCAGATGTGATGAATATACCTAATGGACCACCTTCCATTCTCAGTAAAAGGTCAAATTATCAATTCCTAGCTTAGCAGTTCCAGTCATGACAAATCTTATGATAACAATATATGATGTTGGCCACTGTGTCGACTCTTGAACGTGCAAGACCTTGCAGTTGCTGATGATTCTGCAATTCAGCTGGAGCCTGGTCGTCGAGACTTGCAGGGCTTCTCAAATTAGGTTGTTCAATGCTGTGTGGTGTCTTCCTGTTTGATATTGGAATTTGGAATTCAGATTGTGACCAACTTGCTTTCTGAGCATGTCAATGCTCCTAGATTATTTTCGGCTCGCCTCTGGATTAGCAAGACAAATGTGGTGCCTTTACTTGTTTGCACAAGGTGGTTTATAGAGAGAGAGAGATCCAAGTTTGGCTACCTCATAACATTGACAAAACTTTTGCAATTAGTCAGCTGCCACGCAAGTTCACCTTAGTTTTTATTTGGATTCGATTTATTTAGCATAATTAGAGTTACCAGTTTGCTTGAACTGATAAAATTGCCAGACCCACGGGGCGGCCATGGCTGGTTTCTATCGGCTTTCAGGCTTTCTTCCTTATTGATCATTTATCTATTTTTTATGCTTCTATTTGTCTTGGACTACCAACCAGAGGATTAAGTATAGTTTCAGTTTCGGGAGCTGTTTCAGATGCAATTAACTCCAATGACCTACTAGCACAAATCAGCAGTCGTGTTAAGCTGTCCTTGTAGTCTGTTTCAAGTCCATTTGCATAATATCAGCTACTACATCTAACAGATGTTTGACCTTTATTATTAGTTACTGACTGCGCGTACACGATAATTCGTCTTTGCTACCTCATTTAAAGGTTGGTTATCCTTTTTTCACAATCTGGTCGCAAAAGAGATAATACAGAACATGCCATGGAAACCCTGCAACATTGGTGTGTAAGATCATATGAAAGAGAGAATACACATCATCCCTCTTGGAAACCCTGCTCCATCGCTGTGAGATCATTCGCACGAATCTTCAGCGTGCTGATGAAATATCAACCTAGAAAACACCAGCAGGTTTCTTCTACACCATCTTACGGCCCTTTTCAGAGTACATTGGAATATTGGATGCATCTGAACCAACAAGAACTATTATACAGACATTTCTGAGTACTTTACAGAGGTCGTTAACAGATTGATTGTTCATGATCCAAATGCTCTTCTCTTCATTCCTGGAGAAAGCTATCTAATCCCTACTAAACTCTACCAAGTCAGCTACAGCATGTGAGTGGTTAAGTGGTCTCCTTGTCAGCAGTAGAACATCACCCTTTTCACCTTCTCCTTCACAGCAGGCAGGGGCTTCACAGAGACTCCGTTCGTGCCATTGGAGTTCTTCGACGTCTGGTTCTCCGACATCTCTGGTTCCATGTAGAACCGAGCCCGGAATGCTGCCAGGTGTGCGTAGTATGCAGGAGGGACTGTTAAGAAGCAAAAGATACAACATCACAGGTCAAAGTTGTTTTCTGAACAGGTGAGCAGGCTAAAGAGTAGGTAATTAAAATTGTGGAACTAAGAAAAAGTTTGTAAAGCACAGAACATACCAACAGAAACCGAGCGTGTGCACCGGGCGTAACTGCATCAATAACATGTACATCAAGCTAATAAAATTCTGAAAAGTTAAAGTTCAAAGTGCAAGGGACAAATATAGTATATAAAAGAAGTGCATTACGTGTAGCAAAGGTTGTTTGTCAATGTCTGCATTTCGTCTGCTGTGAAATTGTTCTCATCCCAGAGGACATGGTAGTGAGCAGGCCTACTTGTTCCCTGGCAAACTCACAAATCAGTCATTGAGTACAGTACAGTACGGAGAATCTGACTATATACCCATGCTACTGATCCAAGTACCATAGCTGTACAATCACATGATAAAAGGTTGACCGTAGGATCAGTTTGTTATACTACTATTCTTTTAGCATATGGCCTTCACTAGGCCCTTGTTTAGATTGAAGATTTTTTCAACCTGATAAATAGTACCACTTTCGTCTTATTTGACAAATATTGTCCAATCGTAGACCAACTAGGCTCAAAAGATTCATCTCGTGATTTTGAACTAAACTGTGTAATTAGATATTTTTTTTACCTACATTTAGTACTCCATGCAAGCGGCTAAAAATTGATGTGATGGAGAGAGAGTGAAAAAACTTGGAATTTTAAGGTGATCTAAACATGGGCTAGGTAGATAGGTGCAGTGATAGCTTGTGGGATAGAGCATATGACAAGACTTTTCAATACTATTTTGGTCACAAATGACAAATTCAGTACAGGAACATATGCTGTTTGGTTCCCAGGATCCCAAAAAAGGAATACCAGCCCTGTTTGGTTCCCAGGAACTAGGAATTGGAAGGTAATCTAATAATGAAATGGGAAGCACTTTCTAGATATTTGTTTCAATTCATGGGATCCAAACAGGACCTTACCTGAATTCCAGCATGACTACAGAGGTAGAAATCAAACTCCGTTGGGTGGCATATCTTAGAATCAACAACGGTTCCTGTTTTCAATCAACTTGTGAGCAGTCATAGAAACTAGGGAATAACTTCAATGCCATGCAATTTAAACAAAAGAAAAATCTGACTGCGTCAAAAGAGTGGCTAATTTCTTAAAATCTTAAATTTAGACAAGATATTTTTTACTCCAAAACACAATACATTTTAGTTCAAGTACTACTAAACTTTGGAATATGTCAGTTGAAAGAGTGTGGTTATAGATACACATCCTAAAGATTTAGAGGCCATAGATACACTACCTGGCAAAATATTTCCACTCTTGTCCATGCTACTTCTGTCTTTGTGATTATTTGCAAATAGTCTTGTATGATGACGTTTTTGAACTACCACAAATGTTACAGGAGGCTGGTAATTTGGTTCCAGGGATGCACATGCCTGGAAGAAAGCACAAGTTAGTAAACTCTAAGAAGGAGCTTAGAAGAGTGTAATAGAATAAAATAAAATGCAGCCAACCTTACGGATGGCATCTAACTCGTAAAGGAGAACTTGGTAGAACTGGCCTTCACTAACACCGTCCCTGAAAGAGAAATTGAATAAATTTAACATGTGCATAATTTAGTTTTGCGAGGAAAAGAATAATTTAGTTACAACATAAAGAAGACCTAGCAGTGGATACGTCCACCCTGCAATACATCACTAACCTACACCCTACCGTATTTAGAAAAGATTCACATGGCAATAATAGGCATCAGACATGTTTTATTATTACCATCTACAAGCTACAGGTGATGGTCAATATTTGCAAACATACCTGTAGAATATTATTCTCAATGGCTTCTGCCCAGTAGCCTTCCTGAAGGATATTAAGAGCTCCCTGCACAACAAAACATCACAGAAAATAAGTTCAAATCAGCCAATATTTTTAATAGATTAAATTATATATTGCGCTTCAGGATTTCACATTGCTCGTGTAGATAAAAACCTGATCATGCCGCCTGTTACAGTGCCTCTCTGAGGATCATGCCATGTTTTGTAAAGGTCCTGAATGAGCTCTTGCCGGTGTGCCTGAGCACAAACCAATCCAGCATACTTTGTAACTTCTGGCCAATCTTGAGAAGCAACAACCTGTGAGCAGCATATTAATATAAAGAGAGAGATAAGTCCGAAACCAAGATAAGGATGTGTGTATCCTGATGAATATGACATTTTGATGCAGAAAATGGCAAAGTAGTAATGAGCCTTACGGCAGCAATTGATGGACTTGAGTCCTCCCCGGTTTCAGGATGTGTTACATCTGCACCAAATATAATAGTTGGGATGTCACTGACCAAAGGAATCCTCCAACTTATTGCATCCAGGAGCACAGTGTTTCTTCCTCCCATCTGTATTTAATGGTATCCTTAGTCAATAATAGAGCCACTTATCTTCTAAAGTTGCTGTTCTGCACTGTATTTTATGTATAAACAAGGTGGTAAGTACCTTAACATTAATTTTCAGTGAGACATTTGCCAAGTACTGCTTGCTGATCTTAAAAACATGCTTGGTTAAGCAACATTGTGATATCAATCCCAAATCAGTTTCACAAATACGTTTGATGTCACCTACAAATACAAAGTTATATCGCTTTGAATATATATAAAGTTATATCTGAGAAAATATGTAAGAGTTCAAAAAGTAAATATATATGCAAGGCAATTAGCAGATGACACTTACCATATAACGGACCATTGTTGTCAGGGAGGATAGCCAAAAGAAGTTCAAGTTCTTTACCCTTGAGTTTGTTCAATGCAATATTATACACATTTTTAAGTGCCTTCACTACCTGGTCTGGTCTAGCTGAATATATTGGCATCACTGGCTCACTGTTAAATTCCTGTAATACTTAGGAGGTCAAATTAAAAGATGCTTACAGTTTCAATTTAAAAAAGTATTTGTCTTGTGCACAAACACGAGCAGAGATGAGGTGTATAGTACCATGCCCGAAATCTGACACATTTGCGCCAATTCCTGGCAAAATCCCCTAGCTGTGTTTTCTGGAACACTCCTTGAGAAGTTTATACACGCCCAATGGCTCACCTTGCATCCATTTATCACTTTCTGTAAAATGAGTTTATTTTAGGCCTAAAAGTAGTGCAATCAAACATAGTAATTAGCAAACAATAGATGCACACAAGCTGGAATCTTACCTTGTTTACCATGTTCCATTGACCAACCTGTGGTAAGCACTCTTTCTCTTTTCCAGTGTCATGATACTTCAACTGAATTCACAAAAAGTTATTCAACGCATCAACAATGAGCAACTAACTTCATGAATAATAGTGTAAGGTGCTTCCAAAGGGGAAAAAAATTCAATAACAGTGACATAAGATTATTCTTACCCAAGGTGCAGGAAGGACTCGAGCTTCAACAGAGGTTAGCTTCTCACTAATGTTGATTCCAAATTCCTTTGCATATGGATCTTGCTCATATCCATTTTGATGAACTGTCTGAAAACAAATAATAATCGAAGTCTCTTGAGCCATTCTAACAAAAGTTTTGATTAATTAACACCATCACTTATAAAAAGTGAAAACCCTAACAGTATTAATGGCTGTCTATTCAAGGCCACTGTATGGAAAGCTTGGACCACTGGCAAATAAATGCATGACTCTAGGGTAGGACAATGAACAGTTATAATGCATGTCTTCCAATGTTCAGATTAGTTCATCGAGAACAAAAAAACCCTAGAATGCTAGAACATTTAGCTCCACAGATAATACGTATGATCAGTTCAAGAGATGATTCAGTTTACTTATAATAAAACCCTAGTACATCTAGATCAACATACAGCAGGTGTGTGTGTTCAAAAGTTACTTCTTTAATAATAGGGGAGATGGCAAAAACTCTCAACCTGTAGAATATCCATCTCCTGTTCTCTTGGCCTTTGGCATGTAACCTTTAGCAATGATGTGATCTGTTTTTCATTCAGCCTCTTCGTGTATCTCTGACCTTCAACGATCTTGCATGCCTGGTAAAAAAACTCAATATTACAATGTGCATTATTGAGTCTAACACTAACTAGAAACATAAACACAATTGACAGGCAAACATTAGTTTGTGATTAGCATATATACTGACCTCCATCGGTAGATAGTTCGCCTTCTTTTGGTTCCCAACCTGAAGGCAGGGAAGATGAGGATGCTGAATGGTGAAACCATACATTTCCTTGAAGTACTCCACGACAGATTTCATATTCATTTGTTCATCAATTGGGAAACTGTCAAAATTAGAAAAAATGATCGCATGATTTAGGCATCAATGTTTAACAACCCTTCATCATCACATAATTTATTTTGTCGAATATATTCACTGCTAAGGCGAATTAGATAAATTAATGTAAGTAGAAATTGAGTATAACCACTTTTTGTGTCAACAGGTTACCATTCTTTTATGTTCATCAAATCAGGCTACATCATCATGTATCGAAAGAGAGATGACAATAACAGTACTTCAGGAGCTAGCAAAAAACATTCAGAATTTGAACATACATCAGTTCATGAGTTGGTTGCGTTGTAAGCCCAGAAATGCGATACTTGCGCCTTACATTCCCCCGGTGAGTGACCTCAACTTTTACACCCCGCAATGCCTTCTTGATCTGCTTGGCATAATAAGCGAATTACATAGATAAATTGCTGATTAGAGAGCACAAAAACCGAAGGACATAACCAGCTAACAGAGTCCATAAGTAATGCTAGCACCCAATGGCAGCTGTTACATATCACTGTAGGACTATGCTAGATTCCTTGCCCGACCACAGTAATATTACCTTGATTCGGTTAGCATCGGACAATGGCCTTGATATGACATCCTTTCCTAATATCTGGGCCACGAACTCGATCACCGGCAGGGGTTCAATGAACGCCGTGGACGACATGTCTGCCGTCAACATCGCCGTGTAAGCAGCAGCCACAGGACAAAAAAGAAATCACATGCATGAGGGCAACAAATAGTATTCCCCAGCCAGCACAACTCACCGATGTTAAGCGACAATCCCATCTGTGTCGGCCGGATGCTCTGGTAGAACCCACACCACGACTGCAGGCCGTCGCCTAGCCGCTGCGGCTTCCTGATGTCCGGTGAGTAGAAGGACCGCCCTATGGACACGTACCTAACCAAACGGGGAAGAAGCAAGCGCTATTAGCATTAGCTTCCTCAAATCCAAGAACGCAAACGGGCAATGTGCGGCGTTGCAATCAATGCAGGCGCCGATGGAATAAATACCTCTGGTTGGCGAGCTCCCGGAGCACGATGTCGAGTACCTGTAGGGCCTCCTGCGGCGCGTCCGCCTGCCGCCCGGCGATGAACTGCCTGAGGTGGTGGAGGTCGGCGCGCGCGGCGAACTTGATGGCGACCCTGTACTCCCTCTCCCTGGAGGGACGCAATCTCGCGAATCAGTACGACATGCCATTATTAAGAAAGACGTACGAGGAGGAGGCGGCCCAAGTGGCGCAAGAAACAAATGCAGGCACGTACCGGGGCGGGACGCCGGTGCCGTCGTCCTCATCAGTGAGGCGCACGACGAACTCGCGGGCGTCGAACGGAAGGGTGCCCGCGGTGTAGAGATTCTTGCGGCCGTCGTAGGCCGGGAGTCGCATTCCGAGGTCGGACGCGCGGTAGAGGCGGACCAGCTCCGCGATTATGACCCGGTTCAGGGTCCGCGAGCTCACCTCCGGCGTGATCTTCACCTGCAAAACCACCCAAAGACGTCGCCTTTTGATCTCAATTGCGCTAGCGCTCACGGCCAGTAGTGAGGTGAAATGAGCGGCGGAGCACTTACATCATACTGGGTGAGGTCCTTGTCCGGGAGCTCGGCGAGGAAGTGGTTGGCCTTGACGACGCAGCGCGCGCCCACCGTCCCGAACCCCGGCCGGCGGCAGAACGACAGCCCCTTGCTCGGCACGGGCGGCCCAATGACCGTGCGGGGCGGAGGCGCCTGCGCCGGCGCTTGCGCTACCGCTACCGCTAGCGCGGCGCGAGGCTCAGCCGGCGCCTTGGCCCGGCCGCGCCCGCCGCGGCGCTTCCCGCCTCCTCCGCACCTCTTGCCTCCCTCCGGCAGCACGGCCGCCGGCGGCGGCTCCGCCTTGGGCTGCGTCACGCTGCTCTGCAGCGGTTGCTTCCTCCGCTCCGCGTGCCCGCCCTTGTTGGCTGCCCCCTGGTGGTGGTGCCGCGCCTGCGCCTGCGGCGGCGGTGGCGGCGGCGGCGCCATCTCCAGGACCTCGAGCATGTGACCACTGGACTGGAGAGGGCGGCCGACGAGGTCGTTCGTTACCCGACAAGGCGGCAGCAGCAGCTCGCCTGCGCGGAAGGAAGCCTTATAACGTGATCAGTGGTGTGTGCTGGTAGCAGCAAAGCGGCAAAGGCGAACGCAGGCAGAAGCTGAGCGGAACGAGAGCAACGAGCCAGGAAAGAGGCCGCCGCACTGTGAAAACGAAGCGAGCGACCCACGCGCGGTAAAAACAAAATAAAAAAATAGAAGGCCTTGCGTTGCGTCCTCTCCTCCTCCACCGGACCTCTCAAAATCGCGAAGTTAATGCGGCGCGGGACAGAAGGGCATTAGAACCTCTCTCTCCAGCGGCACGGCACTGATGCGGCAGCAGCTGCCCGGAGGCAGGTTTGACCTGCTTGGCACTGGGCGGCGGGCGACGCAGGAACGGGGCCGCCGAGGGGAAATGGCATGCGTATTGGATTGTACTCCCTCCGTCCACAAAAACATGCCATTCTCGTTTTTCAAGAAGTCAAACAGTTTGAACTTTGACTAAATTTATATAAAAAAATACTAATATTTATGATATAAAATAAGTATCATTATATTAGTTATAGAATATATTTTTTAATAAATTTATTTGGAGACATAAATGTTAATACTATTTACTATAAATTTGGTCAAACTTGAATCAGTTTAACTGGCACGCTTTTCATAATTGCTTGTTTTTGTTGGACGGAGGGAGTATTGTTTCGTCTTGGTGATCGATGGTGATGATGGAGACCATGGACGGGCTTTTGTGATGGTGACGGAGATGGACGAGCTAGGCGAAATATATATATAAAGTGGTTAAGGGCATGTTTGGTTTCGTTTTTGTTAAAGTTTAACTCTCGTCACATCAATATTCCCTCAAATGCATGGAGTACTAAATGTAGACTAATTGCATGTATGTCGGTACAGATTAGGAGTAATTTACGAGACGAATCTATTAAGCCTAATTAGTCCAAGATTGAAAACTTTTTATCAAATAAGACGAAAGTGCTACAGTGTTTGTTAAACTTTAACTCCTCAAACCAAACACCCCTAATTCCTCTCTCTCTCAGAGGTCAGAGAGCCTGTGAGTGAAAACACATGGCAGCAGCGCCAGCGACAGCCATTGAATCCTCGGCCGTGTTTAGATGTCCGATTTGGGCCACCACGAATTACTGTATGTCATTGTAGCAATTTTTGTTTTTATTTGGTAATAATTGTCCAAACATTGATTAATTAGACTCAAAACGTTCGTCGCGTAAAGTACAACCAAACTGTGCAATTAGTTTTTGATTTTATCTATATTTAGTTCTCCATATATGTGTCAATATTTTGATGTGATGTGAATCTTATTTTTATACAGTAGAATTTAGAGGTGAATTTGAAAAACTAAACCAGACCCTCCTGTTTTTACCAAAGGTGGCAGGCGTCGGAGAACCGGGGATTGTGCTGGAGCTCCACTAGCGCGAGTGCGCGCACGCTACGACGCCGCCTCGCCGGTGGCAGTGGCAGCAGCCATGGGTGATGGCGCGGCCCGTAAAAAAACCGTGGAAAACGAGCTGGGGGCACGCGCACCAGACAGTGGGCGCGGTGGGGGGCTTCGGATGGTGGTGTTTTCCAGGGGGATGGAGGATGGATGGGGATTTTTGACCTTGTATAGATCCCAAATTCTTCTCCTAAATTTCACTATGCAAAAAGAAGATTCTTCATCACATCAAAATGCCGGCAAATGCATGAAGTACTAAATTTAAATGAAATTAAAAACTAATTGCACATTTTTGTTGTACTTTACGAGACGAACATTTTGAGTCTAATTAATTAATTTTTGAATAATTTTTTTTACTAAAAAATAAAAGTTGCTACAGTATTCCGATACGGGCACTGTAGGCACTGTAGTTACAGTGCCCGAATCGCCGGCCCGAATTGGGATCTAAACACGGCCTTTATTGAAAAAAGCGCAGCACATGTTCCTTCGTGTGGTTGGCGGATAGCGTAGCGTGCGGCACTCTCGATCGCACGCAGCTCGCTCCGCGGCGTTAGGAATGTTTTTAAGGCGTGGATCGTGACAACAAGTGCAGAATAATCCGCTACTACTGCTGGTACTAGTAGATGCTACGCTCAAGATGGGTCTCATCACTCTCGAAATGCTAGCAGTAGGATAAACTGTGAGCCGCCCCCCCCCCCCCCCCCCCCATATGCTGATCTGCAGGACACTGTTACAATTTCTTTTGAGACCACACTGGACACAGTGCAAATGCACAGTTTGTTGGGGGAGGGCAGAACAGCTACCACAATGTGGTCCATTCGGGAAAAAACAATAAAAAGCCACAAAATGCAGTGTTCCAGTCCAGGCCCAAAATTGAAGAGCTACCAAGGTGAAACTTCCTCACATGGACTTTACCGTTTGTCTATCCTATTTGGGTTTGTTTATTAATCTTCCAGCATGGTCCATGGATTATAGAAAATGCCATAACAAGAAGCTTCAGGCCCATGTTTAGATCACCTCAAAATTCCAAGTTTTTTCACTCTCTCTCCATCACATCAATTTTTAGCCGCTTGCATGGAGTACTAAATGTAGGTAAAAAAATATCTAATTACACAGTTTAGTTCAAAATCACGAGATGAATCTTTTGAGCCTAGTTGGTCTACGATTAGATAATATTTGTCAAATAAGACGAAAGTGGTACTATTCATCAGGTTGAAAAAATCTTCAATCTAAACAAGGGTCAGGTTAGCAAAGCAAAGCAGACGCAGCAAACGGCAGAGCTGAGCGAGAGCGAGCTAGCCGCCTCGACGGCCGCGCTCGCTCGCGCTTTGGAAGCGTGCCCCCGACAAGAAGGCGCTCCACTATTGCAGAATAGTAGAATCGCCGCAGAACCCCGGGCAGCCTCAGCCTCATGGGTGAAATCCGTTTTTTAATCGCGGCCGCCGGCCGCCGGCCCGTGGCCGCGGCTGTCTGTCTGGCTGGCAGTAGCAGGCACAGCCCGGCCCCTACTCGAGCCGCCGCAGGAGGCGTCTCCTGTCTACTGTAGGAGTGCACGACTGTATACAGAACGTGCCGTCGCAGGCAGCACAGCAGGCTTGGTTGCATTGCAGCAGCGGCGTGCGCGGCCGGGCGGGCAGCCCTGAGACGAACGGACGCCGCACGCCCGCCGGGGGCGGCAGCGGCACGGGCACGGGCACGGGCGCGCGTGCCGAGGTCGTGGGACGGGCTCCGAGGGACAAAGCGGAGCGTTCGGGCAAGGCGGGGCCAGACGCCAGAGGCAGACCTACTGTACACGCCATGCAGCGTCCAGGCGGGAGCAGCGTCGCTGCCGCCGCGCGCGGCAGGGCCCCCCCTGCCGGTGCCGAGGGACCAGCTGAGCTAGCCAGCGCGCCACCCATCCCAGTTCCAGGCCGCTACCGCTGGCTGGCCGGAGGCTGCAACAGTGCAGCCGGCCAGGGCCAGCCGCCGCATGTGGTGGCAGGCGGGGCGAAGCGAGGGAGGATGCACGCGCCAGCGGCCGGCTGCTGTGCCTTGTGCCATTGTTCCGCTGTTGCTGCCTGCTGCGGGGCCGCCGGTCGCTGGCTGCCGGCCGGGCGCCCTGCGGCAAGGCGTGCTAGGTGTGCTCTCGCCTTGCCTGCTGAAAAGGCGCCATCATGGCCTGGCCCGGCTGGGTCCGCGGCTTTCCTCCGCGGAACAGGACAGGACGTGCAGCGCAGGAGGCCAGGCCACCGGCTCCGGCTGGCTGGCCTGCCGTGCCGCCCGTTTGGTGGCGGACGTGGCTGGTGAACCCAGTATCTTCTTTCAGATTCGTGGATGATTAGGGTCCGGCCAAACTCAGTCAGAGTGAGTACTTAGCAGTTACGCGCCCGTACGGAACTGGTCGCCACATCCGGTGGATTAGGGGCACGGCTACCGAGGCAACGGCTACCAAGCGCACCAAGTAGTCACTGTTCTAGTACAAATCGATGACCATTGAACAGGCACGATCTTGCACCTACAGCTAGGATGAAAACGGATCGGATACGGACAGATCGTATTTGTTTTTATATTTATGTCCGGATTCAGATTTAAATACGGATAGTATAAAAAATGTCGGATAGAATACGATTGGATATCGACATCATAAATATATAATTTAAATATTCGGATACGAATACGATATCGGATGTTAAATATCCGGACTCAGATACGGACGGATTAAAACCCTTCTAAACGAATTCGGTCTCGAATACGATCGAAAAATATCCGTACCGTTTTCATCCCTGCCTACATCAATGCAGCAGCAGGACCACGCCGCGCCAGGCTAATTTGGCTACCGACGGTCATGGCCGTGGTTGTCTCGTCACGGCCGAGAACCAAGGGATGAAGGGAGTAGCTCCATGAAATCCTTTCGAAGCTGTTTGGCTCACGGTGGTTTCTACGACTGATAAGGAAGCTGAAGTTATTTTTGTTATGAGAGAAAAATTCTTTAACATGTCTGATAAGGTAGGCTGGTAAATTCGAGCGAACACGTTCGGTGTAATTGCACAGCAGCAGCGTACGTCGCCGTGAACTGATAAACAGTGTGCGCGTACGGGTACGTGGGAGAGGGACGCAATCGAATCGGCAGTTGACCGACGGGTTCGAAAGCGTCGAACCATTATGAATTTTTATGAACGTGCAGTGGCAGCCATCAGGTATGAGGAGGGGATCCGGCATCTGGCAGAGGCTGTGAGCGCAATGATTACTCCGTTGAAACAGGAACAAGGGCCGTCAACCGTCAGGACCATGGTGGCTCGTGCGTGCGTGGGTGCACCGTACGGCGGCGCATGCATGCATGCGCTCGGATCCTGCAGGTCTGATGAAGATCCGGACGGCGTGGGGGCGTGGGCGAGCACAAGCACGCGTGCCTAGCGGTTGGAGAACTTACGAATGTACGTACTCCACTGTAGGTTGCTGGTTGCGTGGTAGTGCGAATGTAGTCTGGAATGAAGGAACTTACCAAAGTTGTTCGTCTTGTTTCCGTACCGTATGCATGGACACGGTTCAGTTGGTGCCGTGGCGAGCAGCGGAAGGCTGGCCGCGTCACGTGCCTAATGCTAATGGCAGCCGCGTCCCAACGCATTCCGTCGCCGCCGCACCCCGGCAGCAGCCGGCACCATCGACCCATCTCCCGCCGCCTTTAGCGTAAGTGGCAGCAGCTCGGGACAGCGACGCAACGTGCAGGCCGCACCCGCACCAAAAGAGCGGAGCACGCCGATGGCCGAAAAGGCAGGGCAGGCAAACGCGCACGGGAACGGCAACGCAGATCACGCGTGGCCGGGGCGGGCGGCCCACGCGCGCGCATGCGTGCACGCACGCGCGATCTCGCCCCGGCTCCGGCTGCCTCGGCGGAGTCGGCATGGCAAACCCCCAGCGCGCCCCACCCCACCCCACCCCGTCCGTTTCACGCGCGCACGCTAGGCAGGGAGCTAGCTGCTACGGAGTACGAACTGCTGGTGCCGGTGGTCCCGTGGACTCGGCTGGCGGACGGAGCACGCCACGCGGGCTGGGGAGGTGGATGTGGAGGGATGGTCCGGTGATCTCCTTTTCGCCACGCTTTGTGCGTTCCCTTTTGGGAACCCTGCTTTTTAGCCTTTCGTGATGATGTTACGACAGTGATGAACTACTGCTCTGCTCCCTCCGTTCCGAAATATCTGTCGTTTTTAGTTTCCGTGCCGCCACAAGTTTGACTCGATTCATATAAAATACGTGTAATATTTGTATTTCTAAATAAATTTAATAAAAAACTAGATTCAAAGATTTTTTCTATGTTACCAATCATGTATCATAAACATTAATATTTTATATATACATATTTCTTCGCATGAAATTGGCTAGTCGCAAGAGCCAGCCAGCCGGCCCAGACGCCCACTAGTCCACTAAACTGTACTCGAAGGTACGTGCAGCCGTTGTCAAAAAAGAAAGGTGCATGCAGCCAGGGTCCGGGCCACCCTCGCACGCACCTCGGAGCATCTCGCTGACGGACGCGGTGGACCACGACGCGCTACCCCGCCATGCCGCGGCCGTACAGGCAGAGGCAGCCACGTTCGGGGTCGGCTGACGACGATCCGTGCCGTCGCGGCGTGCAAAATCCGCCCGTCACGTCGGCGCGGGCTGGAATCCGGAGGGAGGAGGCGGCTCAGGATGGCACAGCTGGAGGCGTCGTGTCACCCTCTAGCCTCCGACTGCATCGTCACCGGAGCTGATCATGCCGCGCGCGTGATGCGACGGGCGACGATGTCCGCCATGACCTCAGCGCTCCTGGCTTGATCGACGACGCGCAGATGGATGGATGGATGGATGGATGGATGGGATGGGTGTGAGTGGCACGGTAGGATAGGGTCAGGTGTCAGTCACTGTGCAGCAGTAGTTGCCGCTAGCCGGAACCGGATCCTGCTTTTACCTCCCCTGCTGCCAAGGCGCAGTCGAATAGCCGATGAAGAGATGAAAGAAGAGAGAAGAGAAATGGCCTGCGTGCGAAAAAAAGGAGCTTTTGTACCGGCCGGACCCAGGCAATGGTTTTGTTTAACCGCTGCGATGGACAAAAGCAGCGTGCTTTTGTATGCACTTTTCTTTTTTTTTTCCCAGAATTCTCCTTTGGCCCTGTTTAGATGCCAAATATTTTCCCAAATTTCACTATGCAAAAAGAAGACCCCCCATCACATCAAAATGCCGGCACATGCATGGAGTACTAAATGTAGATGAAATCAAAAACTAATTGCACAGTTTTGTTGTTCTTTACGAGACGAACGTTTTGAGCCTAATTAGTCAATGTTTGGACAATTTTTACCAAATAAAAACAAAATGCTACAGTGTGTTACAGTGCAGCACAGTAATTCGGCTGTCCCCAATTTGGCCCAACTAAACAAGGCCTTTGTTTCCTTTTACGCATGCACAGAGATGCTGGGAATCTCGCATGATCTACAGTAATGTGTGATCTTTGCTCTTGGTCCTGACATCTGTACATAAAAATGTGAAGCAGTACTGGTTGGTACGCTCGCGCGGCGACCGCGAGAAGGGAAGGAGAGCGGGCAGCCCTCAAGGCCTCAAGGACAGGACAGGGCAAGACGACGAGCGGGAAGGCAACAAGACGGGCAATCATGGGTTCGGCGAGGTTTTAAGAAAACGTTGGCACGCATTGATGGCTGACCGGCGTGCAGGTGCAGAGGAGGCGTGCGCGTAGTACGTTGCTACGCATGGCCCTGATGCGTGGCCAGGGGCCGGTTTAGTTGCCAAAAATTTTAAAGTTTTTTAGTCACATCGAATTTTTGAAGATATACCTGAAGTATTAAATATAGATAAAAAAATAAAACTAATTACACAGTTTAGACGAAATTCACGAGACGAATCTTTTAAGTCTAATTATATCATGATTGGACACTAATTACCAAATAACAACAAAACTGATATAGTTTCATTTTGCCAAATTTTCCGTGAAGTAGACCAGCCCTAGGATCTCCACAGTGCTCTGGGGCGAAAAGAATCAAAGAAAGCCGGTTTGCTCTGGTCTCTGCATGCGCTTCTGCAGTACTCGTAGCTTGCTGGCTCAGTTGGGTGCCTCAAAAGCGCCGACCCGAGGCACAGGAACGAACAGCACAGTACAACAGAGGCAACTCACAAGAGACGAGAGGGGTAAAAAATGATCAACGAGCATCCATGCGAACTCGCGGAGCCAGCAAAATGACTGCTCATAAACACGAGGGCAGCCAGCCCAGCGTGCAAGAAAAAGTTACTGCCGCGCGCCAGTGGTATCCTTTTTACGTTGTCCTCGCCATCGACGGCACAGCAAATACAGAGCGGCCGGCGGAACGAGTTACTGCTACCTAATTGTGTGGTTCATTCTCTACTGCTAGATTAGACAGTTTGGTTATCTCAAACTCATATTAAAGGCACATACACACACAAACTCTAAAGCCACAAGGACGAAAATCCAGCATGTCTGAGCAAGCTGATGAGCATACAAGAAACATACCTGGAAGCTTGGCGAGAGAAGACGTACGTACGCGAGAGTGATGAAAAATCTGTCTCCAAATTGGAATGAACTGGCAGGCAGCGCTGCTTTGGACAACCAAGCCAGCTAGCTCCTCAAGTGCTTCTTTGTTCTTCTTCCGTTGGGCAACGGCACTTTGGGTCGCTATCACACTATGGTAAGCTAAGCTAGGAAAGATCCCCCGTACCCAGAGTGGCACGCGACGGCACGGGGCTAACCCCTTATATAAAGCCGGGAAAAGGCGAACGCAAAGCGAACCCGGCCGGCCGGCCGTGGTCGCCCACTGCACGCAGGCGCAGAGGGAGGGTAGCCGAAGCTAAAGCTACCCGGCCCGGCCGTCTTTTTACGTGCGCCGCTTCTTTTCGCTCGCTCGCCCAGTCCGCCACCCTTTTTTTCTCGTGCCGACGTGCGTACTCCATGGTCCTCCATGCAGGCCGAGCCTTGTTCGCGCCGTAAAAACTCGAGAAAGACGGCACGGACCGAGGGAGCCGAGCCGAGGAATGTGACGTCCTTTTTTGACGCGGACCAGCCGGTGTTGGGTGATGGAACGGCGCGGCGGCGGGGAGGGCGGCCGACCGACCCAAGGCGGCGTCCGTCGCCGGAACAGATCAGAGCAGCGACGGACTCGACGCTTGTTTGACGGAGTCGCTTGCGTTGCATGCATCCAACTCTCCATGCTGGTGTGTCCCGTCGAGGGGCGTGGTCGCCGAGTAGCTAGTCCACCACCGCTGCTGGTCGGGCGGCCGGTCTGCCCTGTGTGTGGTCCGACCGAGCCGCCGCCAAACTGAGGAAAAGCAGCAGCAGCACTTGCGGAGTAGTGGTGCGGCTGGTTACAATCTCGATATTTTCTCCATCTTTTCTTGCCGAAAACTGTAGAGAAATAGGTACGGGTAGGCACACTGTCGACCCGCGCAACGGAACGATCTGCGAAGCACAAGGGAGGAGGCCCGGAGAGGAGCACCGAAACGGGCCCCGGGTCGTCGGTACACTGTACACAAAAGGGAAAGAGGATCGGTCGATCAGCCCCGTACGTACCACCCCTCGATTGACTGGGGTCTAGGGCCGGTTTAGATTTTTTTTTTTTTTGTAAAACGGCACTGTAACTCTTTTCGTTGTTATTTGGCAAATATTGTCCAATCATGGTCTAATTAGGCTTAAAAGATTCATCTCGTCCATTTCGTCTAAACTGTGTAATTAGTTTTATTTTTTATCCATATTTAATGCTTCATGCATATGTCCAAAGATTCGATGTGACAGAGAATCTAAAAAAAAATTGCAAAATTTTCTGGGAGCTAAACAGGCCCCGCTATACTACTAGCTGGAATTACCGAGTGTAGTGGGTCGGGCCACCAACGTTTTGCGCACACTTTGGCGTGGTGTGGTGTGAGTGTGATCGTGTGACTGTGAGTGAGTCCGGGACTGACCATTCTTTCTTTTCTCTCCCTCTCTCCTGAATAATATCGACCTTTCTTTCATGCATGCACTGATGCACGCACGGCAAGCATGGCCTGCCCCTGTCCATGAAAAGCGCCAAGCCGTCAGCAAAGGCAAAGGGAGGAGAGGGAGCTCTCGTTTTTTCATCTCACCGCGCGCCTTGCTTCTTGTTCCCAGAGTTTCGGTCCAAACCATCATCAACCTTTGGTTCAACCCAAGAAACAATCAAAACGAAGCTTTTTCTTTTTGGCTGGACTGGTTCATTTTTTTTACCACCACCTCGTACTTTTCACATGGTGTACAAACTTTAAGGCAAGCGGTAACTGGAGTGCCTATATGATATGAGTATCAGCCTGTTTAACTTATTTCTTGGCACAGATTATTTGGAAAATTTGATCTCGTTTGTCGGCTCGCGTATCTGGCCATTTGGGTATTGGAAAAGGTTTGGTCTCGTATTCAATTGCTACTCAAAATTAGATTTATTCAGTTTTTTCTAAAAAAAAATACTCATGGACAAGCACGTACCCACACCTGTGCGTTAAAATCTTTAAAAAGGATATGGTCTATGATGTTAAAAAATTTAATCAATATTACATTTTGCTTCTATTCATCACAAATATCAATAATTAATACAATGGTAAGTTCATAACTCTCATACATTGGATATCGTTGAGGAAGGAGGGCACTCTAATTGCGCTTCCATCGCACACAACACCCCCGATACTTTCGCTCCTTCAATGTAATTTACAACCCATGGCTACAACCATCTAGAATGGAACAATGCACTATGAATTCAAAGAATACAACAACGCTCTATGAAATCAAGAAAACCAAACTACTCCCATCCAACTTGGTCGTTCTACATGCAAAAATGGATCTTAAAAGTGTCAAACGCCATCCAGGTTTTTTCGTGTTAGAATGCTCAATTGAGTTCTTACAATGGTGAAGAGAGAAAGAGAGATGGTGTAAAGGTATGCAGGATGGACCCCGACCCCGAACCCCCCGACCCGCTCTCGCCCTTCCTCATCCCGCCCACCGCGACAGCCATTGCCACCAGCAGATCCACCTCCTTCTCTGCCCCTCACCGCCAACCAGCACCAGATCCGGCTTCTCCGTCAGCTGATCTATAGTTTGATGGGTCACAGCAGGCGTCGCTGCCCGGAAACAGCGGTACCGAGGCCATCCGCGTCGAAGCCCAGTCGGCGACGAAGGATGTCAGCGGGCCACCGGGGCACGCCACCGTGCTCGAGGCGGGTTCGGCGGACCAACACGCGTCTGAACGCCCATCCTCGCTCCAGGAGCATTCAACCCTCAACGGGCAGGCCAGGCCACTACCCCAACCGGCTAGTGGCGCTCAGGGGAAGGCCATCCTCTGCCCAGGAGCGCAGGAGCATTCATCTCTCAACGGCAAAGACGTAGCGCCGCCCCAGGAGCCTTCAATCCTTCCGACGAGCCCAACTACAATCGACCCTACGATTCAGGCGCAGGTCTGGACGCTCCTCCCAGAATTGGCCAAGGATTTGAACACACTCAAGACATCGGAGCAGCGGCAGGGTGCTGGGATGGGAAGGTGCAGCTCTGCCATCAATACCCATTCTGAAGAAGCAGGCAAAGATCCAGAGGCTACAACCAGGAACCCCCAGGAGGATTTGGAGCTTCAATGCGCCCTCCTCCAGTCCAGGATTCCAGCAAGCCAGAAGGGGAAAGATGTGCACAGGGGAGATGGCATTCATGCCCGAAGCCAACAGCCACCGGATCCACAACCACCATCGCTCGATCTATCCATTGATGGGCCTCACTCCTCGTCGCACCACAGGCTCAGCAACCTCGAAGCTCTCACAGCCAGCGGCGCCCTATCGCCATCAGCGCCGCCCAATGCCTCGCCAGAAGAAAGCAGCCACCAGCCGGCAAGTCCAACAGAGATCGACCGAGAACTACAGGAGCAGGGATGGGCTTTGCTCCCAGAGTTGGCAACGAATTTGAACAAGCTCAGGGACCAACAAGAGCGCTCAGGTGAGGCAATGGGCAGAAGCGTCTTCAATCCTCTCCTAGCTCATGGGCACTCAGTTGCAGAGCCGAGCAGAGTATTCGACACGTCCGGCAGGAAGACAGACCATGCTAGCATTCAATCCAATGCCAGGAAGCCCCAAGAAGATACGGATATTGAGGTCGAGCTCCGTCTCTCCAACCAACGCAGGATGAGAGAGCAATTTCTAGATCCACAGTTGGAAGACCTACTTCAACGAGCTGCCAACAATGCGAGAGACAAAAAAGGTTTGGTTCAAGACATCGAAGCTAGCAAACAGAAGGGGAAAGGAAAGTTTGCTAAAGATCATTCAATGGACCAAGGCCTCCCGGTGGGTCGCGTGAGAGAGACACTTCGAGCCACTCTGCACGTCGATGCCGGACAGCTCAACCTTCAGACCAAGCATGGCAAAGGATTTCAAATCACTGAGCAGAGTCGCACTATAGAGACAAATTTTCGCCATGCCATCAAGCATCAAAGTTCCCTTCCTGACCAAGCACACAAGTCTGCACCTCACTACGAAGATCTAGGCGACCGGCATGTGGCACGACACGCGTCATCTGGGAGGGATAATGTGCACCATCATCAGTTCATGAGACTGCATCAAGGACCCTCTTCATCTTCCAGGCACTCATATCAGTTTCGCTCTCTGGACTGTGGGCCTGCAGTTCCTCATCCAAAGTATCCTAGACACCCTTTTCAAGAGGAGTATCCATGGTTTGATAGAGAAGAAGGATGGGATAAAGCCAAGTCACATTTTCGGTGGAGAAGATTTTCAAGAGATTTAAGAGGTTCACCTACCCACTGTCGTCCAGCTGTTGAGCAAGAGGAGAGGAGGCAGAGATTTCTCAAACATGTTCGAGGACGTTGTCTCAATTGCCTTTCGACTATGCACCGAGTGGCTTTTTGCAATAGATTGACGAGGTGCCGGCGTTGTCTAGAAGAGGGACACATGGCATCTGCTTGTCGAGGGAACCATGAATCCCTCTCTCAACTGTTGAACAGGAGGCGACATCAACAGGGCAATGATGAAACTCAATATCACCTGGGTGGAAGCTTACAAGTTGAGGACCCCCGACATCATAGTAGGGCCTCCTCGCCTTTGTTCTGGTATTCTAATAACAATGAACCCCCACACACCATGAGGACAGTAATGGGCAAGCAGGACAGCAAGAGTTCAACACCCAAGCATGTCACTTTCGCGACGCCACTCACTCAGATCATGGTTGACAAGACAAAGTTGATCATGGAGGATAGCAGCTACAACCTCATGGATAACACTCTCACCACACTCCCTCTTGGACCAAGCATTTATTCCTGTGACCCCATGTTATTTGAATCACGCATCACTAGGACACCAACAATTACTCCACAACCTCTTAGAACTCCGAAGAAAATGCTCTTGGCAATGCTTGATGCTGCAACCAGTCAAGATTCG
This sequence comes from Saccharum hybrid cultivar R570, assembly GCA_038087645.1. NCBI lineage: Eukaryota > Viridiplantae > Streptophyta > Magnoliopsida > Poales > Poaceae > Saccharum > Saccharum hybrid cultivar. The sequence goes on from JAQSUU010000810.1 coordinate 1,076,961, forward strand.
ATCTCGTCGTCCGATATGGATATAGAAGTGGTTATGGCAAATGCTGATCCACAATGCCACTATAATGAGACAAACTTGGAGAAGCCTAAGACAGATAACAGATCAGCTCCCCCAACAACCGTAGAAGTGACTGACCTGATAAATTTAGAAGTTGCAGGTGTTGAACCATTATGCCACTCCGACAGTGCAACAAATGCTGAAGTACAGATTGATAGCACAGTGGAACCAGCACACATTTTAAAGGAGGCTGCAGTGGTTGCTGATGGTAAGGCGTCAACACCTAGTGCTAGTTTGGGAAGCGTACCTCTAGAGATGGGCAATCAGAAGCTTGTTGCTGATGTTCTGGGCCACATTGATCTACATGGTAATGGTGTGGAAAATGATCAAAATACCAGTTCTTCTACACTACAGGAGTCGGTTATCCCTCAAGTTCCTTCCAATATTGTGGAGAATGAGGTTGATTCCACTACACCACAAGACCCAGCTATGATAGCTTGGGCAGTTACAATTGATGGGTTCATAGCTTCAATTACTAAATCTGTACCAGCCCCTCTAATCCCACAGCTACCAGAAGCAAGTCCTGATGATGAACCCACTGACCATGAAATGGGAAACACATCTGAACCACCTGAGACTCCATCACCACCAAGACCCTCTATCATTACCCCACAACGTAAAAGCAGTAGGTTAGCGAAGAAAGCCAAAACCACAGAAGGAAAAGGAGCAATCCAAGTTGTAGAGGAGTTGCTTGTCAAAAAACTTGGAGACTTATCGCCACCAACAACACAAGAGGAAGCTGACCAGTTCGAGTTTTATGCACAACACTTTGAGCGTCCACTCACCAAGGAGAAGATGGATGCCCTCATGATGCTAATTGAAGTGGGGCAACAAAAAAACAAAAAGAAGAGGGGCAAGCTATCCAAAGTGGAATCTAGAAATATTCAATAGCAGTTAGAAGTTTGATGGAAGTTCTCGTATGCAGCTGGTGGTTTATTTGATGGCCTATTGTTGACGTACCTGCGCTCTTCTGTTTTTAGTCTGGTGCTCTTCAATGGTTCCTTGTTGATTAGGCTTGCATGGTGTTTTTAGCTTAATGTGTTGATGTGGTCTTTGTAGCATTTTGCATGTTAGTTGTGGCCAGCGTGGTTGAGTTCCTTGGCTAAGGAAGTAGTGTTGGTTAGTGGGCTGTTTGTACCGGCGCTGGTTCTTGTGTTGCGTCTTTGACTTGTAGGTAGTGGCTTCTGGTGGTTTGTGGTCAGTTGATGTGTCCGAGTTGTTTCCAGTGAGTTGTTGTATCCCTAGTTGTAAGGGTTTTAGGTCCAGTTTCCCTAAAAAACTGGACAAACTCTTGTTTTATTTTCTTCTTCTAATATAAATCGCGGCAAAGCTTTTGCCGTCCTTTCTAAAAAAAGAAAGAGAGATGGTGGGAGAGTGCTAAGTTAGTGATCTAGGGTTTGATCCCCTTTATCGAAAGCCCCCTTTATTGGTTCAAAGAAATTGAAGAATGCTAGACTTAGTGATAATGCCAATGAATTTATAGCTCTTGTTTTCTATTTTTTTCTCAGAAAATTACCACTAAATCTAGTAGAGAACACTGATATTTTTTTTTGCGAGGAGAGAACACAGAGATTTAATGCTTACAAAATCAAGAACTAGGATTATAGAGTTGAATCGGACTTGATCGATATTCAATGTTTGTCTCGTAGCTAGTAGTTGAATTAATATTTTGTATGAAAAGTTTGTCATGTATTATGGATTCTTTCTATCATAAATTTCACATTTCCATTAATTATTCTTTTCGCCACTCCAACGTTTGAAAGCCCGGCATAATTGTCCTAAGGTCCGTCAGTGCATCACCGGAGTACCAGCCGTTGCTGTCGCTGTCGCTGTGTTGCTAGAACCGAATTGTTGATTGAACCTTTTCCATTTCCAAGAAAAAAAATAGTCCCAATTTTAACCTGATATTTGTCCAAAAACAGTAGATCATGTCGAGCACTACCAGCAGTACTCAAGGCCTAGTTTGATCTGCGGATTCTCCTAGATCCGTTTGCGAAAAGCGGATCTTTGATCCTTTCCCAAGCAAGTGCTGTTTAATCAGGCTCAAAAAAAAAAGTGTTGTTTAATCGCATCAGATCACAAAAGCCCAGGCCTTTCCGGTGCATCAATGGCGGCCATGATCCTTTGCAATGCAAGACTGGCCCATCAAGTACCACCGCCACTGTACAGATTGGGTACGAGTGCATGCATGCACGCACGCAAGCAAGGGCCGGTTTAGATCCGAAAAATTTGGCAAAATGGCACTGTAGCGTGTTTCGTTGTTATTTGGTAAATATTGTCCAATCATGGTCTAATTAGGCTTAAAAGATTCGTCTCGTCCATTTCGTCTAAACTGTGTAATTAGTTTTATTTTTTATCTATATTTAATGCTTCATGCATGTGTCCAAAGATTCGATGTGACGGGGAATCTGAAAAATTTTGCAAAATTTTTTGGGAACTAAACAGGGCCCAAGCAAAGCTTGAATGCCATGGCAGGAGAATTTATGATTATTCTCGCAAGGTCCAGATCGCCCTCATCATTGCAATAGGAGGGTTATGGGGTTATGATGGCCATGATTACTGGCGCAGACCACACACATAGGGTTTTTACACTTTTACTGTACAAGCTGACATGTGGGGCCTATTACTGACCGATGAATACTTTCATACTTACGCAACAGTGGATGTGTGTTGGACCACTTGGACAGAGGACGGTCCGATCATTGCTCTACCTGCCAATGCGTCCGCCACGTTTTGGACAATTGGACTGTGCCTGGTGAAGGGAGATGAGATTGCGTCTGGTCAGCATTAGATCTCGGACCTGTTGTGTTCTATGCATCACTAGGTGTGTATCTAGCCACTCTTGCATTTGGTATAATGAACATCTGTAATCTAGAACATGAACTAGAACATAAACCGGGGAGAGATAGAGACAGGAGGTAAGGGAAAGTGACTGACCATCGGACTTGGCGTAGTTGGAGTGGCAGTGACGTCCCCAGCAGCGGCGTGGACGTCAGGGTCGATGCAGAGGCGGCGGTCGACTTGTGGCGGAGCTTTCAGCCGCGGGCTGTGTACCCTCGAGATCGGCTTAGGTTTAGGACAGTGGGGAGTGGTGGCTGGTGAACCTCGTGACTCGCGCCCCACACCCCACCTCCTCTTTATACTGCGTAGTGCGACGGGGGCCACCAACCTTGAAAGGCTGGACGTCCCCGATCAGGACGTTGGATCAAGGCCCAACGCGGTCGTTGGGACGGGCTGGAGGAGATCAATTCTAACATTCTCCCTCTTGATCTCATCTTATACTTTGAACTTTACACTTAACTTTACACTTATTTCTTTTACCATTCCATCACGGATCAGTGCATAGAGCGTATCTCATCGTCACGGTCAGTCGCCGATAGATTTAACAACTATAATACACATATTTGATATGAAACAGATTCTTTAACTTTGGGCCCTTTATTATCCAGAAATCATAGGCTATACCATAAACCCATGTCGACTGTGTGTTCTCTGAACGCACTAGTTGGTAAGCCTTTGGTAAGCGGATCCACAAGCACTTGCTTGTTATTTATATGTTTAATACTTTTAATATGATTTCGGATTTTCTCCTTTACAACGTATAACTTTAACGTCAATGTGTTTGACAGCACACTTGACCCGTTGTCATAGGAGCAAACTACTTAAATGGTTATTGTTGTTGATAACCATTATCAATTCCAGGTACAAGTTCCTTAACCATTTTGTCTGTCTCATAGCCTCATAACATGCTATGCTATAATTTTATATCACTGATGATACTAAAATGTTTCTTTGGAGTTTTTTCACAATAAAACTCCAACTGCGAGTGTTAGCTACTATGTGAGTTTTACTAAATATCTCGCCAAAATTTAACATTTATACCCATAACTATTTGAGAGTACTAATTCTTTCTTTCTTAGCATGAGGCTGACATTCTTAACTCAATTTTAATGATCTATATCTGGATGGACTTTTGCCAAAACAACCCGGATACGTGAACTACGTCAGAGTAATATCATACTTGTGCATTTATTAAGCTTCCAACAGTCGAAGCATATGGTACCATATTCATTTGATCTATTTCATATTAATTCTCGGAACATCAAGGTTCCCAAAACTATTACCCTTGACCATGAGAACAGGCGTAGGTTTACCCGCATATGTACTTTATTTCTTTAGAAACTTTTCTTAGCATGCCTATGCGATAGTCCTAATACCCATTTTCTTCTATCTCGGTGATTTTCAATTCTTATAACGAGAGACATTTCACCGAGAACATTCTTATTGAATCTTGAGGATAAGAACTTCTTCTTCTCCAGCAGTAGATTGACATCACTACTAGCAAGTAAGGTGTCATCCACATATATAGAATTAGGAAATAAATTTCCCATTCTATAATCTTGTACAAATGCAATTGTCCTCTCATTCTCTTTAACCTAAAATTTTTAATTGACTCTTCAACTTTAAATGCCACTGTCTAGAACTTGCTCTAGTCCATAAGAGATTTCAACAGGTGGCATCCCTTACGTTCTTTTCTTGCCACAACAAAACCTCTGGATTGTGCCATGTAATCATTTTCATACAAATCCCATTGAAGAATGTCATCTTTACTTTCATATGATGTAACTCAGATCATGATGTGCCACTAGCACTCATTGTAATCTATTTATTCTCTTCGCGCAAAAACTTTCGATTGAAGTCGCGCTTTACATCTTTACATATTACCTTTGGTGTCATATTTTATTTTGTACACCTATTATAGCCTACTGTTTTGGCTCCTTAGGAATTTATTCTAGGTCCCAAAATATTATTGGTGCTCATTGATATCTTTCTATTCCCTTTGGAGTTACATTTGTCTTGTAGACCCATTACAGCCTACTATTTTGGCTCCATTAGGAATTTCTTCTAAGTCCCAAACATCGTTGGTCATTTTCAATTTCATTTCATTTTCCTTTGCTTCTTGCCATTTGAACGAGTGAACACCTCTCATGGCTTCTTCAAATGAGGTGGAATCACCTTCTATTTGAATTTCACTAATATAGACTTTATAGTCATCAGATATATCTGATTTTCTTATTCTTTAAGACTTTCTGGAGCCTCAGCTACTTGATTCTACAAGGTCATGTGTAACAAGACTCTTGTTTACATTATTCATCCTCCTTGCAGAGTTAGGTCTGTTTGTACCATGCTCCCCCAGATTGTTCCATCTTCAAACTTTCTCATTTTAGGTTTAATCTGAATACTGGTTAACTATGCTATCTTTCTATCGAAACTGTAAAAGATCTAGGAATTTAGCTATTTCTTTACTTTAGGGGTATCGTTATTATGACCGTCTTACTCCTCCGACAATCACATTCATCTTTTATAGATCACTCTTGCCTTCAATGCATAGTATGCATCGCATTATCTGAAATATGGGGAAGTATCTTTCTTAATTGTCTTTCTTAATTGATCTCATATTTCTCCCCCTCGAAATGTGGTATGAACTTTTCTACCATAATTTCGAAAACTATTCAGAACTCTTGTGAATGAGGAAACTTTGATTACTTACTTCATCCATATGATTGCATCATGCAAAATAAAATTATTTTTTAGTTCGTATGGGAGTATTTTTTTCTCATTTCACTTCAAGAACTAACAGAGTCCTCTTATTATCAGTACTTTTGCAAGTCATTCTTGCATGTCATTCTTATCATGAGGTTCGTTTGTAACTTTCTTTTGTTCTTAAACTTATACTGGGATAGCATAAGAGCTACCCTAAACTTTTCTCCCTGTGCGGGATACACTAAAAGCATATGAGTCATCACAACTTTCTCCCGTCATGCAGGATAAGTACTATGTCAAACTTTTCCCGCCATGCAGGATTGATTAACATAAGTACTATGCCAATTTTATCCCGCCATGCGGGTATTTTCTCAAATTTTTCCCGCCATGCGGGTACTATCACAAACTTTTTCTCGTCATACGAGATAATTTTCTTGAAGAGACATAAATACCAAGATTGGCTCATATTTAATCATCAAATTTAGGAATAAATCTGAATACTCTTTAACACACATTCTTAATTCGACGTTGGTCAAATTAAACATGCATGTCACTTATTATATTTTATATCATGGTGATTAGGACTAAAAAATTATATTACTTATTACATCTCTTATCATGATAATAAAAACTAAAATCTTATTCAAAAAGAGTACATAAAAGGCATTTCTTAAACTAAACTCTTATTGTTCTATTTTTTTCTTGTATCAATATCCCTAAAATCTTTGAAAACTTTTCTTTTCAAGCCACTCTTAAAGAGAACATAGTCCCTCATACAATGACCTTCTTTCTCATAGAACTTGCACTTTGTCTTTTCATCATCTGAGTCACAAGTACTCATATCACTTTCTTTTCTGCCTTCAAGAATAAAAGCATGAAGATCTCTGTCTGAAAAATATTCATCAATGATCAACAATAAACTTTAAAATCTTTAAGTTCTATTATATGTCACCGTTGGGCAGAAATAGAATAAAACGTCATTCTTCTACATTAATTCTATATCACCGTTGGGCAGAAATAGAATTAGTGCATGAAACTCAAATTTCTTATAACTACTCTTCAAAATTAAATTCTCCTGTTGGTTCGAATTTAATGAGAAGATAATCAACATCATTGCAGAGGAAACATGAAAATACATTACATTCTGCTCGCTCTGGAGCATCTCTTATTTCTTATCTATTCTCTGAAAATTGGTCACCTTGACGCAAAATTTATCAGAGATTTAAACTTTAAACATAAAAACTTATAGAATTATAATATTGTTATCATCAATTTTGGTCAGAAAATAACAATACCATATCTAACTTTAAACTTAAACTCATAAATAAACTTATAATATTGTTATCATCAACGTTGGTCAGAAAATAACAATATTATAATTTATCTTGACTATAAACCGACTATTCCTCCAATTAAAATTTTTCTATTGGTTCGAACTTTAACTGGAGGATCAACTTTTAATCATTCATTGAATAACTATAACTGTTCTTCAAATTAAATCCTTCTGTTGGTTCGGATTTGATGAGAAGACAATAAACTTTAACTTTGCAGTGAAAACATAAACAATTCTTAGAATAATATTAATTTAGAAGCATCACTGTGTACTTATCCATTCTCTGAGCAATTATCACGTTGGTTCAAATTGAATACAGATGAAAAACAAAATAAAATTCTTCAAAATTTGCTTCTGAAAATAATAAACTCAATTTACATGCTTTACTGTGCATTTTTTGCAGCCGGCCCGAAAGCCCATCTTGCCCGTTGTGCTTTTTTCTTTGGGTCGTGGCCCAACTCGCGTGCGCATTGCGTGTCAGCCCGTGGCCCAGTGCGCGCACACCATTCTGGTGGTCACTCCCACGGTGGCCCAGCGGCGGACAGCCGGCCCGTGGCCAGCCACGCGGAATGCGCTACCCGCGCCCAGGCCACAACCTGGGCCTGGGCCGAGATTTCCCCTATGGGCCATCGATCCCGTCGGCCTGGTAAGCTCTGAGCAGTGCCAGTCGTTGGATCCGATCGGACGGTCTACCGTCTAGATTGGGGAAACAAAAACCCCCAGCGGCCGGCCGTCACCCCCAAACCCCAGCACATTTCATTTCTCTCCCCGCCTTTCTCTTTGTCCGGCCCAGGGGCAATGGCGGCGGCCATGGTGGCCACCCAACTCCGGCGAGGAGGAGCACAGCTGGTGTAGATCTGGCTCCCAGCACCCTTCTTTTCTCTCTTCCCCACACTCTCTTATCCACAGCTTCAGCAGCAGCAGCGCCCGGCCAGCGGCCACCCATGGCGACCCGGCTAGAGAAGAGCGGCGACGCACCAACGCAAGGCCCCCTCGCCGGCGCGCGGGTTTGCCCAAGGGTGAGCCCGCCGCTGTCGAGCGGTCCTGTGGTGGTGCCCTAGCAAGCCAACACATCGCAGCTCGCCCTGTTCTGCCTGGGCGCCAGCGGTCCGCCCGCGCGTCGGCGATCTGCTCGAGCGATGGCGGTCTGCCCGCGCGACGGCAGTGATGAGGTAGGCCTGGTAGAGTCCTTTCCCTCTCTTTTCTTGCCCCTTCTAAGGTTAGGGTTTCACTGTGGGTTGGGGATTTTAGTTTCTCTTTCTTGATTTGATTCGAATCAACTCCTTTCTTATTAATCGAACTAGATCTACACTGTAACGAGGCTCCAATACCATTGTTGTGTTCTATGCATCACTAGGTGTGTATCTAGCCTGTTACAACTCTTGCATTTGGTATAATGAGCGTATGTAATCTAGAACATGAACTAGAACATGAACCGGGGAGAGAGAGATAAAGATAGGAGGTAAAGGAAAGTGACTGACCATCGGGCTTGGCATACTTGGAGTGGCAGTGACGTCCCCGGCAGTGGCGTGGACGTCGGGGTCGATGCAGAGGCGGCGGTCGACTTGGTGGCGGAGCTTCCCACCGCTGGCTGTGCACCCTCGAGATCGGCTTAGGTTTAGGACAGTGGGGAGTGGTGGCTGGTGAACCTCGTGACTCGCGCCCCAGACCCCACCTCCTCTTTATACTACGCAGTGCGACGGGGGCCCACCAACCTTGAAAGGCTGGACGCCCCCGATCAGGGCGTTGGATCAAGGCCCAACGCGTGGAGGAGATCAATTATAACAGGACCATGTATACATCTCTCATGTCTCAAACCGTGTACGTCCTCCTATCACGTTATGTATTGTGTACTAGGAAAAATATTTTCAAAGATAGGCATTTTTATTTTTCACAAAGGGTGGCATTATGCATTGTAATAGGAGTGAAAAGCATTTTTAAAGGTGGACATGTTTAATTTTTAAAGGTGAACATGATCTATGGTCTTCTACTCGAATGATTTTATCATTACTAAAACTAATTGTAATGAACATGTGGAACAATGGTCGGGCTTCCTGAATTTCGTAAATCAGAGCTTGAACAAATTTTTAGAGGGACTTTGAATTGTTTCATTTGAACTTTCATTCATTCTTGGCATTCATATGGACTTCATTTAATAGCATACCAAAATATGTGTTATCAAATGTGGGTTGGAGCATATATCAAATGTGTAACAATGTTCCTCCATAACTCCATTCCCTGATCTCTAGCTCATTCAAATGTGCCCCAAGCCATTCGAAAAAAAAGAAAGTGCACCCACCATTTCATCTGGTGGCACTGTGCTGGAGAGAATCCGACCATTAGCCATGGTACTCATGATCATCGAATGATCCATCTGGTATTCTTATGTATAACATATCACCGTATAATCCGGTAGCATTGTTCTCCGGTGTCTTTAGACTTGCCATCCGTACTGATGTTCACCAGATCATCCGCCGGGTGGTTCTTTTCTTCGGTCTTCGCCATATCATCTAGTATAGACTTTGTTTCTCTACCCAACCTTACTTGGGGTGAAAATGGTACGGATATTGTCCGACCGTATTCGAAACCGAATCCATTTAGAGGGGTTTAAATCTGTCCATATCCGAATCCGGATATTCAACATCCGATATCATATCCGTATCCGAATACTGAAATTGCATATTTATGATGTCGATATCTAATCGTATCCTATCCGGCATGGTTGACACTATCGGTATTCGAATCTGAATTCGGACAGAAATATAAAAACAAATGTAATATTAGCTATATCCGTCTGTATCCGATCCGTTTTCATCCCTACTTACTAATCATCACCAAATGATGTGTTGTCTTCTGATCAACCGATCTGGTGTATGGTTTGGCATGCGTTTTGACTCAGTTGTACTTAGATCATGACCAAAAACTTAGACCTTGCATCCCTAGGTCCTATATAAACATGTCTTTTTTTTTGCCAGGACTATATAAACATGTCTAATGGATCTCACATGTTAGTTCTACTGATTAGACTGTCATCAAAACTACAAAAATCAGACAATGAATATGGCAAGTGCCAATATTAGTTATGAAACCCTAAGGATATTTTCATTCCCTAGAATGATATTTTAAAACCTTAGCGAAATCTGAAATCATATACTCCCTCTGTTTCAAATTATAAGTTGCTTTAACTTTTTTGGTACATCTATTTTGCTATGTATTTAGATAAATAATATGTCTAAATACATAATAAAATGGATGAACAAAAAAGTCAAATCGACTTATAATTTGGAACGGAGGGAGTAGTACGGTTTGTTTCTCGCCTTGAAAATTTCCCAAGTTTTTCTCTACTTATAAAACCGTAGGTGTGCACTTTCCTTGCAACTTTTCCTAAGAGCATCTCTAACAGTTTGGAAAATTTTGTTTCCCAAATCTCGTTGTTTGCCAACTCCCAAAATAATATGGGGAGGAAAAAAAGATCCCATCTCCAACAGTTTGGCAAATTTTGTTTCCAAAAACCCAAAAACTCAAAAACCCGCTAATGAAACGAAAAGACCCGCTAAGCGAACGAAGAGCCCCGTTAAGCGAACGAAGAGCCCCGCTAAGCACGAGAAAACTACGATGTGCGGCCGGTGCCCCGCGCGCATATATGCGCGCAATCGACCGAGATTTGCCAACTTGCCAAAGATGCCAAACCCAAATATCAAACTATTAGAGAAGTATTTTTCTTATTTTACCAAAAATTTTCGGATACCAAACCTATATGTCAAACTCTTGGAGATGCTCATTTTAATCCGTAGTAATACTGTTGGATTAATTCTTCAATGCGATTTGGTGTTAGGGGCCCATTTTGTTGTGAATTTGGTTTACGCGTGCAAACGTTTCCCGTTGCAGCAGATTTTGTTTAGGCACGTGCTTGCTGTTGTGTGCCGTCTTTTTTATTTTTTAGCCCTTTTTCGAAAGATTTTCTCAAATATGTCCCTGACGGAAAGATTTTAGAAAATGGACCCAGGGCTTGGCGCCATCCACGCTGGCGCCAAGGTAACACAGCTTGTCGCCATTAACGTTGGCGCCAAGCCCCCATGCCACTTGGCCGACGACGCCGAGTTGACGCTGATGTGGCAGCACCTTGGCGCCGTCACCATTGGCGCCAAGCTTGGCGCCATCATCATTGGCGCCAAGCCTGGCACCATGGATCTTGGCGTCGAGCTGTTGGAATTTCTTCAGTTTGAAATTTTACCATGAGATGGACATATAAAAATTTGTTAAGTCTATAAATTTACCATGAGATGGGACATATTGGAATTTTACCATGACATTGACAAATTTGATGTTATCCCATGGTAGTTGGTATTCTAACATATCCAGGCCGCAGCAAAAATCCTGACTACCTAATTTTACCGTGAGATGGACATACAAAGCTCTAAATTAACATGACTTAGACCCTAATTTTTCTATGAGATGGACATACAAAATTTTGGCAAAGTCTTAATATTTACCATATGATGGGCAACCTAGAAATTAGCTAAGTCTTGAATTTTACTATCACTCGACTATGCTAGAATTTGGCTAAGTCTGAATTTTTGCTATGATTTGAACATTGATAAATTTAAAATTTTACCATGACTTGGATATTGAAAAAGGGTTTCATGTTTTGGATTTGGATATTTAAAATTTTTACTATGATTTGGACCATAATTCCATGACTTAACGTGAAGCCCTTTTTACTATGACTTAAAATTCCATCTTATGGTAAAAATAGGGTCCAAGTCATGGTAAAATTTTAAATATCCAAGTTCAAAACATGAAATCATTTTTCAATATCCAAGTCATGGTAAAATTTTAAATTTATCAATGTCCAAATCACAGTAAAAATCCAGACTTAGCCAAATAAATTTGGATTTTTGTTACGGCTTGGATATGTTAGAATACCAACTACCATGTGGTAGACATATGGAAAAATGGTTTTTTTTACCATGACTTGGACATTTACAAATTTAAAATTTTACCATGACTTGGATATTGAGAAATGTGACTAACTCTAGAGTTTTTACAGTGACTTTATGTTTGATCACTTAGAACAACCTAGAAATACTTAGCATAAAAAATGATATACATGGTATCAGGTATGTGGCGTCATTGGTGACGACGCCAAAGTGCTGCCACGTCAGCGCCAGCTCAGCGTCGTCAGCCAAGTGGCATGGGGGCTTGGCGCCAATGTTAACGGCGCCAAGCTGTGTTTCCTTGGCGCCAGCGTGGATGGCGCCAAGCTCTGAGTCCATTTTCTGAAATCTTTTCGTCAGGGACATATTTGAGAAAATCTTTTGAAAAAAGGCTAAAAAACAAAAAAAGACGGTTGTTGTGTGTAGATAAATCCAGACATGCGAACGCAAACTTGCAAACCATGCACCCCCTGTTTCTCGTTGTGGCCTGTGACCGTGAGTCTGTCAGGGCCATCAACTGCCTTCGTGAACTCGAAATGCAGTGATGGCCACTGCCATTATAAATCATCAGAGTCTACACATGAGTACCTACGGCGACATGGCCGCATGGACCAAAGGAGAGGAGGCCCTCGGCCCTCTACTTCACTTGTCACCACTGCATGCCTCATGTCATCATCCCCATAAAGCAGATGCTTTTGTGCCTTTTCATCGATCAAACGAGCTGCTGCAGGTCTCATGGAGTCATGGCCACTTGCCACTGTTTCCTGCCAGATGGTTGAAAGATGGAGAGAACCCATTTTTATATGACTGTCTCTGTGGCCTGATGTCACCATTGCTGAAAGCAAGGATTGCCACAATTGCATACTCCTACAGTACATACTATGTTTGGAACATGGAAGTTTCAAATGATTATTTTTGGGATTTGTGATAATGTACTGTTTGATGCAGAATTCCTGTATAAAAATTCATAAGCAAGTTCCTACGTTCTACCATAATAAGCTATCAATACAGTAGGGCCTCAATGTGAGCGACTAATTAGTGTCATCATCTGTCATGTGCATATTGAGTGGCTGCTCCTAAGTCCTAAAAGATTTTCACGGTATGAACCATCCAGTAATCCAGTTGCATCCAAGATGCGGCTTTTACTGGGCCATCACCGCCACTATGGCCGCTAATGGGGAACATGTCTCGGTTGCCTGCGCAGTGCGGTCCTTTTCGTCCATGCTATCATCGGTTCAGTTCGTCAGTGCGCTGCTGTCGTTGCTGCTGCTGTGTTTGTGTGCGTCGTGCGCAATTGCGATGCGTGCTGATCCACTTCTGAAAATTCACCCAGAGGACAGATAAAATCTTGCGGGGGCCTCAGAGTGGATTGATTTGGTCACGATTGATTGAGTGGCGTCCAGTGGGCGATGGCCATCATGCACGCAATCATGCAGGTAACGGCCACTGATGTGAATGTGATGCGACGTTCATGGCTGATGCCTGATGGCCAGATGTTTCCTTCTGTCATTAGCTGTGGTAGCTGGTAGTGGCGTTAGCGGTCTATATGTTGGTGGGCATGGAATCCTAAGTGAATGTTGGAAATTGTGGGGTACTCCATTGTAATATAAAGGATTTTCCGTATGTGTGGGAGGAAAATCGGATTCACTCTCATAATAGAGGGTTGTAAGAAGGATTTTAATCCCTGTCTGAGTGACCAAGTTGTACACATCGGCACGTTTAACATGGCACCACGTAGGTCAAAATTGTTGTCAAAACCGCTCAACCTACTGGTTTCAAAAGTTGCAGGAGTCCAACCATCCAGTTCTCGATTGAGAGAGAAGCGAACTGACTATAGTTTAGTTGGTTGAGGTTTTTTATGGTGGAACCTATCACCCAACGCGTCCTCAACTTGACGCGGGTGCTCGTTTTTTTATTCATTCCATAATTTAACCAGCGTTGTTCTTTCAGTTGTAGGACACTTGCCCATCGACAACAATGCGTATTGATGACTTCATTAATCTCAACATTTGTCGAAAGTGCTCATATTAGAGGTGCTCAATGTGTAAGGTGTGTACGTGTAGGGTTGGATAACAAGCCAGCTCGCCTCGGCTCGGCTCGTCTCGTTTACGAGCTCGAGTTTGCTCGTTTAGCTCGTGAACCAGGTATAAAATAAAATACAAGAATAACATAACCGTGAGCCTTAAATCAAACAAAAATTAATATGTGCTAACATATATAGAGGTATAACATATACTATAGTATTGCACCACATATCCATGGTCTATACTCCATACAATACATAATCTATCCATAATTCCATTATTGATTATCCATACATCCATTAAAAACAAAGTGACTGAGTCATAATAATCTCAAGTTTACAGGTTCTAGGCCAGTGCAAGACATGAAGTTATATGAAAAAAATACAAGTTCAAGGCCAATATATTTGGCTCGTTAACTATACGAGCTAAAATACTGAAGGTCGTTGAAAAATATAAATGAGCCAAGCCACTGTAAAGCCGAGTCGAACGAGCTACCAGCTGCGAGCTTTTGGTTATGTGCGTGCATACATAGCTATGAATTTGCGTGCAGTGTCGACATCTGATTAGCCAAAAAAAAAAAACTGAGCAAAGTCGGAGGAGGTGAAAGGGATCCTTTTGTTTTTTCTGCTTGTCATGGGGTCATGCGCTTGCTCGCTGATGGTTTACGGTCTTACGGGCCGCCGAAAGCAGCAACCCTGTAAACGTCAACTGGGCTAACAATGTTATACGAGTCACCGAGCAACTTGCCCAGCCCAGTCTGAACGGGAGAATCCCGCACGTTTCTGCAGATGATCATCGTATTCATACAATAAAAGTTAATATTGGTAATAATATGACAATGTTGTACGGAGTATTAATTATGTTTTGAATTAAATTACAACCTAGATAGGATTTTTTTTTCTTTCGTCGTGAGGCATTAAAATATTTACTCGCAAATGTATCTTAACTTTAGTTTTTATACTATGCATGTGTTGGTAGAGTTAGATATCAAAGTTCAGTGACTTATTTTGAGAATCTATAAAAATATGTAATTTTAATATCTTATTAAAGTTGGCATGGGTTGGTCGTCATCGTGTCTCGATTTTCACATGTTAGCACTTGTCGAGAGTTGCATCGGTATATATGGATAACTTAAAGATTTGCACTGATACGCGGATAACTTAAAAATTTGCAGTGATATACAGATAACTTGGAGAAATATTTATTTTGATTAGATTGAATGAAAATTTGCTTAATATTTCAGTTTACAATTTAATTGGTTAGACCATTGACTGATTCATATTATAGTAATAATTTATATTTAATTAAAACTAACAATTTAGTAATAGAAATATTTATTTATTAAGGGTCATAATTTCAAACGTAATACCGTATTTATTTTTACCTTTATCTTTATATAAGAAAAGTATAGTACTTTATTAGAAAAGAGAAAACAAAATAAAATCACGGAAGAGGCAATCACAGACACCACCGTGCACGAGCAGGGCAGCACATCCAGAACTAGCAGGTGGCCCCGTATTGTAAAGTGAATGGAATGAACAAGATTTGGGAACAACTATCCATTTCATTGATATCTTTGGATTATATACAAGTGAAGGGTCGCGTCGTACGGTCGCCGTACGGACATCGTACGGACGCAACAGTTTGGGGAATGGCAACTGTTCACTGGAACTGTCTATTACCGAAGGGACATGCCCCTTCGTAGTGCTAACTGCTTATACTAACTAACTGCTAATCCTCTTTCTCTTGATGAGATCACCAGTACGAAGAGGTGTCTGTTAGGAACAGATATCGTTTCGTAACACTCCCCCTTGATCGAATTTTTCTTGAGATCAATGCAGCTGTAAGCTTGGATTCCTCGAAAAACCCTGTGGGAAAAATCTGAGGAATATGCATGTATAGATATGCCATAAAAACTCATTTAAATCTTATAGGAAAATAAGGAGAAAATAGCATATATGAGTGTGATTTAAATAAACCACTATGTCATTGATATCCCATTAAAAACCCCAGTGGGAAAAAAATATTGGAGATATGACATATAGATTGCTCATCCAAAAACCTTTTTAGGAAAAATATGAGGATCAATATAAAATGATATGTCGCTAAAACTCCTGTAAAACCCCGTGGAAAAATTAGGAGAAAATATGACGACATATTATTGGTATTGCCTCTTGGATAACTCATATGAAAAACCTTTTCAGGGAAAAACCATGGATGAGTTGTGAGGGTAATATGTGTCTTTGATATTTCCCACAAAAACCCCGGTAGGAAAAATAGGAAATATGGCACATGCTTATGTTAATATTACCTCATTAAAAACTTTAACAAGAAATCTTGTGAGTAAAACTTGTTAAAGAAAAGAGTATAATATGATGCTGGTACAGGTCTACATCTAGGGGATGTCTCCCCCTGATTCTAGCAAATCTCGAAGTCGGTGCATACCAATTCCATGTACCAATTTTTGAAATACAGAAGTTGATAAAGACTTAGTAAATAGGTCAGCGAGATTATCACATGACTTGATTTGTAAGATGTTTATTTCCCCACTTTCTGGTAGTTCATGGGGATAAAACAATTTAGGAACAATATGCTTAGTGATATTGCTCTTTATGTAACCTGTTTGCATCTGTGTAACACAAGCAGAATTATCTTCATAGATAATTGTAGGTGATTCAATTGCACCTAGACCACATGACTGTTGTATGTGGTTAATCATTCTGCGAAGCCATACACATTCTCGTGATGCCTCGTATAGAGCAATAATCTCAGAATGATTAGTAGAGGTTGCTGTCAGAGTCTGCTTAGAAGACTTCCATGAAATAGCTGTACCTCCATGTAGGAATACAAATCCTGTTTGGGATTTTTCGTTATGAGGATCAGATAAGTAACCAGCATCTGTATAACCAATCATACTGGGATCATGATTTTTCTTGAAGAATAAACCAAGATCCTTTGTGCCATTAAGGTATCTGAGGATACACTTCGCTCCCGTCCAATGACGGCGAGTTGGATCCGCACTATGCCTAGCTAGTAAGTTCACTGCAAATGCAATATTAGGCCTGGTGCAATTTGCAAGATACATAAGTGCGCCAATGACACTGAGATATGGGATTTCTGGTCCCAATATCTTTTCCCCAATATCCCGTGGTCTGAATGGATCTTTCCCTATTTCTAAGGTACGAACAACCATCGGGGTTTTAATAGGGTATGATTTATCCATATTGAATTTCTCCAATATTTTCTGGATATAGGCTGACTGATGCACTAAAATCCCTGAAGGACGGTGCTCAAGTTGTAAGCCTAGGCAATACTTGGTCTTACCCAAATCCTTCATCTCGAATTCTGTCTTCAGATGTTTGCGTGCTTCATCTATGTCCTTTGGGTTGCCAATGATATTTAAATCATCAACATACACGGATATAATACAAAATCCCGTTAGAGATTTCTTAATGAAAACACATGGGCAATCATCATTGTTGGAGTATCCTTTCTTTAGAAGGAATTCACTCAGTCGGTTGTACCACATTCGTCCCGACTGCTTTAAGCCATATAATGACTTTTGTAGTTTTACACAATACATGTCGCGGTTTGCGATTGGATTCGGAATTTGGATTCCATCGGGAACCTTCATATATATGTCCGAATCAAGTGACCCATATAAATATGTTGTCACCACATCCATCAACTGTATAGATAGATGATTTTGAACTGCCAATGATATTAAGTATCGGAAAGTAATTCCACTCATTTCTAGAGAATAGGTTTCATTGTAATCAATGCCAGGTCTCTGCGTGAACCCTTATGCTACTAGCCTTGCTTTATATCTCACCACCTCGTTGTTTTCATTTCGTTTCCAGACGAAAACCCATTTAAAGCCTACAGGAAAAACTTTGGAAGGCGTAGGTATTGCAGATGTGAATACCCCTCTTTTCATGAGCGAGGCTATCTCAGCTTGGATTGCTTCTTTCCATTGAGCTCAGTCCGAGCGCTTTTTGCACTCTGCCATGGTCTTAGGATCTGGATCATTGAGAAAGATTTCTGCAATTGTTGCGGAGAAGTACATGTCAACAACAGTAGTCTTACGATCGTATGATTCTCCAGAATCGATATAATTGATGGAAATTTCTTTCACCCCATTATTTGACTTAACATTTCCCAAAACTATGGAGTTAGGGTGTTCCGATTTCCTAGGATCAGAATTTGGATGCACCGTTGATCCGAGTTGTGGATTTGGTCCTGGTGTTGGACTTTTATCCACTATTGGGTGTCTACCAACTTGAGGTTGGCTTGGATTTACTGATTTTGACGATTTGGTCCTCGATTTCCTCTGACGCTTACTTGGAGCATTATCCATAGGAGCAGCCGTACTTCTCCCCCTCTTCTTTGGAAGTGGGAGTTGAATGGTTTTTATTGGTACCTCCACTCTTTCGGGCGCATTGTGAGCAGGATAAGAGGATTTAGTGGCACCCTTATAATCAGTAAATGCTTCTGGCAGGTTATTTGCAATATGTTGCAAGTTTATGATTTTCTGAACATGTTGTTCAGTCTCTAGAGTACGTGGATCTGAGGGGGAAATGCCTTGGGCATTCCAGTTGATTTCCTGGCATTCGTTTTGGTACTTGAAGTCTCCCCCTAATGCTAGAAAATGGTCCTCATTAAATATGCAATCAGCGTACCGGACCGTGAATAAGTCCCCTGTAAGAGGCTCGAGGTATTTGATAATCGATGGAGATTGATATCCCACATAGATACCAAGTTTTCTATGTGGACTCATAGGAGTACGCTTAGGTAGTGAGATCGGTACGTATACAGCGCAACCGAATTTTCGCAGATGGGAAATATTTGGCATATTCCCACGTACTAATTGCAATAGGGAGACTGCATGATATGCAGTTGGTCGCAATTGAATTAAGTCAGCAGCGTGTAAGACTGCATGACCCCAACATGAAGTTGGTAGATTGCAATGTTGTAATAATGGTCTTGCAATGAGTTTAATTCTCTTAATAAGAGATTCTGCTAAACCATTTTGTGTATGGACATATGGGACAGAGTGCTGAACATGAATTCCCAAAGCCATACAATAATCGTTGAAAGCCTTTGAGGAAAATTCAACAACATTGTCCATTCGAATTGATAGAATTTGATGTTCAGGATTATGTGCTCTAAGTCTAATAACTTGAGCAATAATTTTAGCAAATGTATGGTTACGTGTGGACAAAAGACACACATGAGACCATCTAGTAGATGCATCTATTAGAACCATGAAATACCTGAATGGTCCAGACGTTGGTTGTATGGGGCCACAAATATCTCCTTGAATGCGTTCAAGAAATTTAAGTGGCTCATTTTGGATCTTAACAGGCGATGGCCGTACGATCAATTTCTCTGTAGCACATGAAGTGCACATAAAATCTGAAGATTTTGAGAATTTAGTAGTGTTTAACTCATGACCATTCGAATTGCTGATAATTTTTCGCATCATCCCAACACTAGGATGGCCAAGGCGTTCATGCCAAGTTTTGAATGCGTCAACATTCTGGAAAATTACCTTGTACGCAACATACGGTACGGGTTTGATGTATGTGTAGTACAATCCGGATGAGAAAGAGGGAATTTTATCAACAATTCTTTTGCCATATCCGTTATTTTTAGTAACAAGAAGAATTTTCTTATTATTGTCATCACTGGTTTCGATGTGAAAACCATTTTGACGGATATCTCTATAACTTAACAAGGTACGCTTTGAATCAGGATACAATAAAGCATCCTCAATTGTAATTTGGGTACCCATAGGGAGTACGATAGTGGCACGACCAGAGCCAACAATCGTAGCATCGCGCCCAACGATTGTCAAAACATTTCCTTGTCTTTTAGTAAGAGTTTGGAAATATTTTGTTTCCCTAAGAATAGAATTAGTGGTGCCGCTATCCACTAGGCATAACTCCTCTTCCATCGGATCGACCCCCGTAGAAACTATATATAAATAAAGAATTCAATATGAAATTCTTTGATGATATATAGAATACATACTTTATTTATTGAATATCAAATGTGTACAATACATTTATTGGATATCCAAACTAAATAGTGATGACATTATTAAATATTTACAACACATAGGACATAAATTGTTTTAACTATTACAATCACTAGGACATAAAGACACTAGAATCTAAGGGATTGGGAGCCTATTGAAAGTCTCCAAATATGTCGTTGGATGCATATTCCACGATCATATTCCCTGTATCAGCAAGATCCTCGCCTCCTCGTATGTTGTTGTTGCTTGGTTTCATTGGAACTTGTTGCGAACAACCAGCCTCTTCCCTGGTGGTGTCAGGTCGAAGATTGAAGTGGGTTTCATACTTCTGTCCTGGTGCAGCTCGTCCGCGACCCACAGACTTTAAGTAGAGATCAACAAGATGACTTGGGGTACGACATTTCTTAGTGGTATGGCTATAACAACCACACTTTTGACATATAGGTTTGTTATCCCTGCGTTTGGAAATGTTGTTACCCTTGTTGGAAACACGATTTTGGAATTTATTGTTGCGTCTGCGTTTGTTTTTATCCTTCTTGGAGTTTCCTTGATGATAGTTCTTTTCAGATCTATCATTAGATTTGGGTTTATTCTGAGTGTATGCATGTACTTTAGGCAATGGAGCAGACCCTATGGGACGCTGCTGATTATTCTAAACCATAAGTTCAGAATGTTTTTCGGCCTCAAGTAGAGTTTGGATAAGCTCTGAATAAACCTGAAAAAGCCTTTCACGGTATTGTTGTTGAAGAATCCTTTCAGAGGGAAGCATAGTAGATAGAGTTTTTTTCTATCTTATCCGCATCTGTAGGTTCTTTCTCGCAGAATTGCAACTTGGAACAAATCCTATGAACAACATGATTGTAATCACTCACAGTTTTAAAATCCTGTAAGCGAAGTTACGTCCACTCATAGTTGGCCGCGGGCAGAACAAGTGTCTTTTGTTGTTCATAGCGTTGCTTAAGAGAATTCCATAAATTTCGTGGGTTCTCTTCCAACAAGTATTCAGCCTTTAAGGTCAGGATGAATATGGCTCCTAATGAGATATAGGGTCGTGTATACATGTTGATCATCAAGTGGTGCAACACCCTCTTCGGGTGGTAACACGGCTCGATAAAGTCCACGGGACGCAAGACTAACTTTTACGTCCACAGCCCATGTGGGATAATTGTGGCCGTCTAGAGCGAGTAAATCAAACTCTTTGACAGTCATTGATCCGTGGAAGGTTCAGAGGCACGTGCCTCTGGTGTCGTAGTGTCGTTCCTCTCTATGTTCACGAGCAAAGTGCTGATGACGTATTGTAAAGTGAATGGAATGAACAAGATTTGGGAACAACTATCCATTTCATTGATCTCTTTGGATTATATACAAGTGAAGGGTCGCGTCGTACCGACGCCGTACGGACATCGTGCGGACGCAACAGTTTGGGGAATGACAACTGTTCACTGGAACTGTCTATTACCGAAGGGACATGCCCCTTCGTGGTGCTAACTGCTTATACTAACTAACTGCTAATCCTTTCTCTTGATGAGATCACCTGTACGGAGAGGTGTCTGTTAGGAACAGATACCGTTTCGTAACAGCCCCGTGCAGTTGCGCGGGCACTGTTTATGGCTTGGTATGGTACTGTTTTATGGCATGACGGCGCGACTGTGAACTGGGTCACTGACATGGTGTGTGTGTATATATATATATATATATATATATATATATATATATATATATATAGACACACACACGAGCCATCACTCTGAGTTCCGTCGAGGTTCGTTGAGTGTTTGATTAGTTCAGCATTCGTTTCTTGTTTCGTCCTTCTAATGACTGAGAAGTAGTAACACCCGGATGTAGCCCTGAGCAAATTTAACCAAGAACCGAACCGAAAGAATCAAAACCAAAATTGAAAAATTCGATTCCTTATTCGGTTTCTGATATTGAGGAACCGAAATAATCAAAGAAAATTTGGTTCCTACTCTCGGTTAACCGAATTAACCGAAAGAACCGAATTGCATGAATTATACTCATTTACTTGTATTTTGTAAGATTATGTTTGGTTTATGTGTAGTGTTTTATATTTGAACTGCTAAATATTTGTGTCACTATATTACTATTGTTTTCTTATACATTATTATTATTATTAAAAATGAATATAGTGTTACATAAATTTGCCTTAGAACACGTATATTTATTGTTGTCTTGAGGTCTTCTGAAAAAATTCGGTTAGTTCGGTTAGAACCGGAATCGAACCGAAATAACCGAGAACCGAAATACTCGGTTCCTGAATTTTTTTTGGAACCGATCGGTTCCCATTTTCTAGGAACCGAATTTCATCAATAACCAAGGGAACTGAACCGAAACCAAACCGAGAACCGAACGCCCACCCTGACCTGGATGAACCCTTGCATGAGGCAACTGGCATGACCAAATCACTCAACGTGACGGTGAAAATCAGTGGGACTTTTGTTATAGGCTTTAGATGCACATGTATTCACCTCAATCCACATGTGTTAGAGTGGATTATGATGTAACTTAGTTTTATTTTGACTCCAATCCATTTTAACACATGTGGGCAGGATTTTCAATTTCAGTTTTTGAAATATTTCGCCACCACCAAAATTACTGAATTTCACGAATTTCATGCGAAATTTCGCCAAAAATTTTTTAGAGACTTAAACATAAAGTCTGTTTTTTTAAAATCTTTTAGATCTAAACAAAATAGTAGCATGATTTATGACTATACATGTACTAAGTAGAAGAATATCCAACATAAACAATAGAACATATAAGTCTACAGTTGTATAGCACAATAATTAGTGTAATACGAAATTTCGGATTTTTTTCGACCGCCACACAAATTCCCAGAATTCACAAAATTTCGATGAAATTTAAACCCTGCATGTGGGTTGAGTACATTCAAACAATCCCATAATCCACATATGTTGAAATGAATTAAAGTAAAATTTAGTTATTTTTCTACTCAAATACACCCTAATACATGTGAATTGAGGTACATGTGCATGTAACCGTGATTGAATCAGGTGCAAAAGCAAGTTCAGTCACGTGTCGCCACGATTAGCTAGAGCCTGATAGTGATAATCCCCTGGTTTCCCGTCGTTATTTTTCTCAATGAAGATTGCAGTACCAACAACAAAGCATCCAACCAGAAGCAAAAGCACACCCTGGTCTGTTGTCTCGCCCAGCACTCTGGATATACATTTTGGGCCAGGCAATCCATGTATCTTGAAGCGGAAAAAACTGCTCGGCTACTGCAGTAACAAACATGTCTATCTTAGAAAATTCAACTACTTAGCAGAAAAAAACAGCTTTCCAAGTTACTAACTATCCAAAGCGAACAACGGAAAATATTCAAGGGCATTAAGAGCCTTTTACCACGACCACCCACCAATTTTATGGAGACCTACGAAATGCCGACTAGTCATTCAAGGCTTACAAAGTCAACATGTCCCAGAAACTGATAAATAATACTCTTAACTGCTGATACAATTAGCCGCAGCATATTTTACAACTCTGGATCACTCAACAACAGCCATCTCAGCGAAATTATGAGATAGCACATGCTAAACCTATTTCCCAAGCTAAGCTATGGAAAAGGTCAAAACTTATAGTGGGGCTGCTAGAACCCCCATGTCAATCGGCCAAGCTATCAAGGAAGCCCTGTAGCTCCCGCAGGCCCTCTGCAGATATGCTTCTCTGTACACGAGGCCTAGGAGTTGTTAGAGCAGGAGGCGGCCTAGAGTTGAAGCAGACGACAACCACAGAAAGGTTATCACCGCTCTTCCTCTTGATGGCCTCATCAACTAGTTCTTTACAGCAAGTGGCCGGGTCATTGTGCTCTTGGAGCTTACGGCGGGCAAAATCTACCGCATTTTGGCTGCGGAATACATCCCAGATCCCATCACAACCCATGATCAGGAACTCATCCTCTTCAGTCAGATCTGCTGTCATTACCTCAGGCTCGGCACTGAGAGGGCCAAGACCATCACATGACTTCATGCCTTCCATATGCCAATCCCCAATTGCTCGCGCGACATTAAGCTGCCCGTTCAGGTACTCATCATCGACATATCCACCCAATGCCTCAATACGCATCTTCTCCCTGTTGCAAGATGGTTTGTGATCCATGGACATCTCGATTGCCTTTCCACGACGACAAAGTACTGCTCGACAATCACCAGCATTTGCGACCAAAAGTGACCTGTTGAGCACCCAGAGACAGAAATATGCCAGCAGCTGAGGATGAAGTGAAAAGCATGTGCAAAATTTAACAGATCAGAACTCACAAATTTAATTATTCACAAAATTAGCTATCTTCAGGACATTCCTTAAACGAGAACAAATGAATATTGTTGAGAAAAAACACATGCATGCACCATAAAAATTTGCAAATACGCAGTCACCAAAGGGCAGGGGATGCAGATCCTTGTAGGCAGTGGCGGAGCCAGCCGAAAATTTTAGCTGGGGCATACTAAATGAACAAATCGCATATACCAGCGCAGTGTCATCAAGTCTAGCAACAGGCCTAGTATCCTACACAATATACTAAGTTCAAACTCTCCGTTAATGGCAGACAAACTATTTACAGCACTGAGTTCCATGCAAATTGCTAATGACGCATTTAGCAAGAGAATTTTAAGCCCAACCAGTAATGTTTGAGAAAATTTCATACCTATTATGTTTGCTTAAGGCCAATGGGGACAAATTGAGCAAAACTTCTTGTACAGAGAGCAATAAAGAAGTAATTCCCTAATTTGTTATATTTCCCAGTTGGCCAGCTCTCCAATAGCCTTGCTTCCCATGGAGGACGATAGCGCCGAGCGTTACGAGCCGATGGACGATTGGGCTGCTGCGTCTCTTCTAGCATTGTTAGGTTGGCCTCTTTTCGTTCCGGGCCTGCTAGCCAGTAAGGCTATGGACCAGTAAGCCCAACGAGCCATACCCCTTCAGCAGACAGTAGTAGTAGTAGTTTCTTGCCTGATCGTTTAGATGCTAAGTTCGACCGCCGCCGAGTCACTGAGCTTTGCAGTAGCAGCGGTCATGGAGATGAGGGAAAACTGAATGGGGTAATGAGGTTGGCCGGCCAGTAGCTGGGGCGGCCGCCCCATGTTGCCCAGGGTGGCTCCGCCCCTGCTTGTAGGGAAAAAGTGAAGGCACATGTAGCTCATTTGCAATTAAGCGCGTGAGTGCAAAGTGTTAGAACAGATTTGGCCAGGTAGGACAAAAGGGTACATGATGCCATAAACAGCAAATAGTAAAGGCTCAAATGATAAACTTCAGATAGCAGTTACCATGTATACTCATATGATGTGATGTCAGAATTGATTTTGGCAGATTGGATAAAAAAAAACAGCTCCCATCGTCCATATGTAGTGAGAAACTTCAAATAGCAGTTACACCTATTCTACACAATGACTTTGTATGGATCACAGTTGCAGAAGTTAATGAGAGCTTTACCTCCCAACCACAAGTGCTGCAAGAGCAGTTGTACCAGAAGCAAGAGAGCAGTTCAGAGAACAAGCATCTGCAAAAGCAGCATCGACCTGCAAGAATGCAGAGGATACTGCTTTCACTATCTCCCTAGGAAAACCCTCATCCTCGACAATAAACCTTGGTAAATTGCTGCACACAAAATCAGCTGCATGCTTTCCACCATGCCCATCAAAAACCTGAATAAAAAATGGAAATAATGTTAAACATGCAGGAAATGCTAGCCAGGTGGACCAAATTATTTTCCAAATAGGATGCCTATACTGTTTCTCTAGCCAAATGGCTAAAACCAGCTAAGATATATAGCAGTATTGACAAAGGAGATTGGACACTGCCACAATTCATTAGGAACATACCCCATAAAAGGCACTGGGGCCTTCATCAGAACTTTCAAATCCGAAGTCCTGCATGAAATTATCAGAGCAGATAAAGACATCCTCCATTGTGTGCCTTGAGCCAATATCAGCCCATCCACCAGATCGTACAACTGGAATAAATTCAGTGTCTATGCTTTCAAAAGCTCTCTCATTTTCAGGCTTCGTATTGTTTGCAGGACTCCTCACCTTCAAAACCAGTGTCACTTATCAAACATATAAGAAAAGGATACACACTTTCAAACTGAGGTAAAAGGCCTTGTTTTATTTCCTTTTTTTCACTATAATTAAAAGGTAAAAGACGAACATGTCAGATATATATACCACCTTTTTTGATTCCCTAGGTGCACATACCGTGCACCGTGCCACCAGCACACAAGTTACAAACTCGTGCTCTGAGTGCCTTCATTCGGCACATATATCACCTTATTAATCATACTATATCATGTGTCAAAAAAAATCATACTATATCAAGTAAATCCTCACATTGATACTCATGATCCCAAAATTTCTAAGCATAAACCAGGTACCTAGTAGATCTATGAGATCAGAACCAAAACCCCTCAGCTTCTGCTTCCTAAATTTGCTTGATGGTCTTGCCAAAGAAAGAAAGAAATCATTTCATGGTAAAGTATAAAATTAGTTTAAGGGGTTTTCCAACTGTGGAGAACTGGAGAAATTTATTGGATCAATCAATCAATATATAAAGTAGAGTAGCAGACAAAAGACAGAACTTTGAATAATGTTCTGAGGGGGCCATGAAGCCAGAACAGGGCGTGGGGGTATCAGACTTTTCATGACATATAAGTACTGGATTAACAGTTCAATTATGCCCCTTTGCCATGTACTCGAACCACCCAACCTTTTCACCACAGGGCATGATAAAACAACAACCTTTACCAGAACAAAATCCCCAGGTCAAGACAAGTCACATCATCATGTATTCAAGTCCATTCCAGTGTCTGCAATAAATTATACACGATGAAATTACTAGGGAAGCATCGTACCAAGGCAGTACTTCCCACAAACATTCTGGAATGTCCCCTGCCTCCGTACTTGATCCATTCGATACTAAAACCTATCATTTCATATAATCCAAAGCAGTCTTTCCAAAACACCACCGGATCACAAGCAATTATAATTGCTTTCCAGACTCATAATCGCGTGCATCCACATAAACCGCCTGGTTCCAAGCATCTTGCCCCTCTACTAGTCAGTACCAGTACTCTAGTACACCAAGGATGTACAGGAGCTTCAGAGCCCTCTTTTCCCGCCCCCTCTTCTCTCACCTCCCAGATCCAGGACAACACGTCCCATCCCATCACACCAGTGCAAACCCTACGGCCTTGGCACAAACGGCTCGCGCCTCGCGCCTCGCAGCTGAGGCGGCAGCAGCCACACCAAACAACACAGGTTAAGCATTCGAATCAAGCCGACCACCACACAAAAGCTCCCATCTTTCGCGCAGATCACGCAAGCTATCCTGCTAGCCGCGGAGGAAGCGAGATTCAGGAGAGCCAACTTACGAAAGAGGAGTGCCGCGCGAGCGCCGGCTTCCTCGCCGCCGCCGGGATCGGGGGCCTCCCCCCGCCGCCGCCGCCGCCTCGAGGAAGTTGCTCTTCCATCACCGACCAAATCGGCTAGGGTTAGGGTACGGATATGGTCCTGGGAGCTGCCTGCCGGTAGTAGCCTCCGTACTGTGGAGTGTGAACAGTAGTAGTAGCAGCAGAAAAAGCAGGAGAGGCCACGAAAAGGCGAGGGGAAAACGAGGGGCACCACAGGGGCGTTTTGGTAATTTCGTGGGAGATTAAGCTAATCATGGCGAGTAACAGCGGCGCTTAGCCGCTGGTCTCTGTGAGATGCGAGATCCGGTTTCCGGGGCTCGCGCTGCCATTGGTGGGGCGGCGCTGTCGCGGGGGCGCGGGCGCGCGGCTGTGGATAAGGGGGCACGTGCGGAAACGTGTACGTGTCGAGCGGACGGGGTGCTGGAGCCTGGCGGAGAGGTCGGGGCCTGCATGGCTATGACACAAGCACGGCGACGGGACTAGAGGCGGCAGCGAAGCGTTCCCATGGCAGTCCGGTCTGGCGGCGGAACCACGACTGGAAAGTGGAAAGGGCAGTCCGTCGTCTTGCGCCTTGCCCGTGTCGCTCCCTCACGCGTCGCCTGCTCGCTCAGCGTGCTGCGCGTCTCTGCTCCAGGACGGGCTCCACCATCAGTCGCGTCGGCCCGCTCACGCCACGCGTCCTCGCTCGCGTCGCGTGCCCCGCTCGGACTTGCGCCTTCAGTCACGGCCACGCTCCATCCGTCTGTCACGGCTCTTACCGAGGTCTATATCGCCAACGAGCTCTACACTGACGATCTCTGCACCACTCCAAAGCATCGAGCTTTGTTCGGCGTCGAGCTTCGCATTGACGAGCTTCCGTTCATTCAAGCAGCAAGCAGATGCTACGCTGAAAGCGCATGCTGCAATAGTATGTTTCAAGTGTTTCAGATGTTTTAGAGGTACGTTGCAAGTATTGTATATCGATGTTGCAAAAGTAGATTAGGATGTTGCACATGTTATAATGGCTATACACGTATGTTTCAAGTATATGTTCCAAATATTTCATCTGCAGACGAATGCTGCAAGTGTTTTATCTAGACGTTACATATGTTTGCAATGGTTTTCAAATGTTTTTCAGGCACTTTCGCAAGTGTTTTAGACGCTTGTTTTAAGTGTTTCATTTGTCTTTCTTTTGTATGTTGTAATTGTTGCATCTGGATATTTCAAAAGTAGATCGAGTGTTGCACACAGGATGTGTGTGGGAAGCAGCCGACGGCGCGGACGACGTTCGGGGGTGGCGTGGACGACGTCCGGGGCGGTGTGGACCCACTGCTGGTGCGCTCCCTCGCGAGCCTGAAGCGCTATGCGCTTGTTGCTCTCTCTGCGTGCAGCGTCCGGGACGTACGTTCGAGCGCTAGCAAGTCTGTGAGCCAACCGCTTCTACGTATGTTCGAGGTTAGCAACATGTACTGATAGAGGCGTGGAGCAATCACAATGTTATCTAAAAGCAGTTTGACTAAAATAATCATCACCAACCATCTAAACTATTGTAAGTTAATATGTAGTAAAAGATACTCATAAGATTATAGACTATTTATAGAAACAATATTTTTTTCCTACTCCAGCCTTTCTCTCTCCCAGTTTTGGACATCTTATGGGCTCCCACGTATATGAACTGTTTGGTCTATATACATTATGGTTGCTCTAAGAGCCTATTTAGATATAAGAGTTAATTGTTAGCTAGCTAAAAAGAGCTCTAGCGCATCCAAATAAAAAGAGCTAATAGGTGGACTAATATGTTAGCCAAGTCTCAATTAGTTGTTAGGCAGCTCGCTAGCCAACCATAGCTAGTTGGAACTATTGTTTAGCCCCAACTAGTAACCAGCAATGTGTGTCAATCATGCCTTAAGTAAGTAAAAATAAAACCTACATGGAAAAAATCTAAAAATTTGTGTTTTGGTAGTAGTAGTAAGCGCATGTTTGATACACATGACTAGTTACTAGTTTTGGCTAAAAATTAGTTGTGATTGGCTATCTAGTTGGCTAATAATTAGTTAAAACTTTGCTAAAAAATTAATCTGCTTGTTTAGATGCACTAAAGCTAATTTTGGATGTAGACCTATGGTGACAACGAGGTGCAATGGGGTGTCCGCTTGTGCTATCATTGATCGATGTACCCTCTAGGGTAGCAGCAGCAACCACCACCCAATACAGTTACAACAGCGAGGGTGAAGTAAATCTCACTAATTTCTTCCTGAGGTGCCTAGGAAGGGAAACAAAGTAGCAAAGATCCTGTTTGCTTGTCTTATAATCTATATTTTTGAGCTTGTTTTTTTAATTGAAACAATATTTTTTTCTCGCAACAAATCAGCGAACAGTATTTTCAGTCATGGCTTTTCAGCGAAGCGAACAAGCTCAAAATAGATTCCAATCAATGGGGCACTCTGTTTTAGTGGATAGGAAGGAGAGGGAGGAAGGGAAAGAGGGACGACTAGGGGAAGAGGAGAGGCAGAGGTTTGTCTCTCCTCTGTACATGACAAGGGATGAGACACGATTGTTTTCATCAAGCGAAAACAAGAGGAAGAGAGGGGCGTTATCAAGTAGATATTAAGGGAAGTGGGGCTAGAAATTAAGAGAATAGTTGCTACTGTTTTTGCACGTGGGAAGGGATAGGGATGACACTAAGGAGGAGGGGCACCTATTTTACATGGAAAACAAAGAGGAGATCGACTAGGGGTGGGAGGAGAAGGGGGTGTTGGCATGTTTTGTGCTTGGTATAGAATAAGAGAAAGGACACTACTACAGATTGACCTACCAGCAACGCCTTTATCACCGCTGGTATCATTAAAAACGATAGAGATAGCTATCACCAATGGTTCGTAATATGAACCATTGGTGATGAGAGTATCACTGCCGGTTCATAAGAACGTCCGGGTCGATAACTATCACTACCGCTTCGTCTTACCAACCGACGGTGATAGTCCATCATCACAACCGGTTTGCACCACCAGCCGACGGTGATGGATGTGCTCCTCATCACTGCCGCTTTGCCATATGAACCAGCGGTGAAGACATTTTCACCGCTAGCTCGTTGTATGATACGACGGTGATAACTATGCTGCAATATAAATAAATTCATAACTTTTTTAAATAAAGTCAGATGAAAACAAACTTTATACCAAAGTTGTAGATCCCGTCGCAATCGACAACTTTGTAGTTGACCTTTTCATTTGAAACCATTTACGGTCTCAGAATTCTGTTTGAAGCACTCAAATTTTTGAAATTCAATTTTTTCGAATTGTACAAATGACCCTAGATAAAAAATGACCAAAACAAAAGCTGTAGATCCCGATGAGATATATAAATTTGTAGTTGACAACTATTTCATTAGAAATAGTCTATATTCTCAAATTTGTATCTAAAGTTTTAAAATAAAAAAAACTAATTTTTTCAAATGACCTCGGTTGGAAAATTGACCGAAACCAAAGTTGTAGATCTCGATGAGAACAACAACTTTGTAGTTGATGAGTTTCTCATTTGAAATCATTTGAGGTCCGAAAAGTTTGGCTGAAGTTTTGATGCTTTGAAATTCATAGTTGTCAAACGATCTCGGATGGCAAAACAACCAAAATCAAAGTTGTAGATATCGGTTAGAACAACAAATTTGTAGTTTATGACTTTCATCTGAACCCGTTTAGGGTCCTAAATATTTATTTTAAATCCTGAAAAGTGAATACTTGGGGAATGGATGTGCTATATAGACACAAGTGACTTAGGGATGGAGTGGTTAGAGGAGAGTGGTTAGAGGAGCTAAGGACAAAGGTCTCAGGTTCAAATCCCAGCACCACCGCGTACCATGAAAAATAGCGTGAAGCTGGAGCAGTTTCCTGGTACCATGAAGCTGGAGCTGGTGTGGTTTTGAAAATTCAAATCACCGCCGGCTGGTAATACGAACCGACTGTGATAAGCTCATATCACCGTCGGTTGCAAACCGCCTGTGATGAGAATGTTATCACCAACGATAGCTTACGGCCGAGACCGAAAAGCATTTGTGATGGGCTTTACGAACCGCTTGTGATAGGTCTGAATGTAGTAGTGGAAATTGACTTGATTCCTATCCGTCTTTTTAGTTTTGTCATATTCGGGTAGTATCATTAGAGCTCATAGTTGCCTCTGATACCATGAAGCTGGAGCTGGTGTGGTTTTGAAAATTCAAATCACCGCCGGCTGGTAATACGAACCGACTGTGATAAGCTAGTATCACCGTCGGTTGCAAACCGTCTGTGATGAGAATGTTATCACTAACGATAGCTTACTGCCGAGACCGAAAAGCGTTTGTGATGGGTTTTATGAACCGCTTGTGATAGGTCTGAATGTAGTAGTGGGACTTGACTTGATTCCTATCCGTCTTTTTAGTTTCGTCGTATTCGGGTAGTATCATTAGAGCTCATAGTTGCCTCTGGTAGCCCCGTTCTCATCCCTGCCTATGTCTAGGGAGCTTGTGCCACTCTGAAGCAAGCGAAGCTACAATTATGCTCTTGCTAAGCTTAATAAAGTTTTAGGTGAACCATAACCCTCTCCATTCTATTCTATTCTATTCTATTCTATTCTATTCTATTCTATTCTATTCTATTTCTACCCATTTTCCCGTTCTCGCACATAAGAACTAGTTTCGTGTTAGACAGTTCTCATTCCCTATGGATTCTCACTTGGAATACTGTGAAAGGAAAGCTACATCGGTGTCATTACGCTTGCAAATTAATTTGTTAGGCTAAGCACCGCCAACAACCCAACACTATCATTGACCGATTTCTTGATATTGTTGTTTTTTCTCTCCTCTTTATTTTTCCTCCTATCGCATGATTGTGTAATTTTTGCTAAGACCAGATCAAGATGGCCTTCAGTTCCCTCTCATATGCATTCCTCGATAAAACCACGGTTCAAGTTTCTCACAAGTTATTTAGTTTAATGGCCCTCATAAATTTAAATTTTGGATTATCTCGTACTTTCTCTTCTAGATCAACACTTGCCATTTTTGCCTTAAAAAATCTCCACATTCATCCCAATGGTCCTCATGTTTGTTGTAGTCGTTGGTATCTTGGAGCATTCGCAGTGTGCGGTTTGATACCGGTCCTATCTTTTATGGAGCCAGGTCGATACATTGTGTCGCTGGTTTCGGTGAAGAACCTGCTCCCATCGATTGAACCCGCTCCCATCCACCGTTCTCTCTCCTGCCATTCCGGCCCCGCCCACAGGAGTACAGGACGCCGCCCTTGCTACCAGTGTGCGTAGGAGGTCAAGATGTCAACAAGCTCGCCGGGTGCAAGCTCCTTGCCGTGTGGAGCGACGACGGCGCGGGAGGGGGGCATGGAGGAACGGTGGCGGCCCCATCCGCCCTGAGCTCCTCCTCATTCATCGGATCCACACACCGATGACCTTGTAGGGGTAGGAGATGGGTGCGCAGGGTGGTGTGGTGGAAGAGCGGCAACGGTGTGGAGGAGCGATGCCGGCCGCGAGATCCTCATCCTCCTTGTCCGCTAGATCCTCGCAGTGGCAGGAAGAGTGGGGACGGTGTGTGTCGGACATGGAGGAGGTGCCACGGCTAGGCTCAAAGGAGCAAAGGCGAGATCGACATGGTGGAGGAGAAGCAGGCCGGCTAGTCGGGCTGTGTTTTTTTAATGTCGTGGGCTCCACTTATAGGTCCGGTGTTGGTTCGATACATTGCCACATTTTTAACAAGTGCCATCAAATCAACGGATAGAACCAGGGCCAATCCTATACACTGTTGATGCCCTTAAGCAACCATGCTCAACCTTCTTATTGCACCAACATCCATTGGCGCCTCGAGCCTTCCTACAAACCATGGAACTGTTACCAATGCTAGTGAGCTGCTGATCTTCTACCTATGTCATTCTACCACACTGCTGGTTGCCATGTTGTGAGTTTGTGACCACATTTAGTTTGACCTATGACTTCTTGTAAAAGGAAAGCTGAATAATGTCCACTATGTTACTCGTGAGCTTGCCACTCATGCACATTAGGGAATGGATGTACCACTTGCATGTGAGATATCAAGAACTAATATGTTTTTCATGATTATAGCATAATACCTCTCACCGGAACCTTTTCCTTACCTAGGTCACCGCCATGAAAACCATAAGATTTGAGCCATGGTGTTTAGATACGTCTAGTTTGGATGTTTCCCTTTTGTCGACATTGATGGTGATGTCAAAACTCTGACCAGAACAATAGAACAGAGCAACTTGTCGCGCTTAGGGCTATATGATGAGAGAACATGATGAGATGGTGAGATGTAGAGCACAGTGAGTCCGTGAGAGAAAGAGCACCTTAGGAATCAGAAGTCATTTAATTACTTTTATGGGTATGGCAACACATTGGTCACATTGGTGTCTTCCTTGGATAGCTCTTATAGATTTGTGTAATAATAAGACTATTCGATTTAATCTGAACTATTAGCTCATTGTTAGATCTACATGGTGTAGCCGCGTAGGTTTTTATTCTTTATATATAACATGGTAAAATTTCTAGGTGTAGGTTCTTTTCTCTTTTTCCCTGATTAATATGGTAAATTTTAAATTACTTGGTGGACTCAGCATTTTAGATCTGGAAATATTTGAAAGAGCTTTAAGATTGAGATGACTTTGGTATGAGTGGGTGGATCCTAAAAGGCCCTGGGTGGAATCTGCTCTACCTTGTGACCAGTGGCGGAGCCCGAACCAAAACATGGGGTGGGGGGGTGCAATTTGCCAGTTAAATCCATAAGTGCATAAGTAGTAGAGAAATTAATCTTACTAGTACTACTTATAATCGGGCCACAGTAAATAAAAAACAGTTGACTGTGTGGTCTATCACTCAATCAACCACTTATAGTATATATAGCCTATCGATTAGTCTAGAAGCAAAAAAAAAAATCAATAAGAAATCAAGCATACATGTATGGCTATAAGCATGTAGCCTGTAAGTAGAGCAG
This sequence comes from Saccharum hybrid cultivar R570, assembly GCA_038087645.1. Lineage (NCBI taxonomy): Eukaryota > Viridiplantae > Streptophyta > Magnoliopsida > Poales > Poaceae > Saccharum > Saccharum hybrid cultivar. Next base: position 1,111,304 of record JAQSUU010000810.1, read on the forward strand.
CGAAGGGCAGATGCAGAGGAGTAGAAGACTGCTATGTGGGGGGACGGAGCTGACGCTAGCTGCTGGTGGACGGCTGGACGTCCAGGACTCGCCGCCCCGCCCGCTCGCTGGTCACTCGCTGAGGCTCTGACTCGGCGACTCGCCGCTCACGGATACAGAAGGCAGCCGAATATGACGGTCTCGCAGAGACTTGTGGCTTGCATTGGGTGCTGCTGCCTGTTGACCTGTCGTGCTGGACGATTTGAGCTCGATTGAATATGGGCTCCTTCAAAAAATTCAAGGAGGCAGGGGGGCCATGGCCCCAACATGGCTCCGCCATCTTGTGACAAAACGGACAGAGCTCTTTTTCACGCCTCGACGATGGTGACCGTGGGACGAGGAGACAAAGCGAGTTTTTGGCATTCTCCATGGCTTGATGGTCGAGCATCAATGGACATTGCGCCCAGCTTATACCCCCTGGCATGGAGAAAAAATCAAAAAGTCAAAGATGACCTGTTGCATATGAATTGGACCAGAGGATTATGGAGAATAGAATCTGTACAACAAATGGCCGAATTTGTGGAGCTTTGGGATCTACTGTTTATAGTCCAGTTGGTCAATCAAGACGACACAATTCTATGAAAATGGACAAATGATGGAACACATCTGCAAGATCGGCGTACCTAGCACAATTCAAGGGGTCCGTCTCCCCATTCAAATCCGAAGCCATCTGAAGGGCGCACGCCGAGGGAAAACACGTTTTTTTTTATTGGCTACTAATACAAGCAAAGATCTTGACAGCAGACAATCTCCTGAAAAAGAATTGACCCTGCAACCAACTTGCAGGCTGAGCGATCAGCAGGCTGATACAACCCTTCATCTTTGCGTCCTCTGTCCTTTTGCTTTGGAAGTATGGCTCCTAGTAAAAAACTGGATTGGTGACTCTACCAGACTACCAACGCTGAATGTGCAATCTGTGCATGAATGGTGGGAAAAAAAACACTTCAACGGCAATCCTCAACGCACCAGAGATCAACGGCAGTGATACTCATGTACACGGCTCGGAATATTTGGAAGGAGCGAAATAGAGGACTTTCCAGGAAGAAGCGAGGTCACTTGTGCAAGTCCTGGGTTTAATCAAGGAAGAATTGGGGCTAATGAAGCATGCGTGTGGGCGGCCAGAAGTTCCATAATTTTCCATAATGAAGTGGCTCATCCTTAAAATGTGTTTCCGGTGTTGGTTATTCATGTATTAAAACAATGTAAAACTTGTGTTTGATCCCTTCTTATATGATATGGCAGAGCTCCTGCCAATTTTTCAAAAAAAAGGGTAAATTTTAGATCTCTTGGTGAACGTTGTGGTTCATTTTAAACTATTACATTTTCTGAGCCAAAATTTTAACACTATTACGTTAAGATGATATATAGGTTTTACTACTTTCCACTGTGAATTAGACATTTTGACTTCCTATAAATGGATCTGTCCTCCGTTTTACTTCATTGGGATGGTAAAAAAAAGTTTGCCCAGTACTTTCTATAAACAGACAGTTCTACAAGAAAGACTTCTTGTCGAAGCAAATAGAGTCAACGATTTTTTTATTGTATGTGTAAGAAGTGTCGAGTCTCAAGAAAAAAAACACGCCTAGGCATGCTTCTTTTAGTGAAAGACATCCTTGCGGCAGACATTCACATTATCCAAACGCGATCCTTTGGTAATTGGTAGTGGACATCACCATCGGAACGAGACTGCGCTGGAGATTGGTCCTGCAGCAACCGCTAAAATGATGAATAAATCGGAGCTGGGCAGCTGGCGGAGCAAAACGACTGGCCGAAACGACTCCTCCTGGAGGAAGTCTGAAATGCATGTTCAGAGAAAACATGTACTAGTATCTGTGTGCTTCAACTTAAGATATATAGCCTTTTTGACAAATGAATTCTGAACAGTTTAGGAAGTTCTAGTTATTCATAGACCCTGTTTGGATCCACTTATAACCAACTACAAAAGAGTGCAATTCTACTATGTATGAATCTGGACAAGCACTTGTCGAGATTCATACATAGAATTGTACTCTTGTTGGGACGGAGGTAGTATGTGGTAGCCAAGACATTAGCTGACGATCCAAACAAGTATGGATTCAAACAGACCCATAGGAAGAAACATTTAAGACGACATGGTAGGGCTAAATCGAGTGCAAGTTATGTGAACTGCAAGATCAGTTCCTGGATGAGGAAGTGAACAGCAGATTTAGGCAGCTGGGCCTTTCAACGTTCCACTTCGGCTGCAATCTCTGCGCCATTTTCAGGAGTGGATAAATAAATTGACTGCCGCAATCCAAGCACACAGCTTCCCAGTTCCCACTACCATTTCCCCAAATTTTCCACAACAATCACAATCCACCTAAGGCATTGTTTGGATGCATGTGTATTCACTTCAATCCACATGTGTTAGAGTGAAATGGAATATAATTTAGTTAATTTTCACTCCAATCCACTTCAACACACGTGGATTGAGATGAATATTGCGCATCCAAACAAGGCCTAACCGAGCTCCGAATTTTCCAAACAAGGGAACGCAACAGCACCACAGATAAGCTGGCAAGAAGATCAGACTGCCGAAATTACAAGAACAGCGATAGATCGTACTTGTATTGTTTGACCTTATACAATGAAAACAGCACACAGCATGTACCATACTCGTGTATACATGGATCCCTCGAGACGAGACGATCGAGGGCAAAGACTGAAACAGAAAGCCAACTATGAAGAAAGCGAAAACGGAACTACTAGTAATCTATAGCTGACAAAGTGCTAGCGCCGCCTTCTCGCCGGCGTCCAAAAACCAAACCGTCCGGCCGAGAGAGGGGGCACTTGAAACTGAGAAGTTTCCATGGGGTGTGTGGCCTGTACAGAACACAGCAACAGACTGAACCCTGATCCTACTGTGTATAACGTGCATGGAGGACCTGAGCAGCCAAGCCTCTTCCAGTGCACACTTTGGTGATGAACAAATTCAGACAAATTAGCCGCCCAATAGGGCGACAACAATCATTGGGATGATGTCCTTGGAGCTGCATCAAGCAATGCAAAGAAGAAATGTTAGTACTTGTATGACGATATATATACTTTGCAGTTGCACTGTAGCATCTTGTAGTTGTAGCTAGGACATGCAATGGATTTGGGGGCTTACATAGGCTGACGGCCTCGGAGCTCTTCATGAGGCGGATCCTCTTGCATGAGTCCACGAACATCCTGCGTTCATGTGAAAGAGAGGGATTAGCACGCTTGACAATAAAGTGTTTCACCGATTTGGATCGGACGGAGATCATCAAAACTGATTAGCAGGAACAAGCGACGAGAAGAGGTGGGTACGGTGAATCAATTACTTGAAGGGGACGTCGCCGACGAGCATCCAGTCGCCGTCCTTGTCCTCGTAGGTGGGCACGTACTCGGCGCCGGTGGCGGCGTCGACGAGCCGCCCCGCCCCGTCGGCTCCGAGGCAGGAGGCGAACATGCCGTGGAGCGCGCGGAGCAGGGCCGCGTACCCGTCGTGCGCCGCGAGGTCCACCTTGCGCAGGTACGGCGCGCCGTCCACGGCCACCTTCACGAGCTTGGCCTGCTCGTCGCGCAGCGCGTTGCGCCGGTACGCGCGCACCGGCGGCCACCCCACGGCCCGCGCCCTGCACGTCGTGACGGTGACGTCAAAAGCAGTCGATGGGTGTCGTGTCCACACGCGGCGGCGGGCGAGGGTTGAAGCTAGAGAGAAGAGAAGGGAAAGTAAGAAGGCGCGTACTTTGGGGAGGGCGGCTTGTCGTGGTCGGCGTGGGCGCGCTTGCGGTCGGCGGCGGCGGCGGCGTCGGCGGAGGAGGAGCCCGGGAGCGCGAGGGTGAGCGCGGTGTCGTCGTAGTCGAGGCCGGACACGGCCGGGGAAGCCGCCGCGGAGTTGGTCGAGCTCGTCGACATCACTGGCCGGATGCGCTTGTTCCGGGCTTCTTCGATTCTCTCTGAGAGTCTGAGGTCTTGCTGCACCGTTGGTTCGTCCGGCGGATAAGCTTTGCTTGGTCAGGCAGGCCGCGCAGAGGACGAACGCCGCTGCTGCGGAGGGGAGGAGAGGGAACCGGGGCCGGGCGTCTCGGAGAAGGACGCGGCTGCGTTGCGCGGTCGCTGTCGGAGGCGAGTGCGTGCGGTGTACTGGAGGACGAACGAACGCGAGGTGGCCGCTGCATATAAAGATGCGCGCGGTCGGCGGGGGCCCCGCGGCCGCGGCGCGCGCTGTCCGGTGTGGTGCTGGTGCCGCGTGCGTGCGTGTGGGAGACGTGCATTCGGCGGCAGCACCTTCTGGGGTTCTGGAGCTCCGAAATTTCACTGCCGCTGTTGGCCACTAGTCAGGTCGCTGGCTGCTGTGGCTTCGACTCACAGAGTCACAGAGCGTGTCGAGAACGTACAGGTCACAGCACTCGGCTTGCACGAAATTCGATCAGTGGAAACATGCACGCATGATGCGACACTGGATACTGCCTATTGAAGTGAGGAGTTTTGGCCTTGTTTAGTTTCAGATTTGGGTGCCAAATTTGCACTATACAAAAAGGAGATTCCCCATCACATCAAAATATCGGCAAATACATGGAGTACTAAATGTAGATGAAATAAAAAACTAATAGTACAGTTTTATTGTACTTTGCGAGACGAATATTTTGAGTCTAATTAATCATTTTTTGGATAATTTTTTGCACTAAAAAAACGCGCTACAGTGTTCCGGCAGGAACACTGCAGCGCGTAGATCCAACTCGGTGGCTGCCGAGTTCGGAACTGAACACGGCCTTTGATTCTATCAGCAGCAAAGTGATCTGAAAATGCCTGAGACCGAAGAATGTTTCCAACAGAGGCAGTGCCAAGCACACCCCAGTGCAGTAGTTAGTACTGTAGTAGTCTCGTTTGGGACAGCAACAGGAAGCAGACAATCTTGCAGCGCACGAGAAGAGAAGACAAAGGAAGGACGGACAAGACGATCCGTCCCACTCCTGCTCGCCCGATCCGGCTGACAAGTGGCGCGGAGGCACGTGAGACCCACCCGTCAGGATCCGGGACCACGGGCGGGTCTGCCAAGTCGCCGTGGCGGCAGCAGGCATCGCAGTCGCAGTCGCAGTGGCCAGCGGGCGAAGGAAGGCGGGCAGTTGGCATGTCGGCGCGCTGTCCCCTGCTCGCCTTTTGACGACAGGCGAACCCGATGCCTTCCGCCCGCCTCGTCTCGTCTCGGGGCCGGGGCCGGACGACGAGTGGTGGGTTGGTGCGGGCGCAGCGCGGCAGGAGGGGACGGACCGGCGTGGATTCTCTGACTTGCTGTGGCAAAGTCACGGGTGACTTTTCATAACCTGGATGTCATCTATTTCTCATCCCACCGTTGGAAAGCTTTATTTTTTTTAGGAACAGCTTTTCACTTTATTAGTGCTAGCCGGGATGCAAATAGCAGCCCATCCAAAGACCGGTTCACGGAAATGCGGACGGAGCAGGTATAGTTGGCATAATATACTTTCTTCAGCTTATCTTTTCAAAACTTTTACATATGAGCTTAGATAAATATAAAATTTATTTGAAAATTCTAGTCCTGAAAAATATCTACAACTATAGTATATGACTTTTTCATTTAAAATTATTTTGTGTGAAATTTGCCTCAAATTATCTACCATTACATGGCACTTCAAAAAATTATAACTTTTTAAATAATCTTGTATGAAGATGAAATTTATAAAACAATATTATTTCTCAATAATATATACGTCCTTTTAGTTCACAATATTTTTATTTGAATCTATCTTGACACCGAAATAAAGATAAAAAATTATATGCTCACACAACATCTACAACCGAACTAGTTGAAACCAAACCGTAACTCATCTAAGACCACGGACACGGCTATCAAATAGACTATACACTCTGCAGAGATTGTACATTTTTTTTTCCAAAAGTAGGATATTATCGCTACAGTGTGTTAGATATATGTCTGGGTGAGGGGACGGGGATGGATATATTTGGTGGATATGAGTTGAAAGGAGATTAAAATAGAGCTCAAATGATTTATAGTTTTTGAAATAAAATTTAAAAATAATTTTGAGTACAAGGGATTTTGAATTTGACTTTTCACAGTGTTATCATAAACGCTAAACAACCAGTCACTTGTCATTTAGCCATTATTCGATCTAAATGGCCAATTAAACGGGCAAAATGGTCATTTAAATGGGCTAAACGGCTGATTAAACGGAAACAGTGTACACTGTGTAGTGTTTACATGGTGTATAAACGGGCTAAATGATTGTTTAGACGAGCAATGAATTAAAATGTTATATATTATTGAGAAGTAAGATTATTTTATAATTTTTATATTCATCCGAGATTATATAATATTTTTAATAAGTGTTATGTAACGGTAGATAATTTGAGTCAATTTATTCAAACAAAATGATTTAAATGAAAAAGTCATATATTATAAAGTTGTAGATATTCTTGAGGACTATAATGTATAAATTATATCTTTAGCCAAGCTCATACGTAAATGTTTTTATTTATATATAGAAAAGATAAGCTGTACAGAAAAAAGAAAATTTTGCCAACTATCCTTGCTCTGTCTAGGAACTGAGCTTTAAATAGGCTGCTATTTGCATCCCGGCTAGCACTAATAAACTAACCGTAAGATGAGAAATAGATGGCATCCAAGTGATGGACTACAGCAAGTTAGAGAATCCACACCGCGAACGGACACGGACCCAGGGGTGTTTTAGGCCCCGCGAAAAGATTTTTTTTCACATCGGAGGGGTTGGAAGAATGTCGGGAGAGATTTTTTTATATTAATAAAAAAACAAATTACAGAGCCCGTCAGAAAACTGCGAGACGAATCTAATGATACTAATTAATCCGTCATTAGCACATGTTGGTTACTGTAGTACTTAAGGCTTTCCATGGCCTAATTAGACTTAAAAGATTCGTCTCGCGATTTCCCCGAGAACTGTGTAATTAGTTTTTTTTTCTACGTTTAGTACTCCATGCATGTGTCCAAATATTCGATATGATGGGTGGAGGCAAAAAATTTTGAGAACTAAACCAGGCCTCAGTTGCTGAAGTAAAAATTTTTAGGTATCACATCGGAGGTTTATAGGATGTTAGAAGAGATGTTCAGATACTAATAAAAAAACTAATTATATAATTCGTCTGAAAACCATGAGACGAATTTATTAAACCTAATTAATCCGTCATTAGCACATGTTTACGGTAGCACGACATTGTCAAATTATGAATTAATTAGGCTTAAAAATCTGTCTCATAAATTTATCGTAATCTATATAATTATTTTTTTTTGTCTACGTTTAAATACTCCATGTGACTGCTGGGGTCCGCTCCGCGGACCGCTGGTTGTGCGGGGATCGTGCTCTTTCCTCCCGTCCGCGACTCCGCGTCCGGTCCGACTCCGACCGACCGAACAAGACAAGGCTTGACCGGCGCGTGCTCGAACGCTGTTTCCTCCGTTTCTGCTCGGCAGCATCGTGTGCCCGCCCCGCTTGCTGGCTTTCCGGCCGCCGCCGCTGGCCGTCTTCTTTACGCTTCAGCCTGACAGACAGGTGCTTGCTATCAGTTTCGATTCTTTGGATCGGATACTTCCGCTACCTTTAGCTCCCTCACGAGACACGACTCGATGTGATGTAAAACACGTGGCTTTTCATCAGAGACGGTATCACCACCGGAGCCATGACATTTTGGTGGTAAAAGTGCTCGTCGTCGTTGTTAGCTAACTGATATTTCTGCACTGCATTCCGATTTTCCTCTGAGAACAGAACTACTGACAAGTTTTCGGACCTGATTACTTCTCTGTTCGGTTCATCAACTGAAGGCATGCACTACCCGCAAGCTAGCTACGCAACGCTAACAACCACACCCCCATGTGTCTCGCAGTTGCGGCACAAATAAAGCCACATCTGAAGAGATATCCATGATGCACCTTTCTGTTGGAATCGTCCCAGGAAATCAAACCCTATGCCCATACAATACGCCATAGTAGGCCTAACCATTTCTCAGCTTTTGATTGAAGCAGCAAACCTGGCCGATCGAGGGGCATTTCGGTAAAGTCTGGTAGTGGGAGCTGCCCCAGCCCCCAGCCCCTAGGTAGTGGCCAGGCACGAGGAAATGTTCCGCCCGTCCCCCGTCCCCCGCGCACGAATCGCTCGGAACGGAACCCTAAGAAAAGCCAACGCAGCGGGGTGGATAGATAATAGCGCCGGGTGATAGATGGGAGATCGAGGGAGGGGTTTAGGGGATCATGCACGATTTGACCAGCACTAAACTAGGCGAAAGCGCAGGGGGATTTGGCCGAAAGCGTAGTAGAGCGGCATGATTTGGAACGGAGACGGAGGGCCCCCAGCTGCTCTGCTCCCCTGAACGCCATTACGGAATAGATTAAGGCAGTGTTTAGTTGCTTCAAAATTCCAAAAAATTTACAAGATTCCCTGTCACATCGAATCTTTGGACGCATGCATGGAGCATTAAATATAGGTAAAAAATAACTAATTACACAGTTTGGTTGTAAATCACGAGACGAATCTTTCGAACCTAATTAGGCTACGATTGGACACTAATTGCCAAATAAAAACGAAAGAGTTACTATGCTTCCAAAAATTTTACGCCCCATCTAAATACAGCCTAATTAAGCGGATACGTGTGGATATGGCTGTCGGGTGAAACCACAGCGACGTCGACGGTGACGTTCAGTTCTTGCTAATAATTATTATATAGAATATAATGCATGAATTCCTCTTTATTAAGCCTGTTCGTTTCGCTGGTTTATTGTGGCTGAAAGTACTATTCGCTGGTTTGTTGTGAGAGAAAAACATTGTTGGATGGTTGCCGATTCCGTTGAATAGCTCAAACGAACAGGGTGATTATCTTCTCACTTGTGCTTTTTTCTATTCGTTCCACCCTGCTAGCTCAAACATGTGCTCTTGTGAGACGTGTTTGTGTTTTATAAGCTCATATAATGAATTGTGTTTTTTTAAATAAAGATAAAAAAGCGAAGGATTTAGATAGTAATAACAATTGCATCACAGCGTTGCGCTCTCTTATTCCTTATTAATTAGTAATGCTGAATATATCCTCGCTTCCTCCGGACTAAATGGTTGATTGGCTCCCTCATTTAAACTTGACGCAACGCCACTCGAACATACTAGTAGTATATGATTACGCAGCGGCTATCCTATTATTGACAAGCGAATCTGAGCGCAAGGATTTATTCGATCTGTTATGACAAATACTACTGTGTGTTGCATGAGCAGAGCTGGGGCTCCGCTCTCAACCACCAGTCAATTAATCAACTGCTATGCAAAACTAACCGGCTGCCGTTATAACTGTATCATGCCGATCGGCGTATCATGTCATGTGAGGCCTGATGATCTCTCGTGGCAGCGCCGCTCCGGCAAAGAATCATATTTCGGTGTATCATCACATCAGCTGATGATGCGACGTGCACGATCACTCAATCAATATATATGTAGTGTGTGCCAGGGTAGTTAATTAACCTGCAGCCCTGCAGGGCGATGAACATGTTGCATTGCAATGCAAGCTAACGACCTAATCAACCAATTAGGCCTTGTTTAGATGCTAAATTTTTCCCCAAATTTCACTATGCAAAAAGAAGATTTTCCATCACATCAAAATATCGGTACATGTATGGAGTACTAAATATAGATGAAATCAAAAACTAATTGCACAGTTTAGTTGTACTTTGCGATACGAATCTTTTGAGCCTAATTAGTCAATGTTTGGACAAAAATTCACAAATACAAACGAAATGCTACAGTGGGAAATCTTTTACTGTGCAGATTTTGGACCTCCAAAATCGGGCCAACTAAACACGGCCTTAGCAAGAAGATCCTCTTCTGGTTATTAATCAATGTGTCATTGTTGCAACATTATGAACTATCCCTATATTTCAAAACCTTTATAGGTTTCTGTAGGGCAACGATACAATACTTGTTTTCCTTTTCTTTAGCAGTGCTACTAGTACCAGAAGCTAATCAGAGGGAACAATTCCGTTTTCAGTCAACAATTCAGAAGCTAGAGCTGCCATCCATTGTATTCGATTGATTAGAGTTTTTTGTGTAGAAGATTTGTTAGAGAGAGAGAGAGAGAGATTAATATTTGTGTATTATCCAACAAACCCTTATGAGATTCTGCATGCATCAGAATTCGGTAATTTTGCCTGTGTTGTCGACTCCGATCCTAATCATGGATCTCTTCTCCCTCACATGCACACCTGACATCAAACATGGAATCACATTATATTAACACGGATCTGCCTTCTGACCAACGTGAAATCATCTATCGTATGGCTTCCCTATAATACAGTGTGCATTCAGAAGCCATTTATAGATTCTTCTCTACACATTATGCAGTCTAAATCTATGGAGCCAAGATGTTGCCCAAAAATTAGTTAGAGTATAAGGGAGATCTAATAAGAGCCAACCTGACTGTCCAAAGTTTCTTATGTCCAAAATACAAGCAGTACAAATACATGTTGTGTCTGTCCCTTAATATTATTTAGGGAAAAGAATTCTTCAGCACATTGATTTTTTTTTACTATCTGACATGCGGGCCCATAAGTAAACCTGAATGTCCCTCGGAAACCGTCGCTTCTGTCCATGACTGCACTCTTATTGCGCGTTGATTCGTTGCTAAGGTTAACAGCAAATGAAGTCCAACAGGCATGCAGGAAAACTAATAAAAATGATGAACTAATCAGATATCTTTCTGACCATTCGTGTAAGGAAAGAGAGAAATCAAGAAGCTGGCATGCAAGGGCAGAGAGATACTCATGTGAGAAAAAGATAGTTCAATCAACTACGGAGTACGTAAGAAACTAATCAGTGGGAAGAGTAAATAAAGATTGTTGTGCCCGGGAGCTAGATTCGTCTGCGCTCGAACGTGCCGTCGACAATCGAAGCTCGCACAGCCTCCCGAAGCAATAATCGGCGTTTGCTTCCCCTTCCGTAAGGGAAATGCTAGCGCACGGATGTTTCATCCACTCCCAATTCGCGCACCCCCGCCCCATCCCCGTCCACTCACCCTGCCCCCGTAGGCACAACCCGCCCTTATCCCCATCATTTTCCCGCTCCCGTAGGCACACCCCTGCCCCATTGTGCCTCTGCCCGTCGGCCCCTAGCGCGTCGCACGCCACGTCTGCCGGCCACTGGCTCGCCGCGCTCATTCCCCGGCGCTCTCTGACTCTCTGAATAGAAGGAAACACTTGAATATAATATACGTCTGAAACAGATAAAACATCTGGAATATACACTTGCAACATACATGTGAAAATATATATAATATCCAAATAAAAAACTTGCAACTGAAAATACTTCTGCAATAGATGAAACATTTTGGAACATACTGTTGCTACATATTTGTGAAAATATATGCAACATCCAGATCAATACGCTTGCAACATACGTCTGAAAACAGATAAAACAGTTTGAACAAATGCTTGCAATATGCCTCTGAAACACTTGCAACATATGCAACATGTGCTACATTCCCGATCTATTTTTGTAACATCTATATGAAACAATTGCAACATGCCTCTATAATGTCTGAAACAATCGGAACATACAATTGCAACATAGGGGGAGAGAGGCCTAGGCCGGTCGATTCCGGACGACAAGGTGGGGGGGAGGCACCCACTCCCCTACAACACCGCCGCGCCACCTCTATAGATCTCGCCGGAGCGAGTGGATCTCGCTCGTATTCTATAGATCTTGTCTGGGTGGAGGAGAGGGCCACCGGATCTGTGGGCATTGGGGGCTCCTGGTGAGGACGCCAGGGTGGGGGAGGACATGAGGCGTTGGTGCGCTGCGACAGAGGACGAGGAGCGCGGAAGGGATAAGGATGGAGAGAAAGCAAAGAGATAAGTTTTTTTTTTTAATATACATGTGGGTGGGAGTAAGCGGCGAGCGTAAAAAAGCCATCCGACGTTTGCGCGGTGCATCGGACACCTAAACATCAAGGTCCTCAGTCGTGTGATCCATGCGCTGACGTCTTCCTCTACCACCGGCTGAGGCCACACGCACCTTCATCAACCATGCCTCTTAGGGCTCTTTTGGATAAAGGGATGGAAAAGGCACGTGTTTTTTTTATAATGCATATCTGTATTACTAGACAAAGAAAACGTACAAAGATACAAACACACACAAATACGAGGATACTGGATACAAAACAAAGACACAAACAAATACAGATACGAGGATACTGGATACAGACAGCTGCCCCAACAAAGAAATTCCCTAGTTACTGTTTGGCCAACAAGGTATACATATCCTGGCCAACCAAAAAAACATTCAGAAAAACCAGAAAAAAAAACAGAGTTCTATTGTAGTATGCAAAATCAGTACCATCTACCATGAATAGTCTTTGAATGCTAAATACACGTACTGGATCAAGATCAATTACTAATTCAAAGTGCATAAAACTTTTCAGCTCTTTTTTTTTGGGGGGGGGGGGGGGGGGGGGGGGGGGGGGGGGGGGGGGTTATAAATGAACTTTGATCCAAGAGAAAGCTAGTCATCGACATTGGCTTCATATGAGCGTGTGTTATGGAACTGAAGAAAACATACAACAGTCTAAGGTTTGCAACAAAACTACATATTACATTAATGAGCTGACCACAAAACCAATGAGAACTAGCAACTGTCCAAGCATAAATCCACTATAGTCCACCCCTCGCAACTAGCATCAGCAGCACCAGAACATATAGAATTATCCCTGCAATTAGATGAACAGAGAAATCACTATTAATCGATGAAATAAGATATTTATAATTTATTAGTGCAACCATATTAACATTACTGCATTTCCTTGAATGTAGACAATGAGAGAGCTGATTCATGCCACTCATATTCCTAACTACACTTGACATAACCAAAAGTAGCATCTACATCACAAGCAAGACGACGGCACCAAGGCCAGTTAGAGCTGAGAAGGAAGCCATCAAAACAAATAGGAGTTGCTCGAACATAAACAATTTAGGCGCAAAATCACTGCAATTTTAATTGTATGTTCCCCTCCCAAGTATATATGACAGCTGAATCATTCATAATTTATTTGCCTAATTCTATTGCATTGGAGATAATGCAAGATTTGCTTGTCAGCTGAGCTGCCTGCAATTGAATCGGCAACAAGTAATGTACCGACAAGGATGGATATATGAAGACAGATGGTCCAAGATGGATGACATGTCGCAACGACCTTTTTGCTCCCCTCACAAATGAGAGGAATTGGATCACATCCATACCATGCAGCAACACTCTGCTTTGCATTGTTAAAAAGAATATGCATGTATGTATATGATGCATGCCTCTTTTCAAGAGCAACAAATTAAATAAAGCAAAGCAATGCAAAAAGGGAAACTAAAAATATAGAAGAAAAAGACAATGTGTTGCATCTTGACTGTCTTTTTTCCCCAGAGACAGAGAGAGCAAGCTGCCTTGCACTTGCACATGACTTGACATGAGCTGATCCAGACCACCCAAACAATTAATGCCACACGATTAGAACCTTAGCCTTAGGGGGGGAGATAAAAAGCAAAAATGGGTATGAGATGTGAGACTCAGCTAAGCCAGAAAAATACCTTTTTAAAGAAAATCTGAAGCAAGAAACTCAATATTGGCAGCTATACAGAACAGTGAGCCATATCTTCTTCCACCTGGTAGTGGACTAGAGGTAGATAACTTGCTAATTACAGTTCAGATACACTAAAAATTTAATATTGGTAAAGAACAACATTTCAAGTGAATTCAGCAAAATGCAACTCGAAATATTGATGAACAACTACTGCAATGTTCTTTTTTTTAACCTTTAACTCCATTCCAGGTAGAGAGTGGAGATACTAATTTCAGCTAAATGCACAAGAAATCAGACAACTAGATCACAGGTAGCAATACTAATTTCAGCAGTACTAATTTCTTGATCTCAGGTAGCAGTACTAGATCAGAAACTATTTCTTGTAATCACAGGCAGAGGTATTAATTTATTGTGATTACAGGCAGCAGTATTAATTTCTCTACCTGAAAAATAAAGTTGTGTTAGTACTTTATTTTCCTCTCTGAACCGAAAACTAGAACTAGATCACAGGTAGCAGTACTAGTTTTGCAAGCGTGGGCACTAAACTAAACAGGGGGAGGTCACAGGGGGGTATTAGGCCTGCTTTAGAACTAAATGGACACTAAACTAAACAGAGATGGGAACACAAATTGAATGAGACGAGAGATGGATCGTACCACAAATTGAACTAGACACAATACTAAACAGAGATGGACTTTACAAAAAAAAATGATTTATTAGCTCTGTTGAGGCCACAAGAATGGGTCTGCCTTTCACAGTGCACGGCCTGCAGAGGACCCTCCCTGTCCCAATAAATTGCTCAATGAAAAGGACAAAAACATGATCCGATGCAGAACCCTAGAACACGATTCAATCGAAAGCACCAGCCATGCCCAAGAACCGCCACCCAGTTCATCCATCCATTCCATTTGATACTAAGAAGTGAAAATTGAAGACCAGCAGATCTAAGAAGAAACACACAACAAGAGGATGAGGTGCCCAACCTGTGCCTAGGAGACCATGCACGACGCGGCTGGCCAGGGAAGTAGTAGGTGCAGCAGGAGGCGGCGGCGGCGGCGTGACGAGAGCAGCAACGATCCAAAAGTCGGAGCAGGATCCAGAGAGTGCCAATGGCGGCGTGAGCTACATGGGTTCAGACAGGTTTCACGTCGTTCTAGCAACCGAAGTTCTCCACGTCACGTGCTACAAAAGTGGGGACGCCACCGCCAGCCTCATTGCATCCTGCTTGTCTGTTGCATGAACTCATCATCTTTCATGTACTTCTCCTGCACTTCTGCTGTTGTATCCACAAGTCAAGGAAAGAAAGGCAATTTGCAAGATATTGGTGCACAAGACCACGTCCAACAGTATATATTCTAAGGCATATGTAACACAGAAATATTACTCCAGATTCCACAACCCAACACAGAAACAGTAAGCTGCCGATAAATCACCATACTTGGCTGCCATTTCTTGTGGTTTGACTTGCGATCCAGTCACCACATGATAGCTGCAAAATTTAATGGCATGCAGAGGCATGGTCTGCAAAGAAAGTCTAATGCTTAGTCCATATTGGCAAGTGGTTTGATAGTGTGCATTTGGGCCATTGAAGATAACATAGAAATTACAGGCGGTAAACGACTTGTTTGCAAAAATTACTAAATCAAGAGGTGCTGCCGCAATTTTGCTGAACTCAACAGCACTACTGTCAATAGAAGAAAATATATATCCATTGCTCTTGTCAATCAGCTTCACAAGATTGCCGACACTTTCCTTGTCCTAGAGGACACAAAAAGCTTGTAAGAACTAAGACAATGAGAAAATAGATTTTAATAGTCTTTCAAATACAGACCTGGATGTCCAAAGTTGAAAAATTGACTAAACCAAAATCATCAATCACATCGCAGAGCTCCTTAGTCAGTTTCCTGTTAGCAGGTTCACTCCGAAAGGTTAATGGGACAATGCAAAGGTTCCACATTGAAAACAGGTAATACAAATCTTAGCATATGACCAATGACATTGGTATATATCACTGTCAACTATTTAGAGGAATACAGGTTACAGAATCTGAAGGTCATATTGGTGGACAAGAACAGTAGTCATTGATTTGCAATGAATGAAGAATTATCCACTAGCAACTTAGATATGTTGAAACAGTACACATATCCTGAACCCAGTTCTAGATTTCCACCTTTGCTCAAATAAAACTCAATAAATCTCGTGGAACAGGGTGACTGCAAGAATTTTATCTAGGTACATTAGATGGCATCTAAAACTGAACTCACAAGGGAGCAAGAATTGCTCAGTATTTGGTCAAGTGAATTGGAGACATCTTAGGACTTAAAATTTTATGAAGTTTAAATTATCAGCAAATTGAAGTACACTTACTCCTAGTTTCTGCAGTAACATTCGTGTTCAGAAATTCACCTGTATTTGGCTGAGCGAGGATCCTGCTCAAGATGATATTGCAAATAAGAAAGATCTTGGACATCAGTGTAGAAGTCAAGGTTGAATGCTGCCAATGAATAAGATGAATAATAAATACTACAAAGACATGGGAGTATTAATCAATAAAAGATAGTATGGACATCAAATTCCACGAGCAACAATAAACGCTCAAATGACAGGAAGATCGAAGGCACAATACCTAAATTTCCATAGTTCTCAATTAGGTCAATCTTTGACAAGACATTGATATGTGGCAATTCCATGTGTAGCATTGTTGACAGTGAAAGAAGCAAAGCACTCACATACTTTCCAGGATCACAGCATAAATGGCCATCGATAAGGTGCACAGCAGTCAGCTGCAGAATACAGGAAAAAAACATTAAACAATCTAGTTCATTAGCATTAAGGCAATCTAAATTGGACCAAGAACACACGCATACCCTCAAGTCCATCTTTTTGATGAGTTTATTAATAACAATTCTTGCATTTGAGTGAAGGAAGAAAAGTTCCACTTGCCCCGGAAAATCAAATAACAGATAGTGATCTGCAGAAATGTTAAGTTTGCAAGTCAATAATTTGAGCAGTATGAGTGTTTACAATGTTTACTGGCTTAGTGCTCACCTGCTATAAGTCTATGACTCTGAACACTAAGAAATAGCACAATAAACAGCAGAAATACTTTTAAACTGAGGTGCGATCCTCAGGATAACAGAATATGGTTTATAAAATTCTAACTCCAATTCTGATCCTGGTTAGTCTATTAGTATGTAATTGGTTCAGTCCAAGCACATGGAAAGCCCTGTGTAATGTAAAATAACAAATTTATTGATATTAGCAATTTAGTTTTTCCATCAGAGATGCTGCCCTTTTGGGATATGACCATTGCACAGATATTGCCACTGAACATATGTGCAGGCTTCAGAGAGGTATTCATTACTCACCTTCAATAAGAGGCTTCAGTTTTTCTTCAAGCCAGTCAATATTCTTCTCCAAGTAATCCATGCAATACACAAGCCCTGACATAGATTTTAACACGATAGAGAAAGAAGCCATATTATTAGAACAAAAGCAGGTAGGTTACTGAACAGCAATAGAGGACTAGGAGCAACCTCCATTAGGGCCAAGCGAATGCTGAGCCATGACATCACTGAGTTTGAGTTTTATGAGGTCCTTAATGTTTATGGCACACTCATATCTATTTATCACTGTCAAGGAAAAAATTCAATTGTGACTAGAGAACATCAAGGAGAGAGAGTATGTTATAAGACATATAAGAGAGTGAGTACAGAGGATGGTGGTGCTCAAAGAGTCAAGGATACGGCAACGCGTCATTTGCAGGATCCAAATTGACAACTGCAACTTTCCTACAACAACAACAAAAAAAACACATAAAGGAAGCAATCCATGTGAGCAAATTATCAACTTCAACTTTAGTCCAACCAAAACAAAGCCAAGGGTGAAGTTTATGTTAGAGTTAGACATAATCTGCTGATCCTCCGTTTCCTTCTCCCTAATGCAGTCAAGGGCAGGTAGATGGTCAGCTCTGCTGCCCAGTCCTGAAACTGCAGCAAGTATGGCAATAGGCCATCACTAGTACTATAGTTGGTAGATTTGCATCATCCATCCATAGTTGGTACAAGGTGATGTAAGCCATGTACTAGGAGTAGGTAGACAAGTACCATAGTTGGTACATGTAGTATGTATATAAACTAATGCAATGCAATGCAATGGGCAGCTCTTGCCACCATCTCCTTGTATCTTCAGGTTTCAGGAACTGAAACCGTCTGCTCTTCTTCTTCCTTGTGCAGGGGAGGAAGAGAGGGAGGGGAGCAGGAGCTGCTCACCTAGGCATTGGATTCCAGTGCTGACACGTGGTATCGGAGCCGTACAAGTCTCTGGGCGTAGTCGTCGGTGATGGACACGGCTGCAGCGGGCGCAGGGGTGGGTGAAGAGGCGGCTGCGGCGGCGGCTGCAGCGGCGGCCAAGGAGAAGCAGCTGGCCTCGGCATCCCAGCCTGCCATGGAGGTGCGCACGGTGAGGGAGGTCAGCGGATCCAACACCTGGCCGATGCTCACCCGCACCAACTACGGCGAGTGGGCAGTCCACATGAAGTGGAAGCTGCGAGCGCGGCGGTGGTGGGCGGCGGTGGAGACCGGCAATGCCGGTGAGGATGCGGAGGTGGGCGTCATGGAAGCGCTCATGGCGTCCACGCCATCCGAGTGCTATGAGGCCATCGGGTCGAAGAACACGGCGAAGGAGGCGTGGGACATGCTCACGTCCTTCCGCCTCGGCTTGGATCGAGCCAAGAAGGCGAAGGCGCAGCAGCTGCGCCGGGAGTTCGACGACCTTCGATTCAAGCCCGGAGAGGCCGTGGAGGACTTCGCGCTTCGGCTGCAGTCGATTGCGAGCCAGCTGGCCACCTACGGCAAGCCGGTCGACGACGAGGATGTCGTGGCCAAGCTGTTGTGCGTCATGCCGGCCAAATACGTGCAGCTTGCCCTGTCCATCGAGACGATGCTAGACTTGTCCACGCTGTCGCTCGAGGACGTCACCGGGCGGCTCCGCGCGGTGGAGGATCGCGCACCGCCGGAGAAGGAGAAGCCCAAGCTGCTGTTGACGGAGGAGGAGTGGTCGGCGCGGATGAAGGAGAAGCGCAAGACCGGGAAAGGCTCCAGTCGTGGCGGTGGTGACCGTGGCGGCGGCAACGGCGGAAAGCAGCGCGGCAAGGCGCCGGCGGAGAAGAAGAGGGGGAAGAAGAAATTCTCTGACCCCAATACTTGCCGCAAGTGCGGCGAGGTCGGGCACTGGGCACGGGAGTGCCCGAACAAGAAGCTGGAGAAGGAGGAGGCGCACCTTGCTCGGGACGTCAGGGACGGCGAGCACGCGCTCCTGATGGGGGTGTTCTACGCAGAGAGCGGCGAAGCAGAGGAGGCGAAGGTGGAGTAGAGGTCTGCGCCGCCGGTCGTTCACCTCGATGAGCCGCGTGTGCAGGTCCATCTGGGAGTCGCCGGAGACGAGTCAGAGCAGAGATGGTACCTTGACTCTGGGGCGAGCAATCACATGACGGGCTACCGCGCCGCCTTCTTCGAGCTAGATGAGAAGCACGTCGGGAGCGTCAGGTTCGGCGATGGCTCCCAGGTGCAGATCCGAGGGCGTGACACCATACTCTTCCGGTGCAAGAACGGTGAGCACCGCGCGCTCACGGATGTCCACTACATCCCGGAGCTCTGGTCGAGCATCGTCAGCCTAGGACAACTTGACGAGCACGGTGCGGAGGTGTTGATCCGCAACAGGGTGTTGCGCATCAGGGACCAGGACGACCGACTCCTAGCTAAGGTATCGAGGTCCCATAATCGCCTCTATCTTCTTGACTTGAAGGTGGAACAGCCGGTGTGCCTAGCGGCGGCGTGCGCGGAGGAACCATGGCTCTGGTATGGCCGGTACGGCCATCTGAGCTTCGATGCTCTAGGCCGGCTAGGGAAGATGGTGACCGGCATGCCACGCATCGAGCACGCGGGGGAGCTGTGCGACAGCTGCCTCGCCGGAAAGCATAGAAGGCTGCCTTTCCCCAAGGCGGCGAAGTACCGAGCGACGGCGCAGCTCGAGCTGGTCCACGGGGACCTCTGCGGGCCAATTACGCCGGCAACCCATGGCGGAAGGAGATATTTCCTTCTGCTAGTGGACGACTGCAGCCGCTACATGTGGCTGCAGCTGCTGTCCAGCAAGAGCGACGCGACGGACGCCATTAAAAACTTCAAGCAGCGTGCAGAGGCGGAGTCGGGGAAGCGGCTTCGGGTGTTGCGGACGGATCGCGGCGGTGAGTTCACGGCAGTGGAATTCACCGAGTACTGCGTCGATGAGGGGGTGGGGCGCCATCTCACCGCGCCCTACTCGCCGCAATAAAACGACGTGGTGGAACGCCGAAACCAAACCATCGTCGGGATGGCCAGGTCGATGATGAAGGCCAAGGGGATGCCGACCGCGTTCTGGGGTGAGGTGGTAACGACGGCCATCTTCATCCTCAACCGATCGCCAATGAAGGCGCTGAAGGGGATGACGGCACGGGCGCAAGCCCAACGTCTCGTACCTGCGCACCTTCGGCTGCATTGGGCACGTGAAGGCCACCAAGCTAGGCCTCGGCAAGCTAGAGGACAGGAGCACGCGCATGGTGTTCCTCGGCTATGAGGGTGGATCGAAGGCTTATCGCCTGTATGATCCGGTCGACGGCAAGGTGGTGGTGTCCCGGGACGTGGTCTTCGACGAGGCTACGACATGGAGTTGGGACAGGCCGGAAGCAGCGGAAGGCCAGGTTGGCGGTGGACTCTGCAACACGTTCGTTGTGGAGCACTTGGTGATCCGTGGCCATGGCGAGGTGGTGGAGCCACCGGTGGCCGGGGAAGCGCAGGCGACAGAGCCTGCGGTGGCGGAAGCAGAGCAACCGGCGGCTGCAGAGGTGGAGGAGCCACCTAGCCCAGGCAGAGCAGGTCACTTGGGCTCGCCTGGGCCAATTGGGGAGCAATCCCCTGCTCCGCCCAAACAGGGGACGCCGGCGGTGGTGGCCACAATCGAGTATGCATCCCCACCATCTGATGTTTTAGATTTCGTGGATGCTTTCCATGAAGGAGAGGACGTTAGATTCTAGCGGGTCGACAACGTGGTCGGCGAGGCGGCGGTGCCGGGGCTGACGGCGTGGATGCTCGACGACACCGACCACACTCTTCTTCTCATGAGCACAGAAGAGCCAGCCACGTTTGGCGTCGCGGAGCGCGATGCGGCGTGGCGGAAGGCAATGCTCGAAGAGTTGAAGGCGATCGAGGACAACCACACCTGGGAGCTGGTCAATCCGCCGGCGGCATGCCGGTCGATCGGGCTCAAATGGGTGTTCAAGGTGAAGCGGGACGAGTGCGGCGCCATGGTAAAGCACAAGGCGCGGCTCGTCGCCCGCGGCTTTGTCTAGCGAGAAGGTGTGGACTTCGAGGAGGTGTTCGCACCGGTGGCTCGCATGGAGTCGGTCAGGCTCTTGCTCGCGCTTGCAGCGGCCAAGGATTGGCCGGTCCACCATCTCGACGTCAAGTCGGCATTCCTCAATGGGGACCTAGCCGAGACCGTCTTTGTCAAGTAGCCGCTGGGTTTCGTCGTCAAGGGAGCGGAGCGGAAGGTCTTGCGGCTGCGCAAGGCGCTCTATGGCCTGCACCAGGCTCCGTGGGCTTGGAACGCCAAGCTCGATGCCACCATGGCAGAGCTTGGGTTCACTCGGTGCGCCACGGAGCACGCCCTGTACACCCGCCGACGGGGGAAGGAGCACCTCATTGTCAGGGTGTACGTCGATGATCTCATCGTCACCGGCGCTCGAGCAGAAGACATTGGACGCTTCAAGGAAGAAATGGCGGCGCGTTTCCGGATGAGCGATCTCGGCGCTTTGTCCTACTACCTTGGCATCGAGGTGAGGCAGGGGAAGGACGCCATCAGGCTAGGGCAGCGTGCCTACGCACTGAAGTTGCTCGAGCGGGCGGGCATGGCGGGCTGCAAGGCGGTAGCCACGCCAATGGAGGAGCGCATCAAGCTTTCAAAGCAGAGCATCGCGGCAAAGGTGGATGCCACTCTCTACTGGAGCGTCGTTGGCGGGCTGCGCTGGCTCACGCACACGCGGCCAGACATCGCGTTCACGGTGGGCTAAGTGAGCCGGTTCATGGAGGACCCAAGGAAGGACCATTGGGCGGCGGTCAAGCGGCTGCTCTGCTATGTCCAGGGCACGATGGGGCTGGGTATCGTCTTCCCCAAGCGCGGGGGCATCCAGCTCTCTGTGTTCAGTGAGGCGCTGCCCAAGGCCTCGGAGGATGTAGCACTGACGGCCTTCAGCGATGCGGACATGGCCAATGACGTTGATGGGCGGCGGAGCACTTCGGGTGTCCTCATCTTCCTTGGTTCATCGCCGATTGCCTAGCAATCCTTGAAGCAAAAGATGGTGGCGTTGTCGACATGTGAGGCGGAGTATGTCGCAGCAGCCACGGCGGCGTGCCAGGTGGTTTGGCTGCGGCGGCTGATGGCAGAACTCACCGGAGCCTAGGTTCAGCCGCCGACACTCAGGGTGGACAACCAGCTAGCAATTGCACTGGCAAAGAATCCAGTTCTCCACGACAGAAGCAAGCACATAGATGTGAAGTTTCACTTTCTTCATGATTGCGTCGATGGAGGGCAGCTCATCATCGAGTTCGTCGACACCAGACGGCAGCTCGCTGACATCCTCACCAAGTCACTCGGCCGGCTTCGGTTCCAGGAGCTGAGGGGGATGATTGACATGGTTGAGGTCAAGTGAGGACAGCAGGATTAGGGGAAGATTGTTACACATAATCTGTTGATCCTCCGTTTCCTTCTCCCTAATGCAGTCAAGGGCAGGTAGATGGTCAGCTCTGCTGCCCAGTCCTGAAACTGCAACAAGTATGGCAATAGGCCATCACTAGTACTATAGTTGGTAGATTTGCATCATCCATCCATAGTTGGTAGAAGGTGATGTAAGCCATGTACTAGGAGTAGGTAGATAAGTACCATAGTTGGTACATGTAGTATGCATATAAACCAATGCAATGCAATGCAATGGGCAGCTCTTGCCACCATCTCCTTGTATCTTCAGGTTTCAGGAACTGAAACCGTGCAGTGTAAGTGTGTGTGTGTGCTTTCTTCTTCCTTATGCAGGGGAGGAAGAGAGGGAGGGGAGCAGGAGCTGCTCACCTAGGCATTGGGTTCCAGTGCTGACAGTTTAAACCCTCGGCACAAATTCTGGCACCAGCAATATGGTACCAGTTAACATTCGCAATCAATCTTAGCAGAGGAGGGCACTATTATTGACTTCCGTAGTTACTAATCGAATCACGCAGCGGGTCTCCAGGCAAGTAATATTATGCAGTAATATGCAGTAACAAGCAGGTCAAGGCCAAAGCGCATTCCACTTCCACTTAGCTAGAGCAGCTTGTGAGGGACAACCGAAGCAATAGTGAAGAACTAGGCGGAGTATGTACCTGCCAAGGAGGGAGAGGAACTGCGACATGCCGTTGCAGTAGGTGGTCTTGCCGGAGCCCGGCGGGCCGATCACCACCTGACCAAATACCATCCCCTCTGCTCTGCTGCTACTACGAGTTTCCCGCTTGTCAATGATCTATGTATCCACGGCAGCCGCAGGCGCCGGGCAAGGTAGGGCTTTCACCGTAAATGGCCGCGACGGCGAGGTGAGGCGAGCTAAGGCAAGGGCCCTGTTTGTTTCAGCTTATTTGAAACTCGCAATCTATCTCAGGGTGTTTGGCAATCCTGATTATGGCAGTGGAGAAGGGGAGGGGTGCTGCCGACGACTCGCGCAGGAGAGGGCCGTCGCCGACGGGAGGAAGGAGCGGCGCCGGCGACTCGCGCAGGGCACGTGCGGCGGCTACCGCCGAGGAGAGGCACTGGTGGCTCACGCAGGGAGGGACGCGCGCAAAGATGGCCCGCCGGCGGCTCGCGCAGAGGGGAGGGGTGGTGAAGGCGGTGGGCGGACGGCGGCTGTAGCCGGGAAGAGCGGAGGTGAGCAGCGGGCGGCGCCGGCGTGTTTTTTTTAGGGAGCAACGGTGCCGATGGAATCATGGAGAGGTTTTTAACTGTGTACCATTATAAAAGTTCAAAATGACATGTGTGCCATTGGAATTTTGAAAAGTTCTCCAATACCCTCTTTGAAATTTATTTTGCTCTATATACCACTTCCGTCAGCTTGCCGTCCAATTCTAACAGATGGGGTTACGAACTAGAGTAAAAATTACCTTTTTGCCCATCAGTGTTTCGTCCGATTCCTGTCTCCGCACTCATGAACTTCTCGTCTCCGCGGCTTTTAGTCGTCCGTTCCCCACTCGAACTCGAAGGCAAAGAGCCTCGAAGCCAAACCCTAGAGCCCGGACGGAGGCGCCGCCGGCCGTGCACCCGGAGGAGGCGGCGTCGGCCGTGCACCCCGGAGGGAGGCGCGTGCTCGTGAGGGGGCCAGGGAAGAGGCGCATCTCATCGAGCGGGCAGCGCGCAAACCGCGTGCGGAGGCGCGGCCTCTTCTTGGCGTCCGCACGGTCGCAAGGGGAGGAGGCGCGGCCTCGTCGTCTGGTCATCCGCGTGGTCGCGACGGGAGGAGGCGCGGGCTCTCTCTCGCGTGGGGAGGCGCGCTGCGGGGCCTGCTCGCTGGGAGCCCGAGGGAGCCCGCGTGCGGAGGCTGCTGCTTGTGTCCGGAGGAGGCTCGGTGTGGTGCTGATTTGGTGCGTGTGGAGGAGGCTCGTGTGCGGAGGCGCTGCTCGCGTGCGGAGGCTGCTGCTCGTGTGCGGAGGAGGCTCGGTGCTGATTTGGTGCGGAGGAGGCTCGATGTGGTGCTGATTTGGTGCGTGTGGAGGAGGCTCGCGTGCGGAGGCTGCTGCTCGTGTGCGGAGGCGCTGCTCGCGTGCGGAGGAGGCGTGATGTGCTGCTGATTTTGTGCGGATTTGGGAAGGATGGCAGACCGGCGACCAGCATGGCTTCCCGATGGGTGAGCATTCATTTCCTTATCGAAATGCACGATATTGTGCTAGGAGTTGATGCTGTACATTATTTCTCTTATTCGGCTTGTGCATGAAACATGAATTTTCCACTTTTGCACCATGCCTAGAGGTCTCCTTTTTAGTATCTTTGCACTGATCAAATCAACCCTAAAAACAAGCACATTTCTTATCTTCCACCCATAACACAGCAGAGAATCTGGTGATTATTTATTCTATTCTAATTTCTATATTTGCATTCAATTATAGATTTCCACAATGTATCATCTCGCACTTTACATCTCTTACCCCAGGAAGCATCTATCGAAACATGTCTGAATTTAAGTTGGCTCTTGCAACACATGCTATCAAGAAAGAATTTGAGTATAACATTAAAAAGAGTGAACCAGGGAGGTATCGGGCATACTGCGCGGGAGTGGAAGATGGTTGTAAGTGGAGGCTTCATGCATCGACAATGAAGGATAAAGTTACTGTATAGGTAATTTCTTTTTTATTTATTTTTGTAGTTTGTTTATATTTCTGAATTTATTTCAGTACTTCGTTCATACTTCTAAAATTATTCTAGTCTAATTGAAACTTAACTTTATAGGTCAAGGTGAACCTTTACCCTTATGATCATAAATGTCAAAGTAGTAGGAGGGTTGGGAAAGTCAAACATGCTACCAAGTTTTGGATTCGAGAGAAGATAAAGGATTGGTTAGCTGAGGACCCAGCTGTTCGGCCCAAAGAACTTAGGAGAAGATTGAAGGATGATTGGAAGGTTAGTATCAGCTACAAGAAAGTGTATGATGGAAAGGCACTTGCTATGGAAGAGTTGTATGGAAACTGGCATGAAAGTTTTGACAACTTGTACAAGTTTAAGGTACAGATAGAACAATCTTGTCCTGACAGCTTTTTTTGTCATTGATCATCATACAATAGAGAATAAGATCAGATTCAATATGCTTTTTTTTTGCAATGAAACCTTGTGTTGAAGGTTTCCTTAGAGGTTGCAGGCCTTATCTGGCTGTTGATAGTACATTCTTGACTGGAAAATTCAGAGGTCAATTATGCATTGCTTGTGCAGTTGATGGGTACAAATGGATGTACCCAGTTGCTATAGGAGTCATTGATTCTGAAACCAATGAAAACTGGATTTGGTTCATGGAGAGACTTAAGGAAGCTATAGGTACCCCACCTGGTCTGGCCTTTTGCACAGATTGTGGTCAGGCAGTCATGACAGGAGTTAGTGAGGTATTCCCAAATGCGGAGCATAGAGAGTGCATGTGGCACTTGGTACAGAATTTTAAGAAAAGGTTCAGTGGAAAAGTTTTTGATGAACATTTGTGGGCTGCTGCTTATTCTTGGAATTTAAAAAGCATATCAACGCCATGGCTGAAGCAAATCCAGCAGCAATGACATACTTGCAGCAAACTCATACAAAACTATGGACAAGAAGTCAGTACTCTACATTGTCAAAAGTTGACTATGTCACCAATAATTTAGCAGAAAGCTTCAACAATTGGATAAAAGCTGATAAGGGGCTGCATCTAGATGACTTGATGGATACTATAAGACAGAAGCTTCTAATCAAGTGGAACTTGAGGAAAAGAATTGCACACAGAATGGAAGGAAAAATTTTGCCACACATCATAAGTAAGCTAAAGGAACTAAGTATGAACCTTGACATTGATGTTGTGACCAGCTCACTTGATGGCATTGCGGAGGTCATGGCAAGGGGAGGTTCTTCTTACAGGTTTGTTGTGAACCTGAAGGAAAGAACATGCTCTTGTAGAGCATGGGATGTTTCTGGAATACCATGTAAGCATGCAATTGCCTACATCACCTCTATACCTGGAGAGAAGATAGAAGATCATGTGGACAACTAATACTCTGTATAGAGCTTCAGGGCTGCATATGAAGGTACAATCCCTTCTATACCAGACAAATCCATGTGGCCCAAAAAAGAACATGGTTTCTTCCTGTATCGTCCACTGTTGAAGTCAACGGCTGGTAGGAGAAGGCAAAATAGATACAAGGGAGCAGCAGAGGGTAGCAGCAAAGGAGCTAAGGGTAGACATCAGTGTCCAATCTGTCAGCAATATGGACATCATTGGTACACATGTAAGGATGGTGACCCAGCAGACATAGCAGCAATGCTTGCTGAAAGGTAACATAGAAGTGCCAATTTATTCTGCAATTATGTCCTAGTACATAGAGAGAGATGCTACTCTATGAAAGATGCATGGTGCATGCATGTACTCTCTCACAGCCAGCTAGCTGCTGCAACATATATCTCATGATTTTAAATATAATACTGTGATCACGTGAAGGCCATACATCAATTCGATAGAAAATTGGAATTTGATTATATGAAAATAATTGGAATTTGTTGCTAACCTATTTGTCCATGCAGAGGTCCGCCTAAAAAGAAGAAAAAAAAGATAGAACTACCTACTACTGAGACAAGCATTGTGCCTGCAGCACCACAAAGGATGGTTTTTCTAGTTCTACCTACTGTTGTGGATCTATCAAAGAAAAGGAAGAACAGATCATCCTCATCAACTCGTGCGAAGAAACAAAAGAGTATTTCCAATACTTCAACTGCTGAGGCTAGTGACGCCTCCATGAGGTGAGCTAATTTCTTATAATTATCTTTTCACCACTTTAATTGGTAAGCCAACTGTTTTGTACTTATGTTTCTTTTTTTCAGAGGATCTGGAACAGGATCAAATCAGCTAGCCCCTTTAGAATCAAGTGAGCAGTACACAGTTGACAAGAGTGCAAATCAGCCATGTCAACCCGCAGCAAGGAAGAAGAGGGTCATTTCAAAAAAATTGACTCCAAACAAGGGTAGTCCAGCCATGTCAACCCGCAGCAAGGTCCCTAGTTCCCCTTCTAGTCCGGCCATGGGAACTAGAAGCAAGAAAAAAACTTGATCTGTAATGAGTTTGTGCATCTCTGTGGCATGCTTTTGTAGTACTTAAGGTCTGCATGACCAGACAATGTTTAAACTAGCAATGAGGTCAATGTGACCATCTTTTGTGTGCAAACTTGATTCAGTAATCAAGCTGACTATGCATGTCATGATAAATTTGGACCTCTATTATGTCTAAATGTACTTAGTTTAAATGTTTATTGTGGTTGTTGCAATTATCGAATATTTTGGATGCATTTCAAATGTTTACCGTGAATTTTTCATAATGGTATAGAGAAAAGGTGGAGTTTTGGGGATTTGAAAGTGTTACAGTGGCACATAAGGAATGAAAATTTTGATGTATTCTATGACTGAGGGCAAAAGCGTCTTTTCCTCTGGGCGTTAGCTGCTGTTACTGTCAGAATAGACGGAAGTGGCACACAAGTAAAAGAAACTTTGGAGAAGGGTGCTGAGGAACTTTTTAAAATCTCAATGGTACGTAGGTCATTTGGATCTTTTTATAATGGCACACGGGTAAAAAACTCAATCATGGAAGGTTAGAAGGAGAAACGCAGAGCCGATTCTCCAAATCGCGTGCTGGGCCTGGGCTGCCGCAGCCCTATGTTCTTAGTCTAATCTCTTCCTTGGCTAGGTCCAGGACTTGAGTCGGATTGCAGGCTTTTTCCTTCACAAAAAAAAAAATCTATTTCCATTCCCGGCCCGGCGCCATAAATCATGAATGCAGCCGTTGTTCTTTGTTTCGTCGGGCTCATTCCTTGCATGGAAGCTGTCCACCATTCCTCAATCAAATGGTCATTATTTTGTGGAATTCAGGCTGTGTTGCCAGCCCAAAGGCTCATCATCCCTAGCCAGAATTCTTTTACAAAAATAGACATTGAACACAGACAGAAGTGAACCGCAGTCTCCGCCGACTTGTGTGTTTTTTCCTCCTGTGTGTGCTCTCTAGATTGAGGATGCGTTGAAGGAGCAGTATGATCCTTTGAATTGTGCCATGTATGTGATTTAGTGGTGAACTCACCTGAAGCAATCCACTTCCATGTAATCCAGTCGTCTTGATCAGTTAACTGCATCAGATCCCAGAGTCGAGCAAATTCTACGATCCTTTCTACAGGACGATTTTCTGAATTTGTCTAACTTCTTGATGGTACATTTCTTCAGAGTGAAAACAGTGAGAAAATGCACATGGATGGTGACAATACTGAGTGAGTTTACCGATGTCAATCTGCCTGGCCTATCCAAAATCTTTGCCTTCTATAACCTGGGGATGGGAGGTGGGAGCCTTGCCGCAACTTTATGAGTCAATGGTTACACAACAGGTCAGGCATCTTTGCCTCCCTCATAGATTCTTCTCCCTCTGTTTTCACTCAAGAATAGCTTTTCTTGTTATAAATGATAATGATAAGTCACGGGCACGTCCGTGCCTCCTACGCTCGTTAACGGATCCATCCTCATCCACTCATCCGTGCGTCGCACGCCCGCAGGATGGACTCTGCTCGCCCTACCGCCCCTGCTCGGACGGACTCCGCTGCGCCGCTCACCGGCGACCCCCCCCCCCCACGGGACGGACTCTGCCTGCGCTGCCCGCTCGCCGTCTGAACTCACGCCTCCCGTTGCGACCGCGCTCCATCCGCTTGCCGCACCCACTGCCGAGGTCCATGTAACCAACGATCTTCACACCCGCAACCTCCGCGGACTCCATGGCATCGAGCTCCACAAGGACGAGCTCCATTCGTCCGAGCATTGCGCTGAAAGCACATGTTACAAGCGTATGCTTCGAGTGTTTCAGAGGTATGTTGCAAGTGTTTTTGTATGGATATTGCAAAAGTAAATCGAGATGTTACATATGTTGCAATGGTTGTACACTTATGTTGTAAATGTCTGTTCCCAATATTTTATCTGTTTTTTCAGATATATGTTGCAAGCGTGTTTATCTGGATGTTATATATGTTTCACACGTATGTTGTAAGTGTGTTTATTTGAATGTTGCGTACGTGGTGCAATGGTTTTCAAGTGTTTCATTTGTGTTTTTTGTAAGTGTTTCAGACTCATTTTTCAAATGTTTTATCTGTCTTCAGGCGTATGTTGCAAATGCTTCATCTGCATATTTCAAAAGTAGATCAGGTGTTGCACATATCGCAATGACATCGGTGGCTGCCGGACAGTGGCCTGCTAGAGGGCTTCGGCTCCAATCTTGCGCCTTCCTCACGCGGCGCGCCTCGTCCTCTCCTCTCCCTCCCTTCCCTTCTCTTCCCTCCATCTCGCTACGGTAGTTCGAGCTCGACAGGAAACCCTACCCGATGAGTACGCAAACACCGGGAAGGTGGTGGCCCGGGTGAGCCGACGGTGGCATGATGCTCGCGTAGTGGCCCAGAGCAAGCTGAGGCCCGCGCCATCCGCTCGCTATGTACAGGAAACAAACAGCCACGAGCGTCCGTCCAGACGCAAGTAACGTCCCGTTATAAACAATCATAGGAGCCTGCTAGACGGGAGGCCTAAATTATATATGTGAATACGCAGGACAGACTTGACAACCAATAGAAAAGGAATGAACTGACATATGAATTACCATATATTGTCTCTGAATCGCATGAAAATTTGGCCAGTAAAACACCAGAAATTTAGAACAGGAAAGAATCTAGTTTAAACCAAATGTTCTGCCAGCGTCCCTGTTGCTGCCCTGACCAAACCAGGAAAAAATAATGATTTTCAAGATTATTGGTGATTGATATATTATGATCTCTACAAATAAGTCGTATAAAAAAAGTGGCACATCGATTAGCAATTCCAATCAATGATCATTAACCAGCTCAATGATTCGCAGGGCCCCTCTTATATTAACTTTGGTAACCTAACTTGAACCACCCATAAGAACAATTCCACCAGAGACAGCTTTAGAATCCAAACATCGCATGACTTGTCTTCGAGTAGCCTCCACAGCTCAAATTCAGCCATCCGTAAAGGGAGTCGGATGCAAAATTCAGTTTGTTCTCCTTTCTCATCAAGTCAACTCTAGTCTAATCTAGAAATTAGGAGCAGAAAGCATGGTAGACATGTCAACCAGTCATCGCTCACGCCAAGCTGTCTTCAGTTCAAACAACTATCCAAGTCAAAGGATCACAAAAAAAATAAACCTGTGCTTGTCAAAGTGGATCACAAGCTGCACAATTTCAATAGTTGTCGCATTGCCCCAGGTACGAAGTTTAGACACACTTTATCAGCCTGGAGAAGAGTACAACAACAATAGCCTTTTGCTCTAAGCAGGTTGAGGTAGGCTACAGATGAAACCCAAAAGAGACGAGAAACAGGGAGACACATAAAGGGACATAAAGGGCACAAGACAAAAAGAGGTCACGGTTCAGGCACGTTGATTGCCAATCTCCAAGCGCTCCTGTCCATAGCTAAATCCTTAGAGATATTCCACTCTTTAAGATCTCTCTTAACGGACTCGTCCCAAGTTAATTTAGGTCGACATCTACCGCTCTTTACATTATCGGCTCGCTTTAGAACTCCACTACGCACCGGCGCCTCAGGAGGCCTCCGTTGGACATGTCCAGACCATCTCAACCGATGTTGAATCAATTTCTCCTCAATTGGTGTCACCCCAACCTTATCCCGAATATCATCGTTCCGGACTCTATCCCTCCTTGTGTGCCCACAACACCAACGCAACATACGCATCTCCGCTACACTCAATTGCTGGACATGTCGCTTTTTTGTAGGCCAACACTCAGCACCGTATAATATCGCCGGACGAATCGTCATCATATAGAACTTACCTTTCAGCTTCTGAAGCACCCTTTTATCACAGAGAACGTCAGAAGCTTACGCCATTTCAACCAGCCGGCTGAAATTCTATGTCTAACATCTTCATCAATGTCTCATAATATCATATTTTAATATCAGCAAATACAATATACGAGATTAAAATTCTCTGAATGAATATGGCTGCGACAAAGCTGTTTTCAAGGGGCTTATAACATATGGACATAGCCCCAGAAGGAACATGTATGGGAAGCACTCGCTCCCCTTCATACACTTGTAGCTACAGACAGATCAATACTTACAACACCCATTTGTGCGACCGAAAATTGTCATAAGAAAGAACTCAAAAGGAAAAACAGAAACAAGCCATGCACAGGAAGCCTCCTTTGTATTCGATCTCCCCGGTTCTGTCTCCTCCATTGTGACCCACTTGTATCTCCTCTATTTTTCACACTTCATAACTAAATTAGTTTAGGTCTCGCCTTGTGTGATTTGCTTCCAATAGAGGACACTAGTAACCATTCTGATCTTTTAGCAAATAGTTTGCTGTCAAAATCACCATCCCCAACATCTCACACAATTCAAAATGAAGATGGAACCACTGTTTCTTGGGCCTTGGTTTGCTTAGGCCTCCACATGGTCCGGGCCTTCACCATGGTCGGACCTGATTCAAGGCTCAGCACATGCTCACAGTGCAAGGTTGTTTCTCCAGACTCACTGTTGCAATCCGTGTGCACAGAGGTGTGTGACTGCAGCACACTATCCCGGCCACACTCCCTTTTGTAATCCAGCACAATACTCGCCAGTTCATGATTCTCAAGAATAGAGATCGGTGCACTCTGAGGCAAAGATAAAAGTAAGGTTAATTGCAGATGTGGGCAAAAGTCTTTGTATACAGGGCACTAATTAATATGCTAATAAAAACTCTTTTTTTTGGATTCTTTCCTATTCAGTAAAAATCTTTGTATACAAGGCACTAATTAATATGCTAATCCGTCTCATTTTTTTTGGATTCTTTCCTATTCAGTTTGGGTTTAGAATCACTTGACCAAATAGCAGAGCCACCCCACCCCCCTAATTAATAGTGGGCAGAAGAGCTGCCAATTAATGAAGCAGGAAGGAAAACCAAGGCCTTGTTTAGTTCCCAATTCTTCCCCAAATTCTACTATGCAAAAAGGAGATTTTCAATCACATCAAAATGTCGGCAAATGCATGGAGTACTAAATGTAGATGAAATCAAAAACTAACTGCACAGTTTTGTTGTACTTTGCGATACGAACATTTTGAGTCTAATTAATCAATTTTTGGACAATTTTTTGCACTAAAAACAAAACACGCTACAGTGTTCCGACCGGAACACTGTAGCGCGCAGTCCCAAGTCGGGCGCCACGACTCGGGAACTAAACACGGCCCAAATGATAACTGTCTCTGGACTCATAGCCAACAATAAGTGCATGAGGGACCAGCCAACAACACATGGCATATCATCAATCAGGCAAATATACGACATCTTATTTCTGTGTAACTTAGAGCAAAGAAAGACTAAATTGATTTGTACACAGGCTGCTCTTGCACGAAAGCAACAAAGGTCCGTGACATTGTTAGGTGCCTAGGTGACCAACCAAATTTACTAAAATCTCAGGAGATGCATTCCTTGTCCAACTTGTGCATTTGTTGTCATGGATAAGTTTTTTAAAAAAAGATACCATAATATATATCATGAGATGAGCCATTATACTGAATCTACCCCCTCAGCATAGAGTACTTGAGTGTGAAATAAAATAGTTCAAATAAAGCACAAGTACTAAAATAGCTGGTCATGAATGTGCTTCATTACCTATTTCAGTCTCTAAACAAGAAACACTGAAGAGTAGAATAAAGATGCATATCATCAGAAAGAAAATTACCTCAAGAATCCACGCAATGTATTTAACATTATTGACATGCTGATTTATATCAAGATCAGCCCACCGAGGCTGCATAAAATAGACCACAAATATATAAAACAGCAAAGAAAAAATACCTATATGAACAGACTAGCAATCTAATCTAAATATTAATTCAGTTACTTACAGTCAGCCCTGTCCTCACATATTTAGCTGCAGAAGTGCTTTGACCATCTGGCAGTTTTGGAAGCTTGCGGTTGTCTTCATCAACAATAGCAGAACGCTCAAAAAAGTATGGCTCTATTTCAGTCCGCACTTCATCTGGAATTCTTGCAAGCTTCCTAGTAAGTTTGTTCATCATAACCCATTTACTGCACAAAGACAAAAATTAGAAAAAAAAATATTGCAACAGGATGCCCATGTAACCAAGTTGCACGTACTTTGAGCAGAAAAAAAATTATAAATGCAGCATCAATCGTAACAAGGCAGTTGGTAGAAATAAACTGTTAATAAAATTGACTAATGGTATAAATAGCAGAGATTTGAACCTTGTTGCCTTC
The DNA here is from genome assembly GCA_038087645.1 of Saccharum hybrid cultivar R570. Classification (NCBI taxonomy): domain Eukaryota; kingdom Viridiplantae; phylum Streptophyta; class Magnoliopsida; order Poales; family Poaceae; genus Saccharum; species Saccharum hybrid cultivar. Next base: position 1,145,016 of record JAQSUU010000810.1, read on the forward strand.
AGTATCGTGTGGCCTGTTATAGAATCACGTATATGCCAATCCCTACGCATTCCATTTTTACCATTAGCACTAACCCATGTATCTACTTCAACAGTATCACCCCTGCAGCAGAATAGAGCGACTTAGAACACATAATAGTAGAACCCAGATGATGAAGGATCATCTTCAGTTCACAGAAGGTAAACTTTCTAGTATCTGTTAGTTACGATAGGAAAACATATCAAGACCTTAAGAAGTTCAATGAGTGTATCTGCATCAATAATTGAGGAACTGTCCACAGTGACATACAACTATATAGGCTCCATGTGCTAAAAAACTATATATATAGACTCATCTAACAAGTTAATGTCAAACAGTGCAAAGAACACCAGGGAGCTTTCTTTTCACATTTATTGCCAAACAACTTGAAAACCCCATTCAACTAATCACTCAATACCAGCACTGAGGAAAAAAGCCGTGATCATTAATAATTCTATATCTCCGCAGATAGCCACATGGGTGCAACTTATTTCAAGCTCAGACTACCCGCACTCATGAACCTCTATATTCATCCTCTATACGTCCTAGTCAGCAATATTCTCTCCTCTATACTCAATTCTCCCGCACCCATCCATCCTCTATATCATCCTCTATCCACTCTATTCACCGTGGGACCCACTTGTCACTTTATCTAAATATATCCACGTGTGATCTAGTTTTGAAGGATTTATTGAGACAAATTTAATGGTGCAATCGAAATTTAATTTGGATTTTTGGTTTGTGAGTTATAGCATTTTTTTCCTTTGTTTAGCTAGTGGGGTTCGTCACTACAGAGTATAGAGTAAGCACAGTACTACTCTAAATATAGAGTGAGAGAAAGAATAGAGTATCGTTTTAGAGTACCCAGTGCAGCAGTTTTTACTCTATATTCGTACTCTAAAGCTTTAGAGTATCGTTTTAGAGTATCCACTGCGGGTAGTCTCAAATCACGATAAGAAAACTGAAACAAGATCATGCGATGCTGCAAACCATACCAGCATGGATAACGCTCGACGATGGCCTGCATTTGGCTAACCACCCAGAACAAGTTTCTTTTACTCATCTCTGGTGTGGAGCCAAATCCATCACCTAGCAGCCCAGCGGTCTTCACATGATTAAGTGCCGTTTCCTGGATCAAATCCAAACTTTTTTCATCGTCCAATCCTCAGCCACAACAATCTCACACCTCAAAAATAACAAATCCTTACCTGCAAATGGTTCATCAGCGTCTCTATAGATGCCGTCCTATCCGCCCCTATCTCATACGACCTAATGGAGAAGTTCTGCCTGAACATGAGCCCATCATGTATGATCCGGCCAAACCCAAACGTGTCAGTGAGCATGTCAGGCCGCCTGGGCTTCCAGTCAAGCATCGTCCACTGCTTCTCGGCGGCCAAGAAGATGGTCGTGATGGCCGCAAGGAGCATGCTCCAGTCGGGAAGCTGGTTGTAGAAAGTCCTCGGCACCGACGAAGGCACGGTCTCGTGCTCCCCATCCGCCACCGCAGACTTGCCCCCACCTTTCACCTTGGGGACGGCAGCGTGGGCGCGCGTCTTGCCCGCCCTCACGGCATTCGACGAGGCTCCCGGCTTCGCCGCAACGCCGCGGACGTCCAGGCTCTCTGGGCGCTCCCCGAGGCCGTTCTTAGGAGCGGCCAGCGCCGGCGCCGGCGACCCTGGAAAGAAGGACGAGGCCGCGATGGAGGCGGCCATAGGAAAGTACTCCGCCCCAAACAAATCAAATCGAATGGTTGGCACCTGTCTGAATCCGGGATCCCAACCTGATTGAGCACGAGAACAGCATTAGCATCAACGCAAACCACAAAATCAATCAAACAAACAAACAAAAAACTGCTCGTTTACCCAATTTAAGCAACCCAAAAAAAAAGCAAGATTTGGTGCACAGTACAGGCGCATCACGGGTACAAAGAACAAATGGCCAGAGCTTGCGAGGAAGTACGGGGACAAAACGACGGTCAAACCAACCCGCTCAAATACAGCAAACATGAGACGAAACAAAACGCATAACTCACCCGGGACTACAAGGACGACAGAGAGGCCAAGAAAAGAAGCGGCAGGAACCCCAAATCTAGCAGCGGAAACGAGAAGAAAGAGGGGGCGCAAGGTGTCCTGAACTCGAGATCCAACCGGGGCAAGGATCCTGAATTCCCGCGATTCACCCCCCAGCTGTCACGGCCCGTACGTTAGCCGGCCGAACAGCGAAGCGCCCAGAAATAGCTACAGCTTATCCGGTGGCAATTGAATAGCCACATGGCGGCCGCGCCCAGGCAATCCGACCAGGAATAGACTTCAACCCCACTAGGAACCTATGATGAAGGGACACGGCACGGAATGCGGGGCGGGACGGGAGGGGGAGCGCAAGGGAACGAACCTTCCGCAGCAGTGGGAGAGCGGCGGCGGCGAGGGCAAAGGAGGGGGCTTGGCTGTTGATGCCCGCTTCTTCCGTCGGGTGCGCTTCACCACGCGGCCATTGGCGGCGCGCCGATGAGGGAGAGGGAGGGAGAGGCTTCTGGCGGATGTGGTGGTGGTGGTGGTGTTTGGCGGCTTCGGTGGCGCAGCGGGGCCGGTCGACCTCTCTTTCTCCGCTGGCACCGGGCGTTGCCCACCGCGACCTTTTAAGACTACCCGCACCCATCGACCTGTATGGGCCTGCTTAGTTCCAAAAATTTTTAGATTTTCTATCACATCAATCTTTGAATACATACATGAAACATTAAATGTAGATAAAAAATAAACTAATTAGACAGTTTAGTTGTAAATCACGAAACAAATTTTTAAGCCTAGTTAGTCCATGATTTGACACTCATTATCAAATAACAACGAAAATGCTACGGTCTGCCACAATGATTTTTTGTAATTTTTTTTGCGAACTAAACAAGCCCTATATTCATCCTATATACGTCCTAGTCAGCAAGATTCTCTCCTTTATACTTAATTCTCCTGCACCCATCAATCCTCTATATCATCCTCTATCCACTCTATCCATTGTGGGACCCCTTTGTCATTTTATCTAAATATATCCATTTGTGATCTAGTTTGGAAGGATTTATTGAGACAAATTTAATGGTGCAATCGAAATTTAATTTGGATTTTTGGTTTGTGAGTTACAGTATTTTTTTCCTTTGTTTAGCTAGTAGGGCCTGCCACTGTAGGGTATAAAGTAAACATTGTACCACTCTAAATATAGAGTGAGAGAAAGGATAGATTATCGTTTTAAAGTACCCAATATAACAGTTTTTACTCTATATTCATACTCTAACGCTTTAGAGTATCGTTTTAGAATACCCACTACGGCTAGCCTAAAACATGGAAGTCCAGGGAGGCGGCAAATGACGATTCTGCCCACACTGCTCGGCGCTATCACGGAGAGGAAAAAACGGACGGATCGATTAGTGCCCAGTGCGTAGGGAAACGTGGGCTGGCCATGCATGCGATGCTTCCCGTTGCTGAGCTGAGCAGATCTGGGAGACAAAAATAATATAAAAGAAAATTTCTTATATGATACTCCCTCAACCCTAATCCCAAATTATAAGACATTCGATTTTTTAAGTCAAAGAATCTAAAGTTTGATCAAATTTATATAATAAAATAATATTTATGATATCAAATAAGTTACAGTTTACCTATTTGATGTTATAATTTTTGTAATTCCTTTTATAATTTTGGTCAAGCTTGAGATGTTTTTACTCTAAAAAAATTAAATGACTTATAATTTGAAACAGAGGTAGTATATAATAAAGCTAGTGCTTTCTTTCTTTGCTCTAGTCTAGAAATAAAAGACTGTGAGCAGTCTAATCTTTTCTATTTGACAGGGAACATTGAAATTTCCAGGATCTAAAAGGAATGCACTACTTTTTCCGGTGTTCAATAAGAATTTTTCTCAAGTCGATGTATTATTTTAATTTCTCTATCTATATATATTACGCATCAGGTATAAAATAAAAAGACATCACCCATTAGAAGCATAAAAGAACTCCAGCAGTTCACATGGAGCTGTGAAATAGTATAAACTTTGGAGCATGTTTAGAGCATAGAAAAAACACTCCATCTGCTCGAATTCATGGCGTTTCCCATGAAGGTTTGAGGGCAAAGACAGCCTTAAATACTGTTGAGGTCAACTACATTGTATTATACACTGAGCCTTGAATCATACCGTGATTTACTAAAGAATTTAACAGATTTTATAGGGGTCGGTTGACCCCAGCAAACAGGCCAGGCTTGCCCCTGGTTTGACTGCTCAGCGAGCTAAGTTCAATAGTTGGAACATTAACCAGAGTGGCTTTGGAAACAAAGGAACACGATGAGAGTGAGGATATATGAACTAGAAAACAGAATCATCCATAACAACACAGGAGTTCTTTTTTAGGCAACATTTTTCTCCTCTACAATACATGAATGTTTGGGTCTGTTTTGCAGAGCTTCTCTTAATTGTAGGTGGAAACGGTTTCTCTAAGAGAAGTAATTGTTTAGATGAAAGTGACTTTTAAAGATAAACTCTATGCATAAAATGATTACGTGTATGAAATAAATCAAGAGAAGCTACTTATTTTAGCTCCTGCAAACAAAGTCTGCAACCACTATATCTATATCCACTTTGTGCACCTGCAGCTGGTGAGGAGGTTTATATCAAAGAATAGCAAAGAAAAGCAAAAATAAACGAATATGTGGTTTATCAAAGTAGTAAAAAAAAGCACACGAAGATAAAAATTTTCTCCACCTGTCGTACAAAAGCACTTCCACTGAAAAGGAACCGAAACCATCCCAGCCTAACTCAACATTTTTTTAAGAAAGTTAAGACCATGTGTTCCACAGAATTTTTTACGAATATAAACTCTGCGTTTCTGACAGGGTTGAATTTCCCTACGTTGGTTTTCCAACTGAAGGCTCCTCGCCCTGTGAAATTTCACTATTCAAATACGGTATGCATGAATCCTTGACTGTTAAAACGTGAACTCTAAAAAAGTGTCTTTGCATACAAGTGAATCCACAGACGTCCTCGCTCTTCGCCGTGCATGTGCTAACGTGGCGAAAGTACGACACATTCACCTAACGAGACGATCAATCAATTACAAATTTGCAAGGATAAATTGTCGCCGGATCGCTAAAGACCCATGATCCTAACTTATATTTCCTCCATCTAAAATCAGTGGCGGATCTAAGATCTTATCGTAGGGTATGCCGCACAAAAAATTCTTATACAATTCGGTAAAACCATTTACGAAATCGGTAAAAAATTGCAAATCCACAAAATAATTATATATACATCTACTAAATAATATGACAAGTCTTGAATTCAAAGATTAAATCAGAATTCAGAAACTATTTCACAAATTGTAATGACATAAATAGTTCAAACACCGTAAAGATATAGTTAAAAATATAGGCATAAAAGAGAGTAAAATACTTACAACGCTACTTTTGTTGAACAATTCTAAAAAAAATAATGTAACTAATTATGTATGTTTTTAGAAAAAAGAAGATTATAAATTCTAAAATAATTAAATCTCGCAAACCTGTGCAAGTCGTCTGTTGAATTCTCGAAGTCTCTGCAAGTCTGCGTACCTTACAAATGACAAGTACAACGGTGGCAGCAGTAGTCCAGGCATAGGCGGACCGACCTATAGGGCGAGTAAGGGCGACCGCCCTAGGTCCCCTGCGGCGAGCACCAGCCCTACCCTGCTATCCTCCGGCCGGCGACGGTGTCCGCCAAGCCCCAGGTGCGAACGCAGGTCACATCGACCGAGCGATGGGAGGTTGAAGACGCACGTGCGTTGCTGGGCCGTCTGGCCAAGGCCACTCCAATGGTCTATTTTCTACCCTGTTAGGCCCCTTGACTTTAGCCCTTAGGGACAACCGGTTAGCACAAGCAGGAAGCCAGGAACCACGCACGCGACCACGCGAGTTTATTACATATTTCCTCATTTACTCGTATCATTTATTCATTACTAAATTTATTTTAATTAAGGGTTGTCTATGCTTTTTGGTTTTGATCATTTCATGTATGTAAAAAAATGGAACAAAAATTCTCCTTACATGCTTTTCATGTGAAAGAGAATCAGGTTCAAACTTCTATTTGTTTGCTGAATTACATGTTAGAATATATGTGTTATGTGATTTATCAATATATATACGGTATACATATATAGTTAGATCGATACATCAGTGAAGTGAGCTATATGTATATAGCGGTCCGCCCTAGCTCATATTTTCGGTTGAGTCCGCCACTGAGTCCAGGTAGCTGCTGAATGCTTTCACGGCCAGAAGCCCAGAACGCCGGCAGCAGTTGGCCAGCCGGCCAGAACCGCAGAACGTATATAGGCGCCGCTGTCCGCTGGCTTCTTTTCCAGGAAAGAAACGGGCAGAATCACAGCCAGGACGGGATCGGCAGATCGCGCCTCACGAGTTCGTGAGGCAGACGAAGCGAGAGCGGCGCGGCGGCGGCTGTTGGGTATTGGGGTCGCGACTTCGCAATGCACCCAGCGGACTCAGCGGGACGCAGGCAAAGTGTCATGTGTTTTTTCTTTTTTTTTTTCCTTTTTATACATTATATACACAGATGTATTACTCGTATTGGCTGGACTGCAGGGTATGCCGGTGCATACCCCGTTGATCCGCCCCTGTCTGAAATTAATTATCGTTATGATATTCATACCGGCCAAACTTTCTTAGGTTTAACTAGGTTGGTAAAAAATATTAACAAATATTTTTATATCTATAAATAAGTTTATTATGAAAATAATTTCAACGATCTATCTAATGATACTAATTATGAACTATTCTTGTATATATTTGGTCAAAGTTAAAGACGTTTGATTCTTCGAGAAGCGAGAACGATACTTATTTTGGGATGGATGGAGCAGTAATCGTGCATATGATTTACATAAATATTAATAATGATGACATATTGTAAAACTACACATTCATAGAGGAATGAAATTAGCAATATAATACCTATAGAAAATAAAATATTTACAATGATGGTTACCTCATCTTATAGTTTCAGTTTCACTCTATGAGTCCGGTCATCCATATTATGAAATCAAACTATGACATCATTGTTGTTGTCAGTCTACGAGTACTTGGGTTATATTATACTCCATCTGTCTCTAAATGTTTGTTGTCACGATTTGTGTGCCAATAACTTTGACTCGATTTATAAAAATATGTGCAACATTTCTATCTCTAAATAGATTTATTAAAAACTAAATTCAAATATCTATCAATGATACTAATTATGTATCATAAATATTAATATTTTTAATATATATTTAGTCAAAGTTGTTTCTCGGGAAGCGAAAACAACAGACATTTAGGGACGGAGGGAGCATATTTGAGACATGAAGCTGAGGTCTCACTCACATAAACGACAACAATGAGTCTCTTTTATAAATGACATGTTTGCTTCTGAATTCAGACTATCTCAAACAATTAAAAAAACAAAAAAAAGAAATCTAAGATCTCATAGGAGTCACAAGCCATTAAGCCAATAGAGGCACAGGCATGGAATGGAGCAAGGTCTGTGAACGGAAGCACAAAAAACCGGATAAATTAACCAAACAATTACAAATTTGCGGATTAATGTGCTTCTTCTGCCTTGGACTTCAAACTGAACCAGCGGTTGTCGGGTACTCTATCGTGCCAGTAAATGTAACCCTCATCACCGGGGAACTGACGGTGATCTAGACGGGAATTGAAGTGGTTCAGTTGGACATCTCTTTCCCGATCCAAGCACTCATCGTTCGTCTCGGTGTCGGCGAGTTAGGTTCCTGGCGGCAGAGCTTTGAACTCTCTGTCCAAGAACGTTTCCAGCGAGAACGTTTTCAGAATATTGGGGTGCGTTCACTTCGCGAAAAGTAGCTGAAAAGTTAATGTAGCATCTTTTGTTGTTATTTGGTAAAATTTGTCCAATTATGGACTAACTAGGCTCAAAAGATTCGTCCCGACATTTACAGACAAACTATGCAATTAGTTATCTTTTTGACCTACATTTAATACTCCATGCATGCGTGCGAAAGATTTGATGTGATGGGTGGAAGAGGAAATATTTTGGGTTGGGATGGGGAAGTGAAAAAGGCCTTGGATACAGAGTACAGTACTACACTACACGCCAGAAAAATACAGTGAAGGCAGGTGGCCCTCAAAATCAAGCAAGTCTTGAAACGTGTGCAGAAGCTTCCAGCTGGGAAGATTACAGGTAATGCTCAAATTAAAAGCACCCTAGATTTTCTTCAGCTCGCTTAATTTTCAACAGTTGGTCAAAAATTAAGGTTCCAAGGTAGTAGTACTACTGATAGCTGGTTCGGTCGTTGTCCTTGATTGTCAGTAAGGACACTCACAATGCAGACTCTATCGTAGAGTCTAAAGCTATTTATTATCTCGAATATTGTGAACTTAGAGTCTAAATAAGACTTGAAGTCTTGTTTTTTCTCCCTCTTTCTTCAATAAATATGTTGCCACATCAGCAAAATACCATAAATAAGATATAATAAATAGTCTTGGACTCTATGATAGAGTTTCGCATTGTGAGTGCCAGAGAGTTGGATCGGAGACGATGATAGTCATTGAGTGAATCTTGTGGAGTTCTCCTACATGGGACGCTGAAGACGATGAATATTGGGGGTGGTCAATGAGTTATGTAGAGCTGGCCGTCAGTGTTGCAGTCAGAGTCAAATTTGTGTACAAAATATATTTTTCATGAAATATTTTAATAGTATATTGGGGGCGATCGAGCACGACATCGAAAGAGCCAGAGAGTGCAGAGAAGCCGAGAAGCCCACGCAAAAAAGGACTGACAAGTGACAACCTATGCTGACAACCACGGGCCCCGCACGTACTGTCTCATAATCGTGTCACGCACGATCGATCGCTTCAGAGCATCAGTCAGACACACGGCGATCGGCGAGGTCACTAGCTTGGTCCGCTGCAGCAAGCAGTCGGGCGGGCGGTCGAGCGCGCAGTTATGCCGAAAAGCAACGGGTAACCGGCGCCGCGCCCAGGGGATGCAAGAGGACTAGAGGAGGGCCGCCGCCCAATTATTAAGCGGCGGGCGCGATCAGCAGCCCAACCCCCTTTTTAATTCTGCCGGTTGCCCCGGCTCCGGTGCGCCCCGCCTTTTGGCACTTCATCCTGTTCCTGATGACACGTCGGTCCCCTCCCCTCGACGAGCTAGCATCAGCGACCGGCATTCCCGTCCCAGACAACCGTTTCGTCGCGGTCGTGCATGCATGATGCATGGATCAGCGTCGTCCGAGTGCCGTTTCTTGCTGCTTGCGATGGCTGTCACGATGGAAGGCAGGCAAGGGGAGCTTCGTTGCTGGCGACATGCATGGAAGGCACATGCATGCAGATCGGAGCGTGCACACTGTGCGATCGATCGGATCGAGCTGACGACGATGGCTCCTCCGATCGGCGGCCGGCGATCGAGGAGGTCGTTGCATTGGCGCGCTCTCCTCGGCGTTTTAAGCCCCGCCACCGCGCGCGCGTCGTTTTCGAGGAGCAGAGCCGCGCACAGTAGGGGAGTCGCTGCCGGTGCCCGGCTCGTCGTCTCCCGTGGCACAAGCGAGCTGGTGGGAGCACGGATAAAGGGAACGAGATGCGTGGACGTAAGCAGCAGAGCCGGGGGTTGGCGCGCGGGGGGCAGAGACGTGAGTGAGGCCAGCGGCGGATCTACAGGGGGCTGGGTGGGCTCCAGCTCCCCTAATGACTTGATTTACCACTGAAAGCACTGTAGCAAAAACTTCAAATCACCGTTAAATCTTTATGTAAATCAACATCTCCATTGTTTTAGCCCATCCTGCATCCGCCACTGAGTGAGGCGCCAGGGCATGCATGGCCCCATTCGAAGGAAGAGGAACGAACCTACGAGATGGATGATGACGATGTGTGTTTATTTGCTGTGAGGGTACGTACGTTCGTTGCTGTGATGGCGTCACGTTCAGATGGCGCGATACCGGTGCACGTTTGCCATATTTGCGAGTGGTTACGACCAGTGGGTTGCAGCAGCTGGTGATGATGATGATGATACGATACGATACGATCCATCACCACACAGACGGAGCAAAAGGAAAGCGAAGGAACGAGCGCAACAATTAAGCGTCCGTCAGGCGCGCCGCTTGTGTGTGATCGTGAAAGCCAACGGATGCATGCACCAGCTGTTTTTTTTTCTTCTCGTCTGTGGATTTGTCAAGGGAACAACGAGACGAGAAATTGGTAGCACGTATACGGGCTATTCGGCTGGATTTTCTGTTTAGAAAAAAAAGTCCTCTTTGGCTCCTGAGGCTACGACCGGTTTCTGACGGCATGCATTTTCAGTCAGCGAAGGAAGGTTGTGACATGCACTACACAGTACTCCTACTACAGTCGCAAAAAAAAAGGGTACTCCTACTACCATATCAGTCTATCATCACTTGTACGAGCGGTAAATTAAATGGTCAGAACTCTTTTTTTTTGAGAGAGAGAGAGAGAACGGTTTGCATTTATGCTATGCACGCTGCTGCCGTGCCAACACTAGCCAGGCGCAAGGTATTTGCTACCACAGCTGCCCCATCTCCATCATTTGGCCATTGTTCCAGCAGTGGTCAGCTGACATACTGTGTGGAGAGTGGACCAGCACACTGTTCCAGCAGCAGGAAGGGCCAGTCTCGCAATCTGGATCGTCATCACACGCGTGCACGTTGCATCTCACGATGATAGAACCCGTGGTTGCACTCGCGCCACAGCCCACAGCCATACAAACGCCTTGGCCCAAATCAGGCCAATATATGAGGAATCTGATCTGGACACGTGCGGACATTGAGGACGATTTTTTTTTTGTTTCATTTATGGCGTGTTGTCTTAACTTTTGCTCAAAGAAAATGACTCCTTCTGGAACCCAGGTCAGTAAGTAGGCCCTTGTTTAGATTGAAGAAAATTTCAACCCGATGAATAGTACCACTTTCGTCTTATTTGGCAAATATTGTCCAATCATGGGCCAACTAGGCTCAAAAGATTCATCTCGTGATTTCCAACTAAACTGTGTAATTAGTTATTTTTTTTACCTACATTTAATACTCCATGCAAGCGGTTAAAAATTGATGTGATGAAGAGAGAGTGAAAAAACTTGGAACTTTGAGGCAAACTAAACAAGGCGTAGGTCACTTTCTCTCTCTCCCGGCCCCTCCCTGCGACGACCAATATGCACCCGTGTGGTACAAGCCGTGAAAGGGTATGAGCAATTGTTTTTAGTTTTTATTTGCTCTCAAAAGAAAATTGTTTTTAGTTTTCATCCGTGTGTACTACCAGTTTGCATACTTCTGATAGGTGAGGTGATTGTAGTAGACTTGTATACGCAAACCCAGTCTCCCGAGCTGATCGCAGCTTCTCAGTCTCAGGCAACGTTACCTGAGCCGTGACGGCGGCGAATGAATATGCGTGGAGGCACACGGCTATCAGCCAACCAACCCCCACCTAGACTCCGCCAACTCAACCAGCGCCGAGCGAGGCCGCGGCGCGAAGTCGTCTGGCCCCTCCGCGGCAACGTGCGCCGCGAGCCTGCGCCACATACATGCATGTCCCCCGCGGCCGACCACTGCTGCTGCCGCGAAGCACACGTTTTCCCGACAATTTCAACGGGCGGGGCTGCTAGCAGAGCTGACGACGAGAGAGACCCGCGTGGCGTGACAGCCGCGTGGTGTGCCAGGTGGGCGTCGCTAGGTTGACTGGATGGTTGCGTTGCGTCCGCCGAGGGCCGAGGCAGCGAGGCCGCGCGGTTCTCTGTGGCGGCGGCGAGCGGTTCATCTGCTTTCTGGCGGCACCCGGCACGCCAGCGGGAGGCACGATTGCAGCACGTCTATGTCTAGCCAACTATAGTGGTCAACTAATAGAAAAAAACTATAGTGGTCAAAGAAGTGAACACGCCGATCATCTTTGGTTAAGAGGCGGACCACCTATAGCGCGAGGTGGGAACGGCTGCCCTACCTCTCCTCCTGTCGGCTTCGAGTCCCTGAGGCTGGCTCAAGTCGCGTGTCGACGGTCTATGGTTGAAGACGAGCAGGTAAACATAGAGAATGATGAGTGAATTGGGCGCTTATGACGTGTTTGGACTGTTGTTACCTAGGGTCTAGGCCGTCCATCTCCCATTCCCATATAGGGCAGGGCTAGTGCTGGGCACTGTATCTCAGACGGCACCATCGATTGCTAGCAACCAAAGCCTGAAGTTGCATTATACACCGCGGTTGATACTAAGGGTACAATTGAATGTCCTTGGGATTTTGAAAATTGGATTAAAATATCAGTAGGGTATCCGAACGGTGGAGCTTTTGGAAGGGAAAAGAAGATCTTATGACTAGATTCTTACGATCCATGAGTCCATAGCTTCTTCAAGATTATTCATCTCCTCAATCCTTAAAATACCTATAATCCATATAGGTAAAACTCAAAGATCCAAACGGATGAGATTTTTATTATGCAGAATCTGGATTATAGAATCCCTTAAGATTCAAACTCTACTACCTACATGCGTTGGCAGCGCTCCTAGTGCCTCGTTCCTCGTACCCTAAACCCTAAACACTAACTAGGTGCGACCGCACCCAGGCCCAAATACCAAAAGCCTTATCTCTACACCTAAAAAATATCTAATACCAAAACCCTAACTAGGTGATCATCGCTCACCTGTACGTCTATGCCACGCCATCGCGGATAGCTAAGCCAGCGGCCTCTGCTGCCATTACGGCACCTGGTGCATGGTGAAGGGTTGCAATGCTGCTGCATGCATCAACCCAACACCAAGAACCGGAGCGATGGTAGAGATGACGGTAAGTGCAACAGTCGTTGTCGCAAAAAGAAGACACCGCGGCCATGGAAGTGGGCGTGAGCGACGCGGTCATCCAGGGACACGGCGGCGAGTCTCTGAGTTCGTGATCTAATTTAGAAAGGAGCTAATGGCAACAATAGGAAAAAGTGGAGGATTTCAGGTGAAAAAATACAAAGAAATATAAATAGCAAATGAATGGCAAAAGCTGATCTCAAATTTACATAGACTTCAGGGAATCAGGGTTCCCAATACAAAGTGTTTTGTTAGCTTCTTGTCTTTTCCCAAACAATGTACAAATTGACGCAAACTTATAAAATCAAATTCAAACGCAAAAATTATAATTCAAATTTTGTTAAGTTCCTTTCGACCAGAGAGTGTAATCATGTCACTATGTGTGAAATATAAATCCCAAAAAGCCTAAGAGCATGTACAACACATAGACAGTCTGCTAAAAAAATCAGTCTGAAAAAGCCTAAAAATTGTTAACTCCAAAGTCACGAATATAAGTATGCTTGTGCGGACCAGAAGAGGCTCGATGTCAGGCCGTACTTGCTCTAGAACAAAAGAATTGGCATGGGCGTTGATTATTTTGAATATTATCAAAAAGCCTAAGTGCATTTGAAAATAGTTTAGGTGGCCAATGTAAAATCTTTTCATAATTTTTTTATTACTTTCTTAAAATGATCAAATCCTTCCTAATAGACGTGGACAAAAAAATCGTAGCTCTAGGTAACGCACGAGTATATATCTAGCAGTACATGGATTTTTGCCCTATACAGACACCCCCTGGCCAAGCAGCCACAGCCCAGCGCGGTAAGCCCACCACAGCCCACAATTCCCAACTGGATTGCAGGAGACAGCCCACAAGGCACAATCTCACGTACGCAGCTTTCCGTGTCCGCGGCCATCTCGTTCTACTCGTCGATTCGTCTTCCAGCCTCGCAGTCGCAGCTCCTCCCCTCCACGCACGATCAATCAGGGGAAGGCATCATGCTCTTGTCGGCTAGCAGATCGACGGCTGCGGCAGGCGGCGTTGCTGCTGCTGGGTGCTGGGCGCACCAGCGTAGGAAGCACGGTAACAGGCAGCTGCGCAGGTGCAGTCAAGTAAGGAACTTTATCGTTCTTTTTTCAATTTCCGTCGGTCTAAATGTCTAATCATCCAATGAATTTAATTTGTAATTCTGGTTAGTTTGTCCAGATTTTAGGGTTAGGTTTTTGTGTTCTTTCTGTGATATTTATTAAATATTTTTGTGGGTGCTAGGAAATACATTATACATGGAAAGACTTTATAAAAGAAAAGCACCAGGCAGTGGTAATGCAAGGAATTCATGTCCATTATTTGAGAATTGGGAAGAGGAGATCAAATAGACTTATTGTCTATGTGGAGAAAGAAGAATTAAATTAAGTTACAAATGATGTTGTGGTTCATCGCTTCATGAACATGGAAGGAAAAAGACGTAGATTTGATCTATAAGAGGCAATGTATCTCTTTTCATTTTTTTCAACCATACATTATATAAATTGTTTGCTTACAATAATCGGTTTATTTCTTTTTATTTAGGCCAGTGAGGATTTTTTGGTTGAGGATTGCATTTTGCCAACGCTGACAATCTTTTGCTGTTATGATTTGTGGGATACTCTTACTATTTTTTTGGTAAATAAATGGTAAGCACAAACTCACTATTACTGCACAACTTCATTGTTGATGTACATTAATATTATTTGTTTTAAATTATTTATGCTAAAATCATGGCTCCATAAGACCACAAGGCTGCACCCCTCCATAATTTTCTAGCTCTGCCCTTACATGCCCCAGCGGAAAGCGGTGTGCGTGCCCTTCGCATGGCAGCCGCGACTGCGACTAACATCTCTACTCCTGCCTGTGGTTGTGCCGAGCACCTCTGCCCCTGTGGCTGCGACTTACAATGATGGTTTTGGGGATGAGATGAAGCAGCTAGAGCCAGCGCTGGATCAAGCTCCTTTCTCATCCTCTGTTTTTAGACAAGGTCCACCACTGCTTTGGAAGACGACCCTCCATCGTAAAATATACAAGTATAACTGAAGTTGTGGTAAATCAAATTGCATAAGTTAATTTAAATTATAATAAATATACTAATATTTTACCATATCAAATGAGTATCGCTATGGAACATACTCCCTTCGTCCACAAAAGAATGCAATTATGGGATTCGTGCCGGTCAAGTTTGACTAAGTTTATAGTAAATATTATTAGTATTTATGTCTCCAAATAAAATTACTATGAAAATATATTCTATCACTAATCTAATAATACTAATTTTGTATTATCAATGTTAATACCTTTTTATATAATTTTGGTCAAAGTACAAATGGTTTGACTTCTTGAAAAGCGATAATTGCATTCTTTCATGGATTCTATGATGATCTAATAACTTATATTAAACAAATGATACATACCTAATATAATCAATAAATATTAAATTCAAACTAATAAAAGCAATTTGATTTACATACAAGTTCAAAAATATGCCTAAATAAAGAGTCCATGTAAAACAAAATTATACTAGTAAAAACAATTTTCGAATGAAAAACTATGAAATGTTAATAGTTTGATCTACAAGTGAATTTAAAAATACCTAAACAAAGAGTTCATATACATTATAATTATTAAATTGCTAATCTTAAATTAAAGTTTATGTAAAAAATAGTTTTGATTTCTATATGTTGGAAAAGGCACCTAAATAAAAAATAGCGTGTTGCTAAATAAAGTTTAGAAATAATCATCTCTTCACTTTTATTTAAGAGTTAAAAAATGGAGTGTTGATCCTATAGATTTATACTTTAACAACCTATCTACCATAAGATATAGTAAAAAATAAATAAGACTTCAATGCAAATAGAACATGTATGAAAAGAACTATTCCCTGTGATCTAATTTATAAGGTGCAATTTGGCATGGCACAATCTCATAAATTGACTTTGACCATTTATTTGTTTATATTAGTATTTTTTTATGATTATGGATAGTATGTTGGATTATAAATTGGATTATATTAACTTTGCATTGTAAGAGTTAAAAATACTTCTAAGTTAGAGATTGTAAAGTCTGAATCTTCACATGTGTGATTGCCTTATACACTGGACCGAGTAGCAGTGTAGAATTCAATCAACATTACCAGTGGACTTTGTTATGGTAATAAAACAAAAAAGAAACCTAGAAGGATAAAAGAGACTTTTTGCGCTGCTAAAAAGCCTTTCAGAAAAATTAGTAGATCGAAAAATGATTATGTTTTTTTTCCAACGTGATTATATTTTTTTTCTTACATAACCACTTCAGGAAATAGCTAATTTCTCAACTTGCAAAACGTGCTTCTAATTTTGGACCGATACCATGGTTCATGGGCCACGAGAATGGATGGAATCACGCACGGCCCCGTCACACTCACAGACTCGCTGACACACACTTCTAGCCTTCTACCAGGCCCAACCCCACCCTGCACTCGGCCTCGGCAGTCACGCACTCTGCGTGCGGCGTCGAGGACACGGAGGTCCTCGCCGCTGTTTCCTCCTACCTTGCTTCCGCGCCGGATAGAAACGGGGGAGGAGGTGTTCGAACCCCCAAACTCCAAACCCTACATTCCCGTCCGCCGCCGTCCGGCCTTCGCTGGGCGCACTCGTCGCCGTCGCAGCATCCCGCCCCTCCGCGATCGTCTCGAGGTGAGCGCCGCGCTTCCGTCCTCCGCCCGAACCCTCTCGAAACCCGCATTTCACTTTGGTTGCGCCGTGCATTTTCGCCCGAAAAATGCTGATAAAAAAAATCTTGCTATAACCGTGGATTGATACAATTTTAGCGCGTTTCGGGAAGGCGTTTGTTGCGGCGCGATGGAGCTCTCGAAGCAGGCGCGGGCGCAGCCGGCGCTGGAGCGGGGCAGCGGGCCGGCTTCGCGACCGTTGCCGTCGGCGGCCCTCAATTCCAAGCAGCCCGCGAACCACGCCATGGTTGGCCCTGGCAACTGGGGGGTGCAGGTGCCGACCAACGCCTACCCGATCGTGCCCATGGGCGGGCAGCCGGCGCAGGTTGGTGCGTCCAGTCCCAACGCGCCGCACCATCCTGGGGCGAGGCCTGTGAGTAGGGTGTCCTTGAGGCCGCCGCAGCAGGTGCTGAGTGTCCAGCCGACTTTGCCAGTGATTCGGGCATCACCAGCCCCGTCTGCTATGGGAAAGAAGGTGGCGGCATCGCCCAAGGTTCAGATGTTGAAGCCTGTCCCATGCCAGGTATCACCTGCTACTGCTAGCAAGGGTTTTGTGCAAAAGAGGCCTCTACTGAAGGCACATCCACAGTTGTCTGACTCTGAGACCGTGAGATCAAAGTTCAGGGAGAATCTTGGTGCTGCCTTGTGTGTGGATTCTGATCAGCAGATTGTGCAGAAATCTGCTGGAAATATTTCACCTTTTAGATCTGCCTGTGAGAACAAGCATGCAGACAGTGGTAGTGGTACATTGCACAAACCAAGCACATGCATAACCCGGAATGAAGGTAAAGCTGATACTGGTACTGGCCCCAAATCTGTTGGTAGCATAAGCGAACAACATGATACGTTAAGCAGTGGAATTTTGGGGTCAAACATGGCCATCAAAGTGAGTAAAGATGCACAGGAACAATCAATACATGTTTGTTTGGAAAATGATGTATCGGGTAACAACACTGTTGCTTCAGATGAAATTTTGCAACGCCATGGGCCTCTCTGTGCTCCTGACATTGTCGTTGGAGCTTCTGAATCCATTTCACCGCTTAATTCAAAGAGAGCCGCACCTTCTGATACTGATGATGGGGCTACTGTACCTCTGAATGAGCCTGAGTTTAAAAGAACAAAGACTTCAGATGGTGTAACATGGGAACAGAAGGGTATAGTTGTAAAGGGGCAATCTTTGGCACATAGAATTGAAGCGGATCTGTTCAAACTATGTGGAGGGGTGAGTAAGAAATACAAGGAAAAAGGTAGGTCACTTTTGTTTAATTTGAAAGATAAAAGTAATCCTGTGTTGAGGGGACGGGTCTTATCTGGTGAGATTACACCCAAATGTCTATGTTCAATGACTACTGAAGAACTCGCTTCAAAGGAGCTTTCGGCTTGGCGGCTGGCTAAAGCTGAAGAGCTTGGTAAGATGGTTGTTCGTCCTAATAGAGAAGTGAACATTCAACGATTGGTGAGGAAAACACATAAAGGTGAATTTCATATTGAAGTGGAGGAGACTGATAGCATTTCTGTTGGCGATGAGCTCAGAAGTGATTTGCTTTCTCATATTCCATCAAAATCTATTGAAGGTCGAATCAAATCTGATGATGGATTGAGTGTACACAGGGGAGACATGGAACCTGATAATACTGTGCAAGATGGATTTGCTGGGATTGGCAACAGTAGTCTCTTGAGTAATTTAGAATGCGTAGCAAACAAGAAGACTGCTTTCATTCAGGAAAAAGTGCATGATATGAAGTATACAGAGAATCTTCCAGAAATTATGTCTCTAGATGATTTCATGGAGGCCCCTGATTCTGATATACCCTTGGAATGCCACTCCACTGAAACTGCACAAGATGATCCTAATTTTACTGATAGAGCTTTCCACACGTTGCAGCCAGAGAAAAATCATATAGGGGAGGGTAATGCTGCTCCATCAGAGTTCGAATTCACACATGTTGCACCATCACCACAAGATAATTGTCAGGCTGGCATAAGTTCACCCAAAAATGGATCAATTCGCATCTTGAGTCCGGCTAAACAACCTAAGGGAGGTTTGTTAATCAATTCTTCCCCTGAAAAGATGGATGCTGAAATACCTGATACTGGATGTTCTATGCAGTCAAAGCCAATTTCTTTATGGGAGGGAACAATTCAGTTAAATTTGTCTTCACTTATAAATGTTGTAGCTATCTTCAAAAGGTTTGTTTTTCCTATGTTGCATGTAATTAATGTAGGTGATTAACTAAACCAATATAGCTCCCATATTTTAGTCAAACAAAAGAACATTATGATTTATAACACAGATTAATCCCCCTTTTATATATAAACTTGTATGCCACATTCCATTTTCGAAAAATGCTTGTCCTAACACACATCCTAATATTATGTTATCATATCCTAACCCCCTCTAATGTTTCTATTTTGCAGTGGTGAAAAGCCATCAACAAATGAGTGGTGCAGCTTTGTTGAGATCAAGGGAAGAGTGAGGATTACTGCTTTTCAAGACTTCCTTGAACAACTCCCTAAATCCAAGAGCCGTGCTGTTACGGTAACTTATTTCTGTGCTTAGTTTCATATATCTCAAATGGTGATTTTGGTTTTTACTAAAATTAGTATTTATCAGTTGGCCCACATCCTTGTTGGTTTTGAAATATATTCTTTCTTGTAGTTGTTGTAGTTGCCTTGAAGCATTTTTTTTGCAACCTTTAATAGGTGTTTGTAATGCCACTGAATGCATATTAATCCTGCCTGTCAATTTGTGCTTTAGGCTCAAGTGTATCTTCATTGAAATCAGTGAGTTCACTCACAGCCTGGGAATCCATAAACTGGATGATTGGATGTTACCGTACTTTATCCAGTTCTGATCAACATGTGTTGCATGTTGGAAATTGGAATACCTTTTTTCTTTCAGTCTTCACACCAAATACATGTTATTATGTTAATGCAGGTGCTGTTTTCTGTTTATCCTGTATTTGTTGCATTGTTTTGCTCCCCCACCCCCCACCAACACCACAGAATGTGCTTAACATGTTTCTCCTGAAGAGAGAGTTTGGTCGAACTTGCTATGCACAGCAAATACCATCCAAAACAGCACAATATAAGTTCTTACAAATAACAAATTGGAATGACCAGAAGCGGTAATGACTTACCCTGGCTCATCTAATATTAAATTCAGCAACTACCTGGTTACCTCCATTTTTAAATATACTATGTTTAGGACAAGCCAATTAGTTATTTTTAAACTAATTAGCTTATCCTAAACTTCATATATTTAAAAACAGTGGGAGTATTACAATAAGCATTTTTTTGCATTGCAGCTATACTTTTCTCGCCTACTTTAAACTTCAGGACCACCTACTGTCTGTGGGCTCTATGTTTAATTGGTAATTATGGCAGAAATCAATTCCTTGAAATTCAATCTAGAAACAAAGAAGAACCAAGCAACCATGCTCCAAATTGCACAGATAGATGTGCACTTGCAAATTGCTTGTCTGGAGTCCGGAGCAAAAGACCAAAACCTCAATAGGCAATTAGACCTGGTTGGCCCTGGTTAGAGTTGGTTTAATACTATTTGTAGTAACACTTGGTACATGTAGTGTCGTGATAGTGTTAGGTTGTGGCACTGGACTTTCTTGAACTGCTATTCTTTTTTATCGTAAAACCAAATGTTTTTTATAACGAAGCTGATAATAAATGTTCTTACATTCAGAACTTAGAGTGGACCTTTATATGCTTTTATCATTCATTTACCACTATTTGGTAATGTAGAGTTAGCTGGAAAATAAGTAAATAAAACAAAAATAAAATGCAAGGCATTGGTAAGAATATGTACGTTTAGTCTCAGTGTTTGGACTGTCACAGTACTATCTGATCTTACGTGTGGCACTGTATTGGCTTGATTTTGATTTTTTCTCTTGGTGCTTACATGTGGAATTTTCACTTTTATGTTAATAAAAAATCAGAACTTTCTCGTGCCTGAACTCGTACCATTTATACCTTAATATCGATTTACGTATATTATTTTCATGTTTAATGCAACCGATTGCAATCAAATTTCAATTACACCTTGAATAAAATTCTAGAAGTTATGTGTCATGCATTGCTGACTACTCGTATATACATATATATGCTAACTTGGTTACCAAATTGTCCTGTAGCCTTTTCCTCGGTCTAGCTCTTCAGAATGTGTCATGCATTGCTGACTACTCGTATATACATATATATGGTAACTTGGTTACCAAATTGTCCTGTAGCCTTTTCCTCGGTCTAGCTCTTCAGAATGTGTTCTTTCCTTTTACTATCATTTGTTCTGCAGGTAACTGAGTTGCGTTGGAAGGAGGGTTCTCATGAAAGTGGTCGGCAGCAATTCATGCAGGTCCCTGTTCTCAATTATTATCATCTGTTACCACTTTATTTGGGTCCAGCAGTCCAGCTGAACACTAACAACTTACATTCCTGCAGACAATCGACTCATATATTGCAGATGAGAGAGTAGGACTTGTGAAGCCTGCCGAAGGGGTGGAGCTCTACATATGCCCTTCTCAAGGGAAGACAGCTCAGGTTCTCGCCGAACACCTGCCAAAGGAGCACTCGGGCATCCTAACTGTGACTGGAGGAGTACCTGTTATTGGTGTCTTTGTGTGGCGGAGGCCCTGTGTTTCTACCCAAACACCCACAAGGCATGGGGGTTCCAAGGTGCAGTCTATGCCCACCTCAAGGAAGCATCAGGCTGTGGTTGCTACCTCAGTGCCCATGTCTTCCCAGCTTACCAGACCAGCCTCCCAATCTGTCCACCCCAATGAGCATCACTGCCTTGAGTATGATGCTACTGACAATGTTCCTCCTGGCTTTGGCCAAGGCGTCGCCAAGGATGACAATGACTTTCCTGTATATGATTGTGCTAGCATCTCAAGCAGATCCCTGTCCCCAAATGCAGCTATGCCATATTCCTACCGGAGGCAGCAGCATGGGCAGGCTCTTTCTCCTTCTCCCCCAATGGACTTAGTCAGGCAACTGGTTCGCAAGTATGGAGGAATGTATGATTCAGCCGAGCCTTGGGACCGCAACCATGAAGACTTAACAGAATGGGATCCAAGCTTGGGCGGTCACCGGTATAATGCAATGCAGCAGCAGCCTGTGCTGCCAAGCCCCGTTTCCCAGGCTTACACTCTGGCTCAGGAACATGCCATGACCGTGCAGCGGCCCTGGAATCACCCTGCTGAAGCTCTATCCGTGCAGCCTGGCTGGCAGTCCAGCCCTCAGTGGCAAGACATCCGGCGGGGGACCAGGTTTGTTGTGGAGCCCGACGTGGTTGTGCCCAAGCCGACCTCACTGAGAGGAGCCAGGGAGCCATGGCTTGGAAGTTGGAAGCCGCACTAGCAAGTAGTTGATCGTCACAGTTTACGCTAGGGTAATCGCTGCGAGATGCAAATGATGAGGTAAGCAACTTCTCATCAAGACTTCAGCAGGATGTTTATGAAGGAAAAGCCTGTTTCTGTTGTTCTGTGCTATTTTTCTAACGTTCGTGTTGTGCGACGGTTTGGATTTCAATGTGTACTGGAATGTAGAAATCATGCCCATGTTTGGTTCTCTTTCTCTCTGTCCATTTTGTTTTTCATTCACTATGTTGTTATGGTCATTGAGACCGGTTATCTGAAGGCGGATGTAAGCGACAGCAAAACAGGCTGCCGTTCTTGAGAACCTCCAGGCCGCTCCAGCTCACATTCGAGCATCCTCTGGTCCCGGGAACGCGTCAAGCATTTGCTCCGAGTCCGAGCTGCCCGCGTGTCCCTGCCGACGTGAACCCGACCTGACGATGCAGGCGCCGGTCCGGCTCCGGCACCACCGCACCGCAGAGGAAAGGCAAACGGCCATCCCGCACGCGTCCCTACGACCCCACTGCCTCGCTTTGACGCAGCGCTCCACCGGCAGAATTTTTGTACACTTTCGCCGTCTCCCGGGCACAAGATCACGGCGTCCGACCGACAGGCTGAAACTCCGCGTGGCTTTGCTCCCGATTCCTCCTGCTATTGCCGAGGGCTCGCGAGGCCGAGGCTCATCTGAAACATGGCTGAGGTAGGTAGTAGTATCTCTATTGGAATGGATCACCAGCAAACACACGCACTGACGAGTAACTGAACCCGAAATGCCAAGTGAAGCAAGCAACGATCATGCGGGTCCTCGACCTTTCTCTGGTCCGTTCTCGAACCGTGACACGCTTTGTAGGCCAGCTACACGCACTTCCGGGAGCTCAACAAACCGCGATTGCGACGCCTGGACAGGTCCGTTACACCACACATCAACCTCCCAGGACGAAAGCAAGCAGTGACAAACAACAGATGCATCGCTTGGACTCTTTCTGGCACCATTACTGCACCATTTCCAGTTGCTTAAGCAAGAGGGGACAGCGGAAAGTGGCTCCCCACCTACTCTTTTTTTTTTTTGAACATGGCTCCCCACCTACTCATTGCTACTAATTTGCTGTGCTCCCTAATCACATGCAACATGTAAAGCACAACGAATTTCCATCGGTAGAAGGAAGAATAAACAATGCTTCCCATTACAGGCACGCATAGATTCATTGGTGATGCACATGCACCTTGACGACCGTAGTGTGTGCGCGCGCGCGCGTATATATATATATATATATATATATATATTCCCACTCACGTACTCAACTACCAAATCATGGGATACAGCAACGAACGAACGAATTAAATTATGCAACTGGATTAATAACAATAACAACAAGTGTGCTAGTAGCATAATGATCAATCGAGGCGCATCATGTCCTTGTGGAAGGCGTCGACGGCGTCGGCGGCGACGCACTGCGTGATGAGCCGCGCGCCGGGCTTGTGCGCGGAGGGGCGGACCAGGATGCACGTCGCGATGTAGTCCAGGTTGGTGAGCGGGACGACGTGCACGGGGCAGCCCCACCCGTAGTCCACCTCCGCGAACCCCAGGCGCGACCAGTCCGACACCAGCAGAGTCCGGTAGTCCGACGTGATCCGGTACGGGTCGACACCACCGGCGCCGGTGTCCCCCGCGCTCCACCGCGCGAACTCCGCGGGCAGCCGCTTCTTGCCCTCGCGGATGAGCCGCACCACGTCGTACACGGACGCGTCCGACACGGCCTCGGCCGGCGCCGACACGCGCATGATGTAGTAGCAGTTGCCGTAGAACCCGCCCGGGAGCGGCGCCGCGTTGCCGCCGGCGAGGCGCGCCAGCGCCGGGCGCGCGTTCATGGCGAAGCACACGTGCACGGGGGAGCCGGGCGCGAAGCCCGCCGCGCGGGTGCGGGACTGCCACGCCTTGGCGATGAGCACCTCGAACGCGCTGCACCGCTGGCCGCCCGTCTGCTCCAGGAACCGGGCCTTGAAGTGCTCGATGTAGTCCGTGGAGATGTCCATGGCCAGGTACTGCAGCCGGAGCTCCGTCGGGACAGGGAGCGGGCCCACCGCCGCGCCGGGAGGGTTCGGGATCGCCTCGCGGCCCCAGGCCGGGGCCACCAGCGGCGCCGAGTGCCCACGCGCCATGTCACCGACGGCGGTCATGAACTGAGCCGCGCCGGGGCCGTCCGCCACCGCGTGGCTGAACCGGAACCCGACCACGAATCCGCCGCACGCGAACTGCGTCACCTGCGTTATATTGGGGAGAATGGACGGATGATTCACATCGCAAATTTTGCAATCGATCACTCAAACGCCATGGCCGACGAGCCGTTGACTTCTCTGTTCTCTCAAGAACCAACCAATTGCTTCCAGAACGCATGCAAACGGGTCACTAGGAAGGATTTGGTGGTACCTGGACAAGCAGGATGAGCGAGTCCTCAGCAAGGGGGTCAGATTCGGGGGGATAGCTGGGGTGCGGAAGGAGCTCGTCCTTGGGCACCATGAGCGGGTACTCGAGGTAGTCCACGTCCTCCAGGGTGCAGCTGGCCGAGGCCTCGATGAACCACACGCCGTCGCCGGTACAGTCCACCACCAGCTCCCCCTCGTCCGAGACCGCCAGCCTCCCGGCGATGGGGTAGTAGCTCACCAGCGCGGCGGCCAGCGCGCGCTCAATGGCCCTGGCGGGCGCCTCCGCCTCCGCGTCCGCGTCAGCGCGGCCCTTGAAGACGTGGAGGGACTCGATGAGCGCGCGCTGGGTCGGGTAGCGGTCGAGCCAGGAGAGCGGGAGCTGGCCCCGGGGCGTGGGCGCCGACGGGGCCACCACCCGCTGCGCCAGCCGCGTCACGGTGGCCGCCGCACCCGCGCTCCTCATGTTGGTGGCCGCTCGCTCCCGGTGAGGAGGGATCTGGGCCGCGGCGGCGGTAGACTGGCGGGGGTGGGTGCGCGCGCTGGCTGGCTGGCTGGCTCACCTGGGAAGCAAGGTAAGACCGGTACCGGGTTTTATAAGGTTTTTTGGTAAAATCGTGGTGTTGCCGCTACGACATGAATGGGTTTGAAAAGGATTGCCCACCGCACGATCCAAAGGTGAAGCAACTAGATGCGGCCATTGAGCTTGGGCATCTAGGAGCTATCACGAGCTACTTTGGAACATGCTTGCAAATGCCTTGCAACACTAGTTAAACTTGTACTTAGTTTGGTTACTTGGTAGGTTATTTATAGAGTCTTGGTGAGTTAGTTCACCTGGTTTGAGTCTACGAATACAAATGGTGCTCGCTTGTATTCTTTGCTACTTCTTTTTTAGCCAGTAGAGGTAGATCATATCCAATAGTTCACAAAAATTAGTTTACAAAATTAATGAATTTTTCCAGGCACTAAAAAAGTTGGGATATTTGTTAGGTTCCTCTAAATGTTTTCAAAATCTCACTACTAAAAAATAAAAAATTGGTCCCACATGGTGGGTTGTTGTTTTTTTTTGTTGTTGGAGTGGGATCACAATTAATGGCCACTTCATCGCTATGGCCGTCGCCAGTCGTGTCGCCGCCTCCCCAGTTAGGCATACATAAGTGAACCATGATTTGGAAGTATCTCATTGATCCCTTGCTACTTTTCAGATCTTCTTAATATACACTAGGTTCATAAAAGCGTTGGAACAAGCTTACAGTCACTAAGTCCAATGAATCAATTCCTTTCATGTAGTGGGACTATAGAATTGTAACATAACCATTGCTTTCTTTTAACAGCTTGGTATTAAGAATAATATCATCCGCCACTCCGAACCCTTCATCTCAAAATTGTTGGAAGTACTTCACCTCCTTAATCACATTAAGACCGGGTCCAAAGATGAGTATGTCATCAACATACAAATACATGATCGCACTTTCGCCCCCACCATAACAATGGTACACATTTGTCAGCTTTGTTCACAACAAAGCCAGTAGATATTAAGGTTCTATATCAAACCTCTCGTGTCATTGCTTAGGTACTTTCTTGAGACCATACAAATACTTCCATATCTTACATACCATGCCTTTCTTGACCATTTGCTATAAATCCATCTAGCTGATTCTTATAGATCTCCTCCTCTAACTCTTCATTTTAGAAAATCGGCTTATCGTCTATCTTATGAATGAGAAGACCATGAGGGTGTGGTGGTACTATTCATGTACGCACGAGGCTCTGGCATCTATGCCATTATATACATGGGCGAAGGAGACCTCATATACATGAGCTACAGAGAAGACGGAGAGACGGGGATGCACCTAGACCCTGTGAAGTTACTGGGATGGAGGAGTAATCGTGGAGCAACAGATAGAAACTCCCATGGTGATTACTCCCGTAACTGCCCATTTTATAGCTCCATCAAACAACCCAAGTGGCAAAAACTCACCCCACTTCGCACCACATCATGCCGTGGCCTAGCCTTTGCATGTCACGCTCACACCACGGCTCACCTCAGTGGGCACGTATTGCACATCCTTTGTCTCTCAACTTCACAACAGGTACACACATAGGTCACCTATTTAAGTTGAGTTAGCATTTAGTCAAAGATCCTATACGAAACTAAGACTTTGATAAACCTAGTATTTAATATGAGTATTAGGGTTTATTTGATTTAATTAAATTAAAAATAAGCCAAGTCTAAATTAAATCCAACATCTATCCCATAGCAATAATAATAAGCTGTTAAACTAGCTCCACCGTCTTATTAGTAAGAAACCAGCTGGACAAAACGTAGCAAACTTAGGGGGTGTTTGGTTTATCCGGTTAAAGTTTAACATGTGCTGTAGCACTTTCGTCTTATTTGGCAATTAGTGTCCAATCATTGACTAATTAGGCTTAATAGATTCGTCTCGTAAATTATTCTTAATCTGTGCCGACATGTATGTAATTAGCCTATATTTAATACTCCATACATGTACCGTAACATTTGATGTGATGTGTGTTAAAAACGAACAGAGACAACCAAACGGGACCTTACTCTAGTGATTTTGTTTCAAGCACCAAGCGCGTGCATTGAATTTTGCAAACGTTTGAACCGGTATAACCGTGTGTTCCAGTCACCGGCTAGATAATTTGTTTATGCCGCGGCACGTACGTAGCATTTGTCAATGCCCCTGCGTGGCAGCGCGCGTGTCTGCGACTCTGCGTGTGCGCGCGTTCTGGTCTTCTGGAAGCAAAGCTGGCGTGGCCATCACCGACACCAACGCATCCGCTATCTGACTTGAGCAGCCAATCGAAGCGAATAAGTGGAGGCCGTGGAGCCCATCAAAGGTCACGTACGCTCCGGACCAGAGCTCGACGGACTTCATCAGACTAGACGAGAGGTTTTTTTTTTTTTCTCGAACACGACTTCACGTGTCTTTTCATTAAGAAGAAGAGGTGCTAAAAGAACGGCTTATACAAAGCAACTACAGGCGTACCTATAGTGCCGGTTACATAACCACAGAGAATATGGTCAATAACCTAGATAACAAATAAATAAGAAAGAAGGCGGAAGGGGAGACCCGTCCACCGGCGCCAAACCGACTGAGCCTGCCAAGGAGAGAATCAAAATCTCGGTGCTTTTGCTCCGATTTTCTGGTGTCTTCTCGGTTAAGGGAACTAAAAAAAACGTTTTCGTCATTTCCCTCTCGTGGCCTGAAGACAACCATGGTGTCAGTGGTTAGTTGGAGGAAAATGGCCGGTCACCGCAGCTCACCTTCCTGGGTATTATCATTTTTTGAAGAAGCCGGCAGGTGTTCGTTCATTAGTAATCAAGAGTAAAAATTACAAGTGATGAGGTCATTCTCAAACTTGACAGGATGCCTAACTTAAAAATGCTATTTTCAGATCATAAACTTGGTTCTGACTGTCATCTAGGTTCTTAACTAAGAATATTATTTTGAGATCACTAAACTTGACTACGGATGCCATCCGAATCTAAATGGATCCTGACCCACTCCACACGCTTATGGCAATGTGACATGTCGGTTGTGTGTTGACGAGGGTCAACATGTGAAGCCTACGTGTCGTCTCCATCTCTACTCTCCTCCTTTGATGATGGACGAGGGATAACTCTAATTGTTGCTGTTCCTAGGACGAGAGCGGGACAACCGGACAGGGCATGAAGGGGATGGAGAGCACGATAACAAGGAGGAAAAGAAGGGGCAGTAGCATGATGGGCGTGCGATGGAGGAAGAGAGAAGAAAGATGTATATGACATGTGGATCCTAAATGATAGTCCATGTATGCCAACGTGTCAGGCTAGTAGTGAATGGAACATGTTAGGATTTGTTTGGATTCAGATGACACTCAGAAGTAAAATTTAGCAACCCAAAATAACATTTTCTAAATTAAGGGTATTTTAAACCAAGTCTAGAGACCAAAGAAAATACTTTTAGAATTAGAGATGAAGATGACACTGAATTTCACTAATTAACAAAGGAGGAGACCTTATCATGGAAATTAAATTAAATATAGACGTGAGAATGAGATCCGTATTCGACAACATCCGGCAGTATCCGTATCCGCAAAGAAAACAAGGTATCATGAATCTACTTAAATGTTTTTTCTCCATAACGAGTGACCAATTATTGAATTTTATTATTACTAATAATGCATTTAACCCATTTAATAGTATATCTGATTATCTATAAATAACTTGTGGTATTAATTTAAAAATATTAATGATACATAAAGGTTAAATTAATTTTAGCAATTTTCTAATTTAGTTCAATCCTAATATATTTGTTTATTTTAAATTATTTTAATGCTTTAGTTTATTTATTTATTGATATAAATTATTTTATATAAATTTATAATTTCATGATAAATGTTTTTTTAAATATAATATTGATTGATTAATGGATGTACTTCATTATTAAATATTTATTGATAACTATATTATTTTTATGTGCTATCCTTGTCTATGTTATATAACAAATGCTTTAATCTCTACTTGTGTAATAATTTTGTAATTCCAATACTATTGATAAAGTAAAATGGTTATTTGTTTTCTACCATTTTTATTTCAATTTCTTCACTTGATCTATTAGTTTATTCAATTTCATCCATTATAATTTAGTTTACTTCGACATTGCAGATTATTAGAATTGTGCTTTCATTAGTTCACTTTGATTAACAATGTACTTATAGTAGTTAAATTTATTAATGTATGTTAAATTTAGCAATATATATTTTGAGTTGACTTGAGTAAATATCCGAATAGAAATCCAATTCCAAAACATCCATTTTGTATTCGTATTCAAAAATATCTAAATCCGTATTCGTATTCGAATTAAAATATGATAAAGGTGATATCCGGATCCGATTCCCTGCAAATCCGATCCGTTCAGCGGGTTAGCACGAGCAGGTACTGCCAAAAACGCAGGCGTAGTACTGTAGTAGGGCCGTGAACTTCGAGCAGTTTGCCGTTGTTTGTTTTTTTAGCATTGTTCTCTCTTGGCTGAGATTCTGGAACCTTTGTCCTTTTTCAGGTCACAAATTGGCTCGGGGCCGGCAAGCCAACTAACAGCTGATTTGGCTGCACCTGCACGACACTGCATAGCGAAGACCTCGCTTCGTTTCCCTGCGATACCATACGACTCCCAGCCTGCTCGTGATTCACGAATCACGAGTGTTTGTTTGCCGAAGATATTGGTTTTCGAAATTGTATCCACTCACAAGAAACAAGATAAGGTGAATGTTTCGTCTTAGGCTTTTGGTCTGATGGTTTTTGCAGCTGATAAGCCGATTGATACTGTTTTGTTGCGAAACATAAACACTGTACCATGACTAATAAGTTCAAGTGAACCGAACCGGGTGGCTGCTCAGTCGTGTTGTAAGCACTTATGAGTTGGTGAGACTACGGTTGAGAGTTTTGCCACTTGCTCCGTATGCAAGTAACTCCAGCAAACAATGTTTTTAAGCTTTCTATAAAAGCTACGCCAAGGGCAGCAACAATTTGAGTGTGCGGGCAAGGTTTCGATCTTGGATCCTCACATCCACACCAACAAATGGTTTTCCTCGGTGAATGTGTGCGCCTGAACTGAACATTACAATTTTCTAGTTATACTGGATTTTTAACGAATTAACTAGGATTCTAAGAAGGAGAAAGTACATGTAACCTCCCTCAATTATTGTGTATGTCAGCTAAATATCTCTTTTAGAAGAGCTTTGGTGGGAAACAAATTACAGGATTGGCATATCGGTTGCACTATTGCGAATGGTAGAATACAAGTTGGCAGTGATTCAACTTTATGGCCTTTGAACAAAATTGGTACATTCACATTGAAGTCTCTATATCAGGTCGTCCTAGTCAGTAATGGTATTAAGGTCATACATAAAATTTGGTGAACAAAATTACCTTTGAAAATCAAGGTCTTCTTATGGTTCCTAAAGAAGAGGGTCATCCTTGCTAAAGATAATATAGGTAGAAGGAATTGGAATTGTAGTAAATTATGCTGCTTCTGTAGTAGATATTGAATCCATCCATCACCTATTCTTTGAATGTATCATGCTAGATTTCTGTGGCGTGCTTTACATATTGTATTTGGTTTAATGACCTGTGAGCTAGTGTGGAAACTTTGTTCAATGGTTGGCATAAACAGGGAGGCAATAAGTACAATTCACTACTCTTATTGATCACTGCTGTGGTTTTTTTGTTGGTGAAAGGTTTTTAATAATTATCAACCTAAAACATATTTGTAGGTTCTGTTCAAGGGACGCATTGGTTACACTTTATTTTGGCCCAATTGCAACGAAGTGATGAAGAAAAAGATTGCAAAATACATGCATGTGGCAAACTAGAGTCTGCAACGATGGCCTTCTTTGCTTCCCATGGATGGCCTTTACTTTTAGACTTGGTTTTAATTAAAAATGTTTGAGAACTTTGTGTCCTTTTATTTGGTAAACCTTGTAATAATCTTGGTCTGATTCCTATAGTAAGACTATAAGAGGGTGAAGCCGGATGTTATTTCCTTTATCTAAGAAAATTTAAAAAACTAGAATTTTAGACTATTCCAACTCTTGAAACCTTTCCACTTACCTCCCTAAGCTGTTTGCTACGGTTTTGACTGACATGATGCCACGTCAGTCACGAGGGAGGTCAATTAAACTTTTAAAAATTTTGTAGAAAAGTTCTTTTAAAAAATTCTCCAAATATTTTTCAAGGATGAATATATGAATTAAAAATACTAAAAACCTTATTCAATATTAGAGAATGAATTTAGAAATAAATATAGATTTTAAAAAGAATTTTCTAATATTAAATCAGATTTTGGTATTTTTAAATGTATATTTATTCTAAAAAATATTTGAATAATGTTTTGAAAAAAATATTTTCATTTTTTATAAAATCTGATTGACTTATGAACTATTGTAAAAGTCTGATTTACCTCACTCGTTGATGAGGTGCCACATAGCACAACAAACTTAGTGCTACGTCAGCCGAAACCACTTCTAAAACTGGTCATCAAGGTAAATCAGATGATTTCAAGAATCGAAGGAGTCTAAAAATTTAGCTTCCAGTTGAGGGAGATAATCGGAATTACATAATAATTAAGGGAATCAGATGTATTTTTTCTTTCCAAAAACTAGTGAACCACTGGGCCGGTTTGATAGCTCATCCCTTAATTTTTAGGCCATGCTTCCGGACGCCCGTGCACCCGTGTGCTGCTGCGCCTGTCCGTGTGCTTCGCGTCCCACCCTTGCTGCTACTGGGTCCATGCGTGATGTTGCTACGCCCGGAGCGTGCTGCTGCTGCGCCTGCCCGCATGCTTCGCGCCCCACGCGTCTTGCTACTGCTGGGTCCACGCATGCTGATGTTGCGCCTGCTCGGGAGAGCATGTGTGTAGGCTCGCTTAGCTGCATGCAAGAGAGATGGTGTCAGCACAATGCGTGTACCCGTGTTGACCTCGGCTGCATGCTCCACCGTGGGGACCAAGCCTGCTGGTGCAGGGGCGCCTGATTCTGAGTCCGTTGGGTGCTAGTCCGCTCTGGCGTATGCTTGCGCGTATGCACTTTGACCAGAGAGTGCTCGACCATTTAGGCACTGACCGACCGTTGGGTGCACGTCCGACTATCGAAGCTGGCCCACATGATAGAGATAGGCATCACTGGATGGGTGGATGCAGCGTGTCAGTGCCCGCGAGTCAAAGCGCATGGGGAGCAACACCTGCTGCAACATACTCAAACTAGGTAAAACAATTGAAAACATACATTTGCAACATATGTGTATAACCACTGCAACATATAACAACATCCAGATAAAACATTTGCAACATACGTTTGAAATAGGTGAAACATTTAGGATATACACTTGCAATGTACATGTGTATAACCACTGCAACATATGCAATAAAAACATGCAATATCCAGATGAAACGACTGATACATATCAAAAACACAATTGTAGCATACATGTATAGCCACTAGAACATATGCAACATCCAGATAAAACAGTTGCAATATATGTTTGAAAAACTTAGAACTTTTAAAACATACACTTGTAACACACGTGTATAGCCATTAAACCATATGCAACATCCAGATGAAACATATGCAAAACACATGAAATATATGGTTGCAACATGTGCTCATCTACTTGACGCGGGTGCGTGGGAGGCGCGAGCGGCGCGCGACATGAGGCATAAGGCGCGGGTGGCACGCGAAACGGGTGGGGCACGCAACATGAGGCGGGTCCAATGCACGGTGCGAGGCGCAGGGGCGCATGACGCGAAGCGGGTCCAATGCGTGGCGCGAGGCGCAGAGGCACGTGGCACGAGGCAGTTCCATCCTGGTGGAAGCATCTAATTTTTTTTAAGAATGGACCGGTTAGACCTGGTCCGTAGGTCCGGTGATGGCGCGCGTCTGGTCGGGCGGACGCTCGGTAGGTGGTATTACCATAAATTTTCTTCTTGGGCGAAGACCCGGAGTTTTTTTTGGACAAGAAAGCCTAAAATATTGATTAATAGTAGGAAGCTGTTAGAACCATTACATTGTTAATGGTTACATTTTGGAGTGTCATAATAACAGGACACTCAAGATCATTGTGAGCATGAGCACACACACCCTCAAAGGTAAATTGATTACAATGAATTGCATTAAGGGCTTGTCGAGCAAGCGAATCTGCCATTTGGTTTAGTCTTCGGTTGATCCTGCGAATGGCTGTGGTTGTGCTATACACCGAGGATGTGATAAGCTGTAGGGCTTGATTCACCAGTCCGGAGGATGAGCAAGGTTGGTTCCATTGAGAAAATGGACCAACTATTGGTTGTTGCTTAGGATTGTACCTTGCTGCAGCTGTAGTGTATCCAGCACCTTGCCGCTAGGGCCATAGCTGCTGCCTCCGCCATAAGAACAGAGGAAGCAGACCTCATTGCGGCCTTGATGAATATGCTGTGAGGGGGATTTTCCTGAGTATTGACAATAAAGATACCGAGTCCAGCAGCTCTGGGACCATAGGCCCGGTGGTCTGGCGTTGTGGAAGCATCGGTGTAGCAACAAATTCCATCCAATAGAGAAGGGGATGGAACCAGGAACCTGTCCATTGTTGCTTGGCTGTACAGAAGTTGGTGGATGGGTTGCAGCCTGCAAGTGATGCCGCCCCAGATCACCAAGGTGCTGCTGATCGGCAAGCTCCTATACCATGGTGCTGTTGATCGGCAAGGCTGCTACTTGGCCTTGCTGAGGAGGACCTGCAAGATGAAAATTGGTACCTATGGCTGGTTGCTGCACTTGCCCATGGTCGGAATTTGAATGGGCATTGCTTGAACTTGCAGCTACTACTTGCTCCAGCTGAGTGGAACTTGCAGGATGAAAATTTGTACCTGTGACTTGCTGTTGTTGTAGGTGGATGTGGTTTGGTTGAGGAATAGTTGCCCCATCCTCTCGTACAACCTGGTTTGAGGTGCCATGGCTTGACAAGGTGGATGGTTCAATGTTGGTATCATGAGGCTGGTAAGGTGTGGTGGTATGCAGGGCGCCTCCATCATCCAGGTGTTCAGATATGGCACCTATGTGGCTTTGCATGTGTGCTGATGCCGCTTGATGTACCTGAAATGAAGTCCATGTTTTTCTTTGAAAGCGGTTATCATTGCGAGCTTTCCAAATATACCAAAGAGTAAATAAAGTTTTACACAATGTAGCATCGAAGGGGTTATTAGTGATAAGAAGGGGGAAGGCTTGTTTGACACCATCTTCATCTGCATCTATGGTATTGATAGGCAAAGGAGGGGTGGCAGAGGACCACACTTGTTGAGGTTAATCACAGAGGAAGAAAAGGTGATTGTCAGTTTCAATATTCCCACAATAAGAGCAATGCTGATTTATATGTGAAGAGTACCTGCCAGCTCTCTCACCAGTAGCGAGAGCCCGTCTAATCAGACGCCAAGCAAAAGTTTTGAGGACAGGGGGGATGGTTTTACTTTTCCATACCTTTTGCAGAATTTGATTGGCATCAGGACCTATACTCCTAGATCCTTGATTGGGCAGATTATGAGCCTGTTGAGTGGCTAAGTAGTTGTATGCAGCTTTAGTGGTGCATTGTCCATTGGTGGCAGGAGTCCACCGTAGAATGTCTTGTTGGTCAGAATGCACCACCGTGGTATCTTCAATAATCTGGATAGCATGGTCAGTGAAAGTAGTGGACAATAGCTGATGATTCTAGGTGTGGGTTCCCTGAACCCACAGATCTGAAACCTTAGCTGGCAAAGGGAGGTTGACCACTGGCGTGAGGAGGTGCTCATAGATATTATTCCAAATAGATGTCCAAGGTGATGACCAAATGGAAGAGTTGCCTGCATAAATTTGATAGGTGGAATTGGCAACGATATGATGCCTAACCTGCATTACAGAGGACCAAAAACAGATCTAGGACCCTTGTTAGAAGCGTTCCAGAAGGAGGCATTAGGGGAATATTTTGATTTTAGGATATCAGAGAGAAAAATATTTTTGTTCTTAGCAATATTCCAGGCAGAGTGAATAATAAGACTTTTGTTGATAGTTTCCATATCTCTAATGTGATTTTTTTTTATTTTTAGCCCAAATTTGAAACAAATTTTAAATTTAACCCGCATTTGAATTTTTTTTTAAATCTAACCCGTTTGGCCCCGCCACCATACATGGCGGGGCAAATGCACTGAACCCCGCCATGCATGGTGGCGGGGTGCAGGTCTCACGTGGCACACTGTAGGCCAGCGTGAAAAGGAGTAACCCGCCATGATGCATGGCGGGGTACCTCTAACCCGCCATGAATCATGGCGGGGTACAACCCCGCCCATTTAAAAGCCCGGGCACTTCTTGTTTTTGGCTATTCATCCATTCCATTTCCCGCAGCGCCCCTCTCCGCCCCAGGACCGAGCTCCCCTCCCCTCGGCGCCCCTCCCGCCTAGGGCCCCTCCCCGTCGGCTACCGGCCCATCGTCGGACCTTGTTCCGGCCACCCCTTCTCTGCGTCCATCGTTGTAGTATGTTTGGTTAATGTAGTTAGTAAAGTTATATTAGTTTTTATCGTATTGATATTGTACATTATATAAGTGATATGTGTTTTGTGTAGAAATCATTTCGTGTTATTAGATGGAGGACTCGTATCGTGAGTCGATTTGGAGGAAAAAGGGTCGTCCTAGAGAGATGTACCCCGACGTGTCTTGCAAGGATGCGCCCGTTCCTCCCGAGGAACCTTTCCCTAACTGTGACTGTGGTCATCCGGCGCACGTGAGCCAGTCGAGACATCTAGATACTACGGCTCGTTGCTTCTACACATGTTATAGTTGTAGCGTAAGTAATTGTGCCCTTTGTTTTTCTTATTGGTTTTTGATGTTGTATTCGTGATGAGATAATTCGAACTTTTTTGTAGCCGTACTTCCGGTGCTTTTTCTTCCAATGGATCGACGGTCTGGATAAGTTTGACCCAAGGATTCTCCTTTTCTACCCCGGCGTTGATCATTGCAAGCGTGAGGTGTTTACTCGTTGGGTTCTGCCCCCTCCTAACCCTCCTCCTATGACGGAGGAAGAGAAGGCCGTAGCATCGGCACGCCGGCTCGAGGATCCTCCAAAGTGCCTTTGCGGAGAGCAAGCCGTGATAAACCCACGCAATGAACAAGAGTTCATTTGTCCTCTACGACATGAGGTAAGGTTTGAGTGAACCTTGGAATGTCATGTCCTATATGTGTGTTTTACTGTTTTGATTTTATAGGATCATGATTTTCCCAAGTGCCATTTCAAGGAATGGGTCTATGGTCCAAAGAGCCATTGGCCGGAGCCGGAGAAGAATGAGGAGGTGCCAGACTGGAAGAAGAAGAGGAGGTCTATTGCGCCTCCTGTGATGTGCAAATGTGGTGTTGAAGCTAGCTATGGCCTTGTCCCTTTAGGCCTTGGGATTGGGCACTTCTGTGGCCACATGATCGATTATGACGAGGTTTGCTAGGACTGTTGACACTTAGTGCTAATGTTTTATTTTGTTTGCTTTGGTACGCTAACTTTGTATTCATCTATTTGTTGCAATAGAGCACTCAGAAATGCAAATGGGAATCATATGATGATGTGTGTAAGTTCAAGGATGAGTATAAGACAATGGTAGCACTTCGCAAGATGAGAGGATATCCTGCAAACTACGTCACTAATTTCGTTAAGAACCATAAGAAGAAAATGCTACGACGGGCCCAATACCTATGTGTTTGTAACCCGAAGAGTATTGCGTGGAAGAAGTGGTACGAGCAAAAGAAGAAGGATATAGAGGAGTACCAGGCACGAAAGGCTGAAGAGGATGCAAGGAAGGCTGCGAGAGCAGAGATGCAAGGCTTGAACGATACTATTGACTCATTATGTGCGAGTGAGTCATTGCGTTTTTGGAAACTCAATCTTCTTTGTTTGACTGTCAATAAAGTCATTGCAAAGATCGTGTTAATTGTTTGCATTTTGTACTTGCAGAGATTGGATGCACCGGCAACTGGCAAGCAGATGTGGCTCGTGCTAGGTACACGGAGAATAGGACACTAAAGCGGGACACAGGAGTTGGTGGCACCGCAAGCCGTCCGATTGTGGTTGAAGAGGAGGCCGAGCCGGAGGAAGACGACGACACCGGGAGGATAGGCGAGCTCATTCGTCTAGCCGAAGAATTGGGCTACCCTCAGGACGAGGATGCCTACGACATGGGAAGGATAGCCGAGCTACTTCGTCTTGCAGAGGAGTTAGGACCGATGCCCGAGGAGGATGTTGAATTAGAGGAGGGTCAGGCAGCGTACCACAGCCATAAGACTCGTCAAGGTGGAGTACCCATGCAGCTGAGCGTTGGTGGAGTACAGCGGTGGAATTCCCTGCAACCTCCCGAACTGTCTGTAAACCCTGAAAGGGTAGTGCATCTCGACGACATGGAAGAAGATAAGTGGCCCTTCGTAAAGCCACTTGTCCCCTTCCTCCTCGCAGCGCGGACTAAGGTAGTCCTCTAGCTCCCACCTAGACCACGGTGTCCATGTTACCTGCAAAGTAAAAAAACTTAATTTAGTATCAATCTCATTGATAGTGCCTTTAGTAGGAAATGTGGATATAACTTACGTAGTTGTGTGTCAATACGTCTATCGCATCCGTGTACTGCTTGTACCTCCTTTCCAGCTCACCCCTCACTACCTTAGCGTCTTTCTAGATGAAAAGGGCGGTGGGTAGAACGTCTTCATGCTGCCAAACCTGCAAGTCACACAAACACGGTGTCACTAATCTCTTTAGTCATATGAAGATATCAAAGTAGTCAATGTACTCACAGGCAAATGCGGAGGTTTAGTAGGCCTCCCAACCGGAAACCGCTCCCAAATCCATACTTGAAGTAGGTACGAGCAGCCACCTAGGTTGGCATTGGTCGACTGGCGACGACATGCGGTATAAAGCTGACGGTATGTCCAAGCAAGGACCGCGGTACCCCAGCTATAGGTTGCAATGTTCTCCAGTGGCTGGATAAGGATCCTCAAGAAAATCCAGCTGATGTTGTCGCCTGAGGAGTCGGGGAACAAGAAAGCGCCCAAGAAGTGCCACAACCACACCTTTGCATACACCTCGACCTCATGATCTGGAGCACCGATCGGAGGCCCTGCACCAAAGTGCTGGGTTATCCATGACGTCGACACTCCTGAGGTCTTCCTGCAATTACAATTGAAGCATTATTCTACAAAAATAGATGTAGCTGAATTGTATTAGTGATTTCAATAGGGCGCAAATATGAACTTACTTTGTGCCTTTAACTTCAGCCTCTGATGGCCTCCTACCACAGAACTGCTCCACCAAGTCTACCCAATTAGACTCGTTGACGATCCCAGTCACCGGATGACCAGCCAAACTGAGACACAATATCATCTTGACATCCTGCATCGTGATAGTCATTTCCCCACATGGTGTGTGGAAGGTGTGCGTCTCCGGTCTCCACCTGCATCATTACAAGTTTCTGGTTATAGGCAAGTTGACGGCCCAATTTTACAAAACAAAGACAATAAATGCAAAATGCAATGTTACCTATCAACAAAGACAGTAAGAAGTGCAGGGTCTAGTGTGGGGAGTGTACTGTTGTAGACCCGAACGATCTTAAGGAAGCTTGCCCGCTGTATGTAGGTCGCGTATCGCTCGTCCCAGGTATGTACGTGGTGCGTGCAAACACGAAGCGCACGCAACGGCCTCTGCTTCTCCGACAAGGCCTGGGCCCGGTGGTCCTTGTCGTAGTCCGCCTCAATGAGGCTAAAGCGCGGATGAGGAGCCCGTGTCTCCATCTTGCAACCCTGAACCTGCCTGTTTGAAAAAACAAAGACAACATTAATAACATTAGAACAATTAATAACGTTATAAAAAAACAAAGACAAGTAAATTTGAAGATTAAAATATCATAAATGCATGTTTACAATATAAACCACCTCTTGTCTCGCCCGCCTATGAAATCTAGCGTTATGACCAGGATTCTTGCAAATGGAGCAAAGGTTCTACGCACGTTCTTCGTCAAAGTCCCCGCCACCATACATGTCGGCGCCGTAACCTTTCATATTGTCCATATCGCCTTTCAGTCGCTTCTTCTTCCTCCTTCCCTTCCCTACCTTCTTTAGGTCTAGATAAGGCACGTAGTCCTCACCATAATATAGAGGCCACTACGACTCGTCAAGGTATGGCTCGAAACTCTTCTCCCAAACTTTGAGGGTGTTGGCACGGAGATACAAGGGTGACATGTATGGTGCAACTGTGTGGTCAAAACCTCTAAGCCAATAAGAGGTGATCATGTGTGAGCAAGGGGCATACATGATCTGAGGGACGTTGCAACTGCATTCTACTTTATCAAGATCGACACGGTACGTTCGCCCACCAAATCGTTCGCCGCCCAGGTTTGTGCCCCCTCTAGCTCGTACGCAGAAAACAAGCATGTCCCGTCCATAAGCCTCGGCAACCTGTTGTTTGGCCAATTCCTCAGCCTCCTTCAAATATTCGTGTGCAGCCTTCCCCCATCTTTCAAGCTCCTCTTCATTCCTCAGGGCTAGGCCATACCGCTTAACAAAATACTCATTGCACTTCCTAAAAGAGAACTCAACAATACCAGACACTGAGAGAGATCGAACGCCTTTGAACACACGATTGAAAGACTCAGAGGAGTTTGTTGTCATGATGCCGTACCGGAAGCCGCCCTCATCATATGCTAATGCCCACTTGGCTTTATTTTCCATCTGCTGGTCTAACCATGCCTTGCCAGCTTGGTTGAGCATCTTCTCTAGTTCTGCCATAGTCTCGTTGAACTCGCGTTCCGTATGTTTATTACAAAGCTCCTTTAACTTGTTAGCCACATCCTTCTTGCGTTGATGCCGCCAGAAATTGGTGGCAAAATGGCACATGCACCAACGGTGCACTAGGGGCGGGTGACCATCAATGTGTTCACCGACTGCATTAAGAATTCCAATGTGACGGTCCGAAATCAGACAAATGGTGCGAGAAGGGCCAAGCACATGAACACGGAGCAGACGCATAAACCATGACCATGAATCATTGTTTTCCCCCTCCGCCAAAGCAAAAGCCATTGGCATTATCTGGTTCTCTGGGTCTACAGCAGCAGCCATCATCAATGTGCCCCTGTATTTGCCGGTGAGGAACGTGCCGTCAACAAGAACAACTGGCCGACAATACTAAAATGCATGTTTGCACTGATCGAAATACCAGAACACACGGTACAGAATATGCCTCAACGAGTTCTGAAGATACAACCCTCCTGTGTATATGAACGATCTCATGCCAGGGTTGAAGTGTTCCATCGCACACAAAATGCGTGGAACCCTGTTATAGGCTTCCTCCCAGCTACCCCAGCGAATTGCCAGGGCAATTTGCTTTGCCCGCCAAGCCTTTCCATACGTGACCTCATACCCAACAAATGTGACTATGGTCTCCTGCAAGAAAGACATCGATACATCGTTGTCCTTATCTACAAGACCCAATATACGACGGGCTAGGTACCGAGCCGTCAACTGTGGATGATACCTTTTACCCTCATTAGTCTGGCATCTGTGCGGCTGTTCCACTGAAGTTACCTTCCACTTACCATCACTCCGCCTCTTTCGTGCATTCAACTTCCACGAGCACGGGAATCCAGCCTTACATAATATGTGGAATTTTACCTCCTTATCAGAATGTCGAACCGTGTAAGGCCTATGATGATACACAACATAGTCCTGAAGGAACAACTTCATCTCAGACATCGTATTGAAAAGTATTTCCTTCCTCAGTATTAAATTTTTATGGTTGTACAATGATTCCTTACACATCTGCAAACCCGTGTCACAAACTGCCATATGCGACATACTTACATCGTTATAATTTGGCACACCGGTAAAGGGCAAGCCAGCCTCCCTCAGCTGTGTAAGCTCTGCCGATGTATAAGAGGGTGGTGCAACGTATTGTTGTGGCTCCCTAACCCTGCTCCATCCTTCATATTCCACTCCATCATCTGGATAACCGGTGGCTAATGTGCCCTGACTCTACATGCCATGAAGTACCTCAAGCGGTACTTCTGAGGGCATGCCACGAACTGGTGTACACATGGCAGGTGCACCTCTAGAGGGCATGGCTTCAACCGGTGCTCGCATGACATGTGGACCTCCTTCCTCATTTCCTGAATCGTCAGAATCAGTGCTAACATCATCACCAATCATTTCCTCCTCTGCCGCCTCCTCCTCCTCCTATTCAAACTCGTCTACATCAAAATCATTGCTTATATGACCAACTGGAGGAGAATGAACCCACTCCTACGTCAAATTACCATCCAAGTCCATACTCTCCATAGTTTGTTGCATCTGCACACCACAATCTCCTAGAGTACCACTGTCGAAGGACGGCTCCTCATTCTCAACATTCTCCAGCACCAACTCAGCCATGCCGACATTCGAACCTTGGATGACCCTATTGTATCAGGACCACTCTGCTTGGTTGCACAAGTCCATCATCACATAGTGTGCCCTATTCTTTCCAACATCGAACCTACCCTTTTGTGTGAAAGCCTCGCCAAACTTCAAACTCAAACGGTCACATAGATCGTGGAAACTAGGGGTGCCATCAAACCATTCCAATTCATCATACATATCCTCAAACTGGCAATCCTCTCTCCTAACACTTCCTCCGTAAAAAACTCTTACACCGTAATCCATCTACAAAACGATTTGACATCCGATTATCAACTGACCAATATGGTAGCACTAATTACTACATAACTAACTAACTAACCTTACTTACCTACCACGTAACTAACTTACTTAGTATCTAAATAACTAATATTAACTAATAACATCCGAATAACTAATAATCGTTAACTAATTAACTAATAACTAAATAACTAATAACAACTGATTAACTAAAACCTAATATTAGCTAACTATCAAAAAAATCGTTAACTACAAATGATCGTTAACTAACTAAATAACTAATATTAATCGTTATCTAACTAAATAACTAACTAACTACAAATAATATTAACTAACTAACTAACTACAAATAATCGTTAACTAACTAAATAACTAACTAAATAATTCAATAACTAACTAAATAAGTAATGTTAAATAACTAAATAATTGTTTACTACAAAGAATATTAAATAACTAACTAAATAAATAATATTAACTAAATAATATTTACTACAAATAAATAATAGTAACGACAAAATAAATAATTACCGTAAAACGGGTTGCGGCGGCGCGACGAGGTTGGCCGGGCGGCGGCGTGTCGGGGCCGGGCCGGGGTGCGACGGTCGGCGGCCGGGGTGGCGGCGCGGGAACGGCGGCCGGGGACGCGGTGGCCGGGGACGTGGCGGTGGGGCCGCAGCGGCCGGGACGCGGGGGACGGCACGACGGCGCGATGGCCGCGGCAGCGGCGACACGACGGGCTCGGCAGCGGCGGCGGGGGCGCAGCGAGGAGCGGCGGCGGTGGCGGCGCGGCGGGGCGGCAGCGGCGGCGGCGGCGCTGCGGGGCATGGGGGAGGGGCTCTGGGCGACGGTGGCGGCTCCGGTGGCGGTGAGGCGTCGGTGGGGGCGCTGGCGACGGCGGCGGCGCGGCAGCGGGTGCTCTAACGGCGGGGCGCGGCCGAGCGGGCGTGGCGGGGCGCGGCTTTTATTTAGGCCGTGCCCCGCCATGATGGGCGGCGGGGTGTAACCCGCCATGATGGGTGGCGGGTTTGGCATACCCCGCCATGCATCATGGCGGGGTACGCCCGGGTGGCTTTGCCACGTCCCCCGCCACGTGGGACCTGCACCCCGCCACCATGCATGGCGGGGTTCAGTGCATTTGCCCCGCCATGCATGGTGGCGGGGCCAAACGGGTTAGATTTAAAAGTAAATTCAAATCCGAGTTAAATTTAAAATTTGTTTCAAATTTGGGCTAAAAATAAAAAAATTCTCTAATGTCAAGGCCCCCTACCTCCTTGAGTTTAC
Organism: Saccharum hybrid cultivar R570; assembly: GCA_038087645.1. Classification (NCBI taxonomy): domain Eukaryota; kingdom Viridiplantae; phylum Streptophyta; class Magnoliopsida; order Poales; family Poaceae; genus Saccharum; species Saccharum hybrid cultivar. The sequence goes on from JAQSUU010000810.1 coordinate 1,187,858, forward strand.
AGATATCATCCCAAGAGCGGTATGCAATGGGACTAGTGCTCTTTTCTTCTTGCACTCCTGTCCACCAGAACCTCTTAATAATAGTGTTAATTTTTTCAATGAAGGTTTTTGAAAAAAGAACAGTAGATATGTAATAAATAGGAATGAAAGAAAGCACAAATTTGATGTACTGTAGTCTACCAGCATGGTTGAGTTTGTTAGCTTTAAGAGTTCCAAGCTTGGCAAAGAATTTATTATAGATAAAATTGTAAGCTCTGTTTTTGTCTCTATGACTGAAAATCAAGGGGTGGCCTAGATGCATAGTGTTGGGAAGTAGAGCAGGAACAGGAAAAATACTCTTAATCTGATGTCTAGTGTTATTAGGAACATTTTTGCTAAAGTAAATGAAAGATTTTTGAAGGTTAGAGGTCTGACCAGATTGACGACAGAAGTCATATAGGATTGTCTTGATTCCCTGTGCTTCACTCAAGGAGGCTTCTCCACAAACTATTAGATCATCTGCAAATAAGAGGGAATGAATAGGTGGACAGTCATGTCCCAGAGAGATACCTTGAAGATTGTTGTCACGAAGTGCCTCCTGCAATCTAATCGAAAGTTCATTAATAGCAAGAACAAAGAGGTAAGGGGAGAGAGGGCAGCCCTGTCTTATTCCCCTCTGAGAGATGAAATGTCCGGAAGGTTCATCATTAACTAGAACTGCAAAAGTAGGGGAGGATATGCAAGCATGAATGAGGTTAATAAAATTATCATTGAGGCCTAGCCTCTGAAGAGCAGCTACAATAAAATGCCATTCAATCCTGTCAAAAGCCTTAGCAAGATCAATTTTCAGAATAAAAGCATGATTCTTCCAGGTTTTCAAATTAAAAGAATGTATTATTTCCTAGGTGATAATAATATTCGATGAAATATGCCTGTTAGCAATAAAGGCAGACTAGGCCTGGGAAACATAATTGAGGAGATGATGCTTCAACCTGTTAGCCAAAGATTTAGTAATAATTTTGTAGATTACATTACAGAGGCTAATAGGTCTATAGTCCTGAGGATAAGCAGGTTGGTTAGTTTTAGGAATGAGAGTTATATAAGTTTGATTAAGATCAGTGGGCATATGAACATGAGTATAGAAGTTCTTTACCGCTGCATAGACATCATCTTTAACCCATGACCACGCCGACTTGTAGAAGGCTGCATTTAGGCCATCTGGACCGGGGCAGCAGTGCTTCTCATTTCCCTGATGAGTTCATGAATTTCATTAAGATTAGGAATTGAGTATGTATACCTGAGTAAATGTTCCTATGTACTGCATCATGTTCGTCTATAATTTGATTTATCTGATCATTGTAAGGATCATTGTAAGAACTGCCAACAGTGACTTGATTGTTGGAAGTGGAAGCAACATGCTCGAGGGGATGGGTAGTGGTGGAGTGGGGCTGTGGGCTGTTCTGCTGATCAGTAGTGGGAGAGCTGAAAATATTAGTGAAGTAGTTAACTAAAGTGTCAATTAACTGCTCAGGGGTAGTAGAATGGCTTCCATCCGGGTTGGTGAGGTGAGTAATCCTATTTTTCCTATTCCTTTTGACAATGGCTTGATGAAAGAAGGTGGTGTTCCTGTCCCCAGCGACTGCCCATTTTTTCTTTGCTCTCTGGATGTGATACGCTTCCTCCTTGGTCATCAAATCTTGGTGTTTCTCGTGGAGATGCTGTTGAAGCATGTGGTTCTGTTGAGATGGATGGAGGTTTTGCTGGTCGAGCATTTGAGTCTCAATTTGAGCTAGAAGATCATTGTTCTTGGGTTTCTTTTTTCTCCATTTTCTGAGATCAGCAACAAGGTATTTTGTTTTTTGAGAGAAGTCGCGAGCAGAGGAATGATTCCAGCTTTGTTTAGCTATCTCATGGTATTCCTGTTCAAGCAACCACCAATTCTCAAAACGAAAAGGTTTATTAGTACGAATTCTTTGTGAATTTAAGATTGCAAGAATAGGAGCATGATCACTATATAACATCGGGAGGTGGTAGATCGTAGTAGCTGGGAAAGCCATACACCATTCTGCATTTCCTAAACAACGGTCAAGCCTTTCATAAGTTGGAGAAGAAGAGAAACGCTTATTAGTCCAAGTATACGCAGGGCCACTATAACTAAGATCGATGAAACCACAATTTTTAACATACGCACAGAACTGATTAATACGATTAACATCAGCACTGCTGGGGCCTAACTTCTCATTGATATGCATAAGCTCATTGAGGTCACCCATACAGAAAATAGGTAAACTAGAGTTGGAAGCCACAAAGTTCAGAACTTGATCCCAGATCTCGGAAGTAGCACGATGATGTGGATCACCATAGACACAAACTAGACCATACTGCTTCATACTAGACTTATTTACATAAATGGCAAAGATGTAGTGATGACTAGAATCTATGACAGTAACAACAACTTCATCGTTCCACATCAGCCATAGGCCACCTGAATGGCCTTGAGAAGGGACAACAAAGACATCACTTAGATTGAAACAATTCTTAATAGACGATCTCTTCACCAGGCAACTGGAAGTTTACATGGAGTTTTTTCTTTTAAAAAAGCAACCGACAAAAAATCGATGTAGTATTGATGAAGAAGTAACTTTCCAAGAAACAAAAAGCACCCATACAGGGGAAGCGATGGCAGAATGTAGAACACAACGAAGAACACCAACGAAACAAAAGAAGCACCAGGCGACAAACGTCACCCTACACACCACAGCTATAAGCACGGGAGAGGGACACATGCCACGATCCAACACAAGGTTTTCCAAGAAAAAAAAACCCAATCTTTTCTACTTCTACCAATGAAATGAAGGCATCACCCCTTCCGAATGCTTCTCCGATCCTAGATGCAAAGATAATAAGATGTAGCTCCCTCTCCCTCTGCCTTTTTCCGCTATAATAATCTTCCCCTCTAACGGGGGCCGAGCATAGGTGGGTGTGGGAGGAAGAAGTAAAGTCAAAGAGTGTCTTCGCTTTTTTTTTTCTAGTGCATAAGATAAACCTCGAGACAATGCCTCCAATAAAGACATTGTAACATCTTGGTTTTTTAATACAAAAATAAGAGGTTTTATTTTTTTCTTGAATGTGCTTGCATGTAGATTATAACCAACCCTATGTCGTCTCTTATAATATCTCAAAATCTCAATCCAAGTTTTTTGTTATAAAAGTATTTTAAAGAAAGTTGGCTAAACCAAAATCATAGAAAGGTTTTTGGTTCTGAACCAACATATATTTTGAGCTAATAATATTTCCAACACATTCTCCAACCAACTTGCTTTGGTTCGTACCAAAGGAACATGAAAACTAATAGCCATTCCGAAAGCTTGCAAATGAGATTACCTTTGGATTTTTTTGAAAATGCTTTAACCCTAAATTGGAAATGTGTTCAGACCAAGTTTAAACCTATGTTTACACAAAATAAAATATTACAGTATTTAAGTGTTGAATTTGTGCTACCACCCAAATTCGAACTTTTTGTGAAAACATTCTATAAACTTTCCCTTACAAAATGCTTTAAAAAGCTTTTGTGAGACAAAACACTTTTTTGGAAGAATTAGTTTCAAAACCTAGAGCTACTTGTGCTCAAGTCTATCTGAAAGTGTCCTGGTTTAAAAGTGCAACCTCTCTCTTCTCAAAACTCAAATCAAGATCTTGCTCTATTTTTTGTCTTAAATAAATTAAAAGAAATTAAAAACTCTTTTAGTAAGATATTGAATTTTAAATCTCAAGTGGTTTTAAAAAAATAACCTTATTATACCTTGACATAGGTCAATTCATGTAACATCTTTTGGTTTAAAAAACTAATTTATTTTCCAAAAATAAAACTAGGTTGAATTCAAGCTTTCACTAGAATTTGAAGTGTATATGTATATTTTTCTAAAATAATAATGTGATGCATTTTCATGTAATGAAGTGATAGGGGTGATTTGAATTTGAGCCGTTACTCAAATTCATTTGAAATCCAATAGAGGTGTTTATTCCAATTAATTTACAAAATATGTTTATTTTTATATATTAAATAAGGAGCCAAGCTTCCTAGGCCACGTTTTCACCTTGGGCCAGGATGAAGCGTCTAGTGGGCCTGCCCATCCTTCTCATCCCTTCCCTCACATGAAGCCCGCTCTGCCATCTACCATGGGCCTTGGTTGGCATGGATTGGACTACAGGGGTACACCCTGAGAATAATTTTAAAAGTCAAGCTTATATAGGTGGGACGGTCACATGAAGCACTATGAGCACCCACCATGGCACTAGGGATTCAAGACATGTGGCTATGTCTACGCATTCAATGCATGTGAGTAATGTAATTTTTCTTTCTAATTATTCATCCTAAATTTAAGCAACAATTTCGTGCATTGGATACCTATGCAAATGACACGTGCTACGAATTCATAGTGGGTGCCTATAGTTGCTTCATGGAGACCGTCCTTACTCATCTTTTACCCAAGCTTAATCATACCACTTGACATGGCACTATATATTACATGGTCAAAGTAAGGAATAATCACCTCCAATGATTAAATAGGTTCTCTTATGCCATAATTTATTTATTTTTTTAACTTTTATGCCACAATTTATTAGTGACAACCCACAACGGAAGCAATCAATTTTAGTAACATCTAAAATCTGCCCCATCTCAACCTATTCATGAGGAATAAAGCATATGCATCACACATATATGGAAATATATAGGCATCAACAAACACATCTACCTAAGACACTAGGTTGTTATCAGAAAATCTCTCAAATCACAGTAAAAACCACTAGATAAAGGAAACAAAAATCGCTTCCACTATTAGGCTGTTGGATTACATCAAGTTTATCTCTAAAGAGCATTGTAGACATATATACACCAAAATATCTCAATCTTGGTCAACAACTAACCTTGGGCTGCTGCTTAGGTGCCCATAGAATCACCAAAGATAGTGGAACAACCATTTTGAGGCATCAAGGTTGCCCTTCTGGACCTTCACAACCATAAGAACGGATTCGTCTTGCTCAATTCAAGAAATCTTCTTTATAATAATCTTTTTCTTATTTCTTCTCTTTTGTAGGCTTGTATTCTCGTGGTCTAGCTTTAGAAGGCACTTTCTTCTATTTTGTAAGACTGGTTACATAAGTTCAAGACGCCCTCAAGGTAGACCACACAACCACACCATAAGGCATATCTTTTATATGTAGCGTCGTTCACTAAAACTGAATACTATATTGCATACTCCCATTGACACAAATATTGGTCCCACACCCCAAAGAGCTAGAGTACAAGGATCGTGAAACAACACTTCACCGATGTTGCATGTGGGTTTTCTAGATTTTGTCTGGGAAGGGTGACTATCACACTTTCACAGTAAAGAGAGGCTAGGCTTATGTGCAAACTTGTAGCGGGTAACTATCGCCCTTACTTGACGAAGAACGGCTAGTTTCTGGGCAAAGTAGCAAAGAGACCATCAAAGCTCTCACCCGGGAGGGACCCTGTTAGGGCGAGGACATCAGCAGGTTGTTTCCCTAGGTCAGTTAGCCACCCTAGTACACTACCCTTGATCATCAGATCTAGAGATGAACAACAAGTTAGGGTTAGGAAAGTAGAGTAAAAGAGAAGACATGATGAAAGTAAGGTTGCAGATTGATTTGGTTCGATTGTAGTCCTCTACTCAATCGATCGTGACCTATTATATATACGGGGTGGGGTGGTGAAAGCTCTATGTTTGGTGTTGGTAATTAGTGACAATGCCTAAGTACTAATCATATGCCTAAGTTGTATATAGCATATGAGGATTAGTACATTCCAAGATTGGTGGCAAGATGGACATGGTGATCATGATGGCCACACTTGGATTTGGACGCAACCCTACGTGATCAAGGCAAAGGTATATGCTTAAGGGTTGTGTTTTAGTAACCAAGACACCTAGTGGGTGTGGTTACATTATAGGATAGATAGCCATACTATAAAGAGGGGAATGGCGCGGCTATTGAACTCCTAAGTGCCTCTAGGTGTGCATTTCATAATCATATGCATTTGGATAGAACTAATAACGCCTCAAAAAATGATTGTGAAAATGCTAACACACTCGCACATGACGTGATTACTTGGTGGTGTTAGCACATTTGCAATGGCGTTGGAGCTTGAGCGGTAGAGAGGGTTTGGAGTCCTCTCTCCCTCCCGTCGAGCTTGCGAGGTGGGATTCAGGCATTTTCAAGGATTTGAAACGCCTATTTTCTTTTACGCCAATGTCGAGTTTTGGAGGCGTTGTCACATATTGTTTCACGAGCTAAAACATGTGCTAAAGTGACACACATACTTAGTCTAGCTCATATGTGAAAGGGTGATTCAAACGGAGGCGAACGGAGGTCACAGAGGTGATCGGACGCTGGACCGGACGTGGTCTCTGGTTGACCGGACGCGTCTGGTCAGTGCTCAGTGTTTGCGCGCGTCTCGGTTTTCTAATCGGACGCGGTGGCACATCCGGTGACGATCGACCGGACACGTCCAGTCATGGTGGGTGCTTACTAGACTCAAACCAGATGCTGACACTGTGGCATCCGGTTCGTCTAGCAGCACGTCCGGTCGCTGACTCGCTGGAGCGCTGCTTGGCTTGACCAACGCGTCCGATCGGTTATGGGACCAGCGCGTCCGGTCGAGCCTTGCACGTCTGGTCAATTCATGCTACGCGTCCGGTCACTCTAGTGCGTGAACGAGTATTTTTAAGTGACCGTTACGATCGAACGAACGAAATTCAAAGTGAGACACATGGCGTTCATCGGGGAGGTCACGGTGGAGCAACCGGACGCTGTGTGCATCTAGTCAGGCCGGATCAGCGTGTCCGGTCACCCCGAGTGTGGCTATTTCATGAGCCAACGGCTCTATTCTTTCGGGGGCTCCTATATATACTTGTTGGCCAGCTCAAGGCTATCTCTCTTGGGCATTTTGACTCTCTAACATCCTCTTGAGCTAAGCACATCCCCTCCCACTCATCTCTCTTGCTTCTTTGCATATTCGAAGTGAGATTGAGTGATCCAAGTGCATTTGCATTGTGAGATTGCATCTAGTTGGTACTTGGTAGTTGATTTGCTGCGGGATTCTTGTTTCTCTTGGTGGTTGCCACCATCTAGACGGCTTGGAGCAGCTTGGAGGCATTGGCAAGAGTTGGTGATTGTTCTTGGCCATCTCCGGTGATTGTGAGGGGTTTGTGCCTACCTTGGCAAAGCGCCAAAGGCAACGTTAGTAAATTGCTCGTGTCATTGCAACCTCTTGCCATTTGGTAGGTTCTTGTGGCGCCTTTTGAGAGGCTCGATGTGTGACCGATTAGCCACCGAATCACATGGTAAAGAGGGACACAACGGGGACTAGCGTGCCAACAAGCACGTGAACCTCGGGATAAATCTTCGTGTCATCATTCTTTTTGTGATTAATCGATCCCGGTGGTTGTGTATTGTGGAATTCATCTCTTGATCATATTGATTGGTTGGCTCAATACAACGGCCCTAGGTGATACCCTCCTAACTCTCTCTTGTATTATTTTCTTAGTTACCTTGCTAGCTTGTTAGTGTAGCTCTTAGCTTGTGTAGCTAGTTAGCTTTAGTTGTAGCTAACTTGTGCGGTTGAGTGCAAATACTAGAATTGTGTATTGGATAGGTGGCTTGCAAACACCCCGTAGGCTAAGCAAAACTCGCATCTCGCTATTTGTTATATTGATAAACTTGTTTAGCTTGTCTTTGTAGAAATTTTTAAAAGGCTATTCACCCCCCTCTAGCCATCAAGACCTTTCACATGGTATCGGAGCCATGGTCACCGGTTTCAAGGCTTAACAATCTCGGTGCAAGATGACTCAAGTTATGTTCAATCATGTTAATGGCAAGCCTCCATTCTTTGATGGCGTCTCTTCCTTTGATCATTGGAAAAGGAAGATGAAGCAATATCTAGGCAATATACATGAGAAGGTTTGGGATGTGACCAAAGAAGGATACATCATTCTTGATGAGGAAAATCTTACTTCAAATGACTGCATCAACAAACAATGCAACACCACGACACTTGACACAATCTACCGTGCCATTGATGACAAAGTATTTGAGGAAATCAAAGATCTTGAAAAGGTAAATGAGCTTTGTATAAGGCTTGAAGAAACATATGAAGGCACTTCAACGGTAAAAAGTGCCAAACTTTATATGCTCAAGGACAAGTTCTCCATTTTCAAGATAAAGGATGATGAATCCATCCCGGAGATGTTCTATAGGCTCCAAGTCATTGTCAATGATCTCAAGGGGCTTGGAGAGAAGGTTGAGGACAAGGACTTCTCACACAAGTTCTTGATGTGCTTACCCAAGAAGTTTGTCACCTTAAGAAGAATGATCTTTAGAGAGGGATTGGACAAAGTCAAACCAACCAATGTGCTTGGAGATATAATGACCGATGCTCAATACAATGATGATGAAGATAAGGTAGATGAGAAGGAGACCAAGGTCAAGCAAGAGAAGCCCATTGCATTCAAGGCTTCATCTTCTAAGGGCAAGAGCAAGGTGGAGAGCGATGATAATGATCCATTCGATGATGAGACCATGGCCCTCTTAGTGCATAAGATGGGGAGGTTCATGAAGAAGAAAGGATATGGGGCAAGGAAGAGAAGAGACACTATGAAGGCAAAGATCCTTTGCTACAATTGCAATAGCCCCAATCACATAGTGGCGGATTGCCCCTATGAAGATAAGAGATTTCATAATAGGGACTTGAAGCTCAAGAAAAACAAGAAGGATAAGAAAGAGAAGGAGAAGAAAGCAAAGAAGGGCTTCACATTCAACAACAAGAAGAAGGGTGGTGGTTATGTGGTCACTTGGGATAGTGACAACTTTGATAGTGATGATGATGCATGCTCTAGTGATGATGAAAGGACCACTTGGTGAGCCATTGCAAGCATCGCCCTCTCCAACAAGCCATCCATCTTTGACACTACATTGATATGCCTTATGGCCAAGCCTACCAAGGTAAAATATGATGATAGTGATGATGCTTCTTGTGCTAGTGATGGTTGTAGGAGAGATAATGAGGAGGATGAGGACTACTCCAAGGATGATCTATTAGGCATAATAGATCAAATGAGCAAGGGATACAAGAGGGCTACAACCAAGAAGTGCAAAATCTTGGAGCAAGAGCTCATTGCCAAGAGCAATGAAAATAATGCCTTGATGGAGGAGCTTATTGCTCTAAAAAAGAGTAAGGAGTGCAAAAGAATTGAACAAGAGATCAAAGCTCTTAGAAAATCATTTGATGAGCTAGAGGCCTCTCATGAGTGTCTAAAGGAAGACCACGAGGACCTTAAAGTTTCTCACACTAGGCTTAAGGAAGCTCACTCAACTCTACTTGAGCTCATCAAGGAAAAGGATCTTAAGTTGGAGAAGTTCATGAAGGAAGCTAAGGAGGAGCAAGTGATTGTCACTTGTGATATTGGACTAACATGTGATATTATTGATGATTCTCTATATGTTGGTCCTACTAATGCTTCATGTAGCTCATCATCATCCACCATAACCAACTCTATCTCTACTACTAATAATTCATCACTTGTGGTTGAGAATGAGACTCTTAAGAAAGAGGTGAATGATCTCACCCGCGCATTAGGCAATGCCTATGGTGGGGATGCCCGCTTGCTAAAATGCTTAAGTAGCCAAAGGTTCTCTCTTAACAAAGAGGGTTTGTGCTATACTCTCAAGAAGGGCAAGGCGGCCTTTGCTACTCCAAAGTCTCACTTTGTGAAGAGCAATGGTAGTTATTGCAATAGATGCAAGCAAGTTGGGCATCTAGAGATTAATTGTAACAAAATGAATAAGAACAACAACAAGTTTCATGCTAAAATAGATTGCATTTCTTTTGATTCTTGTTATGTTCTTACCAAGGGTAAGAAGGGTGTGCAAGCTAAGTTTGTTTGTACACTAATTGTGGGTCCAAAGAAGAAGGCCATTTGGGTACCAAAGAGCTTAATCACTAACCTCCAAGGACCCAAGCAAGTATGGGTACCTAAAAGACATTAATTTATTTTATAGGTAAATTACAAGGCTGGAGGAAGACATTGGGTGCTTGATAGTGGGTGCTCTCAATATATGATCGGTGATTCAAGAATGTTCAACTCTCTCAAATCAAATGATAGTGGCATTGATAGCATCACATTCGGTGACAATAGCAAGGGTGATGTAAAGGCTCTTGGAAGGATTGCAATCTCAAATGATCATAGCATTTCCAATGTGCTCTTAGTTGAAAAGTTGAACTTCAATCTTCTCTCGGTTGCTCAATTATGTGATCTTGGTTTCAAGTGTATCTTTGGTGTTGATGATATGGAGATAGTTAGTGTTAATGGCTCTAACTTGATCTTCAAAGGTTTTTGATATGAGAATCTATACTTGGTTGATTTCAATGCTAGTGACACTCAACTTTTAACATGCTTGTTCACCAAATCAAGTATGGGTTGGCTATGGCATAGAAGACTTGGTCATGTTGGCATGAAGCAATTGAACAAATTAGTGAAGCATGATTTAGTTAGAGGCTTGAAGGATGTCACATTTGAGAAGGATAAGCTATGTAGTGCATGTCAAGCCGGAAAGCAAGTGGGCAACACTCATCCATTGAAGAGCATTATGAGTACTTCCAAGGTATTTGAGTTGTTGCACATGGATCTATTTGGGCCAACTATATACATAAGCATTGGTGGCAACAAGTATGGCTTTGTGATTGTGGATGATTTCACTAGATACACTTGGGTATTCTTTCTTATGGACAAGAGTGATGTATTTGACATATTCAAGAAGTTCATCAAAAGAGTGCAAAATGAGTTTGAGACCACAATCAAGAAAGTAAGAAGTGACAATGGAAGTGAGTTTAGAAACACAAGAGTTGATGAGCTATGTGATGAGCTTGGAATCAAGCATCAATTTTCGGCCAAGTATACACCTCAATCCAATGGCCTAGTTGAAAGGAAGAATAAAACCTTAATTGATATGGCAAGATCAATGTTGAATGAGTATAATGTGAGTCATTCATTTTGGGTCGAAGCAATCAATACGGCTTGCTTCTATTGCAACCGCCTCTATTGCCACAAGTTCCTAGAGAAGACACCATATGCGATCTTAAATGGAAGAAAGCCTAACATTGCATACTTTTGGGTATTTGGTTGCAAATGCTACATATTGAAGAAAGGCACTAGATTGAGCAAGTTTGAGAAGAAATGTGATGAAGGCTTTCTACTTGGTTACTCAACTACTAGCAAAGCTTATAGAGTTTGGAATTTGTCTAGTTGTTTACTTGAAGAAGTGCATGATGTTGAGTTTGATGAAACAAATGGTTCTCAAGATGAGGAAGATAACTTGGATGATGTGAGAGGAACTCAATTGACCAATGCTATAAAAGAAATGGACATTGGTGATATTAGGCCAAAGCAAGTGATTGATGTGGATGACAACAAAGATCAAGTGCTCCAAAGTCCAATTACACAAGCTAGTGGTTCTCTAATGCAAAATCAAGCTAGTACATCATCTCAAGTGCAACAAGATCAACAAGTGGCTAGTTCATCATCTTCAACTCATGATCAACATCAACATCCAAGCAATCAAGTCTAAGCGCTTCAACCAACTAACATTGCAAGAGATCATCCATTGGATTCCATCATTGATGACATACAAATGGGAGTTCAAACTAGATCAAGATCGGCATCATTTTGTGCTCACTCTTCTTTTGTGTCAATGGAAGAACACAAGGACATTGATAAAGCATTGAGAGATCCAGATTGAGTAAATGCAATGCATGAAGAGCTCAACAACTTAAAGAGAAATAAAGTATAGGAATTAGTTGAGAGACCTAGTGATCACAATATTATTGGAACAACATGGGTCTTTCGCAACAAGCAAGATCAAGATGAGATAGTAGTAAGGAACAAAGCAAGACTAGTGGCTCAAGGTTACACATAAATAGAGGGTCTTGACTTTGGTGAAACATATGCCCCGGTTACAAGATTGGAAGCAATTAGGATCTTACTTGCCTATGCTTGTGCTCATAATATCAAGCTATATCAAATAGATATGAAGAGTGCATTTCTCAATGGGTACATTCAAGAAGAGGTGTATGTAGAGCAACCTCCCGGTTTTGAAGATGACAAGAAACTCAATTATGTCTACAAGTTGAGAAAAGCTTTATATGGATTAAAGCAAGCACCTAGAGCATGGTATGAAAGATTAAGAGATTTCTTGCTATCCAAAGGATTTGTCATGGGCAAAGTGGATACTACTCTCTTCACTAAGAAGATTGGGAAAGACTTGTTTGTGTTGCAAATATATATTGATGGTATCATATTCAGTTCAACCAATCAAGATTATTGTGATGAGTTTGGGAAAATGATGGCAAAGGAATTTGAAATGTCAATGATTGGTGAACTTAGTTTCTTTCTTGGACTTCAAATCAAATAAATGAAGGAAGGAACATTTGTGAGCCAAACCAAATAAATAAAGGATATGCTAAAGAAGTTTGGTATGGAAGATGCAAAAGGAATCACTACTCCAATGAGCACTAATGGAAGCTTGGATAGTGACAAGAATGGCAACATGGTGGATCAAAAGCTATACAGATCAATGATTGGTAGGCTACTCTATGTGACGGCATCAAGGCCCGATGTAATGTTTAGTGTATGCATGTGTGCAAAATTTCAAGCCTCACCAAGAGAAAGTCATTTGAAGGCAACAAAGAGGATATTGAGGTACTTAAAGCATACACAAGATGTTGGATTATGATATCCCAAAGGTGCAAGCTTTGAGCTAGTTAGATATTTGGATTCCGACTATGCCGGTCACAAAGTGGAGAGAAAGAGCACTTCTGGGACTTGTCAATTGTTGGGAAGATCACTTATCTCATGGTCATCTAAGAAGCAAAATAGTATTGCACTATCTACTGCCGAGGCCGAATACATCGCCACGAGTAGTTGTTGTGCACAAATCTTGTGGATGAAGGCAACATTGAAGGATTTTGGAATCAATTTTAAGAATGTGCCATTGCTATGTGATAATGAAAGTGCCGTGAAGCTAACCAACAATCCGGTTCAACATCAAAGAACAAAGCATATTGATGTTCGCCATCACTTCATTAGAGATCATCAACAAAAGGGTGACATTGCTATTGAGAGTGTGGGCACCGAAGATCAATTAGCCGATCTATTCACCAAGACACTTGATGAGAAGAGATTTCACAAGCTCAAGAATGAGTTGATGCACCCCATATATGACATGCCTCTCCTCCAAGACAAAGCAAGGTACATTTGGTTGACATGTCATACATTCTATGCTAAGGACTTGTTTAGTGCATCTAGTTATGACATACATGTTCTAGGCTCATTCATGAAAATCAAATAAATTTGAAGGTGATATGGTGCCACTATTGTTTCTTTGCTATGTATGATCTAGTGGTAGCATATAACTTGTTTGAGAGCTTGTGATCCTAAGTATTTGATCTAGATAACTTGTTTAAGTATTTGCTTCAACATGGTGCATGATAACCCTTCTAGTGAGGTGTGAAGAAGCTTATCCTTGGATCAAATCAAACAATTTCACTTATGCAAGCAATCTAGGTTGAACCACAAACTTGACCCTCACCCCATAATTCAACATGATATTCTATCTAAAAATGGTCCCTTGTGGTCATTGGTGCCAAAGGGGGAGAAAATGTTATTCACAAAGATAGATTCTAAAAGGGGGAGAAAACCTAAAAGGGAAAATTGATAAGAGAAGGGGATCAACTAAAATTTTGAGCACACAAATAGGGGGGTCAAGCTCTTAAACATGAATGTTGCATTTCCATGTCCACTTCATATGTATGATGCATAGTTATGCATTCCTTTTCTCCGATACATTGTGTAACACCCCAGGTGTTTATCACCAATTAAGTAGTGGGTTTGAGCTCAAACATGATAGATTAGGGGAGATGACGATGTCAAAGTCAAACCTATGGGGATAAGCCCTAACCTAAACTTGGATATTGCACCCTTGCTTACATATAGGCTCAATTAAAAGATATATGCTTGGGTGTTGCTATCAAAGTATCTTCACATGTCTCATCTCAATAACTATCTATATTTAGCCCTGAAAAAGTTTCATGGAGTTTGGAATCAAAAAGTCACATGAAATGATAAGTTCCATTCCTATTGGAACTTGCATCATTAAGTGAATGGAATTGTAGATCATCAGCCAAACCATGCAAACTTGCCCAGGTGACTCTAGATGAACTCTACAACAAAAGTCATGAAGGGTTCATATTGAGCAAATGTCAAGAAATTGCCTCGATTGGCCTAAAACCCTAGTTTCGGCTTTATCGAGTTGCTACTTTGACCAAAGTGGAAGTTTAAGTTCTGTACCAGTTATGAGGTTTGACCTTAAACAAAAGCTGTAGTTCATCTTGTGTAGAACAAACTTTGTTTAATGGTCAAGAGCTAGTTTTTCCTCTAACCTAGTCAAATAGAGCTCAAAAGGAGGAATCAGCTGCTGTTCCAGAGTCCAAGAATTTGGCTAAGTCCTAACTGGTGTTTTAGTTCATGTGCCATACTTTGGAGCCTTATATCTCGCAACCCAAGCCGATCTAGACTTGGAGCCTTAAATGAAAGTTGTAGTTCAGTTCGTGCTCTGCAAATAATGTTTTTGGACCAAGGGTTAGATTTGATTGGAAATAAGTCAAACCATGGCCCAAAGTTTGAATCTGCTGCAGTTTGTTTCAGACTTAGAAATATTCCAAGTCCAGGAATTCCAGCACCAATACCGGTTGGCATTCCGTGTTCTCCAATTTTTGTTAAGCAACTTAAGTTGAGCCAAATATAAAAGTTGGAGTATATTCCTTGGAGAAGAACATGTAAAAAGTTGGAATTTGTTGGATCAAGTTTGGCATCTCAAAACTAGTGAAAACCGAGCAAAGCTTAATCACTATCAAGTCGCTGACAGTGTCGACTTTGGAGCCTAATTACCTCCTAATATGTTGCTCTAATGGCCTATCACCCTTAATCAAGTTGGTAGACCAGTTAAAGATGAAGATCTTTTGTATAGGGCGTCTGTTCCGAATCTCGCTGGAATATGCTGAAATTGGATCCGAAGTCGGGCTGAGTCACGCGTACCACGTGTTCGTGTTTATGCCGCCGTGGCGTTCATGCAGCAGAGCGCGCTCCACCATTGCCAGGAGCTGCTGCCGCGTGTCCTCCTTCATGCCGCGTGCCCCCGCGCCCCTACCCCCTGGACGCGTGCCCTGCTCCTCCTTGCATTGATGTGGACGCCGTGCTGCCCACAGTCTCGTCTCCCTCTCTCTCGGACGCTCCAGAGCGGTGCAGCCACGGGCGCCGCCGCCAAGCTCCATGGCTGCTGCCATTCCTGGCGCGTCAAGCCACCACGACCACAGTTGTGTGCGCCCACATCTTCGCCGACCCTTTCTCCCTCCTCCGCGCGCGCTTGCCCAAACTCCCGGTCGCCGGAGCATGCCGTCAACTGGCCGCCATTGCCGAGCCGAACGGAGCTCCGTGGCCGGCCACCGCCAAGCGCCCTACTACAAAATCAAACCACAGCACCATCTTCCCCTCACCGTGCCGCCCCTCCCGCGCCTCTTCCCTGGTTCCGGCCGCCGCTGCAGCGCCGGCGTCGCCTGCAACCGCCGCCATGGACACGGGTGCGCGTGGTCACGCCGCTGTGGGCCGCCCCTGGACGAGCCGAGCCCTTGCTCGGGTGCACGCGTGGCCTAGGCTGGCCGCACCTTAGCCAATCGCCGGCGGCGTCGCCCTCGCCGGAGACCGGCCGGGCTAGAGCCGCCCCATCCCCATTCCTCTGTCGCTAGCGAGAGGAAGAAGAAGGCCGCCCTCCTCGGTGTCTCTCTGTTGGGTGACTGACGTGCGGGCCCGGCTGAACCAGGGGTCCCACGTGTCGGTTAGGAATGGTTGAGTTGGGGTACACGACCGGGTGGGCGTAGCAAATGAAGTTAGGGTGGTTTTAATCCTGATTTTGAATTTCCATTTCATGTAAATCTTCTAAAATACATATCTCTTGCTAGGTAAATCTAAAAATAGTAAAAGTGGACTTTTTGGAAACCTTGAGAAGAGATCTATGCAGTAGAGTCATAAAGTGTTACATGTTTGTAGATATTTTCTGATATCTTTATTTAAGCCTTAAAAATACTCCAAAAATGCTTATCAACTTGAGCAGAGCCATATCTGGAGTTTTAGAACTCCAAAAATAGTGATTCTTATTTTGTTAATTTTGTGATGACTTGTACTTGCTAGGAAAAATATTAAACACACTACTTGTTCACTGTTTTCTTAAAGTTTTGATTGACCTTGTTAAATAAGGAAATCTACATTATATTGCTTGTCATTTTCATATCTTGAGTTATGTTGCTCCAAACGATGTGAAATTTTTATGGTAGTCTTTCCATGCTATGGATGTACTGTGGTATAAATTTCATGGTCATTGCTTACTGTATACTCAAGTTATTGATTTAACTTGTTTATAGCTTGATAAATAGCTTATAAATAATATATAAATGATAAAATAGAAAATATTGTTCCATTACCTTATTATGATGTTTCTCTATCATATTGATTCATAATATGGCCTTGTGTTCACAGAAAATATTGAGTTTTAGGTTTAATTTGCTCTTACATGAATTATTGCATTAGTTATTTGTCTTTTTCATAGAGGTTGATATACTTGTCTAAATGGCTTTAAATTTGGACAGTAGACTTTTGAGAGCATTTGTAGACCCCTGTAATTTTGGTAGAATTTATTGTGCACTTTTGGTAGGTGTTCACAATTCCACCTAATTATCTAAATAAATTAAGAAAATGTATTAAAAGAATTTATTTGGTAATTGACACTATGTTTTCTGATGTTCATTAGTCATGTGTGACATGTTGGTAAAGTTGGTTTGGTCTAATTATATGTTTGCAACATAAGTTAATAATTATTTCTTGCAAATGAAGTTTCTGGACAGATCTGGAAACTTGGTAAAGTTCTTCATGATAATGTGCTTTATTGTGAAACTTGTTTATACAAAAGTTGTAGATAATTTATATATCTAGCTGCTGTTAAAATTTGGTGGAATTTGGCCATGTGGTTTGGGGGTTATAGCTGTTTAAAGTTGGGTTACAGAATTGCTTGCTCTCTGTTTTGTTAGACCAGTTTCTGTGTTTGTGTAAATTCGACATGTTAGACTTTGGAATCATGCTGTGATGATTATAAATGAAGTGTAGAGAATTTCATAAGCTTTCCATAATGTCTTCTTTCAAGTCATTTATAGTTGTAGATCTCCAGTTATGATTAAATTACTTAGCTGCTGTTCTGATGCCCAGAATGTGGCAATTTCTAGTTCTAGTGCTTTGATTAACTTTGCCATGCTTGTGTATTGAAGTGTGACACCTATATTTGTTGGTACTTGGTTTGGTACCCTAGGATCTTATAAGAATTGTGTTTGATTGATGTATTTGCAATCTTCTATGTTATGCCTTAGTGAGGATTAAGTTAATTAGCTCTAGGTGTTTATGAGAACTTTGGTATGCTTGTTTGATTTCTTTGTTTATTACCCTTCTATGCATTCATACATATGCATTATTGCACCTCATTTAGGTACGCTAGCTGAAGCACGTGAAGGACCTGATGTGGAGCCAAACCCGAAGACGGTGTTTGGTGGATCTATCCCGAAGATAGAAGGACCGGACAAGTGATAGATTGAGAGATGCTCGCCAAGTGAATTCATCTGACATACTCTAACTTGAGTCAGATCCCAGGCAAGCCCCGGAGCATTATAAGCCTCCTATCTTCAAAGCAATTAATTATATATATATGTTATAAGTATTGTTGCATTAAGTGGTAGGAGTTGGTTGAAAACCCTTGCTGCATTATATCATTCCTTGTCCAGATATATGAATCCTTAAATCCTACATAGACTAGGATCGAGTAGATGCTTAGCCCTGCTTTAAGCGGTAGAAGTCAGGTGATTTCCTGTCACCTGCGAGATATAGGGATATTCATATATGACACGGTTGGCTATATGTGTTATCGTGGAATGGAACCATGTGTTAATAAAATGAAATGAGACCGGACGGGATGACGATAGAGAAGCAACAAGGCATGGAGGTCTTGGGTGTGGATCTATCCCCATCTGAGTCGTTTAAGGACCGATTCGCTGTACGTCCTTGAGTCATGTTGAACGCAGTCTAACACTTAGTTGGCCGGATAAGTCGTTCCGATCGCGAAGCCGAGTAATGTGATTCAGGCCGGGAATCGAATGGTAGGTTGCTTCTTGGAGGAGAGAAAGGATGTGCTTGGGGACATTGGCATGAGACCAAGGGGGGGTTAGAGTCCCTATCACCTGGCAGAGTGTCGCCCTTGGGGTCGCGACATCATTCGGACCCACGATTCCTGAATCATATGAGAAGGTGGCCTGTGCGACCCTGGCAGGGGTCTGCACGGTGAGTGTTAGAAATACCCCTCCAGCTGGATAGGAATTCGATTCGAATCGCCGTCGCTCCCGGTTAGTGAGCACTTGACTTGAGCAGCGGCAACGTAGATTCCATTAAATTGAACGGATGGTTAATTGGATAACGATGGAAAGATTGCCTCAATTTATACCTGCTATGGTTAATATTGTTTGCTCCTAATAAAGTGAGTGCTCTAGTACAGGTTCTAATATAGATGATATGTTAATGATGATTAACTTGATGCTTAAGCATTAATGATTACTTATCTGTATTAAGCTTTTATGCAAAATGTTGTCAAGCTAGCCCCACTTTATATCAGCCTTGCATGATCCTTGGTGTCACCTTATTTCTGGTTTCTGACGGGTAAGTCTAGCTGAGTACTTTGTCGTACTCAGGGTTTTATCCCCACTTGTTGCAGGTTGTGATGTATCATGGCGGCTGCAAGAGTTGGTTGGCTCCTGCCATAGAGGCGGAGTGTGATCACGGGCATGATCCTTCTGAGTTATCTTCTCTCTAATGTTTTTGTGGGAAGTCGACCTTCGTACTGGCATGTATTTGAAATAAGGGTGTTGTTAGTTTCAAATTACTTTGCTTCCGCTACTTTTGAACTTAAGTTGTAATAACTATGTTTAACTCCGATGTAAATTGATTTACTTGTAAAATGGTTGTAACATGTGACTTGTTATGTTGAATCACTACGATCTTAGCTTGTATGTTGGTTGGTTTGAAATCCCTCATGATTTCATTGGACTACCGGAGTTATATGGGTTCAAGTGCGATAATTTGATCATTTCGGTGATTGTTTTTGTACTTGTGCTCTTATAATTTGGACGGTTCTGTTACACATTGCTTGTGTGGTGACTTGCTAGTATAATTTAAATGATGAATTGAAGTACTAGCATGTATAGGAAGTAGCTAGATACTCGTGCTTTATGTTTTCCAAGTGGTACTAAAACCTTGCTTCTAATGTTGATCTCACGGGGTTTCTAGTGTTACTTGTATATTTTCATGTGGTATCAAGCTACACAGGGTGCTAAGATGGTGCTTAACGCTACTCCGATGGTATCACGCTTCAAAGGTCTATAATCTCAAACTCTTAGCACCTATTGGTAGACAATGCTCCTAATCTTTCCTATCTAACATGTATGCTTCCAAAATCCAAACATATAGCATACATGTAGGGGGAGCCATTGCTATCAATTTGAATTCATGATCACATGTCCATAATTCTTACACATGGTAATATACTTAGACAATGTGACATGGGTTCAATCAAAATTTTATCATAATATCTTTGTGAAAGGATTGTCACCAATTACCAACAAGCGGGAGATTGAAAGCTCTATGTTTGGTGTTGGTAATTAGTGACAATGCCTAAGTACTAATCCTATGCCTAAGTTGTATATAGCATATGAGGATTAGTACATTCCAAGGTTGGTGGCAAGATGGACATGGTGATCATGATGGCCACACTTGGATTTGGGCGCAACCCTACATGATCAAGGCAAAGGTATATGCTTAAGGGTTGTGTTTTAGTAACCAAGACACCTAGTGGATGTGGTTATATTATAGGATAGATAGCCGTACTATAAAGAGGGGAATGACATGGCTATTGAACTTCTAAGTGCCTCTAGGTGTGCATTTCATAATCATATGCATTTTGATAGAACTAATAACGCCTCAAAAAATGATTGTGAAAATGCTAACACACTCGCACATGACGTGATTACTTGGTGGTGTTAGCACATTTGCAATGGCATTGGAACTTGAGCGGTAGAGAGGGTTTGGAGTCCTCTCTCCCTCCCGTCGACCTTGCGAGGCGGGATTCAGGCGTTTTCGAGGATTTGAAACGCCTATTTTCTTTTACGCCAATGTCAAATTTTGGAGGCGTTGTCACATGTTGTTTCACGAGCTAAAACATGTGCTAAAGTGACACACATACTTAGTCTAGCTCATATGTGAAAGGGTGATTCAAACAGAGGCGAACGGAGGTCATAGAGATGACCAGACGCTGGACCGGATGCGGTCTCTGTTTGACCGGATGCATCCGATCAGTGCTCAGTGTTTGCGCGCGTCTCGGTTTTCTGATCGGACGTGGTGGCGCGTCCGGTCACGATTGACCGGACGCATCCGGTCGTGGTGGGTGCTTACTGGACTCAAACCGGACGCTGGCACTGTGGCGTCTGGTTTGTCTAGTAGCGCGTCCGGTCGCTGACTCGCTGGAGCGCTGCTCGGCTTGACCAGCGCACCTGGTCGGTTACGGGACCAGCGCGTCCGGTCGAGCCTCGCGTGTCCGGTCAATTCATGATGCGCGTCTGGTCACTCTAGTGTGTGAATGAATATTTTTAAGTGACCGTTACGATCGAATGAACGAAATTCAAAGTGAGACACGTGGCGTTCATTAGGGAGGTCACGGTGGAGCAACCGGACGCTATGCGTGTCCGGTCAGGCCGGATCAGCGCGTCCGGTCACCCCGAGTGTGGCTATTTCGTGAGCCAACAGCTCTATTCTTTTGGGGGCTCCTATATATACTTATTGGCCGGCTCAAGGCTATCTCTCTTGGACATTTTGACTCTCTAACATCCTCTTGAGCTAAGCACATCCCCTCCCACTCATCTCTCTTGCTTCTTTGCATATTCGAAGTGAGATTGAGTGATCCAAGTGCATTTGCATTGTGAGATTGCATCTAGTTGGCACTAGGTGGTTGATTTGCTGCGAGATTCTTGTTTCTCTTGGTGGTTGCCACCACCTAGACGGCTTGGAGCAGCTTAGAGGCATTGGCAAGAGTTGGTGATTGTTCTTGGCCACCTCCGGTGATTGTGAGGGGTTTGTGCCTACCTTGGTGAAGCGCTAAAGGCAATGTTAGTAAATTGCTCGTGTCATTGCAACCTCTTGCCATTTGGTAGGTTCTTGTGGCGCCTTTTGAGAGGCTCGGTGTGTGACCGATTTGCCACCGAATCACATGGTGAAGAGGGACACAACGGGGACTAGCGTGCTAGCAAGCACGTGAACCTCGAGATAAATCTTCGTGTCATCATTCTTTTTGTGATTAATCAATCCTGGTGGTTGTGTATTGTGGAATTCATCTCTTGATCATATTGATTGGTTGGCTCAATACTTCGCCCCTAGGTGATACCCTCCTAACTCTCTCTTGTATTATTTTCTTAGTTACCTTGCTAGCTTGTTAGTGTAGCTCTTAGCTTGTGTAGCTAGTTAGCTTTAGTTGTAGCTAACTTGTGCGGTTGAGTGCAAATACTAGAATTGTGTATTGGATAGGTGGCTTGCAAACACCCCGTAGGCTAAGCAAAACTCACATCTCGCTATTTGTTATATTGATAAACTTGTTTAGCTTATCTTTGTAGAAATTTTTAAAAGGCTATTCACCCCCCTCTAGCCATCAAGACCTTTCACGTGGTATCAGAGCCGTGGAAATTGGAAATGTATTATAGATCATATCAAAACATAACCCTAAATTTGTACTAGTCTATGAAGCCCGAACTAGCCGACTTTTGTGGGGATGAAACTTTCTAGAAGCCATAACTTCCTCATCCAGATCCAAATTATATATATATATATATATATATATATATATATATATATATATATATATATATATATATATATATATATATATATATATAGAATCGGAGGTACTCCCATTTCCATTAATGACATCAACGGAAATACAAAGTTTGAGACAGTATCAGACAACAGGAACTAAGACTTAGACAGCTAACAGGACAATTACTATAGAAGAACCAAAACAAAAAGGCCCACGATTGAAGACCTAGCCGAGCCATACTTTCAGAAGCATCCAAGGGCAGAGCCCACAGTCACAAACAAAGTTTGTGAGAAGCATTCTACTCACGAAAGACAGCCTCAGATTAGAACATCCAAGAAAGGCACTTCTCCGTCATCCTTCTACATTTTGGTTGCCACCATTGTCCGCTGTGCGTTTCTGTCCACCGGTCTTCTGCTTCTTGCCCAATACCTTCATTGCAATCTCTATCATGGAGTTCACTCCAGCTATCAGTGCATCCTTATAATCTCCTATATACAACCATGCCCAGTAGCTCATTAGTGCACAAGCATAACACACAATGGAGGCAGGATCTTTTACAGCTTTGCCTTCAAAGCACATCTTATTCCTAGTTTTTCAGATAGCCTAACATATTGCAGCTATACCAAAAGTGTGAAATTTTTTACCCCCTGGTAACCATTTTCACACCACAACCAGCAGTTGTCTATTGAAGAAGGTATGTTATTTGCATCCAGACAAACTGCAATGATTGCCCATACAGCCTTAGCCACACTACATTGAAATAAGAGGTGAGTGGCAGTTTCATCTTGTTGACAAAAATAACACATTGGATCCCCCGGCCACTTCCTTTTAATCATATTGTATTTTGTCAGAATAGCATTGTTTAGAATGAACCACAAAAAGATTTTGATTTTTTTCTAGAATTTTGGCTTTCCACACCTTCTTGTGATATGGACCAGATTCATTTGTTGTCAAAGCATTATACACAGATTTTACAGTGAATCTCCCATGGGGGGCCAAATTTCCAAGTAATAATGCATACACCATCAATTAACTGTGCATTAGCAAGTTTTAACAGAATATGTTCCTGATCATCCTTCCACCCCAACCAGCCATCTGGAGAAAATAGCTGACTGAGAATTAATTTTCACCTAAGAGATAGTTATGTCTTATTCTAAGCACATCTTGAACAGATCAGGGTATACCTTAAAAAGGGGTTGGTCAAACATCCATCTATCCTTCTAGAAAAGAGTTCTCTGTCCATTTTTACCATGCATTCTTCTACCTTGTAAGTAAATATATCTAATTTTCAATAAATCAGTCCACATAGGTGAATCTAATTGCCTGTGACTCACAATGCAAACAGATCCATTTCTAAGGTACTTGTATCTAACAATATCTTGCCATAGCCCTTTTTCATTGTCCAGTTTCCACCACCATTTGCACAGCAAACTAATGTTCATTTTTCTAATGTCTTTGATACACAGACCACCTTTCCTCTTGCTTCTATAGATTTTGGGCCATCTTATTAGGTGATATTTTTTTTGTTCCACCCCTTGCCAAAAGAAAGTTCTCCTAAGCCTGTCCAGTTTGTACACAATTGTTTTTGGCAAAAGGTAAATAGACATTTGGTAAATAGGTGCATTGCTCAGACTAGATTTAATAAGTGTGGATTTTCCAGCTACAGACATTGTTTCTCCTTTCCAAATGTCCAACCTTTTACTACTTTTTTCTAACAAAGGAAGCCAATCAGAAATATGCAACCTACTAGGACTAACAGGAACTCCAAGATATTTAATCGGGAAGTTGCCAATTTCGCAATTGAAGATTCCGGCATACACTTCTGCCCAATTATCCTCATCATTTATAGTTATGATTTCACTCTTGTAAAAATTTATTTTGAGATCAGTCATCATTTCATATAAATAAAGAAGCAATTTCATATTCCTAGCACCCTCAACACCGTGCTTTAGACAAATGATGGTATCATCAGCATATTGTAAAACTACAACACCTTTATTGATGATGTGATCAACCAAACTACTAAAGAGATTATTAGATTGGGCTCTCAAAATCATTCTAGATAGGCCATCTGCTACAAAATTAAAGAGGATAGGTGAGAGTGGATCACCCTGTCTAACCCCGTTATAGCTCTTGATATATAGGCCAACATTATCATTAAGCTTCACACTCACAGTACCACCAGATACTACTTGTTTAATCTACTTGCACCACTTGGAGCAGAAACCTCTAGCATTCAGGCATTCAAACAAGAAACCCCACTTGACTTTGTCATATGCTTTTTCAAAGTCAAGCTTTAGAATAATGCCCAATTGTTTTTTCCTTTTTGTTTCATGCAGAATCTCATGTAGAGCCACAACACCATTCATAATGTTCGTACCTTTCATGAAGGCAGACTGGTTTGGATGACTTAGTTTATGTGCTATTTTTTTCAATTCTCAATGTCAATGTCTTTGTTATCAATTTGTATAGGCAATTTAGTAAGCATATGGGCCTGAAGTGTTGGATCTTTGATGCATCAGAGACTTTGGGCAATAATGTTATTATCCCATAATTCATTCTACTGATGTCAACTTTATCATCAAGAAAGTCATTAAAGAGCTGGATAATATTAGTTCTAACAATCTCCCAACATGACTAGTAGAACTCTATGGGTATTTTATCAGGCCCCGTAGCTTGTTTTTTCCATTTGAAATAAAGCCCCTTTAATCTCTGTCTCAGAGAAGGGTTTGCATAGTTCTTCATTTTCTAGCTTAGTTACATGTTCCATATCATCCCATAACGATTGGTCAAAGTGCAGGTTGTGATTCTCTCTAGGCCCAAACAGCTCTGAGTAGTACTCAGTAGCATGCCTTAAGAGATTTTCATTTCCTTCAATTATTTCCCCATCTTTTTTCAAAGAAATTACTATATGTTTCCTTTTTCTCCCATTAGCAATTTTATGAAAGTAACTGGTATTGTTATCTCCTTTTAAAAGCCACTGTTCATGACACCTGTTGTGCCAGTATGATTCTTCCTGGTCAAGAAGTTGGAGACTCTCTCTTATAAGATCAATTTTTCTGGACATCTGTTTAGCATAAAGACTATCAATTTCCTCTATTGATTCCAGATTAGAAATTTCATCAGAAACAATAGCTCTTCTCTTTCTCAGCTCACCTTGTAGATTAAAACCCTAGCACTTGAAATACTGTTTCAGCATCTTCAATTTTTGCTGGATTTTATCCAAGGTGGTAGGAGCTCTACAGGGTTTGTCCCAAATCTTTTTTACTATAGTGAAAAAATCTAGATTATCAAGCCAACATAGTTCAAATCGAAACTGAAGATGCTTCATGGCCTGACATGGTCAAGAAGAGATAATTAAAGGATTATGGTCAGAAATTTTCCTTGGAAGTTTTTTAACAAGCACATTAGGAAAGCTATCTTCCCAATTTTTAGAGACCAATATCCTATCCAATTTCTCTAATGTTGGGTTTTCCTGATTGTTTGACCATGTGTATAATCCCCCAAACATCTCAAGATCCAAATTATATGTGTATTTATGCTTTTTGACCACCTTGATGAGAGGAAGAAAATGGTGAAATCCATTATGCATTTTGACAACTTTAACAAACCTGGCCTAGCCAGTTTTCCTAGAAAACCTGGGATCGAACTTCCTGAAGGGTCGAGATGGCGGACTAGAGGGGGGTGAATAGTCCTTTCTAAAACTTAAATGCGTTGGCTAACCGAAATAAATGCGGAATTAAACTTATCGGTCTAGTCAAGACTACACCACTCTATTTAAGTTCTCTAGCACCTTGCAAAGATCCTAATTAAGCAACTAAGGTGCTAAGTTTAGCAAGAGCTCACCTAACCAATTCTAGAGTAAGGTCACACAAACCTATGCACTAGTACTTTGCCAACCGAGGGAACTCCTACACAACTAGTGAAGCAAAAGCACAAAGCTTCTAAGCTCACTAGCAATTCTCAATAACAAGGCAACCAATGCCAAATTAGAGAGCGCAAATTACTTAGCTACACAAACTAAGCAATGTGACTAACAAGGTTACATAAACCAAATTAGTCACGCAAGGAGAAGCCTCTAGCTACACAAGCAAGAAGACAACTAGCAAGCTACACAAGCAAACTAGTTACGAGAGCAACTACACAAGCACAAGTATATATGAAAGTAAATACAAGCTTGTGTTGCACGAAGGCAAACCACTGAGAAGATGAAGAACAATGTTGATATGGTGATTTTTCTCTCGAGGTTCACTTGGTTGCCACCAAGCTACGTCCCTGTTGTGTCGACTAACACTTCGTGGTTCGACGGCTAATCGGTATCACACACCGAGCCTCTCAAAAGGCACCGCAAGAACCCACCATCAAGTGTGGTAGCTCAATGACACGATCAACTAGAGTTGCACTTCGCGATCCCCGCGGGGTGAGCACAATCCCCCTCACAAAGCTTCTTCGGAGCCTCGCACAATCTTCTTGCGAGCTTCGACGGAGCCACAAGCCACCAAGCCGTCTAGGAGGTGGCAACCTCCAAGAGTAACAAGCACCACCGGCTTGCAACACGATCACCTAGTGCCACTCGATGCAATCTCTCAAAGCAACGCACTAGAATCAACTCACTCGCAATCGATTCACACTCTTGCAAGCACAAGTGAGTTAGAGGCTCTCCAAGCACTCCCAAAGCATGGACACTAAGTCTCAAGGGTGCTCAACTCCTGCCAAGGCCGGCCACCACTTCTATTTATAGTCCCACAAACGAATATAGCCGTTATGCCGTCACTGGGCTGAAAATCCCGAGCGACAGACGCGGGGTGCCCACCGACAGACGCGGCACCCCAGCGTCTGATGCACTGCTCGCCGCCACGTGTCCTGCTCAACCAAAAAACCAACGGTCGAATTCACCATGCGACAGACGCGTCCGACGCTCCGCACCCTCAGCGTCTATCGCGCGACAGACGCGGCACAGAGAGCTCCCGCGCCGCGCTCAGCTGCGACAGACGCATTTGTCGGTCGATCAACAGACGCGGCTTAGCTTCTATCGCTGTGGAGACTCGCAACCCTGCTGACGCCACGCGCGACAGACGCTGACGCCAGCGTCCGTCGCACGACCACCGTAGCGTCTATCGCCTCCTTCGATCCAGGCCGTGCCTAGAGTAAGCTGACAAACGCCAGGGCAGCGTCTGTCGCCACCGTGGCCAGCGTTCGTCGAGCGAGAAACACTCTTGCGACCTCGCACTTTTTCGATCTTCGGCATAAAGGAAATTTAGCATTTCATCTCCTCGAAAACGCCTGAATCCACCATGTGAGAGAGGACCCCAAAACCGCTCTCTACCCCTCAAACTCCATTGCCTTTGTAAATGTGCCAACACCACCATGTGAACATCACCATGTGCACGTGTGTTAGCATTTTCACAATCATTTTCTTCGAAGGAATTAACCACTCAACTTGTCACGCCACTCTATCCTAACATGTATGCAAAGTTAGATCGCTCAAGTGACACTAGATGACCGATATGCAAACAAGTTTGCCTCTCTTGATAGTACGGCCATCTATCTTAAACCCGGTCATCAACTTCTCTACACACCTATGACCAGTGAAATGGAAATGCCCTATGGTTATACCTTTGCCTTGCGCATTCCATTCCAACTCCTCCGACGTTGATGAAACACATGCACCAACCAATCACCAAATGATATGATCCACTTCATATCATCACGTGACCGTATTGATTCATCGATCTTGACCTCACTTTCTCTTCACCGTTGCCTCGGTCCATCGGCGCCAAGTCTTGCACAAGCTTCACCGTCATACGCGGTCCCTCGCTTCAAAGCCTCTGACTTGCCCTTCACACTTGCAACCGGTCCATCGAGCCAAGCCTCATCTTGATCTTCTCCACCTTAGTCATATGACTCCATGTCATGTCTTATATGCAATAAGCTCCTTCATGACACAATCACATGTGGACTAATCTCCTGTGTATCTCACATAACCACATATTAGTACACCTAAGTTGTCACTCAATTACCAAAACCAAACAATGACCTTTCACTTCCTTAGGTAATTTTGGTTGTCAACGGCTCCCAAAATAATAAATTTTTAGAGTTCTTTTATAAATCAAACTATTTTAATTTTGACCAAACCTATAGAAAAGAGAATTAACATTTTAAGTTTGGTCTTCTTTTCTATAAGTTTTATTAATAGTTTGACTTATCACAGGTTCAAAAATCGATTTATCATGAAACCAAGAAGTACACCATAACAAGGATTTCCATACACAGAAGAAGGCGTGGCTACCGAAGTAGGAGGTGGAGTTCAAGCAAGCTGCAAGCATACTGGTATAGAAAAGATCTAATGGGACGACTGAGAAAATTCCACGTATGTCACTGTCAAACTTACTTATTCCCCTTATGACCTTGTAATGCTAAGACTTCCCTGTCTTCAAATTTTATGTCTTACGTGACACTTCCTTGATTTTCATTAGGCATCTCTATTAAGTGAGTGGGCTATCCTTATCTGATTTTTGCGGAGGTGACAAAAATACCCTTGTTCCTATAAACATCCAGGCGCCAGCACAACAGTCTGCCATGGGGGGCACCAGGACATGCTAGATCCATCAGTGGTCGGGGTCGCTCCGAGGCGGCGGTTGGGGGTGGTTACTGGTTAGTGTGGTCGCGACATTCAGCGCTCACTCACTCAAGGCCACCAGAAGATGCGCCGGATTAGGGAGGTGATGTGGAACAACAGCTCGAGCATGTCAGACCAACTTGGGGGCTAGGGCTAGGCATGAGGTTTGCAGCGGGGCACTTGCTCGAGCTAGATAGGTGGGAGGTGATGGTGCGGTGGCTTGGGCTAAGGGCGCGAGCGACATTCAGACCAGACGCTCTGGCGGGGCTTCGTGTCGCTCGAGCCAAGGGCACCATCGTGGCTTAGGCCAAGCGCTCAGGGTAAGGGATCGTGCTCGATGTTATTCTGAAGCCGGTCTCTACGAGCTCCACGGTGTTGATGGACTTCACTGTTGATGGAATTAAAGTTATATATTTCAATGCATGTTCAAATAGAATCATCCGGTTCCTTCATTTACTTGATTAATATGTAATGTGATTTCAATGGTAGATGACGTTCCCGTCAATAGTGAGACGTCTGTGGTGACTTCATCAATCTCGAGGATTTGTCGGCCCAGTCTTCGAAGATGCTCATAGGGATATGGTTTTACGTGCGTGCTTGTGCAGGCATTGTGAGTATCTAAGTTGTACTGTATAATCACAAAAAAGATGCTCAAATAAGGATTATTACAAGTATACACAAATATTATGTCTTTTCGCCAATATTCTCAAATATGGCTTACCAGCATACATGATGAAATATGCTCATAAATGGGGCAATGTGGTCTTTTCAGTGTTAGTTAACGATATTAGCTAAGACTGACTGCACTCAGGTCCGGTATCCGGTCCTGCAGGAGACGCATAGCGGAAAAATCACCGAAGTGGGTCCGCTATCGAGCAGGACGGGAGCGCGTTCGCTAAATCAAGCGGAGATAGCGAGCGTGCGCTATGTGCATCCGTGGCGCGGGCCCGGCTGCACGTGCTGTTCGGCTGAGAGATGGGAGGGAATCTAGCGGCGGGACCCACTGTTTCAACTAAATAAAAATGTTATAACGTACAAACCAAAAATCCAAATTAAATTTCGATTGCATCATTAAATTCGTTACAATAAATCCTTCAAAACAAGATCTCACATGGATATATTTAGATAAAATTTATAGAAGATGACAAGTGTGACCGCTTTTGGTAGTTGGTGTAGAGTATGAGATATAGAGGATGATGGGTGCAGAAGAAACATGTATAGAGGAGGAAATCTTGATGACCATGATGTATAGAGTATGAAAATAGAGGTTGATGAGTGCGGATAGCCTAATAGAGGTGATAGGAGTGTCAAGGAAGACATTACATTTGAGGCTATGTCGAATAGGAAACTCTATACTTTGACGATGATACAGGGAAATTGCTAAATATAGGACGACAAGGGGCTGTCAATCTATTATCCGCATGCGTACGCTCAATAAACAGTGGCAAATGCGATGGGGGAGCATTGGAGCAACGGCTGTGTTTAGTTGAGGTGAAAATGCTGAAAAGTGTACTGTACATGTTTTGGTTTTATTTGATAAATAGTGTCCAATTATGGAGTATTTTAGTTCGAAATATTCGTCTCGCGATTTTCTACTTAACTGTGAAATTAGTTATTTTTTATCTATATTTAATGCCTCATGCATGTGTTTAAACATTCAATGTGATGGAAAACTTTGGATCTAGTATCTTGACATCCCAACCATAGTAGGGGTAGGTCGTCCTGGAACCGGTTGCTAGCGGCGCCGGCCAGCAGATTGCTCGATCTCATCGGTTTCGCGATAGATGCTTGCACGGTGCAGACTTTAAGCAGTTAATCGTGTTTTGGCAGCTATTCCTCATGTGCGCTCCTGTCGCTGCTTTGTTGCATATCTGCCTCCCTCATGTACGTGTGGCCACCGAATTTTGATCGAACCACGTGTCCAGTCGGGTGGCAAGTCCTGTATCGAAGCAGCAGGACGAGCACTGTACACAAAAGACTAACCAAACCATGTCGTTTTCTTGAAATAGGGGCCTTGTTTAGTTCCCAAATTCAACCTCAAATTCCACTATGCAAAAAGAAGATTCCCATCACATTAAAATGTCGTCACATGCATGGAGTACTAAATGTAGATAAAATTAAAAACTAATTGTACAATTTTATTGTACTTTGCGAGACGAACATTTTGAGTCTAATTAGTCAAAATTTGGATAATTTTTACCAAATACAAACGAATTGGTACAGTGCGCATTTAATGCCCACTGTACCAATTCGGTGCTATCAATTCCGGAACTGAACACGGGCAGGGAAAGAAAAAAAAGATCCATCCACGCCGTTGAGGCTTGCTACGTACTCCTGCGGTACCATGTGTTGACTATGTAATCCTACTCCTGCCATCGTTACCAAACCAACCAACAGGGCCCAGCTTTTTGCACAAAGTTTTGTCGCCATGAATGAAGCAGTACATCCAGTATTCCTCTGTTCGAAAAAAATACAACTTTAGCACAACACTAAGTTGAAATATTTTAAATTTAACTAAGTAAATCATTAGATTTATCATCAGTATATGCTTTGATAATATATCTATTTGATAACATAAACATTAATTAATATTTTATCTATATATTTGTTCAAACTTTAGATATTTTATTAAGAATGCATCTAGATTTGTTCGTTTGAGCTACTTTTCAGCCATGAAACAATATTTTTCTCTCACAATATTTCAGCATAAGCATCAGCATAAGCCAAATTTCAACATATGGAGCTGCTAGTTCGGTAGGAATACATCACTTTTTGTATCGGAACGCCTAGCGCCGGATTCAGATGGGACATTGCGTCCGGACATGGCTCCGACACCTACGCTGCTCCCACGTCCGCATCCCGCCCCACACCCCATGTTGTCCCGCATCCCGCCCCAGCACCCGCTCTCGTGTCCGTCGTAGGGACTCGCACCCACCCCGCGCTCCGCCCGGGGAAACCCATGTGGGTTGACCCACGGCTGCGTCCCAGCAGCAACAGTAGCCACCGGTCGCGCCATGCAACACTCTGATCTACTTTTGCAACATTCAAATGAAACCTATGCAACATACATCTAAAACAGATGAAACATTTAGAACATACAGTTGAAACACCATTGCAACATGTGCAACATCTAGATCTACTTTTGAAACATCTAGATGCAACACTTGCAACATACAAAAGAAGACAGATAAAACACTTGAGACATGCGTCTGAAACATTTGCAACATACGTGCACAAGAAAACAGCTGGGAATAGACGCTTGCAATATATGGTATAACCATTGCAACTTATGCAATATCCCGATCTACTTTTACAACATCTGCATGAAACAATCGAAACATACATCTGAAACAACTGAAACACTTGAAACATGGGCTTGCAACATGTCTGAAAAGCGTTCAGAAACACTTAAAACACAACATCGCCGCGTGTCCATGACCTACCTGATGGGCAAATGCGGTGGCGCAGGCTCGCTGGATGGTGTGCGCCCGCAGGCCCCCGCCATGCCCGCCGTCAGTCGAGGGAGAGGCGATGTTGCAGGATCTGGGGAGGGCACCACCGACCGGGGTAGGGGAGGGCCAGATCCGGTGGGACGCGGGGAGGGTCACGACCGCCATGGGGTGGAGGGAGGGGACGCCACGGAGGCCGCCGGACTTGAGGGAAGACACGGGTAGAGGAGGGGTGGATGGATCCATGGACGGGAGGGAGGAGACTTGCTCGAGCCACCATGCATGGAATGGGGGGAGTGGCTGCCATAGAGTGGAGAGAGAGGGTCGCGGCTAAGCGGCGGAAAAGAAGCGAGCTAACGGCGGTGGTGCGGTCCGTAGGCCCAGCTAGCCGTGTTCGTATGGGACGGACATCCTAGCCGAAGCATTATCATTTTTGTGTCTGACTGATCGAAAAGGTAAGATCAACTGATAGCACAACAGTTGTTCCTTCAGTTTCAACGCTAACCCCAACTGCGCGCGTAACCCTCGCGGATTCCACGCACAAGAGTCCAAATCTGGTATACTAATCCCGGTCCCCGGAAGCCATGCCTCATGCTTTGATCCATCGCCGACAGTCAACAGCTACTGGCTAGACCGTTCGGCTTCGGCCGGCCTCTCTTTCGCGTGACGCAGCGGGCTTAACTGCTACTTTTATGTATAGGGCTGGTTTAGATATCAAATTCTGGACCCAAAGTTTAAACATGAAACACTGTGTAACACTGTATTAATTTTGTTTTTATTTGGTAATAATTGTCCAAATATTGATTAATTAGGCTTAAAATGTTCGTTTCACAAAGTACAATAAAACTGTGCAATTAGTTTTTGATTTCATCTATATTTAGTACTTCATGCATGTGCCGACATTTGGATGTGAAAGATAATCTTCTTTTTGTACAGTAAAATTTAAGGTAAATTTTGGAATCTAAACCAGACCACAGTAGGTTTCCAGGCCATCGGTACGGTACGAGACTTGGCCACGGACGTACTGTACCCGATGGGCCCGCCGCATGCCCGCATCACCCACCCAACAAGACCGCATCACATGTCATTGTCCAAGCGACATATCAGCGGGAGCCCAACTGTAGCTGCGCTGTCGGGCTCGATGAAAGCTCACAACAAACATTTAGTTGAGAAAATTTGGGTAAAAAGTTATTGTAGCACATTTCGTTGTTATTTGGTAAAATTTGTTCAACCATGGATTAATTAGACTCAAAAGATTCGTCTCGAACTTTACAGACAAACTATGCAATTAGTTATTTTTTTACCTACATTTAATGCTTTATGCATGCGTCTAAAGATTCGATGTGATGAGTGGAATAGGAAATATTTTGGGTAGGCATGGCAAGCGAACGCGGCCATACTAGTACTGTGCCATTAGTTCGAAAAAAGAAACACTCAGCAGACCGAACTCATGCAGATCACTGCATTGGCTCCGTAGTCCTGCAAAGTGGTTGCAATTACGTCGCCCGCTGTTCTGGTTTGCTTGTTGTAGAGGCCTTGTTTAGTTCCCGATTTCTACCTTCAAATTTTACTATGCAAAAAAAAGATTTTCGTCACATTAAAATGACGGCACATGCATAGAGTACTAAATGTAGATGAAATTAAAAACTAATTACACAGTTTTGTTGTACTTTGCGAGACGAACATTTTGAGCCTAATTAGTCAAAGTTTAGACAATTTTTACCAAATACAAACGAATACGCATTGTAGCAATTCGGGTGCCCAGATTCAGGAACTAAACACGGGTCTAAAGTCAACTGCAGCTTTTAAGTTACACACTAAAGGGTGAACGGAAAGTGGGAATTGCCTTTGCAACAGCCGTCGTCCTTGTGCAGTGCCACGGAAGGAATGGTTGCAAACACTAGCTAGTTCGATGTGATCCTTCACCAACTATGTAACGTGGGAAAAAAAAATTCTGTGAAGGCAGTAAGCGTCCATGTGACCATGTATACGGTTTTTCCCGTTCCTGCTGCGTGGTAATTCAAAGAATCCTACGCGACGCTACTAAGCGGGTGTGTATGCTGCTACGACGACACTGCGTGCTATGGGTGTGTTTGTATGAGTTCTCCCAGCTTTAACATTGGTCCCGTTCACTTCCCAAAATATTTCCTCTGTCACTCGTCACATCGAATATTTGAACGCATGCATGGAGTATTAAATGTAGGTAAAAAAAATTAATTGTACAGTTTGTCTGTAAAGGTCGAGATGAATCTTTTGAGCCTAATTAATTCATGGCTGGATAATTTTTACCAAATAACAACGAAGTGCTACAGGAATATTTCTCCCAAATATTTCGGATCTGAACACAGCCATTGTATACATACTGTAGTATGTCAGAGCCAAAGAGGAAGAGCTAGACAAAACAATTCTGTGGAGGCAGTATACATACGCGCGTACGGCGTTCCGGTTCCTGCCGCGTGGAACCTATTAGAAAATAAGATGATGCAGATCCTGGACCTGGAGTGACCCTAACTGCTACATTACCTGCTGCAGTGATCCTGTTGTTGGGTCGTACACTCGTACTCCATTTCGTTTCGAACGTGCATATACGTACATATTTTTATTGTTGAACCTCTATATGCCCTGTTCCCTTGACGTACTTTTTCAATCAACGTACAATATTTTTTTCTCACAATAAATCAGCGAATTGTACTTTCAGTCATGACTTGTCAGCCAAACGAACAGGGCTCAACAACTAAACATATATAGATTACTATCTATATATACGCACCGGGAACGAAGCAAACCAGCAGCAAAGCCCCCCCTCTCCCCCTGAGCGCCCCTACGGGCGACTCAGGGTGGCCAACCTTCGCCGCTCCAACGGCCTCCTCCCGTGCGGCGGCGGCGGCCCGAAAAAGGACTCCGTCGTAGCCCCTTTCCTTCCTCCCCCCCCCACTCCATCTCTCCTCCACGACCTTCCACGATAACTACGGCGAGCTGGCTGGTCGGTGACCAGGCCGGATCTGGCCTTCCTCATGCCGGATCTACGGTCTACGAGGCGCAAGGGGCGGAAGGGGCGTCGCTCCCTGTGGCATAGGTGTCTGTAAGGTCCAAATAGGCTAGAGGGGGGGTGAATAGCCTAATTAAAACTTCTACAAGAATTACTTAACCAAGAGTTAGTACGAAAGGTGGCGAAGCAAAAGCACTAGCTCTAACTAATTAAGCAAGCCACCTACACAAGTCTAGTACAAGGCTATTCACTAAACACAACAACAACTATAAGCTAGAAACGAGAAGTAATACGAGAGAAGAGCATCGAGTGATTATACCGCCGTGAAGAGAAGAGAAATACCAATCAATCAATCATACAAGAGAAATTCTCGGGAAGAGAATGAAACAAGAATTTATCCCGAGGTTCAATTGCTTCCCGGCAAGCTACTTCCCGTTGTGGCGATACACCCACTTGTCGGTTCGCGAGCTAATCGACTATCAAGAGTCGAGCCCTCGGCGGGCGCCGCACAACCGCACACAAGATGGGGATCCTCCAAGCCACGAGCTCCACTAGAGTATCCAATTTGCGAACTCCCGTGGGGAAGGATCAAGAACCCCTTACAACACTTGGTGAAGGCTCCAACAATCTCCAATTGCGAGCTCAATCACCTCCGCTGCTCCAAGCCGTCTACCGTGTCGGGAAACACGGAAGAGTAACAAGAAATCCGCAGCAACTCGAAGATCAAGTGCCTCTAGAATGTAACTCTCAAGCAATGCACTTGAATCTCACTCAATCTCACTCAAGATGTGCAACTATGCAAAGAGATGAGTGGAGGGGTTGTTCTCTAGCTCAAAGTATGTCTCTATATCTCAAAATGTGCAAGAGTTACCCTCAAACCCCGGCCAACCTCTATTTATAGCGAAGGGGTACGCAGCTAGCCGTTACAGACGACGCAGCGAAAAACGCACTGACCGGACGCTCCGGTCACTACACGACAGCAAGAAACAGTGTGTGTCAGAACTAGCCGTTGCCGTGACCGGACGCGCTGAACCGATTGACCGGACGCGACAGTGCCCGCGTCCGGTCGCATTCCAGTATGCTCCCGTTGAGACCGGACGCGTCCGATCACGTGTGACCGGACGCGCCGCGCGTCCGATCGTTACTCCGCTTCGTTCTACCCTTCTGGACGCCTGACCGGACGCTCCGGTTATGTGAGGGACCGGACGCGCCGGTCGCGCGCTCTGATTCGCTCAGGAGAACTGACCGGACGCGCTGTTGAACTGACCGGACGCCACAGTGCCAGCGTCCGATTAGAGTCCAGTAAGCTCCCTGGATGACCGGACGCGTCCGGTCATCAGTGACCGGACGCGCTGCGCGTCCGATCATCAAACTGAAAACCGCGCAGACGCTGAACACTGACCGGACGCGTCCGGTCATACAGAGACCGCGTCCGGTCCAGCGTCCGGTCATCTCTGTGACCTCCGTTCGCCTCCGTTTCTTTTCCGACTTCCGGCGCAATAGAAAATAGGCATTTCACTTCTCCAAAAAGCGCCGAATCCCGCCTCGCAAGCTCGGCGGGAGGGAGAGAGGAACCCAAACCCCTCTGTACCGCTTAAACTCCACCGCCTTCACAAACTGTGCTAACACCACCAAGTGTACACCACCATGTGCATGTGTGTTAGCATTTCATAAATCATTTCTCAAGGTGTTATGTTAGCTTTTTACTAGATCCTAATGCATATGCTCAAGACATTGATCTAGTGGCACTTGATTTCCGAGCTAACCGTGATTGCCCCTCTTGATAGTCGGCCATGTATCCTAAACCCGGTCAATCACTTCTCTACTCATCTTAGACCGGCAAAAGGAAAACCCTATGGTTATACCTTTGCCTTGAGCTCTTAGATCCTTCTCCACTTGATCATCATGTCCTTCCTTTTATGTGCATCTTCACCATGATCATCATTTCATGTCCATGCACCATCTCTTTGTGATCTTGTGGCCACCACACCTTGCCACATACACCTTCATCACATGTGTTGCTTATGCCTAACTCAAAACACTTAACACATGGCATTAGCAACTTGGTGTCATTAATTACCAAAACCAAACTTGGGCTTTCAATCTCCCCCTTTTTGGTAATTGATGACAACCATCACAAAGATATGAAATGAAATCAATTTTCAATTTCGATAGTATTAGCTCCCCCTACATATGTGCTTCCATGAGTTTGGTTCAATTATGCACATATGTATGGATTTGAATTTTGGGAGAGTTACTACTATCAAATTGATGCTAAGGTATATAGAATGGACCTTTGAAGCGTGATACCAATCGGAGTTGCCTTTATATACCACACTTAGCATTGATGTAGCTAGACACCATTTGTAATACATCACTTGTAAAGATCACAAACACTAAAGTACCCTGTGAGATCAACATTATGAGTAAAAGGTGTCTAGATACCGCTTGTAAAGCTACTCTTAACAAATCATCATTCAAGTTCTATTTCTAGCAAACATCATTCAATCATGAATATCGAAATTAAATTTACAATGCAACACATCATCATGTTAGTGCACATACAAATGCAACAAATAATTCATGAGCTTGCTCCCCCTACTTGTGTGCTCAAATTTAATTGATCCCTTGATTTTTCTCCCTTTGTAACTTTTCTCTCCCCTGTGACTTTTCTCTCCCCCTTATTATATCTTATTTCCTCTTTGCAATATCTTTGTGACTTTTCTCTCCCCCTTTGTCAACAATCACCAAAAAGGTGCCTAGAATAGGTAATTTTAGTGAGAGATAAGTCAATCAATATGAGGGAGTCCAAATTATGGTTCAACCTAGATCACTTGCCTAGAATATGTAATTCGGTTTGATCCAAGGACAAGCTTCTTCACACCTCATAAAGTATAAGGGTTATCTTGACCACGTTGAATTACACATCATGAGCTCATTTTCTAGATTCAACACTAGGTTTGCAAGCCCACAAACATGTCATATGCTACCACTAGATCAATCAAACATAGAAGCAATAGTGGTACCATATATACATCAAAATTATTTGATTTTTCATGAATGAGCCTATTTGTCATGCAAATATGTCTATATGTTCTAAACATGTCCTTAGCAAAGTATGAATGATATGCCAAACAACTTTACCTTGCTATGTTGGAGGAGAGGCATGTCATATAAGAATGTGGGGGTGCACTCATTTCAAGTTGGAGAAGTCAAGTATGTTCAATTCATTCTTCAACTTGTAAAATCTTTTTTCATCAAGTGGCTTTGTAAAGATGTCGGCTAGTTGATCTTCGGTGCCAATGCTCTCAATACTAATATCACCCTTTTGTTGATGGTCTCTTATGAAGTGATGCCTTATGTCAATGTGCTTGGTTCTTGAATGTTGAACCGGATTTTGTGTCATCTTGATAGCACTTTCATTATCACAAAACAAAGGCACATTCTTGAATTTAATTCCAAAGTCATTCAAAGTGGCCTTCATCCAAAGCAATTGTGCACAACAACTACCGGCACTAATGTATTCGGCCTCGGCGGTAGATAGTGCAACACTATTTTGTTTCTTTGATGACCATGAAACAAGAGACCTTCCAAGCAATTGACAAGTGCCACTTGTGCTCATTCTATCAATCTTGCATCCACCATAGTCGGAGTCCGAATATCCAATCAACTCAAAATTAGACCCCTTGGGATACCATAATCCAACATCATGAGTGCCCTTTAGATATCTCAATATCCTCTTGGTTGCTTTCAAGTGACTTTCTCTAGGTGAAGCTTGATATCTTGCACACTTGCATACACTAAACATCACATCCGGCCTAGAAGCGGTGACATAGAGCAAACTTCCAATCATGGACCAGTATTGCTTTTGATCTACCATATTTTCACTATTATCAATACCCAATTGATCATTAGAGCCCATTGGTGTGCTCATTGGCTTAGCATCTTGCAATCCAAACTTCTTGATCATGTCCTTGATGTACTTGCCTTGACTTACAAAAGTGCCATTCTTCATTTGCTTGATTTGAAGTCCAAGGAAGTAACTAAGCTCTCCAATCATAGACATCTCAAACTCATTAGCCATCATATTTCCAAACTCTTCACAAAAGTCTTGGTTAGTTGATCCAAAGATAATGTCATCCACATAGATTTGCAACACAAACAAGTCATTTCCAAGCTTCTTGGTGAAGAGAGTGGTGTCAACCTTTCCCATCTTGAACCCTTTAGAGAGAAGAAAGTCCCTCAATCTCTCATACCATGCTCTAGGTGCTTGCTTCAAACCATACAATACCTTCTTTAGCTTGTAAACATGGTCGGACTTCTTGTCATCTTCAAAACCGGGAGGTTGCTCAACATAAACTTCTTCATTGATGTAGCCATTGAGAAATGCACTCTTGACATCCATTTGATAGAGCTTGATATTGTGTGCACAAGCATATGCTAATAAGATTCTAATTGCCTCCAATCTTGCAACCGGTGCATATGTCTCTCCAAAGTCAAGACCCTCAACTTGAGTGTATCCTTGTGCTACTAATCTTGCTTTGTTCCTTACAACCATGCCATCTTGATCTTGCTTGTTTCTAAAGACCCACTTAGTACCAATCACATTGTAGTTCTTTGGCCTCTCAACAAGTTTCCAAACTTGATTTCTAGCAAAGTTGTTTAGTTCTTCATGCATGACATTCACCCAATCGGAATCCTTCAATGCATCTTCTATCTTCTTTGGTTCTTCTAATGAGACAAATGAGTAATGCTCACAAAAGGATGCTAATCTTGATCTAGTTTGAACACCACTTTGAATTCCACCAATGATTTGGTCCAACGGATGATCTCTTGCAATGCTAGTAGGTTGGAGTATTGGGAGTTGATTGCTTTCACTTGTTTGACCTTGAACTTGCACTTCATCATAAGAACCACTAGAGCTTGCTTGATTTGTATTAATTTGCACACTTTGGTTGATCACATGAATATCATCATCATCAACTTGCATCGGCCTTATATCACCAATGTCCATGTTCTTCATTGCATTTGATAATTGATCTCCTCTCACATCATCAAGGTTTTGAGCTTCATTTTGAGACCCTTGGGTTTCATCAAACTCAACATCATGAACTTCTTTCAAGGTGCCATTTGTGAGATTCCAAACTCTATATGATTTGCTTGTGGTAGAATAACCAAGTAAGAACCCTTCATCACATTTCTTTTCAAACTTGCTCAATCTAGTGCCTTTCTTGAGAATATAGCATTTGCAACCAAACACTCTAAAGTATGCAATGTTGGGCTTTCTTCCATTCAATAGCTCATATGGTGTCTTTCCAAGCTTCCTATGGCAATAGAGACGGTTACTACAATAGCAAGCCGTATTGATAGCTTCACTCCAAAATGAATGACTCACATTGTATTCACTAAGCATTGATCTAGCCATATCAATCAAGGTTCTATTTTTCCTTTCAACTACACCATTGGATTGAGGAGTGTATGTTGGTGAGAATTGATGCCCAATACCATAATCATCACACAAATCTTCAATTCTTGTGTTCTTGAACTCACTACCATTGTCACTTCTAATCTTCTTGATGGTAGTCTCAAACTCATTTTGCACCCTCTTGACAAAAGACTTGAATAGATCATAAACATCACTCTTGTCATAGAGAAAGAGCACCCAAGTGTATCTAGTGTAGTCATCCACAATCACAAAACCATACTTGTTGCCACCAATGCTAGTGTATGTTGTTGGCCCAAACAAGTCCATGTGCAATAGCTCAAATGCTTTTGATGTGCTCATTTCACTTTTACTAGGATGTGAATTTCCAACTTGTTTGCCGGCTTGACAAGCACTACATAGTTTATCCTTTTCAAAAATGACATCTTTCAATCCTCTAACTAAGTCATGCCTCAAAAGTTTGTTCAATTGTTTCATTCCAACATGACCAAGCCTTCTATGCCACAACTAACCCATACTAGATTTACTAAGCAAGCATGATGTCAATTGTGTCTCACTATCATTGAAGTCAACCAAGTATAAGCTACCATGTCTAAATCCTTTGAATATCAAGTTTGATCCATCAACACTTATGACTTCAACATCATCACTACCAAATATGCACTTGAAACCAAGATCACAAAGTTGTGCCACCGATAAAAGATTGAAATCCAAGCTCTCAACTAGCAACACATTAGATATGCTCATGTCATTTGAGATAGCAATTTTACCAAGCCCTTTGACCTTGCCTTTCTTGTTGTTGTCGAAAGTGATAGCATCAAAACCACCATTTTGACTTGTATCAATTGATTTGAATATACAAGAATCCCCGGTCATATGTTGAGTGCACCCACTATCAAGCACCCAATGCCTTCCTCCGGCTTTGTAATTGACCTACAAGACAAGATCAATTCTTTTTAGGTACCCAAACTTGTTTGGGTCCTCCAAGGTTAGAGACTAAGCTCTTTGGTACCCAAATGGCTTTCTTCTTTGAGCCCATCCATGATGTACCAATGAACTTAGCATGAACACCATTTGTACCCTTTGTAAGCATATAGAAAGAATCAAACTTGATTGAGGATACATTAGTATTGGATTTCTTGTTCATGCAATGTAGCTCTATGTGACCAACTTGCTTGCAACTTTTGCAATAGCTACCATTGTTCTTCACAAAACGAGTCTTGTGAGGAGCAAAAGCGGCCTTGCCTTTCTTGGGGTTATAGCCCAATCCCTCTTTGTAGAGAGAGGCTCTTTGGCTACCCAAGCACATAAGCAAGCGGTCCTCACCA
The DNA here is from genome assembly GCA_038087645.1 of Saccharum hybrid cultivar R570. Lineage (NCBI taxonomy): Eukaryota > Viridiplantae > Streptophyta > Magnoliopsida > Poales > Poaceae > Saccharum > Saccharum hybrid cultivar. The sequence continues at coordinate 1,229,742 of JAQSUU010000810.1, forward strand.
CCATAAGCCTTAGCTAATGTGTGATTGAGCTCTTTTACCTCTTTCTTGAGATTTTCATTCTCAACTATAAGTGTGGAGTCACAAGTGAAACCATCACTACTAGATGAGGATGATGTAGATGAGCTACATGAAGGGTTAGTAGGAGCAACAATAATAGGCTTATGAAAAGTTTCATCAATTATATCACATGATATGCCTATGTTGCAAGTTTTAGATTTCTCAACATTAGTTGGCATGTTTTCACATTTTTCAACTAGAGAGGAATGATCTTCTTCAAGCTTAGTGTGAGACTTTTGAAGCTTCTTATGGTCTTCCTTTAGACTCTCATAAGATGCCCTAAGATCATCAAGTTCTTGCATAAGGTTTTTCTTTTCCTTAAGCAAGCCCTTGCACTCCTTTCTAGATTCTTTAAAATATTGAGTGCAATCTTCTAGCATAGTGATTAGTTCATCTTTAGTGAATTCTTCTTCATCACTATCACTATCACTAGCATTATCATGATCACTCTCATCATCGGATGATACCTTAGCGGCCTTAGCCATGAAGCATGATGGAGTGTCGAAGATGGAGACCTTCTCTTGGATGGCAATGATAGCATGTCCCTTCTTCTTGCTCTTGTAGTCATCCTCATCATCACTTGAGGAATCATCACTATCCCATGTAGCAACATGAGAATCATTCTTCCTTTTATGAGAGCTCTCCTTCTTTTCTTGCTTCTTCTTTTGCTTCTTCCTCTCCTTCTTGATAGCATCTTCATCATCACTATCATAAGGACACTTTGCAATAAGATGATCCTTGCTATGGCATCTAAAGCATCTCATGTTATGCTCATTCTTCTTAGATGAGTTCTTCCTCCTCCTTGCACGATAGCCCTTCTTCTTCATGAATTTGCCAAATTGCTTGACAAAGAGAGCCATCTTCTCATCAATGTCATCACTATCACAAGAGCTTAAGTCTTCATCACTTGATGATTCAATCTTGGACTTGCCCTTAGATGTGGTGGCTTTGAATGCCACACTCTTCTTCTTTTCATCATCTTTCTTTTCATTTTCCTTCTTCTTCTTCTTGACCAACTCATCCTTCTCATCATCTTCTCTATATGAATCATCGGTCATCACCTCTTGAAATATTTGTTGAGGAGTTGAATCCTTCAATGTAGTCCTCACTAGCACAGTGATCAATGTATCAAACCTCTTGGGCAAGCTTCTCAAAAACTTCATAGAGAATTGATTGTCCTTGACCTCCTCACCAAGTGCCTTGAGCTCATTGACAATGACTTGCAATCTATGAAACATCTCCGGAACACTCTCATCATCTTGCATCTTGAAGCTTGAAAATTTTTCTTGCAAGATATATGCTTTAGCGGTCTTTGTGCCTTCGGTGCCCTCAAATGTTTCTTCTAGCTTGGCCCAAGCATCATGTGCAACTTCTATGTTTTTCACTTGCTCAAATGTCTTGTCATCTAATGCCTCATGAAGAGCACTAATGGCAATGTCATTGCATTGGAGCTTCTTCTCTTCCACCGGTGTAGGTGCTTCCGGATTAGCAACCTCAAATTTTGTTTCGGTGACCTTCCACACTTCTCTATTGATTGACTTTAGGTGTGCGGTCATCTTAACCTTCCAATATGCATAATTTGTGCCATCAAAGTGAGGTGCCTTCTTGGTGTTGTTGATGTGCAAGCTTAATTGAGCCATTTCTTTTTCACCATAGGTTGTTAAGCCTCAAATAAACGGTGCCTTAGCTCCAATACCACTTGTAAGGTCCAAATAGGCTAGAGGGGGGGGGGTGAATAGCCTAATTAAAACTTCTACAAGAATTACTTAACCACGAGTTAGTACGAAAGGTGGCGAAGCAAAAGCACTAGCTCTAACTAATTAAGCAAGCCACCTACACAAGTCTAGTATAAGGCTATTCACTAAACACAACAACAACTATAAGCTAGAAACGAGAAGTAATACGAGAGAAGAGCATCGAGTGATTATACCGCCGTGAAGAGAAGAGAAATACCAATCAATCAATCATACAAGAGAAATCCTCGGGAAGAGAATGACACAAGAATTTATCCCGAGGTTCACTTGCTTCCCGGCAAGCTACTCCCCGTTGTGGCGATACACCCACTTGTCGGTTCGCGAGCTAATCGACTATCAAGAGTCGAGCCCTCGGCGGGCGCCGCACAACCGCACACAAGATGGGGATCCTCCAAGCCACGAGCTCCACTAGAGTATCCAATTTGCGAACTCCCGTGGGGAAGGATCAAGAACCCCTTACAACACTTGGTGAAGGCTCCAACAATCTCCAATTGCGAGCTCAATCACCTCCGCTGCTCCAAGCCGTCTACCGTGTCGGGAAACACGGAAGAGTAACAAGAAATCCGCAGCAACTCGAAGATCAAGTGCCTCTAGAATGTAACTCTCAAGCAATGCACTTGAATCTCACTCAATCTCACTCAAGATGTGCAACTATGCAAAGAGATGAGTGGAGGGGTTGTTCTCTAGCTCAAAGTATGTCTCTATATCTCAAAATGTGCAAGAGTTACCCTCAAACCCCGGCCAACCTCTATTTATAGCGAAGGGGTACGCAGCTAGCCGTTACAGACGACGTAGCGAAAAACGCACTGACCGGACGCTCCGGTCACTACACGACAGCAAGAAACAGTGTGTGTCAGAACTAGCCGTTGCCGTGACCGGACGCGCTGAACCGATTGACCGGACGCGACAGTGCCCGCGTCCGGTCGCATTCCAGTATGCTCCCGTTGAGACCGGACGCGTCCGATCGCGTGTGACCGGACGCGCCGCGCGTCCGATCGTTACTCCGCTTCGTTCTACCCTTCTGGACGCCTGACCGGACGCTCCGGTTACGTGAGGGACCGAACGCGCCGGTCGCGCGCTCTGATTCGCTCAGGAGAACTGACCGGACGCGCTGTTGAACTGACCGGACGCCACAGTGCCAGCGTCCGATTAGAGTCCAGTAAGCTCCCTGGATGACCGGACGCGTCCGGTCATCAGTGACCGGACGCGCTGCGCGTCCGATTATCAAACTGAAAACCGCGCAGACGCTGAACACTGACCGGACGCGTCCGGTCATACAGAGACCGCGTCCGGTCCAGCGTCCGGTCATCTCTGTGACCTCCGTTCGCCTCCGTTTCTTTTCCGACTTCCGGCGCAATAGAAAATAGGCATTTCACTTCTCCAAAAAGCGCCGAATCCCGCCTCGCAAGCTCGGCGGGAGGGAGAGAGGAACCCAAACCCCTCTGTACCGCTTAAACTCCACCGCCTTCACAAACTGTGCTAACACCACCAAGTGTACACCACCATGTGCATGTGTGTTAGCATTTCATAAATCATTTCTCAAGGTGTTATGTTAGCTTTTTACTAGATCCTAATGCATATGCTCAAGACATTGATCTAGTGGCACTTGATTTCCGAGCTAACCGTGATTGCCCCTCTTGATAGTCGGCCATGTATCCTAAACCCGGTCAATCACTTCTCTACTCATCTTAGACCGGCAAAAGGAAAACCCTATGGTTATACCTTTGCCTTGAGCTCTTAGATCCTTCTCCACTTGATCATCATGTCCTTCCTTTTATGTGCATCTTCACCATGATCATCATTTCATGTCCATGCACCATCTCTTTGTGATCTTGTGGCCACCACACCTTGCCACATACACCTTCATCACATGTGTTGCTTATGCCTAACTCAAAACACTTAACACATGGCATTAGCAACTTGGTGTCATTAATTACCAAAACCAAACTTGGGCTTTCAGTGTCGTCAACTCCTTCCCCGGCACAGCCTTCCCCATCTTCTCCGACGAGTTGGCCGGCTGGTGGACCGGATCTGGCCTCTACGTCGCCGGATATGCGGCTCCCCCCGCTGCGGTAGTCGCGGCCGGGGCCCTGCCCACTGACGGACGGGGCTACGCGGCAGCCTGCTGTGTCCAGCGCCTTCTGGCGATTGCGGCCCTGCTGGACTTCCCTGCCGACGTTCGGCTCTCAGTTCTGGCGGCTGGTGTAGGCGGTCGGCAGGTTTATGGTGGTGTGGAGGCTACTGCAGTCCTGGTGCCCAGGTCGGCAGCATCGGCCCTCCGTCGGTGTCGCTGCTGCGGGTGCCACAAGTGGCCTGCGTCCGCGACCTTAAAGAATCTGGGAGAAAACCCTACCCGGCTTCTTCGGGCCGGCGGCGGTGGCGCAGTCTGTGTCATCTACCTCCTTGCAAGCATCATCGAAGTTTCTGTTTGTCCGGGGTAGGTTGGGGCGAAAGTCCTACTCGTGTGCTTCTACCAACGTTGTTGGCGTCTGCGGAAGTCAATATCCTTACTAAAGGCTTCGTTGAAGCAATGCTGTAGCCTATCTCTCACTGCCCTCGTCGGTGTTGCTCCTTCTTGTGCTGTGCCTGTATGTGCTTCATGCTCATCGTCGCAAGGGTCTATCCATTAGCAGTTGTTTGGTTGTCTCTCTGCTCTGACGAATGCTTTGCCATCGTTGATGCTCGGGCGGATGCTTTGCCGCCGATGTCGCTTCGGGCTCCGCCGTGTGCATGATGCCCCCCTCTTGCGGATGCTTTGCCGCATGGACCTTAGCGGATGCTTTGCTGCCGTGTTGCTCGTCGTCTCCTCTTGGTAGATACTTAGCCACCGTGTATTCTCCTGCTTTGGCAGCCTTGCGTGATGTATCTTTATTTACAGGACCAGTCGGTTAGGTTAGTAGTGGAGGGCCTCTCCCTACCGCCGTCCTTTTCTGTCCTGTTGTTTTGGTTACTAACCACTTTCTCTGTGGTTTGTAGCCTGCACTACGGGTTTCACTGTAGCTATACTGTGTAAGCCGTTCTTTCGGCTCTCTTTTCTTCTTAATGAAAAATGGGTGAAAGGCCAGATCGCGAAGAAACAAAAATATATATACTGAGTATTTTTTATACAAAGTTGATATTGTCTATGATCTCACCACATGAGAACATATTAATAATGGTAATGTGTTAAATTAAAGTGACGGGAATAACGGATATCACTTGGGAAGTGCATACGTTTTTCATAATGTAGCACTCATCATAACGGTTACGTCAAGGAAATATGCAATTTTAGTACAGTGTCATGTTTTAGTACCTTAACTTTGACTAATTATAGATAAAAAAAGTATCAATATTTATGATATCGAATAAATATTATTAGATTAATTATGAAATATATTTTTATAATAAATTAATTTGGAGCCATAAATATAAATATTATTTATTAGAAACTTGATCAAACATGACCTACTTTTTTGGCACGTGACCCATAGTTATATGCTTTTATGGGCAGAGGGAGTACTACTCAACAAACAATCACCTTCGGTTCAAAACCTGCATTGGTCCCAAACTAAGGTAAATAGCCTGATGTGTGATAATGATATACTCTGTACCAGGAACGAGTGTTAGCTCGTTTGATCAGACACTCCAGGTGTGAGACCGGCCACCCAGGTGCGGCCCCGCGTGTTTAAGCCTTCTTAAAGGCTGGGGAGTAGCGACCCCTTTCTCTAAAAAAAATTGATATACTCCGTAGTTAATTTCTGTGTAGACGCCACCAATAGCAGCTACACCTATGGAGATATTTGAAGTTCATTTCCTCGAATGGAGCAGAGAGGATTCCTTGATTTGGAAGATTATTGGTCTCATAGTAGTCCATCGTTTTAGGTTCGAGGTTGGATCAATAGAGACATGCTTCCTCGGTCTCAAAATAAATGCACACGCTTCCTGCAGAGTCAAAACTGTTGAGATTAATTAGGATTAATTAATTATTAGTGATCAATTTATTATTAATCACGTCATTAGCAACTGCTAATAACAGTTTCCTGTAGACATATTAGATAGACACCTCTTCACAAAGAGGCACCTTTTGGCCAACAGGCATCTGTCCTTTGGCTTGTAATATATACCTGTACACTGTTCATCAATCAATACATCGGTCATTTGACATCGACCACTTTTACTTTAACACGTTATCAGCCACGTTGTTCTTCCCTGAGAAGAAGGCCGTACAAGCATTTCGTTGGAGAATACCTTCGGACCAGGATCGGGTGCAGTTGCTACTACTACTGCAACTTAAGCAGTAGCAGCATCTCAGCCGTCCAAGAAGCCAGCAATGGCTAAGTTCAGATCTCTTTCTTTCCCACTTACTCCCTCATGTCATGTGCTCTCGGAGTCTCGGTCTCTGTTTTTTTTAGAGAAGAAAAGGTAACGAGCAGGGAAGAGTTGGCCCCATTTTTGGCTTTCACCGTGAGAGAGGCTGACACGGCAAGCTGCTCCAAGAGATGTGCGGATGGAATTTTCTTAATACACTTGTTTGTTAAGAGGGTGTTTACTTCGTGGGTGAAAAGTTTTTAGGTGTCACATCGGATATTTTATGGGATGTCAGAAGAGGTGTTCGGATACTAATAAAAAAAATTAATTACATAACTTACTCGGAAACCGCGAGACGAATTTATTAAGCCTAATTAAGCCGTCATTAGCACGTGTGTATTACTGTAGCACTTAAGGCTAATCATGAGCTAATTAGGCTTAAAAGATTCGTCTCGCAAAATTCATACAAACTGTGCAATTAGTTATTTTTTTATCTATATTTAATGCTTCATACATGTGTCCAAACATTTGATGTGATGTGGTGAAAAATTTTTGGGTGGGAACTAAACACCCCCTAAGTACAAAAATTATACAAAATTGTCTAATGATAGATCAACTTTTAAATTTCATTTCACCAGAAAACAACTTTAGATAGAAATCGTATGCCAAAAAGGCAATTATATTTTTCATAAACGAAAAATGATTTCCTATAAAATACTTCCTCCGTCCCTAAATACCTATTGTTTTCGCTTCCCGAGAAATAACTTTGACTAAATATATATAAATAAATATTAATATTTATGATATGAAATTAATATCATTAGATGATCCTTAAATCTATTTTTATAATAAATTTATTTGGAGATATAAATGTTAGCACGTAGTATTTTCTATAAATCCATTCAAACATACGTCACAGAAAACTAAAAGCGACAGTTATTTAGGGATGGAGGGAGTACTGTTCTAGTAGAACGATATCTCCACCCTTAGAGTAAGTATAATGAGGGACTATAATATGCTGTATGCTGACGTGGAGGAGAGGGGAAGGAGAGAGAAGAGAAGCGGGCTATAAGCTCACAACCAGCTTATGCACAGAACAAAGAAATTCTGTGAGACAGATAAATAGTCTGTAAGCCAGCTAACTATATTATATAAGTGGCCTGTAGATTGGCTGTAAATTTCCATAGAACCAGCAGCTGGCTGTATTATTAGCCTTGCTCTTACTTTGTTTTTGGTTTCTTTTTTACCAATCCGAAACAAAAATCTAAGAATCTCCTAAAAAAACTTGTAATTTCCTAAAAAGATATTAAAATTCTAGACACGTTTGGTTCTATCTGGCATCAGATTTTGCAGTTTAAAAGTAAAATTCTTCTTGTAATGCTATATTTGAGTTTCGGTTAAACTGTTTAGCCACAAAATGTTTAAAAAAACTGAATTTATGGTCCAAAATGTAATATTTTTCTTTGTAATAATTTCTCAACATGTATGCTCAAGTGAAAATAAATTGTTTTTCCCACATGAAAAAATAAAATTGTTTTCCATAGGTGAAAATAATTTTTCCAGTTAAACTCTTCGCTACTCGCTACCTTTTCTCTAAAAAAAACAGAGACCGAGAGCACATGAGGGAGAAAGAATGGGAAAGAAAGAGATCTGATCTTAGCCATTGCTGGCTTCTTGGACGGCTGAGATACTGCTACTGCTTAAGTTGCAGTAGTAGTAGCAGCTACTGCACCCGATCCTGCTGTTCTTCCTGGCAGAATACAGGATCCGGATGCCCTGCCTGGCCGTTAATCATCATCCTCGTTTTTCGATTCCCTGTTTGTCATCTCGATAAATCTCATAAGTCCTCTAATTTAGTGGTCCTCAATGCCAAAACCCATAAAGGACTTGATTGCACTTACAAATATACTTTTCCATGTTTTGTAATTTAAATTTGAAACTTTTTTCACGCTAACTTTTTCGTACGTACTCAAGGGAGAAAAACATCATATGGAGATTTGAGTGTTCAACGAGATTTTGAAGTTGAGTTGTACATGAATTCTGTTTATTATTTGAAGTTGTCTAGCTAGAAGCCCAAATAATTTTGATGTGTATACTATTTTCTCCTTTTTCTTGTATACTAGCAAATATGCCCGTGCGTTGCAACGGGAGAAAAAAACTATCAAACATTAATGGCAAAAGGAGAATGAGAATGTTATATATCTATTCATTTTTTTACACTTTTTGTAAAATTTAAAAGCTAAAATTTATTTTACGATGATCATAACATCTATAATGTAAGTTGATATTGGTAATAATAAGATAATGTTCTATTAAATCTATTTCAAATTAAAAATATAACCTTGATAGATATTGCTTCTCTTCCATTGTAAGGTATAAAAATATTTAGTTGTCAATATGTCATAACTTTAATTTTCATACTATCCTTGTGTTGGTCGAGTTAGATATCGAGTTCCATGACTTTTTTTGTGAACCCATAAAAATATGTAATTTTAGGATTGTTTACGATGCCAACTGGACCAGTTCAACATGGATATGGCCAGGCGGGATCAACTTTTGGCAAGCATGGTCTGTGGAGAGTGTCGGCCCCGGTCGCAGAGTCAATTGGTCATCGCGGCGACGATGGAGTTTAATTCAGTTTTGATGGGTGCAAATGCAGGCCTGGAGAGCCGGCCGCGTGTGCACGTCAACCACCTAGGTTCAAATCCCGTTTTGAACTGAATTTAAGTGCCTATTTCTCTTTGTAATGAAAAACCACCTAGTTCCTCCTAGGTTAAATCTCATTTTTTTCGTGTGCACGTCAACGTTGGTCGCACCACTGGGTCGCAGCGCCGCACACGGAAACCCCTAACTGACCTGATGAACGGTTTGGTCCCAAGATGCACAACACGATTCCAGTATATAATATATCTTCATATACGATTGTATCCACAACGTATCTTAGAGAAGCCTATGAGACCGAGATCAGCTTCAAGTTGTACCGATCTGCTGCAGGTTGCACAGGACAATCTTGGTCGATGAGTGGAGGCTGCATACACAGCGATGAAGTGAACTGTGGGCACCAACGTGGTTCTCTGTCGAGGACATGCGCGGAGGTTGGAGGGGTGCTATCAAGTGCGAGGATGTGTAAGTCGCAAAAAGAGAAAAAAAGAGTGCGGGGATTTGTGGCAGACGCAATGACTACGAGAGGTGATTTGCAAGAGATGAGGATGATTTGATAGTTGTCGCGGAGGGTGGAGGAGGAGCGATATGATCTGGATGATTGATTTTTTTGGCTTTCCTTATTTGTTAGAGAATCTCCAAGAATATCTAATATTTTCTTTCCAAAAACATGGAGTTTTGCAACTCCCAAAAAAGTACTAGGAGGAATAAAGAGGACAATCTCCAAGAATTTCCAATAATCCACTCCTAAAATATAGAAGATAATTTTACATTGGAAATCCTATGTTATTTTTAAACTATCGTAATTACTTTATATATTTTTTCTCTTGTACATTTGCATCAGGAACCCTTTTCTACCCTTTATTCTTTCTCACACCCTTTCACCTTTAGATCGACCGATCGATATGCATGGGAAAGAAGATACGCGCGACCTAGAATCCGCGGATCTTTACGAGCAAGTGGGTTTTTTTTCCAAGTGCTAAAAGATTGGGAGGTGAGTTTGAGAGTTGTTGGAGATGGATTTTTTTCATTCTTTCCAAAAATCATGGATTGGGAAGGATTATTGTATACTCTTGGGATGCCCTTATTTATGGTAATGTGATTAGGAGTTCTTGTTTGATTTGTTTTTTTTTCCTGGAAGAAAACCCCCTCCGTACGTGTGGCAGTTTTTTTTTGGGAGGATCAGTTTTTTCTGTGTAGGGAAACTGGAAGAGGGAAGGACCGAAAAAGCAAAAGCAAAACAGAAAAAGAATCAAATGATTTTTGGCTTTCTTTATTTGTTATTTATGATGATGTGATTAGGAGTCCTTATTTGAGTTGTTTTTTTCCATGGAGGAAAACCCCCTCCGTACGTGTGGCAGTTTTTTTTGGAAGAGCAGTTTTTTTCATGTGAAGGAAAACCGAAAGAGTGAAGGACAGGAAAAAGCAAAACCAAAACAGAAAAAGAATCAAACAGATGGAAAAAAAACTAAAACATGGATATGGCGGAAACAGAATAAGAATCGGACAAAAAAACAGATGCGGAAACGAATAATTCCTATTTAGATTAGGATTCTTATATAAGCACGAGTTATATATATAAGTCCGAACAAAAAAACTCTCTATTATTTGGTATTTAGAGGAAGATGGACTAAAAAAATAGATGGATAAAAAAAGAGACTAAAATTTTGCCTCTTTATTATTATATTATGTATAGATATAAATTTTGTAAGCCAAGTCTCCAATTCAAAATTTCTTGCTCTAATAATGCTACCTAATTGGATGCACCCATGCTGGGAACAGACTAGCATGACTCGGCGCATTACCGCCACCTGTGATGAACGGTAGGCAAAAAAAAATATTTAAAATTCAGGTAAACAGTGTTTTGCACGGTAACCAAGAGTTTTAAGTTCGGTTAAACAGTGTTTGCACAGGAATTGAAAATTTTCGAATAAACAGGGATAACTATATTTCAATAGGTACGGTGCAATTGCGGTGGCAGGACAAACTTCAGTATTTAACACATGTGACAAGTCAAATTAATGGAGGCTGCACTATACACTACTGAAATCAGCCGCTTTGCCGAGTGTCCAGGGCACTCGGCAAAGCCCTAAATACACTCGACAAAGGCTTTGTCGAGTGCTACGCTCGGCAAAGAGCACACGACAAAGAACCTGTCGGTAAAGCGGCCTTTGCCGAGTGTCTTTTATCGGGCACTCGACAAAGGCTTTGCCGAGTGTCCGGCACTCGACAAAGGCCGAACCAAAAAATTCTGAAAAAAAAAACAGGAAAAAAATTTTAAAATGTTTTTTTAATTAGAGGAGGGACCCACCGGCCAGTCATATAGCAACTGTTGTCAAGTGACCACCCAAAGCAATTTTTTGAAACTTTGCGCCAAGCGAGAATCGAACGTGCGACCTCTCACACACACGCGAGTCCTCTACCACTACACCTCTCTTTCACTTGTGTCTATATTCCATTTCGGTTCCCCAAATATTATACCAAATCAAGTGTAAATTGATTGTTTGAGGCTCTAAACGAATTCAAATTAAAAAGGTGTCAACTACAAAGTTTCATAACTTTTCGAGATCTACAATTTTCATTTAGGAAGTTTCTCCATCCGAGGTCGTTTGAAAAATTCGAATTTTAAAATTTTGAATTTCAAACGTAGTTTTGCATGACAAGATGATTTCAAATTAAAAAGTTGTCAACTACAAAGTTTCATAACTTTTCGAGATCTATAATTTTTATTTAGGAAGTTTCTCCATCCGAGGTCGTTTGAAAAATTCAAATTTTAAAATTTTAAATTTCAAATGTAGTTTTGCATGACAAGATGATTTCAAATTAAAAAGTTGTCAACTACAAAGTTTCATAACTTTTCGAGATCTACAAAGTTTATTTTGGTTGTTTTTCCATCCGAGGTCTTTTAAAAAATTCGAATTTTAAATTTTTGAAATTCGGATGCAGTTTTGCATGACAACATGATTTCAAATTTAAAAGTTGTCAACTATAATGTTTCAAAACTTTTCGAGATTTACAATTTTCATTTAGGAAGTTTTTCCATCTGAGATCGTGGTTCTAACATTATTCACAAATCTTATATATCTCTCTTGTAGTTTTATAAAACTATATGAGAGACGTGTAGATTTTGTGAACAACGTTACTATCGCTTTGTCGAATGAAGAAATGACCAAAATAAACTTTATAGATCTTATGAAGTTATGAAATTTTATAGCTAAAAACTTTTTTATTTGAATTCATTTAGGGCTTCAAAATGTGCTTTGAAAAACTTCTTTGTCGAGTGTTTTTTTTGGCACTCGGCAAAGCAGCTTCTTTGCCGAGTGTTTTTTTGGCACTCGGTAAAGCAGCTTCTTTGCCGAGTGTTTTTTTTTGCCGAGTGTTTTTTATTTAGCACTCGGCAAAAAGCTTCTTTGCCGAGTGCTCGAAAAAAAACACTCGGCAAACCACATGACACTCGGCAAAGAACCGGATTCCGGTAGTGATATGCATTTGAATTTGAGAAATACTTGACTACCTGAGTTGAGGCGCAACATCTCCCGACCTTTTATAGTCAATACAATAAATAATCTGCAACATATAGCAGTATAAAGTGTGCCGACAAGTAGGCGCCCAACTACCGTGCTGGACTGCTGGCCCTATAAAAACCCTGCGCCGCTCGCTCTATGCTCCCCCACTCCCACCGAGAAACCTGTCGTCTCCTACGCGACGCGCCAACGCCAAGCCGGCGAGATCTAGCAGACAACAAGAGACAAGACCACGGAACCATGGGCATCTTCACGGTGACCAAGCTGTCCGAGGGGCCCGTGCGGCCGTCCGCCGACACGCCGTCGGAGACGCTGCCCCTGGCCTGGGTCGACCGGTACCCGACGCACCGCGGCCTCGTCGAGTCCACGCACATCTACTGCTCCGACGACGTCGCGAAGACGACGCTGCTTCCGCCGGCGCCGGCCGCGGGAGCAGCAGAGGCCGACGACGCACTGGCGCTGACGAAGAAGGAGGTGACCACCAAGCAGAAGTCCCCGGCCGCGGTGGTGCGCGGCGCGCTGGCGGACGCGCTGGTGCACTACTACCCGTTCGCGGGGCGGATCGTGGAGGACGTGCCGGGGCGCCCCGCCGTGCTGTGCTCCGCCGAGGGCGTCTACTTCGTGGAGGCCGCCGCCAACTGCACCCTCGCCGACGTCAACTTCCTGGAGCGGCCGCTGCTCGTCGCCAAGGAGCAGCTCGTGCCGTGCCCGACGCCGGACCTCTGGCCCGTCGAGCCGCACAACAGCCTCGCCATGATACAGGTGTGCACTCACTGGATCTACTACTTACTTGCCCGCTTCGTACTGTACATATTTCCTGTTTCATTTGTTCTGTGACACGTAGATCCATGAATGAGGAGATGTGAGCAGCAGTTCGATCAGACGACGGTGTAAAGTAAAACACACCAAACTTTCGTGCAAATTAAAGCCAACTGCATGCATGATTGGAACGGGAGCAAATATGCAACATGAGTTGCACTGTCCTAAACAGTTGTCTCAAATTAAAGACCGTGTACTTTCACAAATATACTTTCGATGACAAGATTTAACATAGTATTTACATGGCTTTGAACACAGCTAAACCTGACAATGTTCGTTAGAAATCAACTGGTAGATCTTCACGTTCATTGGTCTTCTTTCTGACTTTCTCCATCAAGTTAAACTTGCACCGTACCTATGACTAACTATACTAGTAATAGAATACTAACAATTACCTCATCAACTTGGTGACGATCATATACGCAGCACTGAGAACTTTTCAAGTCGTTATTTTCAGGTCACGACCTTCACCTGCGGCGGCTTCGTGGTGGGCCTGCGCACCAACCACGCGGTGGCGGACGGCACGGGCGCGGCGCAGTTCCTGAACGCCGTCGGCGACCTCGCCCGCGGGCTGCCGGAGCCCCGCGTGAAGCCCATCTGGGGCCGGGACCGGTTCCCCGACCCGGACATCAAGCCCGGCCCGCTCCCGGCGCTGCCGGTGCTGGCGCTGGAGTACATCGCGTTCGATTTCCCCACTGCCTACCTCGACAAGCTCAAGTCGCAGTACGCGGCGTCCACGGGCGGCAAGATCTGCTCGGGCTTCGACATCGTCATCGCCAAGCTGTGGCAGTGCCGGACGCGCGCCATCGACGCCGCCAGCGCCGGCGCCGGCGACGTCAGGCTCTGCTTCTTCGCCAGCGTCCGCCACGTGCTGAAGCTGGAGTCGGGCTACTACGGCAACGCCATCTTCCCCGTCAAGGTGCAGGCGCCGGCGGAGAAGGTGGCCGGCTCGTCGGTGGTCGAGCTCGTCGGCATGGTCCGGGAGGCGAAGCGGCGGATGGCCGAGGAGTGCCTGAGCTGGGCGCAGGGCCGGACCGGCGGGCGCGACCCGTTCCAGATGACCTTCGACTACGAGTCCGTGTACGTGTCGGACTGGAGCAAGCTCGGGTTCGCCGACGTGGACTACGGGTACGGCGCGCCCATGTCCGCCGGGCCGCTGGTGAACTGCGACCTCATCGCGTCGGTCATCGTCATGAGGGCGCCCGCGCCGCTCGCCGGCACGCGGCTTCTGGCCAGCTGCGTCACCAAGGAGCACGCCGACGACTTCACCCGCAGGATGCGCGAGGACCTCGTCTGATACGATATACGAGAGCGCGCGCGCGCGAGCATGATGAAGGAACCCTGCCGCTGTACCTACTACCTACGTGTGAGTGTGCTGATCAGAGGTATACGTTGTGGACGCTGCTAAAGGTATTGTATTGCTGTCTGGATCGCAACTAGTAGATGGCACTACGTGTACGTGTGTATACAAACAAATCTCTCATGGAGTTGTTGAGTGGTGACTGACGACGCAGCGTCAGTTAGTAGCGTTGACGGGGAAAAAAACACTCCATGAAAACTTGTTCGTACGAATCGTACATTTGCCTAAACTTTCTTATCTGGTTCGTGCAAAAGTCAATCAGTTACACCTGATATTGTATTTGAGTGGATATAAAGTGTAACAATAATCCATATCATTTAGATTGCACGTGTACTTATATGTACCCAACCCCCCTGGAATTTTTTTATTTTTAATCCTTTTTTAAACAATATTTTAATACTAATCGTAAAACAATATTATTTGCAAAACTGACCATTTTGGTCGCAGCACTTTGTCGCGCAACATGCGCTGGCGCGACTAGGGGATCCACGGTAGAACGAAGGGTTGACCATGGCTTGCGTGGCGTGGCGTGAAGCCCACGTTGTCGCGCCAGCGACTCAGGCGTGACTGTCTGTCGCGCCAGCAGCGCTGACGTGACAACGCAATTTAGGTTTTGCGCGGCCCGGCCCGTTTCATTCTGTTCACTCGTCCTCCCCTCTTTCCTCTCGCCGTGCAGGAGAGGCCGACGCCACCGCCGCCGCTCCCAAGCAGCTGCCACACTGCGCCTCCTCCGTTCATCCTCGCCGTCAACGGCCGCCGCAGAGCAGTTGAGCGGCTGCAGCAGCAGTCCTCTGCCTCCCTCGCCGTCTCCCTCCTTTGGCGCGGCCAGGGAAGCTCCTAGGCGCGGCGGTGGTGGTTGGGCGCGGCGGCGCCGCCAGCCACCTTCCCCACCACCGGCGAGTGCAACTCGGCCACCTTCCCCACCTTCCCCACTGCCAGGTTGATCTCTTTGTCCTCGTTTTCTTTGATTGCTTCAGTGATTTGTTGTATGAGTAGGGTTAGTAAATTAGTGATTTGGTGAATGTTTGTGCGTTGGTTGTTAGAATTTAATGTGTAGATTAGGTTTAGAATACACTCTGCCTGTGGATTGGACTAGAAGTATTTGTTGCATGGACGTAGATAGTTGATACATGGAGGATTTACATCGGTATGTTTGTTAGCTATGTTGACATCATTATGAACTTTGTGACATTGTAGTGTTGAAGTGAATAGAGACGATAGAATTTCGAATTGTGTTGTTGTTATTGGTGTTGATTTGTTGGTTGGTATTTTGTAGATGGATCAGTTAGTGAGATTGTTTCATGGTGGCAAAGTTAAAGAAAATGGGGAGTTTGAAGGCATGCAAGAACATGTGGAGTTCTTTAGTAGACCTCCTACCTTTGATGGTTTGGTTAGCCGATGTCGGGACAAATTTGGGTGGCCAATAAGATGAGGTCAGTTTGAATGTGGCAAGGAACGAGCGCACTATGTCTTGATGTATTTGTCATGTGATGATGAATGGAAGAACTATGTAGAGGTTGTCAAGAGTAGCAGTGTTAGGTGCTTAGAGGTTGTTGTGGCCAAGGGGTGTACCCGAAAGATGGTGGATGTGGACGATAATGTGGATGTGGAGCCCGTAGAGAACCTTACCCAAGATGAAGGGTTGCAGGTGGTTCTTGGTTGAGAAGTTGATAGGTCATATGAGCCTGGTGCCTTGAATGATGATTTTGATGAAGAAACGCTTGAGGAGGATGATGGCAATGGAGATGGAACACATGATATGGACGACATATCCCAAGGATCGGAGGATGACGAAGTTGATGTTGCCTCTGCGGACGAAGATGACCACACTTCGGGGCCAAGTACTTCGGATGATGTGTTGGAGGGTGAGTATAGGTCTGAGCCTAGTAGCGATGATGAGGTAGGGTTTTCGGACGCAATCGAAGTCCCATGTGACGGTTCATTGAGAATGGAGTATAGTGAAGTTGAATTGCGGCAATTGAAGGTTGTCCATGCGGAGGTACCCTTGTTACCTAATTTCATGGACATTAGTATGGTTGATCAAGGAATATGTGACACCGGTTTATTTCTATTGGGCGATGAGCTAGCAGATACTGAGGAGGTGGAGATCAAGAAGGGAATGGTATTTAATACTTTGGAGCATCTGAAGTATTTCCTTATGGATTATGCTGTTCGGTTTCACAGGCCGTATTATGTTAGCCACTTGGACAAGAACAAGAGGTACACGGTCCATTGCAAGAATGGATGTGGATGGCGTCTATGGGCTCGGAGGCAGAGGAATGAGAAGTGGAAGATTCGCAATGTGAGGCAACCTCACACGTGTCGATCTTCAAAGCCAAAGGGTGTGCACGCCCAAAACACAGCCCGTTACCTTGGTCGTCGTCTTGTTGGCACAGTTAGGGCGGATAGTGACACATCAGTTTCAACCATGATTGAGACCATATTTGGGTTCACTGGTTATAGAGTGAACACTCAAAGGCATGGCGGGCAAAGCAGCATGCTATAGAGCTGCTATGGGGCCATTGGGAAGAGGTGTACAATCAACTTCCTAGGATTCTAAGTGCCATGAAACACTACAGTCCAGGGCTTAGGCGGTATCCTTATGTGGGGCGCATTGTCACGGATGTGGATGGCGTTCTGAAGCATGTTCTGTAGAGAGTTTTTTGGTGTTTTGTTCAGCCCGCGCAGGCCTTCAAGCATTGTCGTCCCTTAGTCCTTGTTGATGGTACATTCCTGACGGGCAAGTACAGGGGTGTGTTGATGATTGCCGTTGGCGTGGACCCAGACAATCAACTGGTCCCTTTAGCATTTTCTTTGGCTGAGGGTGAGAATGATGACAGTTGGTGTTGGTTTTTGAAACTTATGAGACAGAATGTGCTCCGTTCATCTCGAAACATATGCATGATCTCAGATCGCCATCACGGTCTCCTAACAGCTGCGGAAGAGCATGTAGATGGAAGCCCTCCTCTTGAGCATCGGTGGTGTATGAGGCACTTTGCTGCCAACATATGGAGGAGGCAGAAGAAAAAAGAGGTAGTGAAGAAGTTGAAGTCGCTATGTGGGTGTCGAATGAAGGAAAAGTTTGAAGAGACGCTTGCTGAGTTACAGAAGGTTCTCAATGGTAGGGCAAAGAGTTGGCTTGAGGATCAGATGCCTCAAAGGGACAAGTGGGCATTTGCATTCGATGTCGGCGGTCTTCGTTATGGAGTGATGACTACCAATTCTTCTGAATCATTCAACAAGGTGTTCAAGGGTATCCGTGCAGTCCTCGTGTTAGGTATTATGGAGTACTTGTTCAGGAAGTGCAATGAATACTTTATCAATCGATGGAACATAGCAAAGACGTCCAAAGAGAAATGGGGTAGAGCCAGTAGAAAACATTTGGATATCTTGGAGACGATAGCTTCAAACCAAGTTGGCGAGGCCTTTAGGCCATCGAGGTTAGTCTACAATATCAGGTCAGCTAAGGGAACGAACCCGAGTGGCGAGAAGTACGGTGGTAGGAATTATAGGGTGGACCTTGAGAAAGGAGAATGCTCTTGTAACATCCCATAACTCCTCCATGTGGCTTGCTCCCATGTTATTACCACTTGCAGATGCAGGGGTCTAGACCACGAGAGTAAGAAGTTCATGTCTCCTTTTTACCTCATGTCCAACACTCACAAAGTGTGGGAGTCCAGCTTTGAGCCTTTCCTAGATCCGACACAATGGGTGGAGTACTACGGGTTGGACTATGTTCCTGACCCAGACCTTCTTAAGACAAAGAAGGGTAGAAGGAAGAAAAAGCGGTTGCATGGCGTTATGGACGCATCTAACGGGTATGGTGAAATTATGTACGGTTTTAGGGACTTTGATGAGGCATCGGGTTAGGTCTGTTGCTCCAAATGCCACAAAACCGGTCACACCGTTGCCACTCATGACAAGCATAAGAAGGCAAGGAAATTAGCATCAACCAATGCTAGTACAAGTGGGTCTAGGGTTACAAAGGTACATAGATACATTTAAATAGGTTGATCATTACATATTCCATGCATTTCCATTTTATTTGTACCGTGTATGTACTATTTCCATATTCTAACTTTGTGTCATTGTTTTAACAATTGCAACATGGCGCACCCGGACTTCCCCCTCCTTGAGACATACTATGACAAGGACCACCGAGCGCACTTGATGGCCGACAACGGTAATGTAAGTCGACAATGAAGCTTTGCATTCTACCATCTCTTACCTTTTAACCTGCACTTGCATATTATGTATTTAGGTCTGTGCATAAGAAAATGGTTTTGCTTCTTAAATAAAATATTTAGTTGACAGTTAATAAGATGGACTGTACACTTAAGGTATATGGTGATAAAAATATAATATAATTTAAGTGTCTTAGATAAATCTGGGCATGCCATTTTCTATTGCAGCGGGACAAATCTGGGCATGCCATTTGTTATATGCTTGAAATGGTTTCTTTTTGTCTGCCATAGTAGTGAGCAGCGGCGGAGGCAGGAATATTTTCTAGGTGTGGCGGACTTATAAAGGTCGAACATGTGTAATATAACTATCAATTATGAAAGGACGCACTAGAACATTATCTAAATATGTATATTACTATGTGATCAACAAATATAACAAAAATCCAAAAGTAAAGCATTGGCACATAAAATACCTCACTAAATAAATCTTGTTGTCCAGCAACTGCAACGCCATCTACAGGAGCTGGGTTGGAGCTGCTAGTGATACATGCTTTGGCAAACATACTCTTCAAATATGTATAAAAAGTCATGAGAGACAAAAGACAAACAATATTATCAAATTAAATAGTACTCAACTCAAAGATACAGTGTTTAGAATTCTAGTTTCTGAATTAAAAAAATACCTTTCATCACATATCTCTTCTTTGGTGCCATCGTGCGGTTGAACTTTTGAAGTAGTTGCAGACTTGCAGGAGTGGTGGTCTGGCGGAGTGGCCACGTCGAACTCGCGCCGCCGTCCGCCGGCCATTGCGTTGAGTTCTTGTCTCTCGGCTTCTCGTCGGCGCCACCGTCCACCATCCACGGTCGAGCAACCACCGCGCCACGCGTTGATCGATGAGATCAGAATATGAAGAGCAAGAGACGCGAGTAGACGATTCCCTTTTCCTCCGTGTCTTCTGTTCTGGTATGGTAATCAATGCCATCACGCCACGAGGCCGGCGGCCCAACTCATCGAGAGGAGGCGGAGCCCTCTGCCCATCAGGCCTATTAGCTTCCCTCCGTAGTGTATGTATGACCATATAGGCATATACGTACGTATGTGTATGTATTTCAGATATATAATATATATATTTAGTTTTTTAGGTATGGCGGCCGCCCAGGCTCGCCACATAGCTGCCTCCGCCACTGGTAGTGAGTAATTCTTATTTATCGTGAATTTTGTTTCTTTAGACTTGTGTGTTTATTTGTTTTGAGTGACTAAGGTTATCTTGCATATGCTGCATGGTAACAGTTTGAAATTGGAATCTTAAAGTAGCATGAATAGCTAAAACTAAAATTTCTTGTTTATGTGACTAAGGTTATCTTACATATGTTGCAACTTTCCAATGGGCTGGAGTAATCTTTCTGTGGACAAAACTTAAACAGTTTCTGATGTTGTATGTAGAATTAATTCCTATTGACATGGCAGATCTTACCTTCCTATATAGGGTGTGTTTAGTTGTGTAAAAAGGTGTAAAAAGGTGTAAAAAAAGTACTGTAGCACGTTTTGGCTTTATTTGGCAAATAGTGTCCAATCGTTGACTAATTAGGTTCAAAACATTCGTCTCGCAAAGTACAACCAAGCTGTACAATTAGTTTTTAATTTCATCTACATTTAGTACTCCATGCATGTATCGCAAGTTTGATGTGACGGGGAATCTTTTGTTTGCACAGTACTTTTTTTTTGAGGAAGTAAACACAGCCATAGAATAGAACATTAATTGTGCTGGTGCTTGAAGCATTTGCAAGGGACAGTGATGCAGCCAGATTTGCATTCAAGAACATCAATAGCAAGCTGAACTATTCTTTTTTTGACTGCTAGCACAACAATAGTCATAGATTACCAAGTATCTTTTCTGATGTGTGTTTGTCATGTACTTGTACTTTCATATATATATATATATATATATATATATATATATATATATATATATATATATATATATATATATATATACCCTTTTGTAATCACATCCAATTGTAAAGATATACTTCATTTTCATTTATAATGTATTAACCCTGTTTTTTTACAGGCCTTGGGCCCGCTACATCCCCGAACTCACCAACCTCTCAAGTGGGACGATCGCTATGCTCCGTACCTCGCAAGAGCAGGAGCTGGTTTTCTGGGCTTGGCTAGAGCTATCAATGCTGGCCTCCCAGACATGGATGGTCCCCTCCTCACGGCCTTTGTTGACAGATGGCGTTCGGACACCCATAGCTTCCACCTGCCTTCTGGAGAGATGTTTGTGCTGCTCAAAGACGTCGGGTTCATTTTAGGCCTTCGCTTGGATGGTCTGGCTATGACAGGCACGGTAGACCCATAGAGCTGGAAGGATATGGTGGAGCAGGTGACCGGCCATCGGCCACCGGACCCTGAAGAAGGGAAGAAAGAGAAGAAGACTTCAGGTGTCAGCTCAGCTTGGTTGTGGCAATGCTTCAACATGTGCCCTCCTCATGCTCCGGACGACGTCATTGAGAGATACGCTCGGGTGTGGCTGTGGCACATGGTGGCACAATTCCTGTTTCCAGACGGTTCTGGGAACACTGTCTCGTGGATGGTCCTACCACAGCTACGTGAGCCTTAGGAGGACATAGCACAATACAGTTGGGGATCCGCCACGCTTGCTTGGTTGTATTGGCAACTATGTGAGGGATGTAGGAGGGCACTACCCAATTCAAACCTAGGTGGTTGCACATACTTGCTCCAGATTTGGATTTGGGAGCACATTCCTATCGGTCGGGTTCATAAAGACCAAGTTACAATAAGTAAGTTGCATTAATTTCGTACTTGTGTTTCATTGCAGCATTAACTTTGTGACATCATTAACACTATTTCATTTTGCAACCTTGGACACATGGTGACTGTCGTCCCCCTGTATGCTACCTTTGGGCGGGAGTGAAGTCGGTTCGGGGCCAGCCGCAACGCCGATACGTTCAATACTCCAACGACTTGGATGTTTTAACTCCGGCTCAGGTTCGTTGTACCATGTTGCCTTCCATTTATGTCATTCGCAAATTGCTCACAAGGTCATATACTAACTTACACATGGTGCAGGTTGAATAGGACCCATATGACAGGGCAGACGTAAGACAAATTGAACATGGCCCCACATGTTCACGCAGAGAGGGTGCTATGGCGATCCAATACTCCAATGATCTTCTACTATGTGGTCGAGCACCACTCGCCTCAAAGAGTGATGAAGCAGTTTGGTAGGAAGCAAAATTTCCCTCTACAGCACTAGTCGACTTCCCATCAATTGCATGAGTAAGCTGCAGTTTCCCTATACGCGAACTCACCATTCGAAGTTTCCTACAAGGCGTACTAATGTCTCATGTCTTGTCCATGCAGGATTTCTAGGAGGAGAAGGTTCGGTGGCCAGAACTGGCTGCAGAGGTATGCAAACTATGTGCAAGCATGGCAAGGTAGCGAGAGGGTTGAACCCACTAATGGTGGTCACAGTGTGCTGAACAAGTACCGTGCGTACCTCACATGGCTTCATAGGTCAACCAGAATAAGTGTGCATCCACCGCTATCTAGCATCCCAATAGATGAAGAAGAGAGCGACGATGAAGACCCTTATGATGTGATGACAAGGACAAGCGTGCAGCCGCAGAGAGTGCCCCTTGAGAACTACATGGTACGCGTTTAAATTGAAGTATGTCTTATAGGGCACTTTCACTTTAAAACTATGCGGTCATGATGATTATGCACGTGCTCTAGGCAACTCAACTAGCTTACCTTTCAAATGAGGCCGGAGTGTACCTTGGACATGCAGCAGGGATAGACAATACATACCTAGAAGAATTCACCAAGGTAGTATCCCTATGCCTACCCATTTTTGTTGTCACCCGCATGGATATATAAGTGGTACTCATTAAACATGACCATTGTTGCGGAAAGTGATGAAGACCTATCAACGGGTGGCTCGAAAGGTGAGTTGCATGAGAACGGAATATGTACATGTACCACCTACTACATCACAAGGAGCACAGACATGCACAAGGCAAAGGGCAGCGCTTGACATACCGGCGAGCTCACGTGCAAGATGTATAGATGAAGAAGACGACGACGATGGAGATGATGATGACATCAATGATCCTACGTACGAACAGGACGAGCTGACGGGTTCCCAACTTGCTGGTGCTCCTTAGGTTACACAAACTCACATTCATTTTCATTACCACGTACTACATGACAGTGTTTCCATTTCACATATGCTCCACCATTGAGTTCGGGCTTAGTTATCATAACTTAAAGCATATGTATCCACTTGGCACAAAACTTGGTAGATATCCACACTTAGAACACTTAGAACATCCACACTTGATGGATATTGTTGTTCAAGTTTGAATCACATGAAGTGGCACCATGTGAGGGCATGGGATATCCAAGTACATGGTAGTAAATGTGTATTGTTTGTTATTTGACAAGTATCTTGTATGTGTTTTGTGTAGAGTTCATCGCAACGGCCTCCACGAGGTCAAGGAAGAAACGTGTGAGGGCGTCCCATGACCGCTCTGATGTCGGCACCCCAAATATCCTTGCCACTAATCCAGTCCACCGCCGTCGTCCTAGAGAGCCCTACACGCCTAACCCCTAGGTTGCTACTTGTTTATTTGGTGAAGTATGGTGGTATGTGAAGGTCGTGTATGAACTATGAACTTTGTGAACTACGTCGAGTTGGTGAGGTCATGTGAAAACTGTGGACTTTATGAACTTGCTCACGTAACGTCGACTTGGTCATATGTGTTCATATGTTGTGTTGAATGTTGCTCCTATGTTGTCTTCAATGTTGGGCATATATGTGTTTAGTGTTGCTAAAATTGTACAATCCCCGTGACCGCTCTGATGTCGGCACCCCAAATATCCTTGCCACCAATCCAGGCCGCCGCCATCGTCCTAGAGAGCCCTACATGCCTAACCCTAGGCTGCTAATTATTTATTTGGTGAAGTATGGTAGTATGTGAAGGTCATGTATGGTAGAATGTGAACTTGGTCATGTATGAACTATGAACTTTGTGAACTACATCAAGTTGGTGAGGTCATGTGAAAACTATGGACTTTGTGAACTTGCTCACGTAATGTCAACTTGGTCATATGTGTTCATATGTTATGTTGAATGTTGCTCCTATGTTGTCTTCAATGTTGGGCATATATGCGTTTAGTGTTGCTAAAATTGTACAATCCTGGCCAAAATTGAAACAAAAAAATCCCTAGGTTTGTTGTGCCAGTATAGGTGGCACGACAGTCAATACCTACACACTGTGCGAATGGCTGTCGCGCTAACCGCACCGGCGTGACACCTTGTCACGCCAGCCTGGGTGGCGCGACAAGGACTCCTCTAGAAACTTGGTACATTCTAGTGTTGAAGGCTGGCTCGCCGTTGCCGCGATAGGGACACACTATCGCGCCATCCAGGCTGGCACGACAAGGACTCCTCCTAGCTTGGTGTTCAACGGAAAAAATTCTCAAAAGCAAGGATACTTTTGTTTCAGTTCGACGTGCAGTCGCATATGAAATGGATGAAGGGAGAAATTTAGCAACACTTTTTCCCTAGGATCTCCTGCAAGAAGAGGATACTCTCCAACTTTGACTTGTCAATTTTATTTCTCATGAAAATAGCAAGTATGTTAGGAAATCCAAATGCCAACCCATGGGCATCTGCAAAATACAAGACAAAGGCATCATCATCACCACAATGTCATCATCATCACATCTGTTTCATAAGTGTTGCATCTACCATATACAAGCACTACTAACACTAGTCAACATGTAGTATGAAATGGCAACCCCAGGCCATTTCCAAAATAAGTACAAATGTAGCTGTCGTGGCACAAAAGAAGTAGCGCTATCGTACTTGGCTTCCATCTACCATATACAACATCTAAGAGATGCCAAACTTATTGGCATTTGCAAAATATTTATTGGACCATGTAGCTATTGAGACACTACGCATGGTCATCACCATCGTCATCGCCATTATCGTCACTATCTTCATCATCATGGTCATCGTCATAGTCATAGTCATCGTCCTCATCCTCCTCCATTGGTGCGGGGAGATGTCCATTGTTCGGTACATTATCGGGGACTACAACAACGAAACAATGTGTCATTCCAAACATTTCTAAGAAGATGCACAAGTGCAAATACAGTTTAATTCCAATTACTCACATATGTGACGCAATTCATTACGGAAAAAGTCCATCTCCCTCTTATCCTCGGCCTCCTTAAAGTCATATGATTCCTTGTTTTGTCACCAAAAACTCATCAGCTCATCCTCGTTCTTGTAAAAATCGAGCTTCCGACCGGTCACTCTAGAAAAATCCTCCAGGATCCGGTTACGAGTGTTCCATGATGGCATTTGTACCTCGTACCTCTCCTCACCTCCATCTTCTTCTCCTCCCGCATCAAGGACTTCATCTCTTTTTCGAGAGGTGAACGTACTTTCAGCCTCTCCACTAACTCGCCATGACCACAGAAGTCCTCCCAATTGCATGTCCTACCAGCCTAAGCCAACATAAAGCAATGAGCAAACAAACATGTGGCCTATGTTAATGCAATAACTTTTGTGCTTAAGTGAACTGACCCATAGCTCAGACGGCCCTCCATATGCGTTGCCACAGTAGTAGCCATATCCTAACTTAGACGGAACAACTCCTTCGTGAGCCTTGATGCCACACTTTGCACTTACAGTCCGACATCTTTGTGCATGGCCATGGCTTAATGCCTGCCTGAAACTCTACAAATTCATACTCTGAAGGCCAATGCGATTTCGGTCCATAGTTGTACTCCTCAAAGTCACGAGATGGGAACCCTCTTTGCAAAAAAACCAAAGTTGCAAGTATAACATTATGTGTGCAAAACACAAACGAGCTTAGAGATAATTTACTTTCATGATAACTTATAGCATCTAGCAAGCCACTGTAATAGAAGGGAATGAATGCTCCAGGTTTGCTCGGAGTAGTTAGTCACGCCGACAGTCCACAATGGCATCTAGGAGGATTCATTAGACGTTGCAAAGCAGCGGTAAGCTTCTCCGCCTCTATCAATTTTGGAGGGTTCAGAGGCGGCCAAACCCAATGAACAAATTTAGAATATGGAACACTCTTCCAGGGGTCATACGGAAACAACATAATCATGGGATCAAACATTTCATCCCCATCGATCCATTGATAGAAGCTGCATCCCTGTAGGTAGGCATCAAGTGTTGGGGACAACGCTTCAATTGGCAACAATACAAAGCTCGCCCAGCTGATGTGGGATGCCTTGACTGCTTCACAAAAGCCGGTAACCCATAGTAACACAGCGGTGTTGGCTCTGCTGTAACATCCCACATGTGAAAAAGCAGTTAAAACTTGATTAAGTACTGATCATGCATTTTCATTATGCATCAAGGCATAAGATGCATTTCATATTGCATAAGCAATGTTTCATATACCAGGTCTCTATTGCATAGTGATGTTTCATGTGTTGCTTGGTAGTGTTTCATATGTTGCAAATAGGGTGTTTCATGTTACATATACATGTTTCACATGTTTCAATAGTGATGTGACATGTTATTTTTATTGGTATGCTTAATACGTTAATAATGCCATGTTGCTTATCACATGAAATAATGTTTTATTAGTGTTAAAGGATTAATCATGTTTTAGTTAAAAAGAATAATCAATTGAATTCAAAACCCTGATTTCCGGAAAACCTCGTTTTACCCCTTTTTGTGTAATTCAAAATCTAAGAAAAATTTGGGAAAAAGTTTAAAACCAAGTTTGTAGATCTTTTCAGGGGCTACAAGTTTGGTGTTTTGAGTTTTCAAAGTTTTAGTATAAAAGTTGGAGTAATTTTGAAAAGATGCAAATCTCAAATTTGACCCCTTTTCATTTCCCTATTCCAATTTCAAAATGGAGGAAGAATTTGAAAATAGTTTAAAAAGCAAAGTTGTAGGTCTTACCTGGATGTACAACTTTGGTGTTTTAGGTTTTCAAAGTTTCAATATAAAAATTTGAATAAAATTGAAAAGATTCAAATCCCAAATTTGAATTTCAACTTAATTTCAAAAAGTAGGCATGATTGGGTGGTGGCCCAATTTTGAAAGTTGTAGATCTTCAAAAGTTGTACATTTTCTCTTCTTACAGATTTTCAAGTTGTATTCAAAAATTTGAAGTAATTTTGAATTTACAGAAACCCTACTTTTGTCCCCTTTTTAAATTCAAATCCAAATTTCAAAAACTATTCAAAATCTGAGTTTGGTCACAAAAGCAAACTTGTAGAGCTTGAAATTATGAAGATTTCATATCTTGGGTATTTTTCAAGTTGCTACATGTTTTTGAAAGTAATTTTGGAAAAACCGTTTGAGTTCAAAAGCTCGGTGGGGGAAGTGCTACAGTTCACCGACGTATCAGGGCAGGGCAACAAGCGGCATGGGCGTCGGCGATCGCCGTGGCTCTTCCAGGCCGTTTTGGCATGCCCGAGCCATCCACCTCGATGTCGCACGTCTTCCCGTGCCTTCGTCATGGTCACTCGTCTTTTAAAAGCCCAAGCCGCTGTCCTGGCTCATTCTTTCACCTCTGCTTTCGCCGCCGCCGGTCACCACCGCCATAATTTACCGTCGCCACTGCTTCTCAGCTTGTTTGCTCTCGTCCATAGCTCTACAAGCCTCGTACGTAGCCCATGGAACCCTTTGTTGTGCCTCGCCCATCCTAGCTTGCCCGCACGTCCCAGTCTTTTCCATGGCCGGCAACAGAGCCGCCGCGGTTGCCTCACCATGGACCAGTCACTCTAGCCCGTCTCTGCCTTCATTGAGTGCACCAAGATGTTCACGGTGAGCTCCTAAGCGTGAAGCTCGCCTTGTTTTAGTCGCTACCTCGTCGGAGGCGCGTTTTCACCCCCACGCCACCGGGCGGGTCGCCACCGTGTTCGCCATGGCCGCGGTCAAGCCCCCTCGGAGCCTTGTTGTGTTCGTTTTACGTTGTGGTAGTGTTCGCGGGGTCCGAGTGGTGCTGTTGGTGTGGCTCCGCCTCACTGGGGTCTTGCCGCCGACAGGTTAGCCGTCGACGGCCACCGTGGTGTCTGGCCGAGTGAGGGGGAGAAGAGAGCACGGGCGCGAGTGGGCCGGCCTGGCCTTGCTGGGCCGGCACAGAAAAGCAGGCTGAGGAAGAGAGAGAAGAGCGCGGGCGCGCGTGGGCCGCGCGTGCGTGTCCGGTTGGGCCAAGCGGCCGGAGGAAAGCGGGAAGTCGGCCCAGGTTGTTGATTTTCGTTTTTCTTTTTTCTGAAAATGCTAAATAGTGACAAATTTTGTTTAATTTGTTGTGAATTAATTATAGCACCAAAAATGATGAAAGTTTTTTGTGTAGCTTCTTCATGATGTTCTCTTTCATGGAAAAATATGAAATGTCTAATTTGATTATTTTTTGAAAGTTAATTAATTAGCTCCATTAATTAATAAATGGCTTTTCCATAATTTTTCTTGGCTTAATTAATTACCCAAAAATTGTGAAAATTGTCTTGCCACTTAGTTGTGATGTAAGCTTCCTAAAATGAAAATTTGAGATTTATTAGATAACTCTAATTTTATGCTTAATTTATGCTTTATTAATTAATCAGTTAATCAAATGATTAGTGTTTAATCATTTAGGGTGTTGTGTGAATTTTGGATTGATTGTTGACCTTGGGTCATTAACATGTGATGATCCATGACATCTTATTGAGTTGCTTGAGCTCGTTAATTAAGTTTTGTTAATGATAATTAATGTGTTTAACATAGATCATTAATGGTTAATGATTTCTTGTGTAAGTAATTAGTGGTCTTGTGATAGACTTACTTTCCTATTAGATGCAATCTCTTGGGTAAAAAGTTAAGTAGTTCTCTTAACAACATCTTAATGAAAATAATGTTGTTTACTAATTCTATTGGATTACAACTGTACCACGAAGAAAAGTTGTACTCAAGTAGATAACTAATGTTTATCCTTTCTAAATGTCTCTTGTATGTTATACCTTGTTCATCGTCATGCATCATGCATCATGGCATACATTTCATCATGTTAAGCAGAGCATCAATTATTACATGTAGTGATTACGAGAATGAGAAGGTTCGTGCTGAACAAGTATTGACGAGGTTGGTGTTGATCAATATTTGAAAAGGTGTCGTCCACCCGTGGTGTTGGTGTCAAACTTGACTTCTATGAGAACTAACCACCGCTGCAACGCAGGCAAGTCCCGATGCATTTAAACCCTTCCTTGAGTTTTACAAATCGTGATCACTGGTACTATGGTTTACTACATTAAGTAATTAGGAGTTGAGTGATACCTCAATTGTTGCATTATCATCCTTGATTATTGTGATGTCACCCTTGGTACCTGTTTTATTGAAAAATGCATAGTATGCTTCGCTATGCTTAATGAGTTAGGCTTTTAAATGAAATGCTTATATGGCCACGATGGCATACTTGATGAATAATGAAATATGAGAATGAACTTGAAGATCGGGCGGGTGGTTTGGTCACTGCTAACTTGCATTGAGAAAGGAGTCTCAATGTAGTGTTTCCGCCTTGTCAATTAAGGATCGTTTGTTATAGGGCCGCTTGTGTTTTGAGATTTTTCAACTAGCCTCATGCCTTGGTTAAGCCCAAGATGTTAGTGATTCCATTATGAGAACATCTAACCTTGCACTGGAAGTGGAGAGATGGCGAGAGCAGTGTGTACCCTCGGGGCTAGAATTGGGCCGGGTTCGAGGAGTATTGTACTCTCGGGTGGCGATGGACACGTTCTGGTCTTAGGAGATCTAAATGAGGGTTGGCATATGCAAAATTTGGTTGTACATATGTCATGAGGTTAGAGATCCCCAGCTGGGTATAATCGGTTCGAATCGTCGTTGCTCCTCGGTCATGGAGACTCGATCACCTGACCTACATCGTAGTTAAGAATTGGAATTTGAGGAAAGAATAAAGAAGAATCTTGATGAGAATTACTTTGATCTAGATTAGGATCACTTAGAATTGGTTAATGAACCATCAATGATAAAACTAAAATGTTAGAAGTAAGGACTTACTTTAGTAAGCTTTTCTACAAAATAATTTTGATTCTTGAATACATGTACCTTGATTCCTTAAAGCCAGCATATCCTTGGAGTCTTTCCTTTTCGTCGTGTAAGTCTTGCGGAGTACAATTGAGTACTCAGGGTTTGTTAAACCCCTGTTACAGGTGCTGATTGATGCTGCTAGTCAGGTCATGTCGGTGGGCTTGATATGATCTGGTTATCCTCTCCTGACTTAGGTGCTCTATCTAAGTTATCTTCTATAGTTCTAATCGACTTCCGCAATACAAGTTAAGCTTGTAAAAAGTTAACTTAATCGTGAATTACAAATTTATTGTTCTTATTTTCCCGTACTCTGATGTAAAGTTTTATACAAATATTATAATATTGTAGTCACTCTTTTGTTGATCCTGGTATGAGTTGTTAAATGTAGTTGAATCGGGGTCCTGTGAGGGCACCCGATAGATCTTCTTAGGTTATCTGGTGTACATGCATAGCCATCAGAGGTCTTAGGGACAATGACAGGTGCATGTGGGCCATATAATTTACGAGGTTCTGCTACATCTGTTGGTGGGAAAGGACCCATGCCACCATGATCCCTCGGATGGTGCACGAAATGGGTGTCATTTGGAACCACCATGCAAACTATTACAAAATAGTTCAACAAACCAAATATATGAACCAATACTCTTTCATAGTTGAACAACAATAGATGATCACAAGCCTTAGGCCTATAAATGTAAATCATGAAGCCAAACCCTAAAACAAACAAGCTTCATGTAAATGATGTGTACACATACATAATCCAACCCATCTATACAAGAAATCACCACAAAAACCATACAAGTTCAACGACAAACAAAATAGGCAATCACATAAACTGCTAACAAAAACCATACAAGTTCCTACATACTTATATATGCACAAAAATACTACAGTCTAAACCAGTGTACAGAAACCCTAATAAACTGCCAACAAATACCAATCACAAAAACCATACAAGTTCAACAAAAAACAATATATATTGCACGTGATTAACCAAACCAAGTTTGTTTAAACAAAACAAAAGCCAGTATTACACACAACAGTGTAAACCATAGCAGTATACAGTATATAAGCATGAAATAAACCCAAAAAAATTAACAAACATGTGGGACTCATACCTCTGCGAAGACAAGATTCTAACATGAAATGCACATCACAACTTGATAAATGGGAAATAGAGGATGTGAAGAAAGAAAGATAGAAAGAAAGAAAGAAAACACACAAAATGTACATTACCTCGAACTTGCCAGCCTTAGGGGCACAATGAAGAGAGGGAGGAAAAATGAGGTTGGTCGCGATATTTATATCGCCTTGTCGCGCCAGCCATACTGGCATGACAGCTTGTCACGCCACAGTCGACGGTGCGACAAGGTGGGGCCCACGGCCCGCCACACCACCTCTGGTCAACGTCCTGATCCACCGTGGCACCCCTTGTCGCGCCAACGCATGTGGCGCGACTGAGTGATGCTGTCGCGCCAGCCTTGCTGGCGTGACCAAAAGGGTCAGATTTGCAAATATTTATTTTTTGTGATTAATATTAAAATATTATTTAAAAAAGGATTAAAAATAAAAATCCCCCCATATATATATATATATATATATATATATATATATATATATATATATATATATATATATATATATATATATATGCGCGCACTACTAAATTATCAACAAGCTAAATAAGTGTTGTTTCATTTTCTTTATCCGAAAAGAAAAACATAAACCCAGAAAGAAAGAAAAAAGAAGGAACCAAGGAAGGAGAATGGAGGATAAAACAGCTACGGCTGCTGTGAGGAGATTTGCAAATTAAACAACTCCCAATGCTCAGTCACAATCACAGGTCACAGCTCATGGGCACCTAACAGAAGGAACAACTTCCTTGAAATACCTAGAACTACTACTAAACTATCTCATGCGATGAATTGTAGGAGTGACCCAGCTTGACGAGTTGAATATCCTCCTTTGATCAAGAATGCCAGTGAAAGGATCAAGATGCCCAAGAGGGGGGTGAATTGAGCTTTTCTAAAAAATAATTGCAAGAATTAAATTCTACAAGCCAAACTTCATCCCTAGTGCCTACTAGTGTTCCTTGTGATTCTACCGATAAAAGTTTTGCACCCTAAGTTCTAATCCTAGTCAGCATGGCAATTCTAGGAAAGTAAACAAGCAATGAAAGTAATGCACGAAAGTAAATGCTTGAAAGTAAGGGTTAGAAACACGGCGATGTTTTCCCGAGGTATCGGAGAGTCGTCACTCCCCACTAGTCCTCGTTGGAGCACCCGCACAAGGGTGTAGCTCCCTCTTGATCTACGCAAGGATTAAGTGTTCTCTACGGGTTGATTCTTCGACACTCCATCGCGGTGAATCACCCAAAACCGCTCACAAGATGAGTTGGGTCATCCACAAGCTCTCCGGATGATCACCAAACTCCCAATCACCACCAAACCGTCTAGGTGATGACGATCACCAAGAGTAACAAGCTAGAACTCTCACTTGACCACAACAAGCCTAATGAGAAGGTGGATGCACACTTGCTACTCCCTAGTCACTAATGAGGAATCTCAAACTTTGATTCTCAAATCAATATCCTTACTAGGGCTCTTGCACTCCCTTGCACTTCAAAGGTGTTTCTCAGCTGAACAAATGAGCAAGAGACCTCTAAAAGAGGTGAAGGGGATATATTTATACACCCCTCAGACAAATCCAACCGTTACTTGGTAAATTAGCAAAACACGTACTGACCGAACACGCTGGTCGACATGACCGGACGCGCCGGTCGAGTGTAACGGTCGAAAACTGAAAGTCAGCGCTGAGTGACCGGATGCGCCGGTCAGAGGTGACCGGACGCGTCCAATCGTGCAAGAGCTTTACTAGACTTTGACCTAACGCTCGACCGCGTCCGATCATAGTGACCGGACGTGTCCGGTCAGCTAAGGACCTTACTGGAACATGACCGGACACGTCTGATCACTTCACAGTCACGTCCGATTATACTGTTACCCTCTGAAACTCGTGTCATACTGATCACCGCGTCTGGTCCTCTCAGGGACTGCGTCCGGTCAACCAGTTAACGATGCAGTGACTTGTTAGTACTGACCGGACATGTCCGGTCGTGTCAGAAACCGCGTCCGATCAAGGGTAAACTGCTCAAACGACTTAGAAACGCGACGCAACTTGAACCAAGTTGCTTCCAACTGAACTTTAAGCATTACCAGAGCTACCTAGTGCTAAGTTTGACAAGTGTGCACCACACCTAAACAGAAGACTCACCTAGGTCAAGCTACTCGCTCATGCCCCCCTTTATAGTACGATCAAAGGAAAAAACAAAGATCCTAACGACTATTCCGGATGTAACTCAACACCTTGACATCCGAAACTAACTGTCCTTAATCTTGTCGTTGATCCTTTGAAAACCGAAACGATTTCCATCAAGGGACATGAATACCACAGTGCCCAAAGCAGTTATCAACTCCATGACCTAACTTATCAAAGTTTCTGCAAAACACACGTTAGTCATGGTAATAATGCGTTGTTATCAATTGCCAAAACCAACACTGGGGCCTAGATGCTTTCAATCTCCCCCTTTTTGGTGATTTATGACAACACTTAGATTCAGAAGATTTAATAGTTGAGGTTTTTGAACATGCTTGGTTCACATAAGCAAAAAGTTGTAAGCACAAGGGGTTAGGAATTGCTTATGTGTTCCAAGCCAACTGAGTGTACTCATAAGATAAAACATGAAGAGTTAGTACACATAAAGCATAGCTCATACGAAATCAGAGTAAGGCACGGAAACACAACCTTATGAGCTAAAACCAATTAAGTGACATGATATAAAATAAAGTCTCACAAAATCATAGTCACAAAATGCAGGGCGAGAAAATAAACATGATGCATGAATGTAGCACACATGGAAAAGTGAAACCCTCTATCAACACTCCCCCTGAATCTACGCTCTCTCCCCCTTTGGCATCAAATGCCAAAAACTAAACTAAGGATTCGACGGGGGAACAAAAGCTGTCGTGTCGGGTGCCGAGGAGCGTGGAGTGATCACGAACTGTGAAGTATCCTCCTCAGACTCTGAACTGTTAGGCTGACCCTCTGTAGATAGACGTGGCAGTGAAGCGGTCTGGGTCTGTAGAGCAGGTGCAGGAACTGAAGGTGAAGTAGCAACAATATGAGCAGTCACTGTCGCCTAAGCCTGAAAGACACCAAGAGTGGGAGGATCTGTCGATGCAACTGATGATGGCACTGTCTCTGTAGTCCCAGCCCCTGACACTAGAGGAAGAGCAGTCTTTAAAGCTGACATCCCTGTAGTGGTCTCAACAGTGGTGTACGAGGGTGTCGGCTGTCCAGTCAGCTCACTGTAGGTGGCACTCAAGTCAGTGAACGGAGTGCCTGAGAGGAGGTGAGGTCTCGGCTGAGCTGGTGGAGTAAATCCCGTCTGAATGGGAGTGTAGCTCGGGGACTGGAATGTCTGAGGAATCTGCTGCTGGGGAGAGGTGAACTGAAAGCTCGGCTGGCCCTGACTTTGAGGTCCACTGGACTGTAGTGCTGGAGTCAGGACAGACGGTGGTGGAGGTACCCCAACAGTGACAAGGTGTGGCAGGAGCTCTAGATACTGCTGCTGGGTGGCTGCCTGCTGCCTCTGCATCTCGAACTGCTGCCTCTGAAACTCCAGCTGCTGCCTCTGGAACTCGTCCTGACGAGCCTGAATCTAAGCGAATGCGGCAGCTGTGTCCTGAGCCTGTCTCTGCATCTGAATCTCCTGTCTCTCTTGGGCCTGGGTCAACCTCTCAAGTATAGCCACCATGGCTAGGTCTGAGCGGGAGGCTGAGCCTGAACCACTGGCCTCATGGTCGTGAGGTCGAGGAGAGCGGTACCGGGGGATGGGTCGATAATCCTTATCTATGCTGTCAGTAGCAACATCCTCAACTGGATCAGCTGGCTGAGCATCAAGATCTACTAGCTCGGCCTCAGCAAGACCCTGAATGGTCTCGTCCTGCTCAGCAGCTGTCCCTGGTACCTCTGGCCTCTGACGCTGTCCTAGGCCAGGTGTCTGCTCTCTGGTAACTGAAGCCCACAGCTATCGAATATCATACTCTGAAAAAGCTATGGTGGTATCAGATATCTCAGCTCTAATCTCTGCAGGCAGGTCATACGCAGATCTAATAAGAAAACAGATCCAATGAGCATAAGGAAGCTGCATGTGACCCTTGAATCCCTCTGCCAAAGTATCCTTCATCTCACATAGCATCAGATCCCAAATATCAAACGGTGTCTGTGAGATAAGGTGATGCACCACCCATAACTGCATACGGGTCAGTCCCTCTCTATATCCTAGCCTCAGAAGAAGTGTCATCCTCACAATAGCATCCAGTACTCTAGCTAGAGGTGTCAGGCTGGCAGGTATACGTCTAGATCCCTCGCCAAAAGGCTCACGGAAGCAGGGTCTGATCGTGTCTGTAGGTGGCACTATCCCTCCATGAGGACATCGAGGAGGTGCGGTCTGTCCAAAGCACAGCTGGTGTATCTTCGTCTCTGAAGCTGGGAGTCTGAGAATCTCCTATACCCTGGTGCTGTATAGTCTGCGGTCACGGCCTCTGAATGCAAAGTGAATAAACTCATGTGCTGGGTCAATCCAAAGTGAAGAATAGAACTCTCTGACCCACGTCCCGCAGTAGGCTCCAGTCCGTCCAAGAAGATCTAACAAGCCAGGTAGAAAGGACAAGTGTGGACGGAGCTGCTCACCAACCACCTCAACTAAGGCCTCCAGTCGACAGACTCTCTGCGGTCTGAATGCAATCCACCTATCAACATAGGCTCTATAGAAGTCCTTGTGCAGAGGTGTGTAGAAGCCCTCTGAAGCCCGGGGATCCCGCTGAGGTGGGAACCACCGACTAACCTCAACGAACCTGAGAGCCTATACCTGTCTAGCTGTAGCTCCCCTGAGGTCAAAATGCTCAACTGGGGGGTGACCTCGAGCCCTAGGAGGTGGGCGACCTCCACGACGCTGACCCTCTGCCCTGGGAGTCACCATAGCTCGCGTACGTCCTGAGCGACGACGCTGTGGAGAGTGAACTGACTGCTCCTCTGTCTCCTCTGGGTCCTCTGTGGGCTGCTCTGTAGGTGCATCCTCAGTCTCTTCTGTGGCCTTAGTACCGAGCTGTCGACCTTCAAGGTGAAAGCGACTCTCGCCAATACGAATCCCACTACTCCTGCCACCTCTCTCTGCTGCCTCTGCTGCATCTGCCTAAGCCACCTCTGCCTCTGTGAGTGTTCTCTTTCTCTTCTTGATGGCTATCTTCACTCGCTTGTCACGAGCTACCTCTGTCCTCCTGGGAGGACTTTCATCCCCGTCACTAGGTGCACCACCAGCATTCTTGCAGCGAACCATACTGACAAACTGCTGTGTCTGAGAAAAACTAGATAGTGACAGATGGTGTACTGACTCTCGTGAGGCTTGGCCTCAATCCGGCTTGGCCTCGGATTCATAGCTGATCACCTGACACACAAAGCACCGACAGGACGCACTGAAACGATAGAATAGATGGATCTACTATAAGCAACATATATTATCTAATAGATGAGTGAGATCCTAATGAAAGCAAGCATATTAGATAAGATGTGAATAGACCGCGATAGCTACCTCAGATGAGCAAAGTTCCGATGAACAGAAGATGATCTCAACGCGCTAGGGTTACCCGGAAACGACGATCAAAACCCTGGATTACCGATGAGATCAAAGATTGTATTAGTAAATCACCGAAAATTCATCGGTAAACCCTAATCCAAGGCAAAGAAGTCACCTTACGGAGACGGAGACTCTCGCGGAGACGGAGACGCTCGAAAAACCTTGGCTAGGGTTAGGTCTCTGCGGGAGGGAGGAAGACTCCGCAGGAACAGTGAGCCTGGACTTCGGTGGCGCACGCGCGGTAGAGAGGGTGGCGCACGGGGCGACTGCGGTAGTGCGGCAGCTGCAGTGGCGCACGGGCAGCAAGCGCGGACACGCTGCGGCGGCAGCACGGGCAGTGAGCATGGGCGTGCGCGGTGGTGCGGACAGCGAGCAAGGGCACGCGGCGGTGGTTCCGGTGGCGCGCGCGGCTGCGAGCGCGGGCGCGGAGGCACGGCGCGGCTGTAGTGGCGAGGAGGCGGCGCTCGGTGAGGAGACGGCGTTCGGCGAGGATGCGGTTAGGGCAAAAAGGCGGTGGCGGATTGAAGAAAGAAGAACGAGATCGGAAACGTATGGTTAAAAAGGATGAGATCCGCTTTTCGCGCGATGACCGGACGCGGGGGTCGCATGACCGGACGCGGTAAGGCAGCGTCCGGTTAGAGTCCAGTAAGCTCCTGGAATGACCGAACACGTCCAATTAGGCATGATCGGACGCTGATAGAGTCCGGTCATAGATTGCCCGGAAAACTCAAGCGGATGACCGGACACGGTGGTGATGGCCGGGACCGGACACGGTGGTCAGCAACGACGTGTCTGGTGCAGCATCCGGTCACAGATCTTAGAGAAGTTTTTTGGGATGACTGGATGCGCTGGTGGATGTCGGGATCGGACGCGGTGGTCAGCAACGACGCGTCCGGTGCAGCGTCTGGTCCCGCGTCCGGTCGCTGTTTAACGCCTTTCTTCAATCCGATCTGCGACGCGACTTCTCCCAATCAAGTTCCAATTCAAAGAGACTCAAATAAACACCAATTGGAACCTGATATGAGTGACCTCACTCAAACCCTCAAGTTTTTCAAAGTATTTTGCCTTAGGCTAGTATTATTTTTAAGAAAATACGCAATAAACACCCGAGGAGCAACGTATGGCCATGCAATAGAGTTTATGAACCCTTGGGAGCTTCAAATGCTCTCTCTATTCATGGACGAACACAGAGGTTACTCAAAGGTAAACCGAAAAGAAACGACAAAGCAACAACCATCCATATGCAATGCAAAGCGAGAAAGGAAAACTAGGTTGCTTGTCAAGTTTGATCCACGGTTAGGCTTCTTCACTCCTCCAAAGGAGGGTTATCGTAACCGTGTTAGACAAGTTCTAGATGCATTGAGGGAAATTAAACATGACATATAATACAATGCAATGCAAGGGACAACACAAGCTCATTTTTTAAAGTTACTAGAATCAAGCACATTTAGTTCACTTCTCAACCTACAAAAGGTAGCCTCATCTAAGGGATTAGTGAAGATATCCGCTAATTGATTTTCACTTCTTACACCTTCTAGTGATATATCATTTTTAGCAATATGATCTCTTAGAAAGTGGTGGCGGATATCAATGTGCTTGGTGCGTGAGTGTTGTACTAGATTATTAGCAATTTTAACGGCACTTTCATTGTCACATAAAAGTGGCACCTTTTCAAGAACAACTCTATAGTCTAGGAGGATTTGTTTTATGTATAAGATTTGTGCACAACAAGCCCCCACGGCAATGTATTCCGCCTTAGCGGTGGACAAAGCCACACTATTTTGCTTTTTAGATGACCAAGATACTAAGGACCTCCCAAGCAAATGGCACCCTCTGGATATGCTTTTTCTATCAATTTTGCAACCGGCATAATCCGAATCGGAATAGCCAACTAGTTGGAATCTAGCTCCTTTGGGGTACCAAAGACCGATGCTTGGGATGTACTTAAGATATCTTAAAATCCTTTTTACGGCACTTAGGTGAGGTTCTTTAGGGCATGCTTGAAAGCGAGCACACATGCACACACTAAACATGATATCAGGCCTAGATGCGGTAAGATACAACAAGCTACCAATCATAGAACGATAGAGAGTTTGATCAATTGGTTTACCTCCCTCATCTAGGTCAAGATGTCCATTAGATGGCATTAGGGTCTTGATTGGCTTACACTCTTCCATCTTGAATCTTTTGAGAAGATCCTTGGTATACTTTTCTTGAGAGATGAAAATCTCTTCTCTTATTTGCTTGACTTGAAAACCAAGAAAGAATGTTAGCTCACCAATCATTGACATCTCGAACTCCTTTGACATCAATTCACCAAATTCTTTGCAATAATCTTTATTTATTGACCCGAAGATGATATCATCAACATAGACTTGACAAATGAAGATCTCTCCATTAAGCTTCTTGGTGAATAGTGTGGTGTCAACCTTCCTAATAGTGAAGCCCTTCTCAATGAGGAAGTCCCAGAGGCGCTCATACCACGCTCTAGGGGCTTGCTTGAGCCCATATAGCGCCTTGGACAACCTATAAACATGATTAGGATATCTAGGGTCTTCAAACCCGGGAGGTTGTTCAACATAGACTAGTTCATTTATGAAGCCATTTAAAAATGCATTTTTCACATCTATTTGATATAGTTTCATTTCATGATGCGATGCATATGCAAGAAGGATACGAATGGCTTCAAGTCTTGCAATGAATGTAAAGGTCTCTCCAAAATCAAGACCTTCAACTTGAGAGAACCCCTTTGCAACTAGTCTTGCCTTGTTCCTCACTACTACGCCTTGATCATCTTGCTTGTTGCGGAACACCCACTTGGTTCCAATGACTCTTGCACCTTTTGGTTGCTCTTCAAGTGTCCAAACTTGATTGCGGGCGAAGTTGTTCAATTCTTCGTGCATGGCATTCACCCAATCCGGATCTTGAAGAGCTTCTTCTACATTCTTAGGTTCAAGACAAGAGACAAAAGAGTGATGTTCAATAAAAGAAGCAAGCTTTTGAGATCGAGTCATTACACCCTTTGTAGGACTCCCTATGATGAGATCTTGTGGATGTGCTTGAAGTAGAGGTGAGTTTCTTCTATCAACCACTTGAGGAGAGGGTTGGGGAGCATCAACATCTTGAGCTTCTGCCTCGGCTTGTTCATGAGAGACATGAGTATCTTCATTTTTAACTCTCTCATTCTTATCATCATTTTGAGGCACATGTGATGAAGATGGTGGATTGACAATTTGTACATCCTCTTCATCATCTTTAGGCTTGATGTCTCCTACTAGCATGTTCTTCATTGCCTCTCTCAATGGTTCATCACCTACATCATCACAATTCTTAATTGCTCCTTGGGAGCCATTAGATTTATCAAATTTCACATCATATGTTTCTTCAACCAAACCGGTGACATGGTTAAATACTCTATATGCTTTGGACTTTGATGAGTAACCAACAAGAAAACCAATATCACAAAGTCTTTGAAACTTCCCTAGGTGTTGACGCTTTTTGTAGATGTAGCATTTGCAACCAAACACCCGGAAGAATGAGACGTTCGGCTTCTTTCCATTTAGCAACTCATAGAGAGTCTTGCCAAGAAACTTTTGTAGGAACAGACGATTTGAAGCATAGCATGCGGTGTTGATTGCCTTGGCCCACAATTTTTTCGGTGTATTGTACTCATCTAGCATTGTTCTTGCAAGGGTGATCAAAGTCCGGTTCTTTCTCTCAACTACACCATTTTGTTGAGGAGTGTAGGTTGATGAAACTTCATGCTTGATTCCAATTTCATCACAATAAGCTTCAATGTTTGTGTTGTCAAACTCTTTGCCATTGTCACTTCTAATCTTCTTTATCTTGACTTCTAATTCATTTTGAGCTCTCTTTGCAAATTTCTTGAAGCAATTTGCCACTTCGGATTTGTCATGAAGAAAGAAAGTCCAAGTGTATCTTGAGAAATCATCCACAATCACAAGACAATAGAGATTTCCACCCAAGCTCTTATAAGTTGTAGGACCAAACAAATCCATGTATAGAAGTTCTAACACTCTTGATGTTGACATGTAGGCTTTGGTTGGATGAGTATTTGCAACTTGTTTGCCGGCTTGACATGCACTACAAGGTTTGTCCTTCTCAAACTTTACATCCTTCAAACCTCTCAGTAATTCTTTCTTCAATAGCTTGTTGAGAGTGTTCAGTCCAACATGAGCAAGCCTCCTATGCCAAAGCCATCCAAGTGTAGTTTTGGTGAACAAACATGTCATCAAGTTTGCATCTTCGGAGGTGAAGTCAACAAGATAGAGATTATTGTATCTAAAGCCTTTGAAAATCACTTGCTTGTCATCTATCTTTGTAACTACCACTTCATTGGGAGTGAACAAGCATTGGTAGCCAAGGTCACAAAGTTACCCAACGGATAGTAAGTTGAAACTCAATGAAGCAACATAGAGCACATTTGAAAGAGAGTGATCATTTGATATTGCAATCTTGCCTATACCCTTGACTTTTCTCTTTGAATTGTCCCTAAATATGATCTTGTCTTGACATACCCCATTCTCTTCAAGTGAGGTGAACATACGAGGATCACCGGTCATATGTTGAGTGCAACCACTATCAATAACCCAATGAGATCCACCGGTCTTGTAGTTCACCTACACACAAGAGATCAAGCTTTTTATTTAGTGACCCAAACTTGAGAGGGGCCCTTGACTTTCTCAACTAGTGACTTGACAACCCATATTTTCTTAGGCCTATTCTTATTGGGGGGACCCAAGAACATGACTTTCATCTTTCCACTTGAATCTTTTCTAAGCATGTAATGAGCATTGAAAGCAAAGGGTCTAGCATGCTTGGGCAAGGGTTGTGGTGGTGGAGTTTTGCACTCATGAGCAAAATGGCCTTCTTGTCCACACTCAACATATCTCTTTGGCTTGGGCTTTGATTTGCTTTGTTGTTGTTGAGCTTTAGCCTTCTTCTCTTGATTTGCCAAGTAACCAATGCCACTTCTATCCAACTTCATGACGGTGTTCATGAGTAGCTCACTTTACAAATGTTGGCCTCTTGTGAACTTGCTTAGGCCGGTCTTGAGATGCTCTTTTTCTTGCTTGAGCTTTTTGTTCTCTTCAATAAGTGACTCATTTAATGTTTGCTTTTCAAGAGCCATCAATTTCTTGTTATCATTTCTAAGCATCTCATTTTCACTCTTAAGCTTGAAATACTCATCATAGTTGTCGGTCTCAACCACACTCTTGCCTTTGCCGCTAGAGCCTTGCTCAAAGTTCTCAATAATCAAATCATCACATGATGTAGCTATATCAATCTTAACAATTTGGTTAGTAGCATCATATGTCTCAAGAGCAAGCTCATTAGCAACAATAAGACTATCATAGTTGATTTTTAATATAGTATATTTGTCTTTTAACAAGTTGTGCCTAGTGTTGAGCTCATCATGCTTCTTCTCAAGTTTATCATGTTCATCTCTAAGCTCTTTGTTAGAAGTTTTGAGCTCCTTGAGAGTAGAAGACATAATTTCATTTTGATCTTTGAGCTCATCACTAGTCTTATGTGCATTCTCAAGCTTAGATGAGAGTGAGTCATTTTCATTTTGGAGCTCATCATTTTCATTTCTAGTTCTTCTTATGATTTTAGAATATTTGTTCAACAATTTTACAAGTTCATCATAAGAAGGTGCATCATATTTATCATCACTATCACTATCATCATCATCACTTTCATTGTTTTGTACCTTTTGTTCACCCTTGGCCATAAGGCATAGGTGAGAAGTAGACGATGATGGTGAAGATGGCGGTGAAGGTGGTGATGAAGATGTCAGTGAAGATGATGATGGCCCAATCACAAATGCGGCAACCTTCTCTTTCTCATCGTCGCTCTCATCGCCGGAGGACTCACATGATGACTCAATGTCGGTGAGCCAATCACCAACAATGTAAGCTTTGCCTCTCTTCTTCTTGTTGTAGAACTCTTTTCTCTTGTCATCTTTCTTTTTGTATGGCTTGTTCTTCTTCTTCTCATCTTCTTCATCACTTGAATCATTTCTCTTGTCCTTGTTCTTGTTCTTGTACTTGTCTTTTGGAGGCTTCGGGCATTAATGAGCTAAGTGGCCAAGTTCACCACAATTGTAGCAATCTATCTCGGATATTGGCTTCCTTTTGCTACTTGTGAAGAACTTCTTCTTCTTACCATCGAACTTGATGCCACTCTTGTTGAGCTTTTTTAGCATCTTGGTGGTCTTTCTCACCATGAGTGCAAGTGATGCATCATCAATATCACTTTCACTTGAGCTTTCTTGCACCATCATGGCTTGGCCCTTCTTCTTTTTCTTTTCATGGCTAGCTTTGAAGGCCAAGTCCTTCTTCTTGGAAGATGATGAGCCCTCTTCCGGAGTGATGTGCATGTACATCTCATGTGCATTGATCTTTCCCAATACTTGTGTCGGTGTTGCGGTGGAGAGATCACTTTGG
Organism: Saccharum hybrid cultivar R570; assembly: GCA_038087645.1. Taxonomy (NCBI): domain Eukaryota; kingdom Viridiplantae; phylum Streptophyta; class Magnoliopsida; order Poales; family Poaceae; genus Saccharum; species Saccharum hybrid cultivar. The sequence continues at coordinate 1,272,672 of JAQSUU010000810.1, forward strand.
TGAAGTACGGTGACAATGTGCCCATACTTCTCAACGGGAAGAACACTCAAGATTCTCCTTACAACATCCGATTGACTCATTTGAGTGAGTCCAAGAGCATTGAGATCCTCTACAAGAACTTTCAATCGAGTGTACATTTCATTAGCACTTTCTTTGGGAAGCATCTCAAAAGAATTAATTTTCTTTAAAGCAATATGATAGCATTCCTCACGCTCACTCTTAGTTCCCTCATGGAAAGCACAAAGGTTTTCTCATAATTCATGAGTGTTTTTAGCATTACGCATACGATTGAAGATATCCTTGCCAAGGCCTCGGTAGAGTGCATTTTTTGTCTATGCATTCCACCGGTCGTACTTCTCCTCGTCACCACTTGGGTTGGTGGGATCCCTAATAGGGGGAAGCCCTTCGGTTGCGGCTCTAAGGCATCCAACATCTGTGGCTTCGAGGTACGCCTCCATACGAAATTTTCAATATGGAAAATCGTCTCCCTCAAAGGTGGGAGGTGGTCCTTCCCCATTAGACATCTTGCTCTAGGCGGTGAAGCCTAAATAATGAGCAACACGGCTCCGATACCAATTGAAAGGATCAAGATGCCTAAGAGGGGGGTGAATTGGAATTTTCTAAAAAATAATTGCAAGAATTAAATCCTACAAGCCAAACTTCACCTCTAGTGTCTACTAGTGTTCCTTGTGATTCTACCGATAAAAGTTTTACACCCTAAGTTCCAATCCTAGTCTAGCATGGCAATTCTAGGAAAGTAAACAAGCAATGAAAGTAATGCGCGAAAGTAAATGCTTGAAAGTAAGGGTTAGGAACACGGCGATGTTTTCCCGAGGTATCAGAGAGTCGCCACTCCCCACTAGTCCTCGTTGGAGCACCCGTGCAAGGGTGTAGCTCCCCCTTGATCCGCGCAAGGATCAAGTGCTCTCTACGGGTTGATTCTTCGACACTCCGTTGCGGTGAATCGCCCAAAACCGCTCACAAGATGAGTTGGGTCATCCACAAGCTCTCCGGATGATCACCAAACTCCCAATCACCACCAAACCGTCTAGGTGATGGCGATCACCAAGAGTAACAAGCTAGAACTCTCACTTGATCACAACAAGCCTAATGAGAAGGTGGATGCACACTTGCTACTCCCTAGTCACTAATGAGGAATCTCAAACTTTGATTCTTAAATCACTATCCTTACTAGGGCTCTTGCACTCCCTTGCACTTCAAAGGTGTTTCTCAGCTGAACAAATGAGCAAGAGACCTCTAAAAGAGGTGGAGGGGATGTATTTATACACCCCTCAGATAAATCCAACCGTTACCTGCTAAATCAGCAAAACATGTACTGACCGGACGCGCTGGTCGACATGACCGGACGCGCCGATCGAGTGTAACAGTCGAAAACCGAAAGTCAGCGCTGAGTGACCAGACGCGCCGGTCAGAGGTGACCGGACGCGTCCGATCGTGCAAGAGCTTTACTGGACTTTGACCTGACGCTCGACCGCGTCCGATCATAGATGACTGGACGCGTCCGGTCAGCTAAGGACCTTACTGGAACGTGACCGGACGCGTCCGATCACTTCACAGTCGCGTCCGATTATACTGTTACCCTCTGAAACTCATGTCAGACTGATCACCGCGTCCGGTCCTCTTAGGGACTGCGTCCGATCAACCAGTTAACGACGCAATGACTTGTTAGTACTGACCGGACGCGTCCGGTCGTGTCAGAAACCGTGTCCGGTCAAGGGTAAACTGCTCAAACGACTTAGAAACGCGACGCAACTTGAACCAAGTTGCTTCCAACTGAACTTTGAGCATTACCAGAGCTACCTAGTGCTAAGTTTGACAAGTGTGCACCACACCTAAACAGAAGACTCACCTAGGTCAAGCTACTCGCTCATACCCCCCTTTATAGTACGGTCAAAGGAAGAAACAAAGATCCTAACGACTATTCCAGATGTAACTCAACACCTTAACATCCGGAACTAACCGTCCTTAATCTTGTCGTTGATCCTTTGAAAACCGAAACGATTTCCATCAAGGGACATGAATACCACAGTGCCCAAAGCAGTTATCAACTCCATGACCTAACTTATCAAAGTTTCTGCAAAACACACGTTAGTCATGGTAATAATGCGTTGTCATCAATTGCCGAAACCAACACTGGGGCCTAGATGCTTTTAGCCAGCTATTTAGAGGTTGTAAGGAGGTGTAACTAAAAACCCTCCGATCCTCCGGTTCTGATCTTTCCACACATTCCAGTACCAAGATAGATTATTACACATTTACATTGTCAAAATCCTTTTGCATTTCTTTTGGTATTTTGCTATCAACAGGTACCCTGCATCTCCCTTTCCTCCAATATTTATACATAGAGCCCGATAGGTCCATGTTTTCCCAAATGACGTGAGAAATCTTCCTCTAGAATCCGACAAATGCTATAAACCTAACACACGAGCAGAGTAGAAAGGCGTCAGGCCTTGCTAGGGCTCTATCCCCTTGCCCCTGCGAGGCGGTGTCAACCACTCAAGGCTCAAGGTCACACCTGGGGCATGACACTGCGACAAGGATGAGCGCGCGGCCACTGCGTGGGGAGGCACAAGCCCGCAAGTCAACCTCTCCCCGCATGCGCCCGCTCCCATGGCGTGCGATGGCCGCCGCGAGGACAATTCCAGACGAGGCATAATGGCAACTCCTGCTCCTGACGGTCAGCTCCAAGCTCCAACAGAGGATGTCAGAGATGGTTCAACACTATTGGCTATGACCATGGATGAGGGATGGCGCCGATGCCACCACCGGCACGAAGATTAGGACATGAAACCCTACAACTCCCTTGGCCACCAAGGGAGCTTCTAGAACTAAGGCAGGGCAAGGGCTCCTATAGAGGGGGATCGGGCCCTAGATCAATCTGAGAAACCCAAGATCACTAGCTTAGCACTCTCCTACCAACTCTCCCTCTTCTCCATTGTAAGAACTCGATTGAGCATTCTAACACGAAGAACTAGATGTTGGACTTAGGGCTTAGACGCCCAGACAAGGATAAATCCTTTGTGTCTTGAGTGCTTAACCACCGGAGTCCCTCACATCGACCTACCCATCGAATCACTAATCACTACTCGTGGTATCGAACCCACAACACTCCCTTTCTCGATTAGGGTCACAAAGGCAGTGACAGCTGAATGCAAGGGCGATTGCTGCAGAGACGGTCCGGAGTAGGAGTCCCAATGGCTACAAAGTCCCCAAGAGGGGTGGCGTAGGGATCATGAGAGCGAAGGAACCGGCGGTGGCGACTTCCCTCAGGCCCACCCATGGGTGCAAGGTGGGACACGCGGGGCGGCAGTGACCCACGAGGCAACACTACACGTGGTTGCGAGAGCTAGCAGTGACACGTGAGGTCGGTATGACAAACGGTGGCGCATGAGTTTTGGATGATGGCGATGCAGGGGAGCAGAGATGGCTGCAACATGCAGGGACGCTGATGGCATTGGCTATTATACACTGCGGCAGGGATGGTGGTGGCAGCATGGAACGTGAACGGGTGGTGGTGGTGACACACTAGGTTGAGATGGTGGCTGCAGTGTGTAGGCAAGAGGAGGTGGTGGCAGTGGTGGCACGGGCTTAGCAGCCAGAAACATGGAACATGGCCACGTTCCTCGTTCCGGAAACGTTTTTCCAAGGACTTCCACGTTCCTGTAGGAATATTTACGTTCCCACGTTATAAAATAACACCACAAGTTCCTATTCTCTTGTGGAAATATGGCTGCTAAGTGCGTGAGGGAGGCAGGCGATGTGTGGCAGTGGCGGCATCACTAGAAACCTAGGCCCGAGCTGACGACATGCATCCAAAACCAATTTTGTTCCGTTCCATCCGAAGTTAGAATAGCCCATGGAGGCAAGAAAGCCCAACATGAAGGTTAGTCGAAGCCGGTGCAAATATGTTATTTTGTCTAGTTTGCGAAACCACGAGTAATTAGTTTTATTTCTTCTCCTTGTGGTTGTTTTCATGTAATTTTCTCTTCCCACCGAAGTGCATGGATTCCATGACCCGCTTGTACAAGCTCTTTCTACCTATAATGCAAAAATACATAGCTCTCGAGAAGGAAAACAAAACACTAATGCTACCACCGCAGGGCGCAGGCCGTAGAGGGGCGATGGCTGCTACTGCTAGTGACGGTCTGACGGAGGGCGAGGTGACCAGGTGGTGCCGTGGTGGCAAACATGGCTTCGGTGTGGGTGTCGCAGACAAACCACATGGGTTGGGTACGGTGTGCCTAGATGAACACGCATCGCAAGGACTCCACGAGCCCACGCACTGTGATACAATCGTGTGCTTGGTTGTGACCGTGCCACGAAACCATATTATTACCAGTTAATTAATCTATAAGCATGTGTAAGCACTATTCTGGGCCTAGTTCAGATATAGTAATCACATTAAATTCTGCGCTCTCCCGCAGTTTATATGCACACCTTTCGCTCGTTACTTCATCACTGTGGTTGTGTTTAGATGGCGAAAATTTTTGCAAAATGCTACTGTAACATTTTTCGTTGTTATTTGACTATTAGTGTTCAATCATAGACTAATTAGACTTAAAGATTCGTCTCATGAATTACGGCTAAACTGTGTAATTAGTTTTATTTTTTATTTATATTTAATGTTTAATGCATGTGTCTAAAGATTCGATATAATAGGAAATCTTAAAAAATTTTGTAAAATTTTATGAAACTAAACAAGGCCCGACTGGGACAACTTCACAATGTCCTGCTAGAATTATGTTGACAATGAGCTCTTGCATAAACCTATCCACTACGTACTAGTGCTGCATACCAATGAGCAGTAGGCCTATATATACGTACCACTGTACTATAGCCAGTAGGATACGCTCGATTGCTTTCTTTCAACGAACACCAAAGGCATACAATGCTCTGAAGCAGCCAAGCAGGTGTGGTCCGGGGATCGGAGACGATACTGATGGCTAGTGCGACTTTCTATCAAACGCACGTCCCCGTTGTCCTCTGCAGCTTGATATGCTATGCCAACCGTGAACTTCAAGGGGAAAACAATCATTGGAGCTCTTCACTAGTACAAGCTGCATAGTAGTAAGCTCTGTTATTAGTACTCGCACATTTTGTGATCACAGAAGGCACAAATTTAAGAAACTGATGCAGCATCACATCGAACTGCAATAAACGTCTATAAAAAGTGCAGAGTACAGTTTCTTGAAGAAGAAACTATATATGCATAATGAGCGGACGAAGACGAGGAGATCGAGTTGGAATATTCATCACTTTATTTTGACTGCATCTCAAATTAAGGGTTTGTTCCTTCAAAAGTTTGTAGCGTTCCTGGAATAGTACTGAAGTTGTGGTTGATCGGGTTATGTCCGGAAAAGGATATCAAAAGGTTTAGTGTTGCTAAAAAAATGCTAAAGTTAGTTTTCTTTCAGATGATGGTTGTGTCTGGAAAAGAGGAGCATATCGGGTGATGATCGTGTCCGAAAAAGAAGAGCAACAACATGAAATAGCATAATCGGCCTATCGGCCTATCGGCTGCTCGGTGGCCGACTGGCCTGTCGACCAACCAGAAGCTAACTAGGCATGTCGGTAGTCCAGCTACGGCTAACTAGACATGTCGGTAGTCCAGGTACGGACAGGTCTGCTATCGCCCGTCGGCTTTTGAGCAGCCAACGCGGCCGTTGGACAGTCGACAAGATGCTAATTTTTGATTTTTGTATAACAGTTTCTAGATTTACCATTCTATACCCCCTAATAATATATATATATATATAAAGAGTAAAATTTCTGTCAAGATTTTTTTTCCACCTCTTTTTCTTCCACTCCATGTTCTATTCCAGTTCGGGTTGTCCTCCGATCTTAAATCTTCCACGTCCGATTTTTCTCTATAAAGAGGCAAAATTTCTTCTTCTTTTTTTTGGTTTGGTCTGGCCTAATCCGCATTCTTTTTTCATCTATCCGTGTCTAATTAGCTTATGTTGTCCGTCATCTTGCCTCACGGAGTCCGGCTCAGCCTCGTGTCATTGGAACGCCTACGATCAAATTAGGAATCTATTCCCCGTGGCCGTCCATGACTCGCAGACATCAGAAATAATAAATATAAATATAAATATAAATATAAATATAAATATAAATATAAATATAAATATAAATATAAATATAAATATAAATTAAGAACGAGAATTTAGGAAGACGAGCACATGAGCATCATTGCGGGCAGCAGGTCGACGCGGCGCTGGCACGATGCACCCGGCGCACGCACACGCGCCAGATCACATCGCGTGAGCGTGCCGAGCCTCACCTGGCACTGAAGATGCCGATGGAGAGGCGCAACGCGGCGCTGCTCCCCGGCGGGTCGACGCGGCGCTGGCACGATGCACCTGGCGCACGCACACGCCCAAGACCACATCGCGTGAGCACGCCGAGCCTCACCTGGCAGTCCGGCACTGAAGATGCCGATGGGGAGGCCCCCAGCGCTTCTGCCCGGCGAGCTTTCTTGAGTCGATCCGTGATAGCAGTAGCTCTAGAGGTGTTGTTGTGTCGATGGCTTTCAAGGCCCTCGCGTGGACATGCTGCACCTGCAGTAGCTGCCGACAAGACAGAAGACCGGGCGATGAAAAATTGACAGAGCGAACTAGAGAGATGCAGGTGGAGCCGATGCTTCGCGCGAGGTGTTCGGGCAACTGGTCTTTGCCGATTTGCTGCTTCACTTCTATCGAATAAGAGAGGGGGATCCGGGGATCAGCTGGATTGGATGGTTCTTCTGCTGGTGCTTGGCATCAACAAGGGAAGGAGATATGTGTTGCCTGTTTGCATCCGGTCCGGTGCGAGGGAGCGGCTAGGCCAGCTACAGCTTATTGCTTGGTGGAGAGAGCAGCATAAGAACGAGATGAGCAAAGTTTAGGGTCTCATGCTTCTTGGATTGGAATTTGGCATGACGGGAAGTTAGAGCTAGAGCTGCGCTCGGATTGGGAAGCCGTGCTGATGTATTCGATTTATTTTAGGAAGAAGATAGAGATAGCAGCAAGGCCGTTGGCAGAAGAAAGGAGACGCCCTCTCCTGCTGTTGTCTTTCTCTCGTGGAGAGAGAAAGAATAGGAATCGAAGGATTTTCGCACAGCACTGTTGAGAATTCTTGATTTTTGGAAATCTAATCTAAGAAAGATAAAAAGAGATAAATATGTGAGCATGCATATGGGTTTTAAATATCACGCTTCCTATATTTAAATCGACGGAAATTTGAGGTGCTTTCAGACGACGTGCCAGCTCCCACGCGCCTGCACCCGCGCCCCCACTAGAGTTAAAGAAGATGGAGAGCTGTCGCCATCGGCCTCCCTCTCCGACCTCTCCCCCTCTTTCGTCTCCAAATTCGGCGGGCATTGAAGGGGTTCTGGAGGCAAGCCGGCCAAGCAGTGGGGGCGGGTGGCTTTGGGTCCTAGCGATGGTGGAGGCAACCGGGACAGGTCGTGGCAGGGGCGTCATAGCCGTTCTCGCCAGAGTTGGAGAAGAAAGCAGTGGCGGAAGAGGGGTAGGGGAAGAGGGAGGTCGCCGCAGGCGTGGTAGGGTTTCAAGCTTTTGTTAATAATAGATTAAAATGTGATGGTAGTTGCTGCTCGAGATTTTCTCCACGTGAGGCTGATTTTTTTGTTCTCTCCATTAATAAGATTTTGGACTATATTTTTATCTATACTATATAATGGTAGAGGTGGCTAGTTTCTTATAGAAAACAAAATAGATCTAATGGTTATAAATGACTGGTCTTTTGATTGGATGGTTGGATGTTTCTGATTAACGTGATAATTTCTAGCATTTATCTTTTTTCTTAGCGTGTCTGGTGAGAATTAAAGTGGAGGCTTCATTGGGGTCTCTAATTAATAATAGTGTCATGTATTAATTCTTCAACATCTGCATATTAAACGTTGAAGCTCAAACATATTAAATAAAAAATATATATATTATTGACTCGTAGCAACGCACGGGCATATTTACTAGTAATCAATAAAAAACATTAAAAAATTCCGGTGAAATGCAGCATCATCGGTTTATATGCCCTTGTGGCAACCATAGCCTTTTTTTAGCAAGGCAAGGCAACCATGGCCTGGTGACGGACACACGTGTGGCAGCGGCGGCCCGGTGGCGACCTTCCGTTCAGATGGCCCAATGACGACCTTCCGTTCAGACGGCCCAGCAGCGAGCTTCGTATGACGGCCCGGAGGTGGCCCTCGCTAGTTTCTACAGTACCTGATAGCACGGCAGCCAACGATCTCAAGAGTCACGAGACCTGCCCATAATTATGAGCCTGGGCTCATTATTGAATCATAAACAAAGCCTTGGCCACATGAATGTGACCAGAAGCAAGCGAAAAAGGCTATGTACCATACAAGTACATGTATAGATAGATAAATTTAGGGTGTGTTCACTTCGCGAAAAGTAGCTGAAAAGTTACTGTAGTATTTTTCGTTGTTATTTGGCAAAATTTGTCCAATTATGGACTAACTAGGCTCAAAAGATTCGTCCCGATATTTACAGACAAACTATGCAATTAGTTATCTTTTTTACCTACATTTAATGCTTTATGCATGCGTCGAAAGATTTGATGTGATGGGTGGAAGAGGAAATATTTTGAGTTGAGAGGGGGAAGTGATCAAGGCCTTAGTGTTATTGGAACTACATTTAGTGGCAGAGACTTGTTTTAGAGGCGGGCAGGCGGCTCAATCAAAATATGTCTATAAAAATGATTTCTGAAATAATCCTCTTCTAGAAATTCATTTTTAGTGAGGGTGTTATTTTTAGTCACCTCCAAAAATGTCTATATCTTTAGATTCGGCTCTTAATTCAGCTAGCAGCCGTTTCTAAAAATATATTTTTAGAGGCGGTTGGATGTAGAGCCGTCTCTAAAAATTAATTTGTAGAGCAGATGAATCTATAGTCGTCTCTCAAAATATGTGCGGTATAGTAAAATTCATAATTTTTTTCCAACAAAGTTGGATGAAGACAAACTTTGTATAATTCCTGAAGATCTACTCCCTCTGTTCCACATTATAAATCACTTTGACTTTTTTGGATCATTCATTTTGATATGTATCTAGATATATTATTATATCTAAATGTATAACAAAATAGATGTATCAAAAAAGTCAAAGCGACTTATAATTTGAAACGGATCGAGTACAAATTTATAGTTGACAAAATTTTATTTAAAATCATTAAAATCTCGCTAATTCTTTTTGAAGTTCTCACATCTTAAATTTAATTATTTTGAGTTTTCCAAATGACATCGGACGGAGAAAAACATCCAAAACAGAAGTTATAGATCTTGGAAAGATATAAAACATTGCAGTTGACAATATTTTTATTTGAAACAATCTATGTGGTCAAATCTTGCAATAACGAAATCCGCACCATGGGATCGGCCTTATTCGCCTGCCACGTGTCCCCGCAGCTCCCATCGGTCGTGACGGCTCCAGCAGGGCATACGGCCGCGGCAGCCGGCCCCCTTCATCGTCCTCTCCCACGCGACGCGCAGTGCGCGGACGCGGCTGCCATGCCCGCCGCCGAGCAGTACGGCTGCACACCGTCGGTGCTCGTGGCCGCGTGCCCAGCAGGCGGCGCCTTGGCGACAGGGCCAGCCCCGAGACTGCGTGGGCCCGTCGCAGCTCGCCGGGCAGCCAGCCGCCGCCGCCACGGCCGTCCCCGGACGGATCGACTGAGCCGCCTGCGCGCGTGCGCCCAACGCCCGCGCCGGGGCCGCGGTCAAGGCCGCTTCCATGCGCCGCCGCCACCGAGCTGGGCTAGAGCCCCCGCACCTCGCCAGATCTCGGGGCCGACATGGCCCACACAGGGGAGGCCGCCTAGGGATGCCGCCGCCGGCGATAGAGACGACAACGACGCCCACGATGATAGGGATGAGGACATCCGCCCGCGTGCGGTTTCGGCCATGCCGCCAGTTCCGGCTCTGCTCTCTGCTGCTGCTTGCTGCGTTTGAGGAGAGCAGGCGTGGAGAAGTGCTGTCCTGCTGTGCTGTGCAGGTCCGTGGAGAAATGTGTGAGTGGATGGAGTGCCGTGCAAGTGGGTGGAAAAAGCAGAGCAGTTATTGCATCCGGCGTCCTCAGCCATAGTGCTTTGAAACACGACGAACGCGTGTGTGCTCAGGCCATGTTTAGTTCCCCAATTCTTCCCAAATTTCACTATGTAAAAAGAAGATTTCCCGTCACATCAAAATGTCGGCAAATGCATGGAGTACTAAATGTTGATGAAATCAAAAACTAATTGCACAGTTTTGTTGTACTTTGCGAGACGAACATTTTAAGCCTAATTAGTCAAAATTTGGATAATTTTTACCAAATACAAACGAAATGCTACAGGAATTCTGATACAGTGTTTTTCTCCCCAATTCTCTCATCTAAACGAGGCCTCAGCTACAAATTGAAGTCACGAGCCGGCTGATATTTTACCTACGGCCTGTTTAGATCCCAAATATTTTCCCAAATTCTAATATGCAAAAAGAAGATTCTCCATCACATCAAAATGCCGGCACATATATGAAGTACTAAATATAGATGAAATAAAAAAATAATAGCACAGTTTTGTTGTACTTTCCGAGACGAACATTTTGAGTCTAATTAATCAATTTTTGGACAATTTTTACCAAATAAAAACAAAATTACTACAGTAACTCGGGCGCTGTTCATGCCCGAATTCAGGCCCGAATTCGGGCATCTAAACACGGCCCTAGAAAAGTCCACCGGAGACTTTTGGAGACCACTCGCTTGGAGGGGCGACTGATAAAACAAAATAGAGTAGCCGATATTTCTCACTCCCTCTGCCGCCCAATATTTTTCTAAATATTTATCGATTTTGGTTTTCTTGTCGTAAGTTTAACTAAATTTATAAAAAATATTTGTAATATTTATATCTCCAAATAAATTTATTACGAAAATAAATTCAAAGATCTATATAATGATAATAATTATGTATCATAAATATTAATACTTTTTAATATAAAATTTGTCAAAGTTATTTCTCAGGAAGCAAGAACGACAGATAAAAAGGTCAAACAAGAATCTTACGTACGTTGCTACAGCACAAGCATCACCGGATTCATCGCACCACATATTTGCACAAAAATATATTTGAAAATATAAATGTCGTTAACCACCGCCGCGCGTCCCGTGCCAAGAACCTCGCTGTCGCGCCCCTGCGGAGCTCCTCCTCCGCCCAGGTGCCGCATGCCCCTAGCCGCACCCTTGCGAAGCTCCTCCGCCTCCTCCCCATGGCCGGGGACGCGACACCTTTGCTGGGCCTCTGCCGCGCGAGTCCACCCCCCGCACCGCGTGAGACCACTGCCCGCGAGTTCACCATGATGAACCCAAGGCCCGAGCTCTATATATTTAAAATAGTTAATCCACGCATCACGGGCTGACCACACAGAGCACATTGAAAATAACGAAACATACAGGGGCCTAGATGCAAAGTGTTTGTTCTATTAGGTTTCCCTTTCTTTTCATTCTTTAAAACGGCTGAAAATTGAAAAATGCATAGTAATTCGAAGAAAAATCCAAAAATGACAAAACAAATTTTGTTCATCTCCACATATGTACATCCATGCAGTAAAAAATAATATTACATATTTAGTAAAAAATTTATTGCTATTAAGCATGCAATTGATCCTGTCGATTCCACATTGCCTAAAAGTTAAAAAAATTAAGCTCAATAAATAATAAAACTAACCGAAAAATGATCAAACTGATATAATAATATTACCGATCAGTCAATACGATTCAAAGATGACGATTGATATTTAGATGAACAACAACAAGAAGATAACCATATAACTTTGAAAAAAAAAGTTAGCTCCAAATATTAATATATTAACGCAAAACATTTCAAATTTTACTTTACCTTCACCCACTCGACATGAGTAAGTATAACTCTTCACTCCAAATCACTACGGTTCTCTAAATAGCATTAACAAATACACAGAAACAAACATATTAGATAAGATGAACCTTACATGGATTAATATTACCATTCTATTCTTAGTAAAGCCATATATTTAATATTATCAAATTCCACTGCATACTGGTAAAAAAACACAAATCTTAGTATAAACAGGGAATATCGTGGAGAAGCGCGGCAACGCCGTGCTACAGTTTTCTAGTTTAATTTGAATTTCTCACATATTGAAATTCAACAAACAACCTCCGATGTTTTTCTTTGGAACCTCTCTCTCACTTAATCACTGATCGTTGTTTTTCCTTAGATTTTTCATTTCATCCAAGATCGATTCGTGGCGCCCATCGACTGCGGACTTCGTGTGCCTGCTCTCAGTCTCAGGTCGACATCGATAGAATAGAACCAGCTGTTCATGGCCCTCTCCACCGTGCAACACAGGGTGGTGGTGCCTCTCCCGCCCTTAACACTCGTCAAATACTCCATCTATCTCGACTCCGACTACACGCACACGGCACACCGAAATCTCTACTCCTCATTAACCGCTACAACTGTTGCGGACGCTACTACCATGGGACTGATCTGTGCCGGTGCCACCGTACCCGACGACAAACCCAACCCAAGCAATCCATTCTGGAGCCGGCGAAGGATCAAAAGCGACGTCGACCCTATTCATCGCCCACAGACCTGAAAGCCGGCTCGCTCACTCATCAATCAGCAGCTCATGTACCGTGGTACTACCTCCGTCTCACAAAAGGTAAATCTTATTTTTAAAGGTAAGATTAGGGTCGGTGTGAAATTACATATTTACCTTTTCTTCATCATTCTCTTCACAAGTAGAAATTGAAAAATAGTCACTTAGGAGTATGCTGGAATTTGGCTTATGCTGAAATGATGTGAGAGAAAAACCATGTTCTATGGCTAAAAAGTAGCTCAAGCGAATAGAACGATTGCCTTGTAGAATGTTCTTCTTGTGAATAAATAAAGTAATGGCATTTTAATAGGTGGATCCCAATAAAAAGTTGACCTCACGTTTATAATTATATTCTTTCTGAGGTAAGATTTGAAACGTAGGATTACAGGAGTATTCTTTTCGAGATTTAGGGAGCAATGAATAGAGTCCACAGTCCACACGCTGACGGACTGGGCGAGACCGCTGCGTTTGCCACAGGCCACAGCGCGCCCCAGGAAAATATCGTCGAAACCGCGGCATGGGCACGAGCGCCACAGCCCGCTGGGCCGAGCCGCCGGAGTAAGTACGGGTCCCGCCCGCGTCGGTGACACGACACCGAGGGCGTGGACGGTGTCAAGGCTGCATGCCGTACGTGACAGGGATGGCCCGTTCGGCTGGAATTATAAGCCGGCTAAAAAACACTGTTGGCTGATTTTTTATGAGAGAAAAATAATGTTCCGGCTGAAAAAACAAGCTGAATAAGACGGATTATAAGCCAGATGAACAGGGCCGATGTCTGGCGTCTGCGTGCGGCGCCCACCCTCCGTCGCTCCGCGGCGCTCGGCGTGTGGCGGTGGCGGTGGATTTGCAGTCCCGGGCCACGTTTAGATGCTGAAAAAATTTCAAACCGATAAATAGTATTACTTTCGTCGTATTTGACAAATATTGTCCAATCATGGACCAACTAGGCTCAAAAGATTAATCTCGTGATTTTTAACTAAACTTTATAATTAGTTTTTTTTACCTACATTTACTATTTCATGCATGAGTCCAAAGATTGATGTGATGAAAAGAGAGTGAAAAAATTTCAACTTTTAGAGTGCATCTAAAAAGGCTCCGATATTCCCCGCTCCCTCCCGGCTCCCGCGGACACGGTGAGCCTTCAATGGAAAAAAAAACGCGTTCAGGAGTTCGTGAACGAAATGCGATTCTTCGGGCTCTATGGTTTTGCCGCGAATCTGCGACAGGGCTACAATGAATAGGCGCGGGAGACTCGGGGGTGTTTAGTTGCTCTCCGAAAAATTTTAACCCATCATATCAAATGTATGACACATACATAGAGTATTAAATATAGATAAAAAATAACTAATTACACATATTACGATAATTTATGAGACAAATTTTTTGAGCCTAATTAATCCATAATTTGACAATATCGTGCTACAGTAACATATGCTAATAACATATTAATTAAGCTTAATAAATTCGTCTCGTTTTTTTCTAAACGAGTTATGTAATTAGTTTTTTTATTAGTATCTGAACACTCCTTCCGATATCCATTAAAACATCCGATATGATACCCTAATATTTTTCACCCACCAACTAAACACCCCTTGATGGTGCATGAAAGGATTATGAATCTGCCAAGGAGTCTCCACTACCACTAGTTCACTTGGTCCGTGTGCTTATATCGGCCCGGTTTATCCGGCTTATAATCCGTATTTTTCAGCTTATTTTTCAGCTTAAACAGAATTTTTCTCTCACAACAAATCAACCAATATTATTTTTCAGCCGGCTTATCAGTACGGCTTAACGGCGCCATCGTTGGAGAATGGAGGCCGATGCGGTTTTATTTTTTTTTACAACAGAGACCGATGCGGTTAGCTGACCGTGTCCCAACTCGTTCAGAATTTCCTTTCGTGGTGCAAAGGCCTTTGAATGCGGAGATGTGCTAGTTTTGCTAGCGCAGTTTCGCTAATAAGCCCTTGTTTAGTTTCTCTAATTCTCCTCTAAATTTCACTATGCAAAAAGAAGATTCCCTATCACATTAAAATGTCGGCAAATGCATGGAGTACTAAATGTTGATGAAATCAAAAACTAATTGCACAATTTTGTTGTACTTTGCGAGATGAACATTTTAAGCCTAGTTAGTCAAAATTTGGATAATTTTTACCAAATACGAACGAAATGCTACAGGAATTCTGATACAGTGTTTTTCTCCCCATTTCACCGAACTAAACGAGGCCTAAAAGATTTTGCTGAACTTGTCATAGTGCGCGTGACGCCAGTGGTGGAAGATATGAACGCTGGGAAACGACGAGATGTTAATTCAGCGAGGACGACGGGACCCGGGGAGGTATGGATAGGGACAAAAGACGTACTGTACTAACGTCCACACTCGCAGAAGCTTCTAAACGATCAGGTCCCAAAAACAGAAAATTTTTCTTGTCTCGGAAAAAACAGGTCCAGCAAAAGCTTCTAGAAACAGATAAAGCATACTTCCTCGGTCCAAAAAAAAAAATATTCTGAATCTAGATACGGGCACGTGTCCAGATTCAAGATTGCGTTTTTTTCATGGACGGAGGGAGGACCGCCGGTAGCTCCGACTGAGCTAAACTAGCGGTCGGCCGCTGGTGCATAGCAATTTCAGCAGACATTTGCAAGCGCACCGGTAGGAGTAGTTTCTTGTCCCAAGTTGCAAATCGAACCGAACAAAATGTGATCGAACGAAGGCATAACAAAGCTTGATACTTCACTAATTTCCCACAGTAATTATACTAGTACAGTACAGTACAGTACATATCCTACTACTGTTCTTAAACATCGGCTTGATTTGCAATATACAGCACAACCGTGAGTAGTAGTGGCAGCACGTAGCGTAGTTCTGTCCTGTACGTACGTACAAGTACACTTCAGATTTCAAGGAAGCAGGAGGCCTGCACGTGCCCGGAGAACTCGGGCGGCGCGGGCGCGGGCGCGCGCGTCCAGGACGATGCGCCTTTCCCGGGCTCCTCGCGGAGCACGTACACGGTCTGATCCCCGCCGTGGCACCCGGACCCAATGACCACGACGCGGCCGTCCGGGATGGCGGAGACGGTCGCCGCGGTGCGGGCGTCCTCGGGCACCTGCGCCACCGGTCGCCACGCCGACGCCGAGGCGGCGCCGTCGCGCGCCACGAGGTTCCCATCGCGACTCAGCATGTACATGCGCTCAGACGGCCCTGGCCCTGGCGCGGCACAGCAGGTTCTCGGGCACACGCCGTCCTCGATCATCAGGTCGACGGGCGCCCAGGTGGACGTCGCCGGGTCGAAGCACTCCGCGGAGCCAACGAACCGGCCCTGCGCCTGCGTCGGGTACCCGCCGACGACGAGGAACCTGCTGCTTCCCCCGGCGGCGGCGCAGAGCCCGCGCGGCTCGTCACGCTCCTCCGCCATGTCCGGGAGCTGCGCCCACGCGTCGGCCTCCGGGTCGTAGGCCAGCGCCGACCGCAGGGCGTTCTTCTCGTCGTCGTGCCCGCCGGCCACGTACACGGCGCCGCCGACGGCCGCGCAGGCGAAGAAGGACCGGCGCGGGCCCGGCATGGGCGCGCCGCGCCGCCACGCGCCCGTCAGGAAGTCGTAGACGAACACCGCGTCCGTCGGCGCCCACGTCTCCGGGTGCCAGCCGCCGACCACCACCAGCCGCTTCCTCCCCTGTCCCTGCCCGCCGCCGCCGTCCACGGCGGCCACCTGGCAGAAGAGGGGAAGGCTCTCGCTTGGCCACGGCAAGGGCGGCAGCGGCGCCCACCGTCCCTCCACCGGGTCCAGCAACACCATCCGGTACGAGTTCGCGGGGCCTCCCGAGCCCGCCGCCGTCGAGTGCTTGTCCACCGGACCACCAGCGCCGTCGTCAGCCGGTGGCGCTGTCGGCTGCGCCTGGACCAGCGCGAGCACCGGGCGCGCCAGCCCCTCCGCCCGGCGCTGTCGGTGGTAGTCCGGCGACTCCACCTCGGACTTCCACTGGCGCGAGATGCGGCGGACCACCGGCAGCTGGTCGAAGCCCACTCGGACGAGGCACTCCCTCGCCACCTCCTCCGGCAACCCAGGGATCAACTCGCCCATTGCCGATAATGCTAATGCCTTGATCAGTTTCGTGTGGCCGTCTCTGATGTATCGATCGAGTGAAGCTTGGTTCCAGCAGGAAACAGGAGGTTCTTGGCTTCTCTTTGCTGTGTGTGTGTGTTGTTGTGTTTGAACGGTGTGTTGATGTGTTTGTGTGAGGCGAGTAGCGGGAGCAGAGTGGGCTATTTATATGGAAACACAGAGCAGGGTGCCAACCAGGGATGGTTGTGATATTTTCTAGGGTTGTGTGGGTCCAGTTGCTTCCAGAGCTTTTTGTTTATGGTTTCCCCCTCTTCTGGAGCTTTATGGCGGTATTGTGGTGATTATGTTATGATATGGAAATGTGGAATGAACATCATCACTTGTTGTCTTGATGCATTGCTCCTGTCCTTCTGTTACTAACATGTCCTTCTGTAGCAATTTTGTTTTTATTTGATAATAATTGTCCAAATATTGATTAATTAGGCTTAAAATATTCGTATCGCAAAGTAGAACAAAACTGTGCAATTAGTTTTTGATTTCATCTACATTTAGTACTTCATATATGTGCCAACATTTTGATGTGATGGAAAATCTTCTTTTTGCATAGTAGAATTTGGGGACGAATTTGGGTATTTAAACCAGACCCATGGTACAAATGGCATGTTGATCTGTTTTTGGAAGAGGTAAGAATGCCACATCAGACATGTGGTACGATACTGACGTGACAGGGGTGAATTACGCATGGCCCGTGTTTAGATGCGGAATTGGGAGGACCGATTTGGAATAGTGTAGGTCACGTCGTACTGTAGCAACTTTTGTTTTTATTTGGTAAAAATTGTCCAAACTTTGACTAATTAGGCTCAAAATGTTCGTCTCGCAAAGTACAATAAAATTGTTTAATTAGTTTTAAATTTCATCTACATTTAGTACTTCGTACATGTGCCGACATTTCGATGTGACGGAGAATCTTCTTTTTCATAGTGGAATTTGGGGAGAGAAGCTAGGAACTAAATGAGGGCATGGTGTGGCGGCAGAGGACCAAGCGATAGCTCGGGTGGTCCGCTTCCTAGGTGCAGGTGCGACCGCTCGCGGGTTCGTTCCCTCAAGGACGAATCCTGCGCGTCTCACCGAAAACATTAGGTTCTTAAATAATTTTAGCTGTCTCACACGTGAATGCGTCATAATAGTTAGGATAACGTATCCGTCATGTGCGAAGTCTCGGTGACTTTGGATACATCTCAGCCATGTACAAGTCTTTTTGTACAGGTGTAGGTCTAGTTTACGCACTAGGAATATGCGTGTGTGTGAGTTTGTGTGTGTGGTGGTGTGAGTTAGTGCGTGAGTTCAGATATTACAACTTGTACTTGAAGAGTTGAGGCTAAAAAAAATCTGCGAAATTGAGAACCTGAGAAGATTAGGCATTGTCTTGTTAAATTGCACATTCGCTCAACTCGCGCTGACCTTTGAAGCCATTTGGTTCTTGACAACAGTCCATTTGTCAAAAAAAACTGAATTGTCTAGAAACGCAGAGATTGTGAAGCCGGCATGTAAATTGGCATATATTGTGTTGCCTATATGTGTGAGTTTGTTTGCAACTGATCTACTTCCTCCGTACCAAAATATCTGTCGCTTTCGCTTTCCGAGAAATAAATTTAACCAAATATATATTAAAAAATTAATATTTATGATACATAATTGGTATCATTGAAAAGATCTTTAGATCTAATTTTTTAATAAATTTATTTTGAGAGACAAATATTGCACGTATTTTATACAAATCGAGTCAAACGTGTGGCACAAAAACCGAAAACAACAAATAAATTGGGACAGAGAGTATATGCTATTCACTAATTAAAAGAAATGTGACCTTAAATATGATTTTCTCTACTTTTCCAGTCCCTCCATGTCAGATAAAATCCTACTAGTATGTAGCATCTCTTCTAGACAATTGATGTCATCCCACGGTATATGCTTAAAGTACATGGAAAAAAAAATACAAGCATCCAGCTCAATGATTAAATGAATGAATTACTGAAAATGAGATAAGCCCGTTTCTTTATTGTAACAATAAGGCAGTTGATAAACGGCGACAACAAAGAAAACAACTGCAAGAATTGGACCCAACTCCTTCACGGACGTAGTACGAGTACTAGCAGTGAGATACCGACACAGACACAGACGCAGTGGACATCTCCGTGGGTGAGCCGTGGCGCCGGGGATCCAATGCGAAGGGTTACATCAGCGCAGATTGACGTGGTTCCCTTGTCCTCACCCGAGCGGATAGATTCCGCGTCCGAATCAACGGCGGCTCCCACTCGCACTCTCCGCCGCATAACCGGCCGCCGCCGCTACATGGATGCACAGCACAGCTCATCGAATCTCCCGTTTCCCTTGGCAATCACGACGCAACGGGTCCTCTAGCGGTTTCGCACCAGGAATGGGAGCTCTTCTCGGCTGCCACGGAATGGAATCAGAGACCAATTGGAGCCCGAAAGCGTGGCGTGAGCGTGACTGTGTACCAGGGCCTCGTTTAGATCACCTCTAAAAGTTAAAATTTTTTCACTATCTCTCCATCACATCAATCTTTGGACGCATGCATGTAATATTAAATATAGATAAAAAATAACTAATTGTACAGTTTAGTTGTAAATCACGAAACGAATCTTCTAAACCTAGTTAGCCCATGATTAAACAATATTTGTCAAATACAAACGAAATATTATAGTTCCAAATTTTTCAAACGTCTTAGATCTAAACAAGGCACTCCAGGAGTAGAACTGTAGAAGAGCGTGCGAGCCTCCACGCCGCCATGCACGTGTGAGGTGAGGCCAAGGAGTTAAGCCCGCAGAGGACAGGTGTCGCCGCTCCATTGGGTTATCAGTGGTACAATGGTTCTCTCTCGTCTTTGCCACACGTCCGGTGGCGCTTCCGAGTCGTGCACCGTTATCCAGATGCTGCAGCCTGCAGGCACACGCGTCGCAGCCGCCGGAGTCGTCGAATCGGCCGGCAGTCATGGCCATGTCCCATGGCCTACCTGCCTCGCGTGAAATTTCCGATCGGGATCGGCGCTCCCTCCGCACGGCAGGGGACTCGTGGCTACCGGAGGCAACCCGCTAATAACGCAAGTGTACAACGGAAGAAGCTACCATAACGTTCCACCATGAGTACGTACTCCTACTTACTACTCTGTTACTCCACACTCCAGCGTTAGCACGAGCCGGGTGCTGAAAAGTCAAAAGAAAATCCGCGCGATATAAATTCCGCGGCCAGGGTGGAGAATCCGGCGAGATAGTACTGCCTATGTCCAGGAAATCATAACTATGGTTACGTGTCAGAAAATATATTTCATATTTGATCAAGTTTTTAGTGGATAGTATTCATATTTACGACTCTAAATTAATTTATTTTAAAAATACATTTCGTAATTAATCTAATGATATTTATTTAATGTCATAAATATTAATACTTTTTTATCTATAAATGATCAAACTTAAAATATTAAAACGTGTCACTGTGGAATTGCAAGTTTTCGCGGACGGAGAACGGATAGGCACGAACGAAAGTTTAAGACAGCCGGGTCCGGTCCTTGCCGGCACGCCCAGCGAATATCGCGGTGGCCAGATGCCGTGGCGTGGATAGGATCGCCATCGCCAGCCCGCGAGTAGTACTGGTCAGTGGACGGTGATCTGCAGTCCTATCATGTCTTTGAGCCGGTTTAGTTGCAAAATGACACCGTAGTAAATTTCGTTGTTATTTGGTAATTAGTGTCCAAACATGATTTAATTAGACTTAAAAGATTCGTATCGTCCATTTCGTCTAAACTATGTAATTAGTTTTATTTTTTTATCTATATTTAATGCTTCATGTATGTGTCCAAAGATTCGATGTGACGAAAAATGTTGAAAAATTTTGTAAAATTTTTTGACAACTAAACATGACCTTTGCTCCGCCGGGTCCCGCCGTCTCGTCACGCACTGGCGTTTCCCGTCCATTTCATGCCCTGTTTCGGCTCATCTTCTGATCCTCTCGCGCGCGCTCCGCGCCGCCGCTGCCTCAGCCTTATCCGCTGCCCCCGACCACAACAGCGGCGCAGGTCGCAGGACCACGCGCGCGGCCGCGGGTACGGGAAAGTGGAAAAATCTACGCCGTCGCTGTCGCGGGTGGCGCCTTGGCGGTCGAGCAAGTGGGCGGCGGGCCGCGCTTTGGGCTCCAGCGGCAAGTTGATGAGGAAGTAATGGTCACCGTCAGTGGATGAGCCGTGCTGTGGGGCGTGGGCGGTGGCCGCTGGGAACGGATGCTGCATGCAGAATTGCTGATTCTCTGCTCCGCATCCTGGACTTTTCCGCGCTCCAGTTTTGGATGAGAGAGCGGACGGGTGCCCCCACGTCCCGATGCAGTAAAATAATATGATCCGTGGGTCAACTTGCAGGCGGGGCGGGCTCCTACCGCAAGCCGCGCGCTCACCCCGTAAACTTCGGCTTCGTCGCTATTGTGAACCAGCCACAGTTTCTACGTGGCCTAATGTCCCTTTAACCCGCGAAGCCCGTTGGACGAAAGACAGAGCCCGCAACATTGCGTCGCCGTCAACAATCGCACCTCCCGAATCCTACCCAGATCAAACTTGCCGAAACTGATTGGCCGCCACTTTTTTTCAACATATAATTTGTGGCCACCATTTAAATCTCGCCTCAAATGTTTGTTGAATTCCACACGTCCAGCAACTGAATGCTCGTCTACGTTTCTTGGCCACTGCTTGCTCCATGGACCTCGAGCGTGGTGGCAGCAAGACGCCGCCGCCCTCTGCATCGGCTGCCGCTGCGGCGTCGACCTGCTGCGATAAGCACCCGCAGCTCAGGGACAGGCTCGTCGCGCTGCAGCCGGTGGTGCTGCGCACGGCGGCGACCCTGGCCACGGCGGCAGCGGCCGCGGTGATGGCGCTCAACGCCTAGTCCTACACCGCCGTGGTCACCATCGTCGGCACCAGGCCGTTCATGCAGACCTTCACGGCCAAGTTCAGGGACACGCATGCGTTCGTGTAGGCCTCGCTCTGGGAATTCACTATTTAGGCTTGCCATGCCATGACATGCATGTTCCTGCCGATCGAATCATCAGTGTCTGATTGCGTCGTGTGTCGTATGCGCATATGCATTGTTTGTTTGATCTGTGCAGGTACGTGGTCATCCTAGTTGTGGACGTTAGTGGGCTTGAAATGTTTGTCCGCCAGTCCATTGGACGTTCGCGGCAATAACCTTGCGGCCGGCGGACTCCCGCATAACCCACTTTATAGCTTGGTGGCCAGCTTAGTGGCTCGTGGACGGTCCACAACCCGCCCCGCCTGCAAGTTGATCCGTGGGTAAATACCCTGTTCGCTTATGGTGAAATTTGGCTTATGCTGATGCTTATGTTGAAATGTTATGAGAGAAAAACACTGTTCCATGGCTAAAAAGTAGCTCAAGCGAACAGTTAATCCACGATCTTAAGGTGTTCCATTTCATCTTTTTTGCTTGTGAGGCACACGATAAGGACGGGTCAACGTCATGAGATCGTTACTAAAGATAGAGTTTCCTTGGAAAAACCAAGGCCAGTTCAAACAAGTCTTTCTGCTTGGAGCAAGAAGCGCAACAAGAACAAAACATTCTTCATCTATGGATAACCAATTCATTTCATATGTAGGTGCCAGAATCATTGTTTTGGTTGCCATTTTTCGCTTATAAAGCGGGGTGGGGTCTTAGAGACCATTCCCACACATTGAAAAGAGAAATGCACTCTCAAAAGCTTGAAGATAATCTAAAAATGCTTTTTGAACAAACTTCAGGTAATGCCCAATTGCCGGAGGGGCTCGCACTCCAGGATATAATTCAAAATATGGTTTTTCCTGGGGACTCTATAGAGACTGGCGTCCCCGAAGGGTCTAATTGATAAGAAGTAATCAAAATGGTTCGCTCGCTATTTAAATCTCTCATATGAGCCCAATTTCGTCAAAGAAATAATCTGGGAGAGGCAACTACTCCATCAAACAAGTGATTTTTTTATGAAAGAAGATGATTGATTAAGAGAAAGAGAATAAAACAAAATTGATTTCAATTAAAAAAATAATATGCCCTGCCCCAATGATGGCCTTTATGATCTCATTCGTTTGTTTCCCATAGGCATAAATCTTCGTGGAGTATCTTCATCTTTTATCTAGGCAGATAGAGAGAGGCCCCACAACCTACTACTTTCAGGGTTTGTTTGTGGGGGGTGGGGGGTGGAGGAAGAGTGGGTCAGACTTCCTTCATAGAAGATCATTTCACTTACGGAATTGGGTTTGAATCAGAATCTCTTCTCTTTCCCAAATAAAAGCACAGGCTTTTGCCTAATCGTATTCCTACGATTTAGCGGAACAACGATGATATGACTAGAGAGGCTGTTATCTTTAGCAATGTTTGAATTGGATTGGAGGTACAGTTACGGGGATGGCTTAAATAAATGAAACATCAGGGTTGATTAAAACCCACTCGGCTCCGCTCGCACCATAGAATTCGGAGCATTGGTGGCTCATCTGTGTGTGGACACGCGTCGTAGCATGTTTTACAAAAAGGCCCTCTACATTTTAGGAAATCAACCCGCAGTCCAACTCATCCGTCTAGTAAACACGTTCTAATATGTTTCACATAGACCCCTAAACTAACTTTTATTTTTACGTAAAGAAGGAAAAATTCTAAAATCGAGTTGTGTTTCAAAAACACCCTTGCAACTTTCTAGAACCACCCCCAGCTTCCACCCTGCACGCAGCCTGCCCCGACCTCCCGATCCATCTCTCCTTTCTCTCCTCTCCTCGCTCCAGCATCGACTCCAACAACCTTGCTCCCACATCGGCGCATGGGTGGCACCCGAAACCCTACCCGCCGCCACATCTGCCCTACGCTACACACTGCCTCGTGTTCCTGCACGAGCGTCTTGGATGGCGATGGCGCCCAAAACCCTAGCAGTCGCCACCTCTTTCCTCCTCTCCACTCTACCTCGCCATGTTGCTGGACCGCATCTAGACTGGGGGAGGCGGTGTGCTGCACAATGACGACGCGGGTGCTCACGTGCTGAGCAACCACCTGGAGGCGGCGACGCGAATCAACTATACGGCCACGCAACTTCTATTCCTTTCTCCTTCACTCATGTTCCCTTGGTTCGACATCGAGGGTGGTCCTCCGCATGGATCTCGGTTCTGCGATGGGCTCCACCAGATCCATGCCTGGAGATCAAAAGTGGTGGGAACCACCTCCTCCGTGGCGTGCTGGCGCTGGCCAGCAGCACACTTGTTCAGAGATCGCGCTCGTGCAGGGGCATGCCTATGATGCCTTTGATTAATATTACCTCTGTCTCTAAAAGAATCAATTTCTAGAGTTGTCTGAAGTCAAACTTTTCAAATTTGACCGAATTTATAGGGAAAATCATCAAGATTTATGATATCAAACTAGTATCATTAGATGTATCTTAGAATATATTTTCATAATGTGCTCATTTCATGTCACATATGTTGCTATTCTTTTATATAAAGTTGGTCAAACTTTAAAAAGTTTGACAGGCACGGATTCTAGGAATTGATTCTTTCAGAGACGGAGGGAGTATCATTTAGTTTCGTCCATGCTTCTAGTTTCACAAGTTCACAGATCAAGCAAAGATGCTTAATCACAAAAATAGAGCACCCGCCATTTGTCTCCACCAGTTGTGGTTGCAGCCAGCCGTTTTTGTGTATGACCATGTGCCAGTACTTGGCGTTTGCCATTGCTGAATAAACATACTACTCTTATTATCCTCAACTCTGCTACCTCCTATTCTGAAGTCTGAAACTAAACTGCGTCCTTTGTGTTTTCTCTTTTCTGCTAGAGAATGGAGCTGAGAATTTGGTGAGTGGATCTGATGCGCAGTTCTGTCAGTAAAAATTGAGTATCTACTTCTGGAAGGCCAAGCCTGTAGTTACTTTGCCTTATGTGAAATGAATGAGAGTAGTGGTTAGATCACAGATAAATAAACCCCTACCTGAATTGTTATGATTTGACATACATGCTGTGATTGATTTGAAATAATCAGAGTAAAGAGAGAATTATAAATTTGAGACAGGACATGTGAGAAGATAAGAACACTTCTAACCCCCCATTTCATTTTTTGAAACAGACAAACAGTGATATCCACTGGAAGGCTTCTTATCTTACACATTGTTGTTAAGCTATTACACCCTCGTGTAAAAGGTTTCATGGAGTCATGTCCCTTTCTAGATATATCTGTTTTTATCCTAATGTTTGGGTCGACTAAAATAAAAGGAGGAAATGATATTAAAAAAAAAGTTCTGCATTCTTTTGTTCCTGTAGGAAAAAATTACAAGATTGTGATTCCTCTATCTAGGTTAACAAACCGCTATAGATGCCTATTATAATATAATTTAACCATTACCTCCAAGTACCGCCTCTCATTACTGGACTTCTAAGCTTTGTTGGGTAATAAATAAACCCCTATTTAGATTGGAATAGGTGTAATTTCCTGTTAAGATATCACATTTTGCTTTGATCTTTTAGTTCAGAGCTATTTTTTCTGTTAAAATTAGTAATAATTCCACTATAACTTTTTGCGGGGTTTAATTACTTTTGCAATACTGCTTCATGCCCTACTACTCTGTCATTGTCGCTACGACATATGATGATTTTCTTATGCATTGGTATGTCTATAAATCGAACCACCCACTTAATTATATATTGTGTTTGCTCTCTCAAGCACAACAAAGGGTTCATGTTTGCCTATTGGCATGCACTCCCAGTCTGTCAACCTACGGGTACAGGAAGCACGCCTCTCATCCTATACATCAGTACTATGCCAAAAAGACCAATCTATGATATTAAATGTAGAGTTCCCAATTAGATAATCTCTCCATTGCTTGCAAGCAGAATAACTCATGTTGCATTTGTAGGCAGCTGAAGATAGTGTTGACATCAACAGTTTATCCGCCATTGCTCTCCAGGACTAACAACATTCTCTAACCCAATAGATGTGCCCCTTCTAAGAGCATGTCTTCCTATAATGTTATGGATGCTTAATATTTTGAACCATTGCACCAAGCAGTAGTAAAGGAATGTGCCACCTGATTCTTGTATGTTGTTGCTAATGGATCATTTGTCTGAGTGCCTAAAGAGTAATGGAACCAGATTATTATACAGATTTATTGTTTGTAAATTCAAAGACCATAATATTGTTGGCAATTTATTCCTACCATTTGCAATGTCAATGGTTTGTTCCTGACAATTTTTGTGGTGGTGCACTAGTGCAACTGCAGCAGAAAACAACTGCTACAGAATGGTTGCTTGGCTTGCTATTGCTGGCTGTAGCTGTATAGCTGCTGCTGCTGCAATTGATGAAGCTTGGTTGCTGCAGCTATAGGCAGCACTACATAGCGCTTTAGTTTTTTTTTCTTGTCTTCTATCTTCAACTATATGAAGTTTATATTATCTAGCTTTAGTCTGTTATAGATCATGCAAGATTCTTAGAGCTTATATACACTAAAACATTTTTAAAAATAGTTTTGTCCTTTTATGAAGGAAGAAAATCTTTGCTATAATTTTGGCCATATATAGTTTTAGGAGTTACAGGTTTTACCAATTGATCAGACGCCTCATATTCTAGAGTAACAAGCTGTATTGGATTGACACAGTAACAGGTTGTATAGCTTGTTGCTGAGTCTGTTGAAATTCAAAGACTCTGGTAAAGTATTCACGGTAGGGCGCCTGATGTTCTAGTTCGTTTTAAGATTCCTACGATTCCTAGCGCTAGAGCTAAGGACTTTGTTTGGACATAAGAAACTTGCGATATCGAGGGGATAAACACCAACTAATCAAGAGACAATCCACAAAACAATTGATCATGATCAAATCTGTAAGCCCACTTGGATATTGAGCATTTAAGCATAAGAATAGGATTCTTTTCAATGAGTAGTTATAGGCGCAACTTCGAAAAAGATAAATTGATAAAGCTTTTCATACCTTGAGTCTGTAAGTGCATTCGCCCCCGTTGTGGGTTTTAGATAATTAATGACAATCAAATTAGGGACTAGCATGTTTATCTAAGTGAATACGCAGGTGTTAGTCCGATGAAAGAATTTGAATGGACACATTTGGTGATGATAGCACCCTCAATTCCGTTGTTTTGGAAGCGTTCCCTCTCAAGTGGCTCGATTAGATTTTAGATTTTGGCTTGAGTTATAGGAAACGCCGCACTATCAAGAGGGATACAAATTAGGCTATCTAGATGGGGAATTAGTGCTTAATATGTGTTTGTTTATGCATTTGAGAGACACCTTTGCACTCACGGACACTTAGAGAGATGTTTTATGCATGGGAGCACCGGTGGTACCGGTGGATGTCCGGTAGTACCGGTAGGCATAAATCTCGCCGATGGCAGTGCTTTTGTTCTGTGAGTTTTTGTTCTACCGGTGGTACCGGTGGTTGACCGGTAGTACCGGTGAAAGTCTGGTAGTACCGGTAGGCCAATTTCTCGCAAAACTCGTTTTTGTTGTAACCTGTACTACCGGTAGTACCGGTCTTTGACCGGTGGTACCGATGAAAGCCCGGTAGTACCGGTAGGCTATTTTCTCGCAAAATCTCCAGTAGGTTGACTATAATGGTTGACACCCTTAGGACCGGTAGTACCGGTACCGCTTCGAAGATAAGTGTATAAATAGCTCTCCCCTTCATTTCTAACCGTTTCCCACGCCATTTACTCCTACCTACCTTCAGACAAACAGCTCCCAAGCATTGACTCACCCTCTCTCTCTCTTTTCCTCTTTGCTCCCAAATCCAATTCCTTGCAAGATTTGAGTAGAGAGAAGAGATTTGAGAGTGGAAAGCTTCAATTCGCATCTTGAGCACTTGGTTCCCCTCCTAGTTGGCTTGGTTTGTGTTTGTTACTCTTGGGTTCTTAGAACCCTAGCCGGCTAGGCGTTCTTCGTGGTTGCCCTATTGTTCTACTTGTGAGGGCACCCCGAAGTGTTTGTATCACCCTTGTATTCTTAGTGAAAATCTCGGGCTAACCTTTGTGGTTGCTTGAGGGAGACAAGGAGGTGGCAGAGACTCTGACCTTAGTGGTCACCTCAACAATGAGGACGTAGGAACTCCTTTGTGGGGTTGCCAAACCTCGGGATAAATTGTGTCTCGCGTGCTTGTTGTTGTTGCTTATGATTACTTGAGATATTATTTGTTCTTCGTGTTCTTCCCCTATCCTTTTCTCTCTCATATGTTGTGGGTGCCCGATCTACGATTTGGTGAAGGAACAAGCAAAAAGGGAGTTCATTAACTTCATCAACATCATCTTTAGAAGTGGGGTAAAACTCAAATCTGAAATCATAACTCGTAGATCTCTGATTTCGTAGTTTCAGTAGGGTACCGGTAGTACCGGTGGTTTGCGTCGGTAGTACTGGTGATCTCTTACCGGTAGTACCGGTCCAAACCAACCGGTAGTACTAGAAGGTATTTTACTTCCGCTTTGAGTTTTTGAGTTTAAGGTTTTTAGATTCACCTATTTACCCCCCCTCTAGGCCTATTAGATCCTTTCAATTGATATCAGAGCCAGGTTCCTCGTGATTAGCGCTTCACCGCATGAGGAGAAACCATGGCCACCTTTGATGATGACACCTTAAACAAGCTAGTTGAGTTGCTTGCCAGGAAACTCAGTGATAAGCTTCTAGAGCAACAAAAAGAGCAAATGAACAAGATGCAAGATAAGATGAACAAGTTAAAGGAAGCCGTGAGCAAGAAGATTGAAGATGTGGCAAGTGGTGGTGATGGAGATGGTGAGAATGAAGCAATCAAGACACCTAAAGGGTTTGCTCGTGTTCCATATGAGTACTCTTTATATAGCAAATCCAATGCACACTTGCCAACCATCAATCCCGGCAAATCACCTCAATTTGATGGAGTTAGATACATTGGGCTCATAGAATGAAGATGCATCTTATTGCTGCAAGATGTTGGAAGATTGTGGAAGTGGGTGTTAGAGCTTCGAAAGAGGATGGTGAGTTGACAACCGAAGACTACCTTGACATACAACAAAATGCTACAGCTGCCTCTTTGATCCTATCATGCCTCAATCAAGAAGATTACAACAAGATCAATGGCATGGAGAGTGCAAAGCAAATTTGGGATACTTTGAGGGTATCATTTGAAGGTGACAAAAGTGTGAGAAAGGGAAACATTGAGATACTCCAAAGCAAAATTAAGAACTTTGCAATGATTGAAGGTGAAACTACCCAAGCTATGTTTGATAGATTCATGACCTTGATCAATAGAATAAGAGCTCTTGGTGACAAGTATTAGGATGACAACTCGGCAGCTAGAAAGTTGTGTAGAGTGTATAGACAAAAGAACAACATTCTTGCTTCGGTCATCATGGAAAGAGACAACTATGACACAATGACACCACAAGAGATGCTTGCCAAGTTGAAACACCATGAGTGCTTAGAAGATGAAGCAAAGGAAGCATCAAGCCAAAAGAAGAGTATCGCTCTCAAGGCATCTCATAGTAGAAACAAGAAGAAAGATGTACATGATCCATCAAGTGATGAAGAACAAGAAGAAGATTCTGATGAGGAAGAAGCACTCTTAGTTAGAAACTATAGAAAGTACTTGAAAAAGAAGAAGGAAAGGAAGAGAAGTGGAGGCAAGCCATACAAGAAAAGGTTTTGCTATGGTTGTGGAGAAATTTGTCACACCCATTTTTAAGGACAAAAATAGGATGCATAAAAGACTCATGTGCGCCCCAGGAAACAGTCGCACACATAAGTTGACAAATTACAAAGTATCATCACAGTGCTTATTACATAACGAATAAATATTTAAGACATAGTCTTGAACGATAGGTAATAATAACTAATAGTAATTCTTCAGCGGAAACTCCACACAGGGACACGGTTGACTGGTTGACACCAAGACTAGTACTCATTACGATAATCTTCCTCAATATCTTCATCTGTTATGGTGGAAATAGCAAGGGTGAGTCCATGTCGAACTCAACAAATATAACACAGGGTTCATGAGGCTCAAAAAGGCTAGACATTGTTTAACTGCGTTTAGCTTTTAATCATATATTAGCAATTGAGTAGCATCAAGATAAACCGCTTCCCATTAAAGAACCAATGATCAATTGTAATAAGGATAATGAATAGCATTAACATGAGCAAATAATAATCAACAATAATTAAGCATGATATAACAGTTATGATCAACTATTCCATAAGAATCCCCAAGGCCACTCGTATCCGTGAGCACGGCTAGTATACCAGTTTTTAACTCTGCGCAGAGGTGTACACTTTCACTGTGAGTCATGATTTCCAAATGATTTGGGAGATCAAGCCCAGACACCCGAGAACCATATAAAGCCACTCAAAAGTTCGTCTAACAAGTTAGGGCCATTAGATTCACTCGGCAGGCAGATGTAGAACCCCCCTTCCCTATGGCACAACAACCGCAGCCTATACACACTAGGCCAGGGGCTCGCACTACACCCAACGTGGCAAGCCTTTCTTACGCCATTTAAGGTAACCACTAACAAGCTAGAAAAGGTCTCTTGAACAACTAAAGCTAGAGCCATATAGCCCTCACAGCTGTACTGTATATCCCGGTTATCACTTACAGATAAGTCCTTATGGAGAGAAACCAGAGCATCAAAATAATACACATGCTCTAGCCCCCTTTTAACAGTAATAAAATCATCTTAATGGTTGAATGCTTAATCCATTAATCCAATTACAAGATCATTGTTCTTAGTTTAAGCACTAGCAGTAGCTACCCATATGCACTCCCAAGGTTGACAAGGAATCAAGATAACAATCACTAAGTTATAATCTCTAAGGTTGTCAAGGTAAGCACATGCATATGTATGACAATTCAATGTATAGGTAACAAGGATAGTCCTGTGTTATACTTGCCTTGATCAAAGCTTTCCAAGTGATACTGCTGACTTGGCTCAAAGTAATACTCCTGATCGTCCAGATACTGCTCACATTCTATACTCGATCATCAATCAACAACACACATGCATCCAATCAAACATACACGAAGCAAACAAAGAGATACAATTAGAATAGTACACCAACAGTAAAAAAAATAGTAATAAAAGTTTATAAAACTCTTCTACACGTTTCTACGATCACACATACGCAAAGATCACCAAATTCGGAATTAAAACGTGAAAGTTATGAATTTTCTAAGATTTCCTATAGATAAATAAATACTTAATTATAAACTCGAAAAATAAATTATCAAAACTAACTGTACAACTACACTAACATGTAGAGCTCGCAAATACGAACCTAATGCAACTTGAACGGATCAAATCGGAGTTAAAATGAAGATTTTATGACCAAAACAATTCTAGTGGCAAAACTGTAATTATCTGAAAACGTATTTTTGACTTAACCGGGAGAGAATACGCTTTCCAAACACGAAAACGTACTTTCAGTTTTACGCTACGGACCGCGGGTTGATAACTAAAAAGCTGAGGGTCTCTTTAACAAATTTACCCGTGAAGGGGTAAGTTCTAATCTGGGCCGTTGATCTCGATTTGGACGGCTCGCAATCATCTGCAACGCTACAGTAGAAGGCCCGGCCTCCACCTTCAAGTCTGGCCGGCGGGCTCCTTCTCGCCGGAGATGGCGGATCACCCCCTCTAGACCACCGCTCGACTCAAGATTTGACCCAAACGGTGGATAAGCTCCATGCGAACTCAACTAAACAATAAAAACCCGCTATGGTAGACTGAACACGGCGTGCGGCAACAAAGGAGCGGCGGCGCCATTGCCGGCCGACGGTGAGCTTCAAAAGCTCTCTTCTAAGCACCTCCAACCAAAAGAAGAGCACAAGAGGGTAGAGGAGACAAGTGCGGACTCACCAACGCGACGAATTAGACCTCCAAATCACCCGAAGGCACTCCTCCCCAACGTCCGTCGTACTCAACCGAACCCAACCCTAGAACTCGACGTTTTGCGGTGGAACTCACAATTTTAGATGAAAAACGGAAACTAGAGGACCTAGGCGTCCTATTTATAGCCTCAATCGCTGATTTCGGTTAACATACCCGGATTACAAGATTCGGTTGTAGCTCGGTTGGAAACGAACTCGACTCCGGTCCGGTTACGAGGAAGAAGACGGCTGACATCGGGGACCCACCGGTCAGCCACCAAGAGAGGGAAGGGGAAGGCGCTGCCGCTGGACTCGGGCCGAGCTGGGCTGCTGCGCTAAGACGGCCGCTGTGCCGAGCCGGGCCAAGACGCCGAGATGGGCCGCTCGTCACTGATGGGCTGGAATGCGGAGACGGCTGCTGCGGTGCTGGCCGTCGGGCCGTTGGCTTCTAGGGAGAAGGTAAGTGGTTTCTTCTTCTTTTTTTTCTTTCTTTCATTTATTCACTTATATATATATATTTTCCAAAACCAAATCAATTAAAATAAAACAAATATAACCACACCACAAAATAAAATAAATGCAACAGCATGAATGCATCACCAAATAGTTTTTAACATTTTAATTTGCCATTAATTGTTATCTAAACTATTTGAAATTCATTATTCCTAAAGTTTAGAATTTTTGGGTGTTACAAAATTGGTCACTTCATTGTCGATTGTCAAAAAGAGAAGAAGAAGCACAAGCACAACAAAGATGATGACAAGATGTATAAGAGCAAGAAGAGAGGTGAAGCACATCTTGGTGAAGAATGGGAATCAAACGATGAAAGTGATGATTCAAATGATAAAGACAAGGAGAAGAAGAAGAAGGGTGTAGCAACAATTGCTATTCAAGAGACTTCCTTCTCTTCACCCAATCTCATCACCGACCATGCCTCGTCACCATCGCTCTTCGCCGACTTATCTTCATCACCTAGGCTTTTCGGCAATCTCACCGATAACGACTACTACACTCCAACTTGCCTTATGGGAAAGGGAGAGAAGGTACCACACAACTCTTCTACTCACTCTAGTAATGAATGTAGTAGTTGCGATGAGAATGATGATGAACTTGTAAACAACATGATAAAGAAATTTGGTAAATCGGCCGGCTCTCAAATAATAAAGCTAATTCATAAGCTAGAGAAGTGGGAAGCATGCATTGAGTCACAAGGGGAATTGCTCCTAGCAGAAAGGGAGAAGAACCTTGGACTTGAAGCATGCCTTTCCAAGAAAAGGGAGGAGGTTGAGAAGTTAAACATAGAATTGTCTTTAGCCAAAGATTCATATGAACGTTTGACTAAGGAACATTGTTTGCTTAATGACTCTATAGCTAGTCTAAAGAATGAACATAGTTTGGTTCAAGAAAGCTTTACAAGCTTGAAAGACAAATATCATACTCTTGAACTAAACTATGACACTCTTTTGAATAGCACTTCCATCCATCCTAAGGAACCCGGTGATTCCAATGCTTCAACTAGTGAAGGATGTAAAAGATGTTATAATCATGATATAAATGCTTGTGCTACTAACCTTGTTGAGCTAGAAAAGAAAGATAAGGATATTCAAAGATTGAACATGGTTATCAAGAATGGTTGCAAGGAGAAGCAATCAACTACCATGTACAAGTCATCAAGGCACCCCCTCATCAAGGATGGGCTTGGCTATAATAGGTATGATGGTAAAGCCAATGGAAGGAACATGATCAATGGAGTGCCTTGTGTGAAGTTTAACAAGGGTGTGGCACTAGATGACCTTATTAACAAGGTCAACAATGTTGCCACCTCTCCAAGCACACTTGTCAAGAACAAGACCAACAAGAAGAAGAAGCAAGTGGATGCTCTCAAGCAACAAGTGCCCATCTCACGAAGTTATGCTAGTGATTATATGTGTTGTTGGGGCAAGGATGGCAAGATTATTGTGAAGTATGTTGGTGCACTCAAGAAGAGGCAAATCATGAGGAGTGTTTGATTGCCTAAGACTTATGTGACTAACCCCCTAGGACCCAATTCTATTTGGGTACGTAAAACCAAGGCTTAATTTGTCTTTGTAGGAATACTCCTCCGGTGGAACAAGTTGGGTGCTAGATAGTGGATGCACTAATCATATGACCGGAGAGAAGAAGATGTTCACCTCCTTTCAACCAAATCAAAGTACAAGTGAACGCATTGTGTTTGGTGACAATAGTAAAGGAGATGTCCTTGGTTTGGGTAAAATTGCTATCTCAAATGATAATTTCATTTCAAATGTATTACTTGTGGAAGGGTTAGGATACAATTTGTTGTCTGTTTCACAACTTTGTGAGATGGGCTACAATTGTCTCGTTACCGATGTGGGTGTGTAAGTCTCTAAAAGGAAGGATTCCTCTATTGTCTTCACGGGTCATTTGAAAGGCAAACTTTATCTAGTTGATTTCATATCTAGTAAAGTGAAGCCCGAGACTTGTTTAGTGGCAAAATCTAGCATATGTTGGCTATGGCATCGCCGACTAGCCCATGTTGGGATGAGAAACTCGGCCGACCTTCAAAGAGGCGAACACATCCTTGTACTAACAAATATTTCTTTTGAGAAAGATAGGATTTGCAGTGCATGTCAAGCGAGTAAACAAATTGGTGCTAAGCATCCCGTCAAAAATGTCGTGTCAACAACGAGACCACTTGAGCTACTTCACATGGACTTATTTGAACCCAACGCTTACATAAGCATTGGAGGTAACAAATCACCCGAAGGCACTCCTCCCCAACGTCCGTCGTACTCAACCGAACCCAACCCTAGAACTCGACGTTTTGCGGTGGAACTC
This sequence comes from Saccharum hybrid cultivar R570, assembly GCA_038087645.1. Taxonomy (NCBI): domain Eukaryota; kingdom Viridiplantae; phylum Streptophyta; class Magnoliopsida; order Poales; family Poaceae; genus Saccharum; species Saccharum hybrid cultivar. The sequence continues at coordinate 1,307,134 of JAQSUU010000810.1, forward strand.
ACAATTTTAGATGAAAAACGGAAACTAGAGGACCTAGGCGTCCTATTTATAGCCTCAATCGCTGATTTCGGTTAACATACCCGGATTACAAGATTCGGTTGTAGCTCGGTTGGAAACGAACTCGACTCCGGTCCGGTTACGAGGAAGAAGACGGCTGACATCGGGGACCCACCGGTCAGCCACCAAGAGAGGGAAGGGGAAGGCGCTGCCGCTAGACTCGGGCCGAGCTGGGCTGCTGCGCTAAGACGGCCGCTGTGCCGAGCCGAGCCAAGACGCCGAGATGGGCCGCTCGTCACTGATGGGCTGGAATGCGGAGACGGCTGCTGCGGTGCTGGCCGTCGGGCCGTTGGCTTCCAGGGAGAAGGTAAGTGGTTTCTTCTTCTTTTTTTTCTTTCTTTCATTTATTCACTTCTATATATATATTTTCCAAAACCAAATCAATTAAAATAAAACAAATATAACCACACCACAAAATAAAATAAATGCAACAGCATGAATGCATCACCAAATAGTTTTAAAATTTTAATTTGCTATTAATTGTTATCTAAACTATTTGAAATTCATTATTCCTAAAGTTTAGAATTTTTGGGTGTTACAAATTCTACCCCCTTAAAAGTATCTCGTCCTCGAGATTGAACTGCTTACTCAAACAACTGCGGATATGATTTCCTCAATTCATCCTCTCTTTCCCAAGTTGCCTCTGCCTCTGAATATCGATTCCACTGCACCTTGCACATTTTAATAACCCGACTTCGAGTAACTCTCTCAGCAGTCTCTAAAATCTTAATCGGAAACTCTTCATATGTAAGATCCTCCTTAACAGTCAACTCTTCTAAAGGTATCTGCTTCTCAGGCACCCGTAAACACTTCTTAAGTTGTGAAACATGGAACACATCATGCACTCCAGATAAATTTTCAGGCAACTCTAATTGATAAGCAACTTCCCCACGTCTAGTAATAACTTTAAATGGTCCAACATACCTTGGTGCTAGTTTACCTTTCATGTTAAACCTCTTCACACTTCTCATAGGTGACACCTTCAAATAGACATAATCACCTACCTCAAAAACTAAATCTCTTCTTCTATTGTCAGCATAACTCTTCTGACGAGACTGTGCTACTCTCAAATTCTCACGAATCACTCGCACTTGATCTTCTGCGTTTCTAAGAACATCTGTACCAAACACTTGAGATTCACCTGTTTGATCCCAAAACAATGGAGTTCTACACTTACGTCCATACAAAGCTTCAAACGGTGCCATCTTAAGACTCTGTTGATAACTATTATTGTAAGAAAATTCTGCATAAGGCAAACTCTTATCCCAACTAGTTCCATATTGCAATGCACAAGCTCTCAACATATCCTCTAATACCTGGTTGGTCCTTTCAGTCTGTCCATCTGTCTGTGGATGATATGTTGTACTAAAATTCAATTTTGTTCCCAATGATTCATGCACAGCTTTCCAAAAATGCGACGTAAACTGCGATCCTCGATCAGATACAATCTTCTTTGGTACTCCATGCAAACAGACTATTCTCTCCATATACAACTCTGCCAATTTTGGTCCATGGTAAGTAGTCTTAACTGGTATAAAATGAGCAACTTTAGTTAACCGATCTACTATCACCCAAATAGAGTCATAACCTTTCTGAGTACGAGGTAACCCCACTATAAAGTCCACATCAACTTCCTCCCACTTCCATTCAGGAATCTTCATTGGTTGCAACAATCCAGCAGGTCTCTGATGCTCTGCTTTCACCCTCTGACAAGTGTCACACAATGCCACATACTCAGCCACATCTCGCTTTAATCCAACCCACCAATATTTCTGTTTCAGATCCAAATACATCTTAGTACTACCAGGATGAATAGAATAAGCTGACTCATGAGCTTCGCGAAGAATTGCCTGTCTAACAGTTTGATCCTCAGGTACACACAGCCTCTTTCCAAACCACAAAATTCCATTATCATCCATCCGAAAGCCTGGTGACTTACCAATCACTATATCTTCCGCTATCTTCTTTAGTTTCTCATCCTTCAACTGACCCTTGTAGATTTCTTGCTCTAAAGTAGGCTCTATCACTAATTCCATTGTATTAGTAACAATTCCCAAATTCAAATATTCAAATTCAGCACATAACTCACTAGTCATAGACAATGTTCGTATCTCATTGGCATAACTTTTCCTACTAAGAGCATCAGCTACTACATTAGCCTTACCAGGATGATAGTGTATCTCAATATCATAATCCTTAATCAACTCTAACCATCTGCGTTGCCTCAAATTCAGATCTGACTGAGTGAAAATATACTTCAAACTCTTATGATCAGTGTATATATCACTCTTATGTCCAATCAAATAATGTCTCCAAATCTTTAAAGCATGAACTACAGCTGCTAACTCCAAATCATGTGTAGGATAATTCAACTCATGCTTTCTCAACTGCCTAGATGCATAAGCCACAACTCTGCCTTCTTGCATAAGAACACATCCCAAACCTTGACGAGAAGCATCACAATAAATAGAAAACTTCTTACTCAAATCTGGCAAAACCAAAACAGGCGCTGTAGTCAACCTCTTCTTCAATTCCTCAAAACTAGCTTGACATTTATCTGACCACACAAACTTGGCATTATTCTCTAACAGAGATGTCATAGGTTTAGCAAGTTTAGAAAACCCTTCAATGAACCGTCTGTAATATCCAGCTAATCCCAAGAAACTACGAATCTCGCTAACATCAATAGGTGGTTTCCAATTTAATACATCCTTTACTTTACCTGGATCCACTGATATCCCTCCATTAGAAACAATATGACCAAGGAAAGGAACTTCCTTCAACCAAAACTCACATTTACTTCGCTTCGCATACAGTTTATGCTCTCTAAGCTTCTGCAATACCAACCTCAAATGTTCAGCATGCTCTACCTCTGTCTTGGAAAATACCAGTATATCATCAATAAACACTACCACAAACTTATCCAAATATTCCATGAACACCTTATTCATCATGTACATAAAGTATGCAGGTGCATTGGTCAACCCAAATGACATAACAATATACTCATACAATCCATACCTTGTAGTAAAAGCTGTCTTTGGAATATCAGAAACACGAATCTTCAACTGATGATAACCAGAACGTAAATCAATCTTAGAGAACACACAAGCACCTCTCAACTGATCAAACAAGTCATCAATCCTGGGCAAAGGGTACTTATTCTTGATAGTTACCTCATTTAGTGACCGGTAATCAACACACATCCTCTGACCGCCATCTTTCTTATCAACAAAAATAACTGGTGCTCCCCAAGGTGATGAACTAGGTCGAATAAAACCTTTATCTTGTAATTCTTTAATTTGTTTCTTAAGTTCTTCTAATTCATCTACTCCCATCCTATATGGTCGTTTAGCTATAGGTGCAGTTCCAGGAAGTAATTCAATAAGAAATTTAATGTCTCTGTCAGGTGGCATACCTGGCAATTCATCAGGGAAGACATCCGGAAATTCCTCAATCACTGAATTCTCCTTAATAGTATCTTCAAGCTGATTCACCACAGCGGTTGGTTGCTTCTGCACTACTACATCCACATTGATTTTATCTCCATTAGGTGCAGTCACAACTACCACTTTCTGCTGACACTGAATCTCTGCCTGATTTTGCTTCATCCAGTCCATACCCAATATCACATCAATACCAGATGTCCTCAACACTATAGGAGTTATCTTAAACTCTACCTTCCTTAATACCATACTAATTGGAAGACAACGATTACTGGTTTGCATGGTACCTCCAGGTGAATTTACTAAGAGAGGTTCTTTCATAGCTAGCATGGGTATACTATGCATTTTAACAAAAATGTTGGATATGAATGTATGAGAGGCTCCAGAGTCAAAAAGAACAGTTGCGGAAGTGGAATGTACATTGAACGTACCAATCATAACTTCTGGTGCATCATGAGCTGTATCAGAAGACACGTGATTCACCCTTCTAGTATCAGATTGCCTCTGGTTGCTCTTCTGGCTCTGAGGAGTCTGCTGGTTCTGCTTCTCAGGACAATGGTAAGACATATGCCCCTCTTTACCACAGACAAAACATCTAGTAGGCGTGCTGGGAGCACTATTCTTCATGGGGGTAACATTGGAATTTCCAGTACGAGGAGTCTGTTGCCCAGTCTGCTGATACTGTTGACGTTGTGGATATGATGAACGCTGTTGTGACTGATTACTTTGCCAATTCTGGGACCACCTCTGATTCGGATTACGATTCCACTGGCTAACCGGTCCCTGAAACTTCTGATGGAAACCATGCTGAGGATTCGTGCGTTGACGGTTGTTGCTTCCTGAGCTTTGTACCTTCATCTTCCTCTTCCTGTCCATCTCTCTGCGCTCATTATCAAGCACAATAGCTTTATTTACCAGCTCTTGAAAACTAGCATAGTTGTTCCCCTTCAACTGCAAGCGAAGATCATAATAAATTCTCTTCAAGAAAAGACGCTGCCTGTCTGCATCTTCTCTCACTTTATTAGGAGCATAGCGAGCCAACTGGGTGAACCTGTCATGATATTCACTAACGCTCATCTGTCCCATCCTAAGGTTTCTGAATTCTTCTTGCTTTAGCTCAATTATACCTTCAGGAATATGACAAGCTCGAAAATCTCTAACAAACTCATTCCAAGTGATAGGAGGAGCATTGTCAGGGCGTGCAGCTTGATATGACTCCCACCAAGTCTGAGCTATCCCCTGTAACTGACCAGATGCATATAACACCTTCTCCATATCATTGCATTGAGCTATATTCAGCTGTTTCTCCACTGCCCTCACCCAATCATCTGCCTCTAAAGGATCAGCAGTATGAGAAAACACTGGAGGGCGTCCCTTCAAAAATTCCCCACGCTTATCCCTCACTTGCACAGGCGGTGGTCCTCCTGCAGGGGGATTGTTCTGCATGTGCTGCATAAACATCTGCATCATCTGGTTCTGAGTTTACATGAGTTCCTCCATAGTAATGGGTGGGTTAACACCTCCACGACCTCTGCCACGTCCTCTGCCTGACATCTGTTTCCAAAAACACAGAAGATGAAATTTAGTACAATCCGAGATGATGTATTCAATAGATAAGCAAAATCTGATTTTTCTGGGCGAACTCCAATTTCAGCAACTCAGTAAAACTGTCATATCTCGAGCTACAGACGTCCAATTCAGATGATCTTTACATGGTTGGAAAGCTTACAAAATTATCTACAACTTTTATTCACAACACTTTTTCTGATTCTGTCAATAAATTGGCCAAAAACTGAACTTAACCGAAACTGTTTCAGAATTCCAGACTGTGCAGTAACTCCAACTTGGAACAGGTATATCTCTTAGCTCATAATAGATATTAAAGTGATTCTTCTGGGGTTGGAAAGATATAGAAGTCTAATTATTCCCAGTAAAATTTCTTAAATTTCTCATGAACGGATTTTAAGTTATTTCTAAAACATCCCAGACTGATCCAAAAATCAGCAAAGGACAGAACTAAGTTAACCTCATATTCAACTAATATATTTTGATCAAACTTAATATTCTTAACCATGGAACTTGTAGGCATGTCTACAAAACTCCAGCACACATTACAAAGATCCAAATCACACATTATCATAATAACAATCCATCAATCACACAATTATTCACACCACAAACTGACTCTTAAAACAATCCAAACTTAAAATTAACTCGCAACTACTATCGTTCCTATTACATAGGGATTTTTCCTATTTCCTAATTAAGCTTCTCATAAATCTTGGGATGACCTAACTCCGACCTTAATTGGTCAATCTCCTTATAAGCTTGCTCCTTAAGTTCTTTTTCCTTCAGCAACTCATCCTTCAAATCCACCTCATGGAGAGCCAATTCACGAGCTAATCCCACCATAGCTTGTAAAGTCAAGGAGGAATCATCTGCAAGCGGCATAGTCCAAATACCCTTGTCATGTAAGAAACAAGGAAAATGCCAGAGTGCACCCTTTAACGTCTTGTCCGAGCGTAGACCATGGTAGTAAACAAATGCATTGAAAGCGACATCCTCCATGCTTGTCTCCACGGTTGCCCGGCTCACTCTGGTAATGAACTTTGACTCCACCTTAGGTTCTTTAGTGGTAGGATCCCTTTTCTTAACCCATAACTCCGTTTCCCAATAGGAATCCATCCATGGATGACTATACTCTGCACTGCGATACTCCAACGTAGCTTCCCAGTCGTAGTAGTAGTTGTCCAAGGTTCTTGTCAACATGTCATGGAAGAAAGCATCAGCTTTAGGAACCATGATATGAAGCTTCGTAGTCCACCCCATAACTACATTCTCCATTGGTATATCACCAACTCTTGATTCAACATCAGATAGCTCTTGATCACCATCTTCATACGGCTCCTGAGGTTTGAAACGGGCAACGTACTGTGCAGATGACAGACGGGGATAAGGAGACATCTATAAGATTTAGACATAGATTAGATAGAATCAATGTATTTTCGCAATAGAATAAAGTAGAGGAAGCATAAAACTTTAGTAATTAACAAGGTGAAAAGAGGAAGCATGAATTAAGTGAAGTATGGATGCTATTAACGACCATTCTAACTAGGCTCGCGTCCTACAATCAACACGGCTCTGATACCAATCTGTCACACCCATTTTTAAGGACAAAAATAGGATACATAAAAGACTCATGTGCGCCCCAGGAAACAGTCGCACACATAAGTTGACAAATTACAAAGTATCATCACAGTGCTTATTACATAACGAATAAATATTTAAGACATAGTCTTGAATGATAGGTAATAATAACTAATAGTAATTCTTCAGCGGAAACTCCACACAGGGACACGGATGACTGGTTGACACCAAGACTAGTACTCATTACGATAATCTTCCTCAATATCTTCATCTGTTATGGTGGAAATAGCAAGGGTGAGTCCATATCGAACTCAACAAATATAACACAGGGTTCATGAGGCTCAAAAAGGCTAGACATTGTTTAACTGCGTTTAGCTTTTAATCATATATTAGCAATTGAGTAGCATCAAGATAAACCACTTCCCATTAAAGAACCAATGATCAATTGTAATAAGGATAATGAATAGCATTAACATGAGCAAATAATAATCAACAATAATTAAGCATGATATAACAGTTATGATCAACTATTCCATAAGAATCCCCAAGGCCGCTCGTATCCGTGAGCACGGCTAGTATACCAGTTTTTAACTCTGCGCAGAGGTGTACACTTTCACTGTGAGTCATGATTTCCAAATGAGTGGGGAGATCAAGCCCAGACACCCGAGAACCATATAAAGCCACTCAAAAGTTCGTCTAACAAGTTAGGGCCATTAGATTCACTCGGCAGGCAGATGTAGAACCCCCCTTCCCTGTGGCACAACAACCGCAGCCTATACACACTAGGCCAGGGGCTCGCACTACACCCAACGTGGCAAGCCTTTCTTACGCCATTTAAGGTAACCACTAACAAGCTAGAAAAGGTCTCTTGAACAACTAAAGCCAGAGCCATATAGCCCTCACAGCTGTACTGTATATCCCGGTTATCACTTATAGATAAGTCCTTATGGAGAGAAACCAGAGCATCAAAATAATACACATGCTCTAGCCCCCTTTTAACAGTAATAAAATCATCTTAATGGTTGAATGCTTAATCCATTAATCCAATTACAAGATCATTGTTCTTAGTTTAAGCACTAGCAGTAGCTACCCATATGCACTCCCAAGGTTGACAAGGAATCAAGATAACAATCACTAAGTTATAATCTCTAAGGTTGTCAAGGTAAGCACATGCATATGTATGACAATTCAATGTATAGGTAACAAGGATAGTCCTGTGTTATACTTGCCTTGATCAAAGCTTTCCAAGTGATACTGCTGACTTGGCTCAAAGTAATACTCCTGATCGTCCAGATACTGCTCACATTCTATACTCGATCATCAATCAACAACACACATGCATCCAATCAAACATACACGAAGCAAACAAAGAGATACAATTAGAATAGTACACCAACAGTAACAAAACAGTAATAAAAGTTTATAAAACTCTTCTACACGTTTCTACGATCACACATACGCAAAGATCACCAAATTCGGAATTAAAACGTGAAAGTTATGAATTTTCTAAGATTTCCTATAGATAAATAAATACTTAATTATAAACTCGAAAAATAAATTATCAAAACTAACTGTACAACTACACTAACATGTAGAGCTCGCAAATACGAACCTAATGCAACTTGAACGGATCAAATCGGAGTTAAAATGAAGATTTTATGACCAAAACAATTCTAGTGGCAAAACTGTAATTATCTGAAAACGTATTTTTGACTTAACCGGGAGAGAATACGCTTTCCAAACACAAAAACGTACTTTCAGTTTTACGCTACGGACCGCGGGTTGATAACTAAAAAGCTGAGGGTCTCTTTAACAAATTTACCCGCGAAGGGGTAAGTTCTAATCTGGGCCGTTGATCTCGATTTGGACGGCTCGCAATCATCTGCAACGCTACAGTAGAAGGCCCGGCCTCCACCTTCAAGTCCGGCCGGCGGGCTCCTTCTCGCCGGAGATGGCGGATCACCCCCTCTAGACCACCGCTCGACTCAAGATTTGACCCAAACGGTGGATAAGCTCCGTGCGAACTCAACTAAACAATAAAAACCCGCTATGGTAGACTGAACACGGCGTGCGGCAACAAAGGAGCGGCGGCGCCATTGCCGGCCGACGGTGAGCTTCAAAAGCTCTCTTCTAAGCACCTCCAACCAAAAGAAGAGCACAAGAGGGTAGAGGAGACAAGTGCGGACTCACCAACGCGACGAATTAGACCTCCAAATCACCCGAAGGCACTCCTCCCCAACGTCCGTCGTACTCAACCGAACCCAACCCTAGAACTCGACGTTTTGCGGTGGAACTCACAATTTTAGATGAAAAACAGAAACTAGAGGACCTAGGCGTCCTATTTATAGCCTCAATCGCTGATTTCGGTTAACATACCCGGATTACAAGATTCGGTTGTAGCTCGGTTGGAAACGAACTCGACTCCGGTCCGGTTACGAGGAAGAAGACGGCTGACATCGGGGACCCACCGGTCAGCCACCAAGAGAGGGAAGGGGAAGGCGCTGCCGCTGGACTCGGGCCGAGCTGGGCTGCTGCGCTAAGATGGCCGTTGTGCCGAGCCGGGCCAAGACGCCGAGATGGGCCGCTCGTCACTGATGGGCTGGAATGCGGAGACGGCTGCTGCGGTGCTGGCCGTCGGGCCGTTGGCTTCCAGGGAGAAGGTAAGTGGTTTCTTCTTCTTTTTTTTTCTTTCTTTCATTTATTCACTTCTATATATATATTTTCCAAAACCAAATCAATTAAAATAAAACAAATATAACCACACCACAAAATAAAATAAATGCAACAGCATGAATGCATCACCAAATAGTTTTTAAAATTTTAATTTGCCATTAATTGTTATCTAAACTATTTGAAATTCATTATTCCTAAAGTTTAGAATTTTTGGGTGTTACAAAATTGGTCACTTCATTGTCGATTGTCAAAAAGAGAAGAAGAAGCACAAGCACAACAAAGATGATGACAAGATGTATAAGAGCAAGAAGAGAGGTGAAGCACATCTTGGTGAAGAATGGGAATCAAACGATGAAAGTGATGATTCAAATGATAAAGACAAGGAGAAGAAGAAGAAGGGTGTAGCAACAATTGCTATTCAAGAGACTTCCTTCTCTTCACCCAATCTCATCACCGACCATGCCTCGTCACCATCGCTCTTCGCCGACTTATCTTCATCACCTAGGCTTTTCGGCAATCTCACCGATAACGACTACTACACTCCAACTTGCCTTATGGGAAAGGGAGAGAAGGTACCACACAACTCTTCTACTCACTCTAGTAATGAATGTAGTAGTTGCGATGAGAATGATGATGAACTTGTAAACAACATGATAAAGAAATTTGGTAAATCGGCTGGCTCTCAAATAATAAAGCTAATTCATAAGCTAGAGAAGTGGGAAGCATGCATTGAGTCACAAGGGGAATTGCTCCTAGCAGAAAGGGAGAAGAACCTTGGACTTGAAGCATGCCTTTCCAAGAAAAGGGAGGAGGTTGAGAAGTTAAACATAGAATTGTCTTTAGCCAAAGATTCATATGAACGTTTGACTAAGGAACATTGTTTGCTTAATGACTCTATAGCTAGTCTAAAGAATGAACATAGTTTGGTTCAAGAAAGCTTTACAAGCTTGAAAGACAAATATCATACTCTTGAACTAAACTATGACACTCTTTTGAATAGCACTTCCATCCATCCTAAGGAACCCGGTGATTCCAATGCTTCAACTAGTGAAGGATGTAAAAGATGTTATAATCATGATATAAATGCTTGTGCTACTAACCTTGTTGAGCTAGAAAAGAAAGATAAGGATATTCAAAGATTGAACATGGTTATCAAGAATGGTTGCAAGGAGAAGCAATCAACTACCATGTACAAGTCATCAAGGCACCCCCTCATCAAGGATGGGCTTGGCTATAATAGGTATGATGGTAAAGCCAATGGAAGGAACATGATCAATGGAGTGCCTTGTGTGAAGTTTAACAAGGGTGTGGCACTAGATGACCTTATTAACAAGGTCAACAATGTTGCCACCTCTCCAAGCACACTTGTCAAGAACAAGACCAACAAGAAGAAGAAGCAAGTGGATGCTCTCAAGCAACAAGTGCCCATCTCACGAAGTTATGCTAGTGATTATATGTGTTGTTGGGGCAAGGATGGCAAGATTATTGTGAAGTATGTTGGTGCACTCAAGAAGAGGCAAATCATGAGGAGTGTTTGATTGCCTAAGACTTATGTGACTAACCCCCTAGGACCCAATTCTATTTGGGTACGTAAAACCAAGGCTTAATTTGTCTTTGTAGGAATACTCCTCCGGTGGAACAAGTTGGGTGCTAGATAGTGGATGCACTAATCATATGACCGGAGAGAAGAAGATGTTCACCTCCTTTCAACCAAATCAAAGTACAAGTGAACGCATTGTGTTTGGTGACAATAGTAAAGGAGATGTCCTTGGTTTGGGTAAAATTGCTATCTCAAATGATAATTTCATTTCAAATGTATTACTTGTGGAAGGGTTAGGATACAATTTGTTGTCTGTTTCACAACTTTGTGAGATGGGCTACAATTGTCTCGTTACCGATGTGGGTGTGTAAGTCTCTAAAAGGAAGGATTCCTCTATTGTCTTCACGGGTCATTTGAAAGGCAAACTTTATCTAGTTGATTTCATATCTAGTAAAGTGAAGCCCGAGACTTGTTTAGTGGCAAAATCTAGCATATGTTGGCTATGGCATCGCCGACTAGCCCATGTTGGGATGAGAAACTCGGCCGACCTTCAAAGAGGCGAACACATCCTTGTACTAACAAATATTTCTTTTGAGAAAGATAGGATTTGCAGTGCATGTCAAGCGAGTAAACAAATTGGTGCTAAGCATCCCGTCAAAAATGTCGTGTCAACAACGAGACCACTTGAGCTACTTCACATGGACTTATTTGAACCCAATGCTTACATAAGCATTGGAGGTAACAAATATGATTTCATTATTATTGATGATTATGCTTGCTTCACTTAGGTGTTCTTTTTTAAAGATAAAAGTGAGACCCAAGTAATCTTCAAGAAGTTTGCAAGAAGAGCTCAAAATGAATTTGAAGTGAAGATCAAGAAAGTGAGAAGTAACAATAGGACGGAGTTTAGGAACACCAACATTGAAGAATTCCTTGATGAAGAAGGAATCAAGCATGATTTTTTAGTTCCTTATACTCCTCAACAAAATGGTGTTGTGGAGAGAAAGAACCGAACACTCATAGAAGCCAGAAGAGCAATGTTGGATGAATACAAGACTCCGGACAAGTATTGGGCGGAAGAGGTCAATACGGCATGTCATGCAATCAACCGCATGTCATGCATATGAGCTCCTTACCGGTAACAAACCTAAGGTGTATTACTTTCGAGTTTTTGGATGCAAGTGTTTCATACTTAACAAGAAATCCAAAAACTCAAAGTTTGCACCAAAGGTTGATGAAGGTTTCTTGCTTGGTTATGGTACTAACAAACATGGCTATCATGTTTTCAACAAGACCACCGGTCAAGTTGAAATAGCGATAGATGTGACCTTTGATGAAACCGACGGCTCTCAAAAAGAGCATGTCAATGTTGACATTGTAGGTAAAGAAGAGTCATCTTCTCAAGTGATCAAGAAGCTTGCTACTGGTGAAGTAAAGCCCGTTGAAGATGATGATGAATATGCACAAGAGCAAACCATTCATGATCCATTTATGCATCATGGGTCAATAAATGCCCATGATGATGGTTCTACATCAAGAAGTGGTCATGATTCAAGTGTTCAAGTCACTCAAAATTCACCACAAGTTGAAGTTAACAACCAAGTTGATGATCAAAATAGAAGTGAAGACAACTCCACACAAGATCTCAGTTTTGATCCTTCAATCAATCAAGACAAGGATGATGAAGATGAGGGTCCAATCCAAAGAACTCAAGTGCCTCACCCAAGAGTACATCATACCATTCAACGAGACCATCCCATTGACAACATCTTGGGAAGCATTCAAAGAGGAGTTATCACAAGGTCAAGGCTTGCAAGCTTTTGTGAACACTTCTCATTTGTGTCTCCAAAAGAGCCTAAAAAGGTTGAAGAAGCCATTGATGATGAGGATTGGATGTTAGCAATACAAGAAGAGTTAAACAACTTCACTCGCAATGAAGTTTGGACATTGGTGGAAAGGCCTAAACAAATTGTGATTGGAACCAAATGGGTCTTCCGCAACAAGCAAGATGAGCATGGCGTGGTCACAAGAAACAAGGCACGGTTGGTAGCTCAAGGATTCACTCAAATTGAAGGCTTGGATTATGGGGAAACTTATGCACCGGTGGCAAGGCTAGAGTCAATTCAGATTTTACTTGCCTATGCCGTTCATCATGACTTCAAGCTATATCAAATGGATGTGAAGAGTGCATTCCTCAACGGCCCCCTCTCCAAAGTGGTATATGTAGAGCAACCACTGGGTTTTGAAGATCCAAAGCACCCCGACCACGTCTATAAGCTCAACAAAGCACTCTATGGGCTTAAGCAAGCCCCTAGAGCTTGGCATGATTGTCTTAAGGACTTTCTACTCAAACAAGGGTTTGAGATAGGCAAGGCCGATCTAACTTTATTTACTCGCAAAGTCAATAATGATATCTTTATTTGCCAAATATATGTCGATGACATAATATTTGGTAGTACTAATGTGACTTTTTGTGAGGAGTTTAGTAGGATTATGACGAATAGGTTTGAGATGTCTATGATGGGAGAGTTGAAGTTCTTTCTTGGTTTTCAAATCAAGCAACTCAAGGAAGGGACCTTTATTTGTCAAACGAAGTACACTCATGACATGTTGAAGAAGTTTGACATGGAGAAAGCCAAACCTGTAACACCCCAGGTGTTTGGCTTTCATAATTGCATTGCATTTCATAAGCATGAGCATCAATCATCTCATTCATGTCTTCAATTTTGCTTGCAACATGAGTATGCAACATACCCTAATGTGCTTGTTTCACAATTTACTTGCTTATGAAATGTGAGTGGTGCAACTTGTAGATACAACATGGGATCTCATGCTTTGAAACATTACAATGTGGTTAGTACACCATGATAGGCTCAATTGATGCAACAAAGTATTGAAACATGTGCAACATGTTATTGCAACATTTGGGTAGAAATATTGTTTTGCTTGTTTCAATTTATGTGACACTAGGAAGTTTGTGCAACCAATGTGTAGAGGGGATAATTAGATCTTATAACACCTTAATTACATTTAGGGTAAGTAGGGGAGCAATGTTCATGTTGACCAAAATTACCAAATTGCCCTTACAAATGTTGTTGACTAGGTTTTGACCCCTAGAGTGTTTTGGTTTGACCAATTAAAAAGTCCAGCTTTAAAATCTTGCATGGAGGAGCAACCTTAAGCAAAGTTGTAGAGAATTTTATAAGGAACAAAAGTTCTAATATGGCCATCTCATGAAAATGACCAGAACATGCTCAAAAATGGCCCACAAGTCAGCTTGAGTGGTGCTCAACACTTTAAAAATTTCTAAGTCTGGAATTTGGACTTTTCAGTTTCAATGTACCCCACTTCACCACCATGTAACTCAAAAATCAGGCGGAACCAGTCCAAGCTCCTTTTGGCAAAGTTGTAGTACTCATGTAGCTCTACAATTTTGATGTTATTACCTCTTGCTAACTCGGGCCTGATTAGGAGTAATATGGCCTCAAAATGGCGTTGTCAGTCACTAGTGTCGGATTCCATTCAGAGTTGCAGAGCCGTCGGTGGCCGACCGGCCATAGTTCCGTGCCGACGAGTGGACGCACGGTGGCGGCCGTACTCTGGCCGTGGCCCTACCGACCAGGTCACGGGCGTCTACAGGTCGCCACGACGTCCACGGCTCGCCTCTCCCTTCATTCCTCCCTTCTTCCTCCCTCCGAGCATGCCGAGGTGGAAAAGAGGGCCGCTGTCGTTGCCGCGAGCTCCGCCGTCCTCGTGTGAGCTCGTCGTCGCGTTGCAGCCACCTAGACCCCATCCATAGCTCCGCCAGGGACACCACCATCTCCTCCACCTCTTCCTTGAACTCATCGAGTCGAGGTAAAGCCACATTGCTGACTTTTCCCCACCCAGAGCTCACCGGAGCGCCGCTGCTCTTGCGGTCCTCCGTGGCCAGAGCTGCACAGCACGCCACCATCCTATCCCACCCTCGTTTCATCCTTCTCGTGTCCTATAACAGCTTAGGCAAAGATGTCATCTCATGGTTTGAGCTGTAGAGGTCGGAACGGAAGGTGAACATAGCGTGCTCTTGCCGCGGTCGCCATTGCCGCAAGGACGAGTTTCTTCCCATTCGCTCTCTGTGGCTGGCCCTCGGTCGAGTTAGGGTGCGCATGGGGTGCACCGTTGGTCATAGTGTGGCCTCCGAAGCTGTAGTGCCCTATCTCCTCGCCGTCTCACCGGAACGTGTCTCGCACTGGGCGCGTCCGCCATGACTGCGCCTCGCCGGAGTTGAGCGCCACCGTGGCTAGCCCCCGCTGGTCCGTCTCCACTCCGTGAGCTAGGCTTCTTAGGTGTACTCAAGGTCGGTGAAGCTTGTACCGGGCTTGGATTGACCGTAGGTGGCCGGAGCTGGCCGGCGCAGCTCCGCCGCTCACCACCGTCCGCCACCGCCGCGGATAGCCCCTCCCCAAGGCGGTAGAGTCTAGGTTTGTTAGCTCAATCGACGCGGGGAGATGAGGTGAAGACCGCGGTGCTCGCAGTCTCGCCAGAATCATCACCACCGATGAGCTCCAGTCACTGCCGTCCTCCTCTGCTCTCTCTCTCTCTGACCGGGGGGCCCGCGCTGTCAGGCACGCGCGCGGGCGAGAGCCTGAGCAGGCCGCGAGCTGGGCCGCGCTGGCGGGTCGGCCGGCCCAGTGGTCCCGTTTTGATTTTTTGAAATTTTAGTTTCTTTATTATTTCACAGATTTGAATGATGTTTGTGATTTTCTTATCTAGGGTTTGGCATATCCAAAAATTGTGATTTAAATTTTGTTAGACTCTTAGTGAAGTGTAGTATTTAATAAAAATATAATCTGAGCACTTGTAGTAGAGCTTTTGGAAGAATTAATTTGAAACTTTAAATGTGTTTTTGAATGCATGCAAACTTATTTAAATCATATCTTGAGCTTCTGTGTTCCAAAAATTATAAAATTTGGTGAGTATGTTATTTCATATATATACTAGCTCTGGTAAAAGTTTGGATACTATTGCTTGAGTAGTTTTCAAGTTATGTTATTGTCATTTTATATTAGGAGATATTTGAATGAATTTTCATAATTTTTCTATATTTCCAGTAAAGGCAGTTGTTCTTAGGATAGAATGACACTAGGAAAAATATGAAATCTGTTGTTTGACACTTTTCAATAGGGTTTTCTATTTATGCAAAAATCAGCCTTTTTGGTTTGTTAATTTTGTTTAGGGAGTTTCTGTGAATAACTTTGGTTCAAATTTTTACAGTAGCCTCCTAGTAGGCCAGGGAGCCTCCTATAATTTTTATAGAATTTTTCTAAGCAGGTGCATGAGTTTAATTTCCCACTTAATTAATTAAGTAAATTAAGAAAGGGGTTAAAATAAATATTCTGGGTTGGCACACCATACTTTCTGGTGTTTTCTTGACATGTGTGAACTAGTAGTATCATTAGTTTGGTCATAAGGGTAGTTGGACACATGAATAAATATTTAACTTTTCACAATTCTAGGTTCTCTGGACAGCTGATAGCATTTTTGGATTTGATCCTTGATAGAAGTGTTTGCTGAGAAACTTATGAATACCAAAGTGGTAGGAAACTTAATAAACTAGTTTGTGACAAAATTTGGTGGCTTTTGGCCGAGTAGTCACGAGTTATAGCTGTTTAAAGTGGCTATCCAGAAATGACTGCTCTCTGTTTGGAGAGGACAGATTTCTAGAACTTTAGAATTTCGACTAGGTAAACTTTGGAATTAAGTGATAAGGTCTGAAAATAAATTGTAGAGTATTTTATAAGCTTTCTAGATTGTCTTGTATCATGCCTTTAGGATTTGGGAATCTACAGTTGTGATAGAAATACGTAGCTGCTGTCCAGAATATGTTGTTACAAGATTTTATGATTGGTTGTTGGTAACCTAAGTAATGTTGTTCTTGTGATTTTTAGGTGTTAGGGCCTTAACTGAAGAGGAATATTTATACATTAGGTTGTGTAGATTAGATAAGTACTTCTCTACCGGAGAAGAGATTTGCACGTAATGTTGAAGTAACTTGAATAGAGTACTTAAATTACTGAAATGCATTCCATTCCGAGCATGTTGCATTCATTATGCATCCATGAGATTTATTGTGCATTCATGCAATAGGTGTATCGGAGGGGGTGACACTCCTCGAGTTTGAGGGAGCGATTCCAGAGGAGGACCAGGAGCAGCCGAGGGAGCCCGAGGACCCAGCCGGCGAAGGAGTGCCCGTAGACGATCTGTCTGAGTGCCCAGATCATCGCCCGTCCTCTTTTCTGAAAGGCAAGCCCCGGTGCATGCTGACCCATTTGTTTTATATATCAATCTTGAGTACTCTTACTTGTTTACTACTTTAAGTTGTAGGAGTTGTATGAAAACCCTTGTTGCATTATACCTATCCTTGTCCAGATATCATACTTAAACCCTAAATTAAGTTTAGGCACGTGTTAATGCTTAGCCCTGCTTAGTCCAGTAGAAGTCGGGTGATTTCCGGTCATCCGCGAGATGTAGGAATGTGTCACAAGTGGCTATGTTGGCTATCATGGATGGAACCATACCTAAAAATAAATTTGAGACCGGGTGGGAGTTCGATAGTGCAGCCGCAAGACACTTCACGTCTTGGGTGTGGAGCTATGCCCGTCTAAGTCGTTTAAGGACCGATTCGCTGTACGTCCTTGAGCCATGTTAAACGCAGTCTAACACTTAGTTGGCCAGATAAGTCGTTCCGACCATGAAGCCGAGTAGTTCGGTTCAGGCCAGGAGTCGAATGGTAGGTCACATCTTGGAGGAGAGTAATGTTGTGCTTGGGGACATTGGTATGAGACCAAGGGGGGTTAGAGTCCCTAGCACCTAGCAGAGTGTCGCCCTTGGGGATGCGGCATCATTCGAACCCGCGACTCCTGAATCGTACGAAAGGTGGCTTGTGCGACCCTGGCAGGGGTCTGCGCGGTGAGTGTTAGAAATACCCCTCCAGCTGGATAGGAATTCGATTCGAATCGCTGTCGCTCCCGGTTAGTGAGCACTTGACTTGAGCAGCGGCAACGTAGATCTCATTAAATTGAATAGATGGTTAAGTGAATGATATAATGTTGCCGCAAATTTATACATGCTATGGATATAATAATATTATTGTTTGATTATACTCAAGTGAATGTTTAGTACAGGTGCTAAGATAGATGACAGGTTAATGTTAAAAATAACTGTTAGTACAGGTTAAAAGAGTTTAAATTACTTATGATTTTCTGCAAAGGTGATGTCAGCTAGCTCCACTTATGAAAACCTTGCATGATCCATGGTGTCTCTTATTTTTCATTTCGATGGGTAAGTCTAGCTGAGTACATTCCTGTACTCAGGGTTTATTCCCTCCTGTTGCAGATGACATGCTTTATCAGGGCTTCTGCAAGACCTGCCTCCACCCCGCAGGTGACGAGGACTAGATCACTTGGGCGTGATCATCTGTTAGTTACTTTCCTTAATGCTTTTGTGGGATGATGATCTGTAAGACTGGCAGTAGTATTTAAACTAAATGCGTGTGTTATGCTTCCGCTACTTTATGAACTCAGTTTGTAATAATTTGTGACTCTGTGTGTTGTAAGCGAACTTCCGAACTACTTATGAAATGTAACGTGTGATATATATGTTGAATGATGCGATCTTGGTTGTAAAAGAGTTGGTTTGAAATCCTTCATGGTTTCGATTGACTTCCGGGATTATATGGGCTCAAGTTCAAAAATTTGAGCGTTTCGGCGCTTGTTTTTGTACTTGTGCTCTTATAATTTGGTCGGTTCTGTTACAGCTGGTACCGGAGCAGAATTTAATATTAAACACATTATACGAGTATTTGAAAATAAAAGTGTTTGTTTGCAAAAAGTGTTAAAAATCTGAAAATTATTTCTATAAGTATGCTAGTGATCACATCCCTTAGCCCAAATAAGGTCTCTTAGGTGGCTTATTAAAAAGACTAACTTGGAGGGTCTTGTTTATTTTTGTTTCGTCGTCCATACAACGTGATATTGTATGGATACCATCCTCTTGGGTGGTAATATATGGATCAAACACCTCGACGCTCTGGTAAGTGTGAGCTGTGAGAGCATGATCGTCCAACCGGCGGTCTAGGGGAGAGTAGTTGTGGTTACTTGCATACTTACATGTTTAAACCATGTAATTATGAAAGTACTTAATTTGGGGTATATCTGTCGGGTAGTTGTGATACTGAAGTATATACATCGGGGATGTGTATATGGAAAGTATTTAGCTTACTGCTTACTTGTGTGCTTATATTGGGGAACTGTTGGGCTGAAATTAGATTTTCTGTAGGTACACTAACAGCGCAAACGAGTAGACCGATAGTTTCGCCTATATGAGAGAACGTATGTATGCCACCGCCTAGCGTTAGAAGTTTATGATTCTACTAGGGTGAGAGGGCATACGGAACGTGCATGCATCATGTTTAATTCATGTCATACATTTCATTTTACTCCCGCCTTAAAAATTTGATGGTCCCGACTAAATTAAATTTCGTATCCCCTAAATTATCCTCACTTTAAGTCATATCTTGTTGCTACAGATGGCTCGCACCAAGAGGACCGCTCGCAAGTCGACTGGAGGCAGGGCTCCTCGCCACCAGCTCGCTCCCCGTGAGCCCCGCCCTGAGCCCACCGAGGCGGAAAGGTTGAGGGCCGAGTTGGCTGAGGTGACTGCTGCTAGAAATGCGGTCTAGCAACAGTTGGAGCAAGTGATACATGACAGAGATTAGGAGACACTTGCGGTCCAGAGGTTGACTGTGGCAAATCGCAACTGTCAGCGCATGCTGGTCCACGTGATGAACCAGCGGGATGAAGCCTGGCACGAAGAGAACGTTCTGAGAGCTCGTCAGGTGGAGCTTGAGCAACGGATAGAAGCTGCAGAAGAATACAATGACAATCTTCATGAGAAAGTGCACCGCCTAAACAATCAACTCAATCCTCTGCTTCCTCATAACAATGACGAGGATGAGGAGATGGGCTCTGGAGTCTTCATGGCTGAAGGTGATGACGATATGGAGGTCAATGGGCCACAGGATGTTCCACCAGAAGAAGAAGAAGAAGAAGAAGATGAGGAACTAGAGCCTGTTAGTGACGAGGATGGCGGGGAGATCTTCGACACTAACTCCGAGGACGATGCTTAGAGTAGTCATCGCCTAGCTATGACGCTAAAGTTATCTTTTGTGCCCTCCATGTGTGGGAGTGGGGCTTTGTAATAACTTAGCTTTTGGGATGTAATATCGAACCCTATGTTATCCTGGATGTAAGTTTGAATGTGTTAAATTTTGGTCACAAATGGATGTCTCATTTTGTTGTGTTTGGTGATGGTGTCACGATTAGCACCCTTCGATGCCGCGATGAAACCGAGGGCCTCCTGTGGTGCGCGACATAAGGCTGTGCTGCTTGGCACGCGCTGGTATCAAGGTGGCTAGTCATGATCCACCATGGAACCCTACCCATGTGATATCTCCTTGTAGTCATTTCTTGGTTAGCCTTTCCTTGTTGGCTAGAAGTTTAGTTCAAATCCGTACAACCGTTACGTAAGGTTGAACTTCCATGATATCAACGTAACCTGTCAGTCACGTTTGTGCTCCCTATATGCGAGCCTTTAATAAATTCTATCTTATCATCTGAAGATGTCTGGTTGTTATGCTCATCACATAATTGCGTCAGTTGGTGCACTTGATGAGTTTGTGTGGTTGTGATGAATTACTGTGTCTCGGTTGCTTGCGAATTCATTTTTAATGAAATCAGTTTGGCATATTTACACAATTCATCTACAAATTTCCCACATTGTCAGTGCTCATTGGCTATGCATTTTTGCAGATGGCGTACAACCTTCGTCGTGGTCGTGGCATTGAGGATGAGGAACAGCCACCCCCTCCTTCACCACCCACTCCGGCAGAATTGATGCAGACGATGGTTGAAGGTCAGCGCCTGTTAGCAGACGCTATGCGCCAGTTGGTCAACCGGGATGCTCGCCATGGTCATCAAGGACTGGAACCAAATCAGCATAGTGACTTCAAGGATTTTCTTAACACCAAGCCCCTGCTCTTTAAGGAGGCGGAGAAACCTCTGCAAGCTGATGAGTGGTTGAATACCATTGAGCAGAAGTTCCGTCTACTTCGTCTGACTGAGGAGCTGAAGACTGAGTATGCTTCTCACCAACTGCATGGCCCGACTGGTATTTGGTGGAGTCACTACCGCTCCACATTGCCTCCTAGTGTCCCGATCGCTTGGGACCAGTTTAAGGCAGCTTTCCGCGGGAATTACATTCCTCTAGGTTTGATGGCTATAAAGCACACTGAGTTCATAAGATTAACCCAAGGCAATAAGAGTTTGACGGAATACCTGCAAGCCTTTAACAATCTTGCAAGGTATGCAACTGAGTTTGTGGATACCGATGCTAAGAAGATTGCTAGCTTCAAGCGTTGCCTCGGTCCAAAGCTGATGAAGACCATGGGCACTAGCAAATGTGCTACTTTTAATGATTTTATCAGTGATGCTCTGACCCAAGAAAACAATAACTCTATCTATGCTGTTTCTAAGAGCCGCAAGAGGGCCCTTGAGGCAGGTGCGTCACAGTCCCAAGCTCCAGCTGCACCGAGGGCTCCTCCTCGCCCTCCTGCCACAAGTGCTAAGTTCCGTCCCCCGCAAAAGAAGGCGCCAGCTAAGACTGGGTTTCGCAAAGCATATACTGTGTCTCTGCCAAAGGGTAGTTCTGGTCAAGGCAGCTCTAGTGTCCCTCCAAGCAACATGCCTTGCTAGAACTGCAACAAACCAGGTCATTGGTCTAGGAATTGTCCGTATCCTAAGAAGAATGCAAACCAAGGTGGTCGTCAGGGGCATGTTCATTATAATAGTATTGAAGAAATTCAATCTGGTGAGGTAGTCACTGCTGGTAAGTTCCTAGTCGACCAATATTCTGCAGTGGTGCTATTTGATTCAGGTGCTTCGCATTCCTTTATCAGTCCTATGTTTACATCAAAGTTTGCACACAAATTACATACTGTTAAATGTGGGGGTTGTTGTATTAGAGCGGCAAGTGGGAATATTTCCACAAATCAAGTAGTAAGAGATCTAGAGTTTGAAATAGAAGGGCAAAAGTACTCGCTTACCTTAGTGGTTTTGCCTGGATTAGGTATTGATGTTATTTTGGGCATGAATTGGATGAGTTGGAATGGGGTGCTCATTGATACATCCACCCGGGTAGTTATGCTCAGAGATCCTACTGATCAGAAAGGTTTTCTAGTGCAACTTCCCAGGCAGTTTGACCTTTCTAGTGAGGTTCATGCGGTGCAAGCGAAGGTATTAACTGATATTCCCATAGTGAGTGAGTTTTCTGACGTTTTTCCCGATGATTTGCCAGGACTACCTCTGGATCGGGATGTGGAGTTTAAAATCGAGTCATTGCCTGGCATGGCACCTATCTCTAGGAGACCCTATAGGATGCCTCCGAATGAACTAGCTGAACTTAAGGTGCAGTTGAATAAACTTTTGAAGAAGGGGCTGATTCGTCCTAGCTCGTCTCTATGGGGATGTCCAGCTATCTTTGTAAAGAAGAAGGACCAGTCGTTGCGGATGTGCGTAGATTATAGGCCTCTGAATGCAGTCACTGTCAAAAATAAGTATCCTCTACCACACATCGATATCTTGTTTGACTAGTTGTCTAAAGCTAAAGTCTTTTCCAAGATCGATCTAAGGTCTGGCTACCATCAAATTAAAATCCGTCCGGAAGATATTCCAAAAACAGCCTTCTCTATAAGATACGGTCTATATGAGTATCTTGTTATGTCCTTCGGCTTGACCAACGCCCCCGCACACTTCATGTACTTGATGAATTCGGTGTTTTATGCTTGAATTGGACAAGTTTGTGGTGGTATTTATTGATGACATCCTGGTATATTCTAAAAATGAGGAAGACCACGCTGAACATCTGTGTATAGTCCTCATAAGACTGCGTGAACATCAACTATATGCAAAATTCAGTAAGTGCAAATTCTGGCTTCGTGAAGCATCTTTCCTTGGGCATGTGTTGTCCGATGGAGGAATTATGGTGGATCCTGCCAAGGTACAAGAAGTACTGAACTGGAAGGCTCCTATCTCGGTTCACGAGGTCCAGAGTTTTCTTGGATTGGCTGGCTATTATCGTCGCTTCATCCCGGATTTCTCAAAAATAGCCAAGCCAATGACTCGTTTGCTGCAAAAAGACATCAGGTTTATCTGGACTCCTGAGTGTGATGTGGCTTTTTACAAACTACGAACTCTCCTAACCTCTGCTCTGGTTTTGGCGCAACCGGATATTGAGAAACCATTTTGATGTGTATTGTGATGCCTCAGGCATAGGTTTGGGAGGTGTTCTGATGCAGGAAGGCCAAGTAATTGCATATACCTCTCGACAAGTTTGGAAACATGAGGTGAATTATCCAACGCATGACTTAGAACTCGTGGCAGTTGTTCATGCTTTGAAAGCCTGGCGACACTATCTGTTGGGCAATGTTTGCAATATCTATACTGACCATAAAAGCCTCAAATATATCTTCACCCAACCCGAGTTGAATATGCGTCAAAGAAGATGGCTTGAGTTGATTAAATATTATAATCTCCAAGTGCACTATCATCCTAGCAAGGCAAATGTGGTTACCGATGCCTTAAGCCGTAAGTCTCATTGCCACTCATTAGTTGAAAGTGATTTTCATCTGTCTCGCCTTCTACACCTAGCCATTCTGTACAACGTCACTGTCAGTTGCACTCTCAAGAGTAGAATTATTGAGCTTCAAAAGACTAACACTAGTATATTTCACATCAAGCGTAAGATGAAAGAGCAAGAAACTACACATTTCAGGGTAGATGAAGATGGTGTACTGTGGTTCAAGGACAGGTTAGTTGTGCCTAAGGACCAAGAGCTTAGAAATCATATCATGTCTGAAGCACACTCCTCTAAGTTGTCCATCCATCCTGGTAGCAATAAGATGTATTACAATTTGAAGCCATACTATTGGTGGACCAAAATGCGGAAAGAAATAGCTGCATATGTTGCTAGGTGTGATACCTGTTGTAGGGTTAAGGTTGTGCACATAAAAGCTGGATTGCTTCAACCACTTTCTATCCCAGGTTGGAAATGGGAGGAGATAAGTATGGATTTTATTGTTGGACTTCCTCCTACTGTCAAGAACCATAACTCTATCTGGGTAATTGTAGATCACCTAACCAAGTCGGCTCACTTCATTCCTGTTCGAGTAGACTATCGTCCTACTGACTATGCTAAGTTGTACTTTAATCAGATAGTCTGGCTCCATGGGATACCTCGTACTATCGTTTCTGACCGTGGTCCACAGTTAATTGCTCGTTTTTTGGAGCACTTGCATCATCTTCTGGGAACCAAGTTAGTGAGAAGCTCTATTTATCACCCCCAGACATCAGGTCAGACTGAACGAGTTAACCAGATCTTGGAGGATATGTTACGGGCTTGTGTTATTTCGTTCAAGCGTTCATGGGAGAAATGGTTGCCTCTAGCTGAGTTTTCGTATAATAATAGTTATCAAAAGAGCATTAAGATGGCCCCATTCGAAGCATTGTACGGTCGTAAGTGTAGAACCCCACTAAATTGGATAGAAGCTGGTGAGAGAAGGTATTATGGTATTGATTTTGTCCAGGAGGTGAAAGAACAAGTTCGTACCATCAAAATCCATATGGCTGCAGCTCAATCTAGACAGAAAAGTTATGTTGATCGCCGTAGAAAATCGATTGAGTTTGAAGTTGGAGACTTCGTGTATCTGAAAGTGTCCCCTATGAAGAGTGTACAACGCTTTGGTGTGAAGCGGAAGCTTGCACCCAGATATGTGGGTCCTTTCCAGATCATAGGAAAGAGTGGTGCTGTCGCATATAAGATCCAGTTACCTCCTGAAATGAGCACCATTTTCAATGTTTTCCATGTATCCCAGTTAAAGAAGTGTCTTCGAGTTCCTGAAGAAAGAGTTCTATTAGGGGATATCAGGCTAGAATCTGATTTAACTTACGAAGAAAAGCCAGTCCGTGTGATTGACACTCAAGAACGGGTAACTAGAAGTCGAGTGGTTAAGTGGTATAAAGTAATGTGGAGTAATCAGGGTAGTGAGAGTGATGCTACGTGGGAGCGAGAAGACTATTTACGTGATGGTTATAAGGAATTCTATCAACAATGGTACGTTTTCCAAATCTCGGGACAAGATTTTTATAAGGGGGGAGGGCTGTAACACCCCAGGTGTTTGGCTTCCATAATTGCATTGCATTTCATAAGCATGAGAATCAATCATCTCATTCATGTCTTCAATTTTGCTTGCAACATGAGTATGCAACATACCCTAATGTGCTTGTTTCACAATTTACTTGCTTATGAAATGTGAGTGGTGCAACTTGTAGATACAACATGGGATCTCATGCTTTGAAACATTACAATGTGGTTAGTACACCATGATAGGCTCAATTGATGCAACAAAGTATTGAAACATGTGCAACATGTTATTGCAACATTTGGGTAGAAATATTGTTTTGCTTGTTTCAATTTATGTGACACTAGGAAGTTTGTGCAACCAATGTGTAGAGGGGATAATTAGATCTTATAACACCTTAATTACATTTAGGGTAAGTAGGGGAGCAATGTTCATGTTGACCAAAATTACCAAATTGCCCTTACAAATGTTGTTGACTAGGTTTTGACCCCTAGAGTGTTTTGGTTTGACCAATTAAAAAGTCCAGCTTTAAAATCTTGCATGGAGGAGCAACCTTAAGCAAAGTTGTAGAGAATTTTATAAGGAACAAAAGTTCTAATATGGCCATCTCATGAAAATGACCAGAACATGCTCAAAAATGGCCCACAAGTCAGCTTGAGTGGTGCTCAACACTTTAAAAATTTCTAAGTCTGGAATTTGGACTTTTCAGTTTCAATGTACCCCACTTCACCACCATGTAACTCAAAAATCAGGCCGAACCAGTCCAAGCTCCTTTTGGCAAAGTTGTAGTACTCATGTAGCTCTACAATTTTGATGTTATTACCTCTTGCTAACTCAGGCCTGATTAGGAGTAATATGGCCTCAAAATGGCGCTGTCAGTCACTAGTGTCGGATTCCATTCAGAGTTGCAGAGCCCTCGGTGGCCGATCAGCCACAGGCCCGCGCCGACGCGTGGACGCGTGGTGGCAGCCGTACACCGGCCGTGGCCCCACCGGCAAGGTCGCAGGCGTCTACAGGTCGCCACGACGTCCACGGCTCGCCTCTCCCTTTATTCCTCCCTTCTTCCTCCCTCCGAGCACGCCGAGGCGGAAAAGAGGGCCGCTGTCGTTGCCGTGAGCTCCGCCGTCCTCGTGTGAGCTCGTCGTCGCGTTGCAGCCACCTAGACCCCATCCATAGCTCCGCCAGGGACACCACCATCTCCTCCACCTCTTCCTTGAACTCATCGAGTCGAGGTAAAGCCACATTGCTGACTTTTCCCCACCCAGAGCTCACCGGAGCGCCGCCGCTCTTGCGGTCCTCTGTGGCCAGAGCTGCACAGCACGCCTCCATCCTATCCCACCCTCGTTTCATCCTTCTCGTGTCCTATAGCAGCTTAGGCGAAGATGTCATCTCGTGGTTTGAGCTGTAGAGGTCGAAACGGAAGGTGAACATAGCGCGCTCTCGCCGCGGTCGCCATTGCCGCAAGGATGAGCTTCTTCCCATTCGCTCTCTGTGGCTGGCCCTCGGTCGAGTTAGGGTGCGCATGGGGTGCGCCGTTAGTCATAGTGTGGCCTCCGAAGGTGTAGTGCCCCATCTCCTCGCTGTCTCACCGGAACGTGTCCCGCACTAGGCGCGTCCGCCATGACTGCGCCTCGCCGGAGTTGAGCGCCACCGTGGCTAGCCCCTGCTGGTCCGTCTCCGCTACACGAGCCAGGCTTCTTAGGTGTACTCGAGGTCAGTGAAGCTCGTATCGGGCTTGGATTGACCGTAGGTGGCCGGAGCTAGCCGGTGTAGCTCCGCTGCTCACCGTCGTCCGCCACCGCCACGAATAGCCCCTCCCCAAGCCAGTAGAGTCTAGGTTTGTTGCCTCAATCGACGCGGGGAGATGAGGTGAAGACCGCGGTGCTCGCAGTCTCGCCAGAATCATCACCGCCGACGAGCTCCAATCACTGTCGTCCTCCTCTGCTCTCTCTCTCTCTCTCTCTCTGATCGGGGGGCCCGCGCTGTCAGGCACGCGCGTGGGCGAGAGCCTGAGCAGGCCGCGAGCTAGGCCGCGCTGGCGGGTCGGCCGGCCCAGTGGTCCCGTTTTGATTTTTTGAAATTTTAGTTTCTTTATTATTTCACATATTTGAATGATGTTTGTGATTTTCTTATCTAGGGTTTGGCATATCCAAAAATTGTGATTTAAATTTTGTTAGACTCTTAGTGAAGTGTAGTTTTTAATAAAAATATAATCTAAGCACTTGTAGTAGAGCTTTTGAAAGAATTAATATGAAACTTTAAATGTGTTTTTGAATGCATGCAAACTTGTTTAAATCATATCTTGAGCTTCTGTGTTTCAAAAATTATGAAATTTGGTGAGTATGTTATTTCATATATATACTAGCTCTAGTAAAAGTTTGGATCCTATTGCTTGAGTAGTTTTCAAGTTATGATGTTGTCATTTTATATTAGGAGATATTTGAATGAATTTTCATAATTTTCCTACATTTCCAGTAAAGGTAGTTGTTCTTAGGTTAGAATGACACTAGGAAAAATATGAAATCTGTTGTTTGACACTTTTCAATAGGGTTTCCAATTTATGCAAAAATCAGCCTTTTTGGCTTGTTAATTTTGTTTAGGGAGTTTCTGTGAATAACTTTAGTTTAAATTTTTACAGTAGCCTCCTAGTAGGCTAGGGAGCCTCCTGTAATTTTTATAGAATTTTCTAAGCAGGTGCATATGAGTTTAATTTCCCACTTAATTAATTAAGTAAATTAAGAAAAGGGTTAAAATAAATGTTTTGGGTTGGCACACCATACTTTCTAGTGTTTTCTTGACATGTGTGAACTAGTAGTATCATTAGTTTGGTCATAAGGGTAGTTGGACACATGAATAAATATTTAACTTTTCACAATTCTAGGTTCTCTGGACAGCTGGTAGCATTTTTGGATTTGATCCTTGATAGAAGTGTTTGCTGAGAAAGTTGTGAATAGCAAAGTGGTAGGAAACTTAATAAACTAGTTTGTGACAAAATTTGGTGGCTTTTGACCGAGTAGTCTAGGAGTTATAGCTGTTTAAAGTGGTTGTCCAGAAATGACTGCTCTCTGTTTGGATAGGATAGATTTCTGGAACTTTAGAATTTCGACTAGGTAAACTTTAGAATTAAGTGATGAGGTCTGAAAATGAATTGTAGAGTATTTTATAAGCTTTCCAGATTGTCTTATATCATGCCTTTAGGATTTAGGAATCTACAGTTGTGATAGAAATATGTAGCTACTGTCTAGAATATGTTGTTACAAGATTTTATGATTGGTTGTTGGTAACCTAAGTAATGTTGTTCTTGTGATTTTTAGGTGTTAGGGCCTTAACTGAAGAGGAACATTTATACATTAGGTTGTGTAGATTAGGTAAGTACTTCTCTACCGGAGAAGAGATTTGCACGTAATGTTGAAGTAACTTGAATAGAGTACTTAAATTGCTGAAATGCATTCCATTCTGAGCATGTTGCATTCATTATGCATCCATAAGATTTATTATGCATTCATATAATAGGTGTACCAGAGGGTTGGCACTCCTCGAGTTCGAGGGAGCGATTCCGGAGGAGGACCAGGAGCAGCCGAGGGAGCCCGAGGACCCAGCCGGCGAAGGAGTGCCCGTAGACGATCTGCCTGAGTGCCCAGATCATCGCCCGTCCACTTTTCTGAAAGGCAAGCCCCGATGCATGCTGACCCATTTGTTTTATATATCAATCTTGAGTACTCTTACTTGTTTACTGCATTAAGTTGTAGGAGTTGTATGAAAACCCTTGTTGCATTATACCTATCCTTGTCCAGATATCATACTTAAACCCTAAATTAAGTTTAGGCACGTGTTAATGCTTAGCCCTGCTTAGTCCGGTAGAAGTCGGGTGATTTCCGGTCATCCACGAGATGTAGGAATGGGTCACGAGTGGCTATGTTGGCTATCGTGGATGGAACCATGTCTAAAAATGAATTTGAGACCGGGCGGGAGTTCGATAGTGCAGCCGCAAGATACTTCACGTCTTGGGTGCGGATCTATGCCCGTTCGAGTCGTTTAAGGACCGATTCGCTGTACGTCCTTGAGTCATATTAAACATAGTCTAACACTTAGTTGGCCGGATAAGTTGTTTCGACCGTGAAGCCGAGTAATTCGGTTCAGGCCGGGAGTCGAATGGTAGGTCGCATCTTGGAGGAGAATAATGTTGTGCTTGGGGACATTGGCGTGAGACCAAGGGGGGTTAGAGTCCCTAGCATCTGGCAGAGTGTCGCCCTTGGGGATGCGGCATCATTCAAACCCGTGACTCCTGAATCGTACGAAAGGTGGCTTGTGCGACCCTGGCATGGGCCTGCGCGGTGAGTGTTAGAAATACCACTCCAACTGGATAGGAATTCGATTCGAATCGCCGTCGCTCCCGGTTAGTGAGCACTTGACTTGAGCAGCGGCAACGTAGATCTCATTAAATTGAACAGATGGTTAAGTGAATGATATAATGTTGCCACAAATTTATACCTGCTATCGATATAATAATATTATTGTTTGATTATACTCAAGTGAATGTTTAGTACAGGTGCTAAGATAGATGATAGGTTAATGTTAAAAATAACTGCTAGTACAGGTTAAAAGAGTTTAAATTACTTATGCTTTTCCGCAAAGGTGATGTCAGCCAGCTCCACTTATGAAAGCCTTGCATGATCCATGGTGTCTCTTATTTTCTGTTTCGACGAGTAAGTCTAGCTAAGTACATTCCCGTACTCAGGGTTTATTCCCTCCTGTTGCAGATGACATGCTTTATCAGGGCTTCTGCAAGACCTGCCTCCACCCCACGGGTGACGAGGACTAAATCACTCGAGCGCGATCGTCTGTTAGTTACTTTCCTTAATGCTTTTGTGGGATGGTGATCTGTAAGACTGGCAGTAGTATTTAAACTAAATATGTGTGTTATGCTTCCGCTACTTTATGAACTCAGTTTGTAATAATTTGCGACTCTGTGTGTTGTAGGTGAACTTCCGAACTACTTGTGAAATGTAACGTGTGATATGTATGTTGAATGATGCGATCTTGGTTGTAAAAGAGTTGGTTTGAAATCCTTCGTAGTTTTGATTGACTATCGGGATTATATGGGCTCAAGTTTGAAAATTTGAGCGTTTCAGCGCTTATTTTTATACTTGTGCTCTTATAATTTGGTCGGTTCTGTTACAAAACCCATCAAGACACAAATGCCGACCAATGGGCATCTTGACTTCGACAAAAATGGTAAGGCCGTCGATCAAAAGGTATATCGCTCCATGATTGGATCCTTGCTTTACCTTTGTGCATCTAGGCCCGATATTATGCTTAGTGTGTGTATGTGTATAAGATTTCAAGCTAATCCGAAAGAATGTCACTTAGTGGTTGTTAAGAGAATTTTGAGATATTTAGTGCACACTTCTAATCTTGGCTTGTGGTATCCTAAGGGCTCCACTTTTGATTTACTTGGCTATTTCGATTCGGATTATGCTGGTTGCAGGGTAAGTCAAAAGAGCACTACCGGGACTTGCCAATTTTTTGGTAGGTATTTGGTGTCGTGGAGCTCTAAAAAGCAAAATAGTGTTGCCTTGTCAACTGCCGAAGTCGAGTATGTGGCGATCGGTTCTTGTTGTGCCCAACTACTTTGGATGAAGCAGACCCTTAAAGACTTTGGTTGTGAGCTAACCAAGATTCCCCTTTTGTGTGACAATGAGAGTGCCATTAAATTGGCAAACAATCCCGTAAACCATTCTCGCAACAAGCACATAGACATCCGGCATCATTTCTTGAGAGACCACGAAGCCAAAGGAGGTATCGCTTTACATCATGTGAGCACCGAAAAGCAACTAGTCGATATCTTCACAAAGCCCCTAGATGAGTCAAGATTTTGTGCTTTGAGGAGTGAACTAAATATCATTGATTCTCGTAACGTGGCTTGATATCTTGGACATATTCTGATTGATTCTAGCTAGGAGAAAATTCTTTGAAAATGTTGTGTGAGATTTCAAAATCTATTTTCACTTCTCAAGCATGTTCATAGTTTTGTGATGTTTTTATGAAATCTGGACATGTTTGAGATGGTTCTAGTTCATCATATATGTTCACCAACTCTTACTTACCTTTTGCTTTGCTGAAACCACCGATAGTACCGATGAGTGACCAGTAGTACCGGTCTCTGACCGGTAGTACCGATCAATCACCGGTACCACCGGTAGTTCATTTCCTTGCGTTGTTTGTCTGCGGCTGTCGACCTCACCGATAGTACCGGTGCCCTCCCACCGGTAGTACCGATAGTATCAGTTCCTCTTGGGTATAAATAGGCATGGTTACTTTCCACTTCTCATCTTCTTCACCGCGCCCCCATCTCACCAGGGCCGACGGCGCCGCCTCTCTCTCCCCCCCACTCGATCTCCCTCCTCCCTCCACCACTCTTGCAGATCTTTGAGGAGAAGTTTTCCCTTGTCATGGTGATCGCGTGGAGGTGCTTGGGGGCTGCCGAAACTCCTTCCCTTGCTTGGATTTGGCTTCTCTTCGACATCAAGCATGCAAAGGAAGAACCCCAAGAGGGCCGCTCGTCCCAGTGGAGGTGATGGTGGTAGTGCTTCACGGCCTATCCGTGGGAGGACTGCTGCTCGCTCTGGCGGCCGTGGAGGTGCTGGTGGTGGCGTTGGCGGCGGGGATGATGATGAGTCTTAGGGCGTGCCTGCTCCTACCTCGAGTATGGGACGCCCCAATCCCCCGCGTCGTCATGGTGAGCAAGTTTAGGGTCAGTGTCCGGCCGGTGAGAATCCACAGCTTGCCGTTATACAGATAGAGGGTCGCTCCATCGACCCTAACATTGTGGCTCAGTCTCCTATCCAAATTGGGCTTGCCACTGCCAACCGTATGCTTCTATTTCATTAGCATGCCAATCATCAGATGTTCGGTCCTCAAATCAAGGTGGTTACCAACCCTCTCTTCCTGTTGATTACTCTAAGAGGGCGGGTGATTTGAGGGAACAGCGCAGAGAAAATCCTTATCAGTTTATCAGGAATCCCAGTGTGGATCTTCGCTTATGGAGCCGCATGCACTCATGTTATTATTACAAGGTTCTTTTTCAAGGGTGGGCAGCGTGGGTCTTCACCGCTGATCTTCCAGCACAAGTGTGTGCAGCGCGCCTCTCTTGATAACCTGAATAATCCTAAAATCCACCGTTTGGTTGCCGATCTTGATGCTTGGCGTTTGCTTCCTCTTATGACCTTTCAGCACAATTGGAATGAGGAAATCATTTGTCAGTTTTATGCAACCTTATGGATTGACTCTCAGAACTTGGTGTTGCATTGGCTCACCCAAGGCGTCCATTACAGATGTGATTATCAGACTTTTTCACGCCTTCTTGGGTTTACTTCTGAGGACAGGGCTGCCTCAAGTCTCTTTGACATCTATCCTGATTATGTCTCACATGATGACTTAGAGGCCGCTCAGATATACAAGCCTGGTAAGGCCGTTGACTTCACTACCACACATTTGAAGCCTTACTTTTATGTCCTCAACAATTTACTTCGCCTCACCTTGGACCTGAAGATTGGAGATTCCATTCATATTATGCTTGATGCTCCTAAGGTCCTTTGTCGTTTTGGTGCTGGTGGTGATCGATTTTCTATCACTGACTTTATGTGGTGCAAGATTGAGCAGGCTGCCAATGACCCCCACAAGTCTTTGCCATATGCTCTGTTTCTCATGTATATCATTGAGCAGGTGGTGGGTCGTTCATTCCATCATAATGTCATGCACAAGTCCTACTCTGTGCGTCATTTGGGGCCAAAGGGCATTGGTGGTGGTTCTGCTCCTTCTCCCACTCGTGGTCCGGCCACCCGTACTTCCTCCCACGGTGCTTACCGTGGTGGTGCCGCCACTGCTCCTACTCGCTCCTCCTCGGAGCGTCGTCGGCGTGGTGGAGGTGTCATCAGGTATGTGTTGGGGAAGCTTTGGGAGGCTTTCTGTTACAAGGCCGAGAAGGATGATCGCCGCCTGAGGCGTATTGAACAGCACTTGCAGATTTATCCACCTGAGAGTCCTCTTCGTGAGTTTCGGGATCCCTTTGCCGAGTACAATGAGTTGTATGGTGCTCCTGTCTCTGGACTTAGTGAGGAGGCTAGCCCGTCCGATGACCCTCGTGGTAAGAATACGGCTCCCGCCTCGCCTGGATTGGTTGACTACTCGACCGACGACGACGACGACGGCAGCGACAGCGATGACGACCGTGACTACACTGAGCCTTATTACTTGAGATATTACTTGTTCTTCGTGTTCTTCTCCTATCCTTTTCTCTCTCATAGGTTGTGGGTGCCTGATCTATGATTTGGTGAAGGAACAAGCAAAAAGGGAGTTCCTTAACTTCATCAACATCATCTTCGGAAGTGGGGTAAAACTCAGATCTAAAATCATAACTCGTAGATCTCTAATTTTGTAGTTTTAGTAGGGTACCGGTGGTTTGCATCGGTAGTACCGGTGATCTCTCACCGGTAGTACCGGTCCAAACCAACCGGTAGTACCGGTAGGTATTTGACTTCTGCTTTGAGTTTTTGAGTTTTAGATTTTTAGATTTGCCTATTCACCCCCCCCCTCTAGGCCTATTAGATCCTTTCAGAGTCATTGAGTCATTATATGCCCTATTCTATTGTGGATCCTCCACGGTTTTATTTCTTTCATTCTTGCTCGAGCCGGATGATGAAAATTTCTCATGTCCGGTTCCTTTGGGGGATAGATCCTAAAGAATTCACTTATCCCAATAATAAAGAAACCTGACTTAAATGATCCTGGCTGAACTATCGATAAGATAAGGGTTGTATCGTTCTTCAAAGAAAGGCTATCCACCAGGGCTTCCAAAGCTAGGCTATCCTTGGCAAAGAACCAAAGGAATTTTCAAATCCTTAAATCGATATACTTTCATACCGTAGCTGTAGCCGTTAGCAGGGAACCGAAGTAGGCGTAGGCCCCTATGTTATGCAGTCGTAATATTTTTATACCTTCCACCGCTGTTACGCCAGATTTTTCCACGGAAGCCGGCTCAAAATATTTGATCTTAGGTGCATTTCCCTCTGGAATATTATTGTTCGGGTGTGACCGGACTACTACCGATCAATTTTTTGAAACATCTTCCTCTTACTCGACCATCTCTCCCACATCATCCTATGCCAGACTTTCCAATTGAACACGATGTGGGTGATGCAACTCGGCAAGGAGAAGGCGTGGTAGGCCAACAACCCTGTGAACCGGGTGGGGCACTCGACAAAAGAGGAGTTTTTGGTATATTGTGTCCTCACTCCTCAGTATTCTTTTCCTATCAAAGAACTCTGGCCAACTTGCCGATTCACTTACTAAGCTCATGCCTCGCCGGCGGCCGAGAAGATCAAACCAATAGAACCGCTCACATGTTTGGTACTGCTCGCGCAGCCCGCACCGAAACAGTGCTTTACCCCTAGATGTACAGTCAACTGCTGCGCCTCAACGCATTTCGGGGAGAACCAGCTAGCTCTGGGTTCGAGTGGCATTTCATCCCTAACCACAACTCATCCGCTGATTCTTCAACATCAGTCGGTTCGGACCTCTGCTTAGTTTCATCCAAGCTTCATCTTGGTCATGGATAGATCACCTAGGTTCGGGTCCATAAGCAGTGACAATCGCCCTATGAAGACTCGCTTTTGCTACGGCTCCGGTGGGTTCCATTCCCTTAACCAAGCCACTGCCTATGAGTCATCGGCTCATTCTTCAACAGGCACGCATTTTCTGACCTCTTTCCTGGGCTCTACTCGCTCGTCTACGCTCCGACCAACTCAGTAAAAATTGAAAAAATGACGTTTCCTTGAAAAAGTCTAAGAAATAGTAGTCATAGTAAAAAAAGTGCACCTTTTCCATATATTTTGATTTATAGGGATCCCTATCTTTATCTCTATCCACAGATATACTTATCTATTCTATATATAGAGAGATTTTTCTAAAAATTGATCTAGACTATCCTCTATCTGGATAGATATGTCCCTACGAGCGACTAGGCCGATCTTTTTTTATATGTTTTGGCCACGTCCATTTCCGCTCTGAAGAGGAAGGTTTGGATCTTTCAATCTTATGTCGTGAGGGATGTGACCTATGTTAGGTCCATAAGATACCCTCTCTATTGGTATTGGCATTGGCTCGAGAGCCAGGACCTTATTTGATTGCTTAAAACTTGATGGAGGGAAACTCACTCGCTCAAGATATGCTTAAGCTAGTTCAGGAAGAGTACTAATTTTATATGCCTTAAAGAGGGGATTCAAAGAGTAGCCTTTTACTAGGGCTACTTACTCGTTTCATATTGCTTACTATTTTTATATAGCTAGAAAGTTGAGTAAGAAGTTCTTTTTTTCTAAAGTGGACTTTAAAAAATCCGGATAATTTTTTTTTTGATATGTTTTATTGGATTATTGGTAAGTGAGTTAAAATCTACTAGAATTTTACCCTGCTTGGATGAGATTTTAGGGGTTTTGGGATTTTCCTTATCAGAATTTTTGGAATCCTATGGTAACCAAACGCTACAAATTTAGGGTCTCCAAACCCAAAATCCGATAGAAGGGGGGGAGGGGATTGCACTCGCACTCACAGGGCCTCGACTCGAAGCCGTCCCACTGCCATCCCTACTAGTCATCTCCCATTCCTCGTTCTTATCTATTGAACTACGGGTGCTTGAGTAGAGAAACCGCGTCTGGTGGGGTCACCGAGAGGAGCGGTCAAGAACGTTGTGGAGTCAGGGAGGAGTGGCCAAGAACCTCTTAGAGAATACACGAGCCACACCAGGATCTCACCAGAGGAGAGACGCCACACGATCGACGTCTCCAGGTCACCGAGAGGGGTGTTTGGGACCTCGTTGAGAAGAGAAGAACCGTGTGGCTAAAGGAGCTCGCTAGAGGAAGGAACCATGCGAGCAAGATCTCGCCACGCGGCAAGGTTGCCGAGAGGAGCAGCCAGGGGACCATGCGCTTAGGAGGAGAGGAGCAACCAGCGGACCATGCTAGGAGAGGTGCTGCGCGGCCAAGGGAGATCTATCGGGGGAGCAAGATGTCGCCTAGGAGGAGAGGGGGCGAGCAGGTAGGAATCAGTTCCAACGGCCACAAGGACCAAAAGAGAGTGCCTACGAATGAGAGGACGGGGGAGTGTCTCTCATGGCACTGTTGGACCTACATTTTTTTTCGCTTGAGTCCATCTTTTAGACCTACATTTTTTGCTTGAGTCCATTTTTTAGTTTAGGTTGTATGGTTTTTGCTTGAGTCCATTTTTCAGTTTCTTGTCAGTTGTACGGAGTACACTTGTTCTAAACACGCCTTCAAATCTGCTGGCCAAACCATGGTTTCCGTACCCAGTTATTATTACACTACTCACATCAAACTACATGTAATACAAAGCTCTGCCATGCCCAGTGACAAACGCTTCTAGAGCATTTAGGGGGTGTTTGGTTAGAGGAGTTAAAGTTTAACAAACAATGTAGCACTTTCGTCTTAACAAAAAGTTTCCAATCTTAGACTAATTAGGCTTAATAGATTCGTCTCGTAAATTACTCCTAATCTATGCCAACATGCATGCAATTAGTCTACATTTAGTACTCCATGTATTTGAAAGAACATTGATGTGATGGGAGTTAAACTTTAACGTACTCGAACCAAACGGGGCCTTAGCCGAGTCACTCATGGTACCATGGCCGGAATATTCTAGCGGAAAACAGGGGGACCATACTGGAGACAGAAGAGCAGGCAACAGACCTAGATTCTCATGTGCCCTTTCGAGAAAATGGAACCACTTCAGTTAGTTTATGAAGAAACAGTAACTGTTGGTTCTGTGGGCATCAGATTTCTGTTTTGTAGATTATCATTGCACCACCAATAAGAAAACTGATGTTCAAATAGGGGCAGGGCCATGGAAAGTTTACACACTCAGCTCAGCCTCAGCAACTAATGGCTCAAAAACTGCTTCAACCTCGCCCATATTTACTTCTTCTAGAGTGGCTGGATTCCACTTCGGGTTCTGCAAAGTGACAGAAAAAATTCAATGAGAAGTCAACTCCTTTTCACTTAATCGTCTTGGTTAATAAATGCAGCCGACCACTATATTTGCATAACATAAACTATCAAGTTAGTTATGGAGATAAAACAAATGTCAATCGAAGTTGCACCATGGTATAATCTAATTATCACCAGTTGCACCCAGTTTGCAAGACAGGAGTGAATAGTAGGGCTAGCCCTGTACATGGACTGGGTTTCCCGGGTTATGGCTACTTTGCAAGTTGCAACTAGCACGGAGGACAGGCTGGGTTGGTCTCCGCTAGTTTCAGAGCAGATTTGATTAGCCGCTGGGTTGGACTAGCCCTACTGGTTTCAACAGGTTCCGGATGGGTTTCACGACACCACTGCCCTGGACGGAGCGACACCAAGGAAATACCAGTTTCTGTCTCATGGCCAAGGTCGCCATAGATGTCAGCAACGCAGACAATGCCGTGGAGCTTGCCAAGAGGCGTTTGGAGAGGGTCAAGTGGAGCTGTAGCCTAGGGGCGCATCCGGACGCACATGCTCCATCTCCATCGTTCATCGAACCTCTGGTCAGGAGAGATCAAGAATGTGTGGCCGTCATCGGTGGGGTTAAGGGTGTTGAAAAGATCGCGTACTCGTCGGAACTCAGAAGACTTCTCGAGTGGCCAGGAAGAGAAAAATCCAAGAAGAATTAGGAAGGGAGATCTAAGAGGATGCAATGGAGGAACCTAAACTCAGGGAGAGGACAGGTTACTTGGGTAAACGGATGGAAACAGACGAGAAAACTGCTTAACCATTTCCATTTCCATATGTGATCACCAGAAATGGGAATGGGACCAGGATAGCCAGGAACGAGATACACTGGAATATGGAAACGAACAAATATGAACAGGAACCAAAAACTACTTCCGAAGATCATGACATGGCTCGATGTGCCTAATCAATAATCAGGCATGTTAGGAGCCCTGTTAAAGGCTTCTTGATGGCCCCTCAGGACGACTTTCTAAATTCTTGAACTAATATTTGTTGTAAAGACCTAATGTTCAAAGGTTGCTACAATAACAACTGCTAAAGCTTATCCTGGATTTCGTAAATACAGGTCTTTCCGCCTAAAAGTGGGATCCTGCAAAAACGGACAGGAAACACCTCATCCCGCTTCCTGTACCGTTCCCATATTTTTCCGCAAATTCGGAAACAGACAAGATAAATGTAGAAAACAGAATGGGACGGGACGGGATTTATCCTTCTTGGATTAAACAATTTAAGGAAAGAAAATTATATGGATAACTTGCCTGGTCCTTGTCAACTAAAACAGCACGTACACCTTCAACAAAATCATTTCTAACCGACGACCTCAAGGCAATGCGATATTCCAATCTCATAACACCAGCCAGCTGAAACCTCACCAAACACCAGAATTAGCAATACCTAGATAAGTGGTCCATGAACAATTGAAAATGTTCAGCCCTAGAGGATACTAGATTCATACCTTAGATAAATAGTGTTCACTAGTCCCGTAGGCTGATGCAACTTGAGAGAAATGCTTCTGTGTTAAACAAAGAGAAAATGGAGCGCCTTTCTCAATTCCTGCTAAAGCTTCATTGGCCCATTCTGCCACTGCAGCCACCAGAGGAACAATTAAGTGCATAAATACAGATATCCCTTCTTAAGCCACCATTGGATTAAATTCTTACATACTCCCTCCGTCCCAGAAAAAGTGTCAGCTATGGGATTTGTGCTAGTCAAACTTTCTTAACTTTGACTAGGTTCATAGAAAATTAGCAACATTTATATCTCCACAAAAAATTATTATGAAAACATATTCAGCGATTCGTCTAATGATACTAATTATGCACCATAAATATCAATATTCTATTATCTATATTTGGTCAAAGTTGATAATGTTTGACTTCTCAAAAAGTGAGAATGACACTTTTTATGGGAGCACAGAGAAAGTAGGGCATTTTTAAAAAATAAAAACAGTTGGCATGTGTGTGTTTAATATATCAGTTTCGCCAAGGTGCACTAAAAAGGAATGCTTCATAGCAGGTACCTGCAGCATCACCACTTTGACTACATTTCTTTAGCTCTTGCACAGATCCAGCTACTGATTTATCAGGACTGAAAGAAGAAACGATATATGGCAAAAGCTTTTCTAGTTGTGGTTCAGACTCTGGTTCTTTCTTGTATCCTGTCAGAACTGACTCAACATCTCTATGAGGATCATTGGTGCTGCAAAATAAGATCAGATATCAAGGCACACCATCAAAAGCTACAGATGTGTTAGCAAGCGTGATGAGGAACAAGGAAGCAGAAAAAAAATGGAGAAGTTACCGATACCATATATTGACAATTAGTTTTTGTCAGTAAGTACAGAGAAGGAACATACAAGTTAGCACTCAGGAGGGATTCCTTGAGTGAACCCAAATTTGCAGAAGGTACATAATGAGTACCAAGGCCTATAAACATAGCATCAGCAGGTGATGATATCCTCTTTCCAGTAATCCCAAGGTAAGCTCCTGAAAAAAAAAAGCAAGAGTGATCATGAAAAAGAAAATATAAGTGTAAATATATGACGCATACTGGCGAGGTGTACCCAATTGGGAACAGCTAGCTTCTTAAATATTTTGGAATAGTAGGGAAGGCCGCAACAATGTCATGACTCACGACTTATTATTGGTAGGACGATCAATCAGAACAAAATAATGATGATGGCTTAATAACATATTAAGATGATTAAGAACAGCTAATTGAGTCTTATAAGCAATAGCAAAGATAGTAGAGAGCAAACAAAGCAAAGCGGTCAAAATATCAAGGCATATACATGGAACATGTTGCGTCCAATATGTTCACGAACATAATAAACATGGAATGCATGAGGAAGAAAAGGCCAAAGGAGGGACACCAAGAACTAAATAGTATGTGCTTTATGATATTATATATATTGGAAAAGAATATCCTGATGAGGAAATAAATAGCATTAGGCCTTACTTTATGAATTGATACAAGAAGGGGGGAAATTACAAGGAGCATACCAACTGCACCCCCTCCTGGGGCTTTCGCACCAATGTAAGCAAAGCCAACATCTGGGAACAGGCCAATAGCATTCTCAGGCATGGCTAGGAGTGTCCTCTGCAATAATGATACACCAAGCAAGATGAGTATTCAAAATTTATATAATGAAATTAAAAAACAAACATAAATTGAAGTTAAAAAATTGCCTCAGTAATAATGCGGTAGCGGCCATGCCCTGATAGCCCAATTCCAAATCCCATTGTCACTCCATCCATCAAGCATATATAAGGTTTTGCATACTCATGTATCTTACAAATCAAGGAGTACTCTGCTGTGAAGACCTGAAAAGCAACTTGTTAGTGATCTATGTGATATAAATATTTAAAACAAAGGAATGCAAACTACTTTCAGCCATCAATGCAAATCGTCTACCCAGTAACATAAAATGATAACATCATGCCAGAGTTTAAGATACCATTAGGGTACTTGTTTCAAACCCTCCTAAATTGTTCCTCCTAACTAATTGATCCCAACAGTCGACAGGAGCCTGTATTCATACGTTTGTACATGGTACAACTAATTGCTCAAATTCAATTATAAATTAAAAAAATAAATTTGATATTCAATTTTAAATTAAAACACAGTATCCATGAATAAAAACATGAAATCAAATTGCTCAAATGATTGCACACATACAGTAATATTTCATTTCTTGAAAGTTGGTTGTGAAATTCAAATTATATACTTCCTTTGTTCCTAAATATAGTTCACTGGGAACAGAAGAATAAGAGGAGAGAAAGAGATGTCACTAGAGACCGCCTCGCGGGGGCGCTCGGGTTTCGAACTCGACCCTCCGCCATGGCCGTACCCTCCGTGGCTGTCGACGCGGCCCCAATCTACTCCGGAGTCCGCTTGCCAGAGGAGAGTGCCCGCCACCCCACAGGTCAGAGGGGCGGGTGGGAATCGTGTGACATCAGGGGAGTGGTTGGATCGAGGGGACAAAATTGACGAGGATGAGGCGATAGAGGAATTCTTCGGCCAGCTCTGGGCCATCGATTCCCCACCTCCACTGCGGAACCCTAGACCACCACCTTCCCCCATCAGCCTCGCCGCCGCAGGCAATTTGTTCTGGGTGCGACGGGATCTGGTGGATTCGAGGAATTTCTCAGCAAAGGACTGCTACCAAGCTCGGAAATCGGATAGGTGGGAGAAGCCACCTGTGAGGATCAGCTTCGCGAGAGATATCTGGGGGAAAGGAGGTGAGAAGGAATCCTTTGCTGCAGTCCTCAGGAAGGAGAAGATGACGGATGGAGGAAGATGGGTGTGGCAACCTGAGCCTAGGCGCCAGCCTCAGCACCCAGCACGCCCACCACCGCCACCGCCAAATCAGGCCAGGCAATCGCCACCATTCAATCAGGCAAGGCCACCGCCCAATCATGGGTGGCAGGATCCCGGCAGAAGACAGCAGGGTGGGCCTCGTCTGCCTCCTCCGCCCCATCCTCAGCAACAAACACCGCCCCAGCATCCGCAACAGCAACAACCTCCTCCCCGGAGAACTGCTCAGCAGGGGCGTGCTCAAGGTAATCAAGTGCCAGATCCACCGTTTGTGATTGATCCTAGGTATAGGAAGCTTACCTGCTATAATTGTGGAGAACCTGGACACTTTGTGGGAAATTGTACTCGTCCTAAGATTTGCTTCATCTGTGGGGTTCCTGGACATCATATGAATGCTTGTCCGATGTGGAAATCTGACCATCCTGTTGCTGCTTTCATGGGGAGTGCTAGTCAGGGTCTGGGTTTCTACCACCTTGAGGTGCCTAGTGTGGAATCAACACAATGGCTCAATCTTACCAATTGTGGTGTGGTGAGAGTGATATCTGGACAGATTAACCTGGCTGAATTGGAAGTGGAGCTATCTGACATTTATTGCAGAGATTGGCCTTGGCAAATTAGGGAGCTGGAACCTGGGAGGTTTTTGGTGAGATTCCCACCCCATAAGAAAGTTGAGGACATCAAAAACTACCCGTCTTTCAATCTTAGAAAGGCTGGAGTTCAAGTTGAGGTACTTCAGTGGATTGGGATCTCCAACCTCATAGTGAATTGCAGGAGGTTTGGGTGCAGATGAGATTTATTCCACCAAGATACTGTCATTGGAAGGTCTTTGCGCGGATTGCTTCTGGCTTTGGTCTGCTAACTGAAGTTGATTGGCCAACCCTGTTCAAGACATTCTATGAAGTTGTCAGAATCAAGGTGGCCTGCAAGGATTGGAGAAAGATACCTGCAGAGAGGCTTTATGAGATGGACAAAAAACTATATGTGGTTTCTCTGTTGGTGGAAAATGAGGAGGACAATGGCAAGGCTGTGGATGGGAAAGGAGATGATGGCGGTAATGATGGTGATAATGGTGGCAATGATGAGGATAAGGGGCTTGATGAAGATAACGATGACAAGGCTGATGACTTAGATGATTCGGAGGGAGAAAATGCTGGTGACAAGGACAAGGATCAGACTGCAAAAAATTTACCAAGGAAAAACACTGGGTACAAGACTGTGAGTATGAGTCTGGACAGCGAGGATATTATGAATCAGTCCAAGTTAATGGAATTAGAGATGATGGGTCAGACAGAGCTGCTAACAGCTTTTGGTGAGGTGGGAGTGAGACCTGATTACATTAAAATCGGGTGAACTGCGAGAGGATAAACCAACATAAAGGGTCGGGTTCTGTGCAGATTTCTGATGGTACAGTGGGATCCCAGCCTGAGTGCATTACTGTACATCATGTGAACTATGAGAGTATGAATCAAAAGGATGGGGCTGCTTCTTTGCAGACAGCTAGTCCCCTGCTTTATTCTAGTAAAGGCAATTTAGAGGAAGGAGTACAGTTACAGTCTTCTGGGAAGGTGATTCAAAGCACCCTTGAGGGTTGCTCTGGGGTCAAAAACTGGAAGACACCGGAGATGACACAAGTACAGAACTCTGACTGTAATATTGTGGGTAACAAGTTTTTAAGCTTGATTAATGAAGAGTCACAACACTCTAAGTGGGAGGAATTCAGGAGAATGGCTAGACAGGAAACTGATACCGATGAGTGCTCAACTCTGTTAAGAAGAATGGAACTGGAAGCCTTGGAAGATGATGAGAATATCAGTGAGAATGAGATTATGGAAGATGCTGAAGAGTTGGCTTGTCTGCAAGATCTTGAGATTCCAGATGAAGCTATTATTGTGGAAGAACAGTTGATGGCCAAGAATCAGAAAAGGAAACCTAAATGGGGGCCGACGCTCAGAGTACCAAGACCGAGAAGACACCCTGAAGACGGACGTACTGTCATGGAAAAGGCGCAAGACCTGAAAAAGGCTAAAAACTTGGAGACAGGTACTAAATACAAGTCTTCTTTTGCTTTTGAAAGCACTAAGAACCTACTTAAGAAAGCTAATAGTGTTAATATTTCCTTGGGTACTAATACCTGCCTTGAAATAGAAAAAATAGAATCGTTGAAGCTGAAAGAATTGAATGATAGGGCAAATTTTGAGGAGAATAACCCTGAGGTTAATCTTCCAGTTAATTTAGATATTACTTTGTCTCGTGATGATTTTCTTCCACTGAATAATGTTAGTGCAGTTCCTTTGAAGGAACAAAATGAGTTAGGAGATCAGTCTTGGGTTGAAATAGCTTCTAAAAGCTGTGAGAAGTCTAAACAAAAGTTATCCAATGTTAGGAGCCTTATGGAATGTTAGGGGCCTTAATAAAGAAGGTCGCCTCCAATGTATCACAGATTTTGTTAACGAAAATAAGCTAGATTTTGTGGGTTTTCAGGAAACAAAAAAAAGAGAATTTTCAGGAATCTTTTCTTAAATACGTACATAGAGAATTTAACTGGCAGTACCTGCCTGCTAATAACACTGCTGGTGGTATACTTGTGGGGTTTCATGAAAGGAAATTTGAGGTGGTAGCATGGAAACTTGGTGTTTATAGTGTAGCGGCAGTGGTAAGGAACTGTCAAGATAATTTTACCTGGAGGTTAATAACTGTTTACGGCTCACCTTACGATGAGGGTAAGCAGGATTTTCTAAATGAACTAGACGAACTCCTAGTTAACTGGGATGGCCCCACAGTTGTGGGGGGGGGGGGGGGGGGGGGGGGGGGTTAACCTGGTGTGTAATTCCAAGGAAAAAGTAATGGTGTGATTAATCACAAGTGGGTGGATTTGTTCATGGACTTGATCAATAAATTTGGTTTGATAGAGTTGAAACCCTCTAATAGGTCTTTTACTTGGACTAACAATCAAGAGCGCCCAATTCTGGCTGCAATTGACAAAATATTCTGTACAACTAATTTTGAGCAAAAATTCCCTCTGGCTTATGTGACTACCAGTTCTAGAGCTGGTAGTGACCATGTACCTTTGATTCTTAATCTGGGTTCGGAGGGAAGAAAGAAACCTAGTATCTTTAGATTTGAAAAATGGTGGTTAGAGCAACCTGACTTTAGAGAGCTGATATACAAGCTTTGGGACACTCCATGTGCCTTTACAGACCCCATGGATGTGTAGTAGTTCAAGATTAGGCTGGTGAGGAAGAAAGTTAAAGGATGGGCCCTAAATATTAATGCTCAGATTAGAAGGCAGAAACAAGAGCTCCTTAAGGAGTACGATCTTTTAGAC
Organism: Saccharum hybrid cultivar R570; assembly: GCA_038087645.1. NCBI lineage: Eukaryota > Viridiplantae > Streptophyta > Magnoliopsida > Poales > Poaceae > Saccharum > Saccharum hybrid cultivar. The sequence goes on from JAQSUU010000810.1 coordinate 1,351,928, forward strand.
ATAAAACTGGAGAATATGTGTGCTACTGAATTAGAGAGAGATAGGATGAAGGATATAGTCAAAGAGCTTGAAGCCATTTGGAGATTAGAGGAAATAAAAGCGAGGCAGAGATCTAGAGATAGGGCTGTTAAGGAGGGAGATAAAAATACAGCTTATTTTCAAGCTGTGGCTAACCAAAGGAATAGAAAGAAGAGGATCTCAGGTCTGGAAGGTCCAGATGGGTGGATTGATGACAATAAGGGTATGCTTGAGCATGCTGTGGATTTTTATAAAAGTTTATTTGGAAGGGAAGAGAGTGTTGGAGTATGTGTGTGTGGGCCTCCAGCCCAGGCCGGCCCATGTAGGGCAAGGCCCATTAGGGTTAGAGTTGGCACTCTGTGCCTATATGTACCCTGGGGGTTCACCCCCTTCATCAATATAGAATCTCATTCATTCTAACATGGTATCAGAGGTCTAGCTTCGATCCGGCCGACCAGCCACCTCTTCGCTGCCTCCAGCGCGCCCCCGGGGAGAGCCACCTCTCCGCCGGGGGCAGCGCCCTTGGTTCGGCGTCGATCCCCTTCGATCCGCGCCCATAGTCGCGTCAAGAACTCCCAGCAGGAGCAGCAAGCAGCAGAGGACCGCCCGCTCTTCGTCCTCGGCGCCAGGGAGCTCCGCCAGCGCGGATCCGCCGCCCCGCCGCTCTGCGCGCCTCCAGCGCCGCCACCACTCTGGCCGCAGCTGCGGGGGCCAGCGCGGGCGGCGCTCCGCCGGTGCGGATCCGCCGCCCCCTCCCCGCCGCCGCCGCTCTGCGCGCCTCCAGCGCCGCCGCCACTCTGGCCGCGGCTGCGGGGGCCAGCGCGTTCCGCCGGCGCGGATCCGCCGCCTCCTCCCCGCCCTGCCTCCTCCCGGCGTGGATCCGCCGCCTCCTCCCCGCCCTGCCTCTGCCCGGCGCGGATCCGCTACTCGGCGCCGGGATCCCGCCCTCCCCTGCTCTGGGGGGCCGGCGTCGACGCCGGCGCGAGCGCAGAGGCTCCGCCCGGCGCGGCTCAGCCGCCTCCTCGCCGCCTCTCCGGGAACCTACCGCCCCACCACCACCGCTGCTGCTCTGCTATGTATCTGTTTGTTTGCATTGTGTCGCCTTGCCGTTCGTCGTCTTCATCGACACCCCCGAGGACAAGGCCGCTGCTGCGCCCTCCAGGCTGCAGCGGCGCCGCTCGTGGTCTGCCTTCACCGCCGGTGCCGCCGCCTTTCCAGGCGGTCGTGCCACCCGCCGCCGGTCGTCGTCAAGCAAGCTCTCCGTCCGGAGTCCACGCCCTTCGCCGTCTACCGCGGACAACGCCCCCCCTCCCCGCCACCCCTGCTCTGAGCGCGGGACTTCTACGAGGGCGGGCAGGAAAGCCGCCACCCCACTTCTCCCCCTCCGCCACCCCTGATCTGAGCGCGGACCTGGACTTCTCCGCCACCCCTGCTCTGAGCGCGGTCTCCGAGGTATCCGGGTGCGCTGCCATTGCCTGGCGCCCCTGCCGCCGCATGGCTCGGCTCACCGTTCCGCGGCCACAACAGCTCGGTGTTGCGACTATGTCTTCGACCGTCTTCGCTGCCACCTCGACTCGGCAACTTCTACCTCGGCTACGACCACGACGACCTCGACCTCGGCTACTTCGGCGCAAAAAGGGCTATCCTTCACTTCTTCGCTCCAGCCACAACGTCCGCGACACGGTTGCGACTGCGGGGGGATGTCATCGCTTCGTCTTTGTTCGTCTCCAATCTCATCGTGTGTGCGCCCCCGTTGTGACTGCGGGGGGATGTTGGAGTATGTGTGTGTGGGCCTCCAGCCCAGGCCGGCCCATGTAGGGCAAGGCCCATTAGGGTTAGGGTTGGCACTCTGTGCCTATATGTACCCTGGGGGTTCACCCCCTTCATCAATATAGAATCTCATTCATTCTAACAGAGAGCAGTGGAGTTACTTTAGGACATGATTTCTGGGAGGAAGGTGAAAAGGTATCTAGTTTAGAAAATGAACTGTTGGAAGCCCCATTCTCTGAAAATGAGGTTAAGGATGCAGTTTTCAGCTCGTATGCTGAAGGTGCTCCTGGCCCCGATGGATTCTCTTTTCTCTTCTACCAAGTCTTCTGGGACTTAATTAAGACAGATTTGATGAAATTAATCAACCTGTTTGAACAGGGGAGTTTGAATTTAGATAGATTAAACTATGCCATGATAACACTAATACCCAAGGAGCCTGATGCTAAGGTTCTGAAGAAATTCAGACCAATTAGTCTGATTAATTGTAGTTTCAAAATCTTCTCTAAGCTTCTAAATAATAGAATGATTAAGGTGGCAGATAGATTAGTGGCCTCAAATCAGACTGCCTTCATAAAGGGCAGATTTATTTTGGAGAGTGTTGTGGCTGCTCATGAGATTATTCATGAGATCCATAAGAAGAAGGAGGAAGGTGTGGTGTTAAAACTTGATTACGAGAAGGCGTATGACAGGGTTAGTTGGTCTTTCCTTGAGGAAATGCTTGAATCTAGAGGTTTTGGGGCTAAATGGGGAGGATGGTTGAAACAGGTTGTTCGAGGAGGGTCTATTTGTATTAGGATCAACGATGAAAATAGTATCTTCTTTAAGCCAGGCAAAGGGTTGAGACAAGGGGATCCACTTTCTCCACTTCTTTTCAATTTAGTGGCTGATGTTTTCTCTCGAATGCTTATGAAAGCAGCAAGGCAAAATTTAGTGACTGGTCTGTTACCCCAAGTTATAGAAGGAGGCATCATCAGTCTACAGTATGCTGATGATACATTACTGTTCTTAGACAACAATTTGGAGAAAGCTAGTAATCTTAAGTGGTTGCTGGTCTGTTTTGAGCAGATGTCTGGCATGAAAATTAACTATGATAAGAGTGACCTCTTAACTGTGGGTTTAGGTGAGGATAGGGCAAATGATTTTGCAAAACTTTTCTGCTGCAAGAAATGTGATTTCCCCATTAAGTATCTGGGAGTTCCACTTCATTATACTAAACTAACCAGGACAGATTTACAGCCAGTGGTTGACAAAATTATCAAAAGAGTGGCTGGCTGGAGAGGTAAGCTGCTGTCTTATGCCGGTAGGCTAACTCTTCTGAAAGCCTGTTTGGCTAGCATACCCATATACTTGCTCTCTGTCATTAAATTTCCCAAGTGGGCTATTAAATTGATGAACTCTCATATGGGTCATTTTCTCTGGAATAATAACGAGGATAAGAATAAGTATCACTTGGCCAGTTGGCAACTGGTGGCTCAGAAGGAGGAGTTTGGTGGCCTAGGTATTCCAGATTTAAGGAGTCTTAATCTAGCCTTGCTTAGTTCTTGGATCTTCAGATATCATCTCCATAAGAATGCCATTTGGATTAAAATAGTTGATTACAAGTACAAAACCAGTAATCCCAATATCTTCTGTTGTCCTGATACAGGATCTTCCCCTTTTTGGAAAGGGGTGCTCTGGGCTGCTCAAGCAGCTCATTTGGGTGTTAAATGGGTGGTAGGCAATGGTGCAAAGGTGAGGTTCTGGGAGGATAATTGGGTAGGAAATACAAGCTTGGCCATAATGTTTTGGCCCTTATATGTAATTAATGAGCAGCATGGTAAGACTTTGAGTCAGGTCTGGGATGGTCAAGAGCTTATGCTCATGTTTAGAAGAAATGTATCTGAATCACTTATGAGATTATGGTGGGATCTGTGTAGTGTAGTTGAGGGTACCTCTCTCTCTGAAGAGGAGGACCAGATTATGTGGAGTTACTCTTCTAATGGTACCTATTCTGTACAGTCACTTTATGCAGTGATTAACTGTAGTGGGGTTTTCCCTGTTTATGTGCATTCAGTTTGGAAATTGGTGATACCCCCTAGGGTCAAATTCTTCTTATGGTTACTTTCTCACAATAGATTACTCACTAGAGACAACTTATCAAAAAGGAGAAATGTCAGTGATTTAACTTGTCAGTTTTGTGCTGAAACTGAATCCATTTCCCACCTTTTCTTTGAATGTTGTGTAGCTGAGAATATCTGGAAACTGATTTCTGAGATTTTGGATATGGATGTAGGAAAGGATTATGAATCGGTGGCCAAGTTCTGGATTTCTAACAAAAAGCACTTGATTGCTAATATAATGACTTCTGCTGTTTTGTGGTCTCTCTGGAATTTAAGGAATGACATATGTTTCCAGGGAGTTTGTTGGTTAGGTTTGAAGATGGTGCTCAGCCGAATCACAAGAATGCTAAGAAGGTGGCTGCCAATGTACAAGCTGGAAATTGGTGGACTGCTGGAAGAAGCTATCAGCAAGTTGGTGGAGCTGTCAAGACAACCGGCCCGGATCGAGTGGAAGGAGGAAATAACGAGATCATCATCACAGTCGGGTCTATTGGGTGTTCAGTCCTTAGTCGCCATCGGTGCCAGGAATGAGAATTCTCAGGCGTTTGAAACTCTGTGATAAGCATTTTGGCTAGACTTAAGTCTGCTCTTTGTTTCTGGCGTCAGTGCCAAAACTTGTATGAACTCGAATGTTTGTTTTGCTTTTTGAAATACAAAAGCAGGGGTGACCTTTTGTCTAAAAAAAATATAGTTCACTTTGGTTTTGTCCTAAATCAAACTTCTCTAGCTTTGCGTCTTTGACCAAGTTCATAGGAAAATGCAACAACGCCTACAACATCAAATCAGTTTCGCTAACTGCTCCATGGAATGTGTTTTGACCTTTTGATAGTGCATTTGTTTGAACGTCTATAACAGTATAATTTAATATATTTTTCTGAAAACTTCGTCAAAGTTGAAAAAGTTTGACTTAGGACAAAATCAAAGTGAACTATAATTTGGCATAGAGGGACTTCCAATTTGTCCATTAGAACAGGAGTTGCAATTTCAATACCAACATTCTAGAGTCAAAATTTTCAGATGGTAGCAAAAGTGGCCATATCACCAATTCATTTTAAATTTCACAAGGGCACGCTATGTCCAGATGCATTATCATGCTATAGTTAGACCTCTATTATCTCTGGCATGGTGCAATCATTAGCAAGTCTCTTCACATCCCCACCTGCAGTTTACACTAAGCACTAGTCACTGTGTGTATAAGTTTCAGTAAAGCTACAACAAATAACATAAAACATCATGATATAAACTATTGAACAAAAAGAAGAGATAAAATAGCCATGATAGTAAAATCAGATTAAAATGGAAGCAGTAAAGACCTTTTGCTCAAGTGGTGTGTTTTTGTCCTTTTGTATTTCTGCGGCAACCCCCTTAATATCCATCCCTGCATTGGCCATGAATCATATTTGAAAGCATTTCCAATGCTCCGGAAATGAAAAGGCAGATCACTGTGTTTGACATTGATTGCTTAATATACTTGTAAAAAGACAAAAAGAAAATTAAGAATCACCTGCTGAGAAGGCACGCGAAGAGCTGCTTTCCACAAGAACACACTTGACACTTGGATTTGTTTCCCATTCATCAAGAAGTGCCTTGTATCTAACATCCATTTCTGCAATCATGTTATAACCGAAATATGTTACTGGAGGTCAAAAGGCTAATAAGCAAAAGTTCCAAGGGAAGAAAGATGTAAAAAGGACATCTAGAGGAGTAATAGCCTAACAGAGTAGCAGGACATGTTATCAGAATTTGTATTATCAACTAGTAATACAGCTGTGCACATGCTTTGAGTGTAACCCATCCTCAACATGTATCCCAAATCAGAGCAACCCCAAACTTTGTACTGTAGAACATGTCCAGAAAGGGGTTAATCCTCAAGCATTGTTTTTCTGCCAGCATTTTGGCCAGTAGAACAAATGGATAACTAGACACATTCAACAAGAAAATATACATTTTTTTTGTATCTTATACAAGGCCACAGGGGTAAGGAATTAATGCTAGTGTACGAAGTTTGCACAAATCAGCTTGTGTTAGGGTTAGGTTCACTTAGAGAACTACAAAAGGGGTTGAATACAAAAGTAGGGATGTTATTGAAACACACAAAGTGATGTCTCTTTTCTTTATTATGGGTTTATGCAGTAAAGAATATTATAACTATACATAGTTGTATAAAAAAATCCACCTTGAGGCTTGAGCGCCCAATTTAAGGATGCATGAAATGCAAGGGTTTTGCAGATCATAACAAAATTCAACACTCATAGCAAGGACTTTAGATAATGTCAGCCTCAAATTTCATGTCAAATCAAGTATCGATTTTCAGATTTTAACATCTAGTAGCACACGATCACAATACAGATTCTCCATAACATGAATTAGTTTAGGAACACGATTGGATGATAGATTTGAAATGAGCGGCCCCAGCCTAAAACTTTCCTTAGCTGTACGGTATTTTTTAGCAGCAAAAAAATTGAACCGCTGCCTGATCCCGAATCACTAGCACGAGTATATAAATTGAGCTAAACATCCGCGAACTACACCAGTTCGGTACGAGCTTCAAATATTTATTCAACAACCGCGGAAACAAAATTTCATCTATTGCTCCGCAGCTTAACAAACTAGTATAGATCGCAAAAAACAGTACCCGACTAACTCAATTTATTGAAATCCCTGCCCAACCTATCCCTACTCAAATCACGCCTTGAGGGTCCCCCAATCCTCACCGAGGTTCATGGCGTTGAGGGCTTTGGGACGGTCGAGCGTGATGACGGCGACGCCGTTGGGGAAGACGCGGCCCTTCACGAACTCGTCCGCGGCGGTGGCGGCCATGGCCGCGAAGCGGCGGACGAGCCGGAGCGGGACGAAGGTGGGGCTGGGGGCTAGGGTCTTGGAGGCGGCGGTTGAGGAGGTGTGGAGGAAAGATGCGGTGGAGATGACCGCGGGCGGCGGGTGGATCCGGAGGAGAGCCCGCATAGCGACGTGAGCTGACTGATGGCAACACGTGACTGGAACTTTTGGGGCGCGCGCGGGGGGGTGTTTGCGGTTTACATATTTACCTACCATATATATATATATATATATATATATATATATATATATATATATATATATATATATATATATATATATATATATATATATATATCAGACAGAGAAGTTTAAACTTTATTTTCATTATATTTGCGCATGTGGCACGTCACGGCGGCCTGACACTGGCGCACAATCAGTACAGTCAGGCAAAATGTCGACGCTGCCCCTGACCGTTTGTTCAATACGCCGCGCCGGGCCCGCCCTCGCCTTCTCCCTCTCTCATTTCGTTCCCCCGCCGCCGACGCCTTCTTCCTCAACCCGTCGCCGCTTCCTGCTACTATCCTGCGGTCCCAGCGCAACGGCGACCGCATCTGGTGACCTTGGTGCCCGCCGGTTGAACCCGACGCGACAGATCGAAGGTATGTGGCCTTACTTCCCCTTTGGACCCCCAGATCTCGCGTCGATTAGGGTTAGGGTTCATGGCCGCTGACTTTGTCTTCCTCAGTTCTTTGCTTCATAGGCTTGTGATGTAGTAGGTCGCCTGCTCCCTTGTCGCAATGGCTAGTGGTGATTACCCTCCTTGGTAAGTCCTTAACCCACTTAGCTGTGTAGTACTGAATCTGCGGAGTAACAGAGTAGTTCCTGATGCATTGTATCGTTTATGATGATGCCAGGATCGATCCTAGTAGTGCGTTTAGACTAGTTGTTAAGGTTGTTAAATACGTTGCTGATGGTAAGTATGGGCTAGTGGACATGGCAGAGCAGCAACATGACTTATGGTTGGATAGGAACAGTCAGTACTCTTTAGCTCAATTGCATGATGATTTAGCCACAAAGATTATATGGGGGCCATCTCAAACACTTACAGTCTGGGTTCTTGACCAAGATACTGGTTTTGAGTGGAAGCTTAGGAGGGATGACCATGTCCAGCAGATGATCAAGGACAGATGGAATGAGAGGTTGGATTTTCTTGCAGTAGATGTAGTGAGGAAAGATGGGTCTACTAACAATGCCAGCTCTACTGCTTCTAAAGCTAGATGTGTCTCTGGTGTGACCAATGGACCAAGTGGTGTGCCTAATGATGTTGAAGGGTGTGGTGATACTTGCAGCTCCCCATCACCACCTACTGAACAGCATGTAGCAGTAGTTGATTGGACTACTCTAACCATACTTGAGAACCATGTTGATGATGGTCTAGCTACACAACTTGTTGATGAGGACAAGATATATGAGGCAATGGGGTAAGCTGAGGCAACAGAAGAAGCAGCTGGCAGAGAAGATGTGCCAATTCCAAGTATGACAGCAGAGATGCAGGCAGATATGGATGAAGCAGTTGTGAATGTTGATGACACACTTGATGAAGAGCCAATGTATGAATGGGACAGGGAGAATCCTGATATAAGTGTAGGCACTTCATATCCCAGCATTGATGAGTTTAGACTAGCTGTTAGACAACATGCTATAGTTAAGGAGTTTAAGCCTGCAACTGAGCATTCAGACAAAGAAAGGTTTAGGGGTTGCTATGCTGCTCTAGGTTGCCTATGGAAAATTAGAGCTAGAATTCAACACGATGGCAGTGTCAGGGTATACTTTCTGTAATGTTTTGTTGTTTCTTCTTCTTATTTTATTAACAACTATACTTTCTATGTTGTATTGTTCCTGCTGTTTTGTTTTGCTTATTCTTTGGTGTGTTTTCAAAATGCAAATACAAATAAATAAGGAGACCCATAATTGTGCATCTACACAAAGGGTTGTGAGCGAGATGGCATCGATAACTTGGGTGGCAGAGAGAGCAATCCCACTACTGAAGAAGAAGCCATCAATGGGGCCAAAAGAAGTGAAAGAAGAGTTGAATTATAAGTACAACATTGACATCAACTACCAGATAGTGTACAATGGCGCAAAGAGAGCAACAGAGAAGCTATTTGGTAAGTAGAGTGATTCTTTCGATTGGTTGTATAGGTTCAAGACAGAGATAGAGTTGAGATCGCCTAGTAGTGTCGTAGAGATAGACACTATCACTGATGTTGTTGATGGGGACAATTAGGTTTAGCAGATTCTTCTGTGCATTCAAAGCTAATATAGATGGTTTTCTGAATGGTTGCAGGCCTTATATTAGTGTAGACTCCACAGCTTTAAATGGGCTATGGAATGGCCACGTGCATGCAGCATTAGCTTTAGATGGCCACAACTGGATGTTTCCTGTTGCCTTTGGATTTTTTTGACTCTGAGACAAAGAAGAATTGGGTTTGGTTTATGGAACAACTTAGGAAAGCCATTGGTCCCATAGATAATCTAGCTATCTGCACAGATGCATCCAAGGGGTTGGAGTCAATTGTCAGAATAGTGTTTCCACAAGTAGAAGGGAGAGAATGTTTCAGGCACCTAATGGAAACACATGAAGAAGTACTATACTGGTGATGTGTATGGCAAGAACATGTGGCCTGCAGGTAGAGCATACTCTCCACACAAGTTCCAGTATTTCTTTGATAAGGTGTTGGTAGCAAGTCTAGATGTGCAGAAGTGGATGGATGAGCACCATCCCTTTCTGTGGGCAAGAAGTAAGTTCTCTCCTGACATCAAGTGTAACTACAACAACAATTTAGTAGAATCTTGGAATGTTTGGATCAAAGAGCACAAGGACCTGCCTGTGCATTGCATGGCAGATGCTATAAGAGAGAAGATAATGATCTTGTTTGCTAAAAGGAGAAAGATTTCTATAGCCTTGCCTCCTAGTATATTGTCTGCTGTCATCCACCAACTGAATGCAGCCTCAAGGAGACTAGGACACTTAAAGATTTCCAAAGACCACCCTAATCAAGCTGAGGTGACAGAGATCTACAAAGATGAAGAAGTTAGAAGACAAGTTGTGTACTTACCTCAGAAAATTTGCACATGTAGACAGTGGCAAGTAACTGGTAAACCATGCCCTCATGCCTTGGCTATCACTACCAGCATGAGGCAACCTGACATGGGATCATTTGTGGACAACTATTACTCGGTGCACAAGTTTCAAGCAGCATATGCAAGCATAATTCCTAACATCACTGATAGGAATCAGTGGCCTGAGGTGGACAAGGGCTTCAAAGTGCACCCTCCAAGCTAGAAGAAGAGAGAGGCAGAAAGATTGAGGAAGAATAGGATCAAACCAGCAAGGGAAGCAGGTGGCAAAGCTACTAGGCAAGTCAGGTGCCCTACCTACAAAGAGTATGGTCATAGGGGTGGTTGCTAGAAATGTTCCCTCACTGGAACCAAGAAAAGGTGCCTTCTCAATTTGTTTATTTCTTCTGTTGATTACATAGTTTTGCAATTCCTAACTAATGACACATCTTTTGCAGGAAGAGAACAAAGAAGAGCACTGTCAAGGTTGGGAGGAAGAAGGCCAAGAAAGGTACTGGTGGTGATGAAGTCATGGGTACTCCAAGGACAAGAGGGGCATTGGCAAGGGAAGCAGCAGCAAAAGCTAAGAGGGAGGCTGCAAAAGCAGAACTGAAGGCTACAGCAGCAAGGGAAGCAGCAGAAGTAGAAGCTGAGGCCCAGCAAGAAGTCCTGGAAGTAATGGCTTTAGAAGTTCATGTCCTAGAAACATCAATAACAGCTACAAGGTACTATTGTTGTTCTCTTCTTTGTTAATTTGAACTGTTATTTCACCTATTAATTTTAGTTGTCAATTGCCCATAGGACACTATTCACTAAAGATGAACTAGAAGTTGAGCCTGCCAAGAAAATGACACCTAGGAAGAAGCAGTTGACAACTAAAGTGAAGAAAATGACTCCTAAGAAGAAAGGAGGCAAGGGCAAGGAGAAGTGAGCCTGGCTGGTCTTGATATGCTAAGAGCATGAACTTTTGTGTAATGTAATTGGCCAAAAACCTATCTTTTGCATGGCCTTCTTATTATGTAATGAAATAGGCACAAAACAATCAGCATATAAGGGCCCATATTTTATGTAATGTTTAGGGTAATGGGCAAAGGCCAAAAAACTCTATATGTAGTGGCCACAATTTGCCCCTGATGGGCTGTGACAAACAACAAAGTTATGCAATGGTTATAACAATTTGCTCCCTATCTGATCATGTGCCTCTATTTTTATTTTTTGCTTGGCCACAATGTGCCATCAATGTCATATGTGTTGTGCCACTTATTGAAAAAACATTGACAATTGTAAATGCTCATTCATTCAAACAAAATGGACATGATAGTTTCATTGAAACATGGGATCCCTTGAAACATCAGGTTCATTTCCTTGTCAAACACATTCCTACATCAGGCCATTACAACATATTTCACTAGAATAGCAAATACAACAATTGCAACACAAACAATGAAAACATTCATTTTCCACATCATTTTCTCTAGTTTCTTCTCTAGGTCCTCCATTCCCTCATCTTTCACAGTTTTAAGTTCAATACCCTCTGCTCCTTCTTCTAGTTCCTCAATCTGCTCACAACTGACCCTGATGATCTTCTTATCAACCAACTCATCGAAATACTCCTTCTGGAACCTATAGAAGCCGCACAACTTAAACCCTAGCTCTGGCCTCAAACAAACAATGATAAAAGCAAAAAAACCCACATATCTGACCCCATTTCTTGGGCATTTGAAGAAATTGTGCCCCTTGTTGGGAGTGTCCTGCTTGACGCGAAGCTCGATCACACTGGCCAACTTGCAATCGGGGCATAGAATCAAAGGAAGCCTAGTCTCTTTACCCACCAGATACGCTAGAGATTGGGCGAGCACGAAGCTCAGGCCTCTTTCCTGCCTCCTAGACGCCCCACTCACGCTGGATGACTCCGCCCTCTGCAACATGGCTTCGAAAGGCGTTGGGACCACGGGGTGGGAGCAGGAGGCGGTGGCAGGCTGGGGAAGAAGGTGTCGGCGGCGGGGGAACGAAATGAGAGAGGGAGAAGGCGAGGGCGGGCCCGGCGTGGCGTATTGAAGAAACGGCCAGGGGCAGCGTCGACATTTTGCCTGCCCGTGCTGACTGTGTGCCAGCGTGTCAGGCCGTCGTGGCGTGCCACATGCACAAATGTGGTGAAAATGAAGTTTAAACTTCTCTCATCTGGTATATATGTAATTTCCATCCTAAGGATGAGAAACATACGAGTGGTGATCGTTATAATGGTAAATATGTAAATTTCCCGATGAAGTGGGATGGGATGGGATGGCCCTGGGACCAACGTTGTTTGGGTAGGAGCCAGAATGGGGCAAGGATGTCCCTGACGCGAATATTCGTGTGAGATGTGGGGCGACCTCGTCCCCCAAAATTTCACGGACAGAGTTCGTCCCAGGTGGGACGAGCGCTCACGCTCGCGAGGAAGAAGAGAAGCCGTGCGTTGGAGAAGAAGAAGAGGAGGCACACCGGTTGTGTGGACTCATGGCTGCGTGGGAGAACTCTGCCACCGCCGACGCGCAGGTGACCTTCGGGCAGGACGAGCGGACGAGCCGTGGCGAGATCTAGGGGCCGGCCTTGCCATCGTCGTGGAGGAAGCTCGGGGCAAGGCGCGGCCAGGCTACGGTGGAGGAGGCGCGCGACAGGGCGCGGCCAGGATACGGCGGAAGAGGCGCGGGGCAGGGCGCGGCCGGGCTCGCCGGCGGTGGAGGCTTGGTGCGACGCGCGGCTAAGCTCCACGGCGAGAGGACGCGGATGTGCGTGGCTGGTTGGGGACGGGGAAAGGGATAAGGCCAGGGAAAGAAAAAAGGAAAAAAAATAAAAAGAACTAACAAATGGGCCCCACCTGTCATTAGCTCATCCCACTTTTACTGTCCTTGGACCAAACAGAAAATGGATCGATCCCATTCTTTCTTAACCAAACAGAAAATGGGCTCGTCTCGTCCCATAAATCAGAGACATGATCGTCCTGCTCCACCTTACCTCTCAACCAAACGCTACCTAGACGTCCTCAACCTACTCGGACCATGAGGGCCAGGACACCGGGAGGCGGGTCGAGCAGCTGCAAGATGCGCTTGTTTCCATTTCTCAGTGGAGTGTGTCTGGCTAGAGTCTGTGTTTGTTTGCCTGTAACATCATGTAGACTTACCTCCAAAAGCACATGGGTAGAGTTACCACCACTACATCCATGTGTACTTGAGCTGTTGTGTGGGTTAGGCATTTCCACAAACACGTTGCGTGCAACGCTAGTGAGCGGTTCGCTGCCATCTTCTCCGGTGTCATGGCTGCAGTCAGGGGTGAAAACGGTATGGATATTTTTCGATCGTATTTGAGACCGAATTCGTTTAGAGGGGTTCAGATCTGTCTGTATCCGAGTCCGGATATTCAACATCAGATACTGTATCCGTATTCAAATACTCAAATCACATATTTATGATGTCGATATCCAATCATATCTTATCCGGCATGGTTGACACTATCCGTATTCGAATCCGAATCCAGACAGAAATATGAAAACAAATATGATATCAGTGTTATCCGTCCGTATCCGATCCGTTTTCATCCCTGGTTACAGCCCTCGTCTTCGCACCGCACTCCTCCAATGTTGCGGGAGCTCCCGTCGCCTTTGCACCGCGGCCACGCTCAAGCGGTGGAGTCGCGGCCTGCTATCGAGCGCGCAGGTCCACCTCGTCCCTGTTCTGCGGCCGTAGAACATGCCGGGCACCTCCAGCACGAGCATGCCGGTGTTGGGGTCCCGTGCGAGGCGCCTCATGCCGGCGCAGGTGTGGCTGTCCCGGAGCTTGGCGCTGATGGGGGCCTAGTACCGGGGCCGATGACGCGGTCGCGAAGCCAGCTGTCATAGTCGGAGAGCTGGTACTCAAGGAAGCGGTGGAGGCAGCAACACTGGCAGCGTAGCAGCCGAGCAGCGTTGCTCTTGTGCCATGCCATGGAGGAGGAGCACGAGGCTACGGGCGACGACGTGCGGGCTCTGAATCCGTGAGTGGGGAGAGAGGAGACGGTGAGTGAGAGAAACACCGCTGGGTGAAAGGTGAGACTAAACGCAGCTGCACGAAGGAGGAAGCCAGACTCGAAAAGAACAAACTCCATTTTCGTTTCTCTGGGCCTGGCTTTGGCATGCTTTAAGACGCGTGCGGACCGGGCTCCCAAAATGTTCAAGCTAACAAACACGAATTGTTGCAGCTCATGGGCCTGTCCCAGATGGGCGTCCAGGGAACAAACAGGCCCTTGGGAATTCATGGGCTCGCTATTCATTTTTTTGATTAAGGGGGTGTTTAGTTCCTCCTTAAAATTTTTTCACCCCGTCACATCGAATATTTGGACACATGCATGGAGTATTAAATATAGACGAAAAAATAACTAATTACACATATTGCAATAAATTTACGAGACGAATTTTTTAAGTCTAATTAATCTATGATTTGACAATGTTGTGCTACAGTAAACATGTGCTAATGACGAATTAATTAGGCTTAAAAAAAATCATCTCACGGTTTCCAGACGAGTTATGTAATTAGTTTTTTTTATTAGTATCTAAACACCCCTTCCGACATATCATAAAATATCCGATGTGACACCCTAAAATTTTTCAAACCAGAAACTAAACACCCACTTATCTGCACCACGTTCGAGTGTTTCTGCTGCTCGCCGCAATCGAATTGCTGGCCGCTCATCCGGTGCTGTCAACGGACGCAGATGCATGTGGCCCACCGCATGCAGCTAGAAACGTAGACATCGCATTAACTCCGCACACACAGGAAGAAATGCGCGAGAGTCTGAGAGACATATTTGCCGTGGCCGGCCCTGCGTCAAGCCCCCCGGGACAGACGTCCCTGTTGTGGTAAGACACAGTCGCTTTGCTAGGCCTTCCAAAAGAGTTTCTTGAGGCATTTGCCATATATATTCATATGTTATCTGAGCACGTCAGTTGTACACTTGTTCTAAACACGCTTTCAAATTTGCTGGTCGAAACCATGGTTTCCGTACCTAGTTATTGTTACACTACTCACATCAAACTACATGTAACACAAAGCTCTGCCCAGTGACAAACGCTTCTAGAGCATTTAGCCGAGTCACTCCTGGTACCATGGCCGGAATATCCCAGCGGAAAACCATATTGGAGACAAAAGAGCAGGCAACAAACCTAGATTCTTATACGCCCTTTCGAGAAAATGGAACTTTAGATGCACATACATACACATCAATCAGTGGCGGATCCAAAGGGGGGGCTGGGGGGGCTCCAGCCCCCCCTAATTTCTTGATTTCAATGCTAATTACTGTAGCAAAAACTTGATTTCACCGTTAAATCTTCGTGCAAATCAACATCTCTGTTGTTTTAGCCCCCCCTTATCCCGCATCCCACATCCGCCACTGACATCAATCCACATGTGTTGAGGTGAATGATACATGTACATACAAACAAGACCTCGTTTACGAAGAAACAGTATTTATTGGTTTCGTGCGCATCTCATTTCTGTTTTGTAGAATATTACTGCACCACAAATAAAAAAACTAATGTTCAGATAGTGGCAGGCCACGAAAAGTTCACATACTCACTCAGCCTCAGCACGTACAACGGGTCGTCGTAGCCTGTCTCTATCTTCGTTTTTTTCTTTTTTTTTTGAAGAAAACTCCTCGGTTTGGCTTGGAGACGGTCGCCCCGTCGTCGAGACGACAGCGAGGGCCCGTCCGCCCATGCTCCGAGGCCCAAGCGCCGCGCAGAGCAGCGTTGTATGTATGTCTCGTCTTCTCATCACGACGGCGCGCGCGGATCCAGCTGCGCTCGCAGATCTTGCGTATCCCGTGAACCTGAGTGTCCGCCGCGGCTGGTGGTGGTGTAGAACGGCAGAACCCTGCCTCCCGCTGCCCTTCACCGGCGGTGCCACACGCAGAGGGCCAAGCAGGCCCAGGCTCTTCGTCGCCACGGCGGCGGCTCCTTGCGGATCCAGGAACAGTGAGGGGACTTCTGAAGTTCTGATGCTTTTTCCCTTCCTGATTGCGCGCTGCTCAGTTTCCTGCAAGCGAGGCGAGCTGTTAACTAGCATTGAACAGGCACAGGCTTGCCTCTGACACTGTAAATTTTGTACAGAATTCAGAGTTTGAATTTCTGTTCCAACAGTGACGTTTAGCTATCTTATTATGACCAGGTTTTCATACTAATTGAATGTAAAAAAAATATGGATCATATTACCAGGTTCATGTAAAGCTCGTCAGTAGTTTCGGCTCCGTCATCATCATATCATATAAGGCCTTGTTCACTTTCCCCTCCCAACCCAAAATATTTCCTCTTCCACCCATCACATCAAATCTTTCGACACATGCATGGAACATTAAATGTAGGTAAAAAAGATAACTAATTGCATAGTTTGTCTGTAAATGTCGGGACGAATCTTTTGAGCCTAGTTAGTTCATAATTAGACAAATTTTGCCAAATAACAACGAAAGATGCTAAAGTAACTTTTCAGCTACTTTTCGCGAAGTGAACACACCCTAAGATTCTTAGTTTTTGAGCCAAGATTTCACTGTTGCATTGTTTATCAACAGTCTTTTCATCCCACCCATCCGTTCGTCGTCATGCCATCCCGTCCGCCCATTCGTTCATCCAGCCGCTGCAGTCGGCCTTCCTAGAAGCTTTCAGCCGTGCCCGGCCTTATCCCTTCCTCCACCTACGCCTGTTTCAGAAACCACGTCAAGTTAAAAAAACATCGCCTCGCTTCTTCCGCCTACGACGCCTCCTCGATGACCTCTCCCTTCCTCTCCCCGGCCTACGACACGCTACCTCTGCCTGCGCCCCCCCCACTTCCTCACCTCTCTCATCCTCTCACCGGCTGGCGACACCACCTCTCCCTAGGGCCAGCGCGGCGCTTGGCCCTGCATATGCATATGACTGCGCGGCCGAGTCGTAGCGGATACGGGAGTAGGTGCAGCGGCCGGACCTGCCGGCGCCGGCAGCTGCGCGGGCGGGCGGGCCTTGCTGGCTGCCTGCGCGGACCAGGACCCGACAAATCCGCCAAGTACCTGTCGATGCGGGACCCACAGGGTCCCCCAGCGATGTGACTTCGAGTCGTGGGCCTTGGCCTGGCCCACAGACAGAAGCAGGAAGAGGCACAACGACCGCTACACTGAATCCGATTAGAATAGGTCAGACTAGCCGGATTCCTATAGAAAGTAACATCTGAATCTAGTTCAGGACATCTTCTTTGGATCCGACAAGGATTGTAACCGCACCACAACCACCTCTACCGATATAAAGAGAGGTTGTGGGCACCCCTGTAACGAGAGACAAGATAACACAATCAATCAAACGCAAAGGCTAACGCCGACTAGACGTAAGGTTATTACTCGATCACGATCGAGGGCCCGAACCAGTATAAATCGACTGTCTCTGCGTTCACTGTCGAGTTCTAGCACGCGCCAAAGCCCGAACAACTGTCCCGAAAACCCCCGTGGCAGGCTATCGGTGGTCAAACACCGACAACTGGAGCGCCAGGTAGAGGCTTTTCGGTGCAATCGCGATCAAGAGCTCTACGGATTTCGACAACATGATCTTTCCAATGGGATCAATCTTCATCTTCGGATCATGGATTTGCGAGGCGGACGATAAGGGCATCCTCCAAGGACGTCTCATTGAAGCTCGGAAGGCCCGCGAGGAAATCACTCTTCCGACAGGATCAGCCGGAGATCTCGTCAAAGGATTCTCAGGCCTTACGGTGTCCGAATCGACTCAGGCTCCGACAACAACCAGTCTCGGCTTAATGTCCGGGTCGGATTCCTCTTCGGGGTCCAATCCGGGTTCTTTCGAGGACGAACTGAGTTCTTTTTCATTTAGACTTCGGAACACAGCATCAACTCTACAAGAGATCAATTCGAATCTACTTCAGGTTTCTTCTAGAAAGTTGAGTCGCCTCCCAACCGGACTTAACAATATGGCAAGGATGTATCAAGACTTACTCCGAAATACGGCTAGTCGAGCGCGGAGGTTACATCTTACCGGGGCACAGGAAGGTCTTGTATTAACCGTAACATCTAAAGATTGCCTAGTCCACTGGCCGGGTACTTGTCCTCAGAACAACAATGTCTGACTAGTTGAAGAAGCTATCACTCTACCCTACCAAGAAGGTAGGGCGCTCTGCAATGCCAACACTCCAACTGAAGTCATCAGCAACTATAGCGAGGAAAGTCTGGTGCCAGGCCGAGAAGCCTTCATGATTCGGCGGCCACTACCGATGCCGCCAACTGCACCCGATGTTAGATCTTCAGATGAATCAGAATCGAACATATCGTCTAATGTTCCTGAATACGATGGTGAATCTGAGGGCTAGAGACGAGCCAAAGAAAGAAGGAACAAACTGAAAGAAGGCCACAGACACCGTGCCAGGCAATGAAAAGAAGCACAAGACACGTACAAAATAGAGCTGGCCGAATATCACAAGAGGAAGTTAGAGAAAGAAGCCAAAGAAAGGCGCGCGGCCCGAGTACACGGAGCCCCTTACGACAAGATATGGGGAGCACTAGAAGAACTCAAAGCATTCTCGCATCCCAACGAAGAGCAAGAAAAACTCCGAGAAGTTCTCCGGACGACAGCCCTAAGGGCACGTAATGGAAGAACTCATTCTAGGCTTCCCGCTAGGACAACATCGCATGAACAAGACACGCAAAGTTAAAGGAGGTCTGCCTTCGAAAGACTAGGACCGAATGGAAGCCAGAATCAAGAGAGAAGAAGAAACCGTGCACAGAGTAATCAAATCGAGCATCCGAGAGAAGAGAGGAGCAGAGTGTCTCACCACTCATCCCCACGATTTATTCTTAGGCTACATAACAACTGGCAGGAAGAGGGGGCTGAGTCAGAACATAGAGAAGTCAGAATGCATGATAGATTTCTCTATTTTTCAAGGCGACTTGCTTCAGTACGACTGCCTCACAAGTTCAAGCCGTCAAACCACTCCAAATATGACGGGAAGACCGAACCAAAGCAATGGCTCAGAATCTACTCGCAATCAATCAAACTAGCCGACAGAGATGACGATATCAAGGCATTATTTTTTCCCATGTCCCTAGAAAACATGCCCTCCAATGGTTCGATAAATTGAACCCAGGGTCAATCAGAGGCTGGGAAGATTTGCAAAGAGCTTTCTGCAAAAACTTTGCGAGCATCATTACGCACCCCATCACACATGCAGAGCTAAAAGGACTCAAGCAAAAGGGAGGTGAAAGCCTTAGAGATTATTATCAACGTTTTGGTGAATTACGTACCCAAGTACATGACATCACCGAACGAGAAGTGATCGAAGCCTTCTCCCACGGAATCATGGCTAAATGGCAATTTCAAGATTTTTACAAAGAAAACCCAAGAAATAATGAAGAATTCAGACGCGCGGTAGAAAAAATGATCATGGCTGAAGAAAAGACAATGGATAGATTTCCGGACAGAAACAACCGAGAAAACAACAGAGACAACTTGGACCAAAGAAATTTTCCAAACATGGGACCTTCCAATCAGCAAAATCCTTCACCTGGATTAAGCCGTCTCTGACCAAATCATGTAACTGATCCTCCGTTGTAGTCGGAACCGGCCAGAGCTTCTCCATAGCCCTCATGGCAACGAATTCCCGATTCTCGATGACCGAGAGCGATGCCTCCTCGCCCACCAAGGCCTCTTTCGACTTGCTCGACGACTTCTTCTTGCCCATACAATGGTGAGGATCTAAGGTCGGCGGCAAAAGTTCAACGGTGGTGGCAACGGCGGTGGTGGAACTCTGGAGGATAGGGTTTTTGCAAAGGCCGAATACTAAAGGGCAAGGACAGGGTAAGGAAGAAGAAGAAGAAGGATGAGGACCCTTAAATAGATTTACAATGGTAAAAACGTGGCCCATCAGGCCCGCTTAACGCGGCGTGGAAACACAACGGTTCTTTTTTTTGCCATAACTGACACAGCCGAAATGACGGACGACGCAACCTTTCACAACGACACAGTGCAACGAGCATATTTTAGACTTATCCGTTCACACCACGCCATTGCCGAATTGTTACAGATTGCACAACTCAGAAAGAACTCGCCATCCACAAGATTCACAGAAGATGTTACAATATGCCTCCAGAGAACCCGGATACTTCAGAAACAACCCAGATCATACTCAGAAACACTTAGACGACAAAAAGGAGACAACAACTAAGAAAGAAAGATTTTTTTATTATAAATATCATTAAAGGACATAAGATTATAGATCTTATAAGACCCAACGAACTCGGTACTACAACGAGCAAGGTAGCAACAGAGAGCCTAGGCAGAACTCAGCTCTGGAAATGACTACGTGCTCCTAGCCACAACACGACAGAAGACAACCAACTCGGATACACTATTTTCTTCAAAGGAAGGACGCAGTGCACCCAAGATGGATATCAGCAGCACAGCGCGACAACTCAGACCAGGCAAGGCTCACAGATATCAATCTACCCAAGTCCGATGTGATCCTAGATCAGATGCTGATATGCACCGGACAGTCGCAAGGTAGTATGGAAGGATCAACTCGAAGCTACTGGATAATGGAACGTATCCTATATCACAAGACTTCTTCCACCTGCCACCACGTACTACTTGGTACAATGCTGCTACGAGATTAGTCTACCCCTAATCTCGATCACAAGACTTCTTCCACTTGCCACAAGACTTACAAGAATCACAACTCATGTCCGGGGGCTGCTCTACTTCACAAACTATCATATTCATGACTATAAAGGCTCCGAACTATATAACAAGACAATTGATGAATCGAGGCAGCACACCATGAGGGTATTTATAGGCCAAAGAGTGGTGCACATAGAATAGGAGCACCAACGGAACAAGCCCGATAAAGGTCTCAGTGAAAAGACAGAAAGTAGTAAAGAAGAGGACATGCGCGTGAAGAAACAGTACTCAAAGAAAATCATATTCGAAAGAATATACCAACTCTGTACACCTCGTGACTACAGAGAATCCAATTCAACTGCCAACCACCACCAACTTCAGACATAAAGACGGCTACCTAAGAAGACAATAGAAGACCCTCTATCCGAGTACTTAACGATAAAAAAAACTCGGAAAGATGCTCGGGGGCTAAAGGGTACATATCCTGAGAAGAGATTTTTAGTTTTTTCGACAATAAAAATTCAAGACCCTCCAACTTTTTATTCCAAATAGCAAGAGGCTCGGGGGCTACACTCAGTGAGTGCGCACGTCACTCAAAGGACTTCTTCAAGACAGATCACTTCAAGGCTTCATGTCGAAAGAACCCGGAACAAGCTTGATTCATCAGGCAGAGCCGGAGAAACAAGGAGGTTTTCGAGTTCAACTGTGAAATGCTCAGGGGCTTGTCGATGCGGGACCCACAGGGTCCCTCAGTGATGTGACTACGAGTCGTGGGCCCTGGCCTGACCCATAGATAGAAGCAGGAAGAGGTACAACGAC
The DNA here is from genome assembly GCA_038087645.1 of Saccharum hybrid cultivar R570. Lineage (NCBI taxonomy): Eukaryota > Viridiplantae > Streptophyta > Magnoliopsida > Poales > Poaceae > Saccharum > Saccharum hybrid cultivar. The sequence goes on from JAQSUU010000810.1 coordinate 1,373,189, forward strand.
CGCTACACTGAATCCGAGTAGAATAGGCCAGACTAGTCGGATTTCTATGGAAAGTAACTTCTGAATTTAGTTCAGGACATCTTCTTTGGATCCGACTAGGATTATAACCACACCACAACCACCTCTACCGATATAAAGAGAGGCTATGGGCACCCCTATAACGAGAGACAAGATAACACAATCAATCCAATGCAAAGGCTAACACCAACTGGACGTAAGGTTATTACTCGATCACGATCGAGGGCCCGAACCAGTATAAATCGACTGTCTCTGCGTTCACCATCGAGTTCTAGCATGCGCCGAAACCCGAACAACTGTCCCGAGTACCCCCGTGGCAGGCTATCGATGGTCAAACACCGATGGTACCTCACTGTCGTCCTCCAGTACCTCGCCGACCTCCTAGCGGTGGCGTAAGTATAGCCTCTATCACCTCCCGAAAATTGATTCGGTTCTTATGTCCCCAGATCGATTTGGTTCTTGATCTAGGATCCCAGATCAATTTGGTTCTTTATCTATAGTTCAAACTATTATGGCTGCAAACTCAAATTCTTGCCTCGTGTTAATGCATGAATGTTGTAGGATTATGCTAGATTGTACGCATTATTCTGAAATAAGATCCTTAGTTTTTGAGCTAAGATTTCACTATTGCACTGTTTATCAACAGTCTTTTCATCCCACCCGTCCGTTCGTCGCCATGCCATCCCGTCCGCCCATTGGTTCATCCAGCTGCTGCAGCCGGCCTTCCTAGAAGCTTTTAGCCATGCCCGGCCTTATCCCTTCCTCCACCTATGCCTGTCTCAGAAACCACGTCGAGTTATAAAAAAACATCGCCTCGCTTCTTCCGCCTGTGACACCTTCTCGATGGCCTCTCCCTTCCTCTCCCCGACCTGCGGCACGTGGCCTCCGCCTATGCCCCCCGCTTCCTCGCCTCTCTACTCCTCTCACTGGCCAGCGATGCCTCCCTAGGGCCAGTGCGGCGCCTGGCCCTGCATATGCATATGACTGCATGACCAAGTCGTAGCGGATACGGGAGTAGGTGCGGCGCCCGGACCTGCTGGCACCGGCGATGGTCGAAGCGGCACCAGCAGTTGCGCGGACCAGGACCCGACAAATCCGCCTAGTACCTCACTGCCGTCCTCCAGTACCTCGCCGACCTCCTGGTGGTGGCGTAAGTAGAACCTCTATCACCTCCCTAAAATCGATTCGGTTCTTATGTCCCCAGATGGATTTGGTTCTTGATCTAGGATCTCAGCTCGATTTGGTTCTTCATCTACAGTTCAAACTATTATGGCTACAAACTCGAATTCTTGCCTCGTGTTAATGCATGAATGTTGTTGGATTACGCCAGATTGTACGCATTATTCTGAAATAAGATCCTTAGTTTTTGAGCTAAGATTTCACTGTTGCACTGTTTATCAACAGTCTTTTCATCCCACCCGTCCGTTCATCGCCATGCCATCCCATCCATCCATTGGTTCATCCAGCCGCTGCAGCCGACCTTCCTAGAAGCTTTCAACTATGCCCCGCCTTATCCCTTCCTCCACCTACATCTGTCTCAAAAACCACGTCGAGTTATAAAAAAACCATCACCTTGCTTCTTCCACCTGCGACGCCTCCTCGATGGTCTCTCCCTTCCTCTCCCCAGCCTACGGCACGCTGCCTCCACCTGCTGTAGGGTTGAGATGGCGGACTCGAGGGGGTGAATAATCCTTTCTAAAATTAATCGCGTCGGCTAACCAAAACAAGTGCGAAATTAAAACTATAGGTCTAACCAAGACTACACCCCTCTATCTAAGTTCACAAGCACCTTATAAAATCCTAATTAGGCAACAAAAGTGTCGGGCTAGCTAGAGCTCAACTAAATAAATCTAGTAGCAAGATCACATAAACCTATGCAACTAGTACTTCAAGCACCGGGAGAGCTCCTACACAATCTAGTAAGCAAAAGCACAAAGCCACCTAAGCTCACTAGCAATGCTCAATAAACAAGGCTACACAAGCCAAATTAGAGAGCACAAATTACTTAGTTACATAAACTAAATAATGTGACTATCAAGGTTACATAAACTAAATTAGTCACACAAGAGAGCTACTTCTATGCTACACAAGCAAGAAGATAACTAGCAAGCTACACAAGCTAACTAATTACAAGAGCAACTACACAAGCACAATATATGAAGAGTAAATACAAGCTTGTGTAAAGAGGATGCAAACCAACGGGAAGACAAGGTTGACACGGTGATTTTTATCCCGAGGTTTACGTGTTTGCCAACACACTAGTCCCTGGTGTGTCGATCGATCAATTGGTGGTTCGGTGGCTAATAGGTGTTTCACAAACCTAGCTCACATGTTGGGCACCGCAAGAACCTACCCATAAGTGAGGGTGGCTCAATGACACGCTCTACTAGAGTTGCTCTTCGCGATCCCCGCGGGGACGAGCACAATACCCCTCACAATCACTTCTCCAGAGCACCGCATAATCTTCTTTGCGTGCTTCAATGGAGACCACAACCTCCAAGCCGTCTAGGTGATGGCAATCACCAAGAGTAACAAGAAATCCCCAATCACAAAGATTTCCTAGTGTCACCAAATGCAAATCCCGAATGCACACACTAGGCTCTCAATTCCTCACTCAAATTAGCAAATCTTGAGAGGGAGAGGAAGGGGAGGAGGTGGATCTTCAACCTCTCTTGCACACCCACAAAGGGCTCTCAATCTCTCCTAGAAATTTTAGCTCATATCCATGGGAGAGAGATGGAGGAGAGGAAGAAGATGAACCATAGCTCTTATCTCCAAGAGTTGGAATGAGGAAAGGGGAGAGCTAGGGGAAGAAGGAAAGGGGCGCTGCCTAAAAGACCTAGCCGGCCTTGCCTGGCCAACGCCTCTAACGGCTCTCTCTCCATCACCAGGGACAGCAGCTGACGCGCGGGCCAGCCTCTCCAACGGGCGTCCTTCCACTCACGCGGCAAAGGCGACGGCGTTAACTGAAAAAGAACGAGCAACAACGGAGGGGAACGGCTCCAAGCGCCCTAGGAAACTTCCCCTGCTCTCTCGGCAATGGCTCCCTCCAGTCACGTACACGCACACACGACAGACAGTGCTCCCTGCCCCAAATGGGCCTATGCGTTAGTAGTAGCAGCCCAAGGACCAGCTGTGCGCGCCCCTATGCTCTCTCAGGCCGAAAAGGCAAGCACGCGCACTGCGCCCCTCCCTCTGGCTAACGCTCGCATGCAGCTGTCCCCACAACATTGTTCCTCAACAAGAATTTCTTGCTGAGCCAACAGAATTGCTGGCTGAGCTAAGAGCTCCCTCACAAGCACGGGAAATGGAGCAGTGGTCCTCTCACGACTTTCTCTCTCTCTCCAGTCCCCACGAGCACTATTCCTGACCAAGAATTTCTCGTTGAGGAGGGGGAATTGCCGGCTAAATGTTGGTTGAGCAACAGCTCAAACCGAGCAACCCCCATCAAGCAATTTTACTTCGTGACCAAGAAATTCTGGTCTGCCACAATGCACAGCAAGCTGCAGCACCTCTTTTCCACCGTTTTCAAGTGCTAACTTTTCTCCACATGCTAAAACAAATTTAGCACCTAAGTTAGCAATTTTCACAAAGATTTTTCAGGGTTAATCTCATGCACCTACCACGTCACTAAACGCAATGCATATGCAAATGAGACTCACACTTAGTGGCACTAGATAACTGTTGCAACTAAAAGGTTTTTCCTCTTTATAGTATGACTATCTATTCTAAATCCGGTCAAGCACTTCTCTACTCAACTTAGACCAGTGAAATGAAATGTCCTATAGGTTATACCTTTGCCTTGCGCATTCCATTCCATCTCCTCCAATGTTGATGTAACACATGCACCAACACGATCAACAAATGATATGATCCACTTCATATCATCACGTGACCTTATTGGTTCATCGATCTTGACCTCACTTGCTCTTCACCGTTACCTTGGTCCATCGGCACCAAGTCATGCTCAAGCTTCACCGCCACGCGGTTCATCACTTCAAAGCCTTCGACTTGCCCTTCACACTTGCAACCAGTCCATCAAGCCAAACCTCGTCTTGATCTTCTCCACCTTAGTCACATGACTCAATATCATGTCTCATATACAATGAGCTCCTTCATCATATATTTATTTGTGGACTAATTCCTTGTGTCTATCACATAAACACATATTAGTCCACCTAGGTTGTCACTCAATTACCAAAACAAAACAAGGACCTTTCACTTGCGCCCCCCGCTTCCTTGCCTCTCTCCTCCTCTCACCGGTCGGCGACACCTCCTCTCCCCGGGACTAGCGTGGCGCCTGGCCCTGCATATGCATATGACTGCGCGACCGAGTCGTAGCGGATACGGGAGCAAGTGCGGCTGCCGGAGCTGTCGGCGCCTACGATGGCCGATGTGGCGCCGGTAGCTGCGCGGGTCGGCTGCTTGCACGGACCAAAACCCAACAAATCCGCCAGGTACCTCACCATCGTCCTCCAGTACCTCGCCGACCTCCTGGCGGTGGCGTAAGTACAACCTCTATCACCTCCCTAAAATTGATTCGGTTCTTATGTCCCAGATCGATTTGGTTCTTGATCTAGGATCCCAGATTGATTTGGTTCTTCGTCTATAGTTCAAACTATTATGGCTGCTGACGAGGTCCTAATATACAGGTATGTTAAGCCTCGGGTCCAATGGTTCCTGAACATGAAGACTCCCCGACCGACCCCTTCAGGATCGCCCTCGGGGGCTATGCCTATCGGGCACGCTCGCGCGCACCCTCTGGCAAAGAGATCCGGCCGAGCCTGACTCGACCACAACTTCTGCCTGGGGCTCGAGGGCTTCCCCAAGCCTTGGGCTCTCGATCTACGGCACCTCCGGGCCTGGCTAAAGATGCCAGCCAAGGCCCGGGCACAAGAATACAAGCCCTAGGCTACCGATGCCTGGGGCCTCCCTGGCGTCGCTCCCAAGGCATGCCCCTACCAACTGCTCCTTCGACAGGGTCATGCCCGGGGCGTGACACAAGAAGACAAAGATTCCCGCGGCCTCCGGGGGCTCGAGGGCTTCCGGGCCCGCACGTCAGCCCCCGGAGCCGACCTCTTTCACCACCAAGAAGACTCCAGAAGGCCTCACCCGAGGGAGGCCGGTCCAAGCCGACACCGTTTGACACGCAGAGTGTCAGAACAAAGCAGCCAGACGACGCCCAGGCTTCTTCGGCTCCAAGACACCACGACGGTCCATGCCGCACCGCTGCAAGACCCTCCTGGACTCCGGCGCACGTAGACCGTAGACTAGAACCCTCAAACCGTCTTGTACCCGACCTATCTCATTATATAAGGGATAAGGTCGGACCTAGAGGGGAGATGATACCCGATTCGATCACCAGACACTCCATTCCATTCCATCCGCCTTCGCTTTGCATCGAGAGCAAGGCAACCCGGAGAGGGGCACCGAGAACCTCTCCTCCACCGCATCCCGCCGTCTCCTTCCTCTCCGACGAGGGGGAGACTCCACTGGCGGCGAGGTAATCTTAGGATTAGCACCGAGCTAACCCCCTACCAACTCTTCTTCCTTTACACTCTTTTGTAACCCCCTAGATTTTGGGTGCTCTTGAGTATGAGGATCATCAGCTACTAGACATAGGGACCGAATTGGCCTGAACCAGGATAAACCGTTGCATCTTCTCTACGTGATTCTTGTGTTTCTGAGTCCACTCGAGCCACCGGAGACCTCGTACTCTGATACCGACTCGAACAACATGCTTATCGTGGTTTCGACCCCGCGACAGCTGCAAACTCAAATTCTTGCCTCGTGTTAATGCATGAATGTTGTAGGATTATGCCAGATTATACGTATTATTCTGAAATGGCTGACAAAGGGAATACTATCTTTTCTCTTCTGAAACTGAACAGCCTGCACGTCCACCTGCCCAGCGCCTTGGAAGGCTCCGTGTTCATCATGTCAAAGTCGGTCACACGAATGGCCATGTTTGCTGTTCAGCATGGGTGAGTAATTCCTGCCTGCTACAAAGCTAGCCCCAGATATTTCCATACAAAAGGGTGAACAAACTTTGCACATGTGCGATTTGTTTCAATAGATTAATAAACTTATTTATCAATCTTTTCAGCAAGTACATGTAACATCTCCGCACTGCGTCCAAAAATTTTACTACATACTGAAAAATGACACAGAGTGCAAATTAATTTATGTGGCAAAGCACTAGCAGCAAGCTAACCTGTACAGTGCACTGAAAGATAGGACTGCATATATATAGTCGATCCTTTCAGAGTTATTCAGCCATGCAGCATGCTACATATACCAGCAACCAAACACACAAAAATAAATTTGCATGGTTAGTCTCCACCATGCATGAGGTCCAGAGGAGCATCAGCACAGCGCATTTGCATATCAACGGCGACATGCGGCTTTACTGGTCCTCCCAATGTTAGAAATTCCATCACACTCTCTACTTTTTGTTTGTTATTAAATTTTCTTCTTCATGATCGTGCGATCACTGGAATAACCTAATTCTCCACCTTTCTTCTTTCAGATCCCACGGAACGGGAATTCAGCAGCGACTCTCTACTTTTTTTTTCGTTATTAAATTTTCTTCTTCATGATCGTGCTATCACTGGAATCACCTATTTCTCCACATTTCTTCTTTCAGATCCCACGTAACGGGAGTACAGCAGCGAGTAGCGGACAGTGACCACGGCTTACGGCGCCACCTTAGGTACCAATTTTCTCTCTTTCTCTGATTTACCCCCAGGTGCCTACTACTGCACTTCCTTTGTGTTATCCATAGTAATCTCATCTGGAACCCCCAACATCCTTTATGCTGCGTTTGCTAACCTGTTTCCGTGTTTTACAGGGGATACATGATGTGGATAGATTGCACTGCTTCTTTCATATGTGTTTCGTCCATGTGAGCGCTGCAAATATGTTAAGGAATTGCCCTAAATTCTTCTACTGCTATTTCTAACCAGATTGGCTAATATTCAAAGATGACATAAAGTGTACTTGCATTAACCACCGGTTATCAAAGCATATATTCTGTTAATTTTATAAACCAAATTAGCTTCTATCCATTTACTCTGGTGTGGTTTTAATGGTTACTTTATTTATTTTTTTTGCAGGATTAGGTGTCGGCCTGTGGCGTGCAAATGGCAATGACAACATTCTTCTACTATTCTTTGCTCCATCAAAATAAATTCAGTGGAGATTGCAACATATTTTACTACACACACCTTTTGTATTGATGAAGTTTAAAAATACTAACCCTGCCACAGGGTAGTGTGGCAGATTACCTATGCATGATATATATGAAATTCTGAATGTTCTACTTGTGCCGTGCTTTCCTTTTAGACTGTACAATGATTGTCATGGAAATTGTGCTATACTTTATCACATTATCTTTCCTTACACATGTTTTCCTACTACCTGGTGCTAGCTGCTTGGTTAAATGCTATTTTGCAAAAAAAAATTCCTGTAAGTGCTTTGCTGGACACTTGCATGATCCTGACATCAGTCAACGAATAATGTGTATTGAATTTTTAGTGCCTTCAGTCTTCACAAAAATATGTCAGCAAGGAATGCCGCTTACATTGCCTTTTCACGCTGATCTTTCTGCAGGGCTGTGCACATCATTTCGATGTAGTTGGAATTTCATACGAAATTTGGTTACTGCATCTACAGAACAGCCTACTTCTTGCGTGTCGTAGTTGTTTTTTTTACAGTGGTGTAGGTGATTTATTATGTCCGGGGCTCCAAGGTGATTTGCATGGATGCTGAGCCTTCCAGTTTTAACTATATCATGTTGTTATTCCTAACAGAATTCGAATTTATGTTTTATTGGCCTTGCTGTCTGTGGCAATTGTACCTGCCCTTTTGATATTGCTGTGCGCTTCTTCATGCCACACACCATGTGTCACATACATGTTTTGCTTTCGCTTTGTTGCCTTTGTGCTTAGTGTTTTGAATCTGATGACACAATATTATTCTTTTTAGAATTTACATGACGGCGTTGCTATTGGCTATGTATGAATTGGTCTCTTCTTACATAGCTCCAGACATAATACGTTGTTTACATATGGCTTATTCAATACAGTAATGAAACCATCATTCACCCCTTCCCGCAGCGAAGGGCGTGGTGCACTCCAGTTATATCATGTTTCTGTATGTATGAGTGGTGTGGAGCTTATCAGTAGTTCCTGCTTCTAGTTTCAGATATTGAACATTGTCATGCTTTTTATGTTCAGACATTCACTTAGACCTCCAAATTTGTTATGGTCTCCTTTTCCACTGATAGACTGTTCGAATGAAGTTATATGTGTAACAATCCTGTACATTAGCCATTGATTCTATTAAATTAGCTTGTTATATGTTTTCAGATATCATGCCAATTTGTATTGATAGTTTATTAGTCTGTTGTTTTTGCTGCCATGTAAACTGAACATCTATGCCATGTAAACTGAACATCTATGTTTTTCCCTGTTGTGTGCATGCTGCTGCCGTGAAGCTGCTGTGAAGACTGAAATTATCTGATTCCAACTGCGTGCACTGGTCGCTTCATAGTGTGAAGGAAAAGCGGATAGTGTGAATAAGTGCCTACCTGTACAGTGCAATTATATATAATATATCATTTGTATTGGTGATTTTAAAAAAAATACTGTAATCATGTTCATTTTATTGAAGCTTGGTCCAATCTCTATCAATTAGCTACACAGTGGTATACAAAATAGCATTCATGATTGATCTTGGCTTTATGTAACATTAAACAACTTGCCAACAGTGTTTATTGTACGACCCGTCTTTTATTCGAGGCTCTTACAGACGACCCCTTTCTGTGGATTGAACGTGCCGCTCAAAAAGTGATTCAACCTCTCCCATGTTTACTTCTTCCAGAGTGGCTGGATTCCACTTCGGATTCTGCAAAGTGACAGAAAAAATCAATGAGAAGTCAATTCCTTTTTACTTAATCTTCTTGGTCAATAAATACAACCCACCACACTATATTTCCATAACATAAACTATCAAGTTAGTTATGGAGATAAAACAAATGTCAATCCAAGTTGCACCATGGTATAATCTAATTATCCGTTTTGCCACCAGTTGCACCCAGTTTGCAAGACAGGAGTGAATAGTAGGGCTAGCCCTGTACATGGACCGGGTTTCCCGGGTTCTGGCTACTTTGCAAGTTGCAACTAGCACGGAGGACAGGTTGGGTTGGTCTCCGCTAGTTTCAGAGCAGATTTGATTAGCCGCTGGGCTGGACTAGTCCTAGTGGTTTCAACTGGTTCCGGATGGGTTTCACGACACCACTGCCCTGGACTGAGCGACACCAGGGAAATACCAGTTCCTGTCTCACGCCAAGATCACCGTAGATCTCAGCAACGCAGACGATGCCGTGGAGCTTGCCAAGAGGCGTTTGGCCAGGGTCGTGTGAAGCTGTAGCCTAGGGCGCATCCAGCTGCACATGCTCCATCTCCATCGTTCATCGAAGCATCTGGTCAGGAGAGATCAAGCATGTGTGGCCGTCATGGGTGGGGTTAAGGGTGTTGGAAAGATCTCGTACTTGTCGGAACTCAGAAGACTTCACAAGTGGCCAGGAAGAGCATGCAATGGAGGAACCTAGACTCAGGAAGAGGACAGGCTACTTAGGTAGAACGAAAACGGATGGAAACAGACGAGAAAACTGCTTAACCATTTCCGTTCCGTATTTGATCTCCAGAAACGGGAATGGGACCAGGATAGCCAGGAATGAGATATACTGGATTATGGAAATGAACAAATACGAATGGGAACCAAAAACTACTTCCGATTTCCAAAGATCATGACATGGCTCGATGTGCCTAATCGGCATGTTAGGAGCCTTGTTAAAGTGCCTCACAGGCTTCTTGATGCCCCTCAGGATGACTTTCTAAATTCTTGAACTAATATTTGTTGTAAAGACCTAATGTTCAAAAATTCTTGAACTAAAGCTTATCCATGATTTCGTAAAAACAGGTCTATCCGCCTAAAAGTGGGATCCTGCAAAAACGGTCAGGAAACACCTCATCCCGCTTCCTGTCCTGTTCCCATATTTTTCCGCAAATACGGAAACAGACAAGATAAATGTAGAAGACGGAATGGGACGGGATGGGATTTATCCTTCTTGGATTAAACAATTTAAGGAAAGAAAATTAGATAACTTGCCTGGTCCTTGTCAACTAAAACAGCACGTACACCTTCAACAAAATCATTTCTAACTGACGACCTCAAGGCAATGCGATATTCCAATTTCATAACACCAGCCAGCTGAAACATCACCAAACACCAGAATCAGCAATACCTAGATAAGTGGTCCATGAACAATTGAAAATGTTCCGCCCTAGAGGATACTAGATTCATACCTTAGATAAATAGTGTTCACTAGTCCCGTAAGCTGATGCAACTTGAGAGAAATGCTTCTGTGTTAAACAAAGAGAAAATGGAGCGCCTTTCTCAATTCCTGCTAAAGCTTCATTGGCCCATTCTGCCACTGCAGCCACCAGAGGAACAACTAAGTGCATAAATACAGATATCCCTTCTTAAGCCACCATTGGATTAAATTCTTACATACTCCCTCCGTCCCAGAAAAAGTGTCAGCTATGGGATTTGTGCTAGTCAAACTTTCTTAACTTTGACTAGGTTTATAGAAAATATAGCAACATTTATATTTCCAAATAAATTTGTTATGAAAATATATTCAGCGATTCATGTAATGATACTAATTATGCACCATCAATATTAATATTTTATTTATTATATATATTTGGTCAAAGTTGATAATGTTTGACTTCTCGAAAAGTGAGAATGACACTTTTTATGGGACGGAGGGAGTAGCACAGAGAAAGTAGGGGCATTTTTTAAAAATCAAAATAGTTGGCATGTGAGTGTTTAATACATCAGTTTTGCCAAGGTGCACTAAAAGGGAATGCTTCATAGCAGGTACCTGCAGCATCACCACTTCGACTAAATTTCTTTAGCTCTTCCACAGATTCAGCTACTGATTTATTAGGACTGAAAGAATAAATGATATATGGAAAAAGCTTTTCTAGTTGTGATTCAGACTCTGGTTCTTTCTTGTATCCTGTGAGAACTGACTCAACGTCTCTATGAGGATCATTGGTGCTGCAAAATAAGATCAGATATCAAGGTACCATCAAAAGCTACAGATGTGCCAGCAAGCGTGATGAGGAACAAGGAAATAGAAAAAAAAATGGAGAAGTTACAGATACCATATATTGATTTTGACAGTATTTAGTTTTTCTCAGTAAGTACAGATAAGGAACATACAAGTTAGCACTCAGGAGGGATTCCTTGAGTGAACCCAAATTTGCAGAAGGTACATAATGAGTACCAAGGCCTATAAACATAGCATCAGCAGGTGATGATATCCTTTTTCCAGTAATCCCAAGGTAAGCTCCTGGAAAAAAGCAAGAGTGATCATGAAAAGGAAAATATAAGTGTAAATATATTACGCATACAGGCGAGGTGTACCCGGTTGGGAACAGCTAGCTTCTTAAATATTTTGGAATAGTAGGGAAGGCCGCAACAATGTCACGACTCAAGACTCATTATTGGTAGAACGATCTGTTATGGACGCGGTTGAGATTGGGAGGATTGAGGAGGAAGAGGGGCGGAGGCCGGAGCTACAGTACCCACGCGCTACAGTACCGCGCGGGTACTGTTCATGCGCGCGCGGCAGAGGGCCGGCGGCTAGGGCTGCGAGGGGCGCTGGGAACGCCGGCCGCGGGGCTTCGCCCACGGCTGGCAAGAGAGAAGGTTTTTCCTTCTAATCTCTTACTTCCTTAGATTGATACATCTCCTCTCCTTATATAGAGAAGAGGTCTTACTTAATCCCTAAGCAAGCGACTAATTAACCCTAACGGGCTAAGGCCCAATAGGCCCTTGACTCTTCTAACACTACACCCCACCTGGACATGCAGCTCGTCCTCGAGCTGCAACCTAGCTCGACTTTGCTAGACACAAACCTAACACCTAAAAACAAGCCTTTTACATCTCGGCTTATTTTATTGACCTGAAATAGACTACGACTCTTTATTTTTGACTCCTAAAGATACGGCGGACACCCTCCGCGTGATGAACCTACACGTGTGTAGCCACCTGGATCCCATGGAGCCCACCGGAACGAGAGGGGTGCACGGGTATAGCCACCAGGAATTAGTCACGATAGCGACCAGCGGAGGCGTCCTCGCGGCGGCCGGTGGCGGAGCACGGCAGCGCTAATTAAGGTCCGCCTATGGGTGGCCAACCATCCGCGTCCCCAAACGTCGGCGCTGTAGACACCGAGTTCGCCACCCGAGGTGGCGATGCCACGCCCGATCTCCATGACGCAGCGGATGAGATCAGGGCCCTCTATGTGGCGAAGCGCAGCCTGGTGGCGAAGCAAAGAGGCACAGGGCACAGGCACCAGCTGCAACCCACGCATCTTCCGCGCCTGCCGTCGCGCCAAGAGTCCGCGTGCTGCAGCCTGTAACCGCACCGCCGCCAGGACCGCCTCCCGCATCTTCTGGCGCATCTCCTGCAGCCGCTGCCGTGCTCGGAGACCGCGCGCAGCAGCCTGCAGCCGCACCACAGCCGACACTTGGTGAATAAGCATCGGCTGCGCTGTGATGTCCTTTCGCTGCTTGATCTGCTGTGCGGTGTCTGCCTTCGCGCGGAGAAGCACAGCTTGGAGGAACTGCGACGGGGTGCGGGGCTGAATCAGCTGCAGATCGCACAGCCGCCGCACTCGCCGGCGCGCCAGGAGGCCACGCGCCACCGCCTGCAGCCGCACCGCCGCCGACACCTGGCGCGCAAACGCCGCCTGACGGCTCTCTATGGTGGTCACCCATGCGTTGATGTCGGCCAGCGCCTTGGCGAGCTGATCCCACAGCGACTCATCGAAACCTGGCATCTCTGATACCAGATTGTTATGGACGTCGTTGGGATTGGGAGGATTGAGTCGAAAGGAGCGGCGGTGCAGCTACAGTACCCGCGCGCTACAGTACCGCGCGGGTACTGTTCACGAACTGGAGAGGCAGAGGGCCGGTGAACCGGCGGCTAGGGCTATGAGGGGCGCTGGGAACGCCGGCCGCGGGGCTTCGCCCACGGCCGGCAAGAGAGAAGGTTTTTCCTTCTAATCTCTTGCTTTCCTTAGATTGATATATCTCCTCTCCTTATATAGAGAAGAGGTCTTACTTAATCCCTAAGCAAGCGACTAATTAACCCTAACGGGCTAAGGCCCAATAGGCCCTTGACTCTTCTAACACGATCAATCAGAACAAAATAATGTGATGGCTTGATAACATATTAAGATGATTAAGAGCAGCTAATTAAGTCTTATAAGCAATAGCAAAGATAGTAGAGGGCAAACAAAGCAAAGTGGTGAAAATATCAAGACATATACATGGAACATGTTGCGTCCAACCTGTTCTCGAACAAAATAAACATGGAATGCATGAGGAAGAAAAGGCCAAAGGAGGGACACCAAGAACTAAATAGTATGTGCTTTATGATATTATATTATATATATTGGAAAAGAATATCCTAATGAGGAAATAAATAGCATTAGGCCTTACTTTATGAATTGATACAAGAAGGGGGGAAATTACAAGGAGCATACCAACTGCACCCCCCTGGGGCTTTTGCACCAATGTAAGCAAAACCAACATCTGGGAACAGGCCAATAGCATTCTCAGGCATGGCTAGGAGTGTCCTCTGCAATAATGATACACCAAGCAAGATGAGCATTCAGAATTTATATAATGAAATATAAAAAAACAAAATTTGAAGTTAAAAAATTGCCTCAGTAATAATGCGGTAGCGGCCATGCCCTGATAGCCCAATTCCAAATCCCATTGTCACTCCATCCATCAAGCATATATAAGGTTTTGCATACTCATGTATCTTCCAAATCAAGGAGTACTCCGCTGTGAAGATCTGACAAGCATTAGGGTACTTGTTAGTGATCTATGTGATATAAATATTTAAAACAAAGGAATGCAAACTACTTTCAGCCATCAATGCAAATCGTCTACCCAGTAACATAAAATGGTAACACCATGCCAGAGTTTAAGATACCATTAGGGTATTTGTTTCACACCCTCCTAAATTGTTCCTCCTAACTAATTGATACCAACAGTTGACAGGAGCCTGTATTCATATGTTTGTACATGGTACAACTAATTGCTCAAATTCAATTATAAATTACAAATCATTTGATATTCAATTTTAAATTAAAACACAGTATCCACGAATAAAAACATAAAATCAAATTACTCAAATGATTGCACACGGCCACACGTACAGTAATTCATTTCTTGAAAGTTGGTCATGAAATTCAAATTATATACTTCCTTTGTTCCTAAATATAGCTCACTTTGGTTTTGTCCTAAATCAAACTTCTCTAACTTTGAGTCTTTGACTGAGTTTATAGGAAAATGCAACAACACCTACAACATCAAATCAGTTTCGCTAACTGCTCTATGGAATGTGATTTGAACTTTTGATAGTGCATTTGTTTGAACATCTATAACAGTATAACTTAATATATTTTCTTGAAAACTTCGTTGAAGTTGGAAAAGTTTGACTTAGGACAAAATCAAAGTGAACTATAATTTGGAATAGAGGGACTTCCAATTTGTCCATTTGAATAGGAGTTGCAATTTCAAAACCAACATTCTACGGTCAAATTTTTCAGATGGTAGCAAAAGTTGCCATATCACCAATTCATTTTAAATTTCGCAAGGGCACGCTATATCCAGGAATGCATTATCATGCTATAGTTAGACCTCTATTATCTCTGGCATGGTGCAATCATTAGCAAGTCGATCTCTTCACATCCCCACCTGCAGTTTACACTAAGCACTAGTCACTGTGTGTAAAGTTTCTGTAAAGCTACAACAAATAACATAAAATATAATGATATAAACTATTGAACAAAAAGAAGAGAAAATAGCCATGATAGTAAAATCAGGTTAAAGTGGAAGCAGTAAAGACCTTTTGCACAAGTGGTGTGTTTTTGTCTTTTTGTATTTCCGCGGCAACCCCCTTAATATCCATCCCTGCATTGGCCATGAATCATATTTGAAAGCATTTCCAATGCTCCGGAAATGAAAAAGGCAGATCACCGTGTTTGACATCGATTGCTTAACATACTCCTAAAAAGACAAAAAGAAAATTAAGAATCACCTGCTGAGAAGGCACGCGAAGAGCTGCTTTCCACAAGAACACACTTGACACTTGGATTTGTTTCCCATTCATCAAGAAGTGCCTTGTATCTAACATCCATTTCTGCAATCATGTTATAACCGAAATATGTTACTGGAGGTCAAAAGGCTAATAAGCAAAAGTTCCAAGGGAAGAAAGATGTAAAAAGGACATCTAGAGGAGTAATAGCCTAACAGAGTAGCAGGACATGTTATCAGAATTTGTATTATCAACTAGTAATACAGCTGTGCACATGCTTTGAGTGTAACCCATCCTCAACATGTATCCCAAATCAGAGCAACCCCAAACTTTGTACTGTAGAACATGTCCAGAAAGGGGTTAATCCTCAAGCATTGTTTTTCTGCCAGCATTTTGGCCAGTAGAACAAATGGATAACTAGACACTGGGTCAAACTTCAACAAGAAAAATATACAATTTTTTTTTGTATCTTATACAAGGCCACAGGGGTAAGCAAATTAATGTTAGTGTATGAAGTTTGCACAAGTAGGTTTACTTAGAGAACTACAAAAGGGGTTGAATACAAAAGTAGGGATGTTATTGAAACACTCAAAATGATGTCTCTTTTCTTTGTTATGGTTTTATGCAGTAAAGAATATAACAACTATACATAGTTGAATAAAAGAATGCACCTTGAGGCTTGAGCACCCAATTTAAGGATGCATGAAATGCAAGGGTTTTGCAGATCATAACCAAATTCAACATTCATATCAAGGACTTTAGATAATGTCAGCCTCAAATTTCATGTCGAATGAAGTGTCGATTTTCAGATTTTAACATCGATTAGCACACGATCACAATACAGATTCTCCATAACATGAATTAATTTATGAACACGACTGGATGATAGATTTGAAATGAGCCACCCCAACCTGAAACTTTCCTTAGTTCTACGGTATTTTAGCAGCAAAATATGAACCGCTGCCTGATCCCTAATCACTAACACGAATATATAAACTGAGCTAAACATCAGCGCACTACACCAGTTCGGTATGAGCTTCAAATATTTATTCAACAACCGCGGAACAAAATTTCATCTATTGCTCTACAGCTTAACAAACTAGTATAGATCGCAAAAAAAAAAAAAACAGTACCCGACTGACTCAGTTTATTCAAATCCCTGCCCAACCTATCCCTACTCAAATCACGCCTTGAGGGTCCCCCAATCCTCACCGAGGTTCATGGCGTTGAGGGCCTTGGGGCGGTCAAGCGTGATGACGGCGACGCCGTTGGGGAAGACGTGGCCCTTCACGAACTCGTCCGCGGCGGTGGCGGCCATGGCCGCGAAGCGGCGGACAAGCCGGAGCGGGACGAAGGTGGGGCTCGGGGCTAGGATCTTGGAGGCGGCGGTTGAGGAAGTGTGGAGGAAGGATGCGGTGGAGATGACGGCGGGCGGGCGCCCCGCCAATCATCGCTGCCGACCAGTCGGACAGCAGAGCTGTGGAGGAAGGATGCGGTGGAGATGACCCCGGGCGGGCGCCAATCATCGCTGCCGACCAGTCGAACGGCAGCCTGCAGACCCCACCCCTTGCCCTCTCCGGCCACGTAATTTTTTTTTCCATAGCTGAGAAGCGCTCTGTCCTGTACTCCTGTTACAGCCTTACAGGTAGCGTGCTTTTCCTTCTTTTCTATTTCTTCCATTTCTTTTCTCTGCTTTTCATTTTCATTTTTTTCTTTTCATTTTCTTTATTATTTTACTATTTTTATTTGACACTATTAATTTTTATTTCCTTTTTATTTTTTTGTTTCCTTTCCCTGCTTCTATTTAGTTTTTTATTTTTCTTTCTTTTTTGTTTTTTTTATCTTTTTATTTTTAACATTTATGCATTTTTAATTTATTTTTTGATAGAATTAATAATTTTGTTAATTTCATTTTCTATTTTTGTATTTTATTCTTTTTTATTTTATTTTCTTTCTTTCTACTTATAATTTTATGTTTCACTTTTTTTATTTACAGATACACATTATGTTCATGTAGTATATATATGTAATGTTCTATGATGTATTGATGTCTGCGAGTAGAAATGTGATATTCTACGATGTATTTTATGAGGTTCAGTAAGCATATATTGATGTTCTAGGATATATTTTGTGATGTTTGGTAGCATTTTCTTCTTCTTTATATTTGACTCTAATTAATTACTTCACTAATTTTATTAACTAGCAAAAGTGCTCGTGCGTTACAACGAGATTGTTTCTAACTTTTGTTGGTCTCACTGTCTACATTTGGCGGTGGTGGCCTCAAGCTCATCGTACGGTAGGCAGGGACAACGGCCCATGAATGTAGAAACTATCTTTCTTAGGGATCCTATCCTAATCTAAATTGATCCCTCTTGTCTGGGTACTCTAAATAAGAATCCAAGTAGAAAAATGATAAGATCGACGAACCAGTCGTATTTGGATTGGAAAAGAGGTCGGATTGAAAAGCACTTGTGGTTAGTTAGTTATACTAGCAAATATACTCGTGCGTTGCAACGAGAGTTTGTTGCATGGTCACTGTCACAGAACCTCATAAATTATATGGCCCACATGCACCTGTCATTGTCCCTAAGACCTCTAACGGCTATGCATGTACACCAGATAACCTAAGAAGATCTGTCGGGTGCCCTCACAGGACCCCGATTCAACTACATTTGACAACTCATACCAGGATCAACAAAGGAGTAATTGCAACATTATAACATTTGTACAAAACTTTATATCAGAGTGCAGAAGAATAACAACAATGAATTTATAAATCATGAATGAGTTAACTTTTTTATAAACTTAACTTAATTACGGAAGTCGAGTAGAACTACAGAAGACAACTTAGGCAGAGCACCTAAGTCAGGAGAGGACAACCTGATCATATCGAGTCCACCGACATGACCTCGGTTAACAGCACCAGTCATTATCTGCAACAGGGGTTAACAAACCCTGAGTACTCAATTGTACTCCGCAAGACTTATCCGATGAAAAGAAAAGACTCCAAGGATATGCTGGCTTAAGGGAAGTAGTGAAGCTAGAAAAGAGAAATTTTGCAGAAAAGCTTACTAGCAGTGCATCCTTGCTTTCAAACTTTTAATTAAGTTTTGGCTCTAGTTTTAGTATAGCCTAGTTATAGCTAACTTTTGCACCTGTATTTATCTCAATCATAAATATAAGCATCACACTTGTTATTCACTTCTTTTCCATCTCAAGTCTAACAGTAACCATGTTCCAGTTATTGCTACGATGTTGGTGCAAGGTCAAGACTCCTTTCTCATGGAGTAACGACGATTCGAACCGCTTGATCTACCCAGCTGGGGCTTCCTAACCACACGACATATGCAAGTCCTTGACCTGCATATATCAACTCTTACTTGGGTCGCCCAAAACCAAAACGTGTCCATCGCCACCCAAGAGCACAATACTCCTCGAACCCGGCCCAATTCTAGCCCAGAGGGTACATGCTACTCTCGCCATCTCTCCACTCCCAGTGCGATGTTAGACGTTCTCATGATGGAATAACCGAAGTAAGGCTTACCCAACATGGGTACATGGTTAGTACTAATAAAAACTCCTTGACGCAAGGGCCAACAATGAACGGTCCATAACCGACACAGACAGGACCAACCACCAAAGACAATTCATATGCCCCGTCCGGTCTCAAGTTCATTCTCATATTCATTTCCACATGCTCTCATGACATGTCATTAGGTCAGGAGAAGCAAGAAATAAACATGTTCTTGTGATCAAAGAAAATATTATTCGACTCCTACCGAAGTCTAAGCATTACTAAGCATAAAAGATCGACCTACATATACTTGTGGGATATCATCTGAATATAAATGTAGATCAAGGTAATCATGCAGCAACGGTTTCAACCAACTCCTACTAACATAATGCACATTACACTAGACTTAAGGTGTAATAAAGCATTTATAAAATAGAAGAGTGGTCGTATGTCCGGGGCTTGCCTGCATTGCAGCGATGGTTAGTTCTCGTAGAAGTTAAGTTTGACACCAACATCACGGATGGATGACACCTTTCCAAAGATTGATCAACACCAACCTCGTCATCACTTGTTCACCACGAATCTTCTCACTCTCGTAGGCACTACACGTATATAAATGATGTGAAACTTAATAGGATGGAATGTATGCTATGATGCATGATGATGAACAAGGCACAACATACAAGAGACATTTAGAAAAGATAAACATTAGTTATCTACTTGAGTACAACTTTCCTTCGCGGTACAGTTGCAATCTAACAGAACTATTAAACAACATTAATCACATTAAGATGTTGTTACAAAAACTACTTAACTTTTATCCAAGAGGTTGCATCTAAATAACAATTGAGATTATCATAAAGCCATTAAGTATTAACATAAATAAGTCATTAAATGTTAATGACATAAGTTAATTAAATCAAACATCATTATGAATTCTTAAATACCAAATTAAGTATGAGCTTAAACACTTAATTAAAGTGCCAAGGATCATTAAGTATTAATGGCTCAAGGTCATCACTCAATCCCAAAATCACACCAACCCTAAATTATGATTTATTCTAATCATATAAGCATTTATTAAATAATAAATAAAAGGCATATAATAAAGTATTTAATTAAAAGTTATCAAAACAGTACCAATATTTTTGTGAAGGTATATCTTACCATGCAAAGCATACTCACAAAATTTCAAGATTTTTGGATACTTATTTGACTCACTAAAATTCATGGAATAAGCATTTATTAATTAAAAGAGCTAATTAAATAACTTGCAAAAAGTAATCAAAATTAGCATTTAATAGTTTTCCTAATTAGTTTACACCTTGAAAAGCTTACATAAAAAGTTTCACTATTTTTGGAGCTCTACCAAAATTCTAATGAAATAAACAAATACTCTTACTATTCACATTTTTGAAAAAGAAAAACAAAATTCATTTCGGGCCGACTCCTCCTTCTCTCTCTGGCTCGGCCCAACCGCGTGCTCGCACTCGCCCGCGTCGCGTGCTTGCACGGCCCAGCTGCGCCCGCGCCCGCGCTCTCGCCTCTCCCTCCTTTCTCTCACTAACAAGCGGCCCTAGCTGTCATCTTCCTCCTCCCGCTCTCTCGCTCTCTCGTGCACGCTCGGCCATGCCCGCACGGCGGTCGGCCGGCGATCACACCGCCAGCGACTCAAACAACATGACCAAAACGATCTACACCATCCCACGAACTCATTACACCCCCTAACAACGTAGCTCGAGCACTGGCGACCCCTTACCGACGACGATGGCGGACCACAGTCAACGGTGAGCCGCGAAAACGCGCCACCAGCGACGTAGCGACCAAATTCATGCGAGAAAAAGGTTTAGAGGCTCATAGCGATCACGTTGGTGCTCTCAGTGATGACGGATAGGGGTCGGAGTGGTCTGGCCACGTGAGGGCGGTGATGGCGGGGCTTCGACCGGACGTGAGGAAGACGGCGGCTATCCGGCGATCCTGAGCGGTAGCGTCTGCGCTAGGAGGCTCAAACGGTTCACAAGATGATGGCGGAGCTAAAGGCAAGATGGAGAGGGCTGCGGTGGAGTAGAGAGAATGAATTTGGCGGGCAAGGTGATGACGGTGGCGACGGTAATGGCAAAGCAAAACGGTGACAGTAGCCGTGGTGGACGTTATATAGAGCTGAGAAGATAGAGAGGAGACTAGAGAGCGCGAGGCGGTCCAGTTGATCGCGGTGGCACGCTGGAAGGTTGTGGAAATGGCCAGCGCGACGTCGACGGCTCACCGGCGCCCATGCCGCGCGCTGCCGGACGCTGATTCGCCGTGCACTGTAGCTTCCCCCCTAAAACTTTTCAAATACAAACTATTTTCTCAAATTACTCCCAAATTTATGTAACAACTTGAAAAATTCCCAAGATATGAAATCTTAAGAATTTCAAGCTCTACAAGTTTTGTATTGAACACTTTTTCAAATTCAAACTGAATTTTGAAATTTGAGTTTAAATTCAAAAGGGGACACTTTTTGGAAATTTGGTAATTTAGAAATTACTTTGGATTTTGTATTGAAACTTCAAAAACCTCAAACACCAAAGTTGTACATCTAGCCAAGACCTACAACTTTTCTACTCAAACCATTTTCAAATTCTGCCTCCATTTTAAAATTTGAGTTTGGGGATAAAAAGGGGTCAAATTTGAAATTTGCTTCTTTTCAAAATTGCTCCACATTTTACACTAAAACTTTGAAAACTCAAAACACTAAAGTTGTAGCCCTTGAAAAGTTCTACAAACTTGGTTTTAAACTTTTTCCCAAATTTTGCTTAGATTTTGAATTATTTCAAAAGGAGTAAAATTAGAGTTTTGGAATTTAGGGTTTTGAATTCAATTGATTATTCTTTTTAACTAAAACATGATTAATCCTTTTAACCCCAATAAAAGCATTATTTCATGTGACACGCAACATGACATTATTAACATATTAATCATACTAGTAAAAACAATATATCAGATTACTATTGTAACATGTGAAACATTTCAAGTACTTTATTTGAAACACAAACAACATTAGAAACTTACCATGCTATGCATGAAACATATGCAACATTTACATGTAACAATGTGACATGAAATGCTTGTTTGATATGATAACTGATGCTTATGCTCTAATTATGCACATAATTAAATTTTTAATTGTTTTTAACATCCGAGATGTTACAGCCTAACCCCCTTAAAGAAATCTCATCCCGAGATTTAGGGAACCACATAACCCGTGGGGTTAAATAATGGAAAGGAAATGTGTCAAGAACATTGAAAGCATCTAGGCCCCGGTGTTGGTTTCAGCAATTAATGACAACACATAATTACCATGACTAACATGTGTTTTGCAGAAACGTTGGTAAGTTAGGTCATGGAGATGATAACTGCTTTGGGCAATATGGTATTCATGTCCCTTGATGGAAATCGTTTCGGTTTTCAAAGGATCAACGATAAGATTAAGGACGGTTAGTTCCGGATGTCAAGGTGTTGAGATACATCTGGAATAGTCGTTAGGATCTTTGTTTCTTCCTTTGACCGTACTATGAAGAGGGGCATGAGCGAGTAACTTGACCTAGGTGAGTCTTGTGTTTAGGTGTGGTGCACACTTGTCAAACTTAGCACTAGGTAGCTTGAGAAAAGCTCAGAGTTCAGTTAGAAGCAACTTGGTTCAAGTTGCATCACATTTAAAAGACGTTTGAGCCGTTTACCTATGACAGGACGTGGTCCTGGTCATGACCGGACGCGTCCGGTCAGTACTAAATCTTCACTGTGTTTTTCAGCTGACTGACCGGACGCGGTCCTTAAGAGGACCAGACGCGGTGGTCAGGCTGACACGTGTTCTAGAGGGTAAACAGCAAGATCGGATGCGACTGTGAAAAAGACCGGCGCGTCCGGTCATGTTCCAGTAAGGTCCCGTGGAGACCTGACGCGTCCGGTCACCTATGATCGGACGCGGTCGTGCGTCCGGTCATGTTCCAGTAAGGTCCCGTGGTGACCTGACGTGTCCGGTCACCTATGATCGGACGCGGTGATGCGTCAGGTCAGATTTCTAGAGAGCTCTTGCATGATCGGATGCGTCCGATCATCCCTGATCGGCGCGTCCGGTCACTCAGCATAGGTTTCCGTTATTCGACCGTTACAACTGACCGGCGCGTCCGGTCATATCGACAGGCGCGTCCGGTCAGTGTGCGTCTGGCTGTTTCGAAAGGTAACAGTTGGATTTGTTTGAGGGGTCTATAAATACAACCCCTCCACCTCTTTTAGAGGTCTCTTGCTTATTTGTTTAGCTGAGAAACATCTTTGAAGTGCAAGGGAGTGCAAGAGCCCTAGTGAGGATAGTGATTTGCGAATCAAAATTTGAGAATCCTCTCTAGTGACAAGAGTCAAGCAAGTGTGCATCCATCTTCTCATTAGGCTTGTTGTGGTCAAGTGAGAGTTCTAGCTTGTTACTCTTGGTGATCGCCATCACCTAGACGGTTCGGTGGTGATTGGGAGTTCAGTGATCATCCGACGAGATTGTGGGTGACCCAACTCAAGTTGTGAGCGGTTTTGGGTGATTCGCCGCGACGGAGTGTCGAAGAATCAACCCGTAGAGAGCACTTGATCCTTGCGCGGATCAAGGGGGAGCTACACCCTTGCGCGGGTGCTCCAACGAGGACTAGTGGGGAGTGGCGACGCTCCGATACCTCGGCAAAACATCACCGTGTTCCTATCCCCTTCTTTCAAGCATTTACTTTCTTGTATTACTTTTATTGCTTGTTTACTTTCCTAGAATTGCCTTGCTAGTCTAGGATTGGAACTTAGGGTGCAAAACTTTTATCAGTAGAAACACAAGTAGGCACTAGGGGTGAAGTTTGGCTTGTAGGATTTAATTCTTGCAATTAATTTTTAGAAAAGCCTAATTCACCCCCCTCTTGGGCATCTTGATCCTTTCATTTGGTATCGGAGTCGTGTTGCTCTAAATTTAGGCTTTACCGCCTAGAGCAAGATGTCTAATGGGGAAGGACCACCTCCCACTTTTGAGGGAGACGATTTTCCATATTGGAAAATTCGTATGGAGGCGTACCTCGAAGCCATAGATGTTGGGTGCCTTAGAGCCACAACCAAAGGGCTTCCTCCCATAAGGGATCCCGCTAACCCAAGTGGTGACGAGGAGAAATACGACTAGTGGAATGCAAAAGCAAAAAATGCAATCTACCGGGCGCTAGGCAAAGATATTTTCAATCGTGTGCGAAATGCCAAAAACGCTCACGAATTGTGGGAAAATCTTTGTGCTCTCCATGAGGGAACTAAGAGTGAGCGTGAGGAACGCTATTATATTGCTTTAAAGAAAATTAATTCTTTTGAGATGCTTCCTAAAGAAAGTGCTAATGACATGTACACTCGTTTGAATGTTCTTGTAGAAGATCTAAATGCTCTTGGACTCACTAAAATGAGTCAATCGGATGTTGCAAGGAGGATCTTAAGTGTTCTTCCTGTTGAGAAGTATGGACACATTGTCACCGTACTTTACCAAAGTGATCTCTCCACCACAACACCAACTCAAGTATTGGGGAAGATCAACGCACATGAGATGTACATGCACATCACTCCGGAAGAGGGCTCATCATCTTCCAAGAAGAAAGACTTGGCCTTCAAAGCTAGTCATGAAAAGAAAAAGAAGAAGGCCCAAGCCATGATTGTGCAAGAAAGCTCTAGTAAAAGTGACATTGATGATGAATCACTTGCACTCATGGTAAGGAAGACCACTAAGATGCCAAAGAAGCTCAACAAGAGTGGCATCAAGTTCGATGGCAAGAAGAAGAAATTCTTCACAAGTAGCAAAAGGAAGCCAATCTCCGAAATGGATTGCTTCAATTGTGGAGAACTTGGCCATCTAACTCATCAATGCCCAAAGCCTCCAAAAGACAAGTACAAGAACAAGTACAAGGGCAAGAAAGATGATTCAAGTGATGAAGAAGATGACAAAAGAAAGAACAAGCCATACAAGAAGAAAGATGGCAAGAAAAGAGAATTCCACAAGAAGAAGAAGGGAGGCAAGGCCTATATTGTTGGTGATTGGCTCACCGACATTGAATCATCATGTGAGTCCTCCGGCGATGAAAGTGACAATGACAAAGAAAAGATCGCCGCACTTGTGATTGGGCCATCATCATCTTCACCGACATCTTCATCACCACCTTCACCGCCATCTTCACCATCATCTTCTACTACTCATCTATGCCTTATGGCAAAGGGTGATCGAAAGGTACAAAATAGTGATAGTGATGATGATGATAGTGATAGTGATGATGAATATGATGCTCCCTCTTATGATGAACTAGTAAAATTGTTAAATAAATATTCTAAAATCATAAGGAGGACTAGAAATGAAAATGATGAGCTTCAACATGAAAATGAATCACTCTCATCTAAGCTTGAAAGTGCACATAATACTAGGGATGAGCTCATAGATCAAAATGAAACTATGTCTTCTTCTCTCAAAGAGCTTAAAACTTCTAACAAGGAGCTTAGAGATAAACATGATAAAATTGAGAAGAAGCATGGTGAACTCATCACTAGATTAAACTTGCTAAAAGAAGAGTACACCACCTTGAAAATTAATTATGATACTCTTATTGTTGCTAATGAGCTTGCTCTTGAGACACATGATGCTACTAACCAAATTGTTAAGATTGATATAGCTACATCATGTGATGACTTGATTGTTGAGAATTTTGAGCAAGGCTCTAGCGGCAAAGGCAAGAGTGTGGTTGAAGCAAATGACTATGATGAGTATGTCAAGCTCAAGAGTGAAAATGAGATGCTTAAAGTTGAGAACAAGAAGTTGATGGCTCTTGAGAAGCAAGCTTCAAATGAGACACTCATTGAAGAAAACAAGAAGCTCAAGCAAGAGAAAGAGCATCTCAAGACCGACCTAAGTAAGTTCACAAGAGGCCAACATTTGCAAAGTGAGCTACTCATGAACACCGTCATGAAGTTGGATAGGAGTGGCATTGGGTATTTGGCAAATCAAGAAAAGAAGGTAAAGGCCAAACAACAACAAAGCAAGACAAAGCCCAAGCCAAAGAGATGTGTTGAGTGTGGACAAGAAGGTCACTTTGCTCATGAGTGCAAAACCCCACCACCACAACCCTTGCCCAAGCATGCTAGACCCTTTGCCTTCAATGCTCACTACATGCTTAGAAAGGACTCTAGTGGAAAGATGAAAGTCATGTTCTTGGGCCCTCCTAACAAGAATAGGCCAAAGAAAATTTGGGTTGCCAAGTCACTAGTTGAAAAAGTTAAGGGTCCCTCTCAAGTTTGGGTCCCTAAACATAAGGCTTGATCTCTTGTGTGTAGGTGAACTACAAGACCGGTGGATCTCATTGGGTGATTGATAGTGGTTGCACACAACATATGACCGGTGATCCTCGTATGTTCACCTCACTTGAAGAGGATGGGGTATGTCAAGACAAGATCACATTTGGGGATAATTCAAAGAGCAAAATCAAGGGTATAGGCAAGGTTGCAATATCAAATGATCATTCTCTATCAAATGTGCTCTATGTTGCTTCATTGAGTTTCAACCTACTATCCATTGGGCAACTTTATGATCTTGGCTACCAATGCTTGTTTGGTCCAAATGAAGTGGTTGTTACCAAGATAGATGACAAGCAAGTGATTTTCAAGGGCTTTAGATACAACAATCTTTATCTTGTTGACTTCACCTCTGAAGATGCAAACTTGATGACATGTTTGTTCCCCAAGACTTCACTTGGATGGCTTTGGCATAGGAGGCTTGCTCATGTTGGAATGAACACTCTCAACAAGCTATTGAAGAAAGAACTAGTGAGAGGTTTAAAGGATGTAAAGTTTGAAAAGGACAAACCTTGTAGTGCATGTTAAGCCGGCAAACAAGTTGCAAACACTCATCCAACCAAAGCCTACATGTCAACATCAAGAGTACTAGAACTTCTACACATGGATTTGTTTGGTCCTACAACTTACAAGAGTTTGGGTGGAAATCTTTATTGTCTTGTGATTGTGGATGACTTCTCAAGATATACTTGGACCTTCTTCCTTCATGACAAATTTGAAGTGGCAAGTTGCTTCAAGAAGTTTGCAAAGAGAGCTCAAAATGAATTTGAAGTCAAGATAAAGAAGATTAGAAGTGACAATGGAAAAGAGTTTGACAACACCAACATTGAAGCCTATTGTGATGAAATTGGAATCAAGCATGAAGTGTCATCAACCTACACTCCTCAACAAAATGGTGTAGTTGAGAGAAAGAACTGGACCTTGATCACTCTTGCAAGAACAATGCTAGATGAGTGCAACACACCGGAGAAATTGTGGGCTGAGATAATCAACACCGCATGCTATGCTTCAAATCGCCTCTTCCTACAAAAGTTCCTTTGCAAGACCCCTTATGAGTTGCTAAATGGGAAGAAGCCGGACGTCTCATTCTTCTGGGTGTTTGGTTGCAAATGCTACATCTACAAGAAGCGTCAACACCTAGGGAAGTTCCAAAGACGTTGTGATATTGGTTTTCTTGTTGGCTACTCATCAAAGTCCAAAGCATATAGAGTATTTAACCATGCCACCGGTTTGGTTGAAGAAACATATGATGTGGAATTTGATGAATCTAACGGCTCCCAAGGAGCAATTGAGAATTGTGATGATGTAGGTGATGAACCATTGAGGGAGGCCATGAAGAACATGCCGGTGGGTGACATCAAGCCTAAAGATGATGAAGACGATGTACAAATTGTCAATCCACCATCTTCATCATATGTGCCTCAAGATGATGACAAGAATGAGAGAGTTGAAAATGAAGACACCCATGTCTCTTATCATCAAGCCAAGGCACAAGCACAAGATGTTGATGCTCCCCATCCCACTCCACAAATGGTTGATCGAAGAAACTCATCTCTACTTCAAGCACATCCATAAGATCTCATCATAGGGAGTCCTACAAAGGGTGTAATGACTCGATCTCAAAAATTTAATTCTTTTGTTGAACATCACTCCTTTGTCTCTTGTCTTGAACCTAAGAATGTAGAAGAAGCTCTTTAAGATCTGGATTGGGTGAATGCCATGCATGAAGAATTGAACAACTTCGCCCGCAATCAAGTATGGACACTTGAAGAGCATCCAAAAGGTACAAGAGTCATTAGAACCAAGTGGGTGTTCCGCAACAAGCAAGATGATCAAGGGGTAGTGGTAAGAAACAAGGCAAGACTAGTAGCAAAAGGGTTCTCTCAAGTTGAAGGTCTTGATTTTGGAGAGACTTTTGCACCCGTTGCAAGACTTGAAGCCATCCGTATCCTTCTTGCATATGCATCACATCATGATATGAAACTATATCAAATGGATGTGAAAAGTGCATTCTTAAATTGCTTCATAAATGAACTAGTCTATGTTGAACAACCTCCCGGGTTTGAAGACCCTAGATATCCTAATCATGTTTATAGGTTGTCCAAGGCGCTATATGGGCTCAAGCAAGCCCCTAGAGCGTGGTATGAGCGCCTCCGGGACTTCCTCATAGAGAAGGGCTTCACTATTAGGAAGGTTGACACCACACTATTCACCAAGAAATTCAAAGAAGAGATCTTCATTTGTCAAGTGTATGTTGATGATATCATCTTCGGGTCAACAAATGAAGACTATTGCAAAGAATTTGGTGAATTGATGTCAAAAGAGTTCGAGATGTCAATGATTGGTGAGCTAACATTCTTCCTTGGGTTTCAAGTCAAGCAAATGAGAGAAGGGATCTTTATCTCTCAAAAGAAGTATACCAAGGATCTTCTCAAAAGATTCAAGATGGAAGAATGCAAGCCAATCAAGACCCCAATGCCAACTAATGGACATCTCGACCTAGATGAGGGAGGTAAACCAATCGATCAAACTCTTTACCGTTCAATGATTGGTAGCTTGTTATACCTTACCGCATCTAGGCCCGACATCATGTTTAGTGTGTGCATGTGTGCCCGCTTTCAAGCGTGCCCTAAAGAACCTCACCTAAGTGCCGTAAAAAGAATCCTAAGATATCTTAAGTATACCCCAAGCATTGGACTATGGTATCCCAAAGGAGATAGATTCCAACTAGTTGGCTACTCCGATTCGGATTATGCCGGTTGCAAAATCGATAGAAAAAGCACATCCGGAGGGTGCCATTTGCTTGGGAGATCCTTAGTATCATGGCCATCTAAAAAGCAAAATAGTGTGGCTTTGTCCACCGCTGAGGCGGAATACATTACCGCGGGGGCTTGTTGTGCACAAATCTTATACATGAAACAAACTTTCCTAGACTATGGAGTTGTTCTTGAAAAGATGCCACTTTTATGTGATAATGAAAGTGCGGTTAAAATTGCTAATAATCCGGTACAACACTCTCGCACCAAGCACATTGATATCCGCCACCACTTTCTAAGAGATCACGTTGCTAAAAATGACATATCACTAGAAGGTGTAAGAAGTGAAAATCAATTAGCGGATATCTTCACTAAACCTTTAGATGAAGCTACCTTTTGTAGGTTGAGAAGTGAACTCAATGTGCTTGACTCTAGTAACTTTAGAAAATGAGCTTGTGTTGTCCCTAGCATTGCGTTGTTTTATATGTCATGTTTAATTACCCGCAATGCATCTAGGCCTTGGCTAACACGGTTACGATAACCCTCCTTTGGAGGAGTGAAAAAGCCTAACCGTGGATCAAACTTGACAAGCAACCTAGCTTTACTTACTTGTTTTGCATTGCATATGCATGGTTGTTGCTTTGTCGTTTCTTTTCGGTTAAGCTTTGAGCAACCTCTGTGTTTGTCAATGGATAGAGAGAGCATTTTGACGCTCCCAAAGGTTCAAAAAACTCTATTGCATGGCCATACGTTGCTCCTCGGGTGTTTGTTGCCTATTTTCCTAAAAATAATATTAGCCTAAGGCAAACTATTTTGAGAAACTTGAGGGTTTGAGTGAGGTCACTCATATCATGTTCCAATTGGTGTTTATTTGTGTCTCTTTGAATTGGAACTTGATTGAGAGAAGTCGCGTCGAAGTTCGGAATGAAGAAGGGCGAAAAACAGTGACCGGACGCTGGACCGGACGCTACACCGGACGCAGTGATGCTTCACCACCGCGTCCGGTCCCGGCGACCACCAGCGCGTCCGGTCATCTAGAAGACCAACTCCCGATCTAGTGACCGGACGCTACACCGGATGCGCCCCTGTTGACCACCACGTCCGGTCCCGGTAACGACCACCGCGTCCGGTCATCTGTCTTAGTTTTCCAAGCAAATCAAAACCGGACGCTGTCCGCGTCTGATCGTTAATAATCGTACGCGTCCGGTCATTCCAGGAGCTTACTGGAATGTGACCGGACGCTGTCTCTCCGCGTCCGGTCATATCGACCACCGCGTCCGGTCATCACGTAACGAGCGGATCTAATCCTTCATATAAACCTTCGCGTTCTCCTTCCTTTTCTTCATCCGCGCCGTACAACTCTCGTTTCCGCCGCCTCCTTGCCCTAGCTCGCCGGAACTTCGCCGCCGCCGCTCGCCGGAGTCCACCGCCACGCCTGTGCCACCGCCCGGCCCTGCAGCCGCGCATCTCCCGCGCCCGCGCCGCCTCCTCCACCGCGCCCGCGCAGCCGCCATCTGCCCGCGCCGCCTCCTCCACCGCGCCGCGCCTGTGCCGCCGCCGCCGCCGTGAGTCGTTGCTGCCTGCGAGCCGCGTTCTCCTTCACCCTGCACGACCTCTGGCCAGCCCTGCCCTCGCGTTCATCCTCGATTTTCGGCCACCGCGCGTCGCCCTAACCCTAGGGTTCACACTGCGGCGTCGCCTTCATTCGTCGTCGAAAAGTTCTTCGCGCGACATCTTTGCTCCGAGGTTGTTTCGCACATCCTTGATCTTCGTGTTAGGGTTTGCCGAAATTTCGTTATCATTTATCCTAATTGACCTCTATTTCAGCAAATCAGCGCTCGTCCAGTGCGTCGGGAAGTCTCGCGACCTAGGTCATCTCATCTCTTCACCGAATTTCTCGTCGATCCGAGGTAGCCATCGCGTTTCGTTTCACGTCTTATCTTATATGCTTGCTATCTCTAGGGTTTCGTATCTTTTAGATCATATATGTTGCTTATAGTAGATCCATCTATTCCATCTTTTCAGCGAGTTTATCGTGTGTCGGGGTGACTGCTGTTTAGCTGTTGAATCCGAGGCTAAGACTGCGGATACGGATTGAGGCCAAGTCTCTCGAGTGTCAGTACATCATCTTTCAGAGGTTTTCCGACAGTGTGACAGCATGGTCCGTTGCAAGAATGCTGGTGGTGCTCCCAGTGATGGGGACAACAGTCCTCCTCGTATGTCTGAGGTTGCGCGTGGAAAGCGCATCAAGATTATGGCCAGAAAGAAAGAAGACTCTTACTGATGCAGAGATAGCTCAGACAGTAGCAGATGCAGCTGATGTAGCTGAGAGAGGTGGCAGGAGCAGTGGCATACGCATTGGCGACAGTCGTTTTCACCTTGAAGGACGACAGCTTGGTACTGAGACTACTGAGACCACTGAGGGCACAGAAGTGCAAATGGATGCAGATACTATGTCAGTTGATCCACCTACAGTGCCTTCAGAGGGGACAGAGGAACAGCCAGCTCAGACTCCATCACATCGCCGCTCCACACGCACACGGGCTCAGGTGACTCCCAGGCCAGAGGGCCAGCGTCGTGGAGGACGTCCACCTTTGAGAGTTAGAGGTACACCCCCAGTTGAGCACTTTGACTTGAGAGGTGCTACTGCATGTCAGGTGCAAAGTTTGAGATTTGTTGAGGTCAGTCGGTGGTTCCCACCTCAGAGGGACTCTAGAGCTTCAGAGGGTTTCTATACTCCTCTACAGGAGGATTTTTACAGAGCTCTTGTTGACAGTGGCATTGCTTTTCATCCATAGAGGGTCTGTCGCATTGAGTCACTTGTTGAGGTAGTGGGTGAGCAGCTTCGTCCGCACCTGTCCTATCTACCAGGCTTGTCAGATTTTCTTGGACGAACGGGTGCATACTGCGGCACATGGGTTAGGGAGTTCTATGCTTCATTATGGATTGATCCAGCCCATGAGTTCATACACTTTGCATTCAGAGGCCGCGACCGCAGACTGTATAGCACAAGAGTGTGGGAGATTCTCAGACTCCCAGCTTCAGACACGAAGATTCACCAGCTCTGTTTCGGTCAGGCAGCTCCACCTAGACGCCCTCATGGTGGTACTATGCCACCTACAGATCTGATCCGACCCTGCTTCCGTGAGCCTTTTGGCGAAGGGTCTCGTCGCACACCTGCCAATTTGACACCTCTTGCCCGAGTCCTAGATGCTATTGTCAGGCGTACTCTTCTTCCCAGGCTTGGTTACAGAGAGGGACTGACCAGAATGCAGCTATGGGTAGTTCACCACCTTCTCTCACAGACACCTTTTGACATTTGAGATCTTATGGTCAGTGAGATGGAGGACACCCTAGCAGAAGGCTTCAAGGGACACCGTCAGCTGCCCTATGCTCATTGGATTTGCTTCATCATCAGATCTGCACTTGAGCTGCCTTCTGAGATTAGTGCTGAGATAACTGAAACTACTACTGTTTTTCCTGAGTATGATATTCGTCAGTTATGGGCTTCAGTTACGAGAGAGCAGGTCCTGTGCCAGGACAGAGAGAGAGACCTGAGGTGCCTGAGACAACGGCTGAGCAGGATGTGACCGTACAGGGTCTTGCTGAGGCAGAGCTTGCAGATCTAGACGCTCAGCCCGCTGATATAGCTAAGGATGAGGCCTCCGACAGAACTGACGAGGATTATCAGCCCATCCCCAGGTATCGATCTCCTCGGCCTCACGACCACGAGGCCGGTGGCTCTGGTTCAGCCTTCCGCTCAGACCCAGCCATGGTGGCTATTCTTGAGAGGCTGACCCAGGCACAGGAGCGACAGGAGCTTCAGCTGCAGAGACAGGCTTAGGATACAGCTGCTGCATTTGCACAGATACAGGCTCGACAGGACGAGTTCCAGAGACAGCAGCTTGAGATACAGCGCCAACAAGTCGAGATGTAGCATCATCAGTATGAGATGCAGCGACAGAGTGCAGCTAGCCAGCAGCAATACTTGGATCTCCTGCGTCACCTTGTCACAGTTGGGGTTCCTCCACCTGCATCTATCCTGACTTCAGCTTTACCTTTCAGTGGACCTTCAAGTCAGGATCAGCCGAGCTTTCAGTTCACCTCTCCACAGCTGCAGGTTCCTCAGTCGTTCCAGTCCCCGAGCTACACGCCCATTCAGACGGGGTTTACTCCTTCAGACCAGCCTCGCCCTCACATGTTGACCGGCACACCTTTCATTGATCTGAGTGCCACATATAGCGAGTTGACTGGTCAGCCGACGCCCTCGAACACCACATTTGCTACTTCATCAGGGTTGTCAGCTTTAGAGGTAGCTTTTCCTCCAGTGACAGGGACAGGCACTACAGAGACAGTTCCTTCGTCCGTTGCCTCGACAGATCCCCCAGCTTTTGGCTCTCTTCAGGCTTAGGTCACAGAGACTGCTCCACTTGTTGCTACTTCGGCAGCACCTGTTCCTATTGATTAGACCCAGACCGCTTCACAGCCGCGTGCTTCTTCAGAGGGTCAGCCAGATAGTTCAGAGTCCGAGGAAGACACTTCTTAGTTTGTGATTACTACGCACTCCTCGGCACCCGACTCGACTCCGTCTGTTCCCCCGTCAGATCCTTAGATTAGTTTTTGGCGGTTGATGCCAAAGGGAGAGAGAGAGAGTAGATTCAAGGGGAGCTTTTGTTAGAGGGTTTTCGCTCTTTTCTTGTGTGCTACACTCATGCATCATGTTTACTTTACAATAATTGCATTCGTGTGACATGTGATCTTATGAGGTACCTTGAGTCTCTATGGTTTATCTTATCACAGTTTTTAAATCATGTCACTTGTTTGTTTATAGCTCATAAGGTTGTGCTTCCGTGCCTTACTCCGATTTCATATGAGCTATGATTTATGTGTACTAACTCTTCATGTCTTATCTTATGAGTACACTCAGTTGGCTTGGAACACATAAGCATTGACTAACCCCTTGTGCTTACAGCTTTATGTTTATGTGAACCAAGCATGATCAAAAACCTCAACTCATATCTTCTGAATCTAAGTGTTGTCATCAATCACCAAAAAGGGGGAGATTGAAAGCATCTAGGCCCCGGTGTTGGTTTCAGCAATTAATGACAACACATAATTACCATAACTAACGTGTGTTTTGCAGAAACATTGGTAGGTTAGGTCATGGAGATGATAACTGCTTTGGGCAATATGGTATTCATGTCCCTTGATGGAAATCGTTTCGGTTTTCAAAGGATCAACGATAAGATTAAGGACGGTTAGTTCCGGATGTCAAGGTGTTGAGATACATCTGGAATAGTCGTTAGGATCTTTGTTTCTTCCTTTGACCATACTATGAAGAGGGGCATGAGCGAGTAGCTTGACCTAGGTGAGTCTTGTGTTTAGGTGTGGTGCACACTTGTCAAACTTAGCACTAGGTAGCTCGAGAAAAGCTCAGAGTTCAGTTAGAAGCAACTTGGTTCAAGTTGCATCGCGTTTAGAAGACGTTTGAGTCGTTTACCTATGACCGGACGCGGTCCTGGTCATGACCGGACGCGTCCAGTCAGTACTAAATCTTCACTGCGTTTTTCAGTTGACTGACCGGACGCGGTCCTTGAGAGGACCGGACACGGTGGTCAGGCTGACACGTGTTCCAGAGGGTCATGTTCCAGTAAGGTCCCGTGGAAAAGACCGGACGCGACTGTGAAAAAGACCGGCGCGTCCGGTCATGTTCCAGTAAGGTCCCGTGGAGACCTGACGCGTCCGATCACCTATGATCGGACGCGGTCGTGCGTCCGGTCATGTTCTAGTAAGGTCCTGTGGTGACCTGACGCGTCCGGTCACCTATGATCGAACGTGGTGATGTGTCAGGTCAGATTTCTAGAGAGCTCTTGCATGATCGGACGCGTCCGATCATCCCTGATCGGCGCGTCCGGTCATCTCAGACCGGCGCGTCTGGTCACCACAGATCGGCGCGTCCGGTCACTCAGCACAGGTTTCCGTTATTCGACCGTTACAACTGACCGGCGCGTCCGGTCATATCAACAGGCGCGTTCGGTCAGTGCGCGTCTAGATGTTTCGAAAGGTAACGGTTGGATTTGTTTGAGGGGTCTATAAATACAACCCATCCACCTCTTTTAGAGGTCTCTTGCTCATTTGTTTAGCTAAGAAACATCTTTGAAGTGCAAGGGAGTGCAAGAGCCCTAGTGAGGACAGTGATTTGCGAATCAAAGTTTGAGAATCCTCTCTAGTGACAAGAGTCAAGCAAGTGTGCATCCATCTTCTCATTAGGCTTGTTGTGGTCAAGTGAGAGTTCTAGCTTGTTACTCTTAGTGATCGCCATCACCTAGACGGTTCGGTGGTGATTGGGAGTTTGGTGATCATTCGACGAGATTGTGGGTGACCCAACTCAAGTTGTGAGCGGTTTTGGGTGATTCGCCGCGACGGAGTGTCGAAGAATCAACCCATAGAGAGCACTTGATCCTTGCGCGGATCAAGGGGGAGCTACACCCTTGCGCGGGTGCTCCAACGAGGACTAGTGGGGAGTGGCGACTCTCCGATACCTCGGCAAAATATCGCCGTGTTCCTATCCCCTTCTTTCAAGCATTTACTTTCTTGTATTACTTTCATTGCTTGTTTACTTTCCTAGAATTGCCTTGCTAGTCTAGGATTGGAACTTAGGGTGCAAAACTTTTATCGGTAGAATCACAAGGAACACAAGTAGGCACTAGGGGTGAAGTTTGGCTTGTAGGATTTAATTCTTGCAATTAATTTTTAGAAAAGCCCAATTCACCCCCCCTCTTGGGCATCTTGATCCTTTCACACATTAATCTTGAGAAAGTTCACAAAGTAACAAGGATTGGTTCAAGAATTACAACCGATTTCAAAATAATGGTTGTAATTAACAAGGTATTTAGAGAAATATTAGAGACATGGATTACTCCAAAAATAAATTCCAAGAGAATCATAAGTATGTCAACTGTGGACTATAATGAATCATGGTCATAGACCTTGCTATAGCAAATACCTCGTATTCCCGTATAGTGATCAGCCATAGGGATTTCCACGATACTTGCTATACCATTGTAACTGATCATGGTACTACTATAGAGCACAATTGGAGCAACTTTCAAGAAAGTAGGCTCTTCTGTTGAAACGAAAATATTCACAGAAGAGATCAAGATTACAACCGCGATTTGATAATGGTTCCAACATCAAGGATTAAGATAATTCAAAAGAAGTATGGGCATGAATTCCCAAGACACATTGCAAATAGTGAGGGCACATTAGCTGCAGGGCTATAATGGATCATGACCACAGACCTCGATGCCTGCACGCACCCAGCAGAAACCTGTGTGACTCGGGCACACAAGAGACCCTAGGTTCCGATGCGGCACTGTGGTCATGGGACATGGCACCATTATAGTCCGCAACAATGATAACCCTCGTCTCACAATATTGAGAATGTAACCGAGATCAGAAGTTGGTCACAATCACAAGGCATCTAGGGAGCTCAAAATGACAACTTTGAATCCCTAAGGAGTGTCCCGAGAATGAAAACACCCTAATTGTGGACTATAAGGGATCATGATCATAGACCTTGATAACATCGAGTGTCCCGTATTTCCTTATGGTAGCAAGTCACAAGAAACTCTAGGATACAACGTTGTTCCACTGTCACTGATCATGGTACCAGCATAGGGCACAACTGTAGTAACTCGTTTGATAATGTTAGTATTATAACCAAGATCAGAGATTGGTTATAATAACAAAGGATCTAGAGAGGTTAGAATTCTCCGACGAATGTCCAACGAGTGAAAACACATTAATTGTGAGCTATAATGGTTCAGGAGCACCGACTACTGTACCAGTGCGTATTCTAGTGAAAACTCGTGTGGTCGCGAATCACAGAGTATTCCAGGTTTGACACGGCACCATAGTCACGGGTCGAGGCACCACTATAGAGCACAACTAAAGTAACTCTCGTCCAACACATGTAAGTTATCAATATCAAAGTAATAGCAGGTGTCAGGATGGAAGAAATCAAAACATGACACATGCATACATTGAGAAGTCAATGCAAGGAGTAGTCCCAGGTTTTACATTGAATCGACATGGTAAATAAATTGCATCCAGAAGTCCCCCAAAGATTAGGAACTTATGAAGCAGGGATCATCAAAGGACTAATAGAACTTGGTACATGACAAGATTCATCAATAGAATAGTTATAATGAATAATAACTGCTTCCAAATATAAGGAGGGAATTTTAAGTATCATTATATTATCATGTTATGCATGATATGAGATATGCTCGTCATATACGTCTTCTCAATGTTAGGATTGCTTCATCTTCACCACGTTAGTAGATTATAGGGCTTTACTTATACACTATCTTCACTGCATAAGACGGATTTATCGAGAGGTACTTTAGTAAAGCTTTATCGATGAATTTGACTCTCCTCTTGATCTTCCAAAGACGAGTTGACGAACTTCTTGAAGCCTTTGTACTTGAGCCATCAGAAAATCTTCATGAAGTCTTCCAGCAAGCAAGAAGATAGATAGAAGTCCATTTTTAACTTGTTATCCTAAAAAACTTTTATATTGTAAATTCATTTTGAAGTTTTCAAATGTAATATTGTAGTTGATCCATTGTATGAGCTCTGATACCACCTGTCACAGAACCTCCTAAATTATATGGCCCACATGCACCTGTCATTGTCCCTAAGACCTCTAACGGCTATGCATGTACACCAGATAACCTAAGAAGATCTGTCGGGTGCCCTCACAGGACCCCGATTCAACTACATTTGATAACTCATACCAGGATCAACAAAGGAGTAACTGCAACATTACAATATTTGTACAAAACTTTACATCAGAGTGTGGAAGAATAACAACAATGAATTTACAAATCATGAATGAGTTAACTTTTTTTATAAACTTAACTTAATTGCAGAAGTCGAGTAGAACTACAAAAGACAACTTAGGCAGAGCACCTAAGTCAGGAGAGGACAACCTGATCATATCGAGTCCACCGACATGACCTCGGTTAACAGCACCAGTCATTATCTACAACAGGGGTTAACAAACCCTGAGTACTCAATTGTACTCCATAAGACTTACCCGACGAAAAGAAAAGACTCCAAGGATATGCTGGCTTAAGAGAAGTAGTGAAGCTAGAAAAGAGAAGTTTTGCAGAAAAGCTTACTACCAGTGCATCCTTGCTTTCAAACTTTTAATTAGGTTTTGGCTCTAGTTTTAGTATAGCCTAGTTATAGCTAACTTTTGCACATGTATTTATCTCAATCATAAATATAAGCATCACACTTGTTATTCACTTCTTTTCCATCTCAAGTCTAACAGTAACCATGTTCCAGTTGTTGCTACGATGTTGGTGCAAGGTCAAGACTCCTTTCTCATGGAGTAACGACGATTCGAACCGCTTGATCTACCCAGCTGGGGCTTCCTAACCACACGACATATGCAAGTATTTGACCTGCATATATCAACTCTTACTTGGGTCGCCCAAAACCAAAACGTGTCCATCGCCACCCAAGAGCACAATACTCCTCGAACCCGGCCCGATTCTAGCCCCGAGGGTACATGCTACTCTCGCCATCTCTCCACTTCCAGTGCGAGGTTAGACGTTCTCGTGATGGAATAACTGAAGTAAGGCTTACCCAACATGGGTACATGGTTAGTACTAATAAAAACTCCTTGACGCAAGGGCCAACAACGAACGGTCCTCAACCGACACAGACGGGACCAACCACCAAAGACAATTCACATGCCCCGTCCGGTCTCAAGTTCATTCTCATATTCATTTCCACATGCTCTCATGACCTGTCATTAGGTCAGGAGAAGCAAGAAATAAACCTGTTCTTGTGATCAAAGAAAATATTATTCGACTCCTACCAAAGTCTAAGCATTACTAAGCATAAGAGATCGACCTACATATACTTGTGGGATATCATCTGAATATAAATGTAGATCAAGGTAATCATGCAGCAATGGTTTTAACCAACTCCTACTAACATAATGCACATTACACTAGACTTAAGGTGTAATAAAGCATTTATAAAATAGAAGAGTGGTTGTATGTTCGGGGCTTGCCTGCATTGCAGCGGTGGTTAGTTCTCATAGAAGTTAAGTTTGACACCAACATCACGGGTGGATGACACCTTTCCAAAGATTGATCAACACCAACCTCATCATCACTTGTTCACCATGAATCTTCTCACTCTCGTAGGCACTACACGTATATAAATGATGCGAAACTTAATAGGATGGAATGCATGCCATGATGCATGATGATGAACAAGGCATAGCATACAAGAGACATTTAGAAAAGATAAACATTAGTTATCTACTTGAGTACAACTTTCCTTCACGGTTGAAAGCCTAAGTTTGGTTTTGGTAATTAATGACACCAAGTTGCTAATGCCATGTGTTAAGTGTTTTGAGTTAGGCATAAGCAACACATGTGATGATGGTGTATGTGGCAAGGAGTGATGGCCACAAGATCACAAAGAGATGGTGCATGGACATGAAATGATGATCATGGTGGAGATGCACATAAAAGAAAGGACATGATGATCAAGTGGAAGAGAAGGATCTAAGAGCGCAAGGCAAAGGTATAACCATAGGGTTTTCCTTTTGCCGGTCTAAGATGAGTAGAGAAGTGATTGACCAGGTTTAGGATACATAGCCGACTATCAAGAGGGGCAATCACGGTTAGCTCGGAAATCAAGTGCCACTAGATCATTGTCTTGAGCATATGCATTAGGATCTAGTAAAGAGCTAACATAACGCCTTGGAAAATGATTGTGAAATGCTAACACACATGCACATGGTGATTTACACATGGTGGTGTTAGCACATTTACGAAGGTGGTGGAGTTTAAGCGGTAGAGAGGGGTTTGGGTTCCTCTCTCCCTCCCGCCGAGCTTGCGAGGCGGGATTCGGCGCTTTTGGAGAAGTGAAACGCCTATTTTCTGTTGCGCCAGAAGTCAGAAAAGAAACAGAGGTGAACGGAGGTCACACAGGTGACCGGACGTTGGACCGAACGCGGTCTCTGTATGACCGGACGCGTCCGGTCAGTGTTCAGCGTCTACGCGGTTTTCAGTATGATGATCGGACGCGCAGCGCGTCCGGTCACTGATGACCGAACGCGTCTGGTCATCCAGGGAGCTTACTGGACTCTAATCGGACGCTGGCACTGTGGCGTCCGGTCAGTTCAACAGCGCGTCCGGTCGTTGTTTCGTTGTGCACTACTCAGGGCTGACCAGCGCGTCCGGTCAGTTGCGGGACCAGCGCGTCCGGTCACAACCAGCGCGTCCGGTCAGTGCTTTGGATTTTAGCCGTTGCGTGACCGGCGCGTCCGGTCAGTGTTTCAGTAACTAGCCGTTGCGTGACCGGCGTGTCCGGTCAGTGTGACCGGCGCGTCCGGTCAGTGTGACCAGCGCGTCCGGTCAGTACGACCAGCGCGTCCGGTCAGCGCGATTTCGGCTGTTTGAGTTCCTAATGGCTAGCTGCGTACCCCTTCGTTATAAATAGACGTTGGCCGGGGTTTGAGGGTAACTCTTGCACATTTTGAGACCTAGAGACATACTTTGAGCTAGAGAACAACCCCTCCACTCATCTCTTTGCATAGTTGCACATCTTAAGTGAGATTCAAGTGCATTGCTTGAGAGTTGCATTCTAGAGGCACTTGATCTTCGAGTTGCTGCGGATTTCTCGTTACTCTTCCATGTTTCCCGACACGGTAGACGGCTTGGAGCAGCGGAGGTGATTGAGCTCACAATTGGAGATTGTTGGAGCCTTCACCAAGTGTTGTAAGGGGTTCTTGATCCTTCCCCGTGGGAGTTCGCAAATTGGATACTCTAGTGAAGCTCGTGGCTTGGAGGATCCCCATCTTGTGTGCGGTTGTGCGGCGCCCGCCGAGGGCTTAACTCTTGATAGTCGATTAGCTCGCGAACCGACAAGTGGGTGTATCGCCACAACGGGAAGTAGCTTGCCGGGAAGCAAGTGAACCTCGGGATAAATTCTTGTGTCATTCTCTTTCCGAGGATTTCTCTTGTGTTATTGATTGATTGATACTTCTCATCTCTACACGGCGGTATAATCTCTCAAAGCTCTTCTCTTGTATTACTTCTTGTTTCTAGCTTGTAGTTGTTGTTGTGTTTAGTGGATAGCCTTGTACTAGACTTGTGTAGGTGGCTTGCTTAATTAGTTAGAGCTAGTGCTTTTGATTTGCCACCTTTCGTACTAACTTGTGGTTAAGTAATTCTTGTAGAAGTTTTTAACTAGGCTATTCACCCCCCTCTAGCCTATTTGGACCTTACAGCGGTATAGTTGCAATCCAACAGAACTATTAAACAACATTAATCACATTAAGATGTTGTTACAAAAGCTACTTAACTTTTATCCAAGAGGTTGCATCTAAATAACAATTGAGATTATCATAAAGCCATTAAGTATTAACATAAACAAGTTATTAAATGTTAATGACATCAAACATCATTATGAATTCTTAAATACCAAATTAAGTATGAGCTTAAACACTTAATTAAAGTGCCAAGGATCATTAAGTATTAATGGAACAAGGTCATCACTCAATCCCAAAATCACACCAACCCTAAATTATGATTTATTCTAATCATATAAGCATTTATTAAATAATAAATAAAAGGCATATAATAAAGTATTTAATTAAAAGTTATCAAAACAGTACCAATATTTTTGTGAAGGTATATCTTACCATGCAAAGCATACTCACAAAATTTCAAGATTTTTGGATACTTATTTGACTCACTAAAATTCATGGAATAAGCATTTATTAATTAAAAGAGCTAATTAAATAACTTGCAAAAAGTAATCAAAATTAGCATTTAATATTTTTCCTAATTAGTTTACACCTTGAAAAGCTTACACAAAAAAGTTTCACTATTTTTGGAGCTCTACCAAAATTCTAATGAAATAAACAAATACTCTTACTATTCACATTTTTTAAAAAAGAAAAACAAAATTCATTTCAGGCCGACTCCTCCTTCTCTCTCTGGCTCGGCCCAACCGCGTGCTCGCACTCGCCCGCGTCACGTGCTTGCACGGCCCAGCTGCGCCCGCGCCCGCGCTCTCACCTCTCCCTCCTTTCTCTCACTGACAAGCGGCCCTAGCTGTCATCTTCCTCCTCCCGCTCTCTCGCTCTCTCCCGCACGCTCGGCCATGCCCGCACGACGGTCGGCCGACGATCACACCGCCAGCGACTGAAACAACATGACCAAAATGATCTACACCATCCCACGAACTCATTACACTCCTTAACAACGTAGCTCGAGCATTGGCGACCCCTTACCGACGATGACTGCGGACCACAGTCGACGGTGAGCCGCGAAAACGCGCCACCAGCGACGTAGCGACCAAATTCATGCGAGAAAAAGGTTTAGGGGCTCACAGCGATCACGTTGGTGCTCTCGGTGATGACGGATAGGGGTCGGAGTGGTCTGGCCACGTGAGGGCGGCGATGGCGGGGCTTCGACCGGACGCGAGGAAGGCGGCGGCTATCCGGCGATCTTGAGCGGTAGCGTCTGCGCTAGGAGGCTCAAACGGTTCGCGAGATGATGGCGGAGCTAAAGGCAAGATGGAGAGTGTAACAGAACCGACCAAATTATAAGAGCACAAGTACAAAAACAAGCGCCGAAACGCTTAAATTTTCGAACTTGAGCCCATATAATCCCGGTAGTCAATCGAAATCATGAATGATTTCAAACCAACTCTTTTACAACCAAGATCGCATCATTCAACATACACATCACACGTTACATTTCACAAGTAGTTCGGAAGTTCGCTTACAACACACGGAGTCACAAATTATTACAAACCGAGTTCATAAAGTAGCGGAAGCATAACACACGCATTTAGTTCAAATACTACTACCAGTCTTACAGATCACCATCCCACAAAAGCATTAAGGAAAGTAACTAACAGACGATCACGCCCGAGTGATCTAATCCTCGTCACCCGCGGGGTGGAGGTAGGTCTTGCAGAAGCCCTGATAAAGCATGTCATCTGCAACATGAGGGAATAAACCCTGAGTACGGGAATGTACTCAGCTAGACTTACCCGTCGAAACGGAAAATAAGAGACACCAAGGATCATGCAAGGCTTTCATAAGTGGAGCTGGCTGACATCACATTTGCGGAAAAGCATAAGTAATTTAAACTCTTTTAACCTGTACTAGCAGTTATTTTAGCATTAACCTATCATCTATCTTAACACCTGTACTAAACATTCACTTGATTATAATCAAATAATAATATCATTATATCCATAGCAGGTATAAATTCACGGCAACATTATATCA
This sequence comes from Saccharum hybrid cultivar R570, assembly GCA_038087645.1. Taxonomy (NCBI): domain Eukaryota; kingdom Viridiplantae; phylum Streptophyta; class Magnoliopsida; order Poales; family Poaceae; genus Saccharum; species Saccharum hybrid cultivar. The sequence continues at coordinate 1,416,381 of JAQSUU010000810.1, forward strand.
TTCACTTAACCATCTATTTAATTTAATGAGATCTACGTTGCCGCTGCTCAAGTCAAGTGCTCACTAACCGGGAGCGACGGCGATTCGAATCGAATTCCTATCCAGCTAGAGGGGTATTTCTAACACTCACCGCGCAGGCCCCTGCCAGGGTCACACAAGCCACCTTTCGTACAATTTAGGAGTTGCGGGTTCGAATGATGCCGCATCCCCAAGGGTGATACTCTACCAGGTGCTAGGGACTCTAACCCCCCTTGGTCTCACGCCAATATCCCCAAGCACAACATTACTCTCCTCCAAGATGCGACCTACCATTCGACTCCTGGCCTGAACCGCATTACTCGGCTTCGCGGTCGGAATGACTTATCCGGCCAACTAAGTGTTAGACTACGTTCAACATGACTCAAGAACGTACAACGAATCGGTCCTTAAACGACTCAGACGGGCATAGCTCCGCACCCAAGACGTGAAGTGTCTTGCGGCTGCACTATCGAACTTCCGTCCGGTCTCAAATTCATGTTTAGGCACGGTTCCATCCACGATAGCCAACATAGCCACTCGTGACCCATTCCTACATCTCGCGGATGACCAGAAATCACCCGACTTCTACCGGACTAAGCAGGGCTAAGCATTAACACATGCCTAAACCTAATTTAGGGTTTAAGTATGATATTTGGATAAGGACAGGTATAATGCAACAAGTGTTTCCATACAACTCTTACAACTTAATGCAGTAAATAAGTAAAAGTACTCAAGATTTATATTTAAAACAATTGGGTCAGCATGTACCGGGGCTTGCCTTTCAGGAAAGAGGACGGGCGATGATCTGGGCACTCAGGCAGATCGTCTACGGGAACTTCTTCGCCGGCTAGGTCCTCAGGCTCCCTCGGCTGCTCCTGATCCTCCTCCGGAATCGCTCCCTCGAACTCGAGAAGTGTCACTCCCTCCTATACACCTATTGCATGAATGCACACTAAATCTCATGGATGCATAATGAATGCAACATGCTTGGAATGGAATGCATTTCGGCAATTTAAGTACTCTATTCAAGTCACTTCAACATTACGCGCAAATCTCTTCTCCGGTAGAGAAGTACTTACCTAATCTACACAACCTAATATATAAATGTTCCTCTTCAGTTAAGGCCCTAACACCTAAAAATCACAAGAACAACATTACTTAGGTTACCACCCATCAATCATAAAAATATCGCAACAACACCTACTGAACAGCAGTTTAGTATTTCTATCACAACTGTAGATTCAACAATCCAAATGACATGATACAAGACAATCTTGAAAGCTTATAAAATGCTCTACAATTCACTTTCAGACATCAACACTTAATCCCAAAGGTTACCTAGTCGAAATTCTAAAGTTCCAGGAATCTGCCCTCTCCAAACAGAGAGCAGCCATTTCTGGACAGCCACTTTAAACAGCTACAAATCCTAGACTACTAGGCCAAATGTCACCAAATTTTGACACAAGCTAGTTTAACAAGTTTACTACCACTTTGGTATTCACAAGTTTCTCAGCAAACACTTTTATCAAGGATCAAATCCAAAAATGCTACCAGCTGTCCAGAGAACCTAGAATTGTGAAAATTAAATATTTGTTCAGGTGTCAAACTTCCTCTAAGACCAAACCAATGATACTACTAGTTCACACATGTCATGAAAACACCAGAAAGTAAGGTGTGCCAACCCAGAACATTTATTTTAACCCCTTTCTTAATTTACTTAATTAATTAAGTGGGAAATTAAACTTACATGCAAGCAGCTTAGAAAATTCCATAAAAATTACAAGAGGCTCTCTGGCCTACTAGGAGGCTACTATAAAAATTTGAACTAAAGTTATTCATACAAACTCCCTACACAAAATTCACAAGCCAAAAGGCTGTTTTTTTGCATAAATAGGAAACCCTATTGAAAAGTGTCAAACAACAGAGTTCATATTTTTCCTAGTATCATCCTAACCTAAGAACAACACTCCCAAAATTTTACCTTTACTGGACCTATAGAAAAATTATGAAAATTCATTCAAGTATCTCCTAATATAAAATGACAACATCATAAATTGAAAACTACTCAAGCACTAGAATCCAAACTTTTACCAGAGCTAGTATATACATGAAATAACATACTCACCAAATTTCATAATATTTGGAACACTACAACTCAAGTTATCCATTTAACAAGTTTATCTCCCTTTTAAAACACATTTCAATTGTCTAATTAATCCTTCTAGAATTTAAATAATACATCTACATATTATATTTTTCCTAAATACTACACTTCATACAGAGTCCAACAAAATTTGGATCACAATTTTTGGATCTATATTGCACGAGATATAGATTTTACAAAGTAGCAAGAAAATATGTGAAACAATTAAAGAAAAACCAAAAACGAAAACTAAAACCGGTCACTGGGCTGGTTACACCACGCGCGGCCCATTTACCCCACGTGCGGCTTTACCCGGCGACGCGGCCCGCGATGGCCTCCTGCCCACGCGCGCGACTGCCAGGCGGGGCCCGCCGTCAGAGAGAGAGAGAGACAGGGGTGCGGCGAACCGCGTGCTCTGACTCGTCGGAGGCGAGCTCTCATGGAAAACCAAGCCCACCCTCATGATCCCCATCAAGCCCTGCATCGATTTGTGTAGGTGGGGTGGCTTGGGTTGGAGCGGAAGGGACTCGTCGTCGACGATGGCGGCTCGACGGTTCGGTGGTGGCGCACCTCGCTGTCGGTGACCTTGATACCCTACCCTAAACCCTGGGTGAGAACCCCCGTGCTACCCCTGGCCCTGATGTGTCATCAAACACTCGAAGGGGATGGCCCAGAGGCCTTGGCCACGGCGAGCCGTCGCGCGGACAAACGCCGGCGAGGTCTTGCGGTGGCAGGATTGGCGATTTGGCCTTACCGTGGTGCGTCTGAGGGCAGGGATGGGACGAGAGGGTAGAGGGGCTCAAGGCGGAGCTATGGCCGGTTTGGAGGCATGGTGGCGCGGTGGAGAGCACGTGCGAGCACGTCGGAGCAGCGGCGGCAATGGCGGCTCTGTTTTCTCCGCCAGGAGGGAGAGCGAGGAGGGAATAGAGTGGGTAGAGGGCAGCAACAGCATGCTGGCAGCTTGAGTCCGCCAGCGCGCTCGTGAGTGGGGACGGAGCTGAAGCATGGTGGCCACGCGGCGCCCCGGCCCTGCGCGCTGTCGGCCACGGCATTCTCTGAATGTCGCTCGACTTGACTGAATCGGTGTCCATGGATTCGACTGACAGCGCAATTTCAATCGAGTAAAACTCCTAACCTAGCCCGAATTATCGAGAGGTGTTAACAACGAAATTGTAGAGCTATGTATGGATAACAATATTGTCAATTGGAGTTTGGACTAATTCGGCCTAGATTTGAAACTACAAGTCCCTAAAGTGGGGTACATTAAAACTGTAAATTCCAAATTCCAGACTTAGAAATTTTCTAAGTGTTGAGCACCACTCAAGCTGACTTATGGGCCATTTTTGAGCATGTTCTGGTCATTTTCATAAGATGTCCATATTAGAACTTTTGTTCCTTATGAAATTCTCTACAACTTTACTTAAGGTTGCTCCTCCATGCAAGATTTCTAAGCTAGACCTTTTAAACGGTCAAACCAAAGCACTCTAGGGGTCAAAACCTAGTCCACAACAGTTGGAAGGGCAATTTGGTAATTTTGGTCAACATGAACATTGCTCCACTACTTACCCTAAATGTAATTAAGGTGTTATAAGATCTAATTAGCCACTCTACACATTGGTTACACACACTTCCTAGTGTCACAAAAGTTGAAACAAGCAAAACCATAATTTTTCCCCAAAATGTTGCAATATCATGTTGCACATGTTGCATGAGCGTGTTGCATAGCACTTGCTAATCAGGTTTCACTAAAGTGGGTGGCATGTCTCAAAAGGAAGTTGCACATGTTGCACTTGGGTGTTGCACACTACTCACTTCAGAACACACATGAAATATAAACACATGTTGCAATATTTCAAAAGCATGTTTCACGTATTATAAGCTCATGCATGGATGAATGATGCTCAAGTTCATGAAATGCAATGCAATTAACGAAGCCAAACACCCGAGGTGTTACAGAGAGGGCTGTGGTGGAGTAGAGAGGACGAATTTCGCCGGTAAGGTGATGACGGTGGTGGCGGTAATGGCGAAGCAAGACGGCGACAATAGCCGTGGTGGGCGTTATATAGAGCTGAGAAGATAGAGAGGAGACTAGAGAGCGCGAGGCGGTCCAGTTGATCGCGGTGGCACGCTGGAAGGTTGTGGAAACGGCCAGCGTGACGTCGGCGGCTCACCGGCGCCCATGCCGCGCGCTGCCGGACGCTGATTCGCCGTGCACTGTAGCTCCCCCCCCCCCAAAACTTTTCAAATACAAACTGTTTTCTCAAATTACTCCCAAATTCATGTAACAACTTGAAAAATTCCCAAGATATGAAATCTTCAGAATTTCAAGCTCTACAAGTTTTGTATTGAACAATTTTTCAAATTCGAACTGGATTTTGAAATTTGAGTTTAAATTCAAAAGGGGACACTTTTTGGAAATTTGGTAATTTAGAAATTACTTTGGATTTTGTATTGAAACTTCAAAAACCTCAAACACCAATGTTGTACATCTAGCCAAGACCTACAACTTTGCTACTCAAACCATTTTCAAATTTTGCCTCCATTTTGAAATTTGAGTTTGGGGATAAAAAGGGGTCAAATTTGAAATTAGCTTCTTTTCAAAATTGCTCCACATTTTACACTAAAACTTTAAAAACTCAAAACACCAAAGTTGTAGCCCTTGAAAAGTTCTATAAACTTGGTTTTAAACTTTTTCCCAAATTTTGCTTAGATTTTGAATTATTTCAAAAAGGGTAAAATCAAGGTTTTGGAATTTAGGGTTTTGAATTCAATTGATTATTCTTTTTAACTAAAACATGATTAATCCTTTTAACCCTAATAAAGCATTATTTCATGTGACACGCAACATGACATTATTAACATATTAATCATACTAGTAAAAACAATATATCAGATTACTATTGTAACATGTGAAACATTTCAAGTACTTTATTTGAAACATAAACAACATTAGAAACTTACCATGCTATGCATGAAACATGTGCAACATTTACATGTAACAATATAACATGAAATGCTTGTTTGATATGATAACTAATGCTTATGCTCTAATTATGCACATAATTAAATTTTTAATTGTTTTTTACATCCGGGATGTTACAGTCACTTAGACCATACGTGGCTATAAGATTTATTCAAGATCACGTCATGTGTTTGAATTCACTCTGGAATCAAACTTTGTACTATGTCTTGTATGGTACATGATAGAGTGACAGACTATGAAAACACTTTGAATGGGACATCAGTTTATCAAATTGCACCAAAGTACTCTCTTCCTCCAAAAAAATAATACACTTTTATGTGTATTTGTTGCATTGCAGCCATGTTTAGTAAAGTCTAGTTTTTGAGGTAGAAATCAAATTTATTGCTTATTTAATCTCCTAACAAATTAATTTGTAAAATGTATTGTAGATCTATTCATCTGACAAATTGATTTGTAAAATTTGTTGCAGATCTAATCACTTGGCATGATAGTCGGTTTGTTTTTGCAGTTTGGTTGATGGAGTGGGCCGCCGAGTGAGTTGGCTTGGAGTGGAGAGCAAGTGGACCAGGACGGTTGAGCCAATTTGAATGGGATGGATGAAAAAATAGCGTGAAAGAAACATCTCGGGTCGCGGGGGGGGGGGGGGAGTCGGCCGGTGGCGCTGGTTGTTGACATCCATGATGTTGATTACAGTTTGACGGTGGCATTTGGAGAATTGTTGTCTTTCTGTCCAAACTATTCTCTGTAGGGAAGTTGCATGCAGGATGTTGTATATTTAAAGTTGCATGCGTATCGTGGCAAGAAGTGCAGTCCTAATTGGACAAGAAGTCTGCTATTCACGCTTGATTTCTGTTGCATACGTAGGTGAGGTGAGTCCGTATACATATACGAAGGCAGACTTTTTGACCACCGATACGGTCATCTACACATATACGGAGGCACGCACATTGGACAGAAACGGCTGACAGAAAAACAGAAACGACAGATAGAAAGGGGCGGAAACCAAAAAATAAACCACAGAATTTTTTTCTTTTAAATATTAGGTATAGATAAGATATAGAGTATTATATTATTAGGCACAAGAGATACTACAATCGTGAGACATGATAATATACCTTCATGCACTTAGTTTTCTCAAAATATAAAAGAAACTTTAATTAATTTCTTAATGTACGATGTATGCGAAGTATTTCTAGGTATTAATTAGTCTTCGTTCGCCACTTCGCCACCATCACACGTCCGTGACAAGTCCTGCAACGAATCCTCAACCAGTAGAGCCTGGATCTACTTGCAGTGATGATAGCTTTTTTTTTTTTTGACAACACAGCTGATGATAGCTTTGTTTCTGGTACAGAGTCGGACCTCCTCCGATCTTGGCATGTGGAGACGAGCACCATGACACCGTGTCCTTGTAATATGCCGCCGGCGTCGTCTCCTTGACGTCCACGGACGCCTACCTCACGCCTTGCCAGCTCGCCAGCAAGCTCGTCCCGTACGTAAGAACCGCGGCAAAGCCACGCCTCGGTGGAAGGGGATGAACAACTTATTAAAAATTCTTCAACAACACTAAGTAAAATGGTTAGACAAATATAAGGCAGAGCGAATGTTACGCTGGTCTATTAAAAATGCAAGCCACCTACCATATTTTTGTTGTTATAATCTCTAAGCACACAAAAGCTAAGTTACTACACTAAGTTAGTGAGCTCTCAAAGACTCACTAAAGAGTCTCACTAACCACACTAGACCAACACTTGCTAGTCCTCAAAACTAGCTACACTAAAGGGCTTAGCTACACTAGAAATGTAATGCGAGGAAGGATAGGAGTGTGTATACCGTCGTGACAAGCGATGATCAATCAATCACAAGAATACCTGGTGACATGATATGACACAAAGATTTTTTTACCTAGGTTCCCTTGCTTGCCGGCAAGTTAGTTATCATTGTAGCGATTCACTCACTTGGAGGTTCACGCGCTTATAGGCTTCACACGCCTAACCCGCAATCAGGTGCCGCACAACCAACACAAGATGAGGATCCACGAGCCACGAGCAACACACTAGAGTACCTTTTGACTCTCCACCGGGGAAAGGTCAAGAACCCCTCACAATCACCACAATCAGAGCCGAAAACAAGCACCTTCCTCCGCTCAACGATCCTCGCTGCTTCAAGCCATCTAGGAGTCGTCAAACTCCAAGAGTAACAAGTGAAATTCACAGCGAAACACAATCACCAAGTGCCTCTAAATACAATCACTCAAAGCAATGCACTTGGATGCTCTCAATCTCACCAAAGTGATGATCCAATCAGGCTATGTGAGTGAGAGAGTGTTGGCTAGGCTCACAAGAGTGTATAGGCAATGCAAAATGACCAAGAGTATGAGCCCAAGCCGGCAAAGGGCTATTTATAAGCCCCTCACGAAATAGAGCCGTTAGCTCCACGGTTCACTGAAAAACGGGGCGACCGGACGCGCCGGTCGGGATGACCGGACACACCAGACCCAGCGTCCGGTCGCTGATCCGCTGCCCCGTGTCCAAGCTTTTAACCGCGTTCGTTGATCTCCAACGGTCGAGTTGCTTCGTGCCAACGCTTAAGTTAGGACCGGACGCAGTACGCCGAGATCGGACACACCGCGACCGCGTCCGCTCACCAGCTCGCCCGAGACGCTGAGCCAACGACCTGACGCACCAAGGTGATAACTGGCCGCACCAACACGTGGAGTCCAGTCGAGTACAGAAACTACCCCGAGAGGTATTTTCTCGACCGGACGCGTCAGATCGAGTGTGACCGGACCGGACCTTCTTCTCCTCTGCGCGCCAAACTTCGCGCCACCACGTCAGCGTATGTCAGCAGGTGACCGGACGCAGAAGCGGCGCGTCCGATCACTTCCACATGTCAGCGTTCGATACTAAACCCTAGTTGCGCCTCTGCCTCTGTTACAGTAACCAGACGCGCAGGTCCAGAGTCTGGTCCTGCGTCCGGTCACAGAGAACAGCGCCTCCTCAACTCCAACTTCGCCACCCTTACTCAAATGTGCTAACCACCAAATGTATCAACTTGTGCACGTATGTTAGCATATTTTCACAAACATTTTCAAGGGTGTTAGCTCTCCCCTAGATCTAAATGCATATGCAATGAGTTAGAACATCTAGTGGCACTTTGATAACCGCGTTTCGATACGAGTTTCACTCATCTTGATAATACGGCTATCTATCCTAAATATGATCACACTCGCTAAGTGTCTCGATCACCAAAACAAAATGGTTCCTAACACTTGTACCTTTACCTTGAGCCTTTTGTTTTCCCCTTTCTTCTTTTTCAAACCCGAGCACTTGATCACCATGGTCACACCACCATCTTGATCATCTCCATCCATGCTCACCACTTGGAATGTGCTACCCTATCTCATGATCATTTAGAGCAAAGGGTTAGCACCTAGTGTTTTATCAATTCACCAAAAATCAAACTAGAGCTTTCACCTGGCATCACGCTCCCACACCTTTTTCTTGAGCATGCCGTGGCTGAGGAGCATGTCCTCGTATGATTTTAAAAGGGACGCCAAAATGAACACGCTCGTGGCTCGCCTACGCTCGTGGTCTATTTTTCAATCCATAGATTCTTTTTTTGGGAAATGTATATGGCCTTTTTTGAGATCTGTAATTCATAGAAAATTTTATGTTCTTTTCCTGATGAATTTGCATATATTTTTTGATATTTGCGTTGCTTGTAGTGTTCCTTTGCTTCAGGATTAGATTAGTTTTTGTCAGCTCTTGCAGTCCATTGTAGTGCCTGTGCAAGTATGGCAATAGTACCTCTCAAGATGTAATTTTTGTGAAGTTGGATTGGATGGGATCGGATGCTACGGATATGCTAGTGGTTTGGACTGGATAGTGGCGCTAAGTTAGCTGGACTATATTTAGATAGGTTTGATTGGATTTGGATATCGATCCATTGCTAGGTCTAGCTAGTGCTAACTGTATATTGTGCACCATTGTTGCATTTACATTGTCTTTATATTATATTTATAGTGTCATGTTACTATATTTACAATCATTTGTTCAATATAAATTTGTTATCAGAGTGATGTAAATTTATATCATTGTTGATGTAATCTGGTATTTGAATATTTTGTGTAAGTTTGGTACATGAGATTTTAAGAAGTATATGTGCTGAATTGTGTGTAGTGTGAGTGGTCATTGTTATTGTGATCATTAGATTTTAGTGTAAATTATTTTGACCATCAGATTTTGATTTGAGGTTGTGTATTTTGGTTGTTAGAAGGTGGTGTAACAACCGATTTTGTTAGTCTGTAAATTCGGTTGTTTTTGGGTTTTTCAACAACCGGCTGATAGGACGGTTCACTGTAATTTTATTGTTATGTTGATGTAATCTTTCTCCTGAATTTTTATTGTTAGTTCGGTATCACTATTGTGTGCTGAATTGTGTATATTCTGAGTGATGATTATTAGATTTTACTGTTAATTATTTGGACCATTGGATTTTGATCTGAGGTTTAGAAAATCCGGTTGTTAGATGGTGATGGAACAACCGGATTTTATTAGCTTGTTAATCCGGTTGTTTTTGTGATTTCCAATAACCGGTTATTGGGAAGGCCCAAAACAATCGATTGCTGGGTGACATGTTCTTTTTAACACTAGCCTCGCAACTTGCCAACCAGCAACTGATAATTTTGCTTAAGAAAACAAACTCAAGCATGCAACACATATACTCCCTCCGTCCACAAAAGAATGCAGTTCTCACATTTCGAGGAGTCAAACAGTTTAGACTTAGACTAAAATTATATGAAAAGGTATTAATACTCATGAGACAAAAATAACTATCATTAGATTAGTTATGGAATATATTTTTTTAATAAATTTATTTAGAGAGATAAATACTAATACTAATTACTATAAACTTAGTTAAAATTTGAGTTAGTTTGACCGACACGGTTCTCATAATTCCATTCTTTTATGGACGGATGCAGTATGATTGTAACGCAGGTGACATGTGCTTGCTATCGACGGAACACATGATCGACGGAAAGGCATGTATGATGCCTGTGGCAGAATTTCACTCCAATACAAGACGAGTACCATCGGTAACTCAACCGGAGAAATGCACGTACACAGCCAGGCAACTAGCTGGACGCAATTGACAGAACGGGTGCCGCTGGCTGCCGTCCTAGAGACGAGAAGACGAGGGAACATTTGGCACGCACGAGGACAGGGACGACACCACCGATCGGTGATCGGCAGCCTCCCTCCAAGGAGAAGGAAACGTCTCTCCTCTCCACTTCGCCAAACGATGACGCAGGTCGCTGTGGAACTGACGCGTACCCTGACGTTTCGTGGGTATGGCTGATTGGCCGAACGCAGCTACAGCTGATGGTTTTTGTATCATATCCATACATATGGACCGAGCGGGCAACATCGCTGTGAATCGTGGCGTTTTCCCGTTTGTTCTCTTCTGATGAAAAATCGTCCTACGACCAGAAAGCAGGCAGGATCGATGCATGGATTCGGATGCATCCAAGGCACGTGCATCAACGATTAGTCCGCGACCGGCTACCGCAGGTCCAAGCATCTACTCGGGCACGGGCTCGTGTTTGCTTGACTACTTGTGGCGGAGCTCGGGCGTCGGGCCACACAGATGACAGACCGACAGACGCGGGCGCGCTAGCTAGTGAGAGTCGGAGATGTCGCCGCCGCGGCTACACTTCCTCGTGCTCACCTTCCCGCTCCAGGGCCACATCGCCCCAGCTCTCCGCCTCGCCAGGCGGCTGCTGGCGGCTGCGCCCGACGCGCTCGTCACCTTCTCCACCACCGAGGTCGCGCACAGGCGCATGTTCCCGGCCACCAAGCCCGAGCCCGGCGGCGCCAAGGACTCCGACTCCGACGAAGACGATGGATGCCTCGAGTTCCTCCCGTTCTCCGGACGGCACGGAGGCCGGGTACGTCCGGAGCACCGACCCGGGCTCCTTCAACGCCTACATGGCGTCCTTCCACGCCGCGGGCGCGCGCAGCTTCGGGCAGCTCGTCGACGCGCTGGCGGCGCGGGGACGTCCCGTCTCCCGCGTCGTGTACACGCTCATGCTCCCGTGGGCGGCCGACGTCGCGCGGGAGCGCGGGGTCCCCTCCGCGCTCTACTGGATCCAGCCGGTCGCCGTGTTCGCCATCTACCACCACTACTTCCACGGCCACGCCGGCGCCGTCGCCGAGCACCGGCACGACCCGTCGTTCGTCGTGGAGCTGCCGGGCCTGGCGCCGCAGACGGTCGCCGACCTGCCGTCCTTCCTCACCGACCCTTCCGATTTCTTCCACAGCATCTTCACCACGATCCGCGACCTGATCGAGACGCTTGACAAGGAAAGCCCCAAGTCCACCGTCCTCGTCAACACGTGCCAAGAGCTCGAGGTGGGCGCGCTCGCCGCCGTGGGCGCACAGGCACACGACGTGCTCCCCGTCGGCCCGGTGCTCCCGTCCGGCGACGACGACGACGCCGGCATCTTCAAGCCGGACGACGACGCCAAGTACATGGAGTGGCTCGATGCCAAGCCGGCGAATTCCGTGGTATACGTCTCCTTCGGTAGCCTGGCCACGATGGCGAGGGAGCATCTCGACGAGCTGCTCCGGGGCCTCGAGGAGAGCGGGAGGCCGTACCTCTGCGTCGTCAGGAAGGACAACAAGGCCGCACTACTCGCGGACGCCGAGACAAAGGTACTAGACGAGGATGAGCTCAGGAACGGCGTCGTGGTGGAGTGGTGCGACCAGGTGCGGGTGCTGTCGCACGCGGCGGTCGGGTGCTTCGTCACGCACTGCGGCTGGAACTCGGTGCTGGAGAGCGTCGTGGCGGGGGTGCCCATGGTGTGCGTGCCCCGGATGTCGGACCAGCGCACCAACGCTCAGCTCGTCGTGCGCGAGTGGCGCGTCGGCGTGCGCGCCCAGGTGGACGATGGTGGCGTGCTGCGAGCGCCGGAGGTGCGGCGGTGCATCGCTGAGGTGATGGGGAATTTGGAGGCCGCCGCGGAGGTGCGACGCATGGCGGCGGAGTGGAAGCGGGTAGTGACAAAGGCCATGGGAAAAGGAGGGTCGTCGGATCGTAATCTCATGGCGTTCGTGGATGGCGCGAGGAGCGCCGTTTGAAGATTGGCCTGTGTTCTTTCTTTCAGTGACAAAGGACATGTTGACTGCGGATATTCCGGGTCTGCTTGGATTCGTTGCCGAAGATTGTATCAGGGCCAGGCGCCTTGCGAAACCACCGGAGCATCTCCAACAGTTTGATAAATTTTGTTTCTCAAATCTTATTGTTTGCCAACTCCTAAAATAATATGGGGAGGAAAAAAAGATCTTATCTCCAACAGTTTGGCAAATTTTGTTTTCAAAAACCTAAAAACCTGCTACCGAAACGAAGAGCCCCGCTAAGCGAACGAAGAGCCCCGTTAAGCGAACGAAGAGCCCCGCTAAGCACGAGGAAACTACGATGCGCGGCAGGTGCCCCGCGATGCGCGCAATCAACCGAGATTTGCCAACTTGCCCAAGATGTCAAACTCAGATACCAAACTATTGAAGAAGTATTTTTTTTATTTTACCAAAAATTTTAGGATGCCAAACCTATACGAGATGCTCTTAGCTCAGAGATGACGGCAACTAGTAGCATAAAAAAACTGTCGCTGTCGTCTACCATACTTTGTCCATATCTGATTTGGATTCATGGTCACGGATATGCAACGTCATTTTATGTTTTGAGATTTTGTTGTAGTTCTTTTGTTAAAGCCATCTTGGAAGCAACTTTCACAATTCCATGACCATACACATGCTTGACACAGCTACCGGCTACCGCTAGCTCAAGCTAAGCCTCAGACGGGCGAGGCTCCGAGATGTCGTCACGGCGGCCGCACTTCCTAGTGCTCACGTACCCGCTCCAGGGCCACATCGCCCCAGCGCTCCGCCTCGCCAGGCGGCTGATCGCCGTCGCGCCCGACGTGCTCGTCACGTTCTCCACCACCACTGCCGCGCACAGCCGCATGTTCCCGGCGGCCAAGTCGACGGACGATGGCGAACGCGGCGCCCCCGAGGAAGACGGCCGCCTCGAGTTCGATCCGTTCTCCGACGGCACCGAGCGCGGGTACGCCGCCGGGAGCGACGACGTCGCGGAGTTCAACGCCTACATGGCGTCGTTTCACGCCGCGGGCCCGCGCAGCGTCGGGCAGCTCGTCGACGCGCTGGCGGCGCGGGGACGCCCCGTCTCCCGCGTCGTGTACACGCTCATGCTCCCGTGGGCGGCCGACGTCGCGCGCGAGCGCGGCGTCGCGTCCGCGCTCTACTGGATCCAGCCGGTCCTCGTGCTCGCCATCTACCACCACTATTTCCACGGCTACGCCGGCGTCATCGCCGAGCAGTACCGCCGCGGCGACCCGTCGTTACTTGTGGAGCTCCCGGGCCTGCCGCCTCTCGCGGTCAGGGACCTGCCAACCTTCCTCACCGAGTCCACCGACCCCGGCGACTACTTCCACACCGTCTTCCTCACGTTCCGCGACCTGTTCGACACCCTCGACAAGGAGACTTCCAATTCCAAGGCCACCATCCTCGTCAACTCGTGCGAAGAGCTCGAGGTGGGCGCGCTCGCCGCCATAGCGCCACATGACGTGCTCCCCATCGGTCCGGTGCTCCCGACGGGCGACGAGACGAGCATGTTCAAGCAGGTGGACGCCAGGTACATGGAGTGGCTCCACGGCAAGCCAGCGAACTCCGTGGTGTACGTCTCCTTCGGGAGCCTGGCAACGATGGCGAGGGAGCAGGTCGAGGAGCTGCTTGGTGGCCTCGAGGAGAGCAGCAGGCCATACCTCTTGGTGGTCCGAAAGGACAACAGGGCGATGCTCGCGGAAGCCGAGGTGGATCAGCTGGGTGAGCGTGCCAAGAACGGCATGGTGGTGGAGTGGTGCGACCAGGCGCGCGTTCTGTCGCACCCGGCGGTCGGGTGCTTCGTCACGCACTGTGGATGGAACTCGGTGCTAGAGAGCGTGGCGAGCGGCGTGCCCATGGTAGGCGTGCCCAAGGTCTCGGAGCAGAGCACCAACGCGCGGCTCGTCGAGCGCGAGTGGCGCGTCGGCGTGCGCGCGCAGGCGGACGGTGGTGGCGTGCTGCGCGCGGCGGAGCTGCGGCGGTGCGTCGAGGATGTTATGGGCGACGGGACGGCCGCGGCGGAGGTGAGGCGCTTGGCAGGGGACTGGAAGCGGGTTGTTGCGGAGGCTATGGGGAAAGGCGGCTCCTCATATTGTAATCTCATGGCATTTGTTGACGGTGCAAGGAGCAGCACTCCTGCACTTGAAGGGTGACATGTGCCTCGGCCGTCCGTCGGAATTAAGTCGGTGGAGTCATGAACCGTGTGCCATGTGCAGGGAGCAGCACTTGAAGAGTGACATGACAAATGACAATGAGGCCTTGTTTAGATTCCAGCCCTCATTTAGTTCGGTGAATTGGGGAGAAAAACATTGTATCAGAATTCCTGTAGCATTTCGTTTGTATTTGGTAAAAATTATTCAAATTTTGACTAACTAGGCTTAAAATGTTCATCTCGCAAAGTACAACAAAACTGTGCAATTAGTTTTTGATTTCATCAACATTTAGTACTCCATGCATTTGCCGACATTTTGATGTGACAGGGAATCTTCTTTTTGCATAGTGAAATTTGGGAGACAATTGAGAGAACTAAACAAGGGTCCAGAATTCACCTCAAATTCCACTATGCAAAAAGGAGATTCCCCGTCACATCAAAATGTCGGCAAATGCATGGAGTACTAAATGTAGATGAAATCATAAACTAATTACACAGTTTTGTTGTACTTTTCGAGACGAACATTTTGAGTCTAATTAATCAATTTTTAGATAATTTTTTACACTAAAAAACAAAAGTACTACAGTGCTCGGGGGTGGCACTGTGCAGAATTTGCCACCCCCGAGTTAGGTAACTAAACAAGGCCTGAACTGTGTGTCATGTGCTTAGTCGATCGGCGCCGATCGAGCAAAGCTGTCATGGCCCCGGGAATCCACTCATTTGTACACAGAAAAGCTGTCATGATCGAGCAACTGCCCAAGGGATTGTTCCCAAGTTCAAGCATCACTGGATCTGCAGTGCTCACACTGAACTCACTTGCAGCTACATCGAAAGCCTGAACACAGGCAAACGGCTGTCCTCCGTATTGCAGGGGAGCGGTTCGAGTGAAGAAGAGGAAAATGCTTTTATGAATTAGGAAGCACAGATAGATGGACCAAACACGCATTTTATTTTAATCAATTGACAAGTTTCTTCTGCACGAACAGTGGAAATGTCCACGCATCGTATGCACAAATGTTGCAGCAATCTCGTGCCCCGACGTGGCCGGTCGATCAGGCATCGCTCCCAGCCGTACCCAACGCGAACGCTCGGAGATTCCTCTCCGACGTCCCGCCGCGGACCACCGCCTGACGCGTCACTTCTCTCCAACGATCAGACTGCGCCCGGATGGCCGCAGCGGCCTCACCGTCGCTCATGACCATCTCCACGCACCGCTGCACCTCACCTCGCTCCACCATCTCCTCGCCGTCCACGCGCACGCGCACGCCGGCGCCCATGCACGCGTCCACCAGCCACGCCACCGTAGGCTGGTCCGTCCACTGCGGCACGGCCACCATCGGCACGCCCCGCGTCACGCTCTCCAGCGTCGAGTTCCACCCGCAGTGCGTCACGAAGCACCCCACCGCCGGGTGCGACAGCACGCGCACCTGGTCGCACCAGTCAACCACCATCCCCTGCGCGCCGTCGCCGTCGCCCGCGCTCGCACCACCGTCGCCGGCCTTTCGCGCCACCCACAGGTACGGACGGCCGGTCGCCTCGAGGCCTTTCCTCATCTCCTCCTCCTGCCGCTTGCTCATCGGGAGGATGCTCCCGAACGACACGTACACCACGGACCGCGCCGGCTTCGTCTCCAGCCACTCCATGTACGGCTTCTCGTCGTGGCAGTGTAACAGGTCCGCGCGTGATGACGGAGACACATCGTCGGGCACCACGGGCCCGACGGCGTCGACCTCGAACTGCGGCACCGCGCGGAGCGCGTCAGGCTCCAGCGCGTCCAACGTGTTGACGAGCACCCTGGGCTTGTGCTCGTCGAGAGACAGGAAGAGCTCACGCACCATGTCGAGCACCACGTGGTGTCTGTGCTCCGGCGAGGTGATGGACACGACCGACGGCAGCGCGTCGGGCTTGAGCGGCGGCATCCCTGGCAGGCGGACCGTGGCGTCCGGATCGAGGCCGTTCGCGCACGCGGCGATGGCCACGTCGTGGCCGTGGAAGTAGTGGTAGTACACGGCGAACACGGCGGCCGGCTGGATCCAGAAGAGCGCCGCGGGCACGCCGTGCGCGCGCGCGACGTCGGGCACCCACGGCACAAGGAAAGTGTACACCATGCACGTCACGGGGCGTCCCCGCGCGGCTAGGCGCGCCACGACGGCGGACAGCGTCTCGCGCCCCGCGGCGCTGGCGCGGGTCCTGTACGTGCCGGCGTCGTGCACGGCTGGGTTGAACCCATCGTCGAAGCCGTCGGAGTAGGGAGCGTGCAGCACGCCCGCGGCGTCCACGAACTCCTCGTCGGGGGAGGCCAGTGACGGGAAGATGCGGCGGTGCCCGGAGACGGCGGTGCAGAAGGTGATCCGCGCGTCCGGGTTCGACTTCATCACGTGGCCGGCGAGGCGGCGCGTTGGGTTGATGTGGCCCTGTATCGGGTTAGTCACAAACAGGAAGTGCTGCTGCTGAGGGGGAGCTGGAGGTGGGTTCTCCATTGACAAGCAACTGGTGCAGAGGAACGGGTCGAAGTGATCTATGGCTGGTCTAACTGCAGGCTGCAGCGGTTACTATCAATAAATAAAGATGACTTGAGTATGGTTTCAGCTTGGCAACCACGGCACCCACCGTATTATTTGAGTGGCGATAGTCAAATCCCATGATTGGTGGCCCAAGTATTCCGTGCATGGTAGTGGAGCGGTCCAGCAAGGCGTGGTGGTGTGCACCACCGCTATGGCCCAAGCACATTGTTGTGGAGCAGTCGAGCAAGGCGTGGTGGCGCCCGCATGTCGGCCGGCAGGGGAGGTTGTAGATCTAGTGCCATGAAGGGTGGATCCGACACCCAATTCCAATTCAACGAACGTTCACTTGTTCTGAAACGAGCGAACGCTTCCGCCCTGCTGCGCCGCATCCCCACCATTCCTACTGCCAGCGCTTTCCTGAATGCTTGTGTGAAGGCAGAAAGCCCTGCAACATGCACGTGTTTCTTTCTCTTTTTATTGTTCTTTTTATTTTAATTTAGTTATTGTTTTATGTGATTTTTTAGTATTCTTGTCACATTTTTATCCTTCTTTTATTTATTTTTCTTTTTTTATTTTTTTGGCAGCGTTGGTAAGTTGTATATAGAATAACTCATGTACACAAGTTGTGTTTGATAACTTTTGTACATAAGTTGTGTTTCCAAGTTTCTCTTTTTTTATATCTGCTTTTTCCTTTGCCTTTTAAATTTTTTATACACTAACTTATGTATTTTACATGATAGTACATGATTCATATACAGTTGTACATGTATAATATAATTTATACATCATGTGTTTTTATATTTCTACTAATATGTTATGATATTAATTTGCACATCTAAGTTCTGGAATATACTTATACGTCCAATTTTACATCTAAGTTATTAATCAAGTTATATATCTAAGTTATACAAATAAGTTATTATAACATAAGTTATCAATGTTGACTTGTACATATAAGTTTGTTCATCTAACTTATAAGTTATACAAACAAGTTATTATAATATAAATTATCAATGTTGAGTTGTACATACAAGTTTATTCATCTAACTTATAAATTATACAAACAAGTTATTATAATATAAGTTATCAATGTTGAGTTGTGCATACAAGTTTGTTCATCTAACTTATAAATTATATAAACAAGTTATTATAATATAAGTTATCAATGTTGACTTCTACATACAAGTTTGTTTATCTGTATCTTATAAATCTAACTTTTTACATGCATGCCATCTGATTTTGTCACGTAGTAAGTTATATGTATAAGTTACTAGCGATCACACCTCTTGGCTCTTGCCCACCTCCTAGAGACGGCCAGGTGTGTAGATATGGGCAGTGTTTATGCAGTTTTTGGATCTATTTTTCTTATAAACTTGGCCATACCTTCTTCTTATTAATATAATCCGAAATCAAAGGTTCCAGATCTTCGAAAAAAAGTGTTGTATCTAGTTGCAAAGTGAACGTAGCTCAATTCCTTGTAGTGAAAATTTTTCATTTAGGTCCAAGTCCCTGATTTGACATGTGTGCTCACATTTCTCCTGGATTTATTCTAGGATTAAATAGTTCTATTCTTTTAATGGTAGGCAACGTGTCCGTCGATAACGAGACGCTAGTGGTGACTCGTTAGTTATGAGATATGTTGGTCCAATCTTGCAGAGGTGCTCATAGGGGTAGGATATGTGCGCATGCATTCATAGTGGTGAATGTGTGTGTATGTCAGCATCCGTCTATAATTGTATCAAGTTTACGTGGCATCATTTGTTATAGCATGTTGTATCATTCATTGGGAATAGCCTTAGAGGCCTTTGTCAAAAAATAGTCTTAGAGGCATTAGAAGACAAGAATGTCCAGGGCCGAATTTGTTGTGCTGCCTCTACCTAAAATCTTGGAGAACAAACATTTTAGAAATGTAGCAATCCTCTTCAATCCGTATATATTGGAAGAGATTGTGATAGAAAATTAATTCATTTTTTCACTCTAGTTAACATAGATTGGAAGAGATTGAGTTTATCCGAAGGATAACGTAAAGAGAGGTGTTTTTACTATGTCTTTGGTGATACTTCTCGAGGTTCAATATCTTATGATTTATGTTGTAACCCGTTATGATATCAGAATTAATAATAGATTCTAGAGTATGATACAAGATCGTTGTTGGAAACCTTTTTCGACCAAATAAACCCTAGACATGTGTTTGGTTCATATTGGTTCGGCTGAGATGAGTTGAGTGAAATCCATTTTTATGGGTATTTGGTTTGGGCTTTACTAATCGGCGACCAAGGCTTGAGTCATTTCACAGGGAATATTCCTCCGAGATACGGTTTGAGTTTGTCTCTCTAATTAAAGCAAACACAGAGGTAACCACTTCTCCCCAAGCCAAATTGATGTAACTGGTGGTGACAGTGCAGGAGCGAGGATACGGAGATGGAGGGAGCATAGGCGAGCTCTATGTTCATATGTCCAGATACATTGGTAACCAGTGTATATCTGCATATGTTCATATATGATATGCCCAGCTTATTACTGGACGGACATGAGACATCGTCATGTAGAATCTTCAGCTGGATTGGATCAGACCTGACGACGACAACAAGAAACCTACTCCTCTGAGCAGACAGTTTAGCCGGCGGCCGGCCGATGCGTGTCGAGATGTCATTCTCGAACACAGAGCAATAAAACACAGAGCAATAATACATACTCCTAGATCTCATCGAAATGCGCGTATATAAATAGACGGCCCTTGGATTGCTACAGGTCACAATCACACAATCATACGAACTTCGTTGTGAGCAGTAGGCACGAAGATGGTAAGCTCATCACTTGATTCTGTGCCGGCAAGATCGAGGCGGCGAGGCCGATGGCGACAATACAGGAGCACTTCCTGTTTGTGACCGATCCGATGCAGAGCCACATTGACCCGGCGCGGCGGCTGGCGGTGCGCGTCGCGGCGGCGATGCCCAACGCGCGCGTCACCTTCTCCACCGCCGTCAGCGGCCACCGCCACATGTTCCCACACCTGACGTCCCCCGACGGCGAGGTCATCCAGGGCGTCGTCTCGTTCATCCCCTACTCGGAAGGCTTCGACAGCGGGTTCAACACTGACAAGCACGGCCACGGCGTCGGCGCGTACAGGGAGCGCGCGCGCGAGGTCGGGTCCGAGACGCTCGCTTCCATCGTCGCCCGCCTCGCCAGGCGGGGGCACCCCGTGACCCGCGTCGTGTACACCGCGCTCGTCGGGTGGGTCCCCGCGGTCGCGCGCGCGCACGGCGTCCCCGCGGCGCTGTACTGGGTCAAGCCGGCCACGGTGTTCGCCGTGTACTACCACTACTTCCACGGCCACGGCCACGGCGCGCTCCTGGACCCTCGCGCCGCCGCCGTCCGCCTGCCGGGCTTCCCGCCGCTTAAGGCCGACGCGCTGCCGTCCTTCGCGTCCATGGCCACGCCGGGGAGCCGCAACTACCTGACGCTCGACACGCTGCGCGACATCTTCCTGGCGCTGGACGAGCACAGGCCCACGGCGGTGCTCGTGGACACGTTCGACGCGCTGGAGCCCGAGGCGCTGCGCGCGGTGCCGGGGTTCAACCTCGTCGCCGTGGGCCCGGTGGTGGTGGACGAGCCGTGCAGGCCATGCGTACGTGGACTGGCTGGACACGAAGCCGACGCGCTCCGTGGTGTTGGTGTCCTTCGGCAGCATCCTCTCGTTGAGCAAGCGGCAGGACGAGGAGCTGAGGCGCGGCCTGGAGGCCACCGGCCGGGCGTACCTCCTGGTGGCGCGCAAGGGCAACAGCGGCGGCGGTGGGAGTGACAGCGGGCAGGGGATGGTGGTGGAGTGGTGCAACCAGACGAAGGTCCTGTCGCACGACGCCGTCGGGTGCTTCGTCACGCACTGCCGGTGGGACTCGACGCTGGGAAGCATCACGGGCGGCGTGCCGATGGTGGCCGTGCCGAGGTGGGCGGACCAGCCGACCGTGGCAGCACTAGTGGAGGCGTATGCGGGCGTGGGCGTGCGTGCGTGGGCGGACGGCGACGGGGTGGTGGGGCGTGGTGAGCTCCAGCGGTGCGTCGAGATGGTCATGGGAAGCACGGGCAGTGCTTCGGCAGTGAGGGCACGAGCAGAGTGCTGGGGCCAACGCGCCAAAGAGGCGGCCGCCGTCGGGGGGACGTCGCAGAGGAATCTCCGAGCGTTTGCGTCCGGGCTGTGACTTGTGAGCGACGCACCCATGCTCAAAATAAACACGGATTTTACAATGAGCATTCACGGATTTGACTTGTGAGTCACGCATATGGTCAAAATAAACACGGATTTCACAATGAGCATTCACGTAAATAATGTTTGTTGACAAGAAATGAGCCCACTGCTCATTGACGGTAACAATCGACACTGGACAGCAACTTCGTCGTCTTTGTTTCTTGCGGTCTAGAATAAAACATGGCCCACGTAAAATAACACGGTAGCTATTTATTATTATCAAAATATTCAGTCGTTTTGACTTTTCTAGATATACAGACATGGCTATGTGCAGATAGTAAACGAATAACAAAAAAAAAGCCAAAACAACATGTAATCAGCAACAAAGGGAGTCTGTGAAAATAATTAGAACAACTTAGCTTAACTTTCCTTGGCTGCTATGTATGTTCGTTAAGTTCAATAATAGAACAAAGTGTTTGGCTATTAACCAAATTGCAAGAGTCAAGCTATATAATAGTGGTCTCTTATTTGTCTATAAGAAACTTTTTTATTATTAATTTTACTCATGTCCCACCTTCTCTTTCCTAATCGTCCTCACATTCATTTAGTGCATGGACCCACTATTGCCTATGCATCTGTGTCCAACTTGTTACTTGTATGAGGCCAGTCTCAATGGAGAGTTTCATGGTATTGTTTACAAGACTGCCATGTTATATATAAATGAAATGACATAGGCATTTAATTTCATGACTCATGGAGAGTTGGTAATCATGCCAAGAGAGTTTCATCCCCATAAAATTCACTTCTTCTCTCTTATTAAAAACGTTGTCACATCATCAAAAACACTTATATGACAGCTTATTAAATACAAATGAAACTCTGATGAAACCCCCACTAAAACTGGCCTGAGAGTCAAGCTCTCCTCTCTATCCTTCTCTCCTCCACATCAACATTTGCTTGGCTATAAGCCAATTATTGTACCTGCTCTTATATGATACATATCCAAATATGACTCTAAGTCTACTTGTGGCTTAGTCCATATTTAAGTCAAGTCTCCAAGACATTACTGCTCTTCCAAACACAACATAAGATGTTGCAATTTTAATTCTACAACAGTTTACTTTCGAGTAGAACAAAAATTCACTGGTCATCATACAACTTTGCCCTCAATGCAACACAATTTACTGCATCTCCTCCCTGTAGAACAGAAACTGCGAGATGTTACCAATGGCTCACAGCCTCACTAGGTATCGCTCATAATAATCCATGTAAAAGTCTCCTAATTTCAACAGAGTGCATTAATGTTATCCTGGTCAACCTCACAACAGATCTGTCCAATTGAAGTTACAAATCGGAACAGGTTCAAGAATCAAGCTTATTCCTTGTGGTCCCTGCCCTTCTTTCTCTTCCATTTGAGATATATTTGGATAGAGAGGCCTAAGAAGACCATCACAACGCTACCCCATTGCTTCAATGATAATGGATTGCCACTGATGACGGATGAAACCACAATGCTCATGAATTTACGGGTGGTAGTGATTGTTGTGTTAGTAAGAGAGCCAAACCGGCTGATGGTTAAAAAGATGAAGTTCTGCCCCACGGCGCCACATAGGCAGAACAGGAAAATGTCCCAGGCCACCTCTGGGTTCTCCTGGCAAAATCTCAATGCCTCAAAACCATTTGCATATGGCCAATTACTGAATAGTAATGGCGCAACAAACATAATTACAGCATTATATATGGTCCCCCAGAGGTTCATGCCAAGCATTATATCCCATGGGTTTGTCTTTGGGTACCTACAACAAACATTTCTTTTATTTAGAATAATCATCACAATGTTTCATGATAGCTTGGTATGAAATAGAGAGGATATAATTACCTTGACTTTATTAAATCTTGGGTCGAGTTAGTATACCCATCAAAAGCTAAGTTGAGGAAGCACAATGTATAGCCAAGAGGTGCATTAGGGTTGGCAAGCTTCTTAATTGTCTTGGAGCTTGTCTGATAAGTAGCAGAAGATAGATTTTAGAAGTTCAGCACTTGCACAGAGCAGTATAGTTAAAAAGCTACATGTTTAATAAAAGCAATAGTGATCCAATTGAAATAATGGTATGGGTCAAATTTAGATAGTTTTCTTTCAGGTGGTGCCATAACCAAACACCACAGAGTTCTTGATCTAACGATTTGATCAGCCTTGCAAGTCTTATTTCATAAAAATAAAGGACATCGAAGAAACAGAATATGAAGAAAATATTTTCTATGTTTAATTCTTGAATGAAAATTTACCCCAAATGTTTCATCTTTAAAATAAAACATGCCAGTATAAACTTCATCCTGTTTTTGGACTTATTCCAGTATCATGAAAAGGTGCAAACTAGATGAGTTAGAAGGCTATCAGATGCACCAGAAAAACATTAGCTCATTAGTATGGCAGTTGATGAATCAACAAATTGAAGATCATCTTACCTTCAACAACGCAAAGGAGGACACACCGCCAGCAACAAGAAAGGTGCAAAAATACTCTGGAAGTGTGTACTTCACACCATAGAGAAGAGTTCCCATCAACATTACTGTATAAATTGAATTGCTAGTCAGAGGAGAATCATCAAATATGCAGAATGCAATGTTAAGGAAGAATACATTTCTTTAAGAAAAAAAATACTTAGATACATACAAACAATTACTAATCCAACAACTCATCGAATAGTTTCGGTAATATAAACTATTCGAATAGTTTCGGTAAGCAATGCACATAAGATCCAACTCATAGTATATTGGCGACTTACACAGTTAAATCATGTAGGCAAATAAGATAGAACACCCATGAGTTTAGTTGGCAAAAGAGGTTTACCTTAATTAGTATTCACCCTGTGATGATTTTGTAAATGAAAAGAAGGTAAGGCACAAACACATTCATTTTCTTAGAACCGTATGGGCTTAGATGTCAGGGGCAATTAATATCTTATGATCCCTAATAAAACACGTTGAGCCAACATGGATATCAATAAAAATATCCCCATCCTTGTTCCTGCTAATGCAAAATTATACTCGTAATATTGTTGAGCAGGGTATGTCTCAACTTAAAAGAAAAAGGCATTATCTTTTGTTGCACTTTCATTCTGCTCTCTGTAGTTTTCTTTACTCAGCGAAATAAATTAAATTGGACTGTCCAAGAAGAAAAGAACAGGCGACCCTGAGATGCAATGTACACTGCCAATACTTTACACATACACTAGGCACTAGGCAGTGTGTGTAAGTAAATGTAGACTTACCAGGAATCATCTTAGAAGATTTTGCCAACACCTGTTCACACCAACAGTAAATCAGTCAGGATTCATATTCGTTTACTGGAGATTGTTATACAACCACATGAAAAGAAACTAATTGTGATTCCTCTTTTCAAGTATCTAGCTAAATTAGAAAAGTTGATTCCACACAAGGGGACACATTAAAGAACTTGGTATTCAGAAAGGAAATATAGCTTTATCCCTTTGTTTCCAGTAAATCTGAGGACACATAATATCAAACAATGACTGCAACTGTATGTGGTTCAAAGCCCTGCTATATTGAGCAAGCATGATTGGAAGCCTATACTTGTAAGTCTACTGACATAACAGAACATTAAGTCATCTAAATATTAATAGCATATATGAGTTGCATACTTAGTACAAGAACATCATACAAATAATTCATATGCCATCATGAAGTAAAAAATTCATAACACACGTCCTTCAATAATCAATATTAGGATGTTCAGAGGATCTTAAAGAGTCATCTAACTTGATTTGTGGACAAGTTCACATGAACAAAGGAGTTTGTCATTCTTGTCGAATGGTGACAAAATCAAATCCAGTTGAACTGAAACTCCCAACATGGCAACCTGTACTACAATATCAAATGCAGTACCACATGTGCCCAACACATGGTTCCACAAAAATCATACCAACTGCCACTACGCCAGCATCTATACTTCCAAGCAATGCATTGTTCTTCCTAAATGATCACTTAAGGAAGCACTTCCACAGAGCTCCCTATAGTCAATTAACTCTATCATAACATCTCAATCCATAAGTGTCAGTAAACAATATTGTTTACTGACAGAAACCTAATATTAACATAACACAATGTCCGGGACAGTGCATAAAACAACCAAGGAAGGTGAGATAGCAAAAGCAGGTGGAGCCATACCTGAGCCGGATAGCTGATGTACTTGAGAGCCTCGATCCCCATGGTCGGCCCGATGGTATTGGTGACGCTGACGCCCCAGTACTTCCATAGCGGCGCGCGGCCCTCGGAGCTACTCCCGCTTGACCATAGCTTAATCACTTGAAAAGCAAGACAAAGTCAGAAACCCTCGTATGCCATAGCCACCCACACAGTAACACAGCGACGGAATCGATCACCACGAGCCCACGACGCTGCACGAAATGCATTTAGGCAACCACGCGGAGCGAGAGGAAAGGAAGAGGGCGCTCACTTATGAAGGACCAGACGAAGCAGATGACGTTCTGCGCGAAGTTGAGGAACGCAAGGTGCTCGAACCGCCGCGCCTCCGGCCCGAACTGCTTCGTGGATCTGAACCACCAGCGAGCAAACTCACCAAATTGATCCCAGCTTTCTCTAATTGTGTGTCGGAGTTCGGACAGCTTTAGAGAGAGAGAAAGAGAGGGCTTACAGAGTCTCCTGGAGGACGCCCTGGTAGATGTAGGCGGACCAGATCCCGGCGACACAGAAGGCGAGGACGGCCACGCGCCCCGCCATGCTCCCGCCGCCGCCGACGCCGCGGTCGCGGGGGCGGGGACGGACGACGCCGTTGGCACCGTCGCCGCGGCCCCGGCGCGCGGCGGCCATGGTGTCGATTCGCCGGCCGGCGACGGCGAGGGATCAGCAGAATCGGCACTAGTGGGGGTTCGATGCGCGGTGGACCGGTGCTCGCCGAGTGGAAGCGGGAGCGCGTGTTATAGGAGAGGGAGCCCAACGACACCGTGGGGAAGGAGGGAAGGGCGCGTAAGAGAGGTGACGTGGCGTAGTGCGATTGGACGGAGCATGCCAGGACAGACGCCCGATTGGCTGGATGGCGTGGAAGGGTGACGGCCCGAGCGTGCGTCTGCGGTCAGATCTTGGGCTTATTGGACTGTGGGTTGGGCCGGAAACGATGGTTGTGGCACTACAGAAAACAGAGTTATTAAGCGAGAAAGAAAGTAAACGAGGAACGGCTTGCTGGCTCCCGGACGCCCGAACATCTAAACCTGTAGTCTGTTTTCGCGCCATTTTACGCGCCCACACGGGCCCGTGTCGTCCCAAACGTCACTAACACCAAAAAGAGGGGGAGGGGCGGCGGATGCCCAGCCGGCGTCGGGAGGAGGAAGAGACACCAAAGCGAGGCAACACAAAACGAGGAGGGAATGCCACACATGATCTACTTTTGAAACATCCAGATGCAACACTTGAACATACGTCCGAGGTAGATTAAACACTTAAAAAACACTTGAAAACACGTGTGTAGCCATTGCAAACATACGTAAACATCTAGACACTTGCATATATTTGTAACATCTAGATCTAATTTTACAACATTCAAATAAAACACTTGCAACATACGTCAGAAACAGATAAAACATTTGGAAAACATACGTGTATAGTCATTGCCACATGTGCAACACCCCGATCTACTTTTGCAACATCGATATAAAACACTTGCAATATACCTCTGAAACACTAAACATGTGCTTGCAACATACACATTCAGCATTGGACGAATGGATGCTCTTAGCTCACAGACCTCGATGACGGCGTGAAGATCAACGCCGGTGCGGAATGGGGGGAGGGGGGGGGGGGAGTGCGTTGCAACGGGTGGGCGGGTGCAGTGCCCACAGTGAATGACCCCCACGGTAGAGAAGGCCACGGCGGACGGACAGGTGCGGTGCCTGTGGCGTAGCGCCCCTGCACAGGCATCACCGCGCGGGAGCGAGGATTGGGGGAGGGCGCGCAAGCATTGCGGACGCGAACAGAAGTGAGGAGTGAGGGGCACGAACTGGGAAGTGCGGTGTCCGGACGATCGAGCGGCCCAAGAAGAGCATTACCGATCGAAGAAAGCTCGTGGCGCCTTGACACAGAGATCTTGGGCTATCGAAGAGAGCTCGCACCGCATTGGGAATGCGGCGAGTTTGGGGTTGTTACAGGGCGGCAAGATGATGGTTGAGCTCCGAGTTGGGGCGGAGGAAATGCAGAACGAAGCGGGTCAGGGTGGCCACTGGCCATGGCGGCGAGAACGCCGTCTGGGACGAGTAGAGTAGGGCGTGAAGCGAGCGCAAGGAGTGAGCGTGCAGCCGCGAGACCATGTGAAGAAGACGATGAACATAAGATGTGATGAAGACACTGCGATGCAACGAACTTTACATAGACAAAACTATCGTGCTATGTATCACCTGCCGCCGCAGGAAATACAAGGGAAGAAACCGGAACAACGAAGTTGGCAGCGAAGGCCTCCATCGCCGCCCCGTCGAGCGCCACCGACACCTGTACGCCGCCGTCCTTGGCGCCAAGCAGCGTCACCATCTGCCTCACGAACAGGGACACCAGCTCGACGCGGGTCGGCGCGCCCCACCCAAAGTCCGTCTCGTACGCCATGAACCGGTGCGACGACCCCACGGCCACGAACCTCTCCTGCGGGACGGCGCGGTAGGCCGCCATCCAGCTCTCGGCGTCCGACAGCGGGTCGCCCCCGAGCTCCTCCAGGTGCGCGCGGATCGCGTCCTGGATGGCCGCGGCGGCGCGCGCGACGCCGCCCTCGCCGCGCCGCAGGTCGCCCGCGCTGGCCCGCGCGAAGCACGGCTTGACGCAGGTCCCGAAGAAGGCGTCCCCGAGCGGCGGGCGCAGGCGGTTGCGGCAGTCCGCGATGACCATGAGTTGGACGTCGTCGGCGTCGTGGATGGACGGCTTGGCCCGCACGACGGACGTCCACGCCAGGGACGAGATGGCCACGTAGGTGCTCGGCGGTTTGGACGGTTCGCCGCCGTTGACTGTTCTGCTCTGTTCAAGGATGTGCTGCTTCAGGGACCGGATCTCGTCGGCGCGGAGCAGGAAGGTTCTTCTGCTCTGCTGCATGATCTCCGGTTTGGACGACGCAGACCTGAGCTATTCGATTGTCGGATTGTTCAATTCGTGTAGATCAATTTCACGAGAAAATATTTCGGAATTCAGATTAGAAGAGACGGTGGCATAAATACTCGAAGATTACCAGGGGCAGCGCCGGCGCGACCAAGCTCAGTACCGTGCGGGTCATCTCGGCAGCCTTGGGGTGCCGAATGCCGGCCCGGTCAAACGTCGGCTGCACGAAGCCAGGCGCCGCGAGGGAGCCGGGGCCCTCCCGCGACGCCGTTGACCACGCCCTCAAGAACCGCCACACCGCCTGGCCGTCTGCCACCGCGTGCCGGATCGACACCCCAACTGCCACGGCGCCGCCCCCGCCGGCGGGCCTTGTGACCTGCACGGCGAGAACCGGGGCGGGCAGCTGCCTCGCCTCGAGATCCGGGACGAGCGGCACGAACGCGCGCGTGTCGTGCTCGGCGTCGCTGGCCAGGCGGCGCATGCCGTCGGCGCCGCCGGAGAACTCGGCCTCGACGAACCTGACCCCCGAGGAGACGGCGGTGGGGGAGAAGTCGAGGACGACGTCGCCGGAGGCTGGGCGGAAGGCGAGATTGCCGGCGAGGGGGAGGAAGACTGCGAGAGTGGCGGCGAGGGAAGACTGTAGCGCGCTCACGACCGACGGGAACGGCGGGAGGTCGGGCCCGTCGAAGAAGAACAGCCGCTGGATTGTCTTGGAGATCTGCAGCAGGTCCAAGAAGGACAGCTTGTGCTCCCCGTCGCACGGCGGCGACAGGCCGTCGGTTTGCACGGGATGGACATGGCTGGTGTTGAGAACACACACCTGAGAGCTCATGGCGGAAACTAGCATTAGGATACTACTCGCTGACGATGAGGTGTGAGCTCACCCAATTAATACAGCATCTGGATCCAGCGTTGGGCTGCCTCCTCGCCTCCTCGGCTCGTCCTGTGCCGACAGGAAGCTGAAAAGCTGAGAGCCGCCACCACCATTCCACCAAGCACCAACGCCTTCCACTTCCATGCCTCCCTCCCACACCACCCAAAAAAAAAAACGTTAGGCAGCGCCGGCCTAACCGCGAACAATAGATTTGTCCTCTCCCGTCTCCGGCCGTTATCGTTGCTGTTTCTCTAGCCCGTGGCGAGATGTCTCGTAGCTGTTTCCATAGCGCGCACAAGGTGTTCGACGGAATGCCGTGGACACATTGCGGCCACCTTTGCAGAGTTTGCTGCGTGGGCGTGGAGCCCCGTACTAGTAGCGTGTGGTTCAGGTGATGATGCAAGAAAGGTCCTTGAAGAGAAGATCTGCCCTGGGAAGTAGTTTGATTCCTCTCTCAGGATTTGTTGCTCCAATCATCACAACCCCAGAGAATAAGAGGAAATGATCAGTCTAATAAGCTGGGCCTCGGTTTATAACATTCCAAAATATCGTCAGGTATTACTGAATAGCTCTTTTATATTGGCACTATTCTTCAGATATTTCTTGGGGTGTCATCCACATGTATTACACGTAGTCACTACCCTTCTTATTTATTAAAGGAAAAAGTCCATATTACTCCCTCCAAATTTGGCCTATGTCTAAATAACCCCCCAAACTAACATTTAGTTCAATTTACTCCCTCCAACTATTTAAGTTGGTCCAACTAACACCTTAAAGAGTTTTTTCTTGTTGTTTCTCTATGTACAAATTATATTTTAGTTTTAAATTTTGTGAGGTGATAGAAGACATTGTATTTTGTATTAGAAAAATGCACTGTGAATTTTTCATCATTATGTTTTATACGATATTGTATCTCCAGTGTTAATTTATTATTAAATTTCCTAAGCTATCAAAATAGTGGCAAAAAGTTAAGACATTTTTCTAACATAACTTATGATGTCCTCTATCATATCACAAAATTTGATATGACTCAACTAATACGTGGATAAACAAAAATAACAAACCAAGTTAAGGGGTAAACTAGACCAACTGAAATAGTTGGAGGGAGTAAATTGAACCAAATATAAGTTTAAGGAGTAATATGGACATATGCCAAACTTAAGGGGAGTAATTTGGACTTTTTCCTTTATTAAAATTAACAAACTAGATTTAACTAACAAGATAATATCAGTGGGAAATGAAATTTCGTTTGCATAAATCAGAATTCAGAAAGATTGACTTGGCTTTATGAATTACACATAGATTTGTTCAATGTGCTTGCTCCTGTGTTCTTTCTGCTATCTGACTTTCGAATGTACCTTCATTGTTTCTTAATGGGTAGAGTCTTTCTTTGATTTTATGAAGTTCTTTTACAACATCCCGCATTTGCATCCGCTCTGCAGGTAGTTGTTTTGAACAGATGAGGCCAGTCCTCAGAATGGAAGCAAGGCATGAGAGTGTTGCTTCCTTGTTAAGGAGTGAGTTTGGGTCCCTCTCCGTGTCTTCACTTGATGGAATGAGATTGTGGTCAGCTACAAGCTTAACATGATTAGGAAATGCTGCCGCAACAAAACTATGAAGGTTGAATTCTGCCTGAAAATTTTCTTCAGTAGGACTTCTTCCAGTGAACATCTCTAGTAAAAGTATTCCATAACTGTAGACGTCTCCACAGGTGGTAACTTCATTGCCAAGTCCATATTCTGCGAGTATGTGATTGCATGAAAGTCAAAAGTCAGTGTGTTAATACCAAAGCAGATGACACAAAATTTTAGATATCACTGATGTTAATGCCAATTGCCAAATCAGATAATGGATAATGCACAAGTTATGCAAATGGGAAAATGTCACAACAGATCAAACTGTAAATTATCTCAAATGATTTATATATTCCACAAGGTTTCAATGTACTTTAGGGTGTAAAATATTTTGCTTTCCAAACAGAAGGGCAAAAAAGGGTGAAGTGCAATTGTGGAACCATTTTCAATTGAATACAACTAATCATTTTATTGTATACAAGTGAACATAAGTAAGTGGTGAAATGTTTGATATCAATATGGCATGTGATAAATTTGCACACCTGGAGCGGCATATCCAAGGGTCCCCCTAAATGCGGTCCATCCTGATGACTGAAATTGATTTCTATCTTGTTGATTTATGAACCTTGCTAGACCAAAATCGCCAACATGAGCCACCATGTCACTGTCCAGAAGGATATTGCTTGGCTTAAGATCACAGTGGACAACTGGCTTTGGCTTGAAATCATGAAGATACTCCACTGCAGATCCTACATCGATGACAATGCTTAGCCTTTGACAAAGGTTCAGAGCTTGTTGACCACCATGCTCGCCCTTGTTAACATGCAGCCATTTGTCCAGATTGCCATTTGGTAGATATTCAAAAACTAAAGCTTTAAAATCATATTGTCTTGGATCTATAGTTGAGCAGGCTGTTAAGATCTTCACAAGATTCCGATGCCGAAGATATCTTAGGGTTTCACATTCTGCAAGAAAACTATGGGATGCTCCCCTCTCCTGGAGCTTGAGTATCTTCACTGCAACAATACTATGTTCGCCGAGGCTCATATTTCCCCTGTACACTGAACCAAATCTTCCTTCACCAATAAGATTTGCAGTGGAGAACCCATCTGTTGCTCTAGACAGATCAACATAAGAAACTCTTGGTAGTTGGCTGCTAGAAGCTATTGGATCTAATTGTTTTTTATCAGATTTATGTTTCCCATATTGAAATATGAGAAAAGATATGAAGATGAGAGATAAAATTGTTGACACTGACACCACTACTGGTAACCTTGGAAAACTTTTCTTTCTCGTTGATTGCTTCAAGCATGGTGGCAAACCTAATTCCGGGATACCACCACACAGACCATCGTTTCCAACAATTGAGAATGCTGTTGCATTATGAAATATCCCAGCATCTGGAACTTCACCTATCAAGTTGTTGAAGGAGAGGTTCAGATATGTGAGACCAGCAAAGCTGCTAAAAAATTCTGGAATGGTCCCAGATAGGTTGTTGCTTGAAATGTCCAGCTCCTGAAGGCCTGTTAACTTCTTCATTGTAGAAGGAATTGAACCATGAAGGAGATTCTGTCTAACATAAAGATACTGCAAGCTTTGACAGCCTCCGATGGAGACAGGAATTTCACCAGTTAGCATGTTGCCCATGAAATCAACAACTACCATGTTCCTCAACAAACCCAGCTCTGAAGGTATTGGGCCTACTAGCATGTTGTTCTGGAAGCTTAAATCTATTATTGTGTTGGCTAAGAAAAGCTCATTTGGTATTTTGCCGGTAAGATTGTTATTATCAAGGCTTAATATACCCAATGAGCATTTTCCAAGAGATGGAGGAATTTGCCCGGTAAGTTCATTGCCAGTTAGATAGAGTTCAATCAACTGAGTGA
Organism: Saccharum hybrid cultivar R570; assembly: GCA_038087645.1. NCBI lineage: Eukaryota > Viridiplantae > Streptophyta > Magnoliopsida > Poales > Poaceae > Saccharum > Saccharum hybrid cultivar. The sequence goes on from JAQSUU010000810.1 coordinate 1,448,992, forward strand.
GATTTCCAAGTGTCGGTGGGATCTCTCCTGATAGTCTGTTTTCAACTAGAGATATCACATTCAATTTTGAAAGCGTACCGAGAGAAGAAGGTATGGGTCCAGTGAGGAGGTTTGGACCCATGTAAAGCGCCATTAAATTGGTGAGTCCTCCAATTCCCTCTGGTATATTTCCCTCTATCTCATTGTTGAGAATCTCAAGGCGTTCCAGACTGGTAGAAAGATTAGAGAGTGAGTTCGGTAGAACACCCCTAAGCCTGTTGAAACTCAATTGCAGGACTTGTAGATGGCTGCAATTTGTCAAAGCATCCAAGAAGGCCCAGTCAGCAGCTTGATTTGTCTCTAGCATGTTGTAATCCAGGCGCAGTTTCAACAAAATCTTGAGGTTTCCTACACTTGAAGGAATTGTGCCATAGAACGAGTTATTATCTAATTGAACTATGCTGAGCATTGAACAGTTGAAAAGTGATAAAGGGATGTGGCCATGAAATTTGTTTCCATTCAACGCAAGTCCCCGGAGATGAGGAAACTTCTCTCCAAAATAGTCTGGCAAAATTCCACCTAGCCTGTTATTTTGCATATCCAACTTCTGAAGAGAGGAAATGTTAAATAACGATGGCGGGATCATCCCCACGAGGTTGTTGAATTGCAAACCAAGATAAACTAGATTAAGAAGATTCCCAAATGATGGAGGAATGGTGCCTGTGAGCATGTTTACTCCTAGAGAGAGATGGTTGAGACCATAAAGATTTCCCAAGGAATGAGGAATCTTACCACTAAGATAATTTCTTGCAAATCTCAGTTCAGTGAGGAAAGAAAGGTTGCCTAATGATGGAGGGATGTCCCCAACAAGGTTGTTGCCTGCTAAACTGAAAGTGTTAAGATAAGGAAGGTCACCAAATGATGGTGAGATGGTTCCAGAGAGACTGTTGTTTTCTAGAATCAACCATGCCAACGAGGAGAGATTGCTTAAAGAAGCTGGAACAGATCCAGACAGTTTGTTATTCCCGAAGTCCATGTACTGCAAAGAATGAAGCTTGGCAATTGCTGCTGGGATGGAGCCAGTAAGGCCATTATTGCTCAGATCAAGCAAGTATAATTTTTTCAAGTTACCTAATTCAGGGGGGAATGCTCCCATTTAGGCCATTGTCAAAAAGATTGAGGAGCTCAAGATTTTGCAGAGTACCAATCTCACTCGGGATCTCTCCTTCAAGATAATTAGCAAAAAGTTCAATTGTTCTGAGGACTGAACAGCGGCTTAGGTTGGCTGGAATTGTTCCTTGGAGGTTATTATACCACAGGCTTATGGTCTGGAGCTTTGAGCAGCGAGAAAGATCAAACGGAATCTCTCCCCCGAGAGCGTTGTCACTCAGGTTTAGATGCTTAAGATCACCAAGAAGGCCGAGCTCATGTGGTATGTGTCCACTAAACTGGTTCATTGGCATGTGGAGCTTTCTGAGGTACGTGAGGTTCGAGATGGAAGGAGAGATCGTACCGACCAGACCGAGGGAGCCGAGGTCGAGACCCACAACGCGACCACGACGATGGCCATGCTTCCCGCACGCCACACCTTGCCATCTACAGAAATGGAGCGACTTGTTGCCCCATGAGGACAGCGCTCCAAAGGGATCCTTTGTTATGAGTGACCTGAACGTGAGGAGCACGGAGTGGTCCGAGAAGTTGGTGGCTGTGGCAGCAGGAGGTGAAGCTTTGGCAATGGAAGAGGCGAAGCATGAGGTGCTAAGCATCAGAGCAGCTGCAAGCAGCAGGAGGGTTGCTGCTGCCCAATATTTACCTGTCAAAGGTCTTAGCTCCATTGAACTAAGATGATCAAGAGGTGAACTATGTGAGTAGTATGTATGTGTAATGCATTGCATCTCAAGTCTGGCCATCTGTCTTAAATACTTTCATTCGGAATCTTAGGGTGTGTTTAGATGGTTGTAAAGTGTGTGTAAAGTTCCTGTAGCACTTTTTGTTGTTATTTGGTAAAATTTATCCAATCATTGACTAACTAGGCTCAAAAGATTCGTCTCGACATTTACAGACAAACTGTGCAATTAGTTATTTTTTTACCTACATTTAATGCTCCATGCATGCGTCTAAAGATCTGATGTGACGGGAAATCTTGTAAAATTTTTAGAATTTTGAAGGAACTAATAGTACTATGGTTGAAGTCATATGTGAGGGGGACAGGACTGGCTGCAGCGTACGCCGCGGTTAAACGTAGGCCATCTGTCATCGTTCGGAATGCTAGACTGCTAGTATGGTTGAAGTCTTTTTTTTTCTTTTTGGTGTGAGGGGGACAGGACTGGCTGCCGCGTACGCCACGGTCCACTGATAGTCTACCCGGCCTGGTATATAGTACAGTACGTAGCATGATTTGAGCCTGACTGGGTGACTTAACTGGCACGGCACACGGCACCGGGGAAGAAAATTGGACACCTTTTCAGTGCTTACCGTCAAACAAGGCATTGTTTAGATGATAAATTTGGGAGGCTAAATCTGCATAATAAATGTCACGTCACATTGTAGCAATTTTATTTTTATTTGGTAATAATTGTCTAAATCTTGATTAATTAGGCTCTAAATGTTCGTCTCGTAAAGTACAACAAAACTGTGCAATTAGTTTTTTATTTCATCTATATTTAGTACTCTATATATGTGCCGGCATTTTGATGTGACGGGGAATAGGAATTCTGCATAGTGAATTTGGAAGGCAAAATCTGGAATCTAAACCAGGCCCAAGTCGGGGACGGATGAGAATAATGCATCTGTTCCTTCTCTCCTCAATCAAGATGCATTTCGTAACTTTCTTCTAGATCATTTGTTTTTCAAGCAACTTATTTAGTTTGAAAGGCTTTGGGACTGCTGTTATTTTCTTCTACATATATGGCATCGACTCTTTAATTTGGTAGTTCTTGTCGACAGAATCATCTGTTATTTGTTTAACGTTTGATTTAGTTTGAGTTACTAGTTATAACATGGGTCAATATATAGTTTGTTCTCTTGTGTGAGTCTCTGATGTACACAGGAGTGTTCACACCAGTTTCCACCAAAGAATGCTACGTGTGTTAATTAAGACTTATTAGTACTAGTGTTAATTAAGACTTATAAGTACTAGGAGACGACACCAGTTTCCACCGAAGAGTGCTACGTGTCTTAGTTAAGATTTATTAGTACCAATAAACATATGTTCATCTGTTGCAACGAAACCTATAATTTATTGTTGGTGCATGGCCGAGCGTAGGGACCTGCCGACATCTCAGTTCTTTGTTTTTTTCTAGAGAGTGAGGGATGCGCAAAGGAACAACACGCCATGCGATGCGACATTTTCTTAACCTCTTTTTAAATAATATTTCTAAACTAATTTCTTTTTTGTTTTTGTTAGGCGTAGTAGTGTGATAAGATAACTCCATCGTGTCACATGCGCCTGCGACGAAGATGCCAATGCCAATGCGGGTGTGGATGACTAGGTATGAAAACGGAGGTGATTATCTTCCCCATATCCTAATCTATTTTTTTTGTCGGGTTCAGAGCAGATCAGATATGGATTCGAATGCGAATACAGATTTTTTTTAGATGTCAGAAATGACACGGACTTGGACCGGTGTCGGAGCGGAAGCGCACTTTTTTAAAGTCGGATAATATGTGCTTACGTGTTGTTTTTTATGATGAGAAACAATTCAAACCAAAGTCATAAAGCGGCAATACAACATGAAATAATCACCATCAATCCACCACTAAGATTTAAGATAACTCCTTAAAATATTCGGATTAAGCGTCGGATGAGAGCTCAGGCACAGAACGCTGAAAATCAATACACGAGTCGTAACTCAAAGTGCCGAAAATGTAAGTTGCTTTAGCTTTTCTATCTAGATACTTTTATTATACAACTAGATAAATATGTATCTAAATACAGTACGTAATAAAACAGTGCATCTAAAAAAGTTAAAACAACTAACAATTCCGAAGGTATAGTACAATACATAGCAGAAACCTAGGATCAAGTTATCGACAACTGGGGAAACCAAGAGTTTGTTTAGACCAAAAATACAAGTTTCACATGCTATGCCCATGTGTCGGTGAACAAATTCCAACCTTAAAGAATGTTAGAATCTTATAATGTGGTAAACATACAAGGGTAGACAATCTATAACATACCACAAATGTACAATGCCCACCCAAAAAGAATCGAATTGCAAAAATTGTTATCTAGACCAAATGCTAATTACCATCCAGGACTGTTCCTGTAACCTCAATGCTAGACCACGTACAACGCCTTGTACAAATGGAGAGGAACTTCTTTTACATGACTATCGAGTCTGAACATGTGGCGACCTACAATTGTGAGAAGAAAGTTTAAACCCACAAATTATACTAGGAAAATTGATGGTCTACCCTGGACGTGGACATATATTTTGTTTTACATGCATACTACTTAGGCCTAGAAAACATTACATACAACATAGATTTATTCAAGGATATGGGAGCACAGTATTCTTTGACCATTTAATTTTTCTTTGACTTGTGCATATACATAATGGTACTTACCTTCTTTACACAAAAACAAATAATCCGCTGGTGCAGAATGTTGTCGTAATATCTCTACTATTGGTCAGGAGTCAGCACTGCAAAGGAAAAATCAAAGAGCAAACAGTAAGAAAGACCGTAATTGGGTTATCCATCCATGTCATAAGAGCTTAATTATTGGGTGTCAAAACAACTTTGAGATGAACCAGACAATTTAGATTGACAATTCAAATAGCCGAGTCCAACAAAAAAGCATCAAAACAATGATATGATTCATTGTGTAAATATTAAGGTTTCTAATGGGGTAATTTTTTGTGCATACAGTCTATGATTGAACAGTTCCCTTCTACCAGAAAGTCATACTGATTTCAATTATGATAATGGTACAGCATTTTCCTAAGATCCACTAGATACCTAATACTTGATAGTGAGACCTGCAGATAAATTAAGTTACGGTTGTAGCCAGTTCTTAAAGATGATGTTTATGAATGTTCATATCATGTACTATATCATGTTCGTCTTGTTCCAGAGGATTTCTAACACATACGGAGTACATGCTAGCATTCTAGTGATAACAGGTGAGGGCAAGGGATACAGGATACTACTGTGTGTATAATAGAGACACTAGCACCCATTCACTGGATAGTTAACCTACATTTTTTTTTGGTTGAGCTTGGGTTCAAAAGAGATGACTAAAGATTATTGCACTGTACAGTGTAAACTTCCACTACTACTGCTTTTATGCTAATGAAAAATTCCTTCATTGTTCATACCCCAGTGTTCCTCACCATCATTCCCATTCACAAGGACACCGCCATCTGTTGAATCATCAGGTTCAACTTCAACAGCATCCTCCTGGCTTTCCTCGACTCCGTCATCCTCAATGACCTGTAGAAATTCATTTGGTGTCAGCATCATGCAGTAACTTAAGAAAGTAGAAGAGCAATAGAAGCAACTGTGGTAAAAATAATATTAAGGCACCAGCAAATATATGCAGTGTTTCTGAGCTGATCCCAGCTGTTCCTATGAGTTCAAAGGGATGATCAAAAGATAGAAACCAATCCAACACACAAATTGTGCTAGTAACCAACCCAAATGTAATACCTCATGAGCAGGATCTCCATTCTCACTTGGTACTTCTTCCACATTCATACTTTTGAAAACTTCCACAAGGCTCTCATTGGACCTCGCCACATAAGTCATGTACTCCTCAGCAGGTGGGTAGACACCCCTTTTCAGAAGTCAAAACAAGATCTTGTCAGGATACAAGTTAAAATGAAAGTTATGTCTTCAAAACTACATGTCCCACAACGCATTTATCCAAATGGTCCCATAATCTTTGTTATATCAGAGAAAATTGCAGCACACGTAAATTTGCTAGGTGGGTGCATGCATCTCATAAAATATATGCATTCCTTAAATGAATAACAGAATTAGTTTAAGGGGTAAGGTCACTCAAAACCTGACACCGTGGCTGATGTGGCCCTAACTGAGATGCCACATAGATGCGCTCAGTGTCTCAGTTTATCAGTATGAAAAATACTCTCTCATTGCTCCTCCTACCATCTCTCTCTCCAGACTCCAGCACTCCAGCAGTAGCCATAGCTTGGTTCACTGCTGCAGCTGTTGGTGCATCACCTTCGTGGACCCTCCCTAGGTAAGTGGCTAAGATGACGTGGCCACACTGAAGCCACCGGATAGAAGAGGACCATGGAGGAATACGGGGGAGAGGTCACAAGTCAAGTGGGAGTGTCCTTCCCCATCTAGTTTCTAGTGCCATGGTTGATGCAATGTGTGCGTCATTTTGTAGGAGTGAAAAGAAACCTAAAGCCTGTCTTCAATGCACTCTTACAACAAAGAAGATTTCACATTGAATTTAATTCAATAAAACATCTTTTGCAAAAAAGAAAAGAAAAGATAGTAGCCTACGATGATTGGTACTCCCTCTATCTCAAAAAGAATGCAATTTAGAACAGTGCTATGTTAAAGTGTGTCAAGTTTGATCAAATTTATATAAAAAATTACACATATTCATCGAACTAAATAGATACCATAGTATTCATCATGAAATATATTTTCATAATATACTTATTTGGCATAATAAACATTAATATTTTTATCTATATATTTAGTCAAACTTTAGGCATTTTAGCCGAGAACGCACGTATAATTGCATTCTTTTTGGGACGGAGGAAGTATGTTACAGTGTCTGTCATTATTTCAAATACTGCAGTTCAGCGTTAGAATAATCCAACTAGATGATTTTGTGCCAATGTGTTACCTAACAGCAAAGAAGGCACAAATGCATATGAAAACAAATATCAGAAAAGTGCAGGACATGCCAAAATATTTGGTGCAATCGTGAAAACCCTCTTGAAGTACATACCTAGAGGTTTTCAAAAATTTTCAAATGATGCACATCCATAGTGCATCTATAAATGTTCACTGTCACAAAATTTGAGATGCAAAATTATTTTCTAAAAGTTTACATGAAAATGACAAATTTCAGGTGCATATGTACTAGAAGACAAAACCACAGGAATTTTTCTTCCAGTACACATACGCATGAATTTTGTTATTTTCATATGAATTTTTCTAGATTGAATTTGAATCTCAACTTTTGCAACAATGTACATGTATAGATGCACTAGGGATATGCATTGTTTCAAAAAAAAATCCAAGCCTCAAGGTACGTGTTTCAAGGGATTTTTAGGATTGCACCGAATATTTTCCCAGACAACATTGCTCAAAGATTGCCAGAATACTCTTAAGTTTCTATTGAAACTGCACAATATTGATGGATTGCCTATTTAAATGATAGAAGGATACTAAAAGCTTGATAAACTGATTTGATCTATATAATACATAAGACCATAAGGACTAACAAATACCTCTTGGGAGCAACGGTAGCTTCTACATTGAGAGCAATCTGCCAGTCCTCGAACAGGTTTGGGTACTCAGCAGGATCTGCCAGAGATTCTGCAGCTTTGGAGTTCACCTTAAAAGGCACAAAAAAAAGGTCATGAACCAGCACTTGCTAATAGGTTGAATAACAGCAGCAGAGTGTACACATCAGCACAATAACCTAAAGAATTCAGTGTTACATGGTGAATCTTAACTTGATACTGATCTATTTGAAGTAGACAAATTAGAATCCTGCATTCTAAGCATTCCAAAAAAAAATGCAATCCAGCTTCTCCAAAATTCTAAATTTGAACCCAACGCTGATTTTCCTTTGATATCTAGAATACTGGTAATCCGTGAACGGTGCTACCATGACATTATGATACATATACGAGTATATAAAGTAAGACATTGTTTTAAAACCTTAACATCATTGCTTTGTCTTAACAGCTAATCTTACATTCTCAACAACCTCGATGCAACAAGTTACCACCATAAATAGGTAAGCGTTAGTCATTGTTTTTGAAGCGTCGCCTAGGCGTCGCCTAGACGTCGCCTAGGCGACAAGGCGTGCCTAGGGTGCTGGGCGTCGGGGTCGCCACGGCATGCGTGCATATGGCGTCCGCCATATGAGATTAGGCGTCGATTAGGCGTGGAAAGGCGTCGGGCGAGCGCCCAGAGGCCTGTGGCGGACGCCGGAGCAGAGGAAGGCGGAATCAGGCGGGGAATCGAGCGGACGCGATGAAACTGGCGGGAATCGACCGCGTGCGATGAAAGCTGGGCGGGAAATCGACCGCGTTGCGTCCGCGCTAGAAGGAAAAGGGCGGGAATCGACCGCATATATGCTGTTGCGCGGCAAATCTCCCGCTCGGGGGCTTTTACCGCGGGTGCGGGCCGCTGCAGCTTCATGAAGAGAGGAGAGGAAAAGAGGCGGCAGCGGCGGTGGCCCTGCTTCTTGGCGGCGGAGGCTTGCTGCTCCTTGCTCGAGTCCACCGGCCACGCGCACCTCCCGCAAGTCATTTACCGCGAGTGGGGGCGAGGGGAGAGGAAGAGAGAAGGCGGCGGGCGGACCTTGAGCTCTGCTTGGCTGCTCCTCTGCTCGACAGCTCGAGTCCACCGGCCGGCCGCCCCTTCCGAGGAGCCGCCCCTGCATCTCTGCTTGGTCATCCGCACCTGCCGTGGAGCCGCTCCAGCATCTCCGTCGCTGCAGGCATCGGCCATCCGCATCTGCGCGTCCGCCGTGACTGCCTGCCTCCGTCGGCCGTCCGCCTTTCCACAGCTGCCCGTTCGTCTCGTGTCTCAGCCTCCGCCGGCCGTCTGCCGTCCGCCTGGTGTGCCCCTGCCTCCTCTATGTTCCTCTCTGTTCCGCCTAGTATGCCCCTGCCTCCTCTCAGTTCCCTCCGCCTGGTATGGCCTTGCCTGGTACCTGGTGCCTGGTATCCCGTCTCTGCTCTGAGTATTGTAGTATTTAATGCCTTGTGCTCTGCTTTTGCTCATGCTGCGTGCCCTTTGCTCTGAATATTGTATGCTAATGTCTGCTTGTGCACTGAATATTGTATGGTAATGTCTGCTCTTGCTCATGCTGCTTGCGCCTTGCTCGTGCTCTGCTTTTATATTACTGAGCCGTCTTTCTTCAGTCTTATTCACACAAGAATTGGCAACAAACGAGGTATGTATGTGCTGCATTAGTATATAAAATTCTAGCTTACAACGCCTTACAATGTGTGTATGGCGTCGCCTAGGCGTCCGCCACAAACGCCTAGGCGTTGTGAAGGGGGTCGGGCGCCGCGCCTCGCCGCGGCGCCTCAAAAACAATGGCGTTAGTAAGAAATCGTCCATTAACAGTTAAATATTCCAACCATTAGCTTAATTTCCCAATGCTCATATTACTGATAGTTCTACAGTGGTAGACAGAAGAAAGGAAGTGCTATAACACAAGTCAGAAGTGTGTAGAACAATACCAAGCTAATGCATAACGAGTACCATGGATCTAGCACTGAACGTCTTTTTTTATAAGCCTAGGAGTGAGTGGTGGGTGTTGTAAGGGTTTTTCCAAGCCCCTCTTCTTCTTAACATAATGATACATAGCTCTCCTGCGTGTTACAACAACAACATAGCCTTTTGTCCCAAGCAAGTTGGGGTAGGCTAGAGATGAAACCCAAAAGAGACGTGAAACAGGGAGACACATAAAGGGACATAAAGGGCACAAGACAAAAAGAGGTCACGGTTCAGGCACGTTTGTTCTTACAAAATGAGGTGACCATTTATGCTTAAGAGAATTAGAAACAGAGCATATTAAGTCTTCACTTTATGGGAAAATGCGAAGTGTGATTGGAAGGAAGAACAAGGGCAGAGAAAGAATTCATTAGGAAGATACCTTTTGAAGGTCCTTTTTCCATATTGAAACAATATCAGAAACTTTGCTTGGAAGGTAAGATCGCGCCATCAATGCTGCTTCTGGAATACGATTACTGTACAGCAAAGGACCAATTGTCAACATATAACGTCCAAAACAAGATGTTACTGAGTAGGGGAAAATGCATTCAATTGCAGAAGCCTACCTATCAACCAACAATTGAAGACATTCTTCCAATTTGCCTAACATAAATAAGCAAAGGAAAGCAACATTGTTCTTTCCTAGTTCTTTAGCCATGGATGCCAGTTTTGTTATCCCTTCAGCATCTCCAAGTGATGAATATAGAAGCAATAACCCACTAAGGTCTGTAGCTTGAAGGAGACATTCTTCTGCCATCTCGAGCTGCGGTAATTGTATATGCAATAAAGTAGCTGTTTATCTCAAATACGCAGGAGAGCTGCTTATCATATCAGGTAAAGTATCTGTTCAAGTCCAAATGATTGCACTCTAGAGAACCGCAGGGCAAATACATGACAAGGAGGAAGCAGCAAGCTCAATCTAATGGGAAATTATGATAGAAGACTCAAAATTTGTAAAATTGAGAAATGTTATTAAGGCTGAAAGCTAACCATCACAATTACTAAGTACATAGTAACTATTACAACTCAAATGTCAGAGCTAGAGATACTAGTAATTCAGGGAAAAAACATATCAAGCAAAGCACACCTGCGCATGCATGAAAATTTAACACAAATACCTTTCCAGTGGACATAGCAAGTTCCCCCAACTGCTTCCATTTCGATTCACTCCGTGCCTCAATAGCAATTTCCTGCAAAGCAACTAGATCTCAGGGTGCACTTAAGAAAAGGAGAATTTCTTGGATGATGTGTCCTAAACAGTTAAAAGATAAGTGGTATAATTGCACTATGCCTTTGCAACTTCGAGGCTTCCAAGCTGCACAGCCAGGTCAAATCTGTAATTAGGGTCAGTGGCTATATCAAGGGCTTCCTCCAACATGCCACGTGATTCAAGGAAATGTGCCACACTGCAAGCCAAAAGTAAATCACATAAACACAGGGGCACATAAAGGTTTAAATTAACATCCACACTACAAAATTTTTGAACAGCCGAACAGGATGGCACCTGTTGTGTTGTTCCTTTGGTATGGATGGTAAAACAGTATTTGCACGTTCCAAATCCCCACGCATCACAAGCGTTTTGTACTCAATCAAACTGAGTAGTAAAGTATAACCCACCACACTGCAATAAACAAATCTGTTGTCATAACCCAAAAGCATATCATGAAGGAAGATTAGAAGTAGGCATGCCGCATGCTGCTTACTTAAACTCCTTGTCAATAAGATATACACGACTTTGGTTAGCGAGATATCCTAATAAATACATAGGCCGATCCAAGTGAAACATTGTAGTAACCTGTAACACATGAGATGGTAAATAGACAACATCTAAAACCGAACACTCTCAGGAATAAAACGGATATGCATCCAAGATGCTATAGATTATGGTGAAATTAAGTGTTAACCTCTCCTCCAACGCAGTAATTCAGGCGCCATGAAGAATTATTGTATATAAAACAGTCTCCAACCCATAACCCACTACGGACACGTTCATTTATCTCATGAAGCAATTCAAAGGCATCTTCAACACCTTCCTCACCAACTGATGCCCCTCCATCTAGATGAGAAGAAACTAGATCCCTCTACATGTTATCAAGTTACAGTTGCATTAGTAAATAATAAACAAGGCATATCATTGTCAGTTGCAGAATACAAGAAGTGCAACCAACACAACAAAAAACTGTGATCTATAGTATCTACAATTTGTGATGAAATTAACTCACATTGTACTTCAAAATGTAGAATGACGAATCACTTGCTATTGTTACCAAATCACCACTGTCAGCCCAATATACATTCTGCAGCAGGCACAAGTAATCAATTCCAGCGGCATTAAGGCAAAAAAGAACTAAAAACACATGATGGGTATCCATCCCTGAAGCAAAAGTAACAACTCACTTTTACGTTCACGTCAATTCGACGTATCAACCTGTGTTGGAGTATATGTAGCCCATGAGGCTAAGGCCCATGTGGCCCATGTAAGGAACCTATATAGCTACCCTTCTAGGGTTAGCACAAATCAAGAGAGAACACCTTCTAACATGGTATCCAGCCTCTGTTTTTCCCGTTCCTCACCCTGAGCCGCCGCCGTGCCCTCTTCTCCCGCCGGCGCCCTTCCTGCCGCCGGCGCCGGCATGGCTGACCGGCCCCCTTCTTCCCCCTCCATCTTCTCCCTCTTCCCCTCCCCCTCCACCCTTTCCTGGGCCCAGGTCGCTGCTGCAGCGCCTGGGGCTCCGCCCGCTCCTCTGCCGCTCGGGCCGCTCGGGACAGCGCCCGTACGTCCGCCGCTCGGGGGTGCGCCCCTGGCTGGCGCCGTCCAGGCCGGGCGCGGGCCCCCCCACCTCTCTGCCGCGTCCTCCCCCCTCCCTGCCCACACGGCAGTGGCCCTGTCTACCGGCGCTGATGCTGCAGCCACCGGCGGTGGGGAGGACTCTGCTCCAGCGGCCGCCGGTGAGCAGCACCTTCTCCCGACGGCCCGATCTCCTCTGGTCCATGCGGGACTTGGCGCCGACACCCTCCAGGCTTCCCTCAACACTCTCCTGGAGGCGGCAGCCGCGGCAGGGGGCTCTGATCCCCTTCCTGCTGCCCTCGTCGCCCTCCTGCGTGCCGCCGGGTCCGATGCCGCCGTCCTCCATCGGGCTCCCATGCCTTCTGGTGACGGCTCGCCTGCACTTCTGGGCCCGCGCTCCGACTCCACCCTCGCCGCCGCCCTTGTCGCTGCCCGTGCGGCCGCCGCGGAGGGGCAGGCTCGTGTGCGGGCCGCCGCCGCCGTCTGGGAGCGTGAGCGCGACGCGGCTGACGCCCTGGCTCGCCAGATCGCGGAGGCCGAGCATCTACTCAACCCTCCCGTGGGCCAGGACGCCGGAGCTACCTCCTCCGCCTCGCCGGGACGTCGCCTGTCCCACACGACCGTCCTCTGGCACGACCCGGCGGACCCGCTCGTGGCACAGCTTCACTACCAGGCCGGGGGGGTCCAGAACATTCGCCTCCTCGTTCCGGTCGTCCTTGAGCCGGAGTCGCCCTCCTACGCCCGCTGGCGAGATCTGGTGCTTCTCACTCTTCGCCGCTACGCCCTCGACGACCACGTCCTCGTTGACGCGTCGGTCGTCGTCCAGACCCCGTCGTGGCTTCGCCTGGACAGCATCGTCCTCTCCTGGATCCTGGGGACGATCTCCCTGGACCTCCACGACCTCGTCCGCACCTCACCTGACGCGCGCCGGGCATGGCTAGCCCTTGAGGGTCAGTTCTTGGGCAACGCCGAGGCCCGGGCCCTGCGCCTCGACGCGAGCTTCCGGACGTTCGTCCAGGGTGACCTCTCCGTCGGTGAGTTCTGCCGCCGGATGAAGGGCATGGCGGACTCCCTGGGGGACCTTGGGTGGCCCGTGGAGGATCGCATCTTGGTCCTCAACGTCCTCCGGGGGCTCAGCGACCGCTACGCCCACCTTCGGACGTGGATCACCCGCCAGCGGCCCTTCCCCACCTTCCTGGAGGTCCGTGACGATCTCGTCATGGAGGAGCTCACGCAGGGCCTACAGCCGGGCTCCACCTTGTCCACCGGCTCGTCGTCCACCTCGACGGCCCTGGCTGCTACTTCGCCTCGTCCGTCTGCTCCACCGCGGTCGACCGCTCCACCACCGCCGTCTCTCCTGGGCCCTCCTCCTCCCTCCGGGCCGAGCGGAGGTGGGGGGGGTCGTGGCACTCGTCGTCGTCGTGGCGGGGGCCGCGGGGGTGGCCGGGGGGGTCCACACCAGGCTCCGGCACCGGCTGGGCCACACGGGGGGGCACCATGGCCTTCGTTTCAGAACCCGTGGTCCGGTCGCATCTCCATGTGGCCCTACCACGCCCCCGGAGCCGACACTCGTCCACCGGTGGCCATGCTCACCGCGCCGTGGGTTCCACCCTCCGGGACTCCACCGGGGGTCGCCGGCTGGGACCAGGCGGCCCTGGCTCGCTCATTCAGCACCATGGGCCTGACACCTCCGGTCAGACCTGAGTGGATCGCTGATTCGGGGGCCACCTACCACACCACTCCTGACCCCGGTATACTGTCGTCGATTCACTCTCCCTCTTCCTCTCTTCCTTCGTCCATTATGGTCGCAAATGGTTCTTGTATTCCTGTCTCCTCTGTGGGTACCGCCGGTGCCCATGGCTCCTTTCGTCTTCCTGATGTTCTTGTTGCTCCTTCCATGGTTCATAATCTTCTTTCTATTCGACGTTTTACCGCTGACAATTCTTGTTCTGTGGAATTTGACTCTTCTGGTCTTATTGTGAAGGATTTGGCTTCCCGGCGTCCTCTGCTCCGATGTGACAGCACCGGGCCCCTTTACACCCTTCGCTTTCCGGCGGCGCATTCGTCTTCTTCGCCGTCCCTTTTGTCAGCTGCCTTCGCCGCTTCTACTTCCTCTACTACCTGGCACCGGCGCCTCGGCCATCCTGGACGTGATGCCCTGATACAGCTCAGTCGTAGCTCTGGTCTTTCATGTACTCGAGCTCATGATGAGCAACTGTGTCATGCGTGCCAATTGGGCCGACATGTTCGTCTTCCTTTTTTCAGTTCTTCTCATGCGGCCCGCATTTTTGATCTTGTACATTGCGACCTATGGACCTCTCCTGTCATCAGTATTTCTGGTTATAAGTACTATCTTGTGGTTGTTGATGATTTTTCGCATTATTCATGGACTTTTCCCCTACGTGCGAAGTCGGATACGTTCACCACGCTCCTTCACTTCTTTGCTTGGGTGTCTACTCAGTTCGGTCTCACCATCAAGGCCGTCCAGTGTGACAATGGTCGCGAGTTTGACAACTCCACCTCCCGAGCTTTCTTCCTCTCTCACGGTGTTCAGTTGCGCATGTCTTGCCCATACACCTCTTCGCAGAATGGCAAGGCAGAGCGGATGATTCGCACCACCAACGACACCGTGCGGACTCTTCTGTTTCAGGCCTCTCTTCCTGCTCGCTTCTGGGCTGAGGGCCTGCACACCTCCACCTACCTTCTAAACCGCCTTCCTTCCGCTGCCTGTCCCGCTCCCACCCCTCACCACGCCCTCTTCGGTACCCCGCCTCGGTACGATCACCTCCGCGTGTTTGGGTGTGCCTGTTACCCCAACACTGCTGCCACTTCTTCTCACAAGCTGGACCCTCGCTCCACGCTCTGTGTCTTCCTCGGGTACTCCCCGGATCACAAGGGGTACCGCTGCTTTGACCTTGCCTCCCGACGTGTTCTCATCTCGCGCCATGTGGTGTTCGATGAGTCCGTCTTTCCCTTCTCCAGCACCTCTACTTCTCCGGCCCCTGACCCACCCACCCTGTTTCCCACTGACCCGGTGGTCCAGCCACCGTTCTTGTGGTCTCCTGCAGGTACCGCTTCACCGCGCTCCGCGCCGGCCACCGGTCCCGGCTCCCCTGCGAGTCCGGGCCCCTCGTCCTCCGGCGCGGCCCCGTCTCCTTCAGTTGGTGCAGACCCGGGGCCTTCGTCCCCCGCTTCTGCCCCGGGGGGGTCGTGCCGGTTGCCGACGCCGGATCCCGTCTCGGCACCCGCACCGGCGCCTCCGTCGAGGTTCGCCGCGCCGGTACGGGTCTACCAGCGCAGGCCGCGGCCTCCGCCGCTCGCGGTCCCTTCTCCACCGGGGACACCGACACCGCCGCCACTGTCTCCACCGGCCCGTGGTACCCCGCCGGTCTACCATCCGCCGCTGCTTCACCGACACCCGCGGCATGTTCACCCGATGGTGACACGACACGCGGCTGGCACCTTGCCGCCTCGTGTCCTCGCGGCTTCGACCGACGACGCGGTGGTCTCTCCGGTACCCTCCTCCGTCCGCGACGCCCTGCTGGACCCTCACTGGCGCCGCGCGATGGAAGAGGAGTATGCCGCGCTACTCGCCAACCAGACGTGGGAGTTGGTGCCCCGGCCGCCGGGCGCCAATGTCGTCACCGGCAAGTGGATTTGGACTCACAAGCGCCGAGCGGACGGATCTCTCGAGCGCTACAAGGCTCGATGGGTCCTCCGGGGTTTCACTCAGCGCCCTGGCGTCGACTACGATGAGACCTTCAGCCCGGTGGTCAAGCCGGCCACAGTCCGTACAGTGCTATCGCTGGCGCTTGCTCGGTCTTGGCACATCCACCAGCTGGATGTCAAGAACGCCTTCCTCCACGGCCTTCTTACCGAGACGGTGTACTGCAGTCAGCCGGCGGGGTTCGTCGACACCACCCGTCCTGACATGGTCTGCCGGCTCAACAGGTCCCTCTATGGCCTCAAGCAGGCACCTCGGGCGTGGAACCACCGGTTTGCTACTTTCTTGATGACCCTGGGATTCGTGGAGGCCAAGTCTGATACGTCCTTGTTCGTCTACCACCATGGGGCCGACACTGCATACTTGTTGCTCTATGTTGATGACATTGTCCTCACCGCCTCCAGCGAGCCACTTCTCCGGCGGATCATTGCAGCTCTCCAGCAGGAGTTTGCGATGAAGGACCTGGGTGAGCTCCACCACTTCCTCGGTGTCACTGTTGAGCACCGTCCTGCTGGGCTTCTTCTTCATCAGCAGCAGTACACTCGGGATATCCTGGAGCGGGCTGGGATGTCTGACTGCAAGCCCTGCTCCACTCCGGTCGACACTCAGGGCAAGCTGTCGGAGACTGCGGGACCTCCGGTGGCCGACCCCACTGCGTACAGGAGTCTTGCCGGGGCCCTTCAGTACCTCACCTTCACCCGGCCGGACATCACCTATGCAGTTCAGCAGGTCTGCCTCCACATGCATGATCCCCGGGAGCCTCACCTCACGGCTCTCAAGCGTCTCCTCCGCTACCTCCGGGGCACACTCGACTACGGCCTCCTCCTACACCGGGCCTCCTCCACCGACCTCGTCGTCTACACCGACGCTGACTGGGCCGGGTGCCCGGATACTCGCCGCTCCACCTCCGGCTACGCCGTCTTCCTGGGCGGCAACCTGGTGTCTTGGTCTTCCAAGCGCCAGCCGGTGGTCTCCCGGTCCAGTGCCGAGGCGGAGTACCGCGCCGTGGCTAACGGCGTGGCGGAGGCCGCCTGGCTCCGGCAGCTACTTGCTGAGTTGCACACTCCACCCTCCCGGAGCACACTGATCTACTGCGACAATGTCAGTGCGGTCTACCTCTCCACCAATCCCATTCAGCACCAGCGGACGAAGCATGTCGAGATCGACCTCCACTTTGTCCGTGATCGGGTGGCCATGGGCGAGGTGCGGGTCCTTCATGTTCCGACGACCTCCCAGTTCGCGGACATCTTCACCAAGGGCCTCCCGTCCTCGACCTTCGCCGAGTTTCGCTCCAGCCTCAACATCACCGGTGGCTAGTTGCGTCTGTGGGGGGGGTTGTGTGTGTTCTTTCTTTCTTGTTCAGCCTCGAACTCCGCTGCGACGGTAGTTCAGACTGCGGGGGGGTGTTGGAGTATATGTAGCCCATGAGGCTAAGGCCCATGTGGCCCATGTAAGGAACCTATATAGCTACCCTTCTAGGGTTAGCACAAATCAAGAGAGAACACCTTCTAACAACCTGCACTCTGCCCAGTCATAGAAACAAATGAAATCATTTGTACACATAGCAAGCAATACTCCCCCATATATACGTTCTGCAGAGAATGCTGGTCTTACACTTTTCCTCTCCTGAAATTACAGCTGCTGTTATCGGAAATGCAAATAATAATAAAGCATATTTATGTATATATGACATTAATAAGCAATATAAGATGTTCTAAACTGACGATCAACTTTTGCTACAGTCGATAAAAATGGATGTAGCTGCTTCTTAAGCGCATAGTTTTCATAAAATAAAACTAACTGCAAACTTTGCTAATTTGAACCTTGGATATATCACTATAAAAAGCAACAGCATCTAAATTGTTTCTCATCGAACATGTAACACATGGCATCGCAGTCTATGGTATCTAATCCCTGGAGGTATAATAAAAATGGAAGCATATAAGGCTCAATAATCCCAAGACACAATGCCAAGAACATTGGGACACTATTGCTGTATCTGAAGCGAGGTTTAAGTGTTCTAAATTTCGAATAGGGATGAAAATTGACTAGCATAAAAAAGAATGAAAATAACAACTCACAAATCATGTCGCATAAAGAGCAAACCTGAAAGTTTTTACTGTAGATCTTTATTTTTGATGTGCTTTCCCTTACAGCATACTCTCCTTCAATTGACCAGACAATTTCAAGAGCAGAACCAAAGGATCTATTTCTCCATGCTAGTGCTGTGTAGATAATGTATTCTCCATCTCCACATACAACAACAAACCTCCCATTTGGATTGTGCCGTAAACTCTGAAAGAACAGAAAGGATTAGTTTAAAAAACTATCCCAGCATGAGTTAGAACTAAGTTGTCAAAAACCGGTGCTTTCTTCCTTCCATAAAAAGGGGAAAAAAAAAGAGTTTACACATGCAAAGAAAAAATCCAATATTTGTTAGAAGCATAATATAAACAACTCTTAGCCTCATCAAGCAATATTTAGAAATTAGCCAATTAACTCTGATTTTCATCATTAATTAATTGAGATAGCTCAGGAAACCAGCAGATACATATACCTTGCTAATGAGAAATGTGTAAGCAACATCTAGCAAAAAGAGAAAAGAAGAGCCTAAACTCAAAAAGAGAAAAGAAGAGCCTAAACACAAAAGATAAAAAGATACTGAAAACGTTCAATGTCACCAAGGCAGTGACACACTTTATTGTGTTATTAGCAGTTTAGCATGCATAGTGCAAGGCAAAACCATGCAGAACTATAGGAAGTGCCTTTTATTTGTCTATATATACTGTAACATGAAGCAAAAGAGTGCTATTTAAACAAAGCATCCACTTAATATCAAACATAAACCTACTTGTGGGTAAAGGTCGCAACTTCCTAGCTCCTTCACAGCCAATGGCAGACGTTCTCCATCTGCAATCTGACATATGAAGAAAATTAAGAGTATTATAAATCAGAATATGAAATTAACCATTATCGACAGGATGGCACGGTTTACAAAGATAACCTCAGCATCCGCACCAACTGCCTTGATATTGACAGTTTGAATTTCGTTATGTTTGGCCCATATGATTTTACCACTGCTATCCATACTAGCAACAGGTTCTTCACGGCCAATCTTAATCATTATTGTTCCTTCATCATATCCAATGACAACTCTGCAGGAATTGATACATTCAAGAAAACACTTAGAAATTTGGAGAAATCAAGAAACTAAGTTTTTTTTAATACCTTCGTGAGCCCTTCATGTAACCTAATGCCCAAACTCGTTCAAGGCCATAGTTAAGTGTATTCTCAAGCCTGCAAGACAAGAGAACCAACCACAATGTTACTACCAAGTTTCTATGAAAATAAAAGTTAAACTCATAGCCAAAAGAGTAAAAGCTTCAAGGTCTGTCACAAACAGAAGGTTATGCTATTAATGAGTAACTTTGTGATCGAATCACAAGCAACAGCTAATAATTTTGCTAGTATTATGCCTTATGTCAAATAGCATGGAAAATCACAACAGGAGGTCAAAGATAACATAGCGTCACCACGAGACCATGACTATTCATTCCCCAACAAAAGAATCCTTTTTTTTTTGAAACAAAGGCAGGAGCTCTGCCGCTCAATTAAGACGAAAGAATACTATGTATGTACAAGAAGGTTAGCCAGACTAGATACCAAAAAGGCACATGAAGGGTTAACCATCCCACGCAACGCGACTGAGCATAAACATGACACTGCCATGGGTCATCGTTGCCGAGCGTGGAAGCCAAGCTGCCAGCAGCTCCGACTTCCCATGGCAGGCCACCCACTAGCCACCCCTGACGAGTCCGAAGCTGAGGACGCCACCGGTCATCGTTGCCAAGCTCAAACACCGAAGAGCAGCTCCGACTTCCAACCGCAAACCCTCGCATTGCATCGAAGCCGCGACAAAAATCCAAATGCGACACCTTCAGGAAGGGAATGACGCCGATGGCGCCACTGTCGCACGTCCAACATGGACCGGGTTTTCACCCTTGGAAGACATGCTAGAGGGGAAGCACGACGCCCTCAACAGGGGAGCGGCGCCTAACGGCGGCGCCGTCGCCAAGGCTTTTCGCCCAAGAACCCTCTAGCACGAACGCCGGGTCGCGAAGCCGGACCCCCTGCCAGCCTTCACCGCCATTGCCGCTGTCCCGCCGCCCCACAGAAGCCCCTTCGGAGGGGCATCGACGCCCTGCACCGGCCGCCACTGCTAGAATGAATGGACTAGATTAATTTGGGCTAACCCTAGAAGGGTAGCTATATAGGGTAGCATACATGGGCCTCATAATGGGCCTATACTCCAACACCCCCCTGCAGTCTAGACTACCGGCGCAGCAGAGTCCAAGACTGGGCAAGAAAGAAAACAAGAAGTGCACAACACACATAGGACCCCCCGCAGCCACAACTAGCCACTGGAGACATTGAGGCTGGAGCGAAACTCGGAGAAGGTCGAGGAAGGGAGGCCTTTGGTGAAGATGTCCGCAAACTGTGAGGTGGTCGGGACGTGAAGGACACGGACGTCGCCGATGGCCACACGGTCGCAGACGAAGTGTAGATCGATCTCCACATGCTTGGTACGCTGGTGCTGGACGGGGTTAGTGGAGAGGTATACCGCGCTGACGTTGTCGCAGTAGACGAGCGTGCTCCTGGCGAGAGGGCGGTGAAGCTCAGCCAGGAGCTGGCGGAGCCAGGCGGCCTCGGCCACGCCGTTGCCAACGGCACGGTACTCCGCCTCGGCACTGGAGCGTGAGACCACCGGCTGGCGCTTGGACGACCAAGAGACAAGGTTGCCGCCGAGGAAGACAGCGTAGCCGGAGGTGGACCTGCGGGTGTCCGGGCAGCCCGCCCAGTCAACGTCGGTGTAGACAACCAGCTCGGCAGTGGAGGACCGGCAGAGGAGCAACCCGTAGCCGAGAGTGGCACGGAGGTACCGGAGAAGGCGCTTCATAGCAGCCAGGTGGGGCTCCCGCGGAGCATGCATGTAGAGGCAGAGCTGTTGTACGGCATAAGTGATGTCCGGCCGTGTGAAGGTGAGGTACTGGAGTGCACCAGCAAGACTCCGGTAGACGGTAGAGTCCGCTGGCCCAAGCATCGTACCCCCAGCCTCTGACAGTTTCCCCTGGGTGTCAACCGGGGTAGAGCAGGGCTTGCAGTCAGTCATCCCTGCTCGGTCGAGAATGTCACAAGTGAACTACCGCTGGTGAAGGAACAGGCCTGAAGGTCGGGGCTCAACAGTGACGCCGAGGAAGTGGTGGAGCACCCCAAGATCCTTCATAGAAAATTCCTTCTGGAGAGAAGCAATGATGCGGTGGAGTAGCGACTCGCTGGAGGCGGTGAGCACAATGTCATCCACATAGAGGAGCAGGTAAGCAGTCTCACCCCCATAGTGGTATATGAACAGGGAGGTGTCAGACTTTGCCTCCGTGAACCCAAGAGTCTGCAGGAAGATAGCGAACCGAGAGTACCAAGCCCGGGGTGCCTGCTTGAGCCTGTAAAGAGATTTGTTGAGCCGACAGACCAAGTCAGGACGAGAAGAATCCACGAAACCGGCCGGCTGACTGCAGTAGACCGTCTCAGTCAGAGTGCCATGGAGGAAGGCATTCTTGACATCCAGCTGATGCACAAGCCAGGAGCGCTCGAGAGCCAGTGAGAGGACGGTGCGGACTGTAGCTGGCTTCACCACGGGACTGAAGGTCTTAGCATAGTCAATGCCGAGCCGCTGAGTGAAACCCCGGAGGACCCAGCGAGCCTTGTAGTGCTCCAAGGAACCATCACCTCTTGTGCGTCCAGATCCACTTGCCAGTGACAATGTTGGAGCCTGGTGGGCGGGGCACTAGGTCCCACGTCTGGTTGGCGAGTAGGGCCGCGTACTCCTCTTCCATCGCGCGGCGCCATTGAGGATCCGCCAAGGCAGCACGAAGGGAAGAGGGTACCGGGGAGATCCCCGTCTCGCAGGCGTCGGCAGTGAGGACCTGCGGGCGAGACGCCTGCCTCGTCACCATCGGGTGAGTGTGACGAGGGTCCCGGTGAAGAATAGGCGGGTGGTACACCGGCGGGTCGGCGTGAGAGCGCGGCGGGGCCGGCGTAGCACGCACTGGTGATGACGGCGCTGGGGGCGAGTGTCGTCGCTGGTAGACGATGCCGAAACGGTCGGGAGGAGAGGGCGGACCCGGCTCCCGCCGGCGCTGATAGACGAGTCCGAAGCGCCCGGGAGGAGGTGGGGTCGGTGCTCTCGGTCCCGCGATCGGAACTGCAGCATTAGGCACAACGGGAGGCAGCGAAGCCACAGGGAGCGATTGTGTAAGCTCCGGGGCTGCCTCGGCCGTGTCAGGAACCAGAGGAAGGTCCTGGTGCGAGGCCGGCAGGGGCGAGGTGGAACCACCCGGAGAGCGCGCTGGAGCAGTACCTGCAGGGTAGTGGGAGAAGGGTGGCAGAATCACCGGGTCAGCGGGAAAGAAGGAAGCCTCCGCAGGGTCAGCGGGAGGTGTGGATGTAGATGTGGTGGAGTAAGGGAATGTTGACTCATCAAACACGACATGGCGAGAGATGAGAACACGGCGAGATGTAAGGTCAAAGCATCGGTAAACCTTGTGATCCGGAGAGTATCCGAGAAAGACACAAAGGGTGGACCGGGGAGCCAGCTTATGGTGAGCGGTGGCGGCGGTGTTAGGGTAACACGCACACCCGAAGACTCGAAGGTGGTCGTAGCTTGATACCATGCTAGAATGAATTGACTAGATTAATTTGGGCTAACCCTAGAAGGGTAGCTATATAGGGTAGCATACATGGGCCTCATAATGGGCCTATACTCCAACAGCCACCCCCTCCGATTGGGCCACGCAGAGCTGGACCTAACTCCGCCGCTTGCGTCACACTGCCGCACGCCGAGGCCGCCACTGACCATCGTCGTCGGCTCTGGCACCCGCCGAAGTCGCTGCCGACATCGTCGCCAGCAGCCACATGGCGTGTGCCCTCACCAACTCGGGTGCTGCCCCGTGACCTAGGGTCGCCGGATCCGGACGCCTAGCAAAACCCAAACCCCTCCCTCCCTCCCATATCCAAAAAAATGTATGAATTGGGATGTACTTAGCAAGATCAGTTGGTTGAGGTATGATTTAGAAGGGAAAAACACATGATCAGGGAAATCTAGAAATCAAAGAAAATCAAACAGTTATATGGGCTGTCATCAGCAGATTGATTACTGTCACCCGTGAATATCTGGGAATTTTGTAACTATAGATCAACTGTTTTCATTTTTAAATACTAAAGTCCACTTGATTTTTTAAATAATCAGTTACAGCTT
This sequence comes from Saccharum hybrid cultivar R570, assembly GCA_038087645.1. Lineage (NCBI taxonomy): Eukaryota > Viridiplantae > Streptophyta > Magnoliopsida > Poales > Poaceae > Saccharum > Saccharum hybrid cultivar. The sequence goes on from JAQSUU010000810.1 coordinate 1,472,242, forward strand.
TCAACTCAGCTGAGAAATTATAACAGCAACCCATGGTCGCTACAGGACATTTTTTTTCCGATCAGATCACATGCAGTAATGCAGTATCGTGCTGGCTTGTTTTTAACAATAGCACTACCATGGGTCTGATCATGAGAGATTTTGATTGGTATAACCACTTAATCAGTTTAGCAGAACTTCTGCATAGAAATACATATACAAGAGCACCACGTACATCAAGATGTAAACACACAGACAGAGTGTCACAAGGCCACAGACTAGAACAGAAATAGCATAAGAACCTGTAGGTAGTGGAGTGCCATAGGCGAACAGTACCATCCTCTGAACCTGTCATTATTATTGGAAGCTCAGGATGGAAACATACAGCAGAGACATTATGTGCATGTCCTTCAAGTGTTTGAACACAACTTTTTGTTTGATAATCCCAAACCTAATTCAAGTTAACTGATCAGTAACAATGTCCAAAATGCTCATATGTGCAAATGAACATGTCATACCTTTGCAGTTTGATCATCAGAGCCTGTAATTAGATATGGCCGGTCACCACCAGTGAAGTAATCAACACAATTGACACCTTTTGAATGACCATCCAATGTGAAGTTGGGATCAGGAGAACCAAGACTCCAAATCTAGAAATTTCAAGTGCAGAAAATTGCTTGTTAAGACTAGGAAAGAGGAAAGTGAGAAATTAGTACATTATCATTTAAACAAAATAAAACATAAATGGGTATACCTTTACAGTACGATCAAGAGAAGCACTAGCAAAAGTATTTGTGTCCTTGGGGTTAAATGTGATTTGCATGACATAGTGAGAGTGGCCCTCAAAAATTTGGGTACACATCCAACCCTTATCCCAGTCCCAAAGCTTTATAAGCATGTCATCTGATGATGACAACACATATGGCAGGGTCGGATGAACAGCCACACACCTGATGTAATCAGTATGAGCTTCGAACAACTTAACCTTATCCATGGTATTATAGTTATACACACGGATGAACATGTCATCGGCACCAGCCACAACCCATTGCTTCCGTGCAATAAATTTAGCCGAACGAACTGCAATTAACATGGTTACATGAGCATAATGGCACAACCACACAAATGCATACAGAAAAGTGTAAACAGTAATGGGCTTGTTTGAGTCTTCTTAGACTCCTTTTCTTCTCTTAATATAATGATACACATTCTACTGCCTGATTAAGGGGAAAAAACATGTAAACAGTAGAGTGAGAAAGCAACCTGGTAACTCACTGACTTCAAAAGATTTCACCATTGTCTGGTAACAAAATAACACAGAATTAATCAGATCAAATTTTACATCAGCTGTACAAAACCATATAAATCTTTCAGATTGCCAGCTGTAAGAAAAGACTGGAATTAGACAGTGCCAGTGGATAACGGAAACTCATTTCCAGTGGACAATGTAACCACAGAAAAACTATGTACAATGTGGCCTGTTTTCCTTGACAAGCCCACCTCTGCTTTGGTGGATGGCCTCACCATCACATGTAATCACATAGTATTCTACTTCACAGTCCTTTCCACTCTAATTCATCACATCCCTGTCACTCAGCAGTAGAGATAGTATGATCACCGCAAAAGTTCAGTGGACATGGCCCAATCTCTACTGAACTCACAGATGAACCACCTAAGAAGTCCCTCAATACCCATTAGTTGTGGCGAGTTGCATCCTATGTTAACACTAGATTAACAAATTGGCCCATTCAGCACTCATTAAAGCACTAAAACGCTCAAACCAAACATCTCAACTTGATCCGCCTATTCCAGCTGAGTTGGCTTTGCACACATTTTTCCATCCATGATAACTTATAAGTTGCTACAGAATCGAATATATAATAAATTTTACGTCTCTGTTTCTCTCCTTGATTATTAGTCTTTACCTACTCTTCAAAACTTCCTCACAATCCCCGTGCATAAAATTAGTTATCATCTTAAGGTGAACAATTACTAAAGTCATTAGATCCGCAGATACAGGTGCATTCTTATTAATTAGGCAGTGTAAAACATGTAAATTAATTAAAATATCTGATATGCTTGTATTAAGAATTCCCAACAACAACATGACAATTCATTATTATTGACACATCACAACAAAATTATTCACTTTCATAATATACGTACTCTGCACATATGAAGGGGAAGGGCTGACAATACATTGATCTTAGGTTGTAGCCTAGCATTTACAAGTCATATCTCGTATTTTCCATAAACAGGTTGTAAATAACAAATGTGCACTCATGGAAACTAACAAAAAATGTCATATTAACTAGTTGGTGAAAAGTTTAGAGTGTTATCTAACTATCTCAAAAACTATATGGGCTTCCTACCTGAGTCTGGTAGTTCCATATGCAGACGCTGCCAGAATAAAGACTTGACATGATCCTGCACCAAACAGAAGCCCATTATTCTGGAAATCCAACACTTGGGACGCTCAAATGCACAGTAGATTATTGCAGCAATTAGCCAAGACAAAAGGCACCAGCAAATTTACCATGGTTCCGTGGGATGCAAGTCCACGGACTTGACCCTCTCCGACCTCTGCGCGAGCTTCCTCTGATGAAGCAAAATACAAATCACCATTAGAGAAACGACCTCGTAGTGACAGCAAAAGGCACTGCCAAATTAACCGGATTCAGCCGGGTATTCTCGAAATTACCTTGATCTCTAACCGGAGCGGCTGCATCGTCATCCGCGCCAACAACGGCCAATGAAAACAAACACACAAAAAACAACACAAGTCAGCACACGCATAGCACGTACCACGTCCGAGCCCCAGATCCACGCACCAACCCATAGGTTCGGCCGCGGATCTCGGCTAGGAAAGCATCAATGCGATCCAGCGGGACGTGAAGTGCCAAGGTCGCATCGGGATCTAGCGTTTTTCGCGAAGCGGACTGCAGGCCGGACCAGGCCGACCAGCAGGTGCGCCGGTAGCTGGTGGCGAGAGGAAGTTACCATTGCGACGTCGTAGGTTCCGGCGCCGGTGGGGCGTAGTTGGGGGCAGTGAGCGTGAGTGGCAGCTCGCCCGTCCGAGAGGCGGAAGGAGCGGAGCTGAGGGAAGGTGGGCGCGAGATCGCGAGTGGAGGGAGGGGGCGAGGGAAGGAGAAACAGTACCAGTGCGGAAGGTAACGAGCGGACTTGCGGGTAAACGGGTCTGTGTGTTTTGTTTAAGAGCGAAGTAAGCGGGTCTCGAGATTCGGGTAGGAGCCTGACGAGGACTTCGCAGTTGATCGGCGGGTCTGCGTTTGACTTTGAGTCTTTTCGAGGAATGCCATTACAAAAGTTTGCAGTTTTACGTAAGTCAGTGTAAAGTTGAGCTGGTCATCTGTGCTATCGCTTGAAATTTTTTTTACCACTCGCGCCATTCCGTCCATAGCGATCACTAACGGTGTCAAACAGAGCTGCGAAAAGACATAAATGCCCTTCTTTCCAATTTTTTTCCTTCTTCCTTCGTCTGTCCTAGCTATTCATCCTTGGCCACGGGAGCATGCATGCGGCAAGTCCTTCCACCGTCCGTCCTAGTCATTCATCCTTGCCACGGGCGCATGCATGCGGCAAGCAGGAGGCACGAGCATGACATGCCGAGGGAGAGGCAGCGGGGGCAGCATCGGTGTCAGCGTCCGCACCGGCGCTAGTGTTGGTGGCGCCGCCGGCTTCAGGGAGAGGGAGACGAGGTGGCCGAGTGGAGGACGAAGGTCGCGGTCGTGGACTTATGGAAGCAAGACGAGAATGCGGTGGCGGCGGCCTGAGCGGTGGCGTTCTTTGTCGCGGGCGTTGTCGCATGCACGGCCTTGGCAGCGCCCACGCCGTTCTTGGTCGTGAGCTTCGCAAGCCATGCCAAGGGCGAGAAGGACGAGAAGATTGTCTTGCTCTTCCCCTTGCTCGCCGTTCTTGGCCCCCAGCGCCCGCTTGCGCGGGGGGAGCTCGGCCCGGCCGCCGCCGCCGCGAGCGCTGGGAGCTCCGCCCGGCCACCGCCTCTAGCGCGGGGGAGCTCCGCCCGGCCGCCGCCGCCGCGAGCGCGGGGAGCTCCGCCCGGCCACCGCGGGCGCGTGCGCGGGGGAGCTCCTCCCGCCCGGCCAAGACGTCGTCCCTCCGCGCACTCTTCCTCCACGCCGTGGACCCTTCCCGCACTTCGTCATGGTCCACGCCCGCCGCGGACCTCCTCTCCTCCAGCGACCCCGTCGTCGCGCTGGCCGCATTCGCTGTCGCCCTCCGAGCCAACCTCGCTGCGCTCCGCCCGGCCCTAGCCCCAGCCCTCCGCGCCACAGCCGCCGCCGGACCGTCCACGATCTACGTGACCTCGGCCTCCGCCGGCGGCAACAGCAGCGGCAACTCCGTGCCCGCGCTCGCATCGAGCACTTGCGTCACCTCGACCTCTCCGGGAACAGCCTCAGTGGGCAGCGGCAGCCAACCGCCTCGCCGGCGAGCTCAGGGGGCCCTCCGTTTTTTTTGAGGGGGCCTCCGTTTTTGTTTGGGTGAAGGAAAAGAGGAAGGAGAGGATAAGGTATGGAGACAGAGGGGCAAAAGTGGCTACTTAGCTGGCTGGGTCCACATGGCAGGGTGTTAAACAGTGAAAATGTGACAGAAGACCGATGGAATGGCTTGGACGGCAAAAAAAGTTCAGAGCTATGACACCCATGGCCGCTCCAACTTTTTAATGGCTTACATGGAACTGCAAACTTTTATAATGGCATACATGGAAAAGACTCTTTGACTTTGGATGACCTGGTTGCTAAGCTACTGAAATTACATTTTTAGACCCTAAAAACTGAAATAATAAGTATAAATAAATAAATAAATTTACTGAACCGACGTGTAGATATCGTAAGCTCCCAAATCTGTAGACAGAAACAGTTTAAGTCTGGACAATGACAACAAATATCAGTAAGCAATAAGGAATGCTCCCCTTCTCAAATTTGGGAGTAGAAGTTACTAAGCATTGCCAAGCTCTACTAGTCAATCATTTTAAAATTTTATATCAACAAAAATATTTATGTAGTTAAATAAGGTGAGACAAAATTCACTAGATTTATCATGAAAAGTATTTGGAAAATTTTAGTGTTTTTATCTTAGGTCGATGAACGATCACATTTCTTTAGTGTCTTGTACAAATTTGACAAATGTTATATAAAAAATAACATTTATAGTAGAGAATAAGTAAATTAATTATAAAATATATTTTTGTAATGAATCTGGTTAAAGACATAAATATTATTACTATTCACTATAAATAAATTTGATCAAAGCTAAACTAGATTGACTGATACAAAAATTTCATAGTTACATCATTTTTATACACTGAAGGAGTGTCATCATTATGCTTAGTGCTACAAAAGCATGGACGAAATGTCAACTATTCAAATAAATGTTCGGTAGACTGTTGGTAATAACGCAGGACCAAGTTTGAATTGCCTTCCCACTATCATAAACTTTACAGTAGTTTAATATTCACAGTTTTCAAACTTATTGTATTTAGAATTTACTCCATCGTTCATATAACGAAAATATGTCTCATTTTTCAAGGAACTTGTCGTGTACCTACAGTTAGGTGTACCCACAATCAACGATTAAGAAAAACAAAACCGCTACCCACAGATGATACAAGCCAAAATAGCAAACGGGACGCCTCGACCGCGTTCCGACTCGTACGAGGCACGCTCGACGGGACGCCTCGACCGCGTTCCGACTCGTACGAGGCACGCTCGACGGGACGCCTCGACCGCGTTCCGACTCGTATGAGGCATGCTCGACGGGACGCCTCGACCGCGTTCCGACTCGTACGAGGCATGCTCAACGAGACGCCTCGACTACGTTCCGACTCGTACGAGGCACGCTCGACGGGATACCTCGACCGCGTTTCGACTCGTATGAGGCTCGCTCGACAAGGCACCTCGACTATCGAAAAATCTCCGACTCACACGACCCCGGGTCGGGCCGTTCGACCCACCTTATTCACCAACTCTGAGACAAAAGTCAAAATATTTAATGCGACTACCCACTGCTTCATGCCATCATGGCTACAACAGTAACCGGCGTGGAAGCAGTGTCGGTGTCAAATCTCACTTTTTACTGCCCATCCCGGGATGGGACATGAAAACCTGTCACTATACGCACCATACCGTGCACTGTTTTTGCTACTGATCACCCTCGAGGGAGGATACGACAAGGACCGTACCCCACGATCTCGGGGACTCGGCCTTATCCACTCGTCCTCGATCCGTCCTCAGCCTATCCTCGACCTGGCCTCGACCCAGCCTCGACCCACCGCCGGTCAACAGGGAAGAAAGGGCGACGTGGCACAGGACTCGGAGTCTTTTCACCGTCTCATCCACTATGTCACCATGGTGTCCAGGGATGGCCGGCCATTCCCGGGGCACGTCGCTACAGCCACCCCCACATGGATCGATAAAACTTCACCTTCAAGGCACCCCGGCGTCCCTGCCTCCTCTTACCCTATAAAAGGGCGGGTCGGGGCTCTACAAAGGGGGGCAGACGAACAACGAACAACAGACAACAAAAGACCAGTCTCCATCCCATCAAAGAAGATCAACATCTCAAGCAATCTCCTTTGTAATCTCACTTTTCCTTTGAGACCTGGGCTCGGTTTCCTCTCTCACAGCTTGTAACCCCTACGCAAGCACTTAGGTGCAAGGAAATACAATACTCCCTCCTCCCCGCTGGACGTAGGGCCTTCTTTTGCCCGAACCAAGATAAATCCACGTGTATCCTCCTTGCATCACCATCCAGATTAGGGACACGCAGCATTTGATTCACTCGTTGGCTTAGGACCCCCGCGGGACCAAACGCCGACAGAACCTATCAATCTCATGTTCAATTAAATATGTAAAAAATGATAAAATTTTAATGCGTAAGATATATAAATATTAATGCTATTTTCTATAAACCTAATCAGTGGAGGCACCGGATCCGTCCTATGTACCAACAAAAAGATGGACGATTTTACTCCTAGGTGGTATTTAAGTTGTGTGCTTTATGTAAGGATGTTTTTTATCTTTTGAGGAGTGTCTATATATATATGTGTGTGTGTGTGAAGGGCTGGTTGAACAACTATCCTGGTAAGTGTCCTAGACTCTCGGTGCTAAGAGGAGGCCTCAGTGAAAGAGAGGAGTGACTCTTGTTCTTAAAACTTTTTGCTATCTTAACTTTGATTTAGTTACAAGTGGCTTATAGTCCGACATCTTGAGGTAATATAAGGACCAAATTCGTGCTCCACTCCTTCCCATCTCCTAACGTGAAGTTTCTCTCTTTCTGTGATTTTCGGAGCACTTTTGAGGTTTTCTCGTTCGTCGGATTTGGCTGCATTTGGGGTGAAATTTCTTGGGGCAAATTGGTGCTAGGACTTGTGTGGACAAGGCTAGGGTCCCTCACCTGAGTAGCACGAATTTGAAGTTCCCCCAAATTTGTTCTTCACCTGGGGTTTTCCGATTTTCCAAAGTTGATGGTTAAATTTTCAGCCTTGTCGAGGGCTTGCTACTGGGATGGCTTCCAGGTGATATGACGAGACTGTGGTTAAAATATCATCTCTGTTTCAGTTCACCAGGATGGTTTTCTCTATGGTCAGCAACAACTTGGATTTTCCTCTGCTCGTTCTGGTTGGGACTTCAGTGTTTCAGCAGCAGTAGGCTTTTGCTAATTCCATTTTCAGTTGGCAACTTGTTGGCTTCTTTCATTTGCCGCAGGTCTGCAGCAGTGCAGCAGCTGCTCGTCATCTCCTGTGTCTCAGCAAGCAGCAGTTTCATTCAGCAGCAGCAGCATAGCAGCTTGAATGCATTGCACCACTAGCTGTGCGGCTGCAATAACAAGGTTGAGCTCCTTCTTGCTGTCCTCTCATCAACGAAGCAGCAGCAGGCCGACAATTGCAGCTTGGTATAGTCTATGTATTCAGTACATGCAAACTCTGTTCTTTTGCAGCTCCTTTCAGCAGCTAGGCATCGTGTTGTCTGAATTTGCAGCACCTCAGTGCATAGCTTGACTTAGATTTCAGGTGTGCTCTATGCAACTCGATCGAGAGCAGCAGCTTGGCGTGGAGTGTTTTCAAGCTACAATGGTGCAACAGTGATTCAATTTTTCGTGCAATCATTAGCTAATGGTTTTAAGCGTCAATTTATTTCCCTTTGCTGAATCGTGAGTGCAGCTTGTGTCCTAGTAGTTGCAAAGAAGTTGCACTTGTTGTTTTGTTTTATTAATAGGCAATAGCTCTTGCATACTTTTATCTAATGAGCTTGATATTTATTTCACATGTTCATTAGTACTTTTGAGCTCATAATCAGTAGCAACGCATTGTGGCTTTGTTTCCTCACTGTTTTGAAAAATGTCTAATTGTTCCTAGGATCGACGCATCACTAGTTGACGTGCGTGATTGTAGCAATTATGAGAGGCGTGTTAGGTTATAATCGGGATATAGGCCAAGTTCAAGTCGCAAAAAAGAAGAAGAAGAAGATATAGGCCAAGTTCATTTTGGCAAAAAATTTTAATCGGCTCCCATTCACCCTCTCTTTAGTCGCATAATATTTGTTGAGAATTTACTGATTCACAGTGCAATTGAAGTATTACTGATTTGAGATTTTTTTTTTGTGTGGCAGTGGGAATATCCAAGATTACCACTGTTTTTGCCACTTTGCCAGTATGTTGGGCACCAGTTTCGTTGAGTTCAAACTCGATTACTCAGGCACCAAGAACCTGCCCATCGGCGAATACATCGTCGACATCGATAGCATATTGGCCGGAGGACGCAGCTGGACGATAAGATGCTACCCGCGTGGGTCTTTTAGGGACCTGTCCAACAATGGCGATTACCTCTCTCTCTACGCAGGGACCACAAGCAAATCCAGACACGGCGTGAAGGCAGTCTTCCAAGCCTTTCCAGTGGGAAGAGACGGGGCACCATCGTTGTCCCATGCAAAATGGTCAAGCGAGATCGCTGCTGGTGGCCCCAACCGTACACCGGTAATTGGGTGGCACAAGTTCATGAAGCGCAGCGAGCTCGAGTCGAGTTGTTACCTCGTCGACGGCTGCGTGACATTTGTATGTGGAATCATAGATCTCAACGGCAACGACCGTGTGCCCGTGCCTCCCACAGACTTGGTCGACCATCTCGGACACCTGCTGGAGTGCACCGACGGCTCAGACGTCTCCTTCTCGGTCGGCGGCGAGACGTTCTGCGCACACCGGGCCATCCTCGCCGCCCGCTCGCCGGTCTTCAAGGCGCAGCTCTTCGGCTCCATGGCGGACGCCCAGATGGACCGCGTCACGCTGCACGACGTCCAGCCAGCAGCTTTCCGGATCCTGCTGCGGTTCTTGTACACCGACGCACTGCCCTCGGACAGAGCTCGTCAAAGATCTTGAGAGCTCTTCGGCCACAGACTTGCTCCAGCATCTGCTTGCGGCGGCAGACATGTACCAGCTGGACAGGCTGAAGCTCATGTGTGCGCAGAAGCTATGGGACCGTGTGTCGCCGGAGACTGTGGCGGCGATGTTGGTCAGCGCTGAGATGCACAACTGCCCGGAGCTGAAGAAGAGGTGCATCGACTTCTTTGTGGAGCAGAAGAACTTCAGGAGTGCGGTGCTGACGGAGGACTACTTGCGCCTGATGCAGGGCTTCCCGTCAGTTATCGATGAGATCAGAGCAACGCTAGTCCAGCCATAGATGAAAGATGATGATTCATGAACAAACATCTATCCCTATGTTATTATTGTTATATTGTTATGCCGAAGGAGTGCTCGAATTTCTGTCATCGCCATTATTATGTGAAGCGCATGAAGTATATCTACTTAATTTCAGTGCTTCGTGACGCACAAAATTATAAATCACGCTATGTTATTTTGATATATCTGGAGTTGTCTCTCTTTATTCCCCAAACAGTTTAGTTTTCTATACTGTTTCTTGTATGCCCCTGAATCATAGCATGAAATTAAAAATGCATCCCACTTATATTCTGTAAAGCTGTAGAATGACTACGTCAAAATGATGCAAGTTGTGGAAGATTCTTGCATGCTGCTGGAGTTCTGGCAGGCATCCGAATTTTCTACATCTACATTTTGTGAATTCCAAGCGTTTTGAGGCCTCTACATACGAAACTATACACTACAAGAAGATTGTCGGAAACGGGATCCACTTTGCATCACGTATTAGTCTTTGGATCGGTGTCGATGTGACACTTGTGCGTGTGGGCCAAGCTGGGCCGAAAATCAAACCATTTTTGTGGGCATTGGCAGTTTGGCACACAATAGTCTTCCAATCAGAATGAATATTATTGGTGAAAAGGTGCCGGTGATTACTGGATGTAGAACAAATTCAGTTGCAACTTATTGATCTGTGAGATAGTAAAGTGGAAGTAAGACTACAAGGTTGGTCACAAAGTAAGTTCTTTAATCTCTGAATTCCATCGGCTCCAATCAGAACATTAGAAAAGGAATGTAAGTGCCCCTAAAAAATGGCGTCCACCACCTGTTGAAGTTCTGAAAATGAAGAGGATCGGTGATTTTTTTTATTACAATTCAAGAGAAAGAAACGGGAGGAAGATTGGACGCTGTGCACAATGCTGTTTGTGCTGAGGCGTATGCATGCTGATTGCAGGGATGGTGTTATGGCAGCATCAGAATAAGGCATCACGCGGTTGCAATCCGTAACAGGTAAATGCACTGAGGTAGCACTTCTGATTACTCTGCTGAAGATATGCTCTTGAGAGTTCAGAGAGATGAAACAGTTCTTCAGAGGTATGCACTGAGAGTTCAGATGTAAATGCACTAAGAGGTGAATTCCAAGAGTCCTCTATCTATCTGTGTGTGTGTGTACATTATTATACATGCATGAATATTTTGTTTTCCCCATTATGATATGATGTCTTCCCGTACATGATCGTGCTGTGCATGCCAAAGCTGCCGTTACGGCGGTGAAGTCCGTCCTATTTCATTGAGTTCAACACCTGGTTTAGATCTCAAATTTTTTTGGAAAATATTTCTATAGCATTTTCACTGTTATTTGGCAAAGTTTGTTCAACCATGGACTAACTAGACTTAAAAAATTCGTCTCGACATTTACAGACAAATTGTACAATTAGTTATTTTTTTACCTACATTTAATGCTCTATGCATGTGTCTAAAGATTCGATGTGACGAGTACTGTGCAAAAATTTGTAGGTCTAAACAAGGCAAGACTTCAAGCTCGACTACACAAAAGTACGCACCCTCGCCGTCGACGACGTCGTCCTCTCACCACGTGTGGAGGACGATACTCTCTGCTACCATCGTCAGTAGCAGGCCGACGAGGATCACCTCTCGCTGCTCCTGCAGCTTGTAGGCGGCTCCAGGCACGGGTCGCCGTCGTCGTCGCATGCACCCGCTCCGTTCGTGCTCGTATACCCGCTCGATGACGGCGACATCGCCCTGGACCTGGAGTCGGACTTCGTGGCGGGCGACGGCCGCATCACCTTCACGTGTGGCGTCATCATCCGCGCCGGCGCGTGACATGCTGTCGAGACGTTCCGCGCGCACCGGCCGGGCCGTGGTCACCGCGCCGGTGTTCAGAACGCCGCTCCTCGGCGGTGTCCGAGTGAGACTCCGAGTTCATTACATGCAACAGGTTCTAAATCCGAAACGTCGTTCACGGGAATTTTGATCCTAATAAGGGCCCGTTCGCTTCCTCCAGAATGATCGCCAGCAAGAATTCCGGCTGGAATGGTTAGTCAATTTACATAAGCTTTCATTAACCGGAATAACTCCTGGTGTCATACTGCCTCAGCGGGCTCTAAGCAGGAGTAATATACAGCCTATTCGCTTGAAATTATCAACCAGACTAGCCAACTATTCAACAATGTTTTTCTTAAAAAAAACCAACCAAATCAGCCAGATCCTAGGCCAGCGAACAGGCTGATATACTCTCTCCGAGTCTTCGTGCATCAAACCCAATGCTGTGTACGCAAATTTTGGCAACAAGATGTTAGACTACGGATTTGACAAGCTCAAGCTCGACTACTCGCAAGCCAAGAACCTCCCCATCGGCGACGTCATCTACTCCCAAAACTTCGCCGGCGGCTACCTCTGGCGGATCAGGTGCTACCCGCGAGGCAATAACAAAGACGACAGGGGCGACTACCTGTCAATGTTCCTGGAGCTCGTCACTCAGTCAGCCACCAACGTGACGGCCGTCTTCGACGCCTTCCTCCTGCGCGGCGACGGCGCGGCGTCGCCGGTGCACCAGAACCGGTGCGTGCACGCGTACCCGCCGGAGGGCTTCTGCGCGTGTGGGGGTGGAGCCACTTCGCGCGGTGGAGGGACCTGGAGCTCGAGTCGTCGTCGTCGGGCGCCGACGGCCGTGTGACGTTCGTGTGCGGGATCATCGTCCTGCGCGGCGCCGCGCCCACGACGCCGCCGTCTGACGTCGCGACCAGCCTCGGCCGCCTGCTTGACAGCGGCGACGGCTCGGACGTCGCGTTCGCTGTCGGCGGCGAGACGTTCCGGGCGCACCGGGCCGTGCTCGCGGCGCGCTCGCCGGTGCTCAGGGCGGGGCTTCTCGGCTGCATGGCGGAGGCCACCACGCCCGCCGTCACGATACACGACATCGAGCCGGAGACGTTGGCGGGGCTTCTCGGCTGCATGGCGGAGGCCACCACGCCCGCCGTCACGATACACGACATCGAGCCGGAGACGTTAGGGGCCATGTTACGGTTCATGTACACCGACACGCTGCCCACGGAGCTCGACGGCGAGGGCTCGTCGTCGGAGAACTCTTTCCTGGCGCTGCCCGCGGCGGCGGACCGCTACGCGGTGGACATGCTCAAGGTCGTGTGTGCGCAGAGGCTGCGTGACATGCTGCTGTCGGTGGACAACGTCGGTGCGATCCTGATCTGCGCCGAGGTGCACGGCTGCCCGGAGCTGAAGAACAAGTGCCTCGAGTTCTTCGTCGAGGACAAGAACTTCAAGAAGGTGGTCTTGACGGAAGGGTACGCTCAGCTGATTCAGAGCTTCCCTTCACTTGTTGATGAGATCAAAGCGCGCATCGAGGCGAAGGACGAGCTCATTTTGCAGGAGAAGGGATCGATGTATTTTGACTTTAGCGTGGTTAAATCCCGCTATTTCTATTTGGATCCGTTGACAAAAATGCTGGTTGCTGCTCTGAATGAGCAATTGTAATTTGTAACGCACTGGTCTACTTCATGAATATACTGTACAAGGAACTAGATATGCGGCTTTATATATGCATTATTGGTTGATACGTTACATCAAAAGAGAGAACTTTATTTCGTTATCTAAGAATCTCCTGTGTGTTAGTCACTTAGTCGTGTTTGATGAACGATACATCCATCAGGTTGCACAGTAATGTCAGTTTCACAAATCATAAAAGAAAGGAAGAGTCGTTTGGTTGTAGTAGTTGCACTGGTGTTGCCAACGCTGCTGACGACGTGACTCCATTGTGACGGCATGGTCACGTGTGTGAGTGCCAGATGAAACATGTTCCTGTCGCTACCGATGAAGATGCTTTACAACTTTTACGTCTTATCCAGCCTGAATTTTACGACTCTGAGTTGTACTATCATAGAGTGTGTGTCAGCAGTACGCTAATCTCAATGTGAGTTTTATAGAGCTTTATGAACATTAAATATGCAGACATGACACTGTATTTATTATGAAGAGAAAAATAATAAAAACTTCATAAGATGAAATTCTTCTACACTGTTTTTAATACATGGAGTGTTAAGGCCCAGGTTCCCATTGGCTCGAAAGAAAGAGCTCCTGCGGGTGACTCAGCTCCCCGCCGCCGAAACCCACCACCGCAACTGCTCCCCGGCCGCCGCCGCTGCCACTCTCTGGCTAGCGGTGGCGGCGGCCCGCTGCGGCGCCCAACAAGGCTCCCCCGTAGCAGCTTCCACCCCCTCCCTCCTCTCCTCCTCTAGTTCCCCCGCATGTCGAGCTCTGGCTTCTAGGCGAGAAGGATGGCCGGAGAATAGCCGGATCCGTGCCCTCTGGGTCCAGATCAAGCTATCCCCGCCCTGGATTTGACGAGGCACGCGGCATCGGTCAGTCAGTGTGCAGCTGCGCGAGCGCAAGCTGCTGGCCTATGCGTCGGAGAAGGAAGGCAAGCTGTGGATCTAGGTGGGCCCGGCGCCCGGGTGGTGGATCTCCTTCTCCAGCTCCACGGGCGTTCGGCTCGGCTAGGCGGTGGTGCCCGACGAACTACTGCCCTGCACGGAGCAGCACGCACGGGCCTCGACAAAGGCCATCCCGCGCTTGTAGCCCAGTGCGGAATGGGCACCCGCGATGGGCACGGTGTGCGCGCGGGCCCGTACAGGCTACGGACACCAACGAGGGGCCATCCGACGGTCCCAGCCCCGTCAGGGCCCGGCGCGCGCCAGGTAACGGACGCGCTGGCAGGCAGCCACGCCCCAATGCGCCCGCCCGTCACGGCCAGGCAGGCTTGGCCCCCAGTGCTGGTCTGCAGCGGCAGTGGTCGGCCCGAGTGGGGGTCGAGCAGATCTGGCCCCCCGGAGACGGATCCGGTGGCTGCGCTCCGCGGGCTCCTCGACAGCGGCCGGCTTGGGTCTGGGTGGCCGGAGGCTGGAGGCCGACTCTGGCCGGGCCTTGGTTGGCCGTGGCTCATGCTGAACTGGCTGTGGCCCGCTGGGGCTGGCCAAGGCTCGTGCTAGAATTGTTAGGGCTCTGCACTCTGTGTCCATTCGCCATTCCGAAGCATTTCTGGGTCACAGCACAACAGAAGAGCACCCGGCGTGGCCAAGTGGTGGTCTTTATGCGTCGGAAATGGCGGTCTTTCTTTCAACTAACCTGGGCTGCAGCCCAAAAAGAGGCTCGTCCATTCCGTGGGCGCCAATTCTTTTACCAGAAAAGACTTCCCATTTTCCGTTGCGGCCAAGTTTTTGAAACAATCGGCAGCCGCCTGGTTCGCTATCCTGCTCAAATCAACGGTTCCGATGCAACCGAACCCCTCCCTGAACCTTCCAGAACACACGAGGTTCCCTCCGTCCAGGAACCTTCTCGACCGCCATTGCCACCCTCCAGGCCTCTTGCCTTCTACCTCTATATATGCACGCCTCAACGGCTCCATCTTCTCCCAAGTCCCATCAACACCGTGCTCCAGAATCCAGATCATAATAAGCACAAGGGATAGGAGTAGGGAGAGAAGCAAAGATGCCGACGGGTAGGCTGAGCGGCAACATCACCCAGGACTGGGAGCCGGTGGTTCTGCGCCGGACGAAGCCCAAGGCGGGCGACCGCAAGTCGGCGAAGGCGGTGAACCAGGCGCTGCGGTCGGGCGCGGCCGTGGAGACGGTGCGCAAGTCGGCGGCGGGCACGAACAAGCACTCCGCGGCGGTGGCGCCCGCCGCGCGTAAGCTGGACGAGACGACGGAGCCGGCGGCGGTGGAGCGGGTGGCGGCGGAGGTGCGCGCGGCGATCCAGAAGGCGCGCGTGGCCAAAGGGTGGAGCCAGGCGGAGCTGGCGAAGCGCATCAACGAGCGCGCGCAGGTGGTGCAGGAGTACGAGAGCGGCAAGGCGGCGCCGGCCCAGGCCGTGCTAGCCAGGATGGAGCGCGCCCTCGAGGTCAAGCTCCGCGGCAAGGGCGTCGGCGCGCCCCTGGCGGCCGGCGGCGGCAAGTGATGTGATGTGAATGTGATGGCCTTATGCAGATTACAACGTCGATAGCTTTACCTCTGCTTTGAATTGGCGGTGAATCGGATGTGCAGTTTCTGTTTGTAGGATCGTGGATTGGGGGGATGTAACGGATTTCCAGTGATCTCTTGATGATTGGTAGTAAATGACAGCGGGCAAGTGGTTTCGATCTGGTCCCGGGGTTTTACCTGGTCTTTTGCTCCCAATATTACGATTTTTACGAGTGATCTGGTGAATGAATCTCTGCTTCCTCTGTTTTTTTCCCGAAAATTTATTAAAACTCCCTGCTTCCTCTGTTCTCATGCGAACTGCGAACAGGTGATTTCCATAGAGACGACATCACGCCAGAGGAGTTAAATTCTTGAGAATTGATTTCCTACTGCAGCATCCTTCCTCCGGTTAACTGTTAACAGCAGGACTGCGATTTCTCTGTAAAAGGTAATCTACAAAGAACATCTTAGGTGATCAGAGTATCAGATATACAATTTCCTTCTGCAGCATCCTAAGCCTTGCTGTGGCTGTGCTGCTGCTGGCTTACCGAACAGTGGCGCATACGAGAAATTATATAGCCATTGAAATCACAACAGCCCTTTGTTTGTTATTTAAGATCGAATCTTACTATTACTAATTAGACCAACGGAGGCACCACGTTAATTCTCGCCAGACGTGCTAGAAAAAAAGATAAATCATTGAAATTCTCACAATAATCAGAAACATCCGGCCTTAGATTTTTTTTTGACACATCCGGCCTTAGATTTGATAGACTTTAATCATCATCACCAATATTAGCCATGGGATCTACTGAGGTTTATTAAAAAATTACCCATCACTGTTATTATGAAAAATAAAAAAATAACCCCTGATTTTGTATATAAATTACCCACCATTGCCATTATATGATATAATTCAACATAATCCCTAAGTATCTTCTTTTCTTCTGTTCTCTCTCTATATATATATATATACGAAATAAAAAAACAATCAGGTAGTCGTCATTCACATCTTCATGGTCTAGCTGCCTGCCATTCTTTTCTCTCTTCCGTTCGATCTCCGTTATCCCTCCCCAATGACACTCCGTTTTTCCTGCATGAAAACCAATGGAAGTTTCCAAGATGGAAACAAATAAAAGAAGGAAAGGAAAAAAACAGAGAGCCTTCCATGTTGCAATGTGGCGGCTGGCCGCTGACGGATACCCTTCCGTTCCGGACATCAAGCGCGGCGATCGACGCCACCATGTAGCCCTGGACTCTGGCGCGTCTCAGCCAGGGCCTTCCATGTCGCCGTCGTCAAGATCACAGCCAAGGCACCAATCACGTAGCCCTGGACTCCAGAGGTAAACCTGAGGTTCATGGTTCAGCATCACCTCGAGTCTCCATCTTACGATCCAGCTCACCGTTAATTAAATATGCTTTCATCGTTCAAACAGTCAAACCGATCCAGTTGATCAGGTACGTTTTAGGCATGAATGGATCTTCCTCCATATCAGGCTTTCAGTTTTAGGTCATGCAAACCAATTTTAGTCCTGTTATCCTGAAAATATCTATTAGTCTCTATCAATTTGTTGGTCAGTTGTTCGCACTGCTGAGCTGTTCATGTTTTGGAGTGGTCCCTAATTTGTGTGTTGCACCGGTCGTCAATTGATCCTAGGTATACTGGCCATTCAAAATTTTGGTTTTCAATGACAAGTTGGTCGTAGCAGCACACGGTCTACAAATAGCATGTTGTGAAGATTAACCTCAATATTTTTTAGCAAACTTGATTAATTACTTTTTTTTAGAAAAGGGAATATATTAATATCCCAGCTTCTGCATCGACTAATACATATGGCTGTTCATTATTACAAGCAAGCGTCACACAATCAAGGAATCTCAAAAACGAAGTTTTGAGCCATCAAGAAGACAAAGTTTTCAAAAGGAAAAACTAAAGAGCAATTCTATTGCTAAACCTCCAGCCGTGTCTTGCAAACACCTTCATCGCGGCTGACTCAATAGTCTTGCAACCCGCCTTAATCAAATGGCGATCCTCTTTGTCCTTCTGACGTCCCCTTGAAAATAACCTGCAAATAGGACGGTGCTATGATCTTGTCAAACACAACTTCATTCCGTGTTAACCAAAGTGCCCAGCAAATGGCACTTGCACCCACTAGAATTTGAGACTTCATTTTCCTGTTTAGTCCTTCCAACCAACTTGTAAATAAATTATGTACACTAGTTGGGGGTTTTAGGTTAAAGGAAACATGAACAATTCTCCAAATAAATTTAGCATAATGACAGCCAAAGAGTAAATGTTGTATAGTCTCGTTGGAGCAACAGAAACAACACTTCTTATATCCCTGCCACTGTCGCCTAGCTAAATTATCCTTCGTTAGAATTACGCCCTTATACAAGTACCACATAAAGACTTTGACTTTGAGTGCCTTCGTTTGTATATAAATTGCCCACTATGTCATTACGAAAGATAATTTAGAATGACCCTCTAAATTTGCATCTATATTATTAACCACCTTTACCATTATTACATAATTAAAAAATAACCCCCTAACTTTGTATCTAAATTAGCTACCTCTACCATAAGATAATTTAAAATACTCCTCTAATGTGCTTTATAAATTACTCAATATGTCATCACTAAAGATAATGCAAAGTAGCCTCTAATTTTGCATTCAAACTATCCATATATGCCACTATGGATTTAATATAAAGTAACAAAATTTGCATCCAAATTAGCCACCGCAACCATTATAAAAAACAAAAATATCACTCAAAGCTAATTTAAATATTAATATAAGATATTATGACAATCAACTCAATATCCATAAAGTATACTATATATATTCCTAAATTATACACTTCTATAATTGTGAAGCTAAAAGTAAACATAATGTTATATTCCATCACGTAGACCAAGTAAACATATACAAATTAGGATTAATGTCTATTTTATATGTAATCAATCATGAAAAATATTCTCTTAACAAATCATATATGTAATCAATGACTTGAAGTAATACTAATACTTCATGGTAATAAACATCCTAGGTTATTATTTCGAATAAGTTTACACACTTTGACTAAATACTATGTCATATAAATTTTGGTATTTAAATTTAAGCACTTTATGTTTATTAACAATATTACTACAAGTATAATTATATGAAATAACAAATTCAACATGTTATAAGTTACGAGGTGGAACCTTAAAATTTTATTTATGCCATTGTTATAACGAAAAGTGTAGATTATGACCAATAATCTTTTTTTAATAAAATGAAATACAAAATATACAATTTAACATATGGATAAAAAACACTAGGGTTTCCACTTATCAATGGGAGACTCTAATCACTATTGATTGCAACAACCATCAGATCTATCTTCTATATAAATACCATCTTTGCAAATTGTGTTAAAAACACACGATTTTTTATTTAAATTATCTACCCATGCAATTAATCTTATCATGGTGTCATAAGATATGGGCCTACAACAACTACCATAGTCTCAGCTAAAGTTTCAACCAAATGCATATTCTAGATACATATACGTGTTATGAAAAGGGGAGAAAGTATGGATATGGGTGAAAAAAATATATAGATCAGTAAAATATTAGTTAGAATTTTTTAACAATAGCTAATGTTATCTTTTAAGATTCTAACCCGTGCGAAAGCACGGGTTGGTGGACTAGTGATTAAAATTTAAAAGGAGCTTAAGTCGCCTGTGGGCCAGTATATCTAAGATTGGTGGGTAACTAGGTATATATGGAACTAGCTTTAATTTGAAGGATGTAATTCTAGTTTGGTAGTTGTTTGGATCGGTTATTTTTAAGAAAATGCGTCCAATTTATTTCTAGAGTACCGGACGGACGTAGAGCCACGTCAACTTAAATTCTCGTGTACTCCCGTTTGGCTACCACCATTTATTCTTATCCTCCTACTCCAATTATCTCTACTATTAGGGATCAATTAAAATTACGTTTAGTCCACCCATAAAATTGTCCCCCACAGAGATAGACTTTTCTACATCTCCCTCACTTTGTGCACCTAGAAAATCATGTTCTATGAAAATAAGGGGGTGTTTGGTTTGGGGAGTTAAAGTTTAACCAACACTGTAACACTTTCGTCTTATTTGACAAAAAATTCTAATCTTGGATTAATTAGGCTTAATAGATTCGTCTCGTAAATTACTCCTCATCTGTGACGACATGCATGCAATTAGTCTACATTTAGTACTCCATGCATTTGAGAGAACATAGATATGATGAGAGTTAAACTTTAACAAGTTGAAACCAAACACGCCCTAAAATAGCTCAGATCTATTCTCACATAACTTCGCTATGGCGTAAGTTGTTTTTGGTGGTGAAGCCAGGCTTCGACGCACACCCACGCCGCGACCACGACCACGACCACCCGCAATCAGCGCGCCATGTGCGATAAAGGAAAGAGTTACCGTGAGAAAGGAAGGAAGGAATTCAATCGCAAAAAAAAAAAGGAAGGAAGGAATTGCTGCCGTGGTAAAGGTGAGCGAGCTCGCGCATTCTGATTGTCCTCTCTCCCATATCTCACGATCCTCCTCCTCCTAGCCCCACCTTCGCTGCCACACTGGCGGCTCTCGCGGACGGCGGTGGACGAGGCGAGCAGGACGCGAAAGACTGGGGTCCAGAAACGCCGTTGGTGGACGCGGCGAGCAGGGCACGGGCCAGCGTGGCACTCGACGAGACTCGCGAAACGACGGCGGCGGACGCGGCGAGCGCGGGCTGGGGCGGCAACCTAGCGGCTCCCATTGAATTCTTCTGTGTGCGTGCGCTGCAGCCGTAGGAGCGGGCGACGCAACGACGCCGAGCACGGCCATCGGACATCGGCAACTCCACGAACTGCGATGGAAAACGCGGAGCAGCAGCCCTGCAGGTACACGTACATCTGAATCCTGATACGAAGACTCGCCAACAGCCAAAGCCAGTTAGCCTGCTGCTAGCTGCCCTACTGTCCTTTACTCACGTGCTCACGTTTCTCCTTGTCCTTTCATTCTCCTATTTCTTCCCTAGGGATTAATCGCAATAGGAGACATGATTGGTGATCGGCGATCCACAATTGACACGAACAGCAAAAGTGCATAAGACACATGGTATGCAAAACTGATTTATTAGATTATAAACTTCTATGGCTTTAGATTATTAGAAGATTTTTTTATGTGGCACTGATTTTTTTAATGTGTCACTGAATAATTCGTATACTGATGTACCGATATGCTATATTTATAGTGGTTAATAAAATTAATAATGGACCACCCTAACTACAAATCTTGGTTACGCCACTGCCAAGCGGACTGGCGAGCAGGGGCTTGTTTTGCTGGCGGCTAATATGGCCATCACGCGAGTGAGCACACGCGCTTTTTGATTTTGTGCAGACGGCGAGGGAATAACTTGACGTGCCCACGTCATAGCAGCGGCAACAGGTACTACTAGCAGCAGCGGAAGAAGTCCTTTTCGATTTCATGGTTTTAGCTGCGCTTTTTGGTTGGATAATAATGGAAAGCTGACAGCTCTCTTGGTTTTGGTTTGATTATTGTTCTTGCAGTGTGCTTGTGATGTCGACTGTCGTGATTTCAAGAATTGTTTCGGCGCTCTATTTGTTTAGCGCTATACTGTTTGGAATCCTTCTGGTTCCACACTTTCTTACTGTTTGTGATATTGTCATCATTTTTTGTTGCTTGCATTTATTTCTCTTAACATTTTAATTTTCATCCCATGTCCTGACGTCCTGCAAATGCCAAATTACAGGTCTCTTCTTACTGACGCAACCTGGACTTTTCATCTACTTATGATAAAGACTTGAATTGATAAGCTGTCATGCATAGCTCCCTTTGTTGGGAGATAACATACAGGGGCTTCAGGCTCGGCTCGCAGAATCCCTCAGCCACCGTCATTTTGCATCCGAGAACTTGGTAAGTAGTAAGAGATGTCCTTCTTGCGGTTTTCTGATCTAATGCTGGTTTTATCTTCTGTTTGTCATCAGAGAAGATCCTTACCTTGTTGGTCAAAATTAAAGTGTTTGTAAAGAAAAGGTAAGTAATGCTTTCTTGTGTTGTGGTTCGAGGGCTTCACTTCTGTGTTGTTTTATTCACTTTAGAGTAGATGTTTTCCCCAGCAAAACTAATTTTTTGGGATATTGATTACTTGTTTAACTCCCATTGCTCATGGTCATTGTTTGCAGAAATTAAGGGCTTACTTCCAAGTCTGTTTTATGTCTGCTTACGAGCTATGATTACCAATTTTCAAGTCACTTCTAGGTGCATTTTTGTCCTGCAAAAGGTGCTGAATTAACCGCCTGAACAAGCCAGTGCTCCTTGAACTACAGAGACTTGATCTGCAGATTCTTCCATGGTTACTGTTTCATATTTGACCACTTTGTAAGTTCGATATCTTCACGCCCAGTCTCCAAACCTTGATGTTTATTTCAGATTTTGTCTTCTCAATTATCTTGACCCATTCCAGATAAATAACTAGTTGTAGCAAAATTAAATACACTAACAAATTCAAAACATAAGTAATACACTAACAGAGTCATTGAGAGGCACTTGCAGACGTTTTCTCACAGGGGAAAGAAAAAGGTAGCCAGCTGTTGCTTGGATAAATGGTGTCTTTGATTTGGGTTGCTTTCTATTACAGAGTTCTTGAATCTTTGGCTCATAAGGAGGTGACCACAGTTTGTATTCAGACTATATAGATAGTCGACCTTTAATCCTTCACTGACCCTGCCCACGATGACGAAGCTGCCATGGACGACCGCCATGGATTGCTCAACGAAAACTTATACGATGATGATGTAATCATTCAACGACATGCGCAAGGTACTACGACGGCATCTATATGGCATCCAACTTCGTTATACTTCCTTGTACACCGTTTCATGAAGTCGTGGGATGGCGTAAGATTGCCACTGATCAACACTGTGAGCATATATATTCTCTATATATATTTTATACACTACATAGGAAATCAATAACTTAACTTATTATCTGTCATGCACAGCTATCAGCTTTACTAAGGACGGAATTCTTGACGGACATTTTGAAGAGCTATGCAGATGAATGTTTTGACAGTTTCCCTGAAGATCTCCAAGACATGTTTACGGACTTAGCAGATTGTAAATTATATGATTAATGCGAGAAATAACTTTATTATGCTTTTTTATGCATAAGTGTTTCCTGGATTGTATACATGGTCATATACAATTATGTAAAAATTGAACCCTGGAAAAAAATCGTTGTTTGGTTGTTTCATGTGCATCCCTGAAATAAAGCCGTGGCGTTAGCATGGACATTATGCTAGGAAGACATGAGGGATGAATGACATGAGTACATGACATAAGATTAACGCCTGACTTAAGCGGACGACACAACATACAGTTAGCACCTAGTGTTAGTGGCGAAGTCACTGCCCGGCTAGCCGACAGGGCTTCTCGGCAAAAAAAAAAACTTTATATCAAAGAAAAATACTATAATGTGCTAGCTAAATATTTTTAAATACGATAATGATACCTATAAGGCATCCGTCTGTCTGGACGGACCCTGCACACGCTGCGCGCCGCCCACCAGCGCTGCATGCCACGAGCCCCGCCCTCGTCGCGTGCCGTGCACCCATGCCCACGCCTCGCGCCCCCCTCCCGCAACAGAGACAAATAGGCAGCGATGGTGACGTAAGACTAGAAAATAGCACACGGATTCACCGTCTCCACCGCGTCTCCCGCCGCGGCCACTCTTCATTCACCCATCGAGGTCCGTGCCGTCGATGAGCTCCACACCGGCGACCTCCGTGCCACTCCGGGGCATCGAGCTCCGCGCCGGCATCGAGCTTCGTATGTTTCATGCGTTTCAGATATAAGTTTCATTTGGATGTTGCATGTGTTTGATTTGGATGTTACAAAAGTAGATATGGTATTGTGTATGTTGCAATGGCTATAAATGTATGTTGCAGTTATGTTTCAAACGTTTCATCTGTTTCAAACGTACGTTGCAAGTGTTTTATCTATATATTGCATATGTTGCAGTAGCTATACACAAATATTGCAAGCGTATGTTCCAAATGTTTCACCTGTTCAAATTTATGTTGCAAGTGTTTTATCTAGATGTTGTATATGTTGCAGTTACTACACACATATGTTACAAGCGTATGTTTCTAAGCGTATGTTTCCAAATGTTTCACTTTGTTTTAGAGGTATGTTACAGCAAATGCTTCAGCAGCAGAGCAGTAGACGTAGGCATGCAACAGCATACAAAGTACTCTGACACGAGCAACAGAGAGAGAGAGTAGCAGGCGCACAACATGTGAAGTAGTATGCAGCATGCTAGCCGCAAAGTCTTCTCGTCTTATCGGCTCACGAGGATCCGCTGCCACCACCATCTCCGCATCCAGACCTGTGCCTGCGGCGAACGTCAGCCACATGTGCTTCGGTTTGAGCAACTATCACATGTTCCAGCCAGCCGGTGGGCAGAAGATCTCCGCATCGCGTCGTGTCCCTGAGAGCCACAACGAGTCAACCGTCACCTTCACCACTTCGCTCTTTCCGTATTAATCCCACCCCTCCCGTCTCTACTTCCCACTTTCCCTCGCTCGATTCGATCTCGGCACGCATGAGCGTCCGGACAGAAAAGAGAGAAGAGATGAGGTGAGAGAAATTTAGGGCTTCATCGTTGTTCGGCGTTGTATCTATTTCGACTTCAGAATCGGTGAGGTGCCTCTTTCTTTTTTTTCCATTTTGCCATCAATTTTGTGCTTCTTATTGTTGTTCTTGGTGGCGATGCCGTGTGACGCAGATCGAGACGACGAGAGGTGTACGATGAGGATCATCGCGAGGAAGAAGGAACAAACAAAAGGTCAGTCGTTGTGTATCTTCGTCTTACTCGATATGGGGAGTAAGATCCCTCTTTCTCACTATTTTAATGAGAATCCATGCTAGAGTTTAGCGATTTTATTGATTAGCGGAGACTGATGAGAGCTCACGTTCGTTGTCCACATCGACGAGACGACGATCGAATCCGGCGCGACCTCGACCTTGGCGCGGGAAGACCCCAACACAAGCTGCGCCATATCCGCGCATCGCGCATGCGCTGGAATGCCAGCCAGCGCTACCAACACCATATAGCGGAATGAACCCGTCGATGCTCTAGAAGTGCGTCTCCAGCGGCGACAGACTAGCGCGAACAGCTTCCACCGGCGCCAGGGTGCTGAGGACCAGCTCGAGATCCTCACCCGACTGAATCGGACGATGAAGTCCTCATGCGCATGCCGGTGAACGATCACAGCGCCCTCGGGCATCCCAAACCCCTCATGAAGGTGCTGCTTCACCATGGCTGGCGAGACATCAAGCCTCATCCCACTGGGCAAAATCAGATTTCTCTAAATTTGATCAAGGTTTTAGTAAAAAAAATATTAAAATCTACAAGTCAAAAAGTACATCATATTTCATAAATAGTTAACAAAACTAATATGATATTGTAGACGTTGATGTAATTCTCGATAAACTAGATAAAAAGTAAAGAAATTTTAGTTAAAACAAAAATCAAAGTGACCTATATTTTGTAATAGAATAGGATCAGTAATATATAGTTAAATAGATATCTATCAACTAGTTTATTATATTATTCGATATAAAATCTATACATACTTGGGGGTGGAAATGTTACAGATTACTTATGCACTTACGACAGATTATATCTAATACAATAATTGCGTCATAATATAATAGTTACTACGTACTCCTACCAAATACTACATGGTCAACAGGAACCTAAACGCCTAATGGTAGATGTAGGTGGAGATGAGGGCGGTGAGCACCAGCGCGCACGCCACAACCTGGTCGACGGCCTGCCAGTAGATCCTGCTCGCCCTTGCAGCCGCCGCCTCGTGACGGCCGTGAGCAGGCTGCGGCATCCTCGGGAGGATGAAGAACGCCGAGATGAGAAGCGCGAGGCACCTGAATGAGATGGGTAATCCCTCCATGTCCATGGGCTGAGACCCTGCAAATAGCTACTACTGTCTCGTTGGTGGTGTGTTCAGAGCTGAGCAAGCTTCTAGCTGTAGGTATGTGTGGTTGTGGAGTAAATAAAACTGTGACATAGGTGGTGGGCAACTGCAGGGCGTGGCGCCGCAAGGTGGGTGAATATATTGAGCAGGCGCCCGGCCAAAGTGGCGCTGTAGTGGCCGTCTTGGTTCTGCACTGCAGCCACCTCGCTCGTTTGATTCCTGAAGAAGATGCAAACAAAATGCATGATGAGCACACTCCACTTAGGCACTTACTCCCTCCGTGCCCCAGAATAGATGACGTTGAAAGCATCTAGGCCCCGGGAGTTGGTTTCGGCAATTGATGACAACGCATTATTACCATGACTAACGTGTGTTTTGCAGAAACTTTGATAAGTTAGGTCATGGGGTTGATAACTACTTTGGGCACTATGATATTCATGTCCCTTGATGGAAATCGTTTCGGTTTTCAAAGGATCAACGACAAGATTAAGGATGATTAGTTCCGGATGTCAAGGTGTTGAGTTACATCCGGGACAGTCGTTAGGATCTTCGCTTTTTTCCTTTGGCCATACTATAAAGGGGGGCATGACCGAGTAGCTTGACCTAGGTGAGTCTTTTGTTTAGGTGTGGTGCACACTTGTCAAACTTAGCACTAGGTAGCTCAGGTAAAGCTCAAAGTTCAGTTGGAAGCAATTTGGTTCAAGTTGCGTCGCGTTTCGAAGTCGTTTGAGCCGTTTACCCTTGACCGGACGCGGTCTCTGTCACGACCGGACACGTCCGGTCAGTACTAACAGTCACTACGTTTTCAACCTGGTTGACCGAACGCGGTCTCTGCGAGTACCGGACGCGTTGATCAGTCTGACACGTGTCTCAGAGGATAAAAGTCTAATCGGACGCGACTGAAAAAATGATCGGATGCGTCCGGTCACGTTCTAGTAAGGTACTTAGCTGATCTGACACGTCCCGTCATCACTGATCGGACGCGATCGAGCGTCAGGTCAAAGCACAGTAAGGTTCTTGCACGACCGGACGCGTCTGGTCACCCCTGATCGGTGCGTTCGGTCACTCAGCGATGTCGTTTAGTTTTTCGACCGTTACGCTCGACTGGTGCGTCCGGTCACGTCGACCGACGTGTCCGGTCAGTGCGTGTTTTGCTATGTTAGCAGGTAACGGTTGGATTTAACTGTGGGGTGTATAAATACATCCTCTCCACCTCTTTTAGAGGTCACTTGCTTATTTGTTCAGCTGAGAAACACCTTTCAAGTGCAAGGAAGTGCAAGAACTCTAGTGAGGGTAGTAATTTGAGAATCAAAGTTTGAGAATCCCTCATTAGTGACTAGAGAGTAGCAAGTGTGCATCTATCTTCTTATTAGGCTTGTTGTGGTCAAGTGAGAGTTCTAGCTTGTTACTCTTGGTGATCACCATCATCTAGACAACTTGGTGGTGATTGAGAGTTTGGTGATCATCCGGCGAGCTTGTGGATGACCCAACTCATCTTGTGAGCGGTTTTGGGCGATTCACCGCGACGGAGTGTCAAAGAATCAGTCCGTAGAGAGCACTTGATCCTTGCGCAGATCAAGGGGGAGCTACACCCTTGCGCGGGTGCTCCAACGAGGACTAGTGGGGAGTGGCGACTCTCTGATACCTCAGAAAAACATCGTCGTGTTCCTAACCCTTACTTTCAAGCATTTACTTTATTGTATTACTTTCATTGCTTGATTTACTTTCCTAGAATTGCCATGCTAGACTAGGATTGGAACTTAGGGTGCAAAACTTTTTACCGGTAGAACCACAAGGAACACTAGTAGGCACTAGTGGTGAACTTTGGCTTGTAGGATTTAATTCTTGCAATTAATTTTTAGAAAAGCCCAATTCACCCCCTCTTGGGCATCTTGATCCTTTCAATTGGTATCAGAGCCGAGTTGCTCTTTATTTAGGCTTCACCGCCTAAAGCAAGATGTATAATGGGGAAGGACCACCTCCCACCTTTGAGGGAGACGATTTTCCATATTAGAAAATTTGTATGGAGGCGTACCTCGAAGCCATAGATATTGGGTGCCTTAGAGCCGCAACCGAAGGGCTTCCCGCTATCAAGGACCCCACCAACCCAAGTGGTGACGAGGAGAAGTACAACCAGTGGAATGCAGATGCAAAAAATGCACTCTATCGGGGCCTAGGCAAGAATATCTTCAATCATGTGCGTAATGCCAAAAACGCTCATGAATTGTGGGAAAACATTTGTGCTCTCCATGAGGGAACTAAGAGTGAGCGTGAGGAACGCTATCACATTGCTTTGAAGAAAATTAATTCTTTTGAGATGCTTCCCAAAGAAAGTGCTAATGAAATGTACACTCGATTGAATGTTCTTGTAGAGGATCTCAATGCTCTTGGGCTCACTCAAATGAGTTAATCGGATGTTGCAAGGAGAATCTTGAGCGTTCTTCCCGTTGAGAAGTATGGTCACATTGTCACCGTGCTTCACCAAAGTGATCTCTCCACCGTAACACCGACACAAGTATTGGAAAAGATCAATGCACATGAGATGTACATGCATATTACTCCGAAAGAGGGCTCATCATCTTCCAAGAAGAAGGACTTGGCCTTCAAAGCTAGCCATGACAAGAAAAAGAAGAAGGGCCAAGCCATGGTGGTGCAAGAAAGCTCAAGTGAAAGTGATGTTGATTATGTATCACTTGCACTCATGGTAAGAAAGACCACCAAGATGCTAAAGAAGCTCAACAAGAGTGACATCAAGTTCGATGGCAAGAAGAAGAAGTTCTTCACAAGTAGCAAAAGTAAGCCTATATCTGAGATGGATTGCTACAATTATGGTGAACTTGGTCACTTAGCTCATTAATGCTCTAAGCCTCCAAAGGACAAGTACAAGAATAAGAACAAGGGCAAGAAAAATGATTCAAGTGATGAAGAAGATAAAAAGAAGAAGAACAAGCCATACAAAAAGAAGGATGGCAAGAGGAAAGAGTGTCACAAGAAGAAGAAGAAGGGAGGCAAAGCTTACATTGTTGGTGATTGTCTCACCGACATTGAGTCATCATGTGAGTCTTTCGGTGATGAGAGCGACGATGAGAAAGAGAAGGTCGCCGCATTTATGATTGGGCCATCATCATCTTCACCGACATCTTCACCGACATCTTCACCGCCACCTTCACCATCATCGTCCACTTCTCACCTATGCCTTATGGCCAAGGGCGAACGAAAGGTACAAAATAATGAGAGTGATGATGATGATAGTGATAGTGATGATGAATATGATACACCTTCTTATGATGAACTTGTAAAATTATTGAACAAATACTCTAAAATCATAAGAAGAACTAGAAATGAAAATGATGAGCTACAAAATGAAAATGACTCACTCTCATCTAAGCTTGAGAATGCACATAAGACTAGTGATGAGCTCAAAGATCAAAATGAAATTATGTCTTCTACTCTCAAGGAGCTCAAAACTTCTAACAAAGGGTTTAGAGATGAACATGATAAACTTGAGAAGAAGCATAATAAGCTCAACACTAGGCACAACTTGCTAAAAGATAAATATACTATATTGAAAATCAACTATGATAGTCTTGTTGTTGCTAATGAGCTTTCTCTTGAGACACATGATGCTACTAACCAAGTTGTTAAAATTGATATAGCTACATCATGTGATGACTTGATTATTGAGAACATTGAGCAAGGCTCTAGCGGCAAAGGCAAGAATGTGGTTGAGTCCGACAACTATGATGATTATGTCAAGCTCAAGAGTGAAAATGAGATGCTTAGAAATGAGAACAAGAAGTTGATGGCTCTTGAAAAGCAAACATCAAATGAGTCATTTATTGAAGAGAACAAAAAGCTCAAGCAAGAGAAAGAGTATCTCAAGACCGGCCTAAGCAAGTTCACAAGAGGTCAACATTTGCAAAGTGAGCTACTCATGAACACCGTCATGAAGATGGATAGAAGTGACATTGGTTACTTGGCAAATCAAGAGAAGAAGGCTAAAGCTCAACAACAATAAAGTAAGTCAAAGCCCAAGCCAAAGAGATGTGTTGAGTGTGGACAAGAGGGCCATTTTGCTCATGGGTCCAAAACTCCACCACCACAACCCTTGCCCAAGCATGCTAGACCCTTTGCTTTCAATGCTCATTACATGCTTAGAAAAGAATCAAGTGGAAAGATGAAAGTCATGTTCTTGGGTCCCCCTAACAAGAATAGGCCTAAGAAAATATGGGTTGCCAATTCACTAGTTGAGAAAGTCAAGGGTCCCTCTTAAGTTTGGGTCCCTAAACAAAAAACTTGATCTCTTGTGTGTAGGTGAACTACAAGACCGGTGGATCACATTATGTTATTGATAGTGGTTGCACTCAACATATGACCGGTGACCCTCGTATGTTCACCTCACTTGAAGAGAATGGGGTATGTCAAGAGAAGATCATATTTGGGGACAATTCAAAGAGTAAAGTAAAGGGTATAGGCAAGATTGCAATATCAGATGATCACTCTCTTTCAAATGTGCTCTATGTTGCTTCATTGAGTTTCAACTTACTATCTGTTAGGCAACTTTGTGACCTTAGCTACCAATGCTTATTCACTCCTAATGAAGTGGTAGTTTCAAAGATAGATGACAAGCAAATGATTTTCAAAGGCTTTAGATACAACAATCTCTATCTTGTTGACTTCATCTCCGAAGATGCAAACTTGATGACATGTTTGTTCACTAAAACTACACTTGAATAGCTTTGACATAGGAGGCTTGCTCATGTTGGAATGAACACTCTCAATAAGCTATTGAAGAAAGAACTAGTAAGAGGCTTGAAGGATGTCAAGTTTGAGAAGGACAAACCTTGTAGTGCATGTCAAGCCGGTAAACAAGTTACAAATACTCATCCAACCAAAGCTTACATGTCAACATCAAGAGTGTTAGAACTTCTACACATTGATTTGTTTGGTCCTACAACTTACAAGAGCTTGGGTGGAAATCTCTATTGTCTTGTGATTGTGGATGACTACTCAAGATACACCTAGACTTTCTTTCTTCATGACAAATCCGAAGTGGTCAATTGCTTCAAGAAGTTTGCAAAGAGAGCTCAAAATGAATTTGAAGTTAAGATAAAGAAGATTAGAAGTGACAATAGCAAAGAGTTTGACAACACAAACATTGAAGCTTATTGTGATGAGATTGGAATCAAGCATGAAGTTTCATCAACCTACACTTCTCAACAAAATGGTGTGGTTGAGAGAAAAAACCAGACTTTGATCACCCTTGCAAGAACAATGCTAGATGAGTACAATACACCAGAAAAATTATGGCCCGAGGCAATCAACATCGCATGCTATGCTTCAAATTGCCTCTTTCTATAAAAGTTTCTTGGCAAGACCCCCTATGAGTTGCTAAATGGGAAGAAATTGGATGTCTCATTCTTCCGGGTGTTTGGTTGCAAATGCTACATCTACAAAAAGCGTCAACACCTAGGGAAGTTTCAAAGACGTTGTGATATTGACTTTCTTGTTGGTTACTTATCAAAGTCCAAAGCATATAGAGTATTTAACCATGCCACCGGTTTGGTTGAAGAAACATATGATATGGAATTTGATGAATCTAACGGCTCCCAAGGAGCAATTGAGAATTGTGATGATGTAGGTGATGAACCATTGAGGGAGGCAATGAAGAACATGCCAGTGGGAGACATCAAGCCTAAAGATGATGAAGACGATATATAAATTGTCAATCCACTATCTTCATCACATGTGCCTCAAGATGATGATAAGAATGAGAGAGTTGAAAATAAAGACACTCATATCTCTTATGAACAAGCCGAGGCATAAGCTCAAGATGTTGATGCTCCCCAACCATCTCCTCAAGTGGTTGATAGAAGAAACTCACCTCTACTTCAAGCACATCCACAAGATCTCATCATAGGAAGTCCTACAAAGGGTGTAATGACTCGATCTCAAAAGCTTGCTTCATTTGTTGAATATCACTCTTTTGTCTCTTGTCTTGAACCTAAGAATGTATAAGAAGCTCTTCAAGATCCGGATTGGATGAATGCTATGCACGAAGAATTGAATAACTTCACCCACAATCAAGTTTGGACACTTGAAGAGCATCCAAAAGGTGCAAGAGTCATTGGAACCAAGTGGGTGTTCCGCAACAAGCAAGATGACCAAGGCGTAGTAGTGAGGAACAAGGCAAGACTAGTTGCAAAGGGGTTCTCTCAAGTTGAAGGTCTTGATTTTGGAGAGACCTTTGCACCCGTTGCAAGACTTGAAGCCATTCGTATCCTTCTTGCATATGCATCGCATCATAAAATGAAACTGTATCAAATGGATGTGAAAAGTGCATTTTTAAATGGCTTCATAAATGAACTAGTCTATGTTGAACAACCTCCCGAGTTTGAAGATCCTAGATATCCTAATCATGTTTATAGGTTGTCCAAGGCGCTATATGGGCTCAAGCAAGCCCCTAGAGTGTGGTATGAGTGCCTCCGGGACTTCCTCATTGAGAAGGGCTTTACTATTGGGAAGGTCGACACCACACTATTCACCAAGAAGCTTAATGGGTAGATCTTCATTTGTCAAGTCTATATTGATGATATCATCTTCGGATCAACAAATAAAGGTTATTGCAAGGAATTTGGTGAATTGATGTCAAAGGAGTTCGAGATGTCTATGATTGGTGAGCTAACATTCTTCCTTGGTTTTCAAGTCAAGTAAATGAGAGAAGGGATTTTCATCTCTCAAGAAAAATATACCAAGGATCTTCTCAAGAGATTCAAGATGGAAGAGTATAAGCCAATCAAGACCCCAATGCCATCTAATGGACATCTTGACCTAGATGAGGGAGGTAAACCGGTTGATCAAACTCTCTACCGTTCTATAATTGGTAGCTTGTTGTACCTTACCGCATCTAGACTCGATATCACGTTTAGTGTGTGCATGTGTGCTCGCTTTTAAGTGTGCCCTAAAGAATCTCACCTAAGTGCCATAAAAAGAATATTAAGATATCTTAAGCACACCCCAAACATCGTCTTTGGTACCCCAAAGGAGCTAGATTCCAACTAGTTGGCTATTCCGATTCGGATTATGCCGGTTGCAAAATTGATAGAAAAAACACATTCGGAGGGTGCCATTTGCTTGGGAGGTCTTTAGTATCTTGGTCATCTAAAAAGCAAAATAGTGTGGCTTTGTCCACCACCGAGGCGGAATACATTGCCGTGGGGGCTTGTTGTGCACAAATCTTATACATGAAACAAACCCTCCTAGACTATGGAGTTGTTCTTGAAAAGGTGTCACTTTTATGTGACAATGAAAGTGCCGTTAAAATTGCTAATAATCCGGTACAACACTCACGCACCAAGCACATTGATATCCGCCACCACTTTCTAAGAGATCATGTTGCTAAAAATGATATATCACTAGAAGGTGTAAAAAGTGAAAATCAATTAGCGGATATCTTCACTAAACCTTTAGATGAGGCTACCTTTTGTAGGTTGAGAAGTGAACTAAATGTGCTTGATTCTAGTAACTTTAAAAAATGAGCTTGTGTTGTCCCTTGCATTGCATTGTATCATATGTCATGTTTAATTCTCCGCAATGTATCTAGGACTTGTCTAACACGGTTACGATAACCCTCCTTTGGAGGAGTGAAGAAGCCTAATCGTGGATCAAACTTGACAAGCAACCTAGTCTTTCTTTCTCACTTTGCATTGCATATGCATGGTTGTTGCTTTGTCGTTTCTTTTCGGTTTTGCTTTGAGCAACCTCTATGTTCGTCCATGAATAGAGAGAGCATTTGATGCTCCCAAGGGTTCATAAACTCTATTGCATGGCCATATGTTGCTCCTCGGGTGCTTATCATATATTTTCTTAAAAAGAATACTATCCTAAGGCAAAATATTTAAAAAAACTTGAGGGTTTGAGAGAGGTCCCTCATATCAGGTTTCAATTTGTGTTTATTTGAGTCTCTTTGAATTGGAACTTGATTGGAAGAAGTCGCGTCGAAGATCGGATTGAAGAAAGGCGCTTTACAGCG
Source organism: Saccharum hybrid cultivar R570 (assembly GCA_038087645.1). Taxonomy (NCBI): domain Eukaryota; kingdom Viridiplantae; phylum Streptophyta; class Magnoliopsida; order Poales; family Poaceae; genus Saccharum; species Saccharum hybrid cultivar. The sequence goes on from JAQSUU010000810.1 coordinate 1,505,960, forward strand.
ACCGGACGCGATGCTGCTTCATCACTGCGTCCGGTCCCGGTGACCACCAGCGCGTCCGGTCATCCCGAAGAACTTCTCAAGGATCTGTGACCGGACGCTGGACCGGACGTGACGTTGTGACCACTGCGTCCGGTCTCGGACACCACCACCGCGTCCAGTCATGCGTGTTGGGTTCCCGGGTAAACTCTGACCAGACTCTGTCAGCGTCCGATCATCTCTAACCGGACGCGTCCGGTTGCGCCAGGAGCTTACTGGATTCTGATCGGACGCTGCTCCACCGCGTCCGGTCAGTCAACCAGCGCGTCCGGTCATCGCGTGAAAAGCAGATCTGAGCCTTTTTAACCATACATCTTGTTCTTCCTTTTATTTTTTCATCCGCCGCCGCCACCGTGACCCGTGCCCTAGCTTTCTTCGCCGTCATGCCGCCGCGCCTCCTCCCGCGCCGCTGTGCCTCCTCCCGTGCAGCCGCCCCGCTGCAGTCGCGCCGCCGCAGCCGCTGCGCTCCTCAGCCACGTCGCGCCGCCGCATCCACTCGGAGCACCGCTACTCCTCCCCACGCTCGTGCATCGCCTTCGGCAGCCGCAGCCGCGCCACCGTCCGCGCGCGCCGCCACCACCGTCTGCCGCAGCCGCGTGCACCGCCACCAGCCAAGCCTCGCCACCTGGACTGCCTCCGACCGTCGCACCCGTTGACCTAACCCTAATCCGTCGCGACGGTTTGCGACTTCACTTCGGCCGTTCTTCATCGAGGTCTCTTCGCGCGATTTCGTCTCCGCGAGGTGATTTCACATTGCCTTGATCTTCCAATTAGGGTTTGCCGATGACGTTCCGTTCAAAGTCTAATTCATCCTTTGTTTTTCTCGGCACTCTAGCGCTCGTCCGTCATTTCCGAGGAACCCTAGCACGTCGAGGTCACTTACCTTTTCATCGAAGTTTCGCTCATCCGAGGTATTTTATCGTGATCTATTCTTTTCTTATCTCGTATGCTTGCTTTCATAAGGAGCTCGCTCATCTGGTAGTTAAAATATAATGCTTAATAGTAGCTCTATCTATTGCATCTTTACAGAGAGTCTTATCGGTGCTCTATGGTTGGTAGTTGATCAGTTCTGAATCCAAGGCCAAGCCTGCGGATACGGATTGAGGCCAAGCCTCATGAGTGTCAGTACACCATCTTGCACTATCAGGGTTTTCTCAGTCACAGAGGTTGGTCAGTATGGTTCGCTGCAAGAATGTTGGTGGTGGACTGAGTGATGGGGCAAAAGTCCTCCTAGGATGATAGAGGTAGCCCGTGGCAAGCGCAAGAAGTTAGCCATCAAAAAGAGAAAGAGGACACCCACTGAGGCAGAGATAGCACAGGCAGTCGCTGATGCAGCAGAGCGTGCAGAGAGAGGTGGCAGAAGCAGTGGGATTCACATTGGTGAGCGTCACTTTTATCTTGAAGGTCGACAGCTCGGTACTGAGGCCACAGAGGGGATAGAGGACCCACCTACAGAGCAGCCCATAGAGGACACAGAGCAGACAGAGGAGCAGACTGTTCAGACTCCACCGCGTCGTCGCTCAGGACGTACGCGTGCTCAGGTGACTCCTAGGCTAGAGGGCCAGCGTCGTGGAGGTCGTCCACCTCCCAGGGCTCGAGGTCACCCCCCAGTCGAGCACTTTGACTTGAGGGGAGCTAGAGCACGCTAGGTACAGGCTCTCAGGTTTGTCGAGGTTGGTCGGTGGTTCCCACCTCAGCGGGACCCCCGAGCTTCAGAGGGCTTCTACACACCTCTGCACAAGGATTTCTACAGAGCTTATGTTGACAGCGGGATTGCATTCAGACCTCAGAGAGTTTGTCGACTTGAGGCTTTAGTTGAGGTGGTTGGTGAGCAGCTCTGTCCACACTTGTCCTTTCTACCTGGTTTGTCAGATTTTCTGGGACAGATTAGAGCTTACTGCGGGACATGGGTTAGATAGTTCTACTCCTCACTTTGGATTGACCCTGCTCATGAGTTTATACACTTTGCATTTCGAGGCCATGACCACAGATTGTACAGCACCAGGGTATGGGAGATTCTCTGACTCCCTGCTTCAGAGACGAAGATTCACTAGTTGTGCTTTGGACAGACTTCACCACCGAGACGTCCTCACGGAGGTATAGTACCACCCACAGATATGATCAAACCTTGCTTCCGTGAGCCGTTTGGCGATGGGTCCAGACGTACACCTGCCAGCTTGACACCCCTTGCCAGAGTGCTTGATGCCATTGTGAGGCGGACTCTTCTTCCGAGGCTAGGATACAGAGAGGGCATGACACGTATGCAGCTTTGGGTTGTTCATCACCTCATCTCTCAGACACAGTTTGATATTTGGGATCTGATGCTATGTGAGATGGAGGACACTTTGGCAGAGGGCTTCAAGGGTCACCGTCCATTACCTTATGCACACTGGATTTGCTTCATTATTCGTTCTGCGTGTGACCTGTCTGCAGAGATTAGGGCTGAGATATCTGATACCACTACTGCATTCCCAGGGTATGATATTCGATAGTTGTGGGCTTCAATGACTAGAGAGCAGGCACCTAGGCTAGGATAGCGTCAGAGGCCAGAGGTTCCAGAGACAGCAGCTGAGCAGGACGAGACCGTTGAGGGTCTTGCTGAGGCCGAGCTTGCAGATCTTGATACTCAGTCAGCTGATCCAGTTGAGGATGATGCCACTGACAACACTGACGAGAACTACCAGCCCATTCCCCGGTACTGCTCTCCTCGGTCTCATGACCATGAGGCCGGTGGTTCAGGATCAGCCTCCCGCTCAGACCCAGCCATGGTGGCTATCCTTGAGAGGCTGACCTAGGCCCAGGAGAGGCAGGAGGTTTAGATGCAGCGACAGGCTCAGGACACAGCAGCTGCATTTGCTCAGATTCAGGCTCGTCAGGACGAGTTCTAGAGGCAGCAGCTGGAGTTTCAGAGGCAGCAGTTTGAGATGCAGAGGCAGCAGGCAGCCACCCAGCAGCAGTATCTTGAGCTCCTGCGACACCTCGTCACTGTTGGGGTTCCTCCACCACCATCTGTCCATACTCTAGCACTACAGTCCAGTGGACCTCAGAGTCAGGGACAGCCGAGTTTTCAGTTTACCTCTCCCCAGCAGCAGGTCCCTCAGACCTTTCTGTCCCCGAGCTACACTCCTATTCAGACGGGGTTCACTCTATCAGCTCAGCCCAGACCTCACCTTCTCTCGGACACTCCTTTTACTGATTTGAGTGCCTCATATAGCGAGTTGACTGGTCAGCCGACACCCTCGCACACCACTGTTGTAACCTCTTCAGGGATGTCGGCTTCCGAGACTGTGGCTCTTGCAGTGTTAGGGACCGGGACTACAGAGACAGTGCCATCGTCAGTTGCCTCGACAGATCCTCCCACACTTGGTGTTTTTCAGGCTCAGGTGACAGAGACTGCTGCTATTATTGCTACTACATCTTCAGTTCCTGCACCTGCTCCACAGACCTAGACTGCTTCATTTCCACGTCTATCTACAGAGGGTCAGCCTGATAGTTCAGAGTCTGAGGAGGACACTTCACAGTTTGTGATCACTCCACGCTCCTCGACACCCGACACGACTGCTTCTGTTCCCCCATCGGATCCTTAGTCTTGTTTTTGGCGTTTGATGCCAAAGGGGGGAGAGAGAGTAGATTCAGGGGGAGCGTTGATAGAGGGTTTCATTTTTTTTTCTTTGTGTGCTACATTCATGCATCATGTTTATTTACTCGCCCTGCATTTTGTGACTTGTGTGCTTGTGAGATCTTTATTATATATCATGTCACTTAATTGGTTTTAGCTCATAAGGTTGTGCTTCCGTGCCTTACTCCGATTTCATATGAGCTATGTTTTCTGTGTACTAACTCTTCATGTTTTATCTTATGAGTACACTCAGTTGGCTTGAAACACATAAGCATTTCCTAACCCCTTGTGCTTATTGCTTTTTGCTTATGTGAACCAAGCATGTTCGAAAACCTCAACTCTTAAATCTTCTGAATTAAAGTGTTGTCAACAATCACCAAAAAGGGGGGAGATTGAAAGCATCTAGGCCCCGGGAGTTGGTTTCGGCAATTGATGACAACGCATTATTACCATGACTAACGTGTGTTTTACAGAAACTTTGATAAGTTAGGTCATGGGGTTGATAACTACTTTGGGCACTATGGTATTCATGCCCCTTGATGGAAATCGTTTCGGTTTTCAAAGGATCAACGACAAGATTAAGGACGGTTAGTTCCGGATGTCAAGGTGTTGAGTTACATCCGGGATAGTCGTTAGGATCTTCGCTTTTTTCCTTTGGCCGTACTATAAAGGGGGACATGAGCGAGTAGCTTGACCTAGGTGAGTCTTTTGTTTAGGTGTGGTGCACACTTGTCAAACTTAGCACTAGGTAGCTCAGGTAAAGCTCAAAGTTCAGTTGGAAGCAACTTGGTTCAAGTTGCGTCGCGTTTCGAAGTCGTTTGAGTCGTTTACCCTTGACCGGACGCGGTCTCTGTCACGACCGGACGCGTCCGGTCAGTACAAACAGTCACTGCGTTTTCAACCTGGTTGACCGGACGCGGTCCCTACGAGGACCGGACACGTTGATCAGTCTGACATGTGTCTCAAAGGGTAAAAGTCTAATCGGACGCGATTGGAAAATGATCGGACGCGTCCGGTCACGTTCCAGTAAGGTACTTAGCTGACCTGACGCGTCCGGTCATCACTGATCGGACGCGACCGAGCGTCAGATCAAAATACAGTAAGGTTCTTGCACGACCGAACGCGTTCGGTCAACCCTGATCGGTGCGTCCGGTCACTCAGCGATGTCGTTCAGTTTTTCGACCGTTACGCTCGACCGGCGCGTCCAGCCACGTCGACCGGCGCGTCTGGTCAGTGCGTGTTTTGCTGTGTTGGCAGGTAACGGTTGGATTTGACTGTGGGGTGTATAAATACATCCCCTCCACCTCTTTTAGAGGTCTCTTGCTCATTTGTTCAGCTGAGAAACACCTTTCAAGTGCAAGGAAGTGCAAGAGCTCTAGTGAGGGTAGTGATTTGAGAATCAAAGTTTGAGAATCCCTCATTAGTGACTAGGGAGTAGCAAGTGTGCATCCATCTTCTCATTAGGCTTGTTGTGATCAAGTGAGAGTTCTAACTTGTTACTCTTGGTGATCGCCATCATCTAGACGACTTGGTGGTGATTGGGAGTTTGGTGATCATTTGGCGAGCTTGTGGATGACCCAACTCATCTTGTGAGCGGTTTTGGACGATTCACCGCGACAGAGTGTCAATGAATCTGCCCGTAGAGAGCACTTGATCCTTACGCGGATCAAGGGGGAGCTACACCCTTGCGCGGGTGCTCCAACGAGGACTAGTGGGGAGTGGCGACTCTCCGATACTTCGGAAAAACATCGTCGTGTTCCTAACCCTTACTTTCAAGCATTTACTTTCTTGTATTACTTTCATTGCTTGATTTACTTTCCTAGAATTGCCATGCTAGACTAGGATTGGAATTTAGGGTGCAAAACTTTTTACCGGTAGAACCATAAGGAACACTAGTAGGCACTAGGGGTGAACTTTGGCTTGTAGGATTTAATTCTTGCAATTAATTTTTAGAAAAACCCAATTCACCCCCTCTAGGGCATCTTGATCCTTTCAGACGTTATGGGATGCGTGCAGGTCAAACTTTTTCAATTTTAACTGGTTTATAAAAAATACGTGCAATATTTATATCTGTAAATAAGTTTATTATAAAAATATATTCAACAATCTATCTAATTATACTAATTATGTATTATAAATATTGATATTTTTATATATAATTGATCAAAGTTTAAAAAAGCTGACTCACCGGTAAGCGAGAATGACTTCTCTTTCGGACATAAGGAGCTGGAGTTACGACTCACGAAAGGATTTGAATCGACGACCCACCGTGGAATCGTGTCGTGGACCGTGTAACTCTAGTGACTAGTGGGAGTGAAATTGACTCGCTGACCGTGCCAGGTAAAGTGCTGCAGGTGCATGCGCTTGATGTAGAAGCCGGGCTCTGCCCGTCTGGCCAGGACTAGCTTTTCTCTAATCCTTGTCCTGACACTGACTAAGGATTTTCAACATATGGCGATTATGGAATGCCAAAGGGGGTGGTACTACTGCTAGCTAGGGCCAGCCCCGAACTCATCTTGGTTGTGGGATCGATCAATTATTTCTGGATGGACGGAAGAGACGAAACGAATCGAAGAAGCTTATATTAGCATCAAGGGAATGAACAAAGATCGAGGTTCGAGAGCTCCTTATCCAGCGTACAACGAAGGAACGAGAAAACCCAGCTGAGCCAGCAGGAAACCACTGTAAATAATCGTACGCATATGAACCCAGCAGTACCCGTCGATCGGTGTATCTTTCCAAGGGAAAAAAAATCTGCACGTGACGCACCAATTTCTATCAGCATAGCTATTATTATATCTTTTGACCTCTGCTATTGCTATTGTAGGTCTACTCCTACTTACTAGTAGTAACAACGTTGTGCACACGAACAAACCAAAGCGACAGCCGGGTGCCTTGGGTCAGGAGCGAGCAAAGGCACATGGACACGGGAGGCAGCCGGGAGGTTCGATCGATCACACAGTTCACGGGCAGGCAGCAGTCCGACTCCGACCAGTCACATCCATGGCGAGGCACGCAGCGGGGTGACGACGGACTTGAGGGCCAGGTACTTATCGAGCGCGTGCATGCCCTCGTCCTTGCCGAAGCCGCTCATCTTGCGGCCGCCGAAGGGGCAGTCGCTGCCCATGGCGAAGTAGCAGTTGACCCACACCACCCCGGCGCGCACCGACCTCACCACCCGGTTCGCCACGTCCAGGTCTCGCGTCACCACCCCGGCTCCCAGCCCGTACCGAGTGTCGTTCGCCCGAGCGATCGCCTCCTCCACAGTCCTGCAAGCGCATCCATCAATATATAACGTGCCATGACCACATCAATAGTTTGCAGTGTTATTCAGAGTCGGTTTGTTACGCACTTGAACTTCGTCAGGCACATGACAGGTCCGAAGATCTCCTCCTTTGCTACGATCATGTCCTCCATGACGTTGGTGAAAACTGTGGGCTCAATGTAGTAACCTTTCTCTTTCTGGCCACAGGGTCTTCCTCCAGTCAGGAGAGTGGCGCCTTCTCGCTTGCCATGGTCGATATAGCTGAGCACCCTCTCATACTGAACCTTGTCCACCTGCACACATAACAACATCGATCAACCTTATGGTTATGGGCTTCTTCTGCCTTAACTTATGATGATGCGCCATATCATAGGTTTACTAACCTGAGGGCCCTGGTTGGCACGAGGATCACTGAAAGGGTCTCCCACGACCCAGCTCTTCATCCTCTCCGCCAACTTCTCCTCGAATCTGCTGTAGATGCGTTCCTGCACGTACACACGGCTCGCAGCGACGCAGGCTTCTCCCTGACACCGCGGAGGATGCATGATCCATGTGCGCGCGTTTGACCAGTTATTGCTCAAGCTCACTGGCCACGTACGTATGGCTATACATGTACTTACTGAAACAGAAAATGAAATGCATCATGTTTTTCTTTTCACCTTGTTGAAGAAGTTGGCGCTGACGGCGAGCTCGACGGCCATGTCGAGGTCCGCGTCGTCGAAGATGATGAGCGGGGACTTGCCCCCGAGCTCGAGGTAAACAGGCTTCAGGTTGCTTTCCGCGGAGGCCTTCATTATGAGGCGCCCAACCTCTGTGGATCCAGTGAAAGTCACCTGAAACATGCAGGAAACGCCATCAAACTTTTGTAAGCGAGCTGTTGTGCAGCAGCTACTAGCAACGAGATTGCTCGCCCGCTGTTCGGCGGCTGTTGTCAGTGTAAGTACCATGTCAACGTTCATGTGAGACGCGAGTGCAGCTCCCGCCGTTGAACCGAAGCCAGGCACGACATTGATGACGCCATCAGGGACTCCCGCCAGCTTGGCGAGGTGGGCAAAGTAGAGGGCGCTGAGCGGCGTCTGCTCGGCGGGCTTGACGACCATGGCGCAGCCGGCGGCCAGCGCGGGGGCCACCTTGATGGCGAACATGGTGGACGGGAAGTTCCAGGGGATGATGATCCCGGCGACGCCGAGCGGCTCGCGCAGGGTGTAGGCCTGGAACTGCGCCTGCATCTTGAGCGTCTCGCCGTGGATCTTGTCGGCCGCGCCCGCGAAGTACCGCAGGCTGCCCGCGGCGTTGCCGATGTCGACGGCCTTGGTGATGGCCGGGTGCTTCCCGGCGTCCAGGCTCTCGAGCGCCGCCAGCTCGTCCGCGTGCTGCTCCACCAGGTCGGCGAACCTCGCTATGATCCGCCCCCGATCCTGCCAAATGTTGTTGCATGCCCTCGTTGCTAATATAACCATCGACGACGACGACTACCAAGGGTGTGGAAAAATGCAGCTGTGTGTGCGTGCGTGCAAAGGTCGAGAATCGTACGGATCCAGACATGCGTGGCCATTCGCCGTGATCGAAGGCGTCCCTGGCTGCCCTCACTGCCAAGTCCACGTCCTCTTTGTCAGCCTCAGCGACGGTGGCTATGACGTCCCCTGTGCGCGGGTCCCTGGTCTCAAACGTCCGGCCTGAACAGCATCCAAACAAGTTACACACAGTTTGGTGTATAGATACATTTTACAACAAATAGAAACACATGCACTGGGCAGAAAAAGGAAAAGATACAAGCTACACTAGCGACTGTGCTGCGGCAGGAGACGATCAAGCCGCGTGACACCGTCACAAGCCCTCAAATCAGAAACATCTAAGCCTGTGTTTGATTCGGAGTCAGTAAGGAATGGAATGGAACGTCCCATCCCATGTTTGGTTGCAAGGGTCAGAGTCGGGACAGTTCTCTCGTTTTGTGTATGGTTCCAAGACATCTAATATGGGACGACGGACGAGGCATGCATCTGGCACGTGGGGTCTATTGGTCATTCCCTATCCCTTTCTTTTTCCTTGGACATTTGCCGTCCTCCATGTGCACGCTCTTCCACCGCCAGCGCACGCGCGCGCTACGTCAGCTCCTGCCCGCCGCTCGAGAGCACGCACCCGTCGACGTCTGCCCGCGCGCGTTCGTCCACCACCGCGCCAGCGCGTGCTACGCTCTGCATCCGGCCCGCACACGCGAAGATTCCCTAGTGGACCCAATCGTCCCTCTTCATCCCCGTGGTCCGCTCATACCATCCTGATTATCTCACCAACCAAACACATAGGCCCTGTGTTAGCTGTTGTGAACTTTTTTTTTTTTTGCTAAATACTCATTTTCAAAATATCTTCATGGGTGAAGCTGTTTTTGTCATTCTCTCACCAAGATATGAGTTGGGATGAAGCCGAAAATAGTAACTTATCCTAGCTCTCTCCCTTATGAGCTGTTGGTGAAGCTATTTTGTCAAAACATTTTCTAAAACAGCTCAGCTTCATAAAAAAATAGCTTGACTAGTACAGTTAAGCTATGCCAAATAGATCTATAGTAAGTTACCTAGTTATTATGTACTAATAGAGATACAAATATTACTAACCCGCGTGGAATCCAAAGCGGCACTTTTTTTAACGGTAGAATCAAAAGCGGACGCATGTGGCTTCAGGTTTCTAGAAGCAGAGAGTACTCTCAACTCTAAGCAGTCACGTCATGCAACAGCACAGCACAGCACAGGTCTCGTACGTCGTTGTTTTACATGCACGCATCGATCAAGTTACACACATGGACACATCGATTAAGTGATTGTTATTTTGAAAAAAATGTGAGTGGCAACTTTTGTAGAAACTTTTCACGCGAAACTGTTCAGCTCTTCATATAGGGTTCGAGTTCGACTAACATTTTTTCTGGTGCAGAGTGCAGAGTAACCTTGTTGTAGTGTAAAAAATTTAAGTATGGGTGGCCCGCGCCGGGGCGGACTTCGTCGTGGTGGGCGTAGGCGGCATCCGGCCGTGCAGCCTGCCGTGCTGTGGGGAGGCGACATCTGCCCTCGCCGGAACCTGCTCGTCGTGGAGGAGGGGCGCCGCCTGAAGGTCCGCCGGCTGGAGCGCCATCTCGCGCAACCGCGCGGGCCATAGCCACAGGAGGGCAGTGGGAGGAGGAGGAGGCCGGGCAGAGCGTCGTCGGGGAGGTGGCACTCACTGGGGAGGAGCGCCCGCGCCCGCGCCGATGGGGCAGGCCGCACGGGAACCTCATGGCCATGGCCGGGAGGGGTGCCATCCGCGCTGGGAGTAGTAGGCCGCGCTGGGGCCGCACGCCGCGCCCGAGGCCGCTATCCGCGCCGGGGCAGCCAGCGGCTCGCCGGAGATGGCGGCTCAGAGATGGGAGGCATGAGATTGCTCGCCGGAGATGGGAGGGGATGGTGGAGAAGGTCCGGCGAAGGAGCATCCACCCGGGGGTGGCCGGATCTGGCGATGGCTTTGTAGGGTGGGCCGGCGGCGACTCACCTGTAGCGATTCCTGTAGCGGCGTTAGGCGCATGCGGGAGGAAGAAGAGGAAGAAAAAATAGGTAGGCTGGTTTGTTGGCCAACAAATGTAGGTAGTGAAGAGGAGAATTTGTTGGGCCAATAAAAGTAGGTAGCATGTTGGAGTGATCTTTTTGACCCCACTATGGCCCCGTTCGGCTATGCTGATAAACCGACAGAAAAACGCTGATTTTTTATGAGCGAAAAATACTGTTCCAGCTGAAAAAACAAGTTTAAAAATACGGATTATAAGTTGAATGAACAGAACCGTAGTAGGTTTAGGTAGCCTGTTGGTGATGCTCTCAATTAGCCAATTGAAAGGAAGCAACCAACGGGATGGAGGAGTACGTTGTACGCACTCTCACATTCTCACGCAAGCACGCTGGTACGTGAAGGAAACGAACCCAGGCCACGGATTTCACAGGCGCCGACGAACGGCGGACACGGGAGTACGGGACAGCAGGCAAGGACGTCCCCATTCCCAGCGGCGAAGCCAGCACACCTGCATCACATATTAAGAGGGTGTCCCCTGTGGACTGTGATGTCCACTACGGAGCTTCCCCGTACCTTTGCCACGTTTTCTAACGTCCTGTATAATTCGCTGACTGTGATGAGTAGTACATGTCAGTCACTGAGCTATACTCCGTCTGTACAGGCCGGTTTGCACAATATACATAGAATGGTGTAGAATGCATGTTTTAATAATTTGTGTGCAGGAAATCGATATGATTCGACTAGGATTTTAGGTGGCAATAATAATGTCATGCCCTGAATCCCGAGCAACCTAGGGACGTGAATATGCACGCCGACGAAAGAGCGTGACCTCCTGTCCACCTCGTAATACCGTTGTCTCGGGCCCTGCTGGCTGCTGCTAATAATTCGCCAGCTAACTAGACATCGTCGTTTGGTATGTCATTTACTCATCACAGAGAGCTTCTTGGATGGCCAGTGGTTACAGACTGCATGCCTAGCTGTCGGCTCAATCTTTCCAAAACGAAGAAGAAGCACTTATGGGTGTCAGGTATCGGAGCAATCGCAATCAGAGATCCAGATCGGTAACCATTCGGTACGAATCGGAAGCAAGAAACCATTCTCGACGAGCGGCTGCACAAGCAGCAAAGGGACGAAGCAGGAAGCGAGATACGCACGAGTGGGTGCTGGGGGTACAGTACAGGTACCTGAGACGGCGTCGACGAAGGATCCGTTGATGAAGAGCTTGGTGAACTTGATCTCCGGCACCTCGAACAGCTCCCCGCGCTTCGTCTCCTCCTCCCCCACCGTCCGGTCCGCGCCGCCGCGATTGCTCTCGCTCCCCATGCCCGCCGCCGCCCTCTTGTGTCTCGCAGCTACCCGCTTGCTCTCTCGGGGCGAGGGAGTGTTCGCTGTGTGAGCCTGCCTGTGCGGAGAGGGGGTACAGGGCCCGGTCTCCTGGTCCTGGAATTTATAGAAGAGAAACCCCCGCCACCAACCTCGCTGTCAATCTGTGCTCCGATCACACATTCACACATCGCAAACGGTGCGGAGAAATGGGTCCCAAAGGGATCCAAGCACTGTGAGCCGAGCAGCAACGTTCGATTCGATCCCGAGCTACTGCACCAGCAGACCTGCACGTAGGGCCAGATATCAAGCTGGCTCGGTGCAGCTCCGTATCAAAATGAGCTGGGTCGGCTCGGCTCATCTCGTTAACAAAGAGCTAAAAAGTTAGCGGTAATTGGCTCGAGCCAGCTCGGTAAGTTCGTGAGCTAGATAGCAAAAATTCACTTAGCAAAGAAATCAACGCTCATGATCTTTGATTCAATGTAGCAAATAAGAAAAAATCTACTTCAACAAAGAAATCAACAAAAAATGGTTCACGTATCCTTGGTTCAGTACCAAAAGCAAGAGGCAAATTAATCCACTTTGAGAGACTCAATCACAAAGCAAGATCTGTAGAAGCCATTGAGGACCTGACAGCAACGACAGCTCAATCTCAAATCGAAAGCAAGCAGAGCTTTGAGAGAGTGTAGACGGTGGAGCTCATCCAGAACTTCGCGGACCACGGTCATAGATACGGCATTCGGGCATGCGACTGTCATCGCGTGAAGCTTGCAGCACTTGAAGTCCTCTGTCAGGGGTGAGCTCAGCTCGGATACTGGCCGCGCTGGGAGATCAAGAGGGGAGATGACGGGAGCTGGGGAGTCAAGTCCCGCGGTGCCCCGGTCTCGGCTTTTTTTTTAAGAAACCGGAAATATATTTCATACATAAATCTGATGGTTTACATTCCGACGCTTACAAAGAAGGGGGATCACAGACTGACTTTTTTTTTTGAGAAACCGGAAATATATTTCATACATAAATCTGATGGTTTACATTCCGACGCTTACAAAGACATCCTTGAAAATGAAAATTACAACCATGTCGTTGCAAGCTTCTCCCGGTTGTCCTCATCGCCGATGGCCGGAACGGTGTCGTTGGAAGCGACCATCCTCCCGACGAAGAAACACAGATTTTGAGTGGCACCCAGAGCGGCACATCGGCAACACCGACGCACACCTTAGTCGCTGAACGCGCAGGCCTAACAAGATGGCCGAAAGCCATCGCATCGCCAGAGAACCGGATACCTGACGCCTCCGTCGACAGCCCCAGTTCACCGGACAACGATACACCCCGGAGGGAACAAAAACCACCAGAAAAGGTGTACACTAGAGACCAATCCGTTTCCCAGGTTGGTAAGACATACCTCCCGAGCTTGCCGCCGGAGAAATGACATCGATGCCAGCGCCGATGGAAAAGAGGGAGGGACAGAAGAAGATCCGCCAAACTTCGGAGGAGGACACCGGATCTGACGAAATCACGCAAGATCCGCCCAGATCCGGAGCTTCAACTTGGTCTCCGAATTCGACGAACCCCAACCTCACAAGCCCATCGCCAGCACCGGAACAGTAGACAACGAGGCGGAGAAAGGGCCGAAGAAGCTTATTCCACCTAACCGACGATGCCTCCACCTTGCGGCCGTCGGCGGGACACACAACCCTAAACCTAAAGGAACCTAATCTACGCCGTCGACGAGAGATCCAGCCGTTCCCCTCACATCCGAGGCCATCGGAGGCGAAGAAGAACGGCGGCCTCGCCGGCGGGAGCACGAGCTTCTCTCGTCGCCTTCGCAGTCGCCGAGAGAAGGAGAGAGGCTTCGGGAGAGTTCGTGTGAGTGGAACAACGGATCACAGACTGACATAGGGTTGGGGAGGGTGAATGGGCCGTGGCCTGTGTGGGCCTTAAAGTATAAGCTGATTTTTTCTGGTACACTAATACTGTGTTTAACTCGTTTGGCTCGTGAGCAGCTCGCGAATTAGCTCGAGCTAGCTCGTTATAGCTAACGAGCTAAAATCTTGGTATGACTCGTTAGAAAATCGCAACGATACGAGTCAAGCCGAGCCGAACTGACCACGAGTCGAGCGAGTTAACCAACTTCGAGTTTTTCATCCCGCCTTACCTGCACGGCTACACGGGCAAGAGCAGCAGAGTCGTAGGGATAAGGATGGCAACGGGTCGGGTTCGGATCGGGTGGAGTCTCCGTGCACCCAAAACCGAAACCCGAAATCGAAACCCGAACCCGAACCAAAAACCGTTTCGGGTGAAAATCCATCACCAAAATCAAACCCGCGGATACCCGAAACCCGAACGGATACCCGAAACCCGAATGGATACCTGAAACCCGCGGATAAATATACACATATTCACATGTATAAATAAGAGGCAACAAATAATAAATATTTTCATGAGTCAATTTTGAATAGATTTAATAATCTAAGTAAACAAGTTATTATTAGCATATTATAAAACATGAGTTTTAATTCTAAATGATTTATTTCGGATATCCATTGGATATCCACGGGTGAAAAACCAAACCCGAAATCGAACCCGAAACCAAACCCGAACCCGAACCCGAAAACCGTGGACGAAAAATCATCCCCAAACCCGAACCCGCAGGACCCGAAACCCGCGGATACCCGCCCCGAACCCGGTCCGCTGCCATCCTTCCGTAGGGATGAGCGGCGCGGTTACTATTTGTAAGGACGAGGATATGACGCGACGGGTCGCGCTGTACGGGACTGCGCAACCTCACATTGTCACATGCGTCATGCGAGCGATCGGACACACTATGCTCCGACACACTATGCTCCCTGTCTCTTTCCATTGCAAACGTCTCTCACGCAACGGACCCTTGCGTGTCCTCGCCCTCTTTCAATTTCCACCAGCGGACATGCAAACATCCCAAACTTCGCTTTCAGCCTGACGTCACCCTAACGCAACCAAAGAAACGAAACATTTTTTGAATTGCTATAGCTTTTATATGGTGTATCCGTTTTTAATTTCGTGTATACCGGTGTGTTCTACGTGACGAGACGAACAAAACTAGACTCACTTTTCTATGTTTCAAAAAAAAACTTATTTTAATAGTAATTTATGTGTAATTATATACTAGGAGATTTATCATAGAAGTTGCTACCATGTAATACTAAAGTTATTACTGAAAATATATTAAAGTTGTTATATAATATGCACATCGATTGTTACCAAGGGAATATAATAAAATTGTTATATAGTATTTACATAAAGGATAAACACTAACACTTAAAGAGAATAGCGTTCCAAAACAAGACAAACTACAACCTGGAGGGACAAACTATTAAAACAAGCATTGCATAAGCTGCCAATTAGGGGGACAAGTCATTATATAACCTACTATACAAGCCGGCAATTGAAGGGGCATTTATTGAAAAGACAAGAGTAGCGGCCAAAAATAAAGACAAGCTGCATCCCGAGGTGCAAATTATTAGAAGAAACATTACTTAAGTTGTCAACTTAGGGGTAGTAATGTAGGATTTAGGAAGGCATTTAAACCTGAAAGGGAAAATGAAATAATAAAACTCAACTTGTTAAACTGAAACTAAAATAAACATTGAAACAAAAATGAAATATTTAAAAGCAAGAAATATTGAAGAACAATTAATATGCAGAATTTACGAAAAACATTCAAACCTAAAGGAGAAACCGAAACGATAAAATAGCTACTAGAAACTGAAACAGAAATTGACAACAAGAAATTTGAACTAAAATTGACAATAGAAATTGAAAACTAAAATAGACACAATAAAAAATGAAGAACTAACATATATTAATGAAATTGAAATAACAGGTACTAAAACTAAAGTTGACAACTAGAAAATCAAATTGTTAATGACAAATACAAAATGAAAACTAAAGTACACACAATAAAAAAACAAAAAACTGAAATTGACAACCAAGAAATTAAACCGAAGAATTGACAAATCAAAATAAAAACTAAAGTAAACAAAATTTAAAACAAATAAATGAAACATATTTACCGGAACTGAAATTACCGGAAACTGGAAATGAAATTGATAACCAAAAAATTGAACTACTGATGACAAATACAAACTGAAAACTAAAGTAAACACAATAAAAAAACTGAGACATAAAACTAAAACTAAAATTGACATCCAAAAAATAAAACTGAAATTGATATTTTTTTTGAGCAACACTAAAATTGATAAATAAAAAATAAAACTAGATCGAACTGCGGATCCATGTACGCCTCCGGCCCATGGAAGCTTTTTCTTTCTTTTTTTTATTTGGGCTGCCGCTACGCGTGTGCATGTGCATATGCGAATATGCAGGCCTGAAGCAGGCTATCGCGGGGTCGCGCGCCTGGTGCTCAGCGCGACCAGCCGCGCCTTAAACTTCGCGTATTTGTAACGAGGGCCGTGTTTAGATGCCAATTTTTTCCCCAAATTCTACTATGCAAAAAGAAGATTCCCATCACATCAAAATGCCGGCACATGTATAGAGTACTAAATGTAGATGAAATAAAAAACTAATTGCACAATTTAGTTGTACTTTGCGAGACGAATCTTTTGAGCCTAACTAATCAATGTTTGGACAAAAATTTACAAATACAAACAAAATACTACAGTGTCTGGCCCTACACTGTGCAGATTTTGGTGCTGCCAATTTGGCCCAACTAAACACGGCCCAGGGTTATTTGTCACCCACGTGAAGAGCTAGGGGCCTCGCCTCAGAGGGTGTTTGATTTCCTCCTAAATTTTAGTCACTATGTTTGATACATACAAAGAGTATTAAATATAGACTAATTACAAAACTAAATGCATAAATTGAGACTGTTTTGTGAGACGAATTTTTTAAACCTAATCAGTCTATGATTTGACGATGTGGTGCTACAGTAACATGAGCTATTGATGGATTAATTATGCTTAATAAATTCGTCTCACGGATTACCAACAGATTCTATAATTTATTTTTTATTAGTATCCGAACACCCCATACGACACCCTCATGTAACACCTTCTAAACTTTAATCATTGGATCCAAACACCCCCCTTATTAGGGAAGGCCGGTTCAAGGCCCACGCCCACCGGGTAGTATGTGAGCCCATTGTCTCGAGGGGATTACTCCCTTCGGTTTTCTAAGGATGTCGTTTTGAAGCGGTCTTTAAGTCAAATATTTTAAACTTTAACTACAAATAAATTCTTTTGGGTTGAGTTTGAAAATATGAAAATAATATAGTAGATTCATCTCGAAATGTAGTTTTATAAAAGTATATATTGACTATATTTTATAAATATTTTATAGCAAAAAGTAATGATTAAAATTATTTTTTTTAGACCATGCCGTTGTCCAAAACGATATCCTTTAGGAAATTAGAGGGAGTAGTTTTGTTTCCATCTCTTTTTTTTTGGGGAAAGCTGTAGGATACCCGGGCATTCCTACTGCCTTCGCTACCTGAATTTTACGCCGTTCGTCTCTTCATCTGATTCTAGGCTGGCCTTTGATCTGTGCTGGTTGACTTTTTTTATTTTCTATCTAAGTTGTGGGGCCGACCTGTAATACAGTATACTATTCAATTTTGGGAAGCGTGCCCGATAATTTGGATCCCACCTCCCTGTTCTCTCGGCAGTCACTCATACGTAATTTAAAGTTCTAGTTTGTCAACTCTATTATTACAGTGTTTATTACTATATGTAATTCCTTAGAAAAGTATATGTAATTCTTTAGAAAAGCAGGTGTAACTGTTTCTATTTATATATGTATAATTCTTTTTGTACATATGCTATTTGATTTTGCTATGTAATTATATATGTAACTTGACAAAGAACTTTTCACATCTGTCTCATCCTATCTGAATTTTCTTTGCAACACACCTGAGTAATCTTAGCCTTTGTCTAACTTTAGAAAAAAAATTGCACATCTGTTTCATATGCTATTTGATTTTCCTTTGTTAAACTCACTTGAATAACATCTGCCTTTGTCTAACTATAGAAAATTTTTTGACATTGTGTTACGTTTGATTTCTGAATTTGTTTTGTTAAAGAAACCACAAAACCTTTTCTTTTTTTGTGTCTTGTTTGCTTGTGTTTGTTTTATTTGTTCACTAAATTCAAGTATTAGCTCCTCTTGTAATACCTTTTTTTTCCTACCGTTCATTCAGCCATTTTGTCGAGGCAAATTGCCCAGGTGCTGACCAGCTTGCAATTGCCCGAGCTCCAAATAGACGTGTGTTGTAACGAGAGGAATATGTATGTAGGTAGCGTAGCGTATAGTGGAAATAGTCCTTCACTCTCTGAAACATTGTCCAGATATTCCCCTAAATCAATCTGGTTCAATTACTTCTCCGGATCTTATAGTTGGTCCAGTCTGCCCCCTTATACAGTTAGACTTTTTTGGTTGCTCCGCATATAAGTTGAGTTTTTAAGTTTAAATTTTGTAGGGATATAAAGAACTTCGTCAATGGTGCTAGAAAAATAAATTACAAGTTTTCATCATTATTTTTATACTTCAGGCGTCTAATAATAAATTAACACTACACATGCAAAATTATACAAAAAATAATCATTAAAATTCATAATGTCTTTTTCTAATATAATTGCTGATATTTCCTATAATTTTACAAAATTTGAACTAAAAAATGTCACTGCTTCCACATGTATAACATGTCTTCACGATTTCTTTACGATATAAGTAGATCTATCGATTGCTGGTCTCTGATCTAGGGTTCTACTATCCATGCTGCATCAGACGACTCGACCTGTTGACAGTACAATAGATTGAGTCTAGTTGTTTATAGATTTATTTATATCCAACGAACGAGTGATCTTATGCTATACGACAAGATTACTGGAATCGACACTTTTAGCCGATAGCCCGCTTCGCTAGAATGTACTAGTTATTTACATGCTTTTATTTGTCTTCATCTTAGTTAAAAGCCATTATGTTTCTCATATAAATGTTTACACGCTTATCCTTACATCTTTCGCATGTTTTCATGATCATCGACTAAGTTAGATCTATATACTTGAGTAATTGATATTTACCGATATGCTTATTTTGCTTACCACGTATCGTGAACATGTTGGATATCGACTCTCTAGTCGATAGCCTTATTTCATCGGCTACTTAGCCACATCGGCATGTTCCATCTTAAATTACTGATCAATTTTCTTTCCTTATTAATTACAGAGTCAAATTGACTGGCACGCCCTCGGTCACGACCATCTGGTCCGGTGTCCTCCTAAGTCCGGAGAGAGCTCGGAATCTGATCTGCACGGTTTCTCTCGGCTTGCTGTGTTTCGGCGGCTCGTCACCTTTTGCCACTGACTACAACTGTGTAGAAATAGTTGGGACCAGGGAGCTTCGATGAGCAATTGAGTGCTCACAATGGCTAACTGAATGGCTAACTGATTTGTTGTGAGAGAAAAACACTATTGAATGGCTAACTGATTAGGCTCCAACAACTACAAAACTAGCGGGCAGGACGGAAATCTCCCACGGCTATAAAACTACCGTAGGACGATTCCAACACTCCAGTGCATGTCCAGTGAAATTAACAGAAAGCTCCAGTCAGTTTAACACCTCAAGTGTGCAGAAAACACTGTCTGTAGGGTCACACTTTGGTGACCACACCGAGAGCACAGTGGAGATTTCTTTTGTAGGTTATATATATAGGTGCGAGTTATGCGTAGGAGATGGTTGGCTAGTAGCCTCAATGATGAGAGCGTGGTTGATGTGGAATAGGTGGCGACCAAAAATCTTCAAGTGGAACTGCTTTTTGATTGTCTAGAATAAATTATTGAAAAATGTTGGTACTGGCTTGTTTTTTTTTTCCTTCAATATTTAATGAAAAATTGAAAAATCAGATTTGTAGAATTAATTTTTACTACTATTCGAGATGCTCAGTTGGTTATCCAATTATCTGCGTATGTTTGAATAACTCAGCTAATTTTTAACAATTAACTATTATTTAGGTACAAATAGGTAAAAAAAACAAGTTGCTCTTAAACCACACCTAGAACAAAAGTTACCCTGGCCCGATTTGGGACACCGGAATCGGGACTACGCGCTACAGTGTTCCGGTCGGAATACCGTAGCGCGTTTTGTTTTTTAGTGTAAAAAATTGTCCAAAAAATAATTAATTAGACTCAAAATGTTCGTCTCGCAAAGTACAACAAAACTGTACAATTAGTTTTTGATTTTATCTATATTTAGTACTTCATGTATTTGCCAACATTTTGATGTGACGGAGAATATTCTTTTTGTATAGTGGAATTTGGGGTGCTGATTTGGGAACTAAATAAGGCCCTAAACAAGGCCCCCGAGCAAAACCGCGGGCGTCTTTTCTAATCCGTGGGTAGGAAATATCATCATTCGTGACATCGCATGTGGACATCACCGTCCACCACGCAGGCTCACCTCGCTCACCGACACCTGGGCCCGTGGAACCCCGGCCGCGCGTGGTCGCCACCTGATTGGCCGGTGGAGCGTGGCCGGTATAAAGCCGAGTGCGCGTCGCGTGAGTCACACGCGCACGGCGCACACATATCCCTTCCTTCACTGCCGTTCCGGCAAAAGTCAACTCAGCCAACAAGCGCCGCTGCCCGCTGCGGTCGCACGGTCACGCGTGGTTTGGGGTGCCGGACGCAACGCCGGGATGCAGTCGCTGCAGGACAAGGCGTCGGAGTGGAGCGGCGTGGCGGCCGCCGATGCCTTCGCCATCGACGACGTCAACATATTCGAGTCCCTCGGCGGCACCCCGCAGCCCTTCGTCGACCTCTCCACCAATTTCTACACCAGGTCCGTCCGTCGGTCGGATACTCTGTCCCTCCCTTCTTCTTCTCTGCTTTGAACCAATCCGATCTAGAATGTTTTCGCTCGTGTCCTGCTGAATTTCTGGATTTTATAGGGTTTATGAGGACGAGGAGGAGTGGTTTCGGGAGATATTCGCGGGGTCCAAGAAGGAGGATGCTATCCACAACCAGTATGAGTTCCTGATCCAGCGCATGGGCGGCCCGCCTCTCTTCTCCCAGAGGAGAGGTAAAGTAGCTCGTGTCTCTTCGTCTTCGACCTGTGGCTGTGGGACTCCGTGTGATTTACTTAAATTGGGTGGAGGAAATGAGGGATGAATGTTGTTATGTGATTTTGGTTAATTTTGTGGAAAAGTTATTTAGTTTGGTCTTAGCCGCTTAGCGTGGAAGCGGGGAAGAAAATCTGCTTTGGTGTCTTTGCGCACTGACAGTCATCAGTCATGTTCCTGAAACCTGAAAAGTACAAGTTTAGATGATGTACAGATAAGGGGAGCGATCCATGATATTCTTTTTACACATTCTGCACTTGCACATGTTTACCAGTCATATTCCCTGCTAATGCATTACTTAGTCGAATTGCTACTGTTGCTGCGTTTCATGACACTATAACAACTTTCAGGTCTAGAATGAGAGCGTTTTTTTTTCTGCCTCTAGGGGCCTGTAACTCTTCTCTATTAATGAAATTGTACACTCTCGCACACTATAAGCCTAAACTTCTAGGGGAGAAATGAGTGTGTGGTGATTCAGCCCCTGTTTACATTCTCGTTAAGTTTTTTCCTTGTGACTGTCTGCAGCCTTGGGCAGCATACCTCCGTGGCACTTGTATTTATTCTGTTGATTCAGTTCTTTAAACATATAGTTACACTATCAGCAATATTTGTTTGAGTGCTTCATGCCTGACCTGAGAGTATCCAAGAATGATATATTGTTCTTCTCATTTGTTGATCTGTTTTTCATCAATTAGTCCAAGCGGAGTGAATATTTTTCATTTTAATTATTGCCTGGTTTGATCAGGGGACTGGCTTTATCCTAACCTGAAGCACCTTATTCACTAAATAGTACAAGTTGTGATTCTAGATTGAGGTTGATTTTGTATTCTGTAGTCACTAATAGAGTGAAAAAGATTCATTTAGCCATTTCCTGCTGTTGTTCTTTTGCATGTCTGGCTAGATGATCTGCCCAAAATGAATGAAGAAATGAGTGTCTTCATGTTCAGTTCCAGTATTTTTTCTGGTCTATTCTGTTGTGGTTAACATTATGCAGTGATAGTGCCTATGCTTTTCGACTTGGTGTTTTCTATCCATTGCTCTTAAGATAATTTGGACTTGTAAGCCCAAGTTGTCTGCCTTTTCTTGCAGGACACCCTGCCCTTATAGGACGACATCGACCATTCCTGGTTACCCACCGAGCTGCAGAGCGGTGGCTACACCACATGCAACAAGCTTTGGATGCAACTGAAAGCATAGATGCGGACTCAAAAACTAAAATGATGAACTTTTTTAGGTCTGCATTATGACTTAACTTTCCCTGGTTTTTATATCATAATTAACCAATAATTTCGCTGAGACTTCCATTTGTTTTCTTTTTCCAGGCACACTGCTTACTTCCTTGTTGCTGGCAATGAGATGACAAGGCAACAGGGCCATGGAGTAGCCTGCAAGCATGCAACAAGTAAACCAGCTGAGTAACTATTTTAGCCGTGGAGCTGGTAACCATTGGAATAATTACTGATAAGCCTTTATCCAGGGTGCCTTTATAGCATTCCGTATACAATGGAGTTCAAACAACCTCCACATTCAAAGAAACAATGGCACTGACTCTTTGTAGGCTTTATAGCCATTCTTGAGCAGAGAGCGTACTCAAAGTGGATAATTGTAGCTTCTTCCAATATGTTCCTTCTTTGTCTCATGCTCTTAAAAGTTATTCACAACAGTACATGTGAGATGTTTCTTTTTCAAATTCAACTTCACGTAGCAGCCAACCACACCACATGTTAAGCGTGCAACACTTATTTAAGGTCATATTTGTTTAATTTCCATAAGTTTGGCAGCCAAAGAAAGTTTTTTTTAATGCAGCCAAAGAAAGTTATAGCCTATTTAGTTTGCTGCCGAGGAGAGCCTAGCTAGGCTGGCAGGGACAGGCCAATGGCATATTGAAAACTTGTTTGGTTCATTGAATTCAAACGATCAGGCTGAGTAGAGCATTTGTTTGGTTGGCTGCACTAGGATATATTGTATTAAACTGAAATAAAAACAAGCACTAAGATAGTATTTTATTTTGGTTGAAGTGATTGTATAATACTTGTTTTTACCATATTAAGCTTAATTTACTTTGAAATATATCAATATGCCTTATGCTAATCATCTACTAATACCATCACTGAGCTGTTAATACTTAATACCGTGCATTCCATAATCTAGAGAAATGGATTTTGGTCTAGAGGAATGGATTTTATCCACGTTTACCAGGAGTTAGGCTCGCTGAGCGCTTTTGCACACCGCTGGACTGGCCCAAGCCACGCTAGTATCTGGTAAAGGCTTTGCCGGAGATTAATGTTGGTCAATTGTGCAGTGGAGCAATTGGCTGCCAATATTTTTGGCGGGGCTTTGTATTGCTACGAAAGCTTGACTTCTGATTGGTAGGGTGCATATGGGCTTATCCAGGTGTTCACCAGATTTGGTATTGTATTTAAGCTGGGGATGCCTAGGCTGCCGGTGTTTATCTTGATGTTTTACATTGGCACCATAAGTTGATCTCTTCCTTCAAGAATCTGTCAGTTCTTGTTAGGATCTGATTGTTCATCACTGACATACTCGATCATTCTGTAAATTGCTGGATACCAAGGCCATCTCAATTTTTTGAAAAATGGATGAATTAATGATTTGTTCTGATTTATTTCTTTCCTATGTGTCATGTCCTTGCAGTTGCAGTGCCAGTTTTAAGTTGTAAATGCGATCATTATTAGTCCTTATAGCTCATAGTTTACAGTCTGTATGCTTGAAGCTTTGAGCTCACAGTTTTTTATTTTCTTTTGAGCATGGAATGGCAGGTGCTCTGCCTTGCATTTAAGTAGATATGGAGAAAACAGTACAAATTACACTCTTGCTAGAAATTCAGGATGCTAAAAAAGAAAAGGAAAATAGGGGAAAGAAGTTAGCAACTGGCCTTGCTGCAGTAGATTGCAGCCAGGGCCAAACCTGCATATACAAGCTAGTTATCTGCAGGATAGGGCCCATGCGCTGTTTCATAGAGGAGGATGTCTTGCGATGATTAGGCTTGCTATCTGTGTGGGCGTTTGTTCTTTGTTGTCGAAAACTCGTCTGCATCGCTCCTTCCACAGGTTACACGGTGTATAAGCATGCTTTCTGTCTATCACCAAACTGCTCAGCCCAAACATAGCAGACCACCAGAGCTTAATCCTTGTGCTTCTTATGATCTGAATGACCATTGGAAGAGCTACAGTAAGGACCAAACAATACGTCAAAAAGGGTTAGTGTTTGAATTTCTCAAACAAAAATTGGTAATGTTCAATGTCGTGTAAAATATGGTGGTGAGAATGAGGGCTATGAATCTGTGATACTGATACCAGCTAATTTTCCTGCTACTTTACTGGATAAAACTCGTTCCTGGGAAAGGATTCGTGGGTTTGTTTGGATTCCATCTAATAATTTGATATTCTGTGAAACAAACGCAGCTAATATAAAGAGAGTACATGCTGACATTATAATGAAAATAGAAAAAGCATAGTAGAACTAATGACACATGTTTGTAGGTAGACCCCTGTGCCCAGTGAAGCTGAACCTAACAGAAGTACTGGAAAGATCATTCTAAACACCAACCAAAGTACCTAACAGAAGTACTACCGGAAAGATCATTCTAAACACCATTTGCACCTTTGCCTACGACGTCATCATAGGTCTCCTGTAGCTCTTCCACAAGCTTCTGCAAAGCCATGGCCGAAGTTCCACTGTGGCTCACAGCTGACCTCGCTGCTTGCTGCGCCCACGCAGCCCTCTCCCTCATCTGCTTCGCCGCCTTGCATTCAGCGTCCATCAGCTCCCGAACCTTGTCCTCCACCTCCGCGTTCCCAACGACGTCCGCGCCCGCCTTGAGGGCAATCCTGACGCCGACGCCGATGATGTTGGCCACGTGCCTTGCGTTCAGGTGCTGCTCCGCTATCATCGGCCACGCCAGCATGGGCTTCCCGGCGGCGAGGCTCTCCATCACCGAGTTCCACCCGCAATGGGTCACGAACCCACCAATTGCCTTGTGGGCCAGAACGCTTCTCTGCGGGACCCATCCACGGACGATCCGGCCGTTGGGCCCCACGTCCACCGGCGGCGACCATGTGTCAGATCGGACAGCCCAGAGGAAGGGATGTCCGGACTGCAGCAGCCCGTGCACCAGCTCGTCCAGCTGCGCGTTCGTGATGTGCGCCTGCGTCCCGAACGAAACGTAGACCACCGACCCCGGCTGCGCCGCCGCCCTCTCGTCGAGCCACGAGAGACAGCCCTCGGGGTCTTGCTCCTTGTCGCCGTCCGGCATGTCGCCGGCGGTGGCCAGGAACAGCGGGCCGACGAGCCAGGCGCGGGCTCCCGCCTCGTAGAACGACTCCAGGGCCGGCACGTAGGCCTCGTCGAGCGCGGCGAAGCTGTTGCTGAGGACGCCCCAGCTGCGCACGTCCGAGTCACCGATCTCGTCCATGAAGAAGCGCGTGAACGGGTTGTCCGGGTCGGCCCTCTTGGTGACCCCGTCGGGGATCTCCTCCGCCCTGACCACCACGTGTTCCGGCATGCCGGGCACCTGGATCATGGCCTCGGGCTCGAAGCCGCTGGGCGGCGGGCTCGCGGCGAGCGCCTTGCAGATCGCCGAGGCGAAGCAGGACATGCCGTTGAACACGACGCGGCGGACGCCGGCGTCGGCCGCGACGCGGCGCGTGAACCCGAGGAAGAAGTCGGAGACGAGCGCGAGCGGCGGGGAGGGCAGCGACGCCAGAAACTCGGCGAAGGGCCCGCGCAGGAGCCCCGTCGCGTGCATGAACGTCAGGTGCAGCGTCGGGCAAGGGAGCGCGTCGGTGGACTCGACGCCCGCCGGCAGCGGCGGGAACGACGGGAACGGGAGCGCGACGAGATCCACCGACGCCGGCAGACGGCTCCGGGCGAAGGCCACGTTTCCCGGGGTGGTGACCAGGGTCACTCTGAGGCGGCGGCTCCTCCCGTGTTGCGCCGAGAGTGCCGTCGCGAAGTGGAGCAGCGGGAGCATGTGGCCCTTCGCCATGAAGGGGAAGATGACGAAGTGGTCGCGGCCTGAGCCTGGGACGGGAACGCCGTCGCTGGCACCGTTCGCGCCATGGTGGGACGCGGGGGAGCCGTAGGCCGTGGCGGAGGCGCCGTTCGGTGTGGTGGCAGGAGTGCCGTTGGCCGTGGCGCCGTTGGCAGTGGCAACGGTGGCCTTGGTCATGGCAAGGGCACTGTTGGCGGCGGCCATGTTAGGGGTGCGCGGCTTGCGTAGTAGCTACACTACAGGTATACTGTTAGTTTATCTCTCCTATTTGTAAGGCCATCTCCAACAAACTCTCCATTCCTTCCCCTGAAGACCGGTTTTCCGATCCGGAGCTTAAAATCGCGTCCAACAGATTACAGATACTGTATCCCAAACTCCTTTTTCCCGAGTCCTGTATCCCCCGTTTTCCGCTCAGTAGATCAAAGCAAAGCGATCGGCAGCGCTCGCCATCCGCGGTGCGCGAGAGACTCCCGCGCGCACATCTTCTCTCGCGCGCCCCTCCCGTCGTCTCGCGCGCGAGCTCATCTTCTAGTAGCGCAGGTCTCCCAGGACAAATCGCGGTTGGGGACGAGCAGGGAAATGAGGTGTCGGTATGCTGGCTGGAGATCGCTGGGGTTAGTGGCCTGCACCGACGAGTCGTCCCTGCTCCTGGCGTCGCGGGACTGCGCCTGCGTCCATCCCCTTCCTCAACATGCCCTCTGCCGAGAAATACTTTTTTTTTTGGTCTGTGATGCGGGAAAAATGTGTGGTGCGCTCCGTCTTGCAGTTTCAGCTGCAACTGAGATGTTGAATTCAGTATGTGAATTACCAGATGGCATGTTCTTGCTATCTCAGATACTACAATTGGGATGCAAGCGCAACTGAAATTAATCGATCTTGCAATTTCAGATGCAACTGAACCAATTTCAGTAGTAGTTTCAACTCCTTCAGGAATGAAAGTTGTGAGGAAAGTGCTCAACTTTTTCTCAATTTTTGTACATTATTGCTTGTCTGTTGGATCACCTACAGTTTTGATCTTCATTTTGTTCAAATCGTTGCTACTTATTTCTGCCTCAGAACGATGGCAGCACCATAAGAGCATGTGCAACGCTTCTATATTCCTAGTCTCTATGGAGTCCATTTTGCGAAAACCCCCAGCGAGCTCCGCAACAAATGAGGAGAGAGTGGACGAGGAGTGCTCGTGGTCCAAGAATTTATCGCCGGCTGGAGCTCCATTGCAGGGCCTGTTTTCATGTCTTGTGAGCTGTTAGTCTGTTACCTGTTGCCTCTTATTTGTTTTTCAGAAAACAGGAGCTGTCATTATGATATGGGTACTTACCTTATCTACCTAGCTTATGTTCTGTTACTTGGTGTTTGGTTCCCGGACTAAAATTTAACAGGTGTCACATTGGATGTTATATGTGGTTGACTATGGGGTGTTCGGATGCTAATAAAAAAACAAATTACATATTCCGTGAGTAATCCACGAGATGAATTTATTAAGCCTAATTAATCCACCATTAGCACATTTTGTTACTGTAGCATTTAGTGCTAATCATGGACTAATTAGACTTAAAAAATCGTCTCGCAAATTATCCTCACCCTATATTTTTAGTTTCGTAAATAGTCTATATTTAGTACTCTATGCATGTGTCAAACATTCGATGTGATAGAGACTAAATTTTAACGAGTGTAACCAAACACCGGACTGTGAGCATGCTGTTGCAGCCTCCTTCTCTGCTTCTTGTTGAGCCCTGTTACTCTAATGACTAATCTAGCATGGACGAGATCCTGTCCTTCAGCTTCAGGTCTTGGTTTTCCTGTGACAAGCTTGCTAGTTCTTTATGCAGCCTCATTTTAACAGCCTAAGACAGACATGCATCATACAGGACTAAAAGTACTAGAGGCCTACAGCTTTTGCAGTTTAGTTGATGGCTCATAGATGATGCACTACCTCAAGTATGCTTTAGCAGTACACATAATATTGCTATATGATTCTTTCAATCATTACTATAGGTCTGTTTAGATCATCAACACTTGATTTTAGAAATGTTCAGAAACTGAGTTCATCAACACATAGTCCTGAACACACTGTTCATCAATAGACTGAAGAAATAGTGTAGTCTGAATTCTCAGCTGTACGGTAGAGTTGTGTTTATGCCCTTCACATTTGAGAGAATTTGCTGATTGCCATCAAAATCTATAACAATGTGTTCATTGCCATAAAAAATCATAGCTTTCCTTAACTTCCATCAAGTTGTGATTTTTAATTCCCTAACTACCATTCTGTTAGTCTTTTTTTTTGAAGAGCAAAACTTTATTACTCATTAGGCTCAGCAAGATCGGTAGCCACCAGACCCTCTACGAAACGAGGTACATCATCCCAGGTGACTTGATCGTCACTGGAAACACGGCAACCATATGCTGCGATAGCATCAGCACTCTTATTACAATTTCTAGGACATACACAAATACTGAAAGAAATAAATTCCGACATTAGCAGCAGTCGAATTTCTGTGATAGTCCCACCAAGAGCTCTCTGGTGCTAGTAACAGTAAGAACATAATAGAGTAAGAACATAATAGCGAATAACAGGGAAAGAATAGACATTCTTATAGTGAGGTTGTCGGCGCTAGTAATAGTGCAAAAGAAGACGAAGCAGACTGTCGATGAAGATTGGCGAACACTGGCATGAAGGGAAGAAGACGTCGAGCGACCAGTCGCGACGGCGCTTCCAAAAAACCTGATACGCCCCCTACCTCGTGCAGGGACACGAGGAGACGTAGGCTTCGGAGACCTACTCTCCCGGCGCCGATGACACATCGGCGGCGGGATGGGGAAGACAACGGCAGCACAGCTCAGTGGCAAAAGGGAAGAGATGAATTCAGGACGACGTCATACACGCGTCGTGTCGCAACTAAGGTAAGTAATTAGCCGCGCAATCACAGCACTAACGTGATTGACCTGCCATTAGTGGACTAGGGCACTCACCATTAATGCAAGAATAATTGCCTGCCGTTAGTGGACTAGGGAAATCACCATTAATGCGAGAATAATTGCCTGCCAAAATAGGCCACCCACAAAGTCGAGGCAAGAAATCGCCGGACCATTCACGCGCATGTCGCGCGCCCACGCCCATCGCCCCGCCCAGCGAGGAGAGCGTGTGGATTTCTTCCCTTTCCTCTCTCCAATAGCTTCAACTAGTAGGAGACAACTCAGCCCTTTAAGTTAGCCTCACTCCTTCTAGAGTAGCAATGTGGGACTAAAGTCCCCCACCATACCATGCATGTGTGAGTGAGCCTTTGTGATGTATCTGAAATTATTATTTGGGCCAGTCCAAATCTTCTAACATATACCACCTATCACTGCCAACTCTCTCCCAGTTGAACACCTCCATTTAGGGGAGAACTATGTTTTAGGAACAATCCATCCCTCATTAGGGAACCTTTCCTCCCTACTTATCTACGTATTCAATATGACAATTTAGTTGGGAGCATACCGAAGAGCCTAGGTTATATTTCAACACTAGAAATATAGAACTTGAATGTGAACAACTTGTCGGGTCCATTTCCACAATCTCTCTTCAACATGTCCTCCCTAACAGATCTCGCTGTGGCAAATAACTCGCTTGTTGGAAGATTGCCCTCCAGCATTGGCTACACGCTCCCAAACATTCAGGGATTAATCCTCTCAGCAAACAAGTTTGCTGGCCCAATCCCATCTTCTCTCCTTGCTGCATACCAACTGCAGTGGCTTTACCTAGCAGACAATAGGCTAACTGGGCTCATGCCAAACCTAGGATCATTGCCAAATTTGGAGGTACTAGATTTGTCATACAACATGTTAGAAGCAGGTGACTGGGAATTTGTCTCTTCACTCTCCAATTGCTCCAAACTTACACAACTTATGGTTGATGGCAACAACCTCCAAGGGAATCTACCAAGTTCCATTGGAAACCTTTCCAGTAATCTACAGTTACTGTGGCTAAGGAACAACATAATTTCTGGGTCTATACCATCAGAGATAGGTAATCTGACGAGCCTCAGTATTTTATTCATGGATTACAACATTTTCACTAGAAATATACCACCAACAATCACTACTGGAGATGGCCTGAGGCCCTCGGCAAAGGCCCAATAACCCTCGGCAAAGGCTTTGCCGAGGGCGGCCCTCGGCAAAGAGCTCTCGGGGAATTTTGAGTCAGCGAAGAGGGTCTTTGCCGAGGGCCATGGCAGCACTCGGCAAAGAAAAGCAGCCGTCACGGCGCCGGCGCCATGGACGGCATCTTTGTCGAGGGCCGTCTCCGTGGGCCCTCGGCAAAGAATTGTTCTTTTTTTGAAAATTTTTTGCCGAGGGCTTCCCCCACGTGCCTTCGGCAAAGAAATTTTATTTTTTTTCCAAAAATCTTTGCCGAGGGCCTCCAGCCATGGCGCTCGGCAAAGAAATTTTGCAGAATTTTTTCAAAAAATCTTTGTCATTGCCCTCGGCAAAGAGGCAAAAATTTAATTTTTTTTTGATTTTTTGCATTCCATCGACACAAGCATTATATATATATATATATATATATATATATATATATATATATATATATATATATATATATATATATATATATATATATATATATATATACCATCACATATATATCACACAGAACCCATTTTCTCACAATATATCACAACCATAATTGTGAACCTTAAATCACAATATATTACATCGACAAGTCACATGTTCATCATCATTCACATGTTTATTATGACAAGTTCATCAAATCCAAGCACAAGTCAAAACCATAAACCACAAATCACGGTAAAGTCCAACCACATCACCTAGCACGAGTCCTCATCAAGCTAGCCTATGAGACGATGGTGAAGGAAAGGCAGGATCACCCGGTGATGCATTAGCGGGATTATTGGAACCCGCGGACGGAGGCTGCACAAAGGAGCAGAGATTGCATGTGTGAGTAATCTGGAAAAACAGTTTTGGAACTTAGAGATTGCATCTAGTAATCTAGGAATACACAAAGATTAGTCTCAATTAAAAATTTCGGCATCACCTCCCCTGCACGGGGAGGTTTCCAAAACCTGTAAGAAAGAACGGCATGAAGGCCGACATCCACAATGGCACGAACGCCGACATCCACAATGGCACGAACGCCGACAATCATAACGGCACGAAGGCCGACATACATGCGAAGCACAAGCGAGAAGTGAACTTTCATACTTACAGGAGTAGCTGTAGGAGTAGGAAGTGGAGCTGACAACTGCACAGGTACACCCGTCGCTTGCCCAAGACTTTGCATGATCAGCATCATTTCTTCCATCTGCTTCTTTGTGGCCTCATGCGCCGCCTTCTGGGCTTGCAGCTGCGCGGTCAGTTCTGCATTCTGCTCTTGACTTTGCCTTTTTGTTTCTTCCAGCTCGGCCTGCAATATTTCACTCCAATGTTTTAGTAATGCAAATCTAATTTAGGTGTGTAAAGATCAACGTACGATGAGTAAAACAGGAGTTACCTCAAGTGCTTCGACTCGCTGCAGTGCTGGACTAGGCCGTGGGCGTATGGGCTGGCTAGAGCTCGTGCTCCGTGCTTGAATAGCGTCGAGAGAGGGAACCGTGATGGAGTCGATGGTGCTGTCTGCAATCCACAGCCGCCCGTGCTTCTTGCCTCCTCCGAGCCTCATGATCGCCTCTGCATCAATGGGCTCAGTGCGCACATTGTAATCTTTCCCATGGATCTCCCTTACCGCTGACGTGTGCTCTTGGACTTTAGTGTACATGTTTGGGTCAGAGTACATCTGTGGCGGGGCAGCCGGGTTGAAGGAGATAGAGGACGACAACCTGTCCACGTGGGACAGAGCCCACGCAGAGAACTCCGAGACCTCCTCGCCCGGGTGCGCAGCCTCCTGCAAGAAAGGCGGGAAGATGGTGAGAAATCTGGCAGAATTGAGCATCAAAATAAATGAAAGAAATCACTTACGTATGCTTGTTTGTATCCGAGGAGGCTGCGGCTGCCTTGATGGTGAGTTGGACCTTGCCTCATCAGACGCTGTTCCCGCTGCCTCTCGTGCATGTCAACAAAGTCCTGTGACAACCACTTGTCCACGATCATGGCCCAGCACTCAGGATACGATTCGGCACCACCAGGGAATCACCTACAAGTCATCGAGTATTCGACATATAAGAAGATGAAATTGAACTTACTTAATATCAAAACGACTCATTATGAATGTTATTCGCCTACCTCAAGGTACTGGTCCCGGGTCAGCGTAATCCGTCTTGCTTGAGGCTTGGGGAGGGACTGCTTAAGTACCGACGCGTAGTAGTCTATGTGGGCCTGGACGCGCCCACGGTGGTGCATCTCGGTGACGTACTTCCTACAAGCTACGGCAGCCACTCGATCTGACAGGGCCTCAAGTCCTTCTTCGGCCTTGAAATATTTCTGCATACAAAACCGATGTATCCATTCATTATTTCAATAAAAGATTTAACCAATGAATGCGATGTATTAAGCAATGTTGTGCGAGAGAGACTTACCCAAAACTCCGCCAATACCCGCTCCTACTTGTTGCGGTAAGTGTCATCCGTGACCAGTGCGTACCTGTCCCACTTGGAGGCCGGCTCCCGCACCACCAGCTCTTCGGACAATTGCACAATGCCGAGGTACCATTTTCTGCACAAAACACCAAGGATGCTTGTGGGGGAGCATGCTGGAGTACCCGACAAAACCAACCAGGCCCTGCACAAGTGATTAAGAAAATTTATCAGTTTCTCTTATGATTTCCAACATATCTTATAAAGTAGTTGTGATAACATCTATAGTTACTTTCCTCTTCGCCATAGGCCGAATCACTGGGCGGTTGTGAGGAAGCGGAACCGGAGGGAGGCTCGCGGGACCTCGCTGGTAGGGAGTCTTGGTAGCGGTACCCCCTCGCTCGCCCTCGGGCACCTCGCCTCCCTCGCCCTCGAGCGCCTCGCCTCCCTCACCCGTCTACCAAGACTCCTCCAACACGTCACATGGCGAGGGAGGAGACCGTTGCCTCCTGTGACGGCTGCCCCTAGTCCTCCTCTCGTCACCTCCTGCGGACGCTGCCCTAGATGACAACCCCTCACCTTGAAGGAGAGGGCGGTCTCTCCTGTAAATCGAGGGCGTGTCACGACGTGGACGTCTGCTCGTCATCTTTGTTCAATCACCTGCAATCACAAAGAATGAACAAGACTAATTAGTACATATATTAGAAATAGATTCAAAATATATAAACAAAACACAAATTAAAAAATATAGTATTACATGTATTAGGAATAATCTTCATGATTGGGATCATAGGTCTCATCATCACTGTCAAAATTGTCCAAATGGGCAACACTATCCGAAGGTTCTATGTTATCATCATCGTCATTGCCTAGAAGTAATCGCTCAAGCATTGCTATGTCCTTGGCATTTACCACCACATCTCCATCGACCTAGCCATCAACTGTTTCGTTGTCTACTTCCATTTCGATTGCTTCGGGTAAGACTATCTCAAACGTGCCTAGTAGCCCATCTTCTTGATAGAACTGTCCATCATATGTGTTTGCGTTGAAGTTGTAATCATCATCGTTTGGGGCAGGTAGTTTACCGTGTGGAGATACCTGGTGCACAATAGCCCAACCCTTAAGATCCTTGTTGTCTTGGTTGGCGTATCGAGTATAATACACCTGCACGACCTGTTGAGCCACAATGTAGACATCTTTTCTAGGATAGATGGAATCTTCTCGAATCTCGACTAGCCCAAGATGAGGGGTTCATCTCGTTGATTGAGGATTAAACCAGTGGCATTTGAACATGACAGGTTTAAGAGGTTTATCTCCATGAAATGAGAGTTCATAGATTTCCTCAACTCTACCATGATAGTCGAGGCCATCAGTGCCGGGCGTGCAAACTCTGTTATTTGTGGTTTTTCGTTTGGGCCGAATCTGCTCATAACTTATTGTGTGGAAGCGATATCTGTTCATGTCATAGCCGGTAAATGACTTGACCCTAACATCACAGCCGTTTGCAATCTGTTTCAACTCGTCACTCATGGACGAACTGGTCTAGGCCTGTAAGGTTAAGCATGATAGATCGTTATATTAATCAAACGTATGATCACCTTGGATGATTGAACGTACGAGCTAAATTGGACATTACCTTTTGTTTGAACCAAGAAATAAAATTAGGCCTGCTCGCTCCCACACCCCACGAAACAAGGGTGTCTTGTTCATGCGAGATTGGATCCCTTGATTGATGCCAGAATTCACGAACAAATTCCCTGTCTGAACGAGAATCAATGGGGTTGGATGCAGAATAGTGACGGTGTATTGAAACAAGTTCATTGAGAACTTACTTGATGAACGGTTGCACCTCGGTAAGGTTGTTCAACACATATAGCATGATACCGCGCCACTCTTCATTTCCCAATAGCTTCAGGGTTGATCCACTTGCGCTGCCGAGTTGGCCTTGGAAAAGGCTGAGGGTCGATTTATTTTTGCCAGCATTGTAATGAGGGAGTGGATTATGATTACTAGGAAGGTTCGGCTTGTAGTATAGCATTATGAAGTTTGCCACTTCCTCCCGAAGGCATGCCTCTGCAATGGAAGCCTCAATTCTGGCTTTATTTGTATATTTTTTTGTGAAGAGTCTTTAGACATCTCTCGATTGGATAGCACCAATGGGCCGGCACGGACCCCCCAAACATGCCTCGGATGGGAGGTGCACAATCAGATGCTGCATCAGCAAGAAGAAGCAGGGTGGAAAGATCTTCTCCAGCTTACAAAGCAACACAGGTGCCGCTTTTTCCAAGTCCTGAGCGACGGTCCGAGATATCTCCTTGGCATAAAGCTGGCGGAAGAAAAAGCTCAACTCTGCCAGCACTTGCCAGACATGCTCAGGGACATAGCCTCGGACCATCACCGGAAGAAGCCGCTCAATCCATATATGGTAGTCATGACTCTTCATCCCGTTGACTCGCAGAGTGCCTAAGTTCACTCCCCTGCTAAGATTTGCTGCATATCTATCTAGGAACATTAACGTCTGGATCCATTTTAGTACTTCCCTCCTTTGATCGATTTGCAAGACGAAATTGACCTTAGGCCTTTTCCAGTTCTTGTTTCGGCCACTAGGAGGCTGCATCTCTTGATTCAGTCTATCGCACAACGTCACTAGGTCCACTCTAGCCTTAATGTTGTCCTAAGACTTGTTAGTGTCCATGAGAGTTCCCCAAAGTGCCTCGGCGATATTCTTTTCAGTGTACATTACATCACTGTTATGTGACAGAAGAAGGTCATTGAAATAGGGGAGCCTCATCAAGCCGGACTTATGAGTCCACATATGTTCCTCACCATATCCCATAAAACCACCTTCTTCATTGGGCACGAGAGCATCTATCTGAGCACAAACCTCGGCACCAGTCCTCAAGTGCGGTTTAGGGTCTGTCACTATGACACCTTTCGTAAAGCTCTTGATGTCTTCTCTGAATTCATGGTCTAGAGGGAGGAACTGACGATGCTGGTCGAACGACGAATACTTGCCACCCTTCTTCCACCAAATGAACCTCACAGCTTCCTTGCATATTGGGCATGGGAACTTTCTATGAACACACCAGGTGGCGAATAACCCATACACCAGGAAGTCATGCAGGGAGTAGTGGTACCAAACGTGCATTTTGAAGCTTGTCTTTGTAGCTCGGTCGTATGTCCATACCTCCTTCTCCCAAGCGTGGATCAATTCATCAATTACAGGCTCTATGAACACACCCATATTACTCCCTGGGTGTCCAGGAATTATCAAAGACAAGAATAAGTTATGCCATTGAAAGGAGATGCCGAGAGGAAGATTGAGGGGGATAACAAAAATAGGCTAGCATGTGTATGGGGGCATCCACCATTCCATAAGGATGGAACCCATCTGTTGCCAGCGTGACATGTACATTATGGGCCTCAGCTGCTTTGTCACGATGTTTGTCATTGAAGTACGTCCATGCTTCAGCATCAGACGGATGTACCATATTCCCAGGATTGTACCATTTGCCATCTTTGTGCCATGTCATCTATTTCATGGATTCCTCGGTCATGAATAGCCGTTGGATCCTCGGCAAGAAAGGAAGGTGCCGTAGCACTCTCGCGGGGATTGGAAGCTGCTTCTTCTGACCATCACCAGAGTCTACCTCTAGGTACCTAGAGGATTTACACTTTGGATAGTAATTTGCATCCTTGTGTCCTTTCCTAAATAGGACACACCTCTTCGGATAAACATGTATCTTGTCATACGACATCTTAAGCATCCGAAGGAGTTTCTCTGCCTCGTACAAGTTCGTTGGCAAAGTGTGCTTCTCCTGTAGCATGGTGCCAAACATGGCCAACATCTTATCGAAGCCTTCTCGACTCAGGTTTAACTCGGCCTTCAACCCCATTACGCGTCCAATCACATCCAGCTGAGAAATCGTTGTATGCTCATGAAGGGGTTTCTGTGCCGAGTCCAACATTTTGTAGAAGTCCTTTGCGTATTCCTCCATCTCCTCCTTCTCACGTCGTTCAGCGAAGTGAGCTTGGCGGGCATCATCTAGCATGTCTGCTACCCCGGCATCATCATCAAAAGCCTCGAGGCGTGGTCTCACCACCTCCACTCTTATACGATTTGCTTCACCATGGTAGATCCACTGGTGGTAGCTAGGCATATAACCATTGAACACATGATGTCTACCCATGGTCTTCTCGTCTACCTTTCTCATATCGTCACAGTTGCTGTAAGGACACCAAACTAGAGAATGTCCTGCTGCTCTTGGGACAAATGCATGTTTCAAGAAACGATCTATCTCCTTCACCTATTCATAGTCGTAGTCACTCCTGCTTCTCCAGCCCGTGTACATCCACTAATGGTCCTCCATCCTTTAACATATACATCACAAAGTATTGTGACCATCAATTGCATCTACGCGATGTTCCTACTGTCTAATAGGTGAGGATAGGTCCTAATCCCACTCGTGGATGCGTAGATGAGGTCAGTTTTCATGCTTCGCTCCTCTCCGAGACAAAATTTTGGCAGCACCTCCCCGCTATTCTCTCGATACACGTCCTGCAAGGGAGAATATGTATCCGAAGAACAACAGAGAGGTGATGCTGAAACTCCATCTCAGACCAGAGTGGACCATGGAAACTAACCCCATCTACGCATCCGCGAGCTGTCCAAAAAATGTGGACAATCCAAAACAGATACGGTTGCAGATATGCAAAGATCCGCATACCTATGACCATATCTCTTTCGAACGGGAGACGCCTAACTAGGTTACGCACGGGCTACGACAAACATGCGAAAAAGAGGTTATTTATACCTAGGGTGTCGGTGAAGTCAGGCTAGCGGGGCAGTGGTGAGTCGACGCAGTGCAGGCAGAACCGTGACGCAGATGAAAATGATCGGGGTCCTCCGGCTCCCCTCCGACGTGTTCTTCTCCTGCATAAAAAGGCAATAGGTTATTGTTTGTTCAAAATTTCGGTAGCACCTCCCCTGTACGGGGAGGTTTCCAAAACCTGCAAAAAAATGACACGATGGCCGACATTCACAACAGCACGAAGGCTGACAACCACAACGGCACAAAGGCCCCCATATCAACTTATAGCACGAAGGCCCACACAACCACATACAACACGAAGGCCGACAACGAGAGTTTTACCTAGGGTTACGGTGGAGTCGGGCGTTGCGGTGCGAGGGTCACTTTCTTCTCTGGCGAGGTCGAGCGGTGTCAGAGTACTCCTCTCCCCCTCTTCCCTTCTCTCTTCTTCGCTTCTCCTCTTCCCTTCTTCTCTTTCTCCTCCTCCTTCTCTCCTTCTCTCCTTCTCTTCGCCTTCCTCCTTCTCCTCTTCTTCTCCTTCTCTTCCCCTTCCTCCTTCTCCTCTTCTCCTTCTCTTCTTCCTCCTACTTTACCCTCTGCCTCCTCCCCTCCAACAGCAGCCGGCGACGGGGGCGGCCGAGCTCCCCTGCTCGACCGAGACAGGGAGGGGGAGGCAGGGCGCGGCCTCGGGCCGGCTTTGGGCGTGGTGGGGCGGCACGGTAGTGGGGTGGCGCGCGGGGCAGCCGGGCGCGCGGCAGCGGGGGTAGAGGCGCGGGGAGCGACCGAGCTGGCACACGGGAGGGAAATAGGGGGGGCACGATGGGGATTTGGGGCCGCTGGCCCGTTTAAGGTTGGGCCCTTTGCCGAGGGCCTAGATCCTGAACCCTCGGGAAAGATTTTTTATTTTTTATTTTTAAATATTCTTTGCCGAGGGCCACGAGGGAGGCCCTCGGCAAAGAGCCCCTTTGCCGAGGGCCAAGCTAGGCCCTCGGCATATTTTTTTGGTTTTTTGAACCTAGTTTTTTTGTGGGGCTATAATACATTATTGAAAACTCAATTTTAAAATTTAGGCCAATTTTGATTTTTTATATGTTTCCTTAATTTATTTTGTTTCATTGATTTTTTTTTGAATATTTCAAATTTGATCTGCACGTGCATGGAATAATGCAATTTAGTGATTCGAAAAATGTTATTCATGATATTTGGTGTATGTTGAGTCCGTATCCATGAACTTGCATCAATTTTCGGGCATCTTCTTCACGTAACATGACGATGAACTTATCAGAAAAGTGTTTTTAAATTATATAAAATCCATACGAAGTCTGAAAATCATGAGACTTGTCGATGTGTCATGTTATCGCATGTGTAGGCTGTGGTAAAAAATTGAGAAGGTTGCGAGCAAATTGTGACGTCGGATGCCTAAAACCCAGACATCTCCACAGCCTACACCAAATATCGACGTCACAATTTACGATGTCTGGGTTTTAGGCATCCTATGTCACAATTTGCTTGAAACCTTCTTAATTTTTTACTACAGCCTACACATGCGATAACATGACACCTCGACAAGTTTCGTGATTTTTGGACTTCCTATGGATTTTATATAATTTAAAAACACTTTTCCAGCAAGTTTCTCGTCATGTTACGTGAAGAAGATGCCCGAAATTTGATGCGAGTTCGTGGATATAGACTCAACATACACCAAATACCATGAATAACATTTTTTGAATCACTAAATTGCATTATTCCATGAACCTGCAGTTCAAATTTAAAATATTCAAAAAAATCAACGAAACGAAATAAATTAGGTAATGACTTGTTTTCGGCCGGCCGTGCCTTTGTCCTGTCGCACGCACGCTCCATTCCCACGCGCAGCGTTCGACATCCCACTGTAAGGCACACGCACGCGACCGCTGCTCTTATCCTTCCACGCGTCGTCTAGGACCTTTTCATTCCCCGCGTCCCTTTCTCTCTCTCTCTCTCTCTCTCTCTCTCTCTCTCTCCCTGGCGACTGGCGACTACCGACCGGCGACTGGTGAGCTCCTCCCCGGTGGCCTCCTCCTCACCCACCGCCTCCCCGTGCCTGCACCGAGTTCCTTCCCGCCCCACCCGCGCCGGCGATGGGGGAATCCGCGTGGAGACTGGGGATCGCCGCCACGTCGGCGCTCACATCGGCCCCTACCGCGCCGCCCGCCTCACCTATGGTTGCTACGCGGAAGCCGACCGTCATCTCCCTCAAGCTCGCCGGCCTCGACGACAACGAGCACAGCGTCGACAGCTCCCTCCCTTCTGCGCCCGCTCCACTACTCGATTCCTCCGCCTCTGACCTGCGCTACTTTGTCCTCGACGCCGCCACGGGCTCTACGCTTCTCCTCCTAGACTCTGACCCCAAGGAGCCCATCCAGCACCAAGCGCTCATCGGTGTCCTTCCATTCCCTGACAGCGCAAGCCGTGTCCGCATCGATAGGCTGCTGGCTGCTTTGGAGGCACTGGCGGAGCAGGTCACCGAGGAGCACTTCACCAAAGGGCTCGGCCTCCATGACTTCCTCTGCGACGACCACGACCTGGCGCCACCGCGCCGGGCCACGACCACCCGCATCCACCTCACCCGCCCCAACGCCATCCTGGATGTGTTGCGCCGATTCATCACCAACCCCGGAGTCCCCTTCATCGAGCCGGGCTCCTCTCACGACGGCCACATCCCAGAGGAGTTGTACGTCACGGCCACGCGCAGCCTCTCCTCTGCCACAGTCGTACGTCATGGCTGTGCGCAGCCTCTCCTCCGCAGCAGGTGGCAACACCCACCCCACCTCTCGCAAGTTGATGGTGCCCGAGGAGGAGGATGCGGTTCCTAGAACCTTGCCCGACAGGTGTGAAAGCCCAAGTTTGGTTTTGGTAATTAATGACACCAAGTTGCTAATGCCATGTGTTAAGTGTTTTGAGTTAGGCATAAGCAACACATGTGATGAAGGTGTATGTGGCAAGGAGTGGTGGCCACAAGATCACAAAGAGATGGTGCATGGACATGAAATGATGATCATGGTGGAGATGCATATAAAATGAAGGACATGATGATCAAGTGGAGGAGAAGGATCTAAGAGCGCAAGGCAAAGGTATAGCCATAGGGTTTTCCTTTTACCAGTCTAAGATGAGTAGAGAAGTGCTTGACCGGGTTTAGGATACATAGTCGACTATCAAGAGGGGCAATCACGGTTAGCTCGAGAATCAAGTGCTACTAGATCAATGTCTTGAGCATATGCATTAGGATCTAGTAGAGAGCTAACATAACACCTTGAAAATGTTTGTGAAATGCTAACACACATGCACATGGTGATGTACACTTGGTGATGTTAGCACATTTGTGAAGGCAGTGGAGTTTAAGCTGTAGAGAGGGGTTTGGGTTCCTCTCACCCTCCCACCGAGCTTGCGAGGCGGGATTCGACGCTTTTTGGGAAAGTGAAATGCCTATTTTCTACTGCGCCGGAAGTCGGAAAAGAAATGGAGGCGAACGGCGGTCACCGTGGTGACCGAATGTGATCGCGGTTTGACCGAACGCGTCCGGTCAGTTCTCAGCAGTTGTCAGGCGCGCGGGTGTTAGGGTTTCTAACCGGTGCGTCTGGTCCCTCACGGAACTGGAGCGTCCAGTTAGGCACCTAGAGGGGCACAGTTGGTCGTAGAGCTGACCGGACGCGCGACGCGTCCGGTCACGTGCGATTGGACGCGTCCGGTCACTGTGGGAGCTTACTGGACTCCGACCGGACGCCAGGTGCAGCGTGTCTGGTCAAATGCTAGAGCGCGTCCGGTCACGGCAACGGTAACTTCTGACGCACACTATTTATGCTTTGTCCTGTAGTGACCGGATGCGTCCGGTCACCCTGACCGGTGCGTCCAGTCAGTATGTTTTTCACTGCGTTGTCCGATAACGGCTAGCTGCGTACCCTTTCGCTATAAATAGAAGATGTCCAGGGTTTGAGGGTAACTCTTGCACATTTTTAGACCTATAGACATCATTTGAGCTAGAGAACAACCTCTCCACTCATCTCTTTACTTAGTTGCACATCTTGAGTGAGATTGAGTGAGATTCAAGTGCATTGCTTGAGAGTTGCATTCTAGAGGCACTTGATCTTCGAGTTGCTGCGGATTTCTTAGTGTAGTTTTTATCACATAGGAGTAAGTAGCTTAGTGACTTAGTCTTATTGGTGTGTATTAGAGATCATAGCCTTGCTTCACTAGAATTGTATAGGTGGCTTGCATAGTGTAGTTGAGCTAGTGCTAGAATTAGCTTAGCCATATTTTATACTAACGTGGTTGTTTAGTGAAGCTTATAGATTTTAAATAGGCTATTCACCCCCCTCTAGCCATTTGGACCTTACAAGTGTATCAGAGCCAAGGCACCGTTTATTTGAGGTTTAACAGCCTACGGTGAAGAAGAAATGGCTCAATTAAGTTTGCACATCAACAACACCAAGAAGGCACCTAACTTTGATGGCACAAATTATGCATATTGGAAGGTTAAGATGACCGCACACCTCAAGTCAATCAATAGAGATGTGTGGAAGGTCACCGAAACCAAATTTGAGGTTGCTAATCCGGAAGTACCAACATCGGTGGAAGAAAAGAAGCTCCAATGCAATGACATTGCCATTAGTGCTCTTCATGAGGCATTAGATGACAAGACATTCAAGCAAGTGAAGAACATAGAAGTTGCACATGATGCTTGGGCCAAGCTAGAAGAAACATTTGAGGGCACCGAATGCACAAAGACCGCTAAAGCATATATCTTGCAAGAAACATTTTTAAGCTTCAAGATGAAAGATGATGAGAGTGTACTAAAAATGTTTCATCGGTTGCAAGTCATTGTCAATGAGCTCAAGGCACTTGGTGAGGAGGTCAAGGACAATCAATTCTCTATGAAGTTCTTGAGAAGCTTGCCTAAGAGGTTTGATACATTGATCACCGTGCTAGTGAGGACTACATTGAAGGATTCAACTCCTCAACAAGTATTTCAAGAAGTGATGACCGATGATTCATATAGAGAAGATGATGAGAAGGAGGAGTTGGTCAAAAAGAAGAAGAAGGAAAGTGAGAAGAAGAATGATGAGAAGAAGAAGAGTGTGGCATTCAAAGCCACCACATCCAAGGGCAAATCTAAGATTGAATCATCAAGTGATGAAGACTCAAGCTCTTGTGATAGTGATGACATTGATGAGAAGATGACTATTTTTGTCAAGCAATTTAGGAAATTCATGAAGAAGAAGGGCTTTCATGCAAGAAGGAGGAAGAACTCATCCAAGAAGAATGAGCATACCATGAGATGTTTCAGATGCTATAGCAAGGACCATCTCATTGCAAAGTGTCCTTATGATAGTGATGATGAAGATGCTATCAAGAAAGAGAGGAAGAAGCAAAAGAAGAAGCAAGAAAAGAAGGAGAGCTCTCATAAAAGAAAGAATGACTCTCATATTGCTATATGGGATAGTGATGATTCCTCAAGTGATGATGAGGATGACAACAAGAGCAAGAAGAAGGGACATGCTAGTATTGCCATCCAAGAGAAGGTCTTCCTCTTCGACACTCTATCGTGCTTCATGGCTAAGGCTGCTAAGGTATCATCCGACGATGAGAGTGATCATGATAATGCTAGTGGTAGTGATAGTTATGAAGAAGAATTCACTAAAGATGAACTAATCACTATGCTAGAAGATTGCACTCAATATTTTAAAGAATCTAGAAAGGAGTGCAAGGGCTTGCTTAAGGAAAAGAAAAACCTTATGTAAGAACTTGATGAGCTTAGAGCATCTTACGAGAGTCTAAAGGTAGACCATAAGAAGCTTCAAAAGTCTCACACTAAGCTTGAAGAAGCTCATTCCTCTCTAGTTGAAAAATGTGAAAACATGCCAACTAATGTTGAGAAGGCTAAAACTTGCAACATAGGCATATCATGTGATATAATTGATGAATCTTTTTATAAGCCTATTGTTATTGCTCCCACTAACCCTTCATGTAGCTCATCTACATCATCCTCATCTAGTAGTGACGGTTTCACTTGTGACTCCACACTAATAGTTGAGAATGAAAATCTCAAGAAGGAGGTAAAAGAGCTCAATCACACCTTAGCTAAGGCTTATGGTGGTGAGGACCGCTTGCTTATCTGCTTGGGTAGCCAAATGGCTTCTCTCTATAAAGAGGGATTAGGCTATAACCCTAAGAAAGGCAAGGCCGCTTTTGCTCCTCACAAGACTCGTTTTGTGAAGAACAATGGTAGTTATTGCAAAAGTTGCAAGCAAGTTGGTCACATAGAGCAACTTTGCATGAACAAGAAATCCAAAGCTAATGTATCCTCAATTAAGCTTGATTCCTTCTATATACTTACCAAGGGTACAAATGGTGTTCATGCTAAGTTCATTGGTGCACCATGGATGGGCTCAAAGAAGAAAGCCATTTGGATACCAAAGAGCTTGGTCACTAACCTTGGAGGACCCAAATAAGTTTGAGTATTTAAAAAGAATTGATCTTATCTTATAGATCAATTACAAAGCTGGAGGAAGGCATTGGGTGCTTGATAGTGGGTGCACTCAACATATGATCGGGGATTCTTGTATGTTCAAATCAATTGATATAAGTCAAAATGGTGGTTTTGATGCTATCACTTTCGGCAACAACATGAAAGGCAAGGTCAAGGGGCTTGGTAAAATTGCTATCTCAAATGATATGAGCATATCTAATGCGTTGCTATTTGAGAGCTTGGATTTCAATCTTTTATCGGTGGCACAACTTTGTGATCTTGGCTTCAAGTGCATATTTGGTACTGATGATGTTGAAGTCATAAGTGTTGATGGATCAAATTTGATATTCAAAGGATTTAGACATGGTAGCTTATACTTGGTTGACTTCAATGATAGTGAGACATAATTGACATCATGCTTGCTTAGCAAATCTAGTATGGGATGGTTATGGCATAGAAGGCTTGGTAATGTTGGAATGAAACAATTGAACAAACTTTTGAGGCATGACTTAGTTAGAGGCTTGAAAGATGTGACTTTTGAAAAGGATAAACCATGTAGTGCTTGTCAAGCCGGCAAACAAGTTGGAAATGCACATCCTAGTAAGAGTGAAATGAGCACATCAAAGACATTTAAGCTATTGCAGATGGACTTATTTGGGCCAACAACATACACTAGCATTGGTGGCAACAAGTATGGCTTTGTGATAGTGGATGACTACACTAGATACACTTGGGTGTTCTTTTTCTATGACAAGAGTGATATCTATGATCTATTCAAGTCTTTTGTCAAGAGAGTGCAAAATGAATTTAAAACTAATATCAAGAAGATTAGAAGTGACAATGGTAGTGAGTTCAAGAATACAAGAATTGAAGATTTGTGTGATGATCTTGGTATTAGACATCAATTCTCTCCAACATACACACCTCAATCCAATGGTGTAGTTGAAAGAAAGAAAGAATAGAACTTTGATTGACATGGCTAGATTAATGCTAAGTGAATATAATGTGAGTCATTCATTTTGGAGTAAAGCTATCAACACGGCTTGCTATTGTAGCAACCGTCTCTATTGCCATGGGAAGCTTGGAAAGACACCATATGAGCTATTGAATGGAAGAAAGCCTAACATTGCATACTTTAGAGTGTTTGGTTGCAAATGCTATATTCTCAAGAAAGGCACTAGATTG
The DNA here is from genome assembly GCA_038087645.1 of Saccharum hybrid cultivar R570. Taxonomy (NCBI): domain Eukaryota; kingdom Viridiplantae; phylum Streptophyta; class Magnoliopsida; order Poales; family Poaceae; genus Saccharum; species Saccharum hybrid cultivar. The sequence goes on from JAQSUU010000810.1 coordinate 1,550,864, forward strand.
AGCAAGTTTGACAAGAAATATGATGAAGGGTTCTTACTTAGTTATTCTACCACAAGCAAGGCATATAGAGTTTGGAATCTCACTAATGACACCTTGGAAGAAGTTCATGATGTTGAGTTTGATGAAACCCAAGGATCTCAAAATGAAGCTTAAAACCTTGATGATGTGAGAGGAGATCAATTGTCAAATGCAATGAAGAACATGGACATTGGTGATATAAGGCCGATGCAAGTTGATGATGATAGTGACATACATATGATTAATCAAGATGTGCAAATTGATACAAATCAAGCAAGCTCTAGCGGTTCTGATGATGAAGTGCAAAATCAAGGTCAAGCAAGTGGAAGCAATCAACTCCCAATACTCCAATCTACTAGCATTGCAAGAGATCATCCATTGGATCAAATCATTGGTGGAATTCAAAGTGGTGTTGAAACTAGATCAAGGCTAGCATCCTTTTGTGAGCATTACTCATTTGTGTAACTTGAAGAACCTAAGAAAATAGAAGATGCTTTGAAAGATTCCGATTGGGTAAATGCCATGCATGAAGAGCTAAAGAACTTCACTAGAAATCAAGTTTGGAAACTTGTTAAAAGGCCGAAGAACTACAATGTGATTGGTACTAAGTGGGTCTTTAGAAACAAGCAAGATCAAGATGGTGTAGTTGTGAGAAACAAAGCAAGATTAGTAGCACAAGGTTACACACAAGTTGAAGGTCTTGACTTTGGTGAGACATATGCACCGGTTGCAAGATTGAAGGCAATTAGAATCTTATTAGCATATGCTTGTGCAGACAACATCAAGCTCTATCAAATGGATGTCAAGAGTGCATTTCTCAATGGCTACATCAACGAAGAAGTTTATGTTAAGCAACCTCCCAGTTTTGAAGATGACAATAAGCCCGACCATGTTTTCAAGTTAAAGAAGACATTGTATGGTTTGAAGTAAGCACCTAGAGCATGGTATGAGAGATTAAGGGACTTTCTTCTCTCTAAAGGGTTCAAGATGGGAAAGGTTGACACCACTCTCTTCACCAAGAAGCTTGAAAATGACTTGTTTGTGTTGCAAATCTGTGTGGATAACATTATCTTTGGATCAACTAACCAAGACTTTTGTGAAGAGTTTGGAAATATGATGGCTAATGAGTTTGAGATGTCTATGATTGGAAAGCTTAGTTACTTCCTTGGACTTCAAATCAAGCAAATGAAGAATGTCACTTTTGTAAGTCAAGGCAAGTACATCAAGGACATGATCAAGAAGTTTGGATTGCAAGATGCTAAGCAAATGAGTACACCAATGGGCACAAATGATCAATTGAGTGTTGATGCTAGTGGCAACATGGTAGATCAAAAGCAATACCGGTCTATGATTGGAAGTTTGCTCTATGTCACCGTTTCTAGGCCGGATGTAATGTTTAGTGTGTGCAAGTGTGAAAGATATCAAGCTTTACCTAGAGAAAGTCACTTGAAAGCAACAAAGAGGATATTGAGATAACTTAAGGGAACTCATGATGTTGGATTATGGTATCCCAAGGGGTCTAATTTTGAGTTGATTGGATATTCGGACTCCGACTATGATGGATGCAAGATTGATAGAATGAACACAAGTGGCACTTGTCAATTGCTTGGAAGGTCTCTTGTTTTATGGTCATCAAAGAAACAAAATAGTGTTGCACTATCTACCGCCGAGGCCGAATACATTAGTGCCGATAGTTGTTGTGCACAATTGCTTTGGATGAAGGCCACTTTGAATGACTTTGGAATCAAATTCAAGAATTTGCCATTATCTTGTGACAATGAAAGTGCTATCAAGATGACTCAAAATCCGGTTCAACATTCAAGAACGAAGCACATTGACATAAGGCATCACTTCATAAGAGACCATCAATAAAAGTGTGATATTAGCATTGAGAGCATTGACACCGAAGATCAACTAGCCTACATATTCACAAAGCCACTTGATGAAAAGAGATTTTACAAGTTGAAGAATGAATTGAACATACTTGACTTCTACAACTTGAAATGAGTGCACCCCCACATTCTTATATGACATGCCTCTCCTCCAACGTAGCAAGGTAAAGTTGTTTGGCATATCATTCATACTTTGCTAAGGACATGGTTAGAACATATAGACATATTTGCATGACAAATAGGCTCATTCATGAAAATCAAATGATTTTAATGTATATATGGTACCACTATTGCTTCTATGTTTATTTAATCTAGTGGTAGCATATGACATGTTTGTGGGCTTGCAAACCTAGTGTTGAATCTAGTAAACGAGCTCATGATGTGTAATTCAACATGGTCAAGATAACCCTTATACTTTTGAGGTGTGAAGAAGCTTGTCCTTGGATCAAACCGAATTACATATTCTAGGCAAGTGATCTAGATTGAACCATAATTTGGACTCCCTCATATTGATTGACTTATCTCTCACTAAAATTGGCACATTTTTGGTGATTGTTGACAAAGGGGGAGAGAAAAGTCACAAAGATAAAAAGTTAAGTTGCAAAGGGGGAGTTAAGTTGCAAAGGGGGAGAAAGACATAGTAAAGTCACAAAGATATAGAAAGGGAGAAAGAAAGCAAAAGATATGACATTGGAAAGGGATCAATTAAAATTGAGCACACAAGTAGAGGGAGCAAGCTCATGAATTATTTGTTGCAATTGTATGTGCATTAACATGATGAATTGTTGCATTGCAAATTTAAATTCGATATTCATGCTTGTGTGGTGAATGCTAGAAATAGATCTTGAATGATGAATTGTTGAGAGTAGCTTCATGAGTGGTTTCTAGACACCTTTGCTTATAATGTTGATCTCACGGGGTACTTTAGTGTTTGTGATCTTTGTAAGTGATGTATTACAAGTGGTGTCTAGCTACATCGATGCTAAGGATGATATATAAAGGCAACTTCGATTGGTATCACGCTTCAAAGGTCCATTCTATATACCTTAGCATCAATTTGATAGTAGTAACTCTCCCAAAATTCAAATCCATACATATGTGCACAATTGAACCCAACTCATGGAAGCACATATGTACGGGGAGCTAATACTATCGAAATTGAAAATTGATTTCATTTCATGTGATGATTGTCATCAATTACCAAAAAGGGGAAGATTGAAAGCCCAAGTTTGATTTTGGTAATTAATGACACCAAGTTGCTAATGCCATGTGTTAAGTGTTTTGAGTTAGACATAAGCAACACATGTGATGAAGGTGTATGTGGCAAGGAGTGGTGGTCACAAGATCACAAAGAGATGGTGCATGGACATGAAATGATGATCATGGTGGAGATGCACATAAAATGAAGGACATGATGATCAAGTGGAGGAGAAGGATCTAAGAGGGCAAGGCAAAGGTATAGCCATAGTGTTTTTCTTTTACCGGTCTAAGATGAGTAGAGAAGTGCTTGACCGGGTTTAGGATACATAGCCGACTATCAAGAGGGGCAATCACGGTTAGCTCAGGAATCAAGTGCCACTAGATCAATGTCTTGAGCATATGCATTAGGATCTAGTAGAGAGCTAACATAACGCCTTGAAAATATTTGTGAAATGCTAACACACATGCACATGGTAGTGTACACTTGGTGGTGTTAGGACATTTGCGAAGGCGGTAGAGTTTAAGCGGTAGAGAGGGGTTTGGGTTCCTCTCTCCCTCCCACCGAGCTTGCGAGGCGGGATTCGGTGCTTTTTGGGGAAGTGAAATGCCTATTTTCTACTGCGCTGGAAGTCAGAAAAGAAACGGAGGCGAACGACAGTCACTGTGGTGACTGGACGCTGCACCGTACGTGGTTGCGGTTTGACCGGACACGTCCGGTCAGTTCTCAGCAGTTGTCAGGCGCGCGGGTGTTAGGGTTTCCAACCGGCGCGTCCGGTCCCTCACGGAACCGGAGCGTCCGGTCAGGCACCCAGAGGGGCACAGTTGGTCGTAGAGCCGACCAGACACGCGGCGCGTCCGGTCACGTGCGATCGGACGCGTCCGGTCGCGGTGGGAGCTTACTAGACTCTGACCGGACGCCAGGTGCAGCGCGTCCGGTCAAACGCTAGAGCGCGTCCGGTCACGACAACGGTAACTTCTGACGCGCACTGTTTACGCTTGTCCTGCAGTGACCGGACGCGTCTGGTCACCCTGACCGGTGCGTCCGGTCAGTACGTTTTTCGCTGCGTCGTCCGGTAACGGCTAGCTGCGTACCCCTTCGCTATAAATAGAAGATGTCCGGGGTTTGAGGGTAACTTTTGCACATTTTTAGACCTAGAGACATCATTTGAGCTAGAGAACAACCTCTGCACTCATCTCTTTGCTTAGTTGCACATCTTGAGTGAGATTGAGTGAGATTCAAGTGCATTGCTTGAGAGTTGCATTCTAGAGGCACTTGATCTTCGAGTTGCTGCGGATTTCTTAGTGTAGTTTTTATCACATAGGAGTAAGTAGCTTAGTGACTTAGTCTTATTGGTGTGTATTAGAGATCATAGCCTTGCTTCACTAGAATTGTATAGGTAGCTTGCATAGTGTAGTTGAGCTAGTGCTAGAATTAGCTTAGCCATCTTTTATACTAACGTGGTTGTTTAGTGAAACTTGTAGATTTTAAATAGACTATTCACCCCCCTCTAACCATTTGGACCTTACAAGGTGTTTGATGAATGTCCTCATCCTCTCATAGAGCTGTTTCTCGTCTCCATTTAGATGCAGTTGGGATGCAGTGCTACACAAGCAGCACAGGCCATGGGCTCTACCTTCAGAACTCCGGTTGATGAGCTGTGATGCTGGGCTGCGTCCTCTACCATGGCCATCATTCGACTTGGCTGAGAGGTACCCTGTCATGTGTCTGGAAGCCTTCATGTCCTTGCTATGTTGATGTTGCTGCCTTCGGTGAATCTGATGATGAAAAGCCTGAGAAACTGGAAACTCTTGTTGCTGCAGTGCATAGTGGTGGCAACAGTCATATAGTTCATATACCTGCAGGAGATGTCCTTTCTGATGTTATCTTTAGTTCCCCAGTTTTTTTTCCAAAGATCGAGGAAGTGACTATGATGCTGCTGCTAGTGGAGCATCGGGTTTTGAATTTCGAGTGCCACAAAACAATTATGCTGCCTTCAGCTTGGTGGAATTCCATGTGCCAATGTGAGGTGCTTGTGATTGATCCTTCCATTTCAAGTATCTCTTGCTGTGTATTTGACCGCAGGAAGTACAGAAAGATTCAGTTGCAGCCATGGCCTGCAAGGCACGACCATCAGGTCAGTCACAGCGTGGCACTGTTATGTACATCTCCACCACAAGTACGTTCATCTCGCATCCTATTGGGCATGTTCTTGGGCAAGGCCAGATGCGTAGCGCTTCACAGTTGCTTCTCTAACATAATGATCCCCGAGATGCACTCTGTTAGCTATATGGTGCTCACACTCTACATATTCAGATACCATACCAATCTCCAGCTTACTGTCCCTGTCATCATGGTTTGTATATTTGTTTTGTACAAGTTAACTGGAGATTGCTTCCTGTTCCGTTATACCTGGCTAGTCCAACATGAAATCAATTTTTCTAGGGCCTACAATCAGTTAATATCTCTCAACACACAATATATGTCTGGACATCCCAATAATTGTCACTCGAATGTGCTCTCAGCTGCCTATATTTGTGTGCTTACTCCTAGTCAGTATGTTTCTATCTCATTCATATTGAATTTGCTGTGGAGTATTCAGCTACTGGTAGTTTTAGTGATCTGCAGTATATGCTGCTATGAGCTGTAGCATTGTGGGGGTTTCCAAAAATTTACTGCAGGATGGTGTTTCAGTTTGATCATGCATGCTCTATCTTGTGAAGGTGATTATTTCAGGGTGTTTGAGTGGAATAACAGTAACACAACAAGTCACCTTGGTCTCTATGTGGCTCTAATTTTGGCTAGGAGCACCAGTATGCATATTCTCACTTTTGAGCTTTCTCAACCATGGCTGCCACCTGCACAAGTACAGGCCTTGAGTTGCCATTACATGAACATACAGTTGGAAACTCCTTGGCCACCACTTGATTGGACAGGGACTTTAGATTGTCAAGATCATGATTGGGTCTCAGTAGTAAAGCTCGAATTGCACTTCATGTCAAAGGTTACAGTTGTTCAGTGGCCTCACCAACCTTCAGCTTTGCAGCACGAGCTGTATCTTCTTGTGTTGATTCTTTGGAATTTGTCTTGCTTGGAGATCACATTTTTGTCCATGCAAAGGTATATGGTGAGGACTTTACACTGGGATTCTGAGGGTAACATGCCTGCTATACTCCGACGTCCTAATGCAAGGATCCACTATCAGCATGTTGCTTTGGGTTCCTATGCTGCAGACAAGAAGTCTTCTGCTCCTACATCGCCCTCGGCTCCTACCAGGTGCGAATTCGTCTGGCATCAGGCGCCTCACTGCTAGCTCAGCGTAGTTGGTTCCGACTCTGATAGGTGGGCACGCGTGCGTGCCTCTCTGTGTTTGTGCAGCTGGTGGTCAGTGAGATCGACTTGTCAGCCGCGACCTCGCTGCAGGCTGTGAAGCTACTTGCGCTGTACCTTACCGGAGACAAGGTTAGCACGCTGGATCTGAACTATGTCACCTCTGATCTGGTCCTGATCGTGCTCTGCTAGTCTGGATCTGGTTTGTAGGGTTGTGGGTCGTTGTGATAGTAGGGTTAGATCTGTCACTGCTAAACTAAGTAGTGTGGCCTGGGTTAGATCATGTGCATCATGTGCATCGCTAGAGGTTACGGAGTGACATGTTGATGATTTGTTGCTAGCACCATTTTTGTTGACCCAGGCCCTGCGGCGTTGCGACCCAGTCCGTCCCACCCAATAAGGGTTTAAGCAACAAGATTCTGCGTTTGACACCTTTGTATGTTTAAGCAACAATATAGCACTGCATAGGCAATAATAAGGGTTCAAATGGGCAATAACATAACATTCGATAGCCAACAATATATCATTTCGATAGGTAACAATATCAGGATTTTTTCTTTTAGCTGCCCCCAAAGTGTCACCATAAATGCCAGTAACATTTTTTGGATCCCTTTTTTGTGCTACATAGAAAAAGAGATTGTCTTCTGCTGTTAGTTAAGTTTATGTTGGGTTCATTTCAGGTTTCGCGTTGTTCATGCCACCGGTGCGCGTGTGTGCAGGTAACGTGCTGTTGCTGAAGAACGTGATCAGCCTGAACCTGACGAGGGCGAGGTGTCGCAGCAGAAGTTGCTCTCGCTTGTGGCTGAGCGCCTCATCGATCCCAACATCGTTGGGCAGGTTTGGTTCTACCTCTCGCGAGATCGGGTTTGTTATTGTTTGGGTCGATCAATGCAGGAATGGTGTTGTGTTGGGATGCAGCAGCAGCTTGCGGGCTGGAATCTAGTAGTTAAGGTTGTGGGTTGTGATATTAAATTGCTTAACTAGTGATATTGAATTTATTAACTAATGATAATTGCTTAACTAAATTCTGTTTAGCTAGGTTTTTATCTTTGGTCTGGATTAATCAACATTATCATATGAAGTGTGTCACCAGATTTGTGTACATTTTTACGTTGTGCTTGTGCAAAGACGCTATATACTTTTGACTTTTTTGTTATATGTGTGCTTTTTCATAGTTTTCGCCCCTGATGTTTGTTCTGCTAGAACAAGTAGAGCTCCAAGCAAATATGCATGTGGTGTTATTTTTTTTGGGAGATATGTCGATATTTTCGTACACTTTGCTTGGTTGGCATTGCTTAGTTCAAACCAATATTATACTTGCTTTTTCAGAATACATAAATCACCTATTTAGGAAGACAGTGTTGCCTAACGAATCAAACTTAAATTGCCTAAGAAAATGCAGCTGGTGTTAGGTTTTATATAGGTATCAATAATCAACATTAATTGCTGAATAATTAGCAATTAGACACTGGTGTTTGGACTGCACAGTAGTTGGTGTTAGGTTTTATGAAGCCTGATATTCTTTTTTCTCGAGTTGGGAGGAGATTGGCAGGGGGTGCTGACTAATGCAGGTGACATATTGTTATTGACAGATATTTTTTTTCTACTATTATGCTGATCCTTTCTGTTCAGGTAATAGACCTTGGGATTCCTTGGATGTTATTGGCTTCCGTTGTATTAACCTTTTCCTATGCGCTCATCATGAGTGAGTCATCTATATTATTGGTGTACTTCTTTTTTTTACGCCATAAATGAGTGAGTCATGTGAGGGGCTGTGGGCTGCAAATGAACACATACACTATACTTGCTTTTTAGAATAGAAAAAATGCCTATTTAAGAAGACATTATTGCCTAACAAATGACACTTAATTGCCTAAAAAATATAGTTTTTTTACAGCCGGCTGCTGCTATTTTGGCTGCAAAATTAAACTAGACTATACTATAGGTATAACTGCAATAAGCTGCAGCCACAGCCAAATAATTGTAGCCGAGAAGGCTGATTATCCATATTTTCTTCATGTGACTTTCTAATTTCTAAGCATACATAAAAATACTGGATGGTGTACATGATTGAACTAGTTGCCCTTGTTGTATTGTCATATTATAGGCATTTTAACTATAATGTTTTTACTGCTATATACAAATGTAATGATAACAATTCTTTTTTGTGCATGTATTTTACAGGGATAGTTCTTCATACAATGCCTAGAGGGCAGAGGTTTCATGGAGTGTGTGCGCCAGCGTCCAAATAGCAGCAACGGGGTATGATCACACATACGCAAAAGACAAACACAACCATTTTATTAGGCAATTTAAGTCAATTTATTAGGCAACAATGTGCTCCTAAATAGGCAATTTAGTCTTTTTTTAGGCAACAATGCATTTTACTAGGGGGCAAAATTTGCTGGTTCACATGCTGTTCATCATGCTGAGAAAATTCATTACAGACACTTGAGTGCAGAAGGTAGGATTGCCAATCACATAATCCAAATCAAATGCATCTAAGAAATCACCTTTCAAAGTTGGTGGCAACTCATTAAAATCCATATTTAAGACCTGCATGCAAAACAATAAGTGTGTGTTACTATATTATGACAGCAGGCAATTTAGTCAAACCCATTAGGTAATAATATAGTACTAAATTAGGCAAAAAAGGCCAGCAACTTATGCAATTTTGTTTAATACATTATTTTAGTTTTGTTTCAGTACATACTATCAGCTTTTTATTCAGTACATGCTATCAGCTTTGTTTATTACATACTATCATGCATACTCACTTTTTTAACTTAATGAATCTACTATTCTTGTGTTTCCCCTTTCTTTGGAGAAAGATGAAATTTGAGGCTTGCTCGTCCTCAACTGTTTTAAACATTTTTTTCTCAGTTTCTCACTATCCTTTATGTGCTTATCCTATCGTTCTCTTTAATTGTAGGTGCGAGATCATCAAACATCAAATTAAACATGTTATTATATCTATAGGAGCAACCATGTGCAGCGACTAACACAAGAAGGTTTAATGCATCAAGATGTATATCTATAGGAGTGGTGCATGCAACATATGTCCACTTTAACTAGTAAGAACAACATCCGGTAGTAAGATGTGTAGTAAGAACATTAGTTAGGAACTGCACTACTGTTTGTGATGCAAGAGAGCTGAATTGCTTATGCAAAAGAATTGAATTGTTTATGCAAAAGAATTGAATTTCTTATGCAAAAGAATTTGAATTGCTTATCTATTAGGATCAGATCTACTTATGCAACATAAACTGCAGTACTATCTTCTCATTAGGTGATGCAAAAGAACTAAATTGCTTTGTAGCATCTGGTTGGTTCTATTTTTTTTTGTGTTCAGTGTGTAATTCTAGTGCCTGAGAGGAAGCTAATAGTATATTCTTGCATATTCATACGTGCAAGTTATATTTGGATGAATCGGCCTGCCTCTATTTTTTGGAATGAATCAGCTAGCCCGTTGATGGTGGCCACAGTGTTCTGGACCCTTGTTTTGCGTGTTTAAAAGGGCCCAGAAAGCCTTGTTTTACAACATTTTCCTACGCACATGGCTGGTGCCTGCCTCACCTACCTAGAATAGAAAGCATTGTTTTTTTATTTTTCCTTAATTGGAGTGTGCGTGCTATAAGACTAACGCATGCACATGCGTGCAATAGCCGCTTCCAATAAATTAAGGAAATATATAAAAAAATTCAAAATTGACCCAAATTTTAAAATTAAGTTTTCAATAATGTATTATAGCCCCAAAAAAAACTGGGTTCAAAAAACAAAAAAAATTACCGAGGGCCTAGCTTGGCCCTCGACAAAGGGGCTGACCCTCGGCAAGGAATATTTAAAAAAACTAAAAAATTTTGCCGATGGCCTGACGGCAGGCACTCGGCAAAGACCGACGCAAGTGGCCGCCATGACTGATCCAGCCATATTTGCCGAGGGCCAATTTGCCGAGGGTCAGACACTCGGCAAATATTTGTTTTGCCGAGGGCTGGGGCCTCTTTGCCGAGGGCTCCTGGGGCTGGCCCTCGACAAATAGAGCCAGCCCTTGGCAAACCCAGAAGCCCTCGGCAAAGGATGGGTTTCCGGTAGTGAATTGGAAACTTGCACGACTTGGCATTACAAGAAATGTGCTATCTTTTGACATTTAATATTTGTCATAATACCTAGAAAATAAGTCATAAGTTCATTTGTGACACCAAGTTAACGAAAAATGAAATGTCAAAAGATGAGCGTCTTTAATGACAACTTGTGACATTTAGGTGTTAAAGTCATAACATTATGACATTGATTTCGATGGTCACAAACATTTATGATTTCTGATTTTAATGTCATAAGTTTGTTGGACCTCACCACATAAGAAGATGCCACGGGGGATGACCCGTTGACGTGGCGCTGAGGTGGCAGAGTCTACAAACGTTATAAAATTGAATTCGGCCTGTTTAAACCCACATAGCAAGTAGGCTTCTAACGGGCCAAGCCCACTACTGAAGCTATTTTTTTGCTGGCCCATTATTTGTTTGTAGGCTTTTTGGGCCATTTTTAAATTTTATTCAGCCCAACCCAGACTCTTTTGCTAAACCCATAGAACATTTTTTGCGCTAGCCCACGTAGCATTTTTATTAGACCAGCCCATTCCATATTTTCTTGGCCAGCCCAAAACGCCTTTTTTTTTCCTTGCCACATTTTTGTTAGGCCAGCCCAAACACAAACAATCCAATTATAATATCAGAAAACATATGCATTAGATGAGGATAATCAATACATAGGTCTTACACATCAATTATCAGTACCGTTACATTACATGCAATGACAAATCAGGTGCACCAGATTTAAATCTAGAATACAAGAGATAAGCATAAGGTTCCAGATCTTAAATACAGACTAAAGTCTCTCACATCTCAAGACGTTTGCAATTCAAACATTACTAAAATCATACAAAAAGCTTGAGTTTACCAATTCCAACAGCCTTTGCGGTGTTCTTCCTGCACACGGAGTGAGAAATTAGATTAGAGTTTAGCAGATATGGTCGTGAGAAAAAAAACAGAGTGCAGAATTAAGCACAAGGCTAGCTGTATGGATTAATTTTGCATGACCCTTACAGATAGTCTTGCAAAGAACAGATCTAAATGCATCTATGCAAAAGCAGTTTACAAAGACAATAGTTGAAGGAGTAACAATTTATTGGTAGACAATTGATTGTTGTTGAAGAGCTCAATGGAGTGCAATTCAGCAAATTCATTAATTCACCAAAATAGCACTTCAGTTTTTTTTCACTTAGAAATGTAAACAAGCAGATGTATTGATGACCGGAAGAAGACATGAAAGGATCTAATCAAGCACAAATAGGTTATACTTTAAGTTGACAAATTTGTTCTCAAATAGATATATCACATTCCACACCAACAGTGATGAACATACAAGAGGTGCAGCTAGTAGACATCATTAATAATAAATCAAGTGTCATTGCTCATTTTCAGTGTATTAATTTATTTTGGTTTCACGTTAGACCTTTATCTAGATTCGGTAAGTTGGTCAATTCATAGGTGTTGTGAGTCAGACAAGACTAAACAAGATTATATGAAGTCAAGAATGGATCATTACCTTGAAATGTAGTGCAATGTGAACCACAACAGCTCAACAGGGTGCAGAGTAGGCATCTGAGGGACAGAAAAGCAGCAGGGAATCAAGTCCAGCAAGTAACAGTGGCAAAATCCAGATAAAGGGATAACAAATTTACAATTTAAGCTGCACATAGATATTATATGTTCTCAAACTAAACATATAGTGGACACAAGGAGCGACCAACATTTACAATTTAAGCTACACATATACTATATGTTCTTAAACTATTAACAATAGCAGCTTCAACAAAACAAAAAATCACAGCATACACGAATCTCAGAAAATGAATAATCCTTTAAAATGCAGCCTGGTTCAATGTCAGTACAACATAGCTAGAGAAAAACTTCAAAACTGCAGTTTACAAACATCTTGCAGATTGGTTCAATGTTAGTTCGAGTGTACGACACGGCTAGAGAAAACCTCAAAAATCAAATCAGTTAATATTCTGTGTGTTTAAGGCCTGGGAAAGAAACATCTCGTCCTGCAAAAAATGATGTCGCACGTACAACAAGGCGCTGCACCGCATGAAAAAAAGGAAACAAAGGCATGCATATAGGACTCACTCGGCTAGGTGGCAATGGGACATGTGTTGACACTTGGGCCCACATGCCACCTTGGACAAACAATGGAAAAAAATTCAATTAGATTACTTGTGGGAGATTTATGACCTTACAAATATGTCTCTATGACATGGCAAATATTGTCACAATATGGAATTGGACTACTTGTATGACATTTTTTTGTGACGTGCAATCTTTTATGTCACCAAGTTGAGCTGGCTTTGAAACAGATGTCATAAACTGATCGATTTAGTGACCTTTTGATCACATGTCATGCCATATCATCATAAGATGGCACATTTCTTGTAGTGTGGTCGTTCTAGCATTTGCACAAAATAGACTCTCGGCCCCAATTCCTGATATTATAGGTAATCTTGTTCAGCTGGCTGATATTAAATTGGATGGAAACAACTTGAGTGGAAGAATACCTGCAAGTATAGGAAGTTGCACTCAGCTTCAAATACTCAATCTTGCACACAACTCACTAAATGGGACTATACCAAGTAAAATCTTCAAATTTTCTTTCCTTTTACATAATTACTTGACTGGAGGAATACCGGAGGAAGTTGGTAATCTCATTAATCTAAAAAGACTTAGCATCACAAACAACATGTTGTCTGGCTACATCCCATCCGCTATTGGCATGTGTGTGGCTCTTGAGTATCTAGAGATGCGAGATAACTTCTTTCAAGGAAGCATTCCACAGACTTTAGTGAATTTGAGAAGCATAGAGGAGATCGATATTTATAAGTACAGATTGTGTGGAAACATCCTAGATTTCTTCAAAAACTTGAGTTATCCGCATCTACTCAATTTATCCTTCAACAGTTTTAGTAGAGCAGTTCCAAATCGTCGTATTTTTGGAAATGCTAGTGCAGTTTCAATTGAAGGAAGTGATCAATTGTGTACAAGAATTCTGACAGAAGGTGTGTCTGTTTGTCCAGCAATGGATAACAGGACAATGAAACACAAGTCACTGATACAAATCATAGAGATAGTAATACCAATTGTTGCTGTTGTTATAATCACTTGCTTATGTCTCGTGACATTCTTGTGGAGGAAGAAAATTCAAGTAAAGAAATATTTGCAGCACCACAAAGAGCACGGGGAAAACATAACATATAAAGATATTGAAAAGGCAACATATATTTTCTCTTCTGCTAACTTAATTGACTTTGGTTCATTTGAAATGGTTTATAAGGGCAAGCTAAAGCTTCAGGAAGATCAAGTGGCTATCAAGATTTTTAACCTCAGCTCATATGGGGCACATAGGAGCTTCCTTGTAGAGTGTGAAGCACTCAGAAATGTCCGCCACCAAAATCTTGTTAAAATAATTACTTTATGCTTCTTAGTGGACCCGACTGGAGCAAATTTCAAGGCCATAGTCTTCCCATACACGTCGAATGGGAGCCTGTATATGTGGTTACATCCAAGGGTCCATGAACACAGTGAAAGAAAGATTCTGACTTTCTTTCAAAGAACCAATATATAGCATTGGATGTAGCATGTGCTTGGATTACCTTCACAACCAATGTGATTTGAAGCCACTGCGATTTGAAGCCAAGTAATATCCTTTTGGACCTTGACATGGCTGCATATGTCAGTGACTTTGGCTTAGCAAGGATATTATATGCTACATCAGATGCATTTCAAGATAGTTCAACAAGTTTGGCTTGCTTGAAAGGATCCATTTGATACATCCCTCCATGTGAGATGAGTTTATTTGTAAGTAGTTTATTCTGTTTTTTCTTATAGGACCATAAAAATATGAATTATCTCTAACTTATTGTGTCTGCAAACATACATGCAGAGTATGGCATGAGCAAAGAGTTATCAACCAAGGGTGACGTCTATAGTTTTGGAGTGCTCCTTTGCATTAGCAATTGTTTTTTTTTTCAGTTAATACTTTTTAAATGCAATAAGTTAAAATAAGTTGTATATAAGTTGCTCTTTGCCCAGAAAAAATTCTAGATTTTTATGAAGCATATTTTTATTTATTTAATTTTTTATTAAACAACATGTTTTTTAGAATAAGAATCTAGCTAAACAATTTTACAAAGTGATTCTGATTTCATCATCTGAATCAATTTTTTAAGACAATCTAGATCTGAAACGTGTCTACGAGAATCTAGATCCCTACCGAACGGACTCTCAGTATCATCATTGGCCACCACAAAGTGAGGAGGACCAGGAGGGCTTGGTGGACGACCGGACGAAAGAAAAGAGTTTGAATATCCATTGGTTTTGTCTAACTTTTTTTTGTTATACGTCTCAAGTTTGAATGTCTATTATTAATATTCTAGATCCGCCGCTGCCCAGAAGTCAAGATATGTTTTGATATTTTTTTTAAAACTTGCTTGCTTGCATGAAACTTTTGATTTGTTTGTTGTCGGTTTTGATTCAACAAGCAGTTCAACAATTTGAAAAAAAGCAATTCAACAAAAGAAAAGGAAATGAATCATTTCAACGCAAATAGGCTGAAACTCCCTATTACAGGGCCGCGCTCTATATATAAAGAGAAAAAAAGAGGTCGAAGAAAAAAAAAAGGCCCACGTTTTCCACCCGCTCCGCTCCTGTAGGTTAACGAACTTCTAATTGCACCCCAGGCGCTGCCAACTGTCCAGATTTGTGCTCCTCGTTCAGATCAATGGGTTCCGTTCCCGGGGGTGGCTTCCTCACGACAACATGAGCTTTTGAGCCCCACGGTCAAGGATCACGCGGCTGGTGCGTCGGCTTGTAATAACCCCCTTCGTGACTTGGATCAGCTGGTGGAACTGCACGCAGAAACGAGAAGTAGCTGGTCAGTGCAATTTCGAATTCGCCAAATAACCTATTCGTTGCAATTTCGGGTGGGGTGACAGTGCGTGCAATTTCGAATACACTAGCAGCAATGGCAAAAACTGCAGTCGTTCGCCGAGTAAGGACCTGATTGGTTGCCCTGGTTTTTTTTAACACCTATCATATCGAATGTTTAGACACATGCATGTAGTATTTAACATAGATTAATTACGAAACTAATTGCATAGATTGAGATTAATTTACGAGACGAATCTATTAAGCCTAATTAGTCCATTATTAGTATCCGAACATCCTATGGTCAACCCCATGATCAACACCTGTTAAAGTTTAACAGAGCGAACCAAACATACCCTAAGCAGAACTCTGAACTCACCATTTCCAGCCTTCCTACCTTCTAGAGCATGTGTACCGCTACCATCGCCTGAGCTGGGAGTGGTCGGAGCCTCGAGGCCTGTTCAGAATAAAGGAATGCAAAATAGAGGAAAGAAAAAAAATGTAGGCATAAAATGTAGGTGTGATGGGAAAACAGAGGATTGGAAAAATACACTAAAAAGAAGCGTTTGGAACACAACAATTCAATCACAGGAACTAGAAAACATGCATAAGATAAGAAACATATTAGTGCTTATTGATATATATATTTAGATTGATTAACTTCATCTTTTTATCGCATTTAGCCATTAGATTTTAGTTTTTTTTACAGGCTGACAACTATCTTTCTATATATTTTATTGTATTTTCTTATTCGGAGGTACTACGTCCTTATCCCATCCTGGTTCTCATCCGTCCGGTCACCTATCTCTCCTCCAGTCATCCTTGTCTCCTAGCTTTCTTTCCTTGCTCCCTCTCTAGTCTCTCCTCTCGGCCAAAGCCTTGGCGAGTGACTTAACTAGCTAGCTAGAGAAGCCATGTTAGTGGAGGCAAGGCTGCTGGGTCGTTGGCTGCTTCGGAGAAGAGCGCGGACTGGTGGGCTGCGGCTTTCAGACTCCTACGAAGGACGTCAGTGAGAGCAGCGGCACCGCCGACATGCTGGGTGGCCGGTTTCCATTGCTCGGCCACGCCGCTCTCTCTCACCCTCATCCTTTCTCTCTCTTCAATCCTGTGTTTTGTGTAGGAAAGCCTCTGGAACGGGAAGCTCCGTTCCTTCAATCCAAACATGCTATGACGTCAGCAAAACGGAGGAAGAGCAATCCTTTGAAATTCCCGTGAGAAAACTCCATTCCAAACAGGGGCGGAGGAGCCGGAGAATTAGTGGTCGCGTCAGCCGGAGTGTCGTCGACTATATATATATAGTCCACGCTACAGGACGAACAATATATTTAATAACTGAGAGCATCAGTTTAGAAATTAGAACTAGAAACACAGGCGCGGCTTTGCCGCGCCCTCTTTGGGGTGAATGAGCCACTTTTCTTTCCATTTCTCTCAAACTTGTTGGTATTATTGGATAACGTTTTGAGTACTAATGTTTGTCCTTTTTAAATGTGCTTGCAAGAAAGACATGCATATGTTTTTTTCAGAATCAGTTTATGCAAGAAAAGGCAGGATATATCATATACCATTATACCTTGTCCAAGTTAATATGGCCCTACAAGGCTACAGGAGTTGGAGCAGGGTGAAACTTCAGATGTTCCATCTAAACTTATTTGCTTCTGATGCGTGAAAATGTAAACAAAATATTTGTGGTGTGCAGCCTTATAGATAAAAAAAAAGTACAAAAGCCTGGGCCACGAGAGCATCTATTCCCACTTTAAGAATGGTCAGGGTATGCTTTTTGAGGTTTTGCTTCAATAATCTTTGCTTAAGTAGGTCTCTCTGACCCAGTTGCATAAGTGAAAAAACGAAGTGCTTGGTTGATCTGTTTACTTAACGATTGCACAACAACCTGACCAGGAAATCAGAGGACTAAGGATAAAGGAAGGTCAACATGCACATTGCCAGATGGTATAATATTTGAGCTATTCAATTTCAATTCAGGCTAAATGGAGCATCTAGATATAGATCTAATACTACACCCTTTTCAGTTTGGACAAGCATTAAGCCTATTTGCTAATGAAATAGGTAGAGAAGGTAAATGTAACTGCAGTGAAAATGCCATCACTTAGCTGCTAGCTTGAGTCCCTGCTCTCTATGTTAGCTCTCTGTATTGCCGTCGTTGCTAGCTGAGCAGTGGTCGGACCAGCAGGCCAAGAAGCAATTGGCGTGGTGTGGGGATGGGAATCCGGGTCACGCGGACAGGGTCGATGGCGGCGCGGAAGCCAGAGGACAGAGGATGGCGAGCGGCGTTGGAGACACAGGTGAGGGCTGCGGGGCGGGTGAAGGCCGGAGACCGGCCGGTAGCAAGCGTCGGGCGGCGCTGCTGGAACTCTGGAAGAGGTCCTCGTCTTCGTGAGGATTCGCGACGTTCCAGGGGCTAACGGGTGAGAGAGACGAAACGCTGGAAACACCGGTTGCTTTGCCTGCTTTCCTACCGCCCGATCAATATCTAACGGCCGAGAAAAAAAAGAGCGACGTGGCCCAATGGCAGGCCTGAGCTTGGCCCTCGTTTCGTCTTATAGAGATAGAGATAGCTAACCAGCAACGCCGCGGGCTCCATGGCATATGGAGGTGGGCAAGATCACCGCGGAGATGACGAACAGTGTGAGCACGAGGAGACGGGCGGTTTTGGTGATGGACGCCATCTCACTTTGGCTGGTTAGCTAGCAGCTGCTCGGCCCTCGGGTTTCCTGCGCGAGTTGGAGTATATGCTATCTAGCAACTGATCTTGGAGGCCATATTTATAGGCATCATATATCACACGGCCGCATAAGAAAAACAAAGGCATTTGTAGCTAGCAGCGGAGCTAGCGATTTTCCTCAGAGGTCTAATTAATGAATTAGTCTCTTTGGCTTTGAATTTCACATTTCACAGCTTTCCTAAACTCATAAATAAGTTTATCTCAAATTCATAGGATGAAAGATGAAAATGGATTCTATAGATCACTATGCTATAATTCTACTCTCCAACTTATAGCGTACTATTCAACTCACTTCACTATAATAGAAATGCAACATATAAATATGTCACTTATATGTCTAACAATAAATATATAAATATATTTCATATACAACTATATTAACTTAATTAATCTAGGCTAAGCTACAATTATTAGAATAAATTCAATTCTAAGGATTCAAATGGGCACTTAATGTTTTCTCTTTTCTGTTTGGTTTTGTTTGCTTGGTTTCGAAAAGCAGACCCAATAATTTGAGTTGACGGCCAGCAAGCCAGTGGGGTTGGCAACTTTCCTCTGATATGAAAGACGACCGCACCGGTGAATGCAAAGCGCACTGCCAGCGTAGGTCTCCGGTTAGTCAAAATAAGCCATGGCTGAACCGTGCGAGACTCGCAAAGGAAACCCGAAAGAAAACCCAGTATCAGATCGATTTGACCAAGGAAACATGGGGATAATATGGGATCTTCTATGGAATCGGTTTCTATCTCTCATCCGATAAATTTAAGACAGGCTTATATTTAAACTAATTTGGTTGATGTAATTCGGACTGGGTGGCACGAGAACCCTCGAGACCACGCCGAACAGGATGGGGTGACGCGGCGCCGAGAGAAGACATGGGAGAAAGGAGAATTTTTCCCATTGACATTTGGATCCCACATGTAAAGGTGATGTAATTTTTACAATATGCTTCATCACACTTTCCCTACAATTTGATATATATATATATATATATATATATATATATATATATATATATATATATATATATATATATATATATATATATATATATATATGTGGGACCCTACTATTTAGCAGCCTGCCTGTGAATAATATTTAGAGCCCACCGCCGCATTCACTGGCATCTCCGGCGAGCAATCAAATGAAGCCGAGGCATTAAAAAGTGAAGTGTTTTAACTGCCGGAGTTGTTGCATGCGTGCATGCACCTGATGACGCGCCAACACCCCTGTCCACACGCGCCTATAAAAGAGTATTCAAGACCAGAAGAACTACTGTCATCATGGCACTAAAACTGCTGCAAATCTGACATGCATCCTTAATTAGTCAGCTGATACAAATAAAAGTACTTTTTTACTTCCTTTTTTAGAATGCATGGCTGACGTGCAGCTTTAAAGGATGACGTTATTATATAATTGCATTGACTGCGCTTGTTCAGGGTTTTGAGAAATTCTGTACGAGGAATTAATGGTCCTTGTTTATCGATCATAATTTTTTCAACGGTAATTTTTTTTTTTAAAAAATAGGCAGGCACATGATAGGATAAAAACTCAAATTGTTTTATTTGGACGTGTCGTGTTGGAGTAAAATTGAAAAGACTATTCCAGCATTCAAATTTTAAATGAACAGTGCGGACACACTAATTTTTCTTGAGGTTTGCAATTTCTCAAGTTTTTATTTTTTATTACTACTGTTGTCATTTGCCACCAAAAAGTAATTACAGGCACAGTAAACTTGGATGTGGTACGTACCAAGGCGTTTGGGTTTTTTTTTGTTACTAATATCATCATTTGGATTTAGAAATAATTCCGTCTGCATTAGTGTGCAGTAAAAATTGGCGGTGATAGTCACTGAGGCATCTCGTCTGCAAGTAGGGTAATTTTTATTAATAATGGTATCGTTTGAGTCTATAAATAATTTCGTTAGGACCCATGTGCAGTAAAACTGGCTGTGATAATTACTGAGGCGTAATATTTTTTTATTACTAGTAGTAATAAAAATGACTACTATAATCATTTGTTTGGATAAATAATTCAAGATGAGTCCATGCAGAGTAGACTTGCTGCTTATCGTGCTGAATCGGACACGCTAATCTTTAGCAAATAGAAATTTACCACTCACGTGTCCGGAGGGAATTATTTGCTTAACAATATGATACTATTAGTAATAAAAATTAGTTTGACCAGTGACCCAGACGCACCGATGTTTAGCACAGAGAAATTTACCGCTCCCATCCTGGGAGAGAATTATTTGCTTAACAAAATGATACAAATAGTAATAAAAAATAGTTTGACCGGTGACCGGACACGTCGATCTTTAGCACAGGCAAATTTACCGCTCATAGCCGAGGAGGGAATTATTTGCATAACTAAATGATACAAATAGTAATAAAAAATAGTTTGACCATTGACCGGTCACGTCGGTCTTTAGCATAGAGAAATTTACCGCTCACATCCCAGTAGGGAATTATTTGCTTAACAATGTGATACTATTAGTAATAAAAATTAGTGTGACTGGTGATCCGGACGCATCGATCTTAGCACAGAGAAATTTACTGCTCACATCCTAGGAGAGAATTATTTGCTTAATAAAATGATATAAATAGTAATAAAAAATAGTCTGATCGGCAACCGGACACGTCGATCTTTAGCATAGGCAAATTTACCGCTCATAGCTAAGGAGGAAATTATTTGCTTAACAAAATGATACAAATGGTAATAAAAAAATAGCCTGACCGGCGACAGGACACGTCAGTCTTTAGCACAGGCAAAATTACCGCTCACATGCCTAGAGCGAATTTACCGCTCACGTTCCGTCCGTAGCATAATTTTTATTACTAATAGTACCATTTGAGTAAGTACCGAGACTTTTTTTTATTACTAATAGTATCATTTTATTAAGTGAACAATTCATTCTCAGTGTGTAAGCGGTAAATTTGTATGAGCTAATCACAGAGTGTTTTATCGGACTATTTTTTATTACTAATAGTATTATTTCGTTGAGTAAATAATTACTTCCACGCAAGTGAGCGATTAATTTACGTGTCCTTATCACCCGCGTGTCCTGTTGCTGGTCACACTATTTTTTTATTTACGAATAGTATCAATTTGTTGAGTAGCGGTAAATTTGCGTGTGCTAATGACCAACGTCTTCGGCTGCTGGCTAGACTATTTTTTATTACTAGTAGTATGGTTTCGTTAAGTAAATAATTCTTTCTCGGACTATGAGCGGTGAATTTGTTTGAGCATCTTATGAGAGTCTAAAGGTAGACCATAAGAAGCTTTAAAAGTCTCACACTAATCTTGAAGAAGCTCATTCCTCTCTAGTTGAAAAATGTGAAAACATGCCAACTAATATTGAGAAGGCTAAAACTTGCAACATAGGCATATCATGTGATATAATTGATGAATCTTTTCATAAGCCTATTGTTATTGCTCCCACTAACCCTTCATGTAGCTCATCTACATCATCCTCATCTAGTAGTGATGGTTTCACTTGTGACTCCACACTAATAGTTGAGAATGAAAATCTCAAGAAGGAGGTAAAAGAGCTCAATCATACCTTAGCTAAGGCTTATGATGGTGAAGACCGCTTGCTTATGTGCTTGGGTAGCCAAAGGGTTTCTCTCTATAAAGAGAGATTGTGCTATAACCCCAAGAAAGGCAAGACCGCTTTTGCTCCTCATAAGACTCGTTTTGTGAAGAACAATGGTAGCTATTGTAAAAGTTACAAGCAAGTTGGTCACATAGAGCAACTTTGCATGAACAAGAAATCCAAACTAATGTATCCTCAATTAAGCTTGATTCCTTCTATATACTTACCAAGGGTACAAATGGTGTTCATGCTAAGTTCATTGGTACACCATGGATGGGCTCAAAGAAGAAAGCCATTTAGGTACCAAAGAGCTTGGTCACTAACCTTGGAGGACCCAAACAAGTTTAGGTACCTAAAAAGAATTGATCTTATCTTATAGATCAATTACAAAGCCGGAGGAAGGCATTGGGTGCTTGATAGTGGGTGCACTCAACATATGACCGGTGATTCTTGTATGTTCAAATCAATTGATACAAGTCAAAATGGTAGTTTTAATGCTATCACTTTCGGCAACAACAAGAAAGGCAAGGTCAAGTGGCTTGGTAAAATTGCTACCTCAAATGACATGAACATATCTAATGTGTTGCTAGTTGAGAGCTTGGATTTCAATCTTTTATCGGTGGCACAACTTTGTGATCTTGGCTTCAAGTACATATTTGGTAGTGATGATATTGAAGTCATAAGTGTTGATGGATCAAATTTGATATTCAAAGGATTTAGACATGGTAGCTTATACTTGGTTGACTTCAATGATAGTGAGACACAATTGACATCATGCTTGCTTAGCAAATCTAGTATGGGATAGTTATGGCATAGAAGGCTTGGTCATGTTGGAATGAAACAATTGAACAAACTTTTGAGGCATGACTTAGTTAGAGGCTTGAAAGATGTGACTTTTGAAAAAGATAAACCATGTAGTGCTTGTCAAGCTGGCAAACAAGTTGGAAATACACATCCTAGTAAGAGTAAAATAAACACATCAAAGGCATTTGAGCTATTGTACATGGACTTGTTTGGGCTAACAACATACACTAGTATTGGTGGCAACAAGTATAACTTTGTGATAGTGGATGACTACACTAGATACACTTGAGTGTTCTTTCTCTATGACAAGAGTGATGTCTATGATCTATTCAAGTCTTTTGTCAAGAGAGTGCAAAATGAATTTGAAACTAATATCAAGAAGATTAGAAGTGACAATGGTAGTGAGTTCAAGAACACAAGAATTGAAGATTTGTGTGATGATCTTGGTATTGGACATTAATTCTCTCCAACATACACACCTCAATTCAATGGTGTAGTTGAAAGAAAAAATAGAACTTTGATTGACATGGCTAGATCAATGCTAAGTAAATATAATGTGAGTCATTCATTTTGGAGTGAAGCTATCAACACGGCTTGCTATTGTAGCAACCGTCTCTATTGCCATAGAAAGCTTGGAAAGACACCATATGAGCTATTGAATGGAAGAAAGACCAACATTGCATACTTTAGAGTGTTTGGTTGCAAATGCTATATTCTCAAGAAAGGCACTAGATTGAGCAAGTTTGACAAGAAATGTGATGAAGGGTTCTTACTTGGTTATTCTACTACAAGCAAGGCATATAGAGTTTGGAATCTCACTAATGACACCTTGAAAGAAGTTCATGATGTTGAGTTTGATGAAACCCAAGGATCTCAAAATAAAGCTCAAAACCTTGATGATGTGAGAGGATATCAATTGTCAAATGCAATGAAGAACATGGACATTGGTGATATAAGGCTGATGCAAGTTGATGATGATAGTGACATACATATGATTAATCAAGATGTACAAATTGATACAAATCAAGCAAGCTCTAGCGGTTCTCATGATGAAGTGCAAAATCAAGGTCAAGCAAGTGGAAGCAATCAACTCTCAATACTCCAACCTACTAGCATTGCAAGAGATTATCGATTGGATCAAATCATTGGTGGAATTCAAAGTGGTGTTCAAACTAGATCAAGGCTAGCATCCTTTTGTGAGCATTACTCATTTGTGTCACTTGAAGAACCTAAAAAAATAGAAGATGCTTTGAAAGATTCTGATTGGATAAATACCATGCATGAAGAGCTAAACAACTTCACTAGAAATCAAGTTTGGGAACTTGTTGAAAGGCCGAAGAACTACAATGTGATTGGTACTAAGTGGATCTTTAGAAACAAGCAAGATCAAGATGGTGTAGTTGTGAGAAACAAAGCAAGATTATAGCACAAGGTTATACACAAGTTGAAGGTCTTGACTTTGGTGAGACATATGCACCGGTTACAAGATTGGAGGCAATTAGAATCTTATTAGCATATGCTTGTGCACACAACATCAACCTCTATCAAATGGATGTCAAGAGTGCATTTCTCAATGGCTACATCAATGAAGAAGTTTATGTTGAGCAACCTCCCAGTTTTGAAGATGGCAATAAGCCCGACCATGTTTTCAAGTTAAAGAAGGCATTGTATGGTTTGAAGCAAGCACCTAGAGCATGGTATGAGAGATTGAGGGACTTTCTTCTCTCTAAAGGGTTCAAGATGGGAAAGGTTGACACCACTCTCTTCACCAAGAAGCTTGAAAATGACTTATTTATATATTGCAAATCTATGTGGATGACATTATCTTTAGATCAACTAACCAAGACTTTTGTGAAGAGTTTAGAAATATGATGGCTAATGAGTTTGAGATGTCTATGATTGGAGAGCTTAGTTACTTCCTTAGACTTCAAATCAAGCAAATGAAGAATGACACTTTTGTAAGTCAAGGCAAGTACATCAAGGACATGATCAAGAAGTTTGGATTGTAAGATGCTAAGCAAATGAGTACACCAATGGGCACAAATGATCAATTGAGTGTTGATGCTAGTGGCAACATGGTAGATCAAAAACAATACCGGTCTATGATTGGAAGTTTGCTCTATGTCACCGCTTCTAGGCCGGATGTAATGTTTAGTGTGTGCAAGTGTGCAAGATATCAAGCTTCACCTAGAGAAAGTCACTTGAAAGCAACCAATAGGATATTGAGATATCTTAAGGGCACTCATGATGTTGGATTATGGTATCCCAAGGGGTCTAATTTTGAGTTGATTGGATATTCAGACTTTGACTATGGTGAATACAAGATTGATAGAATGAGCACAAGTGGCACTTGTCAATTGCTTGGAAGGTCTCTTGTTTCATGGTCATCAAAGAAACAAAATAGTGTTGCACTATCTACCGCCGAGGCCGAATACATTAGTGCTGGTAGTTGTTGTGCACAATTGCTTTGGATGAAGGTCACTTTGAATGACTTTGGAATTAAATTCAAGAATGTGCCATTATTTTGGGACAACGAGCTCATGATGTGTAATTCAATATGGTCAAGATAACCCTTATACTTTATGAGGTGTGAAGAAGCTTGTCCGTGGATCAAACCGAATTACATATTCTAGGCAAGTGATCTAGATTGAACCATAATTTGGACTCCCTCATATTGATTGACTTATCTCTCACTAAAATTGACACCTTTTTGGTGATTGTTGACAAAGGGGGAGAGAAAAGTCACAAAGATAAAAAGTTAAGTTGTAAAGGGGGAGTTAAGTTGCAAAGAGGGAGAAAGACATAGTAAAGTCACAAAGATATAGAAAGGAGGAAAGAAAGCAAAAGATATGACATTGAAAAGGGATCAATTAAAATTGAGCACACAAGTAGGGGGAGCAAGCTCATGAATTATTTGTTGCAATTATATGTGCTAACATGATGAATTGTTGCATTGCAAATTTAAATTCGATATTCATGCTTGTATGGTGAATGCTAGAAATAGATCTTGAATGATGAATTGTTGAGAGTAGCTTCACGAGTGGTTTCTAGACACCTTTGCTTATAATGTTGATCTCACGGGATACTTTAGTGTTTGTGATCTTTGCAAGTGATATATTACAAGTGGTGTCTAGCTACATCGATGCTAAGGATGGTATATAAAGGCAACTCTGATTGGTATCACGCTTCAAAGGTCCATTCTATATACCTTAGCATCAATTTGATAGTAGTAACTCTCCCAAAATTCAAATCCATACATATATGCATAATTGAACCCAACTCATGGAAGCACATATGTAGGGGGAGCAAATACTATCAAAATTGAAAATTGATTTTATTTCATATCTTTGTGATAGTTGTCATCAATTACCAAAAAGGGGGAGATTGAAAGCCCAAGTTTGGTTTTGGTAATTAATGACACCAAGTTGCTAATGCTATGTGTTAAGTGTTTTGAGTTAGGCATAAGCAACACATGTGATGAAGGTGTATGTGGCAAAGAGTGGTGGCCACAAGATCACAAAGAGATGGTGCATGGACATGAAATGATGGTCATGGTGGAGATGCACATAAAATGAAGGACATGATGATCAAGTGGAGAAGAAGGATCTAAGAGCGTAAGGCAAAGGTATAGCCATAGAGTTTTCCTTTTACCGGTCTAAGATGAGTAGAGAAGTGCTTGACCGGGTTTAGGATACATAGCCGACTATCAAGAGGGACAATCACGGTTAGCTCGGGAATCAAGTGCCACTAGATCAATGTCTTGAGAATATGCATTAGGATCTAGTAGAGAGCTAACATAACACCTTGAAAATGTTTGTGAAATGCTAACACACATGCACATGGTGGTGTACACTTGGTGGTGTTAGCACATTTGCGAAGGCGGTGGAGTTTAAGCGGTAGAGAGGGGTTTGGATTCCTCTCTCGCTCCCACCGAGCTTGCGAGGCGGGATTCGGCGCTTTTTGGGTAAGTGAAATACCTATTTTCTACTGCGCCGGAAGTCGGAAAAGAAACGGAGGCGAACGGCGGTCACTGTGGTGACCGGACGCTGCACCGGACGCGGTTGCGGTTTGACCGGACGCGTCCGGTCAGTTCTCAGCAGTTGTCAGGCGCGCGGGTGTTAGGGTTTCCAACCGGCACGTCCGGTCCCTCACGGAATCGGAGCGTCCGGTCAGGCACCCAGAGGGACACAGTTGGTTGTAGAGCCGACCGGACGCACGGCGCGTCCGGTCACGTGCGATCGGACGCGTCCGATCGCGGTGGGAGCTTACTGGACTCTGACCAGACGCCAGGTGCAGCGCGTCCGGTCACGGCAACGATAACTTTTGACGCTCACTGTTTACGCTTGTCCTGTAGTGACCGAACGCGTCCGGTCACCCTGACCGGTGCGTCCGGTCAGTACGTTTTTCACTGCGTCGTCCGGTAACGGCTAGCTGCGTACCCCTTCGCTATAAATAGAAGATATCCGGGGTTTGAGGGTAACTCTTACACATTTTGAGACTTAGAGACATCCTTTGAGCTAGAGAACAACCTCTCCACTCATCTCTTTGCTTAGTTGCATATCTTGAGTGAGATTCAAGTGCATTGCTTGAGAGTTGCATTCTAGAGGCACTTGATCTTCGAGTTGCTGCGGATTTCTTAGTGTAGTTTTTATCACATAAGAGTAAGTAGCTTAGTGACTTAGTCTTGCTGGTGTGTATTAGAGATCATAGCCTTGCTTCACTAGATTTATATAGGTGGCTTGCATAGTGTAGTTGAGGTAGTGATAGAATTAGCTTAGTCATCTTTTATACTAACGTGGTTGTTTAGTGAAGCTTGTAGATTTTAAATATGCTATTCACCCCCCTCTAGCCATTTGGACCTTACAATGTTTGATGAATGTCCTCATCCTCTCATAGAGCAGTTTCTCGTCTCCATTCAGATGCAGTTGGGATGCAGTGCTACACAGGCAGCACAGGCCATGGGCTCTACCTTCAGAACTCCGGTTGATGAGCTGTGATGCTGGGCTGCGTCCTCTACCATGGCCGTCATTCGACTTGGCTGAGAGGTACTCTGTCATGTGTCTGGAAGCCTTCATGTCCTTGCTATGTTGATGTTGCTGCCTTCGGTGAATCTGATGATGAAAAGCCTGAGAAACTGGAAACTCTTGTTGCTGCAGTGCATAGTGGTGGCAACAGTCATATAGTTCATATACCTGCAGGAGATGTCCTTTCTAATGTTATCTTCAGTTCCCCAGTTTTTTCCAAAGATCGAGGAAGTGACTATGATGCTGCTGCTAGTGGAGCATCGGGTTTTGAATTTCGAGTGCCACAAAACAATTATGCTGCCTTCAGCTTGGTGGAATTCCATGTGCCAATGTGAGGTGCTTGTGATTGATCCTTCCATTTCAAGTATCTCTTGCTGTGTATTTGACCACAGGAAGTACAGAAAGATTCAGTTGCAGCCATGGCCTGCAAGGCACGGCCATCAGGTCAGTCACAGTGTGGCACTGTTATGTACATCTCCACCACAAGTACGTTCATCTCGCATCCTGTTGGGCATGTTCTTGGGCAAGGCCAGATGCGTAGCGCTTCACAGTTGCTTCTCTAACATAATGATCCCCGAGATGCACTCTGTTAGCTATATGGTGCTCACACTCTACATATTCAGATACCATACCAATCTCCAGCTTGTTGTCCCTGTCATCATGGTTTGTATATTTGTTTTGTACAAGTTAACTGGAGATTGCTTCCTGTTCCGTTATACCTGGCTAGTCCAACATGAAATCAATTTTTCTAGGGCCTACAATCAGTTAATATCTCTCAACACACAATATATGTCTGGACATCCCAATAGTTGTCACTCGAATGTGCTCTCAGCTGCCTATATTTGTGTGCTTACTCCTAGTCAGTATGTTTCTATCTCATTCATATTGAATTTGCTGTGGAGTATTCAGCTACTGGTAGTTTTAGTGATCTGCAGTATATGCTGCTATGAGCTGTAGCATTGTGGGGGTTTCCAAGAATTTATTGTAGGATGGTGTTTCAGTTTGATCATGCATGCTCTATCTTGTGAAGGTGATTATTTTAGGGTGTTTGAGTGGAATAACTGTAACACAAGTCACCTTGGTCTCTATGTGGCTCTAATTTTGGCTAGGAGCACCAGTATGCATATTCTCACTTTTGAGCTTTCTCAACCATGGCTGCCACCTGCACAAGTACAGGCCTTGAGTTGCCATTACATGAACATACAGTTGGAAACTCCTTGGCCACCACTTGATTGGACAGGGACTTTAGATTGTCAAGATCATGATTGGGTCTAAGTAGTAAAGCTCGAATTGCACTTCATGTCAAAGGTTACAGTTGTTCAGTGGCCTCACCAACCTTCAGCTTTGCAGCACGAGCTATATCTTCTTGTGTTGATTCTTTGGAATTTGTCTTGCTTGGAGATAACATTTTTGTCCATGCAAAGGTCTATGGTGAGGACTTTACACTGGGATTCTGAGGGTAACATGCCTGCTATACTCCGACGTCCTAATGCAAGGATCCACTATCAGCATGTTGCTTTGGGTTCCTATGCTGCAGACAAGAAGTATTCTGCTCCTACATCGCCCTCGGCTCCTACCAGGTGCGAATTCGTCTGGCGTCAGGCACCTCACTGCTAGCTCACCGTAGTTGGTTTCGACTCTGATAGGTGGGCACGCGCGCGTGCCTCTCTGTGTTTGTGCAGCTGGTGGTCAGTGAGATCGACTTGTCAGCCGCGACCTCGCTGCAGGCCGTGAAGCTGCTTGCGCTGTACCTCACCGAAGACAAGGTTAGCGCGCTGGATCTGAACTATGTCACCTCTGATCTGGTCCTGATCGTGCTCTGCTAGTCTGGATCTGGTTTGTAGGGTTGTGGGTCGTTGTGATAGTAGGGTTAGATCTGTCACTGCTAAACTAAGTAGTGTGGCCTGGGTTAGATCATGTGCATCATGTGCATCGCTAGAGGTTACGGAGTGACATGTTGATGATTTGTTAATAGCACCATTTTAGTTGACCCAGGCCCTGCGGCATTGCGACCCAGTCCGTCCCACCCAATAAGGGTTTAAGCAACAAGATTCTGCGTTTGACACATTTGTATGTTTAAGCAACAATATAGCACTGCATAGGCAATAATAAGGGTTCAAATGGGCAATAACATAACATTCAATAGCCAACAATATATCATTTCGATAGGTAACAATATCAGGATTTTTTCTTTTAGCTGCCCCCAAAGTGTCACCATAAATGCCAGTAACATTTTTTGGTTCCCTTTTTTGTGCTACATAGAAAAAGAGATTGTCTTCTGCTGTTAGTTAAGTTTATGTTGGGTTCATTTCAGGTTTCGCGTTGTTCATGCCACCGGTGCGTGTGTGTGCAGGTAACGTGCTGCTGCTGAAGAACGTGATCAGCCTGAACCTGACGAGGGCGAGGTGTCGCAGCAGAAGTTGCTCTCGCTTGTGGCTGAGTGCCTCATCGATCCCAACATCGCTGGGCAGGTTTGGTTCTACCTCTCGCGAGATTGGGTTTGTTATTGTTTGGGTCAATCAATGCAGGAATGGTGTTATGTTGGGATGCAACAGCAGCTTGCGGGCTGGAATCTAGTAGTTAAGGTTGCGGGTTGTGATATTAAATTGCTTAACTAGTGATATTAAATTGCTTAACTAGTGATATTGAATTTATTAACTAATGATAAATGCTTAACTAAATTCTGTTTAGCTAGGTTTTCATCTTTGGTCTGGATTAATCAACATTATCCTATGAAGTGTGTCACCAGATTTGTGTACATTTTTACGTTGTGCTTGTGCAAAGACGCTATATACTTTTGACTTTTTCGTTATATGTGTGCTTTTTCATAGTTTTCGCCCCTGATGTTTGTTCTGCTAGAACAAGTACAGCTCCAAGCAAACATGCATGTGGTGTTATTTTTTTTGGGAGATATGTCGATATTTTCGTACACTTTGCTTAGTTGGCATTGCTTAGTTCAAACCAATACTATACTTGCTTTTTCAGAATACATAAAGCACCTATTTAGGAAGACAGTGTTGCCTAACGAATCAAACTTAAATTGCCTAAGAAAATACAGCTGGTGTTAGGTTTTATACAGGTATCAATAATCAACATTAATTGCTGAATAATTAGCAATTAGACACTGGTGTTTGGACTGCACAGCAGTTGGTGTTAGGTTTTATGAAGCCTGATATTCTTTTTTCTCGAGTTGGGAGGAGATTGGGAGGGGGTGCTGACTAATGCAGGTGACATATTGTTATTGACAGATAATTTTTTTTCTTTTTTTTTCTACTATTATGCTGATCCTTTCTGTTCAGGTAATAGACCTTGGGATTACTTGGACGTTATTGGCTTCTGTTGTATTAACCTTTTACTATGCGCTCATCATGAGTGAGTCATCTATATTATTGGTGTACTTCTTTTTTGCACGCCATAAATAAGTGAGTCATGTGGGGGGCTATGGGCTGCAAATGAACACATACACTATACTTATTTTTTAAATAGAAAAATTGCCTATTTAAGAAGACATTGTTGCATAACGAATGACACTTAATTGCCTAAAAAATATAGTTTTTTGCAGCCGGCTGCTGCTATTTTGGCTGTAAAATTAAACTAGACTATACTATAGGTATAACTGCAATAAGCTGCAGCCACAGCCAAATAATTGTAGCCGAGCAGGCTGATTATCCATATTTTCTTCATGTGAGTTTCTAATTTCTAAGCATACATAAAAATACTGGATGGTGTACATGATTGAACTAGTTGCCCTTGTTGTATTGTCATATTATAGGCATTTTAACTATAATGTTTTTACTTCCTGCTATATACAAATGTAATGATAACAGTTCTTTTTTGTGCATGCATTTTACAAGGATAGTTCTTCATACAATGCCTAGAGGGCAGAGGTTTCATGGAGTGTGTACGCCAGCGTCCAAATAGCAGCAACGAGATATGATCACACATATGCAAAAGACAAACACAACCATTTTGTTAGACAATTTAAGTCATTTTATTAGGCAACAATGTGCTCCTAAATAGACAATTTCGTCTTTTTGTTAGGCAACAATGCATTTTACTAGGGGGCAAAATTTACTGGTTCACATGCTGTTCATCAGGCTGAGAAAATTCATTACAGACACTTGAGTGCAGAAGGTAGGATTGCCAATCACATAATCTAAATCAAATGCATCTAAGAAATCACCTTCCAAAGTTGGTGGAAACTCATTAAAATCCATATTTAAGACCTGCATGCAAAACAATAAATATGTGTTACTATATTATGACAACAGACAATTTAGTCAAACCCATTAGGCAATAATATGGTACTAAATTAAGCAAAAAAGACCAGCAACTTATGCAATTTTGTTTAATACATGATTTTAGTTTTGTTTCAGTACATACTATCAGCTTTTATTCAGTACATGCTATCAGCTTTGTTTATTACATACTATCATGCATACTCACTTTTTTAACTTAATGAATCTGCTGTTCTTGTGTTTCCCCTTTCTTTGGAGAAAGATGAAATTTGAGGCTTGCTCGTCCTCAACTGTTTTAAATATTTTTCCCAGTTTCTCACTATCATTTATGTGCTTATCCTATCGTTCTCTTTAATTGTAGGTGCGAGATCATCAAGCATCAAATTAAACATGTTATTATATCTATAGGAGCAACCATGTGCAGCGACTA
This sequence comes from Saccharum hybrid cultivar R570, assembly GCA_038087645.1. Lineage (NCBI taxonomy): Eukaryota > Viridiplantae > Streptophyta > Magnoliopsida > Poales > Poaceae > Saccharum > Saccharum hybrid cultivar. Next base: position 1,583,108 of record JAQSUU010000810.1, read on the forward strand.
ACACAAGAAGGTTTAATGCATCAAGATGTATATCTATAGGAGTGGTGCATGCAACATATGTCCATTTTAACTAGTAAGAATAACATCTGGTAGTAAGATGTGTAGTAAGAACATTAGTTAGGAAATGCACTACTATTCGTGATGCAAGAGAGCTGAATTGCTTATGCAAAAGAATTGAATTGTTTATGCAAAACAATTGAATTGCTTATGCAAAAGAATTTGAATTGCTTATCTATTAGGATCAGATCTACAGAAACTGCAGTACTATCTGCTCATTAGGTGATGCAAAAGAACTAAATTGCTTTGTAGCATCTGGTTGGTTCTATTTTTTTTGTGTTCGGTGTGTAATTCTAGTGCATGCGAGGAAGCTAATAGTATATTCTTACATATTCATACGTACAAGTTATATTTGGATGAATCGGCCTGCCTCTATTTTTGGAATGAATCAGCTAGCCCATTGATGGTGGCCACAGTGTTCTGGACCCTTGTTTTGCGTGTTTAAAAGGGCCCAGAAAGCCTTGTTTTACAACATTTTTCTACGTACATGGCTGGTGCCTGCCTCACCTACTAGAATGGAAAGCATTGTTTTTTTTATTTTTCCTTAATTGGAGTGTGCATGCTATAAGACTAATACATGCACGTGCGTGCAATAGCCGCTTCCAATAAATTAAGAAAATATATATAAAAAATTCAAAATTGACCTAAATTTTAAAATTAAGTTTTCAATAATGTATTATAGACCCAAAAAAAACTGGGTTCAAAAAACCAAAAAAAATTGCCAAGGGCCTAGCTTGGCCCTCGACAAAGGGGCTCTTTGCCGAGGGCCCTCGGCAAAGAATATTTAAAAAAACTAAAAAATTTTGCCGATGGCCTGACGGCAGGCACTCGACAAAGACTGACGCAAGTGGCCGCCATGACTGATCCGACCATATTTGCCGAGGGCCAATTTGCCGAGGGCCAGGTACTCGGCAAATATTGTTTTGCCGAGGGCTGTTTCTTTGCCGAGGGCTGGGGCCTCTTTGCCGAGGGTCTAGATTTGCCGAGGGCTCCTGGGGCTGGCCCTCGGCAAATAGAGCCGGCCCTTGGCAAACCCAGAAGCCCTCGGCAAAGGATGGGTTTCCAGTAGTGAATTGGAAACTTGCACGACTTGGCATTACAAGAAATGTGCTATCTTTTGACATTTGATATTTGTCATGATACCTAGAAAATAAGTCATAAGTTCATTTGTGACACCAAGTTGACGAAAAATGAAATGTCAAAAGATGAGCGTCTTTAATGACAACTTGTGACATTTATGTGTTAAAGTCATAACATTATGGCATTGATTTCGATGGTCACAAACATTTATGATTTCTGATTTAATGTCATAAGTTTGTTGGACCTCGCCACATAAGAAGATGCCACGTGGGATGACTCGTTGACGTGGCGCTGAGGTGGCAGAGTCTACAAACGTTATAAAATTGAATTCGGCCTGTTTAAACCCACATAGCAAGTAGGCTTCTAATGGGCCAAGCCCACTACTGAAGCTATTTTTTTTGCTAGCCCATTATTTGTTTGGAGGCTTTTTGGGCTATTTTTAAATTTTATTCAGCCCAACCCAGACTCTTTTGCTAAACCCATAGAACATTTTTTGCGCTAGCCCACGTAGCATTTTTATTAGACCAGCCCATTCCATATTTTCTTGGCCAGCCCAGAACGCCTTTTTTTTCCTTGCCACATTTTTGTTAGGCCAGCCCAAACACAAACAATCCAATTATAATATCAGAAAACATATGCATTAGATGAGGATAATCAATACATAGGTCTTACACATCAATTATCAGTACCGTTACATTACATTCAATGACAAATCAGGTGCACCAGATTTAAATCTAGAATACAAGAGATAAGCATAAGGTTCCAGATCTTAAATACAGACTAAAGTCTCTCACATCTCAAGACGTTTGCAATTCAAACATTACTAAAATCATACAAAAAGCTTGAGTTTACCAATTCCAACTGCCTTTGCGGTGTTCTTCCTGCACACGGAGTGAGAAATCAGATTAGTGTTTAGCAGATATGGTCGTGAGAAAAAAACAGAGTGCAGAATTAAGCACAAGGCTAGCTGTATGGATTAATTTTGCATGACCCTTACAGATAGTCTTGCAAAGAACAGATCTAAATGCATCTATGCAAAAGCCGTTTACAAAGACAGTAGTTGAAGGAGTAACAATTTATTGGTAGACAATTGATTGTTGTTGAAGAGCTCAATGGAGTGCAATTCAGCAAATTCATTAATTCACCAAAATAGCACTTCAGTTTTTTTTTCACTTAGAAATGTAAACAAGCAGATGTATTGATGACCGGAAGAAGACATGAAAGGATCTAATCAAGCACAAATAGGTTATACTTTAAGTTGACAAATTTGTTCTCAAATAGATATATCACATTCCACACCAACAGTGATGAACATACAAGAGGTGCAGCTAGTAGACATCATTAATAATAAATCAAGTGTCATTGCTCATTTTCAGTGTATTAATTTATTTTGGTTTCACGTTAGACCTTTATCTAGATTCGGTAAGTTGGTCAATTCATAGGTGTTGTGAGTCAGACAAGACTAAACAAGATTATATGAAGTCAAGAATGGATCATTACCTTGAAATGTAGTGCAATGTGAACCACAACAGCTCAACATGGTGCGGAGTAGGCATATGAGGGACAGAAAAGCAGCAGAGAATCAAGTCCAGCAAGTAACAGTGGCAAAATCCAGATAAAGGGATAACAAATTTACAATTTAAGCTGCACATAGATATTATATGTTCTCAAACTAAACATATAGTGGACACAAGGAGCGACCAACATTTACAATTTAAGCTACACATATACTATATGTTCTTAAACTGTTAACAATAGCAGCTTCAACAAAACAAAAAATCACAGCATACACGAATCTCAGAAAATGAATAATCCTTTAAAATGCAGCCTGGTTCAATGTCAGTACAACATAGCTAGAGAAAAACTTCAAAACTGCAGTTTACAAACATCTTGCAGCTTGGTTCAATGTTAGTTCGAGTGTACGACACAGCTAGAGAAAACCTCAAAAATCAAATCAGTTAATATTCTGTGTGTTTAAGGCCTAGGAAACAAACATCTCGTCCTGCAAAAAATGATGTCGCACGCACAACAAGACGCTGCACCGCATGAAAAAAAAGGAAACAAAGGCATGCATATAGGACTCACTCGGCTAGGTGGCAATGGGACATGTGTTGACACTTGGGCCCACATACCACCTCGGACAAATAATGGAAAAAATTCAATTAGATTACTTGTGGGAGATTTATGACCTTACAAATATGTCTCTATGACATGGCAAATATTGTCACAATATGAAATTGGACTACTTGTATGATGTTTTTTTTTGTGACGTGCAATCTTTTATGTCACCAAGTTGAGCTGGCTTTGAAACAGATGTCATAAACTGATCGATTTAGTGACCTTTTGATCACATGTCATGCCATATCGTCATAAGATGGCACATTTCTTGTAGTGTGGTCGTTCTAGCATTTGCACAAAATAGACTCTCGGCCCCAATTCCTGATATTATAGGTAATCTTGTTCAGCTGGCTGATATTAAATTGGATGGAAACAACTTGAGTGGAAGAATACCTGCAAGTATAGGAAGTTGCACTCAGCTTCAAATACTCAATCTTGCACACAACTCACTAAATGGGACTATACCAAGTAAAATCTTCAAATTTTCTTCCCTTTTACATAATTACTTGACTGGAGGAATACCGGAGGAAGTTGGTAATCTCATTAATCTAAAAAGACTTAGCATCACAAACAACATGTTGTCTGGCTACATCCCATCCGCTATTGGCATGTGTGTGGCTCTTGAGTATCTAGAGATGCGAGATAACTTCTTTCAAGGAAGCATTCCACAGACTTTAGTGAATTTGAGAAGCATAGAGGAGATCAATAATTCTAAGTACAGATTGTCTGGAAACATCCTAGATTTCTTCAAAAACTTGAGTTATCCACATCTACTCAATTTTATCCTTCAACAGTTTTAGTAGAGCAGTTCCAAATCGTCGTATTTTTGGAAATGCTAGTGCAGTTTCAATTGAAGGAAGTGATCAATTGTGTACAAGAATTCTGACAGAAGGTGTGTCTGTTTGTCCAGCAATGGATAACAGGACAATGAAGCACAAGTCACTGATACAAATCATAGAGATAGTAATACCAATTGTTGCTGTTGTTATAATCAATTGCTTATGTCTCGTGACATTCTTGTGGAGGAAGAAAATTCAAGTAAAGAAATATTTGCAGCACCACAAAGAGCACGGGGAAAACATAACATATAAAGATATTGAAAAGGCAACATATATTTTCTCTTCTGCTAACTTAATTGGCTTTGGTTCATTTGGAATGGTTTATAAGTGCAAGCTAAAGCTTCAGGAAGATCAAGTGGCTATCAAGATTCTTAACCTCAGCACATATGGGGCACATAGGAGCTTCCTTGTAGAGTGTGAAGCACTCAGAAATGTCCGCCACCAAAATCTTGTTAAAATAATTACTTTATGCTCCTTAGTGGACCCGACTGGAGCAAATTTCAAGGCCATAGTCTTCCCATACACGCCGAATGGGAACCTGGATATGTGGTTACATCCAAGGGTCCATGAACACAGTGAAAGAAAGATTCTGACTTTCTTTCAAAGAACCAATATATAGTATTGGATGTAGCATGTGCTTGGATTACCTTCACAACCAATGTGATTTGAAGCCACTGCGATTTGAAGCCAAGTAATATCCTTTTGGACCTTGACATGGCTGCATATGTCAGTGACTTTGGCTTAGCAAGGATATTATATGCTACATCAGATGCATTTCAAGATAGTTCAACAAGTTTGGCTTGCCTGAAAGGATCCATTTGATACATCCCTCCAGGTGAGATGAGTTTATTTGTAAGTAGTTTATTCTGTTTTTTCTTATAGGACCATAAAAATATGAATTATCTCTAACTTATTGTGTCTGCAAACATACATGCAGAGTATGGCATGAGCAAAGAGTTATCAACCAAGGGTGACGTCTATAGTTTTGGAGTGCTCCTTTGCATTAGCAATTGTTTTTTTTTCAGTTAATACTTTTTAAATGCAATAAGTTAAAATAAGTTGTATATAAGTGCTCTTTGCCCAGAAAAAATTCTAGATTTTTATGAAGCATATTTTTATTTATTTAATTTTTTATTAAACAACATGTTTTTTAGAATCAGAATCTAGCTAAACAATTTTAAAAAGTGATTCTGATTTCATCATCTGAATCAATTTTTTAAGACAATCTAGATCTGAAACGTGTCTACGAGAATCTAGATCCCTACCGAACGGACTCTCAGTATCATCATTGGCCACCACAAAGACCAGGAGGGCTTGGTGGACGACCGGACGAAAGAAAAGAGTTTGAATATCCATTGGTTTTGTCTAACTTTTTTTTGTTATACGTCTCAAGTTTGAATGTCTATTATTAATATTCTAGATCCGCCCCTGCCCAGAAGTCAAGATATGTTTTGATATTTTTTTTAAAACTTGCTTGCTTGCATGAAACTTTTGATTTGTTTGTTGTCGTTTTTGATTCAACAAGCAGTTCAACAATTTGAAAAAAAACAATTCAACAAAAGAAAAGGAAATGAATCATTTCAACGCAAATAGGCTGAAACTCCCTATTACAGGGCCGCGCTCTATATATAAAGAGACAAAAAAAAGAGGTCGAAGAAAAAAAAAGGCCCACGTTTTCCACCCGCTCCGCTCCTGTAGGATAACGAACTTCTAATTGCACCCCAGGCGCTGCCAACTGTCCAGATTTGTGCTCCTCGTTCAGATGGATGGGTTCCCTTCCCGGGGGTGGCTTCCTCACCACAACATGAGCTTTTGAGCCCTACGGTCAAGGATCACGCGGCTGGTGCGTCGGCCTGTAGCGTGGACTATGCCCTTTGTCTGGTGGAACTGCACGCAGAAACGAAGTAGCTGGTCAGTGCAATTTCGAATTCGCCAAATAACCTATTCGTTGCAATTTCGGGTGGGGTGACAGTGCGTGCAGTTTCGAATACACTAGCAGCAATGGCAAAAACTGCAGTCGTTCGCCGAGTAAGCAGAACTCTGAACTCATCATTTCCGGCCTTCCCACCTTCTAGAGCATGTGGACCACTACCATCGCCTGGGCTTGGAGTGGTCGGAGCCTCAGGGCCTGTCGGCAACAAAGGAATTCAGAACCGAGGAAAGGAAGAAAACGCATTTGCCATTAGATTTTAGTTTTTTTTACAGGCTGACAACTATCTTTCTATATATTTTATTGTATTTTCTTATTCGGAGGTACTACGTCCTTATCCCTTCCTGGTTCTCATCCGTCCGGTCACCTCTCTCTCCTCCAGTCATCCTTGTCTCCTAGCTTTCTTTCCTTGCTCCCTCTCTAGTCTCTCCTCTCGGCCAAAGCCTTGGCGAGTGACTTAACTAGCTAGCTAGAGAAGCCATGTTAGTGGAGGCAAGGCTGCTGGGTCGTTGGCTGCTTCGGAGAAGAGTGCGGACTGGTGGGCTGCGGCTTTCAGACTCCTACGAAGGACGTCAGTGAGAGCAGCGGCACCGCCGACATGCTGGGTGGCCGGTTTCCATTGCTCGGCCACGCCGCTCTCTCTCACCCTCATCCTTTCTCTCTCTTCACCGCGTGCTTTCCTCGGCCATCAGCAAAAACTTTGGTTCATGGTGGATGTTTTTATTCCTGTGTTTTGTGTAGGAAAGCCTCTGGAACGGGAAGCTCCATTCCTTCAATCCAAACATGCTACGACGTCAGCCGGAGTGTCGTCGACTATATATATATAGTCCACGCTACAGGACGAACAATATATTTAATAACTGAGAGCATCAGTTTAGAAATTAGAACTAGAAACACAGGCGCGGCTTTGCCGCGCCCTCTTTGGGGTGAACGAGCCACTTTTCTTTCCATTTCTCTCAAACTTGTTGGTATTATTGGATAACGTTTTGAGTACTAATGTTTGTCCTTTTTAAATGTGCCTGCAAGAAAGACATGCATATGTTTTTTTCAGAATCAGTTTATGCAAGAAAAGGCAGGATATATCATATACCATTATACCTTGTCCAAGTTAATATGGCCCTACAAGGCTACAGGAGTTGGAGCAGGGTGAAACTTCAGATGTTCCATCTAAACTTATTTGCTTCTGATGCGTGAAAATGTAAACAAAATATTTGTGGTGTGCAGCCTTATAGATAAAAAAAAAGTACAAAAGCCTGGGCCACGAGAGCATCTATTCCCACTTTAAGAATGGTCAGGGTATGCTTTTTGAGGTTTTGCTGCAATAATCTTTGCTTAAGTAGGTCTCTCTGACCCAGTTGCATAAGTGAAAAAACGAAGTGCTTGGTTCATCTGTTTACTTAACGATTGCACAACAACCTGACCAGGAAATCAGAGGACTAAGGATAAAGGAAGGTCAACATGCACATTGCCAGATGGTATAATATTTGAGCTATTCAATTTCAATTCAGGCTAAATGGAGCATCTAGATATAGATCTAATACTACACCCTTTTCAGTTTCGGACAAGCATTAAGCCTATTTGCTAATGAAATAGGTAGAGAAGGTAAATGTAACTGCAGTGAAAATGCCATCACTTAGCTGCTAGCTTGAGTCCCTGCTCTCTATGTTAGCTCTCTGTATTGCCGTCGTTGCTAGCTGAGCAGTGGTCGGACCAGCAGGCCAAGAAGCAATTGGCGTGGTGTCCACAAACGTCTCCAGCCTGCGCCAGGCACACATGGCGTAGGCGGGCGATAGTTGCAGCAAGCCAGGCACACCGCACACACCTAGCAGACGCAGGTACGCTTGCAGCGGAGCAGAGGGCCGTCGCTCGTCTCAGTTCAGTGTTGCCGCGCGCTGAATTGGAGGCTGCGTGAGGTACAGGATGAGGCGCTGGCCGCCGGATGGGGAACTGGGGATGGGAATCCGGGTCACGCGGACAGGGTCGACGGCGGCGCGGAAGCCAGAGGACAGAGGATGGCGAGCGGCGTTGGAGACACAGGTGAGGGCTGCGGGGCGGGTGAAGGCCGGAGACCGGCCGGTAGCAAGCGTCGGGCGGCGCTGCTGGAACTCTGGAAGAGGTCCTCGTCTTCGTGAGGATTCGCGACGTTCCAGGGGCTAACGGGTGAGAGACGAAACGCTGGAAACACCGGTTGCTTTGCCTGCTTTCCTACCGCCCGATCAATATCTAACGGCCGAGAAAAAAAAGAGCGACGTGGCCCAATGGCAGGCCTGAGCATGGCCCTCGTTTCGTCTTATAGAGATAGAGATAGAGATAGCTAACCAGCAATGCCGCTGGCTCCATGGCATATGGAGGTGGGCAAGATCACCGCGGAGATGACGAACAGTGTGAGCACGAGGAGACGGGCGGTTTTGGTGATGGACGCCATCTCACTTTGGCTGGTTAGCTAGCAGCTGCTCGGCCCTCGGGTTTCCTGCGCGAGTTGGAGTATATGCTATCTAGCAACTGCTTGCTGAAGCTCTGTGTGATCTTGGAGGCCATATTTATAGGCATCATATATCACACGGCCGCATAAGAAAAACAAAGGCATTTGTAGCTAGCAGCGGAGCTAGCGATTTTCCTCAGAGGTCTACTTAATGAATTAGTCTATTTGGCTTTAAATTTCACATTTCACAACTTTTCTAAACTCATAAATAAGTCTATCTCAAATTCATAGGATGAAAGATGAAAATTGATTCTATAGATCACTATGCTATAATTCTACTCTCCAACTTATAGCGTACTATTCAACTCACTTCGCTACAATAGAAATGCAACATATAAATATGTCACTTGTATGTCTAACAATAAATATATAAATATATTTCATATACAACTATATTAACTTAATTAATCTAGGCTAAACTGTAATTATTAGAATAAATTCAATTCTAAGGATTCAAATGGGCGCTTAATGTTTTCTCTTTTCTGTTTTGTTTTGTTTGCTTGGTTTCGAAAAGCAGACCCAATAATTTGAGTTGACGGCCAGCAAGCCAGTGGCGTTGGCAACTTTCCTCTGATATGAAAGACGACCGCACCGGTGAATGCAAGCGCACTGCCAGCGTAGGTCTCCGGTTAGTCAAAATAAGCCATGGCTGAACCGTGCGAGACTCGCAAAGGAAACCCGAAAGAAAACCCAGTATCGGATCGATTTGACCAAGGAAACATACATGGGGATAATATGGGATCTTCTATGGAATCGGTTTCTATCTCTCATCCGATTAATTTAAGACAAGCTTACATTTAAACTTTGAAAAAGTGTGGAATATCAAATTTCAAGCTAATTTGGTTGATGTAATTTGGACTGGGTGGCACGAGAACCCTCGAGACCACGCCGAACTGGATGGGGTGATGCGGCGCCGAGAGAAGACATGGGAGAAAGGAGAATTTTTCCCATTGACATTTGGATCCCACATGTAAAGGTGATGTAGTTTTCACAATATGCTTCATCACGCTTTCCTACAATTTGAGATCTTTTATACATATATATATATATATATATATATATATATATATATATATATATATATATATATATATATATATATATATATATATATATATATGGGACCCTACTGTTTAGCAGCCTGCCCTGTGAATAATATTTAGAGCCCACCGCCGCATTCACTGGCATCTCCGGCGAGCAATCAAATGAAGCCGAGGCATTAAAAAGTGAAGTGTTTTAACTGCCGGAGTTGTTGCATGCGTGCATGCACCTGATGACGCGCCAACACCCCTGTCCACACGCGCCTATAAAAGAGTATTCAAGACCAGAAGAACTACTGTCATCATGGCACTAAAACTGCTGCAAATCTGACATGCAGCCTTAATTAGGACACTCACGATACATACTCTGTCATAAAGTCTAAAGCTATTTATTACCTTAAATATTATGGACTTAGAGTTTAAATAAGACTTTGAGTCTTGTTTTTTCTCCCTCTTTCTTCAATAAATATGTTGCCACATCAGCAAAATACCATAAATAAGATGTAATAAATAGTCTTGGACTCTATGATATAGTCTTGCATTGTGAGGGCAGTCCCAACGGTGAATTTATGGTGGTTTCTATCCCTATTAATTAGCTTGACAGCTCAGCTTTTTGATGACGTGGCATAAGAATTAATGATGAAAGATAGTGAGAATTAAGGAAACCGTTTCTACTTGAAGGAACGACGTCGACCCTGGGTTCGAGGCGCGTAGACGCGGCCAATTCCCCGTTGGAAAGAAACGAGTCGTTTCTCGGGGAGTAACTGCGGATCGACTGCGCCGTCGCCGCCGCACGGCCTGCTTCGCGCGCTCGCTTCCCCGCCGGCCTTCGCTTCCCGCGGTTCCTCTCGCGCCCTCGCGCCGGGCCTGCCCGCTTCCGCGCGCTCGCGCTGCCCCCTCCTGTGCAGCTCCCGCCGCCGCGTCTCCGATTTCCATCGCACAGGGGCAAGCTCTGCTCCAGATGAGCACGCACGGTGCTTGCACCGGCACTGGTAGTGCTGTTGCCTACCCCTCCCAGCGAATCAGAAATCGATCAAGGAAGGAACAGAGAACTACGAACAGGTGCACCCATCATGTTCCTGCGAACAAAGCACGAGGCTTTTCTTGGCCTGGATGCTCTCGAGCGTCGCTTCTAGGAAGCAAGCACAGCACCTACGTGCTGGGCTGCTGGCTCTGGTAACGCATAGGAATCCCATGTGCCTGTACCTTAATCAACGAAGAACAGAACTAGGAACTGAAGAATGAACAGAAAAAAGATACGGCCACAAAATCAACCAAAACTATGAGAGTTGGTCGATGATGGTATCTATTATCTTTATGGGTTCTGGAAACATATATATGGGTTGCTATTTGATAAGATATGGTTCTGGAAATGGTGTTGTACTGCAACAAATTTCTCGTTTCTTTGCCAGTCTTTTTTGCAAACATTTTGCCTACTATCCTACTATCGTGTGGCAACATGTTGGCTGCAGAGAATTTGTCACAGTTGATCCATCTTCATTTTGTGTTGCATTTAAGTTATTCTTTGTGTGGTCATTAATATAGAAACTATGGGTTGAGAAGGGTAGTTTCTACTCGATATTAATCACTCTTGGATATTGTGCATAGTGTCTTTCATTGGGACTGCCTTGAGTGCCCTTAGTCAGCTGATACAAATAAAAGTACTTTTTAGTACTTCCTTTTTTAGAATGCATGGCTGACGTGCAGCTTTAAAGGATGACGTTATTATATAATTGCATTGACTGCGCTTGTTCAGGGTTTTGAGAAATTGTGTACGAGGAATTAATGGTCCTTGTTTTATCGATCATAATTTTTCAACGGTAATTTTTTTTAAAAAATAGGCAGGCACATGATAGGATAAAAACTCAAATTGTTTTATTTGGACGTGTCGTGTTGGAGTAAAATTGAAAAGACTATTCCAGCATTCAAATTTTCAATGAACAGTGCGGACACACTAATTTTTCTTGAGGTTTGCAATTTCTCTAGTTTTTATTTTTTATTACTACTGTTGTCATTTGCCACCAAAAAGTAATTACAGGCACAGTAACTTGGATGTGGTACGTACCAAGGCGTTTGGGTTTTTTTTTGTTACTAATATCATCATTTGGGTCTAGAAATAATTCCGTCTGGACTAGTGTGCAGTAAAAATTGGCGGTGATAGTCACTGAGGCGTCTCGTCTCCATGTAGGGTAATTTTTATTAATAATGGTATCGTTTGAGTCTATAAATAATTTCGTTAGGACCCACGTACAGTAAAACTAGCTGTGATAATTACTGAGGCGTAATATTTTTTTTATTACTAGTAGTAATAAAAATGACTACTATAATTATTTGTTTGGATAAATAATTCAAGATGAGTCCATGCAGAGTAGACTTGCTGCTTATCGTGCTGAACCGGACACGCTAATCTTTAGCAAATAGAAATTTACCACTCACGTGTCCGGAGGGAATTATTTGCTCAACAATACGATACTATTAGTAATAAAATTAGTTTGACCGGTGACCTAGACGCACCGATCTTTAGCACAGAGAAATTTACCGCTCCCATCCTGGGAGAGAATTATTTGCTTAACAAAATGATACAAATAGAAATAAAAAATAGTTTGACCGGTGACCAGACACGTCGATCTTTAGCGTAGGCAAATTTACCTCTCATAGCTGAGGAGGGAATTATTTGCATAACTAAATAATACAAATAGTAATAAAAATTAGTTTGACCATTGACCGGTCACGTCGGTCTTTAGCACAGAGAAATTTACCGCTCACATCCCAGTAGGGAATTATTTGCTTAACAATTTGATACTATTAGTAATAAAAATTAGTTTGACTGGTGATCCGGACGCATCGATCTTAGCACAGAGAAATTTACTGCTCACATCCTAGGAGAGAATTATTTGCTTAATAAAATATTATAAATAGTAATAAAAAATAGTCTGATTAGCAACCGGACACGTCGATCTTTAGCATAGACAAATTTACCGCTCACAGCTAAGGAGGAAATTATTTGCTTAACAAAATGATACAAATGGTAATAAAAAATAGCCTGACCGGCGACAGGACACGCCAGTCTTTAGCACAGGCAAAATTAAGAGCGAATTTACCGCTCACATGCCAAGAGCGAATTTACCGCTCAATCCGTAGCATAATTTTTATTACTAATAGTATCATTTGAGTACTTACCGTGACTTTTTTATTACTAATAGTATCATTTTATTAAGTAAATAATTCCTTCTCAGTGTGTAAGCGGTAAATTTGTATGAGCTAATCACATAGTGTTTTGTCGGACTATTTTTTATTACTAATAGTATTATTTTGTTGAGTAAATAATTACTTCCACCCAAGTGAGCGATTAATTTACGTGTCCTTATCACCCGCATGTCCTGTTGTTGGTCACACTATTTTTTTAATTACGAATAGTATCAATTTGTTGAGTTGCGGTAAATTTGCGTGTGCTAATGACCAGCGTCTTCGGCTGCTGGCTAGACTAATTTTTATTACTAGTAGTATTGTTTCGTTAAGTAAATAATTCTTTCTCGGACTATGAGCGGTGAATTTGTTTTAGCTAATTACGGAGTGTCTAGTCGCCGATCAGACTATTTTTTTATTACTAATAATATTATTTAGCTAAGTAAATATGTAACACCCAAAAATTCCAAATTTTAGAGATAATGAATTTTGAATAAATTAGATAACAATTAATGGCAAATTAAAATTTAAAAAAAAAATATTTGGTGATGCATTCATGCTGCTGCATTTGTTTTCTTTTGTGATGTGGATTTATTTTATTTTGATTTGGTTTAGAAAATTTTTGTTTGAAATAGTTTGAAAACAAACAAATAAAGAAAAGAAAGAAGAAAAAAAATAAAACAACTTACCTGAGCAAAGTGGCCTGGAAAGCCCGATCGCTCGGCCTCCTTCTCTCCTTGGGCCATCGGGTCGAGGCTGCTTTCCCCGCGCCTGCCGCGTGGGCCGGACCGCGCAGCAGCGGCCCAGCTCGGCCGAGTCACCCGATGTCCAGCAGCCGCGCCTTTCCTTCGTTCTTTTGTCGCTGACCGGTGGGACCCTGCTGTCAGTCGCCTTCTTCCTCTCATCGTGGCCGAGCCGGAGACCGACGTCGACTCCAACCGAATCCATCGAGAATCTCGGGATTTTCTAATCGAACACGGCAAATCGAAGCTATAAATAGGACGCCTAGGTCCTCTAGTTTCCGTTTTTCATCTAAAACTCTAGTCCAACCACGTGAAACCGAGCTCTTGGGATTGGGGGAAATTGGAGGTTTCGGTTGCTCGTCGTCGGAGCTTGCGGGTTGGTTTGAGCTCTTCTTCTTTGCTTTGGTGAGTTCGCCATCTCCTTCTCTACCTCCCCATGTTTTTCTTTTGAGTTGTAGTGCTTTGAATCGCATGTTTGCGAAGCTCCAGTGAGCCGGCAATGGCGCCGCCGCCCTAACCTAGCTGCGTCTCGTTTCCGTGCTATGGTAGTCTTCCTAAACTAGGTAGACGAGTTCGGGGGAAGCTTCTCTTCCGATTGGTGTTGGTGGCGGGGCGAGTTGTGGTCTAGAAAGGCGAATCCGGAGTTTTCCGGCGAGGTGGAGTGGCCGGCCATGGTGGCCACCGGCCGGAGTTGGGGAAGGAAGCCGCGCCCTCTATCTCTGTAAGCCGGAGACGATGACAGCCGTCCGATTTGAAATCAAGGGCCCAGATTAGAACTTACCCCTTCGCGGGGTAAACTTCTTAAAGAGCCCCTTAGCTTTTTAATAATAAACCCGCCGTCCATAGCGTATTGCTGAAAGTACGTTTTCGTGTTTTGAAAGCGTATTCTCTTCCGGTTAAGTCAAAAATACGTTTTCAGGTATTTACAGTTTTGCCACTAGAATTGTTTTGGTCATAAAATCTTCATTTTAACTCTGAATTGATCCGTTCAAGATTGCATTAGGTTCGTATTTGCGAGCTCTACATGTTAGTGTAGTTGTACAGTTAGTTTTGATAATTTATTTTTCGAGGTTATAATTAAGTATTTATTTATCTATAGGAAATCTTAGAAAATTCATAACTTATACGTTTTAACTCCGAATTTGGTGATCTTTGCGTCTGTGTGATCGTAGAAACGTGTAGAAGAGTTTTATAAACTTTTATTACTGTTTTGCTACTGTTGGTGTACTGTTCTAATTATATCTCTTTGTTTGCTTCGTGTATGTTTGATTGGATGCATGTATGTTGTTGATTGATGATCGAATATAGAAGGTGAGCAGTATCTGGACGATTCGGAGTATTACTTTGAACCAAGTCAGCAGTATCACTTGGAAAGCTTTGATCAAGGCAAGTATAACACAGGACTATCCTTGCTACCTATACATTGAATTGTCATACATATGCATGTGCTTACCTTGACAACCTTAGAGATTATAACTTAGTGATTGATATCTTGATTCCTTGTCAACCTTGGGAATGCATATGGGTAGCTAATGCTAGTGCTTAAACTAAGAACAATGATCTTGTAATTTGATTAATGGATTAAGCAATCAACCTTTAAGATGATTTTATTACTGTTAAAAGGGGGCTAGAGCATGTGTATTATTTTGATGCTCTGGTTTCTCTCCATAAGGACTTATCTGTACGTGATTATCCGGGATATACAGTACAGCTGTGAGGGCTATATGGCTCTGGCTTTAGTTGTTCAAGAGACCTTTTCTAGCTTGTTAGTGGTTACCTTAAATGGCGTAAGAATGGCTTGCCACTTTGGGTGTAGTGCGAGCCCCTGGCCTAGTGTGTATAGGCTGCGGTTGTTGTGCCACAGGGAAGGGGGGTTCTACATCTGCCTGCCGAGTGAATCTAATGGCCCTAACTTGTTAGACGAACTTTTGAGTGGCTTTATATGGTTCTCGGGTGTTTGGGCTTGATCTCCCCACTCATTTGGAAATCATGACTTACAGTGAAAGTGTACACCTCTGCGCAGAGTTAAAAACTGGTATACTAGCCGTGCTCACGGATACGAGCGGCCTTGGAACATTTACAGATAGATGATCACCATTGCTATATCATGTTTAATTATTGTTGATTATTATTATGCTCATGTTAATGCTATTCGTTATCATTATTACAATTGATCATTGGTTCTTTAATGGGAAGCGGTTTATCTTGATGCTACTCAATTGCTAATATATGATTAAAAGCTAAACGCAGTTAAACAGTGTCTAGCCTTTTTGAGCCTCATGAACCCTGTGTTATATTTGTTGAGTTCGACATGAACTCACCCTTGCTATTTCCACCATAACAGATGAAGATATAGAGGAAGATTATCGGAATGAGTACTAGTCTTGGTGTCAACCAGTCAACCGTGTCCCTGTGTGGAGTTTCCGCTGAAGAATTACTATTAGTTATTATTACCTATCGTTCAAGACTATGTCTTAAATATTTATTCGTTATGTAATAAGCACTGTGATGATACTTTGTAATTTGTCAACTTATGTGTGCGACTGTTTCCTGGGGCGCACATGAGTCTTTTATGCATCCTATTTTTGTCCTTAAAAATGGATGTGACAAAATAATTCCTACCGGTCCTATGAGTGGTAAATTTATGTGTGCTAATCACCGGTATCCTCCACCGCCGGCTAGACTATTTTTTTTTATTATTAATAGTATTATTTTATTAAGTAAATAATTCCTTCTCAGACTGTGAGCGGTAAATTTTTCTGAGCTAATCATGGAGTGTCCGATCAACGGTTAAACTATTTTTTATTACTAATAGTATTATTTAGCTAAGTAAATAATTTCTACCGGACCTGTGAGCAGTAAATTTGCGTGTACTAATCACCGACGTTTTCAGCTGCTGACTATTTTGTATTACTAATAGTATCATTTTATAAAGTAAACAATTCCTTCTCGGACCATGAGCGGTAAATTTGTCTGAGGTAATTACGGAGTGTGTCGTCGGCCAGACTATTTTTATTGCTAATAGCATCATTTTGTTGAGTATGAGCGGTAAACTTCTGTGTGCTTAACACCAGCATCTTTGGCCATCGGTCGAACTGTTTTTTTACTACTAATAGTATCATTTTATTAACTAATAATTCCTTCTGTCATGTGAGCGGTACATTTTGGTCGAGTAGTAAATATTTTAGCATCGCGGCAAGGCCTTGCTGCGTATGGCCAGTGTGTGGCTTTGTTCCTTACTTTATATAAGTAAAATTCCCAGTAATCAAATTCAATGGATGAAATTATTCCCAAGTGACACATGTGTATTGCTTACTTTATAAGTAAAATTCCCAGTAATCAAATTTATTGGATAAAATTATCCCCAAGTGAGAGCATCTATCGAAAATGAAGGATCATGTTGTGTTGAGAGAGTTGCTCTGTCGAGCAGTAGTTTCTCTATCTCTTATCCATCCAGCAAGCATCAGCAACAGGTCGTCCTCTTCTATCCAGTGCAAGGAGTAGCAGCAGGAAACTCCTTTCGTTGGATAGCCATTGTTGGTTGCCAAGGAGGTAATGCTCATATACACAATATTATTGGAGATCGGTAATATTGAGCAACCAGGATGGTAATTTAGTAGCTAAGGCGTAGTTCCTTAACTGAAGAACTATGTCAACATTGTGGGCAGTGAGAAATTCTCAACAGAGCATACTGCTTACAACCTTGCCATTACAGAAACTAATATAGTACGCCTCAGCAGAGGCAGTGAACATAATCTTTCTCCTCAAAATGTAGATACACATCATCTATGTTGTTCTATGTTGCCCAAAAAATTTCTGGGCTGTTGGAAGCCATGTTTTCGACCGAAAGTTACATAGTAAGAGCATCAGTTAACAAAAGTTTTTTTTTCGAACACATCAGTTAACAAAAGTTGTATCCACAACTATAAGCAAAAGCAGCAGTCCACGTTGTCTTGCCCTGTACACCAAAATATCCTTCCGTTTGGTTTCCTTGCTGTTAGCTGTTTGGCCCTGCCATAGAGAAGAAAAATCAGGAAGCATACATATGTATGCTTAGTAAACTAACAAATTTATTTAAAATATGCGTGTTTCTATTGTTACCTATTTTTAAATAAGGGCATGTCTAGGTGTAGGGAGAAACATGATATCCGTGGAATATTAGCAGATGGAAGTTAAATCCAAATTAACATGAAGATAATGATCATAAGTTATTAGTAAGCTAGATTTAACGCATGAACTCAACAAAGAAGATTATAAATAGACATTCATTTTTATAGGCCATAGAACAATGCAAGCATAAGAGGCACCCCATGTTAGCCTAAGATATATGAAAGTGCCAAGTTTTTTGAAAAAAAAAAGTTGCTCTGCCCTTGCTATCAGAGCATCTGAAAGGCCATGAAGTACTGTGTAAATATATCTTAAGTATAGCCTACACCTTCACTCAGGTGACTTTCCCTTAGTTTTTTTGTCTTTCTGATCTATTTTTTTACCATAGGTTTTGCTCTTAGAATTGTTGTAGCAACAAAAAATGTACTTCATTCATTAATAAAGAAATTTATTCATGTCAGGCCATCCTTGGATCCATGATGATGGTGTGTCCACTGACCAAGCTCTTGATCCCAGTATTCTCTCTAGGCTCCAAGCAAACAATTCTCTACAATGAACAAGCTATAAAAGCTCACTCCGAGTGAATACTTTTATCTACTTCACTGCTCTCACATTAAGAGACTTACGTTGTGGTATATCATTTCTGCCTTTTGGATCCGAACTGTTTCAAATTTTGGGCTGCACACTTCATATTTCTTCATGCATCTCTAAGTGACTCTAGAAAACTGTCTAGGCGAAATTTCCATCAATGTCTCAACTAACAAAAGCAAAACAGGATCATCACAAGGTTTTGCCTTGTCAGCATACTATATATAGAGGGAGATAACAATGTTTATTTCATGATACATATATCCTCCGCTGGCCTCCTCCATGGAGGGTGCAGCAAAGCCGCAATATTGGTCAGCTGGTATTGCATACCTTTTTTTTACTCCTTAGTCTTTACTTATTTGGGATCACTTCTTCGTGATGATTCCTGAAAATACATGGTAAATTTCTGTTGAAATAAGCAGTACTGAAATTGAAGCAATGGAAATTGACATAGCACCACATATAGAATCTGAGTGGGGGGCACTCATGAATGAGCATAGTTGGGGGATCGAATACAAGGCCCTTTTGGTTTATGTGCAGTGTCTAGCTATGCGTTTGTACGACAAGGAGGTGAACAGTACAAGTAATAAGAAGTTGCATATTGGTACTAACCCATGCATAAACTTGTGAAAATTATAAGAAAATAACCATGGTTCCAAATATTATGAAATTAATTTTCTTGGATTCATAACATAATTCTCTACCTTTTTAAAATATGTTTGCACCGGTTACTCTAACCAAAATTTCTTTATTTATTGTAATGTGCAGGACTTGAATAATTGCAAAATAAAGGGAAAAATTCAGCGGCGGTCCCTGAACTTGGCAGCTGGTGTCACTTAGGTCCCCGAACTTTGAACAGTGTATTTCTGGGTCCCTGAACTTGCCTTCAGGTGTCATCTAGGTCCCTGAACTTGGCTTTGAGTGTCACTTAGGTCCTCGAACTCTGAACAGTGTATTTCTGGGTCCCTGAACTTGGCTTCGGGTGTCATCTGGGTCCCTGAACTTGGCTTCGGGTGTCATCTAGGTCTTAATGCTGACGTGACGCGTTCCCACATGCCAGTCGGTTATATTTCTATTTCGGGGTACTGTAGCTATAATTTTTAAAATATTCCAAAAATTGTATCTTTTTCATATGATCTCGGATGAAAATGATTTTTATATGAAAAATGTAGCTCTCGACGAGATCTACACTTTCTAGTTTTGAGTTTTTTTTTAATTTGAGATCATTAAAATGCTTAAAAAAATTAAACAAATTTTCAGTAGTATATTAATCGCGTACAACCGCTTGTCGCCTTGGAAAAATTATATCTTTTTTATATGCTGTCAAATGGAGATGATTTATATATGAAAGTTGTAGTTCTCGATGAGATCTGCGACTTTCTAGTTTTGAGTTTTTAAATTTGAGGTCGCTAAAATGCTCAAAAAAATTAAACAAATTTTTAGGAATTAATATACTGCTGAAAATTTGTTTAATTTTTTAAGCATTTTAACGATCTCAAATTAAAAAAAACTCAAAACTAGAAAGTTGTAGATCTCGTCGAGAGCTATATTTTTCATATAAAAATCATCTTCATCCGAGATCATATGAAAAACATACAATTTTTAGAATATTTTAGAAATTATAGCTACAGTACCCCCCGAAATAGAAATATAACCGACTAACATATGGGCCCCACATGTAGGACCGCGTCACATCAGCATTGGGACATAGATGACACCCGAAGCCAAGTTCAGGGATTCAGATGACACCCGAAGCCAAGTTCAGGGATCCAGAAATACACTGTTCAAACGGAGACCTAAGTGACACCCAAACCCAAGTTCAGGGACCTAGATGACACTTGAATGCAAGTTCAAGGACGTAGAAATACAGTGTTCAAAGTTCGGGGACCTAAGTAACACCAGCTGCCAAGTTCAGGGACCGCCGGTGAATTTTTCTCCAAAATAAATTACCTCTGTTGTGATATGCCCTTAGCTTCGTGTGCCGCCTTGCCGCAGCTCCTCGTGCCTCCGCCCGTCCTCGTGGCTACGCTGCAAAGCCCCGCGGACCCACGTCGTGCGCCCCTTGCTCATACAAGGCTTTCCCTTTTTTCTTCCCCGCGGGAGCAGAGCAAAGCACGCGCTCGGCACTGCCGATTCCGGCCAGGGGAAGAGCGGTGAGCGACGATGTGGCGGCGTTGGAGCCTGCTTGGGCTCGCGCACACCCACGCCACGCCTCGGCTCGAGCGGAGGTGGTGCCCATGCGGTTTGGTGGCAGCGTTAACAGGTGAGGAGGAGGCGACGGCTTTGGCGGCGGCGGTAGCCGGTGAGGAGCATGAGACGGCTTGGGCTCGCGGAAGTTCTAGCTCGTGCGCTAGAGTGCGACAACTGGATCTAAAGGAAGACTGGGCAGGGTTTTCGCTAAGCTTTTTGAGGTGGATAGGGGGAGACCGGTCATGGGTACTGCAAGATTCCGGCTATCCTAGAGAAGAAGATGATGTACCTTTTGTTTGAGGGGAGAAGCGCGGACTGACGGTGGCAGAGACGGGAAGATTGAAGAAACAACAGGCGGGTCGTGGCCTCGTGGGAAGAGAGGAGGGAACAGGGTAAAAAAACCTCGCTCTTCTGGCCGAGACTTCACGAAGCCTTCGGAACCGGACTCTGAACAAGGCACGGTTGAAACGCTCGATGATCGTTCGTTTGAAATCTGACGGTTGAGGAAGAAGCAGGCGACATGGTCCAATGGAGTGCCCTGGTTTGGTGCACAAATCGTTTTTAGAGATACGCCATGGCCGAACCACATGTGCGAGACTGGCAGAGGAAACCGGGCGATACATCAATTCGACCAAGCGGCGTCCGCGGCTCCAGAAAATAGGTCAGGTCTTCGTCTTGGTAGAGCACGACAGCTTAGGAAGTTATGATCACCGAGGGGACGACGAACAGTGTGATCTGCATGCTGGAGAAGGAGACGAGTGGTCTTGGTCAGTTTGTCTTGGACATCATGTTTATGAGACAGCTCCTTTTGTCTAGAGAAGAAGTGTTGGTGTCACTAAAAGCACGTAGAGAATTTCAAAGACGGTCGTTCACTTTATAGAGACAGTATTGGAGAATAATTCGACTCACTTTCCATTAATCATGAGTGGGTTTATATAGATATTACATTGGGATACAAAAGGATAGGAGATAAAGAGACAACTCTTAATATTCTAACACCCCCCTCGCCGACACGGCTTGGAGCGGAGACATTCAAACTGGAATGAAACTCAGTAAAAATAGAGGCAGGAAGGCTCTTTGTCAACACATCTGCATATTGGGAAGCGGATGGAACATGAAGTACTCGAATATCCCCTGTAGCAACCTTGTCGCGGACGAAATGTAAATCAATCTCAACATGTTTGGTACGCTGATGTTGTACCGGATTTGTTGAGAGATAAACAACGCTGACGTTATCATAGAAAACCACTGAGGAGCGCCGAGGACAGAAATGGAGTTCCTGAAGAAGTTGCCGAAGCCAAGAAATTTTCGCAGCAGCATTAGCAACAGCTCTATATTCGGCCTAGCGAGAAACTATTTGTTGTCGCTTTGAAGACCACGAAACCAAATTGTCACCGAAAAATACTACGTAACTTGAGGTGGAGCACCGAGTATCGGGACCACCCACCCAGTTAGCATCGGAGTACGCAACAAGGTTACAAGTAGAAGACCGAAGTATCTTGAGGCCATAGTCAAGAGTCCCTTTGATGTAGCGAAGAACATGCTTAATCAAGGCAAGATGGGGCTCACAGGGATTGTGCATATATAGACAAATCTGTTGCACTGCATAGGAGATGTCTGGATGAGTAAAATGAAATACTGTAAAGCACCAGTGAGAGCCCGATAGTCAGTGGCGTCAGCAATAGGTGGTCCATCAGCAGAGAGCTTGGCATCAGTATCAATCAGAGTGGAACAAGGTTTGCAATCAGTCATACCAGCACGGTCCAAGAGCTCAAGTATGTAGTGGCACTAGGAGAGGAACATGCCAGTGGAGCTCCGAGATACAGTCATGCCAAGGAAATGATGCAAATGCCTAAGATCCTTCATAGAAAACTCTGCTGTAAGAGAACTCACAATGCTATAGAGAAGAGCCCCAGAAGATGCAGTCAATATTATATCATCGACATAAATAAGTATGCCATATCGGAGCCTTGCCGCAAAATGAAAGGAGAGGTATCCGACTTTGCCTCCAGAAGTCCAATAGAACGAATGAAGGAAGCAAATCGGCTGTACCAAGCTCGGGGTGCCTGTTTCAAGCCATGGAGGGACTTATTAAGGCGACATACATAATCGGGTTTCGATGAATCAACAAACCCAGACCGTATCTTCCAAAGTACCATGGAGGAAAGCATTCTTCACATCCAATTGATGGACAACCCAGTTCTGTGATACTGCCAAAGAGAGAACTATGCGTATAGTGGCTGGCTTAACAACAGGACTGAAAGTTTCACCAAAATCAATACCAGGGCATTGGGTAAAACCACGAAGGACCCAACGAGCTTTATAACGGTCGAGTGTGCCATGCGGATGTAATTTGTGTCGGAAAACCCATTTGCCTGTAACAATATTAATGTCAGGTGGAGGAGGAACAAGATCCCAAGTGTGATTGGCTTGGAGAGCGGTGAATTCCTCCTGCATAGCATCACACCAATTTGGATCGACCAAAGCACCACGATAAGTCTTCAGAATAGGAGACAATGTGGTGGCCTGCAAATTCATAATAGTCCTTGGTTGGCGAAAACCATGTTCCCCCTCGAGTCACCATAACATGATCATTGGCAATCGGCGTGACCGGAACAGCTCCTCGTGGAAGAAGGGCGCCGGTAACAGGCGCAGCGCTGCTAGCAGCGAGAGAACCGGCCCCTAGCGAGATTGCAGGGGCGCCAAGAGCAGCACCAGGAGGCACAATGCCTGCGCCAGAAGGCCTAGCACCGAGCGCAGCTGTTGGACTGGGTGCGGCTCCAGCCCCTGGCGCAGCAGGGGGCGTCAAAATTTCTAGGTCGCCAGCCAGAATTTGCTGGGCAGCGGGAGAGGGAGCAGCGCCCGTGACGCTGGGTCCAGTGATACCAGAACCTGCAACAAATGGTGAAGGAAAAGGGCTATACACATAGCTCATGCTCCATCCGCCCTTCTTCGACGTTCATGCAGACTTGCTTATTGAGGAAGTCACTATTGCAAGCAAGGTTTCTACCCCGACGGCATTCGTCACCTCTTCATCGCCATTGTGCCCCCTTGCGCCTCGCCCTAGTGGTGGCTTGGGCGGCCATGCTGGCCAGGGCGGCGGCCAGGCCAGCCACGGCAGCCAAGGCAGTGGCCACGGCGGCCTAGGCGGCGCCCACAGTGGCCAGGGCAGCGCCTAGAGTGGCGGCCAGGGCAGCGGCCGATCCTGGCGGTGTTGGCGCAATCTGCCCGGCCAGGCCAAGCATGGCGCCCGTCCCCACCCTCCGCTAGTGCCGCTACCGCTGCCTCCTCGTCCTCAGGCCTTCGTCGCCGGCGCACCCATACAACAATAGCAGTTCGTCGGCCCTCCGTCCGTTGTCGGTTCCTCCTACTATGGCTCCCCCACTCCGGCTTCTTCCTCCTAGACATGGGATGCGCAAGCGTTGGCATGCAACTTCAACACCATGACGCTCACGCCTCCTCCGTCCGACAATTGGTATATGGATTCAGGTGCTTCCTCTCACATGGTTTCATGCTCCGATACCATATTAGAGAATAATTCGACTCACTTTCCATTAATCATGAGTGTGTTTATATAGTAATTATATTGGGATACGAAAGGACAAAAGATAAAGAGACTACAACTCTTAATAATCTAACAACCAGTCTAAAAAATAACCATCTCTCTTTAGATAATTTTTTAGAGACGATTCTCATAATTTTAATAAGACCACATCTTGAAAATGGATATTAAAAACAAATAAGTCTATTATGAGAAGCAGCTACTACAGCTGTGGCTTTTTCTTCTCTCTCAAATCTGCAGCTGAACACCAGCAATGCACCGCCATACCAGGCGGGGACGCCATCAGCCTCTATGCAGCCATGCTGAGCTGACAGGCAAGCGCCGGGCGGGCGAGCTGCACTATGCTGGGCGAGCACGAGACTACGTCAGCGAACCGGCATGCACCAGGAGGCTGCCGCTACACAACCATCCCATTGACGCGGTGGCACGAGCACCCTCGAGACCACGGCAGATGAGGTGGGGCAATGCGGCGCTGAGAGAAGAGAGGGGTGAAAGGAGAATTTTGCTCATTAACATTTGGGTCCCACATGTAAAGGTGATATAATTTTCACAATCTGCTTCATCACACTTCCCCTATAGTTTGAGATCTTATTTTTATGATCTCTTATATAATGGATTGAGTTTTCTCGGGCTGGTGAAGCTGCTCTAACATAGGCGGGTTTTTATGAGTATCACCTTTATAAACCGATTTGCTCTTAGCTTAAGAGGTCCACCTCGATATCTTAATTTTTTTTTGCATATGAAGTCTGATAAAGACGAATTTTATATCAAAATTTTAGAGCTCAACAATCTACAACTTATATTTCAAAAATTTTGGTCTGAAATTATTTAGAGTTATCAGATATTGAAATTCAAAATTTACAATTTTCGGACGACCTCAAATGTTGACATGTTTTATACAAATGTTCTAGTTATTAATATGATCAATAAATTTGTAGTTGATAAATTTTTTATTTCAAGTAATTTGGAGTCCCTAGTATTCATTTTATGCTCTTAAATTTCTTAACTCAGAATTTAGAATTTTTAAACGAATTGAGATGCAGACATGATATATAGTAAAGTTATAGTTGTCAGCACGATTTATAACTTTGTAGTTTACAAGTTTTTGATTGGAAAACATTTAGATTCCTAAATATTTAATTTGAAATTCTTATATTTTGAGATTAGAACTTCTGAAAATTTTAAATGATATCAGATAGAGACAATACCAAAATTGTAGTGCTTGACGGGATCTAAAACTTTTTAGTATGAACTTGTTTATTTAAAATGTGAAGTATCCAATATATGATTCTTAATGATTAATATAAAAGGATATCATATCATCATATTCCTACTACTTATAAGTGAGTGTTTGGTGCAATGGTACGAAGAGGACATGTGAGGCTCATGGCTTCAAATCACCAGGAAGGCGCATATATGTGTATTTTGCTTGAAAATCATGTGACTTTTAACCTTGTTTCCGTGGTGCCTAACTAGGGAGGTATGTCCCATGTTTCTTCAAAAATAGTTTGCTATATTTTTAAGTTTTCTCATTATCTAAAATGTATTTTTTTAGTTTTCTGAAAATCACTAATAGAGATGGTCATGTTAATCCATACACCTATTTGTAGAGATGACAACAATCAAGCCACTGGTATTTGTAAATAAAAAAACAACGATCTCGAAAATCTCTTATCTAGTAGTGTCTTGTATAATTCCCTTGAATTTGCGCTATACTGCTTGCTGAAAGTTTATTATTACTATCTTGGAGGCCGTATGTATAGTTATAAGTAACGAAAGGGAAGAATAATGGGCTTGCAATGTCATCTCTATCCGTTTACCATCTCTTTGTCTCGAAAAAATGGTCACTTAGCTTCAGTGGACGGTTTGATGGATGATGATGAAGACGTCGAGTCATGACGAACATGAAAGCTAAGGTGTGTTTAGTTTGAGGAATGAGGTGGTCTATCTTCTTCCCACTCCTCACTTTTCTATTTGGTTGGTGAAATAAAATGAGTTGATCTATCAACACATCATTCCTTACAAGGTAATAATCTGTATATGCACGAGGAATATGTTAATTCCACCAAAATTCATGGGATGAACTCATGATGCATCACCTCATGAAACATAAGGTGACTCTACAAACCAGTCACCAAGGTTAGTGCGTTGGAGTTTTTTTCCTCTCTCTCTCACATATCATATGAGTAAATATGATGAATTGACTATATAGCTTACCTGGTGGTTAAGTCTCTTATAGCAGAATTCGTTCGTTTGGTTTTTTTTTGGCAAAATAATTAGTTCATTCGGGTTTAAATTCTCAACTTGGCCTCGTATGTGTGCTCATATTATTTAATTTAATCTGCTGACTCAGTCATATATAGTTGTGGGTGTATATATATGTTTGTGTGTATCAGTGTCTTTGCTGTGTAATTTGAAAAAATAAACTGAGGGTGTGTTCACTTACCATGCCAACCCAAAATATTTCCTCTTTCACCCATCACATCGAATCTTTCGACGCATGCATGAAGCATTAAATGTAGGTAAAAAAGATAACTAATTGCATAGTTTGTCTGTAAATGTCGGGACGAATCTTTTGAGCCTAGTTAGTCCATGATTGGATAAATTTTGCAAAATAACAACGAAAGATGCTACAGTAACTTTTCACCTACTTTTCGCGAAGTGAACACACGCTGAATGACACCTCACCGGATCTTGTTACTCAGGTTCATGCGCACCGTACGTCGGCCTCCGTTGAGTCTGATTGGCTGGCTGTTATTGAACCGTGCGAGACCGGCAAAGGAAACGAGTCAACCGAGCACGTCATGCATAAAATATGTATGTGCATGTGAATCCACCGACGATCGAACATCTTTGCACTATGGCGCACCAGCAACGACCTTGACCTTGAGCTAGGACTGACTACGTGGAAATGAACAACAGCTAGCAAAAAGCGACCGTTTCTAGTGTATTTGGAAAATGAGAGCTCAAGTTGGCCCACACAGCTAATTGGAGCAACCCAACCATTTCTAATCCAGTAAAAAGGTGAAGGTGACAACTAGTTTATGTGAACCATCACGAACATGTGGTGTTACTTGTTACTGGCATTACTGCATCCTTCATTACTGGTTTGTGTCACAAACCAGTTATAATGATGACACAGGACACACTACAACTGGTTATGCTTGGTAGCATATATTCACAACGGTACATTAGCCAAAACTATAAATTTGTTTCTCTATAGAAACTGCTATAGAAAACTATGCATTGGGATGATTAGGTCTAAATTGAGATTAGTCATTGGTCACTATTGTGTGTCTCTATCGAAAATTAGAGCCTCTTTTGATAGAGCTTTTATTGTAGCTTCTCCACCAGCGGAACACACAAGAACAACTTCTGAAATCAAAACCAGGTTAAAAATGGTGAAGCCGAAGTTGAAGCCACAAAAACATGTGGCTTTTTCTAGCTTCTCTGTCTTTGGAGAAGCCCAAGCCCGGTGAGAAAGCGCCTTAGTTTTTGTCCTATGGGTTGGTGCCATATATTGCTGCAACTTCATGTCATCTACAACCAAAGTGACAACCAAATGATTACCGCACATTTGTATGTAACCTAGTGTTTGATATAAGACTTAAGAGTCTGAATTTTAGGTTTGTAGTTTTCTTTATCATTATATTTTTGTGCTAGTGTTACTTATTGTATAGAAATGTGCTACAAATATGTAATGATGATTACTTTCCCATCTTTGTAATCTGGTTTTTATCAATTTATTATATATAATATATAAACTTCAAAAAGAAAACATGCAACTCCAGCTTCCATTGGGGATATCGGTTCTAGCTCATCAGTTATTTCAAAGCAGTGAGCAAACACAAATGACTGGTGGGACACTCCTAATAAAAAATGTATTTGTAGTCAAATATACAAATATTTGTAGGGATGCGCCGAAGGGGCAAATCATCTACAATGTGAACAGGATTAGTACATGGTCTAAAGGGATATTTATTCTCGAGCGACTGAACACCTAACGGGCCTCCAACATAAAGGTCACTAGCAGAGTCTATGAAAACAGAGATGAGGCCATAGACATCATGTGGTTTATACACATAATCAAAATCCAATGGCAGAGTTAGAATTTTCAAACTGTGTATTCTCAAGATAAAGGGCGTAAACACAAAAATATATATGACAAGATAAATATGAGTGCAAATGGACACTAATTTATTTGTTTTATTTTTATTTCAAAACTCTATTAGCAGGGGCAAAGCTACTCAGTAACTTTGGGTGCAAACACATCCCCTCATCAAAATTTTAAATCAATGATTGCAACTAAAATTTTATCATATATGTATTCCCTATGACACAAGTCTACGTAGTCCTCTCCCATTTGCTCTAGCTTCGCCACTGTCTATTAGGCTTAATTGGAGTTTCCTGGCATCAAATAGGCTAACATGATATGGAATAGATGAAGAGAGCGATGGTAAAGGTTTCATGGGATGAAATGAGTTTCACGGGTTGAAACTCATCTACATTGTTTTCGACACGTGAAGTCTTGGAAACTAGGAGATGAAACCTCCCACTGAGACTGGACTTATTACTCATTCTTTTTTCAAATTATAAGTCTTTTCACTTTCTCTAGGTACATAGTTGTTGCTACATATCTAGCTAGATATATGTTATATTTAGATACATAGCAAAAACTATGTATCTGGAAAAAAAAAGCCAGAACAATAGTGAGTACAAGAGCATGCCATTCATATTCATGCCACTGCCGACCAACGGACTCCAGTTTTATTCGTATACAGTATTAAACACGATTACATGAGACGGTGTTGTCCGCTTATATTGTAGCTGACATATATAGTCATTCATGGTTCCTGGATGCAAGATTGTACTATCATATCCGTCTCGGATGTACTAGTAGTTGCCAACACTTTCTTTACCGTGTACCATACGAGTACTACGTGATTGAGGAGGCAGCGATCAAGGACGTGAGGTTTCTCCGTTCGAAGGTGCAGGTGCAGCGGGTTTGGCAGGATAGTAGCTCCCAGGCCCGCCACCAGGGCGGTGGTTCCCGTACGGATAGGGCCTTACGTAGGGATGATTAGGGCACCGCCCACCAAGGCACACAGGACGGTCTGGGACCAAAGGCTCGTGACTAATGGTACCTGGCCCTGAAAATGCATAATATATACAAGTAGTTCTATGAATGAATATATGATTCCGTCATTAAACGCCACAAGACGAACAAAGGATGAGCAGTTCAGAGTAGCTAACCAACGCCTCGGGCTCCATGGCAGACCGAGCGCGGCATGATCAGCGCGGAGACGACGAACAGAGCGATCTGCAGGAGCACGAGGAGACGGGGAGTTTTTCTGGAGAACGCCATCGCGCTTTGCCCGGCAGCGATTGCTCTGATGACTGAGTGACCTTGGAGGGGCCGTATTTATAGGCATCAGATCACAGAGCAGCCTTAGTGAAAAATGAGCCAGGGTCTTCGCACTTTCCACGACGGGTGCGAAGGGTAAGGAAGCTAGCCGAGCCAACTAGGATTCGTCTAGGTAGCTGGAATGTAGGGTCCCTAACGGGTAAGCTAAGAGAGCTAGTCGATGCAGCAATTAGAAGGCGTGTAAATATTCTATGCGTTCAGGAGACTAAATGGAAGGGCCAGAAGACGAATGAGGTGGAGGATACTGGCTTCAAACTTTGGTACACGGGGACAACATCGGGTAGGAATGGTGTAGGCATCTTGATCGATAGGAGCCTTAAGGATGGAGTCGTTGATGTTAGGAGGCAAGGCGACCGGATTATCTTGGTCAAGCTGGTAGTTGGAGATTCGGCTCTGAATGTGATCAGTGCCTATGCCCCTCAGGTAGGTCTTAGCGAGGGCACCAAGAGGCAGTTTTGGGAAGATCTTGATAGCATGGTTAGTACCGTGCCTATCAGCGAGAAACTCTTTATAGGAGGAGACCTCAACGGCCATGTTGGTGCGACTAATGTAGGTTTCGAGCAGGTGCACGGGGGGTTCGAGTATGGTAGTAGGAATCAAGAGGGGGAGGATGTTTTGAACTTCGCGCTGGCCTATGACTTGTTGATAGCGAACACCCTCTTTAGGAAGAGGGAATCTCATCTAGTAACCTTTCGTAGTGGACAACACTCGAGCCAGATCGACTTTATCCTTGCAAGGAGGGAGGATAGACGTGCTTGCTTTGATTGTAAGGTGTTACCTGGGGAGTGTGTTGTCCCTCAACATAAGATTGTGGTGGCGGACTTTCGCTTTCGGGTACGTGTCCACCGGGACAAACGGGCCAAGATTGCGAGAACGAAGTGGTGGAAGCTTAGAGGAAAAGCAGCGCAGACGTTTAAGGAGAGGATGCTAGACGAGGGGCCTTGGGAAGAAGAAGAAGATGCCGACGACATGTGGCTAAAGATGGCAACATGTGTCCGGAAGGTGGCTTCGGAAGTGTTTGGCGTGAGTAGGAGAGGCAAACGGGAAGCGAAAGACACATGGTGGTGGAATGACGAGGTGCAAAGGGCTATTAGGGAGAAGAAGGAGTGTTTCAAGCGTCTCCACCATGACAAGAGTGTAGCCAACATCGAGGGCTATAAAATAGCGAAGAGGGTTGCAAAGCGAGCTGTGAGTGTAGCAAAAGGTCAGGCGTATGATGGCCTTTATCAGCGGCTAGGCACGAAGGAAGGGGAGAAGGACATTTATAGGATGGCTAGAATCCGCGAGAGGAAGACAAGGGACATCAACCAAATAAAATGCATCAAGGATGGGACAGATCGACTTCTGGTGAAGGATGAGGAGATCAAGGACAGATGGAGAGAGTACTTCGACAAGCTGTTTAATGGGGAGAATGAGGGTCCTGCCCTTGAGTTGGACGACTCATTTGACGATACCAACAGACGCTTTGTGAGGAGAATTTAGGAGGCAGAGATCGGAGAGGCTTTGAAGAGGATGAAGGGAGGTAAAGCGATGGGCCCTGATGGTATCCCTATTGAGGTGTGGAGATACCTAGGCGCCAGAGCGATAGTATGGTTAACTAAGCTTTTTAACCTTATTTTTCGGTCTAACAAGATGCTTGAAGAATGGAGGAGAAGTATATTAGTACCTATCTTCAAGAACAAGGGAGATGTTCAAAGTTGTACTAACTACCGTGGGATTAAGTTGATGAGCCATACGATGAAGTTCTGGGAGAGGGTTATCGAGCATCGCCTAAGGAGAGTGACACATGTGACCCAAAATCAGTTTGGGTTCATGCCTGGTAGGTCGACCATGGAGACGATTTTCTGATTACGACAATTGATGGAGAGATATAGGGAGCAGAAGAAGGACTTGCACATGGTCTTTATTGACCTCGAGAAGGCATATGACAAAGTACCAAGAAATGTCATGTGGTGGGCCTTGGAAAAGCACAAAGTCCCAACTAAGTACGTTACCCTCATCAAGGATATGTACAGGGATGTGGTGACGTTTGTCCGAACATGTGATGGCGACACCAGTGACTTTCTAATTAAAATAGGACTGCATCAGGGGTCAGCTTTGAGCCATTATTTATTTGCTTTGGTGATGGATGAGGTCACAAGGGACATACAAGGTGATATCCCTTGGTGTATGCTCTTTGCTGATGATGTGGTGCTAGTTGACGACAGTAGGGCGGGGGTTAATAGGAAGTTAGAACTATGGAGGCACACGTTAGAGTCGAAAGGGTTCAGACTTAGTAGGACTAAGACCGAGTACATGAGGTGCGATTTCAGCGCGACTAGGCACGAGGAGGGAGACGTTAGCCTCGATGGGCAAGTGGTGGCCAAGAAGGATACTTTTCGGTATTTAGGGTCGATGCTACAAAAAGATGGAGACATTGATGAAGATGTTAGGCATAGAATTTCAGCCGGCTGGTTGAAATGGCGTCAAGCTTCTGGCGTTCTCTGTGACAAAAGGGTGCCTCAAAAGCTGAAATGTAAGTTCTATAGGACGACGATTCGTCCGGCGATGTTATACGGTGCTGAGTGTTGGCCTACAAAAAGACGATATGTCCAGCAATTGAGTGTAGCGGAGATGCGTATGTTGCGTTGGTGTTGTGGGCACACAAGGAGGGATAGAGTACGGAACGACGATATTCGGGATAGGGTTGGGGTGGCACCAATTGAGGAGAAATTGATTCAACATCGGTTGAGATGGTTTGGACATGTCCAACGGAGGCCTCCTGAGGCGCTAGTGCGTAGTGGAGTTCTAAAGCGGGCCGATAATGTAAAGAGCGGTAGAGGTCGACCTAAACTAACTTGGGACGAGTCCGTTAAGAGAGATCTTAAGGAGTGGAATATCTCCAAGGATTTAGCTATGGACAGGAGCGCTTGGAGATTAGCAATCAACGTGCCTGAACCATGATCTCTTTTGTCTTGTGCCCTTTATGTCCCTTTATGTGTCTCCCTGTTTCTCATCTCTTTTGGATTTCATCTCTAGCCTACCCCAACTGGCTTGGGACAAAAGGCTATGTTGTGTTGTAGATCACAGAGCAGCATCAAAAAGAAAGGAATTAATTTGTGTGAGCGGAGCTAGTAATTTTAATTTCAGTGTACACTAAGTTGACAGTCAGCAA
This sequence comes from Saccharum hybrid cultivar R570, assembly GCA_038087645.1. Lineage (NCBI taxonomy): Eukaryota > Viridiplantae > Streptophyta > Magnoliopsida > Poales > Poaceae > Saccharum > Saccharum hybrid cultivar. The sequence goes on from JAQSUU010000810.1 coordinate 1,615,609, forward strand.
GCCAGTGCGTTCGGAACTAACTTTTCCTCGCACTAGTACAAAGATGATTTTTCCCAGCGCCTGCTTTTTTTTTCTGGCGATTTTAGTTATCACGCGCCAGTAGAAATGAAACGATGGACCCCAAGACAAAAACCGTTTGTAGAAGTAGATTTCTACAGGCGGTTTGTTAAGACAACCTCCTGTGAAAATAAGATATTTCGACAAGCGGTTGTCTTAACAAACCGCCTGTAGACCATTTCTACAGGCGGTTCGTTAAGAAATTCGCCACTAGAAATACCCGTATTTTTTAAAATTTGATTTTTTCAAACGATCTCGGATGAGAAAACACCCAAAATAAAAGTTGTTTGTCTCGAAAAGTTATGAAACTTTATAAATTACAACTTTTTAATTTGAAATCATCTTGTCAACGAAAACTACGTTTGAATGGTCTCAAATTTTAAATTCAAATTTTATAAACGACCTCGGATGGAGAAATGACCAATACGAAAGTTGTTCGTCTCGAAAAGTTATGAAACTTTATAGTTGATAACTTTTTTGATTTGAAATCGTTTAGGACCTCAAACAAGAAAATTATACTCGGATTTGTATAATATGTGGGGAACCGAAAGGGTATACAGACACATGCGAGTGTGTGGTGTAGTGGTAGAGGAGGCTCCGCGCGAGGCCGAGGTCGTGGGTTCGAATCCCACCGGGAGCGCGTAGCACGCGAAATATTGCGTGACTTGCGACTTCGACGGAGACAGGCGGTGGGGTCCTCCCCCTAATTAATTTTTTTTTGCTATTTATTTTCGGGTTTTTTCGGAAATTTTTTACACAACCGCCTGTGGAGGATTTTCACAGGCGGTTCACAAGGAACCGCCTGTGCTGTGCTCCTATTTCTACTGGCCCCAGCGCAGGCGGTTGGAAAAACGTCAGTAGAAATAGGTCCTCAGCCGCCGGTGTCGAGGTTTTGTGTACTAGTGACGTTAGATGACAGATGACCGCACCTGCATTGCATGCAAGCGCACCGTAGTGGGTCTCCGGTTAGTCAAGATTTGCCACGGCTGACCCGTGCGTGACCGGCAAAGGAAACCGGTGGGAAATGGATCGAGTCGACCAAACGACGAGACACGAGAGGCCCTAGGTCAGGTCTTCTTCGTCTTGGAGCTGCAAGCAGGGGACATGCACATTTCACACCCATCAGCCATGCTCCTGCTACAAATAGAAACAGCGACCTTGATCCTGGAAGCCTGGCCTCCGCTCTGATCCTGATCTTCGCACGGCCCATCAAAATAGCTCTGTCTCTATAAAATATGACGCGAACTAAACTTAGGTGCCAACAGTTTCATTCGTAGCCCACGGACCGCAGCCCGAGTTGTTGCCAACATGCGTTGGTCAATCATCGCTTGTGTATGCTAGAATCTCAGGTTTTGGTACCCTTTGGATTCTTTTTTTCCGAGACCACTGACCCCTGTGAATATACGCACGCACATTCTACCCCTATGAGCCCATCCGAAGAACTGAGTTGGGCCAATGAATCTCGAGATTGACGCAGTCACGACATGCGCCTCGTTGTCGACGGGCATGTCACTTAGCAGTGAAAGAATAATAACGCCATTAAATCCTAGAATAAATTCAAGAAAATGTGAGCAGCCGTGTCAAGATAGGCTTGCCCTCAGCCGGCAGTCCTTTGGGCAACATATTTTTATGGAGCTTGTGATCGTAGAGGCGTGGTGCATCTAGTCCACGCGCAATGGCATTATTTTTTATGGCAAATCTCTTTCTTTGTGGCGTTGGAAATCCCTCCTACGTGAGGGGCTTAGCCTTACTGTTCTTAGGTGCAAGTCCTCAAAGAAATCTCTTCTTAAGGACTGGCTTTCTTTGTTTTAACTTTTGTAATCTTGTTTTTCTATTTTGTACAGACTTATATCTATAAAAGTGAAATCAGTAGGGGGCTTTTCCCCATCTGTTTCTTTTAAAAAAAAGATGAACAAGTTCCACCACAAGTAACTGAACTAGCAGAGCTACGCTCAGTTCACGGTCCCCTTTGGACTCCATGGAGGAAGATACATTTAGCTCAATGGTGCCCACACAAAAGCTTTTTAATATCATAGAGGTGCTAGGCAAATGGATCTTCTTACTCCAGATATGCTTCAATCTCTCTTGAACAAAGCGCGAACTTGGCTTGCTGAGATTGCCCCTCCCTCTTCATCATAATATTGTTTTCACATTTTTATTATATGTTGATGACATTTTTATTATATGTTGATGGTACGCTTATTATGCTCGAAAGTTGTGCCTCCTAGCTGTAGGGAAACGGGTAGGCTACGCTAGCTAATCTACCGCGTACATCCAAGAAACTTGCGAGTAGGAGATCATAGATCGTTACCACTAGACGCACAGCGCAGCGGAAGAAGTCGCGCGTCGGTGTGGATGAAGTAGTCGATCACGTCCCACGAACCGAGCTCCTCGTCCTTGATCCCAGCAGCCGATCAGCGCAGCAGTCGCAGCAGCGCCTCTACGGAGTCCACACGTACGGGGATGGAACGCCAGGCGTCGGTGTGCTAGCACCGTGCGCACGGCAAGGGCGGCGGCCGAGAAGGGAGGGTGCGACTAGGAGGGGAGGCGCGGCGACTGATCATAGGCGCCCCTAGCCCCTCCCACATATATATAGGGCGTACCAAATGGGCTTCTATCTCATAGGCTCATTAGTAACCCTAATCCCTTTTTGGATCAATATCCTCTTGGGCCTTTAATCCGTATTGTGATGATGGGCTCTCGGGCATATCACCAACAATCTCCCACTTGCACTAGAGACAATCATCTATGCAAGTTTTCCAACATTCCAAACCCCTTAAGTGTGTGACCCGTTAGGTTCATGTGTAGATGGTTGTGAGTGGAAACCATTTCCGAATCACTAGTCAATAGCGGCACCTAGCAGGGCATAGTGACTCACAAATACACATAAAGATCATATCGGCCGAACCTTAGATATACTCATACACTGATCCTTTTGCCACACGATACCAGTCAAGCTCAAGGCGAGATGCGTGCCACCCTTGTGATAGCTCGACCATTCTCTCGATCTAATAGTGGATTCTATTCATGACTAACCTTTAGTCATTATGATTAACTCTTTAATCACTTTGGCATGGCCATGCACTTTCTAATCCATCTATCTCGAGGGGCCCAGAGATATCTCTCCTGTTATCTAGGAGGGGCAAATTCCATCTTGATCCGCACACATCCCATTCCATGTTTCATGATACACCTGTAAGCTACTTTTATAACTACCCATTTACGGAGTAGCGTTTAGCAACCCCAAGATGCACCACTACACACAGTGAGAAACAATGGCAATCTCAGGTCTAAGGATCCAGTAGGTATAACACTCAAGAACAACTGATGGCACATTCAAAATAACAATCCCAGTATTGTCTTGGAGTGGGTCAATCCAACACCATGTTCACTAACATGTGTCCACATCATTAATCTGATATCTCCATATCTATGATCCGTGAAACATGATCATCAATTAATGCATGTGCTAGTCTCTACGTCGTTATTGTCCCACATAACGACATAAACTAGGGATAATTTAGAACAACATCATTACAAACAAAGAGTTTCACGATCAAGTCACGTACTTGATAATCAATATAAATGATAATCATCCATGGAACAAATAACAATTATTTATTATTACATAAACATACTCATGACATAACACTCTCCCACGCACAATAGAATCACTTATGTAAGTATCTAATACCCATAGACCACATGTGCGCCTCATGCTTTGGTTGTGGGAGAGGCTTTGTCAATGGATCAGCAACGTTTGAATCCGTGTGCACCTTGCAAATCTTCACATCACCTCTCTCAACAAAGTGACGGATGAGGTGATACTTCCGTAGTATATGTTTGGACTTCTTGTGTGATCTAGGCTCCTTTGCAAGCGCAATGGCACCATTATTATCACAATAGAGGTCCACTGGACTGGACGCACTAGGAACAACACCCAACTCAGAAACAAATTTTCTGATCCAAACTGCTTCTTTTGCAGCTTCGGAAGCTGCAATATACTCGGCCTCTGTCGTCGAATCAGCCACCGTATCTTGCTTGGAACTCTTCCAGCTCACTGCCCCACCATTGAGGCAGAAAACAAATCCGGATTGCGATGCGGAGTCATCTTTATCTGTTTGAAAACTAGCATCGGTGTAACCCTTTACAACGAGCTCATCTTCGCCTCCAAATATTAGGAACATATCCTTAGTTCTTCTCAAGTTCTTAAGGATACCCTTTACAACTGTCCAGTGATCTTCACCGAAGTTTGATTGGTACCTGCTCGTAACACTTAGAGCAAAAGAGACATCTGGGCGCGTACAAAGCATAGCATACATGATGGATCCTATGGCTGAAGCATAAGGAATCGCACTCATCCTCTTTCGCTCATCAGGTGTCGTAGCACACTGACTCTTGCTTAGAGTAACGCCATGTGACATTGGCAAGAAACCTTTCTTGGAATCTTGCATATTGAACCGATTCAATATCTTGTCAATGTACGTGTCTTGGCTTAATCCAATTAGCCTTTTTGATCTATCTCTATAGATCTTTATCCCCAGAACGTAAGCCGCCTCTCCTAAATCCTTCATCGAAAAACTCTTTTTCAATGAGGTTTTAACGGCTTCAAGCATTGGAATATCATTTCCGATCAGCAATATGTCATCTACATATAGGACCAGAAACACAAGTGCGCTCCCACTAGCCTTTTTGTAAATACAAGGCTCTTCTTCATTCTTGATGAAGCCAAACCCTTTGACTACTTCATCAAAACGAATATTCCAACTCCGAGATGCTTGCTTCAATCCATAAATAGACCTGTGAAGCTTACATATTTTCCCAGCATTTTTAGGATCAACAAAACCTTCAGGCTGTGTCATATACACATCCTCGCTTAGATGTCCATTAAGGAAAGCAGTTTTGACATCCATTTGCCATATTTCATAGTCATAATACGCAGCAATTGCTAGGAGAATCCGAACAGACTTTAGCATTGCGACGGGCGAGAAAGTTTCCTCATAGTCAACACCTTGAATTTGTCGGAAACCTTTCGCCACCAATCGTGCCTTATAGATGTGAACATTTCCATCCATATCTAACTTTTTCTTAAAAATCCACTTACAATCGATAGGTCTCACACCGTCAATTGGATCAACCAAGTTCCAAACTTGATTGTCATGCATGGATTTTAATTCGGATTCCATGGCCTCAAGCCATTTGTCGGAGTCGGGTCCCATTATTGCTTCCGTGTAGGTCATGGGCTCATCATTTTCCATCAATAATACGTGGCGCTCCTCCGTGATAAGGAGGTTGAGCTTGTCAGTTGCGCGACGTGCCCTTATAGACCTTCGTGGGGCTGGTGCCTCAACTACAGGTTGTGCAACATCTTGCACTTCCCGTGGCTCTTCAGTGGGTGCTGAAACAGTTTCGGGTGTTTCCTGAATTTCTTCAAGCTGCACCTTGCTCCCACTAAATCCTTTTGAGAGAAACTCCTTTTCTAAAAAAAACACCATTGCGAGCGACAAACACTTTGCCTTCCGCTTTATTGAAAAAATAGTATCCTTTGGTTTCCTTAGGATACCCCACAAAGAAGCATTTGTCTGACTTTGGAGTGAGCTTATCTGACATCAAACGTTTGACATAAGCCTCACATCCCCAAACTTTGAGAAAAGATAATCCGGGACGTTTCCCAGTCCATATCTCATATGGTGTCTTCTCAACAGACTTACTTGGAACCCTATTCAGTGTGAACGCAGCAGTTTCAAGAGCATAACCCCAAAATGACAATGGAAGATCGGCTTGGCTCATCATCGACCTAACCATGTCCAACAAGGTTCGGTTCCTCCGTTCGGATACCCCATTCCATTGAGGCGTTCCAGGCGGAGTTAGCTGCGGAACGATTCCACATTGCTTCAAATGATCACCAAATTCAAGGCTCAAATATTCACCTCCACGATCCGATCGCAGAAACTTAATTGTCTTGCCTAATTGATTTTGTACTTCACTCTGAAATTCTTTGAACTTATCAAACGATTCAGACTTGTGCCTCATCAAGTAGATATAACCATATCTACTAAAGTCATCAGTAAAAGTAATGAAGTACTGAAAACCACCTCTGGCTATTGAGCTCATTGGTCCACATACATCGGTATGTACAAGTCCCAACAAGTCACTTGCCCTCTCACTATGACCAGTGAAAGGCGCTTTGGTCATCTTCCCAAGTAAACAAGACTCGCACGTGTCAAATAATTCAAAATCAAATGAGCTCAACAAACCATCTTTATGGAGTTGTTCAATGCGCTTCTCATTTATATGACCTAAGCGACAATGCCAAATAAATGTGGGATTCAAATCATTTGGTCTAAGCCTCTTAGTATTAATGTTACAGACAGATTTATCCTCAAGATCAAGAACATATAATCCATTCACCAATGGACAATGAGCATAGAAAATACCATTGCAAAATATAGAACAACGTTTGTTCTCTATTACAATCTTAAAACCATCAACTTCTTCCAAACATGAAGAAGAAATAATGTTCTTGCTCAAAGCAGGAATGCAATAACAATTATTTAATTCCAAAACTAATCCGGAGGGTAGAGACAAGTGGTAGGTGCCGACCGCCAACACCGCAACCTTTGCGCCATTGCCGACACGAACGTCCAACTCGCCTCGTGCAAACCTTCTAGTCTCACTTAGACCCTGCAACGATTTGCAAGTGTGAATCATCGATCCAGTATCAAATACCCATGATTCACTAGAAGATAATGCAATATTAATTTCTATAACATTTATACCTGAAGTGGAAGTCTCACTTCCCTTCTTCTTCTTCTTTTCTTCTAAGTACTTCTTGCAGTTCCTTGACCAATGTCCCTTTTCATGACAGTGGAAGCATTCATCCTCAGAAGTGGGGCCAGGTTTGGCTTTAGGTGCTGGCTTTTGCTTAGAGCCCGAGGACTCACCGCTAGGAACCTTTTCCTTGCCTTTACCCTTGGGAGGCGTCCAACGCTTCCTCTTTTTGTTCCCATTCTGAACCATCATCACATGATTGGGATTCTTCTTAATGCTCTCCTCTGCTGTTTTTAGCATCCCATGCAATTCACTCAATGTTTTCTCCAAGCCATTCATCTGAAAGTTCATGATAAAAGGCTCGTAGCTCGCCGGGAGCGACTGGAGAATGACATCAGTAGCCAGGTCATGGTGAAGTTCAGAACCAAGTCTGTCCAAAGTCTCGATGTAACCAATCATTTTGATCACATGAGGACTGACCGGACTACCTTCTGGCAGCTTGCACGCAAACAAGGACTTCGAGATGTTGAACCTCTCAGTCCTGGCTTGGTTCTGAAACATCCCACGTAGCCCCTCGATCATAGTGTGAGCATCCGTATGCTCATACTGCTTTTGCAGATCAGAGGACATAGTGGCGAGCATCAGACAGCTGACGTCAAGTGAGTCATTGCAGTGTTTCTCATAAACTCTGCGTTCAGCAGCAGTGGAACCATCAGGGAGATCATCAGGATATGGTTGCTCAAGAACATACTCCTTTTTCTCTTGCCTGAGAACAATTCTCAGGTTGCGGTACCAATCAATAAAGTTTGTTCCATTCAACTTTTCTTTCTCAAGAACAGATCGCAAATTGAAAGTGGAATTGTTACTGGCAGACATGATCTACAACATTAAAATAAAGCAAGATTTTAGCACTATGTTTATGTAAAGACTTTCATTAACTAATTTAACAAAAGACAACCTACTATATCAAAGTCATCTTCCCTCTAATGACATATAGTGGTTCAAGATCCATAATCACTAAAATCCTAGTGAGCTTTGGCATCACGGCTAGAAAAAAATAGTGACATAGGTAAGCAACAGATTGCTAATCATATCTCTATACGACTCTTGTTTGTCGGGTGGCATCCAATGCCCCGGCCCCAACACTATGCCTTAAAGCCCAAAACTTTTTTGATAGCTTTGCTGAGTTAACCAATACTGTGCTTGTAAATGTCCGACATCCACCCTATACAAAATGATAGCTGAGGGTACTCTACTTTGGTAAACCTACCACACAGCGATCAAAAAATTATAGGTGCAGCTATTGGTAAAAGGCATGAAAAAAAAACTCAACTTTTCTGAGGGGAGCTATTCTACCATGACAAAACATCCACCATATGTAAAGCATGAAAGAATAGTATGACAGGAAAGTAAACATCACAGGCATATAATCATATTATATTGTGAATAGTATGGCCTCTTTCATCACAATGGGCTCCATCGCCATGGCTCCAATGTGACCTCCATTGCCATCCGTCCTGTCTTGTGGTGATCAACATCGCCATCATGCTCGAAGCCTCCATGGATAGATACTAAACTATTACATCTAATAGCTAGTGAAATAATTACATGAGGATTCAAACATCACAAGTCGACACGCAGGTCGTTATACAATAATGGTGCAACCTCAACCCGGTTGTGTTAACTTGCGACACGCAGGCCGCACAAATTATCACATACATCATCACATGACATTGAGGCCATACCATTCACATCACACCCTACAAAAACAAGTTAGGCGTACGACGTGTTCTACCAAAGTAGCGCTTAGGAAGCCGCTATAACTGGAAAGCAACGGCGGTCCCGCTGGCCGGTCAGCGGGCGGGGGGTCGAGGGGGGAGCCGCCCCCCGCGGGTCTCAGGGCAGCGCCCTGAAAACCTCACAGAATTACATAGATCGCATCTATGGAATCCCTATGAAAATCTCATCGGAGTGATCGCATCACCTCAAATCCGAGCCATTCATAATGCCTCAATTTTCACTAGGTCAATCACATTGACCGTGCAACTTTTGCACTTGAGAAGACTGCATCTACACATGACCTCGATCTGTTGGTTCAATCTACTGACTATGCACACAGTTAGTCCCTTGTGGTGATTCCAGCCGGTAGGGACATGTCGTATGCACAACAGAGAATGAACACAAACTAATCTTTTTGGTCACATGCCGCAATCATCTTGCTCCTATTTTAACCCCTTATGACCAATTGATCCAATCAAACCGTGCAAGAGTAATAGATCCAATCTACTACAACAACATATCACATATATGCTAATGATCCAGACCAAAAACTACGCAAGATGGCTCCGATACCACTGTAGGGAAACGGGTAGGCTACGCTAGCTAATCTACCGCGTACATCCAAGAAACTTGCGAGTAGGAGATCATAGATCGTTACCACTAGACGCACAGCGCAGCGGAAGAAGTCGCGCGTCGGTGTGGATGAAGTAGTCGATCACGTCCCACGAACCGAGCTCCTCGTCCTTGATCCCAGCAGCCGATCAGCGCAGCAGTCGCAGCAGCGCCTCTACGGAGTCCACACGTACGGGGATGGAACGCCGGGCGTCGGTGTGCTAGCACCGTGCGCACGGCAAGGGCGGCGGCCGAGAAGGGAGGGTGCGACTAGGAGGGGAGGCGCGGCGACTGATCATAGGCGCCCCTAGCCCCTCCCACATATATATAGGGCGTACCAAATGGGCTTCTATCTCATAGGCTCATTAGTAACCCTAATCCCTTTTTGGATCAATATCCTCTTGGGCCTTTAATCCGTATTGTGATGATGGGCTCTCGGGCATATCACCAACACTAGCTCCTCTTCCTCAAAAGTCTTTTTATGATCTGTTTGGATGGAGGCTGCTAGTATCGTCCAGACTCTTCTCGTTGTAGATAGTGTGTACTAGGCATATAACCGTACATATACATATAGCTAATTAACACTGCCAGCAACCACAAAAGCAAACGTATGAAAGATCACCGGCAGTTTGGCAGTATTGCTGTCTCTTTTTAGCTCGCGTTCTTTTAGGACATCAGAGCGAGCTTGCCCCGTGCGCTGTGTCATGTAGGACCCCATTGAGCGCCAGACCAGGAGCTCGGGCAGGAGCCTAGGGTCGCCGTCGGTGTGGGCCCCTAACATGCTGCACCTCTAGCCAGTACTCTTTTCTTTTGCTGCGTTGTCTTTGTTCCTTTTTACAGATGGTGTGGATGCTTAGGCCAGATGTGCCTTCTCCTTGTTAAAGGGATCCCACACAAATCTAGATTCCACAGCGAGCAGTCCGAAAGATGCAGAGCACGAGCAATCCCTCCAGGCGGTGAGGCAGTCCTCAAGGACGACGCAAATATAAGAACACTGGGCAACTGGAAGACTCGTGAAAGTAACCGGGAGAGCCGCTAACCTTGCGAAGCTATGAGGGCAGAAGTGGAGGAAGATAGCAAGCGACGACCCTCTTTATCCACGCCCCATGGCACCCGTTTTGCTTTACTGCGCTCGTCACGTTGGCTAGCAAAAATGCTATATACTGGCTAGCAAAAATGCTCGTGCTTCACTACGAGAGAAAAATAAGTCTCGCACACTAAATAGAGTAATACATTATTGTTTTTCGATCAGTGTCTAATCATAGTATGATTTTATAAAATTTTACCTTTACGTTTGATTTAATATTTACCTTATAAAAATAGGTAAGTATACCCATGTGTTGTTAGCTTTTTTATTATTTTTTAGAAAGGACGACAAAAGATTTGCCACGATTTATATTAGACGAAGAAAGAAAAAAAGAAAGTGTCTGTCTAGTTTCTTTTAATGGAAACTGGGACTAAAAGCATACAACTGAGGAGAGTGCTTTACTCATCCTACACAAGCTTGGCACAACAACTGGACAGCTGTCAAAATTAACGCCACTGCTTACTCCAACTCGGTAGAAACGACCCAACTACCAACTCAACTCCGACTTAGTCGAAATGACCAACAACTAAACTTGACCTCACTGACACCTCAACTTCGTTGAGAAGACCCTAATAGCAACTCAACTTGGACGGAAGAACTCATCGATCTGCCGAGCAACACCAACAACACCGCATGGCGAAGCACCGCCATGGCTAGAAGGCAAGAGGCAACAACAGAACTGAAAAGCCTAGCAATGTCTCCAAGAAGGAAACAACACTAAAAGTGCCGACAAGCTAGCCCACCAAGCGAAGGTTTTCACTTGCAAATCCAGCAGGGTAGGAGAAGAGGTAGGAAGATGATGCCTCCAAGAAGCTAGGGTGCGACGTCCACAGACGTCGTCGCTCATGCTTTCGCCCCGTAGAGGTGGCCATTCCTGAAGAAAAGCGTCGTAGGTACACGCGGGCATCCTCGCCGACCCCGAACGCCACCGCACACACAACAGGTGTCCCCACTGCACGTGCAGCCATAGTAAGATGCCCTCAACCCTACCACGGAGGCAGGATGTGGTGAGGCACTAGCAAGAGTCCCACGCCGCCGCCGCCCTGAGGAACGCCGGCCAGGAGAAGCACCGCAAGAGGCCTGACGGAGAGGCTGCACGCCCAAGTCGGAACCGACAAAGCTGGCCAACAACAAGTAGATCTGGCTAGCTCCACCATAGAAACTAGCAGGGGAAGGAAGATGGCAGGGATGAGAGGGCCGGGGATAGTAGAAGCCCTAGCCGCCCAGCCAACCAAATCTCCTACCCCTGCCGAGTAGCCCCAGCAGCAGCCCAAACGCGCGGATCTGCTGTCGTCCTCGCAAATCCTAGCCCCAACCACCTACCATGCAGCCCCGTTGAACCAGCCACCAGATCCGCCCACTCCACGCGGATCTAGCCGCCAGGCCTTGCCGCTGCCGATCCCATACCCGCGCTGGGCAACAGGACCACCGCATGTGCCGCTGGGAGCAAAAAGTGCCATGCAGCCACCACGGCCCGCGCAGACCACTTTCGTGCCGTCGCTAGCGAGCCCACCGTTGCGCCGCCACAACCAGTGTGTAGCCCCCAAGCACTCGCAGATCTAGCGCGAGAAACACTGGATCTGACCACTGGGCCCATGTAACCGGCGCCGGAGGGGGGGGGGGGGGGCGAGGGGTCGCCGCTGGGGAGCACGCGACCACCGAAGCACCGCTCCCCACTAAGCAGGAGAGGGGGGTGGGGTGGGTGGGGAGAGCCCCGCCGTTGCCCTCCTTGCAGCCACTGCCGTGCGGTGGTGTGCTCCGACGATGGCAAGGAGCAGAGATCTGGAGGAGGCCCGGTGCTACGGGCATTGGGGTTCCGCCCGATGGGGCGACGCGGGGCTGTACTGTCACGTGTTGTCATGGTATTGAGCTAAATTGCGTAATTTATTCTTGTGCTACCACATTTTTTTATTTCAAATAAAAAATATGAACCGTGCATTAAGTGATAAATAAACTTTCGGCCATATTCTATTATTCATCCATTTCTCTTATTGATACAGTTTATTATTCATCTTTTGATGTTTCTTAGTCTTAGAAAGAAATTTTATCTTCTAGTTCTTTCTTAGTCTAAGACAGGGCTGGATGAGATCAAGAGGAAAAAAAATACTATGCTTCGTTTGTTTTTTTTCCGTATACTAATGATCAACAATTATCCCATCCCGTTTGGTTTGAGCCAGGAAGTTGTAACCGCGCGGTGTAATCAAGAAGCAGCACTATGGGTTACAGTTTAAGATAAACGGGATTTTGGCATCCACACCCGTACCTCTCCTTAGTCCCTTTGCGTGATCGGATAACAACAGGCCAACAGGGGATGAGCGGTATCGGCTTTGAACTAGGCCGTATCAGGTCTCTCCGTTATCGACTCCGGGCCAGCCAAACCAAACACGAGTAACGCGGTCTGATAGCAGCGTGAACGGTTCCAGGTTCAAAAACACGGAACCAAACACCACTATATTCATGAGTCGTGACATCCCATAGAAGAATTTTTCACCATTCGACTCCAGTTTTATTCATCATACTTCATAAAGCACAACTGCACAAGTACATGAGAGAGCTAAAATACAGTCGTGCGCGCTGCATCGTTCCATCGTAGAGTTGTACTATCCCGATACGTTTTGGTACTGTATGTACACCATATACAATGGAGGACGTACGCATGATCCGAGGCAGCCATCAGTGACGTGGTTTCTCTCCGTTCAATTGGGGAAGCGGTGTCTCAGGGTAGGAGGCACCAGGCCCGCCACCGCGTGGGGGAAAGGGAAGGTAGGGACGTCCACGAGCTGGGCACTCCCCCATGCCGCATACAGCAGGATGGTCAGGCTGCAAAGCGCCGCTGCCAATACCTAACAATGGAAAAATTGGAAATCATGTCATCAAATGCGTAGTTTCTCATCAGTTGGTAGGAGTACACAAACAACCTATGCAGTCCACTGTTAGATGCTACAGGCCGAGCAGTATATATAACAACTGAGAGCATCAGTTTAGAACAGCTAACCAACGCCACGGGCTCCATGGCATACGGAGGTGGGCAAGATCACCGCGGAGATGACGAACAGTGTGAGCACGAGGAGACTGGCGGTTTTGGTGATGGACGCCATCGCACTTTGGCTGGTTAGCTCGCTGCTTGTCCTGGCCCTCTGGGTTTTCCCGCGAGTTGGAGTATATGCTATCTAGCAACGGCTTGCTGAAGCTCTGTGATCTTGGAGGCCATATTTATAGCAGCGGAGCCAGCAATTTCCCTTTATTTTTTCTTTTCTGTTTGTTTTGTTTGCTTGGTTTGGAAAGCAGACCCAATAATTTGAGTGACGGCCAGCAACAAGCCAGTGGGTTGGCAACTTTCCTCTGATATGAAAGACGACCGCAACGGCGAATGCAAGCGCACTGCAGAGTAGGTCTCCGGTCAGTCAAGCCATGGCTAGCTGAACCGTGCGAGACTGGCAAAGGCAACCGATGTATCGGATCGATTTGACCAAGGTAACATAACACGGCGATAACATGGGATCTATCGAATCAATTTCTATCTATCACCTTATGAATTTAAGACAGGTTTATATTTAAACTTAAAAAAATTGTGGAATGTGAAATTCCAAATTAAATAGCCAGGTCTATAAAGTAGATTTCAATTTCTTTAAAAATAAAAGGATTCAGATAGGCCAGAGAATTTGGAAGACGGTCGTTTAATTTATGAGAATTTCAAACACGATCGTTCACTTTGAAGAGACACTCTGAAAAATAATCATCTCTATACATAATTTTGACAATTCTCTTATTTTTAATATGACCACGTCTCAAAAATGGAACAATAAAGGTGTTCGGAGCAGCTGCTGCTACAGCTGTGGCTTTATCTTCTCTCTCAAATTACTGTAGCGACAGCACTGCTTATTCCTGTAGCCAAACACTAGCAATGACCAGGCGAGCACGCCAGCCTCCGTGCAGCCACGCTAACGCAAGCGCCGGGTAGGCAAGCTGCATTTGTGCTTAGGGAGCATGCACCGCTAAAAAAGAAAATTTGTAGCAGCGTCTTTTTTTTTTTTGACAAATGGCGGCCAAGCCAGCCGCTCCTACAAATCCATTTGTATGGATTGCTGGTGTTACCAGCCGCCTCTATAAATGGCCTATTTGGTAGAGGCAGCTCTATATCCCGCCACCCCTATAAATCGGATTTGCAGAGGCGGCTCAATATTAAGCCGCCTCTACAAATAGACACTGAATAATAAAAATTAAGCATTAAAATTTTAATTTTTTTCAAACGTCCTCGGATGGAGAAATGACCCGAATAAAAGTTGTAGATCTCAAAAAGTTATGAAACTTTGCTATTTACAACTTTTCATTTGAAATCATTTACTGTTTCCAAATATTGTTTGAAATTAAATTTTAAAATTGTTGAAGAATTCTGATTTCTCTTTTTAATCTCTGGCTACTACTTGTAACTAGTCTTTCTCCCTCATACTAACTTCCAATTTGATAAATTTTTTCCTAAAAATTTCTAAAATCATGCTATATCAATTTATTGTGTTCTTACAACTATTATTTTATCCATCTTTTCATGTGGCTGTGTTTTATTTATTTGAATTTTAAATTTTAAAAAATGACAACTTCAAACGTCATATTGGAATACTAAATGATTTCAACCGAAAAAGTCATGAATATAAAAGTTGTAGAACTCATTAAAATGTAAAACTTTTATTTTGGTTATTCCTTCATCCGATAAAGTGGTAGTAACATTGTTCGCAAAATTTACATCTCTCTTATAGTTTCATAAACTATAAGAGGGATATGTAACATTTGTGAACAATGTTACTACCACTATGTCGGATGAATAAATGATCAAAATAAAAGTTATTGATCTTATAAAGTTATGAAACTTTATAGTTAACAACTTTTTGATTTGAAATCATCTTGTCAAGGACAACAACGTTTGAATTTCTCAAATTTGAAATTCATATTTTGTAAACGATCTCGGATAGAGAAACTACCAAAATAAAAGTTGCAGATCCCAAAAAGTTATGAAACTTTGTAGTTTACAACTTTTTGATTTAAAATAATATTGGCAAGGAAAAATACGTTTGAATTTCAAAAAATTTGAAACTTGAATTTTTTAAACGACCTCAGATGGACAAACAGCAAAAACGAAAATTATAGATCTCGAAAATTTATGAAACTTTATAGTTGACAACTTTTTCATTGAAATCATCTTATCATGGAAAACTAAGTTTGAATTTCTTAAATTTAAAATTTAAATTTTGTAAACGACTTCGGATGGAGAAACTACCAAAATAAAAGTTGTAGACCTCTAAAAGTTATAAAACTTTATAGTTGACAACTTTTTTATTTAAATTCGTTTAGGTCCTGAAACAATCAATTTATGCTCGGTTTAGTATAATATGTGGAGAATCAAAATGGATTATAAATACAAGTGAGTGTGAGGTGCAGTGGCAGAGGAGGCTGCGCACATGCGGGGTGTCACGGGTTCGAAACCCACAGCCGCACAATGCCGGAATAATGCCGCGACTTGCAAAATAGATGGAGCAGGCAAGTGG
Source organism: Saccharum hybrid cultivar R570 (assembly GCA_038087645.1). NCBI lineage: Eukaryota > Viridiplantae > Streptophyta > Magnoliopsida > Poales > Poaceae > Saccharum > Saccharum hybrid cultivar. The sequence continues at coordinate 1,631,455 of JAQSUU010000810.1, forward strand.
CTGACCGGTGGGGGCCTCCCTAGATTAAAAAAATATACTTTTTTTTTACTATTTTTTAGATTGAAATCATGAATTTCTAGAAATTGATTTGTAGTGCGATTTGCAGGGACGGTTGGCCAACCGCCCCTACAAATCAGCGATTTTTAGCAACGTTATGGTAAAGACGGCGGCCAAAACCGTCACTACAAATCATCCTGAGCCGCCTAAAAAACAGTGGTGGCGGAGTGATGCGGGAAGCCGCGCAACCGCACTGTGCTTGCCGGTACACAACCACGCCACCGAATCGACTAGCTAGCACGAGCACCCTCGAGACCATGCCGAACAGGATGGGGTGATGCACTGATGCAGCGCCGAAAGAAGAGAGGGGCCAAAGCAGAATTTTCCCATTGACATTTGGTTCCTACATGTAAAGGTTATTCGTACATCACATTTCGCCTACAATTTGAGATCTTATCCTATATACCTGTATAGATAGAGACCACTAGCAATCATTTAGGTCCTGTTTAGTTCGTGAATGTTAAAGTTTAACTCCCATCACATCAATGTTACGGCAAATGTATGGAGTACTAAATGTAGATTAATTGCATGTATGTCGACACAGATTAGGAGTAATTTACGAGACGAATCTATTAAGGCCACGTTTAGATTGCAAAAAAGTTCAACCCGATAAATAGTACCACTTTCGTATTATTTGGCAAATATTGTCCAATCATGGACCAACTAGGCTCAAAAGATTCATCTCGTGATTTCCAACTAAACTGTGTAATTAGTTATTTTTAGCTACATTTACTACTTCATGCATATGTCCAAAGATTGATGTGATGGAGAGAGAGTGAAAAAATTTTAATTTTTGGGGTGCATCTAAACAAGGCCTAAACCTAATTAGTCTAAAATTAGAATTTTTTTATCAATAAGACGAAAGTGCTACAGTGTTTGTTAAACTTTAACACATCTAACCAAACAGCCCCTTATTGTCATAAAGTTGCATCCACATTAAGCCACGCCATCTAAATTTTTGCAGCCGTTAGATCATGTGGCCTCCGTTTCATCCTGTATGTGGTCTATTTGTGAAAGTATTCACTACTAGTATCTATCCTCACATGGGTACTTCTTTTTTTCCATCCATTAGATCATGTGGCCTCCGTTTCAACCTGTGTGGTCTATTTGTGAAAGCACTCGCTACAAGTCTCTATCCTCACATGCGTATTTTTTTTTCCATCGACTATGCATGAAACATGGCACTCGAGGAGCTCTCCCGACCCAATGTCTTCCTAAAACTGGTCTCTCACCCATGTGTGTTAAATACTAGCTATGCAACCGTAGAGCTTGCATGCATGCTAGTAGTAGTAGATGAGGGAAGCGGGTTGAGTGTTGTCTATATAAGTTAATTCTCCCACCACCAACATTCTCATATTCTTCTAAGTTTCTCCAGGGCAGGGAGGTCATTTCATCGGCTCATCGCCATCACGAAGAAAAGCCTCCAAGTAATCTCACAGACAAGAGAGCCTTCATGCAGCGGTGCATATGCTAATTGCTTAGGCACTGCCACACGAACAACTGTTGCATCCATGCCCTACCTAGACACTGCCACATGCAAGATGGAATACATGTACTACAAGATGAGGCTCTTAAACAATCTAAGAAATACTAGATATTATGCAAGATATTCATGCATCATGTGGTGTTCCTTCGGAGTGGCAATATAGGTACTGCAAGATGAGGCTGTTAAAGAATCTAGGAACTACTGGATATTATGTGAGATATTCATGCATGCACGTGTTCCATCAGAGTTGGAATACAGGTACTACAAGATGGGTCTCTTAAAGAATCTAGGAACTACTAGATATTATACGAGATATTCGTGTTCCATCACAGTTGGAATACCAGTACTACAAGTTTAGACTCATAAAGAATCTACAAACTACTAGATATTGCTTTTCCTGAGGTTTCTATCACTCCTGCCTCTAGGTACACATAGTTTACTTTATTTGATCACTTTCTTAAACATGTGCCTACTGCAGCATTATTAGGGTGTCCTAATTTTTTACAATTTAATCTTTTTTCTGTTAAAATTTCACGTTTACACTCCTGAGTGACGTAAATCCAACTTTGGACCAGATAACACGAGCCTTAAGACCGGACGATGACATGACAGTGATGTGGCGCTTACGTGGCACAGCTCGGCGCCACCCGTGACCTCGGCGCCGTGATATCTGGCACCGACCTCAGCTGTAAAAAAGGCCCCACGCGTGTTATCGGCCTGTCTGCCATTACTTTGCGCTGCTGGCCTGCGTGCCTGAGCGAGCACAGGCGTTACTGCACAGTGCATGCATGACCATGCGGGCAGCTGAAACGCCGGGGTAAGGCTGGATAACGAGCGAGCTGGCTCGGCTCGGCTCGTTCTGGCTTGTTAGGATAACGAGCTAGCTCGGCTCGGCTCGTTATCTTAACGAGCCAGAAAGCCAGTTCGGCTCGGCTCGTTATGAGCTCGAGCTGGCTCGTTAGGCTCGTGAGCCAGATATAAAAAATACACAAAATATAATATTTGTATTTATATAAAGCTTAAAAATATTAATAATATAAAGGGGCTATTGCGTTCTTACCCCTATTTTAAAGCCCAATTGTCATTTTACCCTCGTTTTTGTCACCGTTGCGATTTTACCCCTGCTTTGTAACTAGAAAGGCTCAGTTTACCCGTACTTGTAACTCTGTTAGTGGTTTCTAAAATAAAAAGATTAAAAAAACAAGAAAACCCTTCCTAGAAAAAAAGGACAAAACTACCCCTTATCCACACATACCTTTCCCAATCCCCCAATCCTCTAATGTATCCTCTCTGTCTCTCTCGTTCTCTTCTCCTCTGAAACCCTAACCTGGGAGGCGAAGGCACGGTGCGGGTGGGCGGGTTCCCACGGGCGGTGAGCGGCGAGGGCGGCGCGTGTCGGGAGGCCATGGCGTCCGAGGAGGAGGAAGACACCTCCGCCCTCCTGCACACCAGGGAGAGGGAGCGCAATAGCAAAAAGATGACGACGACGATGGCGGACCTGCATCAGGAGCCCTCCGATTCCAGCTCGGGCTCTGGCTCCGACCCCAACTCTGACTCCGACGCAGCAGCAGCAGAGGATGAAGAGGAGGCCCAGGCCCCTCACCACCAAAGCATCTTCTTGGATCCAACCAAAGGTCTGCATTTCTCCTCTCCTCTCCTCTCCTCTCATTGCACTTGTTAGTTGCAGTTTCTGTCCATAGATTTCCGTAGATTTTTTCTTTGACTTCTGGTTTCCTTCATTCCTCAAAAATGTCCCTGTGGGGCAGGGAGCGCAGCAGCGCCGCGGCGTCCTCAGCTTGACGAAGCCCAGACAGTGCAAGTAGTGCAGCGCGAGCCTCTCCCCCGTCCGGCCATGCGCCGCCATTCGCTCCTCTGCCGTCAGCTCCAGTGACCGCGAGGTCCCGGGCATGGCTGAGCCGTGTGCGGACTCAGTGCGCATCTTCCCACATGTGCGCGCGCGCGACACGCGCTACTGCGCGGCGTGGAGCGAGCAGCCGGCTGAGTCCCGTGCGAGCTCTGCTTTGTTCTTAGCTTGTTGACATCAGCATGATGTCATTCTACGTTTTATGGCCGTTTTCTTATAGAAAAACAAATCCAATAATACAATAGGAATACTAGTGGATATAATTGGCTGCTGCTGGACTTTTTGGTTGTGCTTATTCTACTATCCTTTTAGATACTGGACCTGGGCCTTGTAGAACCCAATCTTGTGAACCTTTTGAATTGCAGTGATAAGCCATTAGCCCATTTTTTAATGGACTTTTTGGTTGTGCTTATTCTACTATCCTTTTAGAAATAGTTTTCAACACTCCATACTATTTCATCCTAAAAAAATGTATGTATCCTTTTAGACTTTTATGCATGGTATGGTAGCTTTCATATTGTACTAGCAACAAATTTCCATTGCCAGCAGAGAGACATTATTTCTTATTGAAAATTTGGTTGTTTTGATATGGGAACTTTTGCTTTGAAAACTGATATCTGACTATGCATTATCATATTTAATCTAGTTTCTTTGGTCATGTTTGGAAAATCCTCTATATCGAAAAGATGCATCTAGGAAGTAGTTGATTTTTTTACTGTAAGTTGGTGGTCTAATATTTTAACTCTTTGGTAAATGTCAAACAGTATGTAAAGAACAGTCTGTCGGGCGGCTAGGCGCCCCTAGCGCGGTCGGGCTGCAGGCGCCCCGAGCCGGTAGGATTCACGGAGCAGTTGGCGAGGACATCAGCCTTGTTGTTAGAGTTCTGTCATTTTTCAGTTTGCCTGATGGGGGACCAAAATCATGGCAACAGGGTAGAACCTTGCCTACTCAAGTTGTTGACATGCGTAGCTTCAACCTGCTGCAACTAGTTAATTTCATAGCTGAGCACTACATGTGGGGTTCAAAACAGTACATAACTTTGTGGCATGCCTTGGATGAAATTTTTAGTGGAGATTCTACTGAGATTAAAACTGATTAGCAGTTGCTTGAGTGGTTTGAACTCAATAAAGATAAGGGAAAGGTGTACATTAATGCCCAAATTAATGATTTTGAGGGTCCTTTGCAGTTTTCACCAACAAAACGTAGGTGCCATCCTTCTGTGAGGAATAGAGTGCCCACCAATGAGACAAGGACTGATGAGAGACCCACCAAAAAAAAGAGAGCCACCAAATCCAAAGCAAAAGGTGAACATGATGACAATGGTGTAGGAGTTGAGAAGGAGGGCATACATTCTGACACTGATTCACTTGTGGCAGCAAGTGATAGCAGCTATGATAGTGACTTGGTTGCATCCTCTGATTCTTGTGATGATTGCTCTGACCCTGAGTTTAATCCTGATGGTGAAGTTGTTGATGATGATGATGAATATGATCCTCCACCCTTCTCATATGATGTTGATAACCCGAGAGCCAAGATTGCTAGAAAAATGTCAGGCACAATCATTCCAACTGTGATCAATGCTCTAAATGATAAAGCCAAGAGTATCAAGGACCATGAGGTATTGATATGTGGGGCTGGAAATGCTGAAGTAACTGTGAACAGATTCAGGTACGCAGTCAACTTAGGCCAAAAAACATGTAGTTGTAGGGCTTGGCAAGTAACTGGAAAGCCTTGCACCCATGCTTTAGCTTTCATTTCTAAGATTAGTAGAGAGGTACGAATGGATGACTTTGTGCATGAATACTTCTCTATTGAGTGGTTCAAAAAGGCATATGCATGTTCTTTCAATCCAATGACATCCAAGGATAATTGGCCACATGTTGATTTGGGCTATAAAATCAAGAAGCCTAAATTGAGAAGGAAACCAGGAAGACCAAGAAATTCTAGGATCAAAACCTTTGATGAGGCCACCACTAGTAAGAAAAGGAAACCATGTTCTGAATGTGGTGAACTAGGCCATATAGCCAAGTATTGCCAAGGAGGTCCAACTGCTAGTCAAAAGAGGAACCGCTCATCTTCTCAAAATGAATCATCTTCACAAGCATCAATGTGAGTCATGCTCATTTCTATATATTTTTTTGGTTCTTTACTCTTGATTATTTAATCAACTTGTTTACTGAACCATTTTTCTCCATTCATGTGAAGTGCAAGTGGAAGGGGAAGGGGAAGGGGAAGGGGAAGGGGTAGAGGAAGAGGAAGAGGAAGAGGAAGAGGAAGAGGAAGAGGAAGTGCAAGTGGAAGTGCAGGACCTGGAACTGAAGGAGCAGAAGGGGCTGGAACTGAAGGAAGAGGAAGAGGAAGAGGAGGGAGGTTGGCTGCATTGTTAGGAATAGTGTGATGTATGACACTGAACATGTAATATCTCACTATTAGCTACTGCTTTTATTGGACTTTATGTTGGATGATGGTTGGTGCACTTTCTATTGATGTGATATTATCTATTGATGTGATATTATCTATCTATATTACCCCTGTATTGATACTTTTGTTACACTTTCTATTGATGTGATATTATCTATCTATATTTGCATGTTGTGTGGAATTGTATGTAACAAGTTGTCCAATGTTGCTGCCAATTTTTTTAAAAAAAACAGGGGTAAAATCACAATGTACTCAGAAAAGTAGGGGCATTTTCGCAAGGGCAAAGTTGTCCTTACTAAGCCCATTTAACACCGTTACTCGTTGTTCACGGAGTAGGGGTAAACTGAGCCTTTCTAGTTACAAAGCAGGGGTAAAATCGCAACGGTGACAAAAACGAGGGTAAAATCACAATTGGACTTTAAAATAGGGGTAAGAACGCAATAACCCCATATTTTAAGTATTTCAGGTGTTTTATATGCTTATTGCAATTGTTTCATATGCATGTTGCAAAAGTAGATCGGGGTGTTGCATATGTTGCAATGGTTATAGACGTATATTGCAACCGTTTGTTCCAAATGTTTCAGTTGTTTCTGACATTTGTTGCACGTGTTTTATCTGGGTGTTACATACGTTTCACATTATGTTGCAAGTAGTTAATTCGGATGTTGCATATGTTCTGCAATGGCTACACACGTGTTTTCCTCGTGTTTCAGACCTATATTGTAAGTGTTTTCAATTGTTTTGGACGTATGTTGCAAATGTTTCATCTAGATATTATAAAATTAGATCTGGTGTTGCACATGTTGCAGTGGGACCCATCAACAGTAGCTTGCCCGCCGGCATGTGCGTGGATGTGGAGGGGGCGCGAGCGGTAGGCGCGGGAAACCGTGCAGGCGTAGATCGGATGGAGCGACGCGGGACACGGTGCGGGTGCAGACCCGGAGCAGCGCGAGCACCCACGTGAAGTAGGTGCAGGCGTGCGGGCAGGCGAGCGCCGCAGCATGCCTATGTGAAGCAAGTGTGGACGTCCGGACGCTAGCCCCGGTTTTATTCATCATATATATACTATAAGCACACGTACATGAGATAGCTAAAAAGCAGTCGTGCGTGGTGCATTGTGGAGTTTGTACGCTTGTACTATCCGTTTGGGTACGCCAACTTTTGGTCACTGTAGTGTATACACCATAAGATGGAGGATGGAGGACGTGATCCAAGGCAGCCATCAATGACCTGGGCTGCCTCCGTTCGATGGGGGAAGTGGTGTGGTGCGGGTAGGAGGCACCAGGCCCGTCACCGTCACGGGGAAGGGGAAGGTAGGCACGCAGGATGATGGTCTGGGCCCAAAGCGCCGCCTCCGCCAATACCTTAACCATGGTAATTTTGAAATGTCAAATGCGTATATATTACAGTAATTGGTAGGTAGTTTCTCATCAGTTAGTAGGAGTACAAGTGTATAACTCATGTCCATTGCTAGATGCCACACGACGAACGACGAACAATATATGTAACTGAGAGCAATTTAGAATAGCTAACCAACGCCGCGGGCTCCATGGCATACGGAGGTGGGCAAGGTCACCGCGGAGATGACGAACAGTGCGAGCACGAGCAGACAGACGGTTTTGGTGACGGACGCCATCGCACTTTGGCTGGTTAACTAGCCGCTTGGCCCTCGGAGCACGCTCTGTGATCTTGGAGGCCATTATTTATATATAGACATCGTATTATTAAATTATTTTGATATAAGTGGCCCATGTAATGTAATTAAAGACATGTATATGTTGCCATGCGAAACGTACATGCATGCATCGACAATTTGTTGCTGCGGGTAAGCGTCTTTCAGTTGTCAAGAATTGTTAATTGGACGTACATTAATGAACCGTGGATCAATTAGCTTGAAGAGTCGTCGGTTGTGAGCATCTCCAAGTTTTAAAACTGATTCTCTAAATCATTATTTGAAAAGCGATTTGTTTAAAAGTCACCTTCTATATCTTTTCAGTCTCTAACAGATTTTCTATATCTTATGTGCAGTCTAGAGAGTAGAGAGTCATTCTTGTTTTCTATCTTTGGCTAGCAAGAAATCTAGAATATAAGTTGGCTATATTTGCCTAACCAATTAAAAAAGCTATTAGAGGGTATTTTTCACTAAAATCTCTATTACTAACAATTAGGAAGGATATAGAGAGTTTCTTGAAGTTGTCCACATATTGCATGCATCGGTTGCAGTACCTAAGACTAGTCTTAAATGGTGTGTTTCATTCCATGGTTTCCAAGAGTGTAACGTCATTTTTGTAGGTTTATGTTCATGAATAAAACAGTCTCCTCAGCGAAAAGTTTTATCACACGGTTTCATATGCTAGATACAACATTAAATTGTTGCGTGGTGGTATCAAATATGCATATATGAATTGCGTAGCCAGTTGAAAGCAATGGCAACACTACATCTACAAGATTTCACAATAGAAAGGTTCTGTGATCTTGGAGTATATATGCTACTATCTAGTAACTGCTTGCTGAAAAGCTCTGTGATCTTGGAGGAGGCCATATTTATAGGCATCATATATCACACGGCAGCATAAGAAAAACAAAGGCATTTGTAGCAGCGGAGTCAGTGATTTCCCTTTATATTTTCTCTGTTCTGTTCGTTTGTTTATTTGTTTTGTTTTGGAAAGCAGAGCCATTATAATTTCAGTGTTAGAGTTGATGGCCAGCAAACCAGTGCGTTAGGAACTTTTCCTCTGATGTCTGATCGGAAAGGCGACCGGCCGCACCGGCGACGACTGCAAGCGCACTGCGCACCTCAGGTCTTCGTTTATTTGTTTTGTTATTGAACCGGGCGAGACCGGCAAAGGAAACGAGTCAACGGAGCACGGGGGACGAAATTATTAGCAGTGGCGAAGCTAGAGCAAACGGGTGGGGGGTGCACAACTTTATCATAAACATAGTGACACATATGATGTTCAAACAAATAGCATAACTAACTCACAATTTTTAACATAAAAAATCAACATGCAGTAATGGCAATGTGATTTTAGTCAAAACATAAGTAAACTGGTAGGTCAAGGGTAATAACACTCACCGTTTATAACAAAATAAAGACGTACATTCATCACTGTAGTGTAGTAATTGAAATAATGCCAAAACGACGAATAAAATATGTGATCCAACATAAAGAAAAGAGAATAAATAGGTCAATTATTTAGCAAAGAAAATGAAGAATTATACATTGAAAGTAGATGCATTATATTTTTATTACCTTTTAGAGATCATATTTACGCTTTTTCCTTCCATGTTTGTGAAACGACGAACCACGGCTTTCCGTTTGAAATACCTCTCCACGGTTACCTAATATTCATTTATTTGCATAATAAAAATGTAGTTCAAAATAATTTCATTGAGGATGAACTCAAACTTGAGAATAATTGAATAAATACTCACTCGATGGACGGCGGCGAAGTAGCAGGTGCAGGTGTCGGGCAGCCACCGGTCAGCGACTCAGCGAGGCGGATGGCTTCGTGCCTTCGTGGAGCGCCAGGACGAGCGCCTCGGAGGCGGAGGGCGTACTGGACTACTGGTTGCGGAGCAAGGCGGACGGCTTCGTGGCGTCGTTGGGAGCCTGAGACATGCGCCACGGCTTCGTGGCGTCTGCAGCGGAGCGCCGGTGCGAGCGTGCGGTAGCGGCTTCGTCTGATCGTCTCGTATTGGCAAGGGAAGGCAGCTGGGTAGGCGATCCGTCGCTCACTCTCCTCGGTCCTCGTGCAGTCGTCGCGCGGAGGAACCGCGAGTCCGCGGCATGCGCGTGTGCGATGCTTCGACTCCACTCTCCAAGCCTGAAGGAAGTGGCGCTGTGGGCTTAGGCCTGGTGGGGGTGTCTCGTATTGGGCTGTGGGGGTGCCTACTGGGCCAAATCTTCTTACTCACTGAGAATTTCTGGGATTTTGGGGGTGCCTGGGCACCCACAGCCCACAACTGGACTTCGCCCCTGATTATTAGGTATTCGTCGTGCAGAAAATATATATGTGCATCCACCGATCGAGCATCTTTGCACTATGCCGCACCAGGAACGACCTTGACCTTAAGCTAGGACTGATTAGTGACTACGTGGAAATGAACAACTATCAAAAAGCGACCGTTCTAGTGTATTTGGAAAATGAGAGCTCAAGTTGGCCCACGCAGCTAATTGGATCAACCCAACCATTTCTAATCCTGTAAAAAGGTGAAGGTAACAACTAGTTTATTTGAACCATCATGAACATGTTGTGTTATTACTTGTTATTACTGGCATTACTGGGTCCTTCATTACTGGTTTGTGTCACAAACAATGATGACACACGACATTACAACTGGTTATGCTTGGTAGCATTCACAACGGTACATATTAGCCAAAACTATAAATTTGTTTTTGCTATAGAAACTGCTATAGAAAACTATGCATTGGGATGATTAGGTCTAAACTAAGATTAGTCATTGGTCACTATTGTGTGTCTCTATCGAAAATCAAAACCTCTTTTGATAGAGCTTTTATTGTAGCTTCCCCACTAGCCGAACACATAAGAACATCTTATGAAGTCAAAAAGAAGTTAAAACAGTGAAGCGGAAGTTTTTTTTTATCAGGTGAAGCGGAAGTTGAAGCCACCAAAACATGTGGCTTTTTCTAGCTTCTCTGTCTTTGAAGAAGACCAAGCCCTGCAAGAAGGCACCTTAGTTTTTGTCCTATGGGTTGGTGCCATATATTGCTTCAACTTCATGTCATCTGCAACCAAATTAATTGACAACCAAATGATTACCGCACATCTATATGTAACCTAGTGCTTGATATAAGACTTAGAGTCGGCATTTTAGGTTTGTAGTTTTCTTTATCATTATATTTTTTGTGCTAGTGTTACTTAATGTAGCAATGTGCTACAAATACGTAATGACGATTACTTTCCGATCTCTGTACTCTGGTTTTTATCAATTTATTTATATATAATATATAAACTTCAAAAAGAAAACATGCAACTCTAGCTTCCATTGGGGATATCGGTTATCAGTTATTTCAAAGCAGTGAGCAAACACAAATGACTGGTGGGACACTCCTAATAAAAAAATATATTTGTACTATAAATACAAATATTTGTAGGGATGCGCCGAAGAGGCAAATCATCTACAATGAGAACATGATCCGTACATGGGCTAAAGGGATATTTATTCTCGAGCGACTGAACACTTAACGGGCCTCCAACATAAAGGTCACTAGCAGAGTCTATGTACACATAGAGACGAGGCCATATATACGTATCATGTGGTTTATTCATAGTCAAAAACCAGTGGCAGAGTTAGAATTTCAAACTGTCTATTCTCAAGATAAAAGGCGTAAACACAAAAATATATATGACAAGATAAATATGAGTGCAAATGGACACTAATTGATTTGTTTTAGCTTTATTTCAAACTCCATTAGCAGATGCTATTCATCAGTATCTAGGGGGTGCAAATACATCGTCTTCTCAAAAGTTTTAAATCAATGATTATATCTAAAATATTATCATATATGTATTTCCTGTGCTCTCTCATTTACTTTAGCGTCGCCACTTTCTGTTACTCTGTCTGTTCCAAATTATAAGTCATTTTGGCTTTTTCTCGATATATAACTTTTGCTATATATTTAGATATAGGTTATGTCTCAATACATAATGAAAGTTATGTATCTGGAAAAGTTCAGAACATACAAGAGCATGCCATTCATATTCATGCCACTACCGACCATCGAACTCCAGTTTTATTCGCATACAGTATTGTAAAACACAGGTACATATGAGACGGTACGGTGTTATCCACTTATATTGTACTAGCTAACGTATAGTCGTTCATGGATCCAACATTATACTATCATATCCGTCTCGGATGTACTAGTAGTTGCCAATAGGAGTATTTTCTTTACCGTGCCATACGAGTACTACGTGATTGACGAGGCAGCGATCAAGGACGTGAGGTTTCTCCATTCGAATGTGCAGCGGGTGTGGCAGGGTAGTGGCTACCAGGCCCGCCACCGGGGCGGTACGCGTAGGGTTGGCCAGGCCCGCCACCGGGGCGGTTCACGTAGGGATGGCCAGGAACTGGGCACCACGGCCCATTGCACGCAGGACGGTCTGGGTTCAAAGGCTCGTAACCAATGGAACCTGGCCCTGAAAATGCATAAATATACAAGTATAGTACTAGGAATGAATATATGATCCATCATTCATTAAATGCCACAAGACGAACAAAGGATGAGCAGTTGAGAGTAGCTAACCAACGCCTCGGGCTCCATGGCAGACGGAGCGCGGCAGGATCAGCGCGGAGACGACGAACAGAGCGATCTGCAGGAGCACGAGGAGACGGGTGGTTTTGCTGGAGAACGCCATCGCGCTTTGCCTCGCAGCGATTGCTCTGATGACTGAGTGACCTCGGGGAGGGGCAGTATTTATATGCATCTGATCGCAGAGCAGCATAAAAATGAAAGGCATTTATTTGTGTGAGCGGAGATGGTAATTTCAGTGTAGTACACTAAGTTGACAGTCAGCAAGCCAGTGCGTTGGGAACTAATTTTTCCTCGTGAGATAACAGATGACCGGCCCACCTGCATGCAAGCGCACCGTAGTAGTGGTAGCGGGGCACTGTTCGGTTCCAGCTGGCTAAACTTTAGTCAGCTAGTTAGCTAAAGTTTAGCCGGCTAAAATTGAGCTGAGGCTTTTTAGATCCTCTAGCTAGTAGCTGAATATTGACCCTACTGCCCCTTTCTTTATCAAACACACACGCGTTCTCTCTCCTTCCCTTCCTCTTGCCCTAGCTCCGAGCCCCGGTGCCCGAGTCCATGGCGAGTGACAGCGAAGGCGCCACAGACCAGCCGCTCACAGGTCAAGCTGCTCTACATATCCTCTGGTGATGAGGACGACAACCCCCGCTGGGGCTTGGATCCGGTGGTGATGCGCCCTCCAACCTAGCGACGACGAATCGATGCGGTGAGCCATGGGAGCTCACCGTGCGCGTGGAGCTCCTAGGGTGGAGCTTGCCGCAAGAGACCTAGATGCGGACGCGGACGTGGACGCCACCAGCGTGCCGACGATGGGGCCCATGAGGATAGGCCCACAAACACGCCCTTGTTGAAGCACACCAGCGCTAGCACCACGGTTGCACATCCGTCGCCCACCGCGGCGTACCCGAGCCCGGCCTCCACCACCGGGAACACGCCGTGGCGGAGCAGCACACACTAGAGCCGCGGGTCAAACCGCCCACTCGTGGGCAGCAGTCGCGCCTTGAGCTCCGCGAGGAGCGCACGCGTGACATCCGCCTTGCCACAGCGCAGCGCGACCACGAGGCGGGCGATGGCTTCACGGTTGACCCACGCTAGGATCTCGCTGGCACCGGCACCAGCCACGTGCGCGACCACCCACCACACGCCACACTGGCGGCACCGCACGCAAGGGCAAGGAGCCATAGTGGGAGCATAGGTCAACGGAGCACGAGAGGGCTCTGAACCGGCATAGGAGGTGGTGCAGGGCTCGGGTGGCGCACCCAGCCCCAAAACCAACCAACTCCCCAGAGTTGGGTCGGGGACCGCTGAGCAATGCACCCAACAAGGGTCCCCCGAGCTCAGTGCGCTCACCGCGCCCGACCTATGGTTGCAGAAGGTCAGCCCCAAAAGGTCATCCCGAGAGGATCCGGGCCTGCTATCGAAGTCCCTAGAAGGGCGTGGTGCTCCGGGTGATTAGGTGGCCCTGAGCCAGAGCCTAGACGCTCTCGATCTCCTGAACCACGGCAGGTCCCAACCAAAAACGTGGGTGCCCCGAGCCCAAAGTTGGTAACTCCTAGACGAGTTCATCGAACCCTCGCTTGGGACGCAGATCTATGCAACATGGGAACAGAGAAGGGGTCAGCACCTCTACCACTTGGCCTCGATAGCCAAACGCCCCTATCACACTAAGGGCAAAAGCCCCACATAGGGCGACACGCTCCCGTCAGCAGAAACCGTCTCCACCATGACTAGTTTGGTCACTAGAAGATCGAATTTAGCTCTTTGTCGCCATCATGAATTAGGCTAAGTGAGGCTACGAAGGGCTCAGGGGCTCCTGATGAGATCCTAACATATGAGTATGTTAAGCCTCGGGATCAATGGTTCCCAACCGAAGGGACCCCGCAATTGAACCCTCTAGGATCGCCCGAGGGTTATACCCATTGGGTACGCTCGCGCGCACCCTCCGACCAAGAGACCTAGCCGAGCCTGGGCATGGCATAGCCCCCACACAGGGCCTAGGGGCTTGCTCGGGCTTCAGGCTCCCGATCGACGACATGCCTGAGCTCGGGCCTTGGCTCCTGCTCAGCTTGTGACACCAGCCAAGGCCTGGGTGTAAGAAGACAAGCTCAAGCCATCGAGGCTCAGGGGCTCCAAGACGTCGCGCCCTGGGCGTGGCCCTGTCAGCCACTTCCGCGATAGGGTCACGCATGAGGCGTGACACAAGAAGACAAGCTTCCCATGACCTCCAAGGGCTAGGCGACTCCTGGGCCCGCGTGTCAGCCCCTAGAGCCGACCTCCTTCGCCACCAAGAAGACTCTAGAAGGTCCACCTGAGGGAGGCTGGTCCAAGCCGACACCGCCTGACACGCAGAGTGTTAGAACAGAGTAGCCGGACGATGCCCAAGGCTTCTTTGGCACCATGACACTGCCACGGTCCATAGAGCACCGCTGCAAGACCCTCTTGGACTCTAGTGTTTGTATACCATAGACTCATCTCCCCAAACCGCCATGTACCCGCTATCTCAACATATAAGGGATATGGTCAGACATAGAGGGGAGAGAATGATCCAAGATAGATCATTCCATTCCATTCCATCTGCTCCTGCTTAGCACTGAGGGCAGGGGAACCCAGAGGGAGTGGCACAGAGCTCCTCCACCGTATCCCGTCATTTTCCTCCTCTCCAACGAGGGGAAGGCTCCACCAGTGGTGAGGCAACCTTAGGATTAACACCGAGCTAACCCCCTACCAAACGTCTCTTTACACTCTGTTGTAAGCCCCTGATTTTGGGTGCTCTTGAGTATAAGGATCATCAGCTGATGGATGTAGGGCATCGATTGGCCCAAATTAGGATAAACAGTTGCGTCTTCTCTGTGATTCTTGTGTTCCAAAGTCTACCCAAGCCATCGGAGACCCGTACTCTAACTGACTCGAACAACTATGCTTGCCACTGGCGCACCAGGCAAGAGGCAGCGTCAAGTGCGATTTAGGCTCTACGGTGGCCAAAGCCACCCGCCTCATCGCCGGAGCAAGCAGCACTGCCCTAGACGGCGGCATCCGCTTCCTCAGCAAGTTCTCTATCATGGCCGAAGTGCTCCTTGATGTAGGAGCCCTGCATAGAAAGGGGGCCACCCAGCGAAGGGATCAACATGCTAGCTCCATAGATAGCTAAGTTCCTCAGCCGTTAAGCTTTTTCCATGCGTTCTTCACCTCCCAAATTGCCACTAAGGAGCACACCCACCCTCCTCAAATTGACCCGCTTTCGAGGCCACGGACTTCCTTGCTCTGATCTTGTGGCCTGGGAGCAAAGCCACCCTGATTCTCCCTCTCCTGACCACTGGCTAGGATAAGCTAATGCCCTAACACCATATGGGCATTACCTAGGCTAATGGAGCTAATAGCTGACGACCACTGGGCTCAGGAAGAGGGAAGCAGGCGCCAGGGATGCCCCCCATTAAGACAAACAGAGCATTGAGTGGGAGCGGCGATGAAAGCACGAAGATCTGGTAGGTGGGCGTGCCCTCAGTGTCACATTGTTCAAAAGGGGGACAAAACCCTAGAATCACAACAGTAGAGTTTACAACCTAATACTTGTGCAGGTCACAGGGGACACCGGAGGGTCAGCGAGCGCATCGTCCTCTTCTGGATACTTGTCGTTTAGTAGCAGCTTGTCGTCGACGATGCCTGCTGGAATAGCAACTAGAGGTGCCACCGCGCTCTTGGCTTCCTCTAGCTCCTTGTCAGAGGTCTCCTTGGGCACCTGTTGGCGGTCTTTATTGGCATATTTATACCACCAACATAAGTCCAAAAAGGAGAGAATTATACACTTTTACACACATATACCTTTGCTACTAACCTATTTCCACTTGTACCGAAAGTTTTGACATGTCACAGGAATCTACACCGAAAACAAGCGAAAAGTATCAAAAAGGCGCTTTCACAGAAGGCGTAAAGGAGCAAGGGGAGGAAGAAGCCCACACACGAACACAACTTGGGCTGACCCACCTCACCACTGCAGTCCAGGCCCAGATGGCGGCCTGCAAGACGAAGCGGAGGCCGAGGGGGCTCGGCCTAGGCGCGGGTGCGCCCCCTTGCCACTACCTCGGCCTAACTCGCTCGTGTCGACATCATTAACTCAAGGGCTAGTGGTGCGGGGGTGCGCTGGGGAATATTCCCCCCTAACCGTCTGACCAAGCCCTATATAAAGAGGGGTAGGGGTGCTCTCACACCACACAGACCTTGATCTCCACCCTCCATCTCCCTCCTCCTCACTCACTTAGCTTAGTAGAAGTAATATAGAGGAGTAGTAGAGGTACCTTGGAGGGCTTGGCTCCTTGGAGAAGAATTTGGTGAGAAATACAGGAATATCTTTTGTCCAAAAGTCATGTCTTCATCATATCAATATAGTTGTTGCTATGAAATAGAGTATAGTCATGTTGATATACTCATGATATATGAACTGGAATATAGTCCCTATGTCATGATCATATTACACTTGACTAGTGTTGGCGGTTCTTAACTCGAATCCTACCCCGCCAACATTCGAATCAAATCACCAAAAACAATGTAGATAGAACTTTGACACTAACATTTTCCAAAGTTTTGGTGGATTCAAATATTTTGTAGGGCATATATGGAAACATGCTACAAATGGGCCAAAAGAGAAGAAAAGAACAAGAAAATAAAAAAAAACATTTTGGCCCAAAGGCAAAACAAGAAGAAGCCCAAACCAGCGAAGCCGAACCAGGCCAACCCACCTCGGAGCCCACATCCAGGTCCAGCAGAGGACCCACAGGTCAGAGTAGGGTGAGGGGGGCAGCACCTAGGGCGTGCCCACACCCTAGACATGCCCACGCCTTCACCTCTGCCAAATGGGCCCCCCTCGCTCTAGTGGTTTGGTATTGAATAGGGGCTGGCGATGCGGGGGTGGATCTAAAAATATTACCCCCAAACTGACCTGCCAAGCCCCTATATAAGAGGGGGAGGGGCTCCTCTCATAGAGGAGAACTCATACACAATAGGAGCAAGAAAGGTGAAGCTTCCAAGCTAGCTTCTAGCTAGAATAGAATAGGAAGTGAGTGAGGGAAAGGTTGGAGAAAGAGCGGACTTGGTCCCTCTACCTTGGGTGTCCAGTTTACCGAGTATGCTAGGAGGACAGAGTACCAGGCTTGTCAGCTCCCTCCACTTGTACCTCGACGATCGTCTTACCAATTGGGGTAAGAAGTTCGTATTATTCTATTGATTGATTACTTTTGCACAAGTTATCATTATCGCTATACTCTTGTGGGTTCATCGTCTATCCCCGTGATGGAGATTCTAGTAGAGAACTCCTGATAAGGATGGAAGTTCCTAGCTAACGCTAGAATTGTAACCGATAGTGTAGACGTGGTGTTTGAGCTAGAAGTTACCTTCGTTTGCCTCATACTCCAGAGTTGAGGGGTAGGCGGCAGGTGGTGACAGCCCTGTCCATCCTTTGCACTCCCCCACATTCGAGTATAGCGTAGAGCTACAGGCCAGCATCGCTTGGCAAACCAGGTGATCACCGGTGCCTAAAACAAGGTTATAATGATAGTGCTATCTTGACTTAAGGAATATACCTTTAGAAGAACCTCACAACCCAAGTTATCCTTCTCCTATTCTTGGGAGAACTAGCTAAGAGACAACCTACAAAACCGTTCCTCGAGAAAATACGATACCCTGCTTACCACCGAGTGAAGTGCTACAACGGTCTTTCTGTGCGCTTGCGGATTTATCTGCTTTCGCTAAGAAGCACCAACATACACTCCTAATTTGTTGCCTACAAATCCGAAGAGACAGAGGCGTCTGAGGGACCTGTTCACTCCTAGGACATAGGGTCTAGACTTAGACTTATTTTGGAGTTCATGGAGTTGTTGCACTTGTGGTTGAAAATTTATGTTGCTGATGTTGAAGACTTTCGTACGAATTTGTAAACTTAATTAAGTCATGAACTTGTGCCCTTGGTCAACTTATTTGCTTCATGTCGAACTTATGTTGAACGAATCTTGTCATGTTGAACTTGTCTAGTCATGAACTTAATTAAGTCTTATGTAGCAGTTTGTAAACTTGTGCACTTGGTCGACTTATTTGCTTCAAATTCATTTAAACTGCATCGAGCCTAGATCATGTAACACCCTCGGTGTTACTGCGCAAGTAACGCACCAAAGCATATCTTGAACATCGCCTATGTGTGTTTTTGCACGTGTTGAAGTGCGTAGAACCAATTGAGTAACTTAAAATAATTAAAAAATGGTGAATCGAAGTTGGTGCATGAGTCCTTGTTATATCACTTACAGTTGAAAACGAATTTCTATCAAGCGAAAATGCTATAAAACATATACGTGAACCCTAAGTAAAATGTGAAGTGCAAAGTGTGTAGTTGGCAATGCAACTTTTGTTTTAACAAAGTAATATTGCTAACTGGTGTTTCTAATAGCTCGGGAACGAAACTTAAATTAGGGTTCAATCAAGGACTTAGCAAAATTGTCAGCTTTGAAAACGGTTGACGAGGCCGTGTTGGTGAATTCGTTTTGTGAAATCTAGTTGGAAGGTGGCAACATGTTTTGGCTTGGGTCGATAGTCTAGTGTACCTTCTATGTGATGGAGAAGGTCGTTTGGTTCCTAGTCTAATCGTTTAGTCATTATAAGGGCTTTAAAAATCGTGCTTGTGCTTTGTCTCGGCTTGTTGGCTAGCCGGGCGCTGTCACCGTGACGTCGCGCTCGACGTGTCGTGCTGAGCTGCACCGTGTGTACGCATGCTGCCATGCGGGGGCCGGCCGAGGCCGTCCTAGCCTGGCCGTGGCCCAGTCGTGTTTTGTCCACTGTGGCCGCAGCGCATGTTGCTGGTCACGCGCGGGCTACGGTGCCCCGCTGCCACTGGTGCTCTACCTCGCTACCCAGCTTCGGCCGACCGCCCTGACCCACCACTACCGCTGCTCCACGGGCCATCGCGCCCTAGCACGCTGTTGCTGTTGACATCGTGCGATGCTTGCCCTCCTCATCATCGTGTCCGTGCTTGGCCGGTTGCTAGTTCCCGGCACCGCAGCCGTGTGGGCCTAGGTGATCGCGTGTAGGGGCACGCTGCCGTGGCTTAGGGTTCACCGCCCACCACTCCACCTTGTCTAGCCCATGTCAATGAGCATCGCGTCACCTTAATTCCCCCACCATGTTACCTACTCAGAGCCAAGGATTGCCATGCCGCCTAAGCCAATCACTATGGAGACTCCCCTATCTCCTTACCGCCTGAGCTGTGGACCATAGCCAGTCCGACCTGGCAGTGCTCGTCCCATGCTCATCCTTCATGGTGGTAGCATCGCAGCAACCTTGTCCACCTCCCCATACCCGCATCGATTCGGTGGAGCCCCAACGGCCGCCAATTTTTGGAGTGTAGGTCTGGCTGCGCCATTATAGGGTGTTTTTTCCCTCTTCATGGTTGGCTTCACTCATCTATCCCCAAACTTGATTCGTTTCATTGAGTGGTCCACATCGAGCTCCTCTACGCTGTGCGCCTCTTGGTTGGAGTTGTGGTGCCCCCGTTCCTCCGGTGACGCGAACGTGTCCGCCAGGGACGCCGTCGCACCTCTCGGGTTGTGCGTGGCCAGCTCGTGTCCAAGCAGCTCCCGGCTTGCCATCGCCTCAGCGGGGTTCGTGGTAAGTCACCAATGCTAGTAGGCCATCTTGTTTGATTTGCCTTGATCGTAGCTCACCGAAACAGTGGCGCCGCCCTTTTAGTTGTTCGCCGTCGTGGAGGAGTGACCCTACTGCGTCCCCAGACATGTGCCTCTACCCTGCGTCGTGCGTAGGTCCCAAGGTGAGGGTCAACCTCCTAGTTTGCCGCATGTGGGTCTAGGTTGGCCAGTGTAGTGGTTTTTGCCGGTGTGCGCCGTGCCGGAGCACGGGAGGCTATCCAGGGACCTTGCCGTTGCAAGGGTAGGTTGTTTCAGTGTTCTTGCAAAACCTGTGACTAGCAGAATAGTATAGGATGAAGCGTGTGTAATTCGGTCTAGTGCGAGGGTGGTTTTGCAAGTTCACCAGCGCGTGGGCTTTCCTTGGTCGTGGGCCGCGTCACGGTCGTGGACCTGCCAAGTGGGGCGTGCAGTTGGGCCGCACCGGGAGAACAGATTTTCATATTCTAGTGATTTAAGAAATGCTTTGGTAAATTAGTTTTAGGGCTAAACTTTGATAATTTGTAACGACTTGTGTAGATGTCCAAAAATAGTGAAACCACTTTAGTTGAGTCCCTAAATTCATGTTCTATCAGTTGGTGAATTCCATTTGTGCATTGCTGTGATGATGCTAGGTCTATTAAATCAATGCAAAAGACAACAAATATTAATGCACCCAATCTTGTAGAAATTTTTGTGGCAAATCTAGAATAGCTTTAGCCCTAAAATCTTACCATAGTCTCATGATATTAGTAGGTGATTGCTGTAATTTTTGTAGCCTTTGAATAGCTTGTTTGATATGGTAGCTAAGTTTTCCTAGTAGTGCTATGTTGTAAATCAATAATAAAAAGATGATATGCATGTTAGTTGCTAGAGAATGCATGGTTGGATCGGTCCAATTTTACTTAGTAGAATTAATGGGCAACTTAGCGTATTAGCCATCTGAATTAGCTAATAGCTTAGTATTTGTTGCTATCTTTTAAGAGCTGCTGTTGTCACCTTATTAAGTGCCGCATTATTATTTCATGCATGTAGATCACGAGGTAGTTGAGTACGTTGCCGCGGAGGAGCAAGACTACGAGGAGATCATCGAAGAGTACGAGGAGATCTTCGTGCCGGAGGAGTTCTAGGAGCCACCCGTGACTGACACCTCTGACCTTGCACTTGCCCAAGGCAAGCCCCGGTGCATAACCGTATTTTTGATAATCTTTATATATATATATATGTATACATATGTATATATATGTATATACATGTGTATACATATGTATATACATGTGTATACATGTGTATACATATGTATATACATATATACATGTGTATACATATGTATATACATATATACATATGTATACATATGTATATACATATATACATATACATATATACATATATATATACATATACATATACATATATATATATATATATATATATATATATATATATATATATATATATATATATATATATATATATATATATATATATATATATATATATATATATATATATATGTGTGTGTGTGTGTGTGTGTGTGTGTGTGTGTGTGTGTGTTGCGCATTTACGTTGAAGGAATGTTATGATACGCACATGCATAGACATACCTACCTATGAGTCTTACTAGTGCATGATCGCGTAGTGGATATGCTTAGGTTTATCAGTAGCGTGGGTAACCTGTCGTTACTCACAATATGTGATTATTATTATCATAATTCTCATAATATAATGGTGGAAAGGAAATGGTGACCGGGAGGGATGTGGTATGGGTATTGATGGGTGTAACAGGTTGTGCCTTGCGGCCATGGGGCATAGCTTGGTTGCACTAGTTTCCCTGTCTGTGTCGATTAAGGACCGTTTATTGCATGGACCCTGGTCAAGTCATAGACTTATTATCCTGAGCACATACTTGCTTATGGGAGCGGGAAGACTTGTTACTCTCTTTTCATGGGCTCCAACTCTTTCTAGACTGACTGGTTAGAAGTGGGGAAAGGTGAGGTCTAAGCACCGCATTGAGGCCGGGCCTCAAGTGTGGGGGCTTGGAGTCCAAGTTTAGACGGGGACCTGGAACCCGCGACAGGAGTGGAACAGGTGGTCTCACTTGTGCCTGGGGTGCAAGCGAGGCATGTGTTTTTCGGGATACCTAGCTGGGCACATTGATTCACGAATCACCATTTCTACATGATGGTACAGCTTGACTACACTCTGGTACCGTAGTAAGAACCGGCAGATGAAAGATGAAAAATGGCTCTGATTGCTCAACCCTTGCTTGATTATGGACTAGGTGCTTACATAGAATGTTGAGTAACAAATAAAATATGGCTGCTAAGAATCTAAAGAATTAAGGACACACGCTTAGCATTGTTTTCTGCAACCAAAACCCACAAGCCATAAAGCCTATCATATTCCTTGAGAGTCGGGAAATATATTCCTAGTCAGGTAAGTCTTGCGAGTACATTGTGTACTCAGGGTTATTTTTACCCCTGTTGCAGGTGCACCTTGAGCAGATAGGCCTTGTGTGGAGGATTCTTCTGGTGGGCACAGACAAATTCTCATTTCATTCTGCTAGGTGTTTATTTTATTTCCACTATTACTTTATCGCACTCTGAACTCGGGTATTGTAATAAATGATTTCTGAGACTCTATGTTGTATGAAATGGACTAAGTATTGTAAGCTTGTACTCATTATTGGATCCCGGGTGTAAAATATGGATTATTTGGGTTCTCTCGTTGGGTGTGCCCGACGGAACTGCTCGGTTTAGCTCACTTTTAGGGTACTTAGTGTCTAGTGGAAGACAAGTACCTCCGAAAATGTGTTAAATCGGGCGGTTCTGCCACACCTCAGTGGTTGTATTGACATGCTGTGGAGGCTGCTGCTCGGCTTTGGTCTGCTAGAAACAGTGTCCAGGCATTGTCACGCCATTAACCATGGTGCGTTAGCTTGCCACACCGTTTTCCTTGGCGTGTCAGGCTTGCCGCACTGTTTGCCCTGTCGCGTCAGGCTTGCCGCACCGCTGGTGCTGGCGTGGCAGACGCTAGGCCAGACTGAGCGCAGCACATGCCTTACATGGTGAGGATCCAAGGGAGTTTCTCGTAGGTCTTGCTAGCAATATTGGGTTAGACAAGTTTCATGCTGCCACTCTTATATATACATGGATTTACCTATACATAGCTGCAAGGAACATAGCTGCAGAGATTCCATGTTCTTGCAATGTTCACTCACATGGGCCTCCGAAGATGGTTAAATGGAAACAGTGTTTGTTACATGGGTACAATACATCAATAGTTCAAATGAAACACAAGACAACACAATGAAAGTTCTAGTACATAACAACATTGTTCATTACTAAAGCATGGAACTACCAAAGCAAAAGCTTGGAACTACCACATGGCATAATAAGAAATCCTCAATCAGAAACATAATCAGTAAGCAACTCATCGTCTGAGTACCAGTCCTCTATCACAACCTCGTTCATGTGGCTAGACTCACCCGCATTGCCCTGATCTGCTTGTCACCTGTAGTAAGCAACCTCCACTTCTTCTATGGCCTGAGACAAGAATGTGTCCTTCTCCACCTCATTCATGTGGCTAGGCTCACCTGCATTGCCCTGATCTCCCTGTCGCCTGTAGTAAGCGGCCTTTGCTTCATCTACGGCCTAAGACAAGAATGCGTCCTCTTTCGCCTACAAGCCTGCCTCTGCTAGAGCGAGGATCTCGCTTAGTCTGCTAGTGTCATCCTCATCCTCCTTCGCCTGTAAGCCCATCTCTGCTAGAGCGATGAGCTTGCTCAATCTGCCAGTGTTGTCCTCATCCTGGTCCCCTCATCGGCCTCCATGATCTGAGATAGCACAGGGCATCCACCTCTCATTATGTGCTCATGTAACTTCTTTTCCTGAAACCTTGCACAAGGCACCTCTATGGCATGGTCCTCGCTGCATCCAATCTCTTCATGTATAAAATGCAACCAGTTAGCAACGCGATTATATTACATTTAAAAGCAGGCAACAAAAATAACAAGTCTTTCAATCACTCACTAGCACACAATGCACCAACATAGTCGTTCAAGACCTGCATCTATACTCTTGCCTCCTTCCTTGTACTCTCCTCCTCTACCTTCCTCTGTCTCTCTAGCCTCCATTTGTCACACCTAACACCAATCGGGTTACGAAAACCACGTTGTCTAGCAAACTCGCACATCTTCTTTATGTGGTCTTTAATGAAGATGTCAACGAACTGAGGTCCATAACCAAACTTTCGAGCAATTACTTGCTTCACCTTGATTGTATCCAAGAACTTAGCTTGACCATCATAAGATTCCCACTTACATTTCCTAGTGCTCTGTTCAAAGGAAAAATTATATCATAAGTCATTATAGAATAAAATTCAATTTCATGTTTTCCACAATAATAACCAAACTCATCATAGTCAACCATATGGCCACACCAATGGCCTATTCCAAGCTCTGAAGGGACTAGGCTGTAGTTGGCTTTACCACCGCATTCGCACAAGATAGGGGTGCTTCGATGACTATCCTTTCTTTCTTGTTTTCCTTTGCCTTTGGCTTTGGTCAATGATTCTTAGGACCATAGAGCCACTCTTTGAAATGACACTTCACAAATCCATACACCTAAAAGGGGAGACATTAGTACATTCACACATATAGCTAGCTCAACATTTCAACAGATACACTTTTCACTTACTTCGTGCTTGTTGGGACACACAAACTCCAACATATTCTCAGGGTTTATCATAGCTCAATCTCTGCAATCGCATAGAGGAGGTTCCTTGAGTCATCTAACTATGGCTCGGTGGTTCTCCTTAGCCATCATTGGTGGGGGGTTAGGGGGAGGTGGAACCCAACGCTCGAAGTGCTCATGTGGATGTCTCCCTCTCTACCAATTGTCAAAAAGAAGGTACCTTAGATCAAACTTGTTTGGACCATCAATCCATTGAAAGAAAAAGCACCTCTCATGGTCCTACACAACAAGATTCCAATAAAAATATTAGTAAACTACTAACACAAATGAACAAAGAAAGATAAGGAAACAATTACCACATTAAAACGACTGCATGTGTAGAAGCAATGCGCAGCTGTGTCTGCATGTCTCGATTGAAATCCGTGGGCTGCGAAACCACAGTCATAGTTAGGGACAGAGAGGTCAGGAGGGACAGAGGCATCTATGCTAGACACATCAGGGTGTACTTCTCTAGGATGATCCCATTTTTGCCAAAACTGCTCCCAATACATGCCTTGCATCTAACAAAATAGTTGTAATTTAAAACCAATCACAACATCACAAATTAATGTAAAACAAAAAAATACTAAAGCAATTAAAGGTGAACCATTTGCATTCAAACAAAGAAAATATAACCTGCACTTAGGAACCAAAATTTACCTTCAACTAAACATGGTACCCATAGCTCTAACTAACTAATTAGCCTTCACGCAGAGAAAATAAACTAATCTTTTCCTTCAAACCCTAAGTACTGATTGTTCATAAACATACTATTCCTCTAAACCCTAGCTACCAATCCTAATCTTTGAATCCATAATTCAAACAACAAATAGGAGCATCAATACCTTGACCGAGGCCGAGGAGAAGCTTGGGGGTTGGAAGGAGGTAGGCAGCAAGGGAGGGCCGGGCGGTGGCAATTCTCGGGGGAGGCGACCGGTGGCGGTGCGGCCTCCTAGAGGCCACCTGGGAGGGAGGGAGGGATGAAGGGCGGGGGAGGCAGCCGACAATGGTGTGGCCTCCTAGAGGCCGCCTGGTAGCGAGGGACAGCGCTGGAGCACACCTAAAATTGTTAAGGAACTAGCAAGGCTATTACTTAGTGAATTGATGATCACTAGTGATGCTGCCAAGTAATACCAACAAGGCACTTCTAACACCGTTGCTAGGGACACAAACCTAGTAACGATGCTTGGATTTGTTAATCGGTATTTTGGCGCTGTAACACCCTAGGTGTTTGTCACTCACTAAGCAGTGGGGTTGAGCTCAAACATGATAGATTAAATGGAGATGAGCCTAATCTAAACTTGGATGTTACTCCTTTGCTTTGGATATAGGACATTTTCAAGGTATATGCTTGGGTGGTGTTATGACAATATCTTCATGAGTCTCACATCACCTTATATCTATAGTGAACCCTGGAAAAGTTTCATGAAGTTTGGAATCAAAAAGTCGCATGAAATGATAAGTTATATGCTTGTTTGGATTATAACTGAAACATGCATTTGAACACAGGGAAACATGCCTTACATTCCATGTGAACTAGTGTTTATGCAACATACAAATGTAACAGGTGCAACACATCTTGGACACATGTGGAACAACCTAGTGAAAACATATGTAGCATGTACCTTGAAGCAAACACATGAAATAGTTGAAATAGAGCTTTGAAACAAGCATTTCAATTATAGTGATTTCTATGTTTCAGTGCACGCGAGGTGATGAGGTCATGACCATGCTTGGAGAATTACATGGAGGCCAAGGAGATCAGCAAGGACATCCAAATCGAGAAGGAGGCCCAAATCTTATTCGGTTCGAGTCACCAAGGTGGAGGCCCAAATCAAGTTTGAGTCCACCTCGGAATCCAGGACCAGTCTGCCTTGAACTGGTCACCCAGGATGCGTACAGACTCTGTTTTTGATGATCCATATATGGATGGAAAGCTTATTTGATAAGGAATCCAACCCAAGTGGTCCTACGTCAAAATATGTTCGGAATCAATGGGAATCGTCGAAACAAATCACCATCCAGAATCTGTTAGGGCGCTGTGTCGCCGTCTTTTGGGCCGATTGGCCATGTATCGTGTCGGGCCTTAAGCCCAAGTTGTGGGCACCCAACCCCTGGCTGTTCCCAACCCTAGGTCGAGTCTTAGACTATAAATACAGCCGCCGCCGCTGTTAGATAATTGGGTTTTGTTTAGAGTTTAGTTTTCCATCGAGAAACTGAATCGTTCATTGTAACTATGGTGACAAATCCTTTTACAGTGATCCAGGGCCCCCGTTCTTGATCTCCTCCACTATGTCGATTAGTCCTTTGGAACCGAGTTCTTGAACCCTCTATTGATAATCGCATCATTCATATTTGCAATTTTCGGATTGCGTGTTTTTACCTTCTTGCTTGTGCTCTTCGATTCGCTTGCAGGAAAAGCCTTCTTGGCGAGGTCAATCAAGTTGTGCTTGGTTGATAACCAATGGAGCAGTGGTGTAACGGTTGCAGGTTTCGAATTGTGTCTGATTTGAAGCCGGATCGCCAACGTCGAGATCTCCACAAGTCGAACTTACCGGTTACCTCTCGGAAGATCGGGCCAGTATTCATCACGAGGCCTACACTTTGGTGCAACCTATGCATGGTGGGTATGTTTGGCCTCTACAACACCTTAAATACACTTAGGACACTTAATGGAACAATGTTCATGTTGATCATTTTGCCTAAATGTGCTTCTAAGTGATGGTTGACCATGTAGGGACCCTAGAACACTTTTGTTTGACCATTTCAAAAGTGTGACCTAGAAGCTTTGCATGACGGTGCACCCTTTTAAAAAGTTGCAGAGAATTTTATAAGGAACAAACTTTATTTAAGAGTCAAGTCATGAAAATGTGGGGAACGTGCTCAAAAAGGGCCCACAAGTCAGAATTTGGACTGTTTCCAACACTTAGCAATTTTAAAACCCCAATTTCAGTGTCTTCGACATTGGCATTCCGCGTTCTCGAGATTTTGTTAAGCAACTTGGTTTGACCCCTTAATAAAAGTGGGAGTAGACATTATGGATAAGAGCATGTAAAAGTATGGCATTAGTTTGACTTCATTGGGATCATCAATTTTGGAGTTTTGTTAATCGCTTTGAGTGCTTTGACAATACCATCTTGATGCTTGAATATCTCCTAACTTGTTGCCCTACTAGCCGAGCACTTTTAACCAAAGTTGAAGATTATCAAGAGTACTGCAAACTTTGTATTCGGGCCAAATCAAAATTTGGCCTATACCCATTCCAAAATCGCGACCCAAACTGATTACACCGTTGCATGCCATGTATTCGATGATTTACCTCAACCGCCGACACGTGGTCTAGTGCATGTCTTCCATGCGCGTGAGCACGCCCCACTGCGGCTGCCGCATGCCCCTACCTTCTGCTCGTGATGGGGAGTACTAGAACGCTTGCCCGAGCTCCCCAGACGGTTAGCGCACGCCCTCGCACTCTCCGCTCGCGGCCACGAACGACGTCGCCGCCGTGGCCTGCCATTGTCGGTGGTCGAGCTTCCTGTCCGCCATCGTTGCGCCACCATAGTTGGCCACCAGACAAACTAAGCATACCACCATGTCCGCCTCACCTCCCTACCTCCCTCATGTGCCTTCGTCGCGGCAACATCCAACTAGAACCACCGCTGCCGCTCGCGGTCGCAGATGCCGCCATGGCCAGCCGAGCAGAGCTCCATGGCCGCCATCCGATCAGCTCCTCCATGCCTTCCCCATCTCAATCGGGTACTACTGCACCTCCACCGCCAACCACCGCCCTCGATGCGCCCTTTCCCCGCCATTTGTCGCCGCTGCAAATAGCCGCCGCCGGAGCTGCTCATGCGCCGCCGCCGGTTGCCGTGGTCAGCGAGCCACAGTCCCTCTCTCGGTCATCCATGACCACCGACATGCTCGGGCACGGGCATGGATGCGCGGCCCAGCGCTCGCCGCTGTTGGCTTTCCCCTGGCTAGAACAAGCGCCGCCGGTGAAGCGCCCCCGCCTCCTCTGTTTTTCCCCTCCGGTCTCTCTCTCCTCTTTGTGATAGGTGGGGCCAGGTGGACAGCGGGCCCCGCATGACAGCGCCACGAGTGACCCAATTGAGTATACGTTCAGGTGCACCTAGCATGTTTAGGGTTAGGATTGGTTTTCCTATTTTTTGAATTTCAATTTCATGTTAGTCTTTGAAAATCTATATCTCCTACTAGGAAAGTCCAAAAATGGCAAATGTGGACTTTTTGGAAACATTGAGAGGAGATCTATGCAGTAGAGTCATAAAATGTACATGTTTGTAGATGTTTTCTGATGTCTCTATTTAATCTTGAAAAGTACTCCAAAAATGCTTTTAAATTTGACCAGAGCCATATCTTGAGTTTTAGAACTCCAAAAATAGTGATTCTTGTTTTGTTAATTTTGTGATGACATGTACTTGCTATTAAAAATATCAAACACACTAGTTGTTTACTTTTTTCTTAAGGTTTTGATTTGACCTTGATAAATAAGGAAATCTACATGATATTGCTTGTCATTTTTATATCTTGAGTTGTTTTGCTCTAAATGATGTGAAATTTTTATGGTAGTCTTTACATGCTATGAACGTACTGTGGTATAAATTTCATGGTCATTTATTACTGTATGATCAAGTTATTGATTTAACTTATTTATGGCTTGATAAATAGCTTATAAATAATATATAATTGATAAAATGGAAAATGTTGTTTCATTAGCTTATTATTATGTTTATCTATCATATTGATTCATGCTAGGGCTATGTGTTCATAGAAAATATGGAGTTTTAGGTTTAACTTGCTGTCACATGATTTATTGTATTAGCCATTTGTCTTTTTCATAGAGGTTGATGTACTTGTCCAAATGGCTTGAAAATTGGATAGTAGACTTTTGGGGGCATATGTATGCCACTGTAATTTTGGTAGAATTTATTGTGCACTTTTGATAGGTGTTCATAATTCCACCTAATTATCTAAATAAATTAAGAAAATGTATTAAAAGAGTTTATTTAGTAATGGACACTATGTTTTCTGGTGTTCATTAGTCATGTGTGAAATGTTGGTAAAGTTGGTTTTGCACAATTATATGTTTGCAACATATGTTAATAATTATTCTTTGCAATTAGTAGTTTCTAAACAGTTCTGGGGGCAATGTAGATTACCCCATGATAATGATGTTTTCTAAGCACCTTGTCTATAGCAAAGTTGTATATAATTCATGTATCTAGCTTGTGTTAAAATTTGGTGGCATTTTGCCAAGTAGTTTTCGAGTTAAAGATATTTAAAGTCAGATCCCAGATTTAGTTGCTCTCTATTTGGAGCAGACCAGAGTCTGTAGTTTCATCTTTTTGACATAGTAAACTTAGGAATCAGGCTTAGTTGATATTAAATGAATTGTAGACAACTTCATAAGCTTTCCAGATTATCCTCTTGCATGTCATTTGGAATTCTGTAGCTCCTGAAATGATGTTATTTTCTGACTGTTCATGCTGATTGCAAATCTGAACCTTTCTGTCAAGCATAGTTTGAGTTACATAAGTAGGTTGGTGTTGCTACTTGGTACCCTGTAATCTTATGATACTTGTGCCTTGATTGATGTGCTTGCCTTCTTCTATGTTATGTCTTAATGAGGATTAAGTTAATTAGCTCTAGGTGCTTATGTGAAGTTTGGTATGCTTACTTGATTACTTTGTTTATTGCACTTCTATGCATTCATACATATGCATTGTTGCACCTCATTGAGGTATGCTAGCTGAAACACATGAAGGACCTGATGTGGAGCTAACCAGAAGATGGTGTTGATGGATCCATCCCAAAGATAAAAGGACCAGACAAGTGATAGATTGGAGGATGCTCGCCAAGCAAATTCATCTGACATACTCTAACTTGAGTCAGATCCCAGGCAAGCCCCGGAGCATTATAAGCCTCCTACCTTCAAAGCAATTAATTCTATATATGTTATAAGTATTATTGCATTAAGTGGTAGGAGTTGGTTGGAAACTATTGCTGCATTATATCATTCCTTGTCCAGATATATGAATCCTTGACTCCTACATAGACTAGGATCGAGTAGATGCTTAGCCCTGCTTTAAGCGGTAGAAGTCAGGTGATTTCCTATCACCTGCGAGATGTAGGGATATTCATATATGGCACAGTTGGCTATAGTTGCTATCATGGAAAAGAACCATGTGTTAATAAAATGAAATGAGACCGGGCGGAATGATGATAGTGAAGCAACAAGGCATGGAGGTCTTGGGTGTGGATCTATCCCCGTCTGAGTCGTTTAAGGACCGATTCGCTGTATGTCCTTGAGTCATGTTGAACGCAGTCTAACACTTAGTTGGCCGGATAAGTCGTTCCGACCGTGAATCCAAGTAATATAGTTCAGGCTGGGAATCGAATGGTAGGTCGCATCTTGGAGGTAGTAAGGATGTGCTTGGGGACATTGGCATAAGACCAAAGGGGGTTAGAGTCCCTATCATCCTGGCATAGTGTTGCCCTTGGGGATGCGGTATCAGTCGAACCTGCGCTTTCCTGAACGGTACCAAAGGTGACCTGAGCAGCCCTCGCTAGGCGTGACTCGGTGAGTGTTAGAAATACCCCTCCAACTCGATAGGAATTCGATTCGAATCGCCGTCGCTCCCGGTTAGTGAGCACTTGACTTGTGCAGCGGCAACGTAGATTCCATTAAATTGAACGGATGGTAAATTGGATGATGATGTAAATGTTGCCTCAATTTATACCTACTATGGTTAATATTGTTTGCTCCTAATAAAGTGAGTGCTCTAGTACAGGTTCTAATATAGATGATAGGTTAATGATAATTAACTTGATGCTTAAGCATTAATGATTACCTATCCATATTAAGCTTTTATGCAAAATGTTATCAGGCTAGCCTACTTCATATCAGCCTTGCATGATCCTTGGTGTCACCTTATTTCTGGTTTCTAACGGGTAAGTCTAGCTAAGTACCTTCTTGTACTCAGGGTTTTATCCCCACTTGTTGTAGGTTGTGATGTATCATGGCGACTGCATGAGTTGTTTGGCTCCTGCCGTAGTGGCGGAGTGTGATCATGGGCATGATCCTTCTGATTTATCTTCTCTATAATGCTTTTGTTGGAAGTCGACCTTGATACTAGCATGTATTTGAAATAAGGGTGTTGTTAGTTTCAAATTACTTTGCTTCCGCTACTTTTGAACTTAAGTTGTAATAACTATGTTGAACTCCGATGTATATTGGATTACTTGTGAAATGGATGTAACATGTGACTTGTTATGTTGAATCACTACGATCTTGGCTTGTATGTTGGTTGGTTTGAAATCCCTCATGATTTCATTGGACTACCGAAGTTATATGGGCTCAAGTGCGAGAATTTGATCACTTCGGTGATTATTTTTGTACTTGTGCTCTTATAATTTGGACGGTTCCGTTATAGGCGCCATTGTCGGGGATGGATTCTAACCCCATTCTTAGTGGTGACGCTAAGAAATGCCAACAAGCATTTGTGGCACCATTGCCGGGGAAGGCATATTGATTAAAGAATCTAGTAGGACATGTTCATGATAATATGCATGTAAGGTGGCCATTGTTTATGTAGGGTAACTTTGCTTGTTTTCTCCTATTGTGGATGAAAACAGGATAGTGTATGACCGGTTTTGACCTGCCGAACAGCTACACTCAAAATTTGAAGACACTCCTAAGGAAGAAACAGTCTCGTACTGCTTCTTCTTCTGCTATTCCTCCTATAGTCGAACCAGTCACCCCCGCACCATCCGCTATTCCAAGCATAGCCAAGACCCTCCGCGACTACTCCACCCTTATTGTTGCCAATGTGCCTGTTGGGCCACCTATCAACATTGGGGATGGGAACTTCGAGCTTTGCACCGGCCTCATCATGATGGTGCAGGTGAACCAATTCCATGGTTTGCCTAGCGAGGACGCAAGCGTGCATCTCTAACACTTCCTTGAGCTGTGCGACACGATCGTCATCAAGGACATCGCACCCGTAAGTATCAGGCTCCGCTTGTTTCCCTTCTCCCTCTTGGGGAAGGCGAAGTAGTGGTTCTACAAGGAAAAGGAAGCTGTCAAGACATGGGACAGATGTTCCACGGTGTTCCTCGCCAAATTCTTCCCCACGGGCAAAACCAATGCCCTAAGAGGATGAATTTTGAACTTTTAGCAAAGCTCCATGAAAACCATTTCCAAGGTGTGGGAGGGGCTGTAGGACTACATCCAAGCATGCCCACACAACAGAATTAAAAACTAGTTAGTGCTCTAAATTTTTATGATGGATTAATACCTATGTCTAGGGGCCACCTCGACGCTGCTGCTGGAGGTGCTTTCCTTTCCCTCATCATCGATGGAGCCACGGCTCTTATCGATAAAATGGTGACAAATCAAAGATGGGGGAAGAAAGAAAAACACAAAAAGGAATGCGTACCATGAAGAAGACAAACATGCTTTCTGCAAAAATAGATTTATTGATGAAAAGACTGGAGGAACGGTAATAAGATAAAGATGCCATGATGGGCACCGTCCAGGACATGGACTCACACATGACATGTGAGGTCTGTGGGAATGCTGGCCATTCGATGAATGATTGCCTCGAAACCCACGAAGAAGCTTCCTTCATCAACCACGGGTTTCGCCAACCAGGTAATAACGGGTGGAACAACCAATCCCACCTGCAA
Source organism: Saccharum hybrid cultivar R570 (assembly GCA_038087645.1). Taxonomy (NCBI): domain Eukaryota; kingdom Viridiplantae; phylum Streptophyta; class Magnoliopsida; order Poales; family Poaceae; genus Saccharum; species Saccharum hybrid cultivar. Next base: position 1,664,654 of record JAQSUU010000810.1, read on the forward strand.
GATAATTCGAACTACAACTCAAATTATAATTTGAATCAACCTTCCTTCAAGGACTTGGTTCTAGGCCAAGTTAAAACTAATGAAAATATTACAAAACAATTAATGTCAAATGATAAAATACTCAAAAATATAAATTCTCAAACCGAAGGTTTAACATCTACCATTAAAAATCAATTGAGCTTTAATAAAATGATAGAAACACAACTAGCTCAAATAGATGCTGCAATTCCTATTAATAATAATGGAAAAATTCCTACTCAACCTGAAAATTCTCATGAAAATGTAAAAGCGGTGACCATGAGAGGTGGTAAGACCACTCGTGATCCACCAAAGCCTAACCAGTCTACAGGAAAAGCAAAAGAGCACCAGGAGGCTGAACCTTTGACAAAAAAAGGAAGAAGGACAAGAAGAGGAGACAACACCAAAGGACTTCGTCGACGCCAGCTACCTGCCGTTTCCCACAAGGAACCACAAGCAGGCTGTGGACAAGCAATTCGCTCATTTTATTTAGATGATCGAGAAGATACGTAAGCGTCCCCCTGATTGACGTCTTGCATGTACCTGCCTACGCCAAGTACATCAAGGACATCATCAACAACAACAGGCCACTACCATCCACGGAGGTCATCAAGCTAACCAAAGAGTGTAGCACTGCTATACTCGACTTCCCTGAAAAGAAGAAGAATCCTAGGTGCCCCACAATCTCATGTTCCATCAGGATCCAATATTTCAACCAAGCTTTGTGCGACCTTGGGGCTAGCATAAGCATTATGCCCCAGGCTATCTTCGACAAGCTAAACCTCACACAATTGACGCCAACACTGATGATGCTTCAGCTGGCTGATTTGACAGTCCGCTACCCAGCAGGGATAGGCGAAGATATTCCGATGAAAATCTAGGATTGCTACGTCCCTATCGACTTCATGGTTCTTGACATGGAAGTCACAAAAGAATCAACCCTCATTCTTGGGTGATCCTTCTTGAGCACTGCAAAAGCCCAAATTGATGTTGGAGTCAGAGAAATCCGCTTCAATATCCATGGCAATGAAGAAAAATTCGCCTTCACGCCTAGGAAGGAGCAATGCTCCATGATCTGTATCAAATACGGGCCAAACCCATAGGGCCTGAGGGAGGTCCATATCCAACCTCAAATGGTAGAAAGGCCTGTGAAAAAGAACAAAGAAATCAAGAAGAAGCCAGAGCAGAAGAAAGTTAAACAGATGACAAAAGAAAAAGCACTGAAAGCCGTTCCCACACCACCAAAGAAGAATAAGCTGATGCGAAAATCAAAAGAAGATGCTCTGAAGTTGACCACCACACCTCCAAGGACAAACAAAATGGTGTGGAGGCCAAAGAAAGAGCAACCCTCTGCATCCACTTGTTCGGGATCGGACGCTCAATCAAGCAAGAATTGAATGGGGAAGAGTCCTATTCAATATGTTAACTTGATCATTGTGTCAAAACTACTAAACATAGACATTGGTTGATATACTAAATAAAAATAAATCACCTCGGAGTCGTCACCAAGCATCATATTACACATCTGGCAACAAGCTAAGCTTGGGAGAGGACCCCCGCTGAGGTAAGTAGTATATTTTATTTTCTGCATTTTAATTTTCACGATATTAATTTTCTGCATTTACTTATTTGCATTTAAAAAATAAAAAAAATAAAAAATCCAAAAAATAAAATATAATAAAAACAACAAAAATATTCATTTCACTCTCATATGTGGTTTAAGAATGTTTAGTTTCTCCTTTGTTGAAATGATGAATAGTTGCTCTATCTATAATTCATCTGTGCCTAGGCTATAACAGAGTATTCCCAAGATTTAAGTTTATTGGCTAAAATGTCTCATCCAAAAACTTGAAACTTGTGGGTTGCAAAATCATGATCTTTTTCTAAGTTGTTGCAAGTTATGATATGGTAAATAGAATTTGCTATGACTTTGTTCTACGAAAAAATTGACATCAGGAGTTTTCATTTTAAAAAATGCTAAAATCAAAAGTTCCTCAATGGTTATGAATTCCTACCACGGCCATATGACATGATTCAATTCTAAACCTTAGTCATATGATACTTATATTCACATTGAGTTTTGTCAAATTGTTGTGACCCCTATTGAGATTCTCCTCATGCACCCATGATCAAGATTCATGTACACTCACAAATAAAATGCTAACTCTTACACTGAGAGTTACGCAAAAGCATGTTTTCCATCCACCTAAAATAAACACTCCATCCATTTATCATGAGTCTTTCTCTCTAAAGTTTTCATATGCCAAAAAGAAGTATGGGGCCATGCTAAAAAAGAGAGAGACATGAAGCTCTCAAAATAGCAAAAGAAAAGAAAAAATGGAACACATGAATGTTCCAAGTGTTGAAACGAAAGAAATAGAGATAGCCCATTGATGAGGTATCCACCCATACTTCTAAGGCTATTATCAAAAGAGAGAAAGTCACGATCAAAAGAGTACCAAAAAATATTAGGATTAGGAAAATATTCCACACACTTGCACATCTTGATCAAAGTGTATGCCTTGCATCTCCTTGGATCTGGCTTTTGACTTAGCAATATATGTGATGTAAGTATGCCTCTCATTCATACCTACCTAAAACTCCACTCAAAGCCTTTTAGAAACAGGATACAAAGAAAGCAAAACAATCAAATGCCTTGGTGAAGATCATAACACATTGAGTAATCGAGTGAATCATTTGAGGAACTTACATTTTATTTTGCAAAATTTATAAAACCTCTAGATGAAAGGTTAATCAAAGAATGAATGACTGGTTATTCTATTAAAACCGTTCTATCTTGCAACCACCTAAGACTTGGAAAAGCAATAAGCCTTATAGGGATTAAGTTAAAAGGGTGGATAGAATGCCAAATTATTTAATTGAGGAAGAATATTTTGTTATAGGCATGGCACTTATGAATTATATTTGGCATTGTAGCAACTTTTGATCAACAACCAATAACTTAGCTATTTGCTCGGGACGAGCAAAGGTTAAGCTTAGGAGAGCTTGTTGGCGGTCTTTACCGATCAAATCCGACCACCACTTAAGACACAAAAAGAGAAGAAATTGGCAAACTTAAACACATATACATTTACTATTAACCAAGTTCCACATGTATTTGGAGAACATTATTTTGCAGGTCACAAACACAAATACATGGAGACATTCACTTAAAGGCACCTTTCGATGCTGATTTGCGCAAAGAAACAAGGGAGACGCCCACGAACTTAATGCAAATTAGGCAAAGCACCACCGAGGGCTGATCTAGGCCTAGCCCAAAGCCTGCCCCATGAAGGTGGTGGCGAGATGGCACGGTCAAGGGGTGCCCGACCCCCTGCCGGTGCTCCTTAGCCACCCCTTGCTCTAATGGTGGCTTGCCTCCATGCTGAGGCAGTGCAGCCTAGGATTTCGCGCCAAGAATAGACAAAGCACCGCCTCTCCTTCTTGTATAAATAGAGGGGTACCCCCTCTCTCTCAAACACACCACTTTGTGTTCCTCGCACTCCATCTCTCACACCTCACTCTCTAGTTGTAGCTTTTACTTTTTAGCAGTCTTAGAGCAAGGCAAAAGCTACCTTGGAGAGCTTGGCTCCTTAGAAGAAGTGACTCTTGGGGTATGAATAGAATTATAAGTTCTTCCAAAGCTATGCTCTCATATAATATTTATAGTCATACTTATGAACTAGAGTATAGTTATTGTGTTATGATCTTGATATATGAACTAGTCTATAGTTTATGTGTCATGAGAGTATCACACTTAACTTTATGCTTAACAATTCATATAACTTATATAATTGGAACTAGAGGAAAGTTGAGGTGGCGGTTTATCGTGCCATTAGGTGGGCCAAAGTTCTTTATCTGTTAATCCATAGGGTTGGGGACCCGGTGGGATTTGGGTAGTTTCTGTATACACAAGCGTGGTGCTTGGGTATGGAGAGACAGGGGAATGCATTGTCCCTTTCCATGGTTGAGGGGTAGGCGGTAGGTGGTGATAGCCCTATTTGTCCCTTGTAATCCCCTACGTTCGACTAGGATGTAGGAGTCTAAATTGTCACATGAGGTTGCTGGCAGACCAGTACTTGGTGGCCTCCCGACCTGCTTCACACTTAGCCCTAGTACTAATTATATAATTTGTACGATCATCAACTAATCTTTGTATGACTACACTAGATCAATGCCTACTCGACTTAGGAATTTCTTTTACTCTTTCTTTTCTATTTTATCCTTTGAGGAATGCCAAGTGTGTGTCCACTATCTTGAAATCACCATATTTACCTCTGCTATAAACATTGGTGTACTTGCAAGCATTATTATTCAAGTTCATATGATACTAGACTCTTAATCAAATGCCTTCCTTTGGAAAAATATAAATAACGATACCCTAAATATTTTTTGGGTGAAGTGCTACAATGATAGCTCCGTTCGCTTGTAGATAAATATCTAAAATTATTAAGGAACTATCAAGGCTATTACTTAGCGACATTGTTGATCACTAGTGATGTTGCTAAGCAATACCAACAAGGCACTTCTGACACCGTTGCTGGGGATACAAACCTAGTAACTATACTCGGATTTGCTAATCGGTATTTCTCCCCATTCTTAGTGGTGACAATAAGAAATGCCAACAAACACTCATGCACTTAAATACGTCAGCCTTGAAGATGCACCCAGACTCAGTGCAGTTAAGATGCGTGATCTAGGGAGCACGCATCTGGGAAGACGAGGTATACGACAGTTCCTGGCGTAATAAGTGATGGGGACGGTGTTGGAAGTTGGGACGACATTCAACACTCACGCACGCTTCCCTGAGTTTTGGGCTTCCTGTGCATCTTCCTAGATTTTGGTGTGAACACATGCCCCTAAATTTTGGAATAAATTTTGGTGTGAACACATTGTCGGATTGTTTTGCTCCAGCAATATCCAACAACGTGATCGCATAGACAGAATCAGATGGTAGCACATGAGACATAGAGATTTATATTGGTTTGGGGCACGGTGTGCGCTAATCTCTACTCCAGTGGTGCGGCTGCTCTTGTATTCATATGCTCAATTACTGGGGCAGTTGCTCCTAGCTATGAGGTAGACAGAATAGGTGGAAGATTGGATCCTATACCTGAGGTCCCTGCCCTCCTTTATATAGGTGTGGGGGTATTAACCCCTATACCCTTATGGCTAGACTTGGGCTGGCCCAGACCAGAGGGCCCGGTCCACTAGAAGATGACGCGTGGCCTAGTCGATCTCCTCGGCGTCCCACACAAGGAAGGAAAGAAAACTTGGAGATCAAGCAAGATCCTAGTCAGTTAGAATAGGAATCCTTATCCGGCCAGCTATGGAAATTGTAACCAGGCAGGATTAGTTTCTAAATTTGTAACCCTGCCCCTCAGACTATATAAGGCGGGCAGGGGACCCCCTCAAAACACATCTCATCATACACAGCAATACAAATCAGACACAGGATGTAGGTATCACGCCCTCACGGTGGCTGAACCTGGATAAAACCTTGTTGTGTCTTGTGTCACCATCTAGTTCGTAGCTTGTGCACCTGTTTACCGATAAATCACTACCTTGGGCATACCCCTTGGTAGACTACTGACTAGGTTTTGTCAACAGTGGCGTGCCAAGTAGGGGGTGTGCGTATAACTTCCTAGGCGAGCAAGATGGTCATCATCCCTGACTCCACGATTGTGGCGGACGGTCTCTTGTTCACCGTCGGCCAGATCACCTGGACCACCGGTGTCAACAGCTTCACCGCCACTACCATGGAGGAGGCACAGATTCGATCTGCGTCAACCACGTCTTCATCAGCTATAGCTCCGACCTCACTGGCTATGGCTCCAACCACCCCAGCAATGGCTCCGACCACGCCGACAACTCATTGACCACTTCCCCGCTACAAAGGTAGGGTGATCGACAACACCGACCTGATCGAAGCTATCGATGAAGTCGACCATAAGCTCTCGCAAACCCTGACTTTGGTAGATTTGATCCAAAATCAATCTGCCGAGCAAGTACTCCTTAACCATAATAGATCTACCCAATCAGTTCAGGCTCGCCATCCAACACGGCTAGATACAGATCTAGTGGTCACCGCTACTCCTAAAGGACGTACGGTATGCCTTTGCCCGGTTCCTACACCCGGCCTCAAGCCCTGTGAGTACCAAGTCCCGATGGAGGATTGCCATGCCTTCTCAAATGGCCTGAAAAATGCTGCTTCCGAGTACGTGTACCATACATCTTGTTTGTTCATGGGTCCCACAGAGCAAGACCATGTTTTAGATTCGTACTTCCTGGATATACCTCGACCACCACCAGGCAATGCCGTCAACATGGTCGGTATCTAGGAGTATCATGAAGGTTCAGCTCATACATTGCTTGAGGATGGTGACTCCAACACTAGATCTACATGGTCTGTCCACACCGAGGCCGAACACTGGCGACGAATATGATCAGGATCCACTACCGTACCCTCTGGGTTTCTCTCCGATCCTAAGGTTCCCACCAAGATGTGGTGACATGGTGCTCAACATCAGCAATGACAAGCCCGCAGTCGCAGGAGAAACTGATGAGCAATGACAACTTCACGAACAGCGTAACACCGACCACGCTGAACGCCGTCAGCATGAGGCTGAAGAAGAAGAAGCACGTCGCGGGGGACCCCGACCTTGAGATCTAGCTAACGCCTTCGATAGAGTAGGAGATAGGCAAGTTTTTAGAACCCCAAGTGCCAACGTGGCCGTCGCCATGGCCAACCTAGACTGATTACTAGACACGCCTGAAAACCACACGGTTCACAAAGACATCAAAGCATATCTGACCGCTGCCATCGGCCAAACCGTCGAGCTCGCCCAGCGAGCCCGAGCTGCTACAAGCACATCCAACGCATCTAGTCGAAGCCATCGTTCCCGTGCTTCAGAGCATCCAAGTCACCAACATCGCGATGATCCGCCCCCACATGGTGGTGGCGGTGGCAGCAGTGGTGGTGGTGGCGATGAAGGCGGACAAGAAGGTGGTTGAGGTCATCATGATAACAACCACAATCATCATAGCAATCGAGATCAAGAGGTTGACCAGAACCCTCCTCATGATCTTTGTCACCGTCTTCCTCCTTGTGACGTCTGCAGTCACATCACTAGTCGTGCTAATGATCGCTAGGCCCACGAGAACGTGCGCCGCATCCAGTATGACAGCAAATATGGCCCCCCGAGCCTCAAATAGTTTACTCCACCTCTCCAACAAGTCATCTTTCCAAGGAATTTCAAGCTCGAGAAGCTCAGGAAATATGACGGTAAGGAGAACCATGAAAGCTAGGTCACGCTCTATGAGATCATTGTTCGGTCCATCGCAGGTGATGAGCACATAATGGCTAACTATCTTCTAGTTGTTCTTGATTAGGCAGGTCATCAATGGCTTCTCAGCCTCCCAGAGAACCAGTTCGACAACTGGTCGAACCTGCGACAAGCCTTCATCAACAATTTCATCACCACATGCGACTAGCTGAGCAACAAGTATGACCTTGAGTGCATATGTGACCGAGCAGGTGAGCCGCTATGTGACTACATTTGTCGCTTCTCGGATATGCATCTCAAGATCCCAAGAATCACTCATGACGAAATGGTCTCGGCTTTCATCAAAGGCCTTCGCCACCACAACGCCCTCAGAAGCAAGCTGCTCTAGAAATGGTTGTCCATGGTCTCTGAGCTCCTCGCTACCACCAAGAACTACACGGATGCCAATGATGCCGAGAAGATCATTAAGAAAGATGTGGGTGGTTCATGCCACCACGAGCACCCACCGTGCCGGGACGAGAAACCCGATGACCGTGGTCGGAACAACAACCGCGAGCATCGCGACCGGTGCAACAACAACAATCATGACCACCGAGATAATCGTGATCGGTGGCCCGATAATCACGGTGATTACAGAGGCAAGCGTCCCTGTGAAGATGACCATGAGGTCAACGTGGTCAAGAAACCTATTGGTTGCCATGACTATCAAGAGGATTACAACAAAGCTTTGAAGGGTCCCTGCCAGATCCATCCCAAGTCCAGTCACACAATAGAGAACTGCCACTTCCTCAAGAACACCTATGCTAAGCAACTTGCTAACGCTGATGCACCAAAGGCCATTGATGATGGACCGCGGCGTAACGGTGATGACGACGATGATGACAAATAGGATAGAAATCCTCGTCACCAAAATGTCAATCCCACCAAAACCGTCCACTCCATCTTTGGTAGAAAGGTCTCTTTAGAGTCCAAGCATGAGCGCAAGCTGCTGAAGCGGGCCTGCCTGAGCATCGTCAACATCGACAACCTCATCTCCGATCCTAGGCTCCTGGCTTGGTCCCACTATGAAATATCCTCCAGCCAAGTAGACCGGTGGGTGGCAATTCTGGAACCTGGTCGTTTTCCCCTTGTCCTCGACCCCTACATCAACAACGTCCAATTCGAGAGGGTGCTCATGGACGATGGTAGTTCCATCGACATCCTGTTTCGCAGCAATTTGCCTGTCCTTAAACTAACTTAGGCTGATCTCAAGCCTTACGATGCATAGTTCTAGGGCGTCCTTCCCAGACAGAGCTCCATACTTCTTGGGCAAATCATGCTCCCTATGCAATTCAGCAATCCAAACCACTTTCGCAATGACTACATCAACTTTGTGGTCACGAACTTCAAGGGTACTTACCACACCATCCTTGGTCGACCAGCGCTCACCAAGTTCATGGTTGTGCCGCACTACTCTTACTTGGTTCTCAAAATGCCTACCGAGCAGGGCGTCCTTACTCTCAAAGGCATTGTTTACACTACCCATACCTGTGAAGAGGAAAGCTTTAAGGTGGTGGAGGCCACTGACCTATCAATTCGCATGGAGCAAACCCTGTTCGACGCCTCCAAAATTCCCGCTGGTCAACTGGAGATCCTAGAGCGCCAAGCACCGTGGAAGCACACTAAGTCCAATGAGCACAAGGAGATCCAGCTGGTCAACGATGATCCTAGCAAGCCGGCCCTTGTCGGGGCCAACCTGGATCCTAAATAGGAAGACACGCTCGTTAGGTTTCTGAGGGACAACGTAAGCGTGTTCATGTGGAAACCCACTGACATGCCCGGTGTTCCTCGGCACCTGATCGAGCACTCCTTAAACGTCTCGAAGACTGCAAGACCTATCAAGCAAAAGCTACGATGGTTCGCTCATGACAAAAAGGAGGCTATTAGGGCAGAAGTTACCGGCTTTTAGAAGCTAGATTTATTAAAGAAGTGTATCATCCACACTGGTTAGCTAACCCGGTCCTTGTATGCAAAAATAATAATGAATGGAGAATGTGCGTTGATTATACTGATCTCAACAAACACTGTCCTAAAGACCCCTTCAGCTTATCTCGCATAGACGAAGTCGTTGATTCCACAACCGGCTGCGAGCTGCTGTCCTTTCTTGATTGCTACTCTAGTTATCACCAGATCGCTCTCAACAAGGATGATCAGATTAACATGTCCTTCATTACACCGTTCGGTGCCTACTGCTACACGACCATGTCATTTGGGCTTAAGAACGCGGGGCCACGTACTAGTGTGCTATCCAGCAATGTCTTGCTGATGAAATCAAGGATGATCTGGTTGAAGCCTACGTCAATGATGTGGTCGTGAAAACCATGGAGGCTCACACCCTGGTCGACAATCTCCAGCGTACCTTCATGGCTCTCAACAAGTACCAATGGAAGCTTAATCGAAAGAAGTGTATCTTTAGAGTCCCATCTGGTGTATTATTGGGCAACGTCATCAGCCATGATGGCATACACCCCAACCTGACAAAGGTAAATGTCGTTTTAGATATGCAGCCACCCAAAAACATCAAGGATATGCATAAGCTCACTGGATGCATGGCTGCCTTAAGCCATTTCATCTCATGACTTGGTGAAAAGGGCTTGCCTTTCTTCAAGCTACTCAAGGCTTCGGAGAAGTTCGTTTGGTCAAAGGAGGCTGACACTGCCTTCACACAGCTCAAAGAGTTCTTAACCTCTCCTCTAGTCCTTATAGCCCCTTAGAAAGACGACATTCTTCTTCTCTACATTGTGGCCACCGATCACGTGGTCTCCACAGTCATCGTGGTCGAGCATGAGGAACCCGGCCACGTGTACAAAGTCTAGTGCCATGTTTACTTCATCAGCGTTGTGCTCAATGAGTCCAACGCCAGGTACCCTCAAGTTCAAAAGCTGATATACGCTATCCTGATTACATCCTGAAAGTTGAAACATTACTTCGACGGATATCGGGTGGTGGTCAAGACTAATTTCCCATTAGGAGACATCATTCGAAATAAAGGACGCTAATGGACGCATCATCAAGTGGGCAATGGAATTATGCCCTTATTCAATTGAGTTCTAGGGTCGCACGTCCATCAAGTCTCAGGCTCTGGTGGACTTTATCGTCGAATGGACAGACCTTAGCGCACCTCCCGATTAGGGGTCAATTGAATACTAGAAGATTTATTTTGATGGCTCTCTGAACATCGATGGCGCAGGCGCAGGCGTGCTCTTTATCTCACCAACTAAAGAATAGCTCCGCTACGTCTTCGGGATTTATTTCCCTGCATCTAACAACGCTGCAGAATACGAGACCTGCCTCCACAGCATGCGGATTGTGGTTGAGCTTGGTGTAAAATGTCTCTACATCTATGGCGATTCGGTCCTAGTCATTAACCAGCTTAACAAAGACTGGGACATGACTAGCAAGAAGATGGATGCTTATTGCAAGAAAATCAGAAAGTTGGAAGGCAAATTCTATGGCATTGAGTACATACATGTGGTCTAGGACAAAAATCAAGCAGCCGATGAGTTGTCTATGTTAGGGTCATCTCAAGCTCAAGTTCCACATGGCGTGTTTGTCTAAGACCTTGTTAAACCGTCCATCAAGGAAGAAGCATATCAGGTGGTCGAGAAGCCTCTAGACTAGCCTCTGGTGGCTATGATTCACCTCCGAGCACTATGAAATCCTCTCCGACAACACTTGCAGTACCTCCGCCCACTACAGCTGATGATTGGAGAGTACCTTTTATCAAGTTTTTGCAGGATGGGACCGTTTATGCTGATGGAACAGAGAATGAGCGGCTTATGCACCGCAGTAAGCAGTACCTACTAGTCGATGGCATCCTGATGCGCAAAAATACAAAGGAGGAAGTTCTGATGAAGTGTATCACTCAAGAAGCAGGTATTCAACTGCTCCAAATTCATAGTGGTACTTGTGGCAATCACGCCGCTTCTCGGACCCTGGTTGGCAAAGCTTTCCGAGTAGGTTTCTATTGGCCGTCTGCCATGGTCGATGCAGAGAAGCTGGTCCACCATTGCGACGGATGTCAATTTTTCATCAAACGTATACATGTACCAGCACATGAGATCTAGACCATACCAGCCTCCTAGCCCTTTGCATGCTGGGGACTGGATATGATTGGTCCCTTCAAGCTGGCCCCTGGCAACTTCAAATGTGTCTTTGTGTTGACTGACAAGTTTTCCAAATAGATAGAGTACATGCCTTTAACCAAGGCATCATTAGAGAAGGCGATCGAGTTCCTTGATCAGATTATACACCGTTTTGACATCCCCAATAGTATAATTACAGACCTAGGGACTTAGTTCACTGACAGTGCATTCTGGGACTTCTGTGATGAAAGGAGCATAGCTATGAAATACGTGTCAGTGGCGCATCCCAGAGCTAATGGGTAGGTCGAAAGGGCCAACGACATGATCCTTGACACGCTGAAGAAGAGGTTGTATAGGGAAAATGACAAAGCTCCTGGAAGATGGCTCAAAGAATTGCCGGCTGTGGTCTAGGGATTGCAAACCCAGTCTAGTCGCAATACTGGTGCCTCCCCATACTTCATGGTCTACGACGCAGAAGCAGTACTCCCTGCAGATATTGCTTTTAGATCATCGCGTGTTGAGAACTTTGATGAAGATAGGTCTGGTGAAGCACGTGAACTCGAGGTCAACTGCTCTGAAGAACGACAGCTTGACTCCTGTGTACGTACTGCCAGGTACCTAGCTATTCTACGCAGATACTATAACAAGAATGTCAAAGAACGTCTCTTCGTAGTCGGGGACCTGATCTTGAAGCGGAAAACAAACCAAGAAGGCATGCACAAGCTCTCATCTCCTTGGGAATGACCATTTGAGGTCATCGAAGTTACTCGGCCTACTTCATACAGGCTGGCTCACCTCGATGGTACTGAAGTACCCAACTCCTGGCATATTGATAAGCTTAGGCGTTTTTACCCATAGAGCGCATAAATAAAGATATGTACCTTTCTTGTACTTTGATTATTTCAATAAAACATATATATTTTCTTTCGGTCACTCTAACGTGCTTATTTGGAGACTACTCTCTATCAGTATTTTATAAAAGACCAGATTGATAGACCACCATTCTTTCTCGAGTCCTCGGAGCCAGCCCCATCTCCGATTTCTCCCCACGCGTGCATGGGACCAGCTCTCTACGCTCTGGGTGGTCGGCGTGTGCTCCTTGGTCTGACTTGTGCGCTCTTACGTGTGAACAGGCTTCGTGCCTCGCACTCCGACCATAGATCTAGCTAGGGCCATACGGATTCCACAAGATGACATGTCTTCCAACTGTTACAACTAAACTAGAACACTTATACGTTCTAACTTAGTTATCAAATGCAATATACAAGCTTAACATGTTTTTTAGACAAAAAACAACACAAGCTTACATTGTTGCAACAATACTTTATTACAAGCTTGCCTGACAAGGTACAAGTTTACAATAAACTAAACTATTGTCTGCTCTATAGCTACAGGTAACCAACTACTCGAAGGTCGGTGCTCGAGCAGGGCTTGGCTCGTGATTACCACCTATCTACGGCTGTGGCGCTGCCTCCGCTGATCGAGCTTGAGCCATAGGAGTCTGGCTAGTCATGACTGCAGGCTCTAGCTGCTCCTTGCTTGAAGACTGCCCGGCCTAGGATTGGCTAGTCGAGACCGCAGTCCTATGTGGTCAGCTTGAAGACCCTAGAGCAGACATCGTCGGTGTTCCTTGCGATGGAGGCATTGGTGTTCCGCTCAGATTTATGTCACCGATTATTGTCACCGCTAGCTCAGATAACTGGCCCCACAACTCTCCCGCTTCCTGCACGCTGACTTCCTTGGGGTAGCCCTTCATGAAGTGTGTGAAGTCAATCAGAGGATAATGCGCGCGCACCATGCTTAGCACATGGGCGCCCGCAAACTCTCTGGCCTCCTTCATGAACTGCTGAAGCCAGCCCTAGGTGAGCTGACACTTGTCTATTACTCCTAGCTGTTGTACCCGAGGCTTGGTCGGCGGCAGTCCTGGATCGAGCAAGTCGAGCACTGGCCTGATCGCCCACACCATCTGTGCGCAACGATCCTTCCAGAGGTCGCGATCCTTTTGTAGCTCCACAATATGCTTCTTGGCATTGGTCTTTAATGTTGCAGTAGGGTATTTTGGTCAAAATAATGCCAAAGGACATACATTGAATCATGAAACCATGATCAGGAAAATAGCCACTTACTGGTTATCTCTTGGTTTCTGGTCTTCACCTCCTCAGCCATCTTCATCGACTGGTCTCGGAGCCGTGCGTGGTCCTCTACCAGCTGGGTATTCTCCACTGATAATCGGACGCACTCCTCGGCCATGCGCGTGTTATCCATTTGTAGCCTGGTGACTTCCTTTGCCAGGTCTACAACAATATCCAGGAGACACATAAGTATGTATCAACAATATTTCTCAGTGTTTGGGGGTGTGCAGCTAAGATGAGTTACCTGCCCTTTCTTGCTATTTCTGACCAAGCTGGAGGACAGCATTGAGCCTTTGTGACTCAAGCTCTGCCTGGTCCTTCTCAGCGATCTCGAGCCACTTACGCAACCAATCCACTTCAGCTGTCAGCTCTTTATTGTCTTCGGAGATGCCTTGAATCTGGTCAAAGCACCGTTTATGATACTTTGCCATCTTCACGAGGCCCTACAAGTTAAATACAATACCATATATGCATGACCATAGATTTGAACTGGTCTACGACAGTGATCACGGAGTACGCTTACCTATACTTCCCCGATGAGTCGTCTTGCTGCTCACTCCACTCTCTCCATCTCTTCGTCGATGGAGATCTCGTGGCAGACGTAATGGTCTCCACGTTCACGACAGATGTATACATGTTGACGCCCATCTTGTGGGTGCCCCTGGATTTCCTCGATGATGTCATCATCTAACTTCGTCGCCTCCTCGGTGCCGGCTTGCTCTTGCTCTTGGGCTAGCTTGATGGTCGGCGACATCGCCGCTGATTTTCCTCTAGTTGTGGCGTCGGGCAGACCACCTTACATCGAGCTCGTGGTGGCCATGGTCTGCTCGGGCACATTCTGATTGGTCTTGGGGACTTGCCCTTCACTCAGTGTACCGTGAAGACTCTGCTCAGGCGCCACCTACTCAGGCACCTCCTACTCGGACACCTGCTCGGGCACTTCCATGTTTGCCACGTTGACCGCATCCTTGCTCGTTGTTGGCTCCACCGCCCTGGTGGTCTGACCCTCCAGTTGCTTAGAGGATGTCGTGGTGCTGGTTGACACGGTTGCCCCCGTAGTGGCCAGTTGCTTGGGTCTCTCCGTTGACGCCGAGCTAGCACGTCATAGTAGAATAATTACCTTTACTAATTATATGCTCGCTACTACTATTGACGTGTTATTTGATGAGTTTTTAGGAACATATAGATCAGAGCTCTGATGTATGGTGATGAAGGCATGACAACGTGGTTGACCTTGGCTTGTCTGATGTGTGGAGGAACCCTAGCCTTCATCCTGTGGTGGCGGTCTGGTTTCCTCTTCCACTGTCCTCACGTTGGGCGTCGACATCACTGGTGGGGTCTAGACCTCTTGTGGCCCATTTGCCGGTGGGGTCGATCCCCCCTGCATTGTCTGCTCACTCCTCTTCTTCCGAGGATTGAGCATGTAGGCGCTCGCGTCCTCCTTCGCTTTGTCCTCTGACCAGTCTCGCACCATGCGATGGCGTTTCCTAGTCAAATCTTCTAGGCTCTCGTGTGCCCAGGAGCTTCCAACTCTCTTCTTCGATTGGTCGAGGGCGCTTGGACTCTTCCTAGCTCCTGCTTGGGCCCCAGATTCGTGGTCATCCTCAATGTCCATGTAGCACCGCTGCACATTCTGTGGTGGCGACTCCACGCTCTGTGGGTGCTTGACTCCAGGCGCCAACGACATGAACAGGTTGTGTCTCTCCACACCGTGCACCTGTATACACGCAAGATAAGAAAAATCAGGAATTTTTACTCTACAGTGGTCGGTAGCACTTCTTAGAGCTAAGGAGTTTGGTTGTTTACCTTCAGGGCTGGTTAGATGAGTTTGTATGCATGTTGGATCCTGCTCAGGGGAGAGTAGCTTTGGTCTGCCAGATTGAACAACTCCCCAATCCGGCGTATGACTTTGTCGTGGTCCAGATCCTCCGAACGCATCCTTGTCTAGTTGGCTGAGCCTTGGTACTCGTAATCAGCGTGCACCCTCCTCTAGCATGGCTGCACACGCTGGCTAATGAAGTTCCCGGCCACAGCCGGTCCATCCAGGCGATTCCACGAGAGCAGCGCCATCAACTCCTCCACCTGCCTGGCCAGCTCTGGTCGCTCATTCCAGGCCACTCTCTTGTCTAGAATATACCCGACGTCGCACAACGTAGCGCTGTCGGGCTCTTCACGAATGTAAAACCACTTCTTGTACCAATCTCCGAGAGAGGTGTTCTAGGGGTAGTTCAGATACTCTTGATTCATCCCATCCTGAAGAGTCAGGTACACTCCACTGGCAATTTTGGAGCCGCCTTGGGACCCCTTCTTCCTCAAATAAAACAGATATCTAAAGAGGTCGAAATGGGGTTGGATTCTCCCATACGCCTCACAAAGGTGGATGAAAATAGAAATAAGAAAGATAGAGTTGGGAAGCAGATTGCAAATCCCAATCTCATAATACATACAAAGACCTTGAAGGAAAGGATGGACTGGAACCCCAAAACCCCGCTTGAAGAAATCTTCGAAGATAACTATCTCACCAGGCTAGGGATTAGGGTAGCTGTCGTTGCCCACTGGCCACCATCCAGCAAGCTCTCGATTGTGAAGCATGCCCAGGCCGAGAGGTCGTTGATGGTCGATTCGGTGGACTTCGACTTCCACCACTCCTTCCTCATCATTTTGGCCCTTTTCGCTGCCTCCGTCTTGGCCATCTTCTACCTCTCTCGCCTCTTTGCTTCGGCTCTACTGGTGTTCAGAGAGCGCATCGCTCCTAACGGCGGCGAGGTGTGCTAATGGCAGCGGTGGAATCAAAATAGGGCACACGGGCTGGAAGAAGAAGGTGGTTGGTTTGCAAATGCGATTGTTGGGTGTAAATGGGGAATGGCCGCACTACGGCTATTTATCTCATTGACTATGCTGTTCCACCTCCCTAAGATTCTCGGGATACGTGCGCAAGGAACGTGGCCCGATCCCTTCGGTTTTTACTTTTTTCCCGGTTACTACGCCAGTAAATGCACCCCTCGTTTCCTCTACGGGAGGGCCCACACTGGCATGCTACGTCTAGCGGACGTTTCATCATGACACTGACACGATAGATGAGTGTGACAATAACGTCACATCAATCAACTTTTTGGGATATCATGTCAGAGCAAGGATGAAAGAAAAAATACAAATTAAATATTTTGAGCTCGACGGGAAGACAGTAAGAGATGCTCGGGGACTGGTCTGGCCACAGATTGTCGTAGACCACCGAGCATGTTATAATCCTCGACCAGGCTCGAGGACTTGTCGACCACGTCTCACATTGCTTGGGGACTCGTCGACCACATCTCATTCTGCTCTGGGACTCATCAACCATACCTCATGTTGTGCTCGGGGACTGTTTTGACCACTCTCCGACCACAGCTCGATGCCTAAGTTCCTCAGCTACATGTGAAATTTGACTTACATACAGTTGAGAGATCATTACTTTTTAGACCTTGCTACAAGGCTCATGCTTCGCCTTCTAGCAAGCTCGGGGACTACATCGGTATGATACACTTGTCGGTGCATCTTAGTATCAAGTTTCCATGGAGTTTCATTTTAGACCCTGGCACCACGTGCCTATATCACCTAGTACTAGGATCGGGCACTAAGTGGGCACACTTCACCTAGCGGTGAATGTGTTTATTTTTCGACCCCTATGCTTTATTTACCCTGCTTACATTTCTTTTTAGAAATACAAGTGAGCACACTTCACCTAGGAGGAAATCTTTTTCTTTTTTCTCTGAGCACCATACATTCTTCGAACAACCTACTTTCTCCGATAACAACGGTGGTCGGCTGTATTATAAGCTGGTCAGACGCCTACAACAGTTGCTCGGATGGTGTTTTGACTGGTCGAAGACGTCAAGAACTCAAGCCTCACTGTTCGGAGAAGGTCAAGATGCACGTGTCACATCATAATGTATAGTGCTCGGGGACTAGCTATGGGGGTATTAACACTTATACCCTTACGGCTAGACTTTTGCTAGCCTAGACTAGAGGGCCTGGCCCAACAGAAGATGACGCATGGCCCAGTCGATCTGCTCAGCGTCCCACGCAAGGAAGGAAAGAAAACTTGGAGATCAAGCAAGATCCTAGTCGGTTAGAATAGGAATCCTTATCCGGCCAGCTATGGCAATTGTAACTGGGCAGGATTAGTTTCCAGATTTGTAACACTGCCCTCTGGACTATATAAGGCGGGCAAGGGACCCCCTCAAAACACATCTCATCATACATAGCAATACAAATCAGACGCAGGATGTAAGTATTACGCCCTCACGGTGGCCGAACCTAGATAAAACCTTGTTGTGTCTTGCGTCACCATCTAGTTTGTAGCTTGCGCACTTGTCTACCGACAAATCACTACCTTGGGCATACCCCTTGGTAGACTATCGACCAGGTTTTGTCGACAATAGGCATGAGAGGTACGATTACAGAGAGGACAATTGGGCTAACAGATTGTGTTTCTAGTTTGTCACACGATGTGCGCAACAGATTGATCCTAACTATTGTCCAGATACGCCCGCCTTGGTTTGCCTTGATCTCCACGTTGGTTGATTGCATCGGCCCTTGCGGGCCTCCTCCTTGATGGCTTCTGGGCCGATAGCTTGGTGGTAGTCATATATAGGGCGGTGCAGGTACCCCTGACCCATATCTCTGACAGTAGCACCGTAGGACTTAATGATAAGCTAGCATGTAGCTTAAAGCCCTTGGGACGTCGCAGTCTCCCATGTAAGTTTTGTGTACTTTGAGTACATAGTGAGCATCTTTGTGTGCTAAAGCTCTAAGTAGTGTGCTTAGATATTCCCAAGAATTATGGGAGTTGGTATGTTGTCATTCGAGTACCAAGAGCATTTTTAGTGAGAATCTTCTTCAAGCATCGAGTGAGGCGGTGGTACACCATATATCAAGGAACGTTATCCCCTGGAAGCTGTAAGTGCCTGGCTTGGGGGTGCACCCCATATTAGGAAACATAGTTTCCTGGGCGTAGCCCTTGGGCTATTATTAACGTCACGATCGGGTGGTGTACCCAATAATTGGAAGCATAGCTCCCAGGACATTGTAGATGCCATGCTAGGGTAAAAAGTACTGCTATACTTGAGAAGTTGGTTCCCGACGTATTTTGGCATGTAAATAGTGGTTGCACATCATTAAGTCCTAGTCATAAAATAGTAATGAAGATGGGGTAGGTGCACCTTCATTGCCCATGCGTCACTAAGCCAATTGATTTTTAGGGTGACCTGTTGCAGCTGTTTGTTAACGAGCACTAAGGGTGTCACATTTTTCTTTGAGATCCGTCAAGTGACATGATATGAATTTTCATGAACCTCGTTAGTGGAAGAGTGAGGACATTGTCCCAGAGTCCTGAGGCCAATATAATAGTGTCCTGGTGCGGGCACCACTATGGGCGAGTAACAAAAACATGAGTAGCTATCGACAGTTGCGTTTATTACTCTTGAAGCTAGTAATGAGTAGAACAAGTGAACGTCCGCTATCACTAAAAAGAAGCAGCAGGGCTAAGCCTGACTAGCGGGGGCATGTCATAAAACTCTTTGTCTAGATTCTAGGAGTTTGTACTTTGGTTACACCCATGGGCCAACCATTTTTCTGGTTTCCTCTGAAGGGGCACACATCCACTAAAATAAGGTACTTTGAGCTTGTCCGGGTATTGGGAGATTTATGTGACATGGAGTGTCAAAGGTTTTAGGATCAGACAGGTGACCCTCTCGAATACCTCATGAATCTAGAGGGGCAGTGTTGATAGTGAATGAATCACCACTGCTTACACCTGCTGAGGGGGTGAGTCGGGCTGAGTACCCGATCAGAGTGTCAAATCACTCACCTGCATCACTTCGAGTGATGGTGCATCAAATTTTAGGCCAAGGGGCCCTATGGTTTCCACGGTTGTGGAGATGGGTTCCTTCTCGGCGAAGTTGTGGCGTTGGTTTCAGTGGCCTGTTTGCCCACGTATGTCTCTCAAGAGGTGTCCCTATGGAAATCGTGGGGACATGGCATGGCCTTAATGGCACCACTACTCAGGGAGATTACTAGAATCCCATCGGCCATGTGCATCCCCTGTCTATAAAAATAGAGGAAGCGGAGGAGCGTTAGCAAGCCTGTGTTGTAGCTTTTATATTCTTACCTTCCTTCATTTGCCATGGTTTTCCTTGAGCTTTTGTTTGTCACCCATGGCCAGTGACAAACATGTAAGGGCAGAGATGGAGGAGGGGCAGACCGCTAGGAAGCACGTGTTCTAGGGTCCCATTCTTCTTCGTGAGGTGCTGGTGTGACTCAGGTGAGTATGGATCTACCTCTTGTTCTTATTAGCAGGAGGATGGGTCTGAGCGTGTCATCCATTGTAGGATGGTCTTGATGGAGCATCCTGCTCTGAGGCCCCCACTGATGGGAGTACTCTTTCATCATCACGAGTCCTGTTAGGACAGGGCAATGACAGGGGAGGAGTTCTTACTGTGGTGCAAGAGGCCAACGTGACACGTGAAGCCCTTTGTGATGTTACTCAGGAGGAGAGGCAACTGAGGGAGTATTTCTCAGTCGCGAGGGTGGCGCTTGATGCCACAAATGAGGAGGCTGGCAAGGCCAAGGCTATGGTAGCAGCGTCCCAGGCGAAGCTCACTGATAGGTTGGATTCCACCTTCTTCGGATTTTATCTGATCTAAATGGGGGCGGTTCTGAGTTTCCCCTTATTTTTTTTAGGTGTTAGAGAATAGCTAGTCATCACGTAGGCCGAGGTGGCGGAGTTGTGATGGGCCAGTGAAGGTCTGGCCAGGCAGTTGGCGGAGGCTACCCACGAGTGGGACAGTGCGACTGCTTGAGTACATTCCTCTGTTGCCTTGGTAGAGTCCAGCAGTGAGCGTCACTCGGTGCTTCATAAGGTGGCTATCGCCGCCATTATGATGGTGCTGTCGGTGGGGACGAGCGTTCTCGATCGGCTCCTATGCCTCCCGGCATAGATCCATGAGGTGGTGGCTCATGGAGTCCGCTGTGGGGCCATAGGAGCCTTGACCGTGGCTCATCTCTTTCTTAGTCATAAGATGGATCTACGTGAGATGGAGCCTGGGTTCCCAACGGCGGACGAGATTCTTGACGACGTCGACATCCGCCAGTTGACTGTCGAGTTCAGCGATTATGCTGAGGCGATTGCCATTGTTGTTGATGTGGAACATGTCATCAAGGATGCCCCCTTTAGGAGTAGATGTTGGCATTTCTTAGCGCAATCACCAAGTATGGAGATAGAATCCATTCCTGGCAATGGCACTAGAAATGTCTATTGGTATTTCTGAGCACCATTACTAAGATTTGGATGAATCTTAGCAACGCCACCAAGGAAAACCAAAATGATAGTTCTTAACGATTACAAAAAATATCTATAAGCGCACAGATCTATCGTTGTAGCATTTTAACCGGAAGTATTCAAGGTATCATTATTTATATTTTCCCAAAGGAGGGCTAGGTGTAAACAGTCTAGCATGAATATGAACAGGTTTTCATACTTGCATTAGTAAACCAATAGTTCATGATAGGGTTAAAAATGGCATTTCAAGGATAGGGGGCACACATCTAGGCCAGCCTCAAGGATAAAAGGAAAACAAAGAATAAAAGAATGTTCCTAAGTGAAGCAGGCATGTTCAAATATAGCCGTGCAAAGAACAGTTAATGATCATACAAATTACATGACTAGAGTTAGAACTAAGTGTAAGATGGATGGGGAGATCTCTGAGCACTGGTCTGCCAGCAAACGCGAGAGACTTTAAAACTCCTACACGATACCTGAACGTGAAGGATTACAAGGGATGGATAGGGCTATCACCACCAGCCGCCTACCCCTCAACCGAGGGGCACCATCATATCCGAAGGTTCTTGTATACCCGAGCACCACGCCCATGTACAAAGAAACTATCCATATCTCCCCGGGACTCCAACCCTACGGATCGACAAGCATAGGACATGGGCAGACCGAAAGGAACGATGAACCATCACCTCAACCTAGCTCTACTTCTACTCATACAAGTCACATGAATGGTTAAGCATAAAGTTCAACATGTTAAGATCATAACACACAAACTATATGCTAGTTCATATGTCAAGATTATACATGAGAACTATAGTCTAGTTCATATGTATAACTTTTTTGATAGTATGAGAACAAGTGTTGGGTACCTAAACCAGGGGTACCCACATTCAAACGATTAAGAAAGACAAACCCCTGAGAAAACCACACAAAAGGCTCCGCCCACGAAGGCAGAACAAGCCAAACCACGCACGGAACGCCTCGACCACGTTTTGACTTGCACAAGGCTTGCTCGATGGGACACCTCGACCACAGGGAAATCTTTGACTCGTACCACCCTAGGTCGAGCTAGTCGACCCGCCTCGCTCACCAACTCTCAGACAAAAGTCAAAGCATTTAATGCAACCGCCAACCACTTCCTACCCCCATGGCTATAGCGATACCAGCATGGAAGCAGTACCAGTGTCAAGTCCCACTTTTTACTGCCCATCCCGAAATGGGCGGTGAAAACCTATCACTATGCACGCCATGCCGAGCACTATTCCACCATTGATCCCCCTCGAGGCAGAATACGACAAGTGTCGTACCCCGAAATTCCCAGGGCTCGGCCTTATCCATTTCCCGTCGACCCACCTTGACCCGTCCTCGACCCGGCCTCGACCAACCGCCTGTCAACAAAGAAGCAAGGCCTGCATGCCACAGGAATCGGGGTCTTTTCACTGTCTCATCCTCTACGTCACCATGGTGTCCAGGGATGGCCGACCATTCTCGGAGCACGTCACTACAGCGGCTTCCACATCGCTCGACAAAACTTCACTTCTAAGGCATCCTGGCATCTCAGCCTCCTCTTGACCCTATAAAAGGGCAGGCAGGGGACTCTATGAGAGAAAAAAAGGAAGGAAAAAAGAGGGATAAGGAAAAACCAGTCACCATCCCATGGTAGAAGATCAACATCTCAAGCAATCTCCTTTGTACTCTCACTTTTTCTCTCTGATACCTGGGATCGGCTCCCTCTCTCACATCTTGTAACCCCTATACAAGCACTTAGGTGCAAAGAAATACAATACTCCCCCCCATTGGACGTAGGGCCTTCTTTTGTCTGAACCATGATAAACCCCCATGTATTCTCCTTGCATCACCATCCAGATTAGGGACACGCAGCACAAATTCACTCGTTGGCTTAGGACCCTCGTGGGACCGAACACCGACAGTTGGCATGCCAGGTAGAGGACGCTGCGTGCCAACATCGTTTTCTCGCCATTCTTTTGGATGGCTGACCCTGAACATCCACTTCCGTTGGCCACGATGATCTAGTTTGGGAGCTTGGAGTTCATGTCTCTTGGCCACGGCTACGACATGGTCCTCCTCCTGCCTAGGCACCCAACCGATGGCGACCACGAGCTCTCCCAGCCTAGGGGAGCGCTACGCCGGTACCATCGCTCTCGCCAGGCACGTGCCGCCAGGTGACGGCGTGCCCAGCACAACCGCCGTCATCGCCTCGCGGAGGGTGACGGTATCCCCCGATCTGGCGCCCCTTAGCCAGACACCAACACGGATTTCCTCACTGAGGATCTGTGTAGGATGGGCTTGGCTGAGGGTAAGATGCTGATAGGGTGTCCTGTTGCTCCATCACCCGGTGCGGCGCCGCCACCAGCCAGTTCGATTGCTCCGGTACCGGGAACCATGCCCTCACCGGCATTCTCGTATGGACTGGACTCGGTTGCCCGGGTGTATGCTTCTTCTGTAAGCACCAGCATGAGCGCTTACGAGGAACTCCCGAACACCATCTACGTTCCACCCTCGACCTTGTCGCGTCCACGCTAGCTTCTGAGTACCTGGACTCCATGGAGACCCCGGATACGGAGCTCCGTGCGATTGCCTTTCGTCGTCACGACCTCAGAGACACACGACCTCACATGCACCCGTTATACTACTATTTTGGCACTCCAGACTCTAACTCTGCCGATGACACCTACGACCCGACTCGCGAGTGCTTCAATATCGATGGGGCTATCGCGTCGGATTCGGAGGATGAGGCAGTCGTTGGAGGAAGGAACGCCATGCCACCTCAGGTCGAGCCCCCTGTTGCACGGGATGATGCTCAATTCCTTGCAGACCAAGGAATGCAACTCGAGCAAATCCATGAATTGCAGGACAGGCTCGACGAGGAATGAGAAAATCTGTGCCTACTTCAACAAACCCTCGAGCATGAGCGCGTGGCATGCACACATGGCGAAGGAGCTCGAGAGAGAGAGCTCATGACGTCAATTGTCGCATCATCGATGATCGGGCAGGCGAGCCCCCGGTCTTCGGCCGAGCCAGCCAGAATGTTGTCGCAACTGCCATGCTTCTTCGTAACATGCCCGAGCCATCAAACCCTGAGGCCCGTCGGGCCCACGATGAAATCCGAGGACTCCTTGAGACCGTTGCCATGCAGCAGGCTGAGAGTTCTGCCTCGAGGTGACGCGGGCCTACCTCGGAGCAGCCTGCACAGCCCTCCCGATAGGAGAGAGAGGCCTCGATTCATCCCAAGCACGCCCCCCAGTGGAACAAGGCGGCCTCTGTCCGTGAGCGCATCATCAACAACCGTGAACCTCGAGATGCCCGTGATAACATCAACGAGCACCGGAGGCGTAAGAGTGGTGACGGTGCAGCTCGAGGCTACCATGAGCACAGGGGCGGGCGCTACGACAGCTCAGAGGATCGAAGCCCTTCACCCGAGCCACCAGGCCCTCGGGTCTTTAGCAAGGCCATTCATGAAACACTACTTCCGGCTTGATTCCGCCCCCCACGACCCTTACAAAGTTTAACAGCAAAACCAAACCCGAACTTTGGCTTGTCGACTTCCGTTTGGCTTGCCAGCTGTGTGGGGCTGCCAATGATCAGGTCATCATTCGACAACTTCCCCTGTTCCTATCAGACACTGCCTGAGCCTGGCTCGAGGACCTCCCACCTCGATAGATCCATGACTGGAGTGACCTGGTGAGAGTGTTCGAGGGAAACTTCAAGGGGACCTACATGCACCCTAGTAACTCATGGGACCTTCGAAGCTGCAAACAAAAGCCGGGCGAGTCCCTCTGGGACTACATCCGGTGTTTCTCCAAACAGCGCACCGAGCTTCCCAACATCACCGACTCTGATGTCATCATGGCCTTCCTCTCTGGTACCACCTGCAAAGAGTTGGTCCAGGAGCTGGGCCGCTGAACTCCCATCACTGCCAACGGTTTGATGGACATTATCACCAACTTTGCCACCGGCGAGGAGGCGGTTGGTGCCATCTTTGGCAGCGACCAGGACAAAGGGAAGTGCAAGGAAGAGGATCCCGCGAGCTCCAGTCGGGGCTCGAAGAGGAACAACAACAAGAAGAAGAAAAATCAGCAAGGCAAACAAGAGGCCTCGGCCAACGACCTTGTCACCGCTGCTGGTCGTAAGAAACCTCGAGGACCCCCCGGCGGGGGCATTTTCGACAAAATGCTCAAAGAGCCGTGTCCCTACCACAAAGGGCCCATGAACCATAACCTCGAGGACTACCACATGCTCTAGAGGTACTTTGAAAGTCTAGGCATCAAGAAAGACAACAAGAAGGAGGATCCTAAGGGAGACAACAAGGATGAGGGGTTTCCCGAGATTCATGAATGGTTCATGATATATGGAGAACCCTCAACGCGCCTCTCAACACGACAACGCAAGTGGGAACGTCGAGAGGTCTTCTTCGTGCAACTCGCAACCCCCCTCTTCCTTGATTGGTCTAAGGTGGCCATTACTTTCGACCGTGATGACCACCCAGACTACATCCCCAATCCTGGAGTCTACCCACTTGTCGTCGATCCCATCATCGCTAACACACGGCTCACCAAGGTGCTCATGGACGGAGGTAGTAGTCTTAACATCATTTATGCCTAGACCCTCGACCTTCTAGGAATCACGAGGATGCACCTCCGACCTAGCATTAGGGGCTTCCATGGAGTCATGTCGGAGAAACGAGCAGAGCCCGTCAGGCGGATCGACCTGCCTGTCTGTTTCAGTACTCCAGCCAACTTCAGGAAGGAAACTCACTTTTGAGGTGGTTGGATTCCATGGGACAAATCACGCCATTCTTGGGTGCCCCTGCTATGCCTGGTTCATGGCGGTCCCTAACTACACCTACCTCAAGGTCAAAATGTCGGGCCCCAACGGTGTCATCACCATCGGGCCCTCCTATGAGCACGCCTACGAGTGCGACATGGAGTGCGTCGAGCGCGGGGAAGCCATCCTAGAGTCAGCAACCTTGGCGGCAAACCTCGACGGTTTGGCCAAAGAGGTCCCCGACCCCAAGCGCCATACCAGCAACTTCGAGCCCGCGAAAGACGTCAAGCTCATACCCCTCAATCCCACCGACCCGAACGGAAAGGCGTTAAGCGTCAGCGCCACCCTCGATACCAAATAGGAAGTAGTGCTCATCGACTTTCTCCGCGCAAACATCGACATCTTTGCATGGAGTCCCTCGGATATGCTGGGCATACCCAGGGAAGTCGCCGAGCATGCCTTGGAGATCCGAGCCAGCTCCAAACCGGTGAAACAACGCTTGCGCCACTTCGACGAGGAGAAGCGCAAGGTCATCGGCGAGGAAGTCCACAAGCTATTGGAGGCCGGATTCATCAAGGAGGTTCATCATCCCGAGTGGTTAGCTAATCCTGTATTAGTTAAGAAAAAGAATGGGAAATGGAGGATGTGTGTAGACTATACTAGTTTGAATAAAGCATGTCCGAAAGTTCCTTTTCCTTTTCCTAGATGCATATTTCGGCTACCACTAGATCAAAATGAAAGAGTCTGACCAACTCGCGACTTCATTCATCACCCTCTTCGGCATGTATTGCTATGTTACTATGCCCTTCAGTCTACGAAACATAGGTGCTACGTACCAGCGATGCATGCATCACATTTTCAGGGAGCACATCAGACCCACCATCGAGGCTTACGTTAACGACATCGTTGTCAAAACCAAGAGGGTTAGCAATTTGGTTGACGACCTCGACGTTGCATTCAAGTGCCTTAAGGCAAAAAACATTAAGCTCAACCTCGAGAAGTGCATCTTCGGTGTTCCTTGAGGCATGCTCTTAGGGTTCATCATTTCCGAGCGTGGCATCAAAGCCAACCCAGAGAAAATTGTTGCAATAACCAAAATGAGCCCCATCCCTGATCTAAAGGGCGTGTAGAGGGTCACAGGCTGCCTCGCGGCCCTTAGTCGCTTCATTTTGTGCCTCGGTGAAAAGGCGCTCCCACTGTATCATCTCCTAAAGAAATCAAAACACTTTTCGTGAACCCTCGAGGCAGAAGAAGCTCTTATGAAGCTCAAAGCTACATTGTCTAACTCTTCGATCCTCATCCCTCTGGCCATAGGGGAACCCCTCCTGCTTTATGTCGCCGTAACGACACAAGTGGTCAGCGTGGTCTTAGTTGTCGAGAGGGCGGAGGAAGGACATGCCTTGCTTGTTCAGAGGCCAGTCTACTTCATCCGCGAGGTGCTCTCAGAAACCAAGGTTCGCTACCCGCAAATCCAGAAGCTGCTATACACCATCATCTTGACGTGGCACAAACTTTGTCACTACTTTGAGGGCCACTCGGTGACCCTGGTGTCTTCTTTCCCCCTGAGAGAGATAGCCCAGAACCGGGAAGCCTCGGGTAGAATAGACAAGTGGACGATCGAGCTCATGGGTGAGACCCTCTCTTATGCGCCACTCAAAGCCATCAAATCCTAGGTGCTAGCAGATTTTCTAGCGGAGTGGACCGACACTTAACTTCCTCCGGTTCAGCTCTAGGCCGAGCTTTGGACCATGTACTTCGATGGGTCGCTGATGAAAACAGGAGCAGGCGCGGGCTTGCTCTTCATATCGCCCCTCAGAGTCCACATGCGCTATGTAATCTGGCTTCATTTTGCTGCCTCCAACAACATCGCCGAGTACGAGGCGCTCGTCGCGGGCCTGCGCATCGTCATCGAACTAGGGGTCCGATACCTCGACGTCCGTGGTGACTCCTAGCTCATGATCGACCAGATCATGAAGAGCTCAAGCTATCGTGACCCCAAGATGGAAGCCTACTATGAGGAGATACGACGCCTTAAGGACAAGTTTCATGACCTTGAGCTCAACCACGTTGCACGCAGATATAATGAAGCTGCCGATGAACTCGCAAAAATCATGTCTAGTCGAGCCATAGTTCCACCTGACGTTTTCATGAGGGATCTCCATCAACCATCCATCAACACCAGGGCAGACGGGGGGCCGACGGTCCATCCCTTGATCCCCCACCTGAGGCAAAAGCTCCCTCGACTAGGACTAAAGTCATGCAGGCGGAAGGCTCGACCCCACCAGCCAACCTCGAGCCCGACTGGCGTGTTCCATACCTCAACCATCGCACTCGAGGGGACCTCTCCTTGGATAAGACCGAGGCTCAATGGATCGCTCACCGAGCCAAGACCTTTGTGATATTTGGCGACAACAAAGAGCTTTATCGACGCAGCCCTACGGGCATCCTACAATGCTGTATCACAAATGAGGAAGGCAAGAACCTACTCAAAGATCTACACTCGGGGGCTTGCGGTCATCACGTGGCACCTCGAACCCTCGTTGGAAACACATTCCGACAAGGTTTCTACTGGCCAACCGTGGTCTCCGACGCTATTAAGCTAGTACGCTCCTGCAAAGGATGCCAGTACTATGCAAGGCAAACCCTTCTCCTAGCTCATGCCTTGCAAACGATTCCCATCACATGGTCATTTGCCGTTTGGGGGCTCAACTTGGTTGGACCCTTGAAAAGGACCACTAGTGTCTTCACCCACCTCCTCGTCACCATTAATAAGTTTTCCAAATGGATCGAGGCCCATCCTATCACCAGCATCAGGTCTGAGCAAGCCGTGCTATTCTTCACTGACATCGTTCACCGCTTTGGGGTTCCTAACTGCATCATCACAGACAATGGCACCCAATTTACCGGCAAAAAGTTTCTAGATTTCTGCGACAACCATCACATTCGTGTGCTCTGGTCAGCCATAGCTCATCCAAAAACAAATGGTCAAGTAGAGCATGCCAACAACATGGTTCTACAAGGCCTAAAGCCGAGAATTTTCGACAAACCAAACAAACATGGCAAAAAATGGGCCGCCGAGCTCCCCTCGGTCCCGTGGAGCCTAAGAACGACGCTGAGTCGAGCCACGGGGTTCACTCCATTCTTCTTAGTCTACGGATCCGAGGCTATGCTCCCAACCGATGTAGAATTTGGATCCCCAAGGCTGAAAGTCTACAACGAGCAAAACAATGACGCCACAAGAGAGAACGCCCTCGACCAGCTCGAGGAAGCTTGTGATGTGGCTCTGTTACACTCTGCAAGGTATCAGCAAAGTCTCTGACGCTACCACGACAAACACGTCCGCAGACAGGACCTCAACATCGGTGACCTAGTGCTCCGGTGAAGCCAAAACAATAAGGGACGGCACAAGCTTACTTCGCCATGGGAAGGACCGTACATCGTCGCGGAAGTATTGAAGCCCGGCACCTACAAGCTATCGAATGAAAAAGGTGAAATCTTCACCAATGCATGAACATCGAACATCTACATCGCTTTTTCCCCTAAAGCCTTGAGGCTCTGTAAATTATTTTGCTATCCCATGATAGAATAAAGAATACATCGGTGTTCAAAGCATTCTTTCATAAAAACTAGGAAGGATCGACCCTATTTTCTCAGAGTTGAACCTCCCTCAGGGGCTGCAGGGGGGGACCCCTGTGTCCCCAAAAAACTCGCATTTTTTCAAAAACAAGAGAACTTTTACATAAGTCGACGAGACCACAAGTGCACCCTAAGGCTCGAGGGCTACCGAGCCGCGAGATCGTCTACGCCTCTAAGCTACGGTACCTCCACTCACTCCCCCAAGCCAAGGGGTGCAACCACATGCTAAGTAGACCTAATAAAAGTTCACAATTTTGAAAAAGCTCATGTCTAACGTTCCCATACGCTTCGAATCGAGTTCTTACATAATCCATGAGGCCACAAACACACCCTAAGGTTCGAGGGCTGCCGAGCCGTGAGATCGCTTACGCCTTCGAGACTACGGTACCTCCACTCGCTCCCTCACACCAAGGGGTGCAACCGCGTGCTAAGAAAAACATGCAAGAATATAATTCAAGCAAGAAAGGGAAGAAAAGACTCGAACAAAAATGAACATTTAGTATACATTTACATATTAATGTTTCAGGGCCCCTGAGGCCATCACAGCGCAAGTCATGAGCACTAACTACCCTATTACAATGGCCTTCATGCCCAGGCTTGGCTTATAGACCCTTGTCATCGATAGGCGGGGCCACCTCGACCTTGAATAGCTTCGCAAGACGACCCTCGGGCTCTTTCGCAGCCTCGATCAAATCTAGGCAGGCTGCTTCATTCTCCTCGTCAGTCCGGTCTGTATTCGTGATGAAGCCATCAGTGATGAAGCCCATGTCATACTCGAACCTAGACCGGATGACCGCCATGGCCCTCTTCACGCCATGATGCAGCCTGCCTCGTATCTTCTCGCGGACGAGGCAACCCAGCGCTGCCATCCGGCGAACAAACGAGTTCTCTGGCGCATCCTCCTTGGTATCGGCATCGGGCTCTACCCCTAGGCCATCGCACACCGAGGTGATCGCACCCTAGAGCAGTTGAGTCCACCCGGCCTCGGCCTCGAAGAGGTTCTAGAATGAGGTAGTCGTCGCCTGGGCCGCGTGTTGCTGCTTCTCTAGCTCTGAAATGCAAACACCAAGTTAGCAAAGACTTGGGACCCTGAGGCCAAGGTCAAAGCTTGACAAAGGTTTACCCTTAGCATGGGTCTGCCAACCCACGATCTCATCACACAACTCCTCACGTGCTTTCTCCGCCGCCTGAAGAGCCTCGTCCTTGTCACGGACAGTAGCCCTCAATGTCTCGATCTCCCGACCGGTGCCCGAGAGAGCCTTGTCCCTCTCTCGGACGGTTCCCTTCAACGTCATGACCTCGTTCTCCAAGGTCCCGATGCGAGCGGATGCCATCCCGATCTAGATGTTAAGGGTATCGCGCTTGCTGCTGACTAAAGCGACGTCCTCCTCGAGCTCCTTCATGCGCGCTAATAGTGGCGCGAGGTCCTCACGGGCCTTGGTCGCCTCTTCACGT
Organism: Saccharum hybrid cultivar R570; assembly: GCA_038087645.1. NCBI lineage: Eukaryota > Viridiplantae > Streptophyta > Magnoliopsida > Poales > Poaceae > Saccharum > Saccharum hybrid cultivar. The sequence continues at coordinate 1,695,405 of JAQSUU010000810.1, forward strand.
GCCTTGGCCGCATCTTCACGTGCCTTGGCCTCAGCTTCCTAAGCCTACGCCGCCTCCTCCCTGACCACTGCATGGACGACGCGAAGCTCGTCCACTTCAGCGCTCTTCTTGGATAGCTGCTCGTTGGCTCCCTCGACTAGAGCCCGTTGATGAGCAAGCGCCACCCATATGTCACTCTCATGACGAATGAAGAGTGACTTGCGGCAAGATCGCTCCTTGAGTTCCTGACCACAGTTAAACCAAAGATCAGAACCAAGGAGAAAGGGGGGATAAAACACAAGAAAAGGCAAATGAACCCGACTCACCTCAAAGGCCTCTGACATACACCGCACCAAGGTATCCATGACCATTCGCAGAGACTGCACGGAGTGCTTACCGAGTCCCTCGATGAACTCCTAGTGCTACACTTCGTCCTTGTCATCAAGGGCGAAGAAGGGCTCGGCGCTGGGGTTAGACGCATCCCTGAACTTGAGGGTCGACCGACCCCAGTGCGGGAGCTCCTCCTCCGCCCGTGCAAGCACCAGCCCTGTGAAATTAGGCCACCTAGCAGACACCTCAGCCACGTCGTCCCCCGACGTCATGGAAGTACCGGGCGGATCTGGGGCATCGACCACCTCGACGTCCGCCTTCTGCTTCCCCTTGTCGGAAGGAGGGTCATCGATGGTGAGATCAATTATAGCCGGAATCGACCCTTGGGGTGGGGCTGGCCTCTCGTCTGTTAGCACCACCGCCTGCATGTTGGATGGTGGCACGACCACCCCCCGTTCTGCCTCGACCGCCTGCTCTGTTGGCTGGTCCTGCTGCAGCTATGGCCATGGTTCCTCCCGCGTCGGTTGTGACTCCGGCTGCGCCGCCTCTTTCCCCGCATCCGGCGGGGCCTCTACCACCTCTCTTGACTCTTCAACATCCGCCCGTCCCATATCGCGGATGGATGTTTCGGCCTCAACGGCCTCGATGGTCGCCTGGGTCCTCGCGGTCGACCCAGGCTCTGGCCCACCAACACCAGGCACATCGAGCCTAGCACCGCCCGGGGCTACCTCGACCGACTCTGGCTCCCGCATGGCGTCACCAAGTTCGGCGACCTCCTGAGCGCTTGCTCCCGCCTTGGCGGCGGCCTCTTTCATCTTAAGCTGCTCCGTGGCAGCCTGGTACCTCGCGACCTAGGCGGCATCATTGGCAGGTGTCCGCATCATCAGGGCAGCACCAGACTTGAGCCCCCTTGATGGGAGTTGGAGTCGCGAGCTCCACCTTGCGCTTGTGGCTGAGCAGTGAACAAACGCATCAAAACAAAGAGCGAGATGACCTTGATGGAAAGATAAGGTGAGGTACTTACCCAGATAGGGGAATCAGGGGCCTAGACTTCGGCTTCCCCGAGCCACCTGATGGCTTCTGTGAGGGCCCCTCCATGGAGCCTCCGGTTGGCCTGGTGCTCCTCGGAGCCCGGGCTGATGGGGCGCCTGAGGTCCTCTGCGCCGATAAGGCTATCTGGCCTTGAGTCCTCATGCCTGACAATAGTGCCCTGGCCTCAGATGCTGACGTTGTTGCTCCGCCCATTGGCAAAGTCCAAGGTGATCGGACTCGCGGTCGCGGCGCCATCGATCTCCCCTAAGGGACCCCAGGCGAGGTAGATCCCCTCTCTGAAGGCCCCTCTCGGGCCTTTCCTTCTGCTAGCTCTCCCTCCCCCTCGACGGGCGCCAAGACTTCCCTCGATGCCTAGGAGGTTGACCCCCCACCAATGGGCTCCAGCAGGGGCCAAACGTCGGGGAGGTGCGCTAGAAAAGTCACGGTATCATACCACGACCCGGCATCATCGTCGCTGCTGTCCTCATCCTCCCTCGAGACCATCTCAGAGGGGGATTCCTCGATAGGGAGACCCTTAAGACTCTACTAGTGGCGGCGCTTATTCAACGCCTCCCGCTCGAGGGCCTTCCTGACCTGATGCTTCTTCACGGCGTCCTTCTCTCCCTTCTTCTGGGCCACCGAAATGTGTGTCGCCTCTCGAGCAGCGTGATCCTCTAGAACTGGCGACCGTGAGTCCTTGACCGCTGACAGATCCTGCATGGAAGCCATGATAGACTAAATCAAGAGAACTAGGAAGCAAAAGGACTTGAGGCTAGCAGAACAAAGCTTACCAGAGGCTCGAAACCCTGGTTGGGTCGCATTAGGACCCTGTCGATGTCCTCCTGCTTGAAGCTGCCCACCATCCACCACGCACGCCGGGCAACTTCGTCGAGGGGGAGGGACATGTGTGACATCTAACTCCCCTCCAACGAGACCTCCAGCGTCATCTCGACGATCCGGAGTTGGCGCTGCATTAGCAGCAGCACTCTTCGATGGTGGAACACGGCGGCCACCATCCCCGCGGTCAACCCACGTTGTCGAAGCTGCCTTAACACGTCGAGGAGCGGCTGTAGCTTTAGCTTTTCCTCCTCAATGACGCCGTACATCCAGTTGTCCTCGCGTGACATCAGGACCCAGCTAGAAAACCTCGACAGCCAGTCATTGCACAGGTAGAACCACCCGTTGTGCCACCTTCTGTTCGATGAAATGAGCTGCGCCGGGATGTAATGCTCGCCTCGACCCACCCAGACTTGAAGGGTGCAGCTCCCAGCATGCACCGCGCGCCACACTCCTCGCTTGTCTGCCTTCTTGGCAAAATGCTCCACCTTGAAGAGATGGAGCCATAGGTTCCAGTGCGGCTCCATCCCCAAATACCCCTCGTAGACCGCCGTGAAGATGGCAGCCTATGAGATGGAGTTGGGGGCGAGGTGATGAAGCTCCACCTTGTAGTAGTGGAGGAGCGCCCACATAAAGCGACTCAATGGCATCTCGAGGCCCCTCTCGTGGAAAGCAACGAAGCTCACCACATATCCCTCTAGGGGCGCTGGCTCCCGGTGGTCGGACGGCGGCACCCTCCACTCCAGCTGGCTCTGGCTCGCCCTCGGTCACAGAAGACCGTCATGGACCAACTCCTCCAGTTTCCTCTCCATCACTGAGGAACGAGCCCACGCATCCACGGGAAGGATCTAGCTCTTTCCCGCCATGGGTGTTGAAAACGGCATGCGGCGGCGGCAGGGGAAGAGGTGACGGCGACGGTGAAGAGTGTCTAAAGGGCGCACAAGGAGAAAGAGGGCAAACGCAAATGGACTGTGGGAGTGCACACGGAACCTTGGACCTTGTACTTATACCCCAATGGAAGACCAATGAGCAGAATCGATGAAAAGGTAGGAACAGTTCCCGCATTCAATGTCCTTACCTAACCGCTCCCTCGAAACCCGTGGGTAAGAACATGTGTCCGCCGATCACTCCGTAACCGTCGCGCCACTCTACCCACTACCATGCCATTCTCGCTTCTCCTCCTAAAAAGACATGCCCTAACAGGCCAGAAGGGGATCCGCAGACGGATATTTCCAGACGAATAGATAACGGGCTCCGAGCCCAATATAAACCTCGAGGGATTGAAAGCTGGCCCTCGACCGGGGTTTGATAGCTGCCCTCAAGTAACGGAGTCAGGGACAACTAGGGAAGCATCCATACAAGGCCAGGGCTCGAGCTACTCTCTCGAGGCGCCCCCAGATGTATTCGAGGCTAGAAGAGAGGTCGACGGTGGAATCCCCTCGGAGGGAGGCATCGAGCCCTCGGATCCTATCGCACGGAACCGAGATCCACATGACTACTCTTTGGCATTTTTGGAGAGTGCCTCCGTGGCCGCTAGCCGACTCCTACCGAATGGAGCATGGGCTCCCACTCGAATTCCCTGCTAACAGCTCACTGGAGATCGTCAGAACTTGCCCGACGAGGGTAGTACGACATTCCCCACCCCTCCTCCTTTCCTAAAAGGAGCGTGAGGGTCGTACGATGAAGACGGGCAAGACCCTGATCGATCTTGTGCGCACGAGGCTCGGGGGCTCGACCGCAAAAAAAGCTAACCTCGAACAAAAGAGGACCAAACGCGCCACGATAGCTCAAACGCGGGAGCACTCCTCAGTATAACGCGCTAAAGACCTCGGAGGAGTCAAAACACTCTACCAAGGCCTCGGGGGCTACACCCGGTGGGTGCGCTCACACGCACCCACCGGAAAAGCTATGATGCTACAACTCCAGTTCGTCACTCACTGAGCCTCTGCAAGAGTGACCACACTCATCCAAAGGCTCAAGGGCTACTGTCGGGTACCTAAACCAGGGGTACCCACATTCAAACGATTAAGAAAGACAAACCCCTGAGAAAACCACGCCAAAGGCTCCGCCCACGAAGGCAGAACGAGCCAAACCACGCACAGAACGCCTCGACCATGTTCCGACTCGCATGAGGCTTGCTCGATGGGACGCCTCGACCTTGGGGAAATATCCGACTCATACAACCCTAGGTCAAGCCGGTTTACCCACCTCGCGCAGCACCAACTCTCAGACAAAAGTCAAAGCATTTAATGCAACCGCCAACCACTTCCTACCCCCCATGGCTACAACGATACTAGCATGGAATCAGTACCAGTGTCAAGTCCCACTTTTTAATGCCCATCCTGGAATGAGCGATGAAAACCTATCACTGTGCACGCCATGTCGGGCACTGTTCTGCCACTGATCCCCCTCGAGGCAGAATATGACAAGTGTCGTGCCTCGAAATTCCTAGGGCTGGGCCTTATCCATTTTCCGTCGACCCACCTCGACCCGTCCTCAACCCGGCCTCGACCAACCGCCGGTAAACAAAGAAGCAAGGCCTGCATGCCACAGGAATCGGGGTCTTTTCACCATCTCATCCTCTACGTCACCATGGTGTCCAGGGATGGCCGACCATTCTCAGAGCACGTCGCTACAGCGGCTTCCACAACGCTCGACAAAACTTCACTTCTAAGGCATCCCGACGTCTCAGCCTCCTCTTGACCCTATAAAAGGGCAGGCAGGGGACTCTACGAGAGAAAAAAAAGGAAAAAAGAGGGACAAGGAAAAACCAGTCACCATCCCATGGTAGAAGATCAACATCTCAAGCAATCTCCTTTGTACTCTCACTTTTTCTCTCTGAGACCTGGGATCGGCTCCCTCTCTCATAGCTTGTAACCCCTATACAAGCACTTAGGTGCAAAGAAATACAATACTCCCCCCCCCGCTGGACGTAGGACCTTCTTTTGCCTAAACCAGGATAAACCCCCGTGTATTCTCCTTGCATCACCATCCAGATTAGGGACACACAACACAAATTCACTCGTTGTCTTAGGACCCTCGTGGGACCGAACGCCGACAACAAGGCTGTGGAAGATTTCTTCATAGTATTAATACCAAAGTTGCTCTTCTTCCGAGGAGCCAGGCTCTCCAAGGTAGATCTTGCCTAGCTCACAAAAGACTACTAAAAACTAAAAGAGTCACTACTATAATACAGGGATATAGTAACACTAACTTGTGTGACTATAGGTTCAAAAGATTGTTACTAGCTCTCTTTGTAACACATTTTTTATGTGTTCCAATTGGCTATGTTGCTACAGACTTGTCTACTGTAACACATTTACTTATCTACTGTAACATTCGTCTAGTGTTACAATGGTTCTTCGCTGTAACCCTTTTTTTATCTATAGTAACACTTCCATATTCTGGTAGAGTACATACTTTGTAACACATTTACTTTTCTACTGGAACATGTATCTAGTGTTACTGTAGTTCTCTTGAGGAACACTTTTTTAGTATTCTAGTAACACTTTAACATTATGGTAGAGCACATAGTGTGGTACAAAGGGAACACGTGTTTTGTAACACATGTTTTACCTATTGTAATACTTTCAAATTTTGAAATTAATATTTATAATAACCTTACTTGTGGCATGCACATAGTTGAATCACACAAACATGACATTGCAAAATCACATGAACCATAGATTTCAATAACCATTGCTAGATCCATGGATCGCATGATGGTTTCAAACATAGTACTTGTTTAGATAATTATATTATATGTACATAACAAGATGGCTCTAAAGAGCAAACACACATAGTATTGAAGAGCCCATACTACCAGAAAGGAAAATGTGATATCTAGTATTCTTAAATTTCATTGCTTCTTCATCCACTCTTCTACACATCAATATAGGAATTCACCAATTAATCATGTCAACCTACAAAGAGAAAGTAATAAGTTCTAACATTACATACTCCCTCCGTATCGGATTTAGAAGTAATTTTGGACAAGGTTTGGGTCAAACATTGGGAATATAAATCATCAATAACTTTTAAGTTGTTGAGTTTGCAAATGTAAAAATTATATGAATAGATTTGTCTTGAAAAATACTTTCATAAAAGTATACATATATCACTTTTTCATAAATATTTTTTATAAAAACAAGAGGTCAAAGTTTTGTTTCGGAGACCATGTCGCTGTCCTAAATGACTTCTAAATCCGATACGGAGGGAGTATATTGTAATAAGTTCTAACATTACATATATTATTCTATCTATGTTTGATGGTGTGAAGTAACAATGTAGTGCGAACTTAAAAACATTGAAGGCCAAGCAATTGGTACTCCTTAGGCATGGGCATCACCAATGTTATTGTACCCAGGCATGGGCAACACTTATGACTCATCTTTGGCAATGGGATGCTTGATACATGCTTTGTAGAATTGATTTTATGTCTCAACACCACCAACACATGTTTTCGGATTAGTGTCCAAAAGAGATGCAAAGGCCATTGTAGTCGTATTTGGATATTTTTGCAGTCATGAGTAACAGTATGGCCCCAACCTACATTAATTTGACATAATGACTGATAATGTAGTTAGAACAAGTGATATTATAATGATCTACCTTCATTGGAGGTGGTTGCTTATATTTTGGACTCTTGTGGCATGTAGTAGCCTAGTCATGAGCCACCTCTTGTTGTGCAATGGTAGTCTTGCGAACCATTCTATGATGATCCTTAGACATGTGAGTTAAGATATTTAATAATCTATAAGGAAAAAGTTTTACTATATCAAATGTGAACGTGTGGTTCTTAGATACATTTTGTTTCTCTTTTATTCTAGTGGAACTTATTGGACAAGAACCAAACTAAAAGGAATAGAAACACAATTGAATTTATACATTATTACTCCCTCCATCCCAAATTATAAGTCATTCCAAGAATCTTGAAGAGTTAAAACATCTCAAGTTTGACCAAATTTATATGATAAGATAATAACATTTATAGTACCAACTAAGTCTCGTTAGATTCTTCATTAATCATATTTTTATAGTATACTTATTTGATGTTATAAATCTTTGTAATCTCTCTATAATTTTGGTCAAACTTGAGATGCTTTTACTCTCCAAGATTCTTGGAATGACTTATAATTTGGAATGGAGGGAGCACAATATTAAGCATCTTGAATAAATTTACATTACAAGTCTAATGTATCATATTAATTGGGTGTACCTCTATTTTATAGAATCATTAATCAAGCATCCTAGGGATACTATTTCTCCTTCTTCGATTAATAATTCCTTGTCATTAGTGGCACCACTGGCTGCAATACCAATTCGTTAAATCATAATCACTAGTAAAAAATATTGGCATATATTGAATTAAGAGTATATTATTCTCGAATACAGGAAACAAATTGATAACCTTCTTACTAGATAAAAATAGATCATCATCATCACTATATTTAGACTCACATGTTTGTTTGTTCTAGAAAAGAGAAGAAAGGGGAATAACATGAGTTATTATAGAAGACCTTTGTAGATAAACAAATATTAATTTTAGAAGCAAGAGATTTTACCAATTTATCCCTCTTTAGGGAATCCATCCTTCGGATTTGGTGCAGCAAATTGTATCTATGAAAATTTCGATTCAAACAATATTAATAAAGGTAAGATAGACTAAATTATGAGAAAACATAAGAAGAAAGCAAATACCTTTCTTTTAATATGCACTAATTTCTTCTGAGCATTGACATAATCACCCACTACACAATTCCCTAGAAAGGATATAAGAATCAAGTATAACATTAGAAGAAGGCATGCATCCAGGAGATTATAGTTAGAAAGAAATTAAATTGTTCAAGCGTTACCATCTAAATGGTTGCAATCAGACTAATTGAGTGCAAAGAACAACTGATTATTGCATTTTTTATCTAATTTTTCTAAACTCTAAACTGGTATGCAAAGGATAACTGAGTACATATAGTACCTCTCAGTGGCGGATCCGGGATTTTACCTCAGGGTATGCCATTCAAAAAATTTTATATATAATTCGGTAAAATTATTTGGCAATTCGGTGACAGTTGTAAAATTTGAATGTAATACGGTGTACATACACTAAATAACATAATAAGTCTTAAATTTAAACATTATGTTGAAAACACACAAATTACAATATAAATAGATCAAACGCTATATTGATAGTTTAAAATATAAATGTAAAAGATAGCTAGGGACTTACAATACTACTTATCTAACTGTTTTAGCCGACGCTTTCTAACAGACATAAATGTCTTTATATCATCTTCATCCACTTCAAATAAAATTTCATGCTCCATGAAGATGAAAAGAGATGCAACGTCTGCACTTCTCTTCGTGACTACACAATTATAAAAGAACACACAACACCAAACAATTAAATAAATTACACTTGCACGAATTGAATTATGTGATTACACAAACACTGGCGTGATATATACTGAGTTGTTGATCAATCTTAGTCGTTTCTGATGTTTGACAAATTCCTGATCTCGCTGCACGAGAAAATATGATGACAGGTTAATGTTAACAATTAAAGTAGATAGGATCTTTTATACAAATATACAAGGAAAAAAGAGGAATTGAATCTCACGGTGATCCGAGATTGATCAACTCTGAGGCCCGTCGTTTGGCCGGCAAGGCAGCACCGCGTGCGCCTAGGGTCCTCCCTGGCCTCTCGTCGTGAGTCATGACTCGTCTCGGCGTTTCGCCGTTTCCGCAAGCTGCAGTCTAGCGGCGTCTCGCGAGTCGCGTCTGTCGAATGTTCCGATCGACCGAGTGTTGGAGGTGTCGTCCGGCCAGCCCAAGACAAAGTCACGTGGAGCCGTGGGCCTGAAGCCCTGAATGCTAAAAGGCTGATGGCGCAGCGTCCGTTCATCGCTGGACAATTTCCAGATATATTTTTTATTTCTTTTACAAATATCTTTGTATATACGTGTGTATTAGCTGGGCACGCAGGGTATACCGGTGCATATCCGGCATACCCTGTAGCTCCGCCACTGGTACCTCTCATCTAGCCTTAAATTGGTATAGAGTCTATCTGATGTTTCTTCTATCTGTAGAACTCCTTGATCTTCTGCAGCTAGAGACAGTGGTAAGGTGAGCCAGTTAAGCAATCAATTAAATGATCAAGGCATGAGACTTAGCGTAAATGCAGATTACATATGTCATATTTGCAGCAAACATCATGTCTATTGTCGTTTTCGTTGCTCAACTCATCCCCTCCAACAATGATGGATATTCGGTAGCCAGCTACAAAATAAGTTATTATGTAGCCACCTCTATTTACGATAATTTTATATACTAATTTACGAGAATGTCAGTACATATTTATGATAGTTGGATTACTATAACACATGGAAATATTTACCATAATGTTATAGTAAATCACATAGTAAGAAGTTACTATAATCTCATAAATTAGCATAGCAATTATCGTAACACAAAGTGGCTACAGAATAAGTTATTTTATAGCTAGCTGCAGTGTGACAGTTATTTTATAGTCCCTGACAGTTAAGAAATTTCTATGATTAAATCCATTCCCAACGGTTAAAACAAAACTATCAAAGAAAAATATTGTCCCATCGGCAAAGCATGCTGGACCCATCAAAAACCACGACCATTGACCATCAACTTGCCAACAGTCCACCGTTGGCAACTTACTGTAGGCCTATGACTTATTGACAACCCGTTGGCAAATGGGGGAATCCCAGACCAAGAGTGGCCGACGGGAACTTGTCCACGGTATGCGTTCGGCTATGGTCTTTGCCGATGGTAGAAAGTAATGCCCAATAGCTTGAAAGTTGTTGGCCATTCTTACAATTCTAGTAGTGTAATAGGATTCACACAATGAAGAAAACTGTAGGTCTTATCAGAAATATATAATTTTGGACCACAATATAAATTTATAGGATTGAGGTAAGTATTGGGATCACTCAAAAAATCAAAATAATTCTACTACTTTCCCATTTAAATGTTACTAGTTTTTTTTGTTTTTTTTTCTTTCCCCCTCTCCATCTACAACGGTAATTTCAAAGTGGAGTGATCGTGAGAGGACCATGATGTATGTGTTTGCCTATAAGCCAAAATGAATTGGAAGGTGCATATGTATATGTTTTTTGTAACACTTTAGTTCTAACATCATTTTGTGTTACTATACGCTGTATACTTGTCACACGTTTTACATGTTCCGTTTATGTGTTACAATATAGTACAACTTTTGTAATGCTTTACTTGTAACATTAACTTTTGTGTTACTGTAATTGTTGCCAGTAACACATTTTTTTTAAAACGTGTTTTGTGTTACAAACTAGTCGGTAACACATTGTTTTGTGTTACTATGAATTTTTTTGGAACACATTAATGAATATGTTACAATATCCTTGTTTTGTAGTAGTGAGTACAAGTAAAGAAGTGAGGTGTGTAGCTCCAAATGTTGGTGTGTGTTGAATATGAACTCCACCCCTGTATTTATACAAGAGTATGATTGGTTTGGCGCAACAAAATAAGGAAACCATCATGAACCGATGTTGCATGCCACCATGCAACAACCAGAGCAAGGCGGGCCCAGGTGGCAGCAGCCAGGGGCGGCCGCACCCTTGGTGCACCCACACCCTGGTGGGGACACCTCGCGACCGCCTTCGCGTGGTCGGTTCCTGGGTGGTACTAGGCCATGTCCATGTCGGTGCTCGGACCAGAATTGATGATTGGATGGGCCTCTGCATGTATTTCCTTTGGCATTTCTGCATTATGCTTTCTGCTTTGTGCCTTCTGCTTTGTTTTCCGCTTGTATTCAAATGTGTGTCCTGCAAAATATGTTTCTGCCAATACAAGTGGAACTATGTCAAAAGTATATGCATATGTGTCAAAAGTTTGTTTTATTTCTCCCGTTTTGGACTTTAATTAGCGGTCGGATTTGATCATTAATGATCACCAACAGTAGATTTTGTACGTCTTTTTAAAAGAAGGTGCAATAAAGTTCAGATTTTACAGTTATTCGATGTCTCTGCAAATCAGATTCTCTGTGCATGGTGATTGCGTGTGATGGTATGTAGCCCCCAAATGCTCGGGTGGGTTGGCGTGGTGCACCCGAGGGTTGGAGTCACATCACAATCATCATGAACCCATAGGGTAGTTGACGTCCCGAGATCATCTTTTGATAGCACCCGAGCAGTTCACTTGGGCGTCATTCAACTGTTTATCATCGAACTTCAGGTGGCATGTTGATTAGTTAGTGTAGCTACACCGATATTGGCATCATGACCCAAAGGAATCTTGTGATACTTTCAGGGTCAAGATGCTTGAAGCTATTTGTCACGTAGGACCAAGGCTTTACTCAATTCAGGAAGAGAGCATGAAGCTTTGGTTCATAGTGAGTTTCAAACAAATTCAGGTGGTTCACCCGACTCATTTGGGGCGAAACAATATTGCTTGGAGCAAGTTCTTGTTCGGCATAGCTTGCACACCTTTTCATTTCCCGTCTTTCTTTTGTCTTTAGTGTTTGATGTTGTATTAAGCTTTTAGACTGACTACCTAGGGATTATTTGACCAGAACGAAATGTCCTGGTAGAGTCCATGCAAGGTCTTGTTAAGTCACTTATACCATTTCAAGGCCTATGAGACTTTGATCGGTGGAAGAAAGGGGGAATAGGTGTGCGGTCTGTGGGATGACCTTTGTAGTTCCCTGATTGTAATGGTAGGTTAGTGTAACCTCCAATCATAACAACTACAGATGTTTTTAACTGGGTCATTCTGATATAGCCAACCCTCGAGTGGTTTGGGGATATCTTCCTCAAGGTGCCCGGGAGGTATTGATATACATTTGCATCAAATGGATATATGTGAATTCTTGCAGAATGTAATGCAACGAGAAAAAACATGAAACAATAAGGGTGAATTAGACATAACTGATGGTTATCGACTGTTGTCCTGATGCTCACTGAGTTCTTGCTACTAGGATTTACACTTAGGAGCAGGTGTCACCATTGGATCCATCCTTGTGACCCTTCACCATCCATCTCACTTGAGGGTAGCCTCTTCGTTGATGAGGGAAGATCTGTTTAGGTTGCCTATCCCGAATGACAGACGAGTCAGGAGCGATCAGATCCTTAGGTGGGCAAGAACATAACAAGATGACTGGTGTAGCTGCGCAGTTATGCGTGTAGGCCGATTCGTAGAGCTTTCGGCCTTGCTTGGCTTAGGGGTGGTACCGGTTGTACGGGCCCTCCCCTCGGGTGATCTGGATTGGCAATCTATTGGTTAATGGGGGTTCCCCTCTCATTGAGGGAGGGGCGATGGCCCCCTCTTACCCATGGCCGTTGACCATCAGATGCAAGCATGCAGCTTGGATTGGGGTATCCCAAAGCAGGGTCAACGCTCGAGTAGTCGACTGCGCTGTCCCATTACCCTTTTCGGTTACGAAAAAGGTCTTAGCCTTTCATCGGTGAGGACTGTTTGAGTTTCGGCTGCTTGTTTGGTGATGATTCAGTGTTGGTGCCCGACGTACGTGGGATGGCTTCATCATTGTCATTGTCATCGTCAGAGTCTGAGTTCTCGAGTAGCTAGTCGCAGCTATAAAGAAAACGGTAGACTCTGGATTAATAAGTCCGGATATGTCAGTGTTGTTCCACCAATCTTGTTGATTAGGGGTGCCGTCAGCGTTGTCACGGTCTGTCGGTTCCTACGGCTAGTGTTCCTCCATGGGAGGTTTAGTGGGTTCTAGGGAAGCCTGTGAGAGTGTCTCACCATGAGTTGTCGTTGTATGCCCCGGTCTTGTCGAAGATTGGGGGGTGTGGCGGTGAAGTATGGGTATCAAATCTAAAGCGGAGTCGAGATCTGTGGGTTTGCTGATGTAAAAAATGGGGATGACCTCACCTTCTCATCCATCTTCGATGAAAAGATGAGCGTAACACTTCATGTATACCGCGAGGGCATCCGGTCCGGCGTCCATAGCCTCCTCCAGTTCGGCGATGAAAGCATGGATCTAGAGGGACTGATGGCCTTCCTCGATTGGCTTGGGTTCCTAAAGGCATAGGTCCCCGAATTGGTCGGTGATGAAGTTGAGCTTGCTGAAGGTGATCCTCTTGCCCGGCTGCTCCTGTTCTAGTTCATCATCGATGTTGAAGATGACTCCCATCTAAAACACAAGATTAGTCTGAACGCAAAAGGCCCCTACTTGGCGCGCCAACCATCAGATTGTTTTGCTCCGGCAATATTCAGCAACATGATCGTGTAGATGGAATTAGATGGTAGCACATGAGACATAGATTTATACCGGTTCGGGGGCGCAGTGCGTACTAATCCCTACTCCAGTGTGGCTGCTCTTGTATTCATATGCTCAATTACAGGAGTTGTTGCTCCTAGCTATGAGATAGATGGAATAGGTGGAAGATTAGATCCCATGCCCGAGGTCCCTACCCACCTTTATATAGGCAGGAGAGGTAGGGTTACAGATAGGGTGATCGGGCTAACAGATTGTGTTCCTATTTTGTTACACGATATAAGGAATAGATTGATCCTAACTATCATCTAGATACGCCCGCCTTAGTTTGGCTTGATCTCCACGTTGGTTGATCGTGTCAGCCCATGCGGGCCTCCTCCTTGATGGTCGTTGGGCCAATAGCTTAGTGGTAGTCATATATACAGGTGGTGCAAGTACCCCTGGCTCATATCTTTGACACACATGCCCCCAAATTTTTTATGAACCCACTGTCCCCTGGGGCTATAAAAAATTAGAGGCAAGGCGGAGTAGAAGGAATAATGTTTGTGTTCATTTGTTGTGCTATGACACATATCTATTCTTCTTCGTTTTCTCCTTCTAGTCTTCTTCTAAACAATGGCTCACGACAAGCATCCAAGGGAGAAAACTCCAGAAGCCACATATCTGCCTCCGCGCCTTCATGTCGCTCTTCGTCGCCAAGGGTGAAGGGGATGATTTCTTATCTCTATGGCTGCCTTGCATTAATCCTTTGAATATGCAGGGCTACCTCTCATGCTACGGTATATCGACCAACTTCGATGGAGGTTGGAAAACAATGGATTGTACATCTTGCTAGGTCCATGGTATCTTCATCTTCATCTTTATCTTCATCCTCTGAGTCGGGTCAGGATATCTAGAATCTTATCCATGAAAAGAGGGAGGCCAGAAACCTGTGTTCTAGAGCCATGCTTGAGGTAGCTTGGCTCGAGGAATGTCTTGATGCTGTTAAAATAGCCCTCTCTATATCTTTATACCTTGGAGGGCAACAGGTACAATTTCTTTGAAGAGCCTTTGCTTTTATATTCGCAACTTTATCCAGTAATCCTTCATTTTCATTAGATCATGAGGAACAATTGGCTACTTCTTGTCACGAGATTGAGGAGGCTCATCACTAGGAGATTGACCTAGAGAATCACCATGAGACCCTCCAACGTGTAGCACTTGGCGCAGTTGCAGCAGTCAATGCCAGGGGGTGTTTCTCTTGAAGATCGCCTGCAGGATATCCCAGTTCGTGCCAGAGAAGTGGCAACTCATGGCGTCCGCTATGGTGCTGGTGCCGCTTTTGCTACAGCGCAACTGTGTTTAGGGCACAAGCTCCATCACCTAGAACTTGGTTTTTCGAACACTGATCGGCTAGAAGATCAAGAGGACCTAATTGGAGACTCCACTAATGTTGTCGAGGCTATCGTAGTGACCATCCAGGCACAAGATGTTGTAAATAATATATTCTTAGGACCATAGATTATACCTAGGGTCTTATAAGTTATAAATAAACAATCTACTGTTTGAATGTCACTTTTGATCCAATGTCTTTTATTGTTATTTTTTGTTCTAAAGGCGATACTCTAGGTATCATCTATTTTGAGCCGATGAGACTCGGCTATCAAGCATCGACCCAAATTAAATACTTTAGTAGTACTTCTTTACGTATTTTCCAATGAGGTCTACATGATAATAGATCCGTATCATATGGAGGTTTGCACATACAAAGCAATGATCCTCCAAGGTATAAATATTATGGAATCTAAAGAACAACGTAGCACATCGCAAAACTTCACCCTCAGTAAAGTTCTCTACCTTCCATCTTGCAACCCTCACAGTCAAGGGATGTGATCTGCTTCTTGACTGTGAGAGCTACAAGATGGAATATAAAGCATCCAATCTTGAAGAACAAGCACCTTGCAAACTTGAAGCACCTCCAATCGAGTATGGAGCCCCTGAACAGGAGAGAACCAGATGATTACAGATCTTTTGTTAACAAGATCTGCAATCATCAAGGTCAAGCTCCTATTCAACAGTAGCACCTCGCAAAGGATGGAGAAGGAGCACCTCACAAAACTTGCAACAACATCTTAGTGAGGTGCTTTATATTCCATAATGTTGCTACCATTGAGGATCGAGGGATGCAAATCTACATCTCGATCCTAAAAGGCAACAAGATTATAGAATCTAAAGCACCTAATCTTGAAGGCCTTCTCCAAACACTAGCATCCCTGTGAGGTGCTTTATCTCCATCTTGCACCTCTCACGGCTAGGCCATGAGAGGTGCAAGGATGAAGACAAAACACTTCTTCGCTATGAGGAAAGATACAGTAACTCATGAGTGTGTGGATTCAAGAGTGTGTGGATTGAGACTAAGAGGTGCATCCAGACCCTGGTTAAATAGGCCAACCTTGAAGATGAAGAAGTGCAAATAATGGTGATGCAACTGTGTTGTGGGTAGTTAGGAAATAACGCACGTTGACTTTACCGCCAGAAGACCAAACAGTCGTGGAGGGCCGGTGGCCATAACACATATCCTAGTCGGCTCAGCTTTTCATACAACTAAGAAAATACCACTGCTGCATCTATTGACGGTTGTTAATGTCAATCAAAAACCATCAATAGATCCTACATATATGCTAAATTCCATCACCAAACATAGGAATAGGGGTTTAAACTAATAAATTCTATGAGTTTTGGTGAATATGTGAATACAGGAGGATTTATCCAAAAAACAAGCAAGGTGGACCCAATCATCAAATTTAGTCACGTTTATCCGCGACGTAAACAACTCAAGAAGATTCTAGAAGACACAAGAAGATGCACCACCGAAGCATAGGCCAAACAACCACAAAAGTGGCCCGACTGGCCCAAGCCCTAGGCTTGCCGGCCTGCTTCAGAGCCCGCTCGCCCTCTGCCGCCTCGTATGTGTTTCCAAAATCTACACTATTGATTTTAAGGCAATTATAGGTCAGTTGATCCAACAGTGATTGAGGGAGTTGACGCGAATTGATGATGTGGCGATTCCTTGTCCCCTACTCCACCTCGATTCCTTGCCCCCTACTCCTCCTCAACCTATATATAATAGCCCCTACCCCCTTCCCTAGAGGCATCCCTAAAACCCTAATTCATATCCCTCATTCAGATCAACACACACAGGAGGATTAGGTCTAGAGCTCTCCAATGTAGTAGATTAGTAGCTCGGGAGTGAGGGTTGAGTTAGGCTCATGCTCAAGTTCTAGATCTAGTCTTGGAGGCTTGGCAAAACCTTGTATCTTCACTTCTACATCTTGTACGACTTATTATCAATTTATCATATTCTTATCTACATGGCTATGCTTACTTTAAATATATATCTTGCTTAGTTATGGTTATCATTACTTTTGGGTGCAGGTTCATAGAGTGCTTAGCCTGCTAGTTTATCGGTTAGGCTAAGTTGCCGAGTCTTGTGTAAGCATGGTGCTTATACGATGCTCTGCCTATGAGTGCACCATGTTCTCTGGTTGGGTGGTAGCATCGGGAGTGATAGCCCCATCTATCCTTTGTAGTCCACTCTAAATTGAGCAGGTTCTTAAATTGTAGGACAATAGTCGCATCAGTAGAGTTATCTATTGTGGGTGTTCTACCGTCTAAGTGGCGTCCCGAAGTGCACAAGAGTAGAGTTAGTCTTAGTTATAGTGAGGTATATATATACTTTGATCCTATAATAAGAATATCATAGGAATCTATCTCGCCCTATGTTCTCCTAAGTTAACTAGTTTACATTATCTTAGTGCTCTATCCCCTAAGTGTCATTATACATAAATTTCTATCACTACATTTACCCCTTGCTCTAGCTATGCTGGTATGTTGACTGATAGATACTCTTTTGTACTCAATAAGTCTTTACTCTATAGTTTCCCTGTGGTAAAATATAAATAACGATACCTGGAATACTCTCGGTAAAATACTATAATGGTATTCTATACGCTTGTGGAATCCTTCATATTCTATTTGCGTTAATGAATACCAACAAGTATTTTTCCCTAGATGATGTTCCTTATGTGGCATAGTTGTGGCGATGATCACCAGATATAGTTAATTAAAACTGTAGTGACTTGTTAGTAAGACTACCTAGGAATTATCTTTCTAATATTCTAATTGGACTTAACCTATTGCTTAACTAGAGTGCTCTAAGTTACTATTTATTTATCATGATGATTGATCAAGTACTTATCATTTATATATCTTTATTTATTATCTTATGACTTATCCCTATTTTGAGTAGAGTATATGATATTGGTTCATTCTCTCATGCTATTCATAAATTATCAATACTAGTGCATGGCATAGAATAGTCATACCTTCCCAGTGGTAAAATTATAAATCGACAACCCTGGAATACTCTTGGGTAAAATATTACAATGGTATAATTATCTATCTGCCTGCAGAATTATTCTTCCCATTCTTATCTTTATATTCTTTTTAGTCACATGAAATAATAGATTCCTGTCTAGTGTTATTTTTATAGTAATGCTAGATAGAACCAATAACATTTCTAAGTTCATCACTAGGGATGACAACCTAGTTAAATATTAGAGATAAAGGTTAATTGATAGGTTGCTACTATAATAGTGATGAGATAATAATTAACATATCATTTCTGGCGCCATTGCTATTAGTAGGAGTAATTCTATTTTTAGTAATAGAGTTAAGAAATGCCAACACCTACCATAATAAGTTTTGGTTTGGAAGTACTACACATACTTCCATAGGCGTTTAAATTAAGCATTGTGCTTAGGTTAAATAGCTTTCCTTAATTAAATTAGACATGGAGTCTAGTTTGGTTATTGAATTAAAAATTGCTTGTGTAGACACTGGATATTTTGTTGGACTAACCCCTATAGGGAAACTCTCAAATCCAATTTGGGTAAGTTGAGATGAATTCACATCAAAGATGAATCAAGGAATGCAATGAACTCCAACAACTTTGCGCAAAAGAAGGCCCAATTCATTCTTTATGGAAGGAAGAACTGTGAGTATCAAAGTTTATTCACTTATCTTTTGTTGCAAGTTACCTTTGCCTTGAACCATGCTAGAATGCAGCAAACACCTAAAACATGATAAACAAAATATATGCTAAAGTAATCCTAAAAACATCCTTACATTAGCATAGAGGAAAATCAGAAAAATTATGAACAACCCATATTTCAAACTTGTTGTATTCCCTCGGGTATGTGTCCATTAACATTTTGCAGGAAAGAATGAATATAAGTTGTGCCTGTCCATGGTTTGGTATGAATATGCGAACCCAAACCAAACCACCACTTCATCTATAGAACAAAGAAAAAAAAGATGAGTGCCATAAAAAGCACTCAATCAGAAGAAGTGGACAAACAAATTGACAGGCTATGAGCAACATCAAAGATAACCTAGCATTGAGCCTTCCCAAGACTCAAGCTAGGGTTCTGATGAGAAGCAGGATGCAGCCCCACCTTTATTAGCCAAGAATACGCCTGTTTCCATCATCTTTGAAAACACCATCTCGCACGTCATCAACAAGGACCAAGACAATGAGATGTCACTACATCATGGTGTACATTCTCATGACAACAAACATCATTAATCAATGGTTCATTGCTGACTATGTCTTGTAAAGCCGTGAACGACCATGACCACATAAAAAGACAGCCCTAAGTCAATGGATATAAATCGTTCACGCAAACACCAATGAAGTTCCTTCCTTGATCATCAAGGCAGCTAGTGTATCGCTAACAAACAAAGAAGAGCAACTCTCTGCCATGCCGCTAGAAGATAAAGACAATCAAGGAGGAACTTGAGTTTGCATCTCCAATGAACCCCACCTTGTCAACCAAGGATCAACAAAAATTAAGAAAGGTTGATGGAAGAAGAGCATGCAATTGTTCGTATCCTCATCTCCAGGATTGGATGGTGCAAAGGAAAGCTAAAGGCAAGAATAGGTCCTGCTCCATGGACCTAAAGCCATGAAGCCCTCACTAATAGGTACATCAGACAAGTTTCCTTCAGGTATGTTTGTCACTAATTATTTCAACAAAAATAAGAAAAATATAAGGTATATTCAATCAAGCATTATGCAACATAGAATCACATTCATATGAGAATTGTATCATCCAAACTTGATTTTGCATCTTGCTTAAAAAATTCAAGTGTGGGGAATGGACTTCTTTAAAATATCTCATAACATGTTGCTAAATTGTATTGGTTATCTCTACCTTTATGTCATGCTTAGTTTGCTAATTCAAAAAAAATCATGCTCCTTTGGTTCACCATACGTATTATTATTTCTACTTGAATAAATCTCTTTAGTCTTTCAAACATTCTTATTCTATTATAAGTATGCTTCAGAATATTATTCAGACATGATTATTGAATAAAAACATGCTTGTATAGAATTTGGTTGTATATATAGACTAACCCTTGTAGGAAAATATTCAAATTTTGTTGGGAATGTTAGGAGATCATTCGTAGAAACAAATCAAAGTTTGAGGTATTCTTCAAAATGATTTTACACATCTTTGCCTTAAACTTGTTGAAAATTTGTAGTGGTGAATAATAAAGGCACATTATTTAAAACATGAGATACAGATGACCTTTAGCTCTATGACAACACTATTCTTGTTTTGAATCATTTGTATACTCCTTCAGGTATGTGTTATCCACTAATACTTTGTAGAGAAGAAACAATGAGTAGAGCAGAAGGTCCAAATAGAATAATAAGATCCACAAAAGAAAGAACAGAAAGATGGCATGACAAAAGAATGAGTGTGACATAGGAGATAAGATGCTCATGAATAGCTCAAGCAAGGAAAGCTTCAAGCAGGAAGAGAAGACCACCACAAGTCATCTACCCGTCATCATATGGTGTCATCACGCTCCAATAATGAAGGTAACATCTTAAGGTAAGTGGTCATCATTTTTCTCTTGATCTTGGTATGCACATAAAACATGTTCGAGTTACAACTTTGCTTGATCCAACCTGATTAACTCAATATGCCTTGTTCCTTAAGTTGTTCATAGCACCATTTTCTTGATCTCATAGTCTTAACCAAATGAGCTAAAATGTTGCATCTCTATATATCTTTGGAAGATGATAGTCATAACCATATAAAGTTTGATACACTATAAAGATGGACAATCCTTCCATAGGTTAAGCAACTCCACTCTTTTTGTCATCCTTCTGATCTTATCACCCATGTTATAAGAATAAATAATGCACATAACATTAACTCTATCATGATTCAATGTGCCTAAGGCTAGAGAAGAGTAAATAAAGTTTTGGTTTTATTGGTGTTTTTCACCAACAGAGCCCATGCACTTGATCTCTACCTTATCTTTATGAGCAGAACATACTTCTAGTAAAGTGTGGGGGAGTCGATCCCCCAAATTCTATAAGTGGAAATTCTGAATTCACAACAGGCTCAACCATTGATGAGAGGACAGCTGCCATCCAAGGTATGTTACATAATCACATGCAATGGCAGGCTACTATGGGACACGAGGTGGCCAGCCTCCAACAACAACAGCAATAGCAAAACCAGAACTAGGAGGCTCTATTCTAGCATCTCCACATCCGACCATTGCATTGAGAACCATGACAACAACCAGCTTTGGGGAGAGGCACCCCATTGTATCGAGCTAAGTATTTCTTTCTCTTTTTATTTTATTATTTTTAGGTTTCCTTTATAAAAAAAGATGAATAACTAAAAATAAAATAAATAGTTATCCTTATAATAAGTATACATGGTTATAATAATAATGTGTGATCTAAAAAAATGAAAACAATATAAAAAGAGTGTGTCTAGTTTGCTTTAATTTCTTTTAAGAGCTAAATAAATAATAAAGACTCTAGGATAGTCTCTTAAAATGAAAATGATAAATAGTTATTTTGCTGTAATTCCTTTCAAGTACATAGTTTTCAGCCTTGAATTCTCTAAGTTTTGGATAAGATTGTTCTGATATAAGGATTTACTCTGAACTTAAAACTTGTGGGTAGCATGTGCTTGATCTAATATAGGTAATTGACAGATATGATATGAAAAGATCTGAGCTACTGTTTATCTTATTCATTGTGACACTAAAGTTTTGGAGATTTATCTTTTAAAAACACAAAAATACTACATGATGAGTTCCTATATGACAAAGCTTGAATTCCCACCAGAGCCATACATGTTATTTAGGCTAGGAAAACTTCCACATATATGCTGCTTATTTTTGCATTGAGTTTTGTCAAGCTTTGTTGACCCTTATGAGAGGTTTGTCATACTCTTAAAATCAAGATCACATACACACCACCCAAATATGCCTTCCATCTAGATCCACCAAAAAAATGTTCTACTCCTACACTGGGAGTGAAAACAAAAACATGCTTGATAGGTTTTCCATCCACCAAAAAAATGCTCCAAGTTCTTGTTGCTATCTCTCAAAAGTTTTATTGCAGAAAAGAAGCATGAGCTATGCAAAAGTTATTCATAAAAAAAAGAGAAGAAGGAAAAAAGTTGATAAAAATGGACAAGTGTCTGAGATATTGAAACAATGGGTACTCAGATGCCCGCCTGAAAAGAAAAAAAGAGAGATGAACAAGATAGTCCCTGTTCTCTTGCAAAAATATTTTTAAGTTTTAAAAAAGAGATATGTTTTCAAGGAGCAAAGTAGAATTAGGTTAGCCACCATATATATCCACCATACATCCACACACATGCACATCTTGATTTGATTTCATGAATAAACTCTCTTTGGATCCGTTGTTTGACTTTACAATATATGCATTGCAAGTATGCTCTAGCTTTCTCTTTACCTATGAACTCCACATAAGCCTTAGTGGTAGGAAGAGAAAATGGCATAACACCTTTATTGCCTTGATGAGGATCCACAAATATTGCATATATTGTGAGACTTGAGAGTGCATACAATGGAATATCTAAGTTTTACTTTGAAAACTTATAAAAATTCTAGAACAATGGTGGAACAAAGAGCTTAAGACATAGTGCTTGACTTGATCGTTCTATTTTTCAATTGCTCAAGACCCAAGTGAAGGCTAAGAAGCCCCATGGTTGAAAGTAATATAGGTAAGTTTGAAAGTCAGATCAGTTTATTCTAATCCAGAGGAGAATTCTTGTTTGAACGCATGTGTACTTTTGAGGAGTGAAAATATTATAGCAACTCCTAATCTATTGCTGAGTTTAGCTTTGCTCAGGGACTAGCAAAGGGTAAGTGTGGGAGAACTTGTTGACGGTTGTTAATGTCAATCATAAACCATCGATATAACCTGCATTATGCTAAATTCCATCACCAAACATAGGAATAGGGGTTTAAACTAATAAATTCCATGATTTTTGGTGAATATGTGAATGCAGGAGGATTTATCTAGAAAATGAGCATGGTGGGCCCAATTGTCATATTTAATCACGTTTATCCATGACGTAAACAACTTAAGAAGATTCTAGAAGACGCACCACCGAAGCTTGGACCAAACAACCACAAAAGTGGGCCGGCCGACCCAAGCCCTAGGCCAGCTGGCCTGCTCCGAAGCCTGCTCGCCCGCTGCTGCCTCGTATGCATTTCCAAGATCTACACTGTTGATTTTAAGGTGGTTATTGGTCGGTTTATCCAACAGTGATCGAGGGAGTTGACGCGAATCGATGATGTGGCGATTTGTTGTCCCGTACTCCACCTCGATTCGTTGCCCCCTACTCTACCTCAGCCTATATATAGCAGCCCCTACCCTCTCCCAGGAGGCATCCCTAAAACCCTAATTCATATCCCTCATTCAGATCAACACACACCAGGAGGAATAGGTCTAGAGCTCTCCAATGTAGTAGATTAGTAGCTTGGGAGTGAGGGTCAAGTTGGGCTCATGCTCAAGTTCCGGATCTAGTCTTGGAGGCTTGGCAAAGCCTTGTATCTTCACTTCTACATCTTGTAAGACTTATTATCAATTTATCATATTCTTATCTACATGGCTATGCTTACTTTGAATATATATCTTGCTTAGTTATGGTTATCATTACTTTTGTGTGCGGGTTCATAGAGTGTTTAGCCTGCTAGTTTATCAGTTAGGCTAAGTAGCCGAGTCTCATGTAAGTATGGTGCTTATACGATGCTCTGCCTATGAGTGCACCCTGTTCTCTAGTTAGGTGGTAGCAGCGGGAGGTGACAGCCCCATCTATCCTTTGTTGTCCACTCCGAATTGAGCAGATTCTTAAAATATAGGACTGTAGTCGCATCAGTAGAGTTATCTATTGTGGGTGCTCTACCGTATAAGTGGCGCCCCGAAGTGCACAAGAGTAGTGTTAGTCTTAGCTATAGTCAGGTATATATATACTTTGATCCTGTAATAAGAATATCATAGAAATCTACCTTACACCTTGTTCTCCTTAGTTAACTAGTTTACATTATCTTAGTGCTCTATCCCCTGAGTGTCATTATACATAAATTTCTATCATTACATTTACCCTTGCTCTAGCTATGCTAGTATGTTGACTGATAGATATTCTTTTTTTACTCAATAAGTCTTTACTCCATTGTTTTCCTATAGTAAAATATAAATAACGATACCTAGAATACTCCCGGTAAAATGCTATAATGGTATTCTATGCGCTTGCGGAATCTTTCATATTCTATTTGCGTTAATAAATACCAACAACATCTATTGTTAACCCATCAGTGGTAGAAGTTTCAACTACCAGTTTCCTTCCTCCGGAGGCCTCGCTATCGGTCCAACTGGCGATGAAAGTAAAACACAGTCTCTTCTATTGCTACGGTAGTGAAAGTGGCGATAGTGATAAGTCAACCTATAGTAGTGTCTGGAAGCGGCACATAGTCGAAACCATGATAAGGGGGCACTGTGTCGGGTCAAGGTATGTCTTGAAGCTGCTCTCCCAAATACTAACGGTGTTTGAATAGAGATACAAGGGTGACATATATGGCAGATCCTCATAGTCATATCTGTGTACCCTACAGACCGTGATCATGTGAGAGCAAGGGGCATGTATGATATGAGGGACGTTGCAAGTGCACTCTACTTTGTCAAGATCAACTTGGTAGTTTCGTCCACCATAACGTTCGCTGCCCAAGATTTTGCCACCCTTCCCCCATACACTGAAGACATGCCGGCAGGTCCATACGGCTCGGTAGTATGCTGCTTGGCCAATTCCTCGGCCTCCTTCAAATGTTTTGTTCTGGCCTTTCCAAATCACCCAAGCTCAGCTAGATTCCTCTGCGTAAGTTCCCACCTCTTGACAAAATATTCGTTGCACTTCTGAAATGAGAACTCAACAATTCTAGACACTGGCAACAATCGAACTCCTTTGAATACACGGTTGAAAGACTCTGACGAGTTGGTGTTCATGATACCATACCTGAAACCACCCTCGTCATATGCTAACGCCCACTTAGCCTTATGGTCCATCTGCCCCTCTAACCAGGCCTTGCCTGCTTGGTTTCACATCTTGTCTAGTTCTCTCTTTGTCTCCTTGAACTGGTGCTCTGTACGTACATAACATAGAGCCTTTACCATATCACAAACCTCCTTCTTCCTCTGATGCTGCCAGAAATTAGTGGCAAAATATCGCATGCACCATCTTTGCACTAGAGACGGCATCCCTTCGATATGTTGATCTGCGACATTAAGAAGCCCTGCGTGACAGTCTGAGATCAAACATATAGTGCAAGATGGGGCAAGAAGACGCCACATGAACCATGACCATGATTCATTGTTCTCTCCCTCTGCCAAAGCAAAAGCCATGGGTACTATCTGGTTCTCCGGATCAACAGCAGCAACCATCATTAAGGTGCCCATGTACTTTCCAGTTAGGAAAGTGCCATCAACAAGTATGACTGGCTAACAATACTAGAATGCATGCTCCATCTGCGTGAACGACCAGAACACATGATGCAGGACATGCCTCAACGGGTTCTGGAAATACATCCCTCCAGTATCTATAAATCATTTCAAGCCAGGGTTGCAGTAAGTCATTGCACATAATTTTTGTTGATATTTCTTAGCACCACTACTAAAAATAGAATTACTCCTACTAATAATAATGTGCCAGAAATGATATAGTAATTATTAACTTGTCACTATTATAGTAACCACCTATCAATTAACCTTCATCTCTAATATTAAACTAGGTTTTCATCCCTAGTGAGGAACTTAGAAATGTTTGTTGGTTCTATCTAGCATTACTACAAGAATAACACTAAACATGAATCTATTAATTCATGTGACTAAAAAGAATATAAAGATAAGAATGAAGAGAATTATGCAAGTGGACAGATAATTATACCATTGTAGTATTTTACCTAGAGTATTACCAGGTTGTCGATTTATAATTCTACCACTAGGAAGGTACGACTATGAATACAATAGTATTGATAATTTATGAATATGCATGAGAGAATGAACCAATATCATATACTCTACTCAAAATAGGGATAAGTCATAAGATAATAAATAAAGATATATAAATAATAAGTACTTGATCAATCATCATGATAAATAAATAGTAACTCAGTGCACTCTAGTTAAGTAATAGGATAAGTCTAATTAGAATATTAGAAAGATAATTCCTAGGTAGTCTTACTAACATGTCAAATGCTTAGTCTAATTAATTATATCTAGTGATCATAGCCAAGTTATGCCACATAAGGAACATCAACTTGAGAAAGTTGGAAATAGAGTCCTCTCCTTCGAGTCCGGGTTCTACCAACATCAATATATATGGGGGATGGACTGCAAAGGAATCAACGCAGCTGTCACCTACGCGATCTACCACACGTCCTGGCATATAAGGGCATCTGCAGATAAACAAATATCTAAGCACCATGCTCACATAATGTCTATCACTCACCCATGGTCCTGTAGGGTGAGGGCTATATGAACATATGCATGGTTTCCATAATCTAGCTACACTGAATATAAAACTAGAGCAAACAATGAATATTGCTTTCAATGACAAATGATATAAAGCTTAATGTTGACATAAACATAGTAGCAACGATACAATCTTAATGAAATAAAGAAATAGAGTAAAGTACAAGAGATATACTGAATCACGCTCTTGCCAACGTCGAGAATCCAAGCATTGCTTGATCTCCCTCTAGACCTAATCTAACTAGCCTAAGCTCTAATCTAGAGGAACTCTGATGAACTAGGGTTGGCTCTAGATGAATTGATCTTCAACTGAATAACTTGATGACTTAATGCTTCAGGGGGGTGCAGGGGTCCTTATATAGCCCTGGGGGTTGAACGCAAGCCCTTGGATCAAACCGACTTTGACGTAGGGTGGAGATGCATCCTAGGGGGCCGGGCGGCACAAGGGTGGGGCCGGCCGGCCCTACCTGGCGGCGTCTCATGCTCTTGTTCGTTCCCGTGCCTTCTAGTGTCTTCTATAGTCTTCTAGTGTATCCTTCGTCACGATCAAGTTTTGTCCTTTTTCTCAATTAGGTCCCCCTTCCTATATTTTCTGGAATAATTCTGTGAAAAACTGAGATTCACCAAAACTTGTGGAAATTGTTAGTTTAAACCCTAGACCTATGTATATTCTTGTACTTGAATCATTTCTCTTGTTTATTCATATATAAAATGTTGATGTTATCCACCGTCAACAATATTCGGGGAACCCTATTGTACGCTTCCTCCCAGCTACCCCAACGAATTGCCAGGGCAATTTGCTTAGCATGCCAAGACTTTCCGTACTTCACATCATACTTAACGAATCCGGAAATGGACTGTTGTAAGGAAGACACTGAAATGTCATTATTGTTATCAATGAGCTCCAATATATGACGGGCAAGGTAACATGTAGTGAGCTGCTGATGATTTTTCTTCCCCTTATTTGATAGGCAAGTGTGGGGTTGGACCACTTTAGTTATCCTCCACTTGTCATCACTCTGTCTCTTTTGTGCATTAACCTCCACATACAACCATTTTTGCATATCACATGGTACCTCAACTCCTGGTCTGAATGAGTGATGGTGTACGGTCTATGGTGATAGACAACATAGTCCTGAAGGAACAGCTTCATTTTTGACATTGTATTAAAAATTGTCCCCTTGCTAAAGATTACATTCTCATGGTCATACAATGATTTCCTACACATCTGCAGACCAGTGTCCATCATGCTAACATCCCTATAGTTCGGAACGTGACTAAAAGGCACATTCATCGACCTCAGTTGCATAAGCTCTATCGCTATGTAAGGATCTAGTGGAACGTACTGCTCTGCTTCGCTAATTCTATCCCATGAATCATAGGGGGTATCATCCTGTGGCAAATGCGTGACTAGTCTTCCCTGAGCTGGCATAACATGATGTACCTCAGTTGGTACTGGTAATGGCATAGCATGAACCGGTATTGGCATAGCATCAACTGGTGTAGGCATAGCATCTCTGCCTCCTTGGTCATCGTCCGAATCCTCTGAATCACTGCTAACTACATCACCGATCCTGTCCTCCTCCTCCTCCTCCTCCTCCTGCTCCTCCTCTTCCCACTAGAACTCATTTGCATTGAAGTCATTGCTTATAAGGCCTACTGAGAACTGACTTGAATCATCGACTGCCATTGGAGTTGAATGAAGTTGCTCTTGCATCAACTGACCGTCCAAATCCATGTTACCTAGAGTTGCTTCCCCCTTCGACCCCCTTTCTTGTTAATTGCCCCCAACACCGTCAATGGATGGCCCCTCCTGGAGCCCTGCATCCTATACCCATTCTCCACCACCACCTTAGCCATGGGCACATTGGAACATTGGATCACCCTATTGTAGCAGGACCAGTGAGCATGGTCGCCTAAGGGCATCAGGAGTAGTGTGCCCTAGTCTTCCCACTATGAAACCTCCCCTTCAGTATAAAATCACCGCCAAACTTTGCATTCAAATGGGCACAAAGGTCGTTAAAGCTAGGAGGTTCATCAAACCATTCCAATTCTTCTTCCATATCCTCAAACATACCATCTTCTTTCCTGCCACTTCCTCCGTAAAAACTCGAACACAAGAATCCATCTACAAAAGCATTTGAGGAAACTTCATCAAGTCATCCAAATCACCGTACCTACTAACTACACCTATACTAACTAACTATACAAATCTAATATTAACACCTATACTAACTATTCTAAGTAACTATAATAATTAACTATACTAGACTAACCATAATAACTAAGTACACTAACTATATTAATATCAATACCTATACTAACCAATCTATTATTAATACCTATTCTAGCTGTAATAATAAAAACCAACTAACTAACTATACAAACTATAGTACAACCAAAATAATCTCATCAAATTCCTAACCCTAACTAATCAGTCAAAAAAATTTAAATCCTAACCCTAACTAACAAACATTTGAATCAAGCTACACAATGGAGAAGGGGATTACCTTGACAATGGCAGTGGGGAAGATTGGGGCTCACTCCAAGGTTGGCACAGTGCCAACAACTGGCCAACGGCGAGGAGAGGGAGGGAGAGGGGGGCGGGTCAGGAGAGAGGAGAGGGAGGGAGATAGGGCTGGCTCAGGAGAGGGTGGGAGAGCGGGCAAGGATGAGGGGGAGGCAGGGAGGGAGAGATGGGGCCGCCGGCAGCAATGGCCAGCTAGTGGTGCTGACCAACATGGCGGGGGTGAGGGGAGACGGCGGTTGGCTCTAGGGAGTGAGGGGAGAGAGGGGAGGGCAGTGCAGAGGGGGAAAGGGGGGCAGGGAGGAGCCGCCGACGGCGGCAGCGCGGATGAGGGTGGCGAGAGAGTAGGGCTGGCGGCCACGGCGGCGCTATCTCCTTGACCGGATCTGAGTGAGGGAGAGAGTGAAGGGAAGAGGAGGACGCGGCACCTGTATTATGCGCTGCTACGCCGTGAGCGATGGCACGGCAGTGCCACACCGCAGATCAGGGTGCGGCAGCGCCTGCCACGTCAACGGTAAGCGGGCTGGTCACTGCCACAGTGGCGGCCCTGCCGCACGCGCCATGCATGGCGTGGCAGCGTGGTTTGGCCGCGCCACAGGAGTAGGCGCGGCCAAAAGTGTTAGATTTGGAAATAAAACTTTAACAATGTCAAATTTGGGAATAGTTTTAAAAAAGGGTTAAAAATTAAAAAAATCGCCATAGATATCCCGTGGTTTATACACAGTCAAAAACCAGTGACAGTGTTAGAATTTTCAAACAATGTATTCTCAAGATAAAAGGCGTAAACACAAAAATATATATGACAAGATAAATATGAGTGCAAATGGACACTAATTGATTTGTTTTATTTTTATTTGAAGACTTCATTAGCATGGGCGAAGCTATTCAGTATCTAGGGGCGCAAATACATCCTCTCAAAAATTTTAAATCAATGATTATAACTAAAATTTTATCATATATGTATTCCACTATTCCCCATGACACAGGTCTATGTTGTCCTCGCTCATTTGCTTTAGCTTCACCACTGTCTACTACTCCATCCATTCCAAAATAAGTTGTTTTGGCTTTTTCTGGATATATAACTTTTGCCACGTATCTAGATATAAGAGACGGTACGGTGGTGTTATCCGCTTATATTGTACTAGCTGACATATGTAGTCTTTCATGGATCTAAGATTGTACTATCATATCAGTGCGCTTTCCCTTGATCACATGCTCACAGTGCATAGCAGTAAACCACAGCATAGAACACACACGCCTTATCTTGTAGTTCGCACCACCATCATGTAGAGGGGGTGGTTTAAGTGATGCAGCAAAGCTAGTAGCCAAAAAGAACCTATCAAGTTTTTAGAATGTTGAATATTTAGTCATTTTACAACATGGTTTAGTCCATAAATACGACGTTACATATGACATGTCACATATGAACGGAGCTTCAGAGACATATGTAGTCGTTCATGGATCCAAGATTGTACTATCATATCAGTGTGCTTTCCCTTGATCACATGCTCACAGTGCATAGCAGTAAACCACAATATAGAACACACACGCCATGTCTTGTAGTTCGCACCACCATCTTGTAGAGGGGGTGGTTCAAGTGATGGTTCAAGTGACGCAGCAAAGCTAGCAGCCAAAGGAACCTATCAAGTTTTTAGAACGTTGAATATTTAGTCATTTTACGGCATGCTTTAGTCTATAAATACGACATGACACATATGAATGGAGCTTCAGAGACCATCTTGTAGAGGGGGTGGTTTAAGTGATGCAGCAAAGCTAGCAGCCAAAAAGAACCTATCAAGTTTTTAGAATGTTGAGTATTTAGTCATTTTATGGCATGCTTTAGTCTATAAATACGACGTTACATACGACATGACACATATGAACGGAGCTTCAGAGGCTAGCTCGCCTAAGCCTCTTGTGCCACGAGAAGCAGTCGCATGGAAGTAGGCTGATGGACACAGGCCGGGGATCACAGAGAGGTTGTCAAGCACATCACGTCTGACCAAGGCCAAGGCCATGGCCATGGGCACGGGCGGCACATGCGTGTGGCCCCCAACTCTCCCTCTCACCTCGTCTATAGGAGCACTAACAAGCTTTCTATTTATGTTGAGCACCTTCTTAGTGAGTGTACCATGTGGTACTAAACTCACTTTCACTTAACACTTATTATGGGATTTGGAATTCCTTTGATTAATTGCTAAACTAACCATAGGCCAAGCCCAATTAATCCAACAGTAACTGCTATGCTAGAAAACAAGGAAGTCATGTGTTTTAGACAAAATCTATTTTTGCAATACTTTTTACCAACGGTAACCGCTAGGTTGTGTTTGGTGGCCCCGCCTCTTCTGCCAATGAACTTCCTTGGACGGCAGGGCGGGCGTGGAATACATGCTAGTCGTTGACGTGCTTGGCTGCCCAAAAACCCACGGCGAGTCGGCGACTCACTTGCACTATAAAAAAACGCAAATCGTGAAGAAGCATGCAAGCGAAGCGACAAAGTAGTGTACATCTGGGCTGTGGCGGCTAAGAGTCCAAGAGCCAGGGTTCTCAAACTTGTCACACCTTTCCTTTGACCTGCATTGTTTATCCACCGTTATTGACTTTGTCACACGTACTTGTATTGTTTATCCACACCGCTACGCAGAGGACAGGCACCGCAAAGGACGGATCGATCAATTCAACGTATGCAAGTGCAAGTGTAGAACCGAAACCTTAAAAATGCAGTACATCAAACGACTAGTTATTTTCAAACTTGTGACTTCAAACCTCACAGTTTGAAATCTCAGCATTACTACTCATCTGGATCATATATATAAAGCTGCGCCATCATCCTATTCAAGAAGAACTGGTTGGCGTATGCGTATATGAGGACACAAGCGTACAACACAGGTACCTTCATACAGTACTAGTGTAGTGCTTTGACATGCATGTATATATATCTGAGGGGTGTTTGATTGGAGGAGTTAAAGTTTAACCAACACTGTAACATTTTCGTCTTATTTGACAAAAAGTTTCCAATCTAGGACTAATTAGGCTTAATAGATTCGTCTCGTAAATTACTCCTAATCAGTGCCGACATGTATACAATTAGTCTACATTTATTACTTCGTGCATTTGAGGGAACATTGATGTGATGGGAGTTAAACTTTAACTCATGCAAACCAAACAGGCCCTTGCCTATTTGCACTCCTCTTATTCATTGATCGTCAGAACGCAGAAGCAACTGCATCTCTCCTTACTCGATGATGCCACGGTAGGTCCGTCGAAGCTCGTCCACTAGCTTCTGCAACGCGACGCGTGAAGCACCTCCTTCGCTCACCGCCGACTTCGCCGCTTGCTGCGCCCACGTAGCCCTCGCCCTGATCTTCTTCCCGGCCTCGCTGTCCGCGTTCATCAGCTTCTGGACCTTCTCCTCAACCTCCGCCCTCCCGATGACGACATCGACTGTCGCTGCCGTGCCGCGGGGCTTTGTGTGGACCTTAATGCCGGCGCCGACGATGTCCGCCACATGCCTCGCGTTCAGGTGCTGCTCGGCTATCATCGGCCATGCCAGGATGGGCTTCCCGGCCGCGAGGCTCTCCATGACCGAGTTCCACCCGCAGTGGCTCACGAAGCCGCCCACTGCCTTGTGGCCCAGAATGCTTCTCTGCGGGACCCATCCAAGGACGATCTTGCCATGTGGCCCCACGTCAAGCGGCGGTGACCACGTGTCGGACCTCACCACCCAGAGGAACGGGTGGCCGGACTGCACCAGCCCGGCAGCTATCTCGTCGAGCTGGCCGTCGGAGATGTGGGTCTGCGTGCCGAACGAAACGTAGACCACCGAACCCAGCTGTCGTGCCGCCCTCTCGTCGAGCCAGGCAAGACAGCCCTCGGGGTCTTCTTCCTCTTCCTCGAGCCCCGACATGTCGCCGGCCGCGAGGAACAGCGGGCCGGCGAGCCACGCGCGGGCGCCAGGCTGCAGGTAGAATGACTCGAGTGGCGCAACGTAGTCCTCGTCCAGCGCGGCGACGCTGTTGACCAGGACGCCCCAGCTGAGCACGTCCGAGTAGCCCATTTCGTCGATGAAGAAGCGGGTCACGGGGTCCTCCAAGTCCGCAAGCTTCACCACAGCGTCGGGGATCTCGTCCGCCGTGATCGCCACGTGCTCCGGCATGCCGTGCACGTGGAACGGAGCGCTGAGGTCGACGCCGCTGGCCGCCGCCGGTGGGCGGGTGATGAGTGCCTTGCAGATGGCCATGGAGAAGCAGGACATACCGTGGAACACGACGCGGCGGACGCCGGCGTCCGTCGCGACGCGGTGCGTGAATCCGAGGAAGAAGTCGGAGACGAGCGCCAGCGGCGAGGACGGGAGCGACGTGAGGAACTTGGCGAAGGGCTCGCGTAGGCGCGCCGTGGCGCGCAGGAACGACGGGAACAGGGACATGGACGGGAGGGCGTCGGTGGACTCGACGCCGGCTGGCAGCGGCGGCAGCGACGGGAACGGGAGCTCGACGAGGCGCACCGACGAGGGCAGGCGGCTGGCGGCGAACGCGCGGTTGGCCGGGGTGGTGAGCAGGGTGACGCTGAGGCTCTTGTGGTGCGCCGAGAGAGCCGTGGCGAAGTGGAGCAGCGGGAGCGTGTGGCCTTTCGCCATGAAGGGGAAGATGACAACGTGGTCACGGCCAGCTGCTGGCGCGCCATTAGCGGTGGCGCCGTTGGTGGTGGTACTAGTGGCCATTGCAAAGCTAAGGCGTTAATTTGGTTGGGTGCTGCAGAGTTGAAGTCTTGATAGGGTTATTTATAATGTATATTTGCTATGGGATAGCTAAACTTTTATTTTAAAAACACAAGGATCACATGATAAGATAACAATACTATGAAATTAAATACTGATATTGAAGTGATGTTTAATCCAAAAAGCAAAGTACGTGAAATTAACACAATTATGGAGAGCGCGGCGTCGCAGGCTCACAGACTCTACTGTATAGATTTTTCCGTGATGCGGCGAAGATAATATTTTATATCGATAGAAAAAAATCTCCGATATCCATTTCTTTCGTGCGCCAATAAATCACGAATAAGTTACGCCGCATCTCCATAACATCATATACAGAGGTTCGGGTATATATGCAAATATTAGTGCCTGTCACATGGATAATATTGTGTCTTGAAAAATCTCTCACAAAACCTTAAAACAAAGTATGTTATACTCATCGTATAATATGTGTGGCTTTACGACTATTATCTAAGTAGATCTTCATGGTACCCAAGTTATTATAATACTCATGGATATAATTCAAATACAATCAGAAAGTTCATTTAACTTCAATTATTAGAACATCCATTCAATAATACATGCGCAAGCAATTTGGGGAGTAAAATAGAATTGAAAGAAAATTAATTGTAAAACACATCATCAATCAGTATGCCGGTCTACGGCTTTGGTGAGGAGACACGAGCACCTCAGCTTGGTAGGGAGACACGATACACTGAAGAAGCCTTACTCCTTGCTTTAACTGTTAGTTCTACACAAGAACTTGTTGAAGCTTGGCCTTGCTGCTTGATCTAATGGTTAGCTTTGCACAGGAATTCCTTGCTTTAACCGTTATCTCTGCTTGCTCTTTGCTTTCATGGTTAGCTCTGCACAAGAATTTGTTGCTTTAATTGTAAGCTCTTATCAAGAATTTGTAAATCATTGAACCAAGCATGTAGCCCTGAATAACCTTAGCTATGCATCAAGAATATGGAGTGTTAAACGAACAAAAAAAATCAAAAGATCAAAGAAACTATCATTTTAGTCCTCGTTGTCTAATTACATAAGTAATCAATAATTGCGGTTATAAATAGCATCAGCCTGTCTGGTAGCAGCCTGGTTTGAAACGCGGCATAGAAATTTCGTTCACTTGAATTGTTTTGCAAGCTTACTAAAATGAGTTTACCATTTGCACAACACTTCCAATAGCAACCAGAGTTTATCAGTAAACCTATTCCAATCATTGATTCTTCGGCTCTTTAATATGCTTGAAAATTTTAGATGTTTATGGACTGTTTGCAATGCCCTTTTATTCTTGAAACCATGACACATGGTGGAATCAGGTAGAGATGCCTATACCATAAACAGACTCAACAGCAGCACTGAAATAACCTCCGACAGTCAGATGCCTTACCCATGTGAGCCCAGTGAAACCAGGCCTGAGTCTTGACATCAATCTAACCATAACCCCCACAGAAAATTAGATTAGGCATCAATTCAACATGGATCAAAACGTGTTCTTTACCCATAACATAATTAATGTACAAAATGATACATTAATTCAAGTGATTCCACCAGACAAGTTCTTGTGTAGAGCTAACAGTTAATTTGTGACCTTTATCATGACCGCGTGGAAACTTATCTGCGATAGGCTTCACCACGGTCGGACGTGGGAGTGTTGGCGTGATGGCACAGCCTTGCTTTCCTTGGCTTGCTTTCCTTCTGACGTCGGATCGCACGGACCAGTAGCTTTCTTTCACGGACGTGGGATCGCACTGGCCGGCAGAAAGGTGAGGTGAAATTTGGTCGCCCCAAAACAGTGTCTTCTCTTTAGTCTTTTTAGTTGTGACGATGAGAGGCCAGCTTCATGACATGGTGTGTGATGCACCAAAGTCAAGTATTACTGCTTACTGGTCTACAGTATACACTACGAGTCTACTGGTACATAGCATACTACGTATAATTTTGGCCAATATAGTTTTTTATGGAATACATTTAAAATGGTTTGACTTATGGCAACAATAAAAATAAATGCCAACATAATCGGAAGATCTGAATACAATCAAGCATAGCTTCACTATGTAGAGGTAGAGCTCATCTTTAGAAAAAAAATATGTAAAAGTTTCATACTTTTCTGAGCTACAATGAATTAGTATAAATTTTCGTAAGATTTAACCAGGTTTTAACAATTTCAGAAAATAATGGAAATCTTTATTATTGAAAAAATGCCATACTCACATGTGCCAAGCACCGACTAATAATATGCAAAAAAAAACTATAAAGTGAATCTACACAAACGGAAATCATTAGCATTTAGCAAATACATTAAGATCGCACTATGTCAGACGTGGCACAATAGTCATCACAGACCCTGTTTTACGTGCCTAAGAATCTTCATGTTTGTATGTTGTAATGCAATGACAGTTGTGTTTTACGAGATCGCCGTTGCAAACATCGATTTTATCGGCAGGCAGCCGATTTGTGACCTTTATCTGTAAGTGTAGGGGTGCTTCTGGGAGTCCCCTACGATCTCATTGTCGAGGGTCGCAGAGAGAAAATCAGGTTATGAATATGTATCCTATATTGTACCCGATGATGAAACTACCGATATTCTTTTAACGATTTGGATGAGTTTTGGACTGGTTCCAAAACGTTGGATCTTGCGGCATATCCAAAGTTTTGGGGTTGGTCGTTGGATTCGGCATGAGGAGTACACTTTGGCTCCGGTGTTCATGGGAAGCCATTGGGGAGGAAGATGATGGAAGAATCTAGATAGATTATGCATTTTTTTATTTCAGATTTTTCCATGTATAATTTAGGGATGTACTGTGCCAAGATTTAATATAAGTTCCCCTTTCGCTAAAAAAAATGTAGGCCATGCTCTCAAAATCAAGGCAAAGATAAACAAATCTTTGTGTGTATCAATTTTTGAGTTTTGCATCTTAGTTAGTGTCGACGAGATATGGTCGGCAGTCTACCGAGGGGTATGCCCAAGGTAGTAGATTGTCGGCAGATAGGTGCGCAAGATACGAACTAGATGGTGACGCAAGACAACACACGCGGTTTTTATCCAGGTTCGGCCGCCATGAGGGCGTAATACCTACGTCCTGCGTCAGATTGTATTGTTGTATGTATTAAGATGTGTTTTGAGGGGGTCCCTTGCCCGCCTTATATAATCTTGAGGGCAGGGTTATAAATCTGAAAACTAATCCTAGTCGGTTACAATTGTCATAGCCGGCCAGATAAGGATTCCTATTCTAACCGACCAGGATCTTGCTTGATCTCCAAGTTTACTTTCCTTCCTTGCGCGGGACGCTGAGCAGATCGACCGGGCCGCGCGTCATCCTTGTCATGGGCCGAGCCCACTGATCTGAGCCAGCCCAAGTCTAGCCGTAGGGGTATAGGGGTTAATACCCCCACAGCTAGTCCCGAGCACTATGCATTGTGATGCGACACGCCGTATTGACCTTCTCCGAACAGTGAGGCTTGAACTCTTGTCATCTCCGACAGTCAAAACGCCATTCAAGTAGTTGTTGGAAGCCTCCAACCAGCTTGAAATACAGCCGACCACCGTTATCACCGGAGAAGTAGGTTGTCCTGAAGAATGTATAGTGCTCTTAAGAAAAAGAAAAAGATTTCCTTCCTGGTGAAGTGTGCCCACTTGTATTTCTGAGAAGAAATGTAAGTAGGGTAAATAAAATGTAGGGATCAAAAAATTAGCATATTCACCACAAGGTAAAGTGTGTCAACTTAGTCCCCGAGCCTGGGAATAGGTGACGTAGGCATGTGATGTCAGGGTCTTAAAATAGATCGTCGTGGAAACTGGATACTGAGATGCACCGAAAGGTTCATCGTACCGATGTAGTCCCCGAGCTTGCTGGAAGGCGAAGTATGAGCCTTGTAGCAAGGTCTAAAAAAGCGCTGACCTCTGAACTGTATGTGAGTCAAATTTCACATGTAGCCGAGGAAAACAGACCTCAAGCTATGGTCGGGGAGTGGTCGAAACAGTCCCCGAGCACAGCGTAAGGCGTGGTCGATGAGTCCCCGAGCATAATCAAAGAGTGATCGACGAGTCCCCGAGCGTGATCGGGGAGTGTATCGTACTCGGTGGTCTGAGATGGACTATAAGCACCAGACCAGTCCCCGAGCATCGTGTATCTCCAACACCTTTTTCTCTGTCATATTTTATCGTTCTTTCTCTCCCTTCTCTCTTTTTTTGTAACGTGACCCGTTGTCTCAGAAGTCCTCCTGATGTGACGTTGCAGTCATGTCGTTGTCTTGTCAATCAAACTATGGACCGGTGTCTGTCACGATGCGTCAGCGGGGGCCCTCCCGCATTGTAAACGAGGGAGCGCATTTACTGGCGCAGGTACCAGTAAAAAGTGGAAACCGCACAGCGCGTGCCGCGTTTCACGCGCACGACCCCCGAGTATCTCGGGGAGGTGGAACGACACGATTAATGGGATAAATAGCCGCTGAGCAGTCATTCCCCATTTACACCCGACAGTTGCTTTTATAAACCAAGCGTCTTCTTCATCCAACCACAGTCCCCATTCCCCTCCACAGCCGCCATTAGCGAACCTTGCCGCCATTAGAAGCGACGCGCTCTCTGTCCACCAACTGAGCCAAAGCCAAGAGGCGAGAGAGGATGGCCAAGACAGAGGCGATGAAGAGGGCGGAGGTGATGAGGAAGGAATGGTGGAAGTCGAAGTCCACCGAGTTGTCCATCAATGACCTCATCAGCCTTGGGGTGCTCCATGACAAGGAGCTCGGAGGCTGGAGAGCATTGGAGTCAGAAAGCGTCCCCGATCCCCAACCCGGTGAGATCGTTGTATTCAAAGATTTTTTTCAAGAGGGGATTTGGGGTTCCTGTTCATCCGTCCTCCAAGGCCTTTGCCTGTACTACGAGATCGGGATTTGTAATCTGCATCCCAACTCGATCCTTCTTGTCTCAACGTTCATCCATCTGTGTGACGCTTTTGGGGGATTTCTGCCACATTTTGACCTCTTTCACTATCTTTTCTGTCTTTAGAAGAAGGGGTCCAGGGGGGTTCACAGATTGCCAACGGGGTGTATCTGACACTCCGTGATGGGATGAAATCGGAGTACCTCAGCTGCCCCTGGATTACCTCTCTTGGTGAATGGTACAATAAGTGGTTCTACATCCGAGAAGAGCCCAACACTGCCACCTTTTGTGACATTGGCTACGTCCCAGAGAAGAGGGACAGTTGGAACGAGCGGCCAGAGTACACCAGGCAGGTGAGGGAACTCATGGCGCTACTCCTGTGGAACCGACTAGACGGTCCAGCCGTGGTCGGGAGCTTCATTAGCCGACGAGTACAGCCGTGCCAGAAGAGGGTGCATGTCGGCTATGAGTACCAAGGCTCAGTCGACTAGACAAGGATGCGCCCGAAATGGCTCCACGAGGACGAGATCAATCAGAGAATTGCATATCTGTTCAACCTAGCCAACCCGGTGTACCAGCCTCTAAGCGTCATCATGCACGCGTTCAAGCTCATCCGACCTGCTCCAAAGGTACCCCCAACACCTGTTCTTTTGTGTCGACCACACAGTTGATAAAAAACATCTGTTGTAATCCCTGTTGTCCTTGTGATGTAGGTGCATAGAGTTGAAAGGCACGCACTGTACGTGTCCTTGGCGCTCGGGATGGACCATCGGAGGAGCATGGAGCCCCCACCATGGAACGTGCAGCAGTGCTATGCTCACGTCAGTGACAACGTGGGGGGAGAAGGAGCACCGAGCACTAGGACAGACACCAGGAGCAAGGTGGCTGAGAAGCAACCAGTCACCCCCGACCACTCAAAGAAGAGGCCTGGGAGCTCAGAAGCCACGGGAGCACATGAGAATCCAACCAGCAAGCATCGCCAAATAATACAAGATTGGTCGGATGAAGACGAAGAAGAAAACCCGACCGCTGATTTGCTCAACTTTCGTCAGAGGAAGGGTGTAGAGCAGGTAGTCTAGGAGGGACCGTCAAGACCAGTGGCATCTCCATCACGGGGAACGTCGACGGTGCCAACTGCGGCTACGTCACATGTGCCACCACCAAGTGAGGGTGACCAGAGCTCGTCGGGCCAGCAAGGGAGCCGAGGGTGACCGCGTCAGCACGCATTCTCAGCCTCACATCGTCAAGTGGATATGTAAGTAACTGCAGACTTTAGTAAACATTAGTAGTAAAAGCAAGTAGTAATATGTAACATTAACTGTGCGTTTATCAAATGATAGCTCAGCATCGACAGAGGTCCCTGAGGAGCTCGCCGCTAGTAGGAAACCGACAACAGCCGGCGCGAGAGCAACCAGCGAGTAGGCGGCGCCAAGCGCTGACCCAAAGGAGCCAACAACTATGGAGACGGCTGCCGAGCAAAGGGCGTCTGAGCAGGTGCCGCCTAAAGCACCAAGCATGGAATACACAGCCCTGGAGGAGAGGCAAGTCCCGGAGCCGTTACAAGGAGCAACAGAGCAGTCAGGAGCCACCCCGAGCACACAGGAGGGTGGTCTATCCGATGCCGCGGCTTGGGGAAAACTCTAGTGGTGGTGTCTAGACCCGAGAGTAGCCGACGACAAGAGGAAACTGAGGCTAGCCAGCAGCAAGAAGAACCAGGACTGCTGATGCCGTAGAGTCTGAAGACGATGATGTCCTTGAGGAAATTGAGGGGCATCCCAAGGACGGGCATCATCATGTGTACGTATGCCATCAGTGTGGGGACCATTTCATCTACCATGAAGAAATCCCCATGGCTGACGAGACAAGGAAAGTCAAGCTGGCTGCAAAGCGGCTAATAGCCGAAGTACAGGTAAGCTGCTATCTTTTTCGCTCTAGAGTAGAGTATCATGATGCACCTGCTTGAACGATACTATGGTCGCCTTTGCAGGATATCATAAAAACAGCAAAGTACCATAAGCAGTGCTTTGACCAGATTGAACCAACGTTCAATCAAAACAAGGAGCTAACAGCCGAAGTTGATCGGCTGCGTGAAAAGCTCGAGGCCACCGAGAAGGAGAAGGCAGAGCTAGAGACGTCTCGACGCAATGCCATCGTCGAGCTCAGCCAAAAAGAGTGTGAGAGAATGAGTAAGTTGTCTAGCCTTAACTCCTTGAGCACTAAAAAGTGTTGTTAATACATATTCTTGTACTGATCAGCCTATTTGCAGCCCTAGCAAATGAAGTAGCTGGCCTTCGAGAAGAGAACTCGCGTGTGGTCACAGAGTGCACCCGACTAACGGTAGAGAACAACCAGCTGGCGCAAGACCATGCATAGCTCTTGGAGCAATCTAGAAAAATGACCAAGGAGTTGAAGACAAAGAACCTAGAGCTAACCAATAAGTGTTGGTTGTCGTGGTCTTGCTGTGTCAGCTCAATATGTCACCGTATGATACCTCCCTGACCAGATTGCTACCCTGCAGAACTAAAGGTGAACACAAAAAAAGCACCTTGAGGAGGTTATGAAAGACCGCGACACCTATTCAGCGAAGGCGCTCGAGCTCGGGAAGGATCGGGAGCTCTGGAAGGTCCGGTGCAACCAAATGGTGGCCGGTATCAAGCTAGTGCTGGACCTCATCGACCTAGAGCTCCCAGTGCCCGAGGCTAGAGGACAACCGCTTGGAGTGCTCGACAAGTGCCAGCGTGCCTTGGGATGACCGTAATAGTTTGTGAAGGAGGTCGGGGAATATGCGGGCACCCATGTGCTCAGCATGGTGCGTGCACACTACCCGTTGATCGACTTCAAACACTTTGAGCTGGGGTATCCCAAGGAGGTTGGCCTGAAGCAAGCAGATGAACTACAGATCCAGTTGCTTGACTTGTCAGCCTCAATAATGGGCGACATCAACTTGTGCGGGGCACCGTCACCGTTAGGGCCAGAGCCAGCATCTTCGAGTCAGCTACCGAGAGCTGCGGTCTCGACCAGCCAGTCCCCGGTGCTAGGAACTGCATCCGCAGAGCGACCGGAGGCTGCGGTCTCGACCAGCCAGACCCTGGTGGCACCAACTTCCTCAGCCAAAGAGGCACCGCCATCATCGAACGGTGAAAAGGCGAAGGGCAGCGCCTAGCCCGAGCAACGAGCGCTGACCAGCCAGTAGCCTGTAGCTATAGAAAGTAGAACAATTTTAGTTTATTATAGACTTGTGCCTCGTCAGGCAAGCCTGTAATAATGTACTATTAAGACAATGTAAGCTTGTTGTGTTTTCATATGAAAAGCGTTCAAAGCTTGTATATTGTGTGGACGATAACTAAGTTAGAATGTATAAGTGTTCTGTTTTAGTTGCAACAGTTGGGAGACACGTCATCCTATTGAATCCGTACGACCCTAGCCGGATCTGTGGTATGAGGGTGAGGCACGGAGCCTGTTCACACGTAAGAGCGCACAGGTCAGACTAGGGAGCGCCCGCCGACCACCCGGAACATAGAGAGTGGGTCCCGTGCACGCATGGAGAGAAGTCAGAGACGGGGCTAGTTCCAAGAACTCAAAAAAGAATGGTGGTCTGTCAACTGGTCTATTAGAAAATGTTGATAAAATAGTATCAAACAAACATATTGAATGAAACATAGATGCTTTATTGAAATAATCAAAATATAAGAGGGGTACAGATCTTTCTTTTTTAACGCTTCAAGGGTAGAGACGCCTAAGCTTATCAATATGCTAAGAATTGGGCAACACGGTGCCATCGAGATAAGCCAGCTTGTAGGAAGTAGGCCATGTAACCTTTGTGACCTCAAATGGTCCCTCCCACAGTGACGAAAGCTTGTGCATGCCGTCTTGATTCGTCTTCCACTTCAGGACTAGGTCACCGACCACGAAGAACCTCTCTTTGACATTCTTGTTGTAATACTTGCATAGTACAACAAGGTACTTGGCAGTACACACACAGGAATCAAGCTGCCAGTCCTCGAAGCAGTTTACCTCAAGTTCTCGTGACTCATCTGACCTGACCTCGTTGAAATTCTTGACCCTTGGAGATCGAAAAGTGATGTCGGCAGGGATCACTGCTTCTGCACCATAGACCATGAAGTAGGGAGAAGCGCCCGTATTTCGACTGGGTTGGGTGCGAAGACCCTAGACCACAGCTGGCAGTTCCTTGAGCCATCTGCTAGGCGCTTTATTGTTTTCTATGTACAACCTTTTCTTCAACGCATTGAGAATCATGCCGTTTGCTCTTTCAACCTGTCCATTAGCTCTAGGATGCGCCACCGACACATATTTTACAACAATGCTCCTTTCATCGCAGAAGTCCCTAAATGCACTGACAGTGAACTGAGTCCCCAGGTCTGTGATGATGCTGTTGGGGAGGCCAAAATGGTGTATGATCTGGTCTAGAAATTCGACCGCTTTTTTCTAAAGATGCATTTGAAATTTCCAGTCCCCAGCACACAAAGGGTCAGGAGGCTGATATGGTTTGGATCTCATGTGCTGGTACATGTATGCGCTTTGCGAAAAACTGACAGCCGTCGCAGTGGTGTACTAGCTTTTCTGCATCGGCCATGGCGGACGGCCAGTAGAATCCTGCTCGGAAAGCTTTACCGACCAGGGTTCGTGAGACGGCGTGATTGTCGCAAGTGCCACTGTGAATTTCTTCAAGCAGTTCAATACCTACCTCTTGGGTGATGCACTTCATCAAGATTTCTTCCTTCACATTCTTGTGCATGAGAATGCCGTCGACCAG
Organism: Saccharum hybrid cultivar R570; assembly: GCA_038087645.1. Taxonomy (NCBI): domain Eukaryota; kingdom Viridiplantae; phylum Streptophyta; class Magnoliopsida; order Poales; family Poaceae; genus Saccharum; species Saccharum hybrid cultivar. The sequence goes on from JAQSUU010000810.1 coordinate 1,738,680, forward strand.
TATGTACTATTTGCTATGGCGTATAAGGCGCTCCTTATCTGTTTGGTCAGTATAACCGGTTCCATCCTGTAGATATTTGATAAAGGGTACCCTCTAGTCACTAGTATCAGTGGTCGAAGAGGAAGTATGAGTGGTCGGAGAAGGTTCCATATTGATCAGAATAGGGACCGTAGCCACCAGTTGCTGGTCTGGGGGTTTCTCGACCACGTGATGTTCTGCTTCCTTGATTGACGGGTTGACAAGCTCTTGGATGAACACGCCATGTGTGATTGTGGCTCGGGATGACCCTAACTTGGACAACTCATCGGCTGCTTTGTTTTTATCCCGGACCACATGTGCATATTCGATGCCGTAGAACTTGCCTTCCAACTTTCTGATTTCCTTGCAATAAGCATCCATCTTCTCGCTAGTCGTGTCCCAGTCTTTATTAAGCTAGTTGATGACTAGATCCGAGTCGCCATAAACATACAGGCGCTTGACGCCAAGCTCGACCGTAATCCGCATGCCGTGGAGGCAGGCCTCGTATTCTGTAGCATTATTAGATGCAGGGAAATGAAGTCTGAGGATGTAGCGGAGTTCATCTTTATTTGGTGAAATGAATAGCACGCCTGCCCCTGCGCCATCGATGTTGAGAGAACCATCGAAATACATCTTCCAGTATTCGAGTGGCCCCTAATCGGGAGGTGCGCTTAGGTCTGTCCATTCGACTATAAAATCGGCTAGGGCCTGGGACTTAATAGTCATACGGCTCTGGAACTCTAGGGAGTCGGGGCATAATTCCATTGCCCATTTGACAATGCGTCCATTAGAGTCCTTGTTTCGGATGATGTCGTCGAGCGGAAAACTGGTCTTGACCACCACCCGATATCTGTCGAAGTAATGTTTTAACTTTTGAGATGTAATCAGGATGGTGTAGATCAGCTTCTGGATTTGGGGGTACCTAGATTTGGACTCATTAAGTACCTCACTAATGAAGTAAACAGGGTGCTAGACTTTGTAGACGTGGCTGGGTTTCTCACGCTCGACCGCGATGACTGTGGAGACCACGCGATCAGTGGCTAGAACATAGAGAAAAAGGACGTCGTCTCTCTAAGGAGCAGTAAGGACTAGAGGAGAGGTAAGGAACTCTTTTAGCTGTGTGAAAGCAGTGTCTACCTCCTCCGACCAGACAAGCTTCTCTGATACCTTGAGTAATTTGAAGAAAGGCAAGCCCTTCTCACCGAGTCGTGAGATGAAGCGGCTAAGGGCGGTCATACATCCAGTGAGCTTCTGGATATCCTTGATGTTTTTTGGTGGCTGGATATCCAGAACAGCCCTAACCTTTGTTGGATTGGGGCGTATGCTGTTGTGGCTGACGACGTTACCCAGCAATATACCAGACGGGACTTTGAAGATACACTTCTTAGGATTAAGCTTCCATTGGTACATGTTAAGAGCTGTGAAAACCTGCTGGAGATTGTCGACCAAGGTATGGGTCTCACTGGTTTTTATGACCACATCATCAACGTAGGCTTCGACAAGGTCATCCTTTATCTCATTCTGGAGACAGTTCTGGATGGCGCGCTGGTACGTGGCCCCCGTGTTCTTGAGCCCGAACAACATTGTCATGTAGCAGTAAGCGCCGAAAGGTGTGATAAAAGACGTCTTGATCTGGTCATCCTTGTTGAGAGCGATCTGGTGATAACCAGAGTAGCAATCGAGAAAGGACAGTAGCACGCAGCCGGCTGTTGAGTCAACGACGTCGTCTATGTGAGGTAAGCTAAAGGGGTCTTTAGGGTAGTGTTTGTTGAGATCAGTATAATTGACACACATTCTCCATTCATTATTCTTTTTTGCGTACAAACATCAGGTTGGCTAACCACTCTGGGTGATACACTTTGATAAATCCGGCTGCTAAAAGCCATGTAACTTCTACCCTAATAGCCTCCGTTTTGTCACGAGCGAACCGGCATAGCTTCTCCTTGATGGGTTTGGCGGTTTTCGAGACATTCAATGAGTGCTCAATCAGGTGCCGAGGTACTCTAGGCATGTCCACGGGTTTCCACGTGAATACACTTACGTTGTCCCTTAGAAACCTGACGAGTGCGTCTTCCTATTTGGGATCCAGATTGGCCCCGATAAGGGCCGTCCGAATCTCCTTGTAGTCCTTGGACTTGATGCTCTTGCATGGGGCTTGTAGCTCTAGGATCTCCAGGTGGTCAGCGGGAGTCTTGGTGGCGGCGACCAAGGTTTGCTACATGCAGATCGAGAGGTTGGTGGCTTTGGCCACTTTGAAACCTTCTTCTTCACAAGAGTAGGCCATGTAGACATTGCCTCTAAGGGTGAGGACGCCGTGCTCAGTAGGCATCTTGAGCACCAGGTATGAGTAGTGCGGCATAGCCATGAATTTGGTGAGCACCGGTCGACCAAGGATGACGTGGTAGGTGCCATCGAAGTCCGCGACCACGAAGTTGACGTAGTCGGTGCGGAAATGTTCTGCAGTCCCAAACTGCACAGGGAGCATGATCTGTCTAAGAGGTATAGAGCTCTATCCAAGGAGGACACCCTAGAACTGTGCCTCATAGGGTTTGAGATTAGCCTGGTGCATCTTTAGAGCGGGCAAGCTATTGTAGAATAGAATGTCGATAGAACTGCCACCATCTATAAGGACCCTCTCGAACCAGATGTTGTAGATGCAGGGATCGAGTACGAGGGGAAACCAGCCAGGTTCAGGAATTAAGGCCCACCGGTTGTCACGGTTGAAGGAGATTTCTCGGTGAGACTAGGCTAGAAACCTGGGGTCAGTGATGAGGTCATCGGCATTGGTGACACTCATGCAAGCTCGTTTGAGCAGTTTGCGCTCGCGCTTAAACTCTAGAGACACCTTTCCGCCGAAGATGGAGTGGATGGTTTTGGTGGGAGCGATGTATTGATGACGAGGATCTCTGTCCTGTTCATCATCGTCATCATCACCATCTCGTTGTTGTGCGTCGTCATGGGCCTTTGCGGTGTCGTTGGCTACGAGCTGTTTGGTGTAGATGTTCTTGAGGAAGCGGCAATTCTCCATGGTGTGATTGTATTTGGGATGAAGCTAGTAGGGACCCTTCAGGGCCTTGTTGTAGTCATCCTGGTAATCGCGGTGACCACTTGGCTTCTTAACCGCATTGACTTCATGATCGTCCTCACGGGGACGCTTGCCTCTGAAGGCGTCACGACGGTCATGCCACCGATCACGGTTGTCTCGGTGGTCGTGGTTACCGTTGCACCAGTCACGACGATCGCGGTTGTTGTTCTGACCATGGTCATCGCGGTTGTTATCACGACGTAGTGGGTGTTCGGGGCATGATGGCCCTCCCACATCTTCCTTGATTATCTTCTCGGCGTCATCTGCATCCGCGTAGTTTTTGGCGGTGGCGAGCAACTCAGAGACCGTGGTCGGCCGTTTTCGAAGTAGCTTACTTCTGAGGGCGTCATGGTGATGGAGGCCCTTGATGAAGGCCAAGGCTGCCTCGTTGTGAGAGATCTTGGGGATCTTAAGGCGCATATCCGAGAAACGTCGGATGTAGTCGCACAACGGCTCATCCTTGCGATCACGTATGCGCTCAAGGTCATACTTATTGCCTGGCTGGTCACATGTGGCAATGAAGTTGTCGATAAAGGCCTGCTTGAGTTGTGCCCAGCTGATGAACTAGTTCTCTGGCAGGCTCAAGAGCCACTGATGACCTGCTTTGATCAAGAACAACTGGAAGATAATTAGCCATTATGTGTTCATCGCCCGAAGCTGATCGGACGGTGATCTCATAAAGTGTGATCCAGTTCTTGGGTTCTCCTTGCCGTCGTACTTCCTGAGCTTTTCAAGCTTGAAGTTCTTCGGTTATACAACTTGTCAGAGGTGAGGAGTGAACTATTTCAGGCCAGGAGGACCATGCTCGGTGTTGTATTCAAAGCGACACACGTTCTCATAAGCTTGATGGTCGTTAGCGTGGCTGAGGATGCGACTACGGGCATCACAAGGAGGGAGTTGCCGACGGAGATCGTGGTTGGGGTCTTGATTCACATCCTGATCTCGATTGCCATGGCGATTGCGGTTGTCATCTCGACGACCATGACCACCTCCGTGGGTAGCGTCACCATCACCATCGTTATTGCCACCACTGCCGCCGCTAGCTCCGCCATCACCGCCGTCGCCACCGCCTCGAGGGTTGATTGGGGGTGGACCATGTTGGTGACTTGGGTGTTCTAAAGCACGACGACTCCGGCTAGATGCAATTGACGTGCCCGAGGTGATCTAAGCTCATTTTGCTAGCTTGACAGTTTGGCCCATAGCAGCGATCAGATGTGCTCAGATGTCGTCGCGGACCTGATGGATTTCGGGTTGGTCAGGTAAGCGGTCCAAGTTGGCCATGGCGACATCCACGTTGGCACTTGGAGTCCTAAAAACTGGGCGCTCGCCAACCCTGTCAAAGGCGTTGGCTAGATCTCTTGGTCTGGGTCCCCTTCGACGCTCTTCTTCTTCTGCCTTCAGGCGACGGTGTTCGACGTGGTCGGCGTTATGCTGTTCACGAAGCTGCCGTTGCTCGTCAGTTTCTCCCATGACTGCGGGCTCGTCATTGCTGATGTTGAGCACCATGTTACCACGTCTTGGTGGGAACCTTGGAATCGTAGGGAAACCCGGAGGATACGGTAATGGATCTAGATCATATTCATCATCGAGGTGTTCAACCTCGGTATGGACAGAGCGCATAGATCCGGTGCTAGAGTCGCCATCCTCGGGAAGTGTATGAACAGAGCCTTCACGATGTTCTTGGACTCTGACCATTTGACAACATTGCCTGGTGATGGTCGAGGTATATCCAGGAAGCATAAATCTGAAACATGGTCTCGCTCCATGGGACCCATGAACAGATGAGGCGTATGATACGCGTACTCGGAAGCAACGTTTTTCAGATCGTATGGAAGGGCCTAGCAATCCTCCGTCAGGAGCCTGAGGCCAGGTGTGATGATACGCTCAGGGGGTCCCGATCTTCACGACGTAGGATGATCACCGATAACTAGCTGAAGAACAGCCGGATAACTTGCTGCAGGCAGCGATAACTAGTGCAACCTGGCAAATAAAACTCGAAGCCAACCACCGTCTTTAACCGGCAACCTGAATCGAGGATTCGCCCAACCACACTCTCAAAGAACCAACCAACACAGCCTACAATCAATCGAGGAAACCTCGAAGGGAGTAGGAACACCAATTGGGAGAGGATGAAGCCGCCGCTTCTGTAAATGTCGCAAAGGAAATCACAAGAGCAAAGGGGTAGAGATCTCTCTCAATATTTGTTAGCACACAGCTGAACAAAAGGGGGGTTTGTATTCTATTATCAAAAGTCTGAGATTACAATGAGTCTAGGAGGTATTTATACTAGCAACAGCCCTGCTAGATAGGTGGAAACTCGAAAAGAAAAATATAAGACGCACTATGTGAACGGGCCTCCTCGAGATGCCTTCCTGGAGAATTTTCGCGTGGCTGTTGGTCTTCAGCGCAGTCTTCAGTGTTTTGGCAATAACTCTATCTTGGAAACTCCAAATGACATGCGGTTTGTTGGGTTGGAAAGTTAACTTGATAACCTTTCACACCATGTGCAGCATGTACCACGAAATATTGTAGATTGGTATAGTTTTGCATGGGAACTTGGACATCAGGCTGACTAGCTGACCAGTCTGTACTAAATCAGTCGAATCTCAACATTGGAGAATCCAAATCAAGTGAGAGAACTTGGGCTTGAAACTAGACTTGATAAGCTTTCCAACAAGTCCTCATGGGCCTTCATAGCTTTTGTGAGCAAAAAGTTGTGACTGATTCTTTCTAATGGTTCTGTCACACTGGACTGGCTCAAACGTGATCCTCCTCTTTGTTTCACCCTTGGTGTCTTCTTGTCATCCTCCGTGGTGCACCTAAGCAATAGCAACGTGCACGACTTAGGTAGTATATAATTCTCATTAACATTAAAATGATTTTCAGAAAGTAGCGCGTGCACCTCTTGTTGTAGCTTCTTGGCTCGACTACGTGTAATTGGTCCATCAAAGACTTGGACTGGTGTTGGTGTAGCTTGACTTGGAGGTTGTAACATGTTGTTGGTTGACGTGGTCATATCATCCTTCCCCTCTTCAAAAGGAGTCGTCCTCGACTCTGAAGTATCTTCACTTGTGAATGGAGATAGATCAGCAACATTGAAGGTGTTGCTCACACCATAACTTGCTGGAAGATCTATCTTGTATGCATTGTCATTGATCTTGGACAACACTCTGAATGGACCATCCCCTCGTGGCATCAACTTGGATTTGCGCTTCTCAGGAAAGCGATCCTTACGCAAGTGAATCCACACCAAGTCCCCTGGTTCAAATAATACTTTCTTTCGATGTTTGTTCATACTTGCAGCCTTGCGTGTCGCCTTCAACTCAATTGCTTCTTTGGTCTTCTCATGTACCTTCTTTATATATGCGGCACGCTTTGAGGCTTCCATGTTGGTTCTCTCCTGCAATGGCAGTGGCAACAAATCTATCGGAGCAATAGGTTTGATCCCATAAACAATTTCAAAAGGACACAAATTAGTGGTAGAGTGTACTGCCCTGTTATAGGCAAACTCCACATGAGGCAAGCAATCCTCCCAATCCTTCAAGTTCTTTTTCACCATGGTTCGCAGCAACATTGACAATGTACGACTCACCACTTCAGTTTGTCCATCGGTTTGAGGGTGACAAGTTGTTGAGAACAAGAGCTTGGTCCCAAGCTTTGCCCATAATGTTTTCCAAAAGTAGCTCACAAACTTGACGTCACGATCAGACACAATAGTTCTAGGCATCCCATGCAGCCTCACAATTTCTCTGAAAAACAAATTAGCAACATGTGAAGCATCGTCGCTCTTGTTACAAGGGATAAAATGAGCCATCTTTGAAAATCTATCAACCACAACAAAAATAGAATCTTTTCCCCTCTGAGTTCTAGGCAACCCCAAAATAAAGTCCATACTTATATCTTCCCAGGGAATATTAGGAGTAGGTAATGGAGTGTATAAGCCATGAGGGTTCAGTTTGGACTTAGCTTTGTGGCAAGTGACGCATCGCTCCACAAATCTGATGATGTCTCTCCGCATCTTGGGCCAATAGAAATGATCTTGCAGTAGTTCATGAGTTTTCTTTTGTCCAAAATGACCTGTTAGTCCACCTCCATGTGACTCCTGCAACAAAAGCAATCTAACCGAAGAATTGGGAACACAAAGCTTGTTAGCTCTAAACAAAAATCCATCAAGTATGTGATATTTTTCCCAACCTTTTCCATCTTTACAATGACTATATGGTTCTGAAAATTCAGGGTCATTTTTATACATGTCTTTCAAACTTTGAAGTCCCAAAACCTTTACCTCAAGTTGGTTCAGCAACACACTCTTTCGTGACAACGCATCAGCAACCACATTGTCCTTACCTTTCTTGTATTTCACGATGTATGGGAATGTTTCGATGAACTCAACCCATTTAGCATGGCGACGATTCAGTTTTGCTTGTCCTTTCAAGTATTTTAAAGCTTCATGATCGGAATGAATAACAAACTCTTTTGGCCATAAGTAATGCTGCCATGTCTCAAGCACATGCACCAAAGCATACAATTCTTTGTCATATACAGAATAATTCAGTTGAGCACCTCCCAATTTTTCACTAAAATATGCTACAGGTTTTCCTTGCTGCATTAAAACTCCTCCGATCCCAATCCCACTAGCATCACATTCTACTTCAAAAGTTTTAGTGAAATCAGGAAGAACAAGTAACGGTGCTTCAGTCAAATGTTTCTTTAATTCTTGAAAAGCATTTTCTTGTGAATTGCCCCATTTAAAATCAACACCTTTCTTTGTCAATTCATTCAAAGGAGCAGCGATGGTACTGAAATCTTTCACAAATCTTCTATAAAAACCAGCAAGGCCATGAAAACTTCTTACTTGACTTACATTCGTTGGAGTTGGCCAATCCTTGATGGCCTTCACCTTGCTTTCATGCACTTCTATTCCTTTCCCTAAAGCAACAAAGCCAAGGAACACAACATGGTCTGTGCAAAAACTGCACTTCTCAAGATTAGCAAATAATTTCTCCTTCCGGAGCTCATCCAAGACTTGACGAATGTGATTCATATGTTCTTCAAAAGACTTGCTATAAATTAAGATGTCATCAAAATAGACAACCACAAATTTTCCAATGAAAGCTCTCAGGACATGGTTCATTAATCTCATAAAAGTACTTGGAGCATTAGTCAAACCAAAAGGCATAACCAACCATTCATATAGCCCAAATTTTGTTTTAAATGCAGTTTTCCATTCATCTCCAGCTTTCATTCTTATTTGATGGTACCCACTCCTCAAATCAATTTTAGTAAATATGGTGGAACCACTTAATTCATCAAGCATGTCATCTAATCGTGGAATAGGATGGCGATAGCGAACAGTGATATTATTTATAGCTCTACAATCAACACACATCCTCCAAGAACCATCTTTCTTAGGTACTAAAATCACAGGAACAGCACAAGGACTTAAACTTTCACGAACAAAACCTTTGTTAAGAAGTTCTTGCACTTGCCTTTGTATCTCCTTTGTTTCTTCCGGATTGGTGCGGTATGGTGGACGATTAGGGAGTGCAGCCCCTGGAATGAGATCAATTTGATGCTCAATCCCACGAATTGGAGGTAGTCTAGCTGGTGTCTCTTTTGGAAAAACATCTTCATAGTCCTGCAAAAGATGAGACACAACACTAGAAAGAGAGGTGATGTCGTTGGCTGAAACTAATATGTCCTTGTACACAAGTACAAAGAGCACTTGATCTGGGTTGTTCCTCACTTCTCTCATTTCAGATTTTGTGGCTAGCATAACTAGATGCTCTCCCTCTCCTTTATTTTTTTCTCTCAAGTTTGGCTTGTGGCACTCACTCACCGAGTTGTGGATGGCACTCAATTTCTTTTGCTCTCCTGCCTCTCTACTCACTGGAACAATTTCAGATTTCTTTTGTAAGTGTTCAGCCATGATTTGTTGAGGTGTCATAGGCTTGAGTACAAACTTCTTCCCTTTTAGATCAAGAGTGATCTGATTTGTTCTCCCACAATGTTGGCTATATCGATCATATTGCCATGGTCTTCCAAGCAGCAAGTGACACACCGACATGGGTGCCACATCACACTCCACCGTGTCAACATATTCCCCAATCTTGAATGGAACTTTCACTTTATATGCAATCTTGATATCTCCCGAATCATTCAACCATTGGACATGATATGGATGAGGGTGTCATAGCAACTTCAAACCAAGCTTGTCAACCATCTCACGACTAGCAAGATTATGGCAGCTCCCGCCATCAATGATCACCTTCACTACTTTATCTTGCACTTTTGCTCTGGTTTGAAATAAATTGTGTCGCTGCCCATTTTCATTTTCTTTCATTTGAACACTCAAGATTTGAGCTACAACAAGAGCAGCACCCTGCTCAAACTCGCAGCCAGTATGGTCCTCATTTTCATAGGCTTCCTCATCATATTCTTCCTCAACTTCCTCTTCACTAGCTGAATCAAAGTCTCCATTATCATTCACAATGATCACCCGATTGTTTGGGCATTCCCTACTTATATGCCCACGGCCTCCACACTTGAAGCACTGAATTCCACTACTCTTGGATGTAGATCCCACTGAATTAGTTGTGGATGCCGCTGGTTTTGGGGCAGTAGTGTTCTTCTCACTAAAAGCACCCTGAAAATTAGAACGTGAGCCTCCATTTGAGCTTTTCCCATTGATGGTGCAGCAGCAAACTTTGTTTCTGATTTACTTCCTCTAGAAAAATTCCTCGTACCAAATGACAAGGACTTGCTGCTCTTAGCATCTTGCTGTAGTTGACGTTCAGCTTTGGTTGCTTGATGTACCAAGTCAATAAGATGACGGTACGGCTGAAACTCAACAATGCACTGAATGTTGCGATGCAGCCCAGCCATAAAACGTGCAATGGTTTGTTCTTCATCTTCATGCACATTGGCTCGAATCATAGCCTTCTCCATCTCTTTATAATATTCTTCAACAGAGAAACTTCCTTGCTTCAGATTCTGCAGTTTATTAAAGAGATCACGTCGATAGTGCTTGGGCACAAATCGAAGTCTCATTTCCTTCTTCATTTCTTGCCAACTTGCAATAGGACGTTCTCCTTCCTCTTGTTGATCTTGGAGAAGTTGCTCCCACCAAATAAGAGCATATCCATCAAACTCCAGAGATGCCATTGCTAACTTCTTCTGTTCTGAATAATTATGCATGCGAAATATCTTTTCTACCTTCAACTCCCATGTGAAATAATCTTCAGGATCAGACCCTCCATCAAATTTTGGCATAGTGAATTTCAGTTTGCCAAATTTCTCCTCTTGGTTGCCTCTCCTATGATGGTGGCGACCAAAGCTATGTTGAGAATGATTATCATCATCCTCATCTTCAGATTCTTCATCATCATTCCTTCGACCTCGTCCACTTCCTCTGCTATGTGCAGCTCTTCGATTCCCCCGACCCCTTCTTCTTCCATCACTATCTTCATCATCTCCACCATGGTTACTGCCACCTTCTTGACGAGGACAACGTCCTCTGATCTTATTCATAAGGGCTTGAAGATCTCGAGTCAATTGATCTTGCTTTTCTTCCATGCTTTGCCGAAGTTCATTAAATTGTGCCGCAGTGACACAATCATCGATCTCAGCATTAGAACCCATCTTTCTGAAATGTTAGCTCAATATGGCAATAGATATTTATGGAATAGGAATATATATGTGGGATCTCACAACCTTACCTCTCTAACCAACCGAAGCTCTTATGAAATCCCTGCGAGTTACAGGAAAAATAATGTGTGGCGGTATCCGAGAGTGATGGTTGGGAGAATACAAGACCAAAGAATACCGATTACGATGGCTTATATGTGGAGCTTGGTGGCGAGTAGTGCACAAGGGATGCAATCTGAATTCTAGCTATTGTAAAGTTAAGTAACAACCCAAGCTAGAAGTTCCCTGTCTAGTGCTGATCACAGAATTTGAATGAGATTGAAATCGATCACACACACACACGCAAGGAAATTTCAGATTTGATGCAAACAAGGAGTATGATTGGGATGCAAGTGTTGCGATCAAACCTAACCAAAATTTTGCACCAAACAAGGATAGCACACTAGTTGCACTACTTGATATGAAAACTTTTAGCCCTTGTGCACATAAACCTACTGATCTTTCAACCTTTCTTTCTCAGTTTTTCTCTATTCTTTTTTTTTACTTTTCTTTCTTCTCTTTTTTTTTTAACACACTTTTTTTTATAACTAAACACAAAGACCAGATTAAGACACTTGCACAATTAAGATAAGAACAAAACACAACCGGTAGCTATAATAGGATCAAAGTTTACGCGAAGGACATGATATGCGTTTTCAGATTTTTTTTGTAGGGATTTTCAGATATATAAAGAGGCTCAAAGGACACGGAAAGGATAATGATCAGCAACTAAAACAAAGACTCTAATGAACTGAAACTTAACAAAACTCACTAAAATAACAGATTGAAATAAAGGGCTAAACGAATGTATTTTTTTAGGCTTTTTGGTGGATAGGACGAAACAAAAAATATAAGTAGCTAAGGAAAAAAAATCCTACCATGGTAACGAAAGCTCTGAAACCAGATGATATGCTCAGGGGGTCCCAATCTTCACGACGTAGGATGATCACCGATAACTAGCTGAAGAACAGCCGGATAACTTGCTGCAGGCAGCGATAACTAGTGCAACCTGGCAAATAAAACTCGAAGCCAACCACCGTCTTTAACCGGCAACCTGAATCGAGGATTCGCCCAACCACACTCTCAAAGAACCAACCAACACAGCCTACAATCAATCGAGGAAACCTCGAAGGGAGTAGGAGCACCAATTGGGAGCGGATGAAGCCGCCGCTTCTGTAAATCTCGCAAAGGAAATCACAAGAGCAAAGGGGTAGAGATCTCTCTCAATATTTGTTAGCACACAGCTGAACAAAAGGGGGTTTGTATTCTATTATCAAAAGTCTAAGATTACAATGAGTCTAGGAGGTATTTATACTAGCAACAGCCCTGCTAGATAGGTGGAAACTCGAAAAGAAAAATATAAGACGCACTATGTGAACGGGCCTCCTCGAGATGCCTTCCTGGAGAATTTTCGCGTGGCTGTTGGTCTTCAGCGCAGTCTTCAGTGTTTTGGCAATAACTCTATCTTGGAAACTCCAAATGACATGCGATTTGTTGGGTTGGAAAGTTAACTTGATAACCTTTCACACCATGTGCAGCATGTACCACGAAATATTGTAGATTGGTATAGTTTTGCATGGGAACTTGGACATCAGGCTGACTGCTGACTAGCTGACCAGTCTGTACTAAATCAGTCAAATCTCAACATTGGAGAATCCAAATCAAGTGAGAGAACTTGGGCTTGAAACTAGACTTGATAAGCTTTCCAACAAGTCCTCATGGGCCTTCATAGCTTTTGTGAGCAAAAAGTTGTGACTGATTCTTTCTAATGGTTCTGTCACACTGGACTGGCTCGAACGTGATCCTCCTCTTTGTTTCACCCTTGGTGTCTTCTTGTCATCCTCCGTGGTGCACCTAAGCAATAGCAACGTGCACGACTTAGGTAGTATATAATTCTCATTAACATTAAAATGATTTTCAGAAAGTAGCACGTGCACCTCTTGTTGTAGCTTCTTGGCTCGACTACGTGTAATTGGTCCATCAAAGACTTGGACTGGTGTTGGTGTAGCTTGACTTGGAGGTTGTAACATGTTGTTGGTTGACGTGGTCATATCATGTAGGAACCGGGTAAAGGCGTACCGTACGTCCTTTAGGAGTAGCGGTGACCACTAGATCTATATCAAGATGTGTTGGGCGGCGAGCCCGAACTAGTTGGGTAGATCTATTGTGGTGGAGAGGTACCTGCTCGGTAGATTGATTTTGAATTGAATCTACTAAAGTCAAGGTTTGAGAGAGCTTGTGGCCGACCTGGTCGATAGCTTCGATTAGGTCAGTGTTGTCGATCGTCCTTCCTTTGTAGCGGGGAAGTGGTCGACGAGTTGTCGGCGTGGTCGGAGCATTGCTGGGGTGGTCGAAGCCGTAGCCAGCGTGGTTGGAGCCGTTGCTAGGGTGGTCTAAGCCATAGCCAGCGTGGTCGGAGCCGTAGCCAATGAAGACGTGGTCGACACAGATCGGATCTGCGTCTCCTCCGTGGTAGTGGCGGTGAAGCTGTTGACACCGGTGGTCCAGGTGATCTGGCCGACTGTGAACGAGAGACTGTCCGCCATGGCCGTGAAGTCAGGGATGATGACCATCTTGCTCGCCTGGGGAGATGTACGCACACCCCCTACCTGGTGCGCCACTGTCGATGAGATATGGTCGACAGTCTACCGAGGGGTATGCCTAAGGTAGTAGATTGTCGATAGACAGGTGCGCAAGCTATGAACTAGATGGTAACGCAAGACAACACACGAGGTTTTTATCCAGGTTCGGCCGCCCTGAGGGCGTAATACCTACGTCCTGCGTCAGATTGTATTGCTATGTGTATTAAGATGTGTTTTGAGGGGTCCCCTGCCCGCCTTATATAATCTGGAGGGCAGGGTTACAAATCTAAAAATTAATCCTAGTTGGTTACAATTGGCATAGCTGGCCGGATAAGGATTCCTATTCTAACCGACCAGGATCTTGCTTAATCTCTAAGTTTGCTTTCCTTCCTTGTGTGGGACGCCGAGCAGATCGACCAAGCCACGCGTCATCCTTGTCATGGGCCGAGCCCACTGATTTGAGACAGCCCAAGTCTAGCCATAGGGGTATAGGGGTTAATACCCCCACAGTTACATATTTATGTTTAATTTGATCTCATTTTTCATCTTGTGTTGCAATCTGGTTAGACTATCACTAATACTGATTTGACAATAGGTGATAGCTTTTCAATTATTTTCTTTGTTTTTAGTTTCTGTAGAACTACACAAATTTCTTATTTTTACTTTAAAATGAAGGCTCACCATAGCTATTAACAATGTGGTAGCCCCTCTGGCGCATGAAAATATTTTTTCTTACTTTGTGGTTTTTAAAAATTCTTAAGACCCTTTTTAGAGACAGTTGAGTGCTGCTGGAAAACATTTTTAGGGGCAATTGACATAACCAACTGCCACAAAAAATCTATTTTAGGGGTCATTCTCAGAAAATGCCTAATTTTTGCAGTCGATGTTGTAGTAACGCTTTTGAAAACCGGCCCTAAGAATCAATTTTTACACGAGTAGAAATCTCCACTTCTATGACAATTTTCTTAATGACGGATCCAAAATCATCATAGAAGATCGCTTTTTATGACGAATATTTCCTATGATGAAATCAAGAATCGTCACAAAAATCATCATAGAAAAGCACAGGGTTTCATCATAGATCACTCGCATGACTCATCTGTGACGATCTCCTCTAAAACTATGACGAACAGGGCTTCGTCATTGAACTAATTACACTTCTGTGATGAACAATATTCGATCTGTAACGAACGGCTTCGTCATAGATCTCCACACAGTACTTTCTTCATCCGACGTGTACCTGTGGGACCTGCAGTTACTCATCCATGACATTTGCAATTCGTCCTAAAAGTCTCTGCACGATCCCCTTCTCCATCCGAAGTGTACTCATGGGACCTGCAGTGACTCATCTGTAACGCTTGTAATTTGTCATAAAAGTCTCCGCTCGGTCCTTTCTCCGTCCGACGTGTACCTACGGGACCCTTCAGCATCCGACTTGTGGGACTTGACGGCTTACGTGTCATGTGTACCTGTGGGACCATTCTCTATCTTCATCCGACCTGTGAGACCCGACGGCTTACGTGTCACATGTACCTGTGGGACCATATGACCTGTGGGACCCAACCACTCACGTGTCACATGTTCCTGTGGGAACTTTCTCCATCTCCATCCGACTTGTGGGACCCGATGGCTTGCGTGTCACTTGTACCTTTTGTGTCACGAGGGTCTAATAAATTCAAAAAAAATCCTCAATGCCTGGGAGTCGAACCCGGGACCCGAAGGCTAGAATGTATGGTCTTTACCATTGCGCTAGATGCCTGAATGTATTGACATGTCTTTAGAGTCGTTATAGTATTATATTCTCTGTGTGGATGCCCTACGGGTTGACCTATATTGGATATTTTCCCTTCAAGTCAAAACAAATCGGTGCCCATTAGACTAGCGGCGGCGGCGGCGGATCCTCGATGTGCTATGGTGGCTCCGGCGTTCTTTTGGAGGCTAGGCGGCGGGGCTTGCTGGTGGAGCGCAGTGGAATTGGCGTCCGTGTCTGTTGTGCGCCACGGCAAAGATGATAGAGCCGATCCGCAGGTCTCCTTTCTCGCCTTTTCCTGTTGACTATACTGTTTGGTCCTTACTTGAACATGATGTATATAAGAAACATTCTAGCATTGGAGATCTAGTTAGGCCAATGATATAATGATGAAAAGAACTAGGAGGTGGCACTGGTTGGTTTTCTACTGATATCTTGGTTTTCTGCATATGTTCAGTTTTGTTACTGTAAATGCATGTGTGCAACTAGGCCTGTTAGTTTTCAAGTTCTTGCTTGATTATACCTATCTGTTTAGGCAAACAAACAGGCCCGTTGCTTCTACCTTCAAAACTGTTGTACTTGTCATCCTCTTAATCTTTATCTGTCTCCTAAGCTCTGAGCTCGTGTATTGATTGTAAGTGTGATGGATAGACTTGATTTAGCTGGAATTGTAATGGTTATAGCTATTAACTGCTACTCTAGTTTGAATGATATATATCTATGTGGTGCTACTATAAATTTGTTTGAGGTCATACCATGAAAATCGTTAATGGTCGTTAAAGTTGTACTTTGGTATGAGTTGTGGGCTTCACTGTGGGATTTTTGTTGAATTATTTTCCTCTTCAGTGATCTCATTACTGAGCAAGCTCTCATCCTGCTGCACATAGACGAAATGGAGGAGACCCCCAACAAGGCAAATGCACTAGCCAGCCTCATGGACGATGTCGTTGTCGAGATCCTCCACTGCCTCTCCGCCCACTCCTTATTCTGCTGCAAATGTGTCTGTCGCTCTTGGAACCACCTCATCAAGGACTACAACAACCATAAGGTGATGCCCCAGACTCTGGCTAGCTTCTTCTATGGCACAGACCAAGGCCATCGATGCTACACCAGAGTCACCAGTGAACACCCATCATTGTCCTTCTTGCCCTTCACCTTGGACAATGTAGCTGTCTTAGATATCTGCAATGGCCTCATCCTATGCTAATATCGAGGGGCTAATGGATTGTACCACTATGTCGTCTATAATTTAGCAACCAAGAAGTTTAAGGAACTGCCTCCTAGCATCCATTCTATTGGTGAGGCTCGATTGGGGTTCGATCCAACAGCCTCCTCGCACTTCCATGTGATTGAATATATAGAAGAGGAGCAAGATGATGAGTGCAAGGGTGTGGACATCTACTCATCTAAAATTGTAGCATGGATATATAAGAAATCTAAATGGGGACCAAATACATGTGTGGCAATTGAGAGATAAGAAGAAATGAGATCATCAGAAACTGTGTATCTTAACGGTTGTCTGCACATTATGGGGTACTTAGGGTTTTACCCTCAGATACTTGTTGTGGATATGGAGGGAGAGACATGGAGAAAAATTCCTTGCCCGCGTGGTTCTTCACCCTCCATCCATCAATCTCAGGGTTACTTGTGTGTATGTACTGTTCATGGTCGCAATATGTCCAAACTTTCAATTTGGATCCTTGAAGACTGTGGTACTAACAAATGGACATTGAAGTACACTGTCATCATTCTGAAGGTGTTTGCTCAGACTAACATTGAATTTAGTTATTACTCGTACTACGATGTTAATGAGTACTCCTGCTCAACGGTTCACCCAGAATGGAATTTGCTTCTCTTTGTTGGGGTTGGGGTGGAAAATGACATCTTCGCATATAACATAGACAGTAGAAAACTTCATGTCATCCCTACACATTACAGTCAATTTTTGAAACGTGGCATCCTACCAGAAATCAACGACAGACCTTACTATATTCCCTATGTTCCCTTGTTCTCAGAGTTGGAGTCATTAGTAGAGGAGTAAATAAAGTTCCATGATGTATCTCTCTTTCATGACATGTTTAAATGGATCAATGTTGTTTGATTATATTGTGTATGGACATGCTAATTTCCCCTTGGATGGATGTTGTCATTATTTTGCAGCAACTTTAACTTGTTTGTAATGTAAGCTAAGGTCTGTGCAGTGTGTCAGATGCGTTCAAACCTATAGAGGTCGGACTTTCTTGCATGTGTAGTAATATTTCAACACCAATGGCTCCTCTTTGTTCCCAAAAAATAAAAACACCAATGGTTCCTCTATAGTAGTGATATATTAACCGTCATGATCTCTTCCGCAACTCCGCTTATTTTCCTTCCTTCCCCGAGCCCTCCTATTCCCACTGTAGATCTAAAATCGCAAGGAACGTGCAGTTGCCTTCTCCAAACCTACTTCACTCTTTTTTTATTAAAAACCCTACTTCACTCTTAGCCACCGTCATGGTGAAGGGCGAGCCTTCTACGAAGCGCACACGGGAGAGGGATGACGCCGTTCACGTGGTGAAGGAGGATGACGTCGTGCCTATGGTGAATCAAGATGAAGCTCCGGTGGATCCCTTTGGAGATAGAGATGATTGGGCCGTTGGCATCATGAGTAAGGCTTTCTTGAAGATTAGGCATGTGCTGCAGAACATCGGTCTAGGCACCCTCAACCCGTCTCGGGAGGAAAATGTGAGCAGTTACGTCTTCATTTTTCACCAACTCACCAATGTCCAAGAAGAACTGCCAGCCTACCTGAACAAGAATCGCACAGACAACGCGGAGTACATCCTCACCTATTACCGAAGCCATATAGATGGCTTCAACACTAGCTTCATGACACAGGGAATCAGCACCACCCACAACACCGAGAAGCACTGGCGCAACCTGGTTCATGCTGATGCTGAGCAGGTGGCCAACCGCATCACCGCTGACGAGGACGACCACGATGTTGATACCAACGAGGAGGACGAGGACGAGGACAGTGATATCGATGAGTAGAGAAGTAAATAAAGTTCCATTTGATGTATCTCACGTTGCATTTGATGTATCTCACATTGCATTTGATGTATCTTCCTTATGTTGGGAGTACGGAGGGAGTACATGTTGTTACTCTTTCCTTATGTTGTTACTCTTCCTTATGTATCTTCCCTTGCATTTTATGTTGTTATAGAGATTTTGATTTGTGAAGTCTTATTTGCATGTCTGTGTTTACTATATTGTTAAACTTTGTATTAATTAGGTGGGTTAAACTCTGTTGAACATGGTGTAGATCAGGTCCTTGGTCATTTGGTAGCCTGTTTCTAGACGCTATTGGTTGGTTTTGCCTGTAGGTTTCTTTCTAGTTCTCTTTCTGCTCTGTAGTTATGGTAAACATGCATAACAGAATTCATCCGATCAAGTCTCGCGTTCGATGTAATGCCTAACGGAGGAGCCACATAGCTATTCAAATTTTATAGCACACATAAGAAACTCCAAGCATCGTAAATTTGATTGGGCCGGACACATCTCACGTTATACAAGGAAACCTATTTCATACGAATACATTTGTTGAATTCCTAAAGAAATAAATAAAATTCAGAATCTTTGAGGCAAGGGGGATGTTCCTCCCATATAGACCTTGCACGGTTGTTGAGAGTGAAGTGAATGTGTAGGAAAGCTAGACATAAGAAGTGCATCTTAGAAGAAGAGCTTTTGATCACCATGACATGCTTGAGACTTCAAAGCCTGGTGGGGCTGTGAAGAGGACTCACAACAGTTGAGGGGCAGTTAGACAGTCAGCTAGCTAGAGATGGCTATACAATGTGAGTGAGGCCTGACTTTGTACACACAGGGACGCTAGGGCTAGAACAGGCTTCTGACGTGAGCGCACGAGGTTCATCATTACTGGTATCTGACTAGTGAATATTTTAGATGGTCGGACCTTCTGTCATTCAGTGAAGTATATAGTGCACTCCAATCCAAGCAGTCACAGGCTCGCAACAGCTGCTAGAGATGGCTACATGGCTTCATAGGTTCTGATCGATTGCACTCCCTAGGTTGTGGTTGACGCTGCTGCTTTTATTAGGCGCCCACGGGTTTTAGAAAAAGTCCGTATTATTAGGTGTATCCTAGAAACAAGGCTGCAATTAACTCTTGATGGAAGCCGAGCTCGTCTCTGGTTCATTCCAATTAAAGGCTGCATGCATACATGCATGGAAGCCAGGGAGATGACTCCAATAGAGGCTTGGACATGATTTTTTAATTAATGCAATTTCACAGTCTTCCTCCGTTCCTTAGCATCTGAAATTTCATCCCGTGCGCCTAACAAACTGGCCCGAAGGCAGTATGAACAAATACACTCAATTTGCTATGACTTTCAAATGTATAGACGACACTATATACTGTCCTATGAGATAAAATGTACATCGGGTGGACTTTCTTACGTGTGCAGTAAAAAATGTGAGCAGAAAGAAACGTGTCGATCAGAAAGAGAACCAGAAAACTCTGCATTTCCTGGTAATCTGACCATCTCGTCTGCTCGGTCGCCCACCCACCCGGTAATTTGAAACGTGTCATCGTTGGAATTCCCATGCCAGTTCATAGAGGGTATTTAAAACTCCTACTATAACCCCCGCTCGACCGCCTCCCCTGCCTCCTCCTCAATCAAGGTAAGTCGATCGCGCCACACCGCCTCTCTAGTGCTCTGTCTCGCCGCCGTCCACACGCCGTAGCTCCATCCACGCACACGCCATAGCTCCATCCACGCCGCCGCATGAGCCCTCCGTTGGACTCCTCACGCTCCGCATCGCGCAACATCAACGTCAGCAATCATCGCGGCAAGGCGGCACCCCACGTCGTGTTTGCTGGTGCTCCCTAATGAGCTGGCCATTGAGATCACCGGCCACCTTGCTGCTACCTCGGAGCAGCCCATGGATGACCTCCGTAGCCTATGGGCAACCTGCTCATCCATGCGCTGTATCTGCGGTAACCCCGCCGTCAGTCAGGGCGTGGCACTAGACCAGTGCAGACATGGGCTAGGGTGGGACGATGTTGGCAACTACTACGCCCTCCTTTCTAGCCTGACCCAACTCGGTAACCTAGAGGCTTGCTTCCTCATCGGGATACCAATGGTATTCGAGGAAACCCACAGGCCCCGGCCATGCCTCGACGATCTCGCCCGCGCCACCGATGGCGGGCACAATCTGGTGGCCTATCTGGTCACCATATTGCTCTAGGCACAATGGCGATGCCCATGATGATGACACTACGAGGCGGTACATGAGACAGGTCGACGGCGAGGAAGAATTGCGGGCGGCGGTGGTAGACCAACGAGTAGGTGGCTACGCAACAAGGGGTGTGTGCTATGCCGCCGTGAGGTGGCCACCGAGGTGATTCGTGAAATGAGGTGGGCCTAGAGCAAGTTGTCACTACCATCGTCAGCGCAGGTGCGCATCGATCTTCCGTGCGTAGGGGGTGCTTGTGGCGATGCAGACGGATGGGAAGGAAGGGCTGTGTATTGTAGCGAGGACTGTAGGCTTCACCGCGAATTTGAGTTGTTCGCATGGGAACTTGAAATAAGAAACTAGTCTCTTTACATGCGAGAGTGAATTACTCCCTCCGTCCTAAAATATATTGTATTCTGGCTTCAGCAGTACTTTTTAGCGAACGCACAGTGTTTTCCTCTTACAACAAGTCAGCATAAGTATCAGTATAAGCCAAATTTCAGCGAAACGAACAGGGCTTTGCTGAAATTTGGCTTATGCTGATGCTTATACTGATTTGTTATAAGAGGAAAACACTATGCGTTCACTAAAAAGTACTGCTAAAGTAGTTCGAGCTCCTCAAATATAGTGTATTATGCAGCTTTTGATTTTTTGTTGTTTTGTTTCAATTTTATTTGTTTCCTTTAGGGATTCAACGAAAGTACTCGTACAAAATAGGTTTTCCTATATAACGTAAGATGTGTCTGGCCCAGTCAGATTTATTATGCTCGGACTTTCTTGCATGTGTAGTAAAATTTGAAAAACTATGTGGCTCCTCCTTTAGGCATTAGATCAACGCGAGACTTTATCGGATGAATTCCGTTATGCATGTTTACCATACTATAGATTAGAAAGAGAACTAGAAAGAAACCTGCAGCAAAACCAACCAACAGGGGCTAGAAACCGGCCACCAAATGACCAAAGGACCTGATCTACACCATGCTCAACAAAGTTTAACCTACCTAATTAATACAAAGGTGAACAAAAGTAAACATAGACATGCAGAGGGCCAAAAAAGACACCCCTGCCCCTCAATATTGTGGCAGTAGCAAAGATCCTAGGCAATTAATATGGGCGTTCTAGTCTTGTTTAACTGCTTTAGTCTCTTTTAGTCACATAAACCAAACACCCTAGGATCTTTGCTGTTAAACTTTAGTCCTATATTCCCTTGTTCTCGGAGTCATTAGCAGAGGAGTAAATAAAGTTCCATTTGATGTTATGTCACATTGCATTTGATGTATCTTCCTTATGTTGAGAGTTGGGAGTTTCTTACATGTCAGACGCATCCAAACGAGGAAAAAACTATGGAGGAAACTATTAGACGTGACCAAATGTATAGAGATCGGACTTTCTTACGTGTTCAATAACATATCAACACCAGTGACTACTCAGCTCTGCATTAGATTGAGGTGAGACTTGCTCCTCGCTGCAAGGTTCTTGCATATTCAATAAAGATTGAAAAAGACACCAAGGCAACAAAAGAAATAAACAGAAACCAAACGACCTAAGCTACACCATGCTCAACACTGTTCAAACCACCTAATACAAAGTAACACCCCACGACCAAGGAGCAATGAGACGTTTGCATGGTTTGGCAGTGCGGCTTGGTCCCATCATGTCAATGCGAGCGTCCCTGCTGCAACAGCCTGCTGACGCCACCCACGCGCGTGCATCTGCGCGGGAATATAGGAGCACGCAAGAAGTCATGATAGTCGAGGGACAGGCTGAAGGCTAGAGACCGATGAGTTACAGACTGAAGACTGAAGCAACCATGAAAATAAGACAAGTTGGGTTCAACACAAATCAAATCTACTCATGACTACTACTACTAAACCAGGGGTCATTTGGTAGCCGGTTTCCAGCCCCTATTGGTTGGTTTTTCCTGCAAGTTTCTTCCTGGTTCTCTTTCTGATTTGTAGTGTGGTAAACATGCATATGGAATTCATCCGATCTAGTCTCGTGTCGATCTAATGCCTAACGGAGGAGCCACATAGCTATTCAAATTTTACTGCACACGCAAGAAAGTCCGAGCACTGTAAATTTGACCACGCCGGACACATCTCATGTTATACAAGGAAACCTGTATTGTACTAGTACTTTCTTTGAATAAGGAAATAAATATAATTGAAACAAAACAATAGGAAATCAAAAGCTGTAGAATACACTATATTTGAGGACAAATTTCAAATGCCAGAATACACTACATTTCAGAGAGTGAAAGGACTAGTCTCTTATTCCAAATTTCCATTCAAAAAAATGGTTTTCTTGATGAAGCCTACAGTCCTCGCTGCAATATACAACCCTTCCTCCCCATCCGTCTGCATCGCCGGAAGCATCGTCTGCGCAAGGAAGATCACTGCGCACCTACGCCAGCAGCGGCAGTGAGAATCGTCCCCACATTGTATTATAAATCACCTTGATAGCCGAGCGGCAGCACAGCACACACCCCTTATTGCTTAGCCACCTACTCATTGGTCTGCCTCCGCCGCCCGCCGCCACCGCCCGTGATTCTTTCTCGCCCTCGACTCATCTCATGCACCGCCTCACAGTGTCGTCATCACTGGCACCGCCATTGTGCCTATAGAGCAATATGGTGACTAGATAGGCTACTAGATTGTGCCTGCCATCGGCGGCGCAGGTGAGATCATGGAGGCATGGCTGGGGGCTGTGCTTTTCCATGAATATGGTTTGTATCCCGATGAGGAAGCAAGCCTCTAGGTTGCTGACTTGGGTCAGGCTAACAAGGAATGCGTAGTAGTTGACAGGGTCAGCCCATGTCCTCCCGCGTCTGACCCGATCCGGTGCCAGACGCTAACCGATGATGGGGTCACCGCAGATGCGATGCATGGATGAGCAAGTCACCCATAGGCTGCGGAGGTCATCCATGGGCTAATCCAAGGTCGCAGTGAGGTGGCCGGCGATCTCTGTTTGCACATCGGCAGGGAGCGCCGTCAGCGACATGATTGCAGGCGTGTGGACGATGGTGAGCCAAAGGGCTGGAGAGGCAGAGTGGCGTGACGTGCGTTGATTGAGGGGAAGGAGAGGGAGGTGGCTGAGCGACAGTTACAGTAGGAGTTCTCTAAATACCCTCTGCGAACTAGCGTGAGAACTCGCAACGACGACACAGTTCAGATTACCGGGTGGGCAGGCAACCGAGTGTATTGAGTGTGCACTGTTTGTAATCCCAGGAGTCAACGTGAAACAGGGGATGTGAAGACTCTAGTTTGGTTTTGGTGAATTGATGAAAGTGCTAACCTAGTTTATCAAAGTGATCAAGAGATAGGTAGCATGTTCCAAGTGGTGAAGCAAATGGTGATGATCATGATGATGGTGTAACCATGGAGATGATCAAGTGCTTGGACTCAGAAAAGAAGAAAGAGAAAAACAAAAAGCTCAAGGCAAAGGTGAAACTTAATAGGAGCTTTTTGGTTTGGTGATCAAGACACTTAACGAGTGTGATCACATTTAGGATCGATAGCCGTATTATTAAGAGGGGTGAACTTGTATCGAAATGCAGTTATCAAAGTGCCACTAGATGCTCTAACTCATTGCATATGCATTTAGATTCTAGTGAGTGCTAACACCTGTCGCACACAGTTTTTTGAAGAATACCAAGCGCTAACTATATGTGTGCCCAGGATGTCCACATGACACATATAGTGACAAATATGGAGAATATCAAGAACAATGCTTTATTATATATTGAAACACAGTTACAACAAGACTTACATCTATTACAAAGCATAGTGGAAACTATTCTATATCTTCTCTTTAGGTCTCCATACTCCGCAGGGACAGTTGACTGGGGGAGCACTCGCCTAGTACTCATGGAACTCCGCGAGAACTCTTCACTTGAACCACCATTTGGTACCCATCCGAGATTTTTGTTGATTGTAAAGCAAGTGTGAGCGCACCATACTCAACAAGTATAACAAAGGGGTTCATGAAGGCTCAAAGGCTTGACACTATTTGACTGCGGTTAGCAATTTTAGTTGGTCATATTTTATTAAACCTGAGTCACTACTTTAGTGATAAACCAACCCATGTTGAAGTAATATTAGTCAATAGTAACATCATTCCCAAACCATCCAAGTAACCACTAATCAAGAAGGATCCAGGACGCTCATGTCCGTGAGCACGGCTGATATATCAGTTCAAAGAATTCTACATAATTTGTACAACTTTACCCCCAAGCCGTGATTCCCATATGCTAGGGGCCCGTCGACCCCATATCACCTCTTCCAAGGAAGTGCGGTAGGGTCTCACTACGTAACCTTTCACTAGAGGTTTTAGTGGCAAGTGTGCATAGATGTCCTCCTCCGAGAGGCACATGTGGTCACGGCATTGTACACACCAAGGTAGGAAAATAGCTATACACCACAAAGGCACCCCCCCTCTTGCGCCTTTTGGTAACCACTAACAAGCTAGAGATGTACTAGTTACTTGATTAAGATCAGAGCCATGTGATACTCATGGTTGTACGGTACCTCCTGGGTGGCCGCTTCAGGATTAAGTCCTTAGGGAGAGGAATCTAGAGCACTCAAAACCCGTGCTGCAGCTCCCTGGTCCATGTTGCTAAAAAGCACTATTTTATCACATTGCATACCAACCCATAGGAAACAAGGATATGTGGTACAAGAATCATCTAGATAAAGTCCTTATAGGCATTTCAAATTAGACACATGCTTATGTATGAATTAAACATTGTTCATAGGTACAAGGAAGCCTTTGTTACACTTGTCTTACAAAAACACTTGCTGATGGTTCCACTTCTCAAAGATCTGCTCCTCATTTAGCTCCACTTCTAACATCATCAACAACCAATACAAGCATCTTAAACAAACCTATAAACAATACACCAATCATTACAAAAATAAGACATGAAGGTTTTAAACACGTAGGACTTGTAACTACGATCGCTTGAGCGCAAAAACTACTAAAACATGAGACATAGTTTAAAAGATATGCCAGATCAATTGTAGAGGCTAGGAGGTTTTGAGAAATGATAGGAATGGAATAAACATGATGGATATAGGCTAACTTGAAAGATTTACAAAGCACATGAGCCTAAAGATGAATTATATATGACTATGGATTTGTGTAGAGGGCACATGGAACATATTTTGACAAGTGGTTGCACTGAGGTGAATGCTTAGATTAACAAGGGACACAATTGTAGTGAATTGTGCACCGGTTGAACATGCCCGTGCAGTAGGTAGCGGTGGCTGTGACCATCAAAAGGAAGATCTCTGTTGAAATTCTATAAAGGATATTTGGTGGGATTGTGTGCAACTAGTAATCACAGAGTCATACCAGAGGGCTCAATGATTCGAACGCTAATTCAGTGTGGAAAGCAATGAGAAACCGGCGCATCTAGGATGTGCACATCAGCGGACAGCGGGGTTTGTGATCATAAGGAGCATGGTCATAGAAGCACCAACTGGAAAACCATTTTGTGGAGTTGTTGTGGACTGTATGTGGTATGTGTTGGCAAAAGGGCAAGTCATATTGAGCATTGGTTGACTGTGAAACACGGTTGCAAAACTAGGTATATGCTGCTGTAAACACAGCAGGGTAGCAAACACCATGGAATTAATATTTCCATCACCATGGCACAAATAACCACCAAAACTTGCAGAGTAATGTGCAAGGATATGATTTACATGATGGATGAAGGGTTTGGTCATTTGGATAGTGGATTAGCCGGGAACGTGATCGCAAGGCTCGACTGTGTGGCAGTGACATGGCAGGAGCAGCGGCAACGGCAATGTTCATAACTCTAGTGTCATGGTTAATATGACCAATCCAACTTGCAGGGACGCTTGTAACTCTATGATACATATTGTGGTCAAAAGGATTGATCACTGGAGTGGCGAATCAACGGGAACGCTCATGCCAACTGGTTGCAGCGTGGCTGAGGGGCAGCAGGGACAGTGGGCACAAAAAATGCTGATATATCTTTCATCTTGGATCCTATGACCACAAAATTGCTCAGAGGCGCGTGCAACGATGGTGAATACATTGTGGAAAAAGGGTTCAATGATGGGAGGGCAGGATCTCAAGGAATGTGCATGCCAATCGACAACAGTGCTGCTGCAAGGATGCAGGAGCAACAAGCATGATTGCATCAAAATCTGCAGCGTCGTGGCTCCTCTGGCCAAATAAATTTTTAGGCACGTGTGCAGGTATATGATACACATGTGGATCAAGGAATTGCGAAGCGGAGATGCAGATTGCCGGGAACATGCTTGACAACCAGCAGCAGGGAAAATTTTATCAGCGATAAAATTTCGATAAACCCGATAATCCCGTTTATCACTGAGGTCCGGTAAAATTTTTTATCGACGAGATTCCAATTTTCAGTATTCCACCTACATGAAAGTATGATACTCTATTATATCAATACTATTATGTGGTAGTTCTTGATGCTAAATGCTTTAGAGACAAGTTACAGTGAAATTAGGTATTATTTTGTTTTATTTTTGACCGAGAAATTTTCCGATAAATCCGATAAACCCGTTTATCGATGACCTCCGGTATTTTTTTTTCTATCGATAAATTAAACCCTGACCAGCAGCAATGCTGCTGTCTGCGGAAGACAGCAATACGCTCGTGCGAAAACTGCGCCGGAGATCTATCCCACTTGAATTAATATGACAAAACCATGATGTAGATCTTCATATAAGATAGAGGGGCATGTGCGGTCCTTACATTGGATGATTTGGGCAGCAGGCAACGACCTTGATGGGGGACTGACGTCGATGATCGACGGCGAGATGACCTGCGATCGGCATTGGGGGAATGCTGCAGGTTCACGAGATGGAGAGGAACATCAGTGTGGCATCCATACAGGGGTGCAGCGCCACGGCATGGCCTGGGGCGACGGGGATGATGCAGCCATGGGGTTCGCTGCGTGCTACTGCAGGACTTCCATGAACGGCTGCGATGCATCGATTCGGGGCCTTCCTGTGTTGCGAGAGAGAGGTCAAGTGAGGGGTGAGGGAGGCACCACACAGAGACATAGGGGGGGGGGGGGCGGGAGGACGACCTTACTGCAGCAAGGACCGGCGGCAGCGGTGTTCAACGATGATTTGCTCGGTCTCTGGGTTGATGAGCGAAGCAGCAAAACGGAATCATAGTCGTGTTTTGCTTTCCATTTGGTTGCAGAGGAAGGAGATGGAGTTTGAGTTGCAGCCATGGGGAAGGGAGAGGAAGAGTGGGGAGGAGAAGGTGTTCCTCTGGGTGTGCGTGAGCTACAGAGAGGGGAGAAAATGTGGCTGCTGTTTTATGCATGGATGCATGCAATTGAGGAGAAAGTTAAATCGATGGAGTAAAAGAGGTGTTGTAGGAGAGGATTTGAGAGAGGTGTAATCAAGGAAATTCATGGAGGAGAATTAAGATGTTATTTTTGCATGTGGCAGAGAGGATTGGGCGGCAGCAGGAAAAGGAGAGAGGGCATGCAGTTCTGCTTTCACGTGAACTAATGGAGAGGTAAACAAATGTATTAAGGAGGGTGTGATTAAAAGAGGTGACCAAGAGATTAAGGACAAGGGATTAAGGAGGAAATGATGGCTGCTGTTTTTGCATGTGGGAAGAGAGCAAGCGCCATACAGAGGGGAGGGGATAATTAAGGAGCTAAGCAAATAAGTGCTGTTGTTATTTGCACGAGGGAAGGGGGAGGTCAGCGCCAGGAGAGTAGATGAGGGGCAACATCTTCACATAAAAGAGATATTGTTGCTGCATGCATGCAATTGAAAGGGCAAGAGAGAAACTAATGGAGTAAAGGAGCATGGTTTGTCAAGGAACTTAAGAGAGGAATGAAGAGGTGAATATATTTTTGCATGAGAAAGGATTGGCGTGGGCAGTAGGAGGAGGAGATGCATGTCTGCCCTTTTCTCATCCATTTAAGAGGAGGTGGAAACCGATAGAGTAAAAAGGAAATTGAGGGAGAGATGGGACCATGGGATTAAGGGGAGAGCTAATGTTGTTGTTTTGCATGATGGAATGGGGAGAGGGCGCCATAATAAGGAGGAGAGGAACTGGTCTACTCACGTGAGGGAGGGAAGAGAAGATAGGTGCACCTCTGTTGCATGTATACATGCAGAATCACAAGGGGGGCGAGTACTTCTGCCCTTTACTCATCCAATTTATGGAGAGAATTAAGGAGGAACAATAAACATTGAGGGCTGCTGCACAAGGAGAGGAGATGTTTTCACGTGACAGAGGGAGGAGGTCAGCCAAGTGGTGGCCTGGTGGGAGAGGGAGAGAGGAGGTTTGGTCTGGTTTGGACTTGGCCCAAAGCAAGAGAAGACACTCGGCTTTATCTGTTAGCCAAAAAGAGAAGGCACGGGACTACTTTGGAAGTGGGCTAAGATTGTGGATTTGGGCATGAGATGGGAGAAGGTGCGGCTAGGATTGGGTTTGGTCCATTAGCGAAAGAGATGAGAAGTCTTGCCTGCACAGACCACCTATATATGCGAGGGAGATTGGTTGATATGGCTTGTCCCAAATTGAGATTAATATTGTAAGTGACATGTGATTGATCGGACTTGACCAAAGTGATGATAAGATTGTGTGACAGAAGAGAGAGGCAACGATCGGTCGTCTATCATAGATTTAGGGATTTAGAGAAGACCTGATCAAAAAGAAATAAGAGCCCAAAAAGAAGAGGAAAGAGAGATGGTCGAGATAGGGTTTAAGTAGGATCTAGGCAAAAGACTTTATTTGAATTTTATACATTGGTTTGATGTTTGGGGAGATGAAGTTATGATCAAAACCTAGGCATATCTTGAAAACATTTAAATTCATTTTCATACATAAACTCAATGCAAAGGCATGTAATGCAACAAACCACTAAACTAAATTGCAAAAATTTTAGAAACTCGCATTTTTTCACTATCTAACATGTCGAAAACTTAACTAAAGTAGGGAAATTTTAGAAACCAATAAAAATATTTTGTTCTATTTTTAGTGTTTTCTAGTGTAACACCCTGGTGTTACGCATGCATTTAGTATTGCAAATCATACGCATGATGCATCATTACATTTATAATCACATACGAAGTAGAGTGCATTTTTGGTTAAAGCACTTCTGTGAACCTTGATTGTTGCATATAATTGTCTAAGAATTGTTCCACCTTGATTATACTTGCTAGGATACTAAAACATGTGTGGCTATAATTTTAAATCACCTAAAACTAGTTAGCACAAATTTTGGAGCAACTTTGATATTCAAAGTTTTATCAAATTTTGCTTTTAAAAATATTATTGAAAAATGGTCAAAAACCCTCCCTATTTAGCTTTTATTCTCCAATTCAAAATCTGTTGGGAATTTTGAGTTGGTACCTTAATAAAAGTTGTAGAGAATTAAATTCTAAGCAACTTTTATTTTTGGGCCATTTTCTTGCTCAAAATGAGGTTTGAAAACTGTTATTTGAAATTTGTTTGAAAATAAAAAATTGGAAAATCAATTTCTCACCTAAACGGGCCACCGCCTCCCTTTCGGCCCGCTGGCCAAAGTGGCCCAGCTTTCCCCCGCGCGCGCGCCCGCAGTCGCTCACCCGCGCGCCGCTGCCTCGGCCCAGCGCGCTGCCACGGCCCAGCCCACACCGCGCGGCCTCCTTCCTCTCCCTCCCTCCCGCTCGCGCGCCCCGCTGTCCCGACCGCAGCAGGCGACGCGCGCCGCATGGCGGCCGCATGCCGGCGACGCCGGCCTGTTGGCGCCCGATCGCCCCCACCAGCGCGCGCTCGCCCCTACAACCTCCCCCGCGGTCGCCCGGTCAGTCCCGCGCGCAGCTCACGCCACCGCATGCCGAGCCGCTCGCCGGAGTTGGCGAATCCGTCCGTTCTAGCTCGCCGTCGGCCACTACACCGCGCCACGAGCACCGCTTTGCCCTCCCGCACTCGCTGCTCGCATCGACACGCTGTGGTAAGCTTTCATGCCGGCGCAATGGCTCACTGGAGTTCGGCCGTTGCTCGCGGAGCGCACTGCTCCGTGGAGCTCGCCCCTCCGCTCTACCCCTCGCTTCTTGTTGGAGCGCACCCGCACCGCACCACCTCACCGGTGCCCGTGAGCTCTTCCCCGCGCCTTGATTTGGCCGGAGATGGCTCACCGCCGGGGAGCAGCTCCGCCGCTCCGCCATTGGCAACGACGAGCCCCTTCCCGAGCTCCTCTGGCCGCATCAAGGGCACCGCTAGGTCCGCGTTGAGATGCTGAGCACGATGGTGGCCACCGTTTGGTCGGAGACCTTACCGCCGGTGAGCTGTGGCCGCCGGCGTCTCTCTCCCTCTCCCTGTGACTAACCCATGGGGTCACGGGCCCACATATCTGTCTCCCCTCGCGCGCGCGTGTACGCAGCACCGGGTGCACCTAGCGTTTCAGCGGCTGATGTTTAAAAGGAATTTGAAAATGATTTCCAGAAAAGATGTAAATGGTTTAGAAATTCATAACTTGCTCATTTTGGCTCCAAAAATTGTGAAACAAATTTTGGTAGACTTCTTAGAACTAGATCTATGATCTAAAAATATTGCATGTCAAGTTTGAAATACTTTTCTGTAGGGTTTTTATTTAATCACTGAAATTGTTGTTTTCTTGATAAATATGTAATAAATCATATAAAGCTCAGAAAAATATGGTTTCAATTTTGTTAATCTTTTTGTGTAATGTACTTTCTAGAAAAAAATATGTGCCATGCATGTTCTGTAGAAAAGTTATGATGTGTAGTTCAAGTGCTTTTATTTGATGGATTTTGTTATTTTTGATAGAGAGAAAAAATTATATAAAACATGCATCTAATAATTTTTCTATAGTGATTGTTTATTGTGCATAATGTAGAAAAATACTAAATCTATTGTTTGACACTTTTCATAATATAAAGTATTTTCATGCTCTTATTTAGGCCCTAGCTTGTTATTTTTGTGTAGACAGTTCTTTTAATCCAAATGCAATGAAATTTTTGTGGCATGCTAGATTAGATGATAGTAAGCTACTGTAATTTTCTTAGATTTTTCTGTGCTACCAAAATAGGTGTTGTTGTTCAAACTTAGTTGCAATTAGGGTTTAATTAACCTTGTTAATGCATGACTAGTTAATAAGATTTGCTTTGGTGTATCTTTAAAGCATCTTAGATTTCTGTGGTGACTTGGCATGGTAGAGAATGATTGTAGTAGTAGCATATTAGTACATGTTCTTGGATGATGTGGAGTACCTTGTAGAAGAGTTGTATTCCTACTTTATGCAATAAAGTAAACCTGTTCACCTACATCCTATTCATCATGATCATTACATGTCATCTCTGTAATGCACCTAGGCATGAGCACTTATACATTTGCATCCTACAGGATCGCAAGAAGTAACTCCTGTAGCAGTTCCCGAGGAGCCGGAAGAGCAGCCCGAGATGTAAGAGCAGGAGGTGCCCAAAGCCGACGAGGAGGTCGGTGAGGATCTTCCAGAGTGTCCCGACCACCGCTCGAGCTCTTTCGAAAGAGGCAAGCCCTGAAGCATTTCTCTCCCGTTTGGCAAATATTTGATTAATGTTTTACTTTAACTGATGCATTACGTTTAGGAGTTGTTTGCAACTGTTGTTGCATTATACCTTGTTTACCCTGTTCTACCATATCCTTGTTACCTTGGTATTCGCAGTCAAAAAATGCTTAGCTTGCTTAGACCGGTAGAAGTCGGGTGATTTCCTGTCACCTGCGAGCTATAGGTGGTTACCTGGATCTGCTTGAATAAGTATGTCATCGTAGAATAATTAAGTGTTAATGTGAAATTGAGACCGGACGGAGACTTGCAGGGTTTCGGACTGTAGTATTTTCTGTCTGTGTCGATTAAGGACCGACCATTGTTGGGCCTCGAGTCATGTTGAACGCATGCCTTACATTTAGCTGGCCGAATAATATACCTTTCGACCGTGAAGCTGGGAGATTATTCGGGCCGAGTGGATTGCCTGTAACGCACTGTACCGGAGCAGGTATGGTAGGACACGGGGGCGCGATGATAAGGCCAAAGAGCAGTCGGGCGGCCCCCGGGTACATGTGGTTCCTGGCAAACTCGAGACTTTACCTGAATGGTTGACTCGGTGACCAATATCTCACTTTAGCGGGTGAGTGAGGTTTGTGTGAGGAATAAATTACCAGATGGTTAATAATCGATTCGAATCGCCATCGTTCACTGGATAGTGAACACTTGACTTGAGTTACTTCATCGTATTAATATTGATGGAACACTTGCATAGTTATATGGAATATGACATGATGGAAGTTGTCAATGATCATTGGTTATCCTTACCTGTTTAATTACATGTTACTCTTGTACAGGTGCAAATGTAGTTGACAGGTTAATAAAGATTTAACTTGATATAAAAGCTTCTGGACCATAGGTAGTGGTCATTCCCTACGTCTCATCGGATGCTTTTGTTGGAGATGATCCTGAGCTGGCACTTTATATTGAACTCTGTGTGAGTGTGTGTGGTTTGAACTAAATGCTTCCGCTACTTTTATTTGAACTTGGTTTGTAATAACTATGTTTAAACTCCGATGTATTTGCGATGCGAACTTTTATGTAATTTGTGATGGTGACCGCTAAACTTATTACGATCTTGGCTGGTATGTAAGTTGGTTTGAAATCTGTCATGATTTCACGGACTACCGGGTTATACGGGCTTAAGTTTGCTAAATCGTCTGCTTGCTGGATGATTTTCTTACTTAATTTCGTATAATTGGTCGGTTCTGTTACAGCTGGTATCGGAGCATGGTTTAGCGTGTTTACTGTTCACAAGTGTATTTAAAATAAAATTATATTTGAAAAACGTAATTTCCAAACTAAAAGTGTGCCAGTGGTCATATCCTTTATGCCCAGTTAATTACTCTAGGTGGCTTATTTAAGTACTGACTTGGGGTTCTTGCACCATATTTCTCTTTCGTTGCTCATACGGCGTGCTATTGTATGAGTGCCACTTAATTGAGTGGTAATATATGGATCAGCTGCCTCTATGCCTCGGTAAGTGTGAGATGTGAAAGCATGATCAGATACACCGCCGATCTAGGGAGAGTGCTTATATGATACTAGAGTAATTACATGTTCTACGCATGTTTTTACAAAAGTGTCGCATGTGTGGTTGTTTCGTCCGTTGAGGCGATGCCGTCAATAAGATGATGTTTTGGATAGTTACTACCGTTGTACGCGTATCTGGGGATTCGTGTAGAGCATGTAGGTAAATTTACTGCTTTCATGCATTCATGGGGAATTGGGCTGAAATGAATTTTCTGTAGGTACATAACAACGTTTCTCGTGTAGAACGTATTAGTTACGTATATGAGAGATCACCTGTATGCCACCGAATTCATCGCTAGATATTATTTATTTCATAAGTTTGTGAGAACGTAAGAAACATACATACATCATATTGCTTGTGCATTTCATTCATGTCATGCATTCCTCCCCTTATAAAGTGATTATCCCCTTTTGATAAAAATTGTATCAACTTAAAATAAGTTCTCACCGGGTAATCAAAACTTTTGCTATAGATGGCCCGCACGAAGCAGACTGCCCGTAAGTCCACAGGTGGAAGAGCACCCCAACACCAGTTGGCCCCGTGGGAGCGCCACAGCACGGACACCTTTCTGAGCGAGTTTGGCATGCCAACCTTGCTTTGGAGAGTGCTCCATGATGTGGGGGTACCTAGAGGGTCAGGAGCTGGTGTACTCTTGGAGTGAGAGCTAGTTAGCCGAGGATAGACTTGCAGTAGTGGAGATCACAGTCCCTGCTCTTGGTGATGCTCTAGAGTGGGATGGTTGACACTTGGAGTTTGAGGGACGCACTCCGGTTGAGGGTGCAGAGGGAGCAGCTTTCCGTGTCATTAGGGACATAATGAGCAGATTTCCCAACGAGCTGGCAGCAGCCCTGGCTGGCACTTTTCCTAGAGATGATCCTCACGATGCTATTTGGGTGCAGCCACAAGGAAGTGCCTTGGTCAGAGGCCCAAACAAAGGACAGGCTAGCGACAACCACGCTATGAGTGCTATGTATGCAGCTATCAGAGCATACCAGGGTCTTGAGTGTACCTATTAGACGTTGACTGGTTTGCATGGTGATGATCGACTCAAAGCAAGAAAACATAAGAAGAAGCAGGCATGTGCTATAGCTAGTTTGCAGGAGCAGTTGGCTGGCATGAGCTTGCAGTGAGACCAGGCTCTAGAGAGAGGTGATAGTGCTCTGCAGCAGGTGCATACATTGACTCAGGCTAACAATAATGCAGACCGCATGATTGGACAGTTGGTTCAGGAGAGGAATGAAGCCTAGAACGAGAGGGACCTTCTGAGGCAGAGGGTCGAGGAGCTAGAGGAGTATAACGTCAACTTGCATGAGGAGTTTCACGCGCTCTACAATGGGATTGGCCCGTATGCTCCTCCAGACGCCACCGGTATGGACGTTGACGACGACGAGGACGAGCCTGTAGTTGCACCTGCCAACGACGACGACGTCGCTACTGATGGTAGCGATGGTGACGTCTCCGACCCCGACGATGGCCCTGAGGAGTAGGCTAGTTGCTTTGCGTTAGCTACTAGACCCTGTCGCGATGACCTTTCTTTTGGTTTCATGTATCTTGATGTATCTCATTTCGAACCTTGAGACTTGGTAGTATGTTGGACTTGGTTGGTCATGCGATACTTGAGCGCATAAAAGTCCAGTGTATGTATGCTGGCAATTTGGTTGTATGGACGCAATGTTTGCATTCGAAGTAATTTAATTAGTGGTGTTGTTTTAATTTGAATGCGATTATTGTGCCTCTGTTTTATTGTATGACTTGTTCCCTCCAATGAATTCAGTACGGCATAATTTTTCATTCACTCACAATTACTACAGCTTCACTTAATCATTACTTGTTGCTGAAATATGCAGATGACAAACACTCACCGCGCCACATATGAGGCTGCTAAAACTGGTGGTAATGGTGCCGGGGCAGGTGGGAGTGGTGAAAACAACATCAACCATAATGAGCCACACCCGGAACCACATTTGCTGCCTCCTCCACCGCTCACTACAGAGGTATTCTTTGCACAGTTTCTTGGAAGTCAGCGCAATGCCGAGCGATCGTAGAAGAACATGGAAGATTTTCTGCGTACCATTGCCAACAATGTTCAACGCGGTAACAACCAAGGTGGTGGCAATGGGGTGAATCAATACAGCAACTTCAAGGATTTCATGGACACCAGGCCACCAATTTTCAAGGAATCAACAGAGCCACTTGACGCTGAAGAATGGATCAACACCATGGAAGATAAGTTCCGTGTGTTGAGGCTAACTGAAGTACTGAAGACAGAATATGCTGCACATCAGTTACAGGGACCAGTAGGGATGTGGTGGAAGCATCATCACACCACCTTCCCTCCAAATGCTCAGATCTTGTGGAGAGAGTTCACTGAAGCCTTCCATGGAGTTTATATTCCACCAGGGCTGGTTGAGATGAAGTTGGGAGAGTTCTTGGCTTTAAATCAGGACACCAAAACCGTGACGCAATATTTACATGCCTTCAACAACTTGTGTCGTTATGCCGCCGACATGGTTGACACAGATGCTAAGAGAATTGCTAGTTTCAAGAGAGGGTTAAGTCTGAAGATGATGAAGCATGTGGGTACCAATACCCACGCCCGGTTCAATGACTTCATCAGTGATTGTCTAAAACAAGAGAAGAATAACAATGCATACACTACATCCAAGACTCGCAAGAGGGCCTTTGAGTCAGGACCATCACAGCCAAGAGTTCTCACTGTTAATCGTTCTGCCTATCGTTCGTCTGCACCAGGTGCAAGATTTAGGCCACCACAGCATAAAACCCAGAACTACAAGGGACCGCAGAAGCTGTACAAGATGGTCATGCCGTCAGCAAAGCCAGCCGCTACTGTAGGACAGGGCAACTCTAAGGGAGCTATAGGATCTGCTGGTACAGTGAGGGGACCCTGCAACAATTGTGATCTGCCAGACCACTTTTCAAAGTTCTGTCCTTACCCGCCCAGAAAGAAGCAACAGACCTATACTGCTCAGGTACACCACACCACTGTGGATGAGATTCCTGAGGGAGATCCCGTAACCGCTGATAAGTTTCTTGTTAACCAACACCCTGCAGTTGTTCTATTTGATTCTGAATCATCGCATTCGTTCATGAGTCAAGCATTTGCACAGAAACATGAACATCTATGCACAGATTTGAGTTATGGTTATCGCATAAGTTCGGCGGGGGCTGATGTTTTAACCAATCAAATGGTTAGAGGGGAAACCCTTGAATTAGGTAGTCGAAAGTTTCGAGTGAACTTGATAGTTATGCCTAGACTAGTTCTGGATGTCATCATAGGGATGAATTGGATGAAGGATTGGGGAGCAGTTATAGATACAGGAGTCAGATACTTACCTTTAAGGATCCCTAGGGTGAGGGTACTTTTCAGGTACCATTGCCCAGAAGAATAGACCTTGTGAGTGTGACGTGCTATGGAAGTCATTTCTATTTATCAGATTTTGGTAGTGTGTGAGTTTCTAGATGTGTTCCCAGATGAGTTACCTGGTCTTTCGCCAGATAGGGATGTTGAATTTGGAATTGAGTTGATCCCCGGGATAGCTCCAATTTCAAGGAGACCTTATCGGATGCCTCCGGATGAGTTAGCTGAGCTAAAGAAGCAACTAGAGGAATTGTTGAAAAAGGGGTTTATCCGGCCAAGTAAGTCTGAATGGGGATGTCCTGCCTTGTTTGTGAAGAAAAAGAAATAGGGTACTTTGAGAATATGTGTGGATTATAGGCCTCTTAATGTTGTAACTATTAAGAATAAGTATCTCTTGCCTCATATTGATGTTTTGTTCGATCAGTTAGCCAAAGCCAAAGTGTTCTCCAAGATAGATTTAAGATCGGGTTACCATCAGATAAAGATTAGGCCACAAGATATACCGAAAACCACCTTTTCCATTAGATACGGGTTGTACGAGTATCTTGTTATGTCTTTTGGCTTAATAAATGCTCCTGCATACTTTATGTATCTAATGAATACGGTTTTTATGCCAGAATTGGACAAGTTTATGGTTGTGTTCATTGATGACATTCTAGTATACTCCGAGGACAAGAAAGATCATAAAGAGCATCTGAGAATTGTCTTGACCAGACTTAGAGATCATAAGTTGTATGCTAAGTTTAGCAAGTGTGCATTTTGGTTGAAGAAAGTTCCTTTCCTTGGTTACATTCTGTCAGAAAATGGAGTTTCAGTAGATCCGAGTAAAGTGTAAGAGGTTATGGATTGGAAGACACCAACCATAGTTTCGGAAGTTAGAAGTTTCTTAGGATTAGCTGGTTACTATCACCATTTTATACCAGATTTCTTGAAGATTGCCAAGCCAATGACAAGTCTGCTACAGAAAGATCACAAGTTTGTGTGGACAGAGGAGTGTGAGACAGCTTTTCACACCTTGCGGAAACTGTTGACCACTGCTCCAGTTCTAGCGCAACAGGACATTGAGAAACCTTTTGATGTGTTTTGCGACGCATCAAAAACAGGATTAGGATGTGTTCTTATGTAAGAAGGAAGAGTTATTGCTTATGCCTCCCGCCAGTTGAGAAAGCATGAGATCAACTATCCAACACATGATCTTGAACTTGCTACTGTAGTGCATGCATTAAAAAATTGGAGACATTACTTACTTGGTAATGTGTGCAATATCTTCACCGATCACAAGAGTCTCAAGTACATCTTCATCCAACCAGAGTTGAACATGAGACAGCGAAGATGGTTAGAATTGATCAAAGATTACAACTTGAATGTGCAGTATCATCCTGGAAAGGCCAATGTAGTGGCAGATGCTTTGAGTAGAAAGTCACATTGCCTGAATGCGCAACCTTTGCTTGAAGATGGTTTTGATCTGATGCACCCTGCCGTGTTACATAGTATTCAGATTAGTTGCTCTTTGGAGAGTAAGATAATATAAGGCTAGAAAACTAACAAAGGGATATTCCACATCAAAGAGAAAATTAAAGAAGAACCATCCAAGCACTTTAGAGTGGATGAATAGGACATGTTATGGTTTGACGACCGTCTTATTGTTTCCAAGGATCAGGAGCTTAAGAATAAACTTATGAATGATGCTCGCCTTTCGAAGCTATCTATCCATCCCAGAAGTAGCAAGATATACCAAGAACTGAGACCTCGTTATTGGTGGACAAAAATGAAGAAAGAGATTTCAGCCTATGTGGCCAGATGTGACACATGTTGTAGGGTGAAAGCCATTCATATGAGACCTGCCGGATTGTTGCAACCTTTGTCCGTACCTAGTTGGAAGTGGGATGATATAAGTATGGATTTCATCACAGGTTTGCCCACTACTCGGAAAGGCCATGATTCAATTTGGGTAATCGTGGATCGTCTTACAAAGACAGCTCACTTTTTACCTATCAAGACAGATTATAGACCACCTCAATATGTCGAGAAGTATATTGCTGAGATTGTGAGATTGCATGGAATACCAAAGACTATAGTGTCTGACAGAGGGTCACAATTCACTGCTCACTTTTGGGAACACTTGCACAAAGGATTGTGAACTAGTTTGATCCATAGTACTGTCTATCATCCCTAGACAGATGGTCAAACCGAAAGAGTTAGTGCTGTTCTGGAGGATATATTGAGAGCCTATGTGTTATCTTCCAAGGGCTCATGGGATTCATGGTTACCCTTAGCAGAGTTTGCTTACAATAATAGTTATCAAGAAAGTATCAAAATGGCCCCATTCGAAGCTTTGTATGGCAGAAAGTGTAGAATACCACTAAACTGGATCGAGCCAGGAGAAAGAATATATTATAGTATTGACTTCATAGAAGAAGCCGAGAAGAAAGTTCATATCATTCAGCAAAATATGAAAGCCGCTCAATCACGTCAGAAAAGCTATGCGGATAGAAGGAGGAGACCGCTTGTGTTCAAAGTTGGTGACTATGTTTATGTGAAAGTCACGTCAATGAAGAAGAAACGGTTTGGAGTACGCAGAAAGCTCGCAGCCAGATTTGTGGGACCATACAAGAGCTTGGAAAGAAAGGGTCCAGTAGCTTATAAGTTAGAGTTACCTGAGACAATGGGTGCTATATTCCCAGTTTTTCATGTATCACATCTCAAGAAGTGTTTGCGCGTTCCAGAGAAAAGAATCGAACCCCGAGGCATAAAGCTCAAGTCAGATTTGGTATATCATGAGCAACCAGTTCGAGTTTTGGACTCTAAAGAGAGGGCTACTCTAAACAGTGTGGTGATAACATATAAGACACAGTGGAGCCATCATGATGAAGAGGATGCAACTTGGGAAACGGGTGAATATCTACAAAAAGCTTATGAAGATTTTTATAACAAACGGTTCGTAACCCAAATCTCGGGACAAGATTTTTATAAGGGGGGAGGGCTGTAACACCCTGGTGTTACGCATGCATTTAGCATTGCAATTCATACGCATGATGCATCATTGCATTTATAATCACATATGAAGTAGAGTGCATTTTTGGTTAAAGCACTTCTGTGAACCTTGATTGTTGCATATAATTGTCTAAGAATTGTTTCACCTTGATTATACTTGCTAGGCTACTAAAACATGTGTGGCTATAATTTTAAATCACCTAAAACTAGTTAGCACAAATTTTAGAGCAACTTTGGTATTCAAAGTTTTATCAAATTTTTTTAAAAAAAATATTATTGGAAAATGGTCAAAAACCCTCCCTATTTAGCTTTTATTCTCTAATTCAAAATCTGTTGGAAATTTTGAGTTGGTCCCTTAATAAAAGTTGTAGAGCATTAAATTCTAAGCAACTTTTATTTTTGGGCCATTTTCAGAAAAAACCATTTTCTTGCTCAAAATGGGGTTTGAAAACTATTATTTGAAATTTATTTAAAAATAGAAAATTGGAAAATCAATTTCTCACCTAAACGGGCTGCCGCCTCCCTTTCGGCCCGCTGGCCAAAGCGGCCCAGCTTTCCCCCCGCGTGCACCCGCAGTCGCTAACCCGCGCTCCGCTGCCTCGGCCCAGCGCGCTGCCGCGGCCCAGCCCACATTGCACGGCCTCCTTCCTCTCCCTCCCGCTCGCGCGCCCCGCTGTCCCGACCGCGGCAGGCGTCGCGCGCCGTGTGGCGACCGCATGCCGGCGACGCCGGCCAGTTGGTGCCCGGTCGCCCCCACCAGCGCACGCGCTCATCCCTACAACCTCTCCCGCAGTGCCTCGCCTTTCTCCTTCCCCTCCTTTCGCCTTGCTTTTTCCCGTGCGCAGCTCACGCCACCGCATGCCGAGCCGCTCGCCGGAGTTGGCGATTCCATCCGTTCTAGCTCGCCGTCGGTCACTACACCGCGCCACGAGCACCGCTTCGCCCTCCCGCACTCGCTGCTCGCATCGGCACGTCATGGTAAGCTTTCACGCCGGTGCAATGGCTCACCGGAGTTCAGCCGTTGCTCACGGAGTGCACTGCTCTGTGGAGCTCGCCCCTCCGCTCTACCCCTCGCTTCTTGTTCGAGCGCACCCGCACCGCACCACCTCACCGGTGCCCGTGAGCTCTTCCCCGCGCCTTGATTTGGCCGGAGACGGCTCACCGCCAGGGAGCAGCTCCGCCATTGGCGATGGCGAGCCCCTTCCCGAGCTCCTCTGGCCGCATCAAGGGCAACGCTAGGTCCGCGTTGAGATGCTGAGCACGGTGGTGGCCACCGTTTGGCCGGAGACCTCACCATCGGCGAGCTGTGGCTGCCGGCGTCTCTCTCCCTCTCCCTGTGACTGACCCGTGGGGTCACGGGCCCACATGTCTGTCTCCCCTCGCGCGTGCGTGTGCGCTGCACCGGGTGCACCTAGCGTTTCAGCGGCTGATGTTTAAAAGGAATTTGAAAATGATTTCCAGAAAAGATGTAAATGGTTTAGAAATTCATAACTTGCTCATTTTGGCTCCAAAAATTGTGAAACAAATTTTGGTAGACTTCTTAGAACCAGATCTATGATCTAAAAATATTGCATGTCAAGTTTGAAATACTTTTCTGTAGGGTTTTTATTTAATCACTAAAATTGTTGTTTTCTTGATAAATATGTAATAAATCATATAAAGCTCAGAAAAATATGGTTTTAATTTTGTTAATCTTTTTGTGTAATGTACTTTCTAGGAAAAATATGTGCCATGCATGTTCTGTAGAAAAGTTATGATGTGTAGTTCAAGTGCTTTTATTTGATGGTTTTTGTTATTTTTGATAGAGAGAAAAAATTATATAAAACATGCATCTAATAATTTTTATAGAGTGATTGTTTATTGTTAAGAATGGAGGAAAAATACTAAATCTGTTGTTTGATACTTTTTCATAATATAAAGTATTTTCATGCTCTTATTTAGGCCCTAGCTTGTTATTTTTGTGTAAACAGTTCTAGTAATCCAAATGCAATGAAATTTTTGTGGCATGCTAGATTGGATGATAGTAAGCTACTGTAATTTTCTCAGATTTTTCTGTGCTACTAAAATAGGTGTTCCTGTTCAAACCTAGTTGCAATTAGGGTTTAATTAACCTTGTTAATGCATGACTAGTTAATAAGATTTGCTTTGGTGTATCTTTGAAGCATCTTAGATTTCTATGGTGACTTGGCATGGTAGAGAATGATTGTAGTAGTAGCATACTAGTACATGTTCTTGGATGATGTGGACTACCTTGTAGAAGAGTTTTATTCCTACTTTATGCAATAAAGTAAACTTGTTCACCTACATCTCATTCATCATGATCATTACATGTCATCTCTGCAATGCACCTAGGCAAGATCACTTATACATTTGCATCCTATAGTATCGCAAGAAGTAACTCTGGTAGCAGTTCCCGAGGAGCCGAAAGAGTAGCCCGAGGTGCAAGAGCAGGAGGTGCCCGAAGCCGATGAGGAGGTCGGTGAGGATCTTCCAGAGTGTCCTGACCACCGCCCGAGCTCTTTCGAAAGAGGCAAGCCCCGAAGCATTTCTCTCCCGGTTTGCAAATATTTG
This sequence comes from Saccharum hybrid cultivar R570, assembly GCA_038087645.1. Taxonomy (NCBI): domain Eukaryota; kingdom Viridiplantae; phylum Streptophyta; class Magnoliopsida; order Poales; family Poaceae; genus Saccharum; species Saccharum hybrid cultivar. The sequence goes on from JAQSUU010000810.1 coordinate 1,781,076, forward strand.
ATTAATGCTTTACTTTAACTGATGCATTACGCTTAGGAGTTGTTTGCAACCGTTACTGCATTATACCTTCTTTACCCTGTTCTACCATATCCTTGTTACCTTGGTATTTGCAGTCAAGAAATGCTTAGCTTGCTTAGACAGGTAGAAGTCGGGTGATTTCCTGTCACCTGCGAGCTATAGGTGGTTACGTCGATCTCCTTGAATAAGTATGTCATCGTAGAATAACTAAGTGTTAATGTGAAATTGAGATCGGACGGAGACTTGCAAGGTTTTGGACTATAGTGTTTTCTGTCTATGTCGATTAAGGACCAACCGTTGTTGGGCCTCGAGTCATGTTGAACTCATGCCTTACATTTAGCTGGCCGAATAATGTACCTTTCGACTGCGAAGCTGGGAGATTATTCGGGCCGAGTGGATTGCCCACAACGCACTGTACCGGAGCAGGTGTGGTAGGACACGGGGGCGCGATGATAAGGCCAAAGAGCAGTCGGGCGGCCACTGGGTACATGTGGTTCCTAGCAAACTCGAGACTTTACCTGAATGTTGACTCGGTGACTAATATCTTACTTTAGTGGGTGAGTGAGGTTTGTGTGAGGAATAAATTACCAGCTAGTTAATAATCGATTCGAATCGCCATCGTTCACTGGATAGTGAACACTTGACTTGAGTTACTTCATCGTATTAATATTGATGGAACACTTGCACAGTTATATGGATTATGACATGATGGAAGTTGTTAATGATCATTGGTTATCCTTACCTGTTTAATTGCATGTTACTCTAGTACAGGTGCAAATGTAGTTGACAGGTTAATAAAGATTTAACTTGATATAAAAGCTTCTAGAAAAGATTCTTTAATTGCTAAAAATGACTTTTGCAAATGAGTTAGCTACCCTATCATAAAGTCTGTCATGATCCTTGGTGTCATTTATTTTCGGTTATGTCGGGTAAGTCTAGCTGAGTACCTTCTCGTACTCAGGGCTTTGTTCCCACTTGTTGCAGATGGGCAGATGTATTACGGCTACTGTATCAACTGCCTTTATCCTGCAATGGGTGAAGCTTAGGACCATGGGCAGTGGTCATTCCCTACGTCTCGTCTGATGCTTTTGTTGGAGATTGTAACACTTCAAGTGTTTAGTCCTTAATTGCATTGCATTTGCATTTGCATAAGCATAAGCATGCATCATTCATGTTTGTTATTTTATGTGATGCAACACATGTGATTGTTCTAGGGTTTGTTTGATTTATTTCATGAAGTATTTGATAGTTGGTGTAACAAAAAGGTAAGGTAGCCAATCATGACCTACAACACCTTAGTTATACTTAGGGTAACATTTGGAACAAGGTTCATGTTGACCAAAATTACAAATTTGCCCTCCAAGAGAAGTTTGACCACCATTTGACCCTAGAAGGCTCTAGTTTGACCAATTAAAAAGTCTAATTTAGAAATCTTGCATGGAGGAGCACCCTTAAGCAAAGTTGTAAAGAAATTCATGGGGAACAAAAGTCTCAATATGACCATCTCATGAAATTGACCCTAACATGCTCAAAAGTGGCCCACAAGTCAGTTAGAGAGGTAGCTCCAAGACTTAGAATTTTTCTAAGTCTGGAATCTGACCCTACAGTTTTACTGATGCCTACTTTAGGAGCTTTTAGTTTGCAAACCAGGCCAAACCAGTCTTTGAGCCAATTGACAAAGTTGTTGTCCACACATAGCTCTACAACATTGTCAATATCACCATCACCTGGTTCTCAATAGTTTAGGAGATATAGTGTCAAGAAGTTAGGGTTTCAGTCGGCGTTATCTCTGAAACTGCATTTCAGTTTCAAGGGGCACCACTTTGGAGCTCTGTAGTTTCAAATCTAGGCCGAACCAGCCCAAACTCCAATTGACAAACTTATAGACCTCATGTAGCTCTACAAAATTGATGTAATCATCTTCGACTAATTCGAACCGGTTTGGGAGATAATCATCGTGGAAGTCGCTCTGTCAGTCGGTCATCGATGTCACCATTCACCCGATTCAGTTTCATCAGCCGGGGGAGTGGCCGACCGGCCGCAGGCCGTCGTCGACGCGTGGAGGCGCGGTGGCGCCCGTACGCCGGCCCTGGCCCCACCAGTCAGGCCGCGACGCCTTCAAGACGCCACGACGCGCGAGCCGGCCTCCATTCCTCCGCCCCCTCTCTTCCAGTTGCCAAAAACACCGAAACCGAGCCGCCATTGCCGTTCTTCTCCGGCGAGCTCAAGCACGAGCTACACCGCATCACCGGCCGCCAGACCTCGCCAATCCCTCCGCCTCACCACCCTCCATCCCCTTGACCCACCGAAGCCCGCGATTTGACTCAAGGTGAGCCGCATTGCTTTCTTCCCCGTCTCCGAGAGGTCGCCGGAGCCCGCCATGGGACCTCACCATGGTCGGGGTGCTTCGGGTCTCTCTCCATCCTCCCTTCCTAGCAAAATGGATCCGCCTAGCTTCGGTGAAGCTCGTACCGAGCCTAGACCGCACCATACATCCTCACCGGCGACGGTGCGCCGCCACCGGACATCACCGGCCGCCGCTCGCGGTGACAAGCCCCTTCCACCCCATCTCCATCCATTCCACGAGCACCAATCGACGCACCGGGTGACGGAGAACACGAGGCGGTGCTCAATTGGCCGAGCGAGCTCTTCTCCGGCGAGCTCGAGCTCGTCGGAGCTCGCGGGTCTCCGCCTCCCCTACCTCCGGTCACTGACCGCGGGGGCCCGCCCGTCAGTGTCGCGCACGGGCGGGGCGCTGAGCGGGCCGCGCGCGCGCGAGTGTGTGGGCCAAGTTTTCCGGGCCGGCCCAGTTCATCCGAAATGAAATTCATTTTTATTATTTTGTCACTGATTTTTGTACAAGTTGGAAAAATATAGATCTAGGGTTTTAATGATCCAAAAATCATGAGATAAATTTTGTTAGGGTCTACATGATGTTTAGTATTTTAGAAAAATATGGATCTGGCATGAGATGTTTAAATTCTGTAAGAATTTAATAGATCCTTTAAATGTGTTTTGGAATGCATGCAAATTTCTTAAATTTATAACTTGAGCTGTATTGTTCCATAAATCATGAAATTTGGTGGGTAGGTTACTCTATGCTAGCCCTAGCTCTGGTAAAAATTTGGGCATCAGTGCTTAAGTAATTTCCAAGTTATAAGGCTATCATTTTATTCTAGGAGATAATTGAAGGAATTTTTGTAATTTTTCTACATGTGCAATGTTCTTGTAACTTTTTGGAGAATGTCTTGGTACCCTAGAGTGTCTAAGAAAAATATGAAATCTGTTGTTTCATACCTTTCAAAATGATTTATTAATTATACAAAAATCAGCCTTTTTGACTGGTGAATTTTGTATAGAGAATTTCTATGAATAAAACTTGTTCAAATTTTTACTGTGGTCTCATTTTGGGTCAGAGAGTCCCCTGTAATTTTTGTAGAATTTTAGGAGCAGTTTACATATATGTTTAAAATTCCACCTAATTAATTAAGTAAAATAAGAAATGAGTATAAATAAATGTTCTAGGTAGTCACACCCTACTTTCTGGTGTTGTTATACCCCATGTGAACTTTTGGAAATCTTAGTTTGGTTTTAAGGGTCTTTGGCCACATCAATAAATGTTTAACCTTTGTAATTTTAGGTTTTCTGGACAGCTAGTAGTAATTCTAAATTTGGCTTTGATAAAATTGGTTGCTGGAAAACTTGTAAATACCAAAGTTGGAGTAAACTTGATGAACAAGCTTGTGTCAAAATTTGGAAGCATTTGGCTTAGTAGTTTGAGAGTTACTGTTGTTTAAAGTGGCAGTTCAAAATCTGCTACTCTCTGTTTTGAGAGGACAGATTCTGGAACTTGTGAAGTTTGACATGGAAAACTTAGGAGTTTGGAGTTGAGGTCTGAAAATGAATTGTATTGCATTTCTTAGGCTTTCCAGATTGTCTTAGATCATATCTTTTCGAATTGTAAATCTCCAGTTGTGATAAAAACAAGTAGCTGCTGTCCAGAATGCTTACTGTGGTGTTTTGCTGATTGATATGGTGTGATATCCTAAGACATGCTACTTTTGTAATTGTTAGGTGTTAGGGCCTTAACTGAGGATGAGCAGCTTTATCTTAGGTTAAGTAGATTAGGTGAGTACTTCTCTACCGGAGAGGAAATTTGCACCTACTCTTTTGAAGTGATTTGAATAGAGCGTTAAATTGTTGTAATGCATTTCATTCCGAGCATATTGCATCTTTCATTATGCATTCATGGGATTTATTATGCACTCATGCAATAGGTGTACCGGAGGGGGTGACACTCCTCGAGTTCGAACAAGCGATACCGGAGGAGGTGCTGAGTCAACCGGAGGAATTAGCAGAAGAACCCAACGTCGGGGAAGCTCCGTCAGAAGATCTACCCGAGTGTCCGGACCACAGACCCGCAACCTTTCTGAAAGGCAAGCCCCGGTGCATGCTGAACCCATCGTTTTATAAATATATCTTGAGTACTTTTAAATTGTTTATTGCATTAAGTTCTAGGAGTTATATGAAAACACTTGCTGCATTGTACCTGTTCTTGTCCAGATATCGTACTTAAATCCTATATTAGGTTTAGGCACGTGTCGATGCTTAGCCCTGCTTAGTACGGTAGAAGTCGGGTGATTTCCGGTCATCCGCGAGATATAGGACTGGGTCGCGAGTGGCTTATGGCTATCGTGATGGAACCATGCTTTAAAATGAAGTTGAGACCGGGCGGGAGTTCGATGGTACAGCCGCAAGACACTTCACGTCTTGGGTGTGGAGCCATGCCCGTCTGAGTCGTTTAAGGACCGATTCGCTGTACGTCCTTGAGTCATGTTGAACGCAGTCTAACACTTAGTTGGCCGGATAAGTCGTTCCGACCGCGAAGCCGAGTAATGTGATTCAGGCCGGGAATCGAATGGTAGGTTGCTTCTTGGAGGAGAGAAAGGATGTGCTTAGGGACATTGGCATGAGACCAAGGGGGGGTTAAAGTCCCTATCACCTGGCAGAGTGTCGCCCTTGGGGTCGCGACATCATTCGGACCCGCGATTCCTGAATCATATGAAAAGGTGGCCTGTGCGACCCTGGCAGGGGTCTGCACGGTGAGTGTTAGAAATACCCCTCCAGCTGGATAGGAATTCGATTCGAATCGCCGTCGCTCCCGGTTAGTGAGCACTTGACTTGAGCAGCGGCAACGTAGATCTCATTAAATGAACCGGTGGTTAAGGGAATGATACAATGTTGCCACAATTCATACCTGCTCTGGATATAATGATGATAATTGTTTGATTATAATCAAGTGCATGTTTAGTACAGGTGCTAAGATAGATGACAGGTAAATGCTAAAAATAACTGCTAGCACAGGTTATAAGAGTTGCAATTACTTATGCCTTTATGCAAAATGTTATGTCAGCTAGCCTCTTATGTAAGCCTTGCATAATCCTTGGTGTCATCTTATTTCTGGTTTTCGACGGGTAAGTCTAGCTGAGTACATTCCAGTACTCAGGGTTTATTCCCTCCTGTTGCAGATGACATGCTTTATCAGGGATTCTACAAGACGTGTCTCCACCCTGCGGGTGATGATGACTAGATCACAAGGGCGTGATCGTCTTTATGTACTTTCCTCATGCTTTTGCGGGATGTCGATCATCCAGACTGGCAGTATTTAATTAACTAGTGTGTGTGTTATGCTTCCGCTCCTTTATAAACTTGGTTTGTAATAATTGCGACTCCGTGTGTGTGTAAACTTATTTCGGAACTACTTGTGAAATGTAACGCATGATGTTGTATGTTGAATGATGCGATCCTGGTTGTAAACGGGTTGGTTTGAAATCCTTCGTGGTTTCGATTGACTACCGGGATTATATGGGCTCAAGTTCGAAAATTTGAGCGCTTCGGTGCTTGTTTTTGTACTTGTGCTCTTATAATTTGGTCGGTTCTGTTACAGCTGGTACCGGAGCATAATTCAACATTAAAAACATCATACGAGTATTTAAAAACAAAAATATTTGATTATGAAAAAGGGTTAAAACACTAAAAATTATTTTTAGGTATGCCAGTGATCACATCCCTTAGCCCAAATAAGGACTCTTAGGTGGCTTATTATAAAGACTAACTTGGGGGCCTTGTTTGTTTTTGTTTCGTCGTCCATACGGCGTGATATTGTATGGATGCCATCCACTTGGGTGGTAATGTATGGATCAATTGCCTCGACGCTCTGGTAAGTGTGAGTTGTGAGAGCATGATCGTCCAACCGGCGATCTAGGGGAGAGTAGTTTTGGTGACTTGCATACTTACATGTTTAAACCATGTAATTACGTAAGCACTTAATTGTGGGAACCTTTATATCGGGTAGCTTTGATACTGAAGTATATACCTCTGGGGAGGTGTATATGGAAAGTATTTAAATTACTGCTTTCTTGTGTGCTTATATTGGGAAACTGTTGGGCTGAAATGAGGTTTTCTGCAGGTACACTAACAGCGTAACGAGTAGACCGATTGTTTCGCTTATATGAGAGAACGTATGTATGCCACCGCCTAGCGTTAGAACTTTAGGTTTCTACTAAGGTGAGAGGGCATACGGAACGTGCATGCATCATGTTTAATTATATCATACATATCATTTACTCCCTCCTTAAAAATTTCAGTACTCCCGACTAAAGTAAATTTCGTATCCCCTAAATGATCCTCACTTTAAGTCGTATCTTATCTGTTGCTACAGATGGCACGTACCAAGAGGACCGCTCGTAAGTCCACTGGAGGCAGGGCACCGCGACACCAGCTCGCTCCATGTGAGCCCCGCCCTGAGCCTACTAAGGTGGAAAGGCTGAGGGCAGAGTTGGCTGAAGTGACTGCTGCCAGGAATGCAGCGCGTCAGCAACTGGAGCAAGTGATTCGTGATCGTGACCAGGAAACCCTTGCAGTCCAGAGGTTGACAGTAGCAAACCGCAACTGTCAACGCATGTTGGTTCGTGTCATGAACCAGAGGGATGAAGCCTGGCACGAAGAGAATGTTCTGAGGGCTCGCCAGTTTGAGCTCGAGCAACAGTTAGAAAATGCTGAAGAATACAATGATAATCTTCATGAAGAAGTGCACCGCCTGAACAACGAGCTTAATCCCCTGCTGCCTCGAAACAACAACGTCGATGAGGACATGGGTTCGGAAATCGTTATGGCTGAAAATGATGATGAAGTGGAGGTCAATGGACCCCAAGATGCCGAACCAGAAGAAGAAGAAGAATACGAGGAGTTAGAGCCTGTCAGTGATGAGGATGGCGGGGAGATCCTTGACACTGACTCGGAGGATGATGCTTAGAGTAGTCATCACGTGCCTATAATGTTAGGATCGTCTTTTGTGCCCTCCCTGTGAAGGAGTGAGGCCTTGTAATAACTTGACTTTGGGATGTAAGGTTGAACCGTATGTTTCCTGAATGTAGTTTGAACCTGTTAATTTCGATCACAACTTGATGTCTTATTATGTTGCGTTCGATGATGGTGTCACGATTAGCACCCTTCGGTGCCACGACGAAACCGAGGGCCTCCTATGGCGCGCGACATAAGGCTGTGCTGCTTGGCACGCGCAGGTATCGAGGTGGCTAGTCATGATCCACCATGGAACTCTTCATTGAGGAGTCTCTTTGTGGTCAGTTTGAAGTAGCCTTTCACAGTCAACTAAAAATCTTGAGATCGAATCCAAGTACCGTGCAAAAGGTCAAAAATCACGTAGATAGCAACGTAAACAGTCAGGTAACCGTTGTGCTCCCTGTGAGTGAGCCTTTAACAAAGAGCATCTTGTTGGATTACCAAGTATGATCTCGTCAAATGATGCGCTAGAATGGGTTGTGCGGTTGTGATGAATAATTGTGCCTTAATTATTATGAGAAATCTATTCATACAGTCAGATTGACATTTCACAATGATTCATCTACAAATTTCCCACATCGTCAGTGCTCATTGGCTATGCATTTTGCAGATGTCGTACAATCTACGCCGGGGTCGTGGAAATGAGGAGGAGGAACAGCCGCCCCCTCCACCACCACCTACTTCGGCCGAGTTGATGCAATCAGTGGTTGAGGGGCAGCGTATGTTGGCTGATGCCATGCGCCAACTGGCTAATCGAGAGGCTCGTCATGGCCGCCAGGGCCCAGAGCCAAATCAGTACAGCGATTTCAAGGACTTTCTGGATACAAAGCCCCCGCTCTTCAAGGAAGCGGAAGAACCACTGCAGGCTGATGAGTGGTTGAATACCATTGAACAAAAGTTTCGTCTGCTACGCCTAACTGATGAGCTGAAAACTGAGTATGCTTCCCATCAGTTGCATGGTCCGGCGGGCATTTGGTGGAGCCACTATCGTTCCACACTGCCTGCCAATGTCCCGATTGCTTGGGATCAGTTTAAGGCGGCATTCCGGGGAAATTATATCCCTCCCGGTCTTATGGCAATCAAGCACACAGAGTTTATGAGGCTGTCGCAAGGAAACAAAAGCCTGACTGAATACTTGCAGTCCTTCAACAACCTGGCAAGGTATGCCACAGAGTTTGTGGATACCGATGCCAAAAAGATTGCTAGCTTCAAAAGGGGCCTCGGCCCAAAACTGATGAAAACTGTGGGCACTAGCAAATGTACTACTTTCAATGATTTCATCAGCGATGCTTTGACCCAGGAGAACAACAATACTATTTATTCTGCCTCTAAGAGCCGTAAAAGGGCCCTTGAGGCAAGTGCTTCTCAGTCAAGGGCCTCAGCGGCACCGAGGTCTTCCCCTCGCCCACCTGCTCAGAATACAAAGTTCTGTCCACCGCAGAAGAAGCCTGCTGCAAAAACAGGGTTCCGTAAGGCTTATACCGTCGCTCTGCCAAAGGGGACTTCTGGACAGAGCAGCTCTAGTGTTCCTCCTAGCAATATGCCTTGCTGGAATTGCAACAAGCCAGGTCATTGGGCCCGGAACTGTCCGTACCCTAAGAAAAATGTCAACCAAGGTAGTCGTCAGGGACACGCCCATTATAACAGCATTGAGGAGATTCCATCTGGTGAGGTGGTCACCGCTGGTAAGTTTCTAGTTGACCAACACCCCGCAGTGGTACTTTTTGATTCAGGTGCTTCGCATTCCTTTATCAGTCCTAAGTTTGCATCCAAATTTGCACACAAGTTGCATACTGTTGAAGGTGTGGGTTATTGTATTAGTGCTGCAAGTGGGAATATTTCCACAAACAAAGTAGTGGGGAACCTTAAGTTTGAGATAGAAGGGCGAAGTTATTCGCTTGCCCTATTGGTTTTACCTGGTTTAGACATAGATGTTATCTTGGGCATGAATTGGATGAGTCAGAATGGGGTACTCATTGACACATCCGCTCGGGTAGTTATGCTCAGAGATCCTACAGATCAAAAGGGTTTTCTAGTACAACTTCCCAGAAAGGTTGAATTGTCGGGGGAAATTCATGCTGTGCAAGCAAAGGCGTTGGCTGAAATTTCCGTAGTAAATGAATTTCCGGACGTTTTTCCCGATGATTTGCCGGGACTCCCTTCGGATCGGGATGTGGAGTTTAAAATCGAGTTGTTGCCTGGCACGGCTCCCATCTCTAGGAGACCCTATAGGATGCCTCCAAATGAACTCGCTGAACTTAAGGTGCAATTGAATGAACTTTTGAAGAAGGGGTTGATTCGTCCTAGTTCATCGCCGTGGGGATGTCCTGCTATCTTTGTAAAGAAGAAGGATCAGTCGTTGCGGATGTGCGTAGATTATAGACCTCTCAATGCAGTCACTGTCAAAAATAAGTACCCTCTACCACGAATCGACATCTTGTTCGATCAGTTGTCTAAAGCTAAAGTTTTCTCCAAGATCGATCTAAGATCTGGCTACCATCAAATTAAAATTCGCCCGGAAGATGTTCCAAAGACAGCCTTTTCTACCAGATACGGTCTTTATGAGTATCTTGTTATGTCTTTCGGCTTGACAAATGCCCCCGCACACTTCATGTACTTGATGAATTCGGTGTTTATGCCTGAATTGGACAAGTTTGTGGTGGTATTTATTGATGACATCCTGGTATATTCTGTGAATGAGGAGGATCACGCTGAACATCTGCGTATAGTCCTCACAAGACTGCGTGAACATCAACTTTATGCGAAGTTCAGTAAGTGCGAATTCTGGCTTCGTGAAGTACCTTTCCTTGGGCATGTGTTGTCCGATGGAGGAATTATGGTGGACCCCGCCAAGGTACAGGAAGTACTAAACTGGAAGGCTCCTATCTCGGTTCACGAGGTCCGAAGTTTTCTTGGTTTGGCTGGCTATTATCGTCGCTTCATCCCGGATTTCTCCAAAATAGCCAAGCCAATGACTCGGTTGCTGCAGAAAGACACCAGGTTTGTTTGGACTCCTGAGTGTGATGCGGCTTTTCACCAACTGCGAACCCTCCTAACCTCAGCTCCGGTTTTGGCACAACCGGATATCGAGAAACCTTTTGATGTTTACTGTGATGCCTCAGGCATAGGTTTGGGAGGTGTGTTGATGCAGGAAGGCCGAGTAATTGCATATACTTCCCGACAACTTCGGAAGCATGAGGTGAATTATCCAACGCATGACTTAGAACTCGCCGCAGTTGTTCATGCTTTGAAAGCCTGGCGACACTATCTATTGGGCAACGTTTGTAATGTCTACACAGACCACAAAAGCCTCAAATACATCTTCACCCAGCCCGAGTTAAATATGCGTCAACGAAGATGGCTCGAGTTGATTAAGGATTATAACCTTCAAGTGCACTATCATCCTGGCAAGGCAAATGTGGTTGCGGATGCTTTAAGCCGTAAGTCTCATTGCCATTCCTTAGTGGAAACGGATTTTCATCGATCTCGCCTTCTACATCCAGCAGTCTTGTACAACATCACTGTCAGTTGTACTCTCAAAAGCAGAATTATTGAGCTCCAAAAGACTGACACTGGTATATTCCACATCAAGCGTAAGATGAAAGAACAAGAAACTACACAGTTCAGGATAGATGAAGAGGGTGTACTATGGTTCAAGGATAGGTTAGTTGTGCCTAAGGACCGGGAGCTTCGAAATGATATTATGTCTGAAGCACACTCCTCTAAGTTGTCCATCCATCCTGGTAGCAATAAGATGTATTATGATTTGAAGCCATACTATTGGTGGACCAAGATGCGGAAAGAAATAGCTGCATATGTGGCTAGGTGTGACACCTGCTGTAGAGTTAAAGCTGTGCATATGAAAGCTGGGTTGCTTCAACCACTGTCTATCCCAGGTTGGAAATGGGAAGAGATAAGTATGGATTTCATTGTCGGTCTTCCTCCTACTGTCAAAAATCATAATTCCATCTGGGTAATTGTGGATCGTTTGACCAAATCAGCTCACTTCATTCCAGTTAGAGTGGACTATCGTCCCACTGACTATGCTGAGTTGTACTTCAATCAGATAGTCCGGCTTCATGGGATACCTCGTACTATCGTTTCTGACCGTGGTCCCCAGTTCACTGCTCGCTTTTGGGAGCATTTGCATCACCTTCTGGGAACCAAGTTAGTGAGAAGCTCTGCTTATCACCCCCAGACATCGGGTCAGACAGAACGAGTTAACCAAATCTTAGAAGATCTATTGCGAGCATGCGTCATTTCATCCAAGGGTTCTTGGGAAAAATGGTTACCTTTAGCTGAATTCTCGTACAATAACAGTTATCAAGAGAGTATTAAGATGGCCCCATTCGAAGCTTTGTACGGTCAAAAGTGTCGAACTCCACTAAACTGGGTGGAAGCTGGGGAAAGAAGGTATTATGGCATTGATTTTGTCCAGGAAGCCGAGGAACAAGTCCGTACCATCCAGAAACACATGGCTGCAGCACAAGCGAGACAGAAAAGCTATGCGGATCGTCGTAGAAAACCACTCGAATTTGAAGTTGGAGACTTCGTTTATTTGAAAGTTTCTCCAATGAAGAGTGTCCAACGTTTTGGTGTTAAGCGGAAACTTGCACCAAGATATGTGGGTCCTTTCCAGATCATAGGCAAGAGTGGAGCTGTTGCGTACAAAATCCAGTTGCCTCCTGAGATGAGAGCCATATTCAATGTTTTCCATGTATCTCAGCTTAAAAAGTGTCTTCGCGTTCCTGAGGAACAAGTTCCTTTAGGTGATATCAGGCTGGAATCCGACCTAACCTATGAAGAAAAGCCAGTCCGAGTGATCGATACTCAGGAACAAGTAACTAGAAGTAAAGTGGTTAAGTGGTACAAAGTGATGTGGAGTAATCAGGGAAGTGAGAGTGATGCTACGTGGGAACGGGAGGATTATTTGCGGGATGGTTATAAAGAATTCTATGAAAAATGGTACGCTTTCCAAATCTCGGGACGAGATTTTTATAAGGGGGGAGGGCTGTAACACTTCAAGTGTTTAGTCCTTAATTGCATTGCATTTGCATTTGCATAAGCATAAGCATGCATCATTCATGTTTGTTATTTTATGTGATGCAACACATGTGATTGTTCTAGGGTTTGTTTGATTTATTTCATGAAGTATTTGATAGTTGGTGTAACAAAAAGGTAAGGTAGCCAATCATGACCTACAACACCTTAGTTATACTTAGGGTAACATTTGGAACAAGGTTCATGTTGACCGAAATTACAAATTTGCCCTCCAAGAGAAGTTTGACCACCATTTGACCCTAGAAGGCTCTAGTTTGACCAATTAAAAAGTCTAATTTAGAAATCTTGCATGGAGGAGCACCCTTAAGCAAAGTTGTAAAGAAATTCATGGGGAACAAAAGTCTCAATATGACCATCTCATGAAATTGACCCTAACATGCTCAAAAGTGGCCCACAAGTCAGTTAGAGAGGTAGCTCCAAGACTTAGAATTTTTCTAAGTCTGGAATCTGACCCTATAGTTTTACTGATGCCTACTTTAGGAGCTTTTAGTTTGCAAACCAGGCCAAACCAGTCTTTGAGCCAATTGACAAAGTTGTTGTCCACACATAGCTCTACAACATTGTCAATATCACCATCACCTGGTTCTCAATAGTTTAGGAGATATAGTGTCAAGAATTTAGGGTTTCAGTCGGTGTTATCTCTGAAACTGCATTTCAGTTTCAAGGGGCACCACTTTGGAGCTCTGTAGTTTCAAATCTAGGCCAAACCAGCCCAAACTCCAATTGACAAACTTGTAGACCTCATGTAGCTCTACAAAATTGGTGTAATCATCTTCGACTAATTCGAACCGGTTTGGGAGATAATCATCATGGAAGTCGCTCTGTCAGTCGGTCATCGATGTCACCATTCACCCGATTCAGTTTCGTCAGCCGGGGGAGTGGCCGACCGGCCGCAGGCCGTCGTCGACGCGTGGAGGCGCGGTGGCGCCCGTACGCCGGCCCTGGCCCCACCAGTCAGGCCGCGACGCCTTCAAGACGCCACGACGCGCGAGCCGGCCTCCATTCCTCCACCCCCTCTCTTCCAGTTGCCAAAAACACCGAAACCGAGCCGCCATTGCCGTTCTTCTCCGGCGAGCTCAAGCGCGAGCTACACCGCATCACCGGCCGCCAGACCTCGCCAATCCCTCCGCCTCACCACCCTCCATCCCCTTGACCCACCGAAGCCCGCGATTTGACTCAAGGTGAGCCACATTGCTTTCTTCCCCGTCTCCGAGAGGTCGCCGGAGCCCACCATGGGACCTCACCGTGGTCGGGGTGCTTCGGGTCTCTCTCCATCCTCCCTTCCTAGCAAAATGGATCCGCCTAGCTTCGGTGAAGCTCGTACCGAGCCTAGACCGCACCGTACATCCTCACCGGCGATGGTGCGCCGCCACCGGACATCACCGGCCGCCGCTCGCGGTGACAAGCCCCTTCCACCCCATCCCCATCCATTCCACGAGCACCAATCGACGCACCGGGTGACGGAGAACACGAGGCGGTGCTCAATTGGCCGAGCGAGCTCTTCTCCGGCGAGCTCGAGCTCGTCGGAGCTCGCGGGTCTCCGCCTCCCCTACCTTCGGTCACTGACCGCGGGGGCCCGCCCGTCAGTGTCGCGCGCGGGCGGGGCACTGAGTGGGCCGCGCGCGCGAGTGTGTGGGCCGAGTTTTCCGGGCCGGCCCAGTTCATCCGAAATGAAATTCATTTTTATTATTTTGTCACTGATTTTTGTACAAGTTGGAAAAATATAGATCTAGGGTTTTAATGATCCAAAAATCATGAGATAAATTTTGTTAGGGTCTACATGATGTGTAGTATTTTAGAAAAATATGGATCTGGCATGAGATGTTTAAATTCTATAAGAATTTAATAGGTCCTTTAAATGTGTTTTGGAATGCATGCAAATTTGTTAAATTTATAACTTGAGCTTTAGTGTTCCATAAATCATGAAATTTGGTGGGTAGGTTAATCTATGCTAGCCCTAGCTCTGGTAAAAATTTGGGCATCAGTGCTTAAGTAATTTCCAAGTTATAAGGCTATCATTTTATTCTAGGAGATAATTGAAGGAATTTTTGTAATTTTTCTACATGTGCAATGTTCTTGTAACTTTTTGGAGAATGTCTTGGTACCCTAGAGTGTCTAAGAAAAATATGAAATCTGTTGTTTGATACTTTTCAAAATGATTTATTAATTATACAAAAATCAGCCTTTTTGACTGGTGAATTTTGTATAGAGAATTTCTGTGAATAAAACTTGTTCAAATTTTTACTGTGGTCTCTTTTTGGGTCAGAGAGTCCCCTGTAATTTTTGTAGAATTTTAGGAGCAGTTTACATATATGTTTAAAATTCCACCTAATTAATTAAGTAAAATAAGAAATGAGTATAAATAAATGTTCTAGGTAGTCACACCCTACTTTCTGGTGTTGTTATACCCCATGTGAACTTTTGGAAATCTTAGTTTGGTTTTAAGGGTCTTTGGCCACATCAATAAATGTTTAACCTTTGTAATTTTAGGTTTTCTGGACAGCTAGTAGTAATTCTAAATTTGGCTTTGATAAAATTGGTTGCTGGAAAACTTGTAAATACCAAAGTTGGAGTAAACTTGATGAACTAGCTTGTGTCAAAATTTGGAAGCATTTGGCTTAGTAGTTTGAGAGTTACTGTTGTTTAAAGTGGCAGTTCAAAATCTGCTACTCTCTGTTTTGAGAGGACAGATTCTGGAACTTGTGAAGTTTGACATGGAAAACTTAGGAGTTTGGAGTTGAGGTCTGAAAATGAATTGTAGTGCATTTCTTAGGCTTTCCAGATTGTCTTAGATCATATCTTTTGGAATTGTAAATCTCCAGTTGTGATAAAAACAAGTAGCTGCTGTCCAGAATGCTTACTGTGGTGTTTTGCTGATTGATATGGTGTGATATCCTAAGACATGCTACTTTTGTAATTGTTAGGTGTTAGGGCCTTAACTGAGGATGAGCAGCTTTATCTTAGGTTAAGTAGATTAGGTGAGTACTTCTCTACCGGAGAGGAAATTTGCACCTACTCTTTTGAAGTGATTTGAATAGAGCGTTAAATTGTTGTAATGCATTTCATTCCGAGCATATTGCATCTTTCATTATGCATTCATGGGATTTATTATGCACTCATGCAATAGGTGTACCGGAGGGGGTGACACTCCTCGAGTTCGAACAAGCGATACTGGAGGAGGTGCTGAGTCAACCGGAGGAATTAGCAGAAGAACCCAACGTCGGGGAAGCTCCGTCAGAAGATCTACCCGAGTGTCCGGACCATAGACCCGCAACCTTTCTGAAAGGCAAGCCCCGGTGCATGCTGAACCCATTGTTTTATAAATATATCTTGAGTACTTTTAAATTGTTTATTGCATTAAGTTCTAGGAGTTATATGAAAACACTTGCTGCATTGTACCTGTTCTTGTCCAGATATCGTACTTAAATCCTATATTAGGTTTAGGCACGTGTCGATGCTTAGCCCTGCTTAGTACGGTAGAAGTCGGGTGATTTCCGGTCATCCGCGAGATATAGGACTGGGTCGCGAGTGGCTTATGGCTATCGTGATGGAACCATGCTTTAAAATGAAGTTGAGACCGGGCGGGAGTTCGATGGTACAGCCGCAAGACACTTCACGTCTTGGGTGTGGAGCCATGCCCGTCTGAGTCGTTTAACGACCGATTCGCTGTACGTCCTTGAGTCATGTTGAACGTAGTCTAACACTTAGTTGGCCGGATAAGTCGTTCCGACCGCGAAGCCGAGTAATGTGATTCAGGCCGGGAATCGAATGGTAGGTTGCTTCTTGGAGGAGAGAAAGGATGTGCTTGGGGACATTGGCATGAGACCAAGGGGGGGTTAAAGTCCCTATCACCTGGCAGAGTGTCGCCCTTGGGGTCGCGACATCATTCGGACCCGCGATTCCTGAATCATATGAAAAGGTGGCCTGTGCGACCCTGGCAGGGGTCTGCACGGTGAGTGTTAGAAATACCCCTCCAGCTGGATAGGAATTCGATTCGAATCGCCGTCGCTCCCGGTTAGTGAGCACTTGACTTGAGCAGCGGCAACGTAGATCTCATTAAATGAACCGGTGGTTAAGGGAATGATACAATGTTGCCACAATTCATACCTGCTCTGGATATAATGATGATAATTGTTTGATTATAATCAAGTGCATGTTTAGTACAGGTGCTAAGATAGATGACAGGTAAATGCTAAAAATAACTGCTAGCACAGGTTATAAGAGTTGCAATTACTTATGCCTTTATGCAAAATGTTATGTCAGCTAGCCTCTTATGTAAGCCTTGCATAATCCTTGGTGTCATCTTATTTCTGGTTTTCGACGGGTAAGTCTAGCTGAGTACATTCCAGTACTCAGGGTTTATTCCCTCCTGTTGCAGATGACATGCTTTATCAGGGATTCTGCAAGACGTGTCTCCACCCTGCGGGTGATGATGACTAGATCACAAGGGCGTGATCGTCTTTATGTACTTTCCTCATGCTTTTGCGGGATGTCGATCATCCAGACTGGCAGTATTTAATTAACTAGTGTGTGTGTTATGCTTCCGCTCCTTTATAAACTTGGTTTGTAATAATTACGACTCCGTGTGTGTGTAAACTTATTTCGGAACTACTTGTGAAATGTAACGCATGATGTTGTATGTTGAATGATGCGATCCTGGTTGTAAACGGGTTGGTTTGAAATCCTTCGTGGTTTCGATTGACTACCGGGATTATATGGGCTCAAGTTCGAAAATTTGAGCGCTTCGGTGCTTGTTTTTGTACTTGTGCTCTTATAATTTGGTCGGTTCTGTTACAGAGATGATCCTGAGCTGGCACTTTATTTTGAACTCTGTGTGAGTGTGTGTGGTTTGAACTAAATTTTCTGCTACTTTTATTTGAACTTGGTTTGTAATAACTATGTTTAAACTCCGATGTATTTGCGACGTGAACTTTTATGTAATTTGTGATGGTGACCGCTAAACTTATTACGATCTTGGCTGGTATGTAAGTTGGTTTGAAATCCATCGTGATTTCATGGACTACCGGGTTATACGGGCTTAAGTTTGCTAAATCATCTGCTTGATGGATGATTTTCTTACTTAATTTCGTATAATTGGTCGGTTCTGTTACATCTAGTCACATCCCAAAACAAATATTTTGGGGTGTGACAACACCCTTGAAAATGTTTGTGAAAATATGCTAACACACGTGCACAAGGTGATACACTTGGTGGTTGGCACATTTGAGCAAGGGTGGCAAAGTTTGTGGAGTCGAAGAGGTCACTGAGAGTGACCGAACGCAGGACCTGACTCTAGACCTGCGTGTCTGGTCAGCTCTGCAGTGTAGTGCACGATGTCGATCTTTGACTGAATGCAGCACAGTAAAAGTGACCAGACACGCAGGGCCTGCGTCTAGTTAGGGCTGACGTACATTAACGCAAGTGTTTGTGAGAAGCAAAGGAGGACCAGACTCTGACGTGTGTCTGATCACGGGAGAGCGGATGCGTCCGGTCGTATTTTCGCAGCTCTAGAACCTCTCTAGAAATGACCTGACGCTGGGAAGCTACGGGGAGCGGTGCGTCCGATCAGTACTTGGTTGTGCGGGCGTGCATGTGGGCATGGCTAGCACCAGCGTGTCCGATCCTGTGTTTAGCCCGTCCGGTTGCCACTTAACTCATTGGCATGGCTAGAATTAACCATTGGAGATCAATGAACGACGTTGAATGCGAGGGACACGTGGATGATAGTGTGCGATCGGATGCTGAAGCGTCTGAGTCTGATCATTTTGGATCTGCGTGTTTGGTCGCCCTGAGCAGGGCTCTGTGGTGAGCCCAACGATTCTATTTTGTGGGGGCTCCTATTTAAGCCCCATGGCCTACTCAAGCTCACTCTCTTGGCCATTGGCATTGATATAGCAACCTTGTGAGCTTAGCCAAAGCCCTCCCACTCATCTCCATCATTGATACATCATCTTTATGAGATTGGGAGTGAATCCAAGTGTTATGCTTGAGTGATTGCATCTAGAGGCACTTGGTGTTCATGTTTCACTATGGGATTCACTTGTTTCTCTTGGTGGTTGCCGCCACCTAGATGACTTGGTGCAGCGAGGATCGACGAGTGGAGGTTGGTAATTGTCTCTGGCTCCGATCGTGGTGATTGTGAGGGGTTCTTGACCTTTCCCTGGCGAAGAGCCAAAAGGTACTCTAGTGTAATGCTCATGGCTTGTGTGATCCTCATCTTGTATTGGTTGTGCGGCACCCTATTGAGGGTTTGGCGTGTGATGCCAATTAGTGCGTGAACCTCCAAGTGAGTGAATCGCCACAACGAGGACTAGCTTGCTGGCAAGCAAGTGAACCTCGGTAAAAAATCTTGTGTCATCATTGTTCCAAGGATTTCATGGTATTCATTGTGATTTATTGGCTCTATCTTGTGATTGGCTCACTCCTCGACACGTCGGTATAAATATCACTACTTCTCTTGTAATTACATTCTTAGTGTAGCTAAGCTCTTTAGTGTATTTAGTTTTGAGAGCTAGCTTGTGTCGGGTCTAGTGGTTAGTGAGGCTCTTTAGTTAGTCTTTGAGAGCTCACTAACTTAGTGTAGTGACATAGCCTTTGTGTGTATAGATGTTGACAGTAGTTATTGTTCATCATAAATTGGCAAAATAACTTGAATAAATGCTTAAAATGGATCACCAATAGAAACTTAGGGGTTTAAACTGATAATTTCCATGAGTTTTGGTAAATTTGTATTTTTAGCATGGTTATTCTAGAAAACTAGAAAGAGTGATCAAAACATAAAAAAGAACTAAACTTAACCGCGATGAAAACTACTCTAGAAGACTCTAGAGGACTCTAGGAGGCAGACCCCGAGAGGCTGCCAAGTAGGGCCGACCGGCCCTACCATGGTGCCGCCCCGCCCCCTATGGGCCACTCTTTGTTAGCATCTTCTGGAATATTCCTCCACCGCCTCCTAGGATTGTGTCTACACCGTCCTTCAAGTCGGTTTGATCCAAGGGCTCACGTTGCACCCTCTAGGCTATATAAACAGACCACAGCCCCCTGGAGGCATCAAGTCATTTGAGATCAAGTCATCCAGAGCCAGAAACCCTAATCTCCTCAGAGCTCCTCTAGTTTCTAGGGCATAGCTAGTTAGGCTAGGTCTAGAGGGAGGAAAGCAGATCTTCGCTTGGATTCCCAACATCATCTAGAGCTTGGTTCGGTATAATCTTTGTACCCCTCTCTCTTCTGTATCTCCATTATTTTTATATGCTTTGGTACAATTGTCAAGACAATATAGTATTCATCTTATTCATGTTCAAGGTTGCAATGTTCATTGTCTACTTTGATTATATGCTTAGTATAGTTTATCATTGTGTTTATGCATAAGTTCGTATAGCACTCACCCCAATGATCACAGGGTGGGTGGTAGAGATCATGTAAGCATGGTGCTTAGATGTTATTTACCTATGAATACACTCTATATTCTAGGTCATGTGGTAGATCGTGGGTGTGACACTACCATTGAGTCCTTTGTAGTCTACTCCCCGAATATAGGTCATAGAAGTGGGGCCCGGTTGCAAAGGAAGGGAAAGCTCTGTTCTCAAACTTTCGGAAGTAATGCCCCTTATGTGTAGATTCAATGGTGATCTTAGCAATGACTACTAAGTGTAATTGCACTAATCAATGTATGCTTTGACTTGTAATTAAGAATGACTTAGGAATTATTCCTCTAATATTCTAACCTGACCATGCTACTGCTATAGATAGGAGTGCTTTGAGAGATTTATTTATCATTATTATAATGCTTGATCAATGCTTGTCATATATATCTTTTATCTTGTGACTACCCCTGTTATAAGTAGAGAGATTGTTATGGTTTATATCTCCATCAATGTTATAAGTTATCAATACATGTCCAAAGCTACACCTTCCCTATGGTAAAATATAAATAACGATACTTGGAATACTCTCGGGTGAAGTGCTACAATGGTATAATTATCTGTTCGCTTGCATAATCCTTTTTATTCATATTCTATATCTTTCTAGTCGCATAAAAATGATAACTATCTGCTTAGTATTATTCTAGTATTGATACTAGGTAGTACCAACAAACATTTCTAGCACCATCATTAGGGATGACAACCTAGTTTAAGTAATGTTAGAAGTGTAGGTAATTAATAGGTGGCTACTAAAACAAGTGAGGAGTTAATAAATACCAACAATAGAGATCATAGTCACTAGAATTGTGGTATGTGGCTTGCATTTTTAGTAGGCTAGCGCAGCATTTGCTTCACCTCATTATTGTCTAACTGCTTTGCTTAGTGTTGTTGTAGAAATTTTTATAGGCTATCCACCCTCCCTCTAGCCATTAGGACCTTTCAAGTGGTATCAGAGCAGTGGTCACCATGATTTGAGGCTTAACAACCTTCGGTGTCAAAATGGCTCAAATCAACAACACCAAGAAGCCACCCCAATTTGATGGCACAAATTATTCATATTGAAACTCCAAGATGACCACACACATCAAATCAATCAATAGAAAGGTGTGGAAGGTGGTTGTCGATGAGATATGGTTGGCAGTCTACCGAGGGGTATGCCCAAGGTAGTAGATTATCGGTAGACAGGTGCGCAAGCTATGAACTAGATGGTGACGCAAGACAACACACAAGGTTTTTATCTAGGTTTGGCTGCCGTGAGGGCATAATACCTACGTCCTGCATCAGATTGTATTGCTGTGTGTATTAAGATGTGTTTTGAGGGGGTCCCCTGCCCACCTTATATAGTCTGGGGGGTAGGGTTACAAATCTAGAAACTAATCCTAGTCAGTTACAATTGCCATAGCTGGCCGGATAAGGATTCCTATTCTAACTGACCAAGATCTTGCTTGATCTCCAAGTTTGTTTTCCTTCCTTGCGCGGGACACCGAGCAGATCGACCGAGCCATGCATCATCCTTGTCATGGGCCGAGCCCACTGATCTAAGCCAGCCTAAGTCTAGCCATAGGGGTATAGGGGTTAATACCCCCACAGGTAGTCCTCGAGCACTATGCATTGTGATGCGACACGCCGTCTTGACCTTCTCCAAATAGTGAGGCTTGAACTTTTGTCATCTCTGACCAGTCAAAACGCCATCCAAGTAGTTTGTTGGAAGCCTCCGACCAGCTTGAAATACAGCCGACCACCGTTATCGCTGGAGAAGTAGGTTGCCCGAAGAATGTATAGTGCTCTTGAGAAAAAGAAAAAGATTTCCTTCCTGGTGAAGTGTGCCCACTTGTATTTCTGAGAAGAAATGTAAGCAGGGTAAATAAAGCATAGGGATCAAAAAATAAGCATATTCACTGCTAGGTGAAGTGTGCCCACTTAGTCCCCAAGCCTAGGAATAGGTGACGTAGACACGTGATGCCAGGGTCTTAAAATAGATTGTCGTGGAAACTGGATACTGAGATGCACCGACAGGTGCATCGTACCGATGTAGTCCCCGAGCTTGCTGGAAGGCGAACTATGAGCCTTGAAGCAAGGTCTAAAAAAGCGATGACCTCTGAACTGTATGCGAGTCAAATTTCACATGTAGCCGAGGAAAATAGATCTCAAGCTGTGGTCGGGGAGTGGTCGAAACAATCCCCGAGCACAGCGTAAGGCGTGGTCGACGAGTCCCCGAGCATAGTCGAAGAGTGATCGACGAGTCCCCGAGCGTGATCGGGGAGTGTATCGTGCTCGGTGGTCTAAGATGGACTATAAGCCCTAGACCAGTCCTCGAGCGTCATGTATCTTGAACACCTTTTTCTCTATCATATTTTGTCGTTCTCTCTCTCTCTTCTCTCTCTCTCTCTTTTGTTTGTTTAACGTGACCCATTGTCTCAGAAGTCCTCCTGATGTGACATTGCAGTCATGCTGGTGTCTTGTCAATCACGCTGTGGGCCGGCATCTGTCATGACGTGTCAGCGTGGGCCCTCCCGCGTTGTAACCGAGGGAATGCATTTACTGGCGCGGGTACCAGTAAAAAGTGAAAACCACACAGCGCATGCCGTGTTTCATGCGCATGACCCCCGAGTATCTCAGGGAGGTGGAACGGCACGATTAATGGGATAAATAGCCGTGGAGCAGTCATTCCCTATTTACGCCCGACAGTTGCTTTTATAAACCAAGCATCTTCTTTATCCAGCCCACAGTCCCCATTCACCTCCACAGCTGCCATTAGCGAACCTTGCCACCGTTAGAAGCGACGCGCTCTCTGTTCACCAACTGAGCTGAAGCCAAGAGGCGAGAGAGGATGGCCAAGACGGAGGCGATGAAGAGGGCGGAGGTGATAGGGAAGGAATGGTGGAAGTTGAAATCCACCGAGTCATCCATCAATGACCTCATCGACCTTGGGGTTCTCCATGACAAGGAGCTCGGAGGCTGGAGAGCATCGGAGTCAGAAAAGCGTCCCTGACCCTCGACCTGGTGAGATCATTGTATTCGAAGATTTTTTCAAGAGGGGATTTGGGGTTCCTATTCATCCATTTCTCCAAGGCCTTTGCCTGTACTACAAGATTGGGATTTGCAATCTGCATCCCAACTAGATCCTTCTTATCTCGACATTCATCCATCTGTGTGAGGCTTTTGGGGGATTTCTGCCACATTTCGACCTCTTCCTCTATCTTTTCTATCTTCGGAAGAAGGGGTCTAGGGGTGTTCGCAGATTGCCGATGGGGTGTACCTAACACTCCATGATGGGATGAAATTGGAGTACCTCAGCTGCCCCTAGAATACCTCTCTTGGTGAATGGTACAAGAGGTGGTTCTACATCCGAGAAGAGCCCAACACTGCCACCTCTTGTGACGTCGGTTATATCCCAGAGAAGAGGGTCAGTTGGAATGAGCGGCCAGAGTACCCCAGACAGGTGAGGGAATTCATGGTGCTACTCCCGTGGAACCGTCTGGACGGTCCAACCATGGTCGGGAGCTTCATTAGCCGGCGAGTACAGCCGTGCCAGAAGAGGGTGCATGCCGGCTATGAGTACTAGGGCTCGGTCGACCAGACGAGGATGCATCAGAGGCGGCTGCACGAAGACGAGATCAATCAGAGGATCATAGATCTGTTCAACCTAGCAGACCCGGCGTACCAACCTCTAAGCGTCATCGTGCACGCGTTCAAGCTCATCCGACCAGCTCCGAAGGTAACTCTAACATCTATCTTTTCTGTCACGTGCATAGTTGATAAAAACAGCTATTGTAAGTCCTGTAATCCTCATGATGGTAGGTGCACGGCATGGAGATGCATGCACTGTACATGTCCTTGGTGCCCGAAAGGGACCATCCGAGGAGCGTGGAGCCCCCACCACAGAACGTGGAGCGATGCTATGCTCACTTTAACGTGGAGAAAGGAGATGGAGCACCAAGCACTGAGATGAGCATCGGCAATAGGATGACGGAGAAATGTCTGGTCACCCCCGAGCACTCAAAGAAGGGGTCAGGGAGTTCAGAGACCATGGGGATGCTAGAAAATCTGACCAGCAAGTGCCATCGGATAATACAAGACTGGTCAGATGAAGACGAAGAAAACAACCCAACCAGTCATCTGCTCAATCCTCGTCGGAGGAAGGATGTAGAGCAGACGGTCCAGGAGGGATCATCGAGACCAGTGGCAGCACCAGTGCAGGGAATGCCAACGGTATCAACCGTGGCTACATCACATGTGCCGCCGCCAAGTGATGGTGGCCAGGGCTCGTCGGGCCAGCAGGGGAGCCAGGGACGACCGCCGCAGCGCGCATTCTCAGCCACCCATCGTCAAGTGGACATGTAAGTATCTGCATGTCAGTAAGCATTAGTAGTAAAGACATATAATAATATGCAACATTAACTGAGTTTTATCAAGCTGTAGCTCAGCATCGATGGAGGTCCCTGAGGAGCTCGCTGCTAGTGTGAAACCAGCAACAGCTGGCGAGAGGGTGACCACCGAGCAGGTGGCTTCAAGTCCTAGCCAAAAGGAGGCAACAACGGTGGAGACAACCACCGAGCCAAGGGCATCTGAGCAGGTGGCGTCGAAAGCGCCAAACGTCGAACACGCAGCCCTAGAGGAAAGTCAAGTACCGTTGCTAGGACAAGGAGCTCCAGAGCAGTTAGGAGCCACCCCAAGCACATAGGAGGGTGGTCTGTTAGACGCCACAGCTCGAGGGGAAAGGTTCAATTATGATGTCGAGGCCCGAGAGCAGCTAGCGACAAGTGGGGACCGAGGCTGGCGAGCAACAAGAAGAAACTAGGACTGCTGAAGCCGCGGAGTCCGAGGATGATGACATCCTTGAGGAAATCTAGGGGCATCCCGAGGACGGGCGTTAGCACATGTACATCTGCCGTTAGCATGGGGACCATTTCATCTGCCATGAAGAAATCCCAACGGCTAACGAGACGAGGAAAGTTGAGTTAGCGGCAAAACGGCTGATAGCCGAAGTGCAGGTAAGCTGCCTTTAATGCCTTTATAGACCAGTATCATGATGCATTCGATTATGAATAATACTGTGTTTGCCTTGCAGGATATCGTGAAGACGACGAAGTACCAAAAACGGTGCTTTGACCAAATTGAGCCGACTTTTAAAGAAAACTAGGAGCTAACAGCCAAGATCGGTCGGCTACGTGAAAAGCTCGAGGCCACCGAGAAGGAGAAGGCAGAGCTAGAGATGTCCCGACGCAACACCGTCGTCGAGCTCGTCAAAAAGAGCGTGAGAGGACAGGTAAGCTGTCTAGCCGTAACTCCTCGAGCACTGAAAAGTACTTTTAATACATACTCTTGTACTGACCAGCATATTTGCAGCCATGGCAAATGAAGTAGCTGGCCTACGAGAAGAGAATTCACATGTGGTCAGAGAGTGCGCCTGACTGACAGCAGAAAAACAACCAGCTGGCGCAAGACCACGCATAGCTCTGAGATCAGTCCATAAAGATAACCGAGGAGCTGAAGGCGAAGAATCTCGAGCTGAACAGTAAGTGTTGATTGTCTTGGCCATACTATATCAGGACAGTATGTTTCCATATAATGCTTCCCTAACCATAGTGCTGATCTGTAGAACTAAAAGTGCGAAAAAGCACCTTGAGGAGGTTATCAAAGATCGTGACGCCTGTTCAGCGAAGGTGCTCGAGCTCGAGAGGGACCGGGATCTCTGGAAGGGCCGGTGCAACCAAATGGTGGCTGGTATCATGCTAGTGCTGGACCTCATCGACCCAGAGCTCCCGGTGCCCAAGGCCAGAGGACAGCCGCTTGGAGTGCTCGATAAGTGCTAGCGTGCCTTGGGATGGCTGCAACAGTTCGTGAAGGAGGCCGGGGAATATGCGGGCGCCCATGTGCTCAGCATGGTGCGTGCGCACTACCCGTTGATTGACTTCAAATGCATCGAGCTAGGGTATCCCAAGGAGGTTGGCCCGAAGCAAGCAGATGAACTACAGATCCAGCTGCTTGACTTGTCGGCTCCAATAATGGGCGACATCAACTTGTGCGGGACATCGTCACCGTTAGAGCAAGAGCCAGCATCTTTGAGTCAGCTAACAGGAGCTGCGATCTCGACCAACTAGTTCTCGGTGCCAGGAACTTTGTCCGCAGAGTGACCGAAGGCTGTGATCTCGACCAGCCAGACCCCGGTGGCACTAGCTTCCTCAGCCCAAGAGGCACCTCCATCGAGCGGTGAAAAGGCGAAGAGCAACACCCAGCCCGAGCACCGAGTGCCGACCAGCTAGTAGCATGTAGCTATAGAAAGTAGAACAATTTTAGTTTATTGTAGACTTGTGCCTCGTCAGGCAAGCCTATAATGTACTATTAAGACAATGTAAGCTTGTTGTGTTTTCATATGAAAAGCATTTAAAGCTTGTATATTGTGTGGACAATAACTAAGTTATAACGTATAAGTGTTCTGTTTTAGTTGCAACAGTTGGGAGACACGTCATCCTATTGAATCCGTATGGCCCTAGCCAGATCCATGGTTTAAGAGCGAGGTACGGAGCCTGCTCACATGTAAGAGCGCACAGGTCAGACTAGGGAGCGCCCACTGACCACCCGAAACGTAGAGAGCGGGTCCCGTGCACACATGGGGAGAAGTCGGAGATGGGGCTGGCTCCGAGAACTTGAGAAAGAATGGTGGTCTATTAACTGGTCTATTATAAAATATTGATAAAAAATAGTATCAAACAAACACATGAAACATAGATGCTTTATTGAAATAATCAAAATATAAGAGGGGTACATATCTTTCTCTTTCAGCGCTTCAAGGGTAGAAACACCTAAGCTTATCAATATGCCAAGAATTGGGCAACACGGTGCCATCGAGATAAGCCAGCCTATAGGAAGTAGGCCGTGTAACCTCTGTGACCTCAAATGGTCCCTCCCACGGTGACAAAAGCTTGTGCATGCTGTCTTGATTCGTCTTCCACTTCAGGACCAGGTCACCGACCACGAAGAACCTCTCTTTGACATTCTTGTTGTAATACTTGCATAGTACAGCAAGGTACTTGGCAGTACGCACACAGGAATCAAGTCACCGCTCCTCAGAGTAGTTTACCTCAAGTTCTCGTGACTCATCAGACCTGTCCTCGTCAAAGTTCTCAACCCTTGGTGATCAAAAAGCGATGTTAGCAGGGATCACTGCTTCTGCACCATAGACCATGAAATAGGGAGAGACGCCCGTATTTCGACTGGGTTGGGTGCGGAGACCCCAAACGACAGTCGGTAGTTCCTTGAGCCATCTGCCGGGCGCTTTCTTGTTTTCTCTATACAGTCTCTTTTTCAACGCGTCGAGGATCATGTCGTTTGCCCTTTCAACCTGTCCATTAGCTCTGGGATGCGCCACTGACACATATTTTACAACAATGCTCCTTTCATCGTAGAAGTCCCAGAATGCACTATCAGTAAACTGAGTCCCCAGGTCTGTGATAATGCTGTTGGGGAGGCCGAACCGGTGTATGATCTAGTCGAGGAATTCGACCGCTTTTTTTAGGATGCCTTGGTCAAGGGCATGTACTCAATCCACTTGGAGAACTTGTCGATCATCACGAACACACATTTGAAATTTTCAGGGGCCGGCTTGAAGGGCCCGATCATATCCAGTCCCTAGCACGCAAAGGGCCAGGAGGATGGTATGGTCTAGATCTCATGTGCTAGTACATGTATGCACTTCGCAAAAAACTAACACCCATTGTAGTGGCGTACCAGGTTCTCTGCATCGGCCACGGTGGACGCCCAGTAGAATCCTGCTCGAAAAGCTTTACCGACCAGGGTTCATGAGGCGGCGTGATTGCCGTAGGTGCCACTGTGAATTTCTTCGAGCAGTTCAATGCCTGCCTCTTGAGTGATGCACTTCATCAAGACTTCTTCCTTCACATTTTTGCGCATGAGGATGCCATCGACCAGTATGTACTGTTTGCTACGGCGTATAAGGCGCTCGCTCTCTGTTCAGTCAGTATAACCGGTTCCATCCTGTAGATACTTAATAAAGGGTACCCTCTAGTCACTATTATCAGTGGTTGAATGGAGAGTACGAGTGGTCAAAGGAGGTTCTGTAGTGATCGGAATAGGGACCGTAGCCACCAATTGCTGGTCTAGGGGTTTCTCGACCACGTGATCTTCTGCTTCCTTGATTGACGGGTTGACAAGATCTTGGACGAACACGCCATGTGGGATTGTGGCTCGAGATGACCCTAACTTGGACAACTCATCGGCTGCTTTGTTTTTATCCTGGACCACATGTGCATATTCGATGCCGTAGAACTTGCCTTCCAACTTTCTGATTTCCTTGCAATAAGAATCTATCTTCTCGCTGGTCATGTCCCAGTCTTTATTAAGCTGGTTGATGACTAGAGCCGAGTCACCATAGACATACAGGCGCTTGATGCCAAGCTCGACCATAATCCGCATGTTGTGGAGGCAGGCCTCGTATTCTGCAGCATTATTAGATGCAGGGAAATAAAGTCTGAGGACGTAGCGGAGTTTGTCTTTATTTGGTGAAATGAATAGCACGCCTGCCCTTGCGCCATCGATGTTGAGAGAACCATCGAAATACATCTTTCAGTATTTGAGTGACCCCTGATTGGGAGGTGTGCTTAGGTCTGTCCATTCAACTATAACATCGACCAGGGCCTAGGACCTAATAGTCGTACGGCTCTAGAACTCCAGGGAGTAGGGGTATAATTCCATTGCCCATTTGACAATTCATCCATTAGCGTCCTTGTTCCAGATGATGTCGCCGAGCAGAAAACTGGTCTTGACCACCACCCGATATCCGTCAAAGTAATGTTTCAACTTTCGGGATGTAATCAGGATGGTGTAGATTAGCTTCTAGATTTGGGGGTACCTAGATTTGGACTCGTTAAGTACCTCACTGATGGAGTAAACAGGGCGCTGAACTTTGTAGACGCGGTCGGGTTCCTCACGCTCGACCACGATGACTGTGGAGACCACGCGATCAGTGGCCCGCAACATAGAGAAAAAGGACGTCGTCTCTCTGAGGAGCAGTAAGGACTAGAGGAGAGGTAAGGAACTCTTTTAGCTGTGTGAAAGCAACATCTACCTCCTCCGACCAGACAAACTTCTCTGATGCCTTCAGTAATTTGAAGAAAGGAAAGCCCTTCTCACCGAGTCGTGAGATGAAGCGGCTGAGGGCGGCCATACATCCAGTGAGCTTCTGCATATCCTTGATGTTTTTCAGGGGCTGCATATCCAGAATAGCCCTAACCTTAGTTGGATTGGGGCATATGCCGTCGTGGCTGATAATGTTACCCAGCAATATACCAGATGGGACTCTGAGGATACACTTCTTAGGATTAAGCTTCCATTGGTACGTGTTAAGAGCCGTGAAAACCCGCTAGAGATTGTCGACCAGGGTATGGGCCTCCCTGGTTTTTACGACCACATCATCAACGTAGGCTTCAACAAGGTCATCCTTTATCTCGTTCTAGAGACAGTTCTGGATGGCACGCTGGTACGTGGCCCCGCGTTCTTGAGCCCGAACGACATTGTCGTGTAGCAATAGGCGCCGAAAGGTGTGATAAAAGACATCTTGATCTAGTCATCCTTGTTGAGAGTGATCTGGTGATAACAAGAGTAGCAATCGAGAAAGGACAGTAGCTCGCAGCCAGCTGTTGAGTCAATGACCTCATCTATGCGAGGTAAGCTGAAGGGGTCTTTAGGGCAGTGTTTGTTGAGATCAGTATAATCAACACACATTCTCCATTCATTATTCTTTTTGCGTACAAGCACCGGGTTGGCTAACCACTCTGGGTGATACACTTCTTTAATAAATCCGGCTGCTAAAAGCCATGTAACTTCTACCCTAATAGCCTCCTTTTTATCGCAAGCGAACCATCGTAGCTTCTGCTTGATGGGTTTAGCGGTCTTCGAGACATTCAAGGAGTGCTCGATCAGGTGCCGAGGTACACCGGGCATGTCCATAGGTTTCCATGCGAACACACTTACATTGTCCCTCAGAAACCTGATAAGCGTGTCTTCCTATTTAGGATCTAGATTGGCCCCGATAAGGGCAATCTTGCTGGAATCACCGTCGACCAGCTAGATCTCCTTATGGTACTTGGACTTGATGCTCTTGCGTGGGGCTTGTAGCTCTGGGATCTCTAGGTGGTCGGCGGGAGTCTTGGTGGTAGCGACCAAGGTTTGCTCCATGTGGATCGAGAGGTCGGTGGCTTTGGCCACTTTGAAACCTTCCTCTTCACAGGTATAGGCAGTGTAGACATTGCCTCTAAGAGTAAGGACGCCATGCTCGATAGGCATCTTGAGCACCAGGTATGAGTAATGTGGCACAACCATGAATTTGGTGAGCACCAGTCGACCAAGGATGGCGTGGTAGGTGCCATCGAAGTCCGCGACCATGAAGTTGACGTAGTCGGTGCAGAAGTGTTCTGCAGTCCCAAACTACATAGGGAGCATGATCTGTCCGAGAGGTATAGAGCTCTGTCTAATGAGGACACCCCAGAACTGTGCCTCGTAGGGTTTGAGATCAGCCTGGCGCAGCTTTAGAGCGGGCAAGCTATTGCGGAACAGAATGTCAATAGAACTACCACCGTCTATAAGGACCCTCTCGAACTGGACGTTGTTGATGCAGGGATCGAGTACGAGGGGAAATCGGCCAGATTCAGGAATTATGGCCCACCGGTCATCATGGTTGAAGGAGATTTCTCGGTGAGACCAGGCTAGAAACCTAGGGTCGGTGATGAGGTCATCGGCGTTGGTGATGCTCATGCAAGCTTGTTTGAGCAGTTTGCGCTCGCGCTTAGACTCTAGAGACACCTTTCCGCCAAAGATGGAGTGGACGGTTTTGGTGGGAGCGACATATTGATGATGAGGATCTCTGTCCTGTTTGTCATCATCATCATCACCATCTCATCGTTGTGCGTCGTCATGGGCCTTTGCGGCGGCGTCGACAGTGAGCTGTTTGGCGTAGATGTTCTTGAGGAAGCGGCAATTCTCCATGGTGTGATTGGATTTGGGATGAAGCTAGTAGGGACCCTTCAGGGCCTTGTTGTAGTCATCCTGGTAATCACGGCGACCACTTGGCTTCTTAACCGCGTTGACTTCATGATCGTCCTCGCGGGGACGCTTGCCTCTAAAGGTATCACCGCGGTCACGCCACCGATCATGGTTGTCTCGGTGGTCACGGTTATCGTTGCACTGGTCACGACGATCGCGGTTGTCATTCTGACCACGGTCATCACGGTTGTCATCATGACGTAGTGGGTGTTCGGGGCGTGATGGCCCTCCCACGTCTTACTTGATTATCTTCTCGGCGTCATCTGCATCCGCGTAGTTTTTGGCGGTGGCGAGCAACTCGGAGACCGTGGCCGGCTGTTTCTGGAGCAGCTTACTTCTGAGGGTGTCGTGGTGATGGAGGCCCTTGATGAAGACCGAGACTGCCTCGTCATGAGAGATCTTGGGGATCTTGAGGCGTATCTGAGAAACGTCGGATGTAGTCGCGCAATGGCTTGTCCTTGTGATCATGTATGCGCTCGAGGTCATACTTATTGCCTAGCTGGTCACACATGGCAATGAAGTTGTCGATGAAGGCCTGCTTGAGTTGTGCCCAGCTATCGAACTGGTTCTCCGGCAGGCTCAAGAGCCACTGATGACCTGCTTGATCAAGAACAATTGGAAGATAATTAGCCATTACGTGTTCATCGCCCAAAGCTGATCGGACGGTGATCTCATAAAGTGTGATCCAGTTCTCAGGGTTCTCCTTGCCGTCGTACTTCCTGAGCTTTTCAAGCTTGAAGTTCTTCGACCATACAACTTGTCGAAGGCGAGAAGTGAACTGTTTCAGGCTGAGAGGACCGTGCTCGGTGTCATACTCAATGTGATGGACGTTCTCATTAGCTTGATGGTCGTTAGCGTGGCTAAGAATGCGGCTTCAGGTGTCACGAGGAGGGAGTTGCTGACGGAGATCGCAGTTGGGGTCTTGATTCACTTCCAGATCTCAATTAACGCAGCGATTGTAGTTGTCATCTCGACGACCACGACCACCTCTGTGGGCAGCGTCACTGTCGCCATCGTTATTGCAACCACCATCGCCACCGCCATCTCCGCCATCACCGCCGCCACCACCGCCTCGAGGGTTGATTAGGGTGGACCATGTTGGCAACTTGGGTGTTCTAAAGCGCGATGACTCCGACTAGATGCAATTGACGTGCTTGAGGTGATCTGAGCTCGTTTTGCTAGCTTGACAGTTTGACCCATAGCAGCGATCAGATGTGCTCGGATGTCATCGCAGACCTGCTGGATTTCTGGTTGGTCAGGTAAGCGGTCCAAGTTGGCCATGGCGACAGCCACGTTGGCACTTGGAGTCCTAAAAACTTGGCGCTCGCCAACCGTGTCAAAGGCGTTGGCTAGATCTCTTGGTTGGGGTCCCCTCCGACACTCTTCTTCTACCTCCAGGCGACGGTGTTCGGCGCGGTCAGCGTTACGCTATTCGCGAAGCTGCCGTTGCTCGTCAGTTTCTCCCATGACTGCGGGCTCGTCATTGCTGACGTTGAGCACCATGTTACCACATCTTGGTGGGAACCTTGGGATCGGAGGGAAACCCAGAGAATACGGTAATGGATCCAGATCATATTTGTCGTCGAGGTGTTCAACCTCGGTATGGACGGAGCGCATAGATCTAGTGTTGGAGTCGCCATCCTCAGGAAGTGTATGAACAGAGCCTTCATGATGTTCTTGGACTCTGACCATGTTGACAACATTGCCTGGTGATGGTCGAGGTATATCCAGGAAGCACAAATCTGAAACATGGTCTCGCTCTGTGGGACCCACGAACAGATGAGGCGTACGATACGCGTACTCGGAAGAAGCGTTTTTTAGACCATATGGGAGAGCCTGGCAATCCTCTGTCAGGAGCCTGAGGCCGGGTGTAGGAACCGGGCGAAGGGCTACCATACGTCCTTTAGGAGTAGCAGTGACCACTAGATCTATATCAAGTCGTGTTGGGCGGCAAGCCCAAACTAGTTGGGTAGATCTGTTGTGGTGGAGAGGTACCTGCTCGGTAGATTGATTTTGAATTGAATCTACTAAAGTTAGGGTTTGAGAGAGCTTATGGCCGACCTGGTCGATAGCTTCGATTAGGTCGGTGTTGTCGATCATCTTTCTAGGGTGGGGAAGTGGTCGATGAGTTGTCGGTGTGGTCGGAGCCATTGCTGGGGTGGTTGGAGCCATAGCCAGCATGGTTGGAGCCGTTATTAGGGGTGGTCGAAGCCATAGCCAGTGTGGTCGGTGCCGTAGCCAATGAAGACGTGGTCAACGCAGATCGGATCTATGTCTCCTCCGTGGCAGTGGCAGTGAAGCTGTTGACGCCGGTGGTCCAGGTGATCTGGCCAATGGTGAACGAGAGACTGTCCACCACGGCCATGAAGTCAGGGATGATGACCATCTTGCTTGCCTGGGAAGCTGTACGCACACCCCCTACCTGGCGCGCTACTGTCAATGAGATATGGTCTGTAGTCTACCAAGAGGTATGCCCAAGGTAGTAGATTGTCGGCAGACAAGTGCGCAAGTGACGAACTAGATGGTGACGTAAGACAACACACGAGGTTTTTATCCAGGTTCGGCTGCCGTGAGGGCGTAATACCTACATCATGCGTTAGATTGTATTGTTGTGTGTATTAAGATGTGTTTTGATGGGGTCCCCTGCCCGCCTTATATAGTCTGGGGGCAGGGTTACAAATCTAGAAACTAATCCTAGTTAGTTACAATTGTCATAGCTGTCTGGATAAGAATTCCTATTCTAACCGACCAGGATCTTGCTTGATCTCCAAGTTTATTTTCCTTCCTTGCGCGGGACACCGAGCAGATCGACCGGGCCATGTGTCATCCTTGTCATGGGCTGAGCCCACTGATCTAAGCCAGCCTAAGTCTAGCCGTAGGGTTATAGGGGTTAATACCCCCATAGTGGTGGACTAAGATTGAGATAGAGGATCTGGAGAATCCCACCGTGGCTGAAGAAGTGCTCCTCCAAAATAATGACATTGCTCTTAGTGCCATTCATGATGCTATTGATGAGAGGATATTTGAGCAAATCAAGAACATTGAGATGGCTCATGAGGCTTGGAAGAAGTTGGTAGAATCATTTGAGGGCACCAAGGCAATAGAGGGTGCAAAGGCATATATTCTCAAGGAGAAATTTGCTAGCTTCAAGATGAAGGAAGATGAGAGTGTGCCGAACATGTTCCATCGGATGGAGGTGCTTATCAATAATCTCAAAGCACTTGGTGAGAAGGTGGAGGACAAGGACTTCTCTTATAAGTTCTTAAGATGCTTACCCGTAAGATTCAGCATGTTAGTTACCTTGCTAGTGAGGACCAGTTTGGACACCATGACACCAAACCAAATCTTGGGAGATATCATGACTGGTGATGCTTATAGAGATGATGATGATGAGAAGGAAGAAAAGAAGGAGATGAAAGATGAGAAGAAAGATGAGAAGAAGAAGAGTGTGGCATTCAAAGCCACATCATCATCAAAGGGCAAGGCTAAGCAAGATACATCAAGTGAAGATGACGATTCAAGCTTTTGATGATATGGATGATGAAAAGATGACTCTCTTTGTGAAGAGATTTGGCAAGTTTATGGTGAAGAAGGGCTACCGTGCTAGAAGGAAGAAGTCTTCATCCAAGAATAAAGAAGAGTCAAGAAGATGCTTCAAGTGTGGAAGCAAGGATCATCTTGTTGCTCAATGCCCATACAATAGCGACAATGATGATGATGACAAGAAGAGCAAGAAGAAGGACAAGAAGAAAAAGAAAGAGAAGATGGACAATATGACCATCAAGAAGAAGAAGAAGAGTGGTTCATATGTGGTCACTTGGGATAGTGATACTTCCTCAAGTGATGATGATGATGATAGTGATGATGACAAGACCACCAAGAAGAAGGCTCTTGCAAGCATTGCCATACAAGAGAAGCCTTCTCTCTTCAACACTCCATCAAGCTTCATGGCTAAGGCCACTAAGGTACAAACTTGTGATGATGGATGTGATGATGAGGAACATGATAATGAAAGTGAAAGGGACAATGATGATGAACCAACTAAAGATGAACTATTTGACATGTTAGATGATGCTAAGGAACATTTTGACATTAAGAGAAGGGAATGCAAACACTTGCGAAAGGAACTAAAAGCCCTTAAGTAAGCCTTTGATGAGCTCAATCCATCTCATAAGATGCTAGAGGAAGCCCATGAGAAGATTGGCAAGGCTCACAAGAGGCTTGAAAAAGCTCATTCTCTTTACTTAATGAGCAAAATGAGAAGGAGCATGTTATAACATGTGACAAAGGCTTAACTTGTGATATAATTGATGAATCATTCTATAAGTCTATCATTGTTGCTCCCACTAACCCTTCTTATAGCACATCCACTTTCACCTCACCTATGAGTGATGGTTTCACTTGTGATGCCTCACTTATGGTTGAGAATGAGACCTTGAAGAAGGAGGTTCTTGATAGTGGATGCACTCAACACATGACCGGTGATGCAAGAATGTTCAGCTCAATCAACAACAATGATAGTAATGGCTATGATAGTATCACTTTTGGTGACAATGGCAAAGGCAAGGTCAAAGGGCTTGGTAAGATTCTAATATCCATTGACTTGAGCATATCCAATGTGTTGCTAGTTGAGAGCTTGAACTTCAATTTGCTATCCGTGGCTCAATTGTGTGATATTGGATTTAAGTGCATATTTAGAGTAGATGATGTAGAGATCATAAGTGTAGATGGCTCTAACTTGATCTTTAAAGGCTTTAGATATGAGAATCTATACTTGATTGATTTCAATGCTAGTGATGCTCAATTGTCAATATGCTTATTCACTAAGTCTAGTATGAGTTGGTTATGGCATAGAAGACTTGGTCATGTTGGAATGAAACAATTGAATAGATTGGTTAAGTATCACTTGGTTAGAGGCTTGAAAGATGTTGTGTTTGAAAAGGATAAACTTTGTAGCTCTTGTCAAGCCAGCAAACAAGATGGAAACACCCATCCTAAGAAAAGCATGATGAGCACTAGTAAAGCATTTGAGTTATTGCACATGGATTTGTTTGGGCCAACATAATACACTAGCATTGGTGAAAACAAATATGGCTTTGTGATAGTGGATGACTACACTAGATACACTTGAGCATTCTTTCTAGTGGACAAGAGTGACGTGTTTGCAACTTTCAAATCATTTTTCAAAGGCATTCAAAATGAGTTTGAAACAACCATCAAGAGAGTTAGAAGTGACAATGGTAGTGAGTTCAAGAACACTAGAATTGATGAGTTGTGTGATGAATTTAGAATTAGACATCAATTCTCGGCCAAGTACACTCCACAATCAAATGACCTTGTTGAGAGGAAGAATAGAACACTCATTGATATGGCAAGTTTATGCTATAATGTGAGTCAATCTTTTTGGGTCGAAGCAATCAACACGGCTTGCTATTGTAACAACCACCTCTATTGTCACCCATTAAAAGAGAAGACGCCATATAAGCTCTTGAATGGTAGAAAACCCAACGTTGCATATTTTTGGGTCTTTGGCTACAAATGTTATATCTTGAAGAAAGGCACTAGATTGGACAAGTTTGAGAAGAAGTGTGATGAAGGATTCTTACTTGGATACTCAACTACAAGCAAAGCATATAGAGTTTGAAATTTGGCAGTGGTACTCTTGAGGAGGTACATGATGTTGAATTTGATGAAACCAAGGATTCCCAAGATGAGAATGGGAATCTTGATGATGTTAGAGGCATTCAACTTTCAAATGCCATGAAGAACATGGATGTTGGTGAATTGAGGCCTAGGCAAGTGATTGATGATGAAGATGATCAAGTGCAAGTGATCTCTAACTCAAATGTGCAAGTTGATACGAATCAAGTGTAAGTGGCTCTCATGACAATGTGCAAGATCAACAAGTGACTAGTACATCATTCAACCCAATGATCAAGCAAGGGCAAACAATCAAGTTCCAATACTCCAACCAACCAATATTATAAGAGATCATCCATTGGACACTATAATTGGAGATATTTCTAGAGGTGTGCAAACTAGATCAAGATTGACTTTATTTTGTGAGCATTTCTCATTTGTGTCATTCATTGAATCAAAGAAGATAGAAGAAGTATTGAGAGATGTGGATTGGGTTAATGCAATGCATGAAGAATTGAACAACTTTCCTAGAAATCAAGTATGAGAATTAGTTGAAAGACCAAAGAACCACAATGTGATTGGAACCAAATGGGTCTTTAGAAACAAGAAAGATCAAGATGGGATAGTTGTAAAGAACAAAGCAAGATTGGTAGCACAAGGTTATACTCAAGTTGAAGGCCTTGACTTTGGAGAAACATATGCCCCAGTTGTTAGATTGGAAGCAATTAGAATCTTGCTAGCCTATGCTGGTACCCACAACATCAAGCTCTATCAAATGGATGTCAAGAGTGCATTTCTCAATGGCTACATCAATGAAGAAGTTTATATTGAGCAACCTCCCGATTTTGAAGATGACAAGAAGCCCAACCATGTGTACAAGTTGAAGAAGACATTGTATGGCTTGAAACAAGCACCTAGAGCACAGTATGAGAGGTTGAAAGACTTCCTCCTCTCTAAAGTGTTCATGTTGGGCAAGGTTGACACCACTCTTTTCACCAAGAAGATTGGCAATGACTTATTTGTGTTGTAAATCTATGTTGATGACATCATATTTGGATCAACCAATCAAGAATTTTGTGAAGAGTTTGGAAAGATGATGGCTAATGAGTTTGAGATGTTCATGATTGGAGAGTTGAGCTACTTCCTTGGTCTTTAAATCAACCAATTGAAGAATGATACATTTGTGAGTCAAGCAAGTACATCAAAGACATGCTCAAGAAGTTTGGCATGAATGACAGCGAAGCAAATTAGTACACCAATGGGAACAAATATAAACTTGGATAGTGATGCAAGTGGCAACATGGTGGATTAAAAGTTGTATTGGTCTATGATTGGAAGCCTACTCTATGTAACCACAGATCACTTGTTTCATGGTCATCAAAGAAGCAAAATAGTGTTGTATTATCAACCACCGAAGCTGAATACATATCCACCGGTAGTTGTTGTGCACAAATTCTTTGGATGAAGGCCACCTTGAATGACTTTAGAATCAAGTTCAAGAAAGTGTCATTGCTATGTGACAATGAGAGTGCTATCAAGCTCACCAACAATCCGGTTCAACATGAAAGAAAAAAGCACATTGATGTCCGCCACCATTTCATAAGAGATCATCAACAAAAAGGGGACATTTGCATTGAGAGTGTGGGCACCAAAGATCAACTTGCTAACATATTCACCAAGTCACTAGATGAGAAAGAGGTTTTGCAGGCTAAGAAAAGAGTTGAACATATTGAATTTCTCAAATATGTGTTGAGCACCCCCCACTTATATGACATGCCTCTCATTCGAGCTACCAAGGTAAAAGATGATTGGCTTGCATACATACATTGCTAAGGACTTGTTTAGTGTATCTAGTCATTCCTCATGTATTATAGGCTCATTCATGAAAATAAAATAAATTTGATGCTTGTATGGTACCACTATTGCTTCTATGCTTAACTTGATCCAGTGGTAACATATGACATGTTTGTGGGCTTGTGAACCTAGTGTTTGATATAGAAAATGAGCTACAAGTGTTTAACTCAACATGGTTGTTGACGGTAGTTAAAGTATACCGGGAACAGTCAACTTTTCTTCCATAAATGATCAAAATGGATAAATACTATAGAGTAGGAGGTTATCACTGACAGTTTCCATGAGTTTTGGTGAATCTATATTTTTTGCAGGATTTATATAGAAAATCATCAAAGAGGACCGAAATATCAAAAGAGATCGCGGGATCATTTCATCACAAATACATGGGAAGGTTCTAGAGGACACTAGAGGACTCCACGCTGAGGGAGGGGATTAGACCCTGCTAGGTGGGGCCGGCCGGCCCCACCCCTGTGCCACCCGGCCCCCTATGGTGGGAAGCCACCATGAGCTTCTGGAGTATTCTTCCACCGCCTCCAAGAATGCATCTCATCCATACGTGAAGTCAGTTTGATCCAAGGGCTCATATTCAACCTCCTGGGCTATAAATAAAGGGCAAAACCCCCCTTGAAGTCAAGTCAGATCCAAAGCCAGAAACCCTAATTTCTATTTCATCAGGATCTAGACCAGCAATCAAGAGAAGATTAGTCCTCCATAGGATTTAGTCTTAGTTAGAGATAGAGAGAGATAGAGTGCAAGAGTAGAGTTCTAGAGGAGTTCTGGCCTGTCGGTGCTCTCTCTTCTGCTGTATTCTGTGGGATCAAGTTCTTCTAGAGCTTGCTTCTAAGATTCTTTGGTAATCAACTTCTGATTCAAGTAAGCAATTTGTCTCTATTGTTCTTTAAGTTTGCAACTCTCTTTTGAGTGCTTTGATCTTGGTAGCTCCTTGATTGAACTAGTATTCGTAGTGTAAGCGTGGTGCTTAGACTAGGGTTACTTGTGAATATCCCCTATTGGTTAGAAGGTGGTAGATCACGTAGGTGACAGTTGTGTTGCGTCCTTTGCAGTCCATCTCCCGTCGATAGAATTTAGTAGGCCAGATGGTGCTCGTAGGGAAGGAACTATGATTTTATTCCTTAGGAGACATCTTCCACAAATTGAGCATTAGTTGACAAAGTTTATCGAGATTGGAACTAGACAGTCCTTATTAGTCTTCTTTATTCCCCTTTATTATCAGACATTGATTGTGAATTTGGATTAAGTTTATACACCAGCTAGTTAGAACACACTCACAAACTATTCCTTTGGGTTCGATATTAAAACTGGGATTATCTTGGTGAAGTGCTACAATGGGATAGATTTATCTGTGCGCTTGCGGATACCTTATAACTTGTGTGCATTTAATTTATACCAACAATGGTACAGATAACCCTTTTTGAAGGTGTGAAGAAGTTTGTCCTTGGATCAAACCGAGTTAAATATCTTTGGCAAGTGTTCTAGATTGAACTAAATTTAGGAAAATGATCCTCACCCCATTGATTGACATTGATAATCTTAACCTACCTAAAATTGAACCTTTGTGGTCATTGATGACAAAGGGGGAGAAGTATTGTACAAAGATAGTGAAAAGATAAGAAAGGGGAGAACTTTGACATAGGGGGAGAAATATGACAAAGGGGATCAATTAAAATTTGAGCACACAAGTAGGGGGGCAAGCTCATAAATTTGATTGATGCATTTGAATATGCATTTCATATGTTTGCTTGCATGTCACAAGTTTTTAAATTAAAATTCCATGCTTGTGTGGTGTATGCTAGCTATAGGTTTGGATGGTGAAATGAAAACCTAGGATGCATAGGTGATAGTTAGATGTGCCTTGCATTTGTTGTCACAAGTGGTACAAGAGCCTTGCTTCTAATGTTGATCTCATGAGGTATCTAGTATTTGTGTCTTGCAAGTGCTATCTAACTAGCAATGGTGCTAAGGATGGTATATTTGGTGCACTCCGATTGGTATCACGCTTCAAAGGTCCATCTCTTATACCTTAGTATCATTTGGTAGACATTGCCCTTCCACATTTCCAATCTATGCATATGTGCAAGCTTCTATCCAAACTCTTAGCACATACATAGGGGAGCTAATGCTACCATTTGGAGTTCATGAAACTTGTCCATATCCTTTTACACATGGTAAATATGCTTGGGCAAGCAACATGGATTCAATTGAATTTCAATTCATATCTTTGTGAAATAGTTGTCATCAATTACCAAAAAGGGGGAGATTGAAGGCTCTAGTTTGGTTTTGGTGAATTGATGAAACCCTAAGTGCTAACCTAGTTTATCAAAGTGATCTTGAGATAGGTAGCACGTTCCAAGTGGTGAAGCAAATGGTGATGATCATGATGATGGTGTAACCATGGAGATGATCAAGTGCTTGGACTTGGAAAAGAAGAAATAGACAAATAAAAAACTCAAGGCAAAAGTGAAACTTAATAGGAGCTTTTTAGTTTGGTGATCGAGACACTTAACAAGTGTGATCACATTTAGGATCGATAGCCATACTATTAAGAGAGGTGAAACTCATATCGAAATGTGGTTATCAAAGTGCCACTAGATGCTCCAACTCATTGCATATGCATTTATATTCTAGTGAGTGCTAACACCCTTGAAAATGTTTGTGAAAATATGTTAACACATGTGCACAAGGTGATACACTTGGTGGTTGGCACATTTGAGCAAGGGTGGTGAAGTTTGTGGAGTTGAGGAGGTCATTGAGAGTGACCGGACGTAGGACCTAACCCTGGACCTGCACATCCAGTCAGCTCTGCAGTGTAGTGCGCGGTGTCGGTCTTTGACCGGACGCAACATAGTAAAAGTGACCGAATGTGCAGGGCCTACGTTCGGTTAGGGCTGACGTACGCTGACGCAAGCCTTTGTGAGAAGCAAAGGAGGACTGGACTCTGACGTGCATTCGATCGCAGGAGAGCGGATGCGTCCGGTCGCGTTTTCGTGGCTCTAGAACCTCTATGGAAATGACCTGACACTAGGAAGCCATGGAGAGTGACGTGTCCAGTCAATACTAAGTTGCGCGGGCGCGCGCGTGGGTATGACTGGCACTAGCGCTTCTGATCCTGTGTTTGGTGCGTCCGGTCGCCACTTAACTCGTTGGCGCAGCTGGAATCGACCGTTGGAGATCAGTGAACAACGTTGAACGCGGGGGACATGTGGACGGCAGTGTGCAACCAGAGGCTAGGGCATCTGAGTCTGATCGTTTGGACCTGCACGTCCAATAGCCCCGAGCAGGGCTCTGTGGTGAGCCCAACAACACTATTTTGTGGGGGCTCCTATTTAATCCCCATGGCTAGCTCAAGCTCACTCTCTTGGCAGTTTGCATTGACATAGCAACCTTGTGAGCTTAGCCAAAGCCCTCCCACTCATCTCCATTAATGATACATCAGCTTTATGAGATTGGGAGTGAATCCAAGTGCTATACTTGAGTGATTGCATCTAGGGCACTTGGTGTTCATGTTTTGCTGTGGGATTTACTTGTTTCTCTTGGTGGTTGCCACCACCTATATGGCTCGGTGCGGCGAGGACCATCGAGCGAAGGTCGATGATTATCTCCGGCTCTGATCATGGTGATCGTGATGGGTTCTTGACCTTTTCCTGGCGGAGAGCCAATAGGTACTCTAGTGGATTGCTTGTGGTTTGTATGATCCTCATCTTGTGTTGGTTATGTGGCACCCTATTGAGGGCTTGGCGTGTGATGCCAATTAGCGCGTGAACCTCCAAGTGAGTGAATCACCATAACAAGGACTAGCTTGCTGGCAAGCAAGTGAACCTCGATAAAAAATCTCGTGTCATCATTGTTTCGAGGATTTCATGGTATTCATTGTGATTGATTGGCTCACTCCTCGATACGTCGGTATAAACATCACTACTTCTCTTGTATTTACATTCTTAGTGTAGAGAGCTAGCTTGTGTCGGGTCTAGTGGTTAGTGAGGCTCTTTAGTTAGTCTTTGAGAGCTCATTAACTTAGTATAGTGACATAGCCTTTGTGTGCATAGAGATTATAATCACTAGAATTGTGGTAGGTGGCTTGCATTTTTAGTAGGCTAGCGCAACATTCGCTTTGCCTCATTATTGTCTAACCACTTTGCTTAGTGTTGTTGTAGAAATTTTTATAGGTTATTCACCCCCCTAGCCATTAGGACCTTTCAGGATGCCAACCAACCGCGAAGCCTCCATCATTGCGTCTTGTGGGAGAGCAACCGTTTGACTCTCTTTAAAATGAACAATAGGCTGTAGAGAGCACCCCCGACTAGGGAATTCTCTCATACATATGTACCAGCCGATCCCTACTCACCGACAGCACGTAGAGCGAGCAATGGGGCACTGGTCATCTGGCAAGTATTCCACCGACTACGAAGACGAGGATAGCGAGAAGTTGAATCAACCAACACCGAGCCCTAAGCACGAGGAGGAGCCCGCCGAAGATGATGGGAGCCCACCGACGATGAGGAGGAGGCAGCGCTATAGGTGGCAGAGGAGGAGGAGGAGGAGGCGCCGGTGGAGGACATGGACAACAAGAAGCGCAGGCTCAACCCTCCATCCCCCAACACGATCATGAAGGACGAGGATGACTCCTCATCGGAGTAGGATGACGTGGAGGGCGGCGACAACAATGATGGTGGGGGCAGCGACGTCGATCAGTAGGTTTAGTTAATTAGTACAGTAGCAGTAGGTCTAGTACTAACTAGTAGTAGTACAATGGCGGGTGCGTTGTAGTGCACTTTTGGTCTATTTTGAATGGCCTCATGTACTAGATAAATATTAGGAATTAGGAATCAATATAATGGTGGTTTTAACTATTTTTGAGTGCTTTTCATGTATTTTGAAATGTGCTTTTGATGAGGGCGCACAGGTAATGGCTTTCTTTGAACAGTGAACAACATTGCGATGAAATGAGCAAACTGATATAAACACTAAACAAACACTAAATAAACAAGCGCACTACCAATTATAGATTGAGATACATCAGCATTATTGACATCTAGATACATACCACAATTAACTAAGTTCAAACCATCGCCTAACTCATCTTGTTGCCCTTCTGCTTCTGCACCATTTTTTGCATGTCTGGCCTGTGGCAAAATGAGGGGGATGGACTGTCCTTTTGTTGTTGATTTTGCATGTCCAATATAAAATAGCTGGCCAGACACCTAATATATGCTCTGGCCTCATCTAATACAACATGGCTAGATTGTGCTTTGGTGGCATAAAAGATTAGGCACCTATTCCAGGGTTGGTTTTGCAGAGCTAGGCATGGCTACATGCAAAATAAGAGGAGAGCAGTGCTACTAGAAAGATAACATAACATCAAACTAGACTTCATATATATGTGGAGTGCAGCAACGATATGAGTTCAGACTACATAACCATGCCTTCATCGACCATAACAAGAGGAGAAATGTGCCACACTAGTCATACAACTACTACATAAACATACTAGTTCTAACTACAGATGATTAACATGACTTCGTAGTAGTAATGAGCACCAGGCAGCATACTCATCCTAACTACAAATGTTTACATGACTTCATACTACTAATTAATTCAATGAGCGGTGCCATCCCATAGCTCTAAGCAAGTCA
Organism: Saccharum hybrid cultivar R570; assembly: GCA_038087645.1. Classification (NCBI taxonomy): domain Eukaryota; kingdom Viridiplantae; phylum Streptophyta; class Magnoliopsida; order Poales; family Poaceae; genus Saccharum; species Saccharum hybrid cultivar. Next base: position 1,825,144 of record JAQSUU010000810.1, read on the forward strand.
TGCAACAAGGGTACCAATAGGCATGATCAAAATCCAACGCCTGCAAGGTAAACATGCCTGGGTTGAAACTAGCAAACCTCTCCGCTGCGTTGAACCAGAGGATCACTTCACCCGCTCCCGTCGTGGGGCGCTGGGAGCCGATCCGGCAAAGGCGAGCTAGACCACAATGGGGCCACCTCTATGGAGCCCTCAGACATGTCCTCGGTGGATAGCGAATGGGACCGTGATGTTGCAGGAGACCCGCTCCCGCCTTGGGGCACCGGGAGCAGATCTAGCGACGGCGAGCTCGAACACGACGGTGCCACCAATGATGCGTGAGGTGGATCGCATCGAGAGCGGTAGTGGCGAGCGAACCACCAGTGCCGGTGGCATCAACGTCATCATTGTGGGTGACGAGGAGACCAATGCCAACCTAGGGGACGATGTGTGGGACCACAATGGTGCTTGCGATGACGGCGAGGTGGACCACATCGGGAGCGGCAGTGGCAAGTGAACCACCGGTGCCAGTGGCATTAACATCATCATTGTGGGCGACTGGGAGACAAATGGCAGCCTAGGAGATGGAGTGCGGGAGCACGACAGGTACCAACAGTCAAGAAGAGTACGAATAGGCATTGAAGCGGGGTGCGCCAGTGCATTGGAGGAAGCATGGACCGAAGCCCGGCCATGGTTCCTCGAGGAGGACCTGGAGCGCTTCATGGGGACGGCCTTCATGGGAACCTATGGAAAGGCGGAGGTGGGGACTTTGTGAGGTAGTGCGAGGCCAGGCCTCTTGGCAGTGCAAGGGGGAGTGAACCTAGGATTTGTACACACAGTGATGCCAGGGCTGGAACAGGCTTCTGACATGATTGCATGACATTCATCATTACTAGTACTATTCGAGTAGTGAATATTTTAGATGGTCAAACCTTCTGTCGTCCGGTGAAGTATACAGTGCAGTCCATTCCAAGTAGTCGTAGGCTCATGGTGGCTAAGGGGCAATAGCTAGCTAGAGATGGCTATATGGTTTCATAGGTTCTGATCGTCTACACACCCTCGGCTATGTTTGAAGCTGCCATAGATGGTGCAGCTCCTATTTGTAGCACAGCCAATCAGGCAAAAGTTCTACTCAGCCGAGTACAAGAGTTGCATGTTCAGCCGTTCAAATTTATGCTGCTTGGACTATCAGGCAAATATACGGTTTACAAGAAATGGGTAAACGTCATTTCATCTAATATCATGGAGGGACATGGTTAGGGGAAAAGTTATGAGCGAGAAGGTTGGGAAAATGCAAACGGGTGAGGGAAGGGGGGAGCCAAAAGGTAGGCAATTGATGCAATGCTATTGGATGAGGGAAGGGGATGAGAGTGAAGCGAATGCGGCAGGAAAGCTGGACATAAGAAGTGAATTGAGAGAAAGAGCTTTTGACCACCATGACACGCTTGACACCTGAATGCTTGGTGTGGTTGTGATAGGTCTTTTCTGTACTTATTTCACTCCAATCCAAGCAGTCACAGCAGTCGAGGGGCAGACTGATTGCTACTCTGTATGACACTTTATTCTATCCTATGAGATCAAATACTTAGCAGGCAGACTTTCTTGCGTTCGTAGTAAAAGTCAACAGCTATGGCTTCTCCATTTTGCATTAGATCGAGGCAAGACATGTTTAGATGAACTCCTCAATCCATGGTTGTTTCAAGGTCAACAAATTTTAAATTTTATCGAAGACACGAGTTGGCCTCAATAGAGATCAAAGGCACTCATGAATGTTTAGCATATTATAGATCAGATCAAAGACAACTAGAAAGAAATCTGCAGTGAAAAGCAATCAATAGGAGCTACAAACCAGCTACAAAATGACCAAAGGACCAGAGCTACACCACACTTAATATAGTTTAACCCACCTAATACAAAGTTCAACAAAAATTAACACCAACACGCAAATAAGAGTTCACATATTTGCAAGGGCATCCCACAGGTCAAACCTATTCATGACTACTAATACTACAGATACGTCCCATAGATAGGGTCGAGGCTAGCATGCAGGATCAGCTCCACATCCACCTTCGCTAAGACGACATTGGCGGCCGGCTTGAGCTCTCGACTAGATCGACGATGTCATCATCCTTCGATCCTAGCGGAAAAACCCTGCTCCGCCACCCAGACGTTCACCACTGCGCCAATCTAAAGCTGGGCAGCAGCTGCACCATGGTAGCCCCCTGACGAATGCCTTCGATCACCATGGCTTGAAGGTGGACCAGTAGAGCTCGGAGGCGCTCCTATGCAGCGACTGAATTGTACTGTTTCCACGGGGAAGGTCGCGTCACAGGCGGCTTGTGCGCATAGTTGCATGGACTAGACCCGCATCCTCAATTCCATAAGAAGGTTCATCATGTTATGGGCCTACTCATTGACCATCGCCCAGTCGGCTCGTGCCTAGGAGGCCTCATTCTCGAAAACTTGAAGTGCGTCGTGCACAACATCTCGGCATTCAGCTTGGGCGATGACAACAACGCTTGGACCTTGTGGTAATCCTTCAGTAATTGGTGGTAGTTTGCATCATCTGAGTATTCACGCTCTTCTGACGATTTGCCCACTTCAGAACTAGAGGGTTGTGCGGGGACACATGGGCTCGGCGGCGGCGAGCAGCGACAAGATGACTCTCCGGCAACACCGGGGGAAAGCCCCATGGCTAGGGATGGCGCCATCATAGAGAAAGTGCTGCACAATGCAAGGCAAGTTCAAGCCCATATAGGATAAGGGGGAGAGCGATCGGATTGAGAATGCAAATGACTTATACCAAACTGACTGGCGTAGCATGGCACAAAATCACGGGTGGCTGCCCCCATCAGTGGATGCCTCATGGGGACGCTTTCTGAGCATGACTATAGATGAAGAACCGGGCTCCGGGGCCAACAAGGCTCGGTATGCCGTCACGCCCACGTTCACCTGTTGAGAAAGTACGCACATTCCAAATAGTAGTTAAATTAAATAGCATGAACACATACTAGCTAGTGTGAGAATTGCTCGCATATTTGAGTTAAATGAAGATAAACAACATGAATAGTGATACGGTGATGATCCACTTTTGAAGGGGGAACTGGTGGTGGGTCAGAGACCATGCTAACGAGAGGTCCATGTTGGCAATTGTTAACGTGCACAGAAAATTCCGCAAGCGCACGGATACCGTTATAGCTTTTACCCAGGAGTATTCCAGAGTATCGTATTTATCCATAGGGAAACCATGGTTAAAGAAGCTAATAATTCACCATCATGCATCTACTAACTTAATATACCAACTAGACTAAAGTAGGGGTAATGATAAAGATAGGAGTTATGCATAATGATACACACATAGGAGAATTCTATGATAAAAGAGTAGCATAGCTAAATTGAGAGGACATTGGGAGAGTTCATGGTTCCTAAATTCTTCTCTATTACTTTGGTTCTATGATAACTAAAACATAGGTAGATATAGCAATCACACAATAACACTTTGGAGCAACAGTACCTTTCTGAATCTCGAAAAGACTAGGAAGGGGTAGTCGGGGGAAGGCTGCCAAAAAGCCCTACGAACACCAATCCGAACGTGGTGCGGATTACAAAGGCCTGGTCAGAGCTGTCACCTCTGGGGCTACCACAACTATCTGTGGGACTGGGTGCAATCTCAGGTAACTTATAGTCTAGACACCATGTCTACACCAGCGATTACTACTCTAGTCACACGTGATAACTAGTGCACTCAATATGAGCGGAGATCCCATGCAAAAGTATAACAACTATACCAACCACACATATGAAGACATAAAAGTAAATAGAGAAGATAAATATATTAAAGCATAAGTCTTGCAAAGGTAAGATACAAAGATATACCAGACCTTCGAAGAATTCTCCAGAATCTGAGCGTAGCCCGACTCTCCCTAACTCTCAACTAGAACTAATCTACTACATTGGAGAGTCTAGCCCTAATTCTCTAGTGTTGTGCCTTGATCTAAATGAGAGATGGCCTCCTAGAGGGGGTAGGGGCATCCTTATATAGGCCGAGGTGGAGTAGAGGCCAAGTAACTGCCATGTCATCAATCTGTGTGACCTCCCTCAACCACTGTTGGATAAACCAACTTCAATTGGATGTAGATGGGACCCTAGGAGGCGTAGGAGGAACATTCCAGAAGCTTAGGGAAAGGAAGTGCAGCCAAGGGCCGGCCGACATAGGGGTAGGGCCGACCAGCCCCACCTGTCAGCCAATCAGGGTCTGCTTCGGTCTGGTGTCTTCTCGTGTCCTCTGGAACCTTCTACTGTTTGTGTGGTCGCGGATTGATATCTTTTTATTCCAAACTCCTTATATAGCAAGTAATATATCCATTTCAATCGCCTCGATGAGCCCTTCACAATGGTGCACTCCAATTCATCATTTGAGATACTTTTATTCTATAAAAAATTGCATATCCTACAAGACAAAAGAGAGCACCAAAACTTGTGGAACTTGTTAGAATCAAATCCTAGTTCTATGTGTATTCTTTCATTTGTACCATTTCTTATGCTTATTTAACTATAAAATATTGACATTATCCAACGTCAACAAGCTCCCCTAATCTTACCCTTTGCTAGTCCCTTAGCAAAGCCAAACTTAGCAAACTTGGAAAAAGAACTTGAAGCTTTTGGAAATTTTGGAATAACTCCTAAAAAGTACACATGCATTCAAACAAAAATTATCCTCTGGATTCTGATCTGACTTTCAAACTTACCCATATTACCTTTAACCATGGAGCATCTTAGCCTTCACTTGGGTCTTGAGTAATTGAAAGACAGAACAATCAAGTCAAGCGTTGTGTCTCTAGCTCTTTGCTCAACCATTATTCCAGAGTTTTGCAAGTTTTCAAAATAAAACTCAGAGCTTCTATTGTATGACACTCTCAGATCTCTCAATATATGTGGTATTTGTGGATCCTTACCAAGGCATTAATAATGTTATGCCTTTCTCTTCCTACAACTAAAGCTTATGTGGAGCTCATAGGAGTGGAGAAAACATAATAATAGTTGCAAGCATGCCTTTTCATGTATTGTAAAGTCAAATAATGGATCCAAAGAGAGTTAAGTCATACAATCAAGTCAAGATGTGCATGTGTATAGAGTATGATGGATATATGATAGGTGTATATGGTGGCTAATCCTAATTCTACTATGCTCCTTGAAATATACCTCTCTTTTGAAATTTGAAGAACACTTTACAAAGAAAACATGGGCTATCTTATTCATCAGCATTTTTTTCTTTTTAGGCGGGCATCAGAGTACCCATTGTTTTATTCTCTTGGACACTTGTCCATTTTTTCCAATACTCTTTTTTTTCTTCTCTTTTCATGAATAACTTTTGCATAGCCCTATGTCTCTTTCTACAACAAAACTTTGGAGAGATATCAACAAGAACTTGGGGTATTTATTGGGGCTGTCCTATAGGGTATATTTTTGGGTGTTTACTCTCAGTGTAAGAGTAAAATATTTTTAGGTGGATCTAGATGGAATGGAAAATGATTGTGCCTACTCCCAGTGTAGTAATAGTGCATATGTGAGTGGTGTGTACGTGATCTTGATTTTAACAGCATGACAAACCTCTTATAAGGCATCAACAAAGCTTGACCAAACTCAATGCAAAGCAAGCATCATATAAGTGTGGAAGGTTTCCTATTCTAAATATCATATATGGCTTTGGTAAGAATTCAAGCTTTTTCATACAGGAGCTCATCATGTAAGATTTTAAGTTTTCAAAAGATAAATCTCCATAATTCTAGTATCACTAGGAACAAGATAAATAGCAGCTCAAACTTTTTTATATCATATCCATCAATTACCTAAACTTATCTCAAACATATGCTACCCACAAGTTTCAGATTCAGAGCAAATTCTTCTATCAAACCCAATCCAAAACTCAAGAGAATTCAAGGTTGAATACTAGGTACTTGAAAGGAATTACAGCAAAGCAAGCATTCATCATTTTATGACTCTTAAAAATAAAAATTCTAAACACACTCTTCATTTTTTTCAATGTTTAAGATCACACCTTAATATATATAACTAGCTAGATAAACTTTTATTTGGTTTTAATTTGTTATTCATCTTTTTATTTCTTTTGATTGACAGAAGCAAACTCAAATATAGTAAACTAAAAAGGGAAAGAAATACTTAGCTAGATACACGGGGGATGCTCCTCCCCCAAGCTGGATGTTGTCGTGGTCAAAAATTAGTAATCTTCAAAGCGAGCTCGCCAGCCATGTTCCTTCTTATTCAGGCATAGTGTAGTGACTACTACCGAGTGAACTTACCCTTGATCAAAATGTCATTCTGCAAAAATATACTCCAACAAGAACACCAAAAACTCGAAGCTTTGATTATAACAAGGGGTTAGCAGTCAACTGTTGAGAAATTGATTGTTCCCATTGCTTAAGATTGATTTCATAGTTTGAAGACTTTTTGACAGGATGTTGACTTTCATGTCTTTTTGGGATTTTCTCTTTTATAATGCAAATGGAAATACATATGCATGATATTTTTATTTTTATGCCACCACAGTGAATATTCCTTCAGGGTTACCATAAGTTACTCACATGGGGCTTAAGATTTTTATGATGCAATGATGAATGTAATAAAGATTTTTATTTTCTTTTCTAATGCAATGCTAATGCAGAAAAGTAAATATGTTAAAGTGAAAATAATTAATGCAATGCAAAAAAGTAAATATGGATAACTACCAAGTTTACCTCCTAGCGAGGGTTCATTGTTTTTAGTCCTCCGATTAGGACTCTTCCTTGCAGTGGTTCACTCTTAAGGATAAGGATTTGTGGTGGTGCCTCCATTAGTGGTGCTTCCAATGGTGGTGTGACTCAACATCATATTTTCAGAAACGCTAAAGAAGATGGGGCTAGACTTTGCCGGATTGATCACCCCAACAGGAATACCCTTCTATGGGACCCGGCAAAGCTGCCATGCCGCTCGGACAAATCACTCTACCAGTCACGTTTGGAACACAAGCAAATTACCGAACCGAATTCATTTAGTTTAAAGTTACGGACTTTGAGACATCATATCATGCCATCCTTGGAAGACCAGCACTTGCAAAGTTCATGGTTATACCTCACTACCCATACCTCCTGTTCAAGATGCCAGGACCTCACGGAATACTCTCCTTCTAGGGTGACTGAAGCGCGCTTTTGATTGTGACATTCAAGCAATCAAAATCGCAGCCAAAGCATAGGTAGCTGACGGCAGAGAAGAAATTACCACAGTCGCTGCACAAATGAACCCGGAAGAGCTAGAGATCCCAGCAAAGAAACCTTTCATCCTCGCACCACAAAAAGAAGCACATGTAAAGAAAATTGACCTGGGTACTGGTGACCCTAAGAAGACAACGACCATCAGTGCCCACCTCTTGGGTAAATAGGAACTCGCGCTCACCAACTTTCTTTGGGACAACAAAAACATCTTCGCTTGGAAGCTGGCCGACATGCCAGGTGTCCTAAGAGAGTTGGCTGAGCATAGAATCGATGTCAATAAAGGCTCCAAACCAATTAAGCAACGGTTGAGAAGATTCTCACCAGACAAAAAAGAAGCAATCAAGAAGGAGATTACAAAATTAATGGCAGCCGGTTTTATAAGAGAAATTCTTCATCCAGATTGGCTAGCGAATCCTGTTCTAGTACAGAAAAAGAACACGGCAGAATGGTGCATGTGCGTCGATTACACGGATCTCAACAAACATTGCCCAAAGGACCCGTTCGGGTTACCACGAATTGATCAAATTGTCGATTCAACGGCAGGATCCACCCTGCTATCCTTCCTCGATTGCTATTCAGGATATCATCATATTGCATTAAGAGAAGAAGATTAGAGCAAGACATCTTTCATCACTCCTTTCGGTGCCTATTTCTATAAAACCATGTCCTTTGGACTCAAGAACGTGGGCGCCACCTATCAAAGAGCTATTCAAACATGTCTCGGTGAACAAATTGGTGACAACGCGGAAGCTTATGTTGATGATGTGGTAGTAAAGACAAAGAACATAGGCATGCTAATCAAAGACTTGAAGCAGACTTTTGAAAATCTAAATAAATGGAAGTGGAAATTGAACCCAAACAAGTGTGTTTTCGGGGTACCATCAGGACAACTACTCGGATTCCTAGTCAGTAATCAGGGAATAAAAGCAAGCACTAAGCAAATTCGAGCCATAATAGAAATGGCACCCCCACGCAGTGTAAAAGATGTGCAAAAATTGACAGAAAGCATGGTAGCCCTCAATCGCTTCATCTCATGACTCGGCGAAAAAGGACTCCCTTTCTTCAAGCTACTAAAAAAGACAGGCAAGTTTGAGTGGACAGAGGAAGCAAAGGAGGCTTTTGAAAGCCTTAAAATGTACCTCACCTCATCACCCATACTTACGCCACCTAAGAAAAATGAAGACATGATGTTATACATATTGGCAACATCTACTATGGTCAGTGCAGCGATTGTGGTAGAAAAAGAAGAAGGGCATATATATAAAGTACAGCGGCCAGTATACTACATCAGCGAGGTTCTGACAGATTCAAAAATATGGTACCCGCATGTACAGAAACTACTCTACACCCTCCTAATCACTTCCCTCAAGCTACGACACTACTTTGAAAGCCACAAGATTACCGTAATAACATATTTCCCTCTCGGAGACATCCTACGTAATAGAGATTCAACATGGCACATATCAAAGTGGGCAGTTGAACTCAGAGCTCTAAATATCGATTTCTCTCCTCAGAAGGCAATAAAATCACAAGCACTCACAAACTTTGTGGCCGAATGGATAGAAATCCAACAACCCGCACCAGATACCTTCCTCGATCATTGGAAGATGTACTTTAATGGATCACTCAAGTTAGGCGGGGTGGGCGCAGATGTTCTCTTCATATCCCTAGAAGGAAAACAGCTTAAATATGTACTCCAAATACTATGGCAAGCCACAAATAATGAAGCAGAATATGAAGCACTCATCCATGGGCTAAGAATCATGACTTCTCTCGAAATCAAGCGGTTACTTGTCTATGGTGATTCAGCTGTGGTCATCAATCAAGTCAACAAAGACTAGGACTATACCAAAAACAACATGGATACCTATTGCGCTAAAGTATGAAAACTAGAGAAAATTTCCAAGGACTAGAAATGCTACACGTTCTACGAGACTCAAACATTGCAGCAGATGTCCTCACCAAGATAGGATTGGACAGAGCGAAGGTCCCGCTAGGGGTGTTTGTAGAGGAGTTGCCTGTAACACTCCGGTGTTACGCAAGCATTTGCATTGCAAATCATGAGCATAACATGTCATGGCATTCATAATTATATGTGCTTAGGGTGTACCTTTAGTAAAATAAAAGTGTGGAAACTAGTATTGCATAACATGTCGTGATAATGTGATAATGACACTCATCAAATTTGTGCAACTATAAATTTCATATCACCTAGAATTATAGGTCAAATTTTTGGAGCAACTAAATTACTCAAAGTTTTGTCAAAACTGGTTTCAAAAATATTCTGAAAATATTCAAAAATACTCCCTATTTAGCTTTTATTCTCAAATTCAAAATCTGTTGAGAATTTTGAGTTGGCCCCTTAATCAAAGTTGTAGAGGATTAAATTCTAAGTAACTTTTATTTTTGGGTCATTTCCAGAAAATGTCATTTTCTTGCTCAAAATAATATTTGAAAGCTGGCGTTTAAAAATTTCTTGAAAATATAAATGGAAAAGGGTTTTTCTCTTTCGCGGGCCGCCGCCTCACTTCCCGGCCCACGGCCAAAGACGGCCCGGCCTGCCTCCGCACTGCTCCCCTGCTCCCGCTCGCCGTTCGCCAGCGCGCGCCGTGTCCCGACCAGCGCTAGAGCGCGCTTGTCGCGTGGCCACCATGCGCCGGCGACGCCCGCCGCGCGGCAGCCACGGCCTGACTTCCGCCCCACGCGCGCGCCTTCTTCTACCTGGCAGCGTTGCCTCCTCCTCATTCCCCCACTTCACTCTCCCGCGCACCCCGCAGCACCGACGGCAGCCGAGCGTGCCTGCCATCGCCACCGCGCGCCGCGCCTCGCCTGAGCTCGCTCGCCCAGCCGTCCTAGCTCGCCATTGAACCCTCCATCTCACCCGCATCTCCGACTCATCATCGCGCACCTCGTGCTCGCCTCGGTAAGCCGTGTGAAGCTCCCTCTTCCTGGGAATCTCTCGCTGGAGTTGTGGCCGAGCTCACCGGAGCGCTCCGCTCTATGGACCTCGCCCTCCGTCCTTCTTCTAGCTACCTTTTCGCGCGCACGACCACCACACGAGCTCGGTGAAGCTCCCGCACCACTTTTCGCGCCCCTTCCCGACCGGAGATGGCCGGCCATCGGGAGCAGCGTCGCCGCTTCACCATGCGCGCCGTCGAGCCCTATCCCGAGCTCCTCCTATGCCTTCTCTTGGTGCACCGTGTTCGCCTCGTCGCGGGTGAGCTACTGGTGGTGACCACACCACCGGTTGGCTCGCCGTCGGCGAGAGCTGGCCGGTCAGCGCCACCCCTGTCTCGGTCTAACCGACAGGTGGGGGCGGTTGACCGTGGGGGCCCGCTTGTCAGCGCCCTGGATCAGATCTGGGTGTGCAGCACCGGGTGCACCTAGCAGTTTTGTCGGCTGATTTTAAAAGGGATTTAAGAAATGCTTTTTCAGATTTCTGTTAAATGCTTTGGAAAATGTTTGTGTACTCATTTTGGCTCCAAATTTGTTGAAACAAATTTTGCTAGGTTCCTTGGAACCAGATCTATGATTTAAAAATATTGCATGTCATTTTTGGGATACTTTTCTGTAGAGCTTTAATTAATTCTTAATATTGCTGATATCTTGTAAAATGGTTAGTAAATCCTATATGTATCAGAAAAATATGATTTCAAGTTTGTTAATCTTCATATATCATGCACTTCCTAGGAAAAATATGTTTCATGCATGTGCTGTGGAAAAATGTTGAGGTGTAGTTCAAGTGCCTTTAATGGCTGATTTTTGTTATTTTTGCTAGAGAGCAAACTTTGTATAAAACATGCATGTGATAATTTTTGTACAGTCATTATATTCCATGAAGAACCTAGGAAAAATATTAATTCTGTTGTTTGACACTTTTCATAGTACAAAGTAATTTCATACTCATTTTTATGCTAGAGCTTGTCATTTTTGTATAGGATAGTTTACTTATCCAAATGCCATGAAATTTTTATGGTAGTCTGTTTAGGGTAGTATTATGCTACTGTAATTTTCTTAAATTTTTAGGAGCATCAAAAATATATGTTTCTATTCAAACCTATTATTATTTAGGGTTTAAGCAAGTGTTGCTTTAAGTGTGATTAAGAAATTAGTAAAGCTTTGGTGTATCTTTGAAGCATTTCATAAGATATGTTAACTTAACATAATAGTAGTAGAAGAGAATGCAGTAGAGGACATGTGCTTGTAGTGTATAGTTTCTTGGATGATGTTGACTACCTTGCATTTCAACATATTCATTGCATTCATCTCCTTCGATGCACGTTTGCATAATCACTTACGCGCATTGCATCATACAGGATCGCAAACCGAGAACCCAGTCGTCTTACCCGAGGAGCCAGAGGAGCAGCTCGAGGTGCAGCAGCAGGAGGTGACAGAAGCCGAAGAGGAGGTCGGTGAAGAGCTCCCCGAGTGCCCCGACCACCGTCCGAGCTCTTTTGAGACAGGCAAGCCCCGGAGCATTTCTCTCCCGGTTTGTAAATAATTTATTATTAACTTTACTTAATTTGATGCATTACGTTTAGGAGTTGTTTGCAAACGTTGCTGCATTATACCTTGCTTACCTTTGTTATACTATATCCTTGTTACCCTGGTATCCGCAGTCGAGTCAATGCTTAGCTGGCTTAGACCGATAGAAGTCGGGTGATTTCCTGTCACCTGCGAGCTATAGGTGGTTACCTGGATCTGCTTGGATGACTATGAAGTCATGGTATAACTAAGTGTGAAATGAATTTGAGACCGGGCGGAAACTTGCAGGGTTTCGGACTGTAGTGTTTTCCGTCTGTGTCGATTAAGGACCGTCCGTTGTTGTCCCTCGGGTCATGTTGAACGCATGCCTCACATTTAGCTGGCCGGATAAAGTACCTTCCGACCGCGAAACTGGGAGATTATTCGGGCCGAGTGGATTGCCCGCAACGCACTGTACCGGAGCAGTAGTGGCAGGATACGGGGGCGCGATGATAAGGCCAAAGAGCAGTCGGGCGGCCCCCGGGTACAAGTGGTTCCTGGCAAGCTCGCGACTTTACCTGAATGGTTGACTCGGTGACCAACACCTCACTTTAGCGGGTGAGTGAGGTTTGTGTGAGGAATAACTTACCAGCTGGTTAATAATCGATTCGAATCGCCATCGTTCACTGGATAGTGAACACTTGACTTGAGCTACTTCATCGTAGTAACATTGATGGAACACTTGGACAGTTATATGAATTATGACATAATGGTAGTTGTTAATGATCATTGGTTATCATTACCTGTTTAATTACATGTTACTTTAGTACAGGTGCAAATGTAGTTGACAGGTTAATAAAGATTTAACTTGATGCAAAGCTTTTGTAAAGGTTTTCCTAAATGCTAAAAATGCTTTTTTTGCAAATGAGTCAGCTATCCCACCAGAAAGCCTATCATGATTCCTTGGTGTCTTTTATTTCTAGTTTATGACGGGTAAGTCTAGCTGAGTACCTTCTCGTACTCAGGGCTTTGTTCCCACTTGTTGCAGATGGGCAGATGTACTACGGCTATTGTATCAACTGTCTCTATCCTGCAATGGGCGAAGCCTAGGACCATGGGCAATGGTCATTCGCTACTTCTAGTCTGATGCTTTTGCTGGAGATGATCACAAGCTGGCACTTTATTTCAAAATGTTGTGTGTGCGTGATTTGAACTACCGCTTCCCCTACTTTTATTCAAACTTGGTTTGTAATAACTATGTTTAAACTCCGATGTATTTTATGCCGCGAACATTTATGTAACTTATGATGGTAACCGTTAAACTTAGTACGATCTTGGCTGTTATGTGAAATGGTTTGAAATCCGTCGAGATTTCACGGACTACCGGGTTATACGGGCTTAAGTTTGTTAAATTGTCCTTCCGTTGGATGATTTCCTACTTAATCTTGTATAATTGGGCGGTTCTGTTACAGCTGGCATCGGAGCATGGTTTAACGTGATTACTGTTCATAAGTGTATTTAAAACAAAATTATGTTTAAACAGTGTGATTTTAAAACTAAAGGTGTGCCAGTGGTCATATCCTGTATGCCCAGTTAAGGACTCTAGGTGGCTATTTAAGTACTAACTTGGGGTTTTTGCACCATATTTCTCTTTCGTTGCTCATATGGCGTGCTATTGTATGAGTGCCACTTAATTGAGTGGTAATGTATGGATTAGTTACCTCTACGCTTTGGTAAGTGTGAGCTGTGAGAGCATGATCGGATACACCACCGATCTAGGAAAAGTGCTTATATGATACTAGAATAATTACATGTTTTACACATGTTTTTATGAAAGTATTGCATGTGTGGGTGTTCCGTCCGTTGAGGCGATGCCGTCAATAGGACGGTGTGTTTGGGTAGTTACTACCATTGTACACGCATCTGGGGATTCGTGTAGAGCGTGTAGGTAGATTTACTGCTTTTATGCATCCATGGGGAATGGGCTGAAATGAATTTTCTGCAGGTTCATAACAGCGTTTATCGTGTAGATCGAATTAGTTACGTATATGAGAGATCGTTGTATGCCACCGAATTCATCGTTAGATGTCTTTATTTTCTAAGTTTGTGAGAACGTAAGACTCGCGCATGCATCATATTGCCTGTGCATTTCATTCATAACATGCATTCCTCCCCTTATAAAAGGATTATCCCAGTTTGATAAAAGTGACATCAACTTAAAATATGTTCTCACCGGGTAATTTAAAAACTTGTGCTACAGATGGCCCGCACGAAGAAGACTGCTCGTAAGTCCACTGGCGGAAGAGCACCCCGTCACCAGATGGCCCCGCGGGAGCGCCGCAGCACGGACACTTTTTTAAGTGAGTTTGGCATGCCCACCTTGCTTTGGAGAGTGCTCCATGATGTGGGGTACCCAGAGGGTCAAGAGCCGGTGTACTCCTGGAGTGAGAGCCAGTTAGCTGAGGATGGACTTGCGGTAGTGGAAATCACCGTCCCTGCTCTTGGTGATGCGCCAGAATGGGATGGTTGGCATTTGGAGTTTGAGGGACGCACTCCAGTTGAGGGTGCAGAGGGTGCAGCCTTTCACGTCATCCGAGACATAATGAGCAGATTTCCTAATGAGTTGGCAGTAGCTTTGGCAGGCACCTTCCCGAGAGATGATCCTCGTGATGCCATTTGGGTGCAACCGCAAGGAAGTGCCCTGGTTAGAGGTCCAAGTGAAGGACGGGCTAGCGACAACCACACAATGAGTGCCATGTATGCAGCCATCAAAGCATACCAGGGTCTTGAGAGTACCTATTGGACCTTGACTGGTCTGCGTGGCAATGACCGGCTTGAAGCAAGGAAGCAGAAGAAGAAGCAAGCACGTGCTATAGCTAGCTTGCAGGAGCAGTTGGCCGACATGAGCTTGCAGCGAGATCGGGCTCTTGAGAGAGGTGAGGGTGCTATGCAGCGGGTACAGACGTTGACTCAGGCCAACAGAAATGCAGACCGCATGATGGGACAGCTAGTGCAGGAAAGGAATGAAGCCTGGAATGAGAGGGACCTTCTGAGGCAGAGGGTCGAGGAGCTAGAAGGGTATAATGCCAACTTGCATGAAGAGTTTCATGCCCTCTACAACGGGATAGGCCCGTATGCTCCTCCGGACGCCGCCCAGATGGACGTCGACGACGACGCCGCTACTGATGGTAGCAATGGTGACGCCTCCGACCTTGACGACGGCCCCGAGGAGTAGGCTAGTTGCCTTGTGTTAGTGATAGGCTTTGTCGCGATGGCCTTCTTTTGGTTTCCATGTATCGTGTTGTATCCTGTTCGATCTTGAGACTGGCGATCTTTTGGATCTTGGTTGTGTATGTGATGCTCGAACGCATAAAAGTCTAGTGTATGTATGCTGGCAACGTGGTTGTATGGAACACGATGTTGCATTCGAAGTAATTTGATTAGTGATGTTGTTTTAATTGGAATGTGATTATTGTGCCTCTGTTTTATTGCATGACTTGTTCTCTCCAATAAATTCAGTATGGCATGATTGTTCATTCGAATACAATTACTACCACTTCGCTCAATTATTACTTGTTGCTGAAATATGCAGATGGCAAACACTCGCCGTGCCACGTATGAGGCCGCTGAAACTGGTGGCAACGGTGCAGGGGCTGGTGGGGGTGGTGCAAACAACGTCAATCACCAGGAGCCATAGCCAGAGCCACAATTGCCCTCTCCTCCACCGCTCACTGCAGAGGTATTCTTCGCACAGTTCCTTGGAAGCCAGCGCAACGCTGAGCAGTCACAAAGGAATATGGAAGATTTTCTGCGTACCATTGCTGAAAATGTTCAGAGGGGAAATAATCAAGGTGGTGGCCATGGGGTGAACCAGTACAGCAATTTCAAGGATTTCATGGACACTAGGCCGCCAGTTTTCAAGGAAGCAGCAGAGCCACTCGACGCTGAAGAATGGATCAACACTATGGAGGACAAGTTCCGTGTGTTGAGACTGACAGAAGTTCTGAAGACAGAATATGCTGCACATCAGTTACAAGGACCGGCAGGGATGTGGTGGAAGCATCACCGCACCACCCTTCCTCCCAATGCCCAGATTACTTGGAGAGAATTCACTGAAGCATTTAGAGGAGTTTATATTCCCCCAGGGTTGGTTGAGATGAAGCTCGGAGAGTTCTTGGCCTTAAATCAAGGTACCAAGACTGTAACACAGTATCTGCATGCCTTTAATAGCTTGTGCCGCTATGCTCCAGACATGGTCAACATAGATGCAAAGAGAATTGCTAGTTTCAAGAGAGGGTTAAGTCTGAAGATGATGAAGCATGTGGGTACCAATACCCATGCCAGATTCAATGACTTTGTCAGTGATTGTTTGAAACAAGAAAAGAACAACAATGCCTACACTGCATCTAAGAATCGCAAGAGGGTGTTTGAGTCAGGACCATCCCAGTCCAGAGTTGTCACTACAAACCGTCTTTCTTATCGTCCGTCCGCACCTGGTGCAAGGTTCCGGCCGCCACAGCATAAAACCCAGAACTACAGGGGACCACAGAAGCCGTACAAGATGGCCGTGCCGCCCGCAAAGATCACCGCAGCTGCAGAACAGGGCAACTCCAAGGGAGCTATAGGATCTGCTGGTACAGTGAAGGGGCCCTGCTACAATTGTGGTCAGCCAGGCCACTTTTCAAAGTTCTGCCCTTATTCGCCTAAAAAGAAGCAACAAACTTACACTGCCCGTGTACACCATACCACCGTTGATGAGATTCCTGAGGGAGAGCCTGTAACTGCCGGTAAGTTTCTTGTTAACCATCACCCTGCAGTTGTTCTATTTGATTCTGGATCCTTGCATTCTTTTATGAGTCAAGCATTTGCACGGAAGCATGAACAACTATGCACAGAATTGAGTTATGGTTATCGTATAAGTTCAGCCGGGGCTGATGTGTTAACCAATAAGATGGTTAGAGGGGCAACCCTTGAGTTAGGTAGTCAGAAGTTCCGAGTGAACCTGATAGTTATGTCTGGACTAGTTTTGGATGTAATAATAGGAATGAACTGGATGAAGAACTGGGGGGCAGTCATAGATACAAGCAGTCGGTTGCTTACCCTTAAGGATCCGCAGGCAGAGGGTACTTTTCAGGTACCATTGCCCAAAAGAACAGACCTTGTGAGTGTGACCTGTGCCATGGAAGTTGTTCCTATCCACCAGATCCCGGTAGTGTGTGAGTTCCCGGATGTGTTTCCAGAAGAGTTACCTGGCCTTCCTCCAGATAGAGATGTTGAGTTTGGAATCGAGTTGATCCCCGGAACAGCTCCTATTTCGAGGAGACCCTATCGGATGCCTCCGGATGAGTTAGCTGAGCTGAAGAAGCAACTGGAAGAATTGCTAAAGAAGGGGTTTATCCGACCGAGTAAGTCTGAATGGGGATGTCCTGCCTTGTTCGTGAAGAAAAAGAAAGAGGGTACTCTGAGAATGTGTGTGGATTATCGACCTCTTAATGCTGTAACTATCAAGAATAAATATCCGTTGCCTCATATCGATGTTTTGTTTGATCAGTTGGCTAAAGCTAGGGTGTTCTCCAAGATAGACCTGAGATCAGGGTATCATCAGATAAAGACCAGGCCACAAGATGTCCCGAAAACCGCTTTTTCTACCAGATATGGGTTGTACGAGTATCTTGTTATGTCTTTTGGCTTAACAAATGCTCCCGCATATTTCATGTATCTGATGAATACGGTTTTCATGCCAGAGTTGGACAAGTTTGTAGTTGTCTTCATTGATGACATTCTAGTATACTCTGAGAATGAGAAAGATCATGAAGAGCATCTGAGAATTGTCTTGACCAGACTAAGAGATCATAAGTTGTATGCTAAGTTCAGCCAATGTGAATTTTGGTTAAAGAAAGTTCCTTTCCTTGGTCATATTCTATCTGAGAATGGAGTTTTGGTAGATCCGAGCAAAGTGCAAGAGGTTATGGATTGGAAAACTCCAACCACAGTGTCAGAAGTCAGGAGTTTCCTAGGGTTAGCTGGTTACTATCGCCGCTTTATCCCAGACTTCTCGAAGATTGCCAAGCCAATGACAAGCCTGTTACAAAAAGATCACAAGTTTGTGTGGACAGAGGAGTGTGAGACAGCTTTCCACACCTTGCGGAAACTGTTGACCACTGCTCCAGTTCTTGCACAGCCAGACATCGAGAAACCTTTTGATGTGTTCTGTGACGCATCAAAAATAGGATTAGGCTGTGTTCTGATGCAAGAAGGAAGAGTCATTGCTTATGCCTCCCGCCAGTTGAGAAAACATGAAATCAATTATCCAACGCATGATCTTGAGCTTGCCGCCGTAGTGCATGCCTTAAAGATTTGGAGACACTATTTACTTGGTAATGTGTGCAATATTTTCACCGATCATAAGAGTCTCAAGTACATTTTCACCCAACCAGAATTGAACATGAAACAGCGAAGATGGTTAGAACTAATTAAAGATTACAACTTGAATGTACAGTATCACCCTGGGAAAGCCAATGTGGTAGCTGATGCTTTGAGTAGAAAGTCACATTGTCTGAATATGCAACCCTTACTCGAAGGTGGTTTTAATCTAATGCACCCTGTCGTGTTACATAGTATTCAGATCAGTTGCACCTTGGAAAGTAAGATAATAGAAGGTCAGAAAGCAGATAAAGGGATATTCCACATCAAAAAGAAAATTAAAGAAGAACCTTCAAAACACTTCAGAGTGGACGAGCAGGACGTGTTGTGGTTCGACAACTGTCTTGTTGTTCCAAAGGATAGAGAGCTTAAGAATAAAATTATGGATGAAGCTCATCACTCTAAGTTGTCCATTCATCCTGGCAGTAGTAAAATGTATTAAGAACTAAGACCTCGCTATTGGTGGACAAAGATGAAGAAGGAAATTGCAGCTTATGTAGCCAGATGTGACACATGTTGTCGAGTGAAAGCTATTCACATGAAACCTGCTGGATTGTTGCAACCTTTGTCAGTACCTAGTTGGAAGTGGGATGATATAAGTATGGATTTCATCACAGGTTTGCCCACTACTCAGAAAGGCCATGATTCGATTTGGGTAATCGTGGATCGTCTTACCAAGACAGCCCACTTTTTGCCTGTCAAGACAGTTTATAGACCACCTCAATATGCCGAGAAGTATATTGCGGAGATTGTGAGATTGCATGGCATACTGAAGACTATCATGTCTGACAGAGGGTCACAGTTCACTGCTCACTTTTGGGAGCATTTGCACAAAGGTTTGGGAACGAGTCTGATTCGTAGCACTGCCTATCATCCTCAAACAGATGGTCAGACTGAAAGAGTTAATGCTGTTTTAGAAGATATGTTAAGAGCTTGTGTGTTGTCTTCCAGAGGTTCATGGGAGTCATGGTTACCTTTAGCAGAATTCGCGTATAATAATAGCTATCAAGAAAGTATCAAGATGGCACCTTTTGAAGCTCTGTATGGACGAAAGTGTAGAACACCTTTAAACTGGATTGAGCCAGGGGAAAGAAGGTATTATGGTATTGACTTCGTGGAAGAAGCCGAAAAGAAAGTTCATATCATTCAGCAAAATATGAGAGCAGCTCAGTCATGTCAGAAAAGTTATGCGGATAAGAGAAGGAGACCACTTGTGTTTGAAGTTGGTGACTATGTTTATCTGAAAGTCACGCCAATGAAGAAGAAGCGGTTTGGAATACGCAGAAAGCTTGCCGCCAGATTTGTAGGACCCTACAAAATCTTAGAAAGGAAGGGTCCAGTGGCTTATAAATTGGAGTTACCAGAATCAATGGATGCTATATTCCCAGTTTTTCACGTATCACATCTCAAGAAATGTTTGCGCGTTCCAGAGGAAATAATTGAACCTCGAGGCATAAAACTTAAGTCAGATCTAGTGTATCGTGAGCAGCCAATTCAAGTTTTGGATTCCAAAGAAAGGGCTACTCGAAACAGTGTGGTGAAAACATATAAGATACAATGGAGTCATCATGATGAGGGAGATGCATCTTAGGAAAACGGGTGAATACCTACAAAAAGCATACGAAGACTTTTATAATAAATGGTTCGTAACCCAAATCTCGGGACGAGATTTTTATAAGGGGGGAGGGCTGTAACACTCCGGTGTTACGCAAGCATTTGCATTGCAAATCATGAGCATAACATGTCATGGCATTCATAATTATATGTGCTTAGGGTGTACCTTTAGTAAAATAAAAGTGTGAAAACTAGTATTGCATAACATGTTGTGATAATGTGATAATGACACTCATCAAATTTGTGCAACTATAAATTTCATATCACTTAGAATTATAGGTCAAATTTTTGGAGCAACTAAATTACTCAAAGTTTTGTCAAAAACTGGTTTCAAAAATATTCTAAAAATATTCAAAAATACTCCCTATTTAGCTTTTATTCTCAAATTCAAAATCTGTTGAGAATTTTGAGTTGGCCCCTTAATCAAAGTTGTAGAGGATTAAATTCTAAGCAACTTTTATTTTTGGGTCATTTCCAGAAAATGTCATTTTCTTGCTCAAAATAATATTTGAAAGCTGGCATTTAAAAATTTCTTGAAAATATAAATGGAAAAGGGTTTTTCTCTTTCGCGGGCCGCCGCCTCACTTCCCGGCCCACGGCCAAAGATGGCCCGGCCTGCCTCCGCGCTGCTCCCCTGCTCCCGCTCGCCGTTCGCCAGCGCGCGCCGTGTCCCGACTAGCACTAGAGCGCGCTTGCCGCGTGGCCACCATGCGCCGGCGACGCCCGCCGCGCGGCAGCCACGGCCTGACTTCCGCCCCACGCGCGCGCCTTCTTCTGCCTGGCAGCGTTGCCTCCTCCTCATTTCCCCACTTCACTTTCCCGCGCACCCCGCAGCACCGACGGCAGCCGAGCGTGCCCGCCATCGCCACCGCGCGCCGTGCCTCGCCGGAGCTCGTTCGCCCAGCCGTCCTAGCTCGCCATTGAACCCTCCATCTCACCCGCATCTCCGACTCATCATCGCGCACCTCGTGCTCGCCTCGGTAAGCCGTGTGAAGCTCCCTCTTCCTGGGAATCTCTCGCCGGAGTTGTGGCCGAGCTCACCGGAGCACTCCGCTCCGTGGACCTCGCCCTCCGTCCTTCTTCTAGCTACCTTTTCGCGCGCACGACCACCACACGAGCTCGGTGAAGCTCCCACACCACTTTTCGCGCCCCTTCCCGACCGGAGATGGCCGGCCATCGGGAGCAGCGCCGCCGCTCCACCATGCACGCCATCGAGCCCTATCCCGAGCTCCTCCTGTGCCTTCTCTTGTTGCACCGTGTTCGCCTTGTCGCGGGTGAGCTACTGGTGGTGACCACACCGCCGGTTGGCTCGCCGTCGGCGAGAGCTGGCCGTTCAGCGCCGCCCCTGTCTCGGTCTGACCGACAGGTGGGGGCCGTTGACCGTGGGGGCCCGCTTGTCAGCGCCCTGGATCAGATCTGGGTGTGCAGCACCGGGTGCACCTAGCAGTTTTGTCGGCTGATTTTAAAAGGGATTTAAGAAATGCTTTTTCAGATTTCTGTTAAATGCTTTGGAAAATGTTTGTGTACTCATTTTGGCTCCAAATTTGTTGAAACAAATTTTGCTAGGTTCCTTGGAACCAGATCTATGATTTAAAAATATTGCATGTCATTTTTGGGATACTTTTCTGTAGAGCTTTAATTAATTCTTAATATTGCTGATATCTTGTAAAATGGTTAGTAAATCCTATATGTATCAGAAAAATATGATTTCAAGTTTGTTAATCTTCATATATCATGCACTTCCTAGGAAAAATATGTTTCATGCATGTGCTGTGGAAAAATGTTGAGGTGTAGTTCAAGTGCCTTTAATGGCTGATTTTTGTTATTTTTGCTAGAGAGCAAACTTTGTATAAAACAAGCATGTGATAATTTTTGTACAATCATTATATTCCATGAAGAACCTAGGAAAAATATTAATTCTGTTGTTTGACACTTTTCATAGTACAAAGTAATTTCATACTCATTTTTATGCTAGAGCTTGTCATTTTTGTATAGGATAGTTTACTTATCCAAATGCCATGAAATTTTTATGGTAGTCTGTTTAGGGTAGTATTATGCTACTGTAATTTTCTTAGATTTTTAGGAGCATCAAAAATATATGTTTCTATTCAAACCTATTATTATTTAGGGTTTAAGCAAGTGTTGCTTTAAGTGTGATTAAGAAATTAGTAAAGCTTTGGTGTATCTTTGAAGCATTTCATAAGATATGTTAACTTAACATAATAGTAGTAGAAGAGAATGCAGTAGAGGATATGTGCTTGTAGTGTATAGTTTCTTGGATGATGTTGACTACCTTGCATTTCAACATATTCATTGCATTCATCTCCTTCGATACACGTTTGCATAATCACTTACGTGCATTGCATCATACAGGATCGCAAACCGAGAACCCAGTCGTCTTACCCGAGGAGCCAGAGGAGCAGCTCGAGGTGCAGCAGCAGGAGGTGACAGAAGCCGAAGAGGAGGTCGGTGAAGAGCTCCCCGAGTGCCCCGACCACCGTCCGAGCTCTTTTGAGACAGGCAAGCCCCAGAGCATTTCTCTCCCGGTTTGCAAATAATTTATTATTAACTTTACTTAATTTGATGCATTACGTTTAGGAGTTGTTTGCAAACGTTGCTGCATTATACCTTGCTTACCTTTGTTATACTATATCCTTGTTACCCTGGTATCCGCAGTCGAGTCAATGCTTAGCTGGCTTAGATCGATAGAAGTCGGGTGATTTCCTGTCACCTGCGAGCTATAGGTGGTTACCTGGATCTGCTTGGATGACTATGAAGTCATGGTATAACTAAGTGTGAAATGAATTTGAGACCGGGCGGAAACTTGCAGGGTTTCGGACTGTAGTGTTTTCCGTTTGTGTCGATTAAGGACCGTCCGTTGTTGTCCCTTGGGTCATGTTGAACGCATGCCTCACATTTAGCTGGCCGAATAAAGTACCTTCCGACCGCGAAACTGGGAGATTATTCGGGCCGAGTGGATTGCCCGCAACGCACTGTACCGGAGCAGTAGTGGCAGGATACGGGGGCGCGATGATAAGGCCAAAGAGCAGTCGGGCGGCCCCCGGGTATAAGTGGTTCCTGGCAAGCTCGCGACTTTACCTGAATGGTTGACTCGGTGACCAACACCTCACTTTAGCGGGTGAGTGAGGTTTGTGTGAGGAATAACTTACCAGCTGGTTAATAATCGATTCGAATCGCCATCGTTCACTGGATAGTGAACACTTGACTTGAGCTACTTCATCGTAGTAACATTGATGGAACACTTGGACAGTTATATGAATTATGACATAATGGAAGTGTTTAATGATCATTGGTTATCATTACCTGTTTAATTACATGTTACTTTAGTACAGGTGCAAATGTAGTTGATAGGTTAATAAAGATTTAACTTGATGCAAAGCTTTTGTAAAGGTTTTCCTAAATTCTAAAAATGCTTTTTTTGCAAATGAGTCAGCTATCCCACCAGAAAGCCTATCATGATTCCTTGGTGTCTTTTATTTCTGGTTTACGACGGGTAAGTCTAGCTGAGTACCTTCTCGTACTCAGGGCTTTGTTCCCACTTGTTGCAGATGGGCAGATGTACTACGGCTATTGTATCAACTGTCTCTATCCTACAATGGGCGAAGCCTAGGACCATGGGCAATGGTCATTCGCTACTTCTAGTCTGATGCTTTTGCTGGAGATGATCACAAGCTGGCACTTTATTTCAAAATGTTGTGTGTGCGTGATTTGAACTACCGCTTCCGCTACTTTTATTCAAACTTGGTTTGTAATAACTATGTTTAAACTCCGATGTATTTTATGCCACGAACATTTATGTAACTTATGATGGTAACCGTTAAACTTAGTACGATCTTGGCTGTTATGTGAAATGGTTTGAAATCCGTCGAGATTTCACGGACTACCGGGTTATACGGGCTTAATTTTGTTAAATTGTCCTTCCGTTGGATGATTTCCTACTTAATCTCGTATAATTGGGCGGTTCTATTACATTGCCATCACCCTCCATAAAACAACTCGATGGGATAACCCCTAAGCCACCAGCACCAACAACCCAGATCATGGTAATCACCAGATCATGGACTCAAGACTTCATCAACTACATCAAAGAAAACAAACTACCAGCCAATAGGGAAGAGGCCACCAAGATAATCAGAAGAAGCAAGAACTACGTCCTTGTAGGCAACAACCTCTACAGAAGAGCCACATCATTAGGAGTACTTCTTAAATGTATCACAAGAGAAGAAGTGTCGGTGTTCGAACCTAGGAGGGTCCTAAGCCGACGAGTGAATTTGTGCTGCGTGTTCCCTAATCCGGATGGTGATGCAAAGAGAATACATGGGATTTTATCCTGGTTCGGGCAAAGAAGGCCCTACGTCTAGCGGGGGGGGTTTGTATTTCCTTGCACCTAAGTGCTTGCGTATGGGTTACAAGTTGTGAGAGATTGAAACGGTCCCAAGTCTCAAGAAAAGAAAAAAAGAGTATATTGCTTGAGATGTTGATCTTAGAAGTTGGGGAATGTCTTGTGGTCTTCATCCTTCATCTTCCCTAGGAGGGCCCCCTGCCTTCCCTTTTATAGGGTCAAGTGAAGGTAGAGGAGTCGATAAATCCCTAGGGCGGTGCCTTAAAGGCAAAGGTTCGATGGGCGCTATGGAGGTTGATGTAGCGACGTGCTCTAGGAATGGCAGGCCATCCCTAGGGTACCATGGTGATGTTAGGGATGGGACAGTAAAAAAACCCTAGGTCCTATAGTGAGCGGACGTGCAGGCATCGTTCCTTTGTTGACCGGTGATTAGTCGAGGCCGGGTCGAGGCGTAGCTGAGGGGTGTTGACGGGGAACGGATAAGGCCAAGCCCTAGAAATCCTAGGATATAATGGTCATCGTGTTGTGCCTCGAGGGGGCATCGATGATGGAACAGTATCCGACATGGTGTGTATAGTGACAGGTTTTCACCGCCCATCCCGGGATGGGCAGTAAAAAGTGGGATTGACACCCGTACTGCTTCCATGCTGGTGGTGCTATAGCCACATGGGTAGGAAGTGGTTGGCTGTTGCATTAAATGCCTTGACTCTTGTCTGTATGTAGGTGGGTGAGGAAGGGTCAACCGGCTCGACCCAGGGTCGTGCGAGTCAGAGATTTCCCTAGGGTCGAGGCGTCCCATCGAGCGGGCCTCGTGCGAGTCGAAACGCGGTCGAGGGTGCCTCGTCTTCACATGTATGTGGTTTTGGCTCATCGTACCCACGCGGATGGAGCCTTGATGTGGTTTCTCAAGGGGGTTTGCTCCTTTTAGTCATGGGTTTTGGGTACCCCTAGTTTAGGTACCCGACAGTAGCCCCCCGAGCCTTTTGTGTGAGTGTGGACACTCTTATAGAGGCTCAGCGAGTCATGAACTGGAGTCATAACATCATTGCTCTTCCGGTGGGTGCGTGCGAGCGCACCCGCCGGGTGTAGCCCCCGAGGCCTCGGAGGAGTGTTTGACTCCTTCGAGGGCTTTAGTATGTTATGTCGAGGGGCGCTCATGCGTTTGAGCCCTCGTGGCACACTTGGTCCCCTTTCATTTAAGGTTAGCTTTTTGCGGTCAAGCCCCTGAGCCTCGTGCGCGTGAGGTCGATCAAGATCTTGCTCATCTTCATCATACGACCCTCATGCATCCTTTAGGAAAGGAGGAGAGGTGGGGAACGCCGTACTACCCTTAATGGGCGAGTTTTGATGATCTTCGGTGAGCTGCTAGCGGGGAATTCGAGTGGGAGCCCGTGCCTCGTCCGATAGGGGTCGGCTGGCAACCACAAAGGCGCTCTCCAAAAGTGTCAAAGAGTAGTTGTGTGGATCTCAACTCTGTTCGGTAGGATCCGAGGGCTCGATGCCTCCCTCCGAGGGGATTCCACCGCCGACCTCTCCTTTAGCCTCGAATATGTCTGAGGTCGTCTTGAGAAAGTGGCTCAAGCCCTGGCCTTGTACGAGCACATCCTCAGTCATCCCTGACTCTATTTACTCGAGGGTAGCTATCGAACCCTAGTCGAGGGCTAGCTTTTGATCCCTCAAGGTTTATAGTGGGCTTGGAGCCCATTGTTCATTTGCCTAGGAACATCCGTCTGCAGGTTTCCCTTTTGGCCCATTGGGGCGTGTTTTTTAGGAGGGGAGCGAGAATGATGCGGTAGTGGGCAGCGTGGTGCGACAGTTGCGGAATGGGCGGTGGACATGTGTCCTGATACACGGGTTTCGAGGGAGCGGTTAGGTAGGAGCATTGAATGCGGAAAATGTTCCTACCTTTTCATCGAACGTGTCTGTTCACGTTCCACCAGGGTATAAGTACAGAGCCTGAGGTTCCGTGTGCCTCTCACTAGCCTTTTGCGATTGCCCTTTCCTTCCTTCACCTTCATCAGCCGCTCTCTGCCACCACCGTCATCTCCTTCCCCGTCGCCACCGTAAGCCGATCTTCGACGCTCATGGTGGGAAAGAGTCAAGTTCTCCCTGCGAACGCATGGGTCCATTCTTCGGTAATGGAGAGGAAGTTGGAGGACCTGGTTCGCAACGGTCTCCTATGACCGAGGGCGAGTCAGAGCCAGCCGGAGTGGAGGGTGCCGCCGTCCAGCCACCGGGAGCCGGCGCCCCTGGAGGGCTACGTGGTGAGCTTCATCGCCTTCCACGAGAGGGGGCTCGGGGTGCCACCGAGCCGATTCATGCGGGCACTCCTGCATTACTACAAGGTGGAGCTCCATCACCTTGCCCCCAACTCTGTCTCATAGGTCACCATCTTTGCGGCAGTCTATGAGGGGTACTTGGGGATGGAGCCCCACTAGAATCTGTGGCTCCACCTCTTCAAGGCGGAGCATTTTGCCAAGAAGGCGGGCAAGAAGGGTGTGCGACGTGCGGTGCACGCTGATAGCTGCACCCTTTAAGTCCGGGCGGGTCGAGGCGAGCTCTACATCCCGGCGTAGCTCATCTCATCAAATAGCAGATGGCACGACGGGTGGTTCTACCTGTGCAACAACGACGACCGCCTGTTGAAGTTCTCTAGCTGGGTCCTGATGTCACATGAGGACAACTGGTCATACAGCGTCGTTGAGGAAGAGAAGTCGAAGCTGCAGCCGCTCCTTGACGCGCTAAGGAGACTCCGTTAGCATGGATTGACCACGGGGATGGTGGCCACTGCGTTCCACCATCGGAGAGTGATGCTATTTGTAACAGAACCGTCCAAATTATAAGAGCACAAGTACAAAAACAATCACCGAAGTGATCAAATTCTCGCACTTGAGCCCATATAACTCCGGTAGTCCAATGAATTCACGAGGGATTTCAAACCAACCAACATATAAGCCAAGATCGTAGTGATTCAACATAACAAGTCACATGTCATACCCATTTCACAAGTAAATCAATTTAACATCGGAGTTCAACAAAGTTATTACAACTTAAGTTCAAAAGTAGCGGAAGCAAAGTAACTTGAAACTAACATTATTCTTATTTCAAATACATGCCAGTACCACGGTCGACTTCCAACAAAAGCATTAGAGATAAGGTAGCTCAGAAGGATCATGCCCAAGATCACACTCCGCCTCTATGGCAGGAGCCAACCAACTCTTGCAGTCGCCGTGATACATCACAACCTGCAACAAGTGGGGATAAAACCCTGAGTACAAGAAGGTACTCAGCTAGACTTACCCGTCAGAAACCAGAAATAAGGTGACACCAAGGATCATGCAAGGCTGATATAAAGTGGGGCTAGCTTGACAACATTTTGCATAAAAGCTTAATATAGATGATTAATCATTAATGCTTAAGCATCAAGTTAATTATCATTAACCTATCATCTATATTAGAACCTGTACTAGAGCACTCACTTTATTAGGAGCAAACAATATTAACCATAGCAGGTATAAATTGAGGCAACCTTTCCATCGTGATCCAATTAACCATCCGTTCAATTTAATGGAATCTACGTTGCCGCTGCTCAAGTCAAGTGCTCACTAACCGGGAGCGACGGCGATTCGAATCGAATTCCTATCCAGCTGGAGGGGTATTTCTAACACTCACCGTGCAGACCCCTGCCAGGGTCGCACAGGCCACCTTTTCATATGATTCAGGAATCACGGGTCCGAATGATGTCACGACCCCAAGGGCGACACTCTGCCAGGTGATAGGGACTCTAACCCCCCTTGGTCTCATGCCAATGTCCCCAAGCACATCCTTTCTCTCCTCCAAGAAGCAACCTACCATTCGATTCCCGGCCTGAATCACATCACTCGGCTTCGCGGTCGGAACGACTTATCCGGCCAACTAAGTGTTAGACTGCGTTCAACATGACTCAAGGACGTACAGCGAATCGGTCCTTAAACGACTCAGACGGGGATAGATCCACACCCAAGACCTCCATGCCTTGTTGCTTCACTATCGTCATCCCGCCCGGTCTCATTTCATTTTATTAACACATGGTTCCATTCCACGATAGCAAATATAGCCAACCGTGCCATATATGAATATCCCTATATCTCGCAGGTGACAGGAAATCACCTGACTTCTACCTCTTAAAGCAGGGCTAAGCATCTACTCGATCCTAGTCTATGTAGGATTCAAGGATTCATATATCTGGACAAGGAATGATATAATGCAGCAAGGTTTTCAACCAACTCCTACCACTTAATGCAATAATACTTATAACATATATAGAATTAATTGCTTTGAAGATAGGAGGCTTATAATGCTCCGGGGCTTGCCTGGGATCCGACTCAAGTTAGAGTATGTCAGATGAAGTCACTTGGCGAGCAACCTCCAATCTACCACTTGTCCGGTCCTTCGATCTTCGGGATGGATCCACCAACTCCATCTTCGGGTTTGGCTCCACCTTAGGTCCTTCACGTGCTTCAGCTAACGTACCTAAATGAGGTGCAACAATGCATATGTATGAATGCATAGAAGTGCAATACATAAAGTAATCAAACAAGCATACCAAAGTTCACATAAACCCTAGAGCTAATTAACTTAATCCTCAAGAAGACATAACATAGAAGAGGGCAAGCACATTAATCAAGAAACAAGTCTCACAAGATTACAGGGTACCACTCAAGTATCATCAAAGATATGAGTCACACTTCAATACCCAAGCATGACAAAGTTAATCAAAGTACTAGAACTAGAAATTGCTACCTTCTGGACATCAGAACAGCAGCTAAGTAATTTAATCGTAACTGGAGATCTACAACTCCAAATGACTGGAAAGAAGACATTATGAAAAGCTTATGAAATTATCTATATTTCATTTATAATCACCACAGCATGATTCCAAAGTTTAACATGTCGAATTTACACAAACACAGAAACTGGTCTAACAAGACAGAGAGCAAGCAATTCTGTAACCCAACTTTCAACAGCTATAACTCCTAAACCACATGGTAAAATGCCACCAAATTTTAATAGAAGCTAGATACATAATTTATCTACAACTTTTGTATAAACAAGTTTTACAACAAAGCAAATTATCATAAAGAACTTTGCTAAGTTCCCAGATCTGTCCAGAAACCTCATTTGCAAGAAATAATTATTGACTTATGTGGCAAACATATACTTGGACAAAACTAACTTTACCAACATGTCACACATGACTAATGAACACCAGAAAACATAGTGTCCATTCCTAAATAATTTCTTTTAATGCATTTTCTTAATTTATTTAGATAATTAGGTGGAATTATGAACACATATCAAAAGTGCATAATAAATTCTACCAAAATTACAGAGGCCTACACATGCTCCCAAAAGTCTACTATCCAAATTTGAAACCATTTGGACATGTATAACAACCTCTATAAAAAAGACAAATGGCTATAGCAATAAATCATGTGAGAACAAGTTAATTCCAAAACTCCATATTTTCTGTGAACACAAGGCCATATTATGAATCAATATGATAGAGAAACATCATACTAAGGAAATGGAACAACATTTTCTATTTTATCATTTATATATTATTTATAAGCTATTTAGTAAGCCATAAACAAGTTAACTCAATAACTTGAGCATACAGTACGCAATGGCCATGAACTTTATACCACAGTACATCCATAGCATGACAAGCCTACCATAAAATTTTCACATCAATTGGAGCAACACAACTCAAGATATAAAATAACAAGCAATATAATGAAATTTTCCTTATTTGACAAGGTCAAATCAAAATCTTGAGAAAACAGTGACCAACTAGGGTGTTTAACATTTTTCCTAGCAAGTATATGTCTTCACAAAATTAACAAAATAAGAATCACTATTTTTGGAGTTCTAAAACTCCAGATCTTGCTCTGGTCAATGTTTTAAGGCATTTTTAGAGCACTTTTTAAAGCCTAAATAATACATCGGAAAATATTTACAAACACGCACATTTTATGACTCTACTGCATAGCTCTCTTCTCAAGGTTTCCAAAAAGTCCACTTTTACTATTTTTGGATTTACCTAGCAAGAGATATGCATTTTAGAAGATTTACACAAAATCTAGAATTCAAAATCAGCATAAAAGCAACCCTAACTAATTTCGCTAGGTGCACCCGACTCGGTACCCGTTCTCTGCCACCCTTAACGCTGACCTGTGGGACCCGCTGCACACTTGGACCCACTTGTCATTCACCGCGAGAGAGAGACAGAGAGACAGGAGGCGACGGTCTTCTTCCTCCCTCGCCGGGGAAACAGAGGAGCTGCCGGAAACGGCCGGCCTCGGCGAGCAGCGACTGGCGACGGCGATTGGGGGCTGGCCGGCTTCGCGGCTGCGAGACGTGTCTGCGCGCGCTTGCGGTGTGAGCTGAGGTGGCCCGTGGCCTCTTGGCCAAGGAGGCAGACGGCTGCGGCCACGGCCATCGGCGGCAGGCGAGCACCGGTGGCGGCGGACCGCGGGGAAAGGCAGCGCGAGCACCGGTGGTTCCGTGTGCAATTGAGGAATCGCTTGGCTCAGCTCGAGGTGTCCCACGGTCGATTGGCCATGGAAGCAGGCGGCAGCGCGCGAGCAGCTCCGGCGGTGGCCGTCCGCAGTGGCGGGAGAGGCCAGAGGAAAGGCGCGTCAAGGGCGGCGGTTCACGGTGGAGGTACAGCGGTACTTGGCTGGGACGGGGAAAACGTGGAGAAGCCGGTCGGGTGGCGGCAATGGAGCTCTTCTCGGCCGACAATGGTGGCCACGCCCGCGGTGGTGTGCGCGCGCACGAGCAAGGACGGCGAGGCAGAGGGAGGGCAGGTGAGGGCGAGTGGGAGGCTCGGAATAGAGCTTGGCAAGTGCTCTGGTGCTCCCCACATCGAGCGAGGCGCAGGAGCACGCGTCGGCCATGGCGGACGCCCACTCGCGCATGGTGGACACGCACCCGACACGCGGCGCCCATTGAGGCATTCTAACTAACAGGTGGTGGGTGACGGGGTGGTCAAAGTGGGACGCATTTTTGAGCCATACACGGACCGAATTGGATCTTGGGCCCAAAAGCAAAGTTGTAGCCCATGTTATGCTCTACAACTTTCGTTTAAAGCTCAAGGTCATTAGTGTCCTGGATTAGGATATAATTGGCTCCAAAGTTGCCAATGTCAGTGATTTGATAACAATGAGCAACTATTCAAAAATGGGGGTCAAAATGAATTGCAATTGGTGCCATCTTCTTGTAGGCTCTTCTACACCATCTACACTCCAACTTTTATATTGGGACCATGTGAAGTTGTTTAACAAAATCTCGAGAACGCGGCATGTCAACATGTCAAGGCCGATCAGTGATAAAACAACTTTTTGCTGTTTTGGAGGCTCTTATTGAAGGTCCAACTGAGCTCCATTTTGAGTGATACTTGACCCATTGTTTCCATCCTGAAAAGTACTACAACTCATATTAAGGAACCTAATTGAGCTACCATATGAAATTGGAAGATAGAATTGCATGAACATGGCAACCTTCTGCTGTTAAGTTTAGGACTTAGAATATTTTCTAAGTGTCAGAAACAGTCCAAATTCTGACTTGTGGGCCCTTTTTGATCATGTTCCACACATTTTCATGACTTGACTCTTAAACAAAGTTTGTTCCTTATAAAATTCTCTAGAACTTTGTAAAAGGGTGCATAGTCATGCAAAGCTTCCAGGTCAGACTTTTGAAATGGTCAAACGAAAGGATCCTAGGGTCCATACATGGTCAACCATCACTTAGAAGCACATTTAGTCAAAATGATCAACATGAACATTGTTCCATTAAGTGTCCTAAGTGTAGTTAAGGTGTTGTAGAGGCCAAACATACACACCATGCATAGGTTGCACAAAAGTGTAGGCCTCACATGCACTGAAACATAGAAGTCACTATAATTGTAGTGCTTGTTTCAAGATACATGCTACACATGTTCCACTAGGGTGTTCCACATGTGTCCAAGATGTGTTGCACATATTGCATTTGTATGTTGCTCAACACTAGTTCCCATAGGATGTAAGGCAGGTTTTAGTTATAATCCAAACAAGCATCTAACTTATCATTTCATGTGACTTTTTGATTCCAAACTTTATGAAACTTTTCCAGGGATCAATATAGATAGGTACCAAGGTGAGACACATAAAGATATGGCAATAACACCATCCAAACATATATCTTTGAAAAGGGACCTATATGTAAAGCAATGATGCAACATCCAACTTTAGGTCAGGCTCATCTCCATAGGTTGACCTTGACATTGTCATCCCCACTTAATCTGTCATGTTTAAGCTTAAACCCACTGCCTAATTGGTGATAAACACCTGGGATGTTACACTATTGATGCAGCGCTGACTTCGGATCGACGAGATGTCGCCGGGCATCTCATTGGAGGGGAGTCAGATGTTGCACGAGACCCTCCCCCTTGATGAGGTTGCCCAGCGCACGTGGTGGATGGTGGGTAGCTTCAAGCAGGAGGACATCGACAAGGTCCTGATGCGATCCAACCAGGGTTTCGAGCCTCTGGTAAGTGTTGTTTCGCTAGCCTTGTGTCCTTTCACTTCCTGGTTCTCTTGATTTAGTCCGTCGAGGCTTCCGTGCAGGATCTGTTAGCGGTCAAGGACTCACGGCCACCAGTCCTATAGGATCATGCTGCTTGAGAGGTGAGACGCCTTTCTGTGGCTCAAAAGAAGAAAGAAAAAGACGCCGCGAAGAAGCGTCAGATCAGGAAGGCCCTCGAGCACGAGGCGTTGAATAGGCGTTGCCGCCAGCAAAGGCTCGAGGGTCTCCCCATTGAGGAGTCCCCTCTGAGACAGCCTCAGAGGAGGATGAGGATGGGGACAGTGACAATAATGGTGTCAAGTCACGGTATGACACTGTGACTTTTCTCGTGCATCTCCCTAACGTGCGGTCCCTGTAGGGGCCCGTTGGTGTGGGGTCGACCTCCCAGGTGTCGAGGGTAGCCTCGATGCCCGTTAAGGGGGAGGAAGAGCTAGCGGGAGGAAGGGCCCGAGAGGGGCCTTCAGAGAGGGGATCCACCACGCCTGGGGTCCCTCCGATGATGTCGGTGGCACCGTGCCCACACGTCCGATCGCCCTGGACCTCGTTGGCAGGCGGGCCAATGACATCATCACCTGAGACTAGGGCGCCGTCATTAGGTGTGAGGACCCAAGGCCAGACGGCCTCATCAGCGTAGAGGATCCTAGAGGCCTCGTCAGCCTAGGCTCCAAGGAGCTCTAGGCCGAGCGGAGGCTCGACGGAACAGCCATCGCAAAAGCCATTGAGTGGCTCAGGGAAGCTAGGGATGAGGCCCCTAATCCCCCTCTCTGGGTAAGTGTTTTGCTTCACCTTTTTGACAATGTTTTCTCGCTTTTTCATTCTGACATGGTTGTTTACTGCGCAGCCATAAGCATAAGGTGGAGCTTGCGGCTATGGCTCCCATCAAAGTGCTCAAAGCTGGCGCTGGCCTGATGATGCAGACACCAGCCAACGATGCCGCTTGGGTCGCAAAGTGCCATGCTGCCACAAAGTGGTTCAAGGTGAAAGAGGCCGCTGCCAAGGCAGGTGCAAGTGCCTAGGAGGGCACCGGAGTTGGTGAAGCCGCACGAGGGCCGGAGCAGGTCAAGGCGGCCCCGGGCGGTACCAGGCTTGATGGATCTAGAAGCGGTGGGCTAGAGTCGGGGTCAACCACGAGGATCCCAGACACCGTCGAGGTCGGTAAGGCCAAAATATCCATCTGCGATGCAAGGCAGACGGATGTTAAAAAGACGACAGAGGTGGTGGAGGTCCCGTAGGATGCGGGGAAAGAGGAGGAGCAGCCGGAGCTACAAACAGAGCGGGAGGAGCCACAGCGGCAGCCACAGCAACAACAACAGGGAGAGCGGCTGCCGGAGCCACAGCTAGGAGCGGAGCGGGGCGAGCTAGACCAGCTGGGGGAGCCAGTGATCGAGGTGGAATGGGAGGTGGCCATGCCACTACCCAACATGCAGGCGGAGGCGCCGGCTGACGGGAGGCCAGTCCCACCCCAAGGGTCAACTTCAGCTGTGATCGATCTCACCGTCGACGACCCTCCTTCTGACAAGGGGAAGCAGAAGGTGGACGTCGAGATGGTCAATGCCCCGGATCAGCCTAGGACTCCCGTAGCGCCAGAGGATGACATGGCGGAGGTGTCCGCCAAGTGGCCTGATTTCGCGGAGCTAGCACTTGTGCGGTCAGAGGAGGAGCTCCCGCGTTGGGGTCGATCGACCCTTGAGTTCAGGGATGCGGCTAACCCAACGCTGAGCCCTTCTTCACATTCAATGATAAGGATGAAGTGTGGCACTAGGAGTACGTCGAGGGACTCCGCAAGCATTCCATGCAATCCCTACGGATGGTCACAGATACCCTAGTGTGGCAGATGTCAGAGGCCTTTGAGGTGAGCCGTGTTTGTTATTTTATTTGGCTCGTACCCCCTTTTGCCTTGGTTCTGACTTTGAGTTTGGCCGTGGTCAGGAGCTAAAGGAGCGATCGTGCCGCAAGTCGTTATTCATCCGCCACGAGAGCGGTGTGTGGGCGGCGCTTCCGCGCCAACAGGCTCTGGTCGAGGAGGTCAACCAGCGGCTGTCCAAGAAGAGCACTAAGGCAGACGAGCTTCGTGTCGTCACTACGGCGCTTAAGGAAGAGGTGGCACAGGCACAGGATACCACTGCCAAAGCCCTGGAGGACGCCGCCAAGGCTTGAGAGGAAGCGGCCAGGGCTCACGAGGATCTTGCGCCGTTGTTAGCGCGCGTGAAGGCGCTCGAGGAGGACGTCGCTCTTGTCAGCGGCCAGCGCGATGCCCTCAACGTCCAGATCAGGCTGGTGTCCGCTCATGTCAGGACCCTGGAGAATGAGGTCACGACGTTGAAGGGAACCATCCGAGAGAGGGACGAGGCTCTCTTAAACACCGATCAAGAGATCGAGACACTGAGGGCGACCATCCGTGACAAGGGTGAGGCTCTTTAGGCGGCAAAGAAGGCATGTGATGAGTTGCGCGATGAGATCGTGGGTTGGCAGACCCATGCAGAGGGTAAGCCTTTGCCGAGCTTTGACCTTGACTTTGGGCTCTCGTGTTTTTGCTGACTTGGTCTTTGTGTTTCAGAGCTGGAGAAGCAGCAGCATGCGGCCCAGGAGATGGCTACCTCATTCCAAACCCTCCTCGAGGCCGAGGCCAGACAGAACCAACTACTCTAGGGCACGATCACCTCGGTGTGCGATGGCCTGGGGGTCGAGCCCGATGCTGATACCAAGGAGGATGCACCAGGGAACTCATTCATACATCAAATGACGGTGCTGGGTTGCCTTGTCCACAAAAAGATCTGAGGCGGGCTGCATCATGGCGTGAAGAGGGCCATGGCGGTCATCCGGTCTGGGTTCGAGTATGACATGGGCCTTATTATGGATGACTTCATCTTAGATCTAGACAGGACTGAAGAGGAGAATGAGGCGGTCTGCCTGGGATTGATCGAGGCTACGGAAGAGCCCAGGGGTCGACTCGCGAGGCTGTTTGAAGACGAGGTGGTCCCGCCTGCCGACGATGAGGGCCTATGAGCCAAACCTAGGCATGAAGGCCCATGTAATAAGTTAGTTAACATTCATGACTCGCATCGTCGTGGTCCTAGGGGCCTTAAAACATTTAGATGTAAATATGTACTAAATGTCCTTTTTTGTTCGAGTCTTTTGTTCCCTTTTTGTTCGGATCGCGTTCTTATGCGATCTTCTTGGCGCACGATCACACCCCTTGGCATGGGGTGCAAGTGGAGATATTGTAGCCTAGAGGCATGGGTGGTCTCATGGCTCGACTACCCCTCGTCCTTAGGATGACCTTGTGGCCTCGTCGATCATGTAAGAACACAAATCGAAGCGTATGGGGACGTCAGACGTCGATTTTTTGAGATCATATGCTTTTACAAGGTCTTCTTAGCATGCGGTCGCACCCCTTGGTGTGGGGGAGTGAGTGGAGGTGCCGTAGCCTAGAGGCGTAGGTGATCTCGTGGCTCAACAGCCCTTGAACCTTAGGGTGCTCTCACAGCCTTATTGACTATGTAAAAGTTTTTTTTTGAAAAATGTCAGCTAAAATGTGAGCTTTTTAGGGACACAGGGGGTTTCCCCCTTTTCAGCCCCTAGGGGAGGGTCGATCCTGAGAAAACAGGGTCGGGCCTACCCATTTTTTTATGAAAGAATGCTTTGAACATGTACTCTTTATTTATTCACGTGAGTGATGATAAAGGTACAAAGCCTCGAGGCTCTAGGGGTAAAAGCGACGTAGCTATTTAATGTTCCATGCATTGGTGAAGATTTCACCCTTTTCATTTGATAGCTTGTAGGTGCTGGGCTTCAACACCTCCGCGATGATGTCCGGTCCTTCCCATGGCGGAGAAAGCTTATGTCGTCCCTTGTTGCTTTGGCTTCGTCGGAGCACTAGGCCACCGACGTTGAGGTCTCAACTGCGTACGTGCTTGTCGTGGTATCGTCGGAGACTCTGCTGATACCTTGCTGAGTATAATAAAGCTATATTGCGAGCTTCCTCGAGCTGGTCGAGGGCGTTTTCTCTTGCAACATCGTTGCTTTGCTCGTTGTAGGCTTTCAGCCTTGGGGATCCATACTCCAGGTCGGTTGGAAGCACGGCCTCGGCCCCATATACTAAGAAAAATAGAGTGAACCCTATGGCTCGACTCGGCATTGTTCTTAGGCTCCATAGGACCGAGGGGAGCTCGGCAACCCATTTCTTGCCATGCTTGTTCAATCTATCGAAGATTCTCGGCTTTAGGCCTTGTAAAATCATGCCATTGGCACGCTCTACTTGGCCGTTTGTCTTTGGATGAGCTACGGCCGACCAGAGCACACGGATGTGATGGTTGTCGCAGAAATCCAAAAACTTCTTGCTGGTGAACTGGGTGCTGTTGTCCGTGATGATGTAGTTAATTACCCCAAAGCGATGGATGATGTTGGTGAAAAATAGCACGGCTTGTTCAGACCTGATGCTGGTAATGGGGCGAGACTCGATCCACTTGGAAAACTTGTCAATGGCGATGAGCAAGTGGGTGAAGACCCCGGTTGTTCTCTTTAGGGGTCTGACCAAGTTGAGCCCCCAAACGGCAGCCTCGGCTTCTGAATCTGACGCGATGGCCCCGTTAATTTGGAAGCACTCGCGGGTCAGATCATAATTGTCATCAGTAGAGTCAGAGTCGGGGGTGCCAAAGTAGTAGTACGATGGATGCATGTGAGGTCATTGATTAGTGGAGTCATAGCGGCGAGAGGTGATTGCACGGAGCTCCGCGCCAGGGGTCTTCATAGAGTCTAGGCACTCGAAAGCTGGCGTGGATGCCATGAGGTCTAGGGCAGAACGTAGATGGTGCCCAGGGAGCTCCTCGTAAGCGCTCATGCTGGTGCTTATAGAGGAAGCATATGCTCGGGCAGCCATGTTTAGCCCATACGAGAGTGCCCACGGAGGCATCGTTCCTGGTGTTGGAGCAGTCAATCCTGAGCCGGCTGGAGGTGGCGCCGTGCCAGACGGTGGGGTGATGGGATGCCCCGTCGGCATCTTACCCTCAGCCAAGCTCATCCTACATAGGTCATCGGTGAGGAAATCCATGTGGACGTCTGGCTGAGGGGTGCCGGATCGGGGAACACCATCACCCCCTGCGAGGCGATGGTGGTGGCTATGCTGGGCACGCCGTCGCCTGGCTGCACAAGCCCAACGAGAGCGATGGTACCGGCGCAGCGCTCCCCCTGGCTGGGAGAGCTCGTGGTCGCTGTCGGTTGGGTGTCTGGATGGGAGGAGGAACATGTCATAGCCGTAGCCGAGAGACATGAACTCCAAGCTCCCAAACCAGATCATCGTGGCCAACGAAAGTGGACGTTCGGGGTCAGCCATCCAAAAAAAGGCAGGAAAACGATGTTGACATGCAGAGCCCCCTACCTAGCGCACCAACTATCGGTGTTCGGACCCGGGAGGGTCCTAAGCCGATGAGTGAATTTGTGCTGCATGTTCCCTAATCCGAATGGTGATACAAAGAGAATACACAGGATTTTATCCTGGTTCGGGCAAAGAAGGCCCTACGTCTAGCGGGGGGAGTTTTTGTATTTCCTTGCACCTAAGTGCTTGCATGTGGGTTACAAGCTGTGAGAGAGGGAAACGGTCCCAAGTCTTAAGAAAAGAAAAAAAGAGTATATTGCTTGAGATGTTGATCTTAGAAGCTGGGGAATGTCTTGTGGTCTTCGTCCTTTGTCTTCCCTAGGAGGGTCCCCTGCCTTCCCTTTTATAGGGTCAAGTGAAGGCAGAGGAGTCGATAAATCCCTAGGGCGGTGCCTTAAAGGTGAAGGTTCGACGGGCACCGTGGAGGTTGTTGTAGCGACGTGCTCTAGGAATGGCCGGCCATCCCTAGGGTACCATGGTGATGTTAGGGATGGGACGGTAAAAAAAACCCTGGGTCCTATAGCGAGCGAACGTGCAGGCATCGTTCCTTTGTTAATCGGTGATTAGTCGAGGCCGGGTCGAGGCGTAGCTGAGGGGGGCGATGGGGAATGGATAAGGTCGGGCCCTAGAAATCCCGGGATATGACGGTCGTCGTGTTGTGCCTCGAGGGGGCATCGATGATGGAACAGTACCCGGCATGG
Source organism: Saccharum hybrid cultivar R570 (assembly GCA_038087645.1). NCBI lineage: Eukaryota > Viridiplantae > Streptophyta > Magnoliopsida > Poales > Poaceae > Saccharum > Saccharum hybrid cultivar. The sequence continues at coordinate 1,863,934 of JAQSUU010000810.1, forward strand.
TGTGTATAGTGATAGGTTTTCACCGCCCATCCCGGGATGGGCAGTAAAAAGCGAGATTTGACACCGGTACTGCTTCCATGCTGGCGGTGCTATAGCCACGTGGGTAGGAAGTGGTTAGCGATTGCATTAAATGCCTTGACTCTTGTCTGTATGTAGGTGGGTGAGGAAGGGTCGACCGGCTCGACCCAGGGTCATGCGAGTCGGAGATTTCCCTGGGGTCAAGGCGTCCCGTCGAGCGGGCCTCGTGCGAGTCAGAACGTAGTCGAGGGTGCCCCGTCTTCACATGTATGTGGTTTTGGCTCATCGTACCCATGCGGACAGAGCCTTGATGTGGTTTCTCAAGGGGGTTTGCTCCTTTGAGTCGTGGGTTTTGGGTACTCCTAGTTTAGGTACCCGATAAGAAGGAAAAGAAATCCTAGAAGAAATTCACTCAGGTTGCTGCGGCAACCACGCAACCTCAAGAATTCTGATGGGCAAAACTTTCCGCACTAGTTTCTATTGGCCCACAGCTTTAAAAGATGCAGAAGAATTAGTCAGACAGTGCAAAGGGTGCCAAATGTTCGCAAGGCAAGATCATGTACCAGCTCATGAGCTAATTTGCATCCCTCATGCCTGGCCGTTTGCATGCTGGGGGCTGGACCAAGTAGGACCACTCAAAAAGGCCAAAGGTGGTTTTGAGTACATCTTCGTTGCAATCGACAAATTCACAAAGTGGATCGAGTACAAGCTGCTCATAAAATATAGCATAGCAAAAGCAGTCGAGTTCATCCAAGACATTATGCACCGCTTTGGAATACCCAACCGCGTCATCACAGATTTGGGTTCCCCTTTTACAGCTACCGAACTCTAAAATTGGGCACAAGACTATGGCATCAGTATAGATTATGCGTCAATTGCACACCCTAAAGCCAACGGACAAGCAGAAAGAGCCAATGAACTTATACTAGCTGGATTAAAACCAAGATTATATGAAGAACTAGAAGACTACGGCTCCAAATGGATTGAAGAATTACCCAAAGTAGTATGGGGGTCTGCACTTAATGTGGCATTGGGTAGATCACATGTGATTTGACTCAATGGTACATTTGGATGATAGTTGTGATCACTAATTAATCACCAATTAAAGTAGAAATCCAATCAAGTTTGAATTTGATTCAAAACCCTGATTTCTAGAAAACCCCGTTTTACCCCCTTTTGTGTAATTCAAAATCTAAAGAGAATTTGAGGGTGAGCCAAAAAGAAAACTTGTAGATCTTGTCAAGTTGTACAACTTTGGTCTTTGGAGTATAAAATGTGGAGTAATTTTGAAAAGATTCAAATCCCAAATTTGACCCCTTTTCAATTCCCCATTCCAATATCAAAATGGAGGCATAATTTGAAATTTTTTAAAATAGCAAAGTTGTAGGCCTTGCCAAGAGGAACAACTTTGGTATTTTGAGTTTTTGAAGTTTCAATATAAAATTTAAAGTAATTTTGAATTTACCAAAATCCAGAAAATGTCCCCTTTTGATTTCAAATTCAAATTTCAAAATCGAAGCTGAATTTGAAAAGGTTGTTATCGAGAGAGTTGTAGGGTTTGAAAAATTGAGCAACTTTTGTTTTTACAGAATTTCAAGTTCTTTAGAAAAAATTTGAGTAATTTGAAAAATAGTGTCAGTGGCATTTCTGTAATTTGTCCCAAGCCGAGCAAGGTAGCAAGCAGCTCACCGCCGGCATCCTTCCGGCTGTTTCCAGGCGTGCCCGCAGTGCCAGCAAGCTACTTCGCGGTGGCAGACAGGTAGCTGCGCGTCGTTAGCCCCTTTTCTTGCCTCGTCCATAAAGCCTGAGCCGCCACCGTCGGGTTCTCGTTTTCCCCTGCTTCGCCACCGCCGCTACCAACGCTCCGCCGCTCGCTGCTGCCACCATTGAGCCGCCTCCGGCTAGAGTGACCGCATCACCAGCTCTGCTAGGTTGTCGAGAACCTCCCGAACTCACTTGCACCGACTCGCACACCGTAGCTTCTCCTTGCGCCATCGTCTTCTCCACACTCGGTCCGAACGCCACCATCACTGCCTCACCGTGGACCGGTCTCTCTGGTCCATCTCCTTCACCAAGCACACCACGGTGTTCACGGTGAGCTCCTGAGCGAGATGCTCGCTCTGTTTTAGTCATTACATTGCCGAAGGAGCGTTTTCACCTCCATGTCGCCGGTCGGACCGCCACCGTGGCCGCCATAGCCGGTGTGGGCATTCCTCCGGTGCGTCTGCTGCTGTTCTTGACGCCTTGGTAGCTTCGTGGGATCATGGGGGTCGTGTTGGTTTATCTCCACCTTGCTAGAGTCTCGCCGCTAGCGTGGAGCACCGGCCAGCCACCGCTCGGCCATGGCCATCGGCCCGAGCGGGAGCGCGTGGTCTGGTCCTGCTGGGCCGACCTGGTCGCTTGGGCCAGGCAGCGAAGAAGTGGGCCGCGGGAGAGAGAGGAGAGGCGAGGCGTGCGGGTGGGCCGCGCGGTCTGATTGGGCTAAGCAAGGGGAAGAGAGGAGTAGCAGGTATGAAGTGAACTTTTGTTTTTCTTTTTCTAAAATACCAAATAGTATCAGTTTTTGTTTATTTCTTTGTGAATTATTTAGAGATCCAAAAATGATGAAATTTTTTGTGTAGCCTCTCTGTACTGTGTACTATTTAGGAAAAATATGAAATGCCAATTTTCATTACTTTTTGTAAGTTAATTAATTAGCTCAATTAATTAATGAATGCAACTTCTATGATTTATCTAGGCTTAAATAATTGTCCAAAAATTATGAAATTTGTTTTGCCACTTAGTTATGAGGTAAGCTTCCTAAAATAAAATTTTGGGCACAATTAGAAAAAGTTTATTTTATACTTAATTTATATTAATTAATTAATTAGTTAACCAAGTAATTAGTGCCTAATGATTTAGGGTTTGTTTGACTTTGTGATTGTGTGTTGACCTTAGGTCATTAATTCTTAATGATTTTTGGCACCTTTAGTTAATTGTTTGAGCTCCCTTAATCATGTTGTTAGGGCTTAATTACTATTATTTCATGTGATTAACGAAAGTCATTAACGAAGTAGTTAACCTAATGAAACCCTACATTAGGGTTAGGTTAGTGTTGTTGTTTTGCAACTGTACCATGAAGGAAAGTTGTACTCAACTTTGTAATCTTGTTTTGCATCTACCAAGCATCATGTTTCGCAATTCATCATATTAAGCATACATTATCACCTCGCGTAGTCCCCGTGAACGAGGAGGTTACCGTGGTCGAACCTGTCCCCGAAGAAGAGCAAATGTTAGTGGAGGTAGGGTTTGACATTTGTGGTACTGACCCAAAACCTGAGCGTCTCGTCGATCAAGGCAAGCCCCGGATGCATCTAAACCTTCCTTGTGTTTTGAAAAGCTTTACTTCACTTTATTAATGCTTTGTTGCATTCGGTGATAGGAGTTGAGTGATAACCTAATTACTGCATTACCATCCTTGATACTTCAATATTATCCTTGTTACTATTTTATTGGAAAATGCTTAGTATGCTTAGCCTTGCTTAATGAGAAAACTTTGAAAATGTTTAACAAAGTTTGAAGGGTTGTTGTGGAACAACTGAATGAATGAATTATGATGTTAATTTGAGATCAGTCGGTGGACTTGCATCGAAAAAGGAGTCCCAATGTAGTGTCTCCGATTGTGTCAGTTAAGGACCATACTATTGTAGGCCTGCCTATGTTTCGAGACTTTGCAACTGATCGCATGCTCCGGTAAGCCTAAGACCTCGGTAATTCTATCATGTGAACGGTCGACCGCGCACTGGGAGTGGATAGATGCCGAAAGTAGCATGTATCCTCATGGCCAAGGGCTGGATTGGAGGTATACTGTACTCTCGAGTGGCGCTAGACTCGGTCACATTTTGGAGGATCCAAGTGAAGGTTGATATATGTCGGTTAGAGTCCTACATATGTCGTGTGGTTAGGGATCCCCAGCTGGGTATAATCGATTCGAATCATCGCTGCTCCTCAGTTAAGGAGACTCGATCAACTGACCTACATCGTAGTAATAAGTGCAACGTTGGTCGAAGATTAAGAAAGAAGTATGAGTTACCTGATCTAGACTAGGGTCACTTACATTCTGTAATAACTAACGATGAATTAAAGAGTTGATCTTAAGGACTCACTCTTAGTAGCTTTTATGCAAAAGAACTTTGATTCTTGCTACATCCTCACATTGATTCCCCTAAGCCTGCATTCCTGAGTCTTCTTCACCCTTTTCATCAATTAAGTCTTGTGGAGTACTTTTGTACTCAGGGTTTGTTAAACCCTTGTTGCAGGTTCATCTCATGAGTAGGTTTGTTTCAGACCCTGCTGCATGACCGTCTTTGCGGTAAGCGACGACGAGTAGAATGTTTGGCTCTTCGGCAGAGCGCTATATTTTGGTGTTTGTAATAAAGTTACTAATGCTACTCCACAACTATGGTTCTAATAACTAAACGTAAGGTTTGTAAGGTTTAGAACAAATGGATTGTAAACTTAAGTTATGTAAGACTTCCGCACTTTCACTCTAATGTAATTTGTTATATAAACTGTTGTAATACTGCAATGCCTCTGTAATGTGATCTTGCTCGAAAGATCATGAATGATTTGGGTTTCCTAAGGACACCCAACAGACTTCTTAAGTTTTATGGTATACATGCATAGCCAACAGAAGTCTTTGAGACAATGACAAGTGCATGTGGGCCATATTATTTAGGAGGTTCTGCCACAGCTGGTATTAGAGCGATCATTGTCAGGCCTATTGTAGTAATGCATTCCAAAACTTCAAAACGATTTGGGTCAAATGAATTAAACTTGTTATTTTGGTCCAAATTGCTCATGACCTATCTTTATTCATCTTGTAGTTCTTTAGTCATGTTTAAAGACTATTGGTGGAATAGCATGTTAAAATTGCCCTATGCATAAAGTTTACTGTTTCGTACTCTTGTGTAATTGTTTACTAGAAATCTTTTATGCTTAGTTTCATAAGTTCGATTCATGCATCATGCTTAATGAACCTATTAATTACCTTCCCTTTTAATGTGGTTTGGATTAAGTAGTATCAATCCTATTCATGCTAACCTTTAGATCCTCCCTAGCTATCCTTACCAATTCCATCTTACCCTCTACAGGATGGCTCATACAAAATTAACTCATCGCAAGATGACCGGACCTAAAGGTGTTCCACGTCACCAGCTAGCTCCAAGGAACGATGGTGCTAGTAGTAGCCGCTCCAATCCACAAGCAGAAATTGAGAGGCTCAATGCAGAGTTAGCGAGAGCCATAAGAGATCGAGCTCTAGATTCTATTCACATTGGGAAGTTGAAGGGACAGTTGAAGCAAAGTGAGGCTACTCATCAGAACTGTGAGCAGATGATTGACAATATGTTTCAAGAAAGAAATGAAGCTTGGCACAAAGAAGATGTGTATCATCTGTACTACTAACTGCATCCTCCTCCTAGAGAAGCAGAATTAGACCCTGGTGTCATTGTAGCTGATGGTGGTGAGACTGAAGAAGAGTCCGAAGAAGAAGATCCTGAGGAGTTGGAACTTGTTGATGAAAGTGATGATGAAGGAGGTCATGTTTCTGGGATGGACACTAACCACGAGGACTAAGGTGGTCGAGGGTTTATGTTGAGTTAGTAGTTTACTTTGTTATGTTAGCCTTAGTCGAACTGGGTAGCCCTACCTAAGTGCGGACTTGTGTAATAAATAAGTGAACTCGTGTGTTGTGTGCTTGTAGTAACTTTTCAAGTTCAATAAAGTCTATGAATAAAGTTTTGCTTGTTATAAACAAATGCCTACTCGTACTCATGCTACTGATGGTGCTAGAACCTCCTAGGGTAGGGGTGATGTTCCCAACCTGCCACCAGTTCCACCAACTATGGCAGAGGCCATTGCTGCTCTTGTTAATGCTACTGCTAAAAATGCCCGACTGCTGAGAGAAATTGCTCAGAATAACCAGAATGCACTACAGGGCAATCGTGGATGGTACAACAATAGAAATGAGACCACTTATGTTGACTTCACTGATACCCATCCTCCAGTATTCACCAGGGTAGATGAACCACTGGAAGCAGATGACTAGCTCCACACCATGGAGCAGAAGTTTGATCTTATCAACTGCACTGATTACTAGAAGCCAGTGTTCACAGCCCAACAGCTTAGATGTGCTGTGGGAGCTTGGTGGGCAAACCTTCTTGCCGCATAGCCAGCTGGTCACCGTGTGACCTAGGCGGAGTTTTGTGAAACTTTCCGTGCACATTTCATTCCTGATGGAATCATGCTCATGAAGTTAGAGGAGTTCCTTGGTCTAAAACAGGGAGAGCAATTCATCATGCAGTATGTGGGCAGGTTTAATCACCTGGCACAATATGCTCCCGACCATGGCAACTCAGATCGTAAAAAGAAAGCTTGTTTCATGAGGGGTCTGAACTCCAAGATTCACACAAATGATGGCTGGTTGTCTCAATGCTACTTATCATGAGTCAGTCAATATTGTCATTGCTTCTGAAGAGGAGTATCGTAAGCACAAGGAGGCCAAGAAAAAGAAGATTGTGTCCTCTGGATCTTCTGGTAGCAACCAAAAGCGCCAGAAGATAGTCTATCATCCGCAAAATCATTTCCGTCCTTCCTTTCATCCACCATAGTTCCAAGCCCGGCAACAGGCATTTGTTCGTCCTGTTGCAGCTCTATCATATCCACGACAGCCGAATGCCCCTGGCATTCATACCCCAACCCTCTAGGGCAACAACATCTATCCCTACTACAATTGTGGGAAGCTAGGTCACTTCTCGAGGGAGTGCCCATATCCGAAGCAATACAATCCCAATTTCCAAAAAGCTCCTGCAACTCAACAGCAGAATCAAAACCAAAATAAGGGCAATAATCAAAATGCTCAGAAAGGCAAACTGGAGAAGAAGTCTGGACAAGTGTTCTACACTCAAGAGGAGGCTATACCTGAGGGAGAGCCTATTATGATGGGTATGTTTCCTGTTGCTAATCACCCTACAGTTATGCTTTTCGATTCTGGTGCATCGCATACATTCATCAATAGAACATTTGTTGTGAAGCATGATATTCCAATTGGGGAAACAATAGAAAATTTCCATATACATTCACCTGGGGGACGTATGTGTACTAAGGAAATGGTACATCAGGTGCCTATAGAGTTGGGTGGTCACCTATTTCCCACATCCATGTTAATTCTAAATGATCAAGATATAGATGTGATCCTGGGTATGAATTGGATGCATCAACGTGGAGATATGATAGAAACTATGAATAGAACGATAAGGTTGAACTTACCTGATAGTACATCTTAGCTTCTTATTCAACTCCCAACACCTAAGAGGGCAGTTGAAAGAGTCTGTGCAACCTCTGTGGAAGAGATCAAAGATATTTTGGTAGTTTGTGAGTTTCCATATGTATTCCCAGATGATCTGCCTGGTCTACCACCGGACAGAGATGTAGAGTTTGTGATTGAGTTAAAGCCTAGTACTGCCCCAATATCTAGAAGAGAATATAGAATGCCACCGAAAGAGCTAGCAGAACTCAAGACACAGTTGCAAGAGTTGCTTGACAAAGGTTTTATCCAACCTAGTTCTTCGCCGTGGGGATGTCCAGCTATCTTTATAAAAAAGGACAAAACCTTAAGGCTATGTGTTGATTACCGTCCCTTAAATGAAGTCACTATTAAGAATAAGTACCCTCTTCCTCGTATTGATCTACTCTTTGATCAACTTGCTGGAGCCAAAGTGTTTTCTAATATTGATCTCCGATCTGGCTACCACCAAATAAAAATCTGTCATGAGGACATTCCTAAGACTGCTTTCACCATTAGATATGGTCTTTATGAATATCTAGTCATGTCCTTTGGTCTTACCAATGCACCAGCTCATTTCATGTACCTCATGAACTCTGTTTTCATGCCGGAGCTCGACAAGTTTGTCGTTGTCTTCATCGATGATATCTTGATCTATTCCAAAAACAAAGAGGAACATGCGGAACATTTACGCATTGTTTTGAGCCGCTTAAGAGAACATCAGTTATATGCCAAGTTTAGCAAATGTGAATTCTGGCTTGATGAGGTGCCATTTCTCAGACATGTCTTATCTGCTGAGGGTGTTGCGATTGACTCTAGCAAAGTGAAGGATATCTTGGACTGGAAACCACCAACCACTATTCATCAAGTTCGTAGTTTCTTGGGAACAGCGGGTTATTACCGTCGTTTCATTCCTGATTTTTCAAAGGTATCTAAACCTATCACTGAGCTGTTGAAGAATCAAGTCAAGTTTGTCTGGTCATCAGATTGTGAAGAAGTTTTGTAGACTCTGAAAAAGTTATTGACCACTGCTCTAGTTTTAGCTCAGCCAGACATTGAGAAGTCATTTGATGTATACTGTGATGCTTCTCGCACTGGTATTGGGTGTGTATTGATGCAAGAAGGCAGAGTGATTGCTTATGCTTCTCGACAACTCAAACGTCATGAAGAGCACTATCCAACTCATGATTTAGAGTTAGCAGCAGTTGTTCATGCTCTAAAGATCTGGCGTCATTACCTGTTAGGTAACACTTGTCACATTTACACAGATCATAAGAGTTTGAAGTACATTTTTACTCAGGCTGACTTGAACATGCGTCAGAGAAGATGGTTAGAACTGATAAAGGATTATTATCTTAAAGTACATTATCATCTGGGTAAGTCAAATGTTGTTGCCGATGCACTTAGTTGGAAGAGTCATTGCAATTGCTTAACAGTGAAGCCACTGGATATTTCTTTGTGTCATGAGATAGAAAAGCTAGGCATAGAGATAGTTCAACAAGGTAGTTTGGCCAATATCACCATTGAATCAACTATCCGAGATCAGATTATCGCTGCTTAGAAAGAAAATAAGGGTATAGGCCACATTAAAGAAAAAGTTAGAAGGGAAAAAGCATCATGTTTCAGAATTGATGAAGCAGATGTTCTCTAGTTTAAGAATCGTCTGGTAGTACCGAAAGTTCCTGGTCTACATCAAAAGATCCTCGATGAAGCACACTTAACAAGATTTTCTATTCATCCAGGAAGCAATAAGGTGTACCATGACTTAAAATAGAGATTCTGGTGGACTAAAATGAAAATTGAGATTACTCGATATGTAGCTCGGTGCGACACTTGTCAGAAAGTGAAAGATGTGCATTTGAAGTCAGCCGGAGAGTTACAGCCATTGCCTATTCCCACCTAGAAGTGGGAAGATATCAGTATGGACTTCATAGTAGGTTTACCCAAGACTTCAAGAGGGTTTGCTTCTATCTGGGTCATTGTAGACCGACTTACTAAGTTAGCTCATTTTCTTCCAGTCAGAATAGAACACTCCGCTATGACTTATGCTAAACTGTATATTGCACGAATCCTGAGTCTTCATGGAGTACCAAAGACCATTGTATCTGATAGGGGTACATAGTTTGTCAACAATTTCTAGAGGCATTTACATGAGTCCTTGGGTACCAAACTTCTATATAGTACCGCTTATCATCCGCAAACTGGTGGTCAGACTGAAAGAGTCAACCAGATTCTAGAAGATATGTTGAGGTCATGTGTGCTCAACTATTCTGATAAGTGGGATGAATGTTTACTGTTGGCAGAATTCTCTTATTATAACAGTTATCAAGAAAGTATCAAAATGGCATCGTTTGAAGCACTGTATGGTCGCAGATGTAGAACTCTGCTGAACTAGTCAGAACTCGAAGAGAGATGGTTTTTCAGGGTTGATCTTGTAAAAGAAACTGAAGAGAAAGTTAGGCAAATACAAAACAATATGAAAGTGGCACAGTCTCGTCAAAAGAGCTATACAGATAAGAGACGTCGACCGCTAGTGTTTAACAAGGGAGATTATGTGTACTTGAAAGTGTCACCTATGAAAGGAGTTAGCCGCTTTGGAGTCAAAGGCAAATTAGCACCCCGTTACATCAGACCATTTCAAATCTTGGAACGGTGTGGGAAGGTGGCATATCTCCTAGAATTGCTGGAACAACTCTCAAATGTGCATAATGTGTTTCATGTGTCACAATTGAAGAAACGTCTTTGACTGCCTGATCAAGTCACTAACTTCGAAGAAGTTAAACTAGAACCAGATCTGACTTATTCTGAGTATCCTATTTGGGTACTGGATCAGAAAGACGGTGTTACATAAAGTCAAACAACCAAATGGTACAAGGTACAATGCAATCAACATTTAGAAGAATAAGCTACTTGGGAATCTGAGGATTATCTGATGGAGAACTTCCCCGAGTTCTTTGCTTCTATCTAAGTTACAATTTCCTCTTTAAGTTATGGCTTGTCCTTTTTAAACTTTGTAATGTGAAAACCCCCTACCTATTTTATGAACAAGTCTTGGATGTGTTTGCTTGACATGTTTTCTTTTCCACTACTTAACCCAAGGCTTTAAATCTCAGGATGAGATTTCATTAAGGGGGAAGGGTTGTAACACCTCTGGTGTTATGGTAACTAAAACTGGCCATATCATCATATGCATTGCAAAGCATTCATGTTTTAGTCAACTCTGTGGTGCATCAACTAAAACAAAGTTACATTTATAGATTGATTGAGTTCTTGTGACGTTTAACCAGAATCCAAAACCCTAGTTTTGAATGGCATTTAAAATACTTGGATTATGCCCTATGTAATTTGAGGTGTAAAGTTGTGCTCTACACTAGTGTCAAGTGTAGGGGATACATTCAAGTGCAACATTTAAAAATGAACTCCAAGTTTGACATTGAATTTGAGTTCCAAAACTCGCCCCGAGTTTTCTAATTCAAATTCGAATTCAAATTGGGAGGTTTATTAAAATGAATTTATAATTCAAAATTGGTTCAAACAAATGTGGCATTGTGTAGGTCACATGTGATTTGACTCAATGGTACATTTGGATGATAGTTGTGATCACTAATTAATCACCAATTAAAGTAGAAATCCAATCAAGTTTGAATTTGATTCAAAACCCTGATTTCCGGAAAACCTCGTTTTACCCCCCTTTTGTGTAATTCAAAATCTAAAGAGAATTTGAGGGTGAGCTAAAAATCAAACTTGTAGATCTTGTCAAGTTGTACAACTTTGGTTTTTGGAGTTTTCAAAGTTTTAGCATAAAATATGGAGTAATTTTAAAAAGATTCAAATCCCAAATTTGACCCCTTTTTAATTCCCTATTCCAATTTCAAAATGGAGACATAATTTTAAAATGGTTAAAATAGCAAAGTTGTAGGTCTTGCCAAGAGGAACAACTTTGGTGTTTTGAGTTTTTGAAGTGTCAATATAAAATTTAAAGTAATTTTGAATTTACCAAAATCTAGAAAATGTCCCCTTTTGATTTCAAATTCAAATTTCAAAATCTAAGCTGAATTTGAAAAAGTTGTTATTGAGAGAGTTGTAGGGTTTGAAAAATTTAGAAACTTTTGTTTTTATAGAATTTCAAGTTCTTCAGAAAAATTTTGAGTAATTTGAAAAATAGTGTCAGTGGCATTTCTGTAATTTGCCCCAAGTCGAGCAAGGTAGCTAGCAGCTCACCGCCGGCGTCCTTCTGGCCATTTCCGGGCGTGCCCGCGGTGCCAGCGAGCTGCTTCGTGGTGGCAGGCTGGCAGTTGCGCGTCGTTAGCCCCTTTTCTTGCCTCGTCCATAAAGCCCGAGCCGCCGCCGTCGGGTTCTCGTTTTCCCCTGCTTTGCCACCACCGCTACCAACGCTCCGCTGCTCGCTCCTGCCACCATCGAGCCGCCTCCGGCTAGAGTGACCACATCACCAGCTCCGCTAGGTTCTCAAGAAGCTCCCGAACTCACTTGCACCGCCTTGCACACCGTAGCTTCTCCTCGTGCCGTCGTCTTCTCCGCGCCTGGTCTGAACGCCGCCATCACTGCCTCACCATGGTCCGGTATCTCCGGTCCATCTCTGCCTTCACCAAGCGCACCACGGTGTTCACGGTGAGCTCCTGAGTGACATGCTCGCTCTGTTTTAGTCATTACCTTGCCGGAGGAGCGTTTTCACCTCCGTGCCACCGGTCGGACCACCACCGTGGCCGCCATGGCCGGTGTGGGCATTCGTTCGGTGCTTCTCCTGCTGTTCTTGATGCCTTGGTAGCTTCGTGCGATCATGGGGGTTGTGTTGGTGTGTCTCCATCTCACCAGAGTCTCGCCGCTGACATGGAGCACCGGCCAGCCACCACTCGGCCGTGGCCATCGGCCCGAGCGAGAGCACGCGGTCTGGTCCTGCTGGGCCGACCCGGTCGCTTGGGCCAGGCAGCGAAGAAGTGGGCCGCGGGAGAGAGATAGGAGAGGCGAGGTGCGCGGGTGGGCCGCGCGGTCCGATTGGGCCGAGCAAGGGGAAGAGAGGAGTAGCCGGTCTCAAGTGAATTTTTGTTTTTCTTTTTCTAAAATACCAAATAGTATCAGTTTTTGTTTATTTCTTTGTGAATAATTTAGAGATCCAAAAATGATGAAAATTTTTGTGTAGCCTCTCTGTACTGTTTAATATTTAGGAAAAATATGAAATGCCAATTTTAATTACTTTTTGTAAGTTAATTAATTAGCTCAATTAATTAATAAATGCAACTTCTATGATTTATCTAGGCTTAAATAATTGTCCAAAAATTATGAAATTTATTTTAACACTTAGTTATGAGGTAAGCTTCCTAAAATAAAATTTTGGGCTCAATTAGACAAAGTTTATTTTATACTTAATTTATATTAATTAATTAATTAGTTAACCAAGTAATTAGTGCCTAATGATTTAGGGTTTGTTTAAATTTGTGATTGTGTGTTGACCTTAGGTCATTAATTCTTAATGACCTTTGGCACCTTTAGTTAATTGTTTGAGCTCCCTTAATCATGTTGTTAGGGATTAATTACTATTATTTCATGTGATTAACGAAAGTCATTAATGAAGTAGTTAACCTAATGAAACCCTACATTAGGGTTAGGTTAGTGTTGTTGTTTTGCAACTGTACTGTGAAGGAAAGTTGTACTCAACTTTGTAATCTTGTTATGCATCTACCAAGCATCATGTTTCGCAATTCATCATATTAAGCATACATTATCACCTCGCGTAGTCCTCGTGAACGAGGAGGTTACCGTGGTTGAACCCGTCCCTGAAGAAGAGCAAACGTCAGTGGAGGTGGGGTTTGACATTTGTGGTACTGACCCAGAACCTGAGCTTCTCGTAGATCAAGGCAAGCCCCGGATGCATCTAAACCTTCCTTGTGTTTTGAAAAGCTTTACTTCACTTTATTAATGTTTTGTTGCGTTCGGTGATAGGAGTTGAGTGATAACCTAATTACTGCATTACCATCCTTGATACTTCAATATTATCCTTGTTACTATTTTATTGGAAAATGCTTATTATGCTTAGCCTTTCTTAATGAGAAAACTTTGAAAATGTTTAAAAAAGTTTGAAGGGTTATTGTGGAACAACTGAATGAATGAATTATGACGTTAATTTGAGATCGGTCGATGGACTTGCATCGGGAAAGGAGTCCCAATGTAGTGTCTCTGATTGTGTCGGTTAAGGACCATACCGTAGTAGGCCCGTCTGTGTTTCAAGACTTTGCAACTAACCGCATGCTCCGGTATTCCTAAGACCTCGGTAATTCTATCATGTGAACGGTCGACCGTGCACTGAGAGTGGAGAGATGGCAAGAGTAGCATGTACCCTCGTGGCCAAGGGTTGGATTGGAGGTGTACTATACTCTCGGGTGGTGCTGGACCCAGTCACATTTTGGAGGATCCAAGTGAAGGTTGATATATGTCGGTTAGAGTCCTACATATGTCGTGTGGTTAGGGATCCCCAGTTGGGTATAATCGATTCGAATTGTCGTTGCTCCTCGGTTAAGGAGACTCGGTCAACTGACCTACATCATAGTAATAAGTGGAACATTGGTCGAAGATTAAGAAAGAAGTTGTATGAGTTACCTGATCTAGACTAGGGTCACTTACATTCTATAATAACTAACAATGAATTAAAGAGTTGATCTTAAGGGCTCACTATTAGTAGCTTTTATGCAAAAGAACTTTGATTCTTGCTACATCCTCACCTTGATTCCCCTAAGCCTGCATTCCTGAGTCTTCTCCACCCTTTTCATCGATTAAGTCTTGTGGAGTACTTTTGTACTCAGGGTTTGTTAAACCCTTGTTGCTGGTTCGTCTCATGAGCAGGTTTGTTTTGGACCCTGCTGCATGACCGTCTTTGCGGTAAGCGACGACGAGTAGAATGTTTGGCTCTTGGGCAGAGCGCTATGTTTTGGTGTTTGTAATAAAGTTACTATTGCTACTCCACTACTATGGTTGTAATAACTAAACGTAAGGTTTGTAAGGTTTAGAACAAATGGTTTATAAACTTAAGTTACGTAAGACTTCTGCACTTTCACTCTGATGTAATTTGTTATATAAACTGTTGTAATACAACAATGCCTCTGTAATGTGATCCTGCTCGGAAGATCGTGGATGATTCAGGTTTCCCAAGGACACCCGACAGACTTTTTAAGTTTTGTGGTACACATGCATAGCCGTCAGAAGTTTTTGAGACAATGATAGGTGCACGTGGGCCATATTATTTAGAAGGTTCTACCGCAGACATCCCCAAAAATAGAGCAATACGAGGAGGGAGAAGCAGAACACACACGAAGATTAAAACTTGGCAGTACAGAAGAGGTTAGGATAAACGCTACCCTTCAGTCAGCTTGATACCTCCAAGGTCTAAGGCGCCACTACAACAAAAGTACTAAACAACGCTCAGTACAAGTCGGAGACCTAGTACTATGAAGAATATAAAAAATTGATAGACGCCATAAACAACTCAGCCCAAGGGAAGGTCCTTTTATTGTCACAAAAGTCTCTAGACCAGGCACATACAAGTTAATGACTGAAGATGGGGAAGAAGTATGGAATACGTGGCATATCAGCCAGCTAAGAAGATTCTACGCTTGAAGAACTCAAGACAAAATCTATGTAATAATAAAGTGATATGTAATCAAGATTCATGACCAATGAAATAAAGATGATATTCCTCATCAACATTTGTCTTACTATGGTCGTTCTTAGGTTGTTTTCACAACCGGATGAGAGCAAAAGAGCTGAAAAGATGCTTGAGCTCGCAATCCCAAGTCTTTTCAGGCTTGGATGAGAGTAAGATAGATAAGCTGACACTCGAACCTATCCTGAGTTGTTTTCATGGCCTGGATGAGAGCCAGAGGTGCTCTACTGATCCCAAGTTGTTTTCACAACCAGATGAGAGCAAAAGAGCTAAAAAGATGCTTGAGCTCGTAATCCCAAGTCTTTTTAGGCTTAGATGAGAGTAAGGCAGATAACCTGACACTCGAACCTATCATGGGTCGTTTTCATGGCCTAGATGAGAGCTATAGGTGCTCGACCTATCCTAGTTTGTTTTCACAGCCAGATGAGAGCAAAAGAGCTAAAAAGACGCTTGAGCTCGCAATTCACAGAAACAAGAGCCAAAAAGTTGCAAATACACTTGAGTTCGTTTTATTTAGAACCATTCAGACGTGGATGGAAATTAAGCCCATCAAGACTACTCCGGATATGAGCAGAAGCGTCGGTGCTCACCAAGGTTCATGATCAACAAACAATACAGAAAGAAGTCACTAAAAGGAACCTTTCTTACAAAACAACAAGGAGAAGGCCTAATTCTCAGAATCATCGTCAGAAGAAGAAAAAGACACCTTTTTCAGAGCAGAGACAATCTTTGACAACAGAGGACGGACTACACCACAAGAAACTACTCGGATTTAAGGAAGAACAAAATATTTACATGACACATCGACAACCTAACAAGACGAATCTATTACTGGACAGTCCACTCTTCGATCTCCTTTACGCCAACATCAAAGCGAGGACTAATAGCAGCATGTCCAAGCCACCATCAGATCCTCGATGGGGACCAGCTACCCACAGACTCGACGTCATCACCTTCTGTGGCAAGAACTTCCCAGTTGACTTCATCCTCAGCAACGAGCGCTTCCCAATCAACCTCATCCTCGCTACCGCTACTAAGGGTGATCAAATTCACCCCCATCAAGTCGGCATCAATAGGGGGAATGAAGACGGGATTGACCGCAGGAGCAGCCACTAGATCCTCCTCCTCTCACAAAGATAGAACCGGTTTCGATGTCCCGGCAGGCGGAGCCTCCTCCACCGTCGGAGCATCATGAGCACTAAGAGCCGATAGCACTGGTGACGAAGATGCTGACGACGAAGAACCTCCACTCGAAGGTGCCATCATAGCCACAGCTCTTGAAGGACGAGCGAGTGACGAGCGTGGAACCTTAAGGACGTAATGCCTTTGGATGAACTTTTTCTTCACCATTTTAGCTATGGTAAGACTAAAAATATAAGAGTGCCAAAATAATCGCGAAAGGGGCAGTTAAATAGGGCCAAGCTGTCTCCTCAAGCAGTCCAACAGCCTCCTCAAGATAAAAATAGAACTAATTTCTCCTTCTAAAATTAAGGGCATAGTTAATCCCTTCACCAAAACCAACATGGCGCTTCAGTTTTCAATATTAATTATGCAATGCAGCCGACGTGAAAGTGGTGCACTTTTTCATGCAGAGCAGCTCAATGAACAAAACAACTAAGTTCTTCTTGTTACAAAGAAAAAGACAAAAACACTCGTACAATTTTCAAGTTTGGATGAAAGCAAGAAGGTTGACAAATCCAGCACTCAAACCTATCCTGGGTTGATTTCACAATTTGAATGAGAGCCAGAGGCGCTCAACCTATCCTGAGTTGTTTTCACAGCCAGATGAGAGCAAAAGAGCTGAAAAGACGCTTGAGCTCACAATCCCAATTCTTTTCAGGCTTGGATGAGAGTATGACTGACAAGCTGACACTCGAACCTATCCTGGGTTGTTTTCATGGCCTGGATGAGAGCCAGAGGTGCTCGCCCGATCCTGAGTTGTTTTCACAACCGTATGAGAGCAAAAGAGCTAAAAAGATGCTTGAGCCCGCAATTTACAAATCAAGAGCAAAAGAGCTGAAAAGATGCTTGAGCTCACCTTGTCCCAAGTCTTTTCAGGCTTGGATGAGAGTAAGAAGGCTAAAAAGCCAACACTTGACCTATCCTGGGTTGTTCTCACAACTTGGATAAGAGCCAGATAGCGCTTGCCCTATTCCAAATTGTTCCACACCGGACGAAACAACCCAACTGATCCAGCATCGATGATCAACAAGACCCACGAAGATATAAAACAAAGAGTAAGGCCAGTTGGAGACACACAACTCAAAAGAACCTGGATACGCCTACAAAGACTAAGGTTTATCGCCAGCACATATTTAAAGAATTCAAAAGTCTAGGAAAACAATTCGGAAATATTCACTTGAATGATTCAAGCAAGATAGTAAAGATGTATCCAAAGAACCAGAATTCCTTTACAAAAGCACAATACAAAGTATATCTTTATAAAGAAGAGAGATGTGCCCAAATACTATAGAACCTAACTATCAGCTTCATCATCAGAAGGCGGGAGATGAATATCAAGCTTCTCAGCGATGAAGTTGGCTAGGTCTTCAACCTCAGACTCTGCATTCTCGATTAACTCTAGGTAGTTGTCATCATTAGTGTCCTCCCTAAGTTTTTCCAGAGGAGCCGACGGTGCAAGAATACGGATATGAGCCAAAACGTTCTTGACACACGCCCAGACCCCATCCTTCACAAAGCTCTAAAGATGCTCAGGAATCAGAGGGATGAACTCGCCCCAGGTCTTTCCATCATCTTCAGAAGTCCAAACAAGCTTCACAACAGTCTTGAAAGATTTCCACAAAGTTGCAAACCGTTGGTCAGATGTCGCCAGCTTCTTAGACAAATCCTCAATGGTTTTCATCCCCTTCACAAGATCCCGGTCAGCACCAAGCCTAATCAATTGAGCACGAGCGAGCTCTTCTTCGGCACGAGCCTTTACCTCTTTAGCCCTATTATGACTAGACGAAACCAATATCTTCATATCTTCAATATCAATCAATAGTGTCTGCTTATCTTTTCGAAGGGCTAAATAGGACAATAAAAGAAAATCAGGCAAAAAGGAGCAAGAAATAAAGAAAAAGAGAGAACAAGGTATAAGAGAACTCGGAATACCATCACACTCTTTCTTCATGGCCTCCACCTTCTCCAAGGTTTCCTGGACCATAGCATTCCTCCGCTCCTCCGCCTCAATCACCTAAGCACGAAGAGCTTTTTCCTCCCTCTAGTGTGTCTGACACTCAATCTCCATCTTAGCCCGGCAGAGGTCTAGATCCGTCTTCAGAACACTAATCTTGGAGGTCAACTTTTTCTCGGTCTGAGTCGAGAAAAAGAAGTCAACATGGTCCCAAGAGAAAGACTGATCAAACAAGACAAAAAGAGAGAGACAAGGCGTAAGAATCCAAGAGGCTAGACAAAATAATAACTCAAGAAAAACTTACCTGGAGTTTCTCCCCAAAAGAAGCAGCACCAGCCACCAGGATTCCCCAGTCCGTGGTCAGCTCTGACAAACGACGGGTGGCGTCGAATTCCCGCAACATGTCATCATCCAGACGCTGACTACTAGTACCAAGGGCAACATGAGGAGAGACTGACTGATGTGAAGATGACAAGACCAAGGCCGCAACCTGGGCAGTAGAAGCCCTGGCTACCTCCTCAGACGGACCTATCACCTCGGTCACCACCATATCCGGAGTAGGTGACTCTGTAGCAGCATGTTCATCAGGGGCCACCGTCTCCCTCATAGCCGCCTCGCTGACTATGTGTTTCAAGTCCTAAGACTCAGTACATACGGCCGCACCACCGAAATGCGAAGAAGCCGATCGAGGGTTCAAAGAAGGCGCAGGTGAAGACCAAAAAGACGATGAACAACCTCAACAATACAAGAAAAATGGAAAACAGAAGCAAACAACCTAACCAGGATTTACTTACTTGGTCGACTTCTTCAAACTAAAACCCCTAAGCCGAGCTGAAGGTTTTGGCGGATGATGGTAAGAAATCTCTAAAGAAAGTACTAGCAAGCATCGCCATCAACAAGCCTTCCATCTTCAACACTCCATCGACATGCCTCATGGCAAAGCCTACCAAGGTAAAATATGATGTGAGTGATGATGATTGTGAAAGTGATGATTGTAGGAGTGATGACGATGATGAGGAATACACCAAGGAGGAGCTTTTGAACATGTGTGAGCAAATACACACTTGCTTTGAGATGAAGAGAAAGGAGTGCAAAGAATTGCACAAGAGAGTCAAATCTCTTGAGCAATCCTTTGATGAGCTCAATGCCACTCATGAGAGGCTAATGGAAGCCCATGAGAAGCTTGGCAAAGCTCACTCTAAGCTTGAAAAGACTCACTCCTCTCTCCTCGAGCAAGTCAAGAAGGAGGAAGCTAAGAAGGAGCAAGTGATTATGTCTTGTGATGTGGGACTAACATGTGACTATTTACACCAAAATTTGGCAAGCTTACCCGGAAAAGGAAGAAATCGTCCCATGGTGTCAAAAACAAGAAAATCTCTTGATTGAGGAATATTTGTGAGCCAAATTGGAAATATCATTTAATTTTGGAGAAGTGTGATCACCAGACTTGCATGATCGGTCATTAGAGATACTCACGCACGTGTGGCCAATTAGCATAATTGGCCTAATATATTTGGTTTTGGTAATACATCGAAGATCTATAGAAAGGAGCAAAGAAAAGGATATTTTAATTCGGTTCCAATATTCTGAAGTTAATGCGAGTCAAACTCTCTTTCGGCAGTTGGCTGTTGATAAGTGATATGGAAGTCAAAGTCCAAGTCTAGCACGCCTCATATACATGCCGTTACAAACTGATGCTGAGGTCAGCAAATAATATGGTACAGGGACAAATAATCAATGCATTTGGCTTGGTGCATGGACGTGTCAACTTACAACAAAATTTCATATATATGGACACGTAATCAGTTGGCCACCAGATATACATCAAACGTGGTTGACTTTTGGACAAAATGCATTCAGGCCTAGACATGACTAGGAGGTGTTAAGCCAAATTAAATAAGATTTGATTCCTCTATTTTTAGTATATATATCTATGGAAGGGAGCTCTGATGAATATTAAATTGAAAAGACGGTGAGCTCTAGGATAACATATCAAGGAGGTATATGTCGGTTAAAGGAGCTTTATTAGCAAGGGTTCTACATAAAGGGAAACTAGAGTTTGTGTATCTTAATATTTCTTTAGATGTTTCTTTAGACACAAGTTTTGTACGCTGTGACCAGCTAGGAGCCCAGGGTATAAATATAAACCCCTGTCCATTGTAATAGACATCTCCAATGATCACTACAAACCAGTACCTTTACTTTTCGGCTTATGCCACCCCTTAGGAGGAGTAGAGTAGATTTTGACGAGTTCTTCAGCAAGCAGGGCTGCCCTCGGTTAGGTCCGATCTCCGATTTGTCTGTAAGTATCCGTCACGACTTATATTGTGTTTGTAAGGCTACCCTCGGTTAAGTCTGATCTCTTACAAGCTTGGTATAAGTTAGTTATCATCAGTTAATTGTAAGGATGCCCTCGGTTAAGTTTGATCTCTTGCAATTGCTAATAGTTATCCTCAATTCTTATCAAAAATCCGCATGGCTACCCCCGGTTAAGTGTGATTTTGTATGAATTTTGATTCGAATCCCTTGCCCGGTAAAGATTGAATTAGATCGGCTTTGTATCCCTTTGAATCGTCCTCTCATTGCTTTACATTGCTCATATCCCACATTGACGATGGTGCTTGTTAGCTTAGCCGTTCTAACCCAATCTTAATCAAAGATTGCATGTGGTCAAGGCATGTTTAGCCCTAGGTAAGGCTTGCTAGTTGATGAGATCTGGTCTAGAGTGCCATTATGGCTGCATCGGTTAGGTCTGACCCCCACTGATTAGCACCATAGATTGGAAATCATTG
Source organism: Saccharum hybrid cultivar R570 (assembly GCA_038087645.1). NCBI lineage: Eukaryota > Viridiplantae > Streptophyta > Magnoliopsida > Poales > Poaceae > Saccharum > Saccharum hybrid cultivar. The sequence continues at coordinate 1,884,876 of JAQSUU010000810.1, forward strand.
AGTAGTAAGTTTTGCTTATGGCCAAGCATAGTCTCTGGCTGCATGCTATGTCTGCATCAGCTATTTAGCCGATCGCCTATGCTCTCACAATCGTAGCAAGTTCTCATGACCTCGTTAAGCGTGTCTAGATCTATATGCTTTGAAGGTTTAATTTGTTATCTTTATTATGGCTGCATCGGTTAGGTCTGATCCCTACTATTAAAGATAGCAAATTGGATCTGATAGGCATATGGGTTCATGCGCGTCTAATGGTTGAGTGGTTACATGTACTGGAATAGGATATTTAGCCGATAGCCTGTCTTTTTGAAGATACGTATTGGCTATTCACATTCTTTTACTTGTTTTTTTGTCTTGGTTAAAAGCCAGTATGTTTTTCATCTATATATAGCTTCCATGCCTACCTTTGTACACCTTTTTGCATGTTTTCATGATAATTGGCAGTATAGATCCATGCAATTGAGTAACTGATGATTGCCGATATGCTTGTTTTACTTATCATGCATCATGAATATGCTGGATATCGACTCTATAGTTGATAGCCTTACCTTGTTGGCCACTTGGCCGCACATTTGGAATTGTCTGGACAAACAACTGCATGTTCCACCTTAAATTACTGATCAATCTTGCTCCCTTGTCAATTGCAGGTCAAATTGACTGGCACGCTGAAAGTCCCTAGTTGGTTTTGGACAATTGATGAAACCCTAGTACTAACCTTTATGTTGAGTGTATGGATTAGATAAGGTTGGTACTTGCCAAGTGGTAGAGCCTAGAGAAGGATCATGGTGATGATGGTGTTGACCACAAGATGATCAAGGGCTCAACTTGAAAAAGTAGAAAGAGAAAAACAAAAACAAGTTGATCAAGGCAAATGTATTAATAGGTTTTTATTTTGCACTCAAGGCACCATAGAGGGTGTGAGTGACTTAGGATCGATAGTCGTACTATGAAGAGGGGAATTTCACGGTTGAAATGGTTATCAAGTGCCACTAGGCGAATTCATATGAGCATATGCATTAGGACCTAGTGTGAGTTAACATAACCCTTGAAAATGTTTGTGAAAATATGCTAACACACGTGCATAAGGTGATACACTTGGTGGTTAGCACATTTGAGCAAAGGTTCAGAAGGTGGCAAAGTCACGAAAGTGTTTCTCGCTGAGAAACACTGACCAGACGTTGGTCACGCTATGACCAGACGCTAACGTCAAAGTCCGGTCAGTGTTGACTGGCTGCGCGCAGAAGGCCAAGGAGGAAAGGCTGGATCAGACGTAGGGTCACGGCGCACCTGTGCTCCGGTCACCAGTTGGCAAGGCACGGACGGTGGTGATCGGACGATGTCATATCACTGTTCACCGTAGATGCAGTGCTAACGTCAGCCGGAGTGCAAGCATAGGAGAAGGGCATTGTGCTGACCGGACGCTGGGCGCATCAAATTGACCCCAACCGGATGCGTCCGGTCACTGTTTTGCGCTGAAAAATCCTTACTGGAAACGACCGGACTCCACGTTGAGCAGCGTCTGGTGCTCGGTGTCAACGCGTCCGGTCATGGCGTTGACTGTGCGCTGACTAACTTCACGATCGTTGGAGATCGATGCATAGTATTCAAAGCGATGACATGTGGCGAAGATCTATCGACCAGACGCTAAGGCGTCTGCATCTGGTAAACCCGACTGACATGTTCGGTCGCCCCGCAGGAGGCACAATGTTGAGCCTAACGGCTCTATTCTTTGAGAACACTTATAAATAGTTGGTGGCTGGCTCTTGAGGACTTCTCTTGGCATTTTTTATCATCTTGACATCCTTTTGAGCTGAGCATACTCCCTCCCACTCATCTCTCTTGCTTGATTGCTAATTCAAAGTGAGATTGAGTGATTTCAAGTGCATTTGCTTGTGAGTTTGGATCTAGTAGCACATGGGGATCGTTTGAGCTATGGGATTCTTGTTACTCTTGGTGGTTGCCGCCACCTAGATGGCTTAGAGCAGCGGAGGAGTTGTGGCAAGAGTTGGTGATTGTTCTTGGCAACCTCCCGGTGATTTGTGAGGGGTTCTTGTGCATTTCCCGACGGAGCGCCAAAGGCAACTCTAGTGGATTGCATGCGTCATTGAGCTACCTCACTTATGGGTAGGTTCTTATGGTCTCCAAGTGGTACGAGGTTCATGCAACACCTCTTAGCCGCCGAACCACCAAGTGTTGGTCGACACAACGGGGACTAGCGTGCCGGCAAGCATGTGAACCTCGAGAGAAAAATCATGTGTTTATCTTGTGATTGATTGGTTTTCTCCTGGTGATTGGTTGTCTACATTGTGATTGGTTCATCCCTTGAGACGATGGTATAAAGATCACATACCTCTCATTTACATTCCCGCAAACTAGTTGTAATAAGCTCTTTAATGCAATTAGTTTTGAGAGCTTGTCTATCTTTGCTAGTTTAGCTTCTCACTTAGTTGAGCTCTTTAGTGTAGCTAGTTCTTGAGAGCTCATAGTGACTTAGGAAATTGTGTGCCTAGAGATCATAGTGACTAGAATTGATTGGATAGGTGACTTGCAACCCTTGTAGAGCTAGAGCAAAACTTGTATTTCACCATTTATCTTTCTAATCAAGTTGATCTAGTGTTTTGAAGAATTTTAATAGGCTATTCACCCCCCCCCCCTCTAGACATAGTAGGACCTTTCACACGCCCCCAAGGTCACGACCATCCAGTCCGATGCCCTTCCTAAGCCTAGAGAGAGCTCGAAATCTACTCTGTGTGGTCTCTCCCCGACGTTGATCCACGTGCCCTGGCCACCGACGAGGGACGATCCCGTCACCCCCTTTTTGGCGTCGATAGTGACATTCTTGATGAATCATTTTATAAGCCCATTGTTGTTGCTTCTACTAACCCTTCTTGTAACACTTTCACTTCTACTTCACCTTTGAGTGATGGTTTCACTTGTGATTCCTCACTAATGGTGGAAAATGAGACCCTTAAGAAGGAGGTGAATGAGCTCACTCGTGCCTTAGGCAATGTCTATAGTGGAGATGCCCACTTGCTAAAGTGCTTGGGTAGCCAAAGGTTTTCTCTCAACAAAGAGGGATTAGGCTATACCCCTAAGAAAGGCAATGTGGCCTTTGTCACTCCCAAAGCTAGCTTTATAAAGAGCAATGGTCGGTTTTGCAATAGATGCAAGCAAGTTGGGCATATAGAGCAATATTGCAAGACCAACAAGAACAAACAACCTAATATATCCTCAATTAGATTTGATTCTTGTTACATGCTTGTTAAGGGTGCCAATGGTGTGAAGGCTAAGTTCATTGATACACCAATTGTGGGCTCAAAGAAGAAATCCATTTGGGTGCCAAAGACCTTAGTAACTATTCTTCAAGGACCCAAGCAAGTTTGGGCATCTAAAAAGAATTGATCTTCTTTTGTAGGTTAATTATAAAACCAGAGGAAGGCATTGGGTTCTTAAGAGTAGGTGCACACAACACATGACCAGTGATTCAAGAATGTTCAATTCAATCAATGTCAATGAGAGCAATGGGATTGATAGTATCACATTTGGTGACAATGGCAAAGACAGGGTCAAAGGTCTTGGTAAGATTGCAATATCCAATTACTTGAGCATTTCTAATGTGCTACTAGTAGAGAGTTTGAACTTCAACCTATTGTCGGTAGCTTAATTGTGTGATCTTGGTTTCAAGTGCATATTTTGTGTGGATAATGTAGAGATCATAACTGTAGATGGCTCTAACTTGATATTCAAAGGATTTAGATATGAGAATCTATACTTGGTTGATTTCAATGCTAGAGAAGCTCAATTGTCAACATGTTTGCTCACTAAGTCTAGCATCGATTGGTTATGGCATAGAAGGCTTTGTCATGTTGGAATAAAACAATTGAATAAGTTGATCAAGTATGACCTAGTTAGAGGCTTGAAAGATATCACATTTGAGAAGGATAAGCTATGTAGTGCATGTCAAGCTAGAAAGCAAGTTGGTAACACATCCTAAGAAGAGCATGATGAGCACGTTTAAGGCATTTGAGTTGTTGCACATGGCTTTATTTGGACCAACCACATATACTAGCATTAGTGGAAACAAATATGGATTTATGATTGTGGATGATTTAACTAGATACACTTGGGTATTCTTTCTTGTTGACAAGAGTGATGTATTTGCAACTTTTAAGACATTCATCAAGAGAATTCACAATGAGTTTGAAACAACCATCAGGAAAGTGAGAAGTGACAATAGAAGTAAATTCAAGAATATAAGAGTTGATGATTTGTGTGATGAGTTTGGTATTAGCCATCAATTTTTGGCCAAGTACACTCCATAATCAAATGGCCTAGTTGAGAGAAAGAATAGAACTTTGATTGACATGTCAAGATCAATGTTGAGTGAATACAATGTGAGTCATTCATTTTGGGCTGAAGCAATCAACACGGCTTGCTACTATAGCAACCAACTCTATTGTCACCTATTGAAGGAGAAGACACCTTATGAGCTCTTGAATGATAGAAAGCCTAATATTGCATACTTTTGGGTTTCTGGTTGCAAATGTTACATATTGAAGAAAAGCACTAGATTGAGAAAGTTTGAGAAGAAATGTGATGAAGGTTTCTTACTTGGTTACTCAACTACTAGCAAGGCTTATAGAGTTTGGAATTTGGCTAGTGGTACTCTTGAAGAGGTTTATGATGTGGAATTTGATGAAACCAATGGTTCTCAATGGGAAGATGAGAATCTAGATGATATGAGAGGCACTCAGTTGGTCAATACAATGAAGAACATGGACATTGGTGATATAAGGCCTAGAAAGGTGATTGATGTTGAAGATGACAAGAATCAAGTGCTCTCTAATTCAAATGCGCAAGCTAGTGATTCTCATGATCAAGTACAATCAAGTGCTAGTGATGAAAAAGTGCAAGATCAACAACAAGTGGTTAGTTCATCATCTCAACTAAATGATCAATCAAATGCAAGCAATCAAGTGCAAGTGCTCCAACCTACCAATGTTGCAAGAGATCATCCTTTGGACTCTATAATTGGTGATATCTCAAGAGGTGTGCAAACAAGATCACAATTGGTATCGTTTTGTGAACACTTCTCATTTGTGTCATCCATTGAACCTAAAGAGATAGATGAAGCTTTAAAGGATGTCGATTAGGTAAATGCTATGCATGAAGAGCTAAACAACTTCACAAGAAATCAAGTATGGGAGTTAGTTGAAAGGCCTAAGGATCATAATGTGATTAGAACAAAGTGGATCTTTTGGAACAAGCAAGATCAAGATAGGATAGTTATAAGGAACAAAGAAAGATTAGTGGCTCAAGATTGCACTCAAGTTGAAGGTCTTGACTTTGGAGAAATATATGCCCCGGTTGCAAGATTAGAAGCAATTAGGATCTTGTTAGCCTATGCTTGTGCCCACAACATCAAGTTTTATCAAATGGATGTAAAGAGTGTATTTCTAAATGTGTACATCAATGAGCTTGTGTATGTTGAGCAATCACCTGGTTTTAAAGATGAGAAGAAACCCAACCATGTCTATAAGTTGAGAAAGGCTTTGTATGGATTGAAACAAGCACCAAGAGTATGGTATGAGAGATTGAGAGATTTTCTACTCTCTAAGGGATTTAAGATGGGAAAGGTTGACACCACTCTCTTCACCAAGAAGCTATGCAATGACTTATTTATGTTGCAAATTTGTGTTGATGATATCATATTTAGATCAACCAATCAAGATTTTTGTGAGGAATTTGGAAAGATGATGGCAAGTGAGTTTGAGATGTCCATGATTGGAGAGCTTAGTTACTTCCTTGATCTTCAAATCAAGCAAATGAAAAATGGTACATTTGTGAGTCAAGGCAAGTACATCAAAGATATGCTCAAGAAGTTTAGAATAGATGATGCTAAAGCTATTAGTACACCAATGGAGATAAATGGAAACTTGGATAGTGATGCTAGTGGCAACATGGTGGATCACGGTCTATGATTGGAAGGCTAATCTATGTGACCGCATCAAGGCCGGATGTGATGTTTAGTACATGCATGTGTGCTAGATTTCAAGCCTCACTAAGAGAAAGGTATTTGAAGGCAACCAAGAGAATATTGGGTTACTTGAAGCATACACAAATATTGGATTGTGGTATTCCAAGCGAGCAAGATTTGAGTTGATTGGATATTCAGACTCCGATTATACGGGATGCAAAGTTGAGAGAAAGAGCACATCGGGCACATGTCAACTATTGGGAAGATCACTTGTGTCTTGGTCATCAAAGAAGCAAAATAGTGTAGCACTTTCAACCGCCGAAGCAGAATACATTTTGGCCGTTAGTTGTTGTGCTCAATTACTTTGGATGAAGGCTACTTAAATGACTTTGGAATCAAGTTCAAGCAAGTGTCATTGCTATGTGACAATGAGAGTGTCGTGAAGCTCACCAACAATCCGGTTCAACATTCAAGAACAAAGCACATAGATGTCCACCGTCATTTCATAAGAGATCACCAACAAAAAGGGGACATTTGCTGTCACACCCCAAAAATTTTTATTTTGGGATGTGAATAGAAAACACTAAATAAAATAAATGGATTTATGAATTTTCTAAAAATTTTCAAGTTTTAAATAGCTTGACAACTTAAAAAGTGCAAAATTTTAATTTTCTCTCTTTAAAAATTTATTTGATATGTTTGTTGCATTCATGTTGCCTGCATTAATTTTATTGAATGAAAAAGGAAATTAAAAATCCATTTAGCATGCTACAAGTATTTGTTCTATTTAAAAAAAATAGTTTCTAAATTAAGCTTCAAAACAGTTTTGAAAATACATTTTATAAAGTCTGATCAAATTCTTAAGCTTTTGCTTCTCCAAAAGTTTCGAGTGAAGCAAATTCCCTTTTCTTCCTTGGCCTTCTAATCTCTTCTCCATAAAAAAATGTGCAAGTCAATTTCTTTCTCCCTTGGACCTCTTTTCGTTGTACGTGATTTATCAACACAAGAGTTAGCAATCAGGTCCTTCACGTATCATGCTTGGCATAATGTGATTCTGTCTCTCTCATTTATAGATTCCATCATGGGCCATCGTCAAGTCAAAACTGATGAGGGTGCAGCATATTGAGCTAGCGTAAATCTCTTTCATTAAGTTTTCGGGCAGTTACTATTCTAGACTCCCTCCTTTACTACCGTCATTGCTGTTTGCACATGACTGATCGCTCATTCATTTATCCACCAAATTCCACCACCAAGCAAATCAAACGCTGCAGCTGGCCTTCTAGAGTTAACAAGAGCTCCATAATCTTTGCTTCTCTTTTCTCTCATGTCACTACCGTTTCCTCTCCTAGGCACCATGGTAATCGACCAAGCTGGAGCATAATGCATGTCGTTCAAATCTGTCAACGTCCACGCTCTAGCATAATTTCTTTCCACCATCTTGCAAAACTGAAGTTCCACTCAACCCTTCAATAATTCCCATCATACCAGAGATGGAAACGGCTGCACTATACTAGTGGCATTAACACAAGCTCCACCATGAATGTTTAATTCACCCTGTCTTCTCAGACCCCTCCATCGACACTACAAAAGGCAGGTACGCCTCATCCATTCTATCGGACATGTAGCTTTTGCTGCTTTGCCTGACCACGTCAGGTGACCCTGCTCGTCCGCTGGTAATATTCTTACCGTGATCATTTATACATGTGTGCTCTCTGTAGCCGCTGATCTCTCTCATATGCCTAGTTCTACTCGTTTCGTCTCACTCTGCTTGCCGTCGACCGGTTATCCACATCCACAGAAAGGACCTGTCCTGTTGGTGCTATTTGCAATGGCTGACAAGGGTGCCCAATACTGCTACTCTCCAGGGCCGTCATCGCCGATCTTCTTCCTCACTGCAATATCCTCTACGTCACCGGCCATCACGCGTCCCTTCTGATCCCCGCCGGTGTTGGTGAGAAATATCTCCACACGCTACCACCTTTTTGTTTTGGACACACGCATAGATAATGTTACATCAGTCTCTTGTCGGAGCATGCCTTTTGTTCATCGATGATCCCCGCCTGTCTACAAATTTAGCTTGCATAGACAAGTCAATCGGCAAAGGTTCATTACATGTCATCACTGATTCATGCTAATCAATTCCGCAATTTCTTTTGTCGTCATATGGCTTATCTCCAAGTTGTTATCATCATGCTACTAATTAGCCTTTCCGCAATACATGCTACTAACAAGCTAGTTTTCTCTAGCTTGTTATTAGTTACCGAAAGTTTTCGGCGCAAGAGGGGGGACTAGGTTGCAGAATGGCTTCTTGTCTGTCAAGATGTGTACTGGACTGCGGTCAAGGTGTGCCAGTCTTGAAGGGCGGCTTCATTCGCCTAGACGCTGAAACCTCGCGGCTACTAACTTGTTAGGGTAATTCGTGAAGGGCTTCGTAGTGAACCCTGCCGACTTACCTTGGAAGTGAGTCAAGAGGTTGGCCGTCTCTAGCAAGGGCAATCACGACTTGGGGTGAATGTGTACAAACTCTACAGAGTTTTATCAATCTGATATATCAGCCGTGCTCACGGACACGAGCGGCCCAGACCCTTTCATGTATAGCCAGATATGTGGATGGATGGGAGATATCTTTAATATTGATGATTATAATAACCTCTCACTTGGGAATTGGTTTTCTTCACTAAGTTAGCTACTTAGGTGTTAATAAAATATGACCAACTAAAATGCTGACCGCTTAACTTGTGTAAGCCTTTGAGCCTTGAATCCCCCATAGTTATACTTGCTGAGCATGGTGAGCTGACGCTTGTTGTTGTCACCAATAAAAATCCCGGATGCGTACCAAATGGTGATTCCAGTGAAGAGTTTCCTGAAGGTTTCCATGAGGATTAGGCGAGTGTTTCCCCCAGTCAACTGTTCCTGTGGAGTATGGAGCCCCGAAGAGAAGATTAATAATAGTTTCTGATATGCTTTTATAATAGTTGTAAGTCTTGTTGTAACTATGTTCAATATATAATAAAACATTGTTCATGATATTCTCCATATTTGTCTCTATATGTATCGTGTGGACATCCTGGGCATACATATAGTTAGCGCTTGGTATTCTTCGGAAAACCAGGTGCGATATTTGCATAGAGAGTATGGGCACTGATGATCAACTTACCGATATCTTCACCAAGCCACTTGATGAGAAAAGATTTTACAAGCTAAGGAATGAGTTAAACATACTTGACTTCTCCAATATGTGTTGATGCACCCCCATTATATGACATGTCTCTCCTCTGAGCAAAGCAAGGTAAAGTTTATTGACATATCATTCATCCGTTGCTAAGGACTTGTTTAGTGCATCTAGTCATTTCTATCATGTCTTAGGCTCATTCATAAAAATCAAATGAATTTAATGCTTGTATGGTACCACTATTGCATGTATGCTTCAAATGATCTAGTGGTAGCATATGACATGTTTGTGGGCTTGTGAACCTAGTGTTTGATTTAGAAAATAAGCTATAAGTGTTTAACTCAACATGGTGCATGATAACCCTTATTTGGAGGTGTGAAGAAGCTTGTCCTTGGATCAAACCGAGTTAAATATCCTTTGCAAGTGATCTAGATTGAACCAAATTAGGAAAATGATCCTCACTTCACATGGTTTCACCCCAACCTATCTAAAATTTGAGCTCACCTTTTGTGCTAATTATTGACAAATGGGGAGAGAAATTCACAAAGATAGTAAGATAGGGAGAGCAAACAAATGAAATAACATTGTAAGGGGATCAATTATGAAGCACACAAGTAGGGGGAGCAAGCTCATAAACTTGTATGTTGCATTTGAATGTGCATTACATATGTTTGCTTGCATGGCATAAGTTCTTAAATTTCCTATCCATGCTTGTGTGGTGTATGCTAGATTATAGAAAATAATTGATGAAATGAAAACTAGCATGCATAGGAGGATAGTTAGATGTGCCTTGCATGTTCTACAAGTGGTATTAGAGCCTTGCTTATAATGTTGATCTCACGAGGTATCTAGTGTTTGTGTTGCAAGTGCTATTTGACTAACCATGGTGCTAAGGATGGTGTTCAAATGGCAACTCCGATTGGTATAACGCTTCAAAGGTCCATTTTTTTATACCTTAGCATCATTTTGTAGCTATTACTCTCTCAAACTTCTAATCCATGCATATGTGCAAGCTTTCAAATCCAAACTCTTAACACATATGTAGGGGGAGCTAATACTACCAATTTGGGTTGATGAAACTCGTCCATAATCTTTATACATGTTAATATGCTTGGGCAAGCAACATGAATCCAAAAGGTTTTAATTGAATATCTTTGTAAATAGGTTGTCATCAATTACCAAAAAGGGAGATTGAAAGCCCTAGTTTGGTTCTGGATAATTGATGAAACCTAGGAACTAACCTTTATCATGAGCTATGATGTGAGCTAGGTTGGTGCAATCCAAGTGTGGAGCATTGTGGCACTCTAGAGAAGCTGATGATCACATGAAATGATGAGATGGCCACATGTGATGATGATCAAGTGCTCAACATGAAAAAAAAAGAAAGAGAAAAATAAAACCCTATGGAGATCAAGGTAAAGGTATAAATAGGGGCTTTTATTTCGGTGATCAAGACAATATAGAGAGTGTGATCACATTTAGGGTAGGTGGTCATACTATTAAGAGGGGTTCTTAACTAGATAATTTGGTCATCTAGTGCCACTAGGTGTTGAACTTCATGCATTGCATTTAGGCCTAGTGCACATCGGAGAGCAAGCGAAAATATTCATCAAAAATGTTTCGAGAAATGCTAACTTGGCTCTAACATGTTTTGGAAAAACACTTTGAGAGTTAGCATCGCTTGCGGGGAGTAGCTCAAGTTGACATGGATCGAATCACGCTAAAGTTTGTAACTTGGTGAGCCAGTGGTGGTGCGTGGGTGGCACCGCCACCCCCTGTCTGGTGCACTGTCACCCCTATGGCGGTGCCCACCTGGACATGACCGAGAGCAGCTGGTTTGGGGTGGTCATCGCCCTAGGTGCGGCGGTGCACCGCCCAAGTCTGTCCGGTGATCGGCTAACCATGGCCGAGAGCAGTAACTTTAGGGTGGTCACCGCCCCTACCGGTGTACACTGCCACTGGCATGGCGGTGCACCGCCACTGAGTGTCCGATGCCACTGTCTTGTTTTGGCAGAGAGCAGAGGGAACTGAGGGGGCACCGCCCCGCCAGGGTGTGGTGGTGCACCGCCCTATTTATCTAGAGAGGATGGAAAACGAGGGCTCGACCAAGGTGGCACCGCCACCCCCCGTCCGGTGCCACCGTCACCTTATCCGATGACCAACTAGCCATTGATCGACTGTTGGAATTCGATCGTTGGGGGCACCATCACCCCCTGTTTGGTGACTGCACCGCCCTGTCCGGTGCCCTCATAGAAATAGCTCCAAAGGGGTAACGGCTCTATTTGCTTGTGTGGCTATAAATAAAGGGTGTGGCCGGCCTTGGTCACTCTCTTGGCACCTCTTACACTTGTGCACACCCTTTGGAAACTAAGCAACACACTCCACTCACTTGTTCACTTGATTTTATCATCTTGAGTGAAATTGGAGAGCCTCTAGTGCATTGCATTGAGTTGCATCATCTTGTGGCACTAGGTGGAAGCTTTGGGCTGGTTGTGAGCTTGTTACTCTTGGTGTTTGCCAACACCTAGATGTCCCGTTGATTGGAAGATCATTGAGCGGAGTTGGTGATTGTCTCCGGCCTCGATCAGTTGCTTGTGAGGGGTCTTGTACCTTCCCTGGTGGAGTGCCAAAGGCAACTCTAGTACATTGCTCGCGTCATTAAGCTACCTCACTTATGGATAGGTTCTTGTGGTGTCCAATTGTGTGGACAAGGTTCGTGCAACACCTCTTAGCCGCTGAACCACCAAGTGTTGGTCGACACACGTGAACATCGAAAGAAAAATCTTGTGTCTCTTGTGTGATTGGATTTCTTCTGGTGATTGGTTGTCTTCACATTGTGATTGGTTCATTCCTCAATGTGGCGGTATAATCATCCTACTCACTTCTTTATATTCCTTATAAACTAATTGTCAAGCTCTTTAGTGTAGTTAGTCTTTGAGAGCTTGTTAGTTTGGTTAGTGTGGCTCTTTAGTTAGTCTTTGAGAGCACACTAGCTTAGTAGAGTAGTGACCTAACTTGTTGTGTGTGCTAGTGATCATAGCAACTAGAATTGTTGGAATAGGTGGCTTGCAAAACTTGTAGAGCTAGATCATAATTGCATTATGCCGTTTGTCATACTAATAAATTGCTCTAGTGAACTTGTAGAGTTTTAAATAGGTTATTCACCCCCCTCTAGCCATATTAGGACCTTTCAGTGTCTTCATCCCCTTGCACAAGATTACTACCTGGTATTACTATGCTTCCGCCAGTGCGAATAGCGCCTGTGGCGCCTGCTCCCTGTAGTCCTTGAATTTCTCTTACTAGTCTGTCCCTCTGGATTTCAGCGTCCTTGATTGCCCTCTGTGTTTGCTCGGCTCTATTGTGGGCAGCGGCTTGCCCGAGCAACTGCTCCTTCTCATTCTAAAGCTTGAGGATGTCCAGCTGGTACTGGTTCTCATTCTCGCTGTCTTCATCTTCTTCGATCTCGTTGTCATTCTGGTCAAGATTGACCTCTTCGACGTTACCCTCCGGTGTTTCCTCTCGCCCTCCAGGCATTGCGGTGCCATTCGACTGTGGCTACGGCGCGGGTGGTTTCGCAGCCGCTGTCGCATCATTTCGCGCAGCTACCTCCGCTGCAGCCGCAGATGGCTCTGTTTTGTCTATCGATATCTTCAATTTCTTTGGTGGCATGATAAGCTCGAGCAACAACCACGGTGGGCGCCAATGTCGTTCGAGGCCCAAGCCTTCGAACACTGGGTTGCCGTGTGAGCGAAATCAAATACGAAAGGTACCTAGAAAAAGTCACAAGCGAAACAAGATGGACAATCTCATTGATCTTGATTCTTCTGCTTTACACTCCCTCAATGGGGACTATTTATACATGCAGGCTTTTTCAAGAGACAAAAATGCCCTTGCAACTACTCCACATTCGGAGAATATTCCTTGCCGCCATGGGCTTGTTCTCCATTCGGAGTTCCCACCGGCCTTGGGTAGCACCGACCCAAGGAGGGCCAATCAGCCTCGTCTCTTGTCACCTCTCTGACTAACCGAGTGGGCCCCCGGCGGACAGACACTATCAGCCACTCCAGAGCGGCTGACTCCAATTGACGAAACCTACAAAGGCGACTGAACAAATTGTTAACAACTATTCACCCAAGCGAATGGCCCGAGCCAATTCCAAACCCGCGACCGCGCAAACCCAAGTCGGGCTGCCCCCTTCGCCATAGTGAAAGGGGTTGAGCCAGGCAGAACCATGCCGCTGGACCCGCCATTTTGCCCTGATGAAATGGGAAATAGGGCACGATTACCATGAAACCGGGCAGCAGCCACTACCCTTATTCCGCCTGGATGAAATGAAAGCTCTGCGATTTAGGCCCTCTTGCCCATGCCATTTCGCACTTGCTATTTCGCTAGAGCCAAATGTTAGGTGCACTGACGGGCCAAGACCGTCCCTTCCCTTGTTGTTCGTCATCTCGCCTATGCGAGAGGCTATCTGCTCTAGCAGGGTGCGGTCAGGCCGGCAGATGAGCCCTTTGGGGTGCCCATAGGTGGCGCCTCCCCCAACAATGTTGAAGTGTAATTGAACGACAATGGTATGATTAGAGCGTCCAGACGTCAAGAGTCCCTCCGAACGCTACGTGTCTCACCGTGTCCACCTATTGTATCCACCACATGTGAAAAAAACTAATACCTCCCCCTCAAGTGGCTACTCAGACTTATCTTCTCTCCTTCCATCTCGTCTCTCTCTCCTCCATGTCTCCGTAAAATCACAGAGCGCCACTGCTGCCTCCTTCCTCCACCCAAGCCGACCACTCCGCCTTCTCTCTCAGTTCGCATAGCACCTCCCCGACCTATTCCCTAACCCCAACGCTGACGGGATGCCTCGCCGCTGCGGGGCGCCGCTGCTGCCCCTAGCCGATGGCTGCTGGGCACACGTGCCAGGGCACCTCAGGTCATCCCTGGCCAAGCCAAGGGCACCCACGAGCGTGACTGGTGCTCATGGTTCTCACGCACCGCCGCTCGCCGCCGGCTCCCACCCCGATAGCCGGAATCGACCGGCCCAGCCTCTCCCTCCCCTATGTTGCAAATCTAGGTTTCAAGTGTTTCAGATGTTTAAATAGTATGTTGCAATAATTCATATGGATGTTGCAAAAGTAAAGCGGGATGTTGCAAGTGTTTTAGAGGTATGTTGCAAGCGTTTGTTCAAAATGTTTCATCTGTTTTCAGTCTTACATTGCAGCAAGTGTTTTCATGTTGCAAGTTGTGTTTTATCTAGACGTTGCATATGTTTCACACATATGTTGTAAATGTATATTCTAAATGTTATATATGTTTCAGACGTATATTACAATCAAGTGTTTTATGTTGCAAGTGTTTGATGTTGTTCGGAGAGTCACGGGGCGCGGTTAGTGATGGGCGCACAAACATGGCGGGGTGCCCGTGCGGGGCGACGAACAGGGCGCGCTGCGCGGGTGACAGACGGGGCGGGCTGCTTGAAAGTCCTGTTGCTTCTTCTGAGCGCAGCAGCCGTCCGATGCCAGCGCCCCAGAACGGATATCCAGACGCTAACAAGTCCCATAATTGAATGCTACTATATTTTCTCCTTGATTTTTCAAGCGGGCTAAGTTGCAGCCATTAACAAGTTGTCCAAAATTTCTGTGTTACTGTAAAGATCTCTTCGATGACACCGACATAATTTCAGCTTGATTTTTTATGTAGGCTGGGTTGCTGTCGTAACCTGTCCAAACCTTCTCCATATTAAAGTAGTTAAAAATCTTTCTGACAAAACCAAGATAATTTTCCTTCGTTATTATTCATGTAGCCTGGATCGCGCAAAAAAAAATCATGTAGCCTTGATCGCAGTCATTGTCAAATTCTCCAGACCTAACTATGGTGGAGTTTATTACTCGCGTAACACCTTTGTGCTGAGGGCTCAGCAGTCATTTTTTCCCAAAACATAGTACATGGGCAGGTAAACTCTGAGAGAAGTGCTTCCCATTGAAATAATAATTAGCCATAAATAACAAATTGAGCGTGTGTCCAAACTGATGAAGTAGGCAATAATTTATGTCCCCTAGAAATTTTACGCCAAAATTTTTTTTTAGAAAGACGGCAAAAGCTTTGCCGGATTTTTATGAGACGAAGAAAAAGAAACAAAATTTACAAACGGGACAACAAAAAGGGAGACAAAAAAAACTCGCCACCACGGCACTCTGGCCGCCCCCTCTACTAGCAGGCCCCCTGGTGCTAGAAACTGAAACCGAGCTTTCTACTCCACTGCACCAGGAAGGATAAAAGATCTCAGAGCCCGAAACTGGCCAAAACAAGACCTGTTGATCACTAAAAATAAAACTAAAACTATGGTTGTTGCACTACCGCATTGGGTCTTGTTGCCAACTGATACTGCTGTAACTCTTCCTTGCAAAGCATCGCTAGGCTGCATCGACTTTTTGGAGCTCATTTTGTTGGTAAAAATATAAGAATTATTTAATGGAGCAAAAGACTATAAATCTGGGATATATTGTACTACAGAATATAAACATGATTTGGATGTCATTTACATATGTTTTTTTGTGTTCATTCATACTTACTCCCCTAATAACCTTGTGTTGCATGCACACCTCGCCTGAAAATAGGAATAGAGGTCGTTGCATGTCCAGCGATGTATGTCTGGCCATACTTAAAACTAGTAAACGGGCGCTCAAGGACACGTCTCCAGAAAGGTCCAACTCTAGTATTATTTTGTCCTTTTTCTGAAGCCGAGGCTTCCACGTCTCCGTGGAACCGTTTTACCCGCCATTTTCCTCTCCTCTCCCTCCATCTAGAGGAGAGGAGAGATGCAGCTCACGAGCTCCACCGAATCCTGACCTCCCAAAGCTGCGATCCATCGAAACGCAAGGAAGATGATCAGGCGACAACGCGGCATGGCTCGGTTCCTGCAGCTGCTGGCCGGCGCGGCCGTGCTGCTGCTAGCTGCATCGCCGGCGGCCATGGCCGGCGACGACATTGTGGAAGTCGGCGTGAACTGGGGCTCGCAGCTCTCGCATCCGCTTCTCCCCGATTCCGTGGTGAAGATGCTCAAGAAGAACGGCATTGCCAGGGTGAAGATGTTCGACGCCGACCCCTGGCCCGTCGGTGCGCTTGTCGACTCCGGCATTGAGGTCATGCTCGGCATCCCCAACGACATGCTCGAGACCATGAGCAGCAGCTACGGCAAAGCCCAGGATTGGGTCAAGGAGAACGTCACCGCCTACGGTGACAAGCTTAAGGTCAAGTACGTAACGTACATTTGCCTCTCGCATCCCGCAAAGCCATTCATGAATCATGACCTCGCATTATTTGGTTTTCTAATGACGAACAAAATGTTATTGTTTGCTTGATGATCGAGAAGGTATGTGGCAGTGGGGAACGAGCCATTTCTCAAGGCCTACAACGGGTCATTCATGAAGACCACCTTCCCGGCGCTCAAGAACATCCAGAAGGCACTTGACGAGGCCGGCGTCGGCGACACCGTGAAGGCAGTCGTCCCGCTCAACGCCGACGTCTACGTCTCCCCCGACGACAAGCCATCGTCCGGCGCGTTCCGGCCTGACATCAATGACCTCATGACCGACATGGTCAAGTTCCTGCACGACCACGGCGCGCCTTTCGTCGTCAACATCTACCCCTTCCTCAGCCTGTACCAGAGCGACAACTTCCCTTTCGAGTTCGCCTTCTTCGACGGCGGCAAGAACATCAATGACAAGGGCGGCATCAACTACGACAATGTGTTTGACGCCAACTACGACACGCTCGTGCACGCGTTGAAGAAAGCCGGCGTGCCCAACCTCAAGGTCATCGTCGGCGAGGCCGGCTGGCCTACCGATGGCAACAAGAATGCCAACATCAAGCTGGCCCGGCGGTTCTACGACGGCCTCCTGAAGAAGCTGGCCAAGAACGAAGGCACCCCGGTCCGGAAGGGCAAGATGGAGGTCTACCTGTTCGGCCTATTCGACGAGGACATGAAGAGCATCGCGCCGGGGAACTTCGAGCGGCACTGGGGCATCTTCACCTACGACGGCAAGCCCAAGTTCCCCATCGACCTGACGGGGCAGGGCCACGACAAGCTCCTCTCCCCAGTTACCGACGTCAAGTACCTCCCGAGCCAGTGGTGCGTGTTCGACGACGGGGCCAAGGACAAGTCGAAGCTGCCGGGCAACATCCAGTATGCATGTGCGAGCGGCGACTGCACGGCGCTCGGTTACGGCTGCTCCTGCAATGGGCTGGACGAGAAGAGCAACATCTCCTACGCGTTCAACATGTACTTCCAGATGCAGGACCAGGATGTGCGCGCCTGCGACTTCGACGGGCTCGCCAAGATCACAGACAAGAACGCCTCCACGCGCGGCTGCCTGTTCCCGGTCCAGATAATCAGCGCCAGTGGTCGGGCGGCGCCATCAGCTCTGTTGGCGCCGCTTTTAGCGTTGGTTGTGATGTTGCTCGTGTAGTGCGGATTTCGTGACTTCGTGTAGTGTAGAACTGTGTTCGCGTGACAAATTATATGCATTCCTTGTTGGCAACTGGCACAAATTAAAGATGGGCCAAACACCAAAACACTAAAGCGTGGTGCAGATTGCGAAACAGCACATCACCGTCACCACGCTGCGAGGGTAGGTTTACAAGCAAACTATAGCAACTAGTATAGTGCCCGTGCTAACGCTACGGCATCATTTCAGAGATGCACATGAAAACAACGATATAACAGTATGTCTGACCTTACAAGAATCACTGGCTCAACCGAGGGATCAAGAAAACAAACTCAGAGATGCTTCACCTTAGAAGAGGCTATCGAAGTATCGATACAATTCTCTTCTGCAGTTCCATTGGCGCATACAGAGGACTGCGACAATTGGACTGGAGCATGAGCAGCAATCATAACTTGCTTCTGCTATTTGCCCAACAGTTATCATGGTAGGACAATCCATCCATTCCAAGGAGTGATGGTTCACTGAAACCAACCACCCCACAGACGAACGCCAAGACATAGGAAACAGTCACAGAAACTGTCAAGATGGAAGTGATCGCTAAAGATCCTGTTCTTGTGCGGCCAGTTCCAGAATTTTCAAGGACATCAGGCGGCATGAAGTCTCCAAAGGTCTAATAAAGTCATCTGGTTTTTAGTTTCTCGCAGAGGGAGCTGCGGGTAAATGGACATAGTTCAGAACCATGAAGAAGTATTATAGCTAAATGAAACAATTCACCAAATTATAGATTCAGGCACGAAAACAGGAACTGTTAGCTGCAGTTAATTAAAATATAATCATCTTATTAGTCTTTTAATTTTGTGCTCTGTTATGAGCCAAGAGAAATGATCTATGCATACAAGCTACAATCCGTTTGCGGCCAGATACAGTTGCAGCTAATACTGAATATTTTGCCTAACTTATTTGCAATGCTACCTCATGCAAAAATGAGAAATATAGCCACTGCAAATATAGTATATAAGTTAACTGCAGATATAAGTGCTTGGGAATTAATAAATTCATCCTGCAAGGCTGTAACATTTGCACGTAATACATGCAACATTTCTAGATCTATTGTTAGACATTATACATACCTATTCGAACAACATCAGAGCCCCTCATGATTTTGAGCTTCCGACAGATAGAGGTAAAATAACTGCAAAGAAAAAAATAAGGTTAGCACTTCCAATAATTAATTGATATAAGGGAAACAATTTACAATGACATAGACTACAAACAACTGACCTGATCAACCTAGAACCAGCAATCCTGCTCCTTCAGTAATAGCACCATGTCCTTGCAACCACAACTTAAACAAAAAATATTCACAGTGCAAACACATGAGCATGCATAATACTACAGAACAATGAAAAATCTTCACAGCTCCTGTCGAAGGTTAGTTCATATTAAAATGATGCCTGCTCAAGCAGGTCACACCTTGACATTATATGTGCATGAAGCAATGTCAAAATAATTGCTCAAACTTTATTCCAGCCAATTTGCTCGTAAGAGAACAAAACTGATCCTTTCTGACTACTGATGGAGAGTCTGAGGACTCAATGCCAAGCTCTGCCACTGATATCTTGTCATCCTTCGACCTTGCTAACATCTGATCAGCAAGAAACAACCTCGCAAGAATAAGAAACACTCAATTTGAGAAAGCAAACCATTCTGGTACCTCACATGAGTATAACTCCCAACCCAGTGCAATATACTTTGATGGAAAGTTTGAATAAATTTCAACAACCTTAAACTTATCAAACTTTGTCGGATGTATAACTGTACCAACTACCAACCATCCTGAGCTCATGGTACAATTCAGAGGATCAGAGATCACAGTGGATACTTAGGTATGGTATCTACAGAAAACCAAAATCAAATTCATTTTTTTTCTAATAGGAGTATTTTTTTACAAATGAAACAATAATCATAAGCGACCCATTAAGAAAACAAATTCTCTGAAAGTAGTAGATTGAACATCACTTACCTAGTGTCAATTATTTCAAGCAGCTTACTTTGGCATTTCTTCCCAAGAACCAGAAAACATACGAATATCATAGACATTAAGCAATGTTATCAAGCCAAAAAAAAGAATTATGTAGTTTGCGCATCAGTGGAAAATTACATGTATCTTGGCAGTGCAAAACAAGATAAAATTTGTAAAAACTACCATCAGTCTCTCTCACTTACGAGCGGTCCCAGTGAAGAAGCGAGTCGATAGAGGTGGCGTCCGGGGACAAGGACCTACAATTGCTGCTCCAGAACTGGTGGTAAAATATTAACACCAATGCTTGCATGAGAAGGACCCTGTGTGGTAAAAATATTGAGAACATATTCTTGTAAATGAACAAGAACCAGTCAGTAACAACAGGAGAAATGTCTTGGTACAAAAGCAAACCAGAAATAGGCTTATAGAACTAATTCAACAACAGAATGGAATCTAGATTAACCAAGGCCGCAAATAAGGAGTACTGGTATTAGAATTAGATATGTAATGAAACCATAGAGAAAACATGGTATTAATATCAAGCAATCTAGCAAGAGAAAGATCAAAAATCAAAATGGGTTGCATAACAGAGGAACAATATGGTGTTGCAGTAACTGGAGAGATGAGCATCGCACAGGGGCAGACAAAAGAGCAGGCTCAGCCTCAGGCACTGGTGCTGCAGGAGGTACAGGTGCAACAACAGATGAAGGTGCAAGGGAAGCGGTCTTCAGTTCACCATGAGTGTTGGTCCATTCTCTGGATTTGACAAAACAATCATAAATGTCCTAGGTAGCAAAGATGCAATAAAAAAATTTCACCATGCATGCAAAGAAATTATTGATGACAATTAACAAAAAATTAGTGGTGACAACTGACAATCATAGAAAATTAGTGATAACCTTTGAAGCTAGTAAAAAACTCCAATCGCAATTCGTAACACTGTGCGCTCATGTCAGATCATCATCTGCATCCACAGTTGACCTCCAATTGGAATGATGCAACTTGTAAAAAAACTAACTCATCAAGCATAAAACCCAGTTAAAAAACCATTGGAATGATGCAACAAACGAAAGAAGAATCCATACCAACCACCCTGCCTCACAACAAAATAGGATAAAAAAAACTATCAGGAAAGACAACAATGATTTGTCGCAAAAAAAAAGAAAGACAACAATGATAAATATTTTATTTTGAATCATCAAGCATAAGGACCTTTTGTCATACAATCCACCACGAACAGGACCTCCTCCCACCGTCGCTTGCCCCATGGAACTGTCGGCAACACCTTGAGTTAGTAGCTAGGAGACTGGACAGGCATTTCAACAAACACCTTAGGTTCAATCCTGGATAGATCCATTAATCCAAGATAACAACGGCATGTCAATCCACCAAACACCAGCAGCGCATGTCATCGAGCACTAACAGGGCGACAGTTACTCACCAAATCAGAGGAGTTGGGGGATGGAGACTTCACCGTCATGGTAGCACGCGAGCTCCGTCTCATCGTCGACCAGGGCCAGACCTCGCCGCACGCCAAGAGAAGGGCCAGCATGCTGCCGCCACATTGCCGACCAGGTTTAGGCACGAATTCCCCAACGACAACATAAATTCCGAGGCCGAGGTGGAGGGAGGTGGACGGGGACAGCGCGGGTGCAGCGGTGGCCGCGGCCGTGGGCGTCGGGGTCAGCGTCATCGGAGGCCGTCACTGGAGGTTTGCGACAGTGATTAAAGTGTGAAACCGAGGAACGAAGTGCACGCACCTTATCTCGACGGGCGCACCCGCTCGGCCGCTGCCTGATGATCTCCGCTGGCCACAGCCTGATGTTCCTCTGTTCCTTGCGTCCACTGAACAGCAGCCGTCTGGTATCCAGTGCGAGGCGATCGCCGCAGGGAGCGACGGGGCGTGTCGATGGCGGCAGGGAGGGACGGCGAGCGACAGGGCGCGGCGCAGCCGCTCGGCGGACGTCTTGATCTCCAGTGCGTGGCGCTCGGCGGACGTCTTGTCTCCAGTCCATGGCGATGGCGGCAGGGAGAGGGATGCGCGTACGGCGGCGACGAATGATGCCTCGGCGGACGTCTTGATCTCCAATGCGAGGCGATGGCGGCAGGGAGTGACGGAGCGTGGAATCACGGCAGGGAGCGAGGGAGCGACGCGAACGACAGCGAGCGGGAGTCTGGCACGTCAATCACGCGCGCGTGAACAGCGGCACGGCTGCCTTGTGTTGGGCGCAGGGGAGGAAGAGGATGATGATACAAGCCATTCAACTTGAGTCAGCAAGGGAAGAGAGGCTTAAAATAGAATCGGGACAGTTCGTTTGAAAGATGTGATTTTTTTTAATATATTTTATAAGGTATATGAAGAGGTGATATCTTAGCGGGAAGGTTTTATTATGTGGTTTTAGTAAAGAAAAAATTGACACACTAGTAGGATAGATAGAAAGGTAAATATATGACATTTATGGAGAAATTTGGATACTTAGAACTCCAAACATTGGCCGTTCGCATATTTGTCACTGGACCCATATTCATAAACATAGATGGACCCATTTATCATTCACATGAGTGGCAAACAGAGTTTATAAGCAAACTAGCAAAGAACCGTCAAAACTCTTGCCACGAAGGAACCCTATCAGGGCATGGACTTCGCTGGGTTGCTCTAAGTCGGCAAGCAAACCTAAGATGCCACCTCTGGTTGTAGTATCAATCAAGAGATTAATAGTGAGTAGAATTTGGAAAGTTCAGCAAAGGGAAAAAAGAGCTTAATAAAAAGTAAAGGTAGATTAATTTGATTAGGTTCAGTTAGATTTGTATCGGTCGGTCATGCCCTTTTACATTAGGGCCAGTTTGGCAAGGCTTTAGCTTTAATTTGGCTTCTCTTGTGCAGTACCTTCTCTTGTTGATAAGGACATCCTAGCCGTGCACGCTACCTCAAATCCAAATGATACAAATCAAGTGCCACTTACAAGAAGCCGTGCCAAGAAACTATAAGAGCAGGCAAATTCATTCCTAACTAATTATAATTTTAATATTTCTAAAAATGTTATACTACCTAAATGTCCTATCTTGATGATGCTTAGGTTTATACATGAAAACGTGAAAAGGCACATGGCCGAAGGATCAAGACACGGTGCTACAAAATAGCTCCGTCGGAAAAGTAACACGGGTAGACGACCAGACCCAGAGAAAAATAACGCAGATGGAAAGTAACACGGATGGACGACCGGACCCAGGGAAAAGTAACACAGACGGAAAGTAGCACAGACGGATGACCGGACCTAGGAAAAAGTGATGTAGAAGGCCAATAGTCTGCCAGGGGCAGAATTTGGTACAATTTCCCATGCAAAATTGTACCAATCTATAAAGTTTTGTGGTGCATGTTGCACATGGTTGGAAAGCTCTTCGAGTCTACTTTCACACCCAACAAACGGTTCGTCATTTAGACTTGCCAATAAGGAGTTATTGCCAGATTAGTAGACACTGCTCTAGAGGCTAACAGACATGCGAGACCACTTCGGGAATCCATTTCGACCTTTCACATTGGCAATCTTTGGAAACTTCACTTCGTTTTCACACCTAACTAGGACGGTTGTTCCTAGTATAAATATCCTCTGTCTCTAAGCTATTAGAAACCTTTTGATGAATTGATAAACCCCTCATATTGCAGCCGAGCTGTCGAGTGCCTTACTTAAACCTTTGTTCTTCCTTGTTCTTGTGGGACTTGTGAAGTGATCTCTCCGGGTTCCCCTAGTTCGTGCTTTACAGTTTCCAGTACGGCTGCACCGTTTTATGTAGATTAGTTCCGGATTGTGGTTCTATGGTCGTTCGGAGATCGAGTCGAAGTCTTCATGATTTCGGTGCCTCTCGCCCTGTAGCTTGGTCGCATCCAACCTTTGTCAGATATAAAGCTAGTCATCCCGCTGTTCGCAGCAAGTTATCTTTAATCCGTGACCTACGGTCATAAAGATCAGGCCACCCCAAGGACGTTCCTTATCAATTGGTATCAGCTTCGTTGTCACGGTAGGTCTCACCATCATCCACATATTTATATTTGATTTATCCATCATTTCCTACTATTTTTGTTCATCACCTAAAGTCCACTGAAAAGCCACAAAAAATCCTATAGCCTTTCGGCGGTACTGCTATTTTTGTGTTGTTATGTTCATCAAGTTGTTAGTCACCATCTTCATATATTTTGTGTTGTGTTTTGTTTGTTATCCATACCCCTGTTAGTATAAAAAAGTCTAAAAAATAGAGAAGAAAGATAGATTCAAACAAAAGAGAAGTGAAAAGAATTGAAAGTAGATGCTGTGTTGCGGGTTGTATAATTATAAATTTCAATTTACATATTCAAGTTGGTGGTAATCTCCATAGCAGCAACTTCATATCTTTTGAACACATCAAACCACTTGGGTTGTAGTATTGTAGCCTCCCTTATTTAGCCACCTATAGCTCCACCAAAATATGAAACCGGGACGTTCGACTCATAATCCTTGCGACCTCTAAATCAGTTCCGTTGAACTGCTACACTAGCACACTCCCTGTCCTTGAGAACAAGCAAGAACATTGGTAAGTAAGAGGTGAGGTTGTGTGATTCCACAAATTTATCTATTCCACTTTTCTTACATAAGTGGTAACATGTCAAGATCCAATTCGAGTATTCATGGTGGTCGTCATGGAGAAGAAGAACCCCCTGTTGCACGAGCTGAGTTGCGCCAAATGGCAGACTCAGTCTTGGAGGCCATGGAGAGGATGCTTGATGCACGCATACCTGCAGATGGACGAAGGGCTCCTTGGCATCAATATGATGAATGTGGTGGTGAAAATTCCGATACGGGACATGAACGTTTCAGAGATGGTCATGGTGGTGGTAGGCGGGCTAGTCATCATGGTCGGGATGGAGGACGAGCTCACGAGCGTGGTCGTGACCACCATGTGCATTTTGAAGATGAAGAATTTGATGATTTTGATTATGAAGAGGGATCTAATGATAATGAAAATCCCTTTCAAATGATGGGCTATTTGGGTGGCGCCGAGATCGTCGGCGGCGGCGTGCTGATCAAGAAGATAGAGAGCATCATCGTGGTCGTCATAATAGAGATGACCTGGACAGCAATGCTTGTGTCAACTTGGAAGCAAGGGTGTTGAGAAAGGAGTTAGTCGTGCTGGTCAAAGAGTGACCGGACGCGTCTGACTCTAGGACCGGATGCGTTCGGTGTGCTAACCCTAGCTCGGGCAATGATGTAGAGGTGACCAGTTGTGTTTGGAATTAGGACCAGCCATGTCCGGTATTTGACCCCGACATGAGTGACTAAGTCAGAGATGATCGAACTCTGACAAGCGGCCGACCTGACGCGTCCGGTCATGCTTTGAACCTCTCGATGTAGTTTTTCCACGTGACCAGACGCTCAGTACTACGTGTGACCTGACGCCGATGCGTCACGATGCATCACATCTGTAACATCCCAAAAATTTACATTCAAAAATCACTCGCATTAAAAATTATTTTCAAATGCATTTTAAAAACTATAAATCATTTGAGCTCTATATCCTTCAAAATCTTGTCCATCTTATGTCTATCTCAATTACCTATCTTCAATTTGTATCCTGCTTCGTGGCATCGGCATCACCCGCCCGTCCCCCACCTCTCTCCCTCTCGCTTCGCTCGCCCTCACCCGACAGCATCCGCGCACGGCGCACGCGCCGACCCCGCCACCACGCCATGTGGACCCCACCACCTCGCCTCGCCGTTTGCGCCGAGGGACCCACCTCGCACTTTCCTTCCTTCTCCAAATAATAGCAAGCAGCACCAGCAGTAGCTCAGTACCATCGTGCACACACATACAACCTCCATATTTACCATTTACCACGCACGCACCAGCAGCCCCTTGTTACCCATGCTAACTAGTCGCCGTCCATTTGCATGCACCATGCAAAGTTAGCACGCAGGCACAAGCAAGGCTCAGCAGCATGCACACGCTCGTACTCGCATGCGTGCCGACCATCACGCTACGAGCCACCGACCATGCATGCCGAGTATCCAACCCCGCTACACGCCGCACCGCCCACTTGCTAGCTCGGCCTACCACCACTGCAGCAACACTTCCACTCCGCCAGCCTATACTAGCAAGCACGCACAGAGCAATGACGAGAAGCTGATCACAGGCGGCTCAGCTCCTCCCCGGCTGCCTATAAAACATGACGCCGAGCTGCTCTCCTCTCCCACGCTGAGCTCGTTGTGCTGCCGCTCACCTTCTTCCTCCTCTCACCATGCCTCCTCTGTTTTTGAGCACCGAAGGGCGAGCCTCGTCGATCTCCGACGATTCGTCACCACAGCTTGAGTGCTTTCATGGTGAGCACCCCTAGACCCTCCTCCACCTCCCCCAAGCCGTGGCCCTCCTTGCCTCTTCCTATACTGAGCCGTTCATGAGCTCCAGAAGCTCGTCAATGGTGGACGATGAACGAGGAAGATGAGTACAGTACTCGTACCCTTCTGTTGCCCGTAGCAGCCCCTCTCCCTCGCATATTCTCTTGCAAGTGGTCCCAAGATCAAAAAGCCTAAGCCCATTTACCATGCACGTACCCTGCCAGCCAATCACGTGCACGAGATCAACCAGCAGCAGCATGTGTTCACCTGCTCTCCAAAACACCTTGTTTATTTCAGTTAACAGCCACCTTCTAGAATTAATATCTCCCTCATCCGAAGTCTGATTGCGTTGATTCTTCTTTCTAAATTCATCTTAAATCACGATCTATCTTTTATATAAATTTTATGATTTTTAGAGCTCATTTGAATTTATGAGATTATTTATCTGTGCTTGTTTGCCTGTTCCGTTCGTTGCGTACTTTTAGCTGACGGAGTGAACGAACCGGAGAACGAGGACGTCGGAGGCGAGTACCGCGAGTTCGACGCCGAGGAATCGGAGTGCCAGCAGGAATTTGCCGAGGACGCCGATGGAGGCAAGTCCAGCCTATTCCCCTTTGATGCATATTGATCCTGTTTTTAAACACAACCCGTAGAAGCCGTTTTAAATATTGCATGTGCGATATACGTACGAAGTATTTTCGCTGCTTAGTTAAGACCCGTTTGAATAACCATCCTTAATTGATATTACCTGATAATTATCTTGTTCAAACTTAGGGACAAATAATATGCTGTGGTAAAATATAATTATTTAGTATGCTTAGGATTCGATACTCATCATGGATACTCATTACCATGTTTTCTCAAATTTCATGATTTTTAAAGAAAAACTATGTGAGTTGTGGAAATGAATTGTGGGTATGATGAAAGGGTTAATGAATAAGTTATAGATGGTGATTACCCTAGAGATGGGGCGGATCGGTGTTCCTTTTGTGGGATGCCGTGGTGTTGGGGCTTGTACCTTTTGTGGTTAAGCATGAAGATATCCGTCTTGTCTCGATTAAGGACTGAGTTGATGATTCATCTTGCCTAACTTATTTTCGTACAACCACTCGTCTTGCATGGGAAAGGCTTAGTCTAAATCTCTCTAGTTAGTATGGCAATCACCTGGAGGCAGGTGTGTAATGGGACACTAAGAGATGTATATGGAAATTGATGGATATTGTATAAAATGTAAAGAGCTCTGTAAATTATTGTATTATGAGATGTGGTCTTAGTGTTCTCGTGGTGAGCGCCATTACTTAGCTATGGAGGGTAATGACTTTGATGGATCTGTGCTTGCACGACGGTGTTAAGTTATAGTATCCTACTTATGGGAAAAGTGTACAATCTCTGCAGAGTGTAAAATTTATCTGGATAGACGTGTCCGCGGTATCGGACGAGTTATGGTTTGGTTTCAACAACTAGATGGGCTGGGATGAGTGAAAACATGAGAGTGAGTGTGATTTTGAAAATAAATGATTGTCTGCCATATGTTGCGGGAACAGAGGGTTCAGCAACACCTAAAATTGTGATCAACCCTTTTTTCAGAAATACTATTATATATGAAAAATATATGTCTTTTGCAAAGGTATTTATAAAATGAAACCCTGCATGTGTAAAAAGATAGCTTTATGCAAATAAACCAAGCCTTATCCTTGATTTATCCATATGCATATACTGATACCCCATTTCGTAGGGTAAGGTTGGATTTGCTGAGTACTTTGTACTCACCCTTGCTTTGTTGAACAGAGGAAGATCCGGACTTCAATCCTGACGTGGCGTACGAATAAGGTCGTGTCTGCACCCAACTAAGCCTGTGGCATTGGGATCCGTCAGATGATATGTATTAGCGAGACCTCTTTCTGGGTCTGTTGGACCTGTATTGTGTTGTGGTTACTTTTAATCGTGGCATGTGTTCATTGTCCACGCTTGTCGAGACTACTGCAATGAGACCTATCTGATGTAATAAATGTGTTACTAGCCTCATAGGACTAGTATTGTATCACATTTGAGTTCCTGGTTACCCAGGGGCGCTTCAGGTGGTATCAGAGCCATAGTTGGCTGTAGGACGCGACCTTAGGCTTTCTGGACCAGTATTTTATATACAAAAATATTTTCTAAAAAGTTCTTACCCTCCCCCTCAATTTAAAAAAAATTACTCTTATCTATTTCTCTCAGATGGCAGAAGGAGTTTGGACCAGTAGCTACTGTCTAAATGTCGAAGGCTTTCCTAAGCTCTTGTATGCTACCATGCAAAGGCTTGGAATCTAAGGTCACCCGGAATATGAAGGCAAAGAATACATAGAGCATGAAACAGAACGGTGTGAAGTTACCGTGTATGTCGGGAAAAGTGAAGACTTCCCTGACATAGCTGAAGCATGGAGTATAACTGCGACCAGATTTTGGTTTGCAGATACATATCAAGCTGCCGCCCGCAAAGCCTTGAGGTACCTGTGCCAAACCTACGAAAAGCCCCTTACTCATACACCCATGAGATTATTTCCACCCAGAGAAAGAGATCGGCCAGTTTGGAGGACCCACATGGACATCTTGCAGGGACGTTATTCCCTCGAGGATGACCCAACTATGGTATTCATGACCACATACCTACTTGCTCTGGACGAGCAATATGATAAACAGGCCTCAGAGTTGAAGAAGTGCATCCACCATGCGAAAGAAGCCGAGATCTTGGTTAGAAAGCTCCATGTGCAACTTGCAGAAGCTCAGGCCCAAGCAGCTGCAGCCGAGAGTCGTGAAACTGCCATTTCTGAAGTCATGAAGGAAGCTTAGGATCATCATGCCGAGGAGTTGAAGGATGCCTACCTTGTCACCAGGGCCAAGAGAAGAATGCTAGCTCTGGAAGACCAAGAGCCCATAATCTTGGAAGGGATCCCAATCATGCCCCTAAAGATAGGAAAGAGACTGGCGATTGAAGGACCATCAGCTCCCCCACCCACAACAACATTTCATGAAGCTTCGGAGTTGGAGCCTAAGGAAGAAGAAATCCCCCTCCTCAGCCAGCCACCACCAAAAGATGACGGCGACCCGTCTCTTATTCCGAAGGAAGAACCACAGATGATGAAAGAATGATCCTTCTCAAACACCAAGGGAATGAAGCCATTCAGTTCGAGAAAGTTGAAGATTAGTTGTACCTAGTTCCTCCTTTTGTCTTGGGAAAGTGAAGTTTACTTCACTTTTGTTTACCCCAAAGGAGATGAATCGTATTGTAACACGCATATTTTTATTATGTTGTAAACCACCCTCCTATTCAAAATATATATTTGTGCTTGTTGGTTGTGCTATTTGAGTGCTCTACGTGTGTTCCCTTATGGGATAGCAAGTCTTAAAAACTTGCATTTTTTAAAAAATATATATAATGCCTTAATAAACAAAACATCACTCAATAGATCTAACACTTAGCTAATGCTTTCCTCCTCATCTCAACCAACAGATGCCTCCCAAGCCAGCTACTCGCTCCCAACCAAGTGGCCGTGCAGCTAGCAGGCAAAGTCAAAATCCAGTTGATAGTCAAGCCAATGCAAATGTTGATGGTGTCCGTGAAGATGAAGTGAGTCAGACTAGGAACCATAATGGAGAAGATGAGTTGCCCCCTCCTCTAGCAATTGACTTAGCACAAGTCATGGCAACTCAAACCCGTCTTTTGGAGACTTTAGCCCAAGGCATGAACCACCCTAGGAACAACCGTGGAGCTGGAGTCCAGGACAAAATGACTGAGTTCATGAGGCTTAAGCCACCCACCTTTGTTGGATCTGACAACCCCATGGAAGATGATTGGCTTAAGGTCATTCAAAGGAAGTTAGACACAATCCACTGCAATGGAAGGGATAGAGTTCTGTTAGCAACTCACCAGCTGACAGGAATCGCTCTTTCATGGTGGGAAGCCTATAGTAGAGCTGTGGACAATGCCAACACTATCACATGGCAAGAATTTGTGGAAGAATTATGTCGGTACCACATTCCAGATGGAATCATGAAGTTGAAGGCTGGTGAATTTCGCAACTTGAAGCAAGGAAGCAAAACTCTGAGTGAATACATCTTTCAGTTCATTGAGTTATCTCGCTATGGCCCAGAATTAGTCAACAATGATGCCAAGAAGCAGACAAAGTTCATAGAAGGACTGACCTGTGAGTTGAGGACTCTTATGACCCCACAGGTCTATCCAGACTTTAACACCTTGATGAACTGAACCATTCTAACTGATGTGGCCAAAACTGAAGAAAGAAAGGAGAACAAGTGCAAGTTCTTAGAGCGCAAAGTTTAAGAAGGAGTTAGATCACAGAGGCAGAAAACATTTAGCCAACCAAGCCAACGAACTCAAGCCCCAATATAGTTTTGCTCTCCTGCCAGTGCCTCTAACCAGATGCAGCCATCATATCAGCCCAAGACAACTTATCAGAATCAGACTTATGGCAAGACCCAACAAAACAGCATCGGTCAAGTCACCAACAATGGCAAAACATGCTTTCATTGCCATGAGACTGGACACTACATTGCCAACTGTCCTTATAAGAACAACCCAGCAGTGTCCACCCAGTCCCACACTATTAATGGACCAAGACCTGCAGTGTCTAGAGCCAACCGTGGTTTTCCTCGCAACAACACCAACACCACCAACAACAGCCAGATGGTGAAGCAACCTCAGCAATCCTATGGCCAAGCTCGTGTCAACCACATTCATGCTCAGGATGCTCAGACTGCTTCAGGAGTGGTACTTGGTGAGTTCTTAGTCAACTCGGTACTTGCAACAGTATTGTTTGATTCTGGAGCATCACATTCATTCATATCATCAAGTTTTGCTGAGAAGCATAAAATACCCACAGTACTACTAAGGTTACCCCTAATAACCCAAACCCTGGGTCTGACATCAAATGTCATCTAGGTTGTTTAAATGTAAGGATCATCTTAAGTGTGGTAGTTTTTCTAGCAGACTTAGTAGTGCTCAAGTCTAAAGGAATAGATGTTATCCTTGGAATGGATTGGTTAACACGACATAATAGAGTTATTAGTTGTGCCACTAAGGAAGTATCATTAGTTAACCAAGAAGGGATTAAGGTGAAATGCCAAACCCAAGGATCTAAAGTCAACCCAATGGTCTTCAACTTAGATGCAAGGACCATAGAAGAAGTGCCAGTAGTGCAACAATACCCTGATGTATTCCCTGAGGAACTACCTAGAATGCCACCATATAGGGATGTAGAGTTCATCATTGATCTTATCCCTGGGACTGCTCCTATAGCCAAGAGACCTTACAGAATGGCCCCTGTAGAGTTAGCGGAACTAAAGGAGCAATTGAGAGAATTGCAACAGAAATGTTATATCAGACCTAGTTCTTCACCATGGGGAGCCCCAGTCCTGTTTGTAAAGAAGAAAGATGGAAGCATGAGAATATGTGTGGATTATAGATCCCTAAATGAAGTCACCATCAAGAATAAATATCCCCTACCAAGGATAGATGATCTCTTTGATCAGCTTAAAGGAGCCAAGTATTTCTCCAAGATTGATTTGAGATCCGGTTACCACCAACTCAAGATCAAGAACAATGATGTCCCTAAAACAGCCTTTGTAACAAGATATGGGCAATATGAGTTTACAGTGATGTCCTTTGGATTAACCAATGCCCCTGCTTATTTCATGAACCTCATGAATAAGGTATTCATGGAGGAGCTAGATATGTTTGTTGTAGTCTTCATTGACGACATACTTATCTACTCTAAGAGTGCTGAAGAACATGGGCAACACTTGAGAGTAGTGCTAGAAAAGTTAAGAAGACACCAGTTGTATGCCAAATTCAGTAAGTGTGAATTTTGGCTTGAGAAAGTTGCATTTCTAGGTCATATCCTGATAGCGGAAGGAGTTGTAGTGGACCCTGAGAAAGTAGAAGCTGTCTCTCATTGGCAACAACCCACAAATGTCAGTGAAATCAGAAGTTTTCTTGGATTAGCTGGATATTATCAAAGGTTCATAGAAGCATTTTCCAAGATAGCCAGACCCATGACAGAGCTTCTCAGAAAATATAAGAAATTTACTTGGCAGAGTCATGTGAGAAGAGTTTCCAAGAATTGAAGAAAAGATTGACAACAGCACCAGTGTTAACTTTACCAGACATTCACTAAGATTTCATCATATATTGTGATGCCTCAAGACAAGGTTTAGGATGTGTTCTCATACAAGGAGGAAAGGTTGTAGCTTATGCATCCTGGCAGCTTAGACCTCATGAGCAAAATTACCCTACCCATGATTTAGAGTTAGCAGCTGTAGTGCATGCTCTCAAGATTTGGAGACACTATCTCATTGGAAACAAGTGTGAAATATACACGGATCATAAGAGTTTGAAGTATATCTTCACTCAGTCGGACTTGAACCTAAGGCAAAGAAGATGGTTGGAGTTAATTAAGGACTACAACCTTGAGATTATTACCACCCAGGAAAGGCCAATGTGGTTGCAGATGCCCTAAGCAGAAGGTCATATGGTCAACAGTTAGTGTCCAAAAACACTCATCTACAAGAAGAGATAGCACAGTTGAACATGCACATAGTATGTCAACCTCAAAATGGTAGTCTGAAGGTGCAACCAACTCTAGAGGAAGAAATTAAGAAGGCACAACATATGGATAAAGATCTGATGAAGATTCGTGAGCAAACTGGAGAAAAGAAAGCCCCATACTTCAAAGTGGATGACAAAGAAACCTTATGGTATAAGAATAGGATTTGTGTGCCCAAGGTAGGGAAGTTTCAAGAACTAATCCTTGATGAAGCTCATAACTCAGCATACTCTATCCACCCTGGTGCCACCAAGATGTATATGGACCTAAAAGAAAGATATTGGTGGAATGGTATGAAAGCAGATGTGGCACGATTTGTTGCACAATGTGATGTGTGCCAAAGGGTTAAAGCAGAGCATCAGAAATTAGTAGGTTTGCTGTAGCCATTGCCTATTCCAGTTTGGAAGTGGGATGAGATAGGCATGGATTTTGTGAATGAATTACCCAAAACTCAGAAAGGGAATAATTCAATATGGGTAATAGTGGACCGTCTTACCAAGGTTTCTCACTTTATACCTGTGCGCACCAAGTATAGTGGAGACAAGCTAGCACAGTTATATGTGGATAATATAGTAAAACTACATGGTGTGCCAAGTAAGATTGTATCTGACCGAGGTACTCAATTCACCTTTAAGTTTTGGAAGAGATTGCATGAAGCCATGGGCACCAAGCTAGATTTTAGCTCAGCCTATCACCCCCAGACAGATGGTCAGACCAAAAGAGTAAATCAGATCATGGAAGATATGCTAAGAGCATGTGTGCTTACCTATGGTAAAGATTGGGAGAAGAGCCTATCTTATGCAGAGTTCTCATACAATAATAGCTATCAAGCCAGCTTAGGTATGTCACCTTTTGAAGCCCTGTATGGAAGAAAATGTAGGACCCCATTGATGTGGTCAGAGGTTGGAGAACGGACCATGCTTAAGCCTTCCCTCATAAAAGAAGCAGAAGACCGTGTGGCAGAGATCAGAGAAAAATTGAAAGAAGCACAATCACGTCAGAAGAGCTATTCTGATAAAAGAAGAAGAGAGCTAAGCTTTGTAGTTAGAGATTTTGTGTACCTCAAAGTTTCCCCAATTCGAGGGACTCGAAGGTTTCAAGTTAGGGGCAAGCTAGCACCCCGGTATATTGGACCATATCAAGTGCTGCAAAGAATTGGAGTTGTAGCTTATCGTATTCGGTTACCTGAAGAAATGTCATATATACACAATGTATTCCATATCTCCCAATTGAAGAAATGTCTTAGGGTGCCAGAGGAACAAATATCGCCAGATACTATTGATTTACAAGATGATCTAAGGTATCAAGAAGTGCCAATAAAAATATTAGACACAGTCACCAAGCAAACAAGAACGACAACCGTTCGGATTTGTCGTGTTCAGTGGAGTAGACATACTGAAGCAGAAGCAACCTGAGAAAGAGAAGATGCCTTGAGAAAGGAGTTTCCCTATCTGTTTAGGAACCAGGCGAATCTCGAGGACGAGATTCATTCTAAGTGGGGTAGGTTTGTAACATCCCAAAAATTTACATTCAAAAATCACTCGCATTAAAAAATATTTTCAAATGCATTTCAAAAACTATAAATTATTTGAGCTCTATATCCTTCAAAATCTTGTCCATCTTATGTCTATCCCAATTACCTATCTTCAATTTGTATCCTGCTTCGTGGCATCGGCATCACCCGCCCGTCCCCCACCTCTCTCCCTCTCGCTTCGCTCGCCCTCGCCCGACAGCATCCGCGCACGGCGCACGCGCCGACCCCGCCACCACGCCATGTGGACCCCACCACCTCGCCTCGCCGTTTGCGCCGAGGGACCCACCTCGCACTTCCCTTCCTTCTCCAAATAATAGCAAGTAGCACCAGCAGTAGCTCAGTACCATCGTGCACACACATACAACATCCATATTTTATCATTTACCACGCACACACCAGCAGCCCCTTGTTACCCATGCTAACTAGTCGCCGTCCATTTGCATGCACCATGCAAAGTTAGCACGCAGGCACAAGCAAGGCTCAGCAGCATGCACACGCTCGTACTCGCATGCGTGCCGACCATCACGCTACGAGCCACCGACCATGCATGCCGAGCATCCAACCCCGCTACACGCCGCACCGCCCACTTGCTAGCTCGGCCTACCACCACTACAGCAACACTTCCACTCCGCCAGCCTATACTAGCAAGCACGCACAGAGCAATGACGGGAAGCTGATCATAGGCGGCTCAGCTCCTCCCCGGCTGCCTATAAAACATGACGCCGAGCTGCTCTCCTCTCCCACGCTGAGCTCGTTGTGCTGCCGCTCACCTTCTTCCTCCTCTCACCAAGCCTCCTCTGTTTTTGAGCACCGAAGGGCGAGCCTCATCGATCTCCGACGATCCGTCACCACTGCTCGAGTGCTTTCATGGTGAGCACCCCTAGACCCTCCTCCACCTCCCCCAAGCCGTGGCCCTCCTTGTCTCTTCCTATACTGAGCCGTTCATGAGCTCCAGAAGCTCGTCAATGGTGGACGACGAACGAGGGAGATGAGTACCGTACTCGTACCCTTCTGTTGCCCGTAGCAGCCCCTCTCCCTCTCATATTCTCTTTGCATGTGGTCCCAAGATCAAAAAGCCTAAGCCCATTTACCATGCACGTACCCTGCCAGCCAATCACGTGCACGAGATCAACCAGCAGCAGCATGTGTTCACCTGCTCTCCAAAACACCTTGTTTATTTCAGTTAACAGCCACCTTCTAGAATTAATATCTCCCTCATCCGAAGTCTGATTCCGTTGATTCTTCTTTCTAAATTCATCTTAAATCATGATCTATCTTTTATATAAATTTTATGATTTTTAGAGCTCATTTGAATTTATGTGATTATTTATCTGTGCTTATTTGCCTGTTCCGTTGCATACTTTTACCTGACGGAGTGAACGAACCGGAGAACGAGGACGTCGGAGGCGAGTACCGCGAGTTCGACGCCGAGGAATCGGACTGCCAGCAGGAATTTGCCGAGGACGCCGATGGAGGCAAGTCCAGCCTATTCCCCTTTGATGCATATTGATCCTGTTTTTAAACACAACCCGTAGAAGTCGTTTTAAATATTGCATGTGCGATATACGTACGAAGTATTTTCGCTGCTTAGTTAAGACCCGTTTGAATAACCATCCTTGAATTGATATTACCTGATAATTATCTTGTTCAAACTTAGGGACAAATAATATGCTGTGGTAAAATATAATTATTTAGTATGCTTAGGATTCGATACTCATCATGGATACTCATTACCATGTTTTCTCAAATTTCATGATTTTTAAAGAAAAACTGTGTGAGTTGTGGAAATGAATTGTGGGTATGATGAAAGGGTTAATGAATAAGTTATAGATGGTGATTACCCTAGAGATGGGGCGGATCGGTGTTCCTTTTGTGGGATGCCGTGGTGTTGGGGCTTGTACCTTTTGTGGTTAAGTATGAAGATATCCGACTTGTCTCGATTAAGGACTGAGTTGATGATTCATCTTGCCTAACTCATTTTTGTACAACCACTCGCCTTGCATGGGAAAGGCTTAGTCTAAATCCCTCTAGTTGGTATGGCAATCACCTGGAGGCAGGTGTGCAACGGGACACTAAGAGATATATATGGAAATTGATGGATATTATATAAAATGTAAAGAGCTCTGTAAATTATTGTATTATGAGATGTGGTCTTAGTGTTCTCGTGGTGAGCGTCATTACTTTGCTATGAAGGGTAATGACTTTGATGGATCTGTGCTTGCACGACGGTGTTAAGTTACAGTATCCTACTTGTGGGGAAAGTGTACAACCTCTGCAGAGTGTAAAATTTGTCCACATAGACATGTCCGCGGTATCGGACGAGTTATGGTTTGGTTTCAACAACTAGATGGGTTGGGATGAGTGAAAACATGAGAGTGAGTGTGATTTTGAAAATAAATGGTTGTCTGCCATATGTTGCAGGAACAGAGGGTTCAGCAACACCTAAAATTGTGATCAACCCTTTTTTCAGAAATACTATTATATATGAAAAATATATGTCTTTTGCAAAGGTATTTATAAAATAAAACCCTGCATGTGTAAAAAGATAGATTTATGCAAATAAACCAAGCCTTATCCTTGATTTATCCATATGCATATACTGATACCCCATTCCGTAGGGTAAGGTTGGATTTGCTGAGTACTTTGTACTCACCCTTGCTTTGTTGAACAGAGAAAGATTCGGACTTCAATCCTGACGTGGCGTACGAATAAGGTCGTGTCTGCACCCAACTAAGCATGTGGCATTGGGATCCGTCAGATGATATGTATTAGCGAGACCTCTTTCTAGGTCTGTTGGACCTGTATTGTGTTGTGGTTACTTTTAATCGTGGCATGTCTTCATTGTCCACGCTTGTCGAGACTACTACAATGAGACCTATCTGATGTAATAAATGTGTTACTAGCCTCCTGGGACTAGTATTGTATCACATTTGAGTTCCTGGTTACCCAGGGGCGCTTCAATGTCCGGTCAGAGGAAGCAGTGCGTGAGGGAGAATGCGACCTAACGCTGGGAGAGTCTGGTCTATGAGACCGGACGCGTCCAGTTAGCCTAGAGCGGCTCTGGGAGCTCTCTAGACTCGACCTGACACTGCCTCTCCTGTGTCCGTTAGATTTCTAACGGTGTGTCCGATCAACGTGTCAGAGCATCTTAGAGATAGACATTGGGTGCCAATGGCTATCGCATTTGAATAGGGACACGTGGATCTCCTGGAGCGATTGGACGCAGCGACCGAACGTGTTTGGTCAGTGCATAGACATCCCAATAATAGAGACAACAGCTCTATTGTTTGGGGGTGTCTATAAATAGTGGTTGGCCGGCTCTTGCTCACTCTCTTGGCCATTTGTATTGCCTATACACTCTTGTGAGCCTAGCCAACACTCTCTCACTCATATAGCTTGATTGGTTCATCACTTTGGTGAGATTGAAAGCATCCAAGTGCATTGCTTTGAGTGATTGCATCTGGCAGCACTTGGTGATTGTGTTTCGCTGCAGGTTTTGCTTGTTACTCTTGGAGTTTGCCGACTCCTAGACAGCTTGGAGCAGTGAGGATCGTCGAGCGGAGGAAGGTGCTTGTCTCCAACTCCAATCATGGTGATTGTGAGGGGTTCTTGACCTTTCCCCGGTGGAGAGCCAAAAGGTACTCGAGTGGATTGCTCGTGGCTTGTGTGATCCCTCATCTTGTGTTGGTTATGCGGCACCCGGTTGCGGGTTTGACATGTGATGCCAATTAGCACACGAACCTCCAAGTGAGTGTGTCACCACAATGGGGACTAGCTTGCCAGCAAGCAAGTGAACTTCAGAGAAAAATCTTATGTCATCCATTGTCTCCGTGGTATTCTTGTGGTTGATTGGCTCCATTGGTGATTGGTTCATTCCTCGACACGTCAGTATAATCATCACCACCTCTCTTGCACTTACTTTTCCTAGTGTAGCTAAGCCCTTTAGTGTAGCTAGTTTTAAGGGCTAGCAAGTGTCGGTCTAGTGGTTAGGAGGCTCTTTAGTTAGTCTTTGAGGGCTCACTAACTTAGTGGTAGTGACATAGCCTTGTGTATGAATTAGAGACTATAGCAACTAGAATTGTGGTTAGGTGGCTTGCATTTTTAGTAGGCTAGCGCAACACTCGCTTCGCCTCATAATTGTCTAACCGGTTTGCTTAAGTATTGTTGTAGAAATTTTTATAGGCTATTCACCCCCCTCTAGCCATTAGGACCTTTCACCCCTTACGACCAGGAAGCTACAGAAGGTGGGTTCAAGGTGGGTTTCCATCCACTTTTGGACAAAAGGTGTAAGACGAATGACACGCTGGCAGGGGAGGAATAAACACAGACTAGTCAGGGTACGCTCGTCAAAGCAGTGCTAGCGTTGCTTACATTGCATATGGTATACTTCTCTTTTATACTATTACCCCCACAAGATGTGATTGAAATCCTTGTTAGCAACATAAAGCGCTTTTTCTAGTCTAGAGATCAAGCCCTCACCGGTGGAAAATACAATGTAAAGTGGCCTAGGTCATGTAAACCAACTGAACTTGGAGTAATTTTGATCCTCAACATCAACAAAATTTCTAGAGTGCTCATGCTCAAATGGTTATGGCAGGAACAGAAATCACAAGACAAACTTTGGGAAGGCATAAGTATGCCTTGCACTAAAATTGACAAGTTATTGTACGCAACATTGGTTATGATAACCATTGGAAATGGGGCAAGTCAATAGCAAAAGTTTTGCAATCTTCTTGGTGGCAAGGGCAAAGATTGGGAGGTGATGTGGCGCCTTTAGTCTAAGGCTTCGTGAAGGAACAATTGCATTGTACAGGAAGCTCTAGACGACAACACTTGGATATATTCCCTCAGTACCAAATTATAAGTCGCTTTGACTTTTTGGTTTATCCATTTTGCTATGTATCTAGACATATATTATATATTTATATCTAGATGCATAGCAAAATAGTTGTATCAAAAAAGTCAAAGCGACTTATAATTTGGAACGAAGGGAGTATTATATTAACCTTACTCATAGTAGTTCACCCCAACTCTTACAAGAACATGTGACTAGCCCTTTGTGGGGTTCAGCTATCACCAGATATTAAGGATCAAATTACACAGAACTGGACCCCAAACGATGAATTCACAGCATTCTCTGCATACAAGGCACAATTTATACGATCCACAAAAGTCAACTACTAAGATCTTGTTTTAGAAAGCATGGGAGCCACCAAAATGTAAAATCTTTGCTTGGTTGGTCACACAAAATAGAGTGTGAACCCTAGATAGATTAGCACCTCAAGGATGGCGTTGTAGTTAGTTTTGTGCCTTGTCTGCTAAAGTGAGCCTGAGACAGTGCACCACCTCCACCTCCTAGCTACATGTCGATACTCTAGATGCATTTGATGCCCATGGCCTCCTTGACTTTATACTCTCACAGCTTCTCACATAAAATTAGAAAGACACCAATAGCGTACATGATTAGTGGTCTGTGTGTGACAAATATGGAAGGGGCCCCTAAGAAGGCACTACACTCTCCCTCGTTCTGACTGTGTTTGGGAACTTTGGCTTCAAAGAAACTCGAGAGTATTTCAGCACATGGGACTATGATTAACCAATTCAAAGACAAGGTGGTAGCTTGGTATACAGTCAGAGCATGCCTTGCGCCATTTACTGGGCGCGAGTAAATTTTTTATTTTCTTTTGGCGCTTAGAGCCTATTTTGATGAGATGGGGCTAGTTATTAGTTGGGCTAAAATTAGTTTAAAGACGGCGACCTTCACCACACCTCATAGCAAAGCTGTGAAG
Source organism: Saccharum hybrid cultivar R570 (assembly GCA_038087645.1). NCBI lineage: Eukaryota > Viridiplantae > Streptophyta > Magnoliopsida > Poales > Poaceae > Saccharum > Saccharum hybrid cultivar. Next base: position 1,924,778 of record JAQSUU010000810.1, read on the forward strand.
ACAGGAGGGTTGAGGAGCAAGTTGGATAGGCCCCCACATCGCTCTCCCTCGGGGGTGACTCGGGTGGCTTCCTCTCCACCGCCGGCGTAGGGCCCAGCCACGTGACTCCTCGGCCCGGCCCCCGCCGGAGCTCGATGCCGGAGGTCCGGTGGATGGCAAGGACGACGGCGACTGGGATGTCTTCCTCCCTCCCTCTCTCCCACGGAGCTTCCACAGGCAGCCTCGACGTCATCGTGGGGGAGCTGACTGGCGGCACAACCGATGCCGGTGAGACCAGATCCGGCTTCCCTACGCCCTGATCTGCCATCTCCTTCAAGTGTGGGCTCTCCATCTCTCCCTGGAGCTCCTGTGGGCAGACTCGGTGTTGTCACGGGGAGCGGGCTGGTGGCGCGATCGGCACCAGTGTGGGTGGATCCGGCTTCCCCATGGCCGGATCTATCGTCTCCTTCATGTGCGGGTGTGCTCCCTTCCCCCTCTTGTTTCCTATGTGCGGTAACTGACCCGACGGGTTTCCCGTGCGTCGACCCGCCGGCGCCCAGCTTCGCGTGTTCTAGCGCCAGCCCCTCCTCCTCGGTACTCCCCCACGTCGTGGAGCTCTCTTGTGTCGACCCACCGGCACTAAGCTCTATAGGTCGTCCCCGTGTGGCATCCTTGTTGTGGGCTCCTCGTGCCTAGACCCGCCATCCCCGTGTGGCAACGGCTAGCGCACCTCCCTCTTCCCTAGGTCAACCACAAACGCCGTCATCATTGTGGGCTCCTCCTTCATCCAGGTGCGGACGATTGCCGGTGCACGCCTCCCATAGTCATGGGCGAGTCCGGGAACGGCTCCGCACGGTGTGGCGACGGCCGGCACACCCACCCGGTGCACGCCTCCCACCATCACGAGCGAGTCCGAGAACGGCTCCACATGGTGCGGCCGCGGCCGGTGCCCTCCTCCGTCTAGGCGCTGACGTTTGCCGGTGCGTGCCTCCCATCGTTGCGGGCGAGTCCGGGAATGGCTCCGCACGGTGTGGCGTGGCCGGCACCCCCTCTCGGTGCGCACCTCCCACCGTCGCAGGCGAGTCTGAGAACAGCTCCGCGCGGTGTGGTGGCGACCGGCACCCCTTGTCGGTGCGTGCCTCCCACCGTCATGGCAAGACCGGTAACGGCTCTCGGTGTGTGGCGGCGGCCGGCGCCCCCTGCCGGTGCGCACCTCCCACCATCACGGACGAGTCCGGGAACGGCTCCGCGCGGTGTGACAGCGGCCGGCACCCTTGTCGGTGCACGCCTCCCACCATCACGGGCGAGTCTGGGAATGGCTCCGCGTGGTGTGGCAGTGGGCAGCATCCTCCTCCGTCCAGGCGCTGACGTTTGCCGGTGCACGCCTCCCACCATCATGGGCGAGTCCGGGAATGGCTCTGCACGGTGTGGCGGCGGCCGGCAACCCGTTCTCCGTCTAGTGTGCGCCTCCCTCCGTCACAAGCGGGTCAACGGGAGCACCGTCAAAGGTTCTGGGTGAAAGCTCAGCTCAGATCAGTCTAGGCCAGCAACGAGGACTTCCTTCTTGAAGGCGTCACTAAAGAACCTATTGATGTTGCTTCCCTTCGTGATAACATCCGGCCCAGGTGGGGTTGGCCGAGGCCCAATAAATTAAGGTTGCCCGGACCCCAACAGTTCTTATGCACACCCACTCGGGGAAAGGCCCAATGTCCCTAAAAGACTAGTCCGATAGAGAAAGGGTGGCTCTCTCTTTTAAGGTGGCTTCCTCCTCCCAAGCTAAGCAAGGTGGGATTATTCAGAGGCTCATACGGTCGCCGTCCGACTACAACTGGGCCACTTGGCCTTTTTTGTTGCATCTTTGCTAGCGGGTAATAGTGGAGGATGTCCTCATCATTCCCACCTTCTTAAAAAGGGCCCAGCTCCGATACCAAATGATAACATCCGGCCCAGGTGGGGTTGGCCGAGGCCCAATAAATTAAGGTTGCCTGGACCCCAACAGTTCTTATGCACACCCACTCGGGGAAAGGCCCAATGTCCCTAAAAGACTAGTCCGATAGAGAAAGGGTGGCTCTCTCTTTTAAGATAGCTTCCTCCTCCCAAGCTAAGCAAGGTGGGATTATTCAGAGGCTCACACGGTCGTCGTCCGACTACAACTAGGCCACTTGGTCTTTTTTGTTGCGTCTTTGCCAGCGGGTAATAGTGGAGGATGTCCTCATCACTTCGATTGGCCCGATCAATGCAGTTGCCTCGGCACAAGGCTTGGGCGAAAGCCTTGCCAAGCTCCTGCTTAGCTGACGATGATTACGTTTTAACGTTATTTACCTCCCTTGAGGCATCGTCAAAGAGCTCATGTGCAGTGTTGTGGTAGTCTCTACATTTTTCGCTAGTGTATTTGTACTTGTGGTTCTGCCACTTTTCGCCCTGGTGGTGGGGTGTCTTGCTGATGTTGTTGTTTTTTTCGTCCTAACGATTGTAAAATATAAAACGAGCCGTTTTGGGGCTATATCAATACATATTCAGGTGGGGAGTAATCCCCCGGTGAAATTAAAAAAAATAGTTTAAATTAGTTGAGTTTTGCTAGTTATTTGGCTAACAACTAGTCGAATGATTGACTAAAAAATTAGCCATCCTATTTGGATGCACTAGAGTTAATTTTAGTTAATTTATTTTAGCCAGCTAACAATTAGTTCTTGTGTCAAACAAGTTAGTCTCCTGCCTTTTGGTTATTAAAAAAAAAGGTTGCTGTGTGCGGCCATGCTAGTGTAAGCGGTCGGTCACACACGTGAGAAAACGGCTCTCGCCACCTGCCGTTGGAATGACCGGAGCAAGACACTGGGGAGACCATGCATGCGGTATTGCCACAAATAGGGAGAGAGAAACACTTGTTTCCTAGAGGGGAGGGGGGCCTTCCTTTCTACCACTTCCCGCCATTTGCTGATTTCTTGGACGTACGCCATATATCCATCTAGGAAGGCAAGCCATGGCCATTCTTTGAAACTAATTCGCCGTAGCTCCATCTTGCTCCGGTCATTATTTTTTCCTGTTCAGCTCCTGCCTGGCTTTCTGCTGCCCTGGTACGCAGATTGTGGTGTCTCCAAGATGAACGACCTGTTCTCGTCGAGCTCGTTCAAGAAGATTGCGGACTCGAGCCCGGCGACGTCGGCGGGGGGCACGGATGCCGGCGGCGAGAGCGTGGTTAACCTGGACAAGTTCTTCGAGGATGTGGAGGCGGTGAAGGAGGACATGCGCGGGCTGGAGGGCATGTACAAGGGCCTCCAGTCCACCAACGAGGAGACCAAGACGGCGCACGACGCCCGCACCGTCAAGTCCCTCCGCTCCCGCATGGACAAGGACGTCGAGCAGGTGCTACGCCGCGCCAAGGCCATCAAGGGCAAGCTCGAGGATCTCGACCGCTCCAACGCCACCTCACGCAAGGTGCCCGGCTGCGGGCCGGGGTCCTCCACCGACCGCACCCGCACCTCCGTCGTCGCCGGCCTCGGCAAGAAGCTCAAGGACCTCATGGACGACTTCCAGGTACGGCAGTCCGTACAAGTTGTTTGTTCATGCATCCATCGTCGTGTCCTGCAACGAAGTACGCCATTATATGCAGGGGTTGAGAGCGAGGATGGCCGCGGAGTACAAGGAGACGGTGACGCGGCGGTACTACACGGTGACCGGAGAGAAGCCGGAGGACAGCACGATCGAGGCGCTCATCTCGTCCGGGGAGAGCGAGTCGTTCTTGCAGAAGGCGATCCAGGAGCAAGGGCGCGGGCAGGTGATGGACACCATCTCGGAGATCCAGGAGCGGCACGACGCCGTGAAGGACATCGAGCGCAGCCTCATGGACCTGCACCAGGTGTTCCTCGACATGGCGGCGCTCGTCGAGGCGCAGGGCCACCAGCTCAACGACATCGAGAGCCACGTCGCGCACGCCAGCTCCTTCGTGCGCAGGGGCACCGTCGAGCTGGAGTCGGCGCGCGAGTACCAGAAGAGCAGCCGCAAGTGGATGTGCATCGCCATCCTCGCCAGCATCGTGCTCATCGCCGTCCTCGTCTTGCCCGTGCTCGTCAACCTCCGCATCTTGACGCTCCCCACCAAACGATGATGATTCAGCCGGAGGCGCTCTCTTTCTCTCTTCTTGTTTGTTCTTCTCTCTATATATATCCATACTTCATTTCTTTTTTTTTCTTGTCAAGGATTCCGTTTTGTTTCCAGGTTTGTACCATTATTTTATCTGTTTTTTTCTTGGTAGAAGTAGTAGTTTCCAAAAGCATGCTTCTTGTGCTACTTGATTGAGAAGACATGCATGCATGGGACGTGTGGAGCTGTGAATTACAGTGACTTTGTAACAGTTCGGTAATTTTAGATCGAAACCCAATTGGTGTGGATGATCAGCTTTAATTTCTGTTACATAGGATATTTGAAATCAGAGGCGGACCGAGCCGAAAATATGAGCTAGGGCGGACCGTTATATACATATAGCGCACTTCACCGATGTATCGATCTAACTATGTATGTATACCATATATATAGTGATACATCACGTAACACATATATTCTAACATGTAATTCAGCAAACAAATAGAAGTTTGAACATGATTCCCTTTCACATGAAAAGCACATAAGGAGATTTTTTGTTTCATTTTTTTTACCATACATGAAATGATGAAAACCAAAAAGCATAAACAACCCTCAATTAAAATAAATTTAGAATGAATAAATGATACGAGTAAATGAGGAAATATGTAATAAACTCGCGTGGTCGCGTGCATGGTTCCTGGCTTCTTGCTTGTGCTAACCGGCTGTCCCTAAGGGCCAAAGTCAAGGGGCCTAACAAGGTAGAAAATGGACCATTGGAGTGACCTTGTTGGCCAGACAGCCCAGCAACGCACGTGCATCTTCAGTCTCCCGTCGCTCGGTCGATGCGACCTGCGTTCGAACCTGGGGCTTGGCGGACACCGTCGCCGGCCGGAGGATAGCAGGGTAGGGGTGGTGCTCGCCGGAGGGGACCTAGGGCGGCCGCCCTTTCTCGCCCTATAGGTCGGTCCGCCTATGTTTGAAATGTGGATTTCCATATGAATTTAGGAGGAAGTGCTATGTTCGACCGTTCTCTGCAAGATTGCTAAGCAATTGGGTTTATCCTGTTGGTTTGGATAATAATAATATAAATAAACAACTGCAGTCAGTGGGCAAATATGTGATTGGAATTTAGAAATATCCATGTTTGATTGCTCCTAAACCAAATAAAATATATCATGTACCTAGCAAAAGCTTTACACTAAAGCACCAATGGTCTAGTGGTAGAATAGTACCCTGCCACGGTACAGACCCGGGTTCGATTCCCGGCTGGTGCATCTGCTATTTTTGCTGTTTTCTGAATCACGCTCCCATTATATCAACTACATATCACTTTTGCTTTGGCAGCTCAACCTTTAACACGTCCCAATATATATCACTTTTGCTTTGGCAGTTCAACCTTCAACAGAGAAGCCACAGATGGATCTAATGCTATCAACGATGGAGTTTATCTGGGCGTGCGAAGCTGCAGTCCCAGCAAACTTCAAATGTTTTGGTGCTTCAGCCCTGTCAAAGTAAAAAGCTCCTGAGGCTAACTTCTCCTTAGGTTGCAACGCCAACCAAACCACTGTATCAGCTCCTTCATCATTTGTTCTCAGGTTTCCTGACAACCTGAAATGATGGATTGCACCAGGAAATTATCATTTATCAATACTTGATAGCACAGAGCTATAACAGGGCAAGCATGAACAAGGACAGTAAACCCCACTTTTCTGACAATCCGGGCAAGCTCTTGGCGACCCCAGGCGTATCAGCCCATCCAGGATGCATGGAATAGAAACCAACTCCCTTGTCGCCGTATTTCTCAGCCCACCATTCAGTGAGTGCCACCTGAGACAGATATTCCATTAGCATAATGATATCTTGATTTCATACAGAATTGGGCAGAGAATGCATAGTTCAATCTGGACAAACCTGAACTCTTTTGTTTCGAGCATATTGTTGTGTCCCATCGAAGGTGCCTTCTGTGAACTGGGGTTTTTGAACAATGAGAGATGATGTGATTAAGCATAATGGAAATGCGATAAGACTAAGAGCCTGACATGGAAAAAATGAGAGGTATGATGATTGACATTATCATAGGGGAGTAAAAAGGAGTACATTCAAATGCTAGTTCATTTTCCAAAACAAACAAAAACTGACAAATTTCACCGTTTCTGTAACAAACAGGCATCTCATGGTAAAGGAAAATGGCTTTTTTAATTAACCCTTCTCAACCTACAGAACAAGTATACTTTCAACGATATAAGTGTAAAAAACAATCCAAAATCTGGAAGCTCTCCCAAGTAAGGAATTGCACAACATCGTATGCAAATTGATGTCTTCATTTGCAGATCTGTTCACTCATATTTCCTTGGTTTGCCAATTTCGCCTCGAATGAACCCTCATGGCATGTTTCATCACAAATTTCAAAAAAAAAAGGGGCACATCATGAACTATGGTTCATCTTTTCAGACTACAGGTTTATATGATGTAAATGAAGGCACATACAAAATAAAGTACCTGTAAGTCCTTGTTCAGTGGCTCGGTGTACATGCCTCCTGATGCAACTGTGATCACACGAGCATCTGGTGCTGCTTTCTCCAATATCGGCATAACTAGCTCTGTTAAAGTGTATGTTGCAGCAACATTGACAGCAAAATTGAGCTCCAGACTGTTCCAAAAAGGGAAAAGAAAAAGGCAAGCATATAATTTCAGTGATAAATTATCTAGATAAAATTATTCATATGATGCATAAATTAATAAGCCGTTTGCAAATAAACCAACATATCGCTTACCCTTCTGCTGTAGTCTCACGCTTGTGCTCTAGTAAGCCAGCATTGTTTACCTAGATGGCAAATTAATAGTTTTATTCCAACATTTGGTTAATCTGATTTAGAGAAACTTTAAAGTATTGACATAAAAACAAAAGGCAGCTGGGATAGAAGCAAAACTGCAGTGTGTTTGAAACAGCAGTACTCACCAAGACATGGAGTGGTTTATCCATTGAAGTGAACTTTGTTGCAAACGATTTTACTTCATTGATAGATGAAAGGTCACATATCTGCCACATGATAATCGTGTTGAGCCTTATTTTCTCATAACCAACACACATCGTCATGAAGAACAGTTGAATCTTCCAAACATGTAGGAGAATCAGCAAGCATCATACCTCCAGATGAACATTTGCATTGCCAGTTTTGGATCTTATTTGATTGAGAGCAGCCTCCCCTCTATCCTTGTTACGACAGAGCATATAGACGGTAGCACCACTAGAAGAATACAAACCAACATTTTTTATAGGGAACCACATAATAGATCAGTAAATTGACCATTTTTTCCAGAACAAATCATCACTTTGAAACAAGGAATAGATCCATACTGTGAAGCCAAACCCTCAGCTGTAGCAAAACCAATGCCAGAATTCGCTCCAGTTACTAGGCAATTTTTCCCATCCAATCGGATCTGCATATCCTCCTCTCTGAATTTCTTTGCATGCTCCCTGTAATAAAAAGCACATTAGCCTGATCAAAAAAAAAACTGTCCTGTTTCCTGTTCGTTTCAGAGGGGAGTGAGCGTCAGGGATCTATTGTGCTGTCAGACGCTACAAAATTTAATTGTCCGAAGTGCCGAGTTTTGAACACCATAATCTTGATAACAGCTTTCGGTCAATTTTGAGGATCAGGTTTTGCTGATCCAATCTGTTCCACAAAACCCTTTCAATTACTGTTTGAAAATTGGGGTTTTTAATCCTGATGAAATTAAGCTAAACAGCCGTGCCATGCTAAAATTTGGATCGGAAGGGGGCACTCAGCTTAGCTATACTAGGTTAAATTCAATTTAAGGAACAATAGATTCCAACAAAGCCGGACTCGCAAGAAACTAGCATTCGACAGCAACGAACGCGGTCGCACAAAATTATGCGAGGTGCAGAAAGGACGAAAATTGGGGCCCGGGCGGAATGAGGCTTACAGGAAACCGGATTTGGTGAACTGGGTGAAGCCGTAGAGCCCAAACGCCGCCGTCCGCCATGCCTGCGGCCCCCACGAAAACGCAATCAACGCAGATCACACACGCGTGAAAGCAACCGAGCAAAACTATGTCTGCTCGCGCATTATCTGTACGATTAACAAGGTTTGGAGGCATAATAATCACCTTCTGGATAAACATCTTCGTCTTCCCCTCCCTCTCTCTCTCTCTCCCTTCTTCTTCTTCCGCGCCAAGAAACGTGGTCTGGCCCCCGGCCAGGTGCCCGTTCTTTGTAGGAAGTAGCACTCCACAGTTTCCTTCGCTATGTGGCCTTCTCGAAGGCGAGGACGGAGAAGGCAGAACAGCAGGATGGTCAAGACTCAAGAAGCCGCGCCTCGGTGGCCGATGCTGCGCCGCGCAAGATGGCAGGGCCAGGCCGTCACCGGCCGGCCGTGAGTGTGGCACGCCGCACGGGTGTGGTCCGATGTTGCAGCTCTCGGGTGGGCTGGGCTCCCGGGTGTCTTGCTTGGGTCTCGTTATGGTTGGGGCAAGCTGAGTTGGACCGTGTCGCTGGTTGAGGGGAAGGAAAGCGGAGGCCGAGTGTGCAGTTAGAACATGGGCCTGTTCGGTTTGTTGGATTCAGTGGCGGCCTTCTCCTTGACCCACATCTAATCTTGGGTTTTCTTTAAAAAAAACAAATGGGCTTCTGGGCATAGCAAACATTGTTTCCAATGGGCTGTTGACTTTCTGTTGTCGTATCTGATCTAGTTGGGTTGGGTTCCTTGTAGTTCAAGATGGCAACGTGTACGTACCCGACGGATAGTGGTCACCCGCACCTGCACCCGCCAAGTCTAAATTGTACCTGTCGGGTTACCCGTACCCGCACACGGATAGGAAAATGCTCACATACCCGCACCCGCGCAGGTAAATTCTACTCGACGGGTAACCCGCACCCGACAGCATACCCGAGAATTACATATAAATATCAAACATTCACATGCAAAAATAAATCATTCCAAGCTTCCAACAAGTTACACACTAACATTCACATTAGGGTCATGGTTTGAGGAAGGTTCAAGAATATATATACTAGAAGGGTTTAGTTGGATTTGGGCCAAATTCATGGGTTGTATGGGCTAAAATGACAAGGGTGGCTGGTTCTTTCTGCGGGTGTTTTTTACCCGCGGGTAGGCAGGTATGGATAGTATACACCCACACCCGTACCCGTCATACCCGATGGGTATAGGATTTTGCCCAATAACGTACCCACGGGTAGAATATTCATCCCATACCCGCTTCTTTATCGGGTAAAACTCGTCGGGTACTCGGGTTTTGGGTACCCGTTGCCATCTTGACTTGTAGTGGAACCTGCCCGCCTGGGTTCAAGTTCTTGACTTGGCATGGGTGCTCATATTTTCCTGAATTTATTTCAGAATTTATCAGCGCTATGCTTTTAGTGGTAAGCGACGTCCCCGTCGACAGCGAGGCGCCTGTGGTGACTTCATGAATCTCGAGATCTGGCGGCTCAGTCCTTCGAATGTGCTCATGAGGTACAGTTAACAAACGTGTGTTTATAGCGGGTGAGTATGCGTGCGTGTTGTGGGCGTCAACGTTGTGCTGTGTAACTCTCAAAAAAGGTATATGAAATGGAAACTAAACAAAATAACAAAAAAAAAGTTGATTAGTTTCGCTCATGCCTTAGGCCTTGTTTAAATCCAGAATATAAAGCTTTGGGGTGTCACATTGGTTGTTACATCGGGATGTTATATGGGAGTGTTCGGACAGTAATAATAAAACAAATTACAGAAGTCCTCAGTACTCCGCGAGATGAATTTATTAAGCCTAATTAACCCATCATTAGCACACATTTACTAATTAGGCTTAAAAGATTCGTCTTGCAAATTAGACGCAATCTGTGCAATTAGTTATTTTTTAGTCTATATTTCATACTTCATACATATGCCCAAACATCCGGTGAGATAGAAACTAGACTTTAGGAGAGGAACTTGTATAGGCTTAAGACTACTCACGCTCATTGACCTCTATATTCATCCTCTATACGTCCTAGTCAGCAAGATTCTCTCTTCTATACTCAATTCTCCCGCACTCATCCATCCTCTATATCATCATCTATCCACTCTATCCACTGTGGGACCCACTTGTCACTTTATCTAAATATATCTATGTGTGATCTAGTTTTGAAGGATTTATTTAGACGAATTTAATGGTGAAATCGAAATTTAATTTGGATTTTTGGTTTGTGAGTTATAGCATATTTTTCCTTTGTTTAGCTAGTAGGGTCCGCCGCTATAAAGTATAGAGTAAGTACAGTACCACTCTAAATATAGAGTGAGAGAAAGAATAGAGTATCGTTTTAGAGTAACCAGTGCAGCAGTTTTTACTCTATATTCATACTCTAAAACTTTAAAGTATCGTTTTAGAGTACCCACTGCGGGTAGTGTAAGTAATCAAGAGACCGTAACTTGTGTAACTCGACATGGAGCGGTACGGTTAAAAACGATGAGGGGAAAAAACAAATCGTTCTCCCTGTACCTTTTTTGACTTCGAATCCATGCATGCATAAACTTCAGCGAACGAAAATCTCATTGGTATACGGAGAATTCACATTGGTACCCCCAAAGCCCAAAGCCGCTGATGGTACGATCAGAGGCAGCGGCAACAGTAGGGTTTGGGGCTCCATACGCGGCCGGACGAAACCATCAAATGATGGGAGACGCACAGCACAGTAGCATCCATAACTACTAGCGGTACTGGTAGGCTGTCCGATCTGCAAACGAACCCATTTCTCACCGCAACCAAAGCGGCTGGGCTGCACAAAATGCTTAGCTTATTGTTACACTTTACTACTCTTTAGAGAGCCCCATAACATAAACTACTCTTTAGAGAGCCCCATAACCTACCTCAGTTAGGGAATACCTATGGCTACGAGCTCACTCAGTGATGCCTCTCTCACAAGTCACACACACACACTGCTCATCGTCCTTCTCCTGCAGCTGTAGCGCGCTTGGGTTTCTCGTTCTCGGTTTGCTCCAAATGATGCCTCAAGTACTGTCGCCAACCATTTTTCTATGCTGCCGTTTGTTAGATAATTGGCCATCATCGGTTTCTTAAAAGAAAAATAGCGGCCACGTCGATGCAGTACTGACATCGGGACACGAGGACACAGTACGTACGTATAGATTATGGCTGTTTGCCTTTCACTACAGGATTCAGGCGCTTTGCCGAGTGCCGAAAACACCCGGCAAAGGCTACTTTGCACTCGGCAAAGCCTTTACCGGGTGCAGCACTCGGCAAAGAGCCGCCGGCAAAAAGTTAGTCGGCAAAGATTTCTTTGCCGGGTGCTTTTTATCGGACACCCGGCAAAGACTTTGCCGAGTGCAAATCCGGCACCCGGCAAAAAAAAGTGGCCGTTACGGCGCCGGCTCCCTCAGCCTTTGATTTGCCGGGTGCCATGTCAGAGGCACCCGGCAAAGATTTTTTTTAATTTTTTTTCCATATTTTATTTGCCGAGTGCCCTACCGGGAGACACCTGGCAAAGATTTTTTATTTTTTTTTACAATTTCTTTGCCGGGTGCCATGTCAGAGGCACCCGACAAAGATTTTTTTAATTCCATATTTTCTTTGCCGAGTGCCCTTCCAGGAGGCACCCGGCAAAGATTTTTTAATTTTTTTTTACAATTTCTTTGCCAGGTGTCATGTCAGAGGCACCCGGCAAAGATTTTTTTAAATTTTTTTTCCATATTTTCTTTGCCGAGTGCCCTACCGGGAGCACCTGGCAAAGATTTTTTTTAATTTTCTTTTTACAATTTCTTTGCCGGGTGCCATGTCAGAGGCACCCGGCAAAGATTTTTTTATTTTTTTCCCAAATTTTCTTTGCCGAGTGTCGCTCCTCTGGGCACCCGACAAAGAGTTTTTTATTTTTTTTAGTATTTTCTTTGCCGAGTGCCCTGTCATGGAGGCACCCGGCAAAGAATTTTTAAAAAAAAACTCTTTGTCGGGTGCCCTGGCCCTGGCACTCGGCAAAGCTGGGAATTCTAATAATTCCCAGCTTTGCCGAGTGCCAGGGCCAGGGCACCCGGCAAAGCCTCAAAATTTTTTATTTTTTTCTATAATTATAAACACGGCATATAAAAGATAGATATCACATCTGAAGCATCACAAACACAATATAGCACATCCATCCCATCACAAACTTAATCCCACATATATATATCACATCACCAACACAATATCTCACATACACGACATCGCAAATATAATAGGTCCAATATCCATCGTCATAAGTCGATAGTCATTCACAGTGCACCACATGTCCATCAAGCGGTGAAAAAGAGAATCAAACTAGAGGTGGGGGGAAACTGAGTGCCTGGTGAAGGAAAAGCGCCGTCGCGTACTTGCCCCTGAGATGGGTTATTCGAACCCGCCGACGGAGGCTGCATAAAGGGCAAGAGATTGCATGTGTTAGAGTGGTCATCTAATGAAAGCACTAGTCGAAGCAATTTGGTTTCATACTCACAGGACTAGATAGAACTGGCGGCGGTGGAGCGAATTGCGGCACAGGTACACCGTTGACTTGTCCAAAGTGCTGCAAGAACGCCGTAATCTCTGCCAGCTGCTTAGCCTGTCTTTCCCGCTCGTTCCGCTCGGCCTCTCGTTCCCGCTCGGCCTGCTCGGTCCTCGCCACCAGGTCCCGTAGCTCCTGAGCCATCCTCTCGTTCTCGGCCTGTAACATTTCAACCCATCTGTTTCAGTGATGTAAAGACAACTAAGTTATGTAAAGATCAATGTACGAAGAGTTAAACGGGATAAACCTGGAGTGCATCAACCCGCTGCTGTGAAGGGGACGGCCGTTGGTGTATGACCGGGCCTCCGGTCAGGGTCTCTGCTCGGATCTGGGAGAGGGTTGGAACAGAGCCAGACTCGAGTGTGCCATCGCCAAGCCAGTACCGCCCATGCTTCTTGCCCTGTCCGATCCTCATGACAGTCGGCCCATCAATATCGTCGGCGTTCGGATCCCACTCTGGCCCCTGGACCGACCTTGCCTCCGACGCGTAGGAGCTGATGCGGGTGTAGGCGCTCGAGTTCCTATCCGAGATGGAATTTCAGCAGCACCTCCCCGCCGTTCTCCCGATACACGTCCTGCAAGGGAGAGTGTGTATCCGGAGAACAACGGAGAGGTGATGCTGAAACACCATCTCGAAATAGAGCGGAGCATGAAAACTAACCTCAACTACGCATCCGTGGGCTGTCCAAAAAACGTGGACAATCCGAAAGAGATACGGTCGCAGATATGCAAAGGTCCGCATATCTCCGACCGTATCTCTTTCGAACAGGAGACACCTAACTAGGTTACGCGACCAAAGACCACATACGGATAGAGGGGTTATACCTAGGGTGACGGTGAGGTCCGGGTAGCGGGGCGGTGCAGAGTCGGTGCAGTGGCGAGCCGACGCAGTGCAGGAAGACCGCAGCGCCGACGAAGTCGATCGGGGTCGTCGAGTCCCTCCCACAGGTCCTCCTGCAAAAAAGGGCAAAAATGGTTAGTGTCGACTCAAAATTTTGGCAGCCAATGGGACAAAAAAGGACTTTATTCTCAGCCAATGGGACAAAAATGGTTAGTGTCGACTCACAATAAACAGTAATATTTATTCTCAGCCAATGGGACAAGAAAGGACTTTATAAGTGACATCATCATGGCAATCAAGCTTTAACAAAAAAAAATACACCACTCTAATGCAATAAATCATAGTTCCTCCAGTTTCAAGGGAAGTTTTATGCTAAGTGAATTTACAATAGCAGAGCTCACAGTGTTGTGATCATGATGCATTGTCATTTACAAAATCGGAATCTTGTATCAACTTGTGAAATAAGCTAAAGTGCAGATTGAACATGGAAAGTCACTTCTGGTAATAGAAGAGAATTTAAATCAACAGACATGTTCAGGATGGTTCACAGAGTTTAACCAACAGACATGTTGATCATTAGAGCAATTTAAAGCATGGATCCACTTTTCCAAAGAGGCTTAGACTCCAAAAAGGGATAAGAAAACAAAATGTCTGAACACAAAACGTTCGGACGATGATCAACTGGCCAAGCAACTTTCAAACAAACAAAAAGGAATATTGACGAGTGTAACATCCCAGCGGATTCTGAACACAAAAGGACCAATTGGCCAATCACGGCGCCATTGCATATAGTCCAGATGAACAAAATTTGTCATCACAAATCATTACAGTGACACATTTTTGATGGATTGTGGCATTAGTCACAAGAAAATAATGAAAATAAGTACTTCCAAATATTAAATACACATAGTGTTTGTTTTATGCAAATAATACAACTCTGCAGTGAAGGATAAACTGAGGGATCTCGACTGCATTTGCATACAATGAATCAAGATAAAATAGATCAAAAAGCATGGCCCCCACATGTGGTAAACCAGCACAAATAAATCATAAGAGAAACTAAGATTTTGCATACCTTCTTGTGTACAACTGCCGATGGATGTTTGCTTTTAAAAAAAAGATGCTTGACTTTCAGAGTCAGTTGCTCAACTGTAAACAAAATATGGATATATCAGTTCTACATCTTATTATCGCTGTTAATCAAAGAGGCAAAACAAACTCAGTAAATTCAGTGAGGGCATGATAAAAATAATTACTTGACATCACCTTATGGCACGGGGAAGGGATGAGAGATGATGGATAGATAATGTTAAACACAATAAAAAATATCTAATGGTATAAAAGTTAAAAGATGACTCCAGACATTTCACAACAATTGAGAAAAGAGAGAAGTATGCTAGAAACATCCATTCCTGAAATTGACATCACCTCATGCCAAATTTCAAATGCATATATATTATCCAAATGTCTTCCAATATGTGAATATAGGCAACAGGTTCCAATCACAATACATTCTAGATCCATCCAAGTGTCCAGCCATTACACTAAAAGGACTAGCTCATTGTCTTAGACATACAACATGATGAGTTGCAGCACGCAGTCCGAACCATGCAATATAATAAGTTCCAGCATAGAGTAGCAACCTTCCAGCACATATATATATACTTACTAGTTACTACAACAGCAAGGATGTCTGGTTAGCAAAAGAAGCCAAAAGCCAGCACATACACATACTACAGCCAAGGATAGATGATTAGCAAAAGAAGCCAAAAGGTTAGCAATGGTCAGGTTCCAATCACACGAAAGCGTTATGAGGGTTTTTGGACCTAGAACAAAAATATATAGACGAGTTATGACCGTGCTGCAGATGTTAACTAGCACACCGAAATTTACAGTAGAAATATAGTATTTCTCAGAAGAAGCAAAATAAGCATGGAAAAGATGCTAGCTGAATACAACAACGAATACTCCATTTCCAAGAAGTTATGAAGTATGTGAATTACTCATTTTCAGGTGAAAATTCTAAAGTACACAAGTATACCACAGCACAGGGAAATTCTGCCAGGTGTTTCGCAATCAACAATTACGGTAGATTCATTACAGTAGACTTTGTATTCTTGGGGAAAAGACTGTGACCATTGAACTACTTGATGGCTATGATATGTGTATCAAAATGGCAAAAGGTAAAAGCTACTGCATTTGTTTTTAAAAACAAGCATGCCTTCACCTTGACCAGCTCGTCTTAAAGGTAACATAATGTTTAAATTAAAAGAAAACAATGACCATTTGGCCGGATGTTCTTAGTTAAACTCTTCTAGTAGAGCAAACTCATTGAAACAGTAGTGTTCTATTGAATGAACCACCATCGGCATGAAAGAAGCATGAGTGGCATGAAAAAAGTTCACCAAAAGATTATCTTATAAAGCCAAGCGTTCCTGCATTGATTGCCCCTCTTCAATCAATTGTTTCTCATTTAATTTCCCATTTTATTCCAGCAAATAGAGTGCCCACATCATGAGCCTAAATTAATTAATCTCATTGAGAAGATCCCGGGCATCACCCCTGACCTAGCAAACCAAATGAACGATCGTGATACTCTGCCACGACCAACGAGCATATCAAACAACAATCAACTTTGTCTCTTCAAAATGATGAGACACTTTGTCTCTAATAGGCAAAGTTTGAATAAATTGAAAGTTTCGCAAGTTAAGCTGGTAGTGAGGAATCCAAATCATTAGGGAATATAGACCAATAGGGAGCCTAGTGCCTAGCAGATTGAATATTTGACTAATCAAGTTGCAGTCTACGTATGCAGAGGAAAGAGGATCTGCAACTCTAGTGGAAGAGACTTGCTGCTGTCTGCGGCATGCAGCAGCCTAGTATACGTATGTTAGCTGGGTTGACAGAATACTACTACTGGTGTATGCTTACCTCGGGGAGAGGCCCATCGGCTCCCTAGGCCTGGGACGTTCGCGCCCTCTCGCCGTGCCCCAGGGCCGGGATCAGACGTAGGCAGCGGTAATACGAAGGAGATCCTGCCGGGCTGCGGCGGCGGCCGAAGAGGGCGGCGCGGCTCCTGCCAGGCGGCGACGGCGGCCGGAGAGGGCAGCGTGGCTGCGGGCTAGACCGGCGGCGGCGAGGGCGCCACAGCCATGAGGACGGGTCGGCTCTTTTTTTTCTCACGGGTGGAGAGGATAGGGTTTGGGGGTGCGGTTGGACTGTGAGGCTCGGGCTGTTGTGTTGTATATTGGGCCGCAAAGATTTTTTTATTTTTTTAAAATTTCTTTGCCGGGTGCCCCCTGACCTGTCACCCGGCAAAGGCTTCTTTGCCGGGGGCCCAGGCTGGCACCCGGCAAATTATTTTTTTTATTTTTTGTTTTTTGGCCCTATTTTTTTGTGAGGCCTCGCTACAGTAAATAAATCCCTATTTCAAAATTTGGGACAATTTTGAGTTTTTTAACTATATTTCCTTGATTTTTTTTCGTTTCATTGAATTTTTGCGACTATTCCAAATTTGAATTGCGGGTACATGAAATAATGGAATTTGGTTATTCAAAAATGGTTTTCATGATATTTAGGGTATGTCGAGGCTGTATGCAGGAAGTGGCATGAATTTTCGCGCATCATGTTGTCATAACATGACGATGTACTCGCGGGAAAAGTGTATTTAAATTATATAAAATCCAAACGAAGTCTGAAAATCACGAAACTTGTTGATGTGTCTTGTTGTTGCATGTGGAGGCCTTGGTAAAAAATTCAAAAAGTTTCTAGCAAGTTGTGACCTCGGATACCTAAAACTCAGACATCTCCACATGTGATCACATGTTATTGCAAGTGGAGATGTCAGGGTTTTAGGCATCCGACGTCGCAACTTGCTCAAAACTTTCTCAATTTTTAACCACGGCCTCCAAATGCAATAACAAGAAACCTCGACAAGTTTCGTGATTTTCGGACTTCATTTGGATTTTATATAATTTAAATAAACTTTCCCCGCGATTACCTCGTCATGTTACGACAACATGATGGTCGTAATTTAATGCGAGTTCCTAGATACGGCGTCAACATACGCCAAACATCATGAATATCATTTTTCGAATGACCGAATTTCATTATTTCATGTACCTGCAGTTCAAATTTAGAGTAGTCGAAAAAATTCAAGTGAATGAAAATAATTAAAGAAATATAGTATAAAAAGTCAAAAATGTCTCAAATTTTTATATTGAGTTATAATTACTGTACCACGGCCACAGAAAAAAAAATGGGGCCAAAAACACAAAAAAAAAATTATAGTTTGTCGGATGCCAGCTCAGGAGGCACCCGGCAAAGAATTTTTTTTAAAAAAAAATAAAAAACTCTTTGCCGGGTGCCTAACGGCGTGGCACCCGGTAAAGACTGACGGCAGGTGGCCGCCGTCACGCCAGCCACCTTTGCTGGCGGCCATATTTTGCCGGGTGCCCGGACCCGGCAAAGACTAATTTTTGCCGACGGTTGTAATTTGCCGGGTGCCTGGCACCCGGCAAAGGCTGGTTTGCCAGAGGCCTTTATTTGCCGGGTGCCTCTAGGTCTGGCACCCGGCAAAGAATGACTTTGCCGGGTGCCCGATAAAAAACACCCGGCAAATTATTTTACACCCGGCAAATCAGCTGTTTCCTGTAGTGTTTGTGATTAGGGCCGCGGGTAATTATTGTTAGGCCAGTCTCAGTGGGGATTTCATATCACTGTTTTCAACACATCCAGATTTTAGAAACAGTGCAGAAGAGTTTCATCCTCATGAAACTCTCTCTATTTCCATGAAACTCTTATCACCTCTCTCTTCATTAATATGACGCCACATCAACATAATTAATGTGTATGAAACTCTATTGAGACTGGCCTTAGCGCCGCTCGAGCGGTCGAGCCGCGCGCGCCCCTGCCTACAAGCGGCTGTGACTACGCGTCTCCACGCGTGAGCGCCGCGTTGCGCTCCGCTAGTCTGTCGTGCAAGTCACCGGGGAGCAGCATAGTACGGCCTGGTGCTGAGTTGGTGTAGGAATCTCTTGTGGCGTAAAGCTAGCTGTTCGATCCGTGGACTCGATCGTCAGGTACATGGCCTGCTTGCGTTTGGTATGTATGCAAGGGAAGAGGTCGTGCCAACCACTAGTTTGATTGCGTCGAGATTAAGGTCCTGTTTAACATATGGTTAGTTACTAGTTGGGGCTAAAAACTAGTCTAAATTAGGTATGATGGGCTACTTTTTTTTTAACAACTAGTTAAAAACTTGACTAAAAAATTAGCTTACCTATTAGCCCTCCTATTTAGATGCACTAGCAATAGAGCTAAGTTTTAGATAGCTAACAATTAGCCCTTTGTATCCAAATAGGCCCTAATTCCAATAGCTGTCCCGGCTGGTGAATGTTCTTGAATGATGAGCATTTTAGTCGATCAGGACATGCGATCACTTGTATTTCTTAAATAAATATTTATATGGCTCAATTTGACTAGAACTCCAATAGGCTGTTTGGTTTGGCGGATCAAGCTGTCCGGATCATCATGGCTTCGGACGAGGTCGCTCCTATTTTTCCAGCAAATGAGTTGATTCCAAAAGAATGAACTGCAAACCTAACTATGAAGTGCCAAATGACATCGTTCCATATCTCAATCAAACAGGTTGATAGGTTCGGATGGCTTCAGAGCCAATATGTGACACAATCCAAACACGTTGCAAAAGTTCACATGAAAATAATAATCTAGCATACCTTATGACAAAACTGAATCCCTTATATTTCAGGAAGGATGGATGGAGTAACCTAGCATATGTTAGGGCTCGACCATTTGGATAGGATAGAGATTATAAAAAATCTAAGTTATGGCTAGATACTATAAAAATCTAGATAGTAAAAATCTATCTGAAGAGGGTTGTTTGAATCTCTAGATTATATAGGTCATAAGTTTTAGTGGATGGATCGAACTTGTCCATATTGCCCTTGCTTGTTTCCTACTATCCCCTTGTGTCAAGAAGTTAGTGCGTTCGAGAAATTTTGGCAGGGGCGGCCAAGTAGTTATCATGGCACCGAGTAATTTAGCATGAAGAGTAGATGACAGGAAGCTCACCCAGTGGCACCAGTATCTCATATCAAAATTTATTAGGAGTCAATGAAAATCGTCGAAACAAGTAAACATTCAGAATCTATTAGCGTGCTACGACACTGCCTTTGGGTTGTTAGGTTGTGTATGATTTCAGAATTTATTAGTGACGCACCTAGGGCCTGAGGTCCATGCACACCCTAACGGTTTATATTTAGTAGCTATTGCCCAGGTTATGGTTTGAGTTTTGCTTAGATTAATCTGTTATCGAACAATTTTGTCGTTCACTGATTTGTGTGGAACCATAATTTGTGAGCTTAATCTATATTAGCAATGTTTTAGATTGTGTTCTTTCTTATTTATGCTTGTGTTCTTGATTCACAGATAGAGATTAGCCTTCATGGCAAAGCCAATCAAATAGCGCACGGTTGGTAACCATAGGAGATGTGATGTTGAGATTATAGTGTTCGGGTATTTTATGATCAGAAAGTCAGGTCATGTATGTCAAGTTTCCATCAAAGCAAGAGTTATCTTCACTTAACAAAGATTGATCAGCACCTCGTTCAATCATGCACAAATTTCAAGATTTAAACTTCATAGTCCATATGATTAGTCTGTCAATTTGTTGACTTTGTGCTATACGTTTGGTACCAACCAATTTACATGTTTCAAAATAATTCTCACAATTAAGATCTATTGTCATGAACAGTCAAAGTGTTCACTTGAATGCCAAAAGCTAAACAATGTCACCTATCATACACGTAGCCAATTATCAAGCAAAATGTTGTTTGATTGATCCAAATAGAGCTTAAGTGGACATGGCCAGCTACAATAGGGTTTGTTTAGATCAAGCAAAAGCAAACAATGCCAACAACATAATACAGGGGAAATCTGGTGATCAAATTGCTTTCTCAGAGAAGGCCAAAGTAATACTCCTACATGTGTTTGTCTCTTTTAGTGGAAGGAGTATAAATTTCATAGAATATGCTAATTTATATATTTTTTATAAAAACTACGAACAATTAAGAAATATAAAAGGTCTAAGAACTATACATGCAAAACTGAGTTTGTTAGATTACTTATGTTTGTGACCTCAGTATCCAACTTGGCACAGACACATATGCTTATTTCGGTATTCGGTTCATCGGTTGTATGTTTTTGGCTAATTATTCTTTTATTAGTGGTATATATGTCACAAGCCGTGTAGTTAATAGCGAAACACAAAAGGTGGTTTCATCAATCTTAAAATCAACTACTCTATTCTCTCGAAGATGTTCATAAAAAGATTGTACGTATGTGCGTTCATATGGATGTATATGTGTATATGTATACATGATTGTTTACATCTTTACTTTTTTAGTTAAAAGAAAAAAACACCCCTATTGGGAGTGTACTCCCTCTGTCCTAAAATATCTGTCGTTTTCGCTTCCCAAGAAACAACTTTGACAAAATATATATTAAAAATATTAATATTTATAGTATCTAATTGTTATCATTGAAAAGATCTTTGAATCTAGTTTTTTAATAAATTTATTTGATGATACAAATATTGCACATATTTTCTACAAATCGAGTCAAACTTGTGGTACAGAAATCAAAGTGACAAATAATCTGGGACAGAGGGAGTGCGATGTAACGGGATGTCTCCAAATGACACTAAGGCCAGTCTCAATGAAATTTCATCAGAATTTTATGGGCATTAAATATGCTGATGTGGCACCGTATTAATGAAGTGAGAGATGATAAGAGTTTCATAGGAGTAGAGAGAGTTTTATGAGGATGAAACTCTTCTGCACTATTTTCAAAGTATGAATATGTTAAAAACTGGGTCATGAAACCTGCGTTCAGACTGGCCTAACAGTCGATCATCGAACCACTGTTGCGATTGACCGTCAGCCTACGTACGCACGTAGTACTACACCTTCACGATTCACCACCGCTCTGGTTGCTGCACGGGCAAGTCAAGTGTTTGATGGTTCGTTCTCTCGATCCAATCCAAACGCACCGGGTGACCGGATGGCCGGGCGGGGGGACAGCGACCACGCCGCCGCAGTGAAAACCCGCATGAAACCTCGTGCTGGCGACGCCGATCGAGCCACCAGCCTGGCCGCGCGCGGGATGGGAGCGAGGCGCTGCTGCTCCTCTTTCCCTGGGCAGGAGGCAGGCAGGGGCGTCCTCAGGCCTGTGCGGCCCGTGCGATCGAACAGGGCCTCCAAAATTCATGGGCCCCCAAGGTTTCTAAGTATCCTAAGTATATATAATAAATTTAGGCTTTCTTTTAACTAGAAAATGATAGAAAGATATCCTTTTTGGGCCAAATCGTGGCCTGTTGGAGCTAGGGAGTCGATCGGCTTCCTTCTAGTTCCACGGCCGGCGTCCACAGCCGTAAGCCTTCCGCATTCTCATTCGTAGTTTCATAGGTACGTCACCTGGCTGCCGGCATCCGCAGTCCTAACCCTTTCAGTCACTATACCTTGCAATAAGTAATATATTGATATTTGCTATTATTCTTTATTTTGGTATTACATGTCAGGCGTCCCCTTAGTGTTTTGATTTTTGAACTGGGCCTCATATTTTGCCGGGACGCGTCTGAGGCAGGAGCCACGAGTGTGCAGTACCAAGCTGACTGACACTGAACTGTGAAGGGGAGAGGCGGTCAGTGACTTCTGCTGCAACCCCAAGCCCCATGGCCTGCCCACGGGACCGGCACACGCAGCCCTCACGTGCGCCTCCGAATTTCCCGAGGATCTCGCCGTACGACCGCGCGCAGATGTTTATGCGCGCTCCCACGGGCGGTAGGGCGACCGGTTGGAGGCGAGCTGGTCACTGACCGAGTGATCACCGACAGCAGCCTGGTCCTAAGTATCACCCACACACCCACATCCCCATACCCATCCCCAGCCGGGTTCGGATCTTCAGCCTTTTTCCAGTTGGGAAGGGGGGCATGGATGTCTCCGGAGGCTCTTGAATGGCTTGTTGGCCTAATCATATATACTCTCTCATTCGATAGTCAAATTTACAAACTTAATAATTTAGGACATTATGCTTTATCATTAGACTTGTATTCAAAGTGTTTCTAAGATAGATATCGTACTATTTAGTATGTATTAGGAATTAGGGTAATATAGGAAAAAGTCTAATTGACCACCCTAACTATTGGGGTGGTCTACTTTACCCCCTCAACTATGAAACGGTCTAATTTACCCCCTGAACTTTGCAATACCGGCCAAATCACCCCCTCGAGCGGTTTTGGACGGTGGTTTTGCTACATTAACAACGGTTTTGCTACATTAACAGTGATTTTGTTCTTTTCTTTTTTATTTATTTCGTCTGAATCTTTGAAAAATATTGTGTCTTTTGTCTCCCGGTGATTGGTCTTCATATTGTGTTGTTGTCAATATTGATTGATTGTATATCATCTTGGTGATTTGCAACATCTTCACTCCACCGTTGGTATAAGATTCACAATCCTCTCTCTTGCATTTACATTTACTAGATTATCTTGTGTAGCTCTAGTGGTAGCCTTTGCTAGTAGTTGTTAGCTTGCTCACTAGTGTTTTTTTAGTGACATAGCCCTTGTGTGAACTAGAGATCATAATCTACTAGACTTATGGATAGGAGGCTTGCATTACAACCGTAGGCTAAGCAAAACTCGCTTTACGCCGTTTGTTATTCTAACAAGTTTGCTTAGTGGTTCGTGTAGGATTTTTTTATAGGCTATTCACCCCCCTCTAGCCATATAGGACCTTACATCGGTGCCGGCGGTTGCTCTGCGCACGGGATCGAGAATGAAACGATTTTTCCCCTCAACGGACGTTTCACTGTGTTACCCAGGCCTAGGAAACGACGCTGAGTCGTTTCACCATGGTGAAACGATTTTCTCCTCTCTCCTCCCCATTTCATGCAAAAGTTCTCTTTTGGCTGATGTGTCACCTCATTAAATGTGCATGACACACCTATGAAATGCCCATTAAAACTGGCCTAAGGATGAAACTCTTCTACACTATTTTTAAAATATAGATATGTTAAAAATTGGTTCATAAAACCTGCATTCAGACTGGCCTAACAGTCGATCATCGAACCACTGTAATACGCACGTAGTACTCCCTCCGTTCAAAAAAATGCAATTACGTGTTGCGTGCCGCCAAAAGTAGTTCATATTTAACCAAATTTTGAGTAAATACTATTCACATTTACGGCTCCAAAATAATTTATTATGAAAATACGTTTCATAATTAATCTAATGATATTTATTTCATACCATACATATTGATACTCTTTTATCTATAATTGATCGAATTTAAGATACTGAACCATGTCACTGTGCTAGAATTGCATTGTTTCTTGAAGGGAGGGAGTACTACGCCTTCACGATTCACCACCGCTCTGGTTGCTGCACGGGCAAGTCAAGTGTTTGATGGTTCGTTCTCTCGATCCAATCCAAACGCACCGGGTGACCGGATGGCCGGGCGGGGGGACAGCGACCACGCCGCCGCAGTGAAACCCCGCATGAAACCTCGTGCCGGCGACACCGATCGAGCCACCAGCCAGGCCGCGCGCGGGATGCGAGCGACGCGATGCTGCTCCTCTTTCCCTGGGCAGGAGGCAGGAGCCACGAGTGTGCAGTACAAGTCCACGTTTAGATTGCAAATATTTTAAACCTGATAAATAGTATCATTTTCGTCTTATTTGATAAATATTGTCTAATCGTGAACCAACTAGGCTCAAAAGATTCATCTCGTGATTTCCAACTAAACTGTGTAATTAGTTATTTTTTTACCTACATTTACTACTTCATGCATGGGTCCAAAAATTGATGTGATGGAGAAAATAAAAAAATTCTAACTTTTGAAGTGCATCTAAGAGGGTGTTTGGTTTGAGAAGTTAAAGTTTAACAAACACTGTAGCACTTTTGTTTTATTTGACAAAAAGTTTCAAATCTTGGACTAATTAGGCTTAATAGATTCGTCTCGTAAATTACTCCTAACCTGTGTCGACATGCATGCAATTAGTCTACATTTAGTACTCCATACATTTGAGGGAATATTGATGTGACGGGAGTTAAACTTTAACAAAACCAAACTAAAAGCGACCTAAACAAGGCCCAAACTGACTGACACTGAACTGTGAAGGGGAGAGGCGGTCAGTGACTTCTGCTGCAACCCCAAGCCCCATGGCCTGCCCACGGGACCGACACACGCAGCCCTCACGTGCGCCTCCGAATTTCCCGAGGATCTCGCCGTACGACCACGCGCAGATGTTTATGCGCGCTCCCACGGGCGAGCTGGTCACTAACCGAGTGACCACCGACAGCAGCCTGGTCCAAGTATCACCCACACACCCACATCCCCATCCCCATCCGGGTTCGGATCTTCAGCCTTTTTCCAGTTGGGAAGGGGGGCATGGATGTCTCCGGAGGCTCTTAGAATGGCTTGTTGGTCTAATCATATATACTCCCTCGCCAATAGTCAAATTTACAAACTTAATAATTTAGGACATTATGCTTTATCATTAGATTTGTATTCAAAGTGTTTCTGAGATAGATATTGTATTTAGGATGTATTAGGAATTAGGATAATAGGAGTCACTACTGTATCCGACTTTTTTGCCGAGAGCCGGGAGTCCTCGGCAAAGGACAAAAAGCCCTCGGCAAAGTCTTTGCCGAGAGCCTGCCAGGTGGCTCTCGGCAAAGAGCTATCGGCAAAGAAGCTCTCGGCAAATAATTCTTTGCCGAGAGCCACGGGGCAGGCTCTCGGCAAAGACTTTGCCGAAGGCCAGAAACGCCCTCGGCAAAGCCCACGGCGCCGTCGAGGAACGTCAAAGTTGACGTCGTCTTTGCCGAGAGCCGGGTTGGCCGCCTCTCGGCAAAGACTTTTTATTTTTTTAAATAAAAATATTTGTCGAGACTTTTTATTTTTTAAAAAAAATCTTTGCCGAGAGCCGTCCAGGCTGGCTCTCGGCAAAGCCTTCCTTTGCCGAGAGCCGTCCAGCATGGCTCTCGGCAAAGCCTTCCTTTGCCGAGAGCCAGAGAGGCAGGCTCTCGGCAAAGCTGGAATTCTTGTGAACAACTTTGCATCTTTGCCGAGTGCTAGCCAGATGGCTCTCGGCAAAGCTGAGAATTTTTTTGTTTTTTTGTTGTTTTCCTGTTTTTACATGCACAGCCACATATATATATATATATATATATATATATATATATATATATATATATATATATATATATATATATATATATATATATATATATATATATATCACAAATTCACATGTCTATATCACAATTCCATATATATATCACACATGAAACATATCGAACTCCACAGATATCACAAATCCACATAGATATGACAAATCTAACATAAAGTCCAACATAAACCACAAGTTTATAACATAAACCACAAGTCTACATGGATATCACTGCTCGAAGTCGCTAGCGCCTCACCCCTGGTGTTGTGAGTCCGACCCATCGTCGCCGTGGCCTCCGTCGTGTCCCGAGCCCCCATCTGGCCACGCCGACCAGGGTGAGTGCCCCCCAGGGTGTGGAGAGCTCCCACCTGCCCACGGCGCCCACATGGCCTGCCCTGGCGCCGACTGGTACGGGTACGAGTACCTAGGGTGCGGAGGAGGGCTGTCGGACAACCCAGGGTGGCCGTGCTGCGAATGGGCACCAGGCCACGTGTGGTGCGTACTCGGGTGGCCATAAGAACTAATCTGCCACCCGCTGCCTGGTGAAGGGGTCGGGTTCGAACCCCACGACTGATGCTGCACAATATATAAGTGATCTCATTAGTACCTGCAGGACGGCCGCACAAGCCAAAGCAATAGACAAACATATATATACTCACCGGACTTCCTGCAGGGGTAGGAATAGGGGGTGGAACAGGGGGTGGAGCGAAGAGCGAGGCAGGCAGCGGAGGCGCTCCAGAGCTCTGAATGGACTGGAAGTAGCTGACTAGGTCCGAGATCTGACGCTATGTGTGCTGCTGCTGTGCCTCCATGTGGCTCCGATGGGCCTCATCTCTGGCCGCCAGCTCTCGCCGATGGGCCTCCTGCAGCTCGTCCTGCCTGGCCCGCAACTCCTCCAGCTGCGACTGCAATATTACACCCGCGATGGTTAAACAATGCAAAAGGAGATGTACATATGTAAAACCAATGGACGACGGATAAAACTGTAGTTACCTGAAACGACGTCTGCATCGCAGCCATCTGCTGCACGGAGCTCGGCTGACGAGGCCGTATGGGGACGTCAGAGGTCGTGCTACTCCCCAGTCGAACCTCGCGGAGCGTGGGTACGGTGGCCGGGTTGATTGCGCTGTGGGCAATCATGTACCGGTCGTGCTGCTTCCCTCCTCCCGTCCTCATGAGCAGGTCCGTGTCCAGTGGCTCGGTGGTAAGGTCAAAGTCGTCCCCATGGCGCGTGCGAGCTGCAGTGGCGTACGCGGACATCTTCTCGTAGGCGGCAGTGTTGGTGTATGCATCGGGCCCGTCCTACGGGTTGTAGACGTTGTTCGGATCCGACGCTCGCCCCTTGTTAGCCAGGGCATACCCAACAAACTCGCTAATGGGCACGTTGCCGTGGGTCTTGCGCTGCGAGGAAAACATAAGGTTGATTAAATGTAATGAGAACAAAGCGTTAGCAAAAATAAATAAACAAACAAAAAAACAGAAACGTACATATGTGTCCATGTACCCTGGGAGGGGCACGCTCCCTTGGTGGTGTGACGCCCCTCTCGTCGCGGCCAGGCGGTTCTCCCGTCTTTTTCTGCGCTCCACGTATGCCTCCGGCCTCTGCCACGAGTCCACAATCTGGGCCCAGCAGTCCATGTGCGATTTGCACCAATCAGTAGGAAACTGCATGACAATGTGCATTTGACATGTCAGAAGATGAATGAGAATTAATGTTTCATACTTATTTTTCAAGGAAGGAAACAAAATAAATGTTTCCTACTTACCTGCATGTATTGCTCCCTGGTGATGTCGGTGTCGGGCAACATGATCATCTCCCTAGCCTATTTATTTGTCATCTTCTGGCCAGGTAGATCGTTACATTACTCGCTCCTAGTTGGAACGAGGTAGGTTGGAACAAGGTAGGTTGGATGGTACCTTTGTACGGAACCAAGAAATAAAATCGGGCACGGCATTTTTCAGGAGATTGCCTTCTTCTTGGATGGTGGGAGCCCTTCTCCCTTTCCATTGTTCTTTCACAAACTTCCTGAAAAAACAAGAGACAAGCTCATTGTTCTTTCGATATGCAGAGGATATTGACAACGTATGTAACAAGCTTATTGAGAACTTACATTCGATAAGGCTCCACTTCGTCAAGGTTCATCAACACGTAGAGCATGATAGTGCGCCACTCACGATATCGCAACTGCTTGTGGGTACCTACGCTTCCTCTTCCGAGTTGCCCTTTGAATAGACTCAGGGTCGATGAACTCTCATCGGCGTTGTAACGAGGGGGTGCGCCGGTGGGAAGGTTCTCAGTATAGTACGTCGTTGTGAAGTTCGACACCTTCTCCACTATGAATGCCTCTACCACGGAAGCCTCAATTTTGGCTTTATTTCTACACTTTTTCCGAAGAATCTTTAGACACCTCTCGATTGGATAACACCAACGGGCCTGCACGGGACCCCCAGCCGTGCCTCACGCGGTAGGTGCAAAATCAGATGCTGCATCGGCAGAAAGAAGCCAGGTGGAAAGATCATCTCCAACTTGCAGAGCAACAGAGGTGCAACACGCTCCAGGTCAAGAATCACCGCCCGAGATAACTCTCTAGCACAAAGCTGTCGGAAGAAATAGCTCAACTCTGCCAGGACACGCCACACTGGATCGGGGAGGTATCCACGGGTCATTGCAGGAAGTAGCCGCTCAATCCATATGTGGAAGTCATGACTCTTCATCCCTAGGACTTTCAAAGTCTTCAAGTTCACTCCCCTACTCAGATTCGTCGCATACCCATCGGGGAACCTTAACCCCTTGATCCACTCCAGTACTTCCTTCCTATCGGCCCTTTTCAGGATGTAATCGGCCGGGAGACGCCTAACTGTGTTACACGACCTACGTATGACAACGATAAGAGATGGAGGTTAATTATACCTAAGGTGGCCGTGAAGACAGGCTACCGGCGCAGTGGCGAGACGGTGCAGTGGCAAGGCGGCGCTGTGCCAAGGTGCTCCGAGTCCCCTCCGACAGGTCCTGGTCTGCAAAACAAGAAAAACAACACTATAACTACAAAATTTCGGCAGAACCTCCCCTGCACGGGGAGGTTTTCAAAACCTGCAAAAAAGCCGGCTCGATGGCCGACAGCACATATATGGCACGAAGGCCACACATCCAAGCAAATTTTAAATTAAACAAAGACGCATTGCAACAAATACACATATATGGCACTAGTGGGAGCCTGCCCACGAGACCAACCACTATACATCCACTCACGGTCTGTCATTACTCTTGTTCTGTTTAAAAATATATAGCAAGGAGGAGCAAGCAGCAGGGAGGAGCAGACTCACTCACGCACAGTCTTTAGAGTAAACGGAGGAGCAGACGCTTTAAAAACTAGGGAGGTAGACTGCCAGATCATCACACAAATAAAGATCTAGTCACTACCAAGCAGCAGGGCTGTCAGCAAAGTGGTGCCCCTTACCAAGAATAACAATGGAGTTAAGACCCTGCCAAACTCGAACATCAACAGCCTCGCATGAACAAGACCGCCAATTACCGAAGGTTACACCAACCCACCCACCCACCAAAAAAACAAAAATCTGTTCACGAACAATTCACAAGGCACGCATATGCACTCATATTTTTGTTCTACTCTTGTGCCCACAGATGAATTTTACCTAAGAAGTATGCTGGTGTGAGGCTGCATCATGTTTACTTAATTCTTATAAATTTTCAATGATTTTTGGAATGTTGCATTTTGCACTTCAATAAATGAGCATTTCAGCTCATATATGCAACAGTCCTGCTGTTTTTATCATGGCGTGCCTTGCTGTCTCTGATACCTGTAAGAAGTTCGCGAGACAGGCTGCGTTCACTAACGCCGAGCAGTTCTATCAGTCGCACCTCTCCCCGCTCCAGGTATGTACCATCACCTCCTCCTAAGCTTTCTGTTCATTATTGAGCTCCATTTTCCATAGTTTTCTTACTGATTTTAGAATGTACAAACCCTAGTACACAGATCACTATCTAGTACTAGTAGCTTCTAGTAGTGACACTTGTTAGTTGAGGAGACAGAGATAGGGAGGGGGAAAAAAAGAGGAAATTTTTAATTGCTTTAGGCTCAATCAATCAAACGATCTGGAGCTCTCCAGAGATGCTACTACTAGTACTAGAAGGGGATAGGAGGAATCAGATGACAAACTTTCTGACGGGGGCTTAGCAAAAAGATCATGGGCAGGCATCTCTACCGTCGCTGTGGCGTGGGCCTCTCCTCGCCTTTCGCCACGATGCAAATGCCAAATACTAGTCTAAAGGGGCATCCGTGTGTAGGACCGTGTCGCCACAATACTTCACTTCCTGGATCAAATCAGATGCTGACATCGACTGGGTGGGAATGGGAACATTAGCTGCGTGGTGGGCGATTTCTTTTCTTGGTCGGAAATGCTAAGCTCATTTTGTGTCAGTAACAAAAGGGTTTTAAACTTTATTTAGCCTCTAAATTTTGGCAGTTTGCAGTAGTTTTAGGTTTCTATCATGCCAATATTTGAATCATAAAGTCTGAAAGTATTGAATCTAAAAATTCGAAAGGTACATTACACTTTATCTTTGAATCATAAAGTGTAGGCATTAACCTTCTACATATGTTTTTCAGTTTTTGATTCATGGGAGTGGATTGAACGAGAATATGTGCTTGTTCCGGTAAACTGTACTTCTATTGAACGAGAATATGTGCTCAGTTTGTTTCTCACTGTACATATATAGCCACACATAGAGAAAGAAAGTTCACATTTTCAGGGAGAAACACGAACCAGAGAACAGGGGCGACAATCAGGCCGGGGTGGTGGAGATCGACGGACTTCAATCGAAAATCAGGCCGGGGTGGTGGAGATCGACGGGGACGGGTGCAGGGACGTGTGCCGGACGGGAGAGAGACCAGGGGCGGCGGGCCTGGATGCTCCTGGCCGGCCGGTGGCCGCCCTAGGGTTGCGCGCACTGTAGGCCGGCGGCGGGGGCGGTGTCAGGGGAGGAGTGGGCCAGGGGCGGGGGCGGGGGCGGTGTCGGTCGGCGCCGGAGAGACGTGGTCGGTGGCGGCGCGCGCAGGGCAGGGGAGGGGCGGGGGCGGCGTCGGTGGGGCACGAGCGGCGGCGGTTTGACGCGTCTGGGCGGGGGCGGGGGCAGCGCGGGGTTTTTTTTATATAGAAAATACCCTTTGCCGAGAGCACAGAGACAGGCTCTCAGCAAAGACCCTTTGCCGAGGGCCGGTTAGTCCGGCTCTCGGTAAAGAAGTGTTGACTTCTTTATTCTTTATTTTAGAGCTGAGTTTTTTTTGTGTCCTTGTGACCCAATTTCAAAATACATTTCAAAATTTGGTATTAATTTGACTTTTATTGCTATATTTAACTAATTAATCTTGTTTCTTTAATTTTTTCATATAATTCAAATTTGAACTGTAGGTACATGGAATATTAGAACTTAGTGATTCAAAAAATGATAGTCAAGATATTTGGTGTACGTTGAGGCCGTATCCACAACCACACATGAAATCTCAACCCTCTCGCTGACGTAACATGTCGAGGAATGTGAGGGAAAAGTGATTTTTAATTATATAAATTCCAAATGAAGTCCAAAAATCACGAAACTTGGCGACGTGTCATGTTATCGCATGTGGAGGGTGTGATAAAAAATTCATAAGGTTTCGAGCAAGTTGCGACACCGGATGTCCAAAACCCAGACATCTCCACATGTGACACATGTGGAGATGTCTGGGTTTTGGACATCCGGTATCGCAACTTGCTCGAAACCTTATGAATTTTTTATCACACCCTCCACATGCGATAACATGACACGTCGCCAAGTTTCGTGATTTTTGGACTTCATTTGGAATTTATATAATTAAAAATCACTTCTACGACACATTATATACAAGACATTCAAACTTTTGGGTGAGTTTATGGATACAACCTCAAAATGCACTCTCGAACATGAATATCATTTTTTGAATGGATATATTTTATTATTTCATGCTCCTACAGTTCAAATTTACTTTTTCGAGAAAAATACAAAGAAAATAAATTAATTGATAAAATATAGCAAAATATTATAAAAAGCTCCCAAATTTGAACATGTGCTTGTATACAATATGGAAGGGCTACAGAAAAAGTTTGGGTCCAAAACTAAAAAAACCTTTCCTCTTTGCCGAGGGTCTCTCCTGGCCCTCGGCAAAGGTGCTCTTTGCCGAGAGCCAGAGTGGCCAGCGCTCGGCAAAGGTTGCTGGCCTGGGCCCAGCTTTAGCTCACGTGACATTTGCCGAGTGCTTGCCCAGGCGCTCGGCAAAGGCCTCCTCTTTGCCGAGAGCCTAACGGCGCGGCTCTCGACAAAGGTGACGACAACGAGAGTCGTTCATGGCGCGGCTCCTTTGCCAAGAGCCTATCTTTGCCGAGAGCTAAACCCTCGGCAAAGCTTTCCTTTGCCGAGAGACTGGCTTTGCCGAGAGTTTAGCCGTCGGCAAAGCCTCTTTGCCGAGTGTCCATATTGGCTCTCGGCAAAGGCAAGCTTTGCCGAGGGCTTAGCTCTCGGCAAATCTGGGCTCTCGGCAAAGCTCCCGTTTCCTGTAGTGAGTACTATACGAGAAATAATTAATATGAATTTCAAACTCCAAAATTCGTATTTATAAATCTTCTATGCCTAGTAAACATTATCTAACAATCTTGATGTTCACTTCTCCTACGACAATTCTTGCTTAAATCATTCTCTAGGGTGCGCCCGGGATAAGGTATAAGCCAAAAAAAACATTCCCTAGCATACGAGACATGCCATTTAGGAGAGAGTTCTCTTTTTATTCTAATAATCCGCAAATCCGAATCCTTGACTTGCTTTGCTTGAGATGAAGGCCATGGTCTCTCTTTTTTTTTCTTATTATGCTAATATCGTTCTTGTTTTTTGAGTTGGGGTACATAATCTTCCTTGTGACTGCGAAACTAGATTTCCGTATGGTAGAAGATTGCTTAACTAAACACTTTATTTTTATTGATTTCCAACGGAGACCTACACAAATCAAATCAAAACTTATATGCTATACATTCTATTGTAGTGCTCTAAAGGTCTAGACCAACATACAAGGTTCCTTACTCAATTGATACTAAGGTCAGTCGCAGTTGAAATTTCATACTCATTTATTATAATGCCACATTAGCAAGATGAGGTGGCACGGAAATTAAGGGGAGATCGAGAGAAGAGTTTCATCCCCATTAAACACAACTCACGATGTGTTCCAAGTGAATGAAACTCCAGTCACTATACCACAGCCTATCTACAGCGTTCTACGGTTGGTCGCTATAAGTCAGTATAGCGACCTACGGTAGGTCGCTATAAACATATAGCAACCAACTTGGACGGCCCCTATAAGTGGCGTCGCTATAAGTTATAGCGTCCGACCATACTTATAGCGACCGACCGTCGGACGATACGTTAAACATATAGCGACCGACCGTTCGACGCCAGTTACAAACTTATAGCGACCAATGGTCAGACGCGATATATTATATAGCGTCCAACCATTAGACGCTATCAATGCAAGAAATTAACAGCATAATTGTCCTTTAATTAACCTTAGGATTAGCACTAATCATGCAATCAAACATACCATCAATGAACCACAAAATCACCAATTTCATTTTGGACAATACAAAATCATGACAATGAAGCTCATCATAGCTCACAATTATATCATATATCCATAAGCTCACAACTTGGATAAACAAGTTACATCAAGACAGTTTGGCCATCAAGATAGAATAATACATAACTCAGATGTTTGCACTAGTTGCACAGTTCACATCTCATGGTTTGCTTGCACTCATTACAATTCATCACTTAAGTCTTAACAAAAGCATTCATCTCTAGCTAGTTAGGATATGTCCAAAAGCATTCATCTCTAATTAGCATGCATCAGGTCCCTCTAGCCATTACCTCCCACCTGCAAATAAAAGATTACATCCATCAGTTCTTCTAGAAATACTGCTACCTCTTTGTTGCCAAACAAATAAAACTTAGCCTATCCATGCAAAGTATAAGAAGGCCAAGATAAACATGTATGCTAAGTAGCACTTCTAATTGCCCGCTCATTTTTTCAGCTATGTGAGAGATATAAGCTGAAATAAAGATATATAAACTGAAAACTAGAGATATATGGTGTGCACTGTACTCTAGTAGTGGTACATTCTCCTGCATAGAAATCAATGTGTAATTTTTTATTGATTCAACCAAGCTGCTACTCCCCTAAAACCAGAATAGAGACGCTAATGCAAGGCTCCAACGGCATGATTGTGCCAATCAGTACTGAAGTACTGGATGCTTAAAAATGCAATCAGTTTTATAATCGAATTCAGCAGATCAGTACTGAACTACTTGATTTCAATGAACAACATAAGCACACACTTGACCTGGCATGCATCTAAGCCTAGAATTTGAGGTACTTCTGTTATTCTGAAATAGAGTGAAAGACCAACATAAGAGAAAATAAATGGAATGCTGACAACTGACAGAAGACTGCATCAGTCCCTCTGGTTTGACACTATCTAATTGAAAATCATCTAATTCAACTGTAGAATCTAGTCACATGAAGCTATCAACTATGTTATGTTGTCAATGAAGATTGAGGGAATTCAAAACTGCATACATGAAGCTATTAGCTGTCAGAAACATCACTAATTAGACAGTGAGACAGGTGGGCAAGCAAGTCATCAGTTGCATCTTGCATCAGGCATCAGAAAAGAAGGCAACAAAACTACTGCATGGCTCACTTATGAAGAGATGGTTCTCCAGGCTGCCCTTGGCCATGTACTCCACCAGTAGGACCTCCTTGTCCTCCCTGCAGTACACCAGCAGCCTCACCAGATTGGGACTTTGGCCGCCCGAGCGCGCTTCACAAACTCGTTGATCTGACGCCCCCAAGTGTCCAAAGATCAATTGCAGGTGCTTAGAAGTTAGAACCGGTGAAACCAAAATGGGAAAATAGTTATTACTGAATATATATGGGGATGTGTGTTCTCACCCGACGGTCGCAGGCCTTCTTGGGGATGTCATTCAGGTCCGAGAGCAAGTCATCTTGTTCTTTCTGGAACAGCTCCATGCCCAGCGGGCCAGCCGCTGTCTCCCTGAGCGGCTTGTCGTTGAATGAACTAGAAGAGGCAATTAGTTCAGTGAAATCATAGCTGCGCTGGGTTCGCTGCTTCTCCCCTGATAAAACTCCAGGAGTATCCACGAAGGTTACATGCTCTAATAACTTCACAAAGAAATTGGTGATGTTAATTTCTCCCACAACAAGAGCACAACAAGGTGGATATAGATACCCGGTGCAAGATAAGGATCATACTGGATGTGGCATCTGAGAACATTCAAACTTCGATAAAAATGTTGTTCCGAAAGATGACAGGCCACTGTATGGCATGTCAGCCTGAACGACAATTGTGTTTCCAGGAATGCATCTTTCATCTGGTCCAAACTGTGGTGGTGGAAGCAGGTAGCATCATATTAACGAAAGGATGCATGGAGAAGATACATATTGAAAATTAGTCAAAGTATGATGGGAATTCAAGAGAACTTACAGTGATGACAACAAATCTGTCTGTTGTTGGCTCTGGTCCAATATGCACGCCTGCACAAGGATTATAGCAGATGTTGATAAAAAAAATATTCAAAGAAATGATGGGATACAGGAACTATGGGTAATCCATCTTGCTCACCTGGATAACTTGTCTTTAGTAAATGCTTTATGAATGTTGTTTTCCCTGTGAAGTATTGACCCAACAGCATGACCATTGGCTTCGCATCAAAATCACTGCTAGTCTGTTCGAGAAAAAGTCACTGCTAGTCTACAAATATGATATCTTAAAGAAGCATGAAGTAGAAACCTCTATAAATTGTAGAACAGAACAAATATCACATATTATTTTTTGCAATACGAAAATTTTACTAAAGTTGTAGAAATGAACAATGGGTAATTTACAAATGCTTTTAACAAGAATCTGTTACAAAAATCAATAACATGATAGAGATACACTGCTGCGCAGAAAGATTCTATCCTTTGGCATTACACATACCAAGAGATTTCAAAGCATCAGACACTCCATCAACTCAACAAAAAAAATACTGTCTGCACAGGATAATTCTATGAATCTTGATTTGTTGATGCTGACAAGAGAATGTATGAGGAATATTTTGAGCTTATACTGAAACTAGTAAGAGTGACACATAGGCAAATCTGTCAAAATAGTTTCAAATGCAAAAGTGACACATATTCATGGCTATTTTGCCACAAGTTAACCACCAGTTCAAATGTAAAAGTGACAAATATACAAATCTGTCAAAATAGTTTCAGATCGAGTTCTCTTCATGAAAGAATTAGTGGCTAAGCTCTATAACTCTTTGCTTAGTGAAAGAATTAGTGGCTAAACAAATATAGAATTACATTGACGCCACCATTAGGCTTTGATATGCACGAATCAGACTTAGTAAAAGCGCATCAGTTCATAGCATCATTAGATCCGTGAGGAGAATTGCAAGGATGTCGGGCAGTCATGGCACTACCTCTCGCAGCTGCTCGTCGGTGAGAGTGTCCTCGATGGCCTTCTCCTCTTCTTCGGCCGCACTCGACACCTTCCAGGCAGCGGTGCTGGCCACCTCCTCGGATGCTGCTGAAGACGAGGGGAGCACAGCCTTCACGCCGACGACGAGGGGCGCACCACCTTCACGCCGGTCGCGGCGAACGCCGGCGACGAGGGTGGCCTCTGGCGTAGGGGGCGGCAGGGGGACTCGGGCGCGAGGAGCGGCGCCTTCCTGGCGGCCGCGCGCCGGCGACGAGGCGCTCTTGAAGCAGGGGGTGGCGGGGAGAGTCAGGCGCTGGGGGAGTTAGGCCCGGGGCGGCGGCGGGAGTCACGTGTGTGAGCGGCGTCGGCGGTATTCTGCCTCTGCGTGTGTGTGAGCGGCGGCTGGGAGGGTGTGAGCGGTGGCCGGATGTAATTGAAGCTAGGGTTTTCCAAAACCAACTCTCATCTGACGTGTGGGACCCTAAATTTTAGATGCCACTTGCGCTAGAGACCAGCACCAACTTTGCTCTGACGTGTGGGCCTTCCAAATTTTAGGCGCGAAATGGGCTAAATCATGGGCGCGCAGGCCCAATTTGATATACCGACCGACCGACTGACCTAGTTAATCAGTTATTGCGACTGACCGTCGGACGCTAATCCAAAATAAAAATACCGACCAACCTTCGGACGTAACAGTAACATATAGCGTCCAACCGTTTGCCACAAATATATAGCGACCGACCGTCCAACGCTATTTCGATACTTTTAGCGACCCTTAGTTGGACGCCAGTTTGGGCTGTGGTATAGTGAGTAAAACCTATATTGAGAGCTTACAGTCTCATTCCCATGTGTTTTGGTCGATCTCGTGCAACTCACATCCACACTACGTGTCCTATATTTATCATGTGCTATATGTAATTAATTTTACATATACAAATCTATTATATTTTTATATCATACAAATATTGAAAGAAATTAAACTATTTTTGTTGATACTTTTTATGCTATAGATAGTATGCAAGTGATCATATTGTTCATATGGCACATTTGAACACGACACTATGTAAAAAATAGATGCTACATGTAGCCTATGAAATAGTGAAATGAAAATGTGGATTGAGAGAAATTATTTCGTGCCCCAGTTTACAAGACTACCATGTCTTGGAAATAGGGACATGAAACCTCCCATTGATACAAACCTACTTAGTTTTGGATAAACGAAGGATAACTTTCTATATGTGCTCTAACTTGGGATACACCATCAAACTCATAAACAAAACTCTTATATATCCTAACATTGCTTTGGTCACTTTGATATGTATTGGCAACTCCATATCCATCAGTAGGTTGTAACTAAATAAACAGCACACAATATGCTTGTATATTCCACTTGCAGGTAAACCCACGCTTCACGCGAAAAAAACTGGTTTGTTGCCTAGCTGGTAAGCAAAAAAATGTTTTGATACAGTAAGAAGCAACAGTGTTGTACAGTGGATAGTACACACGACGTTACTATTAGAAGGTGGTTGTATTACCCTGGCTCATTAGAATTCTTGTTGGGCTATTGTGGTCCATGTTTTTTATTTTGATGGAATTAGTCTCATATTAGTTGTTTAAATAATTTTGGGTCAGCTTATAATCCTTGCCGCTTTAAACATAGTGCCTCTAGGTCTAGGTTAACCATTTTGCATTAAATGATGACGAAAGTGTAACAGAGATGCATGAAATGGACAAATTCCTTCTCTTAGGAACACATACAAGAAAAAGGATAATGGTAGTCCTCCCATTAATTAATTTATGAATTTCATAGTAATAGAAAATCATGTCATATGTATGCGTACTCT
Organism: Saccharum hybrid cultivar R570; assembly: GCA_038087645.1. Classification (NCBI taxonomy): domain Eukaryota; kingdom Viridiplantae; phylum Streptophyta; class Magnoliopsida; order Poales; family Poaceae; genus Saccharum; species Saccharum hybrid cultivar. The sequence goes on from JAQSUU010000810.1 coordinate 1,962,864, forward strand.
CATTCCACGTCATAGTTAAGCCATAGGCATATTTTAGCTGGGGTGTTAGTGGCGAACTCGGGATAAGTTGATTATAAAGTCCAGAAAAATCAACTTATCTAAAAAAAATATTGATAGGGCCCAAACTGATTATCTGCATTTCATTTTAAACTTATAAACCATTACAAACATGTTGTAAGTGTTTCAGATGCACGTCCAAAATGTTTTATCTGTCTTCTTTTCTGTGTTGTGTTGCATTTGTATGTTTCAAAAGTAGATCGGGATGTTGCACATGTTACAATGTTGTTTTAACTGTATGTTCCAAATATTTCATCTGTTTTAGACTGATGTTGCAAAGATTTCATCTAGATGTTTGTAAAAGTGGATCGGGGTGTTTCACGGCCCGCCTCGCTGTGCGGGGCGTAGGGTGGGGGGGGGGGGGGGGGGGGGGGGGGGGGGGGGGGGGGAGGGGGGACTCCGACGTGGGCGTGGGCGCGGGTGCTGGGGGCGGGGGCGTGATGCGGGATGTCGACACGCAGGCGTTGGAGCCGCGTCCGGACGCAATGTCCAGGTGTACCACTTTAGTAAACTTGATAATTCTTGGTACAGCGAAGCTATAAACGGGTTGGATTGATGAGGCAATGTGCGAGTACAATCCGGCCCACTATCTGGCAGTCCAGTGCGGGCACAGTCAAAAAGGATAAGAGCAACCTTAAATAAAGTCATTTTCAAACTAAAATATTATTTGTCAGATGCTTAACACACTGATCCTCGAGCCAGTTCTGTCAAACTAGTAATCCGTTTTTCACTGTGTATTTGTTCCCAGTTTTTCGAGTAATCATGTCAAAGTAGTATGCTATATATTCAGAGAGTACTTGCCCACACCCTTTAGCGTGTTATTGTGATTGTCGAAACATAATTATTATACTACTATTCCTGGTAGGCTGGTAATAATCCCATATGACTACGATGACTTATTTGATACTCCTCTGTTTAAAAAAGTAATATAATTTTGTTTTCCATAAATATTATTACTATCATCTACTATAAATACAGTCATAAATATTATTTCTATTAACTATAAATATATTATCACTATTTTCTATAAATATAATCAAACTCAAAAAAATTATTTTGTTAAAATATAGTATTGTGCTTTTTTTAGGGTGGGTGGGTGGGTGGGGGGCAGAGTGCTAATGAAGGATCTATATTATTTGAGTGGTTTGATGTTGCTGACCGCCAAATCAGTCATATATACATATAACAAAAACACACCAGTACTGCCTGTAAAATCATTGTAGATTTCAAACATGTATAAGCACTTAAAATGTCCAGCATAATTACCATTGTTTTCTCAACTATTGGAGTACTTTAGGAGAAATTTACGTTAGGTTAAGAACTTCAGGTCAAGCACTCCTTACTGATAGAGCAGTTTTAACAAAAGGGTACTCCTTAGAGCAAGGTTAATACTACAGCCGGCTACTAGCTGCGTAAATCCTTACGGCCTACCTCTTAGCAACCCATATAGTAGTTACGTCCTTATGCTTAATGCATGACCCATTTATCTCTTTCACAGAGTTTCTTAGTTTTGTGTCAAGCCTACGACCTGCTTCTCATCTCTCTTCTTTTCTCTCTCCTCTGCCTCAGCATTCAGACTGCTTACAACCTCTTATTATACTTGCTCCGATGGATAAAGTTTTAACGGTGCTTTAAGACTAGTTTTCACACAAAGGGGCTGTTTAGTTGGCAGATTTTTTGGCGAAACGCTACTGTAGCAATTTCGTTGTTATTTGGTAAATATTGTCCAATCAAGGTCTAATTAGGCTTAAAAGATTTGTCTCGTCCATTTCGTCTAAACTGTGTAATTAGTTTTATTTTTTATCTATATTTAATGCTTCGTGCATGTGTTCAAAGATTCAATGTGACGGGAAATCTAAAAATTTTGGCAAAATTTTTGGCATCTAAACGGTGCCAAAGCTGAAACATGTGAGCAGGGAGCAGCAACATGTTAAGTACAAACCTCTGCAGTTTCCACTTTGTTTAACCCACTTCCCCAAACCCGCCCACCTTCGGCCCCTGGGAAACCCCAACCCACAATTATAACTCTCCCATCTTTTTACCCTGTTCAAAACACGGTAAAAAAAATCCAAACCAAAGGCGTCCACACTGAGACCACAGCAAGAAAAGAAGAGAGAGAGAGAGATTTCTCTAAAAAAATAAAAAAAGTGCAGTAAATATCACCAAAGGCATCGACCACACCGCCCGGCCCTGGCTTTAGACCGAAACCCAATTGGGCCATGAGAGAGACGGGGTTAAAATTTTAACCGCCGTTTAAGAATCCCAAAACTTAGAAAAGGGCGCTTGCTTAGCCGCTTGCATTTGCATCTCTCTCTCTCTCATTAAGCGCTTTTACTTTAAACACGGTGCCCCAAGCTTGCAGATTGCCAGTGCTCGCCTGCCTAGCTCCCAATATCATCAAATTCTCGGGCTTCCCAAGGATTCTGACCCGAGGCGTGTACGAATGGACTAAAATGCCCCAGGGTTCTTGGTACGGGCCTGTGGATCTGGCCTAGGGTTTGGAGGGCAGAGTTGCGAGTTTTTTGGGATTTGCACGGTTGGGATTAGCGAGGGGGGATAAGCGAGCGAGCGGCTTTAAGTTATTGGTCGGACAGCATGGGCTGCGTGTCACCGCGATCCCTATGGGGCGGGCGCCGGTGGGCTTTGGTCCATCAGTTGGGCCTGTTTAGTTCAAGGCCCATCGCAACCGATGCAAGCTTTTGTTTTTATTTTTATATAATATACAAGTGGGAGAAAATGATAATAAGCCTTTTCCCATTCATTTCCATATTTGTAGTAGCATGTCATGTGGTCTTTCCTTTTCCGTAGTCACTGGTTCCTGCTCACCAGACCTTCCTTTTGATTATTTCTTGGTACTGAAAGTGTATTAAAGAAGTTCTGGGCACCAAATGTTATGGTCCTTTGGTCAAATATTTGGCTTCAAATAAGGCCTTGTTTAGATTGGGTGTGAAAAAAATTTCATCGCACTGTAGCACTTTCGTTTGTATTTGATAATTATTGTCCAATTATGGCTTAACTAGGCTTAAAAGATTCGTCTCCTAAATTACAGACAAACTGTGCAATTAGTTATGTATTTTACCTATATTTAATACTTTATGCATATATGTAAATATTTGATGTGACGGAGAGAGTGAAAAAAATTGAAATCTAAACCAGACCTAAGTGTCCTTTTTCGTACACTTGCACTGACAAGCATCAAATACTGCTTGTATGCTGCTTAACAGATACGACCCCTATTTCCCGGAGCCGCACATTTGCCCTACTACTACTAGGAGTACTCCCAAAAGAGTTCAAATAAAACAAGAAAAAAATTATAAATTATGCCTTTGTTTAGTTCCCTCAATTTTTCCCAAAATTTCACTATGCAAAAAGAAGATTACCTGTCATATCAAAATGTCGGCAAATGCATAGAGTACTAAATGTTGATGAAATCAAAAACTAATTGCACAGTTTTGTTGTACTTTGCGAGATGAACATTTTAAACCTAGTTAGTCAAAATTTGAATAATTTTTACCAAATACAAACGAAATTCTACAGGAATTCTGATACAGTGTCTCCAATTCACCGAACTAAACGAGGCCTATACATGAATTCTCCACTACGGAAAGCAGCGCTGGCTGGCACTCCATGTTTTGATGTGATCGAACGTTGTTCACCGATAACCGCAAGCACTTACGCGAGCACGCATGAGCCTCCGCCGGCAAGCACAAGCACGCGCAAGCACGCAGGAGCCTCCGCCGGCAAGCACGAGCACGCATGAGCACGCTGGCTTCATGAGCACGCAGGAGCACGCAACCTCCGCCGGCTAGCACGACCACGCCGGCAAGCGCTAGCAGCAGACGAGCAACGGCGGGCAAGCACAAGCACACCGGCCTTCACGCGCATGCCGGCAAGCACGGCCTCCGCCAGCCTTCTTCTCCAGCTCGCAGGAGCCCAAATCGAGCCTCCCGGCGCCCGAATCGAGCTTCACGTCTCCGAATCGACTTTCCCTACCTCCGAATCGAGCATCCCCGTCCCCAAATCGAGCTCGTCGTGCGGTCTGCCGCCACCTTCCTCCTTTGGCTCCACCGCACGTTCCTGCGCCCGGGCAGGGACCTGGACGGGCGGTACGAGACGTGGGGGTGGTGGAGGCTCCCACAGGCCGTGGCGCGGGTGAACGTCGAGGCCACGGCGGGCGAGGTAGGCAGCTCGGCAGCGTCCTCGGCCGTGCGGTCGTCCTCCGCTTCGGGATGGGCTCTGCATTTGCGGGGTTGTTTAGTCGGTGAAAAAGTTGGGGTTCGGCTACTGTAGCACTTTTCGTTTTATTTGGCAATTTATGTTAATCATGGACTAATTAGGCTCAAAAGATTTGTCTCATGATTTACAACTAAACTGTGTAATTAGTTTTTTCTTTCATCTACATTTAGTACTCCATGCATGTGCCGTAAGATTTGATGTGATAGATACTGTAGCACTTTTTGGGTTCACTTTTCGTGAACTAAACAGGCTCTGCGTCGCTATTGGAGAGGGCTGAGTTATGGGTGCGTTATCTTTTTCTGTGCATAACCCAAAATCGAGAATGAGTGTCGTATTTAGGTCTCCCTCGTTGAAGACCGTCTTATGCAGAGGCTACTAGTTCAATGCCAAACATCTCGCTCCGGCCTAAAAAGAGAAGAAACGGGCCCATTTATGAAGAGTTTGATGGATGGGTCCGCCGTGGGAGAACGGATGAGAGAGTAGTGATCGCATGGCGCGGCGCCGGCTGCTAACCTAGGTATGCATGCTCGAGCCGGATAATATTATTATCCCCGACATGATCCCACACCACATGCCTCCTGTTTTGCCTTGTCATTAGTGCGGTTTTCACGTGTTTGTCCGTGATCTTCATTCACCATTTCCATCATCTCTCCCTCCGTAACAGTAGTAAATCCGTAGTAGCTGTATTTTTCTTGCTGCTGTAGCAAGATATACTAGTTTTTTTTCTCAATCACGCATAAGATTTGCGTGTTTTATATTGAGAAGGGATTGTTCAAATACAAAGGGGTGCCAGCAACATTTTCAATCCACTCATGGTCATCCCGAAAGAAAGGAAGCAAGCAACACTAGCCTATTACTCGCTGCAAGAGACAACCAAGGTGCTTGGCACCAGCCTACACCCATTGCTCGACATTGAAACTGATTATTGCCATCAGGGCCTGCACTTCCATGTTTGCCCCACGACCGAGCATTCCGCTCCTTCCAAATTTCCCAAGCGATGAGTGCGAAGAGCGTGTCGGCGCCCATCATGTAGGTTCTAGTCCATTGCGAACGCCAAGTATCCCACCATTCAGCGATTGTTCCAGACGGTGGTTGCTACAGTTGCGTTCCAAGCGCCGCGCTGGCTGTGAACCAAATCTGTCTTGAGAAGGAGCAGCCGACGACAATGTGATCGATGGATTCAGGTTCCTGATCGCACAGCCAACAGTCATCACGTGCGTCCAGGCCATGCCTTCTCCTCTGGTCGGCTGTCCAGTGGCGACGACGGATTGCGAACCAAAGGAAGAGTTTGACCCGTAGAGGTGCCTAGGAATCCCAAATCCTTGTGCATCCCGCCACTGAGTGGGATCCCAGGTGGAGTTTCAGGTATGCCGAGCGCACGGAGAATTTTCCGTCGGACGCCCAACGCCAAATGAGTTGGTCTGGGGCATCAGTGAGCACCATACCCCTGACTGTGTGCCACAGCTGAAGGTATTCGCCCATGGCATGGACTGACATGCCTCCTCGTATTTGGCGCACCCAGTTTCTGCCTGGTAAAGCTTGAGCCACTATCTACCTATTGATTGCTCGCTTAGACACAAAGCTCAGCAGTGTCGGTGCTATCGCTCTAACTGAGACTCCATTAATCCAGCTGTCTAGCCAGAACAGCGTGTTCCTCCCGTTTCCTATGACCGTGTACGTTGAGGCGCGGAAGAATGCTCTGGCTTCGTCAGTGAGCCTCAGTGGCAGAGCTGCCTAGGCTCTTTCATGGTCGTTCTTCTGTAACCACATCCATTTGGCCTCAAATGCTGTTGCTGCCAATTTCAGGTCGGTGATTCCCAATCCTCCAAATTCTTGTGGACGAGTGCATGTCTTCCACGCGACCATGCACTTCCCTCGGGCGTCTCCATCTTTGCCAGCCCACAAGAACCATCTGCAGATGCTATCGATCTCCTTCTTGGCCCATGGAGGTAGCCCGTCAGCAATCATGGCATAAACTGGCACTGCGGACAGAACCAATTTCACCCAGATTAGCCTTCCGCTCTTGGCCATGAGGGGACCATGGCAAGCAGGTAGTCGTCTGGCTACCGCCTCCACTGTGCGACGTATCTCTGCTCTTGGGATCTTGCTCGTGCTTAGTGGCAAACCCAAGTAGCGAATGGGGAATGCAGTAACTTGACATCCCAGAATTTGCTGCACGTCTCCTAATGTTGCTTCTGATCCGTAGATGTCAGTGATAGAGCATTTGGCCATGTTGGTCCAGAGGCCTGATGAGTCCGCGAAAATTTGCAAAATTTCTTTGATTGCATTCGCCTCGTGTGCATCCGGGTGCGCGAAAAGGATCACGTCATCCGCATAGATGCTGCACTGGAACTTGATTCCATCGCTGCTCAAGCTCCGGAGTACGCCGTGCTGGTGGGCTTTGGTGAAGAGGCGGTCGAGCACCTCCATTGCAATGATGAACAACATTGGGGAGAGGGAGTCTCCCTGTCTTACGCCGCGCCGGTGCTTGATCATTGGCCCAGGCCGACCATTGAGCAGTATGCTGGACGAGGCCATGGAAACCATTCTTTGACAGAACAAGAGAGCGTGCAATTAATCTATTAGAATCCGATTCTATTTCACATGATTAAAGGACATACTCTTAGCTTCCTTATATAAAATATGACAAGTTTTCTCGTTCTCTGAATCCACTATATCTCAAGACGGAGAGAGTAGACTATAGGGCCGTTTGGTAGAACTCCTCGCAGCGGATTCTTCTCTTAACAATCATTTCTCTTCAGCTGCAATTAAACACAGATTCTAGTGGGAATAGACATAAATCATTTATTCATTTACACTAGAGCTCGAAGGGAGCTTCTCTTTTTGATTCTTGAGCTTCACTTTCGATGGAGTGATTCTGGTGGGGAAGCAGGATAAAGAGTCGTTAAGAATTGATTCAGTGGTGATTGAATGGATAAAGGTGGATATGAGTGGAGAGTGGGTTTTTAGCTCCTACCCCGTGGTATAAATGAAGAAGTAATTCTCGTGAGCACTTCACCATAATTCAGTTGCATTTTAAGCATTTGTTAGAGATCCACATAATCCACTCCGAAGAAGTTAGGAACATAGCTCTGTCAAAACAAGCCTAAACAACATGTTCCTTACTGCTCTCTATTGAATATTCCACAAAATTGCTCTAAAATCATTTCTCATCCATTTTCCGCTGTGTGTCCCAACCTCAATCGCTCTACCAAACAGATCGGTAGTAGCAGTCGGCACTTGCAATTTCCATGTCTTTTCGTGTTGAAACGGATGCACCAGATAAATGCAGCACCCCAGCCTTTTTACTCCTGTTTTCGGTTACGAAAAGTGGCTTTCTAGGCCACGAGAAAAAGCGAAAATGACTCAACTCACGAGGAAATGCAAACGCCTAGTATGGTGGAGTGAAGAAATTAGTTAGGGTGTAAATGATGCACAGATGAATCCAAGCAACAAGTGACCAAAACTGCAATTAAACAAGGGTCTTGTTTAGTTCCAACTTCTCCCCAAATTTTACTATGTAAAAAGAAGATTTCCGTCATATAGAAATGTCGGCACATGCATAGAGTACTAAATATAGATGAAATCAAAACTAATTGCACAGTTTTGTTGTACTTTGCGAGACGAACATTTTGAGCCTAATTAATCAATGTTTGGACAATTATTACCAAATAAAAACAAAATACTGTCAAACAATGGTGCTACAGTAATTCGGGTAAAAGGTCACTCAGCACCGATGACACTTCCAGCCAGCCCAGCCGGACATAGGCCTCGTTTAGATACCAAATTCTTCCTCTAAATTTCACTATGCAAAAAGAAGATTTCCTATTACATTAAAATATCGGTAAATTCATGAAGTACTAAATGTAGATAAAATCAAAAACTAATTACATAGTTTTGTTGTACTTTGCGAGACGAACATTTTGAGTCTAATTAATTAATTTTTAGACAATTGTTTACACTACAAAACAAAAGCTGCTACAGTGTTCCGACCGGAACCCTGCAGCAGCATGACCAGATTCGGTCACCCGAATTCGGGAAGTAAACACGGCCCTACGTTGAGAGGACCTGTCATAGCCACCCATTAAATACTGCTCCATCTCCCAAGAAGCGCAGATAAGACCAAAACGCCCGGGGTTTAACGCAGCCCAAATCAAGGGTTTAAGCAACCACTTTGTACTAGTACTCCTACTACTCCCTCCATAATCCATCTCCTTGCTGGCGAGGCGGCGTAGCGTAACTGAAGTGAGAAAGAGGGAGGAGACGGAGCTGGAGAGAAACGCTCCATATGCTTGTTGGGTGCGGCACAAGCAACGGCAGCTGCTGAAATCGTGCGACCGAGCGAACCTCGCCACTGCCCCTCACGCGCCGCACCCCCACATGCCTCGGCGACCATCCCGTCCTGCTCCTCCTTGCTCTTCCCAGTAGCAAGCGACCGAACGCGCCGGGGGCGCATGCCGTGACCTCGCCGTGCCGGGCGGCCGCGCTCTCGGTTGGAGGAAAAAAGTCGTCGCCTTTTCCGGTTCCCGCGGTGGGTTCTTGATCGAGGCGGTTGTCGATCGATAATAATGGCGCACCACCGGCGGGCCCGGCTCTTCTCTGTGGTCTCCGCCGCCGTGCTTGTGGTTCTGTCGGTCGGGACGGCCCGCCCGGCGGCGGCGCTGTCGCCGGACGGCAAGGCGCTGCTGTCGCTGCTGCCCAGCGCGGCGCCGTCGCCCGTGCTGCCATCGTGGGACCCCAAGGCCGCGACGCCGTGCTCGTGGCAGGGGGTCACGTGCTCGCCGCAGAACCGGGTGGTGTCGCTCTCGCTGCCCAACACCTTCCTCAACCTGTCCTCGCTGCCGCCGCCGCTCGCCACGCTCTCCTCGCTGCAGCTGCTCAACCTCTCCACCTGCAACATCTCCGGGATCATCCCGCCCTCGTACGCGTCGCTCTCCGCGCTGCGCGTGCTGGACCTGTCCTCCAACGCGCTCACCGGCGACATCCCCGACGAGCTCGGCGCGCTCTCGGGGCTCCAGTTCCTGCTCCTCAACTCCAACCACCTCACCGGCGGCATCCCGCGCTCGCTCGCCAACCTCTCCGCGCTCCAGGTGCTCTGCGTCCAGGACAATCTCCTCAACGGCACCATACCGGCGTCGCTCGGCGCGCTCACCGCGCTCCAGCAGTTCCGCGTCGGCGGCAACCCGGCGCTATCGGGCCCCATCCCGGCCTCGCTCGGCGCGCTCTCCAACCTCACCGTCTTCGGCGCCGCGGCTACCGCTCTGTCCGGTCCCATCCCCGAGGAGTTCGGCAGCCTCGTCAATCTCCAGACGCTGGCATTGTACGACACCAGCGTGTCCGGGTCCATACCCGCCGCGCTCGGCGGCTGCGTCGAGCTGCGCAATCTCTACCTTCACATGAACAAGCTCACCGGCCCGATACCGCCGGAGCTCGGGCGGCTGCAGAAGCTCACCAGTCTGCTCCTCTGGGGCAATGCCCTCTCCGGGAAGATCCCACCGGAGCTATCCAACTGCTCCGCGTTGGTGGTGCTCGACCTGTCGGGCAACCGGCTTACCGGCGAGGTGCCCGGGGCGCTAGGGCGGCTCGGCGCGCTCGAGCAGCTGCACCTGTCGGACAACCAGCTCACGGGGCGCATACCGCCGGAGCTCAGCAACCTGAGCAGCCTCACCGCGCTGCAGCTCGACAAGAACGGCTTCTCAGGCGCGATCCCGCCGCAGCTTGGAGAGCTGAAGGCGCTGCAGGTGCTGTTCCTCTGGGGCAACGCGCTGTCTGGTGCGATCCCGCCGTCGCTGGGCAACTGCACCGAGCTGTACGCGCTGGACCTGTCAAAGAACCGCTTCTCCGGCGGCATCCCCGACGAGGTGTTCGCACTGCAGAAGCTCAGCAAGCTGCTCCTCCTGGGCAACGAGCTCTCCGGCCCGCTGCCCCCGAGCGTCGCCAACTGCGTATCATTGGTGCGCCTCCGGCTCGGCGAGAACCAGCTCGTCGGCGAGATACCCAGAGAGATCGGCAAGCTGCAGAACCTGGTGTTCCTGGACCTGTACTCAAACAGGCTCACCGGCTCGCTGCCCGCCGAGCTCGCCAACATCACGGTGCTGGAGCTGCTGGACGTGCACAACAACAGCTTTACCGGTGGCATCCCGCCGCAGTTCGGGGAGCTCATGAACCTGGAACAGCTCGACCTGAGCATGAACAGGCTCACCGGCGAGATACCGGCGAGCTTTGGCAACTTCAGCTACCTTAACAAGCTGATCCTCAGCGGCAACAATCTGTCAGGGCCATTGCCCAAATCGATTCGGAACCTGCAGAAGCTGACAATGCTGGACCTGAGCAACAACAGCTTCTCTGGCCTGATACCTCCGGAGATCGGCGCGCTGTCGAGCCTGGGCATCAGCCTGGACCTGAGCTCGAACAGGTTCGTCGGCGAGCTGCCGGACGAGATGTCCGGTCTGACGCAGCTGCAGTCACTCAACCTCGCGAGCAATGGCCTCTACGGCAGCATCTCGGTCCTGGGTGAGCTCACCAGCCTGACATCCCTCAACATCTCGTACAACAACTTCTCTGGCGCCATCCCAGTGACGCCGTTCTTCAAGACATTGTCGTCCAACTCCTATATTGGCAATGCCAACCTCTGTGAGTCCTACGATGGCCACTCGTGTGCAGCGGACATGGTTCGCAGGTCCGCCCTGAAGACGGTCAAGACCGTGATCCTCGTCTGTGGCGTTCTGGGGTCAGTCGCGCTGCTGCTTGTTGTGGTTTGGATTCTGATCAACAGGAGCAGGAAGCTGGCCAGCCAGAAGGCCATGAGCTTGTCAGGTGCTGGCGGTGATGATCTCTCCAACCCCTGGACGTTTACGCCATTCCAGAAGCTCAACTTCAGCATTGACAACATCTTGGCATGCCTAAGGGATGAGAACGTGATAGGCAAAGGTTGCTCTGGGGTGGTGTACAGAGCTGAGATGCCGAACGGGGACATAATCGCAGTGAAGAAGCTATGGAAGGCCGGCAAGGATGAGCCGATTGACGCCTTCGCAGCTGAGATTCAGATTTTGGGGCACATCAGGCACCGGAACATCGTGAAGCTACTTGGGTACTGCTCTAACAGGTCTGTCAAGCTCCTGCTTTACAACTACATCCCCAATGGCAACCTGCTGCAGCTCCTGAAGGAGAACAGGAGTCTGGACTGGGACACGAGGTACAAGATCGCCGTTGGGACAGCTCAGGGGCTGGCTTACCTACACCACGACTGTGTTCCGGCGATACTCCACAGGGATGTCAAGTGCAACAACATATTGCTCGATTCCAAGTATGAGGCCTACTTGGCTGATTTTGGGCTGGCCAAGCTGATGAACTCCCCCAATTATCATCACGCCATGTCGCGCATTGCCGGTTCTTATGGATACATTGCTCCAGGTAATAAGCTAATCTTTTTGCTGTTCTTATTTCTTCAGCAATTAGACTGTAGTAGTGTAGAAGAGCAGCAACCCCAATTAATGTCACAGTTCAGTAGTTCTTTGGTAATGCTGCTGCTAAGCGAGAATCTTTGACCTGTGGTTGCTTCTAGCAACCTTAACCTTGTTCTTCATCAGTTGCTTGTAGCTTAAGCTGGTAACAGTGAACACTCTGTCTCGACACTAAATGAAGTCTGTCCTAGTCCAGCTACTAGTTCCTCACATCACAAGTAACCTTTTTGTCGATTGGAATCTGTTGGCTTGATGTTGTTTTTACAGTTTATTAACATAGTATAATAATGTTACATTGCTTGATCACAGATACCACTGGATGATCATTTTCAAAAGACTCTGAATCGTTAACATACCTGTGATACATTTCAGAGTACGCGTACACGAGCAACATCACGGAGAAGAGCGACGTGTACAGCTACGGCGTTGTGCTGCTGGAGATCCTGAGCGGGCGGAGCGCGATCGAGCCGGTGGTCGGTGAGACCAGCCTGCACATCGTGGAGTGGGCGAAGAAGAAGATGGGCAGCTACGAGCCGGCGGTGAACATCCTGGACCCGAAGCTGCGGGGAATGCCGGACCAGCTGGTGCAGGAGATGCTGCAGACGCTGGGCGTGGCCATCTTCTGCGTGAACGCTGCGCCGGCAGAGCGGCCATCGATGAAGGAGGTGGTGGCGCTGCTCAAGGAGGTGAAGAGCCCGCCCGAGGAGTGGGCCAAGACCTCGCAGCAGCCGCTCATCAAGCCCGGCAGCCAGCAAGGGTGACCGTACCGACGGCATTGGACCGGTTTCTCTTTCGGATGATTTCGCATCTCGTTGGTGGAGCAAGAGGCTCGAGAATTCGTTGTAGGGACGCAGACAGATTGCAGCAGGTAGAAGAAAAGAAGGGAAGCGGAGTAGGTTTTTGATAATTCAGGGGCTAGCTTAGCTTTGGTTAGGCGATTCTTGTACAGTTCAGGATGGTCTCGCAGCCCGTTTTATGGGAACTTGATGGATGAAAAATTTTCTTTCAATACATGAGCCGTGTGTTCGCTTTGCATCAGCTGGTAGATGCAAAATGCTGCTCACTGCGATTTGTCAACCTGCAGGTTTCTTACCCACAAATTGAATTTAAATTTTACTAGTAGTAGTTTCAGTGTTAGCTCGGTCAAAATCTAATCTGTATTCGTGCGAACAGGTTTGATGAGCAGCTAGCTGCGCCGTCCTCTCAATAGAAATAGCCAGCTGATGACTATAGTATTATCCGGTGAAGGCGTGGGCGGTTCGTTCTTGGTTTCGTAGGAACAGTGACAGGCAAAGCCCGTCGCCCCCATCCGTCGGCCGCGGCACGAGCTGCTCTGCCACTGGCGCCACCACTGGACGGCGACATGTTCTTGGTGAGGGAAGTGGGTGCAGGCTCTGCTTGGAAAGGAGGTAGAGGGACCTGCTGCTGTTGCGGCGGCTGGCGGCTGCACGGCGGTGGGCGGGGGCGGAGGAGACACGGCGGCGAAGCCATTGAAACAATACGAGGAGGCGTTCGCGCGTGATCGCTGCCGCCGTCAATTGCCAGGTGCCAGCCCGTGGAACGCCAACGGCGTGAATAACTCGTGTTGGAGCTCCGCCGCTGTGGAGCGCCCAATTTCGGAAGCTGGACTGGCATAGGCCGGTTACGGGCTAGAAGCGGGTAGGGGTGGGGCGTCGGGCCCAGACGAGGTCCACGTAGAGATATAACAAATAGAATGCTGAATTAATTATGTGTTTGAATTAATTATGATTCGTGTCATTTTTTTAAGAAAGGAGTACCGGAGCAAATCCCCTATTCGGATTTGGAAAGGCATAGCTGCAGAGGATTTGGAAAGACATAGCTGCAGCCAAGTAAAATTATAGCGTAGATCATGTTTGCTCTTGCACAGCATGTTTGGTTCATAATAACTTCAAAAGGTTGTCTGATCCAGGCAGGCTTTCCATCAAGCTTCCCAGACGTTTGATTTTGGAAGCCTAGAACCAAAATAGACATGTTTCTCAGGCGTCCGATTTTAAATGAATTTGTTGCTTAGTAGACATTTGCCTGCTAGGTCTCAATCTAAACACATCCAACAATTCGGACAGCTAAGTTATTCGTGAAGTTTTGTATGCAAATCACAGTAATAGAGCAACTTCAAGAGACTCTAAATCCTTCTTAGTAATCGCTAGGAATAGAAATTTTGATAAAAAAATACCTCCCAACAAACTCTTCAATTGGTTATCTAAATATAGCCATCTTCTATTCCAGATTTCTGTTAGCCAAAAATAGAAAAAGAGAATGGCTCTATAGAGTGAAGGTATAGAAAAACTGTTGGAGTGTGGGAAGATATAGAAAGCAATTTTATGTAAACGACTCTCCAAATGATGATTTAGAGAGTGGGCTTTAGAAAGACTCTTGAAGATGCTCTTAATAGCTTGGGGATTTTATGATCAACTCGCGTAGGACTGCAACACTATCCACGAAGGGCAAACTACAGGAACAGCCGAACAGGAGATGCGTTGCAAAATTTTTGAGCTTAATAACTTTTTCATTTGAATTTATTTAGGATCCAAAATACTCATTTCAAAACCAGATAAGCATAAAATGGGAAGGACGAGTATCCCAAATATGGCCACAAGTGTCTTATGGGTGGAGTGGTTATGGGATGAACATACGAAGCCTGAGGTCATGGGTTCGAGCGCCGGCGGCTGCATGTGGCTGCCTAGTATGGTCTCTCGGTAAAGCGTGAAAAATCGTGTCACTTGTAACTTGTGACTAGTGCAGTGTGGTCTCCCGGTAAAGGACGAAAAATCGTGTGACTTATAACTTGTGACTAGCGTGCGTGTGGCTGTCCAGTGTGGTCTTCCGGTAAAGCACGAAAAATACTGACCAGTAACTTGTGACTTGCGCGCACGTGGCCCGGTGTGGTCTCCCGGTATTAAAAAAATATTTGCTATTTTTCAGCCCAAATTGATTTTCTGGAAAACCTCATCAATCGGCAGTGATGAGCCCCTGGTCATTGCCACTTTCCTACTGCTGGTTCAAGAAAGCTACAGTGATAGGGTTTTTGAACCGGCAGTGAAGAGCTATTTTGGGCTAGTGTTTATAAATGATCTCACTGGTGTTAGAATTTAGGAGGACTTAGTAATTAACACCAGCTCATAGATTAAAACACCTAGACCGCAAGGGATCACATTCAACAGCCGACAGTACTCCATGAGTAGTACAGTACTGTAACTCACAGGGACGTTAAACATGCATTGCAATTTTAAACTCGTCAACATGATTGCATACGAGTGTTACATTGACCATTTGACCGTATGAACGAGAAAAAACAGAATTGCGCAAAATTTTGCCTTTTGACGTGCACGGAAGAGAGACAGGCCAGCTATGGTCTCAACGATGTGTATATATATTGATAATGATATATACAGATATAGATCATCTAAGGATATAGACTAATATTAGAGATACATTTTTTTAGCAGAAATATTAGAGATACATACTCTCTATTCGTTTAGCTGATAAGTTATGGCTAAATATACTGATTAATTGGTTGCGAGAGAAAACACTGTACTGATAAGTTCGAGCCAGCGAGGCTTACAGTACCGAACAAGGCTAAGGCCTAAGAGGGCCACGGAGAAAAGCAAGTACAAGCCCGCCGGGCTCCTGCTGCTTACACAGCCCACGACGTTGCACACCTTGTCTGTGCTACGACTCGAGTTCGCTGCCTCAGTCACTGCGAACCTGGCCCCGCTCCTCCATGTGGTCCCCTGAGTCCTGATCACACCCGCCTCGCCGGCGCTGCACCTGCGCGCTTCGCGGTGCACACCCTATAAAACCATAACCTATCGAGTAATAAAACAAGATAAATCAAAAGGAAAAACAAAATAAAAATAGGAGACTAGGACGCCGACGAGGGATCGGAGGGGATCGGCGCGCCCGCAAGGCCGCAACCCACCGCCGAGAACCTTATCACAATGGCGAGCCCCTCGACGACGCCCCCGTCTACGATCCCGGCGGAGGCGGTCCCCGTAGCGGAGGGGACACCGGCGGCGACACTGCCGCCGCTTGGCTCGATTGCGTCCTTGTACGTGGGTGACCTGGCTGAGAGCGTGGACGAGACACAGCTACACGCCGTCTTCAGCCAGGTCGCGCCCCTCGCGAGCGTGCGCGTCTGCCGGGACATTGTCAGTGGCGTATCGCTTGGGTACGGATATGTCAATTTCTACTCACGCGGGGAAGGTACGTATGTGCTCGCCTCTAGTTAGTTCCTATAATTAATGTGTATAGATCCTATAATCTTCCTAGCTAGTGTTAGTTTTGATCGCGTGTTATGGTATACATCTTAATACACAGTGTGTGCTGAGTTTATGTTCTCAGATTTAATTTGGAGAGGTTGAGGTGATCAGGGTTTACGTCGCTATGAATGAATCTTAATTATCTAGTAGTTATTAAAATAATATGATGGAACCAGGGGTTGGGTCATGGATCTTGTGGTTTCTAGTTTTGATCTGGTATATAAATTCAATGATTTTACTTATTGCTCACACTCTACAAATTTCTTATTAGAGCTTTGTGTTGCTGCCAGCTATTTTTTTTCGCGATCACGCCCGTCCCTGGACGCGTTTTTCATTCAGCAGAGAAGAGTCCACCCAAAACAAACAGCAAGTCTAGTAACCAAGGTTACCGCAATGAACGAAAATAAAGGATCCTCACCCCTCCGCTCAGAACAAATGGCGTACTAAGGTGTACTACATCATAACAAGATGGCGTCCTAACAACTGCATACGATCATCCAGCCAGAAGCGCGGCTAGGTGCCGATTACCGGCGACACACCACAACTCCGCTTCCTCCTGGATCGCCAATGCCAACCGTCCCGCCTGCGTGATAGTTCCATCAAATGTTTTGCCATTTCGCTCCTTCCATAATCGCCAGCACACAAGAAAGACGAAAGAATCAAAGCCCCTTCGCCGGACACGGGGGGTCATCTTCCTCGTGCGCAACCACCACTGGATCACACGCTCCTCCAAGCCAAAGTCCAGACCGTGCAGACCAAGCCATGTGAAGCAACAGTGCCATACCTCCCTGCTGTACACGCACCCTACCAGGATATGGTCGATGGTCTCACAGCCCTGGTCGCAAAGGATGCACGTACTCGTCGCCTGCAGTCCGTTCCTGAACCGTCGCTCAGCCGTCCAGCAGCGGCCGTGCAGCACAAGCCAAAAGAAGAAGCGAACGCGCGGCGGCGCCATGGTCTTCCAAATTTGCTTGGCACCCAGCAGAATGGTCGACCCAAAGAACATTGTGCCATACGCCGACGCAGCCGAGTAACTCTGGTCCGGTGAGAACGTCCAAGAAAAAGTGTCAGGTCGGTCCTAGAGCTCCACCTGATCAAGAACGTCGTAGAGCGCAGCAACCTCAATCACCAGTTGCATCGTAGCAGCCCTAGATATGTGCTGTACCCAAGCATAGCCAGACAGGGCCTCGGCGACTGTGGCCATTCTCCTCCTTGGCCGCACCGCCGCGAAGACCGTCGGCGCAATGTGCTGGATACTCTTCCCATCAAGCCAGCGGTCCGTCCAGAAGAACACAGACGTGCCATTGCCCACCAAAATTTTCATTGCCGCATAAGCAAGGGCCAAGACCCCACGCTCTGACGTCCTTGGCGCCCACCCTTGGAGCCGGTCCTGCCAGACCCAACGTGCACGGAACGCCATGCCAGCACGCCTCAAATCGGTGATGCCCAACCCACCCAACTCCTTGGGCAAGCATACTGTCGGCCATGCCACCTTGCATTTCCCACCAGCCACTGAGGACGCACCCGCCCAAATGAATCCGCGCCTGAGCTTGTCGATGGCCTCAATCGCCCAAGGCGAGAGCGCCAAAGCTATAGCCGTATGGACGGGTATGGCGGAGAGAGTGGCCTTGGCCAGCGCCGTGCGTCCAGCAACGTTGAGCAGCCCGCCCTTCCAAGCGGGGATACGAGCCGCCACCTTGTCAACGAGTGCCTGCTCATCAGCTCGCCTCAGGCGGAACACTGATAGCGGGATCCCAAGGTAGCGTACTGGGAACTCAGCCACCCCACATGCCAAGACCTCCTGCACACGTTGCATATCCAACTTAGTACAGTGCATGGGGGTGGCAACGCTCTTGTCCAGGTTGGAGAAGAGGTCTGAAGCTAGCCCAAAGATCCGAAGGATGGCCTTGATCGCCTGTAGGTCTGTCTCCCCAGGCGAGACAAAAATGACCACGTCGTCCGCGTACAGGCTCACCCAGGAGCCCTCCAACGCCTGAATCGGTGAGAGAAGCCCCTGGTCCTCCGCCCAGCTGAAACATCTATTGAGCACCTCCATGGCCAGGACAAACAGCAACGGCGACAGAGGATCGCCCTGGCGTAGCCCACGGGCATGACATATACGGCGGCCCGACCTACCATTGAGCAGGATTCTAGTGCTGGCCGTCGACAACACCGCGGACACCCAGTTTCTCCATCTCCTCGTAAATCACATGTGCTCCAGGATGTCCAGGATAAAACACCAGGCCACATTGTTGAACGCCTTGGCGATGTCAATCTTCAGAAGCACACATGGTGTGTCGTGTGTGAGCCCTGTGAATGGCTCTACAATTGAGCTGTACCGCTCTGAAGTTGTCGTGGATGCTCCGTCCTCGAATGAACGCTCTCTGATTCGGCTGTACCAGCCTGCTATTTATGCTAGAATAAATTATATACTCTCTTCTTGGTGGACAAAATGTTAAGCTTTGATTATCAGTTATATGACAATGATTTTACTTTCTTTTGCTTTAAAGACTATGCCTTTGTAATTAGAAAAGTCTGAAATCTCGATTGATGATTTGCATATTGCTCACACTCTACAAATTGCTTATTAGAACTTTGTGCTGCTGATAAATAATATACTCTCTTCTTGGTGGACAAAATGTTAAGCTTTGATTATCAATTATATGATATATTATGCAATTTTAATGTGAAAGCATAGAATGATATTGACCAGTATATCTATGAATTAAGTTTATTACACTTTGGACTATGATTACTTGCAGCTATGAATTAAGTTTATTATAACTTGGACTATGATTACTTGCAGCTACTCGTGCACTAGAAGCTTTGAATTTTACCCCATTGAGTGGAAAGTATATCCGGGTTATGTTCTCCAACCGGGATCCAAGCCTGCGTAAAAGTGGACGTGCTAACTTGTTTGTAAAAAATCTTGAGCCTAACTTTGGTAGCAAGAACCTGTATGAGATCTTCTCCTCCTTTGGCACCATATTATCATGCAAGGTGGCCACTGATTCAGTTGGTCAGTCAAAAGGGTATGGTTTTGTACAATATGAGACTGAGGAATCTGCTCAAGATGCAATTAACCGACTTAATGGTATGCTAGCAAATGACAGAGAAATGTTTGTGGGCCGACACATGCGTCGTCGGAATAGAGAAGTCAAGTTCACAAATGTATATATAAAGAACTTGCCCACTGAATTCAATGATGATGATCTTCGCCAAAAGTTTGCACCATTTGGTGAAATTACAAGTGCTGTGGTCATGAGGGATGTTAATGGTGTCTCCAAATGTTTCGGTTTTGTAAATTTTGAAAAAACCAGAATGTGCTATAGAAGCAGTTAAGAAGGCCAACGGAAAGGCCATTAATGATAAGACCTTATATGTTGGAAGGGCTCAAAAGAAGGCAGAAAGACAAGCTGAGCTAAAATAAAATTTGAACAAGCAAGCAGAGATAAGAAAGTTGACAAGCCTAATGGTATTAATTTGTACTTGAAGAACATTGATGATAGTATAAATGACGAAGGATTACAAAATTTATTTGAAGAATTTGGTCAAGTAGATTCATGCAAGGTACTTCTATTATTATATTTCAATTGCTAAATTTCTATTTTGTTCTTTTTGTTATTGAAGCATTTTCTAAAGAAGAAAAAAGTTATACTTCTACTTTTAGTATTCGATCTATTCAGTGATTGATAATTGTTTAGGTCATGGTTGATGCTCAAGGAAGGAGCAAGGGTTCAGGATTTGTGTCGTTTGCTACTGCTGAAGCTGGCCATAGTGCGGTAAGTTGATACTAATTGACTTTTGTTGTAAGATTTAGTGTTTGATGTTTTTAAAATCTAAATCTACTATGGTAAACCACATGTCAGATAAATGGAATGAATGGTAGGATTGTTGGAAAGAAACCGCTCTACGTTGGTTTAGCTCAACCTAAGGAGGAAAGAAGAGCCATGCTAATGGTATGTAACCTTGTGTTTACTATCGTGGTTTATTTTTTCTTAATATTACCCTCACCTTTACATTGTCTCTCTCCTTAATGTGGCTATGTTGTTTTAGATCTTTAGTATTGATTATATACCTTTGTAATTTTATTAAGGCCCCCTCTCCAGTCCCATTCTACACTTTCCCTACTCACCTCATCCTCTAAAAAATTCTAGAAAGTCGTGATATTTCTATGCCATACCAACGGCATTGTTGTATGGTACTTCCTCCATACTAAAAAAATAAAGTCGTTTTGGACAATGTTTGGGTCAAACATTGAAAATATAAATCATGAATAACTTTTAAGTTGTTGAGTTTGAAAATATGAGAATCATATGAATAGATTTGTCTTGAAAAATACTTTCATAAAAATATACATATATCAATTTTTGATAAATATTTTTATAAAAATAAGGAGTCAAAGTATGCTTTGAAGACAGTGTCGCTGTCTAAACCGACTTTATTTTTTTAGCACGGAGGGAGTATCTATAATATATCATATGAGTATTCTCCAAGTACTTTAGTATTGGTGTGTGCGCCCAAAATTTCTTCATGAACAGGAAATTGAGATTGACCTCAATTTTGCTAGGCACATTTCGCTCAACGTCACCTGGCAATGGCAGCTTCTCCATATGCCGGGCCTCAGCAGGTTTATTTTGGTCACCCTGCATCTGGCCTGATCCCACCTCAGGGTGCAGTCTTTGGGTTTCCGCAACACTTCGTTCCAGGAATGGGGCCTGTCTCTCCAGTTATGATGCCACACAACATGCAGAGATCAAGGTATCCTGGCCAGAGGATGGGTGGTCCTGGTGCATATCGGCAGCAGCAGGCGGTATGTCCGTCAAGGAAAATCATCATAGGATTCATCGGTCTTTTTATTACCAATCATGTCTGGCATTCCATGTTGTTCTTCTGCTAATAGTGCTTTCGTCTCTTTTTCAGATGATCCACGCAAATGCCAATCACAGCATCATGTACATGCCTAATGCCAGACACGGGGCTTACCCTGCAATGCTGCCTCAGGGCTTCCCAAGTGCCATGGTGTCGCAGCAACACGATGGCAGCAGCATAACTCATGCTGTAGCATCCGCTGGCCCGGCAGAGCAACAGCAGGTAATACTGGTTTCACTCACCATTCTGTCTTTAACACATCCACAAATCTTAAAGTGCTTCAAGCCTTCAACATATCCACAAACTTTCAAGTGCTTATTACAAGTTTCTGAATCGAGTTAGCCATGTCGACCATGAGCTATAGCATTGCTGATATCTCGTGGCAGATTAAGATTTTTGTAGTGCCACTAGAAGTACATCATTGATGAAATCCATGCTAACATGGGCCTTTGTTCTTTTCATCGTGTACAGATTCTTGGCAACAAGTTGTACGCGCTTGTCGAACAGCTCGAGCATGATCACGCTGGCAAAGTGACCGGAATGCTGCTCGAGATGGACAAGGTCGAGATCCTACAGCTGTTGCAATCTCCGGAGGTTCTCCGGGCCAAAGTCCGTGAAGCCATGGCTGTTCTACAGCGAACCAAAGCCGGAGGCTCAGCCGATCCTGCTGCTACAATCTCCAAAGCCGGAGACTCAACCGATTCTGCTGCTGCCGTCGCCAGAGCCGGAGGCTCAGCCGATTCTGCTGCTGCCGTCGTCGCCGCACCAACCGTGAACGCCTGAGCGATTGACGAGCTCGCATGACAGTAAAGATTATCAGTTCTTGCGCTGGTCTGGACTCTGGACATGCCTAGATTTGCTAATTTGTAGCTGAACCTTCTTGTCTCGTAGTTGATTTGTGCTAGGTTACTCTTGGTTTATCAGTTATCAAACCGTAGATTAAACTTCAATGCAATCTTTGTCTCCAATTCTTCTTTTTGAGTAAAATTAGGCTGCAATGAGACTCCATATCTGAGATATATGATGCTCAAGCTATACAAAAAGATTGGAGATGCGCAGCCAATGAGCCAAACGCCTACAGTTAAATCTTTTTCAGTTTTGGCTAACCTTGAAACTCAAAGCTAAGGGGTCCGTTTCAAAGAATTCAGTCTATAATTCCCAGTTTAACTACTGCTTGTGTGCTGCATAAATGCCAGCACATGTCTGGTGAGTGGACGAACGCTTAACCTCATGGCGTCGATGCTTAATAGAGCCTGAGATTTACAGGTACCATAAAAAACAGTCCTGAAAAAAGGTCCACATATATATACAGTAGAGAACACCAAAGACCTCTCTTCCGCAACAGAAAACCAGAGCCAGAGTGATGGTGCATAGAGCTTCATAATAATCATTTGTAGGAACAAAAATCACTGCACCTTTATCTAAGCCTGCGATTTGACGCTCAAGCCTAAGCTCTCGCTGCTCGCCCACCCATCCTGCACTTGCATGGAGTACTGCAGGTTCCAGAGTACGTCGTCACTGGAAGGCCGGTCGCTTGGGTTAGCAGCCGTGCAGTTGAGGGCTATCTCGGCGACTGTGCTCAGGGAGTCCACTGCAAAAGTACCATGGATCGCCGGGTCTGCCATGTCTTTCAGCCTGTCTGGGTCTTCCGTCAGGGCCTTGCTTAGCTGCAAATCGTCAAGATAAACGAAGTTATAGTAATGTTGGTGGGAAATACAAACTCATTGTTATTCTCTGGAAATGGAGCTTGAGTTTAACCTGAGCTTTCAGGGACTCTAGTTGGCTTTGGGACTCTGTTGGTTTGCCTGTGATCACCTCCAGGAGAATTAGGCCAATCTGGTAGATGTCTTGCTTGTCACCTTGTTCCGCATTGTGAGCACTAGAGAGCAGAAAGAATCAGGTTGGTTTATTCAATGCAAGAAAATTGTGTTACTAATTCGTTCTAGAAACTGATTGGTAACCAAACAAGTAACAACCAATTCAAAAAAAAAAACAAGTAACAACCAATCACTTGGCTTGTGTTTATTCATATAACTAACTAGAAGGATACCCCGCACGTTGTGGGAATTACGATTGATTTAGAATGAAATTCAACTACATATAATTACTTATATCAAGGAATAAACTATTTTAATGTTAATGGATGGCGTGACACGCTGATGTGTACAACTAAATTGCATGTTAGTGGATGATGTGTCTTGTTGACATGTATATCATAATTGCATATGCTAGTGGGTTGTAATTGCATATAATAGTGGACTTGCTGAGGTGGACAGTTTGCATGTGGAGGCTAAACTCTAGTGGGGTTTAGGATTATAAGAGATATAGATAACCACTAGATACAGATCTAGTTAATTATGTGGAGATGCCTCTCTCTTTCCACCAGGCAACATGGACAACATACCTGCCAATATCATTATCTTCATGGACAGCAAATGGGGTCTCTGAGAAGATCTGCAAGATAGGAACAGTTACAACTTAGCTATCAGGCAGGCAAAATGTGGAACCTCACCAATCATTTGAACTCACCTTGCCGTTCTTGCTAGTTGATATCATTGGAAGACTGAAGTCGTTGATCTTCGATGTGAGGGTCTTGTCGAGCAGGATATTTTCTATGTTGAGATTATTCTGCACGATCCCTGGAGCAGTCACATTATGCAAAAACTGAACCCCTCTCGCAACACCAATGGCAGCAGAAACCCGTTGTGGCCATTTCAGCATTTCACGTTTCCTCCACTCTGTAAAATCAGTCAAAACATAAGTTGGGAGTCATGCAGATATTCAGTTATATAACTACATGTATGACAGCGTTCATTGTAGGTTCCATACCAGTAAGGTGACTTCTTAAAGATCCATTTGTTACACATTCAGAAATGAGGTATATATTAGGATTCTCCTGATCACTGACAATGCAATGACCAATGATGCTGACCAAATGACGGTGCCGAAGCTTAGAAATAATCTCCATGTATTGGACAAGGCTCTGGAGGGAGTACTTCGGCTTCAGCCTCAAACATCTAACCAGTACTCGTGAACCATCTTGAAGCTGACCATTATAATGCTACAAAAGCAAGGCACATATAAAAGAACCGAAATTAGTCTTCACAATAATTCTAGCATAAAGCTGTACAGCTGATGACAAGGATGTGACAGAAGGGTAAGGCCAACATGGCAACATTAATTGTTGATGCAAAATATCAAAATACGCATAATACCCAGAATAAAATGGACAAAACAGCAATCAATCACTAGGGCTGCAAGCCTGGACATACTATGTGTAAGATACATCTAACCATAATAATATATGCAAGTGAATTGAGCCTCAAGTTCACTTAGGCCCGTTTAACAAGGTTCCAAAAGACTTTTGGCTTCTTGCTACAGTGCACGAAGAACCGGAGCCAGAGCTGGCCAGAGACCCACCAGACGGGGCCTTAGACACTGATAAATACTACTAACTCCATCCCAAAATAAGGGGTTCTGGTTATGCTCATGTCCTAGGAGCATAGCCAGAATCCCTTGTATTCTGGGACAGAGTAGTAGTAACTATTAGAACAAATTTCAATTTGCTCCCATTTGGATACATGTTTTGTACGTTTAATTAGAAGCTGATACACCTCCAAACAAAAGCTTGAATAATATATCAGTGAAAGGTACTTTTAAATAACCTCCCCAAAGCCTTTGATTATCAAATGTCTAAAGCAGCCAAAACGCAACACAATTGGACAATAATTGGCAGTATACAGTTGTACTCTGCCATGAGCGTCCCTACTGCAGTGGACCATTTGCGAAGTTTGTAGCCTAGTATCCTAGCAGAACTAAGCATTGTTTAAACAAAATGGTGAAGATGAATCAATTTAAATGTAAACTCACACGACCAGTCGATCACACTACTGAAATAGAGTAAAACATTCTGCAGAGTAAGCAGGACTTCATTTATGATAGACAGAATCCATTACTGCATACCTGCGCAAGAGGACTAGCCTTGATTAGGTTGGAGGAACTGAAATTGTCAGTTGCTTCTTGGAGCTCCTCCAGTGTACACACTCGGTAGACTGGTACTTCCAGTGTATTCACCCTTGCAGCTTGTGATGCATGTCCTGTCAAAATGGAGACCATATTAGAATGCGAAATGAAAACTTCAAAAATATTAACGTCGCTAAATTGATTTACTGTTAAAGCAACTGTTCATTGTTTTCTTTTCCTTTATTGGTTGATTGACTTTGAAGCCTTTTACTTTCTCAAAGTCATCTCTGAAGTAAGGAATAAAGATCCATCATCCCATGTTTCAAAAGCTCAGGGTCTAAGTAAGATCCACATATAGTACATCAAGCAAAGTTTCCCAATTCATTGACTAAAGCGAGTAGACTTTATTCACCAAATTAACAAACGTAGGCATATGAAAATGGGAGAAAGCAGCTAGATGGTGAAAGGCGCTAGTGGTTTGATTCTATACTGTTCCTTTGTACCACTAATCATAGATCACTCGTTCATGTTCCCTTTTCATTTTAAATATACTAGTACAAGCTAAGAATCGCACTAATAACTGAAGAAAAAAAGAACTGAGACGATCAATTCAATTATGCAAATGAATTTCTCCTCTTACTCTTATCAGCAGGAGTAATAATCTTCTGGGTTGCCTTAGCCGGAGCCTTCCATCCATCCGCCTTCTTGGTCGGTGTCGCCGAAGGCGACTTGGGCAGGATGGTCGCCTCCGAACGCTGCTGCCTCCTCGCCCTCCT
Source organism: Saccharum hybrid cultivar R570 (assembly GCA_038087645.1). NCBI lineage: Eukaryota > Viridiplantae > Streptophyta > Magnoliopsida > Poales > Poaceae > Saccharum > Saccharum hybrid cultivar. The sequence continues at coordinate 1,988,511 of JAQSUU010000810.1, forward strand.
CAGGACCACCACCGTGGCCAGCGCAATCAGCAATGCGGCACCAACGACGCTGCCGGCAATCGCGAGAACCATCCCGATCTCGTGGCCCTTCCCCCTCCCCTGCCCTCCTCCTCCTCCTCCGTTCCCCTGCGGCGGCGGCAGCACGGCGGCCAGCGCGCCGGGGTTGCAGAACGAGCTGGCCCGCTGCTGCTTGGCGTCGGCGAAGCAGTTGCCAGCGACGAGGACCGTACGCGCCGAGGAGTTGCCCCGCATGCACGGCGGGCGTGCCCCAGTGAGCAGGTTCGCCGAAACGTCGACGAACGCCAGCGCGTCCGCGCAAGCCGTGGTCGCGGGGAGCTGGCCCGCCAGCCGGTTGCGGGAGAGGTTGATGTACCGCAGCGCCGGGAGCGCGAAGATGGAGGAAGGGATCCAACCCTGCAGCCGGTTCCCGGACACGTCCAAGTACTGGAGCTGGCCGAGCGAGCTCACCACCCGCGCCGGGATACTCCCGGTGAAGTTGTTGTCGTCCAGGACGAGGCGCACGACCGCCTTCCCGACGTCCGGGAACCCCGGTCCCAGGCGGTTGTGCGACACGTCGAGCTCCTCGAGGAACTGGAGCCCGGCGAGGGACGGCACGGAGCCGTTGAGCCAGTTCCACGACAGCACGAGGCTCTGCAGCGAGTAGAGCCGCGCGACGTCGTCGGGGACGCCGCCGTAGAAGTAGTTGGAGCTGAGGTTGAGCTGCTGCAGCGCCTGGAGGCGGCGGAGCTTGGCGCCCGGGAGCGGGCCCCAGGCGCCGAGCGCGACGAGCGAGAGCCGGGCCAGCGCCGGGAACCGGGTGAGCGTGGTGAAGAGAGCCTCGGAGGAGAAGCTGGCGGGGAGCGCGGCGCGCCAGGCCGCGTCCGGGTCGCGGTCGCCGAGGACCGAGAGCGCCGTGACCTGGCCGCCCTCGCAGGCGACGGCGAGCGACGGCGTGGGCGGCAGCGCGCAGGGGTCCGGCGCCCCGCGCAGCGGCTCCAGCGCCGGCGGGTAGAACAGCAGGCGGCGCACCCGGAGCAGCGCCTTGGCCTGCGACGACGCCAGCGGCTGCGGCTGCGCGGACGCGAGGGTGGCAATGCTGGCGGCGGCGCAGGTGAGCACCAGGAGGAGGAGCAGCGCGGTGGCGTTGGGAGGGGAAGGCGAGGAGGGAGCCATCGTGTCGTGTGTCTGAGACGGTTGTCACGGCTGTGGACAGGGGTGGCCGGGGAATGTCGAAGCTAGAGACAGAGGGAGAGGAAGGGGTTACTGGTCAGTGTGACTCAGTGGGGGGAGGAGGAAGGCATGGGAGGCAGGTGGTGGAGTGGAGGTCGCCATGGATGACCGAGCAGCGCGAGTAGTGCTCTCCAGCCGAACTTGCAGTGGGGACGGCGACGGTCGCACTAACGCTAGCAGCAGCCTTGCACTGTGTGGTTTGTCGTCTGTTCCCTCGCGTCTGGCTATAGGACTCTCTGACGCGTGGGGCCGCCTGCTCGGGTGGGATACCGGTGGCAGTGAGGCGGTGGGCCGGGCCCGCGGAAGACGTGGCGTCGCGGAATGGATGGCTTGCGTGAACGCGTGGGACCGTACGTCGGGCAGATCCCATCTGGCCTGACGGCAGAAACGAAGGAAGTGGTGGGGCGTTTCACTGGTGTGTGGATCCCTGGTGGTAGTCCGAGCCCACATGTCAGTGCCAGGTGGCTGTTGTATTTATTAAAGTGTCCGGGCCTCAGAGGAATTAAAACTGGCCTCTGCTGTGTGGTCTGTGCAGTAGTGAAAACGATGCGTGGCTCCAAGGACGGTGCGGAACACAAGGCGGAGCCCGAAGCATGCCGCCGCGTATCGTGGCGGCCGGCCGGGCGGCTTGTCCTTGGCAAGGCCAGTTTCTTCGGCAACCGCACCCCCGCAGGCCGCGAGAATCCGCTGGGCCTGGGCATCGTCACCCACGATTCGCAGAAGAGAAATGCGGCGAACGATGTTCTCCAAAAGTCAGAGCGAGGTGCGACGACTCACGACTTGGCCCGCGCAATCGCGGCCACACGCGATGGAATGCCAGCGCAGCCACCACTAGCAATGCAATGCAATGCACACAGCACACATGGCTCGTCGCATCGCACAGTCCACTCCTCGGCAAGGCATGGACCATGGACTGGAGTGGAGCGCACCGAACTTCCACGTGACGAGTGTTTAGTTTGTGAAAATTTTTAGCCTTTGGCTACCATAGTACTTTTGTTTATATTTATCAATTAGTATCCAATTATAAACTAATTAGATTTAAAAGATTTGTCTCGTAGTTTTCTACCAAACTGTATAATTAGTTTTTTTCTTCTACATTTAATACTTCACACATGTGTCAAACATTCGACGTGACAAATAAATCTTGAAAATTTTTGGAAACTAAGCATGGCCAATCGATCGAGTACTACGAAAGGGCACTGAGGCTGTGTTTACTTTCTCAAAAAAAAGTACTGTGCAAACAAAAGATTCTCCGTCACATCAAACTTGCGATACATGTATGGAGTACTAAATGTAGATGAAATAAAAAACTAATTGTACAGCTTGGTTGTACTTTGCGAGACGAACGTTTTGAACCTAATTAGTCAACGGTTGGACATTATTTGCCAAATAAAACCAAAACGTGCTACAATACTTTTTTTACACCTTTTTACATATTTTTACCCAACCAAACACAGCCTGAACTGCTCTCCTGCTCATGCTTGGAACTTGGACTTGGATGGATTGCTGCTATATTGCTTCGATTTTCCTCGTCGCCTTTGCTGAAAACCCAAGCTGCGTGCCGCAGCAGCCGCAGCGCCACGACGGGGCCCGCCGAGTACCGGGGTCAAACGCGTCAGACCGGCCGGCTAGCGTTGATTCCTTCCGCGGCGGATCAGTGCGAGAACTGGCACGATTTGGCAGTAACCGGCTTGCAATCGGCTGTTAGTTACAGGCGACGACAGGGGTTTGAGTGGATTTGGTGAGGGGCGCATGTGTTCGTTATGCTTCGGGGATTGCGAAAGCCGGAAGATCGTATCAGAGTCCAAAGAGATTAGGTTGCTTAACACCTGATGACGCGGGACTTTACCTGCAAAGTATTGTACTGTGCTGTTTTTTTTTGAAACGATATTGTACTGTGCTGTTAAACTGGATTCAAATGCATGTAAAAAAAAACACATCCTTCGACACCACATCAGCAAATTAAAAATCAGGTTTAGAAACAATTCGAGGGATAAAATTCTTTGGTTTGGATACTTGAAATGCCAAAGTAGTCGGATATTTGAATTTGGGAGCTAAAATATGACTAATTCAAGGACCAAAAATGGACTTCCTCCTATAAAAACCTAGATTAGATGGATATTTATGCTTGCTTTTCATAAAACTAAACGCTCAGTTACTAACAGAAAATACTATCGGGCTGTGGAAGATCTTAAGCTCAACCGTATACTCACTACTTGAGGTAAGACTCAGGTTGTGCCAATTAAGTGCGGGACATGGCATTGATCTTTTAGGGAATCCTCAACGAGCATTTGCAAATCGGCTGTCGATTGGAAATTAAAAAAAAGGAAAAAAACAGCATTATGGGAGTGGGCTGTGCTATAAGAGATGGTGAGTGTGCGGGGGAATGTGCGAGCTAGGCGATGAGTTCGTCGCTGGTGACTGTGGTTTTCCCATTCTCTCTCCTGCCACGTAGGCAAATAGCTAGCGAGTTGAGTCTTGCTGTGAACGCCCTTAGTACGATGAAAACACATCACTGCACACAAAAAGCTAGGATCCTAGGATCGCGCCGTGCTTAGGATATGGATGGCATAACACAAAATAGTATATAAGAACATCTACGATACACAACTTTCTAGTATTTATTGTACTAACTTTCATCTGATTCTAATGGATTGTGACAATGGCTTAAACTTTTATGAAAATAACATGTATAAAATATATATTTTTTCTGTATATCAAGCAAACAAAGAAAACAAGCAAGGTTGTCTTTGAGAAGATATGACACGAAAGCATACCCACATGTCTTGGACCATGCTTATGCCAAAGAAAAACTCATACCTAAAAGTAATAGTCCGAAGCAACACGAAACACGTGAGAACTTAGACCATATCAGCACAGGATGGTCCAAAGTCCCAACTCTACTTGCTACTCAACTCAACATCTATCGGAGAAATTTACTAACAGGGGCAACAATCTTTCGCTGGTTTATTTAGTTGTCAAGAAACAAAATTGTTTTTGACAATTGTAACCTAAACTTTGTGCAGGTCTTACTCCGAGGAACTTAATAGCTCTGTCATTGGAGTCAATTGCAACGTTGTGATGATAAGAAAGAAACACATCGCTTGTCATACATTGCAGACTACAGTAATTGCCTTTTTCACCTCTCATGGGTGGCCTTAAGTCTTTAGGCTTATAAACTAAGTTTCTTTGACGTATAAGACCGCTTTTGTTTTAAGCATTTATGTCCGGTAATAACTTTGGTCCGATTCCTCACTTGTGGAGGGATCAGGCCGACGTTGTTCCATTATTGAAAAAAAGATCTATATCGGAGAAAGATGTGCACTCCTTGGATACGTTGAGTGCGCCTTGACTAAAGGCTAAAAGAGCTGCGCTAACGCATACGGAGGGCGCTGTCATACACGTGAACCGATGAAACGACCATCAACCATGTGATGACGCTGCAAATCACCGAATGGGTAGTCATACGTCAAAACCATCGCAGTCTTATTTGTGCTCCAAATTTATTTTTTTAGCATCTTGTACGTATCACTAATAAAAAAATGTTTTAGGATACATGTCTGTAATGGCCTAATGGGTATTTTTTGGTGTCACCTCTCTAAACGGGTATTAGCTCGTCTCAATTATTCATTTACACCATTAAACTACTAATAAATTAAAGAAAATTCACTAAAGTGACTATCTCTACAAATAGTTGTTTTCAGAGGCTAGCTTTTGGAAAGGGCCGCCTCTAAAAATTTAACACATGCAACACTCTTAGAAGAACACTTTTAAAAATAGTTGTCTAAAAAAGATTAATAACTTTTCATATGCGAAGTCGGATAAAAATAAATTTTATACCAAAATTGTAGAGCTCGACGTGATGTACAATTTTCTAGTTGACAAGTTTTTTTATTTGAAACTATTTGGAGTCCTAAAATTTTATTTAAAGTTCTCAGATTTTTGAAACTCAAAATTTAGAACTTTTAAGAAGCCTCGGATATTGGTATGGTCCAAAAACTGTAGTTCTACCTATAAATTAATTGTTAAGTAAGCTTTATATTTGCAATAGTTTAGAGTACATGAGTTCTTTTTTATTTCTAAGACTTTGAAATTATAAATTTAAAATTCTTGAACGACCTCTCATGTTAATTAATATAGTGTATACTGAAGTTGTAGTTCTCAGCACGATCTATAATTAAGTTGTTAGTTGAAAAAAATGTTTTAAATTATTTAAGGTAACAAATATTAATATTAAATAATTAGATTTTAAGATTCAATTTTCTGATTTTTTCAAACGCTCTAGTATGGGACATGCCAATATTAAAATTATTATGCTCGACGAGATCCATACTTTATAGATAAAACGTCTTTTATGAGAACATTTAGAGATCAAAATATTCATACAAGATTTCTAAAGAGTAATATAAAAGGATAACATTTTTTCTAGTCTCGGTGCGGCCTAGCTAGGAGGGGTCTTGTCTAGGGGTTTAAAAGACGTGTTACTATTTTCTTAATTGTTTTTTGGTTTTCTAAAAATATTTAATTGATGGGTATTCGTCTTAAAAAGTCAGTCACTGAGACGGTCGGACGCTTGTCTCTTTAAATGTAAAAAAAAAAAAACCGCTCCATCCGTATATGGGTTTGGCATTTTCTCGGCCAATCTCTGCGGCTCTGCCTTAAAAAATGGCAAAAAGATTATGAATTTGCCTCAGGCGTAATAAACAACACACGCTGCAACTAAGTGTTCTGAATTTTTTCAGAGCATGTGGTCGCATTGAAGTACGATAACACCACTTTGACTGTTTGCCTCAGGGGTTACAGGATTAAACAACACACGCTGCAACTAGCTGCCCTGAATTTTTCAGAGTATGTGCATGGTCGCATGAAGTACGGTAACACTACCGTGACTGGATACAGTATACTATTATAACATTATGGCATGTTAGCAGGGGCATATACAATACAATACCCCCAGAGATTTTTGGGGTTGGTCCCGTACTTATCCTGTTATTATCCGTAGATGGGTTTTGCCGTCATCGGATCTCCAAACATGACATGGTAAAGAACACGGCAAAGAGGGTCAAAGTAGTGAAAGAGTATACTACGCAACTATGTAAGTCCTATTTTCAAACCTTTCAGTGATGCATATAAGTTTTTTTTAAAAAAAAAGTTATGCATATAAGTTATTTATGCATATATATAACTTTGATAGATAGAGGGAGTATACCACTCGCGATTACGAGGATTAAGGCAGAGTGCTAGACATAGGAAAATGGAACGAACGTGACAGCCACTAGAAAACGGCACGCTGCGTCGAAATTCTTGTAGTGCGATTGATCTACGTAGACCCGAACTCGGCAGCGGCCAGACGCCCAGACCATGATTTGTGGACTTGTGGTCCGCTCCGATCCGATCCATGCAAAAGCTTTTTCTTTTTTCATCCGTGTGTCGGTGATGATGCGGACGGACGGATCTCGTTCGCTCGTCTCATAAGCCGTATTTTTTCAACCAATAAACAATTTTTTTTATAATAAATTAACGAACAATATTTTTAACCGTAACTTTTCAACCAAACGACGATGTCATAGATGGGCCCAGACTCTCGTGCCGTGGAGCCCGCGGCGGCAGCAGATAAGAGGCACGGCACGGCGGCACGAGGCCCAGCCTCCAGATCTCGCGTGCACAAGCACATAGGGAGAGCCCGCTGTCGCTGCACGCTTCATCATGCCATGCCCGCCGATGGCTTTAGCTGCCTAGCTGGTACGGCGAGACTGGGCTGCATCTGCATGGCCTGTTCCTCTCGTCTGTACCTGGGCTCATATAATTCTGATGCCACTCCACCCGCCCACTCTCCCACAGCTCTCACCCCCCGCTAAATCATAATCATTCGCGCATTTTGTAGTATGGATCGACGTAACGCTGATGTTGATGCGTCTCTGTGAACGGTATCATCAGATCCATAGATGGAGCTGCATTTAGCTGACGGAGATCGATGTCTTTCTGTAATCCGTCGTGCCCGTTGCTGTCATGCGTCAGTGGATGCCTGCAGGCCTGGATGGCTTAAACAGAGCAAAATTGAGCAGCGGAAACCCAGAGCGAACCCAGCCAGTATATCACCATGGTATTAGCAATTAACAACTTTTTATTAAAGGAAAACAAAGGATAAGTGTCAGGAGTCGGTAGCTTTGGCCTACACCCCCGTGGCCCGTCCGAACAGATAGATATTCGTCAGGGCCGCTCCACCAAACTCCCCTTGTTCGCTTGCGTTCCACTTCCGCAGCAACGAGCGGTGCTGCATCTGTTTCCATGCGGCACCGCCTTCACGGCTTCACACACACACACACACACACAAAAAGTCATTTTCCGGCGGCAGGACGCCGGTTCCCGTTGGCACCTCCTGTCCGTTACATTGGCCACCATCGTGTACTGCCTTGGATGTTTCTGTGCGCAGTGCGCTGCCCTTGTGCACTCATCATGCACACGGCCTGTCGGTTTCGCGAGTCCGATCTCTGGTAGGTGCGCGCAACCCTCGCTGGATCATGACGTCGCAACCGATCGCGGTGGCGCGTTTGGCATCGCATGAGGTTGATGGGCGGCCACGTTTCCGGCATGTCGTGCTGTTGGCACACCTGACCTTAATCATCTTCCAGCTCTGCTATCAGATTCAAATACCAAACGCGCTCCAAATGAGAGTAAAAACTATCGGTTTTGGACCCCGAGAATTCATCCCATTTCCTCATGGATGGAATTGAGCTAGCACTTCCTGCGAAATGCCAGCATTCTGAATGGAGACATTGATGTACATGAAGGAATGTTTTATTAAGCGAGATCAGAACCAGCATCCTGCGTGCTCTGCTCTGGATTCTGTCGAAGATGGATACAAGGCCTGGTTCAGATGGCAAGTTTTTTGAATTTTTGCTACTGTAGTATTTTCGTTTATATTTAACAATTAATGCCTAATCATAGACTAATTAGGCTTAAAAGATTCGTCTCGCAAATTACAGACAAACTGTACAATTAGTTATTTATTTTACCTACATTTAGTGCTCCATACATGTGTCTAAAGATTTAATGTGACGAAGAGAAAGTGTAAAAATTTGAAATTTAGAAGGAAACTAAACAAGGCCCGAAACCCACATGATCACACAGTACGTGCTCCTGCCCCAGTACGGCATGAGACGTGGACACACGTGCATGCATCCAGTTCAAGCATGCAAATTGAGGAAATGCAGAACAAACAGGCAGTATAAGCATTAACATAACACAAATATCAGGGAGGATCTTCTGGCCGGACGAATCGTGAGAATAGATAAATTCAACTATATTCAGATGCACAATTAGCACATGCAAAGCTGCAAACTTAACAAACGAATACAAGCAATCAACCACCCAGCGTCAACTCATGACGCATTGTTGAAGACAGTTTACGGTTCAGCAAACACACGGAGAGCTCCAGCAACATATTAACAATGCAAACCAAAATAAGCAACCACACACTAATACTTCATCTTCAGCGATAAAAAAAGGATTGAATCTGAAGTTGGTCCGGACCGGCTGTTCTAGATATCTTGGGCTATGGCAACATCCACTGCCATTTCAATATCGCCCTGCAGGCAAAGTAAATTGAATAGTTGATTAGTAGGATCAAAATAATAGCATGTTGCTGTCCTAAAAATGATCCAGTGATGTCAGTTGCTAGCTATATTTACCATGTTCTCTTTATCTTCATGGGTGATCTCCTTCACAACATCAACTGCAAAATACAAATAACTGTTAGCAAATGGAATAGCACACACTTGTGCCATGCTTACATTGCACAAGGATAGTTACCAGATTCCAGATTTGGAAGGGCTGACAAAGCCTCGCTATCTCCATTGCTAACTTCCTGCTGACCCTTGGCCTCTTTCTTGGTTTTCTTACCAGTGCTCTTGGCCTCTTTCCTGTTATAGGAGCCTCTGACCTTTGCATCAGGCTTCACTTTCTGAATGCTCTCTTTCTTTCCAGCTTCCTTACTTTCAGTAGCATCAGAGTTCAGTGACCTTGGCTTCAGGTTACCACTGGGTGACACACTGGTGGCAGCATGAGCAGCCTTGTCAGACTTTTTTGGTTGCTGTGAGGGCTCTGCAGAGATCTTCAACTTCTCGAAGTCCTCCACAATATCATAAACCTGAAGAACGTCCTTAACTGGGTCCTCCAATTCTGTGGCTAGGCCATGCCGGGATACATAGGACTTGAGTTCTTGCCTCATCCGGTCCAAAGGCTGTATAAAAACACGCAATATTCAATTCACATCTATGCAACAAACTTATTTAATAAAAAACAAAAGAAATATAGAAGAGATGCTCACCTCACATTCTGATTCAAGAGCAAGCCTAAAGAAGCCCAGAGAAACTGAGTGCTTCGAAGCAGCCTCTGCCAACCTGATCTGTGTCATCCAGTATGAGATTGAAGAAAGTGTGCTGAACTTGCGCCTTCTCATGGACATGGATGCTTCTGACGTCGGAGTATCAAACCTCCCCTGGCTGTCTGATCTCCTAGGCACCGGAGTGGTGACAGTTCCAGAAGGTGTTGGCCTTGGGCTAGCTCCTGGCTTGGTCTGTATTGAGTGCCTCCGTGGAGGTATGGCAGATTTCTCCTTCACAGAAAGGTCTAAACACATGCTCTTGCTGACATCTGAAGATGGTTTTGCCCTATATAAGGAATCAGATGAAAAATGCTCTATTAGAGCAAAATACTAGTAGCTCATATATAAATGTTAATTTGGAAGTTGAGGTGCCTAGCAAAAATTATAGACAATTGTAGGTAGACTGACATAACACCAAACAATCAGATGCTTAGTTTCGAAGCGATAGTCTGCACATCTACTGTCTTGAAGGCTGATCGATGGTCTTCCCATAGACTGCTTGAAGTATTGACAGCTCACTAGTTCAGCCTTGTGATGGGTAATGCACTAGTGCTCCTGAACAAATCAACGTGGAACAAAACAGACCTACTCGTACTACACCTAAGGTTGTACTGTATATGAAGGAGAGCCACAATGAAACAGCACATGATTACACCTCTCTAAATTAGCTCATAGACATTTACTAGGAGTTCACAGAATTGAGTTCACGAAATAGGCAAACTACAATATGGCAAGTGGGACTCCAGGATTATATCTGACAAATCTTATCAATTAGGCTCCATTCGGTTACAGCGGTACAACGCGAGGAACAGTTCCGGCCGTAAAAAGCTTACGAAAATTGAGTAACGAATCCGGCCGGAAATCGTTCCCAGGGGTCATTCCCCAGGAACCGAACGGGGCCTTAGGCAGCTGAAACTAAGAAGAATATAGATCTGTGCCTTTTAAACTATAGCAACCAGGCCTGCTTTACTGCTAATAGATTGCCAAAGTTGATTCCCCCCCCCCCCCCCCCCACAATATTCCTGGAATGGAATTGCACCTACAACCTTTGACACGTCAACAAATGCATCATTACTATATATATATAGTTTCATGTTGGCTATCATGGTCCCCATTTGGTCTCAAGAAAAACACGATCCGCAGCTACTTTCTGAACTAGGTAGGTGTGGCAAAAACCATCTGCGGAGCTATCATCCACTGTTCGAGAACTAGTTACTAATGGAGGGCTATGAGCATAATTGTAAGAATATATTCTGGTACTTTTAGCTAATCCTTCATGCTGTGAGAAAAAAACTGAAGTTGATTAGCGTCATTTGAACAGTCGCATCTCAGTAACCGTTGCAGCCAACAAACTGGCACTCAAAATAGGCACGTCCTAATCCTGTACAACAGAATTACTGCTAGTTCGTAACTATATTATCACATTCGAACAAAGCACGAAAATCGCGGATCCACGAGTGAAACAAGGTCGCCCCCATCGTGAAATGTGGAAAGGAAAAAGAGATGTTAGTAACATGAAAACGCACCGACGCGGAGCAGAGATAGTGGGAGGCGCATCCGCCGCCGGGGAAACGACCGCCGCCTTCCCCTTGCTCGCCGACCGCAGCGGGTAGCGCAGCTTTGACGCCCTCGCCGCAGACCCTTCACGGAAGATCAAACAAAATCATCATCGGCCGTCACACGCACGCACCCGCCTGAAAAATCCACCGGAACAAGATACAGAAATACGAATCCCCCGTACCGCCGCCAACCGATTGTTCGCCGGGAGTGGCCATCGAGTTCAAACCCCGCCGCCCGCTCGCGCACAACTACCACGGAGATTGAGGAAACCGGCGACGCGAGATGGAACTTTCGAGAGAGGTTTTTTGGGTTTGTGGGGTTTGAGGATTTCGTATCCGTATTTCGTTGTGGGCGAAAGAGGGAGCGTATAAATAACGGCGCCGCAGCCACGCACGGGTGGTACGCGTACCCGCGGGCCCCCGAGGGATAGCTGTCATGCCGGCGTGCGGGGCCTGTCGGTTTGTGTGTCCACCTGTCAGTGAGTGAGGGTGGTTAGAGTTGCGTGGCTTGCCGTATGAGAGGACGAGGAGCGGGGGAGTGGGGCCTGCCCACCCATCCCGCGGCGCCGTTTGAATCGCGAGGCGCGGGGCGGGAAAAGAGGGGGAAGAGGTCCTGGCCGTTGGCGAGGCCGCGAGGGCGTCGCGTCGGCGGCAGAATTTGGAAATTCGAATTGGAGTACGAGTCGATGGCGTTTCCTGATCTTGGCCTTGTTCGGGTGCCTGGTGGCCGGTGGCTGAGGCTGATTTATTGTGAGAGAAAAATATTGCTGATTAGCTGGTGGCTAGTGGCTGACACTGAACTGGTGTGAGAGAAAAACACTGCTGGCTGGCTGGCAACCAGCCAGCCAAACAAGGCCCTTATCAGTAGCGGGTTGGGCCGCAGAGAAGTTTGGCGAGGCAGGAAGAGACGGGTACGAGGGTTTAAGGGCTGTGGGCCCGTTTTCATTAGCTGGTGACAGACTGATAGGTGACAGACAGCCTCATCTGTTGACCAGGTTCGATAGCGGGCTTGTGCGTTGTTTTGCTGGACGAAAAGTTCTTCGGTTACACTGATGTTTTATGGGATACTAGAAGAAATGTTCGGATATTAATAAAAAAATTAATTACATAACTCGCTGTAAACTGTGAGATGAATTTATTAAACCTAATTAATTCATCATTAGTATATGTGTGTTACGGTAGCAATTATGACTAATAATAGACTAATTAGGCTTAAAAGATTCGTCTCGCGGTTTTCATGCAAACTGTACAATTAGTTTTTTTATCTAAATTTAATGTTTCATACATGTGTCCAAACATTCAATGTGACGGGGTAAAAGTTTCTGGTCCGGAAACTAAACAGGGCCGGTCCAACGAGTGGTGGGTGTGGAACCTGTAGAAATGTTTGTGATGGGCCGTGAGCCCTTAGCACTTTTAGCGCCTTAGGGTGTGTTCACTTCGCGAAAAGTAGGTGAAAAGTTACTGTAGCATCTTTCGTTGTTATTTGGCAAAATTTGTTCAATTATGGACTAACTAGGCTCAAAAGATTCGTCCCAACATTTACAGACAAACTATATAATTAGTTATCTTTTTTACCTATATTTAATGCTCCATGCATGCGTCCAAAGATTTTGGGTTGGGATGGGGAAGTGAACAAGGCCTTAAAGCAAGTTCAGTTTTATTTGCTCCAGCGCTATTTATAGCACTACTTATATTTTTTTAAGAGCATCTCCAAAAAAAATTAGCTAAAAATGCTTTCAAAATCTCCTAATTTAGCTATTATGTAAAAGAAAAAACACCCATGTAAAAACTAGACTAATCCAACAGCCTTTGTAAAAAATTTCCGTTCTTGCTATTTAAATCTGCCACGTCATGAGACCCAGTCATCTTCGGCAGCTGGTTGTGGCGTGCCGGCTTGAGCATGGCATCGAGCACCTTGTGCACGTCGTCTCCGCTACCGCCTGCAGCAGCCGTGAGTCCAGGGTTCATGTAGGCATTCGCTGGGCCACGCGAGCAATGTAGAGGACGAGCTGCTCGAGCTTGACCTTAATGGCGAGGAGCAGCAGCGAGCGATGGAGAAGACGAGTTGCTTGAGCTCAACCTTAATGGCGAGCAGCGGCGAGCAATGGATAATACGAGCTACTTGAGCTTGACCTTAATGGCGAGCAACGGCTGCTTCGGGGCATTTCGGCATTGCTGCACCTGCAAATGCTTGAGCACTGTGACGAGCGTATTCAATACTGGCATATTTAGCATTACAAAACGTTTTAGCCAATTTTATTGGAGATGCTCTATGATACGGAACCTACCGGCTAGGTATGCAAGTGGGTAGGCAATAGTGTTTTTTTGTCAGCTAACAAAATACAGTCAAGTGCCATTCTAGTTTATTTTTCCACTTTTCTCAAACTACGAAAATACCATTCTAGTTCATTTGATTCAATTTTGTGGGTCGATCCAATGACCCAAAATAGTTTGAACTTGCATCCTTGCTGCCGGCTTATATAAACTAGAAGAAGACTCCGAGCATTGCTGTGGGACTTTTTTAGAAATAAAATTGTTGCATGTATGAATTAAACATACATGTTGTTACTCCCTTCATTCCACAAAAAAATGTAATTATAGGATGCGTGTCTGTCAAACTAGCTTAAATTTGACCAAGTTTATAGTAAATAGTATTAACACTTATGCCTTCAAATAAATAGTATTAACACTATAACAATAAGCTAAAGTTGTTTGAAGCCCTGCTAAAAGGATAAAAAAATGCTTGAGTATTAGTATTTTGGCTTTTACTATACAACTAGACATACGCTATGTTTAGAACGAAAGAAGTAAAGTTCCCTGTTTAATTTGGGGACTTGATATAATCTGACTTGACAAGTTTCTCAAGGAGCTCTCCGAGATTCTCTAAGTAGTTTATTTGTTGTGAGTTTTCTTTTCTGCTAACTATTCGACTTAGGGTGTGTTTACTTTCCATGCAAACCCAAAATATTTCCTCTTTCACCCATCACATCGAATCTTTGGACGCATGTATGGAGTATTAAATGTAGGTAAAAAATAACTAATTGCATAGTTTATCTGTAAATGTCGAGACGAATCTTTTGAGCCTAGTTATTTCATGATTGGATAATATTTATCAAATAAAAATAAAAGATGCTACAGTAACTTTTCATCTACTTTTCACTAACTAAACACAGCCTTAGTTGTTTGAATAGGTTTGGTGAGATCTAAGAGCAGCTCCGGGCCTCGTTTAGTTTGAAAGTTTTTTCAACCCGATGAATAATACTACTTTCGTCTTATTTGACAAATATTGTTCAATCATGGACCAACTAGGCTCAAAAGATTCATCTCATGATTTCCAACTAAACTGTGTAATTAGTTATTTTTTTACCTACATTTAATACTCCATGCAAACGGCTAAAAATTGATGTGATACAGAGGGAGTGAAAAAACTTGGAATTTGGATAGCATTTAAACGAGGCCCGGTGTACTTCAAAATCGAACCGTGGTCTATGGCAAACGAATCGTCAACATTGGACCAGTGGAACCGAGGTCGTCAGAGTTAAAATCGGACTTTGCAGAACATCCGATCCGAGCGGATTATTTTAATCGACTCGGGCGCTGCGTCCATGCAAAGCAGCCGCGCATGCATGCTCCCTCCATGCCAGCTGCTGAGAGATACAATTTTTTATTATAGCATGCAGGCTCTACAAATTGATGTGCACAACAACGATCGAACTTTAGGCTGTGTTTAGTTGCCGAAAAGTTTTTGAGAAAATGTCACATTAAATATTTCGTGCGATGTCGGAAGGAGTTTTCGGATACTAATAAAAAACTAATTACATAGTTTGCCTGAAAACTGCGAGATGAATTTATTAAGCCTAATTAACCCGTCATTAGCACATTTGTTATTGTAGCATTTTAGTGTCAAATCACGGACTAATTAGGCTCAAAACGTTCGTCTCGCAATTTACACGCAAACTGTGCAATTAGTTTTTTATTTCGTCTATATTTAATACTCCATATATGTGCCGCAAAATTCGTTACTGTAGTTTTTCGTGAAAAGTTTTTGGATCTAAACCGGCCTGTTCTTTTTTTTCTGGATCACATGTGGTTCACTTTCACACTCGAGGTGCTCAAGCATCTCCAGCGCCGTTTGCCTCCGTATGTTCTCTCTATATGTACATTTCACTACTGCACAAAACTTTATAGAGGCGGACGTTTTTTATTTTTGGAGGCAAAATTCAACCGCCTTCTAAAATCCTGACGGATTAACAGAGGCGGTCATTTTGATTTACGGAGGCGGTTATTTTTGCCCATCTCATAAAATCGATGGCATTATAAGACAACCGCCTCTAAAAATAACCTATTTTTAGAGACGGTCGTCTTATAATGCTCGCTTCCGTAAATCGATTTACGGAGGCGGGCAACTTTAAAGGCCCGCCTCTGAAAAGGGCGAGGCCAATAGGCTCAGGCGAGGCCCAATCTAGCAATCACCTATATAAGATGGACTTAGGGTTTTAAGGTCACTCACTCCCTCCCAAATCCTCAGCCGTCGCCTCTCCTCTCCTCCCTCTCGCTCGCGGGCGAGTGCGCGACTCCAGGCCTCCAATCAAAGGTCACCGTTAATGGTGGCATAACGGAAGCGGTTGCCCTACCTGCCTCGGATAATCTGTTTACGGAGACAAACACCTTAGAACGTCCGCCTTGGTTAATCGATCGAAAAAACAAAAAAAATCCATGAGCCCACCGGTGAGCCCGTTCTCAGCCTAGTACCCGGATCTAGCCCCGCCGTGCCGCACGCAGGAGCAGGGACGCAGGCTGCCGCCATCACCGGATCCGAGCGCAGTCGGCCTCCTCTTCACCAGATCTGCGTCGGTGGTGGCCGGATCTGGGCGCACCACGCCGCCGCATCATCGTATCCGCCACTAGGGAGCGAAGATTGAAGCCCCGCCGCTAGATCCTGGCACTTTCTGGCCGAATCCGCCGCAGATCGAGCCACCGGCGCGTTCCTCCACTAGATCCGCCGCAGATCGAGCCGCGGGCGCATTCCTCCACCGGATCGAGCGCCCGCTGCCACCACCGAGCACCGCAGTGGAGGGCTCCACGGCCTAGCCCCGCCGCCCTCGCGAGCCACCACGTCGTTGGGCTCCTCCCCGCTGCACACCACTGCACACGCCGCCTCCATCTAGTAGAGGGAGGTGGAGGAGGAGAGGGAGCCATGCGCCTGGAGGAGAGGGAGGAGAGGTAGCCGCGCGTGGAGGATAGGGAGGAGAGGGAGCCGCGCATGGAGGAGACGACGGAGGAGGAGACAGAGTTGGGCGTGCTCGCGCCTGGAGTCGCGCACTCGTCCGCGAGCGAGAGGAAGGAGAGGAGAGGCGACAGCTGAGGATTTGGGAGGGAGTGAGTGACCCTGAAACCCTAGTCCTAGGTGATTGCTAGATTGGGCCTCGCCCTTTTTAGAGGCGGGCCTTTAAAGTTGTCCGCCTCTAAATATAGGCTATTTTTAGAGGTGGTTGTCTTATAATGCCCGCCTCCGTAAATCGATTTTATGAGGTGGGCAAAAGTGACCGCCTCCATAAATCAAAATGACCACCTCCGTTAATCCATCAGGATTTTAGAAGGTGGTTGAATTTTGTGGCCGCCTCCGTTAATAAAAGGGCACCGTCTTGCAAAATCATTTGTGTAGTAGTGTTTGGGAATTATCTCAAACATACGGGGGACATGGTACCTGTAACACCCTAGTGAAAGCCCAAGTTTGGTTTTGGTAATTAATGACACCAAGTTGCTAATGCCATGTGTTAAGTGTTTTGAGGTAGGCATAAGTAACACATGTGATGAAGGTGTATGTGGCAAGGAGTGGTAGCCACAAGATCACAAAGAGATGGTGCATGGACATGAAATGATAATCATGGTGGAGATGCACATAATATGATAGATATGATGATCAAGTGGAAGAGAAGGATCTAAGAGCGCAAGGCAAAGGTATAACAATAGGGTTTTTCTTTTGCCGGTCTAAGATGAGTAGAGAAGTGATTGACCGGGTTTAGGATACATAGCCGACTATCAAGAGGAGCAATCACGGTTTGCTCGGGAATCAAGTGCCACTAGATCACTATCTTGAGCATATGCATTGGGATCTAGTAAAGAGCTAATATATTGCCTTGGAAAATGATTGTGAAATACTAACACACATGCACATGGTGGTGTACACTTGGTGGTGTTAGCACATTTGTGAAGGCGGTGGAGTTTAAGCGGTAGAGAGGGGTTTGGGTTCCTCTCTCCCTCCCGCCGAGCTTGCGAGGCGGGATTCGGCGCTTTTTGGGGAAGTGAAATGCCTATTTTCTATTGCGCCGGAAGTCGGAAAAGAAATGAAGGCGAACGGAGGTCACTGTGGTGACCGGACGCTGCACCGGACGCGGTCACGGCTTGACCAGCGCGTCCGGTCAGTTCATTCGGTCAGCGTGCCTAGGGTGAGTGACCGGACGCTGGTCTAGCCTGAACAGCGTGTCCGGTCAGTTCACCTGTGCGTAGAAGCATAGCGCGCGACCGGCGTGTCCGGTCCTTCACGGGATAGGTGCGTCCGGTCATGCGTCCAGAAGGACAGAGAGCAGCGGAGTGATGATCGGACGCGGGGCGTGTCCGGTCATGTGCGATCGGACGCGTCCGGTCACTAAGGGAGCTTACTGGACTCTAACCGGACGCTGGCACTGTCACGTCCGGTCGTTGCCTGAAGCGTGTCCGGTCATTCACTGCAGCGCGTCCGGTCTGCGCGACCAGCGCGTCCGGTCGTTGCCTCGCAGTTAGCCGTTGCGCGACCGGCGCGTCCGGTCAGTTTGACCAGCGCATCCGGTCAGCGCGACTTCGGCTAGTTAAAGTTCCTAACGGCTATATTCGAAGGGGTACGCTATAAATAGAGGTTGGCCGGGGTTTGAGGGTAACTCTTGTATACTTTGAGACCTAGAGACATACTTTGAGCTAGAGAACAACCCCTCCACTCATCTCTTTACATAGTTGCACATCTTGAGTGAGATTGAGTGAGATTGAAGTGCATTGCTTGAGAGTTGCATTCTAGAGGCACTTGTTCTTCGAGTTGCTGCGAATTTCTTGTTACTCTTCCGTGTTTCCCGACACGATAGACGGCTTGGAGCAGCGGAGGTGATTGAGCTTACAATTGGAGATTGTTGGAGCCTTCACTAAGTGTTGTAAGGGGTTCTTGATCCTTCCCCACGGGAGTTCGCAAATTGGATACTCTAGTGAAGCTCGTGGCTTGGAGGATCCCTATCTTGTGTGCGGTTGTGCGGCGCCCGCCGAGGGCTCGACTCTTGATAGTCGATTAGCTCACGAACCGATAAGTGGGTGTATCGCCACAACGGGGAGTAGCTTGCCGGGAAGCAAGTGAACCTCGGGATAAATTCTTGTGTCATTCTCTTCCCGAGGATTTCTATTGTATGATTGATTGATTGGTATTTCTCTTCTCTTCATGGCGGTATAATCACTCAATGCTCTTCTTTCGTATTACTTCTTGTTTATAGCTTGTAGTTGTTGTTGTGTTTAGTGAATAGCTTTGTTATAGACTTGTGTAGGTGGCTTGCTTAATTAGTTAGAGCTAGTGCTTTTGCTTCGCCACCTTTAGTACTAACGTGTATCTAAGTAATTCTTGTATAAGTTTTAATTAGGCTATTCACCCCCCTCTAGCCTTTTTGGACCTTACAAGTGGTATCGGAGCCGAGGCACCGTTTATTTGAGGCTTAACAACCTACGGTGAAAAAGAAATGGCTCAATTAAGCTTGCACATCAACAACACTAAGAAGGCACCTCACTTTGATGGCACAAATTATGCATATTGGAAGGTTAAGATGACCGCACACCTAAAGTCAATCAATAGAGAAGTGTGGAAGGTCACCGAAATAAAATTTGAGGTTGCTAATCCGGAAGCACCTACACCGGTGGAAGAGAAGAAGCTCCAATGCAATGACATTGCTATTAGTGCTCTTCATGAGGCACTAGATGACAAGACCTTTGAGCAAGTAAAGAACATTGAGATTGCTCATGATGCTTGGGCCAAGCTAGAAGAAACATTTGAGGGCACCGAAGGCACAAAGACCGCTAAAGCATATATCTTGCAATAAAAATTTTCAAGCTTGAAGATGCAAGATGATGAGAGTGTACCGGAGATGTTTCATAGGTTATAAGTCATTGTCAATGAGCTCAAGGCACTTGGTGAGGAGGTCAAGGATAACCAATTCTCTATGAAGTTCTTGAGAAGCTTGCCCAAGAGATTTGATACATTGATCACCGTGCTAGTAAGGACTACATTGAAGGATTCAAATCCTCAACAAATATTTCAAGAAGTGATGACCGATGATTCATATAGAGAAGATGATGAGAAGGATGAGTTGGTAAAGAAGAAGAAGAAGGAAAATGAGAAGAAGGATGATGAGAAGAAGAGTGTGGCATTCAAAGCCACCACATCCAAGGGCAAATTCAAGATTGAATCATCAAGTGATGAAGACTCAAGCTCTTGTGATAGTGATGACATTGATGAGAAGATGGCTCTCTTTGTCAAACAATTTGGCAAATTCATGAAGAAGAAGGGATTTCGTGCAAGAAGGAGGAAGAACTCTTATAAGAAGAATGAGCATACCATGAGATGCTTTAGATGCCATAGCAAGGACCATCTCATTGCAAAGTGTCCTTATGATAGTGATGATGAAGATGCTATCAAGAAGGAAAGGAAGAAGCAAAAGAAGAAGCAAGAAAAGAAAGAGAGCTCTTATAAGAAGAAGAATGATTCTCATGTTGCTACATGGGATAGTGATGACTCCTCAAGTGATGATGAGGATGACAACAAGAGCAAGAAGAAGGGACATGCTAGCATTGCCATCCAAGAGAAGGTCTCCCTCTTCGACACTCCATCGTGCTTCATGGCTAAGGCCGCTAAGGTATCATCCGATGATGAGAGTGATCATGATAATGCTAGTGATAGTGATAGTGATGAAGAAGAATTCACTAAAGATAAACTAATCACTATGCTAGAAGATTGCACTCAACATTATAAAGAATCTAGGAAGGAGTGCAAGGGCTTGCTTAGGGAAAAGAAAAACCTTATGCAAGAACTTGATGAGCTTAGGGCATCTTATGAGAGTCTAAAGGTAGACCATAAGAAGCTTCAAAAGTCTCACACCAAGCTTGAAGAAGCTCATTCCTCTCTAGTTGAAAAATGTGAAAACATGCCAACTAATGTTGAGAAAGCTAAAACTTGTAACATAGGCATATCATGTGATATAATTGATGAATCTTGTCATAAGCCTATTATTGTTGCTCCCACTAACCCTTCATGTAGCTCATCTACATCATCCTCATCTAGTAGTGATGGTTTCACTTGTGACTCCACACTTATAGTTGAGAATGAAAATCTTAAGAAGGAGGTAAAAGAGCTCAATCACATATTAGCTAAGGCTTATGGTGGTGAGGACCGCTTGCTTATGTGCTTGGGTAGCCAAAGAGCTTCTATCTACAAAGAGGGATTGGACTATAACCCCAAGAAAGGCAAGGCCGCTTTTGCTCCTCACAAGACTCGTTTTGTGAAGAACAATGGTAGGTATTGCAAAAGTTGCAAGCAAGTTGGTCACATAGAGCAACATTGCATGAACAAGAAATCCAATGCTAATGTATCCTCAATCAAGTTTGATTCTTTCTATATGCTTACAAAGGATACAAATGATGTTCATGCTAAGTTCATTGGTGCACCATGGATGGGCTCAAAGAAGAAAGCCATTTGGGTACCAAAGAACTTAGTCTCTAACCTTGGAGGACCCAAACAAGTTTGGGTACCTAAAAAGAATTGATCTTGTCTTGTAGGTTAATTACAAAGCCGGAGGAAGGCATTGGGTGCTTGATAGTGGGTGCACTCAACATATGACCGGAGACTCTTGTATGTTCAATTCAATTGATACAAGTCAAAATGGTGGTTTTGATGCTATCACTTTCGGCAACAACAAGAAAGGCAAGGTCAAGGGGCTTGGTAAAATTGCTATCTCAAATGACATGAGCATATCTAATGTGTTGCTAGTTGAGAGCTTGGATTTCAATCTTTTATCGGTGGCACAACTTTGTGATCTTGGCTTCAAGTGCATATTTGGTAGTGATGATGTTGAAGTCATAAGTGTTGATGGATCAAACTTGATATTCAAAGGATTTAGATATGGTAGCTTATACTTGGTTGACTTCAATGATAATGAGACACAATTGACATCATGCTTGCTTAGCAAATCTAGTATGGGATGGTTGTGGCATAGAAGGCTTGGTCATGTTGGAATGAAACAATTGAACAAACTTTTGAGGCATGACTTAGTTAGAGGCTTGAAAGATGTGACTTTTGAAAAGGATAAACCATGTAGTGCTTGTCAAGCCGGCAAACAAGTTGGAAATACACATCCTAGTAAGAGTGAAATGAGCAAATCAAAAGCATTTGAGCTATTGCACATGGACTTGTTTGGGCCAACAACATACACTAGCATTGGTGGCAACAAGTATGGTTTGGTGATTGTTGATGACTATACTAGATATACTTGGGTGTTCTTTCTCTATGACAAGAGTGATGTTTATGATCTATTCAAGTCTTTTGTCAAGAGGGTACGAAATGAGTTTGAGACTACCATCAAGAAGATTAGAAGTGACAATGGTAGTGAGTTCAAGAACACAAGAATCGAAGATTTGTGTGATGATCTTGGTATTGGACATTAATTCTCACCAACATACACTCCTCAATCCAATGGTGTAGTTGAAAGAAAGAATAGAACTTTGATTGATATGGCTAGATCAATGCTTAGTGAATACAATGTGATTCATTCATTTTGGAGTGAAGCTATCAACACAGCTTGCTATTGTAGTAACCGTCTCTATTGCCATGGGAAGCTTGGAAAGACACCATATGAGCTATTGAATGGAAGAAAGCCCAACATTGTATACTTTAGAGTGTTTGGTTGTAAATGCTATATTCTCAAGAAAGGCACTAGATTGAGCAAGTTTGAAAAGAAATATGATGAAGGGTTCTTACTTGGTTATTCTACCACAAGCAAAGCATATAGAGTTTGGAATCTCACAAATGGCACCTTAGAAGAAGTTTATGATGTTGAGTTTGATGAAACCCAAGGATCTCAAAATGAAGCTCAAAACCTTGATGATGTGATAGGAGATCAATTGGCAAATGCAATGAAAAACATGGACATTGGTGATGTGAGGCCAAGGCAAGTTGATGATGATGATATTCATGTGATCAAGTGGTTCTCATGATGAAGCTCAAGTGGTTCTCATGATGAAGCTCAAGTTCAAGGTCAAACTAGTGGAAGCAATCAACTCCCAATACTCCAACCTACTAGCATTGCTAGGGATCATCCATTGGACCAAATCATTGGTGGAATTCAAAGTGGTGTTCAAACTAGATCAAGATTAGCATCCTTTTGTGAGCATTACTCATTTGTCTCATTAGAAGAACCAAAGAAGATAGAAGATGCTTTGAAGGATTCCGATTGGGTAAATGCCATGCATGAAGAACTAAACAACTTTGCTAGAAATCAAGTTTGGAAACTTGTTGAGAGGCAAAAGAACTACAATGTGATTGGTACTAAGTGGGTCTTTAGAAACAAGCAAGATCAAGATGGCATGGTTGTGGGGAACAAAGCAAGATTAGTAGCACAAGGATACACTCAAGTTGAGGGTCTTGACTTTAGAGAGACATATGCACCGGTTGCAAGATTAGAAGCAATTAGAATCTTATTAGCATATGCTTGTGCACACAACATCAAGCTCTATCAAATGGATGTCAAGAGTGCATTTCTCAATGGCTACATCAATGAAGAAGTTTATGTTGAGCAACCTCCCGGTTTTGAAGATGACAAGAAGCCTGACCATGTTTACAAGATAAAGAAGGCATTGTATGGTTTGAAGCAAGCACCTAGAGCATGGTATGAGAGGTTGAGGGACTTTCTCCTCTCTAAAGGGTTCAAGATGGGAAAGGTTGACACCACTCTCTTCACCAAGAAGCTTAGAAATGACTTGTTTGTGTTGCAAATCTATGTGGATGACATTATCTTTGGATCAACTAACCAAGACTTTTGTGAAGAATTTGGAAATATGATGGCTAATGAGTTTGAGATGTCTATGATTGGAGAGCTTAGTTACTTCCTTGGACTTCAAATCAAGCAAATGAAGAATGGTACATTTGTAAGTCAAGGCAAGTACATCAAGGACATGATCAAGAAGTTTGGATTGCAAGATGCTAAGCAAATGAGTACACCAATGGGTACAAATGATAAATTGGGTATTGATGATAGTGAAAACACGATAGATCAAAAGCTATACCGGTCTATGATTGGAAGTTTGCTATATGTCACCGCCTCTAGGCCGGATGTGATGTTTAGTGTGTGCAAGTGTGCAAGATATCAAGCTTCACCTAGAGAAAGTCACTTGAAAGCAACCAAGAGGATATTGAGATATCTTAAGGGCACTCATGATGTTGGATTATGGTTTCCAAAGGGGTCTAATTTTGAGTTGATTGGATATTCGGACTCCGACTATGATGGATGCAAGATTGATAGAATGAGCACAAGTGGCACTTGTCAATTGCTTGGAAGGTCTCTTGTTTCATGGTCATCAAGGAAACAAAATAGTGTTGCACTATCTACCGCCGAGGCCGAATACATTAGTGCCGGTAGTTGTTGTGCACAATTGCTTTGGATGAAGGCCACCTTGAATGATTTTGAAATCAAGTTCAAGAATGTACCATTGTTTTGTGACAATGAAAGTGCTATCAAGATGACTCAAAATCCGGTTCAACATTCAAGGACTAAGCATATTGACATAAGGCACCACTTCATAAGAGACCATCAACAAAAGGGTGATATTAGCATTGAGAGCATTGGCACTGAAGATCAACTAGCCGACATCTTTACAAAGCCACTTGATGAAAAGAGATTTTACAAGTTGAAGAATGAATTGAACATACTTGACTTCTCCAACTTGAGATGAGTGCACCCCACATTTTTATATGACATGCCTCTCCTCCAACATAGCAAGGTAAAGTTGTTTGGCATATCATTCATACTTTGCTAAGGACATGTTTAGAACATATAGACATATTTGCATGACAAATATGCTCATTCATGAAAATCAAATGATTTTGATGTATATATGGTACCACTATTGCTTCTATCTTTATTTGATCTAGTGGTAGCATATGACATGTTTATGAGCTTGCAAACCTAGTGTTGAATCTAGAAAATGAGCTCATGATGTGTAATTCAACATGGTCAAGATAACCCTTATACTTTATGAGGTGTGAAAAAGCTTGTCCTTGGATCAAACCGAATTACATATTCTAGGCAAGTGATCTAGATTGAACCATAATTTGGACTCCCTCATATTGATTGACTTATCTCTCACTAAAATTGACACCTTTTTGGTGATTGTTGACAAAGGGGGAGAGAAAAGTCACAAAGATATTGCAAAGAGCAAGATAGATATAAAAGGGGGGAGAGAAAGCACAAAGATAGAAAAGTCACAAAGAGGGAGAAAGATATAGTAAGGGGGAGAGAAAAGATATAGTGAGGAGGAGAGAAATTAAAATTGAGCACACAAGTAGGGGGAGCAAGCTCATGAATTATTTGTTGCATTTGTATGTAGCCCTGGGCATTCGGTCTGACCGAACCGATCGGTCTCGGTCTTCGGTCATTTCGAAAGTTCGGTCATCTAAAAACGGAGACCGATCGGTTAGTTTCAAAACTCAGGACCGAGCAAGTTCGGTCTCGGTTAGTTCGGTTCGGTCTCGGTCATGACCGAACTAACCGAACTTCACAAAACAACTACTAAATATTGTAATTTGTAGCAAATTTTACCAATATTTTTTCTATTTCAAGGCAAAAATACAATACAAAATATAGATTAAACATAGTGATAAGAGTGATGGTTGATATAAACCCACTAGAATAAATATTATATCACTAATAATAGTCTAAATTACATATTATGTCAACAAAATTCAAATGTTCGGTTAATTCGGTTAGTTCGGTTACCCGAGGGTAATGACCGAACTAAGTCCGGTTAGTTCGGTTACTTCAAACTGAAGACCGAACTTGTGACCGAAATTTTCGGTCTCGGTCACTTCGGTCTCGGTCTCGGTTAGTTCGGTTCGGTCTTCGGTCTTCGGTTAATTATGCCCAGGGCTATTTGTATGTGTATTAACATGATGAATTGTTGCATTGCAAAGCTTAAATTCATATTCATGATTGAATGGTGTATGCTAGATATAGAACTTGAATGATGTTTTGTTGAGAGTAGCTTTACAAGCGGTATCTAGACACCTTTGCTTATAATGTTGATCTTACGGGGTATTTTAGTGTTTGTGATCTTTACAAGTGATGTATTACAAGTGGTGTCTAGCTACATCGATGCTAAGTATGGTATATAAAGGCAACTCCGAATTGGTATCACGCTTCAAAGGTCCATTCTATATACCTTAGCATCAATTTGATAGTAGTAACTCTCCCAAAATTCAAATCAATACATATGTGCACAATTGAACCAAACTCATGGAGGCACATATGTAGGGGGAGCTAATACTATCAAAATTAAAAAATTGATTTCATTTCATATCTTTATGATGGTTGTCATCAATTACCAAAAAGGGGGAGATTGAAAGCCCAAGTTTGGTTTTGGTAATTAATGACACCAAGTTGCTAATGCCATGTGTTAAGTGTTTTGAGGTAGGCATAAGCAACACATGTGATGAAGGTGTATGTGGCAAGGAGTGGTAGCCACAAGATCACAAAGAGATGGTGCATGGACATGAAATGATGATCATGGTAGAGATGCACATAATATGATGGACATGATGATCAAGTGGAAGAGAAGGATCTAAGAGCGCAAGGCAAAGGTATAACAATAGGGTTTTCCTTTTGCCGGTCTAAGATGAGTAGAGAAGTGATTGACCGGGTTTAGGATACATAGCTGACTATCAAGAGGAGCAATCACGGTTAGCTCGGGAATCAAGTGCCACTAGATCATCATCTTGAGCATATGCATTAGGATCTAGTAAAGACCTAACATATCGCCTTAGAAAATGATTGTGAAATGCTAACACACATGCACATGGTAACATATCGCCTTGTTGCTGCTTGATCAACATTACCATCGGTGTCATATACTGCATCATCGAGTCCTCCGGTGTTGCTGCCATCATGGACTTCTTGGTCGGGTGGTGGCTGCACTTCCAAGGCAGCTACCCTGTCGGTTAGTGCAGACAAACGTTTGTCCAATCTCTCAAGGGTGTTGCCGAGCTTGAGGTCAATGAGCGCGTCGGTGACTGTAACAGAACCGACCAAATTATAAGAGCACAAGTACAAAAACAAGCACCGAAGTGCTCAAATTTTCGAACTTGAGCCCATATAATCCCGGTAGTCAATCGAAACCACGAAGGATTTCAAACCAACTTGCTTACAACCAGGATCGCATCATTCAACATACAACATCATACGTTACATTTCACAAGTAGTTCTAAAATAAGTTTACACACACGGAGTCGCAATTATTACAAACCAAGTTTATAAAAGTAGCGGAAGCAAACACACACCAGTTGTTTAACTACTGCCAGTCTTGTTGATCAACATCCCACAAAAGCATCAGGAAAGTACATAAAAGATGATCACGCCCAAGTGATCTAGTCTTCGTCACCCGCAGGGTGGAGATAATTTTTGCAGAAGCCTTGGTAGAGCATATCATCTGCAACAGGAGGGAATAAACCCTGAGTACTGGAATGTACTCAGCTAGACTTACCCGTCAAAAACCAGAAATAAGATGACACCAAGGATTATGCAAGGCTTTCACAAGAGGCTAGCTGACATCACATTTTTGCATAAAGGCATAAGTAATTGAGACTCTTATAACCTGTACTAGCAGTTATTTTTAGCATTTACCTGTCATCTATCTTAGCACCTGTACTAAACATGCACTTGATTATAATCAAACAATTATCATCATTATCTCCAGAGCAGGTATGAATTGTGGCAACATTGTATCATTCCCTTAACCACCGGTTCATTTAATGAGATCTACGTTGCCGCTGCTCAAGTCAAGTGCTCACTAACCGGGAGCGACGGCGATTCGAATCGAATTCCTATCCAGCTGGAGGGGTATTTCTAACACTCACCGTGCAGACCCCTGCCAGGGTCGCACAGGCCACCGTTTCATATGATTCAGGAATCGCGGGTCCGAATAATGTCGTGACCCCAAGGGCGACACTCTGCCAGGTGATAGGGACTCTAACCCCCCCTTGGTCTCACGCCAATGTCCCCAAGCACATCCTTTCTCTCCTCCAAGAAGCAACCTACCATTCGATTCCCGGCCTGAACTGTATTACTCGGATTCGCGGTCGGAACGACTTATCCGGCCAACTAAGTGTTAGACTGCGTTCAACATGACTCAAGGACGTACAGCGAATCGGTCCTTAAACGACTCAGACGGGCATAGCTCCACACCCAAGACGTGAAGTGTCTTGCGGCTGTACTATCGAACTCCCGCCCGGTCTCAATTTCATTTTTAAGCATGGTTCCATCCACGATAGCCATAAAGCCACTCGTGACTCCTTCCTACATCTCGCGGATGACCGGAAATCACCCGACTTCTACCGTACTAAGCAGGGCTAAGCATTGACATGTGCCTAAACCTAATATAGGATTAAGTACGATATCTGGACAAGGACAGGTATAATGCAACAAGTGTTTTCGTATAACTCCTACAACTTAATGCAGTAAACAATTAAAAGTACTCAAGATTAATTTATAAATCAGTAGGTTCAGCATGCACCGGGGCTTGCCTTTCAGAAAGGTCGAGGGCCGGTGGTCAGGACACTCGGGCAGATCTTCGGCAGGAGCTTCGTCGCCGGTTGGTTCCTCTGGCTGCTCCGGCAGGTCCTGGGCTTCCTCTGGAAGCAAAGGCTCGAATTCGAGGAGAGTTACCCCCTCCGGAACACCTATTGCATGAGTGCACAATAAATATCATGGGTGCATAATGGTGCAACATGCTCGGAATGAAATGCATTTCAGAAATAAAATATAATAATCTAATCAAGTTACTTTATCAGTACGTGCAAATCTCTTCTCCGGTGGAGAAGTACTTACCCAATCTACCCAACCTAAGATATAGATGTTCTTCTTCGGTTAAGGCCCTAGCACCTAACAATACAAGAGTAATATTACTTAGGTTATCACAGTAAGACATTCTGGACAGCAGCTACTTGTTTCTAACATAACTGGAGATTCCCAAATCCAAAAGATACGATCTAAGACAATCTGGAAAGCTTAAGAAATGTACCACAAAATGTTTTCAGACCATAACACTAAATTCCAAAGTTTACCAAGTCGAAATTCCAAAGTTCCAGAATCTGTCCTCCCCAACAGAGAGCAGTCAATTCTGGACTGTCACTTAAAACAGCAATAACTCCTAAATTACTAAGCCAAATGCTCCCAAATTTTGACACAAGCTAACTTATCAAGTTTACTCCAACTTTGGTATTTACCAGTTTTCCAGCAACCACTTTTTATTAAGGGTCAAACCCAAAGATACTACCAGCTGTCCAGAAAACCTAGAATTGCAAAGATTAAATAATTATTTATGTGGCAAACATTCTCTAAGACCAAACTAATACTACTACAAGTTCACAAAGGTCACAAAAACACCAGAAAGTAAGGTGTACCCGCCTAGAATATTTATTTAAACTCATTTCTTAATTTACTTAAGTAATTCAGTGGAATTTTAAATATATATGTAAACTACTCCTAAAATTCTACAAAAATTATAGGAGACTCTTTGACCCAAAAAGAGGCTACTGTAAAATTTGAACTAAATTTATTCACATGAACTTCCTACATAAAATTCACAAGCCAAAAAGGCTGATTTTTGTATAAATAACAAAGTATAGTAAAAAGTGTCAAACAATAGATTTCCTAATTTTCTTAGACACTCTAGGGTACCAATACCTTCTCCAAAAATTTATATGAACATTGCACATGTAGAAAAATTACAAAAATTCATTTAAGTATTTCCTAAAATAACAAGATAGCATTATAACTTGAAAAATACTTAAGCACTACTGCCCAAATTTTTACCAGAGCTAGAGCAAGTATAAATTAGTCTACCCACCAAATTTCATAATTTTTGGAACACTGAAACTCAAGATATGATTTAAACAAGTTTGCATGCAATCTAAAACACATTTTAAAACTCTAATCAATTATTCCAGAAATTAAATATCACATAAGCATTTGATATTTTTCCTAGAAACTACACTTTATTTGGAGCCCAACAAAATTTGGATCACCATTTTTGGATCTACCAAACCCTAGATATGAAAATTACAAACATCAATCACATCTGGGAAAAAAAATAAGAAACTGGATTTTCCAAAAATAAAAAAGGCACTGGGCCGGCCGACCCGCCAACGCGGCCCAGCTCGAGTGGCGCGGCCCGCTCGGCCTTCCGCCCGCGCGCGCGCGTCTGCCAGGGTGGGGGCCGCTGTCAGCGAGAGGAGGATAGGGGAGCGGCGAGCCGAGAGCTCCGGCGAGCGGATTCACGCCGCCGCCGGCTCCCCTGGCCAAGCCGAGCATACCACCGTGCTCTCCACTCCAAACTGCATCTAGGCATGTACTTTTTCCCAACTCTACCACGCCGGAGCACCCTTGCCGACGGTGAGGGCGGACGGCAGCGAACGCGTGGCGGTACGCCGGCGTGCTCCGGCCGCTAGATGGCCGGCAGAGGGGTGCGCCCGCTTCCTGGAACCCTGGTGGACTTCTCGAGGTTACTCAAACGGATTGGGATGGGGTGGAGCAGCTTGGCCGCGTGAGCACCTGGCCGTCGGCCATGGCGGGCAGTGCGTGGCCGTGTTCCGGCTTGACCGGACCAAGACTGGCGGTAGCGTCATCACCCGAGCATCTAGGTGTGCAGGGGAAGAGGGGCCGTGAGCGAGGGAAGACGGAGGAGTGCGGTGCGGTGCTGGCCACGGTGACTCTCAACCACGGCGGAGCTCCGGTGACATTTGGAACGGGCGGAAGCAACAATGCGGCTCACCTCGGGCTCGATTGATGTCATAGGTTGGTCGAGGAGGTGCAGGGCAGTGTGGTGGTGTGAGGGGTGTTGATTTGGCCGGTAGGAGTATGGCGGCGAGCTCTCACAGCCGCGACAAGGCACGCGGTGGCGATGTGGCTCGGGGCGTCCGCCTGAGCTCGGGAGGAGCAAGAGAGAGGGCAGAGGCGCGAATGAGGTTGGGGGCAGCATCGTGGCGCCTTTGAAGCCCTCGTGGTCGGACTAGTGGGGCCACGCCGGCGTACGGCTGCCACCGCGCGGCCACGCGTCGACGACGGCCTGCGGCCGGTCGGCCACGCTGCTCTGACAGACTGAACGAAACCGGCATTCAGCGACTGACAAAGCAAGTTTGATGCAGATTATCTCCTAATCCATCTCGAGTTAGCAGAAGATGACAATACCAAAATTGTGGAGCTACATGAGGGCTACAAGTTTGCCAATTGGAGTTTGGACTGGTTCGGCCTGGTTTTAAAACTACAGGGCTCCAAAGTAGTGTACTTGGAAACTGAAACCTAGTTTCAGTCACTAGGCCGACTGAAACCCAATTTTCAAGACACCATAACTCCTAAACCATTTAGAACTAGGTGATGGTCATGTTGACAATGTTGTAGAGCTACACAAGGACTACAAGTTTGCCAATGTGAGTTAGGGCTGGTTTGGTCTGGTTTGTGAGTTACAAGTTGTCAAAGTGAGGTACAGTGAAACGGTTTTCAGCTTCACACTTAGCCAAAATTGCTAAGTCCCAAAACAGCCTCTAATACTGACTTGTGGGCCATTTTTGAGCATGTTCTGATCATTTTCATGAGATGGCCATATTAGAACTTTTGTTCCTTATGAAATTCTCTACAACTTTGCTTAAGGGTGCTCCTCCATGCAAGGTCTCTAAGCTAGACTTTTTAATTGGTCAAACTAGAGCATCCTAGGGCTAAATGGTGGTCAACTACACCTTGGAGGGCATTTTGGTGATTTTGGTCAACATGAACCTTGCTCCATGAGTGACCCTAAGTATAACTAAGGTGTTGTGAGATATAATTAGCTACTCTACCTTTTAGTTACACCAACTCCCTAGTGTCACTTGATGTGAGTCAAACAAAACTTTAAAACAAATCACATTTGTTGCAACCACATGAATTAACATGAAATGATGCATGCTTATGCTCATGTAATGCAATACAATTATGGAGCTAAACACCTGAGGTGTTACAGTGACAGCCTTGGCTATTGCCTCAGTCATCTCCTTCTGAGCATTATCTACAACAGATTATAGTTGGTCTTGGCTGACGCACTCCGACCAGTCTTTGGGCGTTGTATCCTCACCGTTACCTGGCATTGTAGACACAAAACAGGAACAAACAGTGAAAGTTATCCCTAATAATCTACTACGTAGGTGGAGTAGTGCCTCTCAAGATCGCAGCAAAAGGAGACCCCTTCTCAAGCTCTTACAAGGTTCTTACCAGCAAGGTCAAGGATACCTAGAAGGCGTAGCACTGCGATTACAGGGGTCAAAACTTATATTGTCCAGAAGAAGTATGTGGAGTTAAGGCAAGCAGGCCAAATATGTGAGTGGAACACAATTCAAAAACAGAAAGTAATGCTGAATTATAGTCCCAAATACTTGCTCTTGTTGCTGGTCTAACGTGTTCCAAGTACCAGATGTGATAACAAAATAGAGAAATAAGTATGATGGATAGCAAGAGTAATAGGAAACAAACACAAGATAGTACACGTCCACAATTATAACAAACTGTCTCCTCTATGTGCTCCTCTAAATATTGTTCCTCTTTTACCCCTCTCAATTTTTCTATTTTTTAGGGTGTCGTTGTTTTTTTGGGAACTTTCGACTTTTTTTAATTTTTTGATGTTTTTTCTTGACTTAGGAGCACACAAGAAGTAACCACAAAAAATTTGAGCTTAAACCAGTAAAAGGTGTGGCCTATGGAAATTTCAGAAGATGGGTCCAAAATTGAGGAAAAGCTTATGACCAGAAAAAGAGGATCTTGTGACCAGTTTTTGGCCAAAATAAAATTTTCGAATCCCCAGCTTTGCCAGGGATGGACGGATCCAAAAATTTTTTCTGATCGATTTTGATATTTGGAACGTCGAAATCCGAGTTCGTACGTGAAAACTGGACCAGTTTCAAGTTTGGACTCCGAATTAGAGGACAAAACAGGTACAATGCGCACAAAAGTGGTCACGGTGGCTAGGGTTTAATGGAAACGATGGGGAAACACACAAACTAGACTCTAACACAACCTAACCAGCAACAAGCCCTTGATCAGGACACAAACTCAACACGACGGAATCTGAAAAGAATTATGCAAAAGGCTAAACATGGTTTCTGGGATAGGGAAACCTAACACTATTTTGTTTTGGCTTTTCTGTGGACTCTAGGACGAAGGCGAAATCAAACTAAACTAGGGTAAAATTGAACCTGACGGTATACCTAAAGCTCTGATTACCAATTGATGTGAACTAGGGTTCCCGATCTTTCGAAAGGTTCTGATAACTCTCGATTTGGTGGAGTCACGATACAATTCGATCTGGCTTCCGAACAACTCGGCTCTGAACCCCGCAATCGCAGCACCACGACCCCTCTGGTTATCGACCGGCGTTGCACGGACGACCTCGCCAAGAAGGCTAAGTCCTTGCCTGTGAATCGAGAACACATGCAAGAACACAAAGGAATGCAACCAAATTGCAGATGAATGATTAATCTCACAAAGTTGGGGTCTCACAAACCGATGGCGGTGGCGAAACTGTTATCAACAGAATAATCTAAGTAAAACCCAACCCTAATGTAGATGGTGACTACTGATTATATAAGCTAAGGGACGTCAAAGGACCCCTATTCGCGTCCCTGGGGAGCGCCGACACGTTACAAGGCCCAAACGGCCCAATAGACGGCGACACAGCACCCTGATAGATTCTGGATGGTGACTTGTTTCGATGATTCCCGTTGATTCCGAATAGATTTTGACATGGGACCACTTGGGTTGGTTTCCTTATCAAATAAGCTTTCCATCCATATATGGATCATCGAAAACGGAGTCCGAACGCGTCCTGGGTGACCAGTTTAAGGCAGACTGGTCCTGAACTGCGAGGCAGACTCGAACTCAACTTGGTTTGATCCTCCATCTTTATCCGGGAGCCCTCGCTCGTCCTCCACGCCTCCAAGCCCTCCTCCATGTGTCTCCTGGACCTCTCCTTCATTCCTAAGCACAATATAATCATTAGGTAGCAATATATTCTCAAAATCATATAAGGAGTTACTTAGGAACGAGCTCACCTCTAAATTTAATTGACGCGCGTGAGCTCTAGTGATTGGACCTTGAATGTCCAGTAGTGGATCATTGTGTGTATTTTGAAGGAGTGATGTCCTCATCACATGGTGGTGTACACTTGGTGGTGTTAGCACATTTGTGAAGGCGGTGGAGTTTAAGCGGTAGAGAGGGGTTTGGGTTCCTCTCTCCCTCCCGCTGAGCTTGCGAGGCGGGATTCGG
This sequence comes from Saccharum hybrid cultivar R570, assembly GCA_038087645.1. Lineage (NCBI taxonomy): Eukaryota > Viridiplantae > Streptophyta > Magnoliopsida > Poales > Poaceae > Saccharum > Saccharum hybrid cultivar. The sequence goes on from JAQSUU010000810.1 coordinate 2,022,299, forward strand.
CGCTTTTTGGGGAAGTGAAATACCTATTTTCTATTGCGCCAAAAGTCAGAAAAGAAATGGAGGCGAACGGAGGTCACTGTGGTGACCGGACGCTGCACCGGACGCGGTCACGGCTTGACCAGCGCGTCCGGTCAGTTCATTCGGTCAGCGTGCCTAGGGTGAGTGACCGGACGCTGGTCTGGCCTGAACAGCGCGTCCGGTCAGTTCACCAGTGCTCAGAAGCACAGCGCGCGACCGGCGTGTCCGGTCCTTCACGGGATCGGCGCGTCCGGTCATGCGTCTAGAAGGACAGAGAGCAGCGGAGTGATGATCGGACGCGGGGCGCGTCCGGTCATGTGCGATCGGACGCGTTCGGTCACTGAGGGAGCTTACTGGACTCTAACCGGACGCTGGCACTGTCGCGTCCGGTCGTTGCCTGAAGCGCGTCCGGTCATTCGCTGCAGCGCGTCCGGTCTGCGCGACCAGCGCGTCCGGTCGTTGCCTCGCAGTTAGCCGTTGCGCGACCGGCGCGTCCGGTCAGTTTGACCAGCGCGTCCGGTCAGCGCGACTTCGGCTGGTTAAAGTTCCTAACGGCTATATTCGAAGGGGTACGCTATAAATAGAGGTTGGCCGGGGTTTGAGGGTAACTCTTGGATACTTTGAGACCTAGAGACATACTTTGAGCTAGAGAACAACCCCTCCACTCATCTCTTTGCATAGTTGCACATCTTGAGTGAGATTGAGTGAGATTGAAGTGCATTGTTTGAGAGTTGCATTCTAGAGGCACTTGTTCTTCGAGTTGCTGCAGATTTCTTGTTACTCTTCCGTGTTTCTCGACACGGGATACGGCTTGGAGCAGCGGAGGTGATTGAGCTCGCAATTGGAGATTGTTGGAGCCTTCACCAAGTGTTGTAAGGGGTTCTTGATCCTTCCCCATGGGAGTTCGCAAATTGGATACTCTAGTGAAGCTCGTGGCTTGGAGGATCCCTATCTTGTGTGCGGTTGTGCGACACCCGCCGAGGGCTCGACTCTTGATAGTCGATTAGCTCACGAACCGATAAGTGGGTGTATCACCACAACGGGGAGTAGCTTGCTGGGAAGCAAGTGAACCTCGGGATAAATTCTTATGTCATTCTCTTTCCGAGGATTTCTATTGTATGATTGATTGATTGGTATTTCTCTTCTCTTCACGGTGGTATAATCACTCAAAGCTCTTCTCTCGTATTACTTCTTGTTTATAGCTTGTAGTTGTTGTTGTGTTTAGTGAATAGCTTTGTTATAGACTTGTGTAGGTGGCTTGCTTAATTAGTTAGAGCTAGTGCTTTTGCTTCGCCACCTTTAGTACTAACGTGTGTCTAAGTAATTCTTGTAGAAGTTTTAATTAGGCTATTCACCCCCCTCTAGCCTTTTTGGACCTTACTCCTAGGTGTTTGGCTTTCACATTTGCACTTGCATTTCATAAGCATGAGCATCATTCATCTCATTTATGCATTTGTTTTGCTTGAAACATGAGTACGCAACATACTCCAATATGCTTGTTTCATAATTGTTAGCTTATGAAATGTGGGTGGTGCAACATATAGATGGAACATGAGTGTCTCATACTTTCAAACATGGCAATGTTGTTAGTATAACATGATAAGTTTAATTGTTGTAACAAGAGATTGAAACACATGCAACATGGTAGTGAAACATTTTGGAAGAAATACTTATTTTGCTTGTTTCAACTATGTGACAATTGAAAATGTGTGTAGTCAATGTGTAGAGTGGTTAATTATGTCCTATAACACCTTAAATACACTTAGGATGATTAGTGAAACAATGTTCATGTTGGCCAAAATGACCAAATTGCCCTCCTAGGTGGTGTTGACTGGGTTTTGACCTCTAGAGTGCTTTTATTTGACTATTTAAAAAGTCTAACTTATAGATCTTGCATGGAGGTGCACCCATAAACAAAGTTGTAGAGAATTTTATAGAGAACAAAAGTTGTAATATGGCCATCTCATGAAAATGACCAGAACACCCTCAAAAGTGGCCCATAAGTCAGTAGAGGTGGCTGTTTTGGACTTTGAAATTTTGGATAAGTCCTAATGAGGTTAACAGTTTCAAGGTACCCACCTTGGGAGGTTTGTAACTCTCAAACCGTGCCGAACCAGCTCGATCTCCTATTGACAAACTTGTAGATCTCATATCCCTCTACAACTTTGATAATTACAGTTTTCACTAAATCAGCCTAGTTTGGGAGCTCTGGAGCATCAAAGTTTGCCTGCCAGTCATCTCCATCAGCTTCGATTAAGACTTTTAGTTTGAAGTCGTGGCCGACCGACGCCAGGTTTCGGCCACCGCGTGGCTGCTCGCGCGCGCGTAGGACACCACGACGTTGCTCTTGCATGTCTTTGGAAGTGAAATCCTGAGCCCCGGTCGGTTTTTCCCATTCCCTCACCTCTCTTCTTCCCTCGCGGCCCTCTCTAACGAGCAGGCGCCACCGCGAGCTCCGCCATGGCCGCACGCGCTCACCACTGCACCTCCGTCCACCAAATCACGCCCACAGCTCCGCCACCACCTCACGAACCTCATCGACCACCCCTTTGGAGCAGCCGAGCTCAGGGTAAGCGGCATTGCCCATTTTTCCCCGCTCGGAGTTCACCGGAGCACCGCCGCCCTCACGGTCCTCCGTGGCCAGCACTACACAGCGCTCCTACATCCCATCTCACCCTTGTCTCATCTTTCTCATGGCCTATAGAAGCTTAGGTGAATACGTTATCGCTTGGTTTGAGCCGTAGAGGTCGGAACGGAGTGGAACCGCAGCGAGTTCTCACCGCGGTCGCCATTGCCGCATGGGCGAGTTTCTCCCCGCCCTCTCTCTATAGCTGGCCCTTGGCCGAGTTAGGGTGCGCATGGGGTGCGCCGTTGGTCGTAGTGTCTCCTGCGAAGATGTAGTGTCCTATCCCATTGTAGTCTAGCCGGAACGTGGAGCTCGCTGGAGTGACCCGTGCGCCGCCATGGTGCGGAGCACGTGCCCCGGTCTCTTTGTCACACCACCATCCCTCTCGAGCATCTCATCCTCTCCACCATCATTCACTGGTCCTTCTACCTATCTGCCCTTGCCGTTTTGGTCACCGGAGACGACTGATGCACGGTGGCCTACCACCGCCCAGCCGCCATCACCGGCGGTGAGCCACCTTCAGTTGACCTAGCCCCTCTAACCTACCTCGATCGATTCAGCATGAGATGGAGGTCACAGAGGTGCACTTAGTTTCACCGGAGCGCCCGCCGTCGACGAGCTGGAGCTCGCCGGAGCACGCGACCTCTGGTTCCCTGCTCTCCTCTCTGACCGCGGGTCCCCCCTTGTCAGCGCGGGTGGGAGGCTGAAGCGGGCCGCGCTAGCAGTTAGCTGGCGCGGGCGGATTCCATTCGCGGGCCGGCCCAGTAGTGGTGTAGGCTTGGATTTTTGATTTTCTTTTGTTATTTTCACAGTTTTAATGCCATTTTATAAAATCCATATCTCAAGCAATGTAGATCCAAATGAAGTGATTCCAATTGTGTTAGGTTCTGTATAAAATGTAGTATTTAGGAAAAATATAAAATGTATATGTATGATGAAAATTCTGGAATAATTAAATAGAAACTTAAAAGGTGTTTTAAAATGGATGCAAACTTGTTAATTTTATAACTTGAGTTCTAGTACTCCAAAAATTATGAAATTTGGTGAGGGTGCTGTTCAATGTGTATGCTAGCTCTGGTAAAAATGTGAATGCTATTGCTTGAGTAGTTTTTAAGTTATGCCTTTGTCATTTTATATTAGCAGGTACTTGAATGAATTTTCATAATTTTTCTATATGTTCAATGATCATGAAATTTTGTGGAGAGTTTTTTGGTACCTTAGGGTTGTTAGGAAAAATATTTTTTTCTGTTGTTTGATACTTTTTAATATAATTTCTTAATTATGCTAAAATCAGCCTTGCTGGCTTGTGAATTTTGTGTAGGGATTTTCTATAGGTAACTTTGGTTCAAATTTTTACAGTAGCTTCATGGTAGGATATAGGTTCTCATGTAATTTTGGTAAAATTTTCTGAGCAAGTTGCATATAGGTTTATTTTCCCACTTAATTAATTAATGTAATTAAGAAAAGGATTAAAATAATTGGATTGGGTTGGCATACCTTACTTTTTGGTGGTTTTATGTTAGATGGAAACTAGTAGTGCCATTGGTTTGGTCACAAGGGTAGTTTGGCACATAAGTAGATCATTAATTTTTAGCAATATTAGGTCTTTTGGTACTATGGGTAGTATTGCTGGGATTAGGCTTTGATAAAAGCGTTTGCTGGGAATCTTGTGAATACCAAAGTTGTAGTAAACTTCTTAAACTAGTTTGTATCAAAATTTGGTGGCATTTAGCCTAGTAGTTTAGGAGTTATAGCAGTTTGAAGTTGCTGTCCAGAAATGACTGCTCTCTGTTTGAAGAGAACAGATTTCTGGAACTTTAAGATTTTGACTAGGTAAACTTAGGAATTGAGTCTTGAGGTATAAAAATGAATTGTAGAGCATTTTATAACCTTTCCAGATTGTCTTATATCATGTTATTTGGAGTTATAGATCCCCAGTTATGGTTGAAAAACCGAGCTACTGTCCAGAATTCTGTGTTTGTTGAAATGAGTTAGGATTGTGATAAGCTTAAGTGATGTTGCTCTTGTTGGTTGTTTAGGTGTTAGGTCCTTAACTGAGGAAGAGCAACTATACATTAGGTTGCGTAGACTTGGTAAGTACTTCTCTACCGGAGAAGAGATTTACACGTTTTGTTAAAGTGATTTGAATAGAGCGTTAAGTGTTGCTGCAGTTCACATTGCATTCACCGAGCATGTTGCATTTATTCTTATGCATCCATGGAATTTATCTGTGCATCCATGAAATAGGTGTGCCAGAGGGGGTAATGCTTCTGGAGTTCGAGGGAGCGCATTAGGAGGAGGAGCAGGAGCAGCCGGAGCAGCCCGAGGTGCCGACAAGCGAAGAAAGCTCCGTTGAGGAGCTGTCTGAGTGCCCTGATCACCGTCCTTCCTTCTTTCTGAAAGGCAAGCCCCGGTGCATGCTAACCCAACATTTGGATACTTATTATTTAAGTACTTTTACTTGTTTATTGCATTAAGTTGTAGGAGTTGAGTGAAAACTCTTGCTGTACATATCCTTCCTTGTCCAGAAATTATCCTGTAAATCTTATTTTCAGTTGGGAACGTGGTATATGTTTAGCAATGCTTAGTACGGTAGAAATCGGGTGATTTACTGCCATCCGCGAGCTTTAGAAGAAGGTGGGTCACGATTGGCTATATTTGCTATCGTGGAAGGAACCATGCTTAAAAATAAATTTGAGACCGGGCAAGAGTTCAATAGTGCAGCTGCAAGACATTTCACGTCTTTGATGTGAAGTTATACCCGTCCGAGTCGTTTAAGGACCGATTCGCTGTACGTACTTGAGTCATATTGAACGCAGTCTAACACTTAAATGATCGGATAAGCCGTTCCGACCGTGAAGCCAAGTAATACAGTTCAGACCAGGAATCGGAGGGGGGTCAAACACGCATCTTAGAGGAAGTAAGGATGTGCTTGGAGATATTGGCATAAGACCAAGGGGGTTAGAGTCCCTATCACTTAACAGAGTGTTGCTCTAGGGGATGCGGCATCAGCCGAACCCGCGATTCCTGAATTGTACCAAAGGTGACCTAAGCAGCCTTCGCGAGGCGTGTCTCGGTGAGTGTTAGAAGTACCCCTCCAGCTGGATAGGAATTCGATTCGAATCGCCGTCGCTCTCGGTTAGTGAGCACTTGACTTGAGCAGTGGCAACATAAATTCAATTAATTAAATGGATGGTTAATTGGACGATGATTTAATGTTGTCTCAATTTATACCTGCTATGGTTATTAATGTTTGCTTAATAATCAAGTGATTGTCTAGTACAAGTGCTAAGATAGCTGACAGGTTAATGCTAAAAATAACTGCTAGTTCAGGTTTAAAGAGTTACTACTACTTATGCTTTTCCGCAAAATAAGATGTCAGCCAGCTCTACTTTAAGAAAGCCTTGCATGATCCTTGGTGTCCTTTATTTTTCGTTCGGCGAGTAAGTCTAGCTGAGTACATTGTCATACTCAGGGTTTATTCTCTCCTGTTGCAGATGACATGCTTTATCAGGGCTTCTGCAAGAATTGCCTCCACCCGGCGGGTGACGAGGACTAGATCACTTGGGCGTGATAGTCTTTTAATCTACTTTTCTTAATGCTTTTGTGGGAACGTGATCTGTAAGACTGGCAATCGTACTTGAACTAAGTGTGTGTAACTTATGTTTCCGCTACTTTCTAAACCTGGTTTGTAATAATTTGCGACTCCGTAGTGTTGTAAGTTTCTTCTTAAGTACTTGTGAAATGTAACGTGTGATGCGTTATGTTGAATGATGCGATCTTGGTTGTAATCGAGTTGATTTAAAATCCCTCATGATTTCGATTGACTACCGAGATTATATGGGCTCAAGTTCGAAAATTTGAGCATTTTGGATGCTTATTTTTGTACTTGTACTCTTATAATTTGGGCGGTTCTGTACCCACTACCCAATCGTGTGCTCTCCCCATGTGTGCACCCTTGCTTATCTTTTTCTTTTTTTATCCCATTTGACAATAACGCTATAGTTCATTTCTATTTATACTCACAATAATTTGAATGTAAATAGTCCGGCGCTTAACATTAAACAACAATTCAAATACAAATTTTGGCTGTCATAGGTTGAACTAAAATTCAACTTTTCCACGTCATAATTATTTAAATATTAAAACATAGTCAACATGGGTCTTGAAACATTTGATTAATTGCAAGAAATACAGTTATATATTTTGTTTAAAGTTTTGATCTCGTATTTAAGAGTGGAAACCATTTATATTCTATAAAAGAAATGCGACCATGTAGGCTTGCAGAGATCTTTTCTTTAGCCACAGCCCACAGGAGAACACTCGCTGGATGCCTGGACGGACCCTGCTGCGGTAAGGTATGGGCCAGACCCACAAGACTTCTGGGCTCAGAACAACAACCATTCGCATATCGGACTTCGAATAGTAAAATTCATTATGCAATTCAACAATGTATAAAACTCCTACCATTCCATTCACAAACTAATCTGTTCAGTCAAATGGGATCTGCTTTATGTAAAAAAAAACAATACACCATGCACTACCGGAAAATAGATCTTTGCCGAGTGTTTTTTGCTTTGCCGAGTGTAATTTTTCGGGCACTCGGCAAAGACCCTCTTTGCCGAGTGCCAAAACAAAAACACTCGGCGAAAAAAAACACTCGGCAAAGACCCTCTTTGCCGAGTGTTTTTTTGACACTCGGCAAAGACCCTCTTTGCCGAGTGTTTTTTTTGACACTCGGCAAACAGGGTCTTTGCCGAGTGTTTTTTTTATTACACTCGGCAAATAAGATCTTAAAAGCATATTTTGAGGCCCTAAATGACTTCAAATTTAAAAGTGTTCAACTACAAAGTTGTATAACTTCTCAAGATCTACAACTTTTGTATTGATAATTTCTTCATTTGAAAAGTGATATTAACGTTCTTTATAAAATATACATCTCTTGTATATAGTCTCAGGAAAACTAGAAGACAGATTTCTAAGTTTTGTAAACTATGTTAGTATCGCTTTGTCGAATGAAGAAATGACAAAAATAAAAGTTGTAGATCTTGAGAAGTTATACAACTTTATAGTTGAACACTTTTTAATCTGAATTAATTTTGCTAGTGAAAAGTACGTCTGAATTTCAAAAAAATTAAAATTTGAATTTTTCAAACGACCTCGAATGGAGAAACGGCCAAAACGAAAGTTGTAGATCTCGAAAAGTTATGAAACTATGTAGTAGAAAACTTTTTGATTTAAAATCATCTTGTCAACGAAAAGTACGTTTGAATTTCTCAAATTTAAAATTCAAATTTTTGTAAACGACCTCGGATGGAGAAACAATCAAAATGAAAGTTGTAGATCTCGAAAAGTTATGAAACTATGTAGTAGAAAATTTTTTGATTTAAAATCATCTTGTCAACGAAAAGTACGTTTGAATTTCTCAAATTTAAAATTCAATTTTTTGTAAACGACCTCGGATGGAGAAACAATCTAAATGAAAGTTGTAGATCTCGAAAAGTTATGAAACTTTGTAGTAGACAACTTTTTGATTTGAATTCGTTTAGAGCCTCAAATAAGTAATTTACACTCGATTTAGTATAATATGTATAGAACGAGAATGAGATATAGACACGAATGACAGTGTGGTGCAGTGGTAGAGAGGGTTACGCATGAGGGAGAGGTCGCGGGTTCGAATCCCGTCGGCCGCGTTAGCCGTGCCTTGTCGAAAAAATACCGCGAAAAATGCGTGTTTGAAGGGACCGGTGGGCGCTAGCCGGTGGTGCCCTCCTCCGATTAAAAAAAATTCCTGTTTTTTTTGGATTTTTTCGATTCGCGACTTTGCCGAGTGCTCAGTCTTTGCCGAGTGTTTTTTCAGCACTCGGCAAAGAGCCTTTGCCGACGTAAATTTTACCGTGTGTTCTTTGCCGAATGTGGCACTCGACAAAGCCTTTACCGAGTGCAAAAAGGTCTTTGCCGAGTGCCACAGGCACTCGGCAAAGCACTGGATTCCCGTAGTGACGTAAGGCTTTAATACATCACGTAAGGCTTTGTTTGGATACACTTGTATCCATCGAAATCCATTTGTGTTAGAGTGGAACTAGTTTAATTTTTACTCCAATTCACTCTAACACATATGAATTGAGGTGCACATGAATGCATCCAAACAAGTCATAAGTGAAGAACATATCTTTTTATACAGTTATATCCCAGACTTATTACACGGTTGCAAAATGCAAATTAACTGACATTCAAACACCCTATGCATGTACTAAATTATTTAGGTTTAATTTGAGTTTTGCAAAAATAATATTATGGCGGGGTTTTCCTCCTCCAATCAGTTATGAAAATCAAACATCTAACGACCCTCTAGCACAGTGAGACTTATATCATTTATGGACAATTGCTTGTTGTCAACTGTCTTTCTAGGTGGGCAGTAGTCTCTAAGTGCAAAATACATAGGTTGCTTCGGCATTGGAAGCGGTGTCATTTTGTTCTCCAGCATGAACACAACCACTGACATGAGTGGCCTGCAACTCGGATTGTCTTGAACACACAAGAGTGCTATATGGATGCATCGTGAAACTTCATCAAGGGAGCAATTCTCCATGACAGATGGGTCCACCAAATCTTCTATTTTCCCTTCTTTCCATAAGTTCCATGCCTGAAACATTACACATCAGTCTCACATTCAGAGATCACATTTTGTCTCCTGTGGATAATTCTGAATTTTGCCATGTCCTTGTACTTACATATGATATAAGGTTAGAAAAATCCATGATTAGATGTGCTGATGAGCTAATCTTTAATCCACTTATGATCTCCAACAATAGAACACCAAAGCTGTAGGTGTCAGACTTGACTGAAAATGTGCCTTGCATTGCATATTCGGGAGACATGTAACCACTGTGCAAATAATTTCATAAAAATTCTTTGCATATTTTTGAAACTGTAAAAAGCGAATGAATTCTAAGAGTTGGCAGTGCAGCTGCTACTTACTATGTCCCGACAACTCGGTTAGTATTTGCTTGGAGTTGGTCGTCATCACCACAAAATATCCTAGCCATGCCAAAATCTGATATCTTTGGGCTCATCTCCTTATCTAACAAGATATTGCTTGATTTGAGATCTCTATGGATTACAGTTAATCTCGAGTCATGATGGAGATACATAATTCCTCTAGCAACCCCCTGGATTATTTTGAACCTTCTTGGCCACTGAAGCAATGATTTTCTTGCATAATCTAATAAAAATAATACAGAAGAACAGGGCATGTCAGAAGGCACACATGAGCACATTTATTTGTTGGGTTTTATTAACGGTATGAACAATTGGAATTGAATGTACCAAAGAGGAAGTAATCCAAACTTTTGTTGGGTAAGTACTCATAAACTAATAGCCTCTCATCTTCATGAATACAACAACCGAGAAGCTTAACTAGGTTCTTGTGCTGCAACTTTGCAATTAAGACTACTTCATTTTTGAACTCCTCGGTGCCTTGCCCAGAACCCTTGCTCAGTCTCTTGACAGCTACTTCCTTTGTGCCTTCCAACATTCCCTACATGATTTCATAATCCAGAATTATAATTTTTTTTACAGCAATGTAATTTCCTAGGTAATCCCAAACTTTTTTATTCATACCTTGTATACTTTGCCAAAACCTCCTCTTCCAATCATATTGCTATCAGAGAAATTATCTGTTGCTATTGCAATGTTTTCAAAGCTAATAAATGGGAACTCTATTATGTTCTTGTCACCAGATTCATCCATAGAACTCAAGTATTCTAGCATCCTTCTCTTCTTTTGTCGTTTTCCTGCAAGTAGTAACATCAATGTATCCCTTTTTTTTTTCTAGAACATCGGCACATTAACACTACACACATTCTTTAAAACGATGGCTCTTGGTACCTGTTCTTTTCCATGCCCAGACAAGCGTTCCGAGTGCAAGTAGTAGCACACATGCTATGATCGGGAGTAAAATGTTCAGCAAATTGATCGTGTTTTGATCTATACAAGGAAATGTATCATGTTAGAGTTTGCTGCATCAAGCATTGCTTACGATTGTGTGATGAGTTTACTTTACCTCTAAAAAAGAGTAAAAGATGGACATGCGAATATTCAAGAACCTAAGTACCACTTAAAGAGTTTCCTCGTGGATATTACTGATTAGGGTTTTGATATCATGACGCTCAGTCAAGTTATATGCTCATATACATAATTTTCCGCTGCAAACATCAAAAGTGAACCTGATGATTAAACTTTTTCTTCTTTTTTGGCTGCTTCGGTAGTGTCAAAACTAGTACATAGGAAGAGATATGGTATGCTGTAATGGTTTATCTGATGTCTGATCGATCTAGTTGATGTCACGGGCAGGGTAGAATAGATCAGGGAGCACTACAGCACAACGCTTTTTGTACATGCTCAAAATCGATTTTTAAAGAAGGTTTTTGAAACTGCTACTAATAAGGCGTCAATTGTAAAAAAATGAAACGCTTACAAGGACAGTTTTATAGCCACCCTTGAAAATGAAATTTAATTCTCATGGATGGTTGACTTAGTCAACTGTTCCTAAACATATTTTGAAAATCACAAAAATATTAAATTGTGCCAATAAATAGAAAAAAAACATATTTTGCCCAAGCCAGCACATTGGTATTCAATTGTAAAAATGAGATATTAATAGGGACAAATTTAAACCACCCATAAAAATGGAAATAATATTTAGAGACAATTTACTTAGTCAACCATTCATACAAATATTTTTAAATATAAAAAATATATTATTGCACCAAAAAGTAGAAAAAACTTTTTCCCAAAGCGGGCATCCAACAATCACCACATGCTCATAAGGATTTGAACTCATGACATTTTGCCTCGCACGCGCCTTCATTGCCACTGTACTGCACAATTACTTGTGACTAAGTATCTGATGCTATTTTTAATTAACTTTTATAAATTTAATATTCAATACTTTAGCCCCTAGACAAACTTAAATAAGAAAATGAACCGGAACATTTTAGATCTTATCAAGTAATGCAACTTTGATATAGGGAGAGTTTTCATCTAAGGTCATTTGACAATTTTGAATTTCATAAGAATTTAAAACGTATATTTTGGCCTCTAACTGATCTCAAATAAAATGAACTATACAGTTTTAGATCTTGTTGTGCTATAAACTTTTTATATAAAGTTTGTCTTTATCTAACTTTATTTTTTAAAAAAGTTTATGAGCATATTTGCGCAGCAGTTATTTTTTAAGGGTGGTTGACCATAAAAATCAATTTTTAATAGTGATTGACTAAGTCAACTACCTAGAAAAATTAACGTTTTTAGGAATGATTGGCATAAGAAACAAAAAAATAAATATATTTTTAAGGGTGATTTTATTAAGTCAACTGCTCCTGAAAATTGATTTCTAGATTGCTATTTGAAATCTACAATGCAGCAAAACATTAGTAGAGATGGTTTAATGTGTGAACTGCACCTGTAAAAAGTTCATTTATGTAGTAGTGGAGTTGGATGGAGAATTGCGGTGAAGGTAACAACTAGCCGACTGGGTCTCAGCAGCTTAAGCCTAGGCACAAATACAATAACCTCACATGCTTTATCTCTAACTCAAACCCAAAATATCTCTAACTAATCAAGTATCCCTAACAACACCCCCCCCCCCCCCCCCCCCCCCCCCACAAACAACTTGTCCTCCAGCTGGAACGATAGGTACATGCATGTGAATTATTGAGGAGACCCCACACAATAGCTGAAGTTTTAAAGTCCATTTAATATTAGGACATATATGGATGAAATCCTAAATTGTTTCGGAGTAATGTTCATCTTACAAATAGGCCATATGATGGTGATGGCATGACTCCTTGACACGTTGACCACTAATGTCACTTTGAGGAAAGAAGGATGTGAGGTGTTTGGGATGCACGTACCAGGAGATTTGCCAAGTCGAATGTATAAGACCTCTTCAAAGATTTGCTTCCCCATGTCGATGAGATCCCCAGCCCAAACCAAACACCTCGATGTGTCGCCCATAGTGTCACCATTGGTTAGGTTGGCGTAGGCGTATGCCATACATGAGCAGTTTCCAGTGCACTCAGCTGCACACTGGTCGAAGCTTCTATTCCTAATGTGCAAGAACTTGTCAGGAAGCTTCATGTTAGGCATAGCCATGAAGTAGTCTTCCTTTCCACATTCCAGTGCTTCCCTTCTCTGGCATCCTCTAGAGAAGTTGAGACTGTCAAGGAGCTCAAAACCATCAAGACACCGGCATGTCGGGATTGCCTCCGTGCGGTCACAGTAGCCGAACGGACCACAAGAGGCGTAGAGATCACAGCTATTAGGAACCTCAATGATGACTGCCCATGACGAAGTGGTGCTGTTCCAAGTGAGGAGCCTCCCCTTGCCTGTATAGTCCAACGAAATGCGAATGTATGGTGAGCCAGGCGAGACGGTGTACATATAGTATGACTTGTCCGCCGTGTTGATAGTTGTTTGGTACAAGATCACGTTGACGCCATTGATTTGTTGCATGCCACCGGATACAGGGTTGCCATTAACAACTGGGAAACGGAAGTATGGCAACAACCCATTCCAAATGAATAGCTCAAGGTTTGAGGTGGGATCCATGCCAAGAGAGAAATCTCCGGTTGATGGATCATGAGGGCCCTTCCATGCAAATAAGTGTGTCGCCGGTTGTGCCTTGTAGCTTAGCAGGACCCTCATGGTTGGAAGAACGTTATCGGTCGGGTGATCAAAGCTTTGCCATAGCTCCATGCCGTTCGGCGACCGAAGGACAAAGTTCCCGGAGCTGAGTAGCACCGCGGTAGCTCTGGTACCTCCACTTGTGTTTCCTGTTGCCGTCCAAAGAGTGTGTCCTTGGGAATCCGACAACACCAGCTCTGAGTTGCCGGTGATGGCGAGCTTCGCTGACGGTGTTTTGATTGGGTTGTCACGGTTAGCGACCCATACCAGAGTGCGTTCTGCAATGCGGTTGTACCAGATCCCTATGTACAGCTTCTTGCTGGAGTTGGTAGGGGAAAAGAAGCCAAGAGCAAAGTCTCCGCCCTCCGAGATGAGCGTGTCTTTGGGCAGGAGTGGCTTTGTTTGTGTTAGCTGGTTGTCGGATCGACATAGTGAGCTCAGGAATGCGAGGATGATGAAGGCGGCAATATAGACCATATCAATGTCCATTAGGCCTTTCTTGTTCATCATCTGCCTAAGCAGTGTGGACTGTGGAGGAAATACTAGCGTGTAGTGTTTATATATAGACGAAGAGCATCTCTGGATTATTGACGTATATATATGTAACTTTACGGTAATTAATGAGTGGACCTTATTTCTGTTCGTGGAATCGAGTCGTAGTAGCTTTCAGCCATAAGCGTTGTACGGGCGAGCGTTGGATGATGGTGAAGTCAGCAATAATTCCCAGACAACGTTTCTTGCCATCTGTTGCTAAACCTAAACTAGAGGTTCTAGACGAAATAAATATAGACAAAATATAGCGGAAACATGCATGAAATATTAAATATAGACGAAATAAAAAACTAACGGTACGGTTTGCGTGTAAATTGCGAGACGAACGTTTTGAGCCTAATTAGTCCGTGATTTGACACTAAAGTGCTACAATAACAAATGTGCTAATGATGGATTAATTAGGCTTAATAAATTCGTCTCGCGGTTTCCAGGCAAGCTATGTATTAGTTTTTTATTAGTATCCGAAAACCCCTTCCGACATCGCACGAAACATCCGATGTGACATTTTCACTAAAAACTTTTTGCATCTAAATAAGGCCTAGCGAACTGATCATAGATCAGTTGGTTGGGTTCCTTGTGGTGGAACTTGCCCACCTAGGTTTAAGTCCTCGACTTGGCACGGATGCTCGTATTTTCCTGAATTTATTTCAAGATTTAACGGCGCTATGCTTTCAGTGGTAGGCGACGTCCCCGTTGACAGCGAGACACCTGTGGTGACTTCGTGAATCTCGTGATCTGCCGGCTCAGTCCTTCGGAGGTGCTCATAGGGATAGGATTTACGTACTTGTGTTTATAGAGATGAGTGTGCATGCGTTTGAGTGTCTGCGTTATACCGTGTAATTTAAAAACAAAATCTAAACAAGGCCTAACAGAGCACCGAGGAGCAGAGCAGACAAGAAGCAGCGCAGCGGTGACTACTGGTCAATGGTCAGAACATGTTCTTGTCGAAAAAAGAAAAATGGTCAGAACATGTGGCTTTCTTTTCTTAGAAGAATTAAGGCCCGGTTTAGTTGTAAAATTTTTTGCAAAATGACACTGTAGCAAATTTCGTTGTTATTTGATAATTAGTGTTCAATCATGGTCTAATTAGGTTTAAAAGATTCGTCTCGTCCATTTCGTCTAAACTGTGTAATTAGTTTTATTTTTTATTTATATTTAATGCTTCATGCATACGTCCAAAGATTCAATGTGACGAGAAATATTGAAAAATTTTGCAAAATTTTTTACAACTAAACCGGGCCTAAGTCCAAATAGGTGCACGGGAGATTGAGGGGCTGTCAGCAGTCTATTGCCGTCTGCAGCGGCGGCTGGCCTTGCCCAGCGCATCGTTTGGCCACTACCGACGGAAGTGAAGATGGGTAGGCGTAGTAGGCCACCCTTTGGCGCTAATTTCTCCGCAGCATTTAGTGCCATCAGCGACAGCTCGTCGTCTCGCCTGCGACTTCGATCGACTTCTTCAACAACAGTCTACTCCATCTATTAAAGTTTAGGCAGTGTTTAGTTGCTTCAAAATTCCAAAAATTTTACAAAATTTCTCATCACATCGAATCTTTGGATGTATGTATGAAGCATTAAATATAGATAAAAAAATAACTAATTACACAGTTTGGTTATAAATCACGAGACGAATCTTTCGAACCTAATTAGCCTATAATTGGACACTAATTACCAAATAAAAACAAAAAAATTATTGTGCTTCCAAAAATTTTACACCCCATCTAAACACAGCCTTAATAGTGCACATCATCTTCATCTCAATTTTCAGTGAGTTAATCAATTTTAAATGTAAATAAGTTTATAGATGTACACTCTTTGGAAGAGTAGGGGGAGTTCATCGCTAGCTCGGAACGACGTGAAGAGAATGTAATGATGAAAAACCAACTTGCTAGCTAGTCGGTGCTAGCTCGGAGACATTAATATCATTTGATATTTACTAATCATACACTAATAGCATCATCAGCTGAGTAAGCAATAAGCAGGTGCACCAAGCGAGCCAGGCCCGGCAGAAATAGCCGATTCGCTCGGTTCCGCATAGCTGCGCAGAGCCTGGCTCAACCGCAGGAGCAGGCGACCAAAATAGTGGCTCCCCTGCATCTCACCAGCCTGGTTCAGGTGAATACAGAGAACCAAACAGGCCTATGTATACATACATTAGTACTGTACTAATGTATGTATGCATAGGCCATTGGCTCCCTAGGCCTTAGACATGGCTGCTCCTCTCGCCCCCTCGGCCCGGGCCTGTATACACACACACAAAAGCCCGGAAGAAGCAGGCTTCCGATTCCGATCGATATTTTGCACACCTGCAAGGACTGTTGCATGCACCGTTTGCCTTGATCATGAAACAAACCAATGATACTGAGCTGGAGCGAGGACGTGGTTTTAATTTGTTACGCCGCCAACACACAAGAGAAGAAAAGGTCGATCACCCACCCGGCCCAACCCCACCAATTCAACGCTGCCTCACTTCACATGTGGGTCACCAATGATGAAAAGTCAACCACCACCCTTCCATTAGCGATATCTCCGAACTCTGCGAGTAAAAGTTGTTTTCTACATCAGTACTTAAAAATAAAAAGATTTCTTGAGACTGGCCTCTAGGATAATAGAGACGGGCACAAAGTTTGTGTGTCTCCTTGTTAGGGTTATATAATCCCCAGGTGTCTCAAGGCACCGATTAATTAGAAGGCCCAAACGACCGAGGCCCAGCTGAGCCAAGTGAGCCAGGCCGAACGCCAAGGCTAGGGTCAGCCACGACCCCTCCAAGAGGACAGCGGTCACCTCGGTTCGGTCAGACATCATCCCTACGCCACACAGCACGGACAAGACAACACCGCCCAAGGCGAACGAACAGTTCATAGTTACAGTCATGGGTGCCTCAAACGGTAGAAAGGCTTCCATTTATAGGCCAGGGATGGACTAAACAGCCTGAGACCCCACGCTGTGTGGCGAACCATGGTAGGTCATGGCAAATATCAGATGCCCGCATAAGGTCAGGAAAATCGAGACTCTCACAAAGGCAGGGCCAGTGCAGCGTTGACAAGACCACTCGGCCTCACCTAGGTCACGAACCCCAATATGCAGCACATTGACACGACAGGGCTCAGCGATCGTGTACCACATCGTTAGGGCGGCCTGACGGGGCAGAACATAACGGCCACCGACCGCATTGAACGCATCTGCCCACAAGGGGTCAAGCGACGAGGCTGAAACAAGCTGCGAACTACGAACCAGCACCAGGCATGCACGTATAACAGCGCTTTCATGATCACCTCGTGACCGCAAAAAGCTTGGGGGCTACTATCGGGGTTATAATCCCCGGGTGTCTTAAGGCACCGATTAATTAGCAGGCCAAGCGGCCCACGACACATCAGCTAGCGAAGGTTCAAATGACTAAGGCCCAGCTGAGCCAAGTGAGCTAGGCCGAACGGCAAGGCCAGGATTAGCCACGATCCCTCCCTTCTGCCTTAGCCGCATGATGCACAAGAGACACACGACCTCTCACCATCACGACCCCCGGGAGGAACGGGAAGGGGTCAAGCCCAACCAAACGCGCCCGCTCTGACACGAGTAGACATGTCGTACTAACCTCGCAAGGACCGAGAGGACAACGGTCACCTCGGTCCAGTTAGACGCCACCCCTGCACCACGCAGCATGGACAAGACAACACCGCCCAAGGCGATGATAGCTGGCATGGAACCCACCGTCTAGATATAGTCCAATAAGACGCATGTACGATTCTACCCCACTACGAGATGGGATCCACGACGAAGGCCTTGACTTAGAAGCCATCCAGACCAACAGGAGCCACGACCCCAATGATCGGGATCGTGGCCCTCAGCTCGTCCAACCCATAGGACGATCGACAACCCGGGAGCGGCTACCAATTCCTGTATGACGCCCCAGAAAACCAGGAGGCATTGACGAAGACCACAGCAGAGACCACGTCGTACAGGATGGCTTGCGATCCACCACCGTGCCTACAGTGCCGCCACGGCTGGCATAATAGCACCATATCACATCATGCCGCGTTAGCTAGGCCCTTCCTCAGACTCACGACCCTTCGGTCGGGAGAACCTTCTTTTTTGTATACGTCCTGACCCCAAACTTTATATAAGGGCAGCCAGGGCACCCATCTTGGGGATCCGACTCTGATCTAATTTTTATTCGATCATTCTTACACCATAAAAGGGCTCCTGAAGCTTCCCTTTGGGTGGCCCATCTCCTAGCTCTAGCTCTCCTACATCTTCCACCATTCTTGCACCCCCATTGTAAGAACTTCAGAGTATTCAAGTGAGTAATATGCACTTGATCATCTCTGAGACTGGACGTAGGGCTTCGGCCTGAACCAGTATAAATTCTTGTGTCTTTTGGATGCTACCATCGTCTTTGTAGAGCAATGCGATAATCGTATAAGTTTATTAGTCCGATTTCCAAAATACCGACAGTTTGCGCGCTAGGTAGGGGCAGTCGCACACTCTTGATTGTTGAGAAGGAAGTGATGGCTCCTCGCACCGTCGGTGGACTCGCTCACAGAATGGCCCACGACGGCCACATCTGCCACGAAAACTACGAGTTCATCAGCGCCGGAGGGCCAGCACCTGAGTTCGCCTTCAGGCGCGCTATGGACCTCCGCTTTGGAGATCTGGACCATGTGGTCTACGGTGGACGCACTCTCAGAACTGCCCTCGGTGGCAGCATCCCAGAGTTCACCTACACAGGGGGGCCAGTACCCTCTTTCGCCATCGGTCATGGCCAAGTCTTCCACCCAAGGAGCCAGAGGCCCATGGCTCAAGGCGGACTCACCCAGGGAATGGCCCTGACTAGCCACATCCTTTTGGGAAACCATGAGGTTATCCACACTAATGGGTCGGCACCTATCACTAGCTCCCACCCCGTCTAGGCAGACCGCATGGGAAGCCTGGATCCGACGGTGGAACCACACCCCCCCTCAGCGCCTCCGCCACCAATGGAACACAATGTGTCAGGGCACGCACGAGCAACGAAATCATCCACTACCGCACGATGACGTTGCAAGTGATCAGGTGGCAACCTGACGCCACACTTTGCATAGTCAAGCTAGGAACTAGGACCTAGTCCTGCACAGTGAACCAATCATCCGTCACGTCTCAGTGGGCTGTTAGTCATCACTCAGAGGCACGTGTATCTGAGGGGGAAGACTCCCTGAGTGCGCCATGTGCCACGCTAAGCGGACCAAACCATGCCGCCCTTAGAGCCTGCATTCATAGCAACAGGTCACACCAACTCTTCATCAAGAGTAGCAACCGCACCCAAAAGTGGAGACACGATGACAGTGATGCTATCGCATCATGAGGACTTGTGCATCGACGTGCGTGAGCCCTTCCAACCATAGACTTCAACAAGCCAGGCGCGAAGAAGTCACCACTGGGGGCTCACGAGGTCACAGAGGGCGACGAGCCGGTAGGGATCGACCTGAGGCCATCCGAAAGGTCGACCCGCACCGGCTATGACCGTCCCAAGGGATAGAAAAATGCCCTCACCAACTTGTGGCTCAAGGACCGCAACGACTTCACCACAGACAAGCACTCGAGGGTCGCTGCGCCTTGAGCAGTGATAGCCAGTTTCACGACAGCTTCTAATACATCGGTCAGTCACATCCACTTTGCCCTTAGCCTCTCTACCTAAGCACGTCCACATACACATACAAGCTCGCCAATAGTTGTAAGAAACTTAGGACCGACCCGTAGAGCGAACAACGTGATGCCCATACACCTCGTCCTAGTACTGCTAACCTCTCGAGTGACTCGATTCGGCTCATGCTTGGACACGACCCACTCGCAAGGGCTACACACATGGGCACATTCACACGACCTGTGACGAAGCACTGTTTGTCATCGTCCCAGTAACCGATCCAGTTCAAACTCCTTCCAATCACTCCTCTTGCTGTGATGAGCTAGTGACCCACACCTCGATTTCCTACTCGCACAAGTCTGAGAAGAAACCGGGAACTCACTTGACCATGGTGGAAGAAATGAAGGGAAAGAGTTTTCCGATGCTCGTTCGCTTTCCACTCATATCGAGCCAGATCTGTGACTTACCCCCAATGCCTCGCTGCTCCACGGATCACATACCTTCTAGTCCCATGGGCCAGCCCCCGTTCTAAAACACTACCCGTAAGCATAGGGCTAGGGGGAACGAAGCACATTCCAATTTGAATGAGAAGAAAAGCGAAAGGGCAGTAAAATGGCTGACGAATGCACCAATCATGCGCCATCAGGCATACACAAAACCCACAAACATGTTCACTGCAACAAGGACACCCATGCAACATAGATCCTTACACAAGGAGCATCACACATTGGAAGCTTGGAACCAGCATCGTATGCAGGCGACGGGCACTTTACCTACAATGACTCATGTTCCGCAAGCGGTGGCATCACTCGTCGCAAGGGTGTCGCCGCTTGACCTCCCAAGCACGCGACGTCAGACAATGTCGAGATTGATGTCACTATAGCATGGGTCCCCTAGCGCCAGGGTGGCCAAACAACGAACAACTGCGTTAGCTGACCAGCGAGGGATGTGGCATGTCAGAATAAGCACGCTGAAGTTGACTCTCTGTCAATGCGTCCACACCCAGACAACTAGTGTCGATCGGCGCAACTCAAAGAAAAATGAAGAAAGGCGCGCCGCTGCCAAGCTTACCCTACATACACTTAGGTTGCAAAAACGGGGTCGTTCTAAGCCAAACTCCATGGGTCGATCCCTAGATAGGGCTACGCGGCTACGACATTTGAGTGATCAGACCGACGACGGTCATGGCAAGATGGCGGCACACAAAAGAAACAAAATCAAAGAACACAAGCCGATAAGAACACCTTTACTTAAAAATTTTCTGGGGGCCCCAAATACACCCTAGGGCTCTTAGTCATCATCGTGGAGAATCTCTTCCACATCCACGGCAGCAACGACATCATCCGCAGCAGCAATGAAATTGTTGACCAGCTCCGCTCACTCTCTCGGGCGAACGTGCTCCGGGAACCCAGGCGCCACAAGACAGAGGTTCAACCTGGTCCGCAACTGCTAGGCGGCAAGGGTGACACCGGCCCCTTGTCGGATCCCTACCACCATCACCGCTTGTGGTCCTCTGCTATGACGAACGCCCGGAGGCGAGCCGCCTCCTCTTCGTGGTGAGAAGCCGCCAACTGCTCCTCCAGCACTGACGATGAGACAATGTGAAGGTCAGAAGCTATGGACATCATTTAGGATGTCAAGACAAAGGAGATCCTTACCCGCGATGCGAGGTTGGGTGCCTGCGATCGCCGCCTATGCAGCGGCGGTCTCAGCCTGCTTGGCAGCGAGAGCGACTTTGGCGGCGTCAAGGGCAAGCTCCAGCCACCTCACCTCGTAGGCGGCCACAAAAAACCACCTGTGAGTCTGGTTCGCCTTGTGGATGAGCTGACGAAACTCTCAACAACTGCCTAAAGATGACGAAGATGAGCTTGACCCTACCGCCGGTAGGGCCCCAGCCGGGCCAGCGCCGACAACTCCTCCCAACACGGCATGAGAGATAGCCCTAAGGAGCACTCACGATCAACTTAGGTCAGCATCAAAACTCAAAGCGTTGTTTAAACACTCACCCCTGTTTGCACAGCAAAACTCGAAGACGCGACGATGGACCACTAGATTTCAAAATGCCTTCCCATGTACGCTTGCCGCGATCCATCGTATCAGCTGGGACAGGAAGCCACGAGCACACGAAAGCGAGGACGAGCAAGCAGTAGGGCAAGGGCCGAGGAACAGATGAAACCTCCCGCCATACCAGCTCTCCCGATTTATAGCCACAGTAACCAGCCACAATGGATACCTCAGGTGCACGCGTATTCACTTTCACTTACTAACCTCTTTGGAAATCGTGTAGAGCAGGTGAAGCGATCTGAGGGAGGTGGAGCCACTACTGCCCTCGTAGTGACACGGACCAAGTAAGTTGCACACATCCCCACTCTTTCCATATCATTTTGATTTGTGCGCCCACGCTCCGCGGTGCGCGACTGCTTGTGAGTGGGCATCATTATTCCATGATGTGATCGGGGAGGCTAATTGCCCCTGAGATCGTGCACAGAACGACCCACCATGACAATGACCCCGTGTCGTGCTTAGGAAACCCACTCTTGGGCCGGTCCTTAGAAGGTCTCAAGGCCACAAAAGGGATAGAGGCAGGGAGGAGATGGGCCCCTGCGACTCTAATCGGTGGTGTGAAGCCACACGACCATCTCTCTCTATGTTCGAGTTGTTCGCTTTGAAGTCGCCCAGGTTGACCCCCTCTGGAGGGGAGGCACCTTGCCCTCTGACTACCGTGGAGGCTGTCGAGGATTGATGGGTTGATAGTCGATGATTTATGGGACGTCTCTCGATGAGGCACAACCGAACTCCATGTGGATTGGGAGGATATCAGGTCCCGCTCAGACTACCCATCGACCCAGATGAGGCGCACCACTCTGACCACGTGGTTACGGTGGACATGCCTCTTCCCGCATGGGGCAAAATCAAACTTGCCTGTAATAAGGCAGCACGACCTCTGGAGGTCAACAAGGACACCAGGGATAAATGGAGTTAGGTCCCCATGACCCCACAATAAATCAGGGCCAAGTCTCCACCAACTCTTCCCCGCGTCCCAAGGATGAAGACCTAAGGCTAGCTTCAAAGACTCATAAACCATCAGAGGTCCACGACCTCTCTAGGAAAGGTCGATGAAACAGATGGCCAGGGTAACACAACAAAGTCTTCCTCATGAAGTGATGTGGAACCCAAAGTGTGATCACGGCTCGATCAAGGAGACATGAGAATGCACTCGACCGAAGGAGGGGACCTACCTGTCACTAGGGCAGGGCGACCGCTCGGACTCCTAGGGCGCCCACCCTGGAGTCCCCACTTTTCAGCCTCTCCTTCTAGGGTTGGTTCTCCACCGCCTTTGAGGTCCAATATCAATCGTCCATTAAGGTCGGTTTGATCTGACGACCGAGATTAATTCGAGGAGGCTATATAAACAGGCTCAAACCCCAGGGTTTCAAGGGCATTATCATTAGTTGTCATTCAAGAGAGAAGCCATCTGATCAAGCCAGAGAGCCACCATCTCAATTAGAGCTCCATAGTTTATAGCATAGCTATATAGGATTAGAACTAGAAGGAGGCAAGCATAGCTTGGTTTCTGGATCTGTCAAGAGTTTGCTTGGTAATTTCTTGTGGTCTCTCCTACTTTATATTCATTCTTGTATTATTCATATTGTTCATCTGCTACTATGAATATGACTTTGGTCTATTGTACTATATTGGATATGACTTTGCTCTATTTGCTTATATTCTCAATTATAATGTTCTTAGTTTACTTTGATTATATGCATGGCATAGTAGGATTAGATTTATATTCAAACATATGATCATATAGCACTCACTCTTTGATATCATGGGTGAGTGGACAATATTGTGTAGGCGTGGTGCCTATACCGTATTTTCCTACGATTGCATCCTATATTCCGGATCGTGTGGTAGTTCGAGGGTGTGACATTCCTGTTGAGTCTTATATAATCCACCTCCCGAATGTAGACCGTGTAGAACACAACTATTATAAGGAAAGGCTGGCTATGTTCATGATCTTTCTACATAATATCTCTATGTTTAGATATAACCTTGTTTTGCCATGATTGCCAAAGTGTAATTGCACTAATCATCGTATGCTTTGACTTATAGTTAGAATAACTTAGGATTTATCCTCGTAGATCATCCTAATACCATGCTAGTGCTATAGACTTAGAGTACTCTATTGAGATGTTTATCATTTATTATGTGGCTATGTGCTTATCATTTATCATTTATTGATATCTTATCTTGTGGCACTTACCCTGTATGAGAAGATAGACAAAGACATGGTTACACTCTCCATTATGACATGCAGTGATGCTCATGCTCATTATCCTTAGCTTTCTCTTCCCATGGGTAAAAATATAAATAACGATACCTGGATTACTCCTGGTAGAATGCTACATCGGTATTATCTGTGCGCATGCGAATATCATATTTATTTTAAGAGAGCATTTGCATTTATTAGTATCAGCATTTCTAGCGCCATGCTAGGGATGACAACCTAGAATTTAAGTGCTGTTAAAAGTGTTAACAAACATTCTTGGCACCGTTGCCAGGGAAGGTTGATTAGGCTATTCACAAAGGATAATGAGCCATCACTTGCATCCACTAATGTGATCGAGAAACCATCATTTCTCTACTTATACAGCCTTACCCTTGTCTTTTGTCTATTTATATATATCATATGCAGGGTAATGTATGACCAGGTTTGACCTTCTAGAAAATTTTGTTGAAGATCTAGAAGTATTAATCAGAAGGACTAGACCCAAGCTAAAGAAAGTTCGAGTATCATCATCTCAGCTCAAAGCTCCATCTGAATCGAAAGATCACCAAAGCGTATTTCGAAGCTTAACACCAGAGTTCAAAGCTATGGCTAACAAGTCACTCCGTGAGTTCTCAGCTCCAACTACGGACAATATTCGTACTGGACCTACTGAGGACATTGATCGTCCATTTGAGCTTAAGCCTGCGCTCATCAACATGGTGCAAGCTAGCTAGTTTTGTGGGAAAGCACATGAAGATGCGAGTGCTCATCTCCAACACTTTCTGGAGATTTATAACACTTTCACCATCAAGGATTTCCCCAGAGATGTCATACTACTTCACCTCTTCCCATTCTCACTCTTGGGGAGAGCGAAGCAGTGGTTTTATGCAAACAAGGAGAAGAATACTATGTGGGCATTCTGCTCCACCAATTTTCTGGCGAAGTTTTTTTCCCATGGGCAAGACGAATGCTCTTCGTGGGAAAATATCAAGTTTTCAATAGCAACATGATGAGTCTGTCCCAGAAGCATGGGAGCGCTTTTAAGATTACATCCTAGAATGTCCTCATCATGGAATAGAGAATTGGCTACTCATGCAGACCTTTTATCATGGGCTCAACAATAGCACCCATGAGACCATGGATGCTGCTGCTGGAGGTGCATTCTTATCACTTACTATTGCTTAAGCCACAACTCTTGTGGAAAAGATGGCATCCAACTAAGGTTGGAGTGAAGAAAGAAATCAAACCCGCAAGAGAGGTGGAGGTATGCACCAGCTCAAGGAGGTAGACATGCTGTCTGCCAAGATGGACCTCTGATGAAGAGGTTCGATGAGAGAGCTAGTGAGAAGAATGAAGTCATACGCATTCATGATTCCCGCATGACTTGTGAAGAGTGTGGAGAAACTAGGCATTCAGACAACAATTGCCCAGAGCTACAAGAGGATGTGAACTACATCAACAACAACAACTACTACTATCGTCCTCAATAGAATCAAGGTTGGAATCAACAACAAAGGCCTAACTACTTAGGTAATTATAAAGGTAATAATTCTTTTAATAATTTCAATCAGCCACCTTTGAGAGAGTTAGTTCTTAATCAAGGAAAATTAATGGATAACCTGTCTAAGAAATTAGCATCCAATGATAAAATGCTAGAAACAATTAATAATAGAATGGATAGCTTTTCAAATGTCATTAAGAATCAGCATATCTTTAATAAAATGATTGAATCACAAATATCTCAGCTTGCAACTGCTGTTCCTCCCGCTAACCAAGATAAGATTCTAGGACAACCGAAAGAATTAGAATCTGCAAATCTCATAGATATATTTAATGTAGGAAGCTACTGGAGTGATCCTTCAACTAGAGGATGGAACGATGAAACTCTACCAATCAAAAAAGGCGATCCAGGGAGACCGGTCATTCTGATCTCTATTGGGAGTATGAACTTCAATGAAGCTATCTGTGACTTCGGTGCAAGCATCAACATCATGCCCAAGGTAATTTATGAAAGAATATTTCATTATCCTTTATTATACACAACCATGTGCTTACAGCTTGTAGACCAATCACTTTGCTATGCCAAAGGAATCCTAGAAGATATCTGTGTGCGAGTTGGCAACTCGTATGTTCCTGCAGACTTCATGGTGGTAGAGACAGGTGGTAACGAGAAGTCACCCATTATTTTGGGATGACCATTCTTGAACACCGCTCGAGCTATCATCTACACCAATAGTGCTAAGATTTGTTTCAACATCAAAGGGAAGAGGGAAAGTTTCTCTTTCAAGAATTGAGTACTACAATTTCCCACACATCCACAACACACCTATGAGCCAAAGAAGAAGAATAACAGGAGAAACAAGAATAAGAATAAGAACAAGAAGCCATAGATGGAGATAGTGAGGATGGTCACTGCAGTCCACAGGGAGCACGACCATCAGCTCAAGTCCCCACATCTGATGAAGAAGGATGATCCAGGCGTCCCAACCATCGAATGCACGATCAATAGAAACTCCTTTCAGAAAGTTGTTTGTGACACCGGATCAGGAGTCAACATAATGGCCAAGATAACCTATGAATACTTATATGGAACTATGCCCCTATATCCCACCTATGTGCAGCTGCAGATGGCGGACCAATCATTTCAATTCATGGATGGAATAGCAAAAGACATTCCCGTACAAATTAGTGACCACTTCATCCCCACTGACTTCCTAGTCCTAGACATGGGAGAAGATGAGTATGATCTACCCATTATCCTTGGAAGACCATTCCTGAACACCACCAAAGCCATCATCTACATTAGAACAGGAGAAGTATACTTCCACTTCTCTGCAGGAAAGGTACGTCGCCATTTCAATGACAATTATATGATTGATGATGATCCAAAGAAGAACAGAATAAGAAGAAGGCGTCATAACTGACACTAGAAGAATCAGACCTCTAAGGATGGATGGACTAACTATGAAGGAGAAGTATCAAGATATTAAGATCGATATCCCAAAAAAGAGATTTCCCCTGAGGAGGAAGCTGTACCACCAACAGAGAGTGCACCAGTCACTGTGGAGAACAAAGAAGAGAAGACAGTACAACAAGCTCCTTCCTCAAAGTCAACCTCACCAACAAAACAGGTATGGAAAGTAAAGATAAAATCAATATCGAATTCAACTCAAGAGGAGGTACAGCCAGAGGCACCATTCGAACCATCCGAGGTGCCCTCGGAAGTTTGAGCGAACAAGAGATCCTGTTCCTAGGACCTAAATCACCAAACACTGCGCTGAGAGGTGAACTTAGTAGTTATCAATAATTTTCTTTTCAGCACTGCATAATTTTTCCTTAGCATATTTACTTTCCTTAATTGCATAATTAGTTATACTTTATTTCTGCATTAGAAAAGAAAATAAAAATGTCATGCATTCTAAAAATATGAAGCCCCCATGTGAATAAATTTGTGGCATAAAACCCATAAGTATATTTGCTGTGGTGGCATAAAAATAAATATGCATTCATCATACTTACAATTCCTTGCATAATATAAAATATATTGATAGAGAGATCCTGGTAATTAAAGACACATATGTTAAAAGGAGTTTTAGATACTCATGGCTTAGAGGTTTATCACTAACGCTTAATCAGTTCTACAAGCTTTGTTGTCTATTTGAGCTTCATATAATTTGATGGATCGAGAAAAGCTAAATAGATAGGATGATCTATCCTCAGTCGGAGTGTTGTCTCAACAATCATCAACATGAACACCCCGAGAGAGGAAGTACACCCTCACTACCTGTCAGCTACATCAAATAAGATTTCATCAACATCCAGCTTAGGGAAAAGCATCCCATGTATCCAGCTAAATATTTCTTACATATATATATATATATATATATATATATATATATATATATATATATATATATATTTCTGTTCTGTTAAAATTTAAACCAAATAAAAAAGATGCATAACCATAGAAAATCAAATAAAGATTTTCTTATATACATATATATATTTCCTGTGTGATTTTTAAATAAAAATATAGGAGAGTGTACAAAGTTTTACCTTGCTAAATTGAATCCCTAGAATAAACTCTTATGGAAATGATGAACAGTTGCTTTGCCGTAATTCCTTTTAAGTACCTAGTTTTTAACCTTGAATTCTCCTAAGTTTTGGATACAATGATTTTGATTTAAGATTTGTTCTAAACCTAAACTTGTGGGTAGTGAATGCTTGAACTAAGTATAGGTAGTTGGCGGATATGATATGGGAAGGTCTGAGCTGCTGTTTATCTTGTTCCTAGAGATACTAGAGTTCTAGAGAATTTATTTTTAAAAAATCTAAATTGCTGTGTAATGAGTTCCTATATGACGAGAGTTTAAATTCCTACCACAGCCATATATACATATTAGATTAGGAAAACTTGCACTTATATTTACTATTTGTGAGCATTGAGTGTGGCCAAACTGTGTAGATCTTTAGAAATCGGTCATGCGGTTAAAATCAAGATCCACGTACACTCCACCCATACATGTTCCTTCTATCCTAGAAGTACGCACCCACATATATCCACCCATATATTCTGTTTCTATCCTGAAAGTACGAATCTACATATATTTCATTCAAATCCGCTCAGAAAATTGTTTTACTCCTACTCTAGGAGTGAACTCAAAAAAAAATATTCTTGCCATTCATTTTTATCCCTTGCTAGCCAAAAAAAAAGGCTCCAAATATTCCTTTTTGCTACCTCTTATCAATATATCCCAAAAGAGGCTTGGGAGCTCTACTAAAAAAGAAGAGAGAAAGAGAGAGAGAAAGAAAAGTAAAAGAAAGAGGACAAATGTCCCAATTAAAAAAAACTCTCTCCCATTGAGCATCCCAAGTTCTCCCCAAAGTTTTTTCAAAGTTCCAAAAAGAGAGGTATGAGAAGTTTCTCAAGGGAGCAATAGTAGAATTAGGTTTTCACCATTACCACTCTTTACCCCTTCATAACCATTTCTATTTTACCTACCATTCACCATTTATCCACTACATACCATATATTCCATACACATACACATCTTGATTTGACTGTATGACTCGTTCCTCTGGATCCATAGTTTAACTGTGCAATAAATGTTTGCAAGTATGTGTTTGCTGTCTCCCCACCTATGAGCTCCACATAAGCCTATTAGATGTAGGGTGAGAGAGAAGGCATAATGTTACTGTGCCTAATGCCAAAAATATCACATATCTTAAGAGAAGAGATAAGGCATACCTCATTAATGCCTTGGTGAGGATCTAGAAATACCACAAAGGAGAGATTTAAGAGGGTCATACAAAGGAATCTCTGAGTTTTATTTGAAAATCTTACAAAACTTCAGAATAATAGTTGATCAAAGAGCTAGAAACATGGTGCTTGACTTGACCGTTCTGTCTTTCAACTACTCAAGACCCAAGTTATGGCTACAAGCCCCATGGTGGAAGGTAATATGAGTAAGTCTAAAATCAGAATAGTTTATTCTAATCTAGAGGAGAATTCTTGTTTGAACGCTTGCGTACTTTAAAGGAGATTATTACGAATGTTTTAAAAAGCTTCAGTTTTTACAAAACTCCTAATCTATCACTGAGTTTATCTTTGCTCAGGGATGAGCAAAGGGTAAGCTTGGGGGAGTTGTTGATGGTAGATAAGTATTATTTTTAATTATCAACGAAGCATGAAAAAGGAACCTAAATATAATTACCATCTAGATATAGGGTTTACACTGAAAGAATTCCACGAGTTTTGGTGAATGTCTATTTCTGCAGGAGGTTATCAGAAAAGACCCAAAGGAGGTCCACATGTCAGATTTACATAGAGATAAAAAGGCTACATATACAAAAGAAGAATCTAGAAGACATGAGAATGCACTGGACCGAAGGAGGGGCCCACATGTCACCAGGGCAGGGCGGCCAACCTGGTGTCCCCACTTTTCAGCCTCCCCTTCCAGGGTCGGTTCTCCACTGCCTTTGAGGTCCAATATCAATCATCCGTTAAGGTCGGTTTGATCCAACGACTGAGATTAATCCGAGGGGGCTATATAAACAGGCTCAGACCCTAGGGTTTTAAGGGCATTATCATTAGTTGTCATTCAAGAGAGAAGCCATCTGATCAAGCCAGAGAGCCACCATCTCAATTAGAGCTCCATAGTTTAGAGCATAGCTATATAGGATTAGAACTAGAAGGAGGCAAGCATAGCTTGGTTTCCAGATCTGTCAAGAGTTTGCTTGGTAATTCCTCGTGATCTCTCCTACTTTATATTCGTTCTTGTATTATTCATATTGTTCATCTGCTACTATGAATATGACTTTGGTCTATTCTACTATATTGGATATGACTTTGCTCTATTTGCTTATATTCTCAATTATAATGTTCTTAGTTTACTTTGATTATATGCTTGGCATAGTAGGATTAGATTTATATTTAAACATAAGATCATATAGCGCTTGCTCATTGATATCATGGGTGAGTGGACAATATTGTGTAGGCGTGGTGTCTATACCGTATTTTCCTGCGATTGCACCCTATATTCCGAATCGTGTGGTAGTTCGAGGGTGTGACATTCCTGTTGAGTCTTATATAGGCCACCCCCGAATGTAGACCATGTAGAACACAACTATTATAAGGAAAGGCTAGCTATGTTCATGATCTTTCTGCATAATATCTCTATGTATAGAAATAACCTTGTTTTGTCATGATTGCCAAGTGTAATTGCACTAATCATCGTATGCTTTGACTTATAGTTAGAATAACTTAGGATTTATCCTCGTAGATCATCCTAATACCATGCTAGTGCTATAGACTTAGAGTACTCTATTGAGATGTTTATCATTTATTATGTGGCCATGTGCTTATCATTTATCATTTATTGATATCTTATCTTGTGGCACTTACCCTATATGAGAAGATAGACAAAGACATGGTTACACTCTCCATTATGACATGCAGTGATGCTCATGCTCATTATCCTTAGCTTTCCATTCCCATGGGTAAAAATATAAATAACGATACCTAGATTACTCCTAGTAGAATGCTACATCGGTATTATCTATGCGCTTGCAGATATCATATTTATTTTAAGAGATCATTTGTATTTATTAGTACCAGTACTTCTTGCGCCATGCTAGGGATGACAACCTAGAATTTTTAGTGGTGTTAGATGTGCCAACAACCCTAACGATCGGGATCATGACCCTTAGCTCATCCAGCCCATAGGGCGATCGACGACTTGGGGGCGGCTACAAACTCTTGTATGACACCCCCAAAAACCAGGAGGCGATGAGAAGACCACGGTAGAGACCACGTCGCATAGGACGGCTGGCGAACCGCCACCGTGCTGACATTATCGCCACGTCCGGCACAGTTGCACCACATCACACCATGATGTGTTAGCAAGGCCCTCTCTCAGACTCACAATCCTTCGGTCGGGAGAACCTTCTTCTTTGTATACGCCCTGGCCCCGAACTCTATATAAGGACAACCAGGGCACCCATATTGGGGATCCGACTCTGATCTAGTTTTTATTAGCTCATTCTTACACCATAGATGGGCTCCTGAAGCTTCCCTTCGGGTAGCCCGTCTCCTAGCTCTAGCTCTCCTACATCTTCCACCATTCTTGCACCCCCATTGTAAGAACTTCAGAGCATTCAAGCGAGTAATACACACTCAATCATCTCTGAGACTAGACGTAGGGCTCTGGCCTGAATCAGTATAAATCCTCGTGTCTTTTGGATGCTAACATCGTCTTTGTAGAGCAGCGTGGCAATCATATAAGTTTATGAGTCCGGTTTACAAAACACCGACAGTTGGTGCGCCAGGTAGGGGCAGTCACGCTCTCTCGATTGTTGAGAAGGAAGCGATGGCTCCTTGCACCGTTGGTGGACTCGCTCACGAAATGGCCCACGGCGGCCACATCTGCCACGAAAACTATGAGTTCATCGGCGCCAGAGGGCCAGCGCCTACGTCCACCTTTAGCCGCGCTCTGAACCTTCGCTTCGGAGATCTAGACCCTGCAGTCTACGGCGGATGTTGATGGTAGTTAAATATCATATTAGACCGTCAAGATAACATGTATAAGGACATAATTAAGATCACCAACATAGGTCTAAGGTCTTAAACTAATAAATTCCATAAGTTTTGATAAATCTGTGATGTTTGTAGTGTATATCTAGAAAACCATGAAGCCAGACCTACATGTCAGAAATAGTAATGCAATTCCACCGCGAAACCTAAGTAGGAAGGTTCTGGAAGACTCCAGGAGGCTCTCCACTGAAGCAGACCCCGAGGGGGTGACATATGGGGCCAGTCGGCCCTATCTATAGGCCGGTCGGCCTGTGGGCCCTTCCGTCAGTCTCCCAATTGCTATGGCGATTCCCCACCAACTCCTAGATTACATCTATGTCATTCCTTAAGTCGGTTTGATCCAAGGGCTCATGTTGCATGCTCTGGGCTATATAAGCAGACCCCAGCCCCTCTTGAGGCATAAGTCATTTGAGAAGACAGAAACCCTAATCATCCTCAGAGCTCCTCTAGTTTCTAGGGCATAGCTAGTTAGGGTTAGTCTAGAGGGGGACAAGCAGAGCTTCGTTTGGATTCCTGACATTGTTAAGAGTGTGGTTCGGTATAATCTTTGTACCCCTCTCTCATTATATCTCCATTACTTTTATATACTTGCTACAATTGTTATGATAATATTAGTATTCATCTTATTCATGTTCAAGGTTGCAATGTTCATCGTATACTTTGATTATATACTTAGTATAGTTGGTTTATTATTATGTTTATGCATAAGTTCGTATAGCTCTTACTCCAAAGTACACATTATGGGTGGTAGAGATCACGTAAGCATGGTGCTTATATGTTATTTACTTATGAATACACTCTATATTCTAAGTCATGTGGTAGATCGCGGGTGTGACACTACCATTGCGTCCTTTGTAGTCCACTCCTGAATATAGGTCATAGAAGCAGGGCCTGGTTACGAAGAAAGGGCAAGCTCTATTCTTTAACTTCCCTAAGTAATGTTCCTTATGCATAGATATAACGGTGATCTTAGCAATGACTACTAGGTGTAATTGCACTAACCAATGTATGCTTTGACTTGTAATTAAGAATGACTTAGGAATTATTCCTCTAATATTCTACATGACCATGCTAATGTTATAGATAGGAGTGCTTTGAGTGATTTATCAATATACTTGACCAATGCTTATCATATATATATCTTATCTTGTGACTTACCCCTGTTATGAGTAGAGGATTGGTTGTGGTTTATTTCACCATTAATGTTATAAGTTATCAATACATGTCTGTCGACGGTCGTTAACATACGTTACAAACCAATAAATTTCCTTGCACGTATGCACAAATATCATAGAATAGGAGGTTATTACTAACAAATTCCATGGGTTTTGGTGATTTATAATTTTCCAGGGTGTTATCTAGAAAGTCGACAAAAGGGACCTAGGAATTAAAATAATTCATGGAATTTTACCGCAAGACATATACTAGAAGACTATAGAAGACACCCGAAGACATCAGAGCGAGCCGGGGCCCCAGCCCCTGCCAGGTGGGGTCGGCCGGCCATAGGGGTGGCCAGGTGACCACCCTCCTCTACATCCTTCCACGAGCTTCTGGAGTATTCCTGCACCGCCTTTGAGCAGTCATCTAGGCCGTCCCTTAAGTCGGTTTGATCGAAGGGCTCACATGCATCCCACCGGGGTATAAATAAAGAGCCAGACCCCCTGGAGAGAGGAAATCAAATCAAGAGCTGAAGAGCTAGAGTTCCAATTCCATATCTAGAGATCTAGGCTAACAATCAAGAGTAGACTAGTTCATCTTAGGATTAGTCTCAATTAGAGATAGAGAGATAGAGTAGAAGAGCAGAGTTCTGGCCTATCGGTGCTTCTCCACTGCTATGTTCGTTGGGATCAAGTTCTTTCGCAGGGGGCTTGCTTCTGAGACTCTTTGGTAATCAACTTTTAATTCAAGTAAGCAATTTGTTCGTATTGTTCTTCAAGTTTGCAACTCTTTTGAGTACTTTGATCTTGGTAGTACCTAGGTTGAAGTTGTTTTTGTAGTGTGAAAGGTCTTGATGGCTAGAGGGGGATGAATAGCCTTTTTAAAAATATCTACAAAGACAAGCTAAACAAGTTTATCAATATAACAAATAGCGAGATGCGAGTTTTGCTTAGCCTACGAGGTGTTTGCAAGCCACCTATCCAATTCACAATTCTAGTATATTTGCACTCAACCGCACAAGTCAAACCGCATAACTTAGCTACAACTAAAGCTAACTAGCTACACTAACAAGCTAGCAAGGTAACTAAGAAATTAACACAAGAAAGAGTTAGGAGGGTATCACCGAGGGACGAAGTATTGAGCCAACCAATCAATATGATCAAGAGATGAATTCCACAATACACAACCACCGGGATCGATTAGTCACAATAAGAAAGTGATGACACAAGATTTATCCTGAGGTTCACGTGCTTGCCGGCACGCTAGTCCCCGTTGTGTCCCTCTTCACCACGTGGTTCGGTGGCTAATCGGTCACACACCGAGCCTCTCAAAAGGCGTCACAAGAACCTACCAAATGGTAAAAGGTTGTAAATGACACGAGTAATTTACTAACGTTGCCTTTGGCGCTTCACCGAGGTAGGCACAAACCCCTCACAATCACCGAAGGTGGCCAAGAATAATCACCAACTCTTGCCAACGCCTCCAAGCTGCTCCAAGCCGTCTAGGTGGCGGCAACCACCAAGAGAAACAAGAATCCCGCAGCAAATCAACCACCAAGTGCCAACTAGATGCAATCTCACAATGCAAATGCACTTGGATCACTCAATCTCACTTCGAATATGCAAAGAAGAAAGAGAGATGAGTGGGAGGAGAGTTGCTTAGCTCAAAGTGCTCACAAGTATGTCCAAGAATGCAAGGGTCAGATCTTTGAGCCGACCAACGAGTATTTATAGACGTACCCCTTCGAATAGAGCCGTTAGAAACTTGAAACAGCTGCAGTCACGCTGACCGAACGCGCTGGTCGTGCGGACCGGACGCGCGAAGCTCGACCAGACACATTGGTCCCGTAACAGACCGGATGTGCTGGTCAAGCCTGAGCAGCGCTCCAACGAATCAGCGACCGAACACGCTGCTAGTCGCACCGGACGCCCCAGTGCTAGCGTCCGGTTGGAGTCTAGTAAGCTCCCACAACGACCGAACACGTCCGGTCGAGCATGACCGGACGTGCCACCGCGTTCGATCAGAAGACCAACACGCGTGCAAACCCTGAGCACTGACCAGATGTGTCCGGTCAAACAGAGACCATGTCCGGTCCAGCGTCCGGTCACCTCTGTGACCTCCATTCGATTCACCCTTTCACATATGAGCTAGACTAAGTATGTGTGACACTTTAGCACAAGTTTTAGCTCGTGAAACAACATGTGACAACACCTCCAAATCTTGACATTGGCGTAAAGGAAAATAGGCGTTTCAGTTCCTCGAAAATCCCTGAATCCCGCCTCGCAAGCTCGGCGGGAGGGAGAGAGGACCCCAAACCCTCTCTACCGCTCAAACTCCAACGCCATCGCAAATGTGCTAACACCACCAAGTGATCACGTCATGTGTGAGTGTGTTAGCATTTTCACAATCATTTTTTGAGGCGTTGTTAGTTCTATCCAAATGCATATGATTATGAAATACACACCTAAAGGCACTTAGGAGTTCAATAGCCGCGTCATTCCCCTCTTCATAGTACGGCTATCTACCCTATAATGTAACCACACCCACTAGGTGTCTTGGTTACTAAAACACAATCCTTAAGCATATACCTTTGCCTTGATCTCGTAGGGTTGCGTCCAAATCCAAATATGTCCATCATGATCACCATGTCCATCTTGCCACCAGCCTTGGAATGTACTAATCCTCATATGCTATATACAACTTAGACATAGGATTAGTACTTATGCATTGTCACTAATTACCAACACCAAACATAGAGCTTTCATAGTGTAAGTGTGGTGCTTAGGCTAGGATTACTTGTGAATGCCCCCTAATTTGCTGGATAGTGGTAGCTCACGAAGGTGACTTTATAGCTTCATTGAATCCTCTGTAGTCCACTTCTAGTTAATAGGTAAAGGTAGGCTTATGCATGCTGGTAGGGGAGAACTCTGATTTCATCCCTTATTGAAAGTTATCGTCCACTGAATGAATGATTAAGAACATAGTTTATCGAGATTCGAAATAGATAGTCCTTAGTAGTTTCCCTATTTTCACTATTATCTGAACTTGGTTGGGAATTGGGTTAAGTTTATAGACTCAGTCATCGTCGCCAACTGTTCCTTTGGATTCGATATTAAAACCAGGATTATCTTGGTGAAGTGCTACAATGGTATTATATTTATGAGCTTACGGATAGTTATCTTTTCTAGTGTGCATTTAATTTATACCAACAATATCCAATGCTACACCTTCCTTCTGGTAAAATATAAATAGCGATACCTAGAATACTCTTGGGTGAAGTGCTACAATGGTATAATTATCTGTCCGCTTGCAGAATCCTTTTATTCATATCTTTATATTCTTTCTAGTCACATGAAATAATAAGATATCTACTTAGTAGTAATGCTAGGTAGTACCAACAAATATCTCTAGCACCATCACTAGGGATGACAACCTAGTACTAGTAATGCTAGGAGATTGTTGGTATTTGTTAACGCACACAGAATAATCAAGAAATGATCCGCAAGTGCACGGATACCGCTGTAGCACTTCACCCGGAGGTTTTAAATATCGTATCCACAGGGAAACATGTGAGGTTAACTACGGTCTAACTTAACCCGGAGTAGCACAAGACTAGAGAAGATCGGGACTGTAGAGGAAATTGCTAAGATATTCGCGTTCTAATCTCGGTAAGCTATGTCTTCTACTATTCTATCTAGGGACGTTGCATTAGGAAAAAAAGACACCATATAAGATGCTTTAACTTAGCAACCGGGTCCTACTAGGCCTATATACGAGGTGTGGGCTACAAAGGACTCAGCAGGATTTTCACACCCATGATCTACCACACCTCCTAGCATATAGGGTGCATCCACAAGTAACCTAGGCCTAAGCACCACGCCTACACCTAGAATTACTACTTTAACCTATAGGGTCCTATAGATTAAAGCATTCAAAAGAATTGTGAACCAGAAGAACAATATAAACAACGTGCTTAAAGAAAGAAGAAGTTGATTACTAGAGAAATCTCAGATGTAGATTAACTTCACCAAGGTACAAGCCATAGAGGGAGCACCGACAGGCCGACATATCCTCCAAAACTCTTCCCTCTCTCTACCTCTCTATTTCTAAAGACTAATCCTAATGAGGACTAATCTTCTCTTGAATGCTGCTCTTAAGAGATTGATCCTTTCATGGTACCCCTCTCAGCTGATCCTCACCAGATAATATGAATTAGGGTTTTTTGGGATCATCTGAGCCAGGGGCAGGGTCCTGCTTATATAGGCTAGTGGGATGAACATGAGCCCTTGGATCAAACCGACTTGAAACAACGGATGAGATGCAATCCTTGAGACGGTGGAACATCATCATGCGAAGTCGGCTGACAAGTGGGCCAGACCTGGCACTATGCCAGGTGGGCCGACCTAGCACTATGCTAGGTGGGCCCTGCCTTTGGTGGCACGCCTTCTCGTGTCTTCTAGATGCTTCTCAACTTGGTGTCATGGTGGAATATGCTTTTTTGCCCGACATCCTCTATATCTTTGGCTCATTTCCTGTTTAATACCTAGAAAATAGTGATTCACCAAAACCTATGAAATTCTGTCAGATAACCCCCTATTCTACGTTGATATTTTATTATATTCATCCTTTTCATGTTTGGTTAATGGTTTATAGTTGACGTTAGTGACCATCAACAAGCTCCTCCAAGCTTAACCTTTGCTAGTCCCTTAGCAAAGCCAAACTCAGCCATGGATCAGGAGTTGCTACAAATGCTTTCACGCCTGAAAAGTACACATGTGTTCAAACAAAAATTCTCCTCTGGATTAGAATAGACTATTCTGAATTTTAAACTTACCCATATTACCTTCAACCATGGGGCTTGTAGTTTTCACTTGGGTCTTGAGTAATTGAAAGACAGAACCGTCAAGTCAAGCACTATATCTCAAGCTCTTAGTTCAACCATCATTCTGGAGTTTTTGTAAGTTTTTAAATAAAACTCAGAGATTCCATTGTATGACACTCTCAAGTCTTTCAATATGTGGTATTTATGGATCCTTACCAAGGCAATATTGATGTTATGCCTTCTGTCTCATCCTACAACTAAGGCTTATGTGGAGCTCATAGGTGGGGAGACAGTGCATACATACTTGCAAAGCATATATTGTAAAGTCAAACAATGGATCTAGAGAAACGAGTCATACAATCAAATCAATATGTGCATGTGTGTGGAATATATATGGAGTGAATGTATGTGGTGGATGTGGCTATGAATGGTATAAATGGTGGCAAGGATGAAAGCATGGTGGAAACCTAATTCTACTTTGCTCCTTGAAAGCATATCTCTCTTTTGAAATTTGGAAACACTTGCTAGAGAACAGGGGCTATCTTATTCATCTATTTTTCTTTTGGACACTTGTCCATTCTTTCTATACTTTTTATCTTTCTTTCTCTCTCTTTTTTTTGAATAATTTTTGCATAGCCCCATGCCTCTTTTGCAACAGAACTTTGAGAGATAGTAACAAAAGAACTTGGAGCAATTATTTGGTGGATTGGGGTGACTGGGTAGATGGAAAACCTATCAAGCATGTTTTTGGTGTTCACTCCCAGTGTAGGAGTAGAATATTTTTGGATGGATCTAAATGGAGGGTATGTTGTTGCGCACTTCCAGTATAGAAGCAACATATTTGGGTGAAGTGTACGTGATCTTGATTTTAAAAGCATGACAAGTCTCTAAGGGTCAACAAAGCTTGACAACACTCAATGTAAAGCAAGCATGGTTTTCCTAATCTAGTATGTATGGCTGTGGTAGGAATTCAAGCTCTATCATACAAGGAACTTATCATGTAGCATTTTTATGTTTTTTTAAAAAGTAAATCTCCAGAACTCTAGTGTTACTTGAAACAAGATAAATAGCAGCTTAGACCTTCTCATATCATATTTGTCAATTACCTAGAATTAGATCAAGCATTCTCTACCCATAAGTTTCAAGTTTAGAGTAAATTCTTATATCAAATCAATTTTATCCAAAACTCGAGAGAATTCGAGGCTGAAAACTAGGTACTCTTTATTACGACAGAGCAACTATTCATCATTTCCATTTAAGAGATTAGTCTAAGTCCTCTTTATTAGCAATTTCTTAAAGACAAAATCAAGCAAAGTAGACACACCCTTTTATTTTGTTATTTAAGATCACACCTTACTAATAGTATATAACTAGTTAAAAAATTATTGTGTTGTTTGTTATGCATTTTTTTATTTCTTTAACAATATATATAGCAAACTTATAAATAGTAAAACTTAAAGGGGAAAGAAATACTTAGCTGGATAAGCAGGGGTGCCTCTTCCCCAAGCTTGATGTTAATGTAGTCGCTCGATCATGCGGAGTGCTAGATTGGCAGCGGAGATGCATTTCCTCTGTCAGAGCATTGATTGATGTCGATGACTGTTGAGACAGTGTTCCAACAGTGGGTAGAATATTCACTTGCTTGTCAGCTCTTCAAATCTAATGTTACCTTCCGGTGAGGGTTCAGATTTTTAAGTCCTCCGAACAGGACTTCTGGTCAGGATCATTCCTTATGTGCATTATCTGATCCCAAAGGTGGAGACCTTGATATTTGTGCCCCTTGAGATGGTGATTATGAGGATCATGTCACCCATATTCTTGCTTGTCCAGCCGATTGAAGTGAAGCATTAATAGTGAAGAGTAACAGCATCTTGCTCAGTGTGCATGTTCATGGGTCAGAACGTCCACTTGTAAAATTTAGGGAATTGACAAACTGCTCCACAGTTTGCTCGAAGTGTATCCTGCTTGCAAAGACAAGGCAGATATCAAGTGCATGGGCTCTGTTGGTGGAAAAATACCAACAGAACCAAATCTTTATTCATTATTCTTTTCTAACCTTGGGCACATTAAACAAGATAAAGTTGATGTTATGTTTAATCTTAATATGGGTGATAGAATCAGAAGTTGAGCATGAATGTATCATTTAAGTGCATTTGACAAAAAGGATTAAATTGCTTAACCTGAAGGATAGTCTATCTATGTATAATGTCTCAGTGATTTCATGATTATCATCTTCCAAAGATAGAATTACAACATTTTAGTTCATTTGGTTAATGACTGTGGGATCAAGAAAGTGGTGATAGGGACAAACATATGAAACAAGACATATTGAGATAATTAGGTTGGATCAAGCAAAATTGTAAATCAAACATGTTTGGTTCTTATTTGTGTGCATACCAGAGTCAAGAAAAAACTTTTTAAATAATGATCACTTACCTTGAGATGTTACCTTTCTTATTGGAGCATGATGGCACCGTAACACCTTTTGGAAGCCTTCCTTGCTTGGCTCGTCTCTATGTTGCGCTCCTTCTTATCCTTTTGTCACGCCATCTTTTTGCTCTTGGATCTTTTGACACCTTGTCTGCCCTTCTTTCATACTTATTGTTATATGCATCCCCCACCGGGGGAGGCCTCCCATGCCGCCGTCGAGGTGGGGGGGCACGCCATGATGGAGAAACGCCACCGAGCAGTTGGATCTGCACCGCCTCCCCATGGATCCACCACAGGGGACCAAGTGCACCATGGATCCACCGCGGGGGAAGCCCCCCATGCCCCCGTCATGGTGAGGGAGGGCACGCGAGGGTGGAGGAGGCACCCACGACGCTAGATCTACAGCGCCTCCCATGGATCCGCCACGGAGGAGTTCGGGCTCCTATGGATCCGCTAGAATGAAAGGCCGAAGAGACCGCCGCCGCCATCAACTTCGAAGGAAGCCACGGAGGTAGGAGAGTCAAAAGAGAGGGAAGTGGCTTCGCCGGAGAGAGCAAGGAAGTGGCGACGAGCCAGCGGCGCGCGTGGGGAGGGCAGGCAGGGGAGAGCGAGCGCGCAACGGTGGAGAGAGCGAGGCGCGCGCGGGCAGCGAGTGAAAGAGAGAAGAAGGCGAGCAGGTGGGTCGCGGTGGTCTGACGAATGGATAAGGGGAGGGGAGCGGGCTCGGGCGGGACGGGTCGCACCGCATCGCGTCCGTCGGGTGCGTCCGACGTCGTCCGGACGTCCTCACTGTATCGTTACCGTAAAATAAATTGTCACGATCACATGTAGGGAGTAAAATATGTTGTCACGGTCACATGTACTGTCATTAGTGTCATAATCTTAATGTAATAGGTAAATAGCTGTGCATTGTAACAGAAGAAAAAAAATCACTGAGGCCGGAGCGAGACGATGGATTATAATTTTAGTTATAGGAGATTCATTTTACAAAATCTCTTGGAGATGCTCTAAAAATGAATTGAATTTTGTAAAATAAATAAATAAATTAGGAGAAGCTAGTTTCGTTTTCTCTCTACGCCGCTCGCTGTTTGAATCAGCTGAGCGCAAGTCAATTCTGAAATTTCCACGAGCGAGCACATTGTAAGGGATCATAGTTGTATTATTGTATTTTTTTAGCTAAGCTGCCGAATCATGCGGCATCGTCTTGACTTTTTAGAGACGTCAAAACTCAAAATGAAATCCCGTCCCACGTGTCCACGTGGACACTCGATCGGTTGCTTCGCCCCAAAGCCAATCTCGACACTTTCAGCAACTTTGACTGATCTGATCCGGACGGATCGCTACACAGGTGTTTCATGTATATTTATACTCCGTCTCAATTAAAAGAAAAAGTAAATCTAGCCTCCTAAGAGGTCAACTAATCTTAATTTTAGCTAAATCTGTATAAATTTAGCCTCTTTTAGATTAAGGGTGTGTTCACTTCCTTCAAAATTTCAAAAATTTTACAAGATTCCCTGTTACATCGAATCTTTGACGCATGCATGAAACATTAAATATAGGTAAAAAAATAACTAATTACACATTTTGGTTGTAAATCACGAGACGAATCTATAGAACCTAATTAATCTATAATTGAACACTAATTACTAAATATAAGCGAAAGAGTTACTATGCTTCTAAAAATTTTACACCCATATCTAAACACACCCTAATGATAAATTGTATTTTCTGAGCACACATGACCAGCTAGTAAAAAAAAGCGGAATCGCCTACAGAATTCAACGAACCGCGTACATAGACGTAACTGGGAATTTCCGGATAAGAGCGGTCTCGGAGGAACAAGACTTGCCACAAGAATCGTCAGAGATGGCAAGATGCGCATACGTCTGTTGAAACCTGAAAGTAAAGCTTGCAAGTACATCACGTATATGATATACCGTGGAATTTCCGCATGCTCCAAACAAATCACGCAAGCAGTTTGCGTGTGATGACATTTTATTATGGTATAAACGCGTGAAAACAGTCTGCTATGACGCCCGTGGGATTGGTGATGCGAGGCGACACTTCATCAGATCAGATAATCATAACAATTAACCGCCACTGGCTCACAGCC
The DNA here is from genome assembly GCA_038087645.1 of Saccharum hybrid cultivar R570. Taxonomy (NCBI): domain Eukaryota; kingdom Viridiplantae; phylum Streptophyta; class Magnoliopsida; order Poales; family Poaceae; genus Saccharum; species Saccharum hybrid cultivar. The sequence continues at coordinate 2,064,683 of JAQSUU010000810.1, forward strand.
GTCGGATACCAGGCAGTGGCCGACTTCCAGCAGACTTTCAGGGCTCGCTCGACTCCGCAAAAAGGACCGCACTTCGAGCGCTTATGAAATTCGATGTGGCAGGGTTTTAGTGTATGTTCGAGGAGGCTTGCTAGTCTCGTTGGTATTTGTCCATTTAGTTGCACAACTTTCATGTAATGTAATTTAAGTTAGGTTTATTTGGGTCATATTGCGGTCTGTTCGTTTTGTTGGTTTATTGTGTCTGAAAGTACTGTTCGCTGGTTTGTTATGAGAGAAAAACACTGCTGGAAGACTGCTGATTCCGCTGAATAGCTCAAACGAACAGGGTGTTGGTTTATCCTTCCACGGTAATCTATAAATTATTTGGGATGCTGTAACCAGTCAAACTTTGTTTCTCCTTAATGAAATACATGTCGCAAGGACACGTTCACGAAAAAAATAGCAATTAACCAAAAACCTGCAACGTCAAGACTTTTTTTTCAAATGCGGGATTTTTTCGCGCGCGTTTCACACGATTTCGTAAGTTGGCAAATTGTTTTCACCAACTAATAACACCAGGAAACCGGAATGGTTATTTCGAGGGAAAAAAAAAAGAATCCGAAATGGTTAAGGTAGCAGAAGAGCAGCAGAGTTTGACCCGAAAATTATAAAAAATTTCTCTGGCGAGACGCAGCATCTCTCGTCCATTCGCCTCTATAAAATTCCCCCTTCTGATGATCTTAACGGCTAATACTAGTTCACGCAGAGAGAAGGAATCGAAACAACAGCGACGAACCAAGAACTGCCGGGGCGCCATGGAGCCGCCCTCTGCCGTGGCGCGGGCGGCGGCTGCGCCAAGGCCGCCGAGCTTCGCGTCGCAGACCAATGCTCTCCTGCGCAAAAACCTCATCTTCCAGGTCTGATCCCCAATCGCTCTGGGCTCTGGCATTTCCCTCAGTTCTTTTTTTTCCTCTGGTGCTCTCTCTTTTTGGTAATATATAATTGGATTAACCAAAACCAATTGGCTTCCCGTTTCGGGTTGAGTGCTACAGGCTAACGACTTTGCAAAAGTACAAAACTCTTGGATCTTGACTCAGTGTGGATACAGTGGCCGGAAGTTTCTGTTAGACCTCTAGGACCGGATAGCAGTAGATCAGCGGGGTAGTACTATGTATTTCAGTTATGAACATTGAGATCCTAGTGATAGAAATACCGGATCCGAGAGGGAGAGAGGGAGAAAGGGGAGTGAGGTGGTGCAAAGCGTCTGTAGGAAGGGTGGAGTTCGATCCGGACGCCATCACGAACGTTGATGGTGGCTGCGCACGGGCAGCGACGTTCGGGGAAGGGAAGGTCGGTGCAGTGAAGATCGTTGACGGCGGCAGTGCTTCCCGTCGCTCACAGCGCGACCTTCAAGATCGGTTAGGGTTGTAGGTGGGGAAAGGCGGCTCAGGTGAACCTCGTGACTCGAGCCCCGGCTCCCCACCTCCTTTATATAGCGCTGCGCGACGGGGCCTCACCAGCCATTGTTGGGCTGGGCGCCCCCGATCAGGGCGTGGATCAAAGGCCTAATGAGCCGTTGGGCTCATTAGAGGAGAGATCAACCTAACATTCTCCCCCCTTGATCTCACTTATACTTTAACCTGTCATCTTTAACTTCAATGCTTTTAACTTTACTCGTTTCATCACAAATAAGTGCATAGAGCATGTTTCATCGTCACGTTCAATCGCCGATAGATTTGACAGCTACAATGCACATCTCTGATCGGAAACAGTTACCTTAACTTTTGGGCCCTTTATTATAGTCCAGGAGTCATAGGCTTTCCCTTAAACCCATGCCGGCTACATGTTCTCTGAACACGTTGGGTGGTAAGCCTTTTGTAAGCGGATCCGCGAGCATCTTTTCAGTGCTTATATGCTCAAGATTTATAATTTGATCCCGGACTTTATCCTTCACAACATAATACTTTATGTCAATGTGTTTGGCAGCACCACTTGACCTATTTTTGTGAGCGTACTGTACTGCTGGATTATTATCGCAGTATAACTTCAGTGGCTTATGTATGCTGTCGACCACCTTCAAACCGGGTATGAACTTCTTTAGCCAGTTCACCTGCCCCGTTGCCTCATAACACGCTACAAACTCGGCATACATTGTGGACGATGTAGTGACGGTTTGTTTTGAGCTTTTCCATGAAATTGCTCCTCCTGCGAGAGTGAACACATATGTAACAGAACCGACCAAATTATAAGAGCACAAGTACAAAAACAAGCACCGAAGCGCTCAAATTTTCGAACTTGAGCCCATATAATCCCGATAGTCAATCGAAACCACGAAGGATTTCAAACCAACTTGCTTACAACCAGGATCGCATCATTCAACATACAATCATCATACGTTACATTTCACAAGTAGTTCTGAAATAAGTTTACACAAACGGAGTCGTAATTATTACAAACCAAGTTTATAAAAGTAGCGGAAGCAAACGCACACCAGTTGTTTAACTACTGCCAGTCTTGATGATCAACATCCCGCAAAAGCATGAGAAAAGTACATAAAATATGATCACGCCCAAGTGATCTAGTCTTCTTCACCCGCAGGGTGGAGACAAGTTTTGCAGAAGCCTTGATAGAGCATATCATCTGCAACAGGAGGGAATAAACCCTGAGTACTGGAATGTACTCAGCTAGACTTACCCGTCGAAAACCAGAAATAAGATGACACCAAGGATTATACAAGGCTTACACAAGGGGCTAGCTGACATAACATTTTGCATAAAGGCATAAGTAATTGAAACTCTTATAACCTGTACTAGCAGTTATTTTTAGCATTTACCTATCATCTATCTTAGCACCTGTACTAAACATGCACTTGATTATAATCAAACAACATGATTATTATATCCATAGCAGGTATATCATTATGGCAACATTGTATCATTCCCTTAACCACCAGTTCATTTAATGAGGTCTACGTTGCCGCTGCTCAAGTCAAGTGCTCACTAACCGGGAGCGACGGCGATTCGAATCGAATTCCTATCCAGCTGGAGGGGTATTTCTAACACTCACCGAGTCACGCCTGGCGAAGGCTGCTCAGGTCATCTTTTGTACAGTTCAGGAATCGCGGGCCCGAATAATGTCGCATCCCCAAGGGCGACACTCTGCCAGGTGATAGGGACTCTAACCCCCCCTTGGTCTCACGCCAATGTCCCCAAGCACATCCTTTCTCTCCTCCAAGATGCAACCTACCATTCGATTCCCGGCCTGAACCATACTACTCGACTTCGCGGTCGGAACGGCTTATCCGGCCAACTAAGTGTTAGACTGCGTTCAACATGACTCAAGGACGTACAGCGAATCGGTCCTTAAATGACTCAGACGGGCATAGCTCCACACCCAAGACGTGAAGTGTCTTGCGGCTGTACTATCGAACTCCCGCCCGGTCTCAATTTCATTTTAAGGCATGGTTCCATCTACGATAGCCATAAAGCCACTCGTGACTCCTTCCTACATCTCGCGGATGACCGGAAATCACCCGACTTCTACCGAACTAAGCAGGGCTAAGCATTGACACGTGCCTAAACCTAATATAGGATTAAGTACGATATCTGGACAAGGACAGGTATAATGCAACAATTGTTTTCATACAACTCCTACAACTTAATGCAGTAAACAATTAAAAGTACTCAAGATTAATTTATAAAACAGTAGGTTCAGCATGCACCGGGGCTTGCCTTTGAGAAAAGTTGAAGGCCGGTGGTCAGGGCACTCCGGCAAGTCTTCAGCGGCGTCTCCTTCGCCTGCTGGATCCTCGAGCTCCTGCTGCTCCTGGTTCTCCTCCGGAATTACAGGCTCGAATTCGAGGAGAGTTACTCCCTCCGGTACACCTATTGCATGAATGCACAATAAATATCATGAATGCATAAATGGGTGCAGCATGCTCGGAATGAAATGCATTTCAGAAATACAATAATAATCTAATCAAGTTACTTTATTAGTACGTGCAAATCTCTTCTCCGGTGGAGAAGTACTTACCTAATCTACTCAACCTAAGATACAGCTGTTCCTCTTCGGATAAGGCCCTAACACCTAATAAACACGAGAGTGACATTATTTAGGTTACCACAGTAAGTTGTTCTGGACAGCAGCTCAAAGATTCTAATATAACTGGATAATTCCTAACTCCAAAAGACATGATCTAAGACAATCTGGAAAGCTTAAGAAATGCTCTACAAATCATTTTCAGACCTCAACCCTTAATTCCTAAGTTTTCCATTTCGAATTCCTCAAGTTCCAGAATCGGTCCTCTCTAAACAGAGAGCAGTCAATTCTGGACCGTCACTTAAAACAGCAACAACTCCCAAACTACTAAGCCAAATGTTTCCAAATTTTGACACAAGCTCATTTACAACTTTTACTACAACTTTGGTATTTACAAGTTTTCCAGCAACCACCTTTATCCAAGGTCAAACCTAGAAATACTATCAGCTGTCCAGAAAACCTAACATTGTAAAGGTTAAATATTTATTGATGTGACAAACATTCTCTAAGACCAAACTAATACTACTACAAGTTCACAAATTTCACAAAAACACCAGAAAGTAAGGTGTGCCCACCTAGAATATTTATTTAAACCCATTTCTTAATTTACTTAAGTAATTAAGTGGAATTTCAAACATATATGTAAACTACTCCTAAAATTCAACACAAATTACAAGAGACTCTCTGACCCACAAAGCGACTACTGTAAAATTTTTAACTCAATTTATTCAAAGGAACTTCCTACACAAAATTCCCAAGCCAAAAAGGCTGATTTTTGTATAAATAACAAAGCATAGTCAAAAGTGTCAAACAACAGATTTCTTAATTTTCTTGGACACTCTAGGGTACCAAGACATTCTCCAAAAATTTATAAGAACATTGCACATGTAGAAAAATTACTAAAATTCATTTAAGTATTTCCTAGAATAACAAGATAGCATTATAACTTGAAAAGTACTTAAGCATTAATGCCCAAATTTTTAACAGAGCTAAAGCAAGTATAAAACAGTCTACCCACCAATTTTCATAATTTTTGGAATACTACAGCTCAAGTTATATATTTAACAAATTTGCATTCATTTCAAAATACACTTGAAAGATCTATTTAATTCTCCTAGAAATTAAACATCACATTCCAGATTTATATTTTTCTAAAATACTACACATCATGTAGATCCTAACAAAATTTATCTCATGATTTTTGAGCAAGTAAAACCCTAGATCTACATTTTTCAAACTTAACCAAAATTTCTGTAGCAATATAAATAAAAATGAAAAAGATCTTATTTAAACTGGGCCGGCCCGGAAAAACGCGGCCCACGACGCGCGCGCGCGCGGCCCGCTCGGGCTCCCGCCCACGCGCGGCAGCAGACAGGTGGCCCCCGCGTGTCAGCGAAGAGGACAGGGGAGCGGGCGGCAGCGAGCTCCGGCGAGCGATTCCTCGCCGCCGGTGGCTCCTCCGACCAATCCAAGTTCAACGACGCCTTGTCCAGACCCAACCTCACCGAGGCTACCCCTTTTTCCCAAAGCTAATGCACCGCAACACCTAGGCCGACGGCGATGGCGGACGGCCGTGGTGCCTGGCGGTACGCCGGCGAGTCCCGGCCGTCGCACGACCTACCGAGGGGTGCATCACCCTTCTGGACTCCTAGCGGACCTCTCGAGACCACTCACACCGACGGGGATGGAACGGAGCCGCTTGACCGCGTGAGCACTTGGCCGGCAGCCATGGCGCGGCCGTGCGCGGTCTCGTTCCGGCCCGGCTAACCCGATGCTGGCGGTAGCATCTTTACCCTAGCATCTACACATGACAGGGAGGAGGAAATGTGAGTGAGGACAGGCAGAGAACTATGGTGCGGTGCTGGCCACGGTGAACCGAACATGGCGGAGCTCCGGTGAGCTTTTGGGAGCGGGCGGAGGTGGCAAATGCGGCTCACCTCGGGCTCAATCCAATCTACCGACTGGTCGAGGAGGTGTAGGGTGGCGAGGCGGAGGGACGAGCGTGATTTGGTGAGCGGCGGTGCGGTGGGGAGTGCGCGCGAGCTCGCCGGAGTGGGGGCGACAATGGCGGCTCGGTGTCTCCGCTTTGCAGCCGAACGAGGGAGGGAGAGGGAATGGAGGCAGCCTCGACGCGTCGTGGCGGTCTTGAAGGCGTCGTGGGCTGACCGGTGGGGCCAGGACCGGCGTACGGTCGCCACCGCATGCCCACGCGTCGGCGAGGCCCTGTGGCCGGTCGGCCACGCCCCCTCCTCTGACGAAACTGAATCGCGGTGAACGGTGCCATCGAGCTCGACTGACAGAGGGATTTCATCGCTTCATAGCTCGTGATCGAGGCTGATTCGGTGAGAGCCGTAGTTAACAAAAGTGTAGAGCTACGTGAGGGCTTCAACATTGCCAATAGGGTCGTGAGCCAATTCGGCTTGGTTAGTGAGATACAACGCTCCAAAGTGAGGCACACGAAATCTGAACTGAGTTTCAGTTACTTTCCCCCGACTGAAACTCGATTTTCGAAGCCTGCTAACTCATAAACCGTTGGGAACCAGGCTTAGGTGATGTTGACAATGTTGTAGAGCTATGTGTGGACAACCACTTTGTCAATTAGCTCAAAGTCTGGTTCGGCCTGGTTTGTGAGTTACAAGTTGCCAAAGTGAGGTACTGTGAAACGGTTTTCAGCTCAACACTTAGCAAAATTTGCTAAGTCCCAAAACAGCCCCAAATACTGACTTGTGGGCCATTTTTGAGCATGTTCTGATCATTTTCATGAGATGGCCATATTAGAACTTTTGTTCCTTATAAAATTCTCTACAACTTTACTTAAGGTTGCTTCTCCATGCATGAAAGTCCCTAGTTTGGTTTTGGCTAATTGATGAAACCTAGGACTAACCTTTGTATCTAAGTGGATGATTTAGATAAAGGTGGTCATTGAATATGAGACACGACATTAACTCATGTGACCAAGATGATGAAGACCGAAGTGATGCTTGGCTCGATGGACCGGTTGTGAAGGTGAAGGGCAAGTCGAGGCTTCGAAGCGAGGGACCATGCGATGGTGAAGCTTGAGCGAGACTTGGCGCCGACGGACCGATGCAACGGTGAAGAGCAAGTGAAGTCAAGGTCGATGGATCGAGACGGTCATGTGATGATATGAAGTGGATCATATCATTTGGAGAAACAAAATGGGCTCAAGGCAAAGGTATAACCATAGGGCCATTTTGTTTTACACTCAAGACACCATAGAGGGTGTGAGTGGTTTAGGATCGATAGCCGAACTATTAAGAGGGGAAGTCTTATCGGTTATTCGATGCACGGGTGCCACTAGGTAAATTCATGAAGTGTATTGCATGTAGGGCCTAGTGAGCTAACTGGAAAACCTTTGAAAATGATTGAGAAAATGCTAACACACAAGCACATGGAGATGTACACTTGATGGTGTTGGCACATTTGCAAAGGTGGCGTTGGTCGCGCTGTGGTTTGCGGGTATAGAGAGGTTTGGGTTCCTCTCTCCCTCCCGCCGAGCGTGCGAGCGCGGGATTCAGGCGATTTCGGGGAAATGAAATGCCTATTTTCCATTGCGCCGGAAGTCGGAAAAGAAACGGAGGCGAACGCGGTCACAGAGGTGACCGGACGCTGCACCGGACGCTGTCTGTTTCGACCGGCGCGTCCGGTCAGTGCAGCACGGGCGTCAGGCGCGCGAGCTAGGGTTTGGCACCGGCGCGTCCGGTGACCCACGGGACCGGCGCGTCCGGTCTGGCGAACAGCGAGTCACGTAGTCTTCGGACGCGGTGCGCGTCCGGTGACACACCATCGGACGCGTCCGGTGGTCCAGGGAGCTTACTGGACTCGCACCGGACGCGGGTACTGTGGCGTCCGGTGGTGGCGAGGAGCGCGTCCGGTGGTTGTTTCGCGGGCGCGGGTGCTGTGCGCACCGGCGCGTCCGGTGGTTCGCAGCAGCGCGTCCGGTGGGTCGTTTGACCGTTGGCGCACAGTGACCATTGGTGGATCTAACGGACGAATTTGAATTCGGTGAACACGTGGACGTCGCAGGGGCACCGGACGCGGTTGAGCGCGTCCGGTCTGTTACCACCGGTGCGTCCGGTGGTCCCGCGAAAATCGTGAGTGGAGTTGTAATGGCTCTATTTGGATGGGTTGCTTATAAATACTTGTTGGCCGGCCCTTGGGGAGGTAGCTTGTCATTTCTAACATACTTGTGCATCCTTTGAGCTAGAACAACTCCTCCCACTCATCTCCCTTGCTTGATTGCAAATCAAAAGTGAGATTGAGTGATCCCAAAGTGCATTGCATAGCTTGAGGGCATCTAGTGGCACTTGTGGGTGGTTTAGCCGGTGGATTTCTTGTTACTCTTGGAGAGTACCGCTCCTAGCCGGCTTGGAGATTGTTGGAGGCGTTGGCAAGAAAAGGTGATTGTTCTTGGCCACCTCCGGTTGTTTGTAAGAGGTTCTTGTGCTTTCCTCGGCGGGACGCCAAAAGCAACTCTATTACATTGCGCGTGTCATTGAGTTACCTCACTTGAGAGTGGAGTCTTGCGGTGCCTTGCGGGGCGTGCCTTGAGGGGCAAGTGACTTGAGGGTCACACCGAGGAACCATCTAAGTGTTGGTCGACACAACCGGTGACGTAGCTTGTCGGTGCACAAGTGAACACTGGGTGAACAAAAAATATTGTGTCTCTTGTCTCCTGGTGATTGGTCTACATATTGTGTTGTTGTCAATATTAATTGATTGTATATCATCTTGGTGATTGGCAACATCTTCACTCCACCGTCGGTATAAGATTCACAATCCTATCTCTTGCACTTATCTTTACTAGATTATCTTGTGTCGCTCTAGTAGTAGCTTGGCTAGTAGTGTTGCTAGCTTGTTCTCTAGTGTAAATTTAGTGACATAGCACTTGTGTGAACTAGAGATCATAATCTACTAGACTTGTGGATAGGAGGCTTGCATCACAACCTTTGGCTAAGCAAAACTCGCTTTACGCCGTTTGTTATTCTAACAAGTTTGCTTAGTGGTGATTGTAGAATTTTTATAGGCTATTCACCCCCCCCCTAGCCATCTAGGACCTTACAAGTGGTATCGGAGCCGTGGTCACCGTTTTAATCAAGGCTTAACATCCTTCGGTGTGAAAAATGGCTCAAATTGTGTTCAATCATGTTGGGGGCAAGCCACCGTTCTTTGATGGTGTTAGTTCTTTTGCTCATTGGAAGAGAAAGATGACAATGTACCTTGGTTCTATTCATGAGAGAGTATTGCAAGTCACCGAGAATGATTTTGCTATCATTGATCCTAATCATCTCACCGATGAAGATAGAGCAAATAGAACATGCAATAGAATGGCTCTCAATACACTCTATAATGGTATTGACACAAAAGTGTTTGAGGGCATCAAAGATTTGGAATTGGCTAGTGAAGTATGGACAAGGTTGAGTGAGACATATGAAGGCACTAAGGTTGTGAAGAGTGCCAAGCTATATGGGCTCAAGAGTGAGTTTGAGAACTTCAAGAAAAAGGATGATGAAACAATCATTGAAATGTTTCATAGATTGCAAGTGATAGTCAATGATCTCAAGAGCTTAGGGCACAAGACTCAAGATCAAGATTTTTGTCACAAGTTCTTATTGAGCTTACCTAGAAGATTCAAGATGTTGATCATGATGTTGCAAAGAGATGGGCTTGAAGCAATGAAGCCTAATGATTTGCTTGGTGAAGTATTAACCTATGACAAATATGATCAAGATGTTGATGACAAAGAGAAGGTGGAAGATGAAAGGAAGAAGAAGATCGTGGCATTCAAGGCCACCTCCTCCAAAGGCAAAGCTACCATCATTGAAGAAGAAGAAGACAATGATGAAGATGAAGATTATGAAATTGATGATGAGGCATTTGCTTTTGTAGTCAAGAAAATGGGTCACATGTTCATTAAGAGAAGAGGGTTCAAAAAGAGAAATGACAATTTCAAGAGCAATGAGCAACAAAGGAAGTGCTTCAATTGTGATAGCACCGAACATCTTCAAGTCGATTGTCCCTATGACAAGAAGAAAAACAACAAGAGGGGCAAGTTTGAGAAGAAAAAGAAAGAAGCCAAGATAACATTCAAGAAAGGCAAGAATGGAGTCTATATGGCCACTTGGGAAAGTGATGATGATGATGAAGAAGAAGAATCATCCAACAAGGCTTTTGCTTCCATTGCTATCAACAAGAAGCCTTCACTATTTGATTCATCCTCTTCGTGCTTCATGGCCAAAGAAGCTAAGGTATTATATGATGAGAGTGATGATGAAAGTGAAATGGAATATGTTCATAATAGTGATAATGATAATGAAAATGATGATGATGATGAACCAACTAAAGAACAACTATATGACTTGTTGCAACAAACTAGAGACATAGCTATTGCTAAGAACAAGGAGTGCAAGAAACTTTCAATGAAAGTAGCAATACTTGAGAAGGTTCTTGGTGAGCTTAAGACCACTCATGAGAGTCTAGTGGAAGACCATGAGGATCTTGGTAAGGCTCATTCCAAGCTTGAAAAGGCTCACTCATTGCTACTTGAGCAACAAGCAAAGAAAGAGGTTGTTGTATCATGTGATATAGGTGTTACATGTGATATAATTGATGAATCCTTTAATGAACCTATCATCATGTCAAATACTAACCCTTCTTGTAGCTCTTCATCCACCACCACTAACTCTACCTCCACTACTAGTGATAGTTTCACTTGTGATGCCTCACTAATGGTTGAGAATGAGACTCTCAAGAGAAAGGTGGATGAGCTCACTCACGCCCTAGGCAAGGCCTATGGTGGTGAGGCCCGCTTGCTTAAGTGCTTGGGTAGCCAAAGGTTCTCTCTTAACAAAGAGGGATTGGGCTACACCCCCAAGAAAGGCAAGTCGGCCTTTGCAACTCCAAAGCCTAGCTTTGTGAAGGGCAATGGTCGGTTTTGCAATAGATGTAAGCAAGTTGGGCACCTAGAGCATAATTGCAATAAAAAGAACCAAAGCAAGAAATTTGTTAATGCTATACCTTTTGATTCTTGCTATGTGCTTACCAAAGGTGTGAAGGGTGTGCAAGCTAAGTTTATTGGTACACCCATTGTGGGCCCAAAGAAGAAGGCTATTTGGGTACCAAAGAGCTTAGTTACTAACCTACAAGGACCCAAGCAAAAATGGGTACCTAAGCTTCATTGATTTACTTGTAGGTCAATTACAAAGCCGGAGGAAGGCATTGGATTATTGATAGTGGGTGCACTCAACACATGACCGGTACATCAAGAATGTTTGATTCGTTCAATGACAAAGATAGTGGTGTTGATTCTATCACATTTGGCAATAACAAGAAAGGCAAAGTTATTGGCTTGGGCAAGATTGCAATATCAAATGACATGAGTATCTCAAATGTGTTGCTAGTTGAAAGTTTGGATTTCAATCTTCTATCCGTGGCACAAATATGTGATCTAGGCTACAAATGCATCTTTGGGGTTGATGATGTGGAAGTTATTAGTGTGGATGGTTCAAATGTGGCATTCAAGGGCTTTAGATATGAGAATCTTTACCTAGTTGACTTCAATGCTAGAGAAACTTCTTTGACAACTTGCTTAGTCTCCAAATCAAGCATGGGTTGGCTTTGGCATAGAAGGCTTGGTCATGTTGGCATGAAACAATTGAAGAAGCTTACAACTCACAATCTTGTCAATGGTTTGAAAGATGTTGAATTTGAGAAGAATAAGCTTTGTAGTGCATGTCAAGCCGGGAAGCAAGTTGGAAGCTCACATCCAAAGAAGAGTACAATGAGCACATGCAAAGCATTTGAGTTGATGCACATGGATCTATTTGGACCAACAACATATACAAGCATAGGCGGCAACAAGTATGGCTTTGTCATAGTGGATGACTTCACAAGATTCACATGGGTATTCTTTCTTAGTGACAAAAGTGAAGTGTTTGACACCTTCAAGACATTTCTCACTAGAGTTCACAATGAGTTTGAGATTAGAATCAAGAAAGTGAGAAGTGACAATGGAAGTGAGTTCAAGAATACAAGAATTGAAGAACTTTGTGATCATTATGGTATTGGACATCAATTCTCGGCCAAGTACACTCCACAATCAAATGGCCTAGTTGAGAGGAAGAATAGAACATTGCTTGATATGGCTAGATCAATGCTTCATGAGTACAATGTGAGTCAATCATTTTGGGATGAAGCAATCAATACCGCTTGCTACTACATCAATAGACTATATTGTCATCCATTGCTAGAGAAGACCCCATATGAGTTACTTCATGGAAGAAAGCCCAATATTTCTTACTTTAGGGTGTTTGGTTGCAAATGCTATATCTTGAAGAAGGGCACTAGATTGGGAAAGTTTGACAAGAGATGTGATGAGGGGTTCCTACTTGGTTATTCAACTACAAGCAAAGCTTATAGAGTTTGGAACAACTCAAGTGGCATTCTAGAAGAAGTCCATGATGTGCAATTTGATGAAACCAATGGGTCACAAGATGAAGAAGAAAATCTAGATGATGTTAGTGGAACTCTATTGGTGGAAGCAATGAAGAACATAGACATTGGGGACATTAGAGCAAAGCAAGTTATTGATATTCAAGATGATGATAAAGATCAAGTGCTAAATTCACCATTCAAGCTAGCTAGTGACTCACAAGTACAAGATCAAGGTGCTAGTTCATCTCATCAAGATACATCAAGTGATCAACCAAGCTCAAGCAATCAAGTGCAAGTACTCCAACCACAACATATTGCAAGAGATCACCCCATTGATAGTGTTATTGGTGATATTAGAAGTGGTGTGCAAACAAGATCAAGATTGACTATGTTTTGTGAGCATGCATCATTTGTGTCAACCATAGAACCAAAGAAGATAGAAGAAGCTTTGAGGGATGCCGATTGGATCATGGCTATGCAAGAAGAACTTAATAATTTCACAAGAAATGATGTTTGGGAGTTGGTAGAAAGGCCAAATAACTACAATGTGATTGGAACCAAGTGGGTGTTCAAAAACAAGCAAGATCAAGATGGCATTGTAGTGAGAAACAAAGCAAGACTAGTTGCACAAGGTTACACTCAAGTTGAAGGTCTTGACTATGATGAGACATATGCTCCCGTGGCAAGATTGGAGGCAATAAGGATTCTATTGGCTTATGCTTGTGCACACAACATCAAACTATATCAAATGGATGTCAAAAGTGCATTTCTCAATGGGATCATCAATGAGTTAGTATTTGTTGAGCAACCGCCCGGATTTGAAGATGACAAGAAACCCAACCATGTGTACAAGTTGAAGAAGGCTTTATATGGCTTAAAGCAAGCACCTAGAGCATGGTATGAGAGGCTAAGGGATTTCCTTCTCTCTAAGGGATTCAAGATGGGGAAGGTTGATACAACTCTATTCACCAAGAAGATTGGAAATGATCTATTCATAGTGCAAATATATGTTGATGACATCATCTTTGGATCAACCAATCAAGCCTATTGTGAAGAATTTGGTGATATGATGGCCAAAGAGTTTGAAATGTCTATGATTGGTGAACTTAGCTACTTCCTTGGTCTCCAAGTCAAGCAATTGAAGAATGGGACATTTGTGAGTCAAGGGAAATACATAAGGGACATGTTGAAGAAGTTTGGAATGCAAGATGCAAAACCAATTTCAACTCCAATGGGTACAAGTGGCAATTTGGATAGTGATCTTGATGGCAATATGGTGAATCAAAAGGAATATCGGTCTTTGATTGGAAGTCTACTCTATGTCACCGCATCAAGGCCGGATGTCATGTTTAGTGTTTGCATGTGTGCTAGATATCAAGCCTCACCTAGAGAGAGTCATCTCACGGCTGCAAAGAGAATATTGAGGTACTTGAAGCAAACAAGAGATGTTGGACTATGGTATCCCAAGGGATCAAAGTTTGAATTGATTGGATATTCGGACTCCGACTATGGGGGTTGCAAGATCAATAGAAAGAGCACAAGTGGCACATGTCAATTACTTGGAAGATCACTTGTGTCATGGTCTTCAAAGAAACAAAATAGTGTGGCAATCTCTACCGCCGAAGCCGAATATGTGAGTGCGGGGAGTTGTTGTGCACAATTGCTATGGATGACATCAACTTTGAAGGATTATGGCCTCAACTTCAAGAATGTGCCGTTGCTATGTGATAATGAGAGTGCAATCAAGATGATACAAAACCCGGTTCAACATGGAAGAACAAAGCATATTGACATAAGACACCATTTCATTAGAGATCATCAACAAAAGGGAGATATTGCCATTGAAAGTGTTGGCACCGATGATCAACTTGCCGATATTCTCACTAAGCCACTTGATGAAAAGAGGTTTTGCAAGCTAAGGAATGAATTGAACATTCTTGATTTCTCAAACATGAGTTGAATGCACCCCACCCACTTATTGACATGCCTCTCCTTCGACATTGCAAGGTAAAATTGATTGACATGTCATTCATCCTATGCTAAGGACTTGCTAGAGCATGTAGACATAATAAGTGGTATGCATGAGCATTCATGATAAATCAAATGAATTTGATGGATATATGTTACCACTATTGCCTCTATGTTTGTTTTGATCTAGTGGTGGCATATGACATGTTTGTGAGCTTGTAAACCTAGTGTTGAATCTAGAAGATTTGCTATAAGTGTTTAATTCAACATAGGCAAGATAACCCTTATTTTGAGGAGTGAAGAAGCTTGTCTTTGGTTCAAATCGAATTAAATATCTTTGGCAAGTATTCTAGGTTACACCAAATTTGATAAATTTTTTAACCTTACATGTGGAATCAAATTAATTTCAAGCTACTCCATCAAACATTTTTCCTTCTCTCCACAATTTGATCCCATTTTTGGGTAAGTTGTTGACAAAGGGGGAGAGAAAAAGATGATTCAACTTGATAAAGGGGTAAATAAAATTTATGATGAGAAAAAGATGATTCAACATGATAAAGGGGTAAATAAAATTTGTTGATGCACACAAGTAGGGGGAGCAAGCTCATAAACAAAGTTGTTGCATTTGTTTGTGCATTCTCATATGACTTGCTCATTGCACATATATTTAAAATTCAAATATACATGCTTGTGTGGTGCAATGCTAGTATAAAACTTGGATGATGAAATAATCTACTAGCATGCATAGGAATAGTTTACTTGTGGTATCTAGACAAGCCTAAAGCTTTACAAGTGGTGAGCTTTACAAGTAGTCCAAGAACCTTTACATATAATGTTGATCTCACGGGGTTCTTGAGTTTTGATGGATGTCTAGTTACTTCATGATGCTAAGGATGGTGTAAAAGGCAACTCCGATTGGTATCACGCTTCAAAGGTCCATTTCTTACACCTTAGCATCATTTTGGTAGAATTACTCTCCCAACACTTCTATCCATGCATATGTGCAAAGCTTTCAATCCAAACTCTATGCACATATGTAGGGGGAGCTAATGCTACCAAAACCGAGCTTGTGATAATTGTCCAAACTTTACTTATGAGCAAAATGATTGGACAAGTATGACAAGTTCAAAACTTTTATTATCAAAATCATCTTTGTGAGGGTTGTCATCAATTACCAAAAAGGGGGAGATTGAAAGTCCCTAGTTTGGTTTTGGCTAATTGATGAAACCTAGGACTAACCTTTGTATCTAAGTGGATGATTTAGATAAAGGTGGTCATTGAATATGAGACACGACATTAACTCATGTGACCAAGATGATGAAGACCGAAGTGATGCTTGGCTCGATGGACCGGTTGTGAAGGTGAAGGGCAAGTCGAGGCTTCGAAGCGAGGGACCATGCGATGGTGAAGCTTGAGCGAGACTTGGCGCCGACGGACCGATGCAACGGTGAAGAGCAAGTGAAGTCAAGGTCGATGGATCGAGACGGTCATGTGATGATATGAAGTGGATCATATCATTTGGAGAAACAAAATGGGCTCAAGGCAAAGGTATAACCATAGGGCCATTTTGTTTTACACTCAAGACACCATAGAGGGTGTGAGTGGTTTAGGATCGATAGCCGAACTATTAAGAGGGGAAGTCTTATCGGTTATTCGATGCACGGGTGCCACTAGGTAAATTCATGAAGTGTATTGCATGTAGGGCCTAGTGAGCTAACTGGAAAACCTTTGAAAATGATTGAGAAAATGCTAACACACAAGCACATGGAGATGTACACTTGATGGTGTTGGCACATTTGCAAAGGTGGCGTTGGTCGCGCTGTGGTTTGCGGGTATAGAGAGGTTTGGGTTCCTCTCTCCCTCCCGCCGAGCGTGCGAGCGCGGGATTCAGGCGATTTCGGGGAAATGAAATGCCTATTTTCCATTGCGCCGGAAGTCGGAAAAGAAACGGAGGCGAACGCGGTCACAGAGGTGACCGGACGCTGCACCGGACGCTGTCTGTTTCGACCGGCGCGTCCGGTCAGTGCAGCACGGGCGTCAGGCGCGCGAGCTAGGGTTTGGCACCGGCGCGTCCGGTGACCCACGGGACCGGCGCGTCCGGTCTGGCGAACAGCGAGTCACGTAGTCTTCGGACGCGGTGCGCGTCCGGTGACACACCATCGGACGCGTCCGGTGGTCCAGGGAGCTTACTGGACTCGCACCGGACGCGGGTACTGTGGCGTCCGGTGGTGGCGAGGAGCGCGTCCGGTGGTTGTTTCGCGGGCGCGGGTGCTGTGCGCACCGGCGCGTCCGGTGGTTCGCAGCAGCGCGTCCGGTGGGTCGTTTGACCGTTGGCGCACAGTGACCGTTGGTGGATCTAACGGACGAATTTGAATTCGGTGAACACGTGGACGTCGCAGGGGCACCGGACGCGGTTGAGCGCGTCCGGTCTGTTACCACCGGTGCGTCCGGTGGTCCCGCGAAAATCGTGAGTGGAGTTGTAACGGCTCTATTTGGATGGGTTGCTTATAAATACTTGTTGGCCGGCCCTTGGGGAGGTAGCTTGTCATTTCTAACATACTTGTGCATCCTTTGAGCTAGAACAACTCCTCCCACTCATCTCCCTTGCTTGATTGCAAATCAAAAGTGAGATTGAGTGATCCCAAAGTGCATTGCATAGCTTGAGGGCATCTAGTGGCACTTGTGGGTGGTTTAGCCGGTGGATTTCTTGTTACTCTTGGAGAGTACCGCTCCTAGCCGGCTTGGAGATTGTTGGAGGCGTTGGCAAGAAAAGGTGATTGTTCTTGGCCACCTCCGGTTGTTTGTAAGAGGTTCTTGTGCTTTCCTCGGCGGGACGCCAAAAGCAACTCTATTACATTGCGCGTGTCATTGAGTTACCTCACTTGAGAGTGGAGTCTTGCGGTGCCTTGCGGGGCGTGCCTTGAGGGGCAAGTGACTTGAGGGTCACACCGAGGAACCATCTAAGTGTTGGTCGACACAACCGGTGACGTAGCTTGTCGGTGCACAAGTGAACACCGGGTGAACAAAAAATATTGTGTCTCTTGTCTCCTGGTGATTGGTCTACATATTGTGTTGTTGTCAATATTAATTGATTGTATATCATCTTGGTGATTGGCAACATCTTCACTCCACCGTCGGTATAAGATTCACAATCCTATCTCTTGCACTTATCTTTACTAGATTATCTTGTGTCGCTCTAGTAGTAGCTTGGCTAGTAGTGTTGCTAGCTTGTTCTCTAGTGTAAATTTAGTGACATAGCACTTGTGTGAACTAGAGATCATAATCTACTAGACTTGTGGATAGGAGGCTTGCATCACAACCTTTGGCTAAGCAAAACTCGCTTTACGCCGTTTGTTATTCTAACAAGTTTGCTTAGTGGTGATTGTAGAATTTTTATAGGCTATTCACCCCCCCCCCTAGCCATCTAGGACCTTACAATGCAAGATTTCTAAGCTGGACTTTTTAATTGGTCAAACCAGATCACTCTAGGGTTCCCAACTTGGTCAACAACATTTGGAAGGGTAATTTGGTAATTTTGGTCAACATGAACATTGCTCCACTACTTACCCTAAATGTAATTAAGGTGTTATAAGACCTAATTAACCACTCTACATATTGGTTGCACAAAGTTCCTAGTGTCACATTCTTTGGAACAAGTATTTCAATACTTTCACCCAAATGTTGCAAGCCCATGTTGCACATGTTGCATGAGTGTGTTGCATAACACTTGCTAGTTATGTTACACTAAAGTGGTTGACATGTCTCACAAGGAAATTGCACATAAGGTACTTATGTTTTGCACACTACTCACTTCTTACTTCACATGAAATATAAACATATCATAAGCTTATGCATGAAATGAATGATGCTTGCTTATGCTCATGCAAATGCAATGCCATTAAGGAGCTAAACACCTGGGGTGTTACAGCCCTCCCCCCTTATAAAAATCTCGTCCCAAGATTTGGAAAGCGTACCATTTTTCATAAAATTCCTTATAACCATCCCGCAAATAGTCCTCCCGTTCCCATGTAGCGTCACTTTCACTCCCCTGATTACTCCACATAACTTTATACCACTTAACCACTTTGCTTCTAGTCACTCGTTTCTGAGTATCGATCACTCGGACTGGCTTTTCTTCGTAAGTTAGATCGGATTCCAGCCTGATATCTCCTAAAGGGACTCTTTCCTCAGGAACTCAAAGACACTTTTTGAGCTGTGATACATGGAAGACGTTGAATATGGCACTCATTTCAGGAGGTAACTGGATTTTGTACGCGACAGCTCCACTCTTGCCTATGATCTGGAAAGGACCCACGTATCTTGGCGCAAGTTTCCGCTTAACACCAAAACGTTGGACACTTTTCATTGGAGAAACTTTCAGATACACGAAGTCCCCAACTTCAAACTCGAGTGGCTTTCTACGACGATCAGCATAACTCTTCTGTCTAGCTTGGGCTGCAGCCATATGTTTTTGGATGGTACGGACTTGTTCCTCAGCTTCCTCAACAAAAGCAATACCATAAAATCTCCTTTCACCAGCTTCTACCCAGTTTAGTGGGGTTCTACACTTACGACCGTATAAAGCTTCGAATGGAGCCATCTTAATACTCTCTTGATAACTATTATTATACGAAAACTCGGCTAGAGGTAACCATTTTTCCCAAGAACCCTTGGATGAAATGACACATGCCCGCAACAGATCTTCCAAGATTTGGTTAACCCGTTCCGTCTGACCAGACGTCTGGGGGTGATAAGCAGAGCTTCTCACTAACTTGGTTCCCAGAAGGTGATGCAAGTGCTCCCAAAAGCGAGCGGTGAACTGGGGACCACGGTCAGATATGATAGTATGAGGTATCCCATGGAGCCGGACTATCTGATTGAAGTACAACTCAGCATAGTCAGTGGGACGATAGTCCACTCTAACTGGAATGAAGTGAGCTGATTTGGTCAAACGATCCACAATTACCCAGATGGAGTTATGATTTTTGACAGTAGGAGGAAGACCGACAATGAAATCCATACTTATCTCTTCCCATTTCCAACCTGGGATAGAAAGTGGTTGAAGCAACCCAGCTTTCATATGCACAGCTTTAACTCTACAGCAGGTGTCACACCTAGCCACATATGCAGCTATTTCTTTCCGCATCTTGGTCCACCAATAGTATGGCTTCAAATCATAATACATCTTATTGCTGCCAGGATGGATAGACAACTTAGAGGAGTGTGCTTCAGACATAATATCATTTTGAAGCTCCCGGTCCTTAGGCACAACTAACCTATCCTTGAACCATAGTACACCCTCTTCATCTACCCTGAACTGTGTAGTTTCTTGCTCTTTCATCTTACGCTTGATGTGGAATATACCAGTGTCAGTCTTTTGGAGCTCAATAATTCTGCTTTGGAGAGTACAACTGACAGTGATGTTGTACAAGACTGCTGGATGTAGAAGGCGAGATCGATGAAAATCAGTTTCAACTAAGGAATGGCAATGAGACTTACGGCTTAAAGCATCTGCAACCACATTTGCCTTGCCAGGATGATAGTGCACTTGAAGGTTATAATCCTTAATCAACTCGAGCCATCTTCTTTGACGCATATTTAACTCGGGTTGGGTGAAGATGTATTTGAGGCTTTTGTGGTCTGTGTAGATATTGCAAACATTGCCCAACAGGTAGTGTCGCCAGGCTTTCAAAGCATGAACAACTGCGGCGAGTTCTAAGTCATGCGTTGGATAATTCACCTCATGCTTCCGAAGTTGTCGAGAGGTATATGCAATTACTCGGCCTTCCTGCATCAACACACCTCCCAAACCTATGCCTGAGGCATCACAATAAACATCAAATGGTTTCTCGATATCCGGTTGTGCCAAAACTGGAGCTGAGGTTAGGAGGGTTCGTAGTTGGTGAAAAGCCGCATCACACTCAGGAGTCCAGACAAACCTGGTGTCTTTCTGCAGCAACCGAGTCATTGGCTTGGCTATTTTGGAGAAATCCGGGATGAAGCGACGATAATAGCCCGCCAAACCAAGAAAACTTCGGACCTCATGAACCGAGATAGGAGCCTTCCAGTTCAGTACTTCCTGTACCTTGGCGGGGTCCACCATAATTCCTCCATCGGACAACACATGCCCAAGGAAAGGTACTTCACGAAGCCAGAATTCGCACTTACTGAACTTCGCATATAGTTGATGTTCACGCAGTCTTGTGAGGACTATACGCAGATGTTCAGCGTGATCCTCCTCATTCACAGAATATACCAAGATGTCATCAATAAATACCACCACAAACTTGTCCAATTCCGGCATAAACACCGAATTCATCAAGTACATGAAGTGCGCGGGGGCATTTGTCAAGCCGAAAGACATAACAAGGTACTCATAAAGACCGTATCTGGTAGAAAAGGCTGTCTTTGGAACATCTTCCGGGCGGATTTTAATTTGATGGTAGCCAGATCTTAGATCGATCTTGGAGAAAACTTTAGCTTTAGACAACTGATCGAACAAGATGTCGATACGTGGTAGAGGGTACTTATTTTTGACAGTGACTGCATTGAGAGGTCTATAATCTACGCACATCCGCAACGACTGATCCTTCTTCTTTACAAAGATAGCAGGACATCCCCACGGCGACGAACTAGGACGAATCAACCCCTTCTTCAAAAGTTCATTCAATTGCACCTTAAGTTCAGCTAGTTCATTCGGAGGCATCCTATAAGGTCTCCTAGAGATGGGAGCCGTGCCAGGCAATAACTCAATTTTAAACTCCACATCCCGATCCGGAGGGAGCCCCGGCAAATCATCAGGAAAAACGTCTGGAAACTCATTTACTATGGGAATTTCAGTCAACGCCTTGGCTTGCGCAGCATGTACTTCCCCAGACAAATCAACTTTTCTGGGAAGTTGTACCAGAAAACCCTTTTGATCTGTAGGATCTCTGAGCATAACTACCCGAGTGGATGTATCAATGAGTACCCCATTCTGAGTCATCCAATTCATGCCCAAGATAACATCTATGCCTAAGCCCGGCAAAACCACTAAGGCAAGCGAGTACTTTCGCCCTTCTATCTCAAGCTCAAGATTTCCCACTACTTTATTTGTGGAAATATTCCCACTTGCTGCGCTAATACAATAACCCCCACCTTCAACAGTATGCAATTTGTGTGCAAATTCTGATGCAAACTTAGGACTGATAAAGGAATGTGAAGCACCTGAATCAAAAAGTACCACTGCAGGGTGTTGGTCAACTAGGAACTTACCAGCAGTGACAACCTCACCAGATGGAATTTCCTCGATACTGTTATAATGAGCGTGCCCCTGACGGCCACCTTGGTTGACATTCTTCTTGGGGTAAGGACAATTCCTGGACTAATGGCCTAGCTTGTTGCAGTTCCAGCAAGGCATGTTGCTAGGAGGAACACTGGAGCTGCCTTGGCTCGAACTACTTTTTGGCAGTGCCACTGTATATGCCTTGCGAAACCCAGTCTTCGCTGGCGCCTTCTTTTGTGGAGGACGGAACTTAGCATTCGTGGCAGGAGGGCAAGGAGGAGCCCTCGGGGCAGCTGGAGCTCGAGACTGTGAAGCACTCGCCTCAATGGCCCTTTTGCGGCTCTTAGAGGCAGAATAGATAGCATTGTTGTTCTCTTGAGTCAGAGCATCACTGATAAATTCATTGAAAGTAGTGCACTTGCTAGTGCCCATAGTCTTCATCAGCTTCGGGCCTAGGCCTCTTTTAAAGCTAGCAATTTTCTTAGAATCGGTATCCACAAACTCTGTGGCATACCTTGCCAGGTTGTTGAAAGATTGTAGATATTCGGTCAAGCTTTTATTTCCCTGTGACAGCCTCATGAATTCTGTGTGCTTGATTGCCATAAGACCTGGAGGAATATAGTTCCCACAGAATGTAGCCTTGAACTGGTCCCAAGCAATCGGGACATTTGCAGGCAGTGTGGAACGATAGTGGCTCCACCAAATACCCGCTGGACCATGCAATTGATGAGAAGCATATTCAGTCTTTAGCTCATCAGTCAGGCGAAGCAGACGAAACTTTTGCTCAATAGTATTCAACCACTCATCAGCTTGCAGTGGTTCCTCCGCCTCCTTAAAGAGCGGGGGCTTAGTATCAAGAAAGTCCTTGAAATCACTGTATTGATTGGGTTCTGGGCCCTGACGGCCAGGACGAGCTTCCCGGTTAGCCAGCTGGCGCATAGCATCCGCCAACATGCGCTGCCCTTCAACCACTGTCTGCATCAGCTCAGCGGGGGTAGGTGGTGGCGGAGGGGGTGGCTATTCCTCATCCTCATTGCCACGACCCCGACGAAGATTGTACGACATCTGCAAAATGCATAGCCAATGAGCACTGACGATGTGGGAAATTGGTAGATGAACTATTGTAAACATGTCAAACTGACTTCATGAAATAGACTTCTCAAATACTCATGACACAATACTTCATCACAACCGCACAATCTCTTCAAGCGGACCAAATGGTGCAATCATGCGAGAGAATTCAACAAGATGTACTTTGATAAAGGCTCACACACAAGGAGCACAACAGTTACTGAACCGTTTACGTTAAAATCTACGTGATTTTTGATCTTTTGCCCGAGACTTGGATTCAATTTCACCGTGTTTAGTTGACTGAGAAAGGCTACTTCAAACTGATCACAAAGAGACTTCTCAACGGTAGAGCTCCATGGTGGATCATGACTAGCCACCTCGATACCAGCGCGTGCCAAGCAGCACAACCTTATGTCGCGCGCCATAGGAGGCCCTCGGTTTCGTCGCGGCACCGAAGGGTGCTAATCGTGACACCATCATCGAACGCCACACAACAAGACATCCAATTGCGATCGAAATTAACAGGCTCCAACTAAACATCCAGGAAACATAGGGTTCGACCTTACATCCCAAAAGTCAAGTTATTACAAAGCCTCACTCCAACACAGGGAGGGCACAAAAGACAATCCTAACATTGTAGCTACGCGATGACTACACTAAGCATCGCCCTCAGAGTCGGTGTCAAGGATCTCCCCGCCATCCTCGTCGCTAACAGGCTCTAACTCCTCATCTTCTTCTTCCTCTTCGGGTTCTTCTTCTAGTGCTTCTTCTGGTGCGGCATCTTGAGGTCCATTGACCTCCACTTCATCATCATCTTCAGCCATGAAGATCCCTGAACCCATGTCCTCATCTACGTTGTGGTTTCTGGGTAGCAGAGGATTAAGCTGGTTGTTCAGGCGATGCACTTCTTCATGAAGGTTGTCATTGTACTCTTCAGCATTCTCCAACTGTTGCTCGAGCTCAAACTGACGAGCTCTCAGAACGTTCTCCTCGTGCCAGGCTTCATCCCTCTGGTTCATGACACGGACCAGCATGCGTTGACAGTTGCGGTTTGCTACTGTCAATCTCTGGACTGCAAGGGTTTCCTGGTCACGATCACGAATCACTTGCTCCAGTTGCTGATGCGCTGTATTTCTGGCAGCAGTCACTTCAGCCAACTCTGCCCTCAGCCTTTCCACCTCAGTAGGCTCAGGGCGGGGCTCACGTGGAGCGAGCTGGTGTCGCGGTGCCCTGCCTCCAGTGGACTTACGAGCGGTCCTCTTGGTACGTGCCATCTGTAGCAACAGATAAGATACGACTTAAAGTGAGGATCATTTAGGGGATACAAAATTTACTTTAGTCGGGAGTACTGAAATTTTTAAGGAGGGAGTAAATGATATGTAGGATATAATTAAACATGATGCATGCACGTTCCGTATGCCCTCTCACCTTAGTAGAAACCTAAAGTTCTAAGCTAGGCGGTGGCATACATACGTTCTCTCATATAAGCGAAACTATCGGTCTACTCGTTACGCTGTTAGTGTACCTGCAGAAAAATCTCATTTCAGCCCAACAGTTTCCCAATATAAGCACACAAGAAAGCAGTAATTTAAATACTTTCCATATACACATCCCCAGATGTATATACTTCAGTATCAAAGCTACCCGATATAGAGGTTCCCACAATTAAGTGCTTACGTAATTACATGGTTTAAACATGGAAGTATGCAAGTCACCAAAACTACTCTCTCCCTAGATCGTTGGTTGAACGATCATGCTCTCACAACTCACACTTACCAGAGCGTCGAGGCAATTGATCCATACATTACCACCCAAGTGGATGGCATCCATACAATATCACGCCGTATGGACGACGAAACAAAAACAAACAAGGCCCCCAAGTTAGTCTTTATAATAAGCCACCTAAGAGTCCTTATTTGGGCTAAGGGATGTGATCACTGGCATACCTAAAAATAATTTTTAGTGTTTTAACCCTTTTTCATAATTAAATACTTTTGTTTTTAAATACTCATATGATGTGTTTAATGTTGAATTATGCTCCGGTACCAGCTGTAACAGAACCGACCAAATTATAAGAGCACAAGTACAAAAACAAGCACCGAAGCGCTCAAATTTTCGAACTTGAGCCCATATAATCCCGGTAGTCAATCGAAACCACGAAGGATTTCAAACCAACTTGCTTACAACCAGGATCGCATCATTCAACATACAATCATCATACGTTACATTTCACAAGTAGTTCTGAAATAAGTTTACACAAACGGAGTCGCAATTATTACAAACCAAGTTTATAAAAGTAGCGGAAGCAAACGCACACCAGTTGTTTAACTACTGCCAGTCTTGATGATCAACATCCCGCAAAAGCATGAGAAAAGTACATAAAAGATGATCACGCCCAAGTGATCTAGTCTTCTTCACCCGCAGGGTGGAGACAAGTTTTGCAGAAGCCTTGATAGAGCATATCATCTGCAACAGGAGGGAATAAACCCTGAGTACTGGAATGTACTCAGCTAGACTTACCCGTCGAAAACCAGAAATAAGATGACACCAAGGATTATGCAAGGCTTACACAAGGGGCTAGCTGACATAACATTTTGCATAAAGGCATAAGTAATTGAAACTCTTATAACCTGTACTAGCAGTTATTTTTAGTATTTACCTGTCATCTATCTTAGCACCTGTACTAAACATGCACTTGATTATAATCAAACAACATGATTATTATATCCATAGCAGGTATATCATTATGGCAACATTGTATCATTCCCTTAACCACCAGTTCATTTAATGAGGTCTACGTTGCCGCTGCTCAAGTCAAGTGCTCACTAACCGGGAGCGACGGCGATTCGAATCGAATTCCTATCCAGCTGGAGGGGTATTTCTAACACTCACCGAGTCACGCCTGACGAAGGCTGCTCAGGTCATCTTTTGTACAGTTCAGGAATCGCGGGCCCGAATAATGTCGCATCCCCAAGGGCGACACTTTGCCAGGTGATAGGGACTCTAACCCCCCCTTGGTCTCATGCCAATGTCCCCAAGCACATCCTTTCTCTCCTCCAAGATGCAACCTACCATTCGATTCCCGGCCTGAACCATACTACTCGACTTCGCGGTCGGAACGGCTTATCCGGCCAACTAAGTGTTAGACTGCGTTCAACATGACTCAAGGACGTACAGCGAATCGGTCCTTAAACGACTCAGACGGGCATAGCTCCACACCCAAGACGTGAAGTGTCTTGCGGCTGTACTATCAAACTCCCGCCCGGTCTCAATTTCATTTTAAGGCATGGTTCCATCCACGATAGCCATAAAGCCACTCGTGACTCCTTCCTACATCTCGCGGATGACCGGAAATCACCCGACTTCTACCGAACTAAGCAGGGCTAAGCATTGACACGTGCCTAAACCTAATATAGGATTAAGTACGATATCTGGACAAGGACAGGTATAATGCAACAATTGTTTTCATATAACTCCTACAACTTAATGCAGTAAACAATTAAAAGTATTCAAGATTAATTTATAAAACAGTAGGTTCAGCATGCACCGGGGCTTGCCTTTGAGAAAAGTTGAAGGCCGGTGGTCAGGGCACTCCGGCAAGTCTTCAGCGGCGTCTCCTTCGCCTGCTGGATCCTCGGGCTCCTGCTGCTCCTGGTTCTCCTCCGGAATTACAGGCTCGAATTCGAGGAGAGTTACTCCCTCCGGTACACCTATTGCATGAATGCACAATAAATATCATGAATGCATAAATGGGTGCAGCATGCTCGGAATGAAATGCATTTCAGAAATACAATAATAATCTAATCAAGTTACTTTATTAGTACGTGCAAATCTCTTCTCCGGTGGAGAAGTACTTACCTAATCTACTCAACCTAAGATACAGCTGTTCCTCTTCGGATAAGGCCCTAACACCTAATAAACACGAGAGTGACATTATTTAGGTTACCACAGTAAGTTATTCTGGACAGCAGCTCAAAGATTCTAATATAACTGGAGAATTCCTAACTCCAAAAGACATGATCTAAGACAATCTGGAAAGCTTAAGAAATGCTCTACAAATCATTTTCAGACCTCAACCCTTAATTCCTAAGTTTTCCATTTCGAATTCCTCAAGTTCCAGAATCGGTCCTCTCTAAACAGAGAGCAGTCAATTCTGGACCGTCACTTAAAACAGCAACAACTCCCAAACTACTAAGCCAAATGTTTCCAAATTTTGACACAAGCTCATTTACAACTTTTACTACAACTTTGGTATTTACAAGTTTTCCAGCAACCACCTTTATCCAAGGTCAAACCTAGAAATACTATCAGCTGTCCAGAAAACCTAACATTGTAAAGGTTAAATATTTATTGATGTGGCAAACATTCTCTAAGACCAAACTAATACTACTACAAGTTCACAAATGTCACAAAAACACCAGAAAGTAAGGTGTGCCCACCTAGAATATTTATTTAAACCCATTTCTTAATTTACTTAAGTAATTAAGTGGAATTTCAAACATATATGTAAACTGCTCCTAAAATTCTACAAAAATTACAGGAGACTCTCTGACCCACAAAGAGACTACTGTAACTTCCTACACAAAATTCCCAAGCCAAAAAGACTGATTTTTGTATAAATAACAAAGCATAGTCAAAAGTGTCAAACAACAGATTTCTAAATTTTCTTGGACACTCTAGGGTACCAAGACATTCTCCAAAAATTTATAAGAACATTGCACATGTAGAAAAATTACTAAAATTCATTTAAGTATTTCCTAGAATAACAAGATAGCATTATAACTTGAAAAGTACTTAAGCATTAATACCCAAATTTTTACCAGAGCTAAAGCAAGTATAAAACAGTCTACCCACTAATTTTCATAATTTTTGGAATACTACAGCTCAAGTTATATATTTAACAAATTTGCATTCATTTCAAAACACACTTGAAAGATCTATTTAATTCTCCTAGAAATTAAACATCACATTCCAGATTTATATTTTTCTAAAATACTACACATCATGTAGATCCTAACAAAATTTATCTCATGATTTTTGAGCAAGTAAAACCCTAGATCTACATTTTCCAAACTTAACCAAAATTTCTGTAGCAATATAAATAAAAATGAAAAAGATCTTATTTAAACTGGGCCGGCCCGGAAAAACGCGGCCCACGACGCGCGCGCGCGGCCCGCTCGGGCTCCCGCCCACGCGCGGCAGCAGACAGGTGGCCCCCGCGTGTCAGCGAAGAGGACAGGGGAGCGGGCGGCAGCGAGCTCCGGCGAGCGATTCCTCGCCGCCGGTGGCTCCTCCGACCAATCCAAGTTCAACGACGCCTTGTCCAGACCCAACCTCACCGAGGCTACCCCTTTTTCCCAAAGCTAATGCACCGCAACACCTAGGCCGACGGCGATGGCGGACGGCCGTGGTGCCTGGCGGTACGCCGGCGAGTCCCGGCCGTCGCACGACCTACCGAGGGGTGCATCACCCTTCTGGACTCCTAGCGGACCTCTCGAGACCACTCACACCGACGGGGATGGAACGGAGCCGCTTGACCACGTGAGCACTTGCCCGGCAGCCATGGCGCGGCCGTGCGCGGTCTCGTTCCGGCCCGGCTAACCCGATGCTGGCGGTAGCATCTTTACCCTAGCATCTACACGTGACAGGGAGGAGGAAACGTGAGTGAGGACAGGCAGAGAACTATGGTGCGGTGCTGGCCACGGTGAACCGAACATGGCGGAGCTCCGGTGAGCTTTTGGGAGCGGGCGGAGGTGGCAAATGCGGCTCACCTCGGGCTCAATCCAATCTACCGACTGGTCGAGGAGGCGTAGGGTGGCGAGGCGGAGGGACGAGCGTGATCTGGTGAGCGGCGGTGCGGTGGGGAGTGCGCGCGAGCTCGCCGGAGTGGGGGCGACAATGGCGGCTCGGTGTCTCCGCTTTGCAGCCGAACGAGGGAGGGAGAGGGAATGGAGGCAGCCTCGACGCGTCGTGGCGGTCTTGAAGGCGCCGTGGGCTGACCGGTGGGGCCAGGACCGGCGTACGGTCGCCACCGCATGCCCACGCGTCGGCGAGGCCCTGTGGCCGGTCGGCCACGCCCCCTCCTCTGACGAAACTGAATCGCGGTGAACGGTGCCATCGAGCTCGACTGACAGAGGGATTTCATCGCTTCATAGCTCGTGATCGAGGCTGATTCGGTGAGAGCCGTAGTTAACAAAAGTGTAGAGCTACGTGAGGGCTTCAACATTGCCAATAGGGTCGTGAGCCAATTCGGCTTGTTAGTGAGATACAACGCTCCAAAGTGAGGCACACGAAATCTGAACTGAGTTTCAGTTACTTTCCCCCGACTGAAACTCGATTTTCGAAGCCTGCTAACTCATAAACCGTTGGGAACCAGGCTTAGGTGATGTTGACAATGTTGTAGAGCTATGTGTGGACAACCACTTTGTCAATTAGCTCAAAGTCTGGTTCGGCCTGGTTTGTGAGTTACAAGTTGCCAAAGTGAGGTACTGTGAAACGGTTTTCAGCTCAACACTTAGCAAAATTTGCTAAGTCCCAAAACAGCCCCAAATACTGACTTGTGGGCCATTTTTGAGCATGTTCTGATCATTTTCATGAGATGGCCATATTAGAACTTTTGTTCCTTATAAAATTCTCTACAACTTTACTTAAGGTTGCTTCTCCATGCAAGATTTCTAAGCTGGACTTTTTAATTGGTCAAACCAGATCACTCTAGGGTTCCCAACTTGGTCAACAACATTTGGAAGGGTAATTTGGTAATTTTGGTCAACATGAACATTGCTCCACTACTTACCCTAAATGTAATTAAGGTGTTATAAGACCTAATTAACCACTCTACATATTGGTTGCACAAAGTTCCTAGTGTCACATTCTTTGGAACAAGTATTTCAATACTTTCACCCAAATGTTGCAAGCCCATGTTGCACATGTTGCATGAGTGTGTTGCATAACACTTGCTAGTTATGTTACACTAAAGTGGTTGACATGTCTCACAAGGAAATTGCACATAAGGTACTTATGTTTTGCACACTACTCACTTCTTACTTCACATGAAATATAAACATATCATAAGCTTATGCATGAAATGAATGATGCTTGCTTATGCTCATGCAAATGCAATGCCATTAAGGAGCTAAACACCTGGGGTGTTACAACATATCCTGACGTGGATTTTCTATCATCTCCCGCATAATCAGAATCCGAATACCCCACTATCTGGAGATAATCTGAATTTCTATACGTCAACATGAGGCCTTTCGTACCTTGCAAATATCGCAAGACTTTCTTTACCAGTTTCCAGTGTTCAATTCCTGGATTACTTTGAAATCTACCAAGCAACCCGGTAACAAAAGCTAAGTCAGGGCGCGTGCACACTTGAGCATATTGTAGGCTTCCGACAGCAGAAGCATATGGAACCACTTTCATTTGATCGAGCTCGTATTGGTTCCTTGGACATTGAAAATCCCCATATCTGTCGCCCTTGACCATGGGTGCAGGTGATGCACTACATTTATGCATACTGAATTTCTTTAAAACATTTTCTATGTATGCCTTTTGTGATAGTCCTAATACCCCTTTACTTCTATCTCGGTGAATCTCTATGCCCAAAACAAAAGACGCTTCACCAAGATCTTTCATATCAAATTTTGAAGATAAAAACTTCTTTGTCTCCAGTAGTAGATGGACATCACTACTAGCAAGTAAGATATTATCTACGTACAGGATTAGGAAGATATACCTTCCATTCTTAAATTTTGCATAAACACAATTATCCTCAATATTTTCTTTAAACCCAAAATTCTTTATTGTTCTGTCCAACTTCAAATACCACTGTCTTGAAGCTTGCTTTAACCCATAAATTGATTTCTTTAAGCGGCATCCCATTCGTTCTTTTCCTTCCATGACAAAACCTTTCGGTTGAGCCATGTAAACATTTTCCTCCAGATCCCCATTCAGGAATGCCGTTTTTACATCCATCTGATGTAACTCTAAATCATAGTGTGCCACTAATGCCATTATAATTCTGAAGGAATCTTTACATGAGACTGGAGAAAACGTCTCATTGTAATCAATCCCTTCTCTTTGTGTGAAACCTTTTGCCACAAGTCACGCTTTAAACCTTTCAATATTCCCTTAGGAGTCACGTTTTGTCTTATAGACCCATTTACAGCCTACTGTCTTGGCTCCTTTAGGAATAGGTTCTAAGTCCCAAACTTTGTTGGTACTCATTGACTTTATTTCATCTTCCATGGCCTCAAGCCACTTGGATGAATTATCGCTTCTCATGGCTTCTTCAAATGAAGTGGGATCACCCTCCATTTGAAATTCTTCAGTGTTATACACCTCATAATCATCAGGTATAGCTGATCTTCTAACTCTTTGGGACCTTCTCGGGGCCTCCACATTTGGCACATTTTCAGTTTGGGGCTGTTGTTGCTCCCCCTCATCTGTGGCATCAGTTTGTATAGGTTCCTGAAGGACAGGTTCCTCATCATTATTTACTGTCACCACAGGAGAACTGACAACAGGTGTTGGCACTACAGTATCTGGCACTGTTGGTGCAACAAGAACATGTAGTTCAAAGAATGGTTCCTGAATCATCAGAGTGGGCACACATACCCGCTTCTCCTCAAGAACAATTTCTTGAGCCACCATGCTCCCCCTCATCATTTCATCCTCTAAGATAACAGCGTGTCTCGTTTCTATAAATTTTGTGTATCTATCTGAACAGTAGAAACGAAAACCTTTAGACTTTTCAGGATAGCCAATAAAATGGAAGCTAACTGTTTTGGGATCTAGCTTCCCAATATTTGGGTTAAACACTTTTGCCTCAGCAGGACTCCCCCACACACGTAAGTGTTTTAGTGAGGGTTCTCTTCCTGTCCATAATTCATATGGTGTTTTGGGCACCGCTTTGCTTGGTACTATATTTAGAATATGAATGGCGGTTTTTAACGCCTCCATCCATAGACTCAATGGCAAGTCCGAGTAACTCATCATACTACGCACCATATTCATTAAGGTACGGTTTCGCCTTTCAGCTACTCCGTTCTGCTGAGGTTCGCCCGGTGTAGAATACTGGGCTACTATGCCATTCTCCTGTAGAAACCTTGCAAAGGGTCCAGGAGCTTGGCCATATGGGGTATGCCGACCGTAGTACTCCCCACCACGATCAGACCGGACCACTTTAATCTTTAAATTATGCTGATTTTCAACTTCAGCCTTAAATATTTTAAATTTATCCAACGCTTCATTTCTTTCTTTAATTGGATAAATGTAACCATAACGGGAGTAGTCATCTGTGAATGTTATGAACGAATCAAAACCATCCACACTTTTCACAGGAAAAGGACCACAGATATCTGTGTGAATTATCTGTAGAATTCCTGTGCTTCGTTTAGCATCCTTTTTAATTTGCTTTAAGTATTTTCCTTTAATACATTCTCTGCACTGTTCAAAATCTGAGAACTCTAATGGAGGAAGAATATCATTCTTAACTAGTCTCTCTATTCTCCCCCTCGAAATATGGCCTAAACGACAGTGCCATAATTTCAACGACGCATCTTGAGTTCTCTTTCGTTTTCTATTCACGTTCACAAACGAGAATACGTTATCATTCGCATCACTTACGGAATTCACATTTTCACGAAGTGATAACAAATAAAGATCTTGCTTTTGAAAAGTAAGGCCAACACATTCATTATTACATAATATTTCACATTTGCCATCTCCAAAATGACAATCAAATCCATCGTTGTCCAAACATGACACACTAATCAAGTTTCTTTGTAATGACGGAACAAATAAAACATCTTTTAACAAAAGAATGAATCCATCAGCAAGCTCTAAGGAGACATCGCCAACAGCTTCGACGTCTGCTTGGACTCCATTTGCGACTTTAACGTGCCTTTCGCTTCTTTGCGTAGTTCTCGTCGAACGGAATCCCTGTAAAGAATTTGCAACATGAACAGTTGCTCCTGAGTCAATCCACCAAGTAGATTTTGAATACTGTACATACAGGGATTCATTTATAAACGTAATCATGTTCTCACCTTGCTTTGCCATGATCATCTTTAGGAATTCGGGACAATCTTTCTTGTAATGTCCCGTCTTCTTGCAGTGAAGACACTGATCTTTGTTCACTGTGAATTTGTTCTGCTGAGGCTGATGCTGCATGAGAGCTTTGCCCTTTGGCTTTGAGGGAGAGTTGGCATTGGCATTGAAATTCTTTCTTTTGTTGTCTTTAACAAAATTGAGAGTACCACCATTGGTGGCTTTTATCCTATCTTCCTCCTGTGCACACATCGTCATACAACGTTCTAGATCCCATTTCTCGGGCTGAATGTTGTAGTTGACAACAAATGTGTCAAACTCTTTTGGTAAAGAAGCAAAAATCAAATGGACAAGAAACTCTTCCGTAAGAGCCAGATCCATTGGTTTTAGCTTGTTGTTCAAATGGTTCATTTTTGATATGTGCTCTCTTATGCCATTGCCATGTACACCTCCAGTGTATTTTTCTGTTACCAGCTGCTTTATCAGCTGAGTAGCATATGTCTTTGAAGAGCCATAGAACTGACTCTTTATCCTTTCCAAGTATTCTATGACAGTGTCACACTCTTGGATTGAGCCCATTATGATAGGCTCAATTGTGTTCTTTATGACAGCAACACACTTTTTGTTGGCATTGACCCACTTTTGCTTTTGTAGGTCATATGCCATCTGTATGGGAGCATGGTCCCTCTCTTTTTTCTGCCATTCAGCATCAGACTCATTGGCCTCCCTCACCGGTGCCACAGGTTCACTGGGGCATGGTGTGGTGACCACCCAGTCCACCTCAGCCAAAACAAAGGCAAGGTCAATTTTCTTTTTCCATTCGTTGTAGTTGTCACCTTTGAGGGGTAGGATATCTTTGATAAACCCCATCAAAGAGTAACCTCCTGAAAATATAAGTCATATAAAGTGAGAACATAATTATAACATGAATAATTGCATGCTTTAATTCCAACGTTGGTCAAAATTAAAACATACAAAAATCATCCTTTTTACACTAATTCTAGATCACCGTTGGGCAGAAATAGAATTAATGCATGATAAAATCATAATAATATCATAATACTGCTATTAATCAACGTTGGTCAGAATAATAACAATATTATAATCAGTTCAAAATTTATCTATTTTTTCAAAATTAAATTATCCCGTTTGTTCGAATTTAATAATGAAATAACATCTTTAAGTACGCAGCGGAAAAAACTCAAAAAAAAACTTTGAAATGACAATTTCCAGAAGCATCTTTAACTTTACTTAATTACTTTTTGCTCAGATTTTTACGTTGGTCAAAATTTGAGCAAGATACAATGTCAATTGTTAACAAAACATCAAAAAATGCCCCTAGAAAAAGGTAAAACAGTGTTCATAGACATCTCTGTGAATTAGGCCTTGAAGGCCTGGCAATGGCCCACGGCCTACGCCCGCTCGGCCCATCTGCCAGCGGCCTTGTCACTTGGCCCGAGCGCGCAGGCTGGCCGGCTCCCCGCGCCCAGGCCGCAACCTGGGCCTGGGCCGAGAAAGCGGCCTGGCGCCGCCGGCCGCCTGGGCCGAAAGAAGCCCACTCAATCTGTGTCGATTAAAATGCCGACGCCGCCCGGCCGCTTCTTCCAAAACCCTAACTCCCATTTCTCTCTCTCTCCCGTTCTTTTCTCTCTATCACAGCGGCGGCCGGTGGCGTCCGAGGTGATGCCCTCGCCGGGAAAACCCCGCCGGCGCCGACGGTTCCCCGGTTTCTCTCTCTCTTTCCCACCTCCCCGCACTCTCTTGCCTGCACCCCAATGAACCGAGAGCGGCAGCGCACGCCTATGGCGGCCGGAGGGAGGATGGTGGTGCCGTCGTGGTACCCCTCGCCGGCGCACGCGTGCGGCCGGACCCGCGCGCGGCGCCGTCGAGTGGCACTCCGGCGGTGCCCTTTTGGCCCGAGCTCGAGACGGAAAGGCAGGCGTGACCACTGACCACACCATCCGGCGGCTCGGTTCAACTTCCCGCACAGCATGCAAACGGCAGCCGGCGGTGAGACGGCTGGGCCTAAGGTTGGGAAACCGGAGCCCCTCTCTGACCGTCCCCTTTTATGCATTTTCTAGGGTTAGGGTTAGGGTTCCAGTGCACTTTTCCGATCCGAGATCGGTCTCTTCCTCTCTTTTCTATTCCCCATCTAGGGTTAGGGGTTCGGGTATTGTACTATTCCGATTAAAAACGGTTTTTTGTTTCTTTCTTTTCCCCAACAGCTAGATCTGCATGCTATGTAGGCGTCCGATACCAATGTTGAACTCTAGAACCGAATAGCAGTAGATCAGTGGGGTGGATCTTTGTTTCTCAGTTATGAACATTGAGATCCTAGTGATAGAACTACCGGATCCGAGAGGGAGAGAGGGAGAAAGGGGAGTGAGGTGGTGCAAACCGTCTGTAGGAAGGGTGGAGTTCGATCCGGACGCCATCACGAACGTTGATGGTGGCTGCGCACGGGCAACGACGTTCGGGGAAGGGTAGGTCGGTGCAGTGAAGATCGTTGACGGCGGCAGTGCTTCCCGTCGCTCACAGCGCGACCCTCAAGATCGGTTAGGGTTGTAGGTGGGGAAAGGCGGCTCAGGTGAACCTCGTGACTCGAGCCCCGGCTCCCCACCTCCTTTATATAGCGCTGCGCGACGAGGCCCCACCAGCCATTGTTGGGCTGGGCGCCCCCGATCAGGGCGCGGATCAAAAGCCTAATGAGCCGTTGGGCTCATTAGAGGAGAGATCAACCTAACAGTTTCTATTCTCTGAAAAAAGACTTTTACTTGCCAAATGGGCATGTGGACATGTGGTTTCAATTTTCATTGTCCTGCTGTCGAGGAAGAGACTTCTATGGATCACAATCATTACATGATGTTCTTTTGGTCGTGTGCTGCAGGAAGTCATGGGTTGAAGTGGCCACTTATTCCCTTTTCAGAAAGTACTGCTTAATCTTCCTTGCAAAATAAAAGAAAAACAAAACAGCATTGTATTAGTACTTATGAACTTATGGTGATGTATTATATTGTAAGGGCAAGGGCTAATTGCACCTTTGCGCAGATGTGCCTCTTTGAATGAAGGGCCACAATTTCGACACTTATGTCCATAGTTTCTGCTATTGTTGAAATTTTGGGCATATTTGTGGTCAATTGTCCTTTTGGCAGTTTAGGGATTGGGAGGACGGGGATGAGGCCCAAACACTTCGGGGTAGAATGAAAAATCAACTGATTTCCCTGCCAATCCAGAGGGCTCTGATCTACTTCCTTCATAACCAAACAAGTCCTCAATGTTGGATGGGATTTGTTGTAAGTCAAAATGGAAAGAATTGAGATCGCTGTCCACTGTCCACAGTATATGAAATTTTGTTTCTAAACATCAAAAGACGTAGTGATGCCACTTGCATTGAAGTTTCTACTCTAATGATGTTTTTTTCGCTTTTCATCTTATAAGCTTAAGACATGCCAAGGGATCCTTCCAGGTTTATTCATGACATAGTGGCACTGGCATTTTCCATAGTTCTTTAAACTGCTCCGATACTCCTCCTACAAGCTGCACACATCTCAAAGCAGCTCATTTAGTAAATTAATTTTATTATTATTTTGCACCTGGGTCCCGCGTGGGCCTGGCCTGTCCATGGTCAGCCCGTGCCCAGTCCTGGTCAGTGAAAGTCACGTGTGCTGGTCTGAGGTCCCGAGCCCCTTGTTCTGTGGCCGGCGGAGATCACGTCGCCGTTTCCCTTGTGGACGACTGGACGAGCACTAGCTAGAAGCCGGCAGACCTTGTGGAAAGTAGCACCTCCATCTCCCTCCTCCTATACCCTGCGGAGGCCTAGGGCGGCGGATTTGGATTCCTGGAGAACGTTGAGGTGCACGCTGCCGCAGCCCTCAGTACGCTGAGGTGCCACCGCCGCCGCCCTGCGGTCCGCCACGCTTCAGCTAGCCCTCCATACGCTGAGGACTGAGGTGCCGCTGCCACCGGCCTGGGTGTCCGCTGCGCTTCCGCAGCGTATCGGAGCTTCTGTAGGGGATCAAAGGAGGGAGTGGAGGCATAGGCGGACCCAGGAAGATGCAGCAGCCCGGGCGAGACAACGGTGATCTCCTGGTACACAGCTCTCAGCCCAAATAAATTATGCTCAGCTAATGGGCCGTCTACTGGGGCCTAAGGGATTATCAAGAGAGGAGCCCGCGCACGTGACTTCTAGATGACTCGTCCGCGCACGTGACTTTCCCTTTGGATCAAGGCTGGGCTTGCATGGGCTAGACCTATGCATGACCTATGTGTAAAATTATAAAAATTTAATTTATTGAATTGGGCTGTTTCGAGATATATGCAATTTTAATTTATTGAATTAGGCTGCTTCCAGATATGTGCAATTCTTAGTAAGAGGAGTACCGGAGCAGTTCTCCTTTAATTATATATACTGGTTGTATGAGTCAAACTAACGGGTGTTGCTCCATTTCTTGTCATTTTGCAGAAACGTAATAGGAAAGGAACCATTCGGTTAATCATAGTTCCCATATATCTCTGTCTCATAATCAGCGTTCTTCAAAGAGTCATCAACAATTTTCTAGATAAGCCGAAATACAGGTGTGGTTGCAAGTGCATTGATATCAACGGCACAGGCCCTTGCCAAAATGTGTGTGGAATTCAGTACTCTACACTGGATCAGGCACCTAGTTGCCCCATTCCAAATCCTCCAAAATGGCCTGCTCTCGTGCAAGTACCCCTCCCAGAGTATCGCGCTGTGCAGGATTCCTCTGGCTTGTTTGCAGGCTTCCCTGACGAATCATGTAGAAAGACACAAACATGCGCTGTCAATATACCCTTTGCTGGAGCAAACAGGACTCTATCTAATAGTAAGCAGTTTGTACCATCTTCTTTTATTCCCCAAATACAGTTAATACAGGATTCTTAGTTATTAACCATGTTCCTCAAAGAGTCAACTGCTCAACTTTACCCCTTTGTTTGTCAGGTATCATGCAGAACCTGTTCACAAGCTCACCGCTTTTAAATATTTCTGATTACACAAGCATATCAAGTCTTTTGCTTGTAAGTTGAAATCTCTGTGCTAATACTTCTATCAATGTTTTGCCAAGAATGAAAATAAAAAAAAAACTTTCTAATATATAAATCCAGGGTACAGATGTACCAGGATCTTCTACAGGATTTGTTGAACCTGCTTTTATCTCGGCTCGACCTATATATGTTCTTCAACCACAATGCAAGTCGAGTGCTTCAGTTACAATCCCAATTACCGTCGGTTCTGTTAATACCCAGAAAGGTATTGTATTCTTTCCTTGTCTTTTAGTCGAATAGTGGCCCCTAAGAAATAAGTGGACCAGCCTCCTTGCCATGGGCCTTACTAATTGGCAGAGTGTATAAAAAAGGCAAAAAAAAATGATTATTCCGTAAGAGTGCCAAAGGAGTTGAGGAAGGGGCTGAATTCCCTCATTATCCTAGTTTCATGGGAAATCTAGAAGCATCAGAACTCTTGTGTGTTTGAAGGAGCGTCACCAAATATTCAGGAGCTTTTACAGACCATGGGGGATGAATGCAGCATTTGGTGCATGGCGGGCGCTTCAAAACTCATTGATCTCCTAGCTAGGTCGCTGACCCTGGGGGTTTAAACACCAGTGTGGTCAGTTTTTTTTTTGGATGCCTCTTATCTAGTTGCGGCGAGCTTATAATCTGTTTTTGGGTGTGTTTGGGTGTTTTTCCTCAAGTCTATTTTTTTTTCAAACATGGTTCATTGTACTGTTTCTCTCTTAAGGAAATGATACATAGCTCTCCTGCATAGTTTGAGAAAAAAATCCTTATCCTGAGTCCTGGGCCATGCAATTTCCAGCATTGTCTTCTCATAGTTATCATTGATTTTTCTGCATTCCAGAGTGTTTTTCATCCTCTTATTGTCATACTTACATGCTTCTTGTCTTGTTGGGGATATTTTGTTTACAAGCATTTCAAACTTGAACAACTTATTTTTGGCAGAGATAAAATGTGTTCAAGGTTTACCCTTGTGGCGGAACAGTTCAGCAACAATTAATGAGGAAACATTTCAGGGCTACCGGAAAGGGAAAACTGCTGAAGGGATAAATGAAATTGCGATGGGTATGTCACCTCCCCTTACCGTGCTATAGTGCAATATTTGAACATTAAAAAACTTGAGTACCTCTAACCACCTCTGTTACTGCAGGCTATGATTTCCAAGACTCAAACGAGAAGCATTTTAATGTCCTTGCTTTGTATAACTCGACGTATGAGAATGCCTCTTTCATTCCAATGCCATTTGCACTTCTGCGCATTCCACGCTCATTGAACGCGGTGTGTGTCATTTACTTCACTGATATAAAATTGAAGTTTTCTCATATTTATTTTCCTATTAACCCACTGAAAAGGTTGATTTTCTGTTGTAAAATGCTAACCCTTTCAAATAAGGATGAATTGATGAGCATGCACAGCCATATATAGTTTTTAATATTTTTTAACATATATTAGTAGGGTCATTTGCTTTTGTGTGTGCTTCAGCTATAACTTTATCTTCTGTTTAACATTTTTAATTATGGAACTAATCTCATTATTGCTAGAATGATTTCACCTTTTAAAAACAAAGATACATTATTACTCTTGCTCATTTTTCAATGCAATCAAATAACCTATACAGTCAGTTACCCTCAAATAACAACACATTATCTTGACATCTGTTCAGGTATCAAATGCCTATCTCCAACTTATTCGAGGTTCAGGCGTAAATATGTTGCTCGACTTCACAAAAGAAATGCCTAAGCAAGCCACCCGTCTGACATTTGATTTTTCTGCTGTCGCCGGTCCACTATTTTTCGAATGGGTCATTGTCTTGCTTTTTCCGGTATGATGTTATTGGAGTTGGTTTCTTTCTGTGAGTAACATATTATATACACAGAATACCAATGGTCATCACAAAAACTTTTAAACTCCATTCATGATTTCAATAACAAAAATACTCTTGAACTACAATTCAGGTTATGCTGACCTACCTTGTATATGAGAAGCAACACAAGCTCCGAACAATGATGAAAATGCATGGACTTGGGGATGGCCCTTACTGGATTATATACTATATGTACTTCCTTATTTTCTCCACATTGTATCTGATTGTATTTGTCATTTTCGGATCCGTCATAGGTAGGATATCCAACAGTGATCATCTTAACAAAAATGTACTTTGTTTGAAGCTGTTTATCTAATTCAGCTGTTACTTTGCAGGTGTGAACTTTTTCAAGATAAACGACTACAGTATACAGTTTGTTTTCTTTTTCAGCTTCATTAATTTGCAGATTGTATTGGCCTTCCTAGCCTCATCATTCTTTTTGAAAGTCAACACTGCTCAGGGTATAACAAAACTGCACCATTTTATTTATGTGTTCATACCAATTTGTTCAGTTATGGAAGATATGTGATGTTTTTTTGTTTGTTATCTTATTGCTACCAGCAATTGCGTACCTGTACATATTTGGGTCAGGGTTGATGGCAGGATATCTTATTCGCAATTTTATTGAAGGGGGAAAATTCCCAAGTAAGTTTAGTGATCACTTTAAAATACTACAGTCTCTTTTTTAGTAAAATGCACATAACTGTATTGCTAAGTCAATTGTCATTATAAGATCACATTATGGTTTTAATCATGAATGAATAATAAGAAAGTAGATGCTGCATTTCCTGCTCCTCTCCAAAATGTTTCAGGTGTGGTTCTTTGATGGATCAATCTAAAATTATAGCATAATATTTCTTCCATGCTATTACAGGACACTGGATTACAGTTCTGGAGATAATACCTGCATTTTCTTTATATCGAGGACTATATGAGCTTGGCCAGTATGCTGTTAGATCTTCAGAAACAGGAAGCCCTGGCATGCGATGGATTGATGTAAATGACCACACGAATGGAATGAGAGATGTGTTAATCATTATTATTTTAGAATGGTTGGTTTTGCTTCCTGTTGCATATTATTTCGACCATGCTTCTTCAGTTGGACACAGATCTAGTCTCCTTTCTATAATCAAACATCTCCTAAAGAAGGACCCCACTTCAAGAAGGATAACTGTTAATGACATAGCTGATAAGGATGTTCACATAGAGATGGAGAAGCTAGATATTATCAAAGAAGTAAGTTTCTTATTATGTAGCCATTTTTTCCCTTTAAAATTTTTCCCACCTCCCAGTATTGTTTAGGTGTACTTTAAATTTTTTGGATTTGGCTATTGAATTATTTTTTATATATCTATCACTACTCTAATAACTTTTGTTGTTTTGTTGTATTTGCTTAGTATAAGTTATCACCTTTTTAATATAATCGGCAGCTCTTCTGCCTGGCTTGTTTTTTTATAAAAAAAAAACTACTCTAAATAACTATATATATTTTTCCTATGAATAAAATTTAGTCTGCAACTTCATTCATATCATTTGTGGGCAAATCTGAGTCTCAAATGTCACCGTACTACTTTATTTGTGCCTCAGAGAGAGACTGTTGATCAAGTGCTACAGCAACAAACTAGTGGCTATGCTGTTGTCTGTGATGACCTAAAAAAAGTATATCATGGAAAAGATGGTAACCCTGATAAGTTTGCGGTTCAAGGTGTATCACTTGCTTTGCCTTATGGAGAGTGCCTTGGTATTCTTGGTCCCAATGGAGCTGGAAAAAGCTCTTTTATTAGCATGGTTTGTCATCATATCCCTCTACATGATACACTTTATCTAAGCTCTATTGATTGTGAATAATAGAATAATTTCTAGTCCACTCTTTTCACATGCTTTATTTTTGTTTAAAACAGATTAGTTAGAGTTTAATTCATCCTAGTATTTTTCTTCGCAATCTTCTATATTTTCTTTGAGCCACGCATTGCCAGGAAATTTAGCCTTTCTTGAACCACAAGCTCCTCAAATCTCACAATGAAGACTATCAAATGACTTGTCTTTTTTTCTCAAACCATATTGTGGTATGGACCTTGTTATGGTACTCCGGTTTCCCCATAGGAGGTAAGAGCATGAATAACTCACAGTTCTTGATTTATAGAAAAGATTTGTTTTCTCGAAAAATATAGGAGAGCTGCGCATCATTATATTAAGAAGTAAAAATAGGAAAGAACCCATACAACACACCCCAAGCCAGCCAAAAGGCAAGCCCTCACACTCACACCAACTCACTCCAACTCATGTCAAACTCCACCAAACTCTCTGATCCTTAGGATACAAGCGCACCCATGTCTGAATCAAAGGGCGACCGACACCAACACTAGGAACCTAACTTTCTGAATGGGGGGCAGTCAAGAGGGAAATTTCTTGAGCCCCAGCATCGACCAAAGTTTTCGCTCTTCTTCAGCAATGATCAGGGCTCTTGCAATATCAGGGGCTGCTCCATCGAAAACACACCTGTTGCGATGAGTCTATATAGTCCATACCTCCAAGAATTATGAGAGAATTGATTCCTTGCAAAATTATGTCACTAGTAGCATTACTCACTCTATCCCACCAATCAAAAAATGAGAGATCAGTGGGCTGAGGGGAGAGGGATTGTGGGCCAACTTGTGACAAGAAACTGAACCAGAATTCTCTTGTGAAGACAGAGAATGAGGAGATGATCAATGGTTTTTGCTGCTTGATCACACAAAGATAGTACTCAGGGTGAGGGAGACCCCGGCGAGCTAAGCGATCCGTTGTCCAACATCTATTATGAGCAACCGGATTTATAGAGATGAAACTATAAAAAATAATTAAAAATCAGGAAAAATGATAAAAGGCCGGATATCTCTGGCCATTCCCTACCTTCCTTGCCGTAATGGTTACTGGATCATGCACGCAGTTACGGCACCTAATCCATACGGCAACAAACCAAATGTTTTCTTCTATCTTGCATGATTATCTCTTCATTGCTGTCTTGTACGGTAGCTAAACCATAAATGGTATAGTATTGCATAATTCATCCAAATTACACTTTCAAAAAGTATAGAGCCATCCTTTTAAAAAGAAAATCACAACGTTATGATTACAAACATTATTTTTCCAAAGTTGTTTCACACATGTTGTCGGTACCAACAGTACGGGGGTACCCACATTCATCGCTAATAAAAAACTAAAACGACTGAAATCGCAATAAAAGGCAGCCCGCCTCGACCGCGTATCCAGTCCGCCTCGTACGAGACCCGCTCGACGGGGCGCCTCGACCGCGCTCCGGCTCCGACTCGTACGAGGCCCGCTCGACGGAGCGCCTCGACCGCGCCCCATCCCGTATAGCAAGGTACCTCGACGGCGCTCCGACCCGCGCGAGGCTCGTCCGCCCACTGGGAAAAACTCCGACTCGCGTGAGCCCGGGTCGAGCGCCTCGACTCCTTTTCTTTACCTACCCCAGGACAAAAGCCATAGCATTCAATGCGGTTACCTACTACCACCTACCGGCATGGCTGCGACCAGGATCGACGTGGGCACAATACCCGTGTCAGATCTCACTGTTTTACCGCACATCCCGTGATGGGAGGTGAAAACCGTCACTGTACCCACCTTACCGCGCACTGTTTACCATCGATCACCCTCGAGCGAGGATAAGACAAGGCCCGTTCTCCGCAATCTCGGGGATTCGGCCTTATCCATCCGGTCTCGACCCGGCCTCGACCCAACCTCGACGCTCGGCACAGCTCAACGGCAAGGGAAGGACGGTGTGGCACGGCGCTCCGGGTCATTTCGCCGTCTCGTCTCCCACGGCGCCATGGTGTCCAGGGATGGCCGGCCATTCTCAGAGCACGTCACTACGGTCAGCTCAACAGGAATCGACAAAACATCACCTCAAGGCTCCCCGTCGTCTTGGCCTCCTCTCGCCCTATAAAAGGGCAGACCAGGGTTCTACAACGAGGACGGACAACGAAGAAAAACAAGAGACAACAGGCAAGACGCAAGATAGAGATCGATATCTCAAGCAATCACACTTGTCCTCTTTTTCCTCTCTTTGAGACTTGGGCTCGACGCCCTCTCTCGCATGCTTGTAACCCCTACACGAGCACTTCGGTGCAAGGAAATACAAACTTCTCCACCCCCCCGCTAGACGTAGGGCCTTCTTTTGCCCAAACCAGGATAAACCCCCGTGTGTTCTCCTTGCATCACCATCCAGGAAAGAGACACGCAGCATTTACTCGTTGGTTTAGGACCCCCTCGGGTCCGAACACCGACACATGTTTACCTTTGTTCACATTAGAAAAATGATAAACAAAATGTCATGCATCTATTACAATAAGTCACATTAGCATACCCACCTCTAAGTGTCGCCTTTTTCTGACACATTATTCAAGAAAAGAAAAATTGCTTATGCCACGTTCAAACAAATACATTACATATGTCAAGTTCAAACAAAATCATTGCAAGGAAGAGTTATGTTCCAACAAAAGAACACAATAGGAAGAGTTATATTTGTTGGGAGAAAAGGTTACATGTCCATCTTTGACCACATGCATCTTAGATATAATTCCAAGATATTTTGCCTATGTTTCCTAATTATCTTCACTGTTTTCCAGAATAAAAGATATATAAA
Organism: Saccharum hybrid cultivar R570; assembly: GCA_038087645.1. Classification (NCBI taxonomy): domain Eukaryota; kingdom Viridiplantae; phylum Streptophyta; class Magnoliopsida; order Poales; family Poaceae; genus Saccharum; species Saccharum hybrid cultivar. The sequence continues at coordinate 2,109,047 of JAQSUU010000810.1, forward strand.
TATATATTTCTCTAATTACCTCCTAGGATTAGGAGGTAATAAGTGATCAAAACCATCATGATCTACTAAATTGGACGGTCCACAGTTATTAAGAAGTACCATAGCAAATCCATTGTGGTGTTGATCCATCCTTCTTGTGCCTGTCAGATGATTGGGTTTGTAAAGCCAACATCAGGAAACGCATTTGTACGGGGTTTCAGCATACAAAATGACATGGAAAAGATATACAGCAGCATGGGAGTTTGCCCACAGAATGAGTAGGATATGCACTTCTTTATTGCTGAAATGTTCTGAGTAATATTTTTGTCCGGGACAAAAAAAAGAATCAATTTAAACAATGCTGTCTTTATTTGAATGCAGTATGCTTTGGGAGACGCTAACTGGCAGGGAACATCTCCAGTTTTATGGCCGACTGAAGAGCCTTAGTGGTTCGTCTTTGGATCTCGTAAGTAATCACATATTCACATGTATATCAATTGCTTACTCCCTCTGTTTCAAATGTCAGGTGTTTCAATTTCCTAAGTCAAATTTCTCTATTTAGACCAAGTTTATAGAAAAATACACACCATCTACAACATCAAATTAGTTTAATTAATCCACGATAAAATATGTCTTGTGATGGAAGTATTCCCTGCACATTCTACTAGCTTACTGTTGAGTCTGTTAGAGTCCTTTAGGCTTCAGCTGCTTCAAAGTCATTCAGTTGTTTCTGTTCAGGTTTGTTAGCAGTTGGTTAGTTGTCCTGGTCTTCAGGAAGTAGAGCTAGTGGGTCAGTTGCCTAGTGGTTTCGTGAGCTAGAGAATAGGACCACTTTGGCCGGCAGTGGCGAATCTAGGATTTTAGCTTAGGGTATGCCGTGCAAAAAATTTTCATATACAATTCGGTAAATCTATTCTAGCAATTCGGTAATTTTGCAACATGATTCGGTAAATTCAAGAATTAAGTTAAAATCACTAAATACATTATAAATAGTTCAAATATAGGCATAAATGAGTACCAAAGACTTAAAATGTTATTTTTATGAATGTTTTATTTGATGCTTTCGAAGAGACGTGAATGTCTTGACTATATCATCTTTATCAACTTCAAAGAAAAGGTTTGAATGGACCTTTAATAACATATGGTCGTCGAATTGCATCTTGATCATTAACAGGATAACTTAGGATGGCTATCTTTCACCTGAATCGTGTCGAAGGCGATTGATGTCATAAACCGGCGGCAGTGATGATGGCTGTGGCGATGGCGGTGGCGGTGGCATTGGATTTACGATTTCCTTAATTACTCTCTCTCAAGAGTCTGCCCTTGCACCATAGGTTCAACCGGACCCGGGAACGATTAGAAAAGCAGCCGCCGCTACCGCCTTCATGCTTTTGAAAAAGAGATATAATATCTGAATTTCTCTTCATAACTGCACAAATATTAAAAAACACAATAATAAATAATTAAACATTTTATTATTTGTGATGTTAGCAAATATGAGATCAGATCAGGGGAACTGAGAAAGTGTGGTGTAGTTGTACTCGCCGTGTCTCTGTGACTCTACGGTCAGGCGTCAGGCCGTCGGGGTGTCCGGCGGCGCCGGCGCTGTGACCGTGTCTCTCTCTCCGTCCGTTCGTCGCCTCCGATCAAGATTAGATTCGGGAAAAGTTACGCCTAACTGCGTTGCGTTGCGTGGCGTGGACGCGTGATGCATTCGTGAGCTCTTTGCTGCGTGGGCCGCGTGGGGGGCCTCAAGTGGGCCTTTCGTGTGGCGTGATCCATTCCAGGTAAGTTTCTTTTCTTTTTTTCTTTTTACAAATACAAATGCAATACGTATATATAATAGTATATTCATTGGTGCCGCAGGGTATGCCAGTGCATACCTGGCATACCCTGTGCCTCCGCCACTGTTGGCCGGTTGTTATGGACTTATGGCTTGCTGGTAAACTCTTTGCTAGGCAACATAAACAAAAAAGCCGCAGTCTTGCAGCACCAATCCCACTGTGTTCTTGAATGCTCTAGCATCAACAGTGAGTTGAGAGAGACTTGCATCTTGACGGTGCATTAATTTTGTATTGTGGATGTTAATATATTTTTCTATGAACTTGGCCAACGTTAGAGAAGTTTGGCATAGGACAAAACTTAAATACCTTACATTTTGGAACAAAGGAAGTACCACATAATTTGATACTAAAATAGCATATAACATTTTACATGAAACCAATTAGTTTTATTTGGATGTTGTGAAATTGTTGTTCTGTTTACATTCTCCTATTGGATTATGTGAAACAGTTATTTACTTTTCTTTGGTGAAGCTTCAGCTTTGAGAAGAAATTTACAGCAATGACAATGTTTGCAGGCTGTTGATGAGTCTTTAAGGAGTGTAAATTTGCTTCATGGGGGTGCTCCTGATAAGCAAGTGAAGAAGTACAGTGGTGGCATGAGGAGGCGCCTTAGTGTCGCCATCTCATTGATCGGAGATGCTAAAGTACTACTTTATACAGAATCTCACATTTCCATAAAGATACATGTAGGGACTTCTGACACTTCCTAATTGTGCCTCAGGTCGTGTACATGGATGAGCCAAGCACTGGATTAGACCCAGCTTCTAGGAAGAGTCTCTGGAGCGCTGTGAAGCAAGCAAAGCAGGATAGAGCAATCATTCTCACCAGTAATGTTCAGACAAGAAAACTTTGATCATTCCATAGCTTTTGCTTGGCCATAATTTGCTCTCCTGTTGTAATATTAACCACAGATTTTTGTACTTATTTTTGTGCACCTTTGCAGCGCATTCCATGGAAGAAGCTGAAACTCTTTGTGATAGACTGTGTATCATGGTCGATGGAAGCCTCCAGTGCATAGGCACGCCCAAAGAGGTATTCCCATACCACGACATTATATATACTTCTTGATTATGGTTGCAACAGCTCTGTTCAAACGGAGATTGACATACAGAATCATGTGGCAGCTCATAGCTAGATACGGAGGGTACTATGTGCTGACGATGACAACACTGCCCGAGTTCGAACAAGAGGTCGAAAATCTGGTGCGCAAGCTCTCACCAAGCTCCAGGAAGGTGTACCATCTATCTGGGACGCAGAAGTACGAGCTGCCGAAGCAGGAAGCGAGGATCTCAGATGTGTTCATGGCCGTGGAGAGCTTCAAGAAGAGGGTGGAGGTCCAGGCCTGGGGCCTCGCGGACACCACCATGGAGGACGTGTTCGTCAAGGTCGCCAAAGGGGCCCAGTCCAGCGAAGAACTCTCCTAGAGTCGTAGTCTAGATGCAATGGTGCTAAGGCAACGGCAAGGGCCTGCTGCTGGTGCTAGGTGTATATATGTACAGCACGTATAAATTCTTTTGTTACAAAGCAAATGGTTTGGTTTGCCCCCCTTTGATTTTGGAATTTTGATAACAAGGATTCTTTGGATGGAATTGATTTTTTTTCGTCATTCTCTTTCTTGGTAGGTGTTGGTAGGTGATGTATTTGTAAATTGATCATTGATTTATTGTATATTTTGTACTGTAAGTTGTTGCTGCACGTAAATGTGTACTGATGACAGCGTTCAAAATTCAAATAAAGTGATGTTATCTATGTTGGTATCTCGGGTGTGTTTGGTTAACTACTTGGGTAGTGCAGCGCGTAGCCATAGGTGGGCCAGTCGGCACATGGATGCAACGGGCTCGAGCATGTTTTTTTTCCCTTTCCCGTTAGTTTCTACTTCTCCTGGTTCTCGTCTCTTTTGGGTTTCATCTCTAGCCTATTTAAACTTGCTTGGGACAAAATACTATGTTGTTGTTGTTAGTTTCTACTTCTTTTATTTTAATTTTTTGAACGTGAAGCATTTATATATACCCTCCGAATTATAATTAGTTTAATTTTGTTCTAAGTAAAAATTTTCAGAACTTTCATCATGTTTATACTTTATAGAGTTCCATGAAATTTTTTCTATAAATCTTGATGATACAACTAGTGAATTCTCCCAAGGTATTTTTAAAAAATGATATATGCTTTAAAATATTTACAAAAATATTCTCACAATGTTAAACAGTAGCTTTTTATAGTATTTTTTTAAAATTTTAAACAGGTCCGATCGAGCGATCGTTGCTTGGACAAGCTAGGCTGGAAGCGGACCACTCGGATCGCCACAAGGCAGATTCATTCGAGCGAACTACCTTCCGGCACCCGGTCTCCCACACCATACAAGGAGACGGTCAAGGATCCAACATGGTCGGCCGATTGGGGACATCGTTATAATTACTTTCCCTCTACTTGTACATATGCGTATACACTTATACATCTAGTCTTTTTGGGCCTCGGAACAGAACTAATCGGACATATCCTAATAATCACGACGTGTGTCCCTACACCAGATCTGCTACAGTGACATCTACAATAGGTGCCACTCCTATGGCATGGTCCCACCACAACGACATGAGTAGTGTCGCCTCGGACCGCTCCCCAACAGCCATAGGCGCCATCCTACACACAATAGGAGGTGGCTATCGCAACTCCCATGCGGCGTGAGGAGATATCCCAACGACCTACACAGAGACCAAGGCAGCAAGATTTGGTCCTACATCCGCGACGTACCTTGGAGATTCCGTGCTGCTGCTTCCTTGGACGGATCCCAGACCATTTGTACGGCCTGCCCCCATATATATAAGGTGGGACATGGATGCCATTAGAGAAGAATGGAGAACTCAAATAGTGTCTCGAGTGTTACACCATTGAAACCCATGAATTGACATTCTGATTGCTAGTCATGGTAACGAACCCAAGACATATATTTCAATTAACATCATATAATCTTGCTCTTGCATTGCATCTAAGCAAGTAGGTATGTACTTTTTGGTATTTGTTATTGCTTGCTTTGGTTATGTTGCATCAATTGCCAAAAAAGGAGAAATTGTAAGGAAAATGGCACCTAGCTAGGGCCATTAAGTGATTTTGGTGATTGAATTGCATTATGATCTTTTAGACTAACATTATTTGCTAGTATACAAGGTTTTAGTCCTACGGATACAAGGATGGACTTGAACGAGGCTACTGTGGTGATCAAGTGATCAACACATCAAGCAAAAGAGAAGACCCTAGAAGACAAGCAAGAAGGAATAAGCTCGAACGAAAAGACATGAAGAAATGGAGCTCAAAGTGCACCGTAATGCACCATTGGAGCTCTCCTGTGGCAGCGGAGCTACCCAATGAATGCACCATAGCTTCCCAATCAAGTTAGAGTCCAAGGCAAAACTGCAGGTCGTGCTCCGGTGTGGCACTTGAGCTCGGGCAGTACAGAGAGTACTGCATAGAGGGCTTGTAGTCATGCGATACCCTCTGATGTGTGGACCACTCACTTAGGTTGTACTAAGGGAATGAGGCCTGTGGTATTTTGGCCAAAAACTCAATAGTGAAGGCGTGGGACGCAATATGGGAGAGAAGGTCACATGAAGATCCATTTGCATGTGGGGAAGGCTCGTGGGCAATCCATGGAGTTACCCGACCGGGAGCTTGGCTCTTATGAGGGCATCTTTGCGAGGCACTCCAATGGGGACCAGAGGAAGCATGAGCTTCTTGGTACCTCTGGAAGATTCGACGCAAGAGTTTACATTCTCTAACTCGTTTATATTTTCTGCATTGCTTGCATTACATGGTGCGTTCTTTTATCTTTTCTAGTCTAGCTTTCTAGGTTAGTTGGTAGGGATAAAATCTAGAATGCACAACTCTTTTACATTAGAGATAGCAATACTTAGGAAAACTGCATTACACGTCTAGATAGTATCTTGTGTAGATTTTGATAACTATGTTATTTAGATGGTTCAATACTTTAAAAAGTAGAATACCTCATTTTATAGGCGATGAGGTGAAGTAGACATCCGCCAATCGTTAGAGCATCTTCAAGAGTTTTTCTCAAACTCACTCTCTAAATCATCATCTAGAGAGTCATTTAAATAAAAATCACTCTCTATATGTCTTTACCCTCCAATAACTTTTCTATATCGCTAGAGTGCTAGTTCTGTTCTCCAACTTTGGCTTAGTGAGAAATCCGGAATGAGATGATAACTCTATTTCTGTCAATTAGAAATGATATATAAACAGGTTCTTCGAGTTTCTCTTAGGAGTTAAATAGATTTTTCCTTATTTGTTTATACCTTATAGGCATCTAACAATAAATTAACATAATAAATGCAGAATATCAAAAATAATGATAAAAAACATTGCATTTTCCTAATATAATTTATGATATTTTCTATTACTATGTAAAATTTGAACTTAGAACTAAATTTGTACGTGAAGAAATATAAAATTTAAATTTTATTATAAGGTAAATTGGACTAATTTAAAGATCGGAAGGGGTAAATTGAATAAAAAATTAAGGGTATTTGGATATCTTCTAGGACCTATTTTAGATTAGCTAGGGTGTATTAGTTGAGCCCAAAAAATACCCTAAATTAGCTAGTGTTAGCTCCAACCGTTCCCAAACCCACTTCCAAGCTTGATTTTATTTTTTGCAATATTGAAAAAACTGCTTTCCAGCAACTCCCTATCTCAACCACCAATCTTTGTGCACTTGAAAAAAGTAACGTAATTGCACAAGGATATATATATGTGCGCGTATCCATCGGCCAATCCGAAGGTGAAAAAATATGGGAAAGAATAAGGAGTAGGACAATGTTTCTGTTGCAAATGTACAAGAGAGAAAGAAAGTATAAAAGTAGTTTAGGTGATTCAGAAATAGTTTGTGATTCTTGATATAAAATTACCTTCTATCTTTTAAGAGCGAGATTTTAGAAACGATCGGAGAAAGCCAATAAATATGCTTCTAACTTTTTTTAGTCACTTGAAAGACTTATTAATTTACCAAGTGATTTTTCAGAAGGTATTGGAGATGCTCTTAGCTAGCTAGTTGGCTAGCAACAATAACTAGTTGTAAGCTTGGCTAACAAATTAGCCTATCTACTAACCTCCTATTTGAATGGGCTAGCTAAATTAGCCTTGTGTATTATACATGTCTTTATCATATGCGTGGGCAGCAATTTGGACTCTTTCCAATATAAGAGCATCTCCAATAAATCTTAAAATTAGTCCTCATAATCTATAATTTTCAAGTTGCAAAAAAGTTTTTTTTTGAAACAAAGTTGCAAAAAAGTTAGAAGCGCCTTTGTTGGGTTTCTTCAACCATTTTCACAATCTCACTTTAAAAAATAAAATATCTACTAGAACATGTGACGCCAGTTCGACGCCATAGCCGCCCTAGCCCTGGGATGAAAGGAACAGAAACAGTAAGCCTGTTTTCGTTTCTATAATTTTTTGCGGAAACAGAATCGGAAACAAAATCAGGATATGCAGGTGTACGGAAAAGGGCGAAAATTCAACGGAAATGGTCAGGATAGGAACTTAAGATGAAATACCACACATCTTTATATTCACAAATCACAATCACACACAAAAACTCAAAAGTTCACAGGTTAAACCTTTTACAATGAAAAATAGGTAAACCATGAATTTAGAGATTCAAATGCAAATGAAAAATGACAAACTGAAGTCACGGCTCACACTCACGACTCAAAATAAGGGCCTGTTTAGTTGGCTGCATGCCAAAATATTTTGGCCTGCAGGCCTGCGACAGTGGGCATTGGACCCAAAATATTTTGGGTGCTGTTTACTTCCCATGCATCCAAGGCCCAAAAGCTAGTCACATTTAAAAACTGGGCCCAGCTTCTTGTTTGAAGACACATGCAACCATTTTAAATGATACAATTACAACAGTTCCAAATTACAAAACTCACTTAAACAAAAATGTCAATTACAACAGTCCCACAGTTACAAAACTGTCAACTGCACTAATGATACAATTACAACAGTGCCCGACATAAACAGTTCTGAACCATAAAAAATTAACACAACAAATCATACAACTATCCCAGGTCTTCAACTACAGTTCTCTTCAACGGTAAAAATAATTGTATGCAAGCATATCACGAAAATAATTCATGTCATTTGGTTCATCATCGATTTCGTCGGGATCCGGCTGATCGTCGTATGCTTGAGGTGGCACATAACTTTAGTCACAGTCACACCGCGTAAAGTGTTTATCCTTCAACCCACTTTCCCTAACAAAATTATGCAATGCACAAGCAGCCTGAATGATTTGCCTTTGTTTCAGAGGTGAGTAGCTAGGTATCTCTTTCAACATCTTCCATTTCTGTTTCAACACATCAATTGCCCTCTCTACCACATTCCTAAGAGAAGAATGTGCATAGTTAAAGGTCTCTTCCATACCTTGTGGTGCTAGGGCACCTCAAAACTCCGCAACATGGTACCTTGTGGTCGCACCCTTGTAAGGTGCCAGGTATCCCACCTGGTTGCGATAACTAGAGTCCACTAGGTAGTACTTCCCTGCAACATTGTACACAAGTTAGTTCAAATGGTTTTACTAACCGTTGGAAAACGAACTAGGTGTTTAGGGTCTCACCTGGAGGAGGATAAGGAAACACATTGCTATGTGTTGTCAAGGCATCATTAAAGAGCCTCATGTCGTGAACAAATCCTGGCCACTCACTAAGCACAAACGTAAACCTCATGTCAAAGTCACATACAACCATAACATTCTGTGTTGTCCACCCCTTTCGGCACAAATGCTGCATGTACACATGCTGCGGCACAGTACAACGTACATGCGTCCCATCTATGGCACCTATGCAATCCTTGAAGTGTGGATAGAACCTACGACTCCGCAGTCTAGAGTGGATTTCCTTGAATTCTAGGTCCTCTGGTTTTATAATGTCAGTGTAACACTTCAAGTGTTTAGTCCTTAATTGCATTGCATTTGCATTTGCATAAGCATAAGCATGCATCATTCATGTTTGTTATTTTATATGATGCAACACATGTGATTGTTCTAGGGTTTGTTTGATTTATTTCATGAAGTATTTGATAGTTGGTGTAACAAAAAGGTAAGGTAGCCAATCATGACCTACAACACCTTAGTTATACTTAGGGTAACATTTGGAACAAGGTTCATGTTGACCAAAATTACAAATTTGCCCTCCAAGAGAAGTTTGACCACCATTTGACCCTAGAAGGCTCTAGTTTGACCAATTAAAAAGTCTAATTTAGAGACCTTGCATGGAAGAGCACCCTTAAGCAAAGTTGTAAAGAAATTCATGGGGAACAAAAGTCTCAATATGACCATCTCATGAAATTGACCCTAACATGCTCAAAAGTGGCCCACAAGTCAGTTAGAGAGGTAGCTCCAAGACTTAGAATTTTTCTAAGTCTGGAATCTGACCCTACAGTTTTACTGATGCCTACTTTAGGAGCTTTTAGTTTGCAAACCAGGCCAAACCAGCTTTCACTCATATTGACAAACTTGTAGATCACATGTAACCCTACAACTTTGTCAACATCACCCAAGCCTGGTTCTCAATGGTTCAAGAGATATCGTGTCATGAACTTAGGCTGTCAGTCGGCATCGTTAACTGAACCCCGGTTTCAGTTTCATCAAGCACTACTTTGAGGCCATGTAGTTTGAAATATAGGCTGAACCAGCCCAAACACCAATTGACAAAGTTGTTGACCTAATGTAGCTCTACAAACTTGATGTTGCCACCTTGGACTGAAACAGGCTGGTTTAGAAGTTAATCACGTTCGAAATCACTCTGTCAGTCACTACCGATGGCGTCAATGAACTGCGATTCAGTTTCGTCAGTGGCCGACCGGCCACAGGGCAACGCCGACGCGTGGAGGCGCGGTGGCGCCCGTACGCCGGCCCTGGCCCCACCAGTCAGGCCGCGACGCCTTCAAGACGCCACGACGCGCGAGCCGGCCTCCATTCCTCCGCCCCCTCTCTTCCAGTTGCAAAAACACCGAAACCGAGCCGCCATTGCCGTTCTTCTCCGGCGAGCTCAAGCGCGAGCTACACCGCATCACCGGCCGCCAGACCTCGCCACTCCCTCTGCCTCACCACCCTCCATCCCCTTGACCCACCGAAGCCCGCGATTTGACTCAAGGTGAGCCACATTGCTTTCTTCCCCGTCTCCGAGAGGTCGCCGGAGCCCGCCAGGGGACCTCACCGTGGTCGGGGTGCTTCGGGTCTCTCTCCATCCTCCCTTCCTATCAAAATGGATCCGCCTAGCTTCGGTGAAGCTCGTACCAAGCCTAGACCGCACCGTACATCCTCACCGATGACGGTGCGCCGCCACCGGACATCACCGGCCGCCGCTCGCGGTGACAAGCCCCTTCCACCCCATCCCCATCCATTCCACGAGCACCAATCGACGCACCGGGTGACGGAGAACACGAGGCGGTGTTCGATTGGCCGAGCGAGCTCTTCTCTGGCGAGCTCGAGCTCGTCGGAGCTCGCGGGTCTCCGCCTCCCCTGCCTCCGGTCACTGACCGCGGGGGCCCGCCCGTCAGTGTCGCACGCGGGCGGGGGCGCTGAGCGGGCCGCGCGCGTGCGAGTGTGTGGGCCGAGTTTTCCAGGCCGGCCCAGTTCATCCGAAATGAAATTTATTTTTATTATTTTGTCACTGATTTTTGTACAAGTTGGAAAAATATAGATCTAGGGTTTTAATGATCCAAAAATCATGAGATAAATTTTGTTAGGGTCTACATGATGTGTAGTATTTTAGAAAAATATGGATCTGGCATGAGATGTTTAAATTCTGTAAGAATTTAATAGATCCTTTAAATGTGTTTTGGAATGTATGCAAATTTGTTAAATTTATAACTTGAGCTGTAGTGTTCCATAAATCATGAAATTTGGTGGGTAGGTTACTCTATGCTATCCCTAGCTCTGGTAAAAATTTGGGCATCAGTGCTTAAGTAATTTCCAAGTTATAAGGCTATCATTTTATTCTAGGAGATAATTGAAGGAATTTTTGTAATTTTTCTACATGTGCAATGTTCTTGTAACTTTTTGGAGAATGTCTTGGTACCCTAGAGTGTCTAAGAAAAAAATATGAAATCTGTTGTTTGATACTTTTCAATATGATTTATTAATTATACAAAAATCAGCCTTTTTGACTGGTGAATTTTGTATAGAGAATTTCTGTGAATAAAACTTGTTCAAATTTTTACTGTGGTCTCTTTTTGGGTCAGAAAGTCCCCTGTAATTTTTGTAGAATTTTAGGAGCAGTTTACATATATGTTTAAAATTCCACCTAATTAATTAAGTAAAATAAGAAATGAGTATAAATAAATGTTCTAGGTAGTCACACCCTACTTTCTGGTGTTGTTATACCCCATGTGAACTTTTGGAAATCTTAGTTTGGTTTTAAGGGTCTTTGGCCACATCAATAAATGTTTAACCTTTGTAATTTTAGGTTTTCTGGACAGCTAGTAGTAATTCTAAATTTGGCTTTGATAAAATTGGTTGCTGGAAAACTTGTAAATACCAAAGTTGGAGTAAACTTGATGAACTAGCTTGTGTCAAAATTTGGAAGCATTTGGCTTAGTAGTTTGAGAGTTACTGTTGTTTAAAGTGGCAGTTCAAAATCTGCTACTCTCTGTTTTGAGAGGATAGATTCTGAAACTTGTGAAGTTTGACATGGAAAACTTAGGAGTTTGGAGTTAAGGTCTGAAAATGAATTGTAGTGCATTTCTTAGGCTTTCCAGATTGTCTTAGATCATATCTTTTGGAATTGTAAATCTCCAGTTGTGATAAAAACAAGTAGCTGTTGTCCAGAATGCTTACTGTGGTGTTTTGCTGATTGATATGGTGTGATATCCTAAGACATGCTACTTTTGTAATTGTTAGGTGTTAGGGCCTTAACTGAGGATGAGCAGCTTTATCTTAGGTTAAGTAGATTAGGTGAGTACTTCTCTACCGGAGAGGAAATTTGCACCTACTCTTTTGAAGTGATTTGAATAGAGCGTTAAATTGTTGTAATGCATTTCATTCCGAGCATATTGCATCTTTCATTATGCATTCATGGGATTTATTATGCACTCATGCAATAGGTGTACCGGAGGGGGTGACACTCCTCGAATTCGAACAAGCGATACCAGAGGAGGTGCTGAGTCAACCGGAGGAATTAGCAGAAGAACCCAACGTCGGGGAAGCTCCGTCAGAAGATCTATCCGAGTGTCCGGACCACAGACCCGCAACCTTTCTCAAAGGCAAGCCCCGGTGCATGCTGAACCCATCGTTTTATAAATATATCTTGAGTACTTTTAATTTTTTATTGCATTAAGTTCTAGGAGTTATATGAAAACACTTGCTGCATTGTACCTGTCCTTGTCCAGATATCGTACTTAAATCCTATATTAGGTTTAGGCACGTGTCGATGCTTAGCCCTGCTTAGTACGGTAGAAGTCGGGTGATTTCCGGTCATCCGCGAGATATAGGACTGGGTCGCGAGTGGCTTATGGCTATCGTGATGGAACCATGCTTTAAAATGAAGTTGAGACCGGGCGGGAGTTCGATGGTACAGCCGCAAGACACTTCACGTGTTGGGTGTGGAGCCATGCCCGTCTGAGTCGTTTAAGGACCGATTCGCTGTACGTCCTTGAGTCATGTTGAACGCAGTCTAACACTTAGTTGGCCGGATAAGTCGTTCCGACCGCGAAGCCGAGTAATGTGATTCAGGCCGAGAATCGAATGGTAGGTTGCTTCTTGGAGGAGAGAAAGGATGTGCTTGGGGACATTGGCGTGAGACCAAGGGGGGGTTAAAGTCCCTATCACCTGGCAGAGTGTCGCCCTTGGGGTCGCGACATCATTCGGACCCGCGATTCCTGAATCATATGAAAAGGTGGCCTGTGCGACCCTGGCAGGGGTCTGCACGGTGAGTGTTAGAAATACCCCTCCAGCTGGATAGGAATTCGATTCGAATCGCCGTCGCTCCCGGTTAGTGAGCACTTGACTTGAGCAGCGGCAACGTAGATCTCATTAAATGAACCGGTGGTTAAGGGAATGATACAATGTTGCCAAAATTCATACCTGCTCTGGATATAATGATGATAATTGTTTGATTATAATCAAGTGCATGTTTAGTACAGGTGCTAAGATAGATGACAGGTAAATGCTAAAATAACTGCTAGTACAGGCGATAAGAGTTTAAATTACTTATGCCTTTATGCAAAATGTTATGTCAGCTAGCCTCTTGTGTAAGCCTTGCATAATCCTTGGTGTCATCTTATTTCTGGTTTTCGACGGGTAAGTCTAGCTGAGTACATTCCAGTACTCAGGGTTTATTCTCTCCTGTTGCAGATGATATGCTCTATCAAGGCTTCTGCAAAACTTGTCTCCACCCTGCGGGTGAAGAAGACTAGATCACTTGGGCGTGATCGTCTTTTATGTACTTTCCTCATGCTTTTGCGGGTTGTTGATCATCCAGACTGGCAGTAGTTAACAACTGGTGTGTGTTATGCTTCCGCTACTTTATAAACTTGGTTTGTAATAATTGCGACTCCGTGTGTGTGTAAACTTATTTCGGAACTACTTGTGAAATGTAACGCATGATGTTGTATGTTGAATGATGCGATCCTGGTTGTAAACGAGTTGGTTTGAAATCCTTCGTGGTTTCGATTGACTACCGGGATTATATGGGCTCAAGTTCGAAAATTTGAGCGCTTCGGTGCTTATTTTTGTACTTGTGCTCTTATAATTTGGTCGGTTCTATTATAGCTGGTACCGGAGCATAATTCAACATTAAAAACATCATACGAGTATTTAAAAACAAAAATATTTGATTATGAAAAAGGGTTAAAACACTAAAAATTATTTTTTTTAGGTATGCCAGTGATCACATCCCTTAGCCCAAATAAGGAATCTTAGGTGGCTTATTATAAAGACTAACTTGGGGGCCTTGTTTGTTTTTGTTTCGTCGTCCATACGGCGTGATATTGTATGGATGTCATCCACTTGGGTGGTAATGTATGGATCAATTGCCTCGACGCTCTGGTAAGTGTGAGTTGTGAGAGCATGATCGTCCAACCGGCGATCTAGGGGAGAGTAGTTTTGGTGACTTGCATATTTACATGTTTAAACCATGTAATTACGTAAGCACTTAATTGTGGGAACCTTTATATCGGGTAGCTTTGATACTAAAGTATATACATCTGGGGATGTGTATATGGAAAGTATTTAAATTACTGCTTTCTTGTGTGCTTATATTGGGAAACTGTTGGGCTGAAATGAGGTTTTCTGCAGGTACACTAACAGCGTAACGAGTAGACCGATAGTTTCGCTTATATGAGAGAACGTATGTATGCCACCGCCTAGCGTTAGAACTTTAGGTTTCTACTAAGGTGAGAGGGCGTACGGAACGTACATGCATCATGTTTAATTATATCATACATATCATTTACTCCCTCCTTAAAAATTTCAGTACTCCCGACTAAAGTAAATTTCGTATCCCCTAAATGATCCTCACTTTAAGTCGTATCTTATCTGTTGCTACAGATGGCACGTACCAAGAGGACCGCTCGTAAGTCCACTAGAGGCAGGGCACCGCGACACCAGCTCGCTCCACGTGAGCCCCGCCCTGAGCCTACTGAGGTGGAAAGGCTGAGGGCAGAGTTGGCTGAAGTGACGGCTGTCAGGAATGCAGCGCGTCAGCAACTGGAGCAAGTGATTCGGGATCGTGACCAGGAAACCCTTGCAGTCCAGAGGTTGACAGTAGCAAACCGCAACTGTCAACGCATGTTGGTTCGTGTCATGAACCAGAGGGATGAAGCCTGGCACGAGGAGAACGTTCTGAGAGCTCGTCAGTTTGAGCTCGAGCAACAGTTAGAAAATGCTGAAGAATACAATGACAACCTTCATGAAGAAGTGCACCGCCTGAATAACCAGCTTAATCCCCTGCGACCTAGAAACAACAATGTAGATGAAGATATGGGATCAGGAATCTTCATGGCTGAGGATGATGATGAAGTGGAGGTTGATGGACCACAGGATGCCCCACCTGCAGAAGCACCAGAGGAAGAGCCAGAAGAAGAAGAAGACGAGGAGTTAGAGCCTGTTAGTGATGAGGACGGCGGGGAGATCCTTGACACTGACTCGGAGAATGATGCTTAGAGTAGTCATCACGTGCCTATAATGTTAGGATCGTCTTTTGTGCCCTCCCTGTGAAGGAGTGAGGCCTTGTAATAACTTGACTTTGGGATGTAAGGTTGAACCGTATGTTTCCTGAATGTAGTTTGAACCTGTTAATTTCGATCACAACTTGATGCCTTATTATGTTGCGTTCGATGATGGTGTCACGATTAGCACCCTTCGGTGCCGCGACGAAACCGAGGGCCTCCTATGGCGCGCGACATAAGGCTGTGCTGCTTGGCACGCGCAGGTATCGAGGTGGCTAGTCATGATCCACCATGGAACTCTTCATTGAGAAGTCTCTTTGTGGTCAGTTTGAAGTAGCCTTTCACAGTCAACTAAAAATCTTGAGATCGAATCCAAGTACCGTGCAAAAGGTCAAAAATCACGTAGATAGCAACGTAAACGGTCCGGTAACCGTTGTGCTCCCTGTGAGTGAGCCTTTATCAAAGAGCATCTTGTTGGATTACCAAGTATGATCTCGTCAAATGATGCACTAGAATGGATTGTGCGGTTGTGATGAATTATTGTGCCTTAATTATTATGAGAAATCTATTCATACAGTCAGATTGACATTTCGCAATAATTCATCTACAAATTTCCCACATCATCAGTGCTCATTGGCTATAAATTTTGCAGATGTCGTACAATCTACGCCGGGGTCGTGGAAATGAGGAGGAGGAACAGCCGCCCCCTCCGTCACCACCTACTCCGGCCGAGTTGATGCAATCAGTGGTTGAGGGGCAGCGTATGTTGGCTGACGCCATGCGCCAACTGGCTAATCGAGAGGCTCGTCATGGCCGCCAGGGCCCAGAGCCAAATCAGTACAGCGATTTCAAGGACTTTCTGGATACAAAGCCCCCGCTCTTCAAGGAAGCGGAAGAACCACTGCAGGCTGACGAGTGGTTGAATACCATTGAACAAAAGTTTCGTCTGCTACGCCTAACTGATGAGCTGAAAACTGAGTATGCTTCCCATCAGTTGCATGGTCCGGCGGGCATTTGGTGGAGCCACTATCGTTCCACACTGCCTACCAATGTCCCGATTGCTTGGGATCAGTTTAAGGCGGCATTCCGGGGAAATTATATCCCTCCCGGTCTTATGGCAATCAAGCACACAGAGTTTATGAGGCTGTCGCAAGGAAACAAAAGCCTGACTGAATACTTGCAGTCCTTCAATAACCTGGCAAGGTATGCCACAGAGTTTGTGGATACCGATGCCAAAAAGATTGCTAGCTTCAAAAGGGGCCTCGGCCCAAAACTGATGAAAACTATGGGCACTAGCAAATGTACTACTTTCAATGATTTCATCAGCAATGCTTTGACCCAGGAGAACAACAATACTATTTATTCTGCCTCTAAGAGCCGTAAAAGGGCCCTTGAGGCAAGTGCTTCTCAGTCAAGGGCCTCAGCGGCACCGAGGTCTTCCCCTCGCCCACCTGCTCAGAATACAAAGTTCCGTCCGCCGCAGAAGAAGCCTGCTGCAAAAACGGGGTTCCGTAAGGCTTATACCGTCGCTCTGCCAAAGGGGACTTCTGGACAGAGCAGCTCTAGTGTTCCTCCTAGCAATATGCCTTACTGGAATTGCAACAAGCCAGGTCATTGGGCCCGGAACTGTCCTTACCCTAAGAAAAATGTCAACCAAGGTAGTCGTCAAGGGCACGCTCATTATAACAGTATTGAGGAAATTCCATCTGGAGAGGTTGTCACTGCTGGTAAGTTCCTAGTTGACCAACATCCTGCAGTGGTACTTTTTGATTCGGGTGCTTCGCATTCCTTTATCAGTCCTAAGTTTGCATCAGAATTTGTACACAAATTGCATACTGTTGAAGGTGGGGGTTATTGCATTAGTGCAGCAAGTGGGAATATTTCCACAAATAAAGTAGTGGGGAACCTTAAGTTTGAGATAGAAGGGCGAAGTTATTCGCTTGCCCTATTGGTTTTACCTGGTTTAGACATAGATGTTATCTTGGGCATGAATTAGATGAGTCAGAATGGGGTACTCATTGACACATCCGCTCGAGTAGTTATGCTCAGAGATCCTACAGATCAAAAGGGTTTTCTAGTACAACTTCCCAGAAAGGTTGAATTGTCGGGGAAAATTCATGCTGTGCAAGCAAAGGCGTTGGCTGAAATTTCCGTAGTAAATGAATTTCCGGACATTTTTCCCGATGATTTGCCGGGACTCCCTCCGGATCGGGATGTGGAGTTTAAAATCGAGTTGTTGCCTGGCACGGCTCCCATCTCTAGGAGACCCTATAGGATGCCTCCAAATGAACTCGCTGAACTTAAGGTGCAATTGAATGAACTTTTGAAGAAGGGGTTGATTCGTCCTAGTTCATCGCCGTGGGGATGTCTTGCTATCTTTGTAAAGAAGAAGGATCAGTCGTTGCGGATGTGCGTAGATTATAGACCTCTCAATGCAGTCACTGTCAAAAATAAGTACCCTCTACCGCGAATCGACATCTTGTTCGATCAGTTGTCTAAAGCTAAAGTTTTCTCCAAGATCGATCTAAGATCTGGCTACCATCAAATTAAAATCCGCCCGGAAGATGTTCCAAAGACAGCCTTTTCTACCAGATACGGTCTTTATGAGTATCTTGTTGTGTCCTTCGGCTTGACAAATGCCCCCGCACACTTCATGTACTTGATGAATTCGGTGTTTATGCCTGAATTGGACAAGTTTGTGGTGGTATTTATTGATGACATCCTGGTATACTCTGTGAATGAGGAGGATCACGCTGAACATCTGCGTATAGTCCTCACAAGACTGCGTGAACATCAACTATATGCAAAGTTCAGTAAGTGCGAATTCTGGCTTCGTGAAGTACCTTTCCTTGGGCATGTGTTGTCCGATGGAGGAATTATGGTGGACCCCGCCAAGGTACAAGAAGTACTGAACTGGAAGGCTCCTATCTCGGTTCACGAGGTCCGGAGTTTTCTTGGTTTGGCTGGCTATTATCGTCGCTTCATCCCGGATTTCTCCAAAATATCCAAGCCAATGACTCGGTTGCAACAAAAAGACACCAGGTTTGTCTGGACTCCTGAGTGTGATGCGGCTTTTCACCAACTGCGAACTCTCCTAACCTCAGCTCCGGTTTTGGCACAACCGGATATCGAGAAACCATTTGATGTTTATTGTGATGCCTCAGGCATAGGTTTGGGAGGTGTGTTGATGCAGGAAGGCCGAGTAATTGCATATGAAATCTGTTGTTTGATACTTTTCAATATGATTTATTAATTATACAAAAATCAGCCTTTTTGACTGGTGAATTTTGTATAGAGAATTTCTGTGAATAAAACTTGTTCAAATTTTTACTGTGGTCTCTTTTTGGGTCAGAGAGTCCCCTGTAATTTTTGTAGAATTTTAGGAGCAGTTTACATATATGTTTAAAATTCCACCTAATTAATTAAGTAAAATAAGAAATGAGTATAAATAAATGTTCTAGGTAGTCACACCCTACTTTCTGGTGTTGTTATACCCCATGTGAACTTTTGGAAATCTTAGTTTGGTTTTAAGGGTCTTTGGCCACATCAATAAATGTTTAACCTTTGTAATTTTAGGTTTTCTGGACAGCTAGTAGTAATTCTAAATTTGGCTTTGATAAAATTGGTTGCTGGAAAACTTGTAAATACCAAAGTTGGAGTAAACTTGATGAACTAGCTTGTGTCAAAATTTGGAAGCATTTGGCTTAGTAGTTTGAGAGTTACTGTTGTTTAAAGTGGCAGTTCAAAATCTGCTACTCTCTGTTTTGAGAGGATAGATTCTGGAACTTGTAAAGTTTGACATGGAAAACTTAGGAGTTTGGAGTTGAGGTCTGAAAATGAATTGTAGTGCATTTCTTAGGCTTTCCAGATTGTCTTAGATCATATCTTTTGGAATTGTAAATCTCCAGTTGTGATAAAAACAAGTAGCTGCTGTCCAGAATGCTTACTGTGGTGTTTTGCTGATTGATATGGTGTGATATCCTAAGACATGCTACTTTTGTAATTGTTAGGTGTTAGGGCCTTAACTGAGGATGAGCAGCTTTATCTTAGGTTAAGTAGATTAGGTGAGTACTTCTCTACCGGAGAGGAAATTTGCACCTACTCTTTTGAAGTGATTTGAATAGAGCGTTAAATTGTTGTAATGCATTTCATTCCGAGCATATTGCATCTTTCATTATGCATTCATGGGATTTATTATGCACTCATGCAATAGGTGTACCGGAGGGGGTGACACTCCTCGAATTCGAACAAGCGATACCGGAGGAGGTGCTGAGTCAACCAGAGGAATTAGCAGAAGAACCCAACGTCGGGGAAGCTCCGTCAGAAGATCTACCCGAGTGTCCGGACCACAGACCCGCAACCTTTCTCAAAGGCAAGCCCCGGTGCATGCTGAACCCATCGTTTTATAAATATATCTTGAGTACTTTTAATTGTTTATTGCATTAAGTTCTAGGAGTTATATGAAAACACTTGCTGCATTGTACCTGTCCTTGTCCAGATATCGTACTTAAATCCTATATTAGGTTTAGGCACGTGTCGATGCTTAGCCCTGCTTAGTACGGTAGAAGTCGGGTGATTTCCGGTCATCCGCGAGATATAGGACTGGGTCGCGAGTGGCTTATGGCTATCGTGATGGAACCATGCTTTAAAATAAAGTTGAGACCGGGCGGGAGTTCGATGGTACAGCCGCAAGACACTTCACGTCTTGGGTGTGGAGCCATGCCCGTCTGAGTCGTTTAAGGACCGATTCGCTGTACGTCCTTGAGTCATGTTGAACGCAGTCTAACACTTAGTTGGCCGGATAAGTCGTTCCGACCGCGAAGCCGAGTAATGTGATTCAGGCCGGGAATCGAATGGTAGGTTGCTTCTTGGAGGAGAGAAAGGATGTGCTTGGGGACATTGGCGTGAGACCAAGGGGGGGTTAAAGTCCCTATCACCTGGCAGAGTGTCGCCCTTGGGGTCGCGACATCATTCGGACCCGCGATTCCTGAATCATATGAAAAGGTGGCCTGTGCGACCCTGGCAGGGGTCTGCACGGTGAGTGTTAGAAATACCCCTCCAGCTGGATAGGAATTCGATTCGAATCGCCGTCGCTCCCGGTTAGTGAGCACTTGACTTGAGCAGCGGCAACGTAGATCTCATTAAATGAACCGGTGGTTAAGGGAATGATACAATGTTGCCAAAATTCATACCTGCTCTGGATATAATGATGATAATTGTTTGATTATAATGAAGTGCATGTTTAGTACAGGTGCTAAGATAGATGACAGGTAAATGCTAAAATAACTGCTAGTACAGGCGATAAGAGTTTAAATTACTTATGCCTTTATGCAAAATGTTATGTCAGCTAGCCTCTTGTGTAAGCCTTGCATAATCCTTGGTGTCATCTTATTTCTGGTTTTCGACGGGTAAGTCTAGCTGAGTACATTCCAGTACTCAGGGTTTATTCTCTCCTGTTGCAGATGATATGCTCTATCAAGGCTTCTGCAAAACTTGTCTCCACCCTGCGGGTGAAGAAGACTAGATCACTTGGGCGTGATCGTCTTTTATGTACTTTCCTCATGCTTTTGCGGGTTGTTGATCATCCAGACTGGCAGTAGTTAACAACTGGTGTGTGTTATGCTTCCGCTACTTTATAAACTTGGTTTGTAATAATTGCGACTCCGTGTGTGTGTAAACTTATTTCGGAACTACTTGTGAAATGTAACGCATGATGTTGTATGTTGAATGATGCGATCCTGGTTGTAAACGAGTTGGTTTGAAATCCTTCGTGGTTTCGATTGACTACCGGGATTATATGGGCTCAAGTTCGAAAATTTGAGCGCTTCGGTGCTTGTTTTTGTACTTGTGCTCTTATAATTTGGTCGGTTCTGTTACAGTCAGCAGCTAGCCTAACCACACATTTCAATACTCTGTTGAAATTGTGGCTAACAGTGGCCATGGACCTCTCAAATCTGTCCTCAGCTTGCCTAACCGATTGAGAAGACCCAAGCATCCAAAGAAACATACCTAATGCCTCCTTTGAGGTGGATTTAGGATTGGACTTGAGCCCACAAGATTCGACCAATGTTGCATGCAGTCGATGAAACAAATCTGGGCTCATTCTAAACATGTTGTAACATGACTTACTATTCTGCAACTTGGTTTCTACCCATTCTAAACCACTAACTTTAGGTTGCCTGTAAGGTGCTCTACTCAAATACTTTGCAGCATGCTCCGTAAATTCATACATACCCATGAAAAAAGCCTCCTCTTCTTCATCATCTTCATCATCCTCCATGTAGAACTCAAGTAGTGTGATGAGGTTGTCTCCCTCAGCAACACCTATTTCTGCTATTCTTGACATAGCAGAAACCAATTTGATGTCTTCGTCTTGGCCAACATCCCGACCATCCTCAACTTCATCCTGAACTTCTTTCTGCGCAATACATAGACAAAAGCATAAACGGGATTGAACCCAACCTGAGAACTTCAAGAACAGCAAAACCATTGGTCACAAACATATTTATTTCCACATAGATTTATTTCAATACACACTTAGTTGGAACACAAACTTAGCTGATTACACAATTAGTTGGAACACAAACTAAGCTGCATACACACTTCGTTGAAACACAAACTTAGTTCACAACGTGAACAAGAACAAAACAAATAATTTAGTATGGTCTAGGTCTGGACCCTTGATGATGCTGCATACTGCAGGTGGAAGCGCCTGTTATGAGGCCGGGCTTGGATGAATGCAGTTAGGTGGGTATCAGACTCCAACCGGTGGAGGAACCCACTGTACAATTCTGGCTCATTGTCTGCAGTGATGCCTAACTCTTCTACTATGGTTGTTGCTTGTTTGACCTTATCGTCCCTCATATGAATCACCTGTTGTACGAGTTTGTGCCGGTTGTCGTTTTGTCTAAGCTTCCTCGAGTACAGCTGGTTGTGGCGGGTCATGGTTTGGACGGTCTGGCTAACTGCTGGACTGTGCGTGCGTTTGGTAGGGTTGCGGCCTGTGCTGCAGGACTGTTGACTCTTTTGGCGGGATTGGATAGAGAGGTACTGCTGGTTCTTTTGGAAGGGTTGGATTGAGGTGTGTTGGTGCTCAAAGGCGTGCCCTGGCAACCACTCTCTTCGTTGCTGTCTTCGTCGTCCTCGACGGCCGCTGAGTCCACCGGAACTGGGGAAGTTGGAGATGTTGGAGGACTCCGAGCTGCTATGAACGATGTCAACCCATCAACCTCCGTAGCGTACATTCTGTCCATTAGTTCCACGTACTCAGGGTAACCATGGCGGTATTGTTGCCATCTTTTCGGTTTGCCCTGCAGAACACAGAACACAGATGAGTCGAGTCGATAGCACAACACAGAACACAGACCAGTTGCTTCAACAAACTTCGCCCTCATTTCAGCCCACCCTGTTTTGGTCAAACGATTGTTGGTGCAGTTGCCTTTATCTAATTGCCTATGTCTGGTGCACATCCCAATCGGCCCTATTTTTTCTGAGGTTTGGAACCCTACCAAGTTTAACAGGGACACAAGTATCGAGGTAAAAAATTACATAGTTGATGATACGGGGTTTACTGAATAATTTGGAAAGGGGAAGGGTGGGGGGAGGATTTATACCATTGCAAACGCCGGTGTGTTGTCGCCGGCGATGGGTTGAAAGTACCCTGGGCCTCCCTGACTACGGCGCCTTTGAGTCGGGGGGACCACTGCCACCAGCAGGTATGCCCTCACTACCGGTCGTCGCACTAGGGACGGCATAGTTGACGCCCGTGGTGGGTACTCCAGGCGGTCCATGAACAACTCTAGGACCGAGGAACCCGGGGATGGGACCAGACGAGGAAGACGGTCCGGGCATGAGGAAAGGGGGGCATGCCGTGCATCGGTTGACCGGAGTTGATGAAGGCGGCGTAGGAGGACATCTGTGGCCACCCCGTTGCGGCGTTCAGATCCAAGGCCCTGAACGCGTACATGAGGTTGCTGCTACTGCCTCCACCATGTCCTTGGAAGGCGGCGGCGAATCTAGTCGGCCCGGGCCCCAAGCTCCACGCATTAGAGGGTGCCGAGTAGGGGCCGGCGGGTACGCGGGGGCCGTCGTTGCCGCTGAAGTGGGGAGGCAGGCGGTGCCCCCCGCGGGGATGTTATCGGCGCCTTCGTTGCATCTGCCGGTGGAAGCGTCGCCGAGGAAGGGATCCATCTGGTCCATCCGTTACGGGATGCCGTGGATCTGGCAACGAGAGGGGAGGAACGGAGGTTTGCCGGCTACGTATGGAGGAGGACGAGCAGCGGCAGAGGATTCAAAGGCGAGAGGCGGCGGATGCGAAGGGGATCGGGAGGAGCGGCAAATGGATAGGGTTGCGAGGGGAGCGGCGGCGGATATACCCGGTGTGCACAGTGAAATTTCCGGTGGCTTAGCAGGCCCAAAAATTTCGGGTGGCGTTTACTTGCCATGCGGCCGTGATAGGCCAAGCGGGCTGAAATTTTTTGGCCTGCATGGCAACTAAACGGGCCCTAACTATGTACAATTCACACTTTGATGGACATAGTGGGTTTGGCCTGCTTTACAAATCTCTATTCGGAACAATACGGAATTCCGCAAATACAGGTGAAAAAACACTCCTTCTGTTTCGTTTAGAACAAATATGGAATCCCGAACAAATATGGAATTTCGTGAACTTTCATTCTGTTTCTAGATTTTTCCGAAAACACATAAATGGGCAGGTCAAATGTAAAAAATAGATGGGTGCGAGCGAGAATGCATATATATATATTTTTGGGTCTCACTCGATTTTCTCAAGTGCGAAAAGACGGAGAAGAAGTTGTTAGAGAGAGTTTTTTCTCTAATTTTTATTAAACTAGCAAATATGCACGTGCGACACGCACGTGTTTCTAAAAACTATTTCAAATGGAATGAAAATGTTAATTAAACTCTCGATATACAATAAAGGTAGATGGCAAGTGCTTGATCGATTTGATCGTGTCGTGTAGAACAAGGTTCAAATAGTTCGTATAAATAAACAAGCACATGTAGATGCAAAATAATTATGACTTAAATAAAGTAGTAATAATTTATTTAGCAGATCTGTCTAAACATAACTTTATACTTTTTCTTTTTGGCCCCATAAACAACGTAATACACGGGGCTGGACTTTAAGCTTATGTAATGCACATAATTTATTTATTATCGTCTGTATAAATAAACAAGCACATGTCGATGCAAAATAATTATGACATAAATAAAGTAGTAATAATTTATTTAGCAGGTCTAAACATAACTTTATGCTTTTCTTTTAGCCCATAAACAACGTAATAATACACGGGGCTAGACTTTAAGCTTATGTAATGCACATAATTTATTGATTACTCACTCTGTCCATAGATCGGGATAGTTTAAGCAAACTTCAATTTTCTAAGAATCGGCATGGTTTCAAGTGGTCTTCCCGTTTTTCTCTGGCTCTTCCACACGGACCACACCTCGTATGCACAGCTTAATGAAAGTGACACCGCCCTCCCGTTATCCCCGGTTTCGTATTCATACGTTACCGATCGATCTACAAGTATTCTGCGTCGTGCTGCCGCCTCGCTCCACCACGCCGCCGTGCCACCCTAGTACTCGCTCCACAACGCTGCCGTGCCGCCGTAGTACTCCAGTGCCGTTTGTCCTACCGTGCCGAGGCGCTGGTGCCATGCAGAGCCACTGTTGTCATGCCGATGGATCACCATGACGCCATTGATGAGGTGCACAGTACGTGCAGATGCTGACAAGTTTCAATCTGACAAGTGAAACATGAAGGCTCCAGTTTGATGCTCCCTGTGTTGTTTCATCGTTTGTATGGAGACCACCATGAGGACTCAATGAAGCTGCAACATCCCTGTTGTTTCCTGCGCTGGATATTTTTTTGTCTGGGCGGACTGAGTGGGAAAACGGAGATGATCTCGGCAATTTTCGTGCGGCAAAACGGAGGAAATAAGGAGATGATCTAAGGAAATTTTCAGGCTCCAAAACAGAAAAAGGGAAGGGCCAGACTATGCACGAGAGGATATGGCAAGCCTGCGATGCTGGCAGGAGACGCGCGCGATTCTAGGCGTAGACGCGTGGTGACGATGTTTTAAGGTGCCTTCAGGACTCAAGAGTCCAAGAAAAAAAAGAGATGGTGTAGTTAAGGATAGATGCACCGGACGTATCTGAGAGATTGAGTTCCGGACGGTTACATCTTATAAGATGTAAGATCCCGTATGACGGAGGGCTCATATAATACGAAGTTCAGATCCTCTAAAAAAACTTGCTGTTTTACGGTAGGAAAAACAAGAGTTGAGATGCTCTAATAAAGGTTTGACCGTGCTCCCAATTCCTGTGTGACGTCACCCATGTCTTGTCTCTGGCCAGTTCGCGTCGCCGTTGCCGTCTTCCCTTTCCCCGACGGCGCCAATTGCCACGGCGCGGAGCTACGGCGGCGGCTGCGGTAGCGAAAGTGTCTTCCAATGCCGCGGCGCATACCGTGCCGCCTCACGGGGGCGCGCATAGATTCGTGCAGCGTTGTCAACCCAGCGCGCTGCGGGAGCTGGGCTCGGCTTCCACAGCTACAGAGGTACGTGCGCTACGCCTGACAGTTTACATTTGGTTGGTGACACTGCGGATTTTGGGGAGGGGACTCCTGTCCTCCGAGCGTTGTTTTAGAGCCTTTTAGGGCTCCGTACACTTTCTAATTCTGACCAAAAAATGGTTTCTGAAAACATCGGGATCAGTTGTACTCTAAATTTGTACCGGTATGTGATTACTCGGCGAGTTGAGCTGCTACAAATACTCAGGCATTCAAAACAAGCTAGATGACGTGAACCTCAAATGCCTACAGTGGTAAATTTACTGCAGACTTGGGCAAATTTTGAACAAAACAGACCGTAACAAGTAGTAGAAGAAAAGCATGAGGCTTCCCTTATTACATCAGTACCCAAATGGTCTCCATCATGAGCTGCCATCTTATCAATTCATTTCATTTACCAATCATGTTTGAGATTTTGCTTGACCATAAGGATCTCAATTAAACTTCTTAGCTGATACCTCTTTGTTCATGCCATATGCTGCTTTATTTAAGAGAAAAAAGTTATTACAAGGCTTATAATTCTATAAAGAAAAATGAGAAACAAAATTGACAATTTATAAAGAGTACTCATTTATAAATAAGCAGAGCTTACCTCACCTGGTGTAATGTACCCAATAAATCCTTTGAGCCCATCCAAACTTGCTGTAGAATCTTGATGTGTATTTCTGGTGTATGGGAATCTTGCTAGGCCAAAGTGACATATGCAGTCACGCTCTTGTCCAAAAGAATATTGTTTGGCTTCAAGTCACAGTGTGAGTTGCACATTGGTTATGAAGACAATCTAAAGCAGATGCTACATCCAAAGTCTATATTGATTCTTTGACTTAAAGTTGTAGTGCCTCTTTGACTACGATAGTGGGCCATTGGATGTAGCCACAAATCCACTTTACCATTTGGCATGTATCAGAATACCAAGGGCCTAGGGCCTTGAAGGTTGCCACTGTATAATCCCTCAAAGAGTATAAAAGGAAGTTTTTTTAAAAAAAATATTAGTATAAAGTAATTTTTTTATTAGGCTTCACATTCTAAACCAAAGTTCCTATCTGCCGCATATATTTCAAGTTTATAAATTTTGATGGCAACTTGATCTTCCAGAAGATCTAGATTACCCTTATAAATACTTCAAATAACAGTGAGCCAATCAAGTTAGAAGAAGAAAACCTGTCTGTTGCAGTTACAACGTCTCTATATGTTATCTTTTCGTGCGCTTACCTAAGCACGCGGATATCCTGTTGCATCTTAATTACAATTCTTTGTTTTTTCAATTTGCATACACGAGGGCTATATCTGCATAACCAAGATGATAATGGCTAACCTCTCTTCCTGTTTATGCATGGGTCAAAAGTGCTGACCAATCTGTATATGCTTTTACACTCACATGGATTTCACATAACTGTATGAATGATCTTATCGTTCCTGAACATATGCGTTAGATATTATCACTTACCAATCCTATTGAACACATAAAATGTGGAGGTCACCTAGGCGATCATTCAGCTAGCAAGTTTCTACTTCATCTAATGGTCAGTGATGTGTGATTCAGCTAGGCGACCATTCAGCTAGCACATATGCGTTAGAAAAGTTACATGCTGTTGGTGTGCCATCATGACCCATAATTAGAATTAATTTCTCAGCAGGGATTATTAAGGTTATGTTGCCGCATGAGATGGTGGATGTCTTAGCGTCCATCGCCCACCATGGTGGCCTTAAAAAGGAGGGATCCCTTCCCTGCTGAGAAATTAATTCTAATTATGGGTCATGATGGCACACCAACAGCATGTAACTTTTTTAGTTGTTTCTATTGCTCAAATTGCAATATTCTACCTCCAGGAATCTAATTTCATCAACATACTGTTCCTGCAGCTCCAATTGTAATATAGCATCATCATTGCAGGGATAAGTTGGGTATCTTTTTTTGAAGTAAGTGGCAGGAGCTCTGCGGGATAAGTTTAGCAGCAAAATCATCCAGAATGTATCAATGATTGTTGGAAGTTGACACCTTCCTGGCTATGAAGCCTGCAATCCGGTATGGTAGATCCAACAATTTCAGTATCAAGCTGTCCATATCATTGCATTGCAATTGACCACTAGTAAGTAATCATGTACTGTTTACTTTGTTGTTTGCTGTTGGATTCATAGGCCAAGTATATTCACCTCAGCACTTAAAAGTTTCCCATTATGGCACAGTGGATTTGATTTCAAGTAGTACCAGTCTACCACTATCAAATGTGATGGGTTTTGTTAAATAATCCAGATCTACTTGGTTTCTTTCTTGAAAGCGAGATCTATTTGGTTGGGACAGACTGGGAACAATCAAAGGAACATTTTTTTTCCCTTCAGGTCGGTCCTAATCAACTCACAATTACATCCATCATACACAGAAAAGAAGGATTGTACTTAATTGTAGTAATATGGTAATCTCTAAACTGGAAGCTCACTTTTCACCCCAAAACATTTATGTTTGAAAAGGAATTATTGATTGCATGGATTTCATCTGTCACATGCCCCATTCCTAGTCGATCTTTTGGAAATTCCATGGAGCATGAAAGGCCTAGCTTCATCAGAGGAATGATGCAGCTATTCATGATTAGGACTGCTTGATTTTTATTTTCAGCTATCTCGTGCATTACAGCATCTCCAACAGTTTCGCAAATAGCTTTGGCATCCTTTTTTTTTTTGGAAAAAAACTCAAAAACCCCTCTCCAACGGTTTGGCATATCTGGGGAATTGGCAAAAGAGCGAGCAATCGGCGCATATATGCGCGTGTCGGGGAGCCACGCATCTGCTTGGCATCGGTCTTTCTCGCGGGGCTCTTCGTTGCTTAGCGGAGCTCTTCGTTGCTTAGCGGGGCTCTTCATTCGCCTAGCGGACCTCTTCGTTTCTTAGCGGGGCTTTTGGGTTTTTAGAAACGAAATTTGTCAGACTTCCGAAGCATGCTAGGGTTTTCAATCCTCACTTTCTTGCTGAGTCGCCGGCGATTTGTGCCCAACCCCGCCGGTTGAAAGTCCTATGTTTGGTATTGGTAATTAGTGACAATGCCTAAGTACTAATCCTATGCTTAAGTTGTATTTAGCATATGAGGATTAGTACATTCCAAGGTTGGTGGCAAGATGGACATGGTGATCATGATGGCCACACTTGGATTTGGACGCAACCCTACGTAATCAAGACAAAGGTATATGCTTAAGGGTTGTATTTTAGTAACCAAGACACCTAGTGGGTGTGGTTACATTATAGGTTAGATAGCCGTACTATAAAGAGGGGAATGACGCGGCTATTGAACTCCTAAGTGCCTCTAGGTGTGCATTTCATAATCATATGACTTTGGATAGAGCTAATATTGCCTCGGAAAATATTTGTGAAAATGCTAACACACTCACACACGACGAGATCACTTGGTGGTGTTAGCACGTTTGCGAAGGCGGTGGAGTTTGAGCGGTAGAGAGGGTTTGGGGTCCTCTCTCCCTCCCGCCGAGCTTGCCAGGCGGGATTCAAGCGTTTTTGAGGAGTTGAAACGACTATTTTCCACTACGCCGGAAGTCCGGAAAAGAAACAGAGGCGAACGGATGTCACAGAGGTGACCGGACGTTGAACCGGACGTGGTCTTTGCATGACCGGACACGTCCGGTCAGTGTTCAGTGTCTGCGCGTATTTTAGTTTGATGATCGGACGCGAAGCGCGTCCGGTCACAGTCGATCGGACGCGTCCGGTCGTTCAGGGAGCTTACTGGACTCTAACCGGACGCTAGCACTGTGGCGTCCGGTCATTTCTTCAGCGCGTCCGGTCATTGTGTTGTTGTGCACTGCTCAGGCATGACCAGCGCGTCCGGTCAGTCACGGGACCAGCGCGTCCGGTCGTTCACAGCGCGTCCGGTCAGCGCGTCAAGCGCGTCCGGTCAGTGCTTCGTGACTTAGCCGTTGTGCGACCAGCGCGTCCGGTCGTTTGGACCAGCGCGTCCGGTTAGTGCTTCATGAGTTAGCCGTTGGGCGACCGGCGCGTCCGGTCAACGTGATTTCGGTTGTTTAAGTTTCTAACGGCTCTATTCGAAGGGGTACGTCTATATATACTCGTTGGCCGGCTCAAGGCTCTCTCTCTCGAATATTTGACATACTTATGAGCACTTTGAGCTAAGCAACTCCCCTCCCACTCATCCCTCTTGCTTCTTTGCATATTCGAAGTGAGATTGATTGATCCAAGTGTATTTGCATTGTGAGATTACATCTAGTTGGCACTTGGTGGTTGATTTGCTGCGGGATTCTTTATTTCTCTTGGTGGTTGCCGCCACCTAGACGACTTGGAGCAGCTTGGAGGCGTTGGCAAGAGTAGGTGATTGTTCTTGGCCACCTCCGGTGATTGTGAGGGGTTTGTGCCTACCTCGGCGAAGCGCCAAAGGCAACATTAGTGAATTGCTCGTGTCATTGCAACCTTTTGCCATTTGGTAGGTTCTTGTGGCGCCTTTTGAGAGGCTCGGTGTGAGACCGATTAGCCACCGAACCACGTGGTGAAGAGGGACACAACGGGGACTAGCGTGCCGGCAAGCACGTGAACCTCGGGATAAATCTTCGTGTCATCACTTTCATATTGTGATTGATTGATCCCAGTGTTCGGTTATCTTGGTATTCATTGTTGATCATATTGGTTGGCTCAATACTTCGCCCCTCGGTGAAACTCTCCCAACTCAACTCCATATTACTTTCTTAGTTATCTTTGCTAGCTAGTTAGCTTTGCTTTAGTAGCTCCTTTGTGTAGCTTGCTAGTTGTAGTTGTAGTTACCTTCTCGGTTTGACTTGTGCGGTTGAGTGCAATTACTAGAATTGTGATTTGGATAGATGGCTTGCAAACACCCCATTGGCTAAGCAAAACTCACATCTCACTATTTGTTATTTTGATAAACTTGTTTAGCTTGTCTTTGTAGAAAATTTTAAAAAGGCTATTCACCTCCCTCTAGCCATCAAGACCTTTCAAGTGGTATCAAAGCCGTGGTCACCGTTTATAAGGCATAACAACCTCGGTGTAAGATGGCTCAAGTTGTGTTCAACCATGTCGGGGGCAAGCCTCCATTCTTTGATGGTGTCACATCTTTTGATCATTGGAAAAGAAAGATAAAGCAATATCTTGGCTCTATTCATGAGAACGTTTGGAAGGTGACACACCATGATTATGCTATCATTGATCCTGATAACCTCACCAATAATGATCGCATCAACAACCAATGTAACACTATGGCTCTCAACACTCTCTACAATGGGATTGATGCAAAGGTCTTTGAGCAAATCAAGGATCTTAAGATGGCAAGTGAAGTATGGACAAGATTAGAGGAAACATATGAGGGCACTTCAACGGTAAAGAGTGCCAAGCTCTATATGCTCAAGGATAAATTTGCAAGCTTCAAGATGAAGGATGATGAGTCCATACCGGAGATGTTCTATAGGCTACAAGTTATTGTCAATGATCTCAAGAGCCTAGGAGAAGATGTCAAGGACAAGGACTACTCACATAAGTTCTTGATGAACTTACCTAAGAAGTTTGCTATCTTGAGGAAGATGATCCAAAGAGAGGGTTTGGACAAGGTGACTCCAAACCAAGTGCTTGGAGATGTCATGACCGATGCTCAATATGATGATGAAGATGAAGATGAGAAGAAGGAGATCAAGGTCAAGCAAGAGAAGCCCATTGCATTCAAGGATTCATCCTCTAAGGGCAAGAGCAAGGTGGAGAGTGATGATGATGATCCATTCGATGATGAGACCATGGCCCTCCTAGTGCACAAGATGGGGAGGTTCATGAAGAAGAAAAGATATAGTGCAAGAAAGAGAAGGGACTTCATGAAGGCAAAGGAGGTGCTTTGCTACAATTGCAATAGCCCCGATCATATAGTGGCAAAGTGTCCCTATGAAGACAAAAGATATCATGATGGGGAGTTAAAGTTGAAGAAGAACAAGAAGGAGAAGAAAGAGAAGAAGAGCTTCACTATTAATAAGAAGAAGAAGGGTGGTGGCTATGTGGTCACTTGGGATAGTGATAACTCCGATAGTGATGATGATAGCTCTAGTGATGATGAGAGGACCACTCGGCGAGACATTGCAAGCATCGCCCTCTCCAACAAGTCATCCATCTTCGACACTACATCGACATGCCTTATGGCCAAGTCTACCAAGGTAAAACATGATGATAGTGATGATGATTCTTGTGCTAGTGATGGTTGTAGGAGTGATGATGAGGAGGATGAGGACTACTCCAAGGATGATCTATTAGGCATAATAGATCAAATGAGCAAGGGCTACAAGAGGACCACCAAGAAATACAAAATCTTGGAACAAGAGCCCATTGCCAAGAGCATTGAAAATGATTCCTTGATGGAGGAGCTTGTTGCTCTCAAAAAGAGTAAGGAGTGCAAATGATTTGAACAAGAGCTCAAAGCTCTTAGGAAATCCTTTGATGAGCTAGAGGCCTCTCGTGAGTGTCTAAAGGAAGACCACGAGGATCTTGAAGTTGCTCACACTAGGCTTAAGGAAGCTCACTCCACTCTACTTGAGCTCATCAAGGAAAAGGACCTCAAGTTGGATAAGCTCATGAAGGAAGCTAAGGAGGAGCAAGTGATTGTCACTTGTGATGTTGGACTAACTTGTGATATTATTGATGATTCCTTATTTATTGATCCTACTAATGCTTTATATAGCTCATCATCATCCGCCACAACCAACTCTATCTCTACTACTAGTGATTCATCACTTGTGGTTGAGAATGAGATTCTCAAGAGAGAAGTGGATGATCTCACCCGCGCATTAGGCAATGCCTATGGTGGGGATGCCTGCTTGCTAAAATGCTTGGATAGCCAAAGGTTCTCTCTTAACAAAGAGGGTTTGGGCTATACTCCCAAGAAGGGCAAGGCGGCCTTTGCTACTCCAAAGTCTCGCTTTGTGAAGGGCAATGGTCATTATTGCAATAGATCCAAGCAAGTTGGGCATCTAGAGATTAATTGCAACAAAATGAACAAGAACAAGAAAAATGCTAATGTACTTTACATTCCTTTTGATTCTTGTTATGTGCTTACCAAGGGTGAGAAAGGTGTGCATGCTAGGTTTGTTGGTACACCAATTGTGGGTCCAAAGAAGAAGGTCATTTGGGTACCAAAGAGCTTAGTGACTAACCTCCAAGGACCCAAGCAAGTATGGGTACCTAAAAGACATTAAATTATTTTGTAGGTAAATTACAAGACCGGAGGAAGGCATTGGGTGCTTGATAGTGGGTGCTCTCAACATATGACCGGTGATTCAAGAATGTTCAACTCTCTCAAATCAAATGATAGTGGCATTGATAGCATCACATTTGGTGACAATAGCAAGGGTGATGTAAAGGCTCTTGGAAGGATTGCAATCTCTAATGATCATAGCATTTCCAATGTGCTCTTAGTTGAAAAGTTGAACTTCAATCTTCTCTCGGTTGCTCAATTGTGTGATCTCGGTTTCAAGTGCATATTTGGTGTTGATGATGTGGAGATAGTTAGTGTTGATGGCTCTAATTTGATCTTCAAAGGCTTTAGATATGAGAATCTATACTTGGTTGATTTCAATGCTAGTGACACTCAACTTTCAATATGCTTGCTCACCAAATCAAGTATGGGTTGGTTATGGCATAGAAGACTTGGTCATGTTGGCATGAAATAATTGAACAAGTTAGTGAAGCATGACTTAGTTAGAGGCTTGAAGGATGTCATATTTGAGAAAGATAAGCTATGTAGTGCATGTCAAGCCAGAAAGCAAGTAGGCAACACTCATCCATTGAAAAGCATCATGAGTACTTCCAAGGCATTTAAGTTGTTGCACATGGATCTATTTGGGCCAACTACATATACAAGCATTGGTGGCGACAAGTATGGCTTTGTGATTATGGATGATTTCACTAGATATACATGGGTATTCTTTCTTATGGACAAGAGTGATGTATTTGACATATTCAAGAAGTTCATCAAGAGAGTACAAAATGAGTTTGAGACCATAATCAAGAAAGTGAGAAGTGACAATGGAAGTGAGTTTAGAAACACAAGAGTTGATGAGCTATGTGATGAACTTGGAATCAAACATCAATTCTCGGCCAAGTATACACCTCAATCTAATGGCTTAGTTGAGAGAAAGAATAGAACCTTAATTGATATGGCAAGATCAATGTTGAATGAGTATAATGTGAGTCATTCATTTTGGGCCGAAGCAATCAACACGACTTGCTTCTATAGCAACCGCCTCTATTGCCACAAGTTCTTAGAGAAGACACCATATGAGATCTTAAATGGAAGAAAGCCTAACATTGCATACTTTCGAGTATTTGGTTGCAAATGCTACATCTTGAAGAAGGGCACTAGATTGAGCAAGTTTGAGAAGAAATGTGATGAAGGATTCCTACTTGGTTACTCCACTACTAGCAAAGCTTATAAAGTTTGGAATTTGGCTAGTGGTTTACTTGAGGAAGTTCATGATATTGAGTTTGATGAAACAAATGGCTCTCAAGATGAAGAAGAAAACTTAGATGATGTGAGAGGAACTAAATTGAGTAATGCCATAAAGGGAATAGATATTGGTGACATTAGACCAAAGCAAGTGATTGATATAGATGACAACAAAGATCAAGTGATCCAAAGTCCAATTACACAAGCTAGTGGTTCTCTAATGCAAAATCAAGCTAGTACATCATCTCAAGTGCAACAAGATCAACAAGTGGCAAGTTCATCATCTCCAACTTATGATCAACATCAACATCCAAGCAATCAAGTCGAAGTGCTTCAACCAACTAACATTGCAAGAGACCATCCATTGGATTCCATCATTGGTGACATACAAAGGGGAGTTCAAACTAGATCAAGATTGGCATCATTTTGTGCTCACTCTTCTTTTGTGTCAATGGAAGAACCCAAGGACATTGATAAAGCATTGAGAGATCCGGATTGGATAAATGCAATGCATGAAGAGCTCAACAACTTCAAAAGAAATAAAGTATGGGAACTAGTTGAGAGGCCTAAGAATCATAATATCATTGGAACAAGATGGGTCTTTCGCAACAAGCAAGATCAAGATGGGATAGTAGTAAGGAACAAAGCAAGACTAGTGGCTCAAGGTTACACACAAATAGAGGGTCTTGACTTTGGTGAAACTTATGCCCCGGTTGCAAGATTGGAAGCAATTAGGATCTTACTTGCCTATGCTTGTGCTCATAATATCAAGCTATATCAAATGGATGTGAAGAGTGCATTTCTTAATGGGTACATCCAAGAGGAGGTGTATGTGGAGCAACCTCCCGGTTTTGAAGATGACAAGAAACTCAATCATGTATACAAGTTGAAAAAAGCTTTGTATGGATTGAAGCAAGCACCTAGAGCATGGTATGAAAGATTGAGGGACTTCTTACTATCCAAAGGATTTGTCATGGGCAAAGTTGATACAACATTATTCACCAAGAAGATTGAGAAAGACTTGTTTGTGTTGCAAATATATGTTGATGATATCATATTCGGTTCAACCAATCAAGAGTATTGTGATGAGTTTGGGAAAATGATGGCAAAGGAATTTGAAATGTCAATGATTGGTGAACTTAGTTTCTTTCTTGGACTTCAAATTAAACAAATGAAGGAAGGAACATTTGTAAGCCAAACCAAATACATAAAGGATATGCTAAAGAAGTTTGGTACGGAAGATGCAAAAGGAATCACTACTCCAATGAGCACTAGTGGAAGCTTGGATAATGACAAGAATTGCAACATGGTGGATCAAAAGCTATATAGATCAATGATTGGTAGCCTACTCTATGTGACGGCATCAAAGCCCGATGTGATGTTTAGTGTATGCATGTGTGCAAGATTTCAAGCCTCACCAAGAGAAAGTCATTTGAAGGCAACAAAGAGAATATTGAGGTACTTAAAGCATACACAAGATGTTGGATTATGGTATCCCAAAGGTGCGAGCTTGGAGCTAGTTGGATATTCGGATTCTGACTATGCCGGTGACAAAGTGGAGAGAAAGAGCACTTCCGGGACTTGCCAATTGTTGGGAAGATCACTTGTCTCATGGTCATCCAAGAAGCAAAATAGTATTGCACTATCTACCGCCGAGGCCGAATACATCGCCGCGGGTAGTTGTTGTGTACAAATCTTATGGATGAAGATAACATTGAAAGATTTTGGCATCAACTTCAAGAATGTGCCATTGCTATGTGACAATGAAAGTGCCGTAAAGCTAACCAACAATCCGGTTCAACATCAAAGAACAAAGCATATTGATGTTCGCCATCATTTTATTAGAGATCATCAACAAAAGGGTGACATTGCTATTGAGAGTGTGGGCACCGAAGATCAATTAGCCGATCTATTCACCAAGCCACTTGATGAGAAGAGATTTCACAAGCTAAAGAATGAGTTGAACATACTTGACTTCTCCAACATGAGTTGATGCACTCCATGATATGACATGCCTCTCCTTCGAGCCCCAAGGTATAATTGGTTGACATGTCATACATTCTATGTTAAGGACTTGTTTAATACATCTAGTCATAATTTACATGTTCTAGGCTCATTCATGAAAATCAAATGAATTTGAAGTTTATATGGTGCCACTATTGTTTCCATGACTTGTATGATCTAGTGGTAGCATATAACTTGTTTAAGTAGCTTGTGATCCTAAGTGTTTAATCTAGAAAACTTGTCTAAATATTTGCTTCAACATGGTGCATGATAACCCTTCTAGTGAGGTGTGAAGAAGCTTGCCCTTAGATCAAACCGAAGCATTTTATTTATGCAAGCAATCTAGGTTGAATCACAAACTTGATCCTCACCCCATAACTTGACATGATATTCTATCTAAAATATTGGACCCTTGTGGTCATTGGTGACAAAGGGGGAGAAAATGTTATTCACAAAGATAGAACTCAAAGGAGGAGAAGCAAAAAGGGGGAGAAAAATGTTGTTCACAAAGATAGATTCTAAAAGGGGAGAAAATGATAAAAGAAGGGGATCAACTAAAATTTTGAGCACACAAGTAGAGGGAGCAAGCTCTTAAACGTGAATGTTGCATTTCCATGTGCACTTCATATGTATGATGCATAGTTATGCATTTCTTTTTCTCCGATACTTTGCTTGTGTGGTGACTTGCTAGTATAATTTGAATGGTATATGGAGGTACTAGCATGAATAGGAAGTAGTTAGATTTTTCTTGCTTCATGTTTTTCATAGTGGTACTAGAGCCTTGCTTATAATGTTGATCTCACGAGGTTTCTAGTTATGTTTGTGCTTTTCCAAGTGAAATCTAACTACACAAGGTGCTAAGATGGTGTTTATCGCTACTCCGATGGTATCACGCTTCAAAGGTCTATAATCTTAAACACTTAGCACTTATTGATAGTCAATGCTCCTATATTTTCCTATCTAACATGTATGCTTCCAAAATCCAAACATATAGCATACATGTAGGGGGAGCCATTGCTATCAATTTGAATTCATGATCACATGTCCATAATTCTTACACATGGTAATATACTTGGACAATGTGACATGGGTTCAATCAAAATTTTATCATAATATATTTATGAAAGGTTTGTCACCAATTACCAACAAGGGGGAGATTGAAAGTCCTATGTTTGGTGTTGATAATTAGTGACAATGCCTAAGTACTAATCCTATGCCTAAGTTGTATGTAGCATATGAGGATTAGTACATTCCAAGGTTGGTGGCAAGATGGACATGGTGATCATGATGGCCACACTTGGATTTGGACGCAACCCTACGTGATCAAGGCAAAGGTATATGCTTAAGGGTTGTATTTTAGTAACCAAGACACCTAGTGGGTGTGGTTACATTATAGGTTAGATAGCCGTACTATAAAGAGGGGAATGACGCGGCTATTGAACTCCTAAGTGCCTCTAGGTGTGCATTTCATAATCATATGCATTTGGATAGAGCTAATATCACCTCGAAAAATGTTTGTGAAAATGCTAACATAATCACACATGGCGAGATCACTTGGTGGTGTTAGCACGTTTGCGAAGGCGGTGGAGTTTGAGCGGTAGAGAGGGTTTGGGGTCCTCTCTCCCTCCCGCCAAGCTTGCGAGGCGGGATTCAGGCATTTTTGAGGAGTTAAAACGACTATTTTTCACTACGCTGGAAGTCCAAAAAAGAAACAGAGGCGAACGGAGGTCACAGAGGTGACCGGACGCTGAACCGGACACGGTCTTTGCATGACCGGACACGTCCGGTCAGTGTTCAGTGTCTGCGCGTATTTTAGTTTGATGATCGGACACGTCCGGTCGTTCAGGGAGCTTACTGGACTCTAACCGGATGCTGGCACTGTGGCGTCCGGTCATTTCTCCAGCGCGTCCGGTCATTGTGTTGTTGTGCGCTGCTCAGGCATGACCAGCGCATCCGGTCAGTCACGGGACCAGCGCGTCTGGTCATTTCTCCAGCGTGTCCGGTCAGTGCTTCGCGACTTAGCCGTTGTGCGACCAGCGCGTCCGGTCGTTTGGACCAGCGCGTCCGGTCAGTGCTTCACGAGTTAACCGTTGGGTGACCGGCGCGTCCGGTCAGTTGGACCAGCGCGTCCGGTCAACGCGATTTTGGCGGTTTAAGTTTCTAACGGCTCTATTCGAAGGGGTACGTCTATATATACTTGTTGGCCGGCTCAAGGCTCTCTCTCTCTCGAACATTTGACATACTTGTGAGCACTTTGAGCTAAGCAACTCCCCTCCCACTCATCTCTCTTGCTTCTTTGCATATTCGAAGTGAGATTGAGTGATCCAAGTGTATTTGCATTGTGAGATTACATCTAGTTGGCACTTGGTGGTTGATTTGCTGCGGGATTCTTATTTCTCTTGGTGGTTGCCGCCACCTAGACATCTTGGAGCAGCTTGGAGGCGTTGGCAAGAGTAGGTGATTGTTCTTGGCCACCTCCGGTGATTGTGAGGGGTTTGTGCCTACCTCGGCGAAGCGCCAAAGGCAACATTAGTGAATTGCTCGTGTCATTGCAACCTTTTGCTATTTGGTAGGTTCTTGTGGCGCCTTTTGAGAGACTCGGTGTGAGACCGATTAGCCACCGAACCACGTGGTGAAGAGGGACACAACGGGGACTAGCGTGCCGGCAAACACGTGAACCTCGAGATAAATCTTCGTGTCATCACTTTCATATTGTGATTGATTGATCCCAGTGTTCGGTTATCTTGGTATTCATTGTTGATCATATTGGTTGGCTCAATACTTCGCCCCTCGGTGAAACTCTCCCAACTCAACTCCGCATTACTTTCTTAGTTATCTTTGCTAGCTAGTTAGCTTTGCTTTAGTAGCTCCTTTGTGTAGCTTGCTAGTTGTAGTTGTAGTTACCTTCTCGGTTTGACTTGTGCGGTTGAGTGCAATTACTAGAATTGTGATTTGGATAGGTGGCTTGCAAACACCCCATAGGCTAAGCAAAACTCGCATCTCGCTATTTGTTATTTTGATAAACTTGTTTAGCTTGTCTTTGTAGAAAATTTTAAAAAGGCTATTCACCCCCCTCTAGCCATCAAGACCTTTCACCGGCCTTCGTTGCCCAACCTTGCTCGGCTCCACTGGCGACCGCCGGCCTCGTGTGCTCGTCCTCGCCGTCCCGGCTCGCGTGGCTGTCACGGCCGCCGTCCGCTCGGCCCCGCGGATCTTCGCCACCGAGGCCGCCGTCCGCATCGCCATGGCCTCCGGCCGCCGTCCCTGCTGCCGCGGACGTCCTCGCCACCGCATCCGTCGTAGCCTCCCGGTGCCGACTCGTGCCCGCTCGCTCCCGCGTGGCCGTCCGCGCCACCTCGCGCAGCCTCCCGGCGTCGACGCGCACCCGCTCGCGCCCCGCGCGGCCTCCAGGCGCCTACCTCGTGCCACCCCTCCTCTGTTTTCCTCTCTCTCTCCTCTGTTTCAGAAGTCCCGACTGTGTCGTGCTTGCTCCTCTGTTTTCTCTCGAACCACTCTGCTTTGCTTTTCCTCCCTAAAAAAACAATGCTACTACCTGCTGTTTAGGAGCCTCACCTTCTTGGGGGTGTGAGTCATCCTCCGCAGGTGCCCTGTGTCCTCACTGCCACGTCTCACTCAACTTCTTCGCCTATGTCGACCCCATCCTCCGCCTTGGTGATTGGGGATTCCTTTGGGGGTTGTTGTGGTGCCTCTACTCTTCAAGGTCCTTGCTCACTTTCTATCACGGAGCAGGAGATCCTTGCCCTGTTTCGTCGTCTCACTACCTCCGTGTCACCTTTGGCATCCCCTTCTCCACCTCACCCAAGCATCTCCTCCAAGTGGTTCTTGGATTCTGGCGCCTCTTTCCATATGACTCCTGATCCAACTTATTTGTCATCCATGTCATCTCCCCATTCACCGTCTCTTGTGCATACTGCTAATGGAATGTCTCTTCCTGTTGTTGGTCGTGACACTCTCACCACCTCCTCTTTTCATATTCCTACCATTTCGCATGTCCCTCAGCTCACTATGCAGTTGATGTCCGCAGATCAGATCACAGACCACGACTGTCGTATCATTCTTGAGGCGGATTCTTGTTCTGTGCAAGATATCCATACGAGACTTTTGGATGGGACTGGGCCCAGACATCGTGATTCTCAGGGT
The DNA here is from genome assembly GCA_038087645.1 of Saccharum hybrid cultivar R570. Lineage (NCBI taxonomy): Eukaryota > Viridiplantae > Streptophyta > Magnoliopsida > Poales > Poaceae > Saccharum > Saccharum hybrid cultivar. The sequence continues at coordinate 2,149,251 of JAQSUU010000810.1, forward strand.
CTTTGGAAGCTTGACTAGTTGTGTCTTCCTTCACCGCCTTCCGCTACCTAGCTGTCTAGCTCTCCCGCCTCTGTGTCGATTGCATCCTCTGCCCCTACCTTTGCTCAGTGGCATCGCCGTCTAGGTCATCTATCCGGCTCTAGACTGTCCACTTTAGTTGGTAGCAGTGTTCTTGGTCCTGTTTCTGGTGAGAGTGCTCTCTGTTGCACTGGTTGTTAGCTTGGCAAACAGGTGCAACTCCCATATCCTTCCAGTGAATCTGTGTCCCACCGTCCTTTTGATCTTGTCCATTCTAACGTATGGGGCCATGCTCCCTTCACTTCCAAAGGGGGTTACTCATACTATGTTATCTTTATTGATGATTATTCGCGCTTCACTTGGATTTATCTGATGTCATCTCATGGTCAATTTCTTTCCATTTACCAGCAGTTTGCTACTATAGTTTGCACTCAGTATGGGTCTCCCATTCGTGCTTTTCACGCTGACTCTGTTGGTGAGTACATTTCTGATGCACATCGGTGTTATCTTGCTGACCAGGGTACTCTTTCACAATTCTCATGTCTTGGTGCTCATGCTCAGAATGGTGTTGCTGAGCGTAAGCATCGCCATATTCTTGAGACAGCTCGTTCTCTTCTCATTTTCGCTAATCTAGCTCCCCACTTTTGGGCTGAGGTTGTTTCCACAGCTGTTTTTCTCATTAATCGGCAACCTTTCTCTACTCTTAAGGGATCTACTCCCTACCAACGTCTTTTCGGTTCTCCACCTTCCTATGACCATCTCTGTTGCTTTGATTGTGTCTGCTATGTTCTTCTTCCACCTCATGAGCGCACCAAGCTGACTGCACAGTCGGTTGAGTGTGTTTTTCTCAGGTACAACACTGAACACAAAGGTTATCGCTGCTATGATCCTGTTGCTCGCCGTGTGAGGATTTCTCAGGATGTCACCTTCGATGAATCCTGCTCCTACTATCCTCGTTCCTCTAGCAGCCCATCTAGCACTGCTCAGTCCCTTTCTTTCCTTACTCTTCCTGATTTCTCGCCACCGCTACCTAGTTCTCCACCTCCGCCTGCACCTTTGCCTTTGGTTGCCCCTCCTCCTCCTATTGTTCCACTCTCACCGATTGCTTCCCCTCGTGAGCTCGCTCGCCGCTCCACTCGTTGTCTACGTTTCGCTCCACCGCCAGACTCCTATCTGTCCCTCCTTAGATCTCCCACTGAGCCCCCTCTGGCTACCCCCTTGTCTTCGACTGCTCCACCACCACCCTCTTCCTCTCCACCAGTATCTCCTCCTCCACCACCCTCTCCCTCTCCACCAGTATCTCCTCCCCCACCACCAGTGCGTCCTTCTCGTGAGATAACTCACTACTACACTCGTCGGCCGCTACTAGCACTGTTGCCTGACTCTTCCCCATCCGTCCTTGGACCTCCTCCTGAGTCTCCTCGTTATGATCTCCGTGATCATAGCACCATTCCGTGACCCGATCGCCTCGGCTTCACTGCTTCCGTTTTGGCTGAGCCCACGACCTATCGGGAGGGGTGGCAGCTTGCTATGGCTGAGGATATCGCTGCCCTCGAGCGTACTGGCACTTGGGATCTTGTTCCCTTGCCTCCTCATGTCACTCCCATCACTTGCAAGTGGGTGTACAAAGTCAAGACTCGCTCTGATGGCTCTCTTGAGCGCTACAAGACTCGTCTTGTGGCGCAGGATTTCTAGCAGGAGTATGGTCGTGACTATGAGGAGACCTTTGCTCCTGTTGCTCACATGACTACTGTTCGGACTCTTCTCGTTGTTGCATCCATTCGTCAGTGGTCGATCTCTCAGTTGGATGTCAAAAATGCCTTCCTCAATGGTGAGCTTCGAGAGGAAGTCTATATGCAACCGCCTCCAGGTTACTCTGTGCTCGATGATCTTGTTTGTTGGTTGCGGCGCTCCCTCTATGGTCTTAAACAAGCTCCTCGGACTTGGTTTGAGCGTTTCTCCTCTGTTGTCATCGATGCTGGTTTCAAGCCCAGTGACCATGATCCTGCTCTTTTTGTCCACACTTCTCCTCGTGGTTGCACCTTTCTTCTTCTCTATGTCGATGACATGATCATCACGGGTGATGATTCTCAGCATATTGCATTTGTGAAGCAGCGTCTCACTGAGCAATTCTTGATGTCTGATTTGGGTCCTCTTCATTACTTCCTTGGTCTTGAGATCACCTCTACCTCTTATGGTATTTTCCTCTCCTAGGAGAAGTACACTCAGGACCTCCTTTCTCGTGCTACCCTCACTTATCACCGCACCATTGATACTCCTATGGAGCTTGTTGTTCACCTAAGACCCACTGACGGTGCACCACTTGCTAATCCCATTTGCTATAGTCAGCTTGTTGGAAGCCTTGTTTACCTTGGGATCATCCATCCTGACATTTCTCACTCTGTCCACATCTTGAGTCAGTTTGTCTCAGCTCCCACCCAGCTCCACTATGCTCACCTCCTTCGTGTTCTGTGATATCTTCGTGGAACTATCTCTCGCCGTCTTTTCTTCCCTCGCTCTAGTTCTCTTCAGCTTCAGGCGTACTCTGATGCGACTTGGGCGAGTGACCCCACGGATCGCTACTCTCTCTCAGCTTATTATGTTTTCCTGGGCTCCTCCTTGATTGCCTGGAAAACCAAGAAGCAGACTGTTGTTTCCTGCTCTAGTGCTGAGGCTGAGTTGCGTGCTGTGGCGACTGTGACTGCAGAGGTGACATGGCTCCGATGGCTCCTTGAGGACCTTGGTGTGCCTGCCACTGCACCCACTCCTCTTTCTTCTGACAGCACTGGTGCGATTAGTATTTCTCGGGACCCGGTCAAACATGAGCTCATCAAACACATTGGCGTTGATGCTTCCTACATGAGATCGCAGGTGCATGATCAGGTTGTGACCCTCTATCATGTGCCTTCAGAAGTTCAGCTAGCAGATTTCTTCACCAAGGCACAGATACGGACCCAACATAGATTCTTGCTCTCCAAACTCAGTGTTGTAGATCCACGATGAGTTTGAGGGGGGTGTTAGATGTTTAGGATATATATCTATTTCCCCTCTATTTGGAGGGTTTCTTTGCACTTTGTACCTTGTATATCTGCCCTTTTGGGCCTGGCAATACAGTTGGTTGGCATAACTCTAACATTATGCACTGCTAGCCATAAGAAAAAAAAATAATATCTCTTAGGTCCCCAAGATTTCCAAATAAGCTCCCACGACCCAAAATAAACTGCCCCATTGAAGAAGGCCACATAAGCTGATTTTACTGAATACTGGTCGGATTCTATGAATCTACAACGATGATCATCCTGTACATCCGGTTGCAGCTACACAATGGGTGACCAAGTCCCAGACATCAAGATAATCAGAGAGGGCTGATATCCTGAATCCACTGGGTGTTCATCAGGGCCTCTCTCACGATAGGAGAGTGGGAACTGGGAAGGAAAAAGGATTGGGAGAAGGAGAAAGGTGATTGGAGCAGTTTATTTATTGCCACAAGTAGACATTGCATATTATCAGCTATACTGTAGTTTGTTAACTGGTGTCTACAGGCATGGTATGTCATAAAAACTACTAAGAAGTAGACCTGATCAAGTATCGAGTTTGGGTCGGACTGGAAAAAATGACTGGGGTCAATTCTTTTCCCCGAGCCTAACCCGACACACTGGCGACCCAGGTCGGGTTGGGCTATTTCTTGGGTTTGTTTTTCGCACTTTGGCTCTGGCCACGGGTCGAAAATCCTGGCCCTAACCTGACCCAACGCACTGGTGGGCCGGATCAGGTCAGGTCGGATGGCCCATGAACATGTCTAAGAAGTGTCTGGGTTGGGACTGCCCTGCTTTCACTGTTCAGAGTACAGCAATCCTGAAATAGCGCATCACAAATGCTCTCTATATCTTCAAGTTAAGCCCATCAGGATTTAGTTGATCATTTGATTGGAAATAGAAATGCTTGCTTGAACTTAGATTCTTCAAATCCGCAACACGATAGATACAGGAAAAATGGATATGAACTGCTCAACTGCAAATGCCAAACATTGGGTAAATTAATACCAAAGGGTTAAACATCATGATTTCATCTAGTACGTGAGCAATTTCTGAAGCCATCACTATGACTGATATACACTAATTGCTATGATGAAGAATGCATTTTTGAGTATATATGCTTGATGGTAAGGATCTTGTTACAAACTTCATCCATTCCTGGTCGTTCTTTCAGTGATGCCATGGAGCAGGACAATCCTATTTTAACCAATGGAAGGATGCAGTTCTGCATCACTTTGGCTGCATTGATGCTGTCTTGTACCATAACAGGATCGACAACCTCGTAGATATTGTTTGGAAATGATTGACCAACAAAATCTTGCAGGCTTATACCATCCTTTAATTTCTCGTCAGTCGGACGATACCCTGTTATCATTTCTAGCAGGAGCACTCCAAAACTAAAGACGTCACCCTTGGTTGATCTCTCTTTGCTCATGCCATACTCTGCATGTATGTTTGCAGACATAATAAGTTAGAGATAATTCCCATTTTTACGATCCTATAAAGAAAAAAACAGAATAAACTACTTACAAATAAGCTCATCTCACCTGGAGGGATGTATCCAATAGATCCTTTCAGGCAAGCCAAACTTGTTGAACTATCTTGAAATGCATCTGATGTAGCATATAATATCCTTGCTAAGCCAAAGTCACTGACATATGCAGCCATGTCAAGGTCCAAAAGGATATTACTTGGCTTCAAATCGCAGTGTATTAGTGGATCCATGCATTGGTTATGAAGGTAATCCAAAGCACATGCTACATCCAGTGCTATATTGATTCTTTGAAAGAAAGTCAGAATCTTTCTTTCACTGTGTTCATGGACCCTTGGATGTAACCACATATCCAGGTTCCCATTCGGCATGTATGGGAAGACTATGGCCTTGAAATCTGCTCCAGTTGGATCCACTGAGGAGCATAAAGTAATTATTTTAACAAGATTTCGGTGGCGGACATTTCTGAGGGCTTCACACTCTGCAAGGAAGCTCGTATATGCCCCATATGTGCTGAGATTAAGAATCTTGATAGCCACTTGATCTTCCTGAAGCTTCAGCTTGCCCTTATAAACCATTCCAAATGAACCAGAGCCAATTAAGTTCGCAGAAGAGAACATATCTGTTGCCTTTTCAATATCTTTATATGTTATGTTTTTCTTCTGCTCCTTGTGCTGCTGCAAATATTTCTTTACTTTAATTTTCTTACTCCAGAAGAATGTCACGTGACAGAAGCCAGTGATTATAACAACAGCAACAATTGGTATCACTATCTCTATGACTTGTACCAGTGACTTGTGTTTCCTTGTCCTTTTATCTATTGCTGGACAAAGAGACACACCTCTTGTTAGAATTCTTGTACACAATCCATCATTTCCTTCAATTGAAACTGCACTAGCATTGCCAAAAATACCACCACTTGGAACTGCTCCACTAAAACTGTTGAAGGATAAATTGAGTTGATGCAGAGAACTCAAGTTTTGGAAGAAATCTGGGATGTTTCCAGACAATCTGTTCTTAGAAATGTCAATCTCCTCGATGCTTCTCAAATTCACTAAAGTCTGTGGAATGCTTCCTTCAAAGAAGTTGTCTCGCATCTCTAGATACTCAAGAGCCACACACATGCCAAAAGCAGATGGGATGTAACCAGACAACATGTTGTTTGTGATGCTAAGTTTTTCCAGATTAATGAGATTGCCAACTTCCTCTGGTATTCCTCCAGTCAACGAATTATGTGACAAGTCAAATTCTTCAGAAAGCGAAGAAATTTTGAAGATTTCACTTGGTATAGTCCCATTTAGTGAGTTGTGTGCAAGATTGAGTATTTGAAGTTGAGTGCAACTTCCTATACTTGCAGGTATTGTTCCTCTCAAGCTGTTTCTATCCAATTTAAGATCAGTCAGCTGAACAAGATTACCGATAATTTCAGGGATTGGACCTGAGAGTCTATTTTGCGCAAATGCTAGAACGACCAAGTCATGCAAGTTTCCAATTGTTGGTGGTATATTTCCAGTGAACATATTGTAATCCATGAATAGAATACTGAGGCTCCTCAAGTTACCTATCTCTGGTGGTATAGGCCCAGAAATTCTGTTGTTCCGTAACCATAGTAACTGGAGATTACTGGAAAGGTTTCCAATGGAACTTGGTAGATTCCCTTGGAGGTTGTTGCCATCAAGCATCAGTTGGGTCAGTCTGGAGCAGTTTGAGAGTGAAGAGACAAAGCCCCAGTCACCTGCTTCTAGCATGTTGTATGACACATCTAGTATCTCCAGATTTGGCAATGACCCAAAGTACGGCATGAGCCCTGTTAGCCTATTGTCTGCTAGGTAAAGCCACTGTAGTTGGTATGCAACAAGGAGAGAAGATGGGATTGGGCCAACAAACTTGTTTGCCGAGAGGATTAATCCCTGAATGTTTGGGAGCGTGTAGCCAATGTTGGAGGGCAATCTTCCAACAAGCGAGTTATTTGCCACAGCGAGATCTATTAGGGAGGACATGTTGAAGAGAGATTGTGGAAATGGACCCGACAAGTTGTTCATATTCAAGTTCAGTATTTCTAGTGTTGAAATATAACCTAGGCTCTCTGGTATGCTCCCAACTAAATTGTTATATTGAACGCGTAGAGTATGTAGGGAGGAAAGGTTCCCTAGTGAGGGATGGATTGTTCCCGAAAGATAGTTCTCCCCTAAATGGAGGTGTTCAACAGGGGGAGAGATGGCTGTGATAGGTGGAACAGAGCCGGAAAAGCTGTTCTTTTGGAGGCAAATGGCAATAAGTGATGAGGTATTGAAGAGAGCCTTAGGGAGCTCTCCACTAAGATTGTTGCTCATGAGGCGAAGAACTTGTATTGTTGAACTACTCGCTAAGAGCTCTGGGATCTCCCCAGCGAGTCCATTTCTCCCAAGATCAACATATCTGAGAGAAAGGCTGGTGCCCAAAGCTGGTGGTATGTTGCCGCTAAGCCTATTGCTAGCAAGATTTAGCATTCGCAGCTCCGGAAGAGTTCCAAAAGCAGAGGGAATGCTCCCTTGGAGCTGATTGTTGCTGAGGTTAATCTCCTGAAGATGCATGCACTGACTAAGGCTAGGTGGGATCTCACCATGGAGGGAATTGTTCCACAATCCTAGGAATTGAAGTTGGGAACATGAAGAGAGTTCAGATGGGATATTACCTTCTAAAGAGTTCATGCTGAGGTTCAGGTTGCTGAGCCTGCTGAGCAGGCCGAGCTCTGACGGTATGCCACCATGGAAGCTGTTGTTTGACAATTGCAGCTTTGCAAGAGAGCTGAGGTTGCCAATACAAGGTGACAAGGAGCCTGTGATGCCTTCTGATGCAAGGTCCAGAGCAATGACACGGAGAGGAGGCCGCTGTGCGCTGCATGTGACCCCATGCCAGTTGCAGAGTTCCATGGATACGTTACTCCATGAAGCTAAAAATCCGGGTGGACCTGAGAGCTGAGACTTGAAGCAGAGAAGAGCTTGTCGATCATCTTCGCTCTCATCACAGATGTCTATTGGTAGGGAGTAACAGAAAATGAGGAGACAGAGAAGCCAAGCAACGTTGGGTGACAAGACTCCCAAAGAGGCCATTGCTGTTAGTTACAGCTAGGAGATTGCAAATACGATATTTAATATGGCACAACACTTTCCTCAAAAAATATGGCACAAGCCTAGATAACCACTCAGGATGAAGCACGGTCCTATTTGAAGATATACTGGGAAGTTGAAAGCTGTATGAATGCTTGCGTTTGGAGTTCAGCTTTGTCAGCTTTGCTTCAAGATACTTGCTACCTTTTCTGCTTGGCCCAATTGAAGCAAGTTGTTGGCTTGGACTTGGAGTCGACTTGTAGCAATGCAAGTTGTTATCTGGGAGACGTCTTGCAATTGATTGGCTTGGACTTGGAGTCCACCAGAGCAGAATGGACGACAAAGTATCCATAAAGGAAAAGCGGTAGCGGCAAAGTATCCGCTAAAAAAAAACCAAACGACTACGTCAACACTAAAGCATGTCAACTGTACAAACCATTGTGAAGAGAAGCTGCGTGCGGGGATAGCGGTTAGTGACATCTAAATTCAGAACCACTAAATAGAAGGTATACAATCACATGTTCCTGAATTCTTGAAGAAAGATTTGGCCAATGTCTCACGTAATGTCCATATGGAGTATGTGTTACCGTGTAATACGTGCATAATAAAGTATAGTAGACTCTTCTCAAGTGCTCCATGATAGAGAGTATACACCACAAGGGAAGAAGACCTTGGCCGGTCACGGACGGCAATGACTAGTTAAAATGTTGCCTACTACTGCCTAATATAGCTGGTATGAACTAGGATGTGATAATAATGCCGGGCACTCCTTTTAATTCTTTTGCCATCTTCTTGTCGTGACTGATCGATTAAGGACCATCAAGATGATGTTAGTTACATTGCTCCACCGATCATCTGCTAGTGGCCGGCCAGTGTGCTCTGCTCGCTGTCATGGGCAACGTGATGTATCATCAGTGGGTCATTTTTTAATTCAGAAACGTAAATTAGGAGGTGCCAGTCACATATTTGAATTCTTCCAGAAATTGAAGACTCAGCCTTTGCCTAACAGTACATGAATAAGTGGATCCTTTTTTATTTCTTGCTCCATCGTTGCACAAGGGAAGAAGACATTGGCAGGTCAAGAACGGCACAATGACCTGCTGTTGTGGGGCCTGGTACCCCCATTTTGTCTGTGGACCAACGACGACCAGATGATGCTCCATTGCCCACCTCCACTCTGTTCTGCTCTCGGTCGATATCGTATACTCCCTCTGTCCCCCTGTCTCTGTCGTTGTAGCTGGCAGTTGGGTTCATCAAAGACTCTGTGAACAAGGACAGCAGGGGCGTCCAGGTGCAAAGCAAAGGCGCTGAATACGGACGTTCAAATCTCATCCCCAAACGACAGTCAATGCGGGACGGAGGGAGTAGGCAGCTAGCTAGCTAGTAGCCTGCTTTTAATGGCCTTACTAAATTACACTTAAAAATTCCCCTTTTTCCTACAAAACCATATGTAGAATTACTCTTACACTATATTATCAATTGCTATGTTGATAATATACACTATATCATCAATTGCTACACGATATTATCAATTGCTACAAAATTCTTATAATAGTACGCAAAAGTGTTTTTTTATTGTTGTTTTGCGCAACTGCAGCGAACACTGTGAGCCTAGAACGCACTACATCTTACCTGTCTCCTAGATCGAAGGGCGCCTATTTCCATTTGCAAAGCAATTGTACGGCACATATATTTGACCAAAAAATTGGCATACTTATGTGGCTGTACATAATAAGAGAGAGCTGTGGAAAGAGAACTGAAACTAAAACCGAAAGAAAAGAAGAAATAAAAGCACACATAGGCACAATGTAGTAAGAAACAGCTCCAGTGAGAAACAGAAGATGGGAAGTGACATCCTGCCAACATGGGTAGGGCTTTCGCCCCATGGCCTACCACAGCAGCACGCGCGACGAGTAGAATCTTCAAAGATAACTTTGGAAAAACTTTTGACTTTTCAGGGTTCAGACTGAGACTGACACTAGGGGGTGTTTGAATTCACGTCCTAAACTTTAGTGGATGTCTCATCGGATATTTTGACACATGCATGAAGTATTAAATATAGACTAATTACGAAACTAAATGCACAGATTGAAACTGTTTTGCGAGATGATTTGACAATATGGTGCTACAGTAAATATGTGCTAATGATGGATTAATTAGACTTAATAAATTCGTCTCGTGAATTACTAAAGGATTCTGTAATTTATTTTTTTATTAGTATCCGAACACCTCATGCAACGCCCCATGTGACATCTCCTAAACTTTAGTAACTGGATCCAAACACCTCCTAAAACAGCGCGAGATGCCTCCTAGTCCCACCTGGTGGTATGAATGAACGCATACCTTCCTCTGACGAAGAAAAATAAATATATGAACGCACGCCGTTTTTCGAGTCGCCGCCTGAGTCTCCGACCTCTAAATGCATAAAATACCATTGTCGAGGCCTGGTCTGCCACGCCGGAATCGCTCCCCCTCCGACCTGGTGCTCTGCTGGGACTTGAGCGAAAGACTATGGCCCTTCGACTGGCTCTTGTTATATTTCAATCTTCTTAGGTTCATTAGATCGGGGTTCATACAATAGGTACAAGTTGATGATTCACAGTACATATGCCAATCCTAGTACATGAATTACAGAGACACAGAGAGAGAGGGAAACAGAGAGAGGTGGAGTGTCCATATGGAGTATGTGTTACCGTGTAATACGTGCATAATAAAGTATAGTAGACTCTTCTCAAGTGCTCCATGATAGAGTATACACCACAAGGGAAGAAGACCTTGGCCGGTCACGGACGGCAATGACTAGTTAAAATGTTGCCTACTACTGCCTAATATAGCTGGTATGAGCTAGGATGTGATAATAATGCCGGGCACTCCTTTTAATTCTTTTGCCATCTTCTTGTCGTGACTGATCGATTAAGGACCATCCAGATGATGTTAGTTACATACATTGCTCCACCGATCATCTGCTAGTGGCCGGCTAGTGTGCTCTGCTCGCTGTCATGGGCAACGTGCTGTATCATCAGTGGGTCATTTTTGAATTCAGAAACGTAAATTAGGAGGTGCCAGTCACATATTTGAATTCTTCCAGAAATTGAAGACTCAGCCTTTGCCTAACAGTACATGAATAAGTGGATCCTTTTTTATTTCTTGCTCCATCGTTGCACAAGGGAAGAAGACATTGGCAGGTCAAGAACGGCACAATGACCTGCTGTTGTGGGGCCTGGTACCCCCATTTTGTCTGTGGACCAACGACGACCAGATGATGCTCCATTGCCCACCTCCACTGTGTTCTGCTCTCGGTCGATATCGTATAGGCAGCTAGCTAGCTAGTAGCCTGCTTTTAATGGCCTTACTAAATTACACTTAAAAATTCCCCTTTTTTCCTACAAAACCATATGTAGAATTACTCTTACACTATATTATCAATTGCTATGTTGATAATATACACTATATCATCAATTGCTACACGATATTATCAATTGCTACAAAATTCTTATAATAGTACGCAAAAGTGTTTTTTTATTGTTGTTTTGCGCAACTGCAGCGAACACTGTGAGCCTAGAACGCACTACATCTTACCTGTCTCCTAGATCGAAGGGCGCCTATTTCCATTTGCAAAGCAATTGTACGGCACATATATTTGACCAAAAAATTGGCATACTTATGTGGCTGTACATAATAAGAGAGAGCTGTGGAAAGAGAACTGAAACTAAAACCGAAAGAAAAGAAGAAATGGAAGCACACATAGGCACAATGCAGTAAGAAATAGCTCCAGCAAGAGAAACAGAAGATGGGAAGTGACATCCACATATGCCAACATGGGTTGGGCTTTCGCCCCATGGCCTACCACAGCGGGCAGCGGCACGCGTGAGGAGCTATTTCTTCAACGATAACTTTGGACTTTTGACTTTTCAGGGTTCAGACTGAGACTGACACTAAGACAGCGCGAGATGCCTCCCAGTCCCACCGGGTGGTATGAATGAACGCATACCTTCCTCTGAAGAAGAAGAAAAATAAATACATGAACGCACGCCGTTTTTCGAGTCGCCGCCTGAGTCTCCGACCTCTAAACGCATACCCTTGCCGAGGCCTGGTCTGCCACGCCGGAATCGCTCGCCCTCCGACTTGGTGCTCTGCTGGGACTCGAGCGAAAGACTATGGCCCTTCGACTGGCCCTGAGGCAGCCACCACTCTCCTGCAACCTGGTGCTCTGCATAGAGAGAATGGCGTTCGCTAGCAGCTGCAGCTCCCCCACCGCCAATCCCCCAGCTGCTCCAAGCAATAACGACCCTCCGGCTGACGCCGCCACTAATCCTCCAGCTCCTCCGCCCGTTGAGGCTCCGACCGCTCCATGTCCATGCCCAGGCGATGGTACACATGCTCCAGAAGGTGACAAGGCCGGAGATGGTGAGTTCAGACTCCTTCAGAATTCTGCTTACGGCCAACAACTGCAGTTTTGCCATTGTTGCTAGCGTATTCGAAATTGCACGCACGACGATTAGTATATTTGGCGAATTCCAAATTGCACTGACCACCTACTTCTTCTCGTTTTTGCGCGCAGTTCCTCCAGCTGATCCAAGTCACAGAGGTCCACCAATAACGCATGGTTATTACACGCCGACGCACCAGCCGCATGATCCTTGACGTGGGGCTCAAAAGCTCATGTTGTCGTGAGGAAGACACCGCCGGGGAGGGAACCCATGGATCGGAACGAGCAACACAAATCTGGACAGTTGGCAGCGCCTAGGGTGCAATTAGCAGTTCGTTATCCTACAGGAGCGGAGCGGGTGGAAAACGTGGGCCCTTCTTTTTCTCTCTTCGTCCTCTTTTTTTCCCTCTTTATTATATATAAGAGAGCGCGGCCCAATAGTAGGGAGTTTCAGCCCATTTGCGTTGAAATGATTCGTTTCCTTTTTCTTTTGTTGCATTGCTTTTCTTTTTCGAATTGTTGAACTGCTTGTTGAATCAAAACCGACAACAAACAAATCAAAAGTTTCATGCAAGCAAGCAAGTTTCTAAAATATATATCAAAACATGTCTCGACTTTTGGGCAGGGGCGGATCTAGAATATTAATAATCTATACCAAATAATGAAGAGACAAAATTTCAGCCTATTTTTTTGGTCCGTCCATTTTTTTTGTCCGTCTCTCTCTAACTACCGAGAACATTGGAGAGTTTCTTCTGTCCGGACTTTTATATATAACTCGTGCTCATACGAGTTAAAATAGCTCGCCTAGTGTGATACGGAGTCCGATTCCAAAATGTGTTGGGTCATGTATGTAACCCGGCTGACTCGTCGTGCTCATATGTTCGTCCCCTAACTAACCCCTTAAATGCAGAAACTCTGTTCGCTATCTGCAACTCTCCTATTTTATATGACACATATTGGATACAAATTCTTAAGGTAACCTAGAAAGTTAGGAATCTTAATCAAAATAGATCTATGTGATCTTATCCTAAGTAAGTTGAATAGAAATCCTAACCCAATTAAAAAAGATACAAATAGAATAAGAATCCTAACTCAAATAGAAAAAGATAGAAGTAGAATTTAGGCAACATCTTATTTTACTTCTAATATAATATAAAATTAAACCACAGGCATTGTGCGATCGGCGCGTCCGGTCAGTTTGACTAGCGCGTCCGGTCAGCGTGACTTCGGCTGTTTGAAGTGCCTAATGGCTATATTTGAAGGGGTACGTCTATAAATACTCGTTGGCCGGCTCAAGGCTCCATCTCTTGCATTCTTGACATACTTGTGAGCACTTTGAGCTAAGCAACTCCCTTCTCACTCATCTCTCTTGCTTCTTTGCATATTCGAAGTGAGATTGAGTGATCCAAGTGCATTCGCATTGTGAGATTGCATCTAGTTGGCACTTGGTGGTTGATTTGCTGCGGGATTCTTGTTTCTCTTGGTGGTTGCCGCCACTTAGACGGCTTGAAGCAGCTTGGAGGCATTGGCAAGAGTTGGTGATTGTTCTTGGCCATCTCTGGTGATTTGTGAGGAGTTTGTGCCTACCTCGGCAAAGCACCAAAGGCAACGTTAGTGAATTGCTCGTGTCATTGGCAACCTTTTGCCATTTGGTAGGTTCTTGTGCCGCCTTTTTAGAGGCTCGGTGTGTGACCGATTAGCCACCGAACCATGTGATGAAGAGGGACACAACGGGGACTAGCGTGTCGGCAAGCACGTGAACCTCGGGATAAATCTTCGTGTTATCACTTTTATATTGTGATTGATTGATCCCGGTGTTCGATTGTCTTGGTATTCATTGTTGATCATATTGGTTGGCTCATTACTTCGCCCCTCGGTGAAACTCTCCCAACTCAACTCAACATTACTTTCTTAGTTATCTTTGCTAGCTAGTTAGCTTTGCTATAGTAGCTCATTTGTGTAGCTTGCTAGTTGTAGTTGTAGTTACCTTCTCGGTTTGACTTGTGCGGTTGAGTACAAATAGTAGAATTGTGAATTGGTTAGGTGGCTTGTTAACACCCCGTAGGCTAAGCAAAACTCGTATCTCACTATTTGTTATATTGATAAACTTGTTTAGCTTGTCTTTGTAGAAAATTTTAAAAGGCTATTCACCCCCCTCTAGCCATCAAGACCTTTCAGCGAGGCTCAGAGGACTTGGCGTGCCGGCTAGTCGAGGACGACGGTGACACGTGTCGGCGACGGGGGACGCGTATGGAGTACGCTACTCGTGAGCGGGTTTGGTGGTTTGGGCCTCAAAACCATCGGTGGCAGGTTTATAGGTTTGGGCCTCAAAACCCGGGCGGAGATTCCAAGGAGGGACGGACGGCACGTGGCAGCATCAGGGAGTTCGCGTCGAGGCGAAGCTACCGGTGAGGAGGCGCGGTGGCCGTCGGATGAAGATGACACCGGGTTGGACAATAACGCCCTTGGGCTAAGTGGTTTGACTCATTTGTATCCAGGGGCAAAACTGAGATTGTGTAATAGCCCTATTAAATAGGATGAGGGAGCCCCCATCTTCCTCACCTCCTCCATTTGCATTTTCTTCATCCTTGTTAGGTTTTTCCCTTCCCTTAGGTGCTTGTGTGAGAGAGGTCCACTAATCCACCGATTAGTGTAAGAACCATGAATCTTTGAGGGAATGGTGGCCCTAACCACCTCGTGTCCTCCGGTGTTCGGAGTTTGAATCAATTCGTGTGTTCTTGATGTGTTCTTCACGAGCTCTTCACTTTCCCCTCTAATTTTTCCTTCGATTCGTTATTTCTAGCTTGTTTTGATTCGTTTCTCTTGCATGACTTTGATCAATGACGTGAGTTGAATGTTTCCACCGAAGAAAATCATCTAATTCCTCACGAGATCACAGATCAAGACGAATCAAGAGCTAGAGTTCGTTTTTGGGGGATTTTTCGTATTCCTTTGATTTTTGTTGACTCGCATCAAATTGAGTGATAATCTTTTAGAGTAGCCTATAAACCTTGTGACAAGACTTCCTGAAAAATTTTAAGTCAATCCAAGGTGATTTGATCGAGTTTTGGGCTTGTTTTTCGAAGTTGCAGAAAACTGCTCGGCGATACCGGACGTGTCCGGTGTCAATACTGGATGTGTACGGTATTCTCGACTTTTGAGTTTCGAGCTCAAATTTTGTGGAGACCTTCCCTATGGTGTCTAGAGGCTATGGTTAAAATTTCATGCTTTTTGGATACTATTTGCTAGGGTTTTCGATTTTTCTCCTAAAGTGGTTTTGTGCTGTTGAGCATACCGGACGTGTCCGGTAGCAGGTCCGGTATTTCCGGACGTGTCCGATATGCATACCGAACGTGTCCGGTATCAGGTCCGGTATTGCTGACAGCACTCAGTTCAGTAGTCGTTTCTTCCGCGATTTGTGCGTTTGAGCTCCGTTTTGCGTCCCGTCTGTTGTGTTGATTTCCTACCGTTCCGTAGACCCTATCTAGGTGCTCTTGTCACCGGTTGGCTTGAATATCTGAGATTTGAGACCTTGCTTCTTCTCCATAGAAGTGGAGTGTCTCGTTTTCTCGTCTATCGGTTCGGTGCTCGTTTGCTCTTTGGTTCGTTCGCTTTGTGGTGACCCGCTGTATTCCAAGGGAACATCCACCCTTCTCTAGGGTCGTGGCCATCACGGTTTCAGTGTTTGCTTATTGGGGTTGAATTGAGGACAACAGTCAAAAGTTTTGAAAGAAATTTACGGCTCCCATTCACCCCCCTCTAGTCGCCGTTTCCGGTCCTTCAGGTAGGAGTCAAATAAAGCAGCCATTTGGTAACGTACCTCTGGCTCTGGGTGAAATCCCAGATTTGGTTTTACCGAATGGACGATGGCGAAGTCTCCGACTTCTCGTTCTACATGTTGGCATTGCTGAGCCCCTTTGCCGTTGCTGTAGCAACTGCATCAAAGAATTCCAAGGTGATGAAGCCGTTGTGATGCTGGGATTTGTGTAGCAGTGTATTGTTATCCGTTATTACTATTTGTTGTAGTGACACACATTTGTTCTTATTGCTAGGATGCCACATTTTCCCCCTTGTGCTAGGGCAAATTCTACAATTGAGACCTACATTATGTCGGATGGTTATGGCTTAAGCCGAGTCTTCTCAAAATCAGCATAGCGATGAAGGGTTTATCATCATTTTCCTTAAAGACAAGAGAGAGAATTATCTATGAGGCCCTAAAAAAAGTCCTGCTTTCTTTCATGGCCCTTCTTTATTTGAACTTAGCCCCAAAACAAAATTTAGTTACCTGTATGGCCTTTCCATTAGGTAATTTTTTTTAGGGCCATGAAAGAAGGGGAAAAAGTTTGGCTTCCTTTTATGACCATTTTACCTCGGTCATTTTACCCTTAACACCGTTAAGTGCCTAGACTAACGAAAATGCCATATAGGTAACTGAATTTAGTTTTCGGCTCTCACATATAAGTTCAAATAAAAAAAGAACCATGAAAGAAACCCAAACTTTCTTTAGAGCCTCATATGTAATTGGAAAAAGTCCACTTTTCCTCTCTCATCTTTTACGAAAATCTGATTTTCCTCCCTGAGCTCGAAACCAGACAAAGACCCTCTCTCATCTATCGAATCCGTGCACGTGCACGGATTCGATAGATGAGAGAGGCCTTTGTCTGGTTTTCGAGTTCAGGGAGGAAAATCAGACATTCACAAAAGATAAGAGAGGAAAAGTGAACTTTTTCCTATGTAATTTTCTCAAAACAAGACCATCAGACACAGATGGCCCATAAACCACTGAATACCCCCAAGCAGTTATAGCCCATGTCCAGCCCATAAAAGAAGGTCCAGCCCTAGGTTGGCCTAGCCACAACAAGATGGAAAGGAAAAAAAGGGAAAAAAAACTAATTTACATGCCTCAGCTATCGCAGTCGGTCGATTTTTGCTCCCTAGATTATAAAACCAATCTTTTGACCTCTCAACTTTTAAAAGTGTTTGTTTTTGCACCTTGGATAGTTTTCACGCACGGTGGTTTGCTGATGTGGTGCCAAAATCGGATTGAGTGGAAAATTCTGGGAGGTAAATCGGACTAGAAATATTTTTTTAAAAATCCAACAATTCATTCAAAAAGTTTCCCAAAAATTATCCAAATATTTTTACATGAAAAAATAATGTAATTAAAAATTGTTTACCTCAAAAAAATTATGAAGGTAGTTTTAGACTTTTTTTTCCCTAAAATCATGTTCCATCTTATCTTATGGTGCCTACCTTGAAATTGTTTGAATCTAGATGAATTCATTTTGGAGTTTATTTGCTAGTAAAAGCATGCAACCACGCAGAGTAACACAACTAATTTGAAAATCTAACCAGGACAAAGGACCAAGGTCTAATACAATATTCACGACACTCCACTACCGCTTCTACGTAGTCCAAATGATCAACATTGATCAATTAATAATAGATGACGAGAGGTCGTACTAGCTAGTGTGATCCTAAACAATTAATTGGACTAAACAATCACCTACCGTTTAGTTATTTATTCGGGCTAAACAGCCATTTAAACGGACTAAACAGTGATTAATTAAATGGGATAATGACTGATTAAACGGATAACGGCTGATTAAACGTACACTTTGCTTCTGTTACACCTAAAAAAGGACTTTCTTCCAAAGTATTTTGGTCTCGCGGAGCGCCGGAGAGTTGGCACCCGTCGGAGGTTAGGGAAGATGGAAGAAAGGCCCCGGCAGTTTAAGCTGTTTGCTCGCCTTTTTTAATTGGGCCATAGCCCAATGGCAAATAGGTCCACGCCTCACAGGCCGAAGCCCACTCGCACAGGCGCAGGCAGTCAAACACGGAAGCTGTCCCTTTCCTTGCACTCAGCATCTCGGCCGTGCTTCATTACCTCGTGTTGCCGGCTTTTCTAATGCTGGGCATGGCCATGGTCGAGGCTTACCGATGCCTAGAAATTAAACGTGCTTAATGCTTTACAAGTGGTATGTTTATTCGTGTTCTATTTGTCAATGCTCAAGCCATGTGATAACTCAATTATCGCTCACTAATTGGTCTTTATATAGATTGATCGATTTATTTTTATTTATTTTAGTTTATTCACTTTGACTGAACCAAAAATAACATAAATCACAAACAATAAAAAAAACAGATGGTAGGAACATACGCACCCAGTGGAAAACAAGAAGGGCACCCCTCAACGCCTCTCTCGAACCCTCTCGCTGCTACAGGACTGAGAGGCGAAAAAGAGGGCGCTCAGGTCCATCGACTGCCGCCGGCGGATTCGGCGGTCTTCCTCGCCCCCGACGGCCGTTATGGCGTCTGGAGGTGGGGAAGACCGTGGATTTCCGGTCGGCTTGGTAGTTTAGGTCCTTTCTAGGTTGTGTCCGGACGGCGGCGGTGAGGTGGAGACGACGGCGCCGTCGTGGAATAAGTCTTTCAGGCCTCGTCTCTGCCTTGGCGGCACTAGCTCCGGTGCCGGCGAGAGGTCTGTGAAGGTTAGTTCGGATCTGGTGCCTTGGTGGAGGTTTCGGTTCTCGGTGAATCTTGTACAGGAGTTCGCCACCGTCTGTCGACTCGGGCGCTTCGTCTGGCGGTCACGGCGGCTGCTTTTTGCGTGACTGGTGGAGTGGCTGACGGTGCTGAGGTGGTGCGGTTGATGGATCTGGGAGTTCTTGCTGTGGCAAGCTCAGATCTGAGACCATGGAGGCACGGGGTGCGTCCCCGGCTGATGGACCTCAACGGCGAGGTCATTCTCGTCTTCAACGGCGGTCTACTACGGCTCCTTCAAAGCTTTCAAGCGATGGTGCTTTCTTTGGTCTCTGGGTGCTGGTTTCTTCTTCTGGCTGGACACGGCGTCATCTTCCAGGGCACCGGTTTCCGGCAGCGGTGGTCGCCGGCGAGTCAGGCGAACAGGGGGTTCCCCAAGGGCTTCTTTGCAATTTCTTTTTCTTCTAGGGGCTCCTGTGTAAGTTTGGGTGGGACAGCTGTTCTCTGTACCTGTTGCGTATGTGTACCAGTTTGTATGGTGTCTTAATACAGTCTGGTTTTATCAAAAAAAAAAAAAAAAAAAAAAAAAAGAAAACAAGAAGGATGTGGGGAGTAAAGAGTAGTTTAGGTTCCAATGCAAAATCGTTTATTGTCTTCTTATTATTTTTCAAAAAATGATCAAATGAGCCTAAACTTGTAAAATACATAATTATAAATAGTAGGCATTATATTTTCTATGGAATTAGATTCTTAGATTGCCGCAAGCCACGTGTAGCCATAGGTGTTGGAAAAAAAATTCGTCGACTAGTGCAATACATGGGCAATTCGTGACCCCGTGCAACGCACGGGCATATATCTAGTTTAGTTAGAAACACATATAACTATGATAGAGAGTTGATTTCTAAGACGCATTAAAATAAAAGACCATATATTTTCTGTTGCAACGCACGGACATATTTGCTAATTGGACTAAAAATAGGGGAAAAAACCCCACAACGATTCCTTTCGCATTGCGATCGCGATTCAGCAGCGACTACATGCCGCCCGCCCGCTTACAGGCACGCCGCGCGGGAGATGATCAAGGACCTCCTCCCGCCGTCGGCACATCGGCAGCGACTCACTGGCAACCCTAGTGCGTTTCTTGACTTCTCTCCGGTTCTAGATCTAGTGTTCTTCTTGCTTGATTTCTTTCCTCCCTCTCCTCATCTAGTTGTCTTCTTGATATTTCCCGCCGGTGGAGATGTACTGGTCGCTGGAATGGTGGAGAGGGTACCGTCTGCGAGGAGGTGAGATGTCCCAACCTGGCAACCTCGGTGAGTGATGGTCCGGCGGCGACACCAGCATTGCCACCGCCACAATCATGATCCTCAAGGATACCTGCACGTGCTGTTGCAACTTTGCAAGGAAGTTCGAGCTTGCAAGGGCCAATGACGGAAGCTTTCTTTCTACGAGTGTCAAAATAAGTAATTTTCTCTCTACAAAATACAATAGAGAATGGAAATTTCCTTATCTCAGATGTAGAAAAGCATCACTACCCATTAGCGATCCATAGCTAAATCTAGGTACTATATGCCCAATTATTCGATTGATCATGTATGCTTGAGAACCTATTCTTGATTGTAAGGATCTCGGTAGAAACTTTGTCCATCCCTGGTCGGTCTTTGGGGGATGTCATGGAGCAGGACAATCCTATTTTAATCAAGGGAATTATGCAGTTATGTAGCACTTCCGTTTTGTTGATGTTGTCTTGTGTCATAACTGGATCAACAACCTTGTTTATATTATTTTGAAATGCTCTATCAACAAACTCATGGAGGGTTGTACCATTACTGAATTTTTCATCAGTGGGACGACAGCCTGTCATCATTTCCAACAAGAGCACTCCGAAACTATAAACATCACCCTTGGTTGATATGCCCTCACTCATGCCATACTCTGCATATACATTTACAGTTGTCATTAAAATCTGCACTTTTGTACTATTCTGTAAAGAACAATCAGAAGCGAGAACTTAAGTTTTGGCTTAAATCAGCTGGTGGAATATACCCGATGGATCCTTTTAGGCCAGCAAAACTTGTTGGATTGTCTTCATGTGCACTTGGTCTATTACATTGAAACCTTGCTAGGCCAAAGTCGCTGACATATGCTACCATGTCAAGGTCCAAAAGAATATTGCTTGGCTTCAGGTCGCAGTGTATTAATGGCGATGCACATTGGTTATGAAGATAGTCCATAGCATATGCCACATCCAATGATATACTGATTCTTTGACTTAAACTCAGAATCTCTCTTTGATTATTTTGATGGGTTTTCTGGTTCAGCCACATATCTAGGTTCCCATTCAGCATATATGGGAAAACTATGGCCTTGATTCCTTGAAGTCGGCCCCAGTAGGATCCACTGAAGAGCATACAGTAATTACTTTTACAATATTTCGATGTCGGACATTTCTGAGGGCTTCGCATTCTGCAAGGAAGCTCCTATGTGCTCCATATATATTGAGATTAAAAGTCTTGATGGCCACTTGATCTTTGTGAAGCTTCATGTTACCCTTATAAACCTTTCCAAATGAACCTGAGCCAATTAAGTTAGTAGGAGAGAACATATTTGTTGCCTTCAAGATTTCTTCATATGTAATGTTCTTCATGTTCTTATTGGATTGTTGCAGGTGCAGTTTTGCCTGCATTCTCTTCATCCAGAAAAATGCCGCAAGACAAAGCAATATGATTATGACAATTGGTGTTACTGTCTTTGCAATTAGAACCAAGTTGTAGTGCCTGCTTTTCCTGTGACCCTTCGCTGAACAAAGAGTGACACCTCTCGTTGGAACACTAGTGCACAAGTGATCATTTCCTTCCATTGACACTGCACTAGTATTGCCAAAAATGCCGCCTTTTGGAACCGCTCCATCAAAATTGTTGAAGGATAAATTGAGATAATGCAGATAATTCAGGGACGTGAGGAACTCTGGGATTTTCCCAGACAAATTGTTCCTGGAAACATCCAACTCTTTGATTCCGACCAGTTGTGCAAAAGATTGTGGAATGCTTCCTGTAAAGAAATTGTTTTGCATCTTAAGATACTCCAGAAGCACACACTGGCCAAGAGTGGATGGGATGTTGCCGGACAACATGTTTGAGATGCTAAGTTTATTCAAATTAATGAGATTGCCAATTTCCTCTGGTATACCCCCAGCCAAGTAGTTGTATGACAAGTCAAATTCTAGAGAAAGAGAAGATATTTTGAGGATTGATCTTGGTATACCACCATCTAGTGCGTTATGAGCAAGATTGAGTATTTGGAGCTGAGTACAACGTCCTATACTTGCAGGTATCCTGCCACTCAAGTTGTTGGCATCCAATTTCAAATCAGTCAGCTGAACAAGGTTGCCAATTGCATCAGGGATGGTGCCTGAGAGTCTGTTTTGTGCAGCGGCTAGAACTATTAATTTTTTCAGATTCCCAATTGTTGCTGGTATACTACCAGTGAAACGATTGTAATTCATGTACAATGTGTTCAGGTTCTTGAGATTTCCAAGCTCTGGTGGTATGGGCCCACTGATTTTATTGTCCCTTAGCCACAATATTTCGAGGCTACTAGAAAGATTGCCGATAGAACTTGGCAATTCCCCTTGGAAATTGTTCCCAGCCAGATAGAGTCTAGTCAGTCTGGAACAATTTGACAGTGAAGAGATAAAGCCCCAGTCTCCTGGGTCTAGCATGTTATATGCCAGTTGAAGTTCTTCCAAGTTTGGCAGTGATCCGAAGAATGGCACAGGCCCAGTTAGGCTGTTTTGTCCAAGGTAAAGCAACTGCATTTGGTAAGCATTGAGAAGAGAAGCTGGAATTAGACCATCAAACTTGTTCGATGAGAGGATCAGTATCTGAATTTTTGGAAGTGTGTAGCCGATGTGCGGCGGCAATCTTCCACTGAGCGAATTGTTTCCCATAGCAAGTGCTCTTAGGGAGGACATGTTGAACAGAGAGGGTGGTACTGGCCCAGACAGGTTGTTTAAATTCAGGTTCAGTAAACTTAGTGTTGGCAAATAGCCTATGCTCTCAGGGATGCTCCCAACTAAATTGTTCCATGTAAGACGAAGGTCAAGCAGGGAAGAAAGATTCCCTAATGTGGCTGGTATCTTTCCTGAGAGAGAGTTCCCTCCCAAATGAAGATGTTTTACTGGTGGAGAGATGACAGTAACAGGTGGTATAGGACCAACAAATTTGTTTTCTTGGAGGCAAATGGCAATAAGCGATGAACTGTTGAAGAGAGCCTCTGGTAGTTCTCCACCAAGACTGTTTCTCATGAGCCTAAGCACTTGGAGAGATGAGCTGCTGGCCAGGGACTCCGGAATCCCTCCGGTAAGAGCATTTGTCCCAAGGTCAACGTATGTGAGAGAGAGGCTGCTGCCCAAAGAGGGCGGTATGGCACCACTAAGCTTGTTGCTAGCGACATTTAGTATTCGCAGCTCTGGAAGAGTCCCAAAAGGAGAGGGGATGCTTCCTTCTAGATTGTTGTTGCTAAGGTTGATCTCCTCAAGATGGATACACTGGCTTAGGGAAGGTGGTATCTCACCATGAAGAGAATTGTTCCACAATCCAAGGATTTGAAGTTGGGAACATGAAGAGAGCTCAGAAGGGATGTTACCTTCTAGAGAGTTCATGCTTAGGTTCAGACTGCGGAGTTGGCTGAGTTGTCCAAGCTCTGATGGTATGCTCCCATGGAAGCCGTTCTTTGAGAGCTGCAGCCTTGTAAGAGAAGTGAGATTGGCAATACAAGGTGATATGATACCTGTGATGCCTTCTGATGTGAGATCCAGCGCAGTAACACGACGAGGTGGATGTTCGCTGCAACTGACCCCGTGCCAGCTGCAGAACTCCAAGGATGTATTGCTCCATGAGGCGAAAATGCCGGCTCGACCAGAGAGCTGGGACTTGAAGCAGAGAAGTGCTCGTCGGTCATTTTCCCTTTCATTGGATGTGGCCACCAGGCTGCCAAAGAAGGCGAGGAGACAAAGAAGCCAAACAAGACATGGTGAAAAGACACACGGACGGGCCATTATTGCTGTTTATCCAGATTGTCCTTTGCTGGAAGATGCTTATATATGGGGCGGTAAACCGGTAGTGCCTTGCTGCTCTACAAATAGTCCAACTTATGGTGGGAACTAGGAAGATGGATGAACGAATGCTTTTGGTAATTGATGAGTTGCTTGGAAGGTCGACATATGGATGAACGAATGCTCTACAAATAGTCCAACTTATGGTGGGAACTAGGAAGTTTTCATTCAAACTATTCGTTGCTCTGAACTCTCTTGTTAAATTGTTGACTCTACCTGTGCCATATAAAAATGCCTCTTGTTATAGGAGGGTGTCTGGCAATTGATGAGTTGCTTCGAAGGTCGACATATTTGGAGCTGGACCGTAGATCATCATCTCGTTTGCAAATAAATTTTATCTGTTCTTGTTATCTCTCAGTTAGCTAAACTCTTATTTAGTTAGTATAGCACAACCAGGATACAAAAACTTAAATTATCAGTTCATAAAAAGAATAACCAAGATAGTATTTTGATATGATTTGCAAACCAACTTTCGCTAGAGACAGTTTTCAAAAAACGCTTCCGTGTCTGAATATTTTAAAATTTTGATTGCAAAGGGTTTCACATAAATTGTTTTAACCAAAAGAATACCGACTAACAACAATACTTTGAACCACAGCTTATGTCTTTGTTATCCTGAAATCATAGGTTGGTGCTAAGAAATTTGCCATGAGGAACTCCAAGGGACCCTTTATATCATTTCGTATTGATAGAAATAAAGATTTTGTTGGGTGTGTGTTGTACTAAGGGTTCTTTACCCCCTCTTTCTTCTCAATATAATGAAGCGTAGCTCTCTTGCGTTTTTTAGGGAAAAAAAGAAAATCTCCTCCAATAGCTTCTTCAATTAGGTCTCTAAATATTTTCATCCTCTTTTTGATTTCGAGCTCGGCGAAGAGAGTGGAGCTGATTTTCTTGAGTACCCAACAAGATATAGAGAACTTGTTAGAGGGTGGACATATATAGAGAACTATTTTTATTAGAATAGCTCTCTAAATAAGGATTTGGAGAGTAGGTTTAAGAAAGGTTGTCGGAGATGCTCTTAGTTGACAGTGAAGTAGTGAACATAGATACCGGTTTGTCACCAAGATCTTCACACTGCCATTGAGCTAGTCAACTACCGAACACTTTGACCAAACAAAGTATATTTATCTACAAAAGTCTTGGGACAACGGATTAGTTATCCAGGGTTGGGGTTCCTAGATTTTTTTTATCTAGGTGGGGGTGGGGTAGCAGCTCTATAAGTGGGTCTTGGCTAATAAGTAATGACCATGACACAACCGTGGGCGATGGGCGGGATTAGTGACGGGGAGCCACCATTTTTTTTTTTTGAGATTTGCAAAATTTCAGCTGAAATTTTATAGAATCTTTTTTAGAGATTTAAAAACATGAAGTATGATTTTTCTAAAAAATTTAGATCTAAACAAAATATTAGAACAATTTATAAAAGAATATGCAACATAAATAATAGAAAATATGAGTATAGAGTTATATAGCGCATGTATTAGTGTAATACGAAATTTTAGATTCTGGTGAACCACCCGTACCTATATGTTTAAAAAGCCTTTTTCCTCTAGATACTGGTACTAAACTACTTTGACATCTCTTCGAATAGGAAATAGAATGGATCAAAGGTCCCAAATTAATTGGTTATTCAAAAAAAGCCTTTTCTGTGAAAGATATATCTCATGTTTAGTACTATATTGTTTCATTCTGCGAGAAGTTTGAATCAGTCTCTTGCACCTTCTCTTTTATGATTTGCTTCGCTTAGACAATCGCTATGGAGGGAGTTAGTTCGGGGCGTCGCTCCCTTCCGTAAAATAACCATTACGAAATAAAATGCTTCTTTCGGCCACCCCAAAGTTACAGAAATTCATAAAATTTTGGCTGAAATTTCGTTGAAATTTTGAACCCTGTCGTGCACTAATGGGTCGTGCGTTAACGTCCTCCCTAATGCGTGAACGAAGACTTAAATAAAGGAGATCGGGCCAGAGCTTTGGCCAATGGTGCGCCACGGTGGGATAGATTACTATTCCGGATGGGACGCAAAGTTGTTATTGCTATAAGATATTTTCAGACGCGGCCGGCAGCACTCCCTGCATGACGGTTAATAACTTTGATATGAACGCACGCTGCAACAGAAGTTCTTCGATTCGCTGGAGACACAGACAAGAACACAATCTTTATCTTAAACATTTTTTAGAAACTGACACTTCAGAGTTTAGACTTCAAGACAGAGATTGCAACAACCTCTGTCTGCATACGTCGTCTCCTCCGATTTAACTGAAAAAGTAACTCTCTACATGCATGACGATTGATATGAATGCACGCATTCCTCTCAGCGAAAGTTCTTCGAGTCGCCGGAGAAGGTAGTCTAGTAGCCTGCCGGCTTGCTGACGATTTTTTTTTAAAGTCAACGGGAGGGGAGAGGATCCACCACCTTATTTCATTTCATTGCGGCTCTTTTCATAGCCACATGTTAAGATACATTGGTTCAGACCAGTGGCGGATCTAGAAATAGATTCAGGGGGGGCTGAACAATAAAGGATGATATACTTAGGCTGAACAATAAACGTCTTCTTCAACCTTTAGCTGCGCCTCTAGATCCTCCTTCTCTTGCTCCATGGCAGAAATTTATCTTTCCCTGGCTGAAATTTCTTAGGGGGGGAGGGCTCCAAGGGATCGGCCATAGTAGGAGGGCTTGAGCCCCCCAGCCCCGGTGGTAAATCCGCCCTGGTTCAAACTCAATTGTACAAAGACTAAACCCTAAATCATAAACTCTAAACAAATAGTTGCAACCAAATGTACGCATAAATACCCCTTGCAAGCAAGGAATTTTTTTTACCAGGTCCTACGTGGACAGTGATTGGTCCCCCCTGTCACGCCACCGACCTTGACACAACAGTGCTGGCGCGACAAGACGATTTAGGTTTTGGCCAGCCCGGCCTAGTTTATTTTTTCCCTCTCTCTCCCTCTCCCTTCCGCGTCGCACCCTGTGTGACGCCGCTGCCACCGCCACCACCCTGCCACCCCACTGCCCGCGCCGCCTCCCCGTCACTCCGGCAACCCTCTCTCTCCCTCTCCTTTCCTTCCGCAGGCGGCCAGGGGGAGCGTGAAGCCGCGACGGCGGCGTCGGCTGGCTTCCCTTAGCGCTAGCGAGTGGAGCTCCCTACTCCGTGGAGTCGAGTACACTGCCAGGTTGAACTCCTCCTCGATTTCTTGATTTCTTATTAGGTCATAACTTGCATGACTAGGGTTACGAAAATTAGAATTTTGTGTATGATTTTAGCGTTCGCCGTTAGTATTTGATGCGTACATTAGGTTTAGGATATACTTTGCCCGTGGATTCGACGTAAACTATGTGTTGCATGGACCTAGTTAGTTGATGCATGAAGAATTTGGATAGGTTTCTTTGTTGCCTTTGTTGTCATCACTATTGAGTTTGTGATACGGTATTGTAGGAGTGAATGCACACAATTTATTTTCGAAATTTGTAGTTGTTGGTGGTGTTGATGCGTTGGTTCATATTTTGTAGATGGATCGGTTAGTGCAATTGTTTTTTTGGCAAAGTTAAAGAAAATGGGGAGTTCCAAAGCATACACGAACAAGTTTAGTTCTTTAGTACACCTCCTACCTTTGATGCTTAGAGGTAACTTTACTTAGCATAGTCCAACCCAGACACCTGTCCGAACCAATACAGTCAAACCCTAGAACAGTGCCAACCAAAAACAATCCAAACACTACAACAATCTAACATATAACCATGGAATCATAATATAATATGTGTGATTAGGCTAACAAAGTTTCAGCAAACAAAACAAAAGTCAGTGTTGCACACAGCAATCTAGACCAAAGCAGTCTAGAAACATTAACCATACACAAAAACAACAGAGGGTGAGGGAGACATACCTCATGCACGAGACCAATGGAACCAAAAATCCAAAGCCAAACTTGATCAAAGAGAGATGGAGAATGGGGAGGAAGAGAAGAGAGAGAAAGAAGAAAATGCTTAAGCTCGAGCAGCTCACATGACTGAGGAAGAGAGAGGAGAGGGAGAAGAAAGGAGCTGAGCTGTAGACTTTTATGGCCCTGTCGCGACGCTGTCACGCCATCGCCAGTTGTGCGACAGGGTGGGCCACATCCCATGCCATGCCAACTCTGGTCAACGCTCATGGCCACCCGTGGCACCCCTTGTCGCGTTTGCATGTGGCGTGACAACGTGGTGCTATCGCGCCACCCGCGCCGGCGCGACCAACGGGCTAGATCTGATTGATCTTTTTGTTCACAGTTGTTATTAAAATATTGATTAAAAATTAAAAAAACTGCAGGCAACCGATCTTGTCCAACACGGAAGATGGATTGGACGAACACCTGTCAGCTAGCGTTGCGCAACATGCATGGCACTTGCTCTCTTGAGGAAACCATAGTGGGGTTTGCGCACCGTCAAGATGGCACTTGTTAATAACCATTCGGTCATTTTGATGGCTACTTCTGCATACGATCCTCCGGCCATGACTACCGCTAAGGCCATGTACAATGCAGAGGCTCTTGTAAAAACGCTCGAAAGGAGAGAGAGAGAGAGAAAAAAAAAATGTTCGCAAGCGTCTCTCCATGTGTATGATCCATTTTTGAGCGCTAGTGTGATTTGCCTATAGGCTAAATGATGTATATATAGAGCAGAGGAGTAAAGGAGAAGAAGCAAACGCTATTCGGTAATCAGTATATCCTAGAATTGAATCAACTACCGTCTGTTGAGGTAGTTCCGTCGCCTGTGGAGCGTTATCTCGAGCGCCTGCCACCTGCGGATCGCGCAGGAGTCGGTCTTGGCGCCGCTGCCTCACGAAGCGGCGATTCCGGCAGCGAGCGCCCTAGACTGGCCAGGCTGGAGTCCACCGATAAAACAGAATATCGGCCTAAAAACAGCCCATAGGCGCCCTACATTGTACGGGCTAAGAGCAAGTATAGTAAGATACAGTCAGCAGGCTAAATGGTGTTCCACGTCCACAGAATCTAAGGTGGAGGGACAAAATCTGAGGTAGAGGAGTGAGAACAGAAGAGAGATAATGGAGCCGACGGCTTGTGAAGCCTGATGCACAAATCGAGAAAGTAACAGCATGAGCCGGTAGCGAGCGCGTAGTCGGCATTTGTCATGGGCTTCTTTCTCCTAGCCAACCAATACTGCAGCTATTAAATGCTTGCACTTTTGTTACAGTCTATCTTTTAGCCATCCCACTATATGAGCTGGCTTCATTAATAACTGCAAGTGACATGGCAGGTTCATTTAGGGCAAGGCTAATAAGCTTGGCCCGTAGCCAAGCCATGTCATTAGTGTAGAAAATATGGGGTAACAAGGGTGCCTCCCTAGGCTATCCTTGGTTGTATGTTATAGGAGTTGAGGAACAGCCCCCAACGTGGCTCTTACACAAGTGTGAGGAGTACATTAGTTGTAGCCTAAAGACTAGGGTCTATGATGGACCAATACTTGGTCATTACATTCATCAACATGCCTACACACACGCTAATACATACTATTTTCTAACATCCTCCCTCAATCTCAGCCACTTTGGAGGTTGAGATTGTCTCTAAATTTCTTCAACTTGATGACTGGTAATGCTTTGGTGAAGCCATTAGCTAACTGATCTCCAGTTGAGATAAACCTGACTTCTAGTAATTTTTGTGCCACTCTTTCTCTGACAAAGTGAAAGTCTATCTCGATATGCTTTGTTCGTGCATGAAAGATTGGATTTGCAGAAAGGTAGGTTGCACCTAGATTATCACACCATAGCTGTGCTCTAGGTGGGTGCCTAACCCCAAGTTCATTCAACAACTTCTGAACCCATATCATTTCTGCAGTTGCATTGGCGAGTGCTTTATATTCAGCTTTAGTGTTTGATCTTGACACTATTGGTTGCTTTTTAGCGGTCCAAGAAATCAGGTTGTTGCCAAGGAACACAACAAAACCTCCTGTAGATCTTCGGTCATCCACACAACCAGCCCAATCAGCATCTGAGAAAGCACTTACTAACATGGATTCAGATTTGCTAAACTTAATGCCAAGTTTGATGGTCCCTTTGATGTACCTCAGGATTCTTTTAACAGCGCTCCAATGTATAGTGGTAGGTGAATGTAAGAACTGACATACCTTGTTTACTACAAAGGATATATCTGGTCTTGTTAGGGTTAAATATTGTAATGCTCCTACCACACTACGGTACTTAGTAGCATCGTCAGATCCAAGTTTGTTCCCATCTTCTATACTTAGTTTCTCTGAGCTGCACAGTGGTGTATCAACAGGATGACACTTGTCCATACCAGATCATTTTAATACCTCTGTGGCATATCTCTCTTGGGTGAGAAGCATACTAGTGTTTCCCCTCTTGACTTCGATGCCCAAGAAATAATGAAGGTCACCTAAGTCTTTGAGTGCAAAGTCCTATTGCAGATCAACAAGCAAAGCCTTGGTAGCATTGGGAGATGAACTAGCTACTATAATATCATCAACATAAACAAGGACAAATAGAGTGTACCGCCCCCTGTTGAAGTAGAAGAGTGATGCATCTGCCTTGGAAGGAAAAAATCCAAGAGATGCAAGTTTTGCACAAAGACGAGCATGCCATGCTCGAGGAGCTTGCTTTAGGCCACAGATAGCTTTGTCTAGTTTGCAAACATAGCCTGGATACTTGGAGTCAACATAGCCAGGTGGTTGATGCATATACACTTCCTCTTGAAGGACACCATGAAGAAAAGCATTTTTGACGTCCAATTGTCGAAGGGACCATCCTCTGGATAGAGCTACAGCCAAAACAATGCGAATTGTGGCAGCTTTGACAACCGGACTGAAAGTGTCCTCATAATCAAGACCATAGCGTTGTCGATAACCTTTGGCCACCAAGCGCGCCTTGTACCGTTCAACTTGACCATCAGCTCTCCTTTTGATCTTGTATACCCATTTGCATCCAATGACATTCTTGCCACGTGGAGGTGGAACCAAATGCCAAGTGTGATTATTGAGAAGAGCTCGATGTTCTTCATCCATAGCCATAGTCCAACGTTTGTCTTGCAGGGCATCATCAACATATGATGGCTCTTCTGTTGTGGCAAGGTTACACCAGCGGACAGTGCCATTAGTACGGCGCTTAGGCTGCACGATTCCATGCTGAGAACGAGTGGCAGGGCGAGGAGGTACTGGAATAGAGGGAGTCGGTGCAGACGTGCATGTAGGAGCCGCACCGAGTCCAGGAATAGACGCACCAGACTCCGTGACCAAATTTGGTTGTGCGGCCGCATGCTGCTGCGATGAAGCCACACCAAGTCCAGGAATAGGCGTTCCAGACTCCACGGCCGAATCTGGTTGGGCAACTGCATGCTGCTGCGATGAAAATGGATCAGATGCAGCGGGGTCAGTGGTTGGCCCTGACAAGCCCGTAGCGCCATTGATCAGAGGAGCGCTTAACAAACTCGCAGCTACGCCTGACGCCGTCAGCGATCCTGAGAGGGATCCGATCCCACCTGTGCCTATGCTTGTTTCACCTGTGGTCATCAATTCTCCAGTAGAATTTGGTGATGAGTTAGTAGGTAATGAAGAACTCACACACTGCTCAAGTACTTGAGTTTTTCCAGATGTGGAGGTTGTGTTGAGAAGGATATTAGGTAGAAGGGTAAGCTCTACATGGAGTTGGGCACCCGCATTAGGATGAAGTTTGGAAAATGGAAATAGATGTTCATCAAACACCACATCACGGGAAATATAAATGCGACCAGTAGTGGGCTCAAGACATTTGAACCCTTTATGATGATTTCTATAACCAATAAATACACATTGTTTTGATCTAAACTCAAGCTTCCGAGGATTAAAGGGTCGAAGGTTGGGCCAACATGCACAGCCAAAGGTGCGAAGAAACATATAGTCAGGAGCTTGTCCATGAAGACGTTCGTGAGGTGTGTCGTGGTCTATGACTTTAGTGGGTAGTCGATTAATAAGAAAGACAGCTGTAATGAATGCCTCATCCCAAAATTTGAGAGGCATAGAAGCATGGGCTAAAAGAGTGAGGCCGACCTCGATAATGTGTCGATGTTTGCGTTCGGCGGCACCATTCTGTTGATGTGCGTGAGGGCATGAAATGTGATGGGATATCCCTAGACGTTTAAAGAAGGAGCTAAGAGTTTGATATTCACCACCTCAGTCGGTTTGCATAGCACGGATTTTGCAATCGAATTGACGCTCAACAAGTTGTTGAAAATCAAGAAAGCATCGAAACACCTCAGATTTTTGACGAAGTAAATAAATCCAAGTATGTTTACTATAATCATCAATGAAACTTAAATAATATTTATTATGACCGACTGATTTGGGAGCAGGGCCCCATACATCAGAAAAAAAAACAAGATCAAAAGGGTGTTTTGACACACTAGTTGACCTAGGGTAGGGCAACTGGTGGCTTTTCCCTTGTTGACACGCATCACAAATACTAACATGACTGGAATCTTGAACAAAAGGGAGCTTATGGCGGTTGAGGACACGCTGAACTACTGGAGTGGATGCATGACCAAGTCGATGATGCCATAGCGAGGTGGATGGCTTGATGGTGGCAAGCACTTCTTTATTGGATGACTGGAGTGGGTAGAGGCCACGCTCACATCTGCCTTGGAGTAGGGTTTTCTTCGTTCCCTGCTGCTTGACCAAAAAATGATCAGGATGAAACTCAAGAAACACATTATTATCACGAGTAATGCGATTGACAGAGACAAGATTCTTATTTGCTTGTGGGACATGAAGTATGTTACGTAGATGAAGGTTACTATTAGGGAAACTCAAAGTACTGTGACCAATGTGATTGATCTTCATACCTGATCTGCTAGCGGTGTGCACGTGGTCATTGCCGTTGTAGCTATCACGGATTGTAAGCTGATCTAGCTTGCTGGTGATGTGGTCCGTGGCACCAGTGTCCATGTACCAGTTGGTGTCCACGTCGTAGGAGGTTGTTGCCGCGGATGCGCTCTTCTTTGGGTAGCCGACGTACTTGTAGCAGCAACCAGCACCATGGCCTTCCCTGCCACAAATCTGGCAGATCACACCTTCGAGAAAGGTGTCGTTGGTGAAGTTGTTCTTGTTGTTGTGGCTGCCACCACGACCACCATTCCAACCGCTGTTGCGGCCACGCCCGAAGCCGCCGCGACCACCACCGCCACGGTCGCCACGGGAATAGGAAGGACGGCCACCACCACGGCCGCCCTTTTCTGCAGAGTTGACAGAGGAGTGGGAGCCGTCATCGCGTATCTCACGGCGTTGTTCATGGCTCATGAGCTGAGCCTGGAGCCCCGGGAGAGAAATCGGGTCGGTGCGGTTTGCAACTGCAGATGTAACCGACTCGAACTCCTCTCCAACACCCATGAGGATGTAGGAGACGACCTCATCGTCGTCCAGCTTCTTGCCCACCGACGCCATCTCATCGGCCAAGCCCTTCATCTTGGTGAAGAATTCCGCCACGGTTGACGACCCCCTGGTTGCCGTGGCGAGCGCCATCCGCGTGGACATGATCCGGGCACGAGACTGTGACGCCTGGAGCGTCTGAATCGCGGCCCATAGTTTGGCCGCCGTGGTCGCAGACGCGACCGGGGAGAAGATGTCCTCGGATAGTGATGAGAAGAGGTAGCTGCGGACTTGGCTGTCCTTGGCCAACCACTTCTCATATTCCGGATTGACGGCCGGTTCCGCCTTCTTGCCCGCCGCAACATCGGCGGCGTCGACCTCTAGAAACTCAGGAGGGGGTTTGGAGGTGGGTTTGGTGAAACTCCAGAGCTGAGCGCCCTGCAGAGTGGCTGTGACTTGAGCAAGCCACATGTTGTAGTTGCCGCGAGAGAGTTTCTTGGTTACTGGTGGGAGAAGAACAAAGGAGAAGGGAGCAGCAACTTCAGAGGGGTTGCCATGAGGATGGATGTATCCGTGAGGATTTTTAGGCTCTGAATACCATGTAGAAAATATGGGGTAACAAGGATGTCTCCCTAGGTTGTCCTTGGTTGCATGTTATAGGAGTTGAGGAACAGCCCCTCAACGTGGCTCTTACACAAGTGAGGAGTACATTAGTTGTAGCCTAAAGACTAAGGTCTATGATAGACCAATACTTAGTCATTACATTCATCAATATGCCTACACACGCGCTAATACATGCTATTTTCTAACTATTAGAAGACAAGCTTAATAGATCATCCGTACAACGGTTAGTCTTTCACTTTCCTTCAAAGCATATATTTTATTAGTATATGGGTCCCACCACCACATCCACCATCTTCCTCCTCTTTCTCCAGCTACTACTCCAGACTTCAAGATATTGCTTCTCGTCCCGTGCGTGCCATGGAGGCACTGATGCTCTTGCTAGCGTCGCGCGGTGGGCGAGTGGCAGGCTCGCACGTGCGGCTGAGCAACGCGTGCGTCAACCGGAAGCGGCGAGTGCGCGGGCTCGCGGCCGGGCGAGCAGCACATGACGGCGGCCCTGGCGTTGCTGCACCGCGCGACTGGCAGGCTCGCGTGTGCGGCCGGGCGGCGCGTGCGTCGACTGGAAGCGGCGAGTGCGCGGGCTCGCGGCCGGGCGAGCAGCGCACGACGGCGGCGGCGGCGTCGCGGCAGGCTTTGCACGGGCTAGCAGCGTGCTATGGCGGCGCCGCCGCGCCGCGGGCGAGCGGCGGGGGCGGGGGTGGCCGATAGCAGCCTGCGGCTGCGCGCGATGGCCGTGGTGCTAGGTGGCATGGAGCTCTTCGTCGCCTCTGGCACACAGCAAAAATCCCCCCATCTACTCTGATTCCGCGTGAGTTGTGAGCAGTGGAGAGAAGAGACGAACGGGC
The DNA here is from genome assembly GCA_038087645.1 of Saccharum hybrid cultivar R570. NCBI lineage: Eukaryota > Viridiplantae > Streptophyta > Magnoliopsida > Poales > Poaceae > Saccharum > Saccharum hybrid cultivar. The sequence continues at coordinate 2,183,728 of JAQSUU010000810.1, forward strand.
CTTTCCCTTTTGTTGATGCCGGCAAATGGTTCACAGGCGACAAAAAGGTTGTTGGCTCGTTAACCTCACGGGTTTTCCCTTTTGTCGATTATTCTGTTCGTCTAATTGGTTGCTCTGTGGCATCGCAGTTAATCCAGAGAAACCTAAAACCCTTCACGATCCTAGCGTACCACTCCGTGATGCTGTGAACAGGGACAAAATCACCGGAGGTAGTTTGGAAACCAAAGACTTCTACGTTGTTTGTCGAAATTTCCTGCCCTGGGATAAACCCAGTGTCAACTAGTGTTGTCTAATATGTAATGATGGTTAGTGTTAACATCAACCAATATCACCGCTTCTTGCATGTACTATTTGTCAAATTGAATAAGTATTGCAATTTTTTTTTCAAATGGCTGGCAAGAGTTGTCATAGTTTTATTAGAATAAACAAAACAACTCTTATTTTAAAGGAAAATCAGATCCAAAACCATAGTTGTCAGGACTGGACCGAACATCAATTCGCTGATTCATTAGTCTAAACATTAAGAACCGGTTAAACCGTCAGTTTGATAGTTTTAGGCTGGATGAATTGAACCGCCTACAAATACTTCAAACTAGAGCAATATAATGATATGCAACAAATAATTAGCAACGTATAGTTGATCGCATATTCAAATAAGCTGATAAAGAACATAATTATATGACCAACTTTCAACTAATCAAGCCTCAAGTCCACAATAGGTACTCCAAAATCAGCGTGTTGGTGGTCCTTAAATAATCCGGTCACCAAAAGATAATACAACGACAATATTTCATAACCTATCATAGGAAGATTGGTTTTAATTTAACAAGTTCCATAAGTCTTGCTACTCTAGTTGTTTTACTGGATATGCCTAAAACGCACATGAAAACATAATATATATGGAACACTTAAGAATCAGTGCAAAAAGGACTTGAATAGTAATTAAATATTCCTCGTTGCAAAACAATTAGTAAACGCTATAATAGAGCCTACTATTATGAAGATCTCATCGAGATAATAAAAAATAATATATTATTTGCTTAACTTAGAGCAAAATAATTAGTAAACGCTAAAATAGAGCCTACTATTATGAAGAGCTCATCGAGATAATAAAAAATAATATATTATTTGCTTAACTTAGAGCTTATATGAAAAAAATTATGAAAATAAAAAATTTAAAAGACAGCTAACCTTAGCTAGCCAAAAGTCAACACCAGTAGTGTGGCGGACCAGGCTGCAACGTGCAGCACACGTCCAAGGATGAATGCTCCGGTCGAACCACGAGGCGGACCCGCATGCAGTACACTTCCAAGCTCGAATTGCAGTGTGGTGGGGCATGCGGCAGCAGGGGGCACAGGAGCACACGTGCCACTGGCTCTGATCTGACCGCATTACATGGAACCGGTCGGTTCAGCTGGTTTGACCAATCCAATTATATGAAAGGTCTTTAAAGCAAATAAAACTGTTGTGGTCTCTGGATTAATCTTTTACTGATTAAACCGCTAGTCCGGTTTAGTTCTGATAAGTATGACCAAAACTCACACACCTAGATAAGAATGCAACACTAAATAAACATAATTAACCTAAAGAACCAAAATGGTGAGGAGAGGAGGGGGGAGGGAGAGGGGTGAATGAGTGCAAATCAAAATTCTTCGCATAACTTGGTTATATCCCAAATCGAACAAAAAAAACACCTCAAAACAATATAGAAATAACTCAAGACAATGAGAAACAGAGATAAGGGAAGAAAGGCTCAACATGACAGAGACCACACACTGGGGAAAAAAAGAGAACACTAGACAGTACGCAGGAAATGCACCGGACAATTGATTCAGCGCAATACTAGAGATGAAACAACTTCACCGGACGTTCCACATGAAAAAACTTTCAACACCGGACTGTCTGGTCGATAGAAAAGAGACAAGAACAAACAGAGTGTCCGACGATCCGTACATGCCAAGAAAAGCAAATATCGTACAATCACCAGTGGTCCGGTAAAGCACACGAGAACTTAGAGAAGCAAGTTCAGTGGAGTGCTCCAAAACTCAATCCATACTAGCTTGTTCAAAATAATTCAGATTAACCTGAGATTTTGGGCACCACTTTCGATTTCTAGCAGGGTTGCTCTTGGACCAAAGAATTCAACAAGGTATATGAAAGTAGGAGGTTTGCAATAGTGAACTTCAACCAAAGCTTGATATTACTTTTGAAGTTAAGGTATGTCTTGTTGTACTATTTTAATCAGGACATGCATTATGTTGTACTATTTTAATTGGGAGAGAAGCTAGGTAGCTATTTCAACAACCTGAAAACCAAACATATGCCCCTATCCTTGCCTACATTTGCTAGGCAAGGTTAGGCAATCTTACTTGGCTACCTTGTGTTGATAATGGAACCAAGCAACATAGGCTAGTCAGGTAAGATGCCTAACCTTGCCCAGCAAATGTAGGTCTGCAATCTTGTAACCTAGCGTGTTTTGGTGCCCTATATCAACACACACATGTGCCCACTATTGTGGTTGAACGCTTCGCCAATTCTTCTTTCACTCTGGACTGCACCACCTTAGGGCATCCTCCCTCCCTTAATGGTTTCTCCTGTAGCAGCACCCTTCTTCTGCTGCATCCACACATTGCTTACCATGTCTAGAGATGCCTCCTTCACTCCGCTATCTCTCACTCTTGCTTGCTTTTCTTATGGCGACGCTTGTAAAACAAGTTAACAGGAATTGATTCTTACTGGGTGTTTATATTAGTTTGGGTTTGGGTGTTTGTCAGATTGTTTTACCGACACTTGTAACAAGTTAACAGAGGGCATAGACAATATGAAAAGATTAACGTTCCAACGGCAATCCTTGCCCCCACATGCAATGGAAAATGGTACATAATGGATAGCAAGTTTGAATTGATGGTAGAAAAGGAAACCTTATATTTTCAGTAACATGTAACAGAAGAGTAACAATATGGTTAATTGCCAACTTTCATTTACATCCATCTTTGTTATGGTAATGCAACCTGGGAAACAATAATTTTCCATGTTCTCGAAGGTTTTATTAAGCTTTTGGAAATTGTCCTATTGCTCAATATTGTTTTTGTAATGGAATTCACCTGTTAGTTAACATATCTTGGTCTCCAAAGTCACATTTTTGTAAAAAAAGGTGGTCAAATGCCACAATATTATTGTAGCAGTTTAGCAGAACTTCCAAACCAATTGACGGTTGACCTAGGCACTGGTTGGGGGTGGTTGGATGGGGGAACTAATGTAGGCAAGTTGTAATACACAAAAACAGCAAACATAGCAGATACTTTGTATTTCTTCTTCTATTCCAGGGAATTTTGAATGTACTCAATGAAGATAAATACAAAAGATCTTTCCTCCACTCCGATACACCCTTCACATATCAGCATTATTTACTAATTACTGAGAACCTAACTCCATTGAAAATTGGACTCTAAAACCAAAATTCTAGAATCGATGTATTTGAACTGATCTTTCTTTTCATGGCAGCATGGAAACTACTGAATTCCAATTATTACTGGCGAGGTATTGGATCAGGGAGTGGTGGAAATGGGTCGTTTTTGGGCTTCTGTTCACCTGGCAGATCTACAAAAGCCAAGAGCAACGTATTAGCAAATATTAGCCAACTAGCATATGCCCGTCCGTTGCTACGGGAGCCTGGAAATTTCCAACGTAATAAAATATTAAAAATTAGTAGTTTAAAATCAACATACAAATAAATTTTAACTCAGCTCGACATCATACTATTTTGAGCCACATTCAATTAAAGAGCATCAATTTTAATAATAGTGTCAAACCAAATACTGATAGATAATCTGGCCAAAGACTACCTCTTTCATAATTTTTGGCCGTGATGTGGCTAAGATATTCTCGTACAGATGAAGGAATCAGACACCGCCTGTAACACCTCAAGTGTTTAGCTCCATAATTGCATTGCATTTGCATTTGCATAAGCATAAGCATGCATCATTCATGTTTGTTATTTCATGTGATGCAACACATGTGATAGTTCTGGGGTTTATTTGAATTATTTCATGAAGTATTTGATAGTTGGTGTAACAAAAAGGTAAGGTAGCCAATCATGACCTACAACACCTTAGTTATACTTAGGGTAACATTTGGAACAAGGTTCATGTTGACCAAAATTACTAAATTGCCCTCCAAGAGAAGTTTGACCACCATTTGACCCTAGAAGGCCCTAGTTTGACCAATTAAAAAGTCTAATTTAGAGACCTTGCATGGAAGAGCACCCTTAAGCAAAGTTGTAAAGAAATTCATGGGGAACAAAAGTCTCAATATGACCATCTCATGAAATTGACCCTAACATGCTCAAAAGTGGCCCACAAGTCAGTTAGAGAGGTAGCTCCAAGACTTAGAATTTTTCTAAGTCTGGAATCTGACCCTACAGTTTTACTGATGCCTACTTTAGGAGCTTTTAGTTTGCAAACCAGGCCAAACCAGTCTTTGAGCCAATTGACAAAGTTGTTGTCCACACATAGCTCTACAACATTGTCAATATCACCATCACCTGGTTCTCAATGTTTAGGAGATATAGTGTCAAGAAGTTAGGGTTTCAGTCGGCATTGTCTCTGAAACTGCATTTCAGTTTCAAGGGGCACCACTTTGGAGCTCTGTAGTTTCAAACCTAGGCCGAACCAGCCCAAACTCCAATTGACAAACTTGTAGACCTCATGTAGCTCTACAAAATTGGTGTAATCATCTTCGACTAATTCGAACCGGTTTGGGAGATAATCATCGTGGAAGTCGCTCTGTCAGTCGGTCAGCGATGTCACCATTCAACCGATTCAGTTTCATCAGTCGGGGGAGTGGCCGACCGGCCACAGGCCGTCGTCGACGCGTGGAGGCGCGGTGGCGCCCGTACGCCGGCCCTGGCCCCACCAGTCAGGCCGCGACGCCTTCAAGACGCCACGACGCGCGAGCCGGCCTCCATTCCTCCGCCCCTCTCTTCCAGTTGCCAAGAAACATCGAAACCGAGCCGCCATTGCCGTTCTTCTCCGGCGAGCTCAAGCGCGAGCTACACCGCATCACCGGCCGCCAGACCTCGCCGCTCCCTCCGCCTCACCACCCTCCATCCCCTTGACCCACCGAAGCCCGCGATTTGACTCAAGGTGAGCCGCATTGCTTTCTTCCCCGTCTCCGAGAGGTCGCCGGAGCCCGCCATGGGACCTCACCGTGGTCGGGGTGCTTCGAGTCTCTCTCCATCCTCCCTTCCTATCAAAATGGATCCGCCTAGCTTCGGTGAAGCTCGTACCGAGCCTAGACCGCACCGTGCATCCTCACTGGCGACGGTGCGCCGCCACCGGACATCACCGGCCGCCGCTCGCGGTGACAAGCCCCTTCCACCCCATCCCCATCCATTCCACGAGCACCAATCGATGCACTGGGTGACGGAGAACACGAGGCGGTGCTCAATTGGCCGAGCGAGCTCTTCTCCGGCGAGCTCGAGCTCGTCGGAGCTCGCGGGTCTCCGCCTCCCCTACCTCCGGTCACTGACCGCGGGGGCCCGCCCGTCAGTGTCGCGCGTGGGCGGGAGCGCTGAGCGGGCCGCGCGCGCGAGTGTGTGGGCCGAGTTTTCCGGGCCGGCCCAGTTCATCCGAAATGAAATTCATTTTTATTATTTTGTCACTGATTTTTGTACAAGTTGGAAAAATATAGATCTAGGGTTTTAATGATCCAAAAATCATGAGATAAATTTTGTTAGGATCTACATGATGTGTAGTATTTTAGAAAAATATGGATCTGGCATGAGATGTTTAAATTCTGTAAGAATTTAATAGATCCTTTAAATGTGTTTTGGAATGCATGCAAATTTGTTAAATTTATAACTTGAGCTGTAGTGTTACATACATCATGAAATTTGGTGGGTAGGTTACTCTATGCTAGCCCTAGCTCTGGTAAAAATTTGGGCATCAGTGCTTAAGTAATTTCCAAGTTATAATGCTATCTTGTTATTCTAGGAAATACTTAAATGAATTGTTGTAAGTTTTCTACATGTGCAATGTTCATATAACTTTTTGGAGAATGTCTTGGTACCCTAGAGTGTCCAGGAAAATTAAGAAATCTGTTATTTGACACTTTTTACTATGCTTTGTTATTTATCCAAAAATCAGCCTTTTGGGCTTGTGAATTTTGTTCAGAGAATTTCTGTGAATAAATTGAGTTCAAAATTTTACAGTAGTCCCTTTTTGGGTCAGAGAGTCCCCTGTAATTTTTGTAGAATTTTAGGAGCAGTTTTACATATATGTTTGAAATTCCACTTAATTACTTAAGTAAATTAAGTAATGAGTTTAAATAAATATTCTAGGTGGGCACACCTTACTTTCTGGTGTTTTTGTGACATTTGTGAACTTGTAGTAGTATTAGTTTGGTCGTAGAGAATGTTTGTCACATCAATAAATATTTAACCTTTACAATTTTAGGTTTTCTGGACAGCTGATAGTAATTCTAGGTTTAACCTTGGATAAATGTGGTTGCTGAAAAACTTGTAAATACTAAAGTTGTAGTAAAACTTGTAAATGAGCTTGTGTCAAAATTTGGGAGCATTTGGCTTAGTAGTTTGAGAGTTACTGTTGTTTAAAGTGGCAGTTCAAAATCTGCTACTCTCTGTTTTGAGAGGACAGATTCTGGAACTTGTGAAGTTTAACATGGAAAACTTAGGAGTTTGGAGTTGAGGTCTGAAAATGAATTGTAGTGCATTTCTTAGGCTTTCCAGATTGTCTTAGATCATATCTTTTGGAATTGTAAATCTCCAGTTGTGATAAAAACAAGTAGCTGCTGTCCAGGATGCTTACTGTGGTGTTTTGCTGATTGATATGGTGTAATATCCTAAGACATGCTACTTTTGTAATTGTTAGGTGTTAGGGCCTTAACTGAGGATGAGCAGCTTTATCTTAGGTTAAGTAGATTAGGTGAGTACTTCTCTACTGGAGAAGAGATTTGCACGTACTAATAAAATAACTTGAATAGAGTATTTTATTTCTGAAATGCATTTCATTCCGAGCATGTTGCACCCATTTATGCATCCATTATATTTATTGTGCATTCATGCAATAGGTGCACCGGAGGGGGTAACTCTCCTCGAATTCGAGCCTGTGATTCCGGAGGAGGACCAGGAGCAGCAGGAGCCCGAGGATCCAGCAGGCGAAGGAGTGCCCGCAGACGACCTTCCTGAGTGTCCAGACCACCGGCCCGCAACCTTTCTGAAAGGCAAGCCCCGGTGCATGCTGAACCTACTGTTTTATAAATTAATCTTGAGTACTTTTAATTGTTTAATGCATTAAGTTGTAGGAGTTATATGGAAACACTTGTTGCATTATACCTGTCCTTGTCCAGATATCGTACTTAATCCTATATTAGGTTTAGGCACGTGTCAATGCTTAGCCCTGCTTAGTACGGTAGAAGTCGGGTGATTTCCGGTCATCCGCGAGATGTAGGAAGGAGTCACGAGTGGCTTTATGGCTATCGTGGATGGAACTATGCTTAAAAATGAAATTTAGACCGGGCGGGAGTTCGATAGTACAGCCGCAAGACACTTCACGTCTTGGGTGTGGAGCTATGCCCGTCTGAGTCGTTTAAGGACCGATTCGTTGTACGTCCTTGAGTCATGTTGAACGCTGGCAGGGGCCTGCGCGGTGAGTGTTAGAAATACCCCTCCAGCTGGATAGGAATTCGATTCGAATCGCCGTCGCTCCCGGTTAGTGAGCACTTGACTTGAGCAACGGCAACGTAGAACTCATTAAATGAACTGGTGGTTAAGGGAATGATACAATGTTGCCATAATGATATACCTGCTATGGATATAATAATAATGTTGTTTGATTATAATCAAGTGCATGTTTAGTACAGGTGCTAAGATAGATGACAGGTAAATGCTAAAAATAACTGCTAGTACAGGTTATAAGAGTTTCAATTACTTATGCCTTTATACAAAAAGGTTATGTCAGCTAGCCTCTTGTGTAAGCCTTGCATAATCCTTGGTGTCATCTTATTTCTGGTTTTCGACGGGTAAGTCTAGCTGAGTACATTCCAGTACTCAGGGTTTATTCCCTCCTGTTGCAGATGACATGCTTTATCAGGGATTCTGCAAGACGTGTCTCCACCCTGCGGGTGATGATGACTAGATCACAAGGGCATGATCGTCTTTATGTACTTTCCTCATGCTTTTGCGGGATGTCGATCATCCAGACTGGCAGTATTTAATTAACTAGTGTGTGTGTTATGCTTCCGCTACTTTCAAACTTGGTTTGTAATAATTGCGACTCCGTTTATGTAAACTTATTCCAGAACTACTTGTGAAATGTATCGTATGATGTTGTATGTTGAATGATGCGATCCTGGTTGTAAGCAAGTTGGTTTGAAATCCTTCGTGGTTTCGATTGACTACCGGGATTATATGGGCTCAAGTTCGAAAATTTGAGCGCCTCGGTGCTTGTTTTTGTACTTGTGCTCTTATAATTTGGTCGGTTCTGTTACACCGCCGATCTAACTTCAACTTATTGTTGCATAGTAAATACTACTGTTATAATTTATAAATAAACTAAACTGCAGCCTGCAGAGACGTCTTGAGTAAACAAAGGCTTCAATATTTACATTCACACGCAATTCACATGAATAAATACATAATTGTGCATTCATAAATTTTACACCAGGTACACAATATGCTGAAAACAAAAGGAATTATAGAGATATTACAAACACTCACTTTCCAAACTACTTTGTGCAACAGCAAAATTCCAAGACACAACACGACCGATGGCGGGTCCATTACCCAATTAAGCATTACGGAGTAAAAATCAATTCTCAACTCAACTCTACCATATAAACCGGGGGTTTACAAATGCGGTTAAAATAGTAGAGGCTAACAGAATGCTCTCATAGTGTGAACAGTGGTACAGGGCCTTGCTGTCAGAGTATCAATGGTCTCATAGTATCATTTTAATTAAACAGGTAAGGTCATTGCCCCATGTTTCATTTGAGAGTTTGCTGGTTTACTGATCTTTACTTTTGTCTCAACCTAGATACCTTAGCAGCACATCAGTTAATCCTGATATACATGAAACTAAAAAATGATAAATCTAACCTCAAATATCCCAGCAGCAAGGCAAACACGCTGGTCGTCTTGACTCGACCAAAATCAAGATTATAATGGACAACACCAGTTCACTATCTTGTGTAAAAAAGCAATGGACTCCATTACAACAATCTGAAAGCCAAAAAGAAATAATGGATCAACATATAGTGTTCGAGAACTGCATTAAATGTTTTCTGATTGCCCACAGGAGACAGAAATCTCTACTACTATAGATGGTTGTAAGAGTGGTGTTTCAAAATTGCATCAAACCTGATTGCATGCCACACGCAACACAACCATGGCTACATTTCGAACTTCCTCAGTGTCAAGAAGAAGGCAGGTCTAAGGATTCCAATCTAACCCAAAAAAAAAATTGTGTATAACAAATAAAATTGGGATCAATGGTGCCCCTAAATTTCCATAACCATGCATTTATGGATCAAAGAAAATAGCTAAAAACTCCCTCTGCAGTGTTGAACCAAAAGCATGAAGGGGCCATCAAGGACGATGGCTTGCATGTTTCCAGCACCCTACAGAGGAACACCTCGATCCTGCAGGTGTTCATGTCAATATGTTGTCCAAAAGGAACTGCAGTTACTGATCCTTCAGGTCTTGTGTTAGAAAATTCAATCATTTTATTAGCACTATATGATGTAAACACTGCAAGTGATTACACATTTTAATTGTTTGTACCACAAAAGTTAAAAAGAGTTAATAACTTTAGATTCAAACAAGACCTAAAACCCCAATAAAATCAATGAGTCAAAGGAAAAAAACGATGAAAGGAAAATTGGCACGGTTATTGAGCTCTGTGGTTGGAGCAATCTTGCACTCTCTAGGGTAAGTTCTTCCTCTTTCTTGTATCCAAGATTCTGGAAAATTTACAGGTACAGGCCCAAAACCAAACCTTGCACAGGCTTTGCAGAACGCGGCCTCTTCTGCGGCTGACACGGGATCGTCAAACTGTGCATGTCTTAGTGGTGTTGTTCCAGCAGATTCCCTATAACCTTCATCAGTGGAAACAACATCAGACATGTCCATCAAATAACCCTGCTGTTTTAGTGTAGATTAATATCTCATATATTTTAATCAGAGAACTATGAATTAGCCCTGTATATAGTTTACTACACTTACCAAAGACCTGTACAATCACAAACTGCAATGGAAACAAGGGCTACATGTTGTGCTATCTCTACAATTCAGTAAGCTTGAGTTGAAAAATCAATAAGGGCTTAGAAGTGTGCCACTAAAATCTTGCAGTACATGGCTAAAGAATATATCAAAGACTCTACATGTGGGCTTAAGGTTGGAAATCGTTTCTTAACCATACTGCTATGGATAAGCATGCCAGTGAGCCCTCAGATAGTTTAGATGGTTTGACACTTTGACAATCACGTCAGCTTAGCAGCTTCTCAAAAGGGCTGTTTGCAAAACATCCTGAGCAAACCATAGCAGCTAAAAAAGAGTGCATTCTAGATTGTCATGTACATCTTTTAAAATAAGAAGTGAGTTGTTTCAGTCCTTGCAATTCCAATGAAATATGCATGCTTGCAAGAAAATTGAGGATTAGTCACAACTTGCATTTGCAGAAAGTGGGGAAGTTTTAGACTAATCTTACGAACCTTCTCACCTAAAGAAATTTTTCTAGAATTAGAATTGTAAGAGCAGATAAATGTGCACATGCAACCACAGGCAATCAATAAGAGAAGGCATCTCACCCATGTGTTGTTGCAGCAGAAGGGAGTCGGCGATGGTCTAGGCAAAGGCGGCCCTGGCTGGGGTGCGCTTTTGGATCCTCATGGCCCCTCCCGCCCCGGTGTACCTGCTCCGGAGATCGCGTTGTGTTGCCCCGCTAGACGGTGGCCGCTTCCCTTCCCATGCGTCTTGAGGACACCTACAGCCTGGCCCTTGCCTCGACGCCACACTACATGCGCTAGATTTGGTCTGCGCTTCCTATCGATGCCAGTCAGATGGAGGGAGCTGCTTGGTGCCCGGGGGGAGGTGGGGCATTGGGAGGAGGCAGGGGTCGAGCGGGACAGCAGCAAGGGTCGGCGGGGCATGGAGGAACGGCAACGGCGTGACGGGACAGGGGTAGGCCACCGGCGTTGGCGTGATACGGGGTTGCAGGGTGTAAGACCCGTGGCCGCCGGTGATCGCCGGTGACATGAGAGAGACAAGGATGGCACGCCGGATTCAGCCAACGGAGCAGAGGAACCTCTCGCTCGAGTTTTATTGTCTTAGTAATAATAAATTCGATGTCTTGCTTATAGCAATAGTTTAGAATATAAGGCACTGGGCCGACTAACTAGATGACCCCACAAGTCATACTGTAGCTATTACATAAATGATAGGATTACGTCTTCTCCTCTGAGCCGCGTACTACTCTCCGTCTTCAACCTTGTGTCCGTGACATCCACCTCCTCCCCCCCCCCCCCCGCCGAAGGCTCTGCTTGACCCCAAGCAGGCGCCAGTGGGAAGCGCTTGCGAACGACATTGTAGTCTTCCCAAGTGGCAGACAAAGCTGGTAACCCTGTCCATGTGAGCAATACCTAAGGAACAACATTGTTACCTTTCTTAACCAGGCGACATTCCAAGATGTGTTCTGGGATAGCAGCGGTTGCCTCTAGGTCTGTGACAGCAGGTAGAGTAGAGTACACAGGTGTATAATCCTGGTGAAATGCCTTCAGCTACGAAATGTGAAACACAGGGTGTATGGCACTGTCAGCAGGTAAGTGCAAACGATATGCCACAGGTCCAATCCATTCTAGAATTTTGTATGGCCCAAAAAACTTGTAAGATAGTTTGGGAAAGGGTCTGTTGGCCACTAAAGATTGGGTGTATGGCTGAAGGCGCAGCAACACAGAATCTCCCACACTGAATTGTTGATCAGTTCGATTTTTGTCTGCAAACACTTTCATCCTGTTCTGAGCTTGCTCTAGTCTGGTCTTCAGGACTTGAAGATGGAGTGCTCTATTCTCAATGAGTTGAGTGATTGAGGTAGAGGTATCAGGTGATGGTGTTGCTGCCACTCCCAGATCAGGATCATAACCATAGAGAGCCTTGAAGGGAGAACAACCGATTAAGGTATGAAAGGAGAAGTTGTACCACAGCTCAGCTAATGACAGCCAGGCTTTCCATGTTTTTGGTGAATCTTGAATAGAGCATCTCAAATACATTTCTAGGCACTAGTTAACTCTTTCAGTTTGACTATCTGATTGTGGGCAATATGCTGTACTCAGATTGAGGTTGACTTTATAGAGTTTGAACAGCTCTTTCCAAAAGGAACTGACAAAGATTGTGTCTCTATCTGAGACAATGGACTGAGGCATGCCATGAAGCTTCACAATGTTATCTAGGAACAACTGAGCAATAGAACTGGCAGTTTATGGATGCTTGACTGGAATGAAATGGGCATACTTACTGAGTCTATCCACAATTACCATGATCACAATATAGCCCTCAGACTTTAGGAGGCCCTCAATGAGTCCATGGACACATCTTGCCAGACCCCTGCTAGAATGGGTAAGGGCTGCAACAGTCCAGCTAGGTGGGTATGCGAATGTTTTGCATGCTGGCATACATGGCACTATTTGATGTAACTTTCAATGTCAGTCTTCATGCCTTTCCATTCAAAATGTCTCTTCATTCTGTGATAGGTGGCATTGACACCAGAATGGCCTCCTAGAGCACTGGAGTGGCATGCAACTATTAATTTTGTTTGGAGTGCTGAGTTGTTACCTATCCAGATGAGCTCATTCTTCTTGATCAGTCCTTGGTCCAGCCTGTATCCCTTGTCATCAGGACTATGAATAGCCAATTGACTGAGGAGTTGTTGAGCATGTGGATCAGTTCTGTATGAGTTTAACACTTCCTGTATCCATTGTGGTTGCACCATAGAAACAGCTTGGATGGCAAACATGTGAGCAACCCTGGACAAGGCATCTGCAGCCATGTTATCCTTGCTGTTTCTATACTTGATTTTGAATTATAGACCTATTAGCCTGGTCATGGATTTTCTCTGCATGTCAGAGTGAAGATTTTGCTCAGCTAGGTAGGCTAAGGATCTATGATCAGTCAAGATGATGAACTCTTGTCTTTGTAAGTAGCGCCTCCACTTTTCCACAGCCATAATGAGTGCCAAAAACTTTCATAGATAGACAACTGTCTGTGCTTCTCCCCTAGGGCTTTGCTAAGATAAGTAATGGGCTGATCAGCCTGCATCAAGATGCTCCTACTCCATTAGAGCAAGCATCTATTTCAACAGTGAACTGAGCTTGGAAATTTAGCAGGGCTAGAACTGGTGTTGTAGTCATTGCCTGTTTCAGCTGATGAAATGTTGTGTTTGCTTGTTCATTCCACTGGAACTGCTTTTGCCTGAGTAGTAAGGTGAGTGGTTTAGCAATAATTCCATAGTTTCTCACAAACTTTCTGTAATAACCAGTGAGACCCAGAAATGCTCTAAGCTCTGTGAAAGATGTAGGGACCGACCACTGGAGCATGGCTTGAGTTTTTTATGGGTCTGTGGACACCCCTTGATTAGATATTATGTAGCCCAAGTATTCTAAGCTACTCTTGGCAAAAGTGCATTTGCTTGCTTTGAGATACAACTGATTAGCTCTGAGTATTTCTAGGACTTGCTGTAAGTGCTGGACATGAGTTTGCATGTTTCTGCTATAGATGAGAATGTCATCTAAAAACACTAACACAAATTTTCTGAAGAATGGTTGGAGAACTTGATTCATAATGCATTGGAATGTAGCTGGGCATTGGTTAACCCGAAAGGCATGACCTTGATGTGTCTTGAATGTTGTCTTATGTTCATCTGCAGGTAACATTCTTACTTGGTGATATCCAAATCTCATGTCAAGTTTGGTGAACACTTTGGACCTAGCTAGCTCATCCAAGATTTCTTCAATGATTGGCATTGGAAATTTGTTCTTGATGGTTATGGCATTCAGTTTTCTGTAGTCAATGCAAAACCTCTAGCTTCCATCCTTCTTCTTCACCAATAGGACTGGGGAGGCAAAGGGACTATGACTATGAGTAATCAGTCCATGCTCTAGCAGCTGCTTAACTTGCCTCTCGATTTCTGTCTTATGTTGTGGAGAGTAGTGGTAAGGTCTGGAGTTAATTGGGATTGCCTCTGGATATAAAGGGATTGCATGATCATAACTACGTGGTGGTGGGAGTGTTTCTGGATCATTGAAGACATCTGCATACTGATGTAATAATAGTTGAATGTCGTCATTGTCAGCTGTGGGTATGGAGCCAGTGTTGCTTGGTGGGTTTTTGTTGATATCTAAGATCACATAAGCCCAAATGTCATTTTCCTAGGTTGATTTGTAAACTTGCTTTACTAAAATGTTGTTCACTTGCATTGTAGGTAGTTTGAGCCCTTGCAAAATAACCTTCTTGCCTTGATGTGTGAATGTCAATGTTTTGGCCACCCAATCACATTGCATTGGACTGTGTTCTTGCAACCAGTCATAGCCTAGAATTGCATCATAGGGCAGGAGGTCCAACACTATCATATCTGATGTGAATGTATGTCCCTGAATGTACCAACTCAGATTCTGTACCTTTCTTGCTGTTGTCATCCACTGCCCATTGGCCAATTGAACACGTTGTTTATCCATTGACACTGTAGGTAGCTTGTTGATCTGCACAACATGAGTACAAACAAAGCTATGTGAGCTTCCAGTATCCACCAGGGTGAGCATGGTTTTGTTCTTCACTGTTGTCTTGAGTTTGATGCAGTCTTTAGACTCAGTGCCAACAAAGGCATTTAAAGATAGCTGATTGAAATCTTCAGTCAGTAGCTCATCAATGGCCATCTCATTGAGAAGGTCCTCAATGATCTCTTTATCAAGATCATTAACAACCAGAGCATTAATTTGAGGTTTGTTTCTTTTTTTGCAGATCTCAGCATGTCCAGGCTCTAATTTTTCTCCATAGTGATAATAGAGATTGTTGGCCTTTCGATAATCTCTGAGTTGTTTGTCTCTCCACAAAGTGCCATATGTATTGATGGGTCTCTGGTCTTGCTTCTGCTGTGGCCGAGCTTGGTTAGGAGTTTTCTGATACTTGAGCTTGCTCCTTTCCAACTAGCGCTGTTGAATCTTTGCAATAGTTGTAGCTTTCTTGACAGTGGTGGGTGTGTGAGGCTCCACTACTGCTCTAATGTCATCCCTCAGGCCATTAACATAGGTTGTGGCAAAGAACAGCTCATCGACATTGGTACTGTGCATTGACACCTCAAATTGGAGAGCTTGGAACTGAGTGGTGTACTCCTCAACTGTGTTTGTTTGTTTCAAACTGAGCATCTCATTAACTGCTGATCTATAATCATCAGATCCAAATTCCTCATGCACAACAGAACAAAATTGTTTCCAGGTGAGGTTCCTATGAGTTTGCTTGTAAGCTTGCCACCGCTTTGCTGCATTGCCCTGCATATGCATAGCTGCTGTTGTTACCCATAGTTTGTCAGGGATGGTATAGATGGTGAAGTAGTTTTCACAATTGTCAAACCAGATTTTTGGGTGTTCTCCATCAAAGGTTGGGAATTGCATCTTTGGTAGGGAGTGATGTGGGATAGTATCTTTGGTATGTTGCTCATTGTAATGCTTGTGTGGTTTAGAAGATGAAGGCTTGGTGGTGTGCTTGCCCTTGGCAAAGACATTCTGGAAGCCATCTTCCTCTTCTTCAAACACCACTGAACCAGAGTCATCACTGAAAATCTGATCTCCCTTGTCAAATTGCTGCAGTGTCAGCTGGGCCACAGCTTGGCCATTTGCCTTGACTTGCTGGGATATGAAATCTTGTTGTGCAGCAAATTTGTCTACATTCTGATTACTAGCCATCACCTGTTTCTTCAAATCTTGTTGTGCCAGTTGATGTCATTCATCCTATCAAACAATAGATCCACACTCTCCATCATCTGATCCCATTTGGACTTATCATCATCACCTTTCTTTGACATTTGTTCCAGCAAGATTTGTGTTTGCTTGGATGGTTTGACTGCTGCCGTTGCGGCACTCTGTGGAATACTTGAGGAATCCACGGTGAAACAACAGGTTTGGCCCAAACCTCCCCTACTGCGTGTTTCACCAAAACTCAACTCCTGGAAGTAAGGCAGGATCGAGGGATTTTACACTGAGATGACACTCCGCAACCCAAATCCACGGATACTTCCTCGCTAGCGCCACCGCACCACTCAAGCACGACCGAATTCCGGAATTTTACGTGTGGACAGATGTCGCGCAACCCTTGTTTGTCGCCCAGGTGTGCTAGATCAAAGAAAGGTGAGCGAAATTGTGGAGCTCATAGTGGTTCACGCCGCCGAACCCTAGGTGTCGGTGTAGTCCCCCAGTCGGTGTAGTCGTAGCCAAAGTCGGAGGCGAGGATGACGTGCCCACGCTCCGCACCCGTCGCACCGCCGCCGTGCGCCTGTGTTCGCAGTGGATGCGAACCCCGTCACGCCGCCACCGTGCGCCGAGTCACTCGCCAGATCTGGTCGACCCAACAAGTAGTCCCACCACACCGCCGTCGTGCGTCTCTGTGGTTGGTGGATCGGAGCGATCCAGCAAGTTCGAAGTGGTAAATTGGGTGGGATAGGGTAGGGATCCGAGGAACGACCGCCGTTGATACCACCTGTAAGACCCGTGGCCGCCAGTGATCACCGGCAACATGAGAGAGACAGGGATGGCACGCCGGATTCGACCAACGGAGCAGAGGAACCTCTCGCTCGCGTTTTACTGTCTTAGTAATAAATAATTCGATGTCTTGCTTACCGCAATAGTTCAGAATATAAGGCACTTGGCCGACTGACTAGATGACCCCACAAGTCATACTCTAGCTATTACATAAATGATAGGATTACGTCTTCTCCTCTGAGCCGCGTACTGCTCTATGGCTCTCCACGTACAGCGAACAAAATACAGAAACGGAACACGGACAGAGGGAAGGAAGTTATTCTTCCTCCTCCGTATCGAGATCATCCTCAGATTATCCCTGTAATTGCTCACGTCGCCGATTTGATCTCGTCGGCGGCCATGGGTGTGACATAGGGGTGGGGCTGCGGCATCGGCTGGGGAGGGCGGTAGCGGGGGCAGACAGCGGTGAAGCCCGCTGTCTTTTTTTCTTGGCTGCAAGCGATGGTTGGGCAGGGAGGGCGTGGGGGCGGTGGGGACCATATGTCAGCGCAAAATTGAAGGGAGTGCCCCAGCTTCACCACGCCAATGAACGGGTCTAGTTTACTCTTTTTAGGAGCAGAGATATGCATGTCCGCGCGTCAAGAAAACCAACGAGAATGAGGGAAGCGATCTGCCTAGTATTGCACAATTTAGGGTGTACGGTATCTGATTTCGTGGTTGGAGGAAAATCTAGTGTTGCACAATTTCGGTTGTACGACACCTGATTTTGTGAAAGGACGAAAATAAGACGTTTTGCAATTGGAGGAAAAAAAATCAGACAAGGACAATAGTTGATGGGTAAATAAGACGTTTTGCGATTGGAGAAAAAAAAACAGACAAGGACAATAGTTGATGGGTCAAATGGCATTGCACAATTTAGGGTGTCCGATATCTGATTTATGCCCTGTTTGAATTCATTATCCGATAATAGTTAGCTGGCTAATACCTTATTATCTGATTTGTTCTAACTAGTGGGATAGTTGTTATCTAAAAATTCAGCTAACAATTAGCTAATCTATTTATCTATACATGTTTGGATCCGAAAGAGATAATTATTAGCAGATAGCTACTATCTATACGGATCCAGACAATGCCTTAGATCGGGGTGTACAATACCTGATTTTGCCTTTGGAGGAAATTTAGACGTTTTGCGATGAGAAAATAATCAGACTAGGACAATAGTCGATGGGTCTAATGGACTTTTTCCTTTTATCAATCTGGCCACGCAAACCCAACCGCCGGCCCATATGCACAAGTTGCACGATATAAAAATATTACTGCTCCCAGCTTCACGAGAAACAAGATCTAGTTTATAACTGGAAAATGTTTCAAAAGCATATGGGATTTGTTCCAATAATACGAGGGAACCCAAAACTTCGGCTACTGGAACATTCAAAATATACCATGAGACAATAATTTTCCATAGCTAGAACAATCAAATATGATATGGAACAATCACCCTGTTCGGCAGGCTGTTTCAGCACGGCTTATCAGCCGTGGTACAGTGTTTTTCTCTCACAGCAAAACAGCCACAGCCGGCTTATAAGCCGCAGAAACAGCCTGCCGAACAGGGTGAATAAATCTCACCATTGGAACAACCAAATATAATACTGAACAATAAGCTCTCACTGCTAGAACAATCCAAAATATACCATGGAATGATAAATTTTCATATGGAAGAATATATTTTCACTACTAAAACAATGCATAATGTACTACAGAACAATAAAGTTTCACTACAAGAACCCAAATAGGAACAATGAATACATAGAAATAATGCAAGCTGCTATTCGGAAAATGGTAGACATAGTCGTGAAGTATTCCAAACGGGAAGGAAGCTAGTTCGTGAAACCGGAGTGGCAGTGATCTCAGCTAGCTATAGCATATCGCAGTCACTTCCACTGGACACTGAAGGTTAAGTTTCAACCTCCTCTATTCTAAAATTGACTCCAAGCATTCTAAACCTTAGATCTCAAATGCATAGGCACCAAGACTATTAGACTCCGGTTAGTAAAATGGCGCAGTTTTGTAAAGTTCTGTGTTTCTTTTTTCGTTGAACCTGCATTTTTTCAGTATTACAAGACTCCCCTTTTCCAATTTCTGTCAAAATCAATATATAAATAGCCTACAATGTTGATAGACAAGTACTCCCTCATTTCAAATTATAAGACGTTTTAACTTTTCTAGATATACATTGCTTTTGCTATGCATTTAGATATACGATGTCTACATACATAATAAAAGCAATGCATCTAGAAAAACCAAAACGTCTTATAATTTGAAATGGAGGGAGTATATGAAATTAAAACAAATGGTAGTAAACCATGCTCAATATGCTAGTTAAGGCATATATACAACAGATCAGCAGAAATTCTCGTGGATGGGATGAGCTCAGAGGTTAATATGCCAATACAGTAGCAACAGAGTGGAGGGCTAGAAAACAAGTAAAACAGAAAATTAAATGCATGTCATCATATGAAGGCTTTTAACTAGAAAAATCACTTCGATTCACTGCTTCCATATCACAAATCTTATGAAGGCGCTAGCTATAACATTTGTCTTAGACATAATCCTCTTGTGTAGTTTAAAACAGCATATGATTAGCAAATTGATCTGTCATTTGAAATATTTCAATTACAAAGAATGACAAAAGGACCTTAGAAGACATTCTATAGCATCTAGCATTAGTAGATTACTATTAATTGGCATTCCAAAACCAGACATGAGCACAACATCTGCAAGGTTATCCATTTTGAGAACACGAAGGAAATAGGACAACCCACAGTACAAAATAAATTCTAAAACATCTAGGTCAACAGTGTGTATCAAGGATAAATCAAGCACATGGAACTTATAAGACAAGTGGAAGTATTACTTCCTTCAAAAGAATCCAGTATATCTCATACATGTAAATTCACCTGGTTGAAACAAGATGCAGCCCGTGTACACATACAGATCCACGTAATATGCAGGGTTGCAAAATCCTTAGAGCTGTCTAACTATGGTATGACCAGGCTCAAACATTCATTCAGACAGTATCCATGAACTAAAATGCTGCCCAAACTCAAAACTGTTTCCTTTTGCTCCTAAACAACTTGTCTCTTTTGGAGTACACATAAAAGAAACCAAAAACAAACACTCCAGACATGGAAACAGAGACCCATGGGAATGGTGGATCTTTGAAGCAAACCAGTGAAGCCTCCAGCTCCTGTGATGCCTGATACACCAATGAGTGAATTTCATACAGATCATGGTCTGAAGACCTCAAAAAGTACATTGCTTTGTCATAGTCCAAGCGTGACATGGCTGAGACCACCTTCTCCAGTTTATACGTGAGCAGATTCCACCTCTGAATGAATTCAACATGCCTTTTCTTTCTAACAAGTATTTTCTCCCCGCCATGCGCCACCATCGACTCCAAAATATCTATTGTGCTGGTGATTGTGTAGTTCAGGGTTGTGAGAAGAACATTCCTACGAGCTGCATCTTTCTGCACAAAAGACAGTGATTTGGTCTCTGAAAAAGGACCAAATGGTGTATGTCCAGTGCTCCAAGTGTAATCAACAACCGTGGCGTTATGCTCAGGGCTCCATGACAGATGCGTGGGTGAAACCCCCCACATGCTCTGCAGAACTGAGCCGATGATTGGGCGCTCAAGATTTCTAGTCATTGTAAGCACATGTCGACCATTACAGGTGTAGTCACTTACTGTTTGTGAGCTCCTCGTCCTCACAGCAACCACCATATCCCCAAATGCCACTGCCTGGTGGTACCTATCCAGTGGCAAAAGTTTATCATAATCCAAATCGAAAACAAAAACCGGCACCACCTTGTCATGTTCATAATTTTCGTGGACCCCAGCCAGACGATGTATCTCATCCGCCGAGTCTGACAGCACCTGCCTCAACCTCTTGGAGTCCAAGTATTCATTCACTATCAATGTGTAGTTCTCAAACAGGAACCTTGATGTAAACGAGTTTGTCGACCGGGCAATTGCGAATGAGCAAATTGGGCATTCAGAGTACTTGACCGTATGCATATCAAACTTCAAGCTCTGCCCACCATAAGGTAGATCCCCATCACGAATTGACTGTTCAATCACACGGAAATCAAGCCCATCTTCTTCCTTCCGGTCCCCATGGATGTGAATGAACCGAATAAGCAACGAGTTCTCATAATGCACTGGAATTCTGAGCGAAGGCACTAGCAAAGACTTGTAAGCACTGAGAACCAGCGAGGCAAGATCAGCGAGGAGAGCTTTCTCCGACTTGGGCCTGCCGTGAAGGGTGGCAAGAGGGTGGAACTCACCACGGGGGAGCACGCCATCGCCAGAGAGCGCCGGACCGTAGTTCACCGGACCAGCACCCAAGTCGATCCAAATGTACCGATCTTTACCAGCCCAGACGGGGCCGAGGCAGCGGGAGTACCCAGGCGAGGAGGCGTCAGTGCCGGAGGAGGCCGCGGTGTAGGCATACTGGCGCGGCTGCTTGCCAAGGTCGAGCAAGTAGATGTAGACGGCCTCAGCAGGGCCGGAGCCGGCGAGCGCGCGGTAGTCCTCGGCGACGAGATCGTCGACGAGCGAGTAGGGAACGCCGGAGAGCGCGTTATTGTGGAACGGCGCGGGGGACTTGTCGAGATGCGCGCGGACGGCGGCGCCAGCGCTAGAGGCGAGCTTGGACGCCGCGACGGGGCCGGTGACGTCAAGGTGGAGGGTGTGGGAGACCGCGAGACGGTGTGGGCGGCGGCTGGAGAGGAAGTGAGCTGAGGAGACGGCGGCGTTGACGAGGGAAGGGAGGGACCGCCCGGAGGAGGCCGGAAAGGAGGAGCCAGCGAGGCGGACGTGGACGGGGACGGTGGCAGAGAGGTTGAGAAGGAAGGAAGGGAGGAGGGAGGTCCGGGCGGAGAGCGCGCGCCGGAGGGCGGCCGGGAGGGCGGCGAAGGTGTCGTTGCCGGCGGACGGGTCGCGCGCGGCTGCCGACGCGAGGAAGGCGTCGAGACCCGAGAACGCCACCGCGGTGACCGCGGGGGCGAGCGAGCCGAGGAGGAGGAAGAGGAGAAGTAGGGTTTGGGTTGGGGGACGAGCCATGGTCGTCCGCCGGCCGGACGGAGAGGCGGAGGTCACGAGTTGAGTCGGGGGTTCAGAGTTCAGATCGATCTGGGATGCCGGATGCGAGAGGAGACTAGGAACTGCTAGGGTATGCAATGAGGATCTTCTGTGCTTTTTTTTTCTGTGTGTGACTGAGCTCTAGCCTCTAGGCATCCATGAATAACACCGTTGTATCTTTCGAGAGGCCTTAATGCATCTCACTATTAGGTGTATCTGGTCTATGTTTACCTATTCAAGGGTGCATTCTCTCAGAAAAAATGCTATTCAAGGGTGCACTTGCATTTGCATCCACACGGTCATGCGCCGACCATTGCATTCATTGTGTAAGAGCCAGCACCCACTCTGTAAGTGATGCCACTGATAGAGTTACCACCTCCTTGATTCACTTCCCCTAGGAGGCGGTGCTATTGGCTAGGGTTTCCACACACGGTCCACGTCACCTTCCCCGCATGTGGATCTAGATATTCCACCGCCTCTTCTCCCACAGTCAATTGCGCGCTCGCAACGAGAATGACAGGCAGCTCATTAGAGGCTGTGGTGTTCTCAGAGCCATTGTAATATAGCCCTTGCCTGGTAAACCTGCCGCCGCTAGAGCTTTGCATACCTCCTTCTTATTAGTGCCTATGTGCACCAAGCTTCTACACGCGGAGCTTGTAATCTTGAGAGACCACACCAACTGAAATTGTGGTGTGGTCACTGACGCTGTACGGGGACAAGAGGCCCTTGGCCTTTGGCCAAAAGCTCTCCATAGTGAAGACGGTGGGAAGAGGTTTGAGAGAGGTTGCCCTCCATGGTGAAGACGATGACACGTGGGAAAGGCCTGGACTATCCACGAAGTTTCCTGGCCGGGAGCTTGCCCTTCGAGGGCATCTGGTGAGGGGCTCCAACAAGGATCGATGGAAGGAGGTTGCTCTCATCCTTCTCCCTCCTCTCCTTCGTTCCCTATTGCAGTGTTGTTGAAATCTCCTCTCAACTTTCAATGCTATTGTGGTGGCTTTTGATTGTGATTTCATTTCTTCTGCATCCAATCCTTCACCTTCCCCATGTATGTGATGTTGTGGATAGCTTAACTCTCTAATCTCTTGTTTCGATGATGTGTGAGCTAGTTCTTCACTATGGATACATCTAGGTTTTTGGTTCAAACTTCTTATGTTTATGTGTTGCTATTCTGACATGTGATGCGACATTACATTGATTAATCTTTGAGCTTTCACATTGGCTGATAATTTAGCCCCTTGGTTGAGATAGGAAAATAACTAAATTTTACACTATTATAATTGAGATTGCATAGAAAGGTCAATAATTTGTTATTCTTGAGTTTACTAAGTAGTATTGCTAGGTCTACTTTGCTACACATCGCTCTGTGTGGCAAATCTTTAGGTTTGTAGTCGTTTGTAGTTCTTTATGATGTGTACCCATATAAATTCCATATCCATGGTTATTCTAGACCTAGATCCTGAAAGGCGTCGGCATCACAAGATTGTCTGAGGCGTTGCGCCTGTTGTTGCTACTTGCATTGGCTTATGTTACATAGGAGCCAGTCCATCCTCAATAGACATTGGATTACCTATGCTCCAATGGCATCTAGGGAGGTGGAAAGGATGGCTAACCTTTGAATGATCTTCCACTCCGTATCCATAAGGCCTTGTTTGAATGTAGTCTGATTCGCATCAATCCACATGTGTTGGGGTGGATTGGAGTGGAACTTGAACTAAATTCCACCCCAATCCACACACATGTGGATTGAGGTGAATCCGACAACATCCAAACAAGACCTAAGTGAAATCCGTACTTCGAGGTTTGTAATAATTAATAAGTCCTTACTAGTATGCTTTAAACATCATAAGGGCTATGACTCAACCATGATAATTCTTGTAGGATTGCATAGGTGCAATTAATGGAACTTATGTCTTAGATATTATGCTCAACCACTAGAAAGCTACTTTCCTAGGCAGGAAGTGTTGGCATTGTTAATATACACAAAAAGATCTGCAAGCTCACGAATATTGATGTAACTTTCACCTAGGAGTATTTCAAGGTATTGATTTTCATAGGGAAAGCGAAGTGTACTGATCAAGGATCAAGTTCATCCAATGATAAAGATGGAAAAAGAAATAAATGTTTTGAGGGTAAAGAGGAGTTTCCTAAGGTCTCCCTAGATAATCTAAAGAATCAAGGATCAAGTTTACATAAGGTTACTTAATGTGGAACGTTGTTCCACTAACCATGGAAAGAGATGAGATAGAGGTTAGGAAGGCATAGCAAAGGTTCTACTAAAAGGACCAAGTTGATTCCGATCCTAGAGGGGTGAATAGGCTCTGCAAAAATTATCAAGCGAAATTAGCAATTAAAATAAGCAAAATGAGCACAACCTGCCAAAGCCAACTAGCCAAGTTGCCAACCAGGCCGACTAGGTCAGTATTCTAGATCAGTCTGAATGTCAAACCCAACTAACCTGGCCTACAAAACTAGCAAGGTCGATTTTCTCAAAACCATAGCGTACATGTTTGTTTCCCCACATCTCTTCCAAATCAAACCAAACTTGGTGTGTGACTTCTTGATGAGTTTCTTGACTCGTTCAAATAGTCCCTATAGTCACAAAGATAAACAACCAAGTAGACACAAGCGGAAGCACAAGATATTCAAAGTAAATACAAATATGAGGCAAACTGAGAGAGGAGACACAATGATGTATTTCTAGGAGTTCAGATATCCCCTTGGATCCTACATCTTCATTGTGGAAGTCATGAGTGACCACCTGCGTCATGCTCTTGGCTGAGTTTCTTTCAACCACTTTCCACTCTCCATTAGATGATATTTTTCTCTTTTGAGGGCAAGATTGTAGCCTGCACAAATTTCCCATAGCACTCCACAAACTTGGGTGATCACCGGTGATGCCTAACTTCCTAGGTTCACCTCCAAGAGTAACAAATGCCAACTGAATTCTTGACTTCCTCAAGTGCTTAGGGCATTTGGCTACTCTCATAGTGTTACAAAACCTCTCTAAGGCTGTTGATGGTCACTAAACCCTATGTTTGACCATTAGCATTCCACTAAAATGAAGGTAAATCAACATTACAAGTAGCAATTTATGTTTATAAATGACCTAGTTTCACTTCTACTTGGAAAATATTTGAATGCATGAGATTTTGGTGAAAATTCATCAAACTCAAACCTAGGAGGCCAGTGGACATGGTAGGGGGTTGGGCCCATTGAGGGGTTGGACAACCCCACCTAGCGTCACCCGACACCCCTTGGGCCCCTGCCACATCACTGATTTCATGCAAGATGCAAGAAACACACTTTTGAGCAATCACCACCACTGGTTCTTTATCGGTTTGATCCAAGGGCCTTGGTGGGGCTTCACTTGGATTGGATGGCCCACCAAACCACCTTGGACACGTGACCAACTACCACCCACCCTTGGGATCAATCCAGAGCATTGGAGTAGAGGTGGTAGAGATCAAGGGTTGGTCGATGCCCTAGTTGTTGCCCGACCCCACCTCTCCTCCATCAACCTCTTACTCACTTCTACAAGTACCCACATGGCCTCTATACACTATATAAAGGGGTGTTGAGTGATGGGTCAAGCATCACTAACAATACCACTTCGCGGAAGATCAAGCTCAAGGAGAAGCTCTAGTGTAGTCCACTTCATAGTAGCTAGGCTAGTAGTGGGAGATAGAGTTAGGAGAGAATTCCATATTTGGCCCTATAAAAATACAGAAGTTCTTGTTTGGCCCTGTAAACTTGAAAATTCCCTATTTGACACTACTTGTACTTTCAGCGCCCAAAATGACACTGTCGTTGGTTCTGTTATCGTTCCATCCAAAGGTCGCACTATACACTTGTCAGTTTTCTCCACCTTGGACCAAAATGCCCTTGTGCTCTCCAGTTGCAAAACCCCCTGGCCCCTCACGTTCTCTCTGTCGTTCTCTTCTCTCCTCTCTGAACCCTAGATCGAGCTCATGGAGGATGGTGGAGACAAGCAGGAGGATGCTACGCCGGCGCCCCCCTTCCCTACACGGGCGTGCATATCGACGGCGGCACGCGCGTCTCCTGCGCGAGCGGGCACAGCGTTGGCGGCACGCCGGTCCCCTAGGCGGGCGGGCCGAGCGGCGGTAGCGGCGGGCCCGTCCCCTACGCGGGCGGGCACAGCGGTGGCGGTGCACTGGTCCCCTAGGCTGGCGGGCCGAGCGGCGGTAGTGGCGTGCCCGTCCCCTGCGCGGGCGGGCACAGCGGCGGCTGCGCGCCCTTCCCCTGCGCGGGCGGGCACAGGAGCGGCGGCGGGCCCTTCCCCTGCGCGTGCGGGCCGAGCGACAGTGACGGCGCGGCCGTCCCATGCTCGTGCGGGCCGAGCCGCAGCGATGGCGCAGCCGTCCCCTGCGCGTGCTGGCCGAGCGGCGGCGCGCCCTCCCCTGCGCGGTCGGGTGCAGCCCAAGAAGAACAGCCTGAGTGGCTTGACGACGGGTGAGTTCATCCCCCATCTCTTCCTCTTCTGTGCTGCACTAGGGTTTGCCAAAGAAATTAATCCAGTGAAGAACATTTTGAGTTGTTTAATAATCCAGTAAAGAACATTTTGAGCTGTTTTTTTGTCCTTGATCTTTCGGATGGTTATTGCATGTAATTGTTAGAAGATGTAATTCACTGAAAGTTTCAGCGAAACATGAATATGATGGGGATTGAAAGTTTCAGCGAAACATGAATCTTGGATCCTGTATTATTGTACCTGTCTTCAGCAAAATAAACATGCTTGTTTTGAGGCTTGTTATCCAGTTCATGAAGTGTTGACCGTAACTTATCAATTTTCTGCAAAGTGACCCATCCAATATACTGAGAAATCTTTGATATCTATATTATCGATTTCGACATACCTTAATTGTTTTTCGTCCTACGCCACTGTCTGTGCAGTAGCTTTTCTCATGTAATTTGTGATTACTTTCAATCAGGATGGATCCAAATGCAACTTATTTGCTGAAAATGAAGCTTCTGGGCAATCGTAAGAAAGTTAAAAAGGACATGAGATGTTTCTGTGCTGAAAAAGTAGTAGATTCAGACTTGACAAATTATAATGATTTAGTTGAGTCAATCGTAGAGCAGTACCCTCTTGGTTACTTGGAAGTTGCCCATCTTCGATACTATGATGATGTTACCAAAACCTTTCCAGAAATACAAACTGACCAAGAGTTGATGACAATGTTTGCAAAGTACAATAAAACAAAGGTCATTCATATGTTTGTTAGATCTTGTATGCTTACCATATTTTTTGTTTAATTGCATCTAATAATATTTATTTTGTAGGTCAAAATGAATCCTTTTCCTCATCATTGTTCTAGTACAAGAAGAAAGAAGAACGTGAAGAATGCCACCCAACATTGGGTATGTCAGCAGGTGAAGGACTTTCTTATACAAGATCCAACTTTGGGAGCTAGTGCTTTGGTAATAAAGATTAAAGAACATCACAAGGTAGATGTCCTCTACAAGCGGGTTTATAATGGTAGGGAGCTTGCAAGGAAACAACTTTATGGTGATTGGGATAGCAGTTATGATAACTTGTTTAGATTTAAGGCACAAATTGAGAGTTGTTGCCCCAGCAGCATAGTTATCATTGACCATCACACGGTAGAGGAAAAGGTCATATTTAATAGAATGTTTTTGGCATTGAAACCATGCATAGAGGGGTTCCTTAGTGGCTGCAGACCATACTTAGCAATAGATAGTACATTCTTGATAGGCAAGTTCAAGGGGCAGTTGGCTAGCGCTTCGGGTGTTGATGGTCACAATTGGTTGTATCCTGTATGCTTTGGAGTTTTTGATTACTTGCTGAATTCTAAGTGTGTACCTACTGTAACATAGTCAAAGCTTGGAACCAACACCTAAGAAAAAGCGAAAATGTGTTGATTCTAGTTCTGGAGCATCTAAGAGGTAATTCCTACTAGTGCTGATTTTTTATTATAATTATTGAATACTTAGATTGGCAACTAATCACTTTACTTTATTATCACAATAGCCATAGCATTGAGATTTCAAGTAAGAAAAGAGGTAAATATGATGATTCAAACTCTGGACCATCAAAAAGGTTGACATCTAATTTTGAAATTCAATTTCTCTAAACTTTTTGTCTCATTTATACTATATTCATTGCTGCCATACATGATAATTGTAGGTCCAGAAGTGGTTCAAATCAGCCTGAACCATTTCCTATTGAGGTCAATGCCAAAACAACTGTGAAAGCCAAAAAGAAAGTGAAGGCCAAAGCGAACAACAAAGAGACTGCTAGAGGAGGTGCAAAGAATGGTATTGTGCTATTTGACAGCCCAGCAATGGCCACAAGAAGCAAAGTAGCAGCCCTTGCCAGCCCTGCAAAGGCCACGCGAAGTAAAAGAAGGATTAGTCTGTGATCTCAATATGAATATCCTAACAATGTTATGTATGAAGTTGTGCCATTAGTATTAGATCATGTGTATGTCTAAACTTTAAAAATTTATGTATGCATGGACAACTCATTTGTAGCGAACCTATGTATGCACTTGTTCTAATTCTAAGCTCGTATGAATTGTTCATCCTACTTGTTATTTTAATGCTCCAATTTATATTTGTCCATTGTGTTTTGTGTATCAAAAATGTTGTTTGCTCATTGTACAGTGCATATACATCAGTCACACTGTACAGCATATATATGCATCGTTATATACAGAGGGGTAATATGGTCTTTTTACCTCCTGTTTAACACTGTTAGCCCTTACAAGTAACGGCAGTGTCATTTTTGGCACTGAACATACAAGTAGTGTCAGATTTGGAATTTTCAAGTTTACAGGGCCAAATAAGGACTTCTGTATGTTTGTAGGGCCGAATATGGAATTCTCTCTAGAGTTAGAGTAAGAGCTCTGCTCAGGGTCTAGAAGAGTCTTCTAGGTTTGATATAGCTCTTTGTACCTTTCCTCTTCTGTATACATACCTTATTTGGAATATACTTCTACATGCTCAAGTACTTTATTCAAACTTACTTAGCTAAGTGTGATTTGGAGCTTTGTTCTAGGTAGGTCTCGGCGTTCGGGTTACCCGATTTTTTTGGGTCGGGTAATTCAAAATTCGAGTAATGAAAACTGCTACCTAATATTAGTTCTGAAAAAACACTACCCGTAATTTTGGGTACCCGATAATTCGGGTTCGAGTATTCCTGATATACCCCAATTTACAAAAAAAAGCAAACTACACAAATATTTAGTAGCAATTTATATATAATTTCAGCAGCATTTTATATAGAATTTCAATAGCATGTTGTAGAGAATAATGTATTACAGTCACTTGTTCAAACAGAGAGAATTATATTCTAATAAAGTGATAAGTTCAAGTATTCAACTAATAGCACATGATAAATACAAAGACAGAGACAAAAGTTTGGGTAGTTCGGGTGTTTGGGTACCGAGGGATATTACCTGAATTACCCAAACTAATTTTGGGTAATAAAAAATGATATCCGAATTTGGGGTCGGGTACCTCGAGTTCAGGTAATTCGGGTCCGGGTTCGGGTAGTTTGGGTATGGGTAATGGGTATCGAGTATTTTGCTCAGGCTTAGTTCTAGGCTTATTAGATTAGTTAGTTATTTTCCTTAGAGTGGTTTACCTTGCGCAGGCTCTACCGTCTGGTTAGGGTGCTTTGATCTCATTTTATCGGAGCTCGGATTAAAGTAGTAAGTTCATAGATGAAGCGTGGTGCTTAGGCTATAACTTGCATGTGGATATGGCTAGGCCTCCGGATAGTTAGTGGTAGGTGGCAAGTGACGACAACCCTGTCCATCTTCTGTATTCCACCATGATAGGTCTAGTTATTAAATCATGGGGCTCATGGCAATTCATCTAGTTAATCCCTCCTTAGGTCTAGCTAGCCTATTGTGCCCTGAAGTGCTTGTGTATCTCTCTATCTTGGTTTAACTAATTTGCTAAAGTTTATAACAAAGTTTTGCTAGTAGGGCTTGTTGCAATTCGTCTAGAGAGTTGTTTTAGGAGCTTTTGGAGATGCTATCATAGAAAGTTTTCTTTGTGTCACTCTCTATCATAGAATCCACCATGTGTTTTTTTTCCACACTCCATCTAAACATTTGATCTTATAGTTCCCTATATGTGCGAACACATGGTCGATATGTACCCATGTGGTTCGGTTGTGATGAGTGATTATTAACGTGAGTAGCGCTTTGGGTTGAGTTGTTGAACTAACCGAGGCATGAGTTTGGGTTGTGCAACATGTTTCCTAGCTTGTGGTGTGCAGGTGTGGAGCTCGGAGATGGTGGTCGACGGCGAAGGTCAAGTGGGTCCGTGTCGATGGACTTGGAGCGGTGAAGGATAGATGCTGAGGCTTAGACCGAGGGACCAGAGAGGCCAGGTGACTGATCGTCGGTGGTTGACACCTGGGGTCATCGACAAGTGCAAGAGTACATGAGGAGTGATTGTGTTGACCAAGTCAAGCAGGGGCGCTGGAGGACTTGGTGATCGGGCGATCGAGGACGATGGTGACACATGTCAAGAGAGCGGAGGAGGCATAGCAGATACGCTTCTCTAGGTGGTTTGGTGGTTTGGGCCTCAAAACCACCGGTGGACGGTTTTTGGGTTTGTGACTCAAAACGCGGGTGCAGTTCTAGTGGGAATTGGAGGCGGCACATGATGTCATCGCGAGGCTTGTGTCGAGGCGAAGTTAAGTTATAAAGGGCGTGTGGCTGTTAGATCATCGGATTTCCAAGTTGGACCATAATACCCTTCAGGTTATGTGGTTCGCTCTAATTACCTAGGGGTATATTGAGAATGTGTAATAGCCTCTATATTCTATAAGTAAGAGGAGGGCTACCCCAGTGAGTCTTATCTCTCCAGCACTTCATTTTCATCTCAGTAGGTTTTTCCTTCCTCTAGTATTCTACCATTGAGGTCCACAAATGAACGAGAATCCCCAACTATGTAATCAGATCTTGTAAGCACTTCAAATTCATGGGAATGGAGGCCCTTACCTCCTCTTGTCCTCTAGACATCAAGATCTGAGTTGTGCTCTTTCGTTTTTTTCATTTTGGTGTTCTTCCTCTCCTGGTACCCCCTTCTCTTGTTTTGGTTGGATCTCTTGGTTTCGAGTGTTTGGGGTGATTTTGTTCGGTTCAAGTCGTGCAAGGACGTGTGTAGATCATATTCACTAAGTGAATCATCTCAAATCCACACGACCACAAAGTTTTTTACCGATTTAGTTTTTGGGAGAAAAACGGTGTTAGTGCACTAGATCTAAAGTTCCCGTTGATTAGCTAAGTCTTGGGCGATGATCTCCTAGAGATAGCCTCCCAACTTCCTTGTGACCATCTGTGTCAATTTTGGTTGAAGTTGGAGTTGATTTGGCCAAGTTCTTCTCGACTCTGTTCGTGCGCTGTTCTAAAGCACCAGATTGAGAGTTAGGACCATCGGACGGTGAACAGTGCCCATCCGGTTGCTTGTACTTTAGCCCGACCAAACACCGCCCTACTCGGTGTACAGTGGACAGGTGTTGGACCAGACAGTCCGGTGCGAAGGTTCTGCACTGTGCAGTTTTTTGCTTCTTGGGTTTCTGTCTCAAGAACCGCCGGACCGGTCCGGTGCAGACCACGGTAGTGTCCGGTGCATGCTATGAGTTGCTGGTTCTCAGCGTTGTGTCATGTTCTTGTGTTCCATCCTCTCCGAGAGTGTCTCGCTGTGTTTCTTGGTCATTACCAAAACACCCCAGTTGGCTCGTAGACATCTCTCCGTGTGAAAGATTTGCTTATTGGGGTTGAACTTGGGACATCGGCCTATTTTCAGAAGAAAATTTTTAGGCTTCCATTCAGCCCTCTAGTCGCCATTTTGGTCCTTCAATATGATTATTCAATCAGCAGGATTAAGATGTCAGAATACCCTATTACTACATTCTTTCTATTCGTTTCCAGAATCATATGTCCCAAACAAACGCTTATTGATTACAAATTAGTAAAGAGTGTTCTATGACTTTGAATTTCCCCTATTTTTTCCAAGGGATAACTCATAGAGAGGGAAAGGAAACTGTACAAAAAAAGTTAGGAAACAAGTGAAAAACACCTAATGACATAGTCGACAACAGAGCAATTAATTCCGGGGCTTTGGATATGTGCATCTTCTCTTTGAGGAGCTCTTTCTTCCTCTCCTTTAGGACCTCAACACAGTACACACACAGACGTGTTCTCTGGTCTGTCGCGCTTTCAACTCCCCTGTTTCTTACATGGCGACCGGCGAATGCATGTTAGTATGTTACAACCTACAGGGTCATTGTTAATTCGAGTCGACCCCACAGGTTTCTTAACGATCGGTGCTAAGTACGTACATGTGCGAACCCATTTACGTGATGAGATTAAGGCTTATAAATCTAGTTGTTTGATTTGAAATGAACCGCCTCTCTGGTCTGTGAGTCGTCCATATAGCTGGTACGGTGGCTCTAGCAGGGCTTCCCGGGCCTACAGGCGAGGGAGCCGGCGTATCGCGTGAGCCTGGTGACGTAGGACCCGGGCTTAGGCTTGATGAGGTCCTTCTTGTGGAACTGCCTGTTGATCAGGCCGCCGCTAACGGTGAAGTTGGCGCCCTCCATGAAGAGGTCATTCTCCGAGTGCCACACCCAGTTCTTCCACTCCGACTCCGGCGCGTCATGGTGCTTGGTGACCAGCTTCGCCGCAAGGTTCGGCGGCGCGATGTAGCGGTTGCCCTGGCTGATGATGGTCGGGGCCTTGCTGCCGCCGATGGCGTACATGAGCCAGTGCGTGTAGTCGTTGTTCACCACGTGGAAGAATCCCCAACGGCACCTTGGCATTCTCTGCACCAGGCCTCTGCCGAAGTGGTTGAAGGCGACGGTGATCTGCATGATCTGGTCCTCGGGATGTTTGTCGCTGGAGCTGAAGAGCATGACGTCGTTGTGGTTGGTCATGTGGCAGTTGGAGATGGTGACGCCCGTGGACTTGGCGATGACGTCGATGAGCCCGTCCTGGCAGTTGGAGAGGGAGAGGTGGTCCAGCCACACGTTGGTGGAGCCGAAGACGGTGATGCCGTCGCCGTCGGAGACGGTGCGCCAGCCGAAGTGGTCCGGCGAGTCACGGATGTTGCCGCCGTTTTTGTTGGACGACATGATGTCGTTGATGTGGATGTTGTGGATGATGACGTTGTTGGAGAACTGCACCGTCAGCTGCGCGCCGTTGGCGATGCGCACCTGCACGCCGCGGCCGTCGATGGTCTTGTCGCCGCGGATGATGAGCTCCTCCTTGAGCGTGATGATCATCGTCTTGGCGAAGGTGATCCACAGCGGTTCGATCTGGATGACGGCCCACCGGAGCGTGCCGGGGCGAGGGTTCACCACGTCGTCGTCGGTGCCGTCCGTCACCACGTAGAACTTGCCGGCTAGCCCGCCGGTGGTGTTGCGCCCGAACCCCTTGGCGCACCGCGCCAGCCGCTTCCGGTCCGTCGCCCAGTCCTGCCGGCACCGCCAGCACCGGTCGATCGGGTTCGTCGCCGTGCACGGCCCGTTGAGCTTACCCTTCTTCTGCCCCATCATCTCCCGCCTCGTGCTCATCATGTCCTCCTTCTCGACGGATCTGCATGCACCACCACACACACATTATTCAACAGGCATGCATTGCATGCTACTCAAGAACGATCGATGTGACTGCTGGGGCTGAATTGCCTGTGGACTGCGCGGTTGAGTTGGTTGGTGACCTCGAGCGGGTCATGCTTGTACGTGGCCTCCGCTGCGGCGTCGGCCATGAGCTTGCGCTGCCGCCAGTAGTCATCAAAGTCGCCGATGTTGGCCTCCGACACAGCCGCGGACAGGAAGAAGAAGACCAAGTACAGGACGAAAGAGCCCGGTCTGCTCCATCGGAACCCCTCCTCCATGGTTATATATGGATCTATTTACCTAGTATATATAATAACTCCAATATCTCCTCACAAATAACGAATCAACACTACCCACCCCACTGTGCCTCCTCCTACCTTTATCATTCTATATGCAGATCGAGACTGCTAGGTATATGTGTTGGTGA
This sequence comes from Saccharum hybrid cultivar R570, assembly GCA_038087645.1. NCBI lineage: Eukaryota > Viridiplantae > Streptophyta > Magnoliopsida > Poales > Poaceae > Saccharum > Saccharum hybrid cultivar. The sequence continues at coordinate 2,217,676 of JAQSUU010000810.1, forward strand.
TATGCCCGAGAGCCCATCATCACAATACGGATTAAAGGCCCAAGAGGATATTGATCCAAAAAAGGGATTAGGGTTACTAATGAGCCTATGAGATAGAAGCCCATTTGGTACGCCCTATATATATGTGGGAGGGGCTAGGGGCGCCGATGATCAGTCGCCGCGCCTCCCCTCCTAGTCGCACCCTCCCTTCTCGGCCGCCGCCCTTGCCGTGCGCACGGTGCTAGCACACCGACGCCCGGCGTTCCATCCCCGTACGTGTGGACTCCGTAGAGGCGCTGCTGCGACTGCTGCGCTGATCGGCTGCTGGGATCAAGGACGAGGAGCTCGGTTCGTGGGACGTGATCGACTACTTCATCCACACCGACGCGCGACTTCTTCCGCTGCGCTGTGCGTCTAGTGGTAACGATCTATGATCTCCTACTCGCAAGTTTCTTGGATGTACGCGGTAGATTAGCTAGCGTAGCCTACCCGTTTCCCTACAGTGGTATCAAAGCCATCTTGCGTAGTTTTTGGTCTGGATCATTAGCATATATGTGATATGTTGTTGTAGTAGATTGGATCTATTACTCTTGCACGGTTTGATTGGATCAATTGGTCATAAGGGGTTAAAATAGGAGCAAGATGATTGCGGCATGTGACCAAAAAGATTAGTTTGTGTTCATTCTCTGTTGTGCATACGACATGTCCCTACCGGCTGGAATCACCACAAGGGACTAACTGTGTGCATAGTCAGTAGATTGAACCAACAGATCGAGGTCATGTGTAGATGCAGTCTTCTCAAGTGCAAAAGTTGCACGGTCAATGTGATTGACCTAGTGAAAATTGAGGCATTATGAATGGCTCGGATTTGAGGTGATGCGATCACTCCGATGAGATTTTCATAGGGATTCCATAGATGCGATCTATGTAATTCTGTGAGGTTTTCAGGGCGCTGCCCTGAGACCCGCGGGGGGCGGCTCCCCCCTCGACCCCCCGCCCGCTGACCGGCCAGCGGGACCGCCGTTGCTTTCCAGTTATAGCGGCTTCCTAAGCGCTACTTTGGTAGAACACGTCGTACGCCTAACTTGTTTTTGTAGGGTGTGATGTGAATGGTATGGCCTCAATGTCATGTGATGATGTATGTGATAATTTGTGCGGCCTGCGTGTCGCAAGTTAACACAACCGGGTTGAGGTTGCACCATTATTGTATAACGACCTGCGTGTCGACTTGTGATGTTTGAATCCTCATGTAATTATTTCACTAGCTATTAGATGTAATAGTTTAGTATCTATCCATGGAGGCTTCGAGCATGATGGCGATGTTGATCACCACAAGACAGGACGGATGGCAATGGAGGTCACATTGGAGCCATGGCGATGGAGCCCATTGTGATGAAAGAGGCCATACTATTCACAATATAATATGATTATATGCCTGTGATGTTTACTTTCCTGTCATACTATTCTTTCATGCTTTACATATGGTGGATGTTTTGTCATGGTAGAATAGCTCCCCTCAGAAAAGTTGAGTTTTTTTTTCATGCCTTTTACCAATAGCTGCACCTATAATTTTTTGATCGCTGTGTGGTAGGTTTACCAAAGTAGAGTACCCTCAGCTATCATTTTGTATAGGGTGGATGTCGGACATTTACAAGCACAGTATTGGTTAACTCAGCAAAGCTATCAAAAAAGTTTTGGGCTTTAAGGCATAGTGTTGGGGCCGGGGCATTGGATGCCACCCGACAAACAAGAGTCGTATAGAGATATGATTAGCAATCTGTTGCTTACCTATGTCACTATTTTTTTCTAGCCGTGATGCCAAAGCTCACTAGGATTTTAGTGATTATGGATCTTGAACCACTATATGTCATTAGAGGGAAGATGACTTTGATATAGTAGGTTGTCTTTTGTTAAATTAGTTAATGAAAGTCTTTACATAAACATAGTGCTAAAATCTTGCTTTATTTTAATGTTGTAGATCATGTCTGCCAGTAACAATTCCACTTTCAATTTGCGATCTGTTCTTGAGAAAGAAAAGTTGAATGGAACAAACTTTATTGATTGGTACCGCAACCTGAGAATTGTTCTCAGGCAAGAGAAAAAGGAGTATGTTCTTGAGCAACCATATCCTGATGATCTCCCTGATGGTTCCACTGCTGCTGAACGCAGAGTTTATGAGAAACACTGCAATGACTCACTTGACGTCAGCTGTCTGATGCTCGCCACTATGTCCTCTGATCTGCAAAAGCAGTATGAGCATACGGATGCTCACACTATGATCGAGGGGCTACGTGGGATGTTTCAGAACCAAGCCAGGACTGAGAGGTTCAACATCTCGAAGTCCTTGTTTGCGTGCAAGCTGCCAGAAGGTAGTCCGATCAGTCCTCATGTGATCAAAATGATTGGTTACATCGAGACTTTGGACAGACTTGGTTCTGAACTTCACCATGACCTGGCTACTGATGTCATTCTCCAGTCGCTCCCGGCGAGCTACGAGCCTTTTATCATGAACTTTCAGATGAATGGCTTGGAGAAAACATTGAGTGAATTGCATGGGATGCTAAAAACAGCAGAGGAGAGCATTAAGAAGAATCCCAATCATGTGATGATGGTTCAGAATGGGAACAAAAAGAGGAAGCGTTGGACGCCTCCCAAGGGTAAAGGCAAGGAAAAGGTTCCTAGCGGTGAGTCCTCGGGCTCTAAGCGAAAGCCAGCACCTAAAGCCAAATCTGGCCCCACTTCTGAGGATGAATGCTTCCACTGTCATGAAAAGGGACATTGGTCAAGGAACTGCAAGAAGTACTTAGAAGAAAAGAAGAAGAAGAAGGGAAGTGAGACTTCCACTTCAGGTATAAATGTTATAGAAATTAATATTGCATTATCTTCTAGTGAATCATGGGTATTTGATACTGGATCGATGATTCACACTTGCAAATCGTTGCAGGGTCTAAGTGAGACTAGAAGGTTTGCACGAGGCGAGTTGGACGTTCGTGTCGGCAATGGCGCAAAGGTTGCGGTGTTGGCGGTCGGCACCTACCACTTGTCTCTACCCTCCGGATTAGTTTTGGAATTAAATAATTGTTATTGCATTCCTGCTTTGAGCAAGAACATTATTTCTTCTTCATGTTTGGAAGAAGTTGATGGTTTTAAGATTGTAATAGAGAACAAACGTTGTTCTATATTTTGCAATGGTATTTTCTATGCTCATTGTCCATTGGTGAATGGATTATATGTTCTTGATCTTGAGGATAAATCTGTCTGTAACATTAATACTAAGAGGCTTAGACCAAATGATTTGAATCCCACATTTATTTGGCATTGTCGCTTAGGTCATATAAATGAGAAGCGCATTGAACAACTCCATAAAGATGGTTTGTTGAGCTCATTTGATTTTGAATCATTTGACACGTGCGAGTCTTGTTTACTTGGGAAGATGACCAAAGCGCCTTTCACTGGTCATAGTGAGAGGGCAAGTGACTTGTTGGGACTTGTACATACCGATGTATGTGGACCAATGAGCTCAATAGCCAGAGGTGGTTTTCAGTACTTCATTACTTTTACTGATGACTTTAGTAGATATGGTTATATCTACTTGATGAGGCACAAGTCTGAATCGTTTGATAAGTTCAAAGAATTTCAGAGTGAAGTACAAAATCAATTAGGCAAGACAATTAAGTTTCTGCGATCGGATCGTGGAGGTGAATATTTGAGCCTTGAATTTGGTGATCATTTGAAGCAATGTGGAATCGTTCCACAGCTAACTCCGCCTGGAACGCCTCAATGGAATGGGGTATCCGAACGGAGGAACCGAACCTTGTTGGACATGGTTAGGTCGATGATGAGCCAAGCCGATCTTCCATTGTCATTTTGGGGTTATGCTCTTGAAACTGCTGCGTTCACACTGAATAGGGTTCCAAGTAAGTCTGTTGAGAAGACACCATATGAGATATGGACTGGGAAACGTCCCGGATTATCTTTTCTCAAAGTTTGGGGATGTGAGGCTTATGTCAAACGTTTGATGTCAGATAAGCTCACTCCAAAGTCAGACAAATGCTTCTTTGTGGGGTATCCTAAGGAAACCAAAGGATACTATTTTTTCAATAAAGCGGAAGGCAAAGTGTTTGTCGCTCGCAATGGTGTTTTTTTAGAAAAGGAGTTTCTCTCAAAAGGATTTAGTGGGAGCAAGGTGCAGCTTGAAGAAATTCAGGAAACACCCGAAACTGTTTCAGCACCCACTGAAGAGCCACGGGAAGTGCAAGATGTTGCACAACCTGTAGTTGAGGCACCAGCCCCACGAAGGTCTATAAGGGCACGTCGCGCAACTGACAAGCTCAACCTCCTTATCACGGAGGAGCGCCACGTATTATTGATGGAAAATGATGAGCCCATGACCTACACGGAAGCAATAATGGGACCCGACTCCGACAAATGGCTTGAGGCCATGGAATCCGAATTAAAATCCATGCATGACAATCAAGTTTGGAACTTGGTTGATCCAATTGACGGTGTGAGACCTATCGATTGTAAGTGGATTTTTAAGAAAAAGTTAGATATGGATGGAAATGTTCACATCTATAAGGCACGATTGGTGGCGAAAGGTTTCTGACAAATTCAAGGTGTTGACTATGAGGAAACTTTCTCGCCCGTCGCAATGCTAAAGTCTGTTCGGATTCTCCTAGCAATTGCTGCGTATTATGACTATGAAATATGGCAAATGGATGTCAAAACTGCTTTCCTTAATGGACATCTAAGCGAGGATGTGTATATGACACAGCCTGAAGGTTTTGTTGATCCTAAAAATGCTGGGAAAATATGTAAGCTTCACAGGTCTATTTATGGATTGAAGCAAGCATCTCGGAGTTGGAATATTCGTTTTGATGAAGTAGTCAAAGGGTTTGGCTTCATCAAGAATGAAGAAGAGCCTTGTATTTACAAAAAGGCTAGTGGGAGCGCACTTGTGTTTCTGGTCCTATATGTAGATGACATATTGCTGATCGGAAATGATATTCCAATGCTTGAAGCCGTTAAAACCTCATTGAAAAAGAGTTTTTCGATGAAGGATTTAGGAGAGGCGGCTTACGTTCTGGGGATAAAGATCTATAGAGATAGATCAAAAAGGCTAATTGGATTAAGCCAAGACACGTACATTGACAAGATATTGAATCGGTTCAATATGCAAGATTCCAAGAAAGGTTTCTTGCCAATGTCACATGGCGTTACTCTAAGCAAGAGTCAGTGTGCTACGACACCTGATGAGCGAAAGAGGATAAGTGCGATTCCTTATGCTTCAGCCATAGGATCCATCATGTATGCTATGCTTTGTACGCGCCCAGATGTCTCTTTTGCTCTAAGTGTTACGAGCAGGTACCAATCAAACTTCGGTGAAGATCACTGGACAGTTGTAAAGGGTATCCTTAAGAACTTGAGAAGAACTAAGGATATGTTCCTAATATTTGGAGGCGAAGATGAGCTCGTTGTAAAGGGTTACACCGATGCTAGTTTTCAAACAGATAAAGATGACTCCGCATCGCAATCCGGATTTGTTTTCTGCCTCAATGGTGGGGCAGTGAGCTGGAAGAGTTCCAAGCAAGATACGGTGGCTGATTCGACGACAGAGGCCGAGTATATTGCAGCTTCCGAAGCTGCAAAAGAAGCAGTTTGGATCAGAAAATTTGTTTCTGAGTTGGGTGTTGTTCCTAGTGCGTCCAGTCCAGTGGACCTCTATTGTGATAATAATGGTGCCATTGCGCTTGCAAAGGAGCCTAGATCACACAAGAAGTCCAAACATATACTACGGAAGTATCACCTCATCCGTCACTTTGTTGAGAGAGGTGATGTGAAGATTTGCAAGGTGCACACGGATTCAAACGTTGCTGATCCATTGACAAAGCCTCTCCCACAACCAAAGCATGAGGCGCACATGTGGTCTATGGGTATTAGATACTTACATAAGTGATTCTATTGTGCGTGGGAGAGTGTTATGTCATGAGTATGTTTATGTAATAATAAATAATTGTTATTTGTTCCATGGATGATTATCATTTATATTGATTATCAAGTACGTGACTTGATCGTGAAACTCTTTGTTTGTAATGATGTTGTTCTAAATTATCCCTAGTTTATGTCGTTATGTGGGACAATAACGACGTAGAGACTAGCACATGCATTAATTGATGATCATGTTTCACGGATCATAGATATGGAGATATCAGATTAATGATGTGGACACATGTTAGTGAACATGGTGTTGGATTGACCCACTCCAAGACAATACTGGGATTGTTATTTTGAATGTGCCATCAGTTGTTCTTGAGTGTTATACCTACTGGATCCTTAGACCTGAGATTGCCATTGTTTCTCACTGTGTGTAGTGGTGCATCTTGGGGTTGCTAAACGCTACTCCGTAAATGGGTAGTTATAAAAGTAGCTTACAGGTGTATCATGAAACATGGAATGGGATGTGTGCGGATCAAGATGGAATTTGCCCCTCCTAGATAACAGGAGAGATATCTCTGGGCCCCTCGAGATAGATGGATTAGAAAGTGCATGGCCATGCCAAAGTGATTAAAGAGTTAATCATAATGACTAAAGGTTAGTCATGAATAGAATCCACTATTAGATCGAGAGAATGGTCGAGCTATCACAAGGGTGGCACGCATCTCGCCTTGAGCTTGACTGGTATCGTGTGGCAAAAGGATCAGTGTATGAGTATATCTAAGGTTCGGCCGATATGATCTTTATGTGTATTTGTGAGTCACTATGCCCTGCTAGGTGCCGCTATTGACTAGTGATTCGGAAATGGTTTCCACTCACAACCATCTACACATGAACCTAACGGGTCACACACTTAAGGGGTTTGGAATGTTGGAAAACTTGCATAGATGATTGTCTCTAGTGCAAGTGGGAGATTGTTGGTGATATGCCCGAGAGCCCATCATCACAATACGGATTAAAGGCCCAAGAGGATATTGATCCAAAAAAGGGATTAGGGTTACTAATGAGCCTATGAGATAGAAGCCCATTTGGTACGCCCTATATATATGTGGGAGGGGCTAGGGGCGCCGATGATCAGTCGCCGCGCCTCCCCTCCTAGTCGCACCCTCCCTTCTCGGCCGCCGCCCTTGCCGTGCGCACGGTGCTAGCACACCGACGCCCGGCGTTCCATCCCCGTACGTGTGGACTCCGTAGAGGCGCTGCTGCGACTGCTGCGCTGATCGGCTGCTGGGATCAAGGACGAGGAGCTCGGTTCATGGGACGTGATCGACTACTTCATCCACACCGACGCGCGACTTCTTCCGCTGCGCTGTGCGTCTAGTGGTAACGATCTATGATCTCCTACTCGCAAGTTTCTTGGATGTACGCGGTAGATTAGCTAGCGTAGCCTACCCGTTTCCCTACAATATGAAGGTAGGACGGTGAGCGCCATTGCTCTCGGTCGTAGCGCCGAGGAACGGAGATGAATATATTAACGTCCCGGGCCTCACGACAGAGGTGTGGTAAAATTAGGGAGCGGTGTTGCGAGGAGGGAGGCAAGCCGCATGTACTAATTTTAGCTTTTGTTGAGTGTGCGAGATAAACTGGCTTGTGTCTCGGTGGTGTTCTTGCTATTATTAATCGCCGTGCGCTGCTTCAGATGCCGCATTGGGGAACACCAACAACAAAGATGTGAAGGGTCTAAAAATGATCAGAAGATAGTAGTAGATGTGAGCCAACAACAATTTTGTTTCTATAGATGAAAAAAGGGCAAACCCAGTGCCGGAGGCTCCCACGTGAGTGGGGACCGGGGAAGAGAAAAACCGAGGTAAGCCTTCTCCCCGTAAAATCTGCGGAGAGGCTGCTTTGAACCCACGACCTGGTGTCTCAATTCTCACAAAACGCTTCTCTTCTAGCAAATATAAAGACCACATATCCATAATGTTAGAAATGCCTCGAGATAGAAAAAGCAAGAACAGATCGACTTAACAACAACACTTAAGGTTAGGGTCAAAGACCGGAAGTTACGAACAAATGCCCGCAAGTTAAGTCTATGAGTTATGCACAAATGTCTATAAGTTACTGACCGATCAGAAATCAAAATTTGAAACAAGGAGAGAGAAATCTAAATATCGATCAAACAACCTTCAAAAATTATGAATTTTTACACACTTCTCACAGCTCATGGTGAAGGTATTACAAAGCGATCTTTCCACCAAGTGCATGATGCCATTCTCCTCCTCGACTTATCTGATACCATCTTCATCATACTCTTGCTCTTCACGTGAGCGATGTGGATCAACCATGGCCCCACATGGTCTTACTCAATTCACCAGTCTTAAGCCTTATCACTCGATCACACTTTACCACCCTTGGTTCATCGACAGGAATCTTGCTTGACCTTCACGCTTTGCCTCCGACCACCATGTCGCATATCACTACACTTCGCAAGCCAAGTGACACAACATAAGACACTTTTTCACGCAAGGGTTGTGAAAAAAGTGTCTTATATCACCTACCATTGTTGAGTACCACTTGGAGGGTTGTGTGGTGACTCCAGTCAAAAGGGTTGTAAGGGACTCTTGTGCTCATCACCGAAGAGGCTCACAATGAGTAACTTTAGTGGAATTATCGAGTCTTGGAGAGGTTCTTGGTGATCCACCGGCTTCGCTCTAACGCCCATGTCGAAGGGTCAAGCTTGTGTGCTCGTGAGGCTAGTGAAGCGGTGATCTAATAGAATCCATCTCAATGGGGTTTAACTTGCCGACAAGCAACTGAATCTCGGGATAAATCATTGTGTCACTTGCCCTCGCTAGTTTCCTCTCAACTACACTTGCATTTATTTTCATATCTTGTGCTTGTGTAGTGGTAGCTCTCTTACTAGTAGCTTGTCTAGTTGTTAGTGTAGTTCTAGCTCTCTAGTGAGTAGTGCAGCTTAGTTGCTCTTTTGTGTAGCTCACTAGTGGGTAGTTAGTCTCTCTAGTAGCTTGTGTGACATAGTTGTTCTAGCTGAACCCGCTATTAGAATTATGTAGGAACACTGCTTGCTTTATAGTGAATAGGCTAGGCAAGTAGTGTCTATTAGGATTGTCACTTATACTAATCATCTAGCCTAGTGTTGTTATCTTTGTAAAAATTTTAATAGACTATTCAACCCCCTCTAGCCATCCATAAATTATTTCACACGATCCATCAGCACCAAGCCCTCTAGCTTGCCCTTCAACCCTACAACCTGGTCCTTCGTAGCCAAGCCTTGCTTGATCTTCTTCACCTAGCTATATGAGACTATGCCATGTATCATATTCAATTAGCTCCTCCATCCTTGTAACACCCCTAGTGTTAAATAGCTAATTAGCGATAGGTTAAAGATAATAAAACTTGATTAGTAAGTTTCATGTGCTCTGTAATGATCTTTTGTTTGTAATACTAACAATGTGGAGTAAAAGTTCTTTTAAATTATAGCCAACTCAAATCTTTTTAGGGAAAGACAAATCTTTTGTCAGTAATAAAAATGTGCATGAATAGTGTTGCTTAAGTGCTTTGCATGAACCTAAGTGTACTTTGATCATACGTGGTGTTTACATAATGTTTGAAATCAAAAGAGCACAAAATGACAAGGCTTTCTTTGTTTGAATCACCTTTTGTTAATATAGGGTCAACATATGTGATTTCAACCAACTTTATTTTTGTGCTTAAACATCTCTAAATGAGTTTGCGAACCAAAGTTATTTAGGGTTCATGTTGGAAAAATGTGGAGAAAATGATTAAAAATGCCAAAAACCTTACCTTGTTTTAATTACTTAATAGCTTTTTGGAGGATAAATAATAATTATTTTATATAGGAACTATAAAATATGTTGGTATGAAAAACTTAGTATAAGTTTTGAACTTTGTAGTGGAGTGCTTGCTTGTGCCTAGTTTTGATGTTTCTTAGATTAGTTAAAGCTCCAAAGTTTGAATCAAACTCAGTTTTATGGGGGACTTGGAAAATTTCCCGGTTCCTCTGCGCGCGCCCATGCCGCCCTGCCCCCTGTGTCGTGTTAGGGAAGGAGCTACGCTGCTGCCCTCGCGCCCAACTTGCCCTCCCCCTCGCTCTCGATGCTCGTCGTGGGCGCGTCCGCCATGGACGTGTCGAGCCTCTGCCACCACTGCTTTCCCCGCTCTACCCTCTCCGCGCTCGACCACCGGCACCACTGCCTCCTCCTCACTCCCCTCAGTGTCTCGCTCGTGCTCGCTGGAGCCCGCATCGCTGGGAGCCACCGCGACCCCTCCTTGGGCCGTCGCCGCCACGTTGCACACACAGGGCCAAGCCGCGGCGCCCTACCCGACGCGGGTGGTGCCTAGCCACGAGTGCTTCATGGACGCTCGGTGCCGCGCAGTCCGTCCTCGCTGACCACCACTCCCCACAGTGCCACTGCCATAGCCATCGTCGCCAATGCGCCCCGGCTGGCCGCCAGCACTCGTGCTAGGCCCGTCTTGGCTCGCCTTCGGCCGTGCCGTGGTTCGCCTCGGTGTCATTGGGGCCTCACACTGGGAGCCACCCTTCGCGTCGCCGTTGTTGCAACCTCCCTTGCCGAAGTCGGCCGCCTATGAAGCCCCTGCGCGCCCTCCCCTGCTCGCGTGTGACGAGAGGACGAAGAGAAGGACCTTGCGCTAAAATAGAAGCTTTTCCAGGGATCCCAATGTAAATCATGTGACTTACATGAATGGTACTACTAGACTACGGGTTGATTCAGGAAAAGCTTAGGGGCCTCGGTGCAAAGTGTCTGTCTTATATGATTTTCTCTTTTTCTTTTTATGTTTAAATAGGCTGAAAGTTTAAAATTCATAGTAAATTGTAGAAAAATCATAAAAAGAAAAATGAAGATGTTTTGGAATCCTTGTGACTAGTTTTATGCTGTATATGTATAATATTGTATATTTTAGTAGAAAATATTGCTCTAAATTTTTGCCTATGATTGTTAGGGATAAATTCATATCTGCTGTTATATGAATCCAATTGCTTTGAAATTTTTATGGTGAGTTACTTGTAGCCTGCTTGTGTTGTGGTAAAAAATTCATATCCAATGGATGTTTATTTACTGAGTTAGTGATTTATATCATGTGTCACATGCTTTTATTACCATCAAATCTTAATTAACTGTTAGTAAATAATCTGCTTATCCAGAAATTATGAAATTCATACAGTAGCTTTGTTTAGTCAAGATGTGTCACCCATAAATTTTTCATGTCCAAAAGAGATATTTGGTGCGCCACCTTTTTATTCCTTAGTTATAATTTTTTAAGCTTGTATATATGTTAGGTGTTTAGATCAGGGTTAATATACGTTTGTCTACACTACTTGTTTTACATGATGAGTAGGCAATGTGTTTAGTAAGTAGAAGTGTGCTTGACATGTTATGATAAACTTTCACTTGTATGTTTAAAAATGCAAATGGTTGTTTTGCTCACTTGTGTTAGGTTGATAATATTAACTCGCAAGTAAGTCGCTAAAAGAGGATGAAAGTCGAACCTCCAACGTTTAGTTACCCTTCACCATGATGACTTGTTGCTTGTCCTTTCGTGTTGTGAATGTCTTGTTATGCTTGTTTGACTTAAGCATGCATTGCATTATTGCATATCATTTAGGAACGATGATCGATCGAGGGATCAACTAAAGGATGTTGGCGTCAAGCGGAGAGATGGAGTAATGGTGACCAGTCCTAAAGATGATGGTGGATCATGTCCTGAAGATGAAGAAATACTAACTTTGCATAAAACAAGTTTACCCAGGCAAGCCTCGGTGCATAACTCATATTTTTATAGTCCTTATTATTATGTTGTTCGTGCATTAAGTTTCAGGAGTTTCTTGAAACCCACTTGCATAAATATTATATCCTATGAGTCCTACTAGTACGATAGGAATCGTATAGTATGCCATGCTATAAAGCTATGGTAGAAGTCGAGTGATATACAGTCACTCGCGAGAAATTGGTGATGGTTATAATATTACTACTATCACATGGATTCAGAGGATAAATAATTGGAGATCGGGCGGGAATTGGAAAAATAGATTTTTGTTGGGGAATTGGTGGGTGCAACAGGGCGTGACCCTGGGTGCACATTTTCTGCATGTGTCGATTAAGGACCATACTGTTAGTAGCGATGTGGCAAGTTTGAAGGTACCGAACACGTAACAGGGCCCTGAGTTACAGTTGACCGTGAAGCCAGGTACTTTCCTACAACTCGGGGTCCCTAAAAAGTTTATTGGAGTGTTACGCTGACCATTTGAGGAGTTTTTAGGAGGCGAGAAATGTCCATGGACCAAACTTATGAGAGGGAAACTCGTCGCCGCTCGGTGAGGCGAGCCTCATAGGGTGGGTTCCCCCGGATGGTCGGGTCGCTTTCAGACCTAGGTCGTACGAGAGGAAAGGTAGCCTTGTACTTGCTCCTTCGAGAAGTACAGGCGTATGTTTGGGATTGCCCGGCTGGATGTACATCGATTATGATCACTGCCCTCCTTAGATATGGGTACCACTTATCGCACTACTGCTATCGTAGTTAATGCAACTGGAACATGGAGATGATGATGAGGCTACTGCCGGATTATGAAATATATATCCTGATTGCTTACCACATGCTTGAAAGTAGATCAGGTGCTTACCTAGAATGGTTAAGTAATGAACTTGGTGTGACTGCTAAAACTTAGAATATAAGGGTGCACTTTAGTAATGCTTCTACACAAAACAATAAAACAGCTAGCCAAAGAGCCCCTGTATATCCTTGAGAGTCGGGAGACTACTCCCACCTAGTCGGGTAAGTCTTGCAGAGTATATTATGTACTTAGGGTTTTATTCTCCATGTTGCAGGTAGCAAGTGGATGCTAGAGCTGACTGTTATGTATGGATACCTCCTGGTGGGTTTAGCGAGGAAATCCTTCTACTACAATCATAGTAGTTTTACTCTTACATCTCTACCTCTGTCTCAACATTCAAAATTGTTAACTTTCGCTACTTTTGTGAAAAGATCTTTCTTCCGCTACTTTTTATGAAGTTGTTCTGTCAAACTCTGATTTTTTGTAAGCTTGTGATGTATGAAATGGTTAATAATATTGTAAGCTTTATTCACTTGTTTATGATCCTAATGAAAACATAGATTTTTAAGTTCTCCCGTTGGGTGTGCTCGACAGACTACCGGGTTTAACTAAGTCTCTTGTGTACTTAGTGTCAAATGGCTAGCAAGTACACTTGGGATTATGTTAAATTGGGTATTTCTGCTACAATCCTTCACTAGTAGAGCACTTGCATCACATGCACAAGCCATCTCTGCTACATGGCATCTATGTCTTGCTCAACCTAGTGTGTGTGGACTAAGTACCTATTCATCTCACATAAAACACATTAATATTAGTCCACCTAAGTGTTGGCGGTTCTTAACTCACACTTTATACCACCAACACTTGTATAAAAATAACTAAAAGAAACACTAAACCTAGAAATAGGACTTACAACTCACCAGTTCCACTAGTTTTGTTGAATTATCTTTTTGTAGGATGACTTACATAAAAAGTATGGAAATATGACAAGAACACAATCACGCATAGCGCATTTCCATCCTACACATAGCAAAGGAACCAAGAGAAAGCCCACTCAACCAAAGAGACTAGGCCAAGCACCTATGTGGCTGAAGTCAAGAAGTCAACAGAAGGTCACCCACGAAAGATGGACCCAAAAGCCCCAATAGGGGTGCGACCACACCCCTAGTGAGCCCACTCGACAGGAACGCCACTGCAAACGTTATCTAGAAGCCCAAGGGAGAGCGCAGCTCGAGGGTCACCGCATTTGGCCCTAGTGGGGTTGTGGTCACACCCCAAGTGGCTCCATTCGGGCCCAAACTTCACGGGCCACCTCACACCGCCTCTCTTTGGTCGGTTCAGGTGGGGATGGCGGTAAATTTAATGATGAGGAGGTGGTTTGGTCCTTCCATATGGGAATGGGCAATATTCCAAAGACCCCCCTCCTCTCCACCTATAAAAGGAGGCTCACCTCTCCTCATTTCAACAACACACAAGAGAAGAGCACAAGAGCAAGAGAAGAGCAACACCACTCATGGGCTTAGGCTGTAGCTAGCTCTAGAAAAGTAGTAGGGAGAGATGTGAGGAAGAGTTTGGAGAAGAAGTGTCAGACTTATCGGTAACCTTCCCCAGCTTGTACCTCGACGAATACAAGCTTTGTACCTCGACGAGTATCTTAGTAAGTGTCCGTGATTCTTTTAGTATAAAGTCTTTGAGTAGTTAGGCTATACTCTTACTTGTTTGCGGGTTTGTCGTCCGTCCCCATGGCGGATACTCTAGTAGAGAGCTTCCGATAAAGATGGATCACCCTGATCGACACTAGAGTAGTAGTTGATAGCATAGACATGGTGTCTAGGCTAGAGGCTACCTTCGTTTGCCTCATACTCCATGGTTAAGGGGTAGATGACAGGTGGTGACAGTCCTATCCGTCCTTTGTAATCTCCCACGTCCCGATACGGCGTAGAGTTAGAGGCCGATATCACTTGGCAGACTAGGTGTAAGCCGGTGCCGAAGTAAGTAAGTATGAGTAAAGTTTATCTATCCTTAGACCTTAAGCCATAGGAATCCTTCTCTACCGCACCAACTATCCCTGTATTGTCCTTGGATGAATTAGCTAAAAGAAATACCTCCGTTTCCTGTGGAAATACGATACCCTGAATACTTTCGGGTGAAAGCTACAACGGTAATTCCGTACGCTTACGAATTCTTTCTGTAAACGTTCAGAAATATCAATACTAAGGTTGTCACTCAATTACCAAAACCAAACCGAGACTTTTACATGTTCAGACAATTTGCTTGCTGAGATTTATTCTCACCCCTTTTATCTGTCCATGTGCTTAACTGAAGACTCTGCTTGAAGGGATGGGATTAGTGGTTCATCTTCACTGTTTCATCCACACTTAGAGATAACAATGATGCTTTTGGCTTGTTGTAAGAAACTTATTTACTAGTCATGGTAACCCTTCGTAGTTTAATAAAGATGTTTACGGTGAAACCTATCTTAATCATAGTTTCGTTGTTATTGTTGCTTCCACATTTTAATTTGCTTATGGATTTTTTTTGTTGCTGACTCTTGTACTCTAGCTTTAGAAAAGAGAAGTTTAGTGACATCATAGGATTTTAGTGGCGCCTAGGGTGTTACAACAAGTGAACACAAGGCTAGCTAGGGGTAAAACGGACTTGTCACATATCCTATCCATACTGGTATGCTTATGTCCTGCCGTGCACATAAAAATAGTGCAAAGTTAGGAAAAAAAGTAGTCATCAAAACTAGGTATTCTACTCCCTCGGTCATATATAAGCCCTGACGTTTAGCAGTGTGTCTACTGCACTCACTGACTTACAAAACAGGTATTCTACTCCCTCAGTCATCAAAAGCCATTCGATCTGCCTAGGTGGTTTCAATGGGTAGTTTTGCTTCGCTGGCCCACATGTGAGGTGGTCTCTTGTATCAAAATAATTCATAACATTTTCATATAAAATTAAACGAAGACAAACTTTATATCAAAATTATAGAGCTTGACGCATTCTAAAAGTCTACAGTTGACATTTATTTTATTTGAGATCATTTACAAGCTCAAATATTTGTTTTAGTTTATCATATTCTGAGTTCAATTTTTGTTTTTTTCAAATTACTTCAAATGTTGACATTGTCTATACCAAAGTTGTAGCTCATAATGTGATCCATAAATTTGTAGCTGACAATATTTTAATTTGAGATATTTTAGATGCTCAAATATTCATTTTAAGTTATTAAATTTTGGAATTCAATTTTTTGAAATTTTCAAATAACTTTAGATGTTGACATTGTTTATACCAAATTTGTAGCACTTAATGAGATCTATAAATCTGTAGTTGACAACTTTTTAATTTTAGATAGTTTAGAGGCTCAAGTTATCATGTTTTGAAATTTATTTTTAAATTTCTAAATGACTTCATATGTTGATATTGCCTATATTGAACCTGTAGCACTTACTGTGTACTAAAAATTTGCGGTTGGCAACTTTTTTATTTAACATAGTTTCAAGGCTCAAGTATCTATTTTCAATTACAGTATTTTTGAAAATCAAAATTTTTATTTTTTAATAACCTCAGATGAAGAAAGATCTACACCAAAGCTCTAGTGTTTAACGAGATCTAAATTTTTCGTTGAAATTTTTCATTTAAGATTATTTATAAATCATGTAATATTTTATTAAATATTTGAGCTTTTAAATGATCTCAAATAAAATAACTGTCAACTATAAACTTATAGATCGTGTCAAGTTTTATAGTTCTAATATAAAGTTTGTCTCATTTGATTTTATATGAAAAAATATAATTTATTTTGATATAAGGAACCACATGATATGTGGGCCCCATGAGGTAAAACCTCCACTAAAACCACTTAAGGGGTAGATTGTAGAGCAAACGGGTTTTTGATAAATAAAGGGATACAATACCTAATTTTTGTAGGTTAGAAGGTGAAGTGAACACACTACTAAGGCCCAATTTGACAAGGTTTTAGTCCTAGTTTCTTACGGCTCCTTGCAAAAAGCTCTACCAAACACCCATAGAAAAAATAGCTCCTCACAAGGAGCCAAGAGGAGTCAAAGCCATTTCTGTATAGAGAAGATGTCAAACATTTTCTAAAACGAAGCACCACTAGATAAACACTCTATACAAGGAGTCAGAGTTGGAGTCTTTTTTTAAGCCGAGCCCTACCAAATGGGGATTAAATATATGAGGGTTATAACTTTTACAAACAAAATTAAGAAATCGTCTCCCTCAAATGATAAAAGTGCGAATGTTTAGAAGAGTGGTATCATCATTGGAGTGGTTACTAAAGAAGCATCATTGCGAAATGGCAATAAGGGCAGGTACATTGCTACACGTCAGCTGTCTCATACAGTGTCACGTATGATTTTTGCTGATGTGGAAGAAAGAGAGAGGGGAAAGAGGATGAGGTGATTGTTTCGCGAAACAACCACCTCATGAGCTAAAATTTAGGACTACGAGACAACTATTCTCTCATTGTATGAGTTGTCAGGGGCGGATATTCAATTATTCTCTTCCTATCAGCTGGATCATCAGGAAGATCATCTAAATTAACATCTTTTTGGTGATAGTATCAAAGGACGACCTGTGGCTGTAGCATTGATGTTTGATGCACCAACATCTCTCTGTGAAGTCCCTTCATCACTGGGCGCTGGTGGTACTTTTGTTTTCAAGAATCGATGCATCAAATTCTTGCTTCCTCTACCTTGCTAGTTGTACAATTAATTAATGATTAAATTAAATCACCAATCATTCAATCAATAAATTAAAAAAACCCCAAACGAATCAGGATACAGGGAACACCTTACCTACCTGACTAACAGACGAAGTGATGCAGGATTGCAGGCTGGCAGCCGATGGGGAATTGGGGACGACTGATGCTGCTGCCCGCAGCTCGCCGCCGGCCGCTCTGGAACGAGGCGACATCGCGTGAGGCACTGCAGCTTCATCTCGGCGAGTCGCGGAGTCGGCGTCGTTTGTGTCGTTTCGGCTTCACTGCAACCCTTCGTGGAGAAGGAAACGGAGGCCACGAGGCTGGACGACGGAGGATTCTTTGATGTGGGCTGAGGCACTGATGTCATCAGAGATTTTGGCTGCTGTCATCTGATCCAATACAGAAGAGTATACTTGGGCCGGGTCAAATGCCACTGTTGTTACCTGACATCAGTGCCACCATACTGAATCTGCCCCTGTGAGTTGTTGTTACCGACTAATAACTTTACTTTTATTCTATGCATAAATTAATGTATTATGAGTTAATATAGGACAACTTAAAAAACAACAATTATATATATTTCTTTAGTCGTTTTCAAGTTACGTGACACTGCGTGAGACCACCTGGACCAATTTACTTAGGGCCGGTTTAGTTGCAAAAAAATTTGCAAAACGACACTGTAGCATGTTTCGTTGTTATTTGGTAATTAGTGTCCAATCATAATCTAACTAGGTTTAAAAGATTCATCTCGTCCATTTCGTCTAAATTGTGTAATTAGTTTTATTTTTTTTATCTATATTTAATGTTTTATGCATGTGTTCAAAGATTCGATGCGACGAGGAATCTGAAAAATTTTGTAAAATTTTTTGGAGCTAAACCTAGCCTTACTCGCCGTAAGTTAAATATGGCTGTGTTTAGTTGAGAAAATTTGGGCGTTGTTATTTGGTAAAATTTGTCCAACTATGGATTAATTAGACTCAAAAGATTCGTTTCGAACTTTACAGACAAACTATGCAATTAGTTATTTTTTTACCTACATTTACTGTTTCATGCATGCGTCTAAAGATTCGATGTGACGGGTGAAAGATGAAATATTTTGGGTATGGTGAACGCGGCCTATATGCCCGGACGGCCGGACCCCATCGGATCCTACAGTCGGTCCCCAAGTCCCAACTCAAACGCCGCCGCCGAGCGCCTAGCGCCTTTAGTGCCCGACGGAAAAAAAAAACCAACCCGAAAGCGCCGGCGGCAAGCGAAGAAAAAGCGCCGGTGCTAATCCGGCGATGGACGCGTCTGCCGGCGGCGGCGGCAACTCCCTGCCGACCACTGGCGCGGACGGGTCGAAGCGCCGCGTCTGCTACTTCTACGACGCGGAGGTGGGCAACTACTACTACGGGCAGGGCCACCCGATGAAGCCGCACCGCATCCGCATGACCCACGCGCTGCTCGGCCGCTACGGCCTCCTCGACCAGATGCAAGTGCTCCGCCCTCACCCTGCCCGCGACCGCGACCTCTGCCGCTTCCACGCCGACGACTACGTCGCCTTCCTCCGCTCCGTCACCCCCGAGACGCAGCAGGACCAGATCCGCGCGCTCAAGCGCTTCAACGTCGGCGAGGACTGCCCCGTCTTCGACGGTCTCTACAGTTTCTGCCAGACCTACGCGGGGGGCTCCGTTGGCGGCGCCGTCAAGCTCAACCACGGCCATGACATCGCCATCAACTGGGCCGGCGGACTCCACCACGCCAAGAAGTGCGAGGCCTCCGGGTTCTGCTATGTTAATGATATCGTCCTCGCCATCCTCGAGCTACTCAAGTACCACCAGGTATTCCGAATTTTTGAAAATTTTTGAATCTATAGTTGGATTGGATGGATAGAATTACCCATGTTTTGTACACTGTAATTGCATTGTAGCGCGTTCTGTACGTGGATATTGATATCCACCACGGGGACGGCGTGGAGGAGGCTTTTTACACCACAGACCGGGTGATGACAGTCTCATTCCACAAGTTTGGGGATTATTTCCCAGGGACAGGGGACATTCGTGACGTTGGGCACTCAAGGGGTAAATATTACTCCCTGAATGTTCCGCTGGACGATGGTATTGATGATGAGAGCTACCAGTCGTTGTTCAAGCCAATAATGGGCAAGGTGATGGAGGTCTTCAACCCTGGTGCGGTCGTGCTCCAATGCGGTGCAGATTCATTATCAGGTGACAGGTTGGGCTGTTTCAACCTCTCTATTAAGGGTCACGCAGAATGTGTAAGATTTATGAGGTCCTTCAACGTCCCGCTGTTGCTGCTTGGAGGCGGTGGGTATACCATAAGAAATGTTGCACGGTGTTGGTGCTATGAGGTATGTAACGGAGGAGTTTCCCTCATGGAGGAAACCTACATTTGTTATGCCTTTTTACTTTTCTGGTGTTTGTTATTCTATTAATTCCAATAACCTTGTCTGATTAATTATTTGAAATTGTTAAGTATACTGTGAGTGTAATACTTTGTAAGACTTCCCCCCCTTACTGCAATGAAGTTATTGGAATGAATAGAATAACAAACAACAGTTGTAGTGCTTACTGCCTAGAATATGCAGGACGATTGGTACGGTGGTTGGAATTTATGAATACTCACATAAAAGTAATATTTCGAAGACAAACAAATAGCCTTCTAAATCATGTTAGGCATGTGATACAAATGCCATATTCTCCAACTTCATATATAAGATTTTCTTCGAGTACATGTGTGTTGTCGATTTGTAACTTTATAGGTAACTGATTTGCTAGCATTCCCTTTTTGCCCACTTCAAAGCACCATCTACATTTTCTGCTGTCCATGTCTCCCCTTGTGTTTGTGCTGTGAACCCAGTAAACACAATCTACCTTCTGTTTGTAGAAGTAATCTCGTATTATGTTTGCTAGCTGTGTTCCAAATTCAGTTTCTTATTAGGATATTTTAATTTACCCTAATATGTTTTTGATTTTTAGGATACATCAGAGCAATATTTGAAATACCAGGATGATTTTTTTTTGAATTAGTTATCTATGCAGTACAATAGTTTCTGTAAAAAAATTTGGCATGCATCATCTTGCTTTAAAGAATTTATTCGTACCATGCCGTTGTCTACTTCGTACTTGCTGAGTGCTGACTAGTGTTGTTACCTAATTTTGTAAATAGTTTTCATGATGTGTTTTAAATTTACTAAGATGTCACAAAAAATATTTTTTGCTATTTACTGCGTTATAGGCTCTTTGTATTTTTAACTATATATGAATAGGTTATGTGTTAACCCAACACTTATTTTTTCTTCAAAGATTATCTCTTCCAAGTTCCAACTCATTCAGTCACTGCTCTAGACAAGACAATTAAACTTCTGCACAGTCCATTATATCCTTTTCATGTTGTTGAGTGATTGAGGCCATTATTGTTATTTCTTATATGCCTTTTAATGTCACCAATTCAAAGTCTTTGAATAACTGTTCTTACCTTTTTTTTCATATTTCTTGAGCAGACAGGAGTTGCCCTTGGTCATGAGCTCACTGACAAGATGCCACCTAATGAGTACTATGAGTATTTTGGTCCAGATTACACTCTGCATGTCGCTCCAAGTAACATGGAGAATAAAAACACACGGCATCAATTGGATGATATAAAATCAAAACTTCTAGACAATCTTTCAAAACTCCGACATGCTCCTAGTGTTCAATTTCAAGAGCGACCTCCTGAGGCTGAGTTACCTGAGGTGAGGATTCTGTTACAAGCGAGAAATTAATTGGATGATGTTTCTTTATCCTTTAAAATAAATCAGGCAAAAAGATAAGGCCATCTTTAGTAGAGTTGTTGTGGACAAGACTGAATAGAATTAGTAAGAAAATCTGGAAATGTAGTGGAAGATTTATAGCTAAAAAGAAAAGAAATTTGCGCCACGGCAAAAATAAAAGCCCCCCCAGGATAACTTGGACAGCAACTCCCACGTAACTAGTGATGGGGAAATGTCTATTGGCAATTGTGACTAATATATAGCACCACACTGTTTAAATTATATGGAGAATGACATTGCTTTCTTCTGCTTTCTTTCTGGGCAAATAACCAAAAATACTCTGGTCAAAAATCCTGGTCCTAAGGCCAGTATAGTTTTGTCCTGCTCAGTAGGCATTTCTTTTTCTGCTATTTTCTTGCCTATTGTTGTATAGTTCTGTTTGTATGCCTGGAACTGCATTAGAAACCGGGCTGGAGGTCTGGACCACCAGTTGAACTGCAAAAACTGGAAGAAAATGAGAAAAGGGGGTAGTGTAAAGAACATGTACTCTTCCATGTCTACCCACAACGCAAACAGACGGAGGACAGATAAGTCTGGTGTCATTCTAAAAGTGCAGTCCCTACTGCAAAGGTGCAACTGTATGGAGAAACTACACAACACCTTTGAAGCAAAAATTATAACTCTGAAAAAGAAGGGAAGATAAAAGAACCCTTAACATATGTGCAACACACACCCATAGATAATCGAATTGCCATGAAGTGCATCTACAAAATTGGAACAACTTAAAAGTTTGGATAGCGCAACCCAATAAATAAATATAGCCTAATGAAATATGCAATTCCTCGGTACATACAAATGAAAAATTCTACAAAAGCTTGATCCCATCTCCATGGCTGCCACTAGGAGTCTATGACCCAAGGAGCATTCTGTATGTGTCTTGCAAATAATTAAGTCAACATATTGTGACTAATTTGTGTTAATGTTTGGTATAGCAAGATGAAGACAAAGAGAATCCTGATGAAAGACGTGATGCTGATTCTGATGTGGAAATGAATGATGCCAAGCCTTTGGACGACTCTGGGAGGTATTTATTATTGTTGGCTCATGTAATTTGTAGCAGCAATTGCTTCAGGTGGTTATATTGTGTATTCTATTTTTGTGCACTTCTCTATCATAGGAGGGGCGGTATACAGAATTTAAGAATGAAGAAAGAATCTGCTGAGACACAAGCAATTGATCAGGTACCTCTCTAATTTAACTCGTGTTAATTTAATGATGTATCCATGAAGTTTCAAATGATTTTTTTTTGGTATGTAAGGTGTACTTGAACTAGAAGGCATGTAAGAACTTCTATTAGCCTGTGTTTGTTTTGGGGACATTGTGGGATGGGACAGACTCAACCCAGTTTCTAGGGATGGGTGGTCCCTGTTTTTGTTTGGTTGAGGGGATAGGACAATCCCTATTTTGGGTGCATGTGTCAATCTCTTTTCTTTTTTATATAAAAAAATCTTCCTCACAACCCCATGGTCCTGAGCGGCATCGCCGCTATGCGACCTCCATGGACCCAAGCGGCATTGCCGCCAGCGCCATGCCCCATGCCGTGCGTGGGAGCTCGCCGCCGTGCCCCCACACTGCACGTGCCTCCCACATAGAGCTTGAGGATGAGGACGCACACGCAAGATTGGGCTTCCCTTGCAAATTCCGGTCGACGTGAGTGCGGGACCTGCGAGCTCGTCAAGGGGTGCGGGAGAGCTTGGGACCTATGAGCTCACATGGGGAGGCTTCCGCCCGCGCCGCTCGTCGAGTGCGCAGGCGCAATGTGAGATGGACAAGGACACCGTCCAAAGAAGATGTGCCCATCTGGTCGTTTTTTGGGGATGGGGACGCCCCACATTTGAGGGGAATATATTCCCCTTAGGGACGGTCCCGTCCCGAGTTGTCCCAGAATTAAACACCATCAAATTGGGAATCAACCCATCCCGTCCCCAGTCGTCTCCCCAACCAAACACATAGATCTGCGTGTAAGGGTGTAATTGATATAGATATTTCCTAACCGTTCCACTATTCGAATAGGGTAGAATAATGAATTGGATACCTTTCTCGGGTATCTAGATATTTTCTCAGGTACTGGATATGAATTTGGATAGTTTTCTTCAAATATCAGATTCAGATATAAGAAGGGTAGTATACGTGGGTTATTTGATATATGATTAGATATTCCGGATAGCTAGGTCGGACATTGGATTTCGGTAGTTGTATCACATATCCATTAGGTGTCGCTATGTGGGCTGCACGTGTGGGGTGCCATTTTATTAAAGCCCAAGAAGAATTTCATCTGAAGAGATTAAGAAAGTGGAATTGACTCTTCTTTCTCCTTCATTCTACACTGTAGCAGCAAAAAGGGGAACTCTCAGATTCAGCGCATCCTTGCCGGTTCCGTGCACTTCTGGTGGCCTTCTTGGCTCTGGGGTGCGGGGAATCGGGATCTGAAGTCTGGTTGTATATACCCTCTCCTAATAAGTAGCTTTAAATGTAAGTTAGGGTTAGTTCTACCCATGGCAGTGCAGAAACAACGTTCCCAGGGTATTTCTGCTCCTTCCTCTGCTTCTATGGTGAGGATGTGGCATCTATTGTCTTCTTTGACGCGGTAGTAGTAAGGTATGGTTTGCTTCCCCTAATCATGGGCGGGGTGGTGGTCGATCTGCTCCCCTGGCTAAGGTTACTCCGATCTGCTGGAGGTGCTGTTGCTCATACTCCCTCAAAAAAAGGGAAGGTTTCTTCTACCACATCTAGTGAGCATGTTTTCAGCTTTGAGGCACTGCTGGTAGTGGCTTTAAAAATTGTGATGGCCCTTCATGGCCGTGCCTTATCAGCTGAGGATGTCTCAGCTCTGCTTCCTTCGACCTAGCTTGTCGATGGCGATCGGAGAGGAAGTACTGGGGTGTTGTTGGACAAGTCCTGTGGTAGCATCAATGTAATTTTCTTTTTTATAAGGTTCCTATACGTAATTTGTACTCGTTATGGGTATTAATGAATGAAAGCACCCCTTATCAAAAAAGTGGAATTGTTTATGTTTTTTTTAAACTATTGTGTGAATTACAAAATAAGTTCAAATCCTAACTTCATTAAAACGTTCTAATAAACTTAAATAAATCTAACAATATAAATGGTCAGTTGGTACAAAAATTCTTTTTTTTTAAAACAAGTTTCAAATTTGAGATGTTTGACTGAGAATTAATCATGTTTTCTTAGTATGAGAGATTTTATATATTTTTTATATTTTAGTGCTTTTCAACCAATTGGTTTGCCATTCCTTTATGCGACTATGAAAGAATATTTTTGTAACGTGTTAAAATGTCATGAACAGATGTTCCTCTGATTTTTAAGTATGATCCTGAAGTTAGCGTGAACAAGTTCTATTTGGCACATTTGTTTATATTTCCTGTCTCTGTGTCCTGGCTTTTCATTCAAGTGATTACAACCCTACGAAAGAGGTATCGGAAATATACTTGGCTGAAAAAAATTGAAAATGTGTGACATGTAATTATGTAGGGTTGTCTATTTTACTCAATGTCAAAAGAAATATCTGTGACCAACATTGTCCGCAGTCCGCCTCTGTCTCATCCAGTATTCAACACACAAATATAACTGAGACAATCCGAATCCGCATTCATATCTGTATCCAACGTGACCATGTATGACTCTGATTTTGAAGAAAAATGTGAAAACTGATATGGAGTGAGTAATATCTATTTGAATACTATATTGCACCCCTATGCTGGTGTAACATATACCAACGCACGTGGTACAATTCTGTTTCTTACTATACCTTTGACAGTTGGGATCAGGTACCCTGAAGGTTATGCAGGGTACTATGTGTTCATGTAGTATGGCTTGACATGAAACCTGACTTGAGAGACAAAAATGCTGTGCCAGGACCAAACGGGATTGGAATAAGCACCTTTGTGGCAAACTGGGGCCAGTACTGCCAAATACCCATATGACTTGATGACCAAACTGTAGGGCAGCCTCTTTGCCTTGTTTTGCATTGCCCATGTAGTTATGAATCTGGAGATGACTTAGATATTAGTCCCCCCACCGTGTTGCTCTCTCTCATGTACAGTGTGGCAGCATCTGATATAGTCGCTGGGCAACTTATGCTTTGCTAAAGGTTTCTGAGATTGATAGGGCTATGCCTATGCAGTAAAAGAGTTACAGTAAATAGTAGTTTCTGTTGTGATGCTTGAGATTGATCGAAGTTTTTTGCAAGTTAAATTTCTTGAATATTTGATGCTAGTAATATGCTTTACAAGGGTGTGTTGTAATGGTCTCTAACATCTTTAGGTAAGTGTTTCCTCCCCATGTGCTTTAGCAATTCCCATGTTTGCTGGCAGATCATGACTCCATTTTACTGATTCTTGTTGGATCAATTATAGGCTTGTAGCAAGAACATTTTCCTACTTAACTTTTCTTTTTCTGTAGTTATATATCATTCTCCATTACTGACATTCTTGTTTTCTTGTTTTGTACGGTGCAGGATGTCAATAGTGCAGCTGCAGAACATTCTAGAGGCACTGGACCTGTGGCTGATGGAGTTGGTTCCTCGAAACAAACCTTTGTAAGTGCCATTTATCAGAACATTAAATATATCAACAGCTTCAGGGGACATGCTCATACTACTTACATTAGTGTGGTCCGGTGTACCAAAGCATATTTTTATAAAGTTATATTGTTGCATGCAGCCGAATGACACTAGTCCGATGGCCATAGATGAACCAAACGCTCTGAAAGTTGAGCAAGAGAGTTCAAACAAATTGCAGGACCAACCGACGGTGCACCAAAAGCCATGATTAGTCACCTTAACTTAGTAGCTAATGTCATCTGTAGCCTGTCGATTCTTTTGTGCAAATTCATTTGACTGTAGGCAAGCCATGCATGTCACAAGGCTGAAGCAGGGAGCAGAAGCAAATGCTAGACCAAGAAGTTGTGCATCTGAAATCTATAGTGTTTTGTGCGTTACATTTGTATTACTGACAGTTGCAAACGATGGTTTAATCATTAAAATTTTGTCTTCCACCCGTCGCTTCTGCAGAGGAAGGAATTGATATTGTAGTATGGATCAATTAAGCAGTGCTATTATCGCAGATGCCCATGTGATTGTAATGTGCAGGAACTAGAGCAACTCCAGCAATAGCTCATAAAGTTGGGGCCTTTACTCTCCAACTCTAGCAACAATCCTTAATTATGAGCCCATACTTTCTTATGACATGTGGGACTCTTGTTATTAGTGATACATTTTTCCTTTTCCTTTTCTTCTCTTTTATTTTCTCCCATCTTTCTTCCACAGGT
Source organism: Saccharum hybrid cultivar R570 (assembly GCA_038087645.1). NCBI lineage: Eukaryota > Viridiplantae > Streptophyta > Magnoliopsida > Poales > Poaceae > Saccharum > Saccharum hybrid cultivar. Next base: position 2,244,034 of record JAQSUU010000810.1, read on the forward strand.
TAGACCATCTCCTCTTCCTGTCCCTTGCCATCACCGACACCGCCCCTCTACCTGGCTTCTGTTTTATCGCCTCTTGGTGTCTCTGGAGTGAGAGCTACGGGAACCTGCTGCTGTGAGAGCTCTGCCCTGTACAACCATCAGTGACGGCTGTGCAGCTAGGGGGTGAGTGATGATAACATGAGCTGAGGTGGTGACAAGCCGGTAGAGATAAGCAAACTGATGCACCGACTGTGCCCGATCCTCACGTAGCTGCTCTAGCAAAACGTTCCGGAGTGCCTTTTCATGCGCTGCTGGGCCTCGAATCTGGGGGAAAAAAAATGGGTGTAGCCTCCCTGCACCGGCGTCTCTGTGCAGGCCCACTCGGATGGATGCCACGTATCCTAGGAAATCCATCACACGGCTAAGAGGTTGAGTTTTCAGTTGTATATTTTTAAAGTATCATGAGGAGTTTTCAGTTGTCTATTTTTAGAGAAAATCCATCACACGGCCAGAAGGTTAAGTTTTCACTTGCATATTTTTAGAGTATCTTGATGAGTTTTCAGTTGCCTATTTTTAGAATATCTCCTCGCCGTGTGATGGATTTTATAGGACATGTGACATCTATCCGAGTGAGCCTACATGGAGGCGTCGGAGCAGGGAGGCTGCACTTAATTTTTTTTCCCGGAATCTCTGCCTGCTCCTACTGCGTGCCGACCGTATTATATTTGGGTCTAACCATTTTGTTGGGATTTTTATTCTACTGTTAACCACAAACATGTTTGAAATACCACAGATGAGTGCAACTTTCAGGGTTTTTGTCTGGGTTTTCTAGCTTTCGTCTACCCTCTTGAGAGACTTGTCTGCCCTGTCCAACAGCTCCAGGTGATTTTGTCTACGCTTGCCAGAGCTTATTAGACGCTCCAGGTGATTTTGCCTACGCTTCCCAGAGCATATTAGACGTTCGGAGAGAGTTGTCTGGCCTCTTCAGAGAATTCAATCTGGGCTGCACAGAGTCCTGCCACTGGGCTGTGTGCGGTGGAATCTGTTTGGCCTCGTTCACTTGCAAGCAGCTTTGCTGATGTCGTCCAGGGAAAACAGAATGGATTTGTTTAATGGCCAATGCTGATTTGACCATGGTGCAGGTGAACGAGGCAACATCAGGTGCATGTATGTGGCGTACCTAGCTGGGAGTTTCACCGAGTCCGAATACATTTAGGGGCCGATCCCTTTATTTCGGATGAATTAAAATCTACACTATTTGACTTGAAATTTGACATTCCATAACTTTCTCAAGCTCACGAATAAGCTTATCTCAAATTTATAGGGTGAGAGATAAAAATTAATTTTTTAATCACTATGCTATAATTCTACTCTCCAATTTATAGCACATTCTTCAACTCACTTCCCTATAATAAAAATGCAACATATAAGTGTGTCTCTTGTATGCCTAACAATAAATATATAAATATATTCTATATACAACTATATTAGCTTAGTTAATCTATGTCTAAATTATATTTATGAGAATAAATTCAATTCAAAGGATCTAAATGGGTACTTATAGAAAATTGATAATATGGCCGGTTTGGCGTAGGAAGTTCTATTAGACTTTGGAGTCTTAGGTAGGAAAGTGACGACCGATTGAGGTAACACATAGTCGTACTCCATCCGTCCTAAAATAAGTGAGGTTTTTTTTTTTGACTTTTTGATATCGTGTTTGACCATTCTTCTTATTCAATTTTTTGTGCAAATTATAAAATAAATAAAATATTATTAAAGTATCTCTAATATTAAAATAAGTCATAACAAAATAAATAATATTTATACAAAATTTTTTAATAAGACGAACAATCAAACAAAACGTCTAAAAGTAAAAAACGTCACTTATTTTGGAACGAAGAGAGTACAAGTCAATTTATTACGTTATTTTACATATACTATTTTCTCTCTAGTTTTTGCTTCTTGTTTTTCGTTGCCATCTACTTAGTTGCGACAGCAAGCATAAAGTCCTAGGGATGATCAGGCCAATCTGGGCAGCCCATCGATATCGGTAATGTTTGGTTGAGGGTGTCCGTCGGTTCGGACGGACCGACCCGCACGACGTGATGACCAAGAAAAAAAGAGGGGCACTTGTTGCAGTCACAGGGCCCGCGCCCGTCGATTAACCAGTGTTATGGAGAGAGAAATGCAGGCGATCCGTAATTTCCTGAGCCTTCCCCAGGCGATTGTGAGGGCGATATCGCTCCCGTCTTCGCTCGCGATCCCACCACCGTCCTAGATCGCCACGCCGGTGATCTCTCTAGGGCCTGCTCCGCCGCCGATCACAGCGATCGCGGCGTCCACGCCCCGCCCGTCGACGTTCGTCGACGCGTGGCCACCGCAAATCGCCGGTTAACCGTTTCGGCGCCGTTGACCACAGATTTTTCCCCACTAGCGCCGCTTAGGTCATAGTGTTTGGGATCGCGTGTGTGGCTGCATCATCGTGTTTGATCGCAGTTCACTTTGTGTGCCCCTCCAGATTAGATCGATGGCATCATCTGGGGATGGGAACGAGAAAGGCGGGAGTAGCTCGGGTGCCGGCGGCGGCGGTGCCACTCCGACCGTAGCCGATCTCTTTCTGCGCCTGAACCTTACTGAGGGGGAAGGAGTAATTGCAGACTTCAGTGACGATGAGGAGGATGCAGACTTGCAGCCGATGGAGTGGGCTGTGGTTGGGAAGGTCCTCTCGCCGTTGATCGTGCACGTGAACACGGTTCGAGGGGCCATGAAGCTGGCGTGGGGGAATCCATACGGCCTCAAACTCCGGGCCTTTGGAGAAAGAAACGCCAACTTGTTTGTAGCCGAGTTTGGCAGTAAGGTGGATATGGAGAGGATCCTTGCAGGCTCGCCATGGATGGTGGGTCGACATGCTGTGATTCTGCAACAGTATGATGAAAAGCTTAGTGCATCAGAGATAACCTTTGATCGCATGGAGATTTGGGTAAGGATTTTGAACCTTCCCTTGGGATGGATGAATCAGCAAAGAGGTAGTAGGGCTATGGGCTTGATCAGGGATGTGGTCAAGATGGATGTTGATGGAGATGGGAAAGCTAGTGGGGCTTTCTTACGTGCTCGAGTAGCAATTGAGATTGATAAACCGCTTCGGCGAGGGGTTTTGTTGCGTATGAGCAGATCGGAAGAACCCAAATGGTTTGTGGTACAATATGAGCGACTACCCTTTTATTGCTTTGCGTGTGGGATCATGGGACATTCTGAGATTGAGTGCCCTAGTCCAGTCCCGCGCAATGAGTTGGGCAAGCTGCCTTTTGATGTACAGCTACGGGCGCCAGAAGAGAAAATGAGGCGTCTGCTATCCTTTGCTGAAGCTGCTACTGGCTCCCAAGGTAGCGGCTCGTCGGCTGGATCGCGGCCTCCACGTGGACAGCAAGGAGGGCCGGGCAAAGGACGGTCTGTGGTGGATGATGGAGGGTCTTGTCATTCCTCCTCTGAACCCATACCTGATGCTGAAGATACGGAGGTGCAGTCTCCTTTGAAGGAGCCTCCAAGGGCTAACCTAAAGGAGAAGGGAGCTATGGTCGGGGTCAACCGCAAACTTGATCTCATGGAGGTTCAGAAAGTGTGGAAGAGGAAATCCAAGGCCACTCATACGAATATACAGACGCCGGACCTAAATGTGCCTGTGCATAGTACTAGTGCCATTGTCCCAGTTGGACTGGTGAACTCGAGAGTCAGCCAGCTAGATGGGGGCACTGAGAGCAATGGAGGTAGTTTGGAGGAGACAATCAAAAAACAAAGACGGAGCAGTAGCTCCAACAATGCGCGATCGGTGGCGGCTGCGGACAGCGGCCCCCGCCAGGCACAATGAATCTTCTCAGTCTGAACTGCCGGGGACTAGGGCAGCCCGAGGCAGTTCGTGAGCTTTGTAGCCTATGTGAGCTATACCGCCCATGGATTGTTTTTCTTTCGGAGACTAGGTTTTTTAGTAATAATGTGGATGGCCTAGTGCGGACCCTGAACTTAGAGGGGGTATAGGTGTTGGATGTTTTGGACGAGGGGGCTTGGCCCTGCTGTGGAGTACTGATGTCGAGGTGAAGCTTGAATCGTATGACAAGCTCCATATCGATGTTACAGTAAAACCCGTCTCGGCCCCACGAGGATGTTGGTGCTTCATTGGTTTTTACGGTGAAGCTAGGCGTGAACTTCAGCATCGTAGTTGGGATCTTCTCCGTTGGCTTAGTACAAGGAGTGTCCTCCCGTGGCTATGTGCCGGTGACTTCAACGAGGTGCTGCATGCGAATGAGCAGTTTGGCGAGCAAGGACGCTCGAAGAGACAGATGGAAGGGTTTCGGGAAGCAGTGAAAATATGTGGCTTCAATGATCTTGGGTAAATTGGGTTGCCATACACTTGGGATAACAGGCAACCGGTTGGCCATAACATTAAGGTACGACTGGACAGAGGTTTTGCAAATGCTGAATTCTTTAATCTTTTCAGTCTATCAGAGTTTGGCACATACAAACTACTGAGTCCGACCACTGCTGCCTGCTCCTGGATTGTCGACGAGGTGGTTCTGCTAGGAGCCGACGCAAACATCAATTCCGATATGAGAACATGTGGAGGCGTGACCCATCCTACAAAGACATGGTGGAGCAGGCCTGGGGTGGCTCGAGGGACCCAGGGGACATGGGTCAACTTGCTGCTCGCCTTGACTCTATGGCAGGCTCGATGAAGGACTGTGAGCGATCAAGTTTTGGTTCAGTTCGCCATGATTTGGCCACGTTGCGGAAGGAACTAGAGGATGAACAGAGAGCCTCCATCCATGCTGGCCCAACAAGGCGTGAACGTCAACTGATGTCCAGGTTATCAGAACTCCTGACTAGACAGGAGATAATGGAAAAGCAACGTTCCAGAATCGAATGGCTTCGTGAAGGTGACCGTAATACTTCTTTCAAGCCAAATCAAGGGAGAGGGCTCGCTCTAACCAGATTTCGGCCTTGAAAAGAGAAGACGGCTCGATTGTAACCACACAGGAGGAGATGGAAACAACAGCTTTGGAATTTTATTCCAACCTTTTTACTCGACAAGAAGTGCTGGACCCGGGACCAATCCTTGCTTGTGTCCCAGAACGTGTTTCACCAGAGATGAATGAGCAACTTCTGAAACCATTCACGGCAGAGGAAGTGCGAAAAGCAGTATTCATGATGGGTGCCAACAAAGCCCCAGGTCTAGATGGGCTGACAGCAGGTTTTTACCAGTTCCACTGGGAGACTTTGGGACCTAGCATCACGACTGCAGTCTTGGATTTTTTGAATGGGGGCCAGTTGCCGGCTTCTATCAATAGAACGACCATTGTGTTGATCCCTAAAGTGCAGCACCCATAGGAGATGAAGCAGTTTAGACCAATATCATTATGCAATGTAATCTATAAGATGTGCTCAAAAGTGCTGGCAAATAGGTTGCGAATGTTCCTGGATGAGATCATATTAGAGGAACAAAGTGCCTTTGTCCCTGGCAGGCTCATTACTGATAATGTGTTGGTGGCCTATGAATGTACTCACTATTTACAGAGGAAGAAAGGAAAAACAGGGGCTTGTGCAATCAAGCTTGATATGGCGAAAGCGTATGATCATGTGGAGTGGGAGTACCTCAGGGGGATTATGCTGAAACTGGGGTTTGCCGAAACCTTTGTCTCGCTGGTGATGAGGTGTGTGACTTCGTTTTCCTTCTCAATTAAGATTAATGGTGTTCTGTTGAATGCTTTCAACCCCACGAGAGGTATACGGCAAGGTGATCCCATCTCACCATACCTCTTTTTGCTATGTGCGGAAGGATTGTCTTCACTACTGAAAACTATTGGTCCAGTGCATTTATCCAGAGGTGTTCGCGTGAGTATCCACGCTCCATGGATATCGCACCTTCTCTTTGCGGATGACTGTATTGTCTTCTCTGAAGCGTCACAGAGGGGGGCCAATAGGCTTCAATCGATCCTTGATATTTACAGCAAAGGCTCGGGGCAGTAGGTAAACAGTGACAAATTTGTTGTCTATTTTAGCAAGAATTGTCTGGATGAGGTGAAGGAGGTGGTGCGGCAAGAGCTAAACATAGATACTGAGGCATTGTCAGACAAGTACTTGGGCTTGCCAACAGCGCTTGGCCGATCTACTACTGAGGCGTTTGATTTTATGCCGACCAGAGTTAAGGGCCTTGTTGGCACTTGGAGCAGCAGGCAGGCGAGCAGCACAGGAAGGGAGGTTCTTCTCAAGTCGGTGGCACAAGCGGTTCCTACTTACTCAATGAGTTGCTTTCTCCTTTCCAAAACAACCTGCAAGAATATGAGATCCACAATTTCCAACTACTGGTGGGGCGGGTCAGCAGATAACCGACGAATACATTGGCTACATTGGGATGGTTTGACTCAACACAAGTCGGTGGGAGGCATGGGTTTTCGTGATCTGCACCTTTTCAATAAGGCAATGTTGGGAAAGCAGGGCTGGCGTCTGATTACTCGGGTGGACAGCTTGTGTGCCAGAGTGCTCAAAGGAAGATACTTTCATGATTCATCCTTTTTAGATAGCTCGCGGAAGAGGCATGCTAGTCACACCTGGAGATCAATCATGGCTGGGAAAGAAGTGCTTGTTCATGGCCTGATCAAGAGAATAGGAAATGGGGATTCGACAAATATCTGGCAAGATAGATGGATCCCGATGCATTTCAATGCCAAGCCGATTACACCTAGCGAGGGGCAAGAGGTAACGCTGGTGTCGGATCTTATGCTGGACTCGGGTCAATGGAATGAAGAACTGATTAAGTCTGTCTTCCTTCCAATTGATGCGAGGGCTATCCTGTGCATTCCTTTACGGTCACAAGAAGAGGACTGGTGGGCGTGGGAGCCAGAGAAATTTGGTGATTACACAGTGAAGTCGGCATATAGGAAACTTCATGGGGCCAATACGTGTAACATCTCGGCCCAGGGCTTAATAGGATTAATAGGATACTCATACCAACAAGTTGTAACTTCTTTTCCGGAAGCCCATCTCGAAAGAACTCCAAAGTTAAGCGTGTTTGGCCTGGAGCGATGGGTGACCGATCGGGAAGTTCTTCCCGGGTGCGCACGAGTGAGGACAAAGTATGAAGAAAAGACTTGTGCTGGTCTGTAAGGGCAGTCTATGTCCTAGAAAGTAGCCAGATGTAAGCGGGTCCGGCCTCGGAGAGGTGGGACGTTACAGAATGGTATCAGAGCCGACTCTCGCGGTTTCACGGGCGCGTGTGTCGCAGTTGCGCAGGCATGGTGCGCATGGCTGGTGTGGATCCGTCGTGGTCACACAGCATGGCACATGCGCTGGCTCTGGACATACGGACGTGGCCAAGAGAGGACGCTCCTGGCTTGGGATTGATCGACGAGGACATCGATCTCTTAAGGGGGTGAGGATGTAACATCCCGGCCCAGGGCTTAATAGGATTAATAGGATACTCATACCAACAAGTTGCAACTTCTTTTCTGGAAGCCCATCTCGAAAGAACTCCAAAGTTAAGCGTGCTTGGCCTGGAGCGATGGGTGACCGACCGGGAAGTTCTTCCCGGGTGCGCACGAGTGAGGACAAAGTACGCAGAAAAGACTTGTGCTGGTCTGTGAGGGCAGTAGCCAGATGTAAGCGGGTCCGGCCTCGGAGAGGTGGGACGTTACAATACGGATCATGCTGGACTGATACCTAGGGTTTCGAATGATGCATCCTGGAGTAAGCTGTGGAAACTTAATGTCCCACCCAAAGTCAAGGTATTTTGGTGGAGAGTGTTACATGAATTCCTACCTGCCAAAGATATTCTTAACCGGCGTCATATTGAGCCGACCGGTTTCTGTGAGGTGTGTGGAGCAGATAGAGAATCAATCAAACATGTCCTTACTGAATGCACCATTGCTAAGCTGTTCTGGAGAGAGGTCAGGGTTCGAATGGGTGTCAAGCTTCCCCAGCTCCATCCTGTTACTTGGGCAAGCGATTTACTGTCCGATGGCTTATGCTCTAAAAAGGACCGTTGTCTCTTCATAATTGGAATGTACTCTTTATGGTTGCAAAGGAATGGGCGTCGCCATGGTACTGATCAACCACCATTGTGGCAACTGTGCGTTGGGCTGTGGACACCGCACATGATCTATGGCAGATTACCAAAGTACCAAGACTGAAGCCGGTAGCTGGAACGCGGGCTCATTGGCGGGCGCCACAAGAAGGCTGGATCAAGTGCAACACAGATGGCGCCTTTTACCCAGACTCTGGACAGGGAGCAACCGACGTTGTTCTTCGGGATTCTGCTGGAACCTTTGTGGGGGGTAGGGCACGTTGGCAATGCCATGGACTTGATGCGCTGATGATGGAAGCCTTAGCCTGTAAAGATGGAGTGACTCTTGCAAATGAAAGAGGCATCAGACATCTGGTGGTCGAGACAGATAGCCAGGAGCTAGTAAAGATGTGGGAAACGATGGACAGCCAGAGAGCTTGCATCTCACCGATCTTGAGGGACATTAGAGCTCTTAGTGTTGTTTTTGTTAATTTGTCACTAGTGTACACCAATCGATCTTGTAATCAGGTAGCTCATACCTTGGCTAAGCAAGTCTCAGATGAGAACAGGTTGGGAGAGTGGCAGTCAGCCCCACCCTGTATCTTCGATCTGATGACCGAAGATTGTAATCATGTTTCTATATGATCAATAGAAGCTCCTTGTCGCAAAAAAAGGGCCCGCGCTCGTCCTTTCGTGGGTCAGTGCATGGAAGCATGTGCGACCACTCGCTTGGCGTGGGGTACATGTGGCGCGTGGGGCTGTGCATGCGCGGTGACCAAAGAGAGAGCTGGGAGTTCGTGAGAGGAGCGCCAGGCCCGCATCTACATGTGCCATTTGCTGCTCTCGTGACGGGTGACCATGGGCATCGAGCTCCGCGCCGGCGTATACGTTTCAGGTGTATGTTTCATGTTGCATGTGTTTCATCTGGATATTGCATATGTTGCAATAGCTATACATGTATGCTGCAAGTATATCTTCCAAATGTTTTAGTTTCATCTGGATGATGCATATGTTGCAGTTGTTATACACGTATGTTGCAAGTGTATGTTCCCAATGTTGACGTATGTTGCAAGTATTTTATCTGAATGTTGCATATATTGCAGTGGCTATACACATATATGTTTCAATTGTTTCATCTTATTTTAGTATGTTGCAATAAGTGCTGCTCCCCATGCACTCTGACTCGTGGGCATGCACACGCTGCACGTACCTAGCCAGTGTTGCCTATCTTTGTCATGCAGGACAACTCCAATAGTTCGACGTGGCTCACGCAACAAGCGGTCAGTGCCCAAATGGTCGAGCACTCCCTGGTCAAAATGTATACGCGCATGCAGATCGTTAGAGCAGACCAGCACCCAACGGATGCAGAACCAGGCACCCTGGTGTAGCATGCTACCGGGTCAACACATGGTACAACATTAGGCGCGGGGCGCAGCAGCAGCAACCAGAGGAGGTGTGGGGTGCAGCAGCACACGAGCAGGCGCAATAGCATGCGCAGACATCCAGACGCGTCGGTCCGACTGGACATCCGGACGGTAGCATGGCCGCATCGTTATCGCATGGGGTGTCGGGTTCAAAGAGTTCTCGCTGGTGTGTTTTACACATCGTACTCCTGACGAGACTTCTCCTGCGACATGACTTAGACTACCCGCAGTGGATACTCTAAAGCGATACTCTAAAGCTTTAGAGTATGAATATAGAGTAAAAACTGTTGCACTAGGTACTCTAAAACGCTACTCTATCTTTTCTCTCATTCTATATTTAGAGTGGTACAACGCTTACTCTATAGTGGGCAGTGGTGGGCCCCACTAGCTAAATAAAGGAAAAAATGCTATAACTCATAAACCAAAAATCCTTCGAAACTAGATCACACATGGATATATTTAGATAAAGTGACAAGTGGGTCCTACAGTGGATAAAGTGGATAGAGGATGATATAGATGATGTATAGGTGTGGGAGAATTAAGTATAGAGGAGAGAATCTTGCTGACTAAGACGTATAGAGGATGAATATAGAGATCCATGAGTGCGGATAGCCTTATGCATTGTGCTTCGTTGCCGGGGTACACGTGACGTGTTCACGTGTGAACAATGTCTGTGGTGGTCTCACCCAAGTGATAGGCAACGGAACGCCATCTCAAGCAAAAGCATGTTCCACCGGCCTCGTCATCATGCATTCATGAGCTGCTCTAGGGAATGGAGGCGATGAGGGTGGCAGGGTATAGTCTTCATCCTCCTCATCTCTCATCTGATGGGGTGTTTGGTTGGAGGAGTTAAAGTTTAACAAACACTGTAGCACTTTCGTCTTATTTGACAAAAAGTTTCCAATCTTAGACTAATTAGACTTAATAGATTTGTCTCGCAAATTACTCCTAATATGTGCCGACATGCATGCAATTAGTCTACATTTAGTACTCCATGCATTTGAGGAAACATTGATGTGATGGGAGTTAAACTTTAACTCCTGCAAACCAAACAGGCCCTGAATCGAGTGCAATATGCAATCCTGTTAATCCAGCACTAACCTCTGCCTCTCAACTAGCATGTGGCTATGAAACACTCTTAAGGAACGTCCTTCACGCCTCCTATCTGTAGCCACCGGTGGCTTATAGTATGTTTTGAACATCTATTTGGAGGCCTCTGCATGTGCTGAGGAAAGTAGATGCACATAGCCAAGAGATAACAAATGATGTATGCTGTATGCATATGGCATTCTCTTCCCATTCACAAAACAATAGACCCGCAAGATCAAAAGGACATGTCCCATTACCAAGGATAGCAACCATTGCTGTAAGACCGAAATGGTTTCACCGTAGCCAGCCCTTGGAATCAAGGATTCCTCAAGGAATCGCAGCGCTGAACGACTAAGTATCATTGGCACTCTCTGCTGGAGGTACTGTGCCACCTGTGATGTGAGGGCACGACAAGGAGCAAAAGCTAAAAGATAACATCTCTCATGCAACCTTGTGTCTGGCACCAAAGGAACTCCAAGAGCTATTGATATTTGCCCTCTAGTCAGCTGGGTGAGACTCACCAGAAAACATAAACTGAATGGAAGACCGGCCTCGAGGAATCCAAAGAGTAGCAAATAAAATTCTCACCCAGTCTGCAATATCTGAGACCTCAAGCAAGCAAGGCATGTAAGTCAAATGTGCCCTAATTTCTTCCTCACTTACTCCTACAGATGTCGCCAGGATCTCAACAGTGATACTGTGGTGAATACATAGCTTGACACTCTCCTGAGTGCAATGTTTTCTGATCGTCTGATTAATCACAATTAATCATCCATATCGGTACTTAGCACTCGATTAGGCCCTCCGATTCAATCCGAGCGATCAGAAACCTGATCGTCCGATTAATCGTTGATTACTCGCGATTAACCGTCCGATTAGGTTTCTTGGCCGGTCAGCACTAAATAGGCAGATGTGCTGCTTCAGTTTACTAAGCTATATTTATTTGGGCCAGGCCCACTAGGGTCTCTTATATACCTCCCCCCCACTCTCTCTCCTCAGTCCTCACTCCCACTCCAGCCGTCAACTGTGTGTGTGCAGCTGCTGAGCTGCATCTCTTCCCTGCTGCGTGCATCTCGCTCCCTCCTCCCTCCCTTCCAGTTCCAATCCAACTAACTAGAAATATAGTCTTGATGCTTGATGTCTACTATATAAATATATAGTATATGACATATATACCATACATATATGATATATTGTCCTACTATACGCCGGACGATTAGACCGATTAGAGGTCGATTAATCGTCCTGATCGTCCTAATCGGTACCAGAAGGGTCCACGTGCTGTCTTCCTTGGTTTTGTGAATCATTCATCTTGTGGCACAAATCTTAAGTTCTGAATTTTGTTTCCTCTAAGCTCTAGAAGCCCAGCAACTATAGGTAGAGGAGATCCGACTGGCTCTGGCTGTCTCTCCTGCTCCAGTTGCCTCTAATGCTCCCTCTGTTGAGCCCATTGAGTGCCCCCTCCTCACCAATCACCTCAAGCTGGTGAGAGTGAATACAACCAGATCTGTGACGAGGGGTAGACTGGATTTGGGGGCTGCTGCTGAGTGGAATGTGGTTCCTCACTGAAAGTACATCCGTCCCCCTCATGTTCTCGGTCCTCGCTACTGCTACTGCTGCTTGTCTCTAGAGATCTTTGGTTTCTTGATTTTCTTTTGAGGCACAACAACCTTCCCTTTCCCTTCCCTGTCCCCTGGAGGGGGCCTCTCACCTCCTGATCCTCCTGCTGCTGATCAGATCATTGCCGACACTGATCCTGGCACGCCAAGCTGAAGATAGTGTCCTGCTAGAGACTACTAAACCTTTAGAGGCTTGACCTCAGTCTATTCTCAAAGGGCTTGGCCCTGAACTAATCTGCCCAAATGACTGCTGACACCGAGCTGCTGACTCCTAGTGCATCATCAAGTGTCTAGTGCATCATTCAAAATAAAACCATCACTTGATTTTCTAAATTATTTGCATTGTACGATTCAGGACCACGACAATGATGACAACAAAAGGAGATTACTGTCCAGTCAATTTAAATCAGAAATACAATAAAGAACTTCAGGTTACAGTATCATTCTGCAGAGAAGTCAGCACATGAGTTATTTTATTCAAAGCAAAATATAACTTCTCTAATTGCTATCCTGCTGTCCCCTTAATTGTGGTACCTTACATATAGACAGAAGGAACATTTTAATATTACCAGCCAAGCTGCACATACAACTTCAATGAATTTTCAAATCTTCCTACATTTCAAACAAGCGAATTATGAATGGAAAATCAATGACCAGATGACAAGCTGAAGTTTAGACAACTGTAAGCTAACCAGGATCATAGAAGATGAATTATCACAGTGAAGTTGAAATTCCATACTTGCTGTGAGAGTTCAATAGCACGTGGTAGATTGGATCTTGATATGATACTTTGAAAAGTTGGAGGGCAATGTAGCCGCATGTTGTGATGCTAATGCACAGAAGGGGGAAAAAAATGAAGGTCAATAAATTACTTGAATAAAATCATCAATATGGCTCTCAACTTTGTGTAACATATCACTGATATGAATGCATAATAACCATAAAAGGAAACAAAATATGCACCCCAAATGCACAACTGATCCTTAAAATACTTCAGTTGACAGGGTTAAAGCAGCTTTATATATTGTACTAGATCAAATTGTTTCAAGGAAAGCACCACCCACATATATGAATCGGGCATAACCCTGAGGGAAGATATTCCTAGAGAGAAGTATTTACATAATATTCCAGTACTTAACGTATGAAAACATATACATATCATGATAACAAACTAATTACAGACATCAACAAAACAATGCTGGTTAACACATAAAAATTAATTACAGCATTTAAGTGATATAAATTGAATAGTTGCAGCATATGTTAAGATTTGCATGTAGAAGTATTCTGACAATCTCTTAAGCAAACATGGGACTCTCCAGAAATAATATTGCAGGGAAATTACTAGTACCGTTTATTCACAACTAGATTAGCTAGCGACTATATCAATTTGGTTAGTTTCACTAAGCAAGATATCACACGGAAAGTACACATATATGTAGGCAAAGTCCCACATCTACAATAGCCCCACCTTGCATGCATGCAAGAGCAGACTCAATTATGATACTGTCATGGGTGTGTGCACAAGCTGTGCCAAGATGGCAGCAAGAGCAGGCAGACAAAGGCAGCTGTCCATCTGACCGGCCACATGGGACCAAGGTGCTGGCACAAAGAACAGCAATATTTTCTCTCTATAAGCGTTAGTGCCTGAACACCTTCCAGATGAAGAAGGGCACCCGGGAGGAGAGAACTCAGGAAAGAATGATACTATATTAGAGGACAACTTTGTTTCTATCATTACCTGCCATGAATGACATGGCCATTGCTCTTAAATAAAGATTACTTCCAACAGAATGAGATATGCTACACCAATCGACAAACTGAAGATAGAAACGACTTGGCTAACGAAGTGTTGCATCAAATCAGCATGCAGTAAATGGATTCTACTCCCTCCGTTCCAAATTGTAAGTCGTTATAGCTTTTCTAGGTACATAGCCTTTACTATGTATCTAGATATAATGTATATCTATGTGCATAGAAAATCTATGAACTTAGGAAAGCCAGAACTTACAATTTGTAACAGAAGGAGTATTAAAGTAAAAAAAAAGTGGTAAGATGTTGGTGCTCGGAGCCCCAAAAAGAGATTTATATACCTTCCAAAGCATACCAACAAGACAATCCAAATGGTAGTTGATATCCAAGATGACTCCTTGTGAGTAACCCAGACCTGTAGGCATATTATCAAATATTAACACTTGGCCATAATGCCTATTAGGGAGCAAAATATTAATGTCAAAGTGCATCCCTATCTAGAATCATCTTTGCCTGGTAAGAATTCAGAAACCATAAATAAGCCGTATATATAATAACCATTAAGTAAAAACACAATTGTTGCCGAACATTTTCTATCAGGGTCTAAAAGAGAGAAGTGCAGACAAGGATATCAAATGTAAATATTATGAACAAACTCTACTGATTACATTTCCAGCAAAAATACATGCTCTCTATGATCGAAATGAAACTAATAAACCCTAACCTGATCGGCCATGGGCGGCCTTCCAGATTCAAGTCCACCCCTCAGTAAAGGCTTTCTTTGCGGTGGCCATAATTTCAGAAGTTGGCAATGGCAAGAACACTCTGTTCTGGACTGACCGATGGTTGCATGGTCAGAGCTTAGCTCAACTTGTGCCTAATCTCTATGGTTCAGTGCCTAACAGAGCAAGGAAGAGAACAGTTTTTGAAGCAATGACAGAACTGAGATGGGCTCGAGATATCAGAGGGGCTATTACAGTGGCAGTTTTGGCAGAATATTTTAGGATGTGGGATCTCCTTTCAGAGGTGGTGTTGCAACCTGATGTTGATGACTCTCATGTTTGGAAATTTTCTGCCTCGGGTTCTTATTCAGCAAAATCAGCATATGAGGGGTTCTTCAATGGTGCTGTACAATTCAGGCCATGGGAAAGAATTTGGAAGAGTTGGGCACCGGGCAAATGCAAGTTTTTCATGTGGCTGGTTGCACATAATAGGTGCTGGACAGCAGACCGCCTTGCTAAAAGGGGGCTGCCTCACCCTGAACGTTGCCCATTGTGTGATCAGGCTGAAGAAACAATTAACCACCTGCTAGTATCATGTGCATTCTCCCGCCAAGTGTGGTTCAATATTCTTCAGTGGGTCGGCCTGCAAGGCCTTTCTCCCCAGCCCGAAGACATCTCCTTTGATGACTGGTGGGCAGGCATGAACAGTGGAATCGATGGCCAGGCAAGAAAGGGGCTAAATTCTCTCATCATTCTAGGAGCTTGGTCTATTTGGAACCACCATAACAGATGTGTGTTTGATGGGATTCAACCCAGTCTTAATGGAGTTTTAGCTGTAGTTAAGGACGAACTTCACCTCTGGAGTCTGGCTAGAGCTCGAGGAGTTTCCCATCTCCTTGCTCTAGTGCCAGCCAATGGGTGAGTTCTCCTACTAATAGTGGTCGAGGGTCAGGTCTTTGTTTAGAGAGAGACGGATTGTGCCTTGTGAAGTGCGTTGGGGTGTGTATGGTGTTGTAAGGGGTTCCTAAACCCCCCTTTTTTCTTCTTAATATAATGATACACAGCTCTTCTGCGTGTTCGAGAAAAATAATAATAATAACACTATGGCATCAATGCTCAGAAAATTTCAAATAAAATTCATGTAATCGTTATAAAAAATGTGTTCTCCATCCTTTTGGACAAAGTAAACATAAGCAGTAAATTTTCACAGCTCATCCATGCCCACAAATTATTTTAAACAAATACAAAAAGTTAAGTATGATTGCATCTATCTCATGACTTGTACTACATAGGAGCTAAAGTTTAAGTTGTCTTACCGATATTGCAAAGACATTTATGTAGAAATCAATTAAGGTTGCCGCCATCCACCTGAGTGCACAATTGAAACATTAAACTCGATATTTAGGTTTGATAAATGATAAGTATGCTTTGAGTAGAACTATGCATCTAAACCATCCAACACATGTATGAGCTTTCCATTTTAATTGTTGGATACTGAGTTGTACTAACTCTTGCTTTTAGTACACATGATGAACAGAAATCTATTCACTTGCCACCCAAAATTGTTAAATCAAGTAAATATTTACAGTTTTTTTTGTCATAAATTTTTAAAATACTAACAAGCAAATACCAAAAAAGTAGTTCTCTGACTTGTTTTTTGCCAAAAAAAAAAACATTTGTTACATTCATCACAACTTTCAACACCCCCCCCCCCCCCCACCCACCACCACCCCCCAACAACCAAAAAAAAATCTCTCTCTTTAATCCAGCTGTTATGCCTGGTGGAGGAATTGGCGGTGGAGGGCCAAGGCTTCTTAGGTGGTAGTGGTGATCAGCCGGCTGCCGAGGCTCCTTGCCTCGTCGCTCCCAATCTATGCTGGCCCTGAGAGGTAGAGAGAGGATAGGAGGAAGATTGTTTCATTGCTAGATTTCTAGAGTACAACATCCGGGATTACATAGGCAACAAGCCAACCAGTTCTCCTAACTTTTCTCCCAATCTAACTAATCAATTGACTAAACCGATCACCTCCCTTTTCTCAACCAATCACTAATCAATCTAAGATTATGCTGCCCTCTTGTTCCGGCAGCTGTAGGTGCGGCCCCACATGACACCAGCACTCTCTCATAAAGAAAGCACCATAGTCATCTAGGTTGCCACAAGCCCACAACCTATCGCCATGGCTTGCAACTGCTGCAGCAGGAAAGGGCAGGAAGGAGTGAATGAGGACAAGGTTTGAGTAGCAGTGTGGGAGAGACTGAAGCTCACATATCAATACATTGGGACATGGTACCTACTAGTCAGATTACACACTACTCCCTCCGGTTTCCTAAAGGATGTCATTTTGAGGTTGTCTTAAGTCAAACATTTTAAACTTTAACTACAAATAAATTCTTTTAGGTTGAGTTTGAAAATATGAAAGTGATGTAAGTAGATTCATCTTGAAATATAGTTTCATAAAAGTATATATTGACTATATTTTATAAATATTTTATAGCAAAAGGTAACGGTCAAAGTTGTTTTTTGAAGACCATGTCGCTGTCCTAAACGACATCCTTTAGGAAACTGGAGGGAGTAGCATTTAACAAGATTCAATGGGTTAGATTTTTTTTTTGGGGGGGGTCGTGGGGTGAGGGTGAGTAGACCAAGTTAACTGGAATATCTGTGAAACTTAACCTTTTTTTTGAGGGATCTGCAAAACTTAGCTTGGACATGCAGGTTTTTGTTTACCGTTCTGAAATCCTACAGTTTCATCAAAAATAACTCGATATAAAAGTTCAGCAATTAAATCTTGACTATAACTTCAGTGTATAGCACGATTCCCATATGTCACATTTACTCCATATTTGGAAAGTTAAAACAACCTAGAACTGCGTGAATATTGTTCCTGGGATGCTGCAATCTTGCATTTAGTTACTCTTTTCACACTTGCATCAGTTACACTAAGCTCAATGGGCTTCAGAAATCAGCAAAGCAACAAAGTATGAACTGTATTCACTTACGGTGTCAACAATTCCTTCCTAAAAGGTAGTCCATCAGTGATGACAGTATATGTGACAACCGCAGCCATGAATATTCCCAAAATGCTGAAAATAACCCTTCCAATTACAATATAAGAGCACTTTCTTTGGGATAGATTACCTTGCCTGAAAATGTTTCAAGAATACATGTCAAGACAAATTAGTATCAACTTTATTTTATTGGATATCTCATTCGATCAACAAGGTCAGCATGTGGGGCTACAATATGCAGAGTAGCAGAAAGGAATCTGGTGGAATGAAATTTGTGGCTTCAGTATATTAGATAACATCTAGAATGCAACTAACCCAGGGCTTTAAGTATGCTGGTTAAGTAGCCAAAGGTATAGAAATCTAAATAACTAGTCGCGAAGATTTTGGCACTCTACCTGATAAACAGAAGATCAAGTGGATCTTGGGATGACCCCGCAGATGTTACTTCAAAAAGTTTCTTAACAATATAAGCGCAAGTAACAGCACTGAAAAGATAAAAGAATAAAAAAAAAGGTGGATACCATCAAGTCAATAAGACCCATCCAGTCAAAGAGAAGTATAGAAGCACAAAAAGAGGCTATAAAACTAAGAGATATAAAATATTAAAGATAAGGAGTCAAATACCTGCCAAAGCAACACAACAGAATCACCCACACAGCAGAACTAATCCAGTTTGCTTCCTTGTAGATAACCCAAGCCTGAAACACCACACAAGAAGCATCTCTAACTTAAGTCAAGTTAGAAATGAAATTGGATCTCCATAAATGTACCAAGAATAATAAGATCTTGTAAATAGGTAACAATTAAATTATTCAACATTCTAAGGCTCAATCCCCAGACCTATTTGGTCAAGTTTAACAGGAGCATTTACGCTTCAGGAATTATTCAAGCTAATCAGAGGATAATTCACTTGGGATATGACAGAAAAAATGATTTGCATGATAATTTTCTAGTCACTATGCACAGAGGTCAGAACTGGGGGTTCAGGTATCTGCAAAACTCAAAATAGAAAGTTTCAGCTAATAACTCTAATACACAAACTGACAAAGGATAACATAGCTAAGACAGATAATGGCACAAAAGAGAATTCCTTATTATTTGGACACTCATTTCTGAGATGCAAGTATGCAACCAACGTGCAATCATGAGTTCACGATGACCTAAACCAAAATGAACTAATGCAAGTTAGGCATGTATTTGGTCTGAGTAGTAGGACGGTGATGGATCATCCAATCTAACTCTGAACCTAATGTTGTTGTTTAATTTGAGTGGAATGGGTTAATCCATCACCACCTCATCTGTCAAAAGCAAATGATTAGTAAAATGGTGAGGAATGGGTAGATCCCACCAAAATTCATGGGATGACCACATGATCGTAGATAGGTTGATACCTCAAATTAAACATTCTATTAGTTAATCATGTCATATGGATAAAGGGGAAATGCCAAATAACTGGTAGAAAAACTAGTTTAAATACAAGTATGCTACAAAAATCTTGTGAACTTAATAATGCACAAAGCATAGAGTTCAAACATTCTATTCGAAACAGTAAGTCATAAGACTGATAGCTCCATAATCTATTATTCCACCTTTATGTCAAATATATTGTCAATGGTATAGCTCAAAATGAATAGACTAGTAGCTGCTTTTACTCCACTTTTCACAAGGAGTCATTTTTCCAACCCTAGGGGGTACCATCATATTGTACTTCCTGAAGTACCAAGGCACCTCCCCAAGGCCCAAGTAATAATTTGACGGTGTTTCTTGTTACCTACCAAGGATTATGTCATGGGCAGCCAACAGGCTGCCACTGGCCCAATAGGCCCAAGACGTCAGATGCAGAAGGGCGTCGTAGGGCGCGAGTGTCCTAGTTGGGCCTTAAGCCCATTAGTGTTAATTAGTCTCTCTTAGTTATTTATCTATAGGAATAGTGCCATATTGTCTAGGCACAAGAGGTGTTAGTCCTATGTACCCTTTATAATCAGCCCATGAGGCACAATGAAAAGCAAGCAATGAATTATGAAGAAACAATTTTAGTCTCCCTCAATCTCTCAAGCTCTTGGCAAAGCATAAGGCCTAGTTACCCCAAAATATCCATCTTCATTACATCTGGTATCAGATAGCCAGTCGATTCCTCCCCATCCCAAAAAAAAAATTCTGATCCAGCCAATCCAGCCACAACCCTAATTCGGCCGCAACCACACCCCAACCGCAACGTCCCCATCCGTCGCCCAGCCGCTGCGCCGCCTCCCCGTCACCCACCATGCGCCGCCACCGTCGACCACGTCGTTGCGGGAATCTTCGTCGCGCCGTCCGCGGCCCATCTCCACCACAGCCGACGCGCCGCCTTCCTCACCACCAAGGCGTCGTCGCGTCTCGTCTGCGCGGGCCGTCGCCAAGCACGTCGCGCCATCCGCGGGGTTCGCCGAGCCGCCCGCAATCTGCGGGAATCCCCCGCCACCTCGCAGCTTCGATCCAGCCGTCCGCGCGCCTCGATGGATTTTCCACAGTTTGATGGGACCTCTGATCCGGTGGTCTTCATCAACCAGTGCGAACTCTACTTCCGCCGGGAGCACATCATGGCGGAAGAAAAGGTATGGCTGGTTTCTCGCAATTTGAAAGCTGACGCCCGAGTTTGGTTCCACCAAGTCGAGCAAGATGAAAACCCGACATGGCGTCGCTTCACCGAGCTCCTGCAGCGGCGCTTCAAACCGCCCCCGTGCCCCGACCCGCTCCACCAACTGTCTCGTGGCGTCGACAACTCCCTGCGCATCCTTGAGGAGATGTCCACACAACTGGATCGCATCCGGGCATGTCTCGAGGCGAAGGACAAGAGGAACCGTGAACGCCGGGCGGCTGTACGCCTCCAGGCAGCAGTACGGGGCCTCCTGGCACGCCGCCGAGCGCATCTTCTTCGGGCAGCCAAAGTCTCCGAGGAGCAAGCAGCGGTGCGACTACAAGCTACCGGGCGAGGTTTCCTTGTCCGGCGTGTAGTGCGAAAGATGCGCATGCTCCTCAGCTCCTCGCTGTCGTGCGTGTTCGTCCCCTCGGCCCCTTCCATACATCAGGCTGCTCCGATCGCAGGGGAGGTCCAAATATGGGCGCTTCCAGTGCAGCGACCTCGCATCAACATCCAGCATCAGGCATCAAAGGCTATCTCATTCATCCTTGTGCCTGCCGTGGTGCTAGACACATCTAGCATTAGAGCCGGCTGCTTCACACTCCACCCTTCAGCCTACATGAAGCCAGCAGAGGTGCTCTTTCCATGGGATCCAGGTGGATATAGTTGTATTTTAGTCGTAAATAAGAATGGGAAGCCGAGATGTAAAAGGCTTATCCCTAGGTCGCGTCAGCTATCCAGCTCGAGGACGAGCTGGGTCTCCAAGGGCAGGGGAGATGTCATGGGCAGCCAACAGGCTGCCACTGGCCCAATAGGCCCAAGACGTCAGATGCAGAAGGGCGTCGTAGGGCGCGAGTGTCCTAGTTGGGCCTTAAGCCCATTAGTGTTAATTAGTGTCTCTCTTAGTTATTTATCTATAGGAATAGTACCATATTGTCTAGGCACAAGAGGTGTTAGTCCTATGTACCCTTTATAATCAGCCCATGAGGCACAATGAAAAGCAAGCAATGAATTATGAAGAAACAATTCTAGTCTCCCTCAATCTCTCAAGCTCTTGGCAAAGCATAAGGCCTAGTTACCCCAAAATATCCATCTTCATTACAGATTATAAAAAAGGCCCTACCAGCAAAATCATCCTCATAAAGATGGTAACAAGTTTTGGGTGAAAACCATTGTAAAAAAACAGTGGCTGCTTAAGAATTAAAGTCATAAAAATCAAGGCATTACCGAGATTGCAATTACATTCACATAAAAATCAATCAGTGTTGCCACCATCCACCTACACACAGCAAAGAATTACAATTTTAAATGAATGTATTTTGCATACATGTAAGCATGAGGAAGAGCTATGATATGCCTGCTCTGATGCAACACATAGTTTGGTTGTTCTGAATGTACCAATCTCTCAAGAACAAACTTCATTGCGAATAGCAAAACAACCAACACAATTTGCACCAATGAGCAAGACTATGTTTCTACGATAACATATTGGTAAAACACCAACAGCACCTTGCAACTTTGCAAGATAAACAGACTGATGGGACTATAAAACATTCATTGCATAGTATATACATAAAACTAAGGTTAATTAACAAACTGAACTTCAGAACACAACATACTTGCAAGAGCTACACCCTCACCGGTTCATCACGTCTCCTTAGCATTTCACAATGAAAACTCCACTTAATATGCAGCTTACTGCTTACCACCAGAGAACGTAAGGTAATAGGACTGTAAGAGTGGCTCGTTGCTTTGAAATGATCAACGGACAGACAAGTTCCACAATCCACAACTCTCACCAACACACATTTCCACAAAATCGCAATAGCTTCCCACCAATCCGCAAGCGAGCACAGAAGCAGTACTTACGGCGTAAGCAGCTCCGGGCGGAACGGCGAGCCGTCGGTGGCCGAGGTGTACACCAGCGTGGCCACCATGAGCACGCCCAGCGCCGCGAAGACCACCCTCCACATGACGAGGGATCCCTGCGCCGCCATGGTCACGCTCGAGAGGAAATGGCCACGGATTTAGTGGGGAGGGGCGAATAGTTGCCGGCGGAGCAAGTAATAGGACGAATGGGGAGTGGACGGGATGCTGACACGTCGGCGCGGCGGAAGCGGAGGCGGAGACGCGGCCACGTAGGTTGTGCGCGCCGCCGCCCCCGCCGCATCCTGCGACTTGAAGCCGCGTAGGGCTCCGAGGTCGCGGTTGAGAGCAGGTGAGTTGCGGGAGTGAGTCGCCGGCGGCGACTGGCGGATTTCCGCGATGACTGCGGGGATCGAGATTGTCAGTGTCAGTGTATGTCACGGGTTTTCGGATTTCGTCCGGCCGAACAACGGCCAGGAAATGACGCTATCGCTCATTTGGTGGCCCAAAGCAAATTCGGCATAGTCGGAAAAGGTCGCGTTACCTTGCTTAACTTGAGCGAAAGTCCATTTTTACCCTATTATAAGCAGTTTTAAAGAGGTTTGTCTTTGTCTTTTTTATTTATTTCGGTTAAATTTTTAAAAAAATTATAGTAAATCATAGAAAAATCATAAAATAAAAAATTCAATTGTGTTAGACTCCAAATGAGTAGATCTACATAGTAAACATATAATATAATATGCTTTAGTATAAAGTTTTTGCTATGACTTCAGATCTATATTTTTCTGTAATTAATTGGAATAATTCATAACTGCAGTTTCTATGGTTCAATTGTGATGAAATTTTTATGGTGAAATTTTTATGGTGGGCTAATTATTGTATAATTGAACCGTAGTAAAAATTTCATACTCATTGGATCATGTATGGCTTAATTATAAATTTATTTATATTTAACAAGAATAAACCTAAATAAAATATATAGCTAAGTTATACATGATCCAATGAGTATGAAATTTTTACTATAGTTTAAGCATACAATAATTAGTCCACCATACAAATTTCACCATAATTGGACTACAGAAACTACAGCTATAAATTATTCCATTTAATGACAGAAAAGCAAAAATCTAAAGCTACAACAAAAACTTTGTACTAAAGCATACCATATTATATGTTCACTATATAGATCTACTCATGTGGAGTCCAACAAAATTAGATTTTCCATTTTATGATTTTTCTATGATTTACTATGATTTTTTTAAATATTTAGCCAAAATAAATAAAAAAGAAAAAAACAAAACCGCCTTCAAAACCGCTTATAACCGGGCCAGAGAGGTAAGATGAATGATTTTAAAAGTTGAGGGAGGTGTTTTGTCCGGTTTTAGAGTTCTGGGAGAAAAAATAGACTTTCATGAAAGTTGAGAAGGTAACGTGGACTTTTTCCTCCCTAGACCAAGGGAATGGGTATTTGAGTTTGAGGCCCATGAAAGAAACGGGCTGCATTGGTTTCAAACTTCTTATATATAGAACGTAAAAAATGTTTGTGTTTGTTTTTGTGATTAAATCTGAGATACTATCATTTACCCCCTTCAGTTCTATATTGTTTGATTCATTTTCCTAAAACCTGTGACAGATATGGTCTATTTTTACCTGCATAGCCCTCTATTTTTTTTTGCGAGGTACCCCTGTGGGTTTAACACTGTGACCAAAATTAATGTTCTGCATTGATTATGTAACAAAACAATAAATCTATAAAGTTCGAGAAACCCATCAAGTTAAGTGCTACTCTCCTAGTCCTAGATGGAAATGGCGAGTTCACCGCCTGATTTCATTTGCTTGAGTATATGATGTCTACCCCCATAGGGCCTTCTTGCTTAGATTTGTGACAAGAGCAACTGAGCGAGTGATAATCAGATTTCACTCCTTTCCTTTCTGTCATATAATATAAGCAAAAGACACTGAAGTTGTTTTCTCTACGTCGCTTGAACATTTTAAAAAAGTATGGTGTGGATCTATTTCCTCTAATTTGTAATACAAATTCATCTAGATTTCTTGTGTGCCTATTTTCACATTCACTATAAATAAATAAAAGCTTAAACAAGTTGACAACTCAAAGATTACCATTCCTAGAGTTTCATTAATGTGTAACTCTTTCAATTTAATTATTTATAATAGTAATAAATGCATTATTTTAGTGTCTGAATCCAATGATAATTCTTAAAGCCTACAAATTGTCACATTAATCGAAGTTAAAATCAAAGTGCCTCTATACATGATGGTAAATTACCCACTACTACCATTACATAAAAATAACCAAAAATTCTGCTACACATGTTTTGATATAACTCATCCATGCCATTACTAAATAACATAAAGCCAACCACAAATGTCGTTTTTAACGTATTTACTTTTAGAAATGAAATCAAAATAATATAAATAGAAAAAAAATACTTCAATAGTTAAGAGAAATACAATAAAAAAATCTCCAATACAAAAGAATAGTCGATCTACTAGTACTCTAGAAAAATACAAGCATTTCTATATTCTGGAGGTTCGCTTAATGAAAAACAAACAATGTAACTTATTCTCCCTTCTTCTTGATAGATGCATATGGTTTATCGGTCTCGATAGTCCAAAGCTATTGTCCCTCATTACAATGGAAGGGATGACTCTATGTGAGGGCGACAATGCATTGGCACTTAGGATATTATTACAAGCTGCATATAGCGGTATCAAGTGGTAGCTAATCTTAGAATGCATGTCCTAGAGGATGCCCGAGATGAATGCAATTAGAGAAAAGATATGCCCAATTAGTAACATTATGATCGATATAGGTGGAACCACAATGAGTATGAGAGGGTACATGTGTTTCATTTCCATAATAAGCACCCATACCTTTAGGCTACAACATTAGTAGGCAACCAGATATATGAAGCGATCGACATATTTGCTAGTGGAATCGCAATCTCTAGCAGCAACAAGAAATGCCAATGAAGTGACCAACCAATGAGCATGGCATAAGGTTTAATGGTGCTATCTCCGCTCAATCTCCAATAGCTGCTGCTAGTGGACGCCACATCCTTGACAGATTGGTGGATGCTATACCGCAATGGAATCCACAACTGACAGCGCAAGGGATTCAACTCTATGCTCTTGTTCGTCTCTTGGATCATTTGGAAGGAGAGTAACCAGAGGGTGTTTGATGGTTGTGCACGGCTACAAGCTCAAAATCTGCACAGATATTATTGTGGCAGAGGGGAACGTTTGGATCAAGGCAGGCTTCTGAGACCTGTCGACGCTCCTTGGCTTGTTGGGTGCTTAGGATCCTCGCTCGAGTTGCAAAAATGTACATCAATGTAGCGCGTATCAGAATTTTAGGGCCGTGTTCTTGAAAGTTGTACCATCATGTATGCATCACCATGCTTCACTGCTCCTTGCGTCTAGACACTTGGTGCCTAGCGCTTCTGTACCGTGGTCCCGGCCCTCTTAACGAAACACATGCCAACGAAGACGTTCTAAAAGAAATAAGGTCATTGAATGGTACAAGAGAATATAGAATGTTACTCTAGACTCCACGTATCAAGGTCAAGGAGTTATTAACCAAATATAAGAGTAAGACATGGCATGCAATAATTGTTGATGGTGGAGTATCTATTTTATTAAAAGAACAGATGAATTCACATATGGATTCATAATGCGACATGCATGGAGTGAAACAAGAGAGCTAGAAGAGTAAAGGTTTAGCTGTACTATGGTTGCATCTTCAACTGTCCGTACAATATACACGAGCCACCTCGTTGGTTTCTGCTAGTCAAAGTGTTGTACGGGTAACGTGTTAATAATGGTTAATGGACATTGCAACCGAAGGAATCACCTTCTTTGTATCATTGCTGGAGTAATTCGGCCCTGGAGGCCGTGGTGCCACTGCCACTAGACGCGTTAAGACCTTGGCTGCACTCACTAGGAGGAGTAAGGGTTCAAAATTTGCCATAGATTTGACAAGCTAAATATAAGAGATTGACAAGTTTTGGTTTAAACCAAACAATAGCCAAAATCATGGCTTTGCCAAATCTTCGGCTTAGTATATTTGGAAGTCGACCAATCAGACCCTAAGCGGCAAAACGACGGAGCTTCTGCTGGACTGCAGGACTGCAGCAGATAATGGTCTGGTATGTACGTATCCGGCCTAATCTTAGCCGCCGCAGTCGAAGGACTCCTATATAGGGCCTCGGTCTAGACCGCGTCGACCGTCGCAGCGTCGCTGCAGCACCCAATACGTTTTTCCGCACGTTCTGCGCGTTGCCCAATCTGCTCGGCCTCTTAATTGCTTGTCGCTGAACTCAAGGCAGGGACAGCATCCCGATGCATGCATGCGGTCGGCGATGCCACCAGAGTACACGTGAGGGCACTCCTGAACTAGACAGCCGGCCAGCAGCACCGGCAACGCCAAGCGACACTCCTACGATCTAGGAGTAATCTGAGGTGCGGTGCAGGAAAGGATAAGGGGCTATTTGGTTTGCATGAGTTAAAGTTAACTTCCATTATATTAATGTTCCCTTAAATGTATGGAGTACTAAATATAGACTAATTGCATGCATGTCGGCACAGATTAGGAGTAATTTACGAGACAAATCTATTAAGCCTAATTAGTCCAAGATTGAAAACTTTTTATCAAATAAGACGAAAGTGCTACAGTGTTTGTTAAACTTTAACTTCTCCAACCAAACACCCCTAACGGTCGCGAGCCATTTCCGTTACGGATGGATATCGATCGAGTGGCAACTGTGGCACCAGGTCAGCATGCGCTGCCATTGATTACACACACTACACTGCCCTGCACCAGAAAACGGAGCAGGATTATTGCAGGACAAGAGAGCTGGTCGACGACATGCGGCGGGGCAGGAACGGAGCAGCCATGCAGCAAGATGGAGCGTTTTCGTTTCTTCCACTAGTACACCGTTGCTTTTTACTGGCACCACCATTTTTTTCTACTAGCGGTTTAAAACGATCAGGCGCTAGTAAAGTTAGAACGGTGGGCCCTCGCTTTAAACCGCCTGTGTAAACATATTTGCACTAGCGGTTCGAGTAAGATAACCGTCTTTAGAAATGTACCATTTACACTGGTGGTTTTCTTTACTCAACCTCCAGTACAAGACAATTTTTACTGGCGATTTTCAAGCAAACTGCCCGTAATATATCACACTTATTGCCAGCCAACAACTTCCTGCTGACCAACACTTATTGCAGCCGCGGCCACCTTCTTTCTGCTCCCTCCGACCAGCACTATCCGGCCACCTTCCATTTGTGATGACTTGGAGCTCCAAGAACCGAAAAAATACAAGGGAGAAGGTTGAGGAGGTGGCTTAAGAAGGTTAGTTATATATAGTGCCTCTCATAACTCTTTTTGCATTAGTGCTTTTTTAACACCACGGGTGTTATAGTAACTAAATAACCTGCCATGTCATCATATTGCACCGCAAAGCATCCATGATTAGGCCAACCATGATATGCATTAACTAAAACGAGTTTACATTCTTAAGTTGGATATGCTTCTAAGTGGTGGGACTCGAACCGAAAACCCTAATTTCGAATGTCACCACAAATACTTAGTTTATGCCCTGCGTGATTTGAGGTGGTGACTGTGTTACACACTAGTGCCAAGTGTAGGGTATGAACTCAAGTCCAACTTATAAAATGGAGCTTCCAGCTTGAGTTTGAATTGGAATCCAAAACTTGTCGCGAGTTTTCCGATTTGAATTTGAATTCAAATTTGGGGAATTATTAACAGATTTTCAAAAGTTAAATTGTTCAACCAAGAGTGGCATTTGGTCAACCATGTGATGCTTGACTCAATGATGCCCTTGGATGATGGTTTGATCACTAATAATCACCAATTAAAATAGCAACAAGTTTCGATTTGAAATTCTTTCGAAAACCCTAAATTTAAAAACCCTATTTTTACCCCTTTTGAAATAATTCAAAATCTAAGCAAAATTTTGGAAAAAGTTTAAAACCAAGTTTGTAGATCTTTTAAAGGGCTACAACTTTGGTGTTTTGAGTTTTCAAAGTTTTAGTGTAAAATGTGGAGCAATTTTAAAAAGAAGCAAATTTCAAATTTGACCCATTTTCATCCCCAAACTCAAATTTCAAAATGGAGGCAGAATTTGAAAATGGTTTGTTGGATAACTCCCATGACCCAGTGGCAGCATGTTGGATAACTTGTTCCATTCTTATTTCTGGACCTACACAACCCGATGTTGATATGGATGTGTTTTTAGAGCCCTTAATGGAGGACATGAAAAAATTATGGGAAGAGGGCATGGCCATGTGGGATGAGTTTTGTCAGGAGCCATTCACACTAAAAGCAATGATTTTTTTACCATAAATGATTACCGAGCTCTCTTTTTATTATCAGGGCAGTTTAAAGGAAAGGTTGGTTGTGTAGTATGCCTTGACGAAACCTCACAGGTGTACCTTACTGCATTTAACAAGCTAGTGTACATGAGGCATAGAAACTTCTTACCGAGAGGACACAAGTACCAGTTGAAAAGGATGGACAAGTACTTCGACAATAGGGATGAATCAAAATCTACTGCTCCATCATGTACAAGTACAGGTAAAAGAGTGTTCCTAATAGTTAGCGAAGTCACATTTATTTTCGGGAAGAAGATCAAAGATGGAAAGAAAAGAAAGGATGCCAAGGCATCGAAAGGGGACACATTCAAGAAGATGTCAATTTTTTTCAAGTATTTGCCATACTGGAAAGACTACATACGACACGTGATTGATGGTATGTACGCCCAGAAGAATGTTTTTGATAGCATAATTGGGATCTTGCTCGACGTAAAGGGCAAGACAAAGGAAGGACTCAATTCACGTTTGGACTTGGTCAATTTAGGCATCAGACCAGAACTTCACCCTACACCTCAAGCAAATGGAAAGTACCACCTTTTGGTAGCAAGCTACAACCTCAACCCAGATGAGAAACATGCGATTTGTGTGTGGCTTAAGACTTTGAAAGTTTCATCTAGATTCTGCTTAAAATTAGGAGTCTTGTGTCAATGAAAGACCTTACACTAACCAACTACAACTCTCATGATTGTCATGTCATGCTGACTACTTTCCTCCCTATTGCCATAAGGGCTATAAAGTTGGTGTTTGTAAAGATGGCAATCACATGACTGTGCTACTTCTTCAACAAGATCTCATAGAAGGTAATTGACCGTGAAGAATTGGGGTCTCTACAGGATTCTACCGCGGAGACATTGTCACAGTTGGAGATGTGTTTCCCTCCATCATTCTTCGCTATCATGGTACACCTCATTGTTCACTTGGTGGGTCAAATAGATGCATTAGGTCGCATGTATTTGCATGAAATGTGAACTTATGAGCGTTTCATGTCGATTCTGAATAGCTATGTATCAAATCGTGCTCACCCTGAGGGGTCCATGATAGAGGCCTACACCACCGAAGAGGCAATTAAGTCCGGAGGTCCATTATGCAATAAATGCCTGAAGGACCAGATTGCAATTGGTTTGCCTCCGCCCGACACGAAGGTAGGCTGTATGGATAAGGGCGTATGGGTCGGAAGTCATTCATTCCTTCAGATTACAACACAGTCCTAGAGGCACATCATAGCATCCTACATCAGCTCTCGATAATGGAGCCATTGATCGAGCAACACATGAATGAGCTTTGCGAACAAAACAATGAGCACATAGAAGATTGGGTCATGAAGGAGCACAAACTTACGTTCACCACATGGCTAATGGATCAGGACATTCCATATGAGGAATCAATGGAGGAACAAACCATCAAGATCCTGACATCTGGACCATCGTGCCAGATCACTACATGGAAGGTCTATGACATTAATGGCATCACGTTTTGTGTCAATTCCAAGGAGTAAAAAAGTCTGGCACAAAATAGTAGGGTTTGTTGTGATGCCATAGATGAAAATGATGACTATACTACATATTATGGGTTTGTTCAACAAATATGGGAGCTACACTACAGTGTCAATGTTCAGATTCCGGTTTTTCGATGCTAGTGGGTAGACCATCAACGAGGTGTCAGTGTCGATAGCTATGGCCTGAGAATTGTTGACTTGGATAAAGTGAGTTACAAGGATGATCCATGGGTCCTTGCTAACCGTGTTGCATAGGTTTTCTATGCAGAGGACATAAGCCCTGAGAGCAAAAAGGCACGGAAGCCGAAGCATGTAGCTGTCTCCAGGAAACAACAAATTATAGGAGTTGACGGTGTCGGTGATCCTGAGGACTTTAACCAGTTCAGCGAAATAACACTTTTTACAGATCTGCGAGAGGAGATAATTAGTGTAGAGCAAAGTATCCCACCAAATTTAATGCCTTGGTTACGCCTCGATAGATAGGGAAGAACAATATAGCTGGCTAAACTTTGTGCATGACGTCATTTATCATGTAATTCATGTATCCGATTATATGAATGATTTATCATGTAAACTCTATGCTTGACATGATTTATCATGTATCGTGTACCCAACAATGTACTCGCTCATTAATTCAACTAAAATAAACCAAAAAGGGCTCACGAGATAGTATCATGCGAAATTCAAAAGTTTTGGTCCCCTGTTAGACGTTCTAATGTTAGGAGTAAACCTGCGAATACCGGAAGTTCTGGTGTCCATACCGAAGTTCTAGAATTGGCCGTAACCCTATGACAATCAGAAGTTTTGGTCTCCTATTAGAAGTTCTGACTTTCGCAGCAATGGTCAGATTTAAGTTGGACCTATATATACTCAAATTTGGTTAACATTTTATAATAGTTTAAATTTAAATGCATATACATTAAAAGACAAGTAGCAAACCCATAGTTTTCATAGTTCATTACAAACCCATAATAATTTAGACAATGGAGAAGCATAAGGTTTACTGACAACAATTCCATAGTTTTCATGCATAGTTCATTACAAACCCATAACAAACCAACGCAGTTCAAAAGTCTTCATTATTACAAATTCATTGAATCAACTACCTATTATACAAACCATCAGCTATCCAATCCCGAAACATATTTATCCTTCCATCTTCACCGGCTTCACTTATACCGGCCCCATTAGCTTTGACTAGACGATGGTTCTTCTAGTGTAACGTAGTTTTCATCTTGATCAATCCTCTGAAAGTCCTTATCCTGTTCATCATTCTCTTTAACGAAATTATAGAGGGTCATGCACGCGAGAATTATTTGGCTTTGCTTTTACATTGCAAAACTCGGTATGTTTTTTTAACATCTTCCACTTCTTCAAGACTCTAAATGACCTCTCGATGACATTTCGAAGTGAAGAATGTATAGAATTAAAGAGCTCCTTTTTACCTCTTGTGGAGGGTCCCTTGTATGGTGCAAGATAATCCGGTTGGTTTGCGTAACCTGAGTCAACAAGATAGAACTTCGCTACATAGTTGCCTGTAGGTGACACTTGTACATAATCATGTTTTGTTTCTAATATAGTGTTAAGGCATGAAATCTGACACGGTCGTGCTTTACAGAATGCAAGTAGCCGACTAGGAGATGTGGTTTACTGAGGATCTGTTTCTTCACACGAAGAAAAATGTTGGGTATCTCGACCTATTCAGAATATGCGAGGACGCACACACAGTGGTTATGGGTCCTGATAACAACATATTTGTGGGCAAGACCGAGGCTGAAATAGCCAAAATTAGAGCAGAGGAGCAAGACCAGAAGAAACTTGGAGTGGCCACCTACATAGGAAACACTTTCTTGACTTTAAGACAGGAGAGTTGTATGTGCACCATACATGTTCCGGTATGTTGGTCCTAATTCCCTTAATAATTTTTATTCACAAAGTTATTACTATCTTAACACATAACTTCATTAAATTAGTGCAGGGAACATTGGATTTGTATGTACATTTATCTTTATAATGCACAGGTTTTGGTCCTTGACTCCGTAGATTTCCCAAAGGACAGCCGTCAAAAGTTCATTGATATTTTAAATCAGTAAGTTGTGAAGTGCATGGGTTCTTTTCAATATTTCTATATTATCTAAGAGACTTTAGAAATGACTTGGTGAATTTATTTGAGCTCTGCAGGGCATACATGTCGTATAGTTTAAAGGTGGACTATACGATTTAAACAAAAAATGAAACCGCTGCACGTTCGGACTAAATATCCGGTAATTTTAAATAAGCATTCATATTTGTTATATATATATATATATATATATATATATATATATATATATATATATATATATATATATATATATATATATATATATATATATATATATATATATGGAGAGTATACTCTATAGCTGGCTACGAAATAGCTTATTTTGTAGCCAGGCCAGACACAGTGCGCCAGTTGTGCTTCCCCAGCAATCAGGCGCAGTCCCCAGCTTTGCCACTTTATGAGCTGTGGGACGTATTTACGTTTTGGCATTATGGCTATTTAATTAATCAAGGTCCGGTAATCACGACCAATATGCAAGATGCATGTTTCCTAGTTTCGGCAAATCAGCACTAGAATATGCACTTTCCTGACTACGAGAATAAAAAAATGTGTTACTGCCATGCATGGAAGCGTGTACAGATGTGTTACGAGAATATACATAAAGCTGCTATACTAGTACAGCTGGTGTCATGCATGCAATTATATTACGAGAATACAAACCTAACAGTTACGGGAATAGAGCATGATGAAACCGAAGTTGTACGTACATGCATGCGACTATAGTAATCATGCATTATTTACCACAATGATAATATTGGTGAGTTACCATAATTTGGTGTCACACTATTTCAACGAAACGTTTACTAAAACTATATGAGATTAATTTTACCATGGAATATTCGATAGAACTGGAAAGGAGCATTGTAGTAACTATGATTAGTTACGATAATTTGTATGATTCACAATACCATAATCTTGTTATTTTTAAATGATTTACTAGAATATGCCTCCTCAGATTAGAAGTGACGATAATGTGAGGATTTACCAAAAAGCGAGCAACATTAACATGCAAATGAACTAACAAAAATCGTAACCGGACAATAAGATTTACGATAATCCATGTTATCATTTACCATAGGCAAGTTACCATAATGGCACATTCGGTTTACTACACGGAGAATAATTTACGATAATCCGCATCGACGACACATTTTACTCCGGTGCCAGCGCAACGTCAGGAAGAAAAATGGTGGGAGATCGGCGGCCAGAGCGCCGGCCGCGGTTAGCAAGGACAGGGCCACCGGCGGCCGCGATGACTCCCTCGGCTCCTCCGGGAGAGGTTCGCGGGGGCGCAGGGGAGCATGAACCCATCGACGACGTATGACAGCAGGACGAACGACGTAGAGAGCTCGGTGGTGGCCAGGGGCGTGCCGAGGCGTCGCACAGCAGCAACAGCATGGAGCGTCACGTAGCAGCTCGGTGGCAGCAATGGCATGGAGCGTCGCACAGTAGCTGGGTGGCGGCAACACCATGAATCACGACGAGATGTACATGAATCACGGTTAAGGATCAGGACGAGAATTTCTTCATGCTGCAAACAGATGTACAGTGCTATAGTAAAGTATAAATAGGACCATGCTAAAAAAATATATGTACAGTGAAACAAATATAATATTCCAATGGCATCTCGCGACTCCTAATCCACAGAACCGCATCCAAGTTGAACGGGTAGGAGGATACTTTGCAGCTGCTCACCAGGAGAGTTGGCCTACTTCCGCTAGCTTGTAGAGATGATCGGGTGACACACAGACCTGCTGCTTCACCGGCGGATGGAACCAGGACGACCTCCGGCAGCGGCGACGCCGTTGCTTACCGGGAGATGGAAACCAGGCGCCGTCGTCGAAGATTGGGACGTCCAGCTGACTACCTGAGCCTGCCACCACTGGACCGAGATGGAGTCAGCGCCGACGCCGCAACGCTTCCGGTGGCCGAGGCAATCCGGGGAGCCGGACAGGGACGACGCGCTCCGTGTAGGCCGGGTCGTGGTGCCACAGAGGTGCGCTATCCGCTGAGGAAGGAAGCGCTGCCGCCGTTGGAGGAGACATACGCGCGGGCTGGGACGCCGCCGCCCAGGTACGCCATCCGCGGGCAGGGAGGTGCGGTATCCCACCACAGAGGAGGTGAGGTTTGGCTCGCATGATCGCCATGGCGGCCGCACAGCATGGGTAGCCGTCTATGTAGCATGAATCGAGGCATGCCCGTCGGCAACAGAATGAGGAGGCCGGGTCCGGGCGATGTTTCTTCTGCACGAAAAAGAAAGTAACCGATGTTTGCTCGGCCGAGTCTATCAATTGACTTCGGCTATAAATATGGGCTGTAATTACGGGAACCGGAGTGCATGCGTCGGGTGGATCCGGTGCCTCCGGTCAGGTCGCAATGGCCATGTTGGGTCTGGCTACAAAATTACTTATTTTGTAGCTAGCTATGGACTATATATATATATATATATATATATATATATATATATATATATATATATATATATATATAGATTTTCTATGACCTTGAAACACTTACAACAGTCTACATATACTCTTTTCCATAGGTGATATGGCATGACAATTTTTTTTATTTATTTAGAAAGAAATAGCCTTGTTGAAGAGGAAATTATACATTTGCTTGTGGATCATATTGTTTGTCTCAAAATGATACCCTTAGGATCTGAACATGATAGAAGAAATAGTGTTTCAAAAAATGTACACCTGCTGCAGCCATTCAAAAAGGTTACAAAAATAAAATAATAAGATTAGGTGGCCCACGTCGAGATACATTGGAAAGATTCATTTGAGAACTAAGAAGTTGCAGCTAGGATTAGGACTAGGGGCATTTTCAGTTACAAAACGTGCAAATTGCTTCACTGATAGCTGAGTCACACATGATTGAAACTTGTTATTAAAATTGAGGGGATCTATATATAGGTTCAGCCAGTGGCGGATGTGGGATGCGGGATAAGGGGGGGCTAAAACAACAGAGATGTTGATTTGCACGAAGATTTAACGGTGAAATCAAGTTTTTGCTACAGTAATTAGCATTGAAATCAAGAAATTAGGGGGGGCTGGAGCCCCCCAGCCCCCCCTTTGGATCCGCCCCTGGGTTCAGCTTAAATCTGACCGTTGCTTAGAAAGTCAGAACTTCTGATAGGGTACCAAAACTTCTGATTTTCACAGGACATTACTTTACCTTTGCTTTCTGTAACTTCTGATAGGGTACCAAAACTTCTAGTTTTTACAGGACATTACTTTACCTTTGCTTTCTTTAAACTTTTGGACGAGGTGGATGAAGATCTTGTTCTACACCTTGAGTAGCATTACAACCCTAATTATCTATTGCTGTACCGTTGTTACCTTATAAGGATCCAATTTTGCCTTGAAATAAATAGAAATTTAGAATATTTGCTCATTAATAATTTATAATATGTCAATATGCATTCCTAAAGATTGGAAAGTGGGCGAGAAGAACAACGCTCTTTTTTTTTTGTTGATCTTGTCCCTATAGTCTGTAGTTGAAGTATACTACTTGAAACATTTACTTATTACTACTTTCCAATTCTTATAGTGTCAGAAGCAACAACCAGGATCGATGCACTATGGATACTATGCGTGTGAGTTTCTCGGACATAATGGTAGGTACACCAGCAACACTAAGAAGGTAAGTAATAGTCAAATGTGATTATATGAAGTATTGTCATTACTGATGCCGTCTCCATACTGGTTAGTGTGTAAATATACGACTTAATATTTTTGACAGGTATACAAGTGTGCTGATCCCACGGAGAAACACCTTTTGAATGAAGAGCTCATGAACATTTATGATGAATTTTGCTGGTTCATCATGAAAGAATTAATTCACAAATATGGGAAGTATTTTGATCCCGGTGGTGAGTTAGCTAAACCAGAGTACCGAGATCTCATAGATATTGACAGGCTAGAGCTGAACCATAAGGATTATTAATTAGAGAGTGGAAAACTTTGTTGTAATATTACTCTTGGGTGTGATGACTATGGTGAATTTATAATTGTTTGTAATCTGCCATTACACTTTTCATGCATGGAGAATATGATTTATATTATAATTGCCTGAAATCTATGATTGTCTCTGATTTATATATATATATTGGCAGGAATTATATGGCGCCAAATTTGAATTTTCAAAACCATTTTCAATGGCGGCTTCATAACAAAAACACAGCTAACATTATCACTGGCGGCTCTTACACCGCCAACGTTTAATGTATTTACACATGCAGTTCACTCAAGAAGGCTGCCTGTGTAAACAGCTTTATCACTAGCAGTACAATTATGTAAATCGCCTGTGTAAACCTCATTACCAATGGCGGTTCTGGTAAGCAAACCGCCTGTGTTAATTCAATTACACTGTCGGTTCACTTATATGGACCGCCTGTGAAAATTTCATTAGCAGTGGCGGCTGACTTATGTGAACTGCCAGTGAAATTGTATTAACACTGATGCATATTAACTAGCCACCTGTAAAATTCTTTATTTTCACTGGCCTTTGCTACTGGCGGTTGCGTCAGCCGTCAGTAGAAATATCTCTGGAACCGCCAGTACAAATCTCAGTTGTACTAGTGTTGACTTCAATATATGTACACATAATAATACGCATCTATATCTATATTGACCTTTAACCGTGGTGACTTAGCTACAACACCATGTTAGCTACAGTACCCATCACCTACAGTACGGATTCTGTGAACAGTCCCGGATCCATACCTGACGAATTTTTAAGCCTAATTAATCTATGATTTGATAATGCCGTGCTACAGTAACATGTGCTAATAACGGATTAATTAGGCTTAATAAATTCGTCTTACGGTTTCCAGGCGAGTTATGTAATTAGTTTTTTTATTAGCATCCGAACACCCCTTTCGACATCCCATAAAATATTCGATGTGACATCTCAAAATTTTTCACCCCAGTAACTAAACACCCCAAAATTGGGTTGGATACCAGCCGGAGGAATCAGAATCAGAATCAGCCAGCAAGAGTGCACGTTGGCGTTTCTTAGCATTGGTATTGTCCAAGGGGAGGTTTTTCAGTGTGCTGTGTACTGTGTACTGTCAGCATTAATCTTGTGATAAACATAAACTAATAGCTACGCTAAGCAACAATATAAACCTGCTGGTTAGTCCAAAGTCAACCGCTTGGCACGTCCAAAGATGCTCCAACATCTGTTTCTCCCCCATATAATTTGCTTAATGATGCTACTTGAGAACGTTAGTTTCAGTCGACGAGACGACCTGAATTGTTGCAGCCGACCTGAACATGGCCTTGCGTTAAACAAGTTTTAGAGGTACTACTGTATATAATTAATCTTTACGTTACCATTGGATGTATCCATATATGTGTTGAGTAGGACCAGATGAGTTGTCGCTCTCGACCCCTCAGCTGACCATATAGCATCTGAAGATGAAACCACTAGCTGGAGGAATCAGAATGAGCCAGCAAGTGAAGAAAGTTCCTTTTTTTTGTCATTATCCTAGGAGCTCTTAAGTATTGCTAGCATCGATCTTGTAAACTGACTTCACTAAGAGACAACGTAAGATTGTTCATTAATCCTAAGTCATCACAACCACTACCTGAGATGTACTCCATTGGTGCTCTAACCGCGGTATTTTAATTTCCATGCAGTTTCCTTTCATGATGCAACGACCGTGTTAATTCAGGAAACGTTAATTGCGGGAGCCCAGCTAAACACAACCTATCACAAGTATTTAGATTACTAAGCGTGAACACATGAGTTGTCGCTCTCTCAACTCTCTGGCTGACTTAAGCTGTTTTACAGGTAATATAACCTCCCTCAACTCTTTGGCTGACTTAAGACTGAACATGAGCAAACATTATAAATATACCTATGATTGGATCAATACGACAAAGTGGGCCTGGCCACTGAGAAACTGAAATGGACGGGCTTAGATTTTTGCAAAACAAAAGTTTTCTTCACATGATACAAAGGAGTATTCTGCAGTATATTGTTACCATTGATGTTGTAAACCAACTTCACGAAGCAAAGATGCAAACTCATTACATAATCCTAATAAGTCAACCACTTGAGGTGTCCATAACTGCCTTAGAATCACTGCATTTTAAATTCCATTTGATACAATTTCCCTTGATGATGCAACCACCATTAGTTCAGACTTCAGACAACCTGAATATCTGCAGCCGACTTGAACATGAGCGGCTATCACTACAAACAAAGCTCAGTACAAGCAGTGATTTCAAAGTTATGATCGGATCAACGCATAATTAGGACCGCACCAAGTTAGTCCTGTCTCCCAAAATTTGTATATTGCATATATAATGCAAACTTTTTATTGTGAATTGGGAGAGCCTGCAAGGGGAATTGCTAAACTGTATAGATAACCATATATATGCCAACTGGTCTCTGTTCAGCTGCTTACTTTTCTTTCTTAAGGTTGGCATAACGACATCTCTATTACACTTGCTTCTTCTTTTCTTACTAATTAAATCATCTTATCAGTGTTACATAGCTTTCACAAGAAAAAGAAAGAAAGCTAGCTCACCTATCAAAACTTGTGAAACTTAAGCCTTAAGCTCTTGTAGTCCATACAACAAAAAGCTAGCTAGACTCCTTCTCCACTCTTCTAATGCTCATGAAAGCAATTCCGGAAGATTATCTTGTTGTGTGTGCATTGGATGCCACTAACAAATCATAGCTTGGTTAGCTGCCTCTCCCGAGAACAGCCTTTATGTTTGTTTATTATTACAAAGGGAACTTGCCGTTTATATGTAGGGCAAAGCTATCACTAGTTCCTCCTTTCTCTGTCCAGTACTACCAAGTTAGTAACACTACTTGATCTAGTTGTAGCATGATAGGAGGAGCCGATAATGTTTTCATTGTAGCATTATGATGGCTACTTGCAATTGAGTTATATTAAGAATGACCATCCGGGGAAGCAATGATCAACTAATCTGCACGATTTGAACTAGTGATCCAAATAATTTGCAAACGAAGTTAGTATTAATAACCAGGAAAAGTCTAAAAATAAGAACAGACTTTCTTGGTTCGATTAAGACTTTTCTGTTACAAGTCAGTTCCCAAAAACTAAAAGGATGTCGATATAAAGTAACTCGATGAGTGGACAAAGCATTATTCACCATATATTCTCAAAACTTGGACATGGTTACATTTGTGGACAGAGAAGAGATCAAGAGAGAGAGTTGATCTGAACATAGTTACACAAAGACGAACATCACACATTGGATATCGATTCTCACCAATGACATAGATTAGATTCCATGCATGATCAAAATATTCTTCCGTAGCAATTAAAATAGATCCCTTACGTTTACATTTCGACAATGAGATTTATTTTGTAGAAAAGGAATCTGAACATAACTGTGATATATTAGCTCATAATTCGTACAACAATAGTGTTTGTTTTTCAAAGAGAGCATTTACGACCCAAAAGAAAAGAAGTATCTGTATTTTGTTAAAGGAAAGTGCATTTGCAAGTTGCATTTGAAGTTTACAAGATTCTCATTTCAGGGCCGTGGGAGTGTTCATTATTATATTCTAGTTTACTCTGTACAATTAATTACACCTACCCTTTTTATTAGAAAAAGGAATATATTAATATCTTAACTTCTGCATCGACTAATGCATATGGCTGAAATTAATTACAGGACTAAAAGGAGTAGCAATTTCTGTATGTGGATGGTAATCCTTAAAGAAGCATGTGGGGAATAGAACCATATGCAACTATTCGTTCCAGTTACAGGTGGCTCATCCAAAAGAAGATTATATTCTCCTAAGTATGGACGCGGGGGTGGTGGGGGGTGGGGGTGGGGTGGAGACAAGATCCATTGTTTCTCAACTGTTCTAACTCTAATATAATCAACCAGCAAAACATGGGGCCCAAAAGAAAATAGAGCATGGCCACACTAGCTAAGAGGACCATACAATATTTTGTGGCGTATACAGAGTTACGTTGTAGCTTAATTTATCAGATAGCGTTAGGTTTCCAAGCTAAATTCTTGTTAGAATCTGATGGACATCTAGAACATACTACTCTCTTTGGGGGGGGACTAATGCCTAGATTGTCTATAAATTAGGAATATAGAAAAAAAATGAATTGCCCACCTGACTAGCATATCCTTTGAGGGAAATGGTATTTATTGATATTATCTTTATCTTATGACAAAAACACGAATTGTCGTATAGTGAAGTCTATGACAAAAACCCTTATTTTTCTATAAAATAAAATGGGTGTTTTGAATATATAAGCTTGAGGATTTTAAAAATTATAGAAAATATAATAAAATCAACACTCAGAAGACAAAATCTAGATTAATTGATGTCATGGGATGCACAAACAGCCTCATAACTTATAAAATTTATAAAATGAAGTGTTGTGGGGATCTCTCCTACAATTTTTGCCTTCAATTTTTTTAAGGATTCAATAAATACAAATTCAAGACACTCCAATTGTGCCATGCTGAGAGAGGAAGAAAAACTATCGATATAGACGAAAAAATAGAGCACAATTGATAAATTTATCATAATTGAATAGAAATTACACAGTATCTACGAGCATATCGATAGATTCCAAGAAGTCTCCTGTTTCAACTGTATAGAAAAGTATAGGCGGTACCAACCCTATATAATAATATAGGTCATATATCTTGTCAAGGACATACTACGAACTAAATGCTGGAGGTATCGGAATCACGACCGAGAGGTAGCACTTTATACTTTTTGGACCAGCAGGACGAACGCATTAGCTACGGTTGAATGTTGTCTGGGTTTGAGCACTACCGTATTGACGTGCGTGGTAGTCCATGCATGGTCGGAGGAATCGATACCCAGCCGCCCGGTAGAGAGAAACGGACCAAGCTCGATCGATATCACGGCAAGCATGTCTATTAGGAACAAAATTCTTTAAAGGTGTTTTAGACTATTAGAAAACTCTCTAGAGTTATGCATGTGTGTATGCACAACATGACCAGGCCTATGCTTTGCTTTTAGGCTCGTACATATAAAGTTTGTTAGAACAACTTCACCGGATCTCTTTTTCTCTTAAAATTTGGTATAGAGTGTGTTTAGAGTCACTCCACTAAATCTCGATCTCTTTTTTAATTCGGTATATATAGGAGATTGAGAAAAGTAATATGTAGTGTATTTTCTTAAAACTCCTTGGCTCTCTATTCTCATCGGATTTTACTTGGCGGTTGGACACCAAGAATGATTTCTTTGGCTATTTTTCTATTTCCCTTAGTGGTTTTTAGCTGCCAAGACAATTTCGGATCTTGGTAGTGATAGAGGATGCGTGCTACATCAAATAGAGGAGTGGTGGCCTGTGCTCACCTCGCCCGGCAGCCCACGGTCGCCTGGCATGAGGATGGTGCTCCGGCGCGGTGACTACCTTCCTTGTGCGCGCGTGGTGGCCTGGCATGGGGAGGGAAAAAGCGAAAGGGGCTTGAGTTGTTCTCCTGTTTCTTTGATGGATTGAGGGAGACATTTTGTAAATTGAGAAAAAAAATTAGAGAAAAGGGAATCCGCCAGAGTTATGTGTTTGCGTTTCCATCCTCTTTAGGGACGTCTAGCGCCCGGACATTTGGAGCTAGCAGCACGTCCGAATGCCCCGCACCTGCTGCTCGCCACGTGTCCGGCTTTACCGTGCAGTGCCCGCTAGTGCTCCTTCCCCTTGCCTCTGCCGCTGGGTCCTGATTTGACCGTGCACGCTTGTGGGGGAAATCATTGCGCCTGCTGCCATTAGGAGCAGCAGCGACGAGCCACACCTGGTCGCACACTCGTGCTGTCCACATGCTGCTGCTACTGACCGGCCGCATCCGGCTGGAATAAGGAGAGAGAGAGGGAGGGAGAGAGAGAGAGCAGTCATGCAGCTTCATGCTCCATGCCTACTACCACGCCCATGAATATAGCTTTGTGCTCCGCACCTGCTGTCGTGCCTGCTTGGCTTCCTGCGTGCATGTGTGGACTGTCTGTGGGGACCACCTCTCCCTGCACCCCCTAGCCGCGCCTGCTGATGAAAAACTTGCAACATAAAGCATCTGCTGCAACATACGTCCGAAATAGATAAAACATTTACAACATACGCTTGCAACATATGTGTATGGATACTACAACATATGCAACATCCAGATAAAACATTTGCAACATATGTTTGAAACATTTGAAATGCACACTTGCAACATACGTGTATAGCCAGTGCAACATATGCAACATCCAGATAAAACACTTACAACATACGTTTTAAACAGCTGAAATATTTGAAACATACACTTGCAACATACGTGTATAGTTATTTGCAACATATGCACAACTAGATCTATTTTTATAACATCCAGATGAAACATATGCAACTTACATTTGCATGAAACATACTGTTGCAACATGTGCTCATCTACTTGCTGCACCACAATGGAAGCTCATTCACGTGGAGCTCGAGGTCGTCCACAGTTGATAGGCGGATGGATCGCGGCACGATGGGAGGCACGAGGCGCGGGTGAGGGTGCGCGACACGAGGCACGTGACGTGAGGCACGGGGGCAGGCGTGTCCGTCCTGTCCTTTGGCGCGAGGCACGAGGCGCAGGGGCATGGGACACGAGGCCAGGCGCGTCCGTCCCATCCTTCGGCGCGAGATGTGGGGCAGGCGCATTCATCCCGTCCAAAAAGGACGGATGTCCTGAGGGTATCGTTCTCGATCCTCTTTATGCAAGAATATAGGAAAAGATGATATCCTTCCATTCTGATGGAGCTGCTCTGCACTAGCACGGTTTTAGACTTGTGCAGTGTAGTTTATCTGTGTTTGGTTGTCTGTAGAGACCCATATAAAATCTTACGCAGTGCTCAAAGCGGACCTAGTGTTGTATTAGTTGGAACGCCAGATTTGGTCTTATTATCCAACACTGGCTTCCACAAAGTTGATGAGGTTAACAAAACTAGAATTCTCTCATGATGAGCATGTTGGATATTCTTATTGTTCTCTTTACCTTTTGAAGGATATGTATATTGGCTATATGTCCTTGGTTCACATATGCCTATCTTTATGAGAGGTTGATGAACTTTTTCTCGTTTTTTTATAGTGCATTAAAATGTAGCGCGCGTGAAGTGAAGGCGCAGCGCGTACGTGCGTATGTATGTATATACGACATACGTTCGTAATACTCTCTCTCTCTTTTTCTCTCGGCATAGACCCCATGCATCCTATGGCCATGCCCATATCCACCTGGGGAGCCCGCGCGCGCGCGGCCAAGGCATTGCATGCAGCAGGGGGCGCGTGATGCGAAGGCGGTCCGGACCAAGCTCCGGCGACGACCGACCTGCCAGCCGCCAGCTGGTCTGGTCAACAAGTGATTTGTGCCGAAAGGCGCGCGCGGGCGTGATATATGCGCAGCACAGCGAACGAACCGATCGACCACGTGGATCCCTCGATTCCGTACGCAGATCGTCGACACGGCCGCGCGGTCGAACCAAAGGGCAAAAGCTGGGGGTGTTTGGTCTTTTTTTTTACACCTATCCCATCGAATATTTAGCCACATGCATAAAGTGTTGAACATAGACTAATTACGAAATTAATGATAAAAAATCACAAACCCAACAAAATCTGATTCGTGTCAGCACAAAGTCAATGAACAATTCACTTTTATTTTTATAGTCAGCCAAGGACAAATAATATGTTATAATACAAGGACAAATAATAAATCATAAAAATAACAATTTACTTGTACTAGTTAATTATACAAGAGTGTCGTTTTAAATCACCTTAAAATTCAGGCACCTCAAATATAGGAGAAGTGATTATTATTATTACTTCGTTGTGGGCCAGGGTTTAATACGTTTATGCTCACCTGTAACCATTTTGTGTTGATCTGATCCGGATTGGCAGCAGAGATTGATTTTGGCTGGTCAGGGATCGATATACACCGAGCACGTACTGTCGAATCAAACACAATGCAAGTTGGTGACAGTCACATACGGAGTATATATGTTCACAAGTTCATGCGGCATATCTTTTGTGGACGTGAGAGTATTGCTCGTGAAGACAGACGACTTTCGATGGATATCGACAGAGATAATTAACTGGTGGAGATCGATGCCAGCTAATATATACCTTCCATGCCAACTAGTTATATGTGATACGCAACTCTCGATACGTTGTTTGAGGATAAAAGATAAAAGAGGTGCCTGTTTGAGGAAAAAAAGATGGGTGCCAAGGCACGGTCGATTTGTACTGTACCCTGGTCAATTTAATGATCTTCTTCTACAGCTATATAGCCTCAATGCACCTTGCAAAAGTTATACTGCGACGACCCATACAGATTAGCCAACTGTGTAGTCGACGCAGAGGATTAGCTCTAACAAGGCAGTTAGGTGAAATTAGAACCGTTCGTTTTTTATTCTAATGTACAAGATGATAATGTCCACTCCATTAGTTTTCATGCATTTTCCCTTTTTACGGTTCGTTTTCTTTTTTTCCT
The DNA here is from genome assembly GCA_038087645.1 of Saccharum hybrid cultivar R570. Lineage (NCBI taxonomy): Eukaryota > Viridiplantae > Streptophyta > Magnoliopsida > Poales > Poaceae > Saccharum > Saccharum hybrid cultivar. The sequence goes on from JAQSUU010000810.1 coordinate 2,288,662, forward strand.
TGTGTGTCCGCACTGGTCACCCCATCCCCCACTCTGGGCTCCAGTTCCGGGAACTATTCCCCTGCACATCCATCCCCCATTCCCTTTTTTATTTTTATTTTCTATAATTATCAAAAACAAATAATAAATATAATATTATGAATCTTTGAACCCTTGACCTCTCACTTAAAAACAAAGATTTTCACCCACCAAATTATCGATAAATTTTAATTATAGGAGCAAAACTTATCTTATTAAAACCTAATTTAGCTAGGTTCAACCAATTAAACTATGAACTTCTCCCATCATAATTACCAGTTCTTGACACATCAGTATGCTTCCAACCATGACTAGATATATATGTGAGCACCACGTCAAATGTTGGAACCTAAATTTAAAATCTTGCATTTGCCCGCTACTTTGGGTGGACCGATATGACTAGATATATACATGGGCCCCATGCCGAAAATTAAACCCTAAAATTAAGCACGTCATTTTCACACCTTAAAATTATAGTGAAATCGACTCAAAATGTTTTGTGATGACTTAGGCCCCGTTTGGCAGGGCTTCTCCAGCAGCTTCAGGAGCCGTTTGGAGCCGTTTTCTGCCAAACGGGGTAAAATAAAATGGCTTCAAGCATGGAACCCCTAAAAAGGTGCTGAGAGAAAGAAAAGGTGAAGGGTGGAGCCAAAAATTGTGGCTTCTCTCGGCTTCACCTCCTCCACGTGGACACCGAAGAGAAGAAAGACTCGTTGTACCCCTGGCAAGGAGGGGCCGTCAACCCTCCTCGAGCACCGAACGCAACCACCGCCACCGCCTCTCGAGGAAGCAGGCAGCGAGAATTCCAGCCCACCGAACGCAGCAGCCGCATGTCCAATTCGAATTCGTATTCTCACTCGCTCGGCTCGCTGAGGGCAAATTCACGTGGACACCCGAATCGAGCAGTGAGATGCTCCCGTCACGTCGCGTGCTAAATAGATCAGCTTGGCTCACGCGAATGAAACCCTCTTTTTTCCACGGAAGAAGATGAGGACTGGAAAAAAAGGACATTCTGGTCTTTTCGTTTGCTTTGTCCGCTGTAAGGAGCTGTTTTGCCAAACAGGGTGTCAAAACAGCTTCAGCTACATAGGAAGAGCCATTCATGGAGCCGAAGCCTAAAAAAATGGCTTCACTCGTGAAGTGGAGCCATGCCAAACGGGGCCTTAATATGATTCCAGCTACTTTGTGTAGATCGGCGTTACAAGATATATATATGTGGACCCCATGTTATTATAAGTTTAAGGCTATACATTAAAAACTAGTCTATCACTTGAGTAGTTAAGTCCATATAAATCGAATGAATCGAACACTGGATTTTTTTGAGTTAATGTCTAATGGATATTGGATTTTGTTGGAACAAATGATCATGGACATCCAAATCCATAGATTCCATCCAAATGCATCCGAATGAACTAAAGTCTAATTAGACTGTGAATTATCCAAATCCACTTCCAAGTCTGTTTGCCAGTCACCCCTAGCACACGTTAAGGTGAGCTTAGTCTTCACTGCCCTTTATTAAGCTTCCAACCTCGCTAGATTGTCTTGGTACATTATTAGATGCTTGATTTTTTAGTTCGTTAGAACCAAAGAATTGCTCAATACCTCTTTTCCACTCGAGTTGCTCTTCGCCTTCCTCAATTGGTACGAGCACAAGCACCCTAGCTCACGATTCTTCTCTGAAGCACCTACAAAATTTTCCATGGAGTTCACCCTCTAAGCCATCTCAGAGATAGCAACCTCCAAGAGTAACCAGCAAACCCGCTTGTAAGATGATCACCTAGTGCCATTTGATTACTCTCCAAATCTTAGCACTAGAATCTTGCTCACACTCTCCAAATACGCGTCATTTAGCAAGAATGAGAGTGGATGCTCAACTTAATTCCAATGGGATTTACACAGTTCTAGCTTTATGCAACTATTAATTTTAGAGGTGTTAAACTTATCTTTGTCCAAGCTGTGTAGAAGCTTAGAGTTCATCCATGTATCCATATTTTCTCTGTCTACTTGATAATAATAGGTTACTTAAAAGAGACAATTTGTCAAAGAGGCGTTCAAGGATCAGATATCATCTTGTCTAGAGCATCTACCACATCAACATCAACTAAAGTGTAGTGGTATGTTTCATTGATGGCTTCCTTGACGTTTTCATTCACATTTTCCTAACCGATTTTGTCGGTGTTTTGTAAACCGATGAGTGAATTTATATGTGTCACGCTGCTCTAGGAAGACAATGGTAACACTCAAAGACACAAGCAATTATATTGGTTTAGGCCGAAGACCTACGTCCAGTCTCAGAGATGGTGGCGAGTTCGTGTTCCTCGGTTTAAGTGCTCTGAAGTCTTACAATGGGGGTGTGTAAGCTAAGGGAATGAGGTAGGAGGAGTGAGGTGAACGAAAGCTCGAATGGGGTTTCAAGAGTTCGTCCCTTTAGAAGGAAGGCCTAGCCACCCTTATATAGAGTTCGAGGGCCAGGTTACATGTAGAGAGATGAGTTCTCCCAACCCGAGTGGTCGATAGCCCGAGGGACGGGGAAGCTAGTAAACTTGGCTGGCAAGCCGCCCTGTCTTGTCCCGGCGCCATCGTACATTCAGGCATGGGCCGTCATTGTGGTCATCGTGGTCTTGCTCCCCATGCTATGGCGTGGAATGGTGTGATGCTACAGTGTCGGTCGTGATGGCACTGTCGACACGATAGTGGTTCACCAACTATCCTGTGCAGCGTGATCTCGCCATGGCCTTCGTCATCGTCTCCTGTTCTCCCGGTGGTGTCATGGCGATAGTGAGGGAGCAGGTAGCCGCCTTCAGGTCATGGGTCGCCTTTCCAGGTCGTGGTGCCCAGGTCTCGACCCTGGATTGCGAGGTCGAGACCCCTGGCGGCCTAGTTGGTTTTGGAAGTCAAGGTCAGGGTAGTACGACCCATCCCGTAGCGGGTGGGCCGTACGCTCGTCTTGTCGGACTAGCTTTGGATGGTGCTGTGTTGTACCAGCTGTCACTTCCTTGCAGTGTTGTCTTTTCTGCACAGGGGCACGGGGATGGCGTCTGTCCCAAGGTCCTGCCTATCTCTGTTAGGGTAGGTGTACTTGGTGGCGTCCAGCCTCTCTATGTCCTTTCCCAGAGGTCGAGTCGGGAGAGAGGTCGAGCGCGGCAGCGTAGCGTGTAGAAGAAGGAGAAGGGAGAGGTCGTGGTGGACCACCTGACTTAGTGCTTGGCCCGAGGCCTGTGTGGCTAGGCCGCTCGAGTGGCTAACTAATTGATGTCTTGAGATACCCTGGGTATCTTGACCCCAACAAATTTCATTTTCAATTTCATCAATGATTTCTTGGACAATTTTGTGGATGGTATCCACATGCGCAAACTGTGTCCCATGAGACTTCCTTAGGTAAGTTGTCACCAACATGTTTCCCATGGTCATTCCAAACCTTATAGTTTTTCATGAAACCCCTAAGTTGGAGATGACAACGAATTTGCTTGTTCCAAAACTACTTTTGATTTTTGCAATCAACACAGGGGAAGTGTATGTATCCATCACCCCATACATTGTTTGCCATGTACCCCATGGCAGCCTTCACAAAAGAATCGATGCCTTCCATGAACTTGGCAGACATAGGTTCGAAGTACATCCATCTATGATCCATCTTTGAATAACATAACGTGTATGATATAGGCCGTCCTAATAAATATCATTCATTTAATGAAAATAACCGCTAAGATTCTACATCATTCACAATTGTGAGTGGCAAGATACCAACCTTAGAGTAATAATATTGGTGATGTGCAACCTTCACAATTTGGGAGCCTCATAAACAAGTCTTTAAAAAATGTCCTCTAAAATAAAACTAATTAAATTAAAGATGATCTCTATCACAGTCAACTCAGTATATTGGAAACAATATAACCAAGCAAACAATTACTATGTATATAGGCTACATACTAACCTTAGCGTAAGTTGGTGTCGGCACAACCTTCAAAACTTGGTAGCCTCCATTAAAGAAGCACTCTTAACGAAAGAAAAAAATGCTTTTCGTTCACAATTTAACCAAAGAAATAAGCAAGGAAATTAAAGGGTTGCGAGTTACCAACATTAGAACACAAGGAAGTGGTGTGTATCTTTTGAGAATTGAGAACCTCCATTGGCAACTTGGTGAAAAATCGACGCAAGAATGGTGAAGGAAGGGTAGGAGTCGCTGGTAAAGAAGTGGAGGTAGTGATGAAGAAGAGGAGGAAAATAATAGGTTTTGTTCTAGGGGTTTTCACCGGATCACAATAGGTGGAGCGCAGTGGCGGAACAAACTTGCAGTGAAAATTGTTTTCATTGCTGGTTTGGGGTATGATCCGTCGGTGAAAATCATGGTGCTTTTCACTGCTGAACCGTTCGCCGAGCTGGCGGTGATAGCGATTTTCACTACTGGCAAATAACCACTCTGTCTATTTACCTTCTAACCGGCAGTGAAACTTCTCATCACGACCGGTATGTAAGTGTGTGGCGTAGCTGGCGAAAACCTGACGGTGATAAATGTTACCACCACCGGATAAGAAATGGCAGCGGTGAAATGGATTTTTTTAGTAGTGATATACGTCACTTTCCTACCTTTGCATGGTACATATTGCAATTTCAAGCAGGACTTGTTTGGTATAATATGTTGTGTGCAATCTTAGCCAGTGCTTACTCAAATCAAGGCTCTAAGTCAACGGTCTCCCCCAAACCCCGCCCCAAAACACTGGAGCTCAGATGCTCCATACATATTATATATAGCACATCATAAAAAACTTCCCTTTGAATGTTCTTAGCTAACCTAGAAAGTGCATTGGTAGGGCCAGCTCATGATAAATTTAGTTTATTAGTTTTCCCGGCCCATGAACACTCAAACTTATGAGCATCCTCCAAAAATATTGTTTTTCTCGATATATATATGTGTTTCATTCATAAGATCATTTCCAATGCATTATATCTATCACTCATAGGAGATCTCTAAAGGGATGGAACAAAAATTGGGGGAGTGATAAGAGAAAACTTAAGCAGAATCTGCTGCGCAAAATTGAGGAATGGGACAAGATTGCTGAAACAAGGATCCTGCTCAACAATGAATGGCTAGACAGATATGAGAAAGAGGATGAATTGGTAAAGATCTATGAGATGAGGAATTGATGTGGCAAAGGAGAGGAGGTGAAAACTGGTTTCTGAAGGGGGATGCTAATACCAACTACTTTCACATGATAGCTAATGGGAGGAAGAGAAAATGCATGATTAAGAGCTTAGTGGAGGGTGACAGAATGATTGAAGACAAAGAAGAGTTGAAGGTCTACGTTACCAATTTCTACAAATCTTTGTTTGGTTCTGAACCTGATCCAAAAATCAGATTAGGGACATAGTTTTGGAGATATAGAGGAAGATTAGAGGAGGCAGAAAATCAATGGCTCACTAGACCCTTCTCAATGAATGAACTTGAGGAGGCTGTTAAGGATATGAAGACTAACACTGCCCCTGGCCCTGATGGTTTCTCTACTACTTTTTTCAAAACCTTCTGGGGAAACATTAGGAATGAAATTCTAGAAATGCTCCAACTACTGTACAATGGGAAGCTGGATTTGGCAAGGTTAAATTTTGGGATCCTGGTGCTTTTACCTAAAATCAAAGGGGCAAACCAGATTAAGCAGTTCGGGCCCATTTGTCTACTTAACGTTATTTACAAAATAATCACAAAGGTGCTAACACTGAGATTAAATTCTGTAATTAACAAGGTGATAAATGAATCTCAGACAGCTTTCATACCTGGACGTTTTATTCTTGATGGGGTCTTGATTGTTCATGAAGTCCTACATGAACTAAGAGTTAAGAAAAAGGAGGGGATTATTCTAAAGCTAGATTTCGAGAAGGCATATGATAAGGTTAATTGGAAATTCCTGCAAGATGTGTTGAGGAGGAAAAATTTTGATGCTAGATGGATTGATTGGGTCTTGAGAGCAGTACAAGGGGGTAAGGTGGCAGTAAACCTGAATGGGGAACTAGGCAACTATTTCAGAAGCTTCAAAGGGCTAAGACAAGGCGATCCTCTTTCCCCACTCCTTTTCAACCTTATTGCTGATGCTTTATCTAAGTTGTTGACTACAACAAAAGAGAAAGGGTTGCTCACTGGTCTATTACCTGAGTTTGTGGAGGGAGGTCTTACCCATCTTCAATATGCAGACGTCACAAACCTGTTTGTGCAGAACTCAGAGCAGGACATCACCAACATGAAGTTCTTATTATACTGCTATGAGGAATTATTAGGAATGAAAATCAACTACTCCAAAAGTGAATTTTTACTATTGGAATGAATGAATCAGAAAGTCAGAGGGTGGCTCAAGTTTTTAACTGCAAGTTGGGGGTTTTCCCAATGAAGTACTTGGGTCTGCCAATTAGTGACAGGAGGTTGACCAAGGCTGAATTAAGTGAGGCTCCATCTAAGATTGAGAAGAGACTTCAAACTTGGAAATGTGGGAACCTGTCTCAGGGGGAGGTCCATTCTGATAAACTCAAGTCTCACTAGTATTCCCATGTACACTATGGGGTTTTACAGTTTGTATGAGGGCAATCATCAGAGGATGGATTCTAGTAGAGGCAAATTTTTCTAGGAAGGGCTTGGAAACAAGAAAAAGTTTCATATGATCAAATGGGATGCGTTAGATAAACCTAAGGAGTTTGGGGGACTAGGTTTCATTGATACCAGAGCGATGAACACAACGCTTCTATGTAAGTGGATTTTCATATTGAAAAGTGGTGAGAACAGCATGTGTATGAATTTGTTGAGGAGGAAATACCTGAGGGGTCTGGGGTTCTGTCAGAGCAAAAGTGCAGGGAGCTCACAATTTTGGTAGGGTTTGCATTCTGTGAAACAGTGGTATGAGAAAGGGAAAGGTCATCTAGTAGGTAGTGGTAAACAGACAAGGTTTTGGAAGGATGTGTGGTTAGATGATTGTCCTCTGAAGATTAGCTATCCAAGAATGTTTAACATTTCTCATGACCAGGACATTTCGGTGTATACGGCAGGGAATTTGGGGTGGAATCTGAGCTACATAAGGTGTTTTGGGCCGGCAAAAATGGTGGAGTGGGAGGAATTAATGTCCAAGCTTGAGGGGGTTTCATTATCAGAAGCTGATGACAGTGTGATCTAGAAACTGGAACATTCAGGGATGTACTCCACAAGGAGTTTATACAGATTCATTACTTTTGTTGGGGTGTATGATATCAGAATGATGGAGATCTGGAGTACTAATGTTCCTTTGAAGGTCCAAATTTTCTTATGGATGGCCTGGCATGATATAATCCAAACAACGCAACAATTGAAAAGGAGGAATTGTGATAAAGATGATGTATGCAAATTCTGTGATGTTGAGGAGACGGTGAACCACCTCCTTTTCCAGTGTCCAATTGCAAGGGCAACTTGGTGCTGGATCAGGGACAGTCTGGGATGGCTGAGTGCCCCAACTTCCATTACTAACTTTCAGGATCTCTTTCTTTTACATGGGGATGGGGGTGATAAATATCTTGTGTGGTGGGTGATGGCAGCTGTGGGCTGGGCGCTTTGTGAAAGCATCTAGGCCCCGAGGTTTGGTTTCGGCAATTGATGACAACGCTTTATTACCATGACTAACGTGTGTTTTGCAGAAACTTTGGTAAGTTAGGTCATGGAGGTTTTAACTGCTTTGGGCACCATGGTATTCATGCCCCTTGATGGAAATCGTTTCGGTTGTCAAAAGAGTGACGTCAAGATTAAGGACGGTTAGTTCCGGATGTCGAGGTGTTGAGATACATTTGGAATAGTCGTTAGGATCTTCGTTTTTCTCTTTTTTGGCCGTACTATAAAGGGGGGCATGAGCGGGTAGCTTGACCTAGGCGAGTCCTATGTTTAGGTGTGGTGCACACTTGTTAAACTTGGCGCTAGGCAGCTCTAGAATAGCTCAAAGTTCAGTTGGAAGCAACTTGGTTCAAGTTGTGACGCGTTTCGGAGAGTTTCGGGTCGTTTTCCCATGACCGGACGCGGTCCTCGGCATGACCGGACGCGTCCGGTCAGTATAGTTCCGCGGCTAGGGTTTCAGCTCTGACGACCGGACGCGGTCCTCGCGAGGACCGGACGCGGTGGTCAGAAGGCGACATGTGTCACTTGAGGGAAACACCCGATCGGACGAGACCTGGGTGTGATCGGCGCGTCCGGTCACAGTCCAGTAAGGTCCAGAGACGACCGGACGCGTCCGGTCATCACCGATCGGACGCGGTCGCGCGTCCGGTGCGAGTACAGTATGCTCCCTGCACGATCGGACGCGTCCGGTCACTCCTGACCGGTGCGTCCGGTCACTCAGTTGTTTTTCGGATTTGGACCGTTACGAGCGACCGGCGCGTCTGGTCAGTTCAACCGGCGCGTCCGGTCAGCTCGTGTTTTGCTGAGTCAGCGGGTAACGGTTCGTTTTATCTGTGGGGTGTATAAATACATCCCCACCACCTCTTTTAGAGGTCTCTTGCTCATTTGATCAGCTGATAAACACCTTTGGAGTGCAAGGGAGTGCAAGAGCACTAGTGAGGATAGAGATTTGAGAATCAAAGCTTGAGAGTTCCTCACTAGCGATTAGAGAGTAGCAAGTGTGCATCCACCTTCTCATTTGGGCTCGTAGTAGTCAAGTGAGAGTTCTAGCTTGTTACTCTTGGTGATCGCCATCACCTAGACGGCTTGGTGGTGATTGGGAGTTCGGTGATCATCCGGCGGAGCTTGTGGATGACCCAACTCATCTTGTGAGCGGTTGTGGGTGATTCACCGCGACGGAGTGTCGAAGAATCAACCCATAGAGAGCACTTGATCCTTGCGTGGATCAAGGGGGAGCTACACCCTTGTGCGGGTGATCCAACGAGGACTAGTGGGGAGTGGCGACTCTTTGATACCTCGGAAAAACATCGACGTGTTCCTTGCCCCTTTACATTCAAGCATTTACATTCTCGTATTTACTTTCATTGCTTGTTTACATTCCTAGACTTGCCATGCTAGACTAGGATTGGAAACTAGGGTGCAAAACTTTGTTTCGGTAGACTCTCTATGTAACAGAACCGACCAAATTATAAGAGCACAAGTACGAAAACAAGCACCGAAGCGCTCAAATTTTCAAACTTGAGCCCATATAATCCCGGTAGTCAATCGAAATCACGAAGGATTTCAAACCAAACTGCTTACAACCAGGATCGCATCATTCAACATACAACATCATACGATACATTTCACAAGTAGTTCTAAAATAAGTTTACACCACGGAGTAGCAATTATTACAAACCAAGTTTGAAAGTAGCGGAAGCATAACACACACACTAGTTACTTAAATACTGCCAGTCTGGATGATCAACAACCCACAAAAGCATGAGGAAAGTACATAAAGACGATCATGCCCTTCTGATCTAGTCATCATCACCCGCAGGGTGGAGACACGTCTTGCAGAATCCCTGATAAAGCATGTCATCTGCAACAGGAGGGAATAAACCCTGAGTACTGGAATGTACTCAGCTAGACTTACCCGTCGAAAACCAGAAATAAGATGACACCAAGGATTATGCAAGGCTTACACAAGAGGCTAGCTGACATAACATTTTGCATAAAGGCATAAGTAATTTAAACTCTTGTAGCCTGCACTAGCAGTTATTTTTAGCATTTACCTGTCATCTATCTTAGCACCTGTACTAAACATGCACTTGGTTGTAATCAAACAATTATCATCATTATATCCAGAGCAGGTATGAATTGTGGCAACATTGTATCATTCCCTTAACCACCAGTTCATTTAATGAGATCTACGTTGCCGCTGCTCAAGTCAAGTGCTCACTAACCGGGAGCGACGGCGATTCGAATCGAATTCCTATCCAGCTGGAGGGGTATTTCTAACACTCACCGAGTCACGCCTGGCGAGGGCTGCTCAGGTCATCTTTTGTACAGTTCAGGAATCGCGGGTCCGAATAATGTCGCATCCCCAAGGGCGACACTCTGCCAGGTGATAGGGACTCTAACCCCCCCCTTGGTCTCACGCCAATGTCCCCAAGCACATCCTTTCTCTCCTCCAAGATGCAACCTACCATTCGATTCCCGGCCTGAACCATACTACTCGACTTCGCGGTCGGAACGACTTATCCGGCCAACTAAGTGTTAGACTGCGTTCAACATGACTCAAGGACGTACAGCGAATCGGTCCTTAAACGACTCAGACGGGCATAGATCCACACCCAAGACGTGAAGTGTCTTGCGGCTGTACTATCGAACTCCCGCCCGGTCTCAATTTCATTTTAAGGCATGGTTCCATCCACGATAGCCATAAAGCCACTCGCGACTCCTTCCTACATCTCGCGGATGACCGGAAATCACCCGACTTCTACCGAACTAAGCAGGGCTAAGCATTGACACGTGCCTAACCTAACATAGGATTAAGTACGATATCTGGACAAGGACAGGTATAATGCAACAAGTGTTTTCATATAACTCCTACAACTTAATGCAGTAAACAATTAAAAGTACTCAAGATTAATTTATAAAACAGTAGGTTCAGCATGCACCGGGGCTTGCCTTTCAGAAAGGTTGCAGGCCTGTGGTCCGGGCACTCAGGGAGGTCTTCAGCGACGTCTCCTCCGCCGACTGGTTCCTCGGGCTCCTGCTGCTCCTGGTTCTCCTCCGGAATTACAGGCTCGAATTCGAGGAGTGTCACCCCCTCCGGTACACCTATTGCATGAATGCACAATAAATACCATAGATGCATAAATGGGTGCAACATGCTCGGAATGAAATGCATTTCAACGATAAAAACAATAATCTAATCAAGTTACTTTATTAGTACGTGCAAATCTCTTCTCCGGTGGAGAAGTACTTACCTAAGCTACTTAACCTGAGATAAAGCTGCTCATCCCCAGTTAAGGCCCTAACACCTAACAATTACAAAAGTAGCATGTCTTAGGATATCACACCATATCAATCAGCAAAACACCACAGTAAGCATTCTGGACAGCAGCTAATTGTTTTTACCACAACTGGAGATTTACAATTCCAAAAGATATGATCTAAGACAATCTGGAAAGCCTAAGAAATGTACTACAATTCATTTTCAGACCTCAACTCCAAACTCCTAAGTTTTCCATGTCAAACTTCACAAGTTCCAGAATCTGTCCTCTCAAAACAGAGAGTAGCAGATTTTGAACTGCCACATTAAACAACAGTAACTCTCAAACTACTAAGCCAAATGCTTCTAAATTTTGACACAAGCTAGTTCATCAAGTTTATTCCAACTTTGGTATTTACAAGTTTTCCAGCAACCAATTTTATCAAAGCCAAATTTAGAATTACTACTAGCTGTCCAGAAAACCTAAAATTACAAAGGTTAAACATTTATTGATGTGGCAAATATTCTCTAAGACCAAACTAATACTACTACAAGTTCACCAATGTCACAAAAACACCAGAAAGTAAGGTGTGCCCACCTAGAATATTTATTTAAACCCACTTCTTATTTTACTTAATTAATTAGGTGGAATTTTAAACCTATATGTAAACTACTCCAAAAATTCTACAAAATTGACAGGGGACTCTCTGACCCACAAAGAGACTACTGTAAAATTTTGAACTCAATTTATTCACAGGAACTTCCTACACAAAATTCCCAAGCCAAAAAGGCTGATTTTTGTATAAATAACAAAGCATAGTCAAAAGTGTCAAACAATAGATTTCTTAATTTTCTTGGACACTCTAGGGTACCAAGACATTCTCCAAAAAATTATAAGAACATTGCACATGTATAAAAATTACAAAAATTCATTTAAGTATTTCTTAAAATAACAAGATAGCATTATAACTTGAAAAGTACTTAAGCACTGACGCCCAAATTTGTACCAGAGCTAGGGCTAGCATAGAGTAACCTACCCACCAAATTTCATGATTTATGGAACACTACAGCTCAAGTTATAAATTTAACAAATTTGCATGCATTCCAAATCACATTTGGAAGATCTATTAAATTCTTCAGAAAACTAAACATCGCATACCAGATTTATATTTTTCTAAAATACTCCACATCATGTAGATCCTAACAAAATTTATCTCATAATTTTTGGGCAAGTAAAACCCTAGATCTTCATTTTTCCAAACCTTACTTAAAACTGTGACAAAAATCAAGAAATGAAATAAATCCCACATGAAACTGGGCCGGCCCGGCTTGCTAGCGCGGCCCAGCCAGCGCGCGGCCTGCCTTGGCGCCCCGCCCGCGCGCGCGACGCTGACAGTGCGGGCCCGCAGGCCAGAGAGAGAGAGAGCGAAAGGGGGAAGACGGCCGCGACTCCGGCGAGCTCAAGCTCGCCGACGACGGCGCCTCCGGCGACGAAAGGAGCACCAACGGCTTCCCCGCGACTTCCCGCATCGACCAAACCTAGATTTGCTGAACCTATCCCACCCTAGCTACGACGGCCATGGCGACCGCGGCTCGGAGGCGGCACCCGGTGGTGGTCCGGCGAGCTCCGGGGATCAGGGACATAAGTGAGGTGTGTTGCGGCTTCCTGAGGACATGGCAGACCTCTCCATGCCACGGAAAAGGACGGAGGTGGAGCAAGTGCCGCTGGCCACGTGAGCACCGTACCGGCGGCCATGGCGCGGCGGCGCACGACGGTGTTCCGACGTGTACCGGCCATCCCATCCGGTAACGTCATCACCTAGGCTTCTCTACCCGACCCGGAACCCAAAACATGTACTAGTGAGAATGGAGGATGACCGTAGGGAGCTGGCCACGGTGAGCCGCCGCGCGGACAGTGCGCCGGCGAGGACTCACGGTGGCGGAAACCGAAATTCGCCCTCACCTCTACACAATCCGGTCAAGCAACGGTTGGAGGAGGTGGAGGGGATGCTGGTGGAGCGGTGGACGGGATTTGGAGGACGGTGGTGCGACGGTGAGCTTGCACAAGCACGGGGCGGGCTGCGGCAGCAATGGCGCCTCCGTTTTCCGCCTCGGTGAACCCGGCCAGAGCGAGAGTGAAGGAGAGAAGAGTGAGCGCGAGTGTGGGGGTGGAGGTGTCGGCTCGGTCTTCATCTCCGCGCCTGGGCTCGCGACGTGGAGGCGACGACAGAGCTCGGACGCCACGCGGCGACGCTCTTCTGCCCGGGCACCACGACAGGCCGGAGTTCGGGCTCGTGACTGAAACCGCGCCTCCAAAGACCGACTGACAGGGCAGTTTCGTCGACGATTTACTCTCAAACCAGCTCGTATTAGTGAAACCTCCAATTAGCAAAGTTGTAGACCTATGTGAGCACTACAAGTTTGTAAAAGGCACCATGAGCTAGTTCGGTTTGGATTTGAAACTACAGGGCTCCAAACTAGTGTACTTGGAAACTGAAATACAGTTTCAGAGATCAATGCCGACTGAAACCCTAACTTCTTGACACTATTTCTCCTAAACTATTGAGAACCAGGTGATGGTGATATTGACAATGTTGTAGAGCTATGTGTGGACAACAACTTTGTCAATTGGCTCTAAGACTGGTTTGGCCTAGTTTGTGAGTTACAAGTTGCTAAAGTGAGGTACAGTGAAACTGAAAAGTCCAATTTCCAGACTTAGAATTTTTCTAAGTGTTGATTCCCACTCAAGCTGACTTGTGGGCCATTTTTGAGCATGCTCTGGTCATTTTCATGAGATGGCCATATTAGAACTTTTGTTCCTCATGAAATTCTCTACAACTTTACTTAAGGGTGCTCTTTCATGCAAGGTCTCTAAATTAGACTTTTTAATTGGTCAAACTAGAGCCTTCTAGGGTCAAATGGTGGTCAAACTTCTCTTGGAGGGCAATTTTGTAATTTTGGTCAACATGAACCTTGTTCCAAATGTTACCCTAAGTATAACTAAGGTGTTGTAGGTCATAATTGGCTACCTTACCTTTTTGTTACACCAACTATCAAATACTTCATGAAATAAATCAAACAAACCCTAGAATAATTACATGTGTTGCATCACATAAAATAACAAACATGAATGATGCATGCTTATGTTTATGCCATGCAAATGCAATGCAATTAAGGACTAAACACTTGAAGTGTTACAGCCCTCCCCCCTTATAAAAATCTCGTCCCGAGATTTGGAAAGCGTACCATTTTTCATAGAATTCTTTATAACCATCCCACAAATAATCCTCCCGTTCCCACGTAGCATCACTCTCACTTCCCTGATTACTCCACATCACTTTGTACCACTTAACCACTTTACTTCTGGTTACTCGTTCCTGAGTATCGATCACTCGGACTGGCTTTTCTTCATAGGTTAAGTCGGATTCCAGCCTGATATCACCTAAAGGAACTTGTTCCTCAGGAACTCGAAGACACTTTTTAAGCTGAGATACATGGAAAACGTTGAATATGGCTCTCATCTCAGGAGGCAACTGGATTTTGTACGCAACAGCTCCACTCTTGCCTATGATCTGGAAAGGACCCACGTATCTCGGTGCAAGTTTCCGCTTAACACCAAAACGTTGGACACTCTTCATTGGAGAAACTTTCAGATACACGAAGTCTCCAACTTCAAATTCGAGTGGTTTTCTACGACGATCCGCATAGCTTTTCTGTCTCGCTTGTGCTGCAGCCATATGTTTTTGGATGGTACGGACTTGTTCCTCGGCTTCCTGGACAAAATCAATGCCATAATACCTTCTTTCCCCAGCTTCTACCCAGTTTAGTGGAGTTCGACACTTTCGACCGTACAAAGCTTCGAATGGGGCCATCTTAATACTCTCTTGATAACTGTTATTGTACGAGAATTCGGCTAAAGGTAACCATTTTTCCCAAGAACCCTTGGATGAAATGACGCATGCTCGCAACAGATCTTCCAAGATTTGGTTAACTCGTTCTGTCTGACCCGATGTCTGGGGGTGATAAGCAGAGCTTCTCACTAACTTGGTTCCCAGAAGGTGATGCAAATGCTCCCAAAAGCGAGCAGTGAACTGGGGACCACGGTCAGATATGATAGTACGAGGTATCCCATGGAGCCGGACTATCTGATTGAAGTACAACTCAGCATAGTCAGTGGGACGATAGTCCACTCTAACTGGAATGAAGTGAGCTGATTTGGTCAAACGATCCACAATTACCCAGATGGAGTTATGATTTTTGACAGTAGGAGGAAGACCGACAATGAAATCCATACTTATCTCTTCCCATTTCCAACCTGGGATAGACAGTGGTTGAAGCAACCCAGCTTTCATATGCACAGCTTTAACCCTACAGTAGGTGTCACATCTAGCCACATATGCAGCTATCTCTTTCCGCATCTTGGTCCACCAATAGTATGGCTTCAAATCATAATACATCTTATTGCTGCCAGGATGGATGGACAACTTAGAGGAGTGTGCTTCAGACATAATATCATTTCGAAGCTCCCGGTCCTTAGGCACAACTAACCTATCCTTGAACCATAGTACACCCTCTTCGTCTATCCTGAACTGTGTAGTTTCTTGTTCATTCATCTTACGCTTGATGTGGAATATACCAGTGTCAGTCTTTTGGAGTTCAATAATTCTGTTTTTGAGAGTACAACTGACAGTGATGTTGTACAAGACTGCTGGATGTAGAAGGCGAGATCGATGAAAATCCATTTCCACTAAGGAATGGCAATGAGACTTACGGCTTAAAGCATCCGCAACCACATTTGCCTTGCCAGGATGATAGTGCACTTGAAGGTTATAATCTTTAATCAACTCGAGCCATCTTCTTTGACGCATATTTAGCTCGGGTTGGGTGAAGATGTATTTGAGGCTTTTGTGGTCGGTATAGATATTGCAGACATTGCCCAGCAGATAGTGTCGCCAGGCTTTCAAAGCATGAATAACTGCGGCGAGTTCTAAGTCGTGTGTTGGATAATTCGCCTCATGTTTCCGAAGTTGTCGAGAAGTATATGCAATTACTCGGCCTTCCTGCATCAACACACCTCCCAAACCTATGCCTGAGGCATCACAATAAACATCAAATGGTTTCTCGATATCCGATTGTGCCAAAACCGGAGCTGAGGTTAGGAGGGTTCGAAGTTGGTGAAAAGCCGCATCACACTCAGGAGTCCAGACAAACCTGGTGTCTTTTTGCAGCAACCGAGTCATTGGCTTGGCTATTTTAGAGAAATCCGGGATGAAGCGACGATAATAGCCAGCCAAACCAAGGAAACTCTGGACCTCGTGAACCGAGATAGGAGCCTTCCAGTTCAGTACTTCTTGTACCTTGGCGGGGTCCACCATAATTCCTCCATCGGACAGCACATGCCCAAGGAAAGGTACTTCTCGAAGCCAGAATTCGCACTTACTGAACTTTGCATATAGTTGATGTTCACGCAGTCTTGTGAGGACTATACGCAGATGTTCAGCGTGATCTTCTTCATTCACAGAATATACCAGGATGTCATCAATAAATACCACCACAAACTTGTCCAATTCAGGCATAAACACCGAATTCATCAAGTACATGAAGTGTGCGGGGGCATTTGTTAAGCCGAAAGACATAACAAGATACTCATAAAGACCGTATCTGGTAGAAAAGGCTGTCTTTGGAACATCTTCCGGTCGGATTTTAATTTGATGGTAGCCAGATCTTAGATCGATCTTGGAGAAAACTTTAGCTTTAGACAACTGATCGAACAAGATGTCGATGCGCGGTAGAGGGTACTTATTTTTGACAGTAACTGCATTGAGAGGTCTATAATCTACGCACATCCGCAACGACTGATCCTTCTTCTTTACAAAGATAGCCGGACATCCCCACGGAGACGAACTAGGACGAATCAACCCCTTTTTCAAAAGTTCATTCAATTGCACCTTAAGTTCAGCGAGTTCATTCGGAGGCATCCTATAGGGTCTCCTAGAGATGGGCGCCGTGCCAGGCAACAACTCAATTCTAAACTCCACATCCCGATCCGGAGGGAGCCCCGGCAAATCGTCGGGAAAAACGTCCGGAAACTCTTTTACTACTGGAATTTCGGCCAACGCCTTTGCTTGAATAGCATGAACTTCCCCCGACAAATCAACTTTTCTGGGAAGTTGTACCAGAAAACCCTTTTCATCTGTAGGGTCTCTGAGCATAACTACCCGAGTGGATGTATCAATGAGTACCCCATTCTGACTCATCCAATTCATGCCCAGAATAACATCTATGCCTAAACCCGGCAAAACCACTAAGGCAAGCGAGTACTTTCGCCCTTCTATCTCAAGCTCAAGATTCCCCACTGCTTTATTTGTGGAAATATTCCCACTTGCTGCGCTAATACAATAACCCCCACCTTCAACAGTATGCAATTTGTGTGCAAACTCTGATGCAAACTTAGGACTGATAAAGGAATGCGAAGCACCTGAATCAAAAAGTACCACTGCGGGGTGTTGGTCAACTAGAAACTTACCAGCGGTGACCACCTCACCAGATGGAATTTCCTCAATGCTGTTATAATGGGCGTGTCCCTGACGACTACCTTGGTTGACATTTTTCTTAGGGTACGGACAGTTCCTGGACCAATGACCTGGCTTGTTGCAATTCCAGCAAGGCATATTGCTAGGAGGAACACTAGAGCTGCTCTGTCCAGAAGTCCCCTTTGGCAGAGCGACGGTATAAGCCTTACGGAACCCCGTCTTTGCAGCAGGCTTCTTCTGCGGCGGACGGAACTTTGTATTCTGAGCAGGTGGGCGAGGGGAAGACCTCGGTGCCGCTGAGGTCCTTGACTGAGAAGCACTTGCCTCAAGGGCCCTTTTACGGCTCTTAGAGGCAGAATAAATAGCATTGTTGTTCTCCTGGGTCAAAGCATCGCTGATGAAATCATTGAAAGTAGTACATTTGCTAGTGCCCATTGTTTTCATCAGTTTTGGGCCGAGGCCCCTTTTGAAGCTAGCAATCTTTTTGGCATCGGTATCCACAAACTCAGTGGCATACCTTGCCAGGTTGTTGAAGGACTGCAAGTATTCAGTCAGGCTTTTGTTTCCTTGCGACAGCCTCATAAACTCTGTGTGCTTGATTGCCATAAGACCGGGAGGAATATAATTTCCCTAGAATGCCGCCTTAAACTGATCCCAAGCAATCGGGACATTGGCAGGCAGTGTGGAACGATAGTGGCTCCACCAAATACCCGCTGGACCATGCAACTGATGGGAAGCATACTCAGTTTTCAGCTCATCAGTTAGACGTAGCAGACGAAACTTTTGTTCAATGGTATTCAACCACTCGTCAGCCTGCAGTGGTTCTTCCGCTTCCTTGAAGAGCGGGGGCTTTGTATCCAGAAAGTCCTTGAAATCGCTGTACTGATTGGGCTCTGGGCCCTGGCGGCCATGACGAGCCTCTCGATTAGCCAGTTGGCGCATGGCATCAGCCAACATACGCTGCCCCTCAACCACTGATTGCATCAACTCGGCCGGAGTAGGTGGTGGCGGAGGGGGCGGCTGTTCCTCCTCCTCATTTCCACGGCCCCGGCGTAGATTGTACGACATCTGCAAAATGCATAGCCAATGAGCACTGACGATGTGGGAATTTTGTAGATGAATTATTGTAAATATGTCAAACTGACTTCATGAAATAGACTTCTCAAATTATTCATGGCACAATAATTCATCACAACCGCACAATCCATTCAAGCGGATCAATTGGCGCAATCATGCGAGAGAATCCAACAAGGTGTACTTTGATAAGGCTCACACACAAGGAGCACAGTAGTTACTGAACCGTTTACGTTAAAATCTACGTGATTTTTGATCTGTTGCCGGTACTTGAATTTAATTTCAAGATTCTTAGTTGACTGTGAAAGGCTACTTCAAACTGACCACAAAGAGACTCCTCAATGAAGAGTTCCATGGTGGATCATGACTAGCCACCTCGATACCTACGCGTGCCAAGCAGCACAGCCTTATGTCGCGCGCCATAGGAGGCCCTCGGTTTCGTCGCGGCACCGAAGGGTGCTAATCGTGACACCATCATCGAACGCAACATAATAAGACATCAAGTTGTGATCGAAATCAACAGATTCAAACTACATTCAGGAAACATACGGTTCAACCTTACATCCCAACGTCAAGTTATTACAAGGCCTCACTCCTTCACAGGGAGGGCACAAAAGACGATCCTAACATTAAAGGCACGTGATGACTACTCTAAGCATCATC
This sequence comes from Saccharum hybrid cultivar R570, assembly GCA_038087645.1. Classification (NCBI taxonomy): domain Eukaryota; kingdom Viridiplantae; phylum Streptophyta; class Magnoliopsida; order Poales; family Poaceae; genus Saccharum; species Saccharum hybrid cultivar. The sequence goes on from JAQSUU010000810.1 coordinate 2,307,824, forward strand.
CTCCGAGTCGGTGTCATGGATCTCCCCGCCGTCCTCATCACTGACAGGCTCTAACTCCTCGTCTTCTTCTTCTGGTGCTTCTGCAGGTGGGGCATCCTGTGGTCCATCAACCTCCACTTCATCATCATCCTCAGCCATGAAGATGCCTGATCCCATATCTTCATCTACATTGTTGTTTCTAGGTAGCAGGGGATTAAGCTCGTTGTTCAGGCGGTGCACTTCTTCATGAAGATTATCGTTGTATTCTTCAGCATTTTCTAACTGTTGCTCGAGCTCAAACTGGCGAGCCCTCAGAACATTCTCTTCGTGCCAGGCTTCATCCCTCTGTTCCATGACACGAACCAACATGCGTTGACAGTTGCGGTTTGCTACTGTCAACCTCTGGACTGCAAGGGTTTCCTGGTCACGATCACGGATCACTTGCTCCAGTTGCTGGCGCGCTGTATTCCTGGCAGCAGTCACTTCAGCCAACTCTGCCCTCAGCCTTTCCACCTCAGTAGGCTCAGGGCGGGGCTCACGTGGAGCGAGCTGGTGACGCGGTGCCCTGCCCCCAGTGGACTTACGAGCGGTCCTCTTGGTACGTGCCATCTGTAGCAACAAGATAAGATACGAATTAAAGTGAGGATCATTTAGGGGATACGAAATTTAATTTAGTCGGGAGTACCGAAAATTTTTAAGGAGGGAGTAATTGATATGTATGATATAATTAAACATGATGCATGCACGTTCCGTACGCCCTCTCACCTTAGTAGAAACCTAAAGTTCTAACGCTAGGCGGTGGCATACATACGTTCTCTCATATAAGTGAAACTATCGGTCTACTCGTTACGCTGTTAGTGTACCTGCAGAAACCTCATTTCAGCCCAACAGTTTCCCAATATTAGCACACAAGAAAGCAGTAATTTAAATACTTTCCATATACATATCCCCTGATGTATATACTTCAGTATCAAAACTACCCGATATAAAGGTTCCCACAATTAAGTGCTTACGTAATTACATGGTTTAAACATGTAAGTATGCAAGTCACCAAAACTACTCTCCCCTAGATCGCCGATTGGACGATCATGCTCTCACAACTCACACTTACCAGAGCGTCGAGGCAATTGATCCATACATTACCACCCAAGTGGATGGCATCCATACAATTTCACGCCGTATGGACGACGAAACAAAAACAAACAAGGCCCCCAAGTTAGTCTTTATAATAAGCCACCTAAGAGTCCTTATTTGGGCTAAGGGATGTGATCACTGGCATACCTAAAAATAATTTTTAGAGTTTTAACCCTTTTCATAAACAAATACTTTTGTTTTTAATTACTCGTAAGATGTGTTTAATGTTGAATTATGCTCCGATACCAGCTGTAACAGAACCGACCAAATTATAAGAGCACAAGTACGAAAACAAGCACCGAAGCGCTCAAATTTTCAAACTTGAGCCCATATAATCCCGGTAGTCAATCGAAATCACGAAGGATTTCAAACCAAACTGCTTACAACCAGGATCGCATCATTCAACATACAACATCATACGATACATTTCACAAGTAGTTCTAAAATAAGTTTACACCACGGAGTAGCAATTATTACAAACCAAGTTTGAAAGTAGCGGAAGCATAACACACACTAGTTACTTAAATACTGCCAGTCTGGATGATCAACAACCCACAAAAGCATGAGGAAAGTACATAAAGACGATCATGCCCTTCTGATCTAGTCATCATCACCCGCAGGGTGGAGACACGTCTTGCAGAATCCCTGATAAAGCATGTCATCTGCAACAGGAGGGAATAAACCCTGAGTACTGGAATGTACTCAGCTAGACTTACCCGTCGAAAACCAGAAATAAGATGACACCAAGGATTATGCAAGGCTTACACAAGAGGCTAGCTGACATAACATTTTGCATAAAGGCATAAGTAATTTAAACTCTTGTAGCCTGCACTAGCAGTTATTTTTAGCATTTACCTGTCATCTATCTTAGCACCTGTACTAAACATGCACTTGGTTGTAATCAAACAATTATCATCATTATATCCAGAGCAGGTATGAATTGTGGCAACATTGTATCATTCCCTTAACCACCAGTTCATTTAATGAGATCTACGTTGCCGCTGCTCAAGTCAAGTGCTCACTAACCGGGAGCGACGGCGATTCGAATCGAATTCCTATCCAGCTGGAGGGGTATTTCTAACACTCACCGAGTCACGCCTGGCGAGGGCTGCTCAGGTCATCTTTTGTACAGTTCAGGAATCGCGGGTCCGAATAATGTCGCGTCCCCAAGGGCGACACTCTGCCAGGTGATAGGGACTCTAACCCCCCCTTGGTCTCACGCCAATGTCCCCAAGCACATCCTTTCTCTCCTCCAAGATGCAACCTACCATTCGATTCCCGGCCTGAACCATACTACTCGACTTCGCGGTCAGAACGACTTATCCGGCCAACTAAGTGTTAGACTGCGTTCAATATGACTCAAGGACGTACAGCGAATCGGTCCTTAAACGACTCAGACGGGCATAGCTCCACACCCAAGACGTGAAGTGTCTTGCGGCTGTACTATCGAACTCCCGCCCGGTCTCAATTTTATTTTAAGGCATGGTTCCATCCACGATAGCCATAAAGCCACTCGTGACTCCTTCCTACATCTCGTGGATGACCGGAAATCACCCGACTTCTACCGAACTAAGCAGGGCTAAGCATTGACACGTGCCTAACCTAACATAGGATTAAGTACGATATCTGGACAAGGACAGGTATAATGCAACAAGTGTTTTCATATAACTCCTACAACTTAATGCAGTAAACAATTAAAAGTACTCAAGATTAATTTATAAAACAGTAGGTTCAGCATGCACCGGGGCTTGCCTTTCAGAAAGGTTGCAGGCCTGTGGTCCGGGCACTCAGGGAGGTCTTCAGCGACGTCTCCTCCGCCGACTGGTTCCTCGGGCTCCTGCTGCTCCTGGTTCTCCTCCGGAATTACAGGCTCGAATTCGAGGAGTGTCACCCCCTCCGGTACACCTATTGCATGAATGCACAATAAATATCATGGATGCATAAATGGGTGCAACATGCTCGGAATGAAATGCATTTCAACGATAAAAACAATAATCTAATCAAGTTACTTTATTAGTACGTGCAAATCTCTTCTCCGGTGGAGAAGAACTTACCTAAGCTACTTAACCTGAGATAAAGCTGCTCATCCCCAGTTAAGGCCCTAACACCTAACAATTACAAAAGTAGCATGTCTTAGGATATCACACCATATCAATCAGCAAAACTCCAAAAATTCTACAAAATTTACAGGGGACTCTCTGACCCACAAAGAGACTACTGTAAAATTTTGAACTCAATTTATTCACAGGAACTTCCTACACAAAATTCCCAAGCCAAAAAGGCTGATTTTTGTATAAATAACAAAGCATAGTCAAAAGTGTCAAACAACCGATTTCTTAATTTTCCTGGACACTCTAGGGTACCAAGACATTCTCCAAAAATTTATAAGAACATTGCACATGTAGAAAAATTACAAAAATTCATTTAAGTATTTCTTAAAATAACAAGATAGCATTATAACTTGAAAAGTACTTAAGCACTGACGCCCAAATTTTTACCAGAGCTAGGGCTAGCATAGAGTAACCTACCCACCAAATTTCATGATTTATGGAACACTATAGCTCAAGTTATAAATTTAACAAATTTGCATGCATTCCAAATCACATTTGGAAGATCTATTAAATTCTTCAGAAAACTAAACATCACATACCAGATTTATATTTTTCTAAAATACTCCACATCATGTAGATCCTAACAAAATTTATCTCATAATTTTTGGGCAAGTAAAACCCTAGATCTTCATTTTTCCAAACCTTACTTAAAACTGTGACAAAAATCAAGAAATGAAATAAATCCCACATGAAACTGGGCCGGCCCGGCTTGCTAGCGCGGCCCAGCCAGCGCGCGGCCTGCCTTGGCGCCCCGCCCGCGCGCGCGACGCTGACAGTGCGGGCCCGCAGGCCAGAGAGAGAGAGCGAAAGGGGGAAGACGGCCGCGACTCCGGCGAGCTCAAGCTCGCCGACGACGGCGCCTCCGGCGACGAAAGGAGCACCAACGGCTTCCCCGCGACTTCCCGCATCGACCAAACCTAGATTTGCTGAACCTATCCCACCCTAGCTACGACGGCCATGGCGACCGCGGCTCGGAGGCGGCACCCGGTGGTGGTCCGGCGAGCTCCGGGGATCAGGGACCTAAGTGAGGTGTGCTGCGGCTTCCTGAGGACATGGCGGACCTCTCCATGCCACGGAAAAGGACGGAGGTGGAGCAAGTGCCGCTGGCCACGTGAGCACCGTACCGGTGGCCATGGCGCGGCGGCGCACGACGGTGTTCCGACGTGTACCGGCCATCCCATCCGGTAACGTCATCACCTAGGCTTCTCTACCCGACCCGGAACCCAAAACATGTACTAGTGAGAATGGAGGATGACCGTAGGGAGCTGGCCACGGTGAGCCACCGCGCGGACAGTGCGCCGGCGAGGACTCACGGTGGCGGAAACCGAAATTCGCCCTCACCTCTACACAATCCGGTCAAGCAACGGTTGGAGGAGGTGGAGGGGATGCTGGTGGAGCGGTGGACGGGATTTGGAGGACGGTGGTGCGACGGTGAGCTTGCACAAGCACGGGGCGGGCTGCGGCGGCAATGGCGCCTCCGTTTTCCGCCTCGGTGAACCCGGCCAGAGCGAGAGTGAAGGAGAGAAGAGTGAGCGCGAGTGTGGGGGTGGAGGTGTCGGCTCGGTCTTCATCTCCGCGCCTGGGCTCGCGACGTGGAGGCGACGACAGAGCTTGGACGCCACGCGGCGACGCTCTTCTGCCCGGGCGCCACGACAGGCCGGAGTTCGGGCTCGTGACTGAAACCGCGCCTCCAAATACCGACTGACAGGGCAGTTTCGTCGACGATTTACTCTCAAACCAGCTCGTATTAGTGAAACCTCCAATTAGCAAAGTTGTAGACCTATGTGAGCACTACAAGTTTGTAAAAGGCACCATGAGCTAGTTCGGTTTGGATTTGAAACTACAGGGCTCCAAACTAGTGTACTTGGAAACTGAAATGCAGTTTCAGAGATCAATGCCGACTGAAACCCTAACTTCTTGACACTATTTCTCCTAAACTATTGAGAACCAGGTGATGGTGATATTGACAATGTTGTAGAGCTATGTGTGGACAACAACTTTGTCAATTGGCTCTAAGACTGGTTTGGCCTAGTTTGTGAGTTACAAGTTGCTAAAGTGAGGTACAGTGAAACTAAAAAGTCCAATTTCCAGACTTAGAATTTTTCTAAGTGTTGATTCCCACTCAAGCTGACTTGTGGGCCATTTTTGAGCATGCTCTGGTCATTTTCATGAGATGGCCATATTAGAACTTTTGTTCCTCATGAAATTCTCTACAACTTTACTTAAGGGTGCTCTTTCATGCAAGGTCTCTAAATTAGACTTTTTAATTGGTCAAACTAGAGCCTTCTAGGGTCAAATGGTGGTCAAACTTCTCTTGGAGGGCAATTTTGTAATTTTGGTCAACATGAACCTTGTTCCAAATGTTACCCTAAGTATAACTAAGGTGTTGTAGGTCATGATTGGCTACCTTACCTTTTTGTTACACCAACTATCAAATACTTCATGAAATAAATCAAACAAACCCTAGAATAATTACATGTGTTGCATCACATAAAATAACAAACATGAATGATGCATGCTTATGTTTATGCCATGCAAATGCAATGCAATTAAGGACTAAACACTTGAAGTATTACACTCTAGAAACACAAGTAGACACTAGGGGTGAATTCCGGCTTATAGGATTTATTTCTTGCATTTAATTTTTAGAAAAGCCCAATTCACCCCCCCTCTTGGGCATCTTGATCCTTTCAATTGGTATCAGAGCCGTGTTGCTCTATTTTTAGGCTTTACCGCCTAGAGCAAGATGTCTAATGGGGAAGGACCACCTCCCACTTTTGAGGGAGACGATTTTCCATATTGGAAAATTCGTATGGAGGCATACCTCGAAGCCATAGATGTTGGGTGTCTTAGAGCCGCAACCGAAGGGCTTCCCCCCATAAGGGATCCCGCTAACCCAAGTGTTGACGAGGAGAAGTACGACCGGTGGAATGCAAAGGCCAAAAATGCACTCTACCGGGGCTTAGGCAAAGATATCTTCAATCGCGTGCGTAATGCAAAGAACGCTCATGAATTGTGGGAAAATCTTTGTGCTCTCCATGAGGGAACTAAGAGTGAGCGTGAGGAACGCTATCACATAGCTTTAAAGAAAATTAATTCTTTTGAGATGCTTCCCAAAGAAAGTGCTAATGACATGTACACTCGCTTGAATGTTCTTGTAGAGGACCTCAATGCTCTTGGGCTCACCAAAATGAGTCAATCGGATGTTGCAAGGAAGATCTTGAGTGTGCTTCCCGTTGAGAAGTATGGACACATTGTCACCGTGCTTCACCAAAGTGATCTTTCCACCGCAACACCGACTCAAGTTTTAGGGAAAATCAATGCTCATGAGATGTACATGCATATCACTCCGGAAGAGGGCTCATCATCTTCCAAGAAGAAAGACTTGGCCTTCAAAGCTAGACATGACAAGAAGAAGAAGAAGAAGGGCCAAGCCATGATGGTGCAAGAAAGCTCAAGTGAAAGTGATGTTGATGATGAATCACTTGCACTCATGGTGAGAAAGACCACCAAGATGCTAAAGAAGCTCAACAAGAGTGGCATCAAGTTCGATGGCAAGAAGAAGAAATTCTTCACAAGTAGCAAGAGAAAGCCAATCTCGGAGATGGATTGCTACAATTGTGGTGAACTTGGCCACCTAGCTCATCAATGCCCTAGACCACCAAAAGACAAGTACAAGAACAAGAACAAGGGCAAGAAAAATGATTCAAGTGATGAAGAAGAAGAGAAGAAGAAGAACAAGCCATACAAGAAGAAGGATGGCAAGAAGAAGGAGTTCCACAAGAAGAAGAAGGGAGGAAAGGCATACATTGTTGGTGATTGGCTCACCGACATTGAATCATCTTGTGAGTCCTCCGAAGATGAGAGCGATGATGAGAAAGAGAAGGTTGCCGCATTTGTGATGGGGCCATCATCTTCACCAACATCTTCATCACCACCTTCACCGCCTCCTTCACCATCATCGTCCACAACTCACCTATGCCTTATGGCCAAGGGTGAACGAAAGGTACAAAACCATGATAGTGATGATGATGATGATAGTGATAGTGATGATGAATATGACTCACCTTCTTATGATGAACTTGTAAAATTGCTAAACAAATACACTAAAATCATAAGAAGGACTAGAAGTGAAAATGATGATCTTCAAAATGAAAATGAATCACTCTCATCCAAGCTTGAAAATATTCAAAAGACTAGTGGTGAGCTTAGAGTTCAAAATGAAGTGATGTCTTCCACTCTCAAGGAGCTCAAAACCTCTTATAAAGAGCTTAAAGATCAACATAATAAACTTGAGAAGAAGCATGATGAGCTCATCACTAGACATAATTCTCTAAAGGACAAATACACCACATTAAAAATTGACTATGATAGTCTTGTGGTTGCTAATGAACTTGCTCTTGATACACATGATGCTACTAATTATGTTGTTAAGTGTGATATAGCTACATCATGTGATGACTTGATCATTGAAAGCATTGAGCAAGGTTCTAGTAGCAAAGGCAAGAGTGTGGTTGAGTCAAGCAACCATGATGATTATGCCAAGATTAAGAGTGAGAATGAGAAGCTTGCAAATGAGAACAAGAAGCTAAAAGGTTTGATAGCTCTTGAGAAGCAACCAACAAATGAGTCACTCATTGAAGAAAACAAAAAACTCAAGCAAGAAAAAGAGCATCTCAAGACCGGCCTAAGCAAGTTCACAAGAGGCCAACATTTGCAAAGTGAGCTCCTCATGAACACCGTAATGAAGATGGATAGAAGTGGTATTGGGTACTTGGCAAATCAAGAGAAGAAAGCAAAAGCTCAACAACAACAAAGCAAGTCAAAGCCCAAGCCAAAGAGATGTGTTGAGTGTGGTCAAGAAGGTCACTTTGCTCATGAATGCAAAACTCCACCACCACAACCCTTGCCCAAGCATGCTAGGCCTTTCGCTTTCAATGCTCATTATATGCTAAGAAAAGATTCAAATGGAAAGATGAAAGTCATGTTTTTGGGTCCCCCAAACAAGAATAGGCCAAAGAAAATATGGGTTGCCAAGTCACTAGTGGATAAAGTCAAGGGCCCCTCTCAAGTTTGGGTCCCTAAACAAAAAGCTTGATCTCTTATGTGTAGGTGAACTACAAGACCGGTGGATCTCATTGGGTTATTGATAGTGGTTGCACTCAACATATGACCGGTGATCCTCGTATGTTCACCACCATTGAAGAGAATGGAATATGTCAAGAGAAGATCACATTTGGGGATAATTCAAAGAGCAAAGTCAAGGGCATAGGCAAGATTGCAATATCACATGATCACTTACTCTCAAATGTGCTCTATGTAGCTTCATTGAGTTTCAACTTATTATCCGTTGGGCAACTTTGTGACCTTGGCTTCCAATGCTTGTTCACACCAAATGAAGTGGAAGTTTCAAAGATAGATGACAAGCAAGTGATATTCAAAGGCTTTAGATACAACAATCTTTATCTTGTTGACTTCACCTCCGAAGATGCAAATTTGATGACATGTTTGTTCACCAAGACCTCACTTGGTTGGCTTTGGCATAGGAGGCTTGCTCATGTTGGAATGAACACTCTCAACAAGCTATTGAAGAAAGAACTAGTGAGAGGATTGAAGGATGTGAAGTTTGAAAAGGACAAACCTTGTAGTGCATGTCAAGCGGGCAAACAAGTTGCAAACACTCATCCAACCAAAGCTTTCATGTCAACTTCAAGAGTACTAGAACTTCTACACATGGATTTGTTTGGGCCTACAACATACAAGAGCTTGGGTGGTAATCTCTATTGTCTTGTGATAGTGGATGACTACTCAAGGTATACATGGACTTTCTTCCTTCATGACAAATCCGAAGTGGCAAATTGCTTCAAGAAGTTTGCAAAGAGAGCTCAAAATGAATTTGAAGTCAAGATAAAGAAGATTAGAAGTGACAATGGGAAAGAGTTTGACAACACCAACATTGAAGCTTATTGTGATGAAATTGGAATCAAGCATGAGGTCTCTTCAACCTACACTCCTCAACAAAATGGTGTAGTTGAGAGAAAGAACCGAACTTTGATCACCCTTGCAAGAACAATGCTAGATGAGTACAACACTCCGGAGAAGTTGTGGGCTGAGGCAATCAACACCGCATGCTATGCTTCAAATCGCCTCTTCCTACAAAAGTTTCTTGGCAAGACCCCCTATGAGTTGCTTAATGGGAAGAAGCCGGACGTCTCTTTCTTCCGGGTGTTTGGTTGCAAATGTTACATCTACAAGAAGCGTCAACACCTAGGGAAGTTTTAAAGACGTTGTGATATTGGTTTTCTTGTTGGTTACTCATCAAAGTCCAAAGCATATAGAGTATTTAACCATGCCACCGGTTTGGTTGAAGAAACATATGATGTGAAATTTGATGAATCTAATGGCTCCCAAGGAGCAATTGAGAATTGTGATGATGTAGGTGATGAACCCTTGAGGGAGGCCATGAAGAACATGCCGGTGGGAGACATCAAGCCAAAAGATGATGATGACGATGTACAATTTGTTGATCCACCATCTTCATCACGTGTGCCTCAAGATGATGACAAGAATGAGAGAGTTGAAAATGAAGACACTTATGTCTCTCATGAACAAGCCGAGGCACAAGCTCAAGATGTTGATGCTCCCCATCCACCTCCTCAAGTGGTTGATAGAAGAAACTCACCACTACTTCAAGCACATCCACAAGATCTCATCATAGGGAATCCTACAAAGGGAGTAATGACTCGATCTCAAAAACTAGCTTCTTTTGTTGAACATCACTCTTTTGTCTCTTGCGTTGAACCTAAGAATGTAGAAGAAACTCTTCAAGATCCAGATTGGGTGAATGCAATGCATGAAGAATTGAACAACTTCACCCGCAATCAAGTATGGACACTTGAAGAGCATCCTAAAGGTGCAAGAGTCATTGGAACCAAGTGGGTGTTCCGAAACAAGCAAGATGACCAAGGCATAGTGGTGAGGAACAAGGCAAGACTAGTTGCAAAGGGGTTCTCTCAAGTTGAAGGTCTTGATTTTGGAGAGACCTTTGCACCCGTTGCAAGACTTGAAGCCATTCGTATCCTCCTTGCATATGCATCACATCATGATATGAAACTATATCAAATGGATGTGAAAAGTGCATTCTTAAATGGCTTTATAAATGAACTAGTCTATGTTAATCAACCTCCCAGGTTTGAAGACCCTAGATATCCTAATCATGTTTATAGGTTGTCCAAGGCGTTATATGGGCTCAAGCAAGCCCCTAGAGCGTGGTATGAGCACCTCCGGGACTTCCTCATTGAGAAGGGCTTCACCATTGGGAAGGTCGACACCACACTATTCACCAAGAAGTTTAATGGGGAGATCTTTATTTGTCAAGTATATGTTGATGATATCATCTTCGGATCAACAAATGAAGATTATTGCAAGGAATTTGGTGAATTGATGTCGAAGGAGTTCGAGATGTCAATGATTGGTGAGCTCACATTCTTCCTTGGATTTCAAGTAAAGCAAATGAGAGAAGGGATTTTCATCTCTCAAGAAAAGTATACCAAGGATCTTCTCAAAAGATTCAAGATGGAAGAATGCAAACCAATCAAGACCCCAATGCCATCAAATGGACATCTCGACCTAGATGAGGGAGGTAAACCGGTTGATCAAACTCTCTACCGTTCTATGATTGGTAGCTTGTTGTATCTTACCGCATCTAGGCCCGATATCATGTTTAGTGTGTGCATGTGTGCCCGCTTTCAAGCGTGCCATAAAGAACCTCACTTAAGTGCCGTAAAAAGAATCCTAAGATATCTTAAGCTCACCCCAAGCATTGGTCTTTGGTATCCCAAAGGAGCTAGATTCCAACTAGTTGGCTATTCCGATTCGGACTATGCCGGTTGCAAAATTGATAGAAAAAGCACATCCGGAGGGTGCCATTTGCTTGGAAGATCTTTAGTATCTTGGTCATCTAAAAAGCAAAATAGTGTGGCTTTGTCCACCGCCGAGGCGGAATACATTGCCGCGGGGGCTTGTTGTGCACAAATCTTATATATGAAGCAAACCCTCCTAGACTATGGAATTGTTCTTGAAAAGGTGCCACTTTTATGTGATAATGAAAGTGCCGTTAAAATTGCTAACAATCCGGTACAACACTCTCGCACCAAGCACATTGATATCCACCATCACTTTCTAAGAGATCACGTTGCTAAAAATGACATATCACTAGAAGGTGTAAGAAGTGAAAATCAATTAGCGGATATCTTCACTAAACCTTTGGATGAGGCAACCTTTTGTAGGTTAAGAAGTGAACTCAATGTGCTTGATTCTAGCAACTTTAAAAAATGAGCGTGTGTTGTCCCTTGCATTGCATTGTATAATATGTCATGTTTATTTTATCGCAATGTTTTTAGGGCTTGGCTAACACGGTTACGATAACCCTTCTTTGGAGGAGTGAAAAAGCCTAACCGTGGATCAAACTTGACAAGCATTCTAGATTTACCTTCTTGTATTGCATTGCATATGCATGGTTGTTGTTCTTGTCGTTTCTTTTCGGTTAAGCTTTGAGCAACCTCTGTGTTCGTCCATGGATAGAGAGAGCATTTTGACGCTCCTAAAGGTTCAAAAACTCTATTGCATGGCCATACGTTGCTCCTTGGGTGTTTATTGCCTATTTTCTTAAAAATAATACTAGCCTAAGGCAATCTATTTTAAAATTTTTTTTGAGGGTTTGAGTGAGGTCTCTCATATCGTGTTCCAATTGGTGTTTATTTGTGTCTTCTTGAATTGGAACCTGATTGGGAGAAGTCGTGTCGTAGTTCGGAACGAAGAGGGGCGAAGAACAGTGACCGGACGCTGGACCGGACGCTGCACCGGACGCAGTGATGCTTCACCACCGCGTCCGGTCCCGGCGTCCACCAGCGCGTCCGGTCATCCAGAAGACCAACTCCAGATCTAGTGACCGGACGCTGCACTGGACGCGCCGCTGTTGACCACCGCGTCCGGTCCCGGTTACCACCACCGCGTCCGGTCATTCGCGATGAATTCCCGAGCTCCCCTCGACCGGACTCTGACCGCGTCCGGTCAGTCCTCACCGGACGCGTCCGGTCACTCCAGGAGCTTACTGGAGTGTGACCGGACGCTGCACCACCGCGTCCGGTCATAACGACCACCGCGTCCGGTCATCACGCGTCGAGCGGATCTAACCCCTTCATATAACGGTTCGTACTCGGTCGTTTCTTCTAATCCGCCCGAGATTTTTTTTCCGCCGCCGCCGCGCCATCTCCTCCGCCGCGCCTCAGCCGCGTCTCCTGCCCCGCGCCGGCCCTCGCTCGCGCGCGCGCCAGCCCTGCCCGTGCCTGCCCACGCCAGCCGCCCGCACGCGCCACCGCCGCCCGCGCGCCACCGCGCCACCGCCGCTCGCTCGCTCCTCCGCCGCCGGTGAGCCACGCTCCTTGCTTGCCAGCATCATCTCCGGCAGTGGACTGCCTCACGCTCGCCTCCGATCGATCTTCGTCGAGTTGCCCTAACCCTAACCCTAGGGTTCGCGTAACGTCGTTCGATCGTTCGTCGTCGAGGTTTTGTCGCGCGTCGTCTTCTTCGCGAGGTTGTTTCGCGTCACCTTGACCTCCTCGCTAGGGTTTGCCGTAATTCTTTCTTTTAATCCTAATTGCATCATGTTTCGGCAAATCAGAGCTCGTCCGGCGATTTCGGGGAATCTCGCGATCTAGGTCATCTCATCTTGTCACCGTCGTCTCGTCGATCCGAGGTAGCTTCGCGTTTCGATTCACATCGTATCTCATATGCTTGCTATCTCTAGGGTTTCATACCTTTTAGTTGTATATGTGCTTATAGTAGATCTCTCTATTCCGTCGTTGCAGCGAGTCTGTCCGTGTGTCGGGTGAGATCAGTTTGCTGAATCCGAGGCCAAGCCTGCGGATACGGTTTGAGGCCAAGCCTCTCGAGTGACAGTTCATCATCTTACAGAGGTTTTCGGTCAGTTTGTCAGCATGGTGCGTTGCAAGAACGCCGGTGGTGCTCCTGGTGACAGGGACGACAGTCCTCCTCGTCGGTCTGAGATTGCACGTGGGAAGCGTATCAAGGTCATGGCCAGAAAGAAGAAGAAGACACTTACAGAGGCAGAGATTGCTCAGGCCGTGGCAGATGCAGCAGAGCAGGCAAAGAGAGGTGGCAGGAGCAGTGGCATACGCATAGGCGAGCGTCGCTTTCATCTTGAAGGTCGACAGCTCGGCACAGAGGCCACTGAGGGTACTGAGGATACTGGAGCTACAGAGGGTATGTCAGTTGATCCACCTCCAGAGGCCACAGAGACTCCAGAGGCTACAGAGGACACAGAGGAGCAGCCAGCTCAGTCTCCACCACGTCGCCGCTCCACACGCGCACGTACTCAGGTGACTCCTAGGCCAGAGGGCCAGCGTCGTGGAGCACGTCCTCCACCCAGAGCTAGAGGTTCACCCCCGGTCGAGCACTTTGACTTGAGGGGTGCTACAGCACGTCAGGTGCAGGGGTTGAGGTTCGTGGAGGTCAGTCGGTGGTTTCCGCCTGTGAGGGATCCCAGAGCTTCAGAAGGCTTCTATACCCCACTTCAGGAGGATTTCTACAGGGCTCTAGTTGACAGCGGTATTGCTTTCCGACCACAGAGGGTCTGTCGACTTGAGTCACTAGTTGAGGTTGTGGGAGAACAGCTACGTCCGCACCTATCCTTTCTGCCAGGCTTGTCAGATCTTCTTGGACGGACAGGTGCATACTGCGGCACATGGGTCAGAGAGTTCTATGCTTCACTATGGATTGATCCTGCCCATGATTTCATTCACTTTGCATTCCGAGGCCGCGATCACCGTCTATACAACACCAGAGTGCGGGAGATTCTCAGACTTCCAGCTTCCGACACGAAGATACATCAGCTGTGTTTTGGTCAGACTCCTCCACCGAGACGCCCTCATGGCGGTACAGTGCCACCTACAGACTTAGTTCGACCCTGCTTCCGTGAGCCTTTTGGCGAAGGGTCTCGTCGCACGCCTGCCAGTTTGACACCACTTGCCAGAGTTCTGGATGCTATAGTCAGACACACTCTACTTCCCAGACTTGGCTACAGAGAGGGACTGACTCGGTGAAAGCCCAAGTTTGGTTTTGGTAATTAATGACACCAAGTTGCTAATGCCATGTGTTAAGTGTTTTGAGTTAGGCATAAGCAACACATGTGATGAAGGTGTATGTGGCAAGGAGTGGTGGCCACAAGATCACAAAGAGATAGTGCATGAACATGAAATGATGTTTATGGTGGAGATGCACATAAAAGGAAGGACATGATGATCAAGTGGAAGAGAAAGATCTAAGAGCGCAAGGCAAAGGTATAATCATAGGGTTTTCCTTTTGCCGGTCTAAGATGAGTAGAGAAGTGATTGACCGGGTTTAGGATACATAGCCGACTATCAAGAGGGGCAATCACGGTTAGCTCAGAAATCAAGTGCCACTAGATCAATGTCTTGAGCATATGCATTAGGATCTAGTAAAAAGCTAACATAACGCCTTAAGAAATGATTTATGAAATGCTAACACACATGCACATGGTGGTGTACACTTGGTGGTGTTAGCACAGTTTGTGAAGGCGATGGAGTTTAAGCGGTAGAGAGGGGTTTGGGTTCCTCTCTCCCTCCCGCCGAGCTTGCGAGGCGGGATTCGGCGTTTTTTGGAGAAGTGAAATGCCTATTTTCTATTGCGCCGGAAGTCGGAAAAGAAACGGAGGCGAACGGAGGTCACAGTGATGACCGGACGCTGGACCGGACACGGTCTCTGTATGACCGGACGCGTCCGGTCAGTGTTCAGCGTCTGCGCGGTTTTCAGTTTGATGATCGGACGCGCAGCGCGTCCGGTCACTGATGACCGGAGGTCATCCAGGGAGCTTACTGGACTCTAATCGGACGCTGGCACTGTGGCGTCCGGTCAGTTCAACAGCGCGTCCGGTCAGTTCTCCTGAGCGAATCAGAGCGCGCGACCGGCGCGTCCGGTCCCTCACGTAACCAGAGCGTCCGGTCAGGCGTCCAGAAGGGTAGAGCAAAGCGAAGTAGCGATCGGACGCGCGGCGCATCCGGTCACATGCGATCGGACGCGTCCGGTCTCAACGGGAGCATACTGGAATGCGACCGGACGCGGGCACTGTCGCGTCCGGTCAATCGGTTCAGCGCGTCCGGTCACGGCAACGGCTAGTTCTGACACGCACTGTTTCTTGCTGTCGTGTAGTGACCGAACGCGTCCGGTCACCCTGACCGGAGCGTCCGGTCAGTGCGTTTTTCGCTGCGTCATCTGTAACGGCTAGCTGCGTACCCCTTCGCTATAAATAGAGGTTGGCCAGGGTTTGAGAGTAACTCTTGCACATTTTGAGAACTAGAGACATACTTTGAGCTAGAGAACAACCCCTCCACTCATCTCTTCGCATAGTTGCACATCTTGAGTGAGATTGAGTGAGATTCAAGTGCATTGTTTGAGAGTTGCATTCTAGAGGCACTTGATCTTCGAGTTGCTGTGGATTTCTTGTTACTCTTCCGTGTTTCCCGACACGGTAGACGGCTTGGAGCAGCGGAGGTGATTGAGCTCGCAATTGGAGATTGTTGGAGCCTTCACCAAGTGTTGTAAGGGGTTCTTGATCCTTCCCCGCGGGAGTTCGCAAATTGGATACTCTAGTGGAGCTCGTGGCTTGGAGGATCCCCATCTTGTGTGCGGTTGTGCGGCACCTGCCGAGGGCTCGACTCTTGATAGTCGATTAGCTCGCGAACCGACAAGTGGGTGTATCGCCACAACGGGGAGTAGCTTGCCGGGAAGCAAGTGAACCTCGAGATAAATTCTTGTGTCATTCTCTTCCCGAGGATTTCTCTTGTATGATTGATTGATTGGTATTTCTCTTCTCTTCACGGCGGTATAATCATTCGAAGCTCTTCTCTCGTATTACTTCTCGTTTCTAGCTTATAGTTGTTGTTGTGTTTAGTGAATAGCCTTGTACTAGACTTGTGTAGGTGGCTTGCTTAATTAGTTAGAGCTAGTGCTTTTGCCTCGCCACCTTTTGTACTAACTCGTGATTAAGTAATTCTTGTAGAAGTTTTAATTAGGCTATTCACCCCCCCCTCTAGCCTATTTGGACCTTACAAGTGATATCGGAGCCAAGGCACCGTTTATTTGAGGCTTAACAACCTACGGTGAAAAAGAAATGGCTCAATTAAGCTTGCACATCAACAACACCAAGAAGGCACCTCACTTTGATGGCACAAATTATGCATATTGGAAGGTTAAGATGACCGCACACCTAAAGTCAATCAATAGAGAAGTGTGGAAGGTCACCGAAACAAAATTTGAGGTTGCTAATCCGGAAGCACCTACACCGGTGGAAGAGAAGAAGCTCCAATGCAATGACATTGCCATTAGTGCTCTTCATGAGGCATTAGATGACAAGACATTTGAGCAAGTGAAAAACATAGAAGTTGCACATGATGCTTGGGCCAAGCTAGAAGAAACATTTGAGGGCACCGAAGGCACAAAGACCGCTAAAGCATATATCTTGCAAGAAAAATTTTCAAGCTTCAAGATGCAAGACGATGAGAGTGTTCCGGAGATGTTTCATAGATTGCAAGTCATTGTCAATGAGCTCAAGGCACTTGGTGAGGAGGTCAAGGACAATTAATTCTCTATGAAGTTCTTGAGAAGCTTGCCTAAGAGATTTGATACATTGATCACCGTGCTAGTGAGGACTACATTGAAGGATTCAACTCCTCAACAAATATTTCAAGAGGTGATGACCGATGATTCATATAGAGAAGATGATGAGAAGGATGAGTTGGTCAAGAAGAAGAAGAAGGAAAATGAAAAGAAAGATGATGAAAAGAAGAAGAGTGTGGCATTCAAAGCCACCACATCCAAGGGCAAGTCCAAGATTGAATCATCAAGTGATGAAGACTCAAGCTCTTGTGATAGTGATGACATTGATGAGAAGATGGCTCTCTTTGTCAAGCAATTTGGCAAATTCATGAAGAAGAAGGGCTATCGTGCAAGGAGGAGGAAGAACTCATCTAAGAAGAATGAGCATAACATGAGATGCTTTAGATGCCATAGCAAGGATCATCTTATTGCAAAGTGTCCTTATGATAGTGATGATGAAGATGCTATCAAGAAGGAGAGGAAGAAGCAAAAGAAGAAGCAAGAAAAGAAGGAGAGCTCTCATAAAAGGAAGAATGATTCTCATGTTGCTACATGGGATAGTGATGATTCCTCAAGTGATGATGATGATGACTACAAGAGCAAGAAGAAGGGACATGCTAGCATTGCCATCCAAAAGAAGGTCTCCCTCTTCGACACTCCATCATGCTTCATGGCTAAGGCCGCTAAGGTATCATCTGATGATGAGAGTGATCATGATAATGCTAGTGATAGTGATAGTGATGAAGAGGAATTCACTAAAGATGAACTAATCACTATGCTAGAAGATTGCACTCAATATTTTAAAGAATCTAGAAAGGAGTGCAAGGGCTTGCTTAAGGAAAAGAAAAACCTTATGCAAGAACTTGATGAGCTTAGGGCATCTTATGAGAGTCTAAAGGTAGACCATAAGAAGCTTCAAAAGTCTCACATTAAGCTAGAAGAAGCTCATTCCTCTCTAGTTGAAAAATATGAAAACATACCAACTAATGTTGAGAAAGCTAAAACTTGCAACATAGGCATATCATATGATATAATTGATGAAACTTTTCATAAGCCTATTATTGTTGCTCCTACTAACCCTTCATGTAGCTCATCTACATCATCCTCATCTAGTAGTGATGGTTTCACTTGTGACTCCACACTTATAGTTGAGAATGAAAATCTCAAGAAGGAGGTAAAAGAGCTCAATCACACATTAGCTAAGGCTTATGGTGATGAGGACCGCTTGCTTATGTGCTTGGGTAGCCAAAGAGCTTCTCTCTACAAAGAGGGATTGGGCTATAACCCCAAGAAAGGCAAGGCCGCTTTTGCTCCTCACAAGACTCGTTTTGTGAAGAACAATGGTAGCTATTGCAAAAGTTGCAAGCGAGTTGGTCACATAGAGCAACATTGCATGAACAAGAAATCCAATGCAAATGTATCCTCAATCAAGTTTAATTCTTTCTATATGCTTACCAAGGGTACAAATGGTGTTCATGCTAAGTTTATTGGTACACCATGGATGGGCTCAAAGAAGAAAGCCATTTGGGTACCAAAGAGCTTAGTCTCTAACCTTGGAGGACCCAAACAAGTTTGGGTACCTAAAAAGAATTGATCTTGTTGTGTAGGTCAATTACAAAGCCGGAGGAAGGCATTGGGTGCTTGATAGTGGGTGCACTCAACATATGACCGGAGACTCTTGTATGTTCAATTCAATTGATACAAGTCAAAATGGTGGTTTTGATGCTATCACTTTTGGCAACAACAAGAAAGGCAAGGTCAAGGGGCTTGGTAAAATTGCTATCTCAAATGACATGAGCATATCTAATGTGTTGCTAGTTGAGAGCTTAGATTTCAATCTTTTATCGGTGGCACAACTTTGTGATCTTGGCTTCAAGTGCATATTTGGTAGTGATGATGTTGAAGTCATAAGTGTTGATGGATCAAACTTGATATTCAAAGGATTTAGACATGGTAGCTTATACTTGGTTGACTTCAATGATAGTGAGACACAATTGACATCATGCTTGCTTAGTAAATCTAGTATGGGTTGGTTGTGGCATAGAAGGCTTGGTCATGTTGGAATGAAACAATTGAACAAACTTTTGAGGCATGACTTAGTTAGAGGATTGAAAGATGTCACTTTTGAAAAGGATAAACTATGTAGTGCTTGTCAAGCCGGCAAACAAGTTGGAAATTCACATCCTAGTAAAAGTGAAATGAGCACATCAAAAGCATTTGAGCTATTGCACATGGACTTGTTTGGGCCAACAACATACACTAGCATTGGTGGCAACAAGTATGGTTTTGTGATTGTGGATGACTACACTAGATACACTTGGGTGCTCTTTCTCTATGACAAGAGTGATGTTTATGATCTATTCAAGTCTTTTGTCAAGAGGGTGCAAAATGAGTTTGAGACTACCATCAAGAAGATTAGAAGTGACAATGGTAGTGAGTTCAAGAACACAAGAATTGAAGATTTGTGTGATGATTATGGTATTGGGCATCAATTCTCACCAACATATACTCCTCAATCCAATGGTGTAGTTGAAAGAAAAAATAGAACCTTGATTGATATGGCTAGATCAATGCTTAGTGAATACAATGTGAGTCATTCATTTTGGAGTGAAGCTATCAATACGGCTTGCTATTGTAGTAACCGTCTCTATTACCATAGGAAGCTTGGAAAGACACCATATGAGCTATTGAATGGAAGAAAGCCCAACATTGCATACTTTAGAGTGTTTGGTTGCAAATGCTATATTCTCAAGAAAGGCACTAGATTGAGCAAGTTTGAAAAGAAATGTGATGAAGGGTTCTTACTTGGTTATTCTACCACAAGCAAATCATATAGAGTTTGGAATCTCACAAATGGCACCTTGGAAGAAGTTCATGATGTTGAGTTTGATGAAACCCAAGGGTCTCAAAATGAAGCTCAAAACCTTGATGATGTGAGAGGAGATCAATTATCAAATGCAATGAAGAACATGGACATTGGTGATATAAGGCCGATGCAAGTTGATGATGATGATATTCATGTGATCAACCAAAGTGTGCAAATTGATTCAAATCAAGCAAGCTCAAGTGGTTCTCATGATGAAGTGCAAGTTCAAGGTCAAACAAGTGGAAGCAATCAACTCCCAATACTCCAACCTACTAGCATTGCAAGAGATCATCCGTTGGACCAAATCATTGGTGGAATTCAAAGTGGTGTTCAAACTAGATCAAGATTAGCATCCTTTTGTGAGCATTACTCATTTGTCTCATTAGAAGAACCAAAGAAGATAGAAGATGCATTGAAGGATTCCGATTGGGTAAATGCCATGCATGAAGAACTAAACAACTTTGCTAGAAATCAAGTTTGGGAACTTGTTGAAAGGCCAAAGAAATACAATGTGATTGGTACTAAGTGGGTCTTTAGAAACAAGCAAGATCAAGATGGCATGGTTGTGAGAAACAAAGCAAGATTAGTAGCACAAGGATACACTCAAGTTGAGGGTCTTGACTTTGGAGAGACATATGCACCGGTTGCAAGATTGGAGGCAATTAGAATCTTATTAGCATATGCTTGTGCACACAATATCAAGCTCTATCAAATGGATGTCAAGAGTGCATTTCTCAATGGCTACATCAATGAAGAAGTTTATGTTGAGCAACCTCCTGGTTTTGAAGATGACAAGAAGCCCGACCATGTTTACAAGCTAAAGAAGGCATTGTATGGTTTGAAGCAAGCACCTAGAGCATGGTATGAGAGATTGAGGGACTTTCTTCTCTCTAAAGGGTTCAAGATGGGAAAGGTTGACACCACTCTCTTCACCAAGAAACTTGGAAATGACTTGTTTGTGTTGCAAATCTATGTGGATGACATTATCTTTGGATCAACTAACCAAGACTTTTGTGAAGAGTTTGGATATATGATGGCTAATGAGTTTGAGATGTCTATGATTGGAGAGCTTAGTTACTTCCTTGGACTTCAAATCAAGCAAATGAAGAATGACACTTTTGTAAGTCAAGGCAAGTACATCAAGGACATGATCAAGAAGTTTGGATTGCAAGATGCTAAGCCAATGAGCACACCAATGGGCTCTAATGATCAATTGGGTATTGATAATAGTGGAAATATGGTAGATCAAAAGCAATACCGGTCCATGATTGGAAGTTTGCTCTATGTCACCGCTTCTAGGCCGGATGTGATGTTTAGTATATGCAAGTATGCAAGATATCAAGCTTCACCTAGAGAAAGTCACTTGAAAGCAACCAAGAGGATATTAAGATATCTAAAGGGCACTCATGATGTTGGATTATGGTATCCTAAGGGATCTAACTTTGAGTTGATTGGATATTCGGATTCCGACTATGGTGGTTGCAAGATTGATAGAATGAGCACAAGTGGCACTTGTCAATTGCTTGGAAGGTCTCTTGTTTCATGGTCATCAAAGAAACAAAATAGTGTTGCACTATCTACCGCCGAGGCCGAATACATTAGTGTCGGTAGTTGTTGTGCACAATTGCTTTGGATGAAAGCCACCTTGAATGACTTTGGAATTAAATTCAAGAATGTGCCTTTGTTTTGTGATAATGAGAGTGCTATCAAGATGACACAAAATCCGGTTCAACATTCAAGAACAAAGCACATTGACATAAGGCACCACTTCATAAGAGACCATCAACAAAAGGGTGATATTAGCATTGAGAGCATTGGCACCGAAGATCAACTAGCCGACATCTTTACAAAGCCACTTGATGAAAAGAGATTTTACAAGTTGAAGAATGAATTGAACATACTTGACTTCTCCAACTTGAAATGAGTGTACCCCCACATTCTTATATGACATGCCTCTCCTCCAACATAGCAAGGTAAAGTTGTTTGGCATATCATTCATACTTTGCTAAGGACATGTTTAGAACATATAGACATATTTGCATGACAAATAGGCTCATTCATGAAAATCAAATAATTTTGATGTATATATGGTACCACTATTGCTTCTATGTTTGATTGATCTAGTGGTAGCATATGACATGTTTGTGGGCTTGCAAACCTAGTGTTGAATCTAGAAAATGAGCTCATGATGTGTAATTCAACATGGTCAAGATAACCCTTATACTTTATGAGGTGTGAAAAAGCTTGTCCTTGGATCAAACCGAATTACAAATTCTAGGCAAGTGATCTAGATTGAATCATAATTTGGACTCCCTCATATTGATTGACTTATCTCTCACTAAAATTGGCACCTTTTTGGTGATTGTTGACAAAGGGGGAGAGAAAAGTCACAAAGATATTGCAAAGAGGAAATAAGATATAATAAGGGGGAGAGAAAAGTCACAAGGGAGAGAAATCAAGGGATCAATTAAATTTGAGCACACAAGTAGGGGGAGCAAGCTCATGGATTATTTGTTGCATTTGTATGTGCATTAACATGATGAAATGTTGCATTGCAAAGTTTAATTTTGATATTCATGATTGAATGGTGTATGCTAGAAATAGAACTTGAATGATGATTTGTTGAGAGTAGCTTTACAAGTGGTATCTAGACACCTTTTGCTTATAATGTTGATCTCACGGGGTACTTTAGTGTTTGTGATCTTTACAAGTGATGTATTACAAATGGTGTCTAGCTATGTCGATGCTAAGGATGGTATATAAAGGCAACTCCGATTGGTATCACGCTTCAAAGGTCCATTCTATATACCTTAGCATCAATTTGATAGTAGTAACTCTCTCAAATTTCAAATCCATACATATGTGCATAATTGAACCAAACTCATGAAAGCACATATGTAGGGGGAGCTAATACTATCGAAATTGAAAATTGATTTCATTTCATATCTTTGTGATGGTTGTCATCAATTACCAAAAAGGGGGAGATTGAAAGCCCAAGTTTGGTTTTGGTAATTAATGACACCAAGTTGCTAATGCCATGTGTTAAGTGTTTTGAGTTAGGCATAAGCAACACATGTGATGAAGGTGTATGTGGCAAGGAGTGGTGGCCACAAGATCACAAAGAGATAGTGCATGAACATGAAATGATGTTTATGGTGGAGATGCACATAAAAGGAAGGACATGATGATCAAGTGGAAGAGAAAGATCTAAGAGCGCAAGGCAAAGGTATAATCATAGGGTTTTCCTTTTGCCGGTCTAAGATGAGTAGAGAAGTGATTGACCGGGTTTAGGATACATAGCCGACTATCAAGAGGGGCAATCACGGTTAGCTCAGAAATCAAGTGCCACTAGATCAATGTCTTGAGCATATGCATTAGGATCTAGTAAAAAGCTAACATAACGCCTTAAGAAATGATTTATGAAATGCTAACACACATGCACATGGTGGTGTACACTTGGTGGTGTTAGCACAGTTTGTGAAGGCGATGGAGTTTAAGCGGTAGAGAGGGGTTTGGGTTCCTCTCTCCCTCCCGCCGAGCTTGCGAGGCGGGATTCGGCGTTTTTTGGAGAAGTGAAATGCCTATTTTCTATTGCGCCGGAAGTCGGAAAAGAAACGGAGGCGAACGGAGGTCACAGTGATGACCGGACGCTGGACCGGACACGGTCTCTGTATGACCGGACGCGTCCGGTCAGTGTTCAGCGTCTGCGCGGTTTTCAGTTTGATGATCGGACGCGCAGCGCGTCCGGTCACTGATGACCGGAGGTCATCCAGGGAGCTTACTGGACTCTAATCGGACGCTGGCACTGTGGCGTCCGGTCAGTTCAACAGCGCGTCCGGTCAGTTCTCCTGAGCGAATCAGAGCGCGCGACCGGCGCGTCCGGTCCCTCACGTAACCAGAGCGTCCGGTCAGGCGTCCAGAAGGGTAGAGCAAAGCGAAGTAGCGATCGGACGCGCGGCGCATCCGGTCACATGCGATCGGACGCGTCCGGTCTCAACGGGAGCATACTGGAATGCGACCGGACGCGGGCACTGTCGCGTCCGGTCAATCGGTTCAGCGCGTCCGGTCACGGCAACGGCTAGTTCTGACACGCACTGTTTCTTGCTGTCGTGTAGTGACCGAACGCGTCCGGTCACCCTGACCGGAGCGTCCGGTCAGTGCGTTTTTCGCTGCGTCATCTGTAACGGCTAGCTGCGTACCCCTTCGCTATAAATAGAGGTTGGCCAGGGTTTGAGAGTAACTCTTGCACATTTTGAGAACTAGAGACATACTTTGAGCTAGAGAACAACCCCTCCACTCATCTCTTCGCATAGTTGCACATCTTGAGTGAGATTGAGTGAGATTCAAGTGCATTGTTTGAGAGTTGCATTCTAGAGGCACTTGATCTTCGAGTTGCTGTGGATTTCTTGTTACTCTTCCGTGTTTCCCGACACGGTAGACGGCTTGGAGCAGCGGAGGTGATTGAGCTCGCAATTGGAGATTGTTGGAGCCTTCACCAAGTGTTGTAAGGGGTTCTTGATCCTTCCCCGCGGGAGTTCGCAAATTGGATACTCTAGTGGAGCTCGTGGCTTGGAGGATCCCCATCTTGTGTGCGGTTGTGCGGCACCTGCCGAGGGCTCGACTCTTGATAGTCGATTAGCTCGCGAACCGACAAGTGGGTGTATCGCCACAACGGGGAGTAGCTTGCCGGGAAGCAAGTGAACCTCGAGATAAATTCTTGTGTCATTCTCTTCCCGAGGATTTCTCTTGTATGATTGATTGATTGGTATTTCTCTTCTCTTCACGGCGGTATAATCATTCGAAGCTCTTCTCTCGTATTACTTCTCGTTTCTAGCTTATAGTTGTTGTTGTGTTTAGTGAATAGCCTTGTACTAGACTTGTGTAGGTGGCTTGCTTAATTAGTTAGAGCTAGTGCTTTTGCCTCGCCACCTTTCGTACTAACTCGTGGTTAAGTAATTCTTGTAGAAGTTTTAATTAGGCTATTCACCCCCCCCCTCTAGCCTATTTGGACCTTACACTCGGATGCAGCTATGGGTTGTTCACCACCTCCTCTCACAGACACAGTTTGACATTTGGGATCTCATACTTAGTGAGATGGAGGACACCATAGCTGAGGGCTTCAAGGGTAATCGTCAGCTGCCCTATGCACACTGGATCTGCTTCATTATTAGATCATCCATTCAGCTACCAGCAGAGATCTGAGCTGAGATATCAGATACTACTACTGCTTTCCCTGAGTATGATATCCGTCAGCTTTGGGCTTTAGTCACTAGAGATTAGGACAGCGTGTGCGACCTGAGGTTCCTGAGACAGCAGCTGAGCAGGACGCCACAGTTGATGAGCTTGCAGAGGCAGAGCTTGCCGATCTTGACGCTCAGCCTGCTGATCTTCCTGAGGATGTGACATCTGACAGCACTGATGAGGACTACCAGCCCATCCCCAGGTACCGGTCTCCTCGGTCTCACGACCACGAGGCCGGTGGCTCTGGTTCAGCCTCCCGCACAGACCCAGCCATGGTGGCAATACTTGAGAGGTTGACCCAGGCACAGGAGCAGCAGCAATAGCAGATACAGCGACAGGCTCAGGACACAGCTGCAGCACTTGCACAGATTCAGGCTCGTCAGGACGAGTTTCAGCATCAGCAGCTTGAGATCCAGAGGCAGCAGGTTGAAATGCAGCGACAGTAGTACGAGATTCAGCGACAGAGTGCAGCTAGTCAATAGCAGTACTTGGATCTCCTGCGCCACCTAGTCACTGTTGGGGTTCCTCCGCCTGCTTCTGTGCTGACTTCTGCTTTACAATCCAGTGATCCATCGAGTCAGGGACAGCCGGGTTTACAGTTCACATCTCCACAGCAGCAGGTTCCCCAGTCATTCCAGTCCCCGAGCTTCACGCCTATTCACACGGGGTTTACACCTTCAGACCAGCCTCGCCCTCACCTCCTGACAGGCACACCCTTCGGTGATTTCAGTGCTACCTACAGCGAGTTGACTGGTCAGCCGACGCCCTCGCACACTACCTTTGCTACTTCTTCAGGGTTGTCAGCTTCAGAGGCAGCTATTCCTCCAGTGACAGGGACCCGTACTACAGAGACTCTTCCTTCGTCAGTTGCCTCGACAGATCCTCCTGCTATTGGCTCGCTACAGGCTCAGGTCACTCAGACGGATCCTCTTATTGCTACTACGTCAGTACCTGTTCCTGCAGCTCAGACCCAGACCGCTTCACAGCCACGTGATTCTTCAGAGGGTCAGCCAGATAGCTCAGATTCCGAGGGAGATTCTCTACACTTCGTGATTACTCCGCGCACCTCGGCACCCGATACGACTCCGTCTGTCCCCCCGTCAGATCCTTAGATTAGTTTTTTGGCGCTTGATGCCAAAGGGGGAGAGAGAGTAGTTTCAGGGGGAGTTTTGAGAGAGGGTTTTCGTTTTTTCTTGTGTGCTACATTCATGCATCATGTTTACTTTTCAGTCATTGCATTCGTGTGACATGTCGTCGTGTGATAAACCTTGAGTCTTAATGTTTTATCTAGTCGCAGTGTTAACACTTGTCACCGTTTTTAATTATAGCTCTAAGGTTGTGCTTCCGTGCCTTACTCCGATTTCTTATGAGCTATAACTGTATGTGTACTAACGATCTTTGTCTTATCTTCTGAGTACACTCTTTTGGCTTGGGGCACATAAGCAATTCCTAACCCCTTGTGCTTATTACTTTTTGCTTATGTGAACCATGCATGCTCGAAAACCTCAACTCTAATCTTTTATATCTTAGTGTTGTCATCAATCACCAAAAAGGGGGAGATTGAAAGCATCTAGGCCCCGAGGTTTGGTTTCGGCAATTGATGACAACGCTTTATTACCATGACTAACGTGTGTTTTGCAGAAACTTTGGTAAGTTAGGTCATGGAGGTTTTAACTGCTTTGGGCACCATGGTATTCATGCCCCTTGATGGAAATCGTTTCGGTTGTCAAAAGAGTGACGTCAAGATTAAGGACGGTTAGTTCCGGATGTCGAGGTGTTGAGATACATTTGGAATAGTCGTTAGGATCTTCGTTTTTCTCTTTTTTGGCCGTACTATAAAGGGGGGCATGAGCGGGTAGCTTGACCTAGGCGAGTCCTATGTTTAGGTGTGGTGCACACTTGTTAAACTTGGCGCTAGGCAGCTCTAGAATAGCTCAAAGTTCAGTTGGAAGCAACTTGGTTTAAGTTGTGACGCGTTTCGGAGAGTTTCGGGTCATTTTCCCATGACCGGACGCGGTCCTCGGCATGACCGGACGCGTCCGGTCAGTACAGTTCCGCGGCTAGGGTTTCAGCTCTGACGACCGGACGCGGTCCTCGCGAGGACCGGACGCGGTGGTCAGAAGGCGACACGTGTCACTTGAGGGAAACACCCGATCGGACGCGACCTGGGTGTGATCGGCGCGTCCGGTCACAGTCCAGTAAGGTCCAGAGACGACCGGACGCGTCCGGTCATCACCGATCGGACGCGGTCGCGCGTCCGGTGCGAGTACAGTATGCTCCCTGCACGATCGGACGCGTCCGGTCACTCCTGACCGGTGCGTCCGGTCACTCAGTTGTTTTTCGGATTTGGACCGTTACGAGCGACCGGCGCGTCCGGTCAGTTCAACCGGCGCGTCCGGTCAGCTCGTGTTTTGCTGAGTCAGCGGGTAACGGTTCGTTTTATCTGTGGGGTGTATAAATACATCCCCACCACCTCTTTTAGAGGTCTCTTGCTCATTTGATCAGCTGATAAACACCTTTGGAGTGCAAGGGAGTGCAAGAGCACTAGTGAGGATAGAGATTTGAGAATCAAAGCTTGAGAGTTCCTCACTAGCGATTAGAGAGTAGCAAGTGTGCATCCACCTTCTCATTTGGGCTCGTAGTAGTCAAGTGAGAGTTCTAGCTTGTTACTCTTGGTGATCGCCATCACCTAGACGGCTTGGTGGTGATTGGGAGTTCGGTGATCATCCGGCGGAGCTTGTGGATGATCCAACTCATCTTGTGAGCGGTTGTGGGTGATTCACCGCGACGGAGTGTCGAAGAATCAACCCGTAGAGAGCACTTGATCCTTGCGCGGATCAAGGGGGAGCTACACCCTTGCGCGGGTGCTCCAACGAGGACTAGTGGGGAGTGGCGACTCTTCGATACCTCGGAAAAACATCGACGTGTTCCTTGCCCCTTTACATTCAAGCATTTACATTCTCGTATTTACTTTCATTGCTTGTTTACATTCCTAGACTTGCCATGCTAGACTAGGATTGGAAACTAGGGTGCAAAACTTTGTTTCGGTAGACTCTCTAGAAACACAAGTAGACACTAAGGGTGAATTCCGGCTTATAGGATTTATTTCTTGCATTTAATTTTTAGAAAAGCCCAATTCACCCCCCCTCTTGGGCATCTTGATCCTTTCACTTTGGAAATCTAGAAATGACTTAGTTTTTTCTAATGTTGTGATTAAATCCCCAAAGCTAGTGGCTTATAAATCTCTCGGTTTAATGCAGTAGTGGATAAAGCTAGCAAGGAAGGATGACGCCAAGAAGGAAGCGTGGGTGGAGAAGCTAACGGAGGGGATGACGCGCTGGTGATCTGTGCTTAGTTTGTTACCTTATTTTTTCTGTTGCCAGCCAGGCGGTGTAGTTTTGCTGTTCTGTTTACTCAGTGGTTGTGGTAGTGCTGGAGTTTTAGGCGGTGTTTTCTATCCCTGTAAGCCTGTAATGGCGTTGCGTTGATGTCTGGAACGTTTACATTTGTTGGTGGAGTGGTCTTTTTCCTTTGCGTGCGTTACTGTATGCTGGTTTCCCCAGCATGACCTATCTTTTAAAGCTTTCAATATAAAGCTGGGCTATAAGCCTTTGATCTAAAAAAAATATCTATCACTCATATTAAATAAGCCCACACTTTGGATGTTTTGCGAACAGGATAGAGTTTAAAAGAAAGAGAAGGAAGATATAATGAGCCTAGTGACGTGTATTGAGTGGCATTGGATACAAATTGTTTTACACATGTATTTAAGTTACCCTAGTGACGTGTAGCAATCTTGTTTGGATATACATAGCACTACTATGATAAATAAATACACTGGGATCGATTAGCCCAAAAAGCAAGCTTAGCTTATTGGAGAAACTGATCGAGGGATAGAGATGTTTTACCATTCATGATATGTAAAACTTCAACGCATGCTGATTACCATGTCCGAGAAGGTCGCATTTACCGGGGCGGAGGGGAAGCCCAGACAAATACATAGCTCTCAAAACAGAAGTCCCGTTGTTGTCATTGTAACTTAGTAGAACCGCAGCTCAAACAAGATGCATGTGTAATAAGTACGCAGAAGAAAGATCCAAGAAAACAACCAAATTAATCGACTCTTGGACGAAGTATGCATGAATGTGTACTACTCCTATCTTTAATTTAACTTGTTGATCCTTCCATTCTCCGTTGAAAATGAAGCTTGTTGCTTGTCTTGTTCTTCAGGGAGATCGATCGACCACCATGTGCACGTGGAAGTGACTGTTAACCAATCGACTGGCATCTAGTAGCTGACAGGCACATATATATATATATATATATATATATATATATATATATATATATATATATATATATATATATATATATAGAATAACATATCGTAACAACATACAACTGGTGGACTACTACATTATGGAACAAAAAGTATCCAGAAACCCTACGCTAGCTAGGCCAAGTTCGACCACATGCAAATACAAACATACAGAGTTGAGTCTGTCAACAGGCAGTTTGATTTCCCAACAGGTATGCAGTTGTAGCACCATATATATACATGTATGGTGTACGGACCTGCTAGCGTCTGGACGCTCGGACAGAGTTGAGTCTGTCAACGTTCACACGGTAATACAATAAAATTGTTTAAACCACGCCGCTAGCACCACATATTGTCGTTTCTTTTTCTTGAGCCACACCGCCTCAGCCATTGGCGTCTCGCTGCCAGCCACGCTGTCCACCAACCTCCCTTACCATGCTGCTCCACTCTCCTCTAACAGGAATCAGAGAAGAACAATAACGCAACCTTTGTCTTCGCCATCGGCTCTATCCATCGGATGTCCTCCACCTCTGGCTTGGTGGCGCCCCAGCTGTCACGCCAGCTGCCCAAACAACTTCCACCGTCAGGCCACTACCACCTATCCTCTTCTCTTTCTAATGTTGTCGGGATTTAAAACCCTAATGACGTGGATGAAACAATTTGTATGGATGCCTTGCCCCAAGCATCTTAGATACACTTAAACTGAGGACCACCGTCCCTAACTGGATTTTGTGCATGGTATATGAATTGTGAATAACTTTGCACCTTGATCACGTACGTGAGGCCAGACGCTAGAGGGTTGGTCGTGGCCTGGTTAGTGGAGATCCCAGTTGGCAACTTGTTTACATTCCAACAAAAAATATTTTCATGAAAAGGTTACATCAAAAAATTCGCAACGACCCACTTACACATGGAGAAGGCTTGAGGGCTATCCGCCATGGAGTTAACTGATCGAAAGCTTTGCCTTAGTGACAGGCTCCAACGAAGACTAGGGGGAAGCATGAGCTTCTCAGTACCTTGGGGAAAATCAACTCTGAGTGGGAGTTTGCATTCTCTATCTCATTTAATCTTCCACGACACTTGTATTCCTTTGGTTGTGTGGTTTACCTTTCTAGTCTAGCTTGCTAGGTTAGTTGATAGGATTGAAACCTAAGGTGCAAAATTCTTTTATGGTAGAGATAGCAAACACTTAGCAAAAGCATATAGCACAATCTAGATAGATATAGTGCATATGTTTTGATAAGTAGGTTTTAGAGGCCATTAGTTTTTAAGTTACCTAATTCATCCCCCTCTTAGCTAAAAATGTACTGCAAGTCTTCTATTCAAAGGGCAATATGTACTCACGAGGGCAAACATGTGTTGCTCAAAGGAAAAAGGAAGATCATCTGTGTCAAAGGTGTGGCAAACGAGGTGGAAGTCTACAATGGCTACAAGGAAATGGCTTGTTTTGGGGCGGATATCAACCTAAGTATCTTTGATGAGGGTGAGGAAGCTACTTACGTGCTAGCTTGGTCATGACGAGGACCTCATCATCAATTAAACGTATTGTAATTGTTCATATTTCATAATAGTCGAATTATTTAATAGTTTAAATGTTGTACTATTAATTGTAGGAAAAAAAAACTTTGTTTTGTCTAACCTAAATAAATTTTTACTTGGAATAAATGGTATATATGTTGTTGTGCAGGAATTTAAGAAATTTTGAAAATGATTCTATCTTCTAGTATAGTTTAAATGAATTTTGCTTGTCTCTCAAAAGAATTCCAAATTGAACTATGTGTACCACCAATAAGATTTAAAACACATAAAAAATTATAAATGGGCTCATGTGGTCCATCAAACCCTTGTCACGGAGATAGACAAAAAATGTAATGGCTTATACATCGTTCGCAAAATGATTTAGGTACCAAAATGGTCAAACCAACTTGAGTTTGCATTTCTGGTATGTATCATTTTTGCATGTCCTCTTCAGTCTCGAACCGTCTATCATCAAGTCCTTCTTGGCTCACATCTTGACCAATCTTGAACCCACCTTGTCTCCAGTCAACGCCATCTTCATTTGCTATCTCATGAACTCTTGTTCTTGGATCATTGTGCTTAATTGATGTGTATCACATATGGTCTTCTATTTGTTGGTTTCTCGGTCTAAGCTTTCTCGTCCACACTTCATCGCTTGTGGCACATTGACTTGAACCTCCGCTTGACCACCAAGTTTTCTCCAATGCCTACACATACATGAACCGTGGTTTTAAATAACGGGCTATAGCGACTGAAAGGATCAAGATGCCCAAGAGGGGGGTGAATTGGGTTTTTCTAAAATTTATTGCAAGAATTAAATCCTACTAAGCCATAATTCACCCCTAGTGCCTACAAGTGTTCCTAGTGATTCTACCGATAAAAGTTTTGCACCCTAAGTTCCAATCCTAGTCTAGCATGACAATTCTAGGAATGTAAACCAAGCAACAAAAGTAAATTGCTTGAATGTAAAGGGTTAGAAACACGATGATGTTTTTCCGAGGTATTGGAGAGTCGCCACTCCTCACTAGTCCTCGTTGGAGCACCCGCGCAAGGGTGTAGCTCCCCCTTGATCCACGCGAGGATCAAATACTCTCTACGGGCTGATTCTTTGACGCTCCATCACAGTGAATCGCCCACAACCACTCACAAGATGAGTTGGGTCATCCACAAGCTCCGCCGGATGATCACCGAGCTCTCAATCACCACCAAGTCGTCTAGGTGATGGCGATCACCAAGAGTAACAAGCAAGAACTCTCACTTGACCACAACAAGCCTAATGAGAAGGTGGATGCACACTTGCTACTCCCTAGTCACTAATGGGGATCCTTAATCTTGAATTCTCAAATCTCAATCCTCACTAAAGCTCTTACACTCCCTTGCACTTGAAAATTGTTTCTCAACTGAACAAATGAGCAAGAGTGACTCAAAAGGAGGGGTAGGGAAAGTATTTATACTCCCCCTCAACTCTCCCAACTGTTATCTTCGAAAACCGCAAATTTCGGGGCCAACAAACGCGTCTGTCGCCACCGAAGTGCGCGTCTGTCGCGTGTAACGGAGTACAAACATTTGACTAGCCGTTAGGGGCCAACATATGCTGGGTCGCGTCTGTCGCCCTAGCACCAGACGCGTTTGTCGCATGATCAGAGAACTCAGGACATTCTGGACTGCGTCTGACGCACACCAGACATGTCTGACGCTATGCCTTGCGGGCGTCTGTCACGGCCAACAGGGAGGGACGCGTCGACACTCTTCACCCCCGCATCTGACGCTCCAATTTCACTCAGGCCTCGCAAGTTCCATGCAACAGACGCTGACGTCAGCGTCTGTCGCTTTGGCCTCCAGCGTCTGTCGCCTGTTTGAAGACCAAAACGACTTCTGATTCAAACACTTCTTGAACGACTTTTGTTCGAAACAATCTCAGGGCCAACTTGGAGCTACCTAGTGCTAAATTTAACAAGTGTGCACCACACCTAACCATTAGACTCACCTAGGTCAAGCTACCCATCCATGCCCCCCTTAATAGTACGGCCAAAGGAGAAAAACAAAAGTTCTAACGACTAATTCGAACGTCACTCAACTCCTCAACGTCCGAAACTTACTGTCCTTAACCTTGTCGTACATTCTTTGAAAACCGAAATGATTTCCATCGATAAGGGGCATGATCACCACATCGCCCATGATTGCCATTACCATGACCTAACATTCTATTGTCTCTGCAAAACACACGTTAGTCATGATAATTAACCGTTGTCATCAATCATTGAAACTCACTCTAGGGGCATAGATGCTTTCAACGACATAATATCGCTAGAAAGACCATGCTAAGATATTGTCACTTTTGTCGTTATATCAGCTACTCCCGCTATATTGCACTTAAGCGCCGCTAAATTGCTTAGTTGTAGCTTTGAAATAGCACCGCTATTTCAATTTCAGCTATAATAGTAACAATCTAGCTCCTAGCTGTGCGCTGCCGAGGGAGAGGGAGGGAGGGAGGGAGTCGTACCTGAGGCAGATCTGAGCGGAGGAGGCGCAACGAGCCCGACGTCAAGGGGGAGCCCACCGCCGATGGAGAGGGAGGGAGGGAGCCCGCTGAGGGAGAGGGGGGAGGAAGCCATCGGATCTGAGCAAAGGGAGGGAGGGAGGACACCGGATCTGCACGGGTGAGTGAGAGGGAGGGAGGACGGGTGAGTGAGGGAGGCCGCTGCCTAGGCCTTGGAGAGCGAGAGGGAGGACGAGTGAGGGAGGCTGCCGCTCAGCTAAATGGCTGAGGAAGCTGCCGAACCCTAAGTTGAGGTATATATACGAAGAGATATTGGGCCTCGCCTGGTCCTATTGGGCCTCGGCCTTTTAGGAGGTGAGCATTATAGTGTGCCCGCCTCTGAAAATAGTCTATTTTTAGAGGCGGTTGTCTTAAGACGTCCGCCTCCATAAATCCATTTTTTGAGGCAGGCAAAAGCGACCGCCTCCGTAAATAAAAATGTCTGCCTCCGTTGATCGTCTAGCATTTTTCGAGGCAGTTGGATTTTGTGACCGTCTCCGTTAATTAAAGTGCAACACCACACAAAATCAATCATGTAGTAGTGTCTCAGCCTTGTCATGTCAGATATGTTGTGCCAGGCATCACCAGCCTCCTAGCTAGTGATAGAGAAAAGAATGTAACAAATGTTTTGGGAAGAAACGTACTGCTTCCTGCAGCTGTGTGATTCATGAGAACCTTATTCCTGAGATAAAGTTGTTGGCTTCTTGCCCATGCTTGCATACGAGTGTCGATCGCTCGCTTTTGATAGATGTTGGGTCCTGCTTGGCCCCTACGTATCATATTTTCATTTAGGCCACGTTTAGATTGCAAAAAATTTTAACTAGATAAATAGTACCACTTTCGTCTTATTTGACAAATATTGTTCAATCGCGGATCAACTAGGCTCAAAAGATTTATCTCGTGATTTCTAACTAAACTGTATAATTAGTTATTTTTTTACCTACATTTACTACTTCATGCATGGGTCCAAAGATTGATATGATGGAGAGAGAGTGAAAAAATTCTAACTTTTGGGGTGCATCTAAACATGGCCTTAATCTATACATCATACAGGAAATCAACCTGCAATTCTTTGCAGGCCCGGCTCTAGGGGAGGGGCAGCCTGTGCGACGGCCAGGGGGCCCATGGAGCTAAGGGGCCCATGAGTATATAGGTAATTAGTAGATGGATTTGGCATAAGCACTTAAAGGCTCAACAAACATCACGTCTTGTACCAGCATCTACCGCAGGACGCAGGTCACGCAGCGTCGCAGCGACGTTTCATTTTCTGCGGCTTCCTATTCTCCCCTAGTCCACCGACGCTGGCTATAGATCGTGACTCTGTGAGACGTCGACTCACCTGATGCGGCGACGCCCGGACACCGATCGACGCCTCACCGGCACACCACCGCGACGACGCTACCGCGCGAGCTTCATGGACGACGGACTGCAGACGCAAAACCAATCGTCACACAGTAAGCGACACACCAACACCCGTGAGGCCATGACCGATCAGTATTTTCCAATTACCAGTTTGTAATAACTTAAATCACTGAAAGCACGCTAGGGACATCATAATATTGAAGTAATGAGGTCTACTTTTTCTTATTTATCTTGTGTGTGTGTTTTGCTTTACAGGCTACAGGGTAGGGTTATAAATTTCTAATTTAACTATGTTACAAGAAAGATTGAATGGCCTGACCAGGTACAACATTGAGAATGTTTTGGGCGATGATATGGATCTCGATACTATTTTTGAAGATTTTGCATCAAGGAATATCTGAAAACGATTTTTACAAGGCAATAAAGCATTTTTATTTGAGGTAATCCTAATAGTTACTGTTTTCAGTTTTAAATATTATCGTTATCTATTATTATGAATTAAACATATGCTTCAAATTAACTTTTATTATTTGTACTATATATTTTAATCTTTACATTAAAAAATTAGTTCAATGGGCTCTTACCGTCTCACTTGCCCAAGGGCCCTTAAAATTATAGAGTCGGCCCTGATTCTGTGGGCTAGCAGAACGTTCATTGTGCTTACATTTAGTAACACATGTTGTTAGTATTATTTAATTTGTTGCCCAGGTCGGCAAAAGCTATATATTTCCTTTATATATGTGTGGCAGAATCGCCTAATCTAATGCCCTCCCAAGAGTACTCGTCTTCCATTAGACCCTAAGTATCCAAGGGAGAACACTAAACTAAGTGATTCCGTCGAGCACACTGCAAGAGAGAACTCGAAAATCCACATTTTTACATCAGAATCACAAATGAGAGAGTAAAGCTTACAACATCCTTACCATTTCTTACATCACTTTCAGTACAACATCAGAGTAATTCATTATTTGATTATACCAGGGGAATATAAAATGTTATCAGAGTTCAGCGGAAATGGAACCATTTAATGACAAGTTAAACATTTACATGAAGAACGGTTATATGCATGAAATGATAACCGGTTAATAGTATTTTCTTTATAAAACTTTTGGTGAGAGTTTTAATAAATAAACTCTACTCCGCATCGTAAAGGAAATCCTCGCTGAGCCCATTAGGAGGTTTCCACACACAAGTGTCAGCTTATCAGCACCTGCCACCTGTAACAAGGTAGAACAAACCCTGAGTACTCAATTGTACTCCGCAAGACTTACCCGTCAGGAGCAAATAAAAAGACTCCAAGGATTATATAAGGCTATCTGGCTTGTGGGTTCAATGCATCTGCAGGAAGCATTACTAAAGATGCATCCTTATATTCAATTTTTTATTAGCAGTCATCAGTAGATCATTAACCAACCATTCTAGGTAAGCATTTGTTCTACTTTCAAGCAAGTGGTAAGCAATCAGAATTATTTTTTCATCTTTCATCTTTCAGTTCTTATTACGGTGCTAGAGTGCAGTCAAGCTGTACCGTCACGTAGAAACAGCGATTCGCGAATCAATATGCCTAGCTGGGTGCCCCGAAAACACATGCCTCACTTGCACCCAGGCACAAGCAAGACCAACCCATTCCACTCCTGTCAAGGGGTCCAGGTCTCCGTCCAAACTGGGACTTCAAGCCCCCAACACTGCAGGCCCAACCTCAGTGTGGTGCTTAGTCCTCCACCTAAAACCCACCCCTAACAGTCGGTCCGAAAAGAGTCAGAACCCATGACAAGAGAGTAACAAGTCTTCCCGCTCCCATAAGCAAGTATGTGTTTGGGACAATATATCTGTGACTTGATCGGGGATCCAGTGCAACGAACAGTCCTTAATCGACATAGGCGGAACAAATGCAACTAGAGCCCCGCTCTGCTGCCCAACCAGGTCTAAGTCCATCAAACCCGTTCTGTCCGGTCTCCAATTATCCATTTACATTTATATTCCATGTGATAGTAACGTGATAATAGTAACAATATTATAATTCCTATCTCTCGCGAGTGACAGGGAATCACTCGACTTCTACCGGAATCCTATAGTATAGCACACTACACGATCCTATCATACTAGTAAGACCCATAGGATAAGGATATATATGCAAGTGGGTTTTATTCAACCCCTTTAAACTTAATGCACAAACATAAATTAAAGTACAGAATAATAGGGGTTATGTA
This sequence comes from Saccharum hybrid cultivar R570, assembly GCA_038087645.1. Taxonomy (NCBI): domain Eukaryota; kingdom Viridiplantae; phylum Streptophyta; class Magnoliopsida; order Poales; family Poaceae; genus Saccharum; species Saccharum hybrid cultivar. Next base: position 2,344,797 of record JAQSUU010000810.1, read on the forward strand.
TCGGGGCTTGCCTGGGTGAAATATAACCAAGTTAGCATTCCATCGTGATGATACGATCATCAAGGCGCCATCTTTTTGATGCCTCCGGGTGCCTCCACGATCCACATCGGTGTTCCTAGACGATATACGAGGATGCACAGAAGCGTAAATAATCAACGGGAATTGCAACGCTTAAATTACAATGCGGTCCTCTCAAGCTAACGAGCTAGCTCTAATGGCTAACGTACCAGGCCCGAAACCATGCTACCAGCAACGCGCTAAGACCCCGACAAGTATTTTAGTTATACAAACCCAAGGTTTTACTTTACTCATTTTGTCGGTTTTAATATACCTTAGAACTAGGGCTCATTAGCGATCTTAGCAAACTAATTATTCTGGAGCAACAAAAATTACAACGAGCATATAATAATAGTTGGATCCTACTGTAAAATTTTTAGAGCTAATGCCATCATCGTTTTATCACAATAATTCCTATAAGTTATACCTTGATAATATTAAACATCGTAAGCTATATAAAGCATTCCTAGAAACATCAGAATGTTACGTTAACTAAATATACCATAAGCTAGAGCATGATTTTAGGAACCTAACAAAATTGATTTCACAATTTTTGGACTCCTACACAATTAGATATTGAATTTACATGCTTAGCTTAGGAATTAAATTAAGAATTTGCTTTAAAAAAAGAAAAGGCCAGCGATCACCACTTCGGCCCAAAGCTCCTAGCGGCCCACGCGGGGCGAGGCGGCACGCCCGCAGGCCGGCCCAAACATAGCCCAACGCGGGACGAGGCGGCGCGCCCGCAGGCCGGCCCAAACACAGCCCAACGCGGGACGAGGCGGCGCGCCCGCAGGCCGGCCCAAACACGGCCCAACGCGGGACGCGGGTGCGCGCAGCAGGCTGACCCAACAGACGGCCCACGGCGGAGACGCGCGCACGGTATTATTGCAAAAGAACCCTTGCACTAATAGGAAATCAAGCGACTCAGTGAATCACTGTTTCCACATACTCACGTTTTGCAACCATGCCCTCGCGAGATTTCATCTTCGCAACACAGCGGTCCAAGGCACCACCGCACTCGCCGACGCGGTCATGGCTGGCACAGCGTGGCCACTCCGGCCACCCAGGGGCCGAAACGGCGCACTCAGCGGCCGACGGGGACCAACAAGCCAATGCACAACGGCGAGGAGCGAAACGGAGCCCCACGGTGCACTACCGAAAACTACCCGCGACGACAATGAAACCGCGCGACGGCGCGACTGCTCCGGCGTCCTAAGGCGCTAACAGAGACGGAGAGGTGGTGGCAAAGCATCTGGAGCTTACTTCGGTCCTGATAAGGTGGCGGTTGAGGCAGAGAAGGGCCGAGATGACCTGGCCACGTGCGCGCGAAGGGGCGGCGGCGCTCCGAGGCTGACATGGCCGCGTCCGCCCGTCTCCGGCGAGCGCCCTGACCAACCGACGTGAGCACCAGACAGAGGAGGTCATGACGAGATCGAGGGTGCAAGCAATCGACTTATTCGAGCCTTACCCCCAAATCCCAGGTCGCGGTGGCGGACATGGCCGGCGGCGAGCCATTTCCAAAATTGACCGGCAACCGAGCTCGTCCGAGGCCTGGAGCGATTTGGCTGCTAACAAGCTTTCCTAACTTGCTGCCAGAGCACTAAATCGGGGTACGAGGCTACAGACATCGCGTATTTCATCCTCAAGGTGGCGCGGCTTCGATGGTGGCAAAGGCAGACTGGCAGCGGCGGCTGCGGTGGCGCGGGGGCCGGTGTGGGCCAGCTACGCGACACCGGGCTTCCACGGAGCACCTAGGGATGGGCATAGCCTGTGCCGAAGCAGGAGGCACTGGACTGGCCATGAGTGCGTGCGGCGGCGGCCTGAGCAAGGCTGCGGCAGCTCCCAGCGGCGTGGCTTCGGCAAGCGCACGCGGCAGGGCAGTGAGCGAGAGAGAGAGATTGAGCCGAGGGCAGCGAGAGGGCAAGGGCAAGCGAGGAGCCGTGCGCGTGCCTGCCTCCTCTTAAAGCAAGGTGCAGCAGGCAGGGCGGCATGGGCAGCACGCGGGCACGGCAGCGACACCGCGGGGCGAGGACGAACATGATTGAAAGGAAACGACGTGCAGCAGGCAGCCAGATAGGCGACGGAGGGGAGCAGCGAGCAGCGGCCAGAGCAGCAGCGCGTGCGTGCAGGTAAGCGGTGCGTAAATGTGGCAACAGCGAACGGCAGGCAAGGGACAAGGGTACGGGTGCAAGCGTGTGTGTGCCCTAAGTGTTTGCCTTTTGAAATTTTCTTTGCCACTAAGCTGCACGCATATATCCATTGTGTGTGTGTGTATATATATATATATATATATATATATATATATATATATATATATATATATATATATATATATATATATATATATATATATATATATATATATATATTGAAAACATGATTATCAAATCCAACATGTCAGTGCATATATAGCCAACTAACAAATATAGACATGTATAATTAGTCATATGTAAGTTTCGATTAATGACAATACACCTCAGAACCCGTCCGCACCGAACAATCAACCATATTTAGACTCCAAAATCAAGGTTGCACTATCCTCTAGATGACTTGCTCACCGACTTCACGTAAGCACTTTACTCAAGGTATATTTTATTTTTATGTATAGAAATTGTTTTCCATGCCAAATGTCACACCCAGTTTTAAGAACAAAACCAGATATACACTATATGTGAAATAAATAGGTCAAATCTCACATATAGTTGCAGATAAGTGTAATATCAAAAGACAAATGTTTATTAAACATAACGCAATAGTATAAGATATAACCTTAGAGAGCAACACAGCGGCAAGACAACTCCAAACACCGGGTGTAGACTTCACTCTAGGAACAAACTGACTGGTTGATCACAAGTCTAAACTTCTCCTGAGGTGTGGGAAATAGCAAGAGTGAGTCCATGTCGAACTCAGCAAATATAACATGGGGTTCATGAGGCTCAAAAGTTGACACTAGTTTTACTGCGATTAGCTTTTAGTGAATCATCTTTTAGCAATTGAGTAGCCACAAGTTTACCATAAGCCCAAATAACCTCATGATCATGTAAACGAGAATAATGTATAGCAAGAAACAATAATCATTAGTGAGCATCAATATCATCAGTATTATCATTATCATAAGTGTTCATCATTTATTCTGTAAGGGTCCAAGGCCGCTCGTGACCGTGAGCACGGCTGTTATAACAGTTTTACACTCTGTAGAGGTTGTACACTTTCACTGTGAGTTGTGATTTACCCTTTCGCCCGAGGTAGCTAATCTCTTGACCCACTTCCAAGGAAGGTCGGCAGGGTTCACTATGAAGTCTTTCAAAGGTTCGTCTAACAAGTTAGGGCCGCTAGGTTTCATCAGTCAGTCTGTGTGATACAACCACGCAGGGATCCACAGTCTGTTTTTCCCCATTTGCGCCACAAGGGTAACCTCTAACAAGCTAGAAAAGATCCTTCTATATGACTAAAGCCAGAGCCATGTAGCCCTCACAGTTGTACTATAAGTCTCGGATGTTCGCTTACAGATGAGTCCTTATGAAGAGAAACTAGAGCACCATAAGTTAGCCCAATGCTCTAGCCTCCTTTAAGTACGTTACTAAAAAGTCATCCTTTAATGTTTATTGCATATTCCATTAGTCAAGTTACAATACCATGGTTATTCAAAAAGAGCACTAGCATCACTACCTAATGCAACAATCCCATAGGTGTAAGGTACAAGATACAAAAGCTAGGATATCCTTAGTGGTAATAAGGTAGACACATGCACATGAATTAAGTATATTAAAGGTGAATAGGAAACAAGGATGATCCCATGCTATACTTGTCTTAGAACTTGCTTTATGCCCAAAGCAACTTGCTCTGAAAAGCCTCAACTTAATCTTTCATTTGCAACTTCTGACACTCAGCTTCTGGTCTTTACCTTCGGATCTTCGACGCTCACGGATAGTCTTTCTTCTACTCGTAGATCATAGCCACCCAATAACTAACCGGCATACAAGCAAATAAATAGGGACAACTAAGAACAATACACCACACAAGAGAAAACAACGTACTAAAAGAGAGCTACCGGCTACGGTCACGAGAACACAAGAAACAGTGATAACGGAACTATGATTAAAAAGAAACGACTACCGAGAGTTTATATTATAAAAAATAATTACACGCTTAATTATCTTAATTGAATAAAAACCACGTGATACCTATTAACTCAGATTACATAAATTATATTTTAATTCGAAGCTGAGTTAAGACCAATTTTATTTTATAAATATTGCCGTAAGGATTAAGCAAGTTCAACTTAAAGTTTGCAATATGAAAAGGGACACGTGCGTACCTAATGGTGCCTAATATATACAACTTGTTTAAACTAAATAATAAGAAATTAAAAATGCATTTATGTAACAATTAATCATATTAATATTTGTATAGAAAAATCTTTAAGTACATCACCTATGTTGCTCTTAATTTGGAAAACTGGTTACATGCCTATTAAATAATTTAATATTTGACTATACATGGAAAAACACATATGACATGGTAAACATCATCCCTAACCTGTAGTTTCTGGTCGACACGGTCGTAACGCAACAAGAACTGAGTTAAAATTAGATTGCTTTTAATTGGAAAGCTATTAAATAAATATATTAACCTAATCACTATTTAAATTAATAAATTCATAATTAGGTGATATGATAAAGGTTGCCGCTACTACATAAAGCACGACGACGCGAATCTAACGCAACTGGAATGACTCAAACCAGAATTAAAATGAAGAAACGGTGGAGATCCATGGATAGTTTATGGGTTATGTATTTCTATAGTATTTCTCCATTTATTTTTCTAAAGGAAAACAGCAATAAGGTGTGGATGATGTCATGATGATGTCGGGATGACGTCATCAAGCTAATAAAGAGAAAGGGCCGGCAGACGTATACGTAAATTTCTCATGTATTTGCATAGTTATTTTTCTAAAGAAAATAGCCGTATTACACCTAAGCATGACCTCACGATGGTGTTAACAAGCCATCAAGGGCAGGCATGGCTGGATTTCAAGGCTTGCCTGTGCGTGCATGCTGGGAAGGTGAGTGTGATGTCCCAACTGCTTGAACAGGAAACGAGTATCACCATGGACAGAATGTCGAGCTTGTCACGGCGACGCGAACCAAGGGTACAGAAAGCTAGCAGGCATGTAGGCGACCTCATACATGGGTTCAGCATGGCCTGGGAAGAAGACCAGCGGGACAACAACCATGGATGGTGGCGAGACAGCATGGCAGAGCACACGAACTCATCCCTAGAGGCCGCGATTTGATCCAAGACTTACACGAGATAGAAGAGGGAAACGTGGGATTCTCACCGCAACGAAAGATGGAGACGGAGTCGAACCGAAGATGATCAGCAGCTCAACGCGCAGACAACGAGCTCCTCGGCGTCGATCGAGTTGCAGGCAGCGACGAGAACGGCAGAACGAAACCGGTGACGGCAGGGGAACAGCGGCTGCGGCTTCAACTCTCAACTCGGCAAGATCTGAAACAGGGCGGCAAGAGATGGAGGAGAAAATATAATTTACTACACTAGAGATTCCCAAATTAGGAGCTTCTCTTACGGTAGTTTTGGTGTGCTTTGCCCAAGAGGTAGGTACATATTTATTGGGAGAAAACTCCTCGCCTTCACATCAACTAGCAATATGATACTAATTGATGTTGCACCATTCGTCTTTATTAATAGGCCTAATTAATTATTAAAGCCCATTAGTAAATAAATGTATGGACCTTTGAGATTTATTAAGATTATTGCACATGAGCTTTGAGCGTTGGAAAAAATGAGAAATTTATTATTTTCGGAATTAATTATTTTCGTGGATAAAATAATTCTAGAAAAGTCCAGAATTATTATTTAAGCCGCGAAAAATACTCCGAAAGCTCCGAAAATTCGGGAAAATTTTTTAGGGATATTAGGGAATATGAGGAACCCAAATAAAGTATTTGGAGCTCTTGATAAAATAATTTGGAGCATCTAAGAATAAGATTATGCTCACGAATAAGTGGAAACAAGCTACATAAAAAGCCAGAAAAATTCCTGAGAAGTTTGTAGAGATTGATTGACGGATGAGAAAAAAGGAATTTGATTGTAGAAAAATGATATATGTATATCGGGAAAGAAAAATCGACCTAAATGCATTTTGAAAGAACAACTTGAATTCATTTTGATCTTTGGTCAAAACCAAGCAATACAAAAACACAAATGCATCAGCATGTATGCACAACAATGTTGCTACATCCTAAGATGAATTTTAATTCAATAAAAAATTTGTTTTACTATATTTCATGAGCACAAAACATTCATAATTAAATCATTTTACTCTATTTCTAAAGAAGCAAATTTTAGGGTGTTACACCAAATGATTAACACAACATATTATATCATTTTTGGTAGTATTAGCACCCTTTCACGATAAGTAAACTAACTCAGTATATTTATTCGATTTCTCTCAGCAACCAAAGCGAGTCGCATAGGATTAGTTCATCATTTCGCGTGAGTTTTTAATTCTGAAATCCGCGAAGCTTATTTTAATAATTTCTCTCGAGCCTTAACTAATGTGCTAAGCAAGGTCGTAACACCAGGGGTGTTACAATATGCTTGAGAAAGAAAGTATATTCATGGAAGACCACAATTTTTTACAATTCATGGAAGACCACAATTCAACTTAGGGCCTGTTTAGTTCGCAAAAAATTTTGTAAAAAATCACTGTGGCAGACTGTAGCATTTTCGTTGTTATTTGGTAATTAGTGTCCAATCATGGACTAACTAGGCTTAAAAGATTTATCTCGTGATTTACAGTTAAATTGTATAATTAGTTTTATTTTTTATCTACATTTAATACTTCATACATGTGTCCAAAGATTGATGTGATAGGAAATCTGAAAATTTTTGGGAAAATTTTTTAGGAACTAAACAGGCCCTTAGTTTATGTGTATTTTGTCCTGGGATAAAGTGGCCTTTGTATGCATGTGTCTTAGTTTAATCGTATCTTAGTTGACGCATTAGGTGTGGAAACATGACTAGACCAATTGCAGGTCTGCTTAATCTGCCACTCGCCTAACACGTTTAGCTTTCGGCTGGGCCGGGTTGGAGGTACAGATGGATGCATGCACGAAACACACGTAAATAAAGCATGATGTGCCAAACAGTGCAAGGGTGTCTGCATGGCCAGGCAACGGATCGGATTACCTATCTGCAGGGTCACATTTTGCACCATCCAATACTATTTGTGTTACTGTCTTAAGCATATGCATGAGCATGACCAAAAAAATAATTAATAAGTAACAACAGGGCAGGGTTAGATCATCGCAATGAGAATGGACGCCCCCTTTTGCTGAAAAAAAAGAAGAGTGAATATTTCGGGTGACTTTCGATCGACAGAGTACAGGCCAATATAATCTGTCTAAGCATCTTTTTTTTTTGGCTTTTGGTCACTTTTAGACTACGCATAAGCATGTATGACTGAACAAAATCCAAGAAATAATTTTGAACTTTTGGTCACTTTTGGGCTACTAGCTTTTAGGTTTTTCGAAAGCCACAAAGCTCCTGAAAGCCAAAAGCCACTGAGCTTATGAGCTTTTGGCTTACAAGAGCTGTTTGCTTTTGAAAGGTCTAAAAGCTGAGGTAAAAAACTCTCAGGAAGCTCAAACAAACCAGCCCTAAGTAACAACAAGCTAGGCGGGATTATCATCTCAGGGCTAATTTGAAAGCAAGGGGAGACACACCCAGGGATGGAAGACCCCTCCATGAAGAACTAAATAATTATTCAAATTATTTTCCCGTGGATTTTTTACACTGGAAAAAGTCAGGGATCCAATGGGATTTGGGTTTTCAAATTAGCCCTCAATGTGATAATAGAGCCCCGCACGTATGAATATATAATTGTGTCCCTGGCCCCCCTTTTGCTGAAAAAAAGGAGAGTGAATACTTCGGGTGACTATCGATAGACCCAGGCCAATATTTACCTCCCATGACATTTCTTGGATAAGGATTATATTCGCACATGATATGTTGAAAGGCATGTCCAATCCTTTCCTGCATCTTTGTTTGTTTTTTCTGTAGCGATACGGCACAAACAAGATAAAGCGCACGAGATTTGCACCTGGTGTCGTGTGTAAGCATGCATATGTGAAGGAAATATTCACGGTGTTTCATGACACGACAAAAGCCGACGCTAGTTTCTCGCGAATCATGGCTATACGTCTAGACAGTAGATTCTAACGAGGAGCTAGGGCACGCCCGGATCGCGATAATTATTTGTTCTCTTCCACTAGACCACATCGATCGTTTCTGGAACCATCTGATACATTTCGCCGCTAGCTTGACACAAGAAAATACATGACATTTAATATTTATTAGGTATGGCCATGCTTTCTCTAGCTAGGATTATTCGACTTGCGTACCACCTCCCACCTGAATTAGCACACACCACACAGTAAAGCGAGAAATGACTTATCATTTTTCACACCTCATTGACTTTGATAATTCAGAGGAACTCTTAAGATTTGAGAACATGTTCTACTGTGTACGTAATTCAGGTAGGATTATAAAAAAAATCATGCGTGGTGAGAAAAAAAAAAGTACCTATCCATTTCTCGCTTTTAGTTTCTCTGCCATGAGGTTCCTCTGAATTATCAAAGTCAATAAGATGCCACTACGATGAGTAAACTGTATATGATTAACCATATATTCATTGCAGTTAAACTATAAAAGAAAGTGTAACGGTGGTGTGTCGAACGCACTAGTGAAGATTGACATGCCATTTAAAAAATCACCGGGCCGGGCACATGTTTTATGTAAGCCTAACTTTCCGACAATTAAAGGGAACAGGTATTGAACATTCAACAGCTAAGCTAAGATATCTTGAAAAAAAATCCATGTTTGTTTTTCAAATCAAAACATATATATGTTGGCAGTGTACAAGATCGCCACACTAGCACACCTGAGGTCCTGGGACTCCTCGTGAGGGCGAATATTTCAGAATTTAATGACTTTATGCTTTTAGTGGTAGGCGACGTTCCCAACGACAGCGAAGTATCTGTGGCGACTTCGTCAATCTTATTTGTATTTCATTAAGAGGGTTTGCCGGCTCAGTCTTTGAAAGTGCTTATAGGGGTATGGTTTGTGTGCTGAGTCCATAAGTGTGAATGGTCGTGTGTTGTGAGAGTGTATGTGTTGTTCTGTGTAATCTAAAAAAATGAGGAAAGTGATTTTTTAGAGCATTTTTAATTAGGCCGGCCTTTTCCCTTGTGTTTGCGGCACACTGAAAACACCCCAGATTCTGATAGTGAGACGGGTGTGTGAATGCAGGCAGGCCACTAAACAGAAAAGAAAGAACCCTCCCGAATGACCTCATTAGTCCCACTCTTTGCATTTATCCCCTACCCATTTGCAGTGTGCAAGCATGCATGACCACACAAACTAAACACGCCACACAGTGTTCCAGTAAAACTAGCAAATAAACGACCAGGTAGCTAATAAGCTTAGCTAGTGATCTGTGTGCACCCATGCAGATGGTACGAGCGAGTGACCAAGTGGCCAGCTCCTGTTGCTTGCAGCTCATGAAGTTAGCCACCAAGCGACGTACGCATCCAAAAGGTTCTTGGCTCATTTGCTTATAGCAGTAACCTCATGAGAACGAAGTGGTTGGCTGTAAGAAGGGCACACCAGACTGCCAGAGAGGGCAATAAGGGCAAGTGTTGTTTTGTGAGCCAAGAGCAGGGGTGAAAATGGTACGGATATTTTCTGACTGTATTCGAGTCCGAATTCGTTTAGAGGGGTTCAGATCTTGTAAGGTCCAAATGGCTAGAGGGGGGTGAATAGCCTAATTAAAACTTCTACAAGAATTACTTGATCACAAGTTAGTATGAAAGGTGGCGAAGCATAAGCACTAGCTCTAACTAATTAAGCAAGCCACCTACACAAGTCTAGTACAAAGCTATCCACTTAACACAACAACAACTACAAGCTAGAAACAAGAAGTAATACGAGAGAAGAGCTTCGAGTGATTATACCGCCGTGTAGAGATGAGAAGTACCAATCAATCAATCACACAAGAGAAATCCTCGGGAAGAGAATGACACAAGAATTTATCCCGAGGTTCACTTGCTTCCCGGCAAGCTACTCCCCGTTGTGGCGATACACCAACTTGTCGGTTCACGAGCTAATCGACTATCAAGAGTCGAGCCCTCGGCGGGCACCGCACACCCGCACACAAGATGGGGATCCTCCAAGCCACGAGCTCCACTAGAGTATCCAATTTGCGAACTCCCGCGGGGAAGGATCAAGAACCCCTTACAACACTTGGTGAGGGCTCCAACAATCTTTAATTGTGAGCTCAATCACCTCCGTTGCTCCAAGCCGTCTACCGTGTCGGGAAACACGGAAGAGTAACAAGAAATCCTCAGCAACTCGAAGATCAAGTGCCTCTAGAATGCAACTCTCAAGCAATGCACTTGAATCTCACTCAATCTCACTCAAGATGTGCAACTAATCAAAGAGATGAGTGGAGGGGTTGTTCTCTAGCTCAAAGAATGTCTCTAGGTCTCAAAATGTGCAAAAGATACCCTCAAACGCCGGACATCCTCTATTTATAGCGAAGGGGTACGCAGCTAGCCGTTACCGAACGACGCAGATCTAAACGTGTTGACCGGACGCACCGGTCAGGGTGACCGGACGCGTCCGGTCACTACAGGACAAGCGTGAAACAGTGCGCGTCAGATGTTACCGTTGTTGTGACCGGACGCGCCCTAGCGAATGACCAGACGCGCCCTAGCGAATGACCGGACGCGCCGCACCCCGCGTCCGGTCGGAGTCCAGTAAGCTCCCACCGCGACCGGACGCGTCCGATCGCACGTGACCAGACGCGCCACGCGTCCGATCAGCACTCCGCTTCGCTCTGCCCCTCTGGACGCCTGACCGGACGCTCCGATTCCGTGAGGGACCGGACGCGCCGGTCGCGCGCTATTCTTCTGTGCACAGATGAACTGACCGGACGCACTGGTCAAGCCAGACCAGCGTCCGGTTAGAAACCCTAGGCACGCTGACCGGACGCGCAGGTTCATCCTGGACCGCGTCCGGTGTAGCGTCCGGTTCAGCGTCCGGTCGATGTTTTTCGGTGAAAAACACTCCGGACTTTGGCCTCAGTTTCTCCGCCTCCGACGCAGTAGAAAATAGGCATTTCACTTCCCCAAAAGGCGCCGAATCCCGCCTCGCAAGCTCGGCGGAAGGGAGAGAGGAACCCAAATCCCTCTCTACCGCTCAAACTCCACCGCCTTCGCAAAAGTGCTAACACCACCAAGTGTACACCACCATGTGCATGTGTGTTAGCATTTCACAAACGTTTTCTAAGGCGTTATGTTAGCTCTTTACTAGATCCTAATGCATATGCTCAAGACATTGATCTAGTGGCACTTGATTCCCGAGCTAACCGTGATTGCCCCTCTTGATAGTTGGCTATGTATCCTAAACCCGGTCAATCACTTCTCTACTTATCTTAGACCGGCAAAAAGAAAACCCTATGGTTATACCTTTGCCTTGCGCTCTTAGATCCTTCTCCTCCACTTGATCATCATGTCCTTCATTTTATGTGCATCTCCACCATGATCATCATTTCATGTCCATGCACCATCTCTTTGTGATCTTGTGGCCACCACTCCTTGCCACATACTCCTTCATCACATATGTTGCTTATGCCTAACTCAAAACACTTAACATATGTCATTAGCAACTTGGTGTCATTAATTACCAAAACCAAACTTGGGCTTTCAATCTCCCCCTTTTTGGTAATTGATGACAACCATCACAAAGATATGTAATGAAATCAATTTTCAATTCTGATAGTATTAGCTCCTCCTACATATGTGGTTCCATGAGTTTGGTTCAATTGTGCACATATGTATGGATTTGAATTTTGGGAGAGTTACTACTATCAAATTGATGCTAAGGTATATAGAATGGACCTTTGAAGCATGATACCAATTAGAGTTGCCTTTATATACCATCCTTAGCATCGATGTAGCTAGACACCACTTATAATACATCACTTGTAAAGATCACAAACACTAAAGTACCCCGTGAGATCAATATTATAAGCAAAAGGTGTCTAGATACCACTTGTAAAGCTACTATTAACAAAACATCATTCAAGTTCTATTTCTAGCAATCACCATTCAATCATGAATATTAAAATTAAATTTGCAATGCAACACATCATCATGTTAGTGCACATACAAATGCAACAAATGATTCATGAGCTTGCTCCCCCTACTTGTGTGCTTAATTTTAATTGATCTCTTGATTTCTCTCGCCCTTATTTTATCTTTCTCCCTCTTTGCAATATCTTTGTAACTTTTCTCTCCCCCTTTGTCAACAATCACCAAAAAGGTGCCAATTTTAGTGAGAGTTAAGTCAATCAATATGAGGGAGTCCGAATTATGGTTCAATCTAGATCACTTGCCTAGAATATGTAATTCGGTTTGATCCAAGCACAAGCTTCTTCACACCTCATAAAGTATAAGGGTTATCTTGAGCATGTTGAATTACACATCATGAGCTTATTTTCTAGATTCAACACTAGGTTTGCAAGCCCACAAACAAGTCATATGCTACCACTAGACCAAACAAACATAGAAGCAATAGTGGTACTATGTATACATCAAAATCATTTGATTTTTATGAATGAGATTATTTGTCATGCAAATATGTCTATATGTTCTAACCATGTCCTTAGCAAAGTATGAATGATATGCCAAACAACTTTACCTTGCTATGTTGGAGGAGAGGCATGTCATATAAGAATGTGGGGGTGCACTCATTTCAAGTTGGAGAAGTCAAGTATGTTCAATTCATTCTTCAACTTGTAAAATCTCTTTTCATCAAGTGGCTTTGTAAAGATGTCGGCTAGTTGATCTTCGGTGCCAATGCTCTTAATGCTAATATCACCCTTTTGTTGATGGTCTCTTATGAAGTGATGCCTTATGTCAATGTGCTTGGTTCTTGAATGTTGAATCGGATTTTGTGTCATCTTGATAGCACTCTCATTGTCACAAAATAATGGCACATTCTTGAATTTGATTCCAAAGTCATTCAAGGTTGCTTTCATCCAAAGCAATTGTGCACAACAACTATCGGCACTAATGTATTCAGCCTCGGCGGTACATAGTGTAACACTATTTTGTTTCTTTGATGACCATGAAACAAGAGACCTTTCTAGCAATTGACAAGTGCCACTTGTGCTCATTCTATCAATCTTGCATCCACTATAGTCGGAGTCCGAATATCCAATCAACTCAAAATTTGACCCCTTTGGAAACCATAATCCAACATCATGAGTGCCCTTAAGATATCTCAATATCCTCTTGGTTGCTTTCAAGTGACTTTCTCTAGGTGAAGCTTGATATCTTGCATACTTGCACACACTAAACATCATATCCGGCCTAGAAGCGGTGACATATAGCAAACTTCCAATCATAGACCCGTATTGCTTTTGATCTACCATGTTGCCACTAGCATCAACACTCAATTGATCATTTGTGCCCATTGGTGTACTCATTGGCTTAGCATCTTGCAATCCAAACTTCTTGATCATGTCCTTGATGTACTTGCCTTGACTTACAAAAGTGCCATACTTCATTTGCTTGATTTCAAGTCCAAGAAAGTAACTAAGCTCTCCAATCATAGACATCTCAAACTCATTAGCCATCATATTTCTAAACTCTTCACAAAAGTCTTGGTTAGTTGATCCAAAGATAATATCATCCACATAGATTTACAACACAAACAAGTTATTTCCAAGCTTCTTCGTGAAGAGAGTGGTGTCAACCTTTCCCATCTTAAACCCTTTAGAGAGGAGAAAGTCCCTCAACCTCTCATACCATGCTCTAGGTGCTTGTTTCAAACCATACAATGCCTTCTTTAGCTTGTAAACATGGTCGGGCTTCTTGTCATCTTCAAAACCGAAAGGTTGCTCAACATAGACTTCTTCATTGATGTAGCCATTGAGAAATGCACTCTTGATATCTATTTGATAGAGCTTGATGTTGTGTGTATAAGCATATGCTAATAAGATTCAAATAGCCTCTAATCTTGCAACGGGTGTATATGTCTCTCCAAAGTCAAGACCCTGAACTTGAGTGTATCCTTGTGCTACTAATCTTGCTTTGTTCCTCACAACCATGCCATCTTGATCTTGCTTGTTTCTAAAGACCCACTTAGTACTAATCATATTGTAGTTCTTTGGCCTCTCAACAAGCTTCCAAACATGATTTCTAGCAAAGTTGTTTAGTTCTTCATGCATAGCATTTACCTAATCGGAATCCTTCAAAGCATCTTCTAATTTCTTAGGATCTTCAAGTGACACAAATGAGTAATGCTCATAAAAGGATGATAGCCTTGATCTAGTTTGAACACCACTTTAAATTCCACCAATGATTTAGTCCAATGGATGATCTCTTGCAATACTAGTAGGTTGAAGTATTAGGAGTTGATTGCTTTCACTTGTTTGACTTTGAACTTGAGCTTCATCATGAGTACCACTAGAGCTTGCTTGATTTGGATCAATTTGCACACTTTGGTTGATCATATGTATGTCACAATCATCATCAACTTGTATCGGCCTTATATCACCAATGTCCATGTTCTTCATTGCATTTGATAATTGATCTCCTCTCACATCATCAAGGTTTTGAGCTTTATTTTGAGATCCTTGGGTTTCATCAAACTCAACATCATGAACTTCTTCCAAGGTGCCATTTGTGAGATTCCAAACTCTATATGCTTTGCTTGTGGTAGAATAACCAAGTAAGAACCCTTCATCACATTTCTTTTCAAACTTGCTCAATCTAGTGCCTTTCTTGAGAATATAGCATTTGCAACCAAACACTCTAAAGTATGCAATGTTGGGCTTTCTTCTATTTAATAGCTCATATGGTGTCTTTCCAAGCTTTCCATAGCAATAGAGACGGTTGCTACAATAGCAAGCCGTGTTGATGGCTTCACTCCAAAATGAATGACTCATATTGTATTCACTAAGCATTGATCTAGCCATGTCAATCAAGGTTCTATTTTTCCTTTCAACTACATCATTAGATTGAGGAGTGTATGTTGGTGAGAATTCATGTCCAATACCAAGATCATCACACAAATCTTCAATTCTTGTGTTCTTGAACTCACTACCATTGTCACTTCTAATCTTCTTGATGGTAGTCTCAAACTCATTTTGTACTCTCTTGACAAAAGACTTGAATAGATCATGTACATCACTCTTGTCAAAGAGAAAGAACACCCAAGTGTATCTAGTGTAGTCATCAACAATCACAAAACCATACTTGTTACCACCAATGCTAGTGTATGTTGTTGGCCCAAACAAGTCCATATGCAATAACTCAAATGCCTTTGATGTGCTCATTTCACTCTTGCTGGGATGTGTATTTCCAACTTGTTTGCTGGCTTGACAAGCACTACATGGTTTATCCTTTTCAAAAGTCACATCTTTCAAGCCTCTAACTAAGTCATGCCTTAAAAGTTTATTCAATTGTTTCATCCCAATATGACCAAGCCTTCTATGCCACAACCATCCCATACTAGATTTACTAAGCAAGCATGATGTTAATTGTGTCTCACTATCATTGAAGTCAACCAAGTATAAGCTACCATGTCTAAATCCTTTGAATATCAAATTTGATCCATCAACACTTATGACTTCAACAACATCACTACCAAATATGCACTTGAAGCCAAGATCATAAAGTTGTGCCACCGATAAAAGATTGAAATCCAAGCTCTCAACTAGCAACACATTAGATATGCTCATGTCATTTGAGATAGCAATTTTACCAAGCCCCTTGACCTTTCCTTTCTTGTTGTTGCCGAAAGTGATAGCATCAAAACCACCATTTTGACTTGTATCAATTGATTTGAACATACAAGAATCTCCGGTCATATGTTGAGTGCACCCACTATCAAGCACCCAATGCCTTTCTCCGGCTTTGTAATTGACCTACAAGACAAGATCAATTCTTTTTAGGTACCCAAACTTGTTTGGGTCCTCCAAGGTTAGTGACCAAGCTCTTTGGTGCCCAAATGACTTTCTTCTTTGAGCCCATCCATGGTGTACCAATGAACTTAGCATGAACATCATTTGTACCCTTGGTAAGTATATAGAAGGAATCAAACTTAATTGAGGATACATTAGCATTGGATTTCTTGTTCATGCATTGTTTCTCTATGTGACCAACTTGCTTGCACACTTTGCAATAGCTACCATTGTTCTTCACAAAACGAGTCTTGTGAGGAGCAAAAGTGGCCTTGCCTTTCTTGGGGTTATAGCCCAATCCCTCTTTATAGAGAGACGCCCTTTGGCTACCCAAGCATATAAGCAAGTGGTCCTCACCACCATAAGCCTTGGCTAAGGTGTGATTGAGCTCTTTTACCTCCTTCTTGAGATTTTCATTCTCAACTATAAGTGTGGAGTCACAAGTGAAACCATCACTACTAGATGAGGATGACGTAGATGCGCTACATGAAGGGTTAGTGGGAGCAATAACAATAGGCTTATGAACAGATTCATCAATTATATCACATGATATGCCTATGTTGCAAGTTTTAGCTTTCTCAACATTAGTTGGCATGTTTTCACATTTTTCAACTAGAGAGGAATGAGCTTCTTCAAGCTTGGTGTGAGACTTTTGAAGCTTCTTATGGTCTACCTTTAGACTTTCATAAGACGCCCTAAGCTCATTAAGTTCTAGCATAATGTTTTTCTTTTCCTTAAGCAAGCCCTTGTACTCCTTTCTAGATTCTTTAAAATGTTGAGTGCAATCTTCTAGTATAGTGATTAGTTCATCTTTAGTGAATTCTTCTTCATCGCTGTCACTATCACTAGCATTATCATGATCACTCTCATCGTCGGAAGATACCTTAGCGGCCTTAACCATGAAGCACGATGGAGTGTCGAAGAGGGAGACCTTCTCTTGGATGGCAATGCTAGCATATCCCTTCTTCTTGCTCTTGTTGTCATCCTCATCATCACTTGAGGAATCATCGCTATCCCAAGTAGCAACATGAGAATCATTCTTCTTCTTATGAGAGCTCTCATTCTTTTCTTGCTTCTTCTTTTGCTTCTTCCTCTTCTTCTTGATAGCATCTTTATCATCACTATCATAAGGACACTTTGCAATGAGATGGTCCTTGCTATGGCATCTAAAACATCTCATGGTATGCTCATTTTTCTTGGATGAGTTCTTCCTCCTTCTTGCACGAAAGCCCTTCTTCTTCATGAATTTCCCAAATTGCTTGACAAAAAGAGTCATCTTCTCATCAATGTCATCACTATCACAAGAGCTTGAGTCTTCATCACTTGATGATTTAATCTTGGACTTGCCCTTGGATGTGGTGGCTTTGAATGCCACACTCTTCTTCTTCTCATCATCCTTCTTCTTACTTTCCTTTTTCTTCTTCTTGACCAACTCCTCCTTCTCATCATCTTCTCTATATGAGTCATCGGTCATCACTTCTTGGAATACTTGTTGAGGTGTTGAATCTTTCAATGTTGTCCTCACAAGTACGGTGATCAACATGTCAAACCTCTTGGGTAAGCTTCTCAAGAACTTCATGGAGAATTGATTGTCCTTGACCTCCTCATCAAGTGCCTTGAGCTCATTCACAATAACTTGCAATCTATGAAACATCTCCGGCACACTCTCATCTTCTTGTATCTTGAAACTAAAAAAATTTTCTTGGAGAATGTATGCTTTGGCGGTCTTGGTGCCTTCGGTGCCTTCATACGTTTCCTCAAGTTTTGCCCATGCATCATGAGCAATCTTAATGTTCTTTACTTGCTCAAAGGTCTTGTCATCCAGTGCCTCATGAAGAGCACTAATGGCAATGTCATTGCATTGGAGCTTCTTCTCCTCTATCGGTGTAGGTGCTTCCGGATTAGCAACCTCAAATTTTGTTTTGGTGACCTTCCACACTTCTCTATTGATTGACTTGAGGTGTGCAGTCATCTTAACCTTCCAATATGCATAATTTGTGCCATCAAAGTGTGGTGCCTTCTTAGTGTTGTTGATGTGCAAGATTAATTGAGCTATTTCCTTTTCACCATAGGTTGTTAAGCCTCAAATAAACGGTGCCTCGGCTCCAATACCACTTGTAAGGTCCAAATGGCTAGAGGGGGGTGAATAGCCTAATTAAAACTTCTACAAGAATTACTTGATCACAAGTTAGTACGAAAGGTGGCAAAGCATAAGCACTAGCTCTAACTAATTAAGCAAGCCACTTACACAAGTCTAGTACAAAGCTATCCACTTAACACAACAACAACTACAAGCTAGAAACAAGAAGTAATACGAGAGAAGAGCTTCGAGTGATTACACCGCCGTGTCGAGATGAGAAGTACCAATCAATCAATCACACAAGAGAAATCCTCGGGAAGAAAATGACACAAGAATTTATCCCGAGGTTCACTTGCTTCCCGGCAAGCTACTCCCCGTTGTGGCGATACACCCACTTGTCGGTTCGTGAGCTAATCGACTATCAAGAGTCGAGCCCTCGGCGGGCACCGCACAACCGCACACAAGATAGGGATCCTCCAAGCCACGAGCTCCACTAGAGTATCTAATTTGCGAACTCCCGCGGGGAAGGATCAAGAACCCCTTACAACACTTGGTGAGGGCTCCAACAATCTTCAATTGTGAGCTCAATCACCTCCGTTGCTCCAAGCCATCTACCGTATCGGGAAACACGGAAGAGTAACAAGAAATCCTTAGCAACTCGAAGATCAAGTGCCTCTAGAATGCAACTCTCAAGCAATGCACTTGAATCTCACTCAATCTCACTCAAGATGTGCAACTAATAAAGAGATGAGTGGAGGGGTTGTTCTCTAGCTCAAAGAATGTCTCTAGGTCTCAAAATGTGTAAAAGATACCCTCAAACCCCGGACATCCTCTATTTATAGCGAAGGGCTACGCAGCTAGCCGTTACCGGACGACGCAGTTCAAAACGTGTTGACCGGACGCACCGGTCAGGGTGACCGGACGCGTCCGGTCACTACAGGACAAGCATGAACTGTGCGCGTCAGATGTTACCGTTGCTGTGACCGGACGCGCCCTAGCGAATGACCGGACGTGCCCTAGCGAATGACCGGACGCGCCGCACCTCGCGTCCGGTCGGAGTCCAGTAAGCTCCCACCGCGACCGGACACGTCCGATCGCACGTGACCGGACGCGCCGCGCGTCCGATCAGCACTCCGCTTCGCTCTGCCCCTCTGGACGCCTAACCGGACGCTCCGATTCCGTGAGGGACCGGACGCGCCGGTCGCGCGCTCTTCTTCTGTGCACAGATGAACTGACCAGACGCGCTGGTCAAGCCAGACCAGCGTCCGGTCAGAAACCCTAGGCACGCTGACCGGACGCGCAGGTCCATCCTGGACCGCGTCCGGTGCAGCGTCCGGTTCAGCGTCCGGTCGACGTTTTTCAATGAAAAACACTCCGGACTTTGGCCTCAGTTTCTCCGCCTCCGACGCATTAGAAAATAGGCATTTCACTTTCCCAAAAAGCGCTGAATCCCGCCTCGCAAGCTCGGCGGGAGGGAGAGAGAAACTCAAATCCCTCTCTACCGCTCAAACTTCACTGCCTTCGTAAAAGTGCTAACACCACCAAGTGTATACCACCATGTGTATGCGTGTTAGCATTTCACAAACGTTTTCTAAGGCGTTATGTTAGCTCTTTACTAAATCCTAATGCATATGCTCAAGACAATGATCTAGTGGCACCTGATTCTCGAGCTAACCGTGATTGTCCCTCTTGATAGTCGGCTATGTATCCTAAACCCGGTCAATCACTTCTCTACTCATCTTAGACCGGCAAAAGGAAAACCCTATGGTTATACCTTTGCCTTGCGCTCTTAGATCCTTCTCCTTCATTTGATCATCATGTCCTTCATTTTATGTGCATCTCCACCATGATCATCATTTCATGTCCATGCATCATCTCTTTGTGATCTTGTGGCCACCACTCCTTGCCACATACTCTTTCATCACATGTGTTGCTTATGCCTAACTCAAAACACTTAACACATGGCATTAGCAACTTGGTGTTATTAATTACCAAAACAAAACTTGGGCTTTCAGATCTGTCCATATCCGAGTCCATATATTCAACATCCAATATTGTATCCGTATTCGAATACTCAAATCGTATATTTATGATGTCAATATCCAATCATATCTTATCCGACATAGTTGACACTATCCGTATTCGAATCCGAATCCGAATCCGAATAGAAATATATAAATAAATATAATATCAGTGTTATCCGTTCGTATCCGATCCGTTTTCATCTCTAGCCAGGAGTCCCTGCATGGTCAGTTAAGGGAGGTATTCCTCGTTTTGAGATGGCGGCCAGACGCCCAAACCCGATGCCGAAATGGTTCCTGTCGACAAAAAATGCGCGTCTTCGTCCCGTGATATATGCTTGTTGGATGTGTGTCGTCCTCTGGACCACAAGCAAGCATGTCAGCTAGTTTGTTCCAACGACCTACTATATGCATATATATCACTTTCTCTAATCGCATATATATACTAATTTATATACGAATATCCTTTATCAAACTATTTCTCTTTTTAATTTATTAGCCATCAGTTTCAAAATTATTTTCGTTTAGACTGACAATAAAAATGATCATTGGCATTAGACATTCATCATGAAAATAGTGTTCTGGTATATTCAACTCTTTATAATTAAGATAGTATATACTTTTATAGATATTATTTCCTCCGTCCTAAATTATAAGTCATTCAACTTTCTTAGAGAGTTAAAGCATCTCAAATTTATATAATATAAAATAATAACATTTATAATACAAAATAAATATCATTAAATTCTTCATTAATTATATTTTCATTGTATACCTATCTGATGTCATGAATCTTTATAATTCTCGCTATAATTTTGATCAAACTTGAAATCCTTTGACTCTCTAAGAAAGTTAAAATGACTTATAATTTGGAACGGATAAAGTACTATTTATATTGGAAACTATGATGTGATGCCCTAGTTGACTTATATCTGTGACAAGAGAAGTAACTTGTGAAGAAAACTAGCTTGGTGTTTTCTGATGTGCTCCTTGCTCTGCCTCTAATAATAATAGTTGCCCTTTTTCAGTTTTGGCATGCCAGAAAGCCTGAATAGTATATATCTACTACAATTAAACTATGTTTGGATCCATTAGATGCTAATAGTTAGCTAATATTAGTAGGCTAACTATTAACTATTATTAGCTGGTTTGGTCCAACGAGTGAAAAAATCGTTGGATATTTAGCTAAGAAGTAGGCAGACTATTAGTTGAACCGTTTGGATTAAAAAAAGAGCTAATTATTAGCAGCTAACTATTTTTTAGGGGATAGGAGGGGTTTTTGGCCCCTATTGGAGAATAAATTAATCACAGTAAAAGAGATACAAAAGGGAAAGGAGAGGGGAAGCAACTAATAACTATTAGCTCTATAGATGCAAACAAGGTTTTAGAACGAGTGATGGAGCTAAAAAATGGATTTACCGGCTCTTAGTTAATTTAGAGGAAGAGAGGAAAAACCAACTCTTATTTTATTACAGCAACATAAGTAGCGTTTGAATAGTAGACTCGCGGGGAAGCTGAAGCGAGACATAACTCTCCCTAACTGGCTCTAAAGAAGAGAACAGCATGGGGCGCCGTACACCCAGTTGATTTTTCGCTTTTCTTTTTCAGACTTTGGCAAAAAAGAAACTCATGAAATGAATCAAAGCACAACGCCATGCATATATATATATATATATATATATATATATATATATATATATATATATATATATATATATATATATATATATATATATATATATATATATATATATTACCCTACCGCTGGCTACAAAATAACTTATTCTGTAGCCACTTTGAGTTACGATAATTGCTATGCTAATTTACGAGATTATAGTAACTCCTTACTATGTGATTTACTATAACATTATAGTAAATATCCCCATGTGATATAGTAATTCAACTATCGTAAATATATACTAACATTGTAGTAAATTAGTATATAAAATTATCGTAAATAGAGGTGGCTACAAAATAACTTATTTTGTAGCTAGCTATAGAGTATACTCTCCATATATATATATATATATATATATATATATATATATATATATATATATATATATATATATATATATATATACACACACACGCATGCACCCCATCCTTTTTTTCCCCTGGTTTTATGGGCATCTTGAGGTTGACATCCCCGACCCAAGGGCTCTGCGTTGCGTCCTCAGCAGCCCTGTGTGTGCTGGACCTGCGGGGCGGTGCGGTGCGGGTGTGCGAGGTGGTGCCCGGGACGGGCCCCTCCCTTCTCTCTCTGAGTCTCTCCGCTCCACACTATGTAAATAGAGCAGTCCACGGCTCCCAGCTCTCTCCTCAGGCACAAAGTGAGCTCAAACGCGATCTCCTGCTCTGCCTCCCTCGTCTTCGTCTGCCCGTGCGCGTTCCAGAGCACGTACGGAGACGGCGAGCAGCAGCTTGCGACTTGCGAGCACCATCATGGTGAGTTGTCGACTACGACTTCCTTCCTGCCGTTGTTGCTGGGCATTTGTTTGCTAGCTCCATCGTCCTCGGTGCTGGTGCTGGCTGTCCGATCCTTGGCTAATTAATTCTCGTCGCGTTGCTGATCGATCCATTTCTTGGCCGTGGTCGCAGGAGGACGGCGCGCGGGAGCGGGACGCGGAGCCGTGGGAGGGGTACGTGGACTGGAGGAACCAGCCGGCGACCAGGGGCCGGCACGGCGGCATGGGCGCCGCCTCCTTCGTGCTCGGTAAGCGATCGATCGGCCGCCGCCGCACCGCACCTCTCCTTCCAGATTCTTCTTCTAGAAATAGAATAGAGCTCTGTTGATTGCGGCCGGGGCCCGGCAGGCTGCAGGGGACCTGCTCTCCGGATGCGGTTGCGGCCGTGGAAAAGCCATCGCGAAGCGGAGGCCTGCACGACGGATCGAATAGGATACTGGTGGTCTCCATGCACGGAGCCCTGGCTGAAAGCCAAGGCTTCCATTCCCTCTGCTTTAATTTCTTCTCCTCCTTTCCCCGAATCGATGGCCTCGCAATCTTTCCCTCCCTCCTCCTGCTTTCGCCCGACAGGTGGTGCTCGAGGAGGACCCTTTTCTTGGTCGCTCGCTCCCGCTCCTTTTCCTCCCACTGGCCGGCCTCCGATGGGCTCCATTTTCTCTCCCTCCTTTCGCTCCCTTTCACATACAGTTCCTGCTCGCTCCTCGCCTGCAACTTGCGCCCCGGGAAATTCGGCGCCCAATCGCGCCACAAACCCAAGAAAAGCAGGGCCCGACCAGTGGGTGCAGTTGGTGGTGGTGGATTCCTCTCCTCTTTTGTCTTCTTTTTTTTGGTTCCATCCATGACCATGAGCACCACGCACTGCTCGAACAGAGCAGGGTCGCGTGCGTCGTCCATGGTTCAAGTTCAACCATCCATCTTCTTCAAGGACACGCACTGCTGCTGGCTCGCTCCTTCTCCAAACCGGTCGTTGAGGCTGCCCTCGTTCCGAGGATGGGTTCCTCTGCTCTGCTCTGTGCGCCTGTCCGTCGATCTGGAAGCCTCTCCTCTCGCTGCAGACGGCTGCATGTGCGAGGGGGAAACTAGTGTGTGTTGAGTGTTGTCATCGTCAGGATCCTGATGAGAGCGAGGGGAAACGAAACGAGTCTGTTTTTTCCTCCTCTCATCTGATCTGATCTGATGCGATCTGATGACGAGAGCGGTTAGTTGGCACGAATCGTAAGGCACAAATGGGTCACGGAGTAAATTTGGCCGGCCGGTACGCATCGGGTTCGGGAACGCCACACAACCCAACCCGCACATCATGGGGGCGTTATGTCAGTTACTACCCGCACATGCTGCTTAGGGGGCGTTTGGTTGCCAAAAATTTTTTTCAAAAGAACAGTAGATTCCTCGTCATATCGAATCTTTAAATGCATGCATGAAGCATTAAATATAGATAAAAAATAAAACTAATTACACAGTTTAGACGAAATGGACGAGACGAATCTTTTAAGCCTAATTAGACCATGATTGGATAATATTTACTAAATAACAACGAAAACGCTACAGTAGCGTTTTGCCAAAAAAAATTTGGCAACTAAACGGTGCCTTAGTACTACGTGATTTTTCTAATATAAAATTCAGTAGTAGTACAACCAATTAATTTGATGCGACTGCATGCTTTTGTCTGCACTAGTAGGGGAAACAAAGCTAGCATGAGCCTTTACAGGATTATAATTACTCGTAGCTACTAATGATTTGTAATTCCCGATGGAACTAATTAAGCCATCGCTTTCAATTATTCCCATGTTGTTTCAAATGGGGCCGTGTTTAGACATCTGATTCGGGCCTCCTGAATTACTGTACAGTACTGTAGCAATTTTGTTTTTATTTAGTAATAATTGTCCAAATATTAATTAATTAGGCTCAAAACGTTCGTCTCGCAAAGTACAACCAAACTATGCAATTAGTTTTTGATTTCATCTACATTTAGTACTTCATATATATGCCGGTATTTTGATGTGACGAGGAATCTTCTTTTTTGCATAGTAGAATTTGTGGTTGAATTTGGGGAACTCCCCCAGGCCTGGTTTGCTTGGAGTAATATGGTAGGGTCATCATGCATGCGTGATGGCGCTAAAGCTGAACTGAATTGTGCTGGCTGGCATGGTGTGCAGTGGTGGAGGTGCTGGAGAACCTGGCGTTCCTGGCGAACGCGAGCAACCTGGTGACGTACCTGATGGGATTCATGCACTACTCGCCGTCGCAGTCGGCCACCACGGTCACCAACTTCATGGGCACCGCGTTCCTGCTCGCGCTCCTCGGCGGCTTCCTCTCCGACGCCTTCTTCACCACCTACACCATCTACATCGTCAGCGCTTTCATCGAGTTCATGGTACGTTGCACAAACTATGCGCCAAAAATCCATCTTCTGTATATTAGTCAACTATCTGCTAAAAGTTTGAAAACAGAAATATCTATCACTTGTGCAACAAGTTCCTCCTATCCTATCCTGCTATCCATCTGTTTGTCATCACGTCATGGGAATGGGATGGTACCAAAATAAACAATGCGCGCGTACACATACCCTGTTCCCTGTAACAGTAGCTAGGGTAGTATTGATGTTTCCTGATATGATAACTAAACATATCTTCATGGTGGTCATCGTATCGTATCTCCAAGCTGGTGGCGTGAGAGGAATATACTAACCGATGTATACAGTCTAGCTGTGCAGCCACGTCAGTGCTTGGCTTCTCTTTCTCCAGCCCCGTTGCTCTCATGTATGTCGACGGCCGGGATGGCTAGCTGGATCAGTTAGAATATCTCAGTTGTGTTGCTCTTCCATAGCATGCATGATGCATCAAGCCCTCCAACCAGAGAAGTGGTGAGCGGACACGTGGCCTGGACTATGACCGTAGTTTTTAGGAAACAATTAATTCACCACTAATATATAATCTCATCACCAACGTAAGAGGTCAGACGGCTGCACTTTCAGCTGAAGAACACGGCGTGTCCATCACCTGTCTAGCTAGCTAGTACACTCACTGAGGTAGTCATCAGGTCAATTGTGAACCATATATCTGACCAGCAGTATGCTAAATTAATTAACCAGCAGGCGAGGCGATGCAAAGCTTATTCACAATTCCCTGCGATTTGGGTTAAGGAGCAATACATGCAAAATTAGGGGCAATGATTAATGGGTAGGCATCACTTTATTCGCCACGCGCCACGCTAGCTATGTACTCTGGCTTGTGGCTTGAGGATGGGTCGATTTGACTCGATATACCCTGGGTCAAAGGGAAGCTAATCACGTCTCCTTCATACATTGTGTTGTCACTGCACCTGCAGCCTAGCTATGTGTTTAGGGCCGGCGGCCTGGCATGGGCTTAAGCTGAACCATCCGATCCGTGTAGCCGTATTAGCGGCCTTGTTCAGGCAAATCAGTGGACCTCCCTCCTGTCGCTTTTAGAAAAGAACCGGAGGCGCAACAATATCCATGTGAAAACCCGTTTAATTATCGCAAAGGACCGGTGCCCTCTTGTCTTCGTGTGCAAATATATCTGGAGCGATCGAGCTTAATTTGTTTTCCTGCGCGCCAGGGAAGAACGTAGTAGTATAGGTTAACCGGCCGTTGGATGATGAGTAGGATCGATGGTGATATGTAGCGAGGAACGCGACCTTTGTATGTGGTGGATCACGTGGGTACAGTATGTAGTCCCTAGCAACAAGTTGAGCACAATAACCTGTAGTTGCAGGAATACAAACTAGTCATTGTACACAGTCGTTTACATCAACCAGCCGTAAGATGCAGGGCAACTGGCCAATTGCAGCCATTTTGCAAAACGTTAAAGCCCTGAAACACAAATTGTCAATGCAAAGTTTCGGCTATATATTATTATTGTTATATATATATGCAGCCAGCAATATGCTTCACCGCGTACCGTAGACCGTACTAGTAGGGCCTGGAGGGCGGCCTGCGCCTGCCGGCCCATTCGTGGGCAGTTCGGTCGCGCCGACCACGCTAGCTACGCGTGTGTGTCCAGTGTCCGCGACGGTGATAGCCGTTCCCCACACTTCCGAGCGAGGCCGGCCCGAGCGGCGGCCAATCCTGGGGCGGGGCCGGTGGGGGATTCCCACCCCACCGTCCGGGCGCCGTGCGACGTGTCCCGCCTGTCACACGAGAGATCTCTTTGCTCTTTTGCGTTGGTGATGGAAGCCAAAGAATACGTGGCTATCTCGTCTAATAATCCTTCGATTGACCACGTGAGACGACGGTAGGGACAAGTTTAGCTTCAACCACGCGACGGTCGGAGTAACTGGCGGATCGAGGAAGGAGGACCAACGACAGGGACAGCAAGTAGGTTGGCCAAACCGTGTGACGGCAGAACGTTCTGGATCGAGGCACGTACGAATGAATTTTACTACTCCACACGTAGTAGTAGAATATTAGTGTGTGATAGCCCTTGTTTGGTTCCCAATTTCTCCCCAAATTTCACTATGCAAAAATAAGATTTCCCGTCACATCGAAATGTCGGCACATGTATGAAGTACTAAATGTAGATAAAATTAAAAACTAATTACACAGTTTTGTTGTACTTTGCGAGACGAACATTTTGAGCCTAATTAGTCAAAGTTTAGACAATTTTTACCAAATAAAAACAAAAATTGCTACGGTACGATGTGACAAGTACTATGCCAAGTTGGGTGCCCCAACTTTGGCAACTAAACACGGGCATAGATGCAGGGCACGACGCACTCTATGGTAGGGTCCCAGTAGCACTTCACCAGGTCAACCTCCACGCAGTTGATGTACTTGGCGCCGGCAGTAGCGATGCCGCGAACGATGATGCCGCCAATGGCGCCAAGGACAAGCTCCGCCGCCGCTCCGCCTCCTGCCAGAGGCGCTGCAGGTCCGGTCGTCGTTGCCGCCGTTGCACTCCACCATCGCGTCCTCGACGCAGGCGAGCGTGGGATCCGCGAAGCACCTGGAGAAGCGCATCTCCAGTCACCCGATGTAGCCGTCGCCGACGACGACGTGGGTGATGCCCCGCGCCAAGCTCCCGAGCCCCGCGTACATTTGACACGTCCAGACAAACGGTGGCAGAAAAAGCCAAACGCCCCGTCCCTGTGTTGCAGCAGCCGCAACAGAGAAACAGTCAAACCGCTTCAGAGGCCGCCGCGCGTGAGAACGCCAACTGCCGCGGGCCCACAGCTTCGTCGGGAAGCTTCGGGCCGGGGCACACAGCACCGCCCGCCTGGTGCCGGGACGGGCACGGGCCCCGCCACAGGAGAGGATCGCGCGGGGCCGGCGGCCGGTGGGAACGCGGGGCGAGGGCGGGACAGCGACGGAGCGAGGGACGAACCTGGACAACGCAGATCACACTAGTCTGGGTTCTTGTACAGTGAACAGTAGTATTATTATGTTCACACGCTTGACGCCCCGTTGGGCCCGCTTGATACGGTTGGCACCTTACGCTACAGGATATACAGCCTGGTCGTTTGGGCTGATCTGGTTGGCTGTATTTTTTTTTTTTGAGAAAAACACTGCTAGCTAGCTGGCTGATTTGACTGATAATCTCAAGCGAACAGACTTATAGCTAGAGGAGGGTTAAGTCTTGCAATGGGCTGATTAGCCCAACTAGTTGCACTGATCTGGGTTTACATGTGCACGGCACCAACTAGTTGAATCTGCTGAATGCTCCAGGTCAAGGTCAGCCTCCCAGTCCCAGGCATTCGGAGCCATGCAAACGTCTCAACCTGGCCGTGCAGTTCTTAGCCATCAGCGCTGACCATTACACACATAAAAGCCAGCGCCCGCCAATAGCCTGATTTTTTACTTGGCTGGTCAAAGGGCTAACTGCGTGGCATGGGACGGGTGCCGGGGTCGGTCTCCTCCCTTGCTTTGGCGCTCGGCTCGCCGCTCACGGGCGCAAAGCGACGACGCGCACGGGCGGAAGCCCCAGCGCCCGGCCCCGGCCCGTCGCAAGTAGCAGGGCGGCCGCCGCCGCCACTCGCATTGCCGTGTCCGTGTGCCTGCTTTTTTGTCGCTGTCACCTGATATTTACCCCAATCATTCGACAAGTGCTGCAACCAGCAATACGCTTCACCGCGTACCGTAGTACGGTCTAATATAAATTTACTAGTAGAATATTTGTGATGCAGCCACTTTTGAACAGTGCAGGCATGATTGATACCTTGATGGTTGCTCCTACGAGTCCTAGGGACTGGTTTAGTTCCCAAATTTTTTTTTCCCTCCATCCATCACATCGAATATTTGGACACATGTATGGCTTACTAAATATAGACGAAAAAAACTAATTGCACAGTTCTCGGGTAAATCGCGAGACGAATCTTTTAAGTCTAATTAGTCCATGAAAAGCCTTAAGTGCTACAGTAACCAGCATGTGCTAATGACGGATTAATTAGTGTCATTAGATTCGTCTCGCAGTTTCCTAACGGGTTCTGTAATTTTTTTATTAGTATTCAAAAATTCCTCCCGACATTCTTCTGACACATCCGATGTGACACCCAAAAATTCTCATTTCGCGAACTAAACGTAACTTAGCCCTTGTTTAGTTTTCAATTTCTACCTCCAAATTTCACTATGCAAAAAGAAGATTCCCATCACATCAAAATGACGGTACATGCATGAAGTACTAAATGTAGATAAAATTAAAAACTAATTACACATTTTTGTTGTACTTTGCGAGACGAACATTTTAAGCCTAATTAATCAAAGTTTAAACAATTTTTACCAAATACAAACGAATTACTACAGTGCACGTGCCCGGATTCGGCAACTAAACACGGGCTTAGATTTCATCCGTGTACGTCCCCCCGTACATTTGCCACGTCGAGACAAAAGCTAGCAAAAAGCCAAAAAACCGCTTCAGGGGGCCGCCGAGTGTGAGGGCAGGACTGCACGAGGACTGGATGGGAACTACCACGGGCCCGCGTATCTCCGGCTTCGTCGGGAAGCTTCGGGCCAGGGCACCGCCCGCCCCCGCGGCCCCGCCTGGTGGTGCCGGGACGGGCACGGCCCCCTGTGCAGTGGCCGGTATGGTTGCAAGCGGGCCTGTCTGTAGGCGCCCACCACGCCACCGCATCACCTGCCTCCATAATCTGCTTGCTCTGCAGGACCTGTCAGCTCTTGCTTTGCTAATCGCCACCTCCTGTTAGGCTTTGCAGTAATAAACAAGGGGACCTGCAGGTGCCTGCAGGAGCCTGCATGCCAGCCACACATTCCCCAGACTGATTTCCCAATTTAAATTCTCCAAACAACCTCGCGTATCTTCTTGCTCACCGTACCCGATCCTGGACGCCGCGTCGTCACCCACCATAGTACAACTTTGTCCCCGTCGGCGAGGGCGTGCCGTCGCTCGACCTCGTCCCATCTAGCAGCGATATGGATTTCCTTGGTGTGCTGCTGTGTATGAACGACTGCCTGCAAGAGCTGTTCCAGGGCATCAGGCTCAGCGGCCTCGAGGAGGCCAAGTACACGGCCATGGACGACGAGACGCGCAGTCACAGCCATGGCCATGGACGACGAGAGGCGCAGCCACGCCGCAAGGCAAGACACGGCCGGGGTGAAGCGTGGCGAGGCGGGACACGGCCAGGGTGAAGCACGCCGAATTGGGATGCAAGCAGGCGCGGGCTAACCTACAAGCCTGCGATGCCACGACGGCGAGGATGCGGAGGGAGAGCCAGATGTCATCGCGGAGTAGGCATGAGTGGATGGCAGCGTAGTCCATACGATGACGCCCTGACGGACGCTAGCGGATGCTTGCAGGCCAATGCAGGGGCTAGTGAGGGATGCAGGTGGCCTGCTTAAGACCACTAGGGCCTTGTTCACTTCCCCTCCTAACCCAAAATATTTCCTCTTTTATCCATCACATCAAATCTTTTGACGCACGTATGGAGCATTAAATGTAGGTAAAAAAGATAACTAATTGCATAGTTTGTCTGTAAATGTCGGGACGAATCTTTTGAGTCTAGTTAGTCCATAATTGGATAAATTTTCCCAAATAACAACGAAAGATGCTACAGTAACTTTTCAGCTACTTTTCGCGAAGTGAACACACCCTGCAGACTTAGCCGCACAAGCCCGCGTCATAGAAAGCAGGAACCCGCAGGAGCTGCTAAGCCTGTTTTTGCAGGCAGGCCTCACAGGCTTGCAGGTTAGCCCGCGCTTGCTTGCATCCCTAGTGGCCGGTGTGAACGCGGAGCGAGGGACGAACCTGGACAACGCACATCACACTAGTGTCATTTTCGTGTACTGTACGGTTAACAGTATTATTATGTTCACATGCTTGACGCGCCCGTTGGGCCTTGATACGGTTCGCACCTTACCCTATAGCTAGCTAGTGGCCCTACAATCCAGTGGCGGAGCTTGAAG
The DNA here is from genome assembly GCA_038087645.1 of Saccharum hybrid cultivar R570. Taxonomy (NCBI): domain Eukaryota; kingdom Viridiplantae; phylum Streptophyta; class Magnoliopsida; order Poales; family Poaceae; genus Saccharum; species Saccharum hybrid cultivar. The sequence goes on from JAQSUU010000810.1 coordinate 2,375,860, forward strand.
GAGATTCAAGAGGGGGCCAACAAAATTCTTGTTATATCTCTAGTGTGCAAATCTCTAAGACTCCCTAAGAGTTAACCATAAACACCATTAAGAAAAATCAATTGCCAAGGGGGGCCATGGCACACTTTGGCCTCTATGCAGCTCCGCCAGTGCTTCGATCCAAGTTCTGAGAGCAGAAGGGTTTAGTACTACTGATCTGGGTTACTTGTGCACGGCAGCAAGTAGTTGAATCTGCTGAACGCTTTTGCTCCAGAAACTCACCGCCAGGTCAAGGTCAGCCTCCCAGTCCCAGCCATTCGGAGCCATGCAAACGTCTCAACCTCGCCGTGCATTTCTCATCAGCGCTGACAATTACACACCCAAAGCCAGCCCCCGCCATTACCCTGATTTTATTTGGCTGGTCAAAGGGCTAACTGCGTGCGCGTGGCATGGGACGGGTGCCGGGTTTGGTCTCCTCCCTTGCTTTGGCGCTCGGCTCGCCGCTCACGGGTGCAAAGCGACGTCGCGCACGGGCGGAACCGGAGCTAGCATTGCCGTGTCCGTGTGCCTGCTTTTTGTTGCTGTCGCCTGATATTTACCCAATCATTCGGCATGATGGATGGATGCTCACTTGACATGATGTATGAAGGGATCTTTTACTTTTTTAAATTTAAAGAAAAAAAGTCAATAATAATAGAAAATAAACTGCACAGCACTCGCACCAAATCGACATGTCAGATTGGCAATGTGTGTTGAATTTCGGCCCGGCCCAAAGACAGTGGGCTGCGAATGTCTAACTCTTTCTGATAACTTATCCGCTGTCTGTGCATGTCTAAATTTCTTTCAATGGCGCGCAGGGGCTGGTGATCCTGATGGTGCAGGCGCGGACGCCGTCGCTCATGCCGCCGCAGTGCGCCGCCAAGCCGGCACCGTGCGAGCCCGTGTCGGGCGCGAAGAAGGCGATGCTGTTCGCGGGGCTGTACCTGACGGCGCTGGGCGTGGGCGGGATCAAGGGCTCGCTGCCCTCCCACGGCGCGGAGCAGTTCGACGAGCACGCGCCGCGGGGCCGCAAGGGCCGCTCCACCTTCTTCAACTACTTCGTCTTCTGCCTCTCCTGCGGCGCCCTCGTCGCCGTCACCTTCGCCGTCTGGGTCGAGGACAACAAGGGCTGGCAGTGGGGGTTCGGCATCTCCACCATCGCCATCCTGCTCTCCATCCCGGTCTTCGTCGCGGGCTCCAGGCTGTACCGGAACAAGGTGCCCACGGGGAGCCCGCTCACCACCATCGCCAAGGTCCTCGTCGCCGCCGCGCTCGCGCGTCGCAGCGGCGGATGTGGATACGCGCAGAGCGCCATCAGCAACGGCGCCGTCATCGACCGCGCCCCCAGCCCCACGGGGAGCACCGACATGAAGGAGTACTGCGGCAAGCCCGTCGGGGACATGAACATGATGAAGGACGCTGCTGCGACCGTGGCAGCGTCGGCCGCCAACGCCGAGCCGTCCCACGAGCTCGCGTTCCTGAACCGCGCCGTGCAGTGCCAGCCGCCGCGGCACGGCCGCCTGGCGTGCACGGTGCAGGAGGTTGAGGACGTCAAGATCGTGCTCATGGTGCTGCCCATCTTCTTCTCCACCATCATGCTCAACTGCTGCCTGGCGCAGCTGTCCACCTTCTCCGTCGAGCAGGCGGCCACCATGGACACGCGCGTCGGCAGCCTCACCGTGCCCCCCGCGTCGCTCCCCGTGTTCCCGGTCACCTTCATCATCATCCTCGCGCCCGTCTACGACCACGTCATCGTCCCGTTCGCTCGCCGCGTCACGGGGACCGAGATGGGCATCACGCACCTCCAGCGGATCGGCACCGGGCTGGTGCTGTCCATCGTCGCCATGGCCGTGGCCGCCGTCGTCGAGGTGAAGCGCAAGAACGTGGCGGCCAGCAACGGGATGCTGGACTCGGCGAAGCCGCTGCCCATCACCTTCTTCTGGATCGCGTTCCAGTACCTGTTCCTGGGGTCCGCGGACCTCTTCACGCTGGCGGGGCTACTCGAGTTCTTCTTCAGCGAGGCGCCGGCGCGGATGAGATCGCTGGCGACGTCGCTGTCGTGGGCGTCGCTGGCGCTCGGGTACTACCTCAGCTCCGTGCTGGTGTCCATCGTGAACAGCGCGACAGGGCGCGGCGACCACCGGCCGTGGCTGCAGGGTGCTAGCCTGAACCACTACCACCTCGAGAGGTTCTACTGGGTCATGTGCGTGCTCAGCACCCTCAACTACCTCTTCTTCCTCTTCTTGGCCATCAGGTACAAGTACAGAAACGCGGGGGTCATCAAAGGGTAATCGGCGTTGCCATTAATCGCCGTGGTGGTGAGCAATGGTGGCTGCAACTGTTTATATAGGTGGCAAGCAAGAGGGTTGAAGAAAATGTAGGTTAATTTCTGCAGGATGTGGGGGAATGGGGGTGGTTTATGAAGCTGTAATGGATTTGGTTGATTGGTTCAACAAGTAAATCAACAAGAGGTAGGGCTCAGTGAACCGGATGTCCATATGTCTGACTTAATCAGGTACAAAAAGTAATTCTATTTGCCATTTACAAATGTCAAAGCAAAAAAGGGAAATGCTAACTGAAAAAACCCGCAGGCGTTAACATGCCTCTTGCGTTAGAAAATGGCCAAAGCTTAGTGTTAGATTTGAAACTTATGCCTCTCGTTCCCGCCGGTCGGGTGCAGGTGCAAGCTTCTAATTTACCAAACAAAATATTGTTCAAACATTTCTAATTTAATGGATTCATGAATTGGTAAGTCCATAAAAATATATTTGGTAAAAAAACAATGTTGAATCATCAAAGAATTAGTTGTTATCGAAAAATTATTCATTGAGAAAAATGTTGTAGGAAATATTTACCAAATAAGATGTTGGGCATATGTTTCTTATGAAAAAAAATGTTAATTTGGCAATTATGTTGAGTCAACAAACTATTTGGTGATTTTGAGATCAATAAATTTCCAACAAAGTTAATAAATAAACATGCCAAACCAATATTTCCTACAAAAAACAGGCCAAACTTTTCGTGTTAAAATGGTTGTGAAACATTTCATTTGATAATGTTTCTAAAACATTGCTCATGAAAAAGTTCAATTGGCATGCAACTAATACAAATGTTGGATCTAGCACTTTTTGCGAAGGGTAGAGAATTATATTCAAACTCGGTATGGTACATCCCAAATTACATGTGAAAAAAAATCTAAAATAAAAAAGGAAAACTATTCTATCCTAGTTTTCCATCAACCTTTTTTCTAGTGGCTTTGTACGATCCAGTCCATGGCTCCATGCAGATAAATAGAGTACCATCGAAAACTGAAGCCAAAGTATATTCCTCAATTAAGCAGATCCTTGGACCAACTCCAAAATATTAGACATTTAATTTGATAAAAGAACTTCGGCGTGGTTGAATCTTTGTCTAAAACATGGGATGCAAATTCATTAACTCCAACTCTTGATCCATCAAGTTGGACGCTTAATTCTTCTCTGTGGCCATCGACAATGAGGTCAACGATTCAGAGCAATGTCTATGTGTGAAGTGCCTATGAGCACCCTTGCGCTTGCGGATAGTAACCACAAACTAAATTCGTGTTGATGAAATTGACTCCCGCAATGGCGATACTGTCATGGCCATCGCTGAAGTCCTCATTGGTAAAGGTTAAACATCAATGAATAAAATTTGCCAGTAGATTTATGGGTCCCCTCTCCTTGTCACTGACAGTCTCACAGAGGAAGAAGAAGAGGGCCCTAGATGCCTAGAAGGTAGTGGTAGCTTTGTTGACCTATGTTAAATTAACTTTGACTATCAAATGTTAAATATACAAAATTATTGTGTCAACACACTTACAAAAAGAAATATAAATCTAAAAGAAAGATTTAGTCAACATTTATCAGACGGGATGTTGCACATGTTGCAATGGCTACACACGTATGTTTCAAGTGTATGTTGCAAATGTTTCATCTGTATCAGACGTATGTTGCAAGTGTTTCATTATGTTGCAACTGTTTCATCTGGATGTTGTATAAATTTGCAATGGCTTTCAAGTGTTTCCAGGGGTTTTACAAGTGTTTCAAACATATGTTGCAAGTGTTACAACTTTTTCGGACGTATGTTGTAAGTGTTTTATCTAGATGTTGCAAAAGTAGATCTGGTGTTGCATATGTTGCAAAGGACCCACCTGCAGCAACTGCTAGGGCGCTATCGAGCGGGCGCAGCGCGTGAGAAACCAAGCGCAGGCGTGGGCCCCACGTGGTGGGGCGCGTGAAAAACAGGCGGCGCGGGCTCCATTTCTCTTGCGAGCACGGTACTATCCGACGCCAGCGCTCCGGATCAGGCATCTAGGCGCTAGCAAGTTCGAAAAAAGAAAAAAGACCTCTAAGCTAGGTAGGTGAAAGTGTAGGGGGTTACACTAACACTTCGTGGAAGAAGAAAAAACAAAGATAAATGTTTTTTGACCAATCAATCAAAATTCTAATACAATAAAATCTTTTTTAATGATTAATTATTTCCTACTAGTATATTACCCGTGCTAACGCTACAACGGCATCTATCAATGCAATCAAACAACCAATGAATACTTTTAGTAATCAAGCATAGATTGAGAAAATATTTATAATTGATGCAAGCATTATATATTTTTATTGAGGATATGGCATGTAAATTTATATTGGTTTATTACATAGTAGATATATAGTTCACCACAATACAAGTGAAGCAGGAAATGTTGTATATACACCTGAGCTAGGATGATTGGGCCTCCCTATACTATGATGTGTTAGCATCCTTCATCTTGTTGACACTTGAGGGCGGTGAAGGTCTCCATCTCGTCCTGCCACACAGAAACAAGAAAAAGGATTCACTGAATTTTAGTTTATATCAACCACTCGCAATAAAAATGCACGGTGATGGCTGAAAACAATATCCATTATTATGCACGAGCTAGTGAAACAAAGAGCGCAGTTATCTTCTAAACCAGGCATTGATCAGAACCAATAAACCAAAGTTATTCCATATTAACAATCCTACAAATTTTCAGAGTGTTAGAAAAAATTCAGAGATTGAACAACCATAATTTGCTGAAGAAAAATGTATAGCAATTAACTGAAACTTGCATTGATGGCATACACATGGAGACCAAAGGGCGCGCTGTTCGCATGACTGGACTGTTGTAAGCTATGACAACATCTGGCAAAAATTCAGCAAGGAAAAGCAGATACATGTTCACTTGATCATGCAAAGTAAATAAACAAAAACCTCAATTATAGCTAATGATTACTTGAATAGTGTATTTACTATAGCACGAAAGTGACACTTCACAAATTTAAGCCATGCTGTTGCACCATCGAACTGTAGTAGAACATGTGCTCTGAACTACAAGAATACTGAAACTGCAAAGCTATTAAGCCACTATCTAAAAATGAAACAGAAAAACAGCTGCTACTGAAATGCTCAACAACAAAGCATCAGCTTGATCTGTTGTTTGTGAGGTAGCTATTGTAGACACAAAAGACTAAAACTGTAGAACTGAATTATGAAAACAGAGCAAGGAAACAAAGGAGATCAATATTCAGAGATATGCAAAGAATGGTTAATGAAGCATGAAGATGACACTTCAGAACCTGAATATTCATGGCACGCTGAACTGCTCTGTTTTTTTTTGTGAGACTTCACTTGTTCCTGGATAGATGATGTGCTTTTGTCGTCCTGCAAAAGAGAGAAGCCAAGCTCGAGCTGTACTGGAAATAGGCTACAGAGAAAAACGATCGAACTGACAAGCAAGCTGGGCAGTGGCTGTTTTCTGTAAACTGCCGAACAACAGAACAGAGACAATGAAAGGAGGAGCTTTGGACTGAAACACCTCAAAAACAAGCGACGAGCTCTCAAAAAGGACCAAATCAAGACGGATTGGCAAGAAATCCGAGCCACAACAGTACCAACTCACAGCGATTTAATTCAACAAAAAGATCACAAAAAGATAGACATTTGAGCACAAATTTCACAGAAATCCAGAGACCCTAGTGAAAGGGGAAACTTCGCTTCTCTCTTCAGCACAGAGTAAAGGCAAGACAAAAAGATCAGTTTTCATCATGGATACAAAGTCTGGAATAATCAGTTGTCTGAATCTGATTTTTTTTTGTTTCTTAAGTTACCTGTTCTGTTTTGGTCCCTTTATGTGTCTCCCTGTTTCTCGTCTCTTTTAGGTTTCATCTCTAGCCTACCCTAACTTGCTTGGGACAAAAGGCTATGTTGTTGTTCTTAAGTTACTTGTTCATTCCCTTCCCTTCCCTTCTCTTTCCTTTTTGTTACTACTTTTGTTTAAGTTTAATAAATTGTTGTAGGGGCTCCGGCCCCTCCAGATTCCTCAAAAAAAGCGGAAACTTCGTTAAAATCTCAAATGTGAGGTGCTCACGAGAAGATTGGATAAATTGATCACTATGATGTATTCTCTCAAGTCATAGCACCAATATCCCTCAAGGAATCCATCCTGAAAATACCTTCAAAAAGGCTCTGAAAATACAGAAAAAGAAAAACCCGTGCCAATAGTAAGAGAGGGAGATGGAGCATGAGATCTGGGGGAGGAGCGTCTGCAGTGACGGCTGGAGCCTGGCCCGATGCTCGGCCCCCTCGCGCGGCCCTAAGCCCGCGTGTGGCGGCTAGCCCCGCGCAGCCCCCTGTGCCAGCGGCCGGTGGCCCGGCGGCAGGAGGCCTCGCGATGCTCGACTCCCATTGTGGCGGTGGCCCCTCCCACCGGCGGCGGCGACTCCCTGGTGTTGAGCGTGGGGGGGGGGAGAAGAGGAGTCGGCGAGGTGGATCGAGGTTCCGCGGTCGCTCCAGCGAAGAGAGACGAACAACCTGAGGGGTCGAACCCTGGCTGCGGGGGTGCAGACATGGGAGATGGGAGGGACGAGGAGGATGACACACACAATGTTGACCGTTCGATTTGAGTGAGTAAGAAGAGTTAGAAGCAATCTAGACAATTTATTTTTAAGGTTAGGTACAATTTTTTTGGGTGAATGGATGGGAATTATCTCAGTTGGAGGAGGTTTTGTGGGGTGGATTTAGCAATGAGAATAATGATTTAGTAGGGTAGATAGATCTATCTCTAATAATAAAAAGACAAAATTTTAGATTTTAGGTTATTTTTTCGTCCAGCCCATTTAATTTGGCCCAACAATCGGCCCACTGGTTTGAGCTCACTTGCCTCAGCCTAGGTTAAGTCACTACTGTACTAAAAAAATTGCTCCCCAGTCCGCACCACTGCTCGCTTGTCTTCCCGCGCCGCCGCTACATCGGGGAGGTCGCTCGTCTCCCCGCCCCACCGCTGGTTTGTTTCACACAGCACCGCCGCTACCTCAGTCCAGCGTGCAGAGCCGCCGCCGTTTTCTTCTCGAAGAACTCGGCGTCGCCGCCGCTGTGGCCGTCGTTCATGGCCTCGGGTTCATATCCCCGCACAGCTGTTGCTTCGTTCCAGCGTGCAGCGCTGTCGTCGCCGCGTTCTTTCGAGAAGCGTTGACGAAGCAGGCCGCGGTGGCCCTCGTTCATTGCTTCGTCAACGCTTCATAGGGAATCAGAATCGGAGTTGGGTACGAACACAGGGAATCAGAATCGGAGTTGGATATGAACACACCAGCTCGGATCCTGAAAAAAAATCTGAATTCAATCGAAATAAGGAAAGGAAAAACCGATATCCAATGAACGAAGAAACCGGCTCGTATGGAAAAAAAAAAAGAATCCATGGCGAGTTGGACATGAACTCCACGTTTGACGCATACTTCTTTAATTTCCCTGGCGACAACACGGCCAGGCCCACGCGGGCTAGCATCTTTGACGCCATCGACGCCGCCATCTGAGTAGCCACTGTTGACCACCCAGACGCCCTCCACGCGCACCGTGACGCCATCGCCGAGCGCCTCAACCCCGTGCTTATCGCGCTTCCTGCACCGGAGGCGCCGGGGCACCCTACCCGGGGCCAGCCGCCGCTCCTCCCCGAGGGCGCCTGTAACGTGCCCAGCATCTGCAGCTCCGACCGCGCTGAGGTCGTCAACAATGACAGCAGCGCCGCGCCACGGAACAAGAGTGATGACAATATGGTCGCCAAGGCGTTCCATGTCAAGGCGGCTCTCTCCAATGCCCAAGAGAAGGTTCCTCCATTGCTTCCCTATTTGTCGATTCTGTTTCTGATTTGTCGATGTTGGCATTAACTGCTTCTGATCGATTTTTGTTGTGTGTTCGACTCTCCTGCAGTCAGAGGCCGAGTTGCTAGAGCTTCTGGGGTGGCTGGGGCAACTGGAATTCACGGTGGACGCCATCAGGGTGCCGTGATGAAAGTGAACCACCGCTTCATGTGCTTGATAACTCTTACCAGGTAGCGTAACCGTGCGTTGCTACGGGACAACAAAATTTTTGTACTAAAAACACACGGATCGCACAACAAATTATATTGCAACCCTACTATTTACAATACAACAAAATATATATTCTAACCTCTAAATTTGTTTTTGACAAAATTAATCTGCAGTTTGTTGAAAGATTACAAAGATGTCAGCCACCATGTACCCTCTAGCTATCAGATTTTTCGCCATCCCTTGCCACAGCGTACTTAGTTTCATGAGTGTGCATGTGCCGACTCGTGGAGTCTCTATTTTGCATGTCCAGTTCTTAGCTTAAGTTGTGCCTTGCACTCAGGTCCATCTCCACCACTCAACTGTCAATACGCATTTGAAACTGGGAACAAATCCCACTATCAAAAGGATTCAATAATACTGAAGAAAATGGGAACAAATGTCAGCATGCTATGCAATGTAACTTCTGTTTTGCCAACATAAAGAAACTTATCTGCGTGCTAAAGGATCACAGGTTCACAGTGTACAATGCCAGAAGAGCATCCTTACCAGGTTTCAAGTCTCTATATATTATGCCATTGGCATGTAAACAGTCCATTGCACAGTTAATTGCAGTGTGTGATGTGTGTATCTAGTTGGCTAGGCCAAGCAGTTCAGATAAGTTTTCAGTGACATTCCTGGTAGTAGCTCAATAACAATCACCATCAATGGTCCCTTCCCAGCTCCAATGAACTGCATGAGTGCATAAACAGTTGTGAGAAGGTCCCCAAAAAAAATGACAATCTATGTAGCCACACAAGCATGTCATTCAGACCAGGAAGTACCTTGACAAGATTCTCATGTTTCACTTTACACATTATATTTACTTCTCGAATGAAACAGGCTTCAAGTGTTGCTTTTTCTTCAGGAGTACTTCCACTGTTAAGAACCTGTAGCTACAATTTGATCACCATACCTATTCGGAGATACAAGGAATACAGGACTACTGAATATGACTTAAGCATACTAAAAGGCAAATGAAAATAAACTACAACAACTAATGCAGATACTTGAAATTCAGTCCAATAAAGTAGCCACATACATGTGAAAAATTAGGCGCGAGTATGCATGCCTCAAAAGTATCGTTACTTCCCCTTGTGGACCTTTCTAGTTTGTTCCCAACGAACATCAACTTAGGATCAACAAGCAGCTCCCTATCTTCAAGACACCAGATATCAAAGTAATTAGATTCTACAAAGAATTGGGCATTAGAAGAAATAGAGCAATATTATTATTATAATATAATCTGTAAATAAAAAGGCAAACCATAAGGCAGTTGTACAATAAACGCTATGTTCAGTTCATATTCAGATCAGAGGAAAACCGAAAATATTTACCAAGCATGGTTGCTTCAGACATATATTAGTGGAGAAAACTGAACTTGAACCACAACTTAACTTTGAGAGTCAATGCCAATAGATTTCGATGATTGGCTTTAGGACATTAGTAGTTTAAGCAGTACTGGAGCACTACTGTCAAGAATATCGCAAATGTCAGCGAAGTCATCATCGTGCCATCCAAACCAAGCATCCATCCTAGCATATTCAGATGTGGCCGTTACTGATCTACCAGCAAGCAGCGGAATTTATTGAGCACAAGAACTTACTTATTCTACATTCGATTATTTTTTTCATAGTTGCTTTGGCAGCTGGTTGTGCTAAGCATCAAGCATCACTGTATGAATGGCAACCATTGACTCATCCTGTAAAATTGCAACAATTCTGGACAAGCCAAGGAAAAAAAAAACATCTTAGTTAACAGATAGTCTCTGATAGCCTGATTCCACCTTTTCGGATTTGCTCATTCTAAAAACAAAACATCTCTAAAAAAATTTTAACTGGAAATTCTCTAGATGTTAGTTTTAGTTATTTTGTTTTTTAGATGAAATATGGCAAAACACTATGCAGTATTCATAGTTTCTGAATTAGTTAAAACCAACTCGGATTTAGGGAGGCAATCAAAGAGATGGTCTAGAAATGAGTGCCTTACATCCTCTTTAATCTTCAGAACAATCCAAGCTAAGAAGTTGTTGAAATGACTCAGTTCCCTCGCTACTCCTGAAGCAATGGATGTCTTGTAACGGAGACTCCTACATATAGCAATCTCAGCCTAAAGTTAAAAAACAACATTTACACATAAATAGTGATGGTGACAAAAAATGATTCATTCGTTCCAACAATAATAATCTAAAAAAGATTCCAGTAATGTATCGACACGGTAACTAATCTATCTGAGCAAATCAAATCTTGCCAACCAAACATTTGGCTTTGACGCCAAAGAATTTTCAACGAACAGCTCAAACATTTTATAAATTAAAAGATATTGACATACAACTGAATTTACATGTAAGACCATACTTTGTAGAAAAGCGAATGTAGTTGAAACGTCCTACCTGCCAGAGGAAAACAAGGATCTGTGCATTAGAATCCTGTAGTATATTTGCTAATCCATTTCCGAGTAAAAAGCTTACTGTTAATAGAAACTCTACACTGAATAGCGACAAGCAGGACACAACTGACAGACTGATCTAACAAAATTTGCAGTTCTGACAAAAGCTCATTGGAAAAGAAATCTACATAGGCAAAAGATTTCGAGATGAACCTGAAAACAAACATTGCTTGCTCCTGCTAAGAAAAAAAAGAAAAACAAATCATTGTTACTAACCCTTAACAACAAAATTGGTTTTGCACTGTATCCCATGTAAGTGCTGAATTTTTTTCTGACTGATTGTAATGAGAATATGAGAGTAATGTCATAGCCCAGTGTTCGAAGTGTTCTTGTAGGAGCTCTAGTGCAAGGGACACCTGAGAAAATGACACTCATGGTTTGTTAATGATTTGTTTCTGATGACACTCATGGCGACTCTGCTACGAAATTCAATCCTTCGACGGTGGCAACTATTCAAATACTGGTCTTTATAGAGATTGTAGGCAAAAATGAAAAAGAAGATATCCGAACAAAATGAAGTGCTCGAACGTGGACCCAGAAGCCTTACCAACCAACAAGGAAATCTAAAAGCTCCAGATGATTTTCAATATACTGCACGCAGCAATATGTTTCATCAGCCTTCTGCCTAAGCAAAATGCACCAGCAGTGAACCAGATCTTTCCTTACCTGTAACCACAGAGGTAATAATCAGGCCTACACCCGATAAAAAAAACCAGTTAAACACATCGTTAAATTTTAAAAAGGTCATGAAGAAGATTAAAGGAGAGCTAACGTACTCCCCAACCCAAGGAAGGCAGATTCTGGACGACCTGCTCTTGATTTGGTTCTACTTCTCCATCACTAAAGATCAACACTCTCAACAAAGAGATATTTTTCTCGACCTCGCTCTTCCAGAGCCTAATAAGAAGGTGAATACCAATCAAGTAGTATTATAATAAATCACTTCGCTTTGAGGAGCATAGAACAAGGATAATAATCAATGGCATGCTGACATCACGGTAGAGGTAATATAAACAAACATACTATTGCACTTGACTCCTTGTAAATTCCAATGTTGTTCATGTCAACAAAAAAAAAACATGCAGTCCTACGAGAAATAATCTGATGGACTGGTTTCCTTAATATATACGTATTGTTGTTATCTTCAGCATAAGAGAGGACATCTAGAAGGCTGGAAGAAATAGAAATATGGACATGTGTCATAGAGAAACAGTAGCAAATGCAATTGCTCCTGTTTGTAGAAATTGAATTTCCCCTGCCTAAGTTTTGTTCATGTCCACTTGTCTAATCTTTGTAATGCGAAATTAAGGGGGATTTCAGCAAACACTCCCATCCAGTACTACATAAGCTTCCCTCCCCTCTAAGACATCATATGCAACCATATGTGGTTCAAAATTGAAAGGTACCTTAATTCTACTGGATTTCGGCAGATATAGCCAAATCACGCCAAGTATTGCATTTAAGTTTGCAATCACATGCACACTCTAGAAATTCAAAGAGATACATATACTACGTAATAAGGAGCACATCATGTAATTCATCCAAATGATAACTCACGACTCAGAACAACTTCTCACCTGGCTAGTGTGCGCACGGATTGCTTCTGCTTCTGCTGGATTCGCAAGGTTTTAGATTTACCAAACTATCCAATTGCTTCTGCTGGATTCGCAAGGTAGTTCATCCCTAAACCCTCCATCACTACAGAGCAAATCAACAAAACCAAGACCAACAGTAGGGGCGGATCCAGTAAAAGGACACAGTGGACATATGCACACTTGATACCTTTTGTAGAAAATCGAATTTGGTAGGCTTGATATTAGATCAGATATGAGTACACCAAATAGCTTAAGTTAGGGTTTGGGTCCTCGGTTTTGCACAGAAGAGAGAGCAGGGAAGGGATGGACATACCTGTTGGGTGCTCATCGTAACACCCTCGGTGTTACCGCGCAGAGTAACTCACCAAAGCATGTCATGAGCATCATGTCTAGGTGTTTTTGCATGTGTTGTAGTGCGTAGAACCATTTTAGTAACTTAAAATAATTAATAAAAATGTTAAATGGAAGGTGGCGTGATAGCCCTTGTTATATCAATTAAGGTTGCAAACTAATTTTTATTGAACAAAAATACTATAGGACATATATGTGAACCTTAAATAAAGTTTGTAGTGCGAACTTCGTAGGTGATAATGCAACGTTCGTCGTAGCAAGGTGTCATGGCTAGCTGATAGTTCTAGTAGCTCGAAGATTGAACTTGTAACAAAAATCAGCCCAAGACTTAGAGCGATTTTCAAGTCTGTAAACAGCTTGACGAGGCCATGTTCGGTGATTTGTTGTGCTTAAGTTTGTTAGTAGATTGTGTCGTGGCTTAGCCTTGGTAGCTAGCCCTAGATACCCTCTCGGGTATGGTATAGTTGGTTGAGCTTGAGTCAAGCTTGGTTAGTGGGTACACGCGCTTTAAAAATCGTGCACGATCTTTGTCTCAGTTGTCGGCCTCGGCGAGCGCGGTCACCTCGTGGGCCACCGATGCCGTGCGCTTGGCCGCACTGTCGCGCTGGGCTGGCCTGGTCCATCCTAGCCTGGTTGTGGCTGGCCACAGCCGGCCGCTGCCCCGTGCTGCCCGGCTGCCCTCCCCACGTTGCGCGTGTTGGGGTCAACTCAATATCGCGTCTGTGCTCTGGCCCAGCGCCATTGTTGGCTAGCTGACCGCCTACTCACGCACGCCACTCCCTCACCGCCGCGCACGTCCTGGTGTGTCCCCTCTGCGTGCGCTGCCTGGCCACGTCGGCCCCAGGCAGCCAACTTGGAGGTGACCCGAGCGCGGACTCCTTCCTCCCCCCCTCTGCCACCATGGCCGCTGGCCCGCGCGGTTCTGTTGTGGCATGGTGGAGCCACCTTGGCCCAATTTGTCTTGCGCGCCGCTTCGTAGGCCAGTGCCCAGCCACCTATCCCCACCTCGCCTCGCATCGCACGCCACCGAGCTCCAATTTGGAGTTTGCTCGGCACTGGGCCATTAAGGCCAAGCAGCGGCCGCGACCTCGGTTGCCCTCCACCCGTGCAGCTCGAGCCTAACAAAGCACACCGGCGGGTTCGCCTCCACCTACCCTACACCCTGCGCCCCTGCCCCGAACCCCTATCGCCCTCTAGCTTACGCTGACGCGACCGCACCGCCGCCGTACCCCCTCGGGCGCATGTGGCCGGCTCGTTCCAGGCAAGGTCCGGTTGACTTCGGGGTAAGTCACTGGAGCTCACCCGCCCCCCGTACCACTCTCTTAGCACCCCAGCTCATCGGAACACGGTCGTCACTATCGTAGGTTGCCCCCCGCCGTGGGGAGGCCGCCCTACCTCGCCTTCGACCTCCGAATCACTATCTGGTGCCGCGCGTCAACCTCGAGGTGAGCACCGGCCCCTAGCTAGGCTTGCACGGGCCTGAGCTGCTCGACGTAGTGGCTCCGTGCCGGCTGTGCGGCGCTGGCAAGCACGGGGAACTCAGAGGACCTCCCCGTTGCGAAGGAGAGTTAGTGTGGGGGTTAGATTGCTTAAGCGCTGACTAATGGAATCGTAGGTTTTGAAGTCACGGAATTACCGACTAACGCGAGGACGTTTTTGCAAAATGCACCAGCACGCGAGGGCTCCCCTGCGTGGGCCGCCTTGCATTTGTGGGCCGAGCCGCGCTGGCCACGAGCGCGCGCTGCGCGCGTTTTGGCCGTGCCTGCGTAGTCGTGGGCCGCGCCGGGCGACATTGCCTTTTTCTTTTCGTAAGTAAAAAGAAATAGCTTCCAATTTTAATTCTGAGCTGATCTTTGAAAATTTAGATCAATTCATATAGATGTCCAAAAATTATGAAGCCACTTCTGTTAGGTTCGCAAAAATGTGATCTATCAGGTGATAAAAGTAGTTTATGCCTATTTGTGTTGATGCTGGGAGATATTAAATCAATTGGAAATGGTTAACATTACTAGGGTAAGATTTATAGGAATTGTTGTGGCAAATTGGTAGTGTCTTGGATCATGAAATTTTTGCAGTAGCCTGGTGGTATTATCATGTGCTTGCTGTAGGTTCCGTAGCACTAGTCAAGACCGTTTTATGTGGTAGCTAAATAGCCGTTAAAACGAATGTAAATAAAAGTATAATATCGGCGGGTAAAATGAATACAAGTGTAAAACGAGTTGGATATCTTGCTTGATGGAGTTGACAGATGGCTTGTTACCTTAGTCATTA
This sequence comes from Saccharum hybrid cultivar R570, assembly GCA_038087645.1. NCBI lineage: Eukaryota > Viridiplantae > Streptophyta > Magnoliopsida > Poales > Poaceae > Saccharum > Saccharum hybrid cultivar. Next base: position 2,390,918 of record JAQSUU010000810.1, read on the forward strand.
GAGCTAGCTTTGTAGCTTAGCGTGTGCGTTGCATTTTAAGAGTTGTTGCCTTAATACGAAATGTTGCATCTTTATCGCATGCATGTAGAGAACGGCCTGGTGGAGCTCGGGACCGCTGACGATCAAGAGTACGAGGAGATCATCGAGGAGTACGAGGAGATTTTCGTGCCAGAGGAGTTCTAGGAGTCGGCCGTGACTGACACTGCTGACCTTGCACCTGCCCAAGGCAGGCCCCGATGCATGACCCATATTTTCGATAATTAGTATATATATGTGGTGTATTTACGTTACAGGAATTTTATGATACCTATATATATATATATATATATATATATATATATATATATATATATATATATATATATATATATATATATATATATATATATATATATAACGAGTCCTACTAGTGCAGGATCGCGTAGTGCTTTGCTTAGATTTATAGGTAGCATGGGTAACTTGTCGTTACTCACACCAGTGATTATTATTCTCATAAATCTAAAATGAAATGGTGGAAAGGAAATGGTGGCCGGGCAGGGATATGGTTTGGGTATTGGTGGGTGCAACAGGTTGTGTCCCACGGCCACGGTCATAGCTTGGTTGCACTATTTTTCCTATCCGTGTCGAGTAAGGACCGTTCGTTGCATGGACCGTGGTGAAGCCACAGACTTATTATCCCGAGCACATACTTGCTTATGAGAGCGGGAAGACTTGTTACTCTCTTGTCATGGGCTCTGGCTCTTTCCGGACAGACTGATTGGTGGCGGGACAGGTGGAGGTCTAAGCACCATAGTGAGGCTGGGCCTCAAGTGTGGGGGCTTGGAGTCCAAGTTTGGACGGAGACCTGGGACACTTGACAGGAGTGGAACGGGTTGGTCTCACTTGTGCCTGAGGTGCAAGCGAGACATGTATTTTTTGGGGTACCTAGCTGGGCACATTGATTCACGAATCGCCGTTTCTACGTGACGGTACTGCTTGACTACACTCTGGCACCGTAGTAAGAACTGGCACATGAAAGATGAAGAAATGGTTCTAATTGCTCAACCCTTGCTTGAATCTAGAACAGGTGTTTACATAGAATGTAGGGTAATGAATAAAACACGGCTACTAATAATCTTTGAACGCACTCTTAGTATTGCTTTCTACAAACAAGAAACCCACCGGCCATAAAGCTTATCATATTCCTTATGAGTCAGGAAATATATCCCGTAGTCGGGTAAGTCTTGCGAGTACATTATATACTTAGGGTTTATTTTACCCTTGTTGTAGGTGCACCTTGAGAAGTTAGGCCTTGTGTGGAGGATTCTTCTGGTGGGCATAGGCAGATCCTTATATCGTACCGCTAGATGTTTAATTATTTTCGCTGTTTAATTTGTCACACTCTGAACTCCAGTATTGTAATAAATGATTTTTGAGACTCTATGTTGTAAGAAATAGACTAAGTATCTTAAGCTTGTACTCATTATTGGATCCTGGATGTAAAATATGGATTGTTCGGGTTCTCCTGTTGGGTGTGCTCGACGGAACTGCTCGATTTAGCTCCCTTTCGGGGTACTTAGTGTCTAGTGGAAGACAAGGGCCTCCGAAAGCATGTTAAATCGGGCAGTTCTGCCACAGTTGGTACCAGAGCCAATAATAAGCTTGCGAGTTTAATCATCTTTTCCAAAAACTTAAAAATTTGACCAACAAAAGGTTTGTGAAAAATTGGATACGGTAAGGTTTACGTAAATAAGTATAAGCCCTAGCAATATAGTTTACCTAGGATAGTGGCACTGATTTATCTAACCATTTTCTACAGGTACACTAACTTACGTTGCGTAAGAAAGCGCTAGTGTTCGGAAGTGAGTGTACGACGTGCCAAAATTTCAAGCGAGTGCCGCTATATTCTAGCTTGAGTGATCGCTTAGGTCGATGCATGCATCATGATAAGAACACCTGTTAAGCAAAAACCCCCTTCACGTATAATTTTGGATAGTAATATGGTAAAATAAGAACTAAAAAGAAATGCTTCAACTATAATGAAGGCCTTATCATTTTCTAAGTCTCGTATTCTTAATCTGGAGGTGCCCCTAATGGTTAGTTCTTATCTGTTCTAGATGAACCTGAGGTCCAATCACGGAGGCATTAGGTCCGGTCAGGGAGCACCAGCACTGGAGCGGGCCATGACCCTAAGGGCCATGGTGAAAATGGTCGTGACGCTGGCCACAGGGAGAGCCACGAGGCCCCACTCTTGGCCCCTCTCCCTCCACCACCACCACCACCTCCAATGACTCCTGTGGAGATGATGGCGTAGGTGTTGGCTGCATGACGCGAGATAGCCCGTGCCCTGGAGATGATGGCATAGGCTATCGGTGGCCTCGCCCGTGGAGGCCCAGATGGCAATGACGGGAACGAGGGTGGTGCCCGTGGTATTGAGAGGCCCTGTTCCTATCAGGACTTCTTAAAGACTAACCCACCCACGTTCACGCCAACTGCGGAGCCTCTAGACGCGTAGCATTGGCTTCACGTGCTGGAGCAGAAGTTTCTGCTGCTCACGGTGACCGATGAGCAGAGGGTGCACTTTGCCGCACAACAGCTGTTGGGATCTGCTAGCGCATGGTGGGATACTTTCAGTGCCATGCAGCTGGTGGGTCATCCTATGACTTGGCAGGAGTTCACCACTGCCTTCTGAGAGTACTACATTCCTGTGGGTGTTTTGAACAGGAAACTCTCTGAGTTCTTGGACCTAAAGAAGGGAAGCATGACCGTGATTGAGTATGCCAATAAATTCAGCCATTTGTAATAGTATGCTGGAACTCATGTTGACACAGATGAGAAGAAGAGGGTCTGTTTCTACCATGGCCTCTCTTGCATTTTGCAGAAGGAGCTTTACACTGGGAACTATTAGACTTTTGGTACTTTGATGAATGCTGCCATTGCTATGGAAGGACTGCAGCGTGATACTAGGCTGAGTGGAAGCACAAGCGGGGAATTTCTGGGTCTTCTAGTCACCCGTAGGTGCAGAAGATGCATGTTGTCAAGAGGATGTCCTACCATTCTCTAGGTGGACAGCCGTCTCAGCAGCCCCAGTAGACTTGCTAGACACCGCCGACTCAGTACTGTGCACCTACTCAGTAGGTGCAGCAACCACAGGGGCAGCAATTTCCACCTCACCAGGGGCAGTTGGTCAAGTCTACTGCTTGTTTCAAGTGTGGCAAGGAAGGCCACTTTGCTCGGGAGAGTCCCGAGAACTGGTCTGCTCAGTATGCCCAGCCGTCTGCCAACTCTCGCTTGATCAAGAGGACGGTTATTAAGAAAAAAGTGCCAGTGAGTCACTCGGGACAGGTTAACTACACTGAGGCTGAGGAGATCCTGTAGAGTCAGCTGGTGATGGCTGGTATGTTTACCATCGACTCCCACCCAACATTTGTGTTGTTTGATTTTGGAGCATCGCATTCATTCATGAGCATGGGGTTTGCAGAAAGGCATAATATATCTATTATGGCTATCCCTAAGGCCTATAGAATCAGCACTCCGAGTGGGCAGATGCTTATAAACACTCGGACAGACACCGTCAGTCTAGTGCTAGCCACTCACACATACAGTCTCCGGTTCACAGTGTTGCCTAGGCATGGCATTGATGCGATACTGGGCATGAACTAGTTGAAGGTTTATGGGGTAGTTTTGGACCTTAAGCGGAGAGTGGTTGAGTTACGACTTCCTGCTTCTGAGGATAGAATGTCTCTCCTTATGCCTTCTGATTCTGCTTCACTAGTCATTACACATGTGGAAGCTTCTCCTGATCTTGCCTCCATTCCCGTGGTATGTGAGTTTCTAGATGTCTTTCCTGATGATCTGCCTGGGTTGCCACCAGATAGAGATGTGGAGTTCACCATTGAGTTAGAGCCTGGCACTGCTCCTATTTCATGGCGTCCTTACTGCATGGCCCCTAAAGAGTTAGCTGAAATGAAGAAACAATTAGAAGAATTATTGGACAAAGGATTCATCTGTCCTAGCTCCTCGCCATGGGGTTGTCTAGCCATTTTTGTGAAGAAGGATGATACTCTTCGCATGTGTGTAGATTACCGCCCTCTCAACGTGGTGACCATTAAGAACAAGTACCCTTTGCATCGTATTGATGCTTTGTTCGATCAGCTGGCTGGTGCAAAAGTGTTCTCAAAAATTGATCTTCGGTTGGGTTATCATCAGATAAAAATCCGACCACAAGATGTACCAAAGACAGCTTTCTCTACTAGGTATGGGCTATATGAGTACTTAGTCATGTCTTTCGGCCTCACCAACGCTCCTGCATTTTTTATGTATCTCATGAATTCAGTCTTTATGCCGGAGTTGGACAAGTTTGTGGTGGTATTCATTGATGATATCTTGATATATTCCAAAAATAAAGAAGAGCATGCACAACATATTCGTATTGTCCTGACCTAACTGCACGAGCACAAGCTGTACGCCAAGTTCAGCAAATATAAATTTTGGTTGGATCGAGTGCAGTTTTTGGGACATGTTTTAACCCCCAATGGTGTGTCTATAGATCCTAGCAAGGTACATGATGTGCTAGGTTGGAAGTCCCAGCATTAGTGCATCAGATCCGTCAGTTTCTTGGTCTTGCCGGTTACTATCGGCGCTTCATTCCTGATTTCTCTAAAATAGCTCACCCAATGACCAAGTTGCTTTAGAAGGATGCCAAGTTTGTGTGGAGTCTGGCCTATGAAGAAGCTTTTCAAGCTCTGAAAAAGTTTTTTTTACCTCTGCTCTTGTTCTCGCTCAACCTGACATTGAGAAGCTATTTGATGTTTATTGTGATGCCTCCAGAACTGGGCTTGGTTGTGTGCTTATGTAGGATGGGTGTGTGATAGCGTATGATTCACGCCAACTGAAAAAGCATGAGGTGAATTATCTGACCCATGATTTAGAGCTGGCTGCAGTGGTGTACGCTCTAAAGATTTGGAGACATTATCTGTTGGGGAACAAAGTGCATATTTTTACGGACCATAAGAGCCTCAGATATATTTTTACTCAACCCAAGTTAAATCTGAGGCAAAGGAGATGGCTTAAGCTGATCAAGGATTATAATGTAGAGGTCCATTACCATCTGGGAAAAGCCAATGTGGTGGCTGATGCATTGAGTCAAAAGTCGCATATGTCTGATGAAGGGCCTTTGCCCCTCTCGCACTCTGCAGTTCTAGCAAATATTGCTCTAGTCTCGGAGTTACTTGAGCAAATTGTTACTAAGCAAAGGGAGGATGAGTTGGAGATTCCCCATATCAAGAAGTTGATGGCTAAAGAGCGTGGTCCGTATTTCAACATTAACGAGCAAAGTGTGGCGAAGTACAAACACCGGTTAGTGGTTCCCAAGAGTGATGAGCTTAGAAGAAAAATTTTGGATGAAGCTCACCAATCCAAGTTGTCCATAAGTAACAAGATGTACCATGATTTGTGACAGATGTATTGGTGGCCAAATATGAAGCAGGACATCACCAAGTATATTGCAGAATGTTATATTTGTGGAAGAGTTAAGGCAGACCATCTGTGTACCCCAGGTTTTCTGCAGCCTTTGTCGATTCTGGTCTGAAAATAGGAGGATATTTCCATGGATTTTATTATAGGTTTACCCTGCACCGCCAAAGGATATGATTCTATTTGGGTCATTGTGGATCGTCTCACAAAGACTGCCTATTTTCTTCCAGTGGATGCAAGGTATACGACCACGTAGTATGCCAAGCTGTATTTTGATCGCATTGTGACCCTCCATGGAGTTTCTCTTACTATTGTTTCTGATCGTGGGTCAGTTTTCATGTCATGTTTTTGGACGCAACTCCAGAAATGTCTTAGTACTAGCCTTCTCAGAAGTTCAACTTATCATCCACAGACCGATGGTCAGACAAAAAGGGTAAATCATGTGCTTGAGGACATGTTGAGAGCTCGTGTCATCTCTTTTCTTGAGAAGTGGGATAAATGCTTGAAATTGGCTGAGTTTTTTTTTACAATAATAGCTATCAAGAAAGCATTCGGATGGCACCATTTAAAGCTTTATATGGCAAAAAAATGCAAGACACCACTCAACTGGGTTGAAGTAGGAGACCGTGGTTATTTTGGGCCTGACTTTATCTTGGAAGCAAGAGAGAAAATCTTAGAAGCAAGAGAGAAAGTTGGAATTATTTGAAGTCACTTGAAGGCAGCTCAGAATCGACAGAAAACATATGCAGACAAGAGAAGGAGGCCATTACAATTTGAAGCTGGTGACTATGTATATCTTAAGGTGTCTCCCATAAAAGGTGTGCATCATTTTGGTGTCCGTGGGAAATTAGCTCCTCACTATGTTGGACCTTACAAGATTTTGGCCTAGCGTGGTCCTATGGCTTATCGTATTCAACTCCCAGATATTTTATCAGCAGTCCACAATGTTTTCCATGTCTCCCAGTTGAAAAAGTGTTTGCGAGTTTCCAATGAGGCAGTAGAAATTGAAGGACTTCCTCTTCAACCAGATCTTTCTTACGTGGAGCATCCCGTAAAAATCTTGGATGAAAAGGAAAGAGTGACGAGGAACAATGTGGTGAAATTCTACAAAGTCCAGTGGCAACATCATTCAGAAGATGGAGCAACATGGGAACTCGAGTGCTATATTTTGAAGCACTACCCTCATCTCCTTCCTAGCTCCTAAAGGTAATGGTCGTAGATTGAAATTTATTTCCTACCTCTTTTCCACACTAGGCACAAGAAATCTCATGTCGAGATTTTCTTTTAGGGGGTAGAGCTGTAACACCCTCGGTGTTACCGTGTAGAGCAACTCACCAAAGCATGTCATGAGCATCATGTCTAGGTGTTTTTGCATGTGTTGTAGTGCGTAGAACCATTTTAGTAACTTAAAATAATTAATAAAAATGTAAAATGGAAGATGGCGCGATAGCCCTTGTTATATCAATTAAGGTTGCAAACTAATTTTTATTGAACAAAAAAACTATAGGACATATATGTGAACCTTAAATAAATTTTGTAGTGAGAACTTCGTAGGTGGTAATGCAATGTTCGTCGTAGCAAGGTGTCATGGCTAGCTGATAGTTCTAGTAGCTTGAAGATTGAACTTGTAACAAAAATCAGCCCAAGACTTAGAGCGATTTTCAAGTCTATAAACAGCTTGACGAGGCCATGTTTGGGGATTTGTTGTGCTTAAGTTTGTTAGTAGATTGTGTCATGGCTTAGCCTTGGTAGCTAGCCCTAGATACCCTCTCGGGTATGGTATAGTTGGTTGAGCTTAAGTCAAGCTTGGTTAGTGGGTACACGTGCTTTAAAAATCGTGCACGATCTTTGTCTCGAATTGTCGGCCTCGACGAGCGCGGTCACCCCATGGGCCACCGATGCCGTGCACTTGGCCACACTGCCATGCTGGGCTGGCCCAGTCTGTCCTAGCCTGGCCATGGTCGGCCGCAGCCGGCCGTTGCCCTATGCTGCTCCGCTGCCCTCCCCACGTTGCGTGCGTCAGGGTCAACTCGATGTCGTGTCTGTGCTCTGGCCCAGCTCCGCTGTTGGCCAGCCTACTGCCTGCTCGTGCACGCCAGTCCCCCACCACCACGCACGTCCTGGTGTGTCCCCTTAGCGCACGCCGCCCGACCGCATCAGCCCCAGGCTGCCAACTCGGAGGTGACCCGAGCACGGACTCCTTCCTCCCCCCTCTGCCACCATGGCCACCGGCCCGTGTGGTTCTGTTGTGGCATGGTGGAGCCACCTTGGCCCAATTCATCCTGTGCGCCGCTTCGCAGGCCAGTGCCCAGCCACCTATCCCCCACCTCGCCTCGCATCGCACGCCACCGAGCTCCAATTTGGAGTTTGCTTGGCACCGGGCCATTAAGGCCAAGCAGTGGCCACGACCTCGGTTGCCCTCCACCCATGCAGCTCGAGCCTAACCAAGCACACCGACGGGTTCGCCTCCACCTACCCTGTGCCCTGTGCCCCTGCCCCAAACCCCTATCGCCCTCTAGCTTCCGCTGACGCGACCGCACCGCTGCAGTGCGCCGCCATACCCCCTCGGGCGCACGTGGCCGACTCATTCCAGGCAAGCTCCGGTCGAGCCATTGCTTCGGCCGACTTCGGGGTAAGTCACTGGAGCTCACCCGCCCCTGCTACCACTCTCTTAGCACCCTAGCTCACCGAAACACGGCCGTCACCGTCACAGGTTGCCCGCCGCCGTGGGGAGGCCGCCCTACCTTGCCTCCGACCTTCGAATCACTGTCCGGTGTCGTGCGTCAACCTCGAGGTGAGCACAGGCCCCCTAGCTAGGCTTGCGCGGGCCCGAGCTGCCTGGCGTAGCGGCTCCATGCCGGACGTGCAGCGCCGGCGAGCGCGGAGAACTCGGAGGACCTCCCCGTTGCGAAGGAGAGTTAGTGCGGGGGTTAGATTGCTTAAGCGCTGACTAATGGAATAGTGGGTTTTGAAGTCGCGGTATTACCGACTAACGCGAGGACATTTTTGCAAAGCGTGCTAGCACGCGCGGGCTCCCCCGCATGGGCCGCCTCGCGTTCGTGGGCCGAGCCGAGCTGGCCACGGGCACGCGCGCTGCGCGCGTTTGGGCCGCGCCGAGCGATATTGCCTTTTTTTCGTAAGTAAAAAAGAAATAGCTTTCAATTTCAATTCTGAGCTGATCTTTGAAAATTTAGATCAATTCACATAGATGTCCAAAAATTGTGAAACCACTTCTGTTAGGTTCGCAAAAATGTGATCTATCGGGTGATAAAAGTAGTTTATGCCTATCTGTGTTGATGCTGAGAGATATTAAATCAATTGGAAATGCTTAACATTACTAGGGTAAGATTTGTAGGAATTGTTGTGGCAAATTGGTAGTGTCTTGGATCATGAAATTTTCGCAGTAGCCTGGTGGTATTATCATGTGGTGGTATTATCATGTGGTTGTTGTAGGTTCCGTAGCACTAGTCGAGACCATTTTATGTGGTAGCTAAATAGCTGTTAAAACGAATGTAAATAAAAAACACAATATCGGCGAGTAAAATGAATGCAACTGTAAAACGAGGTGGATATCTTGCTTGATGGAGTTGATAGATGGCCTGTTACCTTAGCCATTAGAGCTAGCTTTGTAGCTTAGCGTGTGCGTTGCATTTTAAGAGTTACTGTTGCCTTAATACTAAATGTTGCATCTTTATCGCATGCATGTAGAGAACGACCTGGTGGAGTTCGGGTCCGCTGACGATCAGGAGTACGAAGAGATCATTGAGGAGTACGAGGAGGAGATCTTCATGTCGGAGGTGTTCCAGGAGCTGCCCGTGACTGACACTGCTGACCTTGCACCTACCCAAGGCAAGCCCCGGTGCATGACCTGTATTTTCGATAATCAATATATATATATATATATATATATATATATATATATATATATATATATATATATATATATATATATATATATATATATATATATATATATATATATATATATATATATATATATATATATATGGTGCATTTACGTTACTAGAATTTTATGATACCCACATGCATACACACACACACACACACACACACATATATATATATATATATATATATATATATATATATATATATATATATATATATATATATATATATATATAACGAGTCCTACTAGTGTAGGATCGCGTAGTGCTTTGCTTAGGTTTATTGGTAGCGTGGGTAACCTGTCATTACTCACACCAGGTAATTATTATTCTCATAAATCTAAAATGAAATGGTGGAAAGGAAATGGTGACCGGACAGGGATGTGGTATGGTTATTGGTCGGTGCAACAGGTTATGTCCCATGGCCACGGTCATAGCTTGGTTGCACTGTTTTCCCTGTTCGTGTCGATTAAGGACCGTTCATTGCATGGACCCTGGTCAAGTCACAGACTTATTATCCCGAGCACATACTTACTTATGAGAGCGGGAAAGCTTGTTACTCTCTTGTCATGGGCTCCGGCTCTTTCCGGACAGACTGATTGGTGACGGGGATAGGTGGAGGTCTAAGCGCCACAGTGAGGCCGGGCCTCAAGTGTGGGGGCTTGGAGTCCAAGTTTGGACGGGACCTGGGACCCTTGATAGGAGTGGAACGGGTTGGTCTCGCTTGTGCCTGAGGTGCAAGCGAGGCGTGTGTTTTTCGGGGTACCCAGCTGGGCACATTGATTCGCGAATCGCCGTTTCTACGTGACGGTACGGCTTGACTACGCTCTGGCACCATAGTAATAACTGGCACATGAAAGGTAGAGAAATGGTTCTGATTGCTCAACCCTTGCTTGAATCTAGACAGGTGCTTACATAGAATGTAGGGTAATGTATTAAACACGGCTACTAATAATCTAAGGACCCACTCTTAGTATTGCTTTCCGCAAACAAGAAACCCACCGGCCATAAAGCCTATCATATTCCTTGAGAGTCGGAAAATATATCCCGTAGTCGGGTAAGTCTTGCGAGTACATTGTGTACTCAGGGTTTATTTTACCCTTGTTGCAGGTGCACCTTGAGAAGTTAGACCTTGTGTGGAGGATTCTTCTAGTGAGCACAAGTGGATCCTTATATTGTACCGCTAGATGTTTAATTATTTCCGCTGTTTAATTTGTCGCACTCTGAACTCTGATATTGTAATAAATGATTTCTAAGACTCTATACTATAAGAAATGGACTAAATATTGTAAGATTGTACTTATTATTGGATCCTAGATGTAAAATGTGGATTGTTCGGGTTCTCCCGTTGGGTGTGCTCGACGGAGTTGCTTGATTTAGCTCCCTTTCAGGGTACTTTGTGTCTAGTGGAAGATAAGTGCCTCCGAAAGTGTGTTAAATCGGGCGGTTCTGCCACACTCATCACCGGCGAAGACATGGCGAAGGGCCTGACGAAAACTTGGGCACCTAGCGTAGGGCTGCCACGATGGCATGCGATCGCCACGAGAGAGAGTGCGCGCGGGCCCTGCACCCTGGTGGCTGGCGGCGGGAGGCCTGTATTGCCGTGCTGGAGGAGAGCGGCCTGGCGTCCTTGGCCGGTGCCCTCGCCTGGTGGGCGGCTTCCTCGCCTGGTGGGCTGGTGCCTCGTCCGTGGGGGAGACATCAAGGAGGAGGAGGAGGAGTCGCGCGTGTGCGAGAGGCGGTGTCGAGGGAGTGGGGGAGTCGCAGAGGAAGTGGCGGTCGTGTGACGAGGATCGCGATCGCATGGGAGGCGGAACGACGGAGCAGTGGATTGTCGCACGAAACGGTGGTCTTACTTTCTTTCTTTTTAGTTGTAGGAGATTTGTGCCTTTGTTCATATCTCTCAAATCACTTATATAGGCTACTGAGATTGGAATGGCCATGAAACCGCAGTGAAAGCACGGCTCGAAACAGATTCGGCAAATTGGCAAATTAGGAACAGTGGCTCCAATATCTCAAATTTCAATCAAGCTTGGTCTCCTGCAGTTTGAGATTTAACTGTTACATTCTTGCTTGTGCTGATTTTCCATATTGGTCATAAGAAATACGACGAAGTACGTCTTGGGTTTCCCTCCACTTTGTTGATGTGTTGGCTTCTAGGCTGTACTCCAATTAATCATATATCCATGAAGTCACAAAACACCCTTGCTGAAATTAGCTGGTGAGTTTGACATTCATACCCTTTTTTTATCTTACTCTGATAAATTCTGATTTACTCTAATGCATTTGATGCGTGACAGACCCCTCCTACCATTTCATTGAATGGCAATTTACACCATGATTAGTTGTGAGGTTGTTCTGAACTTCTGATACCCTGTTTTTCAATTACTAAAGGACTTTTGGTTCTGTGGAAATGTATAGGAATTTAATTAATTCTGTTTTCAATACACGAAACTTTTATTTGATTATGTGCAGATGTTGGTGTAGGCAAGTGCCGCTGGTATCTTTCTACTTCGGCAAAATTAGGACAATTCAGTTGGAGTATATTAATGCTAAAAGGAAGTGCCTTGTAAGTTGCTGTAACACCCAAAATTTTTGCATCTTTTAAAATAGAAGAAATGGATTTAATTATATATTTGTGTGAGCATTTAATTTAGGGAGATAATAAATTTTATGAGATTAAAATCAAATATAAGGCTAGCTACATGTTGTTGCACTCATGCTGCTGCATATTTATTTATGAGTTGAGTGGTTTTTACAGAATTCAATGAGTTCAAAATCTCTTGAAAATGAATTTACAAATTTGTTCATAAAAAGAAAATGAAAAACATTTATTCTTTTCTCATTTTCTTTGGATTTGGCCGCTGGCCGAGCCAGCCGCGCCCCCCTTGCTTCCGCAGGCCCAGTGGCCATGGCGGCCCGCTCGCTTTCCCCTTGCTTCTCCTTCACGGGCTGCACGCGCGCCCCTCTTCTTGGGCCGGCCCGCAGGCAACGCGTGCTCCCGCCTCCCTCCGCTGACAGGCGGGGCCAGCCTCCTCCATCGCTGACGCGTGGGCCCGCAACCCGCCGTCTCCTACCTCTCGCCATGAAGGAAGGAGACCTTCCTTTCTCATGCCACCGCCGTGATTCACGCGATTTCACCGCTCCTTCCTTTCATTGAGCGCCTCCGAGGCTATTTAAACCGAGTCCCGTGCCCCTCCGCTCCCTTGCGTTCCCTCTCCACCTCAGCCTTCGCCCGAAGCGGCCGCTCGCGCAACGCCGCCCTAACCGCAGCCAACCCGAAGCTCCACGCTGCTCTCGTTCCTTCCCCGCCTCCCTCTTCTACGCGGGTGAGTTCGCGTCGAGTTTCTCCTCCGTTTTGTACCCGCGGTGTGTCAAATGGTGGCCGGAGTCGTGAGTTTAGAAAATGCCGGCGAGCTTTGCCATTTCCGGCCATGGCGCCGCCGCGCGGCCTTCTTCTCCGGTCGGTGCGCCGCCCCCATCCTCCCTTTTTAAATCGGGACCGTTCGGATCAGATCCGACGGTCCAGATTGATGGATACCCCTTCGGGGGTGATTTTGCTAAAGAGCCCCCGGGTTTTTATTGAACCAAACCCGCACTCCAAAGCGTAAATTACGAATACGTTTTCTTCTTTTAAAAACGTAGTTCATCTCGGTAAATTCAAGAATACGTTTTCCGTATTTACAAGTTTGCCACTGATTTTGTTTTAGCCATAAAATGCTCATTTTAACTCCGTTTTGACTCGTTCAAATTCCGTTAGGTTCGTATTCATGAGCTCTACATGTTAGTACTGTTGTACAGTAGGTTTGTAATATTTAATTTTTGGATTTGTATTATAGTAATTATTTATCTATAGGAAATCTTACTAAATTCATAACTTTCGCGTTTCAACTCCGTTTTTCGTGATCTTTATATCTGTGTGATCGTAGCAACGTGTAGAATAGTGTTATAAACCTTTTAGATTGATTTCTCTCTGTTGATGTACTGTTCTAATCTAGTCTTATTTTCATTGCATGGATGTTCTTGGAATGCGTGTTGTTGATTGTGGTTCGAGTAGACCGTAATTGCTACTCGGGTGACGAGATCTTCTACAGTGATAATCCAGACCAGCAGGAGTTTTACGAGCAAGGCAAGTATAATATGGGACATTCCTTGTTGTCCTATTCATTATCTAATTAGTCATTTGCATGTGTCAAATTGCTCAACATAAGGATATCCTAGTCTTTGATTATCTTGTACCTTGTTACCGATGGGTTACACTTGCATATGGGTAGTTGCTAGCGCTCCACTTAAATACTATGAATATGGACAATGACTAATGATTATATGCAATATTTGTTAAAACTTGATTTTGAGAAACATGGACATAGGGTGAGAGAGCTTGTGTATTCACGATGCTCTTGGCCCTCCATAAGGACTCATTCATTGGCAAAAGCTGGGACCTACAGTAGAACTATGAGAGCCATATGGCTCTGGCTTTAGTCAAGTATGAAGACCTTTTCTAGCATGTTAGAGGTTACCTGGAAGGGCGCAAAAGGGGTCTGCCGACTCGGGTATAGTTTGGCTCCTGTCCCTATGTGTATAGGCTGTGTGTCAATGTGCCATTTGGGAAGGGGGGACCTATATCTGCTTGCCACCGAAACCTAGCGGCCCTAACATGTTAGACGAACTTTTGAAAGGCTTCATAGTATACCCTGCCCACTCACCTTGGAAGTGTTAGAGGGTCGACGGGCCCCGGGCATATGGGAATCATGACTCACAGTGAAAGTGTACACCTCTGCGCAGAGTTTAACAAACTGTTATAACAGCCGTGCCCATGGTTACAGGTGGCCCGAAAAACTGATGGAATAAATGAATCATTGCTGATGATGTTAATAACAATGATTAATGATGATGTTTACTTATTTATGGTACTGCTGTGGTTACTTGGGGCTTAAGCATAATCATAACTTAATTAATATTAGGATGTTATTTATTTAAAAGCTAACTGCAGTACAGCCAGTGTCAACCTTCTGAGCCTCATGAACCCCATATTATCTTATTAAGTACGAGATGTACTTATGCTTGTTTATTTTTTTATTATTAGATAAAAATCTCGGATGGGTACAGATTACAATGACTTCGACGATTACTTTGAGGACAACTAGGTTGTTGTCAACCAGTCGACCAGATCCTGTGGTGATGGAGACGTCCTTGGAGTGTTTTAGTTTATTTTATCGGATCTCCAGACTTTGAGATGTTTTTATTTATGTAATGAACTATGGTACGCTATTGTAATAAGGCACTGAGTATGATACTTCTCCTTTACAATTTGTTCTATATGTTCTTTACATATGGTTTGCATCTAAATTTTGTGGTTACAAAATATGGGCGTGACAAATTGGTATCAAAGCTAGTGTCGACTGTAGGATGCAGGCCTAGTTAGAAATGGTCGTTTATTACTTATTATTTTACTTGTTCCTGCTTACTACCTTAGTCTTGTTATTTGTTAAAACCTTTATGCTCCTTCCGCTTTATTCTATTATGAAATTATTGACTCTAATCTCTTCTAAAAAATAAATTTTGTAGATGGCCCGCACTAGGGAGACCGCTCGCAAGAGCATTGGAGCTGGCCTTCCACCCCGTGTCCTGTTCCCTGAAGAGGCGCAAGTCCCAGAGATTGTCATCATCTCCGATGATGAAGAGGAGCCCATGATGATGGAAGAGGAACCCATGGAGGAAGACACCGTGCTCTTAGTGAACATCACCGGGCATGAGGAGGATGATGGAGAACCTGCACCAGCTGCACCGACTCCACCACTCTCTGCTTCGCCTGCTCCAGCACCAGCTGCATCTGCGCCGGCTTCACCAACACCAGCTCCTGCCGCGTTCGTTGAGGAGGGAGAGCAGGAGA
The DNA here is from genome assembly GCA_038087645.1 of Saccharum hybrid cultivar R570. Taxonomy (NCBI): domain Eukaryota; kingdom Viridiplantae; phylum Streptophyta; class Magnoliopsida; order Poales; family Poaceae; genus Saccharum; species Saccharum hybrid cultivar. The sequence goes on from JAQSUU010000810.1 coordinate 2,406,173, forward strand.
TGGCTCCTGCTAATGAGGAAGAACCTGAAGAGGAGCCTGGGTGGACTCGTACCTACATCTACAAGCACGCTCCTCACACGGCCTACCATCACAAGCTGCTCAACGACATGCTCCAGGACTACTACGCCGACCTGAACACCGGCATCCAGTACTATTGTGCTGAGTACACTCACCCCACTGAGGCGACTTACTAGAAGTCGGAGCTGACTGTCACTTTCTGGAAGGATGACAAGAATGGCAGGGTGGTGAACACTGTCCATGGGCACACGTCCAAGCGTGCTGAAGATTTCGACAGTATGGAGGACGCTGCTCGGGAAGCATATGAGTACTACCATGGCTTACGGTATGAGGCTATGGAGGCAGATCGTTTCAGGTACTTGCCTCGCTATGATGTGCATAAAAAGGACTGGGTGGTGACAGACCCTCAGCACAGCTCTCCTGCCTTAGACACTACAGTGCGATATGCTCTTGCACTAAAGGTGGGGAACGAAGATCTCCAGATGGAACTACGTGGAGTGCACAAGGCCACGAGGCATTACCAGAAAGAGATCGACAAGCTGAGGGCTCAGCTGGGGCAGCCTCCACTCTACAAGAAGCTGGATGAGGACTATGACGTGCATCAGGATGACTCCTAGATTTGCGATGCCCTGTTGTAATAAAGATCGTTAGTCGCGCAGTTTGCGTCGAGTCATTTGCTTGTGTCATGAACTTTGATGTGTTTGATGGTTTGTTCTTGTGATCATGCTTGAGTTGAACTTTTCCTTTGAATGCTGAGAATTCATGGGCTTATCCGTGATTCTCTTAAGTTAAGTTTTAAGGTTTAGTTGTTGCTTAATAAAGTTTGGGATTCACTCTATCTACCTCCACTGTTGCTGTTTGCTGGGACAACCTGTGCTCTTTATTTAATATCTCAGTTTTGGTAAGTCCAAAAATCGTGAAAATTTTACAGCAGTAGCTATACTTCGACATCTTTCCAACGCATCTGAGATCACCCTTATATCTATTCTGGTCTGGGAGTTATAACAGTTCTTAGTTGAGGTTGCTGCGCTAACTGAGAGTCTGGAACGGTCTGGGTTGTACTCTGTTTTCGGCTGACATAATGACAGAATCTGAAAACGTGTTAAATACCAAAGTTGCAGAGAACTTCTTAAGCTTTCAACCACATATAGCACACCTTAATAGGATATCTGGAGTTAGAGTTATGTTCATTTTACTGATCTGTTGTCACTGGTTTTCGCCCAGAAAATTTCAGATTTGTATCTTTTGTCATTTATAAGTGATTTATAATTGGATAAACCCTAAATTTAAGCGTTTGTTTTGGAAAACAGATGGCAGCCAGAGGACGTGGAAGGGGCAGAGGCCGTGGCAGGAATGTCACCATGGATCCGCCCAACCCGCCTGTAGTGACAATGGAACAGCTGATGGGAATGCAAGCTCAACTCATGCAGGCAATGATGCAGCGGATGGACAATGAGCCTGTTGGAGGACCACCACCTGTCCATGTCAGGGACAAGCGTGGTGAATTTATGAAAGGACATCCACCGGTGTTTACACACTCTACTGATCCGTCGGATGCTGACGACTGGTTGCGCACGGTGGAAAAACAACTAGACATAGCTCAATGCAACGACATGGAAAAGGTGTTGTATGCATCGGGGCAACTGCAGGGGGCAGCTCAAGATTGGTGGGATTCCTTCAAGTTTGGATACCCTGCAAATGCCGCTCCTATTACTTGGGTAGAGTTTACTCAGAGTTTCAGGACCTATCATATCCCAGATGGATTGATGGAGATTAAGCGGGAAGAATTTAGATCCTTAAGGCAGAAGTCTATGACTGTGAGTGAGTATCGTGATAGGTTCACTCAACTATCACGCTATGCTCCTAGTGAGGTGGCTAATGATGCAGATAAGCAGTGTCACTTTCTCAAAGGTCTGAATGATGATCTTAGGTTGCAGCTGAAGATCACTACGTACCCTGACTATCAGATGCTGGTGAATCGCGCCATTGTGATAGACAATGAGCGTAGAGAAATAGAGGCCAAAAAGAGAAGGTTCCAAGGACAAGTCTCTGGGAGTAACACCCGTCTCCGTCCTAACCCACAGTCAGGCTTCCCACAGAGAAGCCAGGGGCCTCCTAACCAGTGGAACAAAGGTCAGAACCAGCAATGTTCTCAGTACCCCCAACAGAGTGGTGGCCAACATCCTCATTATCCTCAGCAACAGAATGTTGGTCAGCGACCACAGCAACAGAAGGGTTACCAAGTACCACGCCAGTATCCACCAAACAATGCTCCTATGAAGAATGGAGGATCAAATGATGTTAAGAAGTGTTTGCGCTATGGCAAAGAAGGCCACATGTGTTATAATTGCCCAGAATTTCCCAACCAGCCGAATGCTTTCAGAAATGGCAATCAGAAGATGGCACCTAATGGTTCTAGAGTGAACCACGTCAATGCAGAAACTGTGCAAGAGGCACCAGAAGTTATGCTGGGTACGTTCAGCGTCAACTCTATCCCCGCTACCATTCTCTTTGATTCTGGAGCCTCGCATTCATTTATTTCCCAAGCTTTTGTTAGAAATCATAGCATACCCTTAGTTGCTATGAAGCATACCATGACAGTGAATTCACCGGGTGGTACTATACCAGCTTCATATTGTTGTCCCTCTGCTAACATAGCTTTAAGGGGGGTAGATTTCCCTGCTCAACCTGTTGTGCTAAGGACAGCTGGCATTGATGTGATTTTGGGAATGGATTAGATGAAACAACACAGTGCGGTAATTCAATGTCAAGAGAAGGTAGTTGTGCTGACCACCCCTAAAGGGGACAGAATGAGTGTTGAAGTGGCAGTGCAAGCACCACCAATGGTAACCATGAACCAACTAAACAATGAAGCCAATCAGCCAGAACGTGTTGTGGATGATTTCCCGGATGTATTCCCTGATGACTTGCCAGGTATGCCACCCGATCGCGACATTGAGTTTATTATTGATTTATTACCTAGAACTGCACCCATAGCTAAGCGTCCATATAGAATGAGAGTTGATGAGTTAGAAGAACTTAAGAAGCAGTTAAAGGAGTTACAGGACAAAGGCTTCATACGCCCTAGTTCATCTCCTTGGGGTGCACCTATGATTTTTGTTGACAAGAAGGATGGTACTCAACGGATGTGTGTGGACTATAGGTCTCTTAATGAGGTTACCATAAAAAATAAATACCCTTTGCCTAGGATTGATGACCTGTTTGATCAGTTAAGAGGTGCTTGTGTGTTCTCAAAGATTGATATTCGTTCGGGATATCATCAGTTGAAAATCAGACGTTCGGACATACCAAAGACAGCTTTCACCACGAGGTATGGGTTGTATGAGTACACAGTCATGTCATTTGGGTTGACCAATGCACCTGCCTATTTCATGTATTTGATGAATAAAGTGTTCATGGAGTATCTTGACAAGTTCGTAGTGGTGTTCATTGACGACATACTCGTATTCTCTAAGAATAAAGAGGAACATGTCGAACATCTGAGATTGGTTCTACAAAAGCTTAGAGGACACAAGTTATATGCCAAGAGGAGCAAGTGTGAGTTTTGGTTGAGGGAAGTAGCGTTTTTGGGTCATGTTGTCCCCAACGGGGGAATAGCAGTGGACCCCAGCAAGGTAAAGGATGTGCTAAACTGGAAGCCACCAACCACTGTGTTTGAGATCCGTAGTTTCTTGGGATTGGCTGGGTATTATAGAAGGTTCATAGAAGGGTTTTCCAAGCTTGCCAAGCCCATGACTGCCCTATTGGAGAAGAATGCTAAGTTCATATGGTCTGAGGAGTGCCAGACTAACTTTGAGGAATTAAAGAAGAAGTTGACTACGGCACCTGTACTGATTTTGCCCGACTTGAGTAAGAGTTTCTCCATCTATTGTGACACGTCTCGTTAAGGACTCGGATGTGTTCTTATGCAAGAAGGACGAGTTGTGGCCTATGCTTCTAGGCAATTGAAGAAACATGAGTTGAACTATCCTACTCATGACTTAGAATTAGCAGCAGTTGTCCATGCCTTGAAGATTTGGAGACACTATCTAATTGGACACAAGAGTGACATTTACACGGATCACAAGAGTTTGAAGTATATCTTCACCCAATCTGATCTGAATCTGAGGCAACGACGATGGTTGGAACTGATTAAGGATTATGACTTGGAAGTGCACTACCATCCTGGTAACGCCAATGTAGTAGCTGATGCTCTTAGCAGAAAGAGTTATGCTAACAAGGTTCAGGTAATGCCAGAATCTGAAGAGTTGTGTGCAGAGTTTAAATTGTTGAACCTAGGCATTGTCACCAACGTAATGGGAATAGAAGTGACACCTACCTTGGAACAGGAGATTCGTAAAGGTCAACAAGAAGATGAGAAACTTAGGGAGATTATTGCAAAAGTATCACTTGGGACAGCACCAGGATTCAGGATAGATGAAAATGGCACTCTATGGTTTGGAAAAAGGATATGTGTGCCAGAAGTAAAGACTATCTGAGAAACAATTCTGCGAGAGGCACATGAGTCAGCTTACTCTATACACCCCGGAAGTACCAAGATGTATTTGGACCTTAAAGAGAGATATTGGTGGTATGGATTAAAGCGAGATGTGGCAGAATATGTGGCATTGTGTGACACCTGTCAGAGGGTTAAAGCAGAGAATCAAAGACCCGCAGGGTTATTACAACCAATGAAGATACCCGAATGGAAGTGGGAAGAAGTCGGTATGGATTTCATTGTTGGATTACCTCGCACTCAGAGAGGTTATGATTCAATATGGGTAATCGTGGATAGGCTTACAAAAGTTGCTCATTTCTTACCGGTTAAGACCACCTACAAGGGTGCAAGATTGGTAGAACTGTATATGGAAAGAATAGTAAGTCTGCATGGAGTCCCTAAGAAGATCGTGTCTGACAGAGGTACACAGTTTACATCACAATTCTGGCAAAAGGTACACGATTCATTGGGAACTAAGTTGAATTTTAGCTCGGCCTATCACCCTCAGACTGACGGGCAAACTAAAAGGATCAACCAGATTCTAGAAGATATGCTGAGAACTTGTGCATTGCAGTATGGTGATAGTTGGGATAAGAGTTTGCCTTATGCTGAGTTCTCATACAACAATAGTTACCAGAAGAGTCTCAAGATGGCACCATTCGAGGCCCTGTATGGACAAAAATGCAGAACTCCACTGTTTTGGAATCAGACGGGGGAGACCCAGGTGTTTGGACCTGATATTCTTAGAAATGCTGAGAAGCAGGTGAGAAAGATCAGAGAAAACTTCAGAGTGGCACAGTCTCGACAGAAGAGCTATGCTGACAATAGAAGAAGAGATTTGACCTTCGAAGTAGGGGATTATGTGTATTTGAAAGTGTCCCCAATGAAAGGTGTGAAAAGGTTCAATATGAAAGGAAAGTTATCACCAAGGTACATTGGTCCTTTTAAGATTCTCGAGAGACGTGGAGAAGTGGCTTACCAACTAGAATTGCCTGAAAATCTATCTGGTGTGCATGATGTGTTCCATGTGTCACAGTTAAAGAAGTGTCTGCGTGTACCAGAAGAACAAATACCACTAGAGGAAATAGTTGTTAAGGAAGACCTGACATATAATGAGTATCCCGTAAAAATCTTGGAAACAGCAGAAAGGGTTACAAGGAGTCAGACAATCAAGATGTGTAAGGTACAATGGAATAGGCACATTGAGGAAGAGGCCACTTGGGAAAGAGAAGAGGATCTGAGAAAGACATATCCACAGTTGTTCGAGTAAGCACCATCCAATCTCGAGGATGAGATTATATTTAAGGGGGGTAGAATTGTAACACCCAAAATTTTTGCATCTTTTAAAATAGAAGAAATAGATTTAATTATATATTTGTGTGAGCATTTAATTTAGGGAGATAATAAATTTTATGAGATTAAAATCAAATATAAGGCTAGCTACATGTTGTTGCACTCATGCCGCTGCATATTTATTTATGAGTTGAGTGGTTTTTACAGAATTCAATGAGTTCAAAATCTCTTGAAAATGAATTTACAAATTTGTTCATAAAAAGAAAAAGGAAAACATTTATTCTTTTCTCATTTTCTTTGGATTTGGCCACTGGCCCAGCCAGCCGCGCCCCCCCTTACTTCCGCAGGCCCAGTGGCCATGGCGGCCCGCTCGCTTTCCCCTTGCTTCTCCTTCACGGGCCGCACGCGCGCCCCTCTTCTTGGGCCGGCCCGCAGGCAGCGCGTGCTCCCGCCTCCCTCCGCTGACGGGCGGGGCCAGCCTCCTCCATCGCTGACGCGTGGGCCCACAACCCGCCGTCTCCTACCTCTCGCCGTGAAGGAAGGAGACCTTCCTTTCTCATGCCGCCGCCGTCATTCACGCGATTTCACCGCTCCTTCCTTTCGTTGAGCGCCTCCGAGGCTATTTAAGCCGAGTCCCGTGCCCCTCCGCTCCCTTGCGTTCCCTCTCCACCTCAGCCTTCGCCCGAAGCGGCCGCTCGCGCAACGCCACCCTAACCACAGCCAACCCGAAGCTCCACGCTGCTCTCGTTCCTTCCCCGCCTCCCTCTTCTACGCGGGTGAGTTCGCGTCGAGTTTCTCCTCCATTTTGTACCCGCGGTGTGTCAAATGGTGGCCAGAGTCGTGAGTATAGAAAACGCCAGCGAGCTTTGCCATTTCCGACCATGGCGTCGCCGCGCGGCCTTCTTCTCCGGTCGGTGCGCCGCCCCCGTCCTCCCTTTTTAAATCGGGACCGTTCGGATCAGATCTGACGGTCCAGATTGATGGATACCCCTTCGGGGGTGATTTTGCTAAAGAGCCCCTGGGTTTTTATTGAATCAAACCCGCACTCCAAAGCGTGAATTCCGAATACGTTTTCTTCTTTTAAAAACGTAGTTCATCTCGGTAAATTCAAGAATACGTTTTCCGTATTTACAAGTTTGCCACTGATTTTGTTTTAGCCATAAAATGCTCATTTTAACTCCGTTTTGACTCGTTCAAATTCCGTTAGGTTCGTATTCATGAGCTCTACATGTTAGTACTGTTGTACAGTAGGTTTGTAATATTTAATTTTTGGATTTGTATTATAGTAATTATTTATCTATAGGAAATCTTACTAAATTCATAACTTTCACGTTTCAACTCCGTTTTTCGTGATCTTTATATCTATGTGATCGTAGCAACGTGTAGAATAGTGTTATAAACCTTTTAGATTGATTTCTCTCTGTTGATGTACTGTTCTAATCTAGTCTTGTTTTCATTGCATGGATGTTCTTGGAATGCGTGTTGTTGATTGTGGTTCGAGTAGACCGTAATTGCTACTCGGGTGACGAGATCTTCTACAGTGATAATCCAGACCAGCAGGAGTTTTACGAGCAAGGCAAGTATAATATGGGACATTCCTTGTTGTCCTATTCATTATCTAATTAGTCATTTGCATGTGTCAAATTGCTCAACATAAGGATATCCTAGTCTTTGATTATCTTGTACCTTGTTACCGATGGGTTACACTTGCATATGGGTAGTTGCTAGCGCTCCACTTAAATACTATGAATATGGACAATGACTAATGATTATATGCAATATTTGTTAAAACTTGATTTTGAGAAACATGGACATAGGGTGAGAGAGCTTGTGTATTCACGATGCTCTTGGCCCTCCATAAGGACTCATTCATTGGCAAAAGCTGGGACCTACAGTAGAACTATGAGAGCCATATGGCTCTGGCTTTAGTCAAGTATGAAGACCTTTTCTAGCATGTTAGAGGTTACCCGGAAGGGCGCAAAAGGGGTCTGCCGACTCGGGTATAGTTTGGCTCCTGTCCCTATGTGTATAGGCTGCGTGTCAATGTGCCATTTGGGAAGGGGGACCTATATCTGCTTGCCACCGAAACCTAGCGGCCCTAACATGTTAGACAAACTTTTGAAAGACTTCATAGTGTACCCTGCCCACTCACCTTGGAAGTGTTAGGGGGTCGACGGGCCCCGGGCATATGGGAATCATGACTCACAGTGAAAGTGTACACCTCTACGCAGAGTTTAACAAACTGTTATAACAGCCGTCCCACGGTTACGGGTGGCCCGAAAAACTGATGGAATAAATAAATCATTGCTGACGATGTTAATAACAATGATTAATGATGATGTTTACTTATTTATGGTACTGCTGTGGTTACTTGGGGCTTAAGCATAATCATAACTTAATTAATATTAGGATGTTATTTATTTAAAAGCTAACTGCAGTACAGCCAGTGTCAACCTTCTGAGCCTCATGAACCCCATATTATCTTGTTAAGTACGAGATGTACTTATGCTTGTTTATTTTTCATTATTGGATAAAAATCCCGGATGGGCACAGATTGCAATGACTTCGACGATTACTTTGAGGACAACTAGGTTGTTGTCAACCAGTCGACCAGATCCTGTGGTGATGGAGACATCCTTGGAGTGTTTTAGTTTATTTTATCAGATCTCCAGACTTTGAGATGTTTTTATTTATGTAATGAACTATGGTACGCTATTGTAATAAGGCACTGAGTATGATACTTCTCCTTTACAATTTGTTCTATATGTTCTTTACATATGGTTTGCATCCAAATTTTGTGGTTACAAAATATGGGCGTGACAGTTGCCCACAACGCACCCACTTTAGTTCAAGGATTTCATATTCAGTGCCACAAATGGACTATAATTGTAATGTCTAAGGTTCCTAACGGGAGATAGCAGAAATGCTCCACACTGGCGACTATCAAAGATTTTCCTTGCTGGTATTGCCAGAAGGCTAATGTTAGACTCTGAGAATCCTGTTGCTGATTCTAAAAGCATGCTAATAAGTAATAAGGCCATCAGGGATGGGGCGATTGATGCCACAATTGATTATGTCAAGTTGCTAACAGTTGGATGTATCTAGGAAGACTTGTGATGTCTACTCGACAAATGAGGCACAACTCCAGGATTGCATGGGCATGCACAATGAGGCAGTTAAGGCTCTGAGATTCCCCCTCCAAACACTCACAAGGAAAAGAAAAGTGCTGAGAAGAGGCACAAGAGGCTCCAGTGGGAGGAAGAACTAGCAAAGCACATGGCTGATAAGGAAGGTATAGTCAATATTCTCTATTTCAAAAAAAAAATCAAATTATAACAAGTATTAACAAAATTATGTGGTGTCATGTGTTTTTGCTGAACTTTATGTTTACACATATTCCCAGATATTCACTTCCGTAATCATAGACATATTAATTTTAATTTTATAGAAGTGACCCTGCTTACTCCAGATAAATTACATAATATGATGCTTCTCTCTTAATTTTTTTTGCATCAGCATTTAGCAGAAGTAATTTTTGTAAAAAAAGTTCAAAACTGATAATACATGTTGATTCGGCTATACATAAACGAATCTAATGGACAATGAAAACTAATGAAGTATGCCTGTTCTGCTCAAAAGAGAAGTGGATATCTTAAACTGATTTTAAACCCTATTGTCACACCCATTTAATGACCAAATGGAGTGCATACTCTTATGTGTGCTCAGAGATCAATCACACATAAGTTAACAAATTATAAAGGATGTATCATCATAAATGTTATTACATCATGATTAATAACACATAGTCTTTACAATAATGTAGTGGAAGTAAAATATAAAACCCTCGTGGTAGCTCCAATCACAGGCACATTGACTGGTTGACAACAAGTCTAGTAATCTTCAGGGAAGTAGAAGTAGTCACTACTTGCACCATCTGTTACCTATCCGGGATTTTTATCCAAGTAAGAAAAATAAACAAGCGTAAGTACATCTCGTACTCAACAAGTGTAACATGGGGTTCATGAGGCTCAAAGGCATAACATAGGTTTATCAGCATGTAGCTTTTAATTAGCATTATTTCAATATATCAATAATATCAAAGTGTCTCAATGTAACAATAAACATATGATCCATGTGAAATGATTAACGAATAGCAAAAACATATTCATTATTAATGATCCACTATTCCATAAGGGTCCAAGGCCACTCGTGATCGTGAGCACGGCTGTTATAACAGTTTTACACTCTGCAGAGGTTGTACACTTTCACTGGGAGTCATGTTGCCCATATGCCCGGGTTAATTACTCCCAAAACACTTCTAAGGTGAGCAGGCAGGGAAACACTATGAAGTCTTTCAAAGGTTCGTCTAACAAGTTAGGGCCATTAGATTTCACTTGGCAAACAGATGTAGAGCCCCCTTCCAAATGACACAATAACACGCAGCCTGTACACATGAGGATAGAGGTCGCACTATATCCGATTCGTCAAGCCATTCTTACGCCATAAAGGAATACCACTAACAACCATAATCCCATGCTATACTTGCCTTGCTCAAACTGGTCTTGGTGATCTTGTTCGTAGAAAAACTCCTGATCTCCAACAAATTGCTCACCGTCTATACTCGATCAACAATAGCAACAACATTCATCCAGAACAATCATGCATGAACAAACAAGACTATAATTAGAACAGTACACTAATAGTAATAAAATAAGATAAAAAGTTTTCAAAACGAATCTACAACTTGCTAGGATCACACAGACGCAAAGATCACGAAAAACGGAGCTAAAACGACAAAGTTATGAATTTACGAAGATTTCCTATAGAAAAGTAATTACTTTAATTCAAACTCGAAAATAAAATATCACAAACCTACTGAACAGTTCTACTAACATGTAGAGCTCACAAATACGAACCTAACACAATTTTAACGGGTCAAATCGGAGTTAAAACGGATAAATTATGACTAAAACAAACTCAGTGGCATAACTGTAAATAGCTGAAAACGTATTTTGACTTAACTGAGATCAAACTACGCTTTCAAAAGGATAATACGCGATTCTGAAATACGCTTTGGACTGCAGGTTAGATAATTGAAAAACACAGGGTCTCTTTAGCAAAATGTATAGTCAAACCGGTATCTTCAATCTGCGATCGTTGGATTCAAAATAGACGGTCCAGATTGATTCAGGGTGAGCGGGCGGCGCTCCGGCCAGGAAGACAACTCCGGCGGCAATGTCCGCGGCGGCGCCATCGCCGGAGTTCACGAAATTACGATTTACTGTGCTACCTCGCGAAATGAATATACCAGGACGAAGTATAGGTCAAGGCGATCTCACCAAGGTCGAACGCGAGGGCGGAGCTGTCCCGAAGTCGACGCGGTGCTCGAGTTAGCGGCCGGTCACGTCGGTGATCTGAGCGGTGCTTCCTCGAGATGGTTTCGGTGCTTTGCGTCGAGACGAGATGGAGCGGAAGGATGCACGGGCTCGGTTTTATAGCCCGAAGGCGATTCCAAGAAAGGAAAGAAGGATTGGGAGGAAAGGATTCGGCTTCGGTGTTTTTGGAAAGAGAAGATCCGACGGCGACTTCAACTTGAGGAAGGGGACGCGCCTGACAAGTGGGCCCGCGACGTTAGTGACGCAGGGTGAGAGACCGACGCGGCAGCGCGCTCGCGCGGGTTGCTGGGCCAGCGGCTGGATTTGGCCCAAGGCGGGGAAACGGCGCGCGCGCGGAAACAACGGGCCACGGGGAAGAGTTGGGCTTCTGGGCCGAAAGCGAGGAAGAGAGGTACAATACTTTTTATTTTTCCTTTTCAATTATTTCAAAGCATTTTCAAATGATTTTGAATCCTATTTTGAATTTGAATTCAAACCACTCATCATAAAAATTAAAATGCAACAGCATGAGTGCATAAACATGTTTCTACCCTTATATTTGATTTTAAGTTAATAAAAAAATTATTATTACTCTAAATTTGTATGGTCACAAAATTGTATAAAAATCATATTTACCTACTTTTTAATATCCCAAAATTTTAGGGTGTTACAATTCTACCCCCTTTAAAATGAATCTCGTCCCAAGATTCGGTTGATGCTTACTCAAACAGTTGCGGGTAGGTTTTCCTCAGATCCTCTTCTCTTTCTCAGGTGGCCTCACCCTCAGTGTACCGATTCCACTGAACCTTACACATCTTAATAGTTCGACTCCTCGTGACTTTTTCAGCAGTCTCTAAAATTTTAACTGGAAACTCTTCATATGTAAGGTCCTCTTTAACAGTGAGCTCTTCTAACGGAATCTGCTCCTCTGGTACTCGCAAACATTTCTTAAGTTGAGACACGTGAAACACATCATGTACACCTGCCAAACTCTCAGGTAATTCCAACTAATATGCCACCTCACCACGTCTCTCTACAATCTTGAAAGGTCCAATATACCTTGGTGCCAATTTCCCTTTCATGTTGAACCTTTTCACACTCCTCATTAGTGATACTTTCAAGTATACATAATTCCCTACTTCAAAAGTCAACTCTCTTCTCCAAGTATCAGCATAACTCTTCTGTCTAGACTGAGCTATTTTCAGATTATCTCTAATCATTCTTACTTTCTTTTCAGCATCCTTGAGTACATCAGGCCCAAACACTTGACTTTCCCCTGTCTGATTCCAGAACAACAGGGTTCTACACTTTCGTCCATACAGAGCCTCAAACGGTGCCATCTGAAGACTCTTCTGATAACTATTGTTATAAGAGAACTCTGCATAAGGCAAACTCTTATCCCAACTAGTACCATATTGTAAAGCACAAGCTCTCAACATATCCTCCAATATCTGATTAATTCTCTCCGTCTGTCCATCTGTCTATGGATGGTAGGCTGTACTAAAGTTTAGCTTGGTTCCTAGTGATTCATGTATCTTTTGCCAATAATGAGATGTAAACTGGGTACCCCGATCAGACACAATTTTCTTAGGAACTCCATGTAGACTCACAATTCTCTCCATATATAATTCTGCCAACCTTGCACTGCTATATGTAGTCCTAACTAGCAGAAAATGAGCAACCTTTGTTAGACGATCTACTATTACCCAAATTGAATCATACCCTTTCTGAGTACGTGGCAATCCAACTATAAAATCCATACCAACTTTTTCCCATTTCCATTTGGGTATCTGCATAGGTTGTAACAATCCTGCAGGTCTCTGATGTTCAGCTTTCACCCTTTGACATGTGTCACACAAAGCAACATATTCAGCAACATCTCTTTTCAAACCATACCACCAATATTTCTCTCTCAGATCCAGATACATCTTAGTACTCCCAGGATGTATGGAATAAGCTGACTCATGAGCTTCACGCAGAATTGCCTTTCTAATAGTCTTGTCCTCTAGCACACACAACCTTTTTCCAAACCATAGCGTACCCTTATCATCCTTATGGAATCCTAGTGATTTGCCCTTCACTATATTCTCCGCTATCTCTCTCAATTTTGCATCTTTCATCTGACTCTTGCGTATCTCTTGCTCTAGAGTAGGTTCTAGTACCAATTCTACTGCATTGGTGGTAAACCCTAAGTTCAGATGCTCACATTTAGCACACAACTCTCTTGACATAGGCATTACTTGCATTTCATTAGCGTAGCTTTTCCTACTAAGAGCATCAGCAACGACGTTAGCCTTTCCTGGGTGATAATGCACCTCTAGATCATAATCCTTTATCAACTCCAACCATCTACGCTGCCTCAAGTTCAGATCTGATTGAGTGAAAATATACTTTAGACTCTTGTGATCAGTGTATATATCACTCTTATGTCCAATCAAATAGTGTCTCCATATCTTTAGTGCATGAACCACTGCAGCTAATTCCAAGTCATGAGTAGGATAATTTAATTCATGCTTTCTCAACTGTCTCGATGCATATGCCACAACTCTACCTTCTTGCATAAGAACACATCCTAAACCCAAACGAGATGCATCACAGTAGATAGAGAATTGTTTACTCAGATCTAGCAAAACTAATATTGGTGCAGTGGTCAATCTTTTCTTCAATTCCTCAAAATTATCCTGACATTTCTCAGACCACACAAACTTGGCATTCTTCTCTAATAGTGCAGTCATTGGCTTCGCAAGCTTAGAAAATCCCTCTATAAATCTCCTGTAATAGCCTGCTAATCCTAAGAAACTACGGATCTCACTTGCATTGATTGGTGGCTTCTAGTCCAATACATCTTTCACTTTACTAGGATCTACCGATATTCCTCCATTAGAGACAACATGACCAAGAAAGGAAACTTCCTTCAACCAAAACTCACATTTACTCCGCTTGGCATATAACTAGTGTTCTCTGAGCTTTTGCAAGACCAACCTCAAATGTTCAGCATGTTCCTCCTCAGTCTTGGAGAATACTAGAATATCATTGATGAATACCACTACAAACTTGTCCAGATATTCCATGAACACCTTATTCATCAAATACATAAAGTATGCAGGGGCATTAGTCAGACCAAAAGACATCACTGTATACTCATATAACCCATACCGTGTGGTAAAAGTTGTCTTTGATATATCACTAGCACGAATCTTCAACTGATGATATCCAGAACGAAGATCAATCTTGGAGAATACACAAGCACCTCTTAACTGATCAAACAAGTCATCAATCCTAGGCAACGGGTACTTATTCTTGATGGTAACCTCATTGAGAGACCGATAATCCACACACATCCTCTGAGTACCATCTTTCTTATCCACAAAAATCACTGGTGCTCCCCACGGCGAAGAACTAGGATGAATGAAACCCTTATCCTGCAATTCCTTAATTTGTTTCTTAAGTTCTTCTAATTCATCTACTCCCATTCTATATGGACGCTTAGCTATGGGTGCAGTTCCAGGTAATAATTCAATAATAAATTCAATGTCACGGTCTGGTGGCATACCTGGCAATTCCTCAGGAAACACATCGGAGAACTCCTCCACAACCTGGTCCTCCTTGTTGGCACCATCAGTAAGCTGGTTCACTGTAGCAGTCTCCTGTTTTTGCACTTTCACATCAACTCTGATCCTATCTCCCTTGGGTGTTGTCAGCACTACTGATTTCCCCTTGCACTAAATTTCTGCTTGTTGTTGCATCATCCAATCCATTCAAAAGATAAGATCAATCCCAGCTGTTCTCAATACTATAGGACTCACCTTAAACTCTACCCCCTTAGAATGAGACTAATCGGGAGACAACGATAAGATGCTGGCATGCTTCCACCAGGTGAGTTTACTAATATAGGGTTCTTCATGGCACACAAATGAATTCTATGTATTCTAACAAATGATTGTGATATGAAAGAATGTGATGCTCTAGAATAAAAAAGAACAGTGGCGGAAGTGGAATGGACATCGAACGTACCCAACATAACTTATGGTTCCTCCACTGTGGTTTCCTGGGACAAGTGGTTCACCCTTCTAGTATTAGATGCAGGCTTCTGGTGACTACCCTGCCTCTAGGGAGTCTGTTGGTTGGTCTTCTCAGGGCAATTGTAAGACAAGTGACCTTCTTTCCCACATCGAAAACACTTGTTGGGGGTATTGGGAGCACTGGTCTTCATTGGAGTGTTATTGGAAGGACCCTGACGCTGAGGTTGATTCCCACTCTGCTACGAAGGGCGTTGGTTGCCATTGTACGGCTAGAATGGGGGACGTTGCGTGAACTGATTGCGGAAAGGGACCTAACCATGATTCCACTGACCAGAAGGAGGCCTCTGTTGATTACCCTGCTGGAAACCAGTACGCGGATGAGTGTTACTACCAGAAGTCTATCCCTGAAGCCTTTTCCTCTTGGCATCCATTTCCTTGTGCCTGTTGTCCACCACGATAGCGCGGTTCACAAGCATCTGAAAGTTGGGATAAGTATTGGACATCAGCTGCAATTGTAGTCCATCATACAATCCCTTCAAGAAGCGGCGCTGCTTATCATTGTCATTAGCCACCTCATGTGGAGCATATCGTGACAACTGGGCAAACCTGTCACGATACTCAGCTACAGATAATGACCCTTGGGTCAAGTTCCAGAATTCCTCTGCCTTCAGTTCTATTATCCCTTCTGGTATATGGTAAGCCCTGAAGTTCTCTCTAAACTCCTGCCAAGTGACTGCGGGTGCATTAGCAGGACGACCATACTCATACGATTCCCACCAGTCCTGGGCTTCTCCCTGGAGTTGTCTAGAAGCAAACAACACCTTCTGCCGGTTATCACATTGTGCAATGTTGAGTTGCTTTTCTACGACACGGAGCCAATCATCTGCTTCCAATGGATCAGCGGCGTGCGTGAACACCAGGGGATGACCCTTCAAAAACTCACCACGCTTATCACGTGGTGGTGCCGCAGCAACTGGATGATTATGTTGGTTTTGCACCAATTATTGCATAAGTTGCGTCTGCACTGCCAGAAGTTGCTCAATAGTTGGTGGTGGTGGTGGTGGATTCGGGGGAACACCTCCACGACCCCTGCCTCTTCCTCTTCCAGCCATCTGACATCCATAAGAATGCAAACTTTGAGATTTCCATGTTATCAACCACTTATAAGATAAAGAATGAGATCTGAAAGTTTTCTGGACGAATATCAATATTAACAGTTCAGTAAATCAATCATATCTCGAGCTACAGAAGTCCAATAGAGGCGTTCTTTATATGGTTGGAAAGCTTATGAAGTTCCCCACAACTTCTATTTAGACCATAAGACCAGATTCTGTTGTTAAGTTAATGAAAAATAAGGCGCAACAGAAACGGTTCCAGATTCCAGATTGTGCAGAAACTTTAACTTGTGACAGTTATATCTCTCGAACCAGATCAGATAAAAAGGTGATTATAGTGGCATTTGAGAGGTGCTTAAGCCTAGTTTCTCTCATAAAAATTTCATAAATGTTGCACGAACCGTTTTTGAACCATATCAGAAACATTGCAGACTGCTCCAGAAAACAGCAAGGACAGAATCGTGACAATACCAAACCCAACTATTATTCCCTTGACTAGTAAACTTTTTATTCTTAAAAATGGAACTTGTAGACATGCCTACAAGCCCCATCACTCATAACAAAAATCCAACTCACACATAAGCATAATGATAAAGCAACTATCACACCAAAGTTCAAACCACACGACAGACTCGAAGACTCAACTGACGTTACTAAGAACGTTCTTATTACATGAAGGACTCCTATTTTCTACTGACGTGGCTCATGATCTAAGGTCTCATAAATCTTGGCCATGCCTTGGTTTGCTCGGAGTTCATCAATCATCGCTTGGCACCTCTTGATGGTCTTCCCCTGTGCCTTCACCATCTCCTCCAACTGCAGCTTCCTCTCCATCATATCATAGACAAAGTTCACCATCACTCGAGGAAGTGGTTCCAACTGCACTGGATCCATCATGGCCCATCCAAGGTCAGGGTGTGCACGAGGGAAGTAGCAGTGAATATCATGCTTCATGCTGTCAAAGCGAAGGTAGCGAAGGCCCATGCATGCTTCGAAAGCGGCGCCCTCAATGCTAGTCTCCATGGTAGCTCGACGACCCATGTGAGCATACATCCTGTCTAGCTAGTATGCCCCTTTTTCCTCATCCTTAGGAAAAATGCTCGCTCTTGCCTTCCAGTAAGTATCCTCCAGCGGATGGGTGTACTCCCAACAGACGTACTCCACAGCTGGGTGCCAATCAGTAAAGTAGGCAGAGAGCATTCCCATAAGTCGATGGTGAGAGACAGCATCTCCTCCAGCCTTGTGGTAGATCTTCACAGTCCAACCCATTAGAGGGGGTGGCACATCCTCAACAGCTGCATCAGGTGGTGGAGACGGGGGTTGCTCTCCTCCATTGGCTTCCTCCTCTTCATCATCTTCAATCTCGATGATCTCAGGGTCTTCTTCAGGCTCGGGTTCTTTCTGAGGAGGTGCTGGCACTTGGATTGGTGCTTCAGGGGTCTGCTTATTCTCCTGGGGTACTTCCTCTTGTGTCTCTTCAGGTGCAAGTAAAGCACGAGGTGGGTAGTGTCCTCCAGTGGTGATGCGGGCAGTCTTGAGGCCACGAACCATCTACAGAGTTTTTTAGATGTAGTTAGAATAGAGGCAAAATTTCGTAATAGAATGAGACATAAGAAGCATAAAAATTTATCAAATAACAAGAGCAAGATAATAAGCATAAAAATAGTGAAAAGAAGTTACTAAATCGACCATTTCTAACTAGGCTTGTGTCCTACAGTCAACAATAGCTTTGATACCAATTTGTCACACCCATTTAATGACCAAATGGAGTGCATACTCTTATGTGTGCCCAGAGATCAATCACACATAAGTTAACAAATTATAAAGGATGTATCATCACAAATGTTATTACATCACGATTAATAACACATAGTCTTTACAATAATGTAGCGGAAGTAAAATATAAAAACCTCGTGGTAGCTCCAATCACAGGCACATTGACTGGTTGACGACAAGTCTAGTAATCTTCAGGGAAGTAGAAGTAGTCACTACTTGCACCATCTGTTACCCATCCGGGATTTTTATCCAAGTAAGAAAAATAAACAAGCGTAAGTACATCTCGTACTCAACAAGTGTAACATGGGGTTCATGAGGCTCAAAGGCATAACATAAGTTTATCAGCATGTAGCTTTTAATTAGCATTATTTCAATATATCAATAATATCAAAGTGTCTCAATGTAACAATAAACATATGATTCATGTGAAATGATTAACGGATAGCAAAAACATATTCATTATTAATGATCCACTATTCCATATGGGTACAAGGCCACTCGTGATCGTGAGCACGGCTGTTATAACAGTTTTACACTCTGCAGAGGTTGTACACTTTCACTAGGAGTCATGTTGCCCATATGCCCGGGTTAATTACTCCTAAAACACTTCCAAGGTGAGCAGGCAGGGAAACACTATGAAGTCTTTCGAAGGTTCGTCTAACAAGTTAGGGCCATTAGATTTCACTCGGCAAACAAATGTAGAGCCCCCCTTCCAAATGGCACAATAACACACAACCTATACACATGAGGACAGAGGCCGCACTATATCCGATTCGTCAAGGCATTCTTACGCCATAAAGGAATACCACTAACAAGCTAGAAAAGGTTCTTTTATATGACTAAAGCCAGAGCCATTTTAGCCCTCACAGTTGTACTGTAAATCCCGGATTTTCGCTTACAGATAAGTCCTTATGGAGAGTAACGAGAGCACCAAAATAACCCCATGCTCTAGTACCCTTTAACAGTAATAAAAATCATCTTTTAATGTTTATTGCATATTCCATTAGTCAAATTACATGATCATAGTTCATGTTAAGCACTAGCAATACTAATCCATGCAGTATAATAGGTATCAAGGATTAAGATCAACTCTAAGTCATCCTTAACAAGGAATATATGCATAATGATATTATTTGCTTAATATGAATAGGACAACAAGGATAATCCCATGCTATACTTGCCTTGCTCAAACTGGTCTTGTTGATCTTGTTCGTAGAAAAACTCCTGATCTCCAACGAATTGCTTACCGTCTATACTCGATCAACAATAGCAACAACATTCATCCAGAACAATTATGCACGAACCAATAAGACTATAATTAGAACAGTACACCAACAGTAATAAAATAAGATAAAAAGTTTTTAAAATGAATCTACAACTCGCTAGGATCACACAGACGTAAAGATCACGAAAACGGAGCTAAAACGAAAAAGTTATGAATTTACGAAGATTTCCTATAGAAAAGTAATTACTTTAATTCAAACTTGAAAATAAAATATCACAAACCTACTGAACAGTTCTACTAACATGTAGAGCTCACAAATACGAACCTAACGCAATTTGAACAGGTCAAATCAGAGTTAAAACGGATAAATTATGACTAAAACAAACTCAGTGGCATAACTGTAAATAGCTGAAAACGTATTTTGACTTAACTGAGATCAAACTACGCTTTCAAAAGGATAATACGCGATTCTAAAATACGCTTTGGACTGCGGGTTAGATAATTGAAAAACAGAGGGTCTCTTTAGCAAAATGTACAGCCGAACCGGTATCTTTAATCTGCGATCGTTGGATTCAAAATAGACGGTCCAGATTGATTCGGGGTGAGCGGGCGGCGCTCCGGCCGGGAAAACAACTCCGGCGGCAATGTCTGCGGCGGCGCCATCGCCGGAGTTCGCGAAATCACGATTTACTGTGCTACCTCGCGAAACGAATATACCAGGACGAAGTATAGGTCAAGGCGATCTCACCAAGGTCGAACGCGAGGGCGGAGCTGTCCCGAAGTCGACGCGGTGCTCGAGTTAGCGGCCGGTCACGTCGGTGATCCGAGCGGTGCTTCCTCGAGATGGTTTCGATGCTTCGCGTCAAGACGAGATGGAGCGGAAGGATGCACGGGCTCGGTTTTATAGCCCGAAGGCGATTCCAAGAAAGGAAAGAAGGATTGGGAGGAAAGGATTCGGCTTCGGTGTTTTTGGAAAGAGAAGATCCGACGGCGGCTTTAACTTGAGGAAGGGGACGCGCCTGACAAGTGGACCCGCGACGTCAGCGACGCAGGGTGAGAGACCGATGCGGCAGCGCGCTCGCGCAGGTTGCTGGCCAGCGGCCGGATTCGGCCCAAGGCGGGGAAACGGCACGCGCGGAAACAACGGGCCGCGGGGAAGAGTTGGGCTTCTGGGCCGAAAGCGAGGAAGAGAGGTACAGTCCTTTTTCTTTTTCCTTTTCAATTATTTCAAAGTATTTTCAAATGATTTTGAATCCTATTTTGAATTTGAATTCAAACCACTCATCACAAAAATTAAAATGCAACAGCATGAGTGCACAAACATGTTTCTACCCTTATATTTGATTTTAAGTTAATAATAAAATTATTATTACTCTAAATTTGTATGGTCACAAAATTGTATAAAAATCATATTTACCTACTTTTTAATATCCCAAAATTTTAGGGTGTTACACCTATAATTAGTATTAACATAATTAATATTTTACATGAGTAGTCATCTATCTATTCAGCTACCACTAACTGGGCCGAGAGCCAATGAATTCGATGATTCTGTCTTCCAGACTGAACAAGAACAAGACGCTATAGCAATCTTTATCAGCTGGAGAGGAAAGCCCACATATCTAAGTGTATCATATGCCTACCACTGGTATATATTGATAATTGATTAAAGGCAAGCAACCATCATTACATTTCTTGTGCTTGTAGGAGGTAAACATATATATTTTCAGTCAACGTAT
The DNA here is from genome assembly GCA_038087645.1 of Saccharum hybrid cultivar R570. NCBI lineage: Eukaryota > Viridiplantae > Streptophyta > Magnoliopsida > Poales > Poaceae > Saccharum > Saccharum hybrid cultivar. The sequence continues at coordinate 2,427,234 of JAQSUU010000810.1, forward strand.
ATCTATACTATAAAGAGCAGAAGTTTATCTATATATACATAAAGAGCGGAAGATTTGAAAAACACCATCCACCCTAAGATGTTCAACTATAAAGAGTGGAAGAATTGAAAAATACTATCCACCTTAAGATGTTCAATCTCAGTCTCAAAGCCATTGATCTGTATTATCTGTGTTATCAAGATCTATAGCATTCAATATCTTCATTTTTTGTAAATTCCCCGTTGCAACACTCGGGCACATTTGCTAGTAGATGAAAAATACTATCCACCTTAAGATGTTCAATCTCAGTCTTTGAGTGAAGCATTGGCCAAGCACAACAGCAAAAGGCCTAGGTTCTGACTTCGATCCTCAAACAAACACGTGAGAAGAAACGGAGAACAATCTCATAAAACGGAGAAACAGAGAAAAACGTCTAGTGACACGTTTGTTTCCGTTCTTGTTACGGAAGGCAAATATCTAAAAAACCAAAACATCTTATAATTTGAAATGGAGAAGATAGTTTTTATAGATATAATCGGACCTAAAAATATTGAACTTCCTGAAAAGAAATTGCATCTGTTTTTGGACGGAAGGAGTAACTATTTAAGCTAGGAGATTAAAAGAGGTAAGCTCCGAAATAAAAAAACTATAAGCAATAGAATGACAGCCCAGGCCAATACATGAGAAAAGGAAGAAAAAGAATAAGCCCAGTACGAGAAAGAAGAAGAGGGCATCTGTGTCCGCTCAAGAGTAGGTCCAGTTTGTGAAAAGAATTGAAGAACGGAATTGATATATGACGGGCGTACGGACGGATTGGACGCACCCGTGCGAACCAACCCGCCGCACCCACGCTGAAAGACTCGACCGCGTGGCGCCCTTATCCGCTCAACTCCTTCTCATCCCGTCCGTGACCACCGCACTCTCTCGCTCACCTCGCCCGCTCCTCCGCACTTCACCCTCTCGCTTTGATGCGTCACGCCTCCCTCCCTCCGTGCTCCCGCGACCTTCATGCCACCGAGAGAGAGGGCGACGGCGAAGGCTTTCCAGCAAGCCGCGCCTCCCTCCTTCCCTGCCTCCCTCCCTCGCTCTGGCGACCTCCAGCCACCGGAGAGGAGCTCGACGGTGGTGGCTTTCGGCGAGGTAGGTGGATCCTTTGTGGATCTAAGCCGTCCCCTTCCTCCTCCTCCTTCTCCTCTGGATCTGAGCTCTCCTCCTCCTCCTCCCCCTCCTCCTCCTCCTTCTGGATCTAAAGGGTGTGGTGGTGGCTAGGGTTCCGGCGAGCTCTCGTGTTCAGATCTTGTTGTGTTGCAATGGTTCTCGCTGGATGTTGCGATAGGGTTCAGTTGATGTTACAGTAGAGATGTATGCAGTATGTTTTCAGTTTGCTTCAATCTACATGTTGCAGTAGTTGTTGCACGTTGTTGCAGAAGTTGTTCGGTGTTGTTGTAATTTTGCAGTATGTTCCAGTTGTTTCAATCTGCATGTTGTAGTAGTTGTTGCTTTGTTGTTGCAGCAATTGTTAGGTGTTGTTGTAATAATATATTCATAGTGTTTTAGTAGCTCTAGCCAGCAATGTTTTTCAGCTGTTGTTCTTTTGTTATTGCAATAATATGTTTCTTAGTGTTTCAACTTCTTCATCCCAACGTTGCAGGAGTACTGTTTTTTTGAGATGTTGCAATATGTTTCAGTTGTTTCAATCTCATGTTGTTGTTCCATGTCGTTCCAATAATATATTCATTTGTGTTTCAACTGCTTCAACCTATTGTTGCAGCAGTTTTGTTTCAGTGTTTGTTTGCAATAACATGTTCATGGTGTTTCAGTTGCTTTTTATCCTACTGTTGCAGCGGCAAAGGGGGGCGAGCTGGGGGTGGGCGTGGGGGCGAGCTGGCGGCGGGCAGAGGTGCTGGGGGGCCGGCGAGGTCGAGGGTGGGCGAATCCCGTACGCGTGGGGGTGCGGGGCTGTTCTGATCTACTTACTCCTCTGCGCGGGGCGTGCGGGGGCGGTGGTGGCGGGTGTGGTTGCCGTTCTTTCTTCTTTCTTCTCGTGGAGGGCACCTTCCGTGTGTGTGGGGGGAGGGGGGGTTGGGGTCGGGGTTCTAGGTGCGTCCGGACGGACCCCTGGATCTGGGCGCTAGAAGCGCCGATTGATGAAAGAGGTTCTTGCACTGAACTAGACTGCGGCAGTAAACAGCTCACCTATACATGGGATTTTTGCCTCGGCATGTATGGTTGCGTGGCTTAGCTTCGCTTGGCCTTGCTTTGCAAGCCAACAACTTTGCCCCTACCAGTGAACGGAATTGGTTCACCTCGGTTGGCAAGAAAATAAACGCTTGCCATCCTCGCCACCGTCGGCTATCGGCTATCCCTCTTTCTCTCTCCCTCCAATTCGGCTCAGGTCACTCTAGGTGCACGCCGCGCTAACTCAAATCAGCTCGGCTGCTAGCAAAGAAAGTGGGCAGGTCAATGCGCTTCACACGGCACGGCTAAAATGGGCTTTCGATCCTGCTTCCAGAGCATCATCATCAAAGAGACAAAGGCACGGAGTTGCTGCGACACCCTTGTGTGGCAGATGCCGATGGCGCACCTGCAGGGTCACGTTCTCTATCAATGAGATATTCCGATATGCAGGGCAGGGTGGCTCCCAGACTGCGGTAGTTGGAGAAGGGAACACCAGCAGCGGCCAATGAGGCAAGACCTGTGAGCCCGTCGAGTGGGAGCTTGTTGTTGGTGCCTGGACTAGGTGTAGCCCCGTTAAGCGCAATGCTGAAGTCAGGCAACCAGAAAAGGCAAAGATATGCAATTTTGATATCTGTTTGATGAACACTGGAATGTCCTTCAATCGTTGCTACCACTATACCAGGCGATAACAATGGTGGACATTGGGGATGGCACGGAAACCTCTTTCTGGTATGATGCCTAGGACAACGAGGACATGTTTGCTGAAGGTTTTCCGGCAATACGCAGTCACTACGCCAGGAAAACAATTTCAGTAGCGCAGGTTTGTGCTTCAGGTCTCGATGCCCAAACCTCTTCGAGCACCCCATGTCCGCCCAAGCCACTTCTGAATTCAGTCAATTGCGCAACATATTGTAAGCCAAACAATGCTGAGTAACAGTAGAGACAAACGTCGCGGATCTTTCTGCCTCAATCAGGGGAAGCTGGATTCTAGAAGCCTGTACCGGCTCCTGCAGTCCACGGATGCGCCACCAAAGCCTGCCGCAAAGTTCATTTGGGAAAGCCATGCTCTGCCACGAGTGCAATTCTTTGTCTGGTTGGGATACAATGATTTTTCTCGATCACGCAAAAGGTTTGCGCGCTTTGTATTAAGATAGAGAAAAGTTTAGTACAACACGCCTTAGCGGCGTCGTAGGGGGTCAGAAGAGTTGTACATGGACGCTCAAACCCATGGCAGGAGAACCACCCTGTTTAGAAAAACCATTGTCAATTTGCCTAAGTGTGAGATCTGAAAGCGGGCTGATGAAACAAGTGCACATATGGTCTTTGACTGCCGTTTTGCTAAAGAATTCTAGGTGAAACTGGAGTTTCAACCTGCGTCATCATCGACGAATGGTATCTTCAACATGGAATGCCCAAAACACTTCCCAAACAATCACTTCAGCACTTTCGTCGCTCTTTGTTACCGGCACCTATGGAAACGTCGCAATGGCATGATATTTAGAGATGGGGTGCACACACACACCGACAGGTCTTCCGGTTAATTCACAACGACGTCAAACTATGGAAGGTTAGGCTGCCCAAGAAAGACAAAGCGATAGCTGATGCCTGGTGTCAACCGTCAACTACTGTTTCCACTATGTAATCAATGACACTATCAATCTGATGTAAAAATTGTAAACTTTGAACTCCGATGGGTCCATTTTGGGCCTAGATCAATAAAATATAACAATCAGGTGGGGAGTATCTTCCTCGTTGACCCTAAAAAACTGGAAACGCTCCAACCCAAGCATCCGATGATTCTGAAAATATCGAACGGACTACAGACACATCTCAACCACTCGTTCTCTACGTTAATTATTATCCACTCATTTCTTAGCCTCTATCGACACCATCTCATGCTCTGCCTCTTCTTCAGACTCGCATCTGTGCGCCCCACTCCATCCCGCCGCACCCCCTTCCCCCACCGCGCCCTATCCCTCGTTGCGTCGTGCGCTTCCCCCCACTGCCTGCACCCCATTGACAGTCGTGCCACACCCCATCCACTGTCATACGCCACTTGAAAGGTCCTAAATGGCCAGAGGAGAGTAAATGGTCTATAAAAATTTCTACAACAATACTTAAGCAAAGTGGTTAGACAACTAAATGGTATAAGGCAAATTTTGCGCTAGCCTACTAAAAATACAAGCCACCTATCCATAATTCTAATTGCTATGATCACTATATCCCACAAAGGCTATGTCACTGCTTTCTAAGTTAGTGAGGACTCAAAGACTAGACTAAAGAGCCTCACTGACCAAACTACTCAACAAACAAGCTAGCTCTTAAAATTAATTACACTAAAGAGCTTAGTTACACTAGAATATATGTATAATAGAGGTAGAGAGATGTATACCAATGTCGGACAAGAGATCAATCACAAGAATACTAATGAAATCCTTAGAGACAAGATGACACAATGATTTTTTCTCCAAGGTTCACTTGCTTGCCAGCAAGCTACGTCCCCGTTGTAGCGATTCACCCACTTGGAGGTTCACGCGCTAATAGGCATCATACGCCTAACCCGCAACCGGGTGCCGCACAACCAACACAAGATGGGGATCCACAAGTTACGAGCAATCCATTAGAGTACCTTTTGGCTCTCTGTTGGGGAAAGGTCAAGAACCCCTCACAATCACCATGATCGAAGCCAGAGACAAGCACCTTCCTCCGCTCGACGATCCTTGTTGCACCAAGCCTTCTAGGTGGCGGCAACCACCAAGAGTAACAAGCGAATCCTATAGCGAAACATAATCACCAAGTGCCTCTAAATGCAATCACTCAAAGCAATACACTTGGATGCTCTCCAATCTCACCAAACGATGAATCAATCAAGCAAGATGAGTGAGAGATGATTGGCTAGGCTCACTAGGGTGTATTCTCAATAGAAATGGCTAAGAGAGTGAGCCTAAGCCGGTAAACACATATTTATAGAGCCCCCAAGAGATAGAGCCGTTAGGGTCAAGTTAGGGTTCTCTACATGCACGCAGACAGACGCACTGGTCAGGGCGACCGGACGCGCCTGAGCCAGCGTCGGGCCAACGGATGCGCGCCACGCGTCCACGCGATTCAACCTCAGCCGCATGATTCCAACGGCTATCTGCCTCCCGCACGCGCGTTAAGTGACGACCGGACCCGCCAAAACGTGACCGGACACACCCATGCCACGTCCGCTCACGCGCGCCCGCTCCACTGAGCCAGCGACCTGACGCACCGTAGATGACCATTTGCACCCCCAGGCCGAGTTTGGTCATTTCCAATAAGGGTCCAGAGACAGGTTTTCATGACTTGACGCGTCTGGTCAAGAGTGACCTGACGCGCTCAGCGTCCGATCTCCTTTAGCCAAGCACCGCTGCACTATGTCAGCATGCGGTCCTCTCCAGTCGCCAGCGTCCAGTCAAAGACCGAGGCCACGCCCTTCTTTGCGCGTGATGACCGGACACAGGGTCTGGGTCTGGTCCCATCGCAACACCTCTTTTTTCAACTCTAACTTCTTCACCCTTGCTCCCAAGTGCTAACCACCAAGTGTATCACCATTGTGCATATTTGTTAGCATTTTTCCAAAGCATTTTCAAGGGTGTTAGCACTCACTAGAATCTAAATGCATATGTAATGAATTAGAACATCTAGTAGCACTTTGATAACCACATTTCACAACGAATTTCACCCCTCTTAATAGTACAACTATCTATCCTAAATATGATCACACTCACTAAATGTCTTGATCACCAAAACAAAATGCTCCTATCAAATATAACTTTGCCTTGAGTCATTTTGTTTTTCTCTTTCTTTTTCAAGCTTTGAGCACTTGATAATCACCATGGTCTCCACCGTCATCATGATCATCATTCACTTGCTCCCCTGCTTGGCATTGGACCATCCTTGCTCATGCATCACTTAGACAAGGATTAGTCCAACTAGGTTTCATCAATTATCCAAAACCAAACAAGGGCTTTCACCACTCCCCCTCATCCGTCGCGGCCATAGTGACCAGGCCACCACTATCTCGACACCACAAGTATGAGGTCATTGTTGGCCGAGACATCATCTCTAGTGGCCAACAGAAGACACCACGATAGGAAAGGAAGTCATGCAGCGGAGGTGTATGTTGGGCCATTGTTCTTGACATCCTCCTAACCCGAGCTTGCGGGTTACCGTAATTCCCCACTAGGTAGGCCATGGCCGTCGGTGATGTTGTGTTTCAAGCGTTTTCAGACATGTTGCAAGCATATGTTTTAAGTGTTTTAGTTGTTTCAGATATATGTTTCAAGTGTTTCATATGGATGTTGCAAAAGTAGATCAGGATGTTGCATATGTTGCAATGGTTGTACACGTATGTTGCAAGCGTATGTTCCCAATGTTTCATCTGTTTTTGAGATATATGTTGTAAGTGTGTTTATCTAGATGTTACATATGTTTCACACATATGTTGCAATTGTTTTATCCAGATGCTGCGTGTGTTTGCAATAACTTTCAAGTGTTTTCAGGTGTTTTTGCAAGTGTTTCAGACATATGTTGCAAGTGTTTCAGCTGTTTCTGACATATGTTGCATGTGTTTCATCTGGATCTTGCAAAAGTAGATTGGGATATTGCACATGTTGCAATGGCTATATATGTATGTTTCAAGTGTATATTCCAAACATTTTAGCTGTTTCAGACGTATGTTGCAAGTGTTTTATCTGGATGTTGCATATGTTGCAGTGGCTATACACATATGTTACAAGCGTATGATCCAAATATTTTATATGTTTTAGACGTATGTTGCAGCAAGTTCTTCATGTTGTAAATGTTTCATGAGTAGGCGCTGGAAGCGAGCGCAGGCAGAGACTATCCTCGAGGCCGCAAGCGGTCCACACGGAGCGGTGTGGGCGCGGAGCAACAGGTGCGGGCGAGCAGGAGGGTAGGCAGGCAGCAGCAGGCCAACTGGCACGGGCATCCGTCCAGACATCTGGGCGCTAGCGGTACCTAAAAAAATTCAGATCTCGTCCCATGACTCCCATCCTGTTCATTCCTAATTCAAAGGTAGTGCCCCATATCATCAGCCCTCGATACAAAGTCGCTCACAAGTTCCATTTTGTTAGAAGGATTGTTTCAGTGCCCCAAACAACAAGTTTTAGCTATCACAAAAATGAGTATTTTTTTATTCTCAAGGAAAGCAAGATGATGATCAAGCAGTTATAAACTTAATGCTCAAAGAGCGATTCTTCCATCCATCTTCTTTTATTTTCTGAAAGTATCCTCGTGTCTAACCTGATTCATATTTGAATCAGACTCATGGTCCGTGCTCATACGAGTTAGAGCCATGCGTTAGCACAACCAGTCCCACTAGCAAGGGGTCGTGTCCATTGATCCATCACCATTGAGCAGGAATAATTCCCTCAATAAGTAGGGATGTTTCTAGTGATATAGAAGCTCATGCACTAGAGAAGGATGGCAAGGCTGCTTAATTATCCATGTCTGTAATAACAAAGCAAAAGCTGAGGTTGGTTTGAGTTGTGATATGGTGAATATCATTACAGTTGTGGTGTGACCTGGTAGATGGTTATGGATTTGTGGTGAACATGCCTAGATTCTAAGGATCGGTTCTCGAAGCCAGTAACCCGGCTTAATAGCACAACCACGAGGTCCATATGGTTGTTGACAGTAGATAAGTATCATTTTTAACTGTCAACATAGCATGAGAAATGATCCAAATACAAATACTATCTAGATATAGGGGTTACACTGACAGAATTCCACGAGTTTTGGTGAATATCTATTTCTGCTGGGGGTTATTAGGAAATAAGTAAAGAAGACCCACATGTCAGATTTACATAGAGACAAAGGGGCTATACATAACTTTTCTGGAATGTGGAAGATACGAGAAGACTCTAGAAACAAACGGGAGACAAAACGGGCCCACAGCAGGGGTGCCCGCCCCTCTCCCTTGGGCGCCCGCCTCCCTATGGTGGCCAATCACAGTCAACCTCATGGATTATGCCTCCACCGCCTTTGAGGATCAATAATAATCGTTCATCAAGGTCAGTTTGATCCAAGGGCTGTGGTGCTTCCTAAAGGGCTATATAAGCAAGGCCCCTAGCTCCAGGAGAAGCACTAATTTTCGAGCCAACACAAGAAGGAATTCATTATTCAGAGAAGCCCTAGAGCCACCATCTCAATTAGATCTCTAGTTTAGCATAGCTACATAGGATTAGAACTAGAAGGAGCCAAGCATTACTTGATTTCCAGATCTATCGGAGAATACTTGGTAATTCTCTCCTACTTTTGTATTTGTTCTTATATTATATTATCTAGTTCATCATTTGTATGAATATGACTTTAGTCTATTCTATCATATTGGATATGACTTTGCTCTATTTGATTATGTTCTCAATTATATTGTTCTTAGTCTACTTTGATTATATGCTTGGCGTAGTTCGATCAGATTTATATTCAAGTATAGGATCGTATAGCGCTTACTTATTGATATCATCGGTAAGTAGTAAACATTGTGTAGGCATGGTGCCTATACCGTATTTACCTGTGATTGTACCCTATATTCCGGATTGTGTGGTAGATCACGAGAGTGACAGTCCTGTTGAGTCCTCTGTAGTCCACCTCCCGAGTATAGGGCAGGCAGAGCACAACTATTACAGGGAAGTCATGGCTATGTTCTATATCTTCCTTAGTAATATCACTATGCGTAGATATAACATGTTCTTGCCATGATTGCCAAGTGTAATTGCACTAATCATCGTATGCTTTGACTTTATAGTTAGAATAACTTAGGATTATCCTGATAGTTCGTCCTAATCCATGCTAGTGCTATATATCTAGAGTAGTCTATTGAGATGTTTATCATTATATGGCTATGTGCGTATCAGTTATCTTTATTATCATTCATATATTATTTATCTTGTGACACTTACCCTGTAGAGAAGAGAGATAAAGACATGGTTATGCTCTCCATTAGCATATGCAGTAGTGCTCATTGGTCATTATTCATTATGCTTAGCATCCCTTCCCAGTGGTAAAATATAAATAACGATACCTGGTTTACTCCTGGTTAAAATGCTACATCGGTATTATCTGTGCGCTTATGGATTTCATATTTATTTTTAGAGGAGCATTTGCATTTATTTAATACCACATTTCTGGCGTCATGCTGGGGATGACAACCTAGCTTAAGTGACGTTAAGAAATGCCAACAAGCATTTTTGGCGCCGTTGCTGGGGAAGGTTGAATTGCTATCCAAAGGATAATGAGCCATCACTTGCATCCGCTAATGTGATCGAGAAACCATCGTCTTTCTCTTCTCATACAGCCTTACCCTTGTCTTCTATCTATTTTATATATCATATACAGGGTAATGTATGAGCAGGTTTGGCCGTCCAGATAATTTCATTGATAATCCAGAATTGTTATTCAGGAGTGCTAGAGCCAAGCTAAAGAGAGTTCAAGCAAAAACATCATCATCCTAGCTTGAAGCTCCACTCTCTGATTCAGAAGGCCAACCCAGCATATTTCAGAACTTAACACCAGAATTCGACGCTATGGCAAATAAGTCACTCCGCGAGTTCTCAGCTCCAACTGCAGCTAACATTCGGACTGGACCTGCGGCAGAGATTGAGCAAAACTTTGAGCTAAAGCCAACGTTGATCAACATGGTGCAAGCTAGCCAGTTTTGTGGGAAGGCACATGAAGATGCTAGTGCTCATCTCCAACACTTCCTGGAGATTTGCAGCACTTTCACCATCAAGGATGTCCCTAGAGATGCCATATTACTTAGCCTCTTTCCATTCTCACTCTTAGGGAGAGCGAAGCAGTGGTTCTATGCAAATAAGGAGAAGAATACTACGTGGGCACTCTGTTCCACCAATTTCTTGGCGAAGTTCTTTCCCATGGGCAAGACAAATGCTCTTCGTGGGAAGATATCAAGTTTTCAGTAGCAATATGATGAGTCAGTCCCAGAAGCATGGGAGCGCTTTCAAGATTACATCCTAGAATGTCCTCATCATGGAATGGAGAATTGACTACTTATGCAGACCTTCTATCATTGGCTCACCAATAGCACCCGTCAGACTATGGATGCTGCCGTTGGAGGAGTATTTTTATCACTTACAATCAATCAAGCCACAACTCTTGTGGAAAAGATGGCGTCCAACCAAGGTTGGAACGAAGAAAGAACTCAAACCCACAAGAGAGGTGGAGGTATGCACTAGTTGAAGGAGGTGGACATGCTGTCTGCCAAGATGGACCTGCTTATGAAGAGGCTTGATGAGAGAGCCGGAGAGAAGAAGGAAGTCATGCACATTCATGATTCTCGCATGACTTGTGAAGAGTGTGGAGACACTGGGCATTCAGGAAGCAGTTGCCTAGAGCTACAAGAGGATGTGAACTACCTTAACAATAATAGCAACTACTATCATCCTCAATAGAATCAAGGTTGAAATCAGCAGCAGAGGCCTAACTACTCAGGTAACTACTCAGGTAATTATCAAGATAATAATTCTTTCAATCAACCCCCTCTGAGAGAGTTAGTGCTTAATCAAGGAAAATTAATGGATAGCCTGTCTAAGAAATTAGCATCCAATGATAAAACATTAGAAACAATTAATAATAGAATGGATAACTTCTCTACTGCCATTAAGAATCAGCTGAGTTTTAATAAGATGCTAGAATCTCAGTTGCAACAGCTTGCCAATATTGTTCCTGCTAGCCAAGGTAAAATTCCGGGACAACCGGAAGATCTAGAAACTGCAAATCTTATAGACATATTTAATGCAGGAAGTTATTGGAGTGACCCTATCTCCAAAGGATAGAACGACGAGACTCTACCGATTAAGAAAGGTGATCCAGGAAGACCTGTCATCACGATCTCCATTAGAAGCGTGAACTTTAACGAAGCTATCTGTGACTTTGGTGCAAGCGTCAATATCATGCCTAAGGTAATCTATGACAAAATGTTTAATTATCCTTTATTGTACACAACCATGTGCTTGCAGCTTGCAGACCAGTCACTTTGCTACACCAAGAGAATTCTAGAAGATATATGCGTACGAGTGGGCAGCTCGTATGTTCTTGCAGATTTTATAGTAATAGATACAGGTGGTGATGAGAAGTCATCCATCATTTTGGGACGACCGTTCTTGAACACCGCTGGAGCTATCATATACGCCAACACTGGCAAGATCTGTTTCAACATCAAAGGCAAGAGAGAGACCTTCTTCTTCAAAGACAAAGTGTTACAATTCCCTACACACCTTCAACATTCTTATGAGCCAAAGAAGAAGAACAATCGGAGGAACAAGAACAAGAATAGGAAGCCACAACAGATGGAGTCAGTGAGAATGATCACTGTAGTCCACAAAGAGCATGATCATCAGCTCAAGTCCCCATATCTGCTCAAGAGAGACGACCCATGTGTTTCAACCATTGAATGCACAATCAACAGAAGTTTCTTTTAGAAAGTTATCTGTGACACTAGATCAAGTGTCAACATAATGGCCAAGGTAACTTATGAATATCTATATGGTACTATACCTTTAGACCCAACCTATGTGCAGCTGCAGATGGCGGATCAATCATTTCGCTTCGTGGACGGAATAGTAAAGAACGTCCCTATGCAAATTGATGACCACTTCATCCCGACTGACTTCTTAGTCATCGATATGGGAGAAGATGAGTATGATCCACCAATCATCCTAGAAAGACCGTTCCTAAGCACAACCAAGGCTATCATTTACATTACAACAGGAGAAGTACATTTCCAATTTCCCTTAGAGAAGGTACGCCGTTATTTCAATAATAATTATATAGTTGATGAAGAACCCAAGAAGAACATAATCAGAAGAAGGCGTCGCAACCGCACCCAGAAGAATCAGATCCCCAAGGATGGATGGGCTGACTATCAAGGAGAAGTATCAAGATATGAAGATCGATATCCTGAAGAAAAGATTTATCTTGAGAAGGAAGTTGTACCCCAACAGAAAGTGAACTAGTTACCATAGAGACTAAAGAAGAGAAGATAGTGCAACCAACTCATTCCTCAAAGTCAACCTCACCAACAAAATAGGTATGGATGGTAAAGGTAAATTCAAAGTCAGATTCAGCATAGTTAGAGGTATCACTCGATCCATCCGAGGTGCCCCAGAATGACTAGAGCGAATAAGAGGTTCTGTTCAGAGAACCCAAATCACCGAACGCCGTGCCAAGAGGTAACTTGGTAGTTATCAATATTTCCCTTTTTAGTTCTGCATTTAATTTTTCGCATCATATTTACTTTCCTTCATTATATGTTTAGTTATACTTTATTTCTGCATAGAAAAGTGTCACACCCGGTTTTCTAAAGAATAAAACCAGGCTAATCATATGTGTGCCCAGGAAGTCCACACATATGTCAGAATAAAAAAGTATCAGAAACAATGTTAGTATATAACGTATACATAGCTATATTAACACTTACATCAGAGTATCGCGGAACGGTGACTAAACTTTAGGCTCCATTCTTCTCAGGGACGGCTGACTGGTGGCTCCGTATGCCAAACACTTCTGAAAGACTTCTGAAAACTCCACTACATCTTTATCCTTCTTCTGAGCAACACCTTACTATACACTGAAGTGTGGTGGAAATAGCAAGAGTGAGTCCATGTCGAACTCAACAAGTATAACACAGGGTTCATGAGGCTAAAAAAGGCTAGACACTGTTTGACTACGTTTAGCTTTTAATCATCACATAATTAGCAATTGAGTAGCATCAAGGTATTCCAATTACCATTAATGAACCAATGATAAATTGTAATAAGAATAATGAATATCATTAACATGAGCATAATAATAATCAACAGTAATTAAGCATGATATAACAATGGTGATCAACTATTTTGTAAGAATCCCCAAGGCCGCTCGTATCCGTGAGCACGGCTAGTATACCAGTTTATTAAACTCTGCGCAGAGGTGTACACTTTCACTGTGAGTCATTATTTTCAAATGTGTGGGGAGATCAAACCCAAACACCAGAGAACCATATAAAGCCATTCAAGAGTTCGTCTAACAAGTTAGGGCCGCTAGGTTTCAGAAGTCAGTCTGTGTGATACAACCAGTCCCAGGGATCCACAGTCTGCTTTTCCCCATTTGCGCCACAAGGGTAACCTCTAACAAGCTAGAAAAGGTCCTTTAAATAACTAGAGCCAGAGCCATATAGCCCTCATAGCTGTACTATCAATCCCGGTTATCACTTACAGGTAAGTCCTTACGGAGAGTAACTAGAGCAACAATATAACTCCTTGCTCTAGCCCCCTTTCAACAGTAATAAAATCATCTTTATGGTTGGTCGCTTAATCCATTAATCAAATTACAAGATTATTGTTCATAATTAAACACTAGCAATAGCTACCCAAATGCATATCCCATAGGTGACAAGGGAATAGGAAATCAATAGCTAAGTTATAATCTCTATGGTTGTCAAGGAGGACACATGCATATATATAATAATTTCAGTGAATAGGACAACAAGGATGTCCCATGTTATACTTGCCTTATTCCCAAAGTCTAGCTGCTCAAACCCTTCAACTGTTATCTTCTGGTCTCAAGTCCTTTTGCTTAGACTGTCGGTCCTCAGCTCCTCGTCTTTGACGCTAATTAACCATGCTTCTTCTACTCATAGCAATCAAGCAGAACAAACAGACAATAAACACAACTAAGAATAACACGTCAAACAAAAGAGACGCTTTAAAATAGCGCGCACTAAGCGTCACGGTTCGTTGCTACGATCACGAGAGCGCAATAATGACTAAGAACGGAGCTATTGTTACCGAGGACACGTTTATCGAGATTGACAACATAACTAAAGACAACAAACTATACACTTGATCTATTTTAGTTAATGAATTAAGGTGATAGACATTTTAGAGAATTATTCTAAAGTTGAACTAACCAAATTATATCAAGTTATAAAAGCTAGAGTTAAACCTAAGTCATATTTTATTTATGAACAATTATATATCATTAATGCAATTTAAAGATTTATAGTTTTGAAATATAAAACATGTGAGATCAGTTAATCGGATCATTATATGTTACGAGGTTGGCCTAAACATGTCATTGTTGAAAAGGCATTTATGTTGATATTAGTTATGTTAACATTTATTTATAAAGGACCAGAGTTATAAACATAAGTTGCTTTTAATAAATTAAAAGACATTAGATAACCACTAATCAGATTAAGTATATATATCTTTCATGTTTAACTAAACAAATTATAAATATATGTTGTCCTATGTTTCTTTTATTTATAAACATTAATATTATTTAAGTCACTTCAACATTTATAATTTAGAAAGCACCGAACATGAGACAACAACTAATTGATTATCATGTTTCATGATTAGATTAAGCAAGTTATAATTAACAATGAAACATTTAAATTGCTATTTATCAAGTTAGCATTTTATTTATAACAGGTCGAGATATAAACCTAAGTCTCTTTTAATTTAATAAGACATTAAATAAGAATTAATCTAATTAATTATAGATTTCATGCTTAACTAAACAGTTTTATAAATAAAAATGCATTAATGTGAATATTAATCGAGTTAACATTTTAAGAAAGTGCCGACGCATGAACCTATGTCATTTTAAATTTAAAGGAGCATGACATAAACATTAATTATTTTAATTAAATATTTATAATGTAAATAATCTGACATATATACAAGTACTAACTGAACCATCTCATGTTTTATATTTAATCTAAACAAATTAAAATTAAGAACCAGTTAATATTAATCGAGTTAAACCTAAATTGTTTTTTAATTAATTAAAGAGAGCACTCGCTAACTAAATATTAATCAAATTAATTATATTCATAAACACGGGACATGAAAAACAACGTTGCTAACATGTCAGTTACATCGCCACGGTCAAAAGCAACAAAAATGAAATTATAAACCTATATCACTTTTAATTAAAAACTATTAAATTAATACTAATCAAATTGTATTTTAAATCAATAAATTTATAATTATAAGACATGACAAACATTAGCACTACTACGTAGAGCGCAACTATACAAAACTAACACAACTAAAACGGAGCAAAACGGAATTAAAACGAAGAAACGATAAAGATATTACGAACCAGTGGCAGAACCGTAAATACTTCATCTTCTACCTTCATCCATCTGAATGACCTCGGCCTAGGGACGACACGAGAAGAAAGAGAAATATTTAATTTACTACACGAGAGATTTTTCAAACTAGGGGCTCCTCTTACGGTAGTTTTGGTGTGCTTAGCCCAAGGGTTTGGTACATATATATATAGGGTGGAGAACTCCTCACATCTACATCGACTAGCAATATGGTACTAATTGATGTTGCACCCTCCATCTTTACTAATAGGCCTAATTAATTATTAAAGTCCATTAGTAAATAAAGACATGGGTCTTTGGGCATGAGGAAATCTGAGATATTTTATTATTTTCGGAATTAATTAATTTCATGGATAAAATAATTCTAGAAAAGTATAGAATTGAATTTTAACCCACGAAAAATACTCCGAAGGCTCCAAAAATTTAGGGAAAATTCTCAGAGATATTTTAGAATGAGACGAACCTAAATAAAGAATTTAGAGCTCATGAAAAGATTGATGAAGACATCAAGGAAAAAGATTAAGCTCATGAAAATTGAAATTTTAAATCCAGAAAATACCAAAAAGTTTTCCGATGAGAAGTAAACGTCGTCCTATAGTATTTTTAAAATAATAGCACTCACCAACACCAAAGACAAGCATCACACAAACACCACATTATCAAATTAATATGAAAAATTTTAAAACCATAATTTTCTATATTTAAATTAGCAGTAACTTAACTTATCTAATAAATTTATTTAGATATTGAAATCATTTATTTTATTTAGTGTTTTCTAAGCACAACCTAAAATTAAAAATACCAAAAAGTTTTCCGATGAGAAGTAAACGTCGTCCTATGGTATTTTTAAAATAATAGCACTCACCAACACCAAAGGCACGCATCACACAAACACCACATTATCAAATTAATATGAAAAATTTTAAAACCACAATTTTCTATATTTAAATTAGCAGTAACTTAACTTATCTAATGAATTTATTTAGATATTAAAATCATTTATTTTATTTAGTGTTTTCTAAGCATAACCTAAAATTTAAAAATTTTGAGGTGTGACAAAAAGAAAATAAATATGTCTTGCATTGCATTATAAAATTGCTAAGCCCCATGCAAATAAATTTGTGGCAAACCCATAAGTCTACCTGTTGTGGTGGCATAAAAATAAAATAAAGAAACATTCGTCGTTTTATTACTTGCATTATATAAAAATATAAAAATATAAAAATATGGTACAAGAGATCCTGTTAGAAAGATACATCTGTTAAGAGGTTCTAGATGCTCAAGGCTTAGAGGTTTATCACTAACACTTAATCAAGTTCCATAAGCTTTGTTGTCTATTTTGAGCTTCATAGAATTTGAAGGATCAACAGACAGAAGGACAATCTATTCCCTATCGGAGCGCCTCTCAATAATCATCATCATAAGCACTCTGATGAGGGGAAGTACACCTTCATTGTCTGCCAAGCAAGACTATGTCAACATTCAGCTTGGGGGAGAGCATCCCCTATGTATCCAGCTAAGTATTTTTCTACCTACCTATTTTTATTTTGATATATGAAATAAAATAAAAAGATGCATAACTTATAGAAACCCAAATAAATGTTTTCTTATACATATATATGTTTTTTGTATAATCTTTAAGTTTGATAAATGATGAATAGTTGTTCTACCGTAATTCCTTTCCATTTAGTGTGTTAAGTTTCATCATTTCCATTTAAGTGTGTTAAGTTTCATCTTTCTAAGTGAACCCATATAATAGACTCTTATATGGAAATGATGAATAGTTGCTCTACCGTAATTCCTTTCAAGTACCTAGTTTTTAACCTTGAACTCTCCCGAGTTTTGGATACAATGATTTTGATTTAAGATTTGCTCTAAACTTAAACTTGTGGGTCAAATACTTGATCTAAGTCTAGGTAATTGACAGATATGATATGGAAAGGTTTTGAGCTGCTATCTATCATATTCCTAGAGATACTAGAGTTCTGAAGAATTTATCTTCTGAAAATTAACTTGCTACATGATGAGTTCATGTATGACAAGAGTTTAAAATTCTACCACAACCATATACGTGCTTGTAGATTAGGAAGCCTTACATTCATATTTAATATTTGTGAGCATTGAGTATGGTCAGGCTGTGTCGATCCTTAGGAATTGGTCATGCGATTAAAATCGAGATCTACCTATACACTCTACCTATACATGCTGCTTCTATCCTGGAAGTACAAATCCACATTCAGATCCACCCTAGAAAATAGGTCTACTCTTACACTGGGAGTGAACTGCAAAAAATATTCCTATCATCCATTTTATCCCTTGCTAGCCAATAAAGCTCAAAATATCTAGTTATGCTACCTCTTATTATTATGTTCCAAAAGAAGCTTGGGTATTCAATGAAAAAAAGGAAAAAAGAAAAGAAAAAGGACAAATGTCCCACCTAGAAATAAAGAGAGATTTAGAAGCCCAAGTTCTTCTCAAATTCTTCAAGTTTTCTAAGAGAGGTATATGAGAAATTTTCCCGAAGGAGCTAAGTATTCACCATCATCATCCTTTTACCCCTTATAACCACTTCTACTCCATTTAACATTTACAACCATCTACTATATAGCCCAAGACACATGCATATCTTGATTTGACTTTATGACTCATTCCTTTGGATCCATAGTTTTGATTATGCAATATATGTTTCGCTGTCTCCCCACCTATGAGCTCCACATAAGCCTATTAGAAGTAGGGTGAGAGAGAGAAGGCATAATGTTACTATGCTACCAAAAATACCACATATTTTGAGAGGAGAGAAAATGCATACACCATAAATGCCTTGGAGAGGATCCAGAAATACCACAAAGGAGAGACTTGGAAGGGTCATACATAGGAATCTCTGAGTTTTATTTTAAAAATCTTGCAAAACTCTAGAATAATATATGATCAAAGAGCTTGAAACATGGCGCTTGACTTGACCGTTCTGTCTTTCAACTACTCAAGACCCAAGTGACGGCTACAAGCCCCATGGTAAAAGGTAATATGAGTAAGTTTTTCATCAGAATAGTTCATTCTAATCCAAAGAAGAATTCTTGTTTGAACGCATGTGTACCTATAAGGCGTGAAAGTATTGTAGAAACTCTTGATCCATCACTGAGTCTATCTTTGCTCAGGGACGAGCAAAAGGTAAGCTTGGGGGAGTTTGTTGACGGTAGATAAGTATCATTTTTAACCGTCAACATAGCATGAGAAATGATCTAATACTATCTAGATATAGGGGTTACACTGACAGAATTCCATGAGTTTTTGGTGAATATCTATTTCTGCAGAGGGTTATCAGGAAATAAGTAAAGGAGAACCACATGTCAGATTTACATAGAGACAAAGGGGCTATACATAACTTTTCTAGAATGTGGAAGATACGAGAAGACTCTAGAAACAAACGGGAGACAAAACGGGCCCACAGCAGGGGTGCCCGCCCCTCTCCCTGGGGCGCCCGCCCCCTGTGGTGGCCAATCACAGTCAACCTCGCGGATTATGCCTCCACCGCCTTTGAGGATCAATAATAATCGTTCATTAAGGTTGGTTTGATCCAAGGGTTGTGGTGCTTCCTAAAGGGCTATATAAGCAAGGCCCCTAGCCCAGGAGAAACCCTAATTTTCGAGCCAACACAAAAAGGAATTCATTATTCAGAGAAGCACTAGAGCCACCATCTCAATTAGATCTCTAGTTTAGCATAGCTACATAGGATTAGAACTAGAAGGAGCCAAGCATTGCTTGATTTCCGGATCTGTCGGAGAATACTTGGTAATTCTCTCCTACTTTTGTATTTGTTCTTATATTATATTATCTAGTTCATCATTTATATGAATATGACTTTAGTCTATTCTATCATATTGGATATGACTTTGCTCTATTTGATTATGTTCTCAATTATATTGTTCTTAGTCTACTTTGATTATATGCTTGGCATAGTTCGATCATATTTATATTCAATTATAGGATCGTATAGCGCTTACTTATTGATATCATGTGTAAGTGGTAAACATTGTGTAGGCGTGGTGCCTATACCGTATTTATCTGCGATTGTACCCTATATTCTAGATCGTGTGGTAGATCACGGGAGTGACAGTCCTGTTGAGTCCTCTGTAGTCCACCTCCCGAGTATAGGGCAGGCAGAGTACAACTATTATAGGGAAGTTATGGCTATGTTCTATATATTCCTTAATAATATCACTATGCATAGATATAACATGTTCTTGCTATGATTGCCAAGTTTAATTGCACTAATCATCGTATGCTTTGACTTTATAGTTAGAATAACTTAGGATTATCCCGATAGTTCATCCTAATCCATGCTAGTGCTATATATCTAGAGTAGTCTATTGAGATGTTTATCATTATATGGCTATGTGCTTATCAGTTATCTTTATTATCATTCATATATTATTTATCTTGTGACACTTACCCTGTATGAGAAGAGAGATAAAGACATAGTTATGCTCTCCATTAGCATATGCAGTATTGCTCATTGCTCATTATTCATTATCCTTAGCATCCCTTCCCAGTGGTAAAATATAAATAACGATACCTGGTTTACTCCTGGTTAAAATGCTACATCGATATTATCCGTGCGCTTACGGATTTCATATTTATTTCTAGAGGAGCATTTGCATTTATTTAATACCACATTTCTGGCGTTATGCTGGGGATGACAACCTAGCTTAAGTGACATTAATAAATGCCAACAATTGTATAACCTAGATAAGTAATTAGGAGATGCCTGTGTGGACAATAGTCTCATAGTGACATGGATAGAGAAGAAGACTTCTATGCAGGCAGGATGGGCTTAGGTATGAGAATTTGCTCCTAGGCTTGTCTTGTCCTGGTTAATGAGGGATGCTTCCATATGCATACTCTGTGAGAATGAAGGTTTTGTAGTGACCCATCTAGGGAATTGTTGGTATAAATTAATGCACACTCTACTTTATCCACAAGCGCACAATTAACGTCTACCGATGTAGCACTTCACCAGGATGACCTAGTTTTAATATCGAACCCAAAGGAATGGAGTATGATCTTCTTAAGTCTTAAGCTTTAATCCTTGAGTAGCTATCAAGGACTGAGAATTTTGAAGGTAGAGGGGATCACTAAGGCTGTCTAATTCTACTTCAAGTATGAAATGCTAATAGTGTTCTTGCTGGGGAAATTGTCATAGGAGGTCATAAGCAGAGTATGAATTCTCTTATCAATAAATTATCCTGCTAGTCATACAAATGGGATAGTGGGCTATAGAAGAATCAACATGGCTATAAGAGTCACCCTTGTGAACTACCACTGAAATCTGGAATATAGGGTACATTCATGAGCTATCAAGTCTAAGCACTACGCTTACACCCTCTAACTCTAATCCTAGCGCTACTAGAATTAAAGTACTCAAATGAGTCACAAACCTCAAGAACAATATGAACAATAAGAACAACTTGAAAATAGACGTTGATTATCAGAGAGATCTAGATGCAAGATCTTGAAGAACTTGAATCCATAGGTACAAGATGTTGAAGAAGATTCGACAGGCCAGAGCTCCTTCTAAATCTCCTCCTCTTCTCTCTCTCTCTCTCTTCTAGTTCTAATTCAAGACTAGATTCTATTCCTAAACTTGAGGGAGAACTAGTCTTCTTCTTGATCGCTGGCTCTTCAATCCTTCTCCTATGATTTCTAATTCTATTAGAGGTTCTGATCTAGAGAGATTGAATGAGGCTTGGGGGTCTGGAGGCCGCTTTATATAGCCCTGGGGGATCAACTGTGGCCCTTGGATGAAACCGACCTTCACGTAGGGTTGAGATGCATCATAGGAGGCGGTAGAGGCAGCTTGCAAAGGAAGGAGCCGTGGCGGTGTGGGAGAAGGCCGGCCGGCCTAGGGTTAGGGCCGGTAGGCCCCACCTGGTAGCAGGTCGAGGTGGGCCACCTTGTGGAGTCCTCTGGTGTCTTCTAGAATGTCCTTACGTGGCCGTGACGTGGAGATAAGTCCGATAGGCGTGGGTTCCTTCTCATGGAAGATATCCTTTTCCTGCATTTTCCTGTTTAATCCTTGAAAAATCATAATTCACCAAAACTCGTGGAAATTGTCAGTAGAACCCCTATTCTAAGGTGGGAATCATATTTTTATCCTTTTTATATGTTTAGTTGACAGTTTATAATGATAGTCTTTGCTCGTCCTCGAGTAAAGGTTGAATTACCTCAAGACATAACTTTAAGATAAGACATCAACACTAGACCTCTCCCAGTCATACCTATACTACGGGATTCAATGTGTCTACCACAACACTTTGGGTAGTTGAAGAACAGAACAGCTTGAATTTGATCGCCTTCTTCCTGTCAGTCAAGTCAATTGGAGATTTTTGCACAATTTTAAAATAAAAAGCATAGTTCACCTTCTCCCTATGTAGCTCACTCAAGTCACTCATATGTAGTATTTATGGAATCCTCTCCAAGGCATAAATGACTGGTGCCTTAAAACATCCTATCTCTAAAAGCTATATCTGGAGTGAAAGGTATGATCAAGGATGTAGCACTTTTACCTTGCATTTATTCCTAGGTCAAAACTCGGACCCACAGAGGGAATTGTCATACTCTTAGATCAAGATGTGCATGTGTATAGTGGCTAACTTATTTCTACTTTGCTCCTTTGAGTGTATATCTCTCTCTTTTGAAGAATTGAAAAATTATACAGAGGCTTTTAAGATTATGGGCTATCGTTGTTTTTCTTCTTCTTTCTCTTTTTTAAGTACTTGCCTATCTTTTTATTTTTCTTTTATTTTTGCATAGCCTAAGTCTTTTTTGCCTGTAACAGAAAACTTATAGAGAGATATTGATCAAAGAACTTGGAGCATTTATTCAACCTATAAATTTTTTTTGAATGGTAAGAAATGTTTTTGCGTACTCCCAGTGTAGGAATAGCAGATGTATGTGGAGTGTAAGTGATCTTGATCTTGGGAGCATGGAAAATCTCTCGACACTGGTCAACAAGGTTTGACAAAACTCAATACAAAAATAAAAGGCTTATAAGTTGGTCTTAAAAATTTATCATGTAAGGCTTTGGTAGGATATTACTCAACTACAAAGGAGAAGTGAAACCATTAATTTTGCAAGTTTAAAAATAAAAGTTCTCCGAGGACAAGACTTAAAGATTTAGGTTCTCTTATTCTACTATCTCATATCCCACAACAACTTAAGCAATACGGGGTCCCTAAAAAGGTTCCCAACAGTAACAAGACTTCTAGGAAAAGTGTTGTGTGAGTCTATCTTTAAATTATATCAAAGTAATTTATTCCTTTAATCAAGATTAATAGATCATGTGTTTATTCAGGGAATTCTTAATTTAATTCAAAACAAAAGATTAAATAGTGAAAAATAGAATGTATGGAATGTGTACCGAATCGTGGACGAAGGAGGAGGCAAGGCATGGTGATAGGGAGCTGGTCGGCCTAGCTCTGGGGCCGATCGGCCTGGGCTGAGGCCCAGTCGAGGCCCGCTTCATCGTGCGAGGTCTTGGCGACGTTTGCTTCTGTGTTCTTTTATTTTCGTGACTGAATCTTCTCTGGTAATCCTGTGGTCTTCCCCCACACTTATTTTATGTTTTCTTTTAAGCGCAACATGTGGAGACAAGACAAAATATTCTAAATAATAATAAAGAGAGAAAACACTTAACTCTAATAAAACTTTATTGATATCATTTAAGGCACTTATTACATATCTAGCTAATAATAGAACTGTCACACTATAACAACTTGATAACTCTAAATAATAAATCTCACTTTTAATAAAACTCTCACACTCAAACAACTCTGTGCCTTATCAATCTACTAACTCATACTCTCTCTATTCTTCATCTTTCTCTAACTCATAGAGTGTTTGCAAGAGTTTTAGTGCTTTTTCTGCCTGATGACTAGCTTATCGATCCTAGCATTAGACTTCCCTATCGTGTCAGCTAGCGTAGCCTTTAGGCCTCGAGTCTGCTCGACAGTCTGATCAGTCATAGAGCTAGATTCTCTCAATCGGGTGAGCAGTTGCCACTGCTCACCTAGCCTTCTATCTAAGGAGTTTATCATCTTCTCTTGATCATATATCCTCTTCTCCTGTTCTTGTAGCTTCTCTTTTTGATCTTCTATCTCCATCCCATGCTCTTCTATCATCTTCTCCAGCTGCACTGTGGTAACTCTAGGCTACTTAGGCTCGCGAGAAGAGGAAGAATATGATGAAGATCTCTTCGTAGGAGGAGTGACACGAATCTGATCTGGGTTGGCTCTAACGCCTTCGAAAGCAGGACGAAGAGTGGTGGATTTATATTTGGCGCAGGTCACATCTCCAAACTTGTTGGTCTTCAACCCCGTCAGCATCTCATTGGGCTTGGGAGGAAGAAGAGCAATTTCTTTAGACATGTTGAACTGGCGAGATCTATCTGCGATAGTGTGGCGTGGAGGAGGTGGCTCTAGCCTAAGCGTAGAAACTTCGCGGGTGTAGAAAGATTGTTGCGGAGGGTGCTCCCGCTGAGTTCCTGAGGATGAAAAGATGATTTCCTTTGATGGCATGGTGGCAAGAGGCTTTGGCGGAACAACGACGAGCGGTTTTGGTGGAACAATGGCGAGAGACATTGATCTGTTGTTGGAGTTGCGCTCATTGGAGTTGTTGCTACGTTGGCTGGCCATTGGAGGAGGAAGAAAGCTTCACTGCTGGTTGGAGGCTTTGTAGATGGAAAGTTATGAGTCTAGGGGCAGGCAAGGGCCTAGTTTTATAGTCTGGATCAGCTTGCAGAAGGGTTCAATCTAGATTGGATGGCTTCAGTATGAGGGACAAAAAATTCACAGATTACGGCTGCATAACTGTCAAGAGGATAAGATAAGAAGGGACTCGAGAGGCGACGTGGGACGAACCATGCCTAGAGGGGCCCAGTCGGCCTAGGGGTGGGGCCAGTCGGCCTATCCTCAGGAGATCTCGTGGCCAACTTTCTCGTGGCGCCTAATAACTCTTAACTAATCCTCTAAAAAAATCCCTCGGTGTACGAAACATATCAGAGGTGGCAGATATGTAATATTTAAGGAAAAAATGAGGAATTGGATGACATCCAACTCCTCAGGACTTTTAAGGCGTTGTCCATTTACCTTGAATAACGTATCTTTGTCATTTTGAAGTGTTACTGCTCCATGTGATGAAGTTGCCACCACCGTGAAAGGTCCTTCCCACTTGCTTCGTAGGCTTCCATGTCTGAATAGCTTTACCCTAGAATTAAAAAGTAGTACCTTGTCTCCTGGAGTGAAACTCTTCTTCTTGATTCTTTTGTCATGCCACCTTTTGGTTCTTTCTTTATAAATCTTCGCATTGTGGTATGCTCGTTCATGCCATTCATCGAGTTCTGAGAGTTGCATTTTTCTTCTAACTCATGCGGCTTCTAAATCCATGTTCCATCTCTTGATCACCCAGTGGGCCTTGAATTCAAGCTCTACTGGTAAGTGACAAGTCTTTCCATAGACGATTTGATAGGGGGACATTGCTAATGGTGTCTTGTAGGCTGTGCGGTAGGCCCACAGTGCATTAGGAAGCTTATCTTTCCACATCGTTCCCATCTCGTTGACTGTCTTCTATAGAATATTCTTAATTTGCTTATTCGATGTTTCTGCCTGGCCACTTGTCTGGGGGTGATAAGGAGTAGCAACGTTGTGACAGATCCCATGTTTTGATAGATACTTGCGAAAGTTCTTATCAGTGAAGTGGGTTCCTCCATCACTAATTACCATTCTGGGTACTCTAAATCTTGAAAATATGGTTTCTTCAAACATCTTCTTAGAGTTCTTGGCGTTCACAGCATGACATGGTAAGGCTTCTACCCATTTGGAGACGTAGTCGACCGCAACCAAGATATACTCGCAATTTCTTGACTTCAGAAACGGCCCCATGTAATCGATTCTCCAGACATCAAAGAGCTCAACCTGAAGGTTGTTGGTGAGTGGCATGGCATCTCTAGTGTTGATATTACCGTGCCTCTGACATGATCCACACCTCCGGACAAAGTCCTTTGTATCTTGGTACATGGTTGGCCAGAAGAATCCACTTTTCCAGATTTTTGCATGTGTTCGGAATGCTCTATAATGTCCTCCATATGGTGATGAGTGACAGCATTCAATGATCTCGAGTCCTTCTCCACTGGTACACACCTTCTGAGCAACCCATCTGAGCATACTCTGAAGAGGTATGACTCATCCCATAGGTGAATGCGACTTTCATAAATGAGCTTCTTTTTGTTCCCTCCTGGTGGTACATAACCTGCAACTATAAAATTGACAATGTCTGTATACCAGGGGTCAGATCTGTTAACTTGAAAGAGCATGTCATCCCTTAGTGAATCATTTATGGGCAATTCCTGTGGATCTTTAAATTGCATTCTAGACAAGTGATCAGCAACAGAATTTTCTACTCCCTTCTTATCTTTTATTTCCAAGTCAAATTCTTGGAGTAGTAAAATCCATCTAATCAAACGTGGTTTAGCATCTTTCTTAGTGAGCAAATATTTAAGTGCAGCATGATCAGTGTAAACAATCACCTTAGCTCCAACCAAGTAAGATCTAAACTTATCAATAGCAAAAACAACAGCCAGGAGTTCTTTTTTAGTAGTAGCATAATTAAGTTGAGGTCCTATCAAAGTTTTGCTAGCATAAGCAATTGCATGATGCTTTTTATCTTTATATTGTCCTAGCACTGCTCCTACAGCATAATCACTTGCATCACACATAATTTTAAAAGGCAATGACCAATCCGGTGGTTGAATGATTGGTGCAGAAGTGAGTGCGAGTTTCAAAGTTTCAAAAGCTTTCAAGCATGCATCATCAAATTCAAAGGGTACATCCTTAGCCAGTAGATTTGTAAGCGGTCTTGCAATATAAGAAAAGTTTTTAATAAACCGACGATAAAATCCAGCATGGCCTAGAAAACTTCTAATCCCCTTGACATTAACAGGAGGAGGTAGTTGTTTAATTACTTCAATTTTAGCTTTATCTACCTCAATTCCATGTTTAGAAATTAAGTGTCCTAGCACTATTCCCTCTCTAACCATGAAATGATATTTTTCCCAATTAAGGACTAAGTGCTTTTCTTCACATCTTTGCAAAACCTTGTCTAAATTTTCAAGACAATCATCAAAAGTTTTTTAATAGATAGAAAAAACATTCATGAAAACTTTCATAATTTCTTTGATCATATTAGAAAATATAGACATCATACATCTTTGAAAAGAGGCAGGTGCATTACATAATCCAAAAGACATTCTACGGTAAGCATAAGTTCCGTATGGACATGTAAAAGTGGTTTTGCTTTGATCATCTGGGTGGATTGGAATATGATGATATCTAGAGTACCCATCAAGAAAACAAAAGAAAGAGTGATTTGCTAAACGTTCTAACATTTGATCAATAAAAGGCAGTGGAAAGTGATCTTTCTTTGTTGCCTTATTAAGTTTTCTGTAATATATACACATTCTCCAACCAGTGATGGTTCTTTGTGGAATTAACTCATTCTTCTCATTTTTAACTACAGTCATGCCTTCCTTCTTAGGCACAACTTGAATAGGGCTCACCCACTCACTGTGTGGAATAGGATAAATAATCTCAGCGTGCAAGAGTTTCAAAACCTCTTTCTTTACTACCTCTCTCATCGCATTGTTAAGTCTTCATTGAGGTTCTTAGAAGGTGTAGCATTAGGATCAGTAGGAATACGATGGGTGCAAAGAGCAGGGCTGATTCCCTTAAGATCTTGGAGTGAATAGCCAAAAGCTGATCTATGCTTTTCTAAGACAGTGATAAGACGAAATGTCTCTTCTTGAGAAAGTTTATCATTTATGATCGCGGGAGATTTCGGATCATTGTTTAAGAAAGCATATCTAAGGCCAGCAGGTAGGGGTTTTAACTCTATGGGAGGTTTAGGTGGTTCTTCGAGGAAGTCTAAAAGATCAGGAACAGAAGGATGATCTTCTTCCTCTATGAAGAATTCAACATCTTCTTCAAGCTTAGGTTGTTCTAAAGTTTCAAGAGATGCTTCCTTAATTTCTTCCATAGGATCTATCTTGGGACATGGATCACTCTCAGTATTTAGGGAGTGAATGATTGGTATGGATCTTTGAAGATTTTTCCCAAGACAAATATTTAATTTTCCTGTTTGACCTTCGAGAAGAAGTCTTTGGATTGGTTGACCTATCAGGAGGTCGAATTCAATGATGTCATAGATATAAAAGCTCATACACACTAAAATTCCATCTACCATGATAGGTAGGACATACAAAATTCTCAAACTAGGAAGAATATATCCAGAGGGGCTTTTTAACAATTTTATTGTTGGGGTCAATGTCATGTAACTCAATAAATTTTGAGCAAAAGATGCAGACATGATGTTGACACCCACAACAGGATTATAAAGAGCTTCGAAAGGTTCCAGATTAATTTGGCATTGAATAGAAGTGGAAGGTCAATCTAGGCGAATCACTTCAGAAGAAAGCTCTGATTCTTCCAACCATTCATGGCTTAGTACAGAAGCTAGATTTTTCGTAGTCTTTGTAAGGAAAGCTTGTTTAGTAAACTGCAAAAGTTCTTCGGGATAAGGTTTTGATTTCTGAGGCTTCCTTATAAGGTGATAATTCGAGGTATTTCCAAATTTGGAAAAATATTCATCCTCGAATTTAAACACATTCGCTGAAACTGGGGTCCCCTCTATATCAGGAATTATAGCTGAAGGTTGATATGAATTAGGAAAGGATTTAGGCTCAACTATTTGTTTTTCTACAAGTTCTTGTGGTGGCTTAGCTTCATAGGTAGGAGTAATTTGTGAAAGGTTGAGCAGTAATTCCCTTGCTTTAGTAGCTGGGGTATGCAGAAAGGATCCATTTGAAGCTAAGTTAAGAAATGTAGTTGTTTCTCTATTTAGGCCCATATAAAAATATTGAAGAAGAACAGGGTCTAAGATGGATAAAGATGGACCAGAGCGGACAAGAGTATTAAATCTCTCCTAGGCAGCAATTAGAGACTCATCACTTTCTTGTGTGAAGGACAATATCTCTAAGCGTAGGCAAACGATTTTAGAAACTAGAAAGAATTCTAAGCAAAACTAGAACATTAAGCTTTCCAATCCCCATCCTTACTTGGTGTGGTTCGATTGTACCAGGTTTTAGCTTTTCATTCTAAAGAGAAAGGAAAAAGCTTCCATCTTAGGGTTTCATCGGACATGCCTGCAATGTGTTGATATGCACAGGTCTGTTCGAACTCGTTTAGGTGAATGTGAGGATTTTCATCTTCCTTACCTGAAAAGGATTGGCTTTTAACCATTTCTACCAAACATGGTCGTAGCTCATAGCTCTCAGAAAGAATAGGCTTAGCTGATTTTTGGAGCTCTAAGTCTACTATGGTGGGGTAGATATACTGGTTGAGTGGAATGGAATCTGTAGAGCTAGTGGATGGCTCTAAGAAATCCATGGGTAAAAACATAAAAGATAAAAGTATAGTACAAGATTAAGCATGACTCAAGATGAATTCAGCACCGTTCCCCGGCAACGACGCCAAAAATGCTTGTTGGTATAAATTAATGCACACTCTACTTTATCCGCAAGCGCACAGATAACGTCTACCGATGTAGCACTTCACCAGGATGACCCAGTTTTAATATCGAACCCAAAGGAAAGGAGTATGATCTTCTTAAGTCTTAAGCTTTAATCCTTGAGTAACTATCAAGGACTGAGAATTTTGAAGGTAGAGGGGATCACTAAGGCTGTCTAATTCTACTTCAAGTATGAAATGCTAATAGTGTTCTTGCTGGGAAAATTATCATAGGAGGTCATAAGCAGAGTATGAATTCTCCTACCAATAAATTATCCTACTAGTCCTACAAACGGGATAGTGGGCTATAGAAGAATCAACAAGGCTATAAGAGCCATCCTTGCGAACTACCACTGAAATCCGAAATATAGGGTACATTCATGAGCTATCAAGTCTAAGCACCGCGCTTACACCCTCTAACTCCTCTAATCCTAGCGCTACTAGAATTAAAGTACTCAAATGAGTCACAAACCTCAAGAACAATATGAACAATAAGAACAATTTGAAAATAGACGTTGATTACCAGAGAGATCTAGATGCAAGATCTTGAAGAACTTGAATCCACAGATACAAGATGTTAAAGAAGATCCGATAGGCCGGAGCTCCTTCTAAATCTTCTCTTCTCTCTCTCTCTTCTAGTTCTAATTCAAGACTAGATTCTATTCCTAAACTAGAGGGAGAACTAGTCTTCTTGATCGCTGACTCTTCAATCCTTCTCCTATGATTTCTAATTCTGTTAGAGGTTCTGATCTGGAGAGATTGAATGAGGCCTAGGGGTCTGGAGGCCGCTTTATATAGCCCTGGAGGATCAACCGTGGCCCTTGAATGAAACCGACCTTCACGTAGGATTGAGATGCATCATAGGAGGCGGTAGAGGCAGCTTGCAAAGGAAGGAGCCGTGGCGGTGTGGGGGAAGGCCGGCCGGCCTAGGGTTAGGGCCGGTCGGCCCCACCTAGCAGCAGGTCGAGGTGGGCCGTCTTGTGGAGTCCTCTGGTGTCTTCTAGAATGTCCTTGCGTGGCCGTGACATGGAGATAAGTCTGATAGGCGTGGGTTCCTTCTCATGGATGATATCCTTTTCCTGCATTTTCCTGTTTAATCCCTGGAAAATCACAATTCACCAAAACTCGTGGAAATTATCAGTAGAACCCCTATTCTAAGGTGGGAATTATATTTTTATCCCTTTTATATGTTTAGTTGACGGTTTATAATGATAGTTAATTACCATCAACAGGAATGTGAATATGTTATCAACATGGCAAATGGGACATTAAACGATTACATCTGTTCAGGAATGGATCTCTGAAAAGACTGCACGGACTCACGGAGTGGAGATGTTCTATACTGGTAAGCACTCGTCCTTTTCTAAGAGCTGTAACTCATGTTTGATATTTAAATGTAAGTAGTATACTGTTCACATAATCTGCAATAAACAGAAACAGTAATACTCATTTACGTCATTCTGGGCTTGTGTTAATACCCTGCAATGTTGATTTTTAGAGTTGATGCAACTTTGAGCCAGGCAGAAATATGACAAGCTGTGTACTGCTGAGTAGGAACTAGATGCCACAACCAGTCAATCACCTTGTTTGGGAACATGTACAAACTGCAGACAACGCAAACCTGGGAATTCACTCGGTCAAGTGTTGTCTGAGATATGGTGGATTTGCCTTAGGCGTTGGTATTATGACATTATATACAGTGAGATCACTCTAACAAAAGTACAAAACTTATATCGCCAAATTGTCATCATTCCTATTTCTTCATGTGTAATAAGCTCCATTGTCTGAAGGGCTTTGTAGCTTAATCACATTCACATACATACCTCCACGTGAACCACCCAGCAATCGAAGGATGAGTGACAATGATTTTGTGAATGCATCCATAAGCCATTAGCGAGATGGAGATGAAACTACAGTGCAGAGCACACACCTGCTCCTTCGGCCACCGCAGCCTTCTGGAACACCATCTGCACGTAGCCTATCCTGCTTCAGCTAACTCCACCAGGTCGAACCACAGCACCGCCGCCGCCCCATGGGACAGCCATGCTCGAGACATTGGCTGGGGACCGGAAGAAGACCAGGGAGGTGCCCACCGCCGGCATCTCGTCAAGGACGCCATGGGATCTGAGAAGTCTGCCCTTTTCTCAAGGCCCGACAGCCGGATGAGGTGAAGGCCTGAGACATGGGCGATGCAAGTGCCGAAGCAGCTGCGAGGTCATGGCCTCACGGCGGGTGCAATCCCTTGTTCCGGCGCTGAGACTTTTTTTCAATAAATAGGGCAACCTCAACGACTTCCTCTTCAACAAGGTACCTAGCTAATTTTAATTTAATTATGTACTTGGATCAATTTAAGCCATGTGATGTCTTCATGTCTGATAGAAACATTCTCATATTTGCTAACTGTTGTTGTTATTCTTTCAAAACTGCATACTAGGATTCTATAAATGTTGCCCCCTAAATTATGTTTCGCACACTCTCTTATTTCTTTGCAGATCGTTGCATCTGTCTGCTTGTGCCCACCCACCCTAATAAATTATATATGAGCTTTAGTGTCACTTTGCATGCTTCAGAACTTTCAACTTTAACCTACATTGCCTATGAAGATTGAGTAAAAAATTATTGGATGATTTTTCCAGGAGTTATTTTATATATATACGAAGGACCAAGAAGGTTAAGCGACCATCTTTCTATTCAAACCATTCTTTTAGGACTTGCTCCTCTCCTACTACTCTTTTCGTTGTGTTCACCCGGGTCATGATATGGAGTTTTCATGAGTTGTAAGTCCTTCATATGATTTTCTAATTTGAAAGGAGATAGAGCCTGCTTGAATATTTTTATTAGGGGTGTTAGAGTAAATAGTAATAGTACTACATTGTTTACGCATGCGGGGTGTTAGTCCTATATGTATTCTATATAATCAACGTACGAGGCCCAACACAATATAACGATATTCCACCAATTCTATTCGGCTTACAAGGTATCATGAGTCTAGGTTTAGATCCTAACCCTAGTCGCCGCCACATTCCGCATCGCGTGCCCCAGGGGAGAGCAATGTTTGTCTACAACAGCGCCACCCCTTTAGGTGTTGGATCCTATTGATTATGTCGCCATCCTCATTGTCGTCAAGCAGCAGATCAGACCTTCTCGCGATGCCATGCCACATCGTCGCCCTCCCCACGCTCGTCATGGAGAGGACGTTTGAGCATCGCCCCATCCCACACGCGCCGTGGTGGTCGCCCAAGCCAGATTGACCCCAACACCGAGCCGCCATATGGCGAAGGCTGGTCAATCTGCACCCTCCTCACACGACCACGACTCGCCCCGCTGCCGCTCCGGCCTCCGCCCAACGGACCGCGACCTGCCCCTCTATCGCCTTGGCATCTGCCTCGACATGTTGGCATCAACAATGCTACCGCCTATCCCCACCATGCGTGCCACCCCACCCTGTCCGACTACAATAGCTTGCGTCCTGACCGGGCCGCACTGTCGCCGGGGGCGCCGCTTGACCGGGCCGCACCACCGCGTCCTACCCACCTTGTCTTCTCTAGGTCTCCCTACACCACCCCTCCGTCTTTTCTCTCTCCCAATCTGTTCTATCTCTATGTGCATGGGAGTGGGCAAAATAGGAGAACAGAGGATGCTGGTTATTACTGGGTACACCCAATCCCCTGCTATTGTATCTTTTTGGTTTGCTCCATCACTGATCGGGGTTGAGTCACCCATCACCTATCATCCTAGCACGCTACTCCAAGTATGCCACACATCTTCTCCGAGCAATAAGGTTGTTGTTGTGTCGCCTGATCAGGCCTCAACACCACCGCCTATGTGTCTGCTTCGCCCTTACATCTACATCGCCATCTCCTATGCATAGACGACTGAGCTGCGCAATCTTTGCTACGCCATACGTTTGCACAAGGTCTTCGTCCTTGATTGGGTCTTCATCATCAACTTGGAGGTCTATTGATGCGCATGACGCCTCGTGTCTAGGCTGCTCACTCCTGAGCATCTGCTCCTGTCAGCCTACTGCCTTTAGGTTAGACGCTTCCACCTCCGCAGAAGTTCTTCTTCATCCAGCACAACCACGTCATCCACGTCGTCAGTGTCGTTGTCTCGTCCCCACCTATTTCATCCACTCAGACAATCGCATGCTACATTGGCATCTTCTACCTTGCTATTTTGCGCACTGCAAAAGTTGTCGAGGCCTTCTCGGCTGGTCCCTTAGATACTGATGCATGGTTGGCACCCCTACCTATAGTATTGGCAACACTGGTGCATGCCTTCGTCCATGACACGTTGGCGAGCCTCGCAACCCTAATGCATGCTTCGTCCTTAGTGGCTTGACTACATCGACTCTCCCTTGATTGTGTCGCCATCTTCGTCTACGTCTTCAATGGCCCTAACTATGTTGACCTTGGCATTGCCCCCTTTTCCACGATGAATGCCTCGATAGAAGAAAAACAAGAAAACAGGGTTATATTGAATTTCAAGTATGCAGTATCACCAATAAGATACAGAGACTTGTTTCACATTTAGAATTACACGAATCTTTGTTTCATCGGACAGAGGCCTATGAAGACTTTTGGGAAAACTTCAACGTTTGCTGGCTTATTTGGTAAAGAAAAATAGAGTACATTATAAGAAGTTAGTGGGATATTTAGGAGAAGTAATTTAATCGTTCGATTTTTCTCTTATTTTATTAGTAGTTTAATAGTAGTCTTAGATTTTGGATTTTGATGAACCTTATTTTGAGGAATTCATGGAATAATCCATTTTCATGGAATAAAGAATAAGAACAAGGATATAAGTCTATCGCTTAAAAGAAAAGATCTCATGATAAGACAGAAATAAATCATTGGATTGAACTCTTCTTTGGTGTTAAGGGAGTAGCTGTGAATAGCCATCGACTACCCGGAAAGGGTAGAAGAATGGGTCTCATTATTAACTATTCTAGCAAAACTACTCAACATCACCCCCATGGCCCATCGTTGCCCGTGGCCTCTATGCGGCCGCCTCGACATTGGCTACGTCGAGTGTGCTACGTTGATCACGGCTATCTCCAGCATGACATCCTCGACCATGGTTCCTCCACCCTCATGCTCGACTACCTCGACATCGGCACAAAAGGCTTGCATGAGGACTCATTGGCTTTTTTCTCCGGCCACATCATACATGATGCATGGACCATTATGACTGTGGGGGATGTTAGCTTGACAGCTTCTCTCTAGTCTCACCATCTGCCGTGCTCCAGCTGTGACTGCGGGGGATGTTAGAGTAAATAAAAATAATACCACATTATCTACCCCCACATAGGGTATTAGTCCCATGTACTTTATATAATCAGATCATGAGGCCCAATGCAATATAAAGAATTTCCGCCAATTCTATTCCTCCTTCAAGTTTTTTTTTAAAAAATGCAAGTCCTCTATATTATTCCTTATCCAATGATTATCATTTTCATTGGACAAATTGCCTTCGCATTTTTAGATTACATGTTAGGATGAATAGATAGCATATCCAACAATGAGAAATATAATTTATCAATTTGCATGATAGCTTCCTCTTGTCACACATGCTGAATTTTTAGGTTAATTCCTTCATGTTCCGGGGAACTTTCAAGTATTGAGATTCATGTAGAAACTTCCATTCAGAGTCATATGATGTTAATCCAACATTAGTTGGCCCAGATAAAAGTGTTGTCTTTTTTCCCCTAATGAAAGGTGTGCAATTTTGGCTAATCTTTGCTAATTAGGTCTCCAATTTGCTTAGATTCTTCATCTATCTATGTGTTGATTAGCATGGGTTTATTTTCCTTCAATGACGGCATGCCATGTTATCCAATCTAAATTGCTACACTAACCCCCTTCATTAGTGGCATAGTTTAAATAGTAAATTCTTTCCTTTGTCCATAATGATCACCCGGCTATCTACCTTAGTCACTCAAATGGGATTCGGAATTCGTCATTATATTGTTTCAGCCTAGGTATGGTTAACGCGCGCGTCCGGTAGCAATGACATCATTGCCACCGATTCCATCGAGCGCGTCGTCGTCTCCGTGCCGAAGAGGATGCTCTCATAGACTTGCTGTCGTATGTGCCGGATACTGTCTTAGCATTAATTGCTCTAATCAAGGCCGCACGGAGTCCCGGCA
Organism: Saccharum hybrid cultivar R570; assembly: GCA_038087645.1. Taxonomy (NCBI): domain Eukaryota; kingdom Viridiplantae; phylum Streptophyta; class Magnoliopsida; order Poales; family Poaceae; genus Saccharum; species Saccharum hybrid cultivar. Next base: position 2,462,314 of record JAQSUU010000810.1, read on the forward strand.
TAGAAGGCTAGTGGCTCAGGTCGGCATCGTTGTGCTCGTGGTGCGCGACGAAGCACAACAGGAGGTTGTTCGCAGGGCTGGCCCTGAGGAGGTGCGGCGGGTGCGACCGCCGAGGGCCCAGCCCAAATAGGGGCCCAAACCTAAGTATGTAAAAGTTCGGAAAAAAATTGAATGTGGACCGTCCGTACGCAGACACTGTACGGTGTGTGTTACTGTTGTGTGGGCCAACACAACATTTTCAACCTTCCCATGGTGAATCACAGGCCCTGTGGGCCATTTGTCAGCCGTAGGTCCGTATACCAACGCCGTGTGGATGGTCCTCACCTGATTTGTTTCCAAAAGTTCACGTCATGACGTCGATTCGGTTTCCAGAAAAGCTCACGATCAGGATTCGCGAGTTTGCGACTCTCCGGTTCGCATCTCTTCCGCGGACGGCGTCATGGGCTCACGGCGGATCGTCCTCGATCAGTCCTCAGTCCTCACGCTGCTGGCCTGGAGGCTTGTAGCCGGCGGACGGCGGTGTGCAGGCACTGGTGGACTGCAACTCCAAGGTCTCAGTCTCAGCCTCTCAGGTCTGGAGTTTGGACGTCTCCTCTCCTCTGGTGGCCGGTGGCTGCAGATTAAAATATTAAACCTATTGAAGTCATCTAGGTATGAATACGATCATGTGTATTCAGCTTCTATTTCATACAATTTACTCTTATAATTAGTGTTTGATAAATATTAGTTGATAATAGTTTCATGTGGTGAAATATTTTCCTTCTAATTGAGGATCTTAGGTGCTGAAATTTTACAATGTTAAATTGAGACAATGTTGTTTGATTGATTTTGTGCTCTGTAAGTATAATTAGACATTAATAATATTTGGCCTTATGGGCCCATAATGATTAATTTGCTATAGGGCCCTTGAAAATATAGGGCCGGTCCTGGTTGTTCGGCATGATCATGCTTTAGTAGATTGGTTTCGCCAAACGACGATTGTGAGGGATCGGAGTCCATGGCTAATTTCCTCTAACAGTGCCTCTAAACCAGTCGTGCTGATTGCCTGATTCTCTCTCTCTCTGTTTTCTCGTTACGCAAAAGTTAGTTCAAGCTCAGAAAGTTGTGCTGCATTCGAAAATCGAAATTGATTTTGAAGCCAAACGTAGATGGACTGGGCCCATGGGCCGGGAACGGAGGCCTCTGTTTGCTGCACGCACCCAAACCTATGGAGCTTAAGGGCAGGTTTGTTTAGAGGTGTTTGTTAACCAACACTGTAGCACTTTCATCTTATTTGACAAAAAGTTTTCAATTTTGAATTAATTAGGCTTAATAGATTCGTCTCGTAAATTACTCCTAATCTATTCCGACATGCATGCAATTAGTCTACATTTAGTACTCTATGCATTTGCCGCAACATTGATGTGATAGGAGTTAAACTGAATGATTCAGAAACCAAATATGGCCTAAGTCAGCCGTCGTGTCTACCCTTTACCCGCCTCGTCGCCCCCAATCATCCCACCGGCCGGCGGCCATGGAGACTCTGGCGTCGGCGCCTCCCCGTGCCAAGAGAAGGAAGCCGGAGGCGTGCAAGACCCCGGAACAGGAGGGTGAAGCAAACATGTCGCCGCTGGTACCAGCGGTGAGTGCGCCTGATTCCAGTACTCCTGGAGCCAGAGGAGACGAATCCCACATCCAAGATCCACCGCCTGGAGCCGAAGCAGAAGAAGATTGGGTCGACCGAATCAGCCGCCTCCCGGACGCCATTCTTGGTGAGGTCATCTCTCTCCTCCCCACCAAGGATGCCGCCCGCACGCGAATCCTCGCCACCCGGTGGCGCCATCTCTGGTGCTCCGCCCCTCTCAACCTCGGCGGCGGTGACCTCCCCACCATCGATATTGTCTCCCGCATCCTCTCCACCCACCTGGGCCCCGGCCGCTGCTTTCGCTTCCCCGCACAACACCTGCAGTACTGCCCCGCCATTGTGGATGCTTGGCTCCGATCCCCCGCCCTCGACAACCTCCAGGAGATCGATACCTGAAATACTATAAGTTATCAATACATGTCCATGCTATAAGTTATCAATACATGTCCTGAAATACTATAAGTTGTGGTTTATTTCTCCATCAATACTATAAGTTATCAATACATGTCCATGCTAGACCTTCCCTGTGGTAAAATATAAATAATGATACCTGAAATACTCTCAGATGAAGTGCTACAATAGTATAATTATCTGTGCGCTTGCAAATTCCTTTTCATTCATATATCTTTATATTCTTTCTAGTCACATAAAATGATAAAGAACTACTTAACGTTATTCTAGTAGTAATGCTAGATAGTACCAATAAACATCTCTAGCACCATCACTTGGGATGACAATCTAGTAAAGTAATGCTAAGAGATGTAGGCATATAATAGGTGGCTACTAAAATAAGCGACAAGTTAATAAATACCAACAAGCATTTCTGGCGCCGTTGCCGGGGATTATAGCTAGGCAAAGCAAGTATTGATAAACTTATATTATTTGATGTGATTGAGATAACCATTGACCCCTGCTCAAGCAGGATTACCCCTGTTTTGTCTACTTGTGTATCTTATGTAGGGTAGTGTATGACAGGTTTTGATCTTCCGACAAACTATGTTGAAGATCCAAAAGTATTAATAAGGAGAACTAGAGCTAAACTCAAGAAAGTTTTAACTTTAGAGTCGAAAGACAACCAGATAAGGCGGAGCTTAACACCAGAATTTGAAGCCATGGTTGACAAGACTCTTTGTGAATTCTCTACTTCAACCACCGCCAACATCCGTACTGGGACATAAACCAATGTAGGAGACAATGGATTCGAGCTCAAGCCAGCTCTCATCAACATGGTGCAAGCTAGACAATTTTGTGGGAAGGCACATGAAGATGCAAGGGCACATTTCTAACACTTCCTAGAGATCTGCAACACTTTCACCATCAAAGGAGTTTTCAAAGATGCCATTCTACTCTGCTTTTTCCCATTCTCACTCTTGGGGAAGGCGAAGCAGTGGTTCTACGCCAACAAAGATAGAAACACTACATGGAATAACTGCTCCATTGTCTCCCTATCAAAGTTCTTTCCCACAGGCAAGACCAATGCTCTGCGTGGGATAATTTCAAGTTTTTAGCAGCAACACGATGAATATGTCCCTAAGGCGTGGGAACGCTTTCAAGACTACATATTAGAATGTCCTCATCATAGGATGGAGAATTGGCTACTCATGCAGACATTCTACCATGGGCTGACTAATAATACATGTGAGACTATGGATGCTGCTGTTGGAGGTGCATTCCTGTCACTCACGCTTCCAGTTGCCATAGCTCTTGTAGAGAAGATGGCCTCCAACCAAAGCTAGAATGAACGTGTTCAACCTCATAAGAGAGGTGGAGGTATGCATCAACTCAAAGAAGTAGACATGCTGTCTGCCAAGATGGACCTGCTGATGAAGAAGCTCGAAGACCGAGCCAATGAGAAGAAAGAAGTTATGCACATTCATAATTCTCGCATGACATGTAAAGAGTGTGGAGACACTAGACACTCAGAGAACAAATGTCCTGAAATTTGTGAGGATATGAACTTTGTCAATAATAACAACTACTATCGTCCTCAACAGGATGGAATCAGCAATAGAGGCCGAACTACCAAGGTAACTATCAAGATAACTCTTAAGGTAATAATTATAATAATTTTAATCAACCACCCTTGATAGTATTAATTGCTAGTCAATCTAGACTCATGGATGGATTATCTAAGAAGATAGCTACCAATGATAAAATTCTAGAAAACATAAATAATAGAATGGATAGCTTTGCTTCTGCCATTAAGAACTAGCATAACTTTAATAAAAATGGTAGAATCACAAATAGCTCAGCTAGCAGCTGTTGTTCCTACGTCTGACAAAGGTAAGATTCTGGGGCAGCCGGAAGATCTAGAAACTATAAATCATGTCGATATTCATAATGCAGCATTCTACTACACGGAGCCGTCAATGGGAAGGTGGATAGATTACACCTTGCCCGACAAGAAAGGTGATCCAAAGAGATATGTCATCCCTATCACCATTGGACCTCATATTTTCCAGGAAGTTGTCTATGATTTCAGAGCTAGTGTCAACATCATGCCTAAGGTAATCTATGAAAAGATTTTTGAAGATCCTTTGTTGTACACAAATATATGTTTGCAGCTTGCAGATCAGTCACTCTGCTACCCTAAGGGAGTTCTTGAAGATGCTATCATTCAAGTAAAACAATTATATGTTTGTGTAGACTTTGTAGTTTTAGAAATAGGTGGAGATAAAAGGGCACCCATCATTTTGGGCCGACCTTTCCTGAGCACCGCGAAAGCCATTATCTACATGGATAGTGCCAAGACATGTTTCACGATCAAGGACAAGAAGGAGAAGTTCTCGTTCAAGAACCGCATCCTGCAATCTCCTGCACGTCCACAAAAGGTATACCTGCCCGAAGAGACAACAGTGACCAAGAAGAAGAACAACCAGAGAAGGAGGAAAAATAAGGCCAGCCAATCACCAGAAGAGACAGTCAATATGATCAACACACTCCGATCAGAGTACGACCATCTCCTCGCTCCACCATTCCTTGCTAAGAAGGATGATCTTGGCATACCAACAATCGAGTGTACCATCGGATAAAGAATCTTCCACAAGACCTTCTGTGATATTAGATCGGGCATCAATATAATGTCCAAGGTAACGTATGAATATTTATTCAGTAACGAACCCTTATACCCTACATATATGCAGTTGCAGATGGTGGACCGGTCAATCTGATTCCCAGAAGGCATAGCAAGAGACATCATGGTGAAGATATAAGATCACTTTGCCCCCACCGACTTCATGGTTCTAGACATGAGAGAAGAAGAAGATGATACACCTATCATCCTTGGAAGACCGTTCCTCAACACCACCAACGCGATCATCTACGTTGGATCTGGATAAGTCCACTTCCAATTCCCTAAAGAAAAAGTATGTTGTTATTTCAATAGTTAGACTACTTATGAGCAGCCGAAGAAGAACCGCTCTAGGAGGATACGTCGGTCATCTCGATGTTAAGAGAACCAACCCCAATGGAATGAATGGGAAGATGAAGAACCTGAAGAATCTGTGAAAGATGAACCTACTCCGCCTAAGTCAAGCCCACAGACCAAGCAGGTATGGAAAGAGAAGGTGACATCGTCATTAGAGTCACCATCACAAGAGGTGCAACCATCAAGGTCTCTATCTCCAAGATCGACAGATGCACACAAAGAATAGATAAGATTGGAGAAAAAGTCCTGTCCGGAGGACTTAAAAATCCAAATCCTCGTCGTGAGGTAACATCGGTAGTTATCCATATTTACTTTCTAGCATTGCAAGAGTTATGTTTCACTTTAGCATATTTACTTTTCTTCATTTGCCTTGCATTAGAGAAAAGAAAAAAGTTACTTTACTGCATATCATAATTATTGCATATTAAAAAAAAGTTTCATAACTTTATTCCACCATTGCATCATAAATATTTTAAAGCCCCATATGAATAAATCTACGATGTGTAAAAACTCATGGGAAGATTCACTGTGGAGGCATCAAAATTAAAAATACCATGCATACATACGTATTTTTTTTCTACATATATAAAAATGAGAAAATCTAAAAATATTAGATAGACATCCTACTAGAATTTTGCTAATTAGAAAATCTATCTAAAACCTACAAGAACAAATCCTCGAATGGCTGACCGCTAACCCCTTACCCTAATCCGAGCCACGAGTTTTGGTGTTCTTGTTGGAGTATTTTTGTAGGATGATATCAAGAGCAAGTTTACCTAGTTGTCTCTATCTCACTCCACCCATAGAATATCTTCCTGAACCAATCTATGAAGGATGAGGACATCTACTAGGAAAAACCTGCTCTAAGAAAGACCATTACAATATCTAGCTTGGGGGAGGAGCATCCCCTATGTATCTAGCTAAGTATTTCTTTTCCTTTTCGGTTTTATTATTTTTTAGTTTGCTTTATGTTAGCTAAAGAAATAAAAAGATGCATAACAAATAAAACAAAATAAAAAGTTATCTTAGCTAGTTATATATATTATAAGGTGTGATCTTAAAATTTGAAAACAAAATAAAGGTGTGTCTAAGTTGATTCTTAACAGCTGAATAAATAAAAGGACTCTGAAGATATTCTCTTGTTATAGAACTAATGAATAGTTGCTCTGTCGTAATTCCTTTCAAGTACCTAGTTTTTAGCCTTGAATTCTTCTGAGTTTTGGATACTGAAAGCATCTAGGCCCCGGTGTTGGTTTTGGCAATTAATGACAACACATAATTACCATGACTAACGTGTGTTTTGCAGAAACGTTGGTAAGTTAGGTCATGGAGATGATAACTGCTTGGACAATATGGTATTCATGTCCCTTGATGGAAATTATTTCGGTTTTCAAAGGATCAACGATAAGATTAAGGACGGTTAGTTCCGGTTGTCAAGGTGTTGAGATACATCTGGAATAGTCGTTAGGATCTTTGTTTCTTCCTTTGACCGTACTATGAAGAGGGGCATGAGTGAGTAGCTTGACCTAGGTGAGTCTTGTGTTTAGGTGTGGTGCACACTTGTCAAACTTAGCACTAGGTAGCTCGAGAAAAGCTCAGAATTCAGTTAGAAGCAACTTGGTTCAAGTTGCATCGCGTTTAGAAGACGTTTGAGCCGTTTACCTATGACCGGACGCGGTCCTGGTACTGACCGGACGCGTCCGGTCAGTACTAAATCTTCACTGCGTTTTTCAGCTGACTGACCGGACGCGGTCCTTGAGAGGACCGGACGCGGTGGTCAGTCTGACACGTGTTACAGAGGGTAAACAGCAAGATCGGACGTGACTGTGAAAATGACCGGCGCATCCGGTCATGTTCCAGTAAGGTCCCGTGGTGACCTGACGCGTCCGGTCACCTATGATCGGACGTGGTGATGCGTCAGGTTAGTTTTCCAGAGAGCTCTTGCATGATCGGACATGTCCGATCATCCTTAATCGGCGCGTCCGGTCATCTCAGACCGGCGCGTCCGGCCATCACAGATCGGCACGTCCGGTCACTCAGCACAGGTTTCCGTTATTCGACCGTTACACCTGACCGACGCGTCCGGTCATATTGACATGCGCGTCCGGTCAGTGCGCGTCTAGCTGTTTTAAAAGGTAACGGTTGGATTTGTTTGAGGGGTCTATAAATACACCCCCTCCACCTCTTTTAGAAGTCTCTTGCTCATTTGTTTAGCTGAGAAACACCTTTGAAGTGCAAGGGAGTGCAAGAGCTCTAGTGAGGATAGTGTTTTGCGAATCAAAGTTTGAGAATCCTCTCTAGTGACAAGAGTCAAGCAAGTGTGCATCCATCTTCTCATTAGGCTTGTTGTGGTCAAGTGAGAGTTCTAGCTTGTTACTCTTGGTGATCGCCATCACCTAGACGGTTTGGTGGTGATTGGAAGTTTGGTGATCATCCGACGAGATTGTGGGTGACCCAACTCAAGTTGTGAGCGGTTTTAGGTGATTCGCCGCGACGGAGTGTCGAAGAATCAACCCGTAGAGAGCACTTGATCCTTGCGCAGATCAAGGGGGAGCTACACCCTTGCGCGGGTGCTCCAACGAGGACTAGTGGGGAGTGGCGACTCTCCGATACCTCGGCAAAACATCGCCGTGTTCCTATTCCCTACTTTCAAGCATTTACTTTCTTGCATTACTTTCATTGCTTGTTTACTTTCCTAGAATTGCCTTGCTAGTCTAGGATTGGAACTTAGGGTGCAAAACTTTTATCGGTAGAATCACAAGGAACACAAGTAGGCACTAGGGGTGAAGTTTGGCTTATTGGATTTAATTCTTATAATTAATTTTTAGAAAAGCCTAATTCACCCCCCCTCTTGGGCATCTTGATCCTTTCAATTGGTATCGGAGCAGTGGTGTTCTTAATTTAGGATTTACCGCCTAGAGCAAGATGTCTAATGGGGAAGGACCACCTCCCACTTTTGAGGGAGACAATTTTCCATATTAGAAAATTCGTATGGAGGCGTACCTCGAAGCCATAGATGTTGGGTGCCTTAGAGCCGCAACCGAAGGGCTTCCTCCTATAAGGGATCCCGCTAACCCAAGTGGTGACGAGGAGAAATACGACCGGTGGAATACAAAAGCAAAAAATGCAATCTATCGGGCACTAGGCAAAGATATTTACAATCGTGTGCGAAATGCCAAAAACGCTCACAAATTGTGGGAAAATCTTTGTGCTCTCCATGAGAGAACTAAGAGTGAGCGTGAGGAATGCTATCATATTGCTTTAAAGAAAATTAATTCTTTTAAGATGCTTCCTAAAGAAAGCGCTAATGACATGTACACTCGTTTGAATGTTCTTGTAGAAGATCTAAATGCTCTTGGACTGACTAAAATGAGTCAATCGGATGTTGCAAGGAGGATCTTAAGTGTTCTTCCCGTTGAGAAGTATGGACACATTGTCACCGTACTTCACCAAAGTGATCTCTCCACCGCAACACCAACTCAAGTATTGGGAAAGATCAACGCACATGAGATGTACATGCACATCACTCCGGAAGAGGGCTCATCATCTTCCAAGAAGAAAGACTTGGCCTTTAAAGTTAGTCATGAAAAGAAAAAGAAGAAGGCCCAAGCCATGATTGTACAAGAAAGCTCTAGTGAAAGTGACATTGATGATGAATCACTTGCACTCATGGTAAGGAAGACCACCAAGATGCTAAAGAAGCTCAACAAGAGTGGCATCAAGTTCGATGGCAAGAAGAAGAAATTCTTCACAAGTAGCAAAAAGAAGCCAATCTCCGAAATGGATTGCTTCAATTGTGGAGAACTTGGCCATCTAGCTCATCAATGCCCAAAGCCTCCAAAAGACAAGTACAAGAACAAGTACAAGGGCAAGAAAGATGATTCAAGTGATGAAGAAGATGACAAAAGAAAGAACAAGCCATACAAGAAGAAAGATGACAAGAAAAGAGAATTCTACAAGAAGAAGGAGGCAAGGCCTATATTGTTGGTGATTGGCTCACCGACATTGAATCATCATGTGAGTCCTCCGGCGATGAAAGTGACAATGACAAAGAAAAGATCGCCGCACTTGTGATTGGGCCATCATCATCTTCACCGACATCTTCATCACCACCTTCACCGCCATCTTCACCATCATCTTCTACTACTCATCTATGCTTTATGGCAAAGGGTGATCGAAAGGTACAAAATAGTGATAGTGGTGATGATGATAGTGATAGTGATGATGAATATGATGCTCCCTCTTATGATGAACTAGTAAAATTGTTAAATAAATATTCTAAAATCATAAGGAGGACTAGACATGAAAATGATGAGCTTCAACATGAAAATGAATCACTCTCATCTAAGCTTGAAAGTGCACATAATACTAGGGATGGGCTCATAGATCAAAATGAAACTATGTCTTCTTCTCTCAAAGAGCTTAAAACTTCTAACAAGGAGCTTAGAGATAAATATGATAAAATTGAGAAGAAGCATGGTGAACTCATCACTAGACTAAACTTGCTAAAGGAAGAGTACACCACCTTAAAAATTAATTATGATACTCTTATTGTTGCTAATGAGCTTGCTCTTGAGACACATGATGCTACTAACCAAATTGTTAAGATTGATATAGCTACATCATGTGATGATTTGTTTGTTGAGAACTTTGAGCAAGGCTCTAGCGGCAAAGGCAAGAGTGTGGTTGAGGCCAATGACTATGATGAGTATGTCAAGCTCAAGAGTGAAAATGAGATGCTTAAAGTTGAGAACAAGAAGTTGATGGCTCTTGAGAAGCAAGCTTCAAATGAGTCACTCATTGAAGAAAACAAGAAGCTCAAGCAAGAGAAAGAGCATCTCAAGACCGGCCTAAGCAAGTTCACAAGAGGCCAACACTTGTAAAGTGAGCTACTCATGAACACCGTCATGAAGTTGGATAGGAGTGGCATTGGCTATTTGGCAAATCAAGAAAAGAAGGTAAAGGCCAAACAACAACAAAGCAAGACAAAGCCTAAGCCAAAGAGATGTGTTGAGTGTGGACAAGAAGGCCATTTTGCTCATGAGTGCAAAACTCCACCACCACAACCCTTGCCCAAGCATGCTAGACTCTTTGCTTTCAATGCTCACTACATGCTTAGAAAGGACTCTAGTGGAAAGATGAAAGTCATGTTCTTGGGTCCTCCTAACAAGAATAGGCCAAAGAAAATTTGGGTTGCCAAGTCACTAGTTGAAAAAGTTAAGGGTCCCTCTCAAGTTTGGGTCCCTAAACAAAATGCTTGATCTCTTGTGTGTAGGTGAACTACAAGACCAGTAGATCTCATTGGGTGATTGATAGTGGTTGCACACAACATATGACCGGTGATCCTCGTATGTTCACCTCACTTGAAGAGGATGGGGTATGCCAAGACAAGATCACATTTGGGGATAATTCAAAGAGCAAAGTCAAGGGTATAGGCAAGGTTGCAATATGAAATGATCATTCTCTATCAAATGTGCTCTATGTTGCTTCATTGAGTTTCAACCTACTATCCGTTGGGCAACTTTGTGATCTTGGCTACCAATGCTTATTTGGTCCAAATGAAGTGGTTGTTACCAAGATAGATGACAAGCAAGTGATTTTTAAGGGCTTTAGATACAACAATCTTTATCTTGTTGACTTCACCTCCAAAGATGCAAACTTGATGACATGTTTGTTCACCAAGACCACACTTGGATGGCTTTGGCATAGGAGGCTTGCTCATGTTGGAATGAACACTCTCAACAAGCTATTGAAGAAAGAATTAGTGAGAGGTTTAAAGGATGTAAAATTTGAAAAGGACAAATCTTGTAGTGCATGTCAAGCCGGCAAACAAGTTGCAAACACTCATCCAACCAAAGCCTACATGTCAACATCAAGAGTACTAGAACTTCTACACATAGATTTGTTTGGTCCTACAACTTACAAGAGTTTGGGTGGAAATCTTTATTGTCTTGTGATTGTGGATGACTTCTCAAGATACACTTGGACCTTCTTCCTTTATGACAAATCCGAAGTGGCAAGTTGCTTCAAGAAGTTTGCAAAGAGAGCTCAAAATGAATTTGAAGTCAAGATAAAGAAGATTAGAAGTGACAATGGAAAAGAGTTTGACAACACCAACATTGAAGCCTATTGTGATGAAATTGGAATCAAGCATGAAGTGTCATCAACCTACACTCCTCAACAAAATGGTGTAGTTGAGAGAAAGAACCGGTCCTTGATCACTCTTGTAAGAACAATGCTAGATGAGTACAATACACCAGAAAAATTGTGGGCCGAGGCAATCAACACCGCATGCTATGCTTCAAATCGCCTCTTCCTACAAAAATTCCTTTGCAAGACTCCTTATGAGTTGCTAAATGGGAAGAAGCCGGACGTCTCATTCTTCCGGGTGTTTGGTTGCAAATGCTACATCTACAAGAAGCGTCAACACCTAGGGAAGTTCTAAAGACGTTGTGATATTGGTTTTCTTGTTGGCTACTAATCAAAGTCCAAAGCATATAGAGTATTTAACCATGCCACCGGTTTGGTTGAAGAAACATATGATGTGGAATTTGATGAATCTAACGGCTCCCAAGGAGCAATTGAGAATTGTGATGATGTAGGTGATGAAACATTGAGGGAGGCCATGAAGAACATGCCGGTGGGTGACATCAAGCCTAAAGATGATGAAGACGATGTACAAATTGTCAATCCACCATCTTCATCATATGTGCCTCAAGATGATGACAAAAATAATAGAGTTGAAAATGAAGACACCCATGTCTCTCATCATCAAGCCAAGGCACAAGCACAAGATGTTAATGCTCCTCATCCCACTCCTCAAATGGTTGATCAAAGAAATTCACCCCTACTTCAAGCACATCCACAAGATCTCATCATAGGGAGTCCTACAAAGGGTGTAATGACTCGATCTCAAAAATTTAATTCTTTTGTTGAACATCACTCTTTTGTCTCTTGTCTTGAACCTAAGAATGTAGAAGAAGCTCTTCAAGATCTGGATTGGGTGAATGCCATGCATGAACAATTGAACAACTTCTACCGCAATCAAGTATGGACACTTGAAGAGCATCCAAAAGGTGGAAGAGTCATTGGAACCAAGTGGGTGTTCCACAACAAGCAAGATGATCAAGGGGTAGTGGTAAGAAACAAGGCAAGACTAGTAGCAAAAGGGTTCTCTCAAATTGAAGGTCTTGATTTTAAAGAGACTTTTGCACCCGTTGCAAGACTTGAAGCCATCCGTATCCTTTTTGCATATGCATCACATCATGATATGAAACTATATCAAATGGATGTGAAAAGTGCATTATTAAATGGCTTCATAAATGAACTAGTCTATGTTGAACAACCTCCCGGGTTTGAAGACCCTAGATATCCCAATCATGTTTATAGGTTGTCCAAGGCGCTATATGGGCTCAAGCAAGCCCCTAGAGCGTGGTATGAGCGCCTCCGGGACTTCCTCATAGAGAAGGGCTTCACTATTGGAAAGGTTGACACCACACTATTCACCAAGAAATTCAAAGAAGAGATCTTCATTTGTCAAGTGTATGTTGATGATATCATCTTCGGGTCAACAAATGAAGACTATTGCAAAGAATTTGGTGAATTGATGTCAAAAGAGTTCGAGATGTCAATGATTGGTGAGCTAACATTCTTCCTTGGGTTTCAAGTCAAGCAAATGAGAGAAGGGATCTTTATCTCTCAAGAAAAGTATACCAAGGATCTTCTCAAAAGATTCAAGATGGAAGAATGCAAGCCAATCAAGACCCCAATGCCAACTAATGGACATCTCGACCTAGATGAGGGAGGTAAACCAATCGATCAAACTCTTTACCATTCAATGATTGGTAGCTTGTTATACCTTACCACATCTAGGCCCGACATCATGTTTAGTGTGTGCATGTGTGCCCGCTTTTAAGCGTGCCCTAAAGAACCTCACCTAAGTGCCGTAAAAAGAATCCTAAGATATCTTAAGTATACTCCAAGCATCGGACTATGGTACCCCAAAGGAGCTAGATTCCAACTAGTTGGCTACTCCGATTCGGATTATGCCGGTTACAAAATTGATAGAAAAAGCACATCCGGAGGATGCCATTTGCTTGGGAGATCCTTAGTATCATGGTCATCTAAAAAGCAAAATAGTGTGGCTTTGTCCACCACCGAGGCGGAATACATTGCCGCGGGGGCTTGTTGTGCACAAATCTTATACATGAAACAAACCCTCCTAAACTATGGAGTTGTTCTTGAAAAGGTGCTGCTTTTGTGTGACAATGAGAGTGCGGTTAAAATTGCTAATAATCCGGTACAACACTCTCGCACCAAGCACATTGACATCCGCCACCACTTTCTAAGAGATCACGTTGCTAAAAATGACATATCACTAGAAGGTGTAAGAAGTGAAAATCAATTAGCGGATATCTTCACTAAACCTTTAGATGAAGCTACCTTTTGTAGGTTGAGAAGTGAACTCAATGTGCTTGACTCTAGTAACTTTAAAAAATGAGCTTGTGTTGTCCCTTGCGTTGCATTGTATTATATGTCATGTTTAATTACCCGCAATGCATCTAGGGCTTGGCTAACACGGTTACGATAACCCTCCTTTGGAGGAGTGAAAAAGCCTAACTGTGGATCAAACTTGACAAGCAACCTAGCTTTTCTTACTTGTTTTGCATTGCATATGCATGTTTGTTGCTTTGTCGTTTCTTTTCGGTTAAGCTTTGAGCAACCTCTGTGTTCGTCCATGGATAGAGAGAGTATTTTGACACTTCCAAGGGTTCAAAAACTCTATTGCATGGCCATACGTTGCTCCTCGAGTGTTTGTTGCCTATTTTCCTAAAAATAATATTAGCCTAAGGCAAACTATTTTGAGAAACTTGAGGGTTTGAGTGAGGTCACTCATATCATGTTCCAATTGGTGTTTATTTGTGTCTCTTTGAATTGGAACTTGATTGGGAGAAGTCGCGTCGAAGATCGGAATGAAGAAGGGCGAAAATCAGTGACCAGACGCTGGACCGGACGCTACACCGGACGTAGTGATGCTTCACCACCGCGTCCGGTCCCGGTGACCACCAGCGCGTCCAGTCATCCTAAAGACCATCTCCTGATCCAGTGACCAGACGCTGCACCGGACGTGCCCCTGTTGACCACCGCGTCCGGTCCCGGTAACCACCACCGCGTCCGGTCATCCGTCTCGTTTTTCCGGGGAAATCAAAACCGGACGCTGTCAGCGTCCGATCATGGATAATCGGACGCGTCCGGTCATTCCAGGAGCTTACTGGAATGTGACCGGATGCTGCCTCTCCGCGTCCGGTCATATCGACCACCGCGTCCGGTCATCGCGTAACGAGCGGATCTAATCCTTCATATAACCTTTCATGCTCTTCCCTTTTCCTCATCCGCGCCGCTTCTTCCTCGCGAATCCGCCGCCTCCTTGCCCTAGCTCGCCGGAAAGCTCGCCTCAGCCGCTCGCCGAAGACCACCGCCGTGCCCTGCGTCTCCTTCCTCTCCGGTGACCGGCAAGACCATTGCCCGGCCCGCAGCTTCACCGCGACGTGCCACCTCTGCCGCACCCGCACCGCCACCGCCTCTGCCGCGCCGCCACCGCCACCACCGTGAGCTGCTACCACTCGCGAGCCGTGCTCTCCTCCACTAGCACCACCTCCGGCCGGCCCCTGCCCTCGCGACCATCCTCGGTTTTCGGCCATCGGACGTCGCCCTAACCCTAGGGTTCGCAGCGGCGTCTCCTTCGTTCGTCGTTGAAATTTTCTTCGCGCGAACATCTTCACTCCGAGGTGGTTGCGCTCATCCTTGTTCTTCATGTTAGGGTTTGCCAAAATTTCGTTATCATTTATCCTAATCGTCTTCTGTTTCGGCAAATCAGCTCTCGTCCGGTGCTTCTAGAAATCTCGCGACCTAGGTCATCTCATCTCATCACCAATTTATCATCGATCCGAGGTAGCCATCGCGTTTCGTTTCATATCTTATCTTAAATGCTTGCTATCTCTAGGGTTTCGTACCTTTTAGATCATATATGTTGCTTATAGTAGATCCATCTATTCTGTCTTTTCAGCGAGTTTGTCGGTGTGTCGGGGTGACTGCTGTTCAGCTGTTGAATCCGAGGCCAAGCCTGCGGATACGGATTGAGGCCAAGCCTCTCGAGTGTCAGTACATCATCTTTTAGAGGTTTTCCGACAGTGTGACAGCATGGTTCATTGCAAGAATGCTGGTGGTGCTCCCAGTGACGGGGACAATAGTCCACCTCGTATGTCTGAGGTTGCGCGTGGAAAGCGCATCAAGATTATGGCTAGAAAGAAGAAGAAGACTCTTACTGATGCAGAGATAGCTCAGGCTGTGGCAGATGCAGCTGATGCAGCTGAGAGAGGTGGCAGGAGCAGTGGTATACGCATTGGCGATAGTCATTTTCATCTTAAAGGACGACAGCTTGGTACAGAGACTACTGAGACCACTGAGGGCACAGAAGTGCCAATAAATGCAGATACTATGTCAGTTGATCCACCTGCAGATGCTCCAGAGGGGACAAAGGAGCAGCTAGCTCAGACTCCATCACGTCGCCGCTCCGCACGCCCACGGGCTCAGGTGACTCCTAGGCCAGAGGGCCAGCGTCGTGGAGGACGTCCACCTCCCAGAGTTAGAGGTTCACCCCCAGTCGAGCACTTTGACTTGAGAGGTGCTACTGCACGTCAGGTGCAAAATTTGAGATTTGTTGAGGTCAGCCGGTGGTTCCCACCTCAGAGGGACTCCAGAGCTTCAGAAGGTTTTTATACTCCTCTACAGGAGGATTTTTATAGAGCTCTTGTTGACCGTGGCATTGCTTTTCGACCACAGAGGGTCTGTCGCATTGAGTCACTTGTTGAGGTAGTGGGTGAGCAGCTTCGTCCGCACCTATCCTATCTACCAGGCTTGTCAGATTTTCTTGGACGGACAGGTGCATACTGTGGCACTTGGGTTAGGGAGTTCTATGCTTCATTATGGATTGATCCAGCCCATGAGTTCATACACTTTGCATTCAGAGGCCACGACCGCAGACTGTATAGCACAAGAGTGCGGGAGATTCTCAGAATCCCAGCTTCAGACACGAAAATTCACCAGCTCTGTTTTGGTCAGACAGCTCCACCTAGACGCCCTCATGGTGGTACTGTGCCACCTACAGATCTGATCCGACCCTGCTTCCGTGAGCCTTTTGGTGAAGGGTCTCGTCGCACACCTGCCAGTTTGACACCACTTGCCTGAGTCCTGGATGCTATTGTCAGGCGTACTCTTCTTCCCAGGCTTAGTTACAGAGAGGGACTGACCAGAATGCAGCTATGGGTAGTTCACCACCTTCTATCACAGACACCTTTTGACATTTGGGATCTTATGGTCAGTGAGATGGAGGACACCCTGGCAGAAGGCTTCAAGGGACACCGTCAGCTGCCCTATGCTCATTGGATTTGCTTCATCATCAGATCTGCACTTGAGCTACCTTTAGAGATTAGTGCTGAGATAACTGAAACTACTACTATTTTTCCTGAGTATGATATTCGTCAGTTATGGGCTTCAGTTACAAGAGAGCAGGTCTCTGTGCTAGGCTAGAGAGAGAGACCTGAGGTGCCTGAGACAGCGGCTGAGCAGGATATGATCGTACAGGGTCTTGCTGAGGCAGAACTTGCAGATCTAGACGCTTAGCCCGCTGATATAGCTGAGGATGAGGCTTTCGACAACACTGATGAGGATTATCAGCCCATCCCTAGGTATCGGTCTCCTCGGCCTCACGACCATGAGGCCGGTGACTCTGGTTCAGCCTCCCGCTCAGACCCAGCCATGGTGGCTATTCTTGAGAGGCTGACCCAGGCACAGGAGCGACAGAAGCTTCAGCTGCAGAGACAGGCTCAGGATACAGCTGCTGCGTTTGCACAGATACAGGCTCGACAGGATGAGTTCCAGAGACAGCAGCTTGAGATACAGTGCCAACAAGTCGAGATGCAGCGTCAGCAGTATGAGATGCAGCGACAGAGTGCAGCTAGCCAGCATCAGTACTTGGATCTCCTGCGTCACCTAGTCACAGTTGCGGTTCCTCCACCTGCATCTATCCTGACTTCAGCTTTACCTTTCAGTGGACCTTCAAGTCAGGATCAGCCGAGCTTTCAGTTCACCTCTCAATAGCTACAGGTTCCTCAGTCGTTCTAGTCCCCGAGCTACACTCCCATTTAGATGGGGTTTACTCCTTCAGACCAGCCTCGCCCTCACATGTTGACCGACACACCTTTCATTGATCTGAGTGCCACATATAGCGAGTTGACTGGTCAGCCGATGCCCTCGCACACCACATTTGCTACTTCATCAGGGGTGTCAGCTTCAGAGGCAGCTGTTCTTCTAGTGATAGGGACAGGCACTACAGAGACAGTTCCTTCGTCCGTTGCCTCGACAGATCCCCCAGCTTTTGGCTCCCTTCAGGCTCAGGTCACAGAGACTGCTCCACTTATTGCCACTTCGGCAGTACCTGTTCCTGCTGATCAGACCCAGACCGTTTCACAGCCGCGTGCTTCTTCAGAGGGTCAGCCTGATAACTCCGAGTCCGAGGGCGACACTTCTCAGTTCGTGTTTACTACGCGCTCCTCGGCACCCGACTCGACTCCGTCTGTTCCCCCGTTAGATCCTTAGATTAGTTTTTGGCGGTTGATGCCAAAGGGGGAGAGAGAGTAGATTCAGGGGGGAGAGCTTTTGTTAGAGGGTTTTCGTTCTTTTCTTGTGTGCTACACTCATGCATCATGTTTATTTTACAGTATACTACACTCATGCATCATGTTTATTTTACAGCAATTGCATTCGTGTGACATGTGGTCTTATGAGATACCTTGAGTCTCTATGGTTTATCTAATCACAGTTTTAAATCATGTCACTTATTTGTTTATAGCTCATAAGGTTGTGCTTCCGTGCCTTACTCCGATTTCATATGAGCTATGTTTTATGTGTACTAACTCTTCATGATTTATCTTATGAGTACACTCAGTTGGCTTGGAACACATAAGCATTGACTAACCCCTTGTGCTTACAGCTTTATGCTTATGTGAACCAAGCATGATCGAAAACCTCAACTCACATCTTCTGAATCTAAGTGTTGTCATCAATCACCAAAAAGGGGGAGATTGAAAGCATCTAGGCCCCGGTGTTGGTTTCGGCAATTAATGACAACACATAATTACCATGACTAACGTGTGTTTTGCAGAAACATTGGTAAGTTAGGTCATGGAGATGATAACTGCTTTGGGCAATATGGTATTCATGTCCCTTGATGGAAATCGTTTCAGTTTTCAAAGGATCAACGATAAGATTAAGGACGGTTAGTTCCGGTTGTCAAGGTGTTGAGATACATCTGGAATAGTCATTAGGATCTTTGTTTCTTCCTTTGACCGTACTATGAAGAGGGGCATGAGCGAGTAGCTTGACCTAGGTGAGTCTTGTGTTTAGGTGTGGTGCACACTTGTCAAACTTAGCACTAGGTAGCTCGAGAAAAGCTCAGAATTCAGTTAGAAGCAACTTGGTTCAAGTTGCATCGCGTTTAGAAGACGTTTGAGCCGTTTACCTATGACCGGACGCGGTCCTGGTAATGACCGGACGCGTTCGGTCAGTACTAAATCTTCACTGTGTTTTTCAGCTGACTGACCGGACGCGGTCCTTGAGAGGACCGGACGTGGTGGTCAGTCTGACACGTGTTACAGAGGGTAAACAGCAAGATCGGACACGACTGTGAAAATGACCGGCGCGTCCGGTCATGTTCCAGTAAGGTCCCGTGGTGACCTGACGCGTCCGGTCACCTATGATCGGACGCGGTGATGCGTCAGGTCAGTTTTCCAGAGAGCTCTTGCATGATCGGACGCGTCCGATCATCCTTGATCGGCGCGTCCGGTCATCTTAGATCGGCGCGTCCGGTCATCACAGATCGGCGCGTCCGGTCACTCAGCACAGGTTTCCGTTATTCGACCGTTACACCTGACCGGCGCGTCCGGTCATATCAACAGGCGCGTCCGATCAGTGCGCGTCTGGCTGTTTCGAAAGGTAACAGTTGGATTTGTTTGAGGGGTCTATAAATACACCCCCTCCACCTATTTTAGAAGTCTCTTGCTCATTTGTTTAGCTAAGAAACACCTTTGAAGTGCAAGGGAGTGCAAGAGCTCTAGTGAGGATAGTGTTTTGCGAATCAAAGTTTGAGAATCCTCTCTAGTGATAAGAGTCAAGCAAGTGTGCATCCATCTTCTCATTAGGCTTGTTGTGGTCAAGTGAGAGTTCTAGCTTGTTACTCTTGGTGATCGCCATCACCTAGACGGTTTGGTGGTGATTGGGAGTTTGGTGATCATCCGACGAGATTGTGGGTGACCCAACTCAAGTTGTGAGCGGTTTTGGGTGATTCGCCGCGACGGAGTGTCGAAGAATCAACCCGTAGAGAGCACTTGATCCTTGCGCGGATCAAGGGGGAGCTACACCCTTGCGCGGGTGCTCCAACGAGGACTAGTGGGGAGTGGCGACTCTCCGATACCTCGGCAAAACATCGCCGTGTTCCTATTCCCTACTTTCAAGCATTTACTTTCTTGCATTACTTTCATTGCTTGTTTACTTTCCTAGAATTGTCTTGCTAGTCTAGGATTGGAACTTAGGGTGCAAAACTTTTATCGGTAGAATCACAAGGAACACAAGTAGGCACTAGGGGTGAAGTTTGGCTTATAGGATTTAATTCTTGCAATTAATTTTTAGAAAAGCCCAATTCACCCCCCCTCTTGGGTATCTTGATCCTTTTAGATACAACTATTTTGATATTAGAATTTACTCTGAACTTGAAACTCATGGGTAGCATATGCTTGATCTAAATCTAGGTAATTGAAGGATATGATATGAGAAGGTCTGAGCTATTGTTTATCTTGTTCCAAGTGATACTAGAGTTTCAGAGATTTATCTTTTAAAAAATATAAAAATCCTACAGGATGAGCTCCTCTATGACAAAGCTTGAATTTCTACCAGAGCCATATATGATACTTAGATTAGAAAAACTTCCACTCATATATGCTACTTGTTTTGCGTTGAGTTTAGTCAAGCTTTGTTGATGCCTTATGAGAGGTTTGTCATGCTCTTAAAATCAAGATCATGTACACACCACCCACATATGCACTACTCCTATACTAGGGGTAGGCGCAAAAACATGCCATTCCATCTAGATCCACCAAAAAATGTTTTACTCCTACACTGGGAGTAAACATCAAAAATATTCTTTATAGTTTTTTCCACCAAATAAATGCTCTAAGTTCTTGTTGCTATCTTTCAAAAGTTTTATTGCAGAAAAGAAGCATGTTGCTATACAAAAGTTATTCATGAAAAAAGGGAGAAAAAATATTAAAAAAATAGACAAGTGTCTGAGATATCTAAACCAATGGGTACTTCGATGTCTGCCTAAAAAAAGAGATGAATAAGATAGCATAGGTTTTCTTGCAAAATTGTTTCCAAGCTTCAAGAAAAAGAGAGATATATTTTTAAGGAGCATAGTAGAATTAGGTTAGCCACCATATCCACCATATACATTCATACACATGCACAACTTAATTTGATTGTATACCTCAACTCTCTTTGGATCTGAGGTTTAACTTTACAACATATGTATTGTAAGTATACTCTTTCATGTTATCTCCCTACCTATGAACTCTACTATAAGGCTTAGTTGTAGGAAGAGAAAGGCATAATAACATCGCTATTGCCTTGGTGAGGATCCACAAATACCACATATATTGAGAGACTTGAGAGTGTCAAACAATAGAAGCTCTGAGTTTTATTTTAAAAACTTAAAAAACTTTGGAATAATGGTTGAGCAAAGAACTTGAGACATAGTCCTTAACTTGATTGTTTTGTCTTTTAATTGCTCAAGATCCAAGTAAAGGTTAAGAAGCCCCATGGTTGAAGGTAATATGGGTGAGTTTGAAAGTCAGATCGGTTCATTCTAATCCAGAAGAGAATTCTTGTTTGAACGCATGTGTACTTTTGAGGAGTTGCATTAATGTTTTCATTAATAAAAAAATCTTAAACTCCTGGTCTGAATTTGCTGAGTTTCGCTTAGCTAAGGGACTAACAAAGGTTAAGCTTGGAGGAGCTTGTTGACGATAGTTAACAACCATATTAAATTGTCAAAGAAATATGTATATGGGTACAAATGAGATCACCAACAAAGGTTTAGGGTTTAAACTAACAAATTCCATAAGTTTTGGTGAATCTTTGATTTTTGTAGGATATATCTAGAAAACCATCAAGGGTGACCCACATGTAAGAGGAAATCATGGAATTCCACAGCGAGAACTATATGGGAAGACTCTAGAAGACTACAGGAGACTCTCCACCGAGGTGGGGCACGAGGCACTACCATATGGGGCCTGCTGGCCCACCTGTAGGGCGGCCGGCCCCCTGGCCCTCCTGTCAGCCTCCCTGCTGCTACGTCGGTTTTCCACCACCTCCTAGGTTGCATCTTCACCATTCCTTAAGTCGGTTTGATCCAAGGGCTCACGTTGCAAGCTCTGGGCTATATATAACAGGCCCTGCCCCCGAGGCATAAGTCATTTAAGAAGATAGAAACCCTAATCATCCTCAGAGCTCCATCATATTCTAGGGTATAGCTAGTTAGGCTCGGTCTATAGGGAGGCAAGCGGGTTTCACTTAGATTCCCGATCTTGTCAAGAGCGTGGTTCGGTATAATCTTTGTACCCCTCTCTTTTGTATCTCCATTACTTTTATATGCTTGCTACAATTTTTATGACAATAATAGTATTCATCTTATTCATGTTCTTTGTTATTATGTTCATCATCTACTTTGATTATATACTTAGTATAGCTAGTTTGTCATTATATTTATGCATAAGTTCGTATAGCGCTCGCTCCAAAGTACACGGGGTGGGTGGTCAATGTTGTGTAAGCATGGTGCTTATACATTGTTTACCTACTAATACACTCTATATTCCGGGTCATGTGGTAGATCACAGATGTGACACTTCGTTGAGTCCTTTGTAGTCCACTCTCCGAATATAGGCATAGAAGTAGGATCTGGTTACGAAGGAGGAGGAAGCTCTGTTCTTAATCCTTTTTAGTAATATCCCTTATGTGTAGATATGAAGATGATCTTATCCATGACTACTAGGTGTACTTGCACTAATCAATGTATGCTTTGACTTGTAATTAAGAATGACTTAGAAATTATTTCTTTAATATTATACCTAACCATGCTAATGCCATAGATAGGAGTGTTCTAAGTGATTTATCATTAATCAATACTTATCATATACATATCTTATCCTATGACTTACCCCTGTTGTGAGTAGATTATTGGTTGTGGTTTATTTCTCATCAATACTATAAGTTATCAATACATGTCCATGCTAGACCATCCCTGTGGTAAAATATAAATAACGATACTTGGAATACTCTTGGGTGAAGTGCTATAATGGTATAATTATCTGTGCGCTTACAGATTCCTTTTCATTCATATATCTTTATAATCTTTCTAGTCACATAAAATGATAAAGAACTACTTAGCGTTATTGTAGTAGTAATACTAGATAGTACCAATAAACATCTTTGGCACCATCACTAAGGATGACAACCTAGTAAAGTAATGCTAAGAGATGTAGGCTTATAATAGGTGGCTACTAAAATAAGTGACAAGTTAATAAATACCAACAATGCAATAGTGGTATTGGGGTTGCATTTCCTCGCCACATGAAAAGCCGGGCCAACTGGGATACGCATTTTGCCTGCCGGCCCTAAAGTAGTGTTTTGTCAACCGGCGGTAAATTCAGCATGAGTGTTAAATTGCTTCAACTTTCAAGGCCGTCAAATCACCATTACTTCTATCGCCTAAAGCCTAAGAGCCGTGTACCCACTACTTTACATATACTTCAAGCCCAATGCCCTCTGAAATGACCCCTTTTCTTCATCCATCATCCCCTTCTCTTCCAATGTACAAAGAAAATGTCGGACAACCCCATCAAGTTTCCAAGCAGCCCGTCATCCAGCGAGGGCGAATTGCTTCCCACCACTCCTTCGAGGAGAATGTCTCCTCCGATGATGGGATGTCTAATTATAGTCCTCCATGGAGCTCCGAGAAGGAGGACTCGTAGGAGGAGGACGAGGACGATGCCGACACCGAAGACGATGACTCTGACTTTGACTCCGACTTCACCTTGCCTCCTCCCAAGCGAGAAGATCATATATTTAGATTAAGTAGTTTATAGTTAGTATACGTAGTTTTAATAGTTTAGGTTAGTTATTATGCTTCTGAACGAGTACAATCATATACTCATCCAAATTGTATCTATATGTTAGATATATATAATCAATCAATGAAAAAATTCTAGTCATGCAGATTTGATCTATTCAATGTCACCTTTTTTATATGAAATGCAAAGCAAGTTCTTTCCAATACTACTTCCAAAATATCAGCGCACAGATTTGATTCTCGATGAATGTTTTTTTAATTTTTTTGTATATTTGTGAATGAAAAGGAAAAAATTTGTGATGTACAGTTGCGCTTGTTTCTAGGAGAATCTAAAAGCAGTTTAACCGCTGACAATCGCCGTATTATAGCATTGGATTAGCGTGGCAATGGTTGGCTTAATATGGACACTGATTAACTTATGTTGTGGTGTCTGTTCTCGCTACTGATCAATTTGGACTGTCCCTTTGGCAACAAACTTGGAAGCGCCCGGCCCATTCCCAACTCCCCTTGGGTCCTGTCGACGTCTTGGCGGCGGTTCGACCAACTAAAAAACCCCAATACAAATCTATTAGTTCTCTCCACTCGTTGTTGATTCATCTTTATTCTCCCCACCCATTGCTTCATCTTCATTTTGACCCGATGCCTGTACTTGCATTGCCTCGAGCACCTTGCATTGTTGTCATGGACAATGCCCCGTGAAGGTTATATGGATTCGATCACCCCTATTTGTATTTGGTTCCAATTGGTTTTGGGTTCAGTATCAATTTTGTTCATATTAGGAATTTCTTCATTTCAACAGATGTCTTACTTCGGAAGAAGCCATTTTAATACAAGCAACCTTGTGTTTTGGCGGCTAGGGGTGGCTCTAGGACCCGAGGTGATGTTGTTTGCTACTTGGGGATGGAGCATTCACCCAGACCGACTGTTGATTGTTGAAGCCTCTGTTCGTCACCTTCTCAGACCATAAAATTTGACAAGAATTGTTCAAGACCCTATTTATGGAGAGATTTTTGTGCTTTTCAGGACTGGACAAGAAGTAGACATACTTTATAGATACAATGTGTCCGTGGATAGAGATGCTATCATCTTTGCTATGATTCACTACCTCTGGCTTTTGGGACCGCATCAACCAATTGAGTACCTTAGCAACTACCTACCCATCCCACATTAAGTCTAAGAATTTGTGAAACTTTTATGTTAATGAAGTTTATATGTACCGATGAAACCACTGGATTTGTATGTATAAGTACTGCATAATCGTTGAACTATTACTCCGGTTGAACTGTTAATTGAATTAGTTGGTCTTGATTGTGGTCCACGTGTACACCTCTATGTAAGCATAGAGGATTCAAAACAGGCCTTTTTCTATAGGCGTATAGTACGCTGAACCGCCGGTGATATAGCATTTCATCTTGGCAGGAGTGTGAGGGTTTTCAAGGATGTTTTGGTGCCTTGGTGGGAGGCAAAAGTGTAGACAAAAAACCTATGCTGACCTGTTCACTCAGAGTGTGCAACACTTTGAACCCTGACTGCTCCATGGCTGCATCTAGCTCCAACTCCTCCCAATAGTCAGCACCATCCTAGGGCACCATCGCGAGAAGGACACCGACTTCTAGCGAAGGAGGCTATAACAGGAGGCGGTCACCCATCCCATGCCATGTTGAGAACCTCCTCTATGCATACCAGCCACCACTTTTGTGTCGTTGTGGCTTGAAGACACCCCGGTGTATTTCGTAGAGTGATGGAAACCTAGGACGTCAGTACCATAGATGCTGTAGGGCAAATAATATAACTCAATTTCTTTCTTGTTCATTATGTTTTCATAATACAAATGCTAAAATCCCGCTGTACTTATGGTAATTTAGTTTTTTCATAGCCCGACTTAGATTGTGGGTTCTTTAAGTGG
Source organism: Saccharum hybrid cultivar R570 (assembly GCA_038087645.1). Classification (NCBI taxonomy): domain Eukaryota; kingdom Viridiplantae; phylum Streptophyta; class Magnoliopsida; order Poales; family Poaceae; genus Saccharum; species Saccharum hybrid cultivar. Next base: position 2,487,509 of record JAQSUU010000810.1, read on the forward strand.
CACAATCCCCCATATGGAAAATTTTTGAGGACTTTGATTTTGGATTTATGTAACAAAATTTGAAAGCTGAAGGCAGAGGCCAATGTTACAACAAATGAAGAATATCTGCAGGAGAAGGAAGAGATTATGCCATAGATTGAAGAAATAGACAGGGTTCCAATGAAGATGATGGAAGATTTCGTACCTTTGAGAAAGAAATGTGCTTCCTATTCTTGTTTCACCTATTTTGTACTTACCTTAGTTCTTGGTATGTTCATTGGCAAGTTGCCTAGTTCACCACAGTAGATTCAAGTATCATTTTATGTATCGGACTAAAATCTGTCACTTTTGTATAACTATTATTGAACTAAATGCAATGTGATTAACCAGGTGTTCAATTTATTGAACTGTAAATGATAGTTCTAAGTATCAATTGATGTGTCAGACCGAAATATGTCACTTTTGTATAACTATTGTTGAACTAAATGCAAGGTGATTAACCAGGTGTTCAATTTATTGAACTGTGAATGATAGTAGATCCAAGTATCAATTGATGTGTTGGAGGCATCCTAGTTCCCTAGACACTGGGTCCTTATATAGGGGCAACTAATTTATTGAACTGTATATACACTCTCCTACGGTCCTACCACACCTTCCTTCCATCCATTCCCTACTTTGCTCACTTGCTCTGCTTCACCCTGCTAGCGTCAGACGAAAGGCGGCCTCTTGCGTGCTCACTGCTCCTTCACCTCCAACCTCATCGGTGCAGAAATCTTCAGCGCACCATCCCTGCTTGTCTACTCCATCCAGATCTAAGATAACTGAACTGGATCTGCTCCTTCACCAGATTCTATATTCCTTTGTATTGCGCTCTTGTGCTCTCTGCTCCTTCACCTCCAACATATCTACAGTATTTTTGTTGGATCTGCAGATAAAAATGCATCTTCTCATTCTAGAGTTTGTGGCCTTGTATATTCATGGAGTGCAGCTTGTGAGCCTTATTGCCCTCAGTATTAGTTCACCGAATCAGTGCTTTGTCAACAAAGTCAATGAGCTAATTGAAAGTGTACCAATAGATGTGGACAGGGTTGTAGTGGTCAAGGCTTAGGATGACATGGAGATTGATAATGATCCCGTGGAGGTCGATAACGATCTGTAGGATCTTATGGAGATTCATAATGATCCCATAGAGGTCGACTAGGATCTACATGGAGAATGATTAATTATGCAACCAATAATGTACATATCAAGGTTTGTTAACTTTTGTATAGTGTCAGCCTAATTAGTATCTATATTTTAGCTTTCGGCATGCTTGTTAGCTTGGTAGTGTCCACCTACTTATTCGGTATGAATGTATGGAACTCAAGTTGGATTCCTTTCAATCCGAGAGTACTAGCATTGTGCTTTCCTTATGTTTTCTAAGTGCATGTTTTGGCTTTCTTACAATGTTAATCTGTGTGCCTTATTATTCACCACCGAACTTAAGTTAGCTTCATTTTAATCTGAGTACTAGAATTGTGCTTTTCTTAGTTTTCTAACTGCGTAGTTTTGCTTTGTTTTAATGCCAAATGTTAAGATTGTGTGCCTTGCTGTTCGTCATCGTATCATACAAAGGTCTCCGAGTGGTAATAGGACCTAGCCACCGGTGATGGGACTATGCATTCATCGCTGCTTAGTTGCAAAATTTCCAATCTCGCGTTTGAACCCTCCCGCGCGGAACTGATGAAAGTTCGATTCCCGCGTGCCGTAAAAGTTACGCAAAGAGCAAGCAACCCCTACTCCAACATCCCCCTAACCCCCCATGCACCCCCACCCCACCACCGCCCTCCCTTCCCCCCACACACATAGCTTTTCTTTTCCTCATTGCTACTGTTTATCATCGCCACTCCTGCTCATCAACACTGCTCAGCTCTTGCTCCGCACCGGTGCACATCATCGGATTACTCAGATTTTTTCCTCATTGCTGCTGCTATCACCGACGTTGCCACTTGTGCTCATCACCGCCAGATCCAAAGGCAAGTGTAATAATACCTTACTTGTCTGTCGGTCCCTTCTCAAAACTCATCTCCTTACTAATGTTTATTGATGCAATTCCACGGCAAGGCGGTGTTGGGTATTTTAATGCACACAGAAAAAGATCCGCAAGCGTATGGATACCGATGTAGCTTTCACCTGGGAGTATTCTAAGGTATCGATTTTCCATGGGGAACGTGAAGTGTGCTAGAAGAATTAGCAACGTCCAAGGAAAGGAAAATTATAGGGTAGAGAGAGATTTTAGGGTTTTCTAAGTGATCTTATCTTGTTGAAGGCATACTCTACTTTACTTACTTTAGAGCAGCAGGTCCTTTCCAACTCTCGAAAAAGACTAGGAAAATAGTAGTTGGGAGAAGGCTGCCAAAAGCTCTACAAAAACACCAACCCTAACATGGTGGATTACAAAGGCCTAACAGAGCTATCACCTTTGGGGCTACCACAACTATCTAGAGGATTGTGCGCAAACTTGGGTAAACCCTAGTCTAGACGCCACATCTACACTAACGCTTACTACTTTAGTTACCATGAATAACTAGAGCACTCAATACGAGCAGAGATCCAATAAATAAAATAAAGCAAGAACTAAAACTAAATAAAATACTTAGAATTAAATATTGAAGAACCTGGAGATTGCTCAAGACGAACTAGACGCTAAAGTTGTACAATGTTGAGGGAGATCCGACAGATCCGGCTCCTCCTCAGCTCTCTTCTCTCCTCTCTCCCTGATCTCTAATTTACAACTAGATGAACTAGAACTAGAACTAGAAGATGAACTAGAAGAACTAGAACTAGAAGATCTAGAGGGACCTCTACTTCTACTTGGATGGAGGGTTGAAACCCTAGCTTTTGCTCTAGATGTAGCTAATGAAGATGGAGATGCCTCCGAGGGGTCTGCCTATGCTTATATAGCCTAGTGGAATGAATCGCAGCCCTTGGGTCAAACCGACTTGAAACAACGGCGTAGATTGGACCTCAAAGGTGGTGGAAGGCCGTGAGACGAAGCGTGCTGATAGGTGGGCCCGGAGCAGGCCGGTCGGCCTTAGATGTGGGGCTGGATGGCCGAGCTTAATGCTAGGTGGGCCACTCTTTTGGTGGGCCGATAGATCTCTTCGTTAGCTTTCCAAAGAGTCCTGGATCACTAAAAACGGAGTCCGGATGAAGGAGATATGCCCAATTTACTTCGGACTGCTCTAGAAGCCCATTTGCAATCTTTCGGAAGGCGTAACTTTATCATCTGGACTCCGATTTGGGTGAACCAAAACTCTATTTCATGTGTCTTGACGAGCTCCTCACAATGGGGCACTCCAATTCATAACTTAAGATACTTTTATTTAGTGATTCTGGTCCTTTTCTAGTTTAACCCCTGTAAAACATAGATTCACCAAAACTCGTGGAACTCGTTAGTTTCAAACCCTACAACTATGCTTGGTAATTCATTCCATGCTATTTCATGCAATAGTTGATGGTTAAAAATGAGCATTAGTAACCATCAATAAGTTCCCCCAAGCTTAACCTTTGCTAGTCCTTGAGCAAAGCAAATCTCAATAATGGATCAGGAGTTGCTACAATGCTTTCACGCCTCAAAAGTACACATGCATTCAAACAAGAATTCTCCTCTAAATTAAAGCAAACCATTCTGACTTCAAACTTACTCATTACCTTCAACTATGGAGCTTTTGGCCTTCACTTGGGTCTTGAGCAATTGAAAGACAGAACAATCAAGTTAAGCACTATGTCTCGAATTCTTTGATCAACCTTCATTCTAGAGTTTTTGTAGATTTTCAAAATAAAACTCAAAGATTCCTTTGTATGACCCTCTCAGGTCTCTCATTTGTGGTATTTATGGATCCTTTCCAAGGCAATAATAGTGTTTTGCCTTCTCTCTTTCACTCAGAATATGTGGTATTTTTGGAATAATGCAGAGTAGCATCATGCCTCCTCTCTCTTACCCTATAACTATTAGGCTTATATGGAGCTGAGGGTATTTCAAGGATGTAGCATACTTACCTTGCATGTATTGCCCAGTCACAACCGGAATCCTTAGAGGGGAGACCATACCCTTGGATCAAGATGTGCATGTGTGTGGATATATTTGGTGGCTAACCTAATTCTACTTTGCTCCTGGAGAGACTGCCTCCAACTGAAGAATTTATGAAGAACTTTGTTGTGGAGGTCTTGGGATATCTTCTTTCTCCTTTCTTTGATGACAATGATGAACTTATAGGCATAGAGATCATAGACTTATTTTTCTCTCTCTTTTTTTCTCTTTTTTTATTCTTCTTTTTTCCTTCTTTCTTTTTTTTACAAAGGATCCCCTGCCTCTTACTTAGGATACAATGAACTTAGAGAAGAGATAAATCATAATGTTGGAGCATTTATTTAGAAACCTAACAATCTTTTTGGATCCTCTCCTAGGGTAGGAGATAGATTTTGGGGTGGAAAGGCACATTTTTGCGTACTCCCAGGGTAGGAGCAGCAGAATATATGTGGGTGTAAGTGATCTTGATCTTGGGAGCATGACCATCCTCTCGACAAGGGTCTCACACGGGTTAACCAAACTCAATACAAAGCAAGCAACTTATGAGCTAGTTTTCCTAGTCTAGCAAGCATATATATGGTTGTGGTAGGAATTAAAGCTCTCGTCATATAGGAACTCATCATGTGGTAAATTTAAGTTTTTTAAAAAGATAAATCTCTAGAACTCTAGTGTCACTAGGAACAAGATAAACATCATCTCAAACCTTCTCATATCATATCCGTCAATTACCTAGACTTAGATCAAGCATTCACAACCCACAAGTTTCAATCTCAAAGTAAATCTTAGGTCAAACCAATTATTTCCAAAACTCGGGAGAGTTCAAGGTTGAGAACTAGGCACTTGAAAGGAATTACGGCAGAGCAACTATTCATCATTTCCGTGCATAGAGATTTGACCAGGTTCTTTTTATTTACAAACTAATTCAAGCAAACTTGACACACTCTAACTAACACACATTATTATGAAATAACATAATATAGAACAAATACTCGACTAGATAAAGTAGACAGTGAAAACTCCATAGATATATAAAGTGAACCTTCATGTGCTCACATTTTTTATTTTTGGATTAATTTATGTAAAAAGAAAATATAAGAGGATAATGATACTCACCTAGATACATGGGGGTGCCCTCCCCCAAGCTGAATGTTGATGTAGTCGTTCGATCTTGTGATGTAGCAGACTGGAAGTGGAGCTATACTTCCTCTATCGAAGCATTGATTGGTGTTGATGACGGATGAGACAGTGCTCCAACAGTGGATGGAACATCCACTTACTTGTCAGCTCTTTTTGGTTCTTCGAATCCTATGAAACTCAAATAGACAACAAAACTTGTGGAACGAATTAAGCGTTAGTGGTTGGCCACTTAAGCCTCAGTTGTCCAAAGCTTTTGAGATTGTTTAAGTAGAGTTTCAGTAGGATCTCTTTCTCAATATTTTTTGTTTTTTTATATTTTCTATGATCAAAGAAAGTTTAACAAGATGAATGCATACATATTTATTTTATTTTTATGCCACCATGGTGAATATCTCCATGTGTTTTTACACACCACAAATTTATTCACATGGGCTTTAGGATTTATGATGCATCAGGTAAATATTTTTATTTTATTTTTATAATGCAATGCTAAAGCAGAAAAGTAACACAACAACAACAACTAGAGTTTCAGTAGGATCTCTTTCTCAATATTTTTTGTATTTTTATATTTTCTACGATGCAAAGAAAGATTAACAAGATCAATGCATACATATTTATTTTATTTTTATGCCACCATGGTGAATATCTCCATGGGTTTTTACACCCCACAAATTTATTCACATGGGCTTTAGGATTTATGATGCATTAGGTAAATATTTTTATTTTCTTTTTATAATGCAATGCTAAAGCAGAAAAGCAACACAACAACAACAACAACCAAGCCTGTCGGTCCTAAGCAAGTTGGGGTAGGCTAGAGTTGAAACCCAACAAGCACCCTCAGTCACGGTTCAGGCACGTCGATAGCTGTTTTCCAAGCACTCCTATTTAGACACAGATCTCTAGGTATATCACATTCTCTTAAATCTCTTTTTATTGTCTCCCCCTATGTCAACTTTGGTCTTTCTCTACCTCTCCTCACATTATTATCTTGACTTAGAACTCCACAATGCACTGGTGCCTCTAAAGGTCTCCTTTGGACATGTCCAAACCACCTCAACCGATGTTGGACAAGCTTTTCTTTGATAGGTGCTACCCCTAGATGATCACGAATATCATCATTCCACACTCGGTCCATTCTTGTGTGACCATAAATCCAGCGCAACATATGCATTTCTGCAACACTCAGTTGTTGAACATGTCGTTTCTTTGTAGGCTAACATTCTGCTCCATACAGCATAGCGGGTCTAATCGCCATTCTATAAAACTTGCCTTTTAGCTTTTGTGGTACCCTCTTGTCACAGAGAATGCCAGAAGCTTGGCGCCACTTCATCCACCTAGCTTTGATTCTATGGCTAAAATCTGCATCAATATCTCCATCCCTTTGTAGCATCAATCCTAGATATCGAAAGGTATCTTTCTTAGGCACTACTTGACCTTCCAAACTCACATCTCCCTCCTCCAGTGCAGTAGTGCCAAAGTCGCATCTCATGTATTCAGTTTTAGTTCTGCTTACTCTAAAACCTTTAGACTCAAGGGTCTGCCGCCACAACTCTAAAGTAGAAAAGTAAATATGCTAAAAAAATGATTATGCAGAAAAGGTAAATATGGATAACTACTGATTTTACCTTTCGGCGAGGGTTCAATGTTTCAAGTCCTCTGAACAAGACTTTTCACCATGTTTATTCCTTAGGTGACTCATCTAATCCCAAGGTGGAGACCATGATATGTGCACTTCTTAATATGGTGTCACCCATGTTCTTCGTTCATCCAGCAACCATTTGAAGTGAAGCATTAATTGTGAAAATTGGCCATATCTTACTTAGTGTGCATGTTCTTGTAGATTCAGGACCTTCACTTATAGAATTTAGGAGTTGACCAACTCCATGTTTTGCTCAAAGTGTATCCTTATCATTTGAAGGGTGATGGTACCGAACCACCTTGTGGAAGCTTCTCTTGCTCAGCTGGTTGTGCTTGTGAATGGCTTGTCTTCTCTTGCTTATCTCACAGTGTGCTTTAGTGATGGGAGCATCTTTTTGTTCTCCTGATCTTGATATTCTTGACAGTCCTTGTGCTCCCTTCATTGTCTTGAGAATTTCCCCATGATGGCCTTTGTCTTGAAGGGGCTTGATGGAGATTTGTTCCCCCTCTTTCATGGAGTGAGTGTAGATATTGTTTTGTGGCACTCATCTTCTTCTTCCATGGATCTCTCCATGATGCATGAGCTATGTTTCCCTTATGCAAGGTTGATGAAGTTCATGTATCTCTTTTCTCTCTGTGTGAGTTCATCTTAGGACTTCCTAGTTTGACTTTTGAAAGTTTTTCCTGTAGGAGTTAGTCCAACAAAAATATACAATGTGTACATAAGCAGTTTTTAGTTCAATAACCAAACTAGACTCTATGTCTAGTTGGATTAAGGAAGGTTGTTTAACCTAAGCACCACACTTACGTTAAAAGCCAATAGAAGTATGTCCAGTACTTCTAAACCAACACTTACTTATGATGGACAAAGGTAGCATGAAGGCATTATAGAGATTTACTCAAATGGTGATAGAAGAGAACATGACTGATGTATAGCAAATTGAACATGTCTTAAAGGTAGGGACAACCAGAATAGCAGCATGGAAGGGGATGTTCTTAGAAAGTTATCCCTCAAGCTTGAATTTTTGTAAAATCAAGATTGGATGAATTTAATTCAATGTTGCATGATGATTGGTTGGACATACCTTGTGCTTTTTATTCCTTCGATCTTTTTACTCTAATCCTAGAGAGGTTAGTAACAAGAATACTCAAAGGAATATTTTCATAATTAAATCCCTAAGCACGTTTCACAAGGGCAGCATAGCAAAAAGGTGATCACTCGTGTTTGGATCTGAAAAGTGCTTGTTTTAGGACACTAAGCTTGTCCTTGGGAAACCTTTAAAATGTAATTTGGTGAAGTGGTTTCCCCTCCAACACCAACTTAAGTGTACCTATCTCAAGATTCAACATAACAAGATTTGCAATATTTATGATAAACATATGCATCGACAACCACCCTTTTAAAGTTTTTACAAATAGAGAGGATAAGGGGGTTGGAGATCTCGAATGTGATGGGGATGGAGAGACCAATTGAATTGGGAGATGTCGCATATGAGCATGGATTTAATGAGGTCGTTATAAATAGGTTTCATGCTCATTGATGTCATCTTCGTCTCTAATCTGAATGTTCAGAATTTTGCTTGGATTAGTGACTCTTGAATTGGTCTTGTCTAGGGTCTCTTCCATAGATGGATGAGTCTCATCTTCAAAGGGAGTTGAAACCTCACTATTTGAAGCTAATTCAAGGTTGGATTCCATTAAGGCTTCTTCCTTGTTCATCCATTCTATACATTCTAGTCACTGTCGTATCCTCTCTTGGTCATCCTCATGGTCTTCATGACTCCTATGGTTTGGTTGTCTTAGTGGATTTCTAGGATCATCATGAGACTAAAAAGGACGATCATAAGGGGGATCTTCGAAGACAAGGATGGGTTTAGAGATAGGTCTAGAATTTGTGTCATTTATGAACATAATAGGATAGCAGATAGGATTTTCCGTATGGCAAGGCTGTCCTTCTATGGCATCATTCAACATGCCATCCTCGAATTCTTCCCGTTGGGAATAAGGACATTTTATAAGAGATCCCTTCTGGAGAAGATTTAAATTATATTCGCTTGAAGGTCTCTTATGAAACTGGAAGTCTAAACCATTAGTATCAGAAAGATCAGAGCTTTCCATTGGGATTTTGGGGTGATGGTTTAGAATTGATAGCTAAATCTTGGGATTGGAGTGATTGTGATTTGGCTATCAAAACTTCTTTTACTTGTCCAGGAATTGATTCCTTATCTTTTGGTTCAGGGTTGGGCTTGATTTCTTTCTCTTCTTTGGGAAACTCATAAAAAATGCTCGTGTAAGGGGTGTTTTCAAGGATTTTCTCTAGAATGGCTTTCCCTTCACTAATGAGTTTATGTGAGAATGAACCTCCTGAAGCGATGTTGAGATGTAGAGCAGCTTCCTTGCTAAGACCACGATAAAAGTGATAGTGTAGGACATGATCAGGCAAGGCAATGTTTGGACTAGAATTGATAAGGCTTGTGAACCTAGCCCAAGATGCTCCTAGAATCTCCTTCTCTTTTTGTTTGACTGTAAGAACTTCTATTCTAAGATCAGCGATTCAAAAAAGAGAGAAGAACGTAAGGCAAAATTTGTCTCAGAGTTCATCCCAATTTCCATTTACGTCTCTTACAAAATGAGCATACCACTTTTTTGCTCTTCCCAATAGGGAGAATAGAAATAATTTCCATTTAAGGGTCTCTTGTGTCCTGCCAGCAATTGTTAGGCAAGAACACAACAACTCAAATTCCCTAAGGTGGGTGTATGGATCTTCGTCTGCTAACCCAGAGAAGGATTTCTCCTGAACCATGGCTATGAAAGCAGGGCGAAGCTCATAGCCATCTATAAGAATGGGGTGTGATGATGGTGGAGGCTCCAACAAGTCACCCTTTGGAGCAAAGAATTTATAAATAGGCGTGAAATCCATGTGGTATGATGGTGGTGATAAAAAGGTGGTAAAAAGAAAAAGAAAAGGAGGAACTTTGGCTTGAAACTAGCACAATTACCGTTCCTCAGCAATGGTGCCAGAAAGCTTGTTGGGTATTTTAATGTACACAGAAAAAGATCCGCAAGCGCACAGATACCGATGTAGCTTTCACCTAGGAGTATTCCAAGGTATCGATTTCCACGGGGAATATGAAGTGTGCTAGAAGAATTAGGAACGTCCAAGGAAAGGATAATTATAGGGTAGAGAAAGATTTTAGGGTTTTCTAAGTGATCCTATCTTGTTGAAGGCTTACTCTACTTTACTTACTTCGGAGCAGCAGGTCCTTTCAAACTCTCAAAAAATACTAGGAAAATAGTAGTTGGGAGAAGGCTGCCAAAAGCTCTACGAAAACACCAACCCTAACGTAGTGGATTACAAAGGCCTAACAGAGCTGTCACCTCTGGGGTTACCACAACTATCTGGAGGATTGTGCGCAAACTCAGGTAAACCCTAGTCTAGATGCCACGTCTACACTAACGCTTACTACTCTAGTTACCGCGAATAACTAGAGCACTCAATACGAGTAGAGATCCAGTAAATAAAATAAAGCAAGAACTAAAATTAAACAAAATACTTAGAATTAAATGTCGAAGAACCTAGAGATTGCTCAAGACGAACCAGACGCTGAAGCTGTACAATGTTGAGGGAGATCCGACAGATCCGGCTCCTCCTCAGCTCTCTTCTCTCCTCTCTCCCTGATCACTAGTTTACAACTAGATGAACTAGAACTAGATCTAGAAGATGAACTAGAAGAACTAGAACTAGAAGATCTAGAGGGACCTCTACTTCTACTTGGATGGAGGGTTGAAACCCTAGCTTTTGCTCTGGATGTAGCTAATGAAAATGGAGATGCCTCCAGGGGGTCTGCCTCTGCTTATATAGCCTAGTGGAATGAACCGCAGCCCTCGGATCAAACCGACTTGAAACAACGGCGTAGATTAGACCTCAAAGGCGGTGGAAGGCCGTGAGACGAAGCGTGCTGACAGGTGGGCCTAGAGCAGGCCGATCGGTAGTACATGTGGGGCTGGCTGACCTAGCTTAATGCTAGGTGGGGCCACTCTTTTGGTGGGCCAATAGATCTCTTCGTTAGCTTTCCAAAGAGTCCTGGATTATTGAAAACAGAGTCCAGATGAAGGAGATATGCCCAGTTTACTCTGGACTGCTCTAGAAGCCCATTTGCAATCTTCCGGAAGGCGTAACTTTATCGTCTGGACTCCGATTTGGGTGAACCAAAACTCTATTTCATGTGTCTCGATGAGCTCTTCGTAATGGTGTACTCCAATTCATTACTTGAGATACTTGAGGTACTTGTTAGTTTCAAACCCTACAACTATGCTTAGTAGTTCATTTCATGCTATTTCATGCAATAGTTGATGGTTAAAAATGAGCATTAGTGACCATCAACAAGTGGCCTCATCTCTTTGGCTAGTGATGTCCTTCCAAATGAAGCAGGCCCTCAACATGAGGAATGCAGTGGATAGCCTCTCAGATAATTTGCTTGCCGAAATCTTCCGCTATCTCCCCACCCAGTCCTTGTGCTACTACAAGTGTGACTATCGCTCCTAGAAGTGCGTCATCTCTGACTCCTATCAATGTAAGAAGCTTTCATAGACTATCATCGGCTTCTTCTATGGCAGTTGGTGGAAGGGCAATCGCCACTTCACCGGCATCACCGGTGGATGGCCCTCCTTGTCCTTCTTGCCCTTCCCCTTCAAAAAGTCCTAGTCTCAAATTGTTGCAGAGGCCTCATCCTTTGCTAGTGTGATAGGCCTGATGGATTGCATTGCTATGTTGTCTGCAATCTAGCGACCCACAAATGGCATGTACTGCCACATAGCATATACTCTGTTAATCAGACTCACTTAGGTTTTGACCCAATGTCTTCGCACTTCTATATGATTGAATTTGTTGAGGTGGAGGGTGTGTGCGTAGGTGTGGAGATCTACTCATCTAAAACTATAGCATGGATCTTTAAGGAATCTAAATGGGGCGACGGTAGTATTGTTCTATGTTCAAAGTCGAGAAGTGTTTTTCTTAATGGTTTTATGCACATGCTTGAGTACACTGTGATAGTTGTTGTGGATATAGAGAAAAAGACATGGAGGACAATTCCTAAACTAGGTGGTGCTGAAATGTCCATCCATCAAGCTTAGGTTCTCCTATGTGTGTGATGTGCTGGTTTTTGCAATAGGTCTTGGATTTTAGTGTGGATACTTGAAGACTATGGTACTGATAACTGGAGTTTGAAGCATGTTGTGAACACGGAGGAGCTATTTGGACACATGAATATTTAAGTTGGTTCTGAGCTTTGTGATGAGGAGTATAGAGTGATTACAGTTCACCTAGAATGGAATTTTATTTTTCTTGTTGGGAAGGATAGAACATTGATTGCATATGACATGGATCGTAGAAAGGTTCATGTCATCCATGCACGCGTCATCTGCTTTTGTAGATCAAGAGGGCGTTTCCATATGAACAGGCCTTGCTATCTTCCTTATATTTTCTTGTTCATGGAGTCATTAGTAGAGCAGTAAAGGTGTATTTTCTGTATTTCGTCATCACGACAGTTTTTGTTCAGGTAGGGAGTTGTTTTCATTCTATGTATGTATAGGCCAATTGTGGCTTGTTAACTAAAGGAATGGTATGATCAAAATTATTAATTCTATTACTTTGTTTAGGTTGTGGATCATGGTGCATTGGCTACCAATCCAAAGGATGCACTAATTATATTCATTTTGCCTTGCAAGCAGGAGTGCCACATAGAAGGAGCACAGCTACGTCGTTTTGTTATGTAAGTCTACATAGATCAATACCTTTAGTATGCTCTATGTACTGCATGTGTTAGGACATCAACTGAGAAAGATGTAATGGTAGCGTCCATTGTTATTGTAAAAAGTACTCTTGTTTGTGAACATGATTTATGGATGTAATTATTATATATCTGTATGCTTTGTGTTCATGAAGCTATTAAGGGCCTAGCTAAATTAGTAACTACTATAAAACCGGATGAAATTCTATCACCATTGGATGTAAGCGCCATTCATTGTTTTGTTATCACCACCGTCGCTATATGTATGATGCGGCAGGGATCAAAAGTATATCACCGCCGAATCCTTTAGTAACCCGACACCGACTAAACGATCATTAAAGGTGGATCGTGGTGCAAGACAACGATGACCATGACCTTTGTACTAGTAGATCATACATTGAAGCGATGGTGGTGTTAACCTCTACACAGGTGTCTCAGCCGTCGAAGCGATAGTGAACCCGCACCGCTAATAGTTAGGTCGAAGTACAAGGCGATGGTGCTGGTGACAACTACACAGGCGGTTGATGTGCCCACACGATGGTTTTAATAGCCTCAATACAGGTGGATCATTTACCAATGCAGCATTGTTAGTGTATATCTATAGCCAGGTTGTGCTCCAATGCAACGGAAGTAAGGACCAAATCACGGACGGATCATAAGCCAATACGGCGGTTGTTGATGGTAGTTAACATTCATCACAAACCATCAATATACCTTGCATAAATGAATAAAACAGATCACCAACATAGATTAGGGGTTTTAACTAACAAAATTTAGGAGTTTTGGTGGGTCTGTATTTTTAGCAAGATTTAATCAGAAAACCGCCAAGGAGGACCTATTCGTCAAAGGAAATCACGTTTATCCGCGATGATACCTACATGGGAAGACTCTAGGAGGCTCTCCACCAAAGCAGACCCCATGGCACTTCAATGTGGGGCTAGCTAGCCCCACCTGTAGGCTGACTGGCCTGTGGGCCCCTCCTATCAGCCTTTTGTTGCTACGTTGGTTCTCCACCGCCTCTAGGATCACATCTACGCCATCCTTTTAAGTCGATTTGATCCGATGGTCTAGGATGCTTCAAGGCCCCTATATATACCTACCTGTACCCCCTCCTTCAAGGCAAGATGCATTTGATCCTGAGAGCCTGAAGGCCAGAAACCCTAATTTAAATTTACAACAGGATCAGAGCTAGCAATCAAAAGAAGATTAGTCCTCAATAGGATCTAGTCTTGTATTAGAAATAGAGAGATAGAGTGAGAGGGAAGAGTTTGGAGGAAGCGCCGGCCTGTCGGTGCTCTCTCTATGGCTTGTACCTTGGTAGAATCAAGTTCTTCTTGAGCTTGCTTCTAATATTTCTCTGGTAATCAACTTCTAATTCAAGTAAGCATCATGTTCATATTATTCTTCAGGTTTGCGAATCTTTGAGTACTTTACTCCTTGTAGCTCCTGGGTTCAAATAGTATTCATAGTGCAAGCATGGTGCTTAGACTCAGTTACTCATGGATGTACCCTACTTTTTGGATTGGTGGTAGCTCGCGAGGGTGACTCTTATAGCCTTGTTGAATCCTTTGTAGTCACCTCCTGTTGGTAGGCCTAGCAGGACCTTGTTACTATAGGAAATGTACTCTACGTGTGTTTTCTTTACTAATATCCCTAGAATTATACAATAGAAGACAAAGCTTACCGAACTTAGAACTACAAGACCCTTGTGATCTCCTTTATACTCCTATTATCTAAGCCTTGTTGCGAAATTGGGTTAAGTTAGATTTAGTTATTCTCACACATGTTTCTTTGAGTTTGATATAAAACTGGTTTGCTTCCGGTGAAGTGCTACATCGGTATAATATTTGTGCGTTTGTGAATTATTCTGTGTGTATTAATATATACCAACAAGCATTTTTAGCGTCGTTGTTGGGGAAACGGTTGTTGAGATAACTTCAAACCTAGCTTAACCTTATATTATTATTCTTTTATCTTTTTGTTCTTTTCTTTTTTACCATGGATCTAGCATCCATCCCTATCCACCAATACACTGCACCTACGAGTGCACGCCTAGAGCCACCAGAATATTCAAAACCTACCCTTACACCTAGCTATGAGCTACACCCGTGTTTAATTAACACGGTCTAGGACCAATCCTTTTCAAGCAAAGATGATGAAAACCCACACTCCCACTTAAATGAGTTTGAGCAAACCTGTGCATGCGTACGCATTGTAGGCATGTCAGACAAAACATTACGATGGAAGCTCTTTCCTTTCTCTTTGACGAAAAAAGCTAAACATTGGTACAAGCTCACCATAGGGAGTAGACAAGGAGATTGGGAAGCTTTGTGCTCTAGCTTTTGCTTGCATTTCCTTCCCATCTCTAGAGTAGCCAGCCTTCGTTCAGAGGTTCTAACTTTTAAATAAGAAGAAAAAAATATCTAGGCATGGATTTTAATGCTCTTTTTAATACTGGCCCTGACCTTGCCATCCAAGACCCCATTCTTCTTCAACATTTTTATATGGGTCTTGATAGGGAAACTCAAAGTGTCTCGATACGGCCTTAGGAGGCTCGTTCCTTCATGTTTCTGCCAATTCAGGGAGAAGCATTCTCACTAAAATTCTAGAGAACACCCCTAAGGAAGTAGAAAAGAAGCTACTAGAGGAGGAATCCCAAATAGCTGAGCCAAAACTTTTGCCTAACCCATCACCAACATCAGCTATCCCAAATCCCAAACCACCAGAAAAGGAGAAAACTCCAATTTTGGATTTTATGCTTAAATTCGAGGATGAACTTTTTGATGAATATGAAAATACCTCAAATTACCATATGATGAGGAGGCCCCAAAAGCCTAGGAAATCATCATCTAATGAAGAAATCATAGACCCTTATGTGGAAGCTTTCCTTAAAAAGACTACGAAAGAGCTAGTATCTATTATAAGCAATGAATGGTTAGAAGAATCAGAGCTTTTCTCTGATGTGATTCGTCTAGTCTCACCTTCCATATCTATTCATTACCAAATTAATAAAGCTCCTTTTGATGCTCTTTATAATCCAGTTGTGGGTGTTAATATCATATCTACATCTTTTTCTCATGATTTATTAAAAGATATGCCATTAACCCCAACAATAAAGTTGTTAAAAAGTCTTTCAGGACACATTCTCCTAAGTTTGAGAATTTTATATGTCCTCTCTATCTAGGTATAAGAAACCATGGTTCATTTGAGCTTTTATATCTTTGATATTATAGAGTTCAACCTGTTAATTAGACAACCAATTGAAAGACTTATCCAAGAAGGACAAACAGGAAGTTGAAGATAAGTCTTAGGAAAACTTTAAACTTTCTATACCCATTACTCATTCTCTAAATGCTAAGACTGAGCCAATTCTCGAGGAAGACCTAATGGAAGAGGTTAAGATTGCATCTCTTGATGATCTCATCGAACCTAACCTTGAAGATGATGTCCAGTTCTTCATCACAGAGGAAGACGAAAATCCTACAGAGCCTGAACCTCTAGATGAATTGCTAGAACCACCTAAGCTCACCATTGAGCTTAAACCCCTACCTTCTAGTCTTAGGTATGCTTTTCTCAATAATGATCAGGATTCTCCTGTGATCATAATTGATAAATCTCTTAGGAAGAATCCCTACACTTGCTAACTATCTTAGAAAAGCATCGCTTTGCTTTTGGCTACTCACTCTAAGACCTTAAGAGAATTAGCCCTACTCTTTGCACCTATCGCATCCCTATAGATCCTAATTCTACACCTTCTAGGGAGCCACAGCGAAGGCTTAATAATGCGATGAGAGAGGTTGTTAAGAAAGAGGTTTTGAAACTCCTGCATGCTGGGATTATTTACCCCGCTCCGTATAGTGAGTGGGTAAGCCCTATTCAGGTTGTGCCTAAAAAGGGAGGCATGACAGTTGTGAAAAATAAAAAGAATGAACTAATCCTCCAAAGAACCATCACTGGATGGCGGATGTGCATTGATTACTAAAAACTTAACAAGGCAACAAAGAAAGATCTTTTTTGTTGCCCTTTATTGATGAAATGTTGGAGCGACTGGCAAATCACTCTTTCTTCTGTTTCCTTAAAGGGTATTTAGGTTATCACCAGATTCTAATCTATCTAGATGACCAAAGCAAAACCACCTTTACATGTCCATATGGAACTTATGCTTACCGTAGAATGTCTTTTAGACTATGTAATGCTCTAGCTTCTTTTTAAAGAAGTATGATGTCTATATTTTCTGATATGATTGAAAAAATTATAAAAAATTTCATGGATGATTTTTCTATTTGTGGGAAAACTTTGATGATTGTCTTGAAAATTTAGACAAGGTTTTGCAAAGATGTGAAGAAAAACACTTAGTCCTTAATTAGAAAAATATCATTTTATGATTAGAGAAGGTATAGTGCTTGGACACTTGGTGTCCGAACGAGGGATTGAGATAGATAGAGCTAAAATTAAAGTAATTGAATAATTACCTCCTCCCGTAAATATCAGAGGGATCCGCAGTTTTCTTGGCCATGCGCGGTTTAACTGCTACTTTATAAAAGATTTTTCACATATTGCTAGACCTTTCACAAATCTTTTGCCCAAGGATGTTCCCTTTGAATTTGATGATGCATGCTTAAAATCTTTTGAAATTCTTAAGAAAGCACTCATCTCTACACCAATCATTCAACCCCCTAATTGGTCACTACTTTTTGAAATTATGTGTGATGCTAGTGATTATGCTGTGGTGATAGTTTTGGGACAAACAAAAGATAAGAAGTATCATGCAATTGCTTATGATAGCAAAACTTTGACAGGACCTCAACTTAATTATGCAACAACTGAAAAAGAGCTCCTGGTTATTGTTTTTGCTATAAACAAGTTTAGATCTTACTTAGTAGGAGCTAAGGTGATTGTTTACATTGATCATGCCGCTTTAAAATACCTGCTCACTAAGAAAGATGCTAAACCTAGACTTATAAGATGGATTTTTCTACTCTAAGAATTTGATTTAGAAATAAAAGATAAAAAAGGGAGTAGAAAATTCTATTGCTGATCACTTGTCTAGAATGCAGTTTGAAAATCCACAGGAATTTCCCATCAATGATTCGCTTCGGGACGACATGCTCTTCAAGATCACGAAATCCGACCCCTAGTACAGAAATATTATTAATTTTATGATCGTAGGTTATGTACCACCAGGGGAGAACAAAAGGAAACTCATCTACAAAAGTTGTCTCCACATATGGGATGAGTCGTATCTCTTCAGAGTCTGCTCTGATGGCCTACTCAGAAGGTGTGTACTAGTCGAAGAAGGCATCAAAATCATCGAATGATGCAACTCATCACCATATGGAGGGCATTATAGTGCATTCTACACTCATTCAAAGATCTGGCATAGTGAATTCTTTTGGCCAACCATGTATGAAGACACAAATGACTTCATCCGGAGGTGTGGGTTGTGTCAGAGGCATGGGAATATCAATTCAAGAGATGCCATGTCAGTCACCAACAACCTCTAGATTGAGCTTTTCGATGTCTGGGGTATCGATTACATGGGACCGTTTCCAAAGTCAAAGAAATATGAATATATTTTGGTGGCGGTTGACTATGTCTCCAAGTGGGTTGAAGCCATGCCATGCAAAGCTGCTGATGCAAAGAACTTGAAGAAGCTGTTTGAAGAGATAATATTTCCACGATTCGGAGTTCCAAGGATGGTGATCAGTGATGGAGGTACTCACTTCACTGACAAGAAATTTCACAATTACTTGTTAAGACATGGGATCCGTCACAACGTCGCTATGCCATACCACCATCAAACAAGTGGCCAAGCAAAAATATCAAACAAATAAATCAAAAATATTCTATAGAAGACGGTCAACAAGATGGGGACTGCATGGAAGGATAGACTACCTGATGCAGTATGGGCCTATAGAACAGCCTATAAAACACCACTTAGGATGTCGCTGTAACAGAACTGACCAAATTATAAGAGCACAAGTACAAAAACAAGCACCGAAGCGCTCAAATTTTCGAACTTGAGCCCATATAATCCCGGTAGTCAATCAAAACCACGAAGGATTTCAAACCAACTTGCTTACAACCAAGATCGCATCATTCAACATACAACATCATACGTTACATTTCACAAGTAGTTCCGAAATAAGTTTACACACACGGAGTCGCAATTATTACAAACCAAGTTTATAAAGTAGCGGAAGCATACACACACCAGTTGTTTAACTACTGCCAATCTTGTTGATCAACAACCCGCAAAAGCATCAGCAAAGTACATAAAAGATGATCATGCCCTAGTGATCTAGTCTTCGTCACCCACAGGGTGGAGACAAGTTTTGCAGAAGCCTTGATAGAGCATATCATCTGCAACAGGAGGGAATAAACCCTGAGTACTGGAATGTACTAAGCTAGACTTACCCGTCAAAAACCAGAAAATAAGATGACACCAAGGATTATGCAAGGCTTACACAAGAGGCTAGCTGACATCACATTTTGCATAAAGGCATAAGTAATTGAAACTCTTATAACCTGTACTAGTAGTTCTTTTTAGCATTTACCTGTCAGCTATCTTAGCACCTGTACTAAGCATGCACTTGATTATAATCAAACAATTATCAACATTATATCCAGAGCAGGTATGAATTGTGGCAACATTGTATTATTCCCTTAACCACCTATTCATTTAATGAGATCTACGTTGCCGCTGCTCAAGTCAAGTGCTCACTAACCGGGAGCGACGGCGATTCGAATCGAATTCCTATCCAGCTGGAGGGGTATTTCTAACACTCACCGCGCAGGCCCCTGCCAGGGTCGCACAAGCCACCTTTTCATATGATTCAGGAATCGCGGGTTCGAATGATGTCACGACCCCAAGGACGACACTCTGCCAGGTGATAGGGACTCTAACCCCCCCTTGATCTCACGCCAATGTCCCTAAGCACATCCTTTCTCTCCTCCAAGAAGCAACCTACCATTCGATTCCTGGCCTGAATCATATTACTCGGCTTCGCGGTCGGAACGACTTATCCGGCCAACTAAGTGTTAGACTGCGTTCAACATGACTCAAGGACGTACAGCGAATCGATCCTTAAACGACTCAGACGGGCATAGCTCCACACCCAAGACGTGAAGTGTCTTGCGACTGTACTATCGAACTCCCGCCCGGTCTCAATTTCATTTTAAAGCATGGTTCCATCCATGATAGCCATAAAGCCACTCGTGACTCCTTCCTACATCTCGCGGATGACCGAAAATCACCCGACTTCTACCGTACTAAGCAGGGCTAAGCATTGATACGTGCCTAAACCTAAATTAGGATTTAAGTACGATATCTGGGCAAGGATAGGTATAATGCAACAATTGTTTTCATACAACTCCTACAACTTAATGCATTAAACAATTAAAAGTACTCAAGATAGATTTATAAAATGATGGGTTCAGCATGCACCGGGGCTTGCCTTTTAGAAAGGTCAAGGGCCGGTGGTCAGGACACTCGAGTAGATCTTCTGCGGGCACTCCTTCGCCGGTTGGTTCCTCTGGCTGGTCCTAGACTTCCTCCAGAATCACTTGCTCGAATTCGAGGAGCGTTACCCCCTTCGGAACACCTATGGCATGAGTGCATAATAAATCTCATGTATGCATAGTGAAAGATGCAGTATGCTCAGAATGAAATGCATTACAACATTCTTAAAGCTCTATTCAAATCACTTCAAATATTAGGTGCAAATCTCCTCTCCGGTAGAGAAGTACTCACCTAATCTACTCAACCTAAGATATAGCTGTTCTTCTTCGGTTAAGGCCCTAACACCTAACAATGACAAGAGTAGCATTACTTAGGTTACCACATCCAACACCAAAATATCACAATAAGACATTCTGGACAGCAACTCAAAGATTCTAACATAACTGAAGATTCCTAACTCCAAAAGATATGATCTAAGACAATCTGGAAATCTTAAGAAATGCACTACAATTCATTTTCAGATCTCAACCCTAAATTCCTAAGTTTTCCATGTCGAATTTCATAAGTTCCAGAATCTGTCCCCTCTAAACAGAAAGTAGCAAATTCTCGACTGTCACTTTAAACAGCAATAACTCCCAAACTACTAAGCCAAATGCTCCCAAATTTTTACACCAGCTAGTTTATCAAGCTTACTACAACTTTGGTATTTACAAGTTTTCCAGCAACCACCTTTATCAAAGGTCAAACCTAGAAATACTACCAGTTATCTAGAAAACCTAGAATTGCAAAGATTAAATATTTATTTATGTGGTAAACATCCCTTAAGACCAAACTAATGTTACCACAAGTTCACATAGGTCAAAAAAACACCAGAAAGTAAGGTGTGCCCACCTAGAATATTTATTTGTACTCATTTCTTAATTTACTTAATTAACTAAGTGGGATTTTAAACATATATGTAAACTACTCCTAAAATTCTACAACAATTACACGAGACTCTATGAACCAAAAAGAGACCACTATAAAATTTTGAACTAAAATTATTTACAGAAACTCCCTAAACAAAATTCACAAGCCCAAAAGGCTGATTTTTGTATAATTAACAAATCATATTAAAAAGTATCAAACAACAGATTTCATAATTTTCATGGACACTTTAGGGTATCAAGACATTCTCCAAAAAGTTATAAGAACATTGCACATGTAGAAAAATGATAGCATTATAACTTGAAAAATATTTAAGCACTAATGCCCAAATTTTTACCAGAGCTAACATAGGTATAAATTAGCCTACCCACCAAATTTCATAATTTTTGGAATACTACAACTCAAGTTATGCATTTAACAAATTTGCCTTTATTTTAAAACACATTTCAAAGACCTATTTAAATCTCCCAGAAACTAAACATCACATATCCAATTTATATTTTTCTAAAATACTACACATCATGCAGGGTCTAACAAAATTTACTTCACAATTTTTGAACAATTAAAACCCTAGATATACATTTTCCCAAATCTTACTTAAAGCTGTGATAGAATAAAGAAAATGAAATAAATCTCATTTGAAACTGGGCCGGCCCAGGAACAGACACGGCCCACGACGCGCGCGCGCGCGGCCCGCTCGGGCTCCCGCCCGCGCGCGGCACTGACAGGCGGTCCCCCATGGTCAGGGACAGAGGGCAGGGGAGCGGCGGCCGTGAGCTCCGGCGAGCGATTTCTCGCCGCCGGCGGCTCCTCCGCCCAAACCGAGTACTCCGGTGGCTTGCCCAGACCTAACCGCACCGAGGCCAACCATTTTCCCCAAAGTTGCTGCACCGTAGCACCTATGCTGACGGCGATGGCGGACGGCTGTGGCGCCTGGCGGTACGCCGGCGAGTCCTGGCCGTCGCACGACCGATCGAAGGGTGCACCACCTTCCTAGAACCCTAGCGGACCTCTCGCGACCACTCACTTAGACGAGGGTGGAGCGGAGCCGCTTGACCGCGTGAGCACCAGGCCGGCAGCCATGGCACGGTCATGCGCGGTCTTGTTCCGGCCTGACCAACCCGATGCTGGCGGTAGCATCTTCACCTGAGCACACACGTGTGATAGGAAGGAGGGAACGCGAGCGAGGGAAGGCGGAGGACTACGGTGTGGTGCTGGCCACGGTGACCCTAACATGGCAGAGCTCCGGTGATCTTTGGGAACGGGCGGAGGTGGCAATTGCGGCTCACCTCGGGCTCAATCAAAGCCACCGGCTGGCCGAGGAGGTGCAGGGCGGTGTGGCGGAGTGGAGGACGTGATCTGGTGAGCGGTGGTGCGGTGGTGAGCACGCGCGAGCACGGAGAAGGCTGCGGCGGCAATGGCGTCTCCGATTCCTGCCTCGGTGACCCCGGTCAGAGTGAGAGGGAGGGAGAAGAGAGTGAGCGCGAGTGAGGGGATTGAGGTGTCGACTCCCACTTCACTCCCGCGCGTGAGCTTACGACGTGGAGGCGATGGCAGGACGCGCACGCCACACGGCCACCGGGCTCTGCCCGAGCGCCACGACGCGAGTCAGCTGTCCGACTGAATGGCGACGCCGTTGACTGAATGGAGGCCGTCATCGTTCGACTGACAGCGTGAATTCGTCGAAGAAAATCTCCTAAACCAGCTTGATTTAGTCGAAGGTGATTACAACAATTATGTAGAGCTACATGAGGGCTACAAAATTGCCAATTGGGACTGGGACTGGTTCGGCCTGGATTTGAAACCACAGAGCTCCAAAGTGGTGCACTTTGAAACTGAAACGTAGTTTCAGTCATTAAGCCGACTGAAACCCGATTTTCTAGACACCATATCTCCTAAACCATTTAGAACTAGGTGATGGTGATGTTGACAATGTTATAGAGCTAAGTGAGTACTACAAAAGTGTCAACATGAGTTGGAGCTGGTTTGGTCTGGTTTGCAAACTACAAGCTTCCAAAGTAGGTCACTGTAAAACTGGAGGGACACTTTTGAGACTTAGAAAATTTCTAAGTGTTGAGACAGCCCCTCTAGCTGACTTGTGGCCATTTTTTAGCATGTTCTGGCCAGTTTCATGAGATGGTCATATTGAGACTTTTGTTCCCCATAAAATTCCCTACAACTTTGCTTAAGAGTGCTCCTCCATGCAAGGTCTCTAAGCTAGACTTTTTAATTGGTCAAACTAAGACAACCTAGGGCTAAATGTTGGTCAACCACACCTTGGAGGGCATTTTGGTGATTTTGGTCAACATGAACCTTACTCCATTAGTGACCTTAAGTATAATTAAGGTGTTGTAAGATATAATTAGCTATTCTACCCCTTAGTTACACCAACTTCCTAGTGTCACATGATGTGAACCAAACAAATTTCTAAAAACAACCACATTAGTTGCAACCACATAAAATAACATGAAATGATGCATGCTTATGCTCATACAAATGCAATGCAATTATGGAGCTAAACACCTGAGGTGTTACAGTCACTATATTAACTTATCTATGGAAAGACCTATCATCTACCTATTGAGCTAGAATTCAAAGCTCATTGGGTTATCAAGCGATGGAACATGGACTTTAAAGCCGCAGGAACCAAGAGGAAGATGCAACTCTTTGAGCTTGATGAATGGCGTTGTCAGGTACCAGTAAAACGGGGTACCCCATTTTCATCGCAAAACCATCCACCAAGGCAAATATTATGGCCCACGGCCCATTACAGTCAGCCCAGGCCTTACTCTACTCAAAACCAAAGCCAAAGGACAAGCGCCCAAGCCCCCCAGCGCTCCTTCGCTTTGTCTGACCTCCCTTTGTCTTGTATGACCCCCGTGATGTCATCCAGGCGCCCGAGCCCTATGATGTCATCAAGGTGCTCAACCCTCTTTGCACAGCTACTGCTTTGCTCGACCCCCCACTGTAACACACTGTCGTGGGTACGCACGGGCCCCTACCTTTTTCTGCTGAGGAACAGGAGCTCGCCGCGTCGTGCAGGATCACCTGGGAACTTGTAACACCTGATTCATGATCCGGTCAAGGCTTCCATGGATCTTTCTCGCCCCCATGGTAGTAACAGGGAGAAGCTATGCTACACCACACCCTATCATGTTCGTCTCAATGGGACTGGGGGGCAACGGCTGTCCAGGCCCCCACCTTTTTGCCACCACAACTTCAGGGCCACAAAATCTTCTTTATCATGACACCATGTCAGGGTATGGCTTCGTCGCATCATCTACAGCACGGCACGCCACCACCACAATGATGACTGTGTGAATGCACGAATACAGAGGAAAGCTAGCAATAGGGAGCACCTTAGGGCCTTTTCTTTCTATTTTTTGTACATCCAGATACTATAACCCAACCCCTCCCTTTGCATACTATAAAAAGGGAAGGGAGGGACCCTCAACAGAGGAGGCGATACGAAAAACAACACCAAGCAATGGCAATGTACTAAGACACACCCAAAACACTCGAACGCACCCACTCACAGAGACCTGGGAGCCATCCCTCTCTCGACCAGCTTGTATCCCCCTACTACAAGCACCCCAGTGCAAGGCAACACAAGCAGCAGTGAGCACTAGACGTAGGAACGTTCGCCTAAACCAGTATACATCTTGTGTCCGCCCTGCACACCATCGGAGGCTCCGATGCACAACATTGTTCACTTGTCCCGTCTCTAGACACCCCCCGGTTCTAGAACACCGATAGTTGGCGTGCCAGGTAGGGGCCTCTACGCTACTCCACCAAGTCTCTAATGGAGATGGGGGTCCTGATCTTTCATCAGGTGATGGTAACTATCGTTGTGGCGGAGAATGACACACCGATCCGGCTTCAGATCGAAAGATCGAACCCTGCAATCTTAGCACCACAGCTCCTCTGGTTATCAACCGAGTCACGGACCAGGTTGACCTTGCTAAGAAGGCTAATCCCTGCCTGCGCAACGAAGATCACAAGCAAGAACAAGAAAGATCACAACCAAATTGCAGATGTATGATTAATCTCACGAGTTGGGGTCTCACAAACCGAAGAACGGCAAAACTGTTTCTTGACAGAATAATCAAAGCAAAACCCAAACCCTAAAGTAGGTGGTGGCTACTGATTATATAGCCTAAGGGACGTTCAAGGATCCCTCTTCATGTCCTAAAGGTGTCCCAACATGTTACAAGGCCTAACGGCCCAAAAGAAGGTATCGCAGCACCTTGATAGATTCCGAACGCTGACTTGTTTCAACGATTCCTGTTGATTCCGAAGAACTTTTGATGTGAAACCACTTGTATTGGCTTCCTTATCAAATTATATTTCCATCCATATATGGATCATTGAAAACAGAGTTAGGATGCGTCCTGGACGTCTGTTTTATTGTAGACTGGTCCTGATGGCCGAGGCAGACTCGAACTCGGATTGGAGTGGGCCTCTAGCTTGGCTTTGACGTCCTTGCTGGCCTCCTAAGGTGGTGGCCAAGGAGGTGGACGTCCAAGGCCATCTCTTAGGTGTTCTCCATCTTCTTGGTGCGTGCTCCAACTTGGGCCTGGGTCCCAAGGATGTCTAACAAGCCCATGACGATAGTGTAGCTCTCGCCAGAAATAGCGACAGAATATATTGGTGATTTGGAGGCCTTGCCTACGTGATATTGAGATGGGACCAGATCTATTTGAAAGCTTATCAAACAAGCTTTCCATCAAGTGCTCATTGACCTCGATCGCACTCCGTATGTATGAGTTATGGCCTTCCCAATGAGGCACTATCGGGCTGCCGATGAACCAAAAGTTCAACTTTGATGAACTTCCATTATGAAACACATTTGAACCTACAATCAAATAGTGACATATACATATGGAACCAAGTGAATTATAACCAAAGCCACTATGCAAATGTAGGAACGAGCGCACCTTATAATCATTGTTTGTATCCGAAGGTGCCATGTCCTCATCAGTCTCCGATGGCCAGAAACGACATCAACTTTGCTCCGGGATCCCACATCTGGTTTGGGAGCCTTAAGTTCATCGTCGTCAGGGAGGGCTACGACCTTGACCTCCTTCCACCAACCAGTGACCCCCTAGCTTCTCTAAGCCGGCGGCCAACCTATGACTTTGCTCTGACGAGTTGAAGGGCACATGGCCCGATAAGTTTAGCTACCCTAGCATACCACAAGTTGGCTAGCCCTGTCATGACAAAAAGGTTTGTAAATCGTCAACAAACATCTATCATCTCAATCTAGAGGTAGGAGAGGTACCAGAGGATCTACCCCAACAGCTCATGCGCTCCATCGCCGACGTCCTGGCGTCGACCGAGACAAGCTCCAACTCCAACTTCGAGGCCCATGTGCAGGTACAACGTCTACCCGGGCCATCACCTAGAGTCAGGAAGCGCCCGAGGGCAAAAAAATGTCCGACTGACGGTTGTCCCTTCCATGCGCTAGCATTAAGGGACATCGACCCTGTCTCGAGATGTGGCAGTGGTAGTAGTCACATCGACCCTAATATGCTACGCGCACCCGGGAGCGGTTCCTTCCTCGCAAAGGACCGCGCCAAACTCATCGTCGGTGATGCTCTGGCGACATTTTATACTAACTGCATGCTAACCCAAAAATGTAAACAAAATATAAAACCAAACACCGACTAATTCATCATAAGAGGTCTGATACAAAAGGCATCGATGTGCCACAGGCAAAGCAAAACATAAAGAAAAAACCCTAACGAGGAGGGAGCCTCGCCAGCACCTCCGCAGTAGGAACATGGGTGGGCATCGCCTCCCTCGTTGGGCCATAGCGCGCTACCAGATCCTCATGGCGGTGCAACTCCTCCCCCATAGGGAAGCCCTCAACTCCGGTGAGGTCCACCTCCACTGACACCTCCGCCATGGCTAGGGCAACCCTAGCACCGTGATGGACGCTGCTCTTGATGGCATTGGGGACACGGCGATGCGTGTTCTAGAGGCGCACCTCCTAGGCGCCCAACGCAACTCCTAGGAAGTCGAGGAAAGCGTCCACCGCTGCGCGGAGATGCTCTAGATCCATCACCTCTGAGGAAAAAACCCCATTTCTATCAGACAAAAGAACAAAAGAAAACTAAAAACAAGAGGAAGAATACATACGAACGCCATGGCGATCGGCGTCCTTGAGCTACTTGATGAGGGTGTCCATCCTCTCCTCGACGTCCGTAGCAATGGCATCCGCCAGCGCTCGCTCCTCCGCCTCCTTCACCACCGGCTCCGACAGACCGGCCTGAGCCACAGCAGCAATGCGAAGGAGGCCACCAGTAGAAAGGCCACCAGTGTTCAGCACACGGCTAGACCCGCCAAAGGCCCGATCATCAACATGGCAGCGCTGCACTGTCAGAGGGTCGTCCACCTCCTCGGACACCCGAGACCCCTTCGATGAGTCACCACGCTCCATCAAAACTAAGTGGGAAAGGAAGTAGGAAAGGGAAGGTAGGGATAGTGAAAGGGTCGGGCTCCGAGTCGGGTATAAATAGACCCCAAGCGACCGTTCGGTTCCACAGCCTCCCGGGCGATCAATATGGTCACGATTCATGAACCGCCACCCTCTCCTATCACCAAAACCACGACGTTCCAAATCACGAATCATCGCCCACTTTTTCCACCAACCAAGCCATGACACGTCAAAATCGCACTCAATTACCTCTGACAAAAATCACAATTGCACCCTTTCGCCTTTCTTTCCACCCAACTGATCACCAGCGTGCCCATGGGCTGACCATGGGCCGCAGAAAAAGAAAAACACCTTTCACCAAGACTCACCCAGAAAGGCCTTCCTTGGGCCCAACGGAATACACAAAAACTGTACCAAGAGCCGGCGAATGGTGATTAGGACAACCCGCATACTTCAAGCCAAGTTTCAGAGGCCCACGAAGAAAATCAAAGGACTTAGCATGAAGAACCATTACAAAGAGAAGAGGCTTGGGGGCGGACCCCACCATGACCGGCCAACGGCTAGTCAAGGACGCCCGTTCTCTGAAGCATTCCAAACTTCCGTAGAGCAAGGGCTCGGGGGCTGACCCCACCTTGTTAGCCTAACGAACGGCCAAGGTTGCCCACAATTCTACAAACAAGCACTCGAATCTCAGCCCTTGAAGTGGTACACTACCCCTCCAAGGCCTCGGGGGCTACACCTGGCTGGTGCATTCACACAAGCCCACCAGAAAAATCCTCGAGAACACAAAACAAATCGCTCATCTCTAAGCCTCTGGAGGAATAAAAACTTATTCCTCCAAAGGCTTGGGGGCTACTGTCAGGTACCAGTAAAATGGAGTACTCCATTTTCACCACAAAAACCATCCACCAAGGCAAATATTACGGCCCACAGCCCATTATATTCGGCCCAGGCCTTACTCTACTTAAAACCAAAGCCAAAGGACAAGCGCCCGAGCCCCCAGCGCTCCTCCGCTTTGTCTGACCTCCCTCCATCTCGTCCGACCCTCGTGATGTCATCTAGGTGCCCAAGCCCTGTGACATCATCAAGGCGCTCGACCCCCTTTGCACAGTTACTGCTTTGCTTGACCCCCCACTATAACACACTACCGCGGGTACACATGGGCCCCTACCTTTTCCTACTGAGGAACAGGAGATCACCACGTCATGCAAGATCACCTGGGAACTTGTAACACCTGATTCATGATCTGGTCAAGGCTTCCATGGATCTTTCTTGCTCCCATGGCAGTAACAGGAAGAAGCTACGCTACGCCGCACCCTATCATGTCCGCCTCAACAGGACAGGGAGCAACGGTCGTCCAAGCCTCCCACCTTTTCGCCGGCACAACTCAGGGCCACGAAATCTTCTTCATCATGACACCGTGTCAGGGTATGGCTTCACCGCGTCATCTATAGCCACGGCACACTGCCACCACAACAACGATTGTGTGAATGCATGAACAGAGAGGAAAGCTAGCAATAGGGAGCACCTTAGGGCCTTTTCTTTCTATTTTTTGTACATCCAGGTACTGTAACCCGACCCCTCCCTTTGCATACTATAAAAGGGGAGGAAGGGACCCTCAATAGAGGAGGTGAGATGAAAAACAACGCCTAGCAATGATAATGTACTAAGCACACACCCAAAACACTTGAACGCACCCACTCACAGAGACCTGAGAGCCATCCCTCTCTCGACCAGCTTGTATCCAACTACTACAAGCACCCCGGTGCAAGGCAATACGAGCAGCAGTGAGCACTGGACGTAGGGACGTTCGGCCCGAACCAGTATACATCTTGTGTCCACCCTACACACCATCGGAGGCTATGACGCGCAGCATCGTTCACTTGTCCCGTCTCTAGACACCCCTTGGTTCCAGAACACCGACATGCGTGAAAGGCATATCACAACACCAAGACATACAAGGAGAGAACAAAGAGATGGCATGATAAGAGGATCAAGAAGAAGGGGTTCGTCCCAAGAGATAAGGTATTACTTTTTAATTCTAGGGTAAAATTATTTAGGCATAGAAAACTTCAAAGCAAATAGGAAGGACCATTCAAAGTTACAAGCACCTCATCATATGGAGCGGTAACACTTCAAAATGATAAAGGTACGTTATTCAAGGTAAATGATAAAGGTACGTTAGATGAGGTAGATTTTCTTATTTTTCCATAGATTTACACCTGCCCTCCTCTTTACATTTCATAACACGAGAATATCCTTTTTAGAATTAGTTAGGCATTAGAAACCATCGAGAGAAAAAACCCCATGAGGTGACATGCGGGGCCGGCCGGCCTAACTCCATAGCCATTCCATCAAAGCCTTCCATCTTCAGTAGCACCAAAGCTCTCCACCTTCCTAGCTCCAATGGCCGGTAGAGAGATCGTCCCTAGGGAGTTGAAGAAGCCATACTGCTAAGCATCATCCTGCCGCGAGAAGTAGCTCCTATTCTTTCCAACCAATCCTACTTCGCCCAAGCCATCCGTCGTCCAGTGATCGCTCCGCCACCGCCATGCCAACCAGAGGCGCCAAAGATCAAGGTCCCGAAGGAGATCAACCTCCTTCCTCCAAAGGCGAACAAGACGCTGACCGGGGTGAAGACCAACAAGTTTGGAGACGTCACATCCTCCAAATACAAGTCGGTCACACCTCGCTTGAGCATTGATGGTGTTCGTGCTGCTCCTGAGCAAGTAAAGGTCATGCCACCAAAGGAGAAGAAGAGGGCGCCACCCTCTGTCCTAGAGAATGATGAGAAGTGCCAATGGCCGACCATTGCTATGCTGCATGACAAAATCAAAACCCTCACCGACAATACCCACACTCTGTAGTTTAGGGTAGATAAGGAGCATGTTTATCGCAAGAACCTAGAATATGAGCTTACTGTCTTAAGTCACTATGTTGTCAACAAGGAGAAATATGAGAGTTAAAGTTAGGTTGTGGATCGATAAGGCACAATTAGGTCAATGTTTAGGTCGTTTGCTTAGCTTAGTTGCTAGAGTGGTTGAAGTTTGTGCTAGCTAGTTTAAAGTTTGTGTTTAGGTTGGATTGTGTAAAAAAGTGTCCTATCAATGGAATTTTGTTGCTACTACCTGTTCTCTATTTCTTTTGTATATGTGTTTGTCTCCACATATTGTGCATAAAGGTAAATAGGAAACAAGTGTGGGGGAAGCACACCGCGACAACGAAACAAGATCCAATCGTGAAAATCACAAAATTCAAGAAGTAATGTACCAAGGACCACGTTGACCAAAGATAGACTCGAATGGGCTTTGGGGTAGGCCACCCGGTCTCCCTCTTGGGTCGACCGGCCCACCACAGTGGCCTCCCACCTCAAGCTTTGTCCATGGTCAGGTTTGTGGCCCATAGGATCTATTTTCGCATATCTCGCTTTCTGTTTTGAACCGAATTAAAAATCCCTTGATAAAACAACTTTAAAATAAAAGGAAAAAATTATTTTAGCCATGACTTAAGGATAGACTCACATAACACTTTTCCTAGAAGTCTTGTTACTATCAGGAACCCATGATACTTAAGTTGTTAGGGAATGAGATATGGTAGAATAATGTGAACTTGATTCTTGATGTCTTGTTATTAGAGAATTTTATTTCAAAAGGTAAAAAGAATAGCTACACCTCTCCTTTGTGGTAGAGCAATGTCCCACTAGAGCCAAATATGATATATAGACTAGAGAATCCTTCTACATATACTACTTGTCATTGTATTGAGTTTGATCAAACCTTGTGACCCTTGTTGAGAAATTTATCATGCTCTCAAGATCTACACTAGGAGTACACAAAAACATGTTTTCCATTCACCTAAAAATGTTCTACTCCTATGTTGGGAATAGACATAAAAATATGATGGTTAGGATAAATGCTCCAAGTTCTTGTAAAAGTCTCTCTTGAAAAGTTTCAATTGCAAAAAAAGAGGCATGGGCTATGCAAAACTTATTCATAAAAGAAAGAAAAAGAAAAAAGTATTGAAAAATGGATAAGTGTCCGAGATATCTAAAACAATGGGTACACAGAAGCCCGCTTGAAAAAGAGAGATATGAATAAGATAGCCCATGTTTTCTTACAGAAGTGTTTCAAAGTTTCAAACAAGATAGACATGTTTCAATGAGCATAGTTGAATTAGGATAGCCACCATATACATATTCACATACATGCACATCTTGATCTAAGAGTATGACATTTTTCTCCTTAGATCCTTGTTTTGACTTTACAATATATGCAATGCAAGTACGTTCTCATATTTATCCCTACTTGAGCTCCACATAAGCTTTTTAGAAGTAGATAAAAAGAAGGCAAAGTCATCTATGCCTTGGTGAGGATCCAAAAATACTACATATATTGAGTGATTTGAGAGTACCACAAAAAGAGAAGGTAGCTATGTTTTGTTTTCAAAAATCTTAAAATGTTTCTCCAATTGACTTGACTGAAGGAAGATAGTGATATGTTTCAAGCTGTTTCATTCTACAACCGCCCAAAGTTTTATGATAGACACTTTGAATCTTGCAGTACATGAATGACTAGGAATGGTTTTATATTGATGTCTAGTCTCAAGGTTGTGTCCTAAGTAATCCATCCTTTTATCGAGGATGAGGAAAAACCTAAGTGTGGGGGAGTTTGTTGACGGTAGTTAACATTCATCACAAACCATCAACATACCTTGCACAAATGACTAAAATGGATCATCAATATAGACTTAGGGGTTTTAACTGATAAATTCCATGAGTTTTGGTGGATCTGTATTTTCAGTAGGATTTAATCAGAAAACCATCAAGAAGGACATATCCGTCAAAGGAAATCATGTTTATCTGCAACGGTACCTACGTGGGAAGACTCTAGAAGACTCCAGGAGGCTATCCACTGAAGTAGACCCCATGCCACAGCAATGTGGGGCTAGCCGGCCCCACCTGCAGGCCAGCCAGCCTGTGGGCCCCTCCTGTCAGCCTCCCATTGCTACGTCGGTTCTCTACCGCCTCTAGGATCACATCTATGTCATCCTTTTAAGTCGGTTTGATCTAAGGGTCTAGGATGCTTGAAGGCCCCTATATATACCTACTTGTACCCCCTCCTCTAGGGCAGGAGACATTTGATCCTGAGAGCCTAAAGGCCAGAAACCCTAATTCAGATTTCCATCAGGATCAGAGCTAGCAATCAAGAGAAGATTAGTTCTCAATAGGATCTAGTCTTGTATTAGAAATAGAGAGATAGAGTGAGATGGAAGAGTTTGGAGGAAGTGCCGGCCTATCGGTGCTCTCTCTACGGCTTGTACCTTGGCATAATCAAGTTCTTCTTGAGCTTGCTTCTAAGATTTCTCTAGTAATCAACTTCTAATTCAAGTAAGCATCTTGTTCATATTGTTCTTCAGGTTTGCGACTCTCTTTGAGTACTTTAGTCCTAGTAGCTCTTGGATTAAAGTAGTATTCATTGTGTAAGCGTGGTGCTTAGATTCGGTTACTCGTGGATGTACCCTATTTTCTGGATCTGTGGTAGCTCATGAGGGTGACTCTTATAGCCTCGTTAAATCCTTTGTAGTCTATCTCCCGTTGGTAGGACTAGCAGGACCTTGTTACTCTAGAAAACATACTCTGCCCGTGTTTTCTGTAGTAATATCCCTCGAATTGAACAATAAAAGACAAAGCTTACCGAAGTTAGAACTAAAAGACCCTTGCGATCTTCTTTATACTCCTATTATCTAAGTCTTGTTGCGAAGTTGGATTAAGTTAGATTTAGTTATTCTCACACACGTTTCCTTGAGTTCGATATAAAATTAGGATACTTCTGGTGAAGTGCTATATTGGTATAATATCCGTGCACTTGCGGATTATTCTGTGTGCATTAATATATACCAACAATGGTGTTAGTGCACACCGCAGTCGGTCCCAAATGCCGACGGTGAAGGCTATGACCATCACTGTCAATAGCTTACCGCCGAGGCTGAAATGTGGTTGCGATGGGGGTTACGACGTGGCTGTGAAAGGTCCGAGCGTAGTAGTGAAAACACAATAAGAGAGTCCAATCTCTAAAATATAGTATTTTATCTCCTAGCCTAAGTAGTAAACCTAAGTAGGCCATTACCATATATAACATAAAACTTCTCCCCCAATTCTATTTAGTCAAGCTTCTCGATCTGTTATTATACCTCGAGAAGTAGAAATAATAGCAATTCCCATTCCGCTAAAAACCTTAGGAATAGAAAGGATCCCATATTTTAATTTAGGAAAAAGAGCTCTTGCTTGGTTTTTATTTTATTAGGTTACTATCAATATACACTTTTTGGGGTCTAAAGAGCTGAAGTGCGACCAACATGTCACCACCACTTCTGGCGATAGATTGCTCCCACGCTAGATTGATCGATACCTCCTCCCCCTGTACCTACACCCATTGAAATGTTTATTGTTGACAATCTCCGACGCGACGCGCAACACCCCATGCAAATCCCTACGTCGGTCGATCGGCGCACACAGAAGGAGAGCTTGTCCATAACAAAAACACGTATGTTAAGTCGGTCAATCGATTAAACTATTTCTGTATAGGGGCAGCCGGGCCGTATTAGCAAGCATGACGTGTCGGACTGACCCAGCACGTCTTTCTTTCCTGGCAATAGAAGATGCACAAAGTGGTTTCAGTAGCACTACCGAGTTCGGATTGAAGCTCCCATCTCCTGTGCAAGAATGAGGAATATCTTTGCTTAGTATAGACACGTGAGTAGCTAACAGAACTGAGTAAGATTAGTATAATTTAGGATACTACTCTATTTTTATGATTATACCACCCTCGTCTTAACTTCCTATTTGACTCTTATGAAATCGAGTACCAGTATTTTACCGGAATCCAATTATCATTTCATTCATTTTTTATGATAATATTAGATTTTTCGCTATGAATACTTAATATGTATGTAAAAGTATTAAAAAACTATTAAGACATACACGTGATACATATATTTGTCACATTTACGAGGTGTCATCGTATCGTCCGGACCCCCTTAATCAAAAGTCCTGGTTCCGCCACTGGTTATTGCAAGTTTGTCGAATGTCTCTCCTTATGCCTCCTGCTTCTTATCTACTCTGTCTTAACGGGCTCACACATGTTAGAAGTCCATTGCGGGCCACTCACACGGGTACTCTGGGTCTAGGCTCTTGCACTGTCTTTGTCTTGAGCTCCTCTGGAGATGGGCTTAGGTGAGGGCCGACGACATCCCCCGATGACCCCTCATTGGTTACTGGCATGTCCCTATGCTAGAGCAGCTAGGAACTGCTGATGAAGAGCCTCGGCGTAGCCAGATTTAAGGGCCTGTTTGATAGCAGAGCTAATTGCTAGCTAGCTGAAAGTTAGTTAGAATTAGCTCTAGTGCATCAAATAGGAAGGTTAATAGGTGAGCTAAATTTTTAGCCAACTCTTCAACTGTTACCCTACTAGGTAGCCAACCATAACTAATTTGAGCTATGTTTTTTTACCTCAACTAGTAACTAGTCATGTATATCAAACACATGTCCTAACTCAGGGCCATAACTAATTCTTACCCGGGCTGTAAATTAGTTAGGAACGGATCACTAGCAAAGTACCTTCACAGACACCTAGTACTACTTGTGTAACGCAAATGGTGACCATGACCATTGATTATTTTAGTTTGCAGCGGAGACACGCGCGAGTTTTTCTAAGATCAGCGGCTGAAGATGCTTTTGCTGGCGCGGACCATGCGTAAGGCATTATAATTATATTATCCCAGGAGATCATGTGCTAGTATTATATTAGTTTATTTGAAAGCTAAAAATTATATTATATTAGTATAGCTACCTGGCACTGTGTTGGCCAGTTGGCCTGATCGAGAGGTCGAAGCATCTACGACACACAGGCCTACATAAATCAGAAAACACATGATTTGACCAGAAGGAAAAGCAAAATTTCCACATGTCCCTGTGACCACATGGCTTATCACACAAACGCCACTGTGCATACAAGTATCCAAATGTTGAGATGCAGTGTGGCCTTGTTTAGTTCCCAACTTCTTCCTCAAATTCCACTATGCAAAAAGAAGATTCTCTATCACATCAAAATGTTGGCACATGCATGGAGTACTAAATGTAGATGAAATTAAAAACTAATTACACAGTTTTATTATACTTTGCGAGACGAACATTTTGAGCCTAATTAACCAAAGTTTGGATAATTTTTACCAAATACAAACGAAAATGTTACAGTGCGCTACAGTGCTGCAGCAGTGCTTTTCTCCCAACTTGGGCACCCCCAAGTTGGGAACTAAACACGGGCATATGGATGGTTGAGATAAGCCAGGCCTGCATGAACTTGAGAACACATGACTTAACCTGACCTGAAGGGAAGCGAAATTAACTTTTACAGATAGTTTTATTTATGTGTTCGATTGTCATCTTTTCATTGTGCCCATTGTACTCATCGACACAAACTATATAGTTATCGTTGACCAATTTCGGCTTAAGCTATTGTCTTACCCCTCTCAAATTTTCTTTTTTTCCCCCTCTTTCTATTATGTGGTTGTGCTATATTTTGTTTAGGCAAAATCAAGGTAGCTTTCAGTTTTCTCTTGGTGAGCTCCATTACTGATTAAGCATTGTCCTAGTCTTTCACAAAGTATTCAGTTTCTTGGCCCTCGGATAAATTTAAACTTTAGGTCCACTACCATTTCTTGTGGATCTTTAGTTTCTCTTGCCTGTTATTACCATATTCTTTTTTTCGAAGGGGAGGGGAACTTATATTAAATCTTAGCACAATATACATCCCCAAATTACACATGAAAAAATCTAAAATAAAAAATACATAATATTATATCTAGATTCTTCCATCGTCTTCTTCCCCAATGACTCTCCTCGAGCGCCGGAGCTAAAGTGCACTCCTTATGCTGACGACCAACCTCAAAACTGTGGACCTGCCGCAAGATCCGACACTTTAGAACCAGTCTAAACCACATCTAAATCACTGAAAGAATATCGGCAGTTGCATAGTTGGCTTCCACATAGGCTACACAATCATCACCTGGAGACCTTGAAACTGGTAGAGAAATCCTAACAAAAATTAAATCTTGCTAAGGCTTATGTGTATATAAGCACTCTTTACTTGTAGAAGAACGATGACTGAACTAGGATGGCCTCGATCGAGGGCAGAATCGAACTTTCTGTATGCATCGACATCATGACACTGATGCCCATGACTTTTTCTTGGCGTTGCATCCAAGCCACTTCGTGCTTATCGCCAAACAACATTATAGGCGGTGTTTGAACTAGGATGGCCTCGATCGAGGGCAGAATCGAACTTTCTGTATTGGAGAATATACCTTTACATAGTGCATCCTGCATCGACATCATGACACTGATGCCCATGACTTTTTCTTGGCGTTGCATCCAAGCCGCTTCGTGCTTATCGCCAAACAACATTATAGGCGGTGGCCTTGTTTAGTTGCCAAATCCAACCTCAAATTCTACTGTGCAAAAAGAAGATTCTCCATCACATCAAAATGTCGGCAAATACATGGAGTACTAAATGTAGATGAAATCAAAAACTAATTGCACAGTGTACTTTGCGAGATGAACATTTTGAGTCTAATTTATCATTTTTTGGATAATTTTTTGCACTAAAAAATAAAAGTTGCTACCGAATCCGACGATCCAACTCTGGATCTAAACACGGCCGGTGTTTGTTTGCTATGTTAAAATTTAACATGTACTGTAGCACTTTCGTCTTATTTGGTAATTAGTATCAATCATGAACTAATTAAGCTTAATAGATTCATCTCGTAAATTAACAGGTACTGTGCCGATATGCATATAATTAGTCTATATTTAGTACTCAACTTGGCTTTCAACCTTTAGCGCAATGCATAAAAGAGACTATGGAAGGTTTTTGTGTTTAATTTATTGCCCGACCATAACGTTCGATCTTGAAGATCTTACTTAGATTCACTTTGCTATACTTTGCTCTGTGGATGTGCTCTTTAGGAGAAAAACAAGGTAGGGAGACGCGCTCTGCCGCGTGCACTATATACCACAGCTCATCTTTAGCATCGCCATGTGGCTGAAATAGCGCGCTAATTTGTATTAACGGGTAATTTTTAAAATGCCGGTACAAGGAAATTAAACGCGACCAGCAGCGAACGTTGCGTGCTCGCAAGTCGCACCGAACTTCGTGGGAAGGAATCTCTCCAGGACAGGCATTGTTTACAAAGAGACAAAGCACGTGAACGTGCGTGGAGACCATCGATCACCACGCATTCGTACTCGATCAACACAGTCGCCGTAGCTACCGCATGCATGCGTGCCGCGTGCGTGTGCGTGTGC
The DNA here is from genome assembly GCA_038087645.1 of Saccharum hybrid cultivar R570. NCBI lineage: Eukaryota > Viridiplantae > Streptophyta > Magnoliopsida > Poales > Poaceae > Saccharum > Saccharum hybrid cultivar. The sequence continues at coordinate 2,525,312 of JAQSUU010000810.1, forward strand.
GTGTGCGTTGATGCCCTCCAGCCGCCTCCCATATCTTATCATCGATCTGATCTCTGCAAACGCGCGCTGGTGTCCATTAGCGGATCAGCCCACGACGCTACGCTGCTCGGTCGTCCTCTGTCGTTTGGTGTCGCGTGCGTGCATGCATGCATGCCAATTGCCAGCCATCCATGTTGTCACGGGCTCACGGCTCACGAGTCACGACGCAGCGTGAGCTAGTCCATCCGCCAGCTCGAGCGTGCGCGTCCACGTGCCACGATCTTCAGGAGATCTCCTTCCGTGCTCGCCTAACGACAAAGCCGGCGAGCGGCGATCCAGACTCCCTAGCTCATTGGTCACAACGCGACGACCCAGTCTCAGTCAGGGTTTTTTTTTATCTGCCGAAAATCGCCGATATTTTCGAAATTTCCTTTCTATCCCCAGGGTCCGATAAAATTTGATATCAGCCAAATTTTTCCCTTCTTTCCTGTTTCTACACAGATAATCCAAAATCAGCCACGCGACGGTCCGACACTTATAATGATTTATTCTTGTTTTGATTTGTGAACGAGTGATGTTTAATATCTTAGGAATAGTTTCAAGTCAAATTCTACAAATTTTTTGAAAAAAAAAATAAATTTTTTTGAATTTGGTCCGATATTTCCGATATATCTTGCTTATCCTCTTTATCCATGACGTCCGATAAATTTTAATTTCCGATAATGAAAACCTTGGTCTCAGTCACCATCCTGATCTCCCCTCCCCTATAATAAAGCATCACACTCACAGCCTCTCATAGTTTCATCCATAGCATCAATCACTCCAAAGTGCACACGTACGCAGACGCAGGCAATGGCGGGGGCGAACAAGAAGGGCCTGGTGCTGCTGGACTTCTGGGTGAGCCCGTTCGGGCAGCGCTGCCGCATCGCGCTAGCCGAGAAAGGCATCCCCTACGAGTACTCGGAGCAGGAGCTGCTGGGCGCCAAGAGCGACCTGCTCCTGCGCTCCAACCCGGTGCACAAGAAGATCCCGGTGCTCCTCCACGACGGGCGCCCCGTGTGCGAGTCCCTCATCATCCTCAACTACCTCGAGGAGGCCTTCCCTGACGCCTCCCCGAAGCTCCTCCCCGCCGGCGACGCCTACGCGCGCGCGCAGGCCCGCTTCTGGGCGGCCTACTCCGACAAGGTCTACGAGGTGGGCACGCGGCTGTGGAAGCTCAAGGGCGACGCGCAGGCGGAGGCGCGCGCCGAGATCGTGCAGGTGCTCAGGAACCTAGACGGCGAGCTCGGGGAGAAGAGCTTCTTCGGCGGCGAGGTGTTTGGGTTTGTGGATGTTGCGCTCGTGCCCTTCGTGCCGTGGCTCCCCAGCTACGAGAGGTACGGGGAGTTCAGCGTCCAGGAGATCGCGCCCGGGCTGGCGGCGTGGGCGCGCCGGTGCGCGCAGAGGGAGAGCGTCGCCAAGAGCCTTCACCCGCCGGAAAAGGTGGATGAGTTCATCACCCTGCTCAAGAAGACCTACGGCATCGAGTAGTAGATCGAGCGGACGTACTGGCGCGGAGATAATACGTGGTTGCCGTGCAGTTTTTATTTACTCCAGTCCAGTGAATGAATGAACTCTTCCGTTCCTTGTGCTTATATGCATCGATACATTTCTTAAGGTAAACGCAGAGTAATATGAAGAAAATTACACAAAGGCACGTTCTCTTGAAACCAAGGTTTTAAATCTCCGGCTATAGCTACCGCTATAGCCCGCTATAGCTGTTTAAGAAAGATTAAACTATTTGTGTCCATGTACAACTTAGCCATTATAGCCCGTTATATCCCCATTTAGCTCCGCTATAGCTGTTTTTGAGGTCATCCGCTAAAATGTCTTAGCCGGAGATTAAAAACACTGCTTAAAACACACACACAGAGGCAAACAAAGAAAACGAAGAAAACTACACAAAAGCTTCTAGCCACAAAACAAACGACACAAAAGCTTCTAGCCACAAAACAAACGAGTGAGTAATTTTCTTGTCCCTGAGAATAAATTCATCTTTGCCGCGGTTCACGGAAGGATGAACTCTGTAAATTGAAACAATGTAATCACTCCTTACTGTCCATTTACTTCGACAACGAAGAGAATTAGAATCTCCATTGAGGACTAGGCACTTGGAATGTTGAGCAACGTCCAACAATCTTTAGCAAAAGAGCAATGAAGGAAAAAAGATGTTCCAAGAGTTTCTTCATCAAGAAAGAATTTGGCCTATATCTCAAAATCAATCTGGAACACTTCTCCTCTAAACACTTCAATCACACATGCTAATTAGTGACAAGATGACCTTGGAGTTCATCAGAAATGGCTCAAGAAAGAATTTGGCCTATATCTCAAAATCAATCGGGAACACTTCTCCTCTAAACACTTCAATCACACATGCTAATTAGTGACAAGATGACCTTGGAGTTCATCAGAAATGGCTCAAAAACACTATGGAAGCAAAGCCGAGAAGGACAAACTAAAACCCACAAAGAAGTTCTCAGCCAAGATGTGAATTGAAGGTTCCGAGTTTATGCGCGTAGGTTCAGCGCCACGGTGGATCCACATCTGCGTGCGGAGGTTCTGCAGAAGCAAACTTCAGTAGGCTAAATCAAGGAAGAAAAAAAATGCAAAACTCAATCAAACGAAGTCCAAATGACTCCAAACTTTGCGCACACCTTCCCTTGGACATGGTTAAGGTATCTCCGAGAGATCTGCCTAAAAGCTCAAAACTTGGCCGAGAATCATGAATTTTCTCTCCTCAAATGGGGCTTCCACAATTTTCTTGAGATGGAAAATTTGATGGTGCTCATGGTGAATTTGTTGGAGGCAAATCCTAAGCATGTCTCTTAAGACATCATGGAAAGAACACCTCAGAAACTTTAGCTCAAAGAATTCCAAGAATTTCACCAAAAAGGGGCTAGAAAAGAGATGTTTGGGGGTTTGGAACAATAGAGATAGGTGCTAGGCTTCAAGCCATGATTTGGACAAGTTCCGAGGGTATTAAAACACTACAAAAATCAAACATACAACTCAGCAAAAGAAGAAGATTGAAAATCATCCAAAAATGGCTCCAAAAATCACTGAAAAAGAAAATTTTCAGATTTTGGGGAAGAGAACAAGTGGTGCACAAATTTGACCCTTAGATTAGCTCACCATATGTTATTACAAGCCACTCCTAGCAGATCACAAATCTTGGATGGAAAAAAGCTCAGTCAAAGAGCCTCTCCTCTCTCCCTCTCTCTAGATCTAACTTCTAAGCAAAACTCTCAACTCAAAAAAGTGAGTCCAATCCCCAAAGGCCTAGTCGCACAATAAGCCATCTCTAGTATATATAGGCACTTGGGTATTGTTCATGTTGCCCTTAAGTGAAGCACTCAACCCAAATAACCCAAGGGGTACAGCCATCCATGTTTTTCCGTGTCGATCCAATGGACCCGACGCCTTCTCGACATTGCTTCGCCTTGATTCAAGCTTCGAGATGCCATCATGTGTTCGCCGATCCACCACTCCTTGATTTTGAGGCCCAAACAGGTCAAACCCTCATGCACACCTCGCCAGGCATGACTCATTGGTGTCACCTCATGTCCAATATCACTCAAGGTTGACGCCTTCACCTTCCTTCTTGACTTGTCCGACACCATCTTCATCACCCATGTAGATGCGTGTTCGGCCTCTGCCAAGTGCCACAACACTATCGTCATTTTCCTTGACTTGGACAATGCCATCTCCATCACACATGTACTCTTTGTCTTCCTATGCCCAATGTGAGCCGCACACGGTTTGTTCTCTGGCCTCTAATCCCTTAGTCCAAGCCTTCTCATCTGCCCTTCACCAGTCCCAATCCATCGTGCACGGACTCCACACTTGACCTTCTCCATCATCGTTGACCATCTTGGTGTATTCAACACCTGCACATTCACAAGCAAAGAGACATGTTTGCACAACACACTCAACATGACATAACATGACACCCTCTGATTAGCCATTAGCATAATCAAGCACATATAAAATATGATTCACCCGAAAAACGTTAAACCTCTTAACTCTTATGTCATTCATTCATGACACATGGATGAGACCAAGGCACTTCTCAACTTGGTCTCTCAGGCATCATTTTGGCTTTTTGAAGGGTGATAACTTTGTTCTCTACAAAAGGGGTACATCTTAGGAAAGTTGAGCTTTGGCACTTAGTTTGACCCTAGGTCATCCAACACATGTCCTTCCATCTTGAACAAAACCCAATGGCAAGCATTTGAAAGTGTCCAAGAGTTGCACAAAGATCCATGTCACCCAATCGTGCCATCTTGCTTATCATAAGCAATATGAGCATCATTTGTGAAGGACTAGAAACGGCGACCAGAGGGAGGGTCAATGCGAGCTGTAAATTGCTTTCGAAACTTTTCGACCACTGTCCCAAACTCACCGCCAAACACGCAAACTAAACACCATGATGCCCGTGACCTAAATGATTGGGTGGATGCTCCCTAGGAACACAGCAGGACACCACAAAGCCAATGCAACAAATGAAAAATGAACTGAGCTCAAACGAACAAATCTCGAAAGAAACAACACGCTAGCAACTGACACCGGACCTATCCGCAAACTGCACCGGACACGTCTGGTAAGCACAACCTCAGAAAACCTGCTGAACTAAGCATGATCAGCAAATACCAGACACGTCCGGTATGCTGAATAGCACATAGCGACTTTAGAAGAAAAATCAAAAACCCATGCAAATGGCGTCCAAAAATTATGAAATTTTAACCATAGCCTCTCGGGAAAAATCGATTCAACACCCAAAGCTCGATCAAATCAACTCGGAATGACTTGAAACTTTGCAGAGAGGATTACCACAAAGTTGATAGGCTACTCCTAGAAGATCATCACTCAAGACAAAGCCAATCAATAAGAAATCAAGAAATTGCAACGAACCCTAGTTTTTCAACCCTAGAACTTGATTCACCCTGATCTATGAACTCATGAGGAATTAGATGAAATCCTTCAGTAAAACAGATCAACTCACATCCTAGTCCATCTCAGATAAAAAAATGAGTCAAAACACTCTCAAAATGATGAATCAAGCCAAGAAAGAACGGGGAAAAATAAGAACGTGAAGAACAAAAATGCAATTCATAAAAGCACATCACAAATCGAATCTCGGAGGACACGGGGAGGTTAGGGCCTCCATTCCCAACCAAAATCATAGGTTCAATTACACTCGGACACTAGTTCATCGGTGCACCTCTTGAGAGGAACCTACAGAAAGGGGGGGGGGAAACCTAGGGAGGGAGGTGGAAGAATGAAGTGGCAAGAGGTGAGGGAGATTGGGGCTCCCTCATCCTTATTTATCAGGGCAATTACACAATCCCAAACAAGCCCCTAGATATTTTGAGTTGAACCACTTAACCCGAACGCGTTATGGTCCAACCCGAGATAGTCTTCATCCGACGGCCACGGCGCCCTTCATGAGATAGCTTCGCCTCAACTCAAACTCCTCAATGCCGCCACGTGCCGTCCATTCCTCCTTAGAACCTCCGCCCGGGTTTTGAGGTCAAAAACCGCAAAACCGTCACCCGATGGTTTCGAGGCTCAACCCACCAAACCGCCATGAGTAGCGTACTCCATACGTGTCTCTCGCCACTCGACACGTGTCACCTCCATCCTCGACCGCTCGGGCGCCAAGTCTTTCAGAGCCTCACTCGACTTGCACGTCCGCCGTCTTGACTCAGTCAACATGTTCACTCCTATGTACACTTGCGCTTGTCGATGTCCCCAAATGTCAGCCACCGCGGCTGGTCACCTAGCCTCCTAGTCCCTCGGTCCAAGCCTCACGTCCATCCTTCACCGCTCCTGGTGCATTGGCGCAGCATGTCTCTACTTGACCTTCACCTCACCATCAACCACTGCCTCCAAGCTCCACACCTACGCACCACAAGCCAAGAGACATGATGCACAACCCAACTCACGCCATGGTTAGTTCACAAACTCACCCAAGATGCGAATCACGTTGACAATCACTCATCACAAATCCAAACCACAAGGGCACATATCAACCTTATGTTCGCAATCTCCCCCTTGATGAGTGCATTATCAACACCAACACATAGCAGCTGAGAGAAAGAAATAGAAGAAGAAGAAGAGAAAAACAAGGAACTCACCCAAATGACGAAAAGCCAAAGAAAAACCAAAACTGGGTCATTTGAAATGAGCAAAGAGCAAAGCTTGGTCCCTAAAGACATGGGCAATGGCTCGACGCAACCAAGCAACACATAGCTAGCCCTCAAGAAGAGGCAACGGGATCAACACTACTAGCAAAGCTCAAAACACCTAAAAACATCTAGACCCTCTAGAAGAGGCAAAGGCTCAACACATCTAGCAAAAGTAATTCGAATGCAACTCCCCCCTAAATTGATGCAATCTCACAGGTGAATGCATGCACTCAACAAGATTAGTATATAAACTCTCCCCTTGGAGTTGTGTGATCTATCTCTCCCCCTTGTTAACACATGCACACATGAAGCCCTAAAACACTGTCACTCCCCCTCAAAATATGCTATGAATGCAAGGAATGCAGAAATGCAGTAGCTTCAGGAGTATAGCAATTAGATTGAAAAGATGCTCTAATTGGTGTTGTTATGTGTGTGTAGCAACAAATACAAGTGCTAGCAAATGCTCAAACTGATCAAGTGAGATGAAATATGACACTTCAGCAATTTTGATCAAGTTTAATTAATTCAAGAAGGGGTTCACCACTAAAAGTAGCACATAACAGGTATAAGCAGGAAATCAACCTAGTGCTAACAAGTGTATACAAGGTGAACTACCCCAAGCAGCGGTTACACATCATGTCAAATACGAACCTAAGACTTGTGTTTTCATCAAATTTTAATTTCATAAGAGTTTGCAGCTTAACACAAGAGTTAGTCAAAACATGTGTGTGCGAGAGGTTATCTATACCGTCAGGCCTAACTTAGCAACCATGCCAAGCCTATGTCATAGACAATCAGAAGCTTAAGATAATGGTTTTAGCATCCACTACAAGGCTCAAGTTCATCCAAATGTGTAATTGGAAACTGTCTCGATACCTTGACATAGGAAAGTACGGACCTATCTCGATCTTTTCTCATCACTTAGCTTGTTTTCCAAATTTTAGCACAAGAATCTCTAAGTTGTCCAAGCAAGTGAGTAACTTAAAAGCATGAGACGTAGCAACCTAGCATATAAGTGATAGCATCAGGGATATCAACAAGTCCTACACATGCTAGTGCTAATCCCAGCGGTGAACACATTTCAAGTTTCAATAATTGTTAATCACGTTCCCAATATAAAAACAGCTTAGCTCATAACATGCATCAATTGATCAAAAAGAGCCTAAGCTATAAGCACCAACATGTCAAACAAAACATCCCAAATAGAGCATAATTTCAATCTAACCGTTATAATCATGAAGCTCAAAATGCTCTAATATACATGATGAAATGCAATGCAATATGATACAAAAAACCAGAAAACAAAAGCTAAGCTACAAAGAAAACAAAACTACTATAAAACACAAATGTTTCCCTCCTCTAAAAAAGGGAAGCAAACCCAAAACTCCCCTCGTAAACGTGCAAACTGGGCTTGGTCAAGGGGTTTGGTGAAGATCTCTGCGAGTTGATTTTGGGTGTCAATATGGCGTAGGTCAATATCCTCTTTCTCATAGTGGTCTCGCAAGAAGTGGAAGTGGACCCCTATATGTTTGGTTTTTGAGTGGAGAATAGGATTCTTAGCTACATTTATGGCACTAGTGCTGTCACAAAGCAAAGGCACTCGCCTAAACCCTAAGCCATAATCTCTCAAAGTAGCAATCGTCCAAAGCAGCTGGCAGCAGCAGGCAGCAGCAACAGCGACATATTCAACTTCTGTGATGGATTGGGCAACGCTGGACTGCTTGCGAGAGGACCATGACATAAGAGAAGACCTAATAAATTGACAAGTCCCTAACGTGGACTCTCTCAATGCGACAACTAGCATAATCTACATCAAAATACCCACACAGAGAAAGAGAGGAGGAGGTCAAAAACTAAAGACCAAACTCAGATGTGAAATGAAGGTACCTCATGATCCGCTTGATGGCTTGACGATGAGATGTGCACAACGAAGACTGAAAGCGTGCACACAGACAGACTGTGAAGTAGATGTCCGGTCTCGTCACCGCTAGGTACAGTAAGGATCTGATCATGCTTCAGTACTCCTTCTGGTCCATAGCTTTTCCTTCCTCGTTAGCGTCCAGGGCCATCGTGGTTGACATGGGCGTCGAGAGAGGCTTGGCCTCACCCATATCGAACTTCTTCAACAGGTCCTTGGTGTACTTGCCTTGGTGCACGAACATTCCTTCTCGAGTTTGCTTAATTTGTAACCCAAGGAAGAAAGTCAATTCTCCCATCATGCTCATCTCAAATTCCCTGCTCATCGTATCTGAAAACTTGGCAACAAGAGCATGAGAAGAGCCACCAAAGATTATATCATCCACATATATCTGAACCAAAAGGATTTCAGTGCCTTGCTTGAGGAGGAACAAAGTTTTATCAACTGAATCCATTTTAAAACCCTTATCAAGCAAGAAAGCTTTCAAGCGCTCATACCAGGCTCTCGGGGCTTGTTTCAAACAATACAAGGTTTTATGAAGTTTAAAAATATGGTTAGGAAACTTAGGATTTTCAAAGCTAGGGGTTGCCTAACAAAAAATCTCTTTCTCTATGTACCCATTTAAGAAAGCACTCTTCACATCCATCTGATATAGCTTGAACCCTTTCGAAGCTGCAAAGGCTAAAAGGATCCTAATGGCTTCTAAACGAGCAACAGGAGCAAAGGTTTCTTTGTAGTCTATCCCCTCTTTCTAGCAAAACCCCTAAGCTACTAATCTAGCCTTGTTTCTCACTACCACCCCATCCTCACTCTATTTGTTCTTGAAAACCCACTTTGTACCTATGGGGTGGTAATTTGGTGGAGGTGGTACTAAAACCCATACTTGGTTTCGCTCAAAGTTCTCTAACTTCTCGTGCATAGCATTGACCCAATTGGAATTAGATAGTGTGTGTCCAACATCTTAGGGCTCAAAAGAAGCAACACAAGCAGAGTGAGCGAAGTGTGAGATGTGATATGACCTAGACCGCGTGACTCATTGGTTGAAGTCATCGATCATGGTCTGAGGTGGGTGATGACACTAAATGTGTCGTGGTGCCTCCCTTGAAGAAGTTGCCTCCCCCTCAACAGCAGCTAGGGCCTTCTCAAGTGCAGCCACCATAGGTTGAGGAGGCTGCTCGAACGAACCCCATGTAGTAGAAGAAGAGGGGCAGCCGATGGAGTCGGCTCAGGATCATCCCAATCGGCATCTTCCTACTCCTCCACAAAGATGCTCTCACAAATCTCCTAATCACCTGCACAATCGAGACAGGAGTGGAACAAGGCATGGTTTTGTTGAATATGACCTCACAGGTCTCCACAACTCAGTTAGTTTCAAGGTTAAGAACATGATATGTATGAGAGTGAGAAGCATAACCAAGAAAAATACCATTGGAAGACCTGGACTCTAACTTGTCCAAATTACCTTGTTTCAGGACAAAGCATTTGCATCTAAACACCCTGAAGTGACTTACCTTGGGTGGTTGTCAGAATTGGGACTCATAAGAAGTCTTCTTCATGAAAGCTCGAAGGAAAATGCAATTAGAGACATGGCAAGCTATGTTGATCGCCTCGGCCCAATATCTCCTAGGAGTCTTGCTCTCATCGAGCATTGTCCTAGCCATCTCAACAAGGGTCCAATTCTTGTGCTCAACAATGCCATTTTGCTGGGGGACATAAGGAGAGGAAAATTGATGCTCAAGGCCCAAAGAAGCACAAAAGGTTTCAAAATGAGTATTCTTGAATTTAGTGCCATTGTCACTATGAATCACTCTCATGGCATTCTTAGGGAACTCATTTTGTAATCGAAGAATCAAATCCCGAGCATGTGAAAAAGCCTCATCCTTACTCTCCTAAGAGTAGCAAGAAAAATCATCCATGATCATTAGAATGTACCACTTCTCATCATCTGACCAAACTCGAGCTATACTAACTATGTCCATGGGAAGTAGCTTGTCGGGTTCCTTGGTCATGACTTTGTTTACAGGTGGGTAAGAAGCGGCAATCATCTTCCCGTGGCGACAAGGGTGGCATACCAAACCCTTCTCAAATTTTAACTTGGGCAATCCTCAGATTAGATCAAGTGAGATCAACCTAGCTAGTAAGTCAAAGCTCAAGTGACCCAGTCTTCTATGCCACTTCTAAAGCTCAGAGGAGGATCCGGCCACCAAACATCAAGAAGAGCCTAAGGAGTGAGAAAAAGTAGGTAAAAAAACACGGCCAAAAGGGACAATCTGGCAAACAAGATTTCCTTGAGAATCAAGAACTCAAGACAAGCTAGTCTTAAAACACACTTCAAAGCCATTCTAAAGGAGTTGTGAGACTAAAAGCAAATTGAAATGCAAATTCAAAACTAAAACAACATCATTCAGATCAAAACTCTCATTGACCCGAATGGTCCCATGAGAAAGCACCTTACCTTTGCTATTGTCCCTAAATGTGATGTACTCCTGACATTGCATGAGATCGAGGCTGGAGAACCATTTTGAACTTCCAGTCATGTGGCGCGAACAGCCAGAATTAATGAGCCACGTGTTCTCCAGACCTCCGTCCTGCATCAATAGAAAGACACGAGATGAGCAAATGGCATAACACTGGGGTTAGTAAACTATGATGGATACCAGTGTTAGCTCATTTGCCCTGGAAATGTGTTAGGAAAAACAAAAAACATACCATGTCCCATTTGAGGAAAGCGGTCACCATGTTGGGGAAAACGTGGTCCGCTAGAGCTGTAGGACTAAAAGCCACTACCGCGAGGTCCAAAGTCATATTGATCATGACCTGAACCACGACGGGCATGACCACCACGTGGTCTCACAACCTGAGGCCTAGCATCTTGAGGCATTACACCTCTAGGCCTAGCACATGTACACCATGGGGCGGCGGTACATGTTTTAGTTGTTCAACTCGTACTCTTGCTGCTCATCTCTCTTCCTCCTAAAGAAAAACTCAGTAAGGTGACCATCCCTATGGCAGTAGTCACAGTGATACCTCACCTCTCTCTTGGGTGGTTATTGGCTCACTCTCTTGTGGGTATGATTCACTATTGGTGGCTTTTTAGCTTTAGGAAGGGGATCCTCAGAGATGTTTATAGAGTATCAAGTGGGTTCTTGAGATGGTTAGGTTTTGGAACCCAAACTTGTTTCAGGGGTGGAGCTTTTGGAGGTTCTTCAAACACTACATATTTGACAACAGGCTCTGTGGGCTTAGGTGGAGTGGTTCTGATCAACTTGGGAGTAGTAGAAGGTTTCTCACATGGGTTTAAACCATTGCACTCACCAACCTTGCCATAGATATTTTTACCCTTCCCAGCTAAAGCAAAGTCTACACCCAATGCACCATTTCCTCACCTGAACTGGCTCATCATCATGCCCAACTATGGCTCACTGCAGGACACCCAGCTCAAGATGGACCGAAGGTTTGTGTTGTCTTCCTCGATTCTCATCTTGTTGTGCCTGTAGGACTCAATCTCTAACTCTAAACCCTCATAGCGTGCACACCTAGCAGCAGTGCTATCAGACTGGCCTTCTCAAGCAAACAAATCCTAGCAGCCTTCTCTGCTAGCTTAGATTGTAAGCCCGAACAGGGTTTGCACGCATCCAACAAGCCAGACCTAGACTTCAACTCATCGTTCTTATCAAGCAAAGTAACATACTTGGATTGCAAATCAGTAAGGTTGGACATGTGAACAGCGCACTCATCGCACTCAACCTTGACAGACACCACTATAGCATGCTTCTTAGCTTCCTCAAGCTCCCTCAGTGTAATTTCTAACTTGTCCTTAAACTCTTTTTTTCACACGGGCAGCAAGCTTTAGCAGCTTATCTTAGCTAAACAAGGTGTCATTCATGGTTTTAAACTCAGCAACAAGATAGTCGAGAGAAGGTGTTACTTTAGTAGTGTTGTCATCAATGAGAACCACATCCTTGCTAGCCTTCACCTCGGTATTGACAGCCAAGGTGCAAAACCCTCCGTGGGTGGAACCAGCGATGAAGCAAAGCCTGGTCAGCTTGTCCTCGCGCTTTCTCTCGGACTCATCATCGCTCGAGGGGGAAGAAGAGCGGTCATCGTCAGTGTCATTGTCAAGGTTACTAAGGGAGGCAAGGAAGGCACACTCTTGGTCCTTGGCCTTCTTGAGGGACATCTTTGTCGGGTACCACAATTAGGGGTACCCAAATCAAGAAAGAAAATCACCCGGCCTCCCCAGTTAAGGCAAACAATCTACAAAGGGGAAACGGGCTAAACTCTTCCTTGTTGGACCTCCAGCAAGACATGTCAACAAACCAGCCCATCATCTGTCCATCCAAGGCCTCTCCTGGGGGATCTCGAAACACCACTGATTCGCCCGAGACCTCAACTCTAGGGTCTCAGGCAACAGGCTAACCCACGGCGCCATCACCGCCTCGTTCAAGCCCCGGAAACAACATCATCCGTCTCTGACTCGCCCGAGACCAGCCTCTAACGCCGCTCCCACATTGGTGCACTCAAGACCCCCTGTGACATCACCCACATTCTCATGTCTGTCCGAACAGGCCAGGAATGACTGGGGTCAAATCACCACGTTATCATCTATAATAAGCATGGGCAAGAGCTACTGACAACTATGCCACCTATACTAGCACTATACGCACAATTCGTGCATGCGTAGTGTACGGAACAACCAACCTAGGCCACTATTCCCATGATTAGGATAAGATCGGACCGTAATTCCAGCCTCTGAGGCCTCAGCCCTCTACGCTAGTCAAACTTCAAGGACGAACACACCACGCTGGCTATATGACCAAGAATGACAAGGCGCATCACTACAACACCGAAGGACAGAAACCACTCCCCCAATAGTGGTGCCCATGCCTGGACACGTAGCAGCAGTACCCAAAGTACCGACACCATGCGTCCCTAGTGCAGACCATGCCGCCACCAGATAAGGCTCTCCCGAGGCCCCTGGAAGGGGTTGCGCCACACGCCAACATCATGTAACCTTGCACCTCCTTGAGACTATAAAAGGAGCATGCAGGGATCATTCAAACCAACCCATTCAAACACAATCCAACCGAACACAATAACTCTGAGCTAGTCATGAGCAGATAACTCTCCTGGACCTTGTGAGGGCACCCGGAGAGTCGCACACCCCCCCACTCACACCATGAGACTTGGGAGATCCTCCCTCTCTCACATCTGCTTGTAACCCCTACTACAGACACTTTGGTGCAAGATAATATAGAACTTCCCTCCCTCACTGGACGTAGGGCACTTCTCGGCCCAAACCAATATAAATCGCTTGTGTTCTTCTTGCACACCATCTGGATCCCCGATGCGCAGACACTCAATTACTCGTTGGTGCTAGGACCACCGTTTCTTACACTGACAGTTAGCGTGCCAGGTAGGGGGCGTTTGCGCATCATGACTAACCACTTTCACAGGGTCCAGAATGGCTACATCGTCTCACCTCCACCCGATGAGCATGTCCTCGGCGGCCAGAGGCAACATTAGCCTCACCCTAGGCTCCCGCATCTGGTTCTAGAGTCTCGAGTTCATCATCACCAAGGAAGGCAACGACCTCGACCTCGTCCCACCAACCAACGAGCCTTCCGACTTCCCCAATCCCATAGACGACCTACGACGCCATTCTGATGAGCTAAGGAACACATGGCCAAACAAGTTCAGCCTGCCTGGTCTATCACAAGCTGCTCAGTCCCGCCATGACAAAAAGGTTCGCAGGCCATCAACTAATGCTCACTATCTTAGCCCCAAAGCAGGTGAAGTACTAGAAGATCTACCACAACATCTCAGGCACACCATCGCCGACACCCTGGCATCGACGGAGACGAGCTCTAACTCTGACTTTGAAGACGACTATGACAACAACTACCAAAGCAGCACCGGCTTCGCCGAACTTCAGAGGATGCAACGCTTTTTACATGTCAGCGACCACCTCCTCAATGACGAGCCGCTCCACGATGATTTCATCAATCACTTCGACGGCTATGAGCTATCATGGCCATAAAAGGGACAATCAGGCCCCGATGCAGCATTCGGTTTGTCGAGCCTGCCCCCCATTATCTTCGTCGTTAATACCATTTTTACTCGCTCTTAAAAGTCTCTGTGAACTGATGTTTCTCTTTTTAACTCCCTTGAAATACCGTATGTGCAAATGCATCATGCACATGCATCATACATGCCTCATACATGCATTCTGCATATGTCATACCATACCATTTGCACACGGTCCAAACCCAGGCCTGGAGTTCGTAGGATGGCCCCGCAAGAGGGTTTTGACAGCCGCTCCGACCCAACAGAGTGAGGGATGGTATGCGAGGAGTGGCACAATAGAGGCCAACACCCAGGTGCCTCGAAGCACCATACGGGACTCCCCGAACCATGTTCAAGCCTTAACGTACACTAATTTAAGGGTTTTTCATCGAAGAAAGGTGACGAGCCACCGGGGTTGTACCGGAACAACCCTGGTTACCCTGAATTGATCGTCGAGGGTATGAGGTCGGTCACTAGATACCTACGTTGGATCCTTAGTGAACGAGATCCGGGACCTCACTCAAAATGAAATACCCGCTAGCAACTCAAACGGACACCACGAAAAATGACCCCACTCGAGGGGGATGACGTGCCGCTATCCAACCCCTCCTTCTTTGTGAAAAAGATGCGAGAGAGGAATGTATTGAGCCTCATGACCGGATCATACCCCCGAGGCTTGATTTTTAGAGGCCCAGTTTCATATGCACAGCCTATCAAGGCCCGCCGAGACCTAAAGTATGGGGACAGATCCCCCAGAGCCTAGAAGGTGCCCTAGGGGCAAAAAAGTCCGGCTGAGGAATGTCCCATCCGTATGCCAATCTCAGGTGTTGCTGACCCTGCCTCAGACCTTGGAGCAGCAGGGGTTGAGTCAACATTAAGACCCTAACCATGCCTCGGGGACTGTGCCTCCCCTAGGAAATTCCACCACGCAAGCCACCGACAATGCTCCAGTGGCCTTCCTTACTAACTAAACGAATTTCACAAAATGAACGGCAAAAGAGCTTAAACCAAAGTGTCAGTCGATAAATCTAACAACATAAAAAAGGAAAAGCCCTAAGGGGAAGCATCGTGGGGGAGCTCCGCAAGGATCTGCTGGGCAGGGACGAGGGTAGCCACCGCCTCCTTGGCTAGGCCATAGCGATCCACCAGGTCCTCAAGAAGGCGCAGCGACTCCAACGCAGGAAACCCGTCGACCTCAGTGAGGTCGGCTCCCACTAATAGCTCCGCCATTGCTAGGGAAACCCCGGTGCTGCAGCGGACACCGCTCTCAATGGCGGCGGTAACGCGACGGCCTGCAGCCCAGAGCCGGTCCTCCCTAGTGCCCGGGGTGACCCCCAAGTAGTCTAGAAAAGCATCCACCGCGTTGCGGAGACCCTCTAGCTCTATGGTGACCTCTGACACACAAAATTGCACTCACAATTAGAAAAAAGCACCGAGCTATAGACGGAGAAGGAGGAAGATAGAAAAGAAGAAAAACCCACCAACACTGTGACAATCAGCGTTATCCAGCTGATGGAGCAGGACATTTGCCCTTCCTCTGACATCCGCCGCCGCCACGCGAACAAGCACCCGCTCCTCTGCCTGATCCACCCTCAGCGCCGATGAGCCAGCCAAAGCCCCAGGGAAGGCATAGCGAGGGCAGAGGCTTTCCATTGAGATGTCGCCAGTACGTAGCTGGCGGCCTCTCCCTGTGAAAACCCGGTCATCCGTCCGGTGACGCTGCGCTGTCGGGGGACCGTCCACCTCCTCAGAACGTTGCAGTGAGTTGTCACACGCATCGAGATCATGGGATTGTGCTAAGAGATATTGGAAGAGAAAAGTAGAGAGTGGAAGGTGGCAATAGGAGTGGGAGGAGCGAGTGCCGAGCCGGGTATAAATAGGATCTAGGCAACCATTCGGCTACGCAGCCGCCCAGAACCATCAATGCGATCTCGGAACTCGAGCCAACGTTCCCACTTTTTGCTAAAACCGAGTAACAGAACCGCCCCTTCCACTTCCCTCGATTAAATCTCAACGCTCCCACTCACTGCAACGCACTCGTCTAACTCCAAAACCACGAATTCTCGGAACGGATGACGGTCCACACAAGAAGCAAGCATTTTCCAAATAAGCTTTTGTCCAGAGGGCCCCCTCTCAAACTCAATTACAACCCACATAGAAAACCTCACGGTAATAACTAGCTTGGCCCATCAACCTCTGGTCAACACCAAAAGGCCCAAAAGCAGAAGCCACAGAGCATTAGCAGGCCTGGTGGCTAACCCCACCAGGGGGATGGACGAAGGGACCATCTCCCCAAGGCCCCCTCCTTCCTAGACCGTCGTAAGGCATAGGGCTCGGGGGCTCGTCCTACCACATTAGGATAACAAAAAACTAAAATCGCCTTCAACCCCGTCCACTCTCATATCACCCTGAGCCCCTCTACGGCCTTGACCGAGCAATAGTGCCTAGGGCACCCCAAGCCATACTTAGGACTCTGTAGGTGTCGACCAGTGGGGTCCCATCGGAGGGAGGCACTGAGCCCTCATAACCCATCAAGCGGTTCTAAGGCCCACTAAACGACCCTCGAACGAACTAGAATGAGCCTTATGATCATCACCCGACCCTAAAACTAACAAGGCTCGGACCTCCACCTAGACTTCCCTACTGAAATGCTTATCGACTGCCCGTTAAGGATAAATGCGACATATTCCTTCCCTCCCTTTGGTGGGAGAGAAGCATGAAGGATATGAACAAAAATATGAGGCACCCCTGATCGGCCTCTTGCCATGGGCAGAAGCTCGGGGGCTACCTTTGCACTAAGGCTGAGGCCTCAGACTTACACTCCACACCAAATCAAGACCTTGGAAGGATATCCTATTCTTCCAAGGCCTTAGGGGCTACACCCGGTGGGTGTGCTCGCGTGCACCCCCCTAAAAAAAGCAATACAAGAACAAGCCAAGGCCCTGTCAACCAGGCTAGAAGCCCAGCAACGAGTATACCCGATGTGCAGCCTCTGGAAAAGTATCCCTACTCCCCCATAGTCTTGGGGGCTACTATCGGGTACCACAATTAGGGGTACCCAAATAAAGAAAGAAAATCACCTAGCCTCCCTAGTTAAGGGAAACAATCTACAAAGGGGAATCGGGCTAAATTCTTCCTTGTTGGACCTCCAACAAGACATGTCAACAAACATGCCCATCATCCATCCATCCGAGGCCTCTCCCGGGGGGTCTCGGAACACCTCCGATTCGCCCAAGACCTCAACTCTGGGGTCTCAGGCAACAGGCTGACCCACGGCGCCATTACCGCCTCGTCTGAGCCTTAGAAACAGCATCATTTGTCTCTGACTCGCCCGAGACCAGCCTCTAACGCTGCTCCTGAATTGGTGCGCTTGAGACCCCCTGTGACGTCACCCATGTTCTCACGTCTGTCCAAATAGGCTAGGAATGACCGGGGTCAAATCACCACATCATCATCAGTAACAGGTAGGGGAAGAGTTGTTGACCACTATGCCACCCATACTGGCACTATAAGCACGATTTGTGCGTGCGCAGTGTACGAAACAACCACCCTAGGCCACTATTCCCACGATCGGGATAAGATCGAACCGCAATTCCAGCCTCTAAGGCCTCGGCCCTCTACTCCAGTCAAACTACAAGGACGAACACATCATGCCGGCTATAGGACCAAGAATGACAAA
Source organism: Saccharum hybrid cultivar R570 (assembly GCA_038087645.1). Taxonomy (NCBI): domain Eukaryota; kingdom Viridiplantae; phylum Streptophyta; class Magnoliopsida; order Poales; family Poaceae; genus Saccharum; species Saccharum hybrid cultivar. Next base: position 2,543,181 of record JAQSUU010000810.1, read on the forward strand.
GCGTATCGCTACAACACCGAAGGACAGAAACCACTCCCCCAACAGTGGTGCCCATGCCTGTACACATAGTAGCAGTACCCAAAGTACCGATGCCATGCCTCTATAGTGCGGACCACGCCGCCACCAGATAAGGCTCTCTCGAGGCCCCTAGAAGGGGTCGCACCACACGCAACATCATGTAACCCTGCACCTCCTTGAGACTATAAAAGGAGCATGCAGGAATCATTCGAACCAACCCATTCGAACACAAGCCAACTGAACACAATAACTTTGAGCTAGTCACGAGCAGATAACTCTCCTAGAACTTGCGAGGGCACCCAGAGGGTCGCACACACCCCCACTCACACCACGAGACTTGGGAGATCCTCCCTCTCTCCCATCCGCTTGTAACCCCTACTACAGGCACTTCGGTGCAAGATAATACAGAACTCCCCTCCCTCACTGGACATAGGGCACTTCTCAGCCTGAACCAGTATAAATCACCTGTGTTCTTCTTGCACACCATCCAGATCCCGGACACGCAGACACCCGATTACTCATTGGTGCTAGGACCGCCGTTTCTTACATCGACAATCTTCTTGAGCACCTCCTTGTCAAATCCTACTTTCGACTTGTGCTTGCCGGAGATGTACTCACACTTGTCCTTATGCTTGCTAGAGTCATACTTATCGGAAGAGTGCTTGTTCTTCTTGGGGCAATGGGTGACAAAGTGGTTGGGGTCTCCACAGCCATAGTATCCTTCCTTTCAACCACCACTGCACCAGCGATTCAAGTGGTTGTTGTGGAACCATGAGAACCGGCTGATGACTAGTGTCAGCTCGTTGTCCCCAAGGGCCTCCAACTGCTCCTCTGTGACAAAACACTAAAGAAGACAAGGCAAATGACATTTGTGAAGGGTCAACTGAAGAACTTGAGCCGTTACCTAAGACCAAAGTCATACTCGGTGCAGAGGAGTTCTTGATCTTGGCTTGGGTCTAGTAATCAGTCTCGGTGAGTGTGTAGTTCGCAGACTCAATGATAGCGGACACCTTCACATCCCAAACCTTCCGATCTAGAGCATATAGTAACTTGAGTGCCCTCTCATGATCATCATAAGGTAGCTACGTCTTCTTTGCCCACTGTTGGTATTTTTAACGCACACAGATAAATCCACAAGCGCACATATACCATTATAGCTTTCACCTGGAGGGTTTTAAATATCGTATCCATAGGGAAACATGTGTGGATCACCAAACAACTAGTTTATTCAAGGGTAGCAATCAAGGTTTAAGATATGATGGGTAGAGAGGATTCCTATGGTAATGATCCTATGCAAGGCAAGGTTATGATTCAAATGTCCTTCTAATGTTCACTTCGGGACGCCACTATACGGGAAAGCACCACTAAGGATAACTCTACCAATGCAACTATGGTCCTACTAATTTAAGAACCTACTCAATTCAGTGTGTACGGGGCTATCACCTCCTTTAACTACCATACAACCAGAGAATAGGGCGCAAACATAGGTAACCGACAGCCTAAGCACCACACATATGCTAACAATTACTACTCTAATTCAAAACACTAACAAGAACTAGAGCAATCATACGAACTATGAACCTATGAACAAAAGAGTAAGATAAATACTTGAATAAAGATCAATTACTAGAAGTATCCCGGATGCAGACTTAGAGAAGCCTGAATCTGTCGAAGTACAAGACGGAGAGGGAGCACCCACATGTTGGCACCACCTCCAACTCTTCCCTCGCTCTCTATCTCTCTATTTTGCTAAGACTAGACCCTAATGAGGACTAATCTTCTCTTGATGGCTAGCTATGCAGAGTAGATCCATTCCAGGGACCCATCTCAGCTGATCCTAACTAGAGAAAATGAATTAGGGATTTTTGGGATTGCCTCCTCCAGGGGTCAGGGGCCTTGCTTATATAGCCCTCTAGTAAGCACCACAACCCTTGTATCAAACCGACTTTGATCTACGATTATTATTCACCCTCAAAGGCGATGGAGGGGTGATCTACAAGACTATACCTGATTGGTCCATGTAGGTGGGTGGGCGCCCTACCTACGTGGCCAACCAGCCTCTGGTCTGGTCTGGTGTCTTCTAGAGTCTTCTAGAGTATTCTTGTGCGTGAGGTCTTTCTCTCTATGTAAATCTTACATGTGGGCCTTCTTTGGTCATTTCCTGATAACCCCCTACAGAAATAGATATTCACCAAAACTCATGGAATTATGTTAGTGTAACCCATATAGCTACATGATATTTATATTTAGGTCTCTTTTCAAGCTATGTTGACGGTTGAAAATGACACTTATCTCCCATCAACAACTCTCCCAAGCTTATCTTTTGCTCGTCCCTGAGTAAAGATAAACTCAGTGATGGATCAGGAATTGCTACAATGCTTTCATGCCTCAAAAGTACACATGCGTTCAAACAAGAACTTTCCTCCAGATTAGAGTGAACTATTATGACTTTCAAACTTACCCATATTACCTTCCACCATGGGGCTTGTAGCCATCACTTGGGTCTTGAGTAGTTGAAAGACAGAACGGTTAAGTCAAGTGCCATGTTTTAAGCTCTTTGATCAACTATTATTCCAGTGTTTTGCAAGATTTTCAAATAAAACTTAGAGATTCCTTTGTATGACCCTCTCAAGTCCCTCATTTGTGGTATTTGTGGATCCTTACCAAGACATTAATGGTGTATGCCTTCTCTCTCTCATCCTACAATTAACAGGCTTATGTGGAGCTCATAGGTGGGGAGAAAGCTAATACATACTTGCAAACATCTATTGCACAGTCAAACCATGGATCCAGAGGAATGAGTCCAACCATACAGTTAAATTAAGATGTGCATGTGTGTGGTCCTACGTATATGGTTTGACTGGTTATATGGTGATAGTGGCAAATGGTGATGATGATAGATGTATGTATAAATGAAGGGGTAAAGGGATGATAATGGTGAATACCTAATTTTACTTTTGCTCCTTTGAAGAAATACACACCTCTCTTGATCTTTGAAGAATTTTTGGGAAGAACTTGGGCTGCTCAAAATCTCACTATGTTGGGACATTTGTCCTCTTTCTTTTATTTTTCTTTTTCCTCTCTCTTTTCTTCTTATTTTTTTCTTTCTTTTTTTCAGAGCACCCAAGCCTCTTTTTTGGATATATGGATAGAGGTAGTAGTAAAAGGGATACTTGGAGCTTTATTGCATAACAAAAGGGGCTAGCAATGGATGAAGGAAAATTTTTGATGCTCACTCCCAGTGTAGGAGTAGAACAATTTTGGGATGTGTCTAAAATGGAAAGCATGTAGATGCGTACTTCTAGGGTACAAGCAGCATATATGGGTGGACTGTGCGTGATCTTGATTTTAACCGCATGACCAATCCCTAAGGGTCGACACAGCTTGACCACACTCAATGCTTACAAGCAGTAAATATGAGTGGAAATTTTCCTAGTCTAACAAGCATGTATATATATGGTTGTGGTAGGAATTCAAGCTCTCGTCATACAGGAACTCATCATGCAGCATTTTTATGTTTTCCAAAGATAAAATCTCCAGAACTCTAGTATCTCTAGGAACAAGATAAACAGTAGCTCAAACTTTCTCATATCATATCCATCAACTACCTATACTTAGATCAAGCATTTGCTACCCACAAGTTTTAGGTTCAGAGCAAATCTTAGATCAAAACAGTTGTGTCCAAAATTTGAGAGAGTTCGAGATTGAAAACTAGGTACTTGAAAGGAATTATGACAGAGCAACTATTCATCATTTCCATGCAAAAGATTACTTAGATAGTCCTCTTTTATTAACAACTCTTTTAAGAACAAAAATAAGTAAACTAGACACACCCTTTTTATTTTGCTTTAGTTATTTTAGACTATTATTATTATTAACTAAGAAAACTTGTAAGGAATAAAGTAAAGCTAAGGGAAGAAAATACTTAGCTAGATACACGGGGATGCTGTCCCCCAAGCTAGATGTTGACGTAGTCGTTCGATCTTACAGTGTAGCAGACTGGCAATGAAGATGTACTTCCTCTAGTGGAGCATCGATTGATGATGATTGTTGAGACAGTGCTCCACTAGTGGATAGAACATCCACTTACTTGTCGGCTCTTCTTAATAACTCCTGCACAACTCAAATAGACAACAAAACTCATGGAACAGATTAAGGGTTAGGAAATTAAGCATTAATTGTCTAGAGTGTTGCCCATGATTTCTATGCAGAATTTAGCAAGGTATCCTTTTTCTTTCTTTTAGTAATTTCAACTTCTATATAATTAACTATGTCTAATTCTTCTTCTAGTAATTGTGCATCAAGGAAAACTTTTAGACGTTGGCCATTTACCTTGAAAAGCTTACCTTCATCGTTTTGAAGCGTGACTGCTCCATGTGATGCTACTACAATTACCTTGAATGGTCCTTCCCATTTACTTAATAGTTTCCCATGTCCGAACAGCTTCGCTCTAGAGTTGAATAGTAACACCTTGTCACCTGGTTTGAATTCCTTCTTCAATCTTTTGTCATGCCACCTCTTTGTTCTCTCTTTGTAGATCTTTGCATTATGATATGCCTTTTCTCGCCATTCCTCAAGCTCAGAGAGTTGCATCTTTCTTTTCTCCCCAGCTTCTTTAAAATCCATGTTCCATCTCTTTATGGCCTAGTGTGCCTTGAATTCCAGCTCGATAGGTAAGTGGCATGTCTTCCCGTAGACTAGCTGGTATGGTCACATTCCAAGAGGTGTTTTGTAGGCTGTTCCGTAAGCCCATAGTGCTCCATGAAGCTTGTCCTTCTAGCATGTCCCCATCTCATTGACAGTCTTTTATAGAATGTTCTTAATCTGCTTGTTTGATGTTTCTGCTTGCCCACCTGTTTGAGGATGGTATGGTGTCACAACATTGTGATGGACCCCATGATTGTGTAAGAAGCGTTGAAACTTCCTATCAATGAAGTGAGAACCTCCATCACTAATCACCATGCGTGGAACTCCAAAGCGTGGAAAGATGGTTTCTGCAAACATCCTCTTGGCGTGATTGGAATCTGCAGCTCGACATGGTAGAGCTTCAACCCACTTTGAAACATAGTCAACCGCCACTAAGATGCATTCACACTGCTTGGACTTTGGAAATGGTCCCATATAGTCGATTCCTCGGACATCAAAGAGTTCTATCTAGAGATTGTTGGTGAGTGGCATGCCAACTCGTGTATTTATGTTCCCATGCCTCTGACATGCTCCACATCTCCGTATGAAATCTTTTGTGTCTTCATACATGGTTGGCCAGAAAAATCCACATTGCTAGATTTTTGCATGAGTGCGGAATGCCCCATAATGTCCTCTATATGGTGATGAATGGCATCTTTCAATGATCTTGATTCCATCTTCCATTGGTACACACCTTCTGAGTAGACCATCAGAGCAGACTCAGAAGAGGTATGGTTCATCCCATATGTGGAGATGACTTTCTTGAATGAGCTTATGTTTGTTCTCTCCTGGTGGTACATAACCTGCAACCGTAAAATTGACAATATTTGTGTACTAGGGGTTGACGCTCGTGACCTTGTAGAGCATGTCGTCTCGCAGGTAGTCATTGATGGGCAATTCCTATGGATTTTCAAACTGCATCCTGGACAAGTGATCGGCTACATAATTTTCTACTCTCTTTTTATCTTTTATTTCTAAATCAAATTCTTGGAGTAAAAAAATCCATCTTATAAGTCATGGTTTAGCATCTTTCTTAGTGAGCAAGTATTTCAATGCAGCATGATCAGTATGAATAATCACCTTAGCTCCTACTAAGTAAGATCTAAACTTGTTAACAGCAAAAACGACAGCCAGGAGCTCTTTTTTAGTTGTTGCATAATTAAGTTTAGGTCCTGATAGAGTTTTACTAGCATAAGCAATTGAATGATGCTTTCTATCCTTTGTTTGACCCAAAACTGCCCCCACAGCATAATCACTAGCATCACACATGATTTCAAAAGGTAGCGACCAATCAGGGGGTTGAATGATTGGTGCAGAGATGAGTGCTTTCTTAAGAATATGAAAAGCATCTAAACACTTATCATCAAATTCAAAGGGAGCATCCTTGGCTAGCAAATTTGTGAGGGATCTAGCAATGTGAGAAAAGTCTTTTATAAAACGTCTATAGAACCCTGCATGACAAATAAAACTTCATACCCCTTTGATGTTTGTGGGAGGAGGCAAATTCTCTATCACTTCTATCTTTGCACGATCTACCTCGATCCCACATTCAGACACCAAGTGTCCAAGCACTATGCCCTCTCTAACCATGAAATGACATTTTTCCCAATTAAGGACTAAGTGCTTTTCCACACATCTTTGCAAAACCTTGTCTAAGTTTTCTAAGCAATCATCAAATTTTTTTCCATAAATAGAAAAGTCATCCATAAAAACTTCCATGATTTTCTCTATCATATTAGAAAATATAGACATCATGCACCTTTGGAACAAGGCTAGAGCATTGCACAGACCAAAAGACATCCTATGATAGGCATAAGTTCCATAGGGACAAGTGAAAGTGGTTTTGCTTTGGTCATCAGGATGGATCGGGATTTGATGGTAACCAGAATACCCATCAAGAAAACAAAAGAAAGAGTGCTTTGCAAGCCGTTCTAGCATCTCATCAATGAAGGGTAACGGGAAGTGATCTTTCTTTGTTGCCTTGTTAAGTTTTCGGTAATCGATGCACATCCGCCATTCAGTGACGGTTCGTTGTAGGATCAATTCATTTCTCGCATTTTTTACCATAGTCATACCCCCTTTATTGGGTACAACTTGCACCAGGCTCACCCACTCACTATGTGGTACATGATCTATTATCCCAGCATGCAAAAGTTTCAAAACCTCTTTTTTAACAACATCCCTCATCGCATTGTTGAGCCTACGTTGGGGCTCCCTAGATGGTGTATAAGCTAGGTCTATAGGAATGCGATGAGTGCAAAGGACAGGACTAATCCCCTTGAGGTCTTGGAGTGAGTAGCTGAAAGCAGAATGATGCTTTTCTAAAATAGTAAGGAGTCGGATGGTCTCGTATTCAGAAAGTTTATCACTAATTGTCACAGGAGACTCCTTGTCATCATTTAGAAAAGTGTATTTCAATCCTGAAGGAAGGGGTTTTAGCTCAATGGGGGATTTTGGAGGTTCCTAAGTTTTATCCAAAGGTAAAGGATTCCACGGTTGTTCTATTTCTTCGATGAAATCTTTGGCGACTTCTTCGAGATCTTTATCGGATGATTCTAGGAAAGACATTGCCATTATCCCCTCCATTGGTTCTTGCTCGGGACTTAACTCCATCTTGGTGTGGAGTGATTGGGTGATGGGAATGGAAAGGTTTAGGCTTTTCCCAAGATGTACATTTACACTCCTCTTTCTTCCTTCATGGATAAGTCTCTCTAGTGGATGTCCAATCAAAAGGTCGAATTCCCAAGTATCAAAAATATAGAAACTAAGGTACACCTTGGTTTCATCTACTTTGATAGGAATGAAGCGGAAGATTCCTTCACTAGGAAGGATTTGTCCTAAGAGACTTTTTAGAAGCTTGGTTGTTGGAGTTAATTTCATGTCTTCAAAAAGTGTATGTGCAAAATACTTAGACATGATATTTTATCCTACAACTAGATTGTAAGTAGCATCGAAGGAGGTTTGTTGAATCTGACAACTAATAGAGGTAGAAGGAGAATCTAGACGAATGACTTCATGCGAAAGCTCAGATTCTCTCGACCAATCATTACTTATGATTGTTGTGAACTCCTTCACATTTTCTTTAAGGAACTTATCTTCGGTTGGATCAGAAAGGTGCTGGTTAGGTGCAGACGGTGCCGAAGACTTCCTAATTGTAGAATAATTTGAGGTGTTTCCAAAATTGAAGAAAAGATACTCCTTGAACTTAAACATGTCTTCTGAAAGTGGAATTTCTTCCTCCTTCAGCGGTTCAAGAACTTGGAGGATAGTTGAGGCTTCAAGTGGAGTAGCTAAAGGTTCAGGCTCAACTATCATAGGTTCTTCCTCAGGAGCTATCTCAACTACGTCTTCTGGGGGATCATCGGGAATGCTAGTGTAAGGAGTGTTTTCAAGTATTTTTGTAAGGATTTCTCTCCCTTCAGTAGCAGAGAGATGCAAGAAAGAGCCTCCAGAGGATGTATCAAGAAGTTGTGTGGTTTCTCCACTAAGACCCACATAAAAGTGTTGCAAGAGCATTTGGTCTTGAATGGAAAGGTCAGGGCCAGAATTTAGTAGGTCATTAAAACGTGCCCAAGTCATACCAAGAGATTCTTTTTCTTCTTGTTTAAAAGTTAGAACCTTTGTTCGAAGTTTAACCACAGAGAGAATGGGAAAGAAATGTAAGCAAAAGCTAGAGCGTAAAGTTCCCTAATCTCCTTGTACACTCCCTACGGTTCGGGAATACCAATGTCTAGCTTTTCCCATTAAAGAGAATGAAAATAGCTTCCACCTTAATGTTTCATGTGACATGCCTTCAATTTGCAAGCATGCATAAATTAGCTCAAATTCCCGTAGGTGTGTGTATGGGTTTTCATCGTCTTCTCTAGAGAATGAATGGTCCTGGACCATATTTATTAAGCACGGATCAAACTCATAGCCAGGTGTGAGGATAGGTTTGGAAGATTCTAGTGGCTCTAGATGGGCACCCGTGGGAGCAGCATATTGATTGATAGGAGTGATGTTATCCATGCTTGAAAAGGAAAGATACAAGGACAAATTTGGTTTGACGAATCATAGCAACCGTTTCCCCGGCGACGACACTAGAAAGCTTGTTGGTATTTTTAACGCACATAGATAAATCCGCAAGCGCATGGATACCGTTGTAGCTTTCATCTGGAGGATTTTAAATATCGTATCCATAAGGAAACATGTGTGGATCGCCAAACAACTAGTTTATCTAAGGGTATCAATCAAGGTTTAAGATATGATGGGTAATGATCCTATGCAAGGCAAGGTTATGATTCAAGTGTCCTTCTAATGTTCACTTCGGGACGCCGCTAGATGGGAAAGCACCACTAAGGATAACTCTATCGACGCGACTACGGTCCTACTAATTTAAGAACCTACTCAATTCAGTGTGGACGGGGCTGTCACCTCCCGTGATTACCACACAACCAAAGAATAGGGCACAAACACAGGTAACCGATAGCCTAAGCACCACGCTTATGCTAACAATTACTACTCTAATTCAGAGCGCTAACAAGAACTAGAGAAATCATAAGAACTGTGAACCAATGAATAAAAGAGTAATATACGCTATATACGCTAGTCCGCAATATACGCTAGTCCACAATATTTAGGTCCTTTTTCATGCTATATTGATGGTTAAAAATGACACTTATCTCAAATCAACACCCACATCTTGTTCACAATCGTCTAAAAGCGAGAGAACATGGCATCGATAGACTCTCCATCCAACCGAGAGAAGTTTTCATACTCTCGCTTGTACATCTCAAAGTGTCTGGTTTTGACCTATGTGGTTCCCTCATGATAGCTCTGAAGCCTCATCCAAATCTCTCGAGCAGTCGTACAATCAGAGACTCTCAAACTCAGAAAGTGAAAGACTCGAAAAGAAAACACTGCGAGCCTTGCTATTTGCGTTGTGTTGATCAATTTGATCATGAGTGTTGCGAGTATCAAGCACAACATAATTAGCATTTTCACAAATCTCACAAACTTTTCAATCAATCCCCTGAAGATGCTCCGACATACGAATCTTCCAATAGGGGTAGTTTGTTCCATCAAAGAATGGCGGTTTGCGAAACCGCGCTCCATGTTGCCTTCGTGGATCATGAACCAATTAAGATGGAATAATCCATAACCAGCTTCAATACCAATTGAAGGGCAAAAAACGACGACCAGAGGGGGTGAATGGAAGCCATAAATTCCTTTTGAAACTTTTCGACCATTGTCCCAAACTGACCACCAAATACGCAAACTAAACACCATGATGCCCATGACCCAAATGATTGGGTGGATGCTCCCTAGAAACACAGCGGGACACCACAAAGCCAATGCAACAGATGAAAAACGAATCGAAGCTCAAACAAACAAACTTGGAAAAAAACAGCACGCTAGCAACTCACACCGGACCTGTCTAGGAACTACACCAGACACGTCCGGTAAGCACAATCTCATAAAACCTGCTGAATTAAGCAAAATCAGCAAATACCATACATGTCTGGTATGAATACCGAACACGTCTGGTATGCATGAACAACACAGAGTGACTTTAGGAGAAAAATCAAAAACCCTAGAAAATTATGTCTGAAAATTATGAAATTTTAACCATAGCTTCTAGACACCTTGAGCTAGCTCTCCACTAAATTTTAGCTCCAAACTCAAAAGTTTGAAATACTAGACACGACAGACATTCACATCGAACGTGTCTGGTATTTACGAGTAGTTCTTGGAAAAAATCGATTCAACACTCAAAGCTCGATCAAATCAACTCAGAATGACTTGAAACTTTGCAGAGAGGATTATCACAGAGTTGATAGGCTACTCCTAGAACATCATCAACCAAGACAAAGCCAATCAATGGGAAATCAAGAAACTGCAATGAACCCTAGTTTTTGAACCCTAGAACTTGAATCACCCTGGTCTATGAACTCGTGAGGAATTAGATAAAATTCTTCGGTGAAAGATATCAACTCACGCCCTAGTCCATCTCAGATAAAAAAATGAGTCAAAACGCTCTCAAAATGATGAATCAAGCCAAGAAAGAAAGGGGAAAAATAAGAACGCGAAGAACACAAAGGCGATTCATAAAAGCACCTACAAATTAAATCCAAAGGACACGAGAAGGTTAGGGCCTCCATTCTCAACCAAAATCACAGGTTCAGATACATCGGGACACTAGTTCATTGGTGGACCTCTTGAGAAGAACCTATAGAAAGGGGGGAAACCTAGAGAGGGACGTGGAAGAATGAAGTGGCAAGAGGTGAGGGAGATTGGGGCTCCCTTATCCTTAGGCTGTGTTTAGTTGGTGAAAAGTTTTTAGGAAAAATATCACATCGGATGTTCCGTGCGATGTCGGAAGAGTTTTCGGATACTAATAAAAAAAGTAATTACATAGCTTGCCTAGAAACTACGAGACGAATTTATTAAGCCTAATTAATCCATCATTAGCATGTTGTTATTGTAGCACTTTTAGTGTCAAATCATGGACTAATTAGGCTCAAAACATTCGTCTCACAATTCACACGCAAACCGTGCAATTAGTTTTTTATTTCATCTATATTTAATACTCCATGCATGTGCTGCAAGATTCGTTACTGTAGTTTTTTGTGAAAAGTTTTTGGATCTAAATAAGGCCTTATTTATCAAGGCTATTACACAATCCCAAACACGCCTCTAGATATTTTGAATCGAACCACTTAACCCAAGGGTGTTATGGTCTAACCCGAGATAGTCTTCATCCGACGACCACCGCGTCCTTCATGAGATAGGTTCGTCTCGACGCGAACTCCTCGATGCCACCATATGTTGTCTGTTCCTGCTCGGAACATCACCCGGGTTTTAAGGCCAAAACTCATGAAACCGTCACCCGGTGGTTTTAAGGCTCAACCCACCAAACCGCCGTGAGTAGCATACTCCATACACGTCCCTCGCCACTTGACATGTGTTACCTCAGTCCTCGACTGTTCAGGCGCCAAGTCTTCCATAGCCTTGCTCGACTTGCACGTCCGCTGTCTTGACTCGGTCAACAAAGTCACTCCCATGTACACTTGCGTTTGTTGATGTCCCCAAATGTCAACCACCATAGCTGGTCACTCGGCCTCCCGGTCCCTCGGTCCAAGCCTCACGTCATGTTTAGTTCATAAACTCACCCAAGACGCGAATCACATTGACAATCACTCATCATAAATCCAAACCATAAGGGCACATATGAACCTTGTGTTTGCAATTTGCATTTAATCTCAAGTTTGCAAAACTTGAATGCTAAATTCTACATTTTTTGGGCTCTATTTTGTTCATTGTATGGTCTAATGTTCCCCATTGGACAGTTGATGAATGCTAAGTTTGGATTTGCTCAGTCTACACAAACATGACACATATCCGATAGTTTGATAATTCATATTGGATAGATCGATAGATCACAACCAAGCATAGTAATATGAGTTGTCAAACTCTAATCTCCCCTCAGCCCACAAGTAAGAATACATGTCTCCCATTCATGAACCCAAACTACTAGGAGCCTTTCCCCCTATATCTTACTCTCTCATTCTTACTCTCCTTCACTCTCTCTAGTTCTTGCTCTCTCGTTTCTCTAAACCTCATCAAGCCAAGGGAAGTGAAGGAGGAGAAGAGGAGCTGTAAGGATCGACCATGGAGCACAACATCACTTGAAGGATGACCTAGACCTGCCCTTTCTTGAGATTGAAGGGGAAGGATCCCTCTTTCTCTATCAAGGGAAGGTCCAAGGAGGGCATCTCAAGAAGGGGAAGAGAAGAACAAGCTAGGAACATCCTACACCACCAAGGAGCATACTGCTTATTCCCCATCTTGTTTGTAAGACAAATATCGAGTATAGACCTCTAGAGATCTTAGAGACTGAGTATAGTTAGTTCGTCACAAAGAAACCTCCAAATATATGTTTTTGTGAACCAAGCCAATGTAGACCAAATGCACCTACTAGATGTGACCTTGTGGACTTAGAACACTTTTACAAAGTCTCATAGACATGCAAGAAACATATATGCACTTTTCGCCATGAAATCACTTAGAGCACATGCATTCAATTTCTAAGACATGTTTGTGCATCGATTAGAATGTTTTGGGAATTTTCTAGGTTTTTACAAATATTTTTCCATTTTCTAGAACTAAACCTAATTTTTGAAGTTTATAAAAATATTTTCAGGATATTTAAATATTTTATTTGAATTTATCGTATCTTAATCTATCTTTAGATTTTTTTTATAGAATTTTAAAAACTTATAGACATTTTCTATGATTTAAAAATCTTATCAAATATGTTTTCACTAAAAAGAAAAATACCATCTTTAAGACACTACATGACAGAGAGGTAATTTAAATAGTTTTAAGAGTTTAGAGATAAGATGTTTTGTTTTAAAGTTTGAGTTACAAAATTAAACTATAACGAGAACTTTTTTTTGATACCCTATAACGAGAATTCAGAAGGTAGAATGAAGTTAATAGACTTTTCTCCTTTTTGGAGCGGCTCTAGCGAGCCGTTGTAGCCCATTGGCCCATTTAATGTGCGGCCATGTTTCCGGCTAACCTATGCTGAAGGTTTCACTTTTGTTCCTTCTGCTCCACTCTATGCTGCCAAATGCGACTGGATTCTTTATGACCATTAGCAAACATGCCTGTGCGTTGCAACAGGAGAAAAACTATCATAAACATTTACGAAAAATGAGAATAGAGAATGTTATATTTGTATTTATGTTTTATGTTTGTATGCAATTTAAGACCTCTAATTAATTTTATGACGACTATGACCTCCATTATATAAGTTAATTGTCGGTGTTCGGACCCGGGAGGGCCCTAAATTGATGAGTGAATTTGTGCTGCGTGCTCCCTAATCCGGATGGTGATGCAATGAGAATACACGGGGGTTTATCCTAGTTCGGGCAAAGAAGGCCCTACGTCCAGTGGGGGGAGAGTATTGTATTTCCTTGCACCGAGGTGTTTGTGTAGGGGTTACAAGTGTAACAGAACCGACCAAATTATAAGAGCACAAGTACAAAAACAAGCACCGAAGTGCTCAAATTTTTGAACTTGAGCCCATATAATCCCGGTAGTCAATCGAAACCACGAAGGATTTCAAACAACTTGCTTACAACCAAGATCGCATCATTCAACATACAACATCATACATTACAATTCACAAGTAGTCCAAAATAAGTTTACACACACGGAGTCACAATTATTACAAACCAAGTTTATAAAGTAGCGGAAGCATAACACACGCATTAGTTCACATACTACTGCCAGTCTTAATGATCAACCACCCACAAAAGCATCAGGAAAGTACATAAAAGATGATCACGCCCTAGTGATCTAGTCTTCGTCACCCGCAGGGTGGAGACAATTTTTGCAGAAGCCTTGGTAGAGCATATCATCTGCAACAGGAGGGAATAAACCCTGAGTACTGGAATGTACTCAGCTAGACTTACCCGTCAAAAACCAGAAATAAGATGACACCAAGGATTATGCAAGGCTTACACAAGAGGCTAGCTGACATCACATTTTGCATAAAGGCATAAGTAATTGAAACTCTTATAACTTGTACTAGCAGTTCTTTTTAGCATTTACCTGTCATCTATCTTAGCACCTGTACTAAACATTCACTTGAGTATAATCAAACAACATTATTATTATTATATCCATAGCAGGTATATCATTGTGGCAACATTATATCATTCACTTAACCATCTGTTCATTTAATGAGATCTACGTTGCCGCTGCTCAAGTCAAGTGCTCACTAACCGAGAGCGACGGCGATTCGAATCGAATTCCTATCCAGCTGGAGGGGTATTTCTAACACTCACCGTGCAGACCCCTGCTAGGGTCGCACAGGCCACCTTGTCATATGATTCAGGAATCGCTGGTCCGAATGATGTCGCGACCCCAAGGGCGACACTCTGCCAGGTGATAGGGACTCTACCCCCCCCCCTTGGTCTCACGCTAATGTCCCCAAGCACATCCTTTCTCTCCTCCAAGAAGCAACCTACCATTCGATTCCCGGCCTGAATCACATTACTCGGCTTCGCGGTCGGAACGGCTTATCCAGCCAACTAAGTGTTAGACTGCGTTCAACATGACTCAAGGACGTACAGCGAATCGGTCCTTAAACGACTCAGACGGGCATAGCTCCACACCCAAGACGTGAAGTGTCTTGCGGCTGTACTATCGAACTCCCACCCGGTCTCAATTTCCTTTTAAAGCATGGTTCCATCCACGATAGCCATAAAGCCACTCGTGACTGCTTCCTATATCTCGCGGATGACCGGAAATCACCCGACTTCTACCGTACTAAGCAGGGCTAAGCATTGATACGTGCCTAAACCTAAATTAGGATTTAAGTACGATATCTGGGCAAGGACAGGTATAATGCAACAATTGTTTTCATACAACTCCTATAACTTAATGCATTAAACAATTAAAAGTACTCAAGATAGATTTATAAATTGATGGGTTCAGCATGCACCGAGGCTTGCCTTTCAGAAAGGTCGAGGGTCGGTGGTCAGGACACTCAGGTAGATCTTCGGCAGGAGCTTCGTCGCCGGTTGGTTCCTCTAGCTGCTTCGCCTGGTCTTGGACTTCCTCCGGAATCTCTTGCTCGAATTCGAGGAGCGTTACCCCCTCCGGTACACCTATTGCATGAATGCACAATAAATATCATGGATGCATAAAGGTGCAACATGCTCGGAATGAAATGCATTTCGGCAATAAAAGTACTCTATTCAAGTCACTTCATCAATACGTGCAAATCTCTTCTCCGGTGGAGAAGTACTTACCTAATCTACCCAACCTAAGATATAGATGTTCCTCTTCGGTTAAGGCCCTAACACCTAACAACACAAGAGTAATATTACTTAGGTTACCACAGTAAGACATTCTGGACAGCAACTCAGAGATTCTAACATAACTGAAGATTCCTAACTCCAAAGGTTATGGTCTAAGATAATCTGGAAAGCTTAAGAAATGCACTACAATTCATTTTCAGACCTCAACCTTAAATTCTTAAGTTTTCCATGTCGAATTTCCCAAGTTCCAGAATCTATCCTCTCTAAATAGAGAGTAGCCAATTCTGGACTGTCACTTTAAACAGCAATAACTCACAAACTATTAAGCCAAATGCTCCCAAATTTTGACACAAGCTAGGTTATCAAGTTTACTACAACTTTGGCATTTACAAGTTTTCCAGCAAACACCTTTATCAAAGGCCAAACCCAGAAATACTACCAGCTGTCCAGAAAACCTAGAATTGCAAAGATTAAATATTTATTTATGTGGCAAACATCCCATAAGACCAAACTAATGTTACCACAAGTTCACATAGGTCACAAAAACACCAGAAAGTAAGGTTTGCCTACCTAAATTATTTATTTATACTCATTTCTTAATTTACTTAAGTAATTAAGTGGAATTTTAAACATATATGTAAACTGCTCCTAAAATTCTACAAAAATTACAGGAGACTCTATGAACTAAAAAGAGACCACTGTAAAAATTTGAACAAAACTTATTTACAGAAACTCCCTAAACAAAATTCACAAGCCCAAAAGGCTGATTTTTGTATAATTAACAAATCATACTGAAAAGTATCAAACAACAGATTTCATATTTTTCTTAGACACTTTATGGTACCAAGACATTCTCCAAAAAATTATAAGAACATTTCACATGTAGAAAAATTACAAAATTTCATTCAAGTATTCCCTAAAATGACAAGATAGCATTATAACTTAAAAAGTACTTAAGCACTACTGCCCAAATTTTTACCAAAGCTAGAGCAAGTATAAATTAGCCTACCCCCCAAATTTCATAATTTTTGGAACACTAAAACTCAAGATATGATTTAAACAAGTTTGCATGCAATCTAAAACACATTTCAAAAACCTATTTAAATCTCCCAGAAACTAAACATCACATAACCAAATTTATATTTTTCTAAAATACTACACACCCTGTAGATCCTAACAAAATTTATCTCATAATTTTTGAGCAAGTAAAACCCTAGATCTACCTTTCCTAAATCTTACCCAAAATCTGTGGTAAAATATAAAAAGGAAAACAAAAACTAAATCCAAAACCATGCTACCCGGGCCGGCCTGCAAAGCCGACGCGGCCCAAAACGCGCGCGCGTAGCCCGCTCGGGCTCCCGCCCGCGCGCGGCACAGACAGGTGGCCCCCGCGTGTCGGTGAAAGGGAACAGGGACGCGGCGGCAGTGAGCTCCGACGAGCAATTCCTCGCCGCCGGTGGCTCCTCCGACCGATCCAAGTGCACCGACGTCTTGCCCAAACCCAACCGCACCGAGGCTACCACTTTTCCCCAAAGTTGATGCACCACCACACCCAGACCGACGGCAATGGCGGACGGCTGCGGTGCCTGGCGGTACGTCGACGAGTCCTGGCCGTCGCACGACCTACCGAAGGGCGCATCACCTTCCTGGACTCCTAACGGACCTAACGAGATCACTCCCACAGATAGGGGTGGAGCGGAACCGCTTGACCACGTGAGCACCTGGCCGGCGGCCATGGCGCGGCCATGCACGGTCTCGTTCCGTCTTGGTTGTCCTGATACTGGCGGTAACATCTTCAACCTAGCATCTACACGTGACAGGGAGGGGGAAACGTGGGTGAAGACAGACGGAGAACTACTGTGTGGTGCTGGCCACGGTGACCCGCACATGGCAGAGCTCCGGTGAGCTTCGGTGAGCGGGCGGAAACGGCAATGCGGCTCACCTTAGGCTCAATCCAACCTACCGACGGGTCGAGGAGGTGTAGGACGGGGAGGCGGAGGGATGGACGTGGTTTGGCGAGCGGTGGTGAGTGCGCGAGCTCGGAGATGGCTACGGCGGCAATGGCGTCCCGGTTTCTGCCTCGGTGAGCCCGGCCAGAGCGCGCGTGAGGGGGGTGGAGGTGGCCGCTCGGTGTTCAACTCACACCCAGGCTCGCGACGTGGAGGGAACGGCAGCGCTCGATCGCCACGCGTCGCCGTTCTTCTACCTGCGCGCCACGACATGCCGGTGTTCGAGCTCGTTGACTGAAACCGAGCCTCCAAAGACCGACTGACAGGGCAGTTTTGGCGCTAATTATCTCTCAAACCAGTTCGAGTTAGGAGCAGGTGATAATACAAAAATTGTAGGGCTTTGTGAGGTCAACAACTTTGCTAATTGGCTCCAGAACCAATTCGGCTCAGATTTGAAACTATAAAACTCCAAAGTGGTGCCCCTTGAAACTGAAATGCAGTTTCAGAGATAAACGTCGACTGAAACCCTAACTTCTTGACACTATATCTCCTAAACTATTGAGAACCAGACATGGGTGATGTTGGCAATGTTGTAGAGCTACATAAGGACTACAATTTTGTCAATATGAGTGGAAGCTGGTTTGGCCTGGTTCGCAAACTACAAGCTCCTAAAGTAGGCCACAGTAAAACTGGAGGGACACTTGGAGACTTAGAAAAATTCCAAGTGTTGAGATAGCCCCTCTAGCTGACTTGTGGGCCATTTTTGAGCATGTTCTCGCCAGTTTCATGAGATAGTCATATTGAGACTTTTGTTCCCCATAAAATTCCCTACAACTTTGC
The DNA here is from genome assembly GCA_038087645.1 of Saccharum hybrid cultivar R570. NCBI lineage: Eukaryota > Viridiplantae > Streptophyta > Magnoliopsida > Poales > Poaceae > Saccharum > Saccharum hybrid cultivar. The sequence goes on from JAQSUU010000810.1 coordinate 2,561,488, forward strand.
TTAAGGGTGCTCCTCCATGCAAGGTCTCTAAGCTAGACTTTTTAAATGGTCAAACTAGAGCATCCTAGGGCTAAATGCTGGTCAACTACACCTTGGAGGGCATTTTGGTGATTTTGGTCAACATGAACCTTGCTCCATTAGTGACCCTAAGTATAACTAAGGTGTTGTGAGATATAATTGGCTACTCTACCCTTTAGTTACACCAACTACCTAGTGTCACATGATGTGAGCCAAACAAAATTCTAAAAACAACCACATTTGTTGCAACCACATAAAATAACATGAATGATGCATGCTTATACTTATGCAAATGCAATGCAATTAAGGAGCTAAACACCTGAGGTGTTACAGCCCTCCCCCCTTATAAAAATCTCATCCCGATATTTGGAAAGCGTACCATTTTTCATAGAATTTCTTATAACCATCCCGCAGATAGTCTTCCCGTTCCTATGTAGCGTCACTTTCACTACCCTGATTACTCCACATTACTTTATACCACTTAACCACTTTGCTTCTAGTCACTCGTTCCTGAGTATTGATCACTCGGACTGGCTTTTCTTCATAAGTTAAATCAGACTCAAGCCTGATATCTCCTAACGGGACTCTTTCCTCAGGAACTCGAAGACACTTTTTGAGCTGAGATACATGGAAGACGTTGAATATGGCACTCATTTCTGGAGGTAACTGGATTTTGTACGCAACAGCTCCACTCTTGCCTATGATTTGGAAAGGACCCACGTATCTTGGCGCAAGTTTCCGCTTAACACCAAAACGTTGGACACTCTTCATTGGAGAAACTTTCAGATAAACGAAGTCTCCGACTTCAAACTCGAGTGGTTTTCTACGACGATCAGCATAACTTTTCTGTCTAGCTTGGGCTGCAGCCATATGTTTTTGGATGGTACGGACTTGTTCCTCAGCTTCCTCAACAAAAGCAATACCATAAAATCTCCTCTCACCAGCTTCTATCCAATTTAGTGGGGTTCTACACTTACGACCGTACAAAGCTTCGAATGGGGCCATCTTAATACTCTCTTGGTAACTATTATTGTACGAGAATTCGGCTAGAGGTAACCATTTTCCCAAGAACCCTTGGATGATATTACACATGCCCGCAACAGATCTTCCAAGATTTGGTTAACCCGTTCCATCTGTCCTGACGTCTGGGGGTGATAAGTAGAGCTTCTCACTAACTTGGTTCCCAGAAGGTGATGCAAGTGCTCCCAAAAACGAGCAGTGAACTGGGGACCATGGTCAGATATGATAGTACGAGGTATCCTATGGAGCCAGACTATCTGATTGAAATACAACTCAGCATAGTCAGTAGGACGATAGTCTACTCGAACAGGAATGAAGTGAGCTGACTTGGTTAGGCGATCTACAATTACCCAGATGGAGTTATGATTTTTGACAGTAGGAGGAAGTCTGACAATGAAATCCATACTTATCTCTTCCCATTTCCAACCTGGGATAGAAAGTGGTTGAAGTAACCCAGAGCTTTAACTCTACAGCAGGTGTCACACCTAGCCACATATGCAGCTATCTCTTTCCGCATCTTGGTCCACCAATAGTATGGCTTCAAATCATAATACATCTTATTGCTACCAGGATGGATGGATAACTTGGACGAATGTGCTTCGGACAGGATCTGATCTCTAAGCTCTCGGTCCTTAGGTACCACTAATCTATCCTTAAACCACAGCACACCTTCTTCATCTACCCTGAAATGCTTAGTTTCTTCCTCTTTCATCTTGCGTTTTATGTGGAATATACCAATGTCAGTCTTTTGGAGCTCAATAATTCTGCTTTTGAGAGTACAACTGACTGTGATGTTGTACAAGACTGCTGGATGTAGAAGGCGAGATCGATGAAAATCAGTTTCAACTAGGGGATGGCAATGAGACTTACGGCTTAAAGCATCCGCAACCACATTTGCCTTGCCAGGATGATAGTGCACTTGAAGGTTATAATCCTTAATCAACTCGAGCCATCTTCTTTGACGCATATTTAACTCGGGTTGGGTGAAGATGTATTTGAGGCTTTTGTGGTCTGTGTAGATATTGCAGACATTGCCCAGCAGATAATGCCGCCACACTTTCAAAGCATGAATGACTGCGGCGAGTTCTAAGTCATGCGTTGGATAATTCACCTCATGTTTCCGAAGTTGTCGAGAGGTATATGCAATCACTCGGCCTTCCTGCATCAGAACACCTAACAAACCTATGCCTGAGGCATCACAATAAACATCAAATGGTTTCTCGATATCCGGTTGTGCCAAAACCGGAGCTGAGGTTAGGAGGGTTCGCAGTTGGTGAAAAGCCGCATCACACTCAGGAGTCCAGACAAACCTAGTGTCTTTTTGTAGCAACCGAGTCATTGGCTTGGCTATTTTGGAGAAATCCGGGATGAAGCGACGATAATAGCCAGCCAAACCAAGGAAACTCCGAACCTCATGAACCGAGATAGGAGCCTTCCAGTTTAGTACTTCTTGTACCTTGGTGGGGTCCACCATAATTCCTCCATCGGACAACACATGCCCAAGGAAAGGTACTTCTCGAAGCCAGAATTCGCACTTACTGAACTTTGCATATAGTTGATGTTCACGCAGTCTTGTGAGGACTATACGCAGATGTTCAGCATGATCTTCCTCATTTACAGAATATATTAGGATGTCATCAATAAATACCACCACAAACTTGTCCAATTCGGGCATAAACACCGAATTCATCAAGTACATAAAGTGTGCGGGGGCGTTGGTCAAGCCGAAGGACATAACAAGATACTCATAAAGACCGTATCTGGTAGAGAAGGCGGTTTTTGGAACATCTTCTGGATGGATTTTAATTTGATGATAGCCCGATCTTAGATCAATCTTGGAGAAGACTTTAGCTTTAGACAACTGATCGAACAAGATGTCGATGTGCGGTAGAGGGTACTTATTTTTTACAGTGACTGCATTGAGAGGTCTATAATCTACGCACATTCGCAATGACTGATCCTTCTTCTTTACGAAGATAGCAGGACATCCCCACGGCGACGAACTAGGATGAATCAACCCCTTCTTCAAAAGTTCATTCAATTGCACCTTAAGTTCAGCTAGTTCATTCGGAGGCATCCTATAGGGTCTCCTAGAGATGGGAGCCGTGCCAGGCAACAATTCAATTTTAAATTCCACATCCTGATCCGGAGGGAGTCCCGGCAATTCATCGGGAAAAACATCCGGAAACTCATTCACTACAGGAATTTCGGCCAACGCCTTTGCTTGCACAGCATGAACTTCCCCAGACAAATCAACTTTTTTGGGAAGTTGTACCAGAAAACCCTTTTAATCTGTAGGATCTCTGAGCATAACTACCCGAGTGGATGTATCAATGAGTACCCCATTCTGACTCATCCAATTCATGCCCAGAATAACATCTATGCCTAAGCCCGGCAAAACCACTAAGGCAAGCGAGTACTTTCGCCCTTCAATCTCAAGCTCAAGATTCCCCACTACTTTATTTGTGGAAATATTCCCACTTGCTGCGCTAATGCAATAACCCCCACCTTCAACAGTATGCAATTTGTGTGCAAACTCTGATGCAAACTTAGGACTGATAAAGGAATGCGAAGCACCTGAATCAAAAAGTACCACTGCAGGATGTTGGTCAACTAGCAACTTACCAGCGGTGACAACCTCACCAGATGGAATTTCCTCAATACTGTTATAATGGGCGTGCCCTTGACGGCCACCTTGGTTGACATTCTTCTTAGGGGTAAGGACAGTTCCTGGACCAATGGCCTGGCTTGTTGCAGTTCTAGCAAGGCATGTTGCTAGGAGGGACACTGGAGCTGCCTTGGCCCGAATTACTCTTTGGCAGAGCCACTGTATATGCCTTGCGAAACCCAGTCTTCACTAGCGCCTTCTTTTGCGGAGGACGGAACTTAGCACTTGTGGCAGGAGGGCGAGGAGGAGCCCTCGGGGCAGCTGGAGCTCGAGACTGTGAAGCACCTGCCTCAAGTGCCCTCTTGCGACTCTTAGAAACAGCATAGATAGAGTTATTGTTCTCTTGAGTCAGAGCATCACTGATAAATTCATTGAAGGTAGTGCACTTGCTAGTGCCCATAGTCTTCATCAGCTTTGGGCCGAGGCCTCTTTTAAAGCTAGCAATTTTCTTGGTATCGGTATCCACAAACTCTATGGCATACCTTGCCAGGTTGTTGAAAGATTGCAGATATTCAGTCAAGCTCTTATTTCCCTGCGACAGCCTCATGAATTCTGTGTGCTTGATAGCCATAAGACCTGGAGGAATATAGTTCCCACGGAATGCGGCCTTGAACTGGTCCCAAGCAATCGGGACATTTGTAGGCAGTGTGGAACGATAGTGGCTCCACCAAATACCCGCTGGGCCATACAGTTGGTGAGAAGCATATTCAGTTTTTAGCTCATCGGTCAAGCGAAGCAGACGAAACTTTTGTTTAATAGTGTTCAACCACTCATCGGCTTGCAGTGGTTCCTCCGCCTCCTTAAAGAGCGGGGGCTTAGTATCAAGAAAGTCCTTGAAATCACTGTACTGATTGGGTTCTGGGCCCTGGCGGCCATGACGAGCCTCCCGGTTGGCAAGCTGGCGCATAGCATCTGCCAGCATGCGCTGCCCTTCGACCACGGTCTGCATCAGATCAACCAGGGTAGGTGGTGGCGGAGGGGGTGGTTGTTCCTCATCCTCATTGCCACGACCCCGACGGAGATTGTACGACATCTGCAAAATGCATAGCTAATGAGCACTGATGATGTGGGAAATTTGTAGATGAATTATTGTAGATATGTCAAACGGACTTCATGAAATAGACTTCTCAAAATACTCATGGCACAATAATTCATCACAACCGCACAATCCATTCAAGCTTATCAATTGGCGCAATCATGCGAGGGAACCCAACAAGATGTACTTTGATAAAGGCTCACTCACAAGGAGCACAGCAGTTACTGAACCGTTTACGTTAAAATCTACGTGATTTTTTACTTTTCGCCCGGCACTTGGATTCGATCTCAAAGTTTTTAGTTGACTGAGAAAGGCTACTTCAAACTGACCACAAAGAGACTTCTCAACGGTAGAGTTCCATGGTGGATCATGACTAGCCACCTCGATACCAGCGTGTGCCAAGCAGCACAACCTTATGTCGCGCGCCATAGGAGGCCCTCGGTTTCGTCGCGGCACCGAAGGGTGCTAATCGTGACACCATCATCGAACGCACATAATAAGACATCCAATTGTGATCAAAATTAACAGGTTCAAATAAACATCTAGGAAACATAGGGTTCGACCTTACATCCCAAAGTCAAGTTATTACAAAGCCTCACTCCAACCCCAGGAGGCACAAAAGATGATTCTAACTTCGTAGCTACGCGATGACTACTCTAAGCATCGTCCTCAGAGTCGGTGTCAAGGATCTCCCCGCCATCCTCGTCGCTAACAGGCTCTAACTCCTCGTCTTCTTCTTCTTCTTCTGGCTCTTCTTCTGGTGCGGCATCTTGGGGCCTATTGACCTCCACTTCATCATCATCTTCAGCCATGATGATTCCCGAACCCATGTCCTCATCTGCGTTGTTGTTTTGAGGCAGTAGAGGATTTAGCTGGTTGTTCAGGCAGTGCACTTCTTCATGAAGATTGTCATTGTATTCTTCAGCATTCTCCAACTATTGCTCGAGCTCAAACTGACGAGCTCTCAGAATGTTCTCCTCATGCCAGGCTTCATCCCTCTGATTCATGACATGGACCAGCATGCGTTGACAGTTGCGGTTTGCTACTGTCAATCTCTGGACTATAAGGGTTTCCTGGTCATGATCACGGATCACTTGCTCCAGTTGCTGACGCGCTGCATTCCTGGCAGCAGTCACTTCAGCCAACTCTGCCCTTAGCCTTTCCACCTCAGTAGGCTCAGGGCGGGGCTCACGTGGAGCGAGCTGGTGACGAGGTGCCCTGCCTCTAGTGGACTTACGAGCGGTCCTCTTGGTACGTGCCATCTGTAGCAACAAGATACGACTGAAAGTGAGGATCATTTAGGGGATACGAAATTTAATTTAGTCGGGACTATTGAAATTTTTAAGGAGGGAGTAAATGATATGTATGATATAATTAAACATGATGCATGCACGTTCCGTACGCCCTCTCACCTTAGAAGAAACCTAAAGTTCTAACGCTAGGCGGTGGCATACATATGTTCTCTCATATAAGCGAAACTATCGGTCTACTCGTTACGCTGTTAGTGTACCTGCAGAAAAATCTCATTTTAGCCCAACAGTTTCCCAATATAAGCACCCAAGAAAGCAGTAATTTAAATACTTCCATATACACATCCCCTGATGTATATACTTTAGTATCAAAGCTACCCGATATAAAGGTTCCCACAATTAAGTGCTTACATAATTACACGGTTTAAACATGTAAGTATGCAAGTCACCAAAAACTACTCTCCCCTAGATCGCCGGTTGGACGATCATGCTCTCACAACTCACACTTACCAGAGCGTCGAGGCAATTGATCCATACATTACCACCCAAGTGGATGGCATCCATACAATATCACGTCGTATGGACAACAAAACAAAAACAAACAAGGCCCCCAAGTTAGTCTTTATAATAAGCCACCTAAGAGTCCTTATTTGGGCTAAGGGATGTGATCACTGGCATACCTATGAAAATAATTTTTAGAATTTTAACCCTTTTCATAATCAAATACTTTTATTTTTAAATACTCGTACGATGTGTTTAATGTTGAATTATGCTCTGATACCAGCTGTAACAGAACCGACCAAATTATAAGAGCACAAGTACAAAAACAAGCACCGAAGTGCTCAAATTTTCGAACTTGAGCCCATATAATCCCGGTAGTCAATCGAAACCACGAAGGATTTCAAACAACTTGCTTACAACCAAGATCACATCATTCAACATACAATATCATACGTTACAATTCACAAGTAGTCCGAAATAAGTTTACACACACGGAGTCTCAATTATTACAAACCAAGTTTATAAAGTAGCGGAAGCATAACACATGCATTAGTTCACATACTACTGCCAGTCTTAATGATCAACCACTCGCAAAAGCATTAGGAAAGTACATAAAAGATGATCACGCCCTAGTGATCTAGTCTTCATCACCCGCTGGGTGGAGACAATTTTTGTAGAAGCCTTGGTAGAGCATATCATCTGCAACAGGAGGGAATAAACCCTGAGTACTGGAATGTACTCAGCTAGACTTACCCGTCAAAAACCAGAAATAAGATGACACCAAGGATTATGCAAGGCTTACACAAGAGGCTAGCTGACATCACATTTTGCATAAAGGCATAAGTAATTGAAACTCTTATAACTTGTACTAGCAGTTCTTTTTAGCATTTACCTGTCATCTATCTTAGCACCTGTACTAAACATTCACTTGAGTATAATCAAACAACATTATTATTATTATTATATCCATAGCAGGTATATCATTGTGGCAACATTATATCATTCACTTAACCATCTGTTCATTTAATGAGATCTACGTTGCCGCTGCTCAAGTCAAGTGCTCACTAACCGGGAGCGACGGCGATTCGAATCGAATTCCTATCCAGCTGGAGGGGTATTTCTAACACTCACCGTGCAGACCCCTGCCAGGGTCGCACAGGCCACCTTGTCATATGATTCAGGAATCGCGGGTCCGAATGATGTCATGACCCCAAGGGCGACACTCTGCTAGGTGATAGGGACTCTAACCCCCCCCTTGGTCTCACGCCAATGTCCCCAAGCACATCCTTTCTCTCCTCCAAGAAGCAACCTACCATTCGATTCCTGGCCTGAATCACATTACTCGGCTTCGCGGTCGGAACGGCTTATCCTGCCAACTAAGTGTTAGACTGCGTTCAATATGACTCAAGGACGTACATCGAATCGGTCCTTAAACGACTCAGACGGGCATAGCTCCACACCCAAGACGTGAAGTGTCTTGCGGCTGTACTATCGAACTCCCGCCCGGTCTCAATTTCCTTTTAAAGCATGGTTCCATCCATGATAGCCATAAAGCCACTCGTGACTGCTTCCTATATCTCGTGGATGACCGGAAATCACCCGACTTCTACCGTACTAAGCAGGGCTAAGCATTGATACGTGCCTAAACCTAAATTAGGATTTAAGTACGATATCTAGGCAAGGACAGGTATAATGCAACAATTGTTTTTATGCAACTCCTATAACTTAATGCATTAAATAATTAAAAGTACTCAAGATAGATTTATAAATTGATGGGTTCAGCATGCACCGGGGCTTGTCTTTCAAAAAGGTCGAGGGCCGGTGGTCAGGACACTCAGGTAGATCTTCGGCAGGAGCTTCGTCGCCGGTTGGTTCCTCTAGCTGCTCCGGCTGGTCCTGGACTTCCTCCGGAATCTCTTGCTCGAATTCGAGGAGCGTTACCCCCTCCGGTACACCTATTGCATGAATGCACAATAAATATCATGGATGCATAAAGGTGCAACATGCTCGGAATGAAATGCATTTCGGCAATAAAAGTACTCTATTCAAGTCACTTCATCAATACATGCAAATCTCTTCTCCGGTGGAGAAGTACTTACCTAATCTACCCAACCTAAGATATAGTTGTTCCTCTTCGGTTAAGGCCCTAACACCTAACAACACAAGAGTAATATTACTTAGGTTACCACAGTAAGACATTCTGGACAGCAACTCAGAGATTCTAACATAGCTGAAGATTCCTAACTCCAAAGGTTATGGTCTAAGACAATCTAGAAAGCTTAAGAAATGCACTACAATTCATTTTCAGACCTCAACCTTAAATTCTTAAGTTTTCCATGTCGAATTTCCCAAGTTCCAGAATCTGTTCTCTCTAAACAGAGAGTAGCCAATTCTGGACTGTCACTTTAAACAGCAATAACTCCCAAACTATTAAGTCAAATGCTCCCAAATTTTGACACAAGCTAGTTTATCAAGTTTACTACAACTTTGGCATTTACAAGTTTTCCAGCAAACACTTTTATCAAAGGCCAAACCCAGAAATACTACCAGCTGTCCAGAAAACCTAGAATTGCAAAGATTAAATATTTATTTATGTGGCAAACATCCCATAAGACCAAACTAATGTTACCACAAGTTCACATAGGTCACAAAAACACCAGAAAGTAAGGTTTGCCTACCTAAATTATTTATTTATACTCATTTCTTAATTTACTTAAGTAATTAAGTGGAATTTTAAACATATATGTAAACTGCTCCTAAAATTCTACAAAAATTACAGGAGACTCTATGAACCAAAAAGAGACCACTGTAAAAATTTGAACAAAACTTATTTACAGAAACTCCCTAAACAAAATTCACAAGCCCAAAAGGCTGATTTTTGTATAATTAACAAATTATATTGAAAAGTATCAAACAACAGATTTCATATTTTTCTTAGACACTTTATGGTACCAAGACATACTCCAAAAAATTATAAGAACATTGCACATGTAGAAAAATTACAAAATTTCATTCAAGTATTCCCTAAAATGACAAGATAGCATTATAACTTGAAAAGTACTTAAGCACTACTGCCCAAATTTTTACCAAAGCTAGAGCAAGTATAAATTAGCCTACCCCCCAAATTTCATAATTTTTGGAACACTGAAACTCAAGATATAATTTAAACAAGTTTGCATGCAATCTAAAACACATTTCAAAAACCTATTTAAATCTCCCAGAAACTAAATATCACATAACCAAATTCATATTTTTCTAAAATACTACACACCCTGTAGATCCTAACAAAATTTATCTCATAATTTTTGAGCAAGTAAAACCCTAGATCTACCTTTCCTAAATCTTACCCAAAATCTGTGGTAAAATATAAAAAGGAAAACAAAAACTAAATACAAAACCATGCTACCCGGGCCGGCCTGCAAAGCCGACGCGGCCCAAAACACGCGCGCGCGGCACAGACAGGTGGCCCCCGCGTGTCGGTGAAAGGGAACAGGGACGTGGCGGCAGTGAGCTCCGACGAGCAATTCCTCGCCGCCGGTGGCTCCTCCGACCGATCCAAGTGCACCGACGTCTTGCCCAAACCCAACCGCACCGAGGCTACCACTTTTCCCCAAAGTTGATGCACCACCGCACCCAGACCGACGACAATGGCGGACGGCCAAGGTGCCTGGCGGTACGCCGGTGAGTCCCGGCCGTCGCACGACCTACCGAAGGGCGCATCACCTTCCTGGACTCCTAGCGGACCTAACGAGATCACTCCCACAGACGCGGGTGGAGCGGAACCGCTTGATCGTGTGAGCACCTAGCCGGCGGCCATGGCATGGCCATGCACGGTCTCGTTCCATCATGGCTGTCCTGATACTGGCGGTAACATCTTCATCCTAGCATCTAGACGTGACAGGGAGGGGGAAACGTGGGTGAAGGCAGACGGAGAACTACTGTGTGGTGCTGGCCACGGTGACCCGCACATGGCGGAGCTCCGATGAGCTTCGGTGAGCGGGCGGAAATGGCAATGCGGCTCACCTTGGGCTCAATCCAACCTACCGACGGGTCGAGGAGGTGTAGGACGGGGAGGCGGAGAGATGGACGTGGTTCGGCGAGCGGTGGTGAGTGCGCAAGCTCGGAGATGGCTACGGCGGCAATGGCGTCCCGGTTTCTGCCTCGGTGAGCCCGGCCAGAGCGAGCGGAAGGGAGAAGAGAATGAGCACGCGTGAGGGGGGTGGAGGTGGCCGCTCGGTGTTCAACTCACGCCCGGGCTCGCGATGTGGAGGGAACGGCAGCGCTCGGTCGCCACGCGTCGCCGTTCTTCTGCCCGCGCGCCACGACATGCCGGTGTTCGAGCTCGTTGACTGAAACCGAGCCTCCAAAGACCGACTGACAGGACAGTTTTGGCGCTAATTATCTCTCAAACCGGTTCGAGTTAGGAGCAGGTGATAATACAAAAATTGTAGGGCTTTGTGAGGTCAACAACTTTGCTAATTGGTTCCAGAACCAATTCGGCTCAGATTTGAAACTATAAAACTCCAAAGTGGTGCCCCTTGAAACTGAAATGCAGTTTCAGAGATAAACGTCGACTGAAACCCTAACTTCTTGACACTATATCTCCTAAACTATTGAGAACCAGGCATGGGTGATGTTGGCAATGTTGTAGAGCTACATAAGGACTACAATTTTGTCAATATGAGTGGAAGCTGGTTTGGCCTGGTTCGCAAACTACAAGCTCCTAAAGTAGGCCACAGTAAAACTGGAGGGACACTTGGAGACTTAGAAAAATTCTAAGTGTTGAGACAGCCCCTCTAGCTGACTTGTGGGCCATTTTTGAGCATGTTCTCACCAGTTTCATGAGATGGTCATATTGAGACTTTTGTTCCCCATAAAATTCCCTACAACTTTGCTTAAGGGTGCTCCTCCATGCAAGGTCTCTAAGCTAGACTTTTTAAATGGTCAAACTAGAGCATCCTAGTGCTAAATGCTGGTCAACTACACCTTGGAGGGCATTTTGGTGATTTTGGTCAACATGAACCTTGCTCCATTAGTGACCCTAAGTATAACTAAGGTGTTGTGAGATATAATTGGCTACTCTACCCTTTAGTTACACCAACTACCTAGTGTCACATGATGTGAGCCAAACAAAATTCTAAAAACAACCACATTTGTTGCAACCACATAAAATAACATGAATGATGCATGCTTATACTTATGCAAATGCAATGCAATTAAGGAGCTAAACACCTGAGGTGTTACAACAAGCTTTGAGAGAGGGAGCCGATGCCAAGTCCCAAGAGAAGAGTAAAAATAGAGTGTTGCTTGAGATGCTGATCTCAGAAGTGGAGAAAACATTCGTCTTGTTGTCCTCAGGGGGGAGCCCTCTGCTTCCTCTTTTATAGGCTCAAGCGGAGGGTGAGGGGTACAAAAAACTCTAGGTCAATGCCTTGGAGGATAAGGTTTGGCAGGTACTATAGAGGTTGCTGTAGCGACATGCGCTGGTATTGGCCGACCATCCCCGGGGTGCTGTGGTGATGTTGATGACGGGACGATGAAACATCCTGGGTGCTGTGGCGGCCGTGCGATCCCCTGTAGTCGATGTGCGGGCATTGCTCCTTTGTTGACCGGCGGTGGTCGAGGCTCGGTCGGGGCGTAGTGGAAAGGGTCGACGAGGAACGGATAAGGCCGAACCCCAGAAAACTCGGGGTATGACGGTTGTCATTTTGTGCCTCGAGGAGGGATCAGAGGTAGAGCAGTGCCCGACGTGGCATGTATAGTGGCAGCGTTTTACCGTTCATCCCGGGATGGTCAGTAAAAGTTAGGATTAGATGTTGGAATTGTTCCCACGATGGTGGTGTTGTAGTCACGTGGGTGGAAATAGTCGCATTAAATGCCTTGTCAGCGAGTAGGTGGATGAGGGGGGGTAAACTGACTCAACCCCAGGTCGTGCGAGTCGGAGATTTTTCTGGAGTCGAGTCTTCCCATCGAGCGGGCCTCGTGCGAGTCGGAACACAGTCGAGGGTGCCCTGTCTTCACACGTATGCGGGATTGGTTCGGCATATCCGTGTAGGTGGAGCCTTGATTCAATTTTTTAGGGGGTTTCAGGGCGTGGATTCCTTGGGGGTTTGCTTCTTTTAATCATTGGTTTTGGGTACCCCTAATTCAGATACCCGACAGTAGCCCCCGAGCCTTTGCGCGAGTGAGGACACTCTCACATAGGCTCAGCGAGTTATGAACTAGAGTCGTAGCGTCGTTGCTCTCTGGTGGGTAAGTGCGAGCGCACCCACCAGGTGTAGCCCCTGAGGCCTCAGAGGAGTGGGTGACTCCTTTGAGGGCTTTTAGTATGTTATGTTGAGGGATGCTCCTGTGCTCGAGCCCCCATGGTGCATTCGGTCCTCTTTCGTCAAAGCTAGCTTATTGCGGGCAAGCCCCTGAGCCTCGTGTGCGTGAGGTCGATCTGGGTCCTGCCCGTCTTTAATCGTACGACCCTTACGCATCCTTTAGGTAAGGAGGAGAGATGTGAACGTTGTACTACCCCTGATGGGTGAGTTCTGACAATCTCTGGTGAGCTGCTAGTGGGAAATTCGAGTGGAAGCTTGTGCCCCCTTCGATAGGGGTCGGCTCACAGCCGTGGAGGCACTCTCCAAAAGTGCCAAAGAGTTGTCGTGTGGATCTCGGCTCCGTTCGATGGGATCCAAGGGCTCGATGCCTCCCTCCGAGGGGATTCCACCGCCAACCTCTCCTTTAGCCTCAAATACGTCTAAGAGCATCTTGAGAAAGCGGCTCGAGCCCTGGCCTTGTATGGGCTCGCTCTTAGTCATCCCTAACTCTGGTTACTTGAGGGTAGTTGTCGAACCCCGATCGAGGGCCAAATTTTGAATCCTCGAGGTTTGAAGTGGGCTCGGAACCCGTGGTTCCTTCGGCTAGAAGTGTCTGTCTGCGAGCCTTCCTTCCCTCCCGTTGGGGTGTGTCTTTTTAGGGAGGAAGCAGAAACGGCATGGTAGTGGGCAGCGTGGCAGACGGTAAGCGAGCGAATGGTTGACACGTGCCTGTGCATGCGGGTTTCAAGGGAGCGGTTAGGTAAAGGTATTAAATGCGGAAACTTTACTTGCCTCTTCGTCGGATCCGCCCGTTGGCCTTCCGCTAGGGTATAAATACGGAGTCTAGGATTTTGTTTGTTCCTTCCTGGCCTTTTGCAACTGCCTTCTCCTTCCTTTGCCTTAATCATCCATTCCCTACCGCCGTCGTCATCCCTTCCTTGCCGCCGCCGTATTCCAATCCTTGCACCCATGGCGGCAAAGAGTCGGTCCTCCCCGCAGATCCGTAGATTCCTTCCTCGGTGATGGAGAAGAAGCTGCAGGAGCTCGTGCGTGATGGTCTCCTACGTCTGAGGACAAGCCGAGACCTGCCGGAGTGGAGGGTGCCGCCGACGAACCACTGGGAGCTGACGCCACCGGAGGGCTACGTGGTCAACTTCGTCGCTTTCCACAAGAGGAGGCTCGGGGTGCCGCCAAGCCTATTTATGCGAGCCATCCCGCATTATTACGGGGTGGAGCTCCATCATCTCGCCCCCAATTCCATCTCGTAGGCCACCATTTTTGTGGACTTCTGCGAGGGGTACTTGGGGGGTCGAGCCCCACTGGAAGTTGTGGCTCCACCTTTTCAAGGCGGAGCATTTTGCCAACAAGGCAGGGGAGAAGGGAGTGCGGTGAGCGGTGCACGCTGGAAGCTGCACGATCTAGGTGTGGGCAGGTCGAGGTGATCTATACATCCTGGCCTAGCTCATCTCGTCGAACAGCAGGTGGCACGACGGCTGATTCTACCTGTGCAACGATGACGACTACCTATCGCGCTTCTTCGGCCAGGTCCTAATGTTTCGGAAGGAGAACTGGACGTACGACATCGTCGAGGAAGACTAGCCGAAGCTACAGCCACTCCTCGACACGCTAAGGAGGCTCCATCTACGCAGGCTGACCGCGGGCATGGTGGCTGCCGCGTTTTATCGTCGGAGGGTCCTGCCCCAGGTGTAGCGTCGCTAGAGGAGAGATGGATTTCACATGAGACCCTCCCCCTCGACGAGGTCATCCAGTGCGCTCGATGGGTGGTGGGTGGCTTCAAGCAGGAGGACATCAACAAGGTCTCGATGCGGCCCAATCAGGGATTCGAGCCCCTGGTAAGGATTGTCTCGCTAGTCTCGTGCCCCCTTTTTCTTGGCTTTGTCCATTTAGACCGTCCATTTAGACCCAATCAGCAAAGGCTCGAGGGTCTTCCTAAGGAGGTGTCCCCATCTAAGACGGTCTCGGGGGAGGAGGAGGATGGCGATGATGAGGGGGATGATGATGCTGAGTCGCGGTACGACACCATGACTACACTCGCCCATCTCCCTGACGTGCGATTCCTGCAGGAGTCCATCGGCAGGGGGTCGACCTCCCAGACATCGAGGGTGGCCTCGGCACCTATTGAGGCAGAGGATGCGCGGACAGAGAGGAGAGCCCCCAAGGGGCCTTCGGGAAGGGGATCCGCCGAGCCAGTGCTCCTACCGTCGTCGCTAGTGGGGCCGTGCTCACGTACCCGGTCGCCTCAGACTTCATCGGTGGGAAAGTTTGCGACGCCACCGCCTGAGGCTAGAACATCGTCATCAGGCGTGAGGACCCAAGGGCAGACAGCTTCGACGGTGAAGAAGACCCCAGAGGCCTCGTTAGTCGAGCCTCCAAGGAGTTCCGGGCTGACCAAAGGCTCGATGGAGGGGCTGTCGCAGAAGCCCTCAAGTGGTTTGGGGAAGCCAGGGGCAAAGCCCCTGATCCCCATGTCTGAGTAAGTGCTTTGCTTTATTTTTCTAACAAGCTTTTTTTGCTTCCTATTCTCATGTTCTCATTCGTTGTGCAGCCATAAGCGCAAGGCGGAGCTAGCGGCTATGACACATGCCAAGGCGCTCAAGGCTAGCGCTGCCCTAATGATGCGGACACTCACGGATGACGCCACCTGGGTCGCGAGGTGTTAGGAGGAGACAGAGCGGCTTAAGGCGAAGGAGCTACCGTTAGGGCCGACGCGAGTGCCTAGGAGGGCACGGGGATTGGAGACGCCGCCCGGGAGCCGAAACAGGTCGAGGTAGCCCTAGGTGCTGCTAGGCTCGATGAGTCTAGAAGCATCAAGCCAGAGCTGGGGTTGACCAAGGGGTCCCCAGAGGTCGTCGAGCCCAGCAAGGCTGGGACATCCACCCACGATGTAGGGCAGGCGGGTGTGAAAGAGATGAAGGATGTGGTGGAAACCCCGCAAGATGCGAGGAAGGAGGACAAGCAGCCAGAGCAGCAGACGGAGCTGGAGGAGCCACAACAGTAGCGAGGGCAGCCGTCATTGCCGTAGCCGAAGGCGGATCAGCATGAGCTGGGCCGGCCGGAGAAGCCAGCGGCGGAGGCGGAGCGAGAGGTGGCCATGCCACCGCCCAACACATAGGTGAAGACACCGGCGAGCAGGGGGACACTTCCGCCCCAAGGGCCGACATCGACCATCATCGACCTCACTTCTAGGGATCCCCCATCTGATAAGGGCTAGCAGAAGGCAGACGTTGAGATGATCGACGCCTCAGAACGGCCTAGGACCTCTGCGGCGCCAGATGATGACATGGCAGAGGCGTCCGTCGGGTGGCCCAACTTTGCAGAGCTGGCATTCGTGCGGGCGGCGAAGGAACTCCCACGCTAGGGCCGCTCGCCCCTCGAGTTCAGGGACACAGACAATCTCGACACTGAGCCCTTCTTTGTCCTCGACGACAAGGACGAGGTGAAGTACTAGGAGTACATCGAGGGGCTCCACAAGCACCCTGTGTAGTCTCTGCAGATGGTCGCGGATACCCTGGTCCAGAACATGTCAGGGGCCTTCGAGGTAAATTACGTTTGTTTTGATGTTTTCTTTGGCTCGACCCCCCCCCTTTCCCCTTGGTTCTGATTTTGGGTTTGATCGTGACCAGGAGCTCAAGGAGCGATCACACCGCAAATTGTTATTTATCTACCACGAGAGCGGTGTGTGGGTGGAGCTTCCTCATCAATAGGCTTTGGTCAAGGACACCAACAAGCGGTTGTCCAAGAAGAGCGCCGAGGCGGATGAGCTTGGCGTCGTCCACGCAGCGCTCAAGGTAGAGGTGGCGCAGGCTCGAGATACCGCGGCCAGAGCCTAGGAGGATGTGGCCAAAGCTCGAGGGGAGGCGGCCAAAGCTCACGAGGACCTTGCACTAGTATTGGCACGAGTGAAGGAGCTTGAGGAGGACATCGCTCTCATCAGCGGCCAGTGCGATGCCCTTAACGTGCAGGTCAGGCTAGTGTCCACTCGCGTCAGGACCTTAACCAAGGAGGTCAAGATGCTAAAAGAGACCATTCGAGAGAGGGACGAGGCTCTATCGGGCACCGGTCAGGAGATCGAGACGCTGAGGGCGACCGTCCACGACATGGACAAGGCTCTTCAAACGACCAAGAAGGCGCACGGTGAGCTGCGCGATCAGATCGTGGGCTGGCAGACCCATGCTGAGGGTAAGCTTTTGCCTAACTCCAACCTTAACTTTGGACTCTTGTGTTTTTGCTAAATTGATCTCGTGATTCAGAGCTGGAGAAGCAGCAGCGCAAGGCCCAGACGACTACCACCTCATTTCATGCCCTCCTTGAGGCTAAGGTCAGGCAGAACCAGCTGCTCTAGGGTGCCATCACCACGGTGTCCAACAACATAGGGGTCGAGCCCGATGCTGACACCGAGGAGGACGTGCTGGGGAACTCCTTTATGTGCTGCATGACGTCGCTGTGCAACCTCGTACGTGAGAAGGTGCGAGGCGCGCTGCACCATGGCGTGAAGAGAGCCCTAGCGGTCGTCCGCTCTGGCTTCGAGTATGACATGAGCCTCATCGCTGATGGCTTCACCTCCAACCTGACCAAGACCGACGAGGAGAACGAGGTAGCCTACCTGGGGCTGATCGAGGCTGTAGAAGAGCCTAGGGGTCAACTCGCGAGGCTGCTTGAGGACGAGGTGCTCCCGCCTGCTGACGATGAGGGCCCGTGAGCCAAATTTGGGCATGAAGGCCCATGCAATAAGTTAGTTATCATTTGTGACTCATACTATCGTGGCTCCAGTGGCCTAAAAACAATTAGATGTAAATATGTACTAAATGTCCTTTTCGTTCGAGTCTTTTATTCCCTTTTCCTTCAAATTGTGTTCTTTGTGCGGTCTTCTTGGTGCGCGGTTGCATCCCTCGGCGTGGGGTGTGAGTGGAGGTACCATTGCCTGGAGGCATAGGCAATTTCGTGGCTCGATGGCCCCTTGTCCTTAGGATACCTTTGCGGCCTCGCCAACCGCGTAAGGACTCACATCGAAGTGTATAGGAACGTTAGACGTCGACTTTTCAAAACCGTGAATATTTTACTAAGTCTTCTTAGCACGCGGTTGCACCCCTTGGCAGGGGGAGTGAGTGGAGGTACCATTAGCGTGAACACATAGGCGATCTCGTAGCTCGACAGCCCTTGAGCCTTAGGGTGCTATCGCGGCCTCATTGACTATGTAAAAGTTTTTGAAAAATGTGAGTTTTTTAGGGACACAGGGGGTTTCCCCCTTCCCAGCCCCCGAGGGAGGTTTGACTCTATGAAAGCAGGGTCGAGCCTACCTGTTTTCTATGAAAGAATGCTTTGAACACGAATGTATTCTTTATTCATTCATGGAACTAAGAAAAAATGTACAAAGCCTTGAGGCTCTAGGGTAAAAGCGACATAGTTGTTCAATGTTCCATGCGTTGGTGAAGATCTTGCCCTTGTCGTTGGATAGCTTGTATGTCCTAGGCTTCAACACCTCTGCCACGATGTAAGGACCTTCCCACGGTGGGGTGAGCTTGTGTCATCCCTTGTTGTTCTAGCTTCACCGAAGTACCAAGTCACCAACATGAAGGTCTCAATTGCGCACGTGCTTATCATGGTAGCATCGGAGATTCTGCTGGTATCTTGCAGACTGCAATAAAGCTATATCTCAGGCCTCCTCGAGCTGGTCGAGGGTGTTCTCTCTTGTGGCATCATTTCTCTATTCGTTGTAGGCCTTTAGCCTCACGGATCCAAATTCTAAGTCAATTGGAAGCATGGCTTCGGACCCATAAACCAGGAAAGAACGGAGTGAACCCCGTGGCTTGACTTAGCGTTGTTCTTAGGCTCCATAGGACCGAAGGGAGTTCGGTGGCCCATTTCTTACCATGTTTGTTCAATATGTTAAAGATTCTTGGCTTTAGGCCTTGTAAAACCATGCCATTGGCACACTCTACTTGGTCGTTTGTCTTTGGGTGAGCTACCGCTGACTAGAGCACACGGATGTGATGGTTGTCGCAGAAATCCAAAAACTTCTTGCAAGTGAACTAGGTGCCATTGTCCGTGATGATGCATTTAGGAACCCTAAAGCGATGGATGATGTCGGTGAATAACAGCACGGCTTGCTCAGACCTGATGCTGGTGACGGGTCGGGCCTCGATCCACTTGGAAAATTTATCGATGGCGACGAGCAAGTGGGTGAAGCCCCCGGTCGTTTTCTTTAGGGGTCCGACCAAGTCGAGCCCCCAAATGGTGAATGGCCAAGTGATGGGGATGGTTTGCTGGGCATGAGCCGGGAGATGGGTCTGCCTCACGTAATACTAGCATCCTTTGCAGGAGCGTACCAGCTTAATGGCATTGGAGACCACGGTTGGCCAATAGAAGCCCTGCTGAAACGTGTTTCCGATGAGGGTTCAAAGCATCATGTGATGACCACAAGCCCCCGAGTGTAGATCTCTGAGTAGATTCCATCCTTCCTCGATTGTGATATAGTGCTACAGGATGCCGGTCAGGCTTCGTCGATAAAGCTCCTTGTCACTACCGTATATCACAAAGGTCTTGGCTCGGTGAGCAATCCGTCGAGCCTTGGTCTTATCCAAAGGGAGCTCCCCTCGAATGAGACAGCCGAGGTACGGAATGCGCCAGTCGGGCTTGAGGTCGGCTGGTGTTGGTGAGCCTTCCGTCTGCATGACGTCAATCTTGGTCGAGGGGGCCTCTTCTTAGGTAGAGGGTCGAGCGGCTAACCGTCGACCCCCTCAGTCGTACCGAGGTCAACAGAAGGTTTGTAAAGGTCCCTTGAGAAAACATCAGGTGGAACCATGGTTCGATTGGACATGATTTTCACAAGTTCGTCGGCAGCCTCATTGTATCTTCGCGCAACATGGTTGAGCTCGAGGCCATAAAACTTGTCCTCAAGGCGTCGCACCTCCCTATAGTAGGCTTCCATCTTAGGATCATGGCAGCTCGAGTCTTTCATGACCTGGTCAATAATGAGCTGTGAATCACCACAAATGTCGAGGTGTCAAACTCTGAGCTCGATAGCGATGCATAAGCCGTTAATGAGGGCTTCATACTCAGCTACATAGTTAGAGGCAGCGAAGTGGAGTCGGATTACGTAGCGCATGTGAACTCCGAGGGGCGAGATGAAGAGCAAGCCCGTGCCCGCTTCTATTTTCATCAAACCCGTCGAAGTACATGGTCCACAGCTCGGCCTGAATCTGAGCAGGAGACAGTTAGGTATCGGTCCACTCCGCCAGAAAATCTGCCAACACTTGGGATTTGATTGCTTTACGCGGCGCATAAGAGAGGGTCTCGCCCATGAGCTCGATCGCCCACTTGGCTATCCTTCCTGAGGCCTCCTAGTTCTGGACTATCTCCCCCAGAGGGAAAGAAGAGACCACAGTCACTGGGTGGCCCTCAAAGTAGTGTTGAAGCTTGCACCTTGTCAATACGAGGGTGTATAACAGCTTCTGGATTTTTGGATAGTGAACCTTGGTCTCCAAGAGTACCTCACTGATGAAGTAGACTAGTCTCTGAATGGGTAGAGCGTGTACTTCCTCCGTCCTCTCGACGATTATGGTCACGCTGACCACTTGTGTCGTCGTGGCGACGTAAATCAAGAGGGGTTCACCTGTGGTCAGAGGGATGAGGATAGGTGAGTTGGACAACATCGCCTTGAGTTTGGTAAGAGCTTCCTCGGCCTCGAGGGTCCACGAGAAGTGCTCTGATTTATTCAGGAGACGATACAGATGGAGCACTTTCTCACCGAGGCGCGAGATAAAGCGACTAAGGGCCGCAAGGCAGCCCGTGACCTTATGTACACCCTTCAGATCTCGGATGGGACCCATTTTGGTGATCGCAGAGATTTTCTCCAGTTTGGCCTCGATGCCACGCTCGAAAATGATGAACCCCAAGAGCATCCCTCGAGGAACGCCGAAGATGCACTTCTCAGGGTTGAGCTTAATATTCTTCGCTTTAAGGCACTTGAACGCGATATCGAGATCGTCAACCAGGTTGCTGACCTTCTTGGATTTGACCACGATGTTATCTACGTAGGCCTCGATGGTTGGCCCGATGTGTTCCCCAAAAATGTGTTGCATGCATCGCTAGTACGTAGCCCCCGCATTCTGGAGACCGAAGGGCATAGTAATGTAGCAATACATGCAAAACGGGGTGATGAAAGAAGTCACGAGCTGGTTAGACTCCTTCATTTTAATCTGGTGGTAGCCGGAATATGCATCTAGAAATGACAGGGTTTCACATCCCGCAGTGGAATCAATGATTTGATCAATGCGTGGCAAAGGAAAGGGAACTTTTGGACATGCTTTATTTAAACTAGTATAATCTACACACATCTTCTATTTCCCACTCTTTTTATTAACTAATACAGGATTAGCCAACCACTCGGGATGATGAACCTCCTTGATGAATCCGGCCTCCAAAAGCTTGTGAATCTCCTCGCCGATGACCTTACGCTTCTCTTCGTTGAAGCGGCACAAACATTGCTTCACCGGTTTGGAGCCGGCCCAGATCTCCAAGGCATGCTCGATGACATCCCTACGTATGCCCGGCATATTTGAGGGACTCCACACGAATATGTCGACATTCACGCGGAGAAAGTCGACGAGCACTGCTTCCTATTTGGGGTCAAGGGTGGCACTGACTTTCAACGTCCTCCTGTCCGAGCTGGTGGGGCCGAGAGTTACGAGCTTGACGTCCTCCGCGGGCTCAAAGTTGTTGGCGTGGCGCTTGGGGTTGGGGATCTCCTTGGCAAAACCATCGAGGTCTGTAGCCAAGGTTACCGACTCTATGATGGCCTCTCCGTGCTCCACGCGCTCCACGTCGCACTCATAGGCGTGCTCGTAGGAGGGCCCAATGGTGATGACACCCTTAGGGCCCGGCATCTTGAGCTGGAGGTAGGTGTAGTTGGGGACTGCCATGAATTTGGCGTAGCAGGGTCGCCCAAGGATGGCATGGTAGGTCCCGTGGAACCCGACTACCTCGAAAGTAAGGGTCTCCTTCCTGAAGTTCGAGGGGGTTGGAGCTGCGTTCTCTTGACCCCTAGGAGGTCGAGGGTCTGTGTGTAGATAATGTTGAGGCTGCTACCTCCATCCATGAGTACCTTAGTGAGGCGCATGTTGGCGATGATGGGATCGACGATGAGCGGGTAGACCCTAGGATTGGGGACGTAGGCTGGGTGGTCATCACGGTCGAACGTGATGGCGGTCTCAGACCAGTCAAGGAAGAGGGAGGTTGCGAGTTGCACGGAGAAGATCTCTCGGCGCTCGTGCTTTCGCTGGCGTGAGGAGAGGCGCGTCGAGGGTCCCTCGTAGATCAAAAAGCAATTGTGGATCTCGGGAAATCCCTCGTCCTTGTCATCGTCCTTCTTCTTGGGGTCCTCCTTCTTGTCATCCTTCTTGATGCCCAAGCTTTTGAAGTATCTCTGAAGCATGTGGTAGTCCTCGAGGTTGTGGTTGGTGGGTCCCTTGTGGTAGGGACACGGCTCCTTGAGCATCTTGTCGAAGATGCCCCCGCTAGGGGGGCCTCGAGGCTTTTTACGGTCAGCGGCGGCGGCAAGGTCGTCCGTCGCGGCTTCACGCTTGCCCTGCTGATTCTTTTTCTTCTTCCTGTTGTTCCTCTTGGTGCCCCAGTTGGAGTTCTCGGGATCTTCATCCTTGCTCTTCCCCTTGTCCTGGTCACCACCAAAGATGGCATGAACTGCCTCCTTATCGGCGGCGTAGTTGGTGACAATGTCCATCAGCTCGTTGGCGGTGGTGGGGGTGTTGCATCCCAACTCTCGAACCAACTCCTTACAGGTGGTTCCAGAGAGGAAAGTCATGATGACATCGGAGTCGGTGATGTTGGGAAGCTCAATGCGTTGTTTGGAGAAACGCCAGATATAGTCATGGAGGGACTCGCCCGGCTTCTGCTTACAGCTCTTGAGGTCCCAAGAGTTGCTGGGGCGCACATAAGTCCCCTTAAAGTTTCCCTCAAACACCTTTTCCAGATCGTTCCAATTGTGGATCTGTCGAGGTGGGAGGTCCTTAAGCCATGCTCGGACGGTGTCTGATAGGAATAGGGAAAGCTATCGGATGACTCAGTCGTCGGTGGCCCCCTAACTGACAAGCCAAGCGGAAATCAGCGAGCCAAAATTCAGGTTTGGTCTCGCCACTATACTTGGTGAGAGTCGTTGGGGGGCGAAACCGGATCGGAAGCTAGATCCTATGAATGGTCTTGCTGAAGACTCGAGGGCCCGGCAGCTCA
Source organism: Saccharum hybrid cultivar R570 (assembly GCA_038087645.1). NCBI lineage: Eukaryota > Viridiplantae > Streptophyta > Magnoliopsida > Poales > Poaceae > Saccharum > Saccharum hybrid cultivar. The sequence goes on from JAQSUU010000810.1 coordinate 2,584,552, forward strand.
AGGGATGGACTGCGATCCTCCGTGCTATCGTAACGCTCGCCTCTGTGCTCGTGGTAGCCTCGAGATGCGCCGTCACCGCTTCTGCACTTGCGGCGTTCGTTGATGTCATAATGGGCGTCTCGAGGCTCGTAGTTGTCGACGACGTGCTCATGGATAGAGGCTGCCTTGTTCCCTTACGGTGCGAGCTCGGGATGAACCGAGGCTTCTTTCTCGTGTCGGGAGGGCTCTGCAGGTTGCTCCGAGGCAAGACCGTGGCGCCTTGAGGCAGAACTCTCGCCCTACTACATGGTCGTAGTCTCGAGGAACCTCGAATCTCATCGTGGGCCCATCGAGCCTCGGGCGTAGATGGCTCAAGCATGTTGCGGAGAAGCATGGCGGCAGCGACGATGTTCTAGTGGCTCGATTGAAGACTGGGGGTTCACCCGCTCGGTCCTTGATGATGCGACGATTGACGTAGTGAGCTCTCTCTCGAGCCCCTCCGCCACGTGCATGCGCCGCACGCTCCCGCTTGAGGGTCTGCTGAAGCAGACGTAAGCGCTCTCTTTTCTCGTCAAGCTTGGTCTGCAACTCTTGAATCTGCACGAGTTGTGCCCCCTGGTCTGCTTCTAGGAGTTGGGCTTCGTTCCGTGCACCAGAGTGCGTGGCATGAGGTGGTGTGGCATTCCCTCCTCCAACAGCCGCCTCTGCTTCGGAATCTGACGTGATGATCCCATCGATATGGAAGCATTCGCGAGTTGGATCGTAGCTGTCATCAGTAGAGTCAGAGTTAGGGCACCAAAGTAATAGTACGATAGATGTATATGAGGTCATCGATCCATGGAGTCGTAGTGGTGGGAGGCGATCACACGGGGCTCCGTACTAGGGGTCTCCGTAGAGTCCTGGTACTCAGAAGCTGGCGTGGATGCCACGAGGTCGAGGGCGGAACGTAGATGGTGCCCAGAGAGCTCCTCGTAAGCACCCATGTTGGTGCTCACGGAGGAAGCATACCCCTGGGTAGCCATGTTTAGCCCATATGGGAATGTCCACAATGGTATTATCCCTGCCGCTAGGGAAACCGATCCTGATCCAGCTGGAGGCAGCGCCATGCCAGATGGTGGGATGACGGGATGCCCTGCCGGCATCTTATCCGTAGCCAAGCTCCTCCTACGCAGGCCCTCATTGAGAGACTCTGTGTCAGCATCTAGCTGAGGAGCGCTGGAACTAGGCACACCGTTACCCTCCACGAGGCGATGATGGTAGCTACGCTGACCACGCCACTGCCTGGCTGTACGAGCCCAGCGTGAACGGTGGTAGCGGCGCAGCACTCCCCCAGGCTGGGAGAGCTCATGGTCGTGGTCAGTTGGGTGCCTGGGCGGGAGGAGGACCATGTCGTAGCCATAGCCAAGGGCATGAACTACAAGCTCCCAAACCAAATCACCGTGGCCAACGAAAGTGAACATTCGGGGTCAGCCATCCGGAAAAATGGCAGGAAAGCGATGTTGACATGCAGTGTCCCCCTACCTAGCGCGCCAACTGTCGATGTTCGGACCCGGGAGGACCCTAGACCGACGAGTGAATTTGTGATGCGTGCTCCCTAATCCGGATGGTGGTGCAAAGAGAATACGCGGGGGTTTATCCTAGTTCGGGCAAAGAAGACCCTACGTCCAGCGGGGGGAGAGTATTGTATTTCCTTGCACCGAGGTGCTTGTGTAGGGGTTACAAGATTTGAGAGAGGGAGCCGATCCCAAGTCCCAAGAGAAGAGTAAAAATGGAGTGGTTCTTGAGATGCTGATCTCGGAAGTGGAGAAAACGTTTGTCTTGTTCTCCTCAAGGGGGAGCCCTTTGGCTCCTCTTTTATAGGCTCAAGCGGAGGCCGAGGGGTACAAAAAAACTCTAGGTCAATGTCTTGGAGAAAAGGTTCGGCGGGTACTGTAGAGGTTGCTGTAGCGACGTGCCCTAGTAATGGTCGGCCATCCCCGGGGTGTCACGGTGATGTTGATGACGGGATGGTGAAACATTCTAGGAGCTGTGGCGAGCGTGCGATTCCCTGTAGTCAACGTGCGGGCATTGCTCCTTTGTTGACTAGCGGTGGTCGAGGCTCAGTCGGGGCATAGTGGAGAGGGTCGACGAGAAACGGATAATGCCGAACCCCAGAAAACCCAGGGTATGACGGTTGTTGTCTTGTGCCTCGAGGGGGGATCGGAGGTAGAGCAGTGCCCGACGTGGCGTGTATAGTGCAGCCTTTTACCGTTCATTCCGGGATGGTCAGTAAAAGGTAGGATTAGACGTTGGAACTGTTACCACGATGGTGGTGTTGTAGTCACGTACGTGGAAATGGTCGCATTAAATGTCTTGTCAGCGAGTAGGTGGATGAGGGGGGTCGACTGACTCGACCCCGGGTCGTGCGAGTCGGAGATTTTTCTGGGGTCGAGGCTTCCCGTCGAGCGGGCCTCGTGTGAGTCGGAACGCAGTCGAGGGTGCCCCGTCTTCACAAGTATGCTGGATTGGTTCGCCATATCCGTGTAGGTGGAGCCTTGATTCGATTTTTAGGAGGTTTCAAGGCGCAGATTCTCGAGGGTTTGCTTCTTTTAATCGTTAGTTTTGGGTACCCCTAATTCAGATACCCGACATTAATATTGATGATAATATGACAATATCCTGTTAAGCTTGTATCAAATTAAAAAATAACCTTGATAATTTTTCTCTATCCGTGCATAAACGCATAAATAATTAGATGTAAATATATCATAACTTTAATTTCATACGTTCCTTATATTGGTACAACTAAATATCGAGTTCTGTGACTTTTTTTGAAGAACCATAAAATCAGTAGTTCTAATATCTGATTAAAGTCAGTAAGGAGTTAGATATTGGCATGCCAAGAATTATGTGTTCACTACTAATTATGAGACCTCTCTCGATTTTCCACGTAGCGGCTCTTGTCGGGAATTGCAGGGATATATTTGGCTCTGTTCGCTTCAGCTTATCAGCCAAAATTAGTCAGCCATAGAACAGTGATTTTCTCTCACAATAAATTAGCATTAGCATCAGCATCAGCATCAGCCAAAAAAAACAGCTAGCCGAACAGTTCTAACCAAAACTACACTAACAATAACTTGAGGAGTGAAAATCTTTATTTCTCATGAAAAGACCAGTTAATGATTGGAAGATCCATGTCGTATTTATTATTTATTTTTGATGTAAAAGAAAACCCCGGAGTTGACGAACAAACGGAGAAGAAAAATTGAAACAAGCGTACAAGGTACAACTGCAGAGGAACTGCAGAAAACGGCTAAATAAAAAAAACATGCAGCCAAACAAAACAGACCAAAAAGTGGGGAAACAATGACGGAATTGGGAACTGAGGAACGGAAACGAAATGTTGATTTATAAAAGCTTGAAACGTGTGGGGAAAAAAAGGAAGCAACATATCATGGGTAGCATGCATATGCACACGACGCATAATTGTGAGATTGGCACTTATACCTATGAAATAATTAGACCTTGGCGAAGTCACCATCCCTGCAGGCGCCAACGTCGATGGTCATCGACCGGTCCTTCCCCTGCTTCAGTGATGAAACCACCCTACAGCAGTTCCTCCTCGGCGACTGCACAGCACACACAGGCCATAACCTCACCGATCGTGTCAGCACCTCGCCGTAGGTGTTTGTCACGCAGTGCAGCAGTAATATACTATACTGTTATTGTATTAGCCAACTTAACGAACCAAACGTTGTCGCGCCAACGGGAATCAGCGAAGTAGGCACTGTTAAAATGCACACACGTACCCTCTTCCAGAGGTGGGGGGATCGTGTTTCTTGAGCACGACGATGCTGTCGAGCAGCGTGGCGGGGTCGGCAATGCGCCACCCGCAGCCAAGGTGCTTCACCTGGTGCCGCTTGTACTCCGTCGCGGCCACGTTCCGACGCCGATCCATCCACCTCCCGCGCATGTAGCACACATGTGGCTTCTGGCACGGCTTCCGCGCCACGGGCCACATGTTGAACGAGTAGGCTGCAGCGTGGATTTATACGACAGGGTCAATCGATTAATTAGTTGGACTCAAACTGTAACAGGAAGCCGATTCGAGTTTGAAAAACGTCGGTACGTGGCAGCAACGTACGTTGCAAGGCCTTTGGAGCTTGGAGCTGGAAACGGATTCGATGATAGGAGAAACATGTGGGCGGAGAAGTCTAATCGAAAGGAAGATGAGTCGGACATGGAAACGGAAAAAAAAAATCAGCAACGGTAGGTTGGACGAAAGATTTTGCGCAAGAAATTTTGTCTCTTTAGAATTAGGGATAGAAGTGCGAGACTAGATGGGTTATTCGCTGATCCATTCGGCCCATTACTGAGCTCAATCCTGCAAAAATCGAGGTCCATCCGTATGGACTTTTGGCAGATGTTCAGCCCAGTTAAATAGGCTATAGAGGCCCGATTTTACATTTGTATTAGTTCTTCATTTCTGTGTTGCTTCTTTGCTTATTTTTTTCTCGTCGAGTTATCCAATTTTGTCCCATCGCTACTTTGGTGAATCTCCTGGCTATATTTCATCTGCCCGTGATGGAATATATATGAGTCGCAGAGGTTCATCGATATTCGCTACTAATAACAAGGTGTTGTTTGGTTCGACCGTTTATCGGTGTCATCGGTGTTATCCGTCGACCAATCGTGTTAGTTTCTACTATATTTGTTTGATATATACGATATAATCTGGTGGACAACGAAGCACCTCTAGAAATCTCGTATTGTTCGACTGATGGTTTCTGCAGCTGATAAGCCGGCTGAAACTGATTTACTGTGAGAAAAAACACTGTTCCGTAACTGAAAAGTTAGGCTCACAGGGCAATAACAGATGGCGGGAAAGATTTAGACATCCAACTGCTCAATCAAACAAAACAAGTAATCAAAGCTTCCTTTCCCATTACTGCCAATATTATATATTTCCTTTACGTGGCCGTTAGTTTATGGAACCAAACAGTAATGGGAAAAGACCCACGACAGATCATCCGAACGTTATTATGAAGTAAATAAAAGTAAAACCCCCCGGCTCGGTTGATCAATCATCCCATCAATCAATTTCAATGGAGTCCAGCTCAATCATATCTTCTCCTCGTCCTCGAATGAAATGTTTTCGACGGTGCCACCACAGATCGATCGAGAAAGTCCCGCCAACAGGATTGATCATCTCGTCCTGATATTTCGACGAAAGCAGACGAATATGTTGTGGCAAAGCGATGGGTGACGCCCCGCAGATAATGAGCAGTATTGCAGAGTAATGTCATGATTGCGACCGCGATTGCTAGGAAACTCAGGGCGGCGTCTCGATGAATCGAACTAGCGCGACTTTGCGCGTCCGTAGATCATCTCGATGGGGTTTAGGGTCAGACTTTGCGCTAACTACGATATGTTATTGCGGCCTTGCGGGTCAGACGTTGCCTTCCACATTCCACCCACAAGTCTACGCGCTTGAAGGTGCATGCCGCCGTGTATGTGACCACCTAGCAAGCCGGCCGGCGAAGCCGTACCTGGACTGCACTCCACCTAGACAAGTGCATCCGGCCACTTGTTGCTACTTGTATTAGACTAGTTTCGGTGTGGTTTCATAAAGAGTTTTATGACAATTAAATTAGTTGATTTAACATGGTATAAATGAAAAAAAAGATGTAATGAGAGTTTTATGAGATGAAATAACTTTCATGAGAATTAAAGTTATCTGTATTTTCAACACAAACTAAATAGTCTTAGAAGTGGAACATGAAACAACAACTACGACTGGCGTTAATAATCCCTCCGTTACAAAGTGCATGATGTGATGTTTTATATATTACTTTATTTGTTCGTCTCAAAACAAATGAGCACTTGCATTTCAAGGAAACAATCATCTCATGTTTGACTCTGTTTATATGGTGTTAAAAATAGTATTAAGATTCTATCTTTAAGTAAGCTTACTAGAAAAATATATGTCATGCTTAATATATTGGTGTTTATTTATCATAAAGATTAGTATTTTTATATAATTGATCAAACTTAAAATTTGTTTCTTTTGAACTGCGAGATACGTGTACTTATTTTATTTGGAACACAACAAGTAGTAGTTTTTAAGTTAACAACGTTCTAGAAAAGAATAGCGACACGTACAACACTTGGTTTAATTAATTAAATTCAGCGCTAAATAGACATTTGTTTGCTGTTAGAATAGAGGATGTACCGAATCAATGGTCATAGAAACTATTTAAGATTTACGACTGTACCTAAATAAAACACATTAACTATACGGCAATAACAATGCCGTGCAGGCACCGGCCGACGCAAGACGGCCATTGGAAGCAACGCGCCCAGTACTTCAATGTTTGAAAACGAAACTTCTGATATGTTGATTCTTTGAATTTTACACGCTGATGAGTGCAAGCAACGATAATTGGCATGTGGCGACCGCACGCGTTGGACGGATTCATGCAACACGCGGGGTCCAGATTTTCACATGAATTTCATAGCGCTTTGTAGTGCATGTACGGCAAGGCTACAAGATAGCGATTGCCTTGTTATTTTAATCTAGAGATAGAGTAAAAATATAGTATAAACAAGGCACAAAACAGTCTATGTATATTAAAAATCAGGAGGAAATAGAAAAGTGCAACCCTCGAAGAATAATTAACTTAGGCCCCGTTCACTTCCCAAAATATTTTCTTTGTCATCCGTCACATCGAATCTTTAGACGCATGCATGGAGCATTAAATGTAGGTAAAAAAATAACTAATTGTACAGTTTGTCTGTAAAGGTCGAGATGAATCTTTTGAGCCTAATTAATTCATGGTTGGATAAATTTTGTCAAATAACAACGAAAGTGCTACAGAAATATTTCTCCCAAATATTTCGGATCTGAACACAGCCTTAGCGACTCAAAAAGGACAATCAAGATAGACTTGTTTGGATCAGGTAAGACTAATAGTTAGGCTAATCTCAGTGGGAGTTTCACATGAGTTTCATCTGCATTAAATAAGTTGTCATCTAGGTATTTTTGATGATATGACAGTGTATTTAAAAAGATAAACATGATTACCAACTATCTATGAGTTATAAAATTAAATGAATATGAAATGAATGAAACTTTGCATTGAGAGTGGATGTTTCATCCAAATTTCATTGTCTTGGAAACAATATTATGAAACTATCTACTGAGACTCGTCTTAGATAAAACTAAAAGTTAGTTTTCTAACTATTAGCCCATGCATGTTTAGATCTCCGGCTAATAGGTGCACATTAGCCTTTATTAGCTAGTTGTGCAGGTCAAAGGACCAACAACTAGTTAAGGACTAACAGCTCTTGTGTTTGAATAGATTAAATTTAATTTTGAACTACTAGTTTTTACTTTCTCCATTCTTACATGTCACGTTAGGTTTGTTCTAAGTCGAACATTACTATCTTTGACCATCCATTTCGAAAAATCTTTATAGTTTGACAACCTATGAATTATATATAGTATGAAAGTATTGTTATAGAGAATCTAAAAACATAAATCTTATGTCATGAACCTATATACAATTTCTTGAAAATTGATGGTCAAAGATGTAAATGTTTGACCTGGGACAAACCTAATACGATATGCAAATAAAAATGGAAGGAGCAGCTCATGTTGGTTGTTATAGACAGTTGTGTTTGTTCATTGGTGCTATTGAGTTGCTACTTATAACGTTTTTTTGGCTAAGTTGGTGTTAACTGGGTCTTCTTGCAGTTGAGGTCTTGGGTCGTTTCCACGATTCCACCAAGTTGACACAAGTTGTATAGCGAAGCTGTTAGTGTGTTCGGTAGTTTGAAGTTGAGTTGTACGATATGAGTGGCGCACTGTCTAGTCGTATGATTTTTTTGGCTTAGTTTTCATAAAAAAAAAACTAGACCACCTCTTTGTCTCTTTATGTTCTTTGTCTAACAAAAAACAGGGCAAAACTTTTGCCCACCTTAAGAAAAAAAAACTATTAGCTGATGAGATCCAAATAGGCTTTAGGCCGCAGTACATAAACCTTGCTAGTTTCGCGCCAAGATGGTTCTGACAACTTCTATTCCGAATTGCCAAAATGCTAGTTTCGCGCCGACTTTTTTTATATTGTTTCGCTGATTTTATAGTTTCTTTGAGGGGAGAGAGAACAAGAGCTTATATGAGTCTGGTTGGTTCCTGTCCTTTCTTCTCCTCATTTCTTCCTTCTCCCTCTTTTTCTTATTTTTCTCTTTCATAAAAATGGAGAAAGGGCTCAATTGTCAGGACTCAGGAGGCGGTAGAGGATGCTTGAGCCCCGACGGCTCCACCGCTGAATCCACCTTGAGTACGGTAACTAAAACGCTTTATGGGCTTGTGTTTGGGGGACTCGCCCAAAGGCCTGCTCAGGTTTCGCCGGTGGCAACAATTAACAATGACTGTCTTTGTCCTGTGTTGTGCCTAAACTATGTAAGCGCGTAAGTCTGGTTGCTCACAAAAAGTGCCTAATGTACTTTGTACACGAAACAAGCAGCTAAGGCTGACGTTTTTTTTTCCGGAGGTTAGCATTAGTTTCAAACGATGGAACCAGATCGGTGGAGGCATGCAGAATGTCAGCAACCCCGCAAGGATGTTAAACCAAACAGTGGGTTCAGGAACACAAACTGCAGTACGTAGCAGGTTTATTAAAACGACAGTAGGACACACCGTTACCATAGCATACAAACAGCACTGACTATTGTTACTGTATCTTCTGAAGGAGAGGCGCGCGCGCATGGCACAGGCAAAGACATCCACCGGTTGGGCAGTGGTGGTGGCAGAGACGACGACGACATCTACTGGTTCGCCTCCTCCACAAGGGCAGTCTTGTCCTTGTGGATGAAGAAGGCGTAGAAGCCTCCGGCGATGGTGGCGAACGCCATCGCCCACACCAGGAGCGCCACCGGCGCCGGCATGATGGCAGCCACCTTCTGCGAGAACATGACGGTGAGCAGCGTGGTCAGCGCCCAGACACAGGCCTTGAGCCACCCGCGGCGAGGTGAGTCCCGCGGCGTCATCTCGAACAGGCGGAGGCACAGGAACAGCAGCACCAGGTCCGCGTACGACCCCGCCACGAATGCTATCGACCCGACGTCGCGGTCGGAGCGGTAGATCGCCATGCCCGAGTTGAAGGTCAGGAACCCGAAACCGAGCGCTGTTAGCCATGAGAATCCGCCGCCGTCTCCTCCTCCGTCGTTGTTCATACTCCTATTGTCTCGGTTTCTCGATTCCTCGTCGTCCAAAAGCGGAAGCTTCTTTGGGGACACGGAAGACATAATAACCGTGGCACCGCCAGAATGTAATATCTGCACACGTTCAAGCCTTCTTCAGTTCAGTAACACAGGGGATATGAACTGGCCGGAACTTGGATTGCGTGTACAACCGGCCTCTACGGCACCGTCGTGTTGAATCATCAAGTCCTTGAAGATGGCATGAATACTATACGTAGAAATTTAAAAATTGAGTTACAGAGATTAAAAAAGATAACGAACAACCAGATTTCGAACAAGATTTTCTATCTATGTATATATAAAAAAGGCAACAATAAACCATTTCAACGAAAAGAAATCATTGACGAGATGTAGAGTCATGGGTGCATGGCCCTCCTATATGCATCTCCTCTAATCGGTGTAGATGCATGAAATTATTATGCTTGCTTTGTATAAATAATTATACTCGTATATTGCAAGGCACGCAGAAGGCCTTCACGGCGAGGCGTCAGTTACCGTGGAGAAGGCCGAGCTCTGTGTCTCTTTGCTGTCGTTTCGGCCTGACCGTTTAAGGCCGGCCTCTTGGGCTACGCCAGAAGCGCGCAGGCTATATTCAGGAAGAAACACGGTCCAGGAGCATTGGAGGGGCGTGATGGTAGAGTAAGTATTGTTGGGTCCGTCTGGCTTTTCCCGTTCGAACTCGACCCAACCCAACACTTGATCAGGTGGTGAGATGGGACAAATAGACTGTAGTCACGACTGACGCGAGGGGGGCATGGGCTGATAGAGAGACACCTCCAGAGGCCGTCAGGAGGAGGAGAGCCAGAGGCCAGACACCGCCAGAGTTGTTGGCGGAGCCTTCAAAATCAGACGATGAAAGCGGCACCAGCACCACCGCGCCAGCGTCAGGGAGTAAGGCGAACAGCGTCATCAAGGCCGGCGAGGTCGCAGGGAGGCACACCATCTCTAAAGCACGCACCATTAGCGACGCCGCTAATGTCTTGCTCGGCCGCGCCATCGGCGCCCTCAAGGCCGCTAATAATGTCCTCGAGTGCCTTCGCCGCCGACTTGCTAGGACGAGCAGGTGCCACCCTTTTTTTTTTTAAGAAAGACGCTACCTTGGCGTAGCCTCTCGGAGACCAGGCGCGGTGCGGGGGTTGGAACCCCGCCGGCTGCTTCCCACCCTCGGCAGCAAGCCACTAGGGCACAGGCCCGCGTCACGTCGAGGGGAGCGCATCTCCGCCCGAGCCTCGTCAAGCATGGCGCTGTCTCAAGCTCGACACCTCGGACAGTTGGGGAAATTTGTCTTTTATTCACCAAGAGTACAGTACTCTAATAAATCTTGCACCGGTTCTTTTTCATGGGCAGCCGAGCCGAGCGGTGGAGTCGATGACGATGATGCATCGCTCTCAAGTGTCAACAGGACAACCATGCTCGGCTCGTGCATACGCCGAGGCCGTGCTTAGAGCAAGGCTAATACAGCCGGCTGCTGGCAGCTAATCTATCAGCTTACTCGTATAATAGTTAGCCGGTTTACAGCGTACAACTTTTTGGTTCCGGTGTATAAGCAGGTCGTAAGCTTACGGCCCATTTTTTCTCTCCCCTCACTTTTCTCGTGTATACAGCCCACTTATTATACCTGCTCTTAACAAATCGGTTGCTCATTTCCATCCTAGCAATTAATTGTTTCACGTTTCCTTGGTGTAAAGTTTGCGTAACTACAAAAAAAAAATGATATGTTTTGTTGCGATTTGTAACTATGGGTGTGACAGCACCGTACCGCAGGTCCGCAGTAGAGATAAGTATGTCAAATAACGACCGTTATTTGTTCTTGTCAAAGTTTTAGTAACTTCTACGCCCTGTTCGGTTGGACTTATCAGTAGAATCAGCAGCCATCCAACAGTGTTTTTCTCTCACAACAAACCAGCGAACAGTGTTTTCAGCATAATAAACCAGCGAAACGAACAGGTTATTTGGTTCTTGCATCCTAGGACCCCAGGGTTAATGGCCATGTTCTGCAAGTCATGTTTTGGCTTGTTTCAGCTTGTTTCAGCTTATTCTCTCACAAAACCGAATCAGCCGAAACCAGCCGGCTTTTCCACCAGCCGAACCAGCCCAATGGATAACCCATGACTACTGATGCAAGTAGTTTTTAGACAGCTCCATCAATCGACTTTTAAGTCAGCTCTAAGCATTTTTCTCGTATCTTAGTACTCCCTCCGTCCCATACAAATCTAATGCAACTACTTTTGTAATACAAATTTTAATATAATTAGACTAATTGTTAGTTAAAGATAACAAAATTTGAATTTTAAAATACGTGCACGAGGGAGTAGGAGAGAGAGCTCTCTCTTAATCAAGAGCTAAGCTTTTATATATATTTTAAAGTTACGTGAAAGTATCAGCTTTTATATATATTTTAAAGTTACGTGAAAATATCACGTGATGCTATCAATATTAAAAGCTCTGTGCTAAAAATTAACACCATTGAAGAAATTAGCCTAGAGCTAGAAAGATACTAGTACTATTTAGCGGCAGACACATGGGACTGTGCGTAGCCGCAGCCGATGTGCTACGGCTGCAGCGGCAGCTAAGGGGTGTTCGAGGAGTTAAAAGTTTAACCTATTGTAGCACTTTCGTCTTATTTGACAAAAAGTTTATAATCTTAGACTAATTAGGCTTAATAGATTCGTCTCGTAAATTTATTCTAATCTGTACCGACATGCATGCAATTAATCTACATTGAGTAGTCCATGCATTTGAGAGAACATCGATGTGATGAGAGTTAAACTTTACCAAAGGGTGTGTTCACTTCGCGAAAAGTAGCTGAAAAGTTACTGTAACATCTTTCGTTGTTATTTGACAAAATTTGTCCAATTATGGACTAACTAGGTTCAAAAGATTCGTCCCGACATTTACAGACAAAGTATGTAATTAGTTATCTTTTTTACCTACATTTAATGTTCCATGCATGCATCGAAAGATTCGATGTGATGAGTGAAAAATGAAATATTTTGGATTGGCATGGGAGGTGAAAAGGCCAAAATAAAACCAAACAGGCCCTAAAGCTGCAGACACATGATACTGTGCATAGCCTCTGTGCTGCGGCTGCGGCTGCAGCTAAAACTGCAGAAGCATGGTATTGTGCCTATCCGCAGCTGAGATTCGAACCACACATACTGCGAGGAGCTAGGAGCATGGAGGAAAACAGCAGGCATGCATGCAGCAACACCAAATATCTACCTAGCACCTTGCATAAGACCTTTTCCGCGGACCATTTTGTAGGCGAAGGCCGAAGGGTTACACAAAATTTTTTTGACTCAGGATCTCCAAGTTAGGAAAAGATTGAACCTAGTATATCACAGATCAGATCTTGGACCAATAGTTGCTACAGTACAGCCCAGGGCAGAGATAACAAATGTCTAATCAAAATAAAGAGAAGCAGCAACGAGAGAGAAAGCAAACAAGAACTATATGTAAGGAGATTGGGAGGAGATGAAAGAAAGCGTGCATTGTTGTGTTGTGTTATCCAGTAAGGCTGTGTTCAGATCCGAAATATTTATATCTCTGAATATATTTATTCTGAATCTTTGGACGGGCCAAAATATTTTCCATGCAATAGAAAATTTTAAAAACAAGGCTGTGTTCAGATCCGAAATAGTTATAGACACGGGCGAGAAAGAAGAAACGTGCGGAGGGAAGTGTGAACCTAAGTTATAGACACGGGCGAGAAAGAAGAAACATGCGGAGGGAAGTGTGGGGGCGGGGGGGATGCGGGTTACCTTATGTACTGCCGATGGGGAGGAGGCGAACCTTGGGAGATCGGAGGAGATCGGCGTAGCCAACGCTTATAACGTCGAACAAAACGCGTAAAGGGAACGGAGATTGGGAGCCTGCTCAGCGCAGCCTGTTCCCCTGTTGTCGTTACACCTTTTTACAAGTTTATTAATAACGTGAGCTGGAAGCTTATAAATCTATTTTTAAAGCTCATAAACCTAAGTTGCGTTTCTTGACAAATTTAAGAGTCTCTCGTACATTTGACTCAATATAAAAATTACTTTTTTATCTATCCTATTCATTATCATACTCGATTCGTTCCAAAATAAATGTGTACATTTGTAATAATTTATACCATAACAAATGCGTTTTTTTATCATGAACCATCTAGTTTTACTATTCTTTTAAATTCTAATTATTATTTGTTCAAACAACTTTTAATACAAATAATTTCATAACAGTGGATTGCTGCAGCGTGTATTGGTGGCTTGTTGCAGAGCCTCGGGTTCATTTTGAACCACCACCGCCCACCGCTTAAAGGGTGCGCGCACCGGTCGGTGACGTTACCCTTCCGAGTTCCGAATGCAGAAGCAGTCGTACTTTTTGTCAGCGATTTGTCTGAGCCTCCAAGACGGACAGGTGGTCATTACTAGTACGGCCTTGTTCATTTCCCGTGATAACCCAAAATATTTCCTCTTCCACCAATTACATCAAATCTTTCGACGCATGCATAGAGCATTAAATATAGGTAAAAAAGATAACTAATTGCATAGTTTGTCTGTAAATGTCGGGACGAATCTTTTGAGCCTAGTTAGTCCATAATTGGATAAATTTTGCCAAATAACAACGGAAGATGCTACAGTAACTTTTCACCTACTTTTCGCGAAGTGAACATACCTCCGTCTAAAAACAACGCAATTATACTGAAATTACGTAAATACGGCCTACAAACGTCTGACATTTGGGCAGGGCCGATGCCGGAGTACACAGCCAAGAGCCGCTCTGATTTATTTAATGATGACTATGCGGGAGAGGAGAGTTCGAGATTCCGAGAGGACTCGAGAGATGTCCGTGAGAAGCAATGGATTTTTGACGGCCGTATTGTATTTTTTATGGGTGGGTCCCACCTGACCTGGACAGGGATACTACCTACGTGTGCATTTTTTTTAACAAAATTCAAAATTTTCTATTGCAGTCTTGTTTTTTTTGGCTGAGGGAGTATACGTGCTATGACAGGTCAAACCTTGTGCTATTAGTTTTGTAAAAATATATTAGCAATATTTATATCTCTAAATATATTTATTCTGAAAATAGATCCAACGATTTATTAGCTACTAATTATGTACAAAAAATATTAATATTTTTCATATACTTAGTCAAATTTGAAAATATTTAACTTTTCAAAAAGTGATAATGAGACTTTTCATAAGGTGGATGGAGTACCTTATTACTTATTAGTATCTTATTGAGTAAAAAAGAGAATAATAAAATAAGTCTTTATAAAGAACTAATGTCGTACACTTTACGATGATTTATATGTCTATATTTATACATTATTTTATATAAACATATTAAATAATTCTATTTTATTTTTAAAATTTATATGAGCCAGTAAGTTGAGTGTCCGCAGGGTATAGATGCGGGGTCAGCTGTTTGGGTGGATCTCACAGTGATGTGATTCCAATGTGTAGAATTGGGTTTGGGTTTATAACTGGGCCCACCATTTATTACTGGCTACCGATCCTCTCTCTTTCCCAGTCTGACTTTCGACGCGCAGGACAGAGAGAAAAGTATGGGAGCGGGTTCGTTGGATAGGAGCGATTTCTTCATCGAATCAAGTACACCGTGTATAGGACACGGTCCCATATGATAGATCGAACCGGCTAAAGATCGCCTACTGATTAGCCACACGGATATAACGTTATTAAATAATCACCATGTTCGCTTGTGCTTATCAGTCAGAATCAACCAGTCATTCAACAGTATTTTTCTCTCACAACAAATCAGCATTAGCATCAGCACCCGTCGCAGAAACCATCCAGCGAACAGGGTTATAGATTTGTGGGCCCCGCAACTTGGCTGTGAAACCCAGCCCAATAGGTCAGTTGGGCCAGGCCGATTTCGAGTTACTGTAGTGATCGGTTACTATAGCTTCGGTACGGTGTTTCCAGTTAGTCCTTGGTGACGCTGAAGTTTGCTCCAAGCCAACACACCAGCGAGGGTCTTGACGTTAAAAGAGGTCGCAAACAACCTGCAACGTAGCAAGAATGTAGCGTAATCGGCCAAACCGATCTAGAGACCGATAGGACCGATGTGGAGCTCGATCTCGACTGAAAGACTCCCGAACCACTCCCGGAAGGATCCGTCAGGGAGGAGCATGTAGAGGATCTCCTAGGACCAACAATGCCACCTAGGATGCTGATGAATCTCATAGAGAGACGTCACCGAACAGCATGAGAGGTTGAGAGAGGAGAATTAGGGCAAAGGGTAGTTTATATGTTGTGTTTTTGACGATTGGATAGATGGGAATTCAATCGGCCGTGATCCTCTCATATATATATATATATATATATATATATATATATATATATATATATATATATATATATATATATATATATATATATATATATATATATATAGGGGAGTGGTCTTATCCCAGTAGAAAATATCTTCAAAATGCGTTCTCCAAGTTTCCCACGTTGAAAATATACCAAAAACCGATCTGGAAACCAAATTGAGTCCGAATCCAAGACGAGTCGGTTTAGCTGACAGGGGCAGTCGGCACCTTAGGCACCCTGGCTGGGCGGCTGGAATAGGGAGTCGGCTTAGCTGACTCTGAGTGTCGGCTAAGCCGATTGGGGGGCAAACTGACCAAGCTGACTGGCTTGGCTCGCCGTCTTCTCTGTGCATCTCGCTCACTGTTTAGTCGCGTCATTTGACCTCCACTATGCCCAAGACGTTTATAACTTGTTCATGATACTTAAAACCTCCTTAGGACATTTTTTAGTGTCAACATATGCCCCCTATTTTTAGGAGAATGATGCATGAACCTGAAAACACGTAATTGAGCCAAACACAATAAAGTTGAACAGCGACGATACCCATCTCATCGGCTGCTCAGCGACTAAGGGCAATGTATATATCGGCCATTTTTGTTCTAAGGGCGATACATGTGCTATTGCTCGGAGAACACTTAGGCTTCTTGCTAAACACTTGAAAAATACTTTTTCAAGTACCTCCCATTGAATGTTCTATTGAGACGTTCACCTTGCAATGTCTCTAGCAGATAGGAATTATCGTATATAACTTTGATCACTTTATAAGAACTCTCCCAATTAAGTGACCATTTGCCAAACTAATTGATCTTCAATCCAATAGATAGTATGGTTTTCTACACCAATTCTCCTACTTGGAAGGATTTGCTCTTAACTTTCTTGTTGTATGCCCTGGCAACTCGAGATTTATCTTTTTCTATCTCTTTGAGAGCTTTTAATCTTGCATCAGTTACCTTATCGATGTTATCCATCATCAAATCATAATACACAATGGTTGATAAATCATTTTGTTTAGCAAGCCTATATGCATCTAAATTCACCTCGACAGGCAACACGGCCTCTTGACCATATACCAACTCAATAGGAGTAACTTTTGTGGCACCATGTCTTGAAATGCGATGTGCCTATAGAGCTTTAGATAAAACTTCATGCCACCTTCTTGGATTCTCCATAATTTTTTCTTGATGAGCTTGATCAAAGTCTTATTACGAGACTCAGCTTGGCCATTAGCTTGAGCATAGTATGGAGATGAATTGAGCAACTTGATCTTGTATAATTCGGCAAATTCCCTCACCTCTTTAGACACAAATGATGTCCCTTGATCTGTAGTTAATGTCTGAGGGATGCCGAATTTATGTATGATATGCTCGGTAATGAACTCAATAACCTACTTATGTGCCATATTCTTCAAAGGAACTGCCTCGGTCCACTTAGTGAAGTAATCTGTAACAAACAACACAAAGCGGTGTCCCTTGGAAGATGGAGGATAAATTTGGCCAATAAATTCTAGCCCCCACCCATGAAAAGGCAATGGCTTGATGATAGGATGAAGCATAGCAGTAGGCACCAACTGAACATTCCTAAACCTTTGGCACTCTTCACAACCTTTGTAGTATCGAAAACAATCGGCCATCATGGTAGGCCAATAAAAACCAGCTCTATGCAAAACCACTTCATCTTCGGGGCCAATTGATGCGTACCACAAATGCCTTCATGGACTTCCCCCATAGCCACTCTTGCTTGATCAGATCCTAAGCACTTTAGTAGAAAATCTTCGGCGGTTCTTCGGTAGAGCTCATCGTTATGCAACACATACTAGAAAGCACTCCGCCGAACACTTTGTCAACTTTAGCACTTGGATCATGTAGATATGCCAACAAGGGAGTCCTCCAATCACATAAATTGGCCCCAACATCACTAGAATTTTTACTGGGCCGATTTGAAAACTTCTCGGGCAAATTGGCCGGGTTGATCACAGGTGAGTCGAGGGAAGTCGGCTAAGCTGACTTGTCTAGTCGGCTTAGCCGGCTGGCTAGCATCTGTCAAGGGGTCAGCTAAGCCGACTAGAGCAGTCGACTTAGCCGACTCGTCTGTACCTGCATGGGAAAATTCCAAATCTTCATGCATCGGCTTTTCTTGAATATGAAAATTACATCCACTGACGTCATAGCCAGATGCTTGTTGAGCTAACTTGTTGGCCCTTTGATTTTCATGCCTCAAAACATGCCAAATTTAAAATTCGGCAAAAGAATCGATGATGTCAAAGCAAGCATCTAGACAAGCTCTTAGTGATCCTTCTAAACATTGAAATTCACCAGCAACTTGTTGTACCACCAGCAAGGAGTCACCATAGGCCTCAACATATTTTACTCCCATGGAACGCAGCATAATCAATCCGAATCGCAAAGCTTCATATTAAGTCTGATTATTAGTGCAATGGAAACTAAATCGGCTTGACATTTCAAATTCAACTCCACTAGGGGAAATAAGCACAATGCCAACACCTTGGCCTTCTTTGCAAACCGATCCATCAAAGTATAATTTTCAGGGAGTAAAAGTAAGATAATTGATCTCATCATCTAAATCAATACCATGCTTAATGATAAAATCAGCAAGAACTTGACCTTTCAAAGTTTTTAATGGTTCATAAGTCAAGTCATATTCAATTAATGTGTATGCCCATTTGCCTATACTTCCATGAAGAATTGGCCGATATAACATGTGTTTTATTACATCGTTGTTGGTATTTATGAATGCAACACTTGTTTAACTAGTCACCTATTAACTTCCTACACTTCTAGCTTAGCGAACTAGGTTGTCATCCCTGGTGATGGAGCCAAAAATGTTTATTGGTACTACCTAGCATTACTACCAAGTAGATGATCTATTATTTCATGTGACTAAAAGAATATAAAGATAAGAAAGAAATATTATCTGCAAGCGCACATATTAAATATACCATTGTAGCATTTTACCTAGAGTATTAGCAGGTTATCGATTTATATTTATACCACTGGGAAGGGATAGCCAAGAAATATGATTATCACTTATCACCTAAAGCCTAGCACTTGCACATGCAATCAATCTACTCAATAACAGGAATAAGTGTCACAAGTCATAAAATAAATATATAATAAATGGTGAAAGGATCAAGATGTCCAAGAGGGGGGTGAATTGGGATTTTTTCGAATTTATTGCAAGAGTTAAATCCTACTAAGCCATAATTCACCCCTAGTACCTACAAGTATTCCTAGTGATTCTACCGATAAAAGTTTTGCACCCTAAGTTCCAAACCTAGTCTAGCATGGCAATTCTAGGAAGGTAAACCAAGCAACAAAAGTAATGCGAGAAAGTGAATTGCTTGAAAGTAAAGGGTTAGGAACACGGCGATGTTTTTCTGATGTATCGGAGAGTCGCCACTCCCCACTAGTCCTCATTGGAGCACCCGCGCAAGGGTGTAGCTCCCCCTTGATCCACGCGAGGATCAAGTGCTCTCTACGGGCTGATTCTTTGACACTCTATCGCGGTGAATCGCCCACAACCGCTCACAAGATGAGTTGGGTCATCCACAAGCACCGCATGATCACCAAGCTCCCAATCACCACCAAGCCGTCTAGGTGATAGGGATCACCAAGAGTAACAAGTAAGAACTCTCACTTGACCACAACAACCCTAATGAGAAGATGGATGCACACTTGCTACTCCCTAATCACTAGTGAGGACTCTCAAACTTGAATTCTCAAGACTCAATTCTCACTAGGGCTCTTGCACTTCCTTGCACATGAAAGGAGTTTCTCAACTGACCAAATGAGCAAGAGTACCTCTAATGGTGGGGTAGAGGAAGTATTTATACTCCCCCTCAACTCCCCCAACTGTTATCTTCGAAAATAGCACTTTTCGTGACCGACAGACGCGATGACGCCCACCGACAGACGCGTCTTTCGCTCTGGAGGAACTCGTCTGTCGCCTCTGAGGAGCGTGTCTATCGCATGAAAATGGATCAAAACGTTTAACTAGCTGTTAGGGCTCGACAGATGCTGGCCAGTGTCTGTCGCCCTAGCAACGGACGCGTCTGATGCTATCAACAACTTCAGAGCATTCTAGACTGCGTCTGTTGACCACAAGACGCGTCTGACGCTCAACTCTCACTGCGTCTGTCGCTCGTATACACGTAGGGCGCGTCTGTCGCTCTTCATCCTCGCATCTGTTGCTCTCGGCAGTGAAGAGACCACGCAACAGACGCCGACATTAGCGTCTGTCGCCCTCTGTTTTTAGCGTCTGTCGCCCTTTGAAGGGCCGAAACAACTTCTGATTCAAACGCTGCTTGAATGACTTTTGTTCCAAACAATCTCAAGGCCATCCTAGAGCAACCTAGTGCTAAGTTTAACAAGTGTGCACCACACCTAACCATGAGACTCACCTAGGTCAAGCTACCCATCCATGCCCCCCTTTATAGTACGGCCAAAAGGAGAAAAATGAAAGTCCTAACGACTATTCCGAACGTAGCTCACCTCCTCGACGTCTGGAACTAACCGTCCTTAACCTTGTCGATCATCCTTTGAAAACCGAAAATGATTTCCATCGATAAGGGGCATGATCACCATATAGTCCATGATTAACATTACCATGACCTAACACTCTATTGTTTCTGCAAAACACACATTAGCCATGATAATTAACCGTTGTCATCAATCATCAAAACCCACTCTAGGGGCCTAGATGCTTTCAATCTTCCCCTTTTTGGTGATTGATGACAACCCCTTAGTATGAAGATAAGATTTGAGGTTTTCAAACATGCTTGTTTCACATAAGCAATTTTCAAAGATAACAAGAGGTTAGGATTGCTTATGTGCTTCAAGCCAACATGGCAAACTCATAAGATAAGACAAGAAATGTTAGTACACAATGACATAGCTCATAAGAGATCGAAGTAAAAATGCAGAAGCAAGACATTATGAGCTAGAAACAATCAAGTGACATGATATAATAGAGGCAAGATAACCAACATATCACTAAAGTAACTCACAGGCACATATGTCACACAATGCAAGTGTAAAGAAGTAAATATGATGCATGAAAGTAGCACACAAAAAGAATCAAACCCCTCTCACGAAGCTCCCCCCTATCTACATACTCTCTCTCTCCCCCTTTGGCATCAAGGACCAAAAACTAAGGATCGGAGGAAGGAGAAGGAGACGAGTCAGCCACAGGAGTACGGTGAGCAACAATAAACTGATCTGGGGCATCATCTAGACTGCTCTCAAGAGATGGCTATGGCTGTACTGGGGAGCCTATTGGACCCTCAGATACTAGAAGTGCAGGTGAAACAGTCCGGGTCTGCTCAGTGGTCTCAGTGGCTGATTGTGGAGGAGGTAGAGAACCGGTGTGCTGTCCCTGTGACTCTGAAGCTGTAGCGGTCTGAGTAGGGGTCACCAGGGGCACGATCTGTATGACAGGAACCAAAGGTGGATCCGTCAAAGCAATGAATGATGGGATCGACTCGGTAGTGCCCGTCCCTGTCATGCCCTCAGGAGCTGGGTCTAACTGTGTTTGCGCTGCTAACACATCTAAAACTGAGGTAGCTGCTAGAGTATAAGTCGGTGTTGGCTGCCCGGTGATCTGACTGTAGGTGGCATGGAACTGACTCGAATCGAGCATAAGCATCTGTGACTGTGTCAAAGGTGTAAACCCTATCTGAATAGGAGTGAATCCTAGAGACACAAATGACTGAGGCACCTGGTGAATAGGAGAGGTGAACAACTGTGCCTGACTACCAAGCTGAGACTGACTCTGAAGCCCACTGGGCTGTGACGCTGGAGTCATCTGAAGAAGGCTATGAGGTAGTTGAATACCTACAGCCTGAACCAACTGGGTGATCAAACCTAAGTACTATTGCTGGCTCTGCTGCTGTCTCTGTAGCTCAAGAACCTGCCTCTAGAACTCATCCTGGCGGGCCTGCACCTGTGCAAAAGTAGCGACAGTCTCTTGTCGGTCCTGCTGATGGTGTCGCTCTGCCCGCTCCTGGTTCTCTGTCAGTCTAGAGAGAATGGAAACCAGAGCAGGGTCAGTGGCTGAGCCTGAGCCGCTAGCCTCTCTATCATGTGGGCGAGGAGAACGATATGTAGGCAATGGTTGGTAGTCGTCATCTGAGCTGTCTGTGGGGTCAGAGTCTAACTCAACCTGCTCTGCCCCGGCTCCCTGGGTCTCCAACTGCTCTAACTCGGCATCTGCTAGGCCCTTCACGGTAGCATCCTGCTGTGCAGCTATCTCTGTAACCACTGGCCTGTGACTCGCTCTCACTGGTGTAGATATAACTGTGCGGACAAGCTGTGAGAAGTCATAGATAGGGTACTCGAAGGTAGTGGTGCTCCACTCCTGAACACTGGCTACCGGCATAGGCTCAACTCCCATGTAGATAAGAAAAGAGATCCAATGGGCATAGTTCATGTGCCTCTTAGCATTGAAGCTCTCATATATAGTATCTTCCAGTTCACATAGTGTAACACCTCTGGTGTTACTAGCGTACTTAGCATGCGATTAAGGTCTAAAAGAAATTAACAAAACAAATTCCGTGGGTTTTAAAATTTCAAACGCACATAAAATGATAAGCGAATTTCTATAAATAAAAATAAAACATCAATTGAATGTAGTACTTAATAAAATTTGAAGCGCAAGTCTAGTAGATGAAAACGCAACTTTTGTTCCGATAAATAAGTGATCAATAGCATAACTGGTAGCTCAAGAATTGATTTGGAAATGGGTTCCAGCTCCTAGAACTATAATGACCAAGTCTGAAAACCTAATGGTAATGTCGCTTTGGCATTTAAATTTTGATTAAAATTCGTAAACACTAGATCTATGTTTTTGCACCGATAATTGCACCTTTGCGAGTACTTTAGCACGGTGTAGTTCGTAGGGTGGAGTGATGTTGAGTGGTTACTCCAAAAATGGCCGGAAGTTCCTTAGAACGAGCTGTAACCTTGTGGTCGATGCTCTGTTCGTGAGCCAGCGTCAGCACGACGAACCCGTTTTGGCATCACTCCATCTCCCTCTCTGGTTGTCCTTTTGACGTGCTATTTGTTTCTTTGGGAAGCTGTTAGGGCCATCTTGAGGGCAGAGGAGTTGGTTTAACCTCAACCAAGACGGGTAAGTGTTGGTACACGCTTTAAAATCCGTGCATAGCACGTTGTCGGTCGTTCGGCCGAGGTGTGCGCGGTCACCACGTCATTTTACTCGGCGTTGCCTGGCCGAGCCGCACCCCGTGCACGCGCACCACCGTGCGTTGGCCGGCCGAGGCCGTCTTGGTCTGACCGTGGCGTGGTCGCGCCTTGGCCACTCTGGCCGCGGCACCTGCTGCCAGCCACGCGGAGCCGCTGCTGCTCGCGCGCGCGTTGAGTGGCCACCGCTGGCCCCGCTGCCCTCCCCTGTGCTCACATGGCTGCCTCGTCTTGACGTGGCTCTACCCAGCGGTCACGCCACGCTATCCCTTTACCACGTTCCGCCAGGGCGAAGACTGACCGAGCCGTCCTCACCTTTCCGTCTTGGTTTTTCTTCCCTGTCACCGTGGCCGACGGGCCGCACCATCGCTTACGGCAAGGAGACCAATTCAAGGCAAGTTTTCACCTCCACGCCTTCGCCATTAAGTGTGTTAGACAACCAACCCCACTCCGCCTAGAACCGTGCCCGGACAAGCCGCAATTTTGGAGCTCTTCACTCTCAGTGTCGATAAAGCCGAGCCATGCCATTACCAAGGGCAGCGCTTCCTTCGACCATCTCGAGTCGAATTGGATGCACCAGTAGACTCGCCTTGAACCCCTCTTCCTCCCGCGCACCTTAGTCGAGCTCCTGCCGCTACCCTGCCGCCGGTGACACGACCGTGTCATCACAGAGCGCCGCCGCATGGTGCGGGCGCGCGTGGTCAGGTCACCTCGGCAGTTCTCCACCTCGACCATCGGCACTGCTGGCATCCGGGTAAGTCATGGATACTCGTGCGCCATCCCTACCGCTCTCGGGCCGCCTAGACTCGCCGGAACGGCCTCGCCACCATGGTGAATGGCCGCTCGCCGCTACAGCTCGCGTGCGTGCGTAGCTCAGTCCCCTGTGGTCACCTAGCGTCACCGTTTGGGTTGTAGGTGGTGGTCGACCGTTTAGCAGGGGCATAGTGGGCCCCAGATGGCCGGCGGGACCGTCCGATGCCGGCCGGAGCCGCGCCGGCGGGCACGGGGGCGTCGGGGACCGGCTCAGGGAGAAGAAAAGATTGTTGGGGGCGCTTCGTGCATAAAGTGTCTCTGGTGCAATAGGGACCTGAGGCTCCGCGTAATAGCCCTTTTGTTCAGGGGCTCTTCTGCAAAAAGAGCGACCTCGCGCGCGCTGTGGGCCAGTTGGGCCGGCCTGCTGTCGCCTGACCCGTCCCGCGTGGGCCGCATCCGGGTGCTAGGCCAAATAGTGGGCGCCGGCCCGTTGCTTTAAAAGTATATCTTTCAATTGTTTTTCCTTTTTCTTTGTTGCTAGGAACTTGTAAATTTAATATCTAAATGTATAGGAGTCCAAAAATGGTGAAACCAATTTTGTTAGTTTCCTAAAATCATGATCTAGATAAAGGTGTAATTGGTTCATGTAGATTTCTACTATTTTTAGGCTTGCTCTAATTAATTCGAGGCGTTTAATATTATCAAACATGAACTTGTAAGAATTGTTATGAATAATCAGTGATAGTATTAACGCTGAAAATTTTATAGTAAGCTAACCATAATGTTAGTTGTCCACTGTAATTTTTGTAGCTCCAAAATAATTAGTTTTGTTAGGTAGCTAATAAACCCTAGTTTGTATATATATTAAATCGACGAAACGAAAAGAGCAACACCCTGGGTTGTTGGGAAATAACGCTTAAGTCGATAACATAGATACGAAACCTAGTTCGTTAGCCATAAGGTTAGCTCGTTAGCTTGAGAGACGAAATCGTATGATACGAGGTTGCGATTGCCGTCGATTATTTACATTTCTATGTCGCATCTCCGAATATTATAATAGGAACAATGACGGAGCGTGAAGTCTTTTGGAGCAGCGGAAAAGATGGTGTCCTGATGACCGTGTCGCCGTGATGGAATGCTAACTTTTGGTTATATCTTAATTCCCATCCAGGCAAGCCCCGGTGCATAACCCTTATTTTACAAATTATTATATATATATATATATAGGTTGTGCATTTACGTTGCAGGAGTTTTATGATATCCACATGCATATATATATATCTACCCATGAGTCTTACTAGTACAGGATCGTGTAGCTGTTTTGCTTAGGTTTATCGGTAGCGTGAGTAACCTGTCGTTACTCACAATAGGTGGTTATTATTATTATTATTACCCTAATGATGAAATGATGGAAAAGGAAATGGTGACCGGGCAGGGATATGGTATGGGTATTGGTGGGTGTAACAGGTTATGTCCCGCGGCCACGGGGCATAGCTTGGTTGCACTTTTTCCCTGTCCGTGTCGATTAAGGACCGTTCGTTGCACTGGATCCCCGGTCAAGTCACAGATTTATTATCCCGAGCATATACTAGCGGATGGGGGCTAGGAAGACTTGTTACTCTCTT
This sequence comes from Saccharum hybrid cultivar R570, assembly GCA_038087645.1. NCBI lineage: Eukaryota > Viridiplantae > Streptophyta > Magnoliopsida > Poales > Poaceae > Saccharum > Saccharum hybrid cultivar. Next base: position 2,609,683 of record JAQSUU010000810.1, read on the forward strand.
GTCATGGGCTCCGGCTCTTTCCGGACCGACTGATTGGAGGCGGGGATAGGTGGAGGTCTTAGCACCGTATTGAGGCCGGGCCTCAAGTACGGGAGCTAGGAGTCCAAGTTTGGACGGGGACCTGGAAACCTGTGACAGGAGGGGAACGGGTTGGTCTTGCTTGTGCCTGGGGTACAAGCGAGGCGTGTGTTTTTCGGGGTACCCAGCTGGGCACATTGATTCGCGAATCGCCGTTTCTACGTGACGGTACGACTTGACTGCACTCTAGCACCGTAGTAAGAAATGAAAGATGAAAGACGAAAGATGGAAAAATTGGTTCTGATGGCTCAACCTTTGCTTGAAAGTAGAACAGGTGCTTACCTAGAATGGTTGGTTAATACACTACTGATAACTGCTAATAAAAAGTAAATATAAGGATGCACCTTTAGTAATGCTTCCTGCAGTTGCAATAACCCACAAGCCAGATAGCCTTGCATACCCTTGGAGTCTTTTCTTCTGACGGGTAAGTCTTGCGGAGTACAATTGAGTACTCAGGGTTTGTTCTACCCTGTTGCAGGTAACAGGTGTTTGAAGCTGACAGTTGTGTGTGGAAACCTCCTGGTGGGCTCAGTGGGGATTTCCTTTACGTTGCGGATGTAGGGTTGATTTATAACTCTCACCAAAAATGTTTCACAAGGGAAAGATTTACCACCTGTTATCATTTGCTGTATATAAATGTTCATCATGATAATTTTAACTCATCATCAAATGGTTTCATTTCCGCTGAACTTTGATAATATTTTATATTCCGCTATTATAATCAAATAATGAATTACTCTGATGTTGTACTAAAAGTGATATATGAAATGGTAAAGTTGTTATAAGCTTTATCTCTCATTTATGATCCTGAGGTAAAATGTGGACTTTCGAGTTCTCCCGTTGGGTGTGCTCGACGGAATCGCAGAGTTTAGTGCTCTCTCTTGGGTACTTAGTGTCTAATGGAAGATAAGTACTCTTGGGATGACATTAAATTAGGCGGTTCTGCCACAGGTGGTATCAAAGCATAAATGGGGAAATAAAGCTTCAAAACCCTTTTCTAAATTAAAATTTGACAACACCTTTTTGCAAAAAGTTAGGACGTTTGCATACGAAGTTATATAAGTAGCCCTATTACTATAGTTAAGTCTCCGGAATAAGTTTAAGTAGGCTTTCGTCCGGTAAGCTAACTGGTGTGTAGCATGCGGTCCTAAAGTCAGACGTGCTGTTTTGCTATAGTCATCGTGCGAGTCCTACTTGCAGGTGCCCTGTTTCTAGGTACCACGCGTCCCTGTCCCGGAGTTACTGTTGTACAGTGGCTTCATGTTTCGCGTTCACTCGTGCTTCACGGCTGTCGGGGCTTACGTTTTCGGCACTCCTTCTGCGCCCTTGTCGGACCTCTGCCCTGCAACCATGCTAGTCTTTATGGCCTCGAACACCGCTCGCCTCGTGTGCGTAAAAATCCTGCTATTTTACTTTACTGATCCTCGTGCAGGGCTCGAGGGTGGCCTGCGCCAGGACCACTGGCTGCTCTGCCTTTTTAAGGGGGCAAGCCCAGCCACTTGGTGTCACCACCCAGTGCATTCCAGCTCGCTTAGCCCTTTTCTCTTGAGCAAGCTTCTCCTCAAGCCTTCCTTGCAACCACCACCCACCTAGGATGGCAGGAGTCTGGGTTAGCAGCTACTGCTTGAACACCGAGGGTTTTCCCAAAATCCTGTATGCCACCCTGCAAAAACTCGGCGTTCGGGAGCGTCCCGAGTATGAGGGCCGTGAGTACATGAAGCGTGGCACTGAGCGGTGTAAGGTCACCGTCTACATTGGCAAGAGTGAGGAGTTCCCCGACCTCACGGAAGCCTGGAATGTGACTGCAACCGGGTTTCGCTTCGGCGACACCTACCAGGTTGTGGCCCGCAAAGCCTTGCAACATCTCTGTCAGATCTTTGAAGGGCCCATTGCTCGTACCCCCATGCGGTTCTTTCCCCCTTGGGATAAGAATCGGCGGGTATGGAGGGCTTGCATGGAGGCTTTGCATGGTCTAGACGTGCAAGAGGACAACCCGACCTTGGTGCACCTGACCTCGTACTTGCTTGCCCTGGATGAGCAGTATGACCGGCAGGCCTCGGAGCTAAGGGAGTGCCTCCACCGAGCTGAGGAAGCCGAGATCTTCTCTAGGATGCTCGAAGTGCAGCTTGCTGAAGCTCATGCCAATCTAGCAGCCGCTGAGAGTCGAGAGGCTGCCATGGCGGAGGCCGTCAAGGTGGACCAAGACCGTCATGCCCAGGAGCTGGAGGACGCCTATCTTGCCACAAGGGCCAAGCGTAGGACGCTCGCCACGGAAAGGCAGGAACCCTTAATCCTGGAGGGGATCCCTGTCCATCCGCTGGAGCGAAGGAGAACTGGTTTTGCAGCACCTCCACCCACGGAAGCCTCGGAAGTAGAGTCATTGTTTCCCCTCACCCAGCCACCACCACAAGAAGGAGCAGATCCACAACCTAGTGCAGCAGAAGAACCCCAGGAGCCCAGGAAGGAAGCCGTTTGGGCCGACGAAGTAGATTAGTTGTCCTAGGGGAGATGTAATCGTTGCTAGTAGTGCTTTTCATCGTTGTTCCCTAGTGTTGTAATCTTTCCGTTGTACCGCATCCGTAGTTGTTAAGGCCGCCTGGTTGTACGTTCGAGCGCTGTGTCGAGTGTGGGAGAGTGAATGTCTGTATGTTGCACCCGTGTAAGGCCGTTGGTAATGAGTGTTTGCTTTATCGGTTGTGTTTGTTACGTCGTTTTTCCTTAGACCTCGTTCGATTTGCTTAGGGTTCTTGAGACGACAATAAGCAGGTTACAAGGGGAACAACTGTTCTGATGCAACAGATCGGCCGTGATTGGAAAACAGAGGACACTGTATCACTAATTGTGGATGTCCCAGTAGAACACTTGAATTCCCTTGATTTAAATCCGCCTTGGGATTTACTTACTTGTTCCTTATTTTGAAAGGAACCCGTGTTGCCTGAATTTTTCCCTTACTCCTCTGATTCTGTGGTCTATGACCCCGTTGTTTTTACTGCGAGTAAGTTGGTAATAGTTACTTAGTTAATAGCTTATGGTGCCGCGACGGAACCGAGGGCCACCTGTGGAACAGCTGCCACCTGGTGACGCTGCTCGGCGCGCGCTGGTATCGAGGTTGTTGACCAAGTGCTTTTACCGAGTTACACCGCGGTATCGCTCTTGCTATAAAAATTCTCTTGGTAAAAATATTCTTGTGTTCAAACGGGAAATCCACAACGGGTTGATGGAATTGTGCTCTGTCAAAGTAACAAGGTTTTTGAAGAAAGGAAAAGAAGAAAGAGAAAAACAACAGGAAGGTTAGCCGCACGTAGGTCAGAGAAGTTGAATTGCCCGACTCGACGTCGTTCCTGTGACCGGTTTGACAATGCTACGCATGCCGGGTCGCTGTCACTGTGTGCCCTGCGGACGCCGTCGGTGGTGGGACCGCGTGTGTCGCTCCCGTGCGACCGCGGCGTTGTGCCGCACTCGCCTCGTCTTGTCGCACAGTACGCCCCTCTGATCCCGGCACCCGTGTCGGCTCTCGGTTTTCGCTCTTGTTCCCGTACCGGACCCCCCCTCTCTTTCTTTTCCTTTGGGGCCCCGTTGCTCGCACGCCGCCTGGTCGAGCGAACCCCATCCCCTCCTTTCTCCTTTGCCCCACTCAAGCTCGCACAGGGAGCGCACTATGGCCGACGCTCTCCCCACCTTGTGACCCCCCCAGTGATTCCCATCTCCTCCGCTTCCGGTGCACTGCATCACCACCTCCGTCCACCAAGCTTTTATAATGCCACCTTGCTTGCTCCTCCTCCATTCAACCCCCAGATCTAGAGTAGAGCTCATAGTATCAACTTCCTCCGTCAGCGCTCAGGTAGAAGAAGCTCAGGAAGCCGTCGGGAAGAAGTGGTTGGAGGCTGAGCTACGAGATCCAGCCGTTGCTCGCAGATCTAGGGTTCCTAGTCAGAGGCAATGGTGTAACTGGAGAAGAAAGGATCTAGTTTCTGTTGGAGAAGTTCAAGTTCATCCCTGGTTAGTTTAGGTTTAGAGTTAACGATGATCTTTGTACCAATCTCCAATTTCTGGCTTTGTTGGGCATACGCCATGTTCTGGATAATCGTTTTCCTATTGCTCTTCCACTGTCCCCGTCTTCGTCGGTTTCTAGAGAGGTTGTGAGTTGTATTAGAGTTGTTCTTAGCCGTGCTATCTCTAGATTCCAGAGTGGTTTAGCGTTTGAAGTCGTGTAACCTCTCATGTAAGCTCAGATCTGTGAAATGTAATCGTGCTTCCCTCTTTTGTTTCTTGTTCCGGATCTCGGGACGAGATCCTTTTTAAGGGGGGAAGGATGTAACACCTCTGGTGTTACTAGCGTACTTAGCATGCGATTAAGGTCTAAAAGAAATTAACAAAACAAATTCCGTGGGTTTTAAAATTTCAAACGCACATAAAATGATAAGCGAATTTCTATAAATAAAAATAAAACATCAATTGAATGTAGTACTTAATAAAATTTGAAGCGCAAGTCTAGTAGATGAAAACGCAACTTTTGTTCCGATAAATAAGTGATCAATAGCATAACTGGTAGCTCAAGAATTGATTTGGAAATGGGTTCCAGCTCCTAGAACTATAATGACCAAGTCTGAAAACCTAATGGTAATGTCGCTTTGGCATTTAAATTTTGATTAAAATTCGTAAACACTAGATCTATGTTTTTGCACCGATAATTGCACCTTTGCGAGTACTTTAGCACGGTGTAGTTCGTAGGGTGGAGTGATGTTGAGTGGTTACTCCAAAAATGGCCGGAAGTTCCTTAGAACGAGCTGTAACCTTGTGGTCGATGCTCTGTTCGTGAGCCAGCGTCAGCACGACGAACCCGTTTTGGCATCACTCCATCTCCCTCTCTGGTTGTCCTTTTGACGTGCTATTTGTTTCTTTGGGAAGCTGTTAGGGCCATCTTGAGGGCAGAGGAGTTGGTTTAACCTCAACCAAGACGGGTAAGTGTTGGTACACGCTTTAAAATCCGTGCATAGCACGTTGTCGGTCGTTCGGCCGAGGTGTGCGCGGTCACCACGTCATTTTACTCGGCGTTGCCTGGCCGAGCCGCACCCCGTGCACGCGCACCACCGTGCGTTGGCCGGCCGAGGCCGTCTTGGTCTGACCGTGGCGTGGTCGCGCCTTGGCCACTCTGGCCGCGGCACCTGCTGCCAGCCACGCGGAGCCGCTGCTGCTCGCGCGCGCGTTGAGTGGCCACCGCTGGCCCCGCTGCCCTCCCCTGTGCTCACATGGCTGCCTCGTCTTGACGTGGCTCTACCCAGCGGTCACGCCACGCTATCCCTTTACCACGTTCCGCCAGGGCGAAGACTGACCGAGCCGTCCTCACCTTTCCGTCTTGGTTTTTCTTCCCTGTCACCGTGGCCGACGGGCCGCACCATCGCTTACGGCAAGGAGACCAATTCAAGGCAAGTTTTCACCTCCACGCCTTCGCCATTAAGTGTGTTAGACAACCAACCCCACTCCGCCTAGAACCGTGCCCGGACAAGCCGCAATTTTGGAGCTCTTCACTCTCAGTGTCGATAAAGCCGAGCCATGCCATTACCAAGGGCAGCGCTTCCTTCGACCATCTCGAGTCGAATTGGATGCACCAGTAGACTCGCCTTGAACCCCTCTTCCTCCCGCGCACCTTAGTCGAGCTCCTGCCGCTACCCTGCCGCCGGTGACACGACCGTGTCATCACAGAGCGCCGCCGCATGGTGCGGGCGCGCGTGGTCAGGTCACCTCGGCAGTTCTCCACCTCGACCATCGGCACTGCTGGCATCCGGGTAAGTCATGGATACTCGTGCGCCATCCCTACCGCTCTCGGGCCGCCTAGACTCGCCGGAACGGCCTCGCCACCATGGTGAATGGCCGCTCGCCGCTACAGCTCGCGTGCGTGCGTAGCTCAGTCCCCTGTGGTCACCTAGCGTCACCGTTTGGGTTGTAGGTGGTGGTCGACCGTTTAGCAGGGGCATAGTGGGCCCCAGATGGCCGGCGGGACCGTCCGATGCCGGCCGGAGCCGCGCCGGCGGGCACGGGGGCGTCGGGGACCGGCTCAGGGAGAAGAAAAGATTGTTGGGGGCGCTTCGTGCATAAAGTGTCTCTGGTGCAATAGGGACCTGAGGCTCCGCGTAATAGCCCTTTTGTTCAGGGGCTCTTCTGCAAAAAGAGCGACCTCGCGCGCGCTGTGGGCCAGTTGGGCCGGCCTGCTGTCGCCTGACCCGTCCCGCGTGGGCCGCATCCGGGTGCTAGGCCAAATAGTGGGCGCCGGCCCGTTGCTTTAAAAGTATATCTTTCAATTGTTTTTCCTTTTTCTTTGTTGCTAGGAACTTGTAAATTTAATATCTAAATGTATAGGAGTCCAAAAATGGTGAAACCAATTTTGTTAGTTTCCTAAAATCATGATCTAGATAAAGGTGTAATTGGTTCATGTAGATTTCTACTATTTTTAGGCTTGCTCTAATTAATTCGAGGCGTTTAATATTATCAAACATGAACTTGTAAGAATTGTTATGAATAATCAGTGATAGTATTAACGCTGAAAATTTTATAGTAAGCTAACCATAATGTTAGTTGTCCACTGTAATTTTTGTAGCTCCAAAATAATTAGTTTTGTTAGGTAGCTAATAAACCCTAGTTTGTATATATATTAAATCGACGAAACGAAAAGAGCAACACCCTGGGTTGTTGGGAAATAACGCTTAAGTCGATAACATAGATACGAAACCTAGTTCGTTAGCCATAAGGTTAGCTCGTTAGCTTGAGAGACGAAATCGTATGATACGAGGTTGCGATTGCCGTCGATTATTTACATTTCTATGTCGCATCTCCGAATATTATAATAGGAACAATGACGGAGCGTGAAGTCTTTTGGAGCAGCGGAAAAGATGGTGTCCTGATGACCGTGTCGCCGTGATGGAATGCTAACTTTTGGTTATATCTTAATTCCCATCCAGGCAAGCCCCGGTGCATAACCCTTATTTTACAAATTATTATATATATATATATATAGGTTGTGCATTTACGTTGCAGGAGTTTTATGATATCCACATGCATATATATATATCTACCCATGAGTCTTACTAGTACAGGATCGTGTAGCTGTTTTGCTTAGGTTTATCGGTAGCGTGAGTAACCTGTCGTTACTCACAATAGGTGGTTATTATTATTATTATTACCCTAATGATGAAATGATGGAAAAGGAAATGGTGACCGGGCAGGGATATGGTATGGGTATTGGTGGGTGTAACAGGTTATGTCCCGCGGCCACGGGGCATAGCTTGGTTGCACTTTTTCCCTGTCCGTGTCGATTAAGGACCGTTCGTTGCACTGGATCCCCGGTCAAGTCACAGATTTATTATCCCGAGCATATACTAGCGGATGGGGGCTAGGAAGACTTGTTACTCTCTTGTCATGGGCTCCGGCTCTTTCCGGACCGACTGATTGGAGGCGGGGATAGGTGGAGGTCTTAGCACCGTATTGAGGCCGGGCCTCAAGTACGGGAGCTAGGAGTCCAAGTTTGGACGGGGACCTGGAAACCTGTGACAGGAGGGGAACGGGTTGGTCTTGCTTGTGCCTGGGGTACAAGCGAGGCGTGTGTTTTTCGGGGTACCCAGCTGGGCACATTGATTCGCGAATCGCCGTTTCTACGTGACGGTACGACTTGACTGCACTCTAGCACCGTAGTAAGAAATGAAAGATGAAAGACGAAAGATGGAAAAATTGGTTCTGATGGCTCAACCTTTGCTTGAAAGTAGAACAGGTGCTTACCTAGAATGGTTGGTTAATACACTACTGATAACTGCTAATAAAAAGTAAATATAAGGATGCACCTTTAGTAATGCTTCCTGCAGTTGCAATAACCCACAAGCCAGATAGCCTTGCATACCCTTGGAGTCTTTTCTTCTGACGGGTAAGTCTTGCGGAGTACAATTGAGTACTCAGGGTTTGTTCTACCCTGTTGCAGGTAACAGGTGTTTGAAGCTGACAGTTGTGTGTGGAAACCTCCTGGTGGGCTCAGTGGGGATTTCCTTTACGTTGCGGATGTAGGGTTGATTTATAACTCTCACCAAAAATGTTTCACAAGGGAAAGATTTACCACCTGTTATCATTTGCTGTATATAAATGTTCATCATGATAATTTTAACTCATCATCAAATGGTTTCATTTCCGCTGAACTTTGATAATATTTTATATTCCGCTATTATAATCAAATAATGAATTACTCTGATGTTGTACTAAAAGTGATATATGAAATGGTAAAGTTGTTATAAGCTTTATCTCTCATTTATGATCCTGAGGTAAAATGTGGACTTTCGAGTTCTCCCGTTGGGTGTGCTCGACGGAATCGCAGAGTTTAGTGCTCTCTCTTGGGTACTTAGTGTCTAATGGAAGATAAGTACTCTTGGGATGACATTAAATTAGGCGGTTCTGCCACACATAGCATCAAGTCCCATATATCAAATGTGAGCCTCCTCACAAGGTGTGACAAGAGCCACTGCTGCAGTCGAGTGGTCCTGTCCCTAAAGTTCGAATGAGGAAGGATCGTCCGCCTAATGATAGCATCAAGCAAGTGAACTGGTGGCAGCATATCAATAGGTCTCCTGCTATAACTCTCCCTGAAGTCACTGCTAAACAAGCACCTAACAACATCGACAGGTGGCACTATCCCGCCATGAGTGCGCCTGGGGGGTCAACTCCTAGATAGCATAGCTGATGGAGACGTATAATCTGGAGTGGAATCCTCAGCAGCTCTCTAGCTCTGGCACTGGAAATCTCTCGCTGCTCACCCAAGAAACTGAAGGAAATCCCAATGTGATCTGGGTGGATCCAAAGTGTAGCAAAGAACTCTCTCACCCAAGACAACATATATGAGCCATTCCGCTGAACTAGGTCAGTCAAACCAGGCACTGTCTGTAGGTATGTGCGAACCTCTTCTCCAACCAAGTCAACTATACTCTGAAGTGGAATAACTCTGTGAGCTGTGACTGATACGTTAGCATTTACATATGCCATGTGAAAATCCTCCTAGAGAGCTGTGTAGAAGTGATCAACTCTTGGCTACCTCTGAAGTGGGAACCACTCGTGAAGTTGAACTTTGCGGAAAGTCTGAATCTGACGAGCTAAAGCCTTCCACAGGTCGTAGTGAATGACCTGAGACCTAGGAGCTGGATGACCTCCGCATCTCGGTCTCTCTGGAGGGGCTGCTGGTGTCGTCTGAGAATGTGTGGTGCATCCAGAACGATGTCTGGGTGGTGTCTGCTGCTCCTGCTCTGCTAGCTCCTTAGGCTGGTCCTCTGTCGCCTCTGTGGCATCGGTACCAAGTACACATCCAGAGAGCGGGACTCGTGTACAAGACTCACCGATAAGAATACCACTACCCCTACCACCACTCTCTGCTCTGTCTGCCGCTTGGGCAACTGCTAGGGCTTCCTCTGCCTCTCTCTCTTTTCTAGTGCGCTTCTTCCTGCTGATAAGCTTACGCTTTCCTCAAGCCACCTCTGTAAAACGGGGAGGACTGTCACCCCCGTCACCTCCGTCACCTCTAGGAGGAGAGCCTCTAACATTCTTGCACCTAGCCATGGTGACAAGACCAAAGATACACTGTCACACTCACAAGTGAAAATCCCCCTGTCTCTCTGGCACTATCAGATCTGACTGTCAATCTCTAGAGAAACAACTGACACTCTGAGAGATGGTGTACTGATGTCTTGTCAATCTCCGCAGGCTTGGCCCCGGATTCAACTACCACTGACAATGGTTCCAAACCACACAACACAGAGAACCAACTCGCTACACTTAAATCAGAGGAAGTCCTGTAAATTAGAGAAGAAAGTCGACGATGTAGAGCACCACACATTAAGGATTGAAACCCTAAGACCGAACACAGGTTCACGGAGGAGATTCACAAGGGAGTTGCGGAGAATGGTGAGGTCACGCAATGTGGTGCACTTGACAGCGACAAGCACAGGCGGCGTTAGGGCTCGGTGGTGGCGGCGCTGGGAGTGCTGGTGAGGGAGGATGGTGGAGCGCGCGCGAGGAAGAGGTGGCGCGGAGAGAAGGCACGGGCACGTGGTCCACGATGGTGAAAGGAGAGGGCGGCACAGGACACTCTAGGGTTAGGGCAAGGAGTGCTGGTGGATCAAGATGAACACGACTGCGTGATGAAAAAAGAAAAAGGAAGGAGGTGCTCTACTTGTCAGGCGAACTTTTAGATCGAAACCGCTTCAGATCCAGGCGACAGACGCGATGACAGTAGGCGTCGGACGCAGCACAGGGACAATAGACGCTCCACAGAGAGCACGATTTCTCCAAAAACCCGACAGACGCGTCTGTTGATCTACCGTCGGACGCTGGTCAGCGTCTGTCGCTCCCAGGCGAAAACTTCTCCACAGTCGATAGACGTGATGAGGATTTTGCGACAGACGTGGCCATGGTTACTGTTGCAGCGTCTGTCGGTTGCTTCGCAGCTGACTTCTTCAATTACACGTGATAGACGCATTTGATGCCAAACTCCAGCGTCTGTCGCAGTGTCTGATGCCCTGAAAACATGTTTTCGTTCAACTTTTTCTGTGACACTTTCTGCCAACCAGGTTCCAAGCCAAATAAAAACCAAATAAACACCAAATGGAACCTGATGTGAGTGACCTCTCTCAAGCCCTCAAAGTTTTCAAAATAATTCTGCCTTAGGCTAGTATTATTTTTAGGAAAAAAATAAGCAATAAACACCCGAGGAGCAACATATGGCCATGCAATGAAGTTTGTAAACCCTTGGGAGCATCAAATGGTCTCTCCATTCAAGGACGAACACAGCGGTTGCTCAAAGCGAAACCGAAAAGAAACGACAAAGCAACACTCATGCAAATGCAATGCAAAACAAGAAGATAGAGCTAGTTGCTTGTCAAGTTTGATCCACGGTTAGGCTTCTTCACTCCTCCTAAAGAGGGTTATCGTAACCATGTTAGACAAGCCCTAAATGCATTACGGAAATTTAAACATGACATATATTACAATGCAATGCAGGGGATAACACAAGCTCATTTCTTAAAGTTACTTGAGTCAAGCACATTGAGTTCACTTCTCAACCTACAAAAGGTAGCTTCATCCAAAGGTTTAGTGAAGATATCCGCCAATTGATTTTCACTTCTTACACCTTCTAGGGATATATCATTTTTAGCAACATGATCCCTTAGAAAGTGATGACAGATATCAATGTGCTTGGTACGTGAGTGTTGTACCAGATTATTGGCAATTTTAACGGCACTTTCATTATCACATAAAAGTGGCACCTTATCAAGAACAACACCATAATCTAGAAGGGTTTGCTTCATATATAATATTTATGCACAGCAAGCCCCCGCGGCACTGTATTCCGCCTCGGCGGTGGACAAAGCCACACTATTTTACTTTTTAGATGATCAAGATACAAGTGACCTCCCAAGCAAATGTCACCCTCCGGATGTGCTTTTTCTATCAATTTTGCAACCGACATAATCCGAGTCGGAATAGCTAACTAGTTGGAATCTAGCTCCTTTAGGATACCAAACCTATGCTTGGGGTGTACTTAAGATATCTTAAAATTCTTTTCACAGCACTTAGGTGAGGTTCTTTAGGACAAGCTTGAAAGCGAGCACACATGCACACACTAAACATGATATCGGGCCTAGATGCGGTAAGGTACAAAAGCTACCAATCATAGAACGGTGAAGAGTTTGATCGACCGATTTACCTCCCTCATCTAGGTCGAGATGTCCATTTGATAGCATTGGGGTCTTGATTGGCTTACAATCATCCATCTTGAATCTCTTGAGAAGATCCTTGGTGTACTTCTCTTGAGAGATGAAGATTCCTTCTCTCATTTGCTTGACTTGAAAACCAAGGAAGAATGTAAGTTCACCAATCATAGATATCTCGAACTCTTTTGACATCAATTCACCAAATTCTTTGCAATAATCTTTATTTGTTGAGCCGAAGATAATATCATCAACATAAACTTGACAAATGAAGATCTCGTCATTAAGCTTCTTGGTGAATAGTGTGGTGTCGATCTTCCTAATGGTGAAGCCCTTCTCAATAAGAAAGTCCCAAAGGCGCTCATACCACGCTCTAGGGGCTTGCTTGAGCCCATATAGCGCATTGGACAACCTATAAACATGATTAGGATATCTAGGGTCTTCAAACCCAGAAGGTTGATCAACATAGACTAGTTCATTTATGAAGCTATTTAAAAAAGCACTTTTAACATTCATTTGATATAATTTCATTTCATGATGTGATGCATATGCAAGAAGGATATGGATGGCTTCAAGTCTTGCAACAGGTGCAAAGGTCTCTCCAAAATCAAGGCCTTCGACTTGAGAGAACCCCTTTGCAACTAGTCTTGCCTTGTTCCTCATAACTATGTCTTGGTCATCTTGCTTGTTGCGGAACACCCACTTGGTTCCAATGACCCTTGCACCTTTTGGACGCTCCTCAAGTGTCCAAACTTGATTGCAGGTGAAGTTGTTCAATTCTTCATGCATTGCATTCACCCAATCCAGATCTTGAAGAGCTTCATCTACATTCTTAGGCTCAAGACAAGAGACAAAAGAGTGATGTTAAACAAAAGAAGCAAGCTTTTGAGATCGAGTCATTACACCATTTGTAGGACTCCCTATGATGAGATCTTGTGGATGTGCCTGAAGTAGAGGTGAGTGTCTTCTATCAACAACTTGAGGAGGAGGTTGGGGAGCATCAACATCTTTAGCTTGTGTCTCGGCTTGTTCATGAGAAACATGAGTGTCTTCATTTTTGACTCTCTCATTTTTGTCATCATCTTGAGGCACACGTGATGAAGATGGTGGATTGATCACTTGAGTATCATCTTCATCATCTTTTGGCTTGATGTATCCCACCAGCATGTTCTTCATTGCCTCCCTTAATGGTTCATCACCTACATCATCACAATTCTCAATTGCTCCTTGGGAGCCGTTAGATTCATCAAATTCCACATCATATGTTTCTTCAACCAAACCGGTGGCATGGTTAAATACTCTATGCTTTGGACTTTGATGAGTAGCCAACAAGAAAGCCAATATCACAACGTCTTTGGAACTTCCCTAGGTGTTGCTGCTTCTTGTAGATGCAGCATTTGCAACCAAACACCCGAAAGAATGAGACGTCCGGCTTCTTCCAATTTAGCAACTCATAGGGGGTCTTGCCAAGAAACTTTTGTAGGAAAAGATGATTTGATGCATAGCATGCGGTATTAATTGCCTCGGCCCACAATTTTTCCGGTGTGTTGTACTCATCTAGCATTGTTCTTGCAAGGGTGATCAAGGTCCGGTTCTTTCTCTCAACTACACCATTTTGTTGAGGAGTGTAGGTTGATGAAACCTCATGCTTGATCCCAATCTCATCACAATAACCTTCAATGTTAGTGTTGCCAAATTCTTTGCCATTGTCACTTCTTATCTTCTTGATCTTGACTTCAAATTCATTTTGAGCTCTCTTAGCAAACTTCTTGAAACAAGTGGTCACTTCGGATTTATCATGAAGAAAGAATGTCCAAGTATATCTTGAGTAGTCATCAACAATCACAAGACAATAAAGATTTCCACCCAAGCTCTTGTATATTGTTGGGCCAAACAAATCCATGTGTAGAAGCTCTAGCACTCTTGATGTTGACATGTAGGCTTTTGTTGGATGAGTATTGGCAACTTTTTTACCGGCTTGGCATGTACTACAAGGTTTGTCCTTCTCAAACTTGACATCGTTCAAGCCTCTCACTAACTCTTTCTTCAATAACTTGTTGAGAGTGTTCATTCCAACATGAGCAAGCCTCCTATGCCAAAGCCACCCAAGTTAAGTCTTGGTAAACAAGCATGTCATCAAATTTGCATCTTCGGAGGTGAAATCAACAAGATATAGATTGTTGTATCTAAAGCCCTTGAAAATCACTTGCTTGTCATCTATCTTTGATACTACCACTTTTATTTGGAGTGAATGAACATTGATAGCCAAGATCACAAAGTTGCCCAACGGATAGTAGATTAAAACTCAAAGAAGCAACATAGAGCACATTTGAAAGAGAGTGATCATTTGATATTGCAATCTTGCCTAGACCCTTCATTTTGCTCTTTTAATTGTCCCCAAATGTGATCTTCTCTTGACATTCTCTATTTTCTTCAAGTGAGATGAACATACGAGGATCACCGGTCATATGTTGAGTGCAACCACTATCAATAACCCAATGAGTTCCACCGGTCTTGTAGTTCACCTACACATAAGAGATTAAGCTTTTTGTTTAGGGACCCAAACTATAGAGGGACCCTTGACTTTCTCAATTAGTGACTTGGCAACCCAAATTTTCTTAGGCCTATTCTTGTTTGGAGGACCCAAGAACATGACTTTCATCTTTCCACTAGAATCTTTTCTTAGCATGTAGTGAGCATTGAAAGCAAAGGGTCTAGCATGCTTGGATAAGGGTTATGGTGGTGGAGTTTCACACTCATGAGCAAAGTGGCCCTCTTGTCCACACTCAACACATCTCTTAGGCTTGGGCTTTTATTTGTTTTGTTGTTGTTGGGTTTTGGCCTTCTTCTCTTGATTTGCCAAATAACCAATACCACTTCTATCCATCTTCATGATGGTGTTTATGAGTAGCTCACTTTGCAAGTATTGCCCTCTTGTAAACTTGCTCAATCCGGTCTTGAGTTGCTCTTTCTCTTACTTTAGTTTCTTGTTCTCCTCAATGAGTGGCTCATTTGATGTTTACTTTTCAAGAGTCGTCGACCCTTTTAGCTTCTTGTTCTCATCTCTAAGCATTTCATTTTCACTCTTAAGCTTGACATAATCATCATAATTGTCAGACTCAACCACTTTCTTGCATTTGCCACTAGAGCCTTGCTCAATGCTCTTAATACACAAGTCATCACATGATGTGGCTATATCAATCTTAACAACTTGGTTAGTAGCATCATGTGTCTCAAGAGAAAGCTCATTAGCAACAACAAGACTATCATAATTGATTTTCAATGAAGTATAGTCATCTTTTAGCAAGTTGTGCCTAGTGTTGAGCTCATCATGCTTCTTCTCAAGTTTATCATGTTCATCTCTAAGCTCTTTATTGCAGGTTTTGAGCTCCTTGAGAGTAGAAGACACTATTGCATTTTGATCTCTAAGCTCATCACTAGTCTTTTGTGCAATCTCAAGCTTAGATGAGAGTGATTCATTTTCATTTTGAAACTCATCATTTTCATTTCTAGTCTTTCTTATGACTTTAGAGTATTTGTTGAGCAATTTTACAAGTTCATCATAAGAAGGTGTATCAAACTCATCATCACTATCACTATCGTCATCATCATCACTATCATTATTTTGTACCTTTCGTTCACCCTTAACTATGAGGCATAGGTGAGTAGTGGATAAAGACGGTGAAGATGGCGGTGAAGGTGGTGGTGAAGATGTTGATGAAGATAATAATGGCCCAATCACAAACGCGGCGACCTTCTCTTTCTCGTTGTCGCTCTCATTGCCGGAGGACTCACATGATGACTCAATGTCGGTGAGCCAATCACCAATAATGTAAGTTTTGCCTCCCTTCTTCTTTTTGTGACATTCTTTCTTCTTACCATCCTTCTTCTTGTATGGCTTGTTCTTCTTCTTTTCATCTTCTTCATCACTAGATTTATCTTTCTTGTCCTTGTTCTTGTTCTTGTATTTGTCTTTTGGAGGCTTAGGGCATTGATGAGCTAGATGACCAAGTTCACCACAATTGTAGCAATCCATTTTGGATATAGGTTTCTTTTGCTACTTGTGAAGAACTTCTTTTTCTTGCCATCAAACTTGATGCCACTCTTATTAAGCTTCTTTAGCATCTTGGTGGCCTTTTTCACCATGAGAGCAAGTGATGCATCATCAATGTCACTCTCACTTGAGCTTTCATGCACTATCATGGCTTGGCTCTTCTTCTTTTTCTTGTCATGGCTAGCTTTGAAAGCCAAGTCCTTCTTCTTGGAAGATGATGAACCCTCTTCTGGAGTGATGTGCGTGTACATCTCATGAGCATTGATCTTTCCCAATACTTGTGTCGGTGTTGCAGTGGAGAGATCACTTTGGTGAAGCACGATGACAATATGGCCATACTTCTCAACGGGAAGAACACTTAAGATCCTCCTTGCAATATCCGATGGACTCATTTGAGTGAGCCCAAGAGCATTGAGATCCTCTACAAGAACATTCAAGCGAGTGTACATGTCATTAGCACTTTCTTTGGGAAGCATCTCAAATGAATTAATCTTCTTTAAAGCAATATGGTAGTGTACCTCACGCTCACTCTTAGTTCCCTCATGGAGAGCACAAAGGTTTTCCCACAATTCATGAGCATTTTTTGCATTACACACACGATTGAAGATATCCTTGCCAAGACCCTGGTAGAGTGCATTTCTTGCCTTTGCATTCCACCGGCCGTACTTCTCCTCGTCACCAACGGGGTTAGCGGGATCCTTGACTTTCGAAAACCCTTCGGTGGCGGCTCTAAGACACCCGACGTCTATGGCTTCGAGGTACGCCTCCATGCGGATTTTCCAATATGAAAAATCATCTCCCTCAAAGATGGGAGGTGGTCCTTCCCCATTAGACATCATGCTCTAGGCGGTTAAGCCTAATTTAGGAGCAACAAAGCTCCGATTCTAATTGAAAGGATCAAGATGCCCAAGAGGAGGGTGAATTAGGCTTTTTCTCAAATTTATTATAAGAATTAAATCCCACTAAGCCATAATTCACCCCTAGTGCCTACAAGTGTTCCTAGTGATTCTACCGATAAAAGTTTTACACCCTAAGTTCCAAACCTAGTCTAGCATGGCAATTCTAGGAAGGTAAACTAAGCAACAAAAGTAATGTGAGAAAGTGAATTGCTTGAAAGTACAGGGTTAGGAACACAATAATATTTTCCCGAGGTATCGGAGAGTCGCCACTCCCCACTAGTCCTCATTGGAGCACCCGCACAAGGGTGTAGCTCCCCCTTGATCCACACGAGGATCAAATGCTCTCTACGGGCTGATTCTTTGACACTCCGTCGCAGTGAATCGCAAACAACCGCTCACAAGATGAGTTGGGTCATCCACAAGCGCCGGAGATCACCAAGCTCCCAATCACCACCAAGCCGTCTAGGTGATGGCGATCACCAAGAGTAACAAGCAAGAACTCTCACTTGACCGTAATAAGTCTAATGAGAAGATGGATGCACACTTGCTACTCCCTAATCACTAGTGAGGACTCTCAAACTTGAATTCTCAAGACTTAATTCTCACTAGGGCTCTTGCACTTTCTTGCACATGAAAGGAGTTTCTCAGCTGACCAAATGAGCAAGAGTACCTCTAATGGAGGGGTAAAGGAAGTATTTATACTCCTCCTCAACTGCCCCAACTGTTATCTTCGAAAACTGCACTTTTCGTGACCGACAGACGCGATGATGCCCACCGACAGACACATCTATCGCTCTGGAGGGACGTGTCTGTCGCCTCAGTGGAGCGCGTTTGTCGCATGAAAACGGATCAAAACATTCAACTAGCCGTTAGGGCTCGACAGACGCTAGCCAGCATCTGTCACCCTAGCAATGGACGTGTCTGACGCTATCAACAACTTCAGAGCATTCTGGACCGCGTTTGTTGACCACTAGAAGCGTCTGATGCTCAACTCTCACTGCGTCTGTCGCTCGTATACGCGTAGGGCGCGTCTGTCGCTCTTCATCCTCACGTCTGACGCTCTCGGCAGTGAAGAGACCACGCAACACACGCTGACATCAGCATCTGTCGCCCTCCGTTTTCCGCGTCTGTCGCCCTTTGGAGGGCCGAAACGACTTCCGATTCAAACGCTTCTTGAATGACTTTTGTTCCAAACAATCTCAAGGTCATCCTGGAGCCACCTAGTGCTAAGTTTGACAAGTGTGTACCACACCTAACCATTAGACTCACCTAGGTCAGCTACCCATCCATGCCCCCCTTTATAGTATGACCAAAAGGAGAAAAATGAAAGTCCTAAAGACTATTCCGAACGTAGCTCACCTCCTCGACGTCCGGAACTAATCGTCCTTAACCTTGTCGATCATCCTTTGAAAATCGAAAATGATTTCCATCGATAAGGGGCATGATCACCATATCACCCACAATTGCCATTACCATGACCTAACACTCTATTGTTTCTGCAAAACACACGTTAGTCATGATAATTAACCGTTGTCATAAATCATCGAAACCCACTCTAGGGGCCTAGATGCTTTCAAATGGTAAACATCCAAGTCATAATAAATAATGATAAATGCACCTAGAGCACTCCAATCTATAGCAATAGCATGGTATTCGGCAGAGCCAAGAAATAAACATTCCTAAGTCATCCTAACTACAAGTCATGATATACTATGATTTGTGCAATTACACTTAGCAATCATTGTTAAGATCAATATTATATCTATGTATAAGGAACATTGCCAAGGAGAGAGCCAGGACATAGCAAGACTATTCTCCCGCAACCAGGTTCTACTTGACCTATACACGAGGTGTGGATTACAAAGGACTCAGCAGGATTGTCACGCCCGCGATCTACCACACTTCCTAGCATATAGGGTGCATCTATAGGTAAATACCATCTAAGCACCACGCTTACATGATATCGACCATTTACCCATGAATTCAAAGGATGAACGCTATACAAACATATGCATAAAGATAATACCAATTCAACTATACTAAACATATAATCAAAGTAGACAATGAACAATATAACTAAGAACATAAACAAGTAGAGCGAAGTCATATCTATAGTATCAAGCAAAATATGTACGACAGAATACAAATAGAGAGATTACAAGGGTTTACCGAGCAACGCTCCCGACAGATCCAGAACCAAGCAAAGCTTGCCTTCTCTCTACTACTAACCTATGTAGCTAAGCTCTAGAATTGGAGGAACTCTAAGGAGACTAGGGTTTCTAGCTCTGATGACTTGAATCAAATGACTTGGTGCTTTCTCCCAGGGGGTAGGGCTCTGTTTATATAGGCCGGTGGGATGAACTGTAGCCCTCGGATCAAACCGACTTGAAGCAATGGACGAGATGAAACCTTAGAGGCGGTGGAGGATTGTGAGAGGAGGGCGCTGACAAGTGGGCCCAGGCCAGGTCGGCCGACCTACCTCTATGGCAGGTGGGTCCCACCTTCGTTGACGTGGCTTTTCATGTTTTGTGGATTCTTCTAGACTTGGTTTCGCAGAAGAATATGCTTTTTAACCCGACATTCATTATATCTCCTCCTTCTTTTTTGATACACACCTGTAGAAATATAGATTCTACAAAAATGTGGAATTCTGTCAAATAATCTCGTATTCTATGTTGATATTTTATCATATTCATCCTTTTCATGTTTCATTGACAGTTTATTTTTGGAGTTAAGGACCATCAACAATCAACCTGGCAAGCAACAACACATGTACTAGACAAAAGATAATGCCTCATCTTGGAACATACATAGTACAGTGATAAGCATAATTTTTCTATATGGGCAAACCTTGTCCGGGATCAAGAAGACGACGACCAAGATAAGCTATTACATATTCTTTACCTTTATCTTCTTGAGTCAAAATAGCCCTGATTATCTTCTCTTTGGCAGCAATATATAATTTAAAAGGAACTCCTCTCCTTGGTGCACGAAGAACCGGTGGTGTTGACAGATATTCCTTTATTTTCTCAAATGCTCCTTATTGCTCTGCCCCCAAGTAAATTTAGATTCATCCTTCAGTTTCAATATGGGGGTAAAAGGAATAATCTTCCCGGACAAGTTGGCAATGAATCTCCTCAGATAGTTCACTTTTCCCAAGAACTTTTGCAAGTCTTTCTTGCATTAGGTGCCTGAACTCCCTTGATCTTATCTATCCGGTTGGGATCAATCTCTATGCATTTATTATGAATAATAAAGCTCAAGAACATTCCAGCCGATACTCCAAAAGCACATTTGAGTGGGTTCATCTTCAATCCATAGCGGCACATCCTCTCAAAAGCAAGACGCAAATCGACCAAATGAGATTTATGGGCAGCCAATTTAATCACAATATCATCAATATAAACCTCCATAATCACCTCAATTAGATCATGGAAAATCAAATTCATAGCTCTTTGATAAGTAGCACCTGCATTCTTTAGCCCAAATGTCATCACAACCCACTCAAAGAGACCAACAAACTCAGGACATATGAAGGCTGCCTTTGACATATCTTCTTCAGCCATGAAAATCTGATTATAACCAGCATTACCATCAAGAAAGCTAATAACCCGGTGTCCTGAAGCATCATTGATAAGCATATCAGCTATAGGCATAGGATATTCATCTTTCGGAGTAGCTCTATTCATATCTCTAAAATCAATGCTAACTCTGATCTTTCCGGAATCTTTCTTCTCAATCGGCACAATATTAGAGGCCCACTCCGCATACCTACATGGCTGAGTGAACCCCGCTTGCAAGAGCCGATTAATCTCTTCTTTAACCCAATCATAAATTGTAGAATTAAATCGGCGGGGGTGTTGCTAATATGGCTTGAATCCATCCTTGATGGGGATCCGATGCTCAACAAGCTCTCAGCTTAACCCAGGCATCTCTGTATAATTCTATGCAAAATAATCAACATATTCCTTGAGAAGCGCGATTAGCTCAACTTTGTAATCGGCTTCCAAGTTTTGATTTATAAACGTCGGCCGGGACACAGAGCCATCCCCAATATCAACTTGCTCCAAAGGGTCGGCCGACGTAAATTCTTGGCCCAACTTATTGAGCTCATCAAAATCATCAATCGCTTCATAGGCATCAGTCTTATTAGCCCGATACTGATCAACATGATGTTTCAACCATTCAATATTTGTATCCATTAATAAACAATTACATGATGATATTGAGCCAATTATTAATCAGCTTCAAAGACACAGGAATAAAGCCACCTTGTCTGGTAACACTAATAAATTCATTGCTAGAAAGATCTCTACCAGACAAGCAACTAATAGCATCATGTCCCCAAGCATAGGAGCATCGGCTGTAGTTACTTCAGCCGATGAATCTGAATACACAATCTCCATGGCATCATCCACCCATTGAATAAGAAACTGGTGCATGCTAGATGGTATGCAATAGTTGGCATGTATCCAATCACGTCCAAGTATTAAACTATAGCTATCTTGTACATCTGCAACGAAGAATGTCAAGGCTAGGGTCTTGCTTCCAATAGTGAGTTCCATGTTAGCAATCCCTCTAGCTAGGATAGGAACATCTCCTCCAACTTTAGTGATCGTCATGTTGGTCTTGACCAGCTCCTCATCAGTGCCACCAAGCTTCTTGTAAAGCGCATATGGCATCACATTCATAATTGCCCCATTATCCACCAACATGCTATGGACCAAAGTATCATTAATATGGCCCTTCACGTGCAAAGGCTTAAGGTGATTGACAGGCTGTTCTGGTTTCTTGAATGTGGCATCTTGTATCGGGAAGTTGAACACCTTGCAACTGAATCGTCCTCAATGATGTAGTAATCGGTGGACAAAACAACCACATTAACCTCCCCTCTTTCCGGAGTAGCTTCATAGTCAACCATCTCCTCCTTAGAAACCTCAGGCACCTCCATGCCAACCATAGCAGCAACGGTAGAAGCAAAATTATCGGAGGACACCTCGGAAGCCATCAGGACAGTAGGAGTCGGCCTAGCTGATTCTAAGACTTCTAGAGTAGTATCAGTAGTGGGAGTCAGCTTAGCTAGCTCGTGAGTCAGCTTAGCCGACTCTGGCACACCCAAGCCGGTAGGAACATGTGCAGTCGGCTTAGCCGACTGGCCAACGGTAGCAACCACATTTTGATCTTTTGGAGGGCTTTCGACGTGCTCGGGGTTTAGGACTTCACCCTCCATATTGGCAAGCATCTCCCGCTTCTGTTGCTTATGTCGAGCGCGCTACAACTTACGTCGTTGGGTCTTATTGAACCCACGAGGACACCACACGGGTTGGCGATACTTAGAATCTCCTTTGACGCGCTCCTTCTTCTCATCTCCAGCAACTTCTTTAGGAGCCTCACCTTGCTTTTGCGCTGGAGTTTCTTCAATTACAAATGGCCCATCATGATTAGTGACAGGAGCTTCCATGAAGCCGATTATGATAACCGATTGAGGCCTAGCTCTTGGTGGAGGAATAACAGGAGCCTCAACCTTCTTAGGCACATAGATTTGCTGCATTGGTGCCTTTCTTGAACTTTGCAAAGTTGGATCCTAGGAAGGAATCGCCCGGCCTTGATTTACACCGCTAGAGCTCGATTGACCATTGTCCAATCGGCTAAAGACAGAAGGCCTTGGGACTGGACCAGCAAGCTCTCCCAATCTAGGGACCCTGTTGCAGCGTGACTGGAGGTGGAATCGGGGGGTCCCTAACGAGATACACGAGGAGTAACTCTGAACTAGAGCTGCTAGTTGCATCATCGCCAATTGCTTAACCTTGTCATCTTCTCGCTTGGGCGGAGTAGATTCTCTTTTTTTAATGGCCGATTCTTGGAATCGGCCTTTTCTTGCTTATACTTGGCCATGAGCCTATCAAAAGTGCATGGTGGCCTCACCACAAGCTCCCCTTGGTTCTTCTTCTCATTCGTCTTCCAAGTACCAATCTCCAGCCTGTGTGGAACAAATGTGCGCAAAACCTAAACATTAGAGTGACCGGGACTGCTGGAAATAGGGGAGTCGGCTAAGCCGACTGGGGCAGTTGGCTCAATCGACTTGGCTGAGGGAAAGGCTGAGTCGGCTAAGCTGACACCCTAAGTCGCGTTAGCTGACTGGCTCTGCTGCTGGGTGGAGTCCGCCTGGCCAACTGCTCCAGTCGGCCTGGCCGGCCTTCGCTGTGCCGCCACCATTTCATACCAACGCTGCCTTCTCAAATAATGTGTTGATCCTGTAGTGATCTTCAATTTGTTCTTACCTTCATCATCCTTCTCCAATACCACCTTGCACCCTGAATTTGTTTTGACATTCGGTGCAACACATGGTTTGCCGATAAAGCACATTCTTGCCTTGAGTTGTATCGGCTTGCTCACGACGAATCAAAATAGCGAGTGGTCTTGCTTCAATTGTATGCATTGGAAAAGGGACCTTATCAACTTGCATATCAGAAAGACTCAATCATCCCTCATTAAGGGCCGATTGGACCTGTCGACGGAAAACATTGCAATCATTAGTGGCATGAGAAAAAGAATTATGATATTTACAATAAGCTCTTCTTTTTAACTCATCAGCTGAAGGCAATGCATAATTAATTCTAATATAACCGAATTTCAATAATTCATCAAAGATTCGGTCACATTTAGAGAAATCAAAAGTAAACTTCATCTCTTCACCCCGATTCTTATGAATCGGTTTGAGAGATGGGCAAGTAACCATCTTATTTTCTGCTAGCCATTTAATTTCAGTAGGACAAACCTCCCTATTATCATCATCAGAACAATTAGAATGATCATCAACAACATGCACATTATGACGATCAGACTTATAGGTATCACGAGATTCTTTAAGGTGCGATTCAGCTGAAACGGCCCTTTGCAACAATTGATTAACATTCACAAACTCATGATGTTCAAGTTTATCCCTAATACTAGGACGTAAACCAGCAAAGCATAATCAGTTAAATCTCTTTCAGAAATCATTAAATGAAAATATCGGTTCTTAATTTCTCTAAATCATTTAATAAAATCAAGATAGACTCATCACGACCTTGACGAACCGATGCAAGATGAGACAATCTAGTTCCATGGATGCTGGTATAAAAATGACTATAAAACTTTTCTTCTAATTCACCCATGACCCGATAAAACAAGCTGGTAATGAAGTAAACCATGCAAAAGCTGTGCTAGTAAGAGACAATGGAAAATTATGAACTTTCATAAAATCATAAGCACTAGCCTCACCCAATTGCGCAAGAAACATGCTAATATGCTCCATGATAGATTTACTATGATCACCACTAAATTTATTGAAATCAGGTACCTTCCACCCATCAGGTGCTTTCATGAAATCAAAGTGTGAAGGGTACGGCTTGCGGTAAGTAGTCCTACTAGGCTTGATTTGTACACCTAAACTTTCCTCAAGCGATTTAGACAATTTTCCCTAAACCGATTCAAAGTATCATTGAAATCGGTAGAGGGAGCAACAAGTGCAGTAGGTGTATCATCAAGTATGGGGAATTGGCTTGGTGACTTCGGCGGGTTGGGGAGAATGTTTTGCCCCGCCGAAGCTCGACTTGTTGTTGGTCTTTGATCGGTTCGAGTGTTTCGAGCCGAATTTTGACCATAGACAACCACTTGATTAGTTGGAGCACTACTGGCTAAACCGGTCTTATCGACTTCAATCGCCGAAAGGACCGATTTGCCTTTATTTGCTGATGCATATAAACCTTGATTGTCATAAAAATTCAAAGGCATGCCAAATTCAGGTTGTTTAGAAGAAGAATCAACACCTGATGCATTACCATCGGTTGTTTTCCCTTCTAGCTTATAAAATCGAGCCATGATCATGTTTACAACAGTCAAAAGATTATTATCTATTACTTTTTTATGATTATCCATCATAGTAGCATAATTGGCATGCGTAGGATAAGGATCAACAATATCATCATACTTAGGTTTAGAAATCCATACCTTAGGTGCAGCGGTTGCAGATGATGTAGAAGTGATCAACTGGCAGAAATCTGACTCCCTGAATTGAGTAACCTTTTCTAGCCGATCTTTAGTGAAACTCTAAAGAAAAGCCTTCAAAACAGCGTTGAACTTGGCCTCCACTTGTTGCTTCAATTCCTCATGGAGCTCATCGATGTTTATGGGATGATTGATGTTCCCCTCATGAGGGACCTGGGTGCTATCCCCGGTATCTTCACCATTGCTTCCCATGTTGCTGGAGGAAAACTTGATCTTTCACCTAATGTTCTCCAGCGGAGTCACCAAAAAGTATGTTGACGCTGAAGTTTGCTCCAAGCCAACACACCAGCGAGGGCCTTGTACGCCCAAAGAGGTCGCAAATAACCTGCAATGCAGCAAGAACATAGCGTAATCGGCCAAACCAATCTAGAGACCGATAGGGCCGATGTGGAGCTCGATCTCGGCTGAAAGACTCCTGAACTACTCCCGGAAGGATCTATCAGGGAGGAGCACGTGGAGGATCTCTTAGGACCAGCAAGGCTACCTAAGATGTCGATGAATCTCATGGAGAGATGTCACCGAACAGTAGGAGAGGTTGAGAGAGGAGAATTAGGGCAAAGGGTGATTGATATGTTGTGTTTTTTATGATTGGATATATGGGAACTCAATTGGTTGTGATCCTCTCATATATATAGAGGGGGTGGTCTTATCCCAGTAGAAAACATCTCTAAAATGCGTTCTCCAAGTTTTCCACGTCAAAAATATAACAAAAACCAATCTGGAAACCAAATTGACCCAGAATCCAGGACGAGTCGGCTTAGCCAACAGGAGCAGTCGGCTTGTGGCCTCAAGCACCCTGGCTGGGTAGCTAGAATAGGGAGTTAGCTAAACCGACTGGGGGGCAAACCGGCCAAGCCGACTAAGCCAACTGTCTTGGCTCGCCGTCTTCTCTATGTGTCTCGCTCGTTGTTTAGTCGCGCCATTTGACCTCCACCATGCCCATGACGTTTATAACTTGTTCATGATACTTAAAATCTTTTTGGGACATTTTTTAGTGTCAATAGTCCTATATCGTGAAACAAAACCATAGCAGACCAGCTTAAAAGCCCTGCTTCGGGAGGCCATTAACTTCGGTTGCAACCTTTTGCGCGAAACGAGAATGAAAGCGCAAGAGAGTTAATTAGCAGACGTGGCTCATTCAACATATAGAGTGGACCTTAGCCGTTATCCCGGGTCAGGACGTTACAAATGGTATTAGAGCCAACTCTCACGGTTTAATGGACGTATGGCTTAGGAGCTCGGACATGTTACGCATGGCTCTGCAAGAGCATGGCACTTGGGCCGGGGAGCTAGGAATACGGACGTGGCCAAGAGAGTTGATCCTGGACATTTGTCCCGTATGGGCAAGTCGGTTCGATAGCTCAACGAGGACGTTGAGTCCATTGAGGATGGGTGGATGTGAGACCTAGCCCATGGGCCAAGCTAGGCTGGACCAGTTTCAGGGTTACTGTAGCACCAGAACACAGTAGTACCTCAGAAAGTACTTAGCGCCAAATTTAGTACCACCTCGGAAGCTACAAAGGGAGCCAAACTAGCTTACAAGCTTCAGCCTAGGAGGCTGTTAACTCCGGATCGATCCTTTTGCGTGAAACGAGGATGAAAGCACAAGAGAGTTAATTAGCAGGTGTGACTTATTCAACGTGTAGAGTGAGTCTTAGCCGTCTTGTGAGACCCAGCCCATGAACCAAGCTGGGCTAGACCAGTTTTGGGGTTACTAAGGAACCATAACACCGTAGCACGCGGGAAGTACTGTAGCACCAAATTTAGTTCCACCTCGGAAGCTGAAGGGAGCCGAACCAGCTTAAAAGCTTCAGCCTGGGAGGCTGTTAACGCCGGATCGATCCTTTTGCGCGAAGCGAGGACGAAAGCGCAAGAGAGTTAATTACCAGGTGTGGCTTATTCAACGTATAGAGTGAGTCTTAGCCATCTTTCCGGATTGGAACGTTACAAATGGTAATCAGAGCCAACTCTCATGGTTTCACGGACGTTTGGCTCGGGAGCTCGGACAGGTTGTGCATGGCACTTGGGCCGGGAGCTGGGAATACGAACGTGGGCAAGAGAGTGGATCCTGAACATTTATCCCATATGGGTAAGTTAGTTCGATGGCTCGACGAGGACATCGGATCCTTTGAAGTTGGGTGGATGTGAAACCTAGCCCAATAGACCAGCTGGGCCGGGCCGATTTTGAGTTACTGTAGCGATAGTCTATTGTAGTTTCGGCACAGTGTTTCCAGTTAGTCCATCTCGTGAAACGAAACCAGAGCAGACCCGCTTAAAAGCCCAGCTTCGGGAGGCCATTAACTCCGGTTGCAACCTTTTGCGCGAAGCGAGGACGAAAGCGCAAGAGAGTTAATTAGCAGGCGTGGCTCATTAAATGTATAGAGTGGGCCTTAGCCGTTATCCCGGGTCAGGACGTTACAAATAGTAATTAGAGCCAACTCTCACGGTTTCATAGATGTATGGCACGGGAGCTCGGACAGGTTGCGCATGGCTCTGCAAGAGCATGACACTTGGGCTGAGGAGCTAGGAATACAGACGTGTCCAAAAGAGTCGATCCTGAATATTTGTCCCATATGGATAAGCTGGTTCGATAGCTCGACGAGGATGTCGAGTCCATTGAAGGTGGGTGGATGTGAGATCCAGCCCACAGACCAAAACTGGGCTGGACCAGTTTCGAAGTTACTGTAGCACCAGAATACTGTAGTCCCACGTGAAGTACTGTAGCACCGAGTTTTGTGCCACCTCAGAAGCTGAAGGGAGCCGAACCAGCTTAAAAGGTAGGCTGTTAACTCCAGATCGATCCTTCTACGCGAAGCGAGGAGAAAGTGCAAGAGAGTTAATTAGTAGGTGTGGCTTATTCAACGTGTAGAGTGAGTCTTAGCCGTCTTCCCTAGTTGTGACGTTACATTGGACTTATAGCAGTTAAAATAAATGAGAGCATTTCATCCTTGACGTCGACGTTCCCTGCCCTTCCCTTCACAGCCCTCGGAGACACCTTCGCTTATAGCTTCTTCAGGCCTCTTTTGGAACAAAGAAGAAACAAAGATATTTTAAAGAATTTTAATTCCATAGTAAAGTTTATATGCACTTCTTTGGAACAAAGAATTGGACCCTATAAAATTCCTTAGGATGGCTGTGAGATACATAAAAACATAGAAACTTTAGAGGACAACAAACATGAGATTGGACCTCATGGAAACTTTCTCTGTGTCTGTCTCTCTTTTGGTTTTTGTATTTTTTTCTGTGTTCCATTCAAAGGCTTGGTTACAAATTCTCATTCATGTAGGATTGCAAGTTTCGTGTAGTTCTTATTTTCAAAAGGAAGGTGACTTATATTAAATCTTGGCACACTACATCTCTGAATTACACATCAAAAACTAAAATAAAAAATACATAATATTCTATCCAGATTCTTCCATCTCTTCTTCCCCAAGCCTCGAACACCGGAGCCAAAGTGTAGTCCTAATGCTGAATCCAACGATCAACCCCAAAACATTGGGCATGCCGCAAGATCCAACGCTTCGGAACTAGTCCAAACCGCATCTAATTGCTGCAAGAATATCGGCAGTTGTATCGTCGAGTTCGACATAGGATGCAGATTCATCACCTCGAGACCTTGATTTTCTCTCCACGACCATCGACGAGGAGATCGATGACTCGGAGTCGCTGTCCTCATAGGGGGCTCCCAGAAGCACCCCTTCCCATGCAGGTAAAAGCCATAATTTTCACCGTCTGTCGATGAAATCGACGCCTGCAACGGTGATCTCGTCGTGGCAATCAACGAAATCATCGTAGGATACACGATCCTGACCGAATACCATCTGATTTCGATGGAAATTTATTTGGACTTAACCCTAAGACACTAGAAAATTACAGGAAAAGGATGGGTCCCCAACCCTTCTTTGTCTCTGGCAAATGCATCGAAGAGGAAGAAGGAGAGGAGCCCTAGGCGATAGCGACGGCGACGGAGCGAGGAGCAGGCAGGTGGTGGCGGCTCTTTTCGTGTCCTGAGGAGTTACCACATGCTGGAGGCGTGTAAGTATCATGCAATTATAATCATGTGTCTGTTCTATTCCTATGTTTTGAGAATTCCACGTTTCAAAGGAGGCCTCAATGGTTTCTACAAGAACAATTGGTAAATCAATGAGTTTTCAAATAGTCAATGAGTTTTCAAATAGTTAAAAAAGTTGAGAGCATATTTATTGGATTTGTTCAACCATTTTCAAAATCTCGCTTCTAAAAGAAAACAATTTTGCATGAGGGATCTTAGACTATTTCCGAACCATTCCAACTAATTTTATAATTTCTCTCTTTATATATTTGTATCATAAATTCTATCTTTACGCTTATTCTTCCTCACATCCTTACACATCTAGAATATCCACACGTCTATTTCCGTATAATCAGATCGATTTTTTCAAAAAAGGTGATTCAGGAAGACCGATCATGACCTTAGACGTTCAACAATACCATATATGATCTCGGATCAAACGCCAATACCATGTCAAAGTTAACATACAACAATCTTCTTTATACATCCTTGTCATACATATCATTTTGCTTGTAATTAGTGACGATAGTGTAACATAAAGGCATGTTAAGTCCTCAGTTAAGGGCATGACAGTCCGACTAACCTCTAACTATTTCTCCAAATTAGCCGAGGGCTATGAGGGCTAAACCTATCAGGTACGCTCGCGTGTACGGTCTAGGCTATTAGTGGATGGCTTAATGGGCCTCAAAGGGCCAGCTCCCGAGAAGGCCTTGTTGTCGGAAGAAAAGACAAAGTCGTCTCTTGCTCAGGGGATCGACCAACGTGCGAGTAATTCCCGATCCAGGAGAGCCCCATAATTATAATGTTTTTTTAAATGGTTTAATTTAGTGTTTATAAAAATGAATTTACTTTGGGACCCATAAAAAAAAGTTTCGGATAAGACTGTCTGCACTCGTGTACTACAAAAATGAAATTGCAGTAGCACATAGTGTGTGAGGCAGCTGCAGCGGATAGGCTAAATCAAACGCTACGGTCCCGACGCCGGTCTGATCGTGCGTGTGTTTGGTTTGAGGAGTTAAAGTTTAACAAACACTGTAGCACTTTCGTCTTATTTGACAAAAAGTTTTTAATCTTGGACTAATTAGGCTTAATAGATTCATCTCGTAAATTACTCCTAATCTGTGGCGACATGCATGCAATTAGTCTACATTTAGTACTCCGTGCATTTGAGGGAACATTGATGTGATGGGAGTTTAACTTTAACCAGTTGAAACAAACAGACCCTAAATATAGCGGGACAGCGGGAGAGACAGAGGAGAGTGGAGAAAGCTGCAGCGGCAGGCCCCATTATTTTAAGTGAAAAAAATGTTATAACTCATAAACAAAAAATTCAAATTAAATTTTGATTGCACCATTAAATTCGTTTCAATAAATTCTTCAAAATCAGATCTCATATGGATATATTTAGATAAAGTAACAAGTGGACCCTACAATGGATAGAGGATGATATAGAGGATGGATGAATGTGATAAAATTAAGTATAAAAAAAGAATCTTAATGACTAAACCTTTTAAAAAATAAATTTAGAGTACCACGAGCGCAGCTGAGCACACGGATGATCCTGTCCGTTGGGCGGAAGGTACGAGGATGGTCCGCCACACCGGTGACCCCTGTGGTTCGGCCGGAGGGCGGTGAGCTTATCGGGCCGCGGATGAGGATGAGATGCCTGAGTCACGCGCACACTTCCTCACGCTACTCAAATCTCGCCACGTGTGTAGTGGTCGCCTTTTGCTGCACGCTGGGTGGAGTAGTTCCGCTGTTTGGTGTTGGCCGCCCGTAGCGACTCGCCGTGCGTAAGCGCTTACGTCATTCACAATAGTACTCCTACTACTCCTAGAAAAGTCGCCAGTTGTTTAATGAAAGGCCGGCATCGAGCGTGACGTGCGGACAACTGCCACCACCTTGCGTGTGGAAAGAAAAGAAAGGGACGGCCATTGATGGCAGCAAAGGACCAGATTCGGTCGGCGCCTTGTCCGTTGGCTTTGGTGCACCGGAAGTTACTCCCTCTATAATTAAAAAAAAAGTCATTGTCGTTTTTAAAAAGTTAGTAACTTTTAACTTTGTCTAATATATTTAACGAAATATTAATATTTAAGGTACATAATTAGTATTATTATATAAATTATTAAATATATTTTTATAATAAATTTATTTAAAAATAGAAAATATTATACGTGTTTTTTTAGGAACCTAGTCGTTTACCTTTCAAATTCTAAATTTTTACGTTCTCTTTGTCAAATTAATCTTTAAACGTATGCATAAAGCATTAAATATATGTAAAAAAATAACTACTTACGTAGTTTATCTGTAATTTACGAGACGAATCTTTTAAATCTAATTAATTTATGATTGGTCATTAATTAAAAAAAACAACGAAAGTACTTCCCCGAGAAGAAAGACCAGCTCGAGGATCTATGGTGGGTCAACGATACGGATCGGCTTTAGCCGACACGGCGAGCTTTAGCTTGGGCTCCATCTTGGCTCCAAGGAAGCTCGAGCCCGGCTCAGCTAGGAAGCAAAGCAAACCACTCCCTCTGCTGCTTTGTGGGTTGCGGTAGGCTCTAGGTGGCGGCGTGGGGCACGCACAGCCCTGGCGCCTCGTCTTGTCCCGGGCGGTCCAAGCGGCGGCGGTGGCCAGCCGTGGGCAGCGGAAGCCAGGCGGCGTCGGGGCAATGGAAGATGAGGAGGATCTCCTCTGCATCTGCTGCGGTGATCGGCGAACCCACTGGGAGTGGGAGGGGGAGGGGAAGGAGATCCAGCGGCCTTGCAAACGACCGAGACAGCTCTCCCTGCTGTTTTGGTTTTGTTTATTTACTCCGCCTTTTTTTTTTCTTTCCTCGCACTGTGGCCCTGTTCTGCTGGTCATGTTTCGGCTTGTTTCAGCTTGTTTCAGCTTATTCTCTCTCACAGAACACTATTGAATCAGCTGAAACCAGCCTGCTTTTATACCAGCCGAACCAGCCCTGCACCTGACACTTCTTGGTACTGCTGTATCTGACTGGGTGAGACCAGTGTGGTTGGGACTCTCCGCCTCTCCCGCGTCCGGCCTTTGGAATGCCTGCTTTTATATGGAGATTGAGGCGGTTTCGAAAGCGCCAATGCTTATAGAGGACTAAAGAGTTACCTGCACCCGTAAAATTTTACTCGTCGGGTTACCTGTACCCGCATGTGGGTAAAAAAATAGTTCTATACCCAAACCCGTCGGGTAATTCTCACCCGACGGGTAACCCATACCCGATAGCATACCCGAAAATTACCTAAAAATATCAAATAATCACATGCAAAAATAAATCATTCTAAGCTTTCAACAAATTACAAACATGCTAACAAACATTATTAGCATCATTACAACAAAGATAATCTACTAGAAATACAGTGGATGTCTCAATTGGCCAAATTCATGACTTATATGCGCTAAAATAATTGGGGTTGACTAATTATTTTTGCAGGTATGTCTTACCCGCGGGTATGCAGGTATGAGTAGTATACACCTGCACCCGTACCCGTCATACCCGATGGGTATATGATTTTGTCCAATAACGTACCCACGGGTAGAAAATTCATCACATACCCGCCTCTTTATTGGGTAATACCTGTCAGATACTCGGGTTTCGGGTACCCGTCGCCATCTCTACTGAAGAGAGGGCTGGTTCGGCTGGTATAAAAGCCGGCTGGTTTCGGCTGATTCAATAGTGTTCTGTGAGAGAGAATAAGCTAAAACAAGTTGAAACAAACCGAAACATGACCGGCAGAACCGGGCCAGAGTCGTAACCCGAGCGGCGAGCGGACCACAGGTCCACAACCCGAACCCGAGCAACTCAAGTTAAAGCCCAGCTCAACGAGCATGTACTCGGGTCGAACTCAGACCAGCTCGCCAGATATTCTGAGCTTCTTTGCAAGCCCTAATCCGAACTTTGATTTTGTTTCCTATTACTTTCAATTGTCACTACAAAAATTACTAATTCATTGTTCATCATTAAAACCAATTTGCAGTGAAATCAACCATCGGATGAGAGAATCCTATTAATATTATTGGCTGAATTCTTTTATTTGTTAAAAAAAAGATGCCTTTTGGCATTTGTATAAAACAATAAAGATTTAAATGAGTTCATATAAAAGAATTACACATAAACGTGTACAAAAAAGTATCCGTATATTAGAAGCACCATTATAAGAAAAAAAATTACGCAACTAGCACTTTAGCCTACATATACATAAAAATAAAATGGGCGTACAGCTACAGCCTGAACGGATAAATTAAATTTATGAATTCAATATGGTTGCACAAAAAAAGTGTGTTGTCTTGTTATACACAAGATTTAAATACTAGTGTATTTTATTATATGTTTCGCTACTATATTTTTTGAATCACACATTATAGACGCAATCGTCCATAAGCACACACAGAGCCAAGCTCTATTTCTAGAGTACTTTTAAAAGATTGAACCAACAAATCTCTAAGAATCTAAAAGAAGGCTGCAGCGAACTGGCGATAGATTTCAAAAATTCCAGAAAAACAAAGCACATATACCAAACAAAAAAACTTACTCTAAGCCAGATGAATATGTTTCGCCACAAGAAATCTATGTGTTTCAGTAAATAATTGGCTTCTAATATATGTGTGCTTTTGTTATCTATGTTCCAAACGTTTAGTTTTTCAATGTCGTACACGAGAGTTTTTATACCATCTCATTTGTTGGATTTCACTAACACCAACAAGGATACACAAGCACGCCGGCGGCAAATCGATAACCTCTTAAACTTGGTCAAACAATCTGATAGATGGACAAACTTGACGCAGAATTTCTGGAAGGTTTCGTTCGGTGTACCGCCCTCAAGAAAAAGAAGGGAATTGCTATATCCCAGTTGCCTGGGATTTTTGTAAAAACCCAGGCGACGTCCTTCACCCTTGGATCTGCATTCAAGGGTGAGATCTGTTGTCTGTGCATGTTACTGTCTGTACAAACGGGGCCGCGAATCAACCCACTTAACCACCACAAGCGGATAACAGGCCCGCAGAAACTAACGGATCCAAGCTCCGAAACCCGCTAACACTTGCAGACCGTTAATTCAATGGATAAGGGCTTTTACAGTGGGCTTTCACACAACAGCTGTTACATGGGCTGAATAAAAAAAGAAAGAAGCAGTGAATCTATCCTACAGATGTTGTTGTCATCTTCTGTATCCTTGTATCTGTTCTTTATATAAAGGCATCTGTAGGATCTGTAAGATGAAAAAAATTCATATCATAAATATAAAAATTGCATGTTTACAATACTGCAAGTACTACTTGTTATTAATGGAATTTACTGAATATGTATATAATTA
This sequence comes from Saccharum hybrid cultivar R570, assembly GCA_038087645.1. Taxonomy (NCBI): domain Eukaryota; kingdom Viridiplantae; phylum Streptophyta; class Magnoliopsida; order Poales; family Poaceae; genus Saccharum; species Saccharum hybrid cultivar. Next base: position 2,643,874 of record JAQSUU010000810.1, read on the forward strand.
GGAAAACTAGCTCATGCATGTGAACCCGACTGCAAGTTTACTACTTATAATCATCTTAGGTGCATCTTCTCAATTCACCTGTTAGTTCTTGTACCCATCTATTGTAGCCCCATGTTTTCAAAACTTTCACAAACTTCATCATAGAAATTGAAGAAGTATTCAATATAATTACATCAAAGTGAAGAAATGAGAAGGTGCCACTAAACCTAGCATCAAAGTGCCTAAGTAACAAATTGATGCAAGCACAAATCAAAATAGATACAACCCCATGTCAACATGACTACATCACTGATACATGGGTAAATGAAGGTTTTAATTCACACGCTTGTAATAAATCTAGTATAGTAAGATTTAACTAATCATCTTGCCCAATATAAGAATTCAATTCAGAGAATTAAAATTATGTAGAAAATACAGATTTGGATACTTCAAAAAACTATTAAATCAACAACAATGAAAATACAATGTAATCCAAAGAGTAAAGTGCAGCACCGGTCCCTAAACTTGCGCTGTTGTGTCATCTCGGTCCCTAAACTCGCAAATCGACCATTTAGGTCCTCAAACTTGTTCATCTGTGTCATCTCAGTCCCTAAACTTATTCGGCTGTGTCATCCCGGTCCCTAAATTTGCAAATCGACCGTTTAGGTCCTCAAACTTGTTCAGTTGTGTCATCCCGGTCCCTAAACTTGGTTTTGGATCTCGTCTAGGTCCAACTGGGCGATTTAAAAACTTGATATCAAACAATAATTCATAACTTTTTCATATGAACTCAAATGAGGACAAACTTTATATCAAAATTATAGCCCTCGACGCGATCTACAACTTTGTAGTTGAAATTTTTTTGAATTAAAACTGTTTAGAGTCCCAAAATATTATTGTATGTTTATAGATTTTGAAATTTTAAATTATCAAACAATCTTGTATATTGATATGGTCTACATGAAAGTTATAGTTCTCAATATTATCTACAACTTTGTAGTTGAATTTTTTTATTTGAAGTCATTTATTATCCCAAAATTTAATTTTAATTTTTTAAAAAATTAAAAATTTAAAAATTTAAAATTAAATTTTGGGATAATAAATGACTTCAAATAAAAAACTTTTCAACTACAAAGTTGTAGATAATATTGGTATAAAGTTTGTCCTCATTTGAGTTCATATGAAAAAAATTATGAATTATTGTTTGATATCAAGTTTTTAAATCGTCCAGTTGGACCCAGATGAGATCCAAAACCAAGTTTAGGGACCGGGATGACATAACTGAACAAGTTTGAGGACCTAAACGGTCAATTTACAAGTTTAGAGACCGGGATGGCACAGCCGAATAAGTTTAGGGACAGAGATGACACAGATGAACAAGTTTGAGAACCTAAATAGTCGATTTGCGAGTTTAGGGACCGGGATGACATAGCAGCACAAGTTTAGAGACCGCTGGTGTACTTTACTCTAATCCAAATCATAAGATTTGCATGAACCTTAACATAGGATTCCATTAGAAAAAACAGATAGTAGTTCATGGCAGTCAGTGCAAAGGCACAGATACTTTCAAAAGATACTTCAAACACCATTATATCAACAAGGAAGTTAGAGCAAGGCACACATATGTGCATCCACAGATCTACAACCTAACTAATTCTAATTTTCAACAGTTGATCAGCATTTACAAAATTACCCAAACCTAACCCACCAGACAGAACAGAACTCATGTGGCAGTACATGCAAATGTACATAGTCAGTACATGCATATGTAAGTGCACCTTTTGGTAAACTTGAGCGTGAAAGCAGACTGCATGCAGTTGGCAATGCCCGGTTTCAGGTTATAGCACAAGCTATGGAATCATGAAGACAACAACATGTGATGGATAGCAGCAACTGACCTTCAGAGAGCAGCAGAGTATTGCGTCGTTGTGCTTCTAGAATGGCATTAGGGGAGAGTCCACGCCTTCGGTGTGCGACCAGCGGATCTCCCAAGCACATACACACCAAGCTTGAATCCTATATCACTGGACAGAGGTGTGGAAACATTAAATGATATAGAGAAAAGCATTTGACTGCTAGAGACCAAGGGACAACCTGATGGCCAATCTCTTTCAGCATTTGACTAGCCTTCTTCAATGAAAAATGGACACTCGTTGCCTACTCTCTTCATTTGTTCAGTCTGAGAAAATGATGAAATGATATTCAGAAAACACCCAAAGGAACTAGCAACTTGTTCCCATTAGTAGAACCAGTAGACACACACAAGCAAAACTAGTTTGAGCACGACTCAACCAAAAGGACAAATGACAGAGAACAAGGACAATGACAAATAGGATGTGTGATCACAGATTACAAGTACAAAGACAATGGATAATTTTTTTTTCTATGGAAGGACAAAAGACAAAAAAATTTTGCCTAGAACGGCACAAGCACAAAGACAAAGGATAATTTTTTTCTATGGAAGGACAAAAGACAAAATTTTCTCCCAAGAACTACACAATTTTCAAAACTGCGATGGGATATAGCATCACAACCACAAAGACAAATTAGATACTTATGCATAGTCTTACCCCCAACGAGCAACTGCAGCCACTTTGGCCCCTTCAAATGTCTCTAGACAAAAGGAATCCCTGTTCCAAAAGACAAATGGGTTTTTATTACAAGTACCAGAAATTGCACATTGCACCTAAAGAAATTGCAACTAACGCAATCTGTAATTTTAGCGTAAAATGTGTGCAATAATGCGTCTATTAGTCAGCACTTGGTGTAACACATCTCAAATGGTGCTCTGTGTAACTTACTACAACAACCCAAACTAGCACTGCTCGACAGATACAAAGGAACAACTATTACAAAGTAAGGGTACAACTTAAATTTTTTCAAATATAAGCACAATCAAATACTACAAGTGACAATTTTTTTCTATGCAAGGACAGTGTACAGATTTTTTTCCCAATGCAAGCACAATCACATATCAAAATCCCAGAATTCAAGATGTGTTGGCACAAAATACAAGAGACAATTTTTTCTATGAAAGGACAAGGACAAAATAAAAGGTGTGTGCTTGCACAAATCACAAGGACAAAATGAAAGGATAAGGACAGAACACAATTTCTTTCAATGGAAACACAATAACAGAGCTCAAGAAACAAATGTTACAAACCTGGACAAGGAGATATGTCGAGAGACCTGGCCACACTATTTGCCTTTAATCCTGGAATAGAATAGTTATGAACTTGTCAGTAAATTATGGGAACAAAAGAGGTGGTCATACAAGGAAGAACTTACACCTTACATGAAAGGCGTACTCATTGCTAGAGCTGAACTCCTAGAGCTCCCTAGCTTATGTCCATCAAAAGTGTTATAAAGACAACAACTTCCTCGGTGTCAAAAAAATGCATAGTGTACAACTCAGTTCCTTTTTATGATTGAGAATAAGAGAAATCACATCCTGATTAGATGATCAAACTATACTGCATGCTTAGTTTAATATACAAGTTTATCAGTGCTGAAGCGCTTAGTTTAATATACAAGTTCAAAATCTGCCCTACTGCAGGGAAGATAAGCACTGATATAGTAGCTATAATGTACAAATACGATCTTCAAAAATTACAATACACAAATATGAAAATTGCACATTTTAAATAGTGCAAATAGTACTTATTGTTAATTCAATTTAATTGTACATGTATATAGATACAAAATCTGGCTCATGCATGTGGAAAAAATCACTAGTTATTCAAAAAAATCACTAATGTAAGGAAGAGAGGAAAAATCACAGACTATTCAAAATAACTATTATTTCACTACAACTCAACCTGGATAACCAAGGACTATAGGAGGGGAGAGGGCATGCTACTCACACGCCATTAGTGCAGAGCCACCACGCTGCCATAGTACATCCTGAAGCTACCATGTTGCCACAAGACATCTGTTGTAATGAAATTTAGATCCAAAGAAGTGTGGTGCAATGGATGTGAGTAAAACTGAACATGGACCCTCATACTATTGGAGTGTTTTCATTGCAATGACGTTCTAATCATTTCTTCTTTGTCCACTGGATGCAGTTGGTTGTTAGATATGGGCACCACCAAAGTCATCGCCACCATCTATTGTTGGATGGCTAGGAATGAGATAGGATGTGCTAGAACTTACTTTTGTTGGATGGCTAGGAATGAGATAGGATGTGCTGAAACTTTTATTGGATTGCTAGGAGTCTTAGGACTATGAGCTGATATTGCCCTTTTATTGTAATGGTTGGATAATTTGGTTGAAATTGGAATACATAGAGATTGGAATCAGTTGCCTATATATATTGTATTTGGACCATGTATGCAATTGAATTTGGATTGAGATGCTCCTGATGGGGTAATTTTCATGGTGGATTATACTCTCACGAAATAACTTGTTTTCGTGAAAGCGAACTCCCACGAAATTCATTCGTGAAGGCGAACTCTCATGAAATGCCAAACTCTCACGAAATCCATTCCTGAAGATTTACTCTCACGAAATACCAAACTCTCACGAAATCCATTCCTGTAAGTGAACTCTCATGAAATATCAAACTCTCACAAAATCCATTCCTGAAGGTGAACTCTCACGAAATACCACAAAAACCCGTCATGAAAATAGACATGCAAACCTGGTGGCACATTGTTTTCATGAGAGTGGCTGTCACGGGGAAACTCTCATGAAAACAATACGTAGAGGTGTACTCCCACGATAATGTGTATTCCGTGAGTCTAATATCCTGAGAGGACATGCGTGACGGTGTACTCCCACACATTGTTTTCGTGAGAGTAAAACCATATTTCGTGACTGATTTGCACTCTCACAAAATATCTGGATTCTGGTAGTGTTCTTTCCTGAACAGATTGGTGGCAGCCCAAAGAGAGACCTGGTGTTGCTCCTGCTCGTGTTTCAATTATCTCACCATCCTTCTTCTTGACCAACCTCCTGCTCCCTCAACCACAATGGCTACCGTCTTTGCTATCTGCTGCCGTAAGAAGCACAGTGAGAAGAAGCAAATCGATTGATCAGACTAGCAGCACCATGGTCTAATCATGGGAACAATCATACATGACAAATCTCTGGTAAAAGCATGAAGAAATGCAAAAGGGCAATGAACAAAAATTATATTTGAAGATGTTTTACCAAAAATACAGGACAAGGACAAATAAGAGGTGTGTGTTGGCACAAATCACAAATAAATTTTAACATGTTTTATCATAGATCACAAGAGACAATAAATCACATAGCACAAATTTTTTTCTATGGAAGCATAATCACAATAGATCATGATTTTTTCCATGGAAGCACAATCACAGATCACATGTACATCAGAAGTCAGCAAAAAGACATGCACAGAATGCTAACAGGGCCACCTGTTTTATCCTAGCAAAAAACACAATTTCAGTTAAAACATAGCAACATTGAAGCACACCGATATCTCTATATATACAACCTAATGCAAATATTATCATGAATACTACTACTGATTACCAGCAAGAATTCTTGGACATCATATTATCTTATTTTAGAAAGGGTTACAGAAGTACAAAACAAAGAAAAAACAAACAGTAGCCATGTGTTTACATCTCATATCTCATACCAACTGCGTCTCACATCTCATGATGGTTTTCCTAAAACAACTACGAGCTGGGGAAGGCATAGACTGAGAGCTCTGTTTCCAGAGCCAAAGAGAGGGCAAGAGCAAGCTGCCCCTAATCAGCAAGTGCATATTCCACCGATTAAGGAGATAAACTTATTACAAAAGTGCATATTCCACAGATTTAACACAAATCCACAAACTACTCTATCCTAAATGGCAAATTGACAATGAACCAGTCTACAGAGCACCTTGGTATCCTCAAATTCAGATGTACTATTGAATCACTAGAGAAAACTACAACGAGAATTGCCCTTTTAGGTACGAAGCAAAGCTAAGGCCGTATCATTTTAACAAAAATTAGTTCAGTTCCAAGCTAAAACACATAAACACCTGGCTGCTCACAAAACAAAGGCTTAACCCATGTGATACATGAAGCATCGTATCTCAAACTAACACACATCAAAGGTCGGAAGTGTTCTCAGCAAAGAAGAAAGTGCGTTTGAATAAAGAAGACACAAAGAAGTAATCCTACGATTCAACATGTTCGTCTTATTTTTACACAGCAATGCTTTGTAGGGTATTTGCATGTGATGTCAGTCTATTGATAGCACCAGCATATAGTCAGAAACAATCATATCCATAGCAATTAAGACTTCATTTCTAAGAATTAGACGAGAATAATGAAAAGAAGACGAGAGTTGTCATTGTGTTGTTACAGCCCTACAGGTCTGCCATTTATATTTGAGATATCACAACTTTAGCAAACCCAAAAGCACGCAGTGCCTAATCCCAAACTAGACAGACTATAAATCAAATCAACTCAGTCTGATAGCCCTGAAGCTCGGTAACTGAACATCTCTGCATTCAGTATACAAAAAAAATAGAGGAATTCTACCCCCAACACAAGTGGACGCGAGGTCTGCACTCAGCGCCAAAAATAGAACATGTAAAGCTCTGCAATCAGTTTACAAAACAACATCTAAATCTCTGCAATCATTTTACAAGAACAATCCTACCCCCACCTCTAAAAATAGAAGAAAAAAGGCCCGGAATACGGTGGTGACAAAAATGCATGGCGGCTCCATCCATGGCGCCGACGGCCTCATCCACATAAATCCATGCCACAAATAGCCGCAACAAAAATGCATGGCGGCTCCGTCCATCTCAGCGCAGCAATGGGACGCTAGTCATCTCCCACGGCTGATAACAAGCGATGGCATCCATCAGTTGACCTGGGGCCGTGGCCAGAAAACTACACAAACTGTGTGACAGATCACCCGCCGATCTACCCTACCCATAGCCGTAGCACCACACACCATTCCCCCATTCCGGCTTTGCAGATCTAGACTACAACTGAGAAAATGCCGAGCTCAAATCGAGGGAGAGAGAGCCGTACCTTACAAGCGAACTCCAAATCGAGGGAGAGGACCTCAGACAAAGCAAGGGAACTCCAAATCCTCGAGGGAGAACCTCCGGCGCGCCGAGACGGAGACGAACACGGAGAGGAGCAGCCGAATCGCCCACTCCGCCGCAACGACACAGAACCCTTCCTCTCTCGGCGCACAGAAAGAGAATACAAACAGTATCATCTCCGGATCGAGCTACACAATTGATTAAGCGGTAGCGGGTGCGGTTAATGTCGACCCGATAACAAACGGACGGGCCCGATGGACGCATCACCTCGTTTCAATAGAACCTGTGAACGTGCGAGCGGCGCGTGCGCGTGACGCGTGTCGCCTGAACAGAACAGAGAAAGCCGGGCGACAGACAGATAGGAAATGTGGAAAAAGAAAATGACACGTTCGGTGCTTTACTTTTGTCATGTGGCTTACCGACCGACATTTGGAAATTCGGTAGGCTCTTTTCGTTCATGGTAGCTAGGGCCACCTTTAGATTGCGAAATTTTTTTGAAAAAATATTGCAGTACTTTTTGTTTGTATTTGACAAACTTTGTCTAATCATGGATTAACTAGGCTTAAAAGATTCGTCTCGACATTTACAGACAAACTGTGTAATTAGTTATTTTTTTACCTACATTTAGTGCTCCTTATATGTACCGGCATATATGATGTGACGGGGAATCTTGAAATCTTTTTACATTTTGGTGTCATCTAAACATGCCCTAGGTCTGCCGTCCTAACATTTCATCACAATTTCCCATCACATGACGACACAATGAAGAACATGGGGGTACGCGACTTGGTGGATGGGTTTCTGTTTCCCGTTTAGCAATGCACGTTAAAAATTGATCGTTCATTCGTTCCCTGCTTTGTTGGTTATGCAATTGCAAGCACTAGAAAACTGCTCTGCACAGTAGCTACGCATAAAAGAATCTAATTTCCACACAGATAACAAATCAAAACCGTTGAACACTTCTCCTTCGGGCTCAAATTCAAATATATAATGTTTACTTTTTTTTCGTCTCAAAATAAATGCACATCTTGCATTTTGAGGATTGCACTAGTCTCAAGTTTGACTATTTTTTACAGAAAATACTATTACCATTTGTATCTTTAAATACGTTTACTATACTAATATATGTCATGATTAATCTAATGATGTATATTTGGTATCATAAATATTTGTAACTTTTACATACATATAGGTAAATTTAAGATGAGTTGACTACTCAAAATACAAGCTGTGTACTTGTGGCAGAACCGCCTAATTTAATACCCTCCCAAGAGTACTTGTCTTCCATTAGACACTAAGTACCCAAGGGAGAGCAATAAACTCTGCGATTCCGTCGAGCACACCCGAGGGAGAACTCGAAAATCCACATTTTTACCTCAGGATCATAAATGAGAGATAAAGCTTACAACATCTTTACCATTTCTTACATCACTTTTAGTACAACATCAGGGTAATCCATTGTTTAATTATAACAGTGGAAAATAAAATGTTATCAGAGTTCAGCGGAAATGAAACCATTTGATGATGAGTTAAATATTATCATGATGAACATTTATATACAAGAATTCATAATAGGTGGTAAATCTTTCCTTTGTAAAACATTTTTGGTGAGAGTTATAAATCAACTCTATATCCGCAACGTAAGGGAAATCCTCACTGAGCCCACCAGGAGGTTTCCACACATAAAAGTCAGCTTCAAGAACACCTGTCACCTGCAACAGGGTAGAACAAACCCTGAGTACTCAATTGTACTCCGCAAGACTTACCCGTCAGAAGGAAAGAAAAGACTCCAAGGATATGCAAGGCTATCTGGCTTGTGGGTTATTGCAACTGCAGGAAGCATTACTAAAGGTGCATCCTTATATTTAACTTTTATTAGCAGTCATTGGTAGTTCATTAACCCACCATTCTATGTAAGCACCAAAGCTACTTTCAAGCATGTAGTAAGCAATCAGAACCATTTCACCATCTTCCACAGTTCTTACTACGATGCCAGATTATAGTCATGTCGGACCGTCAAATTGACGGCGATTCGCGAATCAATGTAGCCCAGCTGGGTACCCCGAAAAACACACGCCCCACCCGTACCGAGGTACAAACAGGACCAACCCATTATCCTCCTGTCAAGAGAACCGAGTCCCCGTCCATACTGGGACTCCAAGCCCCCGCCCTCTCGCGGTGCTTAGACCTCCTAATACCCATATATAATCCACCTTCAGTTGGTCCGGATGGAGCCGGAACCCATGACAAGAGAATAACAAGTCTTTCTAGCCCCCATCCGCTAGTATATGCTCGGGATAAGTAGGTCTGTGACCTGACTATGGAATCCAATGCAACGAACGGTCCTTAATCGACACAGGCGGAACAAATGCAACCAGAGCCCCGCTCTGTTGCCCAACCAGGTCCAAATCCATCCAAGCCCGTTCCGCCCGGTCTCCAATTATCATTCAAATATGTTCCATGTGGTAGTAACATGATAATAATAACAATAATATATTTCCTATCTCTCGCGAGTGACGGGCAATCACTCGACTTCTACCGGAGTCCTGTAGCATAGCAATCTACACGATCTTGACATACTAGTAAGACTCATGGGATCAGGATATATATATGCAAGTGGGTTTCATTCAACTCCTTAAAACTTAATGCACAAGCATAAATAAAGTGTAGAATAATAGAGGTTATGCACCGGGGCTTGCCTGGGTGAGATTTAACCAAGAGTTAGCATTCCACCATGGCGCCACGATCATCAAGGCACCACCCTTTCTGCTACTCCAGATGACTTCGCGATCCACCATCATTCCTATTGTGATATACGTGGATGCAATGTTGAGACGTAATTAAAAGACAGCAACCGCAACTCTCGTCGTACGACTACGTCTCGTAAGCTAACGAGCTAGCCACACACCAACTTACTAGGCCACGTATCCACGTTGTCGATTCAAACGTTATTTCTCAACAAGTGTTGTAGTTATATAAACCCGAGGTGTCGCGTTATTCATTTTATCGATTTACTACATATTCAAACTAGAGCTTATTAATTATCCTAGCAACTAATTATTTTGGAGCTACAAAAATTACCGTGGACACCTAGTAATACTAGAAGCTTGTGGTAAAATTTTTAAAGTTAGCACTATCATCATTTGGCCATAAGAATTCCGACAAATTTATTCTTGAATAAGATGGAGCACCTTACTTTACTTAGAGAACTCCTGAAAACATTATATATAAAAAAAATGTGAACCAATTATACCAACAGTTAGTTTATGATTTTAGGAACCTAACCAAATTGGTTTCGCAATTTTTGGACTTCTACACACTTCTAATTTGAATTTACAAGTTTGGTCTATGAACTAAACTAAGAAATTGCTTTATAAAGGGAAAGGGCCAACTGCAACCAATCGGCCCAGTGACTGAAACGGCCCGCGAGCAACGTGGCCGCGCGCCAACAGGCTGGCCCAGCAGGCCCGCTCGCGCCTGCTACGGGATTTTTGCAAAAAGGACCCCACACTATTGAGAAATTGAACGACCCTAGGAGCTACTATTACGCAAGAGAGGAACTTCACACTGCAGTCCCCAGATTTTGCTGTCTTCGCAGTGAGCCGGTCCCTGCCGTCCCCTGCGCGCGCCGGCGCGGCTCCGGCCGGCACCGGGCGGTCACGCCGGACGTAAGGGCGAAACCCCGGTCTGACGCGCAGGCCGATGAGCACTGTTGGCCCACAACGAAGCCCCGAGAGGTGGTTGGAAGGCAAACGGTGCCTCCTAGCACCCAGCCCACGCTGGCGGACCGCCCGCCATGGTGGCGCTCCTGTTCTGACGACTCTGCGGCCTAACGAGGTGATTGAGATCGTGGGGGAGCAGAAGGGACTCACCGTGAACCCAGCCGCGCAATGGGTTGAGGTAGGGAAACACCGGGGTGCTCTGGCCACGTGCGCCTGAACCCCGCGGCGGCGCTCCGAGGTGGCACGGCCGCGCCCGCGCTCCGGCGATGCATGCCCTGGCCAAAAAGAAGTGAGCACCGGGTAGAGGAGGTCTAGACAAGCTCAGAGGTACAAACAATTGAGCTGCCATCAACTCTATGACCTTGCCCCCCCGATCAACCGGTGCGGCGGCGCCCATGGCCGGAGGCGAGGAAAGCTTGAAATTGGTCACCCACGGACCACGGCTGCGTTTGAAGAGAACGAGGCATCCAGAGAACTCCCTATTCTACCCACTGGCACGAGCAATTTGGACTAAGACGTGCAGAGCTTAGGTGAATTTGGAAGGCGGGGAGTGCGGTGGCGGTAGCAGCACTTGGCGAGCCGAGCGGTTAAAAACGAGGCAAAGTTGACCTGTAGCAGCACCTGCCCAAGGGCTTGGCGTGGTTGCTGGGACGAAAGACGGTGAAGGCACCGTGACGACCACGCCACAGCGGTCACCACCGCGGTTCAGTCCTGCGCGTGGTCTGCCCTACGAGCGGGACGTGCACCCTACGGCAGAGACCTGGCCGTAGCCAGCCGGGGCTGACCAATGCCCGGGCGAGGTGCAGCGCAGCCCCTCCCGGACGCATGAGCCGGTCAGTGGCAATCAGCCCGCCACGCCTGTCGAGGACAGTGGTGCCCGCTCGTGGTGACCGTGCCCCAGGGGCCAAGCGGCCGAAAACGTGTGTTGCACGAATTTTAAAGCGTGCCCAACTTCTACCCCAGCTAGGTTAAAACTAAACCACCTTGACAAGGCTCAAGAAGGTATATACAGCTACTAGTAGGAGCAACAAACTTAGACAAAGGTGAACTAGAGAGTAGAGTGGAGACGTGCCAACTTGGGACTGCCAACCAGTGCTCGAGGTCAAGAGTGAGCTGGCCAACAGCGCGTTCTAGCGAAGTTAGGCAATTTCTAAGGCAGGCAACAAGACGTCCAACCCAACTACCACCTATGCCATACTCAAGTGCTGACCTCGATGCAACTAACGGTACAAGAATATAAAGCTATTGTTTAAGAAATTTAGTTAGAATTTTAATGCCAAAACGGCATTGTCGTTATTGCCTCGGACTTGGAAAACAAACAAGGGTTAGGTCCTAACTAGCAGTCAGTAGCACTTTAGTCTTGATTTATAAAAGGTCTGAACCTTGCTAATTTCAACTAACAATTATCTCATGGCATAGCCCATACTTTTTACTAGCCTATGGAAACAAAATATTAAGGCACTAGTTAATTAGTTTGCCCAACATAATTTGCCGCAATTGACACTTTTAAACATAAGTTCCAATATGGTTGACTTAACAGAAACACTTATCTTAATTTCAAGTCTGATCTCTTAGCTCCCAAAAGTACTAGCTAGCAGTATTTACTCTCTAAAATTAAGTTGCATTCTCATCTACATAACTTGCTCATCAAATTTTATTAAGTACTACATTCAATTGGTATTTTATTTTTATTTATAGAAATTCGATTATCATTTTATGTGCGTTGCAATTTTAAAACCCGCGGAATTTATTTTGTTAATTTCTTTTAGACCTTAATCGCATGCTAAGTAAGTTAGTAACACCAGGGGTGTTACATCCTTCCCCCCTTAAAAAGGATCTCGTCCCGAGATCCGGAACCAGAAACAAAAGAGGGAAGCACGATTACATTCACAGATCTGAGCTTACATGAGAGGTTACACGACTTCAAACGCTAAACCACTCTGGAATCTAGAGATAGCATGGCTAAAACCAATCTAATACAACTCACAACCTCTCTAGAAATCGACGAAGACGGGGACAATGGAAAAGCAGAAGGAAAACGATTATCCAGAACATGGCGTATGCCCAACACAGCCAGAAATTGGAGACTGGTACAAAGATCATTGCGAACTCTAAAACCTAAACTAACCAGGGATGAACTTGAACTTCTCCATGGAAACCAGATCCCTTCTTCTCAAGTTACACCATTGCCTCTGACTAGCAACCCTAGATCTGCGAGCAACGACTGGATCTCGTAGCCCTACCTCCAACCACTTCTTCCCGACGGCTTCCCGAGCCTCTCCTACCTAAGCGCTGACGGAGGAAGTTGATACTATGAGCTCAACTCCAGATCTGGGGGTTGAATGGAGGAGGAACAAGCAAGGTGGCATTATAAAAGCTTGGTGGACGGAGGTGGTGATGCAGTGCACCGGAAGCGGAGGAGATGGGAATCACTGGGGGGGTCACAAGGTGGGGAGAGCATCGGCCCTGGTGCGCTCCCTGTGCGAGCTTGAGTGGGGCAAAGGAGAAAGGAGGGGATGGGGTTCGCTCGACTAGGAGGCATGCGAGCAACGGGGCCCCAAATGAAAAGAAAGAGGGGGAGGTCTGGTACGGGGACGAGAGCGAGAATCGAGAGCCGACACGGGTGCCGGGATCAGAGGGGCGTACAGTGCGACAAGACGAGGCGAGTGCGGCACAACGCCGTGGTCACGCGAGAACGGCACACGTGGGCCCCACCACAAACGGCGTCCACAGGGTACGCAGTGACAGCGACCCGGCGTATGTAGCGTGACCAAACCGGTCACAGGAACGACGTCAAGTCGGGCGATGCAATTTCTCTGACCTACGTGCGGGCTAACTTTCCTGTTGCTTTTCTCTTTCTTCTTTTCCTTTCTTCAAAAAACCTTGTTACCCCTGTTACTTTGACAGAGCACAATTCTATCAACCCATTGTGGATTTCCCATTCGAACACAAGGATATTTTTACCAAAGAGAATTTTTATAGCAAGAGCGATACCGCGGTGTAACTCGGTAAAAGCACTTGGTCAACAACCTCGATACCAGCGCGCGTCGAGCAGCGTCACCATGTGGCAGCTGTTCCACAGGTGGCCCTCGGTTCCGTCGCGGCACCATAAGCTATTAACTAAGTAACTATTACCAACTTACTCGCAGTAAAAACAACGGGGTCATAGACCACAGAATCAGAGGAGTAAGGGAAAATTCAGGCAACACAGGTTCCTTTCAAAATAAGGAACAAGTAAAGTAAATCCCAAGGCAGATTTAAATCAAGGGAATTCAAGTGTTCTGCTGGGACATCCACAATTAGTGATACAGTGTCCTCTATTTTCCAATCACGGCCGATCTGCTGCATCAGAATAGTTGTTCCCCTTGTAACCTGCTTATTGTCGTCTCAAGAACCCTAAGCGAATCGAACGAGGTCTAAGGAAAAACGACGTAACAACACAATGGATAAAGCAAATACTCATTCCCAACGGCCCTACACGGGTGCAACATACAGGCATACACTCTCCCACACTCGACACATCGCTCGAAACGTACAACCAGGCGCCCTTAACAACTACGGCTGCGGTACAACGGAAAGACTACAACACTAGGGGACAACGATGAAAAGCACTACTAGCAACAGTTACATCTTCCCTAGGACAACTAATCTACTTCGTCGGCCCAAACGGCTTCTTTCCTGGGCTCCTGGGGTTCTTCTGCTGCACTAGGTTGTGGATCTACTCCTTCTTGTGGTGGTGGCTGGGTGAGGGGAAGCAATGACTCTACTTCTGAGGCTTCCGTGGGCGGAGGTGCTGCAAAACCAGTTCTCCTTCTCTCCAGTGGATGGACAGGGATCCCCTCCAAGATCAAGGGTTCCTGCCTTTCCGTGGCCATCGTCCTACGCTTGGCCCGGGTGACAAGATAGGCGTCCTCCAGCTCCTGGGCATGACGGTCTTGGTCCACCTTGACGGCCTCCGCCATGGCAGCCTCTCGACTCTCAGCGGCTGCTAGATTGGCATGAGCTTCAGCAAGCTGCACTTCGAGCATCCTGGAGAAGATCTCGGCTTCCTCAGCTCGGTGGAGACACTCTCTTAGCTCCGAGGCCTGCCGGTCGTACTGCTCATCCAGAGCGAGCAAGTACGTGGTCAGGTGCACCACGGTCGGGTTGTCCTCTTGCACGTCCTGACCCCGCAAGGCCTCCATGCGAGCCCTCCATACTCGCCGATTCTTGTCCAAAGGTGGAAAGAACCGCATGGGGGTACGAGCAATGGGCTGCTCATAGATCTGGCACAGATGTCGCAAGGCTTTGCGGGCCACAACCTGGTAGGTGTCGCCGAAGCGAAACCCGGTTGCGGTCACATTCCAGGCTTCAGTGACGTCGGGAAACTCCTCACTCTTGCCAATGTAGATGGTGACCTTGCATCGCTCCATGCCATGCTTCATGTACTCACGACCCTCATACTCAGGACGCTCCCGAATGCCGAGTTTTTGCAGGGTAGCATACAGGATTTTGGGAAAACCCTCGGTGTTCAGGCAGTAGCTGCTAACCCAAACTCCTGCCATCCTAGGTGGGTGGTGGTTGCAAGGAAGGCTTGAGGAGAAGCTTGCTCAAGAGAAAAGGGCTAAGCGAGCTGGAATGCACTGAGTGGTGACACAAAGTGGCTGGGCTTGGCCCCCTTAAAAAGGCAGAGCGGCCAGTGGTCCTGGCGCAGACCACCCTCGAGCCATGTGTGGGAACCAGTAAAAGTACAACAACAGGATTTTTACGCACACGAGGTGGGCGGTGTCCGAGGCCATAAAGACTAGCACGGTTGCAGGGCAGAGGTCCGACAAGGGCGCAGAAGGAGTGCCGAAAACGTAAGCCCCGACAGTCATGAATCACGAGCGAACGCGAAACACGAAGCCACCGTACAACAGTAACTCCGGGACAGGGACGCGTGGTACCTAGAAACAGGGCACCTGCAAGTAGGACTCGCACGATGACTATAGCAAAATAGCGCGTCTGACTTTAGGACCGCACGCTACACACCAGTTAGTTTACCGGACGAAAGCCTACTTAAACTTATTCCGAAGACTTAACTATAGTAATAGGGCTACTTATATAACTTCGTATGCAAACGCCCTAACTTTTTGCAAAAATGTGTTGTCAAATTTTAATTTAGAAAGGAGTTTTGAAGCTTTATTTCCTCATTTATGCTCTGATACCACCTGTGGCAGAACCGCCTAATTTAATACCCTCCCAAGAGTACTTGTCTTCCATTAGACACTAAGTACCCAAGGGAGAGCAATAAACTCTGCGATTCCGTCGAGCACACCCGAGGGAGAACTCGAAAATCCACATTTTTACCTCAGGATCATAAATGAGAGATAAAGCTTACAACATCTTTACCATTTCTTACATCACTTTTAGTACAACATCAGGGTAATCCATTGTTTAATTATAACAGTGGAAAATAAAATGTTATCAGAGTTCAGCGGAAATGAAACCATTTGATGATGAGTTAAATATTATCATGATGAACATTTATATACAAGAATTCATAATAGGTGGTAAATCTTTCCTTTGTAAAACATTTTTGGTGAGAGTTATAAATCAACTCTATATCCGCAACGTAAGGGAAATCCTCACTGAGCCCACCAGGAGGTTTCCACACATAAAAGTCAGCTTCAAGAACACCTGTCACCTGCAACAGGGTAGAACAAACCCTGAGTACTCAATTGTACTCCGCAAGACTTACCCGTCAGAAGGAAAGAAAAGACTCCAAGGATATGCAAGGCTATCTGGCTTGTGGGTTATTGCAACTGCAGGAAGCATTACTAAAGGTGCATCCTTATATTTAACTTTTATTAGCAGTCATTGGTAGTTCATTAACCCACCATTCTATGTAAGCACCAAAGCTACTTTCAAGCATGTAGTAAGCAATCAGAACCATTTCACCATCTTCCACAGTTCTTACTACGATGCCAGATTATAGTCATGTCGGACCGTCAAATTGACGGCGATTCGCGAATCAATGTAGCCCAGCTGGGTACCCCGAAAAACACACGCCCCACCCGTACCGAGGTACAAACAGGACCAACCCATTATCCTCCTGTCAAGAGAACCGAGTCCCCGTCCATACTGGGACTCCAAGCCCCCGCCCTCTCGCGGTGCTTAGACCTCCTAATACCCATATATAATCCACCTTCAGTTGGTCCGGATGGAGCCGGAACCCATGACAAGAGAATAACAAGTCTTTCTAGCCCCCATCCGCTAGTATATGCTCGGGATAAGTAGGTCTGTGACCTGACTATGGAATCCAATGCAACGAACGGTCCTTAATCGACACAGGCGGAACAAATGCAACCAGAGCCCCGCTCTGTTGCCCAACCAGGTCCAAATCCATCCAAGCCCGTTCCGCCCGGTCTCCAATTATCATTCAAATATGTTCCATGTGGTAGTAACATGATAATAATAACAATAATATATTTCCTATCTCTCGCGAGTGACGGGCAATCACTCGACTTCTACCGGAGTCCTGTAGCATAGCAATCTACACGATCTTGACATACTAGTAAGACTCATGGGATCAGGATATATATATGCAAGTGGGTTTCATTCAACTCCTTAAAACTTAATGCACAAGCATAAATAAAGTGTAGAATAATAGAGGTTATGCACCGGGGCTTGCCTGGGTGAGATTTAACCAAGAGTTAGCATTCCACCATGGCGCCACGATCATCAAGGCACCACCCTTTCTGCTACTCCAGATGACTTCGCGATCCACCATCATTCCTATTGTGATATACGTGGATGCAATGTTGAGACGTAATTAAAAGACAGCAACCGCAACTCTCGTCGTACGACTACGTCTCGTAAGCTAACGAGCTAGCCACACACCAACTTACTAGGCCACGTATCCACGTTGTCGATTCAAACGTTATTTCTCAACAAGTGTTGTAGTTATATAAACCCGAGGTGTCGCGTTATTCATTTTATCGATTTACTACATATTCAAACTAGAGCTTATTAATTATCCTAGCAACTAATTATTTTGGAGCTACAAAAATTACCGTGGACACCTAGTAATACTAGAAGCTTGTGGTAAAATTTTTAAAGTTAGCACTATCATCATTTGGCCATAAGAATTCCGACAAATTTATTCTTGAATAAGATGGAGCACCTTACTTTACTTAGAGAACTCCTGAAAACATTATATATAAAAAAAATGTGAACCAATTATACCAACAGTTAGTTTATGATTTTAGGAACCTAACCAAATTGGTTTCGCAATTTTTGGACTTCTACACACTTCTAATTTGAATTTACAAGTTTGGTCTATGAACTAAACTAAGAAATTGCTTTATAAAGGGAAAGGGCCAACTGCAACCAATCGGCCCAGTGACTGAAACGGCCCGCGAGCAACGTGGCCGCGCGCCAACAGGCTGGCCCAGCAGGCCCGCTCGCGCCTGCTACGGGATTTTTGCAAAAAGGACCCCACACTATTGAGAAATTGAACGACCCTAGGAGCTACTATTACGCAAGAGAGGAACTTCACACTGCAGTCCCCAGATTTTGCTGTCTTCGCAGTGAGCCGGTCCCTGCCGTCCCCTGCGCGCGCCGGCGCGGCTCCGGCCGGCACCGGGCGGTCACGCCGGACGTAAGGGCGAAACCCCGGTCTGACGCGCAGGCCGATGAGCACTGTTGGCCCACAACGAAGCCCCGAGAGGTGGTTGGAAGGCAAACGGTGCCTCCTAGCACCCAGCCCACGCTGGCGGACCGCCCGCCATGGTGGCGCTCCTGTTCTGACGACTCTGCGGCCTAACGAGGTGATTGAGATCGTGGGGGAGCAGAAGGGACTCACCGTGAACCCAGCCGCGCAATGGGTTGAGGTAGGGAAACACCGGGGTGCTCTGGCCACGTGCGCCTGAACCCCGCGGCGGCGCTCCGAGGTGGCACGGCCGCGCCCGCGCTCCGGCGATGCATGCCCTGGCCAAAAAGAAGTGAGCACCGGGTAGAGGAGGTCTAGACAAGCTCAGAGGTACAAACAATTGAGCTGCCATCAACTCTATGACCTTGCCCCCCCGATCAACCGGTGCGGCGGCGCCCATGGCCGGAGGCGAGGAAAGCTTGAAATTGGTCACCCACGGACCACGGCTGCGTTTGAAGAGAACGAGGCATCCAGAGAACTCCCTATTCTACCCACTGGCACGAGCAATTTGGACTAAGACGTGCAGAGCTTAGGTGAATTTGGAAGGCGGGGAGTGCGGTGGCGGTAGCAGCACTTGGCGAGCCGAGCGGTTAAAAACGAGGCAAAGTTGACCTGTAGCAGCACCTGCCCAAGGGCTTGGCGTGGTTGCTGGGACGAAAGACGGTGAAGGCACCGTGACGACCACGCCACAGCGGTCACCACCGCGGTTCAGTCCTGCGCGTGGTCTGCCCTACGAGCGGGACGTGCACCCTACGGCAGAGACCTGGCCGTAGCCAGCCGGGGCTGACCAATGCCCGGGCGAGGTGCAGCGCAGCCCCTCCCGGACGCATGAGCCGGTCAGTGGCAATCAGCCCGCCACGCCTGTCGAGGACAGTGGTGCCCGCTCGTGGTGACCGTGCCCCAGGGGCCAAGCGGCCGAAAACGTGTGTTGCACGAATTTTAAAGCGTGCCCAACTTCTACCCCAGCTAGGTTAAAACTAAACCACCTTGACAAGGCTCAAGAAGGTATATACAGCTACTAGTAGGAGCAACAAACTTAGACAAAGGTGAACTAGAGAGTAGAGTGGAGACGTGCCAACTTGGGACTGCCAACCAGTGCTCGAGGTCAAGAGTGAGCTGGCCAACAGCGCGTTCTAGCGAAGTTAGGCAATTTCTAAGGCAGGCAACAAGACGTCCAACCCAACTACCACCTATGCCATACTCAAGTGCTGACCTCGATGCAACTAACGGTACAAGAATATAAAGCTATTGTTTAAGAAATTTAGTTAGAATTTTAATGCCAAAACGGCATTGTCGTTATTGCCTCGGACTTGGAAAACAAACAAGGGTTAGGTCCTAACTAGCAGTCAGTAGCACTTTAGTCTTGATTTATAAAAGGTCTGAACCTTGCTAATTTCAACTAACAATTATCTCATGGCATAGCCCATACTTTTTACTAGCCTATGGAAACAAAATATTAAGGCACTAGTTAATTAGTTTGCCCAACATAATTTGCCGCAATTGACACTTTTAAACATAAGTTCCAATATGGTTGACTTAACAGAAACACTTATCTTAATTTCAAGTCTGATCTCTTAGCTCCCAAAAGTACTAGCTAGCAGTATTTACTCTCTAAAATTAAGTTGCATTCTCATCTACATAACTTGCTCATCAAATTTTATTAAGTACTACATTCAATTGGTATTTTATTTTTATTTATAGAAATTCGATTATCATTTTATGTGCGTTGCAATTTTAAAACCCGCGGAATTTATTTTGTTAATTTCTTTTAGACCTTAATCGCATGCTAAGTAAGTTAGTAACACCAGGGGTGTTACAGTACTTATTTTGAGATAGAGGGAATATTTATGTTTTGTTTAGGAGGCTACAACTTAAAAAAAAGACAGTTTCAATAGTTTTATCCTGTAAAAGTACAGAGTAGTAGTGGAGTCATAATAAGGAAACTCCACCAATCAGAGCTTGTTTGGATTAGAGGACTTTTATAGGAATTTTAAAGGACAAAGTTTTCCTTCTCTATGGAAAGGCTTTGTTTTCTTTACAAAATGGAGGAAATAAAACATCTACTTCAAGCTTTTGGAAAGTTTCCTACATGTGGACAGAGGGATGAGCAAGTCTTTATTAACTAAAATGGAAGAATAAATATATCCTTATATTCTCGTGTTCCAAACTGTATTTTATTTCATTTTCCCTATTTTCCATTCCATTGTTCCAAACAAACTTTTTTTTAAAAAAAAGCACACTGAATAGGATCTAAGTGCCTCTTTGGCACAGCTCCATGCGCATGGGCTCCTTCGCCGAAACTGAAGCCTGACACCAGAGCCACAAATCGTGGCTCCGCATAGGTACGAGAAAAAGGGTTTCGGCTCCGCTACAAACACGCAGAAAGCGCTTGTCCCGGCGTCGTCCTTTGGTGCGGCTCCTTCGGCTTCGGTGGCACAAAGCCGGAGCCAGAGTGAACTGTTTCAACCACTGGCGGAGCCACCGCCGGTCACCCAAGGCGGGCGGCCGGGCTCCTTGCCAAAGTCTAAAAGAAAATTTTCTTAAGATCGAAGTAGAATTATGTAATTTTATAACTAAATATTTTTGCATAAGAAGAATCGTCCGAGCTCCTTAAAACTTCTGGCTCTGCTAATGGTTTCAACCTGCATGTTTTGGCGGTAGGTGGGGTAGGAGCTGTTTGGTTGGCGCAACAATAACGTAGGCTGTGTTTAGATCCATTTAAAAGTGTACTATATAAAAAAAAGATTTTCCGTCACATCAAACTTGCGATATATGTATAGAGTGCTAAACGTGGATAAAATTAGTATTTTGCGAGATGAACGTTTTGAGCCTAATTAGTTAACGGTTGGACAAGTATTACCAAATACAAACGAAATACTACAGTGTCGCTACAGTGAATTTTGGCACTGCAAATCTGGGAACTAAGGCCCGTTCGGCTGTGCTGATAAGCCGGCTGAAAAACACTGTTGGCTAATTTGTTGTGAGAGAAAAATACTGTTTCAGTTGAAAAAACCCGCTAAAAAAAGATGGATTATAAGCTGGACGAAGAGAGCCTAAACACAACCGTAAACATCTAACCGTGTTTCCCGCCGGTAACGACTGCAGGATTATATCATCTGCGTTTGCGATACTGTCGACGGAACCAAACAGGTTGCGATGGGAATCGGGATGCGGGTGTCCCGTCTCCATGTGTGCTGGTGGATGTCAGGCCAGCTGGTAGCACAGGAGGGCGGGCCCACACGACGCAACGTGCATTGTCGTTGATCACGATCCGCACAAACAACAAACGAGGCCACGTTTAGATGCTGAAAAAATTTCAAACCGATGAATAGTATCATTTTTGTTTTATTTGGTAAATATTGTTCAATCATTGACCAACTAGGCTCAAAAGATTCACCTCGTGATTTTCAACTAAACTGTATAATTAGTTATTTTTTTTACCTACATTTACTACTTCATGCATGAATCCAAAGATTGATGTGATGAAGAAAGTGTGAAAAAATTTCAAACAAGGCCCGAGCGGTGGTCTCGTCTCGTTTGATAGCGACAACTGAAGAAATACAAAACCAAACGAGCGCATTCGCAGTAGAGATGGTGGTAACAGGAAAACGGAGTCCACGAGGTCTTCTTTATTCATCTCGGGAGAAAATAAAAATGAAAACTCTGACAACTAGGGATGAAAACGGATCGGATACGGACGGATATCACTGATATCGTATTTGTTTTCGTATTTATGTCCGGATTCAGATTCGAATACGGATAGTATAAAAAATGACAGATAAGATACGATTGGATATCGACATCATAAATATGTGATTTAAATATTCGGATACGGATACGGTATCGGATGTTAAATATCCGAACTCGGATACGGACGGATTAAAACCCCTCTAAACGAATTCGGTCTCGAATACGGTCGGAAAATATCCGTACCGTTTTCATCAACTACGCTGCCGCACCAACTACGCTCTTCAAGTGCGAAATAGTGGGCCGGCCCAAAAGACTTGGTCATTGACATGCATTCTCATACTAAAGTCACCGGTCGAGTTTGCATGTCCCTGTGTGTGTAGAGAGCAAGAACATTCCAGCTTTTGAATGCTCACAGGTTGAATCTGAAAATAGACCAAGAAACGGACAAACTTCCATTTTCCATCTATAGACCAAATCCTGCATTCTGATACGGCAGTTAAGACCATTCTTATACAGCAGCCGGTAAGCACTTACGATGTTTCTTAATCTGACTTGGACTCTTAACTATATATCGTTTTTAAGACTTGTTATTAGAAGATTACTGGTAGAACAACTTCAATTTCCCCCCGCCTTTATATCACTCAAAGCAGCTCAGCAGCTCTCATGCATGTTCTTTCTCCATAAGGAATGCACTTGATTCCCAAGAATTGGCACCGCTCAAAATATATTGAACATACACGGCATGGCCTCTCCAGTGCCTTGTTTTCAGAACAAGCAAAGTAAATTTTCTTTTCTGGGAAACACATGATTACATTTTAGCTGCGATATGTCAGCATTTGCATATTACGACTGCATGCTAACAAGAGGATTCATTCACTAGAAAAACTTTTTTCCAAAAAAAAATCATATAAGAAAGCAACAAAAACAAGTTACCTACTCCTGTAGACTAGGCTAGCAAAGCCCTTTTACATGACTCACTGAATCCTAAACAGCAACAACTATCCCCACAGCATTTGCGTATTGTGATTCAGTACAGATACTAGACAGAGCAATGGGCAACACTTTTGTATCATTGGCTAACGGCAACACGATAAACTTTCTGGCCCAACAACCACTCCAAGGTGAGTAGCGGGATGTGAAAAATGAGGAGGTAATATTTATAAGTACGCAAATAGATACTCATCATATTTAAGTGTGAATATATCTATGTAAACACCATTGATGTAGTGGCAAGGTTTCAGAATTGTAGTCCCTCGGTGCAGAGGCCGAGTATTACCACATTTATCTAAAGAAAATAGTTCAAACATGTCAACTATACCAAAGAAGCATAACCATGCCGATCATGCAAAATGTTCAAAGATTGGCAGCAGCACAAATCTAGTTTTCTACAATTGTTTCAGGAACCTCAGGAGTAAACCTACTGCAAAGGTTCTGTCATTACATGCTAGCGACAACATTGCGCATTTTTTCAGTATCATTACATGTGGAAGGGCAGAAAATTTTGCCTCCTACATTTATCCTTGTTCCTCTGCCTTACTTTCATTTTCTTTACACTAATACTTTTGAGTTTCAGTAAGCATTATGTCCCAAAATGAGGTTCCAGGAGGCATCAAACAGCTTCTGCATATCCCAGATTCAAGATGTTCCCCTGTTCTGTTACCCTCTCTCAGCATGATATCCAACAGAAAAGAATAAACGATCCAAATCACCATTAGACAAATACCTGGTCTGATATCCCAGATTCAAGATGCTCCCCCGCACTTCAGTTTCCCTCTCTCGGCAAGATATCCGATAGAAAAGAATGAACGATCCAATCACCACTATATAATACCTGATTTGATCATGAATTTGAATACAATTGTTCCCTAATTTTGTCTGGAAGTTCACTGCAATGTGCATGCCAGATTGCCAGTTGTGTCAAGATGAAGGGTGCTGCTCAACATGGCTCACGCCTCACAGGATTTGCAGAACCATCGCAACCATAATGGCAAATATCGCAGCTCCAAATGTTGCTGATGCAGTCCACTCTAGCACAGTTGTGGCAGCAGAAAGGCTAGCACTGGTTGGATCTGGCCTGATAGTGAGCAGAGTGAGAACAAACCCGGACATAAATGCTGATGTCAGTAAGATGATGCAAGCCTTTAGATACTGTATCTTGTCATGGCCATGAAGGAAACCTCCGAAGATACTGATAATTGCCATAAATGACCACATGCTGACTTTGATCCCCTTATCAGCCTTCCAATTAAACTGCTCCATCAGGTACTCATTGGCATTATTGTTCCTGGGTACACGGACACAGCGCTCAGGGAACAGGTAGATAGCAGAAGCAAAAGCCAAAGGCAGGAATGCAGCAAAGGTCCAGAACTCAACTATAGCAAAAACTTCTGCAAGGGCTGCACCAGCCAGCAATAAAAGCATAAATATAATTATGAACCACATTACTTTAATGATGGATCCCCGAAGTCTTGAGTTGTTGATCTCTAGTACCTTCGTCCGGATCTCCATTGAGAGAAGGCCCAAGATGCCAGTAGTAAACAAGATGAAGATGGCAACGAGGACAGCACCCTTAGTGCGTCCTGAATAACCTGTGATGTTGTAGTTAACCACCAAGGCAACCAAACCACCAAACGCAGAGTTGCTGATGGCTGAAATAAACTTGAAGGCTGCCTCTAACTGCTCCTTGTGCTCATTGTCCACTTGTTCGCCGCTGCCCTCAACGTTGCGTCCAATGTACCATCGCAGCAAAGCAAGTGGTGTCATCACCAAACCAAGAATGATGAGGCCAATGTACCTATAGACCTTATACCCCGAAAGCACCAAGGAGCTAAGCAAAGTTAGCACAGGTAATATGCTGCACAACAAGGAAAGCCATTTGGAGGCCACAAGTTGGACATCAACAACAAGGTCTTCCTGGAGATTAAGGATGTTCTGACTCAGCAGCATCAAGGACAAACCACTGGTGAGACATGCAAGGCCAAGAAGCATCGGGATGATGTAACGCATATTGTATGCTCCTCTGGCATCTGGAGAGAGGAAGTACCACGCCACCATCATGCTTGCTGTAAAGGCAGCAATGAAAGCACCAAACTCCCTGTTGTCCTTAGCTTTGGCTGCATGGCACAGTTCCTTGATTGCCGTGATGCCTTCCTCGGCCTGCAATTGACAATTTTATGGATGAAACAGTATAGAATGGCACAACCCATGGCTCTATGGACAAGCATCAGTTCAGTCCAGATGACGATTCCTAAATGTTTTATGGCAGTTCAAAGTAATGTCAAGCTCAATACATTTTTTTTAAACAGAGCTAGAAATCAGTAGTTGGTTATGCACTTATGCTGTTTCAACCAGTGTGCTGCTTTACAAGGAAATAGCACATTGTCATGATAGCCCAAAATGCTAATATTAAAGACCATGGACCTTCTAGAAATTCGTAGGACAAACAACGAAATGAATGATAAAAGATGATAGCAGTTCCAAATTTAAAAGAAAACAAAGTGATTTCCGCGAAACACTACACTACCGGGACAATGATTCTAATTGTCAACAAAACTGCCGCCATGGGCGAAGCTGCATAGGATGTAGGGGGTGCACCGCCCCCCCCCCCCCCCCCCCCCCCCCACCCCCCACCCCCCACCTTTCCCCTTCTAAAAATTATAAAAGCAATTATTATGACTAAGCCAAACCAAATGCACCCTCCTTCAATCTGCTCTAATATCGCCACTGAGTGCAGCCAATACTTATATAGAGCAAACAGGGATACAAAGCAATGTCCCAATGCACAGCATATCCAAGTTGCAAGATGAGCCATATTCATCATGTAAGCTTCTGACAGATTATAATGACATAAATAAAGTTAGACAACATAACACTGCGTAGAACTACAATAACTACAAGTTGAGATAAGAGTGGACTGTTTGACAAAAACTATAAGCTATTCTACTCCTTTTTTCTAATGAAGAATGCAGCAAAAGTCATGTGGTTCTACTTCTAGTTTCAAACTTTTTACAAGCCAGGACCTTGGTGTCGTCAAGATTGAAACTTTCGTTGCCATAATTCATGATCCACTGATATATTCAGCCGATCAAAATCAAGTTTGTCCCACAAATTCTTTGGTTCCCAAAATCCACTATCCTGTGCAAAATTCATTCGACCAGAATCAAGTTTGTCACCCCTTCTTGCCTACATCTGTAAACCAAAGAGCGTCTGTGTATATCCACGTATTGGGATGAAATGAAAGTTCTCGAAATAAACAGATGGGGAACTGAATCGTCAGGCAGTTCGGAATTTCGGATCATACCTGAAGAGGGGATTGACCTCGCATGGAGGGTGCATCCGACCTGCCAGGAGCCAAGGGATCTTCCTCGGCATCTACCCGACATCGCTAACAGCTCCCGTCGCCGCCTCATGCCTCCGCCGAGCTCGAGTTTCGTCCCCTCATGCTTACTTACCTCTCCGACAGTAATCTACACCTTCCCTCAGGCCTCATCAGTCATCACCGCCGCCGCCCCCGCTTGCTATATGGGGCATGCGACGACCCACGCCTACGGTTTCCCTCGCCGCCGAGCGATCGCATCGCTGCCCCTCTAGTGCTCACCTGCACCATTCACCACCAGCTTTCGCATCCTCATCACCAAAACCTAAGGCGCATTTTTGTCCCATCCCATGTTTTCAGTTCAATATTAAAGTTCGTTCTTCGTTCGCCCCGCAGCAAAGCACACTGCCTGAGCAGCCCAAGTGCCCAAAGCATGGTGTCTGAAAATAAAGCCCACTTGTAATTGGGCCAAACTAGAAAAATAAGGTGCACGAGGCACGGCCTAGCACATCACTCTATACGTTTAGGCCTAATGGATCAATGTAAGACCACAGGCCAACACTTTTTGTCTATCTTTATATATATAATTCACCTTCTTTTTTAGTATAGTTTTGCGCGCAAATTTCTTAAAACCACTTATATGGGTCCAAGCTATCTCAAGATTAAGCTACCCTTACTACTCTCTACAAAAAATGTGGGATGTATTAGTATTTCAAACCAAACAAACAAACAATATAAATTTGACCAACAATATCAAATTATGCACATAGTTTAGTATGCAAAAGATGTATCACTAGTTTGTATTCCAACTTTTATATATATATATATATATATATATATATATATATGTGTGTGTGTGTGTGTGTGTGTGTGTGTGTGTGTGTGTGTGTGTGTGTGTGGTTTCATAGAAAATGAAATATATAACAAGATAGTGGTTAAGACTTTTTCATAGCAATTGACACCTTATCAAAGGAAATAGAGGAATATTTTACAAAGCTAGCCATACTTGCAAAAATTTTAGAGACTAAACAAATATAACTGATAACGCTTGACTGAGCTGAGCATCAACTAGCCATATGTATATATGTAAGATAAGCTCAAATTTAATTGAAACCATCTCGATATAGTTAATTTTTGCTTTCAACAAACATATGCTGATTTGTTGTGAGAGGGAAACACTGTTCGTTCGCTGAAATTTGGCTTATACTGATTTGTTGTGAGAGGAAAACACTGTTCATTCATTGAAAAGTACTGTTGAAATAGTGCTAAAGAACAGAGAGATAATTTCCATGTTTGCTTATGTGTGGGTTTGAGATGGTAGTTGATGGCCAATTTGATGGTGTCATGTAAAGAAGTGGGTGAGTTGTGATAGTATACAAAGTATGTGTAATTTGTAAAAAAAAAGTTCAAACCTATAGTTTCTTGATGCTTTAAGCAAACCCTCTGAAGTTTTATTGAAAAATGTAGATGAATTGTTGAGATGTTGGATTATCTCCACCTTGAACGATTTTCCATCAATATGGAGATTGTTAATTACTTACCATAGGTGAATGTCTCCTAATTGAGATGCTGAAGAGTCACTGAGATTATATCTTGTTTGGTCTTATGAGCTTGTGATTTTGTGCTGTTAAATTGGATTTGATATTTGCTAGTATCAGGAGGCTGGAACTTGGAATAGTATGAACTGTTGAGTACACTGCTCTTCTCGTGCCCTAATAAAAAGTTTACTCATATCTATTTCTAAATTAAAGTGATCTAGAAGCATATTGACTGTTCGTTTACCGTTGGCACCCAAAAAAATGTTGCGGACACACAGGTGTCCTCGATAGGGACTTCCACTGAGACTGGGTCAAAGTCGGTCGCGACTTTCGAGTTGGGAAAAGCCTATCCAGCTATATCCTCGTAAAGCTAGCGTCCGCATCAAAAGGACGCGTCCAAATGCACAGAATGACAGACCCCAGCGACGTGACAACGAACTCTCAGGGCAGAAAAGAGTCCGACGGCGACGCGCGAAAAAAAGTAGAAAAAAAACAGGCGAAATTCTAGGACAGATCGCCGGAGAAGTAAGGTACGGTACGTCACGGGGCACACAAAGCTAGCGGGTTCGCGTCGCGCGCATACCTTAGCTAGGGACTTGGCTGATGGCGACGGCGGCGGTCGTGCAGAAGCAGAGCCGGCGGCCGTCTTCTCTATCTCCAGAGGCGGTGGCGAACCTGCAGCGAGCGGAAATCACAGTGGCCATGCATCAGAACTCGTAAAAGTCAACTGTGAAAGGAAGCACTTTAGACTACCCGCACTAATGGACCTTTATATTCATCCTCTATATGTTCTAGTCAGCAAGATTCTCTCCTCTATACTCAATTCTCCTGCACTCATCCATCCTCTATATCATCCTCTATCCACTCTATTCACTGTGGGACCCACTTGTCACTTTATCTAAATATATCCATGTGTGATCTAGTTTTGAAAGATTTATTGAGACGAATTTAATGGTGCAATCGAAATTTAATTTAGATTTTTGGTTTGTGAGTTATACCATTTTTTCCTTTGTTTAGCTAGTGGGGCCCGCCACTATAGAGTATAGAGTAAGCACTGTCACTCTAAATATAGAGTGAGAGAAATGATATAGTATCATTTTAGAGTACCAGTATAACAGTTTTTACTCTATATTCATACTCTAAAGCTTTAGAGTATTGTTTTAGAGTACCCCTGCGGATAGTCTTATTTATAGAAGTAAAAAAATGGTGACGGGCGGCTGAGCTGACGGCGAGGTGCTCGCTCACGGCTCACCTCCCCCGTTGGGCTGATGAGGATGAGGCTGGACGGGAACGGCACGCCCCTCTTCAGCCATGGTCTGCCGGTGCTCGTCGTCGGTCATGACTGCCATAATAAGCTGGCACATCAAGGAGAATGATTAGTGGGACATCTTTACGAGAATGGAAAAGAAAAATCGATTTAAATCAATCGTTGTCAACTAAACGAAAAGGGGAAGCTAGCACCAGCTGGATCTAGTCTTTTCTTGCTGCGCTAGTATGTGGGCACAGTCAAACGAATCATGGAAAAGGCTCATCCACAGCATCATCATCAAAAGGTGCGATAAAAGCATGAGCCTATCACGCATGGACGGGGAACATGCGGTGGACCAAAGGAATAGCGAATCTGTGCCTGTAGATCCCAGCTGAATTCGGCTTTCGGCACTCTACGCGTGTTCCTCAAATGGGGAACAAAGAAAGGCCCGATGCAGGCCAACTCAACCCAAGCAACAGCCAAGCCAACAGGCTTCAGCCAGCAGCCATAGTAGTCAAGCAAACATGTGCATGGAATAGGGATCATATTTGTGGTCTCATGTGGAATATCGCTTAGATTCACAGCCTCGAAATTCCAATTCAACCAAGGTTAGTACTCCGTAACAGAAGACAAGAATTGAACAAAGGAATTCGAGTCTCCAGGTCCGATGACAAGACGTAGAGGTCGATCGACACAGGAAGAGCAAAACTAGCTAGTGGTCCAATAAATTAAACAGTGCAATCCGCAAGAAAGCTCACCAGCTGCTGGGATGGATCGCCGTTCGCCGCCGCCCAGGCACGTCACCGGAGGAAACCAGTACCGCGCTTGATCCGGCCGCCGGTCCTGTCACGGACTCACGGGTCGACGGCGACGAGAAGCCGGCACGCCGCCCGCCACAATACCGCGAAGGATAGCAACCTTTGTCAGCTGGTCTATTTCTCTCCCAGACAGACTGTTTGTGATCGTAGCTGGAGTCTCTTTTATGACCACGGCAAAGACGTTGGTCCCACCACCTGGGCCAAGCGAGCGAAACTGAGCCATCCCGTGACTTCATGCCTAGATCACGCTGACGCCGCAAGCCAAGTGTGCAACAACTACAACTAGCACGTGTTAGCCTGACCTACTAGATTAGATAGTAGGCACGTTTAAATCCTTTTTTCGAGTAGCACGTTACAAATCAGGAGTACCTGGTAAAAACGATACCGCTGTGGCTATCAATCGAGACTCTTATAAAGACATCTCCAATTGTAACAAGAATCGGGTAACAGCTCTTATACGCTACTCCTTTTTGTTCTAAATTATAAGTCACTACGACTATTTTGATACATTTATTTTGCTACTCTCTTTGTCCTGTAATATAGTATATTTTAGCATTCAAAATTTGTCCTCAAATATAATACACTCTAGAGGACAAAAACCAGTTTTGCATTAAATACTTTCTATTTATCAACCAATCACCATTAATCACGTTAATAATTACGTCTGATTAGAAAATAAAGTGAGGATACATGCGTCTTTTATGTTCTCTCTTAATTTATCTTAAAATTTCTAGAATGCACTATATTACAGGACATAGAGAGTATGTATCTAGGTCTTAAAACATTGAAATACTCCCTCCAGCCCAAAAAGGAGTGTCGATGTGGAGTTTGTGATGGTCAAACTTTCTTAAGTTTGACTAGGTTTGAAAAAAATATTAGCAGCATTTGTATCTCCAAATAAGTTTATTATGAAAATATATTTATTGATTGATCTAATGATACTAATTGTGCATCATAAATAATAATATTTTTTTTCATATATATTTGGTCAAAATTGAAAAAATGGCTTCTCGAAAAGCGAGAATGATACTATTTCTAGGATGGTGGGGAGTAGGAGTGCACCCTCTAGTCTCAAAACTGTCTTGGGTAAGTTCTCTTTGTATCATATGTATGCTGCCCATTTTGGTTAGTAGTGTTCTAATGCCTCTTTAAACTCTAAAACAGCTCCTGCTTTTAAGAAATATTGGGCATTGTAGCAGGAGTGAGTCATTTCTCTCTCTAATGAGGCCCCTTTGGTAGAGATCTTGGCAGTTCTGGCTCCCACTGCCATTTTCACTGTAGAGCTACTGTTTATGGGAGCTGAATTTGGCTCCGTCCTCTCTTTCCTCTCCCTCTCACATAGCCAATAGGAGCTAGTGAAGCCAAACATTTTGGCTTTGGCAGCTCTTTATGTGTCAGTGAGAGAGAGGAAGATGAGAGAAAAAACAAAATTCATCTACAGTGAAGCTACAATGGTTATGTCAGTCGGAGCCAGACTCACTGAAATCCATACCGATAAGGCTCTGAAAATGAACAAGAAACCAGTGAAAATAGAAAAAGACCAACTTCGTTGGTTCCTACTCCTCTATGGCTCTATCTATTGTGTTGTGGTGCCGAGCCTGTTTGCTTTACTGAAAAGCTAGACTAAAAAGTATTGTTGGCTGATTTATTGTGAGAGAAAAATACTGTTCATTTGCTGAAAAAGTACGGCTGATAAGCCAAGCGAACGGGGCCACCGGAACATAGTAGAGCAGGATGATACTCCTCTATGTCTGCTACCTTATCATCCCTCTATCTACTCCTCTATGACTTAGATGATAAGTTTGCTACCGTGTTTTCTAAGTCGTTATTTCGCTGCCAATGCACAACTTATCATCTCAACACTAAATAAGAATTGGGCGGTTCTAGAACACAGCAGGGCAGGAAGGAGCCAAAACTGGAGTCTAACTCCTGAATTTGACTTGTTGACCAAATTAATGCATACACACATATATGACCTATCGCCAACAGGAAGCCAAGTGCAAGATAAACACAGCTAGAGCTAGGACCACACGACAGTACACTATCAAGCAAGGATAATAGTTCCGCAGGTGGCGGGCTGCAGGCCAGCTGCGTACGGCGACTCTCTGCAAGGCAGCTTTTTCCTCTCCTATTTTGCGTTTCAGTTGGCGAGAAGGTAGGCGCCCGCTCAACCATCTCTCTCCTAATGTGGCATCTCATCTGATGAGCTGGAGTTCATCTCGTCGGCTCGCAGTCTATCAGTATACTTGCTCTCAAAAGTGACACGAAGGACCAGTGAGGTTAAAGAAGGCAAATGAGAATTACGTATACATTCTTCTTCCCTGATTAAAATAATATAAAAACCGGATCCACACGCATATATATCCCTTACTTGTAGGCCTGTCTTTCGTCTTTCGCCCCAATCGAGACCCGCGGTTTCCAGACCACAAGCGCATGACCAGCTCCCGCTAATACTCCGCTCTGCGGTACAATAAGTTTATGGAGATGAGGTCTATTTCAAGTAACCTGTAAGGGAAAATATTTACACATCGTTGGCAGCGGATGCAGCGCGTTCCTAGTGCGTTTCTTTTGCTTCTGAAATTCTGACCGAGGGACGAGAACGATCAATACCGAACAACTGCACTTTGTATGGCTCTGTCGTTCTTGATACGGTATAAATTTACATCTTATTAGCAATAACTTTTTATAAAGATTTAATGATTGCTAGGAGTATCAAATTTTAACAAGTGGTATCGATCACTACCTGCGAACACAAGGTTGATAAGTATCCTTGTGTGTTTATTTTGTGATGAGTGATTATCAATATGATCCACGAAGTAGGTTAAGTGGTAACTAATCCTATTATGGCGAAAGCTATGTGTGCGACATGTCTCTTGGCTTGTGTTGTGCAGGTGTGGAGCTTGGAGGCGGTGGTCGACGGCGAGGAGAAGATCAAGTAGAGGCGTGCCGTGCCGACGGACCGGGAGCAGTGAAGGGCAGACGTGAGGCTTGGACCGAGGGACCATGAGGCCGGGTGACCAGCCACAGTGGCTGACACTTGGGACATCGACAAGTGCAAGAAGACATGGGAGTGACGGTGTTGACCGAGTCAAGACGGCGGACGTGCGAGTCGAGCGAGGCTCAGGAGGACTTGGCGTGCCGGCCGGTCAAGGACGGCGGTGACATGCGTCGGGGCATGGGACGCGTATGGAGTACGCTACTCGCGAGCGGGTTTGGTGGTTTGGGCCTCAAAACCATCGGTGGCGGGTTTACGAGTTTGGGCCTCAAAACCCGGCCGGAGGTTCCGAGGAGGAACAGACGACACGTGGTGGCATCGGGGAGTTCGCGTCGAGGCGAAGCTACCGGTGAGGAGACGTGATGGCCGTTAGATGAAGATGACACCGGGTTGGACCTTTACGCCCTTGGGCTCAATGGTTTGACTCATTTGTATCTAGGGACAAAACTAGAAATGTGTAATAGCCCTGTTAAATAGGATGAGGGAGCCCTTATCTCCCTCACCTCCTCCATTTTTCATTTTCTCCTTTAGGGTTTCTTCCTCTAGTTGCTTGTGTGAGAGAGAGGTCCACTAATCCACTGATTAGTGTAAGAATCATGAATCTTTGAGGGAAGGAGGTCCCAAATCCTCCGGTGTCCTCCGGTGTTTGGCGAATGAAGCCATTTGTGTGTTCTTGATGTGTTCTTCGCGAGCTCCTCCCTTTTCCCTCTAGTTCTTCCTTTTGATTCGTCGTTTCTAGCTTGTTTTGATTCGTTTTTATTGCATGGCCTTGATCAATGACGTGAGTTGAGACTTTCCATCGAAGGATTTGCATCAATTCCTCACGAGATCATAGATCGGGACGAATCAAGAGCTAGGGTTCGTTTTTGGGGGATTTTCGTGTTCCTTTGATTTCCCGTTGATTGGCTTCAAATTGGGTGATGACCTCTTAGAGGTAGCTCCCCTACTACCTTGTAATCATGCTTACAAAGTTTCATGGCAGTTGGTGAAGTTTTGGCCACAAATCGGGAGATTTTTGGTTGGAGGCGGTTTTTCTCGAGTTCTGTTCTTCGCATCCAGGTCAGACCACCCTTGCATCCCGGTCAGACCGGCTTTTGCATCCCGGTCAGACCGCCTTCGCATCCCGGTCAGACCACCCTTGCATCCCGGTCAGGCCAGGTTAGGAATCGCAGTGAGGCAACCCGGTCAGACCGACCCTCCATCTCGGTTAGACCGGCTTTGCAAGCCAACCCGGACAGACCAGCCCTCCATCCCAGTCAGACCGGCTTTGCTCAGTTCAAGTGACTCGTTCTTCCGCGTTTTGGTCGCTTGAGCTCCGTTTCTCGTATCGGTTGTTGCACTGGACTTC
Source organism: Saccharum hybrid cultivar R570 (assembly GCA_038087645.1). NCBI lineage: Eukaryota > Viridiplantae > Streptophyta > Magnoliopsida > Poales > Poaceae > Saccharum > Saccharum hybrid cultivar. The sequence goes on from JAQSUU010000810.1 coordinate 2,678,224, forward strand.
TACCGTTCCATAGATTCTATCTAGGTGCTCTTGTCACCAGTTGGCTTGAGTATCCGAAATTTAGGACCTTGCTTCTTCTCCATAGAAGTGGAGTGTCTCGTTTCCTTGTCTTTTGGTTCGGTGCGCTCTTGTGGTCCAATCGGCTTGCTTTGTGGTGATTCGCTATGTTCTGAGGGAACATCCACCCTTCTCTAGGGTCGTGGTCATTAGGGTGTTTGTGTTTGTTTCTTAGGGTTTGAGTTTGGAACATAGGCCAAATATTTTGGAAGAAATTTGAGGCTCTCATTCACCCCTCCTCTGGTCGCCTTTTCGGTCTTTCAATACTAGTCAAAATCGGCTTCACTTGAATTTTTGAGAAGTCGGTAGAGTTACAAAGTAGACGAAATTAAGAGGATGTTGGACAAACGGAGAAAATTTACTTCCCTTGATGACGCCGGACGCCCTAATCATATTCTGCCATGTCACCGGCAGTGTTCGCAGCGCGCGCCGTTTCTATTCCAGAACCCGAGCGTGGGAGGATCGACGGCGAGGGAGCGGTGGCTCTTCTCCCCTCTGCTGGCCGGATCCACACGTACGCAAGCAGTGACGTTGGGGGATGGGATAAAATCCGTCGACTTGGTCGTCTACCGCCCATCGCGACACCCGCTGACGCTGACGCCCACGGTATATATACCTGGTATTTGGACGCGCAGGACCCCCTCCGGCAAATATTATTCCGCGGTGTCATCGGCAGCCAAGAGCGAACGGAGCGCGTTCCAAGCGTGTTTTGCTTTGCGCTGGCCGTCGCCCGTCGTCGGGCGAGGCGCGCGGAAGGAAACCCTAAACAAACAGCACGTCCGCGCGCGCTTGTGTGTGAACGGTGCGGTTCGGACACGCGAGAGACATCCAGCGGAAACGCACCTACACAAGTTGGCGTTGGCGTGCCAGCCAAGGCATGAGGACGTGACGGGCTGAGGGTAATTTCGACAGGGGAGGTGCTTCACAACTCTTTATGATTTTTTTTTTGCACTCATCAAAAGCTATTTTTCCAAAATGCAAAATGTGATGAAAGGTAGCAGATAGGCAGCTTCTGCTACAAGCAAGGTATATACATTTCGAGGAGTTGTTTGTGAGCGACTGTTTTTTTTCCTTTTACAATCCCATCACAAAACTATTTCACTTTTATACTGTGTTATACTTACAAATATTGCTATGTATGCTCCCTCTGTCTCAGAACAGATGACGTTATGAGATGTGTGCTGGTTAAACTTTCTCGATTTTGGCTAGATTTGTAGAAAATACGTGTAACATTTATATCTCCAAATAAATTTATTATGATAGTACATTCAACGATCTATCTAATGATACTAATTATGTATTATAAATATTATTATTATTTTTATATATAATTAGTCAAAGTTTTTAAAAAATTACTTCTCGGGAAGTGAGAATAACTTCTATTTTAGGACAGAGCAAGTATGTACTAGTAGCTGTGAAGGAGGATTAATTTCAATCACACACGGAGTATATACGAAGGTTAAGTGGACTTGGATGATTCATTTAAAAACCAAGCCGCGCAACTTCCGCGGGCTAGTTTGCATACACCTGAAAAGAACGAAATAATAATGTTACAGAGACACTACTGCGGGACTAGATCGAGCCCTTGTTTAGTTTCTAATTCCACCTCAAAAATTCACTATGTAAAAAGGAGATTCCCCATCACATCAAAATGTCGGCAAATGCATTGAGTACTAAATGTAGATGAAATGAAAAACTAATTGTACAATTTTGTTGTACTTTGCGAGATGAACATTTTAAGTCTAATTAATCAATTTTTAGACAATTTTTTACATTAAAAAACAAAAGTTGCTACAGTGCCCTAACACGGGCACTGTCGGGAACTGAACACGGCCCGAGATCGAAGCGTGCTTATACACACGCACACGACTTCTCTCGTTGCTAAGAAAGGCTTTAAAAAAACCTGCTTAGTTAGCAAGGCACCGTCACGGCCGCGTCACTTCGGATTGTCTAGCCCCTAAGAGCAACCATAATGTATATGGGCTAAGTAGTCCATATGGACAGCTTTTGTGTCAGTGGACTATAGCTATTGTTGTCTCTACAATGTTTCAGCCAACAAGTAGTCCATAAGGTGGGTTCCATATGAGATAAAAAATTATTTCTCTTTACAATCCTGTGCAAAACCAAGAAAGAGAGAGAGGAGTGAGAAAAAATAATATTTTTTATTCCTTATGGGTAGTCCATAAGCTTATGGGTACCTTTTGCTATGGTCTACCCTATAGACTGGTCTCACAATGTTCCAGCTACCTGATAGCAAATATTTTAATCCTATGGACTGCCTTATGACAAACATTGCGGTTGCTCTAAGACTACCCGCACTCATGGACCTCTATATTCATCATCTATACGTCCTAGTCAGCAAGATTCTCTCCTCTATACTCAATTCTCCCGCACTCATCCATCCTCTATATCATCCTCTATCCACTTTATCCACGGTGGGACCCACTTGTCACTTTATCTAAATATATCCAGGTGTGATCTAGTTTTGAAGGATTTATTGAGACAAATTTAATGGTGCAATCGAAATTTAATTTGGATTTTTGGTTTGTGAGTTATAGTATTTTTTCCTTTGTTTAGCTAGTGATGCCCGCCACTATTGAGTATAGAGTAAGCACAGTACCACTCTAAGAGACTGTTTAGATACCCAAAAAGAGCCAAAAATTTTTGCATAGTAACTGTCACATCGAATCTTTGGACGTATGCATGGAGCATTAAATGTAGGTAAAAAAATAACTAATTGCACAGTTTGTCTGTAAATATCGAGATGAATCTTTTGAGCCTAGTTAGTCCATGGTTAGACAAATTTTGCCAAATAACAACGAAAAGTGCTACAGAAACTTTTCCCCAAAAATTTTCACATCTAAACACGCCCTAAATATAGAGTGAGATAAAGTATAGAGTATCGTTTTAGAGTACCTAGTGCAGCAGTTTTTACTCTATATTCATACTCTGAAGCTTTAGAGTATCGTTTTAGAATACATACTGCGACTGGTCTAACCCTGACACCTCCACGCCATAAACAGCAACAGCCGTCGCAGCGAACAACGCGACCGTTGACCAGACGAGCACCCTGGCAACCGGGGCGAGGCGCTCCCTGGCCGCGCCCGGAGAAGCCGCAAGGACCATGAACCCGAAGCTGGACACGAATACCGAGGTCAGGACGACCATGAACATGTCCATGGTGCCCCACTTGGCGTGGTCTTTCTCGCCGAGCCATCCGCCGAGGATGCTCATGATGCCTCCCTGCGCTGCCACCATCACCTTGCTGGCAATGTCCTCCATCGCCTTGATCCGGGCCTCATGGTCCTCCCGCCGGTCCGCCCCGCCGCCACCATCACCTCGGCGGCGAGCGACGCAGTGCCGGAGAAGGAACAGCACGGTAGCCGTGACGACCAGCGGCGCGAAGGCCGCGAGGACGCGGTATCGCGACACCACGAACGATGCCGCGAACGCCGCGCATGCCAGCGTGCAGAGCAGGAACGCGTTGGCAAGCCTTACCCCCGTGATGAACAGCTTCCGGCACGGTGGGCTGCCGATCTCCGGCACCTTCTTGGACACCGTCGTCACGAACATACCGAGGATGGCGGTGGCGAACATGAAGAAAATGGCGGAGTAGGCGGCCGTGTCGAGGGCGCCGGCGGCGATCTTGGAGGCGCTGAAGAGGACTCCAACGATGCCGCTAAACGCTGAGTTGGTCACGCTGGACGTGATCTTTGACGCGGCGTCCAGCTTCTTCTGCTCCTCGTCGTCCGCCTCGCCGTCGCCGTCGCCGCCTCCGCCCATGCGGCGCCTCAGGTAGCAGTGGACTCCGGCGGCCACCGGTACGGCCACCGTCACGAAGGCCAGGCCGAGGTACAGGTAGACCCCTCGCAGGAGCGCCACTAGCAGACTGAGAAGCGTCAGCACCAGCATCACGGGGCATGCGGCGCGCAGGCACCTTGCGGAGACGCGCTGGCCGGTCGAGACGAGGTGCTCGTGGAGGCCCAGCATGTTGAAGCTGAGCAGCATGAGGGCGTTGCCGGTAAGGAAGGTCGCGAAGGACATCAGCAGCGAGGCGGTGAGGCGCGCGTTGCCCGGGTGCTTGGCCTCGCTCGGGAGGCAGAGCCAGCCCAGCAGGACTGCCATGGCGAAGATGGCCGTTGTGGCACCCAACTCGAGGTTCTTCTCCATGTGGCTGGTCGTTGCAGTTGCAGAGGCCACGTCTGCCTGCAATGGAACAGACCAGCTGGTTTAGATCCCATTTGATTTCAATTGGATTTTAAGAATTTAGATAAAAAAACCCTTAGCATCCTAAAATCCTATTGAAACAGACTAGATTTTGGTGGATTTAACACACAATGACACAGACATAGAATCCAATAAAACACATCATATATTTTTAATCTAGATTTTAAATCCCTTGGAATCAAACGGAACCTTAGTTAAACTCAAAACCAGTAACTTGACCTGCCCACATGCATGCATGCGTGATGCATCAGCTATGACATTGATATTGTCTCATAGATAGTATCATACGATGCCATATAATTTTGAGATGATTTAAGAGGTAACATGTAGTTTTTTTTATGTTGTCCGATAGTAATTCTAGGGTTCTTAATTTATGTATACAACAAAAGAATGTTTGTGGGTTGTATGATAAGAACCACTTATTAATGGTGTATACGTTGTCTCATGGTGCTATATTTTACCTTACGAGGTGGTTGCTTCAAAAACAACCATCTCTTTCTCTTACCTCCCTCTCTCTCATTTGTGTCATAAAAAAAATCAATATAGCACTATATGAGGTTGAGCCTGTTCATCCGGCTTATAATCCGTCTTTTTCAGCTTGTTTTTTCAGCCGCAATCGTATTTTTCTCTCACAACAAATCAGCCAACAGTGTTTTTCAGCCGGCTTACCAGCCCAGCCGAACGGGGCCATTATCTATGAGACTGTTTATGTGTACCAATCTACTTGTCCTGAGTGTGCTTTGGACCAAACAATTACCGGATCCATTCAAGGTGTGCACACACTGTTCTGAGCCCGAGTTCCACTGACTGCAACGTCCTAACTGACAGTCCTGTCGACGTTTGACAAGTATGTGGCCCGACAAATCGGCGATGCTGACTGGCAGGTCAAGAGTCCACGAGCTGAACTTGCACTTTCGCATCAATCATGATTCATGATCGGTTCTAAGCTGACCTTATATCCAGACCCTCTCAGGAATTAATCCGAACAATTCTTGCTGCCAGTAAACCAAACACCATGGCCCTGATGGCTGCTGTGTAACTGAATTCAGTGGACTCAACTCTGAGATCGGTGCGTTCGCTGCGAGTTCACGGCGGAGGCTGCGCGATTAGGGGACAGGGCGGGCGTACCTGCTGCCGGGTTATCGGAAGCGGCGGCCGCGGCGTCCTGCGGGAGCCGGTCATCCCCGCGGTCGATCGGGGGATGGTAGTCGAGGTGCTGCAGAGAAGAGTTGAGTCAGAGCCTCAGAGGAACCAAGTCATGCACCATGAGCAGCTAAAGATGCTGAAAACCTTCTTATATATAAACAAAAAGATGGTGCAAATCTTCTAATCTAAACTAAAAGATGCTGCAAAGAAAAGAAGAAGAATCCCTCCAAAAAAATAAAGAAGAAGAAGAAGAAAGAAGGGATAATAATTTGACAGGTGAGTGAGATGTCGCCACCTTCTCCTTGCGCTGCTCTCCGCTCCGGGTCCTCGTCGCAGCAGTCGGTCGTCGGCACTGGCTTCTCACTTCTTAGCCGTCGAGGGATTACTGGGATCGAACAGGTCAACAGAAATGGTAAGTAACTCGATGCTGTTGGCCTCAAACAAGTAAAACAGGCAACTTTCAGATAGGAATACGAATGCCGGTGCTCTCTTACTAAAGCTAAGGAAATGAAGGAAACGAAACAAAACATGATCCAAACTTGCAGCCTGTAAAGATTTAGCGCCGACAAAAAAAAAGAAAACCTGCTAGCTAGACAAAAGGCAAGCTTGTAGTACCGGAAATGGTATTCCGTTTAGGTGCTACGACTCGTCTAGACGTCCTAGTCCTGTTCCAGCTGGAGGACCCTGAGGAGCCATCAGACCGCCTCCATACCATACATGGCCATCTTGGCATCTCCCTCCGACGCTCGACGGGCCATGACCGTCCAGCCACATCCATTTCGCCACCATCTCCACACCGGCCTCCAGCCTTCGATGCGTCTAGGCCATGATTTCAAACAGAAACAGATACTAGAGAAAAGGGAAGAAACTAACGCAGGGACGCGCAGTTTTTCCCAGTTCATGAGCATCACAAGTCACGCCTAATAACAAGTGCAATCATCAAATCAAATAAAAACCTCAGAATAAAGACGCATGCGGAGGACGACGGATTCACAGACCTGTGCTTGTGCGAGCGCGGAATGCGAAAAAACAAACAAACAAAATCTATGCATCACTAGTTTCCTCTAAAAGAATGTTCGGTGAAATAACAAAAAGTGAATGCGGAGAAAAAATCTTATGGCGAGCTCACGAAGAAAAATCAAGGGTGCTCGAAGTGGAAGCAAGATGCAGAGCTGCAGAGGTTAGCCGCGAGGGTGGGAAGAGCAGAGGACGGTCCTGTCGTGGGCTCGTGGCAGCGTCGTCGGGCCTCTATATAGCGGGGAGGAGAGGGGAGGGGAGGGGAGGGGAAGGACACCCAATGAACCGTTATTGGTTTTTGTTTCGTTTGAAAAAAATTCATGGCCGGTCCCTCAACTTAACATGAGGTGTCATCTAGTTCCTATACTTTGAAAATGTTATTTTCGGGTCCATAAACTTGGCTTTAGGTATTATTTAGGTTCAAACGGGTCTTAAACTGCTTTGTATGTTGACGTGGCATGCTGATTGTGCATTGAAGTCAACCTGACATGTGGGGCCCACCTGTCAGGTCCTCCTCTCCTCACGTTTCTTCTTGAGCAAAATTCACCGCCGGTCCTGGAACTTGGCAGACAGTGTTATCCAGGTCCCTGAACTTCTAAAGTGATATCTGTGAGTCCTTAAACTTGGCAGACGGTGTCATCCAGGGCCTAAACTTTTAAGGTAATCACCGCAGATATCTAAACTTAGCTGGTGGTATCATCCCGGTCTCTGAACTTTGATGGTGATCACCGCAGGTCCCTAAACTTGACCAGTGGTGTCATCTGTGTCCAAATGTAATAATATTAGAAGTTACCTATAGTATTAAAAGTTTTATCTATTAAAAGTTACTTCTAATTTTAATATTATTTTAAAAGTTTTAATAGTAGTATCATGGAAGTAACGTTTCTCTATTATTAATACTATAACATTATTATTAAAACTTTTAATACTACAATACTATTATTAAAAGTTCTAATACATATACTACTTTTAAAAGTAGTATAGTATTATAGTATTAATACTAGAGAAAAGTTATTTTTATAATACTAATATTAAAACTTTTAAAATAATATTAAAACTAGAAGTAACTTTTAATAGAGAAAACTTTTAATACTATAGGAATTTTAATATTATTTTAATATTATTATTGATACATAAACATTAAATTAATTTTAGTGTTTTTCTATTTTAGTTTAAACCTAATATATTTATTGTTGTAAATTATTTTAATACTTTAATTTATTTTTTGCTGATGTAAAATATTTTATATAATTTATATTTTAACGGTAAATATTATATAAATAATGATTTTGATTAACCGACACATTTTGGATCCACGTCTAACGTACAGTCAGTATATCATGCCCGCTTATAGTGTAGGTTAGAGAACATTTGGACATGGATGATACTGCTTGCCAAGTTTAGGCACCTACGGTGATCACCTTGAAAAGTTTAGGGACCGGAATGACACCGCCGGTCAAGTTTGGAGACCTACGGTGATCATCTTGAAAGTTCAGGGACCTGAATGACACCGTCTGCTAAGTTTAGGGACTCATATGTATCACTTTAGAAGTTCAGCGATCTGGATGACACTGCCGGCCAAGTTCAGGGACCGACGATGAATTTTGCTCTTTCTTCTTTCCTCCGAGCTGCTTATCTGGTCCCACCCTAGCACCGAGCCCCAGCGCCGCGTCGTCTCAGCATCGTCTCACCGGAGTGGAGTCCGCATCCCTCCTCCGCATCTGCTCCAAGTCTCTGCTCCGACGGCGGCATCATCACCGGAGGCGCTGGGTCGGCCGTTGCAGGTCCGCAAGTCCGCCTGCACTACTAAAATTGAATACCAAAATGGTGGACTTCTCGTAGTGTTTTTAAGTAGTAGTGAAACACTACCACTAGTCATAGTACATGGAAATCTCATTAAGAGGCATTTAGTAGAAAAAAATTATACTAAATTTTAAATGCTAAAACACTAGAAGAAGTCCACCACACTGGAAGAAGTCTAGAATTCTGGTGGTGCTCGCATCCAGGAGCACACGCTCCATCTGGGCGCATAGCTCCGCCATCCTGCTCAACTCGGTCGCGCTCTTGGACATGAGCAGCACCAGGCTTGCGCCCAGGCCTTGGTTCGCCGGCAGCATGTCCTGCTTCCCTGCACGCCATACATGCACACACAAGTATCGTCATTTTCACCACTTGGCCATGCAATGCACAGGGGTCACCGTGGACAAACACACGCACGCTTGCGCACGTACCAAGAGAGCTCCGACGGGGACCCGGGTTCGTGAGGCACCGGCTAGGATGCCACCACCGCCGTGGGCGAGGCCACTTCCACCAGCTCGTCCTTGATCGCCGCGGTGCTGGCGCTGGCGCAACAGCGTGGGAGGAGGCAGATGGGGCATCCAAACCCAGCGCCGCCACGGCCCAGATAAGGCTCGGAGATAGACCTCTCGCGCTACGTCATGCTGCACAATTCTGAGGTCGCCGCCGTGCCACTGCTACATAATTGATTTTGAAAGACACACCCCAAAACCTAACCGAGACGGACTCACATTTTTGCCCGCCACGGTTAATGACCACGTTTATGGAGGCGGGCAATTTTTATTTACCGAGGCCCACCACACTTTTGCCCGCCTCGGTTAATCGATTTACCGAGGCGGGCAAAAGTGCCCGCCTCGGTAATTTGATTAACCGAGGCGGGTACACTAGAAGGCCCGCCACAGTAAAAGGCTGAAGCCCAAATGGCCCAGTGGCGGCCCGATAGCAGTCTTCGTATAAATTGAGAACTTAGGGTTACCAGCCCCTCACTCTCACGAGCCGACTCTCATCTCTCTCCCCACCCGACGGCGCCGCCCTCCCCACCCGATGGCGCTACTCTCCCATCGCCCCTCCTCTCTCCCTCCGACGCCGGTTCCCATCGCCCCCTCCTCGCTCTCTCCCTCCTCTCTCCGACGCGAACACGGCGGCGGCTCAGGAGGCCCTCTCCCTCCGATGGTGCGGCCGGGGAGGCCAGATCCGGTGCAGGAGGCCCTCTCCCTCCCACTCTCAGGCGACGCTCCCTGGTGGAGCTGCAGCGGTGGCTGGCGACGCCCGGAGGTGGTATGCCCCTCGTCCTCTCTCAGATTTAGGGCGGATCTGTCCCTCACCCTGCCTCTGCTTGTAGGTCAGCTCATCGGCGGTGGTGCACGCGGATCGAGATCCGGTGACGGGGGGCCGGCTGCCTCCACCTCGGCGCACGCAGATCCGGCTGGCGACGGTGACGGTGGGCTCTGGTCGGCTCGCGACGAGGAGGCACGCCCAGATCCTGTGGGCTCTGGCGACGTACGCGACACCAATGGGCTCGATTGGGCCTGGCAGCGGGCTCGATGGGCTCGCTAGGGCTTTTTTCATGCCCGCCTCGGTTAATCGATTTACCGTGGCAGGCATAGGCGACCGCTGCGGTGAGGCCACGATTAACCGTGACCTTACAACCGCGGCGGACGCCTTTGCCCGCCACGGTAAACCCAAAATGCCCGCCTCACATAAGAAATCTGTAGTAGTGTGCGATCCCGCCTCGGCGAGTACGCTGCCACCATCTTCCGCCAGCTACAGAACTAGATCCGTCGGCGAGGGCGCCGCGGCCACCATCGCTGCCCACCTCGACATCGGCATTGCGGTCCTCACCAAGGCCTCTGCGACCAGTGTGCCCCACCGCAAGATAGCGAGCCACGCCGGCGACAGTGGAAGAGGAACCCGAGCTCGCGCGGCGTCCATGGCGTGTTGTGGGTGTACGTGTGCGCCTGCGCCTGGCGAGGGAGAGAGAGAGGGGAGGGAGGGAGTCGGCACCACGCGCGCGTAGCGCTAGGGGCGATGGCGTGGACTAGGGAGGCGCTGCCTGAGGTTGGCGACTACCGGCGTCGGGAACCCGCTTGGAGCTGGTCTTCCGCCGTGACGAAGAGATGAGCGTGCGAGAGAGAAGAAACAGAAGGGAGAGAAGGGCCTGACAAGTGGGCCCCATATGTCGTATGCCTAGTCAGCGTGCCATGTCAGCATACATAGTGGGTTAGGACCCGTTTGGATCTGGATGACACCCGAAGCCAAGTTCATGTATCTAGAAATATCATTTTAAGAGTAGAGGGAACTAGATGACACCTCGCGCCAAGTTGAAGGACCAGCCATGGATTTTCCTCTTTTCAAAGTAACCGATTGTTATCTTATTTGTGTCTGATAATGGATCCAAAGCACCCCTAGATAAATGCATTGGGCCAACAGATTTTGCATGGAACTTCCATTGACACTAGCCTTAGGGCGTCTCCAACAGCTAGCTATTCTGACGTGGAATAGGAGAAAGCAGTCATTAGTGACAAATAAATAGCTGATCTATTTCACGTAGTCTAAAAAAACGAGGAACATGTGGGTCTAGTGAATGTATAAAATAGTCTTTGTTTTTATCTCTTACCTTCGCGCAAGCTAGCTACGTAGCCAACACCATTGCAGACGCCCTTATGCCACATGCCCACATCCTATTAAATTTGGCAATGTATCAGGTGGAAACCGGATCACCTGTACAAACTTGGAAACTTTTAATCAAAACCACAGGATGTTGATCAAGGGGCGCAGGAGGATTGGGTAATTTTGCGCTTAACCGTCCGCTTCTAATCATACTTTTGCAAATCCCCCCTCCCACTCTCCCGTGTGCCCTCTTGGATCAACATCGTGTGGCACAGATTAAAAGTTTCCAAGTTTGCACAGGTGGTCCGGTTTCCACCTGATACGTTGCCATTAAATTTTGCATGGACAAAAGTTTTGTCTACCAAATTCGTGGCCTCGGATTTGTCCAACTTTGACCAGTAAAAATAAACTAAGTTGCCCAATCCAAATGGTGATCAAATTTCATCAAATTAGCTAATTAAAATTTCTTGGTTACAGCACCAAACCAACACACCCTAGCTAGATCCTTTGGAGCAACAAGCATGCAGGAGTCACGGTCACGGGCTAGCAAACTACGTCGTTCTTATTTAGGAGTAGTTTCTTGGAGGCTAAGCTAGCCGAACCGATGACGTGTGTGTTCTCCGTCGGCGATGAAACCCACGTCGCTGTGCAGCGTTCGCAGCGCGTTTTTGCTCCCGACCCGAGCGTGGGAGGATCGATCGGCGCCGAGGGAGCACGCTCCGCTCTCCCCTCTGTATATATCCTGGCTCCACGCGTAGTCGCGTACGCACGCAGTGACGCAATTGGTTGGGGGGAAATACTGTAAAATCCATCGGACGTCTGGGTCGTCTACCGCCCATCGCCGCACCCGCACCGCGTCGCCAAACCCGCGGGCGCCCACGGTAACCCTGGTATTTGGGCGCGCAGGACGGCTCCCGCGGTGGCCGGTGGCATCGGCAGCGGACGGAGCGCGTTCCAAGCGTGTTGTGCTTGGCGCCCGGCCGCCGGGGCGAGGCGCGCGAAAGGAAAAGGAAAGCCAAACCCAGCAGGCAGCAGCTGCTCAGCACGTACGCCGTACGCGCGCTGCAGTTTACTAGCTAGGTGGACACGCGGTGTTGCCCGTGAAATCTTGTGTGAAACACGCAGGAAACATCGAGCGGGATCAGCCGGTGGAGGGGAAGGTGATCGGCGTTTGATTCTATGCCGGTTGGATCCGTGCAGTCACGCCTCACGCGTACGTAGCTACAAACTGTCGTGGCAGCCGAAGGATAAGGTGGCATAATAAGGACGTGGACGACACGGGTTGAGGGTAATTTCGACAGGGAGTTGCTTCTGAACTCTTCAATGATTCTACTATATATTCAACGACTTCTTCATCATATTTTAGATATCTGATTTTTTGTTATTATTTAGGTAACATGTAATTTTGATATATTATTTATTTTATTTAAAAACATTAAGACTTATCATTAGTATAAATTGTTGTATTATGGTGTGCGGAATGCGGAAAACAAACAAGCAAAATCTATGCATCACGAATCAGTCAAGTTTGATCGGCGCGTGGATCCATGAACCGGGCGAGCACAACGATCAAAAAAGAAATATTCCTCTAGAAGAATGTACGGTGAAATAACGAAAAATGAACGTGGAGAAAAATCTTATGCCGAGCTCACGTAGAAAAAAAATCAAGGGTGCTCGAAGTGGAAGCTGCGGTCAGCAGATGCAGAGCTGCAGAGGTTGCCGCGAGGGTGGGTCTCTGTTATATAGCGGGGAGGGGAGGGAGGGAGACCGAATGAACCAACGGTTGTTGGATCTTTTTTCAAAGCAACCAATTGTTATCTTATTTGTGTCAGATAATGGACGGAAAACAGGTACCAAATGAAGAGATCATCTGACTTGTTTGGACGCACTCGTGTTCACCTTAATTCTCATGGGTTGAAGTAGACCGAGGTGTAAATTAAGCTAAATTAATACAAATGCATCCAAACAAGACCTAAATTTATAACGGTTGGATGCTTATGCTGATATTTGGCTTATGCTGATGCTTTTACTAATTTGTTGTGAGAGAAAATTAAACATTGTTCGTTCGCTGAAAAGTATCGTGGAAGTAGTTCAAGCGAACAGGTTCCGTAAAGACATGACTCCCCCCTCTCTCTATTAGTTAGTACTCCATCCATCCCAAATTATAGGTCGCTTTATTTACTTAGGTACACCTTCACCTAGATATATGTTATGTCTACATATGTAATAAAAATTATGTACCTATAAAACCCCAAATGACCTATAATTATGGTTTGTTTGGTATAGCTTCTCTCTGCTCTTAATTCTCTATGGGAAGTGATTTTATAAGAGAAGTGATTGAGTGTACTAAAGCGATTCTGTATGAAAAATTATACTCTATCCATTCCAAATTGTAAGGCGTTTTGCCTTTTCTAGATACATTACTTTTAATATGTATCTAGACGTAATGTATATCTGGCTGCGTTGCAAAAACTATTTGGAATACAGGGATTTCACAGGAATCACGTAGGAATTTCATAGGAATCAGTTCAATTTCACAGGAAAAATGCAGAAACAGAAAATATTTCCCGCGTTCCAAACAGGCTCGAGGGTTGATCTCCCCTCATTTCCCTTTTGGGATCAGGTCCTCTTTTTTTAGTAGGCTACCTTGTGGTCTCATATCAGCGCAACAGCATTCTAACTCCGCTGTTTTATGTCATCTAAATCTTGTCTTGCCTTTCTCGGCTTATTAAAGCTCTTTTTTGGCTCCAAAAGCATCCTCCCAGTTTCCTGTAAAGAAGAGGTCAAATATGCCCCATTTTTCTTCAATTTGATTTAAAATATGCTATAGTAAAATATAACATGTTGCATTATGGGGTAAGCATATTATATTAGCGCCGAGTGGATTAAACTTTGCAAGATGATAGCATAGAATGCTAATAATAAAAATGGTGCAATAAATAGGGTCAGCAAGTACTCTGTGTTACATTTTCCTCTAATAGTACATATGGGAAAATTCAATGTGGACTTATTTTATTTTGTTTTTAATAATAATAGAGGTAGCTAATTTAGATGCAAATAGCTTTGTATTTTCTTTAGTAATGATAGTCGTGGCTAATTTAGATATGAGCTAGGGTTTACATAGGAATAGCTTTTGTAGTGGCAAGGTGTATAGTTTACATGTAGATTAGAGGATTTCTTTAAGTCATTATTCAGGATGGTTGAGGTGTGTGTACTGTTTAGAAAGCAGAACGAGGCTGTATTGTGGAACAGAGGGACAAGTAGTTAGCTAAACACATAACAAGATTTGCATTCTTTGAAAAACTAATGTGAGCTATGTGCTTTGAAAAGGATATAAGTTGTTTGGTTGAAACAACTATCAACTATAAAACCTATCCCTTCTATAAAACATCTTTCTATTTTTCACCCATTTAGAAAAACTGAAAACTAAAGCCAAAAGCAGGATCCAAGTTGTTGTGAAAACTGATTGAGCGAAAGTAGATACTTCTTAAAAAGCAGCTTTGGTTCTACCAATTTAGTTGACGTTCTACTTTTTTTTTCTAGGAAAACACTTTTTATTATGAATATGAATACTAAACCAAATACTGGCTGTGTTTAGTTCGCCTGAAAAGGGTGAAAAATATACTGTAGCATATTTTGGTTTTATTTGGCAAATAGTGTTCAACCGTTGACTAATTATGTTTAAAACGTTCGTCTCGCAAAATACAACCAAGCTGTACAATTAGTTTTTGATTTTATCTACATTTAGTACTCCATGCATGTATCGCAAGTTTGATGTGACGGGAAATCTTTTTTTTTGCATAGTATATTTTTGGAGGTACTAAACACAGCCACTGTCTAAAATTCGTTTCCTTCCCGACGAAGGAAAAGGCCAGCCAGGGCCGAGTAAGGCGCGTCGTTGGCATCCCCGCGTTGTCTCCGACGCGCTTCGTCCGCGTCACCGCCCCGTGACCGCGTGAGATCTCTCTTCCCCAAGCACCTTCCTGGAAAGAAAGTAAGAAACTATACGGACGGATGCAGCCGGCAGAAAAATGGAGACGTGGGAAAGGCGATGATAACAGCAGTGGTCTACATTTTGGAAGCAATTGGCAAGGAGCGCGTGTGATCAACAGATGAGGATCGGATGATCTTATTACGTCGTCCCGGATGATGAGCATCAGGCCGAAGCTGGACACGACACCACAGATTAATGCGTAGGTTAGCCGCAGCAGCCTCGAAAGTGCTCAGCTTGGTGTTACTCGCCCAAAAAAAATCGCTTCGGTAATTCGGTGTTTCAGCGTTAAGATTTGAATGGGAGCACGGCAGGTACCTCACCTACCGTTCAGTCAAAGAATGGTCCACTTGTATGTGAGGCTCCTTTGTTCTGCGTGTCATTACCAGGAAGGCACCAGCTCAAACATGAAACTTTTTTTTTATGTTCCTGCGTTTTTCATGTTATATTAAACTGATTATTGTAAAATTCCTACGTTTCAAACAACCCTCAATCTCTTATCTTTCCTTTTCCTTTCAGCATTTTTCATATGTTCATATGCTAGTTATCTAACTGTCGATAATTACCTACCACTACTGCTACTATGTAAAAAAAAGTTAACCCAAAAATATTTTATGCCTATTTCTCTATTACCTGCTATTATGAAAAATAATTGGACCTGAACATTTTTAAAGTTTAAACTCAAATGATATAAAATATAATAGAACGTAGAAACAAACTTGAAGAATAAAAACACAATAAAACAACAGAGGGAAAAAACAAGATCCACCACAACAAATAATAATACATTTCATTCCGATAGCCCCTGTCGTACCTACTGCAATTGATATTTTAGAATTAACTTAAATATGTTTAAAGTTGAAATTTAATGATATAAAATATAACAAATGCAAACATACTTCAATATGAGAAGTTAAAAAATGACGATATAAAACCAAATGAGATAAGATACAATACAAGGAGATTAATCGATCTGTTCATATATTCTAAAAAATACAAGTGCTTGCTCAATGAAAAACACCTCAAATATATGTATATGAGTTGTTGGTCTAGCTAGTCAAGGATATTATTGTTCCCTCATAACATGAAAAAGGAGATGACTCAGTTTCAGGTTAGAAGACGTTGACACTTAGGATACTAATTAAGAAGCATAGTGGTGTCAATTGGCAACCAGGCTCATATTGTGTATCCTATGATCTAGGCGGAAGTAACAAAAAATAACATGTAGTGCAATCAACATCGATGAAACCACAATTGCTTGAGAATGCGAGGATACATGCATTTTGTTTATGTACCAAGATTGGGTGCATATATCTTAAGGTCACAGTAAATAGTAATCTGCATATAGCTGGTATTAGAATCACACAACCTCTAGCGACGCCAGGAAATATCAATGATGCTACCAAATCAATGGAGCGTATCACAAGATTCAATGGTACGAGGATATGTGGTGCTACACCACACACCAGGCTTGGACTCCATATATTGAGGTCATATCGTTATTAGTGTAATATGAGAGTAACGCATAGCTTGTGTTGAGCAAACCATCTTTTGGTTGCTTTAGTTTGCATCTAATTTACATATACCCAAATGTTGACATAGCGTTAGCATAGACAGTATACTAGTAAGTAATAGTGGAATGATGGCCTTGATTAAAACATTGATGAAATAACACAGATTCAACGTATGAGTGAAACATGATGGAGAGAGTATTAAGTTATACTAGTGTTGAAGCACAAGTCAACGGAATTGCACGGAACACGGTCAGCTAGTTACTTTGTATACTTTGTATAATATGTATTCCCTCCGCTCCAAATTACAAGACGTTTTGGCTTTTCTACCTACGTAGCTTTCGTTATGTACTTAGATATACACTATATATATAACAAAAACAATATATTAAAAAACGACAAAACATCTTATAATTTAGAATGGAGGGAGTACTAAACAATATAATTAACTTTGCAAAAATTTGTGAATTTGGATCCGTTTCCTTCTTATAATCAAACTCAGCAATTGGGAAGGCCTTCCAATACATTTCCGTTTTAGCCTATATATACATTTTGTTCAGTATAACAGTACTATATATATATATATATATATACACGCGCTATTCTACACCCTAGGTGTAGTACTATTCTACACCGAGCTGTTATACTGAACAAAATTCAGTACTGTTCAGTAGTCGTGTTTCAGTATTATTCAGTATTTCGTGGTACTGTGCGTAGTACTAACTAATACTGAACATGGTTCAGTAGTACTCAGTATTTTTTTAGATCAGTTTTGGCTTGTGGTGTAGAATAATATTCTACACCTAGGGTGTAGAATAGCGTTGTCGTGTGTGTGTGTATATATATATATATATATATATATATATATATATATATATATATATATATATATATATATTGGTAAAAGAAGAAGAAGAAGTTGAGGTGCTAGTGGAGCCGACACTGAAGTGGAGTGCGGAGTGGATCTGAGTGGTTAAGACACATGCAACAATTGAGCTAGCAAACTTAATTTATATTTTGCCACGTCATCCAAAAGACAACAAGTAAGATAAGCTCTAATAATCTAACTCTTAACACTTCACCCTTAGTTCCAACATTCTTTTCTTTTACCATCCACACTTTCTCATGGGCCCTGGTAATACTCTCGAGCCTAGCATAGAAATAAGAGGCAACTCTTCGTATGTAAGCAAACTGCTAAGTTGGATTTACATGAACTAGATAAAATATCACCGGTGGAGTTCCCTTAAGAGTACAAACTAAGCGGGAACAATACGAATTTGAAGCACTTATAGACAGTGTGACGTAAAGTATGCCACCACACACTAATACTATGACTTAGAATCTATTAAGAGGAAAAGTATCTAGATGGAGGCAAAGAAGGAAGGATTAGAGGTCAAAAGAGGAAGCTGTCTACTCCCTCGACCTGTAATATAGTGTATTCCAGTATTCCAAATTTGTCCTAAAAAATAATGCATTCTAGAGAACAAAAACCAGTTTTGCATTAAACATTTCCATTTATCAACCAACCAACATTAATCACGTTGATGATAGCGTCTGATTTAGAAATAAAATGAGTGTACAACCGAGTGTTTTGGAGGCCCTTTTATCCATCAAATTAAAATCAAGAGATGAGATCGGACAACTTATCTCTCTATCTTATCCTCTTTCCCCTTCTTCCACTTCCTGACATCCTACCGAGCGTAGCCGGTACTGCTCGACTCCGTCAGTGTCGCTACCGGATCCGCCGCTCTTCACCATTGCTCGCTACTAAAATCAATCTGTCGTGATTCCTCATGTCATCTTCTTACATTATATCATATATCGTGTTTCCTTGCCAACTCCAGTAGTGCCCCATCGCCTCTGCAACACCACTCCCATGGTAATTGGGCTTTGCCTGGATATTACCATGACGTCCCCACCTCTAAGAGCAACTCCAAGTAACTCTTTATATCTATCCTAATTTATAGGAATAGAGATTTTAGTGAAAAAATATATCATCCAATAGCCTCTTTAAATGGATCTTCAAATATGTCGTCTTCTCTAGAGTGCGCACAAGATATAGAAAAGATGTTGGAGGGTACAAAGATATAAAAAGCAACTTTTACTCAACTAACTTTCGAAATGATAATTTAGAGAGTAAACTTTAGAAGACTCTCTAACCTGACCAACTGACACCTCGTGAGTCGTGACCGGAGGCGCTACTACCGCCTCATCTTCGGCCGGCATGTTCAGATTGTCTTCTATACCCATTGGTCTTCACCCGGAGCCCCAAACACCAAATCTCGGAACCCTAACCTCGTGGAGATACTTGTCGGAGCTAGCCAAGGAAGACGTTGGAGAAGGAGAAACAAGGTACGTAGTGTTCAACTATTGGTAGAAGAAGAAGAAGAAGAGAAGAAGAAGAAGAAGTTGAGGTGCTAGTGGAGCCGACACTGAAGTGTGAAAATAGGAATCCCTGAAAATGTAACGACACGTTGAGCTGAGCGCTCTAGAATCGAAACAGGGGAAACAACAAGGAGCGTTGCACATTTGAACGTAGCATACATGTTCCTTAAAAAATCCAGAGCCGATCAACCGATTGTGACGCGACAGGATGCATGCGTACGAATCGATAGGCGATCCAACAACTAACCGCATGCATGATGCAACATAGATGAGACCAAGTCAAGTCAAGTCGACGGTTCCGCACGCGGATACAAGCTAGGAAAGATGGTGCAACAAGATACCCAAATTATCTGCAACGTAGCGATTCGAATCCTAAACGGCCGCCTAATCGGTGGATTATGCCATTTGCAGAGCACTTCTCTAAAGAATGGATTGACAATAATGTCAATCCTATCAATTCACGCGCTTTCGACGCGTTGCCGCACATCGGCGCGCAGGGCCGCCGGGCACCGCCCAGACCCGCCGGCCCGTCCGCGTCGAGAGCAAACGGAGCCGATCGAACTGACCGCATGCACCACCACTCCATTGACGCTTCGAAGCCAAGCAAGCTCAGTTCAACCCTTTCGCCGAGAATTTTCGTTTCTGAATCAAATGTCATCTGGTGCTACCTGCCCGGCCCAGCCGGCCGGCCATAAAACAACAAAACCGTGCGTTCCACGAAACTACGGAGGGAAACCGAGAACACAGGCCGGCCAGGTGGTGTAGGTGACCGGGCGGGTTCGGAACGGGTTTTTATCTCTGCCCGCACTTGCGGCTGAAGTTCTCAGTAAATGCTGTGCATTTTGGCGCCACGGCGCCTCAGCGTAAGACGCTCCGACGAACAAGGTTGTTAGTATCGTGGTATCTATGATAATATCTATTATTTCTCCCTCCATTTTAAAATAAAGTGCAATCCTCATTTTTTTCAAGGAGTCAAACAAATTAAGTTTGACAAAATATATATAGAAATACTAATATGAATGATACAGAATAAATTAATCGTAGAATATATTTCTATAGTCAATCTATTTTAAGACATAAATATTGATACTAGTTTCTATAAATTTTGTCAAACAAAAAAAATTAACTTGGTTCAAACAATAATTCTACTCTCTTTGGGATGGAGGCGGCACCTCCATCCTAAAAAGTTGTCATTCTAGAAAATTTCATGTAGATTAGTACGAATTAGAATGTATGAGTTCTAGAGATGCGAATGTTCTCTTCTCGCTATCTTGTGAGGTTTTCAAGATTGCTTTGATTACGCGCAACTATGGCACTTAGGACTTTGGCGATAGTAAAATATGAAATTAAACTCATGGTGGACAATCGTGACATCAAACCAAGGTTAACATGACATCATATACTCTTATAAAGCATAACCCAACTAGCAATTTTTCTTCACATGCAAGGTGTCCACCTGTAGGGGGTCTGACCCTAGGTACCCACGGCGATGGACAAGAGCTGCACCATCAGGGACGGTCCAGCCCACAAGACGAAGCCTTGCGGCACACTACACTACTCGGCGATATTCTGGAGATCACGTAGAATCTGTTAGGATATGCCGAATATGTGATTTCATGTATAGATTATCTCTTACCCGATTGGACTCTGACCTGATCGGCATGTAACCCTACCCCCGGGCTATATAAGGCGAGTAGGGGACCCCTCAAAACACACGCAATCATATACGATAGCTAGTACAAACCGACGGGACACAAGATTAGGGTATTACATCAAGTTGACGGCCTGATCCTGTATAAATCTTGTGTCTTGTCACCATCTCACTTCTGATCTCACTCACCTCTCCGATCAATCTACCATCGCGTGTAGCCCCCTCGGTAGACTGCCGAGCATCTTTTGTCGACAGCTGGCACGCCAAGTAGGGGTGTGCGCTTGATCCCATGGCGAGCCAGATGGTACGTTTCCTAAGCTCTCCGTTCGCTCCCAGGCCCAACCAATCCTTCACGATCGGATCTGTCACCTGGGTCATCAACGCCAACGGCGATGGGGAGATCGTCTAGCCAGCGCAGGTCAACCCTGCGCCGATCGCGCCTATGTCTGCGTCAGCACATCCAATCTCGGGATCTCTCCCGGGGTCACCTTCCTCTTCGGCAACTCGACCACCGGCGCCATGCTGACAGAGGAAGCCTATCTAGCAGGACGATCTGATCTCCTCTATAGATCGGGTCGACCAAAAGCTGGTCAAATGCTTATCACTTGTGGAATTGGTCATGGATCGGTCTCCTCACGACGATGAGTTTCTGTCGCTCCAACACTTCACAGCGGCTCACACCAAGCGCCCCGCCCGATCACGTCGCCTGAGGTGGAAAGATCTAGATCTGACCATCACGGCAACTCCCATAGGGCGCACGGTGCAGCGCCGACCTCTCTCCAGCACCGATCCGCCTAGGGCCAGGCAAGAAGCTCCAGTGCAAGGCTTCACGGCCGCCTAGCCCTACATTTTGGCCAACGCGGTCGCCGTCTACCAAGATGCCTTGTGCGATCTGTACGTCGACCAGATCGGCCGCGTCCACCCACTTTATAAGCCCGATCTGCCTGTCGCCAACCAATATGCGCCAGTAATCAATATGGTGCAGATTCGTTAGCTCGACGATGACTCCATACTCCCCATCTTGGAAGAAGATCCGAGGGCAGAGCTAGAAGGCTCCACCAAAACCGTCACCGAGACTGTCACCAACATCCTCGCTGAGACTCCATCACCGCCAAGGCATTTCCTTGGGGAGCTCTTCATGGTCAGCTATGACAGCCCCCTCGAGATAATGAAACCAATTCCTAGCGCGTTGCTCGGGAACACAAGAACGCCGACCATGCCAGATGTCGTGCAGTAGAAGGCAATGTCGCAGCACCCGGTGGTGGCGTAGCCATTGCAGGTGGTGACGCCAACCAACAAGGGGGCTGCCGCATTGCCTGCAATCTCGACGATGAGTTCATGCAGGTCGACAAACACCAAGTCCAACTGACCCCGAGTGCCAATCTCGTCGTGGCCATGAATGAGCTCGGCAGGCTCTAGCAAACTCCTGAGCTCGCCAAGGCCACCGCCATGCTCAAGGCAGCAGTGGTTCAGGTCTTCAAAATCCATGAGAATCCTAGGTCCAACCGATCTAGGAGGTCAAGACGATCTCGTTCCAACCACCCAGGTGGAAGCCGTTTCTAGGCTGGCGGCCCCTACCTCCAGAGGGGGTCGCGAGGCAACCAAGTTGTCAACCCCGAGCAGCCGCCACGCTACACCAACGAAGCCCTGATTGGAGAGAGAGCAGTTCATCAAGTATCTCACCGTAGCTGAGGTCCCGAGCGACAGAACCGAGATGGAATGACTCATTCATTGTAGCAAGCACTACGTATTAGTCGACGACAAGTTGATGCAGAAGAATGCCAAGGAAGAGCTGTTGCAAAAGTGCATCACCCAAGAGGAGGGTGAAAATTACTGCTCGAGATCTATGCCGGCTCATGTGGCAACCATGCAGCCTACAGAAATCTAATCGGCAAGGCTTTCCAAGCTGGTTTTTACGGCCCATCCGCCATGGTGGATGCTGAGGCGCTCGTTCGGTGCTGTGAGGGTTGCCAATTTTTTGCCAAACATATACATGTGCCAGCACAAGCCCTTCAGACCATCCTCACATCTCACTTCGCATGCTGGGGACTAGACATGATCGGGCCTTTCAAGCTAGCTCCAGGAGGCTTCAAATATGTATATGTCGCCATTGATAAATTCTCCAAGTGGATTGAATACAAGCCCATTGTCACCGCAACCGCGAAGAAGGCAGCCGAGCTATTTGAGCACATCATGCATCGCTTCGCCCTGCAAAATAGCATCATAACCGATCTGGGTTCTACTTTTTTCTGGCAATGACTTCTGGGATTTTTGTGAGGACCGGTGCATTTCTGTCAAATACATCTTGGTTGCCCACCCTAGAGCCAATGGCCAGGTCAAACGGGCAAACGACATGATCTTAGATGCCCTCAAAAAGAGACTGTACAAGAAAGATGAGAAGCACCTGGGCAGATAGCTGAAGGAATTGCTAGCCATTGTCTGGGGACTCCGGACCTAGACTAGTTGTAACACCGGTGTCTCCCCGTACTACTTGGTGTATGGCTCGGTGGCCATCCTTCCAGCCAATATTGCCTTTTGAGCACCGCGGGTTGAGAATTTCAATGAAGACCAGTCGGTTATCGCCTGCTAGGAAGATGTCGATCGCTTGGAAGAAGAATGCCAGGTTACATGTGTTCGCACGGTTAAGTATCTAGAAGGCTTGCGGAGATATTACAACCGCAACATCCATGAGCGATCCTTTGTGGTCGGTGACCTAGTTCTCCGTCGAAAGCAGAAGACCGACAACCTGCACAAGCTCTCATCGCACTGGGAAGGGCCATACATCGTTGAAGAAGTCACCTGACCAGGGTCTTATAGGCTATGTGACTCCAAGGGGGTGGACGTCTCGAACTCCTGGCACATCGATCTCTTAGGTGTTTCTATCCTTGAAGCGGTCTACTAAAGATATGTATTTCTCCATATTTGATGATTAAAAGGATCAAGATGCCCAAGAGGGGGGGTGAATTGGGCTAATTCTAAATTTCTTGCAATAATCAAATCCTACACTTAGCCCATTTCACCCCCTCGTACCTAAAAGTGTTTTCTATTGTTCTACCGCACAAAAGTTTTACACTCTAGGTTCCAATCCTACTCTAGCATAGCAATTCTAAGAATGCAAAGACATGAATTGAAATGCTCAAATGTCAATGCTCAAAGTAAAGAGGAGAGGAATGCAGCGCTGTTTTTTCGAGGTATCGAAAAGTCGCCACTCCCCACTAGTCCTTGTTAGAGCACCCTCGTAAGGGTGTAGATCTCCCTTGATCCGTGCAAGGATCAAGTGCTCTTTATGAGCTAATTCTTCGAATCTCTGTCATGGTGAATTGCCCACAACCGCTCACACCATAAGTTGGGTCATCCACAAGCTTCGCCGGATGATCACCAAGCTCCCAATCACCACCGAGCCATCTAGGTGATGGCGATCACCAAGAGTAACAAGCACAAACTCTCACTTGACCCAACCAAGCCTAATGAGAAGAGTGGATGCACACTTGCTACTCTCTATGCACTAATGAGGTCCTTAATCTTGGATTAGCAAATCTCAATCATCCCACTAGGCTCTTGCTCTCCCTTGCACACCAAATGGTTTCCTCAGCTGAACAAATGGGCAAGAGAGCCTCAAAGCACGAGATGGAGGGGTATAAATAGCCCAAGGGATGGAACTAGCTGTTGGCCCTCCACTCAGCTTTTTCGGGGTCACCGGACAGCAAGATGGCACACTGCCACCCCCTGTCCGGTGCCACCCCAACGGCTATATTTGAAATAGCCGTTATTGGGCTGGCACCGCCATCCCTAGGACGGTGGCATCGCCAACCCAGGGGCGGTCACCAAGCCCTAGTTTCCCTCCTCTCTAGAATAAAACAGTGGTGGCACTGCCCTTGGGCGGTGCTATGTCCGATGCCCCTTTAGGCAAAACACCGAAAAACCGAGTCTCGGGAAATATATGGCGGTGACACCGCCACCCCCATGGCGGTGGCCTGTCCGGTGCCAGCCCGAGCACCCCAGCCTCTGGATAAAAGGGGCGGTGGCACCACCACCCCCATGGCGATGACAAGGGAGGTAGTAAAAGGGCTAGTCATGTCCTTAGGGTTTGCATAATTTAGACACATGCAATGAAAGTAAAGATGAATTAAATAATGAATAGGAGCAATATGACCAAACGGTGCATGTACTTGTCTTTTTCCCAAAAATTAGCTCCTCATAAATCTTCGGTCTTCAACTTCGGATCTTCAGCTTTTACTACACTTGTCAGTCCACAGCTGCTAATCTTCAGTGCTAACGAACCGCTCTTCCAATCACAACAACCAAGCACAACAAACAGACAAACACGACTAAGAACAACGCACCAATCAAAGGAGAAACTTTGAAAACAGCGCACTAAACAACACAGCTCGGTGCTACGGTCGTGAGAGCGCAAGAATAACGGAAAACGGAGCTATCGTTGAAAAGGACGCGACTATCGATAGGCTTTGCATCATAATAGAGAAGACGAACTATAAGCTTGATTCATTTTAGTTAATGAAATAAGGTGATGGGTATCTCAGAGAAATGTCCCAAAGTTGAATTGCTTCAAATTATATTGAATTATAAAGCCGGGGTCAAACCTTAGTCATATTTTATTTATAAATATCTCTAAGTATTTAGGTCATTGAAATATCTATAACTTAGAAAAATAGAACACGTGAGTGCAACTAATTGAACCATCATATGTTTTGTGTTTTAAACTAAACAAGTTATAATTAAGAAACTTTTAAGTTGTTATTAATCGTGTTAGCATTTATTTATTTATGAAAGACCAAAATTATAAACCTAAGTTACTTTTAATTCAAAAAGACATTAAATTAATATGATTAATTAAATTCATAAACACATAACGTGATAAACATCGTTGCTCACACGTAGCTTACGGTCGGCGCGATCGCAACGCAACGAGTTAACCCTAGGTTCCTTTTAATTAGAAAGGTTTAAATAATTATTAATCGAATTATATTTAAATCAATAAATTCATAATTGGGTAACATGATAAATGGTAGCACTATTGCATAGAGCGTGATGTTACGAAACTAACGCAACTTGATCGAACCGAAACGGAGATCAAATGATTAAACGGTCGGTCGCAGAATCGTAAATAAGATCATCTTCTACCTGGGTCTTCATCTCCATCTCGACGTGACCATGGCAGCCATAGGAGATGCTGCTGCTTGTGGAGGGGGCAGGGGGCCTTGGTCACGGGGCCTGTTGTGCGGCTTGCGGCGGCGCAGCGTCGGGCCAGGGGACGAGGGGCCGCACGGTTGCGGCCTGGCCAAGCGACGGCGGTCCCTACGACCGCGCGCAGGAGGGTGTGCATCCGCTCAGAGGGGGGGGTGCGGCGCCCCAGCTGGCTGTGGCAGGGGCCCACAGGGTGGCGGCACAAGTGGGGCCGTAGTGGCCGGAAACGAAGGAGAAGATGGCGTCCATGGAGGTTCTCCTCGGGAAAAGGGAAGAAAGGTTAGGGAAACCATCAAACGGGCACGGATTCGCAAAAGAATGACGTGTCGGTGTAGAGGAAGACGAGGCGAACCACAGAATGGTGACGGTTTCCGCAGGGGACGCTGGAGATGGCCGGAAACACTCACCGAAGTTTCGCCAGAAAAGTTCGTCGTGCAAACTTCGGCGTTAGGTTTGCGAGGATATGAGTGGCGGATCCAGATGTGGTTTTCAGATCTAGAACGAGCCTGGCTACACCGGGATATATATAGTCAGATTAGAAAAAATCGAGTTATTTTTATAATTTTGGAAATTCCAGAAATTCATTTTCAGTTTAAAAACAATTCTAGAAAAAGCCGAAATCGTTTTAAATCCCTGAAAAATATTTCTAAAATTCCAAAAATTCAAGGAAAACTTCTAGGAATAGATTGAGAGATGATGAATCTAAATAAAGTATTTGGAGCCCATGAAAAGGGATTTTAGAGCGTCTAAAAATTGGATTTTTCTCTAGGAAAAATGGGAAAAAGTCTGAAAAATTCCTGAAAATGATCGGATGATGTCTAAACGTGTTTTTTAAACTTAGGACACTCAAAAGCACAAAACTCAAGCAACAAGCAAGGACCACATCAACGAAAGTCCGTCAAGTTCATTAAGAAATATTAGGAAAAACACCATTTTCTTTAATGAAAATATACGAGAACCTAAACTAATGTTGACAAATATTATCCAAATATTGAAATCCTTCATTTTATTTAGTATTTTCTGTTCATAACCCAAAATAGAAATTTTGGGTTGTGATATCTTACACGTACACGGATGCCAGCCACTCCGCGCTATAGAGTTTGAGGGCTAGGGCTGATCGGTGTGGTGTAAAACTAACTGGAAACAACTAAAACATATCTAATATATGGATTAAACAAACTCGAAAATGACATGCAGTGTTTACGCCAACTGTTAGGCAGCTTTACAGAGCATTTTCATGCAAAATGTTTTTTTTCTAACCTACTGGGTATGGTTCCCTTCTTCGCCGAACAGGATGACGTCTCCAGCAAGCTTCCCTGCTACCTCCTCTGCCTCGTCCTCCAGCGTCGTGATCTTCGCTGCATTTGTCCCTCGGGCATAGCCGATCATTATCACCTCGGGCCTCACCGAAGGATAGTGTGACCGGAGTACTGCGAGTGCATGTACGACAGCAGAATGGGCGGCGCTACGGGTGAACGCCTTGAAGTCTTTCCAGGCCTCTTGGCACCGATTCAGGATCAGTCGAGCAGTCCACTATCACTTGCAATTAAAGTTTACTAGCACAAGTAATTATGATATCCACATCAACGAGACACATTATCCACTAACATACATTTAGTTGTCCACATCAGCGTGTCACACTATCCACTAACATTAGTTTATAATAGTTAATATCTTCCTAAGAATTGTATGAATAGTTAAATTTCATTCCAAATCAGTGTAGTTCCCGCAGCAACGCACGGGGTGTTCTTCTAGTTAATGAGAATGCCAAACACTCGTATTATCATTAACCGTGCCACATTTATGGTTTAATGACTTATTACAAAAATATGCTAAGAAAAAACGGAACAAGCCTACGCACTCCTAGCGTTTACCAATAAATTAGATATTCCATACTTCAACTCTACTACTTTATTGGACTCTCACACTACCTTAACATCACCTTTGCATGGAAGGGAGCCACTAACAAGGTCCTTATTCAGAGTAGAGACATGCTATATGTTCTTCGGTTACACGATCTTGTTCAAAGTAAACTTCAGATCTACCGTGCCAACACTACTAATAGAAGCATGTAAACCCATTTTCCATCAAGACTAAAGAACCTCGGAGGGCATGGTAAGAAGAGAGCATAGAGATATCATCTCACACACATGAACATTAGCACCTATACCATTCCACATAAACTAGCATTACAGTACTAATTGATGTTGCACCTTTCACCTCTACTCATGGACTTAGCCATTAAAGTCCATTAGAATGCAAGTAATGAAACTTTGAGATTTATTATAATTTATTTTATATAGACTTAGGGGAAGTGGACTATAACTTCTAACAAAATCTGCTTGTTTTATAGGAGTATTGCAAAGCACGAGAACCAATGAAGGGTGCTGTATAAAAAGTTGGGCAGACACGCTAAATCAAAGAAGGAAAAAAAAATCACCCACAACAAAAACCACTAGAAAATGTAGGCTACGGGGGCTTATTAGGCAAGTCTTGAGCGATGGGGATGGGTGGAGCTGCGGAGGGGTGTCGATGGCGAAGGACTGTGTGGTTGCACCAAGGACTCCCTCAGTCTCCAAATAAAACAATTTCTGAATCTATGCAAGTCAAACCATCTTAAATTTGATTAACTTTATAGGAAAGAGTAACAACATATATGATATAAAATGAGCATATTATGAAAATATATACATTCTATAGTATATCTAATGATATTCATTTGATGTCATAAATCTTGACGAATTTTTCTAGAAATTCAATCAAAACTTAAAAAGTTTGACTTAAGATAACTATAGGAATTTATTTATTCAACAGAGAAAATATGGCCAAGTAAAGCTTTGGAGGATATTAGACCTTCGGGGAACTTTCACTATAAGAATTTATGTCTTGTGCCTGTGTACCATCATTTTTGAAAGACTAGTTAGCACCCCGCGCTCAAGTGCCTTGGAACCAGGGGCGAAGCTACGTTGGTTGACCCGAGAGCACCGGCACCAGGGTAAAATCAAAGTTCAAGTTAATAGCAACTAAATTTTATCTCTTGTGCACCACCTTGGGCCAGATACGTGCACATGCCACAAGCAGGCTTTGACGTTCGACTGGCCCAACAAGGAAACAGGCTATAACTGAAACATATCGTTTCCTTCCGTATAGAAGCTTTGACTGCGAGTCCACGACTCTACTAGTTAGCGAGGTTGTCGCTTCTCTTTTCCAAAGTTTCGACCACCGTGAGGAGGGAAAACGCAGGAGCTCACAGCTCACCGGCATCTAGGGCCGGGCGGCCGGCGGAGCTCCTCGGCTCCTCGTCCCTAGAATCAACCACCGGTCGACCGCATCCAACCTCTCTTCCTTCACAATTCAGATTCCGGCTCCCGTTCTTCACTCTTCCTTTTTGCAAAGGCTGCTCCTGCAGGCTACAGTATTGGTACGCAATCAGACGTGGGATGCCCCCCAAATTTTGTATTGCATTTTGCAAACCAATTTATTTCAAGCAAATAAAGTATCATCGATTTTCCTCTTTGCGATTTTAGGGTTAGCCAGTTGGCAGTTAGGATTTGCCATTGGGGTTTCAAAAATTACCATTGGGGAAATTTCAAAGGAAGGAGAATCTACATAGTATTGAACACAAATACGACAAATCATGTCAAGTAAGCATCTGAAGGATCAAATGAAATATTTGTTCTCTCTCTCTCTTAGATTCTAGGCGTTTATTTGTATTGTTAACTATTATAATACCTCGGCTCCGCAAGATTCATCATTTCGGTAAGTATTTCTACAGTTCTACTGTTTATGTATTGGTTTGTCACTTTACAGAGAATATATCGTTACGTATGTTCATTAAGCGTGCACTTGGGTCCTTCGTGCTCTAGCTTCGCCCCTGCTTGGAACAGAAATAGACAAAAGTGAAAGACCTGTAAAACATAAGCAGATCATTGTAAGCATAAATCTGGTGTTCGCTAAAATCCGGCAAGAATGTTGTTGTCTTCCAAAAGCTGTAGCTGGTGTATGTTTCGTTCGTGTTTCAGCAGCAGCAGCTAACTCTGGCCGTGGCAAATCCACTGCAAACAAAGAATGCAATTTGGTAGTTAAAAAAAGAATGCAAATTGGTGTCTGTCAATATGAAAATAGGAACAGTTTGGTTGAGCATGAAGCAACACAGATGACTTCGGCCATGCCAAACCTATTGCAAACAAAAATTTATGAATCATAGTTACCGGGAAGAAAAATGTAAATGGGCCACTAGTAGAGAACTGACTTATACTCCCGGCACCATTTTTTAGATTACTCTCGGCACTTATTGCACCCGGGAGTAAAGGGACCTTTACTCCCGGTTGGTGTCTCCAACCGGGAGCAAAGTCCCACATGCAACTACCACTCCGTGATCCGAGGACTTTTACTCCCGGTTGGTGTCTCCAACCGGGAGTAAAGGTAGACATTTACTCCCGGTTGGAGACACCAACCAGGAGTAAAGGTGCATTCAACCTTTACTCCCGGTTGGTGTCTCTAACCGGGAGTAAAAATGGACTTTTAGTCTAGGTTTTTAAGCACAACCAGCTAACTAAATTTTCTCTATATATTGTTAGCCCTGCATTCCGACCGAAGTGTTGGAGACAAGAAACTTGAGGTTCGCCTTAAGTACAGATGGCACTTGATGTTGCGTTCAAACTTTTTTTTAAAAAATGCAAAGTTATCACCAAATTAAATTTGGTGAGTTCTGTGAATCACAAGGCGGTTTAAGTATTAACTCCTTTTATGTCATGCATGGAGTAGTTGCAGGTCCAATTAAAATTTAGGTATCTAGACAAATATTTGTCTATATACATAGTAGAAGTTGATGTATTTTATTTGAAATGGAAGGAGTAAATGACAAAAAGTTTAATACCATATTTGTCTGGATGCATACACTACAGAGTGTGCCTAACAATTAGTTACGCTACACTAAAATTTAAATCTACGTTTTAATTCATACTACGTTTGAACAGTCTCAAACTAAAGTTTTACATGATTAAAGTTTAATTTAGTGATCAAACAGACCTATAATATAGTATAATATAGTATTTTTGTGGTACTATCTCTAAACTCGTTTGTTTTGTGTGCACTTGTCATCATTAGTTTACTCCACTTAAGATAGAATTGTGCCCTTCAAAGTGAACAAAGATCCAAGCATAGCGCTAAATGATGAGGACACTCCATGGTTGCGACACGATCATGACCAAAAGATCACTATTGTGCCTGCTTAATTTAATGTTGTTTAATATTGTGTATTGAGAAATAATTATGTAATAATTGTGACCGCACATTCATTCCAGTGTTGTATTGATCTGGAATTTTTTTCTGAGGCTTTCAAATTTCCTATGTGAAGCAACCGCCAAGTTTGAGATTTTTATAAATTGGTTTGATACTTTTTCCGATTTAATTAAATTTCCGCGCAACTTCACCAAGTAATTCTACATTGAACTGTGTCCACCCCAGAAAAGAACCGGAATGGTGCCAAACTTTACCACATGGTCTCTTATGCCCTAGGAGACAAGTATTTGTGGAGGTCGCTGTAGAATTCCAATGTTTTCAATCTATAATCCACCATAGTTTGTTTCCCGCCACACGAAGAAAAATATAGTAATAAAAATAATGATTAGAAAAACCTAAGATCTTGTGTGGGGTCATATTTTGGGTGTAAAAGAGTGCCAAAAAAAATTTCAAGCCATTTCGACAAAGGCGGAGTCCACGTGCTTCACAAAGGTATATGGAACCTTTTCATCGAACCATGTCTATACACCTGGGTTCTTAGGGATTATGAGGTCCAAGTGTCGTATTGGTCTCAAACTTTTTCTTAGGCTTGCAAATGCCCTATGTGAAGCAACCGCCAAGTTTGAGATTTTTTCGAATTAGTTTGGTACTTTTTTCGGTTTAATTGAATTTTCGCGCAACTTCACCAAGTAATTTTATGTTGAACTGTGTTTACCCTAGAAAAGAGCCCGAATGGTGCCAAACTTTGCCACATGGTCTCTTATGCCCTAGGAGACAAGTATTTGTCGAGGTCGCTGCAGAATTCCAGTGTTTTCAATATGTAATCCACCATAGTTTGTTTCCCGCCGCACGAAGAAAAATATAATAATAAAAATAATGATCAGGAAAACCTAAGATCTTGTGTGAGGTCATATTTTGGGTGTAAATGAGTGTCAAAAAAAAATCTCAAGCCATTTCGACAAAGGCGGAGTCCACGTGCTTCACAAAGGTATATGGAACCTTTTCATCGAACCATGTCTATACACTTAGGTTCTTAGGGATTATGAGGTCCAAGTGTCGTATTGGTCTCAAACTTTTTCTTAGGCTTGCAAATGCCCTATGTGAAGCAACCGCCAAGTTTGAGATTTTTCCGAATTGGTTTAGTACTTTTTCTGGTTTAATTGAATTTCCGTGCGACTTCACGAGGTAATTATACGTTGAACTGCATCCACCCTAGAAAGGATCCGGAATGGTACCAAACTTTTCCAAATGGTCTCTTGTGACATAGGAGTCAAATATCCTCGGTGGTTGATGCAAAATTCCAGTGTTTTCGATTGATAATTCACCATATTTTGTCTCACGTAGCACGGAGAGAAATATAATAATAAAGATAATTTTTAGAAAAACCTAAGATCTTGAGTGGGACTATATTTTGGGTGCAAATGACTACTGATAAAATTTCAAGCCATTTCGACAAAGGCGAAGTCCACATGCTTCACAGAGGTATATGAAACCCTTCATCGAACCATGACTATACACTTTGGTTCTCGGAAATTCTAGGGTTCATATGCATTCCAGCGTTGTATTGGTCTCAAACTTTTTCTCAACATTGCATATGCCCTGTGTGAAGGAATCAACAAGTTTGAGATTTTTTTAAATTGGTTTGGTACTTTTTCCGATTTAATGAATTTCCGATTTTTTACAATATGTTGTGAATATTTAAAAGAAAAAATAAAATATTTATGTTACATATTTTTCATGTGTGCAATAAAGCCAAAGCAATTCTAGTTATTTTTAAAAGATTTTATGACTTCTATGTAATTTACTGCACATATAACTAGACTTTAGACATTAAATAAAATGAAATATTAAAAAAATCGAAATTTTCGCGCCTACATTTTCGTTGCCCGCCAAAATATAGCTAGGTCTGACCTTTACTCCCGGTTGATATTACAAACCGGGAGTAAAGGACTTTTAGTCCCGGGTGGATTTAGGAACCGAGAGTAAAAGTCTGAAGTATATTACCAGCCCCTTTCTCCTTCCCCCGTCCGCCTGGCTGCTCTCCAATTTTCTCGATCCGATCTGCGCCGCAGTCTGCCCGTCTAGGTCCTGCTTTCGGACGCCCGAGCTCTTCCCTCTCACGGCGCCACGGCGGCGTCCAGGGCCGGAGCTGAGCACATTGCTGAAGGCAACCATGCTGATATGGTCACGGGCTTCGCCGCCTCCAAGTCGCTGGCACATCCACGTGCATGGCAGCTACCCCCTTCCTCTCTCCTTGTTCTTGTGTGCCACTTGCATCGGCTCGACACGGAAGAGGAGATACAGAGGTCCGATGGGAATAGCAGGAGACCCGGCGGTGGCGTGCTATCCTTAGCTCCCCTCTGTCATCGCTGCTATTCCATCTAGCTAAGCTCTCCCATGTCAACTATCATAGCAGAGGAGGGCATGCAGGCAAGGTGCATGACGAAATGTCACTGCAGGTTGCAGCAGCTGACAGCTAGACTAAGGGCGGCCTCAAGGTTGCTGCTACGAGAAAGAAGATTAAATTGCAACAAAACTCCATGTCTTGAGCATTAATCTAGTGTCTTTCTCCTTTGATTCATTATGATAGTAAGCACCCCAAAGGTTTGCATCCTTATATTGCTTCAAAATTCTTCACAAAGAAATTAATGGCCTGATATACCTAAGTACTTGTTTTCATAAGTGAATCATGTCTTGTTGCTAATATGTTGCATTTCAGCTTCATAGGTACAATAAGTTCAATTATGCCATCTGCCCATCCCATAGCCATATAGACACTTTACTGATCTTAATATCGAGGAGGCACAAATTTGATGGAGAATCGTAATTTGAGATTGCTCATTGCCTTTCTGCTGATTGTATACTCATGTTAATTTTTGTTTGCAACATACAAAAGCTTTGCTAAATCGTCACTTTCACTATATGCCATCTCATATTGTATTGGATCACCTTTGTATTTTCCTATAATACTAATGCTGAGATCAATACCGTTGTGTTGCTCTAGAAGGATATCTTAAATCTCATCAAATTATGATGGTGTTTATCTTTTTGTTATTTCCCAGCTTTGACTATATGCAGGTAGTTCTGTCTTTGCTTAATACAATATGACTACTACAACGATACTAATTATTACAACATAGTACTATCTTTGCTGAATATATTCTCTAATTGTTAGAACATAGTAATGTCTTTGCTCAATATATCCTCTTTGCTCAATATATCCTCCTGTCTTATGTTCCGTGATTTTTCTTGGGCCAATAGTTGTTTGAGGGAGACTATGTTTCACATGTGATTTCTCATATTATAGCTTCATGTTTTGTGGACCTTCTTTTGTTTGAATGATGATCTGTGAATGGCTAGCAACCTAGCTAAGGCCATAAGTTTGCTTTTACATAGAAATTACTCAGCGTTGATAATGGAAAATGATTTAACTATACCTGAATATGAGTAATTAATGTAAATGAATCTTATATCTTCTTATTATTGAACAAACTGCTATCATACTTTGGATCTTGGTTTCATGCAAGTATGCGCCAAACAAGACATCATCAGCTTATTTCGAACGTGACAAATATCCATGGGTTAGTTTGCTCCAACTCGTTGAGGCATGAGGCTAGACAACACACTAATCATCTTCTGATTGACTCACGTGTCACAGGCTGGCCTGACATAGGGAGGCACGCGGCAACGCCGCGCCTGTTTTCTAGTGCATATCTATTTTCAGGTAGTGTGTATGTACTCGTACTCCTTTGGCAATGCGTATGTAC
Organism: Saccharum hybrid cultivar R570; assembly: GCA_038087645.1. Lineage (NCBI taxonomy): Eukaryota > Viridiplantae > Streptophyta > Magnoliopsida > Poales > Poaceae > Saccharum > Saccharum hybrid cultivar. Next base: position 2,712,832 of record JAQSUU010000810.1, read on the forward strand.
TCAAACTCCTCGTTTGTCTATGTCTGCTAGTTTCTCATTTTCATTAAAGACGATCTGTTGTCCACGTTGCGGGTCTCACTTTCTTACTGATCGGATGGAAATCATAGTTAGTCTGAACGAACTCATCTAATATGTTTTTATTGTTGCATCGGAAGAGATTAATTTAGTGTGTTCCTCGCAAAAAGAAGATTAATTTAGTGTGATGTAATTAGTTTTGATGGCCTGACTTGTTAATTTAGCATGAATTTGTGGCTGGCAATCGCACAAGGATGGATACATAGTCAGTGGATCTTGTTGTGTTCTGTTTTTCAGCTAGTCTCATAGGTTCACCACAAATGCAGTTTCATGTATATACAATTGATTTTAATTCAGATTGGAGTATCACTTGTTGCTGCAGCAGTACTAATGACTAGAGTACTAGAGGATCACTTGATACTTTTTTCAACAATTAACACCATTTAATCCCTTTTTCAGATTGGGCTAATGACTAGAGTACTAGAGGATCACTTGATACTTTTTTCCAACACTTAACACCATTTAATCCTTTTTTTAGATGGAGTACGTTTCACTTCATACTTTTCAGATTGGAGTACGTATCAGTTCATACTTGACCTGCTATTAGTTGTGCTTGCTTGGTGCTAAAATTAAGTATCAAGATATCTTGACGACGTCAAGTCAAGATGGCCTAATGCTGTCCAAAGATGATGGTTAAGATAGCAACTGAATGTCTGCTGAAGCCACAACATTTTTTGGGTATGTCTACCTGTCACCCGAGTGATTTTCACCCTCCTGTCACTCGGGCGACAATAGCCTTAAAAACATCTGAATTTAGCATGCAAAGGGAATCGGGTGACAGGAGCCATAGAAATACTAGATGCGCTCTATTAGTTCAATTTCCCTATGTTGCTTCCTATATGTATCAATTTACCTATATCGAATCAGATACTGAATCTGTTTTCTCCTAAAGTGGGTTCTGCGACAGCCACAGGGGACCAATCTCTATGAATACTATGTTTGCGAGTTCCTGAAGTCGTGCTCAAAAAAAAGTCTAGAGCAAGAAAAACTATGTATCTAAATACTACTACTTTTTCTTGATTTATCATTATTCTTGATATATATACTAATAATTTTTCTTTTACTCAAATTGTAGACTAGACATTTGAAAGAGAAGACCCTGCAAATACACCATCTCAAAGCAATGCAAGAGACGATAGCAGGATTTCTTAATGAACAGGTCTTAAAGCCCGGCGCTGAGTTCTACTTTAACCCCGATGAACAATGGCTTCCAAAAAAAACTAGAGTCATGATAACTTTATTTTGAATGTAATGGGTCATGACAGCTTGTTATCGGATCCAAAGGGCGGACACGACGATGAAAGTATACAATGCAAGCTTGTATTATATATGGTGCACAAATTGTTTGTATATACTTTCTTTTTAGTTGGGTTACTTACGTACATTGCTCGAAACCAAACTTTACTATACGCACGTGTATGCATATATTATTTGTAGGGCAAAAATCGTATACGAAAACCTATTTTAAAACCAAAATAAATTATGAATTGAAATAAAAAAGAAAAAGAAAAAAAGGACTTTTACTCCCGGTTGGTATTACCAACCGGGAGTAAAGGTGTCTGCCAGGCCACGGGCCCAGCTGACTCTTTACTCCCGGTTGATATTACCAACAGGGAGTAAAAAGTCCCTCTTTCCTCCCGGTTGTGAACCTTTACTCCCGAAAACATACTCCCGGTTGGGCAACCGGGAGTAAAGGGGGTTGCCAACCGGGAGTATATGTCATTCCTGTACTAGTGGGCTAATCAGACAACAATAACGGTAAACTATGGTCGTGCAATTAACATAGCAGGAACGCAATATGTGGGAAGAACATATATTATGGGGCCTGAAACTACAAAGATCCTAGAAATATGAGCTGGGTTTGCGCAATCATAAGTTATTAAGACAATTATAAAGATAATGTGCATCTGAATTTCATTAGATCACAAACACAATTGTGCCAATCCTGGGTAACGGGAAAATACAAACAGACTGTCATACCTCACTTTTCCATGGCTTTGACCTCTTCGTCGAAAAAAATCAAAGCATATATCATTTGGTGAGGATTTGCAAGAGGTGTGTTGGGGGAGGGGGCTAGCGGCGGCTGTGGAAGTGGCGGCTAGGGCTAGGGGCGGCGTGGGAGAGAGGTGGCAGCAGGCGCAGGGAGAGAGGAGAGGAGGAGATAGGAAGGAGGAATTGTTCGTCTAGTGCTTAGTTTGATTGATTACATCCCCCTAGTATTTATAGTCCCTATAGGACTTGGACTACAAGCAACCTATGGGAGATCCTTATAGGATTGGATTCTCCCTTCCATACTAACAAACTCTAATTCCATAACTAACCGAACTCTATCCAAACTCTAGTAGACTCAATATGGTTACTCGGATAACGATGGCGGCGACGACGGGAGTGAAAGTCCCTAGTTTGGTTTTGGCTAATTGATGAAACCTAGGACTAACCATTGTATCTAAGTGGATGATTTAGATAAAGGTGGTCATTGAATATGAGACATGACATTGACTCATGTGACCAAGATGATGAAGACCAAGATGATGCTTGGCTCGATGGACCGGTTGTGAAGGTGAAGGGCAAGTCGAGGCTTCGAAGCGAAGGACCATGCGATGGTGAAGCTTGAGCAAGACTTGGCGCCGACGGACCGATGCAACGGCGAAGAGCAAGTGAAGTCAAGGTCGATGGATCGAGACGGTCATGTGATGATATGAAGTGGATCATATCTTTTGGAAAAACAAAATGGGCTTAAGGCAAAGGTATAACCATAGGGCCATTTTGTTTTGCACTCAAGACACCATAGAGGGTGGGAGTGGTTTAGGATCGATAACCGAACTATTAAGAGGGGAAGTCTTATCGGTTATTCGATGCACGGGTGCCACTAGGTGAATTCATGAAGTGCATTGCATGTAGGGCCTAGTGACCTAACTGGAAAACCTTCGAAAATGTTTATGAAAATGCTAACATACGTGCACAAGGTGGTGATCACTTGTTGGTGTTGGCACATTTGCGAAGGCGTTGGAGTTTAAGCGGTAGAGAGGGTTTGGGTTCCACTACGCCTATTTTCGGGCGTTTTCGGGGAGTTGAAATGCCTATTTTCCACTACGCCGGAAGTCGGAAAAGAAACGGAGGCGAACGGAGGTCACAGAGGTGACCAGACGCTGCACCGGACGCGGTCATGGTATGACCGGATGCGTCCGGTCAGCAGTCAGGCGCGCGGATGCTAGGGTTTGCAACCGGCGCGTCCGGTCACTCGCGGGACCGGCGCGTCCGATCAGTCGCCCAGAGGAATCTGCAGCTCGCAAGGACGATTGGACGCGCGGCGCTTCCGGTCACACACGATCGGACACGTCCGATCGTTGAGGGAGCTTACTGGACTCTAACCGGACGCGGGCTCTGTCGCGTCCGGTCGTTGCGAGGGGCGCGTCCGGTCGTTGCTTCGCGGGCGCGCGGGTCAGTGCGATCGGCGCGTCCGGTCGTTCGTAGCGGCGCGTCCGGTCATTTGACAGGCGCGTCCGGTCATTGCCCTGGGCGCGTCCGGTCATTGGTTTGACCATTGGGGTCAGTGACCGTTGGAGGATCGGACGCGGTTGAGCGCGTCCGGTCAGTTATGACCGGTGCGTCCGGTCATCCTGAAAAAGACCCAGTGAAGGGGTATAACGGCTCTATTCGGATGGGATGCTTATAAATACTTGTTGGCCGGCCCTTAGGGAGGTCTCTCGTGATTTCTAACATTCTTGTGCATCCTTTGAGCTAGAGCATCTCCCCCCACTTATCTCTCTTGCTTGATTGCAAATCAAAAGTGAGATTGAGTGCTCTCAAAGTGCATTGCATAGCTTGAGGGCATCTAGTGGCACTTGTGGGTGGTTTAGCCGGTGGATTTCTTGTTACTCTTGGAGAGTACCGCTCCTAGCTGGCTTGGAGATTGTTCGAGGCGTTGGCAAGAGAAGTTGATTGTTCTTGGCCACCTCCGGTTGATTGTAAGAGGTTCTTGTGCTTTCCTCGGCGGGACGCCAAAAGCAACTCTATTACATTGCGCGTGTCATTGAGTTACCTCACTTGAGAGTGGTGTCTTGCGGTGCCTTGCACGGCGTGCCTTGAGGGGCAAGTGACTTGAGGGTCACACCGAGGAACCATCTAAGTGTTGGTCAACACAACCGGTGACGTAGCTTGTCGGTGCACAAGTGAACACCGGGTGAACAAAAATATTGTGTCTCTTGTCTCCCGGTGATTGGTCTTCATATTGTGTTGTTGTCAATATTGATTGGTTGTATATCATCTTGGTGATTGGCAACATCTTCACTCCACCGTCGGTATAAGATTCACAATCATATCTCTTGCTTTTACATTTACTAGATTATCTTGTGTAGCTCTAGTGGTAGCCTTTGCTAGTAGTTGTTAGCTTGCTCACTAGTGTAAAATTAGTGACATAGCCCTTGTGTGAACTAGAGATCATAATCTACTAGACTTGTGGATAGGAGGCTTGCATCATAACTGTAGGCTAAGCAAAACTCGATTTACGCCGTTTGTTATTCTAACAAGTTTGCTTAGTGGTTCTTGTAGAATTTTTATAGGCTATTCACCCCCCTCTAGCCATCTAGGACCTTACAGGGAGCGACGGCGCCCTCCCTCCCGGGCGCACGTGGCCCCTAGGGCGCGCTGGTGGAGGCGCCTAGCGCCCCTCCTTGGGCCCCTCTTGGCCCGTTTGCTCCATTGTGGCCATTGGGCGTATGACACCACCCCTCCTTCTCCACTCGGTGCATCCTCGTGCCGAAGTAAGGTCCAGTCGCCAACGCTAGCCGGTGGAAAGGCTTCGCCGGGAAGGATGGCCTCGATGCGGCCAAGCATACGGCCATAGGTCAGCGACGATGATGTTCTCCCACATGCGTGTAGGCGACAACTCGAAGCAGTAGAGGTTGCCGATGCAGCTGTAGTAGAAGTAGAGGTGCGCACCCATGTTCGTTCCAGCTCCTGTCATCTGGTGAGCTGCAACAAGTAGAGGTCGTGGTATGGCTGCTCCAAACGTGAAGTGCACCATCTCTCTTGGTGGAGCAATGAAGTTTTGGATGCGGTTGTCAATGTCGGGGGCGAGGTAGGCAGGGACATGGCGCTAGACCGTGGCGCTCGAACGAGTTGATGGCGATGTCATCAGGTCGAGCATGGTGCCGAACATGAAGGAGCCCAAGTCGAACTCGCCTGGCGAAAGACGGTGTGCGGTGGAGTCAGATCGAAGGGCGATGTGGACGTTGTCGACGCGAACAAGTAGACGGCTGAGGTTGTCGAGGAAGACCACCATTGCCGATGTGATGGGGCGCCCTTGCATCCATGGGCGTCCAAGCAGGATGCTCGTCAGCACCCCATTGTACTGCCCCCCGCGTCGGTGGAGGGTGGACGCTAAGGGTCAGGAGCTCCATATTGGCCGAACCACCTCGGCGTAGAACCTGCAAAAGGTTAGGTAGGAGCGATGATGCCGCTAGGAGGTTGAGGTGACCGTCGAAGAAGATGAGGCCTTGATCAAGTGACCAAGCCTAGGCGGCCATGCCATTTGCTATGGCCATGGCGATGGTGTAGAGCTCCCGTTGTCGAAGAGTAGCTTGGCATACATGTTCGAAGATGGTGTTGGTGGTGTCAATGTAGTCGAGAGCATTGGGGTGGTGGGCTCGGCTCGCCGGGCTCAAGATGTTGTGGGGTGGAGGTAGCACCGTAGCCCGTGTAGCATGCTCGATAGGCAGAGGGGCTGGTAGGGCGAGTACTATTGTCGGAGCATGTCGGCGTTGTACAGTGGTGAATGTGAACAGGCGCCCGTTGCGGACGTACTGCAGCTACATGGTGGTGAAGTCCTAGGTCATGTGGCCAAGGCCGTCTAACCAAGGTGTGCCGAGGATGATGTTGACGTCGTTGCCGATGTTGAGGAGGTAGACGTCGATGTCAAAGACGTCAGCATCGATGCGGAGCAGCACACTGAAGGCTGCAGTGCGGTAGGGGACCTCATTCCTGCTACCGACGAGGATGGCGGTGTTGATGCATTGTTCCTAGAGGCTAATGCGGCGGGCGACGTTGATGTCGATTATGTTGTGTGTAGCGCCCATGTCGACGAGGATGTGGACGCCGGTGCCTGACACCACCCCTGCCAGGTACATGGGTGGGCGCCCCTGGACCGGGGATTGGCCCGTCCCGATCATCATGAGGAGGCTATTGTCGACGTCAGTGTCATCGTCATTGTTGTCGTAGTCGTTGACAACCATGATGTCAAATAGGTGCTTGTACTTGTGGCCGCGCGTGAACGGCCCGTCGCAGTTGAAGCAGAGCCCGGAGCGTCGATGTTTTGCCATATCCTCGGCGGTGAGGCGCTTGAATGAGCGCAGAGGAGCCGGTGGTGTAGACGATGTTGTGGTCGATGAAGGTGGTGTCGAAGGGGGCACCTTTAGGGGCAACACTCGTGACGTCGGGTTGGAAGATGGCACATGCATGGAGCACTATGCAAAAAGAAGATTCCTCGTCACATCAAAATGCCACAAGCATGAACATGCCGAGGATAGCGGTCGCAAACGTGAAGAAGATGGCGGCGTGGGCGGCGCTTTCGACGGAGCCCACCGCCGCCACGCCGGAGACCTTGGATGACGCGCTGAAGCGGACGCCGACGAGGCCCCGAACGCCGAGTTCGTGATGCCGCATGTCGTGTTGGACGCGGCGTCCAGCTCCTCCTTGCCCTTGTCCTCGTCGTCGTCGTACACTGCGGCGGCCTCACCGCCTCCGCCGCCGCCGTTCCTGCGCCTGAGGAGCCACCAGTGCGCACCAGCGGCCGACAGGGTGATCGCCGTAACCACGGACAGTCCGATGTACAGGTACGCACCGCCTGGCAGGAGCACCAGTAGGCTGAGCAGCGTAAGCACCGACAGCACGGCGCAGGCGGCGACCAGGCACTTCGCTATAGCTGTTGTTATAGCTCACTATAGCCTTATGAGGTGGGTGTTACTATTTATTTTCATGTACAATTTAGCTGATATATCCTGCTATAGTTTGATATAGCTTCGCATTTACTCCCTTCATTCCAAATTATAAGTCGTTTTGACTTTTTTAGTTCATTCATTGTACCAAGCAAAATAGATGTACTGAAAAAAAAAGTCAAAGCGACCTATAATTTGGAACGGAGGAAGTAGTTGTTTTAGAGATATACTCTCTCTGTATCGGATTTAGAAGTCGTTTAGGACAGCGACATGGTCTCCAAACCATAACTTTGACCTCTTGTTTTTATAAAAAAATATTTATGGAAAAATGATATATGTATATTTTTATAAAAGTATTTTTCAAGACAAATATATTCATATAATTTTTATATTTGCAAAGTTAACAACTTAAAAGTTATTGATGATTTATATTCCAATGTTTGATCCAAACCTTGTCCAAAACGACTTCTAAATCCGATACGGAGGGAGTACTATTTAAAACACTGGTTATTATTGCTGTTATACTTTTGTGAATATAACACGTGCACTGCTCAAGTTTTACGGTAAACTGGACTTGGATTCATTTAAAAATCAAGTCGCGCAATTATTTCGCGGGCTACTTGCTTTACACTTGAAAAGAACAAAAAAATGTTACAGAGATACTGCGAGATCGAGGTCGAAGCGGGTGCGCGCGCACACACACTTCTCTCGTTGCTAATAAAGGCTTAAAAACGTGCTTAATTAGCAAGGCATCGTCGTCACGGCTTCACTTTCGGATTGTCTAGCCCTGAGACACCTCCACGCCGTAAACAGCAACAGCAGTGGCCGTAAACAACGCCACGGTGGACCAGACCAGCACCCGGGCGACTGGAGCCAGGATCGCCGTGGCGGAACCTGGCGCCGCCGCGAGCACCATGAACCCGAAGCCCGAGACGAACGCCGAGGTGAGGACAACCATGAGGACGCCCGTGGAGGTGGAGCCCCGCTTGTCGCGGTCTTCCTCCCCGAGCGCACCACCGAGGATGCTCATGATGCCTCCCAACGTCGCCGCTGTCACCTTGCTCGCGATGTCCTCCAGCGCCTTGATCTGGTTCTCCTCCCGCAGGTTGGCGGCGCCGTCGTCTCCGTCGTGGTCGTGGTGGACGACGACGCAGTGCCGGAGAAGGAAGCAGAGGACAGCTGCGAAGACTAACGGCGCGAAGGCCGCGAAAACGCGGTACCTCAGTACCACGAAGGCCGCCGAGAACGCGGCGCATGCTAGCGAGCAAAGCAGGAGCGCATTGGCGAGCCTCATGGCCGTGGCGATGGCAAGGAGCCGCCGCCTGCTGCATCGTCGTCGTTGGTTGGTGACGACCTTCGACACCGTCATCACGAACACGCCGAGGATAGCGGTCGCGAACGTGAAGAAGATGGCGGCATGGGCGGCGCTTTCGACGGAGCCCACCGCCGCCACGCCGGAGACCTTGGATGACGCGCTGAAGAGGACGCCGACGAGGCCCCCGAACGCCGAGTTCGTGATGCCGCATGTTGTCTTGGCCGCGGCGTCCAGCTCCTCTTTGCCCTTGTCCTCTTCGTCGTCGTACACTGCGGCGGCCTCACCGCCTCCGCCGCCGCCGTTCCTGCGCCTGAGGAGCCACCAGTGCGCACCGGTGGCCGACAGGGTGACCGCCGTAACCACGGACAGTCCGATGTACAGGTACGCACCGCCTGGCAGGAGCGCCAGTAGGCTGAGCAGCGTAAGCACCGACAGCACGGCGCAGGCGGCGACCAGGCACTTCGCCGCGACGCGGTGGCTACCTGAGACGAGGGCTTGGCTACCCATCATGTTCAGGCTGAGCAGCACGAGGGCCTTCCCGCTGAGGAAAGTGGCGAAGGACAGCAGCAGCGAGACGGTTAGGCGCACTGCATTGCCCGGGTGCTTGGCCTTCTTTGGGAGGAAGAGCCCACCCAGCAGCACGGCGAAACCGAAGACGGTGACTGCTGCTCCGACGTCGAGGTTCTCCTTGGCCTTGTGGCATTGCTCCTCCCTCTCGCTGACAGCCGCGGATGCAGATGAGGCCGCCTCTGCCTGAAATGGAAGATACTAGGTGCTTTAGACTTTCTGCACTCATGGACCTCTATATTCATCCTTTAAAAGGAATATTTCATCCTAGCCACCATAAAATATACAGTTTTTCCGCATCCATCCATTCTCTATCCACTGTGGGGCCCACTTGTCACTTTGTCTAAATATATCTATGTGACATCTTGTTTTGAAGTATCTATTACAACGAATTTAATGGTGCAATCGGAATTTAATTTGGTTTTATGGTTTATGAGTTATAACACTTTTTAGCTAGTTAAATAGGTGGGACCCACAGCTGCATGCACTGTCACCTGTCGCTCTATCTCCAGCGTGTGCTCGCTGCTCTCTAGCGTGCGTCCTGTATACATCCGCTATCCCTCTATATTTAGAGGATGGACGCCGGTAACGTACGAAGATAGCGTACGCAGTGCAGCTGCTTCATCCTCTATGTCGTAGTGGAGGATGAGTTTACCGTCCCCGGTGCGGACAGTCTTAGTCCAAACCGGCTCCTCCAACCTGCGCACATCGGTACATGGATGCGTTAGTTAGTGCATTTTCCATGCAAATTTATGTTTGGACGGATCTTAAGATATTTTTCCTACATTCAATTTGTTTAGATTTTTTTTCATATGTTCAAATTAATTGTAATATTTTTTTATACATTGATTTTTCTTTTGGAATTTTGGCCTTTTCGATATGGATAATTTACCACTCCATAAGAGCAGCAATTTACCATTGTTACTGTACCATCACTGAAGTGGACTGGTCTGGCAGATAAGTATTTAAATTCTTCATGTTTATTAGGTTGTAGTACTTTTTATGAGCACACAAAGCTTTGGTTAATCAGTTATATTTACCAAGAGGATCGAGATATATTTCAGTTCATCAAGGGTCAAGGCGTCCAGTCTTGTGGTCGAACACGGTGCGCTGCTGATCAATTGAAGTGAGAAATCAAGCACCACGTACAGTCGTGTCCTTGTACTGTCCTCCTTAGCAACTGCACTCGGTTGCCTTTCCAATCATCATCTCTGATCTTTCTGACCAACCAACATGATGCATGCCCTGATCCTGACCAGTCCTGACTCCGAACTTCTTCCTGAACCCTGATCCTGAGTACTCCCTCTGTCCCCTGTTTGTGTGTCATTTTCGGTTTTTGTGTCCACAAGTTTGACTTGATTTGTATAAAATGCGTGCAACATTTGTATCTCCAAATAAATTTATTAAAAAACTAGATTCAAAGACCCTTCCAATGATACTAATTATATACCATAAATATTAATATTTTTTAATATATATTTAATTAAAGTTGTTTCTCGGGAAGCGTAAAGCGACAGACATTTAGGGACGGAGGGAGTAATCCTGACCGCGGCATCCTACTGTGAGACGGACCAACTAAAGCCGACAGGTACACTGCAGGTTGACTGTGTTTAGCTGACATCCCAGGTTAGGGGGTGTTTGGTTTGGGTATTAAAGTTTAACAAACACTGTAGCACTTTTGTCTTATTTGACAAAAAGTTTCTAATTTTGGATTAATTAGGCTTAATAGATTCGTCTCGTAAATTACTCCTAATCTGTGCCGACATGTATGCAATTAGTCTACATTTAGTACTTCATGCATATGAGAGAATATTGATGTGGTGGGTGTTAAACTTTAACAGAACGAAACCAAACGGGGCCTTAGTCGTCGTCGACTGAAGTCTCTATCCATACTCCACACCACATCATCGTTGGATCTGCAATATATAACCCGTTTGCTTTTGTGTCCGTCACGCGCGCATGCATGGCCATCATCGGTGGTGCCGCTAGCTGATTACGCTTGTTCGCATCGCGGGATTCCATTCCATCTTTGACGCGAAATTAGAAACCGGCCAGCGGCGTGCGTACGTACGTACCTGGGACAGCGTCGCCGGAGCTGGCCGCGGTGGCGTCCCGTGATGAGGAGGACGGGTCATCGTCTCCGTCGGCCCGGGGATGGCAGGTGCGCGCGAACCGCTGCACACAAATGGAGTAGTAGGAACACGGGTCAAGAACAGCCCGGCCGGAATGAAAAATTAGTGGACAGAGTGGACCGCGAGACCGAGTTTCACGCGATGCTCCGTCCTCGTCATCACCTTTTTGCTCAAAAAAAAGTGTTGAACCGCGTGTCTGCGCTCTGGGTCCTCGTTTTGCCGCTTGTCCGTTTGTGACCGCCGGTTCTGGTGGATTGTATCGAAGTGGCCCCTGATGTGATAGTAAAAATAGCATACTACAGTACTGAGCATCAGTTTATATATGGCAAAAGAAGGGTATTACTCCCCTACTCCAGTTTATATACGGATTACTCTAGCACTAGTAGATTGCAGCAGTTGCTAGCTGTCGGATCGTTGTCCCCACCACCTCGCCACACACACACACACACACAAACCAAAGCAACCAATCAAGCGTCACCATGGACCATGCACAAACTCCTCCCACAGTCGTCAACCCCAGCCGGCCGGGGAAAAGGAGAACTTGCCGTAGAAAAAGATACTCTTGCCTATTGCTTCCTGCGCCTCCCGAGTAGCTAGCGCTGCTACCTACCTCGACTCCTCCAGCCAACACACAATCACACAAACACGACCATGACGGCCGGCTGTTTAGGAGGCGGGCGCAGATGGAGCGGAGCACCGAACGAATTCGGTCAGAGAGGAGTTGGGCCGCGGCCCTCTACCCAGCTCAGCTCCGACTGCCAGCAGCAAGGGGACGCAGCGGAGCAGGCGGTTCTATTCTATACGCCACAGGCTCACACAGCAGCTAGCGTCCATGGTGGGCACCGGCAGCTGACTAGCTGAGGGAGGGTGTGGACACGTATATATGGTTGGGTAAACGTAGCTGAGCTCATGCATGGAGGAAGATACGGGGGTTATTGAGTATGTGACGGCGAAACGCATGATGAAAGCAAGAGTGCCTTTGGCCGTTTGGCGCGTCCTCACCTTGATGGTGTCCCTTCGCTAAGTGGAACGCCGTCGTCGAGCGCGGTGAGGGAGAAGAAGGTGAAACTGGGCTGTGCCTGTGAATGCCTGAATGGACTGCACCAGCACGTCGTCGTACGTGGTCTTATATAGGCAGAAATCGAGGAAGAAGAAGATGCCAAACGCGTTTCCCGTGTCATTTTTATGAAGGCACTACTATGATTTAGAATGATTTGCAGTTTAGTCTCAATATAAGCATGTTTTAATAACTACTTTGAGTCAATGACGGAGCGTGAGGCAAAATCAAGAGGTCCATACTGCAATGGACAACTATAGTAAAAATGGAGCATGCAATCCAAGCCTCCAAGGTGCAAATAAGGATAAAGTTGTGTGCTAAGAGCTATACTTTGGGCTTTTCAAGAGAAGATTGATTTTTTTTGACAGACTCAAGAGAAGATTGATGGCATAGAAGAGCTTGAAGATTTAATAGATGGACACAGATATTAAAATTTCCTTTCAGGTCAAGGGGGCAGGAGCCCAATATCGCCTCTATGAGGCTCCGTCTCTGCTTTGGGTCACTGGGTCCGTCTCTTCACGTCGTCGGTGGCCGCATTTCGGCGCACATCGCCTCTCCTCACCTCTCCTGGTAAGCCCCCGTCCTGTCCCGGCCCTCAGATCTCCAGCACCACAGCAATAGTTACTTCCTTGCTCCTTCGAGCTAATGGGCTTGTTCTGACGCATCGGAGGTCGGCCGCGCAGGCGACAAGCCGGCGCCCACCAAGGTCGAGGATGTCATGCCGAGGCGGAGCTCCAGGTGAGCGGTCACTTTGGGTTGCGGAATCTCCACGTGATTCCGGCGGCATTTGCCGTGGGTTTTGATGCGTTTTCTTGAGGGGAAGATGCAGTTCGACATGGATCCTCCCGCCGGCCCCTTCGGTACTTAGGTGAGGTGCCTGGCTGCCTTCTGCCCTGCGATTTAGCTGACTCTGTGAGATCACGCCGGCTGTTTGGTGTGGTGTAGAAAAATATGCACATTAGTTTCTTTCTCAAGCTAAGTTCGGTTAGAACCGTGTAATTCGATAATTAGTGGCACTTTTAGAATTTCCCGCAGAGTACTTACTCTAGACACTGTTTGCAATTGCTCAATAGAAGGCAGTGCTGTGAAACTGTCAATGTGACATTGCCTCATTGTTGTGTTCGGGTCTCCACATTTCAATAACTAGCAAATGCCCATGTGTCGCTATGAGAACCCTTAAATTTTCAATGCAATTCATCACAATAAAAGTAAGAAAAAAATAGTAGGTTAGGAGCCTCAAATTTTCAATGCAGTAAGAGTATAAAAAATAGTTGGTCGAAATCAAGACAAATAAATCTTTACTTGGCTTAGCAGCATACTGTTTCGAACCACATTCAAATAAATAAGCGTCAAATTTAGTAACAATGTCAAAGTAGGTGCATGATAGATAAGTCCTTCACAAACTGGGAATATTTTTATGCCTGTAGCAACGCTCAGCGCTAGGAATATTTGAGTAGCATGTGACTGTCCCTTATAACCCCACAATGTAAGGGTAGAATGTTGTATCAAAATGTGACTGTACCAACTGAATGTCTCAGAAATGTAACTTGAACTTCAGCAAAAAAAAAAAGTCTTTTAAAATATTTTTAGCCTTCAGAAGGGAGCCTGCTTGAGAGTTTTTGAGCTAATATTTGGCCTTGAAACTATGGGATTAGAATTACTATACTCTAAAATGCCATTCCTTATTGATATTACCAATCCGTGTTTTCTATGCATTTTGTCTTAATTTTGCATCTTTGGCTCCCTAGGAACGCATTGTTTGATATGCCAACGGTTGTTAGGCTTCTCCATTTGGACAATGAAGCAGATAGGAAAACTAGATCCCCAAAGAGATGGTTCCCATCGACAAAGATGCAACGAAGATTCAACAAGTTGCTAAATGACATCGTCACTGATCTTGTCAATCTGTTTCCAAGTAAGTTTATTTGGGCAAGGTTTGATAGACTGCCTATGGATTCTTGAATGACACCAGTTATTTGGTTATTTGCAAGGCCTAGAAACTAGAGGTTTCTCAACTGTCCCAATTCTGGTGGAATCTCCCCTTGTAGATTGTTCTCATTGAGGTTGAACAAAAGTGGGGTGTGGTTGCTCAGTCAACTGGGATCATTCTAGTCAGGTTATTCATTGACAAGGATATTGCAGTAAGGTTTGGAAGTGTTGTCAGCCACAACAGCACAGAACAAGTGAAATTATTCACAACAACTTAGAGTGTGTCAAGGTTCTGACATGCAGAAAGTCCTAAAGGGATGAACCTGTTGAAATAGTTTTTGGATCAGCACTCGCAGAATAGGGAGGTGAAAGCTCTCATTTCTAGGAATGGGAAATGAGAGATTGTTCCGTCCAACAAATAGTGCTTGAAGCCGGGAAATATTGGACAAAGAAGGTGGCATGGAGCTCTGATTTTTTTTCCAGGACAAGCACCTGCAGCTTTAGTAATGAGCTAGCATTATCAGGAATTGCTTCTGTCAATCTATTCGAGCCAAGACATATTTCTCTCAAATTGGGTGTGCTGTTGAACAAGCCCTGCGGAATTCGTCCGCTTGAGAGAACACAAACAAGCAGAACTCATTTTGCCGAAAAAAGGCATCTCATGGCACTGTATTGATGACCAAACATTTCATAAGAGATCCTCCATTGCAGGTACCCGATATCCTTAAAAGTCCTATGTTTGGTGTTGGTAATTAGTGACAATGCCTAAGTACTAATCCTATGCCTAAGTTGTATGTAGCATATGAGGATTAGTACATTCCAAGGTTGGTGGCAAGATGGACATAGTGATCATGATGGCCACACTTGGATTTGGACGCAACCCTACGTGATCAAGGCAAAGGTATATGTTTAAGGGTTGTGTTTTAGTAACCAAGACACCTAGTGGGTGTGGTTACATTATAGGATAGATAGCCGTACTATAAAGAGGGGAATAACGCGGCTATTGAACTCCTAAGTGCCTCTAGGTGTGCATTTCATAATCATATGCATTTGGATAGAACTAATATCGTCTCGAAAATGATTGTGAAAATGCTAACACACTCACACATGACGAGATCACTTGGTGGTGTTAGCACGTTTGCGAAGGCGGTGGAGTTTGAGCGGTAGAGAGGGGGTTTGGGGTCCTCTCTCCCTCCCGCCTCACAAGCTCGGCGGGATTCAGGCTTTTTCGAGGAGTTGAAACGACTATTTTCCACTACGCCGGAAGTTGAAAAAGAAACGGAAGTGAACGGAGGTCACAGAGGTGACCGGATGCTGGACCGGTCGCGGTCTCTATTTGACCGGACGCGTCCGGTCAGTGTTCAGCGTCTGCGCGTGTTTCTGTTTTTGATCGGACGCGGTGGCGCGTCCGGTCACTGTCGACCAGACGCGTCCGGTCATTCAGGGAGCTTACTGGACTCCAATCGGACGCTGGCACTATGGCGTCCGATCAGTTCTGCAGCGTGTCCAGTCGCTGTTTCGTTGTGCGCTGCTCAGGCTTGACCAGCGCGTCCGGTCCGTTACGGGACCAGCGCGTCCGGTCGAGCTTCGCACGTCCGGTCGTTGCGTGGAACGCGTCCGGTCGGTGGTTCGCGACGTAGGCGCAGTGCGATCGGCGCGTCCGATCAGTTTGACCAGCGCGTCCGGTCAGCGCGACTTCAGCTGTTTCAAGTTTCTAACGGCTATATTCGAAGGGGTACGTCTATAAATACTCGTTGGCTGGCTCAAGGCTCTCTCTTGAACATTTGACATACTTGTGAGCACTTTGAGCTAAGCAACTCCCCTCCCACTCATCTCTCTTGCTTCTTTGCATATTCGAAGTGAGATTGAGTGATCCAAGTGCATTTGCATTGTGAGATTGCATCTAGTTGGCACTTGGTGGTTGATTTGCTGCGGGATTCTTGTTTCTCTTGGTGGTTGCCGCCACCTATATGGCTTGAAACAGCTTGGAGGCGTTGGCAAGAGTTGGTGATTGTTCTTGGCCACCTCCGGTGATTATGAGGGGTTTGGGCCTATCTCAGCGAAGCGACAAAGGCAACGTTAGTAAATTGCTCGTGTCATTTGCAACCTTTTGCCATTTGGTAGGTTCTTGTGGCGCCTTTTGAGAGGCTCGGTGTGAGACCGATTAGCCACCGAACCACGTGGTGAAGAGAGACACAACGGGGACTAGCGTGCCGGCAAGCACATGAACCTCGGGATAAATCTTCGTGTCATCACTTTCATATTGTGATTGATTGATCCCGGTGTTCGGTTGTCTTGGTATTCATTGTTGATCATATTGGTTGGCTCAATACTTCGCCCCTCGGTGAAACTCTCCTAACTCAACTCTGTATTACCTTCTTAGTTATCTTTGCTAGCTAGTTAGCTTTGCTAGAGTAGCTCTTTTGTGTAGCTTGCTAGTTGTAGTTGTAGTTTCCTTTTCGGTTTGACTTGTGCGGTTGAGTGCAAATACTAGAATTGTGAATTGGATAGGTGGCTTGCAAACACCCCGTAGGCTAAGCAAAACTCGCATCTCGCTATTTGTTATTTTGATAAACTTGTTTAGCTTGTCTTTGTAGAAAATTTTAAAGGCTATTCACCCCCCTCTAACCATCAAGACCTTTCAACCCTACACTGCTGATTTGTCACCATGTAGTGAGAATTGGAAATATAATACAAAAAGAAGGCCTTTACAGCTGTGCATTGCAGAGAGATTAATTGCTTAGCGTGGAGGAGGCTATACAAAACCACTAGCTACATTATAGCAACGACAATGTAAGGATTCTATTTGCTACTGCTCTATACTATGCAATAATGAAAAATTGAGAGCACTTGCTGAGGGCTGCTGCCTGGGGCGAATTGCAAGTTGCTACTCCGTGCAACGAGGCTGGCAGCTGTAGTAAAATCTGGCTTTCAGTGTGTGAATTCTTGGTGTACTCCATACTGGCATCCAACGCTGGCACACCATCCTCATGTTTTTGTTCGTCAGCATTTAGCTACTTCTTAGCATGTGCCATGTAGTAACTATTATATATTCAACCATCTGTATTTGACTTTCCAAACTTTAGGAGTAGATCCTAATGCTTAACGACCTGGATTGACCGCTAAAATACACATGCTCTAATGAACTCTCATGCAAGTTTTGCAGTTGTGGATTGATGGGATCAAGATTGATCCATGTTATATATGTATATATCATTTGTTTAAAATTTCATTTTCACTTGTACCAGTAATGTTATGGGAGCAACAAATTGGATTACCATAGTTTTGTCACCCGTAGCAACGCACGGGCATTGGCTAATTAAAGATACGTGTAACATCTCCAGCGGAGAGATGAGACTGTTGGAGTGATTCAAACTAGCCTTTGTTGTACGTTCGCACCGTAATATGACCACACGCCAAAGGTGATCCAATATCCCGCTATTTATTCTTGCTTTGTGATGAGGGGCTGTCGAGTATGCTGAAATTTTCAGGGCCCTCTTTCCCAGCGAAAGGCGTTCCGGTGGGGATCCATGCACCTTGGGTCTCTTACCTGTTGTTTGCAGATGACTGCCTAGTTTTCACACAGGCAAGCAAGCGGAGCGGGGCTCGCCTGGCGGACATCATGCGCTCATACCAAAAAAGGATTAGGCCAGTTGGTGAACATGTTAAAGTCAGCTATTTTTCAGCTCTAACTGCGGACCTGACATGAAGGAAAAAATGGAGCAGGCCACTGAAATTGACACAGAAACCTTGTGCGAAAAATATCTGGGGCTTCCCACAGCGGGAGGACATACTACCACTAAGGCCTTCGAGCCGATCCCGGCGAAGATCTGGGGTCTGGTGGGAGGTTAGAGTGAGAAGCTACTTAGTGGGGCAGCAAAGAAAGTCCTAATCAAATCGGTTGCGCAGGCTGTTGTCACATATCCGATGAACTGCTTCATCTTATCAGCGAGAACAAGGAAGAAAATCACCTTGGCGACTTCTAATTATTGGTGGGGTGGTGCAGCGGACAGCCGAGCCATCCACTGGAGGCGATGGCAGGAACTAGCGCTACCAAAATGTCATGGCGGTATGGGGTTCTAGGATATTAAACAGTTCAATGTAGCAATGCTGGAGAAGCAAGGCTGGCGGCTAATGACCTCCCTTGATACGCTAGGTGCCCGAGTCTTGAAAGTCAAATATTTCCCTAATTGTAATTTTATTAAATCCAAAAAATAAGAGAAATTCCTCTCACATTCCGCGGGCTATTTTGGCGGGCAGAAAAGCCTTTGTAGTGTGGACTGGTGCCAAGAATTGGTGACGGGGAGTCGACAAATATTTGGTAGGACCGTTGGATTCCTGCAGCTGGGATGACGAAGCGCTGGATCAAAACCTGCTGCACATGGATGCACAGGCAGTGTGACGAATTCCCTTGGGCCGATGACAAGGAGATTTTGAGCTTGGTCGGGTGAGCGCCATGGCATGTACTCTGTGCGTTCTGCCTATCGGCTACTTGTGGAACAAGAAGCCTAGGTGCAGGATCACGGCGAAGGCAGGGCCTCACACTCAACGGCCAACAATGATCCGCATTGGCAGAAATTGTGGAGGTGCAAGGTTCCACCGAAGGTTAAGATTTTTTGGTGGAGAGTGTCTCATGACTTCATCCCTTGCCATGCTAATCTCTTCCGTAAACATATAGAACCAGTGGGAACTTGCACCTTCTGTGGGAGGGAAGAAGAAACTACGTACGTTTCAACCAGGACAAGAGATATCCTGGAGGATTCTTTCTGAAAGGAAGAAGACATAGGCATAATCCTATGTGCAATGTGGTACATGTGGAGCATGGACGGAGCCAGCGGGTGGCACGGGTATGGTGCGGCATATCCTAGGCTGATCAGATAGAAAAAATTATAAATTATGAGGCAAATTTTGCTGCTGTATATCGAATTGCTAAATAGGTCTTTGCCAAATTGGATATGAGAATTTTGGTGCGGCATACCCTATGCCAAAATCCTAGCTCCGTCACTGATGTGGAGTAGCACAAACGATTGGCGGCACCGCAAAACACCTATAGACCAGGCGTGGCGGTCGCTTGGGCAATAAAGGCTTGCTTCCAACTTTCTAGCGTGAGGCTTGGCAGAACTGAGAGATCTACTAATTCACCTGTGCGTTGGAAGCCACCGGAGGAGGGAACTCTGAAGATCAACATGGATGGAGCCTTCTTACATGAGAATTGCACAGGTGCAACTTGCACGCAGCGATGGTGGGTTTCGGACAGCTTCAGCTAGGTGTTTCGGCTCAGTAGGATCGGCTCTATTGGCTGAAGCGGAGGCATTACAGGATGGCATACGACTCCTCCCGGAAGGAACAAGAGATCAACATCATTATAGAGATTATTCCCTAGAGTTGGCACAATTGTGGAAGAGCAGAAGGAATAATCGTTCGGAAATCACTATGATCCTGGATGATGTTGATGGGATGGCGGCGAGCTCCGCTTCTTTTAGAGTTGTACACACCCAGAGATAAACGAATTTTGCAGCGCACCTTTGTGCTCAACATGCTTTGGCGTCAAAGCAAAATTTTAGTTGGCTTATTCCTCGTAGCTTCCTGCAGTAATGTCTGCAAAGTGATTGTAATGATCCCCTTTAATTAATGAAGCGTCTTCCCCCACACCAAAAAAAGGCTACTATGGTCGATCTCGGCTGGTTCCGATCCGTTTGCATGCATGCAACAGATACGGCTAGCACCTACTTTCCCCACCAACCCGTGGAGCGCTTTCACGGAGACGGCAAGCGCGTATGGCGACCCTGGCCCGCGTGATCGCCCCGCAAAAAGAGGCTTCGCGGCCGCGCTCGCCACAGGGACGCGCGCCTGCAGTAAGGCGATTCCAAAAATTTTCAAGATTTCCCGTCACATCAAATGTTTAGAAATATATATATAAATATAGATAAAAAAACTAATTACATAGTTTGGTAGAAAACCACGAAATGAATCTTTTAAGCCTAATTTATCCATAATTAAACACTAATTGACAAATACAAACGAAAGTGCTACAATACCTAAAACCAAAACTTTTCACGAACTAAACACACCCTTAAGTATGACCGGCCTGCAGCCCCCAACCAGCTCTCCTGCATGCCGCAGCGCCTGCAGCCCGCCCCGGCCGGCGGGCCGGCCATGTGGCCTTGGTGCCTTGCAGGGTGCAGCCATACGTGTGGCATCTCCAGCGGAGAGATGGGACTGTTGGAGTAAGGTAGTGTTTAGATGGTGTAAAAGTTAGTGTAAAGTTTCTGTAGCACTTTTCGTTGTTATTTGGTAAAATTTATTTAATCATGGATAAACTAGGCTCAAAAGATTTGTCTCGACATTTACAGACAAACTGTGCAATTAGTTATTTTTTTTTACCTACATTTAATACTTCATGCATGCGTCTAAAGATTCGATGTGACAGTGAATCTTGTAAAATTTTTGGAAGTTTGAGGGATCTAAACACTGCCTAATTCAAACTGGCCTTTGCCGCACGCTCGCACCGTACATGTAGTATGACCAGGCCTGGATTATTAACGTTCAAATGAAAATCGGATGCTATAGTATAATATATACGGGAAGGACGAGCAAACAACAGATGGATGCAAGATAATAAGATGATGCGTAATCAAGAAACCACAGTAGATTGTCGAATTTGATTGGGGTTTTTTTGCATAATTTGTCTACAATTATTCTGCAAGCAACCATGCATGCTTTTATGACTGTGTTGACATGGAATGACACATGCATGGCAAGCCAACTCGCAATCTAGGGCCCAGTTTAGATCTAGAAAATTTTGTAAAAGAACAGTAGATTCTCCGCCACATCGAATCTTTAGACGTATGCATGAAGCATTAAATATAGATAAAAAATAAAACTAATTACACAGTTTAGACGAAATGGACGAGACGAATCTTTTAAGTCTAATTAGACCATGATTAGACACTAATTGCCAAATAACAACAAAAATACTATAGTTGCATTTTGCCAAAATTTTTGGCAACTAAACAAGGCCTAGGTGCTCTTTTGCCTGAAACAAAAAGCCAAAACAAAAAAAAACTTATCAATTCACGCGCTTTTGCCGTTGCCGCACATCGGCGCGCACGGCCGCCGGGCACCGCCCAGACCCATCGGCCCGTCCGCGTTGAGAGCAAACGGAGCCGATCGAACTAACCGCACCACCACACCATTGACGCTTCGAAGCCAAGCAAGCTCAGTTGAACCCTTTTGCCGAGAATTTTCGTTACCGAATCGAATGTTAAACCGGACGGGCGTCTTGCGAGAAAAAAAAAAATTGATGCATACTTGCGAACGGTAACGCGGAGAAGGAATTTCCGTTGTCATACGGAGCTACCTGCTCCGGCCCAGCCGGCCGGCCACAAAACCAAACCAAACCGTGCGTTCCAGGAAACTGCGTGGGCTTACGAGGGGAGCCGAGGCCTGGTTTAGATGCACCTAAAAGTTAGAATTTTTTCACTCTCTCCATCACATTAATTTTTAGCTGTTTGCATGAAGTATTAAATTTAGGTAAAAAAATAACTAATTATACAGTTTAGTTGGAAATCACGAGATGAATCTTTTGAGCCTAGTTGGTCCACGATTAGACAATATTTATCAAATAAAACGAAAGTGGTACTATTCATCGGGTTCAAAAAATTTGCAAACTAAACAAGGCCCGAGAACACAGAACAGCGAATCGGCGAGTGGACGGGTTTGGGAATTTCTACGCGGAACGGGACGCAGCCACACAGATCGTGTCGAGAAACATCACGGATTTTCTCTCTGGCCGCACTTGCGCCCAAAGTCAAACTAGAATTGTACTCTTTTTGTGAGAGAGAGGGAGTACCTCCGCCCAAAGTATTGTCAATCTAGAAAATTTCATACAGATTAGCACGTAATTCAAATGACCATGGTACCATAGAAAAAACTGTTGTGGTATACTCCCTCAGTCTCGAAACATTCACAGCTTGTCCCAAAATGAGTGTCATTTTAGCCGGTGGTCCCACAGCCTATGCCTATGCCACTGCATCTCCCATCTCTCGTGTGTTCTCTTCTTCACCAGCTTGCCCCCATCTTCTCTCTCACTTCCTAGGCACGTCTCCACCCCCCACCACCAGCGCTCGTCCCCACCTCCACGGTCGGCGCCCACCTCCACTGTTTCTGGAAGCCACTTCATCTTCTCCTCTAGAGACGAGATCTGGCACGCGCCCTACCTTCTCCTCTGACGAGATCCAGATCTAGCACCTCAATCATCTTCTCCACCAATAGTGTTACGACCAGTAGCGTTAGTTGCTAAGTTAGCTGGTATTTCTCCCTTTGGGCTGTTGAGTATGGGCCTGCGTGTCCTGAGGTCTGGCCAAGTTGGCCCTGTAAACCGGCGTCGGTATATAAGGCGCTAGGGTCTGTAACTGAATGGATAAGCAATAACATAAATCTGAATCCTGATTCTCTCTCGTTCTGTTCTTCCTCCTCCAGTTCGTCCAGTTCCCAATCCCCTGCTGTGCTCTTCCCAGTCAAGATTCCACTTCTAGTTATCAGTTCTTCAATCAATCAGTTCAGGAACGCAACAATTGGTATCGAGAGCCATTGGTTCTTGGAGGATTTTTTTTCGCTCGGATTTGGTGAGTGAAGGACTGGCGCCGAAGAAGAAAACGCCATTGATCCAGGCTCGCATGGCTCAGAGCATGGATGACCTCGCGGCGGAGTTCAAGGGCTTCCAGCTGATGATGCAGTAGATGCTCGACAAGATGAACAACTTCGAGGAGGGGCGAACCACCACTGACGGGTCGCTCGGGTCGCTGCTCACCAAGACGACCGAGGCTGTCGCGCGGATCAATCATCTGGAGAAGATTCCGTCCCCGCCATCGCCACCACCACCTCCACCGCCTTCCCCACCGGCGGGATGGATCCCTGGAGGCATCGGCCTCAACACTGCTCCGGCTTCGGGGGGGAGCCTCATCGGCTTCTTCTGGGGAGTGCCCTGATGGGCTAGGCACGGGCGGAGGGATCCTCGGGGCAATCCCTCCGCCGAAGAATCACCAGGGTATGACTCACGACCCCCTCTGTAACACCCCAGGTGTTTATCACCAATTAGACAGTGAGTTTGAGCTCAAACATGATAGATTAAGTGGAAATGACAATGTCAATGTCAACCTATGGAGATGAGCCTACCTTAAAGTGGGATGCTGCATCATTGCTTTACATATAGGCCATTTTCAAAGATATATGTTTGGATGGTGTTATTGCCATATCTTCATGTGTCTCACCTTGGTACCTATCTATATTGATCCCTGGAAAAGTTTCATAAAGTTTGGAATCAAAAAGTCACATGAAATGATAAGTTAGATGCTTGTTTGGATTATAACTAAAACCTGCCTTACATCCCATGGGAACTAGTGTTGTGCAACATACAAATGCAATATGTGCAACACATCTTGGACACATGTGGAATACCCTAGTGGAACATGTGTAGCATGTATCTTGAAACAACCATATGAAATGACTATAGCATTTCTCTTGAGTTCTTTGTTTCAAGGCATGTGAGGCCTGCACTTTTGTGCAACCTATGCATGGTGGGTATGTTTGGCCCCTACAACACCTTAACTATACTTAGGGCACTTAATGGAACAATGTTCATGTTGATCATTTTGCCTAAATGTGCTTCTAAGTGATGGTTGACCATGTATGGACACAGGAACACTTGTGTTTGACTGTTTCAAAAGGGTGACCTAGAAGCTTTGCATGACTGTGCACCCTTTGACAAAGTTGTAGAGAATTTTAGAAGGAACAAACTTTATTTAAGAGTCAAGTCATGGAAATGTAGGGAACATGCTCAAACAGGGACCCCAAGTCAGTTTTGACCTGCTGTTTGGCACTTAGCCAATTTGGCTAAGTCTGGACTGTACAACAGTTTCAAGTAGCTTACTTTGGAGCACTCTATCTCCCAAACTAGGCAGAACTAGCTCTAGCTCATATTGGCAATATTGTAGTGCTCACATAGCTCTATGATTTTGTCAACAACACTATGACCTAATTCCCACTTGTACAAGAGCTACAGAGCCTCAAAGATCGTGTTTCAGTTGGGTTCCTACTGAAACTGAAATTTCAGTTTCGTGTGCTCGACTTTGGAGCTCTGTATATTGTGATCTAAGCTGAACCAGCTCAAGGTCCTTTAATAAAAGTTGTAGATTGAGTTGTGTACAACAAACTTTGCTTTTAGAGCATACCATTTTTCAGCTTGAAAATAAGTCAAACAATGGGTCAAAGTTTGAATCCCGAGCTGTTTTCTGGAACCCTGAAATTTTGCTAAGTGTAGACTGAACTTGCAGTTTTCAGTTTCATGGTACCCACCTTCGGCAAAGTTTAGTTTGCAAACCATTTTGATTTTGGGCAAACTCTTATAATCAATGTTGGAGTACTCATATAGCTCTATCATCAGGAATAATTGGTTAGCCGAATCATCATTCAGTTTAGGAGATACGAAGCGGAGAAAAATGCAGTTTCATTCAGTTTGAAACTGAATTCAGTTTTCAAGTTTTGGGTACCCTACTTTGGAGCTTTGTATCTCTCCAACCGTGCTGAATTAGACTTTGATTCTTTAACCAAAGTTGGAGTACACTTGTAGCTCTACAATTTTGTCAATTATATCACGAGCCAATTCGAGCTAATTTGGGAGTTGTTGATCGATGAAAAATGGAGTTTTAGTGGTATTTTTGAGGTGGTATTGTCATTTCATTACAGAGTTTGAATTGGGCTGGACTTTGGTCATGGCCGGCATGGACTGAGGCCGAGCGCCGCGTGGCCCTCCGGTGTCCTTGCTGCTCGACACCTCGCGCCCACGCGTCCTCGCGTCGAGTGAAGAGGCCGGCACCCTCTGCCCTTCTCCCTCTCGCTCTCCATCTCTCTCTTTCTGCTCTCTATTTTTCTTACCATGGACGAGACGGAGCGGAGCTCCATTGCCGCTGCCCGTCGCTGCCTGCTCCTCTCCAAGCCGGCCATCCTTCTGTCCCTCCAGCACCCCTTGCCACACATCCCAAGCTCTCTTCCAAGCTCCGCCACCCTTTTTCCGGAAGCTCTGCTCGTCGCCATGACTCCTCCTTGCTGGAGCAGCCACCATGGCTGCTACTGCTCCCGTGGCCGGGCCGCCACAGGCAGCCTTTAGCCAGGCCGACCTCTCCCACGACTGCGCACTGGTCTTGCGGCACCATAGCGCCCCTTCACTGGTCGTCTTTGTCGTCGGAGAGCGCCACCACCGGAGCAGCTGCCGCTGCTAGTCACTGCCTCCGTGGCTGGCTTGCCTCGGACCCTCGCGGAGCAAGGCAAGGGCACTAGCAGGTGCGCGGAGACCCCCTGGTGCTCCCCCGCTCCTCAGCCGCGGCCGACAAGTCTCCTACGGCCGGCTTCAGCGAGCTCCGGCGACCCTTCCCTTGTAAATCCCGACCAAGGGCCTCGAGCTTGAATTCGACTAAATACAGGGGGGTTTCTGCAGAACTCGTGACTCAGATGAATAGTGCCGAGAGGACTGTTTTGTGATGATTTTGCAGGAACTTTGAAATTACATAGTAAATCATAGAAAATTCGTAAAATAGCAAATGAGGACTTTTTGGAATCCTTGTGAAATTGTCTATGCAGTAGATCTATAATATGTCATGTTTTAGTTTAAAGTTTTTGCTGTAAAAATAGATTTTTCAGATTAGGTTTTCAATGCTAGTTGTATTTGTCATTTTCATAACTACAAATTTAGGGCTCCAAATGAAGTGAAATTTTTGTGGCATGCTACTCATGTGATGTTTGATGCGTGGTAAAAATTTCATGAATTTTAGTTGTAGTATGAGTGAGTTATTGATTCATCTTGCTCTCACATGAATTCTTGCATTAGCCATTTGTCCTTTTCGTAGAGGTTGATATATATGTTCAAATGGTTTGAAATTTGGACAGTAGACTTTTGATAGCATTTGTAGGACACTGTAATTTTGGTAGAATTTATTGAGTATCTTTATGATGTGGTCATAATTCCACCTAATTATCTAAATTAATTAAGAAAATGCATTAAAAGAATTTATTTAGTAATGGAAACTATGTTTTCTAGTGTTCATTAGTCATGTGCGACATGTTGGTAAAGTTGGTTTTGTCTAATTATATGTTTGCAACATAAGTTAATAATTATTTCTTGCAAACGAGGTTTTTGGACAGATCTGGGAACTTAGCAAAGTTCTTCATGATAATGTGCTTTGTTGTGAAACTTATTTATAAAAAAGTTGTAGATAATTTATGTATCTAGCTGCTGTTAAAATTTGGTGGCATTTGGCCATGTGGTTTAGGAGTTATAGCTGTTTAAAGTTGGGTTACAGAATTGCTTGCTCTCTGTCTTGTTAGACCAGTTTCTGTGTTTGTGTAAATTCAACATGTTAAACTTTGGAATCATGCTGTGATGATTATAAATGAAATGTAGAGAATTTCATAAGATTTCCATAATGTCTTCTTGCAAGTTATTTAGAGTTGTAGATCTCCAGTTATGATTAAATTACTTAGCTACTGTTCTGATGCCCAGAAAGTGGCAAATTCTAGTCTAGTGATTTGATTAACTTTGCCATGCTAGTGTGTTGAAGTGTGACTCATATCCTTGATGGTACTTGGGTTGGTACCCTGTAATCTTATAAGACTTGTGCCTTGATTGATGTGCTTGTCCTCTTCTATGTTATGCCTTAGTGAGGATTAAGTTAATTAGCTCTAGGTGTTTTTGAGAACTTTGGTATGCTTATTTGATTACTTTGTTTATTGCACTTCTATGCATTCATACATATGCATTGTTGTACCTCATTTAGGTACGTTAGATGAAGCACGTGAAGGACCTGATGTGGAGCTGAACCCGAAGATGGAGTTGGTGGATCCATCCCGAAGATAAAAGGGTCGGACGAGTGCTAGATTGGAGGATGCTCGCCAAGCGAGTTCTTCTGACATACTCTAACTTGAGTCGGATCCTAGGCAAGCCCCGGAGCATTATAAGCCTCCTATCTTCAAAACAATTAATTTTATATATGTTATAAGTATTGTTGCATTAAGTGGTAGGAGTTGGTTGAAAACCTTGCTGCATTATATCATTCCTTGTCCAGATATATGAATCCCTGAATCCTACATAGACTAGGATCGAGTAGATGCTTAGCCCTGCTTTAAGCGGTAGAAGTCAGGTGATTTCCTGTCACCTGCGAGATGTAGGGATATTCATATATGGCACGGTTGGCTATATTTGCTATCGTGGAATGGAACCATGTGTTAATAAAATGAAATGAGACCGGGCGGGATGACAATAGTGAATCAACAAGGCATGGAGGTCTTGGGTGTGGATCTATCCCCGTCTGAGTCGTTTAAGGACCGATTCGCTGTACGTCCTTGAGTCATATTGAACGCAGTCTAACACTTAGTTGGCCGGATAAGTCGTTCCGACCGTGAATCCGAGTAATACAGTTCAGGCCGGGAATCGACTGGTAGGTTGCTTCTTGGAGGAGAGAAAGGATGTGCTTGGGGACATTGGCGTGAGACCAAGGGGGGGTTAGAGTCTCTATCACCTGGCAGAGTGTCGCCCTTGGGGTCGCGACATCATTCGGACCCACGGCTCCTGAACTGTACCAAAGGTGACCTGAGCAGCCCTTGCCAGGCGTGACTCGATGAGTGTTAGAAATACCCCTCCAGCTGGATAGGAATTCGATTCGAATCACCGTCGCTCCCGGTTAGTGAGCACTTGACTTGAGCAGCGGCAACGTAGATTCCATTAAATTGAACGGATGGTTAATTGGATCACGATGGAAAGGTTGCCTCAATTTATACCTGCTATGGTTAATATTGTTTGCTCCTAATAAAGTGAGTGTTCTAGTACAGGTTCTAATATAGATGATAGGTTAATGATAATTAACTTGATGCTTAAGCATTAATGATTACTTATCTGTATTAAGCTTTTATGCAAAATATTGTCAAGCCAGCCCACTTTATATCAGCCTTGCATGATCCTTGGTGTCACCTTATTTCTGGTTTCTGACGGGTAAGTCTAGCTGAGTACCTTCTTGTACTCAGGGTTTTATCCCCACTTGTTGCAGGTTGTGAAGTATCATGGCTACTGCAAGAGTTGGTTGGCTCCTGCCGTAGAGGTGGAGTGTGATCACGGGCGTGATCCGTCTAAGTTTTCTTATCTCTAATGCTTTTGTTGGAAGTCGACCGTGGTACTGGCATGTATTTGAAATAAGATTAATGTTAGTTTCAAATTACTTTGCTTCCGCTACTTTTCAAAGTAAGTTGTAATAACTTTGTTGAACTCCGATGTAAATTGATTTACTTGTGAAATAGTTATGATATGTGACTTGTTATGTTGAATCACTACGATCTTGGCTTGTATGTTGGTTGGTTTGAAATCTCTCGTGATTTCACTGGACTACCGGAGTTATATGGGCTCAAGTGCGAGAATTTGATCACTTCGGTGATTGTTTTTGTATTTGTGCTCTTATAATTTGGACGGTTCTGTTACAGCTGGTATCAGAGCAAGATTCAACAATAAACTTGTCATATGTGTATTTAAAACAAAGGTTTTATTTTATAAAATCAGTTTATCAACTTATACCTATATATAGGTTTGTGAAAACTGAATTCTAAATCTAATTATGCCAGTGGTCAATTTCTTTATGCCCATATAAGGATTATTAGGTGGCTTATATAAGTACTAACATGGGGGTTTTTCATTTATGCATCTACGCCTAGGCCAAGGTATGTATGTGTGATAACTCTTCTATACTATGCTACCCAGTGTGTCAGATTAGGGGTAGCCTTC
This sequence comes from Saccharum hybrid cultivar R570, assembly GCA_038087645.1. Classification (NCBI taxonomy): domain Eukaryota; kingdom Viridiplantae; phylum Streptophyta; class Magnoliopsida; order Poales; family Poaceae; genus Saccharum; species Saccharum hybrid cultivar. The sequence continues at coordinate 2,741,663 of JAQSUU010000810.1, forward strand.
ATATATGAAATAGTCATATATGTTGCTAGTTTACTTTTATGCAACGTCGCACCTACGCTCAGGTAAGTGTGAGTTGTGAGAGCATGCCGTCCAACCCACGGCCTAGGGGAGAGCTAGTTTTGGTTACTGGATTATTTACATGTTACACACATGTATATATGAAGGTACTTAATTGTGGGAGATTGATGCTTCGGGTAGTTTTGGTATTACATGTACGTATACAGGGGTATATGTATATGGGAGTACTTAGAATTTTACTTTCTTGTTTTCATTGTGTGCCATATAGTGGGGAATTGTTGGGCTGCAATGAAACTTTTCTGCAGGTACGCTAACCACGAATACGTAAGTCGAATGTAGCTGACGACTAGCTATATATCGAGAGAGTGCGTGTTATGCCACCGATATAGAACGTGATCGCCGCCTTAGGTTGGCAATCTTGTGAGGACGAATAGGACGAAGCATGCATCTTCATGATTGTTGCCTTATGCATAGCTATGCTCCTCTCACCCTTGTTCTATAGTGTGTAACTTGTGATCAATGTGTTACACTATCTTTCTTGAGTGAAGTAAAACAAAAATGCCTTGTTCCATGTTGCTTGAGAAAAATGTGTGCTTAGCCTTACTAGAAATAAGTGTGGCTACATGCTTGAACTTAGAGATATCCTCTAGCTTAGCCAAGTGGTGGATGTTATTCACCCCAAGCGTTTGCCAATGCTTTAGACCTCACTTAAATAATTATGGATTCTCATGAATGAATTAAATTCATGTTGGTCTAAGGTAACAAAATTTAGAGCTACTAGAATAACATGTTTGTGTGCTCTCTTGTTAAGTAGAACAAAGGCAAGCTTTGTTTTGCTTATTGAACGTTGGCTGCTAGAACGGTTTCTGATGTATTGATGCTTTCGTGGTCATAAATGTGTTTTCTGTGGTTATAGAGAATATCAAAGTTGTAGCAAACTTACTTCTCTAGCTTGTCCTAAAATTTTATGACCCTAGGTCTTATACTTTGAGAGTTATGAATTTTAGAAATTTACTGTCAGGTTTTACTTATGCTCTGAATAGATCTGAATGTTTGCTTTGTTTGACCTGTGTGCATATGGAATCATGTCTTGGAGATAATAGAAGAAGTGTAGTACTTTTTCTATGCTTTCCAAAGTGTCCTATATCACTAATTGGGGTGGTCTAAATCTCTAGTTATGAGCTTGCAAAGTGGAATGACAGAATCTGTCTAAATCTGGGCAGAGATGTCTTCTTTATCTTGTTTGGCCTTGTTAGCTGTATAATCTTCTTAATATGATAATAATAAAGCTATAGAAAACTTAATAAGCTTTACATAAAGTTAAGGCTCAGCCTTGTTGTGTCCCTAGAACTCTAGTTATGCATTTTTGAAGTTCTTGTCAGTTTTCTATCCATATTGGTATAGATCTGAAACATTAGCATTTTTGGTCATGTTAATCAATGAATTAGCTTTTGATATGAATAACTAAAGTGTAGTCATCTTCCTAAGATTTCTAGAAAGTCTAGGATGACCTTTGTGGGATGTCTACAACCTCAGTTATGGTTGAAACAAGTAGTTACTATGCTGCTGTCTAGATTCTGTGCCCACGCTAAGTTAGTCACCTTAGCTAGCGTTTGTTTTGAGCTAAACTTGTAGTTAGTTCGTGCTTGAGATGAATGTTTATTTTGGGTGAGCCTTGTGCTTTGGATTGGTTGCTTAAGCTCAATCGTTTGAAATTTCTCAATTGTCTGCTTGACTATGATGTTGTATGTATGATTGTTACCTAGGTAATGCTCTAGTTGTCACCTCGTTTATCCTCGGTGAGCATACGAGGGTCACATAGCTTTATCCTAGAACAACGTTCATATACATAATTGTATAGTTGTTGTCTTCCATTAGGTTCTCTATCTTAGGAGCCTGAGCCTATAGACTTGTTGGTGGTTAGCCCTTGAATGTTTGTATCCATGCCTTTGCTTGACCAAAAGCCAAAGTTTAGTTCTCCTATATGTTTGCTTAAGCCATGGATGTTTTGCAACCCTTTTTATGAAGACCCTTGTCGACTGACCAACCAAGTTAACTTCCACCAACGCTAGCCTTTGACCTTGGTTCGTACGCTGCCAGTTGTGGAGACTGTACCCAAATCCATGTTGGACCTTCTGTTTGCCTTTCCCAAAGGTTAGTTGGTGTGACGTAACATCTATTTGTGAGGTGTTTTGATCTACGGATAGCTTCCCTGTTGATTCTAAACCTTGTGACTACCTTTGCTTGCTATCTCCCCTTGTACAATGCTTGTTTTTACCACCCAAATTGTGTCACTTAAAATTTCACTTTGGTGGTGTGATCGGTAATGGTGTTATGAGTAGCAACTAATGGTGCCGTAACGAAACCGAGAGCCTCCTGTGGCGGCCGACACAAGGTTGTGCTGCTCGGCACGCGCTGGTATCGTGGTTTCTAGTCATGATCCATTGCGGAACAACATCAACGTGTTATTCTCATATGAACTTTTTCTTGGTTATCTCTCCATATTGTATCGTAAGATCCATATCTTAGACCGAAAGTAGTGGAGTTTCCTTCTAAAGTTGCTAAGAGGATGACCTTTGAAGAACAGGTCACCGACATAAACTTTAACAAACCGCAATAGGTGGTAGACAAGCGACTCTACTTAGTTGTCCCAATACTGATGACCCCATCTAGTGAGCGAAGTATCTCATTCCTGTTGGATGAAAAGGACACACAACACTTAATGTTGGACAAGTCATCCATTGGATAAGACTCGATCGTTACAATATGCAAGTTTTAACCTTTGTATGCATAATGGCCATACCGTCGAAATCAACCATCTCTGGTGTGACTCCTTATCTGCTGACTTCGATGACAACCATCTGCTTTGTGTCAACCACAATTATTGTGATCAAGATTGAAGATTTGGAACTTTTTAGTGTTGAGAGACAACTGATTAGTTACCAATAGAAAGGTTAATCTCTAGCTAGATAATGACTCTTTGGTAGCTACGAAGGCTATGTCTTACAGAGCAATAACCAACAAGAAGTTAATCAACTAGCCAACAACTTGAGCGATACTATATCTTCCAGAGCCATTGTGATCAAGTAAATTCCGTCTTGGACAATCACACAGATAGTGCAAGGTGTTCTATCAGCTAAAGTAAAGAATTAGAGAAAGTATGCCCTAGTTCCGATCTGTATCCTTGTGCCCATAGGCGCCACAAATGGTTTGTCCATAACTTGATTGGACGAAGTGTCGAGGAATATTCGGAAACGGTTCCTTATCCTTGTAGGAATGTTCTCCAAGTAGAGTATGTGTTTTGCCTTGCAAAAGTAACCTGCAAGTTCAAAGCGTGTGCATCTTCGGATTGGTATGTAAATTAATAGACGAGATCTGCTGTTGGATACCCCTTTTGAGGTCTCACAGATACTAGTTTAGACTCTTTCATTTGCTTTTGCTTTCTCGTATCCCCAATGTACGAGCAGCCTTGGTTTTAGCAAATCAATTTGAAAAGTGTCAAACAACAGATTTCCCATCTTAGAGCTGTTGTTTGATCCTAAAAGGAAGCCTCAAGGTGAAAGTTGGCCTGACAAAGTTGTTATGCTACAAGTCAACTCAACTTACATTACAACTATGTCACCAAGGAAAATTTTACTCAATCGCTTGGTGGTAGACTACTTCCCGTGGTTTAGTAAATAGTATAACTTTTGTTGTCCTTAAGGCCTCACTATATTTTGCGTTGGTACTAATTTTTCAATGATGACATACTTTAGTACCTTATAAATGTTTTTATCCAAGAGGTTGCATCTGATTCAACCCAGATAACTGTTGTCTTTGGATAAAAGAATCTTATTAGGTAGCTGTTGGTAGGAATACGAAGCCGACAGAGTCAGCTATCACATTCACTAACCCATCGATAGACTCAGATAATACAGTGTTGTCATCAGAGAAAGAGAACTGCACGCATGGAATAGTAAGTAGCTTTCCATTAGTTGATATATGAATGTTTGAACATTTACGACCAACATAGATCCTATCTATTGGTTAGTTAGTACCATATAACCTCAGAGAATGTTTGTCGTCTATGATCTCACCCTTTGGAAGGTTGTGCTCAAGCCATTTTTGGTACAGGACTGCTTTTCAAAAATTGTGAACATAGGGTCATTTCAACGAATATACTTCTGAATATTTCGGTCTAGAGTCAAGTTCATATGGCCTATGTTGTGGTCATTAGAAAGTCAGATACTTGTGAGTGGTTCACTCATGGACCAAATGATCTTCGTACACTGAGAATGCAGTATGTGCAATCTTGGATTCCTCCCAAAGTAACAATGCTTCATGGAAGTCAATGAAGGAAATTCTTCAGACAAATTTTACCATGAAGAGTAAGTATTAGAAAGTGCCTTGACCAAATTAGTTCCACCAATGTCAAAGCTTTTATAGCCGAATGCTATAGCAGATGATGGGAACTAGATAACGTGTCTCTCTTCCTTAAAAGGTCTTCCATTCCGAATCTCGGGATGCGATTCTTTTAAGGGGGGAGGGCTGTAACACCCCAGGTGTTTATCACCAATTAGACAGTGAGTTTGAGCTCAAACATGATAGATTAAGTGGAAATGACAATGTCAATGTCAACCTATGGAGATGAGCCTACCTTAAAGTGGGATGCTGCATTATTGCTTTACATATAGGCCATTTTCAAAGATATATGTTTGGATGGTGTTATTGCCATATCTTCATGTGTCTCACCTTGGTACCTATCTATATTGATCCCTGGAAAAGTTTCATAAAGTTTGGAATCAAAAAGTCACATGAAATGATAAGTTATATGCTTGTTTGGATTATAACTAAAACCTGCCTTACATCCCATGGGAACTAGTGTTGTGCAACATACAAATGCAATATGTGCAACACATCTTGGACACATGTGGAACACCCTAGTGGAACATGTGTAGCATGTATCTTGAAACAACCATATGAAATGACTATAGCATTTCTCTTGAGTTCTTTGTTTCAAGGCATGTGAGGCCTGCACTTTTGTGCAACCTATGCATGGTGGGTATGTTTGGCCCCTACAACACCTTAACTACACTTAGGGCACTTAATGGAACAATGTTCATGTTGATCATTTTGCCTAAATGTGCTTCTAGGTGATGGTTGACCATGTATGGACCCAGGAACACTTGTGTTTGACCATTTCAAAAGGGTGACCTAGAAGCTTTGCATGACTGTGCACCCTTTGACAAAGTTGTAGAGAATTTTAGAAGGAACAAACTTTATTTAAGAGTCAAGTCATGGAAATGTAGGGAACATGCTCAAACAGGGACCCCAAGTCAGTTTTGACCTGCTGTTTGGCACTTAGCCAATTTGGCTAAGTCTGGACTGTACAACAGTTTCAAGTAGCTTACTTTGGAGCACTATATCTCCCAAACTAGGCAGAACTAGCTCTAGCTCATATTGGCAATATTGTAGTGCTCACATAGCTCTATGATTTTGTCAACAACACTATGACCTAATTCCCACTTGTACAAGAGCTACAGAGCCTCAAAGATCGTGTTTCAGTTGGGTTCCTACTGAAACTGAAATTTCAGTTTCGTGTGCTCGACTTTGGAGCTCTGTATATTGTGATCTAAGCTGAACCAGCTCAAGGTCCTTTAATAAAAGTTGTAGATTGAGTTGTGTACAACAAACTTTGCTTTTAGAGCATACCATTTTTCAGCTTGAAAATAAGTCAAACAATGGGTCAAAGTTTGAATCCCGAGCTGTTTTCTGGAACCCTGAAATTTTGCTAAGTGTAGACTGAACTTGCAGTTTTCAGTTTCATGGTACCCACCTTCGGCAAAGTTTAGTTTGCAAACCATTTTGATTTTGGGCAAACTCTTATAATCAATGTTGGAGTACTCATATAGCTCTATCATCAGGAACAATTGGTTAGCCGAATCATCATTCAGTTTAGGAGATACGAAGCGGAGAAAAATGCAGTTTCATTCGGTTTGAAACTGAATTCAGTTTTCAAGTTTCGGGTACCCTACTTTGGAGCTTTGTATCTCTCCAACCGTGCTGAATTAGACTTTGATTCTTTAACCAAAGTTGGAGTACACTTGTAGCTCTACAATTTTGTCAATTATATCACGAGCCAATTCGAGATAATTTGGGAGTTGTTGATCGATGAAAAATGGAGTTTCAGTGGTATTTTTGAGGTGGTATTGTCATTTCATTACAAAGTTTGAATTGGGCTGGACTTTGGTCATGGCCGGCACGGACTGAGGCCGAGCGCCGCGTGGCCCTCCGGTGTCCTTGCTGCTCGACACCTCGCGCCCACGCGTCCTCGCGTCGAGTGAAGAGGCCGGCACCCTCTGCCCTTCTCCCTCTCGCTCTCCGTCTCTCTCTTTCTGCTCTCTATTTTTCTTACCATGGACGAGACGGAGCGGAGCTCCATTGCCGCTGCCCGTCGCTGCCTGCTCCTCTCCAAGCCGGCCATCCTTCTGTCCCTCCAGCACCCCTTGCCACACATCCCAAGCTCTCTTCCAAGCTCCGCCACCCTTTTTCCGGAAGCTCTGCTCGTCGCCACGACTCCTCCTTGCTGGAGCAGCCACCATGGCTGCTACTGCTCCCGTGGCCGGGCCGCCACAGGCAGCCGCTAGCCAGGCCGACCTCTCCCACGACTGCGCACTGGTCTTGCGGCACCATAGCGCCCCTTCACTGGTCGTCTTTGTCGCCGGAGAGCGCCACCACCGGAGCAGCTACCGCTGCTAGTCACTGCCTCCGTGGCCGGCTTGCCTCGGACCCTCGCGGAGCAAGGCAAGGGCACTAGCAGGTGCGCGGAGACCCCCTGGTGCTCCCCCGCCCCTCAGCCGCGGCCGACAAGTCTCCTACGGCCGGCTTCAGCGAGCTCCGGCGACCCTTCCCCTGTAAATCCCGACCAAGGGCCTCGAGCTTGAATTCGACTAAATACAGGGGGGTTCCAACAGAACTCGTGACTCAGATGAATAGTGCCGAGAGGACTGTTTTGTGATGATTTTGCAGGAACTTTGAAATTACATAGTAAATCTTGTGCCTTGCTAGTGTGTTGAAGTGTGACTCATATCCTTGATGGTACTTGGGTTGGTACCCTGTAATCTTATAAGACTTGTGCCTTGATTGATGTGCTTGTCCTCTTCTATGTTATGCCTTAGTGAGGATTAAGTTAATTAGCTCTAGGTGTTTTTGAGAACTTTGGTATGCATATTTGATTACTTTGTTTATTGCACTTCTATGCATTCATACATATGCATTGTTGCACCTCATTTAGGTACGTTAGATGAAGCACGTGAAGGACCTGATGTGGAGCTGAACCCGAAGATGGAGTTGGTGGATCCATCCCGAAGATAAAAGGGTCGGACGAGTGCTAGATTGGAGGATGCTCGCCAAGCGAGTTCTTCTGACATACTCTAACTTGAGTCGGATCCTAGGCAAGCCCCGGAGCATTATAAGCCTCCTACCTTCAAAACAATTAATTTTATATATGTTATAAGTATTGTTGCATTAAGTGGTAGGAGTTGGTTGAAAACCTTGGTGCATTATATCATTCCTTGTCCAGATATATGAATCCCTGAATCCTACATAGACTAGGATCGAGTAGATGCTTAGCCCTGCTTTAAGCGGTAGAAGTCAGGTGATTTCCTGTCACCTGCGAGATGTAGGGATATTCATATATGGCACGGTTGGCTATATTTGCTATCGTGGAATGGAACCATGTGTTAATAAAATGAAATGAGACCGGGCGGGATGACAATAGTGAATCAACAAGGCATGGAGGTCTTGGGTGTGGATCTATCCCTGTCTGAGTCGTTTAAGGACCGATTCGCTGTACGTCCTTGAGTCATGTTGAACGCAGTCTAACACTTAGTTGGCCGGATAAGTCGTTCCGACCGCGAATCCGAGTAATACAGTTCAGGCCGGGAATCGACTGGTAGGTTGCTTCTTGGAGGAGAGAAAGGATGTGCTTGGGGACATTGGCGTGAGACCAAGGGGGGTTAGAGTCTCTATCACCTGGCAGAGTGTCGCCCTTGGGGTCGCGACATCATTCGGACCCACGGCTCCTGAACTGTACCAAAGGTGACCTGAGCAGCCCTTGCCAGGCGTGACTCGATGAGTGTTAGAAATACCCCTCCAGCTGGATAGGAATTCGATTCGAATCACCGTTGCTACCGGTTAGTGAGCACTTGACTTGAGCAGCGGCAACGTAGATTCCATTAAATTGAACGGATGGTTAATTGGATCACGATGGAAAGGTTGCCTCAATTTATACCTGCTATGGTTAATATTGTTTGCTCCTAATAAAGTGAGTGTTCTAGTACAGGTTCTAATATAGATGATAGGTTAATGATAATTAACTTGATGCTTAAGCATTAATGATTACTTATCTGTATTAAGCTTTTATGCAAAATGTTGTCAAGCCAGCCCACTTTATATCAGCCTTGCATGATCCTTGGTGTCACCTTATTTCTGGTTTCTGACGGGTAAGTCTAGCTGAGTACCTTCTTGTACTCAGGGTTTTATCCCCACTTGTTGCAGGTTGTGAAGTATCATGGCTACTGCAAGAGTTGGTTGGCTCCTACCGTAGAGGTGGAGTGTGATCACGGGCGTGATCCGTCTAAGTTTTCTTATCTCTAATGCTTTTGTTGGAAGTCGACCGTGGTACTGGCATGTATTTGAAATAAGATTAATGTTAGTTTCAAATTACTTTGCTTCCGCTACTTTTCAAAGTAAGTTGTAATAACTTTGTTGAACTCCGATGTAAATTGATTTACTTGTGAAATAGTTATGACATGTGACTTGTTATGTTGAATCACTACGATCTTGGCTTGTATGTTGGTTGGTTTAAAATCCCTCGTGATTTCACTGGACTACCGGAGTTATATGGGCTCAAGTGCGAGAATTTGATCCCTTCGGTGATTGTTTTTGTACTTGTGCTCTTATAATTTGGACGGTTCTGTTACACCCTCCCTGTTTGTTTGATTTGGATGCGAGTACGTCCACTCATACACCTCGTTCTGGGTCTGTCCCCAAAATGGATTTCCCAAAATTTAATGGCGACAACCCGAGGCTCTGGATGGATCAATGCGAGGAATATTTCAAGATCTATGGGGTTCGCGAGGAGATGAAGCCACGATTCGCATCTCTCAATTTTGTTGGGCAGGCAGCCACCTGGCTTCAGACAATTCAGTTGAGGGGGTGTTTGAAGACTTGGTCTGCACTTCATACAGCAGTGTGTGCTCATTTCGACAAGGATCAGTACCCACTTCATATGAAACAGTTGGACAATCTCAAGCAAACTGGTTCAGTGGCTGAATATTATACAAAATTTGAGCAGTTGGCCCATAGCATTTTGTTGTACAACCCCGCATATGACGATGTCTTCTTTGTGACTCAGTTCTTGAATGGTCTCAAAGAGGAGATCCAGGCGCCAATCATTCTGCATCGCCCGAAGGATTTGGAGGCAGCAAGTACCCTAGCACTATTGCAGGAAGCCGAACTGGATAGTGCTAAATCCAAGTCTCATTTTAAGGCAGATCAGAGGGAGTAGACTAAGTTTAGTTACATGTCTCTATCCAACACTGTCAAGCAGCATAGTGCACCAAGGGCAGAGCAACCTCATAAAGAAAGGACAAATGTGGATTCATCTTGGGAGAACCTCAAAGCTCACAGAAAAGCAAATGGGTTGTGCTTTACCTGTGGAGAAAAGTGGACAGGCAGGAATCAAAGATGTCCCACACAAGTTCCTTTGCATGTCATTAAGGAGTTCATGGAAGTGCTTCAACTGTCAGCTAATTCGGATGATGACGATGAGCCGGAACCCGAGCTTGTGGAGGAGACAGTGATGGCAGTTTCAAATGCACCTGGTGGAAGTATTGCTAACACATCATGTGCCAGGAGGCAAACCATCATATTCAAAGGGGTTATTGGCAAACAAGAGATTATGATCTTAGTTGATTCTGGTTCAGTGGGTACATTCATCCGGGATCAAATTGTCACTGATTGTAGGCTGTCGACTCAGTGCTGTGACCAGAGGACATTCTCTACAACAGATGGTTCTCCTATGCAATTTGCTACTGTTGTTCCACAGCTTACATGGTTGCTGCAGGGCCACACTTTTAGCTATGATGCAAGAATCTTGCCACTCAAGTGCTATGATCTTATCCTTGGAGCTGACTGGCTGGAGGATCATAGCCCCACTTGGATCCATTGGCAAAAGAAGATCATGAAGTTTCCTCACAAAGGACACCAAATTCAATTACAAGGCCTATTACCTGAGGGATCTGTATGTACCCCAATTGCTCCAAAAAAGCTAAAAGGGCTCATTAGGCGCCAAGGTCAGTTGCAAACCGTCCAGGTTATCAACATCCCCAAAGGAGGAGAGTCAGCTACTAGAAACATTGTATTACCTTTCAATGATGCCCCTGCTACAATTAAAAAGGTGCTCAGCAAATTCAGTCAATTGTTCTAGGAACCAACACAATTTCCTCTTGTCAGAGCTCAAGACCATCACATTCCCCTGATCCCTGGAGCACAACCTGTAAATGCAAGGCCATACAGATATTCACCCCAACAGAAAAATGAGATAGAGAAACAAATCAAGGAAATGTTGAAAACTGGAGTTATCACTCATAGTACCAGCCCTTTTGGATCTCTTGTGCTTCTAGTCAAAAAGAAAGATGGTACCTGGAGATTCTGTGTTGACTATAGGCATCTCAATGCTATAACTGTCAAGGATAAACATCCTTTACCAGTTGTTGATGAGCTGTTAGATAAGTTAGCTGGTGCTTGCTGGTTTACAAAGCTAGATCTTAAATCGGGGTATCATCAGATTAGAGTAGCTTGCACTGATGAGTTCAAGACAGCTTTCAAGACTCATCAAGGATTATATGAATTCAAGGTCATGCCCTTTGGCCTTACTAATGCTCCAGCAACTTTCTAAAGTATTATGAATAGAATGCTTGAAAAGTATTTGAGAAAGTTTGTATTGGTCTTTATGGATGACATCCTCATTTATAGCAAGACCTTGGAAGAACATATTGTCCACCTTCAGCAGGTGCTTCAAACTTTGGCTGACAATAAGTTTTACATCAAAGCATCCAAGTGTGAGATAGCCAAATCAAGGTTGGAATATTTGGGCCACATAATTTCTGGTGATGGAGTTGCTACTGAGCCAACTAAGGTGTCTGCGGTTTCTGCTTGGCCTTTACCCAAAACAGTCAAGCAACTCAGGGGGTTCCTTGGCCTGACAAGATATTATAGAAGATTTATCTAGAATTATGGAGTTATCTATAGGCCGCTCACCCAGTTACTCAAGAAGGAGACCAAGTTTCATTGAGGTGCCCAAGAATAGCAAGCTTTTGAGGCACTTAAGGCTGCCCTAGTGCAAGCTCCAGTTCTAGCCCTCCCTGATTTTACCAAGACATTTATAGTGGAAACTGATGCTAGTGATCTTGGGATGGGAGCAGTTTTGATGCAAGATGGACATCCAATTTCTTATCTAAGTAAATCTTTTTGTGACAAGAACAAAGGCCTATCCACCTATGAGAAGGAGTGCATGGCTATTCTTTTGGTAGTTGAGAAATGGAGACCCTATCTCCAACATCAGTAGTTCATCTTAAGAACAGATCACAAGAGCCTTATGTTTTTGATGGAACAGAGGGCAACAACCAAACTGCAACAAAAAGCTATGTTAAAACTGATGGACCTTGATTACAAGATTCAGTATAAGCAAGGCTTGACCAACAGAGCTGCTGATGCTCTTTCCAGAATGGCTGACCCTGAAGATACAGTTCTAGCAATTTCTGTGGGGAATCCTAGTTGGCTTCAAATTTTACAGGATGGTTACTTGGAGGATCCTGATGCTAGAGATAAACTCACTGAGTTATGTATTCAATCCCCAAATGATAAAGGGTTTATCTTGACAAATGGCATCATCAGATACATGAAAAGGATATGGGTTGGAACAAATGCCTTAGCTCAGAGGCACATTCTGCAAGCTTTACATAGCAGTGCTGTGGGAGGGCATTCTGGAGTTAATGCCACATATCATAAAGTGAAATCACTTTTTTTCCTGGCCGCACTTGAAGACTTCTGTCACTGAGTATGTACAAGCCTGTCAGATCTGTCAGCAGGCTAAATCTGAGCATGTCAAGCTACCTGGGTTGCTGCAACCTTTACTAGTTCCATCTCAAGCTTGGCAGTCTATAAGTATGGACTTCATTGAGGGATTACCCAAATCCAATTCTTATGAGGTGTTGTTGGTAGTGATTGACAGATTCCGCAAATATGCCCATTTCATTCCTATGTCCCATCCATACTCAGCCCTGCAAGTAGCACAAGTTTACCTCAACAATGTCTACAAACTCCATGGATTGCCACAATCAATTATTTCAGATAGAGATAGAGTGTTTATTGCTAAGATTTGGCAAGAGCTCTTCAGGTTATCTGATACTCAGCTTCAAATGAGTTCAGCATACCATCCTCAATCAGATGGTCGAACTGAAAGGCTCAACCAGTGTGTTGAAGCATTCCTTAGGTGCACAGTGCACTCCTGTCCCAAAGCTTGGAGTAAGTGGATATCTCTTGCTGAATATTGGTACAACACAACATTCCAATCTGCTATTGGGAGAACTCCATTTGAGGTCCTCTACGGTCACCAACCTAGACATTTTGGAATTGTTGAGCCCTAGCAATGCTTAGTTCCTGATTTGGAACAATGGCTCTCTGAAAGAAACATGCTGACTCAATTGATCCAGCAGCAGCTCCTAAGAGCACAGCAGTGAATGAAAGCTCAGGCCAATGGCAAACGCTCTGAGAGATAGTTCAAAGTTGGTGATATGGTGTTCATTAAGCTTCAACCATACATCCAATCTTCTTTGGCACTGAGAGGTAACAACAAGCTACTGTTCAAGTACTATGGTCCTTATAAAGTTTTGCAGCGAGTTGGATAGGTAGCTTATAAGCTTGATCTTCCACCACAAGCCAAGATCCATCCTGTCATACATGTTTCCCAGCTCAAGAAATAGGTTCCACCTCAACTCATGATTCAGGCTGATATTTCTGATATACCTGATGATCCATCTGAGAAGATATCCCTAGTGGCTGTGTTGGACCGTCGGATGGTGCTTCAGGTGGATTTGCAACGTCTAAGTTATGTGTGCAGTGGGATTCGCTGTCTCCAGGACTGGCAACCTAGGAAGAAGAGCAGGACCTACGACGAAGGTATCCTGATGCACCAGCTTGGGGTCAAGCTATGTCTGAAGGGGGGAACAATGTTACGACCAGTAGCGTTAGTGGCTAAGTGGGCTGGTATTTCTCCCTTTGGGCTATTGAGTATGGGCCTGCGTGTCCTGAGGTCTGGCCAAGTGAAACGACCTTGATTTTCCTTGAAGGCAAAATCCACAGATATGATTTATAATGCAGTAGATCACGAGAGCAATCTATCACATTATCAATTATCAGCTGATATCATAGTCATATATCGTAGAATTACAAGTTACAAGACTTTACAACACTGGTTAACACATCTATTACATTGTATTCTAGCGGAAACACACGCGTCTTCATCAGAGTCGTTGTAGCGCATCAGTAGGTGAAGGCTCCTCCTTCACAGGCAATCATCAGAGTTGGAGTAGAATGTCAGCGGCGTGGACTTCATCTTCCAAACCAAACTCGAGCGTAGGAATGAGACCACCTAATCCAAGTCCTCGTGGTCGTCATAGATTTCATCTAAACCTGTCCAAAATCTATCAGTACGATTTGTACTGGCCACTGTCTCCCACCCTATGCTTTTGCGTATGCTTTGTGGTAAGTGGAATGCAAGGGTAGAAGAAAGGCCTATATATGGCTGTAGGTTTCCTATGCAAGTTCAACAAGATTTTATAATAATAGTTTATCAAGTTTTAGTACATCTCAACCACACGTTCTCCCATCACATCACACACATCTCACCACACTCTCACACTCTCTAGGCGGCAAGGTCGACTCTCGCTCGTACCTTGCCTCAACGGCCAAAGCCGGATCCAACACCAAAAACCAGGGGGAAGGTAGAAAGGACTCCTCTCACTAATCAAGTGAAGCGTAGGTCATAGGAATGTCCATATCCGCGGACGCGGCCATACGTATAGATCGATCAACTCTGCAGAGCGTGTACACCTGGAAATCCACAAGATCACCATCATCGATAGTGCCCCGCCTAGGCTGATGCCGACTGCCTCCCAACCGGTACGGTACCACCCTACCACTCAGCCCTGGGCCACCTCGGCATCCACCGAAACGCTGAGACTGTGAGACGTAGTATCGGGCCCCCAAGGTCACTACGCTGTCTTAGGAGGGTGTGGGCCCCTATGCCCGTACCTCCCTACACTATCACCTTTCAACCTAGTAGTAGTGGCACCGCCCTAGTCAGTCGGGTAATCGTCCCTCGCCCATCGGAAGCGAGTGGTGTGCACGAAGGTCCCATGGTTTCGGTTCTCAAGACATATCAGTCCTTAAGGGGACCGGACAGGATATCTTCTCAAGGGGATAACCAACACCCCGTGCCTCGATGGCACCTCCACCGGGGATAACCAACACCCCGTCTGCTCTCACATGCACCTGCCACAGGTACCTCTCATGAGGGATGCCTAGGTCGCACCCCTCCGGCATGACTTGCCCCAGAGACTCATCGTAGGATCCTGTCCGATCGACTCAACCCTCACCACACACCCAAGATGCACGCCAAGCTCTCCCCAAGTTCATTATCCAGTTTTACCAAGTTATCGGCACCATGTGCCTTATTATCTCATGTCATTCCTTCACCAAGCATCACATCACAGATATAATGCGTAGTGAAAGTAAAGCAGTAAGTAGTATGCGAGCGTCTAGCCTAACAGTGGGTATGCAGGGGAATAGGTTGCGACAAGGTAATGGCTTACAAGCAATCTACCATGCAACCTATCACAGCTTAATTTACATAAATGTAAAGCACTAGCATCTACATGTAGCATGTCTATTAGGTTCTACGAGGTTGGGTGGGACATGGAACACCTGTAAAATGTCATATCCGAGATCCTCGGTGCAATTGTAGTCGTACTCCTCCATGGTCCTTCCTCCATCCGCATGTCCTTCCTCCAACGGTCCCGATCCGATCATCGCTATCCTTGACGCAACTACCTCGATGCCACGACAAGCAAAAGAGCAATCAAACCACTAGACCTAGAAAAACTGTGAAAAGAGAGACAACAAGGCACAGAAGGAATAACTACACCGAAAGAATGCAACATGAAGAACGACTTAGCCCTCTCGGCGGATGTCCGATCCCTAGGCCAAAGAAATGCAAGTGGTGATTTGCTAAGCACAAACTTAGGTCTTAGCCTAGCCAGTACTTTCTGGGTCGACCGTGTCAACCTGTACGGCTTAATTATAATGGCACAGACTCTGGCTCATCCTAAGCAAACACCACGGCTTGTGGCTTTCAATCCAATTGTCATAGAGACTGACGAGAACCAAAAGGACTACAAGCAAGAGAAGTTTTGTTCTCTCTCAATCCGTACGCCATTGTAGTTGACGGAAACCAAGAGAGGGTGGAACGAAAGGGAAGAAAAGAAGGAAGAGAGGTGATCTACTTTCCCCAATACACATGCCATGGCGAAAGGCGGGGCATCGGAGAGAAGTGACACACAAAAGAACACGAGTGCTCAAGCTACTAGTAGGGTACCAAGACCTAGGTGCACTAAATGCACTAAGTCATCTCTAGGGTCCGGAGCGGTGCGGTTGTCACCGTGAGAACCATAGAAATGCTATGGTCAATGAAGGTACAAGCATACAAGGGCTTGAGCACGAAGAGCAAAAGGCAGAAGAGACACGGGACTCCCCTTCCTTTGATCCACACACCATAGTAACGATGGGAATCAGAGAAAGGAAATCAAAAGAGCAACAAACACCAAACAAGTGAAGAGGCTCAACCCACCTCTTACTAGATCGACGGGGGTTGAGAACAAAAGAAGAATGAAAAGGAATGGAACCCGCACTCTTTCAACCAACTCGTCATGGGATGGGCGAAAGTTGGAAGAAAAGAGGCACAATCCCACAATCCATACCTTCTCGTAGGGTACCACAACCAATGTGCAACTAGCACGGCAATTCCCAGGGTTCATAGTGATGCGGTTGTCACCGCTAGATCTGGAGGAATGCTATGGTCCAAGTGGCACAAGCATACAAGATGGTTTGGACAAGAACGAGAAAAAGAGAGGTAAAAGCCCGATGGTCATGGCGAGGCGACTCACGGCCATGAGCTTTACCCAAACGAGTCGACCTCCAACAGTCTTACAATGGTCACCTCCTAATCCTTATCCCACTAGGGTAGGTCATAGAGGACTCAGTGGTGCGGATGATAACCGCATCGGTATCGATATCGAGTCCCAAATGACCACATCCTAGGGACCAAAATAGGATCTAACGATCGTATTCTGACGGGGTCAAACAAGGCATGAGAGACAAGACATGCTCGGCGTTACGGCCATGGCGAGGTGAGCTCGCGATCGCAACGTTCGAACACTCGTTCTCTCGACCGGCTCGAAGGCACGGTCCACAAGCAACAACAACACAAACACTCACAAGAAACCACCACATACACACGACAACCGACTCACGAATGACTTGGAGTAGCACATATCCATAGTGAGATAGATAAAGATAAGTAGACCGGCGGCGAAGGCACGGCACAGGCATAGAATAAATAGAGATAACATGTAGATGGACAAGAATATATGATCAACAAAGATAGGTCATGTAGTAAGTATGAATGATGATATATAAATATATATGATCAAGTATGGAATGTCAAGTATGATATGAAAAACAAGGGCTTGCCGACGTCGAGATTGGCGTCGACTAGGTTCAAAGGGTCGACCTTGATGGTGAAGGGCCGCTTCGGGCTAGACACGATCGAGAAATTTGATGACGGCTGGCGGCATTGCAACTGCCCTACAAGACGAAGATCACGGCACGAAGGCCAGACACAAGACGACGAACATGATGACCGGTGACCGAAACGTGCAGCGAAGTCTAGCAATTGACACAGTGAGGATCACATTGTTCCTATAGCAGTGAAAGACGATGGCACGATGGCTGGTTTCAGATGGTTGAACAGCAAGGCCAAGGACGAGAAGGGAAAAGAGTGGAGTTGGGGTGTTGGCAGCTCACCGATGGCCCCCGAGGACGAAGGCGAGGTGTGGCCGTGGAAGCGGGTGTTCGGCTGCTGCTCGACGAGGATGGCAGGGCGCATCGTGGACGCGGTAGGGCCGGTGTCATGGGGTCTTTGGCTTGATGACGTCGGAGCAGGGGCACGACGTGTCGGTGACGCTACGAGGTGGAAACATGGGCACGTCGTCGTGGCAGGGATGGCGCGGATACGGCGAGACGCCGGTAGCAGCTTGGGGCAGAGGCGCGACGTCATGGGCGAGGTGGCGTGCTCGATGGTGACAGGAAGTAGAGCACCGTGGTTGCTGCTCGGCGAGGTAGCGGGGTGGCGTGGCACGGCCGCGGCGTCGCGGTGACACGGCACGGCAGGGTGAGGTGCTGCCGTAGCGCTGCGCAGAACGACGAGCGCGCCCATGTGGCGAAGCGGAGGAGGGCCGCGTGGCCATGGTGTAGCGGCACCCGATGGCTGCGGTACCCTGGCGTTGCGGAGCAGTGAGAGGGCACGACGTAGCTGTGTGGAGGAGGAGATGAGGGTGGCGGCGGCTCGGGGAGGTTCGTGCGCGCGTAGGGGTGGATGGTGGTGCTCGGCCTCCGGCTCAGCGCGGTGGAGGCGTGGCCACGGGTTGGAGCAGGGGCGCGTCAGGGTGCTTGGCGCCGTGGTAGGCTCGGGCGGTGTGGCCCGGTGTGGCCGTCCTCAAGGACGAGCAGGATGAAGAGGCACAAAAAGGAGATAGCTGTGGCGGCGGGCTCTAGAATGGGGAACTGGGGTAGCGGCGGCTCTGATTTTATAGCCTGGTGCGCTAGGGTTCCAGGGGCACAGGAACGGCGGCGATTGTTGGGAGGCGTGCCGAGGGGCACGTGGCTACCATCGACAGGTGGAACTGGGCACTGATGCCCAAAAGGTGGCGTGGGCACGGGCGCTCTATGTCAAGCGGCGGCGGCGGCTCCTGGAATCGGAGTCGCGTTAGGGTTGGGGAGGCAGGGGCGCGCCTGGCGGGCCTACCGGGCCTCTGCTCTTCCTTGGGCCGGTGGAAAAGGGAGGGGAGGCGAACTGGGCTAGGCAGGAGGCCGTGCTGGGCTGTAAGAAGAGAAGGGAGAGGCCAGCTGAGTGGGTTTGAGCCCAAGGAAAAGAAAGAGATTTCCATTTATGTTTTTAAGGGGATAAAATACGATGGAAATTTAAGGGAAATTTGGAGGGAGATTTGAAAAAGGGATTAAGAAGTGAAATTTCACGGAATCTTTGTGACGAGTTCAAACGCTATTTGAGTTGCGTTCAACGGTGAGCCCGAGAGTGGAATTTGAAAGGAGTTTGAGGGAGAATTTCGAAGGGGATTCGAGACGATATTTGACACGAGGTCATGGAGGGGATTGGGAAGAGATTTGGAAAGGGACTTGGAATGAATCCAAGGTGGGGATTTGTGGTTAGATTTGGGAAGTGAATTTCAATAGAGATTCACAGAGGAATTCATCAAGAATTTGAGAGGAGATTGCTATGGACTTGTGCACTCCAAAACTGAGAAGACTCAAACACGAACAACTCAAGAGCACCGGAACACTCCTACAAACAAATCTACATGCCTGCAACGGTTCATTAGTGGGTTAGACTCGGGTTTGACCTAGAAGCTACATGCTTCACACAATTGCAAGAAAAATTTTAAAAAGCTCGTATTTTTGGTTACCCGAAAACCCGGGATGTTACACCAAGTTGGCCCTGTAAACCGGCGTCGGTATATAAGGCGCTGGGGTCTGTAACTGAATGGATAAGCAATAACAGAAATCTGAATCCTGATTCTCTCTCGTTCTGTTCTTCCTCCTCCAGTTCGTCCGGTTCCCAATCCCCTGCTGTGCTCTTCCCAGTCAAGATTCCACTTCTATTTATCAATTCTTGAATCAATCAGTTCAGGAACGCAACAAATAGCCCCCTTCCTTTCTCCTCCACTGGCGCCCCTCCTCATCTTCTTCTCCACTGGCGAGGATGGGCGCATCCTCGGGCCGGAGATCCTCTCGCCTTGGGAGAGGGTCGTGCGCCAGCGAGGAGCACTCCCCTGAGGTCCATGGGTGGGGCTGATGGGGCAGGCTCCTCGAGGTCCATGCACAAGGCTGGCAGGGCGGGCATGGCCCGCGCATCGAGGAGGTTGCTGGCGCCCTCCCTCCTTTGATCTTATCACTCCGCACCTCTATTTGACGCAACTGCAGCCACACCGCCTCTTCCCGACAATGGCGGGCGTGGCGCAGGCGCTGCTGGAGAGATGAACCGGCATCAAGGTGGAGGTGGCGGCATGGCCTGGTGAGGTGGCAGAGATGGAGCGCCCGACGTCGAAGAAGAAGGAGGCGCCTGATCTGGATGAGGAATATGGGTTTATTGGTCTTTTTCCTCTAGTCTTGGTAGCTGTGCCCCCATCCCACAATGACTCTTATTCTGGGACGAAGGGAGTAGGTATTAGCTTAGGGTGCATGGTAGGGATCCAGATCCTCATAGAAATATTTCGGATCCAGATTCTCTCAAGAAACGTTCCAAATGATGAATCAACCATTTGGCAAATATACTGGATTCAGATTCATGACAATATATATATTTTTCTAAAAAATCGTAGAAATAAAAATATGTTTCAAAAAATTCTCAGCTTTTTTGTGGACAAAGAACAACGTAACTACAATCGATTTTTAATTGGCTGCATTAGAAAAAAATACTAGAAAAAGAATTAAACAGAACTAGGAAGGTACATGAGGAGAATCGGTGCTAAACTGCCTTCTGGCCGTTTCGAGTTTGTACGTAAAAATGCTGAATCATTTTATCTCTGAATCACCGATGGAAAAAAAAACTTTCTGAGCGAATTCAGCAGTTCCACTCGAGAAACCAGAACAATTCTATGAACCAAATGGCTCCCAACCCGCCCCCTCTCCTAGGCGACGGCGATGACACCACCACCATCACCAAGGCCATCAGCCATCCTATCCCACCCCACCTCCCTCCAACCACAGATCCGAGCTCACCGTCGCCAGATCTATCGATCCATGGGGATCTTGAGAGCCGAACACCACGTTTGGAGACTGAGCGACCCGATGAGCGAGGACCCCTCCACCCGACCTCGCAGGCATCCCCTCCGATGTCGGCGTCCACCACCACCAAGCCCCATTCCCTGCCCCTGCCCCTCGCACACCCGCAAAAGTTGGGACCTGCTACCAGCCCCATCCCGACCGACGATGACGTGGAAGAGGAGCTGCTCGACTATGGAGATGCGGAAGATCTGGAGGAAATTGATGTCGACCCTACGGCGGCCATTGATGGCGGAAATGATGCAGAGACACCAGACCTACAGCTTGTGAAGGAATCAACGGTTTCTGCTCCTGGATCAGTGGCCACCTCGATCTCTGCGACTCCGGTAGCCGAGCCCAACGGATCCGGCGATGTCGACCACCACGCCACTGCTGGGAAGGAGGGAGGCAAGGCTACACCCTCTCCACCGGGATTCTCCAGATCTGATGACGAAGAGCCGGCATCAGCTCTGATCCGGCCGCTACCCGCCCTGAGCATAACTGAGTAGCCTGGACCTGCTACACCGGCCAAGCTGAAGTCAGTGCTGGTCATCCCTGACCGAGTGTCCACGCCTCCTAGTCGTCAGTGCAAGCAAGTGTGGAAGTGACTGGATTTGAACCCCGCTGCTGATCGGCGCTGGGTGCTAGGAGAGCCATTCGGTGTTAATGAGATGCAGTATGCCGCCCTTTCTCCAGATTGGCAAGAAGCGAGGAGGAAACGCTGGTGGAGGAAACCTGCAGCCTTGGAAAGCACCATGATCGAGATCAAGCAGAAGGACACAGCCACATTGAACAAGACGGGTGCCAGAACAAGCATGGCCCGGGAGGCCATCATAAAAAGGCTCATGGGATGCTGTTTCCGGTGCCTCGCCTCCGACCATCGTGTGGCCCAATGCAGAGACCCAGTCTGGTGCCTTAGCTGCAAAGGAGTCGGCCACTTCTCTCGCTCCTGCCCATCCCGCCACCACCGCCCTATCTCTGCTAAGCTCCGAGCCTGCCTACAGTTCCCACCACAGAGCATCCATAGCCGCATTGCCTTTCCCCGGCTCCACCACCAATCCACCGCCAAAGCTCCCACCCATGTTCACAAGCTGCATCCACCAGCCACGCCAGCAAACCCAGTGATGGAATACTTCCTGGGACATGCCCTGAACCGTCCTACACGCAGCAGCAAAATCATAGTGGCAACAGAGGCCAATCGCCTAAGGCTTCACACTGGCTACCACCCCAGCACATTTGAGGTGGCCGATGTTCTGAGCGTCCAACTCCAGGTTCTGTGCAATAACATCCATGTCATGTGTCTCAGGCCAGGGGAGTTAGACATAGTTTTTCGAATGCCCCAAGAACACATTCGTACCTGCTCACCGCCAGCCTACCGTCAGGCAGGAGCGGCGGACATGGAGCCGATGGACCGCGGACGTTCCTGGAGCCGCTCGCCATCCAGGTCAGCGCGCAGTAGAGACTACCTCTGCCACACCACCGACGACTAGGAACGCCGCCGGTCTCGCTCCCCAGATGGCCAGAGGAGTGCCAGAACTACACAACAGAAGCAGCCTCCGGTCAGTCATGACCCATTACTTGACATGTGCAGGGCACATTGGGACTTCATGTACAGGGAGGATGATCCAATGGTCCAGGAGTCTCTCCTTCCCTAGACGAGGGCTGCTGGACAGCCAAACTACTCGCTGGTCAGCTACGAGGAGGCTTCTACGTCACCGGTGCATGAGCTTGGCAACAGGGAGGAGGCCTCCAGCAACGACGGCGACACTGGCGTTCCTGCCTCCCTATCCCATGGGCTTGGTGGCTGCGATGATGAGGACACACGAGGGCTAGGAGTCCATGCCTTCCAGGATCCGGCACTGCGACAGGACTTCAACGACATGGTTGGTGAACAGGAGGTGGGGGAACAGGAGGTGGGTGGACAGACTGCTGCTGATTTTTGCAGCAGGCTGTTCAAGAAGCTCCCGGCCCCTTTGTTGCTGACACCAAAGTCACCTCCACCCCGCCCAACCCTCCACCGCTCACACAAGCCGAGGAAGATATTGGCTGCGACGCGCTCGAGCTTGCGCCTCGCTACCAAACCATCTCTAGTGCCGGTGGCTGAGCGCGCGCAGCGCAAGCTCATGCGTGAACTGGAGTTCATCAACCCTCAGCACTCGGCGCCAGATGCAGCAGTGACTGAATACATTGACATGTACGGTGGTGATCTCCTAGAACAGGCTATCAAGGCCATCAGGGCAGCAACATGCCTGGGCAACAAGAAGCTGGCGAAGGATGGTTGAGGAGTCTGATGCAGTGGAGATGGAGGTCCAGTGAGCTTTTGCAGCCAGAAAGTTGTAGCGTCAGTTGATCAATGTTGCCTACCTTGGTGACAGCATGGGCCGATCTTAAACCGGTGCAGGTAGGATTGTTTGTCCTTTGTGAGATGTGTACTAGGGAAGAGGAGGGTTGGCTTGCTATGGAGTTCTTAGGACCAAAATTCAGCGACAGATAGGAAGACATGAAGCAGTGCAATTGGTTCTTAGCAAGGGGGACAACAAAGCCCCTAATGGTCGCCCAAACCAGTAGCGAGTAATTAGTCTCTGAAATCTTTTAAATCTCTGCAGCCTAGGCTGTAGTAGGGAGCGCCTCTCGCGCATGTAATCATCAGTTGTATGCTAATTCTTTCTTATTATTAATCAAAGCCGGGTAACCGGATCTTTCAAAAAAACAAACGAGGCCTTAGTTGATTGTGTATATAACCATGCGGGATGGATAGGATAGGATTGGACTAACAGAGCAAAGATGCGCGGTTGAGTTTATATATGTGGACCGCATTAGCTATCCAAATGTTACAATTGCTAGTTTTATAGAGCACATTTTGAATCCTAGAATGACAAGTTTTTTTATGAACGGTAGAGTATT
The DNA here is from genome assembly GCA_038087645.1 of Saccharum hybrid cultivar R570. Lineage (NCBI taxonomy): Eukaryota > Viridiplantae > Streptophyta > Magnoliopsida > Poales > Poaceae > Saccharum > Saccharum hybrid cultivar. The sequence goes on from JAQSUU010000810.1 coordinate 2,764,805, forward strand.
AAAAATCATGTCACATATTGGTTTACTCTACTAGTTTATCAACCCTTGCTCTTATATGTGCTAAAAATCTTAGGACACATAAGAATTTGAAGCTGAACAAATTTATTAGTACATATAACTAATCAAAATTACTTACTTTGTCCTCTTTGTTCATGTATAATATAATACTCAAATATGCACACTGTAATTTCTATCGTCTGTTTTGTGATAAACTTACAAGTTAGGCCCTCTTTGGCAGGGCTTCGGCGGCTCCGGCTTCCGTCTCTCCGCACCTGTCGGCCGCCCATGGACCGATAGGTGGCTACTGTTTATCGAAGCCGTTTTTCTCTCTCCTCCTTTCCTCTCTCACAGACAGAGGCGGAGCCGAAGAAGCTCGTTTTTCGGGCTCCGCGGCTCCGGCTCCGCCTGGCACCTATCGGCCCATGGCTGACCGACAGGTGCGGGAGCCGGAGCCGCCGGAGCCATGCCAAAGAGGGCCTTACTCCTTCCATCCCAAAATAAATAGCTTTCTGAGTTTATTTAAAATGTATCTAAAAAATAACATTCTACAAAAACATGGAACATTGTCTTCTAACGTGGAAATTAATCACGGGTGCATGCAAACAATAACTGTCAAACTTAAACTTTGGAAATATCCTTCGAGGAAGAAAGGAAATTGAAGGTACATGCATCTTTTATCAGCATCCTTAATATGTTTAAAAATTTATAAAAAAAGATATTTATTTTGGGACGAAGGGAGCCCTCTATATGTTATTTTTCATCAATATCCATAGTTCTTATTCCTCAACATTGTGCCTTTGTTTGCCCTCAATATCCATAGTTTTTCATCAATACATAGTTTTCATCAATATCCTTAATATGTGTTTTTATTCCCCTAACAGCACTACAATATTTTTAAGTTAATATGTAGTTCAGTAGTCTATATTTATATAAAAAGGATATGATAATATTCTTATCATATATATTTATTGATGTCTTTTAGACAATAAAATTGTACAAAGCATAATTAGAATAAAATATTTTGATTCGTCTAAATTTGTTTGCCTGCCATATTAGAACACATTTAATAAAATTTTAGATTTTTACTAAGTGTGTACTCGTGTTCATCATATTTTTTATTTTACTGAATTTGTACTTAACTAGTCATAACAATCCGGTGGTCATTAATACTTTATTGTCATCACTCACTCAGCAATAGGAATGGGCATCGTTCAGTTCATCACACACAGACCTGGGTTTACCCGTGACGGCGTCCGGGTTACTGTGCCCTGTTTTGCCGAGAGAACACTTCATCTTGACTCTTTATAGCAGGGTTTCTGAACAGGCTAGGCCCACTAAGCCATCTTTAAATAGTGGTAGTAGCACTCCGCGTTGGCTTGGGCCAATAATATCCAATGTCCGTCAGGCGAGGTGACATGAAAAGCCTAGTACCACTCCCACCACGGGACATGTTTGTAACTTTGTTAGGCTATTGGGCGATAGTCCAACGCACGTGGGGGTGGCGGGCTGGACTGGCTGAGATGTTGCGCCCAGAATAGCAGTTGTACAAAGCTAGGCCAAATAGATACAAAGTCCACCAAATAAGAGAAGTTACACCAACATGATGTCTAGAAATGGCATGGCTCTAGTCATCCGCACGGGCCAAGCCAGACAAACAAACATGCCCAATAAGATAGTGGCCACAATATGGTTGATGCTGAAAATCATCATGCTCACGCCACATCTTCCGATGCCAACTAAAGCATTGCACTGAATTTATGTGGGGCTAACTCAACGGTACAAGATTTTTTTTTTTGGCATCTCTTGCCTTCACATGAGAAGAATATAACACTCTATTCAATCAATACTGATGCATATAGATGACTCGAGTAAGATGTTTTTTTTATCTCACAACCTTCGGCAGTGGCATGCATCGATGCATAGACCTTCTCTCTTGTTTCGAGCATCGGTTATACACCACGCTGTAGGTAGCCAACTCTTTGGTCTTTTTTTAGAATACTCTTAGGTCCTTTTTAGTAAGGCAAAAATTTGGCAGGGGACATCGTTCAAAGGTGTCTTTTGCTATAAACCACTAAAAAAAGATGTTTTTGCCAAAAGACAAAAAATCATAGCCAATATGCTGGAAGACACTCAACAAATTATTATATTTGGTTTTAATGGGCAGCCACACAAAATGACGAAAATGCCCTTACCTTTTATCCCTTCCTCCTGCGCGTGCTGCTCCGAAGTCCGACTCGCACTCGCCTGCATCCGCACCGAAAGAAGCAGGAGGCGACCCCGGCTACGGCGGCGGCGGCGCCCATAGATGGCGGAAAGAAGGATCAGGTCCCCCGTCGCCTTAACCTTGAGCTCCATGCCAGCCAAACCCCACCACCGCTGGATCGAAGGGGGCCTAGCCCGGCAGATCGAGAGGGCGAGATCCAACGCCCGGGGGGTGGCGGCTGGTGGCGGGGGGGAGGGTCTCCGACAAGGGTGGGCCGATCGGAGCGGAGGCACACCGCGCCTTGGCTCTAGCGGTGGCGGGGCTCTCCGACAGGCTCGAGTCAAGCACAAGCAGCACGCGTAGCACAGGAGGAAGGGATAAAAGGGTAAGGGCATTTTCATCATTTTGTGTGGTTGCCCATTAAAACCAAATATAATAATTAGTTTAGTGTCTTCCAACATATTGTCTATGATTTTTTTTTGTCTTTTGGCAAAGACATCTTTTTTAGGTGGTTTATAGCAAAAGACACCTTTGAGGTGTCCCCCGACAAATTTTGCCTTTCAGTAACGACTCTCATGGCTTAAGCTTCTTTTCTCTCTCTACAATGAACTAGAAAATAGAATAAGACTTGTCTAGTTCCTCCCCTTTTCTAGTTCCTCCCCAACAGATTACACCATATCCCATTGAATATTTAGACACATGTATGGAGTATTAAATATAAACTAAAAAATAACTAATTACACAGATTGCGACTACTTTGCGAGACGAATCTTTTAAGCCTAATTAGTCCATGATTTGACAATAAAGTGCTATAGTAACACATGTGCTAATGACGGATTAATTAGGCTTAATAAATTCATCCGCGGTTTACTGACGGAATCTGTAATTTGTTTTTTTATTAGTATCCGAACGCCCCATACGACACCCCCATGTAACACCCGATATGACACCCTGAAACTAAACGAGGCTTAAGTCAGCAAAGTCAGCAGAGAAGTGAACACCAGAAGGGTTCACTGACTTCTGCTATAAAAACGCTACAGCTACGAGATGAAGCCCTTGCAGTTTCACTCCCACCCTATGGACTGTTACGACCACGCTGAATTGAGCGCCCAATGGTCTCTGTATTATCACCACAGTTATACCACCAGGTGACGAAATCGCCTGATGGTAGATTCATATTTGGTGGCTTCGACAACATTTCCTCCTATGCATCCACTTTCGCCATTCGGTAATACTGGCAAGGGGGCGTCCGCCCGCCTGGACGCTTCATTGGTGGGCCGGCTCCTCTGTTTCTAAATAAATATATATATCCGTCCACATACTCGTTCCTATCCGCTCGTCTGCGCCTCCAGCGCTCGGCCGCTGGCCTAGCCAGGCGTGGTGTGCAGCGGCCTCCATGGGGCAATGCCCGACCGCCTACCCTACCAGGCGTGGCGCGCGGCTGCCCTCTTCTAGTCGTGCGGCCGTTGCCTCCCCGCCGCGTCGTGTGGTCGATGCTCCATTCCACGTCGTGCAACCGGCGCCGCCAACCGCCGCCTACAAGTGTCACCAGGCCGCTCGCTCCGGTAAACTCCACACGCCGACGAGCCTCTATTCTCCTAAGCGGCCACGAGATTTCGCAACCATACGTTTTATTTGTTTCAGATGTTTCAGATGTATGTTGCAAGTGATTCATATGGATGTTGCAAAAGTAGATCAGGATGTTGCACATGTTGCAGTGGCTGTACATGTATGTTGCAAACATCTGTTCCAAATATTTCATCTGTTTTTTCATACGTACATTGCAAGTGTGTTTATTTTGGAATGTTGTATATATTTCACACATATGTTGCATATGTTTTATCTTGATGTTGCATATGTTTTGCAATGACATTTTCAAGTGTTTTTTTGTAAGTGTTTCAAAAGCATGTTTCAAGTGTTTCATCTGTCTTCAGTTACATGTTGCAAACGTTTCATCTGGATGTTTCAAAAGTAGATCGAGTGTTGCTGCTAGGGACTCACCTATTATAGCCGCCTGCTGCGGGGCATCGCCAAGCAGGCGCAGATGTCTAGGCAGGGGATGCGGAGGGGCGCAAGTGGTCGCCGCATGGTGTCGGGCGGCACGAGCGATGTTCGAGTGGCGCAGACCCTCGTGGACTCGTGAAACGGAGTGCAGGCATGGACGTGCGGACATGCGCATCCATCCAGATGTCCAAGCACTGGCACTACCGTTCTCCATTTGGTACTCCAAGTCCAATACATCTAACAAAACTGTTATTTTTTTTCAAATTACGTTGCCTCCTGTTAACATGTAAAACATTGTAATAACAATGTACTAGTCGGATTCTATTATTTTTTTTCCATCGCTACTACAGAAACACTAATTCAATTCGTAGCGAACGCCCGGCATGGATGCTAAGACTGTCCACACTGGGGACGCTATATGCGTCCGCTATCTGGTTTAGCGGATGAAAAACGCCGCAGCGGGTACGCCATCGGCTTCCGCAACCGGCGCTCATCTGCTATCTTTGGCGGGATAACGGAGGGATAGCGGACGCTCCGCTACTGCAGACGTGGCCTGGGGTCCACGGCGCCGCCGCGCGTAGAGGAGGGGAAGGAGGGGCCGGAGCAGAGGAGCGCGTCCGTCCGCCATCGCCGTGCTGCCGTCGAGCTGTGCCGTCGCGACGGAGCTGTGCCGCGCGGTGGGGAGGAGGCCCGCGCGCGCTCGCCGGCCCCGCGCTCTCGCCGAGGAGAGAGAGAGGAGGGCCGCCGCGCGCTCGCCAGGGAGAGAGAGGCGAGGACCACCGCCCGACCACGCGAGATCCGCGGCCCCGCGCGCTCGCCTGGTGTGGGAGAGATGACGGGGAGAGAGAGTGTGGGTGGGAGGGAGGATAAGAAAAATAAAAAAAAACTGACGTGTGGGCCCATGGTGGTATAGAGGATGATATAGAGGATGAATGAGTGCGGAAGAAATAAGTTTAGAGGAGAGAATCTTGATGACCAGGATGAATAGAAGATGAATATAGAGCTTCATTTGGGCAGACAGTGTCAGAGCTATCGGCAATCAGCGCTTAATTCGAGCCGACACCATCACAAAGAGAGGTGGTGCCCACCCGCACGGCCGCACCGCAGTTCGTGAGTGGTGAACTCGTGATCGTGGTGGAGCAGTGGCCACAGCCACAGGCCCACAGCTGCCGTCTCGCCTCAGGCTGCAGGCCAACGACGACAACGCCGCCCCTCGCGGCCTCGCCCAAGTCGTCGCCCCTCGCCCGCGGCCGCGGCCACATTGTCGCCGGCTTGTCAACACGCTCGTCTAGATCGGCCGCCGCATCGCGCCACGCCGCCGCTTCTGTGCCCCTGTCCGCCAGGGCAGCAGGCAAGCAGGTGCCCTCTTCTTCCATCGCCCAGGCAGAGTCACTTGCACTTTTATCTTCACTTTTTCTCATTCAAGTTCTGATCTTGCGATCTTCGTTGCCTTAGTGACTTTACTATGTACTGTAGCTGTGTCTAGTCTGCCACCTGGTGACGGTATTGAGCGTAGTGTGGGTGGGTTAACACCGGAGCATTTCTGTTCCCGAAATGCGATTTACAGAATTCCCTGGCCTAGAAATTCACTTCGTACAAAATAATCGAAACGGAAAAAAGTGGTTAACTTAGGTTCCGGGTTTTGATATTTCTGTGCTTAATAAATCGGCTCCAATTTACCTCCCCCAGCTCAGGGTGGCAAGTGTCAGATATGATACATGAGGTTTATGTTTTCATCACATTATTTAGTGACATTAGATCGTTTGTCAGATTGCATGATGCTGTTGGCTACCAATACGATGTTCCCATAGTATGCAATTTTGCATGCAGGAATTGCCTGGTTGTTGCCCTCTGATTTTGTGTTCTTTCTTTTTTTCCCCCTCAGTCACTGATGAATCATTGTTGGCAACTTCTAAGAAACCCATCTTAAATCTAGGAATCTGATGATGAAGAGCAAGAAAACTGTGCACGGATCATCATGCAAGAAGGGCAAGTTGTTTGGTGGCCTAATTGGTAGACATGGTTCTGAAATAGATCCATGTTATAAACTTTTCCTCGAACATTTAAGCAAAGATGGGAATACCTATGTCCTTGATGTGCCAAAGGGTGACCATGGCATGCCCTTTTCTATACGGTATGAGGAGGATCGTACGTCCTATGGAAATATGAAGGGCAAAAGTAGCCCAAATTTTCCCAACCATTCACGGCGCACAAGTTCGGGCATTCCAGATGGCAAACGGCCTGATGTTAAAGCGGTCAAGGCTGCCAGCAGAAATGTGAGTTGCTACTTTTCACCAAAGAGATCATATGTGAAGAAGAAGAAGAAGAAGACAACGACCTCATCAGTAGATGAATCTTATGAGTTATTTCTGAGCCTTGTGAAGTTCAAGGATGGTTTCATGGTTATTGAGCCAGAACCAGGTGTCACCATTGTATATGAGAGAGAAGAAGATATGCCAGCTGGATATGATGAATGGAGAACTGGCAGTTCCACAAATGAACAGCTTTTGGTGTCTCCACATGAAAACATGGTGGAAGACTACACCATGCAAAGATATGATTGTGGGCTTGCACCGGCTAACGAAATTGCTTCTGAACATGAAATGGCTGCACCTTCTTCAGAGAACATTGATGGTCAGGATATTATTTGCAGAGATGAGCGTGGCCTTATACTTTATGCTGAACCGTCTGATTTAAATGTAAGATTCTTTTGCATAATTTCTGGTTTTCTTTTCATATGATGCTGCCTGTTCTATAGCTGCCTTTTGGTCCAGGCATGTGAAGATGAACAAGCAACACCTCTTGCTATCAGTTACGGTGGTTCATCTACATTTGATGAAAAACTCAATGCTGTTTTAAGTCAACCATATGATCAAAACGAATACGAAGAGCTTTGGAGAAAAGCCACTGACCGGAAGCCTGTGAGCAGACAAAGACACTTGCGAAGTGCATCAAAGCGCTATGTTACAGAGGCAATCGGGCTGTCATATCTCGATTATTACCCAGGTATAATTACAAAGCTTGCTAGGGGAACTTGTTTGTCCTGACATGTTAATTGAGCACCTTTCTATCTATCTCCAGCCACTATATCCTGCTATCCGTATGGGTTGTAATAAGTAGTCTTGGTTTACAAAAGGAAAAGGCAGATTCCTGTAATTTGATCAGGTGGTTGACAAGCATTTAGTAGCCAATTGTTCATTTTCCAATGAACTGCATTAGCCAAGTGACACATGCTTTCACCATATAACTCTTACCACATAAGGAAACTCTGGAGGCCTCGGTCTTTCCTCCATCATATGAATCATTTGCATCCATTTGGAAACGAACTAAGTTTTTTTGTTGTTTAGTTTCATAACCACAATAACATGATATATAGCAACCACAGAGAATAAGACCTTGAACTTTTAGGTAGCTTTAGCTTCGTCCTGGTTTTATTTACCACAGTTTTTTTTTATGTTATACATGTAATGGAGATACCAGTGGGCTTTCTTCTTGAAACTGAGATCTAGATTTTTATATATGTGATGCCTATATGACTCATGCATTTTGTAATGCATCATCTCAGGATTCTATAGCAGTATTGAAGGCCATGCTTTCAATGTTGTGATGCAGAACTTGTATTTTATGAATTGATATCTTGCATGATATCAATTGAAGATTGCATTTTAGTAGTTCTCAAGTAAGGTGCAATCTGTTATTTCAATGCTGTGATGCTAAATTATATATATGCAAGTTTCTATTTACCAATGAAATCGATTGATAGATTTCATTTTAGTACTTCTCGAGCTCATCTTTAGTTAATCATGCAGATCTAGTCATACAGATAAACTCAGCTGACTGTGATAAGAGACTGAGCCTACTACGAAAGTTCTTCTTCTGGTTGGAGGTGATCTAAGTTTACCACCCTTTTTTTAAACTTCCCAGTGCTTAAGGTCTCTGCTGGTGGAGTTGAAAATTAGTGAATCTGAAATTATTCACATGTGCCTTTCTTTTCGAGATAGCAAAATGTTGTGATGAGATTTCACCCAATTAGTGAAAACACCTGTTTCTTGCTGACAGCTACAGTGGTTTGAAAACAAATCGTCCATAATATGTTGGTTTAGTGGTTTGCCTGCTTCATGGTGCTTTGTAAGGGAGGGCCGGAGGGGGGACTTCAGTATTAGTAGTAATCCATTTCAAATTCACCTCAATTTTTCTGCAAACACAAGGAGGATATTTGGTTCTTCATTTGTTTCATGCATCGCAATAGTGGCCAGGTGCCTCATTCTTTCAGATTTCTGGTGACTGACCCATGAATGCCTGGACAGTATAGCAGTATTATGTGAAAGAAAATGTGATGTTCTCCATGCCTTTGGACTAAAGTTAAATTTATTCTCTCATTCTTTTCTGCAGAACTTATGCCATGAGGGAGCCTACATGCCCTGGATCTCCAAACCTCTAGCTTGCAATCCCATTTCACCAGATGAGTATGAAGCGATGCCTGCTCTCAAGACGCGCGATGATGAGCCATAGGGGTGAGCAGTTGGCTGAGATTTGCTTGCAGCCTCCCTGCATCTCTGGTGCTACCTGACTGCTTGTTTCGATGCATCAAGGCTCCTCACTTGCCGTGTGCACATGTCATACTTGTTATGACACCATTATAAAACAGAACAAAATTGTATTGGCTTATTGGGACTTTGATATGCCTGCCATAGGTTTAGCTCTCGTTGTGGAGCTCCATTTAGTATCTTATCTGCGACTTCAGTGTCTATGCAGTTGTTTGAGGATTCATGCTCTGTGGTGAATGTTTTCAGTTGTTTGATGATTAGTTCATTACCCTCTCAATCCTTATGGGGAGTGGTTTCATCCACAACCCCCCCCCCCCCCCCCCCCCCCCCACACCACCACCAAAAAAAAACAGAGATCGGGTATGTCCTCTCCCTGAAATAAGCATCGCACTACACTGGCCTGATCTGCACACGATTTCATCTGGGAAAGAGTTCATGCTAATGCTGGAGCAGCTTTTTTCCGGCTATATTATACAACGTGGCAACAAATACAGCATGGACATTGCACAAATGATGCTGCTAGCATTTTATCGTTACAATAGTCGTATGGATGCAGGATTTTAAACAGCAGGATATCTGTATGACCCTGAGTACTACTAATCGTATGGATGCAGGCCTTTAAACAGCTCCTTCCGCTCTGGTTGCGTTAGTAACTTCATCAACGGAAACAAGCATCTGCGCTACATCTTCCATGGTAGGTCGTCTGCTTCTATCTTCCTCCAGGCAGGAAACAACCAGCATCATCATTATTCTTGCTTGCAGATAGTTGAAATCGCCATTCAGTCTAGCGTCAATGAAGTCAGGGATCCATGATTGTTCGGTGCCATCCAACTGCAGATTCTCATTCAGCATCCTGACTATCCTTCCAAGGACCATCTCCACTTCCTCATCCTCATTATTTTCCATGTCTGAGACACGGGCTCCCTTTAGTAGTTCCAGTAGCACCACTCCAAAGCTGTAGACATCAACCTTTGCCGTAATTGGGAGACTAGAAACCCATTCTGGCGCTAGATAACCTCTAGTCCCTTGGATCTTTGAAACATTTATGTTGGATCCACCTCTGTTCAGGAGCTTTGCAAGGCCAAAGTCGGTGATCTTTGGCATCAAGTTCTCATCCAGCAGTATATTTTCAGGTTTCACGTCGCAGTGGATGACCCACTCTGAACACTCATGGTGAAGATACGCCAATCCTCTAGCCACCCCTAGCGCAATATCAAATCTTTGCTTCCATCCAAGTAAGATTTCCGAACTCTTTCTGTCAGATAAGAATTTATCCAACGAACCATTCTCAAAGTATTCAGAAACCAATATCCTGTGTGGACCATCGGAACAAAATCCCCAAACTCTCACTAGGTTCATATGATAAATCCTGCTAATCACAGCCAGTTCATGCTGGAATTCTTCTTCACTTCGGTTTATTTCTGCCAATTTTTTCACAGCTACTGCCCTGTTGTCTTCCAAGACCCCTTTGTATACAATGCCTGATGCTCCCCTCCCAAGTTCATCCTTGAACTTTCTGGTCGCCGACACCAACTCCCTGTAGGTGTACCTGCGAAAATGATTAGTTACCATTTCATATCCAGGCTCAGCTGGCCATACTCCTCCCAGTACCATGCGTTCCCTCCTCAAAATAAACCATCCTAATACAACAAACATTATCTCTGCCAGAAATATTGCTGATAAGAATCCATAGAAGTACAGAAACTTTGATGCACTCTGCTGTCTCTTAAGCATATCCAGAAAATCTGCTATGAAGTACTTATCTGTTGTACTACAGTCAGGACCATACTTGGGACCAAAGGGTTGTGATTGCGGAATTGAGGCCTCCAACACTTCTACTCCCTTGGGAACCTTGATGTACATGGTGCCAGTAGTACCAATGTTATGCAGGGTTACACCACCAACAAGAGCAAACTTTGGATAGCAGTCGCCTTTTCCTTCCCAGTATGCAAAACCCTTACAATTGCAATCATGCAAGCATTTGTTCTTGCAAAAATCAAGAGAAACAAAATGATGGGCAGTCATATCATACCCAAAGAAATCAGTGTGGGGTAGATTAGCAAATTTCACCATCTGCACATCACAACTGATGTTGGCCTTTGGTCTGCAGCCTTTGCTCCACTCACTTGGGTCGATGACTTCAAAACCAGGGGCACACGCACAAGCTGGCACAGGCGTGTACACACATATTCCGTTTTCGCCACACAGACCGCGTACTTTGCAGAGCTGAGGAAATGCCATCCATGTGACCGACCATGTTCTGTCTTCCGTATTCAGACTGTATAATCTGAGGTTGCCATCATAATCCAGTGTTAGCCGCCTTATGATCCCAGGACCCCAATCAGCAGCTGTGAAGGTTGCATTGTCACTTCCAAGGAAATGTCCCCAGGTATCAAGAGCCCCAGATGTACTGCTATTGAATGGCACTCTACACTTCTCCCAGATAGTCCTACTTGGATTTGGCCAATAGATAAAAGAAATATTTTTCTCATCATCAAACAGAGAAAGAAGGTACTGATCGTCAAAATGGAAGCTGTAGTGGCCAGGAACAAGTAACCTGTTAGTAGAGACCAGCTTTGTAGGAGCAGTAATTATCTGAGTGGGTAACAAGGTATCAGTAGGAGAAGTAAAGCTTTGCCACAGAATGGTGTCACCTTTGCCCTTGACGATGAGATTCCCAGTGTCCAAGAGCTGAGCTTGTTCAGCATTTGAGGAGCTCACGTTGTTGCTCCACACAATCTGGCCACCGTAGTCTCTCAGAACCATGCTTCCATCGAAGCTTAACTTCACCTTTGATCCCCAGGTGTACACAGGATGAACAGGATTTGCGGTCCAGACGATGGTCCTTTCAGACGCATTGGTTAACCAGATGGAGAAGGTGGATGCGTTTGGGGAGATGCTGTAGAAGCCACACATGAATGTGCCATCCGGCGAAAGGAGCATGTCGGAGCTGCGCTCTACGGAGAGAGAGGAGCCTGACGTGAGGACATTTAGAGCAGAGATTTGCAAAATCAGATGAATCAGTGTGAGAAGAAACACAAGTTTGGAGACTGCACCCATGGCCATTGCAGCATTTGAGTTTTCTTCAAGTGACCTGGATGAAGGACGCTCTTATAGATAGGACCCAACTTGCAATGCAGTGTCAAGCCTCCAGAAGCAATTGTGACTTGTCAACAGCAATGAAGTCAGTCACCAGTCGCTATACAATAAATAGTGAATGGAGCAGTGCAGTTTTTTCTGTATATGAAGAAAAAAAACAGTGCTGTCTATTGTAGTACATGCTTTGGCGTTACAGAACAGAGTATCTTTTTGGACTGAGAGGGGCTGCACTACTGTGACTGGGGTCTTATCATAATCAGTAAGCCTCCAAACAAAAATTGAAGGAAACCATAATCTGTCTATTGTTAATTTTTTTCTCAAATGAACATTAAATTATTTGTCTATGTCAATAAGATTTCAAGTTATCTGTTAAATATTTTGTATGTCAATTTCGCTGAGAAGCACCAAACTATGAGCGAGCCAATTTGTTATAGCTTCGGCTCTGGAATCCATGCACGATTGCTACTTTGTAGGATAGAATAAAGTGGTTTAACCATATCTTTTTAATCTAAAGTAACACTAAGTTACTTAGCTTCTATGTGTCCAGAGCTGCAACGGCTCTAAATGAGTAGCTCCAAAAAACTTTTAGTTAATATGCCCTATATGCAACAAGGTTTGGTTTCACCACGGTTGTACATAGACATGCCACTCACCGCAGGAAGTTAGAAACTGACATGTAACCAAACATGAAAGAGAAAGTAGTAGATGGGTAGTTGAAATATGCATATATGTCACACCCAAAATTTCCTATTTTGAGTTGTGCATGAAAAACACTAAATAAAATAAATAATTTTAATATTTGAATAAAACTTATCCGATAAATTAAGTTGCTGCTAATTTAAATGTAGAAAACTATGGTTTAAAACATTTCCATATTAATTTGACAGACTTTTCATGATGTGATGTTTGCTTGTGGTTTAATTTGGTGTTATGAGCGAGTAAAATTTTCAAGACGCGTTTAGTAGGTCGTTTATCTTTCTTCAGTTTGTCTCTGTTTTTTTATAATTAAATCCCTGTTTTCTTGATCGCAATCTTTTTATATGAAGTATCCCAAGATCTTTTTCTTCTGCTCCAATTTATCTGAGTTCATCATCAATCAGGCCATCTAATCCTCTGCCTCGCAATATATATTATTATTTTTTGTTTCCATTTTGATTCCTTGCGTTTCTTTTCCTCCTAATTTCTTTTTAGTGAAATTCCTTTTCCTCCTAATGCGTGCATGGGCAATCTCCTTGAGGTGTACGTGCCGCACACATTCAAGGACTCTACGACTCAATATCCATCATTGCTACTTGTCGTACCTGTCTATAAATAGCAAACCGAGCCTGTATCCTTTTCCAAACCCCTGGAAACAAGTCGATTGATCATGATCCAAGCCGCCTCTCCGCTCGTCGCTATCAGCCTCCACATGATCTCGCCAAAATCAGCAAAGCCGGAGGAAAAGTCGTCTTTGAGAGACCTTGGCCAAGCTGACATGGAGTCGTTCTACACGATTGCTCCTTATCATTGCCTTCTCAACACTGGAGCTCGTCGCCGCTGGAGTGCGCATGGAGTTCGGCCGCCGCCGCCGTGATTTGCTCATACATCCATCCCCTGCATCTGGGCCGCCTGTCTTGTTCCTGCATGCCTGCCCTGTTCTCCAAGTCCTAGCGATCACCATCACCGTCGTCGCGAAGTCAAGTGCCGCCACCACTATGAACTTCGTCAGATCGTCGCCCGTCTCGTGTTGTCCAAGAAGCCGCCGTGGATCTTTGGAAATTTCTGGTCATCTTCTCTGGTAAGATGCATCTCGAACCTCCATGTCCATTGGTTCAGCCATGCACAAACCTTCTCTATCTCTATCTTGTTTGTATGGCATATGTGACCCCGAGCTCCTGTATGTGCAGCTGCTGTAGTTTCACAGATCTCGCATCACATCTCGATCTGTTCTGTCCACACTCCACAAGGATGTCCGTGTTTTCGACTCCAACTCGCTCAGCCTTTTACACTTGGATGCTGCTGCCGTCGCCGGGTTTTCAGTTTTGCGGCGCCTCCCAAGGTCGCCGTCATTTTCTCCAATTCCGACTCCGCTCTCCATCAATGTCTTCTGTGTCTGACGCTACCGGCGGCCACAAGCCATGACTCGCTTACCTGCAAACCGAGCTATCTCGTGTAGCATGCAATCGTGCACCATGATTAACTGAAGGTCAGCGGCTAGCCCCTCGTCCCATTATTCTATTGATTAAACCTTATGCTGATGTCATGTGTATGTCAGTCATGCATCATAAAATCATCCTTCCCTATTTATTGCTCAATCAATAAATTGCATCTTTCATATACGTCGTCGTAGACCTGCTTACTGCCATTGAGTCTATGTAGTTATATATGCTCATCACTGTCATTATCTTATTTTCATCATGTCTGAATCGATGCATGTCTTCTGGACATCGAGCAGCAGTCGGCCATGCATGAACGAAGCCACGCCAGGCATGCTATGCATGTGTCTTGCCACCAAGTTTCCCGTGTTCCGTCGTTACGTTGTCGACGTGCATGTTTTCGCTGGCCGCCGATGCATTTTTATGGCCGTGGAAGCTGCAGCCACCATCGGAGCATCCCCATGATGCCGCATGATCAGTACTTTGCAAAGCCGTCGTTGTCGTGGGAGGTGTGACCTGTGTGCTGCCCACTTTCTCCAAGATCAATCGATGCCAATTTCGTCGCCATCGAGCGTTGTTAATTTCTGCCATCGACAATCGCCGGTGAGTTTTTCCGTCAGATCCTCTTGCTCTCAGCTGTCCGCTCTCACGTTCGCGTATATCCATATTGCCTCCGTTCCAAGTCGTTCTCATAGCGTTAGCTTCGTAGCGACGCGCTAGGCAAGATAGTGCTAACGTTCTTCATATCAAATATTTATGACTTTATTAAGTTAAATATTAATTTGATCAATATACATGCAACTAGTTTCTAATTAAAAGCAAAATAGGTGTTAAACTCTGATATTTTATACATATAAATATTTATATGATTTAATTGCTATCGTCAATGTGATTTTAAATTATAATTTGTCTAGCTGAACTCACATCATATACCGTTACAGTTTAATTTGATTAAAGGATACATGCATGTTTATAAATAAAACATGATTAGTTTTAACTTGACTTTTGAAATTAAATATGTTATATAATATGATTAGTTTGAATTAGTAAACTTTTCATAGTTTTGATTAATTCAAATTAATCAAGTTTGTAGTTGTTTCTTTTATAATAATAATATAAAACTCTTGGTAGTCTTTTTTTTTAACGATAGTTTCGTTATCGACGTTTCTTGTGTTCTCGTGACCGTAGCTGGTAGCTCTCTTTTAGTACGTTATTTTCTCTTGTGTGGTGTATTGTTCTTAGTTGTCCCTATTTATTTGTTTGTATGCCTGTTAGTGTGTTGGGTTGCTATAATCTACGAGTAGAAGAAAGACTATCTGTGAGCGCCGAAGATCCGAAGGTGAAGACCAGAAGCTGAGTGCCAGAAATTGCAAATGAAAGATTAAGTTGAGGTTTTTCAGAGCAAGTTGCTTTGGACGTAAAGCAAGTAAAAGGCAAGTATAGCTTCGGTTTTCTTTTTGTGACCATGATCTTGTGACTTGATTAATATTTAAGCAACAAACGATAAAAATGACTTTTTATCAACTTGAGGATTTATCTATAAGAGAATCTCCGGGATTTACAGTATAACTGTGAGGGCTATATGGCTCTGGCTTTAGCTCAGTATGAGGACCTTTTCTAGCTTGTTAGAGGTTACCCTTGTGGCGCAAATAGGGAAAAGCAGACTGTGGATCCCTGGGACTGGTTGTATCATACAGACTGACTTCTGAAACCTAGCGGCACTAACTTGTTAGACAAACCTTTGAAAGGTTTTATAGTGAACAATGCCGGCCTTCCTTGGAAGTGGGTCAAGAGATTATTTACCTCGGGCAAAAGGGTAAATCACGACTCATAGTGAAAGTGTACACCTCTGCGCAGAGTTTAATAAACTAATATACTAGCCTTGCTCAAAGACACAAGCGGCCTTGGAATCCTTACATTTAAGATGATGACTTTTGATTGCTAACATGCTCATTGTTTACCATTTTATGCTCTACATTATTTATGTTACATTGATAATGAGTTTATGGGATCTATACTATCTTGTTGCTATGCTTGCGGAGTTCGATATGGACTCACTCTTGCTATTTTCGCCACACTCTAGTGTGTAGTAAGGTGCTGCTCAGAAGAAGGGTAAAAATATAGTGGAGTTTCTAGAAGACTAATAGAAGTGCTAGGCATATGTTACCCCAGTCAGCCGTCCCTGAGAAGAATGGAGTCTGAAGTTTAGTCACCGTTCCGCGATACTCTGATGTAAGTGTTTAATATAGCTATGTCTACGTTATATAATAACATTGTTTCTGATATTTTTTTCATTCTGGCATATGTGTGGACTTCCTGGGCATACATATGATTGGTCTGGTTTTGTTCTTTAGAAAACCGGGTGTGACAATATATACTCTCCGTCTCAAATTATAAGTCATTCTAACTTTTGGAGAGTTAAAACATCTCGGGTTTGATTAAAGTTACACAATAAAATAATAACATTTATGATAACAAATAAGTATCATTAGATTCTTTATTAATTATATTTTCATAATATATCTATTTGATGTCATAAATCTTTGTAATTCTCTCTATAATTTTGGTTAAACTTGAATTGCTTTTACTCTAAAAAAAGTTGAAATGACTTATAATTTGAAATGGAGGAAGTACAACATTTGAGTCCATGATTACAGTGGCGCCATGATTAGTTATACTTTTCAACATGCATTTATCTATCCATCCATATCCAATATAATTGAGGCTCCTTATCAAAATAATACATATAATAATTGAGACTAATAATTGTAGGAGTAGCATGCAGTCGATATCCATACAGCTGCATGCACACAAGTTGCATGAAGAATTAAGTGTACGAGGACAAAAGCCGGTGACTGGACTTGCCGCAGATTTTTTTTTTCTTAAATACGTATTGTAATTTAAAAAAAGAGTTTAACCATACAAACGACGCACTCTGACAAGCATCCTAGGAGATCTACTTTACCATCCTAATATACAAATTTAAATTTCGATATTACATAAATAGCACACAACCGAGTTGTGGTCTGCGCGCTTCTACTCCGTCGTCCGAGGAGTCTGCCGGGGTACGAGCGGCTCTTCGCCCTTGCCGCAGATTTATCTGTTCCAGTCGTCGAGTATCATGAGCACGAGCACCTCGTGGAACTTTGGAAAGCCTTCTGCATTCTGCAAAGCTGGAAACCCATCCAGCAACTACCTCTGATGCTACAGGCACCACTGTTTCATGTCCTAGTCATGTTTAAGTTTACGATTATACTTCCTGTAGAGCGTCCGTCTACCCGCGGGTCGCAAGCCTAATGACCCCATCCTATCCTATCCTATCCTATCCTATCTTATCTATTTATCCACTCGTTTCTCTATCCCATCCTATCTGCTCGTCCACTCGTTTCTTCAGAACCAGTCACGTAGAAATCACCCTACCGTCGTGATCGTGCTCCGTCGCGTCGCCTCCGGTGTTCAGGCGCTCGCCGGCCAGCATCTCCACCACGCCCGAGCGTGGTCGCCTGCCTCCCTTCCTCTCCATCGCGCCTCTTGCCCGCCGCGGCCGCCTGTCTTCCTCCTGGCCCTTGTGTCATCCTCACCTTGCTCTAGTGCTAGATGTGGCTTGTAACACCCCTGGTGTTACGAACTCACTTAGCACCCGGATTAGAACCTAAGAAATGTTCGCAACGAGCTTCTTGGGTTTTTAAAAATTTAATTTGCATATGAATTGATGACGCAGACCTTTTGTGCCCACTTTTGTGAATAAAAGGATCAAATAAGTGTGCTAATCAATTTTGCTGTCGTGCTTAAAAACTTATAAATGATCTCGTGAACAAAAGTTGTTTAGGGTTGTTTGGTAAAAGTGTGAAGAAAGTGATTGAAAATGTCGAATAGCAACTTTAGTAAATAAATAGCGGGCGGTTTGTTTTATTTGATTAGGCATGAAAAACAATTTTATAAACAAAAATAAAATACAACTTGTATATAGTACTTAAATAAAATTTGAAGTGCAAGTTTAGTGGAGGGAAATGCAACTTTTGTTTCAGTAAATAAATATTGTTCAGTAGCATATTGGATAGCTCAAGAATTGAAATTGGAATTTAATTCCAGCTTCTAGAACTGAAATGACCAAGTCCAAAAATCTAATGACGATGTTGTTTTGGCATTTAAATTGTGAATAAATTTTCTAAACACTAGATTCATGTTTTTGCACCGTTGATTGCACCATTGCGAGTACGTAGCATGGTGTAGTTCGTAGGTGGGTTTGATGTTGCGTGGTTACTCCAGAATTTGCTCTAACTTCGAGCTAAATGCACTTGAACCTTGTCGTCGGTGCTCTGCTCGTGAACTCGCGCTCCAGGGGCAAGCTCACCTCGGCATCCTCCTCTCTCCCTCTCTAGTCACTCTTTGGCCTCGATGGTTGTTTCGCTGGGTAGCTGGTGATGCGCACTTTAGGACTGTGAAGCTGGTTGAACCTCAACCGAGCTGGGTTCGCGGGTTAGCTCGCTTCAAAATTCGTGCTTATGCAGCGTTCAGCCGTTTGGCTCCATGTTCGCGGTCACCACGCGCGCTGGCGCTGTGGGTGTCGGCCGCAAGCCGTGGATGAACTGTTGCTGCGGGCCAGTCTGCGTGTCTGGTCGCGGCCGCACCATGCCTGGGCTTGGCGTTGGCCGGCTCTAGCCGGCTGCGACCTGAGTCCCATTCTTGTTCTACGTGCACGCCAAGTTCGGGTGGCTAGCCGCTGTGCCGCGCGTAGGGCTGAGCTGATGCTACGGACGCCATCGCTTGGCTATCGTGGCATCCCCCCCTCCCCCGCCTTCCGATCCATCTGCTCATCAAGCCCTGGGGAAGGCGCTGCTATCGCGCGTCTGGCCAGGGCCCGGTAGCATTGGCGATGGGATGCCCCTGCCTCGTGTGTCCTCGCTAGCCGACGCCGGTGCGCTCCGGGCCACGCCACTTCAACACGCCACGCCAAATCCTCCCCTATCTCGTCACCTGTGTGCCTATGCTAGCGTTGACTCGTCGCTCGGAACCCCCTTCCTGGCCACACCGTTCGCAGAGCTGCCACTCCTTCGCCCCCACCAATCGCCAAGTTCGAGCCCCGCAGCGCAATTCCTCGCATTGGTGGTTAACTTGGAGAGTTAGCTTGGCGCCCTATTCTCTCCGAGCTCGGCCATGCACCACCAGTCGCCAATTTGGCGTTTTCGCGGCCGTCAACCATCTCGCCACCGTGGATGGCACGCTTGGGGGTAAGGCCCGTAGGATGGGTAGAAGTTTAATTGTTTGTAGCTATGAACTCGTATTGATCTCCACCAGCTGGTGCTCACGTTGTTCTAGCCAGAGCCTCCGTCGGAGATGTGGTGACACGCTAGGACTGCCGCGGGACGTCACCACCGTGCTCGGGCTCACATGGCCGGGTCACCTCAACCCTCCCTGGCTTCAACCGCCACCACAGCACGGACCGAGGTGAGCTCCGGATGCTTCCCCGCCACCGCTACCCCTCCGTTAGCACGTAGGTCTGCTAGAACAGTAGCACCACCGCGCGGTTCGGCCCGACGTTGGAGGTAGGCCTCAGTAGGGCATCGTGGCGCTCCCCTCCGTTTCACGTCACCACGCGCTGACCCGTAGGTCCCCATCGACTCGTTTGACGGGCCGCTTTGGCCCTTGGTTGGCCGATTTGGTAGCACAGTGCCGGCCATGGCCACGCCGGCGAGCGCAGTGGTGCCAGGGGCCGCTTAGTTGCGAAGGCAGGTATCTATGGGGGTCTGCCTGTAAACCGTCTCTCCGTGAGAATAGTGCACGCGGTAGAAGCCATTTTTGCTTGGTCACGGGGACTATTCTGCATAAGTCATCTTCACCGCGCGGGCTTCTTGGCCTTGGGCCACGTTTGGGCCGGCCTGCTAGCGTGCTGCCCCGCCCCCACATGGGCGCATGGAGCGTTGGGCCGAAGTGGTGGTCGCTAGCCTTTTTCTTTTTCTAGAACGATTTCTTAATTTAGTTTCTAAGCTAAACTTGTAAAATTGATATAAAATAGTATAGAAGTTCAAAAATTGCGAACCAAGTTTTGTTAGGTTCCTAAAATTAGGATCTATCTATTAGTGTATTTTATTCACATAGTTGCATAATATTTTTAGGAGTTTGCTAATTAGTTTAAAATGCTTAATATTGCTAAGTATAAACTTGTGAGAATTTTTGTAAGAAAATGGTAAAAATGTTGACTCTAAAAAGTTTACAATAAACTCCTAATGTTATTATCTACTCACTGTAATTTCTATGGCTCCATAATAACTAATTTGTTATGGTAGCCAATGAACCCTAAATTGAGTACATGTGTTTAATCGATAAAATGATAAAGCAACACATCGGTTTGGGAAATAATGTCTTATTCGACAACGTGGGTATGTGGCCTAGTGCGTTAGCCATTAGAGTTAGCTCGTTAGCTTGCGAAGCGTATCGTGTTCTCCTAGTTGCAATTATCATTGTCTATTTATGTCTCTCTGTTGTATCCACGAATGTCATAATAGGAGTGATGATGGATCGTGGAGTCACCCGGAGGTAGTAGAAAAGATGGTGCCTTGATGATCATGTTACCATGGTGGAATGCTAACTTTGGTTAAAATCATACCCAGGCAAGCTCCGGTGTATAACCCTTATTATTCTGCACTTTATTTTATGATTGTGCATTAAGTTTAAAGAAGTTGAGTGGAACTCACTTGCATATATATATTCTTATCCTATGAGTCTTACTAGTATGATAGGATCATGTAGCGTGCTATGCTATAGAATCCCGATAGAAGTCAAGTGATTATATGTCACTCGCAAGAGATAGGAAATATATTATTGTTACTATTATCATGTTACTATCACATAGAATAAATATGTATAATAATTGGAGATTGGGCAGGACTAGGCTTGGATGGACTTGGACTTGGTTGGGCAACAGAGCGGGGCTCTGGTTGCATTTGTCCCGCCTATGTCGATTGAGGATCGTCCGTTGTATTGGACACTAGTCAGGTCACAGACTTTTTATCTCGAGCACATACTTACTTATGGGGCGGGAAAACTTGTTACTCTCTTGTCATGGGGTTCCGGCTCTTTCCGAATCGACTGTTATAGGTGGATTATTGGGTTGGAGGTCTAAGCACCACATTAAGGCTGGCCCTGCAGTGTTGGAGGCTTGGAGTCCCAGTTTGGACGGGGACCTGGACCTCGTGATAGGAGTGGAATGGGTTGGTCTTGTTTGTGCCCAGGATACAGATGAGGCATGTGTTTTTCAGGGTACCCAACTGGGCACATTGATTCGTGAATCGTTGTTTCTATGTGACGGTACGACTTGGCTACTGTCTAGCACTATAGTAATAACTGGAACATAGAAGAATGATAAAATGGTTTTGATTGCTTACCACCTGCTTGAAAGTAGCATAGGTGCTTATATAGAATGGTTAGTTAAGGAACTAATTATGACTGCTAATAAAAGTTGATTATAAGGATGCATATTTAGTAATGTTTCCTGCAGTTGCAATGAACCCACAAGCCAACTAGCCTTGCATAACCTAGGAGTCGTTTATTTTCTCCTGTCGGGTAAGTCGTGCTGAGTACAATTGAGTACTCAGGGTTTTATTCCCCCTGTTGCTGGTGGCAGACGTTTTTGGAGCTGACACCTGTGTGTGGAAATCTCCTGGTGGGCTCAGCAAGGATTTTCTTTACGAGCGGACATAGAATTTATTTAGAACTTCCACCAAGGATGTTTTTTTAAAAGAAAGACTTATAACCTGATATGATTTCATGCATACTAATGTTCTTCATGATAATATTTAACTTGGCATCAATGATTTTCATTCCGCCGAAACTCTGATAACATTTTATATTCCGCTGTTATAATCAAATAATGAATTACTTTGATGTTGTACTAAAAGTGATGTAAGAAATGACAAAGATATTGTAAGCTTTATCTCTCATTTATGATCCTGAGTTAAAATTATGGATTTTTTGAGTTCTCCCTCGGGTGTGCTTGACGAAATCGTATAGTTTAGTGCTATCTCTTGGGTACTTAGTGTTTAATGAAAGACAAATACTCTTGGCATGAGGACATTAGATTAGGCGGTTCTGCCACATGGCTGCCTCTTCGGGCGCTTCCTATGCCACCCCCATGGCACATCCCTCTGCCGACAGTGCATAGTAGATGAACTCCTCTACCTCAAGCATACACAGCCGCGCGGCCTTCCTGTTTGTTGTCGCGGCGTGCTATGCCGGCTTCCTTGACATGCCTGCGCCCCCCTCCTCGCGTAGATGTCTTTCGCGTCGTCCGTGCTGATGGTTGTCTGCTCGTGGATGATCTTGGACGGCAGCGGCACGATGACTTGGTGCAGCGGGGCCGCGCGCGCGCAGCTGCGCTCCCTCCGTGCGGCAAACAGCAAAGAGATGTTGCGCGAAAGCGCATGTTGCAAACGTATATTTCAAATGTTCAGATGTTTCAGAGGTATGTTATAAGTATTTCACATGGATGTTATAAAAGTAGATCGAGATGTTGCATATGCACGCATCGCAAAGAGTCTGTTTCAAATGTTTCATCTATTTCTCAGACATATGTTGCAAGCATTTTATCTGGATGTTGCTTATATTTCACGCATATGTTGCAAGTGTTTTATCTAGAAGTTGCATATGCTTGGAACGACTTTCAAGTGTTTTCAGGCGTTTTGCAACTGTTTCAGACATATGTTGCAAGTGTTTCAGTTGTTTTGGATGTATGTTGCAAGTGTTTTATCTGGATGTTGTAAAAGTAGATCGGATGTTACATATGTTGCAACGGGACCCACCTGTCGCTGCCGCCTGCTGCAGCTGCTAGGGCACCGTGCATGCAGTTATCATGTGAAGCGGGCGTAGGAAGCAGCCAGCGTAGGCATAGGCAATCCTCGCGTGCTCGATACGGAGCGAGGGGTGCAGACGGTCCCCACATGTGTGCAGAAAACGGAGCTAAAGCAGGCGGTTCTTGTGTGCGAGCAGAAGGTGCGGGTAGAGGCGACCTGTCCACACGACGCGAGCGTGGGGAAACGAAGGAAACGTAGGAAATAGAGGTGCACAACACAAGCAGGCGCAGGTGTCCCGAGCACTAGCATCTCCCATAAGTTTACCTATATGAGAAGTTTCAGGGAGATGTGTCATTTGGACAAAATTTGGAGGGAGCAAATGTGAGACGTCCGTCTTTTTTTTTGGGTCGTGCTCTCGCCCGGACGTCCGATGGGATTAAATCCCATCGGACGCCCCTTCATCTGCACGGCCCCCGTCTCCCCGCCCCAAAAACGGAAGAAGAAACGAAAATAAAAAACCGCACGCACACCCGCAGAAAGAGCACCCCCCGTCCCCCCGCGTACAGACGCCGGCCCGCCCCCACCCCCCACGTCCCGCGTCCTACCCCCCTGCCCGCGCGCCTGCGTCTGCGTCCGGCGTCGGGAAGGGAAAAAAAGTTGGGGGAGCAGGCGCCGCGAGTTGCAACATCGAAAGAAACATGTTGCAACATTGTGCAAAACATGTTGCAACATGGAAAAAGACATATTGCAAGATCTTAAAAAATTAATTGTTACAACTTAAATCGACTGTTGCAACATCTTGAATCGACTATTACAACATCCCGAAAAACATGTTGCACCATCGGGGAAAACATGTTGCAACTTCAAGAAAAATATAATGCAACATCTTAGAAACCATTGTGGCAACATCCTGAAATGCCTATTGCAACATGCAGAAAAAACACATATAGCAACACCCGAAAAAACATGTTGCAACATGGAAACATAGTCCGTTGCAACATCTTAAAACGGCTATCGCAATATACAGACAAACATTGTTGGAACATCTCAAAAACGCTAGTTGCAACATGCAAAAAACAAATGTTGCAACAAGCAGAATAGGCTATTGCAACATGGTGCAAATCGAGTCGCCTCCATGGATGGGGGATGGACCGCCGTCGCCTGCTGGGTGCAGGAGACCACCACGCCGTTGGATCTGTGTCATACTCCACGGATCGACGACGAGGAAGCCGCTGCTCCATGGATCCACCACAGGGAGGCCAGTGCTCCATGGATCTACCACAAGAGGACAGTGCTCCATGGATCCACCACGGGGGCGTGTCAGGTTCGGGATGGGTAGAGGACGTCGCCTCCATGGATCCCCCTTGTTGCGTGCTCAAGCTCCGGCCGAGGAGGGGGTATGGGGGAGGGCACCGCGCCGGGTTTGGCGTTGGAAGGTTGCGCTGGAGAGGAGAGCCGCATGCGGTGGAGGGGGTGGAGAGGAGAGTTGCATCCGGCTGTGCAGAACGGAGTGGACGAGGAGAAACGAGTGGAGGAGGAAGCACCGCGCCTCGTGAGAAACGAGTGGAGGAGAGAGCGCCACGCTCGTGAGAAACGAGTGGAGGTGGAAGTGCGGCGTCGTCATAATGAATCGTTACGTGACAAGCGTCCGACGCTGTCGGACGTAAGAGTCCTAGCATTTCTGGGTTTTTTTTTTGAGTGGAGTCCGTCTGGTCTACTGGCGCGTGATGAGAAGCGGTGCGGGCCATGCTTGCAGCCCAGCACGAATGCTAAGAATTATCGAGCCCAAAGGGTCGCGCCGCTTCCATGGCCCGCTCCATTCTGCCTACACTGTCCACTCGTGCTTTGTCGTTCTGTCGTACAGCTGCCCGCCGCCGCCGGAGACGGGAGCAGCTGGCCGCAGCGCCTCCCACGGCGCATCAGCTATTCAACTTGATGCAGGGCCTCCGTCCAGAGCCCACCTGGACAACGAAGGTATGTATAACAGCAGTTACATCCCCCCCAGTGCAGATGTAGAATGGCTCTAGTTGTTAGATTTGATGTGTCCTTGTAATTTCCCCAAGGACCACCAACAACAACCAAATTGGTAGGCAAAGAGTGTTAAAAAGTCACCTGATCATATGTTGGCCGGATAACACAAGACTGGTTTGTTGCCTGGCTATTGTTCCTTCCAATCCCGGCGAGCAGCCTAGCACAACAACCAGCCCCAACAGTTTGTGCATATGTGATGCTTTTTCTGGCTTCTTACATCTTTGTCTGATCATCTGTGATTCCCGAATCTTCCACTCTAGCCCAAATATGATCTATCGATTATTTGTGCCTACCCCCACCCCCAGCTTGCTTGGGACAAAAAGTCTCTGTTGTTGTATTGTAATTTTTAATTTTTTATTAGGTTGTTAACAACTGTTAGCTGCAAAAGATTCTGCACTCTAATTGAACAAATCGCCATGAAATTTTACTTCACTAACAATGTTTTTCTGCCGCTTTAGCCTGCAGAGTTACAAGAAAAATTTGCATCGATATTTGCAGATATGTTACAATTAGCACTTCTTTTCTTCTATCTCTAAGTATTTGATAACCCTCAGCACAAAAGTACCATATGGACACAGACTTTTAGGTGGCTCTTGCCATTACATTTGTGCCACTGACATCTACTAAAACAAGTATCTGAACCACATTTTCCATGGTTGGTCTTCTGTCTCTATCTTCCTCCATGCATGAAATGGCCAACCTCATCATTGTTCTTGCTTGCAAATTGTTGAATTCACCATTTAGCCTAGCGTCAACGAAGTCGGCGATCCAAGATGGCTCAATATCATCCAACTGCAACTTTTCTTTGACCAGCCTTGACACCCTTCCAAGGACCATCTCCGCTTCCACATCCTCATTATTTTCCATGTTTGAGACACGTGCTCCCAATAGTAGTTCCAGTAGCACCACTCCAAAGCTGTAGACATCAACCTTTGCTGTAATCGGGAGACTAGAAACCCATTCAGGTGCTAAATAACCTCTAGTTCCTTGGATCTTTGAAACATTTATGTTGGATCCACCTCTGCTCAGGAGCTTTGCTAGGCCAAAGTCTGCAATCTTAGGCACCAAGTTTTCATCCAGCAGTATGTTTTCAGGCTTCACGTCACAGTGGATTACCCACTCTGAACACTCGTGGTGAAGATACGCCAATCCTCTAGCCACCCCTAGCGCAACATCAAATCTTTGCTTCCATCCAAGTATGATTTTGGAACCCTTGCTACCAAATAAGATTTTATCTAATGAGCCATTCTCAAAACATTAAGAAACCAATATCCTGTGTGGACCATCAGAACAGAATCCCCAAACTCTGACTAGATTCATATGGTAAATCCTGCTAATAACACTAAGTTCATGCTGGAATTCTTCTTCACTTTGGTTTATTTCAGCTAACTTCTTCACAGCTACTGCCCTGTTGTCTTTCAAGACACCTTTGTATACAATGCCTGATGCACCCCTTCCAAGTTCATCCTTAAATTTTCTGGTCACTGACACCAACTCTCTGTAGGTGTACCTGCGAAAATGATTAGTTATCATTTCATATCCAGGCTCAGCTGGCCATACTCCTCTCAGTTCTCTGCACTCCCTCCTCAAAATAAACCATCCTAATACAATAAACATTAGCTCTGCCAGAAATATTGCTGATAAGAATCCATAGAAGTACAGACACTTTGATTCGCTCTGATCTCTCTTAAGCATATCCAGAAAATCTGCTATGAAGTATTTATTTGTTGTACTACAGTCAGGACCATACTTGGGACCAAAAGGTTGTGATTGCGGAATAGAGGCCTCCAACAGTTCTAATCCCTTAGGAATCTTTATGTACATGGTACCAGTACTACCAAGGTTATGCAGGGTTACACCACCAAGAAGAACAGACTTTGGATAGCAATCACCAGTTCCTTCCCAGTATGCAAAACCCTTACAATTGCAATCATGCAAGCATTTGTTCTTGCAAAAATCAAGAGAAACAAAATGATGGGCAGTCATATCATACCCGAAGAAATCAGTGTGGGGTAGCTTAGCAAATTTCACCATCTGCACATCACAAATTCACAACTGATGTTGGCCTTTGGTCTGCAGCCTTTGCTCCGCTCACTTGGGTCGATGACTTCAAAACCAGGGGCACACGCACAAGCTGGCACAGGCGTGTACACACATATTCCGTTTTCGCCACACAGACCGCGTACTTTGCAGAGCTGAGGAAATGCCATCCATGTGACCGACCATGTTCTGTCTTCCGTATTCAGACTGTACAATCTGAGGTTGCCATCATAATCCAGTGTTAGCTGCCTTATGATCCCAGGACCCCAATCAGCAGCTGTGAAAGTTGCATTGTCACTTCCAAGGAAATGTCCCCAGGTATCAAGAGCCCCAGATGTACTGCTATTGAATGGCACTCTACGCTTCTCCCAGATAGTCCTACTTGGATTTGGCCAATAGATAAAAGAAATATTTTTCTCATCATCAAACAGAGAAAGAAGGTTAGTAACCTGTTAGTAGAGACCAGCTTTGTAGGAGCAGTAATTATCTGAGTGGGTAACAAGGTATCAGTAGGAGAATCAAAACTTTGCCACAGGATGGCACCATCTTTGGCCTTCACAATGAGGTTCCCAGTGCCCAATAGCCGAGCTTGAACATGTCCAGCATCGGAAGCACTCACATTGTTGGTCCACACAATCTGGCCATTGTAATCTTTCAGAACCATGCTCCCGTCGACATCTAACTCGACTTTGGATCCCCAGGTGTACACAGGGTGGAGAGGATTCGCACTCCAGACGATGGTTCTTTCGGATGATCTGGAGAACCAGATGGAGAAGGTGGAGGCATTGGAAGAGATGCTGTAGAAGCCGCAGGTGAAAGTGCCATCTGGCGAGTGGAGCACATCAGAGCTGTGCTTTACAGAGAGAGAAGAACCCGCTGACAGGAAATCATAGGCTGAGACAAACGAAAGCAGATGAATCAACGTGAGGAGGAGAAGACTGGCTAAGCTCTCATTCATTGTAGGTGCTGCAGCTCTTAATGATCAATTGCGTGGAATCAGATGAATGTTGGTCAGGAGAAGCATGCGCAGAATCAGGGTTATCTTAAAATGGTGGGAAACGCGCATAGGATTCAGGGTGCAATGCATTATCATCCATGGACTGAGCTATGGGAAGGTCAGGTTTGGAGTTTGGACAAAGTGGTATGTTTACCATTAGCCAAGTGCGCTCACATGAGTGGTTTGGAAAAGAACACATTTAGAATTCGTGGTGATATGTTATGGTTACACACCTAATCATGTAAACGTTTGTACAAGTGCTTTATGGAGTATATCCAAAACGTAACCTCTTGTGCGAACTGAGCATGCGTTCCTTATGGTGAAAATGTTCGACTTACATGGGTGTTTGTATTTTACTGAATTATTCCAGGATCTACCGGCGTGTTCTTTTAGCGATTCACAAAAAAAAAAGTAACCACTTTGCTTCAGGGAGCAGTTCAACTATAAAACAGAGAAAAAAGAAACTAATCAGAAGCGGATCAAGTATAAATTAGAGAGAGAGAGAGAGAGAGAGAGAGAGAGAGAGAGAGAGAGAGAAAGAAGCTAATCAGCTATGTTTTCAAACTCGTATGGATCTTTGAAATAAAATGAGTACACGATTACATCTGGGTAAAAATAAAATGAGTACATGCTAATGCTGGAGAAGTTTTTATTTCGGCTATATTACACAACCTGGCAACAAATACAGCATGGATACTGCAACAATTATACTGCTAGCATTTTATCGTTACAATAGTCGTATGGATGAAGGATTTTAAACAGCAGGATATCTGTATAACCCTTAGTACTACTAATCGTATGGATGCAGGGCCTTTAAACAGCTCCTTCCGCTCTGGTTGCGTTAGTAACTTCATCAATGGAAACAAGCATTTGTGCTACATCTTCCATGGTAGGTCGTCTGCTTCTATCTTCCTCCAGGCATGAAACAACCAGCATCATCATTATTCTTGCTTGCAGATAGTTGAAATCGCCATTCAGTCTAGCGTCAATGAAGTCAGGGATCCATGATTGTTCGGTGACATCCAACTGCAGATTCTCATTAAGCATCCTGACTATCCTTCCAAGGACCATCTCCACTTCCTCATCCTCATTATTTTCCATGTCTGAGACACGGGCTCCCTTTAGTAGTTCCAGTAGCACCACTCCAAAGCTGTAGACATCAACCTTTGCCGTAATTGGGAGACTAGAAACCCATTCTGGCGCTAGATAACCTCTAGTCCCTTGGATCTTTGAAACATTTATGTTGGATCCACCTCTGTTCAGGAGCTTTGCGAGGCCAAAATCAGCGATTTTTGGCATCAAGTTCTCATCCAGCAGTATATTTTCAGGTTTCACATCGCAATGGATGACCCACTCTGAACACTCATGGTGAAGATACGCCAATCCTCTAGCCACCCCTAGCGCAATATCAAATCTTTGCTTCCATCCAAGTAAGATTTCCGAACTCTTTCTATCAGATAAGAATTTATCCAATGAACCATTCTCGAAGTATTCAGAAACCAATATCCTGTGTGAACCATCGGAACAAAATCCCCAAACTCTCACTAGGTTCATATGATAAATCCTGCTAATCACAGCAAGTTCATGCTGGAATTCTTCTTCACTTTGGTTTATTTCTGCCAATTTTTTCACAGCTACTGCCCTGTTGTCTTCCAAGACCCCTTTGTATACAATGCCTGATGCTCCCCTCCCAAGTTCATCCTTGAACTTTCTGGTCGCCGACACCAACTCTCTGTAGGTGTACCTGCGGAAATGATTAGTTACCATTTCATATCCAGGCTCAGCTGGCCATACTCCTCCCAGTTCCATGCGTTCCCTCCTCAAAATAAACCATCCTAATACAATAAACATTATCTCTGCCAGAAATATTGCTGATAAGAATCCATAGAAGTACAGAAACTTTGATTCACTCTGCTTTCTCTTAAGCATATCCAGAAAATCTGCTATGAAGTACTTATCTGTTGTACTACAGTCAGGACCATACTTGGGACCAAAGGGTTGTGATTGCCGAATTGAGGCCTCCAACACTTCTACTCCCTTGGGAACCTTGATGTACATGGTGCCAGTAGTATCAATGTGATGCAGGGTTACACCACCAACAAGAGCAAACTTTGGATAGCAGTCGCCTTTTCCTTCCCAATATGCAAAACCCTTACAATTGCAATCATGCAAGCATTTGTTCTTGCAAAAGTCAAGAGAAACAAAGTGATGAGCAGTCATATCATACCCGAAGAAATCAGTGTGGGGTAGCTTAGCAAATTTCACCATCTGCACATCACAACTGATGTTGGTCTTTGGTCTGCAGCCTTTGCTCCGCTCACTTGGGTCGATGACTTCAAAACCAGGGGCGCACACACAAGCTGGCACAGGCGTGTACACACATATTCCGTTTTCACCACACAGACCGCGTACTTTGCAGAGCTGAGGAAATGCCATCCATGTGACCAACCATGTTCTGTCTTCCATATTCAGACTGTATAATCTGAGGTTGCCATCATAATCCAGTGTTAGCCTCCTTATGACCCCAGGACCCCAATCAGCAGCTGTGAAGGTTGCATTGTCACTTCCAAGAAAATGTCCCCAGGTATCAAAAGCCCCAGATGTACTGCTATTGAATGGCACTCTAAGCTTCTCCCAGATAGTCATACTTGGATTTGGCCAATAGATAAAAGAAATATTTTTCTCATCATCAAACAGAGAAAGAAGGTACTGATCGTCAAAATGGAAGCTGTAGTGGCCAGGAACAAGTAACCTGTTAGTAGAGACCAGCTTTGTAGGAGCAGTAATTATCTGAGTGGGTAACAAGGTATCAGTAGGAGAATCAAAACTTTGCCACAGGATGGCACCATCTTTGCCCTTCACAATGAGGTTCCCAGTGCCCAATAGCCGAGCTTGAACATGTCCAGCATCGGAAGCACTCACATTGTTGGTCCACACAATCTGGCCATTGTAATCTTTCAGAACCATGCTCCCGTCGACATCGAACTCGACTTTGGATCCCCAGGTGTACACAGGGTGGAGAGGATTCGCACTCCAGACGATGGTTCTTTCGGATGATCTGGAGAACCAGATGGAGAAGGTGGAGGCATTGGGAGAGATGCTGTAGAAGCCGCAGGTGAAAGTGCCATCTGGCGAGTGGAGCACATCAGAGCTGTGCTCTACAGAGAGAGAAGAACCCGCTGACAGGAAATCATAGGCTGAGACAAACGAAAGCAGATGAATCAACGTGAGGAGGAGAAGACTGGCTAAGCTCTCATTCATGGTAGATGCTGCAGCTCTTAATGATCAATTGCGTGGAATCAGTTGAATGTTGGTCAGGAGAAGCAGGCGCAGAATCAGGGTTATCTTAAAATGGTGGGAAACGCGCATAGGATTCAGGGTGCAATGCATTATCATCCATGGACTGAGCTATGGGAAGGTCAGGTTTGGAGTTTGGACAAAGTGGTATGTTTACCATTAGCCAAGTGCGCTCACATGAGTGGTTTGGAAAAGAACACATTTAGAATTCGTGGTGATATGTTATGGTTACACACCTAATCATGTAAACGTTTGTACAAGTGCTTTATGGAGTATATCCAAAACGTAACCTCTTGTGCGAACTGAGCATGCGTTCCTTATGGTGGAAATGTTCGACTTACATGGGTGTTTGTATTTTACTGAATTATTCCAGGATCTATCGGCGTGTTCTTTTAGCGATTCACAAAAAAAAGTAACCTCTTTGCTTCAGGGAGCAGTTCAACTATAAAACAGAGAAAAAAGAAACTAATCAGAAGCGGATCAAGTATAAATTAGAGAGAGAGAGAAAAAAGCTATGTTTTCAAACTCGTCATGAGTACCTAGTTACTTACATCAGCATCTTTAGCTTCGGAATTATTCGATTCTTCGTCATGCTCTCAGCAGGTCAACACGCCGCGTCTCCCTAGATAAGTTTGTTGCGTCTATTCTTGACCAATGCCCGCCTAATCCCGGGCCGGTACCCACCACTACACAACAACAGCTCGTGACAGACAGAAAAGCGACTCCGTTCGGCGTCTCTGAACTTTCCACGCAGCTTCATCTGAAACCAGCGGCTCTGCTCAAGAAAACATGGTGCAGGTGGGGTATGAGGCATTGTTTCAGATGTCTGTACCTTGTTTACTTTAGCCGAGGAAAAAAGGTGACAAAAGCTGGAATGGTTTGTAGCTTATCACGACATTCCAGACTTCCACTGTCACTTGCCACTTGCCAGCTGCCTGCTAAACTCCATGCTGGCGTTGGTTAGTTCCTGGCTTCCTGTTGAAAAGAAGGATTACCCATCAAGATCCAGCATGGCATTAGCATCGGTTTGCACTGGCGCAGCGTGGTGACTGACCTTATACAATGATGTCCTATTGGAAAGCATTGCAAAAGTCTAGTGTACAACGATGTCAGATTGTCGACACACAAATCTGAAACCATCTTAAATGGGCAACATTCGACGGTGAGATGATGATGTAGGTTGAAAGGCCATGTTGCTTTAGATCTGAGTCAAACAGCAACGAAAAATCTCACCTAGCAACGCATCACAATACAGACACAACGGAACATCAGATCAATTTCCTGCATATTTCCCTCTCGTCTCTTTTCTTTTTCTTTTTCCTTTTTTTTTGAGCCACATCTTCTGTTCTTCTGGACAAAACAGAAGATATTTCGAGACAATTCTATTGCAGCTTCTCTTCTCTTTTGTCTCAGAATCATACAAAATGGAGATACAAGAGGGGAAAAAAAAGGAAAACCCAATGCCATGTACTTTCAACATCCTCTATGTTCTGAGAAGCGGCAACAAAATCTCCACACCAAAGAATGCGGGGGGTACAAAGCGGCTAGAGGGAACACATTTTCTAAGGAGATCTACAGGCGCAGGCGCTGCGGTAGAGAAGTTAAAGAAGCCAACATGCTTATTACAAAAAGTAGTCTGGGGTCTTGCGCGTCATGTCCGGCTCAATTTGCCGTGGAGCTGGGTCGAATTGGAGGAAGTTCTGATCCATGTTCTCACCGATTTCGAGGATGGCAGCCATGTTCCCGCATCGGTAGCAGTAGTTTGGCGCGCTGAACACTGTCACAACATTCTTATCCTGCATCACACAATACAAAATAAACTCAAGATTCTAATCCATTTAAGAAGCAGTGGTTTGCCTAAGCCTGTGATGGAAGGAGAAACGCACAATTCACATAATCGTTAAGAGAAAACAGATGTGCTTTTCCTTCTTAATATAATGAGGTGCAGTTCTCCTGCGTTTTCGAGAAAAACAGAAGAGTCTGCTTGGATAGCCTGTATCTAGGCTAGTGCAATGCAGTCATCCTGTGTTTGGTTGCGCAAAGACTCTTATGCAGCCTTGCACAGCAGATTTGGTGGTACTAAGAAATGCAGATTTGCACAAGCCAATGGACATACAAAAATAAAATATTGTCGCCTTCCCTACCTCTACTAAAAACATGAAACCTTTACTGGAACATAGAGACGACTACTTAAAAGACAATGTAAGCAACCAAACAAATCTTGCTTATACAGGACAACCAAACACACTGGCTTGGGTTGTATTGCATAAGCTCAGGCTAAGGCTAATGCAAAGCAACCAATCACACCCTAACATATTGCTGGCTTGGGTTGTGATATGTAAAGCCTAATGCTGGTTCAAGACTAGTGCAAGCAACCAATCACACGCTTAATGCATGGGGTAATGCATTGTCCCTTATCGCTTTTCTAATACATCATACATGAACAAATCATCATTTATTGCAATATGTCATTGTTTCTGAGCAAGCTATATCTTATGTAATGGAGTGATCCATGTATTCTCATAAATAAACACTTCATCAATCTTTTCTTTCAGGGAATAATTATGTCCTCCGTTAGCGAATAAATTATACTTAGAAACCATCCAACCTAACTGCTAAGGGGGTGTTTGGTTTGAGGAGTTAAAGTTTAACAAACACTGTAGCACTTTCGTCTTATTTGACAAAAAGTTTCCAATCTTGGACTAATTAGGCTTAATAGATTCGTCTCGTAAATTACTCCTAATCTATACCGACATGCATGCAATTAGTCTACATTTAGTACTTCATGCATTTGAGGGAACATTGATGTGATGGGAGTTAAACTTTAACATACTCAAACCAAACGGGGCCTAAAACTTTGGCCGCTAAGATGGTGTATGGTGACGTTAAGTCACGTAAATGGAAATGGAATCAGATGACACTGTAATCAGAACTCGAATGGTGATTATGATCTTTGTTTGGTTTTTAATGTAAACCGTAATGCATGTAAGAGTTGATGTACCTACTACCGCATGCATGCAACTGGACTAGTCAAACCCACCTCATGCACCTCAGGATTGGAGATGGGGAAGATGAAAGAGTGATTTAGGGCCTGTTTGGTAGAGCTCCTCCTGCTCCAGATTCACTGTGGAAGCTAATTCTCTAAGAGAAGTGATTCCCTGACTGAAAATGTTTCTCTATGACAAACTTTATGCTTATCGTGAGTTTAGTCACTCTGTGAGGAGTGAATCAGGAGAAACTACTTCTTTCAGCTACTAGCTCCCTAGCTCATTTTAGAGAATCACTTCTCGGTAAAAAAAAACTATTTGGCAGAGCTCCTAGATTTATCCAGGAAGCTGCTCTGGGAGCCCTGCCAAACAAGCCCTTAAGATCATGTAGCAGCCAGCTACCCACGGGAACCTGCTAGTGACAGCCCCACCTCAGCAGCTAGCCCTGCCCCTGCATTTGACATCACTTTGCTGATGTGCTTCGGCCCAGAATCTCAAGCAGCCTACAATGTGCCTGCATCTCATCTCTACAACTGCAAGCAGAGTTTTGACTCTTCTAGCAAGAACAGCAGCCATCAGGCACATTGTAGGCTGCTCATCTTCGCCATCAGCCATTCAGCCATCAGGAAGTTGCTCTGGGAGCCCATAGGGAAGGCAGAGCAAGCCATAGGACTCATCTTCGCTGAAGGGAGAAGTCAGTGGAGCTCTGAACTGGCATGGACACAGGACAGGAGCAGTAGGGTTGTTGCGGAACCTTGGTCCCAGACAACAGTGCAGGGCCCTGGAGTTGAATCCAAATTCTGAACCTTCAGGCGTACGGAACGGACCACCAGGTAATAGGGGAGGGTCTAGTGATGATTTCGCTTCTCCACCTTTTTGAGCTTTCCTCAAAACGGACATAATAATCTTATTTATCATGGTTTCCTGAATTGTTTGAGACCCAACTTCAACCCTAGCCGAAAGTCGCTCGAAATGAACTCATTTTTATTTTAAAAGAAAAAATGAGTTCAATCAGAGCATTTTTTAAACGAGCCATGAAGCCAGCTCAATGGTTTTTTGCCCAGCCCTAACCGACCCCCCTTCCAGTTGGCATCATGCGACCCAAAATCTTGTCAGAGCGCCACCACCCCCCCCCCCCCAAAAAAAATCATTTCCATGACAAGGTCAGCTCTATTAGAGTTGTGTGGAACCTGTTTCCTGATTACTGTGGAGAAGTAATACCAGGTCCGCATTGGTCTGTCATCGGATTGCACATTAACCAGTTACGGACAGTTGGAGAAAAACAGGTGAAAAGGAAATGATTACCCTCTGTAAGGGCATCAAGTTACATTTTAGCAAAAAGCAAAACATCATTCAATTAAAACTCAACTAATTGGATTTGTCGTGTGGAAATTGTACCGTTGGATTTTATCGCAAAACATAATTTACATTTTTTAAATGTCATTTTGATTTTAAAAGTATGTGAAAGATGCATTGTGGGGACTGCGTTGATATCCAAAACATCATATATTACAAATGGATGGAGTATTAGTGTATTAGGATCAGTGTTCCTTATGTATATAGCAACAGAAATTCTTATCGATAATTAGGATCCTCAGAAACGTACTTAATGAAAATGCCATGGCAATTTGGTAAACAGAACTCTGAATTAGAAAAAAACAATTGGTACAATCAAACAAGCTGGATTCTAACCTGGCACCAATTGAACCCTTCCATTACAAGTTGATGAGCTCTTGAAATAAGACTTAGCCCATTTGTATGGTTGAATTGTTGTGCAATATCTTGGCCAAATGTGTATCCAGCACCCCTTGGTGAAATTCCCCACCCACATCGGTCATCCGGGTCAGACCACAAAAGATCACACATAGGTCCTTCATGCGGGACCTACAGCCATTTTAAATAACAGAGAAAATATTAATCAAGGAAAACAAAATGAGTAATCAGCAAAATATTATATACAAGAACTATGATATTTATACCTGGCCCAATCGAGATATCATTTGTAAGTCATTTAAGAACAGTCAGTGTCAAGAAACTGAATAGCTGAAATATCATAGGCTTCTACAGCCATGCAACCAAACAAAGCCCCCTCTTGGCCTCTTCTCTACCTAGCCTGGCTATCCCTAGCTGGTCCAAAATCTAAGCCAGGCAGCAAAAAAGCCCTTAAATCTCTTTCTCAATGCAACTAAGCTAGGAAGTAAAGTATCATGCAAA
Source organism: Saccharum hybrid cultivar R570 (assembly GCA_038087645.1). Taxonomy (NCBI): domain Eukaryota; kingdom Viridiplantae; phylum Streptophyta; class Magnoliopsida; order Poales; family Poaceae; genus Saccharum; species Saccharum hybrid cultivar. The sequence continues at coordinate 2,801,148 of JAQSUU010000810.1, forward strand.
GATGGAAATTGGATCCAATCGCTTCTGTTTTTCCTCGCAGAGTATCATCTGGTCAGAATAGGAAACCACCCAGCTGCAACAAGGTGAACAGATAATTCTGAAATCTGGACTCGTAGTTTCTAAGGTTCTTCTCACAATCAGACAAGGATGTGTTCTGGTCCATGCAGATGCAAAACAAAAGGTTCAATCTCCTCAGTTAACCAATAAGACATAAGGGGATTCCGCATGCACTCTTCTTCCTTACTAACCTACCTAACAGATATATTAATAAACGGAACTATCTATGTCTTGACAACCAGACCTGTTATGTCTATGCAGACTTCAGCGATCAACATAGATATCTCAAAAGAAACAGGACCCTTAACCCCAATTCACAAGAAAGATGTGCACAGAATAGTCTACAGTTCAAAATGTGTGACATGTATAATTATCCATAATTAGTAACTAGTTCACAGAAATGATGGAAAATTCGTTGCCAACCTCTTGAATGCGATCAAGGGCGCGGATATTATCCAATGTATCCAGTGATGGAGAGAGACCACCATGTAGGCAGAAGATCTGCAAAATGGAATTTTCAGCTTTTGTCAGGTATAGACAGAACAGAATCACAAGTTCATACCAATGTACTACAACATAACCAGAGAACAAACCTGGTTTTCTATAAGAGCCGTGAGAGGCAAATAATCAAACAAGTCTGTAAAGTACTTCCACACATTTGCATTTCCATACTTCCGCAAGCATTCATCATAGAAGCCATACCTGTAGCCAAACATTTGATGTAAAGAGCACCCTAGCACTTTGGGTGCGTTTGTATAGTTGCATTTCACAATGTAGGCCAATGCAACAAAACAGCTGAACCAATGTATGCCTCATGGCAAAAGCGTGTTGTATTGTTGTTTATTGTAAGTAAACTTCAGAGTTCTGTCTGCTTTATATACTGAAGTAATAATGGTTCCAGTAGTAAGCATGTGAAGCCATGACCCAAAACATCCTTTCCACGCATCGATACCTGATTAGTCCATTGAACATCCCACAGAGAAACTAGATTATGTCTATAATACGTGCTGAGACACTCGCCTTCCATAAAGAGGTCGACAAATTAAAATCACATAATTGTTAAATAAACTAACCACAATATTATGCAGTTGATTTGGTTGTTGAAACTGTGAATCAGAAATCTATATTGGGATTACTTTTTTCCAAAAATATCTAAATCCACTAGCAGAATAATTCAATTCACATTTTTTTTCAATCTAGATACTGGTTTGAAGATTAAGGACTGAGGCATGCAAACAGGGGCGTGGGTTGGAAGGATAGATAAGAATGTGTACAAGAGAGGTCCTTCACCTTATGTAGGGAATGTTGTCAAGGGTTTAAGCCTAGGTCTGATAAACATGCACTATAATATCCTACAGTTAGGAAACCAGACCCAGTGACCCGCAGCTGCAGGTTCGGAATTCTATATCCTGTCAGTTATCCACATCTGAATCTACAGGAATTCTATATCTGCAGTTAAGAAGCCGGTGTAGCCAACTTCCGTATCAGCTTATGACTTTCTGAAGCTGAAACTAGGTTATGGAGCTCATTAGACACCCTTCTACTGTAATAAAACCAATAAGATGCTCAAGAAAATAATACAAAAAATTGATTTGATTTCGAAGTAGTTAACATGATCACATATGTAGTCCAATTATTATGTCTGAATGTCTGATGCCCTTGAAGGCTTGAACACGGAAGTAATCTGTAGTTTATCTTAGATACGCATCGCTAATGAAAAATAAAGTAAACAACTTTAGGAACCTGAGTATTGCGCAGAAGTAATGATATGGCTGGGAAACAGAGAATGATTTCCCTAATTCACTTGACAGTAGAACTTTTAAGTTTTATAAGTCCATTGTAGAATTCATTAGTATGGACTCGGTGTCCAGGAAACCCATTTCGAACTTACTCTCTCCATTCCAAATTGTAAGATGATTTGACTTTTCTAGATACATAGTTTTTGCTATGCTCTTAGAGCATCTCCAAGAGTCTATCTAAAACTCACTCTCTATATCATCATTTGGAGAGTCACATGCATAAAAATCACTTTCTATATCTTTTCTCCAACAGCTTTTCTATATCTTGTGCGGACTCTAGAGAGCCATTCTCGCCTTCTATCCTCGGCTAGCGAGCAATCTGGAATAGAGGAAGGCTATATTTGGATAACCAATTAAAAAAGTTGTTGGAGGTTTTTTTTATCAAAATCTCTATTCCTAACAATTAGGAAGGATATAGAGAATCCCTTAGAGTTGCTCTTAGATATACACTATGTCTATATACATAGTAAAAACAATGGCCTTGTTCGGCTGGCTGGCTCCCAGCCAGCCAGCAGTGCTTTTCTCTCACACTAATTCAGCACCAGCCAGCAGTCACCAGCCAGCCAGCAGTATTTTTCTCTCACAACAAATCAGCACCAGCCACCAGCTACCAGCCAGCCGAACGAGGCCAATGTATCTAGAAAAGCCAGAGTGTCTAACAATTTGGAACGAAGGTGGTAATAATTTAAGGGAAAATCACTTAATAATGCCCTCATGTTTTCAGTGATTGCGATAAAAAAATCTTATACTGAAATTAGTAATTCTGTTACTGCTGTAGAGTTCAGCTAAAGGAATAGGAACTCACACTTGAGTTATTTGTCTGCTCTCATGATTTCCTCTCAATATTGTGATTCTGTCTCTATAACGTACTTTTAGAGCCACTAACAACGACACAGTCTCCACTGAGTAGTAGCCACGGTCTGCAGAAAAAACCCGAGTCAACTCAACTGTGGTATGGAAACAAATAAAACTATCAAAAGCAACAGAAAGTTTAGATATGAAGACAGGAAGCTTCCCTAGTACCTTGACAAGTTAACTGGAAAAGGTAGCATTTCCTGAAACACGTCTAATATAGCACAGCACTAGGACACAACACATCAAAAATTGCAAGAAAGTTTAATTGAATAGCGTCCTGTTTGTGTGTATGCCCATATGCTAGGTCCATAGAAATTGCACATGTAACAAGCATGTTTTGCAGACAAGGCTCTTACATGTAAAAACTTTTCAAGAATGCTTTACAATCAGTGTGAGCAATAGTGTATATTGTACAATCAGTAGAAAACCCACATCTATGCCATAAAATTAAAAAGGTTCATGATTTAAATTTCTTATACACAGTAAATAGAAACATTCAATAATAATTGCTAATCTGCAGAAGTTTTTTAAGTCACTTAACAGATACCAAATCGACTAATCCATCACATAATAACGCCCGAAAGAATTTTTTATGTATGAAGCAACAGTGAGGAAGCCAAAATCTGCTTGAACAATCCATTTAGCATCAATAACCCCATCTATTTATCCATAATCAGCTTGAGCAGCTCAGCTCCCAGGCACGATCTATTGAAATTAATACTCCTAACTAATAACAGTCTCCAGAGAACCAGATCGAACCGCCATGCAGATCAACAGATCGACTGGAACCAAGAACGAGTCGCGAGGGACTAGGATAGGCGGGAGGGACTGACCGACGTAGTCGCCCATAAAGAGGTAGTTGGTGTCGGGCGCGTCGCCGCCGATGCGGAAGAGCTCGATGAGGTCGTAGAACTGGCCGTGGATGTCGCCGCAGACAGTGACGGGGCAGCGCACGGGCTGCACGTTCCACTCCTCCATGAGGATCGCCTTGGCCTGCTCGCATAGCGCTTTCACCTCCGCCTCCGGCAGAAACTTACAATCCCGCAGCTGCGAGATCTGGCGGTCCAGATCCGCGTGCGACGGCATCGCCGCTGCCGCTGCCGCTCCGCTCTACCTCAAACCTCCCCTTCCCACCGCCTTACCTAGTTCCCTCCGCCGCCGCCGCCGCCCCAGCCGGCACAGCCGAGGAAGAGGAGGAGGAGGAGGAGCGCGGGACCCAGCAAGCCCGCCGGCGAGGAGGGGCGCCGGGGCGCGGGGGTGGACGGGATCGAAGAGGACGGAGGTGGGGGGCGAGGAGGTGCTAGTGCTTATGCCTCCATCTTCCCTCTCGCTTTGAGGTGTTTGTTCGTCGTGGATGGGGGAGCTTTTCTTTTTAATTTTTGTTTTCCTCGCTGTCTTGGTATTTGTTTTCGATTTGCCTTTCGGCTTTTTTTTTTTGTTTGGTTTGGGGCCGGTTTAGTTCCGAAAATTTTGGTAAAATGGTACTGTAGCGTTTTTCGTTGTTATTTGACAAATATTATCCAATCATGGTCTAATTAGGCTTAAAAGATTTGTCTCGTCCATTTCGTCTAAACTGTATAATTAGTTTTGTTTTTTATCTATATTTAATGTTTCATGCATGTGTCAAAGATTCGATATGACGGAAAATCTGAAAAATTTTGCAAAATTTTCTAGAAACTAAACTGGGCCTCGGTGATTTGGTCCTTGGTCAGAGTAGTTTTATGTGTTGTTTTTTTTTATGATAGAAAGGCAAGGCGGCGTACTTTCCAGGTGGAGGGACTAGAGAATGACAGGATGTTTCGTGGTGGGGATGTCTGTGGGTTCTTCATGATTGTTTGAGGGGTGTTTGGTTGGAAAAATTAAAGTTTAATAAATACTGTAGCATTTTTATCTTATTTGATAAAAAAAAATTAATCTTGGACTAATTAGGCTTAATAGATTCGTCTCGTAAATTACTCCTAATATATGCCGACATGCATGCAATTAGTTTACATTTAGTACTCCATGCATTTGATGAAACATTGATGTGATGGGAGTTAAACTTTAACATTCTCAGACCAAACGGGGCTGAATTTTGGACGAATCCATTTTGACCTACCTCCTATTTAGGGTTCCTAGTATTTTTGAATTTGAACCCTAACCTGAATTATTTTTTAAGAAAAAGTTGGGGCACTATTGATTTCCTGTAATAATGCATCCCTGAGTTCCATAGAACACCCTTGGCTACACCAAAATTACTTAATCAGCCACCTAGAAACTCAATGTGTCTTTATTTTTACTACCCACAACAGGCATATGTTTGGTTGGGCGACACTAGCAAGGTAAGATACCTGTATTTGTCAAAAAAAAAAGTAAGATACTACCTTCGTCCTCAAAAGAATATAATTCTAGCACAGTGTCATGTTTTAGTACTTCAAGTTTGACCAATTGTAGATAAAAAAAAAGTATCCATGTTTATGATACCAAATAAATATCATCAGATTAATTACGAAATATATTTTCATGAAAAATTAATTTAAAGACATAATTATGAATATTATTCACTACGAACTAGGTCAAACGTGCCAATTTTCGTGGCATGCAGCTCGTAGTAGTATTTTTTTCAAGACAGAGGTAGTACTTGTCTAATTTCATCACACAAAGGATGAAACGATTTCTAAGAGGGAATAAATCTCTCAGATGATGGGTATCTCTTGACACGCTTCAACTAGTGCACGATTGAGTCCACTATTGCCCCTTTGCCGCCCTCGCACACGCATTCAGGGTTATGCCGGACCCACCATTTTTGTTGCCATCTTCGGCCTTCTACGTGTTGTCGACCGTCACACTGGCACGCTTCTGGCTGATATGTCGTTAGAATACCCTCGAGTGTGCTGGTGAGTGGTGAATCTCACGGTCCCAACCATTGTCGTGTGGTGACTATGCTCACTTGGTTGAATCGTCCTACAATGGGTTCGATTCAGTGGCAGTGATTACTGATCTGATCGTGGGGTCAATGTGTGTGATTTCGGTTGCTTAAGCACCCAAGACACAAAAAGGGTTTGTCCTGGTTCGGGAGTCTAAGCCCTACATCTAGTAGTGGTGTTCTTCATGTTAGAATGCTCAAACGAGTTCTTACAATGGTGGAGAGAGTTATAGGGGAGCACTAAACTAGTGATCTATGGTTTTATATATCTCAGTTAGGTCGATCCCTTCTACAGGAGCTCATGCCCAACCTTATATACTTGGAGGGCACCATGTGTACAAAGTAGGGTGGTTCACTACCATATTCTAGGGGGTTCTGTCCTTACTCTTTAGTTTGGTGGTGGCGCCGAGCGCCACTCGTCAATGTTGTGCCTGACAGCCCTGAACCGTCCCTAGCATCCTCTGTTAGAGTCCAGAGTTGACCGTGAGAAGTCAAGTTCCTGTTGTGTCATGTCTGGATCTCTATCCCTCGTGGCGTCCGTCACACGCCAAGGACATGGCCACCTGCACGAAGAGGCTGACCAGCAAGTCCGAGCGCCTCCACGTAGTGGCCACACGTCCATCCTTGTCACAAATGTGTCATGCCCCGAGCATGATCTTGAGCTAGGAGTGGCTGACACAACCTCGCAAGGGCGAGGGAATAGAGACCTGATAGGGCATGGCACCCTGCGACTCTGCACTTGTGTTAGGTTCAGACCATCTATCTAATTTCGAAGGAATATTTCTCACATCGGTTGGGGTAGGAAGCCATCCGAGCAATGTGATAGTGTGTGCGGCCTCCCTTGATCGACTACTGCCTTCCAAGGTCGAGAGCCTCGCGGGCCAGGGCGAGCCCCCCGAATGTAGGATTATCTCCTTACCCTATTTGCCAGCGGCTAAGTCCTCTTTTGTAAAATGGGTTGTCTTAGGCCCATTAGGCATTATGTGGTAGTCCAGAGAGTGTGTGTGTGAGCATTCATGACGGGTGTCTCCCCCGAGACCTTGCTGATTAGGAGAATCAATTAGAGGGGTTAATCATACTACCATGGTGCTAATCTGTGGGCTTAGATAACCCCTTAGATAGGAACCCCTGTGTAACACCCCAGGTGTTGATCACCAATTAGGCAGTGGGTTTAAGCTCAAACACGACAAATTAAGTGGAGATGACAATGTCAAGGTCAACCTATGGAGATGAGCCTAACCTAAAGTGGATGTTGCATCATTGCTTTACATATATGTCCCTTTTCAAAGATATATGTTTGGGTGGTGTTATGGCAATATCTTCATGTGTCTCATATCACATTCTATCTATATTGATCCCTGGAAAAGTTTCATGAAGTTTGGAATCAAAAAGTCACATGAAATGATAAGTTATATGCTTGTTTGGATTATAACTGAAACATGCCTTACATCCCATGGGAACTCGTGTTTATGCAACATATAAATGCAACATGTGCAACAAACCTTTGCAACATGTGGAACAACCTAGGGAAACATGGGTAGCATGTATCTTGAAACAACCACATGAAACAACTATAGCATTTCACTGAATTCTATGTTTCAAGGCATATGAGGCCTACACTTTTGTGCAACCTATGCATGGTGTGTATGTTTGGCCTCTACAACACCTTAACTACACTTAGGACACTTAATGGAACAATGTTCATATTGATCATTTTGCCTAAATGTGTTTCTAAGTGATGGTTGACCATGTATAGACCCTAGAACCCTTTTTTTGACCATTTCAAAAGTGTGATCTAGAAGCTTTGCATGACTATGCACCCTTTAACAAAGTTGTAGGGAATTTAATAAGGAACAAACTTTATTTAAGAGTCAAGTCATGAAAATGTGTGGAACATGCTCAAACAGGGCTCACAAGTCAGTTTTAGGGCTGATTTCAGCACTTAGCCATTTTAAAGCCCCGATTTCAGTGTCTCCGACGTTGGCATCTCGCGTTCTCCAAATTTTGTTAAGTAACTTGAGTTGACCCAAAAATAGAAGTTGGAGTATATTCTTTGGAGAAGAGCAGAGGAAGAGATGGATGAAGTTCGACTCCATTTTGGTCATCGATTTTGGGTTTATTTAACCGCTGTCAACGTGTTGACAGTGTCAACTTTGGACTTGATTATCTACTAATCCATAACCTTAATGACTATGACCTCTTAATCAAAGTTGGAGAGTATTCTGTGGTGAACAAACTTCCTTTTTGGCCCATGTCCAGATTTCCACCCGAGCTGGCCCAAAACAACGTCTCAAACCGGCTGCTCCGTCGCGCGCCACGTATTCGGGGAAATGTCCCAACGAGTGACACGCGCCCTGGGCGTGGCAGCCATGCGAGCCGAGCATCCCCACCTCCATGGACGCGTGCCTTGCTGCCTTGCCGAGCGCTCTGTCACTTCAGAAGGGGAGAACCGAGTCCGTGCGCTCACTCTCCGCCCTCCTCCGCGCTCTCTCCCTCTCTGTTCGCGCTGAGCATGGCGGTGCCCCTCTGGCCGCCATTGCCGAGCTAGTCAAGCTCCAAGCCGCCACCGCGGTTCTTGGCCTCTGGCGTCCCTCTGCCCAAATTGGCCGCAGCACCACTTTCCCTTCTCGCGCCGCTCACAGTGTGTCCCGTTTCCAGCCGCGCCACCGCTGCGGAAGGTCGCCGCCATAGCCGGCCGTGCCGAGCTCCATGGCCACCGGCGTTCTTCCACCCACGAGCCTCCTTGTCCTCAACCACGCATAGCACCACCCTGCCCTCCTCGAACCGCCCCCGATGCGCCCTTTTTCTAGCCATGTTCGCCGCCGATTGGCTCCGCCGACGGAGCCGCCGTGAGCGCGCTGCCGGAGCTCGTGGGCCAGCCACCGCAGACCACCTCTGGCCTAGCTACGACTTCTCAAGGATGCGCGTGGGCCTCCTGCCGCTCCTCCACTGCCGCTCGTCGCCGGAGCGCCACCCCGGCCGGCCGGAGCCGCGGGCCGGCCTCCTCCTCTGTTTCCCGGCGAACGGAGGAGGAAGAAGGCCTCCTGTCTCTCTCTGTGAATGACAGGTGGACCCAACCGGGCATGCAGGTCCCGCATGTCAGCGTTATGAGAGGCACAGTTGGGGTACACGTCCGGGTGCGCCTAGCAGATCTGGGGTGAAGCAGTTAATTTCGTTTTTGAATTTCAGAATTTTGTTAAATCTTCTAAAATTCATATCTCCTGCTAGGCAATTCCAAAAATAGTAAATGGGGACTTTTTGGAAACCTTGAGAAGAGATCTATGCAGTAGAGTCATAAAATTCTATATGTTTGTAGATAATTTCTGATGTCTTTATTTAAGTTTTAAAAATGCTCTAAAAATGCCCTTAAACTTAACCAGAGCAAGATCTGGAGTTTTAGAACTCCAAAAATAGTGATTCTTGTTTTGTTAATTTGGTGATGACTTGTACTTGCTAGGAAAAATATTAAACATACTATTTGTTCACTGTTTTCTTAGGGTTTTGTAATGACCTTGATAAATAAGGAAATCTACATTATATTGCTTGTCATCTTTATATCTTGAGTTGTGTTGCTCCAAATGATGTGAAATTTTTATAGTAGGATTGTCATGCTATGTATGTACTGTGGTATAAATTTCATGGTCATTGCTTACTGTATGCTCAAGTTATTGATTTAACTTGTTTATAGCTTGATAAATAGCTTATAAATAATATATAAATGGTAAAATAGAAAATGTTGTTCCATTACCTTAGTATGATGTTTCTCTATCATATTGATTCATAATATGGCCTTGTGTTCACAGAAAATATTGAGTTTTAGGTTTAACTTGCTCTCACATGATTTATTGCCATAGCTATTTGTCTTTTTCATAGAGGTTGAGATACATGTTCAATTAGCTTGAAATTTGTACAGTAGACTTTTGAGAGTATTTGTAGACCCCTGTAATTTTGGTAGAATTTATTGAGTATCTTTATGATGTGGTCATAATTCCACCTAATGATCTAAATAAATTAAGAAAATATATTAAAAGAATTTATTTAGTAATTGACACTAGGTTTTCTGGTGTTCATTAGTCATGTATGAAATGTTGGTAAAGTTGGTTTTGTCTAATTATATGTTTGCAATATAAGTTAATAATTATTTCTTGCAAATGAGGTTCTGGACAGATCTGGGAACTTAGCAAAGTTCTTCATGATAATGTGCTTTGTTATGAAACTTATTTATACAAAAGTTGAAGATAATTTATATATCTAGCTGCTGTTAAGATTTGGTGGTATTTGGCCATGTGGTTTAGGAATTATAGCTGTTTAAAGTTGAGTTACAGAATTGCTTGCTCTCTGTATTGTTAGACCAGTTTCTGTGTTTGTATAAATTCGACATGTTAGACTTTGGAATCATGCTATGATAATTATAAATGAAATGTAGAGAATTCCATAAGCTTTCTATGATGTCTTCTTATAAGTCATTTGGATTTGTAGAACTTCGGATATGATTGATTTACCCAGCTATTGCATGTATGTCCAGAATTGTTGAAAATACATGATTGCTTGGTTACTTTGTTTGGGTATTGCTAAGTGTGATTCATGTCTTTGGTGATTAAGCTATTACACCTGAGACTTTGTAAATCTTATGTCATGCTTGGTATTGCTTTCTTTGCTATTTAAGCATGTTTGTTTGTGTAAGGTTACTTAAGTAATGTGATGTGCTTACGTGTCTTTACTATAACCTTATACTTGCCTTGATTAACGTGTGATGCATCATCTATTGCATTTCCTTATATTCATGCACTTGCATCTTGTATTTCATTTAGGTACGCTAGATGCACCACGTGAAGGACGTGTGGTGGAGCCAAACCCGAAGATGGAGTTGGTGGGTCTATCCCGAAGATAGAAGGACCGGACAAGTGATAGATTGGAAGATGCTCGCCAAGCGAACTCATCTGACATACTCTAACTTGAGTCGGATCCCAGGCAAGCCCCGGAGCATTATAAGCCTCCTATCTTCAAAGCAATTAATTCTATATATGTTATAAGTATTGTTGCATTAAGTGATAGGAGTTGGTTGGAAACCCTTGCTGCATTATATCATTCCTTGTCCAGATATATGAATCCTTGAATCCTACGTAGACTAGGATCGAGTAGATGCTTAGCCCTGCTTTAAGCGGTAGAAGTCAGGTGATTTCCTGTCACCTGCGAGATATAGGGATATTCATATATGGCACGGTTGGCTATATTTGCTATCGTGGAAAGGAACCATGTGTTAATAAAATGAAATGAGACCGGGCGGGATGATGATAGTGAAGCGACAAGGCATGGAGGTCTTGGGTGTGGATCTATCCCCGTCTGAGTCGTTTAAGGACCGATTCGCTGTACGTCCTTGAGTCATGTTGAACGCAGTCTAACACTTAGTTGGCCGGATAAGTCGTTCCGACCGCGAATCCGAGTAATACAGTTCAGGCGGGGAATCGAATGGTAGGTTGCTTCTTGGAGGAGAGAAAGGATGTGCTTGGGGACATTGGCGTGAGACCAAGGGGGGGTTAGAGTCTCTATCACCTGGCAGAGTGTCGCCATTGGGGTCGCGACATCATTCGGACCCGTGGCTCCTGAACTGTACCAAAGGTGACCTGAGCAGCCCTCGCCAGGCGTGACTCGGTGAGTGTTAGAAATACCCCTCCAGCTGGATAGGAATTCGATTCGAATCGCCGTCGCTCCCGGTTAGTGAGCACTTGACTTGAGCAGCGGCAACGTAGATTCCATTAAATTGAACGGATGGTTAATTGGATCACGATGGAAAGGTTGCCTCAATTTATACTTGCTATGGTTAATATTGTTTGCTCCTAATAAAGTGAGTGCTCTAGTACAGGTTCTAATATAGATGATAGGTGAATGATAATTAACTTGATACTTAAGCATTAATGATTAATCATCTATATTAAGCTTTTATGCAAAATGTTGTCAAGCTAGCCCCACTTTATATCAGCCTTCCATGATCCTTGGTGTCACCTTATTTCTGGTTTCTGACGGGTAAGTCTAGCTGAGTACTTTGTCGTACTCAGGGTTTTATCCCCACTTGTTGCAGGTTGTGATGTATCATAGCGGCTGTAAGAGTTGGTTGGCTCCTGCCATAGAGGCGGAGTGTGATCACGGGCATGATCCTTCTGAGTTATCTTCTCTCTAATGCTTTTGTTGGAAGTCGACCTTCGTACTGGCATGTATTTGAAATAAGGGTGTTGTTAGTTTCAAATTACTTTGCTTCCGCTACTTTTGAACTTAAGTTGTAATAACTATGTTGAACTCCGATGTATATTGAATTACTTGTGAAATAGTTATAACATGTGACTTGTTATGTTGAATCACTATGATCTTGGCTTGTATGTTGGTTGGTTTGAAATCCCTCATGGTTTCATTGGACTACCGGAGTTATATGGGCTCAAGTGCGAGAATTTGATCATTTCGGTGATTGTTTTTATACTTGTGCTCTTATAATTTGGACGGTTCTGTTACACCCTGATCCCCTCGTGGCCTCCCGAGCCATATCTGAGATGACGACAAGGGGATCTTATCTTTTCTCAACCGTTCGCCCGGGAAAGGTGGGCCCCATCTTGGGTTTGGTTGTTCGTCTAAGGACATCAGGAGCGCCGTCACAGTTTATGGGATGGGTAACGTCCTCGATGAATTGAACCTAGTCAAGCATGAGCGAAGGCCCGGTCTATCCCTCGAAGGCTTTGAGCCTGCATGAGGCGCCCACTTACCCAGCCTGTAGTGGGTCAAACGTCTTGGCTCGGTGCTAGCACTTCGCTTGATGTTCCACCCCCTGTCGAAGGGTTCAATAGCGGGCACCATTGGCTCAGGCTACACGTTGCAACGCCCGGAGCATTCCGCATGGCTAGGCTAAAAACTGATGGTGGGTCTGTCACGCCATACCCATTGCCCTCTCATTCCCTTGGTCTAGAGGTGGCCACGTGCCGTCAACCGGCTAGCCTTCGAACCTTTGGTGTCGTGGGCTAGAGGAGCCTTCAGGTCCATCGTGGGCTCTTTGTTAGAGAGGTAATTTTGGGAAAAAAAATTGTTCAGATTGCATGAAACTGAGTGGATCATCGGTTTCATAAAAATTAGCTGGTTCAACCAATTTTTAGCTATCTGATTGCATGAACAATATTTTAAATGAGCCAAACTATTGTTGTATTTGGTTCGGTCTTTTATCGGTATGACCACCGTTCTGGTCTAATAACTATGCTAGTTGGGCCCTATTCAAACCCCTAAAGTAGGAATACCTCAAATTACCCCCTCCGACTCTTATTCTTGTGGGCTCTCCCTCGCCCCAAGTGCCCCCTCCCCACTGAGCCTATCCACATTAAGTGGCTCCTTGCCATGGCGCCCCTCCTTGCCAAGCCTGTCATCGCCGAGTCTCTTTTTTTTCGAGCCCATCCTCGTACAATGATGGTAGATGGGAGAAAAGACAAAAAGAACACACATCCAATTGTCATAAAAGGAATTTGAAATTGAGTCTGATGCTGTGCTGGAGCTAGAACAGAAATTTGAGAGTTAAAAAAAAGAAAGGCTTTCTATGGCTATATTTGGTTTAACTTCTCGAAAGTGCTTCTGCTACCAAAAAGCAAATACCAACCAATAGGTAAAACTAGAAGCTGTTTTTACAAAAACAACTATTTTTTGTAGTATAATTTTCGCAACTCTTGGCTTTTAGTCATTTCAAATGAGTAAGATAAAGAGACATTTTACAAGTGTTTTAAGACTGACAAAGGGAGGATAAAATTTGCAGTTGTTTTAGAATCTGTTTGTATTCATTAGTACTAAAAATAGCTAACTAATACCTACTACCTACTATTTTTTATTAGTGGGCTGTTTGGATTTACTTGCTAATCGGTGGTTAGGAGCTAAAGGTGTATATGAACTATTAGCACCTATTAACAACACCAAACCTGCTAATGAAATTAATAGTTAGCAACCTTCTAGCTAATAATTAGCATGGTTATTAGTAGATCCGTTTAGATCCACTATTACTAATTTTAGCTGCTAATTTTTAGTGCTAATGGTTCGTAACTTACAATTTTTTGGCTGCATAAATATAGATCACATAACTTTTTTTTTGTTATAGTAACAGTAGCTTTTTCGTAACACATATTGGAACCAAACAGACTCTCTGGAGACCTTGCTATGCTGAAGATGAGAAGGTCGGCAACAGAACCATTAACGGTTGTGACACATATTTGGGGCCTGTTTGGCAGGGCTCTGGCTCATTCGAAAACAGTTCCGGCTTGGCTCCCCTGCAGAAATGGCTTCTCCGAAGGAGCTAAAGCCCTTCTGAAAAAACGTTTGGCAAAACGGCTCCTCCTCTTCTTCTGGAATTGATGAAAGATAAAAATGTCCAAAGTGCCCCTACTTATTATTTGACTTAGCTGTACGAAATCTTGCATCATTTAATTATAATATTGGCTATAATTTATGTTTTGAGCAAAGGCAAATCATATTTAAAATAATTTCTAATGAAGAAACGAGGAAGGCACCCCTTTGGGCGCCCATGCGACCTGCACCCCACCGCCGGTCTTCCCTTCGAAGGAACTAACCGCTCGCATCTTCTCGTAAAAAAAATATTGCAGTGGCGCCGCCGCTCTCGGCTCCGCTTGCTCAGGCCGCTGCTGCCGACAGCAGGCTCGCACCCAGTGCCTGTGCCGCCGCTCTCCTACGCCGTGCTTGCTCTCTCCCATGCCGCCGCCGCCGCCGCCGCTCTCACACGGCGCTTGCTCGTGCCGCCGCTCGCCGTACAGCGCCGCCGAAGCCTCCTGCCGTCCTGCGTAGCCGAGCAAGACAAGGAAGTGTCAACGTCTTTGCATTCTAAACAGCAGGAGGAGCCGCGCGGGGCTACGTTTCTTGGCTCCTCCTCGTGCTATACGAAACGGCTCCGGCTCCCAAAGTGCTAGCCGTTCTGTGACGAGGTGTTTGGTGGAGCTCCTGCAAGAGCCGGAGCCCTTGCAGGAGCCCTGCCAAATAGGGGCTTGTTGTCATTTGACCTTCAGCTTGCTTCGCGACTTGACGGGCGACGCGCGCAGGCGCAGACCAGAGCGGCAGAGCCCCTTAAACCCCTCTCGCTGCACACCGCCACGCAGCGCTCCGCTCCCGTCCCATCCCCTCTCTTCCCCGATGGACGCGCCGACGAAGCGGCGGAACCAGCCCGGCGGCGCGCACCCTACACGCCGTAAGGTCGTGGAGGAGCCCTTCCACCCCGCACCCCCAACACCTGCCGCGGCGGCGGCGTCCCCGTCCCGCCTCGTCGGCGCCATCGTCGAGAAGGGCTTCTCTGCCGCCGCGCCCTCCTCCGCGCCCCGCCCCTCCGTCCTCCCCTTCCCCGTCGCCCGCCACCGCTCCCACGGCCCCGTAAGCCGCCGCCGCCCTCCCAAACCCTAGGCCCCTAACCCCCTAACCTCGATTTGCTTCGTTGCTTTTTGATTGTATACTCCCCGCTGACCAACTACTTCTTCCCGTTCCGCAGCACTGGGGTCCCGCGGCGAAGGACGGCCCCAAAGATGGGGCTGCGGACGACGACGACGAGATGGACATGGACGAGACAGATTATCATCCTGTGGCAGCTGCAGCTGGTCCTGTGAGGAGGAAGGAGAAGAAGGGTATGGATTTTAGCCGGTGGCGTGACTTTGTTGGCGATGCTCCTCCCAATCGGAGGCAGGGGAAGCCAGTGCAGGCCAAGAAACAGAGCGATCAGAGAATTGATGCTGGGGCTGTGACTTCAAAGGTAGGTGGTGTGGCAGCTACAGGGAGAGGATTGGAGGGAGGTGCTATGCAGCTTGATAGTGGAGAATTGGAGGGAGGTGCTATGCGGCTTGACAGTGGAAATGCTAGGGAAGCACCAGGTGCCGTGCTTTCGGTTTCTGATGTGGTGTCCAAGAAGTCAACGAGTCATGCTGAATCGAGAGATGAATTGGTGAAGGCAGGTGAGGTTAGGAATTCGACATCACAAGCAGAGAGTATGGACCTGGATGGCAGGGAGTCATCGATGGAAGCAGAGATCAGTGCAGAGAACATGGCTAGGTTGGCTGGGATGTCTGCAGGGGAGATTGCAGAGGCCCAAGCAGATATTGTAAATAAGCTGAACCCTGCATTGGTGGAGATGCTGAGGCGGCGGGGAAGGGAGAAATCTGGAGGTGCCAAAGATGTGGGTAAGGACAAGGGTCTGGAAAACTCAGGGCCGCAGAAGACCAAAAGTGCTACACCAGGGGATTGGTTGACTGCTGGTGAACATAGTGGGCACTCTTGGAAGGCGTGGAGTGAGAGAGTGGAGCAGATCAGGTCTTGTAGGTTCACATTAGATGGAGACATATTGGGGTTCCAATCTTCTCACGAGCAACAAGATGGTATATCACATGGTTTTGCTCATCTGAGCTACATTTGCTTCTGTTGATGACTTGATGTGGTATCCTTTAGATGACAACCTATATCTCCCACTTTCAGGCAAGAAGATGCATTCAGAAAGTGTTGCTGAGCGTGATTTCCTTAGAACAGAAGGAGATCCTGCAGCTGTTGGGTACACAATCAAGGAGGCAGTGGCACTTACCAGGAGCATGGTTTGTTTTTTATACACCCTCTGTTTCTAATATTATTTGTCCATTTACTTGGGAGGTTTTTTTTTATTTTTTTCCTGTATAATACGAAGGAGAGCTGCCTATCATTGCATTAAGAAGAAAACCCAGAATACAATGCGCACACAACACATGCCACACCCCACACACCAGTCACTCTTCGTTAGAATCGCTTCAGTTACATCAAAAACATGAGCCGACCTGAACACTATCTAGCCAACTACCTGGCGACACCTCCAGATGTGATAACCCCTTAGTGCCAGCAAGGCGCCAAAGATGGGCCTCAAGGATATTTCTAATCACAAGCTGAATGCTGAGATTGGCTCCATTAAACACACAGACACAGTCATTATGATGTTTCCACAGCATCCAAGCACTTTGGACAACTAGCGAGTTCAAATCTTTCTTGACTTTCTCCACTGCATCCAACCATTTACTTGGGAAGGGTTATTCCAAAAATGTCTTCTCAATAAGAAAATTAAAAGTGTGATTGTTACGATAATTTCCACTCTCTATCCTAGTGATGTGAAATAGGCTCAGGATTTCCAGCATGGAATAAAATATGTATTACTTCTTGAGTTCTTGTGGCCTTTGTATTATGCACTATTTTGTGGGGTACATATTTTACTTATATTTTTTTTCAAGGATTGGTTATTTTTTTCATTTCTCGATTTGTGGATCGCAAGGGATATACGTTGTTCAGGTGAAAAAAGGCCTTTAATTCTTAATTTGTATCATGTATATGCCATGCTTATGTTGCAGTATGACGTCTAAAGGTTTGTTAGCCTGTGTGTCCCTGCATGTGTCCAGGTTCATTGTGTCTAGCAGATTTTCAGATAGTCCCTTTATGTGTCTCCCTGTTTCTCGTCTCTTTTGGGTTTCATCTCTAGCCTACCCCAACTTGCTTGGGACAAAAGGCTATGTTGTTGTTGTTGTTGTTTGTAGTCAAGGAGAATAATAGACAATCATAGGAGTTATGACTGCAGTAATTAGGTGGATATCATGGGCAGGCGTATGAGCTATAAATATGAAAAATTGGTGAGAGAGAGAGAGGGAGTGATTTCCTGTATATATGATAAAATGGTGAGAGAGAGAGGGGGAGTGATTTCCTAGTGTGTGTTTGTGATAAAACACTGAGAGTCTGAGATTGGAGTGATTTCCTAGTGTCTGTGATAATCATTGAAGATAGAGGGAGTGACTTCCTAGTGTGTGTTTGTAATGAACACTGAGAAAGGAGGGAGTGATTTCTGTCAAGTTGTTAGGTGAGGCAATTAGTTTTTTTCACAAATTTGGTTTGTGTAGAGCATTAGCTATTGAACTGGTTATCTGTCAAGTTCAATGTTCTAGTCTATTTTATACTTCTTGTGTCAACATAGGAGTGCCATGGCGAGCGTAGTAAATAGTAATCGTCATTGCCTCAGGTTTGAAAGAATGCATTTGGGCAAAATTAGCTCCTGGACACTCTTGGAACCTGGCTTTTGCCACAGACCACTAAAAAAAGATGGCTTTGCTAGAAGCCATTACAAATATGATGTGATTTGCTACAAGACACTACAGCCCTTATATAATGATATTTCACAACCAAACATGTCATATAACACATAATATATGGACAAGTTTGCCCCTGCCCTTCCATTCACCAATAGAAGTGTACGTTTCAGCTACATAATTTACTGTGCACGTCATGTTTCAGCAAAATAATACAAAAGGCACAATAAACAGGTTTAGCCACAACAGGCTATCAAGTACACTACTAAATCACACATTACAAGGTCATTATTTCTTCTTGGACCTGACGACCTTCAACTTCTTCGCTTTTCCCTTCTCATGGACAACTGGAGATAATGCTGGAGATGCAACAGACTCTATAGTGTCTTCAAGTTCCAATTCCAATATCCTATCCTTGACCCAGTGATTTGTTGCCATTTTGGTCTTCTCGACTTTTTCGGTGCTTTGACAAGTGTGTTCGTGAGGTATCTTTTTTATCTGCGTCAAATGGAAACAAAATCAGAATTGCTTCGGTATTACTGTCCCCCTGCAACACACAAGGCATGCACTGCTGCCGCCCAACATCATCCATGAAATCAGATTTGTCATTTCTCATCACACGTACTTGCACTGAGAGCCTTCTTATGTCCCAGTACATATCAATTGTATGAAGCAGTTCATGGTCAGATGTAATTTCTTCATAGCTATGACTCAGAATCTCAGATTGTCCTAGGTGACACGCAACTTGTGCATAGCACCTAGCTTAATTTCTGTACTAATACCACCTAACAAATCATTCCATCGGGAAAATAGCAGAAGACTTACCCATCGGGAACCCATGAAAAATCAGCATGGTCCTGCGAGAAAATCTCGCTGAAGAATTGTGGAGGCCCCACCTGTGGGATTCCCCCGCCGGGAGGAACCGCAGCTCCGCTTGGATGTGCCATCGGGGGAACCTCTGCAGCCAGCACCGGTCTTTGCCGCTGACGCCGCTGGGAGGAAGCGCCGCGCCACCAGGAAGTAAGATCGCTGCCGTGGGAGGGGAGGGGACCAGCTGCCGCCTGGAACAGACCTCCCATGCGGCCGTGTGGTGAAAGAACGATAGCCGATCTGTTCTTTCGTGAGGGATTAAAGGGGCAAGGGCAAAATTGTCAATTCCCATGGCTATGGATTAAAACTGAATATAATAATAGACAGTGTCTCCCAGCGAATTTGCATCTATTTACGGTGTCTTCTGGCAAAGCCAAATATTTTTGGTGGTCTATAGCAAAAGACACATTCCAAGAGTGTCTCTGAGCAAATTTTGCCATGCATTTTTTACATCATTTGTTAAAATATATTTTTTTATTTTTAAAAGTTGCAACATCAAGACATGTGATATAAGTCAGCTTCCTCAAATTGTAGGTTCCGGGGCAGCGTGTGCTTGCACTGCAACTTCTTGCTTCTATTCTGAATAGGGCATTGCAGAACCTTCATAAGATTGATCTAATGGATAATGTTAAAGGAATGAATTCTAATGAAAATTTCGATGACTGGCAAGCAATTTGGTCCTATGCCCTTGGGCCTGAACCAGAGTTGGTACTCTCCCTAAGGTAAAAATACCTTTCTTAAATACCCCCTTTGTTATCAATGCAGACCCATTTTCTTGGGAGTTAGCTTCACAATTTTATCTTCTGAGGAAAAGAGTGGAGCTATTGCATGGCTTCTACTCTTTACCCCTATCTATTGCTGGCACTGGCATGCTATCTACTGAGTGTTTGTGCTATGTGACCTTGCGATCTAAACGTTATTCCTTATTTATTGGATTTAGTGCTTCCTTGTTACATGCACAGAGTAATATTATGCATTCAGATTTACGATGCGTATAAATGAAGAGAACCATAAATGGAATATTTGAATAGTTTGATCAGTAGTAAACATGTAAAAACAATCATGGACCTCTCATATATGTGTTGTCCCTTAGCTTTGTATTTTAAAGGTAGCATGTGTGTCGGTGTTTGTGTGTGCATCCACCTTGTTATCTAAAATACATGGTTGCATTCTTTTTGTTTGACCCAAAGGTGACTATTTGGATTTGGGACCTAGTGATGCCAGTTTCTTTTCTTTCCTGTTTTCTACTTTGCACTTTCTGTTACTAACTGAAGCATTTGCAGGATGGCTTTGGATGATAACCATGATTCTGTAGTTCTGAGTTGTGCTAGAGTAGTTAATGTCATGCTGAGCTGTGAGTTCAATGAATCCTATTTTGAATTTTCAGAGGTAACTTTGCCTTTTTTGGGAGGGTCTACTCTATTTTTTGTTGCTAGTTTGAGCCTCATTTTGTCGTTGTTATACTTGCAGAAAGTAGGTAATGGAAAAGATATCTGCACAGCTCCTGTGTTTCGTAGCAAACCTGACCTAGATGGAGGCTTTCTTGAAGGTGGGTTTTGGAAATACAACACAAAACCATCAAATATACTCCCACATTATGGTGACAATGATGAGGACGAAGCTGATGACAAGCATACAATTCAGGATGATGTTGTTGTGTCTGGCCAAGATGTTGCTGCTGGTTTTGTTAGGATGGGGATACTTCCACGAATCTGTTTTCTGTTGGAGGTCAGTTTTTGCCCTTTTATTCTTATTTGATTTGTTGTCGTTTCTTTGAAAATACCACCCCACCAACGTGGCACTGACAAGTAAGGATCAATTCAGGTTTATTGAATGATATCAGAGGCTGTTTGAAAGTTCGACTGATTTATCATGTCCAATGCTGTTATTGGACCACCTGGTCCTTACCAGCAAATATCATTTGCTTTGGTCACACCATGTCAATATCTGTTGCTAGTGAAAGTGTAATAATATAATTATGATTAGCTTCTGAATTTTTAGCACTAACCTTGGAAATTGGGATTCCTTGGAACATATTGTGGTGCTAGGTGTCCTATAATCATGACTCACTATCAATTACTCACTCAAGTAGAGCTTTTGTGTTGTTGCTTTTCTCATCCTGTGGGGCTAGTATCTAGGACATTTCTATTCCTCTTAATTTATGCTTGGAGTTCCTGCCATTTTTTCTTAATAATTGCCATAAAATTTTAATTGGACGTGCCTATTAGTTTATCATATCTTTTATCCAATATCTGCCTATAATTTTGAATGTATCCCCTGGCTTCTGTGCTGTTCCTTTGAACTCGGTCATGATACTTGTTCCACCAGGTATAGTGCATGTGCATTGCACTTTTACATTTTTAGTGAGCCCTGTATCAGCTAATGCCTAGTTGACTCATTTATTTTTTTGCTAATAATTTTGTTCTTTTCTTTCAAAAAGTGATTGTAATCATTAAGGGTGTTAAACTGAACCTTTTTTTTTTCCATTGTTTCAGATGGACCCATCTCCTGCTTTAGAAGATTATCTTGTATCGGTTATTGTAGCACTAGCCAGGCACTCCCCACATTCTGCTGATGCAATCTTGAATTGCCCAAGACTTATTCAAAGTGTTACTAAACTGTTGATAAATCAAGGATCAATGGAAATTCGCTCCTCACAAATCAAAGGGGTTACTCTCTTGAAGGTAATTTTTTGGTTCTTTTGACACCCTGTGTTATAGAGTTATCGTGATAGATAGTTGGCATCATCGATTGACATATTGCACGCATGTTGATGGCTTGATGCTGAATAATTCCTGTAGGTGCAGATTATTATTAGACAGGTGCTTCTCTTGGTCGTCCTTGCGTACTTTACTGACCGGGAGATGTGTTATAATATTCCCAGTAATGTGTGGCACTTGTCTGAATTATTAGTTGAGCTCAAATGATTTTCTTTGTATGCAAGGGCATTAATAGTTCACATCGATTGCCATATGCTATAGATGTTTCATGAATTGGTTCCTTTCTGTTGGAGTATGTGTTTAGGCCCATGAGGCTAAGGCCCATGTGGCCCATGTATGGAAACTATATAGCTACCCTTCTAGGGTTAGCCAAGTAATGGAAAATAATTCCCCAAAACATGGTATCTACAGCCTAGGTCTTTCCTTCTCTTCCCTGCCCGCCGCACCTGCCTGGCCAGGCCGCCGCCGGCCTCTGGGGCGCCGCCGCCGGCGTTTGCCCCCATGGATGGCCGTCCTCCACCTCCTCCCACCCTCTACTCCTACTTCCCCACCCGCTCTCCTCCTTCCTGGGCGCAGGTGCTCTCTGGAGGGGCTCCTCCCGCCGGCGCGCCGCCCGTCGGGGCTACACCCGCCGCTGGCCTGACCGGCCGTGGCCTTCCAGCTCAGGCCGCACCACTGATGGGGGGCCTCCCTGGCGCCCCTCTCTCCCTCCTTCCCACCCGTCCACCACCCCCAGCTCCTTCTCCCGCCCTCTTCTTCACCGATCCGTCCGCCCAGGCTGCTGCTGCCGCCCTGGGCTTCTTCCCTGCCGCCCCTGCCTCCATGGCGCTGCTCCCTGGCGCCTCCCTCCCTGCCGCCCCTGCCTCCATGGCGCCGCTCCCTGGAGCGGGCCTGCAGGGTGCTGGCCTGGAGGGCGCAGGTCCCAGTGCCGGCCGCCCCCTTCCTCTCCCTGCCGCAGCGCTGTCCAACCCACAGCCACAGCTGCGCCAGCCCATCCCTCCTCCTACAGCCGCCCCTGGGATGCCCGCACCTGCCCAGGTTCTCTCCTCCGCGGCGGTTGAGGACCCGGGTGCTACTGACGGGGCCGATGGTGACCCTCAGCCCCAACTCCCGGCTACTGATGGTGCCCAACCTGCTGTCCAGCAGCCCCACATCCACCTTCCCGGCGCCGGGCTGGACACCGGCACCCTCTCTACTGCCGGTGCTCAGGCCTTCCCGGCCCCGCCACCTCTCCTTTCCCAGATCTACGCCGGCCGGGACGCTTCGTCCCTCGCCGCTGCCCTCGCCGCCGCACGTGCCTCTGCCGCGGAGGGGCAGGCTCGTGTGCGGGCTGCCGCCCTCGTGTGGGAGCACGAGCGAGAAGCGGCCGATGCCCTGGCTCGCCAGATCGCCGAGGCGGAGCGGCTCCTCACCTCCCCCGTCGGCCAGGACGTTGGAGCCCACTCCTCTGCCTCGCCGGGTCGCCGCGTGTCTCACACCGCCGTCCTCTGGCACGACCCGGCCGACCCGCTCGTGGCTCAGCTGCACTACCAGGCGGGGGGGGGTCCAGAACATTCGCCTGCTCGTTCCGGTCGTCCTCGAGCCGGAGTCGCCCTCGTACGCCCGCTGGCGGGACCTGGTCCTCCTCACCCTTCGCCGCTACGCCCTCGACGACCACGTCCTCGTCGACACCCTGGTCGCCGTCCAGACGCCGTCGTGGCTTCGTCTCGACAGCATCGTTCTCTCCTGGATTCTGGGAACGATCTCCCTGGACCTTCACGACCTCGTCCGCACCTCTCCTGACGCGCGCCGGGCATGGCTGGCCCTTGAAGGTCAGTTTCTGGGCAACGCTGAGGCCCGGGCTCTGCGCCTCGATGCGAGCTTCCGCACTTTCGTCCAGGGTGACCTCTCCGTCGGTGAGTTCTGCCGACGGATGAAGTCCATGGCTGACTCCCTGGGGGACCTCGGGTGGCCTGTGGAGGATCGCATCTTGGTCCTCAACGTCCTCCGGGGGCTCAGTGACCGCTACGCCCACCTCAGGACGTGGATCACCCGCCAGAGGCCCTTTCCCACCTTCCTGGAGGTCCGTGACGATCTTGTCATGGAGGAGCTCACACAGGGCCTCCAGCCGGGCTCCACTGCTTCCCCGGGGGCCTCCTCGACGGCTCTGGCTGCTACTCCGCCGCGCCAGTCTGCTCCACGGACGGCTGCTCCACCACCGTCGTCTCTCCTGGGTCCCCCTCCCTCCGGGCCGAGTGGGGGGGGTCGTGGTGGTCGTCGTCGCCGCGGTGGGGGTCGCGGCGGAGGCCGGGGTGCACCTACCCAGGCCCCGGTACCCGGTGGACCACAGGGGGGGCACCATGGCCCTCTTTCCAGAACCCGTGGTCTGGGCGCATCTCCATGTGGCCCTACCACGCCACCGGGACCGACTCGCGTCCACCGGTGGCCATGCTCACCGGAGCACCTCCCGGCGTCTTCCCTGCTACGCCGCCTACTACGCCGTGGGTTCCTCCCTCCGGACCTTCCGGGGCTCCACCGGGGGTTGCGGGCTGGGATCAGGCGGCCCTGGCTCGCTCGTTCGGCACCATGGGCCTGACACCTCCGGTCGGACCCGAGTGGATCGCCGATTCGGGGGCCACCTACCACACCACTCCTGACCCCGGTATACTTTCGTCGGTTCACTCTCCCTCTTCATCTCTTCCTTCGTCCATTATGGTCGCAAATGGTTCTTGTATTCCTGTCTCCTCTGTGGGTACCGCCGGTGCTCATGGCTCCTTTCGTCTTCCTGATGTTCTTGTTGCTCCTTCCATGGTTCATAATCTTCTTTCTATTCGACGTTTTACAGCTGACAACTCTTGTTCTGTGGAATTTGACTCTTCTGGTCTTACTGTGAAGGATTTGGCTTCCCGGCGTCCTCTGCTCCGATGTGACAGCACCGGGCCCCTTTACACTCTTCGCTTTCCGGCGGCTCCTTCTTCTTCTTCGCCGTCCGTTTTGTCAGCTGCCTTCGTCGCTTCTGCTTCCTCTACTACCTGGCACCGGCGACTCGGCCATCCTGGACGTGATGCCCTGATACAGCTCAGTCGTAGCTCTGGTCTTCCTTGTACTCGAGCTCATGATGAGCAACTGTGTCATGCGTGCCAATTGGGCCGACATGTTCGTCTTCCTTTTTCTAGTTCTTCTTCTCATGCGGCCCGCATTTTTGATCTTGTACATTGCGACCTATGGACATCTCCTGTTATCAGTATTTCTGGTTATAAGTACTATCTTGTGGTTGTTGATGATTTTTCGCATTATTCGTGGACTTTTCCTCTTCGTGCGAAGTCTGATACGTTTACCACGCTCCTCCACTTCTTTACTTGGGTGTCTACTCAGTTCGGTCTCACCATCAAGGCCGTCCAGTGTGACAATGGTCGCGAGTTTGATAACTCCACCGCCCGAGATTTCTTCCTCTCTCACGGTGTTCAGCTACGCATGTCTTGCCCATACACCTCCTCGCAGAATGGCAAGGCCGAGCGGATGATTCGCACCACAAACGACACCGTGCGCACTCTCCTGTTTCAGGCTTCTCTTCCTGCTCGCTTCTGGGCTGAGGGCCTGCACACCTCCACCTACCTTCTTAACCGCCTTCCTTCCGCTGCCTGTCCTGCTCCCACTCCTCACCACGCCCTCTTCAGTACCCCGCCTCGGTATGATCACCTTCGCGTGTTTGGGTGTGCTTGTTACCCCAACACTGCTGCCACTTCTTCTCACAAGCTGGACCCTCGCTCCACGCTCTGTGTCTTCCTCGGGTACTCCCCTGATCACAAGGGGTACCGGTGCTTTGACCTTACCTCCCGACGTGTTCTCATCTCTCGCCATGTGGTGTTCGATGAGTCCGTCTTTCCTTTTTCCAGCACCACTACACCTCCGGTACCTGACCCACCCTCCCTGTTTCCCACTGACCCGGTGGTCCAGCCACCTTTTTCGTGGCCTCCTGCAGGTACCGCTTCGCTACGCGCCGGGCCGACCCCCGGTCCCGGCTCCCCAGCGGGTCCGGGTCCCTCGTCCTCGGGCGCGGCCCCGCCTTCTCCAGTTGGTGCAGCCCTGGGGCCTTCGTCCCCCGCTTCTGCCCCGGGGGGGTCGTGTCGGTCGCCGACGCCGGACCCCGTCTCGGCACCTGCCCCGGCGGCTCCGTCGAGGTTTGCCGCGCCGGTACGGGTATACCAGCGCAGGCCGCGGCCACCGCCGCTCGTGGTTCCGGTCCCTTCTCCGCCGGGAACACCGACACCACCGCCACTGTCTCCGCCGGCCCGTGGTGTCCCGCCGGTCTACCACCCGCCGCTTCTTCACCGACACCCGCGGCATGTTCACCCGATGGTGACACGGCACGGGGCTGGCACCCTGCCGCCTCGTGCCCTCGAGGCTTCGACCGGCGACGCGGTGGTCTCTCCGGTACCCTCCTCCGTCCGCGACGCCCTGTTGGACCCTCACTGGCGCCGCGCGATGGAAGAGGAGTACGCCGCGCTACTCGCCAACCAGACGTGGGAGTTGGTGCCCCGACCGCCGGGCGCCAATGTCGTCACCGGCAAGTGGATTTGGACTCACAAGCGCCGAGCGGACGGCTCTCTCGAGCGCTACAAGGCTCGGTGGGTCCTCCGGGGTTTCACTCAGCGCCCCGGCGTCGACTACGATGAGACTTTCAGCCCGGTGGTCAAGCCGGCCACTGTCCGTACCGTGCTATCGCTGGCGCTTGCTCGGTCTTGGCCCGTCCACCAGCTGGACGTCAAGAACGCCTTCCTCCACGGCCTTCTCACCGAGACGGTGTACTGCAGTCAGCCGGCGGGGTTCGTCGACACCACCCGTCCTGACATGGTCTGCCGGCTCAACAGGTCCCTCTACGGCCTCAAGCAGGCACCTCGGGCGTGGAACCACCGGTTCGCCGCTTTCTTGCTGACCCTGGGGTTCGTGGAGGCCAAGTCTGATACGTCCCTGTTCGTCTACCACCATGGAGCTGACACTGCATACTTGCTTCTCTATGTTGATGACATTGTCCTCACCGCCTCCAGTGAGCCACTTCTCCGCCGGATCATCGCCGCTCTCCAGCAGGAGTTCGCGATGAAGGACCTGGGTGAGCTCCACCACTTCCTTGGTGTCACTGTTGAGCACCGTCCTACCGGGCTCCTACTTCACCAGCGACAGTACACTCGGGACATCCTGGAGCGGGCTGGGATGACTGACTGCAACCCCTGCTCCACTCCGGTCGACACTCAGGGCAAGCTGTCCGAGGCTGAGGGACCACCGGTGGCCGATCCCACTGCGTACCGGAGTCTCGCCGGGGCCCTTCAGTACCTCACCTTCACCAGGCCGGACATCACCTATGCAGTTCAGCAGGTCTGCCTCCATATGCATGACCCACGGGAGCCTCACCTCACGGCTCTCAAGCGCCTCCTCCGCTACCTCCGGGGCACGCTCGACTACGGCCTCCTCCTCCACCGGGCCTCCTCCACCGACCTCGTCGTCTACACCGACGCTGACTGGGCCGGGTGCCCGGATACTCGCCGCTCCACCTCCGGCTACGCCCTCTTCCTGGGTGGCAACCTGGTGTCTTGGTCGTCCAAGCGCCAGCCGGTGGTCTCCCGGTCCAGCGCCGAGGCGGAGTACCGCGCCGTTGCTAACGGCGTGGCGGAGGCCGCCTGGCTCAGGCAGCTGCTTGCGGAGTTGCACACTCCGCCCTCCCGGAGCACACTGATCTACTGCGACAACGTCAGTGCGGTCTACCTCTCCACCAACCCCATCCAGCACCAGCGGACGAAGCATGTGGAGATCGACCTCCACTTTGTCCGTGATCGGGTGGCCATAGGCGAGGTGCGGGTCCTTCATGTTCCGACGACCTCCCAGTTCGCGGACATCTTCACCAAAGGCCTCCCGTCCTCGACCTTCGCCGAGTTTCGCTCCAGCCTCAACATCACCGGTGGCTAGTTGCGTCTGTGGGGGGGTTGTGTGTGTTCTTTCTTGTTCAGCCTCGAACTCCGCTGCGACGGTAGTTCAGACTGCGGGGGGGTGTTGGAGTATGTGTTTAGGCCCATGAGGCTAAGGCCCATGTGGCCCATGTATGGAAACTATATAGCTACCCTTCTAGGGTTAGCCAAGTAATGGAAAATAATTCCCCAAAACACTTTCTAGTTCATGATGCTCGTTCCTTGTCTCCCTCAATCACACTGCCCTCCACATTTTATGTACCCACACATACTAATTTATGTGTTTTGATATTTTATAGCGTACATATTCACTTCTATGTTCCAGTAATATTATACTTTGAAAATACAGCATCTTGAAAGCTACTGCAATCGACTCATATTCTAGAAAACATGCGCGGCTTCCCTTGTTTTTCTGCCAAACAGGACTTCTTTTCAGCATCTAAAGCCACGTATTCTGTTTTGATCAGGTTTTGTCCAAATACAACAGGCAAACTTGCTTGAATTTTGTGAACCATGGAGTTTTTCAGCAGGCATTGTGGCATTGGTACAGAAAAGCTGGTACTATTGAGGACTGGGTAAGATCTGGAAAGGAAAAATGCAAGCTTAGTTCAGCAATGATGGTTGAGCAGCTGCGGTTTTGGAGAACCTGCATCTCTTATGGGTTTTGTATAGCTTACTTTGCTGATTTCTTTCCTGTTTTGTGTCTGTGGCTCAGTCCTCCTGAGTTTGAGAAACTAAGTGAACACAATGTTCTTGTTGAGTTTAGTTCTGTTGCTAGAGAGTCATATCTTGTCTTAGCAGCTCTGGCACAAAGGTTACCGCTCCTTCATTCAGTGGAGCAGCTTGCCAATCAAGATCTGGGAGTTTCTGCCAGTTATATCGAGACATGTTCTTGGAGCCATGTTGTCCCGATGGTAGACTTAGCGTTATCTTGGTTACATCTTAATGATATTCCCTATGTAAGTTCACTAATCAGCGGGCAGAATAGGAATACAAAGCACATGGTAGAGGCAAGCTATTTGATTTTGGTGATTACTTCTGTGCTAGGCATGCTTAATTCAATTTTGGAAAGAATATCACCAGATGTCACTCCTGAGGATAAAAGTTACAGCTTGCCCTGGATACCTGATTTTGTCCCCAAAATTGGCCTGGGCATAATTAGTAATGGATTTTTCAGCTGCTCGGGCACTGTTGCTGTTGGAAATGCAGAGCATCAGTCTTTTTGTTGCGCGTCTTTGGTGCAGGGACTATGTTATATGAGATGCCATGGGAATGTTGATGTATCATTGTCTTCCATAAGCTGCCTTCAAAGATTAGTGCAGCTATCCTGGTCTGTTGACAGAGTGATCCAGGGAGCCAAAAAAAGTTGTTCTGAGTGTTTCAATGAGTCTGGAACAGGTGTAGCTGGCAAGCTACTAGGAGAAGGTATCTCCAGTTTATGGCATAATGATTTGCTACACTTGCTGACTTCGCTATTGCCAATGATTTCATCACAATGGTCCATATCACAGAACATAGAGATGTTTGGTAGAGGAGGACCAGCTCCTGGTGTTGGGTTTGGCTGGGGGGCATGTGGTGGAGGGTTTTGGTCTCTTAAATGCCTACTTGCACAATTGGATTCACAATTGGTTGTAGAATTGATCAAATGTTTCTCTTCAGTTCAAGGAAGTCCTGTCATCCTCGATGAAAGTGTGAAGTCAGATAATGTGACTAACACAGTTGTGACAGCTTCAAATTGGATCAGTTCTTCCCTAGGGTTGTCTTTGATTGCCGGACCTGGACAAAACTATATGTTGGAGAAAGCTTTTGATATGATTTTTGAACCTTCCATTCTGAAGTATCTCAAATCATCTATACACAAATTTGCCTGTGACATGGAATTACTGAAACCTTTTGAATGGGACATAAATGAAGATGAATATCGGCTCTTCAGCAGTGTTCTCAATTCACATTTCAGATCCAGATGGTTAGCCATCAAGAAGAAGCATTCAGATAAATACGCAGGAAATAATAGCAGCACTAAGATTTCAAAAACACCAGAGACATTGGAGACAATTCAAGAAGAAACAGAATTGACAGAAGCTGTAAATCAACCTTGCAACACATTAGTGGTAGAGTGGGCGCATCAGAGACTGCCTCTTCCTATCCAATGGATTCTAAGCGCAGTTTGCTGCATTGATGATCCAAAAGGCACGCTCTCAACATCAGCCAACTATATTCTTGATGTCTCAAGGGCTGGTCTTATCCTCCTTTTAGGTCTGGAGGCCATTTCAGCTACCCTGTGCCTTCATGCTCCTTTGATCTGGAAAGTTCATGCACTTTCAGTCTCTATCCGCTCTAGCATGTATTTGCTACAAGAAGACAGAAGTAGGGATATTTTCTTTGCTTTACAGGAATTGTATGGCCAGCATCTGAACAGGTTATGCCAGAAATTATGTAAATCTAACTCTGTCGAAGAAGTTAAGGGTGTTGCAGTGGCCACTTCAGAGGAAGCAATGGAGATCAGTAGCCTCGAAATTCTCAGGTTCCAGGAGAAAATTCATGGAAGCTACACTACTTTTGTTGAGAGCCTAGTTGATCAATTTGCAGCTGTCTCATATGGAGATTTTGTTTTTGGTCGGCAAGTGGCCATTTATCTGCATAGAAAGGTTGAGCCAGCAGTACGGCTTGCAGCATGGAATGCACTGTCTAATGCGTATGTGCTTGACCTGTTACCCCCGCTAGACAAATGCATTGGCAACACCCAAGGATACTTGGAGCCTCTTGAGGTACATTTTCTTTAATTTATTTTGCATTTCTGTTCCAGAGAACCTTTCTCATGGAGTAACCATGTGAATGATTTATTTTGGAACTTGACGTTTATACTCTGTTTGTCTTTGTCAAGTTTGTACTCTGTTTGTCTTTGTGTATTGCAACAACAACAACAAAGCCTTTTTCTTTATGCATTGCACAGTCTAGAATATGCAATAGACAGTGCATGATTTATACTATTTTGCTGACATTTATTTTGGTTTTTATATGTATGATTCCATACCATCATTTAGTATGATTAACTTCTTTTGTTGGCTGCTTCTCCATGTTCAAAGAACATAGTCTCACTGTTTCAATTTTCTACAATACTTTTGCAGGATGATGAAAAATTTTTGGAATCTTATGCTAAATCATGGACGTCTGGTGTCCTTGACAAAGCCTTACAGCGTGATTCCATGGCGTTCACGTTGGCAAAGCATCACCTTTCAGGCTTTGTCTTCCAGTGCAGCGATTCTGGCAAAACGCTGCGAAACAAGCTGGTCAAATCGCTTATCCGGTGCTATGCACAGAAGCGGCATCATGAGGTAATTGCTCGCTCGTGTTTCTTTGAATGCTTGGTACGCGGCAATTCCTTCCATGTATATGCTTGCTCATGCAACCGTCCTGAGTATCTGTTGAATTCTGTACAACAGGCTATGCTTAAGAGCTTCGTTCTGCAAGGCATCGCACAGGATTCCAAGAGCGGTGGTAATGAGCTTGATCGGCGATTCGAAATCTTGAAGGATGCCTGTGAGATGAACTCCTCCCTCTTTGGTGAAGTCCAGAGACTGAAGGCATGTCTTGGCCAATGAAGGCCAGAAACTCAAGTGTCATTAACTTGGCAGCGTTAGTTGTTAGGAAAACTATACGGCAAAATATGCAACTATGGAGCCGTTCGGCTGTGCTGATAAGCCGGCTGAAAACACTGTTAGCTGATTTGTTGTGAGAGAAAAATAAAGTTTCGGCTGAAAAAAACAAGCTGAAAAAGACGGATTATAAGCCGAATGAACAGGACCTATGACTATGAGCAAGCCCACTGTTGACTAGTGATTAGTTTCTATGGGGGACGCCGAGCAGGCAGCAACCCTGAGTCTAACCCGGCTATTTTAGGCTTCCTTGACTCCCCTTCCACAGTTCCACCTCTCATGCTCGGTGGCGTTCAGCCATCTTCACTATCGTGGTTTGGCATCTTAGAAAGATGCTCGTAAGTCGTGAGATGGCACTATTCCCTTTCAGATCAAGTCAGAACGTATAGTAATAAAAGCAAGGAGATGGGAATGTCATGAACTTGATAAGTGATCATTCAGTTCTACTTGCTGCTTTGGAGATAGGTTTCAGTTCCCAGACGTCTAACGGACACCGAGAGCAGTAGAGCACAACTGACAGCAGAGCACAAACTGCAATTGTGGCTGATCCACTAGACATGCAATCGATCGACGACCATCGACTGACGGCTTTGACGCGTACTTATATATTAATTAATTATTTACTATCACTAGTGGAGGACAATGCACCTTCCAAGCAGGAAAGAAAAGGCCATGGCATGCTGCCTGC
Organism: Saccharum hybrid cultivar R570; assembly: GCA_038087645.1. NCBI lineage: Eukaryota > Viridiplantae > Streptophyta > Magnoliopsida > Poales > Poaceae > Saccharum > Saccharum hybrid cultivar. Next base: position 2,832,735 of record JAQSUU010000810.1, read on the forward strand.
TCATATACTACGGGCTGGCTCGTTGCCGAAATAGCCAAATACGCACCGCGCGCCATGAAGCATCGCTCGTCAGCAATGAATAAATTGCTGCTGCTGCTGCTTCTCGCCTCCGCCGCCGGCTGCAGCTTCTTCCTCGTCGCCCGTGCAAGTGCACCGCACCAACCACCGTCGCTGCCGCGAGCTGCATACAGAGGGAGAAGGGACGCGCTGCTGGCGTTCAAGCGAGCCATCACAGGCGACCCCGCCAGGCCGGCTGGGGTCGTGGCGGGAACAGGACCATGACTGCCGCCGCTGGTGCAGCAACGTCACCGGCCATGTGGTCGGGCTCTATCTCGGAGCCCCGACCGCCCCCTGCGATTTGGGCGATTCTGACGATGATGATGGCATCCTTGGTACTGGCTCGGCCTCCTACGATGACCCAGTATTCCAGTGCTCGGGTGGAGCATTTCTTGAAGGCCAGATACCAGCTCCTCTGTTCTGTCTGCGACACCTGGAGCATCACGATCTCATCTGGAATGCGCTCGACGGTATTATGGTGCCTCCTCAGCTCGGTAATCTTTCCAACCTTCAGTATCTCAACCTCTCCAACACTGGCATGCACTCCTCGGATATATCATGGATAGCACATCTGCCGCGGTTACGGTACCTTGACTTGGGGTCCGTAAACCTCAGCACAGCATATCACTGGGCTCATGCCGTGAACATGGTCTCTTGACTCTCTTCACTCAGGGTCCTTGCTCTTTCTGGATGCGAGCTTGCAAGTGCAAACCAGTCGCTCCCGCACCTTAACCTCACCAAGCTTGAGAGGCTCGATCTCTCTCTCAGCCTGTTTAATCATACGGTGGCTTCTTGTTGGTTTTGGGGGTTTGACGACAAGCCTCAAGTACCTGAGCGTTAGTGCTATTTTATCGGGTCGAATCCCTGATGCTCTAGCAGCCATGACATCCCTCCAAGTCCTCGATTTCTCAGGGTTTAGGAACTCCGTCATGCTGCCGTCGTACTTGCTGAGAAGCCTGTGCAGTTTAGAAATCCTGAACCTAGAGCTATCCCTTGCGTCTGGGAACATGACAGAGTTCCTTGAGAGCTTGCAGCAGAATTGTTCATCACACAAGAAAATATAGCAACTCAACCTGGCAGATAACTTTATCAACGGAAAGTTACCCTCCAACTCCAAAACAACAAAATAGCCGGACTCCTTCCTCTTGAGATCAGTATGCTGACAAACTTGACCGTGATGGAACTTGGCTCCAATAAGGAACATTTTGCTGGACTGCACAACTTAAGAATGATAGACTTATCTGATAATCAATTCGAAATTACGGTAGGTCCTGAGTGGTTACCCCCCTTCATTTTGCTGAACTACAAGAGGCACACCTTGCATCTTGTCACATGGGTCCTCAATTTCCTCCATGGATGCAACGGCTGCCTGATATTGACAAGATTGACATTTCGAGCGCAGGAATAGCTGGTCAGTTTCCCTATTTCATAGGTAACATATCTGGACATCTCTAATAATTCCATCAGTGGTGGATTGCCAGCAAACATGGAGATCATGTCGCTGAAAAGACTCCTTTTACGTTCAAACCAACTGACCGGTCCAATACCTCGGTTGACAATAAACCTCACGCTCCTGGACCTCTCACATAACTCACTGTCAGGACCTCTGCCATCAAACTTTGGTGCTCCAAGTCTCCGCTGGGTGCACCTTTCTTTCAACAGCTTCTCGGGTCATATCCCAGGTTCTGTTTGCGGATTGCAGGAGCTAATCATCTTGGATCTAGCCAACAACCTTTTGGAAGGAGAATTTCCTCAATGCCCTGGGACGATGTCACTGTTTTTTTTCCCTCAACACGTTGTCACAAATGACTGCTCTTATTTTAGCTAACAACAGTCTCTCTGGCACGTTCCCATCTTTTCTGCAAGGCTGCACACAGCTGGGGCTCCTAGATCTATCAGGGAATAACTTCACCTATCTGGATCGGGGACTTGATGGAATTGCGATATCTCAGGCTAAGCAATAATTTGTTCTATGGGAACATTCCATTCACCATTACCAACCTTGGAAAACTTAACGATTTGAATCTCGCAGGCAATGGTTTTTCAGGAGCTGTACCTTGTCATTTGTCAAATTTGACGGCGATGGCAGGAAATGGTGAGAACCATGACTCTGGTGATCAAGATTGGTACTTTGATGGATCCCTAAGTCTGTTACCTGTGACCACAAAGGGCCAAGAACTTTATTATTATTTTGCACTTTCCAGCATGGTGAGCGTTGACCTGTCATCGAACTACTTAACTGGTGGAATTCCAGAAGAAATAACTTCTCTTAAACTTTTAAACAATCTAAATTTGTCAAAGAAAGACTTGAATGGGAGAATTCCACATGAGATTGGGTTCATGCAATCATTGGAAACACTGGACCTCTCAAGTAACAAGTTCTCGGGAGAGATACTGCCTAGCCTGTCGAACATATCATATCTGAGCTACTTGAACCTGTCACACAACAATCTATCGGGAAGAATACCCTCAGGATCACAACTTGACAACCTCTACCTGGAGCATCCAGATATGTATACTGGCAACAATGGTCTTTGTGGGCCTCCTCTTCGAAGGAATTGCTTGAGGGGTACTGTGAAAGGTCACGGCTATGGCAGTCACAGCAGAACTGCTGCACATATACCAGAGCCAGTGTTCTTCTTCCTTGGGCTCGGGTCAGGATCGATTGTTGGTCTCTGGGTGGTATTTTGCATCCTGCTTTTCAAGAAAACATGGAGGGTTGCATATTAATTTCCTCTATTTTGACAAGGTATACGACACAATATATGTGTTCATAGTTGTTACTTGGGCAATCTTGGCCCGAAAGACAACCACACAATAAGCTAATAAATCGATCAGAAAGCTTGGCTAGAAGGATGTGTGTGAATCAGGCCTATATTACAAAGCAGTTGGCTTCTCTGTTACTCTAATTTTGTTTTTGTGTTACTATTACATGGCCACTTTTGGTTAGCTGTGCTAGCAGTATGTTGTTCATTTTGAAGTTGAAGATTACGTTTTCTTTTACGTACTTTGTGTACGCTACCTGTCTGTACTATATATGCAGAGAGGCCAAGGAACGGCACTATCAATTTGTTCTCAAGCTAACTGTTGCTTAACGCTTGTAATGAAAGCAATTTCACTCCTGTTTTTTCCCCCCTGTCAACTGTCATGGAAGGCAAGGAATATGAATGTTGACAGTCATAATTAAAGGTCTCACAGCAAGAACAACAACAGACAGACAAACCCAACCGTGGTAATTCTCGTGGGATATCAAAGCGCGAGGTGTGAACTGATTAATTAATAAAGCATTAAGCTTTGAATAAGAAATAATCAGAACTATACGCCCTAGCGGCACCTCCACGGCGCAGGACCAAGGCAGAGGGACGACCAGTGTCGTGCGTGCGTAAGGTCGGGTGCCAAGACAAGCGAGGCCGTTGTCGTGTGTCACGCTATGACCTCTCTGTTGACCATTGTTTATTGTTCCCTGGAATATGCTCTCGGTAACCGTGTAGGCCCTCTGGTGATCTCCTGCAACCGGTTGACGAGGCGTTGACTAGTTACCTAGCGTGACCTTTGTGTAGACTTCTTTCAATGAAATAGCCCCCACTCGTCCTCACATGTGCTCCTTTCATTTCAAATTATAAGTTGCTTTGACTTTTTAGTTATATTTGTTATGCATCTAAATAAATAATATGTCTAAATACATAACAAAATAGATGAAAAAAGTCAAAATAACTTACAATTTAGAACCGGATTAGCTGGGATCTGGGATCCTACGCTTCCTCGATAGCCGTCGTTGTTTCTAGTCAGGCACCCAGGAACGGAGCAGCTACCTACCTTACCTCGCTCCTGTTCTGGAGTCCTCACGTCCTGTTTCCGCGGCTGCCGGCTGGGTCATGCCATGCGGCGCGTAGCGCTGAACACCCTGGCGTTCTGCGCGGAAAATGCTAGGAAACAGATGACGCCGCGACCCACGACGGCTACTGCTGGGAGACTGACCAGAAGGACATGCTGCTGCTGACTCGCTGAGGCTGTGTTTAGTTGGTGCTGTAAAATTTTTGGAAGCACAGTAACTCTTTTATTTGTATTTGTCAATTATTGTCTAATCATAGGCTAATTAGGTTTGAAAGATTCGTCTCGTGATTTATAACCAAACTGTATAATTAGTTATTTTTTTACCTATATTTAATGTTTCATACATTTGTCCGAAAATTCGATGTGACGGGGAATCTTGTAAAATTTTGGAAGTTTGCTAAACACACCCTGAGTGTCTCAGCCTCTCAGCGCGTCCGTGCTACTTCAGGCATCTCATTCCCATCATCACCTTCAGAAACCTGCTATACGCACTATTGAGTGTGGCCAAAGCACGTGCTTAGGACTATATATGGTAATCACGTTAATCATTTGCATCCATGAGCATCATATTCATAGTGATGCTGTCATGTTTTTTTTAGAGCAACTACGGTTTATTTGCCCCTGCAATGTTAAGATCCATCCATCGCTCTTCGATAGATTTTTTTTTTGGTTCAAACAATCAAGGTCTACCGATGAGCCAATATGCCATATCCGAATACTCTGTTACCTCCGCCCTAGATATAGTTCTAGCGTCATTTTATGTTAAACGAGTTTGAATGAATTTTATACATACAACTACAAATTTTTATATATATATATATATATATATATATATATATATATATATATATATATATATATATATATATATATATATATCAAACATATACCATTAATCTCAGCATAAAATATAATATCATAATATAAATAACTGAAGTTGTAAACGTTAATTCTTTTTTGCTACCCTTATAAATTAGTTAAATTTGAAATAGATCGACTAGTGACACCTAAAGTTGGGTCTTGTGTTTCATAGTACTACTTCTAAGGTTTGGCGCGGCGTTGACGTCGAGTCTACGGCCCTAGTATTTTTCACCATAGCTTGGCATGACTCGAGATTGCGACTGTTATTATATATTAGCATGTGCTACACGAGTGCCAATCGGTTCTTGGAAGAAGAAATATACTAGTACGCATCCATGCAAATAAACAGTGCATTGCTTCTTGCTTAGGCCAGGTTTAGTTTCCATTTTTTTTGGAAAAGTATTGTAGCACTTTTCGTTTGTATTTGACAAACATTGTTCAATTATGGATTAACTAGACTTAAAAGATTCGTCTCGACGTTTACAGATAAACTGTGCAATTAGTTATTTTTTTACCTACATTTAATGTTCCATACATGTGCCGACATATGCGATGTGACTGAAAACTTTTTGCATTTTGGAGTAAACTAAACAAGACCTTACTTTTTTTTGTCTACGGTTAGCCTCGCTGCCGTCAAATTATTTCTTTAATTTTCCATTTCTACGTGTAAGTGATGTCGCGGAGTTGCGAAAAATCACATCCAGAATGGGTTGTGTGCCGATAAAGGGCCATGCTAACGTTCGGACATCTGGACGCGCACGCACCTGCGTGCTGCTGCATCTGCCTATGTGCTTCGCGTCCCACGCCTGCTGCTGTTGCTGGGTCCGCGTGCTGCTGCTGCGCCTGCCCGCGTGCTTTATGCCCCGCGCGTGTTGCTGCTGTGCCTACCCAGGAGTGCATGGTCCACCGTGGGAGACCAAGAATGGTGGTGCAGGGGCGTCTGATTCTGCGTTCGTTGGGTGCTAGTCCACTCTGGCGCTCTGTATGTGCGCATGCACTTTGACTAGGGAGTGTTCGGCCATTTGGGCATTGACCGCCCATTGCGTGCACGTCCGACTATTGGAGCTGACTCGACAGGTAGCGACGCAGCGCTGGATGGGTGCGTACAGCGTTTGCGTGCCCGAGAGTTAGAGCGCGTGGGGAGCAACACCTGCTCAACATAATGAAACTAGGTAAAATAATTGAAACATACGTTTACAAAATATGTGTATAACCACTGCAACATATGCAAGGTCCGGATAAAACACTTACAACAATAGGTAAAATATTTGGAACATACACTTACAACATACGTGTATGGCCACTACAACATATGCAACATACAGATGAAACACATGCAACATTCAGATGACACATAGAACATTTAGAAAACACATTTGCAACATACGTGTATAGCTACTGCAACATATGCAACATATAGATAAAACACATACTACATACGTTTGAAACAGCTGAAACATTTAAAACATATACTTGGAACACAAAGTGTATAGTCATTGCAACATATGCAATACTAGATCTACTTTTGCAACATCTAGATAAAAACATATGTAACATACATGCATCTGAAACGTCTGAAACATACGGTTGCAACATGTGCCCATCTACCTGCTGCTGCCCAAATGAAGACTCGTTGATGCGGGCGTAGGGGAGCGCAGCGCGAGGCGCGGGCGACGCGCGGTGCGAGGCACAAGGCGCGGGCGGCGTGCGGCACAAGGCACGGGCGGGTCCGGCATGCGGCGCAAGGGCGCGCGGCGCGAAGCGGCTCCGGTGTAAGGCGCGAGGCATGCGGCACGTGGCGGTCCCGTCCCGGTGGAAGCCTCTAGATTTTTTTTTAATAATGGGCCGGTCAGACCTAGTCCATAGGTTCAACTAAGGCACGTGTCCGACCAGACAGACGCTCGGTACATGGCATTATCGATCAATAAATCTTGCTTGACCATATAGATTATTATGGGTAAGAGGGGGTTGATCTGCACGTATCACAAAGCCAACTGAGCTGTAGGATAAGAGGTGCACGCTCCCTAGTCGTGAAAATTGCAAGTTGGAGACACTGTACTCGACCTCTTGGGCATAAAGGTCAACCTTCAGCGACCATCCGGGATCACGAATAGTCCCTATCCTTTATATTATATCTAGTTTATTTATCTTGAGTATAGTTTCTTATCTCTTCTTGGCTCATGCATGCATGCTCAAACCGATTCCGTGATGCCATCAAAAGATATTTTCCCTACTGAAACCCCTTAATATAGTGGAAAGAGATTCAAACTTCGTGGTCAAACTGGATAGTCGAAACTCGAAAGTGAGATCGAGATCCACGATTTTTTTTTTACTTAGGCCTTGATTAGATTCCAAAGTTTGCCTCCCAAATTCACTATGCAGAATTTCTATTCCCCGTCACATCAAAATACTGGCACATATATGGAGTACTAAATATAGATGAAATCAAAAACTAATTACACAGTTTTGTTGTACTTTGCGAGACGAACATTTTAAATCTAATTAATCAATATTTGAATAATTATTATCAAATAAAAAACAAAATTGCTACAGTGTGACGGGACACTTGCTATGTAAACTTTGCCTCCAAAGTTTGCCTTCTAAACGAGGCCTTACAATTTCTTCAAACATCCTGTCCTGCAGCAATCCCCACCGTCTACAGTACATCCCGAAACTGCCGACCAAAACGAAACCAACACTCCGCTGCAGCAGCTCCACCCTTCATCTCACTCACGACTAGTAGGATGAAAACGGATCGCATACGGACGCATATTACTGATATCGTATTTGTTTTTATATTTATGTCCGGATTCGGATTCGAATACGGATAGTATAAAAAATACCGGATAGGATATAATTGAATATCGACATCATAAATATGTGATTTAAATATTCGGATACGAATACGGTATCGAATGTTAAATATCCGGACTCAGATACGAACGAATTAAAACCCCTCTAAACAGATTCAGTCTCGAATACGGTCGGAAAATATCCGTACCGTTTTCATCCCTACTCGCGAGTCACGAGAAGAACTCGCCACCACGCGCAATCCTCCCCCGGTCCCACCGCGGGCCCCACGGAAGACGGCTCGGCCACCACGTCACCATCCGAACGTCACGGTCGCGGGTGACTGCAGCCGAAACATCCATTGACGAGACGAGCAGAGCTCATCATTAAACAACGCAACCGCCCCGTGCTCTCGAAGGAACCCGCCCGGCCGTTGCTTCCCCGCCGCTCCCGCCGCCGCGGACCAGCACCAGCTCAGCTAAGTTGACTTCGCCAGACGCCACCTCCTCCGGCGCCGCAGGGAGGGATGGAGGGTTCGTCTTCGTCCTCGCCGGGCGACGGCGGGGGCTTCCAGTTCCAGGTCCAGGTCGCGGTGGCCGTGCGCGGGGACGGCCGCGCCAGCCGCCGAGCCGCGCGGTGGGCCGCCGCCAGCCTCGTCCCGGCCGGCGGCCGCGTCGCGCTCGTCCACGTCATCCCGCCCGTCTCCTTCGTGCCGTCTCCATGTAAGGATCACTTCCCGTCCCCGTCCTCGATTCATTTCTTTGGGTTCCAAATGGCAGCGACCTGACGTTGGGCTCCTCCACGGTTTCTCTCGGTGTGGCTGGCGAAGCGGGGGAGAGGGTGCCGGTGGACAAGATGGAGCGGGAGGTGGTGGAGATGTACGCGCAGGACTGCCGCGCGCGCGCGCAGGAGGTCTTCCTCCCCTTCCGCCGCCTCGTCGGCCGCGGCGGCAGAACCGTGAGTGACCCCACGCGTTTCACTCTGCGTCGTAGCTTTGCTGCTACTGCGTCGTTTCTGATCGACTGAATTCGCAGGTGGAGACGGTGGTTCTGGAAGGGGATAGCGTCGCGGAGGCGCTAGTGAAGTACGCGGCGGAGTCCGGCGTCCGTAGTCTCGTGCTCGGATCCGCCACACTCAGCTGGTTCCGGAGGTGAGGATTTAATTCTGTTAACATTTTCTCCTGGTACAGAAGGTGGTTGGAATTTTCATTTTTGAGAAACCAATGCCGATGTTATTGGGATTTACTACTATTTAGGGAATTGCTGTTAAGTTTTGCTGAAATGAAATAAAATAAAGGACACAAGGAGCAAAAAAGGAGTGTCCCTTTTCGGTGATAGTGTCCCCTCTTGTGGAGATAGTGAAATGAGCTTCATTCTGCCAGCCTAACGCTTTGGCATGCAACAGGGACATACTAGGGTCGTAGATGAACAAACATTCCGTCAGAATTGAGCGTCATTTCTGTCAAAGGCTAGCGCTTTTTGCAAATCTCTCCAAGCACAAAGGCTAGAATTTTGCTTTTGAGAACCCCAAAAGTGATGTGATGGATCATGATGGGCTATCAACTGTTTAGTCTTTTTCCTAGTTAAAACAAAAGGAAAGCAAGGGAGGAAAAAGGGGATAGTGAGTTGTGACATAGTGAGATGTACGCGCGCATTTGGCATAGTGAGATGTGCTTTGCGCACTGCTAGGGAACAAAAGCAAAACAAATTTCAAAATAAAAGCAGACAAACCTTTTGAGATAGTGAGATGTGAGCGCAGCTTTTGTCTTTGGAAAGATGGGTGCATGCACGTACATTGGAATTGATCTTATTTTTTACGAAGACCAAACCTCTTTGAAGCCCTTTTATGTTTTTGAGTAAAATATGATAGGACTAACCTATTGTCCTTTGGCAAGAGTGGCAGCAGGTATGGTCCTGTTTGACGCTGATCTGTGCCAGTTACGTATGACTAGTACAGCTGATCTCTGCTTTTTGTTCCAACTGAGCAGTTGGTTGAAAATTTCTTGTTGACCACCTTTGGGAATGCATTGGAAAAGATAAAGAGTGTCCATTTTGGGATATTTTGCCACAAAAAAGCTTAGCATTACCGAGTGCTTATCCTCTTTTTCTAAATTTATGATCACCTCAAAAGATGTACATGCAAGATGGAAAAGAATTGTTCTTGGAAGGCATAAAACTCCCCTCTTCAGCGTCCCACATCAGACATCACAATTCACAACTCACATACCTTTGCTAACAGTTCTTTTTTGTGCAAAGGTTGCCTTGATCAGTTCTCATAAATATATTTCTGTGAAGTTAGAAGATGTCATTTGCAAAGCAGGATTAGCAGCTGGTTACTTTTTTCTTTTTCAGTTGTATAGTTTGGTGCATTATGTTCCTCAACTGCCACATCCTTTTGGTGGATCTGCTTTTGTTGCTTGTGGTAGCCTTCTAGACTCTTTCTCAAGTCCTGTACCCTTATTTAATTTTTTTCTGTTAGCTGTCCATCTAATGATTCTGTACCAACTCCTATCAAACTGAAAAACTAACATTCTAGTTTAAACCCTGTAGATGCCATGTTGTGCTCTGCGTTTTCAATATGACTATGTGACATTACTGCATGTATAGCCATGGTCAATATATATTACTTAGGAATAACATTTCAATGTTGCTTGGCTGAACCCATTATCTACTTCAAATGCATATTAATTAATAACTAAAATATATTTGTTCTTATTTTTTTTAAATGGAAATGGGCATTACCCAGTTTGAAAGAAGAGGAAGAACTAAAATAATGGGTTTGTCTGTTTATATTCTGAACTTTGTCACCATCTATTTTTAGCCAATCATTGACAAATGGTGCTTGCTATTATTCCCATTTCAGGATTTTACGGCTCCAAGATGTGCCTTTTACAGTTCTGAAAACTGTGCCAAGTTTCTGCAACATATTTGTCGTGTCCCGGCGCAGATTAACAATAAAAATTGCAAATCAGGCTCGAAATAGCAGTATGTATTGCTCAGTTTCCTTTCCTTCAATACTTTTGTCTCTGTTTACTATTCATTTTGAGTTTCTTTTTTCCCCAAATATATGTTTCTTTACAGAGTCGAACGCTTCTATTCGGATTCAGTCAATAAGTCATAAAGCATTTGATCAAATACAGAGAGACTGGTTGCAAGACAAACAGGCTTTGAATAATCTGGCTGATGATGAGATACCAAAATATTCTGGAAATTCTAGTTCAGGCTCATTCTCTGAAGTCTGCAGTTCTCTAAGCACTTCTTCGAACGCCATTAAAAGTTCAGAAAGTCATAGAAGAGGCTTTTTAGGAAGCTTAGGTCGAAGGACACCAGGGAGAGAAAGGAACAAAGATTTTGATGCTATTAGCCAATTGAAGGAAGTTCATTATGTTGCCTTAAGCTCAGTTGAAGAGGTCAGAGCTTTTTTCCATCCTTAAGAACATTTCGGCTAATGCTCACTTTCAGATACATCAATTCATTTCTGGAAATACTCTAAAATTCAGTACCACTGACTTTGTTTTCTGGCTTCATTTCCAGTACCAACATATAGGTGAAGAAGAAAAACTGAGGAAGGAGCTGAAGGATACTTTGATGATGTATGACAGAGCTTGTGGAAATCTCGCCCATGCTAAGAAAAAGGTCAGTGATGCATGATAGTACACTACTTGGCCCTTAAAAGTAAAGTTTTATTTTAAAAATCTGTCTGTTGATTCACTATGAGTCATTCTTATTTACGCTTAACTATCGAAGGTTGATAATCATGATTTAGCTGGTACAGTCCAACTTAAGTCTTTCATTTAGTATCCTGGGTTCCCCTCTTCGACAGAAGATTTTTACTTATATGCCTATTTAATTTTTACTGTTTCAGATTCAGTTACTTTCAAGTGAGTGCTGTGAAGATGTGAATAAGGTGCAAGACGCACTGCAGAGAGAGGAAATGTTGAAACAGACGGTTGCAGATGAGAAAACCAAACATTTAGAAGCAATTGGAGCAGTTGAGATGGCAAAAAATGCATTTACACACGAGACCTATTCCAAGCACCAGGCTGAAATATTAGCTAACATGGTGTCTATTGAGAATGCTAAGGTTGTGGATGCCCTTTTATCAACGAGCAAAAGTTGCAGGCAGTACTCGAAACATGAAATAGAGCTTGCCACTGATTACTTTTCTGATGCAAAGAAGATTGGTGAGGGTGGCTATGGGAACGTATACAGGTGTACCCTTGACCACACTGAAGTAGCTGTAAAAGTTATTCAACAAGATTCCACCAATAAGATTGATGAGTTCTTGAGAGAGGTACGCTGATTTATATGTTTCTAATTTTCTCATTGGACATAGTCAATTACTTTTTGTCTAAATTTTGAAACCTCAAGTTGCATGTATGTTTTTTTGGCCTTTTTCGAACTTGCTACATTTTGTACCAGCTGTACTATGTCATAAACATAACATACCATGTGGATAAATGATTCATTACATTGATCTATTGTGTGACAGGTGGAGATTCTCGGCCAACTTCACCATCCCAATTTGGTTTTGCTGCTTGGTTTTTGTCCTGAAATTGGATGCCTTGTGTATGAATACATGGAGAATGGGAGTTTAGAAGATCTACTTATCAACAATAAAGGGCAGCCACTCCATTGGTTTCTTCGGTTCCAAATTATCTTTGATGTTGCTTGTGGGCTTGCTTTCTTGCATGGGACGAAACCAGAGCCCATTGTCCATCGTGACCTAAAGCCTGGGAACATCTTGCTGGACAAGAATTATGTAAGCAAAATTGGTGATGTTGGTTTTGCAAAGCTCATATCAGATCTTGTGCCAGAAGGGTTCACAGAGTACAGAGACACTGTCATCGCTGGCACACTGTATTACATGGATCCCGAGTACCAATTAACTGGGACGATTCGACCAAAATCAGATCTTTATGCTTTGGGTATTATCATTCTTCGACTACTAACTGGCAAGCGTCCACATGGGCTGGTAAGTAGTGTAGAAGAGGCGATTAAAAAGGGAATATTATCAGATATCCTCGACAAGTCTCAGCCTGATTGGCCAATTGCTGAGGCCGAGATGTTGGCAAAACTTGGGTTGTGGTGTACAGCCTTAAAATGCAGGGACAGACCTAACCTTGAGTCGGAGGTGCTTCCAGAGCTCGAAAATATCCTAAGCAGGGTTACTGTTTCTCTCAAACTCGAAAATATCCTTGCACCAAGCCACTTCTTTTGTCCGATACTGCAGGTAAAATTAGCTAGGTACTTTACATCAACAGTTCCATTTTCCCGTTTGCCACTCTAGCTAAATGGAAGAATTTTGATGCAGGAGATAATGGAAGATCCTTACGTTGCTGCTGATGGGCACACCTATGAGCACAGGGCAATCAAAGCTTGGCTCGACAAATACAAGATATCCCCAGTGACAAATCAGAGGCTTCCACATTTATCCATAATTCCCAACCATTCCTTGCATGCGGCAATACAACAATGGAAGTTACGGACATCTTAACAAAGGCATGAGATGACTGCTTTGTTTGCTGTATATAGTTTGATTCATCACTGTCCTTTTGAGTTAAGATGTAAATAAAGAGCAATAGTTCTATAATGAAAGAAGATAGTATTGTAGGAATAAGTTGTGTTACTAGTCTAGATTTGAGAGCTGGTTTAAGCTAAATGGCCTATATCTTGTACTCAAACAATTGAAGTTACAACTGAATTCAGTACTGCGATGCTGTATGTTTTTGTAGCTATAGCCTACAATACATTTCCTTGGAGGGGCCGATTACAATTTTCAGTGTGATTTCTCTGAGATCAGGTATCTTGATGAACTGTTGTTATGTACACCATTATCAGTAGCTAAAACTCCTCAGTTATTGCACATTTTGTACTTCTTATATCTTAATAAAATGACACACGGCTCTCCTACAATGTTTGAGAAAAAAAAAAATCCTCAGTTTGGATTATCCAAACCATCCTTTGTTTTCTTGCAAGAATTAGCCTAACTCTACAAAACATCTGAAGGCATAAAATATGGAACAAGAACTGGAACTGTCAACGACGAAATTTCACAACGTGATTCCAGATTTTATTTTTGAAACCACTACGAAATATCTTATTGGTATGGGATACAAGTTGTTCGTCCAGGTACTTGACAAAATTACTCAAAACATACTGACTTTGAATGGGTGCTTCCAAGTGGTTCTATGCTATACTGCTAGCAGTAACCTCTACTTCTTTTGGAACAAGTAATGTGCAACCATCCATTCATCTCCATTGTTGTATCCAAAAAGTTCAGCTACCGAGATGAAGAACGTCCGCCAATAAGCTATCCATTTGATAGTTGATTCCTTCCCATAAGTTTTCTCGAAGATCGGCCTTATTGAAGTGATACTCTTGTCCATACGTTTTAGCCACTCCTCGCTGCACAAAAATGACCCCAAGTGCTTAGTTAATCAATACACTGTACTGGATGTCGATGCATTTGTTGCCTGACATTTTGTCCTTTACAGTGTAAAACACGACAGTGCAAATGGCAAAAAAGACAAATCCCCTACTTACAAGATAAAGCTTGAAATGCAATCACTAATAGTCACAGGAGTTGCTGACTAAAAAAATCAGTTTAGAATGCATGGATTATTACAGCGAGGAAAGTTTGAAGCCTGGAAGGATATACTCCCTCCATCCACAAAAGAATACAATTCTAACATAGTACCAAGTTAAAATATCTTTAGTTTGACTAACTATAAATAAAAATTATCAATGTTTATAATATTAAATAAGTATCATTAGATTTGTCGTGAGTTTGGTGCCATAAATACTAATATTTTTACATATATGTTTAGTCAATGTTTGGACAAGTTAACCAAGAATGTATCGATTTACATTTTTTTTGGACAGAGGTATATAGTACCTAGTTCTCGCATAATGTGTGCCACTGACAAGCCAATGATTGACCACAGATACATCTTCCTGAAGTAATATAGTCAGTAAAATATCAATAACCGCATGTTATCAGAGTCAGTAAATATAAACATTCGTAAGAGTATTGATTGATAGCCGGTCAACCGGTATTCATACTTAATGTATGAGAGCACTCCTACAAAAAGAAAGAATGATTGGACACTACCTGAAAGTAGAGAAGTAGGTTTGCAGATGGCATTGTTCCTCCACTGAAGAAATACCTCGTGATCCAATCATCATCATTTTTATCCTGTCAAATTGTGAGGTGATGAAGATTAACATAATTGTTGAAGTATAAGTGATTTGCTCACTTCTCCCCATTAGCTTAAGATTAACATAATTGGTCGGTGCATGCAACTCAATATGGTATCAAAGCCAAAGATTTTGAGTTTGAATCCTGGCTAGTGCAATTAAATAAAAATAATTGTTGATCGCTCCTAGTCCACGTCTGACAGTATACATGGAATGCTTTCAGTATGGATCAGATATTGAGAACTTCAGTTCACATGGAATGCCTTAGATATTGAAATTAAAACTATGCTGCGTGCAGCCGACACATTAGCTACAACTTTGTGCACCAGCCAAATACAAGTACAGGTACAAGCCTGCAGTTTATTAGGTGGTGGAATGCACCAAATGACCAGTGAAAATGCAGGATCATTAATCTACCTCAAAATGATATGGAAATGTTTTGTGGCAGAAGAAGTGAACAAATAGTAGGCTGTCCTCTTTCATCCACCTGGATATCTTCTTAAGAAGCGACTTGTAGTTTTTCATGTGCTGCATAAGGGGCCATGACAAACAATCATTTGCCTTGATGAATATTGAAAGCACAGCAAGACACCAAACTGAATCACACCTCAAACATCTCTATGGATATGATCCTGTCAAAAGAGCGCTCCATCTCAAACTTGCTGATGTCTGCTACAATTATCTCAACATTTGACAACTCATTTTCCCTGGAACAGAATTGAAGTGGCAATGTGGCATAACAAAGTATTATCAGAAGGGAAATCAAAGTTGACCAAATGGTGGTAGATCTATCTGCATATCTAGCAAATCTACATGCGTGTGAAAGATTTTTTGTCAATAGTATGGTTGAAATAATAGAAATAGGTCTTGGACAATTGTATCCTTAAACAGCTCATGATGTTGAACTTCATTATTTGCAAGTTTGCAACAGCTGCAGAATTGACAGCAATATAACAACATGATGAACATGAAACAAATTGCAGTGACAGGAATAGTCTGCAATGGTCACTTAGAAGGGTTACATGGAACATAAGTTGGCACTACATGTAAAAATAATTAACTGACTCCATGTACCACCGAAGCACTGAAACCATTACACTTACCTACATTGCTCTTCTATAAAAGCCTTTTGTGTAGTAGAGTTGCATATCCCTGTTACACTGCAGTTCCTATATTTCTTTGCAATGTACAGTGAAAGGGATCCCCATCCACATCCAACATCTAGGATGCTTTGGCCATCTTGTAGTTTTGACCTCTCACAATACAGATCCATCATTGCAACCTCAGCATCTTCTAGGGTGCTTGAATCATCAGGGAAGTAGCAGGAACTGGAAATTCAATGTATTCGTGTGGATTAACCAAAGAGAATGTCTTTTGCTAAAACTAAGGAGTGGGAGTATACACACTGCACCATCAGCCACTCGTATAAACAGACCTCTTTCGGCTCTTCCAAGTATACCATCTGCCGAGAATATGTCTTTTGCTAAAACTAAGGAGTGTGCACAAACCTGTATTTGAGATTCCTTCCAAGCACTAACTTGAAAAATGCAGTTGGCAACTCATAATGTTGGGCTTTAGCTTTGTCTGTTTCAATGGCAATGGGCATCTCTTCAAGAGCTGCATCACGAAAACACGCAGCACAATAATGAGAAATTCGATTCCTAACTCCTAAGAGATCAATAGCATCACAAAACTAGTAATGAATCGGATATCCTCTGGTGGCTAGGTTAGTCTTTACTGAATCATTAGATAACAAAACAAATACATATGGCATCTGTTAGTCATCATTGGAGCCTCAGAGAATTGTAATGCAGGGTTTAGGCCAGTTTGGCACAACTTAACGGCAAACTATCCCAAAGAGGGCCTATGTTGCAACAATACATGAGAATTTAACCCCCCTCTCAGTAGAGTACGAACCTACCACAAGATCTGAACAACTCCCTCCGTCCTAAAATAAATCTCCATCATCCTCCTCCCTCCCCCAGCCGTCACCGACTCACAGCTCGGTTGCTCCCGTAGTCCCGTCGCCGGCCCCTTCCCCGGTCCCCCGACTTCCCCCTCCGCCCCTCCCAGTCAGTCGTCCGGCCGGAGCCCCCAGATCCACGGACGCAGCGCCGTTCTCCTGCTCCAGCAGTCCAACCGCTGTTCTCCCGCAGTCGGCTAGGGGCTCCGTCAAGAGGCGCCAGGGAGCCACGGCCAGGGGCGGCCGGCGATAGCAAGCTGCACCCTGGGGCGCCGGCAAGCAGCGGGCAGGGGCGTCGGCGTGCAGCGACCCCCTCCACTCTCTGGCCCGCTGACCGCTGGGCCCCGCGCGCCTGTGTCCCAGACTGCATTGCCGATTGGTGGGAAGATGCAGCAAGCAAGATTTCTAAATAGGACGCGTTTCAACGAAATACTACTCTATATCGTGTGGAACTCGTGAAAAGAGAGGAACTGGAGGATTTTTTTTTTGAGAACGAGTTCAAGACTCAGAGCATTTTCGCATTTTCCATTTTAGGAGTGAACACATTGACAGTGGAAGGGGTGTATCTAATTTGGTCGTGCGACCGGTGTGATTAGTCCCAATAGGTGCCATTTGTGCATAAAACACTCTTTTCTATACTTAAGCGAGCGATAAAGCTCATGCCTTTTTTTTAAATAAAATAAAATAAATCTCCGTCTCGTATCTTGAGGAGTCAACCAATCTCAGTTTTGATTAAGTTTATAAACAATAATATCAACATTTGTGTCTCCAAAATAAGTTTACTATGAAAATATATGACGTGATTAATCTGACGATGCTTATGTGGTATCACAAATATTAGTATTTTTTAATATTTAGCCAAAGTTGATATTGTTTAACTCATCAAAATGTGAGATGTAGGTCATGTTCGCTTGTCTTATAATCCGGACTTTTTAGCTTGTTTTTTCAGTCAAAACAGTGTTTTTCTCGCACAACAAATCAGCGAACAATACTTTTAGCCATGACTTTTCAGCGAGGCAAACGATCTCATAGTCTTTTTTTTTTACAGCGGTCAACCTAACATCCCATGTATTCGTTGAATATTTCCCACGGACCCCCTCCCCCCTCACCCTGACCACGAATGCCTTATCCGACCTTTAAGGGTGTGTTTGGATCAGAGGAATTCTAAAGGAATTGTGGATGAATATATTCCTATGGAAAGGATTATTATTGTAGTGCTTGGAACAAAGGAATTGTGATTTCCTTTCCTCATGAAAGGGTTGCTTCCATGTACAAAATGGAGGAAAAAAAGAATCCACCAAACTCTCTTGGATATTTCCTTCACTAAGACCAAGGCAAAAAGCATACGCATATGTGAGTGGAAGTGCAAAGCAAAGAATATTTAATCATTTATGCTAATACGATTCTAATGTTTTGGATTCATGTGCTCCAAACGCCACTTCTTATTCATTTCTATGTAACCTCAATCCTCTATTTTTCATCTGCCACCATATCCTATTCATGTGTTTTTTCCTCCTCCTCTGTTTTTTATTCATGCGTTCCAAACAAACCCTAACTGAAACCGCCGTGCGGCGGTTGGGGTGGCGGAAGACTCGCCGGTAGGGCGGCGCCGATGTACTCGGTAGTCGATACTTGGCAGTTGGCACACTGTACCCGGTAGTCGGGACTTACAACGGACACACTGGAGGAGCTGTACTCGGTACTTACAGCGGACGAACTGGAGGAGCTGCTGCAGCTGGAGCGGCGCGGAGGGGAGGTAGCCCTGGCGGAGGCGCTGCGCGAGCAGGAGCCGCGTCAGGCGCCGGGTCACCGCGTCCGGGATGAGGTTGCGCTCCAGTGCCACCAGCGCGGACCGCGTCGCCACCTCGTAGGCCCGCTCGGCCACGGACGCTGCCACCATGCTGACCGTCGCCGTACGGGTGCGCGAAGGCGGCTTGCTGGAGCTGGAGGGAGAAGGAAGTGACGACCGACGAGACGGGGGATTGGACGGGCATCTATCGTCTGGGTTTGGTGGGAGTACGTTTCTTGTGAATGCAAAAGGGGCCACGTCGGTGCTACAGCGCGCGCTATTTTTCTCCTAGACTGTGTTGAGATCCGAAATATTTAGGGAAATATTCATATAGCACTTTCGTTGTTATTTGACAAAATTTATCCAACCATAAATTAATTAGGCTCAAAAGATTTATCTCGAACTTTACAGATAAACTGTATAATTAGTTATTTTTTTACCTACATTTAATACTCTATACATGTGTTCAAAGATTCGATGTAACGGGTGACAGAGGAAATATTTTGTGAAGTGAATGGGGACTTACAGTATTTTCATGCGAAACCTACTGTAGTATTTTTATTTATAGGGTCGGTTTAGTTGCCCATGCAACCCAAAAAAGTTTGCACAATACCTGTCACATCGAATCTTGCGGCACATGCATGGAGTACTAAATATAGACGAAAGAAAAAACTAATTACACAGTTTAGTTGTAAATCACGAGACAAATCTTTTAAGCCTAATTAGTCCATGATTGGACACAAATTACCAAATAAAACGAAAAGTGCTACAGTAGCCGAATCCAAACTTTTCGCCAACTAAACAACCCTATAGTATTTTTCCCAAATGAACATATATGCTAGTCAAGACCATAAATCTAAGTAGATAAGTTCTAGCACAAAAAAAATCAACTAAACAACACTACGTAATCTAAAAAAACTAAACAACACTTAGCTTCGATGTATTCATAATAAAATAATATTATTTGAATGGTACTGTCACGGGCAATTGAACTTTTTAAATACATATATGCTTCGCATACGAGATTTAGAAAAATGTTTATATCTATAGGGAATTTTTTTCCTACTCCGAGGGAGTAGTTACTCTCATGTGTATATCTCTAGATTTAGAGTGTATATGGACCGACGAAGTGTATGTTGTCAAAGTATATGACCATACTAGACAATCTAATCTAGGGTAGTATGTATGTCAAGTATGTAAATATACATTGAGTATATGATTATACTTATTTTATATACTACTATAATAGTATTAAAATAACATGTTACAAAATATGGGTTATTTTGAAAAAATTTCATGTAGTTTGATTTGGAGTATCATAAAATGAGTATATAAATATACTCAAATTGATAAATAAGTATGCAAACATATGCAATGTGGTTTATTGAAGGTGGGAGTAATTACATCTAGGATGTAACAGAACCGACCAATTATACGAAATTAAGTAAGAAAAACACCCGCCGAGGCAGATAATTTAGCCAACTTAAGCCCGTATAACCCGGTAGTCCATGAAACCACGAAGGGTTTCAAACCAACCAACATACAAACAAAGATCGTACAAATTTAGCAGCCACAATCACATATTACATAAAGTTCGCAACGACAGTTAAATACATCGGAGTTTAGAACACAAAGTTATTACAAACCAAGTTTATAATAAAATAGCGGAAGTAAATAGTTTCATAAACCACACACACTTAGTTCAAATACAGTACCAGAAGATAGTCATTTCCAACAAAAGCATTAGGTAAGACATACGGAGTAACTCTGCCCTTGGTCCTAGTTGTCACCCATCGTAGGATACAGGCAGTTGATGCAATAGTCATAGTACATCTGACGATCTGCAATAACAATGGGAACAACGCCCTGAGTACGAGAAAGTACTCAGCTAGACTTACCCGTCTTAAACCAAAATAAAGTGACACTAAGGAGTATGCAATGCTTTCTTTTAGTGAACTAACTGACTCGTTTGCGAAAAACATAAGCAATCATGAATAAACCATTTTAAGTAATTTACATCATGTTTATTATAACCAATCCATCTAGGTAAACACCCATGCTATAGCAATCACTTGATTAACCAATAACATTCAGTTACCACTTGGATTTAGCATTTCTAACATCATCCATATAACCATCAGTGTTCCATCATCATTACTACGATGCCGTAACTCAAGTCGCGTGCTCACTATATAGGAGCGATGGTGATTCGAATTGATTCCTAACCAGCTGGTGATTTATTCCTCACATAAATCACACTCACCCGCTAAAGTGAGCTACAGATCACCAATGACACTATTCAGGTAAACGTCGCGGGACACACTAGAGCTGCAGTACTTAGGGACCGTCCGACAGCCAGGACGCACCTCGGGCTCACTCTTCGCGTCCCCGTCATACCCCTTGCAGCACCAATATGCGCACTCGTATAGATCCTGGTTCGAATAATGTCACTAGCTTCGCAGTCAAAAGGTACTTTATTCGGCCAGTTAAATGTGAGGCATGCATTTAACATGATAAGAGGGACGAGCAACGATTGGTCCTTAACCGACATAGACGAAAAACTAATAGCACCTCATAACCCTGTCTGGTTGCCTCCAACTTTTTCGTCCGGTCTCCAATTATCCATCAATACATGGTTATTTCCAAGATATCATCCATTCCATAGCTAAAGTATTCCAGTAACCACCTATAATTGCAGGTGACCGAAAATCACCGATTGCTACCGGTCTAAGTAGGGCTAAGCAGTTTTTCGATTCTAAACCTATCAGGGTAAGAATATCATCAGGTAGGTAAGGATAGTAATAAATGCATCAACGGTTTCACCCAACTCCTATAACTTAATGCAACAATATATCAGACTCATATATATAAAGAATTATTTTTATAAAGTATGAGACTTAGAATGCTCTGGGGCTTGTCTCGTTCGAAGGAACTGAGTTGGTGGTCCACACAGTCAGGTAGATCCTCTTCTTGTTTGTCTACCTCTGGCACCTCTTGTGCATGGGTTTCTTGTGAATCAGACCTGGTCTGCTCCTCTTGCACTGCTACCGATGCTTCCTCCTACGATCTTGTATGATGCAAGTGTATAAGTAAATATGCAAACGGTGCGTCGGATGCGATGGCATACGATGATCATGATGATATAATGTGCAGATAAACACATTGAGACTTTATTAGATAGAATAAAGGTAAAACCTTTCTACAAGGTAGTCAACATCATCCAAGGACAGTCACTATGAAACATGTCATCTACTGCATTCTCTTCTATTATTAATCCCAGCTACTTCTCCGCTAACTACTATATAACCCTAACACAATTGCTACTCCACTTTATCAACATAACTACACTAACTTGCCCAAGTGACATCAGCAAAGGATCTTATGCTTCAAAGATACACCAAATCTACATTATTAAACTAATCATACATAAAGAATAATATTTTATATTCAATTTAAACTAGAGTTACAACAGCAACCTATAATTATAGTACAAAATCTATAAAAATTACAGTAGCATAGTCCTACTCTAAGTAGTCTACCATAAAATTTTTATGGCATTTAGATAAGTAAAACAGTCTACACAAAAATGACAAGCTATGGCATATAAATGAGCATGAAAATAATTTGTACTATGAAAAGTATCAAACAATAGATTTAATATTTTTTCCATGATCTACATAGTAAACAAACATAGTACAAAAATTACCATATGTATGTTTTATACAAATTTCTCTCTCTAGCAAAAATAACAAAAATCAGTCAATAAAGGCACTTGAACTACACATCATAATTTTTCTACAGAACATGCATGACATATATTTTTCATACAAAGTGCATCACATAAGAAGACTAACAAAACTAAAATCATATTTTTCTAATAAATATTCTATTTACTATGCATTTTGTAAGATAATAGCAATTACAAGAATTAAATAAAGCTCCACAGAAAAGTATCACAAAATTAACATGCAATATTTTTCAACTATAGATCTACTCCTAAGAAGCCTACCAAAATTTGTTTTAGCATTTTTCGAGCTATATTGAGCAAGTTATGATTTTTAAACATGTAAAAAGCATTTATGGAAATTTATTTTTCAAAACTCTTTAAAAACCAGCTGCTGAAATCACTACGCTCACCCCGCTCCCTCACCCCGGATCCACACAGAGGGACTTACAGGTGGGCCCTCGGGTCAGCGGGACCCCACTCGTCAGCAGCATAGGACTCAGGGGAGCGACGCTGACCGGCTCGTTCTCGTCGGCGATGAACTCCCCGGTGGTAGCGACTAACCCTAGACGACCTCGTCGACAAGCCGCACTCAACGGTGCACGAAACCCTAACTCTACCGGCCTCGAAAGCAAGTGACCGCGGCAATGGCGGATGGCGACACGGGCACGACGGTGCACCGGCCGACTCCGGCCATGACCGGGCAAGCTGAGCTTGGGACGAGCTCCGCGGACTTCGGTGCTATTGAGCCTAACGCGAGGGGTGGATATGGACTAGAGAGTGCCAGCCACGGTGAAGACCCTACTCTGGCGAGGTCCATCCATGGCGGACGGCAGCGGAAAAGGGAATGTGATCCCACCTGCGGTCTAGTGGCTCGGGGAAGGGGTGGACGGTGAATAGCATCTGCAGGCGGAGCTGTGGCTATGGTGGAGCGAGCTGCGGTGGCACGTCGACGGTGAACGGGGCGCCGGAGTAGAACAGCGAGAAAGGGGCGAAGATTTTTGCCTTCGGCCGAGCGTTGCGAGCGAGCTGGAGGAGGAGTGGGGTGGAGAGGGCGCTCGAACAACGGCTTAAGGCATGCGCGTGGGGGCTACCGGACGCCACCCGGCTGGCGTCGCCGGTGTACGGCCGCCACGCTGAAAGCCCAAGTTTGGTTTTGGTAATTAATGACACCAAGTTGCTAATGTCATATGTTAAGTGGTTTGAGTTAGGTATAAGCAACACACATGATGAAGGAGCATGTGGTATGAAGTGATGGCCACAAGATCACAAGAGGTGGAGATGCAAATAAAATGATGATCAAGGTGATTAAGCACATGGAGATGGACATGGAACAAAGTGATCAAGGCAAAGGTATAATCGTAGGGTTTGCTTTTGCCGGTATAAGATGAGTAGAGAAGTGATTGACTGGGTTTAAGATTGATAGCCGACTATCAAGAGGGACAATCACGGTTAGCTCATAATCAGGTGCTACTAGGTCATCGTCTTGAGCATATGCATTAGGATCTAGTAGAGAGCTAACATAACGCCTTGAAAAATGATTGTGAAAATACTAACATACATACACATGGTGATATACACATGGTGGTGTTAGCACATTTGCGAAGGCGGTGGAGGTTGAGTGGTAGGGAGGGGTCTGGGTTCCTCTCTCCCTCCTGTCGAGCTTGCGAGGTGGGATTCAACGTTTTTTGTGGAAGTGAAATACCTATTTTTTTCCATTGTGCCGAAGGCGAGAAATGGTGGTGAAAGTTCGGGGTGTTTATCACTGAAAAACTTTGATCGGACGCTGGACCGGACGCGGTCCAAGATGGACCTGCGCGTCCAGTCAGTAGCAGCTGCTGCAGAGACTCGCGGGCTAGGGTTTCGCACCGGCGCGTCCGGTCAGGCGCCCAGAGGGACTGCAGATCATAAGGTCGATCGAACGCGGTGCGCGTCCGGTCACGATCGACCGGACGCGTCCGGTCGCGAGTGGACCCTTACTGGACTCAAACCGGACACCGGGTGTAGCGCGTCCGGTCGGTTGAGCAGAGTGTCCGGTCACTCGTTTGACCGTTGGAATGTGGCAGAATCACCTAATCTAATGCCCTCCCAAGAGTACTTGTCTTCTATTAGACACTAAGTACCAAAGAGAGAACACTAAACTACACGATTCCGTCGAGCACACCACAAAGGAGAACTCGAAGATCCACATTTTTACATCAGGATCACAAATAAGAGAGTAAAGCTTACAACATCCTTACTATTTCTTACGTCACTTTTAGTACAACATCAGATTAATTCATTATGTAGTTATAACAGCGGAATATAAAACATTATCAGAGTTTAGCGGAAATGAAATCGTTTAATTCAAATTTGAACATTAACATGAAGAATGTTTAAATGCATGAATGATAACAGATTAATAATATTTTCCTTGTAAAACTTTTAGTGAGAGTTTTACTAAATAACTCTACTCCGTATCGCAAAGGAAATCCTTGCTGAGCCCACCAGGAGGTTTCCCCACACAAGTGTCAGCTTATCAGCACCTGTCACCTGCAACAGGGTAGAATAAACTCTGAGTACTCAATTGTACTCCGCAAGACTTACCCGTCAGGAGAAAAGAAAAAGACTTCAAGGATTATGCAAGGCTTTCTGGCTTGTGGGTTTATTGCGTTTGCAAGAAGCATTACTAACCATGCATCCTTATATTCAATTTATTAGCAATCCTCATTAGTTCATTAACCAACCTTCTATGCAAGCACCTATTCTACTTTCAAGCAAGGGTTGAGCCATTAGAACCATCTTTCTATCTTTCATCTTTCAGTTCTTACTACGGTGCCAGAGTACAGTCAAGCCATACCATCACGTAGAAACGGCGATTCGCGAATCAATATGCCCAGCTGGGTGCCCCGAAAAACACACGCCTTGCTTGTACCCCGGGCACAAGCAAGACCAACCTGTTCCACTCCTGTCAAGGGGTCTAGGCCTCCGTCCAAGCTCGGACTCTAAGCCCCCAACACTGCAGGTCCGACCTCAGTATGGTGCTTAGACCTCCTCAACCCATATATATATAACCACCTGCAACCTGGTTCAGAAAGAGCCAGAACCCATGACAAGAGATAAACAAGTCTTCCCGCTCCCATAAGCAAGTATATGCTCGGGACAATATATCTGTGACTTGACCGGGGATCCAGTGCAACGAACGGTCTTTAATCGACACAAGCAGGACAAAATGCAATCTAAGCCTCGCTCAGTTGCCAACCAGGTCCAAATCCAATCCAAAAACCATCCCGCCCGGTCTCCAATTATTATCCAGATGTATTTACATTCCATGTGAGAGTAACATGATAATAATAATATATTTTCTATCTCTCGCAAGTGACAGGCAATCACTCGACTTCTACCGGGATTCTATAGCATAGCACACTACACGATCTTATCATACTAGTAAGACTCATAGTATATATATATATATATATATATATATATATATATATATATATATATATATATATATATATATATATATATTCATTTAACTCCTTTAAACTTAATGCACAAGCATAAAATAAAGTGCAGAATAATAGGGGTTATGCACTGGGGCTTGCCTGAGTAAGATATATATTAAAAGTTAGTATTTGTAGCTTCAGATCATCCATCATCAACCGGATAGAAAAGCCCATTGCATCAGCTCCTGGAGAGAATACCGTTACACCATCTCTGGATTCCCAATCATCCTTCAATTGATCCGTTGATCCATCATCGTACCTATATGATATGCAATGTGATGCAATGCAAGGATGTAAGTAATCAACTGCAATTGTGACTCGTAAAATACGATTTACGCCTCTCAAGTTAACGACTAGCTCTAACGATGACCGTACTGAGGTTACATATCCATGTTGTCTAATAAGGCGTTAATTCCCAACAATTATTTTAGTTATACAAACCCAAGTTGTTTCTTTATCTTATTCTATCAATTTAATCTTTATTCGCAATAGGACAACATTATCTATTTAGCAACTAATTATTATGGAGCTACAAAAATTACTGTGAGCAGCTAATATTGCTAGGAACCTACTGTAAAGATTTCAGACCCAATATTATTATCAATTTATCACAACAATTCCTATAAGTTTATATTTTTACAACATCAAGTATCCCAATTTAATTATGTAGCTCCTAAGAAAATTATCCCACCATGTGAACAATTTATACTAGCAGGTAGGTCATGATTTTAGGAGACTAACAAAATTGGTTTGGCATTTTTATGATTTTTATTTGATTTATTATGGATTTACAAACTTTAGCCATATATGAAATAAAATAGCAAGCTCAGCCGAAAAGAAAAACAACCCACATGACAATGACACTATTTACTTGAGTCAAGTATTTAGCAAAAAGGACCCGTATAATTCTTTTGCTTGGATATATATACCCTCCTCACCTTGCTCTCTCTTTTCTAGAAACGGAGCGCTCGGAGCAGAGGAGTTGAGAAGCTCCGGCCGGCAGTGGAGTCGCTGCGGTCACGACGGCCGGCGAGGGTGGGACAGCTCCACGGCTTGGGCGGCTGCGGGCTCGGTAGGCGGAATTGGGACGCTGGTGCGGGACGCGGAGGTGGAGCAAGGAGAGGCCGTGAGATAAGGCGAGCAACAGTCTGGCTTCCTTAAGAAGCCGGGGAGGCAGCAGACAAGCGCATATGGCAGGGCGTGCGGTGCAGCGAAATGAGAGAGAGAGAGGAGAGAGTGCACGGCACAGTGAACCGTGTTTGGATTTCAGGTGATGGACTTGAGTGGTATTTGGTCTTTCAACGTGTCAACAGGGCTAGTTGATTCATGATGGACTTGGATTTGAGTGTGTCTTGTCATGTCAACAGGGCTGATCAGCAATAAAGAGTGCATGTGTGCTAATTAAATTAAGGTTGTGTTTAGTTACTTCAAAATTCCAAAAAAATTATAATATTTTCCGTCACATCGAATCTTTGAACGCATGTATGGAGCATTAAATATAGATAAAAATAACTAATTACACGGTTTGGTTGTAAATCACGAGACGAATCTTTAGAACCTAATTAATCCATGATTGGACACTAATTACCAAATACAAACAAAAGAGTTACTGTGCTTCCAAAAATTTTACAGGGGCAACTAAACACACCCTAAGAAGGGAGAAGGAGAAGATCATTCGCAGACTAGCTCAAGACAAACAAGCAAGGAGACGCGTGCGGCTCGGTTATTTCTTAGGCTATCCGCACTCATGGACCTCTATATTCATCCTCTATACGTCCTAGTCAGCAAGATTCTCTCCTCTATACTCAATTCTCTCGCACCCATCCATCCTCTATATCATCCTCTATCCACTCTATCCACTATGGGACCCACTTGTCACTTTGTCTAAATATATCCATGTGTGATCTAGTTTGGAAGGATTTATTGAGACGAATTTAATGGTGCAATCAAAATTTAATTTGGATTTTTGGTTTGTGAGTTATAGTATTTTTTTCTTTTGTTTAGCTAGTGGGGCCTACCACTACCTACTATAGAGTAAGCACTGTACCACTCTAAATATAGAGTGAGAGAAATGATAGAGTATCGTTTTATAGTACCCAGTGTAACTATTTTTACTCTATATTCATACTCTAAAGCTTTAAAGTATCCCTTTAGAGTACCCACTGCGGGTGGTCTTAAACACGACGGCAGGACGGCCAGGCCCAACGTGGCCGACAGGTCGTGCCGGTTGGCACGGACAAGACCGCGGCCGCAGAGACAAGCAAGGCAGGCAATCAGAGAACAGAGATAAGCAGTGAGGGAGGGAAAACAAGGAGCAGCTCGGCAAACGTAGACAGAGGGCGTGTTTAGATGCCCGAATTTGGGCTTGAATTCGGGGCATGAACAATGTTCCGACACTGTAGCAGTTTTGTTTTTATTTGGTAATAATTGTCCAAACATTGATTAATTAGGTTCAAAATGTTCGTCTCGCAAAGTACAACAAAACAGTGCAATTAGTTTTTGATTTCATCTACATTTAGTACTTCATATATGTGTCGACATTTTGATATGATAGAGAATCTTTTTTTGCATAGTGAAATTTGGGAGAAAATTTGGGAAGTAAACAAGGGCAGAAGTAAAGTCAGAGAGAGAAGCAAAGCAAAAGCTAGGGAGCATGGATGCGGATGGATGAGGAGACTTTGCAATGCAGCGAATTGTAGGGCCACAATGAGAATGAGACAGTGATCAAAAGTAATGCCAGGTGAGTGCGTTGCACGTCAGAAAAATAAACGAAGCTGCTGCGCTCTCTTTCTCGACAGTTTGTGCTTAACAAAATAAACCCATGAGTTTATATATATGTATTGTTCTATTTATTAATGGATTTTATTTTATTTATAAAAAGTTGATTTTTATGCTTAATCTAACCGAACAAACCGTTTGCTAGCATCTGAAAGGATCCAGATGCCCAAGAGGGGGGGCAAATTAGGCTTTTCTAAAAATTAATTGCAAGAATTAAATCCTACAAGCCAAACTTCACCCCTAGTGCCTACTAGTGTTCCTTATGATTCTACTAGTAAAAGTTTTGCACCCTAAGTTCTAATCCTAGACTAGCATGGCAATTCTAGGAAAGTAAACAAGCAATGAAAATAATACACGAAAGTAAATGCTTGAAAGTAAGGGTTAGGAACACGGTGATGTTTTGCCAAGGTATCGGAGAGTCGCTACTCCCCACTAGTCCTTGTTGGAGCACCTACGCAAGGGTGTAGCTCCCCCTTGATCCGCGCAAGGATCAAGTGCTCTCTACGGGTTGATTCTTCGACACTCCGTCGTGGCGAATCACCCAAAACTGCTCACAACATGAGTTGGGTCACCCACAAGCTTGTCGAATGATCACCAAACTCCCAATCACCACCAAACCATCTAGGTGATGGCGATCACCAAGAGTAACAAGCTAGAACTCTCACTTGACCACAACAAGCCTAATGAGAAGATGGATGCACACTTGCTATACTCTTGTCACTAGTGAGGAATCTCAAACTTTTATTCTCAAATCACTATCCTCACTAGAGCTCTTGCACTCCCTTGCACTCCAAAGGTGTTTCTCAGCTGAACAAATGAGCAAGAGACCTCTAAAAGAGGTGGGGGATGTATTTATACACCCCTCAGACAAATCCAACCGTTACCTGCCAAATCAGCAAAACTCGTACTGACTGGATGCACTGGTCGACATGACCGGACACGCCGGTCGAGTGTAATGGTCGAAAACCGAAAGTCAGCGTTGAGTGACCGGACGCGCTGGTTAGAGATGATCGGACGCGTCCGATCATGCAAGAGCCTAACTGAACTTTGACCTGACGCTCGACCGCGTCCGATCATAGATGATCGGACGCGTCAGGTCAGCTTGGGACCTTACTGGAACATGACCGGACACGTCCGATCACTTCATAGTCGCGTCCGATTACACTGTTTACCCTCTGGAACACGTGTCAGACTGATCACCGTATCCGGTCCTCTCAAGGACCGCATCCGGTCAATCAGTTAATGACGCAGTGACTTGTTAGTACTGACCGGACACGTCCGGTCATGACAAAGACCACGTCCGGTCATAGGTAAACTACTCAAACGACTTTGAAACGCGACACAACTTGAACCAAGTTGCTTCCAACTGAACCTTGAGCTTTTCTAGAGCTACCTAGTGCTAAGTTTGACAAGTGTGCTCCACACCTAAACAAAAGACTCACCTAGGTCAAGCTACTCGCTCATGCCCCCCTTTATAGTACGGCCAAAGGAAGAAACAAAGATCCTAATGACTATTCTGGATGTAACTCAACACCTTGACATCCGAAACTAACCGTTCTTAATCTTATCGTTGATCCTTTGAAAACCAAAACGATTTCCATCAAGGGACATGAATACCATAGTGCCCAAAGCAGTTATCAACTCCATGACCTAACTTACCACTGTTTCTGTAAAACACACGTTAGTCATGGTAATAATGTGTTGTCATCAATTGCCGAAACCAACACAGGGGCCTAGATGCTTTCAATCTCCCCCTTTTTGGTGATTGATGACAACACTTAGATTCAGAAGTTATAAGTTGAGGTTTTCGATTATGCTTGGTTCACATAAGCAAAAAGCTGTAAGCACAAGGGGTTAGAGTTGCTTATGTGTTCTAGGCCAACTGAGTGTACTCATAAGATAAAACATGAAGAGTTAGTACACAAAAAGCATAGCTCATATGAAATCGGAGTAAGGCACGAAAGCACAACCTTATGAGCTAAACACAAATAAGTGACATGATATGATATAAAGTCTCACGAACTCATAGTCACACAATGCAGGGCGAGAAAATAAACATGATGCATGAATGTAGCACACAAAAAGATGAAACCCTCTATCAACACTCCCCTTGAATCTATGCTCTCTCTCCCCCTTTGGCATCAAACGCCAAAAAGAAACCTAAGGATCTGACGGGGGAACAGAAGCTGTCATGTCAGGTGTCAAGGAGCGTGGAGTGATCACGAACTGTGAAGTGTCCTCCTCAGACTCTGAACTGTCAGGCTGACCCTCTGAAGATAGACGTGGCAGTGAAGCGGTCTGGGTCTGTAGAGCAGGTGCAGTAACTGAAGGTGTAGTAGCAACTATAGGAGCAGTCCCTGTCGCCTGAGCCTAAAAGACACTAAGAGTAGGAGGATCTATCGATGCAACTGAGGATGGCACAGTCTCTGTAGTTGTAGCCCCTGACACTGGAAGACCGACAGTCTCTGAAGCTGACGTCCCTGAAGAGGTCACAACTGTGGTGTACGAGGGAGTCGGCTGTCCAGTCAGCTCACTGTAGGTGGCACTAAAGTCAGGGAACGCAGTGCCTAAGAGGAGGTGAGGTCTCGGCTGAGCTGGTGGAGTAAACCCCGTCTGTATAGGAGTGTAGCTCGGGGACTGAAACGTCTGAGACACTTGCTGCTAGGGAGAGGTGTACTAAAAACTCGACTGTCCCTGACTCTGAGGTCCACTGACTGTAGTGCTGGAGTCAGGACAGACGGTGGTGGAGGTACCCCAACAGTGACAAGGTGTCGTAGGAGCTCTAGGTACTGCTGTTGGGTGGCTGCCTGCTGCCTCTGCATCTCGAACTGCTATCTCTGGAACTCTAGCTGCTACCTCTGGAACTCGTCCTGACGAGCCTGAATCTGAGCAAAACGCTGCAGCTGTGTCCTGAGCCTGTCTCTGCATCTGAATCTCCTGTCTTTCCTAGGCCTGGGTCAGCCTCTCAAGAATAGCCACTATGGCTGGGTCTGAGTAGGAGGCTGAGCCTGAACCACCGGCCTCATGGTCATGAGGTCGAGGAGAGCGGTACCGGGGGATAGGCTGATAATCCTCATCTGTGCTGTTAGTAGCAACATCCTCGACTGGATCAGCTGTCTGAGCATCAAGATCTGCTAACTCGGCCTCAGCAAGACCCTAAATGGTCTCGTCCTGCTCAGCAGCTGTCTCTGGTACCTCCGGCCTCTGACGCTGTCCTAGGCCAGGTGCCTGCTCTCTGGTAACTGATGCCCACAGCTAGCGAATATCATACTCTGGAAAAGTTGTAGTGGTATCAGATATCTCTGCTCTAATCTCTGCAGGCAGGTCACATGCAGATCTGATGATAAAACATATCCAATGAGCATACGGAAGCTGCCTGTGACCCTTGAATCCCTCTGCCAAGGTGTCCTCCATCTCACATAGCATCAGATCCCAAAGGTCGAACGGTGTCTGTGAGATGAGCTGATGTACTACCCATAGCTGCATGCGAGTCAATCCCTCTCTATATCCAAGCCTCGGAAGTAGTGTCCTCCTCATAATAGCATCAAGGACTCTGGCTAGGGGAGTCAAGCTGGCAGGTGTACGTCGAGACCCCTCGCCAAAAGGCTCACAGAAACAGGGTCTGATCATATCTGTAGGGGGAACTGTCTCGCCATGAGGGCATCTCGGAGGTGCAGTCTATCCAAAACACAGCTGATGTATCTTTGTCTCTAAAGCTAGGAGTCTGAGGATCTCCCGTACCCTGGTGCTGTACAGTCTACGGTCACGGCCTCTGAATGCGAAGTGAATGAACTCATGTGCTGGGTCAATCCAAAGTGAAGAATAAAACTCTCTAACCCAGGTCCCGCAGTATGCTCTAGTCCGTCCAAGAAGATCTGATAATCCAGGTAGAAAGGACAGATGCGGACGAAGCTGCTCACCAACCACCTTAACTAAGGCCTCCAGTCGACAGACTCTCTGAGGTCTAAAAGCAATCCCGCTGTCGACATAGGCTCTATAGAAGTCCTCGCGCAGAG
Organism: Saccharum hybrid cultivar R570; assembly: GCA_038087645.1. NCBI lineage: Eukaryota > Viridiplantae > Streptophyta > Magnoliopsida > Poales > Poaceae > Saccharum > Saccharum hybrid cultivar. The sequence goes on from JAQSUU010000810.1 coordinate 2,865,234, forward strand.
GAGTGTAGAAACCCTCTGAAGCCCGGGGATCCCGCTGAGGTGGGAACCACCGAGTGACCTCAACAAACCTAAGGGCCTGGACGTGTCTAGCTGTAGCTCCCCTGAGGTCAAAGTGCTCAACTGGGGGGTGACCTCGAGCCCTGGGAGGTGGACGACCTCCACGACGCTGACCCTCTGGCCTGGGAGTCACCTGAGCTCGCGTATGTCCTAAGCGATGATGCTGTGGAGAGTGAACTGTCTGCTCCTCAGTCTCCTCTGGGTCCTCGATAGGCTGCTCTGCAGGTGCATCCACTATCTCTTCTATGGCCTCTGTACCGAGCTATTGACCTTCAAGGTGAAAGCGACTCTCGCCAATACGTATACCACTACTCCTGCCACCTCTCTCTGCTGCCTCTGCTGCATCTGCAACTGCCTGAGCCACGAGCAACCTCTGTCCTCCTGGGAGGACTCTCGTCCCCGTCACTAGGTGCACCAGCAGTATTCTTGCAGCGAACCATACTAACAAACTGTTGTATCTGAGAAAATCTAGAAAGTAACAGATGATGAACTGACACTTGTGAGGCTTGGCCTCAATCCATATCTGTAGGCTTGGCCTCGGATTCACAACTGATCACCTGACACTCAAAGCACCAACAGGACGAACTGAAACGATAGAATAGATGGATCTACTATAAGCGACATATATTATCTAATAGATGAGTAAGATCCTAATGAAAGCAAGCATTTTAGATAAGATGTGAATGGATCATGAAAGCTACCTTAGATGAGCGAAGTTCCGATGAATGGAAGATGATCTTGACACGCTAGGGTTACCTGGAAATGGCGATCAAAACCCTGGAGTACCAAGAGATCAATGATTGCATTAGTAATTCACCGGAACATCAATGGCAAACCCAAATCCAAGGCAATTACGTCACCTTGCGGAGACGGAGATGTTCGCGGAGACGAAAACTTCACGAAAACCCTTCGATGAAGAACTATTCTTTGCAAGGCTAGGGTTCAGGTTCCTAGGGTTAGGTCTTCGTGGCAGCGGGCGCGGGCCTTGGAGCGGTGGCGCGCGCGCGGCAGAGAGTTCGGACACACGGCAGCGGGGCTCGGGCGCGGTGGCGCGTGGAGCGGCTCTGGTGGCTCCGGTGCGGCGGCGTAGGGCGGCTATGGTGGCGTGCGGGGCGGCTGCGCAGGGCTGTGGCTCGGCTACGGCGGCGCGCGAGCAGCAAGCACGGGCGCGCGGCGGCAGTGCGGGCAGCGAGCAAGAGCGCGTGACGGCGGTGCAGGCAGCAAGCAAGGGGCGCGCGGATGCGGTGGCGCGGCGGCTCGGCGAGGAGGTGGCACTCGAAATGGCTGTGGATCAAGAAGAAAGAGGAAAAACGTGAGATCCGAACGTACGGTTAAAAGGGTGAGATCCGCTTTTCGTGCGATGACCGGACGCGGTGGTCGCATGACCAGACGCGGTGGAGGTAGCGTCCGGTCACAGTCCAGTAAGCTCCTAGAACAACCGGACGCGTCCGATTATGCACGATCAGACGCTGACAGAGTCCGGTCAAGAATTGTTCGGAAAACTAAAACGGATGACCGGACACGGTGGTGGTGGTCGAGACCGGACGCGGTGGTCAGCAACTACGCGTCCGGTGCAGCGTCCGGTTAGAGATCTTGGAGAAGACCGCCGGGAATGACCGGACGCGCTGGTGGACGCCGGGACTGGATACGGTGGTGAAGCAGAACCGCGTCCGATGCAGCGTCCGGTCCAGCGTCCGGTCGCTGTTTAACGCCTTTCTTTAATCCGATCTTCGAAGCGACTTCTCCCAATCAAGTTTCAATTCAAAGAGACTCAAATAAACACCAATTGGAACCTGATATGAGTGACCTCACTCAAACCCTTAAGTTTTTCAAAGTATTTTGCCTTAGGCTAGTATTATTTTTAAGAAAATATTCAATAAAACACCTGAGGAGCAATGTATGGCCATGCAATAGAGTTTGTGAACCCTTGGGAGCTTCAAATGCTCTCTCTATTCATGGACGAACATAGAGGTTACTCAAAGCTAAATCAAAAAGAAATGACAAAGCAACAACCATGCATATACAATGCAAAGCAAGGTAGGAAGACTAGGTTGCTTGTCAAGTTTGATCCACGGTTAGGCTTTTTCACTCCTCCAAAGGAGGGTTATCGTAACCGTGTTAGACAAGTTCTAGATGCATTGCGGGAAATTAAACATGACATATAATACAATGCAATGCAAGGGACAACACAAGCTCATTTTTTAAAGTTACTAGAGTCAAGCACATTTAGTTCACTTCTCAACCTACAAAAGGTAGCCTCATCTAAGGGTTTAGTGAAGATATCCGCTAATTGATTTTCACTTCTTACACCTTCTAGTGATATATCATTTTTAGCAACATGATCTCTTAGAAAGTGGTGGCAGATATCAATGTGCTTGGTGTGTGAGTGTTGTACCAGATTATTAGCAATTTTAACAGCACTTTCATTGTCACATAAAAGCGGCACCTTTTCAAGAACAACTCTATAGTCTAGGAGGGTTTGTTTCATGTATAAGATTTGTGCACAACAAACCCCCGCGGCAATGTATTCAGCCTCGGCGGTGGACAAAGCGACACTATTTTGCTTCTTGGATGACCATGATACTAAGGACCTCCTAAGCAAATAGCATCATCCGGATGTGCTTTTTCTATCAATTTTGCAACCGGCATAATCCAAATCAGAATAGCCAACTAGTTGGAATCTAGCTCCTTTGGGGTACCAAAGACCGATGCTTGGGGTATACTTAAGATATCTTAAAAAAATTTTTACGGCACTTAGGTGAGGTTCTTTAGGGCACGCTTGAAAGCGAGCACACATGCACACACTAAACATGATATCGGGCCTAGATGCGGTAAGGTACAACAAGCTACCGATCATAGAACAGTAAAGAGTTTGATCAATTGGTTTACCTCCCTCATCTAGGTCAAGATGTCCATTAGATGGCATTGGTGTCTTGATTGGCTTACACTCTTCCATCTTGAATCTTTTGAAAAGATCCTTTGTATACTTTTCTTGAGAGATAAAAATCCCTTCTCTCATTTTCTTGACTTGAAAACCAAGAAAGAATGTTAGCTCACCAATCATTGACATCTCAAACTCCTTTGACATCAATTCACCAAATTCTTTGCAATAGTCTTTATTTGTTGACCCGAAGATGATATCATCGACATAGACTTGACAAATGAAGATCTCTTCATTAAGCTTCTTGGTGAATAGTGTGGTGTCAATCTTCCCAATAGTGAAGCCCTTCTCAATGAGGAAGTCCCGGAGACGCTCATACCATGCTCTAGGGGTTTGCTTAAGCCCATATAGCGCCTTAGATAACCTATAAACATAATTAGGATATCTAGGGTCTTCAAACCCGAGAGGTTGTTCAACATAGACTAGTTCATTTATGAAGACATTTAAAAATGCACTTTTCACATCCATTTGATATAGTTTCATTTCATGATGTGATGCATATGCAAGAAGGATATGAATGGCTTCAAGTCTTGCAATGGGTGCAAAGGTCTCTCCAAAATCAAGACCTTCAACTTGAGAGAACCCCTTTGCAACTAGTCTTGCCTTGTTCCTCACTACTACGCCTTGATCATCTTGCTTGTTGCAGAACACCCACTTGGTTCCAATGACTCTTGCACCTTTTGGATGCTCTTTAAGTGTCCAAACTTGATTGCGAGCGAAGTTGTTCAATTCTTCATGCATAGCATTCACCCAATCCGGATCTTGAAGAGCTTCTACTACATTTTTAGGTTCAAGACAAGAGACAAAAGAGTGATGTTCAACAAAAGAAGTGAGCTTTTGAGATCGAGTCATTACACCCTTTGTAGGACTCCCTATGATGAGATCTTATGGATGTGCTTGAAGTAGAGGTTAGTTTCTTCTATCAACCACTTGAGGGGAGGGATGGGGAGCATCGACATCTTGAGCTTGTGCCTTGGCTTGTTGATGAGAGACATGAGTATCTTCATTTTCAACTCTCTCATTCTTGTCATCATTTTGAGGCACATGTGATGAAGGTGGTGGATTGACAATTTGTACATCGTCTTCATCATCTTTAGGCTTGATGTCTCCCACGGGCATGTTCTTCATGGCCTCCCTCAATGGTTCATCACCTACATCATTATAATTCTCAATTGCTCCTTGAGAGCCATTAGATTTATCAAATTCCACATCATATGTTTCTTCAACTAAACCGGTGGCATGGTTAAATACTCTATATGCTTTGGACTTTGATGAGTAACCAATAAGAAAACCAATATCACAACGTCTTTGAAACTTCCCTAGGTGTTGATGCTTCTTGTAGATGTAGCATTTGCAACCAAACACCCGGAAGAATGAGACGTCCAGCTTTTTCCCATTTAGCAACTCATAGGGGTCTTGCCAAGAAACTTTTATAGGAAGAGGCGATTTGAAGCATAGCATGCGGTGTTGATTGCCTCAGCCCACAATTTCTCCGGTGTGTTGTACTCATCTAGCATTGTTCTTGCAAAGGTGATCAAGGTCCGGTTCTTTCTCTCAACTACACCATTTTGTTGAGGAGTGTAGGTTGATGAAACTTTATGCTTGATTCTAATTTCATCACAATAAGCTTCAATGTTTGTGTTGTTAAACTCTTTTCCATTGTCACTTTTAATCTTCTTTATCTTGACTTCAAATTCATTTTGAGCTCTCTTTGCAAACTTCTTGAAGCAATTTGTCACTTCGGATTTGTCATGAAGGAAGAAAGTCCAAGTGTATCTTGAGTAGTCATCCACAATCACTAGGCAATAGAGATTTCCACCCAAGCTCTTGTAAGTTGTAGGACCAAACAAATCCATGTGAAGTTCTAGCACTCTTGATGTTGACATGTAAGCTTTGGTTGGATGAGTGTTTGCAACTTGTTTGCCGGCTTGACATGCACTACAAGGTTTGTTCTTCTCAAACTTTACATCCTCTAAACCTCTCACTAATTCTTTCTTCAATAGCTTGTTGAGAGTGTTCATTCTAACATGAGCAAGCCTCCTATGCCAAAGCCATCCAAGTGTAGTTTTGGTGAACAAACATGTCATCAAATTTTCATCTTCAGAGGTGAAATCAACAAGATAAAGATTGTTGTATCTAAAACCTTTGAAAATCACTTGCTTATCATCTATCTTTGTAACTACCACTTCATTTGGAGTGAACAAGCATTGGTAGCCAAGGTCACAAAGTTGCCCAACGGATAGTAAGTTGAAACTCAATGAAGCAACATAGAGAACATTTGAGAGAGAGTGATCATTTGATATTGCAATCTTGCCTATACCCTTGACTTTGCTCTTTGAATTGTCCCCAAAAGTGATCTTCTCTTAGCATTCCCCATTCTCTTCAAGTGAGGTGAACATACGAGGATTACCAGTCATATGTTGTGTGCAACCACTATCAATCACCCAATGAGATCCACCGATCTTGTAGTTCACCTACACACAAAAGATCAAGCCTTTTGTTTAGGGACCCAAACTTGAGAGAGACCCTTGACTTTCTCAACTAGTGACTTGGCAACCCATATTTTCTTTGACCTATTTTTGTTAGGGGGCCCAAGAATATGACTTTCATCTTTCCACTTGAATCTTTTCTAAGCATGTAATGAGCATTGAAGGCAAAGGGTCTAGCATGCTTGGGCAAGGGTTGTGGTGGTGGAGTTTTGCACTCATGAGCAAAATGGCCTTCTTGTTCACACTCAACACATCTCTTTGGCTTGGGCTTTGACTTGCTTTGTTGTTGTTGAGCCTTAACCTTCTTCTCTTGATTTGCCAAATAACCAATGCCACTTCTATCTATCTTCATGACGATGTTCATGAGTAACTCACTTTGCAAATGTTGGCCTCTTGTGAACTTGCTTAGGCCGGTCTTGAGATGCTCTTTTTCTTGCTTGAGCTTTTTGTTTTCTTCAATAAGTGACTCATTTGGTGCTTGCTTTTTAAGAGCCATCAACTTCTTGTTCTCAATCTTAAGCATCTTATTTTCACTCTTGAGCTTGACATAGTCATCATAGTTGTCGGACTCAACCACACTCTTGCCTTTACCGCTAGAGCCATGCTCAAAGTTCTCAACAATCAAATCTTCACATGATGTAGCTATATCAATCTTAACAACTTGGTTAGTAGCATCATGTGTCTCAAGAGCAAGCTCATTAGTAACAATAAGACTATCATAGTTGATTTTCAATGTAGTATATTCATCTTTTAGCAAGTTGAGCCTAGTGATGAGTTCACCATGCTTCTTCTCAAGTTTATCATGTTCATCTCTAAGCTTTTTGTTAGAAGTTTTGAGCTCCTTGAGAGTAGAAGACATAGTTTCATTTTGATCTTTGAGCTCATCACTAGTCTTATGTGCATTCTCAAGCTTAGATGAGAGTGATTCATTTTTATTTTGAAGCTCATCATTTTCATTTTTAGTTCTTCTTATGATTTTAGAATATTTGTTCAACAATTTTACAAGTTCATCATAAGAAGGTGCATCATATTCATCATCACTATCACTATCATCATCATCACTATCATTGTTTTGTACCTTTCGTTCACCCTTAGCCATAAGGCATAGATGAGTAGTGGAAGATGATGGCGAAGGTGGCGGTGAAGGTGGTGATGAAGATGTCGGTGAAGATGATGATGGCCCAATCACAAATGCGGCAACCTTCTCTTTCTCATTGTCGCTCTCATCGCCGGAGGACTCACATGATGACTCAATATCGGTGAGCCAATCACCAACAATGTAAGCTTTGTCTCCCTTCTTCTTCTTATAGAACTATCTTCTCTTGCCATCTTTCGTTTTGTATGGCTTGTTCTTCTTTTTCTCATCTTCTTCATCACTTGAATCATCTTTCTTGCCCTTGTTCTTGTTTTTGTACTTGTCTTTTGGAGGCTTCGGGCATTGATAAGCTAAGTGGCCAAGTTCACCACAATTGAAGCAATCCATCTCGGATATTGGCTTCCTTTTGCTACTTGTGAAGAATTTCTTCTTCTTGCCATCGAACTTGATGTCACTCTTGTTGAGCTTCTTTAGCATCTTGGTGGTCTTTCTCACCATGAGTGCAAGTGATACATCATCAATATCACTTTCACTTGAGCTTTCTTGCACCATCATGGCTTGGCCATTCTTCTTTTTCTTTTCATGGCTAGCTTTGAAGGCCAAGTCTTTCTTCTTGGAAGATGATGAGCCCTCTTCTGGAGTGATGTGCATGTACATCTCATGTGCATTGATCTTTCCCAATACTTGAGTCGGTGTTGCGGCGGAGAGATCACTTTGGTGAAGTATGGTGACAATGTGCCCATACTTCTCAACGGGAAGAACACTCAAGATCCTCCTTGCAATATCCGATTGACTCATTTGAGTGAGTCCAAGAGCATTGAGATCTTCTACAAGAACATTCAATTGAGTGTACATTTCATTAGCACTTTCTTTGGGAAGCATCTCAAAAGAGTTAATTTTCTTTAAAGCAATGTGATAGCGTTCCTCACGCTTACTCTTAGTTCCCTCATGGAGAGCACAAAGGTTTTCCCACAATTCATGAGCATTTTTGGCATTATGCACATGATTGAAGATATCCTTGCCTAAGCCCCAGTAGAGTGCATTTTTTGCCTTTGCATTCCACCGGTCGTACTTCTCCTCGTCACCACTTGGGTTGGCGGGATCCCTTATAGGAGGAAGCCCTTCGGTTGCGGCTCTAAGGCACCCAACATCTATGGCTTTGAGGTACGCCTCCATACGAATTTTCCAATATGGAAAATCATCTCCCTCAAAAGTGGGAGGTGGTCCTTCCCCATTAGACATCTTGCTCTAGGCGGTGAAGCCTAAATAAAGAGCAACACGGCTCCGATACTAATTGAAAGGATCAAGATGCCCAAGAGAGGGGGTGAATTGGGCCTTTCTAAAAATTAATTGCAAGAATTAAATCCTACAAGCCAAACTTCACCCCTAGTGCCTACTAGTGTTCCTTGTGATTCTACCGGTAAAAGTTTTGCACCCTAAGTTCCAATCCTAGACTAGCATGACAATTCTAGGAAAGTAAACAAGCAATGAAAATAATACACGAAAGTAAATGCTTGAAAGTAAGGGTTAGAAACATGGCGATGTTTTGTCGAGGTATCGGAGAGTCGCCACTCCCCACTAGTCCTCGTTAGAGCACCCGCGCAAGGGTGTAGCTTCCCCTTGATCCGCGCAAGGATCAAGTGCTCTCTACGGGTTGATTCTTCGACACTCCGTCTGATGAGGTCATGACCATGCTTGGAGAATTACATGAAGGCCAAGGAGATCAGCAAGGGCATCCAAATCGAGAAGGAGGTCCAAAACTTATCCGATTCGAGTCACCAAGGTGGTGGCCCAAATCAAGTTTGAGTCCACCTCGGAATCTAGGACCAGTCTGCCTTGAACTGGTCACCCAGGACGCGTACGGACTCCGTTTTTAATGATCCATATATGGATGGAAAGCTTATTTGATAAGGAAGCCAATCCAAGTGGTCCTACATCAATGGATGTCCGCAATCAACGGAAATCGTCGAAATAAGTCACCGTCCAGAATCTGGCAAGGTGCTGCGTCACCTATTTGGGCCAACTTGGCCATGTATCGTGTCGGGCCTTAAGCCCAAGTTGTGGGTGCCCAAACCCTGGCCGTTACCAACCCTAGGTCGAGTCTTAGACTATAAACACAGCCGCCACCGCTGTTAGATAATTGGATTTTATTTAGAGTTTAGTTTTCCATCGAGAAACTGAATCGTTCATTGTAACTATTGTGATAAATCCTTTTACAGTGATCCAGGGCCCCTGTTCTTGATCTCCTCCACTGTGTCGATTAGTCCTTTGGAATCGAGTTCTTGAACCCTCTATTGATATTCGCATCATTCATATTTGCAATTTCAGATTGCGTGTTTTTACCTTCTTGCTTGTGCTCTTCGATTCGCTTGCAGGAAAAGCCTTCTTGGTGAGGTCAATCAAGTTGTGCTTGGTTGATAACCAACGGAGCAGTGGTGTAGCGGTTGCAGGGTTTGAATCGTGTCTGATTTGAAGCCAGATCGCCAACGTCGAGATCTCCACAAATCGAACTTATTGGTTACCTCTCGGAAGATCGGGCCAGTATTCATAAAAAAATAGCAAAAAATAAAAAAAAAGTTTGATTCCTACTAGTGCCTTTTGGAAAATTTCGGGAAAATTTCAGGAAAAAAAGAAAAATTCAGGTTATTTGCTAGTTCTGTGAGTTCTTTCCATCGTCCTTTGCTTTCACCTTGTTGTGCTACGCCTCGACACGTCTTAGCCAGCAGCTGTGATTTGTACTTTGGATCCGGATCAAACAATTGCTACTCTGCATTCGTTAATTGCTAATCCTTGTTGTCATATTGTGTGCCTACCCATAGCTCCACATATTCTTCTATCAGCACAGGTTCATCTTGTAACTGTTACCCACGCTCAACAACAGATTACTTCGCCACTTTGGTTTGGCTCCTATTTGGCGTTGGTAAGAATTCAGGCAAGACGGTGATAAATCGCTTGTGATTTTGCATTCCACTTTCACCTCCACCGCTTGTTTCCTTTTAGCAGATTATTAGGGATAACTTTCACTGTTTGTTCCTATTTTGTGTCTACAATGACAGGTTACAACACTCATCGATACGAGACAACAATGATGCATGAGCCATGCACTATTGCTGCTACACCTCCTTCCGTAGGTCGTTCTATTCTTTCTTCTCCACCTACTTATGATGGTGTTGGTGCTGATGAGTACATTGAGTGGGAAAGTAAAATAGATAATATTTTGCACACTGTCATATGTGTGAGCGGAGGAAGATTAAGAATGCATCTAGTGTTTTGAGACATTTAGCATCAATTTGGTGGGAGTCTTTAAGTTCTTCAGATAAACCTCATACATGGAGCGATATGAAAATTCTTATGAGAGAAAATTTTGTTAATCCATCTCTTGTAATTAATTCATATGATGAGGAACATCAACTAGACCAATCTCCTATTATTCCTCCTGCTGTGCCTAACCTTTTGCAGGACAATGCACAAAAGAGCGGGGATGATGATGAGGACATCGCCACGCTGGACACACCGATGTTATGGTCTTTCCCAAGTTGCAATTTGTCCCCAACTCAGCTACCACGCCATCCTCGGATTCAGCAGACACGTCATCACTGTTTTGGTCATAATTCTTTCATACGACATCAAAACGGGGCGTTCTTGGATGCGTTGGAAAGGGGACGACGACGCCGTCGTTTTGGATCTGGTTCTAGCTCCAGAAGGTCCATGGATCATTCTGTGTGACCACGTCAAGGTGCTGCGTCACCTATTTGGGACAACTTGGCCATGTATCATGTCGGGCCTTAAGCCCAAGTTGTGGACGCCCAACCCCTGGCCGTTCCCAACCCTAGGTCGAGTCTTAGACTATAAATACAGCCGTCGCTGCTGTTAGACAAATTGGGTTTTGTTTAGAGTTTAGTTTTCCATCGAGAAACTGAATCGTTCATTGTAACTGTGGTGACAAATCCTTTTACAGTGATCCAGGGCCCTGTTCTTGATCTCCTCCACTGTGTCGATTAGTCCTTTGGAACCGAGTTCTTGAACCCTATATTGATAATCGCATCATTCATATTTGCAATTTCAGATTGCGTGTTTTTACCTTCTTGCTTGTGCTCTTCGATTCGCTTGCAGGAAAAGCCTTCTTGGCGAGGTCAATCAAGTTGTGCTTGGTTGATAACCAACGGAGCAGTGGTGTAACGGTTGCAGGGTTTGAATCGTGTCTGATTTGAAGCCGGATCGCCAACGTCGAGATCTCCACAAGTCGAACTTATCGGTTACCTCTCGAAAGATCGGGCCAGTATACATCAGATGACATGACAGAAAATGAGGTGCTCTCACTTTCATGTGAACATTCAACACGTGTTACTTCTGCTGACAGTAAGAGCAAAGGTAATGCCAATGATGCTAATCTCACAGAAGATGAGAGTTCTCTTGATGTGCTGAATTTTTCCACCAATCATGTTATGATAGAGCAAATATTAGTGGAACATTCGCTTGATTTACCTTTGTCACAAGATGATTTGCTTGATGTTCCTTGTGATAAAGATGACTTGAATGATGATATTTATATTATTCCAATAATGAATGATCATGCTATATGTATGTTGGAATCGAACACTACTAATGAAAATAGACATGTTATTCATAATGCTAGCGATGTTGATGAGCTAAAGTTGATGTCTTCTTTAAATACATTGAGATACATTGATTTAAATGTTCTTTACAATCTTAATTATTTAGAGGAAAAACTTTATGCATATGCTGATTTTCCATGGTTGTCTAGACATACATATCATGTTTTTGACAAATATAGCAACCAAGGACAATATATGGTACAACGAGTTTACATTTGTACAACTGTGAATTCTTCTTTTGTTGTGCAAAATAATGATCAATTAGAGGACTATAAAATCAACAATGTTGTCATGTCCTATTCCTCTTATTTTGCTTTATAATTCCAAGTGGAATCCAAAGAAGGGGAGCATATGTTTCTTGTTAGTACTAATCTTTTGCAGGATAGTATTGATAAAGATCGTGTGCATTTTAATCGAGGAGACTACATGTTTGTAGGAGAAGGCATGCTGCAAACCAAAAACATGTGGTCATATTCTTTCTCCCAACATTGTCAATTCCCAATATTTTGGTAACCTCGTTTGTATTCATGTTGTGCAGAATGGAATTCAAGCAACATCGACGCCGAGGACGACTTTTCATCAAGAAGGGGAGGATGATGAGGTCATGATCATGCTTGGAGAATTACATGAAGGCCAAGAAGATCAGCAAGGGCATTCAAATCAAGAAGGAGGCCCAAAACTTATCCGATTCGAGTCACCAAGGTGGAGGCCCTAATCAAGTTTGAGTCCACCTCGGAATCTAGGACCAGTCTGCCTTGAACTGGTCACCTAGGATGCGTACGGACTCCATTTTTGATGATCCATATATGGATGGAAAGCTTATTTGATAAGGAAGCCAACCCAAGTGGTCCTATGTCAAAAGATGTTTGGAATCAATGAAAATCATCGAAACAAGTCACCGTCCAGAATGTGGCAAGGTGCTGCGTCACCTATTTGGGCCAACTTGGCCATGTATCGTGTCGGGCCTTAAGCCCAAGTTGTGGGCACCCAACCCCTAGCCGTTCCCAACCCTAGGTCGAGTCTTAGACTATAAACACAGCCGCCGCCGCTGTTAGATAATTGGGTTTTGTTTAGAGTTTAGTTTTTCATCGAGAAACTGAATCGTTCATTGTAACTGTGGTGACAAATCCTTTTTACAGTGATCCAGGGCCCCTGTTCTTGATCTCCTCCACTGTGTCGATTAGTCCTTTGGAATCGAGTTCTTGAACCCTCTATTGATATTCACATCATTCATATTTGCAATTTCAGATTGCGTGTTTTTACCTTCTTGCTTGTGCTCTTCGATTCGCTTGCAGGAAAAGCCTTCTTGGCGAGGTCAATCAAGTTGTGCTTGGTTGATAACCAACGGAGCAGTGGTGTAACGGTTGCAAGGTTCAAATCGTGTCTGATTTGAAGCCGGATCGCCAACGTCGAGATCTCCACAAATCGAACTTACCGGTTACCTCTCGGAAGATCAGGCCAGTGTTCATCACCGTCACGGCGAATCACCCAAAACCACTCACAACATGAGTTGGGTCACCCACAAGCTCGTCGGATGATCACCAAACTCCCCAATCACCACCAAACCGTCTAGGTGATGGCGATCACCAAGAGTAACAAGCTAGAACTCTCACTTGATCACAACAAGCCTAATGAGAAGATGGATGCACACTTGCTATACTCTTGTCACTAGTGAGGAATCTCAAACTTTTATTCTCAAATCACTATCCTCACTAGAGCTCTTGCACTCCCTTGCACTCCAAAGGTGTTTCTCAGCTAAACAAATGAGCAAGAGATCTATAAAAGAGGTGGGGGGATGTATTTATACACCCCTCAGACAAATCCAACCGTTACCTGTCAAATCAGCAAAACTCGTACTGACCGGACGCGCTGGTCGACATGACCGGACGCGCCGGTCAAGTGTAACGGTCGAAAACCGAAAGTCAGCACTGAGTGACCGAACGCGCCGGTCAGAGATGACCGGACGCGTCCGATCATGCAAGAGCCTAACTGAACTTTGACCTGATGCTCGACCGCATCCGATCATAGATGACCGGACGCGTCAGGTCAGCTTGGGACCTTACTAGAACATGACCGGACGCGTCCCGATCACTTCACACTCACGTCCGATTACACTGTTTACCCTCTGGAACACGTGTCAGACTGATCACCGCGTCCGGTCCTCTCAAGGACCGCGTCCGGTCAATCAGTTAACGACACAGTGACTTGTTAGTACTGACCGGACGCGTCCGGTCATGACAAAGACCACGTCCGGTCACAGGTAAACTGCTCAAACGACTTCAAAACGCGACGCAACTTGAACCAAGTTGCTTCCAACTGAACCTTGAGCTTTTCTAGAGCTACCTAGTGCTAAGTTTGACAAGTGTGCACCACACCTAAACAAAAGACTCACCTAGGTCAAGCTACTCGCTCATGCCCCCCCTTTATAGTACGGTCAAAGGAAGAAACAAAGATCCTAACGACTATTTCGGATGTAACTCAACACCTTGACATCTAGAACTAACCATCCTTAATCTTGTCGTTGATTCTTTGAAAACCGAAATGATTTCCATCAAGGGACATGAATACCTAAAAGTCCTATGTTTGGTGTTGGTAATTAGTGACAATGCCTAAGTACTAATCCTATGCCTAAATTGTATGTAGCATATGAGAATTAGTACATTCCAAGATTGGTGGCAAGATGGACATGGTGATCATGATGGCCACACTTGGATTTGGACGCAACCCTACGTGATCAAGGCAAAGGTATATGCTTAAGGGTTGTGTTTTAGTAACCAAGACACCTAGCGGGTGTGGTTACATTATAGGATAGATAGCGGTACTATAAAGAGAGGAATGACGCGGCTATTGAACTCCTAAGTGCCTCTAAGTGTGCATTTCATAATCATATGCATTTGGATAGAGCTAATATCGCCTCGAAAAATGATTGTGAAAATGCTAACACACTCACACATGACGAAGATCACTTGGTGGTGTTAGCACGTTTGCGAAGGCGGTGAAGTTTGAGCGGTAGAGAGGGTTTGGGGTCCTCTACGCCTATTTTTGAGGAGTTGAAACGACTATTTTCCACTACGCCGAAAGTCCGGAAAAGAAACGGAAGCCAACGGAGGTCACAGAGGTGATCGGACGCTGAACCGGACACGGTCTTTGCATGACCGGACGCGTCCGGTCAGTGTTTAGTCTCTGCGCGGTTTTCAGTTTGATGATCGGACGCGCAACGCGTCCGGTCACTGACGATCGGACGCATCCGGTCGTTCAGGGAGCTTACTGGACTCTAACCGGACGTTGGCACTATCGTGTCCGGTCATTTTCTTCAGCGCGTCCGGTCACTGTTTCGTTGAGCGCTGCTCAGGCGACCAGCGCGTCCGGTCACTCACGGGACCAGCGCGTCCGGTCATTTCCAGCGCGTCCGGTCTGCGCGATGAGCGCGTCCGGTCGTTGCTTCGCAGTTAGCCGTTGGGCGACCGGCGTGTCCGGTCAGTTGGACCAGCGCGTCCGGTCAGTGTTTCGCGACTTAGCCGTTGTGCGACCGGCGCGTCCGGTCAGTTGGACCAGCGCGTCCAGTCAGCGCAATTTCAGCTGTTTAAGTTTCTAACGGCTCTATTCGAAGGGGTACGTCTATAAATACTCATTGGCCGGCTCAAGGCTCTCTCTCTCAAACATTTGACATACTTGTGAGCACTTTGAGCTAAGCAACTCCCCTCCCACTCATCTCTCTTGCTTCTTTGCATATTCAAAGTGAGATTGAGTGATCCAAGTGCATTTGCATTATGAGATTGCATCTAGTTGGCACTTGGTGGTTGATTTGCTGCGGGATTCTTGTTTTTCTTGGTGGTTGCCGCCACCTAGACGGTTTGGAGCAGCTTGGAGGCGTTGGCAAGAGTTGGTGATTGTTCTTGGCCACCTCCGGTGATTGTGAGGGGTTTGTGCCTACCTCGGCGAAGCGCCAAAGGCAACGTTAGTGGATTGCTCGTGTCATTGCAATCTTTTGCCATTCGGTAGGTTCTTGTGGCACCTTTTGATAGGCTCGGTGTGTGACCGATTAGCCACCGAACCACGTGGTGAAGAGGGACACAACGGGGACTAGCGTGCCGGCAAGCACGTGAACCTCGGGATAAATCTTCGTGTCATTATTCTTATTGTGTTTGATCGATCCCGGTGGTTGTATATTGTGGTATTCATCTCTTGATCATATTGATTGGTTGGCTCAATACTTTGCCCCTCAGTGATACCCTCCTAATTCTCTCTTGTATTAATTTCTTAGTTACCTTGCTAGCTTGTTAGTGTAACTCTTAGCTTGTGTAGCTAGCTAGCTTTAGTTGTAGTTAAATTGTGCGGTTTGACTTGTGCAGTTGAGTGCAAATATACTAGAATTGTGAATTGGTTAGGTGGCTTGCAAACACCCTGTAGGCTAAGAAAAACTCGCATCTCGCTACTTGTTATATTGATAAACTTGTTTAGTTTGTCTTTATAGAAAATTTTATAAGGCTATTCACCCCCCTCTAGCCATCAAGACCTTTCAATACCATAGTGCCCAAAGCAGTTATCAACTCCATGACCTAACTTACCACTGTTTCTGCAAAACACACGTTAGTCATGGTAATAATGTGTT
The DNA here is from genome assembly GCA_038087645.1 of Saccharum hybrid cultivar R570. Taxonomy (NCBI): domain Eukaryota; kingdom Viridiplantae; phylum Streptophyta; class Magnoliopsida; order Poales; family Poaceae; genus Saccharum; species Saccharum hybrid cultivar. The sequence goes on from JAQSUU010000810.1 coordinate 2,881,045, forward strand.
GTCATCAATTGCCGAAACCAACATAGGGGCCTAGATGCTTTCAGCATCGTCGTCGGACATTTCTAAATACTTCTACGCACTGGGTAATTTAACTTGGGCGTTTATTTGAGTCCACAAAACTAGGTCACTGGATCGGAACTAGGAGTACACCAACATGGGTTTGCCGTGCCGAACGCCAGTTCACGAACCGAACACCGAAACACGGTCCAACGCGTGTTCTAGGCAGTTAGGCCAATTTTTTTTACGAAGGCAACGTGACACCCAACATGCCTGCCACCTAAACCAAAGCTCGCGTGCTCGCTTAGACGCAACCAACTGTGTGAAAACGTGATGTTAGTGCTTAACCATTTTTGTTGGAATTTAAATGCCAAAATGGCACTGCCATCACCTCTTCCAGTCTTAGACGAGATCTAGAGTTGAAGTCGGATTGAATTTTGAATTTGATTTTTTTGAGCTTGCAAAATACTAGTTAACGATATTTATTCCCCAAAAATTAAAGTTGCACTTTTACCAGCAGGACTTGCTCATAAATTTCTACTTAAGCGCAATGCTCAAGTTACCTTTTTATTTTTGTTTATAAATTTGTTTTTCACGCCAACAATTAAAACGACCGATCGTCCTATTTTCTAATTAGGGTCTCGTCAGCATGCTTTCACATAAACCAAATTAACCAACATTACTTGATTACCCTTTCCTGCAAGGTAAAATTGTAACCTTGAGAACTTGTTGCGATAATTTCTATTAGGTTTTTAAGCAAGGTGCTAAGCCATCTCGTAACACCAGGGGTGTTACATGGAACGCTGAGTCGACCGTTGAGATTGGACGTTCGGTGTTGAACACGGAGGGACACATGGACGACACAGGGCGATCGGACGTGGTGCAGCGCGTCCGGTCAGTTCGACAGGTGCGTCCGGTCGATCCAAAAAATCGCCTAGTGAAGAGGTAACTGCCTTATTCGTTCGTGGTGCTATAAATAGATGGTGACCAGGTTTGGGAGGTTAACTCTTGCACTTCTAAACACTTGAGGCATACTTTGATCTAGAGAACACTCCCTCCACTCATCTCCTTGCTTGGTTGCATACTCTAGAGAGATTGAGTGAGATTCAAGTGCGTTGCATTGAGAGTTGCATCTAGTGGCACTTGATCTTCGAGTTTGCTACGGATTGCTTGTTACTCTTGGGTGTTTTCCGACACCCTAGATGGCTTGGAGCAGCGGTGGGTGATTGAGCTCTCGATTAGAGACTTGTTCGAGCCTCACCAAGCGATTGTGAGGGGTTCTTGAACCTTCCCCGTGAAAGTTCACGAATTGGCTACTCTAGTGGAGCTCGTGGCTTAGAGGATCCCCATCTTATGAGTGGATGTGCGGCACCTGCTGAGGGTTCAACTCTTGATAGTTGATTGACTCGCGATCCATCAAGTGGGTGCATCACCACAACGAGTAGCTTGCCGGGAAGCAAGTGAACCTCGGTAAAAAAAATCTTGTGTCATCTCTTGCTGAGGATTCTCATTGTGATTATGTGTAATTGATTCTTTAGATACATCTCATCTCTACACCGTCGGTATAAGGATCAATTCACTCCCCTTTTACATTTTTGCACCTTATCTTGTCTAGTGTGCTTAGAGTAGTTTGTATCACATAGAAGTAAGTAACTTAGTGGCTTAGCTTGTGGTGTGAATTAGAGATCATAGCTTTGTTAACTAGAATTGTGTAAGTGGCTTGCTTAGCATAGTTGAGCTAGTGCTAGAATTAGCTTCACCATCTTTTGTACTAACTTTGTTGTTGAGTAAAGTTTGTAGAAAATTGAAAAAGGCTATTCACCCCCCTCTAGCCATTTAAGACCTTACACACGTGGCGGCCGCGGCCAGAGCATGGTCAGGGCGCGAGCGCGGGGCAGGCGCGGAGGCAGGAGCAGGCTAGGCCGGGTTCGCGGAGCGGACTGAAAGGGAGGGGACGGCCCAAGAACAAAAGGAAACATTTTTCTTTATTATTTTTCAATCCAAATTTAACTAAACCGTCCCAAATTCAAAATTTGAACAGGTAAAAAGCATTTTCAAATCTTGACCCAAAAGAAAAGTTGTCCAAAATTTAATTCTCTACAACATTGCTTTAGGGCACATTTTGAAATTCCAAATAGATTTTAAAATGGGGATTCAAAGTTTATTTTAATTCAAAAACTCATTTTTCTAGGTTATTTTTAAAAGCAAAATTTGAGAAACTTTTGAATACAAAACTTGCTCCAAATTACTTGCTAAACATTTTAAATTTATTTGCACTACCAAACAAACAAGTTTTAATAGCCTAACAAGCACACTCATGGTACAATTATGTTTAAACAAACAATTGCGACATTCATGTTTCAAGGTTATGTTTCACATGTTTCAATTCAATGTTACACGTATATCACATGTGATTATGAATGTAAGATCATGTTCATGCGCATGATTTGAAATTCTTAATGCATGCTTAACACCCGAGGTGTTACTCAGGAGTAGGAAAAATGCACCTATATTTACATTATATATTAAAGATGCCAGAATAAACTTTCTTTTTCCCTAATAAAACGAAGGAATTCTTTTCGTGTGTCTCTATCTTCGATACAGGCGATCGAACAACAAGGTGCACGTATTATTACAACATGCGGACATGTTTGCTAATCTATACACTCAGTTGTTAAAAACACATATACAACACCCCTTTTACCCTCTCCTCTCCTTACTTAATTATTCGTCACGTCTTTCAGCGAGATCTGGCAGCGTTTTTATGTGGCCTCGTCGACCCTAGAATACCCTCCACGCGCTCCTCCCTGACGGGTCTTCCTGGGAGGTGTTCAGTAGTTTACCACGCAATGAACAAGCTCAAAATCGGCCTAACTGATTTCTAGATCGGTATCGTTGGTTCGCTGCGTTGCTGCGATCACGGTCGTTTGTCGATTCTTGGGCATGCTAACCCTTGCTGGTATGTGACTCGGAACCCATCCGGCGTGAACATGGCCAAAGGACACTAGTGTATAATATCATCAAAGGTTGGGCCCTAGCCCCATGACAGGAAGATAGACAAGCGGCACAGTGTCGTGCCTCACGTGTTTTTTTTGAGAAAAGTGCCTCACGTGCTTAAGAGTCCTGTCCGAAAGCGGCAAGAAGCACGAGAGAGATAGGCCGGGCTGGCATGGCTCAAGTACCTCTACGATTTACTAGGATATAGCCTTGCCACCAATCTCATGTCGGAACTCGGAAGAAGACCGGCAGATGATTTAGAGCCTTATTTGTAATTTCTTGTTTTCCTTAGGGGCCTATGTGCAAAATGGTCGACACAGCTATCTTGTACCTGTATTTGCTCGTGTCTTTGTACGGTATCCTTAACTTTTAATACAGGTACGTTTTGATAAAAAAAAAGATATAGGCCTTGACTCTTGAGAAACATGAAGGCTCTTATTCACCCCCCTCTCCTATAATGAGAGTTTCGGTCTGTTTTCAATTTGTGTACGGTAATGTTCTCAGTTTCAATTGGTTCGTCCTGAACATTGCCCGTTCACTCTTTGTACACTACACATATATGAATAACAATGGCCATGGATGAAACGAGGCGACATGTTCCCCGGTCTATGGCAGCAGGCTCGCAGCCAAGAGCCAACCTTGCTACGCAGGATAATGTCAGTGCGCATGATAGAGTGCACGACAACCACCAGCTACGCGCTCTGCGCCTCCAAGAACGCGTGGAACTCCGCCCTGGCCATCGCCAGGCGCGGCGTCATGCACGGCGACGATGGGCACGACGACGCCGCATCCGCCGCCACCGCCGTCGAGAACCTCACGTGCCTCTGCGACGACGTCGACGGCCTGGCCGAGTCGAGCCGCGATGATGCCGAGTTCTTCAGTATTCCCCTCGTCGCCGCGGGCGGCTCGCCGTCGAACACGAACGCCATCTTGACCGGCGCCTCCGCGTCGTCGTCCGCGCAGCTAATCTTGGCCACCTCCGTCGCGTGGCAGTCGACGGCGTCCACGGGCGGCGGGGGCGGAGGAGGAGGAGGGCTCCACGACCCGCACTCGAACCTCTCCAGCGACGCCACCCGCGACGCGCTGCTGCGGCGAGGCCTCAAGCCCGACTGCTGCCTCTGCATGCTCGACGACACGGCCGTGCCGCGGTGGTGGTGCCGGCGAAGGCGGCGGCGGGCTTCCTCTTGGAGAAGCCCGGGAAGAGCATGCACAGCGCGCCGCACGTGAAGCCGTCCTCCGCGACGGCGAGCGTCTTGGGGTGGACCGGCTCCGGCTCCTCGTCGTCGTGCGGCGCCATGGTCCTGCCCTCGGCGCGGGACGCGGACCTCGACAGCGTGGACGGCGCGGGCGCGGCGACGAGCCGGACGAGCGCGGCCGAGTGCTGGCGGGCGAGGGAGCGTAGCGCGGACGCGGAGGTCGGGCTGTGGGTGGCAGGCTGCTCCTCCCACTTGGCGCCACCAGCACCTGGACGAGCGCCGGCGTGCACCGGGGAGGAGGCCGCCGAGCACGGCAGGCTGGCGCCGACGAACGTGGGCCGGCGGAGAGGCGGCAGGACCGGGGACTGCACCACCACCTCCGTGAGCACGGAGGGCGCCGAAAGCGGCGAGTCCTCGTCGGCCACCATGCCCAGGCGGCGCAGCGACGCGGGGGTCCACGGGGATCTGCCGTACCTTCACCGTGGATGGCGACGCTGGCGGGGCCGGGCTCGTGCTCTTGCCGCCGCGGTCCGCCGGCTCGGAGGCTTCTGCTCCTCCTTCCTGTGGCGTCTCCTCCGCCACTGGCCGCGCTTCGCTCATGGCGTCGGGCTCCGCCGCTGTGGCTGCTTCACCCTCGCGGGACTGCATCGCCGTGTACCACAACGACGTGTATGGACTTGTATTGGGGAAAGTCTTGTATTGGCTGACTGGTGCATGAGCTGACGAAAAACTGATCGCCGGATCCGGTGTGCGCGCGGGCTGCTTAAAACAAATGGCGGTTTGACCATTTACAAGGACGGTGGGCGGTGATGGTGCGTAGTGGAGGGCATGAAAGCAGAAAGGCATCGCGGCGTGTCCTTAGTGCTTCACCATACACTATGATAAAATAAAATAAAATAAAATAAAATAAAATAAAATAAAATAAAATAAAGTGAAATAAAATAAAATAAAATAAAATAAAATAAAATAAAAATACAATAAAAACTTTAGTCGAATATGATAATCAAACCGCGTTCAAAGTCAGACACTTCTTAAAAGAACAACGTAACAGCAGCAGGCTCCCGGGCTGTGCCTTGTGTTGAGAATTCATATATAATAGTTAAAACCAAATTAAAATACTTAAAGTAGAATTTTTTCAGTCAAAATAGATCTCAATTGACGTTTTTAGAGTTCAGACGATCGCCACCACATACGGACATACCCAATGCCTGAAAGGACGGTCATGTTTCTCCAGAATCACTTCTTTTGTAGCAACACACAAGAAGAAAGCATCCACATTTGCTCCATGCGAGGCAGTGGCAGATCCATGATCGAAATTCACTTGCAGCAAAGCTATCATCATAGATAAAAAAAACAACACTTGGTAAAAGGTGTGCTATCCTTGCTTGCCTTGTTTGGCTGATAAGCCGACCGATGCTATTTGGGTGTGAGAGAAAAATATTGTACCACAACTGATAAGTAGTTCAAGCGAATGGGGCAAAGCTCAACTGTTCAAGTTATCTTAAATTTGGCAAACTTTATATAAAATGTTTGCAATTAACGACTATAGATCAAATAAGCATATTATCAAAATATATTTTCTAGTGATATAAATATCGACGATGTATGTACTACAACTCTGAAAATTAAATTTAATTTGGGGACAAAAGGAGTAGTTGGGTACCTTCTTAATCAATAACCAATATCCTACCAGAATTATGAGGAAGCATTGTTATACAATGTCAGAGGAATGTGAAGAGGAACTAGCCAATCTAACATGAGCTCATAACAAACTCAGAATTCAAAGGATAGTTGGTAACGCGATGTTTAATAAGATATTAACTAGTGGTGGAAAATAAGATATAAACTAGCAATTAACCAATTTTCTTTTCTATAGTTTTGCTTATTGGGTTTTTAGACTATCTCCAACAGAAGCTACCTAAAATAGAGACGCATACCATGATTTAGGTCGTGTACAGTAAAAAGGTCGCATGCCCAAACATTTCCCTCTCCAACCGCGCGACCCAGAAGCTTTCTACGGCCGGCCTCTCTCTCTCCTTCCCTGTACCGAGCCCCTGAGCTCCCCTCTGTTCCTTGCAAGAACCCACCTCGCCCTCATCGATCTCCCCCTCCATGGCGCAATAGCTCGAGGTGAGCGGCCCATGACCTTCCCCTCGCCCTCCTGTCTCTCTCCCCATGCTCTCGGTTCCGGAAATGGAGGCCGGAGTCGCCGTCGGGCGAAGCTCCGACAGGCAGCCATGGCGGACGATGTCGGGAGTCCGACGTCCGTGCTCTCTGCCAGTCCATGTCTTTTTCTCTCTCCTTGTTATCTCCGGCGGCGTGGGAGCAGGTCCAGGTCCGGCAAGGCAGCCAAGGCCGGCGGCTCCTCTCCCCACCGGCGGCGCGCATCCTCCTGCCCCACCTGCGGCGGCGGACATGGCGACGGTGCTGCAGCGCGCCTCCCTCATCTCGCGCCTGCGAGTGGGCAAGGCACCCGGCCATGGTGGCCCTCCCCAGATTCGGGGCGGCGGTGGGGGGCGTGGTGATGCGGAGCTCCCTCGATGCTGGCTGCGGCGAGGCGGAGCTGCCGCGCGGCCGTTGTGTTGAGCCGGCTCCGGTCGTCCCCTTCCCTTGGTGGTGGGCCTGGCGGAGACGCAAAGAGACCGAGGGAGGACGCTTTTTTGCCCTTTCGCTTCGCCTCCGACCCAAAATGGGTGGTGTGTTTGCCTACTCGGTTGGAGGATGTTTCTCGCCGCTAAAGTACTGTGCGCGACGTATTTTTAGGTATGTGGCGCGTGATTGGAGACAGTCTTAGTACACTATCCCTCAGACCCACCACCGAGCAGCAATCAGTCGTGAGCCCGTAACCATGAGCACTACGCCGCGCCCTTCTTGTCATTGCAACATCGAGTCACGATCGTTCGAGGGGTACTGCAGTAGAGGAAGACAGACAGAACACGTAGTGTATCGATGAATATAAAGTGAGCTTATTCCTATATTTATATATAAAAAGGGTTAGGCTAGCGTCCGGATGTCCGGACGCCCCGCGCACCTACCCGCTGCTGCGCTTACTAGCTTGCTATGCCTGTCCGCGTGCTTCGTGCGCCACGTGCTGCCGCCAGCAACACGGGAGGGCATGTGCGTGGGGCCCACCCAGCTGCATGCAAGAGAAAGGATGGAAGCATAGCGCGCATACCTGTGTTGATCCCGGTTGCATGCTCCACGGTGGGGGGCCAAGCTCAGTGGTGCAGGGGCGCCTGGTTCTACGCCCATTGGGTGCTGGCCCGCTTTGGCGCTCTGCATGCGCAGATGCACTTTGACCAGAGAGTACTCGACCATTTAGGCACTGACCGTCGTTGCGTGCACGTCTTACTATTAGAGCTGCCCGTATGACAGAGATAGGCAGCGCTGGATGGGTGCGTGCAGCGCGTGTGTGCCCCGCGAGTTAGAGCGCGTGGGGAGCAACACCTGCTACAACATACTGAAACCAGATGAAACATACTTTGCAACATATGTGTATAACCACTACAACATATAATATTAAGATAAAACACTTGCAATATATGTCTAAAAATATGTTAACATTTGAAACATATACTTACAACATACGTGTATAGCCACGACAACATATGCAACATCCAGATAAAACAGCTAAAACAGTTGGAAAGCACACTGGCAACATACGTGTATAGTCACTGCAACATCTAGATGAAACACTTGCAACATACGTTTAAAACAGCTGAAATATTTGAAACATACACTTGCAACACACGTGTATAGCCATTGCAACATATGCAACACCAGATCTACTTTTGCAACATCTAGATGAAACATATACAACATATATATGAAACATATAAAACATACGATTGCAACATGTGCTCATCTACTTGCTGCCGCCCGACAAAGGTTGACGCGGGTGTGGGGGAGTGCAGCGTGAGGCGCAAGCGACGCGCGACAGACGGTGTGAGGCACGGGCAGGTGTGCGCGGCACGAGGCGTCGGGTGCACGCGCGCGGAGGCGGGTCCTATGCGACCATGCGAGGCGCAAGGTGCACGGAGGGTCCAGTGCAACCGTGTGAGGCGTGAGATACATAGGCGCACAGCACGAGACGAGAGGCGTGCGTGCGAGGCAGGTCAGTCCTGTCCGGGGGATGGACGAACCTAATGATAGGAGCATTACCGATAAAACAATTGTTGCTATTTCATGTTGATACTTTTAATATGCTGAAGAACAAATTAGATAAATATCATATCATATTTTAGGCAGTCTTTTTAAGTGTCTTTTATTATTAAAAAAGGAAGAAAGCAGACCATGGGCTAGCTTACACGATTACACCAAACTTTTTTTTTTTTGATCACACAATTACACCCTAACTGGCACCTGGGCCGGAGCAGAAGCCCCCCGTCGGCCCGTCCTCTCTGCATGCGGCTGGGCCGTTCCTCCGCAATGTACTTCCACTTGACCACTTGCCCCTCGTAGGCTGCCGACTGCCGTGCGTGACCGCCAGTGCCAGAGGCGCACCGCGCCACCGCCCCCCTCCGTCTTCGGGGGCGCGGGTGCCTGCCGAGATTTCTCTCCGCCATGTATCCATGTCATGCCGCTCAGGCTGAGGCTCAGCAGCACACGGCAGAGATATTAGCCCCGTCCAAATTCCAAAAGCATATCAAATTATGTGATTCAAGAAGGAAGATTAAAAACGGTTGCGATAAAGGAAAATTTGCTAGCGGACATGCCAAGTGACCCCTCTTTGCTGGCGGACACTGAAAAAAACCGAATTTGCTGAAAGACACTCCGTTTCTCGTCAAATTTGCTGGCAAACACTGCACCTATTAAAATAATCATTTTTAGCTTTGGATGAGAGAGAAGAGTGGCGAAATATCAATTTTACCCTTGCCTCCTTCTTTCCTCTCCACTGGTACGCCTGATCCCCTTCTCCTTCGCAGGCTCCTCTGTGGCACAGTCGGACATGGACGCTGCCGCCGAGGTGAGGTGGCACCGGCGCGGGTGCACGTCGTACGGTCGCCCCAGCGCGCCGCCGCCATGGCGCCAAGGCTGGAGAGCCTCGCGGTGGTGCGGAGAACGCAGGCCCCGGGAGGGCGACGCCTCGCCGGCGCGCATACGGGGGTATGAGGCGGCTCGCCAGCGCGTGGGCGGGCGCGACACGAGCGGGAGGTCGTGGGAGAGCAGTGGCTCACCGCCATGTGGGCGGGCAGCGCCTGGTCGGCGCGCGGGTAGACAGCTCTGGCGCCCCTATGCTCTGCCGTGGGTAAAGGCTCCACCGCGCGCGGGCACCATCGCAAGCCCGAGCTTGACCGCATGCACACTCCGGCGACATGCAGGCCTTCCTCGGCGGCGCGCAGAGCCTCTACCCCATGGCTGAGCAACGGAGGGGGCCAAACGTGGGGAAGACTCAAGATGGCAACGGGTACGTACCCGACGGGTAGTACTCACCCGTACCCGTACCCGCACCCGCAAAATTTTACCCGTCGGGTTACCCGTACCCGCATGCGGGTAAAAAAATAGTTCCATACCCGTACCCGCCGGGTAATTCTCACCCGACGGGTAACCCGTACCCGATAACATACCCGAAAATTACCTAAAAATATCAAATAGTCACATGCAAAAATAAATAATTCTAAGCTTTCAACAAGTTATAAACATGCTAACAAATATTATTAGCATCATTACAACAAAAACAATGTACTAGAAATATAGTGGATGTCTCAATGGGCCAAATTCATGACTTATATGCGCTAAAATAACTGAGGTTGGCTAGTTATTTTTGCGGGTATGTCTTACCCGCGGGTATGCGGGTATGGGTAGTATACACCCGCACACCGTACCCGTATACCCGATGGGTATAGAATTTTGCCCAATAACATACCCACGGGTAGAAAATTCATTCCATACCCGTTTTTTTATCGGGTAATACCCGTCGGATACTCGGGTTTCGGGTACCCGTTGCCATCTCTAGGGAAGACCCAACCGGACGGTCGACGACGAGCTACGGTGCAAGGCCCGCGTAGCCTACGGCAGGGCGGCAGCGGTGCTGCTGTGGCCTACTGCTTGCGACGAGCGACAGAGTCCTAGGCTAGCCGTGCCGCCGGGAGCTCTGCCCCTGGGCTAGCCGCGCCACCGGGGAACTCCGCCCTGGGCTGGTCGCGCTGCTGGGAGGGCGGGAGAGCGCCCTGGGCTGGCCGCGCCACCAGGGAGCTCCGTCCCTGGGCTGGCCCGCGCCGCCGAGGAGCTCACCTAGGCCGAGCGCTACCTGTTGAGCGGATAGAAGAAAGGGAGAGGGAAGGAGAAGGAGGCAGGGGTAAAATTGACATTTCGCCGCTCTTCTCTCTCATCCAAAGCCAAAAATGAATATTTTAATGGGTGCAGTGTCCGCCAGCAAATTTAACAAGAAACGGAGTGTCTTTCAGCAAATCTGGTTTTTTTTCAGTGTCCGCCAGCAATGAGGGGTCACTTGGCATGTTCGCTAGCAAATTTTCCCATGCATCTAACAGCAAATTCATCCAACAGGTGCTGCTTAAAAAAATACAGACACGATCCAGCAAATCTCTGAGAAAATCTAGGGTTGCATCGACAAACGAAATGCAATGAATGGTTTCGAATTCAATTTAACTATTTTGTGATTGACTCTGCATAGGTCTGCATCCACTGAATCACAAAGTCAAGCTAACTCCATGATTAGTCTGACTTGAAGGATATCTCAAACCTGAGATATTACTCCTCCCAATATCAGCGATCGTTACCACACCATGACTGAGTAGTCATCTCAATAGATAACATGCATTACCACTCATTTTTATATGGACGTAAAACAGAATAAACAAATAACAATCATGCTGTGCTCATAGGTCAACCATGTTGATGAATTACCAAGGATGCCACATAGGTTATCTTAGCTAAATCATATGGGAATAGTGCAATGTATTTGGACATGATTCTACATAAACCGCATAAGAAAGCAAGGTTTCCTTCATTCTCAAACATCATGTTAGCAATCTCAAAAGGGATATTCCCAACATTCCTATCGAGGCCACTATAAATACCTGGCCTGCTGTTGATGTAGCGTACCAACTTGAGAAGGGCAGACAGCACATCTGGTTAGACTGCAACGCACCAGTGTTTCGGGAAATGGAGATTCCAGTGATAAAGATGGATCAGCTGCATGGCGAGAAGAGGTCAGAGACACTTTCACTCCTCCATAATGCCTGTGCGCAATGGGGTTTCTTTTGGGTAAGTAACAAAATATGCATCATTGTCTAGATGAGGAGAATTTCATTATATTTTCTAACATATTGCATGCTAAACTGCATGGCAGCTTGAGAATCATGGAGTCAATGAGGACCTCATGAATAAAATGAAGGATCTGGTGAACAAACACTATGAGCAAGACATGGAGAAGAACTTCTACAGTTCGGAGAAAGAAAAAATCCTAGATTATGAGAAAGCTTCATCAAATGTTGACTGGGAGTGCAGTTTCATGTACCGTCATCAGCCAAAATCAAACAGTGACGATATTCCTGAGCTGCTTCGGTGAGTGCGAAGTTTAAATAGAAGAAAAACATTTTACCAAGTCTAGCAGTCATCTGTTGTGAACTATAAATCACAAAATTGTAAATCAAACTAACATGATCCAATGAACTGTGCAGTGCGACAGTGTTTGAATATGCAGAAGAAGTAATCAAATTGGCTGAACAGCTTGCAGCAGTTATGAGTGAAAATCTTGGGCTGGACAAGGATTATATCGAGAAGGCATTTTCCAAACCTTCTGTAGGCATCAAGGTGGCAAAGTATCCCAGGTGCAGTCATCCAGAGCTTGTGATGGGCCTCCGGGAACACACTGATGCTGGGGGGATCATACTTCTGTTTCAAGATGAGTTAGTCCCAGGGTTGGAGTTTCTGAAAGATGGTAAGTGGATCGCAATACCTCCAACAGAAGGCAATAGAGTTTTTGTAAACCTTGGAGATCAGATTGAAGTGATGACCAATGGAATCTACAAGAGCATATGCCATCGGGTCCTTCCAAATAAGAATGGGAGCCGCCTGTCTATTGCAACATTCTATAACCCTAGTGCGGATGCCATAATCTACCCAGCTCCAAAGCTTACATATCCTAGCCAATATCGTTTCCAAGACTACCTTAATTTCTATTCTACTACCAAGTTTACTGATAAAGTATCAAGGTTCCAGACTACAAAGGCAATATTGAAGTGAATCACATCAGAAGCCTGGAGAAAAGAAGTATCTTGTTCAGCAATACTGCATCAGTGTGTAGATGCGTTTGTATGTAGTGCTCCTAAGGAACAGCAAAGTGTTAATTTATGTATTTTACTTTCAGTGTTTATCTGTTTGAAGAATAAACAGCTTACACTACTTGTACTTAATGTAATATATTACATGTGGGTTTCTTCAGACAGTAAAATGTCATGTTAGCTATGAACATGCCAGTCTATTATTGAATTAAGAATCTTATAGAAGGGCAGACCCAGTGCCAGAGGCTCCCACACGAGTGGGGTCAGGGGAAAGGAATAACCGAAGCAAAGTCTTACCCCCCGCAGAAATTCTGCAGAGAGACGGCTTCGAACCCAGGACCTGGTGACTCGGCGAGCTAGCACTCACCAACTGCACCAGGCCTGCCCTTCGAATTAAGAAATTCTTAGTGTTTATAAGAATTAAGAATCTTATAAACACTAAGAATTAACATATACACAATAATAAGTTAGTTGCTTTGTATATGAACCAATCTTCAGTTTGTATGGTTTAAAAACTAAGAAGCTGTATGTTTTGAAGTTAGCAGATCTTAAAGCACCATGCATGCATAGGAGTACTTCTATAAAATTAAACAGACCTTCCAAGAGAATTAAACATTCAATTAATCTACGTAGAAATGCAGACTCACAATATGTTCGAGTTTAAATGCCTTACAGTATAAAACTATAAATTCAACTTGCAGGGCGCAGTTTTGCCAATACAGCTTTAGTCAGGAAAGTGTCAGTTCTCTCAGCAGCTCTCTCGAGTAAACCCCTCTGATGCTTACATTCATGCCAACACTTTGACACGAAGCGCAGCAGAAAGTTGCCAAATTTCAATGACCTCGGGAATTTTGATGCCTGATCATCAATCACAGAAATTAGCTCACGAACGGTGCTCGGTGTCAAGCATATATCTTCACTGAGAATGTTGTAAAATAGTGTGAACAGAGATTCTGTCCAGACCAAATTAGTACCAATACTCTCCTGATGCTGAGGCATACAAACTGGTTTCCTCTCTTGTTCCCCTCCTGAAAGCAGCCTATGGCAGAAAGCAGTGACGTGCAGTGGATGCATGCATTCTTTGATAATATGTGTTAGCACATCACACTGGGGAACATTTAGCCCGCCCTTTCTAAGAACCAGTGGAAATAGTACAGCTTCCAGTGCTGCAGCTGGGTGGCGCTTGCAGAGACCCAATGCAGTGGAAAGGAGAAGCGATGAAGCTGGTCTTTGAAGCTCGAGTAACTGTGGTAGGAAAACAGAACACAGAACAAGTGCTGGTCCTTTTCCATCCACTCCATCTCCCTCAAGCACTAAATTGGAAAGCAAGACCCTCAGAGTGTCGTCGTCAGCTTCCCATGGCCGTACTAAGCTAAGCACTTCAGCAGCATTCCTGGACTGAACGCAAAGGTCCTGCAAATCCTTCGCCACCTGCTGGGCCGCCAAGACAGATTCCACTGTCACAATCTCCTTCTGCATAGCCAGGGCCCTCTGCACGATTGAGTCCTCAAGCGGAGGAGCCCGTGGAGGAAGAACACGTCCAGGTGCCTCCTGCATCTCCACGTCCTCGTCTTGCACCAACACCAAGGTCTCCAATCCAATCCCGTGCGGACCATCCCCACCGCCACGACCAGCACGGGTCCCGCTCCCGCTCCCCATCAAGGTCCGGCAATCAACAGGGAGCCACGGCAGGACAGGATGCGCCCGCGCGGCCGCTTCTTTAAGCCACGTTGGCGGATCGTGAAACCCATCGATGAACTCGTCGGAGGCAACGCCAGGGACGCCTTCCTCTTCAGGCAATCCGTCGATCAGGTGGCGGGTGCCGCGGCGGACCCATAGTCCATATCGGCCAGGCGAGGCGGAGAGCACGCGGGCGGCGAGGGTGCGGAGGAGGTGCGGGTCGAGGAGGTCGGCGGAAGAGGCGAGGAAGGAGAGCGCCTGGGACTGGAGGAAGGGCGGTAGGGTCTGGAAGAGGATGGCCGCCCTGGGGTCGGAGGCCGGGAGCGTGGGCGCTGGCGAGAGGAGGAGGCGCAGGAGCGCGGCGGCCGGGGGAGGCGCGCTGGGGCGGTCTCCAGAAGAGGGGGAAGAGGAGAAGGCGGCGGCGTTGGCGGCGGGGGAGGCGAGGAGGTGGCGGAACAGCGGCAGCCACTGCTCCATTTTGGGATCGCGGGAGGGTTTCCCCGCGTTTTTGTTCTGAATTCTGATGATGGATGACGTTAATGGGGAAGTCTCGAGCAGGCTTCGGATTGGAGCCCGGGAAACTAGAATGGACCTACAGTCTAGGCCGGTCTCGGCACAAGTTTCGTAAGGGCTTTATATATATATATATATATATATATATATATATATATATATATATATATATATACTATATATATATATATATATATATATATATATAACCTCTCATCAGTTGTAGTATCTGTTCATACACATATGCACACCCACGTTACATACGCACACCATACACCACACACACTACTTGTGTACTACTAGACCTACAACTACACACAAATAACAACCGCGTTTTTTTAGATCACCAGGACCATCCATGGTTCCGTAGACGACGGACACGTTGCAATCCCTTTGTGGCTCCACGCGAGAGAGGCTGTAGACACATGATATGAGGAAAAACCCCAGTGGGAAAACACGCTTCAAGCAGGGCTCGAACGCACGTCGGTGGCCTCCGCACCGGGAGCGCTCACCAACCGAGCTACGGCTCGGTCCCCGTAAGGGCTTTTATATGGTATGTCTAGCGCTCGGACGTTCGGCGCCCCGCACCTGCTGCTTTTCCACGTAGCGTCCATATCCCGATTTGACCATTTGTGGGGGCGGGGGGCAATTATAGTGCCCCGCTACCATCAGGAGCAGCCTCACGCCTCACCGCGCACTCCTGCTGCATGCATGCTACTGCTGAACGATCGCATCTAGCTAGAATAAGGAGAGAGAGAGAGAGCAACCAAGCATGCATGCAGCTTCACGCTTTAGGGCGGCTTCATGCTCCACGCCAGCATGCGGAGACCACTGCGCCCCGAGGGGACCACCTCTGCCTATGACATATGCGTATGGGCACTGCAAACATATGCAACATCCAGGTAAAACACTTGCAATATGCGTTTGAAATAGTTAAAACATTTGAAACATACACTTGCAACACATGTATAGTCAGTGCAACATATGCAACATCTTAATGCAACACTTGCAACATACATATGAACACAAATAAACATGCGTCTGAAATACTTGAAAAACACATGAAACACTTGAAAACCATTGCAACACATACACAACATCCAGATAAAATACTTACAACAATGAGTGAAACATATACAACAACTAGATAAACACACTTGCAACATACATCTGAAAAAACAGATGAAATATTGGGAGCAAACATTTGCAACATATGCAACATCCTGATCTACTTTTGCAACATCCCGCATGAAGCAATTGAAACATACATCTGAAACGACTAAAACATTTGAAACATGGGCTTGCAACATGTCTGAAAAAGCATCCAGAAACACTTGAAAAACACATCATCGCCGCACGGCCATGACCTACCTGCCATCAACTGCGGTGGCGCAGACTCGCTGGATGATGCGCGCCCCATACGCCCTGCCATGCCCGCCGTCGGCCGAGGGAGAGGAGACGCTGCCGGATCTGGGGAGGACGCCGCCGGTCAGGGTAGGGAAGGGTCAACGGTATGCTTGAACCCAGGCTAGTGCCTGCTCCTACGGGGTCTATAGTGCCTCGCCAGGGCCGTGGCGAGCACACGCCCTTCGGGGGACGAGGCAACGAGCTTCTCCATAAGCTGAGCGAGGGTCTCAGCCAGCGCGCCCTTCGGGAAGATGAACTTGGGGATGGGAAGGAGCCTGTGGTCGAACGCCTCCCGCCGTGGGCAGAGCAGCTCCATGGGGGACGGGGTGCTTGGGGGCCGGTGGCGTCACTGGAGCCGGAGATGGAAATGGAGATGAGGCTGCGTCCGACGGCTGGTCCAAGGCCTCGTCGGCCATTGCAGCGACGCGAGAAGGGCGTGGAGGAGGGGGAGATCTGGCAGTGTGGTGTGGGAATGACGAGGGTTGGAGGAAGTGACTTGATGCATGCCTTGTTTTTCTTCGGTATGATCGCTCTATTGGGCCGCGGGGCCCAGACGCAGCGTCCACACGTCCTATCATTATCGTTATAAATACTCCCTCCATTTTTAAATTACAAGACATTTTGATTTTTTTTGCGATCAAGACATTTTTATTTTCTGAAGTACAATATTTACTATAATATCTTATAATTTGAAATGGGAGAAACACTCCCTCCATTTCAAATTATAAGATATTTTAGCTTTTTCTAGATACTTAGCTTTTACTATGCACCTAAATATACACCATGTCTAGATACGTATAGCTAGTAAAAGCTATGAACTTAGAAAATGCAAAACGATTTGCAATTTGAATTGTATGGAATAGTAAATATGCTGATGATACGTTACAATATTAATTAAAAAGACAATCAAAATGTTACAGGAGTAAAATAAGTTTCATGGAAGATGAAATTAGTCTATATTATACGTTACAGTATTAATGAAAAAAACAGTCAAAGTGTTGTAGGAGTACAATAAGTTTCATGGAAGATGAAATTAGTCTATATTATTTGTAACACTTAAAAATCTTGAAAACTAAGATATAATAAAACCTCTAATAAAACTGACCTTGGCAACCAATTATTTGTAACACTTAAAAATCTTGAAAACGAAGATATAATAAAACCTCTAATAAAACTGACCCTGGCAACCAACCATCACAGAAGTCAATAGTGCCAGTGTGCCACCGTGACATACCGGAATAAATGGGGATTATGTTGCGCTCACTTGCGCCAATCAATGGCGGTTTAGAGCAGGGATCACATTTGTAAGTAGTATGTTAAGGAAACATTTATATATCTAAAAATCTATGAATTATTTATGGCCTAATCCACCAAAATAACCTAAATAGGTAGGATTCAGCCGTACTACTCCCTCCATCCTAAAATATAAGGTATTGAACATTTAAAATTTATCCCAAATTATAAAAATATTTTAGGTGAACTAGCTCATCAAAAGTCCCAATCACATACTTCATCTGTTCTAAATATACATAACTTTTGCTATGCACCTAGATATATATTGGTGTCTACCACCAGACATAAAAATATGGTAAGAGTAAGGTCAATAATAGAGCTAAGTGCTTGGCTATAGTTAACTAGCTAAACTATACAATATATGTTTTCAATTTGTCTATAAAAAC
The DNA here is from genome assembly GCA_038087645.1 of Saccharum hybrid cultivar R570. Classification (NCBI taxonomy): domain Eukaryota; kingdom Viridiplantae; phylum Streptophyta; class Magnoliopsida; order Poales; family Poaceae; genus Saccharum; species Saccharum hybrid cultivar. The sequence continues at coordinate 2,898,760 of JAQSUU010000810.1, forward strand.
TTATTATTATTATTATGTGGCATCACTTCTTGTATTCTCTTTCCTATTTTTCTTCTCGTGTAACTTTGTCTGGATTCTGGGTCCACCACTGTATAGCCTCTTGTGCCTCAGCTTGTTGCTTGTATAAGAGCCACGCTCTCTTCTTTCTCCCTTCTTCTCTCTTTTACGTTAGCCCAAATATAGATTAGTTTGGCTATAAGCCAATTGTTGTACTTGCTTTAAGCCCAAAATATCTATAATTAAGGGAGGGTTATATGCCGTGTCGTTTACATTACCCCCATAATCTGTCCTAGAATTCTTGAGATACATTATATTTCAGGGCCAAGAGAGTAGTAAAACTACTCATAGTTTGGGCTTAACCCACCTAATAAATAAGCAGGATTTAACATGCCATTTATTGGGTAGCTCACCTCGGCAAGATTTAATTGTGTCGCTACTCTCACTGTTCTTCTTAGACGTCGTAATAGTTTTGTTTTAAGTCAAACATTTCTAATTTTGACTATTAATTATAAGTCACTACTTCCTCCCGGCACTCTTTGAGGGCATTGAGCTCACGCGTCGGGCACATACTCCATTCTTCTCACTTTTCTCCTCCTATATGAGTACCCAAAAATTGGAGGACCATACTCACTCTAGACCTGGCACTCTTTGAGGGCACTGAGCTCACGCGTCAAGTTTGCACCCCTTCCACATCATCCATTCTTCTCACTTCTCTCCTCCTATATGGGAAGAGTACCCAAAAATTGAAGGACTGTACTCACTCTAGTCTTTTTAGTCTTTCTAACAATTTTATAGAAAATACCAAATAAATGTGATATCAAGAAATATTCCATGATGGATTTAATAAATCTAATTTGATATTGCAGACATTTATGAATTTTTTTTATAAACAAGGTTGCAAATACAAGTTAAATGAAATTTGATATAGAAATAGTATAGTTTATATTTTGGAACGGAGGAATTCCTGACCTGACGCAGACATCAACTACTGTCCTATAGATATCGTCAGCCACTCAGCCAGGACTAAAAAGAAGGCGCACGAACAACGAACAAACAGCACGGGCAATCACGACACCTTTTTTTCTCAGCGTGCACCGTGCAGTGCCAACCGCCAGAATTATTGACGTGGACGTGCCATCGGCACCGCATGCAAAATCGGTTGGCTGACCTGACGAGACGTTTGGTCGACCCACCGCCAGTCCGCAAGGCCGTTATGCAATGTAAATACATGGATCATGGATCACTGCAAGCTGCAACTGCGCGCCGACATGCGTAATACATGCCCATGCATGGTGGTTGGGTTGGTCACCAACTCCTCAATCTAGCCAGAGCCAGCAAAATAGGACTGCTACTACTAAACGAACTTGTGTGCTAACTGCAGGCTTCTCACCTTCTCCTGTCAGCAGACTGGACCAGTTCATGTAGAGAGCTCAGTGACACTGGGAGTGAGCACCTGTCAGTGCCTCAGTGGCAGTTGCCAGCAGTGGTTACTGATCTTTTATCCCTAGGTTTCGCTTCTACTGTTTCATCATTGCTTGCATAATGGGCCGGGGTAAGCAGTGGCGGAGCCAGAAATTATGGATAGGGGGGCCGGTGGAAGAGTTTCAACCATAAAATAACCGTGTAGCTTATTTGTTTGGATTTTTGCATTGTGGATGGGCTCATCCAAAGATAAAATACAAATTTATGTGATTTTATTGTCCAGAAGTCATAAAAAAATATATGACAAAACATTTATTATATCTTTCTAATATAGATTATTATATCTTTCTAATACATAATATAGTGTAGCTGTCATGTTGTGGGGGCACCCCTGGCTCCGCCAGTGGGTAAAGGAGGTTCAAGGGGAAAAAAAAGGAAGTTGAAGGAAATAAGGGACCAAGACGTGGGAAAAGAATAATTATTTCTCTTGTGACACTCACACAATAAAATATCATACATAATTGTAGGAATAAATAATAACCTCATTTACAACTCAATGTTGCAAATTTCTACTGAGAAAATTGAAGTCTATGAGATCCATGCAGGCTGCAGAGTGCACAGCAAAACCATTCTACTAGACTACTACTACTCAAGAGCTGACTTGTATACCGGCCGGCCGTGAGCCGCAGTTCCTGCAGCCGTGCCGACGACGACGCCCAACTCCAAGAACAGGTCTCCAATAAAATATACCACTCTTTTAAATCTGTATACGTACGTATAGTGAGCACGAATTGTGTCCGTATGTACGCCGTATCTATAGATACCGTATGAGCAAGAAAGAATTGGTGTCATGTGTGTGTGTGCGCCCTCCCTTCTCTAATTCTCTTCCCAGCAAATTATTCACAACTTGATCTCCATTTCCGATCATGCCGTCCTGGTTACGAGCTTGACCCCGGACAGGTCGCCGCCGAACTCCTCCAGCACCACCAGCAGGTTGCCGCTGGGGTTGAGCCAGGAGCGCGGGACATGGTAGTACCTCTGGGAGATGTCGCCGCAGCTGGTCTGGCACTTGGTCTCGCTGTACGTCCCCGTGTAGCTGCAGCCGCCGCAGCTGCCGCCGGAGGCCTTGTACGACCAGTACCGGCCGATGTGGTGGCCGTTCACCCACGCCTGGCCCTTCCCCATGCTGCCCATGTCCAGGGCCACCGGCGCGTTGCCGGACGGCGCGTTGAAGTAGGCCTGAAGACGATCACAATCACACACACGCGTGGTTTCAGAAATGGAACGTACGGTATATCATGTTACCATCTATGTGTAGTAGGACACTGACCTTGTGCCATGTCAAGGGTTGCTTCCCGGCGGCGCCGCCCCACTCGACGGACGAGCTCCCGGCGACGGAGTGCACGCCCAGCGACTCGCCGTGCAGGCCGATCTGCGTGCGTCGCGAGATCAGTCAGTCAGTGTGTGTGTCTGTCTAGGTTCAGACTAGAGTAACAGAGCAAATGAGCAGCAGGTACCTGGTAGGTCCATTTCTGGTTGCTGAGGTCCCTCTTCCCCTCGTTCAGGCCGGACAGCGTCACCGGGCCGAGCACGCCGACGTTCCACGCCTCGTAATGGGTGCCCTGGTTCTGCAGGGTCACCAACCACAGGAGGTTGTACATATATGTTAAGTTTCAGGCTTACAGGGAGTCTGAACTCTGAAATTCTACAAGAGTGCAATGAAGAATAAAGATTCTGAATTTCCGGTGTGGTGAGCTTACAGGGAGGCCGACTGCCGCGCTGAGGATGGAGATCTTGTTGCTGCCCTGCCACATCTTCACGTACCCGCTGTATGTCAGCTTCGGGCTGTCGTAGCCGCCATACGCGGCGCCTGCCATTGAACAACACCAAGAAATGTTTCATCAGTAAATAAACTGGGCGATGCAATATTGGTATGGGTTGCAGAGAGATGCAGCTCTGAAAGAAGAACAAGATTCAGACGGGGACGGTACCGTAGGACTGGCCGTTGACGAACACCTGCAGGGCGTGGCCGGCAGAGTAGATGGTCAGCTGCGGCCACTGTCCGGACTTCAAGAACTGCTCGTTCGAGTTGATGTTCACGCTGCATTGAAACATTCAGAGGTCAGCACGCAGAGATCGACCATATAACTGCTGTGTTCATCAGAGACAGAGAGAAATGGTGGAGGAGGAGGAAGGCTCAGTTCAGGGGGATGTCATCACTCACTAGGTGGTGTACCACAGGTAGTCGGACTTGTCCCACGTCATGCTGAGCTGCTCCACCAGGCCGTCCTTGGTGAAGGCGCGGTCGTCCAGCGAGTTGGTGGCCTCGCTGTACGACTGCCACGAGAAGCCGCCCACGGGGCTCATCCTCGCCGGCGCCGACGGCTCGCGCACCGTCGCCGTGTTGAACACGGCGGTCTTGCAGTCCGGCAGCACGCTGATGGACCAGGCCAGGAGGTCGTAGCGCCGCCCGTTGAACACCACCCGCGCCGCGGCGCTGGTGTGGTAGTTGGACAGGAACGCCGCGCAGGCGCCGCTGCTCGACTTGAACACGTACGCCTGAAAATTAAAGCGAAAACACAGCTCCATTCCATGAGCGGCTCTTCTGAGCTCGATCGGTACATTTTTGACAGAATTTGGCCGACCTTCTCGTAGTTCCCGATGGACTGGATCGTGGGGTCGCCGGAGACCAGTGCCGGCTCAGCTTGCTTGATGGCCTTGTGCAGGTCCCTCAGGTGACCCCATTTCGGCTGCCTCAGCAGACCTGAAATGGTTTCAGAGTTTCAGTTACAGACAGACCATCACACATTCAGAACAATCTACTGCAACAATTCCAGTACACTCTTCTTCCTCTTAGTAACTGTCACATACTGAAACTGCCATGGCGGCCTACCGTATTCGTCGATCGGCGCATCATAATCGTAGCTGGTGGCGATGAACGGCCCGCCTGAGGTGCGGTCGAAGTTGGTGCCTCCATGGTACTGAAGAAACAAAGCACATGCTAATTAAACACCATTATCCTCTGAGAAATCAAGCATCCTACACGGCCGCAGCTCATGTGACCTGACTGACCCATGTGGCAGCTCAGCTGGAGCCAGCCAGCCTCACTCACTGACTGTTAGTGACTGACCATGTAGTAATTGACGAAGGAGCCGCCCTTCTGGATGAAGCGCGCCACGGCGAAGGCCATGTCCTCCACCGGCCGGTGCGGCACCGCGCCGCCGAACGCCGTGAACCTGAACGCATTTTGGTTTCATTTCACGGCGACCTTAGCTGGATGCTAGTAGAAAGAAGTTGAGTAAGAATTACCAGCCGGTCCAGGCCTCGGTCCACATGGTAGGCTTGCTGTTGGAGTTGGGGCTGAAGTAGTCGCAGTAGAAGCCGTTGCAGGTGTTGATCTGAAGCCATGACCAGCATTTGGCAAGGAGAGGATGGATTAAGGTAGGGTAATTCAAAGATAGTAGTAAGGTAATTAAAGAATCTACATATACCAAATAGTAAAATTCAAAGATAACTGAAGTAGCAGTATGAAATGGGGCAGGCATAAGCATAATTGTTTGTCCGCAGCAAGCAAGCAAAGGTGCCAGCTGGAAAGCAGGGACCGCGCGGCAGCGATTGATGTCCTAACGACGACGAGAGTGAGAGAGAGAGCGATCGAGGTGGTTGATTAGCGCGTCTTAACCACGAACGCGACGGATTAATTGGCCGATACATCAACCGAATTAACCACCGCGGGAACGGGAAGGCTACACAGTCACAGACAGTGGAGCGGTTGAAGAACAAACTAGCTAGAGTTTTTTACCACGGGGTCCGGTGCGTCGTCCTGCTTGCACATGACCCAAGGCACGCCGGCGCCGGTGGCGACGGCCATCTTGGCCGCCCAGCTGGCGTAGGGCTTGGCGCCGCCGCCCATGACGGACTCCATGGGCCCGTACTCGTTCTCCACCTGCGCCAGGATGATGGGGCCACCCTGCCACTCGAAGAGCCCCTCCGACTTCATCATCGACACGATCTTCTCCACGAACGTCTGCATCGCCGCCTTGAAGGGCGTGTTGTCGGTGCGGAAGCTGATGCCGGGGACGTACTTGAGCCACACGGGGAAGCCACTGTAGGAACCATGCATGATCCATCCCAATTAAGCAAGAGGAAGGCGCATGTATGGCAGAATGCAGGAGAGGATCGTGAGGAAGACGAAGGCCAACCCGAAGTTCCACTCGGCGCAGACGTAGGGCCCGATGCGGAGGTGCACGTAGAGCCCCGCCTGCTTGGCGAGCTTGACGAAGCGGACGAGGTCGTAGCGGTCGCCGAAGTAGTACTGCCCCTGCACGGGTTCGTGCCCGTTCCAGAACACGTACGTCTGGACCACGTCCAGCCCGCCGTCCTTGGCCTTCTGGAGCAGGTCCGGCCACATCTCCGGCGTGCTGCGCGGGTAGTGGATGGACCCCGAGATGAGGATGCGGCGCTGCCCGTTGATCACCACGGCCCTGTGGTCGTACGACACGGTGGCATTGGCTGGGGACGGAACGATGATGATGGCCGCCACCGCCAGCAGAGCCGCCAGGGCCAGGAGGGGCACGCCGCCGGACATGGTGCGGTGACGCTGGGCCGGCCTTTGGCGGCCTAGTTAGCTCTCCCTCCCTGTCTTTTTCTCGGCTTCTCGGAGAGAGGCCGCAATGCAGTGGACAGGAGGAGGGAGAAGGGAGTGGGAGAGGATGGAAAGGGTGGTGCTGGTGAGCTTGCTTATATCTGAGCTAGGCTACCTCTGCTGGCTGATGAGTGGGAATGCGTTCCTGGTTTCCGATTCTTTTACCTGCTGCGCCGCGCTTTTGATCTTTTCCCTGCCCTCGCTTTTGGATCAGCTATCGCTTGCTGTTTTACTACCGTTGGACGAGTGCGCAAGCAAGAACCAAGAAGAGCCAAGAGATGGGAGAAGAGTGGTGGAGTGGTGAAGCGAGAAGCCGAAAGCCGAAGCAGAGCAGGTAGAAGAAGGAAGAGGCCTCTGCCACTGCCAGCAATCTGCAGTGAAGGAGGGCGGCTATTTTAGTTGGCGCCCAATCCCAACAGGGGAGGGAAAGGACAGAGGAGCCCCGGACCCCTGGGGTTCAAAGCTGAACACTTGAACAAGGAGAAGAGGGTTGGGCCCACCCCCAGTGCCTCTAATTCTTTTTTCTTTTTTCTTTTGGTGCGAGTGAATGTGGCTAGCAGGCTAGGTATTTATTTTTCCTTCCAAAATTGAGGATTTTCTTCTTCTTTTTTAAAGTTCACTGCCGGTGGTTTTCATCGTCAAATAAACGTATGTTTGGCACAACTTCACCAATAATTTCATGAGCTATTGTGAGCTGTTTTTTTTTTTTTTTGCAAAACACCCTTTTTCAAAACAGCTTATCAGTGAAGCTCTTTTTTTTATGATCCCACAAAAGAATGAAGAGAGGTGAAGCTGAAAAAAAGTAGCTTTTCATAGTTCTCTCCCTTAATTTCTTCTTATAGCCGTCCACGAAGTTGTTGATGAAGTTGTTTTGCCAAAATGTTTTCAAGCAGAACCTAGAGCGTGATATGTCATGACATCCCAACCTGTTTTTTCCCCTGGCACAAGAAAGAGCCCCATCCCACCCCAGCTACGTTATTCATGCCGGGATGGCCATTGCTCATGAACGTTTTGTGAATTTCAGTTGCCGGTTGAAGTGGAAGAAAGCGTGGCATTAAGCAAGGCATCAATTCAAAGATTATGATGGAGGGCAAAGCCTGGAAAGATATTATTTTATATTATTATTGATAAAACGGCGTTGGTTTGGCCATTGGCGGTACAAGTACAGAGGCCTTGTACGTCTGCTGACTCTTGGGTACGTGTCCTGGATGGTTGTTCCAAGTTCGTTGAAAAATGAAAATGGGGGAGCAGATCTGGCACCGCACCGGGTGCGAACGGATCTGCAAACTGCGTGGATTATATATATTATTACTGGATTCGGGTGGCCGAAGTATAAATTGATGCACCTACAGTACATGTACAGTACTACAGCGTTGCCGTATCATTGCTCGCTGAGGCTTCAAATCCTCGGAATAGTTTGCCAGTGGTTGGTACAGTACACTACAAGTACCAGGCAAACCTACTCCACGCTAGTTTGAAAGCATACTAGTGATGGCGCGCGCACGGGTAAAATTTTGAACACGGAGAAAATATGCGGAGTGATAAGGTATATTGATGATGTGTATATTACATACGTTGTTCAAGTCTGAAAACAGCCGAAGATGATGCATAGGTATATATTACATGTGCTCGCAGGCATTTTATAATCTCGTATTTATGATTTGGAAAAATTGGAAAATGAACACCTAACATGTCGTTCCCCGCCATTGAATTGGATCATACCGGGGAATACGCCAGCAAAACCATCCACTTTGTCAATTAAATCGTGAACAGGTAAAAGCAGCAATAGACTTATCCTTGCTCTGTCCCAGCAAAGCAGAGGAAGGGTGCATGTTAGTACCGATGCCTAAGCGACGTCCTGTTTCCTTAACAAATGTCAGCTGATTATCTGGCAACAAAAAAATAAGTTAGATGTACATCAGCTGATTGTATTTACCGTGGCTCATTAGAGCGCTAGAATTTCCTATTCACAGCATAACTAATAGAGAGAAATGTTATACACATAGTATCAGCTTGTAAGAGCATGGTTATGGAGTTAAGAAAATTATTCAGTGCCAACCACCTCTTCGGTGGAATTGTGGAGAAAAAAACTGACAGAAATCTAAAAGTTCTATATCACATATTACAGAATTTCTATGTGCTCGTGCAAACTACAGATGTGATTTTTCTTTTTCAGAACTTTTAGAAGATATAATAAATCATTTTAATTTATAATCTAATAATTTAGTAAGTGTATGAATAGTATTAAATTATAATTTAGTAAATCAGTAAGTGTATAGGTAATTTAAATTTATAATTTGATAAATCAGCAAGGTTGCAGCACAGTACATGGACCACTTTTGTAACGGAACCGTCCAAATTATAAGAGCACAAGTACAAAAACAATCACCGAAATGATCAAATTCTCGCACTTGAGCCCATATAACTCCGGTAGTCCAATGAAACCATGAGGGATTTCAAACCAACCAACATATAAGCCAAGATCGTAGTGATTCAACATAACAAGTCACATGTTACAACCATTTCACAAGTAATTCAATATACATCGGAGTTCAACATAGTTATTACACTTACATTGAAAAGTAGCGGAAGCAAAGTAATTTGAAATTAACATTAATCTTATTTCAAATACATGCCAGTACCAAGGTCGACTTCCAACAAAAGCATTAGAGACAAGATAAATAAGAAGGATCATGCCCATGATCACACTCCGCCACTACGGCAGGAGCCAACCAACTCTTGCAGCCGCCAAGATACATCACAACCTGCAACAAGTGGGGATAAAACCCTGAGTACGAGAAGGTACTCAGCTAGACTTACCCGTCAGAAACTAGAAATAAGGTGACACCAAGGATCATGCAAGGCTGATATAAAGTGGGGCTAGCTTGACAACATTTTGCATAAAAGCTTAATATAGATGATCAATCATTAATGCTTAAGCATCAAGTTAATTATCATTAACCTATCATCTATATTAGAACCTATACTAGAGCACTCACTTTATTAGGAGCAAACAATATTAACCATAGCAGGTATAAATTGAGGCAACCTTTTCATCATGATCCAATTAACCATCCGTTCAATTTAATGGAATCTACGTTGCCGCTGCTCAAGTCAAGTGCTCACTAACCGGGAGCGACGGCGATTCGAATCGAATTCCTATCCAGCTGGAGGGGTATTTCTAACACTCACCGCGCAGGCCCCTGCCAGGGTCGCACAAGCCACCTTTTCATATGATTCAGGAATCGCGGTTCCGAATGATGTCGCGACCCCAAGGGCGACACTCTGCCAGGTGATAGGGACTCTAACCCCCCCTTGGTCTCACGCCAATGTCCCCAAGCACATTCTTTCTCTCCTCCAAGAAGCAACCTACCATTCGATTCCCGGCCTGAACCACATTACTCGGCTTCGCGGTCGGAACGGGTTATCCGGCCAACTAAGTGTTAGACTGCGTTCAACATGACTCAAGGACGTACAGCGAATCGGTCCTTAAACGACTCAGACGGGGATAGATTCACACCCAAGACCTCCATGCCTTGTCGCTTCACTATCATCATCCCGCCCGGTCTCATTTCATTTTATTAACACATGGTTCCATTCCACGATAGCAATTATAGCCAACCGTGCCATATATGAATATCCCTATATCTCGCAGGTGACAGGAAATCACCTGACTTCTACCGCTTAAAGCAGGGCTAAGCATCTACTCGATCCTAATCTATGTAGGATTCAAGGATTCATATATTTGGACAAGGAATGATATAATGCAGCAAGGGTTTCCAACCAACTCCTATCACTTAATGCAACAATACTTATAACATATATAGAATTAATTGCTTTAAAGATAGGAGGCTTATAATGCTCCGGGGCTTGCCTGGGATCCGACTCAAGTTAGAGTATGTCAGATGAAATCTGCTTGGCGAGCATCTTCCAATCTACCCCTTGTCCGATCCTTCGATCTTCGGGATGGATCCACCAACTCCATCTTCGAATTTGGCTCCACCTTAGATCCTTCACGCGTTTCTGCTAGCGTACCTAAATGAGGTGCAACAATGCATATGTATGAATGCATAGAAGTGCAATAAACAAAGTAATCAAGCAAGCATACCAAAGTTCACATAAACCCTAGAGCTAATTAACTTAATCCTCATTAAGACATAACATAGAAGAGGGCAAGCACATCAATCAAGAATTAAGTCTCACAAGATCACAGGGTACCACCCAAGTATCATCAAAGATATGAGTCACCCTTCAATACCCAAGCATGACAAAGTTAATCAAAGCACTAGAACAAGAATCTGCTACTTTCCGGACATACATACAGTAGCTCAGTAAATCAATCATAACTGGAGATCTCTAAATCCAAATGACTTGCAAGAAGACATTATGGAAAGCTTATGAAATTATCTACATTTCATCTATAATCATCATAGCATGATTCCAAAGTTTAACATGTCGAATTTACATAAACACAGCAACTGGTCTAACAAGACAGAGAGCAAGCAATTCTGTAACCTAACTTTAAACAGCTGTAGTTTCTAAACCATATGGCCAAATGCCACCAAATTTTAACAGCAGCTAGATATATGAATTATCTACAACTTTTGTATAAACAAGTTTCACAACAAAGCACATTATCATGAAGAACTTTGCTAAGCTCCCAGATCTGTCCATAAACCACATTTGCAAGAAATTAAATATTAACTTATGTTGCAAACACATAATTAGACAAAACCAACTTTACTAACATTTCATACATGACTAATGAACACCAGAAAACATAGTGTCAATTACTAAATAAATTCTTTTAATACATTTTCTTAATTTATTTAGATAATTAGGTGGAATTATGAACACCTATCAAAAGTGCACAATAAATTCTACAAAAATTACAGTGGCCTAAATATGCTCTCAAAAGTCTACTGTCCAAATTTCAATCCATTTGGGCAAGTATATCAACCTCTATGAAAAGGACAAATAGCTATTGCAATAATCATGTGAGAGCAAGTTATACTTAACACTCAATATTTTCTGTGAACACAAGGCCATATTATGAATCAATATGATATAGAAACATCATACTAAGGTAATGGAACAACATTTTCTATTTTATCATTTATATATTATTTATAAGCTATTTATCAAGCTATAAACAAGTTAAATCAATAACTTGAGCATACAGTAAGCAATAACCATGAAATTTCTACCACAGTACATCCATAGCATGACAATCCTACCATAAAAATTTCACATCAATTGGAGCATCACAACTCAAGATATAAAAATAACAAGGAAAACAAGCATTTATTTTACATTTAACAAGATCTAGATAAAACATCCTAAAACCCGGAAACAACCTATAAGTTTTATATTTTTCTTAGACAGTGCATATTACTAGAAGACCAACAAAATTGGAATCACTAATTTTGGACTTCTAAAACTCCAGATCTTGCTCTGGTCAAGTTTATAAGCATTTTAGAGCATTTTTAAAGCTTAAATAAAAACATCAGAAAACATCTACAAACATCTAGCATATTGTGACTCCACTGCATAGATCTTTTCTCAAGATTTCCAAAAAGTCCATATTTGCTATTTTTAGAATTACCTAGCATGAACTATGGAATTTAGAAGATTTACACAAAATCTAGAATTCAAAATCAGAATTTCCTAACCCTAACTGACTTTGCTATGCGCACCCGATTCGGTACCCAAGTCCATCACCACATAACCGACATGTGGGACCCGCTGCCTAGATGGCCCCACCTGTCATCCCCAGAGAAAGACTAAAGAGAGGGAGCCGATCCTCTTCTTCCTCCGGCCGACGAGGAAAACAGAGGAGGCGGCCGGAAAAATGGCCGGCTTCGCGGTTGCTAGGCGCACCCGCACGCACTTGCGTCGTGGGCCGAGGTGGCCCGTGGCCTCTTGGCCACGTGCGCGGCAGCTCGGCGGTGGCCATGCCGGCGACGGCGGCCGTGGCCAGCGCCCCTGGCGGTGGGAGGTGGCGCTGAGGAATCCCGAGGACCAGGCGTGTCAGCGGGGTTACTCAGCTCAGCCGGAGATGCCCCGAGGCAGCCTGACCACGAGCACCGGCGGCGGTTCACCGGCCATGACCGCGCGGTGGTGAGGGACCGGCAGTTCCAGGCGGCTCAGAGTCCGGCGAGCATGAGTACGGCACACTAGAGATGGGGGCGAAGCTGATGACGGTGCTCGCGAAGAGTGAGGAGGCTCTGAACATCGGGAACACAGCGGCGGCCAGAGCTCGGCCATGGCGGCCATGGCAGCTCTGAGCTCGGGACTGGAAGAGCGAGGTGAGGAGCGCGGAGAGGTGAGTGAAGGGAGTGGGAAGACTAGCTGAGAGCTCGGGGATGACATCGAGGTTGCAAGGGCGCGGGGCGCGCGGCAACGCCAGACGATGGCCGACAAGGCGCCACGAGCAGGGGTGCGTGGCCGTCATGCAGGCGTTCCACCGAACACGTGGTATGCGTGACTCAGCCCGACTTGGAGGCCGTGTTTGGGCTTGTTCTAGGCCGAACTAGGTCTTGGCCCCAACATGAAGTTCGAAGACCACATGATGCTCTATGATTTTTATTAATACACTTTACTCATTAGGGTTCTGGTTTAGGAGATACATGGCTCCAAAGTTGCCAATGTCAGTGATTTGAAAGCAACGAGCAACAACCCAAAATGGGGGTCAAAATGAATTTCAATTGGTGCCATCTTCTTGTATGCTCTTCCCCATCATGTAAGCTCCAACTTTCGTATTTGGACCAATTTAAGTTGCTTAGCAAAAATTGGAGAACGCGGAATGTCAATGTCGAAGACACTGAAATCGGGGCTTTAAAATTGTTAAGTGTTGGAAACAGTCCCAAATCTGACTTGTGGGCCCTTTTTGATCATGTTCCACACATTTTCATGACTTGACTCTTAAACAAAGTTTGTTCCTTATAAAATTCTCTACAACTTTGTAAAAGGGTGCACAGTCATGCAAAGCTTCTAGGTTACACTTTTGAAACGGTCAAACAAAAGTGTTCCGGCGTCCATACATGGTCAACCATCACTTAGAAGCACATTTAGGCAAAATGATCAACATGAACATTGTTCCATTAAGTGTCCTAAGTATAGTTAAGGTGTTGTAGAGTTCATCTAGAGTCATTTGGCTAGTTTGCAAGGTTTGGTTGATGTTCTATAGTTCCATTAACTTAATGGGGCAAATTTCAATAGGAATGGAACTTATCATTTCATGTGACTTTTTGATTCCAAACTTCATGAAACTTTTCCAGGGATGAATATAGATAGTTATTGAGGTGAGACATGTGAAGATACTTTGATAGCAACACCCAAGCATATATCTTTTAATTGAGCCTATATGTAAGCGAGGGTGCAATATCCAAGTTTAGGTTAGGGCTTATTTACATAGGTTTAACTTTGACATTGTCATCTCCATTAATCTATCATGTTGGAGCTTAAACCCACTACTTAATTGGTGATAAACACCTGGGGTGTTACAACTTTATTAAGCACAACTGATGGAGATTGGAGAACTGTGGTCTTTTCATAAATCACCAAGCTTGCAGGGTAGGTAGGATTAACTTAAGTATAGCATATATATGTTTTCACGCTGGTAGAGAGACAAATCATATACCAAAATAATCCTAATGCTAACTCTTTTTTTTTCACGTTGGTAGAGAGCAGTAGGTAGCTTGCAATGACTTCATCGTCATCTCCATTTTATGTTTTGAAAAGGTTAGCAGTATATTGTAGTAAGCATGAGGAGAAGAAAAATTAGCATTGCTATTATGCAGAAATTGAAGGGGGAGGGGGGTTAGCGATAAAGCTAACCTTTAAGAGTAGAACCATCATTGTTATATGTACTACAACACTTACCTATTCATAGGGAAAAACATGTAAAGTCCAGTAAGCAGGTATAGGTAGGAAATCAACATGAAAGGAGAGAAGGTTCAGATTTTGTGTAATATGGCCAGGCATCATCGAGTATTAACTATCATCAGCCCCTACAAAAAGCAACATACATAATTCTTCATTGTAGGCAAGCTATAATAAATCTGGAAGAAAATCATGTATATTAGGTATAGAAACTATAGTAGGAGCCGAATATTTAAGTTGCAGGGTAAACTACACATTAGCTATAGAAATTACAGTATAAACTCCTGAAATGGCAAGAGCAGACCATGGAACATATCAATCTGGTTGCTTTTGAAATTTAATATCTATGTAGTGACTGAGCGTTCACAGGTTATAGAGGATAGGAATTGTTTAAACATAGTTTCTGGTAATATGGCTCTTTAATTATCAATAAATTGCATGATCTATTGTCACACCCATTTAACGACCAAATGGAGTGCATACTCTTATGTGTGCCCAGAGATCAATCACACATAAGTTAACAAATTATAAAGGATGTATCATCACAAATGTTATTACATCACGATTATTATCACATAGTCTTTACAATAATGTAGCGGAAGTAAAATGTAAAACTCTCGTGGTAGCTCCAATTACAGACACATTGACTGGTTGACTGCAAGTCTAATAATCTTCCGGAAAGTAGAAGTAGTCACTACTTGCACCATCTGTTACCCATCCGGGATTTTTATCCAAGTAAGAAAAATAAACAAGCGTAAGTACATCTCGTACTCAACAAGTGTAACATGGGGTTCATGAGGCTCAAAGGCATAACATAAGTTTATCAGCATGTAGCTTTTAATTAGCATTATTTCGGTATATCAATAATATCAAAGTGTCTCAATGTAAGAATAAACATATGATCCATGTGAAATGATTAACGAATAGCAAAAATATATTCATTATTAATGATCCACTATTCCATAAGGGTCCAAGGCCACTCGTGACCGTGAGCACGGCTGTTATAATAGTTTTACACTCTGCAGAGGTTGTACACTTTCACTGTGAGTCATGTTGCCCATATGCCCGGGTTAATTACTCCCAAAACACTTCCAAGGTGAGCAGGCAGGGAAACACTATGAAGTCTTTTGAAGGTTCGTCTAACAAGTTAGGGCCATTAGATTCACTCGGCAAACAGATGTAGAGCCCCCCTTCCAAATGGCACAATAACACGCAACCTATACTCATAAGGATAGAGGCCGCACTATATCCGATTCGTCAAGCCATTCTTACGCCATAAAGGAATACCACTAACAAGCTAGAAAAGGTCCTTCTATATGACTAAAGCCAGAGCCATTTTAGCCCTCACAGTTGTACTGTAAATCCCAGATTTTCGCTTACAGATAAGTCCTTATGGAGAGTAACGAGAGCACCAAATAACCCCATGCTCTAGTACCCTTTAACAGTAATAAAAGTCATCTTTTAATGTTTATTGCATATTCCATTAGTCAAATTACATGATCATAGTTCATGTTGAGCACTAGCAATACTAGTCCATGCAATATAATAGGTATCAAGGAATAAGATCAACACTAAGTCATCCTTAACAAGGAATATATGCATAATGATATTATTTGCTTAATGTGAATAGGACAACAAGGATAATCCCATGCTATACTTGCCTTGCTCAAACTGATCTTGGTGATCTTGTTCGTAGAAAAACTCCTGATCCCCAACGAATTGCTCACCGTCTATACTCGATCCACAATAGCAACAACATTCATCTAGAACAATCGTGCATAAACAAACAAGACTATAATTAGAACAGTACATCAACAGTAATAAAATAAGACAAAAAGTTTTTAAAACGAATCTACAACTCGCTAGGATCACACAGACGCAAAGATCACGAAAAACAGAGCTAAAACGACAAAGTTATGAATTTATGAAGATTTCCTATAGAAAAGTAATTACTTTAATTCAAGCTTGAAAATAAAATATCACAAACCTACTGAACAGTTCTACTAACATGTAGAGCTCGCAAATACAAACCTAACGCAATTTGAACGGGTCAAATCGGAGTTAAAACGGATAAATTATGACTAAAACAAACTCAGTGGCATAACTATAAATAACTGAAAACATATTTTGACTTAACTGAGATCAACTACGCTTTCAAAAGGATAATACGTGATTCTGAAATATGCTTTGGACTGCGGGTTAGATAATTGAAAACACAGGGTCTCTTTAGCAAAATGTACAGCCGAAATGGTATCTTCAATTCGCGGCCGTTGGATATCAGATGAACGGATCAGATCGATTCGGGGTGAGCGGGGCGGCGCTCCGGCCGGGAAAACACTTCGGCGGCAATGTCCGCGGCGGCGCCATCTCCGGAGTTCACGAAAGCTCAATTCCGAGCACCATTCGACGATTAGAAGGTACCGGGATAGAGTAGGGAACATGGCGAGCTCACCGAGGTAGAAAACGGAGACGAAGTCAGATCAAAAGCGGTGTGGAGCTCGGGATGGCGGACGGTCACGGCTGCAGCTCCCGCGTAGCCTCCTCGGGACGATGTTGGTCTTCCGCCTCGGTGCAATATGGAGCGGAGGGGTGCGGCATCCCGTTTTTATAACCCGGAGATGCTCTAAACAAGGAAGGGGAAGATTATGGCGACGGATTCGGTCGGGTGATACAAGGAAAGGAAATCCGGCCGGTGTCGTGGGAAGAAAGAAGACACCTGACAGGTGGGTCCGCAGCGTTAGCGATTCACGGTGAGAGGCAGACGCGGCAGCGCGCTCGCGCGGGTTGCTGGGCCAGCGGCCGGAGTCAGCCCAAGCGGACGCAAATCGGGCGGCCCAGTGCGGGAGAGGGAGGCGGAGCTGGAGCAGGCCAGAGCGAGCGGCTGCTGGGCCAAAATTGAAATGAGCACCGAAAATCCCTTTCCTTTTTCTTTTTCCAAAATTTCAAAGCATTTTCAAATGGTTTTGAATCATATTTTGAATTTGAATCAAACCACTCAAACCAAAAATTCAAATGCAACAACATGAGTGCACAAACATGTTTCTACCCTTATATTTGATTTTAAGTTAATAAAAATTATTATTACTCTAAATTTGTATGGTCACAAAATTGTATAAAAATCATTTTTACCTACTTTTTGATATCCCAAAATTTTAGGGTGTTACAATTCTACCCCCCTTAAAATGAATCTCGTCCCGAGATTCGGTTGATGCTTACTTGAACAGTTGCGGATAGGTTTTCCTCAGATCCTCTTCTTTTTCCCAGGTGGCCTCACCCTCTGTGTACCGATTCCACTGAACCTTACACATCTTAATAGTTCGACTTCTCGTGACTTTTTCAGCAGTCTCTAGAATTTTAGCTGAAAACTCTTCATATGTAAGGTCCTCTTTAACAGTGAGTTCTTCTAACGGAATCTGCTCCTCTGGTACTCGCAAACATTTCTTAAGTTGAGACACATGAAACACATCGTGTACACCTGCCAAACTCTCAGGTAATTCTAACAGATATGCCACCTCACTATGTCTCTCTACAATCTTGAAAGGTCCAATATACCTTGGTGCCAATTTCTCTTTCATGTTGAACCTTTTCACACTCCTCATTGGCGATACTTTCAAGTATACATAATCCCCTACTTCAAAAGTTAACTCTCTTCTCCGAGTATCAGCATAACTCTTCTGTCTGGACTGAGCTATTTTCGGATTATCTCTAATCATTCTTACTTTCTTTTCAGCATCCTTAAGTACATCAGGCCTAAACACTTGACTTTCCCCAGTCTGATTCTAGAACAACGGGGTTCTACACTTTCGTCCATACAGAGCCTCAAACGGTGCCATCTGAAGACTCTTCTGATAACTATTGTTATAAGAGAACTCTGCATAAGGCAAACTCTTATCCCAACTAGTACCATATTATAAAGCACAAGCTCTCAACATATTTTCCAATATCTAATTAATTCTCTCTGTCTGTCCATCTATCTGTGGATGATAGGCTGTACTAAAGTTCAGCTTAGTTCCTAGTGATTCATGTAACTTTTGCCAATAATGAGATGTAAACTGGGTACCCCGATCAGACACAATTTTCTTAGGAACTCCATGTAGACTCATAATTCTCTCCATATACAATTCTGCCAACCTTGCACTGCTATATGTAGTCCTAACTGGCAGAAAATGAGCAACCTTTGTTAGGCGACCTACTATTACCCAAATAGAATCATACCCTTTCTGAGTACGTGGCAATCCAACTATAAAATCCATACCAACTTCTTTTCATTTCCATTCGGGTATCTGCATAGGTTGTAACAATCCTGCTGGTCTCTGATGTTCAGCTTTCACCCTTTGACATGTGTCACACAAAGCAACATATTCAGCAACATCTCTTTTCAAACCATACCACCAATATTTCTCTCTCAGATCCAGATACATCTTAGTACTCCCAGGATGTATGGAATAAGCTGACTCATGAGCTTCACGCAGAATTGCCTTTCTGATAGTCTTATCCTCTGGCACACACAGCCTTTTTCCAAACCATAACGTACCCTTATCATCCTTATGGAATCCTGGTGATTTGTCCTTCACTATATTCTCCGCTATCTCTCTTAATTTTGCATCTTTCATCTGACTCTTACGTATCTCTTGCTCTAGAGTAGGTTCTAGTACCAATTCTACTGCATTGGTGGTAAACCCTAAGTTTAGATGCTCACATTCAGCACATAACTCTCTTGACATAGGCATTACTTGCATTTCATTACCGTAGCTTTTCCTACTAAGAGCATCAGCAACAACGTTAGCATTTCCTGGATGATAATGCACCTCCAGATCATAATCCTTTATCAAATCCAACCATCTACGCTGTCTCAAGTTCAGATCTGATTGAGTGAAAATATACTTCAGACTCTTGTGATCCGTATATATATCACTTTTATGTCCAATCAAATAGTGTCTCCATATCTTTAGTGCATGAACCACTGCAGCTAATTCCAAGTCATGAGTAGGATAATTTAATTCATGCTTTCTCAACTGTCTCGATGCATATGCCACAACTCTACCTTCTTGCATAAGAACACATCCTAAACCTAAACGAGATGCATCACAGTAGATAGATAATTGTTTACTCAGATCTGGCAAAACTAATACTGGTGCAGTGGTAAATCTTTTCTTCAATTCCTCAAAATTAGCCTGACACTTCTCAGACCACACAAACTTGGCATTCTTCTCTAATAGTGCAGTCATTGGCTTCGCAAGCTTAGAGAATCCCTCTATAAATCTCATGTAATAGCCTGCTAATCCCAAGAAACTACGGATCTCACTTACATTGGTTGGTGGCTTCCAGTCCAATACATCCTTCACTTTGCTAGGATCTACTGATATTCCTCCATTTGAGATAACATGACCAAGAAAGGAAACTTCCTTCAACCAAAACTCACATTTACTCTGCTTGGTATATAACTGGTGTTCTCTGAGCTTTTGCAAGACCAACCTCAAATGTTCAGCATGTTCCTCCTCAGTCTTGGAGAATACTAGAATATCATTAATGAATACCACTACAAACTTGTCAAGATATTCCATGAACACCTTATTCATCAAATACATAAAGTATGCAGGGGCATTAGTTAGACCAAAAGACATCACTGTATACTCATATAACCCATACGGTGTGGTAAAAGCTATCTTTGGTATATCACTAGCACGAATCTTCAACTGATGATATCCAGAATGAAGATCAATCTTGGAGAATACACAAGCACCTCTTAACTAATCAAACAAGTCATCAATTCTAGGCAATGGGTACTTATTCTTGATGGTAACCTCATTAAGAGACCGATAATCTACACACATCCTCTGAGTGCCATCCTTCTTATCCACAAAAATTATTGGTGCTCCCCAAGGTGAAGAACTAGGATGAATAAAACCCTTATCCTGCAATTCCTTAATTTGTTTCTTAAGTTCTTCTAATTCATCTACTCCCATTCTATATGGACGCTTAGCTATGGGTGCAGTTCCAGGTAATAATTCAATAATAAATTCAATGTCAAGGTCTGGTGGCATACCTGGCAATTCCTCAGGAAACACATCGGAGAACTCTTCCACAATCTGGTCCTCCTTGTTGGCACCATCAGTAAGCTGATTCACTATAGCGGTCTCCTGCTTTTGCACTTTCACATCAACTCTGATCCTATCTCCCTTTGGTGTTGTCAGTACTACTGATTTCCCCTTGCACTGAATCTCTGCTTGTTGTTGCATCATCCAATCCATTCCCAAGATAAGATCAATCCCAACTGTTCTCAATACTATAGGACTCACCTTAAACTCTACCCCCTTAGAATGAGACTAATCAGGAGACAACGATAAGATGCTGGCATGCTTCCACCAGGTGAGTTTACTAATATAGGGTTCTTCATGGCACACAAATGAATTCTATGTATTCTAACAAATGATTGTGATATGAAAGAATGTGATGCTCCAGAATAAAAAAGAACAGTGGCGGGAGTGGAATGGACATCGAACGTACCAAGCATAACTTCTGGTTCCTCCACTGTTGTCTCCTGAGACAAGTGGTTCACCCTTCCAGTGTTAGATGCAGGCTTCTAGTGACTACCTTGCCTCTGTGGAGTCTGCTGGTTGATCTTCTCAGGGCAATTGTAGGAGAGGTGACCTTCTTTCCCACATCAAAAACACTTGTTGGGGGTATTGGGAGCACTGATCTTCATTGGAGTATTATTGGAAGGACCCTGGCACTAGGGCTGATTCCCACTCTGCTGCGGAGGGCGTTGGTTGCCATTCTGCGGCTGGAATGGGGGACGTTGCGGGAACTGATTGTGGAAAGGGGCCTGACCATGATTCCACTGACCAGAAGGAGGCCTCTGTTGATTACCCTGCTAGAAACTAGTATGTGGATGAGTGTTACTACCAGAAGTCTGTCCCTAAAGCCTTTTCCTCTTGGCATCCATCTCCTTGCGCTTGTTGTCCACCACGATAGCGCGGTTCACAAGCGTCTAAAAGTTGGGATAAGTATTGGACATCAGCTACAGTTGTAGTCCATCATACAATCCCTTCAAGAAGCGGCGCTGCTTATCATTATCATTAGCCACCTCATGTGGAGCATATCGTGACAACTGGGCAAACCTGTCACGATACTCAGCTACAGATAATGACCCTTGAGTCAAGTTCTGGAATTCCTCTGCCTTCAGTTCTATTATCCCTTCTGGTATATGATAAGCTCTGAAGTTCTCTCTAAACTCCTGCCAAGTGACTGCGGGAGCACTGGCGGGACGACCATACTCATACGATTCCCACCAGTCCTGAGCTTCTCCCTGGAGTTGTCCAGAAGCAAACAATACCTTCTGCCGGTCATCACATTGAGCAATGTTGAGTTGCTTTTCCACGGCACGAAGCCAATCATCTGCTTCTAAGGGATCAGCGACGTGCGTGAACACCGGGGGATGACCCTTCAAAAACTCACCACGCTTATCACGTGGTGGTGCCCTAGCAACTGGATGATTATGTTGGTTCTGCACCAATTGTTGCATAAGTTGTGTCTGCACTGCCAGAAGTTGCTCAATAGTTGGTGGCGGTGGTGGTGGTGGATTCGGGGGAACACCTCCACAACCCCTGCCTCTTCCTCTTCCGGTCATCTGCCATCCATAAGAATGCAAACTTTGAGATTTCCATGTTATCAACCACTTATAAGATAAAGAATGAGATCTGAAAGTTTTCTGGGCGAATATCAATGTTAATAGTTCAGTAAATCAATCATATCTCGAACTACAGAAGTCCAATAGAGGCGTGCTTTATATGGTTGGAAAGCTTATGAAGTTCCCCACAACTTCTATTTAGACCATAAGACCACGTTAAGTTAATGAAAAATAAGGCACAACAGAAACTGTTCCAGATTCTAGACTGTGCAGAAACTTTAACTTGTGACAGTTATATCTCTTGAACCAAATCAGATAAAAAGGTGATTCTAGTGGCATTTGAAAGGTGCTTAAGCCTAGTTTCTCTCATAAAAATTTCATAAATGTTGAACGAACCGTTTTTGAACCATATTGGAAACATTGCAGACTGCTCCAGAAAACAGCAAGGACAGAAACGTGACAATACCAAACCCAACTATTATTCCCTTGACTAATAGACTTTTTATTCTTAAAAATGGAACTTGTAGACATGCTTACAAGCCCCAGCACTCATAACAAAAATCCAAATCACACATAAGCATAATGATAAATCAACTATCACACCAAAGTTCAAACCACACGACAGACTCGAAGCCTCAACTGACGTTACTAAGAACGTTCTTATTACATAAATGACTCCTATTTTCTACTGACGTGGCTCATGATCTAATGTCTCATAAATCTTGGCCATGCCTTGGTTTGCTCGGAGTTCATCAATCATCGCTTGGCACCTCTTGATGGTCTTCCCCTGTGCCTTCACCATCTCCTCTAACTGCAGCTTCCTCTTCATCATATCACAGACAAAGTTCACCATCACCCGAGGAAGTGGTTCCAACTGCACTGGATCCATCATGGCCCATCCAAGGTTGGGGTGTGCACGAGGGTAGTAGCGGTGAATATCATGCTTCATGCTGTCAAAGCGAAGGTAGCGAAGGCCCATACATGCTTCAAAAGCAGCGTCTTCAATGCTATCCTCCATGGTAGCTCGATGACCTATGTGAGCATACATCCTGTCTAGCTGGTATGCCCCTTTTTCCTCATCCTTAGGAAAAATGCTCGCTCTTGCCTTCCAGTAAGTGTCCTCCAGCGGATGGGTATATTCCCAACAGACGTACTCCACAGCTGGGTGCCAATCAGTGAAGTAGGCAGAGAGCATTCCCACAAGTCGATGGTGAGAGACAGCATCTCCTCCAGCCTTGTGGTAGATCTTCATAGTCCAAACCATTGGAGAGGGTGGCACATCCTCAGCAGCTGCATCAGGTGGTGGAGACGGGGGTTGCTCTCCTCCATTGGCTTCCTCCTCTTTATCATCTTCAATCTCGATGATCTCAGGGTCTCCTTTAGGCTCAGGTTCTTCCTGAGGAGGTGCTGACACTTGGATTGATGCTTCAGGGGTCTGCTCATTCTCCTGGGGTACTTCCTCTTGTGGCTCTTCAGGTGCAAGCAAAGCACGAGGTGGGTAGTGTCCTCCAGTGGTGATGCAGGTAGTCTTGCGGCCACGAACCATCTATAGAGTTTTTAGATGTAATTAGAATAGAGGCAAAATTTCGTAATAGAATAAGACATAAGAAGCATAAAAATTTATCAAATAACAAGAGCAAGATAATAAGCATAAAAATAGTGAAAAGAAGATACTAAATCGACCATTTCTAACTAGGCTTGCGTCCTACAGTCAACAATAGCTCTGATACCAATTTGTCACACCCATTTAACGACCAAATGGAGTGCATACTCTTATATGTGCCCAGAGATCAATCACACATAAGTTAACAAATTATAAAGGATGTATCATCACAAATGTTATTACATCACGATTATTATCACATAGTCTTTACAATAATATAGCGAAAGTAAAATGTAAAACTCTCGTGGTACCTCCAATCATAGGCACATTGACTGGTTGACTACAAGTCTAATAATCTTCCGGAAAGTAGAAGTAGTCACTACTTGCACCATCTGTTACCCATCCGGGATTTTTATCCAAGTAAGAAAAATAAACAAGCGTAAGTACATCTCGTACTCAACAAATGTAACATGGGGTTCATGAGGCTCAAAGGCATAACATAGGTTTATCAGCATGTAGCTTTTAATTAGCATTATTTCGGTATATCAATAATATCAAAGTGTCTCAATATAACAATAAACATATGATCCATATGAAACGATTAACGAATAGCAAAAACATATTTATTATTAATGATCCACTATTCCATAAGGGTCCAAGGCCACTCGTGACCGTGAGTACGGCTGTTATAACAGTTTTACACTCTGCAGAGGTTGTACACTTTCACTGTGAGTCATGTTGCCCATATGCCCGGGTTAATTACTCCCAAAACACTTCCAAGGTGAGCAGGTAGGGAAACACTATGAAGTCTTTCGAAGGTTCGTCTAACAAGTTAGGGCCATTAGATTTACTCGGCAAACAGATGTAGAGCCCCCCTTTCAAATGGCACAATAACACGCAGCCTATACTCATAAGGATAGAGGCCGCACTATATCCGATTCATCAAGCCATTCTTACACCATAAAGGAATACCACTAACAAGCTAGAAAAGGTCCTTCTATATGACTAAAGCCAGAGCCATTTTAGCCCTCATAGTTGTACTGTAAATCCCGGATTTTCGCTTACAGATAAGTCCTTATGGAGAGTAACGATAGCACCAAATAACCCCATGCTCTAGTACCCTTTAACAGTAATAAAAGTCATCTTTTAATGTTTATTGCATATTCCATTAGTCAAATTACATGATCATAGTTCATGTTGAGCACTAGCAATACTAGTCCATGCAATATAATATGTATCAAGGAATAAGATCAACACTAAGTCATCCTTAACAAGGAATATATGCATAATGATATTATTTGCTTAATGTGAATAGGACAACAAGGATAATCCCCTGCTATACTAGCCTTGCTCAAACTGATCTTGGTGATCTTGTTCGTAGAAAAACTTCTGATCCCCAACGAATTGCTCACCGTCTATACTCGATCCACAATAGCAACAACATTCATCCAGAACAATCATACATAAACAAACAAGACTATAATTAGAACAGTACACCAACAGTAATAAAATAAGATAAAAAGTTTTTAAAACGAATCTACAACTCGCTAGGATCACACAGACGTGAAGATCACGAAAAACGGAGCTAAAACGACAAAGTTATGAATTTACGAAGATTTCCTATAGAAAAGTAATTACTTTAATTCAAGCTCAAAAATAAAATATCACAAACCTACTGAACAATTCTACTAACATGTAGAGCTCGCAAATACAAACCTAACGCAATTTGAACGGGTCAAATCGGAGTTAAAACGGATAAATTATGACTAAAACAAACTGTGTGGCATAACTGTAAATAACTGAAAACATATTTTGACGTAACTGAGATCAACTACACTTTCAAAAGGATAATACGCGATTCTGAAATACGCTTTGGACTGTGGGTTAGATAATTGAAAAACACAGGGTCTCTTTAGCAAAATGTACAACCGAAACGGTATCCTCAATTCGCGGCCGTTGGATATCAGATGAACGGATCAGATCGATTCGGGGTGAGCGGGGCGGCGCTCCGGCCGGGAAAACACTCCAGCAGCAATGTCCACGGCGGCGCCATCGCCGGAGTTCGCGAAAGCTCGATTCCGAGCACCATTCGACGATTAGAAGGTACCGGGATGGAGTAGGGAACATGGCGAGCTCACCGAGGTAGAAAACGGAGACGAAGTCGATCAAAAGTGGTGTGGAGCTCGGGATGGCGGACGGTCATGGCTGCGGCTCCCGCGTAGTCTCCTCGTGACGATGTTGGTCTTCCGCCTCGGTGCAATATGGAGCGGAGGGGTGCGGCATCCCGTTTTTATAACCCGGAGATGCTCTAAACAAGGACGAGGAAGATTATGGCGGCGGATTCGATCGGGTGATACAAGGAAAGGAAATCCGGCCAGTGTCATGGGAAGGAAGAAGACGCCTGACAGGTGGGTCCGCAGCGTCAGCGATTCAAGTTGAGAGGCAGACGCGGCAGCGCGCTCGCGCGGGTTGCTGGGCCAGCGGCCGGAGTCGGCCCAAGCGGACGCAGATCGGGCGGCCCAGTGCGGGAGAGGGAGGCAGAGCTGGAGCAGGCCGGAGCGAGCGGCTGCTGGGCCAAAATTGAAATGAGCACCAAAAATCCCTTTCCTTTTTCTTTTTCCAAAATTTCAAAGCATTTTCAAATGGTTTTGAATCCTATTTTGAATTTTAATCAAACCACTCAAACCAAAAATTTAAATGCAACAGCATGAGTGCACAAACATGTTTCTACCCTTATATTTGATTTTAAGTTAATAAAAATTATTATTACTCTAAATTTGTATGGTCACAAAATTGTATAAAAATCATTTTTACCTACTTTTTGATATCCCAAAATTTTAGGGTGTTACATCTATCTATTTAATTAAGTATGCATATATTATACAAGATAAGTAGGAAATGGACATAAGCAGGCACCTTGCTAGTATTCATACAAGGCATGGAACACAAATATTATGATAGTAAATGGATAGAAGTTGGCAGTCAGAAAGTGTAGCAATTTTATTAGAACGTAAGCTTTAGCTGGCCTTGTTAGAAGATAGTTGCAGAGTTGATCGACAACCTCGAGCATCCAGCTAACGGATCACCATTGGAACAATTGTAGGCCTATGAGCCCATTAAAAACATTATCAGGACACAAAATTTCTAGATAAGTACCTGCGGCTTTGATGGTCTTTTAAAAAGTGCTGCAGACAATGTGAAGGATGAATTTTGCTGTAAAATACGAAGGGGATTGTTTCAAGTGACAATGGGCATAAAAAAATCATAAAGATCACATGAATGTAGAAGTCGCAGGATTCGTCATATAGATTGGTACCATTACATTATTTTTCATGGATCATGCATCACCTTTTGTTTTGTCTTAGGAGGCTATGGTAAACATTCATTATTGCCAAACCATGAAGATTGTGGTTCCTGATAAAAACAGGGAGGCTTCAGTGTTAGTAAATGCGAGTACAACATCCAAAAAAAACACGTGATAACTTTGCAACTTTATTTGACAAATGAAAAAAATCTTAACATACACATGCCAAAGAATGGATATGTCTCATATTAGGTGACATCACATTATAGTGATACAACATTGCTCTCAAACATTTAGGGTCTAATGGGCAGAAAAGAATAATGGTCTATTGGCTATTTCTATGTGCAATCTAAGCTCAATCGTTTACAGAAAGATGAGATAGCAACCTAGAGCTAACACAGGGTTTGTACATAGACCATCAAAAAATGGAGGACTTACAGAGTCGCACGGAGAGGGGAGGGGGACCAAATCGGATATCGAACGACACGAGGAACACCGGTACCTGTAGCAGGCAGTGATGGTAGGCCGTCGCCGCCGAGGGCCGCCGCGCCAAGATCGGCCACCCCTGGGGCGCCACTGCCGGGGAGAGACCGTGGGGATGGCCTGCGACGCCGCCGCGGTGGTGCCGTCTTTTTTGTTTTTTAGCCCTTTTTTCGAAAGATTCTCTCAAATATGCCCCTTGCGGAAAGATTTTAAAAAATGGACCCTTATCTTGGCGCCATAGTCGTCGGCGCCAAGATATAACGGCATGGCGCCAGGGTCACTGGCGCCATGACCCTGCCGTCGTGGCGCTGACGTGGCAGGGAGCTTGGCGCCATGGATCTTGGCGCCAAGCATGGCGCCATGGTTCTTGGCGCCAAGCGCCCACGTTTTAGCCAGCCCCCTCTTCCTCCCTGAGTCATTCTCGTTTTCTTTCTCCTTCTCTTCAGGTTTTTCTTTTGTACACTTCGGCCAACCTCTTCAATCGACCTATTGGACCGTGAGAAGTTGGATTTTATCCGTCAATCTTCGAGAGCTAGGTATCCTCTCACCCTTCCTTATTTATTTCGAATCGATTTGGTAAAATGAAGTCATATTCTTAATCTATGAACTTCACATGTTCTTTGTTCATGTGCTTTTTAAAATTCATATGTATTGTACAACCATAGGATGCCTAGGCGTGGAAAAGCTAGAAAACAAAGGTATGTGTAGATCTTTTTCATCATATATTAAACCCTTAGTTTTTAGGTTTATTGTTATTTGTTTTGTTATATTAGAACAAAATTTGTTGAATTGTAGCTATGGACGGATGACCGAAAGTCTGTACATCCCAAAGCCGCTCCCTAGCGGTGTGCCAATACCTATGTGCTTCTGTGGTGATCCTTGCAAGGTAGATATTTCTGAAGATGAGGCAATATATAAGCAGCGATATTGGATGTGTTCCAATTTTGCATGGGAGCCTACGGAGCGTCAGTGCCGCAGTATATTTATTGTGAGAAATTGCTTTTGTTTATTAATTAATTTGTGTCTTATGAAGTTTTGCATATTAATTGGATTTGAAACAATTCCATTTGCTGCAGACCCCTTCACCGCTTTGTGATTTTGAGCAGTGGGTCGACACTGAGATCAAGGAGGCTGACATGCGGCTTCTACAAGGCCTGAAGGAGTGGGATGCGGAGCGCCTAGAGATATTAGAGAAGAGACGCCGAGAGGAGGCAGCATCAAAGGAGCAAAAGGAAGAGGAGGAAAGGAGGCGTGTTGCTGCGTGTAGGGAGGAGAGGGAGAAGAAGCTTGAGCGCGTGCGCCGAGCGAAGAAAGCGATGGAGGAGAATCCCGATGTCTAGAAAAAGGAAAAGTGGCCTCGTTGTACTCAGTAGTATGGTAGTTGTATGGTTTAATCATAAACAATGTGGTCGATGTAGTATGCAATACGTTTAATCTAATGTACTTTAGGTAAATCATGTACCTAGTGCATGTTCTGTGTTATTTATTTCATCGTCATGTACTTCATATGCACTTTAAGTTTTTGGACCTTGCATAGTGTTGTCATATATTAGGAATAATGTTACTGAGTTACTGAAACTAGTTCTCGAGGTGCACATAAAACATAAGGAAGTACTGGATTTCACAATTGAACACGCATAACATAGGACATGGCATGTCAGAACTTGTACCAAACTAGGGCACATATGTCCTGGACTAAACCTAACATGCCTTAGGTAATTAGAGCGAACAACAAGCACATTATATGGCATGTGTACACGATAGATTTGTTCTATCTAGTAGTGCGGCCACATAGCAAACTGTGTAGCCCCTTCTGCACAGTACCCTCCCATTGTTGATGGTGGAGGCGGCGGGGGTGGTGGCGGAGGCCCATTATTCTTTTGGTTAGGGCAGGTGCAATATGGATCATGACATGGTCCGTCCTGTGAAACGGCACCACTACTGGTATCGTCTGCTTCGTCGTCCTTGTAACCATTGCTAACTTCCCTTTCTAGTTCGAAGATACGGTCTTGCAAGTAGTAGATGTACTGTGCATGCGGATAGATTGGTCTAGGATTGACCCACCTAGTGAAGCCACAATTTTCTTTGGACTCTGAACATTGCATTTCAAAGATTTTAGTGAACATGCAGTTAGTTTCGCCTATGAGATGAAAAACAAGCTTGTAAAAAAATTGAGTAATAAATTTTAAAACCAATTACCTCTGCTCGCAGACATTTGAAGAATCGGCGACCTCCATCCAAACCCTCCACGAACATATGCACTAAGCAGTCCTCACCATGCCTACATTTTGGCCAATCTTCTTTCCGGTTATCATATCCTCGGAGTGGACACTCATTGGTGAAATCTCTCTTGGTCTCGACAGGAAAATGATACACTGGTTCATCAAAGTCTTCTGGACCCAGAGACCCCTCCCACACAATGGGAGTACCCTTAGTCCCCTTCCCTCTAGATGACCCTCCAGACATTACTACTCGTAGATAACCAACTTCTGGTTTCAAGTGACTACCATTCTATGAAGGAAGGTGTATATATAGCCAGTAGTGGAGTGGAGAGCCGTTGTATTGTGGCTTTAATGCTCCTGAAAAGCCTAGATGCCATCCCTGAAAAGCCTATTTGAATTAATGAAAAGCCTATTTGAAAACTGATCTGTAAAGGCTAGATTCCTTGATAAATCAATTCATCTGTAAAACAGGATGTACAATAGGATAGCGACATGACAAATCACTGAAAAGGCTACATGCTATCGGTGTACTGCACGACTTGACATGTTGCAGAAAATTTTGGCAGAGTTTTCCCTGTTTTTGATTCAATCCAAACATATGTCATCAACAATTATATATGACATTCACCTTAAACAATATATATGAGTATCCTCAAAGCGTGGGTGCTTGGAGTCCATAAACTCCATAGTAGTTCATACAATACATAATAATAGGATATAACAGTCCATAATAATAGTCCATACAGTCCATATAGTCCACAAGTCTGCTACAGTCCCTCACTGTCTCCTAGACCTCTCCTTGCCCTTGTGTCCAAGAGCGTGGGTGCCTTGAGTGTAAGGGTCAGGTGGTTGACGTCGCCTGGTACCGACCTACTGCGTAGGCTGAGTCCAGGGAGCATCGTCTAGCTGAGACGGTCTAATCTCCTTGTGCCCCTGGTCCTTGTCCTCGTGGTCGTCATCGTCGTCCTTGGTGCAAATGCCTCGTGACCCTGTAGGTGGGTGGCCAGACGAACCTACGCCACCTCTGGGTGCAGAAGGCACGTGCACGTCCTCCATCGTGCCTGTCCTGCAACCACAACACGCAGCGGTACGGCATAGCCGACGAGCCAGTCTCTGGTGCACAAAATCATTTCAACTGAATGTATTGAACATGTTAGTAATCTAATATTTGCATATTTATAGATACTTACATCAAGGAAGCTACGTGTGTCATCGTCCCTCACCCTCGGACGAAAGCGTTCTATTTCTTGGACCGACATCCTGAGGGAGTTGCTCTACAACAAAGTTTTAAGTTGTAATTAATTGTTACATAAATCGATATATAAAAGTAGAGCAAATGACATACCACTCTATCCAAGATCGGTCCTGCTCCCACCTGGCGACCTACACGAGTAGAGTGGTCGTACGCCGTGTCCTCATCCTCAGACGACTCAATGTCAGCGTAGTCATCGTGTGTCCACTGTAGCTTAAGCCTCGGACGAGTCGCTTGGTGGTACCAAGCTTGGTACCGCCTGTAGTCTCTGTTCGTGTGCGGCTCATCGTTGTCATCCACGTTCTCATCGAACATCTCCCACTCTTCGATGTAGTCTCGGTGGTGATGGGCCCAATCAAAGATTTTCCTATTTTTCTTACGATCGAGCCTACAAAACACGTACACAAGTTAGTCAACATCGTGCGACTATAACATGCATGTATGCCAAAGTTAAAAATTTTGGCAGAGTTTCCTTTGTTTGTTGAAGCAAACCACACCTATATGCATTCCATAGACATACAAACATACCAACAATTGTTTCATCCATCTTATTTGACATATATCAAGTGGTAATAATATAAGTGCAACTTCAGGAAAAAGGTCCAATTACAAAGAATAGAACACTTACTTGTGCAAGTCAACACCGGTCGACACTGGAGATGGTGGACAATGCTGCCTTGCTCCAAACTGGCGTGCAACTCGATATGGAAGGTGGTACTCGACAGCATAGAAGTAGATAAGAGGGCACCTCACCCTGTAGAGCTCGCTGTCGCTGTCACACACGTTGCTCACCGCAAAAGGAAGTGCGGCCTCGTCCGCGTATGGCTCCCAAGTCACCTATAACGTGTCCAAACAAGAAGTTAGATAGCTTAATAAATAATTTCTTTCGAACCAACATGTATATTAATTTGTACTTACACTAGAGGCCATTAGCCTATCTAGCTCGTCCATGTACTCTTTGTACGCCCGCTCCATCCTCGCATGAGGAACTGTCACCTGGTCCCATAGGTACGCCCACGTCGGCTGTAGACGTGCGTTCTGCACTGGAAACCAGTCGTGAGGAGCCAGCACCACGGGACGAGCAACAGGAAGCCACGACCACATCCACACCTGGAGTAGGTATGCACACCCACCAAGTGAGGCTGACTGTGAAGACCACCGACACGCCTCGCAAAGCTGACGGTAAAGGAAAGCCAACACTGTAGAGCCCTAGCTGTAGTGACCCGCCTGGTCCCAGTCTGTGAGGCAGTTGATCCACATCCACGACGCAGTGTCCCCTGTTCCGTCAGAGAAGAGAATAGAGCCAAACAAGTGTAGGATCCACGCTCTACAGTAGTACTGGACTGTCTGCTCATCTACCCCTGGAGGACACTGTGCGAACTCAGCCCAAAGCCATGAGAGAAGAACACCAGAAGTGCGCTCTCCTTGCTCACCCACCAGACGTCCAAGGAAGGCCTCCACCCGAGCTCTCTAACCCTCTGACCTACACTGCCCTGTCACTGCCCTCCCACGAATCCTTAGACCTAGCATCTTCTGACAGTCCTGTAGCATGACTGTCATCTCCCCAAACGCCATGTGAAAGCTGTGAGTCTCAGGTCGCCACCTATAATTTTAGCAAACCAATAATGCTCCTCAGAAACATAACTGCGTCAACAAATGATTATTAATACAACCTATGTGTTCATAAAATACCTGTCAACCAACGAAGTCAAGGCCGCTGAGTTGAACAAAGGCAGGCCATGACGAACCTGGAAAGATATGACGTCTAGGCCAGCTCTCGATAGGTAAGGTGTGTACCTGTCGTCGTACTGCATTTCCAAGAACCCTCCATGTACTCTAGAACGAAGGAGCGGAAGGTCCTGCATTTTAACGAAATACAAATGTTACTTGACACACACATATGCACTTATAATTCGAAGTATGTGATATGGGAGTGTAAAATCTTACCTGCCCCGACGCTACGAGACGTCCTCGGTGGCTCTCGTCGTACACCGGGTCTAGAAGGTTGAATTGCGCCATCCTACAAAAAGAATATAGTCAGTAAGTTATAAAATAAATATGCATTTAAACATAAAGCAAGAATTGTACACTAAATACGATAGGTATTAAATAATACAAACAACTATAAGTCGCACCTCACTAATTTGCCAATGGCAAGTGTCGGAATTGTGGCCAAGTCTACCGCACTTGCCACACTCGTACTGCTCTGGATCATTAAGAAATGGCGTCACTCTCCCACGTCGTGTTCTACCGGATATCTGATTCATAACCATCCTGTGCCTCGTCCTCTTTCTAGAGCCTCGCTTGTCCCAACGGTAAGCTGGATCTGCAACGTACGTTGGACCGTCGTATGGAGGCCACTCTCCAGGGTCCCAGAAAGCCACGAAGCGGGGCCTCCATGTTTGGACAAGCGTGTCGACACTGAACTCGCGAGGTATCCTACCCTCAATATCATAGTTGCGATGCCTAGCAGCTGCTACAAGGTGAGAACATACAAAGTGATACTGCATTGGTTTCTCACAAGTGCATGAGAAATCTTGGAGGACTACCACATGAATCCTCGACTCTCGGACCTCACCATCAGATGTAGTACCACCGGTATGCTTCACCTCATATCTTCCTGTGGCATGGTCAAAACATGTGACCTCATGTGTGCCAGCCCTTTCCTTCGCCTTGTCTAGATGTGCATGTGGTGTGGGAGCCCGAATCTTACCTTCACTCTGCAACTGCAATGCATGGGCGTGCCGATCGTTAAACTAGGCAACAAGCTTGTAGAATGTGAATTGAACGATAGCATTCACGGGCATACCACGAATCCCCAGCAGCAGCTTATTAAAAGACTCGGCCATGTTGCTGCACCGAAACTCATACCTGCAACCACCTGCGTCGTGAGCTCTTGTCAATTTCTCTACATCTCTCATCAAACCTGTCAGCCATTGTCTACCTTCGGCATTAGATGCGGTTCTGACCTCCTCTAACTTCCTCCGAAAATACCTATCCTCAAGCTGTCGAGCAGCCTTCTAGAAAAGATCAAAATTATCCTTCACACCATCCTTCCGGAGTAGATTCTCAGCAAGGTGCCGAGTACACCAACGATGGTGCAAAGGTGCATACCCCTCTATCTCCTCTCGCACAACATTAAGTATGCCCTGGTGCCTATCAGATATGACGCCCACCTCCCTGTCAGGCCCAACCACATGTATCCGGACTAGCCTCAAGAACCATCCCCAGCTATCATTATTCTCCCTCTCAACCAAAGCAAATGCCAAAGGAACAAGCTTGTTGTTTGCGTCACATGATATGGCTATGAGAAGTGTGCCACGGTACTTGCCAATCAAGAATGTACCATCAATGGAGAAGACTGGACGGCAGTGCCTAAATGTCTCGACACACTGAGGGAAGCACCAGAAAGCATGGAAGAATATCTGTCTCCCATCCTTCCATGCGTCTGGCCTAGGGATGTACTCATAATGCATGTCTGGATTTACTGCTTTGATTGCATTGAGAAGTACTGGAAGCTGCTCGTAGCCATCCTCCCAGTCCCCATATATCATCTTCCACGCCCACTGCTTAGCCCTCCAGGCTTTGCCATAAGATATGTCATATCCTCCATACACCTCATTAACTATTTTGATAATTGTCCTGACCTTCATGTTCGGCTCTCCCTATAATACTTTCATCAACCGCTTGGCAATGAGGGTAGATGTCAACTGCCGATGCTTCGTGCTGAGGTCATGTGAAGAACAAGTGTGTGGCCCGATAACTCTTGTGATCTTCCACTTTCCGAAGACCTTTTGCTTCCTTGCACAAATCCTCCATGGACAGCGTTCCTTGTCATAAACAACCGTGTAACGCCGCTCCACATGGGAATGCAGGACCTTGTATAGTCTCTTGCGTATCACTGCAAACGCCTACAACCACCTCTTCAATGCAGGAAGGTCATTGAAAACCCTCCCCTTCTCTATCTCCATACTAGGACCAGCCTCTGGAGCTTCCTGCAGCTCATCTTCACGTCCTTCGGCACACGCCTGATCTGAATGAGTAAGATCACTGAACTCATGAATCATAGGATCACGGCGGCCGGGAAAAATACGCCTCAGCATCTCAACGTCACTCTCCGTGAGCTCTCCAACGGGACGATCATTGTTAGAATCAACAACCCTTGCGATCTCATATGGCTCTGAATCATTCATAATTTCAACACTATTGGAGGCACAAATTCCATCTCCAATCTGGACTTGAGCATCAGTAGGAGGAGCGCCCTCATTATCGGGAACGTCTCCTACAACATAGCCACAAATAAGAGGAGATGATAAGAAAAGTGGATGAAAAGAAGAGACTTAAGCTACAAAGACAAAACAATGCCTAATTGACACTTACTCGGATGATTCTGTGTCAAAGGGATCTCCTGAGGAGGATATGCCACATCATTGGGGGCAGATTGTGCATCGGGAACATTAGGCGTAACCTCCGCATCCACATCACGTTCCGGGACGGGAGGTTCAAAGTATGCCTGCTCACCCATTGGCGGGGACAACCCAAGAGGGATGGGATCAACGAGCACCCGATGCACAACCACGTCCAAACTTTGGAATTGGCTTCTCATAACCGATCTCACATAGTTGTCCCACTGATCTGCACACCCTATTGGGATCATCTTCCTTAGCATGTTGGGAGGGAAACCTAGGTGAAGTACACCCTCAACTATGATGCCATCATCTCCATAGCAATATACCTCCTCACGAGCCCTTGCAGTCAACTCACTAAATGATGGCTTCTCATTGAATAGCACAGGCACACTTTGCATGTGAACAAACTCAACATATCCATAGCGATCTCGTTCCACAGTTCCTCTATGATATATGCTCACTAGGTTGTCCATCTAGTTCCAAAACATAACGAAGCACAATTGCTTTACTACAATATACACAAAAAGTAAATACTAAGTACTACTAACTACTAAGTATTCATAACTAATAACTACTACTAACTGCACAGTACTACTAACTAACTATGTCAAGTAACTATCTATGTAACTAACTATATAACTATATAACTAACTAAATAACTAAGTACCTATATAAAGTATCCATCAATCTTAATCTATAATACACTAACTAACTAGCTACATAACTAACTAACTAACTATTATTAAGTAAGAACAACAAAGTATTTTACCTTGTGGAGAAGCGGAGATGTCGGCGGCACGCGGGCGAGCCGGCGGGCCGGCGCGAAAATGCGCGCGGGCGGCCGGGGGCGGGCGGCCGGGGGCGCGGGTGCGCGCGGGCGGTGGCGCGGGCAGCGGCGCGGGCGCACGGGCCGGGCGCGGGCGGGCCGGCGGCGACCGGCGGCGGCGTTCAGGCGGGCAAGAGAGGAAGAAACGGAGAAGGAAGAGAGGAATAAGAGAAAGGAAGAGAGGAAGAAGAAAAGTTGAAGCGTTTTTACTGGGTGCTTGGCGCCAAGATCCATGGCGCCAAGCTACCTGCCACGTCAGTGCCACGACGGCAGGGTCATGGCGCCAGGGTCACTGGAGCCATGACGTTATATCTTGGCGCCGACGACTATGACGCCAAGATAAGGGTCCATTTTTTGAAATATTTCCGCAAGGGGCCTATTTGAGAGAATCTTTCGAAAAAAGGGCTAAAAAACAAAAAAGACGGCGCGGTGGTGCGCGCCCGTGGGGACGAGCACCACCGGAGGGGCCAAACCCTTGGCTGCCGGTGACGCTGCTGCGATCCGCTGCCTTGCGTCGCGAGGAGGAAGGGGCGTGGTAGAGGAGCAGGAGGAGGAGGAGATGGGGCGACGCCGCCGGAGGGTAGGGGCAGCGGAGGCGCCGGTGCAGGCGCACGGCCACGCCATAGCCGCGCCCGGGCTCCTCCCGCTGCACCGCGGAGACGGAGAGAGCGAGAGAGAGGAAGCATTTTTTTCGAGATGGAGAGAGAAGACGGTAGTTATTTGGGGAGGTATGCACAGTAAAACATGGGACGAACCAGGACCATTGATCTTGAAATCCAACGGTGAATAGAATTTGGAGTGACGTGGCGGGGCTCCCCATCCGAGAAGGCCCCGTGGTTTATTAGTCTGAAATAAGTTGAGATAATGTGGTTTGAATATTTTGATTCATTCTAAAATGAGTGCACTTATTCACGGTACTTTCAACCAATCTTGCTTTTTATATGAAAAAATATTTTATCATTACTCAATCATTTTAAAATATTTTATATGTTGAAGGGTATATCTCAGCAAGTGACTGATGGAAGCTTATCCATCAGTCACCACTCCTCCATGTCTCTCTGTAGCGACTTCTCCCTCCTCCGCCGCCTTCTTCTCGCTCGTCGCCACCCTGCTGCGGCTGTCTCGCCGCCGGCTAGGCTGCCCACCATCCGCTCCCACCTCCTTGACCCTGCCCTCCCCTAAAGTCAAGGAAGGTTGCCGGTGGCGAACCTTGTCCTCACCCCGCCCCCACCCTCATCACAGGCGGCCGATGGCGAGTTGCCTCGCTGTGCCACCCACAAACCGCCCCGCCCCTCGACCCCGCCCACCCTAACCCTAGGGTAGCGCACTACCGAGCTTGCCGCGGCGCCCCCGCCTCGACCTGTCCGGCCACCTCCACCGCCGCCAGGGCCCCTAACCGCCGTCCTCACCGAGCCCCTTCTTCTAAGTCTGCCGGAGTTGGGGAAGAAGGGGGTGGTGCGGGCCACCAGAACCCTAGGTGCCTCTGGAACTGGGAAAGAAGTGGGTGGGCGCGGGCGCGGGCACAGGCCTGTGCGATGAGCGCGAACCGGACGGCTGGGGGTCGGGCGGGCGCGAATCGGACGGAAGAGGCTGGTGACCGATGGATTTGTAGGATAGCAGGCGATTGCTGTCAAGTAAATTTGAAAGACTAAAGCGTGTAAGCGAACAAAATTGAATCATTATAGATATTACCTAATTTTAAAATGTTAACAAAGTTTATTCTCAAGATATGGATCCTATTTAAAATCCTGCGGAAGTAGAACTCTCAGTAATGGTCATTTTAGCTTCCTACTTAGGACGTAAAATTTGAATATCTATATCGGCGTCGCTGCTAACAGATTTGGAAATACTTCTTGTCTACAAATTTGATATGATAAAGTGATCTTCGCTGGTTGGGTTTGAGATATATTCATGCACACATCTACTCCCTCTGTCCTGTAATATAGTGCATTCTAGGAATTTTAAGACAAATTAAGAGAGAACATAAAAGACGCATGTACCTTCATTTTATTTCCTAATCAGACATTATCATCGACTTGATTAATGGTGATTAGTTGATAAATGGAAAGTATTTAATGTAAAATTAGTTTTTGTCCTCTAGAATGCATTATATTTGAGGACAAATTTTGAATGCTAGAATGTACTATATTAGAGGACGGAGGGAGTAGCCATCTAAATTTAAGTACTATCCCAGCTTGAAATTAGTCCCCATTTATTTACTTATTAGGTAAAAACCACCTACCTCCTCTTATGATACTCACATTTTGTAAATCTTGCCGTCTAATTGACGGTGTCATTAGAGCTTGTCTGGTTTGCCTCTCTAGCCAAACCTGTCTCAACTAAAGATGGCAATTCTTACCCGAAACCCGAAACCCGATGGGTAAAAACCCTATTAGGACAAGGGTATGGCTAATTTTTTTACCCATGGGTAAGTAATTGGGAATAAAGCCTTACCCAGCGGGTAATGCGGGTAAGGGTATGGGACTGTATTACCCGTACCCGTTAACCCATGGGTAAATTGAACCCGACTCAGTATCGAGGAATCATGGGCCAAAATTACCACCCTATAGCCCAGGCCTAGTAAAACCATATATAACGCTGTAAAACCCTAGTGTTTCACCGTCCCCAGTTCCCATCCACTTCCTCCCGTCCCAATCCCGACCCTTGCGGCGGCCGCACCGCACTGGGACTCTGGGAGTCTGGCGATACCGGAGAGCGCCGCCGCCCCCATTCCTCGAACCCCTCTTGCCACCACACCTCCACCACCACCAGTGACCAACCACCGCACCATTCCCCTCCACCGCTCGGCACTGTTAGGGACTTAGGGTTAGGGTTCTTCGGCCATGGCGGCGACCATGGACGCCACCTCCGACGACGGCCGGTGAACCTTCTTCCTAACTCCTTACTCCATAGTGCTTAACCCTCTTGTAGCTCCACCTCTGCCCTACTAACCCCAAACTCCGTCCGAAGGGACGCCACTGCCAACGACCCCACTGCGAAATCGGAGAAGAACGTCGACAACGGAGGCTCACCGACACCGGCTCCGGCTGCACCGACACCGGCACCGGCTCCGGCTGCACCAACACCCGCTCTGCTTCCTCTACCTGCGCCTGCGTCCCGAGCCACGGTCATCGCTAGGCGCTCACCAAAGAAGACCTTCCGTGTGGGCGTGCAGAAGCCGAAGGTGACGCCTGCTGCGACAACGGCTAAGAACCGGCGGCCTCCAAAGTCTCCAACTTCGCCTACTGTCACCGTAGCAAGACTGTTCGTTCTTTGGGGTAAGAAAAAACAGATCTTGACTCTTATGCCTAAGTGCTTAAATGTATTGTGGTCTTGTAGTCTGTGGAGACTGGAGAATGTAGTGGCAGTGATTAGTGAAGGATTTCTCATTCGTAGGCTTGTAACTGTAGCTGTGTTCCTTGTTAAATTTCAAAAGGGGTTTATTGATTTTTATCTAGTCTGTTAATACTGTCATGGACTCATGGTGCTAGATTGCTAGTTCTGTACTTCTTTTTTTAGTCAGATCTATAAATAATTATATGCTTACATTGTTAGTTGTTTTAAAATCTATACTGTGCAGATTAGTTGTTTTAAAATAATTATATGCTTACATTGTTAGTTGTTTTAAAATCTATACTGTGCTAGATTTGTCTAGTTTTTACAAGCCATCCAGCAAGTTTTTCTTGTTTCTAACATTTGTATTTATTTGGTGTGCTTGGACATTTGTAACATTTGTATTTATTTGATGTGCCTAGATAGATTCAAAAAAATGTCTACAGCCAGTGGCAGTCAATCCCCACTGTCTCAAGCTTCACAAGCAATGTCAGAGTCACTTTCACCATCTGCCAGCCCTCTAGCTGAATCCGATAATGACCCAACTCCAATTGAAATAGCTGACAATGATGTCATTGAAGTAGAAGATGAGGAAGAAGATGGTGTTGAAGCTGGTCGTAAGAGGAAGCTCACCTCGGCTGTTTGGAATGAGTTCAAGAGAGTGAAGATCAATGGCATAGTTCGAGCAAAATGCATTTATTGCTTCAAATAACTTTCAGCAACAAGTACAAATGGGACTAAGCACCTTCATTATCACTTGCAGTATTGTGTGCAGAGGAAGATCAAGCGTAATGGAAAGACATTATCACAAGCGTCTTTGAGATTTGGTAGAACAGATCTTGGAACTGTTTCAGTGGAGAACTACACATTTGATCAAGACACAGCTAGAAAAGAGCTTAGTGCAATGATAGTACTGCATGAGTACCCCTTAAGTATGGTTGATCATGTTGGGTTTCGAAGATTTGTTAGTGCACTTCAGCCTCTATTCAAAATGGGGACAAGGAACACAATAAGGTATAATCTGTTACTTCAATCTATCATGTATTCAGATCTGATCTTATACTACTTGTCCTAATCTTTTCTCTTTTTATTTCAGATCTGATATTTTACAGCAATATGAGTTGGAGAAGAAGAAAGCCATTGAATACATGGCTGGAATTCAATCAAGGGTGGCCATCACTACTGACCTGTGGACCTCTGATAACCAGAAGAGAGGTTACATGGCCATAACAGCCCATTTCATTGATGAATCATGGACCCTTAGGAATATTATCATGAGGTATTCACTACTTATTGAGATTAGTTTTGTTGCAATTTTAATTACTGGAATGTAGGTTCATCTATCTACTTATTTCAGATCTGGTTCTTATCATTTTTAATTACTGGAATGTAGGTTCATCTATGTACCAGCACCTCACACTGCTGAAGTCATTGGTGCTGAGTTGTATGAATCGATGGTTGAGTGGAATCTTGACGAGAAGATATCTGCAATTACTTTGGACAACTGCACTACAAATGATGCAGTAATCCCTTTTCTTGTGAGGAATATTGGAAGGCACAAGTTAATGAATGATGGTCAATTACTGCATATGCGTTGTTCTGCTCATATCCTTAATCTGATAGTAAAGGATGGTTTAGATGTGTTGAAACATGCAATTGAGAGCATTCGTGATAGTGTAGCTTATTGGACAGCCACTCCAAAAAGGGTTGAAAAATTTGATGAGATAGCTAAGTTTGTCAAAGTTGATGTCAAGAAGAAGATAGCACTTGATTGTAGGACTAGGTGGAATTCAACTTTCATTATGCTTAGCACTGCATTGCCCTATAAGGCTGCTTTCATTAGAGCAAGCCGTGTGGATAAGCAATACACTTGTTTGCCAACTGAGGAGGAGTGGAAATTTGCAGAGGATGTTGTGGAGAGGCTTAGGTTGTTCAATGATATCACTGAACTGTTTTCTGGGACTGATTATGTTACAGCTAACATCTACTTCACTAGAATTGCCAAGATTAGAAAGCAAATCAGGCAGTGGTCAACATGTGGTAATCCTTTAGTAGAATCTATGTCAGCTAATATGGTAGCCAAATTTGATAAATATTGGACTGATATTCAAGGGCTAATGGGAATTGCCACACTTCAAGATCCTCGATTCAAGTCTATAGTACTGCAGATTTGTTTTGAGGACTTGCTTGGGACAACTGGTATAGAATGTGAGGAGAGGGTTGCTGATGTTAGGAACTTGTTAGCTGACTTGATGTGTGAGTACCATCATATGGAAGAGGATGTGGGGAATAGTGAGGCAGGACCATCATCACCTGCAGTTGTGAAAACTGATGATTTCTTATCTTCCATTAGTGCACGTGTTGCAAGTATAAGGCCAGCTAGCATGGGGTTTAAATCTGAGCTTGATCGCTATTTAGATGAGGAGTTGTTGGACATGCATACAAAGAATTTTAAGGTTTTGGACTGGTGGAAAGTGGCTGGAACTAGATTTCCCACTTTAAGAAGGATTGCAAGGGACATATTTGCTATCCCTGTCACAACTGTTGCTTCAGAATCAGCATTCAGCACTAGTGGAAGAGTTCTCAGTGACCATCGCAGCAGGCTTACTTCCAAACTGTTGGAAGCTCTTATGTGCTCACAAGATTGGCTTAGAAACAAATACAAAGGTATATTTGTGCTACTTCATCGTGGAATTAATATTAACTTGCTGTGCTAAGAACTAATAATGTATTTGTGTTTGTAGTTGATGAGAAAACTAAGCAACCTGCTACCTTCTGGTCATGCCTCCAGGACATACAGGAGGGTCTTCAGGTGCATGTTTCTATTTTTTAATCTGATGTAATATGTATTGATGCTACATAACTTGTACTGATGATATTTTCTGTAGGAGCTTACCCTTTGAAGCAGCATCACATAGTTTGCTATTTGACCTTTTGTTGGAGCTTGCCCTTTGATTTTAAGCGACTGGTGGTAACTTGTTGGAGCTGTGCTACCCCAAGTCCAAGCTTTATCAAACTGCAGCAGCTCCATGTCAATGCAAGCTTAATTATCTATTTTATGTATCTCCTTTTGGTTGTAATACTTAAACTGCTACTGTCTAGTATTACAACTATCGCTATGGTTGAGTTTGAGTCAGGAACATGTAATATGTGATGAACTCACTACTTTAGTAGCATATATGGGTGTAGACGTGTGGCTTTCATGTGGTGGAACTTATAATTACTAGCTGTTATGCTGTACTGCATGTGAACTCACGAAATTGATCGCAATCTATTAGACTATTGGATCAGGTGTTAATGTACCTTTTTTGTTTGATGAATTTGTTATTGATCGCAAACATTATTAGAATCATGGGTAAGGATAACCTATGGGTACCCGTTACCCGCATGGGTAAGGGTATGGGAAAGAACTCCTACCCGTGCATGGGTATGGGTAAATTAGCGAGTAAAATATTTTCTCGTGGGTAAGGGTATGGGCAGCACAAATCCGACGGGTAATTACCCGTTGCCATCTTTAGTCTCAACCCACACCACTCCTTAAATACAGATATTGAATTTTCAGCGTCTGAGACCGGAGCTGAGCAGGGATTGCCGGAGTGCGCCAACCAAACACAAAGAGCCTCCTAGTTAGTTTTGGACGCGGTAGTAGTGAGATATGCAGTTGTGCACCACTGAGCCCGCCGCTCACGAACAACAACAAAAGATGTGCCTGTTAAAGGTGTAACAAATCTTAGCTAGCTAACGCCATGAGCCCATGACCTTTCTGCAAATGCGAGTGAGGTGGTGACACTGGGCTTTCCACGAACAAGGAAAGGTGGACGTACATGCCCAACGAAATTTCATGGAGACGATCGTTGCAAAATGATACTATAAACTCTTATGCCTACAACTACAATTGGATTTACATTGTGCCTCTAAAGCACATTGTTGCCTTTTAATTTGCATGCAAGGTTGTTATTTTCTTGTATAAGGTTGTTGCATGCAAGGTGCTGACATAGGAGCAAGGGCAACAGATATATATGTCGATATCAGAAAGGATGGATGTTCCTAGCTTCGAAGGTTGTAACTTGTAAGCATGTGGGGGTGGTGATAAACCGGTACCACCAGGACTCCAGGAGTGTTATTTCGGCCTTTCGTTGCAAGCATTACTTCAGTGATGAATGATGATGAGGCCGCGGCGGTGGCGCTACTGATTGTCCTGCAAGGCGGAAGTGATATCTTTTTATTTCTCATCATCAGTGACAGTGAGAGACTGACACAAAAAAAGCTTGGATTTTCTTTATACATCACCACCTGGACAAGATCTCTCACCGACCAAAAGCTTTCGATAGATCTTTACTAGCAACACTGCACCAACAACAACAGAGGAGGTTGCGGAAAGGAAGCGGCTCATGCAATTATATTAGCAGTAGATGCCATAAATCGCATTGCAGCCTTGCAGGAGGACATGGCATTCGGTTAACGAAACACTCAACGTACAACCTTACCAGTACTGCAGTGCATTAGCTATTACCTCATCAGCATGCAACAACGACCTACTAACAGGGGAATTAATTGGGGTGATTGAAAAGCAGTTAGTGGTAACGTGGATGCTTGGCTTGCAATATATAAGCATCAATTGTACTCCGTAGGTTGAAAATATGGTACACAGTTCAACAGAATTTTTCTTCATCAGAAAAGAAAAACACTGTGACAGTGATCACTTTTCAAAGGGTACACAAGCAGACGTACACGTACACACTTGAAAAATACAGTACAGTTAAGTCAACACTAAACACTCGTGCACATTAGGATGAATAAATTCACATATATTTCGTCACTCTCACTTATGTGCAGGCTTCACCAGACCTCAAATATGAAAATAAAAGTCAGCTGCAATTTTTCCATTTAGGGTCAGATTAGAAGGGGTTTTTTTTTTTCTAGTTTTGCCTCCTTACTACAGTGCACGTGGAAGACAGAGTAGGTAAAGACAGATTTTCTAGCTTCTCAACGGCTTCTAATCCCACCATTTCGAACTTTGGTTACAAATTATTCCTTTCTATTGAGTTCGGATATATGAAAATGGTGTGAATAAATCTCTCTCCTAATACAATTAATTTGTAAGAAAGAACGATAAAAATTGTGCTTTGGAGACTATGTCGATATCTAAAAATGCCAGGGCCATATAGGCACGTGAGACCTGAAAATGGTCGATATGGCGCTGTTTCGTTTCCATGTACCAATCGATAAATGCTTGTGCGACAGGTCACCGTAGTGTAATTTTCAGATGTATTAGTATATTTGGTATGGATAAATAATTACATGTATCTAGCTCTATCGAAATGATAAACTAAGCATAAAGGGATGGACTTCCTCAGCGACTTTCCAACCCTTAAAATAACGGGATGGACTTTCCTCAGAACGAACAATGATAATTAATGAGACAAGACACGGCAATTTGTTATGCTAAGCAACAAAATTGAAAAAGAAATACAAGTACTAGGGGTAGTGGATTGTCAATTCGGTTTAGTTCTATGCCTGAAAAAACGGAAGAACAACCATCGATTGAGATGTGTCCATGCATTCATGCATTACCACAGATCTTAGAAAAAAG
Source organism: Saccharum hybrid cultivar R570 (assembly GCA_038087645.1). Taxonomy (NCBI): domain Eukaryota; kingdom Viridiplantae; phylum Streptophyta; class Magnoliopsida; order Poales; family Poaceae; genus Saccharum; species Saccharum hybrid cultivar. Next base: position 2,943,366 of record JAQSUU010000810.1, read on the forward strand.
GGAGTGGGGCCAGATTCGGGAGATGAAGATTAGGGCAAAAAAAAAAAGATAAAAACTTTGCTACCAATCAGGCAGTCACTCCCAAAATGTTGAGGTAGATCATTATATTGCTGCGGCTATTCTCCAAGTTTACAGGTTTTTTAAATACAATTTTTATTTAAAAATATGAAAAAAAGGACATGTGTACCTCTGTTAATATATAGTCGATTAATAGAGGGTAGGTATTTGTGATCATTTACAGATGCTGCACTGTAAAATACCCACCTCTATTAATTGGGGAGCATACCTCCTAAAATATTATTTATGGTAGCTACTGTGACTAGTTTACATTTGTAATAATTAGTTTAACAAGAAAAAAAATGAGAAATCCTTAAAACACAAGGATGGGATCTACAATGGAACGTGCATGATGCATGTGGAAAACTAGCTGTACCAAAAGGGTAAAGTTAAAGGGTATGTGCTTTCACCACCTCCACCACTAGATTCGTATTGAGAAGTGTGCACACACACATCTCAATGCAAATCTGCTAAAAGAATGAAAAATACCTAGGAGCTGTGCCATGTGCTATATCAAGATTGGATCAATTGTTGAGTATGTGGATATAAAAAAGAAAGTCCTCTTAAAATTAAAGAAATATTCCAGTGACTCGCAGCACATGGCAAATCAAGATTGGATCAAATACCGAGCACTTTCCCGAAACGGTGACAAACATTGTCTTCAAGAATGTGAAATGCTCAAGAGACAGTACAGCACCATGCCGTATCAAGATACAAGACTTTCGGAGGCAAAGCCATGCGCATGAGGCATGAAGCAGGAGCCAAAAAAATTTTTTTGCCCCATGCATGTTTGAACGGTCAGCACAGTACTTTCATGTGCAGCTAGTTCCATGTGGGGTCCCGCGCCGTCCCAGCATGCCGCCATGCCCCCAAAGACAGAGAATAGTAGAATACTAGCACAGCAATTGCCTCACGGTCTCTCAGTTTGGCCGCGTGCGGCTAAGCCAGCAACTCCAACTCATCACCTGCATGAATACATGCATGGATCTGGGCAATTTGGCACTGTGGTTAGATCTAATCCATAGTGTCACTCCACAATGCAAAGAACTTTGCTAGCTCATGCATGCATGTTTATCCGATGTGACCTTTTTTTACAATTAATAATGTGCCTTTCATGATCTAGTAAATCAGGCTCGAGATACGAAGAGATGGCACTGTTCTGAAATTAGGCTTAAGATATGAAGGAAATGATGAACAGGCAGCTATTCGCTGCGCATTGTAGGCAAGCATCCATCAAACTGTCAGTGCAGTTGGTAGTTGATTGGATAAGCTAGATTGTGAGAGACACATCAACTTGCTGTTTGGATTGACAAGTGAGGCGATAGATCCTGTTTGACATTATGAGGTCATGTGTTAGGCAACCAAAAGTCTATGCTTCTTGCTTGAGCAAGAAGCATCGATTCATTCCCATGTCACTCATCAGCCTGCACGCTTCCGACTAAGCCTATCACCAATCATATACAGAAATCCGTTATCTTTTCTCTATGTAGAGTATACTGGTAAAATAGTAATTACTGAATCTGCCGACGAGAAATGAATGGAACATTTTCTCTCACTAATAAACTAAAGTTGTAACTTCCAGAATCCAGGGCTTACCAGACCGCAATCAAACCTTAAGCATCTAATTGCCATGTCAAATTTGAAGACATTTGTGCATGGGCATGTAATTAGAAATTACTACTCCGAAAAACTGGGACACATCTCCGTTTGTATATATTGCTAAAGCGAATAACTGTAACAGTGGAATAAATTGCATGGACTGGGAGCTTCTGTTGCTTGGTGGCATAACAAAGAGAATATAAGAGCGATGAAAGGTGAAAGCAACCCCTCAACAGCACTACACCAACTCTCAGCCTGGCTCTTTTTTCTTTATCTATTTAATTATGTGGAGGCATCTTGTTATATACTGTATCTACCAAATACACTAACTAACTCGATGACCGTGGTCGAGTCTTGACAACAACTTCTATCAATCATATCATCGTTTTGACTACATATCTTTTGCCATCCTAATGAGTCAGCCATTGGTAGATCTTGGTAGCTGGACATAACTCACATTTGGCCTTCAACTACATCAGAACATAAATCCTTCAAAAAAAAAATCAACCAAATGACTGTCCAAGTTTACCTATATCTGAAAAATAGCAGCTGTAAAGTTTCATGAACTAATCAACACAAAAGGAAAGTATATATTTTTTTGAGCATTTTAGAGACCTCAAATTAAAAAACTCAAAACTAGAAAGTCGCAGATCTCATCGAGAGCTACAACTTTCATATAGAAATCATCTCCATTTGATAGCATATAAAAAAGATACGATTTTTCCAAGGCGACAAGTGCTTGTACGCGATTAATATACTGCTGAAAATTTGTTTAATTTTTTAAAGAATTTTAATGATCTCAAATTAAAAAAAACTCAAAACTAGAAAGTTGTAGATCTCGGCGAGAGCTACATTTTTCATATAAAAATCATCTTTATCCGAGATCATATGAAAAAGATACATTTTTTGGAATATTTTAGAAATTGTAGCTACAGTACCCCGAAGTAGAAATATAACCGACTGACATGTGGGCCCCACATGTAGGACCGCGCCACGTCAGCATTGGGACCTAGATGACACCCGAAGCCAAGTTCAGGGACACAGATGACATCCGAAGCCAAGTTCAGGGACTCAGAAATACACTGTTCAAAGTTCGAGGACCTAAGTGACACTCAAAGTCAAGTTCAGGGACCTAAATGACACATGAAGCAAAGTTCAGGAACCCAGAAATACACTGTTCAAAGTTCGGGGACCTAAGTGACACCAGCTGCCAAATTTAGGGACCGCCGGTGAATTTTTCTCGATGAAGTAGTGTTGTATATGCTTTATCAATAGATTATGATCTGCTTTATCAGACTGCTCTGACGACAAATTTCAAGGCGTAAGACGCCCCTTATCTTAACCCGTTTCACAGGTTCTATGCCACAGGATTCAACAACTGCAGTAATTTTTAATATAGGGTGTGTTCACTTCGCGAAAAGTAGCTGAAAAGTTACTGTAGCACTTTTCGTTGTTATTTGGTAAAATTTGTCCAACTATGGATTAATTAGACTCAAAAGATTCGTTTCGAACTTTACAGACAAACTATGCAATTAGTTATCTTTTTTACCTACGTTTAATGCTCCATGCATGTGTTGAAAGATTTGATGTGATGTGTGTAAGAGGAAATATTTTGGGTTGGAAGGGGGAAGTGAACGCGGCCATAGCAAGCATGCACATGTCCGAACATGCCACAGGATTCAACAACTGCAGTAATTTTTAATATAGCAAGCATGCACATGTCCGAACAGAACGGGAAGGAGGAGTAGGCCAAGGATATACACGTATGGAATAATGGAAAGTTGTTGACCATGGATAAGATCTGCAACTCTGCATACGCTTCGCCGTGCAACTGCATCGGCCATGCAGCAGTAGCAGATTGCCTCACGCAATTTCCTTATCCAGAGTCCTAACTCCAATTACTCACTTCCTGATAGCTCCATCCTTATCGGTCCAGCCGAATTTTCCTATCTGAACAACAGTGCGTCACAATGTGACAATAAGCATATGATTTTTTTATAAGGGAGAATCCAAAATGTTTAATCAACCGAGCCACTCTAAACTAATTTCAGGCTTCTAGCACCTCAGTTCCAAGGCCTGCATTCTAAGCCACATTTAGGTGTCATCAATCGTCCAAGACAAAAACTTGAGAACCCATTCGTTCAAAAAAAAAAACCTTGAGAATCCTAGCAATCGGACGGCAACAATGTAGTAGGTAGTTGGCCTGGCCCAATGGTTTAACGGACAAAGTCACATCCAAAGACTCTAATACAGACATAAAAACAAGTCAAATTTCAACTTCAAACTCTGATATGCGATCTGAACAGTGAACACTGAGGGAGTAAGGGATATCCTGATGTGTGCTTCCATTTTGCAGAATCATGTTCAACAGTGCATGCCACTTCATGATCCACCATTCGCCACAGACCGATCGATTGAGGGCATGCAGCATCATTACGCGAAAACAAATTCAGCTGCAAGCCTTCAACGTGCACAATGCAGTAACATGGAGGCACGGTGTTATACTTGGAAGACACTGCACATGGCTAGGTGCGTACGCAGCTTAGCTTTACATGTGCAGGGATGTGTGTCATATAATTGTTGATCAACAAGGAGCATCTACGTACAAAGAAGGGCACCAGACATACAGATATTTGATGGGGGAATGAAAGTGCAGGCCCAAGGGACCACACCCTAAAGAAAAACGGGAAAGGAGGCCCGCGTAGACACCTTTCTTGAGCTGTGTAATCATGGATCTACATGTTAGAGCCTAACGTACAGCATCAAGGCTACCCCTACCCATAACTACACTTGTCACTAAACATATCAAACATGCATATGGATTGGGTGAATAGGATATCATTGTCTAATCCTTTGCTTTTCTCCTTTTACTCTTTTATTAGGTACATATATAGGATATATTAATTATGTTGAAAATATATTTAGGAAAAGGAAAAACGTCGTCGAGGATGAGCTTGAGCTTGAGCTTGACACTTCAGCTACCATAGTGATATATATACCTGTGTGGTCCATCTCAAAGTAGTGACAATAAACCGTAGGGTCACCGATTGGGACAAGTATCAAGTCAATGATAGCAGGACTATTTTCAGTACCTGAGGACCCATGGACGACGGCCATCGACGGTGATAAGAGAGGGTTTAATTTGCATGCGTTGCGTTCTTGAATTCTCTCAACACACCTCTTTTCTCCTACAGCTTTGCAGATGTACAAATCAGGCATTGAAGGCATTTCTCCTCTCCTTATCCAGTCCTTGGAGAAGATATATGTAACCATACACTGAGCTTTGATTGGTGATGACAAGGACATATATAAAAGTGTTGTTGAAATATTGGCCTGGAAATTTTTTGCTCGACCTTATCAGACAAGATGATTGCTTGTTGTTGAACACAAACTTCGACGTCACTCCAAGGATGTGAATAGAGGATGATTGCTGCTATCTATAGTGCTATCTGGCTGTGGCGATGAAAGAAAAGATTGGATCCAGATCCCTGAAAACTGCCTGGTGTTCAGAAGTCAAAACTACTGACATCTCCAACCTTGACCGCGGCTAAACGATGCCGTGAAACTAGCATCAAAAGTATTCGTTGTTGCCTTTTATGGTTGTCAAATTGCCTTTTATGATGTTGTCGAAATCAAAGATGCTTAGAACTGTCCAAGTGCATCCTGCCTACCTTAAAACTATATCCACCTCACAATTGGAGATAACTTTGGAAACAGTCAAACAGATATTCGGATCAACGTTATTTTACGTGAAAAATGGTCGTTGAGGGCGGGCTGTCCGTTTGGTTGGCAGGCAGCTCGCGAGAGCCGAGAAGCCGTATTCCCAGTTCCAGGCTTCCAGCACTACTAGTCGCTTGCTTGGGTCTTGGCCTCTTGGGTGTGTCCAGCCGATACACTTTAGGCCCAAGTGGGTTGAGGGGATGAAGAAGGCCTGCTAAGGAAGGGGACACTAGAAACAAAAAGGCCCAAAAGGAATCGAGGCCTCGTGGGAGAGAGAAAGCACACCGGAACAAACAACCCGCCCAAGCCCAACCCATGCCGTACGCGTTCCACCAGGTCCAAGAACTAGCGCGCGGAGTAGATTAGGACAGCAGCCGGCCCGGTAGGACTCAGGAGAATACAGAAGCAACTGGCATGTGCGTCCGCCAGGGCGAAGCCAGCTCAAAATTGACCCAAGTGAACACTTTATCAAAAAAAATATAAAGGACTGTATACATTTTTAAAGGAAATACATGAAAAATTTGAGACAGATACTAACAAAATTTTGTTTTACCATGGTGCATGTGTGCACCGGGGAAAGCCAATGTGGCTTCGCCCCTGACATCCGGTGCCCTCATATTAACTCGCGGATCAGTCGTATTATCTGTACCTAATATTAACTTAAGGAGCAAAATGTTTCTTCTAATCTTTTTTTTTATGTTTCACTAGGTAAATACTCATGCGTTGCAACGGAACACATAATACCACAATAACATATGTGTTATAATGTTACCTAAAAGCAGTGGCGGAGCTAGGATTTATGTTAAGGGTATGCCAAACCAAATTTTTTATACGCAAACGTAAAATCCATTTAGCAATTCAGTAGAGTATCATAAAATTGCCCCACAATTCAGCACACAACTACTAGTAAATAGCATAATAAGTCTTAAATTAATATACAAATAGTTCAAATAGCACATTAATAGTTTAGAAAATGCAAGATAGAAACTTGAACAAATAGGATTACAACACACTTTTTTTTTTCTAATAGCCATCTCTCTTCATACTTTACAACTCCTACAAAGCACGTACTACATAAATTAGATCAGAGGGAAGTTAGGGTTAGAGATTTGAGGGAAATTGCTTCAGTGGTAGTACCTTTGCTTGAGCAGGGAGTCGAGGGAGCCAGGGAGGGAACGCTGGTCACCAGGAGATGCGTCGCACAGAGGGAGATAGAGAGTGGGGGAGAGCTAGAGCCGGACAGGCGCCACCGCGCCAATCTCTCGGCTCCGGCGCGGCCAAGCGCGGGGCAACCGCGGCGTCGCGCGGCTGCGGATCTGTGGTAGCCGGTAGCGTGGATAGCCAGAGGTCGCGGGCGGCCGTGGTGGTGGGGTTGGGGGGCGCGGCGCCTGCGCTCGGTTGCGCGAAGCGGAGAGGAGCCACCGTCGGGGCGATGGGGCGACGTGGAGAGGAGCATGGCTCGGTTAGTTTTTTTACTAAGGGGTAATTCTGTTGTTGGGCTAGGCTTAGGGTACGCCTTGCCATACCCGGACAGCCCACTGGATCCGCCTATGCCTAAAATAGATACTACAATTGTGGTGTTTGGAAGTTCAATATTGCATAAGTCTTCAAGAAAGATAGATAGTTAAAATATAACTCCGAATCATAACACACGAGCATTCACCTTAATCATAACAAGTTTGTGTTTTGATACATGTTTTACAATATACTGTGCAATTAAGAATTTTATCTCTCAATAGTTTGACCAAGAGAACGTGCGTTGCACGGACACCATTTTATGAATCTATAATAGAAAAAAGTAAAATAGTTAATATTATTTGCAATTAGCACTTAAGATCTCGCATAGAAATGGTACATGAAAAATAGAAACCGACAGCCACCAATTATAGAGCGAAAGCCCTATAGCATATGATATGAGCTATCAAAAAGTAGAACTATAGCACGCCAATAGCATAAGGATCAGAGACTCATACACTTTGTACTGGACAAACTAATCCTAAAAGTAGCAGAATAATACTACAAGGTTGCAGGGCACTAACTAATAAGGTACTGTGCTCCTCTGTACTACTGAAAAATCATAATAGCATCATCATCATTGCTGAAAAATTTAGCATGAGCTGAAGCTGTGTTAGCTAACCAGATCATGGATGTAGATATACCTGTCTTGATTTCCACTTGTAAGTCCAGAGTCTCTACCTGCAGCAAAATTTAATACTTAGGCCAAAACCATAAAAAGATGGAGCAACGAGCAGGGATACATGTTTTGCATTCAGTCAATCCAAGGTTATTCAGAAGTGAACTCAAGGCAATCAATTTAGAAAATAGGTGTCAAAGTATAAAGGACCTTCCACTTTTCAGAGTAAATTTCAGAGTAGAAACATGTATTTCTCGAACCTTCTCTTCTATTTGAGATATGCCTAGCACTTTAAGAAAGTTTCGTCCTTATATCTAGCCCTCTCTATTGCTGCAATAACAAGATTCAGGCCAGATTTACTGTCGACAAAGCAATAAAGATATGGCATATTTAAATGCAATCATTCACCAGCATCCTCTAGGCTACTGTAAATGCATTCTGTGGTCAAAATTGCATCTCGTATGTACAACATTAATGAACACTTATATTTGATCATAACCTTTTAAGCTTAAATGTGTTCCAGTATTGCCCTATTACTATTTGCTACCTAGTAGTTAGCATTGTCCAAAGCCTGCAGTGAATCATCTCATTGTAACCATTTGTGCAGTAGGAGTGAAATCTCAAAACCAAAATGTGAGAACTGATCCACGCAATGGAATGTATACTCTTATTAATTGGCACAGGGTGAGAAAGAACTTATTTTAATAATATCTTACTAGTATTTTTTTCCAAATAAATCACTTAATAATCAGTACTACTGTAAAGATGAGCAATTCCAGTCAATTCCCCCATGGATCTTTCGGGGGGGAAAAACAGAGGACTCGTAGTGCACTGGTCTAGCACAGATCCGCTAGTTTGGCTAGGCAAGACCCTAGTCCTCCAACAGACATTTTCTCTTGTACTGAACTAAACCATTCAGAAAAACACAGCAGCATTTGAAAAATGCAGCTTACCAGCTTACCGGCGTGGGGAGATCGACTGGTTGTCAAGCGACTGCATTGAAAAGAATGGATCAGAAATCCAATGCCAAGCGACTTACCGGCGTGAGGAGGTCGACCGGTTGTCTGCCGTTCTTGCAGGCGGTGGTGTGGACTTGGGCATGGTGCACCCGTCGATGAAGAGGAGCAGGCGGGCGTCGGGGAGGAACTGGCTGCGGCGTCTCCCTCGGCCGCGTCTCAGCGCATCGAAGATAGCGTCAGCTGCGGTCGTCGCTGAGGTACGACATCGCGAGCAGGACGCTCCTGGTGGCGACCTCGGCGTGGCGGTGTCCGGCGAAGACGAGGCACGACGACGTTCGGAGGTTGAAGGAGCGACGGGCGGGGCTCCTCGTGGTCGCGGATCTGCAACGGGTGCTCGGCGGGGTCGGAGCAGGGCAGGGGCGGGGCGGGGTGTCGGTGCAGGTGCGGATGATGGTTGCGAGGCGGCGGTGACACCTCCAGGTCTCGCTGGCCAGGCGCCAGAAGTGGGCAGAAGGCAGCGGCGTGGGTTGTCTTCTAGAAAACCGGCGGCGGCGACACCTCCACGTCTCGCTGGCCCGGCGCTGGAAGTGGGCAGAAGGCGGCGGCGTGGGTTGTCTTCTAGAAAACCGGCGGCGCCACCAGGTCCGTGAGCCCTCGAAGCTTCTCAGTTCCGATGGGCTGAGGGAAACGCAGCACGGGCCTGCCATGCTGAGCGTTGATCCCGTCAAAGGCTGCGGAAAGATCAAAGCGAGCGCAGGAAGGGCAGGCGCGGGTGATTTCCTTTTCCTCCAGGGCTGCGGTAATTGTGCGGTGATTGAACGATCCAATTTGCTGCCTGGGTAGGAAATTGGAGCCCACGCAGATTGCGCGGTGATTGAATCGGTGATCGTTCGCCGGATCCACTGCACCAGCGGGCCAGCGAAGCCACGAGCGTTTTTTTGCACGTCGGTGGCAAGCGAAGCTGCGAGCATTTTTTCGCACGCCGGCGAACGATTCCCTTCGGTAATTTTTAGTTGTAGATGTAGAGATAATTCTGACGAACGGTTCGTCGATTTTGGCGGATAGTCCGTCAATACTGATTCAGAGCTGAAACCAACATCGTTTAACCCTTGTCCAAACTTCTTAGTAATCTCGTACCTTCTTCATATATGTTGTATACATGTTGTAGCTCACACTTATACACTTGTTTGATTCCTTTGTGGTCATTTGCTCTCCATTTCCGTTTTGGTTCTTTTGTTGCTCAAATTCTAACTTGTTTGGTCTTTTCCTTGCAGGGTGAGCTCCGTGCTTCGCCTCAGGGGTGGGGATCAAAGAAGCCGAGATTGGACTTGCCCAGTGGCAATCGTCACGTTCGTCGCGGCGATGATCCTAGGGATAAGGACTACACGCCTAAGAGGAAGGCGCTGCACAAGAGCCAGTCCAAGAGGGCTCGGCCTCCGACTCCATCATCTGAGCCATCCGAGGATGAGTCCGAGGACGATGAGGAGGAAGAAGAGGAGCATGGTGGTTTTGTTCACCTAGTGGTATATCCATGCACTGCGGAACGTTCCGTCAAAACCTAAGTACTTAGAAAAGGGGACCCAGTGCCAGAGGCTCCCACACGAGTGGGTTCTGGGGAAGGGAATAACCGAAGCAAAGTCTTACCCCCGCAGAAGTTCTGCAGAGAGACGGCTTCGAATCCAGGACCTGATGACTCGGCGAGCTAGTACTCACCAACTGCACCGGGCCTGCCCTTCGTAAGTACTCAGAAACATTTCGTAAATTTCTCTGTCCTGGCGGAGCACTTCACGGCAGTGACGGACACTCCGTGGTTCTAGTCTGTAGCTTGAAAATCTCTCTGAGCTGAATATTATTCTCACAGAACGTTCCGTCGATTTTGTCGGACGATCCGTGGATATTAGTCTGTAGTCTCCAATTCTGTTAGTCTGAAATGATTTTCCCGAAACCTTCCGTCAAAATTGGTGGACGGTCCGTGAATAACTAGCTGTTCTCGGGTTGATTAAACATTGGCACTATAATTCTAGCGAACTGTCCGTCGATCTTTACAGCGCCGGGACGCATGGGGATTGAGAGACGGGCGCGCTTGGAACGAAGGCTCTGGAATGGTTTAGTGGCATGATTCGATTTATGGCGTAGGCGATGACGGCGGGCGACGGTTTACGAGCTGGGCGTTCTGAGGCGCCGAGTGCAGGGGATGAGTCATCGGCCCAATAGCAGGACGCAGACACGACCAGGATCCCATCAGCCGCAGGTTGCAAACGTATATTTTAAATATTTTAGCTACGGATGTTACTAAAGTAGATCGTGATGTTGCAATGGTTTGTGTACGTATGTTGCAAGCGTTTGTTCACAATGTTTCATCTGTTTTTCAGACGCACGTTGCAAGTGTGTTTATCTGAATATTGCATATGTTTCACACATATGTTGCTGGTGTTTTATTTGGATGTTGCGTATGTTTTGCAATGATTTTCAAATGTTTTTCAGGTGTTTTTTTTGCAAGTGTTTTATTCACACGTTTCAAATGTTTCACCTGTCTTCTTTTGTATGTTGCAAGTGTTGCATCTGGATGTTTCAAAAGTAGATCCGGTGTTGCACATGTTGCTATGGCTATACACACATGTTTGAATGTTTCGTCTATTTTCAGGCGTATGTTTCAAGTATTTCATTTGGATGTTTCAAAAGTAGATCTCGAGAAAGCACGTGCTGCTGCTGCTACTGCGCCCTCGTGGGTCACCGTGCGCGCCTACTACTGTTGGTGGTGTTACTGCGTGCATCCGGGCGCGTGAAACAGAGTGGGCTCAGAGAGGCCCTCGCACATGCATAGGCCCGTGCAGCCTTTGGAGCAGGATAGGTGTGGGGCGAGGGAGCTGGGTGCGTCAGGCGTGGGTGCAGGAGCACCGTCCGACGCTAACGCCTTGGATCGGATATCCGTGCGCTAACAAGTCCGATGTATCTTGGGTCTCAGTTTTTTCTTCGTAGGGAAAGTAAGATGAACTATGTTTGTTTTGAGTAACCACTGAGAAATATTTACGTGTTAGCACGAGACATTCTGTAAACATGTTCAAGTAATAAAAATCAATATTTAGAAACTAATCAACCGTTAGTTGGCTTGGTAGTATGACAGTTTGTAATCATCGTCCTGGTTGAATATTTTTTAGCAACTACTCCCTCTGTCCAGGAAAGTATGTAACTATAGGTTGCGTGTCAGAAAAAGTAGTTCATGTTTGACCAAGTTTTTAGTGAATAATATTCATATTTATGGCTCCATATCAATTTATTATAAAAATATATTTCGTAATTAATCTAATAATATTTATTTGATATCATAAATATTGATACTTTTTTATTTATAAATGGTTAAACTTAAGATACTGAAACGTGACACTATGATAAAATTGTATGTTTTCCTGAAGGGAGGGAGTACATGTGCCGGGTAAAATTAATAGGCTATGCGTTATATGTTTTAGAGCTATTCTTTGCTTGTGCTATAGACACACATATGTTAGAACTCTAAAATTCTGTTATAGCACAACAACAATTTTTCAGTTCGATCCTATTTCCTTTACGGTTTACAAAGTTGCTTAATATCTAAATATGGCTAATAAACTCTCTGTCACTATCTGAAACAACGTACTTGTTATTTTTATATCTCGAGGTTTAGACCTTCGATTGACGTGATTCCAGTTGGGTTAGTTTAGTAATTTTATCTAATATAATCTGTAAAAGTTTGTGGTCAACTGGAGATATAGATTTTTTTCGAGATAATTTTTTTGTGGAAGCACCATGTTCTGTCCAAAACCATAAATGAGGCTTAAATAGGTTCTGTGATTAAAGGGAAAGTGTTAAAATTTATTTTTGGCTTCCGCAGCATCACCCGCTGTGGTTGCCTATTTTAGTGTGACTCGATCGTACAAAACCATTTTATTTTATCCCGCAAACTTCAAACCTGTTTGGTTATAGCAGGAGTAATACCATCAGAGAACCTTTATGGGACAAATGCAAAATGAAAGTTAGTTGTTTTTGTATCTTTGATATAAGTACAAACTTTTTTGTCTTTAATAAAGATTCTAGCCTTTCCTTACGACTGTGTTTTAAACCAATCCCAAGTTGGCTCAAAAGGTGTATACTCTTCTTTTATTGTCTAGCTCATTTATCCTAAAAATTTTATATGCGGGGAAAGAAGTAGGAAAAGTTAGGTAAGAAGAATGATAAGTTATTTGGTTGATAGTTTTTTCGGCTGATAAGCTGGTTGATGCTGTTTTGTTGTGAGATAAAAACATTGTACCATGGTTGATAAATCAGGCTAATAAATTGGGGCTGATAAGTTCATAGCGAATAGGGCGCGAAATGAGACGAGGAAAATGGAGTCAAAACCACAGCTGAGCACACACGAACACGCACAGGCAAAGCGCTATGACCAGGCCGCCGTGCGAGCCTTCGGTGATCACTGATCAGGCCGCCACAAAACCCCGACATGGCACCCGCGCGTGGCAGATTAGGCGAGTCGGCTGCAGCAACCGAGTCTGATGGGAAATTGGGATGGGAAGGGAAGGGACTGGGATTGGGATGAAGCTGAGGTCGGCGTGGCAGCGGTGGCGCACGCGGCACGGGAAGGACGCGCCACGGCACGGGACGGAACTGCCGCGACCCAGAGGAAGCTGCTCGCTGCCTAGTGGTTTTGTTGGGGGTGGAACCGACGCGACGCTGCGGCGGCTACGTTACGTTCTCCCCACGATGCGCTATGCCCGGTGGGCATGAGAATCAGCCAGTTCGTTTCGCTGGTTTATTATGGCTCAAAGTATTATTCGCTGGTTTATTGTAAGAGAAAAACACGGCTAGATGACTGCTGATTCCACTGAATAGCTCAAACCAATAAGCTGAATATCATCAAGACGCTTTCTTCGACCGTACCTTTTCCAAACTTTTTCCCCAATCCCCACCTGCAAGCCGGACTCGCTCTCTCGCTTTCCCTTCCTCTCCTCAGCAACAGCGTTCTCTCTCACGAGTCACCAAACCACCTCTCACCGCGTCAGTCGTCAGCACCGACACACTTCCGTCTTCACTCTCACAGTTTCACACGGCCACGCACACTCTGACACTCTCCCCCTTCCAGTTCCAGCAGCTGCATCCGCTGCGCCGCCATCCCATCCCGGCCGCGGCATGGCGGTGAGCAACAACATCACGGCGTGCATCAACTTCCTGGTCCTCCTCTGCACCATCCCCATCGCGGCGACGGGTCTCTGGCTCGCCTCGAGGCACGGCGGCGAGGACTGCTTCAGGCTGTTCCGCTGGCCGGTCGCCGTCCTGGGCGCGCTGCTCCTGCTCGTCGCGCTGGCGGGCTTCGCGGGCGCGTACTGGAACCGCAGGGGCCTGCTGGCCTGCTACCTCTTCGCCATGGCGGCGCTCGTCACGCTCCTCCTGGCGCTCCTCGTCTTCGCCTTCGCCGTCGCGCACGGCTCCGGCGCGTACCCGGTGCTCGGAAGGGCCTACGACGACTACCGCCTCCAGGGCTACTCCTCCTGGCTAAGAGGGTACGTCGCGGACGACCCCCGCAGGTGGGAGGGGATCCGGGCATGCGTCGCGGCGTCTGGCACCTGCAGGAAGCTCGCCGCGGATAGCTCCTTCATCGTGCCCGAGCAGTTCTACATGTCGCACCTCTCGCCCATCGAGGTAAATCAATTAATACTAGTACTGTACTTATTGTTTACATATCCAATGTTTACTTCTAATCTAGTAGGGTAAATAGTAGTAGTACTTATTATTTACACACATTGTTTACTTCTAAAGTAAGATGACATTGTGTGCAAAGGTATCTGGTAGTTTCGTTTCCACTTTGTAGCTAGTGTAAGTGATCAAAAGTAAGAGGAATCAGTCCATTGCCTTGTGCCAAGTAGGTCCGGTCTGGTCCATCCGTGCTATCCTACTATGTCTGCGCTGCAGAGTGCAGACACTTGCGGTAGCTGGGAAGATGGTTGCCACCCCTCAATGGTTGGCGTGACCTGTAAATGTGTTCATCTTCATCATGCCTAGACGTGTCCTGTAGTACTCCTGTGTGTGTGACCGTGTGAGAGCAGCAGCAGAAGCAGCAGACATGTGCCATGTGGGCCGGTGCATAGAAGCATGTAGCCAGCCACTGATTTTTAAATTTTAACAGACTCTTCTGCAGCCTCTTGTCCCATACTCCAGGTCCCGTAGGATAGGACTATCGGAAGCTTCTGTGCTCTAATTGTTCCGATTAATTAATGTTAATGATGAGCCGTCGTCACCCCTGTGATCTGTGAACTGTGCCGTGCAGTCCGGGTGCTGCAAGCCGCCGACGGTGTGCGGGTACGCGTACGTGAGCCCGACGGTGTGGACGAGCCCGGCGAACCCGGCGGCGGACGCGGACTGCGCGGCGTGGAGCAACGACCCGAACCAGCTCTGCTACGCCTGCGCCTCCTGCAAGGCCGGCGTGCTGGGCGGCCTGCGCCAGCAGTGGCGCAAGGCCAACGTCGCGCTGCTCGTCGCCACCGTCGCGCTCATCTTCGTCTACGTCATCGGCTGCAGCGCCTTCCGCAACGCGCAGACCGAGGACCTCTTCCGCCGCTACAAATGGGGGAATTGATTATATTATTCAAAATCTCGGCTTCACATCTACAAATGGGCGCGGGATGTGCATTATTCCACACCCTAGTAGTACTAAAGTAAAACCTGCACGTCGATCGGGTGAGTTGTGTGTGCTTTCCTGTTACGGTGCTCTTGGTAATGTGGTTAATTAGTTTTGTAGAATGATGAGGACAACTGCTAGATGTTAATTTTTTAGGAGTATATGTATCTATCTGTGCGATATCTGAAGCTTCGTTCAAACATCGGCTGCAATCGCAACAAGTCTTTTGCGCCAGCATCTCCATGAAATGTGCCTCCTTTTCAGGTCATGGAATTTGTGCATGCTCCGAGAATGGACTTTGTGTTACCATAAATTTGATGCAATTCGGCACTACTAGCAACTAGTAGCATGATATGATATGAATAGGACAGTGCTAGCGTTTGGACGTCCGCGCTGCACCCCGTTTTCGTGCTCGGGCCAGCACGCCTCGCTCGAGCCCACATTTTGTGCACCCACGCGGGGCCCGCGCTGCCCGGACAACGCATGCGTCACCAGACCGCGCGTAGGGACCGCTCGCGTCCCCTCCGCTTTGCACGCGCATTGCAACATGTGCAACATCCAGTCTATTTTTGCAACATCCGGATGAAACACTTACCACGTGCATCCGAAACAGCTGGAACACTTGCAACATACGTCTGAAACACTTGCAAAATACCAGAAAAAACTTAAAAACACGTGTGTAGCCATTGCAAGCATATGCAAACATCAACATGAAACACTTGCACGTACGTGTGAAAACAACCGGAACATTTGCATATATATGCAACATCCCAATCTAGTTTTGCAACATCCAAATGAAACATGTGCAACATATGTCTGAAACAGATGAAATATTTGGAACATACACTTGAAACGTACGTGTATAGCCTATTGTAACATGTGCAACATCCTGATCAACTTTTGCAATATTCTTATGAAACACTTGCAACGTACCTTTAAAACATCTGAAATATTTAAAATGTACGCTTGCAATATGCATCGTATCTTGGTGTGGCCTCCTCTGCCATCTGCATCGGGGCAATGCAGCCGTAGTAGGAGGCGAGGCTAGAGGGCTTCCACACTAGGGCCCGACGTATCTCCTTGCGCAGCAGCCTCAGTGGCTAGCTGGTGGCTAAGGGAGCGGTCACCACGCGTGGGCAGCGGCGCCCGCGTCGTCAGGCGAAGCGAGCCTAAGAGCAGAAACAGCGGGGCGGCACGGTGGAGTAGGAGAAGGAGCAGCGCGGGTGACTGTCGACGGTGGAGCGGGTCGTAGAGCAGGAGCAGGCGGGGTGACCGTCGATGCGCAGAGCATAGCAGAGCAGAGCAGATCTCTCGTCTCCTTCTCCTTTCCTTATCCAACCGGTGCAATGAAAGAGATGGATGTGGATACCGTAATAAAAACGAGCAGACGTAGAACAGAGGTCTATTGCGCTGGTATGCAGGCTCACGAAGGGGTGTCCGGATCAGACCGGACGGACGCCTTGCACGTAGCGTTTCCGATCTGAATATCCCATACGCATCAACGCATGTTTGTGGGACAGTCTCGACCCCTCGGTGGAATGGGCTCACCAAATTGGAGTCCGCCGTACGCGCGTTTTATGTCCTTTCTGTTGGAGAGATGGTTGCTAATTTTGTTCATTTCTGCTAAGCATTTTTGTACTGCAAAATAAACATAAAAAAGAAGCTACATAACAATTTGGCCCTACTACACAGGCTAACACGCGAGCATGGCCCAAAATGCTTCTTGGGCCTCTCAAGCCACGTAACTTAGGTGTTTCTCAGGCCTAGGCTAAATCCCGACCGAGCCTTGCGTCCGGTACAGAACCAGCAACCCATACACAGCCACCACGGGCTTGTTTGATATAGGGCCAAGGGGGTGACCGGCGTTCTCCAGCTGCAACCCAGCCTGTTTGATTTGCTTGGCCCAGCTACCAGCCCGGCTCCGTGCGTGCAAAATGCACTCTCTCTCCTGCATCCGGGGGAACGCTCCTAGGGTTTGTTTCTTTGGAGCCAGGCTCCCTCTGTCCTCACGCGGGTGATTTCAGGGCAGCGACGGCGGCTCGCGCGGGCTCGTGCAGGAACCATGAAACTTCTTCTCCCTCCTCCAGCTCCGTTTTCCCCACTGCATTTGCGTTGAGTGACTAGCGGTGTTGGTGTGGTGCGGCGTGGCGGGCTTCTTCCTCTCCGATCTTTGTCTCTGTTTAGGCGGTCCAAATCCACTTGGCCACGGCGCTGCTACGCCTCCTGCCGGGCTCTATGGACGCGGTCGTCTTCCTCCTTCATCTTCTTCCTCCTTCGGTGGTGCGGCTAGTTTCGGTTGGGGTCGATCTACTTTGTCCCATGCCGGATTTGCTTCTGCTTCCACTGTGACTCTTTTTCTTCTCCATCTTCCTATCTCCGTTGACTCCCTCGAGGTGAAATCCCCCACAAATCCCCTTTGCTTTCATTCTAGGGTTTCCTGTTGCCCTATTTTGATTTCGATTTGTCTCTGTGGAATGTTTGTTTGGGTACATGATGCTTGTGTAGTTGCTATGAATGTTGATTTCGAGCACTAAAACATTTATGCTGCATTGTTGGTACTTTTCATATGGTCAATAATGAATGTGTCCACTGTATGCTAAAATGTTAATTCTTTCATGGTCGATGATGATTCTGTCCAATGCACTGGAGGCATTCTTTTTATGCAGTCGTGCTGTTAACTTTTGATATGAATGATTGCACTTTCATGTTGAGGTCAGCTAGGGTCTACTACAACTGAGTTGTATCTTTGAATGTTGAATGTATGTAGATGGATCCAACTACACAACATGAGATGATGGCCAGGCAAGCAGCTGCCATGGTTGTGGTTATGCTTTCATTTTTGGTCACTAGACTGAGAAGAATTAGGGCCCAGCTGGAGCCTGTCCCTTATGGTCCTAGGTCATTAAGCTAGCAGCATGGGCTATCCACCCTCCAAATGATATTTAACAGCACTGATGCTGAGTGTTTGACTATGTTGCGTATGACCAGAGCTCCTTTTTTTTTGCTCTATGCAACCTTTTTAGAGGTAGAGGCCCTGTTAGAGAAACCAGTGGGTGTTATGTTGAGGTGCAGATTGTAATGTTCCTCCATGTTATTGGTCACAACCAGAGGTTCAGGGTAGTTCACCAGTCTTTTAGGAGGTCCATGAGACAGTTAGTAGAGTCTTCCACCAAGTTCTCTATGCTGTTGGTGAGCTTAGGAATGACATGATCAAGCCTCCTACCACTGCCACACATCCAAAAATCATAGGTAGCCAGAGATGGTACCCATATATGCAGGTACTTGTTAATCATGTTTATCTGCCTTAGGTTTAACCAATTACTGTGTTTGCACTTATCCACTATCCTACATATTTCTAGGACTGTGTTGGTTCCATTGATGGCACACATGTGTTGGCAAGGGTGCCTAGACACATGCAGCAGGCTTTTAGGTGTAGAAAACACAACCCCACATAAAATGTGACGACTGCTGTGGACTTTGATCTCAAATTTACCTATGTTCTAGCTGGCAGGGATGGCTCTGCCCATGATGCACTCATTCTTGCTAATACAATTGACAGGAATGATGGGTTTATAATTCCTGAAGGTAACTAAAATTAATAGTCCATATACTGTTGTCCTTTAACTTGCCACACACCTTCACTGTAGTATATCTTTTGGTCCACTTGTTGGGAAGTTTTACCGGGTAGATGCTGACTATGCTTGTCGCACTGGTTTCCTCCCTCCCTATAGGGGGTGAGGTACCACTTGTCTGAATTTGGGAGCCACAATTATCCTACCAATGCTAGGGAACTGTTCAACCTAAGGCATTCATCCCTTAAGGTGACAGCGGAGAGAGCTTTTGGGGCACTGAAGAACAGATTTCGTATCGTAGACAACAACCTTTCCACACATACAAGACTCAAGTGAAGCTTGTACTGACCTGTTGCATTCTCCATAATTGGATCATTGGGTTGGCATGGATGAAGTAGTGCCAGAAGAAGAGGGCTTTCTAGGCAGCCAGCCTGAGGGTGATGAAACCCATCCTGTGGGAGACATGCTGTCCCAGGACTCCACTAGCATGTCTAATAGGAGGGATGGCATTTGCAATGCCATGTGGGCTAGTAGGGGTACTGCTAGGGTTTGATTCATGCTTTGCATTCTTGTATAATTTTAGTTTGTAGACCCTAGATATGGAACTCATGTGGTGCATTCATCATCTGTAATAATTGTTGGACATGACTGAGACCAATGTGGAATTGTTTTATGATGATTATGTTTTCATGGACATGACTGAGACCAATCTTATATTTGTTGTTCATCTTCTATGTCTTGTTCATCTTCCTATACTATCTGTTGTTGATGCCCGCCTTCATGTGATGTATGGTGACCTTATTAGGATGGCTAGGTTTGTGGTAGCTGCTAACATGGCTGCTGTGGCTGGTGCTGGGGTAGTTGTTGCTGGGCTAGCAGTGGCTGTTGCTGCACTTGAGGTGGTGGATGTGGGGGCTGATGCACCTGAGGTAGTGCCTGCCTAGGGGGTGCTGGTGGTGCTAGACCCCCCATGAGGTGGAATAACAACATCTCTAGGTTTGTTCTTAGGAGGATGGCCTAGATAGTTTTTTTATGGCAGTAGGACTGACAAGTGCTTCAAGGATAAGGATGTAAACTATGTGGCAAAAGGCTCTCCTAGAGTACTGTGGTGAGGCTATGAGCCCTACAGTGTACAACCATTTGAGAAAGTGGAGGCAAAAGTGGGCTAGGGTTGTGAAATTGAAGGACCTTAGTGGTGCACTATTTGATCATGATGTTAATGCCATAATGCTTGAACCTGAGCACTACATAGGCCACTGCAAGGTAGAAGCTGAGTCAATGCCCTCTCTCTCTTATCTCTTCCTTCTTCTAGGCACTTATTCTCTTCTTCCCGGTTTATTTAATTAAGCACACATGACTGTAGGACCATCCTAAGGATGCTGAATTCCTCAACACCCCAATCAGGTTCTACACTGAGATAGAGACCATATTTGGTTCTTCCATAGCCACTGGTAGGTTTGCCCTAGGTTCTAGTGAGCCACTTGGGGTGAACAATGTTGATAGTGTTGCTGCTAAGATTGAGGGCCAGGGCTTCACCACTGCTGCTGATGTCAGAGGCAGCCCTGAGATGGGTGAGGGTAGCAAGGCAACTGAGCTGCTCACTTCCACTGTGGGAGTAAAGAGAAAGAGGGGTAATTTCAGTGAGGAAGAGATACTGATCATGACTAACATGACTAATGCTGTCAACAATGTAGCCTTTGCACTTAGAGAGACTGAGCCTGCATATGTGGATCCTGACCACTATCTTGTAGTGATGGAGATGCCTAGCTTCACCACTAAAGCTCTCATTATTTCTTACACCTACCTGCTAGAAAACAAGGCCCTTGGCAGGGGCTTTGTGAACATGGCAACCGGCCATAGGGATATTTGGCTGAGAAACTACCTTGCCAAGAACTACTATATATAGTTCTATCCATCTAGAACAGCAAGGCCAAGAGGGGGTTGACTGTTGAGATGTATAGTTCCTCCACCTCCCTCACCCACTCTCTTCTCTTTTGGGTTCCATTTTGGTGTAGTTATTGTGCAGGTAGATGGCTGACAAGCACCTGTCCTTTTGGGTTTGTGTAACTGGAGGGTGGCTAACTATAGGTAACATTGGGTAAGTTGGACCTTATTTTAGCCTACATCTGTGAGGCTAAACTAGTGTCTGTAATGCACTATTAGTGGCCTCTGTTTGCTGCTCAATTTCCTACTGTTGTTGGTCTGATATATTTCTGTTCTTTTGGCTCTTTTTACTTCATCATCTGTCAGCCACATGTACTTGATTGTTTAGCCATGAAACTCAGCCATACAGTCGTAGCAGCATAGCTGAAATATGATGCTGTTGTTGGATGCCTATGTCCCATGGCCAAAGCTTATGTCTGTTCATGATTCTGATGTTTATCTCCTATTGCATGTCACTTTTGGCTCTATTTATGACCTGTTAGTTTTGTTTCTTTTCATTGGTGGTAATTGTGAAAAATCTATAAGGCCTATGATGCAAACAACATATTCATGAGGTGGCTGCCTTGTTTAATTGGTTCTTCATGTTTTTCATCACTGCCATGAAACCCTATGTGTGCCCATCCATTCACTTATGCTGATGGCAGTGAATGGACGTGCATAATAGGGTTCGATGATAGTTATGACCCTAGATTTGCACTTGTTTGGTGCCTACCCTGTTTACTTGATTATTGTGATTTGTCATGTATATCATCAAATCCATGTGACACAACCATACCCTTGCAACAACCCCTTCTTTCTTGTGCTGATGGCAGTGTATGGATGTGCACATGGATTCTATGGCAGCCATGACCTTGGATTTGCTGCACTACTGGTTTATTTTTTCTATGGCAGCCACCAATGATTTGAACTGAAACAACACCACCACATTCTAAAGCAGAGGCCAACCTTTTATTACAATGCTTGTGATGTCAATTCTCTTACATATGAACTTGATGATGCTGGTCATCAGTGGGGGACTTAAGATCAATGATTTGTTTCACTGCAAACCGTTGATCTTCAAGTTCCACACTCATGGCTAGTTTCACACTTTATATTTGACTGAGGCTAAACCACTGTTTCATTTCACAGAAATGGCAGGGTACTATGTTGTTTTCAATGGAAAGGCTCCTGAGATTTACCAGAGTTGGTAGGAGTGTAGTAAGCATGTTCTTGGGGTGATAAATGCTATATACAAGAAGTATAGCAACTATAACCAGGATGTTAGAGATTTTCAGGTAGCCATAAGAGATGTCCATCCATCTCATGGAGCAGCACCTCCCCTCCCCTATGATCCTGTCTCTCATGATGCTTTTGCTCTAATCATTCCTCCTTCTGATAGTAATGGTAAGGCTGGTTGGTGAAAGAAGGTGTTAATCACCTCACTTGTTATCTTGGTGTTTGGGATATGGATGAAGGGGGCCAACACTGGCACCTCTGACTGCCCCACTTAGGCTCCTGATGTTGGTTTTTTGCCTTGCTTCATTGGACATTGGAACTGCCTTTGTTAGGCCTGTGATGACTACGAAAACATGATGGGTTAGCTACCTTTAGTTTGTTGTATTTTTCTAATCTATTTCTGTCACTGTTGGTTGCCTTCTAACCATGTACTTGACCTATCCGGTTGTTGTATGTTCTCAATGTCGATGATTTATGCTACTGGACCCTTGTTTCCAAATGATAGCTGCTCTGTTGCCTATTTCTTTCTTCTGTTGAGGCAACTAGGATTATATGAATAATTACAATTAGTCTAAGGCCAACTAATTGTCACTATTGTGTACTTTTTATTGTTGTAACTGACATTTACAAATTTGTTTTCATAATGCTATGTTCTGGCTCATTTGCAAATCACTTGTGCATTCTCATTTTCCTTCCTGGGACATTGTGAGCCAGGCCCAAATCAAACACGATCACCAACTGGTAGTTGGAGTTAGTTGGTGATGGGCCTGGCTCCCAAAGCTGAATCAAACAAAGCCCTGTTAGGGCAGGGCTGTACTGGTGCATGAAATCAAACACAAGCAGCTTTGCTCTCTCAGCCTGGCTCTGGCTGGCCTCGGCCTGGCCGACGGGCCGAGCCACCCCTACGCTCCACATCAAATAGGCCCCACATATGCGACGGTTGACTACTTGACACGCGGAAGCTTTCCTCACACATTCTGAGTTTGTGATAGCAATCAGAGAGAGACAGAGAGCCATAGGGCCTCAAGTGCGCTCGTACGCGTATCTCTTAGCTTTGGCTTTGCCACAACAAGGGTACATATGCATTTGCACGAGCATGCATGCAAAATATTCAAAACAATTCGAATTAGTGCAGTTGTAAATGGTCGAATCATGCAAAAGCGAGGAACGGTTTTGGCACAAATGGCTTACTTGGTTGGCTTTCAAAATTTGCCAAGCCAATGATTTAGCAATCAAAAGGTGCCAAAAGTTGGACAAAAATATTTGCCACAGATTTGGCAAGCTAAATGTGAGGTATTAGTAAATAACCAGCCAAATAGAGACCAAAACTTTTAGTTTGCCCAAGTTTTGACAACTAAAATTTGGCTACCAACTAATCAGGTCCAAAGAAACACATCCTCATCATCTAGCATTACTTGCTTGCAAAGTTAGCCATGCCCAATTGGAGACGGATGCTGCTATTTTAAATACAGCACTAGTTAGCTCATATTATGATTTTGCATCTTTAGGACTCGTCCCTCTGGAGCAATTAATAGTGCTGTCTTTAAAATAGCATGTGGTCCATCACCATCTCACTCTCTGGTTTTTTGTTTGGTTTGTAGGCTAGAATGAGTTATCTATGAGCATCTCATTTTTCACAGGCTAATAATTAGTACAAATACAAGAAACAAGGTTATTCCATCAAATTTGAGGAACGAACTCATGATGCATTACTCCATCTAGGATAAGTTGACTCCTCAA
The DNA here is from genome assembly GCA_038087645.1 of Saccharum hybrid cultivar R570. NCBI lineage: Eukaryota > Viridiplantae > Streptophyta > Magnoliopsida > Poales > Poaceae > Saccharum > Saccharum hybrid cultivar. The sequence continues at coordinate 2,966,952 of JAQSUU010000810.1, forward strand.
ACCGAACGCACTCTAAGTTTCTTTATTAATGTCTACTCTCTCTGTCCCATTTTAATGGTCGTTGTAGCCTTGGACCTGGTACAGCCAACATGCTTTGAAGCTAGACGCTACCTCTGTCCATATACATGCAGAAGACAATGAACGTAGACATTTTAAATGTGTGCTAGAACGACAAGTAAATTGGGACAGAGGGAGTACTAGTTTCACGGAATGCAGAGTCCAGTACGCACCTCGCGCTTGTAATCCGGTTCCTGATGCACCACCGTGTGTTGGTGGTTAGTCATGGGACATCTCCGCATCGGTTGTTCATTTCTAATATGATAGTGTACCCTCGGATGTAATAAACTCTTTATTATGCTTGCCTCTGTTCACGGAAGCGTTTTTATTTTTATTTTTGTAGAAAAAAAGTTAACTATGCCTTTGAAAATTTAGACTTTGTAGAAGCACGATTTTAAGCCACGGGAAAACAAAATGTAAGCTTTATATAGTTCATGCACCATTACGTGCCAACAGTACATTCCAGCAACACTTTTCCCCGGTTTAGCTTAAAGTCATCCTGTCCGGATTCAGGGCACACAGTTTTAGACTACGTGCAACTTTTCGTCTTCACAGAATTTTATAATGTATAATAACAAGTAAACTGAAAAAAAACAACGCTGAAAAAAACAAAATGTTGAATGAGCATTCCTATGTCAAATTTGTTCCTTTTTTATTAGGACATGAAGAATTTTTTGTGACGGCCACAACTAATACGTGGTGATTATATTTAAACATGATGTACGTTGACATATCTCGACATCTGATTTGCTCTTAAACAAGTAGGCGTTAACATCCATGCTCCCCAATCTTGTATCTCTTCAGTTACTTAATATTGCCGTCTCAAATTCGCATCTCTGTTGTGCGTAAGCTGATTGGATTAACTGAAAATTCTTTGCCCGGTATGTCAACAATGTTATAAAATGTACGTTTATCAACTTCAAAAAAACATATATGCTAAAAAACAATATAATATAAATGTCGTAGGAATATCACCCCCTCGTCTCTTTCAGAGAGAACCGCTATTTCTTTAGAAATAAAGTGTAACTTCAAAGACAATTAGTACTATGGACCAAATACAGCCGATGACCCGAGGTCCCATTTTTTTGCACTTTCTATTTCATCCGACCGACTTGATGCAGCAACCTGTGGACCTACATAATATTTACTGTTGTAAACAATATATATATATATATATATATATATATATATATATATATATATATATATATATATATAGCTGGCAACAAAATAACTTATTCTGTAAGCTGGCAACAAAATAACTTATTCTGTAGCCACTTTGAGTTACGATAATTATTATGCTAATTTACGATAAAGTGAATACAAATTTACGATAGTTTTTTACTATAACACTTGTGGATATTTTCCGTAACATTATAGTAAACCACTTAGAAAGAGTTACTATAATCACGTAAATTAGCATAGTAATTATCGTAACTCAAAGTGGCTACAGAACAAGTTATTCTATAGCCAGCTGTAGAGTATATATATATATATATATATATATATATATATATATATATATATATATATATATATATAGTTTTTCTAGATTTTTTTTAAGAAAAGGGAATATGTATTACTTTTCTTGATAGGATTCCGGTTTTAATTTTCTTGAAAAAAAGAGTCACCAGTGAAAAGTTATTACAAAGTCTGACCAACTCCACACACTGAGTTTAACAGTAAGCCAATGCAAAAAATAAATGGCCATCCATAGGAGGGGAGGTGAAGCATCGACTTGACTCTTAAGAGCTGGCAAAGAGCATACTGGATTATCCTTGAGTTCTTTGGTGCAATGTAATAGAGCCTAGAAATAGAGTGTACTGGATTATCCTGAATGAGTGAATGGTACCTGCAAAAAGGTTTTTGTTTGGCAATTGTTGAACACAGAGCCATTCCTTGTAAGATAAATAGATTAACAAATAGTTGTAGCCTTGCCAATAATAAAATACTTTGTTTCTGTCATTCCAATTTTGACCATGTAAGTGGATAAATATTAAACATTAGTAGGAAGAGGGAGGGGCGGAGCTAGGGACCAAAATCACCGGGGTCAACTGCACTAAATCATGACTTAGATCTACTGTTGAACAGTAATTTTGTATAGGATTTGGTAAAAGTCATAGGGGTCAGCTGACCCCGGTGACAACACGTAGCTCCGCCCCTGAGGGACACCGAGAAAAATACATGGATAGCACGCTATAGGAAATTGGCATAATAACAATAAAAAAATATGTTTGATTGTTTCCGGTTTGCCACAATAACAAGAAAACGTACTTCCATTCTAATCCCACCTGCTAAGTTATCTTTGGTTAGAATGATCCCTTTTTTACCGCAAGAAAATCTTAATCTTTGTTGGTAACTTCACATGCCAAATTTTCAGTGAAACCTTAACTCCATTATTGACAAGAAAGTTGTACATTGAATTAATCAAAAAACGGCTATTGTTTTGTAAACTCCAAACGAACATGTCTAAACCTTCATTAGTATTAACATTAGACACTCTTACAACAATAATCTGTTTTGTCTTGGAGTTTATTTCGAATTAGTGCTCTTCTAAAACAAACATTTAAGGGAACCAAAGCCAAAAATTTTGCTACCGTTGCTTGCTTTTTATAAATGTTAATTTTAAAAACTGATAATTGTTCAAATGTGCAAAAGAGTAGTTTAATATTCCTCGCTTGATCAAACTCATGGTCCATAAATATAATGGTATCCTCTGCATACTATGAATTTGACAATCCATCTTCTATTAAAGTAATATAGGTCTATGAAGTAGAGGGTACAAATTTATTTGTTTAATAGTAAATCATTCTTTTCTTTTGATAGGGTAATAACTAGGAATAAAAATGAAACGCCTACATCGTTAATAAAGTACTCTGGCATATGATACCAATAGCAAGATGCGACCTGGTTCATGTTAGTTTGTAATATATTATTGCCATTTTTTATACATGCGTAATATTACTATGATTAGCTAATAGACTCGTTTTTGAGTCTATATGTTAATCCTCACGAGGCATGCTAAAAAAATAAATCCTTAAAATTCTATAAAAAATAGAAACATCCGGCTATTGATTCGGTAGTGTCGGTGTTTTGTCACCCGACGAGTGAATTTATACGAATGTCGCGCTGCTCCAGAAAGACGATTGTAGCATTCAAAGGCACAAGGAATTATACTGGTTCAGACTGGAGCCCTATGTCCAGTCTCAGAGATAGATCGAGTGCGTATTTCTCGGTTAAATGCTCTGAAGTTTTTACAATGAGATATGCAAGAAGAGTGGAAAAGGTAGGAGAGTGGAGAGAGACTGCCCGAATGAAATCTCGAGAGTCCCTCCCTTGGAAGGGTGCTGTAACAGAACCGCCCAATTATACGAGATTAAGTAAGAAAATCATCCAACGGACGGACAATTTACCAAACTTAAGCCCGTATAACCCGGTAGTCCGTGAAATCTCGACGGATTTCAAACCATTTCACATCACAGCCAAGATCGTAATAAGTTCAGCGATTACCTTCATAAGTTACACAGCAGTTTGCGGCACAAAATACATCGGAGTTTAAACATAGTTATTACAAACCAGTTTCAAATAAAGTAGCGGAAGCATTAGTTCAAAGCACACACACACACTTTTTTTCCAAAATACAGTGCCAGCTCGCGATCATCTCCCACAAAAGCATCAGGCGAGGAGTAGTGAGTGACCATTGCCCATGGTCCTAGGCTTCGCCCATTGCAGGGTAGAGACAGTTGATACAATAACCATAGTACATCTGTCCATCTGCAACAAGTGGGAACAAAGCCCTGAGTACGAGAAGGTACTCAGCTAGACTTACCCGACAGAACCAAAACAAAAAGACTCCAAGGATCATGATAGGCTTTTTGGTGGGGTAGCTGACTCATTTGCAAGAAAAGCATTTTTAGCTTAGCAAATCATTTACAAAAGCATGTCATCTTCTAAATCTTTATTCTCCTGTCAACTATATTTGCACTTTATGCTAAAGTAACCATGTAATTGAGCAAGCAAGGATTACCATTGATATTTAACAATAATTACCATGTCATTTTCCACATAACTATCCAAGTGTTGTATCCATATTACTACGATGAAGTAACTCAAGTCAAGTGCTCACTATCCAGTGAACGATGGCGATTCGAATCGATTATTGACCAGCTGGTAATTTATTCCTCACACAAACCTCACTCACCCGCTAAAGTGAGGTATTGGTCACCGAGTCAACCATTCAGGTAAAGTCGCGAGCTTGCCAGGAACCACATGTACCCGGGGGCCGCCCGACTGCTCTTTGGCCTTATCATCGCGCCCCCGTTTCCTGCCACTACTGCTCCGGTACAGTGCGTTGCGGGCAATCTACTCGGCCCGAATAATCTCCCGGCTTCGCGGTCGAAAGGTACTTTATCCGGCCAGCTAAATGTGAGGCATGCGTTCAACATGACCCGAGGCCCGACATCGGACGGTCCTTAATCGACACAGACGGAAGACACTACAGTCCAGAACCCTGCAAGCTTCCGCCCGGTCTCATATTCATTCCCACACTTAGTTATTCTCACATGACAATTCTTTCACATAAAACCAGGTAATCCCCTATAGCTCGCGGATGACAGGCAATCACCCGACTTCTACCGGTCTAAGCAAACTAAGCAATTATTGACCGTGGACACCAGGGTGACAAGGATCGGGTAAAACAAGGTGGAACAAGGTATAATGCAGCAACGTTTGCAAACAACTCCTAAACTTAATGCATCAGATTAAGTAAAATTAATAAATAATTATTTGCAAACCGGGGGAGAAATGCTCCGGGGCTTGCCTCGCTCGAAGGTACTGGGACGATGGTCGGGGCACTCCGGAAGCTCTTCACCGGACTCCTCTTCTACTTCTGCTGGCTCCGGCTCCTCGGGCTGCTCCTCTGCGTCCTCGGGAACAACTGCCAGAACCACTTCCTGCGATCCTGTATGATGCAGAAGTATGAGTGCAATATGCATCGGTGCATTGCAGAGGTGACATGAGATGATGATGATGCGGAATGCATGCGATGTAACGAATGTATTACGTCATCGGATTATGTGGAACTTATGACTCTTCTACAAGGTAGTCTACGTCATCCAAGAACATGTACTCGGAAACTACCAACACTAGTTCCTACCATGCGAGAGTATTGGAGAATCAAGAGGCTTCAAAGATACACCAAAGTATAATTTTCCAACTAACTTTGCATTAAGAATAAATAGAAACCCTAATTAGTCTTAAGGTTGAACAGCAACACATATTTTAGTAGCTCAGAAAAATCTTATAAAATTACAGTGGGTTACTAATATCAAGAATAGCTTGACATAAAATTTTTACTGCATTTGGATAATTAGAACTTACTATACAAAAATAACAAACTATGGCCTCAAATAGATATTTAAAATACTTTACATTATGAAAAGTATCAAACAACAGATTTAGGAATTTTTCTACTATCTACTACCTAAACAAACACTATGGAAAAATTATCACTTGCATGTTTTATTCAAATTTATTTAAATAACAAAAATAACAATTATTGGTAACAAAAAGCATTTGAACTGCAACTACAAATTTTTATACAGAACACCCAAGATATAAAATTTTCCTAGAAAGTACATGACACAAAAAGATTAATAAATTTGGAATCATATTTTTCTGACTTTTCTAGGATTTATTAAGTATTTATCAAGAAAATAGCCATTTTACTATTTAATTATAAATTCTACAGAAAAGTACATCAAATTTGACATGCAACAATTTTATACCATAGATCAGGTTCAAATGAGTACATACAATTTTATTTCACCAATTTTGGAGCTAAAATGGCCAAGAATCATTTTACAAGTGTTTTTCATCAATAATATTAAAAGAAATCGGAATTTGTTTTTCTGAAAAAAAAAGAATCGGGCCGGCCCGAGGTCAACAGTCGGCCCGTGGCCGTTTTCCCGGCCCGTCTCGCGCGCGCGGGAGGTCCACCGAGCCGGCCCGCTCGGGGCGCGGCCCAGGGGCACGGTCCTGCCCCCGCGAGGCGCGGAGCGCGTCGTCGGCGTTCGCGCGCGCGACGTCGCGGCGGCGGCTATGGCCGACCGGCCGGCTCCGGTCGCGAGCGGGCGGGGCAGCGAGCGCACGCGAACCACGGTGAAGTGACGAACCCGTTTTTGGAGAAAAGGGGAACGAGGAGGTAGCGGGAAGTCGCCTCGACGGGAGGCCGCGCGCGGTGGCGTCATGGCCGTCGGCGGCGAGGTGTGGAGGAGCTCACCTAGAGCTTGGAAGACGGCGCAAACGCGAGCTCGAAGCGGAGGAAGGCGAGGCGGAGCTGCGGGCGCGGTTAATTGCGAAATGGTGCGGCGGTGAGGGCGAATCACGCCGGCGGAGCGGCGGTCACGGCGAGGTGGAGCTCGAGCTTCTCGGCTCGGGAAGGGAGGAGAAGGGAGTGCGGGTGCGAGCGAGCGGGTGCTTGGGCCGGGGCAGGTGTAGGCGGGCGCGGGAGTGCGGTGACAGGCCGCGGCCGACGCGCGGCAGGCGCTGCAGGCGCGGGGCCGCCACGCGGCGGTGTCCTTCTGCCGCGGTCGCGGCGTGGCGCGGCGCCAGCACGCGGACGCGGGCGAGAGGAGGGGAAGATGGCCGGCTGGGCCGGGCCGGAGGCGGGGCAGCGCGGGCGCGCGCGCGCGGTGAGGCGGGCCGACTCTGGCTCTGGGCCGAATCGGTGGCGGCGGCCCGCGAGGAAAAGAAATGAAATTTTTGATTTTCGATTTTCAAATTTAAATGCATTTCAAACTTCAAACCCAATTTTGAACAAGAAGAAAGCATTTTATGGATTTGGCCCAAAAATAAAAGTTGCTCAAAATTGAATTCTCTACAACTTTGATTAAGGGGTCATTTCAAAATTCTTAATAGATTTTAAATGACAAAATAAAAGCTAAATTAGGGAATAATTTTGAATATTTTTCATAATTGTTTTTGAACAAGTGTTTGACCAAATTTGAGCTCCAAAATTTGAACTAAGGTTCCAAGTGATGTAAGAATTATGGTTGCAAGGCTTTTGATATAATGTGATTATCATATTATTATAGTTCATTAAATATAGCATGTTTAAGCTTTTATTTTAATCAAATTATACCATTATCATACATGATTATAATGATATGAATGCTATGCAATATGATTGCCATGCAAAAATGCATTGCGCAACACCGGAGTGTTACAGCCCTCCCCCCTTATAAAAATCTCGTCCCGAGATTTGGGTTACGAACCATTTATAATAAAAATCTTCATAAGCGTTCTTTAAGTATTCACCCGTTTCCCAAGATGCATCCCCTTCATCGTGATGACTCCATTGTATCTTATATGTTTTCACCACACTGTTTCGAGTAGCCCTTTCCCTGGTATCCAAAACTCGAACTGGCTGCTCACGATACACCAGATCTGACTTCAGTTTTATGCCTCGAGGTTCAATCCTTTCCTCTGGAACGCGCAAACATTTCTTGAGATGTGATACATGAAAAACTGGGAATATAGCACCCATTGACTCTGGTAAATCCAATTTGTAAGCCACAGGACCCTTCCGTTCCAGGATTTTATAAGGTCCCACAAATCTGGCGGCCAGCTTTCTGCGCACACCAAATCTTTTCTTTTTCATTGGCGTAACTTTTAGATAGACATAGTCACCAACTTCGAACACAAGCGGTCTCCTTCTCTTATCTGCATAACTTTTCTGACGTGACTGGGCTGCTCTCATATTCTGCTGGATGATATGAACTTTCCTTTCGGCTTCTTCTACGAAGTCAATACCATAATACCTTCTTTCTCCGGGCTCAATCCAGTTTAACGGTGTTCTACACTTTCGGCCATACAGAGCCTCAAAAGGTGCCATCTTGATACTCTCTTGATAGCTGTTATTGTACGAGAACTCTGCTAATGGTAACCATGACTCCCATGAACCTCTGGAAGACAACACACAGGCTCTTAACATATCTTCTAGAACAGCATTAACTCTCTCAGTTTGACCATCTGTTTGAGGATGATAGGCAGTGCTACGAATCAGACTAGTCCCCAAACCTTTGTGCAAGTGCTCCCAAAAGTGAGCAGTGAACTGCGACCCTCTGTCAGACACTATAGTCTTTGGTATGCCATGCAACCTCACAATCTCTGCAATATACTTCTCAGCATATTGAGGTGGTCTATATTCTGTTTTGACAGGCAAAAAGTGGGCTGTCTTAGTAAGACGATCCACAATTACCCAAATGGAATCGTGACCTTTTTGAGTAGTGGGTAGACCCGTGATAAAATCCATACTTATGTCGTCCCACTTCCAACTCGGTACTGACAAAGGTTGTAGCATTCCGGCAGGCTTCATGTGAATTGCTTTTACTCTACAACATGTGTCACATCTGGCTACATACGCTGCAATTTCCTTCTTCATTTTGGTCCACCAATAACGAGGTCTTAGTTCTTGATACATTTTACTGCTGCCAGGATGAATAGACAACTTAGAGAGATGAGCTTCATCCAAAATTTTATTCTTAAGCTCTCTATCCTTTGGAACAACAAGACGGTTGTCGAACCACAACACATCCTGCTCATCCACCCTGAAGTGTTTCGAGGGTTCTTCTTGAATCTTCTTTTTGATGTGGAATATCCCCTTGTCTGTTTTCTGACCTTCTATAATCTTACTCTCCAAGGAACAACTGACCTGAATACTTTGCAGCACGGCAGGGTGCATTAGTTCGAAACCATCTTCAAGCAAGGGTTGCACATTCAGACAATGTGATTTTCTGCTTAAAGCATCAGCTACCACATTGGCTTTCCCAGGGTGATACTGTACATTCAAGTTGTAGTCTTTGATCAGTTCTAACCATCTCCGCTGTCTCATGTTCAATTCTGGTTGGGTGAAAATGTACTTGAGACTCTTATGATCGGTGAAAATGTTGCACACGTTACCCAGTAGATAGTGTCTCCAAATCTTTAAGGCATGCACTACAGCGGCAAGCTCAAGATCATGTGTCGGGTAATTGATTTCATGTTTTCTCAACTGCCGGGAGGCATAAGCAATTACTCTTCCTTCTTGCATTAGCACACACCCTAATCCTGTTTTTGATGCGTCGCAGAACACATCAAAAGGTTTCTCGATGTCGGGTTGTGCAAGAACTGGAGCAGTGGTCAACAGTTTCCGCAAGGTATGGAAAGCTGTCTCACACTCCTCTGTCCACGCAAACTTGTGATCTTTCTGTAACAGACTTGTCATAGGCTTGGCAATCTTCGAGAAGTCTGGGATAAAACGGCGATAGTAACCTGCTAACCCTAGGAAACTCCTGACTTCTGACACTGTGGTTGGAGTCTTCCAATCCATAACCTCTTGCACTTTACTCGGATCTACAGAAACTCCATTCTCAGATAGGATATGACCGAGGAAAGGAACTTTCTTCAACCAAAATTCACATTTGCTGAACTTAGCATATAACTTATGATCCCTCAACCTGGTCAAGACAATTCTCAGATGCTCTTCATGCTCTTTCTCATTTTCAGAGTATACTAGAATGTCATCAATGAAGACAACTACAAACTTATCTAACTCCGGCATGAAAACCGTATTCATCAGATACATAAAATATGCAGGAGCATTTGTTAGTCCAAATGACATAACAAGATACTCGTACAACCCGTATCTGGTAGAAAAGGCGGTTTTCGGAACATCTTGAGGTCTAATCTTTATCTGATGATACCCAGACCTTAAGTCTATCTTGGAGAACACTCTGGCTTTAGCTAACTGATCAAACAGAACATCAATATGAGGCAGTGGATATTTATTCTTGATAGTTACAGCGTTAAGAGGTCGGTAATCCACACACATCCTGAGAGTACCCTCTTTCTTTTTCTTTACAAACAAGGCAGGACATCCCCATTCAGACTTACTTGGGCGAATAAACCCCTTTTTTAACAACTCTTCCAACTGTTTCTTCAACTCAGCTAACTCATCCGGAGGCATCCGATAAGGTCTCCTCGAAATTGGAGCTGTCCCGGGGATCAACTCGATTCCAAACTCAACATCTCTGTCTGGAGGAAGGCCAGGCAACTCGTCTGGAAACACATCCGGGAACTCACATACTACTGGGATCTGATGGATAGGAGCAACTTCCATGGCACAGGTCACACTCACAAGATCTGTTCTTTTAGGCAATGGTACCTGAAAAGTACCCTCTGCCTGGGGATCTTTAAGGGTAAGCATCCGACTGCTTGTATCTATGACTGCTTCCCAGTCTTTCATCCAGTTCATTCCTATTATTACATCCAAAACTAGTCCAGGCATAACTACCAGGTTCACTCGGAACTTCCGACTACCTAACTCAAGGGTTGCCCCTCTAACCATCTTATTGGTTAACACATCAGCTCCTGCTGAACTTATGCGATAACCATAACTCAATTCTGTGCATAGTTGTTCATGCTTCCGTGCAAATGCTTGACTCATGAAAGAATGCGAAGATCCAGAATCAAAAAGAACAACTGCAGGGTGATGGTTCACAAGAAACTTACCAGCAGTTACGGGCTCTCCCTCAGGAACTTCATCAATGGCGGTGTGGTGTACATGAGCATTGTAAGTCTGTTGCTTCTTTTTAGGCGGATAAGGGCAGAACTTGGAAAAGTGGCCTGGCTGACCACAGTTGTAGCAGGGCCCTTTCACTGTACCAGCAGACCCTATAGCTCCCTTGGAGTTGCTCTGTTCTGCAGCTGCGCTGGTCTTTGTTGGCGGCACTGCGATCTTGTACGGTTTCTGTGGCCCCTTGTAATTCTGGGTTTTATGCTGCGGCGGCCTGAACCTCGCACCAGGTGCGGACGGACGATAAGATGAACGGTTGGCAGGGACAACTCTGGACTGGGATGGTCCTGACTCGAACACTCTCTTGCGGTTCTTGGACGCGGTGTAAGCGTTATTGTTCTTCTCTTGCTTCAAACAGTCACTGATAAAGTCGTTGAATCTGTTGCGGGTATTGGTACCCACATGCTTCATCATCTTCGGACTCAACCCTCTCTTGAAACTAGCAATCTTCTTTGCATCTGTGTCAACCATGTCTGGGGCATAGCGGCACAAGTTATTAAAGGCATGCAGATACTGTGTCACCGTCTTGGTACCCTGATTCAAGGCTAAAAACTCTCCAAGCTTCATCTCAACCAACCCTGGGGGAATATAAACTCCCTTAAAAGCTTCAGTGAAATCCCTCCAAGAGATCTGGGCATTAGGAGGAAAAGTACTGCGGTGATGCTTCCACCACATTCCTGCTGGTCCTTGTAACTGATGTGCAGCATACTCTACTTTCAGAACTTCTGTCATCCTTAACACACGGAACTTATCTTCCATAGTGTTAATCCATTCTTCGGCATCAAGTGGCTCTGCTGCTTCTTTGAAAATAGGTGGCCTCGTATCCATGAAATCCTTGAAACTGCTGTACTGGTTCACTCCATGGCCACCACCTTGATTATTTCCTCTTTGAACATTTTCCGCGATGGTACGCAGAAAGTCTTCCATATTCCTCTGTGATTGTTCAGTACTGCGTTGACTTCCAAGAAACTGTGTGAAGAACATTTCTGCGGTAAGCGGCGGAGGAGGGGGCAAATGTGGTTCTGGACGTGGTTCCTGGTGGTTGACATTGTTGGCACCACTTCCACCAGCTCCTGCACCGTTGCCACCAGTCTCAGCGGCTTCGTACGTAGCACGACGAGTGTTGGCCATCTGCATATTTCAGCAACAAGCACCATTGAGTGAAGTTGTAAAATTGTGTCCGAAGGAACAATCATGCCATACTGAATTCATTGGAGAGAACAAGTCATACAAGAAAACAGAGGCGCAATAATTTCATTCCAATTGAACAACAGCACCAATTAAGTTACTTTAAAAGCAACATCGCGTTCCATACAACCATGTTGCCAGCATACATACACTGGATTTTTATGCGTTCGGGTATCGCATACACAACCAAACTCCAAAGATCATCAGTCTCAAGGTCGAACAGGATACATCATGATACATGGAACCCAAAAGAAGGCCATCGCGTCACGCCTAGCTACTAACGCATGACACTATCCTACTCTTCGGGGCCATCGTCGATGTCGGAGGCGTCGCCATCGCTACCCTCAGCTGCAGCGTCGTCGTCGATGTCCATCTGAGCGGCGTTCGGAGGAGCATACGGGCCCATCCCGTTGTAGAGGGCATGGAACTCTTCATGCAAGTTGGCATTGTACTCTTCTAGCTCCTCGACCCTCTGCCTCAGAAGGTCTCTCTTGTTCCAGGCTTCATTCCTTTCCTGTACTAGCTGCTCCAACAGGCGATCTGCATTCCTGTTGGCCTGAGTCAGCCTCTGTACTTGCTGCATGGAACTCTCGCCTCTCTCGAGAGCTCGGTCCCGCTGCAAGCTCATGTCGGCCAACTGCTCCTGCAAGCTAGCTATAGCACGCGCTTGCTTTTTCTTCTGCTTCCTTGTTTCAAGCCGATCATCACCACGTAGGCCAGTCAAGGTCCAATAGGTATTCTCCAGACCTTGGTATGCTCTGATGGCTGCATACATGGCACTCATGGTGTGATTGTCGCTAGCCAGTCCTTCACTGGGGCCTCTAACCAGGGCACTTCCTTGCGGCTGTACCCAAATGGCGTCGCGAGGAACATCTCTCGGGAAGGTACCGGCCAAAGCTGCTGCTAACTCATTGGGAAATCTGCTCATGATGTCTCGGATGACGCGAAAAGCTGCGCCCTCTGCACCCTCGACTGGAGTGCGTCCTTCGAACTCCAAATGCCAACCATCCCATTCTGGCGCATCACCAAGAGCAGGGACGGTGATCTCTACCACAGCAAGTCCATCTTCAGCTAGCTGGCTCTCGCTCCAAGAGTAAACTGGCTCTTGTCCCTCCGGGTACCCCACATCATGGAGCACTCTCCAAAGCAAGGTGGGCATGCCAAACTCGCTTAGAAAAGTGTCCGTGTTGCGGTGCTCCCGCGGGGCTAGCTGACGACGGGGTGCTCTTCCTCCAGTGGACTTGCGGGCAGTCTGCTTCGTGCGGGCCATCTGTAGCACAAGTTTTAAATTACCCGGTGAGAACATATTTTAGTTGAGGTCACTTTTATCGAAATGGGATAATCCTTTTATAAGGGGAGGAATGCATGCCATGAATGGAATGCACAAACAATATGATGCATGCACGAGTCTTACGTTCTCACAAACTTAGGAAAAAAAAAGCATCTAACGGTGAATTCGGTGGCATACAACGATCTCTCATATACGTAACTAATTCGGTCTACACGATACGCTGTTATGTACCTGCAGAAAACTCATTTCAGTCCATTCCCCATGAATGCATGAAAGCAGTAAACCTACCTACACGCTTTACACGAATCCCCAGATGCGTGTACAACGGTAGTGACTACCCAAACACATCGTCCTATTGACGGCATCGCCTCAACGGACGGAACACCCACACATGCGACACTTTTATAAAAACATGTGTAAAACATGTAATTATCCAAGTATCATATAAGCACTTTCCCTAGATCGGCGGTGTATCCGATCATGCTCTCACAACTCACACTTACCGAAGCGTAGAGGTAACTGATCCATACATTACCACTCAATTAAGTGGCACTCATACAATAGCACGCCGTATGAGCAACGAAAAAGAAATATGGTGCAGAACCCCAAGTTAGTACTTAAATAGCCACCTAGAGTCCTTAACTGGGCATATAGGATATGACCACTGGCACACTTTTTTTTTAGTTTCAAAATCACACTTTTTAAGCAGGGTTTTGGTTTAAATACACTTATGAAACAGTAATTACGCTAAACCATGCTCCGATACCAGCTGTAACAGAACCGCCCAATTATACGAGATTAAGTAAGAAAATCATCCAACGGACGGACAATTTACCAAACTTAAGCCCGTATAACCCGGTAGTCCGTGAAATCTCGACGGATTTCAAACCATTTCACATCACAGCCAAGATCGTAATAAGTTCAGCGATTACCTTCATAAGTTACACAGCAGTTTGCGGCACAAAATACATCGGAGTTTAAACATAGTTATTACAAACTAGTTTCAAATAAAGTAGCGGAAGCATTAGTTCAAAGCACACACACACACACTTTTTTTCCAAAATACAGTGCCAGCTCGCGATCATCTCCCACAAAAGCATCAGGCGAGGAGTAGTGAGTGACCATTGCCCATGGTCCTAGGCTTCGCCCATTGCAGGGTAGAGACAGTTGATACAATAACCATAGTACATCTGTCCATCTGCAACAAGTGGGAACAAAGCCCTGAGTACGAGAAGGTACTCAGCTAGACTTACCCGACAGAACCAAAACAAAAAGACTCCAAGGATCATGATAGGCTTTTTGGTGGGGTAGCTGACTCATTTGCAAGAAAAGCATTTTTAGCTTAGCAAATCATTTACAAAAGCATGTCATCTTCTAAATCTTTATTCTCCTGTCAACTATATTTGCACTTTATGCTAAAGTAACCATGTAATTGAGCAAGCAAGGATTACCATTGATATTTAACAATAATTACCATGTCATTTTCCACATAACTATCCAAGTGTTGTATCCATATTACTACGATGAAGTAACTCAAGTCAAGTGCTCACTATCCAGTGAACGATGGCGATTCGAATCGATTATTGACCAGCTGGTAATTTATTCCTCACACAAACCTCACTCACCCGCTAAAGTGAGGTATTGGTCACCGAGTCAACCATTCAGGTAAAGTCGCGAGCTTGCCAGGAACCACATGTACCCGGGGGCCGCCCGACTGCTCTTTGGCCTTATCATCGCGCCCCCGTTTCCTGCCACTACTGCTCCGGTACAGTGCGTTGCGGGCAATCTACTCGGCCCGAATAATCTCCCGGCTTCGCGGTCGAAAGGTACTTTATCCGGCCAGCTAAATGTGAGGCATGCGTTCAACATGACCCGAGGCCCGACATCGGACGGTCCTTAATCGACACAGACGGAAGACACTACAGTCCAGAACCCTGCAAGCTTCCGCCCGGTCTCATATTCATTCCCACACTTAGTTATTCTCACATGACAATTCTTTCACATAAAACCAGGTAATCCCCTATAGCTCGCGGATGACAGGCAATCACCCGACTTCTACCGGTCTAAGCAAACTAAGCAATTATTGACCGTGGACACCAGGGTGACAAGGATCGGGTAAAACAAGGTGGAACAAGGTATAATGCAGCAACGTTTGCAAACAACTCCTAAACTTAATGCATCAGATTAAGTAAAATTAATAAATAATTATTTGCAAACCGGGAGAGAAATGCTCCGGGGCTTGCCTCGCTTGAAGGTACTGGGACGATGGTCGGGGCACTCCGGAAGCTCTTCACCGGACTCCTCTTCTACTTCTGCTGGCTCCGGCTCCTCGGGCTGCTCCTCTGCGTCCTCGGGAACAACTGCCGGAACCACTTCCTGCGATCCTGTATGATGCAGAAGTATGAGTGCAATATGCATCGGTGCATTGCAGAGGTGACATGAGATGATGATGATGCGGAATGCATGCGATGTAACGAATGTATTACGTCATCGGATTATGTGGAACTTATGACTCTTCTACAAGGTAGTCTACGTCATCCAAGAACATGTACTCGGAAACTACCAACACTAGTTCCTACCATGCGAGAGTATTGGAGAATCAAGAGGCTTCAAAGATACACCAAAGTATAATTTTCCAACTAACTTTGCATTAAGAATAAATAGAAACCCTAATTAGTCTTAAGGTTGAACAGCAACACATATTTTAGTAGCTCAGAAAAATCTTATAAAATTACAGTGGGTTACTAATATCAAGAATAGCTTGACATAAAATTTTTACTGCATTTGGATAATTAGAACTTACTATACAAAAATAACAAACTATGGCCTCAAATAGATATTTAAAATACTTTACATTATGAAAAGTATCAAACAACAGATTTAGGAATTTTTCTACTATCTACTACCTAAACAAACACTATGGAAAAATTATCACTTGCATGTTTTATTCAAATTTATTTAAATAACAAAAATAACAATTATTGGTAACAAAAAGCATTTGAACTGCAACTACAAATTTTTATACAGAACACCCAAGATATAAAATTTTCCTAGAAAGTACATGACACAAAAAGATTAATAAATTTGGAATCATATTTTTCTGACTTTTCTAGGATTTATTAAGTATTTATCAAGAAAATAGCCATTTTACTATTTAATTATAAATTCTACAGAAAAGTACATCAAATTTGACATGCAACAATTTTATACCATAGATCAGGTTCAAATGAGTACATATAATTTTATTTCACCAATTTTGGAGCTAAAATGGCCAAGAATCATTTTACAAGTGTTTTTCATCAATAATATTAAAAGAAATCGGAATTTGTTTTTCTGAAAAAAAAAGAATCGGGCCGGCCCGAGGTCAACAGTCGGCCCGTGGCCGTTTTCCCGGCCCGTCTCGTGCGCGCGGGAGGTCCACCGAGCTGGCCCGCTCGGGGCGCGGCCCAGGGGCACGGTCCTGCCCCCGCGAGGCGCGGAGCGCGTCGTCGGCGTTCGCGCGCGCGACGTCGCGGCGGCGGCTATGGCCGACCGGCCGGCTCCGGTCGCGAGCGGGCGGGGCAGCGAGCGCACGCGAACCACGGTGAAGTGACGAACCCGTTTTTGGAGAAAAGGGGAACGAGGAGGTAGCGGGAAGTCGCCTCGACGGGAGGCCGCGCGCGGTGGCGTCATGGCCGTCGGCGGCGAGGTGTGGAGGAGCTCACCTAGAGCTTGGAAGACGGCGCAAACGCGAGCTCGAAGCGGAGGAAGGCGAGGCGGAGCTGCGGGCGCGGTTAATTGCGAAATGGTGCGGCGGTGAGGGCGAATCACGCCGGCGGAGCGGCGGTCACGGCGAGGTGGAGCTCGAGCTTCTCGGCTCGGGAAGGGAGGAGAAGGGAGTGCGGGTGCGAGCGAGCGGGTGCTTGGGCCGGGGCAGGTGTAGGCGGGCGCGGGAGTGCGGTGACAGGCCGCGGCCGACGCGCGGCAGGCGCTGCAGGCGCGGGGCCGCCACGCGGCGGTGTCCTTCTGCCGCGGTCGCGGCGTGGCGCGGCGCCAGCGCGCGGACGCGGGCGAGAGGAGGGGAAGATGGCCGGCTGGGCCGGGCCGGAGGCGGGGCAGCGCGGGCGCGCGCGCGCGGTGAGGCGGGCCGACTCTGGCTCTGGGCCGAATCGGTGGCGGCGGCCCGCGAGGAAAAGAAATGAAATTTTTGATTTTCGATTTTCAAATTTAAATGCATTTCAAACTTCAAACCCAATTTTGAAGAAGAAGAAAGCATTTTATGGATTTGGCCCAAAAATAAAAGTTGCTCAAAATTGAATTCTCTACAACTTTGATTAAGGGGTCATTTCAAAATTCTTAATAGATTTTAAATGACAAAATAAAAGCTAAATTAGGGAATAATTTTGAATATTTTTCATAATTGTTTTTGAACAAGTGTTTGACCAAATTTGAGCTCCAAAATTTGAACTAAGGTTCCAAGTGATGTAAGAATTATGGTTGCAAGGCTTTTGATATAATGTGATTATCATATTATTATAGTTCATTAAATATAGCATGTTTAAGCTTTTATTTTAATCAAATTATACCATTATCATACATGATTATAATGATATGAATGCTATGCAATATGATTGCCATGCAAAAATGCATTGCGCAACACCGGAGTGTTACAGGTGCCATGGGTGCCCTTATATAGAGTCCGGGGCCAGGCCACGTACAAAGGGTTAGGTTCTCCCGACCGGGCGGTCGTGAGCCTGAGGGAGAAAAAACTAGCTATCTTGGCTTGCAAGGAAGGCCGTCTTGTCTTGGTGTCAGCGTGAGTCCGAACGTGGTTGTCGTCATGATCTTGTGCCCACGTCGCGGCATGGGGGCGTCATACAGGAGTAGGTAGCTGCTCCGGGGTCGTCGGTTGTCTTGCTGGTCGTGAAGCCGATGACCATGATCTCTAGCTCCAGGGTCTTGGCCTTCGTTGGCTTGGATGGCCTTGGAAGTCAAGACCGTAGTCGTGAGCCCCATCCCGTGGTGGGTGGGGCCGTACGCCTATTTCGTCGGGCCGTATTTGGACGGTGGTGGTTCACCGTACCTTTCGTCACCGCCTGGCAGTGCTGTCTTATCTGCGCAGCGTGGCGCAGGGATGGCGTTTGTCCGGACCGAGAGGATAGCTGTCCCCTCAGTACTGACGGAGTGAGTGGGGGCGTGCCTGTCCTAGTCAGAGCCGGTGTACTTGATAGGGCTCAACCTCTCCCTATTCCTTTCGAGGTCAGGACGGAGGAGAGGTCGTGCGGAGCTGGGCGGTGTGTGGTGAAGGGAGAGGGAAACAGGTCGTGGCTGGCTCTCTTTCTCAGCACTTGGCCCAGGCCTTCATAGCTTAGTTGGGACTCGGTCGTTTGGGCTTGTATTAGCTTGTTTGTCTTGGGACGCCTGAGTGGCTAATTAATGAGTGTATTGAGATACCTGGGGTATCATAACCCCAACAGGTAGACTCTGATCATTATCAATAGCAACATCCATTAGGTCTATTAAATTCTACCAAAAGTTACCTGCCTAAGTCATTATGAAAATTTATTCTAAAGTATCCCTTAAACCTCTATGTAGATCCCAACATATGCCATTGAAAATATAATAAAAAGAATACTGTGAACTTGTCTAAATTTATCCACCGATGCCATTAAAAAAACAAATCTAAAGGACATCCCAAACCCCTCCCCTTCCATAAAATGTTCATCTAAATCACCAACCTATGCTATTTTAGAAAATATTCCGAAGTAACCCTAATTTGCATCTAACTACTCATACCATCCATTATTAAAAACAACATAAAAGCAACCCATCTGTGCCATAATGAAAAATAATCTAATTTTCTATATTTGCATCTAAATTATCTGTAGTTGTATTATAAAATAAATTCTAAAGTACCTATATTCATACATCTAAATTATGCACTTCTACTATTGTTAATACAGGAAAACAAACCCACAAGATATACACGTCGAGCTAAGATTTTAACTAAACACATGTCAAATGCATATGGAGGCAAGGTGCAAAGGGAAACTATGAATATGGATAGAGAAATATATAGATCTAGTAATTGGTAACTAAATTTTGTTGCAAATGGGCAAAAAATAAGGTTGTTTCTAGGTATACGATTATTGTGTTAGAATATGAACAACTAGAGAGGAAATAATTTATTTTGATTAGCTATGGTCCCTAAATAAGTTTATCCATGAATTTCTAACACTTATCTCTATCTTAAATTACCATCCCGTATAGAGCACCGAGCACTGGTTGATGGAGTAGTTAGTAGTTACAAGTAATTTACATTTTGGAAGATTGAAACTTCTGATGAAAATAATTTTTATTGTTCATACTTTTCAAACAAGTTGACTAGTTAGGATATTTGGTTTGAAACCATCAAATGATTGATAATTTCTACCATGAACCACGCTTAATGATATCCCCTGAAACTTTGCTCCCAACACCCAAACATGCATTTTCTATTTGTATCTCATGTTTCATAAAATACATTTGGGCCTTAGTGCCCTCTTATTAATTAGTTGAAGGCCCGCAGAAGTCAAGAATGTATTATGATTTTGTATTGACCCAATCATCATCGAGGTCTCCTGAAGAGTCAAACCAGTTGGCATTGACCAAGTTTTAGTTTTAGCATTGTTGTTTGTTTTGGAGGATGTCAACCAACCCTCTGCATTTTCAAAGCGAGAACTAATTAACTGAACTAGAACACTCTAACTCTTCAACTATAAATGTGTAGGGCTCCATGACATTAGGACACACACAAGGATCTCTAATGCAATTAGCAAACTCCAGCCACCCAGCTTCCGTTCCAACTCTTTGCAACAACATGTCTGAAAGGGCTTATCTAGCTTCATTTCTCATTGTCACCAGCTTCCTCTCCACCATCAGCCATTTCCATATGCTTGCCGAAGCCGGTGCCTTCCCAGATGACGACATCTTCGCCTTAGACATTGTGTCGAAAATCCGCACGGACCGCAACTCAACCATCAAGGCATCGATGGACTTTGGCCACATTGTGGAAGCTATCCCAAACGGGGTACTCCATCCGACCTCACCCAACGACATTGCCGCCCTAATCCGGCTCTCACTCTCCCAGCCGAAGCCCTTCACAGTGGCACCACGCGGCCAAGGGCACTCTGCTCGAGGGCAAGCCCTAGCCCCAGGCGGTGTCGTCGTCGACATTCGCTCGCTCAACGATCACTGTGTTGGTCGCTGCCGCCGCATGAATGTGTCTACCCACGAGCTGTGGGTGGACGTCGGCGGCGAGCAGCTGTGGATCGACGTTCTCCACACCACACTCGAGCACGGCCTCGCGCCCCACGTCTGGACCGACTACCTCCACATCACCGTCGGCGGCACACTCTCCAACGGCGGCATCGGCGGCCAGGCGTTCCGGCACGGGCCGCAGATCTCCAACGTGCACGAGCTTGACGTGGTAACAGGTACACGTCTCTTGCTGGCCATGTATACATAAATCTGAGAGCTGACCAAGTGCACAATGTGTGATGGATCTGTGTTTTTTTTGTAGATTCATCTATATGACAATTAACTAACGAACAAGCTATGTATGTTGGTGGTTGCAGGCACGGGCGAAATGATCAGCTGTTCACCGGACAATAACTCGGACCTGTTCTTTGCAGCACTGGGTGGGTTGGGTCAGTTTGGGGTCATAACCCGGGCCCGGATCGCGCTTGAACCCGCTCCCAGACGGGTTCTTTGGGTCCGACTCGCCTACTCGGATGTTCAATCGTTCACCACTGACCAGGAACTGCTCATCTCGGAACGGTCTGCTGGTGGCGGATCCGGTGGTTTCGACTACATTGAGGGCCAAGTCCAGCTGAACCGGACCCTCACCGAGGGCCGGAGGTCGTCTTCCTTCTTCTCAGCCCCAGACCTCGATCAGCTTGCCAAGCTCGTCCATGGCACCGGGTCTGCCGCAATCTACTACATCGAGGGTGCAATGTACTATTATGACGATGATACTGCCTCCTCATCCTCTGTGAAACTTGAGACTCTACTGGAAGAGCTGAGCTTCGTCCCGGGGCTCGCGTTCGTCAGAGACGTGTCGTACGTGGATTTTCTCGACCGAGTCGGCCGGGACGAGCAGAAGCTGCGGTCGGCCGGCGTCTGGGACGTGCCGCACCCATGGCTGAACCTCTTCGTCCCGAGGTCGCGCATCGTGGACTTCGACGCCGGCGTGTTCAAGGGCATCCTCAAGGACACCAAGCCCGTGGGTCTCCTTCTCATGTACCCCATGAACAAGGACAGGTGGGACGACAGGATGACGACGGCCACGCCCGACGAGGAGGACGTGTTCTACGCCGTCGGGCTGCTGCGGTCCGCGGTGGCCGCCGGCGACCTGGAGCGGCTGGAGAGGGAGAACGCGGCCGTTCTGGAGTTCTGCCACCGGGAGGGCATAGGGTGCAAGCAGTACCTGCCGAGCCACGCGTCGCGGGACGGCTGGAGGCGGCATTTCGGCGAGAAATGGAGCAGGTTCGCCGCGCTGAAGCGCAAGTACGACCCGCGGGCGATTCTGTCGCCGGGGCAGGGGATCTTCGTCTCCGCCGCCGGTGACGGCTTGACCGACCAAGCCGGTTCTGATTCTCTGTAGAGGACGTTGCCTTTCCCGTTTTTAGCTTTGGCCTAGCTGCATGCATGCATGTTGTGTGGAGCAAGAGCAAGCAGGAGACGACGGGTCGGCCGGTCGGAGGTGCTTGCACGTATTCGACAGTGTTAGTGGTCAGCTGGTGTGTTTAGAGAATCAGAAATTTGGATTTGGTTGGATACCATATCCAGGGAAAGGCGACGTGATGAATTTGTTATTAGTTTGGTTGATTCTTTTTTTCTATTAGGAGCCATAGCAAGTTTGTGGTGATGCTGATCCGGAGAAGCGTCCTAGTTTGATTTATAATATGGTTTATTCTTTATTAGTTGCTTGTTCGTTCGTTTACTTCTAGGATGGGTTTATGTACATGTATCTCTCCGTGGAACATGTAAGCAACGAAGTTGCACCAGGTCAGATACTGTGCTTCAAATAAATGTCGAATTGTTGACCTTCCTCTGGTTACATACCCAGTTAAATATGCATGTACAAAATTTGAGACATCCTTAAATCATGTGCATGTGCTTCAAAAATTATGTGATTCACATAACACATGAGATTTTCTAGAATCATAATCAGTAATACTGTCTATAAATTTTGTTGAATTTGAAATATTGCACTCTTTTTTGGACCAAGGGAGTAGTATTCTTACCCTAGCGTGGCTTTTTTCCGTGTCTAGGAGTGGGATGTGTTTCATCTATGGGACTGCCCTAAGGGCGTCCCTAACACTAGCTATTCTGACGTGAACAGGGGAAAAATAGGAGAGAGTAGTCACTAACGATGAACAAATAGCTGATCTATTTCACATAGTTCAAGAATAAAGAGGAACACGTGGGTCTAATAGTACATAGAAAAATAAGAATGTATAAAATAATCTTTGCTTTAATTTCTCACCTTCACGTAAGCTAGCTACAACTAGCACCATTGCGGACGCCCTAAGGGTTGCAACCATCTTTGTCTCACTCTTCTTAAGCAAACCCACCTTAGGTATATACATGTGAGTTCAATTTATGGTTTCAAGTCACTTCTATTTATGATACACCAAGATTTGATCCTCAAGATAATATGACTCATAGATTGATTAGTGCCAAAACTAAATGCAAGTACTCTCTTCTTCACCATACTCGTGGTCCATCAGGCTCAAGCCCTCGCTTGCCCTTCACCTTTGCTTGGTCCTTTTAATCCCTTTCCTTACTATCTTCACCCCCTCGAGCCATCATCAACCCTGTTATATCTTGAACCAACATTAAGCATTCATTTGAAGTTCCTTGTCAACATTATCCATATCCAAGTCATATTCCAAATATTGCCAATCACATGATTGACTTATTTTCATTTGACTTAATGGTATTCCATCATATATGAGCTTGCCATCATGATGAGACAATCAATTTGGATATGACTATGTCTCTTTCTACTTTTGCACCTTGGCTTTCTCTTTCTTCACAATACCATAGCTCTTGATATCAACATCAATATGGTCAAGCCAATTCATGATTCCTTATATCATTTTTATTTTGGCTTGACATCCTTAGTTTTCATTTCAATATCTATCTTCATAATAGCATTTCTCTTGATATTTTCCTTCTTTTTACAACTTGATCAACATTAATGCATAGTGAATTTCCAAGTCTTTGTTCACACAACCAAATCAATTATTCAGACTATCTTATATCCAACATAATGTCTCCTTTATTGTTGGAATTTTTCTTGACATTTCTTTACTTGTGTATTCATGACTCATTCTTTAGTAACTTATCAGCTCCAATCAGTTATCAATCTCTCCATGTTCACGCAAAACAAGCCACTATTGTGACCCAACCATGTTCATTTCTGTCTCATTTTGCCTTTAACCAACATGCTTGCTTCTTCATTTGAGCAATACCGTGAGTTTGACATGATGATTTCCAATGAAACCTATTCAAACTAAAGACTCATCAAACTCTCTAGTCCTTCAATTGTTTTGTCATCCAACCACCAAAAGCCACCAGGGGGCCTAGATGCACTTTCAAGACCACAGGTGGCTATATCTTCCTTGTCATTGAGTTTTCTTTGGAGGAAATCATCATTATCTATATATACCTATACCTAATAATAAACATGCAAAATTTCAGCCTATTTTTTGGTACCCATTTTTTTGGTATGACCTTGTCTAACTAACTCTGTGAATGTGAAAATTATTTCTGTTCGTCTCTCTGCAACTCTCCAGTTATATATATATAATAACATAGTAGGTCTTATTGAGGTAACCTGGATAGGTACGAATCCAAATCCTAATCCAAATAGATAAAGTTCTGAGTAACCTGAGTGCGAATTCTAATCATATCCTACTCTCTGTACAGAATGAAGCGTTTTTTTTTTTCAAACCGTCTTTTTCCATATCTAATATTTTATTTTTCCCATAATACCATGAACTTCGTCCGCCAAGATGTCTTTTCTTTATATTGTTAAGATTAATTAGGATTAATTATTAGTGATCAATTGTTGTTAATCATGTCATTAGCAACTGCTAATGATGGTTGTATAGTAGGCATTAGACATACACCTTTTGGGTCATCCGACACCCCTTGGCCATCGGGCAACTGCCCATTGGCTTGTATATAAACCTTTACTGTTCATCAGAGAATACACATCGATCTTTCATCCGACTACTTTTTCATCTAATCCGTTATCAGCCACGCATCGCTCTACACCGCTGACACCGAGTGCCAGAAAAGGGAGTTCATCGGAGACTCACCGGAGTCCCTGCAACCCACCCCAAGGTTGAGATGGCCAACCCTGTGCCTTCCATGAACGCGATGGTGGACTCGATCACCGACACTATTGAGACTGCCATCACTGACGGAAGCCACATCGGAGGAGTTCGCCGCTTCATGTTGCTGAGTGTCATCCGCCGTGCACTCCACGACATCCATGACCACCGCACCCCCTTCGCCACTTCAACGGGCTGCGTGCTGGAGGAAGCTGTGGTCATCATTTGTCGCCGCGCCCGTCGTCCCCGTTCTAGTTCGCCCCCAGCGTCTGCCCGACGCATGGCCTAGCCATGTTTGTCAGGCGCGTGGGGGCACCATCGGAGACACCGCCGAAGCCAATGTCACTGGCGAGGCCACTGTTGACGTTGCTGCCGCCACCACCACTGCTGCTGTCCATTGCGCTGGCAATGCCCTAGGAACGGAGGAGGCAGCTCCGTGGCCGCACGTCGTGGCACCCCTCTGCCCCCACCCACAGTGCCGATGCGGAGGCCTGGTCACCGGGCTTCGCCTACGACCTCGACGTCGTCCTTTCACCCGCGCCTCCACCGACTCGTCTGCTCTCCTACGCCAACGTCGCAGCCAACCACCGCCAGGGCTAGCGCCGGAGCGCCCTTAGAGCCAGGCTCATCTCCTCCTCGGCTGAGGAGGGGGCGGTTCGCCGCTCTTAAGTGCCCTAGGAAGGCCGGTGGGGGTGGATCCATCGTTCCTGGCTCATAGCGGCAACCTTTGTGGCCGGAGCTCACTAGGGATGAGTGGGGTCCGCCCCACCGGCCGACCTTCATGGCTGGAGCAAGGGCTTCGGCTCTGATCCGCCATGAGAGGAAGGGGAAGAGGAAGAGGGAAAGGAGGCACAAGACTGTGGCTATATTCATTTGGAGGCTCAACGGCGGTGGCAGATGCAGCAGTAGCGGCGGTGGTGAGCGATCGGCAGCGGTAGGCGGCCAAGCGGCAGTGACAATTGAGGTTGGAGCGGTTAGTGTTTCAAAACCCTAACTGCTGGTCTTTATAGCCTGCGGGGGAGGTGCCCTCCTGGGCCACATCGGCGGCCCAGGCCTTGGTTGCGGCCGGCCTTCCCGCGCGCCCCGCCCCCCTGGCTGGTTGGCCGACAACGGTGGCTAGGCCGCGGGCCTCGCCCTGCCCTGCGGTTGGGCCACGCGCCCGCCCCTTTGGTCGGCTGGGCCGTCCGCCTCTATTGGGCTGTTTGCTGATCTAAGCCTCATTTGCCTTGTTTTTGTGTCTAGGAATTTTATTTCTTAGTTATTTTTCGTTTTAGCAGTAGTAAAATTAATTAGCCTATGCTTTAGCTATTTTAATTCCTGCAGAACATGACTTTATTTGTATTGTTTGATGTTGCTCTGGACCTGTTGTACCCTATCATTGTATATAATTTGTGGTTTGATTATATTATTATACAATGCAATACATATTTCTATTATATTTTGAAGTATGTGGTGCACCCAAACACCGTTTTGCACCACATACATATTACACTTGTGACTTTGATTATTAGATTGGAATATGTTGGTGCACCCAAACCCCCTGTTTTGCATAAACATATATGTTGCATTTGTAATTTTATAATAGAATTGGGTATGTTGGTGCACCAAAACCACCTTTTTGCACCACATACAAGTTAAATTTGCTAGTTGACTTAGTTGCAATTTAACAAAGTTATACATAGAATTAGAAAACTTTAATCTCTATAGGATTTAAATTGCAATATAATATCTTGATTATTTTGGTTAATTAATTCAAAGTAATGGAGTCTATGACATTGGCTGCATTTAATTCCTTGTGAATTATCCTGCCTAGAGACCGTGCCATAGCAGTGATCAAATCACCTATTACTGAGAGGTCTACATTCTGTTTCTCTGAAACTTGATGATTACCTGCAATGTGTTTTTACCCAAAATAATGATTTTGGATTGCTATTTTATCATATTATTTTTGCTATTACACAAGATGCTAGAGACTTAAGCATTGGCTGCATTTAATTCATTTGTGAATTATCCTGCCCAGAGACCGTGCTTAGGCTGCACTATATTTGCCTATCATAAAGATCTACTCTTTGTCTTTGACTTAGAGACTATATGTCTTATGTATATCAAAATTTATGATAATTTGTTGTATGGTCTACACATTTATGTGATTACCTACAACACTCTAGAACTATGATAAGATATAAACTTTAAAATATTACACCTAGTATTACAATATTACCATGTTGATTTTAATTTACCATACGATAAATTAATTAATCCATGGTTGTCCATGTAAGATCATGGCCACTAAGGAGTTCGAGGAACGTGTGTGAGATGGTAACAATTACCCTACCTGGGCTTCTGATATCAAGATAGCGTTTGTATGTCGTAGTCTTTTGGCTACAATTCAGGAACCCCAAACTGGGGTTGTCCCTCAAGAAAAGTATACCTATACTGCTTTAGCTTTGCTACGGTTTTATATTCATAAGGAGCTTAAATCTGAATACCTTATGATTAAAAATCCTCACGAATTATGGGTCGCTCTGAAAGAGCGATATGAACAGCAAATGGAACTTATTTGGCCTGAGGCCAATCATGAATGGAATCATTTATGTCTCTAAGATTTCAAATCTATGGAAGACTATAATCACATTGTTCATAGGATTTGTTCTAAGTTAAAGTTTTGCGAGAAAGAGCCAACAGACGCAGACAAGATAGAAAAAACACTCTCTACTATGCTTCCTTCTGATAGAGTATTGCAACAGCAATACAAGGCTCATAATTACTAGCTTTATTCCTAGCTTATTCATACATTGACTCAGACAGAAAAGCATGAACTTCTTCTAAAAAATCATCATAAGCGCCCTATTGGTTTGACGCCATTGCCTGAGGTTCACAATGTACAAAAAAAATACTAGGAATAAGAATAAGTTCCATGGATCAGATCCAAAGAACAAAACTGGTAAAGACAAAAACAACATTAGACAAAGGCCTAATTCAAACAAGAGGAAGGACAATGCGAAATCTAAAAATGACAATAAGTGTCATAGATGTGGAGATTTTTCGTATTTTGCCAAGAATTATCGTGCATCTAAGCATCTAGTTGCCTTGTACCAAAAGTCCTTAAAAGAGGCCAAGCCAGCAGGAGACACAAGATATGAAGCACATTTCAATCTTGCATCTAAGGCTGTTCAGAAAGAAGGTTGTTCCAATCAGGCCCCTAAAGAACAAGTGAGCAACAATTCTCTTAACATTCAAGAGAACCTTCCATCGACGGACAACATGCTCCTAGACTTCGGTTCTAGAGACATGTTTGGAGATTTGGAGTAATATCGGTCCAGCATTGATATCACATTAGCTAATTGTTGTAATAGTTTAAGTCATACAAACTTATAGTAGTTTAGGTTGTATTATTTAGTGTGTTTGTGAGTTGTACAAATTTATTTATATTGTTGTTAAGTTGTAGCAACTCATTGATATTGTAATATCATACTCTTGTACTTGATATTCAATATATTGTATGTATAATTCTGTGTAACGGAACCACCCACATTATAAGAGCACAAGTGCAAAAACAATCATCGAAGTGATCAAATTGTCATACTTGAACCCATATAACTCTGGTAGTCCAACGAAATCACGAGAAATTTTGAACCAACCAACATATAAATCAAGGTCGTACATGATTCAACATAACACATCATATGTTACAACATTTCACAAGTAGTTCACAAGTAGCTCACATACATCGGAGTGACATAAGTTATTACAAACCATGTTGGGAAGTAGCGAAAGCAAATATTTTGAACCATCACACACACACTTAGTTCAAATACAAGCCAGTTCCTTGGTCACAGCCAATAAAAGTATCTAGGTGAGATAACATAAGAGATCATGCCCATGATCTAGTCTTCGTCACTCGCCGGGTGGAGACAGTACTTGCAGTAACCCTGATAAAGCATGTCATCTACAACAAGAGGGAATAAACCCTGAGTACGAGAATATACTCAGCTAGACTTATCCATCATAAATCAGAAATAAAGTGACACCAAGGAGTATGCAAAGCTGATATATAAGTGGAGCTCCCTTAACAACATTTTGCATAAAAGCTTATGTACAGAAAAGTAACCTTTCCTTTCTTAGTAGCAAGTTATTAATATTAACCTGTCATTTAGATTAGCACCTGTACTAAAGCAATCATTTGATTAAGATACAAACATTAATAACCATATCAGGTGTAATAAGCCATCATCATCATCATCATCATAACCATCAAATTCATTTAGTGCTTCTATGTTGCCCCTGCTCTGTCAAGTTCTCATTATTCGGGAGAGATGGTGACTCGAATCGATTCCTACCTAGCTGGAGAATTATTCCTAACACAAATCCAGGCATACCCGTACCAAGGCAGCCGTAGTTGACCTTTGGTACAACTTAGGAACCAACTTTGCGTGCCCGATCAGTGCCGCACTCTTAAAGGCAACACTCTGCCAGGAAGTTTGGGACTTTAATCCACCCTTGGACTCATGGCAATGTCCCCCCGCACATGCTTACTATCTCCAGAGTGTGCACTTCCACTTATCGACTTTCGGCCTGAGTTGAGCTACTCAGCTTCACGGTCCAAATGACTTATTCGGCCAGCTAAATATTAGGCATGTGTTCAAAATAAGAGGACGTACAGCGAATTGATCCTTAATCAACACAGATGGAGATAGATCCACACTCAAGACCTCCTTGCCTTGTTGCTTCACTATCGATATCCCGTCTGGTCTTCATTCATATTATTAACACATAGTTATTTTCACGATAGCAAATATAGCCAACCGTGACCCAACAGATCCTATCTTGCAAGTGACAGAAAATCACCTGACTCTACCGGTCTAAGCATGGCTAAGTAAGTATTTGATCCTGAACCTAAATAGGATTCAAAGCATATTTACTGGACAAGGAGAAGGTATATATGTAACAAGTGTTTTTAACCAACTCCTATAACTTAATGCATCAAACATATAAGATACTTAAATTATATTTTGCAAACATATGAGGCTTAGAATGCTTCGGGACTTGCCTTTCAGGAAAGAGGAAGGCTGGTGGTCAGGGCACTCAGGCAGCTCCTCGTCGTTGACTCCTCCTTCTGGTGCCTGCACCTCCTACTCCTCCGCTGGTGGATGCTCCTCTAGATTCAGCCCCTCGAATTCCAACAGGGTCACTTCTTTCGGCACACCTATTGCATACATATGCACAAGATGAATATCATGTATGCACAAGAGATGAAGTGACACGATGAACACATGAACATGTATATGGCTAACAGGAAGATGATATAACAAGATTAACACTTGTTGACCGAGTAGGTGCAAAGCTCTATTCAAATCACTTTACTGAGTAAGTGCATATCTCTTCTCAAAACAAGAATACACACTAACCAAGCTCTAACTATCTAAGGTACCACCTTTCATCATCAGTTAGAGGTCTAGCACCTGCAGCTAACAACTTATTTTAATTAGCCTAAGTATCTAAAGCATCAAAAGCAAGCTTATATAAAGCAACCATCATTCAGGCAATTTCAGCAAATCTGGGCACATAGATAGCAGCTGAGTAAATAAATCATAACTGGAGTTCTACAGATCCAAATGACATGAAACAAGACATTCTAGAAAGCTTATCAAATTATATACATTTCATATTTAAGCATCTTAGCATGATTCCCAAGTTAACAGAATCAAACAAACACATTTCTCAAATCTAGTCCAGAAATTTTAGAGAGCAACAAGTTCTGGTGACCAACTTTGTACAGCCATAACTCATAAACCATTTGACCAAATGCCATGAAAATTTAACACAAGCTATATAAATAAGTTATCTACAACTTTTTTATAGACAAGATTCATAGCAAACATCATCTTCACCATGTAATTTGCTTAACTCTAAAATCTATCCAGAAAGTCACTATCAGTGAAAATTAGGGAAAATAATATTTCACTACATACAAGAATGGTACTTTGAGCACCACTAATGTTACCAACAGTTAACATACATCAAATGAACACTAGAAAACATAGTGACCCTCTCTAAATAAATTCTTTTTATGCCTTTATTATTTTATTTAGATAATTAGGTGAAATAATAAACATATAGCAAAAGTGTACAGTAAATTCTACAAAAATTATAGTATCTTATACATGTTCCCAATAGGTTACTATACAAATTTCATAGCATTTGAATATGTATAACAAAAATGACAAGCCAGCAGGCTTGTAATGGCATAAATAAGAAACCCTATTGAAAAGTGTCAAACAATAGATTTCATATTTTTCTTAGCTTCATCATAACACAATAACACTATACAATAAATTTCATGCTCATTGGTTACATATTTTTACCATGAAAAATAGCACAAGAAGCTAGTATTTATTCAAAGAAAATTAATAACTCAAACATACAACACCAAAAAATCATGAGATTTTTACTACAGTACTCATAAATCATGACTAATTTTCGATAAAATTTTCACCTCAAATGGAGCACTACAACTAGGGTTAAGAATTTTCCAATGAAAAACCCTAAATAAAAGAGATAATTAAAAACAGTGAAAACTTTTCACTTGACACTATCCTATTATCACACTAGCGGATAGATCTACTCACAAGAATTCTAAAATATCCTCGTTTGTATTTTTATGATTTTTTATGAATTGATATGATTTTCCAAAGTTCAAACACATTTTCTTGAAAAGGATAAATAGAGAACTAAACCTAGACTCATTGACATGGAGGACCCGTGGTCTGTAGACCCCACCAGTCAGTGGCCCAGACTCAGGGGCGGTCGTTGACCGACCGAGAACCCGCCGACGGCGAGCGTTCCGGTGAAGCTGACCCCACCTATGCATTCCTCTCATCAAATTGCACCCAAGGGTACCTAAGGTTACAACTCTACTGAGCTCCATCTATGGTGGCGGCGCGCATGGTGGCTCGACGGTGAGCTCACCGTAGCTGACCATGGTGGTGTGGCTAAAGCCTCGGCCTAGCTTCTACCTACTACGGTGAACACAGTGCGCCTCCAAGAAGTAGCCGAGGTAGTCGAAGATGACATGGTCACGGTGAGCCCAAGCTCGCTTCCATGGTGCTCACGGTGGCAGATGGCCAATAGACCCTCATCGAGGTACGATTAACGCAGTGGCTTGGTCGAGGCGGTAGAGGAGAGGATGGTGAAGCTATAGGCATGATTTAAAGAGAAATGGTGGTGCAGTGGTGGTGTGCGAGGCTGGCAGAGCTCGGCACCGGCGTTGCCACGTCGTTCTCTCCACGGCGAGAGTGAGAGAAGGAGGACAGAGAGCGAGAGAGAGTGTGAAGGCATCGGGAGGGTAGCGTGGCCTTCAGGCCGTCACTCGGCCGCTGTGGTGGGACCCCTGTCGGCGTATGGCCAGCACTTGGCACCCGCGGCCTGTGCGTGGTTGGCCACTAGCCGTGGCCGTTTGAACCGGCATGGACTAATTCAGTCCCAGTGAAGCCGACTGAAACTCGATTCTTGGCGTCCTATAACTCCCAAACTAGCTCGAGTTGGCAAAAACCATAGTAACAAAAATTATAGAGCTACGTGAGGTCTACAAGTTTGATTATACACACATGGACTAATTCTGTCTACAATTCAAACTACAGTGCTCAGAACATCGGTACATGGAAACTGGAACAACTCCAACACTTAGCCAAAATGGCTAAGTCCAAAACAGCCTCCAAAACTGACTTGTGGGCCCTTTTTGAACATGTTCTGCTCACTTTCAGCTCAAGGTCATTAAACAACTTTTATTCCTTATAAAATGTTCTACAACTTTGCTTAAGGGTGCACAGACATGCAAACACTTTAAGCTAGACTTTTTAATTGGTCAACCATAGTCACTCTAGAAGGGCTCCTAGTCAAACTAAACCCTAGTTTCTTAATTATGCAAAGTGATTAACATGAACAATGTTCCATTTTGTACCCTAAGCATAGTTAAGGTGTTTTAGTGACCAAACTTAACTCACTTGCATTGACAAGCCTGACCTCTAAGCATACACACATTGTAACATAGAATAACAAAGATATGTTGCATATGTTTCAAGGCAATGCTTCATATGTTTTACTTGTATGTTTCATAGCAATAGTTACATATGTTTCAGTTGCATGCCTTCACATGTGTTCAGTGGTGTGTTTCACATGTTGCACATGTATGTTTCATATGTAAATGCTCAAATATGACTGAATGATGCTTATGCTCTTGCAATGCAAGTGCAATTATGCAAGCCTAACACCTGGGGTGTTACATTCTATATGTTACATTTGAGTATTTATTTCCATTTGTTTTACATATAGATGTCTATTGACCTCAATCCAAAGGAGGAAGAATTATGCCTTGTGGACTTATGCACCACAAACTCTGTACTTAGGGAGATGAAATATTTCTAGACTCTTAAGAGAAGAGATGGAAATATTATGACCATCGCTGGTCGAGAGGCATTAATAGTTGGTTCTGGACATGCCACTATTACTCTCCCTATGGATACACAAATTATGATGGAGGATGTCTTGTTGTATCCTGACTCGACTCATGCCCTTCTAAGTTTTAGAGACGTCCGAAGAATGGTTTCCATGTGGAAACACATATGGATAATAATGAGGAATTTCTTCTCTTTACCAAACTTACTGGATATGGCAAACAAATCTATGAAAGGATTTCTACACTCCAAACTGGATTGTACTTTACATACATAAAGCCCATAGAACATGTTGCTTATAAGATAATTTTCCAAGATGTCGATACATTCCGAAACTGGCATGATCGACTTGGGCACCCTGGAATAGGGATGATAAAGAAAATTATCGGCAATTCCATTGGTCATGATATGGAAAACACAAGATTTTTGCTGCACTGCTTGTGCAACTAGGAAACTAATTTTAAGACCATCATATCTTAAATTTGAGTTGAACCACTTAAATTCCTTGAAAGAATTCAAGGAGATATGTGTGGTCCGATCCAACCATTATCTAGGCCGTTCAGGTACTTAATGGTTTTGATAGACGTATCTACTAGATGGTCTCATGTGTCTCTTTTATCGACACGCAACCATGCTTTTGCCAAAATAATGGTCCAACTTATTATGTTAAAGGCACATTATCCTGAACATCAGATTCAATCTATCCGAATGGACAATGCTGCTGAATTCTCATCTTGTGCTTTTAATGATTATTGCATGGCATTGGGAATTCAGGTTCAACATTCCGTTCCATATGTACATACTCAAAATGGTTTGGCTGAATCGTTGATTAAAAGAATCAAACTCATTGCAAGACCTTTGTTAATGAATTACAAATTACCTACGTCGTGTTGGGGTCAAGCAGTTTTGCACGCTGCTGACCTGATCCAACTACGACCAACTGCATATCACGAAACATCCCCTTTGCAATTAGTACGTGAGAATTCTCCGAGTATTTCCCATTTATGAAAGTTTGGGTGTGCTGTATACGTACCCATCTCACCACCTCAGCAGACATCGATGGGTCCTCATAAGAAACTAGGGATCTACGTGGGTTATTTATCTCCGTCAATTATTAAGTACTTAGAACCTCTGACAAGGGATCTATTTACAACCTAGTTTTGTCGATGAAACATGGTCGGCAGTCTACCAAGGGGTATGTCCAAGGTAGTGATTTGTCGGTAGACAGGTGCGCAAGACACGAGCCGGATGGTAACAGGACACAAGACAAAAGATTTATACATGTTCAGACCATCAGCATGACATAAAACCCTACATCCTGTGCTCTGTTAGTTTGTATTGATTGAGGATCAGATAGATTGTGTCCTCTAGGGGACCCCCGCCTCTCCTTATATACTCTGGAGGAGGAGGGTTACAAGTAAAGTATTCTATCAGGTACTATTACAATATCTAGTACAACCTGTAATCTTGTGATGTTCGCCTTGATCTTACGGGTTGAGCCACCTCAGATGGTGCTGCCCATGTACCATCTTGTGGTACCGGGGGTTTATACCCCCACAGGTTCGCTAACTGTATTTTTAATGAGGATCATTTCCCAGCATTAGGGGAGAATTATACCAAAAGGAATGCTAGGAAATTGATTGGAATGCAGAAGGGATTTCATTTTCTGATCCACATACTATAGAAACTGAACTATAAGTTCAAAGAATTATTGATTTGTAAAATATTGCAAACAATCTGCCAGACACTTTCTCTGATTATAAAGGTGTTATAAAGTATCTCCATCCTGCAAGGAATATCTAACACCTCAGGTGTTTGGCTTCCTTAAGTGCATTGCATTTCATGAGCATTAACATTAATCATCTCATTCATGAGTGGGAGCATCATTCATTTCATGCATGAGCTTATAATATGTGAAACATGCTTTGGAAACATTGCCACATATGTTATATTTCATGTGAAGTAAGAAGTGAGTAGTGTGCAACACACAAGTACCTTATGTGCAATTTCATTTGGAAACATGCTAACCACTTTAGTGTAACATAATTAGCAAGTGTTATGCAACACACTCATGCAACATGTGCAACATGAGCTTGCAACATTTGGGTGGGATATTGATTTGCTTGTTTCAAAGTGTGTGACACTAGGAATTTCATGTAACCAATGTATAGAGTGGCTAATTAGGTCTCATAACACCTTAATTATATTTAGGGAAAGTAGTGGAGCAATGTTCATGTTGATCAAAATTCCCAAATTGCCCTTCCAAATGTTGTTGACTAAGTGTGAACCCCTAGAGTGATCTGGTTTGACCAATTAAAAAGTCTAGCTTAGAGACCTTGCATGGAGGAGCACCCTTAAGCAAAGTTGTAGGGAATTTTATGGGGAACAAAAGTCTCAATGTGACCATCTCATGAAACTAGCCAGAACATGATCAAAAATGGCCCACAAGTCAGCTAGAGGGGCTGTCTCAACACTTAGAATTTTTCTAAGTCTCAAAAGTGTCCCTCCAGTTTTACAGTGACCTACTTTGGAAGCTTGTAGTTTGCAAACTAGACCAAACCAGCTCCAACTCATGTTGACACTTTTGTAGTACTCACTTAGCTCTACAACATTGTCAACATCACCATCACCTAGTTCTAAATGGTTTAGGAGATATGGTGTCTTGAAAATAGGGTTTCAGTCGGTTTCACTAACTGAAAACACGTTTCAGTTTCAAAGGGCACCACTTTGGGGCTCTGTAGTTTCAAATCTAGGCCAAACCAGTCCAAACTCCAATTGACAAAGTTGTAGTCCTCATGTAGCTCTACAATTTTGGTATTATCATCTTCTGCTAACTCGAGCTGGTTTAGGAGATAATCATCGACAAACTTTCACCGTCAGTCACCATTTCGGCCTCGTCGATTTAGTCGACCGTTCTTCAGTCGGTGGCCGACCGATGGCAGGGCAACGCCGACGCGTGGCCGCGCGGTGGCAGCCGTACGCTGGCCACGGTCCCACCCATCAGGTCACCAAGCCTTCAAGGCCGTCACGACGACGGTCTCTGCCTCACTCGCGCCACACCTCCCTCTCCCTTCCGTTCTCCCCTCCACCGGGCGGAACAACCGAGCGCAGCTCCCGCCTCCACTCTGGCGAGCTTGTGCGCGTGCACCACCGCACCACTGTCCACAAAAACTCACACACCGCTCTGCCTTGAAGCCCCCTCCATCTTCCACCTCGCAGCTGGGTCAATTGTGGGGAGGTAAGGCGGCATTGCCGTGTCCGCCACCGTCCGCCTCAGACATTCCTCGCCAGAGCGCTCCCATAGCGTGGCCGTGCTCCTCTGGTGCTCTACTGTCTTCATTCTTGGGTGCGTTGGGTCCATCTGGAGTCACTGATGCTCACGGGACCGGTCATTTGGGATGAGCCGCC
Source organism: Saccharum hybrid cultivar R570 (assembly GCA_038087645.1). Lineage (NCBI taxonomy): Eukaryota > Viridiplantae > Streptophyta > Magnoliopsida > Poales > Poaceae > Saccharum > Saccharum hybrid cultivar. The sequence continues at coordinate 3,003,330 of JAQSUU010000810.1, forward strand.
GTATAGCTCACCGGCGTCGGCAAGCCGCGACCGTGGACCGCCATGCCCGAAGACGAGCGCCTCCCCATGGTTCCGCCGCCCCGTTCTTGCCACCAATCGACTTAGCTCGATGACGTGGTCGCGCTCGTCCGCTCAGTTTCGCCGGTCGGCTCACCGCCGGTGATCTCCGGCAACCGCAGCTCCTCCCCTCCGCTCTTCTCTCTCTGGCCTGTGGGCCCGCGCTGTCAGCGCCACGCGCGCGCGGGCGGGAGTCCGAGACGGGCCACGCGCGTCGTGGGCCGCGTCTGTTCCCGGGCCGGCCCAGCAACAGTAGCGAGTTAGGGTTCGGTTTTGTTTTTCTTTTCATATTTGTCATAGTTTTTAGTTGATGTTTGGAAAATGTAGATCTAGGGTTTTACTTGCCCAAAAATTATGAGATAAATTTTGTTAGGATCTACATGATGTGTAGTATTTTAGAAAAATATAAATTGGATATGTGATGCTTAGTTTCTGGGAGATTTAAATAGGTCTTTGAAATGTGTTTTAAAATGAAGGCAAATTTGTTAAATGCATAACTTGAGTTTTATTATTCTAAAAATTATGAAATTTGGTGGGTAGGCTAATTTATACCTATGTTAGCTCTGGTAAAAATTTGGGCAGTAGTGCTTAAGTACTTTTCAAGTTATAATGCTATCTTGTTATTTTAGGAAATACTGAAATGAATTTTTGTAATTTTTCTACATGTGAATTGTTCTTATAAATTTTTGGAGAATGTTCTGGTACCCTAAGGTATCTAAGAAAAATATGAAATCTGTTGTTTGATACTTTTCAATGTGATTTGTTAATTATACAAAAATCAGCCTTTTGGGCTTGTGAATTTTGTTTAAGGAGTTTCTATAAATAATTTTAGTTCAAATTTTTACAGTGGTCTCTTTTTGGTTCATAGAGTCTCCTGTAATTGTTGTAAAATTTTAGGAGAAGTTTACATATATGTTTAAAATCCCACTTAATTAATTAAGTAAATTAAGAAATGAGTACAAATAAATATTCTAGGTGGGCACACCTTACTTTCTGGTGTTTTTGTGACCTATGTGAACTTGTGGTAACATTAGTTTGGTCTTAAGGGATGTTTGCCACATAAATAAATATTTAATCTTTGCAATTCTAGGTTTTCTGGACAGCTGGTAGTATTTCTAGGTTTGACCTTTGATAAAGGTGGTTGCTGGAAAACTTGTAAATACCAAAGTTGTAGTAAGCTTGATAAACTAGCTTGTATCAAAATTTGGGAGCATTTGGCTTAGTAGTTTGAGAGTTATTGCTGTTTAAACTGACAGTCCAGAATTTGCTACTCTCTGTTTAGAGAGGATAGATTCTGGAACTTATGAAATTCGACATGAAAAACTTAGGAATTTAGGGTTGAGATCTGAAAATGAATTGAAGTGCATTTCTTAAGCTTTCCAGATTGGCTTAGATCATATCTTTTGGAGTTAGGAATCTTCAGTTATGTTAGAATCTTTGAGCTGCTGTCCAGAATGTCTTACTGTGGTATTTTGGTGTTGGATGTGGTAACCTAAGTAATGCTACTCTTGTAATTGTTAGGTGCTAGGGCCTTAACCGAAGAAGAACAGCTATATCTTAGGTTGGGTAGATTAGGTAAGTACTTCTCCACCGGAGAAGAGATTTGCACGTATTGATGAAGTGACTTGAATAGAGTACTTTTATTGCTGAAATGTATTTTATTTCGAGCATGTTGCACCCATTATGCATCCATGATATTTATTGTGCACTCATGCAATAGGTGTTCCGGAGGGGGTAACGCTCCTCGAATTCGAGCAAGTGATTCCGGAGGAAGTCCAGGAGCAGCCGGGAGAACCCGACGAAGCAGCCATCGAAGGGCACGCCGTTGACGACCTACCCGAGTGTCCCGACCATCGGTCCTCGACCTTTCTAAAAGGCAAGCCCCGGTGCATGCTGAACCCATCATGTTATAAATCTATCTTGAGTACTTTTAATTGTTTAATGCATTAAGTTGTAGGAGTTGTATGAAAACAATTGTTGCATTATACCTATCCTTGCCCATATATCGTACTTAAATCCTAATTTAGGTTTAGGCACGTATTAATGCTTAGCCCTGCTTAGTCTGGTAGAAGTGCTAAGATAGATGACAGGTTAATGCTAAAAATAACTACTAGTACAGGTTAAAAGAGTTTAAATTACTTATGCTTTTCCGCAAAAGGTAATGTCAGCCATCTCCACTTATGAAAGCCTTGCATGATCCTTGGTGTCTCTTATTTTACGTTTCGACGGGTAAGTCTAGCTGAGTACATTCCAGTACTCAGGGTTTATTCCCTCCTATTGCAGATGACATGCTCTATCAAGGCTTCTGCAAAACTTGTCTCCACCCTGCAGGTGATGAAGACTAGATCACTAGGGCGTGATCATCTTTTATGTGCTTTCCTGATGCTTTTGCGGGTTGTTGATCAACAAGACTGGCAGTAGTTAAACAACTGGTGTGTGTATGCTTCCGCTACTTTTATAAACTTGGTTTGTAATAATTGCGACTCCGTGTGTGTAAACTTATTTCGGAACTACTTGTGAAATGTAACATATGATGTTGTATGTTGAATGATGCGATCTTGGTTGTAAGCAAGTTGGTTTGAAATCCTTCGTGGTTTCGATTGACTACCGGGATTATATGGGCTCAAGTTCGAAAATTTGAGCGCTTCAGTGCTTGTTTTTGTACTTATGCTCTTATAATTTGGTTGGTTCTGTTACAGAATATGCCTAAAAGAGTGGAGGTACCTAATAAAACCACTCACCCCTAAATTGGCAAAAAGAAGGGGAGAAGCACTTCCAAGAAGCAAGATGTGATTGCTGGCAAGCAAAAGAAGACTGAAAATGCAACTCAACCTTTGGTTGATAGACACCTAGTAGACATACAATGTCCTGTGGATAGAAGTGATCCACAATCTAGCCCAGTTATGCGCATAAACACTGAGACTGAAACATCGAAAGACCCTTAGATCCATCGTTTCAGGAAGTCATGATGAATCTTTAAGGGTAGACAAAATTGCTATAAATTTTGCAGAGACTGGAGAGTCTTATAATCGTAAGTCCATAATAGTCGACATATATTTCTCTGGACAAATTGCAAATATCCTTCAAACCGATTCAGATCCTAAGTCTATGATGGAGTGCAAGAAGCGCTCGGACTAGGATAAGTGGAAGGAAGCAATTGAAACAGAGATTGCCTCGCTTAATAAAAGGAAGGTGTTTTCGGCATAATGCCAACACCCCCTGGTATCTTCCTAGTGGGATACAAATGGGTATTCGTCCGTAAAAGGATTGCAAACAACGAAGTGGTGAGATATAAAGCAAGCTAGTGGCACAAGGTTTTATGCAAAGACCTAGTGTTGATTTCAACGAAACTTGCTCTCCAGTAATGAGTGGAATAACGTTCCGATACTTAATATCTCTGGCAGTACAAAATCGTCTGTCTATGCAGTTGATGGACGTAGTGACCGCAAACTTATATGAGTCATTGGATTCTGAGATATACATGAAAGTTTCGGATAGAATTAGTATACCGAATTCCAAGGCAAATCGCAACGTGTATTGCATCAAGTTGTAGAAGTCATTATATGGAGTCGGATCGAATGTGGTACAATCGGTTAAGTGAATTCCTTAAGTTAAAGGGATATACAAATAATGATGACTGCCCGTATGTCTTCATTAAAAAATCATCAACATGATTTTGTATCATATCAGTGTACGTTGATGATCTTAATATCATTGGCAACAAACCCGATATTAATGAAGCACGCCATCATTTAAAGACGGAGTTTGAGATAAAAGATTTGGGCCAAACCAAATTCTGCTTGGGTTTACAACTTGAGCACTTTCATTCCGGTATATTTATATACCAAGCTGCCTATGTCCAAAAGGTATTGAGGAAATTCAATATGGACAAGTCATATCCAACAAAAACTTCGATGGTAGTGAGATCCATAGACATTGAGAAGGATCCCTTTTAGACCACCGGATGAAGAAGAAGAGATATTGGGACCAAATATCCCATATCTTAGTGCTGTTGGAGCACTAATGTATCTTGCTAATAGCACCCGGCCGGATATTGCATTCGCAGTAAATTTGCTAGTAAGACATAGTGCTAAACCTACAAACGTCATTGGGTAGTAGTTAAAACCGTTTTGAGATACCTCAATGGCACTAGAGATTTTGGATTATTCTATAGGAGAAATCAAGATCCAATTTTGTTAGGATATACATATGCTGGTTACTTATCAGATCCCCACAATAATAGATCACAAACAAGCTTTGTATTTTGCAAGGTGAAACAACAATATCTTGGAAGTCTTCAAAGCAGACATTGGTATCTACTTCCACAAATTATTCTGAAATAATCGCTTTATATGAAGCATCACGCGAATGCGTATGGTTTCGCAGAATGATGAACCACATAATACAATCATGTGGTATTGGTGCACTTGAGACACCTACAATTATCTTTGAGGATAATTCGGCATGTGTACACAAATGGAATCATGTTATATTAAGAGTAATATGACTAAACATATTATTCCCAAGTTGTTCTACCCCCATGAGCTCCAAAAGAATGGAGAAATTAAAATCTTGCAAACTAAGTCATGAGATAATCTAGTAGATTCATTTATAAAATCTCTACCATACTCCGCATTCCGTAAATGTGTTGAGGACATTGGTATGAGAAAACTTACAGATTTGCAAGAATCGGGGGGAGAATCTCTCTAAATATAACCTGCTCCTACTACACATTATACTCTTTTTCCTTTATATGAGTTTTACTCTTCTGGAGTTTTCTCACATAAAGTTTTTAATGAGGTAATGCTAACACATGGTAAATGTCATATTATCTATTTTTCTTCATAGAGGTTTTTCAAAGATAATATTATAACATATTGATCCTTGATCAAATTATTTTAGACTGTGTCTTTAGGGACACCTAAAGGGTCTATTAACATTGGGAGTTACATATATATCATGGTGTTTCTCCTTATTTGTCCCGCTGGGTTTTAAGGAGTTTTGCCTGATATATCGGTACACTTTGGTTTTTCCCATAGGGTTTTCCAAAGCTTCAAGATGACGACTGATGAACAAACAACGATGCCTATGAGAGATCAATTGATCAAGGGGGAGTGTTAAGATTAATTAGGATTAATTATTAGTAATCAATTATTGTTAATCACATCTTGTACAGTAGGCATTAGACAGACACCTTTTGGGTCATCCGACACCCCTTGGCCACCGGGCAACTGTCCATTGGCTTGTGTATAAACCTTTACTGTTTATTAGAGAATACAGATCAGTCTTTCATCCGACAACTTTTTCATCCAATATATTTGTTGTTTTTGTCTTTTTTCCATTGGTCATGCATCCGTTTAGGTTAATTCATGTACGTTAGTTTTTATTTCCTTTTTTGTTTTGTTTTTCTTCCCTTTTTTAATTGGTCATGGCATCCTCTTCTGTTCCTATTTTCATGTACGTTTGTTTTTTTTATTTTTTTGTTTATTTATTATCTTCCTTTTTTCCGTACGTCCGCATAGGATATTTTTTTTCTTTTCATCCGTTAGCAACTTCAAAGTTCTTATCTTCTTTCCCTGTATTTCTTGTGTATTATCTATTTCTTTATACTTACATGAAACAGAGCATCCACGCTGCATGCATCTGCGCCGGCACCCTCGTGCTTACCCTGGCACACCACGTTGTCATGACCTATCGAGAAGACCCGACATCTCTGCATCCCTGACACGGCGGCTGTGTTGACGACTACATCGTGGCCGGGATTCACCAGCACGCCCCGGCCACGATGCCTGCTTCCTAGTTGTCTGCATCCTCGACATGGCCGTGCCGACGACGACTATCAAGCGCATGGAGACGTCAAGACAGGAGTGACACGCATCATAGGGCTCCACCAATCTATAGTACGAATGCTGCCATAGACGTTTGTCTCTGGTCTATGCACGACGAGGTCCTGTTGTTGTGCCGAGGGACCATGCTCATTTGTACATGAGCCGAGAAGCAAGGTGGACGACGCGTGTCGTGGACTCTCGTCGGCCACCCTCATCGGCAATGGCGTTTGCTGCATTGTCTAGAGTCAGGCACAGTTATCGGCATGAGATGACAAGACTACGTGACGTTGGACCTGGTGACGTCGAGACGACTACGGATGCCATCTGCAATCTACACAAACGACGTCGCCCCACTAAGAAGGTGAGCCTCGACACCATCGACAATAGCTCGACGCCTACGACAACCATCACTGCATAGGGTGATGTCAGGACAACCATGGACGCCATCGTCAATGGCTCCTACGCCTACGCCAACGATGTCACCGCATCAAGGAGGCAAGCCCGGACACCATCCATAATGGCTCCACATCTACATCGACAACACAATCACACCGAAAAGTCGAGTCCGAACGTCATTGTGGACGGCTCTGCCTCTACACCAATGACACACGCCATTTGGGACTGCACGTCATGTGGTCATCATAAAATAAATTGTCGTTTTTAAAGATTATAGAAAGGATAAAACATAAATAGATATGTAACATCCCGCCCTTGCTTTCTACTAACATTTGATAGCTTTTTTTTTCTCCCGTTGCAACGTACGAGCATTTTTGCTAGTAAGGCTTAAATATTAATATCCTCTTGAGATTAGCATTTCTAACCCATCCTAGATCTCACTTCAATTTATATCATTGGTCTTAAGCGACATGGTGCAAGTTTGAAATGACTATTTATGCCGTCGTAGTAATTAAGAATGCAATATTCAACCTAAAATCCTTATTTTTGAAAAGTACTAAATGAGAGTTAATAAAAGATACAATATAAGGACACGAGTTTCAACTTAATTTGTTGCAATCATTAAGATTAAAATTTAAAAGTCAAAATTTATATTCATGATGTCACAAGATATAGGCTGCAATAAGTGCCACAAGTTTAAGCTGAAGTTTCAATTAAATGCATATTGAAGACACATAGATATGCCTTATAAATAAAAAACTATGAATACAGATGAAAAAATTATGTAGATCTATAATTTATAAGTTTACCATAAGTAGATAGAGACTATAAAGTATATATATCATTATTATTACGCCTATTAAATTTGAAATAAACAAAGATAAAAGACATAAAAATGTAAAATCCTATATAAACAAAGATATTATATTTGCTAGGTTCAAGTACGTAATAATGCTTATGTCTTTTAAGATTCTAGGCTATGTGAGAGCACGGGTTGATGGACTAGTATAGACAAAGTTTGACAATTTCTTTAGCTTCAAAAAATGATATGATTTACAATATAATACATGTGATTTTAAGTTGTTGCTAGAATTATCATTGTGAAACCCTAAAACCCGTTTATGCTTTCTAGTGGATAAGAGAAAAATTTATACTCCCTCCGTCCTATAAGGAGTGCCAGTTAGATACAGTACAAAATCATATTATCTTTAGTTTGACCAAATTTTATAAGATATACTAACATTTATGATATCAATAAATAAGTATCATTATATCCACCATCGAATATGTTTTCATTATATTTATTTTAAGCCATCACTATTGATATTATTTTCTATAAATTAAATTAAATTTGAAATAATTTGACTTTGATCTGATCTAAAATTGCACTATTTTTTCTTTGGACGAAGGGAGTCCTATTCTCTTATCCTCTCATGGCTTTTCCACGCCTAACTAGGACTAGGATGTATTTCATCCTTGTGACGAGGGCACGCGTCATGAATAATTATGACCGTGGAGTGGAGTGAGTGACTCTTGTGTGATCCACGGCGAAATGCAAATCATGCAAGAAAGCGCAGATAAGAATCCTGTTCAGCGGATAAGGCCGCTGTACTGCGGATCCAAGGCGACGAAATGACGATAAGTTCACCTGCTCGCCTGGTTCCATTGCCCGACGATATCATCTCATCAGCGGCCAACAATCACACCACGACGGCGACGTGCCGAGGAGGCGGCGACGGCGACGGCGACGGCGACCAATAAGCCAGTCCACCTCTGGCCCGCGCGTGCGGCACACAAACGTGCGGTGCCGCGTCCGCCATGTCGCCTCTGTAGCTAGCTGCCGGCGCCGCGGAGGAATCTCAAGATCGCGGCAGCCATGTCCACATAAAACCCACGGCGAAATAAAACAGGCCGGCGCGAGCTCCTACGATCGAGTACGTCTGTGCACGGCCAATAGCCTTATAGGCAGGCGCGCGGCGCCCGGGGCCGTGCGCGTCCGGGGACTGGAGGCATCGGGATCAGCCGCGACCGGCCGCCGGCGTGGCCGCCCACAAGCCGGCCGTCGCAAGAGGACATCGCCCGCCTTTTCGGTGTCTCTTAGAAGAACCCTTCAGCTAGCTGGCTAGGCTTGTTGGCTCTTGAGAGGCCTCTAGGTTTCAGAGAGAATGTGCGTCCTGTCCTGTCAGGCGATCATGTTCAGACATTCCGTCAGATATTTCTGGCGAGGTTCCTGTGCTTTTATTTCGTCTTTCCAGCGCCGCCGGTTTAATTTAATCGTCTGGATGTCCGTGATCGATCTTCTTCTCATCTCATTCCGGTAGCAAACGAGTGGAGTAAATTGATCGGAGCGGCAGCAAGATGCATATATACATGCCTAGCGTAGAGCACTGTCAGCATCGCTCATGCATACTCTGGACCTGTTTTCGTCTTTTCGAACCTTAGCAAATCGTCACACCATATGCTGGAGCATACATCGTTTCTTGTATTCCAACCATGGCATGCAGCATCTAGCTAAGGGCAGTGGATTAGAAGACTTAAAAGTTGTTTGTAGAGAAAACAAGATAGTCCGGGTTTCAAATACCAGCTAGGCCGCATTTGTCAAAGTTGTCAAAATGCATAATGAATTTCACCATTGCGTGTCTCTTGTTGAGTTAATCAAAAAGCTAGGGTCGGTCTAACACTGTCGGCTAAATCAGTGTCGGTTGTTTTGACCCTGACAGTGATATATCACTATATATATATATATATATATATATATATATATATATATATATATATATATATATATATATATATATATATATATATATATATATATATATATATATATATATATATATATATATATATATACGCGCGCGCCCGGGCGCATGGGTATGGTCTGCCTCTTTGGCTGTAGACATGCCCATAAGATCATTGCACTAAAAAAATCTAACTCAAGCATAAGCATAAAATTAACCAAAAATTGAAGAACCATTAAGACGTACGGAATTGACTCGACTCAACATCACTACTAGCATTTGCTTTTATTAGAGTAAAGTGCACCGACGGTCCTCAAACTTGTTCAACTGTGTCATCCCAGTCCCTAAAGTCGCAAATCGACCGTTCAAATCCTCAACTTATTCATTTGTGTCATCCCGGTCCCGAAACTTTTAAATCGCTCATTTAGGTCCTTTTGTTAGACTCTTGGTAACTTGTACTTTAAGTTAGAATAAAAGAAATCACAATGTATTTTCTATTTTTAACTCTATAGTTCAATAACTAAATAGGCACATGCATTTTTAGGATTTATAAAAATATACATGACTATTTAGTCATTTAATTACAAAGTTAAAACTAGAAAGTACATGGTGATTTATTTTATTCTAATTTAAAGTACATGTTACCAGGAGTGTAATAAAATTAGATTTATAATTTTTGGAAAGTTCTATAAATATATATTGAATTTACAAGTTTACAATATTTACACCATTTAGGGACCGAGATGACACAACTGAACAAGTTTGAGAAGCTAAACAGGTGATTTGCATGTTTAGGGACTTAGATGATACGGTCGAACAAGTTTGAGGATCTAAACGAGCAATTTGCGGGTTTACGGTCCAAGGATGACACAGAATAACAAGTTTGAGGACTTAAGCGGTCAATTTGCAAGTTTAGGGACTCAGATGACATAACCGAACAAGTTCGAAAACCGCTAGTGGACTTTGCTCCTTTTATTATACCAGCGGACATAAATCACTAAGGTTCAAGGACCGTACGGTTGCAAGGGCATCCGAGATATAGTACCACTCTTGCGTGGAGCCGTGGAGGTGAGTGAGTTGGGTCCTCCACACCTTTGGTCCTAGGCCTCCGACAAGCTGCTTCAAGTTATCATTTTCCTCTCGGGTGTCCCTTATCTACGCGCCCAATGAGACCTACGGTTTTCCTAGGGTTTTGGCGACTCCTCGGCCACTAGTCGGAGGAGGATATTGACCGGATCCCCGACGTCTCTTCCTGCTCGACCGCTCGGGCTAATTCGGGGTTGCATGGCTCAGCTGCCCAGCCTTGGCTAGAGAGCGAAGGAATGGTGGGAGTGGTGGAATCGGCTGAACGGAAGGGCGGTGGCCTTGGCTAGAGAGCGGAGGAATGGCAAGAGTGGTGGAATCTGCTGTTGGAGAGATGTGACGGTCCGGGAAATATGGTCAATCCTTGTCTCAAGCATCGCAATGGTCGTCCTTGGGCGCTTCTCTTCTCGTTACAATGGTGGAGCAAGTCTTTTGGGTGTCTCCCTTGGCGGAATAAATTTGACTTGACCTTGTGCAGCTCGTATTCCATCAAGAGACACTTGGGGAGTGGCAGTTGTGTACTTTACACAGGTGACCTCTCCAAGCTTGTTAGTATTGACACCAACTAGCATCTCATTGGACCTTAGAGGTAAGAGCTTGACGTCCTTCAGTACGGCAATATTCACTTCCTTCGGCGCATCCTTCAGGAGTAGACAATCTTGAGGTGGAGGAAGTGTCAGTTGATGAACTTGAGCATAGTAGGCTTGCTCATAGTTTCTACTCGGTGGCACCGTAGCTACTTGCTTCGGAGGCATGACAGTGAGAGGTAAAGGATCTTCTACTGGGACTATGGCTAGAGAGTCTTCCCTAGGAGGAAGTTTGTTGAGGTCAACTCTGAAAGGGATGATCTCTTTTCCGGCCATTGGATCTAGAGAAGAGGAGAACTTTGCTATGGGAGAGAGGACGCTTGGATGGAATGAGGAAGGAGGTAGGCAGGGGTTTGTTTATATAGAGGGTTCATCTTGCAGTAGGGGTCAAAATCTTATCTGAAATATACGTGATCTTATCGTGGAAGAGTGTAGAAGGGGCGAGAGAACCGATGGAGGACGAGGGGCTCCGACAGGGGACCGCCCGGCATAGGGGTAGGGCCGACTGGTGTTAGTATTTATTAACGCAAATAGAATATGAAGGATTCCGCAAGCGCACAGAATACCATTGTAATATTTTATCGGGAGTATTCTAGGTATCGTTATTTATATTTTACCATAGGAAAACAATGGAGTAAAGATTTATTGAGTAATGACAAAGGAGTAACCATTAACATACCAACATAGTGTAACACCCTAAAATTTGCTCTTTTCAAAATAGATGCAAAGTAATTTAATTTTGTATTCTAGTGCTCATGAAAACATAGAAAAATAATATTTTTCACTAAAATAAAATTTATCATAGGGTTTAGCAACATTGTGTGTATACATGCCGGTGCATATGATTTGATGTGATGTTTGCTTATTATTTCTTTGTGTGTTGAGAGTGAATAAAATCTTTAAAATGCATTTAGTAGGACGATCTTCCTTCTCTAGCAAGCCTTTATCGTTTTCTGCAATCAAATTCCTTGTTTCTCAGCTCAAGTTTTCATTTGGAGCCTCTCAAAATATTTTCTTTGTAACCCAAATCACTCCTTTTAATTCCTCGTCCGTCAATCAACCTCTACAAACTTCTTGGGAAATTTTTCTGACTTTTTTTTAGCTTGTTTCTACTTATCTATGAGCATAATCTAATTTTTAGATGCTACAAAATATCTTTTCATGAGCTCCAAATACTTTATTTGGGTTCCTTATGTTTCATAATGTCTCTGAGAATTTTCCCTGAATTTTCGGAGCTTTCGGAGTATTTTTCGCGGCTTAAATAATAATTCTGGACTTTTCTAGAATTATTTTATCCATGAAATTAATTAATTCCGAAAATAAATAAATATCTCATTTTCTCCGATGCTCAAAGCCCATGTGCAATAATCCTAATAAATCTCAAAGGCTCATACATTTATTTACTAATGAGCTTTAATAATTAATTAGGTCTATTAGTAAAGATGGAGGGTGCAACATCAATTAGTACCGTATCGCTAGTTGACGTGGGGGTATGGAGTTTTCCTCCCTATATATACGTACCTACCCCTTGGGTAAAAGCACACCAAAACTACAGTGGAGGAGACCCTAGTTTGGGAAATCTCTCGTGTAGTAAATTAGATATTTTTTTCTCCTTCTCGTGTTGCCCCTAGGCCGAGGCTCTTCAGATGGATGGAGGTAGAAGATAAAGTATTTGCGGTTCTGCCACTGGTTTGTAATATCTTTGTCGTTTCTTCGTTTTAATTCCGTTTTACTCCGTTTTAATTGCGTTAGATTCATATTTGAGAGCTCTACATGTTGGTACTACTGTTAAGTAGGTTTTCAACTTTTAAAATTCGTGATTAGATTTAATCCATTATTTTAATAGAGGAAATCTTGTTTATTTCATATCTTCTACGTTTCAACTCCGTTTTGAGCCATTTAAATTGCGTTAGATTCATAGCAACAAGATCTACGTATTTGTAACAGTGTTTATCATGTCACTAATATTGGAATATCATGGTTTGAATCATATCTTAAATAACAATTATGCAATTGGATTTTGTAAATAAAAATATGATTTGTTTTACTTTAGTTTTATAATTCGAATCTAAATTTGACTTAAATTATAATCTCTATAAAATATCTTATATATGTTTTTATACCATTAGGATACATGAAGCTAATAGTTTTATGGGTAAATCTATCGGTAGTTGTATCTTTTCCAACCGTAGCTCCGATTAGCATGCTTTTCGCGACTTTGTGTTTATAGCGATGCGTAGAATCGTGTTTCAAACTCTTTTACTTATTTTTTGTATGATTGGTGTACTATTCTAATATAGATCTATTGTTTGCTTCGTGTATGATTGTATGGATGCTTGTGTGGTGCTATATGGTTCAGTCAATCGGTGAGGTTTACGTGGTGATCAACAAAAGGTTCTTTGGAGGTTACGAATCTACAGAAGAAGGATTTGAGTTTAAGGCAAGTATAACATGGGATTTCCTTGTTGTCCTATTCACTTTAACCTCATAAAATCATATTGCATGTGTCTATCTTGAATGCCATTAAGGATTTTCCCAGTTTTTTATCTATACCTTGTCACCTATGGGATTTTGCATTGGGTAGCTTTTGCTAGCGCTGAACATAAACTATGATCTTGTAATATGATTAATGGAATATGCAACAATACTAAAAGATGACTTTTTGATTACTGTTTAAAGAGGGCTAGAGCATGGGGTTATTTTTGGTGCTCTAGTTTCTCTCCACAAGGACTCATCTGTGGACGAACATCCGGGACTTACAGTACAACTGTGAGGGCTATATGGCTCTGGCTTTAGTCAAGTATGAGGACCTTTTTCTAGATTGTTAGTGGTAACCTTTATGGCGTAAGAACGGCTTGACAAATCGGGTATAGTGCGGCCTCTGTCCTTATGTGTATAGGCTGCGTGTTATTGTGCCATTTGGAAGGGGGGCTCTACATCTGTTTGCCGAGTGAATCTAATAGCCCTAACTTGTTAGACAAACCTTTGAAAGACTTCATAGTGAACCTTGCCGACCTTCCTTGGTAGTGGGTCAAGAGGCTGATCACCTCGGGTGAAAGGGTAAATCACGACTCACAGTAAAAGTGTACAACCTCTGCAGAGTGTAAAACTGGTATATCAGCCGTGCTCACGGTCACGAGTGGCCTTGGACCTTCACAGAATAGATGAACATTTATTGGTTTAATATGTGTTTTGCTATTCGTTATTCATATTTACATTGATCATATGTTTATTGTGGGATTAATGCAAACTTGATGCTACTCATGTAATAAAATTGTGACAAATAAAAGCTAATCACGGTAAACCAGTGTCAACTGTTGAGCCTCATGAACCCTATGATATATTTACTGAGTTCGACATGGACTCACTCTTGCTATTTCCCACACCTTAGGAGAAGTTTAGACTTGTGATCAACCAGTCAGTTTGATCCTAGAGTGAAGTCTACGCCCGGTGTTTGGAGTTGCCTTTTCCGTTGTGTTGCTCTCTAAGGTATATTTTATACTATTGAGTTATGTTTATTAAGCATTTGTCTCTTGATATTACACTTATGTACGACTATATGTGAGATTTAACTTCTTTATTTCACATATAGTGTATGTCTGGTTTTGTCCTTAAAACCGGGTGTGACACACAGCTAGAGTAGGGGATAAATGTGATGATAGGAGTCAAGTATAATGACACTCAGGGGATAGGTCACTAAGGTAATGTAAACTAGTTAAGTCGGGTGAGGTGGATTCCTATGTCATTCTTATTACATGGTTAAAGTATATATGTATCCAACTAAGCTAAGACTAACTCTACTCTTGTGCACTTCAGGACACCACTTAGACGGTAGAGCACCCACAATGGATAACTCTACCGACGTGACTACGATCCTACAATTTAAGAACCTGCTCAATTCAGAGTGAACAACGAAAGATAGACGGTGCTGTCACCTCCCGCTACTACCACCCAACCAGAGAATAGGATGCCCTCATAGGCAGAGCATTGTATAAGCACCATACTTACACGAGGCTCGAGTACTTAGCCCAATCGATAAACTATAGCAAGCTAAGCGCTCTATGAACCTGCACACAAAAGTATTGGTAAACTTAACTAAGCAAGATATATATATTCAAAGTAAGCATAGCCATGTAGATAAGAATATGATAAATTGAGAACAAGTCTTACAAGATGAAGAAGTGAAGATACAAGTCTTTGCCAAGCCTCCAAGACTAGATCCGGAACTTGATCCTCGCTCTCGAATTTCTAATCTACTACATTGGAGAGTCTTATAGGCTGTTCTATATGCCCATATAGCATCGGGTAGTCGATCTTTCCATGCAGTTTCCATTTCATCGACCGTCTTCTGCAGAATATTCTTGATTTGCTTATTGGATGTCTCTGCCTGGCCACTTGTCTAAGGGTGGTATGGAGTAGCAACATTGTGGTGGATCCCATGCTTCATTAAGTATCTATGAAAGCCCTTATTAGTGAAGTGAGTTCCTCCATCGCTAATCACTATTCTCGAAACTCTAAATCTTGAAAATATTATTTCTTCAAACATCTTCTTGGGGTTTCTTGCATCAACAACTCTGCATGGCATGGCTTCAACCCACTTGGAGACATAATCAACTATCACCAAGATGTATTCATAGTTCTTTGACTTTGGGAATTATCCCATATAGTCAATTCCCTAGACATCGAAAAGCTCTATCTGAAGGTTGTTGGTGAGTGGCATAGCATCTCTTGAATTGATATTCCCGTGCCTCTGACACGCTCCACATCTCTTGACAAAATTCTTCGTGTCTTCATACATGGTTGGCCAAAATAATCCACTCTGCCAAATCTTTGCATGAGTGCGGAATGCCTCACAATGTCCTCCATATGGTGATGAGTGGCATCATTCAATGATCTTGATGCCTTCTTCCGCTAGTACACATCTCTTGAGCAAGCCATTAGAGCAAACTCTAAAGAGGTATGGTGGATCCCATATGTGGAGATGACTCTCGTAGATAAGCTTCCTTTTGTTCTCCCCTGATGGTACATAACCTGCAACCACAAAATTGATAATATTCGTGTACTAGGGGTCTAATATGGTGATCTTGAAGAGCATGTCGTCCCTTAGTGAATCATTGATGGGCAGTTCTTGCGAATTCTCAAACTGCATTCTAGACAAGTGATCGGCAATAGAATTTTCTACCCCCTTTTTATCTTTTATTTCTAAATCAAATTCTTGGAGTAGCAAAATCCATCTTATCAATCTTGGTTTAGCATCTTTCTTAGTGAGTAGATATTTCAAAGCAGCATGATTAGTGTAAACAATCACCTTAGCTCCTACTAAGTAAGATCTAAACTTATTAATAGCAAAAACAATAGCCAAGAGTTCTTTTTCAGTTGTTGCATAATTAAGTTGTGGTCCTGTCAGAGTTTTGCTAGCATAAAAAATTGCATGATGCTTTCTATCTTTTGTTTGTCCCAAAACTGCCCCCACAGTATAATCACTAGCATCACACATGATTTCAAAAGGTAGTGACAAATCAGGGGTTGAATGATTGGTGCAGAGATGAGTGCTTCTTTAAGAATACTAAAAGATTTCAAACATGCATCATCAAACTTGAAGGGAACATTCTTAGCCAACAGATTTGTCAGTGGTCTAGCAATGTGTGAAAAATCTTTTATGAAGCGATGATAAAAACCACAATGACCAAGAAAGCTTCGGGTCCCTCTGATATTTACAGATGGAGGTAGTTGTTCAATTACTTTAATTTTAGCTATCTACCTCAATCCCTCTTTCGGACACCAAGTGTCCAACACTATGCCTTCTCTAACTATGAAATGATATTTTTTCTAATTAAGGACTAAGTGTTTTTCTTCACATCTTTGCAAAATCTTGTCTAATTTTTTAAGACAATCATCAAAAGTTTTTCCATATACAGAAAAGTCTTCTATTAAAACTTTCATGATTTCTTCAATCATATCAGAAAATATAGACATCATGCATCTTTGAAAAGAAGCTGGAGCATTACATAATCTAAAAGACATTCTACGATAAGCATAAGTTCTATATGGACATGTAAAAGTGATTTTGCTTTGGTCATCTGGGTGGATCGGAATTTGGTGATAACCTGAATTCCCATCAGGAAAATAAAAGAAAGAGTGGTTCGCCAGTCGCTCTAACATTTCATCAATGAAGAGCAACAAAAAGTGATCTTTCTTTGTTGCCTTGTTAAGTTTTTTATAATCAATGCACATCCACCAACCAGTGACGGTTTTAACAACAGTCATGCCCTCTTTTTAGGCACAACTTGAACCGGGCTTACCCACTCACTATGCGGCACAGGATAGATGATCCTAGCATGCAAGAGTTTTAAGATCTCTTTCTTAACAACCTCTCTCATCGCATTGTTATGCCTACGCTGGGGCTCCCTAGAAGGTATAGAATCTGGATCTGTAGGGATACGATGGGTGCAAAGAGCAGGGCTGATTTTCTTAAGGTCTTGGAGTGAATAGCCAAAAGTAGAACGATGCTTTTCTAGAATAGTTAGCAAGCGCAAAGATTCTTCCTGAGAGAGTTTATCACTTATGATCACAAGAGAATCCTGATCATTATTGAGAAAAGCATATCTAAGACCAGAAGGTAAGGGTTTAAGCTCAATGGAGGGCTTAGGTAGTTCTAGCAATTCATCGAGAGGTTTAGGTTCTATGAGGCCTTTGTCTTCTTCCTCGTCGATGAAGAACTGAGCATCATCTTCAAGGTGGGGTTCAATCAAGTCATCAAGAGATGCAACCTTAACCTCTTTCACTGGGTCTAGCTCAGGAATTGACTTAATCTTAGCATTAAGAGAGTGAGTGATGGGCACAGAGAGCTCAAAATTTTTCCCAAGTCTTATGTTCAACTTTCCCTTTTTTCTTCATGGATAAGTCTTTCTATTGGTTGTCCTATCAATAGGTCGAACTCTATAACATCAAAGATATAGAAATTCAAGTGCACCTTGGTTCCATTTACCAAAATAGGAAGGGCACAAAGAATTCCTAAACTTGGGACAATGTGTCCTGAAAGACATTTTAATAACTTGGTTGTTGAGGCTAATGTCACATCTTTTAATAAATCATGAGCAAAAATCGAAGACATGATATTGACACCCACAACCGGATTCTAAAGAGCATCAAATGAATCCTTGTTAATTTGGCAATAAATGGTAGTCGAAGGTGAATCTAAGCGAATTACTTCAGGAGAAAGCTTTGATTCTTCTAACCATTCATCACTCATGATGGACATTAGGTCTTTCATTGTCTTTTTATGGAAAGCTTCCTCAGAAGGGTCTAAAGGTTCTACAGATGATGATTTTTTAGGCTCCTAAGGTTTCCTCATTACGTAGTAATTTGAGGTATTTCCATATTTGGCAAAAAGTTCATCATCGAATTCAAGAATAAAATCCAAAATTGGAGTTTTCTTCTTTTTTTGGTGGTTCGGAATCTAGAATAGCTGAGGTTGGTAATGGTTCTGGTAAAGATTCGGGTTCAGCTAATTGAGATTCTTCTTCTAATAACTTCTCTCTTTCTTCAAGAAGGTCGGCTAAGATTTTTGTGAGAATGCTTCTTCCCTTTTTGACGAAGACATGTATAAACGAACCTCCTATAGCCATATTAAGGTATTCTATGGTTTTTCTAGTAAGGCCTATGAAAAAGTGTTGGAGAAGAATAGGTTCTAAAATGATAAGGTCAGGGCTAGAATTACGAAGAGTGTTAAAGCGTTCCCATGCCTTGTCTAGAGATTCTTTCTTCTTTTGTTTAAAAGTTAGAACCTCTACACGAAGTTTGACTACCCTATAGGTGAAAAAGAATTATAAGCAAAAGCTAGAGCACAGTGCTCCCCAATCTCCTTGGCTACTCTCAATATTGAGCGAATACCAACGTTTAACTTCTCCCGTTAAAGAGAAAGGAAAACACTTCTATCATAAGGTCTCATCTGACATGCCTTCAATGTGTAGACATGCACAGGTCTGCTCAAACTCATGTTGGTGGGAATAGGGGTTTTCATCTACTGTTGACGGTCCTTAACTCCAAAAATAAACCGTCAACCAAACATGAAAAGGATGAATATGATACAATATCAACATAGAATAGGGGGTTATCTGACAGAATTCCATAGTTTTGTAGAATCTGTATTTCTGCAGGGGTGTATTAGGAAAAGAGGAGGAGATATAATGAACATCAGGCTAAAAAGCATATTCTCCGGCGAAACCAAGTCTAGAAGAATCCATAAAACACGAGAAGCCACGTCAACGAAGGTGGGGCCCACCTGCCATAGAGGCAGGTTGACCGACCAGGCTTGTAGGTCAGCCAACCTGGCCTGGGCCCACTTGTCAGCGCCCTCCTCTCACAATCCTCCACCGCCTCCATGGTTTCATCTTGTCCATAGCTTCAAGTCGGTTTGATCCGAGGGCTACGGTTCATCCCACCGGCCTATATAAACATAGCCCTACCCCCTGGGAGAAAGCACCAAGTCATTTGATTCAAGTCATCAGAGCTAGAAACCCTAGTCTCCTTAGAGTTCCTCCAATTCTAGAGCTTAGCTACATAGGTTAGTAGTAGAGAGAAGGCAAGCTTCGCTTGGTTTCGGATCTGTCGGGAGCGTTGCTCGGTAAACCCTTGTAATCTCTCTATTTGTATTCTGTCGTACATATTTTGCTTAATACTATAGATATGACTTCGCTCTACTTGTTTATGTTCTTAATTATATTGTTCATTGTCTACTTTGATTATATGCCTAGTATAGTTGGATTGGTGTTATCTTTATGCATATGTTCGTATAGCGTTCTTCCTTTGAATTCATGGGTGAATGGTCGATATCATGTAAGCGTGGTGCTTAGATGGTATTTACCTGCAAATGCACCCTATATGCTGGGAAGTGTGGTAGATCATGGGCGTGACAATCCTGCTGAGTCCTTTGTAACCCACACCTTGTGTATAGGTCAAGTAGAACCCAGTGGTAGGAGAATAGTCTTGCTATGTCCTAGCTCTCTCCTTGGCAATGTTCCTTATAAATAGATATAATATTGGTCTTAACAATAATTGCTAAGTGTAATTGCACAAATCATAGTATACCATAACTTGCAGTTAAGATGACTTAGGAATGTTTATTTCTCGGCTCTGCCTAATACCATGCTATTGCTATAGATTGGAGTGCTCCAGGTGCATTTATCATTATTTATTATGACTTGGATGT
Organism: Saccharum hybrid cultivar R570; assembly: GCA_038087645.1. Classification (NCBI taxonomy): domain Eukaryota; kingdom Viridiplantae; phylum Streptophyta; class Magnoliopsida; order Poales; family Poaceae; genus Saccharum; species Saccharum hybrid cultivar. The sequence continues at coordinate 3,023,233 of JAQSUU010000810.1, forward strand.
TTACCATTATTATATATTTATCTTATGACTTGTGACACTTATTCCTATTATTGAGTAGATTGATTCTATATGGTTAACTCTCCATCGCATGTGCAAGTGCTAGGCATTAGGTGATAAGTGATAATCATATTTCTTAGCTATCCCTTCCTAGTGGTATAAATATAAATCGACAACCTAGTAATACTCTAGGTAAAATGCTACAATGGTATATTTAATCTGTGCACTTGCGAATAATATTTCTTTCTTATCTTTATATTCTTTCAGTCACATGAAATAATAGATCATCTACTTGGTAGTAATGCTAGGTAGTACCAATAAATATTTCTGGCTCCATCACCGGGGATGACAACCTAGTTCGCTAAGCTAGAAGTGTAGGAAGTTAATAGGTGACTAGTTAAACAAGTGTTGCATTAATAAATACCAACATCTACTTTGCTAGAAAAAGGTTGATCCTAAACCATGTTAATTAACCGTGGGCGTAGCTCATAGCCAGGTGCTAGGATAGGTTTGGAAGATTCAGCTGGCTTTAGGGTAGTACCCGTGGGTGCACCATATTGGTAGAGAAGGGTGGATACTGAATCCATGACAAAAGGTAAGGATAAAAGATAAAAGTATAATACAAGATTAAGCTAGACTCAAAGTTAACTTACCAAACCGTTCCCCAGCAACGGCACCAGAAATGCTTGTTGGTATAAATTAAATGCACACAGAGAGAGAATATATATATCTGCAAGCGCACAGATATTATACCATTGTAGCACTTCACCGAGAATAACCTAGTTTTAATATCGAACCCAAAGGAACAATTAGTGAGAATAACCAAGTCTTAATCTTAACCCAACTTCACAACCAAGGTTAGAAAATAGGAATATAAAGGAGACTACTGAGATATGTCTAGTTCCAATCTCGGTAAGCTTTACCTTCTATTGTTCTATCGTGAGAGATGTCTAATAGGGAACAAATTCAGAGTTTCTTCTCTAAAAGCAATCAAATTCTTGCTAGTCCTATTAATAGGAGGTGGATGACAGAAGATTCAACGAAACTATAAAAGTCACCTTTGTGAGCTACCACCGATCTAAAAAATGAGGGTGCATTTACGAGTAACCCTAGTCTAGGCACCATGCTTACACTATGAATACTACTTTAATCTAGAGCCACCAAGATCAAAGCACTCAAAAGAGAGTCGTAAACTTGAAGAACAATATGAACAAGATGCTTACTTGAATCATAAGTCGATTACCAGAGAAATCTCAGAAGCAAGCTCCTGTAGAACTTGATTCCACCAGAGTACAGCCGTAGAGAGAGCACCGACAGGCCAGAATTCCTCCAAAACTTCACTCTCTCACTCTACCTTTCTATCTCCAATACAAGACTAGATCCTTTGGAGGACTAATCTTCTCTTGATTGCTAGCCCTAGATCCTGGTGGAAATATGAATTAGAGTTCTTGGCCTTTCAACTCTCAAGATCCAGACTTAGCTTCTCTCCAGGGGTGTAGGCCTTTATTTATAGCCTTGAGGGTGCAATACGAGCCCTTGGATCAAACCGACTTAAGGAACGACGTAGATGCGGTCTAGGGAGGCGGTGGAGGAACATTCCAAAAGCTGACAAGCAGGGCCCACCACCAGGGGCCGGGCGGCACCTAGGTGGGGCCGGCTGGTCCCACCTGGTGGCCTCTCGGGCTCTAGCTCGGGGGGTTGCCTCCTGGAGTCCTCTGGAGTCTTCTAGAATAGTTTTCATCGCGATTAAGTTTGATTCTTTTTGATGTTTTGATCCTCCTTTCCAGTTTCCTGATTAAATCCTGCTAAAAATATAGATTCACCAAAACTCATGGAAACTGCTAGTAATAACCTCCTATTCTATGATATTAATCCATTTTCACCATTTATGCAAGGTAAGTTGACGGTTCTTGATGTATGTTAACTACTGTCAATGGTTCACAAGCCCACAAATATGTCAAATGCTACCAGTAGATCAAGTCAAGCATAGAAGCAGTAGTGGTACCATACAAGCATCAATTTTATTTGATTTTCATAAATGAGCCTATAAAACATGAGGAATGACTAGATGCACTAAACAAGTCCTTAGCAAAGGATGTATACATGCCAATCAACTTTTACCTTGGATTGCTCGAAGAAGAGGCATGTCATATAAGTGGGGGGTGCATCAATACATATTTGAGAAATCCAATATGTTCAACTCATTCCTTAGCTTACAAAACCTCTGCTCGTCAAGTGGCTTGGTGAATATGTTGGCAAGTTGATCTTCGGTGCCCACACTCTCAATACAAATGTCCCCCTTTTTGTTGATGATCTCTAATGAAATGGTGGTGGACATCAATGTGCTTAGTTCTTACATGTTGAACCAGATTATTGATGAGCTTGATCACACTCTCATTGTCACATAGCAATGGCACTTTCTTGAAATTGATTCCAAAGTCATTCAAGGTGACCTTCATCCAAAGTATTTGTGCACAACAACTACCGGCGGATATGTATTGTGACACCCTAAATTTTTGTATTATTTAAAAATAGATAAATTGATTTAAATATGAATTTGTTGTGTATTCAAATTTAGGGAATAATAAGTTTTTGGGAAATTAAAATCAATCATAAGGTTAGAAAATGTTCATGCATGCATGCTATTGCACAAGTATTTTTGTGATGAGTGGTTTTGATAAATTTTTGAAAGGATTTGAAAATCATTTGGAAATGTGATTTGAAAATTAAATTTGAAAAAGGAAAATAAATTCTTTCCCGCCTTCATTTTTTTTCCTCGGACTCGGCCTGTTGGCCTGTTTCCCAGCCGGCCCATCACTTTCTCCCCGTGCCTTCTCTCTTGGACCGCGGCCCAGCCCAGCCGGCGGCCGTTGCCACGCCCCACCTCCTCTCCCGCGGTTGCTGACCGCCCGGGCCCATCTGTCGGCGCCCTCCTCTATCTCCAGCCGGTTCGTTCGGACGAAGCCGCAATCGCCGCTGCCGAGCCGCGCCCACGATCTCCGTACGTGGGAGCTTCTCCGCGCCCGCGCCCGGCCTTCAAAGGGGAGCCCGACCCCATCTACGCCTTTCCCTTCTCCAGTTTTTCCCTGCTCCCACTCACTTGAGCACCCGGAGTCCCGTAGCGACGAACCACCGGAGCACCGTCCGCCCCACCTCGTCGGTCTTCGCCCCCGAACTGGCTCGACTCCGTTTGTCCGCTCGGTGAGTTTCGCCTCGCTCCCCTCTTTCTCCCCATCCCTCTCCCGTGTCGGGTGGTGGCCTCTAGGGCCGCTCCCGCGAGCTCCGGCGAGCCCTTCCACCGCCGGGCATGGCGGGTGCCCCTCGGGCCTATATCCGACCGTGTTTTGCCCCGTGACGGACCCGCCATCTCCCCCGCTCTCTTCCGGTGCTCTCGGCTTGGCGAGATGAGAACCGTAGCGCCCTAGCCGCCTTCTCCGACGAGCTGCACACCGCCGGCCATGGAGCACCGCCGTGGGCTCATCTTCTCCGGCGGGCTGCGCCGCCCTCCTCTCCTACATTCAATCAGAGCCGCTCATCGCAAGATCAACGGCTCAGAGAGCTCAATACCCCTTCGGGTCCATTTTTGTTAAAGAGACCCCCCACTTTCATCTATTTGAACCCGCCGTCCTTGGCGTACTCCCGGAGTGCGCGTTCTTTTTCGGAAAGCGTCGTCTCTTCGGTTTATATGAAAAATACGTTTTCAGATTAATTACAGAATTGCCACTATAGTAAAACGTTTATAAAATCGTCGTTTTAGCTCCGATTCGACCCATTCAACTTGCGTTAGGTTCGTAATTTCATAATCTACGCATTAGTGCTACTGTTAGACCTGTTAAAAGTTTTTGAAATTCTCGATTAAGTCTAGTTTAATAGCTAGTTTTGGAACCTTGTTTAGCGCGTAACTTTTGCGTTTTAGCTCCGATTTTTGTGATCTTCGTGTTGACGTGACCGTAGCAAGGCATAGAATACTTTCATAAACTTTTTATCTTGTTTTTATACTGCTGGTGTACTGTTCTAATTATAGGTTGTTTGCTATGTATGAATGCTCCTGAAATGTGTATGTTGCCGTGTTGGTCGAGTCAGACGGTGAGGAGTACGTTGGGAGCCAGGAGTACTTCGAAGATCAGCAGGACCAGCAGAAGTGTGCAAACTAAGGCAAGTATAGTTTGGGTATTCTTTCTGTGACCCTGATCTTGTGACTTAATTAATGTAAGAGCTATGATGGTTGAGAAATGACTTTTTAGCAACATAAGATCTTGTCTGTACTTGAACCTCTGGGATTTACAGTACAACTGTGAGGGCTATATGGCTCTGGCTTTAGCTCGGTATGAGGACCTTTTCTAGCTTGTTAGAGGTTACCCTTGTGGCGCAAATGGGGAAAAGCAGACTATGGATCCCTGTGACTGGTTGTATCACACAGACTGACTTTGGAAACCTAGCGGCCCTAACTTGTTAGACGAACCTTTGAAAGGCTTCATAGTGAACCCTGCCGACCTTCCTTGGAAGTGGGTCAAGAGGTTAGCTACCTCGGGCGAAATGGTAAATCACGACTCACAGTGAAAGTGTACACCTCTGCGCAGAGTTTAATAAACTGGTATACTAGCCGTGCTCACGGATACGAGCGGCCTTGGAGACATCTACATTAAAGATGATGATTCTTGTTTTGTTAAGATGCTCATTTACTTATCGATTATACTTTATATTGATTATGTTACATTGATCATGAGTTTATGGGATCTATACTTGCTATGCTTGCGGAGTTCGACATGGACTCACTCTTGCTATTTCCCACACCTCAGGATAGTCTCTGGAGTTTTAGACTTGTGATCAACCAGTCAGTTTGTTCCTGTGGAGCAAAGTCTACACCCGAAGATCGGAGTTGTTTTCCGTTGTTTGCACTCTGAGGTTATGTTTATATACTAAGTATGTTATTTATTAAGCATTTGTCTCTTGGTATTACACTTGTCTGCGACTATATGTGAGATTTGACTCCTTTGTTTCACATATAGTGCATATCTGGTTTCGTCCTTAAAAATCGGGTGTGACAAAGTGGTATTAGAGCAATGCTGACTGTAGGACGCAAGCCTAGTTAGAAATGGGTAGTGTTAAGGTTTTGAAACTGCTATAACAATCCTTGTTCTATAAACCTTAGTATTTTTTTTCTATATTGTATCCTTGCCCTTGATATTATCCCTGCCTTGTTGCTTATTTTAAAAGTCTTTGTTCTCATCTTCACTCTTTGAATTGGTATGCTTTTAGAACCTCATCTTACCATCTTCTTGCGATATCGAAAGAGAAGCATTAGGATCTTTTCCCTTTATACGAAGAAAACGATAGCATCGCAAGTGGAGTCATTGTTGAGTTGTGCTCCTATATTGCCTTGTTGGATTGTCTTTATGTCTATGCTTGTATTGGATCTTTGTAATGATTGCAATGAATTTGTGGATCCCATAATTTCATTTAGATATAGGCTTAAGATATAAGGATGAGTGAATAGGTAGATGGGTTAGTTTATTTTGACTCTCTACATCCTATCCTTTTAGAGCAGTCTGTCTCATTTGGCTTATACATCTGTCTTTCAACAACCATAAATCATGAGAAAGTTCTGGACAACATTAGGCATCGAGATCTTTACCTAGCCGCAAGAATCACCCTCATAGCTATTTTGGTTTGGGAGATACAAAAATCACAAGGCGATGCAACTGTGTTGTCTGAAAATTGGAACATAATCTGTTATGTGCTGTTTTCGACCAAGTCATCTACAGAATTTGGAAAAGTGTTCTATAAGAAAGTTTTAGGAAATTTCATAAGCTTTCCAACGGTATAAGGTGGAACTTCATTGGAATTACAAAACGAGAGTTGTAGCAGTTTTACCGCGTTGCTTATTTTCTGCTCGCGAGGAACTTCAGATTTCTTGTTTCTACCTATGCACAAAAGAATCATTAGGATAATAGAATGTATGGATGCTAGTTAGCTCATCTAGCAAAATGTTCAAGCTACCTTATTTGGTGTCCCTTATTTTAAGGGGTAGCCAATGTGAAGAAGGTTTATTAAGTTTTAATTCTTTATTTGGAAATATTGGTTAGTCTCCATGATTGAGTTGCCACTCTCAAGCAAAAATGTCGTGTGTACAAGGTTGATAATTTTGGATCCATGGAGGCGAGAGTTGTCCCTTTAGATGGCTCATGATTATGATCATCTATGCTTGCTCGTGTTGCTAATGTTGGTCACTTGATAACAAGAAGTGTAGTATCCCATGACTCAGGAGCCCTATATGACGTCTCGCACTGAGATGTGGGAAAATGCTAATGTTTCTGCCATTGAAGGATGTTATGGGTATGATGAAGCTGAGCACTATCAAAACAACAATGTTGAAGAGCAAGTTGGGAGTGAACTGAGTCAGAATCCACAACGACAAAAGCGAAAAAGGAAAGCCCATAAGAAGCCTGCTCAAGGAAGCAAAGCGCAGCGAAACTATGTCAATGGAAGACTGAGCAACGTGAATATGGATAATATTCATGGAGCTACCAAAGCAGTGGGTGGTTATATTCAAGTAAGCTCAGTACAAGTTTTTGGTCTATTTGACCCTAGTGCTTCGTATTCTTTCATTTCCGCTGACCTGGTAGAGACGTGCAAGATGGTGAAGTGTTCAACGAGGAGGCCTTTGCTAGTTCAAACTCCAGTGGGAGAAATACAGGCAGATCAGATATGCCCGAACGTCAGTCTTGTCATAAACAAGGAAAACTTCACCGTAACCCTCATTGTGTTAGAGTCACTTAATATCCCCGTGGTTCTTGGTAATGGATGGTTGTGTGCGCAGAAAGGAGTGATTCATGGTACTCGGTGCACAATGCTCTTAACAACACCGTCAGGGAAAAGAATTGAGTATCAAGGTAGTCGACTCTCCCCTGAGGAAGACGAGAATGACCAATTAGAAGATAGGTACACCGAGGATAGCAAAGTGGACCATGAGTTTACAGAAGTTAGAGTAGAGGAACAAGCGACTTTGGAGGAGCTCAATAGGAGAGATGATCATGTTTAGGCAGATTGGTCAGTTAGGATCTGAGAAACTGCCTCATGAATCTCAACGAAAGATGTAATTTGGAAAATGAGGATCGAATAAAGACAGAGTGTCATTATCTCTATTATCACCGTCATCCGAATCTCGAGGACGAGATTCCTCTTAAGGGGGGTAGAATTGTGACACCCTAAATTTTTGTATTATTTAAAAATAGATAAATTGATTTAAATATGAATTTGTTGTGTATTCAAATTTAGGGAATAATAAGTTTTTGGGAAATTAAAATCAATCATAAGGTTAGAAAATGTTCATGCATGCATGCTGTTGCACAAGTATTTTTGTGATGAGTGGTTTTGATAAATTTTTGAAAGGATTTGAAAATCATTTGGAAATGTGATTTGAAAATTAAATTTGAAAAAGGAAAATAAATTCTTTCCCGCCTTCATTTTTTTTCCTCGGACTCGGCCTGTTGGCCTGTTTCCCAGCCGGCCCATCACTTTCTCCCCGTGCCTTCTCTCTTGGACCGCGGCCCAGCCCAGCCGGCGGCCGTTGCCGCGCCCCACCTCCTCTCCCGCGGTCGCTGACCGCCCGGGCCCATCTGTCGGCGCCCTCCTCTATCTCCAGCCGGTTCGTTCGGACGAAGCCGCAATCGCCGCTGCCGAGCCGCGCCCACGATCTCCGTACGTGGGAGCTTCTCCGCGCCCGCGCCCGGCCTTCAAAGGGGAGCCCGACCCCATCTACGCCTTTCCCTTCTCCAGTTTTTCCCTGCTCCCACTCACTTGAGCACCCGGAGTCCCGCAGCGACGAACCACCGGAGCACCGTCCGCCCCACCTCGTCGGTCTTCGCCCCCGAACTGGCTCGACTCCGTTTGTCCGCTCGGTGAGTTTCGCCTCGCTCCCCTCTTTCTCCCCATCCCTCTCCCGTGTCGGGTGGTGGCCTCTAGGGCCGCTCCCGCGAGCTCCGGCGAGCCCTTCCACCGCCGGGCATGGCGGGTGCCCCTCGGGCCTATATCCGACCGTGTTTTGCCCCGTGACAGACCCGCCATCTCCCCCGCTCTCTTCCGGTGCTCTCGGCTTGGCGAGATGAGAACCGTAGCGCCCTAGCCGCCTTCTCCGACGAGCTGCACACCGCCGGCCATGGAGCACCGCCGTGGGCTCATCTTCTCCGGCGGGCTGCGCCGCCCTCCTCTCCTACATTCAATCAGAGCCGCTCATCGCAAGATCAACGGCTCAGAGAGCTCAATACCCCTTCGGGTCCATTTTTGTTAAAGAGACCCCCCGCTTTCATCTATTTGAACCCGCCGTCCTTGGCGTACTCCCGGAGTGCGCGTTCTTTTTCGGAAAGCGTAGTCTCTTCGGTTTATATGAAAAATACGTTTTCAGATTAATTACAGAATTGCCACTATAGTAAAACGTTTATAAAATCGTCGTTTTAGCTCCGATTCGACCCATTCAACTTGCGTTAGGTTCGTAATTTCGTAATCTACGCATTAGTGCTACTGTTAGACCTGTTAAAAGTTTTTGAAATTCTCGATTAAGTCTAGTTTAATAGCTAGTTTTGGAACCTTGTTTAGCGCGTAACTTTTGCGTTTTAGCTCCGATTTTTGTGATCTTCGTGTTGACGTGACCGTAGCAAGGCATAGAATACTTTCATAAACTTTTTATCTTGTTTTTATACTGCTGGTGTACTGTTCTAATTATAGGTTGTTTGCTATGTATGAATGCTCCTGAAATGTGTATGTTGCCATGTTGGTCGAGTCAGACGGTGAGGAGTACGTTGGGAGCCAGGAGTACTTCGAAGATCAGCAGGACCAGCAGGAGTGTGCAAACTAAGGCAAGTATAGTTTGGGTATTCTTTCTGTGACCCTGATCTTGTGACTTAATTAATGTAAGAGCTATGATGGTTGAGAAATGACTTTTTAGCAACATAAGATCTTGTCTGTACTTGAACCTCCGGGATTTACAGTACAACTGTGAGGGCTATATGGCTCTGGCTTTAGCTCGGTATGAGGACCTTTTCTAGCTTGTTAGAGGTTACCCTTGTGGCGCAAATGGGGAAAAGCAGACTGTAGATCCCTGTGACTGGTTGTATCACACAGACTGACTTTGGAAACCTAGCGGCCCTAACTTGTTAGACGAACCTTTGTAAGGCTTCATAGTGAACCCTGCCGACCTTCCTTGAAAGTGGGTCAAGAGGTTAGCTACCTCGGGCGAAATGGTAAATCACGACTCACAGTGAAAGTGTACACCTCTGCGCAGAGTTTAATAAACTGGTATACTAGCCATGCTCACGGATACGAGCGGCCTTGGAGACATCTACATTAAAGATGATGATTCTTGTTTTGTTAAGATGCTCATTTACTTATCGATTATACTTTATATTGATTATGTTACATTGATCATGAGTTTATGGGATCTATACTTGCTATGCTTGCGGAGTTCGACATGGACTCACTCTTGCTATTTCCCACACCTCAGGATAGTCTCTGGAGTTTTAGACTTGTGATCAACCAGTCAGTTTGTTCCTGTGGAGCAAAGTCTACACCCGAAGATCGGAGTTGTTTTCCGTTGTTTGCACTCTGAGGTTATGTTTATATACTAAGTATGTTATTTATTAAGCATTTGTCTCTTGGTATTACACTTGTCTGCGACTATATGTGAGATTTGACTCCTTTGTTTCACATATAGTGCATATCTGGTTTCGTCCTTAAAAATCGGGTGTGACATGTATTCGGCTTCGGTGGTTGATAATGCAACACTATTTTGCTTCTTTGATGACCATGAAACAAGTGATCTTTCCAATAATTGACATGTGCCTAAGGTGCTCTACCTTTCAACTTTGCATCCCGCATAGTTGGAGTCTAAATATCCAATAGGTTCAAACTTTGCTTCTTTGGGATACCACAAACTAATATTTTGTGTATGCTTTAAGTACCTCAATATTCTCTTTGTTGCCTTCAAATGACTTTCTCTTGGTGAGACTTAAAATCTTGCACACATGCACACACTAAACATGACATCCGGCCTTGATGCGGTCACATAGAGTAGGCTTCCAATCATGGACCGATACAACTTTTGATCCACCATGTTGCTACTTGCATCACTGTCTAAATTGTCATTTGTTCCCATTAGTGTGCTAATGGCCTTTGCTTCATTCATGCCAAACTTTTTGAGCATGTCTTTGATGTACTTGCCTTGACTCACAAATGTACCATTTTTCAATTGCTTGATTTGAAGACTAAGGAAGTAACTCAATTCTCCAATCATGGACATCTCAAGCTCATTAACCATTATCTTTTCAAACTCTTCACAAAAGTCTTGATTGGTTGATCCAAATATGATGTCATCAACATAGATTTGCAACGCAAACAAGTCTTGGCCAATCTTCTTGATGAAAAGAGTAGTGTCAACCTTGCCCATTTTGAACCCTTTAGAGAGTAAGAAATCTCTCAATCTCTCATACCATGGTCTAGGTGCTTGCTTTAAGTTAAACAATGTCTTCTTCAACTTGTACCTATGGTTGAGTTTCTTGCCATCTTGAAAACCGGGAGGTTGCTCAACATATACTTCTTCATTGATGTAGCCATTGAGAAATGCACTCTTGACATCCATTTGATAGAGCTTGATGTTGTGGGCACAAGCATAGGCTAGCAAGATTCTGATTGCTTCCAATCTAGCAACCAGGGCATATGTTTCTCTAAAGTCAAGACCTTCCACTTGAGTGTATCCTTGTGCTACCAATCTTGCTTTGTTTCTTACAACTATCCCATCTTGATCTTATTTGTTTCTAAAGACCCATTTGGTTCCAATCATATTGTGGTTCTTTGGTCTTTCAACTAATTCCCATACTTGATTTCTTGTAAAGTTGTTCCATTCTTCATGCATAGCATTCACCCAATCAACATCTCTCAAAGCTTCTTCTATCTTCTTTGGTTCAATGAATGACAAATGAGAAATGCTCATAAAATGAAGCCAATTTTGATCTTGTTTGCACACCTCTAGAAATATCTCCAATTATAGTGTCCAATGGATGATCCCTTATAATATTTGTTGGTTGGATTGTTGGAACATTGCTTGCACTTGGTTGAGATGATGTACTAGCCACTTGTTGATCTTGCACTTGAGATGATGAACTAGCTTGAGATTGATCATGAGAATCACTTGTACTAGCTTGATTGGTGTCATCTTGCACATTTGAGTTAGAGAGAACTTGCACTTGATCATCTTCTTCATCATTCACTTGCCTAGGCCTCAATTCACCAACATCCATGTTCTTCATGGCATTTGAAAGTTGAATGCCTCTAACAATATCAAGATTCTCATTCTTATTTTGGGAACCCTTGGTTTCATCAAATTCAACATCATGAACTTCCTCAAGAGTACCACTTGCCAAATTCCAAACTCTATATGCCTTGCTTGTGGTTGAGTATCCAAGTAAGAATCCTTCATCACACTTCTTCTCAAACTTGCCCAATCTAGTGCCTTTCTTCAAGATATATCATTTGCAACCAAAGACTCAAAAATATGCAATGTTGGCCTTTCTACCATTCAAGAGCTCATATGGTGTCATCTCTTTCAATGGGTGACAATACAAGCAGTTGCAACAATAGCAAGCCGTGTTGATAGCTTCGGCCTAAAAGGATTGACTCACATTGTACTCACTCAATACTGATCTTGCCATGTCAATGAGTGCCCTGTTTTTCCTCTCAACAAGGTCATTTGATTGTGCAGTGTACTTGGCCGAGAATTAATGTCCAATTCCAAAGTCATCACACAACTCATCAATTCTAGTGTTCTTGAACTCACTACCATTGTCACTTCTAACTCTCTTGATGGTTGTTTCAAACTTATTATGAATGCCCTTGACAAATGATTTGGATGTTGCAAAAACATCACTTTTGTTCACTAGAAAGAATACCAAAGTGTATCTTATATAGTCATCCACTATTACAAAGCCATATTTATTTTCATCGATGCCAGTGTATTGTGTTGGCCCAAACAAATCTATGTGCAACAACTCAAATGCTTTACTAGTGCTCATCATGCTTTTCTTAGGATGGGTGTTTCCAACTTGTTTGCCGGCTTGACAAGAGTTACAAAGCTTATCCTTCTCAGACACATCTTTCAAGCCTCTAACCAAGTCATGCTTAACCAATCTATTCAATTGTTTCATTCCAACATGACCAAGCCTTCTATGCCATAACCAACCCATGCAAGACTTAGTGAACAAGCATGTTGACAATTGAGCATCACTAGTATTGAAATCAACCAAGTATAGATTCTCATATCTAAAGTCTTTGAAGATCAAGTTAGAGCCATTTACACTTATGATCTCTACATTATCTACTCCAAATATGCACTTAAATCTAAGATCACACAATTAAGCCATGGATAGCAAATTGAAGTTCAAGCTCTCAACTAGCAACAAATTGGATATGCTCAAGTCATTGGATATTGCAATCTTACCAAGCCTTTTGACCTTGCCTTTTCCATTGTCACTAAATGTGATACTATCATAGCCATTACTATCATTGGTGTTGATTGAGTTGAACATTCTTGCATCACCGGTCATGTGTTAAGTGCACCTACTATGAAGAACGCATGCCTTCCTCTAGCTTTATAATTGACCTACAAAAGAAGATCAATTCTTTTTAGGTACCCAAACTTGCTTGGGTCCTTGAAGGTTAGTGACAAAGCTCTTTGGCACCCAAATAACTTTCTTATTTGAGCCCATTCATGGTGCACCAATAAACTTAGCCTTCACACCATTTGTACCCTTGATAAGCACATAGAGAGAATCAAGCTTAATTGAGGATACATTAGCATTCTTGTTCTTGGTCTTAAAATCATGCTCTTTATGACCAACTTGCTTGCAACTTGTGCAAAACCAACCATTATTCTTCACAAAACTAGTTTTGTGAGGAGCAAAGGCCGCCTTGTCTTTCTTAGGGGTATAGCCCAATCTCTCTTTGTAGAGAGAAGCTCTTTGGCTACTCAACCACATAAGCAAGTGGTCCTCACTACCATAGGCTTTGCCTAAGGCACGAGTGAGCTCATTGCCTTCTTCTTGAGGGTCTCATTCTCAACCATTAGTGAGGCATCACAAGTGAAACCATCACTATTAGATGAGGTAGAAGTAGATGTTCTACAAGAAGGGTTAGTGGAAGCAACAATGATAGGCTTATAAAATGATTCATCAATTATATCACAAGTCAAGCCATTGACACATGTTACAACATACTCTTTCACATTTTGCTCATCAAGTAGAGAGAAATGAACTTTTTCAAGCTTCTTGTGAGCCTTGCCAAGCTTCTCATGGGCTTCCTCTAGCCTCTCATGAGATGCATTGAACTCATCAAAGGCTTGCTTAAGGGATCCTTGAGCAAGACTTTACATTCCCTTCTCTTAATGTCAAAATGATTTTTAGCATCTTCTAACATGTCAATTCATTCATCTTTAGTGGGTTCATCATCATTGTCTCTTTCATTTCATTTTCATTATCATGTACTTTGTCACATCCATCATCACAAGTTTGTACCTTAATGGCCTTAGCCATAAAGCATGATAGAGTGTCGAAGAGAGAAGCCTTCTCTTCTATGGCAATGCTTGCAAGAGCCTTCTTCTTGGTGGTCTTGTCATCATCATTATCATCATCACTTGAGGAAGCATCACTATCCTAAGTGGCCACATATGAACCACCCTTCTTCTTCTTCTTGATGGTCATCTTATCATTCTTCTCTTTCTTTGCCTTCTTGTCTATCTTCTTGCTCTTCTTGTCATCATCATCATTGTCACTATTATATGGGCATTGAGCAACAAGAAGATCCTTGATTCCACACTTGAAGCACCTTTTTGACTCTTTCTTGTTCTTGGATGAAGACTTCTTTCTTCTAGCATGGTAGCCCTTCTTCACCATGAACTTGCCAAATATCTTTACAAAGAGAGTCATCTTCTCATCATATCATCAAAGCTTGAGTCATCATCTTCACTAGTTGTATCTTGCTTAGCTTTGCCCTTTGATGATGATGTGGCTTTGAATGCCACACTCTTCTTCTCATCCTTCTTCTCAATTTTCTTCTCCTTCTTTTCTTCCTTGTCATCATCATCTCTATAAGCATCATCGATCATGATATCTTCTAAGATTTGATTTGGTGTCATTGTGTCCAAACCGGTCCTCACTAGCAAGGTGACCAACATGCCAAATCTTGTGGGTAAGTATCTCAAGAACTTATTAGATAAGTCATTGTCCTCCAATTTTTTATCAAGTGCTTTGAGATCATTGACAAGCACCTCCATCCGATGGAACATGTTCGGCACACTCTCATCTTCCTTCATCTTAAAGCTAGCAAATTTCTCCTTAAGAATGTATGCCTTTGCACCCTTTATTGCCTTGGTGCCCTCAAATGATTCCTCCAACTTCTTCCAAGCCTCATGAGCCATCTCAATGTTCTTGGTTTATTCAAATATCCTCTCATCAATGGCATCATGAATGGCACTAAGAGCAATGTCATTATTTTGGAGAAGCACTTCTTCGGTCACGGTGGGATTCTCCAGATCCTCTATCTCAATCTTGGTCTCCACCACCTTCCACACCTTTCTATTGATTGACTTGATGTGTGTGGTTATTTTAGACTTCCAATATGGATAATTTGTGCCATCAAATTGGGGTGGCTTCTTCGTGTTGTTGATTTGAGCCATTTTGACACCGAAGGTTCTTAAGCCTTAAATCATGGTGACCACGGCTCCGATACCACTTGAAAGGTCCTAATGGCTAGAGGGGGGATGAATAGCCTATAAGAATTTCTACAACAACACTAAGCAAAGTGGTTAGACAAATATGAGGTGAAGTGAACGTTGTGCTAGCCTACTAAAAATGCAAGCCACCTACCACTATTTTAGTTGCTATTGTCTCTAAGCACACAAAGGCTAAGTCACTACTCTAAGTTAGTGAGCTCTCAAAGACTAACTGAAGAGCCACACCAACCAAACTAGACCGACACTTGCTTGCCCTCAAAACTAGCTACACTAAAGGGTTAAGCTACACTAGGAAAGTAAATACACAAGAGGGATGAAAGGTTATACCACTGTATAGAGAAATGAGCCAATCACCAATGGAACCAATCAATCAATCACAATGAATACCAATAAAATCCTCGGAACAAGATGACACAAGATTTTTTATTGAGGTCCACTTGCTTGCCGATAAGCTAGTTCTCGTTGTGGCGATTCACTCACTTAGAGGTTCACATGCTAATTGGCATCACATGCCAAACCCTCAATAGGGTGCCGCATAACCAATAGAAGATGAGGATCACACAAACCATGAGCAATCCACTAGAGTACCTTTTGGTTCTCCACCGAGGATAGGTCAAGAACCCCTCACAATCACCACAATCAGAGCCGGAGATAATCACCTTTCTTCGCTCGATGATCCTTGTTGCACCAAGCCGTCTAGATGATGGCAATCACCAAGAGTAATAAGCTAAACTCCCAATCTCACAAAGATGATTAAATAGAGAGCCCCAAGTGCCTCTAGATGCACTCTAGACACAAACACCAAGTGCCTCTAGATGCAATTACTCAAGCAATGCACTTGGATTCACTCCCAATCTCACAAAGATGATGAATCAATGATGGATATGAGTGGGAGGGCTTTGACTAAGCTCACAAGGTTGCTATGTTAATGCAAATGGCCAAGAGAGTGAGATTGAACCGACCAAGGGGCTTAAATAGAGAGCCCCCACGAATAGAGTCGTTGGGCTCAACACTGCCTGCTGATTTGGGACAACCGGACATGTCGGTCAATATGACAGGACACACGCCACGTAGCGTTCGATCAATGGATCAGTGCTTTTGGTATTTCTTAACATTTACAGAAAGAATCCGCAAGCGTACGTAATTACCGTTATAGCTTTCACCCGAAAGTATTCAGGGTATTGTATTTTCACAGGGAATGGAGGTATTTCTTCTAGCTAATTCGTACAACGACAACACAAGGATAACTGATGAGGGTAGAGAAGGATTCCTATGGCTTAGGGTCTAAGGATAAATAAACTCCACTTCTACTTGCTTACTTCGGGCACCAGATCACACCTGGTCTGTCAGGTGATGTCGGCCTATAGCTCTACGTCGTACCCGAATGTGGGGGATTACAAGGGATGGACAGGGCTGTCACCACCTGCCGCCTACCCCTCAACCATGGAGTACGAGGCAAACAAAGGTAGCCTCTAGCCTAGACACCATGTCTATGCTATCAACTACTACTCTAGTGTGTCGACAAGGGTTATCCGTCTTTATCAGGGCCCTTCTACTAGAGCATCCGTCACGGGGACGGACGATGAATCCACAAATAAGTAAGAGCAAAGCTTAACTCTCAAGGACTTTATAACCAATAGAATCATGAACACTTACTAAGA
Source organism: Saccharum hybrid cultivar R570 (assembly GCA_038087645.1). Taxonomy (NCBI): domain Eukaryota; kingdom Viridiplantae; phylum Streptophyta; class Magnoliopsida; order Poales; family Poaceae; genus Saccharum; species Saccharum hybrid cultivar. The sequence continues at coordinate 3,039,667 of JAQSUU010000810.1, forward strand.
TACCCATCGAGGTACAAAACTCATGTTCGTTGAGGTACGAGGCGGGGAGACACCGACAAGCCCGGCTCTTCCCTGAACTCTCACTCACATCTCTCCCTACTACTTTTCTTGAGCTAGCTAGGGCCTAAGCCCATGGAGTGGTGATGCTCTTGCTCTTTCTCTTGCTTGTGTTCTCTTATGTGTTGTTGAAATGAGGGGGGCTCTACCCATGCTTTTATACATGCTTGAGGTCGGTTTGGCAGGAGATAAAATAGGAAACCACCCAAACCGTCCTTAGCATGCTACCATGCAACTGCCTGGCAAAGGATGGGCCCAAGAGGAGCCAGTGGCGGTGTGGCCGCACCCATATCGGCCCCAATTCAGCCCATCTTTGGTGAGTGTGCTCCTTTGGGCTTCCTAACTTGGGGCATTGTGGTATTCCGTGAAGATTCGACGATTTCATTTGGGTTTGGCCTTATTCTCCTCTTTGTTTGGGCCCTGAATTGTCTGGTGATTGGGCCTCTCTCTTTGGGCTTGTGTAGAATGATGTTTATGCTCCATTTCTTTGCACATTCTTAGCCCTTTATGTGTACTTTCCATAAATGCCCTCCTCCAAATGGTCAAACACCAAAACTTGTGGAAATCGTTAGTTCTAAAGCCCTATATCTAAGTTTGGTGTCTGTTTGGATGGATTTTATGTAACAATTGGTGGTTGAAAATGTGAGTTTAGGACACCAACAAGAGCCACATGTCCCCTTCTTCAAACCTATGCCATCAGGTTTCAATGGCCGAGTTCCCGCGCAGTTAATTGATGATCGGACGAGCTAGGCACCGATCGAACGCACCACCTTGGCGTCAAGTGAAACGTGCACCCAAGCACACTACGTTGTGACTGGACGCACCAAAATGCTGACCTGACTCTCCACTACGCGGCGTTAGGTCACTTCTAGTAAGGTTCCCAAGCGGCTAAAATGTGACTGGATGTGTCAGGTCCACCCTGACCAAACACACCGTCGCCTCAGGTCCTTTGACTGTTCACTGTCCAAAAGTTTTCAACATAGCCCTACGCTTGCATCACCATATGTCACACATGATCGGACGCGGTCACTGCATGTCAGGTCACCACTTTGCGCCAGCGTCTGGTCATACGACCAAGACCGCACCTTCACTACAGAGCATGACCGGACGCGCAAGTCCAGCCGAGGCCTGCATCCGGTCACTGTTTCATAGTGACAAACACCTCATTTACTTCACCAACTTCGCCACCCTTGATCAAATGTGCCAACCATCAAGTGTATCACCTTATGCACGTGTGTTAGCATATTTTCACAAACATTTTCAAGGGTGTTAGCACTCCACTAGATCTAAATTCATATGCAATGAGTTGGAGCATCTAGTGGCACTTTGATAACCATATTTCGATATGAGTTTCACCCCTCTTAATAGTATAGCTATCGATCCTAAATGTGATCACACTCGCTAAGTGTCTCGATCACCAAACCAAAAAGCGCCTATCAAGTTTCACCTTTCCTTGAGCTTTTTGTGTTTTCTCTTTCTTCTTTTCTAAGCCCAAGCACTTGATCACCATGGTCACATCACCATCATGATCTTCATCCATTTGCTCCACCACTTGGAATATCTACTATCCTATCTCATATACACTTAGAGCACATAGGTTAGTAGCTAGGGTTTCATCAACTCACCAAAACCAAATTAGAGCTTTCAATACCCCAAAAGCACACTTATTTGGGTTCATCTTCAAGCCATGTCTCCTTGTGCTTTCCAAAGTCTCCCGTAGGTCAGCTAGATGTTCTTTATAACTTTTGGATTTCACAACTATGTCATCTATGTAAATCTCAACTATCCTGTCGATCAACTTATGAAAGATATAATTCATGGTTCGCTGATAAGTTGCACCGGCATTTTTCAGGCTAAAAGTCATGACTAATCATTCATATAAACTGATAGCCCTAGGGCACCTAAAAGCAGTCTTAGGGACATCCTCTTTGGCCATGAAAATTTGATTATAGCCCATGTTGCCATCCATAAAACTGATAACTTTATTCCCCGATGTTGCATCCACAAAAAGGTCAGCTATTGGCATTGGGTAACCATCCATAGGCATGGCTTTGTTTAAATCCCTAAAGTCAATGCAAACCCTTAGTTTGCCATTCTTCTTTAGCATGGGGACTATATTCAAAATCCAATCCGCATATCAACATTGTCAAATAAACTTAGCCTCATATAACCTTATAATTTTCTTCTTAATATCCTCAATTAATTCAGGTTTAAATCTTCTTGGGGCTTGTTTAAACAGTTGATATCCATCTTTAATAGGTATCCGATGTTCTACAATCGATCGGCTAAAACCAAGCATCTCATAATATTCCCAAGCAAAACAATCTCGTTATTCCTTTAAAAGACTTACCAATTCTCGCTTGTACTCAGGATTCAATTTAGCACTTACATACGATGACCTAGGTCTATCACCTGGTCTGATATCAACTTCCTCTAGTAAATCGACCGATGTAAATCTTGCCCTAACTTCCCTTCTGCATCATCGATCGGGGAATCCATTTAAGAAACGTCTTCAGAGCCGACTGCTTGGATCGACTATTGACATCCATCACCGACTTTGGTGACGCTTTCTTTCACAATTTCACTACGGAGGCATTTGTGCTTCCCCTGTTCATACTCCGAAGGGGCCTTTGATTTCGCAGGTAGAGCGAATAATACATTAATATCAGCCGATGGCTTACCCTTATCAGTTGTTTGCTTGACGCGCCATGTCCAAGGTCTGCTATACTTCTAAGCTTCTAGTTCTCTATTCCTTAATCGTTGGACTCTTCTTTTCTGGCTCCTTGTTAGACCTCCTATACACCATTGGCCCTCTTGCCAAACATACTCTTTCTCTTTATCACGACCAGTCCAATTCTGATCATATGCATGCTTGCCTAGCTGATCGTGAACTCCTTCATTTTTACACGTCGATCCATGTCGTTAGATTGATAATTTAAATATTCATGGATAGATCGGTGGTTGGCTTGAGATTGCTTGAATTCTAAATACTAATTACTGCACTCTGGGCAGTTATGTCTTGTGCATAATTTCAAACCTTCATTTCAATAATGTATGAAGAAAGGATAGTTCCAATGTAACTCAGCCTGCTCTCTTTCATACCTTTCTTCCTCGTACCGATGCTCATATTCTTCTTCAAGCTGGCGCTAGTGGTCCTTCTCCTTCTGGCATTACCACTTGTACAATAATATTCTAGAAGTCACACGAGGACGCATAGCACCAGCTCTGGATGTCTCACCTTGCTCATATCGGCTCTTTTGTTGATCGCGTTGCTGCTTAGCTTTCTTGTACTCATTAGTCGATATTTGAACCTTGGGGTCAACTAACCCATCTTCTTTGGCCTTATCCGATGTTAAGACCTTTGTCTTTCCTCTAGCCAACTAAAACTCTACCATATGCACCTCTGGAAAAGGATGCTTATCTATGTTCATTGTCGGTCTCTTGGCTAGCTCAAACTTAATCTTTCCTTGCTCAATGGCTTTCTGAATATGTAAGCGGAAGATTCTGCATTCATTAGTATTATGATTAGTAGCATTGTGAAACTTGCAGTATTTCTTCCCTTTAAGTTTCTCAACCGAAGGGATCACATGATTTGCAGGTAATCTCAACTGCTACTTCTCCAGTAGTAAGTCAAAGATCTTATCAGTGTTCTTGACATCGAAGTCATAGGCATTTTCGGCTTCTCTCACCCATGGATAGGATATAGGAGCCTTGCCCCATGTCCACTCTGTGGTTGCCACTTCTGGATCATCCCCATCAGAGTCAACATCATTTGGATCAAACATAGTAGTAGTACCCTTCAAATACTTCTCTTTGCGCAAGGTTTGATTTTGACTCTCAAAAGCAGACACCCTCTGAACTAGGTGGGCCAAATTCTCAAACTTATGGCCATCAAATTTCTCTCTGATCACTGGAGACATCCCTTGAAGGGCCAATTCAGCCAATTGGCCGTCAGACAGATTTGACGAGTAGCAACGGCTCCTTACCTCTCTGAATCATTCAATGAACTCAAAGCCTGACTCATTATTCCTCTGCCTCATGCTTGTCAGATCTATAATCTTCTTCTCTCCTGTCCCGCTATAGAAGTATGCATGGAACTTGTTCTCTAGATCAGCCCACCCAGTGATTGAGTTTAGTTCTAGTGATGAAAACTAACTGAAGGTCGGTCCAGACAAGGACAAGGGGAAGAATCTAACTCTATGTGTCTCCTTAACAGATGCATCTCCGAGCTGAATGAGATAGCAGTTGATATGTTCCATGGTTGTCATCTCATCTATCTCAGTAAATTTGGAGAAATCTAGGACTCTGTAGCATGGAGGGAGTTGCACAATATCATACTAGGTCGGGTATGGGTGCTGGTAAGAGCCAACCCATCCTTTAGGGTTTAGACCAAACTGGCTTTGCATCATAGCAGTTATTGATGAACTCATCAGCATCCATGCCAGTGACTTTTTGTCTCGGCTGCCCTTGAGTCTGAGCCTAAGAGCCTTATACTTGAACTTTTAACCCTGAGCCAGAGACTATTGTCCTTGGACCTGAGATTGCTGGAGTTGTTGCGCATTATAACTCTAAGGATTCTGATACCCAGGGTGCGGCATAAGCTCATACGTGCTAGCATCAGAAACCAGGTGATATCCTTCTAGATAGTCGATCTGAGCATTGTGAGTTGCATACCCTTGCAATCGACTATTGAAGTAATTAGGATCAACATTCTTGATGATCCTCTGCACTGATGGAGCAATTTTATGGGTTGATTGAGGCGTTTGGTAGGAAGTATTGAATCTTCCATGATCCGGCCGTTGCGCAACCTGCTAAGTAGCTAGAGAGGTTGGCTGCTGGATTGAATAAGCTTGGTTTTGTCTAGTAGGCTGCTGAACTGTCTGAGTGATAGGGGCACTAGGTGATTGCTATGCTAGTAGTTGCCCCCTATCATTTGAATTTGCCCCTTACCATTGGTAGGGCTTGACCTTGCCTCTGCCGCTTGCAGAGTTTGATCTTGAGCTTGTCCTCCTAGAAGCTGCTATGCTGGTGGTTGCTGATATTGTCCACCATTCGGCTGCTGATTAGAACTAGGCACACTGCTTTCAATAGCCGAAGGATTATAGCCATTAAAATATAATGGTCCCACCTGATCAACTGGCGCTCCAAAGAAAACTTCCTTCAAAACATTGCCAATTGTGTCGGCTAACACCTTATTATGATTTGTAAAGGCTTTGTGAACAGTCTTGTGGACCAAATAGGCAGTAGTTCTTGCTTCAACATCTTCACTTTGTCCATGCAGGAAGACGCTTGGCAAGGGAGTCTTTTGGATGACTGAATCACGCATCCTGCTGTAAGACAATAGACACTCCTCACAGAACTTCTATCCCGCTTGCTCAATGAGTGTTTTTTGGTCATCAAGCAGGTCTTCAAGGTTGACCTTAAGGATCACTTCGTTGTCCATGTTGATGATTGTGGTCCCACTAGGCATGCCAAGAGTGTGTCGATGGTAAAAAGTGACATCCCGCCGCCAGCACACGAAGCAAATTGAGAGAAACCGCGTGGAGCAGATCCTGAACTCTCTCCAAGCTTAAAGGGGGACACCGAACCGGATGGTCGTGACCTAGGGCGTGCTAGTCAATTTGACCATGCAATTGACAAGGAGAGAAAATTGATCAGTAATTTAAGGTGGAACATGCTAGTGTTTGTCCAGACAGTTCTAAATGTGCGGCTAAGTAGCCGATGAGATAAGGCTATCGACTAGAGAGTCGATATCCAACATGTTCATGATGCATGACAAGTAAAACGAGCATATCAACAATTATCAGGTACTCAATTGTATAGATCTAAATAGCTGATGATCATGAAAACATGCAAAAGATGTAATAAAGTAGACGTGGAAGCATTAAATGAGAAACATGCTAGCTTTTAACCAAGACAAAAACAAGTAAAAGCATGTAAATAGCCAATATATTCTCAAAGGGCAGGCTATCGACTAAAACAACCGATTCCAGTAAAAGAAGACTCGCAACATGCAAACACTCAACTATTAAATGTAGATAAATCCATCCACCTATCGAATCTAACCTATTATCTCTAATAGTGGGGTTTGAGCTAGATTGATGCTGCCATGATAAAGATAACAGATTAAACCTTCAAAGAATATGACTCTATACACGCTTAACAGAATCATGAAAACATGTTGTGATCAAGAAAGCGCAGGTGATCGGCTAAATAGCTGATGCAGACATAGCATGCAGCCATAGGCTATGTTTGACCATAAGCAAGACTTACTATTTAATGATTTCTGATCTATAGTGCTAACAGTGGGGGTCAACCGGATCAATGGCAGCCATAATAGCAGTTCTAGACCAGATTTTATCAACTAGCAAGCTTTCCTTAGGGTTAAACATGTCCTGATCACATGCTATCTTCGATCAAGATTGGACCAAAATGGCTAAGCTAACCGAATCCATCGTCAGAACGAGATGTAAATAGGGAAAAAGCAACAAGACGATGATTTGAAGAGATATAAAGTCGATCCGTTTCAATCTTAATTGGGCAAGGGGTGATTTTATTACAAATAGTAAGAAACTAATTATAACAAGATCGATAACTAGCAAATCTATTAAAAACAGCAAGGAAACCCTACCAATCTTAATAGATTTAGCGATAACTAATCTGTATCAAAATTTATATGAGATACGAGCCGAACCAATGCAATCGTACAAATTTTGATAAGAATCAAGGGTAACTTGTATCAGTAATTGTAAGAGATACAAGCCGAACCGATGCAACCTTACAATTAACTGATGACAACTAACTTATACCAAGCTTGTAAGAGGTCAGACCTAACCGATGTGGCCTTACAAACAAAATATAAGTCATGACAGATACTCACAGACAAACCCAAGGTCAAACTTAACCAATGGCAGCCCTGCTTGACAAAGAACTCGCTGAAATCTACTCTACTTCTACTCCTAAGGGGTGGCATAAGCCGAAAAGTAAAGGTACTAGTTTTTGATTGATCGCTGAGATGTCTGTTACAATAGCCGAGGTTCAATATTTATACCCGAGGCTTAACTACGAGTCCTGGTTAAACAAGACCGATCACAAAACTTGAAAAAGAAAACAAAACATCCTAATTTAAGATCACTTGGACTCCAAACTTCTCTTTCTATGGAGTCCATCATGTTTTCCTGATCCCGAACAATGCTATTTTTGCTGCTGGAGTCTCCTTGAGATGTCAATGTTATTGAAATCCAGCTAACTCTGATCAGTGTCTCGACTAGCCGATTCTGCACTCATCACGACTCTTCTCGGTGCATTCTAAATTATGGGGTCTGATGCAACGAACCAAATTCTGGTGTCAACAGAAGGCAAGAAGATGACATTCATGAAGAAGAATAAGGGTCACTCATATTGTGTCACATGGGACAGTGGTGCCTCTTCAAGTGAGAGTGATGATGATGAGAAGAAGACCACCAAGAAGAAGGCTCTTGCAAGCATTGCCATCAACAACAAGCCTTCTCTATTTGATGCTCCATCAACATGCTTCATGGCCAAGGTCCCAAAGGTACAATACGATGAGAGCGATAGTGAAAGTGAGGATGAGGAGTAGCCCTCTAAGGAGGAACTATATGAACTATTACAAGAGGCTCATTCTCTCAAGGACAAGAAGAGAGGAGAATTCAAGTAATTGTGCAAGAAGTACAAAGCGCTTGAGCAATCCCTTGAGGAGCACTTGGCTACTCATGAGAAGCTTGTTGATGCTCATGAGAAGCTCAAGGAAGCTCATTCTTCTATTCTTGCTCAAGAGAAGAAGGAACCTATTGTAACTAGCAATGTAAGTGTGACTTGTGATATTCTTGATGAATCTTTCTATACACCTATTGTTGATGCTCCTACTAACTTGTCTTGTAGCTCAACCGCAATGACATCTCCAATGAGTGATGGTTTTACCTGTGATGCCTCACTTATGGTAGAAAATGAGACCCTCAAAAATGAGGTCAATGAGCTCACTCATGCCTTAGGCAAGGCCTAAAGAAGTGAGGCCTGCTTGCTAAAGTGCTTGGGTAGCCAACGCTTTTCTCTCAACATAGAGGGATTGGGCTATACCCCAAGAATGGCAGGTAGCTTTTGCTACTCACAAGACTAGTTTTATGAAGAGCAATGGTCGGTTTTGCACTAGATGCAAGCAAGGCAAGCACTTAGACAAATATTGCAAGAATAAGAACAAATATGCTAAGTGTATCCTCCATTCAATTTGATACTTGTTATTTGCTTACCAAGGGTGCTGATGGTGTGAGGGCTAAGTTCATTGGTGCGCCTATTGTGGGCTCAAAGAAGAAAGTTATTTGCGAGCCCAAGAGCCTAGTTACTAACCTTCAAGGACTCAAGCAAGTTTGGGTACCTAAAAAGAATTGATCTCTTTTTTAGGTCAATTACAAACCAGAGAAATACGATAGATCAAATGTCTATTACCGATGATAATGATTTGAGTCTACCAAATTAAAGATTAGATGTTTCTGATTATTGTGAGAATTCATTTTTTCTAGCGTGTTTGGCAACAATTAACGTGGTGCTTCCCTTTGGGTCTCTAATTACTAATAGCAAGATAGTAAATTAGTTAAGTTTGCTTCGGCTAGAAATTATCTCATTGGATATCTAGCGATACATAATACTGATTTCATTGTAAATTAAAAATAGTCAATTAGTTATATTTTCTTTAAGAGATGTGTAATTTTGTTTAAAAATGAGTGGGGGATGTGCCCCCCTCCTTGTCTACCAAATTAGCTATCATCTCAGCTTTTTATTGTAGGAAAGCAAGCCTCATAGCAGGCACATCCCAAAAGGCGTGATGATCTTCCTCATTAGATCCGTGGGGGTCGTGTTTGGGCTCTTCCTCCTAGTGAGAGTCTTGAACTACTATCAACAATGGAAGAAGTCCTGGCGTCCCCTCCTCTCCGGTAGTCCTTCGAGAGGCTGGCATCTTCGCCAGCTCCAACATGCTTCTACAGATGCCTCCTCGAACTACTACATTGCTATAGACACCTCCCCGAACTACTACATGGACGAAGGCGAGGTGGAGATCCTATCAGAGTTAGAGGAGGACAGGCCTGTACGTGGTGGCACACTGCAAGTCTAGGTTGGAGGATGCCCAGCTTTCTGCCTCATCCGCCGTTGCATCCTTGGTGACCTTCCACTCTGCCACCATATAGATGTAGTACGGGTATGAGTTAATTGTGTTAGTTTATTATAGTTGATTATATGTATATATTAGCACCATAATCACATGATAATTATGCAGTTCTAATTCGTCGCCGCCCTAGTCGTCCGACCTTAGACACCCCATCCCTTAGTGCATGCCGTTGGTGAGACCTAGCCCACCGGTCGTCGCAACATGAAGGATGGTGCGCTCGTCTTCTTACTAGCAATCTCCAACTACACGAAAGAAGACATATTTTCATTGGAAATCCATAATTTGAGTGGGGGCATGCCTTGTGTACTTGGTCCACCAAGATATGCTAGTGCTAAAACTCACGATTCAGCTATCTTCCTATTTTACTAATAATAACTATAGCCGAATCAATGAATTCAGCAACATATGCAAGTGCTAATTCTCATGGTTTGGCTTCCTACATTATTAATAGCTATAGCCGAATTAATTGAAAATTTAGCAACGTATGCAAATGCTAATACTCATGATTTGGCTTTATATGTTACCAATAACCATGGTCGGATCAATGAAAATTCAATACATATGCAAAGATCAATGATCACAATTCGACTTCATATTTAACTTAGCCGAATTAGTGAAATTTTAGCAAGCATGCATGTGCCATCAACCAGCATTGTAGCATACACTACAAAAAATCAGGGCTTGTATGACAAACCGGAACTGTCATGTAAAGTACAGAAATTGTCATAAAAAGTACTTTATGACGAAAAAGCAGCGTCACGCCGGTCGTCATATAACGACCGTCACATAATGTACCTCGTGACGATTTTATGGGCCACCGTCACAAAATGTCAAGACCTTTTGTGACGGTAACGTTCTATCGTCACCTATTGTTACCTTTTATGACGACTATAAATGTCACATATTGTTTAGTCAACGCATCACATAATGTACGAACCGTCACAAATGGTACGTGAGAGGACATGTTATTATGACAATAGGGTAACGTCAAATATTGTGAGCCCAACATTTCTAGCCCAGGCCCATATTATGGGCTGACCCAATTGAAACAATAATAAACCATATAACCAATTCCATAATATCATAACGACCATACAAAGGCGCATGTTCTAGAATACATGTTTCCATACAAAATTACTACAAAAACATGAACACAAAATGATCCAGCCAACTAAACAAATTCTATCAGCTAGCGTCAAGTTCCAGCCAGCACCTAGAGCCAAGTTCTTGCACCAAACAAGTTTCAGCCAGTAGCCAACAGCTAGCGCCAAGTTCCAGCCAACAGCCCAGCAAACAATGCCCATGACCCTATCTGTTATCTGAAAAAAAAACAATGAAGAGGAAAAATGTACTATGCAAATGTTAACTAAAAGAATCACACTTTCCAATTGTTGGCATATTTAATTGTGTTTGAATGATCTAGATAAAAAAAAAATTTAAGTGAATATTGGTTAGCAAATTTCACTAAATAAATCACAGGACAGATCAAAACATGTAGGTATGTCATTCGACTTTTTATCTTGTTTGGCTAAGCAATAAGTTGCAGAAACACACAATACTATTATATTGTAAAGAAACAATTCTTTGCATCATTCGAGCAAGAGGCAAATTATCATGGCCAAAGCAGCATATCCTTCAATGGTATTATCAATCAATTTATTTGCATTTCTACATAACAAGCAGAGCCTGTCACTACAAGCAGAAAAAACCAACAATATTCAACATGACACTAGACATCTGTTACCACACAAATTTAGCAGACTTGGTGACTTACGAGCTAATTCCAGCTGTAATATAATTTAGGAATGGACCTGAATCAATATACACATCTATTACCACACAAATTTGTAGTAAAGCAGCAAGACAAATGAAGGAAAATGTAAAATAACAGATGTAATGAAATTTGAGGAAATAACTAGATCCATAGAGTAACCGTTAAAACCACACAATTTATATTAAAACAGGAAGATAAATGCAAGTACAGGGACAATGGACAGCAGTAGGCAATTGTGATTGACATAATAGAAGTACTCAGTAGGGAAATCTTTGAAGCTGCAAAGTTACACCCAACTAAATAATGCAAAGATAGAAAGTCACGGTGACACCACTTGCTTGATTCATTCTACAATCATTTCTTTCTTTCTATTGTTCCTTGCAAAGTTCACCTAAATGGTTTCCCTATATTGGTTAGAAAAATTACTTCACTAAATATGAAATAAACTAGCAGGTACCCCCGTGTTTCGCACGGGCCAGCAAGGCGGAATTATAGCACATCATATTATACACATGAAACAAAAAGATCAGTAACATTAGTTACATATATGGGTCATCATTTGAGCCTGTCATAGGATAATGTTAGCATAGTACAGGGCTGTCTCAGTTGGACATGGATACTCATTTCAGCATGGGTGAAAGAACTTTCAATGTTTGGCGAAGTTGTGCACCTGTCGAGCGATATGTTCCATCAAACTGATGAGTAGGTTGAGGAAGAAGACATCACTGAAGAGCTGGAACTGTGCAGGAAGATTTTGAAGTATGTAGTTTAGTTGACGAAAAATCGATGGATACATATATTTGCAAATTGAAGGACAATATAAGGAAGATTTTGAAGTATGTAGCATGTAACATTATATCAACATTTAGTAGTTAGTGTACCTATTGCAGCAAAAATAGGCTTTGTCATAGTGAAGTGTTATCATATAAGCAGTGAGCCATTTAGTAGGGTGGTTAGGATAATTCACAAACGTAATAGGGTGACAATGAATCTGTTATAAACCACTAAAAGATGCAGCGGCGTAATACATAGTGGGCAAGCATGGAAATGCAAAGTGTTTAGTTAGCAGGCATAATACAACAGCGGCAACAGATGGAAATTTTTTCTTATGTAACAGACATGATACAAAAGCGGGATCTGTAGAGACCTTTATTTTTGGTCAACATCAGTGTACATGAGAAGTATGTTCCCTCACACATATCTCCACATTTCACCTAGAGCAATTGGCTGTTGTGTACTATGCAAAAGCTGTTTAAAAATGCAAAGAGGAATTTGTAGAAGGCAAGACATGGAGGCTTGTTTTGATAAATGGTGCGGAAGATATTATGAACGAATCATGAGTCAACAAAATAACCTTGTAAGAGGAGTCACGCTGTCGCTGTGGATTATGGAACAATTATCTGGACAGACCATGTAGCTTATGCATGCCTTAGATTAACCTGAAATATAGCAAGCATTGTGTGAGGGACTAATTAATTGTGGCGAGGTCTTTTTGAAATCAAAGCTGTGCAATGGGGGTACTTGACTGAGAAGAATGGATGGACACATCTGGTGTTTGCAGTTTGGTTCAGGCCAGAGCAGGGGAAACAATGAGATTATGGTGTTCAGTTAAGGATGCATATCCCCGTGATGTGGAAATGACCTATTAGGGAAGTACCCAGGAATCTCCGTGTATGAATCTTATGAACAATGGTTATCAGAAACTGCTTCCACACGTCACTGAATGTTGAAGAAATTAAACAGAATCACTCTAATTTATAGGAGCCAAGTACAGGATATTTTTCAAATGAGCTTTACTAACCTGTATAGAATTGGTATTGACACGACACATTAATGAAAAGGGTTGTCGTACAGCTGCACGCACCTGGAAGCGTGGAAGGCCCCGGCGCCAGGATCTGGGGCTGAGAGGAACAGAGACTAGCAGGAGAGCCGCCAGCCGCCGTGTAGCGCAGCCGTCACCGCCGCAAGGCAGCGGCGGAGCTGCCGAGGAAGTTGCGCCCGAACTCCGTCGCCTCGGAGCGACCGAGGAAGATACGCCCGTACGCCGTCATCTCGGAAGGGGTGGAGCAGCAGAAAGACTGCAGGGGTCTGCCCCACCCGATTGCGGCAGGACATGGGCGAGCGCGGATGTCGGTGGTCGCTGGGGTGCTGCTGCAAACCAGCCATCGCTGTCGCTTCCTGCTCCCAGGACACACGCGCCATGGATCTCGTTGCTCCTGCACAGTGAGGATGAGAAAGAGGAGTAGGTGTTGGGGCTGGGCTACTCGGTGGGGAGGCTTCCCCAGGACCTCACGCACATGCTCCTCCACGCCACCCATAACCGGATCGAGGCCAAACGTCCTCCTCCACGCAGCCGATGGCCAGATCGAGGCCGGGCGCCCTCCTCCATGCCGCCCTTGGCTGCTCACAGGAGAGAGGGTTATGCTGAGGACCAGGGCCATGGCGGCGCAGCTCGCAGGCAGCCATGAGATGCAGGTGGCGACGCTAGTGGGATGTGGGATCGAGGTGTGGTAGGGTTTGCTGATTGGGGACAGTCGGAGGAAGTGGAGGCGCAGGAGTAGGGTGCCGTGATGCAGGGAGTGGATACGGGGAGGGATGGGTAGGGTTTCTGGAGTGTTTTTATTTGGGACCTGATGTATCTTGGCTGTCCGTTTTGATCTAATGGCCAAGCACGTGGGAGGGTTGGGTTTAGGCTAAATGTAATGCTTATTCTGGAGCCCTACGTGGCCCAATATTCATTTGTTTTTTTTATTTTTCTATTTTCAAAGCAGATATGCTATATAAATATATTGAGTACCAAATGAATACAAATGAAAAAGTCATGAGTACCAAGTTTGTTAATCTCATCAAGATCTACATTTGTTGTTTTGGTCAACTTTTTATTTGACAAAGTTTGAACCATTCAAATTTTGGATTTTTAAATTTTGACTGCTCCAAACCAGTTTTCGAAACCCTAGATGGTCTCAACTAGAAAAGTCATGAATACCAAGTTTGTATAACTCATCAAGATATACAATTGTTATATAGGTTATTTTTGCATTTGAGAAAGTGTTAGGAAAGTTTAGTTCTAAATTGACAAGTCTCTCGTATAGTTTCATAAACTCTATGTGAGATTCATGATTTTGTGACTACTGTTTACTAACACTTTTTCAAATGGAAAAATGACCTATATAACAATTGTAGATATTGATGAGTTCTAACACCTTTGTATTCAAAAGTTTTTCATCTGAGGTCATTTAGTGTCTCGTTTGACAAAGTTTGATCAAGTCAAATTTTAAATTTTAAAAAAATGACACTTTGACACCAGTTTTTGAAACTCTAAATGGTTTCAAATAGAAAAGTCATGAGTACTAAGTTTGTTAAGCTCATCAAGATCTACATTTGTTGTTTTGGTCAACTTTTTATTTGACAAAGTTTGAACGATTCAAACTTTGAATTTTTAAATTTTGACTGCTCCAAACCAGTTTTCGAAATCCTAGATGGTCTCAACTAGAAAAGTCATGAATACCAAGTTTATATAACTCATCAAGATATACAATTGTTATATAGGTTATTTTTGCATTTGAGAAAGTGTTAGGAAAGTTTAGTTCTAAATTGACAAGTCTCTCGTATAGTTTCATAAACTCTATGTGAGATTCATGATTTTGTAACTAGTGTTTACAAACACTTTTTCAAATGGAAAAATGACCTATATAACAATTTTATATATTGATGAGTTCTAACACCTTTGTATTCAAAAGTTTTTCATCTGAGGTCATTTAGTGTCTCGTTTGATAAAGTTTGACCAAGTCAAATTTTAAATTTTAAAAAAATGACACTTTGACACTAGTTTTTGAAACTCTAAATGGTTTCAAATAGAAAATTCATGAATACCAAGTTTGTTAATCTCATCAAGATCTACATTTGTTGTTTTGGTCAACTTTTCATTTGACAAAGTTTGAATGATTCAAATTTTGAATTTTTAAATTTTGACAGCCCCAAACCAGTTTTCGAAACCCTAGATGGTCTTAACTAGAAAAGTTATGAATACCAAGTTTGTACAACTCATCAAGATCTACCTTCTTTGTTTTGGTTATTTTTTCATATGACTTTGTTTGAACAGTTTGAATTTTAAATTTCAAAATATTAGAATTTCGAACATAATTTTAGGGTACTAAGTAATTTCAAATGAAAAAGTCATCAACAAGAAGATTGTAAAGCTTATTGAGATCTACAAACTTCGTTTTGGTCATTTGTTCATTCGACAAAGTGATAGTAATGTTGTTCATAAATTTTATAGATCTCTCTTATAGTTTCATAAACTATGAGAGATGTGTAAAATTTGTGAACAACGTTACTATAACTTTATCGGATGAACAAATGACCAAAATAAAAAGTGTAGATCTTGATGAATTATACAACCTTTATGTTTATGACTTTTCATTTAAAATCATTTCGGGTTTCAAAATCTAGTATGAAGTCGTTATTTTTTTAAAATTTAAAATTCGAATTGGTCAAACTTTGTCACATGAAAAGATGACCAAAATCAATACATTAACTTGATAGATAATGATTTTAGAAAAATTTAGGAAAAATCATCACATTTGAAGTTAATATGTGGGAGAAAGACTAGTTATAAGTTTTAACCAGAAATTAAAAAGAGAAATCGTTCTTGTTCATGATGAACAAGTGATTTATAAATTAAAAAAAGAAAGAAAAAGAAAAAGACATCTCTCGGGCCTTCTATTTTAGGCTCGGCCTGCCTCCTTCCACCTGGCCCCCTCTACATTTTTACATGGCCTAGGCCAAGCTCCGAGCCCAACTGTCATGGGTCAAGGCTCCACCTCGTACTGGGGCATTTTATGACATTGGGGGTCATCATATTTGATAAAACATTCAGTGACGGTCTACTGTCGTCATATAAAAACTGTCTAAATCGTCAAAAATTCACAACCGTCAACCGACTCCTGCCGCTTGACAATTTGTGACGAAACTTGCTACCTTTATGTGACACAAGAAACGATGTCGTCATAAATACTTTTGGGTCTCATAATTTTATGACGACACATAACTTTTTGTCATATTATGTTACATTATATGACGAAAACAGGCCTCGTCATGAGGGATTTTGTCATAAAAAGAAGAATTTCTTGTAGTGATACGATTTATTTCCTAAACTTGGGAGAATTAAGTGGCAGTTTTATTTTGCTAGAACATATGATGCTTTTCATGCGCAGACTAGGAAATTTCATAAATACTATTTTGAAAAGTTGAAAGAAGGTCAAGAGAGTATCCCGATCCTGATGAGATTGAAGCAATAATTATGCAAGAAGAAAAGGCATTGTTAGGTGACACCATTGGCAAAGAAAGAGAGATGCTTTGAATAGAAGCGAGTGTTCGGCTGACAAAACCGAACAAAACAATATCCATTCCTAATCAATCATCTCATCTCATGAAACAAGTCTAGTTATAGTAAAGCAGGATGCGCAAGAAATTAGCTAGACTTAACTTTTCAGGAGCCAAAGGGGTAGTATATTTATCTAGAGACTATCGTGTTGTTTACAATCCGCAAACTATAGAACTACGTTCGGTTGAAAAAGAACACCGAGTCACTACGGATGAAACCCCTGGAGACAAGGAGATAGTGTCAAAGTGACAACTGTTGGTGGGTTATGATGGTGCTAGAAGGAGCAACAACACTCAAATCAGGGACCTGCACTTCTCCGACATGATCAACAAGATATGGAGTACAAGTAGTTTACCAAATTCCCAATCCGGTCATATTGTTTCAATTGCTACATCTATTAAAGATGTACTTGCCAGTAGTGTTAAGAGACCGATTGAAGAAGCAATTTTACTTGTCGATGATGGAATAAATTCAGATTGTATCATCTACCAGCATATTATGCCAAGGGACCGATAACAATATTCTGTCAAAGTTAGTTTTCCCCAATGTTCACCTTGGATTCTATATCTACGTGGGTTGCTTTACTTGCTTTAAATTCAGTTCATACTTGGTCCCAAATGAGATACAATTCTGTAATTATTTTGGGTTTAATGTTTCAAGGCCAAGATTGAGAAATTTTGCAGATGTTGATGTTGGTTTTATCATCAATTCTAAAACATTTGGCAAGAAATACAAGTGCAAAGGTGTGGCTAAATGGATTGATGTCAAATCTGATCTAATTGTTTGTCTAGCTTTAAAGCTGATTCTACAAGAGAGTCGGCTAAAGAAATCAAGTACACCACTGACTTTAATTTTTGTGATCTTGTCTTTGATATTTTGTTGAAGAATGATTTTATTAGAATCATTGATCACAAAGCTTTGTCATCACCTCAAAACTTTGAAGAGCTTACATATTGCAAGTGGCATAATTCATTTGATCATAGTATTTCTAATTGCAATATGTTTCGTTAAGTGATTCAATCGGCCATTAATAAAGAACGATTGAGATTTTCTGAAGCTCAACAAATTGACCAATTGAATTCAATTGGTCTTGATGGCAAACAAACTTTGAATTGGCTAACACCAACCGATTCATCTGAAGCTGCAACTTCAAATGTCACAAAGAGAGACGTGTGGAGTCCTCAAGTGGAGACAAGATCGTTGTCCATGAATTATAAATTGGAGATATTATAGAGGACAGTGAGGTGATTACAATTCCAAAAGATACTGGGGCAGGCAAAATCTCTCCGGCTGAAGCAAAATAGAAACTCTGAATCTCTCTCGGCATTTCTCTCTGAACCTATCCTGCTCTTGCTAATTCTCCCCTAAACTCTACTCCACTTCCAGATTCCGTCAGGATCTTGACCCGGGCCCTGACAAGATGGCATATGATAAAGGAGATTAGGAGAATGTTGTAAGAAAACCAGTGAAATGGAGACCACCAGACAAGCTGACAAAAACTTTATATACTGTAGCTCAAAGCAGATCATACTGACAGAACCATCAGAAGCAAAAGTCATGAGCGAGTCGCGATGAACACAAGCACGCCTTGCACGGATATGTCTCCAGATTGCCATTATTTTTAGCTCCCTTACAAGAAACTCAACCAAAACAAAGAATAAATAACAGTAGCATCCATTGACCAGATTATAGCCACAGCATCGAAAAAAAAACTAGTGCACTCAAAACTGAAACACCTCACAGTCTCACACTACATGCAATTATATCGTCGTCCTGGCTATTGTAGCTAGAGATGACGATAATCACGATTTTGCCTCATCACTTCCACTCGTGATCTTCTCGCTTCTATATATCATCTCAACTAGATCTCTTCTCTCTCTGTGTCATCAAACGAATCACATGACTTGAACAGTGACACGGGTTACACTGGCAACAAGAACAAGAAGCCAAATAAAAAACACTACAGGTCGAACGGTAGACGACGATGGTAACAACACTAACAGTAACTCTAACAGTCAAAGGCACTAGCTAGGTAGCTTGCTGCAAAAAGCCTACGCTGCTGGGGCCTTTGTAGAAGTAGATCGATCGTGGATCAGCTCCGGACAAGCCCGCAAGACAGCGTCATGAGCAGCATGGCAGCGTCCGTGATCTCGTCCTGCTGCACCGGCAACGCCGGCGACGCCCGGAATAAGCTGCAGGAGGCGGCAGCTGCAGATGCGGGAGCCGCCGGACTCCTGCTCCAGCTGATGAGCCCACCAATGTCGTCGACAAGCAGGTCCCTTCCCGGACAGGCGTCGTCGTCACCAACCTCGGCGGCGGTGGCCTGCACGACGACAGCCGCCCTGTCAGTGGCAGCAGCAGGAGCTGCGACGGCCGCAGCGTGATCCTGCTGGACCTGGACCACCTTGCACCGTTTCTTGAACGGCAGCGACCGGTCCACGTCCACTCTCTTCTCCTTCTTCACCTTGGGGTGTGCTGCTGCGGCCGTGGTGGCTGCCTTGCCGCTGTCGGTGGGCACTGCTGGCCCCGAGCCGGAGGCGGCGGCCATCATCGCCCGCCGCGCCTTCCGCTGCCTGATACCACACGCGTTGCAGAGCGACTGCGCCATGCAAAACAAGATACAGTCATGGGCTTGCAATAATATAATTATATATGCAGCATGCATCTCTCTAATTAATCGTACATACATACATGGTGCAAGGACCACGACACCACGTACGAGTTGGATTGGAAGAGGCAACAAACAAAGAAGATACCTTGGGGCCGCAAGGACCACTCCTCCACAAGGGCGTCTTGGTAGTGTTGCAGTCGGAGCACACCCTAATAACACCCAAATTTGGTTGGCCGCTCATGTTCATGTCGGCGTCGTACCCTGCCTGATGCGCCCTTCTCCTCGGCTTCTTCCCCGCACCACTGGGATCGGCGGCAGTGGCCTTCCTCGTGATCCTCATCTTGGCCGCCGGCGGCGTCCAGCTGCAAGCATCCATCGACCCGCCACTGACCACCTGGTGCAGCTTCCCCATATCGTATGGATCGTACGAGGCAGGCTCGATCATGTCGTCACGGATGCTCTCCACAGTCGGGAACGGCGTCGCGAAGACACTACTCGCAGTCGCAGCTGATGATCCACCAATCATCTGATATGTATATAACAGAAATTATAAAAGGGCAGCATGAGTGACGAAATTAAATCTGTGAATTTTTTACACATGCATGGGATATGATTGGGAAATTGAACAGATACTATACAGTTAAGTAACACGTACATGTTGGGGCTCGAGCATAGCTTGATGACGATGCTGCCTCAACAAGTGATGGTCTGCCGATCCATAGCTCAGACTGCTTTCGCTGGCGCTACTATTGCCGATCACAAAGGGAAAAAGGATTGGGGGATCCTTTGGCAGGGTGAATGCCTGGAAGTGACCTTGATGGTGGTGGTG
Source organism: Saccharum hybrid cultivar R570 (assembly GCA_038087645.1). Lineage (NCBI taxonomy): Eukaryota > Viridiplantae > Streptophyta > Magnoliopsida > Poales > Poaceae > Saccharum > Saccharum hybrid cultivar. The sequence continues at coordinate 3,059,505 of JAQSUU010000810.1, forward strand.
GTGATGATCTTGGTGATCTCCCTCCATGAGAGGGAGGGCAGTGGAGAGCTGGCTCATGTAGATGGCAGACATGGGAGCTAGGGACTGATGAGAGGAATTTGCTTGCGCTCGAGATCTGGATACAGCTATGGACGACCTAGCAGGATCTCTTATATATAGCTAGGTGATGAGTGAAGATCGATCAGATGATATGTATGGAGAGGAGGAGGAGGAGGAGGAGGAGGAGGAGGAGGAGGAGGAGAACAGCCGCGGCGGCGGCTGGTGCTGTGTGTATGTCGGAATAATGGCAATTTGTTGGAGCGAGGGATCAAAAGGCAAGCGAGCTAGCGATCATGAACGAAAGGGGGAGGCATGTCCCTTTTATAAAGGGACAAGGAGGGAGGTGCCTAGGCTGTGTAGATCATTCGTGTGTGATCCCTTTCACAGACACACGCACGAGAGAGAGGGAGAGAGATGTGGAGGGACCGAGGGTGCAAAGAGATAGATGAGCTAGATCGGAGGGGAACAGTAAAACACGTCGGCTGCAGTGCAACACACGTTATTCCTAGGCGGTCCGATCGGCCAGGTCCGCCAGGACATGTGTGATCGAGGAGGTCCAAGCTAAGGGAGGGACGTCGGCGCTTCGGCTTCGCTTGCATATCATCCGTACGTTTGTCACTGGCAATCAATCATCGCCTGCAAACTGCACCATGCCCTCAGCTTAGGGCAAAAACAAGGGATTCTCTGTAGCACAAATGCCTTGTACTACTTCAGATCCCAAGGTTTGGGTTTGGAACTAATCATATATCTGCTCCCATCTGAAGTCCTATCAAGGTTTCACTCAGTCTGCATCAAAACCTGGAGTAGTCGTTTGGAAGGAGGATAATTCCCCTCCAACTATTCATGCTTATTATGAGAAGGATTGACACATGAAAAATAGTTTGTTTTCCACACTGATCTGGCGCTACTTGTCCAATTGCCTTGGATGGTCTTTGGTGGCTTTGGACTCCAGCAATCTCAAATGATCGAGCAGGGGAGGATTGGCATCAAACTAGTCGTTTCTCTAATGGAAAATTTTCTTTTACAAGCGTCAAGATCCCATATGAACCTTGGTCTCAAACTAACTATTAAAACCCCACTCGATCGCACAACTTAGCTTGTGAACATTGGATGATCTAAGCGTCTTGACTACCCTCCATGTGCTGGAACCATTTCGAGGTACACACTTCATCTCTCCACTGAATTGCTGCTTCAGTTGTTCAAGCGTCTAACATGCATGTTCAGTCTTTACAGCGTCGGGCATGCATGCACACCACGCCAAACTCAACTGTTGCACATGCAGGTCTTGAACTTGTGCACATCTCTAGATCAAACTCCGGCGAAGCCTCCAGGGTTCACATTGGTCCATTCAGCATTCTAATCTTTCATGTGTTTCTCCATTTCTCTAGCGTGAACAATAATCTCCAAACACTTGGATAATATCCACATGTACTTTTTCATCCTCGTGGATAATCCGGTGTGTATGATGTTCCCAAGACTTCAATTCAATTTAACCCTCGTTCCTGCTAGCTTGTCTTGTATATTGCATCCATGAGACCTACTGAGATATATACTTGACAAAAACATTAACCTCAATGATTATATTGTTGTCCAATCACCAAAATTAAATCACAATATGCCTAAAATAAGGATGTACTTAGGGCGCGCTTGGTTCCAGAGCTGACCTCACCTTGCCCTGCCGGCGCAAACAACGAGAAACTAACTCGCCCAGGCCGGCGAGCCGATTTGCCTCTCCCACAAACGCAAGAGAAATCTTGCTAGCACAAACACCACGACAGGCAGGCAAGAAAACCAAATGGCCAGTCTTGTTTGGAGATCTCGCTAGGCAAGGCAGCACAGTGCCGGTTCAAGAAACCAAACGCGCCCTTAATTTGCTATACACATGACCTCCAATGGCCATGGCCAGTACCTTATATTTTACTGTACACGAACTCCATTAGGCATGGCCACATAACATTCAGAACCCACACGCTAGCTACCTCACTACAACGCTAGATGCCAGCACCGTATCTCTTCTTTAGAACATGCTATTTGTAATGGAAAATGATGTGACAGCAAGGAAAGATGGGTAGCATGTTCAAATTAAAAAAGAAAAATAAAGCTCTTTCATATATGCCTTTGGACGCTCAGGACCTGTGCAAACTCATAGATTTGCATGAAGACAGCGACCTCTTCCTCTAGCTTCACGGCCCTGTTTCTGTTTGGGTGTAAAGAAAAAGAACATCACTACTACAAAAACAGTTTATATAAACGGGAAGATTCTTTGGTAGAGGCGACTCAATTTTAGGAGCCTCTACCGTGGCCCTCCGAACTCCTTTAGAAATGCATTTTTAGAGGCCTACAAATACCCTTATTTTTATTAGAGCCGCTTCTAAAAATTGATTTCTAGAGGTGGCCGAAAATGGAACCACCTCTAAAAGTAGTAGCCGCACAATAAATTTGAAAATTTTCAAACGGTCTTGGATGAAGAAATGACCAAAACATAAGTTTTAGATCTTAAAAAGTTATGCAACTTTGTAGTTGACAACTTTTTTATTTAAAATCATCTATACAAAGAAAATTATGTTTGAATTTCTCACATTTGAAATTCAAAATTTTCAAACGACCTCGGACGGAGAAACGATCAAAACCGAAGTTATATATCTCCAAAAGTTCTAAAATTTTATAATTGACAACTTTTTCATTTAAATTTGTTTAGGGATTGAAATACTCATTTCAAAACTGTAACACCCGGTTTTAAGGACAAAACCAGACATACACCATATGTGAAATAAAGAAGACAAATCTCACATATAGCCACAGATAAGTGTAATTTCAAAAGACAAATGCTTAATATACATAACACAATAGTATAAAATATACCTTAAAGAATAACACAGCGGAAAAACAACTCTGAACACCGGGTGCAACCTTCACTCCAGGATCAAACTAACTGGTTGATCACAAGCCTAACAATTCCAGAATCTAACAGTCTGGTACCCTTCCTGAGATGTGGGGAAATAGCAAGAGTGAGTCCATGTCGAACTCAACAAATATAACATGGGGTTCATGCGGCTCAAAAGGTTTGACACGGGTTTACTGCAATAGCTTTTAGTGAGTCATCTTTTTAACAATTGAGTAGCAACAAGTTTACCAAAATCCCAAATAACCTCATGATCATGTAAACGAGAATAATGTATAGCAAGAAACAATAATCATTAGTGAGCATCAATATCATCAGTATTATCATTATCATCAGTGTTCATCATTTATTCTGTAAGGGTCCAAGGCCACTCGTGACCGTGAGCACGGCTGTTATAACAGTTTTACACTCTGCAGAGGTTGTACACTTTCACTGTGAGTCGTGATTACCCATATGCCCGAGGCGGCCAATCCCTAAAACACTCCCAAGGTGAGCAGGCAGGGTTCACTATGAAGCCTTTCAAAGGTTCGTCTAACAAGTTAGGGCCATTAGATTCACTCGGCAAACAGATGTAGAGCCCCCCTTCCAAATGGCACAATAACGCGCAGCCTATACACATGAGGACAGAGGCCGCACTATACCCGATTCGTCAAGCCGTTCTTACGCCATGAAGGTTACCACTAACAAGCTAGAAAAGGTCCTCATACTTGACTAAAGCCAGAGCCATATAGTCCTCACAGTTGTACTGTAAGTCCCGGATGTTCGCTTACAGATAAGTCCTTAAGGAGAGAAACTAGAGCACCATAAAAACAACCAAATATGCTCTAGCCCTCTTGAGCCATGTTTCTATAAATCATCTTTTAAACGTTTATTGCATATACCATTAGTCAAGTTACAGATCATAGTTATTTATCTTGAGCACTAGCATAAATACTACCCAATGCAATGTCCCATAGGTGTCAAGGTACAAGATACAAAAACTAGGATATCCTTAGTGGTAACAAGGTAGACACATGCACATGAATTAAGTATATTAAAGGTGAATAGGAAACAAGGATGATCCCATGCTATACTTGCCTTAAACACCGATCCTTCGGTAAGCTTTAATCTTCAACGTTCTTCTTCTTCTTCTTGATAACCACGTATATCTCACCGACTGGACGAAATCAATAAATCACCACACACGTATCGAGCAATCATACACGAAGCAAACAATAGATCTAAATTAGAACAGTACACCAAACATATGAAACAATATGTGAAAAGGTTTTAAAGATGTTCTACGCATTGCTACGAACACACAGACTAGGCGCGAAAAGCACTCTAATCGAAGCTACGGTGAAAGAAACGACTACCAAAAGATTTTGTTGTATAAAATGGAAAAATTATAGGTCTCATTTGTTTTAACTATATAAAATCATATATATAGGATAAAATACTCTTTATAGACATTCAAAAGTGACTTAGGCTAAATTACATTTAAAGGATAAATCAATAATATTTTATTCATAAATCTAGTTGCACAGTTATTAATCAAATTAGATCTAAACTATGAAATTTCAGAGATTTTGATAAAGAAAACATTAATACTAGTACATAGTTCATATTGTTATAAATCTATTGAAATTTGAACGGACTAATTCGGAATTAAAACAAATAAATTATGTATTAAACGAGATTTTCTTTATTAAAGTATTAGATTAAATCTCACATCGGAACTTAAAGATAGAAAACCTAACCAACAGTAGCACTAACAGTATAACAAGTTTGTAAAACTCTTCTACACGTTACTACGATCACATAGACATAAAGATCACGAAATTTGGATTTAAAACGTAAAATAGATAAATAATTACTTTAATATAAACTCGAAAATAATTTATCTCAAACCTACTGTACAGTTCTATCATCATGTAGAGCTCGCAAATACGAATCTAACGCAATTTGAATGGATCAAATCGGAGTTAAAACGGATAATTTATGACTAAAACAAACTCAGTGGCAAAACTGTAAATATCAGAAAACGTATTTTTCAATTACCGAAACGAATTACGTTTTCAATAAATCAAAACGTATTTTCCAGATTACGCTTTGGACCGCGGGTTCGAAAAGATAAAAACTCAGGGTCTCTTTAGCAAAAACGTCGGCCGAATCGGTATCTTCTAATTTAGACCGTCGGATTCAAATCGGAGGGTCCAGATTGGATCTGGGAAGAACCGGCGGCGCTCCGGCCGGACTCCGGCCGTCGGTGAGCTTCCCGCGGCGGTGCCATGGCCGGAGATGGCTTCCTCGCTCTACAGAGCACGAGCTTACGAACGGAAAACACAGGGAGAGAGAGAATGGCATGGCGAGCTCACCCCGCGCGAAGATGGGACCGGAGGATGACCGGAAGGCGGCGGCTAGCTCGCGGTGGCGGACGGTAGAGGCGGAGCTTCGGGCGTAGCCACCACGGGACGATAGAGGCTGCGATTTGTAGTCCAATGTGAAGCGGAGGGAGGCGGCACCCCGTTTTTATAGCCCGAAGGCGGTTCTAAGAAAGGAAGGAGGGAGATTTAGCGGCGGATTCGGTCGGTGGAGTTTTTGGAAAGCTTTGTGCCGGTAGCTTGGGGAAGGGGACGCGACTGACGCGTGGGCCCGTGACGTCAGCGGCTGGAAGGAGAGGGGAAGGCGCGCGCGATACTGGGCCGGCGGCTGCGGCTGGGCTCGGCCCGCGAAGGAGAAGGAGGCCGCGGGAGTGAGCGGGCCGCGCGCCAAGGGAGCCGAAACGGGCCGAAAACCAGATGAATGGCATTTCTCTTTTTTTTTCTTTTTCCAATTTTTCAAAGCAAATTTTCAAAAGATTTTTCAAATCAAATTTGAATTTGGTTTAAACCACTCAATACAAAACTTCAAATGCAACAGCATGAATGCTCAATCATGTTCCTACCCTTATATTAAATTTTAAATTTATAAAAATTATTATTATCCTAAATTTGCATGCTCACAAAATTATACAAAAATCATATTTCTCCTACTTTTCTTCTTTTCAAAATTTTAGGGTGTTACAATTCTACCCCCCTTAAGATGAATCTCGTCCCGAGATTTGGAAGATGATGACAAAAGAGATAGGGATAGTTCGTCTCTAGATTGTTCTTTACTTCATCGTGTAGTTCCATCGTCTTGATAAGAATTCCGTCTTACTTTGCATACATGTAACTAATTCCAAGATTTTTGACAAATGCTCCAAACAATACTCTGGTATCTCCAATCACTAGGCACCTTTCCTATAATATGAATTTTCTTCCTTAAAATACTTATCTTCCAACAGAGCCTGACGAATCTCTTAGTCAGAAGGAATTTCTACTACCAACCTTCAAAACATTAATGATTCTGGTCAAGTTGCTCAAATTTGGAATACGATTCTTAATCCTTGGTGTCACCCGAACCTTCTTAGCATTATTCTCCATTGCTAAGGGCATCGGCTGCGACTTTTACTTCTCCAAGTAATAGCACTTTTCCAAGTCTTAATCCATTTCATTCCAACGAGGATATCACAAATTCAAGACCAACTTAGCGAAGATGTCCTGTAGATTCTTGTGACCCTCCTATATGTCACTTTTCTTCCAAAAGACAGTACTCCATAGTGGAAAACTCCAGATAACACGTTAGGTAATTCAACCCACACTTCCTTAGTTGTCTTAATGAACAAGGTACTATATTTTTCTTCTTGCATAAGGACACATCCCACACCTTGATAAAGTGCATCCTAGTGGACATAAAGCTCTTGTCTGGATCTGACAAAGCTAATACTTGGGTTTTACTTCAACCTTTTCTTAGACTCCTTCAAACATTTGCCTGAGGTCTCTTGATCTAAACGAACTTAAAAGCTTCTCCAAAGTTATTTGTTCCTCTGCTATGACTCCAGTAAACTCATGGTCCACTTTGCTATCCTTGGTGTACCTATCTTCTAATTAATCATTCTCGTCTCCCTCAGGTAAAAGTCGACCACCTTGATACTCAATTCTTTTCCTTGACGGTGTTGTTAAGAGCATGGTGCACCGAGTACCATGAATCACTCCTTTGTGTGCACAGAGCCATCCATTACCAAGAACCACGCGAATTTTAAGTGACTCCAACACAATGAGTGTCGCGGTGAAGTTTTTCCTTGTTTATGACAAGACTGACTTTTGGGCATATCTGATCTGCCTGCATTTCTTCCACTGGGGTTTGAACTAGCAAAGGCCTCCTCATTGGACACTTCACCATCTTGCACGTCTCTACCATGTCGGCGGAAATGAAAGAATGCGAAGCACTAGGGTCCAATAAAGCAAAAACTTGTACTGAGCTTACTTGAATATAACCTCCCACTGCTTTGGTAACTCCATGAATTTTATCCATATCCACATTGCTCAGTCTTCCATTGACATAGTTTGGCTGCGCTTTGCTTCCTTGAGCAGGCTTCTTATGGGCTTTCCTTTTTCGCTTTCGTTGTTGTGGATTCTGACTTAGTTCACTCCCAACTTGCTCTTCAACATTGTTGTTTTGATAGTGCTCGGCTTCATCATACCCATAACATCCTTCAATGGCAAGAACATCAATCTTTTCCCACATATTAGTGCGAGACGTCATATAGGGCTCCTGAGTCATGAGACACTACACTTCCTGTCATCAAGTGACCAACATCAGCAACACGAGCAAGTATAGATGATCATAATCATGAACTATCCAAAAGGACAACTCTTGTCTCCATGGATCCAAAATTATCAACCTTGTTCACAGAACATTTTTGCTCAAGAGTGGCAACTCAATCATGAAGACTAACCAATACTTCCAACTAAAGAGTTCAATCTTAATAATCCTTCTTTACATTGGCTACCCCCCTTAAAATAAGAGACACTAAATAGGGTAGCTTGAACCCTTTTCTAGATGAGCTACTTAGCATAAAAGTGTTCTGACATCCCAATAATACTCTTGTGCATGGGTAAGAACAAGAAATCTAAAATTTCGCACGAGCAGAAAATCAGCAGTGCAGTAAAACAGTTGTAACTCTCATTCTGTTAATCCAATGAAACTGTAGTTTACACCGATGGAAAGCTTATAAAATTCTCTGCAACTTACTTATAGAACACACTTCCAGATTCTGCAGCTAACTTGACCGAAAACAGTACTTATCAGAAACTGTTCCAGGTTTATGACAGCACATATACATTGCCTTATGCTTTTTGTATCTCCCAAACCAAAACAACTATGAGGGTAGTTCTTGCATTTAGAGAGAGATGTTGAAGTCCACTCTTGTCCAGAATTCTCTCATGATTTTTGGTCTTTCAAGAACAGATATATAAGTTGATAAAGACAGGCTGCTCCGAAAGACAAGATATAGAAAGCAGGAGATAACCAAAACCCAGCTATTTATTTCATTAATCCTTATACCTTATACATATAAACTAAATGAAATCATGGTCAAAACCCACGAGATCATTCCACTCATTACAAAATTCCAACTCAAGCATAAACATAAGCACAAAGCAACTAAACACTTAAATGTTCATTAGCCACACATTAAGACAACTCAACTTGGCTACTAACGGTTTTATTACACGGGACATAACTCCTATTCCTTAAACATGGTGTGATTGTAACAGCTTCCAGAGTAGATAACGTCTCTTACATTCCTTATTGCTTTATATGGACATCTGAATCTCTGCATCTCTCTTTACCATTCTTATAACTCATACCTTAAGATGGGTCAACCTGGTATCCCTCAGGTATAGATTTAATACCCTCATACTCAATCCTTTCTCCTGAAAGTGTAGTTAGAAACACTGAACATTGGGCATACTCAATCACTCCTTTACAAGTAGATAACCAGTCTATTCCAAGGATAACATCAATGCCCATTAATTCCAAAACAATGAGGTTTACCTTAAAATTTACCCCCTTTATGTCAAGACTAACTTTTGGGCATACACGGTCTGCCTTTATTTCACCTCTTGGAGTTTTAATCATCACTGTTTTCCCCCTTGGAAGCATAAGTATGTTATGATCTTTTGCATATTGTCTAGATATGAACGAATGTGAGGCACTGGGGTCAAACAAAACCTTGGCATTTCCTGAACTTACTGGAATTGATCCAAACACGACCTCCTTAGCTCCAGGAATGGTGGAAATATCCACATGTTTCAACCTTCCATGATTGTAATTTCTCTTTAATTTATTTCCCTGCACATGCTCCTTTTGGACATCCTGTCCTGGGTCTCGCTGTTGTGGATTCTTCTGTGGGCAAGATTTAATATAATGTCCTTCCTGCTGGCAATGATAACACTTTCTCTTAGCTGGATCTTTTGTGATGTCATACTCCAAGGAACTGTTGTTTGGTATGTTGCTATCTTGCTGGCCATAAAAGTTCACCTTCGTCCCTTTGGCTTGTTTCCTAGCTTGTTTGGCCTTTCGGGGTTGATACTCTTTATAGGTAATTGTCCACCCATCTATGACTACTTCATGGGGAGTAGTTTTAGCGGGAGGGGCTTCTAACTCTTCAGGGTTTGGATTTGTTTGACAGGGGATCAGGGCTGCATGTGACAATGTAGTATAACTCGCTTGCTGATTGCTTTCCACAAGTGGTTCTAATGAGATTGCCTTTCTCTTCTTGTCCATGTTGATCGCAAAATTTGGATCCACCTTGACTTTCCCCTTATTAGACTCGTTTCGAAGACAGGGAAAACCATAATGCTTACAGCAGTGACATTGTTCCTGCTCTCCAAATGCCTTACTATCAACATCTTTATTGGATTTCATATTCTTCCAAGCTTCTACTACTTGTATCTTCTCTGACCCCTTGGATATGTTGGCTTGACCTTGAGATAAGCATCGTTGAGAATTCCCATGTTGAGCCATTTCTTCTAGTAATTGGTTTTGCATCGCTAATGGTTTCTTGTCAAAAGTGAGCAAGAGCGACACAATTCAGTCCTCTTAACCTCTGAAATCCACAGTCTTCTCGTCACGAGCCGTCTAATAGACAAGGAGAAAAGGTTCAAAATAGAGACAAGGTTTTACAACAGAACGGGGATAGAATTAAGCATAACTTTGAGAAAATAACAAAGTTAAAGAGAAGCAAGAAATAGGCAACAATGAGAACATGCTAAACGTCCAGTTCTAACTAGGCTTGTGTCCTACAGTCAGCATTGCTCTGATACCAATCTGTAACACCCGGTTTTAAGGACAAAACCAGACATACACCATATGTGAAATAAAGAAGACAAATCTCACATATAGCCACAGATAAGTGTAATATCAAAAGACAAATGCTTAATATACATAACACAATAGTATAAAATATACCTTAAAGAATAACACAGCGGAAAAACAACTCTGAACACCGGGTGCAACCTTCACTCCAGGATCAAACTAACTGGTTGATCACAAGCCTAACAATTCCAGAATCTAACAGTCTGGTACCCTTCCTGAGATGTGGGGAAATAGCAAGAGTGAGTCCATGTCGAACTCAACAAATATAACATGGGGTTCATGCGGCTCAAAAGGTTTGACACGGGTTTACTGCAATAGCTTTTAGTGAGTCATCTTTTTAACAATTGAGTAGCAACAAGTTTACCAAAATCCCAAATAACCTCATGATCATGTAAACGAGAATAATGTATAGCAAGAAACAATAATCATTAGTGAGCATCAATATCATCAGTATTATCATTATCATCAGTGTTCATCATTTATTCTGTAAGGGTCCAAGGCCACTCGTGACCATGAGCACGGCTGTTATAACAGTTTTACACTCTGCAGAGGTTGTACACTTTCACTGTGAGTCGTGATTACCCATATGCCCGAGGCGGCCAATCCCCAAAACACTCCCAAGGTGAGCAGGCAGGGTTCACTATGAAGCCTTTCAAAGGTTCGTCTAACAAGTTAGGGCCATTAGATTCACTCGGCAAACAGATGTAGAGCCCCCCTTTCAAATGGCACAATAACGCGCAGCCTATACACATGAGGACAGAGGCCGCACTATACCCGATTCGTCAAGCCGTTCTTACGTCATGAATGTTACCACTAACAAGCTAGAAAAGGTCCTCATACTTGACTAAAGCCAGAGCCATATAGCCCTCACAGTTGTACTGTAAGTCCCGGATGTTCGCTTACAGATAAGTCCTTAAGGAGAGAAACTAGAGCACCATAAAAACAACCAAATATGCTCTAGCCCTCTTGAGCCATGTTTCTATAAATCATCTTTTAAACGTTTATTGCATATACCATTAGTCAAGTTACAGATCATAGTTATTTATCTTGAGCACTAGCATAAATACTACCCAATGCAATGTCCCATAGGTGTCAAGGTACAAGATACAAAAACTAGGATATCCTTAGTGGTAACAAGGTAGACACATGCACATGAATTAAGTATATTAAAGGTGAATAAGAAACAAGGATGATCTCGTGCTATACTTGCCTTAAACACCGATCCTTCGGTAAGCTTTAATCTTCAACGTTCTTCTTCTTCTTCTTGATAACCACGTATATCTCACCGACTGGACGAAATCAATAAATCACCACGCACGTATCGAGCAATCATACACGAAGCAAACAATAGATCTAAATTAGAACAGTACACCAAACATATGAAACAATATGTGAAAAGGTTTTAAAGATGTTCTACGCATTGCTACGAACACACAGACTAGGCGCGAAAAGCACTCTAATCGAAGCTACGGTGAAAGAAACGACTACCAAAAGATTTTGTTGTATAAAATGGAAAAATTATAGGTCTCATTTGTTTTAACTATATAAAATCATATATATAGGATAAAATACTCTTTATAGACATTCAAAAGTGACTTAGGCTAAATTACATTTAAAGGATAAATCAATAATATTTTATTCATAAATCTAGTTGCACAGTTATTAATCAAATTAGATCTAAACTATGAAATTTCAGAGATTTTGATAAAGAAAACATTAATACTAGTACATAGTTCATATTGTTATAAATCTATTGAAATTTGAACGGACTAATTCGGAATTAAAACAAATAAATTATGTATTAAACGAGATTTTCTTTATTAAAGTATTAGATTAAATCTCACATCGGAACTTAAAGATAGAAAACCTAACCAACAGTAGCACTAACAGTATAACAAGTTTGTAAAACTCTTCTACACGTTACTACGATCACATAGACATAAAGATCACGAAATTTGGATTTAAAACGTAAAATAGATAAATAATTACTTTAATATAAACTCGAAAATAATTTATCTCAAACCTACTGTACAGTTCTATCATCATGTAGAGCTCGCAAATACGAATCTAACGCAATTTGAATGGATCAAATCGGAGTTAAAACGGATAATTTATGACTAAAACAAACTCAGTGGCAAAACTGTAAATATCAGAAAACGTATTTTTCAATTACCGAAACGAATTACGTTTTCAATAAATCAAAACGTATTTTCCAGATTACGCTTTGGACCGCGGGTTCGAAAAGATAAAAACTCAGGGTCTCTTTAGCAAAAACGTCGGCCGAATCGGTATCTTCTAATTTAGACCGTCGGATTCAAATCGGAGGGTCCAGATTGGATCTGGGAAGAACCGGCGGCGCTCCGGCCGGACTCCGGCCGTCGGTGAGCTTCCCGCGGCGGTGCCATGGCCGGAGATGGCTTCCTCGCTCTACAGAGCACGAGCTTACGAACGGAAAACACAGGGAGAGAGAGAATGGCATGGCGAGCTCACCCCGCGCGAAGATGGGACCGGAGGATGACCGGAAGGCGGCGGCTAGCTCGCGGTGGCGGACGGTAGAGGCGGAGCTTCGGGCGTAGCCACCACGGGACGATAGAGGCTGCGATTTGTAGTCCAATGTGAAGCGGAGGGAGGCGGCACCCCGTTTTTATAGCCCGAAGGCGGTTCTAAGAAAGGAAGGAGGGAGATTTGGCGGCGGATTCGGTCGGTGGAGTTTTTGGAAAGCTTCGTGCCGGTAGCTTGGGGAAGGGGACGCGACTGACGCGTGGGCCCGTGACGTCAGCGGCTGGAAGGAGAGGGGAAGGCGCGCGCGATACTGGGCCGGCGGCTGCGGCTGGGCTCGGCCCGCGAAGGAGAAGGAGGCCGCGGGAGTGAGCGGGCCGCGCGCCAAGGCAGCCGAAACGGGCCGAAAACCAGATGAATGGCATTTCTCTTTTTTTTTTCTTTTTCCAATTTTTCAAAGCAAATTTTCAAAAGATTTTTCAAATCAAATTTGAATTTGGTTTAAACCACTCAATACAAAACTTCAAATGCAACAGCATGAATGCTCAATCATGTTCCTACCCTTATATTAAATTTTAAATTTATAAAAATTATTATTATCCTAAATTTGCATGCTCACAAAATTATACAAAAATCATATTTCTCCTACTTTTCTTCTTTTCAAAATTTTAGGGTGTTACAAAAACCAGAGATGAAGATAAAATGAGTACAAACATCCCAAATAGCCACAAGTGTTTTGTGGGTGGAGTTGTTAGGGGAGGAACATGCGAGGGTGAGGCCGTGAGTTTGTTGAGCTCTCATGGCCATGCAGCATGCATTTTTCGCGTGACTTGTCACCGAGTGTGTGGCTGCTGGGTGGGTCTCCTCGGATTTTCAAAAATTTGCAATTTTTTGAACTAGATTTGTTGTTTCTAAAAAAACAATATGTAGAAGCCGCCTATAAATCGATTTATAGATGTGGCTCCAGTTATCAGCCGCATCTAGAAATCTGATTTGTAGATACGGATGATCAGCCACCTCTATAAATTGATGATTTGCAGAGACGAAAGAGTAGAGACGTCTGGACCAACCCCTTCTATAGAAGCATCCTAGCCCTTTTATCTAAAAATCATATATGTAGTAGTGCATTAAATGGCCGGAGCAGGTAAAAAGACACTTAGTTGCCTCCATTACCCACCGCGAGCACAGTTGGTACTTTTTCTTTGCGGCCAAAGCACCAAACAAAATCTTTACATAGATTTGTGTAACTTTCCCAAATGTGTTAATTTTAGTGTTCACAAAAAAATTCCAGATCTCTGAAATCATGACCTTCAAGGGTCCAGAACTAGATACAAAAACCGCCCCTTATCAACAAAAGGAAAACACCAGTAACGATAATGAATCATCCAACAATTTGCTTGTTTGACTATCCAAAGTGCGTTGTACTTCGATGGTCAACATCCTTTAATAATTGTCGTGTTCTCGACTTGACACGGGTGCTTTTATTTTTCTGGATTTATTTCAGGATTTAACAGCGCTATGCTTTCAGCGGTAGGCGACGTCTCCGTCGATAGCGAGGCACCAGTGGTGACTTCGTGAATCTCGAGATCTGCCGGCTCAGTCCTTCGGAGGTGCTCAAAAAGGTAGGGTTTGCGTACATGTGTTGATAGGGTGAGTGTGTGTGCATGTTGTGGGTGTCTGTGTTATACCGTGTAATTCTAAAAAACATCCCTTAATAATTGTCCGAGCATCCCTGTTCGTTTCGCTAAAATTTGGTTTATGTTGATGCTTATGCTGATTTGTTATGAGAGAAAAATACTATTCGTAGCGAATAGGGACTGAAGTTTCTTATAATATACCTATCGTACACTTTAGGTTTCTCTAGCGTCTACTAGTACTTTTTTTTTACTGCCAACATTTCAAGCCTTCTCCACCACGTAGATGCGGAGTAGCCACGGTAAGCCTGAGCTCCAGCCAACATCCTCACCGCCTCCTTCCTCACCATGACAACATTACATCCTTATGCCCACTTTTACCCTTTATTACATGACTCTGATCGGCGCCTTTTGTGTGCCAACCCACCAACTCGTGATGCATCCGCCTTTTGTGGCTCCAAATTTTTTCTGGGCATACTTTTTTATAATTTGCCACACTTATCTAAGATTAGTCGCAGCAAATTAAGGTTGGGGAGATGGCAGCGGATACCTAGAACCCAACGTGTTTTTACCCTTCTAAAGCAATGACGTGGGTTAATTTCTCTACCCGTAGGTTGTTAATAGGCAAAAAGTGGTTGTTAATAGGCAAAAAGTCAGAGCTAGCAGGTTTGCAGGCGTAGTCTAGAGGTATAGTACCCAAACTCATACATTCTCATCACCCACCCATACTACGACAGCAGTGGCACGCATCTAGATCACACATTCATACTCAAACTTGCGCATCACGCCGCATTTGAGAGGCTAAGATTCCAACTGGTTGATACATGTATGTCAATAATATATGAACTATGGTGGCTGTTTTTTGTATGGTTGGTAAATGTGATTTCTCATTTAATTATATTTCATTACACTGTGCATACATGAGTATACCAATTGTGAATATGTACTATAATACTATATGCCTATTGGTGGTGACGTGGTCTGCTTGCTATTGTGGGCACGAGCGACCCGTCGGGTATCTATGATCCAAGTAGACATGACAAATATAATTGATAGAGTCATGGGTTTCCTAGGGAGCACATTTTATATTCACGGACATGCGTTTGGGTTAGCAAACTCCAGCAAGTTTTCACCCGTTGCCATCTCACTTTGTGTTGACAACCAAACAACATCTATCCCCCCACCCCACCCCCCATTACATAGGCCATGTTTAGTTCCCAAAAAGTCCCAAAAAATTTGCACAGTACCTGTCACATCGAATCTTTGGACACATGCACGGAGCATTAAATGTAGATAAAAAAATAACTAATTGCACAGTTTGTCTGTAAATGTCGAGACGAATCTTTTGAGCCTAGTTAGTTCATGGTTTGACAAATTTTACCAAATAACAACGAAAATGCTACAAAAAATTTTTCCAAAAAAATTTAGGATCTAAACAAGGCCATAGTAAGCTTCAGTATAATCCTGTTGTATTTCCAATTTCCCACTTAAAGTATTATATTTGACTGCCACAAATATCTAGCTACATGGATTGCTAAAATCTATACATTTAAGGGCCTGTTTGGTTTGAACTTGTTAAAGTTTAACTCCTATCACATCAATGTTCTCTCAAATGCATGGAGTACTAAATGTAGACTAATTGCATGCATGTCGGCACAGATTAGGAGTAATTTACGAGACGAATCTATTAAGCCTAATTAGTCCAAAATTGAAAACTTTTTGTCAAATAAGACGAAAGTACTACAGTGTTCGTTAAACTTTAACTCCTCAAACCAAACGCCCCCTAAATCAGATCTTGTGTACGTCCAAACGATCATGATGGCCTGCAATACAGGAAAAGTAAAAACAGTACTTTCCCACAAGGATTACCAAAAAAGGCAAGGCGCGGCATGCAAAGGCGCAAAGCTCACCCATACCGGCCATACTCTCTCCTTATTACCAGCGCGGCAGCGCCTGCTTTCCCCTGGTCCTGGTCCATTCCATCCATCTATCCTCCGTTACGAACGACCAGCAGGTACAGTGAAACGAATCCGGAGAGCGACGGCTCTTCCGGCAGCATGACGGAGCCCATACGCATACGCCCCCAACAGCGTGCGTCCAAAATCAGCTGGGCGACTTGTTCCTCGCGCCTCTCCCCTCGTGATCTGGCCCTTAATGGGGACAGATGCACGTCCAAACAAGAGACTGATTGGCCCGAATCTATGCACAAGGCCGCGCGGGCCGCGCCCACTGCACAACTACATGGATATACTCCTACTCAGGGATGAGTCCTAATCGGATCATGGTGGTTGCATAAAAATAAGACGGGAATTATTCATGACGAGGGAGGAAAAGCAATTGGCAACATTGTGTGTTTGACACACTTACAAGGGAGATCTTTCAACGATGTATGTATGTTTCCTCCGCGCGTGGAGATTGGGGCTGGATCTCTGAACTTCTTGCTGGCAGGTAGAGACGCGGAGCTGCAGAATCTGACCAGAAATCTGCGGGTTTATCATCAAACATGCTTTAGTGGTTCAGTAGTCGGCACCAGTTCCATATCTATACAAATGTATTCATAATCAGTGATTAAACAGCCCAATTAACATGAGTTTGGTAAAGCAAGGACAACGCGAAACAGCCACAAGAAAAACAGAGGAACATTTGAGGGTTCCATTAGATGATAAGAAGAGTCCTAATCCCTGACGCTACATAGTATTCGAAAAGGGACAAGACTGAAGCTACGTATTATATAAAATAGTGCAGGCCAAGTATATCAGCTTGTTATTGGCATCCAAGTCATACAGTGACCGAAGATCCCACTTCCAGGAAATAGCACAGCTTTCAGAAAATGGCACAACTGTTTCCTTCTGACTAAAGTTCCTTGCACAGTACCATCCATGGTACAGGGCGTGTTTAGTTCGCGAAAAATTTTGGCTTGGGCTACTGTAGCACTTTCGTTTGTATTTGTCAATTAGTGTCCAATCATGGACTAATTAGGCTCAAAAGATTCGTCTCGTGGTTTTCTACCCAACTATGTAATTAGTTTTTTTTCGTCTACATTTAATGCTCCATGCATATGTCTAAACATTCGATGTGACAGAGAATCTTAAAAAATTTTGGGAACTAAACACCCCATAGTGTCACTCGAAATCACTGAAAAGTCTAGTACTGTAGTATAAATCATCACAGTACATGAGGTGACTATTTACTAGCAAACCATGTCTATGACAGCACAAGAAAATCCAACTGCAAGACTGATGCCCAGTAAAAGGGGTGATCTAAGGGCAGCATATCCATCAAAATCCTATATGTATTTGGACACTTCAGATACGCAAGGGCAAAAAGCATTCAGGGCAAGCACCGTCAAGGTTCTTATCATATCATTCCTACAGCTGGATAATGTTCTAACAGAAACGCAGCTACAGCAAGATTGTATGATGGTTAGGCTGGATACGTATGCGGTCTATGAATCACTCCTAGAGCGAGCAAGACAGAGAGAGTAACTCAATGTCACAAGTTGTAAGGTGGTAAGGCAAGGCTCAATCATAGACATGCGCCCAACAGATACCCAACAAATACGTAGCTTTCAGAAGGCTCTGCAAATCCAAAGGGATCATGGCGTTGAGCAAAAGGACACTGTGCTGCCATCTCTACAGGGACCCTCTCTGTGGGGGTAACAGCAAATGCATGGTTGGTGATCCAAAAGCTAAACAATTACGGTACACATACAGGTACCTCATCAATCAAGGGTGATGGCTGTACGAGTGCAGCACAGGATTTATACATATAGCAAACTAAACTTCTTTTAGAGTGCTTGCACAATGAGTCGTGTCGGTCTCGGTTGTCAGCACTCAAATGAGACAAAGAAGCTATAAGACATACATGGGTAGACCAGCTAATTAAAAATAGTTTTGATGGGATCATGTTAATAGGGATCTCCAGATACTAAAATGAAATATCCATTATTTTTCTAATTTTCATGATCCCTTTAGGTACCAGGAAAAAAGATGGGCCAAGATATTTGAGATGGTATTGCACTAAACTCTCTGCCACCAGAAAATCTAAAGCAAAAGTGACAGATTAGGTCATATCTGGTTAATCAGCAAGGTAGAGAAGATCCTGCTGCTCAGGAATTATTTTCTATAAAAATGAAAAGGCACATGTACAAATTGTAATAGTTTATCCAATTAGTATAACAGTTAAACTAAAATGAGCCATCGACTAGTCAGATGATAGGGATGTGATCAGGCCACAATGTTGTAGGTGGTTGTGGATGGCACACACCCGCAAGGCCGCAACTGCAGCAACCGGTTGCTATCAGAGGATCAGCAAAAAACAGAATAAGCAAAGGGAGGAGGGGAGGAGGATTAAGGATAAGGTTAACCTACGGGTAGGATGAAGGGAGGAACCACAGCCACTTATTTCAGGGCTAAATGCTTGACATTCTTGCATAATGTTAGCCAACAAAGAAAAATAACAATAACAATAATAATAAATATTAAAGATATTTCTGTGCCAGATTTGCAGGTCAGGGAAGAAAGTAAATTAGTCAGTACCTTAATTCTGCTACTTTGTAAGGAAAAAAAAAACTCTACATGGTCCATATGCATCATCAGTTTTACTAGAAACAGAGTTCACAAATAAAAGTTATGTACAAGTCCTTTTGTAAATTTGTCAGACTAAATAGAGGTCTGGTGACAGGTTTATTTCTTGATTACTGACAACAACAACAACAAAGCATTTTAGGGCTGGGTGCATAGTTTCATACTTCTGACTAGCCTTTTATGAATTGAGATATATGATGTGTACCCAACTACCCATGTATGTTGTTTGATATGAAAAGCTTTTATATCTCTGCAACTATCTATTAACAAGTAATATTACAATAGTGGAAAAAAATTGTTACATGACCAAAGGCTTTGAAAGGAAGACCCTGTCTTATACTTCTACTACACTATCAGTAATATTCTGACAATACATTAGTCATTTTTTCTAAAAAAGAAAAGATAAAGGACCTAACTTCTAGATTGTGTGGCAAGTTGGCAACATAGCAATCACAGGTACGATTTCTGATAGAACGCTTTGAAATGAATTACTTTATTTGGTGAATGGGGAATCATATGACCTTTCCTGTTTCAAAAAGAGGAAAAATATGTCCATCATTGCCATATCTTTTTTCCTTCTACATATTCTCTTTGTTCTTGGGTTAACTATCAAGAAAGAGAGGCAGAACACAAAGAAACGTTAAAAAGTTTGAGTCCCCAGGCCCTTTTCCAATGTTACTGCATTGTGCATCTCTGCATTTGTTATGTTCGGCAAAGTCTATGAGAGGAGGGCTCAGCGTCGTGGCTGAACCAGACCATGTAGGGTCCCTGGTTGGGCGCTGAGCTATCCAGTAGTTATCACATCCTAATATCTAGGATAGTTATCTATTTAATTTGTTATTTACTTAAGTTATGAGTTGGTTAGGACTGCTTGTATAAGTATTGGACTCTTGTTAATGAAAAGGATAGCCTGGGATTGAGATATTATATCTCCCTTGGGCGCCCAGCCATGTTACTGTTCACGTCATCCTATTGCCGCCTTCATCTAATCTGCAACCCTAGCGCCGGTCACGGCGCCTCCTGTGCGCAAGCGAGCCTTCAAGCCTCGCCCTCCCATCCTCCATCGCTACAACCTTCGTAGCTTGAGCTCTCGCGACCTAAGCGCTAACAATCTAGTATCAAAGCCCATGTCATCCTCTGGTGCAGTCACCACCGCTGTTTCCGCCAGCCCCATCGCTCCATCGGCGGCCGTGCCCACCTCCGGCATCTCAGCACCGCCGCCGTCGGCACCCACCATCGAAGAAAGTCTGGCTGCCCTGACAACAGCGTTCCAGGGCATGCAACGCCAGATGGGTGAAGTTTGCCTTCGTCTGGCCGCTGTCGAAAACCGGCCTGGCCGCTCCGCGGCCCCGGCTTTGCCCTATTCGCAGCCCCTGCTGCTCGGCATGCCAGGGTATGGAGGCCTCTCGGCGAGCGGGCCAGTCGTCTCCGGGTTACTGCCCACACCTTCAACATCACCGATTATGGCGGGGACGCCGTCACTGGGGGCGACCTCGGCGGTCTTGGGAGTGGTGGCGTCACAACAGCCGCTGCCCGGCTTGCCCTTCCAGTCCATCCCCTTCCCGCACTCCCCGTCGCCGTTGCCGTCAATGTCTTCCATCTTGCACGGCCCCGTCATGTCTTCGTCGACGATTGTGCATCATGATCCACCGCACCGCTCCCACGGGCATCACCATCCAGAAGATCACAGGGAAAGCCATGGCGTCCCCAAATTCCACAAGCTTTCTTTCCCAACCTATGATGGTAAGGAGGACCCGCTCGGTTGGCTGAACCGCTGCGAGTCTTTCTTCCGGGGACAGCTTACTCGCGAGGAGGACAAGGTTTGGCTCGCCTCCTTCCACATGACCGGGAGTGCACAGCAGTGGTACTACGTGTTGGAGCGCGACGCAGGGCAGCCATCGTGGGAGAACTTTCGGCTGCTCTGTCACCAGCGTTTTGGACCGGCCCCGTCAACTAATCACTTGGCCGATCTCGCTCGTCTTCCGTTCGGCGCTTCCGTGGATGCCTACATGGACGCTTTTCAGGCACGGCTGGCGCACGCGGGCAATCTAGTACCGCTGCAACAGGCACAGCTATTCACGGGAGGCTTACCAGAGCACATCCGGGTTGACGTCGAGCTACACGACCCGCAGGACTTGCACCGTGCTATGCGCCTGGCCCGTGCTTATGAGCGCCGGAACTCTTCCAAGGTTCTGGCCCTTTCGGCCCCACCCCAACGCCCTCCGCGTCGCATATCCTCGGGGCAGGCCAGCGGGGCATCCTCAGCCACCGCGTCATCAGTGCAGTCGTCGCACCGGCCTTTCAAGTACTTGACACCGGCTGAGATGGCGGAGCGCCGTAAACAGGGCCTGTGCTACAATTGTGATGAGCCATATGTCCAAGGTCACAAGTGCGCTCGTCTTTTCTTCCTGGAAGCGGCAGATTACAATGTCCAAGAACCGCCGGAGTCGGATGATGAGGACCCCGAAGCTGATGCTGCAGCCAAAACTCCATCTATTTCTCTAGCAGCCATTGCCGGCGTCCGCACGTAGGACACCATGCAAGTATATGTACAGCTCGGCGGCGTACAGTGCCTGGCGCTGCTAGATTCTGGCTCCACACACAATTTTGTCAGCGGGTCTGTTGCTCGCCGCGCTGGCCTGCAGTTTCAGCCGTGTCTAGGCGCTGGTGTCACGGTGGCTAATGGGGATCGCGTCGCCTGCCGTGGCCTCGTACGTGACGTCGGTATTCGGATCGCGGATGAAGTCTTTTCCGTGGACTGCTACTCCATTCCATTGGACCGGTGGGACATGGTGCTTGGCGTCTCCTTCCTGCGCACTCTTGGGCCAATATTGTGGGACTTCGACGACTTGTGTATGGCTTTCATGCGTGGAGATCATCGTGTGTTCTGGCGGGGCGTGGGCTCCACCCGCCATGACGTACAGTCTACTCGCCTATACTCGGTTCGCACAGATGAGCAGTCCGTCCTTGCCAGGCTGCTCGACTCATTCGAGGATGTTTTTGCGGAACCAACGGGGCTTCCACCGACGCGTCCTTGCGACCACAGGATTCACCTGCTGCCGAACACAGCGCCGGTGGCTGTCCGGCCGTATCATTACCCGCAACTACAGAAAGATGAGCTCGAGAAACAGTGTGCAGCCATGCTCGACCAAGGCATCATCCGCCCAAGTACAGCCGCGTTCTCGGCTCCGGTTCTGCTGGTGAAGAAACAAGATCACTCTTGGCGGTTTTGCGTGGACTACAGGGCTTTGAACGAACGCACGGTAAAAGACAAATTTCCTATTCCCGTCGTCGAAGAACTCCTCGATGAACTTCATGGTGCCCGCTACTTCACCAAGTTGGACCTCCGATCCGGATATGATCAAGTACGAGTGCATTCTGGCGATATTGAGAAGACCGCTTTCCGCACTCATCATGGGCACTTCAAGTTTCTGGTGATGCCGTTCGGCCTCATGAACGCCCCGGCCACGTTCCAGAGTTTGATGAATGCAGTGCTGCAGCCCTTTCTTCGTAAGTTTCTGTTAGTGTTCTTTGATGACATTTTAATCTATAGCAAATCTTGGTCCGAGCACTTGAAGCACCTCAATGCCGTCCTGACTACCCTGCGCCAGCACCAGCTTCATGTCAAGCGCAGCAAGTGCGCTTTTGCTATGACCTCGGTGGCTTATCTTGGGCACACGATCAATGGGTCCGGTGTGGCCATGGATGGTGACAAGGTTGAGGCCGTCGCTACTTGGCCCCAACCACGTTCAGCGCGAGGTCTGCGAGGATTCCTTGGCCTCGCTGGTTATTATCGAAGATTTATCAAAGGTTCAGGACCATTGCCGCCCCCCTCACCAGCTTGCTCAAGAAGGATGCCTTCTGTTGGTCCCCGGAGGCCTTGGCGGCATTTGATGCTTTGAAGCAGGCGCTCTGTGCGGCTCCAGTACTCCAGCTTCCAGATTTCGCCAAGCCTTTCTTCGTGTATTGCGACGCGTCCGGGACTGGATTTGGGGCGGTGCTTCATCAGGAGGAGGGGGCGATTGCCTTCTTCAGCCGCCCCTTTGCGCAAAGGCACTTGAAGCTAGCAGCATACGAGTGCGAGCTCATCGGGCTCGTCCAGGCGGTGCGCCATTGGAGGCCGTATCTTTGGGGCCGTCGATTCACTGTGCGTACGGACCACTATGCCTTGAAGTTTTTGCTCGATCAAAGGCTCTCCACCGTGCCTCAACACCAATGGGTAAGCAAGCTTTTTGGCTTCGATTTTTCAGTAGAGTACAGGCCGGGACGTCTCAATACGGTGGCAGACGCGCTCTCTCGTCGTTTTGGAGGATGACCTGTCCCTCCACACGCTTTCGACGCCTGTCTTCGACATCTATAGCGACTTGCGCCGGGAGCTGCAGGAGGATGACCAGCTTCGTGCTCTTCGTGATTCCATTGTAGAGGAGCGTGGTCATCCATGGCATCTGGTGGATGGTCTCATCCTGCATGGCCGCCGCATCTACTTGCCTGCAACGTCCGCTGCCCTGCAGACGGCGCTCCAGTTGGCGCACACGACGGGACACGAAGGGATGCAATGCACCCTCCAGCGTCTGCGAGCAGACTTCTTCGTTGACAACGATCGCCGGCTGGTACAGGATTTTGTGCGTTCATGTGTGACATGCCAGCGCAATAAGACCGATGCTCTCCACCCAGCTAGCTTGCTGCAACCGCTGGAGGTGCCTTTCCGGGTGTGGGAGGACATCTCTATGGATTTTGTTGAAGGCCTGCCTAAGGTTCACGGCAAGAGTGTCATCCTGACGGTGGTGGACCGTTTTTCCAAGTACGCACACTTCATCGCCTTGAGTCATCCCTACACTGCCATCTCGGTTGCCCGTGCATTCTTCGAGGCTATTGTGCGTCTTCATGGTTTCCCCAGCTCCATTGTTAGTGACCGTGATCTGGTGTTCACGGGTCATGTGTGGCGCGATTTATTTCGGCTCGCGGAAGTTCAGCTCAAGATGAGCACTGCCTTCCATCCCCAGACGGATGGGCAGTCGGAGGCCGTCAACAAGATGATTGCAATGTACCTACGATGCCTGACTGGCGATCGTCCTCGGGCATGGCTCGACTGGCTTCCTTGGGTGGAGTACTGTTACAATACTGCCTACCACTCATCGCTGTGCACGACTCCGTTCCAGGTGGTTTATGGTCGGTCCCCGCCGGCCCTGGTGCCCTACACTGCTGGTTCATCCCGCACGGATGCTGTGGATGTTTTGCTCCAGGATCATGATGAGTTCCTCGCTGATGTGCGCGAACGTCTTCTTCAGGCTCAGGTCTACTCCAAGAAACATTATGATGCTCGTCACCGCGCGCTGGAATTTGCAGTTGGCGATTGGGTTTGGCTCCGTCTTCTTCATCGTCCGGCCCAGTCTTTGGTGGCTGGTCCGCTTGGGAAGCTACGGCCCTGGTTCGCGGGGCCTTTCCGCGTGCTGGAGCGGATTGGTACGGTGGCCTACCGTTTGGAGCTGCCTGACGGAGCTCGGATTCATGATGTCTTTCACGTCGGCGTCCTCAAGCCGTTCCGGGGTGATTCGCCACCGACGTCTCCACCGCTTCTGCCGCCTATGCGTCATGGGCGACTGCTGTTGGAGCCTGCTCATGCTCTTCGTGCCCAGCGACGGCGTGGCGAGTGGCATGTCCTCATTCAGTGGATGCATCTACCGGAAGTTGACGCTACCTGGGAGCCGCTTGATGATTTCCGTGCTCGCTTTCCCTCCTTTCAGCTCGAGGACGAGCTGTTCGTCGAGGGGGGAGAGATGTTATGTTCGGCAAAGTCTATGAGAGGAGGGCTCAGCGTCGTGGCTGAACCAGACCATGTAGGGTCCCTGGTTGGGCGCTGAGCTATCCAGTAGTTATCACATCCTAATATCTAGGATAGTTATCTATTTAATTTGTTATTTACTTAAGTTAGTTATGAGTTGGTTAGGACTGCTTGTATAAGTATTGGACTCTTGTTAATGAAAAGGATAGCCTGGGATTGAGATATTATATCTCCCTTGGGCGCCCAGCCCTGTTACTGTTCACGTCATCCTATTGCCGCCTTCATCTAATCTGCAACCCTAGCGCCGGTCACGGCGCCTCCTGTGCGCAAGCGAGCCTTCAAGCCTCGCCCTCCCATCCTCCATCGCTATAACCTTCGTAGCTTGAGCTCTCGCGACCTAAGCGCTAACAGCATTTCTTCTTTTTGCTTCAATACTAACAGGTACAAGTGTGCACAAGCTATCTTTGTTAGAAAGAAATAACTTACTTAGAACGTATGACCCTGACTGGTCCAGATATTCTGACAACTGGTATCTGGCTACAATCTCAAATTATTTTACCAGTGTCGCACCACCACCAGCAATCTTGATACTTATTCTAAATTACTAAAATAGCATCCTGAAACTGACAGGGAAAAAATAAAGTCACGTCCAGTAGAGCCTCCACTCAATGGTATCTGTTTTGCGTTGCTCCAAACTCTATGAGTAATTTGTGCAGTCTCCACTAAAGCCAAGGATTCTTCATCAAGCAGCTCTTTTGGTTGTGGCAGTGGGACTTAGCAATGATAGTTACGGTTACAACGAAATGGACAAAGAAAGCTTTTTCTCTGTAAAGGGCTGCAACGATACGAAATCTCCAAGAAGTGATACCTCAAAGAAGGTAGGCCGCAATATTTGGTACTTCTCTCTTTGAAATACGTTGATGAGTCAAATGCTTCTCTATTTCGTCATTGTTATCGTGTTTATAGTATCATTGTCATCTATGAACATATTTGGAATCATTTGCTTTGTCCTTTCAGAAATCTGTTGTGCAACATTTGTTGGAGTATATAATATTTATTTTTCTTATTCATCCTTAACATTCTTATACGTCTTTATATTTATCTTCATGTGCTGATCACCATGACCAAATTTTTGCCCTTTTTTCATAGGTAATTCAGCATTTATAGAAAGTTAACATATAAGTGTTGTACAAACTCTGACACAATAACAATGCTGGGGATTCTAGCTTACAAGTTTGAGCGCCAAGCAACAGAGCTAAGCAACAACCTTCGAGTCAACAAGTTAGCATCCAACCAAACTGTTGGAATATAAGTGAATTGTTCATCTCTTCCTATCAGCTTAAGCTTTTGGAATGGACTGGTCGGTGCATGCAACTTAATATGGTATCAGAGCCAGATGTCTCGAGTTCGAATCCTGGTTAGCGTAATTAAATAAAATATAATTGATGCTCGCTCATATTCCACGTCTGAGGCCTGAGGGGAGCCTCCACGTGAGGGGGAGTGTTGGAATATAAGTAAATTGTCCATCTCTTCCCATCAGCTTAAGCTTTTGGGTTGGACTGGTCGGTGCATGCAACTTAATACAAATGAACGAGATGAGTCTAGACAAATGAAGTCAACTCAATTTAGTTTTGAGGTTACCTGGAACGTTTTGGTACTATTTGTTATAAGGAACAGTCATATGCATTGATCGATGCAGAAGCTGGGATATCAATATATTCCCTTTTCTAAATAAAGAAAAGGTGTGGATGTTTTTCTTACTGTAACCGTATGCAAGAAATTTACCTCAAAAATTGTGCTAAAGCTCCTAAATTGAGAAAAGATAGCTGACAACCCATATAACAAATGAACTTTCTGCAATAACATGGTACTATTTTACCATAAAATACATCAAACAGAAAAGAAGGATATGGTCCATCAACCTATTACTTTTCACTTGTCAAGAAAAAAGCTCAGTTTTATGATGCAAAGCTCAACCTTTGTGGGTTTTTTCCTCCATGAGTGACTATGTTATGAAAAGGCTAACAGACTATGTGAATTACATGGATATTAAAAAGTTCAAATGTGAAAGCCCATTGCATGCATATGTATCTTGCTACAGAACAATGAATTTTCATAATTTCATCAAACATAGCGTAGCACCACATAAAGAATCAGGACTAGCAAAACAGACTTCAATGGCACAGAAATTGCTGAGCTACAGGGAGGGTGATGCGTTCATGCATGTTTCATTCTAAAAGTCATGACCTTCTTCCCTGACTTGTCCTTTCAAATCTCAACAGCAACGACCCACCAGTACCAGTCAAATTCCCAAGGACATTGATCCTTAACCTCACTGAAAAAGAAAGTATACTTGACACTCCTCTATATCACTGCGACTCAACTTTGTCAAACAGTCTCACATTGCCATGAACATTTGCAAAGGAAGGAGTTCCATAGGTTTCACTTTTTTCTTCATTTTCTTAAAAGGGACACATGACTCTTTGTAATAGAATCAATTAGCAGTTACTCCGCTTACCTGGAACAGAGCAAAAAATAACATAGCTAACTACAAATTTGTAACTCCGTGGCCTGCAGAAGCTAGTACAAGCAAACACAAACGGGCATGCCACGCCCCACGCTGCAGCATTTGGGTAGGTTAGTTATGAAACTCCTGCAGATTTGTATCGCCAATGTTTCTACTGAATAAGAACAAGCATCCAGACTAACAACCACCTAAGAACATCCCCATCCTACATCCTAGATCCCAGGAAGGACGTGATGACACCAGAGACACTTCGACCGCATTTCGTCGAACATCTCATCGATCGCGCACAACCCGAGCAACATCTCGATCGCCAGCCGTAACAGTCTAACAGAGATGGAGGATGGGAATGGGGGAGAGGGGCTTACCCATGGCAGCCTTCTGGGAGGCGGAGGACACGCCGTCGCCATGGCCGCGAGCACGCGACTTGCGTCACGTGACCGGCATACCCTGTGAGACAGGCGAGCGTATATAGAGAGAGAGAGTGTGTGTAATGTATACGTATAATGTATTTGTAAAGAAAAAGAAAAAAAAACTTACCTCGATCAATGGATCACGCTCACGCAATCACGGGACACAGCCACACGGGAGGCCCATCTGACGCACGCGGCCCACCGCCCACACAGCAAGTCCAGACGTCCAATACGGCAATACATACACCAGGACGTTTCCTTTCTAGATTTTTCTAATCCAATCTCGATCGGAGTCAGAGGGAGAGAACACGGCAGATAGAACCTGCCGCCTGCCGCAGTGACGCCCTGTGATGGTGACGCCCCGCTGCCCTGCCGCTCTCCGGACTAGACGCTGGATCGGAAGTCCGAGGTTCGCCGTGTGCCGGTCATGATTCGCTATTTTATACGTCTGCAGTTTGCACGGCCGTACCACTGAGACAATCTTGGAGGCTCGCCGTCTTGATTCGCTATTTTGCTTAGGTGGAATTTAGCCTTAGCTAATCGGTCTATTCTCCTCTTCGTTTTTCATAGAAAATTATTATTTAATTTCTTACCTATTTGCTAACATCATAAATAATATATTGTTTAATTATTGGTAGGGGGCTTCCCTGCCATTTCCTCAAAAATATATTGTTTAATTATTTGGCTCTTCGTCTTCACTATATCCCATTGTAAGGTATCCTGTTAGATAAAGATCGGCGATTCAATTCTCAGTCCTGTGGATGGTTTCAACTTAATCCTTAAATGTATGCCTTATCGTAAGACTTAGTGCATGTATAACAAATCACGTTGCAAATTTTCAATTGTTACTGAATTGTTAAAATATATTTACCGAATTGTATATGAAATTTTTTTACCAGCATGCGCTAGAATAAAATCCTAGATTCGGCCTTGCGCCCACGGGGCGCTCGCATGACGAACGGTGCGGTCTGTCGAAGCGCATAGCACAAACTCGACCTCAGAAACGCCGGGCCATGTTTGGACCGAAAAGTCAAAGGCAATGACCTTTATGGGCCGAAAGCCCAACGGGACTGCATGTTCTTTCGGATAGTCGAGGAGATGTTGTTGCTGCCAGGCGATACGGAATGTCCGCTTCAGGCTTCATTCCTGATGCCTTCTCGGTACTACGTGGATTCCTTTTCTTTTTCTTCCTTCTTTTTTTTCATTGAAGTCATAGTACATACAGTATGTAGTCATGTGATTATGTGCAGAGGGTGGGGTGGGTGCGCGACGATGATGCAGAGGACGGGTGGGATGGCGGCGGCGCGTAGAGGATGTTGGCTTCCGCACGGACGCCCTTGAGGCCCACCACTGCAATATCGGCGATGTATACTAATGAAACATGTACGGTTTACTATTGAAATTTGTATAATATCGTTGTTGCAACATCGGCGATGTACTACTGAAACATGCCCAGATTGTGGTTGAAACATGTATAATATTATTGTTGTAATATTCGTAAACACAAACACCTGCAACATGCTCTCGAAACACTTGGAACTGTTGAAACATAGGCTTTTAAAGCAACATCTCTTTGCAATACAACATCTGCAACATGTGTTTGAAAGCACTTGCAACATGCGCTCGAAACACCTGGAACATTCGAAACATAGGCTGCAACATAGGTTTTCAGAGAAACATTTCCTTTTGCTTGGGTGAATGGAGGCTTATTGGCATGCAGAGCTCGACGGCGGTGCGTGGAGCTCGTTGGTTCGGTGGCGCGGATCTTGGCGGCGTGTAGAAGGTGATGCCGCTCGAGTCGCATGGAGCTGGGCGACAACGCGTAGAAGGTAGGGTGGGGGTAGGCGCGATGACGCATGGGGTGCGCCGACGATGCAAAGGACTGGTGAGGGCGGCGACAGCGGCGGCTGAAAGGTCTTGATGGCTAGAGGGGGTGAATAGCCTATTAAAAATTCCTACAAAATATGCTAAATAAGTTTATCAATATAACAAATAGCGTGATGCTAGTTTTGCTTAGCCTAAAGAGGGTTTGCAAGCCACCTATCCAATACACAATTCTAATGAATGTCACACAACTGCACAAGTTAAACTGCAAGAAGAAAAACAACCAGAGCTAGCAAGCTACCAAAGCAAAGAGCTACTCTAGCTACACTAAACAAACTAGCAAAATACAACTATGAAAGTAATGCAAGTGTGAGTTAGAGGGGTTTCACCGAGGGGCGATGAATTGAGCCAACCAAGAATGATGATCAATGAATTCCAAGATAACCGAATACTGGGATCAATCAATCACAATGTAGAAGTAATGACACAAAGATTTATCCTAAGGTTCACATACTTGACGGCACGCTAGTCCTCGTGTCCTTCTTCAACCACGTGGTTCGGTGGCTAATCGGTCTAACACACCGAGCCTCTCAAAAGGCGTCACAAGAACATACCAAATGGCAAGAGGTTGCAATGACACGAGCAATTTACTAATATTGCCTTTGACGCTTCGTCGGGGAAGGCGCAAGACCCCTCACAATGCCGGAGCCGGCCACGAACAAACACCACTCGTGTCGGACCTCCTCCAAGCTGCTCCAAGCCGTCTAGGTGGCGGCAACCACCAAGAGAAACAAGAATTCCGCAGCAAGAGAACACCCAAGTGCCAACTAGATGCAAAATTACAAACAAATGCACTTGGATCATTCAATCTAACTTCGAATATGCGATCAAGCAAGAGAGATGAGTAGGAGGGGAGTTGCTCAGCTCAAAGGGTTGTCAAGAATGTCAAAATACCAAGAGAGATACCCTAGAGCCGGCCAACATATATATATAGAGGTACCCCTTCAAAAAGAGTCGTTGGGCACTCTGCGTGGGCGACAGACGCGTCTGTCGCACCACCGACAAACGTCGTGCCCGCGTCTGTCGCACACGATCGCGCCACGTGTCCTTGAGCTTCGAATTCTCAACGGTCAATTTCGCTCCGTTAGACGCGTCTGTTGCTTTTGCCATCGGCGTCCGTCGCTGTGACGGATGCTGTCCAGAAAAGACCCGTGACCGTTTTCAAGCCGATAGACGCGTCCGGTGAACGCTCGACAGACGCGTCCGAGCATTTGTCGCTCGCGCGCTCGCCCGTCCACGAAACCCTGGGCGACAGACGCTGACGTAGCGCGTCTATCGCTCAGACGTCCGTGCTTCTGTCACGCGCGCGCTGAGAGCGCAGCTAGGGCAGCCCGACAGGCGTGTCCACGGCGTCTGTCACTCCCGGAGCCGGCGTCTGTCAGCCTCTAATCAAGCAAATTTTCATCTTTTCTTACTCCATTTGTTTCACCCTTTCACATATGAGCTATACTAGATATGTGTAACATCTAAACACATGTTTTAGCTCATTTTCAAGTTAAGCACGTAGGGCGAGGAATATGCGCTCTATCCAAATGCATATGATTATGAAATGCAAATCTAGAGGCACTTAGGAGGTCAATAGTCGCGTCATTCCTGAAAGGTCTTGATGGCTAGATGGGGGTGAATAGCCTTTTAAAAATTTCTACAAAGACAAGCTAAATAAGTTTATCAATATAACAAATAGCGAGATGCGAGTTTTGCTTAGCCTATGGGGTGTTTGCAAGCCACCTATCCAATTCACAATTCTAGTATAATTGCACTCAACTACACAAGTCAAACTGCACCACTTAGCTACAACTAAAGCTAACTAGCTACACAAGCTAAGAGCTACACTAACAAGCTAGCAAGGTAACTAAGAAATTAATACAAGAGAGAGTTAGAAGGGTATCACCAAGGGACGAAGTATTGAGCCAACCAATCAATATGATCAAGAGATGAATTCCACAATACACAACCATCGGGATCGATTAATCACAAAAAGAATGATGACACGAAGATTTATCCCGAGGTTCACGTGCTTGCCGGCACGCAAGTCCCCGTTGTGTCCCTCTTCACCACGTGGTTCGGTGGCTAATCGGTCTCACACCGAGCCTCTCAAAAGGCACCACAAGAACCTACCAAATGGGAAAAGGTTGCAAATGACATGAGCAATTCACTAACGTTGCCTTTGGCGCTTCACCGAGGTAGGCACAAACCCCTCACAATCACCGGAGGTGGCCAAGAACAATCACCAACTCTTGCCAACACCTCCAAGCTTCTGCAAGCCATCTAGGTGGCGGCAACCACCAAGAGAAACAAGAATCCCGCAGCAAATCAACCACAAAGTGCCAACTAGATGCAATCTCACAATGCAAATACACTCGGATCACTCAATCTCACTTTGAATGTGCAAAGAAGCAAGAGAGATGAGTGGGAGGGGAGTTGCTTAGCTCAAAGTGCTCACAAGTATGTCAAAGAATGCAAGAGATGGAGCCTTGAGCCAACCAACGAGTATTTATAGACGTACCCCTTCGAATAGAGCCGTTAGGCACTTGAAAACGTAGCAGTCGTACTGACCGGACGCGTTGGTCGAATTGACTGGACGTGCTGATCGCACAGTGCCTACGCTTGCGAAGCACCGACCGGACGCGCTGGTCGCGCGGACCAGATGCGCGAAGTACGACCGGACGCGCTGGTCCTGTAACGGATCGGACGCGCTGGTCATGCCTGAGCCGTGCTCCAACGAAACAGCGACTGGACGCGCTGCAGAACTGACCGGATGCCACAGTACCAGCGTCTGGTTGGAGTCCAGTAAGCTCCCTCAATGAGCAAGCTGAGACACGCGCAGACGCTGAACACTGACCTCGAAAAGCTGAGACATTGGCGTAAAGGAAAATAGGCGTTTCAATTCCTCAAAAATGCCTAAATCCCGCCGAGCAAGCTCGCCGGGAGGGAGAGAGGACCCCAAACCCTATCTACCGCTCAAACTTCAACGCCATCGCAAATGTGCTAACACCACCAAGTGATCACGTCATGTGCGAGTGTGTTAGCATTTTCACAATCATTTTTCGAGGCGTTATTAGTTCTATCCAAATGCATATGATTATGAAATGCACACCTAGAGGCACTTAGGAGTTCAATAGCCACGTCATTCCCCTCTTTATAGTACGGCTACCTATCCTATAATGTAACCACACCCACTAGGTGTCTTGGTTACTAAAACACAACCCTTAAGCATATACCTTTGCCTTGATCACGTAGGGTTGCGTCCAAATCTAAGTGTGGTCATCATGATCACCATGTCCATCTTGCCACCAACCTTGGAATGTACTAATCCTCATATGCTATATACAACTTAGACATAGGATTAGTACTTAGGCATTGTCACTAATTACCAACACCAAACATAGAGCTTTCAATCCCCACCTTGTTGGTAATTGGTGAAAACCCTTTCACAAAGATATTATGATAGAATTTTGATTGAACCCATGTCACATTTGTCCAAGTATGTTACCATGTGTAAGAATTATGGATTGGTAATTGTGATCATGAATTCAAATTGATAGCAATGGCTCCCCCTACATGTATGCTATATGTTTGGATTTAGGAAGCATACATGCTTAGATAGGAAAAAAAAATAGGAGCATTAACTATCAATAGGTGCTAAGTGTTTTAGATTATAGACCTTTGAAGCGTGATACCATCGGAGTAGCGATAAACACCATCTTAGCACCTTGCGTAGTTAGATACCACTTGAAAAAGCACAAACATAACTAGAAACCTCGTGAGATCAACATTATAAGCAAGGCTCTAGTACCACTTTGAAAAGCATGAAGCAAGAAAAATCTAACTACTTCCTATTCATGCTAGTACCTCAATATACCATTCAAATTATACTAGCAAGTCACCACACAAGCAATGTATCAGAGAAAAAAAATGCATAACTATGCATCATACATATGAAGTGCACATGGAAATGCAACATTCATGTTTAAGAGCTTGCTCTCCCTACTTGTGTGCTCAAAATTTTAGTTGATCCCCTTCTTTTATCAATTCTCCCCTTTAGGTTTTCTTCCCCTTTAGAATCTATCTTTGTGAACAACATTTTCTCCCCCTTTAGCACCAATGACCACAAGGGACCAATTTTAGATAGAATAACATGTCATGTTATGGGGTGAGGATCAAGTTTGTGATTCAACCTAGATTGCTTGCATGAATAAAATGCTTCAGTTTGATCTAAGGGCAAGCTTCTTCACACCTCACTAGAAGGGTTATCATGCACCATGTTGAAGCAAATATTTAGACAAGTGATCTAGATTAAACACTTAGGATCACAAGCTACTTAAACAAGTTATATGCTACCACTAGATCATACAAGACATGGAAACAATAGTGGCACCATATAAACTTTAAATTCATTTGATTTTCATGAATGAGCCTAGAACATGTAAATTATGACTAGATGCACTAAACGAGTCCTTAGCATAGAATGTATGACATGTCAACCAATTATACCTTGGTGCTCGAAGGAGAGGCATGTCATATATGAGGTGCATCAACTCATGTTGGAGAAGTCAATTATGTTCAACTCATTCTTTAGCTTGTGAAATCTCTTCTCATCAAGTGGCTTGGTGAATAGATCGGCTAATTGATCTTCGGTGCCCACATTCTCAATTGCAATGTCACCCTTTTTGTTGATGATCTCTAATAAAGTGATGGCAAACATCAATATGCTTTGTTCTTTGATGTTGAACCGGATTGTTGGTTAGCTTCACGGCACTTTCATTATCACATAGTAATGGCACATTCTTGAAGTTTATTCCAAAATCTTTCAATGTTGGCTTCATCCACAAGATTTGTGCACAACAACTACCCGCGGCGATGTATTCGGCTTCGGCGGTAGATAGTACAATATTATTTTGCTTCTTGGATGATCATGAGACAAGTGATCTTCCCAACAATTGACAAGTCCCAGAAGTGCTCTTTCTCTCCACTTTGTCACCGGCATAGTCGGAATTCGAATATCCAACTAGCTCAAAGCTTACACCTTTGGGATACCATAATCCAACATATTGTGTATGCGTTAAGTACATCAATATTCTCTTTGTTGCCTTGAAATGACTTTCTCTTGGTGAGACTTGAAATCTTGCACACATGTATACACTAAACATTACATCGGGCCTTGATGCCGTCACATAGAGTAGGCTACTAATCATTGATCTATATAGCTTTTGATCCACCATGTTGCCATTCTTGTCACTATCCAAGCTTCCATTAGTGCTCATTGGAGTAGTGATTCCTTTTGCATCTTCCATACCAAACTTCTTTAGCATATCCTTTATGTATTTGGTTTAGCTTACAAATGTTCCTTCCTTCATTTGTTTGATTTGAAATCCAAAAAAGAAACTAAGTTCACCAATCATTGACATTTCAAATTCCTTTGCCATCATTTTTCCAAACTCATCACAATAATCTTGATTGGTTGAACCGAATATGATATCATCAACACATATTTGCAATACAAACAAATCTTTCCCAATCTTCTTGGTAAAGAGAGTAGTATCCACTTTGCCTATGACAAATCCTTTGGATAGCAAGAAGTCTCTTAATCTTTCATACCATGCTCTAGGTGCTTGCTTCAATCCATATAAAGCTTTTCTCAACTTATAGACATGATTTGGTTTCTTGTCATCTTCAAAACCGGGAGGTTGCTCTACATACACCTCTTCTTAAATGTACCCATTGAGAAATGCACTCTTCACATCCATTTGATATAGCTTGATATTATGAGCACAAGCATAGGCAAGTAAGATCCTAATTGCTTCCAATTTTGCAACCGGGGCATATGTTTCACCAAAGTCAAGACCCTCTATTTGTGTGTAACCTTGAGCCACTAGTCTTGCTTTGTTCCTTACTACTATCCCATCTTAATCTTGCTTATTGCGAAAAACTCATCTTGTTCTAATGACATTGTGATCCTTAGGCCTCTCAACTAGTTCTCATACTTCATTTCTCTTAAAGTTGTTGAGCTCTTCATGCATTGCATTTACCCAATCCGAATCTCTCAATACTTTATCAATGTCCTTAGGTTCTTCCATTGACACAAAAGAAGAGTGAGCACAAAATGATGCCAATCTTGATCTAGTTTGAACTCCCCTTTGTATGTCACCAATGATGGAATCCAATGGATGGTCTCTTGCAATGTTGGTTGGTTGAAGCACTTGCACTTGATTGCTTGGATGTTGATGTTGATCATGAGTTGGAGATGATGAACTAGCCACTTGTTGATCTTGTTGCACTTGAGTTGATGTACTAGCTTGATTTTGCATTAGAGAACCACTAGCTTGTGTAATTGGACTTTGGAGCACTTGATCTTTGTTGTCATCCACATCAATCACTTGCTTTGGCCTAATATCACCAATATCCATTTCTTTCATAGCATTTGTCAATTGAGTTCCTCTCACATCATTCAAGTTATCTTCCTCATCTTGAGAACCGTTTGTTTCATCAAACTCAACATCATGCACTTCTTCAAGTAAATCACTAACTAAATTCCAAACTCTATAAGGTTTGCTAGTAGTAGAGTAACCAAGTAAGAATCCTTCATCATATTTCTTCTCAAACTTGCTCAATCTAGTGCCCTTCTTTAAGATATAGCATTTGCAACCGAATACCTAAAAGTATGCAATGTTGGGCTTTCTTCCATTCAAGATATCATATGGTGTTTTCTCTAAGAACTTGTGGCAATAGAGGCGGTTGCTATAGAGCAAGCCGTGTTGATTGCTTTAGCCCAAAATGAATGACTCACATTATACTCATTCAACATTGATCTTACCATATCAATTAAGGTTCTATTCTTCCTCTCAACTAGGCCATTGGATTGAGGTGTATACTTGGCCGAGAATTGATGCTTGATTCCAAGCTCCTCACATAGCTCATCAACTCTTGTGTTTCTAAACTCACTTCCATTGTCACTTCTCACTTTCTTGATTGTGGTCTTAAACTCATTTTGCACTCTCTTGATGAACTTCTTGAATATGTCAAATACATCACTCTTGTCCATAAGAAAGAATACCCATGTGTATCTAGTGAAATCATCCACAATCACAAAGCCATACTTATTGCCACCAATGCTTGTATATGTAGTTGGCCCAAATAGATCCATGTGCAACAACTCAAATGCCTTGGAAGTACTCATAATGCTTTTCAATGGATGAGTGTTGCCC
The DNA here is from genome assembly GCA_038087645.1 of Saccharum hybrid cultivar R570. Classification (NCBI taxonomy): domain Eukaryota; kingdom Viridiplantae; phylum Streptophyta; class Magnoliopsida; order Poales; family Poaceae; genus Saccharum; species Saccharum hybrid cultivar. Next base: position 3,096,197 of record JAQSUU010000810.1, read on the forward strand.
ACTTGCTTTCCGGCTTGACATGCACTACATAGCTTATCCTTCTCAAATGTGACATCCTTCAAGCCTCTAACTAAGTCATGCTTCACTAACTTGTTCAATTGCTTCATGCCAACATGACCAAGTCTTCTATGCCATAACCAATCCATACTTGATTTGGTGAGCAAGCATATTGAAAGTTGAGTGTCACTAGCATTGAAATCATCCAAGTAAAGATTCTCATGTCTAAAACCTTTAAAGATCAAATTAGAGCCATCAACACTAACTATCTCCACATCATCAACACCAAATATGTACTTGAAACCGAGATCACATAATTGAGCAACCGAGAGAAGATTAAAGTTCAACTTTTCAACTAAGAGCACATTAGAAATGCTATGATTATTTGAGATTGCAATCCTTCCAAGAGCCTTCACATCATCCTTGCTATTGTCACCAAATGTGATACTATCAATGCCACTATCATTTGATTTGAGAGAGTTGAACATTCTTGAATCACTGGTCATATGTTGAGAGCACCCACTATCAAGCACCCAATGCCTTCCTCCGGCCTTGTAATTTACCTATAAAACAAATTAATGTCTTTTAGGTACCCATACTTGTTTGTGTCCTTGGAGGTTAGTAACTAAGTTCTTTGGTACCCAAATAGCCTTCTTCTTTGAATATGCGATCAAGCTAGATGCAAAATCACAAACAAATGCACTTGGATCATTCAATCTCACTTCGAATATGCGATCAAGCAAGAGAGATGAGTGGGAGGGGAGTTGCTCAGCTCAAAGGGTTGTCAAGAATGTCAAAATGCCAAGAGAGATACCCTAGAGCCGACCAACATATATATAGAGGTACCCCTTCAAAAAGAGTCATTGGGCACTCTGCGTGGGCGACAGACGCGTCTGTCGCACCACCGACAAACGTCGTACCCGCGTCTGTTGCACATGATCGCGCCATGTGTCCTCAAGCTTCGAATTCTCAACGGTCAATTTTGCTCCGTTAGACGCGTCTGTTGCTTTTGCCCTCGGCGTCCGTCGCTGCGACGGACGCTGTCCAGAAAAGACCCGTGACCGTTTTCAAGCCGATAGATGCGTCCGGTGAACGCTCGACAGACGCGTCCGAGCATCTATCGCTCACGCGCTCGCCCGTCCGCGAAACCCTAGGCGACAGATGCTGACGTAGCGCGTCTATCGCTCAGGCATCCGTGCGTCTATCACGCGCGCGCTGAGAGCGCAGCTAGGGCAGCCCGACAGACGTGTCCACGGCGTATGTCACTCCCGGAGCCGGCGTCTGTCGCCTCTAACTCAAGCAAATTTTCATCTTTTCTTACTCCATTTGTTTCACCCTTTCATATATGAGCTATACTAGATATGTGTAACATCTAAACACATGTTTTAGCTTATTTTCAAGTTAAGCACGTAGGGCGAGGAATATGCGCTCTATCCAAATGCATATGATTATGAAATGCACATCAAGACAAGCTAAATAAGTTTATCAATATAACAAATAGCGAGATGTGAGTTTTGCTTAGCCTATGGGGTGTTTGCAAGCCATCTATCCAATTCACAATTCTAGTATAATTGCACTCAACTGCACAAGTCAAACCGCACCACTTAGCTACAACTAAAGCTAACTAGCTACACAAGCTAAGAGCTACACTAACAAGCTAGCAAGGTAACTAAGAAATTAATACAAGAGAGAGTTAGAAGGGTATCACCAAGGGACGAAGTATTGAGCCAACCAATCAATATGATCAAGAGATGAATTCCACAATACACAACCACCGGGATCGATTAATCACAAAAAGAATGATGACACGAAGATTTATCCCGAGGTTCACGTGCTTGCCGGCACGCAAGTCCCCGTTGTGTCCCTCTTCACCACGTGGTTCGGTGGCTAATCGGTCTCACACCGAGCCTCTCAAAAGGCGCCACAAGAACCTACCCAATGGGAAAAGGTTGCAAATGACATGAGCAATTCACTAACGTTGCCTTTGGCGCTTCACCGATGTAGGCACAAACCCCTCACAATCACCGGAGGTGGCCAAAAACAATCACCAACTCTTGCCAACACCTCCAAGCTGCTCCAAGCCATCTAGGTGGCGGCAACCACCAAGAGAAACAAGAATCCCGCAGCAAATCAACCACAAAGTGCCAACTAGATGCAATCTCACAATGCAAATGTACTCGGATCACTCAATCTCACTTCGAATATGCAAAGAAGCAAGAGAGATGAGTGGGAGGGGAGTTGCTTAGCTCAAAGTGCTCATAAGTATGTCAAAGACTGCAAGAGATGGAGCCTTGAGCCGGCCAACAAGTATTTATAGACGTACCTCTTCGAATAGAGCCGTTAGGCACTTGAAAACACTGCAGTCATATTGATCGGACGCGTTGGTCGAATTGACCGGACGCACCGATCGCACAGCGTCTACGCTTGCGAAGCACCGACCGGATGCGCTGGTCGCGCGGACCGGACGCGTGAAGTATGACCGGACGCGCTGGTCCCAAAACGGACCGAACGCGCTGGTCAAGCCTGAGTAGGGTTGGATATCGAGCCAATCGTAGTTTTTTTCGAGCTTTTTTAGAAATTGGTATAGTCTTATTCATCATTATTTCCTACATTGTTTAAGACCCAACTTCACGACGAGCCTAACGAGCCGAGCCGAGCCGAAGTTGAAAGTCGTTCCAAATCAAGTCATTTTCATTTTAAAAGATAAATGAGTCCAATCGGAGCACTTTTGTACCGAGCCACCGAGCCAGCTTAACGAGCTTTTTGTCCAGCCCTGAGCCTGAGCCACGCTCTAACGAAACAGCGACCGGACGCGCTGCAGAACTGACCGAATGCCACAGTACCAGCGTCCAGTTGGAGTCCAGTTAGCTCCCTCAACGACCGGACGCGTCCGATCAAAAAGCTGAGACACGCATAGACGCTGAACACTGACCGGACGCGTCCGGTCAAACAGAGATCGCGCCCGGTCCAGCGTCCGATCACTTCTGTGACCTTCGTTCGCCTCCGTTTGATTCACCCTTTCACATATGAGCTAGACTAAGTATGTGTGTCACTTTAGCACATGTTTTAGCTCGTGAAACAACATGTGACAACGCCTCCAAATCTCGATATTGGCGTAAAGGAAAATAGGCGTTTCAATTCCTCGAAAATACCTGAGACACGCGCAGACGCTGAACACTGACCTCGAAAAGCTAAGACATTGGCGTAAAGGAAAATAGGCGTTTCAATTCCTCGAAAACGCCTGAATCCCGCCGAGCAAGCTCGGTGGGAGGGAGAGAGGACCCCAAACTCTCTCTACCGCTCAAACTTCAACGCCGTCGCAAATGTGCTAACACTACCAAGTGATCACGTCATGTGCGAGTGTGTTAGCATTTTTACAATCATTTTTCGAGGCGTTATTAGTTCTATCCAAATGCATATGATTATGAAATGCACACCTAGAGGCGCTTAGGAGTTCAATAGCCGCGTCATTCCCCTCTTTATAGTACGGCTACCTATCCTATAATGTAACCACACCCACTAGGTGTCTTGGTTACTAAAACACAACCCTTAAGTATATACCTTTGCCTTGATCACGTAGGGTTGCGTCCAAATCCAAGTGTGGCCATCATGATCACCATGTCCATCTTGCCACCAACCTTAGAATGTACTAATCCTCATATGCTATATACAACTTAGACATAGGATTAGTACGTAGGCATTGTCACTAATTACCAACACCAAACATAGAGCTTTCAATCTCTCCCTTGTTGGTAATTGGTGAAAACCCTTTCACAAAGATATTATGATAGAATTTTAATTGAACCCATGTCACATTTGTCCAAGTATGTTACCATGTGTAAGAATTATGGACATGTGATCATGAATTCAAATTGATAGCAGTGGCTCCCCTACATGTATGCTATATGTTTAGATTTAGGAAGCATACATGCTTAGATAGGAAAAAAAATAGGAGCATTGACTATCAATAGGTGCTAAGTGTTTTAGATTATAGACCTTTGAAGCGTGATACCATCGGAGTAGCGATAAACACCATCTTAGCACCTTGCGTAGTTAGATACCACTTGAAAAAGCACAAACATAACTAGAAACCTCATGAGATCAACATTATAATACGTCTATCTAGCCTATAATGTAATCACACCCACTAGGTGTCTTGGTTACCAAAGTACAACCCTAGCATATACCTTTGCCTTGATCATCATAGGGTTGCACTTTGTTCCTCCTTCATCACCATGGTAAGCACTTCATCATCCACACCATCATGTTTCACCATGCTATGTGCTAATCATCCTTTGCTACATACAATCTTAAGCACATGATTAGCACTTGGGCATTGTCACTAATTACCAATACCAAACATAGAGCTTTCAGCGACGCTCAAACGACACACGCATTTCGGAACGGAGCGTGAGTGTATCATTATCGTTTCTTATATATATATATATATATATATATATATATATATATATATATATATATATATATACACACACACTCTCACTTTTTATAATCACCTCGGAAGGAATCCAGGGAAATACGAGTAACATTAGTTGTAAACAAAAGCGAATGAAAAACAAGCAAAAATCATGTGATAAAGCTTTATGAAATTTGTTTTTTTCTCTATAACCACGTAGTAGAACTTTGAAGTGTATTTTGACTCAAAGACGGTATCCCTCGCAAAAAAAAAGGTCAGGAGACGCGCTACAAATTAAAAAGGTTTGATGTTAAATCCTTGCACAAATTCGGTTGTTAATTTTAACTGTACCAAGTCAAATCTTTTCTCTATCGGATTTTTAGAGCCTGTTTGAATCTTATTATTCTCAATGAGAATCTCGATTCTAAATAGTAAATGTAAAATCTGGATTCTAGATAGCAAATATAGAATCTATTTTTTTAGATTAAAAATGAGAAGTATATGGATCTCATTCTTACCAGGATTATGGCTTTTGTATAGTGAAAATATCGAAATAGTTGATTTTGGATAGATAGTTTGTTTCTACAATATTTGGATCCCATTCTCAGTTTTTTCACCCTATTCTTATTTTTCTCAGGACCTTACTTAGCCGTCACGTAGCGTAGGTAAAGATAAGTTAATTTGAATGGGTACTTTTAAAAAATTCCAGGCCCCACGCGGCCACACATCCGGCTCATCTTGCGATCAATCCAGTCCGTCCAATCCTTGCCATCCGAACACCCCGCCGCCGCAACCCTAGATTGCGCCTTCCTCTCCGCTGCGCCGCCATCACATAAAGTCCGCCGCCCTCTCCCTCCGTAAACCCCTCTCCCTTCCTCCCGCGGCCTGCTCCTGCGATCTGTCCAGCAGATCTCAGGTTCCGATCGGCCGTGAACCAGCGGCAGCCGTCGGCATGGCGCTCGTGAGTTCCATCTCCTTTCGATCTTTTCTTTTTTTTATCGCTCTTTCAGAAGTGCTGTGTAGCTCATCGCTTGTCTGACTGTCCGTGAGGAAGTTTTGGTATGCTCGGCAGTTTGGTTTGTAGGGTTTTGTGATTCCTTCCTTGTAGTTTAACTTGATCTGATTGGTGATGCGCGCTGCTGAGCTGTGGTTTCTGTTGGATGCGATTTTCGCGAGTTATGGCCTCATAGGTATCGGAACTGTAGTCTGTAGATGTGATCGGAGCGCGTTAAGTTGTTTAGATCAGCAGCTTTGCTTTGGGCAGGCCTTTATGTTGGGTAACTTTGGACTGCTGGTTCGTTCCAATTTCAACATCACCCGAACTTTGGCCTTTGGAAATAGATCGCCTGTTGTTATCCCTTGTTCACACCCGTCGGTTCATACTGAGTCTGATCACAGTGCATGTGATGTCACTTAAGAGTTCCTGGCTTACTAGTAGAATGGCACTGGAAAAGACCTTTGACCTTTGATACCCTGGTGACCATGTAGTTTTTACAAGGGAATTGCTCTATGGTCAATGGCATTTACCTCGTGTATTTGAGCCATTGGATTCATTTAGGTGCTATCATCTCAAGTGATTTTAACAATCATCTCAAGCGCTTTTAAGTTTTTGACCTTCTGATCCTAAGTTGTAAGTTGAAGAAAATGTTTGTACATGGAGCAATGCTCTTTTGGTGTTTGAAAGGAAGATGAGGAGTTGAAGTTGTGAGGTCGAGCATGACTATGTTATAATTTGTTTTTATAAGCTAGCAATTTAGGCAATTCAATTGTAGTAATGTTTTGTCTACATCAAGGTAATAAATAGCGGATAGCGGGTTGGTAGCGGATTGGCGTCGAGGTAGCGGATAGCGGATAGCGGGCGATATTGCGGACGATAAGTTCCAATAGCGGCACCTAATAATCTCGTATAATTTCAAGTACATATATCATGAATAATGTGCATAAATAGACATTTAATTGGACTCAAATAACTGATGTCTCACGTACTTAAATAACATCAAACAAACATGGTGTTCCACACATTAAGTCATCACATTGAGAGTTTGCAAACAAACAAATTATAAAACCATGGCATAAAATAGTTCACATGACTATCACTCGTCATTGTCAACATCATCATCGCCCTCGTTGTCACCTGAACCATCTTCATCATCTGCATAAGGGATGTTCTCTTCCTCTTCCTCTTCACTTTCAAAACACTCAAATTCTTCCTCTTCATCATCATCAACAACAACTCGTGCTTTCTTTGCTTTGCTCGCTGAATTTTTATGAATTATTAATCTTCTCTTGCCTCTCACACTGCCACTCTGAACATCATCTTCTACTTGAGGTGCTGGTGCATCAGGATCTACGATCCATTCGTTTGGTGGCTCATCATCAACATATTTCGCAACCAATGGGTCCCTATCCTTTTGAGAATACTTCCATTGCAGCCTCTCGTTAAACATGACAAAGACAAGGGCATTCAGCTTACGCTGACCCAATCTAGTTCTTTTCTTAGAATGCAACCAATGGGTCCCTATCCTTTCTTTGACCTTATAGTGTTGGCTCATTGTAGTCTGCAGATGCTTTCCTTTTGCACGAGCTTCCTCTGGCCGCATACAGTAGCTGTCCATTGGTCCCTTAGTTTTGGGCTTCTTAGGGACTAGGGCGCTTGCTGCACCTGATGAAGCTCCTTGATCTTCAGCTTCTCCTCCTTCCACTACAACACAGTCCTCCTCATCATTTTCACTGATATTAACTTGCTGCCTCATACGTATCTGGCACTCCAATTTTGCATTCTTCTTCTCATCATGTGCTTCCAACATTGCCTTAACTTTCTCCCTAACATCATCAGGAACCTGAGTACAGGAAATACTCTGTCCTTTAATTCCAGCCAAGTGCTTCTTAAACCTTGTTATTCCACCATTGTAGTAATTCTTGCAGAATTTGCATCCAACTTGATTTTTCTTTTCATTTCCGGTTAAAGGTAAGGCATACTCCCAAGCTGGATCCTTCCTTGAAGATGATTGGCTTGTATGTGCAGTTGATGCAGCCGATGACATTTTGCAACTTCTGTAGTAAATCGCAAAATCTTGCAAAGGTCAGTGAAAAAGTAAGATGAAAAATCGATGCGTTTTAGTGACTTTCTAAGTTTCTATTGAAAAGAGGGTCTTACCAGTGCGTGGAGTCCACAGATCCTTGACGCCGGCCGGCCGGCCGGAGCTGCAAAGGGCCGAGGCGCAGGGAGTTTTACTCGATCTGAATGGGGAAGGAGGTCAGGCAGAGTGCATGACTGCGTGCGTGTCCCTCCTTTTGCGACCTCAGCGCGGCGGCGTGGTGCGCATGACGATTTGGCGGCGGACGGCCAGCACAACGGCGGCGGCGCAAGACCTGGAGCTGGAGGGCAGCGGCGGCGGCGGCGGTGCTGAGTCGAGCCCGATGCGTGGGGGTGACGGGGTGTGTGTGTGTGTGTGACTGTGTGAGTCTCACTCGTAGTGGGCTGGGCTTGGCTGCTAGTTAGGGTTACTGCTTCCACGCTATTGTGGAACGCAACACGCTATATCGGCCCGCTATATCGGCCCGCTATCGACAATTGCGGCCGCTAAGTTCCAGGGCGCTAAGTTGGGAACGCTACCTGGTAACGGTAGCGCCAATAGGCTGCTACTGCAATAGCGCCCGCAATAGCGGCCGCTACCGCCGCTATTTAGTACCTTGGTCTACATAATGGTACTGTTTGCGTTATTAATGATGGATAAGTCTCATGTGTTGTTGGTCTTTGTGGGGCTGCGCTGCTCACATGGTCCTTGTGGCTGTTTTTCTGTTTTTAGGACAACATCTTAGACTAGAGGACAACATCTTAGAGGACAGCATCTTAGACTAGAGGACAACATCTTAGCTAGGACAGCATCTTAGACTAGAGGACAACATCTTAGCTAGGACAACACTTTAGCATCTTAGACTAGCATCTTAGACTAGCATATTGTCATATGCTTGGCTGACTAGCAGACTATAAATATGTAACCCCAACCCCTCAGGTTGGCATGGCATTGTGTGAGTTTGTGTGAGAAATAAACCAGAAAATTACCCCAACTCCTAGTGTCATCCTCTCTCGATGAGAGTAAGGATTCTACTGCTACCAAGAGTGAGAATCCATCGACTAACAAGTGGTATCAGAGCCGTACTATCCTGTAGCCTGAGCATCTCCTGCTCTTCTCCTTCCTCGGCCTCGCAGCAGCCCCAGCCGGTAGCAGCAGCTCCGGCTGCCCCTGCTCTCCACACAGCAGCCCCCTCAATAGCCCCTGCCCACGAGCGCGGCGGCAGCCCAGACAGGCGCAGACACGCCGGTGGCGCTCCTGGAGGAGGCGCGCATGACGGCGGCGGACGGGTCGACGGAGAGCGTGGCCTTCACAAGCAGCGCGGCTCTCTCTCCCCGGTTCGGTACCGTGGTCACCACGAGTACCAGGTTGTCGGCGGACGGGTCGACGGAGAGCGCGGCCTTCACAGGCAGCGCGGCTCTCTCTCCCCGGTTCGGTACCGTGGTCACCACGAGTACCAGGCTGTCGTCAGGGACGTCGGCCCCGGCGGCGGGTGGCCTACCCTCACCAAGACCAACTACGTTGAGTGGGCGGCGGTGATGAGGGTAAGGCTCTAGGTGCGGCATATGTGGGATGCAGTCCGGTACGGCGACGTCGACTACGACCAAGATCGACGGGCACTGGATGCTCTCATTGCTGCAGTCCCGCCCGATATGCAGTTTTCGCTTACCAGCAAGCGGACTGCCAAGGAGGCCTGGGACGCCATCGCTGCGGCACGCATCGGCAGCGACCGTGCCCGCAAGTCCACACTGCAGGCACTTCGCAAGGAGTGGGAGAACCTGGCCTTCAAGCCAGGTGAGGACGTTGATGACTTTGCTCTCCGTCTCAACACTCTATTGCAGAAGTTGGTGCAGTTCGGCGACGACACCTACGGCGAGGAGAGAGCTGTTGAGAAGCTCTTCCGCTGCGTCCCCGAGAAGTACAAGCAGATGGCTCGCTCAATCGAGTCTCTGCTAGACCTCTCCACGATGACGATCGAGGAGGCGTTGGGCCGCCTCAAGGTCGTTGACAGCGATGAGCCACAGCGCCTCTCGGGACCCGTCACCATTGGCGGGAAGCTCCTCCTCACTCGGGAGCAGTGGGCTGCCGGCCAAGGTGACAGGAAGAAGGGGGAGCCTTCTTCCACGACAGGCGGCCGCAAGCGTGGCAAGCGTCTGGGATCATCGACACCGGCTCCTGGTCAAGGTCAACAGGAGCAACCGCCTCTACGTCCTTCACGCACAGATGGCACAACCTCTTTGTCTTGCAGCCCGCCGCGACGACGACGCTTGGAGGTGGCACGAGCGCTTTGGGCACCTCAACTTTGAGGCCCTAAGGCAGCTCGGCAGCAAGGAGATGGTGCGGGGCATGCCGCACGTCGACCACGTGGAGCAGTTCTGCGACACCTGCGTCCTCACCAAGCTGCGGCGGCTCCCTTTCCCTCGCCAGGCAAGCTTCCGCGCCAAGGAGAAGCTGGAGCTCGTACACGGTGACCTCTGTGGCCCCGTGACAGCGGCTACACCTGGAGGCCGACGCTACTTCCTCCTCGTCGACGACATGTCCCGCTACATGTGGGCTGTCCTGCTCGACGCCAAGGCAGCCGCGGCGGACGCCATCAAGCGTCTTCAAGCTGCTGCGGAGGCGGAGTGCGGCCACAAGCTTCGGGTCCTACGCACGGATAACGGCGGCGAGTTCACAAGCAGAGAGGGATGCCGGCGATCTACTGGGGTGAGGCGGTGATGACTGCCGTCCACTTGCTCAACCGCTCCCCCACCAAGGCCCTCGACGGCAAGACGCCATACGAGGCCTGGCACGGTCGCAAGCCCGTGGTGAGCCACCTTCGCGTCTTCGGCTGCCTGGCCTTCGTTAAGGAGCTCCACCACGTCGGCAAGCTCGACGACCGGAGCACGCCAGGGGTCTTCATCGGCTACGCGGAGGGCGCCAAGGCCTACCGCGTCCTCGACCCTGCGACACGGCGCGTGCGCATCACGCGTGACGTCGTGTTCGACGAGGGGCGAAGCTGGACGTGGGGCAAGATGGTGGATGACGGCTCGACTCCGACGACCAGCGATTTCGTCGTCGACTACATCCACTTCAAGGAGGCGGGGGGAGCTAGCAGCTCGTCCTCACCGAGCTCGCCTACCCCACCACCTCGTTCGCCACCACCTCCGGCGAGTCCTTCACCACCGCCACCACCAGCTCCGGCAAGTCCACAGGCTCTGGCGAGTCCACCACCAGCACCGCCGGCCACGCCTCGCTCTCCTACACCAGACCCTACCCCTTCAGGCTCGGCACCGGCAGCTTCAGCCCACGACGAGCAGTGCACAGTGGAGTTCGCCACTCTGCTGTCCAACGACCAGGATCGCATCGACGCCTACCACGGCGGCGAGCCTCTGCGCTACCGTACCGTGGACAACCTCCTCGGCGAGCAGCCGGTCCCTGGACTGGCGCAGCACGACTTTGAGGCGGAGCTGCACCTCGCACAGGACGATGGCGAGCCTCGTTCCTTCGCCGAGGCGGAGAGGGACGCGGCATGGCGTGCCGCGATGCAGATGGAGATGGACGCCGTCGAGCGGAACAAGACGTGGGAGCTGGCCGATCTTCCAGCCGGTCATCACGCCATCTCTCTCAAGTGGGTCTTCAAGCTCAAGAAGGACGAGACCGGAGAGGTGATCAAGCACAAGGCGCGTCTGGTGGCGCGCGGCTTCGTCCAGCAAGAAGGAATCGACTTTGACGACGCCTTCGCGCCCGTTGCACGGATGGAGTCTGTGCGACTCCTTGCGCTAGCTGCCCAGGAGGGCTGGCGCGTCCATCACATGGATGTCAAGTCGGCGTTCCTTAACGTCGACTTGAAGGAGGAGGTCTACGTGCATCAGCCGCCGGGATTTGCGATTCCCGGCAAGGAGGGCAAGGTGCTTCGCCTGCGCAAGGCCCTCTATGGCTTGCGGCAGGCACCGAGGGCGTGGAATGCCAAGCTGGATTCCACGCTGAAGGGGATGGGTTTCGAGCAAAGCCCGCACGAGGCGGCCATCTACCGGCGGGGCAGCGGAGGAAAGGCCCTGCTGGTGGGTGTCTACGTCGACGACTTGATGATCACCGGCACCAAGGATGCGGAGGTGGCGGCATTCAAGGAAGAGATGAAGGCCACCTTCCAGATGAGTGATCTGGGGTCTCTCTCCTTCTACCTGGGAATCGAGGTGCACCAGGATGACTCCGGGATAACGCTTCGACAGACCGCCTACGCCAAGCGCATCGTTGAACTAGCTGGGCTCACCGACTGCAACCCTGCCCTCACTCCGATGGAGGAGAGGCTGAAGCTGAGCCGCGACAGCACGACGGAGGAGGTGGACGCTACGCAGTACCAGCGTCTTGTGGGGAGCCTTCGCTACCTTGCCCACACACGGCCGGACTTGGCATTCTCCGTCGGCTACGTTAGTCGGTTCATGCAGCGGCCGACGACGGAGCACTAGCAGGCTGTGAAGAGGATCATCCGCTACGTTGCGGGGACTCTCGACCACGGCCTCTACTACCCGAGGTGCCTTGGGGCGGCACACTTCGTCGGGTACAGCGACAGCGACCACGCCGGCGACATCGACACCAGCAAGAGCACGAGCGGGATCCTCTTCTTCCTCGGCAAGTGCCTCGTTAGCTGGCAGTCGGTCAAGCAGCAGGTGGTGGCCCTGTCCAGCTGCGAGGCCGAGTACATAGCGGCCTCCACCGCTTCGACTCAGGCGCTCTGGCTCGCTCGACTGCTTGGTGATCTCCTTGGCAGAGACACTAGAGCGGTGGAGCTCAGGGTGGACAGCAAGTCCGCCCTGGCCCTAGCAAAGAACCCCGTGTTCCACGAACGCAGCAAGCACATCCGGGTGAGGTACCATTTCATCCGAGACTGTTTGGAGGAAGGGAGCATCAAGGCTAGCTACATCAACACCAAGGACCAGCTTGCGGACCTGCTCACCAAGCCCCTTGGGAGGATCAAGTTCCTTGAGTTCTGCTCCAGGACCGGGATGGTTCAACTCTCCCACAAGACGACGCACAAGACATAGGGGGAGAATGATGGATAAGTCTCATGTGTTGTTGGTCTTTGTGGGGCTGCGCTGCTCACATGGTCCTTGTGGCTGTTTTTCTGTTTTTAGGACAGCATCTTAGACTAGAGGACAACATCTTAGAGGACAACATCTTAGACTAGAGGACAGCATCTTAGCTAGGACATCATCTTATACTAGAGGACAGCATCTTAGCTAGGACAGCACTTTAGCATCTTAGACTAGCATCTTAGACTAGCATATTGGCATATGCTTGGCTGGCTAGCAGCCTATAAATATGTAACCCTAACCCCTCAGGTTGGCATGGCATTGTGTGAGTTTGTGTGAGAAATAAACCAGAAAATTGCCCCAACTCCTAGTGTCATCCTCTCTCGATGAGAGTAAGGATTCTACTGCTACCAAGAGCGAGAATCCAGCGACTAACAATTAAAGCATCTTTATTGGAATCTATGTGAAAATGTTCATTTGTGCCTTGTTGGGAAACAGACATGTCATCAGCTACTTCATATTATGATTTGTGAATGCTCAGTCCGGGATGTTGCTGCATTTGCTTGTGTATTTTTTTCCCCGCAAATAGTGAAATACATGTGTTCTGTGGATTATGTTTATGTTCTGGTTCTATCAATTAGGTAATGGTGTAGATGTCATTGCCTGCTTGTATGTGTACTATTAAATTACCATGCACAAACAGAGAGGTTTCAATTTGTAATACAACAACAACAACAACAACAACAACAACAACAACAACATAGCCTTTTGTCCCAAGCAAGTTGGGGTAGGCTAGAGATGAAACCCAAAAGAGACGAGAAATAGGGAGACAATGTCTAATTTTTTTATTGCATAGGTATTGCATACTGGGGCTGGAAACAAGAATGCCTTCAAGGCACTTATTGCTGCAGAATACAGTGGGGTCAAGGTTGAGGTAACCAAGAATTTTGAGATGGGTGTCTCCAACAAGACCCCTGAGTTTCTTAAGATGAATCCCCTTGGGAAGGTACACCATGCACCAATCATTATCTTTGAATTGCAATGTATAGTGGTTCATGAACTAAAAATTACTCTTCAGGTTCCTGTTCTGGAGACTCCTGATGGCCCTGTTTTTGAGAGTAATGCTATTGCACGCTATGGTATATATAGGACCCCACACTTTTTCAATTAATTTTTTTCTTAACTTTTTGCCGCTGATGACCATGTCTCTGTTTTCCTTTCAGTTGCTCGTTTGAAGGACGACAACCCTCTTCTTGGGTCTTCCCGTATTGAACAAGTGAGTGATTTATCGAGTGTTAACATAGTTAACTGAGTTTTACAGCTTGTGAACCTCATCAATGGTTCTTGCAGGCCCATGTTGAGCAATGGGTGGACTTTGCTGCAACAGAAGTTGACCCTGGTGTTGCATGGTACTTGTATCCAAGGCTTGGGTACATCCCTTATGCTCACACAGTAAGGGCTGGGAAAACTTGGTTTTTGTATTATTGAACATTTACTAGCTATAGTATTAACCCTTTTTTGTGTGTGTGCAGACTGAGGAAACAGCTATTGCTTCATTGAAGAGATCGCTTGGAGCTCTGAACACACACCTTGCCTCAAACACATACCTCGTTGGGCATTCTGTTACTCTAGCTGACATTGTATTGACATGCAACCTCTACCATGGAATTGCACGTATCTTGACCAAGAGCTTCACTTCTGATTTCCCTCATGTCGAGAGGTATTTCTGGACCATGGTTAACCAGCCTAACTTCAAGAAGGTCATTGGTGAGGTCAAGCAGGCAGAGTCTGTACCTCCTGTTCAGAAAAAGGCCGCTCCTCCTAAGGAGCCGAAGGCAAAGGATGTCAAGAAAGAGGCCCCAAAGGAGGCCCCCAAGCCAAAGGTGGTTGAGGCACCAGCAGAAGAGGAAGCACCAAAGCCAAAGCCAAAGAATCCTCTTGACTTGCTGCCACCAAGCAAGATGGTCCTTGATGACTGGAAGAGGCTATACTCAAACACGAAGACCAACTTCCGTGAGGTTGCTATCAAAGGTATCATCTCCATGTTTTCAATAATATGGTCAATATGTTTGCTTCTTCCCTAACAATGTTTAACTGCAAGTGGATGGTGTTAGAAGTCTGTACTTTGCAATCTATCAATCTTACAGGAAAATAAATTTGGGAGTCACCTTCCTGACTAGATTTTGGTTTTGGCCTTGTAATATTTTTTAGACACCTGAAGGATTATGCACCCTATAGCTGAGTCAAATCACAGATAGCCACAAAGAGTTTATGTCGACGTGGACTAACAAAGTGTTAATAGTAATTATGTATCATGTCTGCTTTAATAAGCAGTTACTTCGTCATCCATTTGCCACATGAATTTACTACTCCCTCCATTTTGCTAGGACAAGCATTGGACCAACAGTTTATTAATACATAGTTTGTGACAAAACTATGCGATTAGATTCATATTTATTTAAAATATATGTAGTTATGATTATAATTTTGTATAACAAAAGTGAAGTATTACTGTGGTAATTGCCTGTCGAAGCCTCGTGCTATTGAAACAAAATACGCCTTGGAAAGAAAAAATGGAGTACTGCGAGTAAATTAATTAGATGTTGGATTTCCTTTCCTTTTCCATGTTTGTGTAGTCTTGACCAAATAATCTGTCTGTGTTTCAGGTTTCTGGGACATGTACGACCCAGAGGGCTACTCTCTGTGGTTCTGTGACTACAAGTACAATGATGAGAACACTGTCTCCTTTGTGACCCTGAACAAGGTTGGTGGATTCCTGCAGCGGATGGACCTGGCCCGCAAGTACGCCTTTGGGAAGATGCTCGTGATAGGCTCTGAGCCACCCTTCAAGTTGAAGGGCCTTTGGCTCTTCCGTGGCCAGGAGGTTCCCAAGTTTGTAATGGATGAGGTCTATGACATGGAGCTCTACGAGTGGACCAAGGTGGACATCTCTGATGAGGCCCAGAAGGAGCGAGTCAATGCCATGATTGAGGACCAGGAGCCCTTTGAGGGTGAGGCCTTGCTTGACGCGAAATGCTTCAAGTGAGTGTGCTTGCCTGGATAGAACTGTTAAGACCTTGAATTGGGTGTTTATGGACGAGTTTGCCCTTGTGTCTATGTTGATCTGGTATACCTTGCTGTGAACTGGTTAAAGTTTGTGCTGGTTTGAGAATTTTTGTCTATCTTTGGTACCGTAGTCTTCATTTAAATGTTTCGCCGTAACAATCTGGTCATGGTTTTTTTGCTTATATCTGAGATGTTGTGATTATGTAAAAAAAACATGCAAGAACTTGCAAGACGGCAGAGCCATTTAGGAAAGCCTTCTAGTACTCGTATCATGCCTGAGTTTTAATCCAGGAAAGCCTTCTAGGACTAGTATCATGCCTTCAGCAGAGTTTTGATCCGAGTAGTAGTTGGTGCTATTTGTGCAAACTATTCGGTTTTATTAGATCCAAATGGTAAACTATGGAAGGACACGTTAGAGTCAAAAGAGTTCAGACTTAGTAGGACTAAGACCGAGTATATGAGGTGTGATTTCAGCGCGACTAGACATGAGGAGGGAGACGTTAGCCTCGATGGGCAAGTGGTGATCAAGAAGGATACTTTTCGGTATTTAAGGTCGATGCTATAAAAGGATGGAGACATTGATGAAGATGTTAGACATAGAATTTCAGCCGGCTGGTTGAAATGGCGTCAAGCTTCTGACGTTCTCTGTGACAAAAGGATGTCTCAGAAGCTAAAAGGTAAGTTCTATAGGACGGCGATGTTATACGGTGCTGAGTGTTGGCCTAAAAAAGGCGACATGTCCAGCAATTGAGTGTAGCAGAGATGCGTATGTTGCGTTGGTGTTGTGGGCACACAAGGAGGGATAGAGTCTGGAACGACGATATCGGGATAGGGTTGGGGTGGCACCAATTGAGGAGAAATTGATTCAACATCGGTTGAGATGGTTTGGACATGTCCAACGGAGACCTCATGAGGCGCCGGTGCGTAGTGGAGTTCTAAAGCGGGCCGATAATGTAAAGAGCGGTAGAGGTCGACCTAAACTAACTTAGGACGAGTCCGTTAAGAGAGATCTTAAGGAGTGAAATATCTCTAAGGATTTAACTATGGATAGGAGCGCTTGGAGATTGACAATCAACTTGTCTGAACCGTGACCTCTTTTTGTCTTGTGCCCTTTATGTGTCTCCCTGTTTCTCGTCTTTTTTGGGTTTCATCTCTAGCCTACCCTAACTTGCTTGGGACAAAAGGCTATGTTGTTGTTGTTGTTTGTATTTTAAGTTTTAATCTCCCAGGAAGGTCAGTTCACGACATAGTTAGCGACAAGTTGGTACATCTACAGTGACGGACAAGTTGGTACATCTCCAGTGACGGACCAGGTGAAAGTGGGATGAGCGACGGCATAAAGCATCTGCAAATAGCACAAATTTTGCCGGTGACACTGCGCCAGTTCTACTCAATAGTCAATACTAATAACATCCGATGGCGAAATTGCCTTTACTACAACATAGATATAGTGTACAGTGATGGGGAACCACATTACATATTCAACAGGAAGGGATAACAGAAGGGGCAAACCAAAAGAACAAAAGGTGAATTCCTACGTGGTCACCCTGTGTATGGTTCTCCTTGTATGGGTTCTAACTTCTAATGAGCTATCAAACAGTTTCACACCAATCTCACATCCCTGCAAGTAGCTTAACATATTCTTGTTGCATAATGAATGATACTCGTCCGTTTTATGCTGATCCAAATTCTTGAACTCTTGCGATGACAGCCTCATGGTCAGCAATTTTTGTATCAGATGAGGAACACACAGCAGCTTTGAGTAGGATCAACTGTAAAGAAAAGATAAACTTGTCAACAAAACACTTCATACCAAAGGGCAAAGTCTAATAGTCAGGTTACTTTGGTAAAGATAGCAAGGATGAGAGTGCGGGAGCATACCATATGTCAGTTTTTAACCAAAAGTTCAGAAGTCATATTTCGTCCGGCCACTTCTCAAGATTAGGCATAGCATATCAGATAGCTTAGAGGTTGAGTTGTAGAAATTCCATGCCTCAAGCATCAAACGCTTTCTTGAACCTTTGAAATGGACAACCTGAAAACGGTACAAGAATTATTTTGGATGTCACAGTAAATAGAAAGCATATACAACAATGTTACACAACATGCACATTTATTGGATTAGTATAATCCTCCAAGAATGACCCACATTTGCATGCTGACGAAATGGTCATCAATCGGAGCATATAGCTTATAACAAAAGAAAACATCATGAATCCACAATACACAGTATTATCACAATACCTAAAATTTTATTTGAATTATAAATGCCATACATGCGAGAAAAAGAAACGGTGAACCAATCTTCGTAGTTTTCACATCTATATTAGCATCATGTATTCATGTGTAAGGAGCCTGCAGAATACTATTTTCTATTAATGTTAGGCCCAAATTTATTTCCATGAAGAAAAAGAGGAAAAATTTGACCAATTAAGTTCCTTACAAGTAAGAAAAGTGTTATACCTTAACATCCAAGGGTATACCATGAAACTGTCCAGCACCCTCAGGCGGGGTCCAATTATAAACAGCACAAGGCAAGAAGAGAACAGATGCTCCATTAACTTCACCAGTAAATGCTTCATGCTTAGAAAATTTTCCAAAAGCCGATGGTAGATGAGACTTGACAACCCATGCCAGTGCTAATTGGTCACCAAGCATACGGGAAGCCTTGATATATCTTGAGCTGTAAGATTCAAGGACTTGTTTCAAGAATTCCACAGCTCTGAAAAAAGAGAGTTTAATTTGAAGTTTGCCAGCTTTCTACAATACGATTTATTCAATAGCTGTCAACTTACTTAGTGATGCCATCCCTGGTTCCTCTTACCGCAACAAACCCAGAGTTCAAAGGTTGCCCTTTGTTATTACGAAAAGTAAGAGCCAGATGACAATGGGGATATTTTTTGAATATATGTCCAAGATCATCAACCACTGCTATATCGGAATCAGTTAAAACAAAATGATTCAACCCCTCCATCCTATCAAATTCCACAATTTTTTGCTCCAGAAATGCCTGAATATAAGGATAAGATACATAAATATAATTCTTACAGTTGAAAATAATGCATAAAAATGATGATAGCAGTAACACATGGATCACATTAAAATTAATTTTGAGAAAGAATATGCAGAAATTTTAACGATCTAAATGAAGCCGATAGACTTACAATGTATGTCTTTATTCTTTGAAGCATCAAATTTCCTCGAGAATAGTTTCCTTCAATAGGCAATAGTGTAGCACTCCCTTGATTTACTGAAATTTTTGAACCAGGATCAGTCAATATGATCACGTTGCTTCTTGGCATTGATACCTGCAGGGTTCTACAGATAGGATCAGGTGTTAAACAACTCACATCACAATTGTTGTTGGAAATAATGTAGCACACTGTATATTTGCTATGGGGCATAGGTAACAAGATCATGAACTCATACGTCCTTTCTAGAAAGGGTTATGATAGTGATGTTAGTATTCACATTCATTATATTATCATGTTTTCCTACCACACAAAAAGGATAACAATCTCAACAATAGGGACAAAGTACCAATTCTTTAGTAACTCTAATAAACAGAACTGTTTGATAGCAATCACTCACAACATGCAATAATGCAAGACTTGGAAAATCTTAGTTGAAATGCTGGATATGCTATCATAAACATAGGGATGGAACTAGAATTTCAACTGTAATTCAAATATATGGGGTGTCCTGCAATCTATCATTCACAAGAGAGAAAATTATTTGAGCCATCAAAATGTTAGTGTTAAACTTGCCACCAGTAAACAAAATTCACACAAACTTAGAGAAAAGGAAGAGGTACCTTTATGAAACTGATGAATGTGTTCAGAATGGCCATGGATCTTTCTATTTTGCTATAAGAATGGTTTCCAACAGTTACAGAATCAGATGGAACATTGCCATCTCCAGCTGGGACAGAATTGTAGGTTGTGAATACAGTAACAAAAGAAATGTGTTCTCCAGAATAGTTCTCTTCACTTGATAGGCCAATCTTGTTCAGAGCTCTAAGTCCTGAACAAAGTGACAGAAACATCATCAGTCATATGAACTCAGTCACCAGGTTATGTTGTGCCAACAGCAAGGAGGTACTGATTTGAGAAAGACAGAATGCAATCTACCATTATTAAGTTAAGATTACAGAACATCATCGACACCTATAAGCAAATTAACAACTATTTAAGATCTAAGTGGAACATCATTACATCAAGATTCTAGATTTATCTGAAACATGCTGTTCAAAGCAATGCATTAGAGAAATTATTTTACTGCTCCTGATGAACTGATTTTGCAAAAAGCAACATTCTTGTCCTGATTTTGCCTCACTTTGTCACAGAAAAACAAAGGCTTCCAGTTTGTTAGGCTGTAAATCCAGCTCAGCAAAATCTAATATTACAGTGGCAGAGCAAAAATGCAGAATGAGCATATAATCGTATCCCCATCATTTTTTTTCCTCAAAAAGATAAATATTACCGTGTGATGGCATAGTAAAACGATTCCAGTGCATGATGAATAAACGAGCTAACTTTTGACACTTTATTAGTTGGACATGGACTATCGAATGTGAAATTTGTACCCTCAACACAAAACATTCCATTGCCACAACGACATTGGTAACAGTTGCTCAAATTTCAAAGCAATCCTCCGTGTCTAGACAGCCCTAGATGTCTCGAACTAAGATCTAAGCAGCCTCCATAAAGACCACTAAATTCAGCATGAATGGAGCTTGCCGAAGCGAGAGGATTAACCTTGGCACTGTAGGCGGTCGGGGCGGCCCTGTCCGGCGGCGGGGCCGAGCACGAGACGGTCAGGCCGCTTCAGCGCGGTTGGGGGTGGCAGGCACACGCCCTTCTCCGGCGCCCAGGGGTGCAGCCTAGACACTGGCGCGGATTGGATCGTCAGGGGACCGTCCTCATTGTGAGGGGAATTGGACGACAGAAAGGAGAGGTCCGTACCGGAGTAGATGAGCGGGACGAGGAGGAAGAGGAGCAGCGGGCCTCGACGTACGGCGCGGATCCGAGGCCTCGGGGCCGCCATATAGGGGCGAAGAAGCGGCAGCGGAGCCCCGGTCCCGTCGGGGGATGAAATCGCGTCGGCTTCGCCGACGGCGGTGGTCGGTGGGCAAATGATAAGCGTATTGCACATATACGTCAACACGTCATCAGCTTCCGCAGAATATAAGTCAATAAAGATTCAAACCGTCCAACGTTTGATCAATTTGATAATGTCAAATTTGTATCAAAATAATAATAATCATAAACAGTATATATAAATCTATGCATACCTATAATATAACAATAATCCTACTATAAGAGAACAAGTTTTTTAAGGATCTTTCTGCGTAATAACCGTTATATCTGGACTTCGTGTTATATAAGCTATTCGCTATACATGATCTTACATCTTAAAATGTAACGGTTCAGAACTCAATCTCACGTAAGCTCCTGCTCTATTTTTTCTTGGACTCTTGGGTCGTCCGAACAGTAGGCCAACCCAGGGTGTGTTCACTTCGCGAAAAGTAACTGAAAAGTTACTGTAGCATCTTTCGTTGTTATTTGGCAAAAATTATCCAATTATGGACTAACTAGGCTCAAAAGATTCATCCCGATATTTACAGACAAACTATGCAATTAGTTATCTTTTTTACCTATATTTAATGCTCCATGCATACGTCGAAAGATTTGATGTGATGAGTGTAAGGAAATATTTTGGGTTAGGATGGGGAAGTGAACAAGGCCCCAAGATACAAGGCCGCTGGCGCCGCAGCATCGCCACTGACAGAAAAGATACCTCCAACGACACACAAGCACGCAACGTGTACAGCATTGCACCAATCTCCAACGCGCACAGCCGCCGGCCGGCCGGCACCGGACACGGATGGAGATGACAGTCCATGGCATCGCGTATCTTGTCCTGCTGTGGCCATGACTGGGACGAAAACAGTATGGATATTTTCTGAGCGTATTCAAAACCGAATCCGTTTAGAGGGGTTTTAATCCGTTCGTATCCGAGTCTGGATATTTAACATCCGATACCGTATTCGTATCCGAATATTTAAATCACATATTTATGATGTCGATATCCAATCGTATCGTATCCGGCATTTTTATACTATCCGTATTCGAATCTAAATCCGGACATAAATATGAAAACAAATATGATATCAGTGATATCCGTCTGATCCGTTTTCATCCCTAGCCATGACTCCACGAGAGCTCTCCGCCTCTCTCGCGGTCTCGGCCCCATCCCCATGGCATGGCCTCCATGTATGACATACGGTAGGGCGGTAGGTGTATCACCTCTTGCACAAAACTTCTTGCATGCGTGCGTGCTGAATTTCTTTCTGTGTTTTTTGTTTCTCTGATACAAATGTTGATCTGTATGTTGTGTTAGATGCGATTGACTTTTCTTAAAAATACTGCTGCTACATCTGACCTGTGGCATATATGCATCAAAAGGCTGGGAAGGCTAACGCTAAATCTTCCTAGCACTTGCCAGGTATAACAATTCAACTAATATTTCCATTCTATTTGAAATAATTTTCAGAAATACGTGCGTGACGCATGTGCATATTTGCTAGTAATATTAAAAGGTGAAAATTTTCCTCCCTCACTCTTTTATCGGTCAGTCTATCCTACCTAGGGATGAAAACGGTACGGATATTTTCCGACCGTATTCGAGATCGAATCCGTTTAGAGGGGTTTTAATTTATCCGTATCCGAGTCCGGATATTTAACATCAGATACCGTATTCGTATCCAAATATTTAAATCACATATTTATGATGTCGATATCCAATCATATCTTATCCGGCATTTTTTATACTATCCGTATTCGAATCCGAATCCGGACATAAATATGAAACCAAATACGATATCAGTTATATCCGTCCGTATCCGATCCGTTTTCATCCCTAATCCTACCACATCTCATCATTCACAACACAAATTCAAATTCAATCCGAGATCAGGGTGAGAGCTTATTTTTAATTCCTTCGCTTCTTTATAGTATATAGATAGATATATTAACGCGCGTCTAGCCACGGTCACATTCTCAGACGTATTAAAATGGATGACACAATCATTGCATAAAATCTATCTCATTGCAAAGTATAGACATATTTTCTAGTATATAAAATAAATGAGTAAAGTATAACTTGAAAGACCATCTCATGTCAAAGTATAGCAGATAAACAAATTTAGAGGAAATATTATTTCATGTCTGGCCTTGACAAATGAAATGCCATTGATCTTTTATTGAAGAAATTGTCCATGTTTCCATGTGGCCTGAATGAGTTTTACTTTTTTACTATTATTAATATTGCATTCCCATGGAGTCTTTTGCTCTAAAACCTTAGAACCATTTTAATTACTACCAAAAAGTAATTATTACCACCATTAATCACAATTAAATGCATTTTGGACGGATTTTGACTTGTAGTTTGTTACATTTGGTGTTGTACATGGGTTTTCATGTTCAGAACTGCGAAGCCCAAATCACTCCTGGTGTGGCCACTAATCCAAAAAGTCTTCATGGTCTCTAGGATTAGTAGGAGGCAAAATTAAGCTGCACACGAGCTTACAAATTTTGCTTTTAGTTTAAGAGAGAATCGAGTTTACTTTTCTTTGTTTCATGAGAGTGTTAAGGTACTCGTTAATAAAGCTCTCTTTTCTCGCAAAACAAAAGATCACCACTTGCCTTATAACAATAGCCTATGTAACACTCATTGTTGAACTTTCTCTCGCATGACGGGACTAAACTATCATTGTCCAGTGGTAGATCCAGAAACGGAGCACGAGGGAGGCTAATAATGAAAGTCTATAGACTTTGCTAACTTAGTCTTCACAAAAAGGCCAAGTCAACAGTCAATTTGGTTTTGATGAAGAATTTAATTCAAACATTGCATTAGGTAAGCCTGTTTTGCTAATAACACAAATTATGCATTTGGTTTAACATTATCTCCAAGTTAATGAACTTGGAGTTAATTCAAACATTACATTAGTTAATAACATTGCATTACATGTAATTTGCATTAGGTAATAAGCTTGTTTTATAGCAGCAATTTGCAACATTGCAGTTATAACCTTTCTTCATTGCATGAAAGAGAACAAGTTCAAAAACTTTGACCTCGCATTTGATATTTAACATCAAAGGTAGTAGTGAAAAAACTAAGTTAAAAGTGAAACACAAGCTTGACAAACGACTAATTCACAACAAAGCAAGTAAAGGTCGTGATCTACGAGTCTGCAAATTTGTCCATATTTTTGTAAATTAGTTCCTGCTCAGGTCTTGTGGCGAATTGCATCTTCAAATAAAATGCGAGGATTAGAAGAAATAACACGTATAGAAGAAGTTATTCATTGGTCTTGGCCATAACCAAGTGTACTAGGTGAGGCTTGATCATCACTTTCAATTACACATTTGGCATTCCTCTAACCCAAACTAAATCAGAGCGTCCACGGATAGACTTAAATCATACTTAGCTATTTTCATGATAGAGTCGACATTAACTCCAAGTTATTAACTATAATTGTCGTTGTTAGCCCTTCCATACCCTTTTGTATGGTAATTCGTAAATTTCAAATTATAAGATGTTTTGGCTTTTCTAGATACATAATTTTTGCTATGCACTTGTATAACTAAGTTTACATACATAGTAAAAAACAATGTATATAGAAAAACCAAAAAGGTCCATCTAGTTAAGCCCAATTAACTAGTTTGAATTAAGCCTCACAATCCACAATAATATACACGATATGTCTAATTCAAATTAGGTCAAATGTCAGTATGTTTAGATACTTATAAATTTGACCATTCTGAAAGAACAAACTATTTAGTAAACCCCTCTTGAGCGAAAATATGAAAACCCACATGGAAATATATTATAAATTCAAAAAAAATGTAAATTCAAAACACATCCATAGTGTATCTATAGATGCATTTTATCTTAAAAATTGACATACAAACTCAATGTAGAAAAATTAATAAAAATAATAAATCTTAGGTACATATATGCACTACAAAGATAAAACTCATAGGAATTTGTATTCTTCTCAGTGTCGATGAAATGAGCTACAAAGGCAAACAATTAATAAATCTTAGTTACATATATGCACTACCGAGACAAATCTTAAGGGGTGTTTGGATCCGGTGACTAAAGTTTAGGAGGTGTCACGTGGGGGTGTCGCATGAGGTGTTCGGATACTAATAAAAAAACAAATTACAGATTTCGTTAGTAATCCGTGAGACGAATGTAGTAAGCCTAATTAATCCGTCATTAACACATGTTTACTGTAGCACCACATTGTCAAATCATAGACTAATTAGGCTTAAAAAATTCGTCTTGCAAAACAGTCTCAATCTGTGCATGTAGTTTTGTAATTAGTCTATATTTAATACTCTATGCATATGTCAAACATTCGATGGGATAACGACTAAAGTTTAGGAGGGGAATCCAAACACGCTTAGGTCCATGCTTGCTCGTTCAAAAAAGAAAAAAAATGAAAAACTACATACATTCAAATTCAAGAAGGGTTTACGAGTTCGAACCAACTAGAGTGGTCTAGTATCCCCTAACGTGAAAGCTAGGGTTTTATCCTCCTCCGGCGGCGCCGTCGGAGTCCACAAAAATTAGGGCGTGATCCACGTGATCTCTCCCTTCAATCTCCTCGCCTGGAGTGCTTCCCCCTCCGCAAGGAGCCTAGGAACCTTCCTCGCGGGTCACATGGCTGAAAGAACGGGGAAGGATAAGGGGAAGACCGTGGAGATGGATGAGGACGGAGGTATGCCGAGTCTAGAAGAGCGTATGGAGGGGTTAGACCTAAAAGGTGAGGAGGAAGAAGATCTAGATCTTTTAGGTGAATTGGATGAGCTCGTGAAGGATGTACATTGGCTAGCCTTATTCAGGGTTCACACATCGAAGCCCTTCAGCCACGCAGCGTTGTTCGGCGCCATGAGGATCGCTTGGTCTGTAGTGAAGGAAGTAATGTTCAAAGTGCTAGGTCCAAATCTTTTCTTGGTCCAACTTCATTGCCTGGGCGACTGGACAAGGGTAATGGAGGGAAGTCCATGGCTGTTTCGTGGAGCAGCCATCGTGCTCGAGGAGTACGATGGATTTTCCAATGTGCTAGAATATAAGCTGAACAGGATCCCGGTGTGGACGAGAATACAAGGAGTACTAGAGGGCTTGATGAAGAAGAGGGAATTAGCAGAGAAGGTAGCGAAGAAGGTGGGTGATATTATCAATGTGGTGGTGAACGAGGGCAAAATTAACTCAACACCATACCTGCGTGCTAGAGTATGGCTTGAGTTAGACAAACCGTTGGTTAGGGTGGTGCTGATCACACTCAAGGAGAGGATAAAATATCTAGTGCAATATGAAAAGTTGCCAAGCTTTTGCTTCTTTTGTGGATTTATGGGTCATGAGGTGAGGAGTGTGGAGATGGAGTGCACAGCAAAGCAAGTTGTCAATGGGGGGACTGGTTGAGAGTTCCCTTCCAAGCTATGATGATAGGAAGGGAGGAATACAATAGTAGCAGGGGTAGAGGGCATGGAAGAGGTCGTGGGAGAGGAGGAGGAAGGGGACCAGTGTTTGATGAGGATTTGGAATTCATGGAAACAAATACCGTTGAAGATGAAGATCCAGAAAAGCTACAAGAAAACAAGAAGGGTGGGTCGGAGGAAGGGGAGTGTAACACCTTGGGTGTTATGGTTGCTAATTAACCTGCCATGTCATCATATTGCATCGCAAAGTATCCATGATTAGGTCAACCCTGTTATGCATTAACTAAAATGAGTTTACCTTTCTAGGTTGGATGTGCTTCTCAGTGGTGTGATTCGAACCGAAAACCCTAATTTCGAATGCCACCGCAAATACTTAGTCCATGCCCTGCGTAATTTGAGGTGTGTAACTGTGTTACACACTAGTGTCAAGTGTAGGATATCAACTCAAGTACGACACATAAAATGAAGCTCCAAGTTTGAGTTTGAATTGAAATCCAAAAACTTGTCGTGAGTTTTCTGATTCGAATTTAAATTCAAATTTGGGGAAATATTAAAAGATTTTCAAAAGTTAAATTGGTCAACCAAGAGTGGCATTTGGTCAACTATGTGATAATTGACTCAATGATGCACTTGGGTGATGGTTTGATCGTTAAATAATCACCAATTAAGGTAGCAACAAATTTCAATTGAAAATTCCCTCGAAAACCCTAAAAATCCAAAACCCTGTTTTACCCCTTTTGAAATAATTCAAAATCTAAGAAAAAATTGGGAAAAAGTTTAAAACCAAGTGTGTAGAACTTTTCAAGGGCTACAACTTTGGTGTTTTGAGTTTTCAAAGTTTTAGTGTAAAATGTGGAGCAATTTTGAAAAGAAGCAAATTTCAAATTTGACCCCTTTTTATCCCCAAACTCAAATTTCAAAATGGAGGCAGAATTTGAATATGGTTTGAATAGAAAAGTTGTAGGTCTTGGCTAGATGTACAACTTTGGTGTTTGAAGTTTGTGAAGTTTTAATACAAAATCCAAAGTAATTTCTAAATTACCAAATTTCCAAAAAATGTCCCCTTTTGAATTTAAACTCAAATTTCAAAATCCAGTTCGCATTTGAAAAATTGTTCAATACAAAACTTGTAGATCTTGAAATTCTGAAGATTTCATATCTTGGGAATTTTTCAAGTTGTTACATGAATTTGAGAGTAATTTGAGAAAATAGTTTGTTTTTGAAAAAATTGGGGGGAAGTGCTACAGTGCCATGACCAATGGCAGCCGGCCACCGGCCGGTATGGGCGCCGGCGCGCCGCCGTGGCCGTCTAGGCTCTTCCCACATGCGCCAAGACTGCCATCGCGACGTCGCACGTCTTCCAGTGACCATCACCGTGGTCATGCCCTATATAAACCCGAGATCACCGTGGAGCACTTTTCCTCTCTGTTTTGCCACCGCCGCCGCCGCTTAGCTCCGCCGCTCGCTGCTGCCGCCATTGAGCCGCCACCAGCCACGCAAACCACACCGTCACATTCGCCTCGCCCTCGCGCACCTCGTGGTCCAACTGTTCTAGCCCTTTTCTCGCCCAAAATCACTGCACCACCGTTTTCCGTGCCCAACTCTAGCGACCGAGCCGCCTCACGTGGCCAGCACCCTCCACCGCCAACCAGTGCCTCCTTGTGGCTTCACTACGACCGTTGTAAGCTTCTGTTACTCCCTGTGCTTTCGCTTTAGATGCTACCGTAGTGGATCGCCGTGACGCCGGTCACCGTGACCGCCGGTCCGCCATGGCCATTGGGAAGGTCTTCCCAGAGCTATAGCGTAGCCCGTTAGGTGTTAAAATGGATTCGCGGTGAAGTGTAGATGCCGTTGAGCAGCTTGGTTGGGCGACCGACGCCGTGATCGCCGGCCGGCCACCGTGCGGGCATGGCTAGGTCGCGAGAGAGAAGGAGAGAGCGGAGGAAGGGGATGACAGGCAGGGCCGAGATGTCAGCGAGAGAGAGAGCGTGCGGGCGCGGCTAGGCTGGCCTGCTGGGCCACGCGCGTTGCTGGGCCGCACGGGCGCGAGCGCGGACGCGAGCGCGTGGATGGGCCGCGCGGTTGTGCCGAGCCAGAGAGAGAAGGAGGAGTCGACCCGAGATGAAAGTTGTTGTTTTTCTTTTTCTAAAATGTGAATAGTATTAGTATTTGTTTATTTCCTTAGAAATTCTGTAGAGCTTCAAAAATAGTGAAAATTTTTGTGTAAGCTTTTCAAGATGTAAACTACTTAGAAAAAATATTAAATGCTAAATTTGATTACTTTTTGCAAGTTATTTAATTAGTTCAATTAAATATTAAATGCAACTTCCATGAATTTAGTAATTAAATTATTAATTCAAAAATTATGAAATTTATTATGACACTGTTTTAGGCCATGATTAATCCTTAGAAAAGTTTAAGCTCAATTAGATGAAGTTTGATTTATTATTAATTAGGCCCTAATTAATTAAATGTTTAAATAATTGTTAAATTGATAACTTTAAGTGTTGTGTGCCTTTTTGATTGAGTGATGACCTTGGGTCACTAATTCTTGGTGATCCTTGGCACCTTAATTTCATGATTGAGCTCGTTAGTAACATGTTCAGTAAGAAACATTAGTGTCACTTAAGTTATCGCTATTAGTTAGTAGGTTTTACTGTTTTGCGACTGTACCGCGAAGGAAACTTGTACTCAAGTCGTTAACCGTTGCATATCATTATCAAGCATCATGTTTATCACCGCATCATGTTGAAACATGCTATATACTCATGTAGTTTCTGCTTTCGAAGAAGTCAAAGTTGGCGAGCAAGTCTCCGGAGAAGAGTTGTCGTCGGTGGGTTCCGGACTGGAAGTCGGAGTCTTTGAGCCTGTGTTAGTCGTTGCGTCAGAGCAAGGCAAGCCCCGGTGTATTTAAACCTTCCTTGAGTTTTACAAATCTTTATCACTGATACTATGGTTTACTACATTAAGTAATTAGGAGTTGAGTGATAACCCAATTGCTGCATTGTCATCCTTGATTATTGCGATATCACCCTTGATACCTGTTTTACTAAAAATGCGTAGTATGCTTCGCTATGCTTATGAGTTAAGCTTTTAAATAAAATGTTTACATGGCCATGACGGTATACTTAATGAATATTGAATTATGAGAATGAACTTGAAAGATCGGGCGGGAGGTTTGGCCACTGCTAACATTCATTGGGAAAGGAGTCTAAATGTAGTGTTTCTGCCTTGTCGATTAAGGACCGTTCGTTGTAAGCCCACTTGTGTTTCGAGACTTTGCAACTAGCCTCATGCCTTGGGTAAGCCCAAAATGTTGGTGATTCTATTTCGAGAAAGTCTAACCTCGCACTAGGAGTGGAGATATGGCAGGAGTAGCGTGTACCCTCGGGCTAGAATCGGGTCCGGTTCGAGGAGTACTGTACTCTCGGGTGGCGATGGGCACGTTCTGGTTTTGGAAGATCTAAAGAGGGTTGGCATATGCAAGATTTGGTTCTATATATGTCGTGAGGTTAGAGATCCCCAACTGGGTATAATCGGTTTGAATCGTCGTTGCTCCTCGGTTATGGAGACTCGATCGCCTGACTTACATCGTAGTTAAGAACTAGAATTGAAAGAAAGAATGAGAAAGGTCTTGATGAGAATTACTTTGATCTAGATTAGGATCACTTAGAATTGGTTAATGAACCATCAATGGTAAACGTAAAATAGTAAAGGTAAGGACTTACTTTAGTAAGCTTTTCTGCAAAAGAAATTTTGATTCTTGAATACCCGTACCTTGATTCCCTAAAGCTAGCATGCCCTTAGAGTTTTTTTCTTAGTCGGGTAAGTCTTATTGAGTACTCTTGTACTCAGGGTTTGTTAAACCCCTTGTTACAGGTGCGGTTCATGAACAAGTCTGCTTTGAGCCTTGTTGCATGACCGTTGTGGCTAAAGAAAGTGATGACGAGTAGACTGTGTGGCCTTTGGGCAAGGCACTTCCTTTGTGTGATTGTAATAAAGTTACTACTGATACTTCCCTACTACCGGTTTGTAATAATGTTACATAAGGTTTGAAGTTTGGAAACTGTGGTTTGTAAACTTAAATTATTGTAAGACTTCCGCTACTTTACTCTGTTGGTATTTTGAATAAACTATTGTAATATTGCAATACTCCTATGATTGGATCGTGTTCGGAGGAAAGCAGGCCTTTTAAGTTATGAGGAACATAAATACGGCTGTCAGAGGTCATTATGATGATGACAGGTACATGTGGGCCATCATAATTAGGAGGTTCTGTGACAGCTGGTACCAGAGCATAATTACTGGAGTTATTGTAGTATTACTTTACAAAACTTCAAAATGATTTGGATCGAACAAACTTAATATTGATATTTTGGTCCAAATTGCTTTTGACTTATCCCAATCTACTTTCTATAGTTTCTTTAGGTCATATTTGAAAGCTTCATAGTGAAGTATCATGTTATATTGCCCTAAGTTACAAATGTTATTGCATGTGTTACTTAAACTTTTCTTTTAGTTCGTAAGTACGATGCATGCATCTTGTTTAATTAACCTGCTTAAGTTACCTTCCCTTTTAAAGTGGTTTGGGTTAAGTAAGGTTCAATCCTGTTCATGCTAACCTTCAGATCCCTCCCATCTGTCCTCATCTTTCTAATTCTATCTTGCTTCAGGATGGCACATGTGAAGACGACTCCTCGCAAGAAAACTAGTCCGCAAGGAGTGCCTCGTCATCAGTTGGTAACTAGAGGTGATGGAGCGAGCAGTAGTCGCAATCTGAACCCAGATTCCCAATCAGAGGTCGCAAGGCTTATGTCAGAGATAGAGCGACTGAAGCGCAACATGCATTTTTGGAAACAGTGCCAGAACGAGTCTCTGTAAAAGGAGACAGAAGCCAGGGCTCGTGTTTGAGAGTTGGAACTTTATGTGACACATCTAAAGCAGTACAATACAATTCTACATGAGGAAGTCCATAGGCTACATGATATGATGAATCCCAATCATCAGCCTTAGGTGATAGAAGATGATGTCGGTGCTATGGTCGTTCCTGGTGGAGAGGATAACGAGGAAGAGGATCCGGAAGAAAATGAACCCATGATGGAAAGTGGGGATGAGGCAAGTCATGTCACTGGTGCAAGTGCTCAAGAGAATGAGGATGGAGTGGTAGTGATCAGTGATGATGATGAGGAGTGAAGTGTCGAAATGGATGGTTATGTAATATAGTAGTCTTTCCTGTTTTCTAAGAACCTTAACGGGGTTGGTTTGCTTGCTTGCGAGCAAGTTTGTAAAAAAAATAATGTAAAATAAGGTTGATGTGTGTACTAGTACTGTACTAACTGCTTTCTAATTCAATAAAGCAATGTAAATAAACATGGTTTGTGTATAACAGATGGACGATACTAGAACTTCTCAGGCTGGGGACAATGCTCCAAATCCCCCACCATTTCCATCTACTCTAGCAGAAGCTATTGCAGCGTTGGTCAATGCCACTACTCTGTTGGCCTAGAATCAGAACGGAAATCAGGGTCATCGAGGCCGAAACAATGGAGGAGAAACCACTTATGTGGATTTCACCGATACCCGTCCACCGGTGTTTTCAAAGGCCGATGAGCCGCTAGAGGCGGATGACTGGCTCCGAACAATAGAGCAAAAGTTTGAACTTATCTAGTGCACTGAATACCAGAAACCCGTGTTTACAGCACAGCAGCTCAGGGGTGCCGCAGGGGCGTGGTGGGTGAATCTGGTCGTCGCACAGCCCGCTGGCCATCGTATCACTTGACAAGAGTTTCATGATGCTTTCAGAGCACACTACATCCAAGATGGTGTCATGGCAATGAAGTTAGAAGAGTTTCTCTCTCTAAAATAGGGAAACCAGATAGTTCTTCAGTATGTTGGCAAATTCAATCATCTGTCATGGTATGCAGCTGAGTATGTGAACATTGATGCAAAGAAGAAGAGTTGTTTCATGAGGGGTTTGAATACCAAGATTCAGGCAGCGTTGGTCACATGCTATAATGTCACATATCATGAAGTAGTCAATGTCACTATCGCTTCAGAAGAGAAGTCCCGCATTCACAAAGAGTCAAAGAAAAAGAAGCATGTGTGGTCCAGCTCGTCAGGCGGCATTAAGAAGCGCCAAAAGTTTATCTACCACCCTCAGAATCATTTCCGCCCTCTTTATCGTCCACCGCAATACCAAGCTCGGCCACAGACGTTTATCCATCCTACCGCAACCCAGCAATATCCACAACAGCCGAATACCCCTGGTATTTGAAATCAGAGCCCAATAACCCATAACTTTCCCTGCTATAACTATGGAAAGCTAGGCCACTTCTCAAAGGGCTACCGGTATCCAAGGCAGTACAACCCCAATTATCCCAGAGCTCCCGTACCGCAACAACCGTAGCCTCAGAGTAAGAATAATAATCTGAATGTCCAGAAGGCTAAAGGTGAAAAGAAGAAGATGGGACGTGTATTCTACACCCAAGCAAGTGCAATTCTAGAGGGAGAACCTGTTATGATGGGTATGTTCCCTGTTGCTAATCATCCAGCAGTACTGTTATTTGATTCTGGTGCATCACATACATTTATAAATCGCACCTTTGTTACAAAGCATGACATTCCAATTATGAGAACACAAGAGGATTTCTTTATTCAGTCACCCGAGGGACGACTGTGTACTAAGGAGATGGTACGTGATGTACCTATAGAGTTGGGTGGGCATATATTTCCTACCTCAATGATAATATTACAGAAACAATATATAGATGTAATCCTAGGTATGAATTGGATGTACCAACGAGGAGCTATTATAGATGCACTGCACAAAACTATAAGGTTGAACTTGCCAGATAATAAATCTCATCTTCTTATCCAACTTCCTATTCCAAAGAGAACCGTTGAGAGGATATGTGCAACTTCAGTGAAAGAAATTTGTGATATACCGGTAGTCTGCGAATTTTCAAATGTGTTTCCAGATGATTTACCTAGTCTGCCACCAGACAGAGAAGTAGAATTTGTAATTAAGTTAAAACCTGGTACTGCCCCAATATCTAGGAGAGCTTATAGAATGCCACCAAATGAATTGGCCGAACTTAAGGTTCAATTGCAAGAGTTGCTTGAAAAAGGTTTCATCAAACCCAGTTCATCACCGTGGGGATGTCCGGCTCTTTTTATCAAGAAGAAGGATCAGACTTTAAGGATGTGTGTTGACTATCATCCGTTAAATGAAGTAATCATTAAGAACAAGTACCCGTTGCCTTGCATTGATATACTTTTTGATCAACTTGCGGGGGCAAAGGTATTTTCAAAGATCGATCTTCGATCGGGGTATCATCAAATCAAGATCCGACCAGAAGATATTCCAAAGACTGCATTCACTACGAGATATGGATTGTATGAGTATCTAGTTATGTCTTTTGGCCTCACTAATGCACCAGCACATTTCATGTATTTGATGAACTCAGTTTTCATGTCAGAGCTTGACAAGTTTGTGGTTGTATTTATTGATGATATTCTGGTATACTCCAAAAGTGAAGAAGAGCATGTTGAGCACCTTAGAGTTGTTCTGACTAGTCTGAGAGATCATCAACTGTATGCCAAGTTTAGTAAATGTGAGTTTTGGTTAAAGGAAGTACAATTCTTAGGACATGTGTTATCAGCCGAGGGAGTAGCAGTTGATCCTGGTAAGGTGAAAGATATCTTGAATTGGAAACCACCAATCTCAGTTCATGAAGTTCGAAGTTTTCTGGGAATGACGGGTTATTACTGTAACAAAACCGACCAAATTATAAGAGCACAAGTACAAAAACAAGCACCGAAGCGCTCAAATTTTCGAACTTGAGCCCATATAATCCCGGTAGTCAATCGAAACCACGAAGGATTTCAAACCAACTTGCTTACAACGAAGATCGCATCATTCAACATACAACATCATACGTTACATTTCACAATTAGTGCTGAAATAAGTTTACACACACGGAGTAGCCATTATTACAAACTGAGTTTATAAAGTAGCGGAAGCATAACACACGCATTAGTTCACATACTACTGCCAGTCTTAATGATCAACATCTCGCAAAAGCATTAAGGAAAGTACATAACAGATGATCATGCCCGAGTGATCTAGTCCTCGTCACCCGCAGGGTGGAGGCAGGTCTTGCAGAAGCCCTAATAAAGCATGTCATCTGCAACAGGAGGGAATAAACCCTGAGTACGGGAATGTACTCAGCTAGACTTACTCGTCGAAACAGAAAATAAGAGACACCAAGGATCATGCAAGGCTTTCATAAGTAGAGCTGGCTGACATTACCTTTTGCGGAAAAGCATAAGTAATTTAAACTCTTTTAACCTGTACTAGCAGTTATTTTTAGCATTAACCTGTCATCTATCTTAGCACCTGTACTAAACATTCACTTGAGTATAATCAAACAACATTATTATTATATCCATAGCAGGTATAACATTGTGGCAACATTATATCATTCACTTAACCATCTGTTCATTTAATGAGATCTACGTTGCCGCTGCTCAAGTCAAGTGCTCACTAATCGGGAGCGACGGCGATTCGAATTGAATTCCTATCCAGTTGGAGGGGTATTTCTAACACTCACCATGCAGACCCCTATCAGGGTCGCACAGGCCACCGTTTCATATGATTCAGGAATCACGGGTCCGAATGATGTCGCAACCCCAAGGGCGACACTCTGCCAGGTGATAGGGACTCTAACCCCCCTTGGTCTCACGCCAATGTCCCTAAGCACCTCCTTTCTCTCCTCTAAGAATCAACCTACCATTCGATTCCCGACCTGAACCACATTACTCGGCTTCGCGGTCGGAACGGCTTATCCGACAAACTAAGTGTTAGACTGCATTCAACATGACTCAAGGACGTACAACGAATCGGTCCTTAAACGACTTAGACGGGCATAGCTCCACACCCAAGACGTGAAGTGTCTTGCGGCTGTACTATCGAACTCCCGCCCGGTCTCAATTTAATTTTAAAGCATGGTTCCATCCACGATAGCCATAAAGCCACTCGTGACTCCTTCCTACATCTCGCGGATGACCGGAAATCACCTGACTTCTACCGTACTAAGCAGGGCTAAGCATTGATACGTGCCTAAACCTAAATTAGGATTTAAGTACGATATCTGGGCAAGAACAGGTATAATGCAACAATTGTTTTCATACAACTCCTACAACTTAATGCATTAAACAATTAAAAGTACTCAAGATAGATTTATAAAATGATGGGTTCAGCATGCACCGAGGCTTGCCTTTTAGAAAGGTCGAGGGCCGGTGGTCAGGACACTCGGGTAGATCTTCGGCAGGAGCTTCGTTGCCGGTTGGTTCCTCTGGCTGCTCCGGCTGGTCCTGGACTTCCTCCGGAATCACTTGCTCGAATTCGAGGAGCGTTACCCCCTCTAGAACACCTATTGCATGAGTGCACAATAAATATCATGGATGCATAATGGGTGCAACATGCTCGGAATGAAATACATTTCAGCAATAAAAGTACTCTATTCAAGTCACTTTATCAATACGTGCAAATCTCTTCTACGGTGGAGAAGTACTTACCTAATCTACCCAACCTAAGATATAGCTGTTCTTCTTCGGTTAAGGCCCTAGCACCTAACAATTACAAGAGTAGCATTACTCAGGTTACCACATCCAACACCAAAATACCACAGTAAGATATTCTGGATAGCAGCTCAAAGATTCTAACGCAACTGAAGATTCCTAACTCCAAAAGATATGATCTAAGACAATCTGGAAAGCTTAAGAAATTCACTACAAAATATTTTCAGACCTCAACACTTAATTCCAAAGTTTACCTAGTCGAAATTCCAAAGTTCCAGAATCTGTCCTCTCCAAACAGAGAGCAGCCATTTCTGGATAGCCACTTTAAACAGCTATAACTCTTAGACTACTAGACCAAATACCATCAAATTTTGACACAAGCTAGTTTAACCAGTTTACTACCACTTTGGTATTCACAAGTTTTCTAGCAAATACTTTTATTAAGGGTCAAACCTAGAAATACTACCAGCTGTCCAGAAAACCTAGAATTGCAAAGATTAAATATTTATTTATGTGGCAAACATCCCTTAAGACCAAACTAATGTTACCACAAGTTCACATAGGTCACAAAAACACCAGAAAGTAAGGTTTTCCTACTTAAAATATTTATTTATACTCATTTCTTAATTTACTTAAGTAATTAAGTGGAATTTTAAACATATATGTAAACTGCTCCTAAAATTCTACAAAAATTACAGGAGACTCTATGAACCAAAAAGAGACCACTGTAAATTGTTGAACTAAAATTATTTACAGAAACTCCCTAAACAAAATTCCCAAGCCAAAAAGGCTGATTTTTGCATAATTAACAAATCATATTAAAAAGTGTCAAACAACAGATTTCCTAATTTTCTTGGACACTTTAGGGTACCAAGACATTCTCCAAAAAGTTATAAGAACATTGCACATGTAGAAAAATTCCAAAAATTCATTTAAGTATTTCCTAAAATAACAAGATGGCATTATAACTTGAAAAGTACTTAAGCACTACTGCCCAAATTTTACCAAAGCTAGAACAAGTATAAATTAGCCTACCCACAAATTTTCATAATTTTTGGAACAATGAAACTCAAGATATGGTTTAAACAAGTTTGCATGTGATTTAAAACACATTTCCAAGGTCTATTTAAATCTCCCAGAAACTAAACATCACATATCCAATTTATATTTTTCTAAAATACTACACATCATGCAGATCCTAACAAAATTTATCTTATAATTTTTGGGCAAGTAAAACTCTAGATCTACATTTTCCAAACATCAACTAAAATCTGTGACAAATATGAAAAGAAAAAACAAAACTGAACCCTAACTCGCTACTGGGCCGGCCCCTACGCGGACGCGGCCCAACTTCGCGCGCGTCCTGCTCAGGCCGTCTCGCCCGCGCGCGTGCGTCTGCTAGGGGGGTCCCGCTGTCAGCGAGGGGGAAACAGGGGAGCGGCGAGCCGAGAGCTCCGGCGAGCGGATTCACGCCGCCGACGACTC
The DNA here is from genome assembly GCA_038087645.1 of Saccharum hybrid cultivar R570. Lineage (NCBI taxonomy): Eukaryota > Viridiplantae > Streptophyta > Magnoliopsida > Poales > Poaceae > Saccharum > Saccharum hybrid cultivar. The sequence continues at coordinate 3,133,344 of JAQSUU010000810.1, forward strand.
CTCTGCCCAAACCGAGTACTCCGGTGGCTTGCCCAGACCTAACCGCACCGAGGCCAACCATCTTCCCCAAAGTTGCTGCACCGTAGCACCTATGCCGACGGTGATGGCGGACGGCCGTGGCGCCTGGCGGTACGCCGGCGAGTCCTGGCCGTTGCACGACCGACCGAAGGGTGCGCCACCTTCCTAGAACCCTAGCGGACCTCTTGCGACCACTCACTCAGACGGGGGTGGAGCGGAGCCGCTTGACCGTGTGAGCACCTGGCTGGCAGCCATGGCACGGCCATGCGCGGTCTCGTCCTGGCCTGACCAACCCGATGCTGGCGGTAGCATCTTCACCCGAGCACCCCCGTGTGATAGGAAGAAGGGAATGCGAGCGAGGGAAGGCGGAGGACTATGGTGTGGTGCTAGCCACGGTGACCCGAACATGGCGGAGCTCCAGTGATCTTTGGGAACGAGCGAAGGTGGCAATGCGGCTCACCTCGGGCTCAATCAAAGCCACCGGCTGGTCGAGGAGGTGCAGGGCGGTGTGGCGGAGTGGGGGACGTGATCAGGTGAGCGGTGGTGCGGTGGTGAGCACGCGCGAGCATGGAGAAGGCTGCGGCGGCAATGGCGTCTCCGATTTCCGCCTCGGTGAGCCCGGCCAGAGCGAGAGGGAGGGGGAGGAGAGTGAGCGTGAGTGAGAGGGTGGAGGTGTCCACTCGGTGTTCAAACCCGCGCCTGGGCTCGCGATGTGGAGGCGACGGCAGCGCTTGGACGCCATGCGACGACGCTCTCCTGCCCGAGCGCCACGACACGGCCGGTGTCTGAAGTCGACTGAATCGATGTCCCAGGTTCAACTGACAGTCGAAGTTTAGGTTGCTATATCTCCTAACCTGGCTCAAGTTAGTGGTAGGTATTAGCATCAAAGTTGTAGAGCTATGTGAGGGCAACAAGTTTGTCAATAGGAGTTTGGGTTGGTTCGGCCTAGATTAGAAACTAAATAGCTCCAAAGTGGTGCACTTCGAAACTGAAACGTAGTTTCAGTCATTAAGCTGACTGAAACCCGATTTTCTAGACACCATATCTCCGAAACCATTTAGAACTAGGTGATGGTGATGTTGACAATGTTGTAGAGCTAAGTGAGTACTACAAAAGTGTCAACATGAGTTGGAGCTGGTTTGGTCTGGTTTGCAAACTACAAGCTTCCAAAGTAGGTCACAGTAAAACTGGAGGGACACTTGTGAGACTTAGAAAAATTCAAAGTGTTGAGACAGCCCCTCTAGCTGACTTGTGGGACATTTTTGAGCATGTTCTAGCCAGTTTCATGAGATGGTCATATTGAGACTTTTGTTCCCCATAAAATTCCCTACAACTTTGCTTAAGGGTGCTCCTCCATGCAAGGTCTCTAAGCTAGACTTTTTAATTGGTCAAACTAGAGCATCCTAGGGCTAAATGCTGATCAACTACACCTTGGAGGGCATTTTGGTGATTTTGGTCAACATGAACCTTGTTCCATTAGTGACCCTAAGTATAACTAAGATGTTGTGAGATATAATTAGCTACTCTCCCCTTTTGTTACACCAACTACCTAGTGTCACATGATGTGAGCCAAACAAAATTCTAAAAACAACCACATAAAATAACATGAAATGATGTATGCTTATGCTCATGCAAATGCAATGCAATTATGGAGCTAAACACCTGAGGTGTTACAATTACCATCGATTCATACCTGACTTTTCAAAGGTAGCCAAGCCAATCACGGAGTTGTTAAAAAATCAAACCAAATTCATATGGTCTCCAGAATGTGAGAAGACTTTTAGAATTCTAAAGAAGTCACTGACAACTGCTCTAGTTTTAGCACATCTAGATATAGAAAAGCCATTTGATGTATACTATGATGCCTCTGGTATTGGCCTTGGTTGTGTATTAATGCAAGAAGGCAGAGTCATTGCTTATGCCTCGAGACAGTTGAAGCGTCACGAAGAGCATTATCCAACTCATGATCTTGAACTAGCAGCTGTAGTTCATGCATTGAAAATCTGGCGTCATTACTTGTTGGGTAATACTTGCCACATTTATACAGATCACAAAAGCTTGAAGTATATCTTTACTCAGTCAGAACTGAATATGAGGCAAAGAAGGTGGCTTGAGTTAATAAAGGATTATGATCTAGAAGTGCACTATCACCCTGGAAAAGCAAATGTTGTTACTGATGCACTTAGTAGAAAGAATAATTGCAATTGTATGACTATGAAGCTAATGGATTATAGTTTGTGTTACGAATTGGAAAAGTTGAATATTAAAATAGTTCAACAAGGTCAGTTGACTAATATCACTGTGGAATCAACAATCAAAGATCAGATTATATCTGCTCAGAGAAAGAATTCTAGTAGCCCACATCAAAGAAAAAGTTAGATCAGGTCAACAGACAGATTTCAGTATTGATGATACAGATGTGTTGTGGTTCAAGAATCGGTTAGTGGTCCCAAAAGTTCCAGAGTTACGTCAGCTCATTCTTGATGAAGCACACAATACAAGGTTTTCTATTCATCTAGGGAGTAATAAGATGTATCAAGATTTAAAACAGAGATTCTGGTGGACTAAAATGAAAATTGAGATTGCTAGGTATGTTGCTAGATGTGACACTTGTCGTAAAGTGAAGTTTGTACATTTGAAGTCGGCAGGAATGTTACAACCCTTGCCCATTCCATCTTGGAAGTGGGAAGATATCAGTATAGATTTCATTACTGGGTTACCCAAAACCTCAAGAAGCTTTGATTCAATTTGGGTCATTGTGGACCGACTGACAAAATCAGCTCATTTTATTCCAGTCAAGGTAGAACATTCTGCTATGACCTATGCAAAATTGTATATTGCAAGGATTTTAAGTCTTCATGGAGTACCAAAGACCATTGTGTCTGATAGAGGTACATAGTTTGTTAACAATTTCTAGAGGCACTTACATGAGTCCCTGGGTACAAAACTTCTGCACAGTACCTCTTATCATCCACAAACAAGTGGCCAGACCGAAAGGGTCAATCAAATTCTGGAAGATATGTTAAGGTCATGTGCACTCAATTATTCAGATACTTGGGACGAGTGGTTACCTTTAGCAGAATTCTCCTATAATAATAGTTATCAAGAGAGTATTAAAATGGCACCCTTTGAGGCACTGTATGGCCGCAGGTGCAGGACTCCGTTGAACTGGTCAGAATCGGGAGAAAGATGGTTTTTCGGTGTCGATATTGTAAAAGAAACTGAAGCAAAAGTCAAGCAGATCTAGAATAATTTGAAAGTGGCTCAGTCCTTATAAAAGAGTTATGCTGACAAAAGGCGTAGACCCTTGGTATTCGAAGTAGGAGATTATGTTTATCTAAAAGTATCACCCATGAAAGGAGTTAACCGATTTGGAGTCAAAGGCAAACTCGCACAGTGTTATATTGGCCCATTCCAAATCATTCAAAAATGTGGAAAGATGGCATATAAATTAAAGTTGCTTGAACAACTGTCAGCCGTGCACAATGTATTTCATGTATCGCAATTGAAGAAGTGTCTTCAAGTGCCTGATCAAGTTGTTGATGTTGAAGGAGTTGAACTTAAGCCAGATTTGACTTATTCTGAATATCCTATCTGAGTTTTAGATCGAAAGGATCGTGTTACTCAAAATAGAACAATCAAATGGTACAAGATACAATGTGATCAACATTCAGAAGAAGAAGCCACGTGGGAATCGGAAGATTACCTGTTGGAGAATTTCTCTGAGTTCTTTGCTTCTATCTAGGTTGCAATTTCTTCTTTAAATTGTAACCTATACTTTTCAAAATTTTGTAATGCAGAAAACCCCCTACCTATTTTGTAGACAAGTTCTGAACGTATTTGTTTGACACGTTTCCTTTTCTATTACTTAACTCAAGGCTTTAAATCTCGGGACGAGATTTCTTTAAGGGGAAGGGCTGTAACACCTCGGGTGTTATGGTTGCTAATTAACCTACCATGTCATCATATTGCATTGCAAAGCATCCATGATTAGGTCAACCCTGTTATGCATTAACTAAAATGAGTTTACCTTTCTAGGTTGGATGTGCTTCTCAGTGGTGTGATTCGAACCGAAAACCCTAATTTCGAATGCCACCGCAAATACTTAGTCCATGCCCTGCGTAATTTGAGGTGTGTGACTGTGTTACACACTAGGGTCAAAGTGTAGGGTATGAACTCAAGTACGACACATAAAATGAAGCTCCAAGTTTGAATTTGAATTGGAATCCAAAAACTTATCGCGAGTTTTCCGATTCTAATTTAAATTCAAATTTGGGGAAATATTAAAAGATTTTCAAAAGTTAAATTGGTCAACCAAGAGTGGCATTTGGTCAACTATGTGATAATTAACTCAATGATGCACTTGGGTGATGGTTTGATCATTAAATAATCACCAATTAAGGTAGCAACAAATTTCAATTGAAAATTCCTCCGAAAACCCTAAAAATCCAAAACCCTGTTTTACCCCTTTTGAAATAATTCAAAATCTAAGAAAAATTTGGGAAAAAGTTTAAAACCAAGTTTGTAGAACTTTTCAAGGGCTACAACTTTGGTGTTTTGAGTTTTCATAGTTTTAGTGTAAAATGTGGAGCAATTTTGAAAAGAAGCAAATTTCAAATTTGACCGCTTTTTATCCCCAAACTCAAATTTCAAAATGGAAGCAGAATTTGAAAATGGTTTGAATAGAAAAGTTGTAGATCTTGGCTAGATGTACAACTTTGGTGTTTGAAGTTTTTGAAGTTTCAATACAAAATCCAAAGTAATTTCTAAATTACCAAATTTCCAAAAAAAATGTCCCCTTTTGAATTTAAACTAAAATTTCAAAATCCAGTTTGAATTTGAAAAATTGTTCAATACAAAACTTTTGGAGCTTGAAATTCTGAAGATTTCATATCTTGGGAATTTTTCAAGTTGTTACATGAATTTGAGAGTAATTTGAGAAAATATTTTGTTTTTGAAAAAATTTGGCGGGGGGGAAGTGCTATAGTGCCGTGGCCAATGGCGGCCACCGGTATGGGCGCCGGCGCGCCGCCGTGGCCGTCTAGGCTCTTCCCGCGTGCGCCAGGACTGCCAGTGCGATGTCGCGCGTCTTCCAGTGACCATCATCGTGGTCGTGCCCTATATAAACCCGAGATCACCGTGGAGCACTTTTCCTCTCTGTTTTGCCACCGCCACCGCCGCTTAGCTCCGCCGCTCGCTGTCGCCGCCGTTGAGCCGCCACCAGCCACGCAAATCACACTGTCACGTTCGCGTCGCCCTCGCGCACCTCATGGTCCAACTGTTCTAGCCCTTTTCTCGCCCAAAATCGCTGCACCACTATTTTCCCGTGCCCAACTCCGACGACCGAGCCGCCTCACGTGGCCAGCACCCTCAACCGCCTCCCAGCGCCTCCTTGTGGCTTTACTGCGACCGCTGTAAGCTTTTGTTACTCCCTGTGCTTTCGCTTTAGATGCTACCATAGTGGATCGCCATGACGCCGGTCACCGTGACCGCCGGTCCGCCATGGCCGTCGAGAAGGTCTTCTCGGAGCAGCTTGGTTGGGCGACCGACGCCGTGATCGTCGGCCGGCCACCGTGCGGGCATGGCCGGGTCGCGGGAGAGAAGGAGAGAGCGGAGGAAGGGGATGACAGGCAAGGCCAAGATGTAAACGAGAGAGAGAGAGAGAGAGCGTGCGGGCGCGGCTGGACTGGCCTGCTGGGCCGCGCGTGTTGCTGGGCCGCACGGGCGCGAGCAAGCGCGTTGCTAAATTTGATTACTTTTTGCAAGTTATTTAATTAGTTCAATTAAATATTAAATGCAACTTCCATGAATTTTAGTAATTAAATTATTAATCCAAAAATCATGAAATTTATTATGATACTGTTTTAGGCCATGATTAATCCTTAGAAAAAAGTTTAAGCTCAATTAGATGAAGTTTGATTTATTATTAATTAGGCCCTAATTAATTAAATGTTTAAATAATTGTTAAATTGATAACTTTAAGTGTTGTGTTCCTTTTTGATTGAGTGATGACCTTGGGTCACTAATTCTTGGTGATCCTTGGCACCTTAATTTCATGATTGAGCTCGTTAGTAACATGTTCAGTAAGAAACATTAGTGTCACTTAAGTTATCGCTATTAGTTAGTAGGTTTTACTGTTTTACGACTGTACCACGAAGGAAACTTGTACTCAAGTCGTTAACCGTGGCATATCATTATCAAGCATCATGTTTATCACCGCATCATGTTGAAACATGCTATATACTCATGTAGTTTCCGCTTTCGAAGAAGTCGAAGTTGGCGAGCAAGTCTCCAGAGAAGAGTTGTCATCGGTGGGTTCCAGACTGGAAGTCGGAATCTTTGAGCCTGTGTCAGTCGCTGCGTTAGAGCAAGGCAGGCCCCGGTGCATTTAAACCTTCCTTGAGTTTTACAAATCTTTATCACTGATACTATGGTTTACTGCATTAAGTTATTAGAAGTTGAGTGATAACCCAATTGCTGCATTGTCATCCTTGATTATTGCGATATCACCCTTGATACCTGTTTTACTAAAAATGCATAGTATGCTTCGCTATGCTTATGAGTTAAGCTTTTAAATGAAATGTTTACATGGCCATGACGTCATACTTAATGAATATTAAATTATGAGAATGAACTTGAAAGATCGGATGGGTGGTTTGGCCACTGCTAACATGCATTGGGAAAGGAGTCTCAATGTAGTGTTTCCGCCTTGTCGATTAAGGACCGTTCGTTGTAAGCCCGCTTGTGTTTCGAGACTTTGCAACTAGCCTCATGCCTTGGGTAAGCCCAAAATGTTGGTGATTCTATTTCGAGAATGTCTAACCTCGCACTAGGAGTGGAGAGATGGCAGGAGTAGCGTGTACCCTCGGGCTAGAATCGGGCCGGGTTTGAGGAGTATTGTACTCTCGGGTGGCGATGGACGCGTTCTGGTTTTGGAAGATCTAAATGAGGGTTGGCATATGCAAGATTTGGTTCTACATATGTCATGAGGTTAGAGATCCCCAGCTGGGTATAATCGGTTTGAATCATCGTTGCTCCTCGTTTATGGAGACTCGATCGCCTGACTTACATCGTAGTTAAGAACTGGAATTGAAAGAAAGAATGAGAAATGTCTTGATGAGAATTACTTTGATCTAGATTAGGATCACTTAGAATTGGTTAATGAACCATCAATGGTAAAAGTAAAATAGTAAAGGTAAGGACTTACTTTAGTAAGCTTTTCTGCAAAAGAAATTTTGATTCTTGAATACCCGTACCTTGATTCCCTAAAGCTAGCATGCCCTTAGAGTCTTTTTCTTAGTCGGGTAAGTCTTGTTGAGTACTCTTGTACTCAGGGTTTGTTAAACCCCTTGTTGCAGGTGCGGTTCATGAACAAGTCTACTTTGAGCCTTGTTGCATGACCGTTGTGGCTGAAGAAAGTGACGACGAGTAGACTGTGTGGCCTTTGGGCAAGGCACTTCGTTTGTGTGATTGTAATAAAGTTACTACTGATACTTCCCTACTACCGGTTTGTGATAATGTTACATAAGGTTTAAAGTTTGGAAACTGTGGTTTGTAAACTTAAGTTATTGTAAGACTTCCGCTACTTTACTCTGTTGGTATTTTGAATAAACTGTTGTAATATTGCAATACTCCTGTGATTGGATCATGTTCGGAGGAAAGCAGGCCTTTTAAGTTATGAGGAACATAAGTACAGCTGTCAGAGGTCATTATGACGATGACAGGTACATGTGGGCCATCATAATTAGGAGGTTCTGTGACTTGGAGGTAGCTGATATGCAAGTTAGCGTGCCTCCTCTAAATAATTCTGTTAGCCCACTGAAGGAGTAGGAGAAAAAGAGGCCAAGAAGGGATGGTGATAGGGAGGATTCTATAACAAACTCAACGATAAGATCGGCGCTCTCCCTTGAGGAGAGTGGCCGGAAGCAATGAAAATCTTAGCGTGGAACTACCGGGGGCTCGCTAGCTCCCGAGCAGTTCGTGCGCTTCTGGAGGTCTAGAAGCGGGAGAAACCAGATGTTCTTTTTATGTCTGAGACACATTTGGGGAAAGCTAAGGCAGAAAATTTGAAGCGGAGATTAGGGTGCGACAAGTTTTTCATTCATGAGAGTGATGGTCGTAGTGGTGGTCTTTTGTTGCTATGGAATAAGGGGGTGGTGGTGAAACAGTTAAATGTTTCTCAGTACTACAACGATGCAGTCGTGGGAGAAGGAGGATAGTGGCGTTTAACTAGAATTTATGGATAGCCAAGTTGGGACCAGAAGGACCAAACTTGGGAGGTGATGCGTTTTCTGAAAAACAGAGATACAAACTCCTTGCCATGGCTGGTAGTAGGAGATTTTAATGAAATTTTATATCACTATGAGAAGGAAGGAGGAAGGGCAAGATTACAGAGGCATCTTCAAGCATTCCATGATGCTTTAAATGATTGTGCATTAGCTGATATGGGTTATACGGGTGACATTTTCACCTGGCACAGAGGGAAGATGCGTGAGAGGCTGGATCGAGGGGTTGTTAATGCCCAGTGGAGGAACATGTTTCCCAGTGCTGAATTGGTGAATAGAGAATTTCTAAAATCTGATCACCGGCCTATATGTGTTAACACTGAAACATCTGGTGTATAGGAGGTCTGTTCTAATTGTAGGCTGAGGCGTTTTGAAGCTAGATGGTTAAAGGAGGACACAATGCAGGAAATGGTACAGACAGCCTGGGCGCGGGCCTTAGCTCAAGGGCAGGGTTCTCCGTTGATGATGAAAGTGAACCAAGTCCACTCGGACCTGCATGTGTGGGACAAAGAGGTTTTAAAGAAACCTGTTCATCGTATAAAGAAGTTGAGGAAGGAGTTGGAAAAGTTGAAACGAGGTCCGATGACGGATGAATCAATTGCTGCCCAGAAGGAAATTCTTCTCCAACTGGAGGTGTAGTTAGAACAAGAGGAGATTTATTGGGTTCAACGCGCACGTGCTAACTGGCTTAAGCACGGTGATAGAAACACAAGTTTTTTCCATCACTTTGCATCCAGCCGCAGGAAGAGGAATCTGGTGAAGGGACTGGTGGATGAACAAGGTGTGCGACATGAAGATATGCAAACTATGGGGACGATGGTGAAGGAATATTTTGATAATTTATTCACAAGGGAGGTCCTGGAATTTGATGAAGGAATATTAGCCGATGTGGATCAGAAAGTATCGGCTGGGATGAATCAACTGCTCTTAGCGCCTTTTACCAGGGAAGAGGTGAAAAAGGCTCTATTTAGCATCGGTGATTTGAAAGCACCGGGGCCGGATGGTCTTCATGCAATTTTTTCAAATGTTTTTGGAATATGTTGGAAGATGATCTTGTGGAGGAGGTGCTGGGAGCAGTCCAGACTACAACAATACCTATGGGGTGGAATTATACAACAATTGTCATGATCCCTAAGATTGACAATCCTGACAAGGTGACTCAATTCCGTCCCATCTCTCTATGCAATGTTGTGTACAAGATTATATCCAAGATGTTATCATTTAGATTAAAAGCAATATTACCTGAGATTATCAATGACCATCAGAGTGCTTTTGTTCCGGGGAGATTGATAACGGATAATATTCTTTTAGCCTATGAATGTATACACACAATGAAGAAGAAGAAGGGAAGTAAAGGCTTATGTGCAATTAAGCTGGATATGCATAAAGCTTATGATAGAGTTGAGTGGGTATTTCTGGAAAGGATTATGGCTAAACTTGGTTTTGATCAACGTTGGATTAAGCTAGTTATGGCCTGTGTGACTTCTGTCAGACATAATGTTCGTTTCAACAATTTTGAGACAAATATTTTTACACCTTCCAGAGGACTGTGTCAAGGTGACCCTTTATCCCCATATTTATTTTTGATGGTAGCTGAGGGCTTGTCCTGTATGATTAAGAAAGCAGAAGAAAGAGGAGAATTGGATGGGGTGAAAGTCTGCAGAGGAGCTCCGACAATTTCCCACCTCTTATTCACAGATGACTCACTCATCTTAATGCAAGCTGATAAGAAGAATGCTGATTGCTTAGCTAATATTTTATATAGCTATTGTGCAAACTCAGGGCAAAAGATCAGTGACGCCAAATCGAGTATTTATTTCTCTAGCAATACAGAGGTTGAGGTGAAGACTAAAGTATGCCAAATTCTAAACATTATGACGAAATCATTAAGTGATAAATACCTCGGCCTTCCAGCTTTGGTGGGAGCCGACCATAGCGATTGTTTCCGTCATTTGGTGGACAAGGTGGTGACCCGTATTGATGGTTGGAAGGAGAAAACCCTCAACATGGGGGGGGGGGGAAGGAGACTCTTATTAAATCTATAGCTCAGGCCGTCCCAGTATATGCCATGCTGGTATTTAGAATTCTGAATAAAATTTGCAAAGGAATCACAAGTGCCATCTCACAGTACTGGTGGGGGGATGACGAAGATCATAAGAGGATCCATTGGCAAGAATGGTGGAAGCTATGTATGCCAAAGGGTAAGGGTGGCATGGGTCTCAGGGACCTACAGTCTTTTAACCTGGCAATGCTAGCAAAGCAGGTTTGGAGACTATTATGTGATCCAGATTCATTATGTGCTCTATCATAAACTTGGTACTATCCGGATGGCAAATTGCTGAATGCCAGAATGAAGAGTGGGAGTTCATGCACTTGGCAGAGCATACTAGCTGGGTTGAAATGTTTCAAGCTAGGATATGTTTGGAGAGTAGGTGATGGCAGGCAGATAAAAATTTGGGAAGATAACTAGATTCCGGGAAGTCATAATCTGAAAATTCAAACAGTTAGGGGAAATAACTTGGTGACTACGGTTGATGAATTGATCAATCCTATCAACTCAACATGGGATGAGGACTTACTGAAAGCTATTTTTTGGCCAACTGATGTTTATCAAATTCTACAAATCCCCATCCGTTCCGGTAGGGAAGACTCGGTGGCTTGGCATTATAACAGAAGTGGTCCGTTTTCGGTGAAATCGGCATACCACTGTCAATGGGAATACAAATTTGGAGCAAGAAGTATTCAAGTGCAAGCCAATACTGCATCGAGGAGTCGGCTTTGGAAGGGTTTATGGAAACTGAAAGTACCTGCAAAGATTAAAATCTTTGGATGGTGGGCACTCAAAGGCCTTTTGCCATGCCGCGCCATCCTCGCAAACCGACATGTTGGGGAGTCTGGTGGCTGTCCAGTTTGTCAAAGTGGAGCTGAGAATATTAAACACATGATATTTACATGCAAATGAGCGAAACAAGTGTGGCGTTCGCTGGGAGTTGAAGAGAGGATGCAACGCTTGATCATGACTGATAGATCGGGCTCTGTAATTCTTGAGGAAATATTCTTAATGGAGGATCAAGTTCAGAACCTTGAGGTGGGGCTTGCAGAGCTAGTAATCACAGCAGCATGGTATATATGGTGGGAACGTCGGCAATTGGTCCATGGAGAGACTGTCCAGCGACTGTCAAGGTCTGCCTTAGCTATTGCGGCGCTTACTAAGAATTACAAGCTGGCGACCAAGAAAGCTTCAATTCTAAGGCAGGGATGGAAGAAACCCCCAAAGGGTAAAGTCATGGTGAATGTTGATGCTGGTTTCGACGAAAATGGTGGTTGCGGCAGTGTGGGCTCTATTATAAGAGATTGCTCGGGTGGAGTGTTAGCAGCAGCCCATAGTTTTGTACCACATCTTGTTGATGCACCGATGGCGGAGGCTTATGCGCTGAAAGAGGGATTGATGCTAGCGCAGCACATTGGGTGCAATCGATTAATCATTCAGTCAGATTGCATGGAAGTGGTACAAATTATGAAGGATGGAGGCATCTCAGCAAATTCGGCGGCTGCAATATATGATGATTGCAATATCATATGGAGTGGTTTTTATGATATTTCAATTGAACATTGTAGCAGGGAGATGAATCAGGTGACTCACAAAATTGTACCTGGGTCGATGAGCCCCCTAGCTTTATATTAGACTCTTTTGACGAACGATGTAACTATCTTGAATGAATAAAATTTGTCGTAGTGCTTAAAAAAATTCAAGAAGGGTTTGACTGCAAAAAAAAAATGATGCAACCGTGCAAAATGATGGGCACATGCAAGCACCGCTGCGCAAAATGGTACAGCACGTCAGCACCGAATCCTCCCGACGGCCCGGTACCGCAATCGCTGTTCCTCCCCGCGCCACAGCCGATCGGCCGCGGCAGGATTCCTCGGCCACCGCGACCATTCGGCTTCTCCCCAACCCGGCACGGGTCCCTTCCCTCTCAATCTCTCTCTCGCCGGCGGCGGATGGCCTCCTCCTCATCCTCACCGTTGCCCGCCCTGGCCGGGGAGGCGCTACGCCAGAAACGCATCCTCTCCAGCAAGCTCTACCTCGAGGTCCCCTCCTCCAAGGTCGGTCGCGGACCTCGTCCCATCTCTAGCTTCCAAGATACGCGCGAGGTGCCCGTGTTTCAATCTCAATGTTTTCTCGCAGGCGCCGGTGGTGTACTCGCCGGCATACGACATCTCCTTCCTCGGGCTTGAGAAGCTGTGAGCTGCCTTCCCGCCTGCCCACCACCTATGCAGAAACACGCATCGGCGTTCAAATGTGTTTGACACTGCGTGCGTGCAACCCCTTGTGCAGGCACCCGTTTGATTCCGCCAAATGGGGCCGCATCTGCAGGTACCTCACCAGGGAAGGGTACTTGGACAAGAAACGGATGGTGGAGCCATTGGAAGCCTGCAAGAAGGATTTGTTAGTGGTAATTAATCAATAATTATGAAGCTGTTTTTCGCCTGGTTCAGACTTCATAGTGTATTGTTCTGATGAATCCCTTGCATGGCTTGCTTAACCAGGTGCACACGGAGGCGTATCTGAACAGTCTCAAAAGCAGCTTCAGAGTTTCCTCCATTGTAGAGGTAGTGACTTTTCAGAAGAAGTGGGGTTGGTCTGATTGGTGGTGGTGAAATTATGTATTGTGGTTGACAGATGTTTGATATCGTAGGTCCCTCCTGTGTCGCTTGTCCCTAATTGGATTGTGCACAAAAAGCTATTATACCCCTTCCGGAAGCAGGTAATGTATTGTGAATATGTGCTTGCTTTTGGATTATTTGTGAACCCGTATGCATAATTTGATTATCAGGAAAGGATGATAAACTTTCTTTTCACAGGTGGGTGGGTCCATTTTATCAGCCAAACTTGCGATTGAGAGAGGATGGGCCATCAATGTTGGTGGAGGATTTCACCATTGTTCGGCAGATGAAGGGGGTGGATTTTGTGCATACGCTGACATCTCTCTCTGCATCCAGTTTGCTTTTGTCCGTCTAAATATCTCAAGGTAAAAAACCCTTTATTATAGATATAATTTTAGCTATAACAACTAAGTTTTCCTTAGTTATATGCTTGACTGTGTTAGTGTCTTGTTTACATGCTTGATTAACTGCACATTCTGCATATGCTCCCTCCAGTGACCAAACAGTGACCTTTTGGGTTACTTGCAGACTTGCAGTCAAGTTATTGAATTTCGATCATCAATTACTTCATGTCTATTGATATGAACAGCTAGGAATGGTATGAGTAGTTTGTCTCAGAAGTACAGCCATACAATTGTGGTATGGTTTGCCAATTTATTATAGTAGAAATTACTAGTCAAAGTTCTGTTTTGGGAACCATCTCAATGTCTAAAAATGTCACGCTGTGTTACTGTAGCGAGTATAAGGAAGCATGTTGTTATGGAGGGATGCATTCATTGTTCGCATGCATCACTGTTGTAAGAAAAAGGTGCAGGATTTGTCGTACTATGAAGATCATCAGAATTTTTTTTAACGTAATCATCAGCAAATTTTGTTTTGAGTCTAAAAAGTTTGGTTTGGTGGGCAAGTTTGATGGGTTTGTTAGTAAAGCAAGACTTCTAGCTTGTTAGGCAAGTTGATTTGGGCTTTGGTGCTATATAAACTGAAGAGATGTAGTGAAAAGGCAAGCATGGAGTTGGATTAGGGAGGAGCGATAGCAGGGGATAAACCAACTCGCCCCCAACTTGAGGCTCTGAGTTATTTAGGTATATTCCGTGCTTTTCTTTGCAATTGCATCTCTTCTGTTTATATAGCACCAATCCCGAATCAATTTGCCTAACAAGCTAGAGTCTTACTTTACTAACAAACCCATGTATCTTTCCTAACAAACCAAACTTATATGGACTCAAACCAAATCTGCTGATGATCTTCACGGTGTAACTGAATCCTGCACCTTTTTACACACTGATACGTGCAACCGATGAATGCATCCACAACACATTTTCTGTGATGTTAATCCATCCTCCTTCCAAGAACAGTGCAAGGCTTGTAGGCATCCTCTCAGGCAGTTGGTCAATATATATTTTTCATTGCTGGCAGTCCTATGCAAGGATGTAACTTAGCTATACAAAACAAATTGACCTTCCCTTTCAAACATTTGCAGTGTATTGATCTTAGATCTGGATGCCCACCAAGGAAATGGACACGAAAAAGATTTTGCTAATGATGGTGCGTATTTTAATTTGCTTTGGATTTTGGTTCTTTATATTTGTCAATTTGATACCAGTTTATCGCTCACAGGAAGGGTTTACATTTTAGACATGTACAATGCTGGAATTTATCCCTTTGTAAGAGTCTACATCTTCATCACCCTCACTCCTTAGATATCTGTAGTATATGAAGCTATTTTCTTTTGTTATTTGTTGTGCTCTTATATATTGTCATATGAGATACATATTGATGGAAAGATTACTTATGTGGAACTTTCTTATCTCACTTCTTGAACACAAGTTTTATTGTTAAGAGTTAAATGCACCAGAGGTCCATTAACATGTGAGCAGGTTTCAGTTAGGTCCATCAACTTTCAAAGTGGTTTTTTGGGTCCATAAGCTTTTTATGCTATATCACTTAGGTCCATATATGTCCACGTTGGCTTCTCGTACTGATGTGGCATGATGACTAGTCTCTTTGAAGCAGCTCTTTGCCAATGCATTTTGTCAATCAGACTGTGGGTGCGCCGGCAAGCTGACGTCGCGGCCACGTGGGCACACAAGTAGGCACCGCCGCGAGCAGGCCCGCCACGGCCACGCGGGCGCGAGCACCCAGCACCGCCGCCGACAGTCTCCACCTCCGTGACCCTGGCTGCGCGCCACCGTAGCCGTCACGCTTAGCATCCTCGTCCTCATCCTCTACCTCATCTTCAAGCCGAGATGCAGCATCCTCTCTCAGGCTGTCGGACGCGTCGTCGCCACCGCGCTCGTGCCAGCACTTAACGCGCGCCCAGGGCTCCCAGGCACCGTTGCCGGCGGGGCAGAGGATGAGCCACGCGCCCGGGTTGCACGCGCGCCAGCAGCGGTGGCGGCGACTCACCCACGCGCCCGCAGCCGTGGCCCGTGTGGCCGCGGCAGGCCTGGTCGCGCCACGCACGCCAGGGCCACGTGCAGCAGCACCACCATCTCCTCCTCGATGGCTCGATGTACGTGCAGTGTTCGATGCCGTCCGTGGCATGCGCGAGCTAGCCTGGGTAGGCAGCGACAGACCGACAGTGGCCGGCCTGACGACCACCAGCACACATACGCGATGAGGAATGGCAAGTAGAGTAGGCGAGTGGCACGGCTAGCGCGGCCGTCGACAGCCGCGTGCCACCGACAGACGCGGACAGCGTGGCGCGCGTGGCGGACTTAGGCCTCGTGCTCCTGCTCAGCCTGACACACGCCATGGCCCTCCTGGAGGTGCTGACCGGCAAGGCGCCGGCGCCTGACGCGCACATAGAGCTATTCAATGTGGAGCCGCGACCATCACGATGTGGGAGCGGAGCAAGAAACAGAAGCCGACGCAGCGAGGGCGGTACCTGAGCACCGAGGCCATCCAGTCTGCCCAGTCCCTCAAACGTGCCGCGCTCCGCGGCGCCCCGCCGCGTACACCGCTGCCGCCGTGGAGAGCCCAAGCAGTGACGCCTCGTCAAGGCAGACGTGCTCCTGTCGCTGTCCGCGTCTTCACCCCGCCCAGCAGGAACCGACTTTTTAACGATGGACGCCCCCGTGATGACTGGGAGGGAGCCTCTCCCGGCGCGCCGTGGCTCGCCAGGGCGCCCACAGCGGCAGCGGCGTCGCCTGGTCGCGTACTCGCAATTTGTTTGACAAAATGCATTGGCAAAGAGCTGCTCTAGAGAGTCTTGTCATCGTGCCACATCAGCACGAGAAGACGACGTGGAGAGGTATGGATCTAAGTGATACATATAAAAAGTTTATGGACCCAAAAAACCACTTTGAAAGTTGATAGACCTAACTGAAACCTGCTCACAAGTTAATGGACCTCGGGTGCATTTAACTCTATTGTTAAACCTAAATTTACAATCATATTTTTGAACAAGCTTTATTGTGCATCCATTTAGATGATGATATGATGTAATTGTTCACAGATCGAAATTGAAAACATCAGTTTTTTTTTTCTCGAACGACGCAGGAGAGATGCGTGTCATTTCATTAAGAAGAGAAAAAAACAGTACAATGAGAGATCAAAAGACCTCTCCAAGAGAAAACAGTAGTTCTGTCCAGCTGTTATACTGCAATGAATTCTGACGGTCTCAACTCATACTATCAGTTTCACAACAGTCCACGTTAATATGATATAGACACCAAAATAAAGGACAAGTTTTGTATTTATATTCCTGGTTCTTGTTTCTTTGTAAACTTACATTGGTCTGTTTCAGGATTTCACTGCTAAGCAATACATTGATCAAAAAGTTGAATTAGTTGTAAGTTTCATCTTGCAACCTTTTAGCTATGCATTCTCTCCTTCTCTGCATGTACTTTATTTTTTTAGTTGAAATTATTATTATGTGATTGTGCATTATAGAGTGGGACAAAAACAGACGAATACTTGGAGCAACTTGACAAGGCTCTCGAGGTACATTTAGATACCTGCAAAATTGGCTGTAACAACAAATATTTACACTGGGTACTAGGTTAATGTTTTGAAATGTCTTCTTTTTGCGTGATATGTATCCAAAATTTTGACTAGTCAGTATAATGTGACTTTTAATATATCATTTAAACTTTTGATTTCAAGTGCATCTATCAATGATTCAATATCCTCTTTGTATATATAAATCCAAATGAACATGAGGTTTGAAACGGTCAAAGTCTGGTTCTACATGACTAAATCCTATTAAATTACCTTATAAGGAAATGGGTAAATGCCAATTCATTAGTGCTGTTTATTTTCTTGTTTTAAGTTTTAACAAACTTGTTATTCACAGTTCCTCTTGGAACATATTATTACAGGTCTGCAGTAGTAGATTTCAGCCCCAGTTGATTGTTTACAATGCTGGAACAGACATCCTGGATGGTGATCCATTGGGCAGATTGAAGGTACTCCTGAATTCTATCTTCAAAAGACCTAAGCATCCTCCAATGCAATGCTGCAAGATGCAAATATCATGTTCACGATGTCATTAGTTACTAAAATAAGATGGACACTGCACTAGTTACCCCTGACCACCAACGTTTTGTGCACAAAAACACTGCAACACGCATAAACTTAGTTTTGCTTCTTCACCGTGCAACCTGTATAAAACTTTATGATGATGCAGAATTTGATAAGTTTTTCCCCATGTTCCAGGTAAGTCCTGAGGGTGTGGTTACCAGAGACGAGAAGGTATTTAGGTTCGCAAAAGATCAAAACATTCCTCTGCTCATGCTGACATCAGGTGAAATACTTCTCACTCAAGTTTGTGGTCCATTCCTCTAGTCATATGAATCTGCTAATGCTGTATTCCTGTGCACTATGCCCATCTATGCTGCGCTATCAGGAGGCTACATGAAGTCAAGTGCTCGAGTAATAGCCGATTCGATCATCAATCTGTCCAATAAAAACTTGATAGGATTAGACAGCCAGCTGGGTTGAGCAAGAACTTAGAATATCTCATGGATGTGTATATGTCCTGTGAATAAAGGTGTTTGGTACTTTTTTTTTGTGATGGATAACATGTATGCCACAAAAATGGTCTGTACATAACACGGGGTCTTTGTGCCGTTGGTGAGTGCTAGCTCGCCGAGTCACTAGGTCTTAGGTTCGAAGTATGACCTCTGCAGAATTTCTGCGGGGGTAAGACTTTGCTTCAGTTATTCCCTTCTCCAGACCCCACTCGTGTGGAAGCCTCTGGCACTGGGTCTGCCCTTTACACAACACGGGGTCTTTGTGAATCTATAAAACGTCAATTGTTCAGTGCGCTAAAGTGCTTCATCAGATACTAAAACTGCATTTTTTTACAAGAGATACTAAAACTGCATTGGCACCATCTCTGAACATTGTTGCGTGGTCAGGATCGGGCCCGTTCGCTTGTCTTATAAGCCGTACTTTGTCAGTAAACGAATAGTATTTTTCTCTCACAACAAATTAGCGAACACAGTCATGGCTTTTCAGCCAAGCGAACATGAATGTTTGAGGGGACCATTAAGACAACGGTAACGATAGGATATGGGCGTTCGTACCATCCGGACACAGCGCGCCACTCGCCTCATTGTTGCCGCATGCTCCATCCTACTCGTTCGTCGCGTGCACCTCCTGACTGCTCGCTCGCTTGCCTGTCGCATGTGTCGCCTGCTCCCTCCTGTCGCGCAAGTCGTCTACCCGACCAAGCCAAGGGCAGTGATGGTGGTGCGCCACCGTTGGTGCTAGTGGTGCTTGCGCCGCTCGCCGCCGGCTGCTGGAAGCAATCGGCCCTAGTAAAAGGTCTTGATGACTAGGGGGTGAATAGCCTAATAAAATTTTCTACAAAATGTGCTAGACAAGTTGATTAGTAATAACAATTAGCAAGATGCAAGTTTTGCCTAGCCTAAGAAGGGTTTGCAAGCCACCTATCCAATTGGTAATTCTAGTTTGGTTCACACAACCGTCACAAGACAAACCGCAAGCTAGCAAGGCTACAAATCTACTACAACTAGAACTACACAAGCTAGCAACTAAACAAGAGCAACAACAAGCTAAACAAGAAGATAACAAAGTAAGTACAAGAGAGGATTTGGAATGTTATACCAAGGGGCGATAAATTGAGCCAACCAAAGTGAATACCAAGATAGCCAATGAAGTAACCAATCACCGGGATGGAATCCAATTGATCAAACACAATTGAGATACAAGATTTATCCTGAGGTTCACATGCTTGCCGGCACGCTAGTCCCCGTTATGCCCCCCTACACCACGTGGTTCAGTGGCTAATCGGTATCACACACCGAGCCTCTTAAAAGGCGCCGCAAGAACCTACCAAATGGTGAGAAGTTCTGACACGAGCAATCCACTAGAGTTGGAATTCGGCGCTCCGCCGGGGAACCACAACAATCTCTCACAACAAGCTCACCGGAGCCGGCCACGAACAATCACCAACACGTGCCAGACCTCCACTGCTGCTCCAGCCGTCTAGGTGGCGGCAACCACCAAGAGAAACAAGAATCCCGCAGCAAAAGAACACCCAAGTACCAATTAGATGCAAACTCACAAGCAAATGCACTTGAGATCACTCAATCTCACTTTGATTAGGCAATCAAGCAAGGGAGATGAGTGGAAGGAGATATGCTCAGCTTAAGAGGATGTTAGAGAGTCAAAATATCCAAGAGAGAGCTCCCATGGCCGGCCAACACATATATAGAGGTACCCCTTCGAAAAGAGCCGTTGGACAAATTACGGGGGCACCAGACGCTTTGATGCTCATGCATTGGACACACCCAGCAACGCCCCGATGCTCCTGTAGCCACCACGTGTCCCTGCTCGTTTAAAGATCAACGGTCGTTTCAGCAAGCACCGGACGCGTCCGACGCCTGCGCTCAGCGTCTGACGCTCAGCGTTCAATGCTGTCCGGTAAGGGTCCAGAGCTGGTTTTGACGCACCGGATGCGTCCGACGGCACGTCATCGGACGCTCCAACGTCCGGTGCATGCAGAGCTTCACGAGGCTGCCGACATCACCACTTCACCGGACGCATAAACAGTGCACGACCAGCGTCCGGTGCGAAACCCTCGGACGCACCGGTGCACCGTGCTACACAGCGCTGCCAGCGCTGTAGGCACCTGACGCTGGCACCAGCGTCCGGTGTAGCTCTAGCCAGTGTCCGGTGCAACAGAAAACAACACTTTCGCCTCCGTTTCTTCACCTCCGATGCAGTGGAAAATAGGTGTTTCACTTCTCAAAAAGCGCCGAATCCTCGGCGGGAAGGAGGGAGGAACCCAAACCCATCTCTACCACTCAAACTCCACCACCTTCGCAAATGTCTAACATCACCAAGTGTATATCATCATGTGCATGTGTGTTAGCATTTTCATAATCATTTTCGAGGCGTTAAGTTAGCTCTCCACTAGATCTAAATGCATATGCAAATGAATCTTCATCTAGATCTAAACAGCCTCGGAAATTCCCCTCTTTATAGTATGGCTATCGATCCTAAGCCATCCACACCCTTTACGGTGTCTTGGATGCAAAATGAAAAACCCTGTCATATACCTTCGCCTCGAGCTCCATGATTTGGCTTTGCACCTTCATCCAACTCCATCATGGCAAGCACTTGATCATATCACCATTGCTTGATCCTTGCTTCACCATGTCATTGCATCAACCACATCATAGCTACACACATGTCTTTGCTATGTGGTTAGTACTAGGTATTGTCACTAATTACCAACACCAAACATAGGACTTTCACCTAGCCTCCCCATGTTGCAAAAAACGCATGTTCAAGTGTTTCAGATATTTTATATGTATGTTGTAAGTGTTTTATATGGATGTTGCGAAAGTAGATCGAGATGTTGCATATGTTGCAAGCTTATATTCCCAATGTTTTATCTGTTTTTTCAGACATATGTTGCAAGTATGTTTATCTGGATATTGTATATGGTTTACACATACATTGTAAGTGTTTTATCTGGATGTTGCGTATGTTTACAATGATTTTAAGTGTTTTTCAGGTGTTTTTACAAATGTTTCAGACACATGTTTCAAGTGTTTCAACTGTGTTAAGACGTATGTTGTAAGTGTTGCATCTGGATGTTTCAAAAGTATATTGGGTGTTGCATCTCTCTCCTCGCCTTCTACTGTCTCGTCCCGGTGTCTCCTCTGCCTGCAATGCCGCTAGTGAGGTGATGAGCTTGGCTAGACCCTCCTACTCTTCCCCAGCGGCTCCGCTGTCGTCTACTCCGTGCTACTTTCGGCGCCGGCGTTAGTCATCCCTGTGGTGCATTGGGGTGCGGGTCATCGAGGGTGTTTGGGTCTAGATGCAGGTGCTGGCGCGGGATGAGATGCGGGGCGCGATGCGGTGTGGGATGCGCTGCGGGTGATGGCATGGGAGCAGTGTCTACACGCGTCCTGCGGCTGGACATCCGGACGCTAGCCCTTACGCTAAGACAATAGTCAGTTTTGTTAGTGATGACATTGATGTCCATGTGATGGATTAGAGTTACCATGAACCCTAACGGCTTAACTTCTCCTGGAGTCTAAACAAATGACTACCGAAGACCAAAATGAAACCATCCATGGACCATGGTATGTTTCAAATGTTTGACCACCGAAGAAAACTTATAAAGTAACAAGAACTGCTCTAGTGCTCTTCTAAAATTGTACGCATCTTAAAGCGGCCCACCTAATTAACTGATTAGTCACTTTCTTAATTACTAGATATATGTCCAGTGTGTTGCACGGGGCTATGAATGTTTGCCTACATCTATGGCGACTCACATGACGGGGTTTAGTCGAACATATTAATAAATAAATCTATAAATCTAGTATGAAGCCCGATTAATGATCTTTATCATTTACTTTTCTTAAAAATCAAAAGAACCATCATCTGTCATGTCATCTTTAGTGTGCTACGTAAATCCAAGCATTACATAGCTTCTCCACAAACCTGAAAAAAAAACCAACAATAATTTCTCTTATAGTTTATTCCAGCAGTACACACCTAAAATGTGGTAATCATTTAATAACTACTTCAATTATGATTCCAAAAGCATCTTGCAAATTAAAAACGAAAAGTAGAAACAGTCTGCCGCACGTTATCGTCATCCACGCATCGGCGAGCTGCACTGCTTCGTCCTTCCCAAAAATCTCGACTGCTCCACCCAACTCAGAGTGAAGCAACAGGGCCGGCCACCTATGCTTGCTGCTTGCATGTGTGGCAAGCGGTTGCTCCTAGCGATGCGAACGACATCCTACAGCCCGAGCGCGTTTGGTATGATATCCTCACATCTCCGCTCCACCTCCCGCATGGGCGCACGGCAGATTCCATCCCCTCCTCTCCCCTTCACTTTCTTTTCTGCACAAATCAAATTCCCCCAGATTACTCAACCGAATCGAGGTTTCTTTGGCCAAATCACGACCCCAGCTGCCAGATTGGCCAAATCTATAGCCGACGCCGTTGAGGGGAACGATGGGCGATCAGGCGGCCCTCAACGTGGGAGAGGGCGTGGTGGAGATGTGCCTACTGGATCGGCCGAAGGGAGCAGGTCAGCAGGGGTGGGGAAGGGGCAGGACGGCGTGCGGCGTAATTGGCTTCGACACGGACTCTTTATACGTGTCGAGGGCGTCGTGCTCAAGGTAGCAGGTCCTCGATTACGAAGCTCGTAGTTTGGGTTGATAATGGTGTGGGGTTTATCCCCTGGACGTCCTATGTTGAAGGGGATGAGATTAGGAGCAGCAGAGGTAGATTAGGAGATAACTTGTTTCTTGATTGCCCTCTCATAAGCTGATTATAGGGTATATATAGGACTGCCCAATCCCTAGGCGCCAGCCACAAGCTCATTGGTTCTCTCCCTATTAATCATCCTTAATCTCTCATTAATTATATCCTTTGTTGAGACTACTAATTGTCATTAACTACAGCTGGTGCCCCCTTGGTGACTGCCCTGGCTGCGTCTCGAGCCCTGGAGCACCTTTGATATTGACGCCCCCACATGACAACACGTTTGTGGACTCAAATTATATGTATTTGGTAGTCTTTGTGACCGGGTAGTGTAGTCTTTGTGACCGAATAGTATACGATTTTTTGTATCACAGGGTAGATGATTACTCTAGAGTCTTTTTAGGTGTAGAGATAATGCATCCGCATGGTCCTGGCCTCTGCCTAGCCCAAACCCAAGCCAAACGGAATAAAATTCAATGGACCCAGGGTCTAAATCATGGCTCATGGATCCCTAGTCTGGATGGCTAGCTGTCATGGGGAGGAAATCATACGGCCGAAAGCAGGTGGAGCAACTGAATCTTGATACTAGAAACCACACGGAGATGGGTGCTGCGGAGGATTCAGCACCTCCATGACATTTGTTTTTTTATAACACCACGTGGCAGCCATCCATCCAGCGTTGCACGCAAGCTTGTTTGGACTTAGGGTGCACTAAATTTTATTCTAGCCAAACTCATCCTGCATTGTCGCGCTCAGTGCCAAACGCACGACTTCAGTGTGAATGGGCCGACCCAATAGTCCCCCACCCCACCCAACACGGCTGCACCTAACGATGCTCCCTGCCACCGGCGTCAGAGACAAGGAGGTCACCAGCGTTAGGGTTCTAGGTTTTAGGGGGCTCCATCTCCGACGGCTGTAGAAGGAGGTTTTGGGGGCGACGGCCATGACACGGTAGTGGAGGAGGGCAAGACGACAGTGGGGCAGGGCGGCAGGAGATGGCGGTTGGGCGGGGCTGGCAGTGGGGACGTCGCAGCGGAGCTCACCAGCGGTTGCCCTGTGATTAGGGGAGAGCGGGGTCGAGGGGCGAGGGCGGAAGGCGGTGGTATGGTGAGGTGGTAGGAGCCGCGCGCCAGCCACCGGTGGTGGAAGGTGAGGCCGTGGGTGGGGACGAGGATGACGCCGGCGAGGACGTCACAGTGGTGCTCACCGGCGGCTGTCCTATGATTAGTGGAGGACGGGGTCGAGGGGCAGGGGTGCGAGGCGAGTGGTGCGGTGAGACAACGAGAACGGCTAGGCGACGGTGGTGGTGAGGGAGGGGCGGCGGAGGAAGGGTGCCATTGGGAGAGAGGGCAGTGGAGCACAGGAGCAGAAGCCCAGACGACGGCCGCGCGAGGAGGAAGACGGGTCGCTGCTGCGCGATAACGTCGTCTCTCTTTGTTCGGATGTTTGGTTTGCGTGTGCGCGTGCTGTGTGGCAGCAAAGAGCGGACTTCGTCGATGGCTCATCCACAGTGACATGCATTCTCTCCAAATCCCTTTTTCACTGCCGTTCCATTTCGCATCAGGAGGTTTGTAGCGTTCATTGCCTCTTCCTGATGGACGTCCACTGCCTGTGTGGGAGGTCTGCAATAGTCGCGTC
This sequence comes from Saccharum hybrid cultivar R570, assembly GCA_038087645.1. Lineage (NCBI taxonomy): Eukaryota > Viridiplantae > Streptophyta > Magnoliopsida > Poales > Poaceae > Saccharum > Saccharum hybrid cultivar. Next base: position 3,157,658 of record JAQSUU010000810.1, read on the forward strand.
ATGAACGCTTTGCGGGGGTCATAGCGAGGTGGATACCACCGCCGCCGTAGCCGGCTATGGTGCCAATTCGACTAGGCTGAAATGGGCGCAGGGGAAGGCCAGTGATGGCCGCTTGCACATGTGGCGCTCTAGACTTGCTGGCCGGATCTAAGGCAACCAGACGACGTTCTTGCTCCGATGGGTCTCTCCCGAGCGAGCGCTTAGACGTAGAATCTAGCCGTTCTTCGTCACGTAAGCACGATTGATTATTGTTTGGTGGTTTGCTTGTAAACCTCGCCGTTGTTCGCCACGAAAGAGTGTTGGTTATTCGCTACGATCTAGCCTTAGCTAGTGTGTGACCAACCTTTGTGTCAACAATTACTTGTTACTGAACGTACTCGCCTGTCTCCAAATGAATGTCATTTTGATTTTTTTTGAGGGCCGAGACCGATAAATTCCAAGTTTGGTCATTCTGATTTTTCTATAAACTAATTAAATTAAGAAAATTTGACTCAGTTATATGTGTTGTGAAACTGGTGTGGCGATGGATACCACGTAGGAGCATGCATTTGACAGCCTTATGCCCTTGTACAGTTCCTGTACAGTGCCGATGAACGAGGCACATGAGCACAGCAGAAAGGCGTATGTGTGAAGCTTAATTTGGAGCTGATAAGTGATAACGAGCAAAGATTATCTCCCAAATACCAGTCCCTTTCTGCAGTAATAGCGGGTGTTGATTGTTACCCCGACAATTGCTGTCTGCAGTTATTGCTTCTGTCTTCTGACGTCTTCTTTAACCTTTATAATGCAGAACTGTGAGGCGAGAGTGAATGCCGGCAAGAGGAGGGAAAAATGGACAACAGCGATCGCAGCGTCAAGGTCGTCGCCAGTCACGGAGCAGGTGGACGGCTTCATCGGTGCTGACTGGTTGGACACGGACATCTCTGGATCCCACATGCTGCAGGTAGGGATGAAAACGGTACGGATATTTTCCGACCGTATTCGAGACCGAATCCGTTTAGAGGAGTTTTAATCTGTCCATATCCGAGTCCGAATATTTAACATCCGATACCGTATTCGTATCCGAATATTTAAATCACATATTTATGATGTCGATATTCAATCGTATCCTATCCGGTATTTTTGATACTATCCGTATTCGTATCCGAATCCGGACATAAATATGAAAACAAATACGATATCAGTGATATCCGTCCATATCCTATCCGTTTTCATCCCTGACTGCAGGTAACTCGATCTTAATCTTCATCGAAGACACCTGGTTAGTGCCTGGAACTGCTGCACAAGAGGGAGCAGGGCGCGCGACACCTAGCTCCATTGTGGTATTGGACACCACGGTCGTCGAAGCTGACCGTCACTTTCTCGTCTCGCGTATTTTGAGGTTTTTACAGTCTTGGCTTCTTGGTTTTCCTGTGAAAGTAACTAGGGAAGACTTCCACGAAGAATCTGGATGTCCATGTCCAATTGTCCATGCAAGTGGCAACTTCCAGTCTTCCACTACGAGCTCGTTTCCTAGTACTCCCTCTAGGTCGGTAAAAAAAGTCGTTTTAGATAATGACACGATTTTCAAAGCATAACTTTGACTTTATTTTTCTATAAAAATATTTATTTAAAAATATTATATGTATACTTTTATGAAAGTATATTTCAAGACAAATCTATTCATATGGTTTTTATATTTCCAAACTCAATAACTTAAAAGTTATTCATGATTTATATTCCCGACTTAAACCTCGTCAAAAGGACTTCTTTTACCAACATGGATGGAGTACGTGGATTGCGCGGAGGACGACCGCCCGGGACTTCAGATTCGTGGCGCTGCTGACGATTCTGGGACACTGCAACCAAACAGTGAAATGTAAATCTCGGGTTCATAGCCAAGATTTTTTGGGAAAAACGAGAAATGTAGTTGTTTTTTAATGGATTTATTAATACGGCCTCTATATCCGCGAATGGCATATACAGCCAAAAGGAAATAAAAGTACATAGATTCACAACTCCACAAAGAGAACACACAACAAAAAAGAAGAAAAACTACGAACTCAGCACATCCCTGTTTTTCAACATCAGATTTGATGAGTATAAGTCGTCAAGTTGCCGCTGCCTTTAGTGTGCCATCGATGTGAATCTCCGCTAGTGCTATCTTCATCCGCTTCAAGGGAGGTGACACCACCTGTCGCCGGTTAGCCCGCCTTCATCCGTCGTCGTTCAGTCAGAACTAGCTGATCAGACACAAGCCAACAGAATCCGCTTTCGCTTTGCCAGATTCCAAGGCTTCCGCCGCCCATAGGACAACCTCTGTCATTGGGATCGTGGCCGTCGCCTCTACTGGAGTCCTCTGTTGCAGCTGCCGAGGATATCCTCTTCCTCCTGGACTCTCAGGCCTCCGCTGCCCCTAGGGCTGCCGCTGCCGACGGATCTACCTCCACCCGGTTTGCCTCCTCCTCTCTAAGATCTACATTGATGCTCAGGCCGGTCTCATCAGATTCGACCTCACAACCACTAGATCCGGTGAAGGGCGCACCAGATCCACTATGGGGCGCTGTAAGACACCGCATAGCCATCGCACAGCCCAGGGCTACAAATCTGGCCACAACAAGCCATATCTGGCCATGAGATCTCTGGATCGGGATCCCAAAGGTGTCGCCAAAAGGTCGTTGGTGTTGAGCCCACTGGTATGGGCGGCGCGAACGCAGGGGTCGCCTAAGGGCGACATCCATGCCACACACGACGGTGTCGATCGTGGAGACAGCCCATGCCGAGGCGGCAAGCTCAGCCTCGACGGCGGCCGCACGGTCGACCAGGACAGGGTCCCTAGCCTTGGCGGTGGCGTTGAGCGTGCGGCATCGAACTGGAGTTCACGCGCGATGGGGCGGGCACGAGCAAAGAGGCCCATCTCCACACCTCCATCAGCAGCTCCGCTGCTAGCCACGGCCACAGCATGGCCAACAGCCACGCGTGCAGGGCATCCGTGAGAACCATCAAGATGCGAGGCAGCTAGAATTGACTGATTTTGAGCTTGTTGGTTGAGTGCATGAATTCAATTGGCTTAATAGCCCAAGTGAGAATCGTTTTGGACTAATCTAGCAAAATCGCTTGATAAATGTCACATGGATGCAAGTAGGAGAGGGGATGGGTGACACATTTTGGAGAGAGCTCGACCCACCGCCGCCATGGCTGCATCCTTCATGGCTGACCATGAGGCCCCGCTCTTGGTCCACTCGTTAGCTGAGGGTCATAGCATCCCCCAGTAGTTAGATGGTTGGTAGCTTCTCACAAGCTTTATGGAGAGGATCCAACTAGTAAAGGGACTAGCGAGGGCAAAGTGATCGTCGAGTTTTTTGACCAACTCTGGGCCATTGACTTGCCTCCCTTGCCTAGGGTTCATCCTGAACCCGCTCAAAACCTGCTGGCCGACTCTTTTGGATCCACAAGGATCTAGTAGAGTCCAAGTTGTTCTCACCGGAAGATTGCTTTCCTGCCTGGAGATCAGATCATCTTGACAAGGCACCTGTGAGGATCAGTTTTGCCAAGGAGATTTGGGGCAAGGGGAAGAAGGAAACCTACACTAAAGTGCTTTGAGGAGCTATGGCGGATGGTGGAAGATGGGTGTGGCAACCAGATTGCCCTCAGCAGAGACCCTAACATTCGCCTCTCCGCCTTCGAATCAGAGGTATCCGCACACCCAAGTCCAAATAAGGGTTGGTAGGACCAAGGGCGCACGCAGAATCCAAATCCACAACACCAAGGAGCATCCCGCCCTCCTCCACCCTAGCAATAGCAGCCTCTGCCCCCTCAACCACGGTAGTAGCCTCAACCTCCAAGTAAGGGTGCCCAGTAGGGACGTGCACTAGGAGTTCATAATCAGGAGTAGCCCCCTTCATCATCGATTTGAGGTACCGTGCCTTGACTTACTATAAATATGGGAGCAGGGCCATTATGTGGGGAACTACAGTAGGCCTACGATATGCTTCATCTGCGGGATTATGGGACACCATATAAATGCTTATCTTGTTTGAAAATCAGAACACCTAGTGGCAACCTATGTAGGGAGTGCAAATAAGGGTATGGACTTCTATCATCTCAAGATGTCAACAGTAGAATCAACTCAGTGGCTAAATTTAACCAATTGCGATGTAGTTAGTGTGAAGTCTGGTCAGATCTCTCTGAAAGAGTTGGAGATTGAATTGTCTGAAATTTACTATGGAGATCGGCCTTGGCAAATCAGAGAGCTTGAGTGGTAAGTTTTTGGTGAGATTCCCACCTCATATGAAGGTGTTTGACATAAAGAATTACTTCTCCTTCAATCTAAGGTAGGAAGGTGTACAGGTGGAGGTTTTAGAGTGGATTGAAGATATGCAACATTATGGGGAGCTTCAAGAGGTTTGGGGATAGATGAAAGGTATACCTCCTTTAACCCCCTTATAAGAGCTATCTTATTCAAAAATTAATAAAAGCATAGTAGAGGGGCACCCCTCCTGTTTCCCTCTTCAAAAGGTATACCTCCTAGGTGGTGTCACTAGAAAGTCTTTGCACAAGTTGCTTCTGGTTTTGGACTTATGACTAAGGTAGATTGGTCTATCCAGTTTAATTCCTTCTATGAAGTGGTGAGAGTCAAAGTGGCTTGCAAGCACTGTAGGAGAATTCCAATAGAAAGGATTTTTGAGATGAACAAGCAGCTTTATGTGATCTCTTTTATGGTGGAAGATGAAGGTGCTAAGAACCAATGTACTGGTAATGACAATGGTGATGATGGTGGAGGGGATGATGGATAGGACAATGATGATGAAGCTGATGATTTGGATGGAGAAGAGGATAACAACAAGGATATGAAGATAGACTCAAAGGAAGGTACATCATCCAAAGAAAAGACCCCTATATCAAAGTTTGGCCAGAATATAGGTTACAAGACAGTAAGCAGTAACTTACCATTGAAAGATTTCATGGATCAAGAGAGGTAGCTAGTACTGCAAATGGAAGGCAATATGTCCAAGCTATTGGCAGCTGCTGGTGTCCTGGGAGAATCTTCACATTCTAGTATTAATACTGGATGTGATTTTATACCTAAAGCATAAAATGAGCTTGAGAGCTTTTATGAGATGAAGGTGGCTGATATTGGTGATGGAATGGACTCTCAGTCTGTGACTACTAAATTTGCAGAAGTGAAAATAGGAAGTGATTGTGCTAACATAGATAAAGTTTTTATGAATAGTTGTAACTCTTAGAAGAAGTTGATGATGCCTAAATCTATGGTTTATGTTCAGTCTGAATGCAAAGTGCTGGGAGACAAGTGGAAGAGTGTACTATCTAATGAATCTCATCACTCTAAATGGGAAGATTTTAGAAGGTTGGCTAAAACAGGAAGTTCAACTGAGGAATGTTCTATCCTACTCAGGAGGATGGAGCTGGAGGAATCTGATAAAGAGGAAGAAGAGATGGAACATGAGGAACAACAATCTTTAGAGGAAATTGGACTGGGTTTCAAAGAATCTAGTAAACCAGGAGACCAACTGTTGGAGCAACAAGCTGATGAACAACAAAAGAGAAAGGTTCAATGGGGTCCTACTCAAAGAATTCCAAGGCCAAGGAGGTTTCCTGAAGATGGCAAAATTACTATGCAAAGAACTCAGAAACTTAAAAGCAACAGAACTTACAAGGTACTAAACCTGTGACTTCTTTTGGCTTTTGAAAGCAATCCTAGTTTACTAAAGAAACTAAAATAGTAAATATCTCTTTGGGTACTGATACCTACTCAGTGAATCAAAATATTAAGCTGATTAAAAAGAAAAAACTATTTCTACAAAATAATCATGAGATCAATCTACCAAGTAATTTGGATATTGATTTAAGCAATGTGGACTTTCCTTCCCTATCTAAAACTGTTAACATAGACATCTGTTCTCCTCTAAAGGAGAAAAAGGATGATTTAGAGAACTCTTGGGAAAAAATTATTAGTAAGGGTCTTAAACCCTCCACTTAATGACAATGATAGGTGCAATATGGAATGTCCGAGGCCTCAATAAAAGAGGTCGACTACAATGTGTGACTGGCTTTATTTATGATAATGCACTTGATTTTGTGGGTTTCCAGGAAAACAAAAAAGAAGAGTTTCATGATGCTTTATGAAATCAGTAAAATAAAGGTTTTGTGTGGCAATACCCTCTCAGCTATTGGTACTACTAGGGTGTCTTATTTGCATCAATAGTAGGAAGTTTGAGGCTTTATCCTGGTAAAAAATGATCTTTCTGTGTTTCTATTATGATTAAGAACTGCATAAATAATTTCATTTGGAGGTTTATTTGTGTCTATGGGTCACCTTATGAAGATGGTAAAATGGATTTTATCTAGGAAAGTAGATACTTTCCTTGACAACCGGTCAGGTCCCACTATTATTGGGTGTGACTTCAATTTAATGACTAGTGTAAAGGAGAAAAACAATGGTATAGTTAACCAAAATTGCGTTGATTTTTTCATTGATTGGATGAATAAGTTTGGTCTAGTAGAATTAAAAAACTCTTCTAGGTCTTATACTTGGACAAATAATCAAGAACATCTAGTGATGGTTGCAATTGATAAATTCTTATGTAACATGGCCTTTTGAGTAGAAATATCCTTTAGCCTATGTTTCTGCGAAGTCTAGGGCTGGTAGTGACCATGTCCCTCTTGTCTTGAACTTGGGTATTCAGGAGATTAAAAAACCAACTTTATTTAGATATGAAAAATGGTGGCTAGAACAACCAGACTTTAAGGATCTGTCCAAGAAAATTTAGAATAGGCTAGATTTTTGAAGATCCTATGGAGATATGGCAATTTAAAATTAGATTACCAAGGAAAAATGTTAAATGATGGGCTATTAACATTAATGCTGGTATTAAGAAACAAAAGAAGGACCTCCTTAAGGAGTATGAGTTTTTTTAGATAATAAGGAGTATGAGGTTTTAGATGGGAAATATGAGGCTGGTCGCTTGCTCCTAGGAGACAAAGCCAAGATGGATAGTATCATGGAAGATCTTGACAAGATCCGGTGTTTAGAGGAGATGAAAGCTGGACAAAGGTCTAGAGATAGGGTTATTAAGGAGGGTGACAGAACTACAACTTATTTTCAAGGTGTAGCTAACCAAAGGAATAGGAAGAAAAGAATTGCTTGTTTAGAGGATGATGATGGGATTTTAGAAGAGACTGATAGGATGTTAAACTATGCATTGAGTTTCTATAAGAAACTGTTTGGCCGAGAGGAAGATTTTGGGAAAAAGTTAGAAGATATATTATCCATGTGTTGCTAGAATCTAACCTATACTCTTAAAGTTGTATACCATCGTCCCTCTCATAGATCACTGCACATCAACAGTAGCTATAGTGTTTATGAACAGTATCAGATCTAACATATACTCTTAAAGCTGTATACCATCGTCCCTCTCACAGATCACTGCACATCAATAGTAGCTATAGTGGTTAAACAGAGTCCACACCCGTTACGTACAGTCCAAACCAAACCCATTACTGTTTACTGTTTCGTACCTTCATTTTCCCTTTTTTGCGCCCCTTCTCTTTCCACGCCAGATAACGAACCAATTATCCCTCCCCTCCCCCCCCCGCAACGCGCGGGGTCTCCCACTTGTTAAATATTAAGTTCTATGACTTCCTTTGAGGATCCATAGAAATATGCAATTCCAATATCTAATTAAATCAACAAACAGTTAGTTATTGTTGTGTCAAGGATTGATAGAGACCTCTCTTGATTTTTCACATAGCATCCCTCGTCGAGAATTGCACTAGTTTATATATAAATCTTGGAGATACATTTACTTAGATAAAGAACTACTCAATATTTCAATCTACAGTTTGATTAGTTGGACTACCGGTTGATCCAGGTTTTTGATGAGAATACTTATTTATTAAGGAATGGTTAAGGCTTGTAAGACTCTTAACAGTGTATTTAGTACTTGTTTTTTTATGTTTATACGAAAAAGCAAGTGATACTTGGGAAATGATATTTATAAGAAAAAGACGAATGCTACTTGGAAAAAGGAAAACCAGGAAAAAAAAGTTGGCGGAACCGGCACAAAAGGACAGACCGTGGAAAAAAAAGGTCATGAATGGGAAATTCAAAATCGCACCATTTGCATGGATGGACTCCAATGAGAAAAAAAAACTGCTGGATACGAAGCGGAGAAAAAAATAGAAAAACTGACACGAATGGGATATCTTGGAAAACATAAACGAACTCAGGTAGATGAAGAAAACGGACTCATCGACCAAAGCAGTGATTCAATTTATTGCCTGTTTTATTTTATTTAGACTTTGTAGTCGATTTATTAGAGTATGAACGTGGATACCGTAGATATCGTTTTCAGTCACAGAATTAGTCAGGAGAAGGCTAGACTGAAAGAATGAGGTTCAAATTTTAGCTCTTTAATAATATATGTGATAGAGGAGGCTTTAGGGCTGTAGTTCTGCATAAAAGAAGGTACAAACCTGGTTTAGCATAAGTAAAAGCAACATTACACAATGTTCTCAAAAAAAGCAAACATTACAACATTGGGCATTACATGGAAGAGAAACTGTGCCTTTACGGTTGTAATCTCTCATGTGATTCACTATTGTATCTGCTCTGAGATTGGGTAATAAGGTCAGGAGAGAGGCAAACATTTTCTGATAGATTCCTAGAGGCTAAACATATTATTGCACGTGTCTTAGAGCAGATAATTAACAGTGAATCACATGAGGGCACATGGCCAAGGGCAAAATTTACTTCCCCGCACACACACAACTAATAACTAACATCATCCTCAGACTGCTAGATGGTGCATGGCTAATCATCCTGGTATGTACTTTACCTCTCCCTTGATGGCTGACCTCACCTACTACAACTACAACAACGCCAAAACAAAAGAGTACTAGTCAAATCAAATCTTACTTAAAGGAGCACAAGACAGGGAAAAAATGACTACAAAATTGAAACGGACAGGTCGCTGCCACCAGTACTAGCTAGTCTTTCCCTTGCCCTGATCCGGTCAAAACTGATGTGCTAGCCGAGCTAGAAAAAGCTCCGGCGCGGCGGCCCCACAACCTACGGCGGCGATGGAGGTCTTGCCACCGCATCCTCGACAGCCTTCGCCACAGCTTCCTTGAGGGATGTCTCGTCGAGCTCGTCGTTGCCACCCTGCATCGTTCATTTGACAAGTAGTGGTACCCATCGTTAGCCAGGCTTCACCAACAAGTACTTTGACCAGCATGGTACTCATATCTAGCTACTAGACATATACTTTTCAAAGCTCTCCTTCGTCACACTAGTCATTAGTTATGAATCTTTATTTGTCAGTATGACGGCGTCCAGCCTGTTCGTTTCGCTGGATTATTGTGGCTGAAAGTACTGTTCGCTGGTTTATTGTGAGAGAAAAACACTGCTGGATGGCTGCTGAGTCCGCTGAACCAGCGAAACAATTGCCTAAGAAAGTGCACCTAGATGTAGACGGTACGGTATCTTAATTTGAAAGATCACATCATCCATACATCAGGGAACATCCGTGGTTTTATAATTTTGTTAAGGCTTCGTTTGATTATATTCGTATTCACCTTAATACACATGTATTGGAGTAGATTATGGTATAAACTAGTTGAACTAGGATTGAGATAAATACGAGTGGTTGAATTAGGATTATATAAATACGAGTGCAGTCAAATAAACTGCTTTAAGAGGGGATGTCTTTTTTTTTCATCATCTGCGTATGCAGAAATGCCGAAGAATTAAGAAAATGATCCTTCCTAATTCGTGTTTGAAAAGTATGTTACTTCAGAAGAACGCTACTGATAGATTTCAGTGTCGAGACTTGAGAGGAGAATACACATAAACAAAAGTTACTTTACCAAGTTATTTAGCATGCGCGCATTCAACTACGTTTGAGTGAGTCATGTGTTGTAGAACCAATTCAAATTGTTAGTTAGCAGCCAATTTGACCTACATAGATGCAGTCAACGGTTTTTATTACTACAGGCAAAACTGGTCAAGATTCTTTAAAGGTCTTTTGTCTTTTCTTCCACTAAACTATCCTTTACAGATTTGAGCTAGTTTTTCCTTGGACATTTCAAAGACTTTTTTTAGAGTTCAATTCAAGGGCCACATTTCAAAGATTTTTCCAAGCCAGGTCAAGCACATCAATTTTTCTTCATCTCCTCTCCAGGGCGCCGTCGTCAATATGGTAGAACCATTGAGGTCAAACATCAAAATAGAATATTGACCGTACTATTGTACCATGTAGTATTGGCTAGCTCGTCCACGTAGGATTGTCTTGTGTTGCGTGATTGTTGTGTATATGTAATGTTAAATCCAGAGGTCGTCAGGACCACACAAATCTTAAATTAATGTTCTTTTGGTGACATTATAAATCGTGTTTGGTTCTCTTCCCTAACTAAAGTAATCAACCTACTCAAATTTCGGATCGAGGCTCACACTAGCCAAGCTAAGATGATGTAAGGACTCACACCCTGTTTGTTTGGACTTATCAGCACAATCAGCAGCCATCCAGCAGTGTTTTTCTCTCACAACGAACCAGCGAACAGTACTTTCAGCACAATAAACCAGCGAAACGAACATGCTGTCAATGTTTGGTTGATTATATTGCTCTAGCCAGATTGTAACATTTGACCCGATTCAAAGATAAAACATACATCAAAAGCACCCAAGCTACATCATGTCGGCCAGGACTGCAAGAAACATTCCAATCTCGTTTGTATGGAGCCAGGCTGATGGAGGAATTTTGCATAATTGGAACCTAGCCTAAGTCGACATACAAACATCCAAACAACCTTTTCCTCAATCCCACCGGCCAGGTCGACCCATATACACCCAACCAAACATGCATAAGTAGAAATCATGAAATGGTAGGTTCTACTTATCGTAATCATAAAAATGCATTCTATCCCCTCATAAAAAATAATGCAATTGTAGGTTTGAGAGTAGATTATAACTTTCGCTGGCCTAGCTATAGAATCTAAATTGTGATATAACCACGTCAAAAAGAACAACTAGTTCACGAACCTTATTCCTAGTGTTTTGTTTTGTAATAAGTCTAACGCTTTTAACTTTGACCGAGTTTTAGAAAAATATACCATCATCTATCATTTCAATAAAGTCATAAGGAAACATATCTTAGATAGCCATAAACTAAATCAAAATTAACAAAGTTAACTTGACGAAATCTAAAACAGAAATATATTTGAAAACAGATATGGAGTAATTTTGAGTCCGTACCGTGGCTCGCAATGTGATGCCGACTTGTGCATGGGCGCTGCTCCGCTGCCGAGCATCGACGGTCACCACGGTGAAGCGCCCCATCTCCTTGATCCGGGCGAGCATGGCGACCACAACCTCCGACAGATCGCACTCAGCCCGCAACGTCACCCTAATGCTCACCTCCTGAGGTTGACAGGACGTTGAACTCGAGGTCGATGCGCCGTTGGTCACATCAACGGCCACTCTCTCCGATGGGTCGTCGTCGCTTGGCGTTTGCTGGGTCGCGGCGGGCAGGCCAAGCTGCGCCTCTAACCTCCGGTTCCTCTCATGGAGCTCCAACACTTCGGCGATCAGCTTGTTCATGTACTCCGTCGTGTTTGCAAGAACCGTGGCCTTGTCCTTCTTCAGATCGATCACGATTACACGTGTAAATGTTATAATCCAATTCGCGATGTCGTGAGCTCTTGCAAGCCAAGCAATGCAATAATAGATGATCAATTTCCACTATCCCATCGTACCTTTGTTCCGGGAGGGAGCAGTGCTCTGAGAGTCTGGAAGCTCTCGTTCAGGCGCTCTCGCCGGCGCCGCTCCGAGAACATGTGGTGAAGCTGGCTGCTGGTGTGCTGCTGCTGCGTCGGCGGGGGCGGCTGCGCGGCGGCGGCGGCGGCATCCTCATGTTGGCGCGCTTCTGCGAGCTCCCGGTGGCGCATTGCCATTTGCACGCTCGCCATGAGGGCGATGGCCGTCTTGATCATCCTCTGCCCCGGCGCGCCCGGCCGTGGACGCGCCCTCGGCGAGAGCGCCGCGTTGTACGCCCTGAACGCCCCCCTCCAACGCCGCGGCGACGACCGTTGAGGACGGTGGCGGACGAGCCATGGAGAGGTCGACGCCGGAGGCACGGCGATGGACGCCGGCGGTGGCAGCGCGGAGGAGGAGATGACAGCGAGAATTGCCTGCGTCATTGCAGCCTGCTCTCTATGGGGGTCCAGGAACGGCGCTTGGCCGTGTGGGCCGTACACCGGCGCGGGCAAGCCGGGCAGCGGCACAGCCGGGTGTAGTTCTTGAGAAGATGGCTCGGCAGCGGCAGAGGCAGCAGCCGACGTGGCCATTGAGCGGATGAACGAGGAGTACTCGGGGCTCCCGATGGAGAGGGATGGCAGGGAGGACGACGAAGACGAAGGCACCGTTGGCGCTGCCTGCATGAGCTCCTCCAGGAGCGAGTGCTGCACGTGGCTCGCCACCGCCGGCGCCGAGGTGGTCGACAGCCCGACCTCGATCTCGCCGCTGTCGCAGCCCATGAACACCGCCATCTGCACCACCACCTCGAGCAGATCAGCTGCACGGTCGTCATCTCCATTTATTGAATGAAATGCAGCGCACCAATAATCGAGAAATTAAACGTACCTTCGTGCCGGCTTCCTGTCACAGCAACATCGACAGTGCAGAAATGTCAGCAATCAGGTGGCGTGAAGTGGACTTGAAAGAGAAACTAATCTATCTAACGTTTGCAGGATGAGATGGCGCATATACTGACGTGGTAGAACTGCAGCTGCACCGGCAGCGACGCCGACGACGTGAGGTCCGTCTCCGACAGCTCCATGTACGGGCGGCCGTCCTTGTACGCCCAGCCGGGCACGCAGCTGAGAAATCGCTCGGCGACCACCACCGTCAGAAACAAATGGAGCTAAACAATCCATGGGCTGAACCTGAAATGGAGTAGCAATGCAAGCTAACCCGCTCACGATGGCGCAGAACGCTCTCCGGTACTCATCGAACACCGCCCTTGCGCGACCGCCGCCGTCGTTGGTGATCCACGCGTCCACGCACAACAAATGGCTGCCCATTCAAATGCACACGATCGCACGAAGGAACGCCAGGGGGAAAGCAATGGACAAGATTACATGGAACCGGCACGAATGGCGACCTACCTGGAAGGGAGCGGGCCGGCGATCATCGGCGCCCAAAGGCAGATGTAGAGGCAGCCGGGGATGCGGGCCGCTGCGCGCTCCAGGACGCGCGCCCGGGGCCCCGCCGCGAGCGAGAAGATGGCGTCCATGAGCAGAACGGCGCGGGTGTCCCTCTCATCTTTGGAGGCTATCAAGTCATGGCCGAGGCGGTATCCTATTTGTACCTGAGCTCACCGCGCGCAGGGCGGGAGAACTGAGGAGGAAGGGGGCAGGTGGGCAGGGGAGGAGGGGGTGGGTCCGTACTCCGTACGTGACAATCGTTTGACAAGTACAAAAAGGGACGCCAAAAAGAAACGGAATTGCTGTACGACATGCGGTTGTTTTTGCCTCCACGTAACAACCGGATTTTTTACGCGCTGTCCAACGGACCCCACGTCTCGCAGGCGCGCTACTCCCCACGTCTCGCACATAGGGATGAAAACGGATCTAAAAAGACGAAAAAACCCTATTTCTACTTCCGTTTCTATATTTTTTTTTGGTGGAAATGAGAGCGGGTTCGAAAAATGCGGGTTCGAAAACGAAATCGGAATATGCGGACATACGAAAACAGATAAATACGGATGGAGAGCCGGAAAATTAAATTAAAATCACATAATCTAATATTATCAAAGTATACATATATAAAGTCATGTAATAATATATACAAAGTTTAATATTCATTTACATGCCATGTACGTGAACATAACATGTGTATTTGGTGATTTGTATTTATATTAACATAACATAAGGATATATAATTGTTGAACATGTGGAGCATAAATTGAAAACGGGATAAAAACGAAATAAATACGGGTCTATTCCGTATTAAAACGGGATTACTCGGAAACGAACGGAAAACACCATTTTCTACTTTCGCAAATACGAAAACAGGATCTTGTAAATACGGAAACGGACGGGAAAATATAGAAAACGGAACATGACAGTACGGGAAAAATTTCGTCCGTTTTCATCCCTATTCGCACAAGCACTTTCCATCGCTGCCCTTCACGTCTCGCAAAGGTGCTGCCCCCACTGCCCACCATGCCCAGGATCCTCTGTGAGATCAAGTATACTAATCGACTACAAGTTGACGGAGAGGGAGTCCACGTCAACACAATATGAGATGGAGAAGTGAGAATAGAAGAGAGAAGGGAGCGGGCGGTTAGTGAAACGTAGGGCTGCATGCAGGAATCGAGAAAGCAATCGCCTGCTTCTAGCCATCAGCCGATGTTTTCCATGGGACTATGCATCAGGGTTTTTTTACCGACCGGTCACCCCAAACCGCCGGCCTCCGGTTCCGGTTTACCGGTCCGGTTTACCGGTAACCGGTCGGTAACCGGTCGAATTTGAATTTGAATTCAAACGCGCGTTCGGTTCGGTTTGTCACCGGTTTACCGGGCGGTTTGGAGCGGTAACCGCTCGGTTTGAGCGGTTTACCGCTCGGTTTGAGTTTGGAATTTTCTTTTTTTTTCAAACTTCTATACGTATAAATAAATACTAAACGAACTCGAATTTAAAAAATTTTTACACCATTGGCTTCTATAAATCATGAACTATTTTTAGGAATTTTTTCAGCATTTTTTGTTTTTTTTTCAAATTTTAAATTTGAATTTGGGGGCCTTAACGGGGCAGGACCAGGATTTTTTCTTTTTTTTTCAAACTTCTATACGTATAAATAAATACTAAACGAACTCGAATTTGAAAAATTTTTACACCATTGACTTCTATAAATCATGAACTATTTTTAGGAATTTTTTCAGCATTTTATTTCAAATTTTAAATTTGAATTTGGGGAATACCTAACCGGACCGGACCGGAACCGGTCCGGCCCGGTTAGGCCGGTAACCGCGGTAAACCACGGTTTACCGAGCGGTTTTTTAACCCTGCTATGCATGCAGCTGAGGGCCCGTACATGTAGACATTAAATACTTGCACTATTATTTTAATCTACCTCTTAGCCGATCCATTATACGAGCTGACTACTCCTGATGGCTGAAAGTGACATGACAGTTTTATTTCGCCGGCAGCCGGCTGGCTTATTAGCCATGCTCTGATAGATACCGCGTTGTAGTAGGTGTATGGGCGCATGCAGCGGCGCAGAAGATCCTGGCGACTAGAGGAGCGGGACACGAGGACAGGTAGGGTCTAATATGTGTTGTACCTGATATTTAATATTTGTGAACAATTTGACATATATTTATCTGACATCTGCAATCCATAGAAGTAATTTGTAATTTTTTTTGAAAAAATTAGCATATATGTTTCTAAGATCTGCTATCAATAT
Source organism: Saccharum hybrid cultivar R570 (assembly GCA_038087645.1). Taxonomy (NCBI): domain Eukaryota; kingdom Viridiplantae; phylum Streptophyta; class Magnoliopsida; order Poales; family Poaceae; genus Saccharum; species Saccharum hybrid cultivar. The sequence goes on from JAQSUU010000810.1 coordinate 3,173,121, forward strand.
AAATACCTAAATTACATCACTCTGTCCAATAAATTACACTGAACAAATCATTGTAAATATAGTATTAGGACAGTGTAAATGTAGTTATAAGACAGTGTAAGTATATAGAAAAAATCTGGTCATTGGATGGGACTAAAACAACCGATCGTTGGCTAGATAGATTCAAAAGAAAATAGAAAAAAATGCTTCAGATAGAAAAAGGAAATAAATGTGAAGATTGGAATCCCTCGAACTCTGATTTTATCCGGTATATATAGGAAAAAATGCTTCCAACGAAAAAAGAAAATCAATGTGAAAATTCTGAGGTTCTTTGATTTACATCCATAAATTGCCACAACTAAGTTTAGACAAGCCACAAGAAGTGTGGCAAAAAAAAATTTAAAACCACATTTTACCATGCTTAAAGGAATCTTGCCATAATTTTATACTCTATGACATGTGTGGAGCCAAAAATATTCCTAAGTTTAATTGTCAACAAAACACAATTACCTATTTGGTCAAAGTTGTCTCAGGTGAAGTGTGGCTAGCAACCAAACACCCCCAGACTCACTCGAACCCTGATTTTATCTGATATAGCATGTTAGATAATTAGGCAATAATGCAAATTCAAGCACAATTTAATCTAGAAAATAACAAAATGTTTGTGATAGCCATAATGAAAATGACACCTAGCTAGGGTCTTTATGTGATTTTTGGTAATTGAGTGACAACATGATCATACAAGTTAAAGTCCTACACATACAAGGATGGATTTGGATAAGGCAATGTGAAGTTCAAGTGATCAATACATCAAGCAAGGTTGAAGACATTTACGAAGTCCAACACATCAAGTAGAAGAAGCTCAGATGAGATAATGCGAAGAAAACAAGCTCAAAGTGGATTGGATAGTGTCATCGGAAAGCTCTGGTGGTATAATGAAGTGAAGCACCAAAGAATAGAGCAGTGTACAAATGAATCGATCCGATCGTCTTATACTCACCAGAGTTGCTAAGGACCGGAGCTTAGCTTACTATGCAGTCTAAGTGCAAAGAGGAAGATCTCATCTATACTTCCCTTCGTCACGGGAGACCACACCAATGGATTTTAGTGCTAGAGGAGTTGGAGACACAGTGGAGAGAAGACAGAGGGCACCGAAACCTTCCGATGCAAGGCACCATAGAATAAAGGTGCTATACATATGATATGAAGCAGGTTTTTAGCCTCACCAAAAACATCCGGTGATCACCAAATTGAAGATCCACCATCGGATCTTAGGCTCTCCAATGATCGACAACGGCTAGTCGACGTGGCAGTCATTGGAACTCTCCAGTTGTATCACTGCCCCTATGGTTTCTGATGATCACTTCACGTGCGTAGTCTTCATGTGCGTAGTCCAAATGCCAATGGTTATATCTAGGGTTGCAGGCTATATATACCACCCCAACCAGCCATTTGAGTGTTGTTGGAGGTAAGGAAAGGTTCTAGTGAGTTGAGGCTTATCTCTTTATGCTCTGGCCACCAGAAGTGCTTAAGGAAGATTAGATGATTAGCATTAGTGTTTTGTGAAGTGCTTAGGCTAATTAGAGGCCGCTTGTTAGTGCTTGCATTAGGTTTAGGCCTAGTGTTTAGTGAGGTTTACATACCTCTTGCTACTCGGTGCTTGCATGCTCTATTGTTGTAACTAGAGAGCCTGTAATCTTGCGCGATCACACCAACCATGTTTGTAGTATGGTTACTGATGGTGTACCAGAGGGAACGAAGGCCCACATCGATTTGGTTAGAAACTTAATAGTGGAGAGGACGGGGAGTAGTCCTAGCAGTAGCAATATTATGAAGGTGTTTGGGACTGCTCCACTCCATGTTTTTCAGCTCCACTCCACGTTTTTTAGCGAAACAAGTTAAGCTCCATACACTCAGTTCGAGAAAAAAAAAGTAGAGTTGTGATAGCACCTAAATGGGTGCTCCACAAACTCTAAGTTTTTATGGAGCTGCTCCATAGTGGAGTTTGTGGAGCAGTCCCAAATACACACTATAACTTGAGCTGGGAGCAATGTTAGAGGCACTGATGGTGTCGTTCCCACTAGGTGACATAGTGAGCTTGCTGATGTCATGGACCATAGTTGACACAGGACGGGGTATGCAGTGTAGTCCAATGAACAGGTACATCTTGTTGGAGCTTCTAGTCACCAAGAAGTGGTCATATGGGTGTGTTGGACCTCTAGTCGCCGAGAAGCAGTTGTATAGGTACGGGTAGTCACATGATTAAGATGCCCTCCCCAAAAACTTGACCACTCACACACCTTAGAAGGTGTCGTAGACGGGCGACTGTTCTAGAGGCCTGCTCCTCGAACACCTATGCACACATGTGTTTGAATGGGGAAACATGAAATATAATGGAAACTAAGAAAGGTGGATGGTGCAGTGGAATTCTCAGGTACGCGAGAGAGAGCGGGAGGCCACCTCGTCTTATGTGCCAGTAGAGGGAGGGATGAACCTGGATGTCACTGCGTTACTACAAGGAATAATCATGAAGTAGTAATTGCTGCGCATTACTTAGAATAAGGCCTTGTTTAGATATCCAAATTCACCCCAAATTTTACTATGCAAAAAGGAAATTCCCCATCACATCAAAATGCCGGTAAATGCATGGAGTACTAAATGTAGATGAAATCATAAACTAATTGCACAGTTTTATTGTATTTTACGAGACGAACATTTTGAGTCTAATTAATCAATTTTTAGACAATTTTTTACACTAAAAAACAAAAGTTGCTACTGTAGCAACAGTGCCGATTCGGCCGGCCGAATCCGACATCTAAACCAGGCCTAACATATGAAACTGCCACATTACTCTCCTGTAGGAATTATTCTAGCTCGGCCAGTGCATGTCATGTCATGTCATGTCACATCATTCTCACACCATGTCATGCTACAACATTGCTCGATGCGCACATATGTGCCACGTCTTCGCCACTCTCAACTTCAACATAGTTGCACACACAAGCCACCTATTAGTCGAGTCGATATTTAGTCAAAATCTCATACGGGATTAAAACTAAGGCCATGTTTGCTTGAACTTATCAGCTTGGCTTATCAACCATGTGTCGTAGGGTCGAAATCGCAGCAAGCATTGTTGTTCGTGGTGTGTCAGAGTGCATGTCTCTGGTGGCTTGGGTGGACTCAAGAACACAAGAATCACAGAGGGGACGCAACAGTTTATCCTGGTTTGGGCCAATCGAGCTGATGATCCTTATACTTAAGAGCACCCAAAATCTAGGGGGTTACAACAGAGTGTAAGGGAGAAAGAGAGAGATTTGGTAGGGGATCACTTGGTGCTGATCCTGCCTCACTGCCGGTGGAGCCTTCCCCCTCGCTGGTGAGGTGGAAGATGACAGGTGCGGTGGAGGAGCTCTCGGTGCCCCTCTCTGGGTTGCTCTACTCTCGGTGCAGAGCTTGAATGGAACAGTGAGGACTCGAATGATTTGCGTGGGATCGTCCTTCCCCCTCTTATGATTCGACCTCCCCCTTATATATCGAGGTAGGTCGGGTACATGGTGATTTGGGGGAGTTGTGCCTATGGTCTACATGCGCCGGAGTCCAAGAGGGTCTTGTAGCGGCGCCGTGTGGACAGTGGCGATGTCATGGAGCCAAAGAAGCTCTGGGCGTCGTCCGGCTGCTCTGTTCTGACACACTGAGTGTCAGGCTCTGTCGGCTGAGACTGGCCTCCCCTAGGTGCACCTTCTGGAGGCGTCTTGGTGGCGAAGGAGGCCAGCTCGAGGGGCTAACGTGCCGGCCTAGGAGCCCCCGAGCCCCTAGAGCCAGTGAAGGAGTTTGTCTTCTTACATCATGCCCCGTGCGTGACTCTATCAGAGGAGTGGTTGACAGAGCCGCACCCGCGGGGCAGTGCTGGGGTGCCCCTAGAGCCTCGGAGCTCGGGGCGCACCTTCTCATGCCCCGAACCCTAGCTGGCACCGAAGGCCGGGAGGGAGCCAAGGGCCGGGTTCAAGCTTCCATCGATCGGGAGCCTGAGGCTCGGTCGAGCCCCCGAGCCCCGAGCAGTGGCGGCCGGCGTGCTCGAGCTCGGCTAGATTCTTGGCCTGAGGGTACGCATGAGCATACCCAATGGGTATAGCCCCCGGGCAATCCTAGAGGAGTCGGTAGGGGGTTTCTCAGTCGGGAACCGTTGATCCTGAGGCTTAACATACCCCTATGTTAGGATCTCGTCACCATGGAATAATATTTTTCTCTCACAACAAATAGCTTTAGCCGGCTTATCAGCCATAGAAACCATCAGCTGAAGAACTCCTAAAATGCACCTTGCAAGCACATATCCACTTTTGGCATAAATCTCATTAGCATCAGATATCCAATCACTATAGCCCTCTAGTATCATATGGTACCTACCATAGTGAATTCCATAGCTCATAGTGCCTTTTAGATGGGGCATTTGGAGGTTCTAAATGGCTAGAGGGGGGTGAGAATAGCCTATAAAAACTTCTACAAAATACTAGAGCAAGTGGTTAGAGCACTAAATGGCAACAAATGCTTTTTGCTCTAGCTGTAATAGGGTTGCAAGCCACCTATCCATAATTCTAGTTAAGTATGATCTCTAGGCACACAAGAGCTATGTCACTACTCTCTAAACTAGTGAGCTAGCAAGAACTAATTACTTCTAACAAGACAACTAGCTAGCTAACTAATTCTACACTACTCAAGAGAGCTACACTACTCAAACTACCTCTACTCAAGATAAGTAAGAATGTAAATACAAGAGAGGTAGGGAGGTGTATACCAAATGTGACAAGTGACAAACAATCAATAATGAATACCAAATGAAGTCCAAGGAGACAATTGACACATAATTTTTCTCTCAAGGTTCGCATGCTTGTCGACACGCTAGTCCCCGTTGTGAAGGCCAGTTCACTTGGTGGTTTGCGAGTTAATAGGCACCACGCCTAGCCCAACACTTGGGTGCTGCAAGAACCTACACAAGATGAGGGCACTCAACTTCATGAGCAATTTACTAGAGTGGCTTTTGGTGCTCCACCGGGGAATAAGCCCAAGAACCCCTCACAAATCACCGGGAGGTGGCCACGAACAATTACCAACTCGTGCCAAGACTCCTCCGCTGCTCCAAGCCATCTAGGTTGCGGCAACCACCAACAGTAACAAGCAATCCCATAGCTCACACAATCACTAGGGCCACTAGATGCTCAAAATCTAAGCCAATACACTAGAATCACTCCCAATCTCACTTGGATGATGAATCAATGAAGGAGATGAGTGGGAGGTGTTTGGCTTAGCTCATAAAGATGTATCAATGATCAAAATGTTCATGAGAGTGAGCTAGAGCCGGCCAACACCTATTTATAGAGCCCCCTTGGCTCACATACATGTTGGTCCCTTCATTGGGCAATCTACAGTCTGACCGGACTCTGCAGTAGTCACTCTCCAAGCGCCATATGTCCCAACCATTTGAATGTTACCATTGGCGCCCAACAGATCCTCACACGCTCACAGTACACCATGTCCGATCACTTGACCGGACTCACCATCACCCAACGTCCAGTCGGAATAGAGAGGTTCTAGAACCGACTTTTGCCGATCGGACACGTCTGGTCACCACTGACCGAACTCTAGCTAGCGTCTGGTCCACCTTTGTGTTGTGCCAGCCGGTGAATAGTGCCAGGGGTGTGCTCGGTCGTGCCCCTAAGCTAGCATTCGGTGCAACCCCTAGCCCTAGCCGCACCTATGGTTAAGTACCGGATGCATCCGGTCACCCCGAGACAGCATCCAGTCACCACAGTGACCCTCTTCTCTTCTTCCTTTTCATCCCTTGTGCAAATGTGTTAACTCCACCAAGTTTGCAACACTTGTGTACGTGAGTTAGCATTTCACAAACATGTTTTCTAAGGGATGTTAGCACTCACTAGGTCCTAATGCAAATGCATGGAGTTAATATACCTAGTGGCACTTAGATAACCATATTTGCTTTGAGATCACCCCTCTTAATAGTACAACTATCTACTCTAAACCCAATCACACCCTCTATGGTGTCTTGATTGGTAAAACAAAAATGGCCCTATCAAATATACCTTTGCCTTGAGCCTATTTTTGTTTTTCTCTTTCTTCTTTAACAAGTTGGAGCACTTGATCTTCACTTAGGCCACTTCCATCACCATGACCATCATCTAGCTCCACCACTTGGACTTGGACCACCCTAACTCATCCATCACTTAGATAAAGGGTTAGTCCAATAGGTTTCATCAATTAGCCAAAACCAAACTAGGGCTTTCAGCATTACTCTCTCAAGAGCATCCCAGTGATCATCTCCCGAGTTTGAAACAAACTGGCTTAGTTTGCTCTGAGTAAACAAGATGTCAAGCCTTGTAGTGCTAGCTAGCATAAGTGAGCCTATGATTTGTGAGTATTTCAATTGATCCTTTACTACTCTACAGGTTTTTCCTTAATAGCACACTAGGATCATAAAGCGTTGGAGTAGTCTTGCAGTCACTATACCCAAAATGACCCAATACCTTTTCCACATAGTGGGGTTGTAGAAATGTAACCCCACCGATGCCTTCTCTTACCATCTTGATATTAATAATAACATTAGTCACTCCTAAATCTTTCATCTCAAAATTGTTAGACAAAATATCGTTCACCTCCTTATCACATTAAGGATCTTCTAAAGATCAGTGTGTCATCCACATACTAACACAAGATCACACATTCTCCCACACCATAGCGATAGTACAACATATGTTAGTTGTTGACACTTCTTAGCATTACTCGCGTTAGGTTGTCATCCCCAACATGACACATGGAGTGTGGTTGTATTGTACTCATGCCACTTAACTATATAAAGATATTAAAGTATATATCCGCAAGCGCACAGATAAATACACCCATTGCAGCATTTCACCCAAGTTTATCCTAGGTATCGTTATTTATATTTAACCAAAGGAGAACAAACAGAGGGGCACATATTAATTAAAGGCTACTCTACACATGTGATATGAATATTCGAAATCACTATCCTTTACTCTCAAACAGGAATCAATCAAATAAAAAGAGATAAAATATATGATAATCAGACCATTCAGATGATATTCCTTAGAGCAGTACTACTATGGCAAGTCATTGATCAGAATATAAAGTAAGAGAATAACTCCTAAGTAATCCGTTAACTATTAGTCATAATCTATATTGATTTGTGCAATTATATCAGGCAATCATCGGCTAGATTATCTCATATCCATAAACAAGGAACATCTCCATTACGAAGCTGAGAAACAGAGTAACAACTAAGTAATGAGACCGTGTTCTACTAAGTTCTACACTCGGGGAGTGGACTACAAAGGACTCAATAGGAATGTCACACCCGCGATCTACCACATGGCCCGGAGTATAGAGTGCATTTGCAGGTAAACAGTGTATAAGTACCACAGTTACACAATGTTGACCACCCACCCATGACTCAATAAGGTGAGTGCTTTGCAAACATGTGTATAAACATAATGATAAACTATCTATGCCAAATATATAATCAAAGCAGACTAATCTCATAATAATCAATGATATAATATAGATTAAGAACAAGATCATATCTAATGTATCAAGAATAATGATCAAGAACAATGAACTAGAACTAGACAATGTTGAACTAGAACAATTACGAACTAGAACATAAACAATTAGAACATGAAGAACTAGAACATGAACTAGATCAAGAATTAGAAGAACTGATGAACTAGATGAATATCTGAAGAACAATGTTGATACAAGAGAGAAGAACTAGATTTACCAAGCTCCTCTTGACTAGATCTGGAGCCCAAGGCTGCTTGACTCCTCTACTTCTAATTCTAATCTAGGTATGCCTAGATCTGATGGAGCTCTAAGGAGATGAGAGTTGCTAGTTGGTCTTCTGCTTTTTGGTTGATGATTGATTGAATGAATTCCTCTTTGGAGGGAGGTCTAGGGCCTCGTTTATATAGCCTAGAGCATGGAACCATGGCCCTTGGAACAAACTGACCTTCACGTAGGGTTAGGATGCATCCTTGGAGGCGATTGATGTAGCTTGCAAAGGAAGAAGCCGAGGGGCGGCGGCCAGGGGCCGGTCGCCCTAGGGTTGAGGCCGGTCGGCCCCACCTAGCAGCGCCTCATGGTGGCCCTCCTCATGGAGTCCTCTAGTGTCCTCTAGAAGTCTCTTGCGTATTCATGACGTGGAGATTAGGCCGATTGACGTGGGTTCCTTATCGTGGAAGATATCAATTCCTGAATTATTCTGATAACCCCCTACAAAATATAGATTCACCAAAACTCGTGGAATTTCGTTAGTTGACACCCTAAACCTATGTTGGTGATCATTTATTAGCCCTTTATATATTTATTTTAACCCTTTATTATGGTAGATAACAATTGTCAACAACTCCCCCAAGCTTACCTTTTGCTAGTCCCTTAGCAAATATTCATAATGGATCAGGAGTTGCTACAATGCTTTCACGCCTCAAAAGTACAGATGCGTTCAAACAAGAATTTTCCTCCAGATTAGGTCTAACCATTCTAACCTTCAGACTTACCCATATTACCTTTAACTATGGAGCTTATTAGCCTTCACTTGGGTCTTGAGTAGTCGAAAAGTAAAACAATCAAATCAAGCACTATGTCTCAAGCTCTTCATTCAACTATTATTCCGGAGTTTTGCAAGATTTTTAAAATAAAACTCAGAGTATCTTTTTGTATGACTCTCTTAAATCTATCAATATATGTGGTATTTTTGGATCCTCTCTAAGGCAAAGTGAGATTTGCCTTCTCTCATCCAACATCTAATGCTTTATCTAAAGCTTATAGGTATGGAGACAACATGTACATACTTGCAAAGCAAATTTTGTAAAGTCAAACAGTGGATCCAGAGAAACGAGGCATACGATCAAATCAAGAAGTGCATGTGTATGGATCAAGGAGTGGTTTATTTATGATGAAGGTGATAGTGGATCTAATTCTACTTTTGCTCCTTTGAAAGGGATTTTGATCTCTCTTTGAATAATTGAAGAACTTAGACTAAGAGATATTTTGGGCTATAGTTTTTTTAGAGAGGCGGACATCTAAGTACCCATTGTTTTGGTAGGACACTTGTCCATGTTTTACTCTCCATATATTTCTCTTTCTTCTCTTTTTTTAAATATATAAGCCCAAAACATTCTTGTCTATAATGAAAGATTGAGAGATAATAATAACCTGGAGCAACAATAACTGGGGCTTATGAAATGTATGGATAGGTGACAAAAATCCTATAAGACATGTGAGTGGTGTTCTCTCCCAGTGTAGGAGAAAAATATATTTGGTGGATCTAAATAAAAAGGCATGTTGTTGCATACTTCAAGTGTAGAAGCAACATATTTAAGTGGAGTGTACATGATCTTGATTTTAAAAGTATGACAAGCCTCTAAGGGTCAACAGAGCTCGACAATGCTCAATGCAAGTATAAGTAGTAAAAAGTATGAATGGAGTTTTCTATCCTATGTATGGCTATGGTAGAAATTTTAAGCTTTGTTATACAAGTACTCATCATGGTATTTTAAGATTTTAAAAGATAAAATTCTCCAGAACTCTAGCATAAGTAGGAGCAAGATAAATAGCAGCTTAGACTTTCTCATATCATACTCCTCAACTACCTAGATTTAGATCCAGCATTTGAAACCCATAAGTTTTAGGCTCAGAGTTTATCTTTAGATCAAGACAGTTCTACCCAAAACTCGGGAGAATTGATGTTTAAAAACTAGGCACTTGAAAGGAATTATGACAGAGCAACTATTCATCATTTCTATTATGTTTAAAATTGAGTTCTACGGTAATTAAGTTCTAATACTCTCTTGTATCTTTTATTTTAACTAATATATTATCTAGATAATATTATCACACAACACTCTTTTAATTTGGTTTTCTTAAGTTATGCATCTTTTTATACTTTTCAGAATAAAAGATAAATCACTCGAAAAGGAATACTTATCGAGATATACGGGGGACGCTCTCCCCTAAGCTAGATTTTGACGTAGTCATTCATCTTGAGTCCTCGATTGCGTAGATGCTCATCACTCCTTCTTTGATGATTGTTCAAGGAAAAGCTCTTGAGTGAGTGAAGACATCATAGGCTTCGTAGGGAATTTCTCTTTTTCCTGTTGAATTTCAAATAGACAACAAAACTCGTGGAACATATTAAGGGTTAGTGGAAAACTATTTCCTAATTATTTTTGGAGTCTTGAATTATCTTTTATTATTCAACTAGTTTTATATATATGCCTCCACAGTGAGTAATTATTATTGGTTGCTACACACCACACTATTACTCACATGGGGCTTAGAGTTTATATATTTCCAGATGCAATGAGATGATTCAAAATATAAAAGTTATTTTTCTTTTCTTTTCAAATGCAATGTAGAATTTAAATATGTATTTAATTCTAAATAGTATGCATGTTATTAATGGAAAAAGTAGTTTTATTTTCAATGCAATGATATGCTAAGGGAATGTAAACAAAGCAGATATATTTAATTTAAATGTGCGGATAAATACCAATTTACCTTTCGGCGAAGGTTCGGAGATTTAGGTCCGTCGACCCGGACCTTACGTTTGGTTCAGTCTTCAGAGGTTTCTTTAAGCTTAACTGAGGAGCTGGATGGTTGCTCGTCAAGTGTTGGAGAACTTGATGTTTCTTTTCTTTTCTATACTTTCTTAGACTGAGGAGTCTCTTCCTGTGGTTCACTCTTCTTGGGCTTCTCTTCTTCTTCCTTTGGAATAGCTTCTTCTTGGACAGCTTCTTTCTGTTTGATGGCTTATTTCTTTTGGCGTTGAGAGCGGTGTCTCCTCTTGTTCTTTCTAGGCTGCTCACAAGTAGTGTAACTATTAAAGAAACAACGTACCTTCTCTCTAGGGAATTGGAAGTGGATTTCCCCAGTTCTTATGTAGATGATCGCGCCAGTGGTGTTGAGGAAGGATCGTCCTAAAATAAGGTGGACATCGTCTTCTTCTCCCATGTCAAGAACCATGAAGTCGGTAGGAATATAATGATCTCTTATTTTGACCATAACATCTTTCACTACTCCCTCCGAACGTCGGAATGATTGGTCCGCCATCTGCAGCTGCACATATGTACGATACATGGGTCTAGTATTATACAAATGTTTATATGTTACCTTAGACATTATGTTGGTGCTAGAGCTGATGTCACAGAATGTCTTGTAGAAAGTACTTCCCTCGATCATACAATCGATGATGGGTACTCCAGGATCTCCCAGCTTAGTGAGGTATGGTGATGGAAGGAGGTGGTCAAGTTCTAAATCAATAGTGTTGACCATCCATATTGTTTCTTTTGCCTGATGCTTAGCTTTGTTTCTCCTTCTCTTATTCTTGTTCGTCTTCTTTGTTGGGGCAGCAGTTGTATCCTCGTAGAGGTATGGTGTCTGTGGGTGAACTCGAATGTTGAGGGTACGCTTCTTGAAATTAAATCTTTCTTTTCTCCCATTGATTGTGAAACAGATCTTGGCGCTATCTGCGTAGATGATGGCTTTGGTGGTACTCAAGAACGGTCACTCCAAGATGATGGGTGCTTTTTCGTCTCCACCTGTTTCTACAATCACAAAGTCTGCCAGCACATACGAGTGTCCAACTTCGATCCAGACATCTTCAAGAATTCCCTTGGGATAGTATAGTGTCTGATCTGCAAGCTGCAAACACATAGTTGTATACAATAAAGGATCACCATGAATTTTCTCATAGATTACTCTGGGCATGATGTTGACGCTTGCTCCAAGGTCACAGACAGCTTCTTCAAAGCTGTGGGGTCCAATGCGAATAGGGATGATAGGTCTCCCTGGGTCTCCTTTCTTCACTGGTAGAGTGTCGTCTACCCATGTTCCCCATTGCTTTGGAGGTGCGGTGAAGTATTGCCCTGCATTATAAATGTCTACAAGATTTGCAGTTTCTAAATCCTCCGGCTTCCCCGGAATCTTACCTCTTTCGGTCACTGGTACAGAAGCTGCTAGCTGAGATATTTGTGATTCTATCATTTTATTAAAGCTATGTTGATTCTTTATGGCAGAAGTAAAGCTATCCATTCTAGTATTAATATTTTCAAGCAATTTATCATGGGAAGCTATCTTTCTAGACATAGTATCAATAACTTTATTATGATTAGAAATCATTTCTCTCAAGGGTGGTTGATTAAAGTTATTATTAAGATTATTACCTTGGTAGTTACCTAAGTAGTTACCTAAGTAATTAGGCCTTAATTTTGTTGAGGACGATTGTTGAAGTTGTTGTTGATGTAGTTCACATCCTCTTGAATCTCAGGGCAGTTGCTCCCTGAGTGGCCAGTGCCTCCACACTCTTCACAGGTCATGCGAGAATCATGGATGTGCGTGACTTTGTTCTTCTCAGTGGTGCGTTCATTGAACTTCTTCATAAGCAGGTCTATCTTGGCAGACAACATGTCTACTTCCTTTAGTTGAGGCATTCCTCCTCTCTTGCGAGGTTGAGTGTGTTCCTTGTTCCATCCCTGGTTAGAGGCCATCTTCTCAATCATAGTGGTTGCTTCAGTGATGTTGAGCGATAAGAATGATCCTCCAGTAGCTGCATCCACATTCTCATGGGTACTAGAAGTGAGCCCATGGTAGAATGTCTACATGAGTAGCCAATTCTCCATCCCATGGTGAGGGCATTCTGATATGTAATCTTAAAAGAGTTCCCAGACTTCAGGGATTGATTCATCATGTTGTTGCTGGAAGGTTAAAATCTTCGCACGTAGAGCATTTGTCTTCCCCACTGGAAAGAATTTTGCTAGAAAAGAAGTAGCACAGATCAACCATGTGGTATTCTTGTCCTTGTTGGTGTAGAACCATGGCTTTGCTTTTTCTAGGAGTGAGAAAGGGAACAAGCGGAGTAATATGGTGTCTCTTGCGACTCACTTGATGGTGAAGGTGCTACAAATCTCCAAAAAGTGTTGGAGATGAGCACTCGCATCTTCATGTGCTTTTCCACAAAACTAGTTTGCTTGCACCATGTTGATCAAAGCAGGCTTGAGCTCAAATCCATTATCTCCCACATTTACTGTCGGTTCAGTCCTGATGTTAGCAGTGGTTGGAGCAGAGAATTCACGGAGTGATCGGTCGGCCATGGCTTCAAAGTCTGGTGTTAAGCTTCTTCTCAATTGGTTGATGTCACACCCATTTAACGACCAAATGGAGTGCATACTCTTATGTGTGCCCAGAGATCAATCACACATAAGTTAACAAATTATAAAGGATGTATCATCATAAATGTTATTACATCATGATTATTAATACATAGTCTTTACACAAATGTAGCGGAAGTAAAATATAAAACTCTCGTGGTAGCTCCAATCACAGGCACATTGACTGGTTGACTGCAAGTCTAGTAATCTTTCGAAAAGTAGTAGTAGTCACTATTTGCACCATCTGTTACCCATCTGGGATTTTTATCCAAGTAAGAAAAATAAACAAGCATAAGTACATCTCGTACTCAACAAGTGTAACATGGGGTTCATGAGGCTCAAAGGCATGACATTGGTTTATCAGCATGTAGCTTTTAATTAGCATTATTTCAGTATATCAATAATATCAAAATGTCTCAATGTAAACAATAAACATATGATCCATGTGAAATGATTAACGAATAGCAAAAACATATTCATTATTGATGATCAACTATTCCATAAGGGTCCAAGGCCACTCATGACCGTGAACACGGCTGTTATAACAGTTTTACACTCTGTAGAGGTTGTAAACTTTCACTGTGAGTCGTGTCACCCATATGCCCAGGTTAATTACTCCCAAAACACTTCCAAGGTGAGCAGGCAGGGGAACACTATGAAGTCTTTCGAAGGTTCGTCTAACAAGTTAGGGTCATTAGATTTCACTCGGCAAACAGATGCAGAGCCTCCTTCCAAATGGCACAATAACACGCAGCCTATACACATGAGGACAGAGGCCGCACTATACCTGATTCATCAAGCCATTCTTACGCTAAAAAGGAATACCACTAACAAGCTAGAAGAGGTCCTTCTATATGACTAAAGCCAGAGCCATATAGCCCTCACAGTTATACTGTAAGTCCCGGATGTTCGTTTACAGATAAGTCCTTAAGGAGAGTAACGAGAGCACCAAAATAACCCCATGCTCTAGTCCCCTTTAGACAGTAATAAAAAGTTATCTTTTAATGTTTATTGCATATTCCATTAGTCCAATTACATGATCATAGTCCATGTTAAGCACTAGCAATACTACTCAATGCAATATAATATGTATCAAGGAATAAGATCAACACTAAGTCATCCTTAACAAAGAAATATATGCATAATGATATTATTTACTTATTGTGAATAGGACAACAAGGATAATCACATGCTATACTTGCCTTGCTCAAACTGATCCTGATGATCTTGCTCGTAGAAAAACTCCTGATCTCCAACAAATTGCTCACCGTCTATACTCGATCAACAATAGCAACAACATTCATCCAGAACAATCATGCATAAACAAATAAGACTATAATTAGAACAGTACACCAACAATAATAAAATAAGGTAAAAAGTTTTTAAAACGAATCTACAACTCGCTAGGATCACACAGACGCGAAGATCACGAAAAACGGAGCTAAAACGACGAAGTTATGAATTTACAAAGATTTCCTATAGAAAAATAATTACTTTAATTCAAACTCGAAAATAAAATGTCACAAACCTACTAAACAGTTTTACTAACATGTAGAGCTCTCAAATATGAACCTAACGCAATTTGAACGGGTCAAATCGGAATTAAAACACAGAAATTATGATTAAAACAAAATCAGTGGCAAAACTGTAAATAAGTGAAAACATATTTTGAATTGACTGAGATCAAACTACGCTTTCAAAAGAATAAAACGTGATTCGGGAATACGCGTTGGACTACGGGTTATATAATAGAAAAGTGCAGGGACTCTTTAGCAAAACTAATAACCGAACCGGTATCATCTAATCTCAGCCATTGGATACGAAATGGATGGATCGGATCAGATCGGATCAGCCGACGGCGGTGCTTTGGCCGGAATACTATCGCGACGGCGAGTCCCACGGCGGCACCATCGCCGGAGAACGCTATCTCGTGATTCACAGCGTTACCTCGCGAAAGAAAAGCATCGGGATGGAGTAGAGAACATGGCGAGCTCACCAAGGTAAGAGACGAAGACGGAGTCGACCCGGAGACGGTGTGGAGCTTGGGATGGCGGACGGTGGTGGCGCGGTAGAGCTCCAAGCTCGCTGTGGCATCTCGGGAGCTCCGTTGACACCGCAAAGAGGTTGGATGGAGGCGGAAAGATGTGCGGCCTCGACTTATATAGCACGGAGATGCTCCAATTAAGGAAGGAAAGATTGGGAGGGAAGGATTCGGTCGATGGAACGGGGAAGGAAATCAGCGCGGCGTGGAGAAGAAGAATGTGTCGTCCGACACGCGGGGCCGTGACGTCAGTGACACGTAGAGAGGGAAAACGCGGCAGCACGCGCGAGCTGGGCCACAGGCGCTTGCTGGGCTCAGCCCAAGCGGGGAAACACGGAAGACAGGCACGCGCGCGGGAGCAAGCGGGGCGCGGCGATGGTGGGCTAAAAATTGAGAAGAGAAAATAATTCCTTTTCTTTTTCCTTTTCAAATATTTCAAAGCATTTTCAAATGATTTTGAATCCTCTTTTGAATTTGAATCAAACCACTCAATACAAAATATTCAAATGCAACAACATGAGTGCACAAACATGTTCCTACCCTTATATTTGATTTTAAGTTAATAAAAATTATTATTATTCTAAGTTTGTATGCCCACAAAATTGCATAAAAATCATATTTACCTAATTTTTAAATATCCCAAAATTTTAGGGTGTTACAGTTGATCTCGGACGAAGTGGTTGGAGCCTTCTTAAGCTTTGCTCTTGTTCTTCTGATTAGAGCTTCGGGGTTCTCAATGTAGTTTGTCGGGAGTTCAAAACCAGTCATATATCACCCTGTATAAGATCAAAAAAATAGACAAAGGACAGGGTGAGCCTGTTAGAGTAAAGGATCAAGTGATGTAATTCGAATATCACATGTGTAAGAGTGTTCCTAGATGTGGAAGTGTGTTTATGCTCTTATGAATGTTTTCTAACTTAGTGTGAGATTCCGTTGCCTCCCCGGCAACGGCGCCAGAAATACTTGTTGACACTTCTTAGAATCACTCACGTTAGGTTGTCATCCCCAACATGACACCAAGAGTGTGGTTGTATTGTACTCATGCCACTTAACTATATAAAGACATTAAAGTATATATCCGCAAGCGCACAAATAAATACACCCGTTGCAGCATTTCACCCAAGTTTATCCTAGGTATCGTTATTTATATTTAACCAAAGGAGGACAAACAGAGGGGCACATATTAATTAAAGGCTACTCTACACATGTGATATGAATATTCGAAATCACTATCCTTTACTCTCAAATAGGAATCAATCAAATAAAAAAAGATAAAATATATGATAATCAGACCATTCAGATGATATTCCTTAGAGCAGTACTACTATGACAAGTCATTGATCAGAATATAAAGTAAAAGAATAACTCCTAAGTAATCCGTTAACTATTAGTCATAATCTACATTGATTAGTGTAATTATATCAGGCAATCATTGGCTAGGTTATCTCATATCCATAAACAAGGAACATCTCCATTACGAAGCTAAGAAACAGAGTAACAACTAAGTAATGAGACCACGTTCTACTAAGTTCTACACTCGGGATTGGACTATAAAGGACTCAACAGGAATGTCACACCCACGATCTACCACATGGCCCAGAGAATAGAGTGCATTTGTAGGTAAATAGTATATAAGTACCACACTTACACAATGTTGGCCACCCACCCATGACTCAATAAGGTGAGTGCTTTGCAAACATGTGTATAAACATAATGATAAACTATCTATGCCAAATATATAATTAAATGTCACACCCAGTTTTAAGGACAAAACCAGATATACACTATATGTGAAATAAAGTGGTCAAATCTCACATATAGCTGCAGATAAGTGTAATATCAAAAGATAAATGCTTATTAAACATAACGCAATAGTATAAGATATATCCTTAGAGAACAACACAGCGGAAAGACAACTCCGAACACCGGGTGTAACCTTCACTCCAGGATCAAACTGACTGGTTGATCACAAGCCTAACAATTCCAGAATCTAGTAGTCTGGTACCCTTCCTGAGATGTGGGAAATAGCAAGGGTGAGTCCA
Organism: Saccharum hybrid cultivar R570; assembly: GCA_038087645.1. Lineage (NCBI taxonomy): Eukaryota > Viridiplantae > Streptophyta > Magnoliopsida > Poales > Poaceae > Saccharum > Saccharum hybrid cultivar. Next base: position 3,190,415 of record JAQSUU010000810.1, read on the forward strand.
TGTCGAACTCAACAAGCATAACACGGGGTTCATGAGGCTCAAAAGGCATGACACGGGTTTAACTGCATGTAGCTTTTAGTTGGCAAAGTTTTAGCATATGAGTAGCATCAAGATGTCTTTAATCCCAGAATAAACATATGATCAGGTAATATGAAGAATGAATAGCAAAAACATAAGCATTTTATAGTTCAAAAGTGATCATCTATTCCATAAGGGTCCAAGGCCGCTCGTGACCATGAGCATGGCTGATATACCAGTTTTACACTCTGTAGATGTTGTACACTTTCACTGTGAGTCATAATCCCCGTAAGCCCGAGGTTTGCAAGGCCTCAATAGGCAGACAGGTTTCACTATGAAGTCTTTCCAAGGTTTGTCTAACAAGTTAGGACCGCTAGGTTTCTGTAACCTGCGAATGTAGAGCTCCCCTTCCGTATGGCACAATGACGCGTAACCTATACACATAAGGACAGAAGCCGCACTACACCCAACCCGAGAAACACCCCTTTTGCGCCCTTTCGGGTAACCTCTAACAAGCTAGAAAAGGTCCTCTTATATGACTAAAGCCAGAGCCATGTAGCCCTCACAGCTGTACTGTAAGTCCCGATGTTCGCTTACAGATAAGTCCTTATGGAGAGAAACTAGAGCACCAAAAGATAGCCCAAGGCTCTAGCCCTCTTTCATTATGTTACTAAAAAGTCATCTTTTAATGTTGTTGCATATTCCATTAGTCAAATTACAAGATCATAGTTTATGTTGAGCACTAGCAATAATTACCCAATGCAAAACTATAGGCGACAAGGTACAAGATCAATTTCTAAGGCATCCTTAACAAGGAGACACATGCATAGTGATTTAAGTGCTTTAAAAGTGATTAGGTAACAAGGATGATCACATGCTATACTTGCCTTAACTTGCTTTTCCCCCAAAGCAATACGCTCGAAATCCTGTAGTATTCAACTTTCAATCTTCTGCTTTCAATTCTTGGCTTCTAGTCTTCAGAGAATAGCTTCTTAATCACCACGTAAACCTCACCGATTGACTGAACCATATAGGACCACACAAGCATCCATACAATCATATACGAAGCAAACAATAGATCTATATTAGAACAGTACATCAATCATACAAAAATAAGTAAAAGAGTTTGAAACACGATTCTACGCATCGCTACGAACACAAAGTCGCGAAAAGCACGCTAATCGGAGCTACGGTTGAAAAGATACAACTACCGATAGATTTACTCATAAAACTATTAGCTTCATGTATCTTAATGGTATAAAAACATATATAAGATATTTTATTGAGATTATAATTTAAGTCAAATTTAGATTCGAATTATAAAACTAAAGTAAAACAAATCATATTTTATTTATAAAATCCAGTTGCATAATTGTTATTTAAGATATGATTCAAACCCTAAAATTCCAATATTATTGACATCATAAACACTGTTACAAATGCGTAGATCTCGTTGCTATGAGTCTAACGCAACTTGAATGGCTCAAAACGGAGTTAAAACGTAGAAGATATGAAATAAACAAGATTTCCTCTATTAAAATAATAGATTAAATCTAATCACGAATTTTAAAAGTCGAAAACCTACTTAACAGTAGTATTAACATATAGATTATGAAATTACGAACCTAACGCATGTTGAACGGATCAAATCGAAGTTAAAACGGAGAAGTTATGGCTAAAACAAAATCAGTGGCAATTCTGTAAATAGCTGAAAACGTAATTTATTCTTAACCGAAACAAAATACGCTTTCAAATGAAGAAAACAAAATATGTAAACATGTTTTGGACTGCGGGTTTATTCTCCAAGAATACAGGGACGGCGGTGGACTTACTTGTTGCCGAGGAGAGTATGGTCGGGTTAGGCAGCGCGGCGGCGACGACGACGGCGAGAGAAAGAGGAGAAAAATATAATTTACTACACGAGAGATTTCCCAAACTAGGGCTTCTTTTACGGTAGTTTTGGTGTGTTTTGCCCAAGGGGTAGGTCCATACTTATTGGGAGAAAACTCCTCGCCTTCACATCAACTAGCAATATGGTACCAATTGATGTTGCACCCTCCGTCTTTACTAATAGGCTTAATTAATTATTAAAGCCCATTAGTAAACAAATGTATGGGCCTTTGAGATTTATTAAGATTATTGCACTTGGGCTTTGAGCGTTGGGGAAAATGAGAGATTTATTATTTTTGGAATTAATTATTTTCATAGATAAAATAATTCTAGAAAAGTCCAGAATTATTATTTAAGCCGCGAAAAATACTCCGAAAGCTCTGAATATTCGGGAAAAATTCCCAGAGACATTATCGAACATGAGGAACCCAAATAAAGTATTTGGAGCTCATGATAAGATATTTTGGAGCATCTAAAAATTAGATTATGCTCATAGATAAGTGAAAATAAGCTACGGAAAAGTCGGAAAAATTCTTGAGAAGTTTATAGAGGTTGATTGACGGATGAGAAACAAGGAATTTGATTGTAGAAAAATGATATATGTATATCAGAGAAGGAAAATCGACCTAAACACATTTTGAAAGAACAACTTGAATTCATTTTGATCTTTGGTCAAAACCAAGCAATACAAAACACAAATACATCAGCATGTATGCACAACAATGTTGCTACACCTTATGATAAATTTCAATTTAGTGAAAAATATTATTTCCCTATGTTTTCATGAGCACAAAAATTCAAAATTAGCTCATTTTAGCTCTATTTCCAAAGAAGCAAATTTTAGGGTGTTACAATTCTACCCCCCTTAAGGTAAATCTCGTCCAGAGATTCTTAAGATAGTGATCCAAGATATATGAAAACTCTGACTATAGATCTTCTTCACTTGATCAAGTAGACTCATCCTCTTAGCATCACTCCATTGTTTCTACATACCATGATAATCTTACTTCGAGTAATTGACTCACTATTTCTGAGATTTTGACAGGTATTCCAATCAGCCTTGAGATAACTCCAAACTAATTCTTGGGTAACTTTCAACTGTTGGGCCATTCCTCGTTTCTTTGCTAGCAACCTTAAATGAACCATTGTGGTGGAAAACTTGCTCACTCTTCACATCAACATTCTTTACACTTCTCATAAAGGCAACCTTGTGATCACTTTGTATGATAAACTCTTGTCCCCATTGATCCAAACTGTATTGCAATAACTCTTCACAATGATTGGCTATATCCCTTTTTAATCCATACTATCAGACCTCCTACTTCATATATTCACCTTCCAACATAGTCTCCTTACTTTCTTTGCCCAAAGTAGGTTCTATCACCAATCTTCATATCCAGGTTAATTTGTTAAACACTTAAGAACAATGCTTGGTCCTTGGTGTCGTCCAAATCTTCGTAGCACACTTTCCCTTGCTAAGGGCATCAGCAAGACTTTTGCTTCTTCCAAATGATAGCACCTTCCATGTCTTAATCAACTCAAATCAAATGATAACGTCACCAACTCAACCCTAACTTAGTGTAAATACCTTCTAGACTCTTAATTCCATGTAGATATCTCTCTTATGTCCAAGAAGATGTTCCACAGTGGATATCTCCAATGATCCTCTAACAGATTCTCACAATCCCAAAGTAACTTTAAGTCACACCTCATCCTTAGGGAATTCTAACTTAACGCGTAAATTCTTATGTTCTTCTACATAATTCCACCGATAGAGATAGCCTATCCATACCAAAAGTTTCCTCTACTAGCCATGCTTGATGTAGCAATGAAGTTTCCTAAGTCTCTGTAGAACCAACTATAGATTTCCAGCATCGCCTTCCTACGTTATCCATGCCAATTTACCTTGGGTATGTTGAAGGTTGAACTCCCAATTGATGATAGCTACTGATGATAGCTCGAATTGAAGACCAATCCTGATGATTACCCGAGCTCCTTATAGACAATCCAACAATTATCAATCTTGAGTTGAGGATATCTGCGCTTGATGTTGACTTCTCAACCATGGGGTTAACTCATTCTTCTAAGTGAAAAACTAGAATGTATGAAATCTCCATCTTTCATCTTCTTCAACTTGGCTACCCCCCTTAAGAAAAGATAAACTAGGGGAACAACAAAGGATAGCTTGCATCTTCTTTTGAGTGAATTAACCATCATAAAGATCTTCTGATATCCCAAGGATACTCATGTCTATAAGCAGGAACAAGTGATCTAAAATTCCTCGCGGGTAGATAAACAGCAGTGCAGAAAAACAGTCATAACACGAGTTCTGTTAATCCAATTAAGTTGCACCTTATACCGTTGGAAAGCTTATCAAATTTTCTACAACTTTGTTATTGATCATCTCCCCAGATTCCGATTTTAAAATATGGTTTCAGAGTAAGATATAAAATCTGTCCAGAAAGTCTGGCAGCGCAGATGCGGCATCTTGCAACAGTTGTATCTAGAGTTCCAAAACTTATATGATGACACGCCTTACTTGGTTGAAAGGCTTATGGAATCCTCAGCAACTTTTGTATAGAACACTTTCCCATATTCTGTAGTTAAGGTAGTCAAACATAGTGCCCAACAGAAACTATTCCTGGTTCCAAACAGTACAGATGCATCGCCTTGTGATTTTCGTATCTCCATACCCAAAATAGCTATCAAGGTGATTCTTGCACTCAGTGAAAGATATTGAAGTCTAATGTTGTCCAGAATTTTCTCATGATTTATGATTGTCGAAAATCAGAGATATAAAGCGAAGAGTGCAGGCTGCTTTAAAAAGACAGGATGGAGAGAATAGAAGAAAACCATATCCCAACTATTTATTTCACTAATCCTTATATCTTAGGCCTATAAACTGAATGAAATTGTGGGAACACCCAACAAGTTCATTGCAATCATTACAAAGATCCAAAACAAGCATAGGCATAAAGACAATCCAACAAGGCAATATAGGAGCACAACTCAACATTGACTCAACTTGCGATGCTATCGTTTTCTTCATATAAAGGGAAAAGATCCTAATGCTTCTCTTCCGATGTGGAAAGAAGATGCTAAGATGAGGTTCTAAAATCATACCAAATCAAGGAGTGAAACTGAGAACAAAGATTTTTAAAATAAGCAACAAGGCGGGGATAATATCAAGGCAAGGATACAGTATGGAAGAAAATACCAAGGTTTATAGAACAAGGATTTTAGTGGCAACTCTTAGACCTTATAACGACCAGTTTCTACTAGGCTTGCGTCCTATAGTTAGCATTGCTCCGATACCACTCTGTCACACCTGGTTTTAAGGACAAAACCAGATATACACTATATGTGAAATAAAGAGGTCAAATCTCACATATAGCTGCAGATAAGTGTAATATCAAAAGATAAATGCTTATTAAACATAACGTAATAGTATAAGATATAACCTTAGAGAACAACACAGTGGAAAGAGAACTCTGAACACCGGGTGTAACCTTCACTCCAGGATCAAACTGACTGGTTGATAACAAGCCTAACAATTCCAGAATCTAGCAGTCTGGTACCCTTCCTGAGATGTGGGAAATAGGAAGGGTGAGTCCATGTCGAACTCAACAAGCATAACACGGGGTTCATGAGGCTCAAAAGGCATGACACGGGTTTAACTGCATGTAGCTTTTAGTTGGCAAAGTTTTAGCATATGAGTAGCATCAAGATGTCTTTAATCCCAGAATAAACATATGATCAGGTAATATGAAGAATGAATAGCAAAAACATAAGCATTTTATAGTTCAAAAGTGATCATCTATTCCATAAGGGTCCAAGGCCGCTCGTGACCATGAGCACGGCTGATATACCAGTTTTACACTCTGTAGATGTTGTACACTTTCACTGTGAGTCATAATCCCCGTAAGCCCGAGGTTTGCAAGGCCTCAATAGGCAGACAGGTTTCACTATGAAGTCTTTCCAAGGTTTGTCTAACAAGTTAGGACCGCTAGGTTTCTGTAACCTGCGAATGTAGAGCTCCCCTTCCGTATGGCACAATGACGCGTAACCTATACACATAAGGACAGAAGCCGCACTACACCCAACCCGAGAAACACCCCTTTTGCGCCCTTTCGGGTAACCTCTAACAAGCTAGAAAAGGTCCTCTTATATGACTAAAGCCAGAGCCATGTAGCCCTCACAGCTGTACTGTAAGTCCCGATGTTCGCTTACAGATAAGTCCTTATGGAGAGAAACTAGAGCACCAAAAGATAGCCCAAGGCTCTAGCCCTCTTTCATTATGTTACTAAAAAGTCATCTTTTAATGTTGTTGCATATTCCATTAGTCAAATTACAAGATCATAGTTTATGTTGAGCACTAGCAATAATTACCCAATGCAAAACTATAGGCGACAAGGTACAAGATCAATTTCTAAGGCATCCTTAACAAGGAGACACATGCATAGTGATTTAAGTGCTTTAAAAGTGATTAGGTAACAAGGATGATCACATGCTATACTTGCCTTAACTTGCTTTCCCCCCAAAGCAATACGCTCGAAATCCTGTAGTATTCAACTTTCAATCTTCTGCTTTCAATTCTTGGCTTCTAGTCTTCAGAGAATAGCTTCTTAATCACCACGTAAACCTCACCGATTGACTGAACCATATAGGACCACACAAGCATCCATACAATCATATACGAAGCAAACAATAGATCTATATTAGAACAGTACATCAATCATACAAAAATAAGTAAAAGAGTTTGAAACACGATTCTACGCATCGCTACGAACACAAAGTCGCGAAAAGCACGCTAATCGGAGCTACGGTTGAAAAGATACAACTACCGATAGATTTACTCATAAAACTATTAGCTTCATGTATCTTAATGGTATAAAAACATATATAAGATATTTTATTGAGATTATAATTTAAGTCAAATTTAGATTCGAATTATAAAACTAAAGTAAAACAAATCATATTTTATTTATAAAATCCAGTTGCATAATTGTTATTTAAGATATGATTCAAACCCTAAAATTCCAATATTATTGACATTATAAACACTGTTACAAATGCGTAGATCTCGTTGCTATGAGTCTAACGCAACTTGAATGGCTCAAAACGGAGTTAAAACGTAGAAGATATGAAATAAACAAGATTTCCTCTATTAAAATAATAGATTAAATCTAATCACGAATTTTAAAAGTCGAAAACCTACTTAACAGTAGTATTAACATATAGATTATGAAATTACGAACCTAACGCATGTTGAACGGATCAAATCGAAGTTAAAACGGAGAAGTTATGGCTAAAACAAAATCAGTGGCAATTCTGTAAATAGCTGAAAACGTAATTTATTCTTAACCGAAACAAAATACGCTTTCAAATGAAGAAAACAAAATATGTAAACATGTTTTGGACTGCGGGTTTATTCTCCAAGAATACAGGGACGGCGGTGGACTTACTTGTTGCCGAGGAGAGTATGGTCGGGTTAGGCAGCGCGGCGGCGACGACGACGGCGAGAGAAAGAGGAGAAAAATATAATTTACTACACGAGAGATTTCCCAAACTAGGGCTTCTTTTACGGTAGTTTTGGTGTGTTTTGCCCAAGGGGTAGGTCCATACTTATTGGGAGAAAACTCCTCGCCTTCACATCAACTAGCAATATGGTACCAATTGATGTTGCACCCTCCGTCTTTACTAATAGGCTTAATTAATTATTAAAGCCCATTAGTAAACAAATGTATGGGCCTTCGAGATTTATTAAGATTATTGCACTTGGGCTTTGAGCGTTGGGGAAAATGAGAGATTTATTATTTTTGGAATTAATTATTTTCATAGATAAAATAATTCTAGAAAAGTCCAGAATTATTATTTAAGCCGCGAAAAATACTCCGAAAGCTCTGAATATTCGGGAAAAATTCCCAGAGACATTATCGAACATGAGGAACCCAAATAAAGTATTTGGAGCTCATGATAAGATATTTTGGAGCATCTAAAAATTAGATTATGCTCATAGATAAGTGAAAATAAGCTACGGAAAAGTCGGAAAAATTCTTGAGAAGTTTATAGAGGTTGATTGACGGATGAGAAACAAGGAATTTGATTGTAGAAAAATGATATATGTATATCAGAGAAGGAAAATCGACCTAAACACATTTTGAAAGAACAACTTGAATTCATTTTGATCTTTGGTCAAAACCAAGCAATACAAAACACAAATACATCAGCATGTATGCACAACAATGTTGCTACACCTTATGATAAATTTCAATTTAGTGAAAAATATTATTTCCCTATGTTTTCATGAGCACAAAAATTCAAAATTAGCTCATTTTAGCTCTATTTCCAAAGAAGCAAATTTTAGGGTGTTACAATTCTACCCCCCTTAAGGTAAATCTCGTCCAGAGATTCTTAAGATAGTGATCCAAGATATATGAAAACTTTGACTATAGATCTTCTTCACTTGATCAAGTAGACTCATCCTCTTAGCATCACTCCATTGTTTCTACATACCATGATAATCTTACTTCGAGTAATTGACTCACTATTTCTAAGATTTTGACAGGTATTCCAATTAGCCTTGAGATAACTCCAAACTAATTCTTGGGTAACTTTCAACTGTTGGGCCATTCCTCGTTTCTTTGCTAGCAACCTTAAATGAACCATTGTGGTGGAAAACTTGCTCACTCTTCACATCAACATTCTTTACACTTCTCATAAAGGCAACCTTGTGATCACTTTGTATGATAAACTCTTGTCCCCATTGATCCAAACTGTATTGCAATAACTCTTCACAATGATTGGCTATATCCCTTTTTAATCCATACTATCAGACCTCCTACTTCATATATTCACCTTCCAACATAGTCTCCTTACTTTCTTTGCCCAAAGTAGGTTCTATCACCAATCTTCATATCCAGGTTAATTTGTTAAACACTTAAGAACAATGCTTGGTCCTTGGTGTCGTCCAAATCTTCGTAGCACACTTTCCCTTGCTAAGGGCATCAGCAAGACTTTTGCTTCTTCCAAATGATAGCACCTTCCATGTCTTAATCAACTCAAATCAAATGATAACGTCACCAACTCAACCCTAACTTAGTGTAAATACCTTCTAGACTCTTAATTCCATGTAGATATCTCTCTTATGTCCAAGAAGATGTTCCACAGTGGATATCTCCAATGATCCTCTAACAGATTCTCACAATCCCAAAGTAACTTTAAGTCACACCTCATCCTTAGGGAATTCTAACTTAACGCGTAAATTCTTATGTTCTTCTACATAATTCCACCGATAGAGATAGCCTATCCATACCAAAAGTTTCCTCTACTAGCCATGCTTGATGTAGCAATGAAGTTTCCTAAGTCTCTGTAGAACCAACTATAGATTTCCAGCATCGCCTTCCTACGTTATCCATGCCAATTTACCTTGGGTATGTTGAAGGTTGAACTCCCAATTGATGATAGCTACTGATGATAGCTCGAATTGAAGACCAATCCTGATGATTACCCGAGCTCCTTATAGACAATCCAACAATTATCAATCTTGAGTTGAGGATATCTGCGCTTGATGTTGACTTCTCAACCATGGGGTTAACTCATTCTTCCAAGTGAAAAACTAGAATGTATGAAATCTCCATCTTTCATCTTCTTCAACTTGGCTACCCCCCTTAAGAAAAGATAAACTAGGGGAACAACAAAGGATAGCTTGCATCTTCTTTTGAGTGAATTAACCATCATAAAGATCTTCTGATATCCCAAGGATACTCATGTCTATAAGCAGGAACAAGTGATCTAAAATTCCTCGCGGGTAGATAAACAGCAGTGCAGAAAAACAGTCATAACACGAGTTCTGTTAATCCAATTAAGTTGCACCTTATACCGTTGGAAAGCTTATCAAATTTTCTACAACTTTGTTATTGATCATCTCCCCAGATTCCGATTTTAAAATATGGTTTCAGAGTAAGATATAAAATCTGTCCAGAAAGTCTGGCAGCGCAGATGCGGCATCTTGCAACAGTTGTATCTAGAGTTCCAAAACTTATATGATGACACGCCTTACTTGGTTGAAAGGCTTATGGAATCCTCAGCAACTTTTGTATAGAACACTTTCCCATATTCTGTAGTTAAGGTAGTCAAACATAGTGCCCAACAGAAACTATTCCTGGTTCCAAACAGTACAGATGCATCGCCTTGTGATTTTCGTATCTCCATACCCAAAATAGCTATCAAGGTGATTCTTGCACTCAGTGAAAGATATTGAAGTCTAATGTTGTCCAGAATTTTCTCATGATTTATGATTGTCGAAAATCAGAGATATAAAGCGAAGAGTGCAGGCTGCTTTAAAAAGACAGGATGGAGAGAATAGAAGAAAACCATATCCCAACTATTTATTTCACTAATCCTTATATCTTAGGCCTATAAACTGAATGAAATTGTGGGAACACCCAACAAGTTCATTGCAATCATTACAAAGATCCAAAACAAGCATAGGCATAAAGACAATCCAACAAGGCAATATAGGAGCACAACTCAACATTGACTCAACTTGCGATGCTATCGTTTTCTTCATATAAAGGGAAAAGATCCTAATGCTTCTCTTCCGATGTGGAAAGAAGATGCTAAGATGAGGTTCTAAAATCATACCAAATCAAGGAGTGAAACTGAGAACAAAGATTTTTAAAATAAGCAACAAGGCGGGGATAATATCAAGGCAAGGATACAGTATGGAAGAAAATACCAAGGTTTATAGAACAAGGATTTTAGTGGCAACTCTTAGACCTTATAACGACCAGTTTCTACTAGGCTTGCGTCCTATAGTTAGCATTGCTCCGATACCACTCTGTCACACCTGGTTTTAAGGACAAAACCAGATATACACTATATGTGAAATAAAGAGGTCAAATCTCACATATAGCTGCAGATAAGTGTAATATCAAAAGATAAATGCTTATTAAACATAACGTAATAGTATAAGATATAACCTTAGAGAACAACACAGTGGAAAGAGAACTCTGAACACCGGGTGTAACCTTCACTCCAGGATCAAACTGACTGGTTGATAACAAGCCTAACAATTCCAGAATCTAGCAGTCTGGTACCCTTCCTGAGATGTGGGAAATAGGAAGGGTGAGTCCATGTCGAACTCAACAAGCATAACACGGGGTTCATGAGGCTCAAAAGGCATGACACGGGTTTAACTGCATGTAGCTTTTAGTTGGCAAAGTTTTAGCATATGAGTAGCATCAAGATGTCTTTAATCCCAGAATAAACATATGATCAGGTAATATGAAGAATGAATAGCAAAAACATAAGCATTTTATAGTTCAAAAGTGATCATCTATTCCATAAGGGTCCAAGGCCGCTCGTGACCATGAGCACGGCTGATATACCAGTTTTACACTCTGTAGATGTTGTACACTTTCACTGTGAGTCATAATCCCCGTAAGCCCGAGGTTTGCAAGGCCTCAATAGGCAGACAGGTTTCACTATGAAGTCTTTCCAAGGTTTGTCTAACAAGTTAGGACCGCTAGGTTTCTGTAACCTGCGAATGTAGAGCTCCCCTTCTGTATGGCACAATGACGCGTAACCTATACACATAAGGACAGAAGCCGCACTACACCCAACCCGAGAAACACCCCTTTTGCGCCCTTTCGGGTAACCTCTAACAAGCTAGAAAAGGTCCTCTTATATGACTAAAGCCAGAGCCATGTAGCCCTCACAGCTGTACTGTAAGTCCCGATGTTCGCTTACAGATAAGTCCTTATGGAGAGAAACTAGAGCACCAAAAGATAGCCCAAGGCTCTAGCCCTCTTTCATTATGTTACTAAAAAGTCATCTTTTAATGTTGTTGCATATTCCATTAGTCAAATTACAAGATCATAGTTTATGTTGAGCACTAGCAATAATTACCCAATGCAAAACTATAGGCGACAAGGTACAAGATCAATTTCTAAGGCATCCTTAACAAGGAGACACATGCATAGTGATTTAAGTGCTTTAAAAGTGATTAGGTAACAAGGATGATCACATGCTATACTTGCCTTAACTTGCTTTTCCCCCAAAGCAATACGCTCGAAATCCTGTAGTATTCAACTTTCAATCTTCTGCTTTCAATTCTTGGCTTCTAGTCTTCAGAGAATAGCTTCTTAATCACCACGTAAACCTCACCGATTGACTGAACCATATAGGACCACACAAGCATCCATACAATCATATACGAAGCAAACAATAGATCTATATTAGAACAGTACATCAATCATACAAAAATAAGTAAAAGAGTTTGAAACACGATTCTACGCATCGCTACGAACACAAAGTCGCGAAAAGCACGCTAATCGGAGCTACGGTTGAAAAGATACAACTACCGATAGATTTACTCATAAAACTATTAGCTTCATGTATCTTAATGGTATAAAAACATATATAAGATATTTTATTGAGATTATAATTTAAGTCAAATTTAGATTCGAATTATAAAACTAAAGTAAAACAAATCATATTTTATTTATAAAATCCAGTTGCATAATTGTTATTTAAGATATGATTCAAACCCTAAAATTCCAATATTATTGACATCATAAACACTGTTACAAATGCGTAGATCTCGTTGCTATGAGTCTAACGCAACTTGAATGGCTCAAAACGGAGTTAAAACGTAGAAGATATGAAATAAACAAGATTTCCTCTATTAAAATAATAGATTAAATCTAATCATGAATTTTAAAAGTCGAAAACCTACTTAACAGTAGTATTAACATATAGATTATGAAATTACGAACCTAACGCATGTTGAACGGATCAAATCGAAGTTAAAACGGAGAAGTTATGACTAAAACAAAATCAGTGGCAATTCTGTAAATAGCTGAAAACGTAATTTATTCTTAACCGAAACAAAATACGCTTTCAAATGAAGAAAACAAAATATGTAAACATGTTTTGGACTGCGGGTTTATTCTCCAAGAATACAGGGACGGCGGTGGACTTACTTGTTGCCGAGGAGAGTATGGTCGGGTTAGGCAGCGCGGCGGCGACGACGACGGCGAGAGAAAGAGGAGAAAAATATAATTTACTACACGAGAGATTTCCCAAACTAGGGCTTCTTTTACGGTAGTTTTGGTGTGTTTTGCCCAAGGGGTAGGTCCATACTTATTGGGAGAAAACTCCTCGCCTTCACATCAACTAGCAATATGGTACCAATTGATGTTGCACCCTCCGTCTTTACTAATAGGCTTAATTAATTATTAAAGCCCATTAGTAAACAAATGTATGGGCCTTTGAGATTTATTAAGATTATTGCACTTGGGCTTTGAGCGTTGGGGAAAATGAGAGATTTATTATTTTTGGAATTAATTATTTTCATAGATAAAATAATTCTAGAAAAGTCCAGAATTATTATTTAAGCCGCGAAAAATACTCCGAAAGCTCTGAATATTCGGGAAAAATTCCCAGAGACATTATCGAACATGAGGAACCCAAATAAAGTATTTGGAGCTCATGATAAGATATTTTGGAGCATCTAAAAATTAGATTATGCTCATAGATAAGTGAAAATAAGCTACGGAAAAGTCGGAAAAATTCTTGAGAAGTTTATAGAGGTTGATTGACGGATGAGAAACAAGGAATTTGATTGTAGAAAAATGATATATGTATATCAGAGAAGGAAAATTGACCTAAACACATTTTGAAAGAACAACTTGAATTCATTTTGATCTTTGGTCAAAACCAAGCAATACAAAACACAAATGCATCAGCATGTATGCACAACAATGTTGCTACACCTTATGATAAATTTTAATTTAGTGAAAAATATTATTTCCCTATGTTTTCATGAGCACAAAAATTCAAAATTAGCTCATTTTAGCTCTATTTCCAAAGAAGCAAATTTTAGGGTGTCACATTAAAGCAGACTAATCTCATAATAATCAAGGATATAATATAGATTAAGAACAAGATCATATCTAATGTACCAAGAATAATGATCAAGAACAATGAACTAGAACTAGACAATATTGAACTAGAACAATTACGAACTAGAACATAAACAATTAGAACATGAAGAACTAGAACATGAACTAGATCAAGAATTAGAAGAACTGATGAACTAGATGAATATCTGAAGAACAATGTTGATACAAGAGAGAAGAACTAGATTTACCAAGCTCCTCTTGACTAGATCTGGAGCCCAAGGCTGCTTGACTCCTCTACTTCTAATTCTAATCTAGCTATGCCTAGATGTGATGGAGCTTTAAGGAGATGAGAGTTGCTGGTTGGTCTTCTGCTTTCTGGTTGATGATTGATTGAATGAATTTCTCTTTGGAGGGGGGTCTAGGGCCTCGTTTATATAGCCTAGAGCATGGAACCGTGGCCCTTGGATCAAACCGACCTTCACGTAGGGTTAGGATGCATCCTTGAAGGTGGTTGAAGTAGCTTGCAAAGGAAGGAGCCGAGGGGCGACGTCCAGGGGCCGGTCAGCCTAGGGTTGAGGTCGGTCGCCCCACCTAGCGACGCCTCGTGGTGGCCCTCCTCGTGGAGTCCTCTGGTGTCCTTTAGAAGCCTCTTGCGTATTCGTGACGTGGAGATTAGGTCGATTGACGTGGGTTCCTTCTCGTGGAAGATATCAATTCCTGAATTATTTTGATAACCCCCTGCAAAATATAGATTCACCAAAACTCGTGGAATTTCGTTAGTTGACACCCTAAACCTATGTTGGTGATCATTTATTAGCCCTTTATATATTTATTTTAACCCTTTATTATGGTAGATAACCATCGTCAACATTAGCCTCATTCACAACAAAGCAAATAGGTGTTGAGTTTCTATCAGACCTCTCATGCTATTGCTTAGGTTCTTGCTTGAGTCCACACAAAGACTTCAACAATTTACACATCGTGCCTTCTTAACACTAGCTAGTCCTACTCAGGATTCAAACCTGTAACCTACTATCTAGCAACAAAAAATATCTTACTACTGCACCACACACTCACTTGTGAGTATATATGGGATTTTATATTTTTGCACAAATATTTCATAATCTTGTATTGAATATTTTGGCTACTAAATGAGCTCAAATAAAAAAGTTTCAATTATGAGGTTTTAAATCTTATCAAGCACTACAACTTTGGTATAGGATGTGTCTCCATCCAAGACTATTTAAAAAATGCAGAAATTTAAATCTCAAAATGTGTGAATTTAAAACAATTATTGAGATACTAAAAAAAGTTAAAATTAAAACTTACCAACAACAAACATGTAGATCAGGTCATCCACTACAACTTTAGTATTAACTATGTGAACATTCATGGTCAAGTTTGGTATTGAGAACTATAACTTTGGTATAGACCATGTCAACATCAGAGGTCATTTGAAAATTTTAAATTTTGAATTTCAAATTATGTGAAGTCAAAACAAATATTTTGGGATTCTAAATAGTTTCAAATCAACAAATTCTTAACTACAAAGTTGTAGATCGCATCGAGAGCTATAATTTTTATATAAAGTTCATCTTCATCCGGGTTCATATGGAAAATTATGAATTATTTTTTGGATGAAACTATTTTTAGAGACATACATCTTAAGACACTCGCCTCTATTAATCTATTTTTAGAGATAGATGCTTAGGACGCCTGTCTATGTTATTAGGTTTTCAGAGACAGGCATCACAATGTCCTAAGACACCCACCTCTATAAATAATTTTCAGAGGCGGGCATTTGGTTGAAGGCTGCTTGGCCATTTACCGAGGCAATCTCTTCATGTGCCCACCTCTATTAATCAAAGAGGTTGTCTTCTAAATTTATTTTTGTGGTAGTATGACCATTTGCTACAAATCCATCTAGTTGGTCCATATAGATATCCTCCTCTAGCTCCCTATATAAGGAAATTTGTCTTATCATCCATCTTATGATGAACGAGATGACTGAGTGGTTGCCAAAGAAAGTAGCACTCAAATTGTGGTTAGTTGATCAACAAGTGAATATGGATCAAAGAAGTCTTCACATTATTTTTGGTATAACCTTTGGCCATAAGAATTGCCTTATACTTTACAATTGAACCATTAGCCTATGCTTTTGAACATCCATTTACATTCTATGGGTTATACTCATAAGGATGTCCAATGACTTCCAAGGTTCCATTAGACATAATTGAAGCCATCTCAACCGTATCGCTTCCTTCCGTAAGTTAGCGTCAAGAAATGAATATGGTTCTTGGAGTGTCATCCATGAGGTATACAATGTAGTAATAATCAAAAAGACTTTGAAGTCCTTTGTCTCTTACTCTTTCGAGTAACTATAGTGGCATCCTTCTCAAAATTTTCCACATGGACTTCCTCAATGTGTTCTATCGGAACATGTTGTTTATGGAGTAATATAGGTTCATGACTAGATGAGCTAGATGTATTTTTCATAGGAAATTCATGATAAAAAATTGAGCATCTTTGGACTCTATGATTCTACCAACATGCATGTTAGGTACTCCAAAGCTTATTATTAAGAACCTATATCTCATGTTGTGAAAAACATAATCAAGAAAAATACAATCAACATTTTTTATTCTTTATAGGAACTGTTGGAGTATAACCCCAAGTGCACAAGTAGGAGAGAGATAACCTCTTCTTTTCCCATTCCTCGAATGGTATTATTTCTTTATTCTTTGTAGGAACTGTTGGAGTATAAGTAAATTATGCACCTTTCCCTATAAGCTTAAGCTTTGGTTGAAAACGTTGGTGCATCCAACTCAATATGGTATCAAAGCCAGAGGTCTAGAGTTTGAATCCTAGCTAACACAATTAAATAAAATAATTGTTGCTCACACTTATTCCACGTTGTTGGTATTTTTAAATACACACAGATAAATCTACAAGCGCACGGATATCGTTGTAGCTTTCACCCCGAGAATATTCTAGAGTATTGTATTTATCCATAGGGAAACAATGGTTAAAGAAGTTGATAGTTCACCATCAAGTATCTACTAACTAGTATACTAACTAAACTAAAGTGGGGGAAACAATGTTCGAGAATTCTTCTTTGGATTAGAATAAACTGATCTGACTTTCAAACTTACCCATATTACCTTCAACCATGGGACTTCTTAGCCTTCACTTGGGTCATGAGCAATTGAAAGACAGAACGATTAAGTCAAGCACTATGCCTCAAGTTTGTTGTTCCACTATTGTTCTGGAGTTTTTATAAGTTTTCAAAATAAAACTCAGAGATTCCATTGTATGACACTCTCAAGTCTCTCAATATATGTGGTATTTATGGATCCTCACCAAGACAATAAAGATGTTGTGCCTTTTTCTCTTCCTACCACTAGGGCTTATGTGGAGTTCAAAGGTAGGGAGAAAGCTAGAGCATACTTGTAATGCATATATTGTAAAGTCAAACAATGGATCCAAAAAGAGTTGAGTCATACAATCAAATCAAGATGTGCATGTGTCTGGATGTATATTGTGGATATATATGGTGGCTAACCTAATTCTACTATGCTCCTTGAAAACATATCTCTCTTTTGAAACTTAGAAACATTTGCTAGAGAGTATGGGCTATCTTATTCATCTTTTTTTTTCAGGCGGGCATCTAAGTACCCATTGTTTTCAATATCTCGGACACTTGTCTATTTTTTTCTTAACTCTTTTTTTATGAATAACTTTTGCATAGCCCTATGCCTCTTTTCTGCAACAGAACTTTTGAGAGATAGCAACAAAAACTTGAGCATTTATTTGGTGGATGGAAAACCTAACAAACATGTTTTAGTGTTCGCTCCCAGTGTAGGAGTAGAGCATTTTTGGATGGATCTAGATGGAAGACATGTTTTTGTGTACTCTCAGTGTAGGAGTAGCAGGTATATGTGGTGTGTATGTGATCTTGATTTTAAGAGCATGACAAATCTCTCATAAGGGTCAACAAACTTGATAAAACTCAATGTAAAAACAAGCAGAATATTTGTGGAAGTTTTTCTAGCCTAAATAACATGTATGGCTCTGGTGGAAATTCAAGCTTTGTCATACATAAACTTATCATGTATGTCACACCCATTTTCAAGAAACAAATGGAATGCATAATTTTATGTGCGCCCAGAGATCAATCACACATAAGATGACAAATATAAATAGTATCATCACAGATGTTTATTACATAATGAATAATATCACAGAGTCTTCCAAGAGCAATCATACAAGAGCAATCACACTGCTCACCTTCTATTCTCGATTAACACACCAACATCAATCATCCAAGAGCAATCATACAAAGCAAACAAAGCTACAATTAGAACAGTACACCAACAGTAGCAAAATCAGTTGAAAAGTTTGTAAAACGAATCTACATCTCACTAGGATCACACAGACGTGAATTGCACGCAAATCGGAGCTAAAACGTAAAAAATATGATTTAAACAAGCTTTTCTTTATTAAAGTAATAGATTAAATCTAATCTCAAAATTTAAGAGTGGAGAACCTACTAAACAGTAGAACTATCATGTAGATTATGAGATTACGAACCTAACGCAATTTGAACGGGTCAAATCGGAGTTAAAACGGAGAAGTTATGGCTAAAACAAGTTGAATGGCAAAACTGTAAATACTTGAAAATGTATTTCGACATAACCGAACCAAAGTACGCTTTCAAAAAGAGAAAACAAGAATCTATAAACGCGCTTTGGACTGCGGGTTGAGTCAGCAATAATTATAAGGGCTTATTTGCAAAACTGTCATCAAAAGGGTATGGGGCGTTTTAAACCGTTGGATCTCGATTCGACGGCCACGATTAGATTGGAGAGGGGAGAGAGGGGACCTCCGGCCACGAACAGAAGCCAGCGGCGGCGAAACGGCCGGAGGCAAGCAATTGCTCACTAGTGTTGAGCAATCCGGCACTACGGTGCATGATTTGATGAACAATTTGCACTAGGAGATAGAAGAGATGAATGCAAGCTTACCTGAGGTGAAAACGGAGGCGAGGATGGGCGGTGGACGACGCTCGACCTCCAATGGCGGATGACGGAGCACTGTGAGCACCGGTGACAAGATTTCAGCGATAAAAACCGAGAAAGAAGAAGAAGCGTAGCTTGGCGAGGTCGTAGGGGCGTCGCAAACTTGACTGCAGCTTACGATGATGACCAAGAGGTCGAACTTGATGGCTCCGATCTTGACAGTGGCGGCTAGGGTTTTGCGACGGCTTGAGCTCGATGGCGAGGGTGATGGCTCACGATTAGGGTTGAGATGGAGGCGGTGGAGCACCCGGCTCCTATTTAAGAGGAGCTCAAACGTGCGGAGCAAGCCAAAGAGGAGTCGAGACAGGGACGGACTCCATCATCGAGTCCTACTCGGTTACGAGCAAGAGGAAGGAGATGGCACCGACAAGCGAGCCCCAGACATCAGCCAGAGAGGGGAAAGGGCAAGGCGGCCTGTGGCTTCGGCCGATTGGGCCTCGGCGAGCTGGGCTCGGCCCATTCGCGCGCCTGCGAATCAATGGAGGCAGCTGGGCTGCGGGATTGCGGCCCAGACGCCGAGCAGCCTAAAGCTGAGAAGAGGGCATTCCTTCTTTTCCTTTTCTATTTCAAATTTTCCAAATACATTTTCAAATAGTTTTTGTAATCCTTTTCTCTTATAACAAAAACCAATCATCACAAATAAAAATATGCAGCGGCATGAATGCACAAGCATGTATCCAACCTTATAGTTGATTTTATTTATTGAAAATTATTATTCCTCTAGGTTAAAATGCTCACAAAATTGCGTAAATAAATCAAATTCTCCTATTGTAAAATAATGCAAATTTTAGGGTGTTACAATTCTACCCCCCTTAAAATGAATCTCGTCCCGAGATTCGGACGACGCTTACTCAAACAACTGTGGATACGCTTTTCTTAAATCTTCCTCTCTTTCCCATGTAGCCTCTGCTTCCGAATACCGACTCCACTGAACTTTACACATCTTTATAACTCGGCTCCTAGTAACTCTTTCTGCTGTCTCCAATATCTTTACTGGGTACTCTTCATAGGTGAGATTTTCCTTAACAGTGAGTTCCTCTAGCGGTATCTATTCTTCCGGCACACGCAAACATTTCTTTAACTGAGACACATAGAACACATCATGCACACCTGCTAAGCTCTCAGGCAATTCCAATTGATATGCTACTTCACCACGTCTTTCCAAAATCTTAAAAGGACCGACATACCTCGGTGCTAACTTTCCTTTCTGGTTAAACCTTTTCACACCTCTCATAGGCGACACTCTTAGGTAGACATAATCTCCTACTTCAAAAGTCAATTCTCTCCATCGAGTATCGGTATAACTTTTCTGTCGTGACTGAGCTGCTTTCAAATTGTTTCTAATCATTCTTATTTGTTTCTCAGCATTCTTAAGCACATCGGGACCGAACACTTGACTTTCTCCTGTCTGATTCCAGAACAATGGAGTTCTACACTTTCTACCATACAAAGCTTCAAAAGGTGCCATCTGTAGACTTTTCTGATAACTATTATTATAGGAAAACTTGCATATGGCAAACTCTTATCCCAACTAGTAACATACTGCAAAGCACAAGCTCTCAACATATCCTCCAATATCTGATTAATCCTTTCAGTCTGCCCATCCATCTGTGGATGATATGCTGTGCTAAAATTCAGTTTAGTCCCTAATGACTCTTGAACTTTCTGCCAGTAATATGATGTGAATTGAGTGCCTCGATCTGACACTATCTTCTTTGGAACACCGTACAAACTTACTATCCTTTCCAAATACAGTTCAGCCAACTTTGCACTAGAATATGTTGTTCTGACTGGTATAAAGTGAGCAACTTTGGTCAAACGATCCACTATGACCCATATTGAATCAAAACCTCTCTGAGTGCGGGGTAACCCTACTATGAAATCCATACCAACTTCTTCCCACTTCCACTCAGGTATCTGCATCGGTTGCAATAATCCTGTAGGCCTCTGATGTTCAGCTTTAACTCTCTGACACGTATCGCATAGTGCAACATACTCTGCAACATCTCTTTTCAAACCATACCACCAATACTTCTCTTTTAAATCCATATACATCTTGGTACTTCTAGGATGAATAGAGTAAGCAGACTCATGAGCCTCACATAGAATTACTTCTCTTATAGCCTTGTTCTCAGGCACACATAATCGTTTTCCAAACCATAGAGTTCCTTTATCATCCAAATGGAATCTAGGTGCCTTACCTTTCGGTATATTCCCAACTATCTCCTTTATTCTGTCCTCTATCAACTGACCCTTACGTATTTCCTGCTCCAATACAGGCTCTATCACCAATTCCACTGCATTGATGGCAATACCCAAGTTCAAATGTTCAATCTCAGCACACAACTCATTTGACATAGGCACTACTTGTACCTCATTAGCATAGCTCTTCCTACTAAGAGCATCAGCAACAACATTGGCCTTGCCCGGATGATAATGTACCTCCAAATCATAATCCTTAATCAACTCTAACCATCGACGTTGTCTCAAGTTTAGATCCGACTGGTTGAAAATATACTTCAAACTCTTATGATCCGTATAAATATCACTCTTATGTCCAATCAGATAATGCCTCCATATTTTCAAAGCATGTACCACTGCTGCTAACTCCAAGTCATGAGTAGGGTAATTTAACTCATGCTTCCTCAACTATCGCGATGCATAGGCCACCACTTTGCCTTCTTGCATAAGCACACAACCAAGACCCAAACGAGATGCATCACAGTAGATAGAGAAATTCTTACTCAAATCTGGCAAAACTAACACTGGGGCTGTTGTTAATCTTTTCTTTAATTCCTCAAAGTTAACCTGACACTTATCAGACCACACAAACTTAGCATTCTTCTCTAACAATGCTGTCATTGGCTTAGCAAGCTTGGAAAACCCTTCAATAAATCTTCTATAATATCCAGCCAATCCCAAGAAACTACGAATTTCTCCCACATCGGTTGGTGGCTTTCAATTCAACACATCCTTTACCTTGCTAGGATCCACTGATATTCCACCATTAGAGACCACATGACCCAAAAAGGCAACTTCCTTCAACCAGAACTCACACTTACTACGTTTAGCATAGAGCTTATGCTCTCTGAGCTTCTGCAGGACCATCCTTAAATATTGGGCATGTTCTTCCTTAGTCTTGGAATATACCAATATGTCATCAATAAACACTACTACAAACTTATCTAGATACTCCATAAATACCTTATTCATCAGGTACATAAAGTACGCAGGAGCATTAGTCAAGCCAAAAGACATTACTGTATACTCATACAAACCATACCGTATTGTAAATGCTATCTTTGGTATATCAGTAGCACGAATCTTCAACTGATGATAACCAGAACGAAGATCAATCTTAGAGAACACACAAGCACCTCTCAACTGATCAAACAAGTCATCAATCCTAGGCAGTGGATACTTATTCTTAATAGTTACCTCATTAAGTGACCGATAATCAATACACATTCTTTGAGAACCATCCTTCTTGTCAACAAAGATCACGGGAGCTCCCCACGGTGAAGAGCTAGGACGAATAAAACCTTTCTCTTGCAACTCTTTTATTTGTTTCTTAAGTTCCTCTAATTCATTAACCCCCATTCTATACGGTCGCTTAACTATAGGTGCAGTTCCAGGCAATAATTCAATAATAAACTCAATGTCGCGGTCAGGTGGCATACCTGACAAGTCGTCGGGAAACACATCTGAAAACTCATCCACAACTGGATCCTCCTGATTAACATTATCATCAAGTCGATTCACTGTGGCTGTCTGCGGCTTCTGCACTACGATCTCCACACTAATTCGATCTCCCTTCGGGGTTGTCAAGGCTACTGCCCTTTCCTTACACTGAATCACTGCCTGATTTTGTTTCATCCAATCTAGTCCCAGAATAAGATCAATCCCAGCTGTTCTCAACACTATAGGGCTCACTTTGAATTCTACCCCCCTTAAAATTAGACTAATAGGGAGGCATTGGTAGGAAGCTTGCATACTTCCTCTAGGTGAATTGACTAATATGGGGTTTCTCATGGCACATAAAGGGATACTATGTGTCTTAACAAATAATTGAGATATAAATGAATGCGAAGCTCCAGAATCAAAAAGAACAGTAGCAGGAATGGAGTGAACATCAAACGTACCGAGCATAACTTCAGGTTCCACCATCGCGATTTCTTCAGACACATGAGTCACCTTTCCGTAGTGTGGTACCTTCTGGTTACTGTTCTGCTTCTGGGGGGTTTGCTGATTGACCTTCTCAGGACAATTATAAGATAGGTGACCTTCCTTTCCACAACGAAAACACTTGGTGGGAGTATTAGGAGCACTAGTCTTCGTTGGAGTGTTGTTGGGGGTATTCTGATGCTGATTTTGGTTCCCATTCTACTGCGGAGGGCGGTTATTGCCATTCTGTGGCTGATAAGGAGGACGTTGCAGAAACTGATTACGTGGAGGAAGTTGATCATGATTCCATTGGTTAGGCGGATACCTCTGCTGATAGCCTTGTTGGAAACTAGTGCGCTGGCGAGTGTTGTTTCTAGATACTTGTCCCTAAAGCCTCTTCCTTTTGGCATCCATCTCCTTGCGCTTGTTATCCACCACAATAGCGCGATTCACTAATGTTTGATAATCTGGGTAAGCATTGGACATCAGCTGCAACTGAAGACCATCATGTAGACCCTTCAAGAAAAGTCGCTGCTTATCAGCATCATTAGCCACCTCATTCGGCGCATAACGTGACAACTGAGCAAACTTGTCTCGATATTCTGCTACAGGCATAGATCCTTGTGTTAAGTTGCGGAATTCTTCGACCTTCAGCGCCATCACTCCCTCAGGTATATGGTAAGACCTGAAACTCACTGAAAACTCTTGCCAAGTAACGACGGGAGCATTGACAGGACGGCCATACTGATATGAATCCCACCAGTCTTGAGCCGCTCCTTGTAGTTGCCCTGAAGCAAACAATACCTTCTGTTGATCATTACACTGAGCAATGTTGAGCTGCTTCTCCACCGTACGAAGCCAATCATCCGCTTCTAGTGGATCAGTGGCATGGGTGAACACTGGGGGATGACCCTTTAAAAATTCACCACGCTTATCTCGTGCAGGTGCTCCTCCAACTGGCTGGTTCTGCTGATTGTTCACCAGAGCCTCCATCAACTAGGTCTGTATTGCCAAAAGCTCATGAATAGTAGGTGGTGGACCAACTCCACGACCATGGCCTCGACCTCATCCTCTTCCAGACATATGTTATCCAACACAATATCAAATCTTAGAGATTATCTCATATTAGACAGTCCTAGAGATAGCGAACGGAATCTGATAACTTTCTGGACATATTCCAATTTTCAGTAGTTCGGTAAAACAGACCTATCTCGAGTTATAGATATCCAGTAGAGGTGTACTTTATATGGTTCGAAAACTTATGAAATTATCTACATCTTTTCTTTAACTCACAAATCCAAATTCTGTCACAAAGTTAACCAAAAACAGGACCTAACAGAAACTGTTTCTGGTTTCCAGACTGCGCAGAAACTTCATCTTGTAACGACTATATCTCATGATCTAGAACAGATAAAAAGGTGATTCTAGAGACATTGGAAAGGTACGTGGGTCTAGTTATTCTAATAAAAATTTTAGAATTTTTCGCTGAACAGTTAATTCCGAGAATAAAAGGAAATGCAGACCGCTCCAGAAAGGACAGAACAGAAAGAAAATGTTAACCCAACTAAACTATTTATTTTTCATACTTAAACTTAGTATCTTTAACTAAGAACTTTTGTAGGCAAGCCCACAAAGCTCCAACACTCATTACATGGAAAAACTAACTCACACAAAAGCACAATAATAACTCAACTAACCACACAGAGTTCACACGACACCACAAAACTCAACTTAACTCGACACTATTCGTACTATCGTATTATTACATAGATGGTATTCCAACTCCTAGGGACAGGCTTGATGTTCATGATAGTCATAGATCGCCTCCATGCCTTGATCAATCCTTAGACCATCTATCACCTCTTGGTACCTCTTGACGTCTTTTCCCAAGGCTTTAACCAAGGCTTCCATCCTACGATTCTTCACCATCATGTCATGACCAAAATTCACCATCACTCGAGGAATTAACTCCAAATTCCCAGGGTTCATCATTACCCATCCTTGCTCCGGGTCTCCACGGGGAAAATAGCAACATTGATCATCTTGCATAACATCATAACGGAGGTGACGAAGCCCCAAGCATGCTTCAAAGGCTGCATCTTCTATGCCATCTTCTATAGTAGTACAACGACCACTATGGGAAAAACACCGGTCCAACAGATAAGTATCCATCTCCTCGTCCTTGACGAAGATACACACATTGCACTTCTAGTAAGTAGCTTCCAAAGGATGCTTATGCTCCCAGCAAACATACTCAAACGCAGGATCCCAATCCGTGAAGTAAGCACTAAGCATACCAACCAATCGATGGTGTGAAGGTGTATCATAGCTTGACTTGTGATGAATCCTTGTAGTCCAACCCATAGGAAAGGATGGCACACCAACTTCAGTGGAACCATCTTGTGGAGGCGACGGGGGCTGTTCTCCACCTTGGGCAAACTCAGCATCTTCATCATCACTCAAGTAGACAACCTCCTCCTTAGGTTAAAGTTCTTCTTGGGGCATATCTGGTCCCGGTGCCTGATCTGGTGAAGGTGGCGGGGTTGGTGCAGTGTCTTCTGGTTCTTCCCTAAGCTCCATTGATTCATACAGGGAACGAGGTGGAAAGTAACCTCCAGTGGTGATACGGGCAGTCTTACGGGCACGAGGCATCTAAAGAATTTAGTCCAAAGATAAGTTAGAATAGAAGCAATATTTTCACAATAGAATAAGGCGAAAGGAGCATAAAATTTAGTAATTATCAAGAGTAAGGTGATAAGCATGAACAAGTAAAGAAAAGGAAACTAATTACGACCATTACTAACTAGGCTTGCGTCCTACAGTCAACCTGGCTCTGATACCAATCTGTCACACCCATTTTCAAGGAACAAATGGAATGCATAATCTTATGTGCGCCCAGAGATCACACATAAGATGACAAATATAAATAGTATCATCACATATGTTTATTACATAACGAATAATATCACAGAGTCTTCACATAACTAAGCGGAAACATAGATAAATCTTGTGGTAGCTAGCTTCATAGCACAGGCACGTCAACTGGTTGACCACAAGTCTAGTATTCTTTAGGGAAGTAGAAGTAGTAGTCACTATTTGCACAATCGGAAGTCCATCCTGAGGTGTGGGGAATGCAAGGGTGAGCACAAAAGTACTCAACAAATATAACATGGGGTTCATGAAGCTCAAATAGGGTAGACACTGGTTTAACTGCATGTAGCTTTTAGTTGATCATGTTTTAAGCAATTGACTAGCAACAAGTAGGTAATGTTCCCAATAATAAACACATGATCATGTAAAGAGAATAATGAATAGCAAGAACAAGTAAATTAATAGTGATCTCTATTCCATAAGGGTCCAAGGCCGCTCGTGACCATGAGCACGGCTGATATACCAGTTTTACACTCTGCAGAGGTTGTACACTTTCACTATGAGTCGTGATCCCTAAAAGTCTGAGGTCATGACTCCCCATTGGACAGATAAGTTTCACTATGAAGTCTTTCCAAGGTTCGTCTAACAAGTTAGGGCCGCTAGGTTTCGTGGCCTGCAAATGTAGAGCCCCCTTCCGTATGGCACAATGACACGCAGCCTATACACATAGGGACATAAGCCGCACTACACCCAACCTGAAACACACCCCTTTTACGCTATAAAGGTAACCACTAACAAGCTAGAAAAGGTCCTCTTATATGACTAAAGCCAGAGCCATGTAGCCCTCATAGCTGTACTGTAAGTCCCGGATGTTCGCTTACAGATAAGTCCTTATGGAGAGGAATCTAGAGAAAACTCTAGCCCTCTTATTCCTTGTTGCTAAAAATCATCTTTTAGTGTTATTGCATATATCATTAATCAAATTATAAGATCATTGTTTATGTGAGCACTAGCAAACTACCTAATGCTATAACCATAGGATTCAAGGAATAAGATCAACACTAAGGCATCCTTAACAAGGAAACACATGCATGATGAATTAAGTGAATTAAAGTGAATAGGAAACAAGGATAGTCCCATGCTATACTTGCCTTGATCTAGCTGATCCTGTTGACCTGGTTCGTAATAGTATTCTTGATCACCAATGAACTGCTTACCTTCTATTCTCGATTAACACACCAACATCAATCATCCAAGAGCAATCATACAAAGCAAACAAAGCTACAATTAGAACAGTACACCAACAGTAGCAAAATTAGTTGAAAAGTTTGTAAAATGAATCTACATCTCACTAGGATCACACAGACGCGAATTGCACGCAAATCGGAGCTAAAACGTAAAAAATATGATTTAAACAAGCTTTTCTTTATTAAAGTAATAGATTAAATCTAATCTCAAAATTTAAGAGTGGAGAACCTACTAAACAGTAGCACTATCATGTAGATTATGAGATTACGAACCTAACGCAATTTGAACGGGTCAAATCGGAGTTAAAACGGAGAAGTTATGGCTAAAACAAGTTGAATGGCAAAACTGTAAATACTTGAATACGTATTTCGACATAACTGAACCAAAGTACGCTTTCAAAAAGAGAAAACAAGAATCTGTAAACGCACTTTGGACTGTGGGTTGAGTCAGCAATAATTATAAGGGCTTATTTGCAAAACTGTCATCGAAAGGGTATGGGGCGTTTTCAACCGTTGGATCTCGATCTGACGGCCACGATTAGATTAGAGAGGGGAGAGAGGGGAACTCCGGCCATGAATAGAAGCCAGCGGCGGCGGAACGGCCGGTGGCAAGCAATTGCTCACTAGTGTTGAGCAATCCGGCACTACGGTGCATGATTTGATGAACAATTTGCACTGGGAGATAGAAGAGATGAACGCAAGCTTACCTGAGGTGAAAACGGAGGCGAGGATGGGCGGTGGACGACGCTCGACCTCTAATGGCGGACGGCGGAGCACTGTGAGCACCGGTGAGAGGATTTCAGCGATAAAAACCAAGAAAGAAGAAGAAGCGTAGCTTGGCGAGGTCGTAGGGGCGTCGCAAACTTGACTGCAGCTTACGATGATGACCAAGAGGTCGAACTTGATGGCTCCGAGCTTGACAGTGGCGGCTAGGGTTTTGCGATGGCTTGAGCTCGATGGCGAGGGTGATGGCTCACGATTAGGGTTGAGATGGAGGTGGTGGAGCACCCGGCTCCTATTTAAGAGGAGCTCAAACGTGCGGAGCAAGCAAAAGAGGAGTCGAGACAGGGACGGACTCCATCATCGAGTCCTACTCGGTTACGAGCAAGAGGAAGGAGACGGCACCGACAAGCGGGCCCCAGACGTCAGCCAGAGAGGGGAAAGTTCAAGGCGGCCTGTGGCTTCGGCCGATTGGTCCTCGGCGAGCTGGGCTCGGCCCATTCGCGCGCCTGCGAATCAGTGGAGGCAGCTGGGCTGCGGGATTGCAGCCCAGACGCCGAGCAGCCTAAAGCTGAGAAGAGGGCATTCCTTCTTTTCCTTTTCTATTTCAAATTTTCTAAATACATTTTCAAATTCTCCTATTTTAAAATAATGCAAATTTTAGGGTGTTACAATGTAGCATTTCTATGTTTTTTTCAAAAGATAAATCTCTAGAACTTTAGTGTCACTTGGAACTAGATAAACAACAGCTCAGACTTTCTCATATCATATCTGTCAATTACCTAGACTTAGATCAAGCACATGCTACCCACAAGTTTCAAGTTCAGAGTAAATTCTTATATCAAAACAATCTTATCTAAAACTCAGAAGAATTCAAGGCTGAAAACTAGGTACTTGAAAGGAATTACAACAGAGCAACTATTCATCATTTTCATTTCAAGAGATTATCTTCAGAGTCCTCTTTATTTTATTCAGCTCTTAAAAATAAATTAAAGCAAACTAGACATATCTTTTATTTTGCTTTTAATTTTACTAGATCATATATTATTACTATAGCTATATATATTTATTATAAAGATAACTTTTTATTTTGTTTTCAAGATTTAAGATCACAACTTATATAATTAATTAGCTAAGATAAACTTTTATTTTATTTTAGTTTGTTATGCATCTTTTTATTATTATTTTTAGCAATCTATATAGTAAATTTAATAAATAATAAATGAAAAGAAATACTTAGCTAGATACATGGGGATGCCCTTTCCCCAAGCTGGATGTTGTTGTAGTCTTTCTTAGAGCGGATTCGCTAGTGAATATCCTTCTCATCCATGAGTGGAGTGAAATGAAGATGACCAGGTGAACTTGCTCTTGATCACCCTGCAAAATACCAACAAGAACATCAAAACTCGTGGAACGGGTTAGGATAAGGAGTTAGCGGTCAGCCGTTCGGAGATTAGTTGTTCTCATGGGTTTAAACAGATTTACTATTGGTAGAATTTTAGAACGATGTCTTTCTAATATATTTTTAGATTTTTCTTATTTTTACAATGCAGAAAAGAAAATATGCATGGTATTTTTAATTTTTATGCCACCACAGCGAATATTCTTACGAGTTTTCACACTCCGTAAAAATTACTCACATGGGGCTTAAAGATTTTATGATGCAATAATGAATTTTTTATTTTCTTTTTCTAATGCAATGCTAATGCAGAAAAGTAAACATGCTAAAGTGAAAATAATTCATGCAATGCTGAAACATAAATATGGATAACTACCGATGTTACCTCCCGGTGAGGGTTCGAATTTTTGAGTCCTTCGGACAGGACTTCTTCCTATGAAGTTCATTGATCAAGTACCTTGGTTCGCTCTGAAGACGAAGATTCTTGTGATGACACATATATTGGTAATGTCACATTCTTCCTCCAAACCTATCTTGATTTTGAGTTTTGATTTTCATCTAACAGGCTCAAAACTTTCATTTGTAGAAATTAGGGAATTAACTAACTCTCCCGCACTTTATTTAAAGTGTGTCCTGCTCACAAAGACAAGGTAGAGATCAAGTGCATGGACTCTGTTAGTGGAAAAACACCAACAGAACCAAACTTTTATTTATTCTTCTCTAGCCTTAGGCACATTGAATATGATAAGATTGATGTCATGTGCTTTGTTCATTCTTATAACATGGGTGATAAAATCAGAAGGATGAGTATGAATGTGACATTTGAATACATTTGACAAAAAGGGTTGAGTCGCTTAACCTACAGAAGGATTGTCTATTGTTTCATAATGTATCAAACCTTACACGATTATGACTATCATCTTCCAAAGATAAGATATGCGACATTTTAGCTCATTTGTTTAAGACTATGAGATCAAGAAAGTGGTGCTATGAACAAGCTTAAGGAACAAGACATGTTGAGTTAATCAGGTTGAATCAAGCAAAGTTGTAACTTAAATATGTTTGTTACTTCATTTATGTGAATACCAAGATCAAAGGAAATATTTTTTGTAAATAATGACCACTTACCTTAAGATGTTACCTTCTTTATTGGAGTGTGATGACACCCTGTGATGAAGGGTAGATGACTTGTGTGGTGATCTTTTCTTCCTACTTGAAGCTTTCCTTGCTTGAGCGGTTCATGTACATCTTGTCTCCTATACTGTATTCCTTTCTCATTCTTTTATCATGCCATCCTTTTGTCCTTTCTTTTATGGATCTCGACACTTTTATTTTAACCTTTTGCTCCTCTCATTCCTGCGAAAGATTAGCGGACAACACATATCCGAAGGAGTATACAAAAATAATTCGAATCAAGGATAGTGTTATCGTAGAGCTAAAGGTCATCCTCTATGCTATAATAGAATTAGTTTTAGCATTTTAATTACAATAGAACTTTTATCCCATGTTTTAATTAATGTGCCTCAATTGTTGCAAAAACTTCTTCGTGCAAGTATTGATTTTACTTTACATCTTAAGTTTGATTTTCATGTATGAAATTTGTAAACATACTCAAACTTGTAGAAACAAAGCAATATTGAGCAGAGGGATTGCAAACCAGTGTGTCAGAGCGACGAGAGCTTGGGAGGAAGAAGAGCAGGGTTGTATCTACTGTAGAAAAGTTAGCCTCCCCCCACACACTTAGACTTTTATGTCACTTGACACTTAAAGTCAAGTGTGAGTGTTGGAGCATCCCTCAGAGTATACTCCCATGGTTTCGGACAGTGTTCATCCTTCGTTTCTAAATCTTAACCGATTTTCCTGTCGGTGAGGGCTCATGATTTTAAGTCCGTTGAGCAGGACCTCTCCCTTGCGTTTAGCTTTTCTTTGTGCCATCCGATCCAGGAGATAACGGCAGTTGCATATTCTTCTTCATCAACTTATCTTGATTTTCATTGGTTCTTGGTTGACGAATTGATGTTTATCGGAGATGCAGACTCGAGTTCTTCCTTGATGGTCTTTTTCTTCCAATGGCGTGGTGGAGAGTTGTTCTTCTTTGTTGCTAGCCGTCTTGATGGTCAAGGATGGAACCTCATTGATAATTGCATGAAAGCTTCATCTTCAATTACATAGGGACGTCATCTTGCAACCATGGTTGTTCATGGTCTTTCAAGACACAGTCGGCAATCCACCATTGATTGATGTTTGTTGACACAAGGATGCATGTCGTGCTGTAATGGTATCTCGTGATCCTTGTCCTTGTTGTCGATGTGCTAGCTGGTCTTCTCGAAAATGATGGAAGCAAGTGTATTCTGGTTAATACAGGGTGGGTTGCATCCTGCCTTTCATTAGCATCCTAGCTTGAGTCTCAGGAAAGCTCAATGCCAGGTTGTCAGCTTGAGTCTTAGCAAAGCTCAATGCCAGGTTATCTTTTGATGTTACTCATAGCCCGTCGATTTGTCCTTCCACTTCCTATGAGTGAGTGCTTTTATTACAGATCCATTTGATGGCACTCGTCTTCTTCCATAGTTGTAGTGATGGTTTGGATTGGGTTTGCAGGTTCATATCAAACCATAAACAGGCATAGCTTATATTTATTCTTCCTGCAAAATGTTAATAGACACATACCCGAGGAAAATAACGAATTTGAAACACGGGTTGCTGTCCATAATTTTTGTGATTTTCCTCTATGCTAATAAAAAGATGGTTTTATGATTACTTTAGCATAGATTTTTTTATCATGTTTATAGCAAATTTTGTGTGTTTGTTGTATTTTAGCATGGTTCAAGGCAAAGATATCTTGCAACAAAAGATAAGTGAATAAACCTTGATACTCATAGTTCTTTTCTTCCATGAAGAATGAGTTGGGCCTTCTTTTTGCCAAGTTATTGGAGTTCATCACATGCCTTGATTCATCTTTGATGTGAATTCATCTCTTGACTTACCCAGATTGAATTTGAGAGTTTCCTACAGGGGTTAGTCCAATAAAATAACTAGTGTCTACACAAGCAATTTTTAGTTCAATAACCAAACTAGACTCCATATCTAATTGGATTAAAGAAGGCTATTTAACCTAAGCACCACGCTTAATTTAAAGGCCTTTGAAAGTATGTACAGTACTTCCAAACCAAAGCTTATTATAGCAGATAAAAGTAACATGAAAGTATTATAGAGATTTACTCAAATAGAGATGAAAGAGCATGATCAAGGTGACGAATTTGTTTTTCTCTTTTTTTAGATAGGCATGCAAGTGATAAGGGTGTTTGCAAGGAACTAAACATGCTATGGATTTGATATGAGAAAACATAAACTAAATGGAGTGGATACATGGATTACTCAAAGTAAATATGTAGTGAAATACACAAATTAAAAGATAACTACTCATCAAGTTTAAAGTCCATGAGTAAGACTATCTCACCTTTCTTGATCATACTTACCATGACTCACATGATGAAATTTGTGGGTAGTGCAGCGTCTTTGTTCGTCACTTGAGATGTGATTTGAATTCTTGTGACGTCGACATTTTTCTCCAATCTACACATGGTTAGAATAATATGTGTATGTAAACCTGTGAGATGGCAGGGTTCCAATGTTGATGGATCTTGAATATTTAGGCTCCCTGGGTTCTTCAATGTTTCTCTCTTCTTTTCTTCTTTTTCCTGTGGAAACTTGCCAGAAGGTCGAAACGACATCTGTTGTCCTGTCTATTTCACAATATAACAGAACAGGGGTAATCCCACAAAAGCTAGTCTCAACTAGATTAGTAGAAATCAAGCTAGTATCAAAATCTTTACGCCAATTGTTTCATCGACAACGGTGCTAGAAAGCTTGTTGGTATTTTTAAATGCACACAGATAAATCCGCAAGCGCATGGATACCATTGTAGCTTTCACCCAAGAATATTCCAGAGTATCGTATTTATCCACAGGAAAATAGTGGTTAAAGAAGTTGATAGTTCACCATCATGTATCTACTAACTAGTATACTAACTAAACTAAAGTGGGGGTAAGTGTTGTTTATGATAAGAGTTATGAATAATAACACACACATGAGATAATTGCATAATAAATGAGCAGTCTAGCTAAGTCGAGAGGACAACGGGTGAGTTCAAGGTTCCTAAATACTTCTCTATTACTTTGGTTCTACAGGGTATAGCTAATTCATGGGTAGACATAGCGATCACACATAATAACACTTTAGAGCAACACTACCTTTCCAACTCTCAAGGGGGATGAGAAAGCGTAGTCGGGGGAAGGCTGCCTAAAGCTCTACGAACATCAATCCTAACGTGGTGGATTACAATGGCCTGATAGAGCTGTCACCCCTGGGGCTACCACAACTAACCGTAGGATTGAGCACAATCTCAGGTAACCTATAGTCTAGACACCATGTCCATACTACGGATTACTACTCTAGTCACATATGATAACTAAAGCACTCGATGCGAGCGGAGATCCCATGCTACAGTATGATAACTATACTGACCATACACATGAAAGGCATAAAAGTAAATAGAGAAGATAAATATATTAAAACATAAGTCTTGCAAAGGTGAGAAACAAAGATATACCCAACCTCCGAAGATTTCTCCAGAACCTGAGCATGGCTCAACTCTCCCTAACTCTCAACTAGAGCTATTCTACTTCTACATCTTGAAAGTTGGCTCTGATCCTGATGAGGAGGATATGAATTAGGGTTTTAGGGATAGCTCTAGGGAGGGGGCAGGGGCTAGTATATATAGGCCGAAGTGTCCATCGTGAGCCCTTGGATCAAACCGACTTGAAGTAACGGCGTAGATGCATCCTATGAGGCGGTGGAGAACTGACGTAGCGAAGAGGGACTGACACGTGGGTCCAGTGGGGCCGGCCGGCC
Organism: Saccharum hybrid cultivar R570; assembly: GCA_038087645.1. Lineage (NCBI taxonomy): Eukaryota > Viridiplantae > Streptophyta > Magnoliopsida > Poales > Poaceae > Saccharum > Saccharum hybrid cultivar. The sequence continues at coordinate 3,224,622 of JAQSUU010000810.1, forward strand.
CCACATGTCAGCCTCCCGAGGTCTGCTTCGGGGGGTTGCCTTCTGGGGTCCGCTGGAATCTTCTAGAGTTGTTACCGCGGTGGATAAGCATGATTAAGTCTGACATGTAGGTCCTCCTTGATGATTTTCTGGATAAACCCTGCAGAAATCACAGATTTACCAAAACTCGTGGAATTTATTTGTTTAAACCCCTAGATCTTTGTTGGTGATTACAATTGTGCCCTTATACATGTTTCTTTGATGGTTTATAATGGTTGTTAACTATCGTCAACACACGTTTGAGGCCTGAAGGAGCCTCCACATGATTGAGGGGAACATTGGAGTATAAGTAAATTGTCCACCTCTCTCTATCAGTTTAAGGTTTTCAGTTGAACTAGTCGGTGCATGCAACTCCATAGGAACTTTTATCTCGGACATGAGAAGCAGTCAATATAACCTGGCCCCACCCCACCATTCCTTCGGAAGTCCCACTATCTCTAACATGACGTTAACCAATTCATACAGTGTAGTTCTCTCTTTTGACTATCCTATTTGATTGTGGTGGGTTGGCGGTATCGTCTCATGAATAATGTCATGTTCTTGTAGAATTCAAAAAATTCATTTGAAAAACATTGTCCACCATTGATCAGACATTTACCGTTTGATTTTTCTCTTAAGTTGATTTCCTACTTCAGTTTTATAGGTATTAAAATAGTACAATGCTTCACCATTTGATTTTAAAAATATATAAGTTGTCACTTGTGCCTACTGAACAACCCAGCCAAACATTTTCTGTTGGTGAGATCTAAGGAGAACGATAATCTGTTATTAGAAAGAGATTTGGTCTACCCGTGCCTTAACTTCATTCAGCGAGGTACTAGGATAACATGGAATCTGTCGTACTTTGAGTAGTCAGAGAGTCTTATAAATTCTGAAATTCTTGTACTAGTCAAATATGCAAGATCAACCGTGTAAGTGCATGCCGCACGCCATATATAATGTACTCCTCTTCCTTTGTGATGGTATGTGTAGTGTAAATGCACGGTTTTTTTTTTGAGTAAATGCACGGTTTAGTATGACATCTTAGTACACGGTTCCTTAGAGTTCTTTTTTTTTTTTGCGACAGGTTCCTTAGAGTTCTTGTTCAGCATGATGGCTGGCAATTCGGTTATATCCTAATATATATTAATTAAAGAGCGGACAATTTCTTTCTTTCGTCTCTTACTCTTTTTTCTATTCGGTTGTTCCTCAGCTTTTCATCTGTCGTTCTGTCATCTCTCACTCTCACTTTTCTAACTTTGGATGTACTTCCTATTCGTCTATCTGTCACTCCTCTTTTCATCTGTATGTTTGTCGCCCCTCGCTCTCACATTTCTAGCTTTAAATTGGGAGCTACAAAACCACCATTGGTGGCGCACCATTAAATATCATGGCATAGCCCTCCAAGCCCGTGCGCGCGGCGAGGCACACGAGGGGCTGCAGGGTGTGGCTTGCCTTCTGTCTTTTTTCAAACTTACAACTGGTACAAATAATAGTCATCTATTTATGTTGAGTTAATGTCCTATCCTCCTATATTGCACTCGCATTTATGTGACACCCTAATTTTTGGTATTATTTAAAAATAGATAAATTTGATTTAAATATGCACTTGTTGGTGCATTCAAATTTAGGGAATAATAAATTTTGTGAAATTAAAATTAATCATAAGGTTAACAATTTGTTTTTGCACTCATGATGTTGCACTATATTTTTGTGATGATTGGTTTGAGTCAAAGTTCAAAAGATATTCAAAAACATTTGAAAGTTTGATTTGGAAAATCAATTTAGAAAATAAAAAGGGATTCCTATTCATTCTACATCTCTTCCTCAGTTTCGGCCTGCTAGCCCGGTTTCCCATTGGCCCGCTCGCTCCCCCGCGCTCCTTCTCCTGGGCCGCGGCCCAGCCCAGCCGGCCTGCCGCTGCCGCGCCCGTTACCTCCTCTCGCAGTCACTGACAGCCGAGGCCCGCCCGTCAGTCCCTTCCCTTCCCCAACCTCCTGCTCCTCTCTCTCGGTCAAGGCCGCAACTGCCGCCCGCGCCCACGACCACTGAACGTGGGAGCGTCCTTCCCCCCGTGCCCGGCCTTCAAAAAGGGAGCCGGACCCCTTCACCGCCTCCCCTGCTACCCTTCCCGGTCCAATCGCGCTCGCGCAAGAGCCGCAACCGCAGCGTCCCAACTCGCCGGAGCATCCCGTCCGCTTCTCACCGGAATCCGCCATCTCCGTTGCGTCTTCGTCGAATTCTTCATTGCGGTGAGAACGCCCGTGCTCCTCTCTCTCTCCCTAGGTCTCTATTTCTTTGTTGTGTGGTCTCTAGGGCCATGCCCGCAAGCTCCGATGAGCTTTTCGCCGCCGTCCATGGCGGGAGCCGCTCGGGCTTACCCCGTGGCCGTGTTTTGCTTCGAGGCGAGTTCGCCTTCCTCTCCGCATCGCCCCGGTGCTCTCCGTTTTGGAAACCGTGCACCCTAGCGCCTTATTGAGCATCACCGGCGAGCTCACGGTCGCCGGCCATGGCGGCGCCGCCGTGTCCTCCCCTAAATCCGGTGGCCGGTCTCTCTCTCCTCTCCCCCATCTAATCTCGACCGCACATCGTGAGATGAACGGTCCTGGTTGGTTGATACCCCTTCGGGGTCCATTTTTGTTAAAGAGACCCCCCGCTTTCATCTATTTGAACCCGCCGTCCTTGGCGTACTCCCGGAGTGCGCGTTCTTTTTCGGAAAGCGTAGTTTCTTCGGTTTATATGAAAAATACGTTTTTAGATTAATTACAGAATTGCCACTGTAGTAAAACGCTTATAAAATCGTCATTTTAGCTCCGAATCGACCCGTTCAACTTGCGTTAGTTTCGTAATTTCGTAATATACGCATTAGTGCCACTGATAGACCTGTTATAAGCTTTTGAGTTTCTCGATTAAGTCTAGTTTAATAGCTAGTTTTGGAACCTTGTTAGCGCGTAACTTTTGCGTTGTAGCTCCGTTTTTCGTGCTCTTCGCGTCGTTGTGATCGTAGCGAGACGTAGATGATTTTGGTAAACATTTTATTCAGATTTATTTATTGTTGGTGTACTGTTCTAATCGTAGTTATGTTTTGCTTGTATGTCTGCTCTGAATTACGTGTTGTACTTCATGTCGTTCGAGTTCAGACGGTGAGGAGTACGTTGGGAATCTAGACACGTACGAGGAGCAGCAGGACCAGCAGCAGTTCGTGAACCAAGGCAAGTATAGCATGGGCCTTCCTTGTTGTACTATTCATTATATAATGTACTCATTATGCATGTGTCTAATATTGCTCGACTATAAGGACTCCCTAGCTAATTGACGACCTGTACCTTGATCCCTATGGGTTTTATTTGCATATGGGTAGAATGCTAGTGCTCTAACTAAACATGATCTACATTATGACTAATGGAACCAATGGATGAACATGATGGTAACAATGGAACCATAGGGTAAAGGTGCAGATGATGTTGATCATGTTGCCCTAAACCCTCCGTAAGGACTTATCTGTAGGGCAAAAGCTGGGACATACAGTGCAACCGTGAGAGTCATATGGCTCTGACTTTAGCTCAGTAATAGGATCTTTTCTAGCTTATTAGAGGTTACCCGAAAGGGCGCAAGAGGGGCTTGCCACTTTGGGTATAGAACTGCCTCTGTTCTGATGTGTATAGCCTGCGGGAATTGTGCCATCGAAAGGGGGTTCTCTATATCTGCCTGCCGAGGAAACCTCGCGGCCCTAACATGTTAAAAGAGGCCTATGGAAGGCTTTATAGTGTAGCCTGCCTACTCACCTTGGGAGTGTTAGGGGGTCGACGGGCCCCGGGCAAATGGGCAACATGACTCACGGGTAAAGATGCACAACCTCTGCAGAGTGTTAAAACTGTTATAACAGTCGTGCTCACGATCACGAGCGGCCCGGAAAACTCACAGAATAAATGTTTACTTGACATATGGATGACTTATGATGATGATAATGAGATTATACGGATGCTCAATTACTCTCCTTAATTCTAGTAGGTGATCATGTGGGTTAAACGGGAGCTTAAGCATAATTAAGTAATAATAAGTAATAATAAAATATTGAACTATTAAAAATGCTAACTGTAGTCAACCGTGTCTATCCTTTTTGAGCCTCATGAATCCTCATACTATACTTGCGGAGTACAAGTGTACTCACACTTGTTGCTATTTTGTTTTTGGATAAAAATCCCGGATGGGTAACAGATGACAGTTTCTATGAGGACTTCCCGGAAGATTTCTATGTTTGGGTCAACCAGTCATCCTTCCCTGTGGATCAGACGCTACGCCTGAGAGTTGCAATTTACTTTTTCGCTTGTTATGTAAGAACTATGTGATGTAATAACGTTATGTATGTACACAGTGATGATACTTCTGTTAATTTGTCGGCTTATATGTGCGACTACTCCTGGGACGCACATAAGATGTATGCACTCTATATTATCCTTTAATTGGAGTGTGACAAATTGGTATCAGAGCCGTGTCGACTGTAGGACGCAAACCTAGATAGAAATGGTCGTTTCTAGGAGTTTGACTTTATTTATTTACTTGCTACTATCACCATCTTGATATTTTATTAAAATTTTATGCTCTATTTCTTATTCTATTGCATAAAATATTGACTCTGATAATATTTTATATCAAAACTATAGATGCCTCGCCTCAGTGCCGCTGCCTACGTCGCCCAGTTCATTCCAGCAGCACCTGCTCCACCAGCACCACCAGCAGTACCACCAATGGAGCCAGAGGTCGTCCACATCTCCGACGAGGAAGAGGAGGAACCCATGGAAGAGGAGGCATTTTCAGCGAATGCATTTGATGGACCCGCTTTGACCCCCATGGCTACACCCATCCCACATGTGGATGCGTCAGTCCCCGCTGCTACACCTCCACCAGCTTCCCAGGCCGCTTCTGCACCAACACCAGTGTCCTCCCCAGCTGCTTCAGAGGAGCCAGAAGAGATAGGATGGACCACCAGGAACAAGTTTAAGGAAGCTCCTGAAGATGCCCATTACCACCACCTCCTTACCACCATGCTAGCCGAGTACTATCCAAAGTTTGCTGCCTCGGTGAAGTACTACTGTGCAGAGCACACGCATCCAGTGGAGGCGGCATACTGGAAGACCAATGTGATCATCACCGCCTGGAACAACACCGACCAATCTCAAGATGTTGTGACTACCCATAGCCACCGAGCCAGGCGTGCCAGTGCCTATGACAGCATGGAAGATGCTGCGCAGGCGGCGTACCTGCATTACCATGGTCGGCGTTTTGAGGACATGCAGAATGATCGCTACCGGTATCTTCCACGCTATGACCCGAAGGAGAAGATATGGGCAGTGTTGGCTCCTCTAGCTTCTGATCCCACCTTGGACACCACAGTGAGGCACCTCAGCACCATGCAGGAGGCCAACGAAGCACTCAGGGAAGAGCTTCGTGCGGCGCAAAAATCTGAAAAATGCCTTCAGAATCAGATAGATGAGATGGCCGTTCAGCTAGGACAACCTACCATTTACAAGAAGAAGGCCAGGGTGTTCACCATGGTGGATCGCGCACCTTAGATACTTGCAGCCCCACCATAATGAATGCGTTTTAGATCGAGAGTCGTGTCAAGCTTGTGTATGTTTTGTGAATCTTGCGTTGTCTCGTTGATTGTGTTGTTGAACTTGGATGATTTGGAGTTTGTTTGATTGCTGGAACAGTGTGGGCTTGTCCACATGTTCTTTTTATCAAAACCTTAAGTTAGTGTTTGTTTAACTTAGTTGGGGTTTAAATTTCTGCATCACTGCTGTGCTGTTTTTCAGAGCAGTCTGCAATGTTTGTCTCATATCTCTAAATCTCTACGTCCAAAAATTATGAAATTTTTGTGGAAAGAACTAGACTTGCTTACCTCTCATTTCCCACTGGAATCACCTCATTATCAATTTTGGTTTGAGAGATATGCCTGCTATAACCTGGCAAGTCTATGCAGTCTGTAACCTAGAACAGAAATTGTTTAGCTCAGTTTTTGATGATGTTGCCGTCTGTATCAGTGAAAAAGTTCTATACAAAAGTTGTAGCAGACTCCTTAAGCTTTCCAAAGATGTATGCCACACTTATTTTGGATTTCTAAAACTCAAGTTACACTTCAATTTCTGATCTGCTGTTGTAGACACCCGTCCAGAAATTTTCAGCTATGTTATTTACCTTTTGTAAATAATTTGTGAATTTTTGGAAGATCTCTAAAAGTTTGCACATTGCTTGGAAGCAGATGGCCACCAGAGGAGGACGTGGCAGAGGCCGTGGACATGGCCGTGGACACAGAGCTTTAGTGGATCCACCTCCGCCACCGCCGGTGACAATTGAGCAGTTGATGGCCATGCAAGCGCAGCTCATGCAGACAGTGATGGACCATCTCAGTGAGCAACCAGCAGGAGCACCCCCACCTATGGAGGTTCGTGACAAGCGTGGTGAGTTTCTGAAAGGACGCCCACCTGTGTTCACACATGCCTCTGAACCTATGGAGGCGGATGACTGGCTGAGAGCTGTGGAAAAGCAGCTAAACATTGCACAGTGCAACGACTTGGAGAAAGTCTTGTACGCCTCAGGTCAACTCCAAGGAGCTGCTCAGGATTGGTGGGAGTCCTTCTAGTATGGACGTCCAGAGAATGCTCCAGAGATCATGTGGAAAGAGTTCACGGAGAATTTTAGGTCCTATCACATCCCTGATAGACTTATTGAACTGAAGCAAGAGGAGTTCCGGGCTCTCAAGCAAGGGTCCATGTCTGTGGCGGAATACCGCGACAAGTTTGCACAACTGTCGCGATATGCCCCGGCTGAAGTGGCCAGGGATTCTGACAAACAGCGCCGTTTTCTAAAAGGGCTGTATGATGGACTCCAACTGCAATTGATGTCCAACAAGTATGCTAGTTTCCAAGAATTGGTGGATCGTGCTATTGTGATCGATAACAAGCGTAAAGAAATGGACCTCAAGAAGAGGAAGCTCCAGGGACAGGCGTCGGGTAGCAACACTCGCCCGCGAGCTTTCCCGCAGCAAGGTTTTCCGCAGAGGAACCAAGGGCCACCCAACGAATGGAACAAAGGCCAGTATCCCCAGAGGAACCAGAACCAGCAGCGTCCCTAGTACCCACCGTAGTTTGGTAACCAGGGCCAGCAGCGTCCCCAGTAACAGCAAGCTACCAATCAGGCGCCATGTCAGGGGGTGCCCAACAATGCTCCAACCAAGAGTGGCACCCCAGGCAACCCCAATGCCTGTTACAACTGTGGAGAGGTGGGACACTATTTGTACCATTGCCCAAAGAAGCAGAACCGGCAGGCCCCGTAGAACCAGCAGAACAACCAGAGACCCAACGCTCGACCTCCGTTCACCGGCAAGGTGAATCATCTGTCGTCAGAATCAGCTCAGGAGGTGCCTGAGGTTATGCTGGGTACGTTTAGCGTCAATTCCATCTCTGCTACAGTACTTTTTGATTCCGGTGCCTCGCATTCTTTCATATCCCAAGCTTTTGTTATAATGCATAGCATACCCCTGTGTGCCATGAAGGATCCTATGTTAGTAAATTCACCGGGGGTAGCATGCCAGCAAATTATTGGAGCCTTTCTACTAGTATATTCCTAAGGGGGTAGCTTTTAAAGTAAATCCAATTGTTCTGAGAACCGCTGGGATTGACCTCATCCTGGGAATGGATTGGATGAAGCAGCATAGAGCAGTGATACAATGTCAGGAGAAATCCGTTGTTGTGATAGCTCCAAGTGGTGATAGAATTTGTGTCGAAGTGGAAGTGCAAGCTCAACCAACCGCCACTGTCAACCAGTTGAGCGATGTTGCCAACCAGGAGAATCAGGTGGTGGACGAATTCCCTGATGTGTTCCCCGATGAATTGCTAGGTATGCCACCCGATCGCGACATCGAATTCCTTATTGAGCTTTTGCCTGGAACTGCACCCATAGCTAAGAGACCATATAGAATGGGGGTAGATGAATTAGAAGAACTAAAGAAACAAATTAAGGAATTGCAAGAGAAAGGTTTTATTCGTCCTAGTTCTTCACCTTGGGGAGCACCTGTTATATTTGTGGATAAGAAAGATGGCACACGAAGGATGTGTGTCGACTATAGGTCCCTTAATGAAGTCACAATCAAAAACAAGTACCCACTCCCTAGAATTGATGATTTATTTGATCAGTTGAAAGGTGCTTGTGTGTTCTCAAAAATTGACCTCCGTTCTGGATATCATCAACTAAAAATTCGTACATCTGACATACCTAAGACATCATTTACTACCAGATATGGCCTTTATAAGTACACAGTGATGTCTTTTGGACTGACAAATGCACCTGCATACTTTATGTATCTGATGAACAAAGTATTCATGGAGTACTTGGATAAGTTTGTAGTGGTATTCATAGATGATATCCTAATATTCTCTAAGAATGAATAGGAACATGCTGAACACTTAAGGTTAGTCTTACAAAAACTCAGGGAACATAAATTGTATGCAAAAAAGAGCAAATATGAGTTCTGGCTGAAAGAAGTATCTTTTCTGGGACATGTGGTCTCTAACGGTGGAATAGCCGTAGATCCCAGTAAGGCGCAAGATGTGTTAAATTGGAAAGCCCTAGTCAATGTTAGTGAAATCCGTAGCTTTTTGGGTTTGGCTGGGTACTATAGAAGGTTTATTGAAGGATTCTCTAAGCTAGCTAAGCCTATGACAGCCCTACTAGAGAAGAATGCCAAATTTATTTGGTCAGACAAATGTCAGGCTAACTTTGAGGAGCTTAAGAGAAGGTTGACGACAGCCCCAGTGTTGACCCTACCTGATTTAAGTAAGAGTTTCTCTATTTATTATGATGCATCTCGCCTAGGCCTTGGATGTGTGCTTATGCAAGAAGGAAAGGTTGTGGCTTACGCATCCAGGCAGTTGAGGAAGCATGAACTGAATTACCCAACCCATGACTTGGAATTAGCCGCAGTTGTCCATGCTCTGAAAATCTGGAGGCATTATTTGATCGGACATAAGTGTGACATCTATACTGACCACAAGAGTTTAAAATACATTTTTACTTAGTCCGAGTTGAACTTAAGGCAACGTCGTTGGCTGGAATTGATTAAAGATTATGATCTGGAAGTGCATTACCATCCTAGAAAGGCAAATGTTGTTGCCGATACACTTAGCCGGAAGAGCTATGCCAACGGACTTCAATTGACATTTATACCAGCAGAGTTGCGAGCTGAAATAGAACATCTCAACTTGGGTTTTGTCAATAATGTAGTAGAATTGGCTATAGAACCTACATTGGAGCAAGAGATACGTAAAGGTCAGTTGGAGGATGAGAAATTAAAGGAGATTGCTGAGCATGTAGTGGTTGGAAAGGCACCAGGTTTCAGGTTGGATGAGAATGGTACTCTATGGTTTGGAAAAAGAATATGTGTACCTGAAGTGAAAGCTGTCCGTGATATGATTCTGCGAGAGGCACATGATTCTGCTTATTCTATACACCCTAGAAGCACCAAAATGTACTTAGACCTTAAAGAGAAGTATTGGTGGTATGGTTTGAAAAGAGATGTGGCGGAGTATGTGGCCCTATGTGATACTTGTCAAAGGGTGAAAGCTGAACACCAAAGACATGCAGGATTGTTGCAACCAATGAGAATACCAGAGTGGAAATGGGAAGAAGTCGGTATGGACTTCATTACTGGATTACCCCGCACGCAACACGGATATGATTCAATCTGGGTAATAGTGGATCGACTTACTAAGGTAGCCCACTTCCTACCAGTCAAAACCACTTATAGTGGCGCAAAGTTAGAGGAGTTGTATATGGAGAGAATAGTGTGTCTGCATGGGGTTCCAAAGAAGATTGTGTCTGACCGAGGAACTCAGTTTACATCACATTTTTGGCATAAGGTACATAGTGCTTTGGGAACAAAGCTAAATTTCAGTTCTGCATATCATCCCCAAACCGATGGACAGATAAAAAGGACCAATCAAATCTTGGAAGATATGTTGAGAGCTTGTGCTTTACAGTATGGTACTAGTTAGGATAAGAGTTTGTCATACACTGAGTTTTCATATAACAACAGTCACCAGAAAAGTCTCAAAATGGCACCATTCGAAGCTTTATATGGACGTAAGTGTAGAACACCTTTATTCTGGAATCAGACTGGCGAAACTCAAGTGTTTGGACCAGATGTCCTACGCAATGCAGAGGAACAAGTGAGGATGATTAGGGATAATTTGAGAGTAGCACAGTCTAGACAGAAAAGCTATGCTGATATCCGAAGGAGAGAGTTGAGTTTCAAAGTAGGTGACTATGTGTATTTGAAAGTGTCACCAATGAGAAATGTGAGAAGATTCAATATGAAGGGCAAGTTAGCACCGAGATATGTGGGACCTTTCAAGATTCTGGAGAGACGTGGAGAAGTGGCTTATCAATTGGAATTGCCAGAAAGTTTATCAGGTGTGCATGATGTGTTCCATGTTTCTCAGTTGAAAAAGTGTTTGCGGGTACCAGAAGAGCAGATTCCTTTGGAAGAGCTTACTGTTAGAGAAGATCTCACGTATGAAGAGTATCAGGTAAAAATTCTTGAAACTACAGAAAGAGTTACTAGGAGCCGCACTATAAAGATGTGCAAAGTGCAGTGGAATCGATATTCAGAAGATGAAGCCACTTGGGGAAAGAGAAGAAGATCTGAGAAAATCTTATCCGCAGCTTTTTGAGAAAGCATCATCCAATCTTGAGGACAAGATTCTCTTAAGGGGGGTAGAATTCTGACACCCTAATTTTTGGTATTATTTAAAAATAGATAAATTTGATTTAAATATGCACTTGTTGGTGCATTCAAATTTAGGGAATAATAAATTTTGTGAAATTAAAATTAATCATAAGGTTAACAATTTGTTTTTGCACTCATGATGTTGCACTATATTTTTGTGATGATTGGTTTGAGTCAAAGTTCAAAAGATATTCAAAAACATTTGAAAGTTTGATTTGGAAAATCAATTTAGAAAATAAAAAGGGATTCCTATTCATTCTACATCTCTTCCTCAGTTTCGGCCTGCTAGCCCGGTTTCCCCTTGGCCCGCTCGCTCCCCACGCTCCTTCTCTTGGGCCGCGGCCCAGCCCAGCCGGCCTGCCGCTGCCGCGCCCGTTCCCTCCTCTCGCAGTCACTGACAGCCGAGGCCCGCCTGTCAGTCCCTTCCCTTCCCCAACCTCCTGCTCCTCTCTCTCGGTCAAGGCCGCAACTGCCGCCCGCGCCCACGACCACTGAACATGGGAGCGTCCTTCCCCCCGCGCCCGGCCTTCAAAAAGGGAGCCGAACCCCTTCACCGCCTCCCCTGCTACCCTTCCCGCTCACGCGAGAGCTGCAACCGCAGCGTCCCAACTCGCCGGAGCATCCCGTCCGCTTCTCACCGGAATCCGCCATCTCCGTTGCATCTTCGTCGAATTCTTCATTGCGGTGAGAACGCCTGTGCTCCTCTCTCTCTCCCTAGGTCTCTATTTCTTTGTTGTGTGGTCTCTAGGGCCGTACCCGCAAGCTCCGACGAGCTTTTTGCCGCCGTCCATGGCGGGAGCCGCTCGGGCTTACCCCGTGGCCGTGTTTTGCTTCGGGGCGAGTTCGCCTTCCTCTCCGCATCGCCCCGGTGCACTCCATTTTGGAAACCGTGCACTCTAGCGCCTTATTGAGCATCACCGGCGAGCTCACGGTCGCCGGCCATGGCGGCGCCGCCGTCTCCTCCCCTAAATCCGGCGGCCGATCTCTCTCTCCTCTCCCCCATCTAATCTCGACCGCACATCGTGAGATGAACGGTCCTGGTTGGTTGATACCCCTTCGGGGTCCATTTTTGTTAAAGCGACCCCCCGCTTTCATCTATTTGAACCCGCCGTCCTTGGCGTACTCCTGTAGTGTGCGTTCTTTTTCGGAAAGCGTAGTTTCTTCGGTTTATATGAAAAATACGTTTTCAGATTAATTACAGAATTGCCACTGTAGTAAAACGCTTATAAAATCGTCATTTTAGCTCCGAATCGACCCATTCAACTTGCGTTATTTTCGTAATTTCGTAATCTACGTATTAGTGCCACTGATAGACTTGTTAGAAGCTTTTGAGTTTCTCGATTAAGTCTAGTTTAATAGCTAGTTTTGGAACCTTGTTAGCGCGTAACTTTTGTGTTGTAGCTCCGTTTTTCGTGCTCTTCGCGTCGTTGTGATCGTAGCGAGATGTAGATGATTTTGGTAAACATTTTATTCAGATTTATTTATTGTTGGTATCGTTCGAGTTCAGACGGTGAGGAGTACGTTGGGAATCTGGACGCGTACGAGGAGCAGCAGGACCAGCAGCAGTTCGTGAACCAAGGCAAGTATAGCATGGGCCTTCCTTGTTGTCCTATTCATTATATAATGTACTCATTATGCATGTGTCTAATATTGCTCGACTATAAGGACTCCCTAGCTAATTGACGACTTGTACCTTGATCCCTATGGGTTTTATTTGCATATGGATAGAATGCTAGTGCTCTAACTAAACATGATCTACATTATGACTGATGGAACCAATGGATGAACATGATGGTAACAATGGAACCATAGGGTAAAGGTGCAGATGATGTTGATCATATTGCCATAAACCCTCCGTAAGGACTTATCTGTAGGGCAAAAGCTGGGACATACAGTGCAACCGTGAGAGTCATATGGCTCTGACTTTAGCTCAGTAATAGGATCTTTTCTAGCTTGTTAGAGGTTACCCGAAAGGGCGCAAGAGGGGCTTGCCACTTTGGGTATAGAACTGCCTCTGTTCTGATGTGTATAGCCTGCAGGAATTGTGCCATCAAAAGGGGGTTCTCTATATCTGCCTGCCGAGGAAACCTCGCGGCCCTAACATGTTAGAAGAGGCCTATGGAAGGCTTCATAGTCTACCCTGCCTACTCACCTTGGGAGTGTTAGGGGTCGACGGGCCCCGGGCAAATGGGCAACACGACTCACGGGTAAAGATGCACAACCTCTGCAGAGTGTTAAAACTGTTATAACAGCCGTGCTCACGGTCACGAGCGGCCCAGAAAACTCACAGAATAAATGTTTACTTGACATATGGATGACTTATGATGATGATAATGAGATTATACGGATGCTCAATTACTCCCCTTAATTCTAGTAGGTGATCATGTGGGTTAAACGGGAGCTTAAGCATAATTAAGTAATAATAAGTAATAATAAAATGTTGAACTATTAAAAATGCTAACTGCAGTCAACCGTGTCTATCCTTTTTGAGCCTCATGAATCCTCATACTATACTTGCGGAGTACAAGTGTACTCACACTTGTTGCTATTTTGTTTTTGGATAAAAATCCCGGATGGGTAACAGATGACAGTTTCTACGAGGACTTCCCGGAAGATTTCTAGGTTTGGGTCAACCAGTCGTCCTTCCCTGTGGATCAGACGCTACGCCTAAGAGTTGCTATTTACTTTTTCGCTTGTTATGTAAGAACTACGTGATGTAATAACATTATGTATGTACACAGTGATGATACTTCTGTTAATTTATCGGCTTATGTGTGCGACTACTCTTGGGGCGCACATAAGATGTGTGCACTCTATATTGTCCTTTAATTGGAGTGTGACAATTTATTATGGGTTTTGGAATTTATTTGAATTAAGGTTGCACCAAGTAATTTAATAAAAAATAGCTAGCTCTAGCTCATTACATTGGTACCCGCACCATACAATTGTGCATCCTATTGTAACGCCCAGACATATTTGCTAGTCTATTATAGAATATAATCTGTACCTAATATCAATCAAAGAGCAATTGTCTTCTTCCATCTCTCACTCTCTCCCCGGCAGTCCATCCATCACTCACTCCTCTTTCATTCCTCTATCCGTCATCCTTCACTCTCATCCTTTCCTTGCTCTTTGTCTCATCCATCCATCTCTCACTCCTCCATTCTCTCGTCCCCTCACTCCTCGCCATTCTCACTTTGAGTTTGGAGCTACAAATCATTTATTGGCTCCACACAACTCATGTCATAACTTTCCACCTTGAACTCATAACGCGTGCACACAATAGCCACCTATTTAAGTTAAATCAGTCTCCTTCAATTTGCCATACAAAATTAATTCTTTTTTCATTAGCATTTATTATGGGCTTTAGATTTATTTGATTTCAGGATTGGGCCAAGCCCAATTAAATCTAACAAAAATAGGCGACTCATTATTATTAGCACGAGCTCCGCACACAATAAATTATGGGTCCTAATGTTCTAATGCAACGCATGAGCATGTTTGCTAGTTTCTATTAAAGTCAATTTCGCTGATTGGTCATTAAACTTGTCTTGTGATTTTACATAACTCACATCTAGAACTTGCAGAATGGAATCTCCATTGTCTATATATTCTACCTCCCAGTATTTTCAGATATGAAAATATATAGTGGCCAGAGATCCAATTCCGTCAAATCTTCCAAGCAACAGCAGCACCGACCACAACTACCATCCCCAGTAGTCTAACTCACAGCTAGAACCTACAAAACGGAATCTATTGCCTCCTCTATTTCTCAATATTCGTAGATATAAAAATAGTAGCTATGGATTCAATTTTGGTGAACCTCCAGGTGGTGGCGCTGGTGGCGATAGTGTCAAAGAAACAAATTCCCACCCAAGTAGTGATTATTCGCATATCTTTGCGCATGGATGCCTATGCTTTTCCTAAGCGTGAATAGATTGGGAGTGGCTTTACCAAATCGTCAGAGATGCTTTAAGAGCAACTCCAAGAGTCTCTATAAGTTTCAATCTTCATATATCTCTATTTGGAGGACTATTAATGAATATTCCCTTTGTATATCTCTCGTGTCCCGGACAAGCTCTCTAATTTTTGTTCTTTATACTCTAATACCTTATCATATATTGTATTTAGAGAGCCCAAAGTGTTTGGTTGGTGGTTTCGTAATGTAAATGGATAACGGAGGGTAAGCGACTGCTGACTGCGTTGCATTAGTTTGTTTCAGCTTAGCCCGCAATCCGTTGCCCCGTAAGATATACGGGCCCATTCAAAACTGATACCGTTGCTCCTCTGCCGTAACCCAATCACAAACAGCGAGTCATCTTCCCCACCTAACATTTATTTGCGTTTACAGTGTTGAACCAAACAAAATTAGGGATCAGCTCCATCTGTTACCATTACCGTTGTTTTTCATTCCTTTTGCATTTGCATTTACAGTGCGCAACCAAACATCACCTATAGCCTCTTCAAAAGTGGAGGGTGAGAATTCCAAAAAAAAAGTGGAGGGTGAGAAGGTTGGTTTTGAAGAGTGGAAAAAATGGAAAGTGATTTAGAGAGAATATTGGAGCATGTTCTTTTTGTCTGTTCTAAATTTTGTGATAAAAGAGCCATGGAGGTTTTGATCTTCCAGAATTTCTGCCCTAAATCGATCCCGGTCTGAGATCTCAGTTAGCGTCCTAATACTGGATGTTCCGGTTCCTGCTAATTTTAATTGTCGGTAGGCATAGACCGGGAGACCATCACAATGCACCACGGAAATCTGATTGTTGTGGATGTGCAATAATGAGGCTGATGCATGCAACAGCTGAGTGTTGTTCTTCTCCAAGTGACAAATCTGAAATCTGTAGCAAGGTTAATAATCCTAGTCATTCTTGTACTTAAGTCTGAATCCGTGATTTTCTTCACACAAGAAATACATGAAGAATCTATGCTAAGTTTTGGAGAAAAAAAGTGTCATGCATGAAGAAACTGGACCGTGAGTGAAACAAAATCAGGGAAGCAAGTTGATCCCATGCACGTAAATACGTAATGACACACGTCAAGACCTTTTGTTTAGAATAATTTCCATTGTTGAAGAGGATTCCTTTTAGACATTGTTTCAGTCTTCACTTGGACTAGCTGTGATCTAGAATATAGATCCCAGTCCATATTTCTATCATTTTCAATTCCTTCTACTCTTTGTTCAAATCGTCAGTGAGTTTGAAATGAAACTGTGAAAAATATCAAAATATACTCTTATCTCTCTGTCTCATTGAAAGTTGGCAGGAAGTCAGAATTTAATCTTTTTTACAAGCATGCATGCTGTAACTATCCAAGTGACCATTTTCCCCTAGCATGTCTCCTATATATGAACCAGGTAAGAATGTTCCACATAGCTGACTATACATGCTGTAACTATCCAAGTGACCCTTTTTCCCCTATCATATGTCTCCTATATATGAACCAGGTAAGAATGTTCCATATAGCTGACTAGATATCCTTCCTTGTCATGTTTCACTCTGCATTGGAACGAGGCCACGTGGGAAACGATGTGCTTTGCACGATTCGGTAAAAACCTGGAGGAAAATCATATGAATTGTTTGACTCTTTTGACAGTGCAAATAGTTAAAATGAGTTACTACGTTGACACGGTGTCCATAGCAAAGTTCAAAACTACCGTTGGCTTCTGTACTTTTCCATTGCTCCCAGGTCCCCAACGTAGCGTGGCAACAACATCCGTAGTCTGAACGTGGATTATTCGCACGAACATTTTGAATATTTCGTAAGAATTGTTGCTGTCCGAAGGCTCGTCGTAGTATCATATCTGCTGGCTAGTGACAGGAAGATAATTAAGCAGGAGAATAATCTACCAGTGACAGACGTGTCGTATTCCATACTGGGGAAACGACGACGATGTTCCTTAGAAAGTTCCAGTCGTCAGCATCAGGGCATTGCAGGCCATGCATTTATACTTGTTGTTTACACTCGTGCAGGTGTTTTCATTATTTTAGCTTTATAACAAAGGCTTGAAGATTATTATAGGGCATGCGTTTATACTTGTTCTGAGCTAAATTCTTCTTGTTTCCTGGCACAGACCTGATGTTTTCCTAACTTTTTTTTTCTAGTGCCGTAGAATTCTGGATCTTTTAGTAATTATTTTCTAGACAATGTTTTTAAATTATGGATTGTACGAATTTGTGCGCGAACGTGATACTCAGCCTCCCAAACTTCTCGCCACAGTAAAGTATCAGGAAACTTACAGTTTATATGCGCGTACGAAGTGGCTTACAAATTAAAGTGGCTTACAAGTTTATATGTGTTGCCAAACAAACTTACATTTACTACCTCCATCCTAGAAAGGATACCATACTAGGTTTAATCAAAGTCAAACTAACTTAAATATGATAGTTTAGACCGTTCAAAAAAAATGATAGTGTATAGGAACATTTAACATTCTAAATAGACATGTTATGAAAATATATATTACATGACAAATCAGATAATAGTTATTTATAGTATGGTATGCATTAATATCTTTCTTATATAAATTAGTCAAACTTAAGATAGTTTAACTAAAGTATTGTAGAATTACATTCTTTTTGGGGGCCGAGTACATATCAAAGTCTAAAACAGCGGACTATACTATTAAAGAGCAGTATGACGATACATTGGTTAAGAGCAACAACAATGTATTTAGATGACTACCCAGTCCATTGTCTAGACGATATACTACAGTGTTCCAACTTGATTGTCGTATATTTAGACTTAAAATAATTAAGGAACAGTATGTTAATGATGATTTATTTAAAGATGTGATGGAAAATTGTAAAGAGGGACGTACATGGAACAAATGTGGTATATGACAGGTTTTTGTTTAGAGCTAACCGTCTATGCATTCCAGTTGGTTCCGCTCGTCTTTTGCTTTTGCAGGAGGCATATAGAGGCAAATTGATGTGACATTTTGGTGCCAAGAAGATAGAGGAGGTGCTGGCCACACACTTCTTAAGGATAAGACAAGATGTAGAGCAGTTCGTGGCTCGGTGCGCCACATGTCAAAAAACTAAGTCGCGGTTGAACCCACATGGTTTGTATATACCTCTTCCCATTCCTTCTATTCTTTGGGCTGATAAATCTATGGATTTAATTTTGGGATTGCCAAGGACTAAGAGGGGGAGTGATAATATTTTTGTGGTGGTTGATAGTTTTTCTAAGATGGCACATTTTATTCCTTGTCATAAAAGCGACGATGTTGTTCATATTGCTGACATGTTCTTTCAAGAAATCGTTCGATTGCATGTATGCCTTCTACTATTGTTTCAGATCGCGATGCAGAATTGATGAGTCACCTTTTGCGCACTTTGTGGGATAAACTGGGGACAAAAAGCTACTGTGGCGGATGCAGGGGGACCAGTGGGGCTGCAGCACCCCACACCCTCTCCCCCTCGTGGGCCAAATTCTCAGGGAGCAGGTCTTCAGAGGCCCACTACAGTCCAACCCAAAATCCCAGCGAACCCTATTCACAGCCCCCCAATCGGCCAGTCGAGCGGCCGCTTCCCCTCCTCGCGCGGCGCTACTCCACTCGCGAGTCGCCAAGTGGCGTCGTCCGCCGTCCACTGGAGGCTCGCCTGCGCCGCGCCTCTGCTACTCGCCGCCGCCGGCCGGCGCGCCTTGACGGCTCTGTCCTCCACCCTCCATCGGTGCGCCGCGCTGCCCTGCTGCCCCCTTTCCTGATTGGCACAGTGACACTGTGAAGGTGAGCACAGTTCTACTTCGTTTGTATTCAGTTTTAATTTTTTCTTTTGAGTATTCAGTGATCCGATAGTTTTACTTTGTAGCGTATAATCAGTAGTAGACTGGAATGGAAAAATATTATGCTAAGAAAGATGCTTCAACTTCAAAGATATCAACTATTGAGAGTCAGGTTGAGCCAAAAAGACCCCGCATTGAGCTTGATATGAATGATATAGTTGTTGATCCAGGGCTTAGAAAGCCAATTGATGAATTCCATCATAATATTAGGGATGATGCTAGGAAAGCATATCTACAAATGGGTCCATATCAACCAATTTGTGACTATCAAAGAACAGAGGGCAAAACTCAATCTAGAGGTTTTGTTAAATCATGGTTTGATCAGTTTGATTGGTTAGAGTACAGTGTAGCCATAGATGCAGCCTATTGCTTTTATTGCTACCTCTTTAAGCCACAAAAAAAACTAGCAATTTTGGTAATGATGCATTCACCAAAGTGGGTTTTAGGAATTGGAAGAAGGGAAAGGATTCTTAGTTGAAGCATGCTCAATCAATTGATGGCTATCATAATACTGTAAGAAAACGAGCAATTGATTTTCAAAATCAAAGGCAAAGTGTAGAGCATGTGTGGACAGTAACAAGTGCAGCAGAAGAGGAGGTAGATAAAGCTCGTTTACAAATAATGTAAGGCATTGCTAGATTTCTCCTTTTGCAAGCTCTAGCATTTCGTGGACATGATGAGTCTAGAACATCAAGAAACAAAGAGAACTTTCTAGAGATGCTTGAGTGGTATAGAAAGAAGGACCCTAAGACTGCACTTGTGATTGGTGAAAATGCTCCAGGGAATAATCAAATGAGTTGTCCAACAGTTCAGAAAGATTTGGTGAGGGCTTGTGCGGAGGAGGCAAGTGAGTTAATGAAGAGTGAAATAGAAGATTGTTGGTTTGCGGTATTTGTTGATGAGGCTCGTGATGCATGTATTAAGGAACTAATGGCTGTGGTTGTGAGGTATATATCATCTCTTAATTTGTGCATTTCATTGGTTATTTGGTTTAGTTTTGTTGTTTTCAATTAATGCTTTGTTTCCTTTTGACTTCTAGGTTTGTCAATGATAAAGGAAGTGTGATTGAGAGGTTCCTTGGCCTCCAACATGTATCTGATACCACATCATCCTCACTGAAGGAAGCATTGGATTCTATCCTCATCATACTTCTATGTATCTTTGAGCACTTTGAATCGATATCAATCTTTGCTTTATCTATTAGTGAACTGTGTAGTGTGTACAGCGAGCAAAAATTTTTTGCCCTCTGTTATTTAACCCCCTTGGTCCATTTCTGAATCCGCCACAACCCAAACTAATGGACAAACTGAGGTAGCCAATCGAACATTGTCCACCATGTTGAGAGCAATCTTGAAGCGCAATTTGAAGATGTGTGAAGAGTGTTTGCCGCATGTTGAGTTTACATATAACAGGGCAGAATACTCCACCACCAATGTAAGTCCTTTCCAAGTAGTGTATGGATTTAACCCCGTGCACCTATTGAACTTTTTCCTTTACCTACCACATAGAGAACACATAGTGATGCTAAAGAGCATGCTTAATTTATTCTTAAGTTGCATGAAACCACTAAGGCAAATATTGAAAAGATGAATGAAAAGTATAGAATTGCTAGTAGTGAAGGTAGAAAGGAAGTTAAACTTGAATCAGGTGATTTGGTTTGGTTGCACTTGACAAAGATAGATTTCCAGAGGTGCATAAGTCTAAATCAATGCAAAGAGCTGCTAGTCCTTTTAAGATAATTGAGAAAATAAATGATAATGCATATAAACTTGAGTTGCCACCTAAGTTCGAGGTTAGTCCCACCTTTAACATTGCAAATTTGAAGCCATACTTGGAAGAAGAAGATGAGCTTGAGTGGAGGATGACTCCACTTCAAAAGGGAGAGGATGATGAGGACATCACTCCTTCGGATGCACCAGCTAATCGTCCAACCATTATGCAAGGTCCAATGACCAGAGCTCGAATATGACAATTGAATTTAGAGGTGAGCTCATTCTTAAGTAATCCTTTTCATAGTTTAGTTTTGAGAATACATTGCTACCTAATGATTTTATCATGCTTAGGAACATTGGAGAGGGTCATGAAGTACTTGGAGAAAGATGTGGAGGCGGAGAAGACTAGTAAGGACATCCAAGACAAGCCAGAGGCCTAGTCCAACTCGAGTTCGAGTCTGCCTCGGCCTTCAGGACCAGCGTGAAGTAAAACGGACGCACAGGACACTGGGCATCATTTTCGATGAGCCACATATGCATGGGAAGCTAACTTCATAAGCTAAACCAATGCCTTTGGTTTAAGGTTCAAATTTTACTGGAGTCAATTGGAATTGTTGAAAAAAGTCAGTGTTCTGTCATGGCGCCGCGTCACCGTCTTTTGGTCCATTGGACTGTGTATCATCTTAGGGCCCATAAGGGGGCACATCTAGGGGGTGACGACCCTTAGACCTTATATTGAGTCGTCACACCACATGTTAAGGTTTAGGTTTTGCTTTAGATCAATCTATCTTCAAACAGTCATCGTCTTCGGTTATGAAACCTCACTTTCGTTATCTTAATCATACATCTGCAGTTGTCACTTTCATTGATGAGCTGCGTACTTTCGAGTTCTTGCTTGTGTTCTTCGTTTCACAGGCAAGGATTAGCCTTCTTGGTGAGGTCAACCATATTAGTGACACGGTTGATAACTAGGGGAGTCAGGTGCTAAAATTGCAGGGTTCAGATCTTTTGATCTGAAGCCAGATCGGTATGTTGCGTTCCACCAAATCGAGAGTTATCATCACCTGACGAAAGATGAGGAACCCCGTCCACATTAGGCTGACCGAATTTTATAGTTTGGCGTCTTGGATAACACTACATGTGAGCCCCACATGTCAGCATACCATATTAGCATATGGACACGGGCCTAGACTCGTTTGAACCGGCTTGAGACCCAAACAACACATATTGGCGACTTAAATGGGCGATTTACTAGCTTAGGGACAGGATGACACAACAGAACAAACTTGAGGATCGAAATGGGTGATTTGCAAGTTTGGGACCAAGATGACACATTCCAACAAATTTAATGACCCAAGTGGACGATTTAATATGATATTGTTCTTTAGAGATAAGATCATAATTATTTTTAATCATATTTCATTGTTTTCTATATTTTTTCTATGATTGTCCAAACAGTCATTTCTATAAATTTACTATGTTTAATGACTGCTTGCTGGACGGGCCTGGCACTGGTTTTAATGTCCCATGAAAAATGGGCCGAGCTAGCCTGGCCCGAGTATTTATTAAAAGCCTGATAGGCCCAACAGGCATATCAACCGTCAGCCAGCCAGGACCGGCAGTGGCATTTACCCCAATAGTCCCAACAGTCGTCTTGACGGGTGTCTACTTCGACTCCTCCAAAAGCCAGTGGGCGATGGGCCTTCTCCAGCTCAAGGTGATGCCGGGCGTCTTCTTCGTTGGTGGTGGCCGGCGACGATGACTCCATGCTTCTTCGGCTTGCAAAGGATCTGGGACTGGGTTGCAATTTTTATCTTTTTCTGGATTCTTTGCGTAGTATGGCTGTTACAGCTGCATCTGTATCCTTCTAATATGTCTCTGTATTTGTACACATATTTGTATGCTTTCCTTATCTAGAAATATAGATACGTATTATAAAAAAAACAGTCGCCTTGACCCAGTAGTGAGTAGTCCAACGGTCAGTCGATCAATAGTAATTCACTATCTCTGGTGTATAAATGAGAGCTGAAGAGATTAGGTTTTCACTATTCACTTTTCCTCTCACTCTCCGTCGTCTCCGAGAGCCTTTCGTTCCAACGGCGTCTGGTGGCTGGCGTCTGAACAAGGGAGGCACCAAGAAAAATATCGTGAACTCTCGAAGCACTAGCTGGCAGCTTGGCGTTCATCTCAGGTACGACCGTACGAGGGGATTTTCTCCTCTAATCCTCTAATTCTCTTCATCTGGTTGTGAGAGCAGCATCTAGTTGTGTATTTGTGTTCGTGATTTTTATACCGGTAGGGTGGGGACGTGGGGTGCAGATCTTATAGAGTATTATTATTTTCTTATATATATGAAGGAAAACAAATCTGTCGTCTTCTTTCTTTGAATGTCCATAGCCTGCCGAAACTTGGAGATCACACTGAAAAAGATATAGCAAAGAGAAAAGACATCTGTAAACACCCTCGCCAAAAAAATGCTTTGAAGACTATAAAAAACACTTGCCACGGACAACGAGATTTTGAATCCACTAATAGAACATCAGCTGGAGCAACCCTCCAAAGAACACAGGCTTACAATTCTTTACCATCAGAATAGAGAGTTGAAGATGCCAGACATTGCAAAAGAAGAGGTTGAAATATGGGTGCTAAGAGTTGTCTGGGGTGCCAAGAGTTGTCTGGGTCCTGTGTTGTCACCGTAGCTTGTTAATATGCATGAGCGCTCTCCGATGCCTCACAGAGTTTTAGTTTTCCTCTAACAATGCAACATTTCTGTGCTTGTAAAGCTTGGAAGTGATGACCGAGTCCATGGAAGTGGTAAGTGATCATGAAGAGGGGGCCAAGAAGAGGTGGAGCGAAGTGGTAAGTCATCATGAAGAGGGGGCCCAAGAAGAGGTGGAGCTGCAGGATCAGCCTAGTGGAAAACGTTGCAAGAAGTCTCATGTTTTGAAAGGGGTTAGAATCTGATGACCCAAACTTGACCTCCACTAAATGCAGAATCTGTAAGAAAATTCTCACTGCTCGTAATAAGAATGGAACTTCTCACTTGGTAAGGCATATCTAAATGCATGATAAAGGGTAGGCTAGTCTTGATCATTATGTTCTTCGAGCTGAGAGTAATCATGATGGCTCTGTTGCTCTCAAAAACCATAAGTTTGACCCAGATCTTATTAGGAGGGCAATAACTGCATTTCTTACTGGTGGTGAGCATGCATTTTCAGTTGTTGAGGAAGTTGGATTTCGTTATCTTCTTAACTGTTGTGTCCTACAGTTTAAGAAAATCTTCTTTTTAAAAGAATCTTTTTCAGATTGGTACATAGCTATGATATCTCTCTTCACAATGAAATGACCAATGTACCAAACTGAAAAAGATTCTTTAGAAAAGAATTATCCAATGCACCTGGAAGAATAAGTTTCACTTCTGATATTTGGAAATCGGAGACCTCAAAAGATAGCAACATTTGCATAACTGCACACTTTATTGATGCTGATTGGAATTTACAGAAGCGAATAATAGTATTCAGTGAATTGCTTCCTCCCTATGATACATGTTGATGAGTCTGCTGCTGAAGAACAAGTTAATAAAGTTGTAACCAAGCTTTATGAGTCATGTCACACCCGGTTTTAAGGACAAAACCAGACATACACTATATGTGAAATAAAAGAGTCAAATCTCACATATAGCCGCAGATAAGTGTAATACCAAGAGACAAATGCTTAATAAACATAACTCAACAGTATAAAATATACCTTAGAGAGCAACACAGCGGAAAGACAACTCTGAACACCGGGTGTAGACCTCACTCCAGGATCAAACTGACTGGTTGATCAGAAGCCTAACAAATTCTAGAATCTAGAAATCTGGTACCCTTCCTGAGATGTGGGAAATAGCAAGAGTGAGTCCATGTCGAACTCAGCAAATATATCATAGGGTTCATGAGGCTCAAAAGGTTTGACACGGGTTTACTGCAATAGCTTTTAGTGAGTCAACTTTTTAGCATTTGAGTAGCAACAAGTTTACCATAAGCCCAAATAACCTCATGATCATCTATACGAGAATAATGTATAGCAAGAAACAATAATCATTAGTGAACATCAATATCATCAGTGTTATCATTATCATCAGTGTTCATCATTTATTCTGTAAGGGTCCAAGGTCACTCGTAACCATGAGCACGGCTGTTATAACAGTTTTACACTCTGCAGAGGTTGTACACTTTCGCTGTGAGTCGTGATTTACCCTTTCGCCCGAGGTAGCTAATATCTTGACCCACTTCCAAGGAAGGTCGGCAGGGTTCACTATGAAGTCTTTCAAAGGTTCGTCTAACAAGTTAGGGCTATTAGATTTCACTCGGCAAACAGATGTAGAGCCCCCCTTCCTGATGGCACAATAACACGCAGCCTATACACATGAGGACAGAGGTCGCACTATACCCGATTCGTCAAGCCATTCTTACGCCATAAAGGAATACCTCTAACAAGCTAGAAAAGTTCTTTCTATATGACTAAAGCCAGAGCCATTTTAGCCCTCACAGTAAATCCCGGATTTTCGCCTACAGATGAGTCCTTATGGAGAGAAACTAGAGCACCATAAAAACAACCCAATATGCTCTAGCCCTCTTGAGCCATGTTGCTTTAAAACATCTTTTAAACGTTTATTGCATATACCATTAGTCAAGTTACAGATCATGGTTATTTATCTTGAGCACTAGCATAAATACTACCCAATGCAATGTTCCACCGGTGTCAAGGTACAAGATACAAAAGCTAGGATATCCTTAGGGGTAACAAGGCAGACACATGCACATGAATTAAGTATATTAAAGGTGAATAGAAAACAAGGATGATCCCATGCTATACTTGCCTTAAATCAAAATCCTTCTCTGATCCAAATCTTCAATTAATAGCTTCTTGAATCTCCACGTAAATCTCACCGACTGGACTTGATCAATAAATCACCACACACACATCGAGCAATCATACACGAAGCAAACAATGAATAATAATTAGAACAGTACACCAAACATAAGAAACAATATGTGAAAGGTTTTAAAGATGTTCTACGCATGGCTACGAACACACCGGAGCGAAAAACACACTAATCGGAGCTATGGCGAATAAGAAACGTCTACCGAAACATTTACTTTATTAGAGATTAGAGAAAAAGAAAACCAAGCCTTATTTATTTTAATTACAGCAATCAGGTGAAGCATAGTAATTCAGATTAGACAAAATATATTCTAATTTCTAAAATCTAGGTTAGACCAGTCATATTTTATTTATAAAATGTTATTATTTAGTTTAGGCAAATTAAAGTTAATCTTGCAAAAAGAAAGTTTCATGTGAGAGCATCTAATTTCGTTTTAACATTTGAAACATGTTTAACCTTAAGCAATTTATAATTTAAGATCACGTTCATGTTAGTAGTAATCAAATTAACATGTTATGTATAATTACCGAAATATAAAACTTACATTGTTTCCAATTATAAAACTAATTACAAGCATATTAATCAATATAATATTTAGTTATATATTCAAATACATGTGGCAACGGAACGAAATCACTTATGTTTATAGATTGAATGAAACACCCGATAGTTCAAAAGACATCTAAGTTAATATGTGACCATGAAAAGATCGGGGGTGTAAACTTAAATTGCTTTTAATTAAAACGATCATTAAGTAATACCGATCAATTTATTATGATTTGATTCATAAATACAAGACATGGTAAACATCGCCGCTGACACGTAGATTAGGTTGACCCGAGTGCAACGCGACAAGAACGAAAATACGTTGATTTTTTTTTAAATTTAAAAGCTATTAACTAATAATTATTAATCAATTTGCCTTTAAATAATTAAAATTCATAATTGAGTGACATGATAAACGTTAGCACTACTACGTAGAGCACGATGACACGAATCTAACACGATAAGAACGAACTAAATCGGAGTCGAAACGACCTGAGTATGACATATATGGTATGTGGTGTATTTCTATGGTATTTCTTGATTTGTTTTTGTGAAGGAAAATGGCCATAATGTATGTGTGATGTCATCATGACACCAATATGATGTCATCAAGCTAGAAGATCAGGGCTGGGACGCATGGCCGGCGCTGCTCTGCTGACTCTACTTGCTCATGCGTTGTCGCATCTTCACGGAAAGAGCTCCAGTGATGAACTAGAAGATTAATGATGCAAATCGATTGGGCGGCAACGGGCTTTCCTCAAAGCAGCAGACGGCAGCTGCGGAGCACGGGAAGACAGAGAGGAGGGGACAGCTATCTTACGGAGAGGTTTCTCAACGGCCGAAGACGAGCGACGACGACCACGTACTACTCAACGGCCGGCTTGGGCGCCTGCGTGGAAAAGCTTGACGAGTATGATGACCGACTTGCTCGGTTAAGGATGGCGGACGATGGTCGCCTCGAAGCGGAGCTCAGCAACAGACTGCAGACGACGGAGAAGCAGCAGGCGATGCTTATGGCGTCGGCGGACAAGCTCGGCGAGATTCGAACGGCGAGTGCGCTAGGGCTATCGGCTGCTGCGGTCTCAAGACGAGGGCTGCAGCTTCGCGATTAAGATGGGAATTGAGGCGGCGCACCTGGGCTCGGGTATATATCTCAGGGGTGCTTCAAGGAAGGAAAGGGATGATCCCCGTTCGGATACGGCTTGGAGGAAAAAGGAAGGCGGCGCTCGCGGTTGGAAAGAACCGGAGGAAGGAGAAAGGAAAGAGAGATGTGTCGCTGACCGGTGGGACCGGCTCGTCAGCGGCTCGGGTGCGGGACGCGGTCGCGCGCGTAAAGACGAGCCGGCTGGCCATGGCGTGGGCTCGGCCTAGAAACCGGAGGCGGGCGCGGGGGAAGGCAGGCCGAGCACTGGCCTGCGGGAGAATGCGGCCCGAAGAAGAAAATTCCTTTCTCTTTTTCTTTTTCAAAATTTTCAAAGCCAATTTTCAAAGGATTTTCAAATCCAATTTGAATTTGACTTAAACCACTCAATACAAAATTTCAAATGCAGCAGCATGAATGCTCAATCATGTTTCTACCCTTATATTTGATTTTAAATTTATAAAAATTATTATCATTCTAAATTTGCATGCTGACAAAAAAATATAAAAATCATATTTCTCCTATTTTTCTTCTTTTTAAAATTTTAGGGTGTTACAATTCTACCCCCTTAAGATGAATCTCGTCCCGAGATTCGGAAGATGATGACAAAAGAGATAATGACACTTTGTCTTTATTTGATCCTCATTTTTTCAAATTACTTCTTTCGTTCAGAGTCATGAGACAGTTTCTCATATCCTGACTGACTAATCTGCCTAAACATGATCATCTCTCTAATTGAGCTCCTCCAAAGTAATTTGTTCCTCTGCTATGACTTCTGTAAACTCACGGTCCACTTTGCTATCCCTTAGTATACCTATCTTCTAATTGGTCATTCTCATCTCCCTCAGGTAAAAGTCGACCACCTTAATACTCAATTCTTTTCCCTGACGGTGTTGTTAAGAGCATTGTGCACCGAGTACCATGAATCATTCCTTTGTGTGCACAGAGCCATCCATTACCAAGAACTACACAAATTTTAAGTGACTCCAACACAATGAGTGCTGCGGTAAAGTTTTCCTTGTTTATGACAAGACTGACATCCGGGCATATCTGATCTTCTTACATTTCTCCCACTGGGGTTTGAACTAGCAAAGGCCTCCTCATTGGACACTTCACCATCTTGCACGTCTCTACCATGTCGGCGGAAATGAAAGAATGCGAAGCACTATGGTCAAATAAAGCAAAAACTTGTACTGAACTTACTTGAATATAACCTCCCACTACTTTGGTAACTCCATGAATTTTATCCATATCCACATTGCTCAGTCTTCCATTGACATAGTTTTGCTGCGCTTTGCTTTCTTGAGCAGGTTTCTTATGGACTTTCCTTTTTCGCTTTCGTCGTCGTGGATTCTGACTTAGTTCACTCCCAACTTTCTCTGCAACGTTGTTGTTTTGATAGTGCTTAGCTTCATCATACCCATAACATCCTTCAATGGCAGAAACATCAGCCTTTTCCCACATATTAGTGCGAGACGTCATATAGGACTCCTGAGTCATGGGATACTACACTCCCTATTATCAAGTGACCAATATCAGCAACAGGAGCAAGTATAGATGATCATAATCATGAGCTATCTAAAGGGACAACTCTCATCTCCATGGATCCAAAATTATCAACCTGGTTCACAGGATATTTTTGCTCATGAGTGGCAACTCAATCATGGAGACTAACCAATACTTCCAAATAAAGAGTTCAAACTTAATAAACCTTCTTTACATTGGCTACCCCCCTTAAAATAAGGGACACTAAATAGGGTAGCTTGAACCCTTTTCTAGATGAGCTAAAAAGTGTTCTGACATCCCAATGATATTCTTGTGTATGGGTAAGAACAAGAAATCTGAAATTTCTCGCGAGCAGAAAATCAGCAGTGCAGTAAAACAGCTGTAACTCTCATTCTGTTAATCTAATGAAGCTGTAGTTTACACCGATGGAAAGCTTATAAAATTCTCTACAACTTTCTTATAGAACATACTTCCAGATTCTGTAGATGACTTGGTCGAAAACAGCACATATCAGATTCTGTTCTAATTTTTAGACAGCACAGTTACATCGTCTTGTGATTTTTGTATCTCCCAATCCAAAATAGCTATGAGGGTGATTCTTGTATTTAGAGAAAGATATTGAAGTCTAATGTTGTCCAGAATTTTCTCATGATTTATGATTGTCCAAAATCAGAGATATAAAGCGAAGAGTGCAGGCTGCTTCAAAAAGACAGGATGGAGAGAATAGAAGAAAACCATATCCCAACTATTTATTTCACTAATCCTTATACCTTAGGCCTATAAACTAAATGAAATTGTGGGAACACCCAATAAGTTCATTGCAATCATTACAAAGATCCAAAACAAGCATAGGCATAAAGACAATCCAACAAGGCAATATAGGAGCACAACTCAACATGAGGATGGTGTAAAAGAGGACAAAGAATGATTGAGATTTCCAAGCAAGTACCATGCACATCCCTGTCTTCCAAGCAAGTACCAAGCAAATTCAGCATACAGAAGGCATACAAACAGTGTTAAATACTAGCCAAGCAACCACATTCTCAAGTACTTACATAATTACATTACTCCATCCTAGTAGGAGAGTTGTTAAATCTCCAGTTCCCTGCATAGCATTATGGAGCCAGGTGAAAATTTAATTTATATACAAGTGATTGAATTATATAAACTAGTAATGCTATAAACACCAATGAAGAATATGATAAGGAGCAGCTTGCCTTCAATAAGTGCACTAGTTAATAGAAGAAACTGATTTACTAAGTAAAAGTGCACAATGAGAGAACCTGTCCAAGATAATACATGCAGATCGGTCAGAGAGGGGAATAAGTTAGATGACGACTTATAACTATGCTTAGCCCCTGCAGCCAGCAGAATGTAACAATGCTTATCGAGGGCATACAGACCTTATCAAGTATCTCATAACTGCATATATAAGTTAACAAGAGAGACATCATTTTGGTTCGACATAACATTGCTTATCACATGTAACTGCTTATCAGAGGTCTGCTGAGCTAAAAGACATAACAGTGCAGTAAAAATGAGCACTTGTCTTTGTTTAAACCGGAGGTCAAATGCAGGACTTACTTCACGAAATTCCCAGTTATGCGTAGCCTCTTTAAAGCATTTCCTTGATGGACAGTGTCTCGGTGAGACTCCTGAAAACAATAAGCTGACTCAATAGCAACATTTACAGTAGCTTAGGTACCTACATATTCCTCAAATTTTGGGCTAGTTAGGTTAATTGACAGATTTTTTTTCAGAATGGAAATTGAGTTCACACTTTTTTTCAGAATAGGACTCACATTATATATATATATATATATATATATATATATATATATATATATATATATATATATATATATATATATATATATATATATTAATTGGTAGAAATGCAGCACGTTTCATATAGAGCAAGGGGCAAAATGCAATTACTTGATTATAGATGGCAGATACAATCTGCATAAAAAACTGCAGTAAAACAAAAGCTTCAATTGTAGATGGCAAGCTATCTTTAGGTTCTCTAAAACAGGTGCGGCATGGTATAAGGCTACAAGCTGGTTATTTGCACAGCTGAACATATGCAAGACTAGTTACTAGTTACTTGTTGTTTATGGTCTACAACAATATAGAATTCCATTCCAGCAAGAATAAGTTGCCTAACAGTAAGTGTTTTAATCACTACAGCTAGCACAGATTTCTTTTGCAGAAAGTAAGTGTCCAGGCCAGCTTATCTATTTTAATGTATCTTGTGCAGTCAATAACTATCATTACTTTTTAGAAAATAGCAAAAACTTACTATTCTAACAAGGTTGCATCACAAGATTAGCAGCAAAATCAACACACTATCTTTACACGCCATCAGTATTGCAAAAGAGAAGCAGAGTTCAATTTTTTTAGTTCAGGACAGAGGCGTTTAGATTTCACAAGAATCATATAAAGTCGACTAACCTCGGCATCGTTGATTCCAAAGCCACACAGTAGTGTTCCTGAAAGCAGAAGTCGAAAGTTTCAGTGCAGAAACACACTTAATTTAACAAAACAATGAGCAGTACAGTATTTCTCAAGGGGGCCACATACCTGCATCATATACCACTCTTCAAACTCATCAAACAGTTCTAATCGTTCAATCCTGCTTGTGTTTTTCATACCTTTCAAACTCATCAAACTCTAGAGAAATGAGAACAATTCAATGGGGGTTAGACAGGTATGAAAAACACAAGCCTTGTTAAATAATATGAAAAAACACAGACTACTATGTATGCATTGTCAACCAGACATTTTAGGAAATAAGTGTTAGAAGTGCCCACTAAGAAGGAAACAAATGCACTTGATCCTAGGTTTACCTGAACATATCTCTGAATAAATAACCTGAACATGTTAACTTGGAACTTGAGTTTAGTTATTAGGAACTGCAGCGAGACAACTGCATTGGGTGTTATTATTGTTATCAGTATCTCCTAAAAAGTGGATTCCAGATATAATTGTTCCCAACTAATTGTATAATGGACAGTTTAACCAAAATAGTCACAAGCATAAGAGGAAGTAGAAAAGCACGTCATATCTATCAGGGATACGATCAGCTGCTACTAATAAGTAATGGAATGGCAGCAATCTTTTAGCAAACAACAGCTGCCATGCTTCAGCACAAGCAAATCTAACTGCAACACAGAAATGCATTCAGACTGCAACAGCTCCCACTACAGACTGCAACACCAAGAAGGAAACAAATTCACTTGTAATCACTGCAGAGAGGGAGGTGTTGGGTGTCACAGACTTGCAAGAGTCAAGGGGGAGAGGAGTAGGGAAGGGGGTGAGGAGGGATACAACTGGAAGAGCCCTCGCCGCCGCCAAAGCAGCAGCAGCCGCCATCTGACCTCGAACCCTGCGAACACAAGGTTGAAATGTGCCCTTGTGATTCGTTTTGTGATGAGTGATTGTCAACGTGATCCACGAAAAAGGTTGAGTGGTGACTAACCTTACCATGGTGAAAGCTATGTGTGCGACATGTCTCTTGGCTTGTGTTGTACAGGTGTGGAGCTCGGAGGCGGTGGTTGACGGCTAGGTGAAGGTCAAGTAGAGATGTGCCATGCCGATGGACCGGGAGCGGTGAAGGGTGGACGTGAGGCTTGGACCGAGGAACCAGGATGTAACACCCTAAAAATTTGAAAAGAAGAAAAATAGGAAAAACATGATTTTTATATTTATTTTGTGAAGCATACAAAATTTAGAATAAGAATAATTTTTATAAATTTAAAATTAAATATAAGGGTAGAAACATGTTTGTGCACTCATGCTGTTGCATTTGAATTTTTGAGATGAGTGGTTTGATTTAAATTCAAAAGTGGATTTGAAAATCTTTTGAAAATTTGCTTTGAAAAATTGGAAAAAAAAGAAAAAGAAGGGAAATTCATCTTCATTCGGAACTTTGGCCCAGCTCAGCCGCAGCCCACCGCCTCGGCCTGCTCAGCATGCGGCCCGTTGTTCCTCCCGCGCCCGCATCTTCCTCCTGGGCCGAGCCCGAGCCGCGGCCAGCCGGCCCAACTCGCGCGCGCGCGCTCGCGTCCCGCAGCGGCCGCGTTCCTTCCCGCCTGAGCCGCTGACATGTGGGTCCCGTTTGTCAGTGTCTCTCCTCACCTTTCCTTTCTTCTTCCTCCGGTTTCCATCGACGAACGCCGTTCTTCACCGATTCGGTGATCCGATTTTCCTTCGAAAACTTCCTCTTTTCCATAACCGGAGATGCCTACGGGCTATAAAACGAGACCCTCACCTCTCCGCTCTCATCCCGTCTCATCGGTAGCCGTTTTGGTGCTCGGGAGCTAGGTCACCGCGAGCACGAGATCCACCGTCCGCCCCTCAAAGCCGCACGCGCTCATTGCTTCATCCCCGGCCACGATTCTGCCCTAGGTGAGTTCGCGTTGAAGTTATCTACCTGCCGGTATCTTTGCTTTGCGATTTCGTGCACCACAGAGCGAGATAGGCTCCACCCGGCCATGGCGCCGCCGCGGGAAGCTCGCCGTCGGCTGATTCCGACCGGAGCGCCGCCGGTTACCTCCTCGATCCGATCTGGACCGTCCGATCTAAATCCAACGGCTAGAATTAGAAGATACCGGTTCGTTTGTAAAATTGTAAAAGAGTCCCTGTGATTTTTAAGTATAGAACCCGCAGTCCTAAAACGTAAAACTCAGAGTACGCTTTGATCGGTTGAAAACGTATTTCGTCTCGATAAATGAAAAATACGCTTTCTGATATTTACAGTTTTGCCATTCAGATTGTTTTAGTTGTAGAATTTTCGTTTTAGCTCCGATTTGATCCATTCAAATTTCGTTAGATTCATATTTGCGAGCTCTACATGATGATAGAACTGTACAGTAGGTTTGAGATAATTTATTTTCGAGTTTTTATTAAAGTATTTATTTTTCTATAGGAAATCTTTGGAAATTCATAACTTTGTCGTTTTAGATCCGATTTTCGTGATCTTCGCGTCTGTGTGATTCTAGCAAGTTGTAGATTCATTTTAAAGACTTTTTATTTTATTTTCTTACTGTTGGTGTACTGTTCTAATTATAGTCTTGTTTGTCAATGCATGATTGCCTCTGGATGTGTGTTGTTGATAATGGTTGATCGAGTATAGACGGTGAGAAATTTGTTGGAGATCAAGAGCTTTACTACGAGCAAGATCTTCAGGACCAGTTTGAGCAAGGCAAGTATAGCATGGGATTATCCTTGTTGTCCTATTCACCATATGCAATTAATATCATTATGCATTTATTCCTTGTTAAGGATGACTTAGTGATTGATCCTTTACCTTGGTACCTATTATATTGTATTGAGTAGTTTGGCTAGTGCTTAAACATGGACTATGATCATGTAATTTGACTAATGGAATATGCAATAAACATTAAAAGATGATTTTTATTACTGTTAAAGGGTACTAGAGCATGGGGATTACTTTTGATGCTCTAATTGCTCTCCATAAGGACTCATCTATAAGCGACAATTCGGGATTTACAGTACAACTGTGGGGGCTATATGGCTCTGGCTTTAGTCATATAGAAGGACCTTTTCTAGCTTGTTAGAGGTATTCCTTTATGGCGTAAGAATGGCTTGACGAATCGGGTATAGTGCGGCCTCTGTCCTCATGTGTATAGGCTGCGTGTTATTGTGCCATCAGGAAGGGGGGCTCTACATCTGTTTGCCGAGTGAAATCTAATGGCCCTAACTTGTTAGACGAACCTTCGAAAGACTTCATAGTGTTTACCCTGCCTGCTCACCTTGGTAGTGTTTTGGGAGTAATTAACCCGGGCATTTGGGTAACACGACTCACAGTGAAAGTGTACAACCTCTGCAGAGTGTAAAACTGTTATAACAGCCGTGCTCACGGTTACGAGTGGCCTTGGACCCTTATGGAATAGTTGAATAATTGTTTATGATTATGTTTTTGCTATTCGTTAATCATTTCACATGGATCATATGTTTAATGTTTATATTGAGACAATTTGATGCTATTGTTATGCTAAAATCGTGCTAACTAAAAGCTACATGGTGATAAACCAATGAATATGCCTTTTTGAGCCTCATGAACCCCATGTTACACTTGTTGAGTACGAGATGTACTTACGCTTGTTTATTTCTTTTACTTGGATAAAAATCCCGGATGGGTAACAGATGGAGGTAATAGTGACTACTACGCCTACTTCCCTGAAGATTACTAGTCTTGCTGTCAACCAGTCAATGTACCTGTGACTGGAGCTACCACGAGAGATTTTTATTTATACTTCCGCTACGTTTGTGTTAAGACTATGTGTTTAAATATCGTGATGTAATAACATTTGTGATGATACTTATGTTATAATTTGTGAACTTATGTGTGATTGATCTCTGGGCGCACATAAGGGTATGCATTCCATTTGGTCGATAAATGGGTGTGACAAATTGGTATCAGAGCTCTTGTTGACTGTAGGACGCAAGCCTAGCTAAGAATGGTCGATTTAGTATCATCTTTACACTATTTTTATGCTCACTATCTTGCTCTTGTTATTTGATAAATTTTTATGCTCCTTATGTCACATTCTATTACGAAATTTTGCCTCTATTCTAACTTCATCTAAAAATTCTGTAGATGGCCCGTGACCGTAAGACTGCCCGCATTAGCTCTGGAGGATACTACCCACCTCGTGCTCTGCATGTAACTGAAGAGCCACAAGAGCCAGAACCTCAGGAACAGGAGCAGACTCCTGTAACACCAGTCCAAGCACCAGCACTTCCCCAGGAAGAGCCTGAGTCTAAAGAAGATCCAGAAATCGTCAAGATTGAAGATGATGAAGAGGAAGCTAATGGAGGAGTACAACCCCCGCCTCCATCATATGAAGCTCCTGAAGATATGCCACCTGCTCCAATGGGGTGGACTGTGAGGATCTACCACAGGAATGGAGGGAATGCTGTCTCTCATCTTCGCCTGGTGGGGATGCTCACTGCTTACTTCGCTGACTGGCATCCAGCTGTGGAGTACGTCTGCTGGGAGTACACTCATCCACTGGAGGACACGTACTGGAAGGCAAGGGCAAGCATCTTTGCCCATAAGGAAGACAAGGGAGCATATCAGCTGGACAGGATGTTCTCTCACGTGGGACATCGAGCTACTATAGAGGATAGCATTGAAGATGCTGCTTTTGAAGCATGTATGGGTCTCCGCTATCTTCGCTTTAACCTTATGAAGCATGACATTTATCGCTTCTTTCCTCGTGCACACCCCGAACTTGGATGGGCTATGACAGATCCAGTGCAGCTAGAGCCACTACCTCGAGTGATGGTGGACTTTGTCTATGATATGATGGATAGGAAGCTGCAGCTAGAAGAGATGGTGAAGGCACAAGGGAAGACTATCAAGAGGTGCCAAGCAACCATTGATGAGCTCCGAGCAAACCAAGGCATGCCCAAGATTTACGAGACATTAGAGCATGAGCCACTTCCTTAGGAAGTAGGAGTCCTTTATGTAATAAGAACGTCCTTAGTAACGTCAGTTGAGTCAGTCGAGTCTGTCGTGTGGTTTGAACCTTGGTGTGCTAGTTGCTTTATTATTATGCTTATGTGTGAGTTGGATCTTTGTTTGAGTGTCGGGACTTGTAGGCATGTCTACAAGTTCCATTCTTAAGAATAATAAGTTTAATAGTCAAGGAATAATAGTTGGGGTTTGATATTATCACGTTTCTGTCCTTGCTGTTTTCTGGAGCAATCTTCAATGTTTCTGATATAGTTTAAAAATGGTTCGTGCAACATTTACGAAATTTTTATGAGAGAAACTAGACTCAAGCATCTTTCAAATGCCACTGGAATCACCTTTTTATCTGATCTGGTTCGAGAGATATAATTTTTACAAGTTAAAGTTTCTGCACAGTCTGGAATCTGGAACAGTTTCTGTTACGCCTTATTTTTCATAGACTTAATGACAGAATTTGATCTTGAGGTCTGAATAGAAATTGTGGATAATTTTATAAGCTTTCCAACCATATAAGGCACGCCTCTTTTGGATTTCTGTAGCTCGAGATATGATTGAAATACTGAACTGTCAACAATGCTACTCGTCCAGAAAATTTTCAGATCTCCTTCTTAATCTTATAAGTGGTTGAAATCATGGAATTCTTAAAGTTTGCATGTTTATGGGTGGCAGATGGCCGGAAGAGGAAGAGGCAGAGGTCGTGGAAACATTCCCCCAAATCCACCACCACCACCGCCACCAACTATTGAGCAACTGTTGGCGGTACAGACGCAGTTGATGCAGCAACTAGTGCAAAATCAGCAAAATCAGCCAGTTGCTGGGGCTCAACCACGTGATAAGCGTGGTGAGTTTTTGAAGGGTCGTCCCCCAGTGTTTACACATGCTGCTGATCCTTTGGAGGCCGATGATTGGCTTCGTGCTGTGGAGAAACAACTCACTATTGCCCAATGTGATGACCGACAGAAGGTGTTGTTTGCTTCTGGGCAACTTCAGGGAGAAGCTCAGGATTGGTGGGAGTCATATGAGTATGGTCGTCCTGCCAATGCTCCTGCAGTCACCTGGCAGGAGTTTAGGGAGAACTTCAGGGCATACCATATACCTGAAGGAATGATAGAGTTGAAGGCGGAGGAATTCATGAACCTGACCCAAGGGTCAATGACTGTAGCTGAGTACCGTGACAAGTTTGCTCAATTGTCACGATATGCTCCACATGAGGTGGCTAATGACAATGATAAGCAGCGCCGCTTCTTGAAGGGATTATATGATGGACTACAGTTGCAGTTGATGTCCAATACCTACCCTAATTTTCAGACGCTTGTAAACCGCGCTATCGTGGTGGATAGCAAGCGCAAGGAAATGGATGCAAAGAGAAAGAGGTTACAGGGACAAGCCTCTAATAGCAACACCCGTCTGCGTACTGGTTTTCAGCAGAATACTCAGCAGAGGCCTCTCTCTGGACAGTGGAATCGTGGTCAGGCCCCATTCCGTGGACAGTTTCCGCAACGTCCCCCATTCCAGCCACAGAATAGCAACCAACGTCCACCGCAGCAGAATGGGAATCAAGCACAGCGTCAGGGTCCTTCCAATAACACTCCTATGAAGACCAGTGTTCCCAATACTCCCAATAAGTGTTTCCGATGTGGAAAAGAAGGTCACTTGTCTTACAATTGCCCGGAGAAGCTTAACCAGCAGACTCCCCAGAGACAGAGCAGCCACCAGAAGACCGCACCTAACTCAGGAAGGGTGAATCACTTGTCCCAGGAAACTGCAGTGGAGGAGCCAGAAGTTATGCTTGGTACGTTCGATGTTCACTCTACTCCCGCCACTGTACTTTTTGATTCTGGAGCATCACATTCTTTCATATCGCAATCATTTGTTAGAATACATAGAATCCATTTATGTGCCATGAAGAACCCTATCTTAGTAAACTCACCTGGTGGAAGCATGCCAGCATCTTATCGCTGTCTTCCGATTAGTCTCAACCTAAGGGGGGTAGAGTTTACAGTTAGCCCTATAGTATTGAGAACAGCTGGGATTGATCTTATATTGGGAATGGATTGGATGATGCAACAATAAGCAGAGATTCAGTGTAAGGATAAAACAGTTGTACTGGCAACACCGAAGGGTGATAGAATCAGGGTTGAAGTAAAAGTGCAAAAACAAGAGACTGCTACAGTGAACCAGCTCAATGATGGTGCCAACCAGGAAGATCCAGTTGTGGAGGAGTTTCCCGATGTGTTTCCAGAGGAATTGCCAGGTATGCCACCAGACCGTGACATTGAATTTATTATTGAATTATTACCTGGAACTGCACCTATAGCTAAGCGTCCATATAGAATGGGAGTAAATGAATTAGAAGAACTTAAGAAACAAATTAAGGAGTTGCAGGATAAGGGTTTTATTCGTCCTAGTTCTTCACCTTGGGGAGCACCAGTGATTTTTGTGGATAAGAAAGATGGAACTCAGAGGATGTGTGTAGATTATCGGTCTCTTAACGAGGTTACTATTAAGAACAAGTACCCATTGCCTAGGATTGATGACCTGTTTGATCAGTTGAGAGGAGCTTGTGTATTTTCCAAGATTGATCTTCGTTCTGGGTATCATCAATTGAAGATTCGTGCTAGCGATGTACCAAAGACAGCTTTTACTACTCGGTATGGGTTGTATGAGTATACAGTGATATCTTTTGGTCTGACTAATGCTCCTGCATACTTTATGTATTTGATGAATAAGGTATTCATGGAATATCTGGATAAGTTTGTAGTGGTATTTATCGATGATATTCTAGTATTTTCCAAGACTGAGGAAGAACATGCGGAACATCTGAGGTTGGTTTTGCAGAAGCTCAGAGAACACCAACTATATGCAAAGAGGAGTAAATGTGAGTTTTGGTTGAAGGAAGTTTCTTTTCTGGGTCATATTGTCTCTAATGGAGGAATATCAGTAGATCCTGGCAAGGTGAAAGATGTATTGAATTGGAAACCACCCATCAATGTGAGTGAGATCCGTAGCTTCTTGGGATTAGCTGGTTATTATAGAAGATTTATAGAGGGATTTTCAAAGCTTGCAAAACCAATGACTGCATTATTGGAGAAGAATGCCAAGTTTGTGTGGTCCGAGAAGTGTCAGGCTAATTTTGAGGAGCTAAAGAAGAGATTGACGACTGCACCCGTCTTAGTTTTGCCAGATCTGAGTAAACCTTTCTCTATCTATTGTGATGCATCTCGATTGGGTTTGGGATGTGTACTGATGCAAGAAGGTAGAGTTGTGGCATATGCATCAAGGCAGTTGAGGAAGCATGAGTTAAATTACCCTACTCATGATTTGGAATTAGCTGCAGTAGTTTATGCATTAAAGATATGGAGACATTATTTGATTGGACACAAGAGTGATATATACACTGATCACAAGAGTTTAAGGTATATTTTCACTCAAACGGATCTGAACTTGAGGCAGCGTAGATGGTTGGAGTTGATAAAAGACTATGATCTAGAGGTGCATTATCATCCAGGAAAGGCCAACGTTGTTGCTGATGCTCTTAGTAGGAAAAGTTATGCAAATGAAATACAAGTAATGCTTATGCCAAAGGAATTATGTGCCGAGTGCAAGTATTTGAACTTAGGATTTACTACCAATGCAGTGGAATTAGTATTAGAGCCTACTCTAGAGCAAGAGATCCGTAAAGGTCAGCAGAAGGATGAAAAGTTGAGAGAGATAGCTGAAAACATAGCGAAAGGTAAATCTCCAGGATTCCGTAAGGATGATAATGGTACGCTATGGTTTGGAAAAAGGCTGTGTGTGCCCGAAGATAAGGATATCAGAATGGCAATTCTGCGTGAAGCTCATGAGTCAGCTTATTCCATACATCCGGGGAGTACTAAGATGTATTTGGATCTGAAAGAGAAATATTGGTGGTACGGTTTAAAGAGAGATGTTGCTGAGTATGTTGCTTTGTGTGATACTTGTCAAAGAGTGAAAGCGGAACATCAGAGACCTGCAGGATTGTTACAGCCTATGCAGATACCCGAGTGGAAATGGGAAGAGGTTGGTATGGATTTTATAGTTGGATTGCCACGGACTCAAAGAGGATATGATTCAATTTGGGTGATAGTGGATCGTCTGACTAAGGTTGCTCATTTTCTGCCTGTGAAGACTACATATAGCAGTGCGAAGTTGGCAGAGTTGTATATGGAAAGAATAGTGAGTCTACATGGAGTACCTAAAAAGATTGTGTCTGATCGAGGTACTCAGTTTACATCTCATTATTTGCAAAAGATACATGAATCATTGGGAACCAAATTAAATTTTAGTACAGCTTATCATCCTCAGACAGATGGTCAAACGGAGAGAATTAATCAGATATTGGAAGATATGTTGAGAGCTTGTGCTTTACAATATGGTACTAGTTGGGATAAGAGTTTGCCTTACGCAGAGTTCTCTTATAACAACAGTTATCAGAAGAGTCTTCAAATGGCACCGTTTGAGGCTCTGTATGGACGAAAGTGTAGAACCCCGTTATTCTGGAATCAGACAGGGGAGAGTCAGGTGTATGGGCCTGATGTATTAAAGGATGCTGAAAAGAAAGTGAGAATGATTAGAGATAATCTAAAAATAGCACAGTCCAGACAGAAAAGCTATGCTGATACTCGCAGAAGGGAGTTGACTTTTGAGGTAGGGGATTATGTATATTTGAAAGTATCGCCAATGAGGAGTGTGAAGAGGTTCAACATGAAGGGTAAATTGGCACCAAGATATATTGGACCTTTCAAGATTATAGAAAGACGTGGTGAAGTGGCATATCAGTTGGAATTACCTGAAAGTTTGGCAGGTATACATGATGTGTTCCATGTGTCTCAATTGAAGAAATGTTTACGAGTACCAGAGGAGCAGATTCCATTAGAGGAACTTACTGTTAAGGAGGATCTTACATATGAAGAGTTTCCGGTTAAAATTTTAGAGACTGCGGACAGAGTCACAAGAAGTAGAACAATCAAAATGTGTAAAGTACAATGGAATCGGTACACAGCAGAAGAGGCTACTTGGGAACGAGAAGAGGATCTGAGAAAAACCTACCCGCAATTGTTTGAGTAAGCATCGGTCGAATCTCGGGACGAGATTCATTTTAAGGGGGGTAGAATTGTAACACCCTAAAAATTTGAAAAGAAGAAAAATAGGAAAAACATGATTTTTATATTTATTTTGTGAAGCATACAAAATTTAGAATAAGAATAATTTTTATAAATTTAAAATTAAATATAAGGGTAGAAACATGTTTGTGCACTCATGCTGTTGCATTTGAATTTTTGAGATGAGTGGTTTGATTTAAATTCAAAATTGGATTTGAAAATCTTTTGAAAATTTGCTTTGAAAAATTGGAAAAAAAGAAAAAGAAGGGAAATTCATCTTCATTCGGAACTTTGGCCCAGCTCAGCCGCAGCCCACCGCCTCGGCCTGCTCAGCATGCGGCCCGTTGTTCCTCCCGCGCCCGCATCTTCCTCCTGGGCCGAGCCCGAGCCGCGGCCAGCCGGCCCAACTCGTGCGCGCGCGCTCGCGTCCCGCAGCGGCCGCGTTCCTTCCCGCCTGAGCCGCTGACATGTGGGTCCCGTTTGTCAGTGTCTCTCCTCACCTTTCCTTTCTTCTTCCTCCGGTTTCCATCGACGAACGCCGTTCTTCACCGATTCGGTGATCCGATTTTCCTTCGAAAACTTCCTCTTTTCCATAACCGGAGATGCCTACGGGCTATAAAACGAGACCCTCACCTCTCCGCTCTCATCCCGTCTCATCGGTAGCCGTTTTGGTGCTCGGGAGCTAGGTCACCGTGAGCACGAGATCCACCGTCCGCCCCTCAAAGCCGCACGCGCTCATTGCTTCATCCCCGGCCACGATTCTGCCCTAGGTGAGTTCGCGTTGAAGTTATCTACCTGCCGGTATCTTTGCTTTGCGATTTCGTGCACCACAGAGCGAGATAGGCTCCACCCGGCCATGGCGCCGCCGCGGGAAGCTCGCCGTCGGCTGATTCCGACCGGAGCGCCGCCGGTTACCTCCTCGATCCGATCTGGACCGTCCGATCTAAATCCAACGGCTAGAATTAGAAGATACCGGTTCGTTTGTAAAATTGTAAAAGAGTCCCTGTGATTTTTAAGTATAGAACCCGCAGTCCTAAAACGTAAAACTCAGAGTACGCTTTGATCGGTTGAAAACGTATTTCGTCTCGGTAAATGAAAAATACGCTTTCTGATATTTACAGTTTTGCCATTCAGATTGTTTTAGTTGTAGAATTTTCGTTTTAGCTCCAATTTGATCCATTCAAATTTCGTTAGATTCATATTTGCGAGCTCTACATGATGATAGAACTGTACAGTAGGTTTGAGATAATTTATTTTCGAGTTTTTATTAAAGTATTTATTTTTCTATAGGAAATCTTTGGAAATTCATAACTTTGTCGTTTTAGATCCGATTTTCGTGATCTTCGCGTCTGTGTGATCCTAGCAAGTTGTAGATTCATTTTAAAGACTTTTTATTTTATTTTCTTACTGTTGGTGTACTGTTCTAATTATAGTCTTGTTTGTCAATGCATGATTGCCTCTGGATGTGTGTTGTTGATAATGGTTGATCGAGTATAGACGGTGAGAAATTTGTTGGAGATCAAGAGCTTTACTACGAGCAAGATCTTCAGGACCAGTTTGAGCAAGGCAAGTATAGCATGGGATTATCCTTGTTGTCCTATTCACCATATGCAATTAATATCATTATGCATTTATTCCTTGTTAAGGATGACTTAGTGATTGATCCTTTACCTTGGTACCTATTATATTGTATTGAGTAGTTTGGCTAGTGCTTAAACATGGACTATGATCATGTAATTTGACTAATGGAATATGCAATAAACATTAAAAGATGATTTTTAT
The DNA here is from genome assembly GCA_038087645.1 of Saccharum hybrid cultivar R570. NCBI lineage: Eukaryota > Viridiplantae > Streptophyta > Magnoliopsida > Poales > Poaceae > Saccharum > Saccharum hybrid cultivar. The sequence goes on from JAQSUU010000810.1 coordinate 3,267,452, forward strand.
TACTGTTAAAGGGTACTAGAGCATGGGGATTACTTTTGATGCTCTAATTGCTCTCCATAAGGACTCATCTATAAGCGACAATCCGGGATTTACAGTACAACTGTGGGGGCTATATGGCTCTGGCTTTAGTCATATAGAAGGACCTTTTCTAGCTTGTTAGAGGTATTCCTTTATGGCGTAAGAATGGCTTGACGAATCGGGTATAGTGCGGCCTCTGTCCTCATGTGTATAGGCTGCGTGTTATTGTGCCATCAGGAAGGGGGGCTCTACATCTGTTTGCCGAGTGAAATCTAATGGCCCTAACTTGTTAGACGAACCTTCGAAAGACTTCATAGTGTTTACCCTGCCTGCTCACCTTGGTAGTGTTTTGGGAGTAATTAACCCGGGCATTTGGGTAACACGACTCACAGTGAAAGTGTACAACCTCTGCAGAGTGTAAAACTGTTATAACAGCCGTGCTCACGGTTACGAGTGGCCTTGGACCCTTATGGAATAGTTGAATAATTGTTTATGATTATGTTTTTGCTATTCGTTAATCATTTCACATGGATCATATGTTTAATGTTTATATTGAGACAATTTGATGCTATTGTTATGCTAAAATCGTGCTAACTAAAAGCTACATGCTGATAAACCAATGAATATGCCTTTTTGAGCCTCATGAACCCCATGTTACACTTGTTGAGTACGAGATGTACTTACGCTTGTTTATTTCTTTTACTTGGATAAAAATCCCGGATGGGTAACAGATGGAGGTAATAGTGACTACTACGCCTACTTCCCTGAAGATTACTAGTCTTGCTGTCAACCAGTCAATGTACCTGTGACTGGAGCTACCACGAGAGATTTTTATTTATACTTCCGCTACGTTTGTGTTAAGACTATGTGTTTAAATATCGTGATGTAATAACATTTGTGATGATACTTATGTTATAATTTGTGAACTTATGTGTGATTGATCTCTGGGCGCACATAAGGGTATGCATTCCATTTGGTCGATAAATGGGTGTGACACAGGAGGCCGGGTGACCAGCCACGGTGGCTGACATCTTGGACATCGACAAAGCAAGTATACATGGAAGTGACCGTGTTGACCGAGTCAAGACGGAGGACGTGCAAGTCGAGCGGGGCTCAGAGGACTTGGCGGTCGGCCGGTCGAGGACGGCGATGACACGTGTCGAGCTGCGGGGGACGCGTATGGAGTACGCTACTCGTGAGCGGGTTTCGTGGTTTGGGCCTTAAAACCATCGGTGGCGGGTTTATGGGTTTGGGTCTCAAAACTCGGACGGAGGTTCCAAGGAGGAACGGACGGCACGTGGCGGCATCAGAGAGTTTGCGTCGAGGCGAAGCTACTGATGAAGAGGCGCTGTGGCCGTCAGATAAAGATGACACCGGGTTGGACCATAACGCCCTTGGGCTAAGTGGTTTGACTCAATTGTATCCAGAGACAAAACTAAGATTGTGTAATAGCCATGTTAAATAGGATAAGGTAGCCCCCTTCTCCCTCACCTCCATTTGCATTTTCTTTCATCCTTGTTAGGGTTTCCCCTTCCCTTAGGTGCTTGTGTGAGAGAGGTCCACTAATCCTTGTGATTTGTGTAAGAATCAAGATTTCAAGTGGGAAAGGAGGTCCCGAATCCTCCTTGTGTCTTCCGGGATTCGGGGAAGAATCACTCTTTGTGTTCTTTGCATTCTTCTCCTTCCCCCTCTCGTTCTTGAGTTAATTCGTTATTTCTAGACCATTTTGATCCGTTCATTTTGCATTGATTTGAGCTATGACGTGAGTTGAGCCTTTCCACTGAAGGAAATCAACCAATTCCTCACGAGTTCGTAGATCGGGTGATTTCTTGGTCTAGGTCTTAAGAACTGGTGTTTTTCGTTCCCCTTCGATTTCCCGTCGTTTGGCTTTAAATTGGGCGATGACCTCTCAGAGGTAGCTCCCCTATTGCCTTGTGATCAAGCTCACCAAGTTTCATGGCAGTTGGTGAAGGTTTGGCCATAAATTCATGGATCGAAGGGAGGTGGTGATTTTGGGGGCGCTCTGTTCTTGTTTCTGCGCGATTCGCGGATAGTCCGCCGTATACTCGCGGACAGTCCGGGGATCAGGGCTCAGCAAGTCCAGAGCTACTGTTTTGCTGTTTGATTTTTGCTCTTTGACCGACGGACAGTCAGGTAGTCTACTGCGGACAGTCCACCGTTGCCGCGAGCACAAAGTCCAGAACGTGTTCATTCTTGTGTGTTTTCTGGGAGTTTGCCTGCGGACAGTCCGTCACCAGGTTGCGGACAGTCCGCCGCTCACCGTCGAAGTGAGTCTAGAACTTGTGCGTTTCTGTTTGTTTTCTAAGACTTGAACTGCGGACAGTCCGCCCCCGTAAGCCGGACAGTCCGCCGCTGTGTCGTGTGCTCTGATCAGTCACTGTAGTCGGTCTGGTACGTGCCGTCAGACAGTCCGCCAGGGTGACCCAGACAGTCCGAGAACTGTCCTGCGGACAGTCCGCCAACCAAGTCCGGACAGTCCGGCACTGGGCAGAAAAAGCATTTCTTGCTTGTCTCTTTGGGTGTTTGCATCATTTGCTTCTCGGGTGTTCTCAAGTGTGCTCAAGTGTTCTTGTGGGATATCTTGCTACGTGTTAGCATGTGTATCTCACGACTTTGGTGTGATTTGCAATTTGGGGTTGTAACTTGAGCCGAGGATAAAAGTTTCAAAATAAATTTGAGTCTCCCATTCACCCACCCCCTCTGGTCGCCGTTTCCGGTCCTTCAAACCCTAACAAGAAAAAGATGCGGAGAAGGGGAAGGTCAGAAGGGAGAGGGGAGCTGAGGAGGCGCACCTGCTGCCGTCGTTGGAGGAAGCCAGGCGGGAGTGGTGACGGCGGTGGCGCACACACGAGGGTGAGATGCGGGGAGACTATGGCTCTGGCTTCGCTCCCCTGCGTTGGTCCTGACTCCGTCCCGAGTCCCGACTCCCTTCTAGATCCAGATCTCAGAGAATAAGGAAATGAGGGAGGTGGCTACGGTGTAGGCAGCGGAGGTGGAGGTGGCAGCGTTGGCGCCGGCAGAGGAGCATAGATCCAGATCTCGGAGACGAAGGGGATGAGGAGGGAGGTGTGGCGGGGAGGTGGCGGCGGCAGAGGAGGAGGAGGCGGCACAGTTAGCGGAGGTGGCGGCGCTGGCAGAGGAGCAGGGTGGTGGCATCGGAGGAGAGGAGGGCTCGGTGGCGCTGTACGTGAAGGAGAAGGAGGGGCGGTGGTGGTGGGCGACGAGAGGAATCGAGGAGCTGGAAGACCCCCGCGGCGCGGACTGGACTAGTCCTAAAGTTCGCTAGAGTTAATCTTTTTTTCGGGTCTGTGACCCCAGGTCTGAGACGCGCATGTGGAAAGACGAGTCGGTGGGAATCCTAGCCTAACACAGACGCGTCATAACTCTATATCACAGAATATGCGCCTCTAATAGGTCATCTACCTACAGACATGTCTTCACAACGCGCGTCTGTAGCTGTACTATAGACGTTTGTTACCAACACGTGTCTGTAGTAAGCGCTTATTACAGGCGCGTGTTGACCTCGCCGAACCGACAACCCCGCCGACGACTTAGTACAGATGTGCACTGTAAACTCATACTACAGACGTACGTTTGTGCTGGCGTCTTAGGTGACGTGGTGGATATATTGCTTTTTTTACATAGTGTGTCTATGTGAAGTAGAGCTAGCTAGATGCTTTGGGTAACATCGAATCTTTTGGTTAAGGCACTACGCAGTAACCTGGAGAAATGTAATAGCTGCCTACTTTTATTTGTTTGGACATTAATTTGCTAGACTGTCAGGACTCTGCGATCTGCATAATGCATGTTCATTGGATCACATTAAATCTAAGTTAGATTAAGTTATTCTCCGGTATTCTACCATTTTGTTCACTGACTGATGTATATTGCCTTTCAGTCTTGTCCGAGTACCTGTGATAGCTATTGAAATATGGGATTATCGGAATGGCAACGAAGTAAGCTAAGATCAATTTGCTTCGTGTATGAAATGTAGCTGCTGCAAGTGCCAGGTTTATTCGGGCTACTAGGACAGGCCTGGGATTTAATATTTCGTCGTGGAACTTGGCCCAGCCCTGCCCGACCAACTTAGTGGGTGGGCTTGAACACAAGTCTACAAGCCCGAAGGATCCGCCCTTTTAGGGTGCGTTCACTTCGCGAAAAGTAGGTGAAAAGTTACTGTAGCATCTTTCGTTGTTATTTGACAAAATTTGTCCAATCATGCACTAACTAGACTCAAAAGATTTGTCCCGACATTTACAGACAAACTATGCAATTAGTTATCTTTTTTACCTACATTTAATGCTTCTTGCATACGTCGAAAGATTTGATGTGATGGGTGAAAGAGGAAATATTTTGGGTTGGATGGGGAAGTAAACAAGGCCTTAGTCGGCCTGGCACGGCCTGAGAAATGCTCACGTCTAGCGGCAGCTTTGGCTCGTTTTCCCTGTCGCGAATTCCCTGTCGCATGCCCGTGTGCCTGTGCTTGGCCTGCGGGCTGGGCTGGGGCTGGGGAACGAACCCGTTCCCTTTTCTCGACCAGCCAGGTATCTCAAATTCTCTTGCCCTAAAAAAAAGTATTTCAAATTCTCAGTCCTATTCGTTTGTCTTATAAGTCATATTTTTTCAGCTAACGAACAGCTCACAACGAATTAACGAACAGTACTCTCGATCATAACTTTTCAATAAAGCGAACAGGACGCTCAATGCAGACTAGTATGGAATGTTCCAGCAAGTTGGTATGCATAACGAAGATGCATATACAGACACACACACCCTATGCTCTACAACACATTAACGCTAACCTGAGCAGAGCGGCTGTGATGACCTTGAGAGAGAGGAGGAGGAGGACATACACGGCGTGCATGCGACGCGAATATACCAAGAGGATCGTCAGGGAGGTTGGTGTTGATATCCTTTGTCAGCTAGTACTTGGGCTACAGCTTGTCAGCCTGTTCGTTTGGTGGTTTATTGCGGCTGAAAGTACTGTTTGTTGATTTATTGTGAGAGAAAAACACTGCTGAATGGCTACTGATTTGACTGAATAACTCAAACAAACAGGGTGTGTAGTTGTATAAATACTTGGGCACACGCACGTTGTTTTCGCGGTGCTACGTGACAAACTGGAGTCGAAGCTGAGATGGCCGTTGGGTGCCTGCGCCAGATTCCAAACGTACGTTGGCTTAAGGCGTGTTTAAGGGGTCGTAAAGTTTTTGGCACGGTAGTACATGTGTAACTATAGCAATTAGTATTTAATTATGGACTAATTAGGTTTAAAAGATTCATCTCGTAAAATATATGTAAACGATGCAATTAGTTATTTTTTATCTATATTTAATGTTTCATGCATGTATCTAAACATTCGATTAGATGAACTGTAAAATTTTTAGATGGGAATTAAACAGGGCCTTACTTTAGAGTTGATTGCGATATGCAAGCGTACTAATCCCGTGATACCTGTGCACAGGCTATCAGTGACGGAGGCAGAAAACAATTATAGACAAGACGGAAATGAATAAAGATACTGTATTTACAACCTACTGCTTCACAAACTACAGTCACACAAATCATGGCAAAAGTGTAGCCATGAGTGCTTGGGCGGCTGCCTGTTGTAAGATAATTCTTCAAATCTACACAAAAAATATTTGTCAAATCGGCATACTCTACTCTCTACTAGAGAACTGACAATTTGAGAATTGAGATGCTCATCAAGAGATGAACTGATAGACAATATCATTTCTTTTGTTGGTCTTGCCAATGCCACTCTTGGAGACACCCTCGCTGGAACCTCGGTCTCGACCGAATCCAGATACCAGTGGACCTGCTGCACCTACTTTGCTGCTAACCTGTCCATGGGCGTAGCCGTGGACGGCCCCGACACCAAATTCCTACACCTCACGCCCCTCCTCCTCTCCTCTTCCCTCCATCGCTCCTGACGGCAGGGTAGATGGGGCAGCGGGCTGCTGACGCCTAGCAGTGGGCGACGACGGACGACAAGTGGGGTGGTAGTGAGCCACAGTTGGCCCTAGCAACGGGCGGTGGCATCCGTGTTGATGCGGAAGTGCAATTGGGGATTCAGGGAAGCTGAGCGCTTGAGCGTGAGCTGTGCTGGTGGATTGAGGATTTGGGAACCAAATTGGACCCTTGTTGTTGTTGGTCTAATCTAAAGTGACAAAAAAAAGTCCACTGCCCAACAAAACGAACCGGTCATCTTCCTATTCAGTGCTCGTGGCTCGCTCATCGCCAGGTTGTGCGGCGGTGCGGCCCCTGCTCAGCAGCTCGACCTGAGAAAGAAGAGGGGGTCCGGGGTCGGAGGTGCTACCGCGGGTAGCTGGTGCAGCCGCCCCACTCCACCCCTAGGGTAGCAGCGTCCATGCAGGCTACATAATTAGAGCATCTCTGAGAGTTTCGAAGAATTTATTTCAAAACCATGGTGTTTTCAAACTCGCTAAATTTGTTTTTATAATAAATTTATTAGGGATAGAAATGTTGCGAGGGAGTTTTTATAATAAATTTATTATAGGGATAAAAATGTTGCGAGGGTAGGGTTGTGTAGCTTATCGAAAGTGCATGTCGTGTGTAATCCTTGTGTAGGGCAGCAAGGGACGGATGGCAATGGCCAGACACCGGCGTTCTCTGCTGTAGGCTCTAGCCCCAGCCTACGCCTCCCCCAAACTTTTCCTCCAACCGGCCACGTCTCCCTCGCGTCGCACCTGCTGCCTTTTTGGTACAGTATAAAGGACGCCCGTCGCACCGTGCTGTCTCTCATCTCTGTCCACTCCGGCCCGCTCCCCATTCCGATCCCAGCGCACGGGCAGTCCAGTCCGGTTCACGCATGGAGTCTGTAGTGGCAGCGCTCCCCGCGGGCGGCGCGGCGGTGGCGGCAGCCGTCGGCGGGCTGGTGGCTGCTGCAGCGCTCGCCGGAAAGGCCGGCCTCGCCGGGCCCAAGAAACACCTCAACGCGCCCCCAGGTCAGTCACCCGACATGATCCCGGCCGAACTCTCTAGTCTAGTGCGGAGCCTGTCGTCCTGATCCTTGATTGATTAGCCCGGTTCCTTCTCGGCTGCATCGGTGCAAACTACAAACTGCTTTTTCTTATGTTCTTCTTGGGGTGACGGAGGATTTTTTTTAAAGAAGAAATTCTTTCCAGCGTTCCGAATAATAATCACGTCCCTACGTTCACCTTTCTTTTGCATATAAAATTGTAAATAAATTATTTCTTTCATTTCCTAGTGTGGTCGCTAATCCTATAAAAAAAAAGAAGGGTATGGATTTCGATGCCATGTATACTGGACCACTACCGATTACCGAATCACACTCTCAGCGTGCCTGGGAACAGTTTAAGGTGGAGCTATGCTAAACTATGCCTAATTCTGTAGCCTGCTCTCCATTAGTGCACACGTATCACTGGATGTCTGGATTACTACGCATGATGCTGCCCAACGTGCCTAGCTGCCTAAATACTTTCGGTTCCAGAATTAAAATCATAACCTCGAATTAGAGCAGTTTCTTAATCTGACAATAAGACATAATTTAAGCTAATGGTAGGCTGTGTGAAATTTACAGTGAATTTTTTTTGATTCGTGGCTCACTTAACACGAACACAAGTTGTGAACAAAAGAGAAGCTTCCAGACGTTTGTGAGTTGTGTAGTATATGGAGTGTGGAATACTGATATATCCACCTCCATGGCCCACCTAATTCATTGGTTCAGATCAGATCAACATCAACCTTGATCTAGTTGGGCTGTCCATAACTGTGACCTTCCACCAACTGACAGCAACAAGTCAAAGTGATGTGTTTTTCTTCGTAAAAAGTTATGCAAAGCAGTCGGCAGTCTTGAGATTTCCATGTGCAGTGTCACAAGGAAATTTGATATTTCCTTCCTTCATTTATACTTCTAAGAAAATAGCTTTTATCTTAAAAAAAAGATAAAAGGGTACCGCTGCTATAATGCCATGTCATTACTGAAACCCTCTATTTGCATTCGATTAAAAAGGTGATTTGTTCTGATTGAGGAACTGCCGAAAATGAGCCTCCTGAAAATTCAGTAGTACCTTTTTTTAAGGCTTGCTCATGAATCAATTTTCCACAAGTAATTCGCCCTGCTTATTTCAGCTTCTTATTTTGATTTATAAACTGTCTAAGAATCAAATACAAAGTATTTTGTTCCTTGAATACTTTTAAATTATTATATTGTGTTGTGCCAAACTAAGGAAATATTTTACATTATTACATTGTATCCAAACCTACGAATAGCAGTTTCCTTGGTGTTGTTTTACCATAGTATTCCTGGCAGTAAGGTAAGTGAATAACACTACCAAACTTCAGAAATCTTCATGAATATACAACAACAACAACAACAACATAGCCTTTTGTCCCAAACAAGTTGGGGTAGGCTAGAGATGAAACACAAAAGAGACGAGAAATAGGGAGACACATAAAGGGACATAAAGGGCACAAGACAAAAGAGGTCACGGTTCAGGCACATTGATTGCCAATCTTCAAGCGCTCCTGTCCATAGCTAAATCCTTGGAGATATTTCACTCCTTAAGATCTCTTTTAACGGACTCGTCCCAAGTTAGTTTAGGTCGACCTCTACCGCACTTTACTTTATCGGCCCGCTTTAGAACTCCACTACGCACCGGCGCCTCAGGAGGCCTCCGTTGGACATGTCCAAACCATCTCAACCGATGTTGAATCAATTTCTCCTCAATTGGTGCCACCCCAACCCTATCCCGAATATCGTCGTTCCGGACTCTATCCCTCCTTGTGTGCCCACAACACCAACGCAACATACGTATCTCTGCTACACTCAATTGTTGGACATGTCGCCTTTTTGTAGGCCAACACTCAGCACCGTATAACATCGTCGGACGAATCGCCGTCCTATAGAACTTACCTTTCAGCTTCTGAGGCACTCTTTTGTCACAGAGAACGCCAAAAGCTTGACGCCATTTCAACCAGCCGGCTGAAATTCTATGCCTAACATCTTCATCAATGTCTCCATCCTTTTGTAGCATCGACCCTAAATACCGAAAAGTATCCTTATTGGCCATCACTTGCCCATCGAGGCTAACGTCTCCCTCCTCGTGCCTAGTCGCGCTGAAATCGCACCTCATGTACTCGGTCTTAGTCGCACCTCCAGAAATCTTCATGAATATATAAATAATTTATTCATGTAATTTGATATTGTATAAAAAAACTAGTTTGGGGGCAAGGATATGTTTATTTCCACGTAGAGACTCAAAAATAACAACAACATGGTACCAGGTTTAGCATTTAATGAACCTATGTTCTTATCAAATATTACAGATTTTCTGTTAGGGTAAAAGAACTAAACCCTTGAGTTATTTTATTTCTTTTCATGCAGCTGTCCCTGGTTTACCAATGATTGGCAATCTTCATCAGTTGAAAGAGAAGAAACCCCACCAGACCTTTACAAAGTGGGCTGAAATTTATGGGCCAATTTACACTATAAGGACCGGCGCTTCTTCTGTAGTTGTGCTCAATTCAGCTCAAGTAGCCAAGGAGGTTAGTTGGAAGTTGTGTGTTTTCATCTTTTGTGGTTCCTTAACTAATAACATTGTGATTGGCTACTATACAATATTTTTTCTCCTGAAGTTCAGGTAACAGATGACAATTGGACCTTTTGTGGTGTTACCATGATTATTGCATAATAAACTCAACACTTTTAATGTTGTCTCTTTTAGTATTTTTCTTTGCAATACGAGTTTTTAATGGTGATCTCCTAAGTCAAACACTGATATGAGAGTTCTGTTTGCATCCTGAAACAAACTCTTTAACAAAAAAAAGACCATTTTACAACTCTGACATTATGTCTTTTCTCGAATGCTGACATTGTATGTTTCACTCATTATTCAAAATATCGATGTAACATCAAAGTCTCCCAACTGATGAAAATAATCAAGAAAAAATATTAAATTATTTTATTGACATAGGGTATAGTGTCATCTTTCATCCCCACAAAATTTGAAACCAAGATTAAATTTGTATGTGGAGCAATAAAAAAAGAAAAAACAATTAGGGCGTGATGCCGTGATCTGATCCAGTTTGAAGAATCTGTGGTAGTAAATGGAGTCAACATTTTGTATGGGGGTTAAATGGACAAATAAAATAGTTTAGATGGTATGGTATAAATGGGCTTCTGTTAATGATAGAGTTGATGGCCAGGTCCGTAAAGGCTTAAATTCGGTCATCATCCTAGGTGCTTGGGCTATTTGGACTCAGCACAATCGGTGTGTTTTCAATGACATTTCCCCTTTTCTGACTGGTGTTATTTATGTCCCTAGCTTTAGAGGAGTTGAGGTTTTGGAGTTTGGTTAGGGTTCAAGGTGTGTCTTATCTCCTTGCTCTTGTGCCGGTTGGTATTTAAAGTTTTATTAGGCGCGTGAGTTTTAGTTCTACAGTGTTTTGTGTGTGGGTGTGTGATCTGTATGGGGGCTCTAACCGCCCCCCCCCCCCCCCCCCCCCCCTTGCTTCTTAATATAACGATAAGCTGCTCTCTTGCGTGTTCAAGAAAAAATGGTATAAATGGATTTCCTTCTTCCTATTTTAAAAACTAATCTGATGTTATTCTGGCTATAAGTTTACTTGTGATGGAATGAGCCTTTTTGCTTAAAAGAAATACCAGGATAAAAGCTATAGTGTTGTTGTAATATTGTTTCTTCTTACATTTGCCAAAACTAATGTGACAGTTATTTTGGTCCTGCATTTTACAGGCAATGGTTGCAAAATTCTCATCAATATCTACTCGAAAGCTATCTAAGGCATTGTCAGTGCTCACCCATGACAAAACTATGGTTGCTACAAGTGACTATGGTGACTTCCACAAAATGGTTAAGCGTTATGTCATGACATCCATGCTGGGTACTTCTGGTCAGGTATAGGTTACAATTTTTACATCATACAATTGTAGTAGCTGTTCTCCAGTGTCAACCACTACTTCAATCGACTGAGGTCTAATAATGCTGTTGTTGCACATAACATCAGAAACAATTTAGGGACACAAGAAACATGATGGCTGACAACATGTTGAACACTTTCCACACATTGTTGACCGATGATCCAAATTCTCCTCTGAACTTCCGGGAAGTCTTCAAGAATGAATTATTTCGCTTATCCCTGATTCAGGTAAGTCTACATTTAGTGTGGTTGTTCATGATTGCTCCATAAATTTTTGTTACCTTTGTTCATAAATAGATGATATCCTAGAGCTTGTGGTCAAACTTCAGAAACTTTGCCCACTAATGCACATAAAAGTATTAAGATTAAGCACATGAAAATGATATTATGGATTTGTCATCATCAAATTTATATAAACTTTTGCAAAGAAATAACTGTTGTCGATGTAATGGAGGTAGTAGTAGCTTTCATGCATATCATGGTTAAGATTTAAGAACTTCACATTGACCTTTATACGTCATAGAATGTAAAGACGGTTTGTTTATTATTATGTTTCTGTGATTGCCTGCTACAATTTCAGGCTTTAGGTGAGGATGTGAGTTCAGTCTATGTGGAAGAGTATGGGAAGGTTATATCAAAGGAGGAAATCTACCAGGCCACTGTGGCTGACATGATGATGTGTGCAATTGAAGTCGACTGGAGGGATTTCTTCCCATACCTCAGCTGGATTCCAAATAGGAGCTTTGAAACAAGAGTACTGACTACGGATGCTAGGAGAACTACAGTGATGCAAGCCTTGATCAATCAGCAAAAGCAAAGAATTGCACGTGGAGAGGTAACACAAAGGCATAGTTCAACAATTTTGTAGAGAGAGAATAGAAAGGTTATTCTTGAGTTCTTAAATCAGTAAACTCCAACGCAGACTAGGATATCCTACCTGGACTTCCTGCTGGCAGAGAATGCACTGACTGATGAACAATTACTAATGCTGGTGTGGGAGGCAGTCATAGAAGCTGCTGATACTACTTTGGTCACGACCGAGTGGGCCATGTATGAGATTGCGAAGCACCCAGAAAAACAGGTAAGCACTGAATCTTGTTTTTCACCTTGTAGAAAGACTGTTAACTACTTATACTACTTTGGTAACTGCATTTCTTTCGCACATCAGGAATACCTTTATCTAGAAATCCAAAAAGTCTGCGGCAATAGGACAGTTACCGAGGATCACCTGCCGGAGTTACCGTACTTGAACGCGGTGTTCCATGAGACCCTGAGGCGGCATTCTCCAGTTCCATTAGTGCCTCCAAGATTTGTCCATGAGAATACCAACTTGGCTGGCTATGAAGTTCCAGCCGGCACAGAGGTGAGCACAACAATGACCACTCACAGCAAGCTAAGTGTTGTATATATAATGTTGGCTGCTGGAAGGTGAGTTCTAACACAATTCACAAATATGCTAGATGATCATCAATCTGTACGGATGCAACATGAACAAAAGCGACTGGGCCGAACCTGAGGAATGGAAGCCAGAGAGGTTTCTGGACGGGAGTTTTGAGGCTGCAGATATGTACAAGACCATGGCCTTTGGTGCAGGAAGGAGGGCCTGTGCTGGCAGCATGCAGGCGATGAACATCTCGTGCACAGCCATCGCCAGGTTTGTGCAAGAATTTTCCTGGACGCTCAAGGAAGGTGACGAGGACAAGGCTGACACCATCCAGCTTACAACCAACAGGCTTTACCCATTGCATGTGTACCTCACACCTAGAGGAAGGAAATGAGCGTCAGGTTACTGTACTTCTCAGTATTTTGCTGTTGCCTGTGTATGACTTTTAGATGATCACTATGCTATGGAAGTTTTGGGTCATGGTGTACGTGTCCCATGTTGATCCTACGGTAGGGATTGGTCGACCGAGCTTGCGTTTACTTTTCAGGCGGTCGAGTCAAATTTATCTTCCCACACATGTTCTGTGTTCACGACGGGCCGGGAAGGCTGCCGGCGGGCGGCAATGTGGAAGGCGCGGGGGAGAAGCATAATCTGCTGTAACGGAACACTTAAATTATATTAAGTCCCCTTAAAAAAATATCTCCCGCTGAGAGGCTCTGACCATTGTAATAAAATATATACAGTAAATTGTTTTCGTGGCTACAGATTATCTCATCCTTCAACTCAACTAGTATAATGCCCGTGCTAACGCCACGGTTTTTTCTTTGAAGGGAATGCTGTAAAAAACAACCAATTTGTTTTGGAGAGTATATCTTTTACACAAGTGTATTTGAGTCTATATGTAATTTGGGAAACAATATTGCATATAAGAAGACATTTTTACATTGTCCCAAACTCCTTAATCAAATATTGGATATCTTCAGGGATATTGTCGTAACGTTCGTTTGCAGAACTCGCCAAAATGTCAGCCAAGAATTACATCCTCAATGATTGTGATACCTGTGCATGCATGGCAGATAATATTACGTTATTATTTAATTATTTGTGGAGTGTATCTCTACTAAAATGTCACTGTTGTGTTGGTCGTTAACTAAATCATAAAGTGTTTCTGAATTTGGGGCTTCCAGAGATGACGGAGCATACACACGCGCACGGTCACGCACACAATGCACGCATGGATAAAATTTTATGGTAATTAAAATTTCTCAAATATAAAGATATAAAATAAAAATGAATTAATTAGATCACGCATGCATCAATCAAATCTAGTAAAATAAATCAATGAATAAAAATGTGCCTCGTTGGTTTTCTACGTGTAGAAATTCTATTAATTTTACAAATAAAAAACCCTGTGTTGAATATATAAACTAATATAAGTCTAGGCTGCCTATCCATGAACCATCATAAGAGTGCAGCTAATTTGGTACAGTCAGGCAGCTATACATCGATGTGATCAAATCACTAACTACATTTCACGTTCTAGTATTGCTTTTGAGTCATGTTGTCGGACCTGCTACAGGAACCAGGTTTCCCTTCCGATTCCTCACGGAAAGCCTAAAAGTTTTTAACGCAAACATCATATCAGAGACATGTAACATAAATACCATGTTAGACAACGAGCAAATATGTCTTTGAATGCAAAAAAACAAAATGACTTCAGTATACACACCTTTAATCACCAGTTTAGGACATCTCTGTAAACTATATTCTTTGTGCTTTTCCCTATAGGATCCAAGTCCACTTTTAATTTTGCCAAAACTCTTGTTGCTGATCTTGACACCCCTCTTGATAAAGCAACATAAAGTTGTCCATGTGAGAACACGGGTTCTGAAAGATAGATCCCAACGTTCTTTCCTATTAATCTCCTCCCTTTGTTGATATTTTGCATCGCAACCTTCCTCTGTGCTCGGTATTCATGTTGTTTCTTATTAATCTCCTCCCTTTGTTGATCGGTCATCTCAGCTCTTCGTTTCCGTTGTCGTGCGTTCCTTTCTTCCCTCCTAGCATCAGCACTGTCTGCGGGTCTCGTTTCTGGGGACAGAGGCACATGTTTCTGTAAATTTTAAAAATGGTTTGTATATAGAGATTAAAAGAACGTTACTATTACACAATAAACTCGAAGTATACCTAGGTCATCCTCGCTGTTGACCACAGATAGTCTGTTGCCTCTTATGGTCGATGCTTGAATGCCAACATGTGTATGATTCACATCTGCATCTGTTTGCATATTGTCGGTGGCAAATATAGTTGGTGTGTTTCCGTCATTTGGGTCGGCATTTTCGTCATTTTCTATGATTGGGTTGCACACAATGGCTGAGCATGTTTAGGGATGAATCATTAGTTAGGGTTAATGATGTAAATAGAAGTAACAAAGAGATCAAGTACCTGTAGGTGTGGAAGTTAATGGCATTGTTTGAGTCAAAGCAGCAGAAGTGCTACTATTTTGGGTTGCAGCCTTCTTCCGTTCTCGGTACTCACGTTGTCTTCTATTAATCTCGTCCTTTTGTTCGATGGACATTTCAGCTCGACGTTTCCGCTGCTGCATGTTCCTTTCCTCCCTCCTCCGCGAGGCTTCATCTAAAGTGGGCGTTTGGAGGACATATATAGAAAATCAGTACGGAATCGTCATAAGTGCTATAGAAAATATTGTAAGCATACCTATGACGTTGGTGATATTGCTTAGGGCTTCGCGTGTATCTCTTGGAGTAGACATATTGCTTTGCACTATGCGTGTATCCCTTGGCGTAGACATTGTCACGTACCTGCGCTGACAAATATTATTATTTTCATTAAAATCTCTAGCACGAAGGGATTCCCATCAGAATAGCAGGAAGGGATGATAGGAGTATCATATATTATTTTATTTTACTACTTTGTCAGATAAGTTTGTGGATTTGTAAAAAACTGAAATAAAGCAGTTGGATTACAATGTGCTGAACCCACGAGATGTGTGACTTGACGAAGCAACTATATGCTGAAGTCTTCGTCACGTACCTGTGCTGACAAATATTATTATTTTCATTAAAATCTCTAGCATGGAAGGGATTCCCATCAGAATAGCACGAAGAGATGGTGTCCCTGCAGCGCACAAATTATGTCATATCATATTCTTTCAAGCTGAATATTGAGATTCTAAGCACAAATTACTAAGTTCACATTAATGATAAACATGTAGCAGTCTCTATGTGCTTCATTTTTTAGGATTATGCATATTGGTTATCAATTTTGATAATGGGATTTCAGAGAAACGCACTATGTAGGTGACGGTGATGCCTCTGCTGATGGAAGCTGGAGCCATTGCCGGTTTTACTCAAAGACAACCATCACTGCTTGGCATGTGTGTTACTATTCCCGTGCTTAATGTGCTGAATGAACTATTTCTGGTATTCTTTTTTAGCATGAATGACATTGTGGTGATGTCATGAAGCTAATAAGGACCATAATTAGCTCTG
Organism: Saccharum hybrid cultivar R570; assembly: GCA_038087645.1. Classification (NCBI taxonomy): domain Eukaryota; kingdom Viridiplantae; phylum Streptophyta; class Magnoliopsida; order Poales; family Poaceae; genus Saccharum; species Saccharum hybrid cultivar. The sequence continues at coordinate 3,283,310 of JAQSUU010000810.1, forward strand.
CCTGCTCTTGTGCCTACTGGCTGAGATGGAGAAGAAGAAGCAGGACGGAGTGGCAGCAGGACAGCACAGCAGGCGGAGCAGCAGTTCAGCTACGACCTGCATCTGGTGATCGACGAGTGCAAGACGTTCTTCTTCGCGGGGCACGACACGGCGGCGGCGCTGGTGCTCACCTGGACGGACCGGCGGCGGGACAGCACAGCAGGCGGAGTAGCAGTTCAGCTATGACCTGCAGCTGGTGATCGACGAGTGCAAGACGTTCTTCTTCACGGGGCACAAGCACAACACGTCAGCGCTGCTGCTCACCTGGGCGCTTATGCCGATCGCCGGGCGAGGTGAGTTCGCCCGAAAACGACGAACCAGCGCTGTCGTTCATGAAACTCGACGCGGAAAAAAAACACCGGGAGGAAGAGGGCGTTACCGCGAACTCGATGAGACTGATCTGGGACGTCGCGGCCTCGCGGGGTTCACCGAGAAGACAGCTCCAGGGGAAGGGCACCCACGGCGCCGGCGTCCTCCTGCGAATCTCGTCGCCGGGGAGGATGTGGAGGAGGAGATCGACGTCGGCAGTAGCGGGGTGGAGGTCGTGGGTGATCGGCGGCGCTTCGTCCTCCCCTCGGCAGTTTCCTCCTCAGCACCACCGACAGCGGCGCTCGTGAAGGTCGTGGGCGATCGGCGCGGCTTCGTCCTCAGCACCGACCGCGAAGGTTTCGTTCTTTCCCTTTTTTTAGCGATCGGTGATTGAAGGCTGGGAGCGACCCCGGGTGGAGGAGATCGCAGGCGCGAGCGTTGAAGCCACGGCGCTCACGGAGGCGGGGATGTGGCGGAGCACCGGCGGCTTCGGGTGGTTTCGTTCTTCCTTTTTTTTGGCGATCGGTGATTGAAGCCTGGGCGGAGGAGATCGCGGGCGCGAGAGGGTGCGTTGAAGCCTACGTTGAAGCCTCGGAGCAATCGTGGACGTAGGATTGGGTTGAAGCCAGAAGAAATTATCTCATAGCCTTTGATTTTGATGGAGATAATTTATTGTGTATATTCTACTGGGTGCACAATGGTCGGAGGCTCTAAGCGGGGGACGTTTTACTGGGTGGACGAAGCATAATTTAAGTGTTCCATTATAGTAGAGATTGTGCGGCCATGATCCATCGCAGGCTTCAACACGCCTGCGCCCAAGGCCTCAACACGTGACTTCCACGCGTCCCACGCCAGACAACCCATGTTCGAAGCCTGCTAGTGCTACCTCGGGGAAAAAATAAAAACAAAAAAAGAAACGGATGGCTGCCGCGGTCTCCTCCCGTGCCGCCGCTTTCTCATCCTCCAGGGCACCCCCACGCGCGATCCTCAGGGCAGGTCCAGGCGAGGCTGCCATGGAAGGCAGCGTGGCCGGATCCTCTACCTGCGTGGCCAAATCCGCTAATTCCGTGGTCGGATCCGTGGCCGGATCTTGGCGTCAAGGACATCGACCAACAGATCCCGGTGTTAACGGCGTACGACCTCCACACAGAGCAGGGCAAGGGCAAATCCAACCTTGTCTTGCGCGTCGGCGGCCGTAGTTCCGATGCGACCATCTTCAAGTTCGTCCCTACGTCCCTATTCATCTCTCCTTTTTCCCACTTGGTATTTGGCACATATCAGTCTATACCCAATCTCCAATCCAGGAAGAAGCTAGGCAGCGGAATAGATGGACGCGGCTGCCTGCGTAGGAGTGCTGTTGCAGTATCAAGGTATTTTGTTTTCCCTTTTTTTTCTTTGGCAGTATTTGCTGGTACCAAGCGTGAACTTCTTAACCCTGATGCAGGAGGCCCAGCCAGTTGCGCCGACTCTAGCCAGGGACGCGGTTGGTGGAGTAGCCTCCACCCGGGGCTGCAGCTAGCGGCATCGCCTCCAGTCGCGGGTGGAGCAGCCTCCAGCCAAGGGTGCGGCCAAGTGCGGGCACCGATGCCAACAAGGAGGCGCCGAGTTCATCGAGATCCGTTTGTAAGTGCTTCTCCGGAATCGTGCGAATCCTGCTACTCGAGAGGCGAGAGGAGGAACCATGGCGCTGCGCCGCTCTCCTGGCTGCGCACGCGCTGCGGTGGCACCGTCATCTCGAGGATCAACCCTGCTGCCAGGGGCCCTAGGTCGGCTGATAGGTCGGCTAAAAGTCCTATGTTTGGTGTTGGTAATTAGTAACAATGTCTAAGTACTAATTTTATGCCTAAGTTGTATGTAGCATATGAGGATTAGTACATTCCAAGGTTGGTGGCAAGACGGACATGGTGATCATGATGGCCACACTTGAATTTGGACGTAACCCTACGTGATCAAGGCAAAGGTATATGCTTAAGGGTTGTGCTTTAGTAACCAAGACACCTAGTGGGTGTGGTTACATTATAGGATAGATAGCCGTACTATAAAGAGGGGAATGACGCGGCTATTGAACTCCTAAGTGCCTCTAGGTGTGCATTTCATAATCACATGCATTTGGATAGAACTAATAACGCCTCGAAAAATGATTGTGAAAATGCTAACACACTCACACATGACGAGATCACTTGGTGGTGTTAGCACGTTTGCGAAGGCGGTGGAATTTGAGCGGTAGAGAGGGTTTGGAATTTCAGGCGTTTTCGAGGAGTTGAAACGACTATTTTCCACTACGCCGGAAGTCAAAAAAGAAACGGAGGCGAACGGAGGTCATAGAGGTGACCGGACGCTGAACCAGACGTGGTCTATGTTTGACCGGACGCGTCCGGTCAGCGTTCAGCGTCTGCGCGTATTTCAGGTTGATGATCGGACGCGCAGCGCGTCCGGTCACTGACGATCGGACGCGTCCGGTCGTTCAGGGAGCTTACTGGACTCTAATCGGACGCTGGCACTGTGGCGTCCGTTCAGTTCTTCAGTGCGTCCGGTCGCTGTTTCGTTGTGCGCTGCTCAGGCTTAACCAGCGCGTCCGGTCAGTCTCGGGACCAGCGCGTCCGGTCGTTTGCAGCGCGTCCGGTCTGCGCGTCAAGCGCGTCCGGTCGTTGCTTCGCAGCTAGCCATTGTGCGACCGGCAAGTCCGGTCAGTTGGACCAGCGCGTCCGGTCAGTGCTTCGTGTTTTAGTCGTTGCGTGACCGGCGCGTCCGGTCAGTTGGACCAGCACGTCCGGTCAGCGTGATTTCGGCTGTTTAAGTTTCTAACGGCTCTATTCGAAGGGGTAAGTCTATAAATACTCTTTGGCCGGCTCAAGGCTCTCTCTCTTGAACATTTGACATACTTGTGAGCATTTTGAGCTAAGCAACTCCCCTCCCACTCATCTCTCTTGCTTCTTTGTATATTCGAAGTGAGATTGAGTGATCCAAGTGCATTTGCATTGTGAGATTGCATCTAGTTGGCACTTGGTGGTTGATTTGCTGCGGGATTCTTGTTTCTCTTGGTGGTTGCCGCCACCTAGACGGCTTGGAGCAGCTTGGAGGCGTTGGCAAGAGTTGGTGATTGTTCTTGGCCACCTCCGGTGATTGTGAGGGGTTTGTGCCTACCTCGGCGAAGCGCTAAAGGCAACGTTAGTGAATTGCTCGTGTCATTTGCAACCTTTTGCCATTTGGTAGGTTCTTGTGGCGCCTTTTGAGAGGCTCGGTGTGAGACCGATTAGCCACCGAACCACGTGGTGAAGAGGGACACAACGGGGACTAGTGTGCCGGCAAGCACGTGAACCTCGGGGTAAATCTTCGTGTCATCACTTTCATATTATGATTGATTGATCCCGGTGTTTGGTTATCTTGGTATTCATTGTTGATCATATTGGTTGGCTCATTACTTTGCCCCTCGATGAAACTCTCGCAACTCAACTCCGCTTTACTTTCTTAGTTATCTTTGCTAGCTAGTTAGCTTTGCTTTAGTAGCTTCTTTGTGTAGCTTAGTAGTTGTAGTTGTAGTTACCTTCTCGGTTTGACTTGTGCGGTTGAGTGCAAATATTAGAATTGTGAATTGGTTAGGTGGCTTGCAAACACCCCGTAGGCTAAGCAAAACTCGCATCTCGCTATTTGTTATCTTGATAAACTTGTTTAGCTTGTCTTTGTAGAAAATTTTAAAAGGCTATTCACCCCCCTCTAGCCATCAAGACCTTTCAAGTGGTATCGGAGCCATGGTCACTGTTTTCAAGGCTTAACAACCTCGGTGTAAGATGGCTCAAGTTGTGTTCAACCATGTCGGGGGCAAGCCTCCATTCTTTGATGCTGTCACATCTTTTGATCATTGGAAAAGAAAGATAAAGCAATATCTTGGCTCTATTCATGAGAACGTTTGGAAGGTGACACACCATGATTATGCTATCATTGATACCGACAACCTCATCAACAATGATCGTATCAACAACCAATGCAACACTATGGCTCTCAATACTCTCTACAATGGGATTGATGCAAAGGTCTTTGAGCAAATCAAGGATCTTGAGATGGCAAGTGAAGTGTGGATAAGATTAGAGCAAACATATAAGGCACTTCAACGGTAAAGAGTGCCAAACTCTATATGATCAAGGATAAGTTTGCAAGCTTCAAGATAAAGAATGATGAATCCATACCGGAGATATTCTATAGGCTACAAGTTATTATCAATGATCTCAAGAGCCTAGAAGAAGATATCAAGGACAAGGACTTCTCACATAAGTTCTTGATGAACTTATCTAAGAAGTTTGCTATCTTAAGGAAGATGATCCAAAGAGAGGGTTTGGACAAGGTGACTCCAAACCAAGTGCTTAGAGATGTCATAACCGATGCTCAATATGATGATGATGAAGATGAAAATGAGAAGAAGGAGATCAAGGTCAAGCAAGAGAAGCCCATTGCATTCAAGATTTTATCCTCTAAGGGCAAGAGCAAGGTGGAGAGCGATGATGATGATCCATTCGATGATGAGACCATGGCCCTCCTAGTGCACAAGATGGGGAGGTTCATGAAGAAGAAAGGATATGGTGCAAGAAAGAGAAGGGACTTCATGAAGTCAAAGGAGGTGTTTTGCTACAATTGCAATAGCCCCGATCATATAGTGGCAAAGTGCCCCTATGAATACAAAAGATATCATGATGGAGAGTTGAAGTTGAAGAAGAACAAGAAGGAGAAGAAAGAGAAGAAGAGCTTCACTATCAACAAGAAGAAGAAGAAGGGTGGTGGCTATTTGGTCACTTGGGATAGTGACAACTCCGATAGTAATGACGATGCAAGTTCTAGTGATGATGAAAGGACCACTCGGCGAGCCATTGCAAGCATCGCCCTCTCTAACAAGCTATCCATCTTCGACACTACATCGACATGCCTTATGGCCAAGCCTACCAAGGTAAAATATGATGATAGTGATGATAATTCTTGTGCTAGTGATGGTTGTAGGAGTGATGATGAGGAGGATGAGGACTACTCCAAGGATGATCTATTGGGCATAATAGATCAAATGAGCAAGGGCTACAAGAGGACCACCAAGAGATGCAAAATCTTGGAGCAAGAGCTCATTGCCAAGAGCAATGAAAATGATGCCTTGACAGAGAAGCTTGTTGCTCTAAAAAAGAGTAAGGAGTGCAAATGAATTGAACAAGAGCTCAAAGCTCTTAGGAAATCCTTTGATGAGTTAGAGGTCTCTCGTGAGTGTCTAAAGAAAGACCACGAGGATCTTAAAATTGCTCACACTAGGCTTAAGGAAGCCCACTCCACTCTACTTGAGCTCATCAAGAAAAAGGACCTCAAGTTGGAGAAGTTCATGAAGGAAGCTAAGGAGGAGCAAGTGATTGTCACTTATGATATTAGATTAACATGTGATATTATTGATGATTCTTTATTTGTTGGTCCTACTAATGCTTCATGTAGCTCATCATCATCCACCACAACCAACTCTATCTCCACTACTAGTGATTCATCACTTGTGGTTGAGAATGAGACTCTCAAGAGAGAGGTGGATGATCTCACCAGCGCATTAGGCAATTCCTATGGTGGGGATGCCCACTTGCTAAAATGCTTGGGTAGACAAAGGTTCTCTCTTAACAAAGAGGGTTTGGGCTATACTTCCAAGAAGGGAAAGACGGCATTTGCTACTTCAAAGCCTCGCTTTGTGAAGAGCAATGGTCGTTATTGCAATAGATGCAAGCAAGTTGGGCATCTAGAGATTAATTGTAATAAAACGAACAAGAACAACAACAAGTTTCATGCTAAAATGGATTACATTCCTTTTGATTCTTGTTATGTGCTTACCAAGGGTGAGAAAGGTGTGAATGCTAAGTTTGTTGGTACACCAATTGTGGGTCCAAAGAAGAAGGCCATTTGGGTACCAAAGAGCTTAGTGACTAACCTTCAAGGACCCAAGCAAGTATGGGTACCTAAGAAACATTAATTTGTTTTGTAGGTCAATTATAAGGCCGGAGGAAGGCATTGGGTGCTTGATAGTGGGTGCTCTCAACATATGACCGGTGATTCAAGAATGTTCAACTCTCTCAAATCAAATGATAGTGGCATTGATAGCATCACATTTGGTGACAATAGCAAGGGTGATGTAAAGGCTCTTGGAAGGATTGCAATCTCGAATAATCATAGCATTTCCAATGTGCTCTTAGTTGAAAAGTTAAACTTCAATCTTCTCTCGGTTGCTCAATTGTGTGATCTTGGTTTCAAGTGCATATTTGGTGATGATGATGTGGAGATAGTTAGTGTTGATGGCTCTAACTTGATCTTCAAAGGCTTTAGATTTGAGAATCTTTACTTGGTTGATTTCAATGCTAGTGACACTCAACTTTCAACATGCTTGCTCACTAAATCAAGTATGGGTTGGTTATGGCATAGAAGACTTGGTCATGTTGGCATGAAGCAATTGAACAAGTTAGTGAAGCATAACTTAGTTAGAGGCTTGAAGGATGTCACATTTGAGAAAGATAAGCTATGTAGTGCATGTCAAGCCAGAAAGCAAGTAGGCAACACTCATCCATTGAAAAGCATCATGAGTACTTTCAAGGCATTTAAGTTGTTGCACATAGATCTATTTGGGCCAACTACATACACAAGTATTGGTGGCAATAAGTATGGCTTTGTGATTATGGATGATTTCACTAGATATACATGGGTATTCTTTCTTGGGGACAAAAGTAAAGTATTTGACATATTCAAGAAGTTCATCAAGAGAGTACAAAATGAGTTTAAGACCACAATCAAGAAAGTGAGAAGTGACATTGGAAGTGAGTTTAGAAATATAAGAGTTGATGAGCTATGTGATGAGATTGGAATCAAACATCAATTCTCAGCCAAGTATACACCTCAATCAAATGGCCTAGTTGAGAGGAAGAATAGAACCTTAATTGATATGGCAAGATCAATGTTGAATGAGTATAATGTGAGTCATTCATTTTGGGCCGAAGTAATCAACACGGCTTGCTTCTATAGCAACCACCTCTATTGCCACAAGTTTCTAGAGAAGACACCATATGAGATCTTAAATGGAAGAAAGCCTAACATTGTATACTTTCGGGTATTTGGTTGCAAATGCTATATCTTGAAGAAGGGCACTAGATTGAGCAAGTTTGAGAAGAAATGTGATGAAGGATTCTTACTTGGTTACTCCACTACTAGCAAAGCTTATAGAGTTTGGAATTTGGCTAGTGATTTACTTGAAGAAGTTCATGATGTTGAATTTGATGAAACAAATAGCTCTCAAGATGAAGAAGATAACTTGGATGATGTGAGAGGAACTCAATTGACCAATTCTATGAAAGAAATGGATATTGGTGATATTAGGCCAAAGCAAGTGATTGATGTGGATGACAACAAAGATCAAGTGCTCCAAAGTCCAATCACTCAAGCTAGTGGTTCTCTAATGTAAAATCAAGCTAGTACATCATCTCAAGTGCAACAAGATCAACAAGTGGCTAGTTCATCATCTCCAACTTATGATCAACATCAACATCCAAGCAACCAAGTCCAAGTGCTTCGACCAACTAACATTGCAAGAGACCATCCATTGGATTCCATCATTGGTGATATACAAAGGGGAGTTCAAACTAGATCAAGATTGGTATCTTTTTGTGCTCACTCCTCTTTTGTGTCAATGGAAGAACCCAAGGACATTGATAAAGCATTGAGAGATCTGGATTGGGTAAATGCAATGCATGAAGAGCTCAACAACTTCAAGAGAAATGAAGTATGGGAATTAGTTGAGAGGCCTAAGGATCACAATGTCATTGGAACAAGATGGGTCTTTCGCAACAAGCAAGATCAAGATGGGATAGTAGTAAGGAATAAAGCAAGACTAGTGGCTCAAGGTTACACACAAATAGAGGGTCTTGACTTTGGTGAAACATATGCCCCGGTTGCAAGATTAGAAGCAATTATAATCTTACTTGCCTATGCTTGTGCTCATAATATCAAGCTATATCAAATGGATGTGAAGAGTGCATTTCTCAATGGGTACATCCAAGAGGAGGTGTATGTGGAGCAATCTTCCGGTTTTGAAGATGACAAGAAACTCAATCATGTATAGAAATTGAGAAAAGCTTTGTATGGATTGAAGCAAGCACATAGAGCATGGTATGAAAGATTGAGGGACTTCTTGATATCCAAAGGATTTGTCATGGGTAAAGTGGATGCTACTCTCTTCACCAAGAAGATTGGGAAAGACTTGTTTGTGTTGTAAATATATGTTGATGATATCATATTCAGTTCAACCAATCAAGATTATTGTGATGAGTTTAGAAAAATGATGGCAAAGGAATTTGAAATGTCAATGATTGGTGAACTTAGTTTCTTTCTTAGACTTCAAATCAAACAAATGAAGGAAGACACATTTGTAAGCCAAACAAAATACATAAAGGATATGCTAAAGAAGTTTGGTATGGAAGATGCAAAAGGAATCACTACTCCAATGAGCACTAGTGGAAGCTTGGATAGTGACAAGAATGGCAACATGGTGGATCAAAAGCTATATAGATCAATGATTGGTAGCCTACTCTATGTGACGGCATCAAAGCTCGATGTAATGTTTAGTGTATGCATGTGTGCAAGATTTCAAGCCTCACCAAGAGAAAGTCATTTGAAGGCAACAAAGAGAATATTGAGGTACTTAAAGCATACACAAGATGTTGGATTATGGTATCCCAAGGGTGCAAGCTTTGAGCTAGTTGGATATTCGGATTCCGACTATGCCGGTGACAAAGTTGAGAGAAAGAGCACCTCCGGGACTTGTCAATTGTTGGGAAGATCACTTGTCTCATGGTCATCCAAGAAGCAAAATAGTATTGCACTATCTACCACCGAAGCCGAATACATCGCCGTGGATAGTTGTTGTGCACAAATCTTGTGGATGAAGGCAATATTGAAGGATTTTGGAATCAATTTTAAGAATATGCCATTGCTATGTGACAATGAAAGTGCCATGAAGTTAACCAATAATCTGGTTCAACATCAAAGAACAAAGCATATTGATGTTCGCCATCACTTTATTAGAGATCATCAACAAAAGGGTGACATTGCTATTGAGAGTGTGGGCACTGAAGATCAATTAGCCGATCTATTCACCAAGCCACTTGATGAGAAGAGATTTCACAAGCTAAAGAATGGGTTGAACATACTTGACTTCTCCAACATGCGTTGATGCACCCCATATATGACATGTCTCTCCTTTGAGCCCCAAGGTATAATTGGTTGACATGTCATACATTCTATGCTAAGGACTTGTTTAATGCATATAGTCATAATTTCTTATGTTATAGGCTCATTCATAAAAATCAAATGAGTTTGAAGGTTATATGGTGCACTATTGTTTCTTTGCTATGTATTATCTAGTAGTAGCATATAACTTGTTTAAGTAGCTTGTGATCCTAAGTGTTTAATCTAGAAAACTTGTCTAAATATTTGCTTCAACATGGTGTATGATAACCCTTCTAGCAAGGTGTGAAGAAGCTTGCCCTTGGATCAAACTGAAGCATTTTATTTATGCAAGCAATCTAGGTTGAATCACAAACTTGATCCTCACCCCATAATTCAACATGATAATCTATCTAAAATTGATCCCTTGTGGTCATTGGTGCCAAAGGGGGAGAAAATGTTGTTCACAAAGATAGAACTCAAAGGGGGAGAAGCACAAAGGGGGAGAAAAATATTGTTCAAAGGTGAGAAAACCTAAATGGAAGAATTGATAAAAGAAGGGGATCAACTAAAATTTTGAGCACACAAGTAGGGGGAGCAAGCTCTTAAGCATGATTGTTGCATTTCCATGTGCACTTCATATGTATGATGCACAGTTATGCATCTCTTTTTCTCCGATACATTGCTTGTGTGGTGACTTGCTAGTATAATTTGAATGATACATTGAGGTACTAGCATGAATAGGAAGTAGTTAGATTTTTCTTGCTTCATGTTTTTTATAGTGGTACTAGAGCCTTGCTTATAATGTTGATCTCACGAGGTTTCTAGTTATGTTTGTGCTTTTCCAAGTGGTATCTAACTACACAAGGTGCTAAGATGGTGTTTATCACTAATCCGATGGTATCACGCTTCAAAGGTCTATAATCTTAAACACTTAGCACCTATTGATAGTCAATGCTCCTAATCTTTCCTATCTAACATGTATGCTTCCAAAATCCAAACATATAGCATACATGTAGGGGGATCCATTGCTATCAATTTGAATTCATGATCACATGTCCATAATTCTTACACATGGTAATATACTTGGACAATGTGACATGAGTTCAATCAAAATTTTATCATAATATCTTTGTGAAAGGGTTTTCACCAATTACCAATAAGGGAGAGATTGAAAGTCCTATGTTTGGTGTTGGTAATTAGTGACAATGCCTAAGTACTAATCTTATGCCTAAGTTGTATGTAGCATATGAGGATTAGTACATTCTAAGGTTGGTGGCAAGACGGACATGATGATCATGATGGCCACACTTGGATTTGGACGCAACCCTATGTGATCAAGGCAAAGGTATATGCTTAAGGGTTGTGCTTTAGTAACCAAGACACCTAGTGGGTGTGGTTACATTATAGGATAGATAGCCGTACTATAAAGAGGGGAATGACGCGGCTATTGAACTCCTAAGTGCCTCTAGGTGTGCATTTCATAATCACATGCATTTGGATAGAACTAATAATGTCTCAAAAAATGATTATGAAAATGTTAACACACTCACACATGACGAGATCACTTGGTGGTGTTAGCACGTTTGCGAAGGCGGTGGAGTTTGAGCGGTAGAGTGGGTTTGGGGTCCTCTCTCCCTCCCACCGAGCTTACGAGGCGGGATTCAGGCGTTTTCGAGGAGTTGAAACGACTATTTTCCACTACGCCGGAAGTCAAAAAAGAAACGGAGGCGAATGCAGGTCACAGAGGTGACCGGACGCTGAACCAGACGCGGTCTCTGTTTGACCGGACGCATCCGGTCAGCGTTCAGCGTCTGCGCGTATTTCAGGTTGATGATCGGATGCGCAGCGTGTCCGGTCACTGATGATCGGACGCGTCCGGTCGTTCAGGGAGCTTACTGGACTCTAATCGGACGCTGGCACTGTGGCGTCCGATCAGTTCTTCAGCGCGTCCGGTCGCTGTTTCGTTGTGCGCTGCTCAGGCTTGACCGGCGCGTCCGGTCAGTCTCGGGACCAGCGCGTCCGGTCGTTCGCAGCGCGTCCGGTCTACGCGTCAAGCGCGTCCGGTCGTTCCTTCGCAGCTAGCCGTTGTGCGACCGGCGCGTCCGGTCAGTTGGACCAGCGCGTTCGGTCAGTGCTTCGCGTTTTAGCTGTTGCGTGAGCGGCGCGTCCGGTCAGTTGGACCAGCGCGTCCGGTCAGCACGATTTTGGTTGTTTAAGTTTCTAACGGCTCTATTCGAAGGGGTACGTCTATAAATACTCTTTGGCCGGCTCAAGGCTCTCTCTCTTGAACATTTGATATACTTATGAGCACTTTTAGCTAAGCAACTCCCCTCCCACTCATCTCTCTTGCTTCTTTGCATATTCGAAGTGAGATTGAGTGATCCAAGTGCATTTGCATTGTGAGATTGCATCTAGTTGGCACTTGGTGGTTGATTTGCTGCGGGATTCTTGTTTCTCTTGGTGGTTGCTGCCACCTAGACGGCTTGAAGTAGCTTGGAGGCGTTGGCAAGAGTTGGTGATTGTTCTTGGCCACCTCCGGTGATTGTGAGGGGTTTGTGCCTACCTCGGCGAAGCGTCAAAGGCAACGTTAGTGAATTGCTCGTGTCATTTGCAACCTTTTACCATTTGGTAGGTTCTTGTGGCGCCTTTTGAGAGGCTCGGTGTGAGACCGATTAACCACCGAACCACGTGGTGAAGAGGGACACAACAGGGACTAGCGTGCCGGCAAGCACGTGGACCTCGGGGTAAATCTTCGTGTCATCACTTTCATATTGTGATTGATTGATCCCGGTATTTGGTTATCTTGGTATTCATTGTTGATCATATTGGTTGGCTCATTACTTCGCCCCTCGGTGAAACTCTCGCAACTCAACTCCGCATTACTTTCTTAGTTATCTTTGCTAGCTAGTTAGCTTTGCTTTAGTAGCTCCTTTGTGTAGCTTGCTAGTTTTAGTTATAGTTACCTTCTCGGTTTGACTTGTGCGGTTGAGTGCAAATATTAGAATTGTGAATTGGTTAGGTGGCTTGCAAACACCCCGTAGGCTAAGCAAAACTCGCATCTCGCTATTTGTTATCTTGATAAACTTGTTTAGCTTATCTTTGTAGAAAATTTTAAAAGGCTATTCACCCCCACTCTAGCCATCAAGACCTTTCATCAGCAACGTCGAGGACTCACTGTCCGAGAACCTCACCGTTGCGCTGCTCTACGCACTCCACTCCACTGACCCTGCTGCACGCAAGTGGAAGTGCCTTCCACCGCATTGTGCTACTTGCAAGTACACGTGAGTGATTGCATCTTTGCTCCTCAATGCTATTGCCTTTTTTTTCCATGCGTCTGAATAAGATTTCAGCAACAACAATTTTTTTCATTTTTTGTGTGATCAATATGAAGATTTAGGAGTTTGGAAAATAGTATATGGTTTGCAGCAATGGTTGTATTTATCTGCGTTGCAGCAGTAGTAATATTTGAGGGATCAAAGTGTTCTTTTTTTGAAGATCTGTTTAAGGCAAAATTACGGCAGTGGTTGCAAAATTATGAGCTTCGTACTACAAAATAGAATTATTGGTAATGTCCCCCACTTCATCAGTGAAGTTGTAGTTCTGTTTGGTTTCAGTATAAATAGAAGCTTTATTTTAGTGAAGAATAAATTATTGACTTTTGTTGGTTTATTTCTTTCAGCCATACGTATGATATTAGAATTTTAAAATGTTAATGTTAATAGCAAAACAATGGCCGTCGGTAGTTTGAGGAAGAGGGGAGATATTAGGCTTTTAAAATGTTGCTAACTGTATGTTTATTTATTTGTTCAATTGGTACAGAATGTGGCAGTTTCCTTATCTGAATTCACCGATTCAGGGCCAAACTATTATTTATCAGACAGACCACTACTAACTACATTTTCCCTTCAATCAGGCTGCAAAATACATCGAGTATGACAGATCTTTCAGTGAGGATGAGAAGAAGCAATCTGAAGCTCTGAAATCAGTTGCAAGCTCAACAATGCAGCCTGCAAGCTGAAACTGAAAGAATACAGAGAAGCAGAGAAACTCCTTTTGAATATCAGAGCAATATCTTGCTTTGTGCACCAACTGCCTTTTGAATTCTTTTTGTTGTTTGGTGGCCTGGGAAAATGTGTGTGCCACTAAAGATGATGGAGGGTTCGGTGTTAAGGATCTTGAACTCCAAAATAGATGTATGCTCATGAAATTCATTAATAAGCTCTTTTCTCATGATCCGGCTCCCTTGAAGAATTGGATTCTTCGCGATGCTGTTGCCTTTGATACTCCCTCCAATAGCTCCCCCTCCTACCTCTGGCAGATAATCAATGATGAGCTTATAACATATCGGTCTATCACTTATGTCAATGTCGGTAATGGCGCCTCTGCTTCCTTTTGGTTTGATCATTGGCTCCCTGAAGGCCCCCTCTATGCTACTCATTCTGCTATTTTTTCTCACGCCATTGGGCCTAATGTCTCGGTTCAGGATGTTTTTCAAGCGGGGTTTGATTTGCGTTTCTAGTCCAGGCTAACTAATGCAGCTGCGGACCAGCTAGCAGACCTTCTTTTGTGCTTGCAGGGGATCAATCTTAGTGAGGAAGCAGACAATCGGCGCCTGAAGCTAACCGGCAAAGTGTTTACTACTAAGGCAGCGTATGCAACACTAGACAACCAGTCTGACTCGCCTGATCCCAATGGACATCGGATATGGAGCACACGGGTGCCGACAAAAGTCAAGATATTTGCATGGCTCTACTTCAAAGACAGATTGAGCACACGCGCTAACCTATTTGCTAAACATGTTTTGGATGACAACATTTGTCAACGGTGCTCCAATCACGTCGAAGATCGTTGGCATGTCTTTTTTGGCTGCACTTCGAGTTCTGAGCTTTGGCAGAAGCTTCAATTAAGCAACATCGCTGGGCTGACTGACAACGGAGTCTAGACTGGGTGTGCCCTCCCTCACTTAGATGCTACTCTTTGGCCATTTGTGCTCCTTGCTTTGTTGTGGCGTGTCTGGGATGCCAGGAATGGAGAGGTCTTTAGGAACCAAACATCATCGAGTCGTAGCATCATTTCCAGAGTGTGTGATGATCTCATCGTTTGGCAAAAGCGATTGAAAAATGATAGTGATGTAACAAACCTTAAACTTTGACGTCTTCACCTCTTGTCTTGTAACTCTCCCACAAATTCAGCGCTTTGACTGAAGTTTGTGTTTTTTAATACATAACTGTAAGTGGGGAAACTCTCCCCCCGATCGTCTTCAAAAAAAATTCTTTTTGTTGTTTGATCCAAGGAGCGGACACAATCACGCTCTGGTGAAGGTATCTCCTGAACTTACTATCTGCAGTTTCAAATGAGCTTACCCAGAACTTATTTGCACTAGGACTTATTGATGTTTGTTTCTTTACATTCTGTATGGATAAAACACAAGATCACTTTGACCAAGTGACTACTAGAAAGAAGCATGTGGTTTTCCTCATTGCTCAAAAATATATGAGATGTATCCATATCCCAGCAGGTAACTTATGAGTTGCTCTTTGAATGACGTTCCAATTCCACTTTATGCTTTTAAGGTGATTTGGAGCATACACATCTATATGGAGTGAATTTGAAAAGAAACATGATGCAGAGGATGGGAAGGATACAAAGTCAAGGTATTTGGCAGCTTAATGTCATGTTATTACAGTTTTTCCTTTCTCTATGGAATTCAGATACATTATTTAAGTACATGTGTATCATCTTAGAGCTTTGTTGTTGTTGATCTGTGAGAAATTTAAAATATTTGGAAGGAATGGACCAAGATTGATTTGGCTGCCACATGTGCCTTATAGGCTTTGTGAAATGCTCATGGTTTCCACGTCAAGCTCCGGAGAATTCAATTTCTGGAGTGTAAAGAAGTTATGGTTTAACTTATATGTTCTTGACAGTGGATAGGAAGGTGACCAGCTTAGTGTTGAGGGATAGTGTATTGGTGTTTATGTGTCATCGGATCTCAAACCACATATAATTGCTATTGGGTAATTAACCATGTTCTAGTTTTCATGAGTTTGGAGTTTGTAGGTTGGCTTAGAATAATTGGATTTTTAGAGGTATACAAATTATTTTTTCCTGGTATAATCTTACATGCACTAAGGGAATTGTGATATCCTGCTATAGGACAATTTTTTTCTAAAGTTTAAGATACGTGACCACCTGCTGTTGCAGGTGTGCTAAGGTTTATGCCTGATCTACAACTTAGCCATCAAATATTCTCCATGGAAATTTCACTTTTTTTTAGAATGTCCTTGTGCAAATTTCAGTTTTTTTTTGCTCAGAGTGTTATTATAATTGCCTATATAAAATTAACTAAATCAAATTCATATTTGTGTGTTAGGTTGAAGGTGTTGCCTATGAAAACAAGGACATTGGAGATAGAGGGAAGTGACAATGAGGACATATACTGAAGGAAGATTTGAGTGCTTGAATATGCCTAGAGAACTATGATACGAGCTGAGCCTTAGTATATGTAATTATGTACGGTGTTTGAGAAATAGAAGTGTGCCCGTAACGCCACAATTTGTATTTTACTGAGTGAGAAATACAATACTGCATAAGTTATATACAGTGTTGAGCCACATTGCAGTGTGTAGTGTTGAGAACTTTATTATTATTATGCCTTGTTATGCATAAGTGTCTTTCAAATTATACATATGCTCATATATAATTGTGTGAAAGTTGAACTATGAAAAAATATCGTCGTTTGGTTGTTTTCATATGTTTCCCTGAAATGAAGTTTGGTTGTTTTCATATGTTTCCCTGAAATGAAGTCGTGACATTAGCATGGGCACTATACTAGTACGTACTAGTATTTTCTTCTTCAAGTAAGTATTAATGGATACTGCTCCCTTATACTTCTCCCTTCACGTGTTTTGAGCGAACCGTGCTGATTATTGGAATTATGATGAAACTGATGAGATGGCAGCAGTGCTCTCTTTTTCTTCCCACGCCTTGCGACTCGTTTTGTACATCTTTTTTCTTGATTGATTGATTTGAATTGCTCCGCCATTTTTGTATACAAATATACAATACAAGTATAAAGACTATAAACACAGAGATTATTACGCGACGCGCGCGACCCGTGCGCCCACACCCGCGCCCGATGGAGAGGAACAAGGAGGAGGATGTGCCCACGCCCGCGCCTGTGCCGAATAGTAAGAAGAAGCCGATGGTGGCTAGGGTTCCGACAACGGCGAGGTTAGGGTTTCTATCTCCGGTGGCTCTAGAAGGGGGTTCGGGGGGAGGCGGTTGCGACACGGCGGTGGTGGCAGGTTGAAGGGCAGCGAGCGAGCCGGCAGGGATGTCGCTGAGCGGGCGGTGAGGAATAACTAGTTGAGCGGGGTTGACGGCGGGGGCGTCGTGGCGGTGGTCGGCGGCGAGGTGCTATGGTTAGGGTGGGCGAGGTTGAGGGGCTGGGGCGGGTTGCAGGTTGCACGGTGAGGCAGCTCGCGGCGGGACGCCGGTGGCGGGGGCAGGGGCGGGGCGAGGACGAGGACGACACCGGCGATCTTCCGTGGAGGGCGAGACGGAGCGGCAGAGGAGGGCGGACGACGGCGCGGCTGGCGGCAAGGCTGCCGCTGGCCGTGCGGTGGGGGAGGGAGTGTGAGATAGACAAAGGGGTCTAGGTTGTGCACTTCCGAATGTCACGACGAGTCGCACTTTAACAGTGTCAAGAATAAAAGGAGGGCCACAATCCCAAGCCACCACTCCAAGTCTAGCTCCCCTCTCCAAAAAGCAACATATCACGGACTATCCATATATATGGCTGATGTTTGTTTATCATCGCCCTTAAAATAAAAAAAATATATGGCCGATGTTTTGTTATCGCCCTTACAACAATTACTAAACATGGTCGATATTCTATTATTGCCCTTAGATAAAATATGACCGATAGGTGTGTTGACATTGTTATTAGTTTTGGCATAAAGGGGGCATGTGTTGATGGCCAAAAAGTGATATCACTGGAGATACTTTGGCCTAACAGGTTTGTTGAGAAACTTATCTGGACAGGTATATGGAGCCGCCGCTAACTCAAACATGTTTGGGGTGCGATCGAAAGTTGTCTGTGCTTTCTAGAAATTACCAGGGATTTTGTCTGCCTTCTAGAAGAACTTGCCAGATTTATACTCGGATTTGTTGACGGAACGGACTGGCAACCGTACGACAGTTGTGCTGAATTCATGTATTCTGAAAGACCCGTCACCCTATATATATAAATATAATATAAAGAGTGATGAATCAAACATATCAAACACATCTTTTTTTTTTGTCTTTTATCATGCGTTTCAGTCTACTATTGCTTCTCGTTCTTCATTATTGACAATGATTGTTGCGTCAACGACAACGAAGCCTAGAGCGGTCAAGCCGGCTAGGGCAGCTCATAGTCGCTGCACACCCTGATTGGGTCCCTCTTGGACGTGTGGGGTTTCGGGTCTCAAGAGACTTTGTCGGCGTGTCTTCCGTATCGCGTTGCCGGTGAGGCTCTTCTGGCGACATGTCCTGCGTATTGCGCTCATCGCCGAGGGGCACACGGTGACGTATTCATATGTGAACACCTTTGCTCGGCAAGGACAGTTGTTTGACATTTGCTTGCCTTACCTTGCTCGGCAAGGATAGCTGTTTGGCAGGTTCACAAACTCCTGCTTTCCTTGGCAACCTAGCTCGCCTTGGCAAGGATTTCCTTGCCAATGAAGGAGAGCTGCATTGGCTCGCTCGCGTGGGAAAGGTTATCTTTGCGATAATAATATGATTAAGACCCCGGACAGACGGACGCCTCCCACACCTCACTCCCGCAGCACTCGCGCCCTTCCCATTCTTATCCCTTCACGTCCTGCCCCACACTTGACGACGTAGCCATTGCTGCTTCCCTGGTTGGCGGTGGCGCCCTCACCCACCCTGGCGTGCGTGCTCCCCCACCCCAGCGGCGCCGCTCCTTCCATCCCCGTGTCCTCACCCATCAGGAGCACCCAACACCCACGGATCTAGTGGCCCTCTCCTCTACCCGGCGAGATCCAAGCAAGCCGCTGACCCTCCCCTCCCCCGGCCAACGGCGCCCTCCCTAGATCCGGCAGTGTCTCCTCTCCCTCGTCCGACGGCGGGCATGACGGACGTGCGGGCGCACACCATCCAATGAGCGTGTGCCACCACAGTTGCCCACCAAGTAGGTCATGGCCGCGCGGCGATGCTACGTTTCAAATGTTTCTGTACGCTTTTCAGACATGTTGCAAGCCCATGTTTCAAGTGTTGTTGTTTTAGCTGTATGTTTCAATTGTTTCGTGCAGATGTTGCAAAAATAGATCAGGATGTTGCATATATTGCAACGGTTGTACACGTATGTTGCAACCGTCTATCTCCAATGTTTTATCTGTTTTTGTACACGTATGTTGCAAGTGTGTCAGACGCATGTCTCAAGTATTTCATATGTCTTTTTTTGTATGTTGCAAGTGTTGCATTGGATGTTTCAAAAGTAGATCGGGATGTTGCACATGTTGCAATAGTGTTTAAACTGTATGTTCCAAATGTTTCATCTGTTTTCGACGTATATTGCGAATGTTTCGTCTGGATGTTACAAAAGTGGATAAGGGTGTTGCATGGCACGGTCAGTGGTTGTTGTTGTGTAGGGCGTGGGGTGGACGCGAGTCCCTACGACGGACGCGGGAGTGGGTGCCTGTGGGCGGGACGTGGAACGCAGTGTGTGGGGCAGGATGCGGACGCGGGAGCGGCGTCCGGATGCGACGTCCTGTCCGAACGTCCAGACGCTAGACGTACCGTTATCTTTGCTTTGCTGAGCAAGGCTGGCCAGGTGAGGCAAGATCAGGAAAAATTCCCAGCAGGCCCTGAGTAGAAAGGAACGGAGGCAGGCCGCACTCGTGTTGTACGTTCCCATGATCAGGTGGCCGAGCGAGCTTGCTTTTACTTTTCAGATAGTCGAATTAAATTATTTCCGCACGTTCTGCGTTCGTGACGTTTTTGCGAATTTCAGTCGCCGCTGGTGAGTAGAAGGCGCGGATCGAGGCCACAGGAACCGCCGGCTAATGTACAGTATTCAAGGACACGCTGGTAATACGCATGACTTCTCCGCGTCACGTGTTTTGCCTAAGGCCTCATTTAGTCCCACCATAACTTTAGGTCCTATCACATTGAATATTTAGACACACATATAAAGTATTAAATATAGATTAAAAAAATAACTAATTACATAGATTATGTGTAATTTGCGAGACGAATCTTTTAAACCTAATTACTCCATAATTTAACAATAAAGTGGTACAGTACACACATGTGCTAATAATGTATTAATTAGGTTTAATAAATTCGTCTCGCGGTTTACTGACGGATGCTATAATTTATTTTTTATTAGTATCCGAACACCCCATGTGATACCTCATGTAACATTTCAGAACTTTACACCCTGAAACTAAACAAGACCCGTGCTATGATAAGACTGATGATGAGACTGATGAGATGACAGTACTACTCGTCTTTTTTTCCCATGCCTTGTGACTCTTCTTTGTACGTAGTTCTTTTTTTCTTTCTTGATTTCCCTGTTCGCTTGAACTTATTAAATAAATCAGCCAGTTATTCAATAGTATTTTTCTCTCGCGATAAATTAGCGAACAGTACTTTCAGCCATGACTTATCGGCCAACCAACCGGACCATTTTAGTATATATATACATATTATATATTAAAACATGCTCCAAACGGCGCTTCGCACGCATCAGCACAGATCACTGCAGTCCTCCGGAAATGCAATCCTTGCTTGCAGCAATCCCCGCGAGCGGTGCCGCGGCGGCGGCAGCCGTCAGTGGGCTGGTCGCGGCCGCCGCGCTCGCCGAGACGGCCGACCACAAGAACCGCCTCAACTTGCCCCCAGGTGACCTCACTTGCATCGGTGATCCCTACTCTAGCTTAGCAATTAGCATAATGCCGGTCCTGATCCTGATCGGGTTCAGCTCCTTGTATTGCATTTCCTTGATCCGCTCGGTTCATTCTGATCGTCATCGTCACCACACTGCGGTCTCCTGTCTGTTCTTCCTTGGGTGAAGAAATGTCCTGTCGTTGTTTCGCGTTATCATCATCACGTCCTTCCGTTAACTTATTTTTACGGTAAATTCAAAGCTTGCCTAAACCTGTCTTGTATGCACATGGATGTATAAATTATTCAGGCGCAGCGACAGAACAACCGCTTCAGGAGCCATCTACGTAAATACAGTAGTTTTGACTGTTTGAGGAATGTGATGAACTAATTTGTCAACGACACTAGAGTCCATTCGCTCCTCTGTGAGAGAAAAAAAAAATCATCCGGTTCCGGTGGGATTCTACAGGGTACAGGCTGTTTGGTTTAAAGGTTCAATTCATGCAGCATGCACCGATCCGGCATGGACTCGTCTGGCACTTTATCGCAGAATCACTCGTCCGCATCCGTAGTTATATTCAATTCGCTACAGGGAACTGCTGCATGCCGCGCGAGTTGATGATATGACGCACATGGACAGGATAGGACCATAAATGAATACTCAGCGTTTGGTTCACGAGGTGTTTGGTTTGAGGAGTTAAAGTTTAACAAACACTGTAGCACTTTCGTCTTATTTGACAAAAAATTTTTAATTTTGAACTAATTAGGCTTAATAGATTCGTCTTGTAAATTACTCATAATCTGTACCGACATGCATGTAATTAGTCTACATTTAGTACTCCATGCATTTAAGGGAACATTGATGTGATGGGAGTTAAACTTTAATAAAACCAAACCAAACCAAACGGGCCTTAGTGAATCACTGGATAAGAATGATTCTGCGTGACTTTATGACGCAAACCAAACAAGCTATAAATGAACTGGTTCATCAACCAAACATCCGATTGGTGATTTTTTATCTATGGCTGGCCAAAGTAAAAAGAAAAATGATGACCTAAAACAAACCTTAGTTAACTTATATTTTGGTCAGATAGTGCAGCATTAGTTTTTTTTAATTAAGGAAAAACGTTCCGGCCTCAGCTTATCAAAGTTTGAAAGCCTACAACCAAAGTGGAACAGCACAACAATACTTAAACTGCCCAACCAAATCAAAACAAAAGAGAAGACATAAGTTCACTTGAGCTCCAGCCAAAACCCCCATTGCAATGACCTCCAGACGGCGACAGATACTCCTCATATCTTTAGACATTTATGACCAGCTCCTGATCCCTTTTTTTTTTAAGATACATGTGTATTTACCTGAATCCACATGCGTTTGTTAGATTCCTAGATCTTTCTAGGTGTAGATCGAGTGGGTAGTTCTTTGGTATTTGGTATAAACAGTGACAGTTCGATTCAGTGAGAGGGGAGAGGAGTGGTAGGTAACATTACCGATCGTCGGAGATGGAGGAACTCGAGGTCCGCGCATGGTGTTGATGGTGAAGTCCTGCGGAGTCGATGGAGATGCAACAGTGCAGTGGGGCACGATCCACTGGCGACGATGGAGACCGGTGAGGCTTCCCATCGCTGGCAGTGTCACCCTCTAGATCGGCTAGGGTTCAGAGTGTGGTGGCGGCTGGGCGGTGAACCTCGTAACCCTAACCACTGGCCCCCACCTCCTATTTATAGCACTGCGCGACGGGGGCCCACCAGCCACGTCATTGGACTGGGCATCCCCGATCAGGACGCGAGATTAGGGCCCAGACATGGCCGTTGGGCCAAGTCCGGTGGAGATCAAACTAACATTCTCCCCCTTGATCTCTCATCACTTTCTTCGTTCTTCAATTTCTTATTCAAAATTTCAATTCATAATTTTCTTCCTTCTTCCTATTTCATCACAGATTAGTGCATAAAACTGTCCCATCGTCACAGCAATTAGTGCCACTAGACTAACAACCACAATACACTTCTCCATTTTGAAATGATACTTTCTTTTGGGCCCTTTATTATCCGAAAATCATAGACTATACCATAAACTCATGTCGACTGTGTGTTCTCTGAACACACTGGATGGTAAGTCTTTATAAGCAGATCTGCAAGTACTTGCTTTTACTTATACATTCGAAAGCTTTTAAAAGATTCCGGACTTTCTCCTTCACAACGTCTAACTTCATGTCAATGTGTTTGGCAGCACACTTGACCCGTTGTCATAGGAGTCAATCACTTTAAATGGTAATTGCTGTTGTATACCATTACCAATTCTGGGTATAAGTTAACCATTTCGCCTGTCATATAAGCCTCATAATAAGTTGTACTATAGGTATACATCATTGATGACACCACAACTGTTTCTTTGGAGCTTTTCCACAATAAAACTCCAACTGCGAGTGTTAGCTACTATGTGGGTTTCACTAAACATCTCGCCGAAATTCAACATTCTTGTATCCACAACCATTTGAGAGTACTTGTTCTTTCTTAGTCATCATGAGGCTTATTAAATCTTTGCATAATTGCAAGATATTCTTAACTTCATTCCAGTGATCTATATCTAGACTGGACTTTCTGCCAAAACATCCTGGATAAATGAACTATGTTAGGGTAATATCATACTTGTGCACTCATTAAACTGTAATATCATAGTTGTGCACTTATTAAGCTTCCAACAGCTGAAGCATATGGATCCATATTCATTTGATCTATCTCATGTCGGTTCTTGTAACACTAAGATTCTCAAAATTATTACCCTTGACTATATGAACAGGCGTAGGTTCACTTGCATGCATACTTTGTTTCTTTACAATCTTTTCTAAGCATGCCTTTGTGATAATCCTAATACCCCTTTCATCTGTCTCGGTGAATTTCAATTCTTATAACGAGAGTCATTTCACCGAGAACATTCTTATTGAGTCTCGAGGACAAGAACTTCTTCACATATAGTAGATTGACATCACTACTAGCAAGTAAGGTGTCATCCACATATACAGGATTAGGAAATAAATTTCTCATTCTATAACTTTGTACAGATGCAATTGTCCTCTTATTCTCTTTAACCTAAAATTTCTAGTTGACCTTTCAACTTGAAATGCCACTATTTAGAGACTTGCTCTAGTTCATAAAAGATTTCTACAAGTGGCATCACTTTCGTTCTTTCTTTCCGCAACAAAACCTTTAGGTTGTGCCATGTAATCATTTTCATACAAATCCCATTAGGGAATATTGTCTTTACTTTCATCTGATGTAACTTAGATCATGATGTGCCACTAGCATTCATTGTAATCTATTCATTCTCTTTGTGTAAAATCTTTCAATTTAAGTCATGCTTTATATCTTATGTTCCCTTTGGAGTCACATTTCGTCTTGTAGACCCTTTACAGCCTACTATTTTGGCTCCATTAGGAACTGCTTCTGTTTCTCAAACTTCGTTGGTATTCATCAATTTTATTTCAATTTTCTTAGCTTCTTACCATTTAGACGTGTTAACGCCTCTCATGATTTCTTCAAATGAGGTGGGATCACCCTCCATTTAAATTTCTTCATTAATATATAACTTATAGTCATCAAAAATATCTGATTCTCTTATTCTTTGAGACCTTCAGGTCTTTAGCTAATGGCACTTTCTTTCACATGGGGTTGTTGTTGCTCTTTCATCGCCAATCGATTATATAGGGTCCTGTATAACAAGATCCCCGTTTTCTTATTCATCTTCTTGAAGGGCTAACAACATGTGTTGTATGAGTCATACAACATCAACATGGTGTTGAATATTTGTCGATCTTGAGTCATTGGAGTAGGCACTAGTCCCACTTCTCTTCAAGTCGTAGATCTTTTCATACCATGCTCCCCCAGATTATTGCATCTTCTATAAGGATAGTGTATCTTCAATCTTTCTTATTTTGGGTTTATTCTGTTAAAATCTATCTCATTTGGTGCTTTAAGCACAGTCTTAATATTTCTTAGTCTCATTTCTATCTTCCTGTTGAACTGTAAAACGTTCAGGAATTTAGCCATTTCTGTACTTAGGGACATCTTTATTATGACCGTTGTACTCCTTCAACGATCACCTTCATCTTTTATAGATCACTTTTTCTCTAAATGCAAAGCATACAATGGAGAATATCTTTCAATTATCTTTTTGAGTTTCTTTCAATTGTCTTTCTATCTTTCTCAATTCATAATTATCAATCCTCCCCCTCGAAATGTGGCACAAACTTTTCTGCCACAATTTCGAAACATTCATAACTTTTGTGATTGAGAAAACTTTGATTACTAACTTCATCCACATGATTGTATCATGGAAGATGAAACTATTTCTTAATTCGTATGGAAGTATGTATTCTTTTTCCTCATTTCACTTCAAGAACTCAACAGAGTCCTTTTCATCAGTACTTCTACAAGTCAAGCTTGCATGTCATTCTTATCATGAGGTTCGTTTTCAACTTCCTTTTGTTCTTAAACTCATACTAGGATAGCACAAAAGCTACCCTAAACTTCTCTTCCTGTGCAGGATATACATCGTCATCTCACTTTTTCATGCCATGCATGACAAGTACTATACCAACTTCATCCCGCAATACGGGTATTTTCTTAAATTTTATGTCGTCATACGAGACAATTCCCTTGAGGGGACATAAATGCCAGGATTGGCTCATATTCAATCATCAAATTCAGGAATAAATCCAATATTCTTTAACACACATGCTTAATCCGACGTTGGTCAAATTAAATATGCATGCCACTCGTTACAATTCATATCATGATGATAAAACAGAAAAATAAATTATTTTTCATAGAGAGTACATAAAAAATTTCTCAAACTAAACTCTTATTGTTCTATTTCTTTCTTGGATCAATATCGCTGAAATCTTTGAAAAACATTTGTTTTCAAGCCACTCTTAAAGAGAACACAGTCTCTCATGCAATGGCCTACTTTCATATACACAATTTGTGCTTAGGCTTTTCATCATCTGAGTCACTAGTACTCAGTGCTTTTCTTTTCTCTTTCTTTTATGCCTTCAAGAACGAAAGCAAGAAGATCTTTGTCCGAAAATTATTCAACAATAGTTATCAACATTAAACTCTGATTTCTTTTTATATTCTATTCTATATCACCGTTGGGCAGATATAGAATAAAACTACTTTCTTCTACATTAATTCTATATCACCGTTGGGCAGAAAATAGAATAAATGCATAAAACTCATAGATAGAACTTATAAAATTTTCTATCAATAACTTTTGCTAAAATTAGAAACATCATGAATACAATATTCTTGTACATTAATTCCACATCACCGTTGGGTATGAATGGAATTAACATATGAAATAACTCAATTATCATTAACTCTCTTCAAATTAAATTCTCCCGTTGGATCGAATTTAATTAGAAGATCATCATCATTATCATTGCAGCGGAAAATACATCTTTCTATTTCATGAGCATTTCTTGATCTTTACCTATTCTCTGAAAAATTGATCACTTTGATGCATAATTTATCAGAGATTTAAATTTCAACCTCAAACTCATAAATAAGCTTATGATATTGTTATCATCAACGTTGGTCAGAAAATAACAATATCATAATTTCACTTAAATCATAATGTGAATATCCCTCTAATTAAAATTTTCTCGTTGGTTCCAATTTTAATTAGAGGATAAACTTTTCATCATTTTCTGAACAACTGTAATTGCTCTTCAAATTAAATCCTCCCATTGGTTCGGATTTAATGAGAAGACAATATTCTTTTTCTTTGCAGCAGAAAAATGACAAAATTCTTAAAATAATTCTTATTCAGAAGCATCTCTATTTACTTATCTCCTCTCTAGACAATTTATCCCGTTGGTTCAAAATTGAATAGAGATTGAATCTTTGCATAATACTTCAAAGACACTTCTGAAAAAGAATAAAACAAATTCATAAACTTTCACTTTCATTCTAGCCCGAAGGCCTGCTTGCAGCCCGCGGTGATCTCCCCCGCGCCTAGGCCACAACCTAGGCCTGGGCCGGGAAACTTCACTCCCGCCTGGGCCGGAAGTGGCCCGGTGCCCCCCTAGAGCGATCCGAGCCATCCAAATTGGATCGGACGGCTGTCCACCGATTTCGTGAGATCAAAACTCTGGGTGCCGGCCTTTTGCCCAAACCCTAATCTCCATTCACTCCCTTCCCTTCTCTCTCATCAGACCGCAGCCGAGAGGAGAGGCTCCAACGGCCGGTGCCTGGTGAGGGTTCCACTGCCGGAGCAAGTCCGGCTGCTCCCTCTTCTTCTCTCACCTTTCCCTTCCCACTCCCCTCTCTCTCCCTTAGCCCTACAGTAGAGCACCAGAGATGGCCGCTCGTGGCGGTCCCGAGAAGCGGTGGTGGCGCCGCCGGAGCAAGTCCGGTAGCTCCCCTTCCTTTTCATTTCTTCCCCTCCCCTTCCTTTTCCCAGCGCTAAGTGAGGACAGTGCCAGCAACGCCCATCCATGGCTGGCAGAGGAGGGATGAGGGGCGGCGCTGCTGCGGGCCCTCTCGCCGGTGAGCGCGCTCCCCCGAGGTAGAGCGCGCCGCCGTCGAGTGGCCCCGCATCGGCGCACTAAGCCCGTGATCGCGCATCGGCGTGACGACGACAGCGGCCCAGCTCACCTTCTCGTACGCTGGTGAAACCGGCGCCGAGCCTTCCTTCCCACTCACGGCGATTTCGACGGCGGCAAGGAAGACCAGGTGGGTTCCTCCCTTTCCCGTCCTTACTTTCTCGTCGGTTAGGGTTAGGGTTAGCTTTTCTCTACCGAATCGAAACCGATCCGGCCATCTCCTTCTTTATTTTCCTTTCATCGCCCGATTCGACATCGGGTAGTTAGGGTTAGGGTTTCGTTAGGGTTTGCTGTTCTTCCGAATCGAAATTCGTTCTTTCTTTTCTTTGAATTTCTCTACCTGATCTGGATCTACACGCTAGAGTAACCACGCTCCGATACCAATGTTAGATTCTTAGGATCTTTCTAGGTGTAGATCGAGTGGGTAGTTCTTTGGTATTTGGTATAAACAGTGACAATTCAATTCAGTGAGAGGGGAGAGGAGTGGTAGGTAACATTACCGATCGTCGGAGATGGAGGAACTCGAGGTCCGCGCATGGTGTTCATGGTGAAGTCCTGCGGAGTCGATTGAGATGCAGCAGTGCAGTGGGGCACGATCCACTGGCGACGGTGGAGACCGGTGAGGCTTCCCATCGCTGGCAGTGTCACCCTCCAGATCGGCTAGGGTTCGGAGTGTGGTGGCGGCTGGGCGGTGAACCTCATATTTATAGCACTGCGCGACAGGGGCCCACCAGCCACGTCATTGGGCTGGACGTCCCCAATCAGGACGCGAGATTAGGGCCCAGACATGGCCGTTGGGCCAAGTCCGGTGAAGATCAAACTAACAGCGTTATGGGTTAAAGTAGAATAGAATGAAATTGAGTTTAATTACGCTCCGATCCGCTTCGACGCCACGTGGAGTGAGACGAATACGTGCCATCAAAGCAAGGGCTGAAGATGACCTGAGTGTTTTCCCCGGTGGTCGTCAGCGAATGAAAGCTCGCCGTTGCCGCCTCGCCGGATGCGGCGCCATCGTAAGCCGCCGCCGTCGCATGGCGGCCAGGTTCGATATGCCCTTTAGGCAATTCTTCGAACACCCGAAGCACGCGCACCCCGCCTTCCTCTCCCCAGTCCCCTTCGAGCTCCTGGGTCTGAACGAGCCGGCGAGCTGTGATGTTCACGCTCCTGCCGAGCCCCGCCCGAAGCGCGCTCCTGCGAGAGCCACCGGCCGCCACTCGCCGCTCCTCACCACGAGCAAAACCAGGTGGTCCGTCCAGAACAGTAGCTTCCAGGTGACGGATCTCGCAATATTTTGTCACTGAAATCCCTTTTGATCCTCTCTCTCTTTCTGTGAATATTTCGCAGAGCTGCATTGGTGCTTTGCAAGTTTGGGATTAGCGACACTGCATCGCAAAACCTTTGTAGTATTAGTATATTGAACAATAGGAGTAGTTCAGTTGAGTCCCAACACGAAAAAGAGAAACTGATGGATCTAGGTTTTACCTTTCATAATCTTGTTCCCGAATTTAGGATGCAAGAAGAGGTTTGTCCGGTATAAAGAGCTCCGGCAAGCAATAAGGTTTTGGTAGTTCCTAAAAAGTTAGATTGGTACTTAGTTATGAAGTTGTTGACAATAGGGGAATCCCTCCAAATAAGTTTTTGCTCCGTTTATTTGTCTGTTATGTTCCCTTGTTTCCTTCAAATTTTAGTGTGATATGGTGAATATCAGCCCAGAAATTTTATTATATTTTTACTTGTATCAATTTACGTTGTCATGATCAATGTTTTCGTAAATACTAAACTTTAAACAACCAATCACCTACTGGCTACTGTTTAGCCATTAGTCGGGCTGACCGTTTAAATGGGCTAAAGACCAATTAAACGTGATAAACGGCTGATTAAATAGAAATGATGTACCACCATGTAGCGTTTACACGCACCAAACGACCGTTGAGGCAAACTATAGTCATGATATGTTATTGCTACATAATCACATAGAAATGTTTAGAATTCAGTATTATCTGAGAAAAAGAACTAAATCTTTATTTGATGATTTTTTTGGTATGGTCATGCAGCTGTTCCTGGTTTACCTATCATTGGGAACCTTCATCAGCTGAAAGAAAAAAGCCTCATCAGACATTTTCAAGATGGTCTGAAGAATATGGGCCAATATACACTATCAGAACTGGTGCTTCTTCTGCGGTGGTTGTCAATTCTGCAGAAGTTGCCAAAGAGATAATTTGAATCCGTGTTTTTTTACCATTTATAATGCAGTGACTAATTTGTTTGTGAGCTGCAATTATACAATATTTTTTATTCACTTGGGGCGGAGGGGGGGGCGGGGCGGTGGCAGTGTGGGAAGACCTTTTTAGTGATGTTAGCATTTCAAATCCTAAATTTTTGCGGTTTATCTTCTAGTGATTAGCTTACCAATAGTCCATTTTCTCTGTTTTCTCAAGGTAGAGATGTATCAGGGTCTTAAATGACCACCCTTTTGCTTGGAAAAAAAAGTCCTGTTACTGCCAAATAAAATTAAACGTAAAATTAATTAATCTAGCCTGGACTATTCTGGCACGAAACATATACAATATACAAATTTCTTACTTCCTGTATCATAATATATCGCTTCATCTTATGATCGACGTCGCACTTGGCCAGAAAGACATATTTAATTTTGTCCTGTCTATTACAGGCTATGGTTGCAAAATATACATCCATATCTACTCGGAAGCTATCTAAGGCAATTTCAGTGATCAGTCGTGGCAAAAAGATAGTTGCTTTGAGTGACGAAGGTGAGTTCCACAAAATGGTGAAGCGCCATATTATGGTGAGCATGCTGGGTGCTTCTGCTCAGGTACGATTATGAACAGTCTCAGAACCATAAAGTTTTATACAAGTCCTTGAATATCAATCAGTAAAAGAGGCGTAAATTTTGATCGTACAAATTTCAGACACAATTTCGAGGCACAAGGGACACAATGATTGATAACATGTTGAGCACTTTTCACACATTGGTGGCCGATGACCCAGAAACTCCTCTGAACTTCCGGGATGTATTCCAGAATGAGCTATTCGGCCTATCTATGACTCAGGCAAGTCGTCTAAATACAAGCAGTGTTCTTACTAATACTTTCTCCATGTTAGTAGTGCTTCCTGTACTTTTTTGGTACTGTCAACATGTCCTGGATATTTGGTGAACAACTTCTATATACTGATGTTTGAGACTGCGCTGCAAATTCAGGCTTTAAGCGAGAACGTAAGTTCGGTGTATGTAGAAGAGTTTGGGAAGGCTTTCTCGAGGAAGGAAATCTTCCAGACCGCTGTGACTGACATGATGATGTGTGCAATTGAGGTCGACTGGAGGGATTTCTTCCCATACCTCAGCTGGATTCCAAATAGGAGCTTTGAAGAAAGAGTACTGACTACGGAAGCTAGGAGAACTGCAGTGATGCAAGCCTTGATCAATCAGCAAAAGAAAAGAATTGCACGTGGAGAGGTAACACAAAGGCATACTTCAACAATTTTGTAGAGAGAGAATATATAGAAAGGTTATTCTTTGAGTTCTTAAATCAGTAAGCTCCAACGCAGACTAGGATATCCTACCTGGACTTCCTGCTGGCAGAGAATACACTGACTGATGAACAGTTACTAATGCTGGTGTGGGAGGCACTCGTAGAAGCTGCTGATACTACTTTGGTCACGACCGAGTGGGCCATGTATGAGATTGCGAAGCACCCAGAAAAACAGGTAAGCACTGATGAAGCTTGTTTTTCACCTTGTAGAAAGACTGTTAACTACTTATACTACTTTGGTAACTGCATTTCTTTCACACATCAGGAATACCTTTATCAAGAAATCCAAAAAGTCTGTGGCAATAAGACAGTTACCGAGGATCACCTGCCGGAGTTACCGTACTTGAACGCGGTGTTCCATGAGACCCTGAGGCGGCATTCTCCAGTTCCATTAGTGCCTCCAAGATTTGTCCATGAGAATACCAACTTGGCTGGCTATGAAGTTCCAGCCGGCACAGAGGTGAGCACAACAATGACCACTCACAGCAAGCTAAGTGTTGTATATATAATGTTGGCTGCTGGAAGGTGAGTTCTAACACAATTCACAAATATGCTAGATGATCATCAATCTGTACGGATGCAACATGAACAAAAGCGACTGGGCCGAACCTGAGGAATGGAAGCCTGAGAGGTTTCTGGACGGGAGGTATGAGGCTGCAGACATGTACAAGACCATGGCCTTTGGTGCAGGAAGGAGGGCCTGTGCTGGCAGCAGGCAGGCGATGAACATCTCGTGCGCAGCCATCGCCAGGTTTGTGCAAGAGTTTACCTGGAGACTCAAGGAAGGTGGCGAGGACACGGCTGACACCATCCAGATTACAACTAACAGGCTTTACCCATTGCATGTGTACCTCACACCTAGAGGAAGGAAATGAGCATGAATTGTAGACAGGTTATTACTGTACTATTTCAGTACTTTGCTATTGCCTATGTATGAAACTTTTGGATGAGAACTCTACGCTGTGGTAGTTTTATTTGGTCATACGAAGTGCATGTCATCTTCTGTAGATTTCAGCCGCCTGGTTAGTACTCCCTCCGTTTCAAAAAAGAGAGAGAGAGATTTGTACGAGTCAAATTCGTTTAAGTTTAATCAAATTTGTAGTCAACTAGGTTCACTATGAAAATATATTCCGTAATTAATTTAGTGTTACTTATTTTATACCATAAATGTTAATAGTTTTTTTTATACTTTTGATCAAAAACATATATGGAATATCTAATTTGGAGTCCAGACGAACAAAATACAACTTTTAGAAAATCATCCAGCAAAAACCAGCTTAGCCGGTTTTGAAAACTTATTCAAATTGAAGAATGAACTTTACCATTGCGTTCCTCTCATCGAGATAGCGGACACAGAAAATCATCCAGCCGCGTACCCCTCTCGTTCGCCTTGCATTCTGGTATGTATATATGTTTTTTATATATAAAAAGGTCGTAATCATTCCTCCAATCTTGATTCTATTTATTTAAATCTTCAAGGCAAATCACCATCACGCAGCACAGGGTCTCTGTTTACTTGGTTTCATGGCCAGCGTACGTTGCAGATTGCACAACATCGTGGACTTCTTCTTTACTTTTGGCTGGCCGGAGACGAGTTGAAGGCGCGCAACGGCAAGATCAAGGAGATTAGGATCAACACTGATGACAGAGTTCGAGGCTGAAAGAAACTTCCTCTGGAGTCTGGACGGCGACCACACGAACAAGACGCATATGACTAACTTTTCCCACATCTCTCCGGCTCTCCCTTATTCATTGTCGAATGACTACGAATTGACAATTTGAGAATTCAATTAATATTCTTATTGCATTTAAATCGTTTTTAGAAAACACATGCATGAGTTTATTTTCTAGTCGAAGTATACTACGCAGTAGAATTGTGAGGTGTCACGAAAGGGAGGAATTAGGGATGAAAACGATCAGAAACGATCGATAGGAGGTCAAATCACTTTTATTTTCACTTTTTTTCTCGAAAACGAAATCGATACGATATTGTCGGAAACGAATACGGCGCCGATATTCCGGTAATTTAAAAAATGATAGTAGTCAATCGTACATCGATAACGATCGGAATCCATGAGAATGATATCATCAAAAACAATAAACATGCCAAACCGTAGAACATAAGAAGATCCATATAACTCGACGTATCTCACATGACAATGATAAATAAAGCCACCTTATAAAAAAAAGATAAATAAAGCCACAATTGACAAGATTATAAGATGAAACCACACAGTGGCAACCACGCAACAGTATGATAATTCTTGACAAAGACACAAATAAACAATCATGTTCTAATAAGTTGACTTGACATAGCATAGTGATCAAAAACATGAATTATTGGAGTTATAAGTGCAGCAAGTGATTGGGTGATAGGCTGATTGCCTTTTTGTTATACATATGAAATACTTCCGTATAGATAGTTTCTTTCAAAAAAATATTTGTCTTATGTGCTTGCGTGTGCAGATATGTTC
Source organism: Saccharum hybrid cultivar R570 (assembly GCA_038087645.1). Taxonomy (NCBI): domain Eukaryota; kingdom Viridiplantae; phylum Streptophyta; class Magnoliopsida; order Poales; family Poaceae; genus Saccharum; species Saccharum hybrid cultivar. The sequence continues at coordinate 3,316,397 of JAQSUU010000810.1, forward strand.
CTTTCCAAAAAAAAAATATTTGCCTTACGTGCTTGCGTGTGCAGATCGTAATGCATTGTATAGTCTATAAATAAATAAGGATTCATCAATTAAAGGCCTTTGAATCAGTAATTACCTACGGTAAATTACCGGTTAAATACGAGAATCTTCGAAAACGATCGGAAGAGGACAAAATCATTTTCGCTTTCATTTTCAATTGTTTTTACCGTTATCGTTTTTGTTTTTTCGATTACCGCTACCATTTTCGTTTAGGCCTAAAAATTGAAAAAAACTCAAAAACGATTTCCAAAAATCGGAGATTATCATTTTCGTTTTCATCCCTAGGAGGAATACATTTCGCGTTCGGGCGTGAATATTGGAGTAATCCTATGCATCGGAAGTTAGATACTCCTACTAATAATGCAAATTCCAAGCAATTGATTAATGGACAGCCTTCGTCGCAAAAAAAAAAGGTTAGGTTTATATTTACTATTTTTTTATTTGTCATCAACTATACTATTCTCTGTATATAACAATTAGAGCCAAATACGTACTCGGCATCAATGTGGTACGTATTGGACCCAACCATTGCGACTTGGGTAACTCAGAACCTCCTTTGCAACTATCGTCAAATTATGGAGACAAGGTCATCAGAGTCCAAGATAACAACAAAAGCAGAAACCGATAATGATGGCAACCTCGATGGATTCTTTTGCCATCTTGCTCCATCCACCAATTCACGTACACTCCGATGACAGAATGACAGATAATAAAACCAGCGATTGTCTCATGATCTCATCGCGCACGACGAATGAACCACGCCTATAAAAGCACCGGTCGGTTTCTTGGCCGCACGTAGAAACCACGGCCGGCGACGACCATGACGACCTGGTTCAGCTGCTCCTCCAGGAAGGCGGCGCGGGGCCAGCACGTGAAGCTGGTGTTCCCGGGTGGCCACGTCGAGCTGCTGGACCGCCCGACGCTGGCCGCGGACGTGATGGCGCGGCACCCGCGGTTCTGCGTGGCGCGGCCCGACGTGTTCCGGGAGCCTGCGGCTGCGGGCGCGGTCGCCGCGCCGGACGCCGTCCTGCAGCTGGGGCAAAAGTACTACGTCGTGCCGTGCAGGACCGTGCGGAGGCTGCAGAAGTACTCCGCCGCCTCAACCTCAACCTCATCCTCCCGCGGCGGCGGCAGTAGCGGAGCCGCCGTTACGCTGAAGCGGCACCTCGCCAGCGAGAGGGGGTACAAGGTCGGCGGCAGGAGGTGGTTCCGGTGCCTTGTGGGTGGCAGCGGCGGCGGAGCCCAGGCGCAGGCGCAGTCGCAGAGGTGCCGTGAAGACGTCGACCACAGCGGCAAAGCCGAGACGGTGAGGACGAGGAGGAAGCTAGACGTGAAAGAAACCAATAAAGAGAGCGGGAAGGCGCCCGGTGGAGGGTCGCCGGGAAGGCGGCGGCGGCGGCGGCGAGGCCCCTCGCCGGGTAACTCGGCGTCCTATTCTTGGCAGCCGAGCCTTCACAGCATAACCGAAGAGTAAATTGCAGGGGATGGGGCACCGCATCCGTCCGTGTCTTTCTCCGACTCATCCATCTCTTTCTTTAACTCTGAAGACGGCTGGCTGCTGTGTTCGTCGTCAGCATGTGTGCGTGCGCTCGATCGACATGGCTCGTGCCTTTGTTCTTTTGCTGCCGGGTTGCCTTCCCGTGCGCGGTCTCTTTCTCTCTCAAGCTCGTCAACACACGCCAATACGCCATAGAGGAACCATTGACGCCGTTGGACGCCTAGCCGGCGAGCGGCGCGCACATCCTCTGACCACTGCTGGTCGTTGTCTTCGTTTGCGTGCCCACACGGAAGGCCACCGCAGCTGATCTTACTATTTTTTTCATGTCCGGCCTAGCTGCTGCTGCCTGCTGCAGCCGTTCGTCCATATCCAGAGGTGAGCATGACGAGTTCGTCAGCTATCTCCTCTCCCTTCCCTGTGCCTCGCCCATAGCAACAGCGCGTCAGAACACCAGCACGCCATCGTCGCGTATACATAGCTACATGCACCATTGTCAAGCTCAAATCAGAGAAATAAGCATCTTCATGGCGTCCCCGTCGGGCGTCGGCCTCTGGCACGGGAGCTGATCTGCTGATGCCTACGTCAGCAGCGTCATATATCATCAAACTATTAATCCATGCGAATTGTGAGGTGGCACATTAGTGTAGCTTAATTTCCATTTATTTTTATATACACTTCTCCTATATTTCAGGAGACTTAATTTCAAGATGATTTAAGGCAACACTTGTACCACCAACTAATACAAGTAAATTATTATTTTTATGATTTATTATTTGTCTTTATGGCGGAATATATTAAACTTTTATCTTTGTCTCACTATAGAAACCATTATAAATTGTTAATTGTCTTTATGCTAACACAAATCATATTTTGTCTTTGTTGCAAGCACTAGTGGCACGTACCAGGGAGCTGTCTGTGAAGCACAGCTACCTTATTTTGTTATTTAAGTCCGTATAGAGATCACAACTACCTTGTTTTCATCATGTAAATCCATATAGAGATCGGTGAATTATTATATAATATAATCAAGGGGCAAGTTGTGTATATAGTACATCAACTAGCACCCATTCTAGCGCTCCTCTTGTAAGCACGCCCTACTTAGCATAAGTTGCTGTGGTTTATGTGCGGCATGTACATTTTGCAAAAACTAGCACCCATTCTATTGTAGCATGGATTGCTATTCTAAAAAATGCACTTGTTCTTGAATATGATGAGATTTTGTGATTACATCTGTATGGTTTATTCGGTAGGGTATACACAGATGCAATATCATTCTATCAGTGAAGGTCATCGACCCCGGCTTGAACTACCAGAGGTGATGTAGTAGTGATCACCAATGGGTATGCATTGAACTAACCCGTTGATCAATTGCTCATCACTGCTGGATTGGATCACTGACCGGTGGTGATCAAACGCTAGTCACCGTCGGCCTGCACCACTATCTGGTGGTGAAGCAACCTGTCAAAACTGCCGGTGCTGACGTACGAATCGGCAGGGTTCAGATGGTCATTACTGCCGGATCGTAGTGTTAACTGACAGCGGCTATATGATCATCAAGGCCGGATCAGGTTGCGACCAGGCTGTGGTCCTGCCAATATCACAGTTGGATTAAACTCCAAACCGGCGGTGGTTGTGAACCGACGGTGAGATGAGCTGGCCATCACCATCAACATTTAATTTAGGGTTTATATGAAATGGCTATGGTGGTGTTTAGTTCGTGGGGTGAAATTTTTTGTGCGTCGGAAGGATGTCGGGAAAGGTTTTCGGATACTAATAAAAAAAACAAATTACAGAACCCGTCCGGAAACTGCGAGACGAATCTAATGATACTAATTAATCCGTCATTAGCACATGTTGGTTACTGTAGCACTTAAGGCTTTTCATGGACTAATTAGGTTTAAAAGATTCGTCTCGCAATTTCCCCGAGAACTGTGCAATTAGTTTTTTTCGTCTACGGTTAGTACTCCATGCATGTGTCCAAACAATCGATGTTACTGTAGAACCCAAAAAATTTTAGGAACTAAACACCCCCTATGATGAGCTTTCTGTAGCAGTGCAAACCTACATTGCACTGCTGCCGCGCCACCTCCATCCCACCAAAGCGCGAGCTCCGATGCCTGCGCCTCCCATGAGCGCAAGCCATGCCACCATTGCCGCCTCTGCCCCGCCTGAGCACAAGCTACACTGTCTCCACCTCACTTGAGTGCACACCGCGCAGCCGCCGCCACTACCAAATCCAGATTTCCACAGAGGTTTCAACCACAATGACGGCACCCTTGGAGGGTTTCAGTGACACCCTTCTAGTTTTTTTTTGTTTTTACGTTATTTGGATTGGTATCATTATAATTTGTGGATCTGAGAAACGCCATTATAATTCTTCTATTTTGAGATTTACCATCACAATTCTTCTAGTACTTGAAATTTGCCACTTCATACGTCTCTCATGAACCTGGACCCAACTACAAGGCTAATAATTTCATATGGACAAAAATACCCTCATGATCTTTGGCTGAGGGCAAGGCGAAAGCGGGGCCAATGATGAGTGAAAGCGTGCATGGGAATGGGGCCCACAACATTCCTCGATGTCGGTGGTAGACAAGCCTTGGGATGGCGGTCGCTGATAGATAAGCCTAGTGCTAAAGCACTTGTATCTTACTTTTTCTGCACTTTTTACTTTACTTGGCTTCCAAGCCTACTATTAGGAATATGCTCATTATCCACTTTAGTGGTTAGAATATGTTGTAGCAAGTGGGAGTTTCCTTTGCCTATAAAGGGAAAGAGAGTGTCATTGTAAAAAACAAGTCATTGCATTTTCATTCAATCCAAACGGCCAATGGCCAAGCTACCCTCTGGTAGTTCCAGATCTGAATCTGAGATCTAATCAGGCCAACAATATGGTATCGGAGCCAAGAGGGTTCTTGAGTGAGCGAGCGCCATGTCCACCGCGAGAGCACGCCGCCGCGGGTGCTAGAGACGATGATCGCGTGATGCGGGTGCCTAGGCCACAGTAGCGTGGCCGCAACACTGCACGCCGAGATGGAGCGGGAGCCGGAGTAGTTGGAGGATCGCGTAGCCCGGTCGGGCGTCGCCGCTAGTCGCCGTCCCCAGAGTGGCGTCATGGTTGGCGCGGCCGCTCCCCAGTGCTGCAAACAATCTACCGTGACTCCGGAGCGGGAACACCGTGGTCGATGCTCACCAAGTCGAACTACCACGAGTGGAGCCTGCTGATGAAGGTCAAGCTATAGGCCCGGCGGCTGTGGGAGGCGGTTCACATCGGCGGCATCAACTACGACAGCGATCGCCAAGTGCTAGAGGCATTGTGCGCCGCCGTCTCCACCAAGCTCGGCGCCTCCCTCGCCAAGACAAAGCTGGAGTGGGAATCGATCACCGCGACACGCATCGGCGGAGATCGTGTGCGTCGGACGACGTTGCAGCACCTCTGAGGGGAGTGGGAAGGCCTCGCCTTTCAGCCTGGTGAGCAAGTCGAGGACTTTGCCCTTCGTCTTACTAATCTGATGGAGCGGATGGCTGCAACAACGACATCGACCTCACAGAGGAGAGCACGGTGGAGAAATTCCTCCGCTGCATGCCAAAGAGGTACGCGCAGATCGTCAATTCGATCGAGACGCTCCTCAGCTTCGAGCAGCTCACTGTTAAGGATGTCACTGGGAGGCTCAAGGCGGTGCAAGACCATGAGTAGGCACTAGACTCCGAGCGGGGCGCCACCGGAGGCAAGCTGCTTTACATGATGGAGCAGTGGCACGCCTTCAACAACAACAAGAAGAAGAAGAAGAAGAAGAAGAAGAAGAAGAAGAAGAAGAAGAAGGGGGAAGGATTCGGCTCGTCCGGCTCCAAGGAGCATCGCCAGCGTCCACGCGGCGGTAGGAAGAAGGAGGAGAAGGGGCCTCGGGGCCAGGTCGGCACTGATGGTGGCGCCGTTGACGAGCACAAGGCGACCTAGGATGACACCTGCAACAACTATGGCAAGACTAGCCACTGGGCCAAAGACTATCGTCTTCCTCCACGCCACGGTGGGCAGGTTCACATTGCCCAAGCAGAGGAGCTGGATGCCACCTTGTTCTTTGTGCACGGATGCATCGAGCTACAGCAAGACACAGGGGAGGGGGTGAAAGGTCCAAGCTTTCCCTTTTCAGGTCGGCTGGCTCCACCGGGCTCCACCTCAATGAACCGTGTGCCCACACCTTCCTCGGCAAAGGTGCCCCGATGATAAGATCGATAGCTGGTACCTCGACACTGGTGCGACACACCACATGACTGGTTGGCGTGAGTTCTTCTTTGACCTAGACTCTAGCGTGAAGGGCTCCATCAAGCTCGGTCATCTTCAAGGCCAAGAAAGGGGAGCACCGTCTTCTCACCTAGGTGTACTATATCTCAGCCTTGAGGAACTCCATCATCAGCATCAGATAGCTAGACAAGAACAGCTCATGGGTGGAGATCGAGGATGGCATGTTACGCATCTAGGATAGAAGTCGCCGCCTCCTCACCAAGGTGAACCGGGGAAGCAACCGCCTTTACGTGCTCCATGTGCAGGTGGCGCAACTCCTCTACCTTGCCGCATGCTGGGATGATGAGGCGTGGCGCTGGCACGAGCGTTTCAGGCATCTTCACTTCAAGGCCCTGAAACGGCTCGACAAGAAGGAGATGGTCCACAACATGCCCTACATCGACCACGTCGAGCAGCTTGGCAACACCTGTGTGGTGACCAAGCTGAAGTGCCGGCCCTTCCCGCGTCAAGCCTCCTACCGTGCCACCGAGCAGCTCGAGCTGGTGCACGACTACCTCTGCGGTCCAATGTCACCGGGCATTCCTGGAGGTTGGCGCTACTTCCTACTGCTCATCGACGACGCCACCTGTTACAAGTGGGCCATGCTGCTCAACTCCAAGGCGGCAACTGCAGATGCCATCAAGCGCCATCAAGCAGCCACGGAGGAGTGCGGCTGCAAGCTTCGGGTGCTCCACATGGACAACGGCGGTGAATTCATGGTAGCTGAGTTTGCAGCGTACTACGCCGATGAGGGGATTCAGCGACACTACTTCACGCCCTACTCACTACAGTAGAATGGCATGGTCAAATGTTGCAATCAGACAATGGTGGCAGTGGCACGCACCCTCCTCAAGCAGCGTGGCATGCCGGTGATCTACTGAGGGAAGGCCGTGATGACCGCCATACATCTGCTCAACCGCTCGCCGACCAGCGCACTTGATGGAAAGATACCATATGAGGCTTGGCACGGGCGCAAGCTGGCAGTTGTGGTTTAGCTCCTTGACAAAGGTGAGGCAGCCGAAGATGCGCAGATAGCTGAATATGCGCTGAAGGTTGAGCAGATGTATGGCGATCATCATGTAGAGGGGGCTAAGGCCTTCCGCGTGCTCAACCCAGCGCCACGGTGCATGCGTGTGGAGTGCGACGTCATGTTCGATGAAGGACGTGGCTAGGCATGGGACAAGGCGGTGGATGATAGATTGATGACCGTGCTTCACCACTTCACCGTCGAGTACATGTGGGCTGGAGGTGCTAAGGAAGCATAAGGTGCATCTTCATCAAAGTCTAGGTCTTCATCACCAGCGCCGACCTCTTCACCAACTCCTCATTCGCCATCACCAAATCCAGGGAAGCTTGGCAGCCCATCGGCAGTGGTCAGCAGTCCATCGGCAGTAGCTCCGACCTCTCCAGCATCGCAGCTAACCTCTCTGGCAAACCCGAGGTCGAGTACGCGACACCACTGGAGGATGATGAAGACCACCTGGACGCCTACTACGACAACAAGACCCTCTGCTACCGCACAGTGGCAAACAACCTCGGAGAAGAGTCCCACCGGACCAGCCCGAGAGGCTCTTCGCTTAGCTACATCTGACGCACACCGGTGAGCCGACCACTTATGCTGAGGCACAGGGTGATTCGGTGTGGCGGGCGGCTATGGAGCAGGAGCTCAAGTCCATCGAGCAGAACCACACCTGGGAGCTGGTGCCACTATCTGACGGTCACCACCCCATCACCCTAAAGTGGGTGTTCAAGCTCAAGAAGGATGAGCTGGGCGCAGTGATCAAGCCCAAGGCGCGGCTGGTAGCATGCAACTTCATCTAGCAGGAGGGGATCGACTACGATGACGCCTTCGCCCCCGTGGCATGCATGGAGTCAGTCTGTATCCTTCTCACGCTGGTGGCTCAAGAGGGGTAGCAAGTCCACCACATGGACGTGAAGTCTGCCTTCCTCAATGATGACCTCAAGGAGGAGGTCTACGTGCGCCAGCTGTGGCAGAACCGCCTAAATTAACACACTTTTGAAGGCACTTGTCTTCCACTAGACACTAAGTACCCCAAAGTGAGCTAAATCGAACGGTTTCGTCGAGCACACCCTCAAAGGAGAACTTGAATCAAACCATGTTTTTCCTCTAGAATCCAATAATGAGTACGAGCTTACAATACTTAGTCTATTTCATACAACATAGAGTCTGGAAAATTATTTATTACAATACTTAAGTTCAGAGTGTGATAATTAAACAGTGGAAATGAAATAACATCTAGCGGAAATGAAACATGGATCCATCTGTGCCCACCAGAAGAATCCTCCACACAAGATCTAACTCCTCAAGCTGCACCTACAACAGGGTAAAATAAACTCTGAGTACACAATGTACTCGCAAGACTTACCCGAATGGGGGGAATAATTTGCCGACTCTCAAGGATAGGCAATATGGTTTGCTATGTTTCTTTTGTTTTGTGAAAAGCATTACTAGGGTTTGTCCTTAAGATCTAGTTTTATTAGCAGTCATGATTACTTTATTAGCTAACCATTCTAGGTAAGCATCTGTTCTACTTTCAAGCCAGTGTTGAGCAATTAGGAACATTTTACCATCTTTCATATTCCAGTTCATACTACGGTGCTAGACCATAGCCAAGTCGTACCATCTCACATAAAATGATGATTAGTGAACCAATGTATCGCAGCTAGGTACCCCAAAATACACATCTTGTTTGTACCCTAGGCACAAACGAGACCAACCCATTCCACTTCTGTCGAGAGGTCTAGGTCCCTGTCCAAACTTGGACACCAAGCCCCCACACTTGAGACCCGGCCTCAGTGTGGTGCTTAGACCTCCACCTTTCCCCACCTCCAATCAATTGGTCCAGAAAGAGCTAGGACCCACAACAAGAGAGCAATGAGCCTTCCCGCTCCCATAAGCAAGTATGTGTTCAAAATAATAAATATGTGACCTGACTACCATCCACAGTAATGGACGGTCCTCAATCAACACGGATAGGGAAAACAGCGTAACCAAGCTAAGCCCCGTGGCCGCAGGACACAACTTGTTACACCCACTAAGAACCCATTCCTTATCCCTGCTCGGTCACCATTTTCTTTCCATCATTTTATTATGAGAGTATTAACAATGTTCACCCATTTGTGAGTAACGACAGGTTACCCATGCTACCGATGAGCCTAAGCATAGCAACTACACGATCCTGCACTAGTAAGACTCATAGGTAGTGATATTTATGCATGTGGATTCCATAAAACCCTGCAACATAAATGCACAACACATACATATACGATGATTAACAAAAATAGGGATTATGCACCGGGGCTTGCCTTGGGCAGGCGCGATGTCAGCTGAGTCAGTCAGTGGCGGCTCTGGGACCTCCTTCTACATGAGAATCTCCTCCTCGTACTCCTCGATGAACTCCTCGAACTTGTGATCGCCGGTGATCATGATCTCCGCCGACTCGTTCTCTATATGCATGTGATGATGATGATGCGATGATTTAGTATTTAGGCAACAAAAATTCTTAAAATAAGAGTACACATGCTAAGCTACTAAGCTAGCTCTAATGACTAAGATACTAAGCTAACTATCATCTTCATCAAGCAAAATGTTATGTTCAACTAACAAACACCTAGTTTCACAAATCAATGGTATGCCTTTATTCCTATTAAAGGTTTAATATATTTAAACAAGGAACTTTTAGTTACCCTAATATCTAGTTGAGTCTTAGACTACAAAAATTACAGCAAGCACATAATAATACAATGAAGCTACTGTAAAAATTTCAAGGTTAAAGCTATCACCAATTTACCACAAAAATTCCTACAATGATTAACCTAATAATATTAAGCACTTTCAAATAATTTAATAGCCTTTAGTATCAACATAGATAAGTATGAACTAATTATACTAACAGATAGATCACAATTTTTGGAACCTAACAGAATTAGTTTTACAATTTTTGGACACCTATATGAATTTATATTAATTATACAAATCTAGCTCAAAAATTAAAATAGAAAGCCTTTACTAATTCCTGAGAAAAAGAAAAACTAATTCAACTGTGCAGCCCACAAACGCGCGGCCCACGTGAACGCGGCCCACGCGCGAGACGACCCACGACAGGGGAGCCCGCGCGCGGTGGCACTATTGCAAAAGAGACCTCAAGCTTATCCTATTTTACATATAAACCCTAACACTATTCATATCTCTCTCTCTCTGATCTCTTCACTTAACCCCCTAGCTTTACTCAAATTCCCCCTACACCCCCAGCAACCCAGTGCACGGCGGCGCAACGAGTGGTAGCACCGGCGGTTATGCTGGCCACCACGTGCTCACGCCGACCCGGCTAGCGGGCCGACCTTCACCTACGGCCCTCGCGCTTGCACTAAGCGACGGTGAGGAACAACGGGACGCACTGGAGTGAGCTATGGCGATGCACGACCCTCAACAATGGCAGCGCTTCCATTCCGGTGAACTAGGGCTGCTAAGGCTCAACCATCTAACGAGCGAGCACCTAGAGCTTACCGTGGACTCAGCGGTTGCGGTGGTTGAAGCGGAGGGGGCCGGTGATGGGCTGGCCACGTGCACGCCGCGAGCTCGGTGATGAGCCACGACGGACATGGCCAGGATGGCAGCACCGTGCAGGGGGCAGCGGCTTGGCTAAGGGATGCAGGGCGAAGAGGGGATCGAGGCAAAGCTAAGGGTGCATCTAGACCGACTTCGGGTGGTTAGGTGGAGGGTGGCTATCGGCAATGGCTGAACTTAGACTTATCGGCACGGCGGTGCGGAAAACTCCAAATTGGAGCTTGGCCAGGCACGATTCAAGGCGGGGTGGGGTCGGGTGGCTAGACAACTTAAAGGCGAAGCCAGAGACGTGACGAATTGAGTCGAGGTGACCTATCCATGCCAAATTGATGGTGTGACTCCATCGGCCCTGATAGTAGAGAAGGGAGGGGAGGGGTAGGTCCGAGCTCAGCTCGACCTCACCTTGGCGGGACGTGGCAGAGCTAGCAGTCAGCACACGTGCGAGTGCTATAGGCCAACACAGCCAGAGAGAATATGCACACACGTGCCTAGCCGCGACCACGCCATGTGCGGCACAATGCCATTAATGGCGAGACGACGGTGCAGGGCAGCAAGGGGTGGAGGCTAGCCCACGTGCGCAGTAGCGAGACGTAGCGGCTGTAGTAATAGCATGGTAGCACAAGGCAGGGAGGGCAGCAGCACCGCAACAACGCGACAGAGGATGGGGCAGCCAAGGGGCAGAGCGGCAGCGGCACACGACGGGCAGTGGCTAGCCAGGCAGGCGCTACAGCCAGCTGTAGCCAAACCGCAGTTAGGCCCCGACTAGGCCAAGATGGCTCTGGCCGACCAGCATGCGGAATGCAGGGCACGGCTGCACGGGCAACGTGGAGCCAACGCGCGTGGTGACCGTGTGCACAGGCTAGGCAGTCTAAGATTATGTGCGTGCACGAATTTTAAAGCACATCTAAAAACTAATCCAACTCGACTGAGGCTCAACCACCTAAATCATGCTAAAGAGTGCATATTGGGCTACCACGAGGAGCAGAAACATAGCACTGGCCTTTAGCTACCTTTTCCACAATTAATTCACCAACATAGCATTGTCACACTGTTATTTGACTTCTTGAGCTAGATTCGATTCCAAGTTCCATTTCCAAGCTATTAGAAATATTAGCTAGCAATATTATTTTTCTGAGGCAAGAGTTGCATTGTCATCTACAAGTTTTGTTCTTCAAACTTTGTTCAATTGTCATATACATGTTTCATAGTATTTTTGCTCAATAAAAATTGGTTTTGAACCCTACTTGATATAACATGAGCTATGGCATAAATTTTCATTTAACATGTTTATTAGTCATTTTAGGTTATAAGAAATTTATCTACACACTTTATCACATGCATTATCACATAAATATGATGCTCATGACATGGTTTAGCAAGTTGTTTAAGGAGTAACACCAAGTGTGTTACACCAGCCACATGGCTACGCAGTCATCGGAGAAGAGGGGAAGGCGTACCGCCTGCGCAAGGCACTCTATGGCATGCGCCAGGCACCGTGCCTGGAATGTGAAGCTTGACGCCACACTCAAGAAGATGGGCTTCAAGCAGAGCACGCATGAGGCAACGGTGTACCGGTGAGGCAGCAGACGCAACGTTCTACTAGTCGGCGTCTATGTCGATGACCTTATCATCACCGACGCTAAAGAGTAGAAGGTGGAGGTGTTCAAGGCGCAGATGAAGAAGGTGTTCGACATGAGTGACCACGACCTCCTCTGCTTCTACCTCAGCGTCAAAGTGCGCCATGACGCCTGCGGGATCACCCTCCGCCAAACCCACTACGCCAAGCGCATCCTCAAGCTTGGCAACATGATAGGCTGCAATCCGGCCCACACCCCGATGGAGGAGAAGCTCAAGCTAAGTCAGGAGAGCATGGCGGAGGAGGTCAATTCAACCCATTACCAACGACTGATTAGGAGCTTGCGCTACCTGGTCCATACCCGGCCGGACATCGCGTTCGCCGTTGGGTATATGAGCCGGTTCATGGAGTGGCCGACGATGGGGTATCTGTAGGCCATCAAGTGAATCCTGTGCTACGTGGTGGGCACCCTCGACTACGGTCTTTACTACAAAAGGGCCCTCGACACAGCGTGGTTCATCGACTACTACGACAACGACCTCACCGGCGATGTGGATACCAGCAAGAGCACAACTAGGACGATGTTCTTCCTCGGTGATTGCTTAGTTAGCCGGAAGTCCCTCAAGCAAAAGGTGGTGGCCCTCTCAAGCTATGAAGTGGAGTACATCGCCACCACCACTGCCACAACACAGGTGCTATGGCTGTCAAGGATGTTGGCAGAGCTCCTTGGCAGGAAGGTGGATGTGGTTGAGCTGAAAGTGGACAACAAGTCTACTCTAGCTCTGGCCAAGAACCCTATCTTCCATGAAAGAAGCAAGCACATCCGCATCAAGTACCACTTCATCAGAGATTGCTTGGAGGACGGGAGCATCAAGGCCAGCCACATTGCCACTACTGAACAGCTGACTGACATTCTCACCAAGTCGCTGGGGAAGTCCAAGTTCCAGGAGATAGGGGAGAGGATTGGGCTACAATAGATCACCTCTAGCGCTCGACATAAGGCTTAGGGGGAGAATTGATAGATAAGCCTAGTGCCAAAGCACTTGTATCTTACTTTTCCTACACTTTTTACTTTTCTTAGCTTCCAAGCCTAGTGTTAGGAATATGCTCAACATCTACTTTAGTGGTTAGAATATGTTATAGCAAGTGGGAGTCCCCTTTGCCTATAAAGGGCAAGGGAGTGTCATTGTAAAAAACAAGCCATTGCATTTCTATTCAATCCAAGTGGCCAAGGGCCAAGCTGCCCTCTGATAGTTCTAGATCTGAATCTGAGATCCAATTGGGCCAACAGTCATGGCTAGCCATGGCACATGGTGCATGCAAGTGGAAGCTCTTGGAGAGCAGCTGCACACGCGGAACCGGTGGTGTGCGCCTCCGCAAGCAATGCCAATGGTGACACGAGTGTTTCTAAGTGTGTCGGGTTTATAAAGGTCAAACATGTATAATTTAACTATCAACTATACAAGGACGCACTAAAACATAACCTAAATATGTAATAACTTTGTGATCAACAAATATAACATAGATCCAAAAGTAAAGCATTGGCACTTAAAATACCTCTTCCTCGCAAAAAAAACTTAAAATACCTCACTAAATGAAGATTACATACCCATATTAAACCTTTGGTGGCGCCATTTTTAATGTCATATCATACGCTCGGGACTGGCTACCACGCCGGTGCCGACCACCAAGTGGCCGCCTCCTGCCTCTGCACCAGCCCCGCTAGCACACCGGCATCAAGTTGCCGACTTGCTGGGAAATGCGAGCGCCGAGAAGCAGGTAAAAATCAATCAGGTGAAAGGTCCAAATTGGCTAGAGGGGGGTGAATAGCCTAAATTAAAACTCTACAAATCACTAGAGCAAAGATTAGTAACACAAATGGCGATAAATGTGGTTTGCTCTAGCTCTAAGTGTTAAGCAAGCCACCTAGTTGCAATTCTAGTTACCTAATGTCTCTATAGCACACACACAAGCTAGTTGCTACAACTACTAGTACCTAGAGTGCTAGCAACAAGAACAAGCACAACTAAACAAGCTAAAACACAAGGTAAAGATGCGGTAAGTAAACGATGGGAAGATTATTTTATACCGACGTGTAGAGGCAAGTGAACCAATGAAGAATACCAATGTGAAGCCAATCACCGGGAGACAATCAATCACAATATCAAGAGAAATACCAAGATTTTCTCCCAAGGTTCACGTGCTTGCCGGCACGCTAGTCCCCGTTGTGTCGACCAATACTATGTGGTTCAGCGGCTAATTGGGAATCCACACCCAAGCTCTCCAAGAGCGCCGCAAGAACCTACCGCTAGTGAGATAACTCAATGACACATGTAATATATTAGAGCTACCTTATGGCTCTTCGCCGGGAAGGTGTAAAGCGCCTCACAAGTCACCGGAGCCAACCATGAACAATCTCTAACTCGTGCTGGACCTCCTCTGTTGCTCCAAGCCATCTAGGTGGTGGCAACCACCAAGAGAAACAAGAATCCCCATAGCCAATGCTCACCTAAGTGCCAATTAGATGCAAACTCACAAGCAAATACACTTGAGATCACTCAATCTCACTTTGATTTGTCAATCAAGCAAGGGAGACGAGTGGGAGGGGATGTGCTCAGCTCAAGAGGATGTTAGAGAGTCAAAATGTCCAAGAGTGTCCTCCGCAAATCGGCCAAACACATATTTATAAGCAGCCCCAAAGAATAGAGCTGTTAGGGACAAGTTGTTGCTGCTGTCATGCTGACCGGACGCGCCGGTCAAACTGACCAGACACGGACACTGCATCCGGTCGCATCTCGCACCACCGCCCGATGATCGCCATGTGTCAAGTTTTAAATCTCATTCATTCGATCGTAACGGTCACTTAAACGAAGTCTCACATGCTTAGAAGTGACTGGAAGCGCCGCTTGGTTTGATCGGACACGCCCTAGCGTCTAGTCGCCAGATGCTCGCGCTGCTGAGAGGTCTGACCGAACGCGCTGCTTGTACTGACCAAACGCCACAGTGCCAGTGTTTGGTTGATTCTAGTAAGCACCCACTCACGACCTGACGCATCCGGTCGATCATGACCTGACACGCCACTGCGTCTGATCGACCTCGTGTGCTTCATAGCTTCTCTGGGGCGGTGGGCACCCTGCCTTTGCACATGGGATGAACTGACCAAATGCGACCCTAGCATCCGGTCGGCTTGACCACCGTGTCCGGTCGCTCAGAAAAAAGCATTTTCACATCCGGTCGGCCCCAAACCCATCTCTACCGCTCAAACTCCACCGCCTTCGCAAATGTGCTAACACCACCAAGTGTACATAACCATATGCATATGTGTTAGCATTTTCACAATCATTTTCAAGGCGTTAAGTTAGCTCACCACTAGATCTAAATGCATATGCAAATGAATCCTCATCTAGTGGTAGTTAAGTGATCAGTAGCCCCAAAAATTCCCCTCTTAATAGTATGGCTATCGATCCTAAGTGTGATCACACCCTCTTTGGTGTCTTGATCACCAAAAGCAAATCCTATCTATATCTTTTCCTTGAACTCCATAGGATTTTGCCTCTTCTCCTCTCCAAGTAAGCCCTTAATCACATTGTAGTCATCACCATCATCACCATGATCATCTAGGCTTCACCACTTGGTATGGGAATTTATCATTTCATGTCTACACACTTAGCACAATGATTAGTCCCTAGGTTTCATCAATTATCGAAAACCAAACTAGGGCTTTCACCAGGTCCTAGAGGCAATTTCAAAGCGAAGCAACTATTTTTAGACAACAAACGGTTTCTTCTTTTCTTTTTAGAGGACCTGGCCAACTCTAATTCCAATGCTGCAATCCTATTGGTTTACTAAATGAGGGTGGGTAGACCAAAACACTGAAGTGTTGTTATTTACTTCTTTCCATAATATAGATTGTCCACTCTTATGCCCCATGCATAAAAATGGCTTGTGCTTTAGCATGTTTCGAATAAAAGAATAGAAAAAGTAGGTGGATCACCGATCACCACCTACTTGCCTCTGCACTTGACGCGCCACCGTTTCTGATTTGCGATAGGTTTTTGTCTTTTGGAAATACAAACCATCAGGCGATTGAAACCTAGAGCTAGCAGTCGATCGATCAGCCAGGAAGGCAAACGAGACTACTGGCTTCTTCCTTGGTTTCGTGGATTGTGGGCTCTTGAGATTGGCCCATGAGATAACAGCCCAACCACAAAATACATCAGCCATGTATACTATTTCACGTATATACACATAATATCTAGTGTTTTGTATAAACTTTAGGTATGGCGGCCGCCAAACCTCGTCATACAGCTGCCTCCGTCCCTGGAAGAAGATGGTAAAGAGAGGAGGGGGTGATGCATGGAGCCTGCTTGTAAGTGAGGTGGATAGTATGTGGCCCTGCAGCTAGGTCTGGGTCACAGAAGACATATAAAATGGCAAATTTTAGGTATCAAAGGAATTGTAATGACATATCTCTAAATAGATGAATTATATAACATTTCTCAGATCTAAAAAATTATAATAGTTGTAAGTGCATTCGCCCCCGATGTGGGTTTTGGATAATTAATGACAATCAAATTAGGGACTAACATGTTTATCTAAGTGAATACGCAGGTGTTAGTCCGATGAAAGAATTTGAATGGTCACATTTGGTGATGATAGCACCCTCAATTCCATGGATTGGAAAGCGTTCCTTCTCAAGTGGCTCGATTGGATTTTATATTTTGGCTTGAGTTATAGGAAACGCCGCACTATCAAGAGGGATACAAATTAGGCTATCTAGAGGGGGAATTAGTGCTCAATATGTGTTTGATTATGCGTTTGAGACACCTTTGCACTCACGGACACTTAGAGAGGTGTTTTATGCCTGGGAGCACCGATAGTACCGGTAAACAACCGGTAGTACCAGTAGGCATAAATCCCGCCCAGTGGCAGTGCTTAGTTCTGCATGTTTTTGTACTAGCGGTAGTACCGGTGGATGGATCGGTAGTACCGGTCTTGACCGGTGGTACCGGTGAAAGTCCAGTAATACCGTTAGGCCAAATTCCCACAGAACTTATCTTCGTTGTAAACTGTACTAGCGGTAGTACCGGTGGATGGATCGGTTGTACCGGTCTTGATCGGCGGTACCGGTGAAAGTCCGGTAATACCGGTAGGCTATTTTCTCGCAAGATCTCCAGTAGGTTGACTGTAATGGTTGGAACCCTTGGGACCGGTAGTACTGGTGGGTACTCACTGGTGGTACCGGTACCGCTTCGAAGATAAGTGTATAAATAGCTCTCCTCTTCATTTCTAACCGTTACCCACGCCATTTACTCCCACCTACCTTCAGACAAACAGCTTTCAAGCATTGACTCACCCTCTCTCTCTTCCTCTTTGCTCCTAGATCCAATCCCTTGCAAGATTTGAGTAGAGAGAAGAGATTTGAGAGTGGAAAGCTTCGATTCGCATCTTGAGCACTTGATTCCCCTCCTAGCTGGCTTGGTTTGTGTTTGTTACTCTTAGGTTCTTGGAACCCTAGCCGGCTAGGCGTTCTTCATGGTTGCCCGTGTTGTTCTACTTGTGAGGGCACCCCGAAGTGTTTGTATCACCCTTGTATTCTTAGTGGAAATCTTGGGCTAACCTTTGTGGTGGCTTGAGGGAGGCAAGGAGGTGGAAGAGACTCCAACCTTAGTGGTCATCTCAACAACGTGGACGTAGGAACTCCTTTGTGGGGTTACCGAACCTCAGGATAAATCGTGTGTCCCTCGAGCTTGTTGTTGTTGCTTGTGATTACTTGAGATATTACTTGTTCTTCGTGTTCTTCCCCTATCCTCTTCTCTCTCATAGGTTGTGGGTGCCCGATCTATGATTTGGTGAAGGAACAAGCAAAAGGGAGTTCATCATCTTCATCAACATTATCTTTGGTAGTGGGGTAAAAATCAGATCTGAAATTACAACTCGTAGATCTCTGATTTCGCAGCTTCAGTAGGGTATCGGTAGTACTGGTGGTTTGCATCAATAGTACCGGTGAGCTCTCACCGGTAGTACTGGTCCAAACCAACCGATAGTACCGGTAGGTATTTGACTTCTGTTTTTTAGTTTTGAGTTTTAGGTTTTTTAGATTCGCCTATTCACCCCCCTCTAGGCCTATTAGATCCTTTCAATAGCACCCATCTACATACCTCTTTCTTTTTTTATGTCACACTAGATTAATGCCCGTGCGTTGCACAGGAAAATAATAATAATTGGATAATTTATTTGAACAAAAAGGTGCAACCTAATTACTCACATATGATCTCCTATACTAATAGGCTCGTAAATGTTTTTTTGTAAGCACTTTGCAGTTATTTAGAGCGTTGACATCATTTTTTAGCACGTGTCAAGATGGTCAGGAAGGGCTAATCAGCAGAGGAAAGATTATTGTGTAGATTGATAGCTGATGAAAATGAGTTTGCTTATGAGTGGTAGCGGCGTATGGGTTCAAATTGAAATGTTGCCGATAAGGTTAAGGTTATTATTGCCGATGCCGATGAAAGATGGTTTGAAGACTGCTGCCGATGAAACAGGGGATGTACCGATGGAAGAAACTTGAAGGCTGCTGCCGATGGAACAGGGATTGTGCCGATGGAACAGGGATTGTGCCGATAAAAAGGAGGTCGATGAGAATACCATCATGACTGAGGCGGACTATGGAATAAGATAGGAGTTAATTTCCTTATATACGTTTATTAGAGTCTGAGTTGTATCAAAGTCATGTGTTTCCATAGATTTGGATTTAGTGTCCTAGTCATATTTGGTTACGTTTCTGTAGATCAGGATATAAATATAGGGTGAAGGGCAATGTAAAAAGAGAGATCAATCAATACATCAAAAACAACTTTTATTCTTATTTACATCTACTTTCGACGACTTCGTCAATTTGCATATTTTTCTTTTTTACGAGTTCTCATCGATTCGGCGAGTTGCATTGCTCCAGTGCAATCTTCGGCGATCCTCGAGTTCCGCGTGAGTACCTCTTGGCCATGACTTCCGGGCGTATCGCTGTTGTCAGGACCAAAGTGCTCGTATCTTCATCCTTGTCGATTAACAGGTCAAATCGACTGGCACGCTTTGGATATCGATTTCGGGTATTAGCCCTTTGTGTTTGCAGATCTACTTTTGCATCAACACATCTTTTGGCACGCCTGGTGGGACAGATCTAGTCAAGATGCTTAATCCTGAGATCGATGCGGGGAACATCATCGCGGTAACAGAAGAAGATCTTAAGGACGATCAGAAGCAGGCTATGGAGAGGGCTATAGAAGAATACAGACAGCTCTGCTTGAAGTCATTCAGTTTGAACAAAAGTGGACAAGTCATCCAGAAGCAAGACTTGTCGTTGCCTCGGCAAGTTACCTTTGATTCTAATCCGGGTAAACTTCAAGAGATGGTTAATTCTGCAGTGAATCATGCTTTAATTAATCATTCCAATGTGCTGTCCAATACTATTCATAATGCTGTGATTCGAACTTTCAAAGAAGGGCAAGCGTCACCTCGTTACGTTGGGCCTGCTTATCATCAACCAGAATCAGCATCTGCTATTGCTCCATCGGCTCCCCCGGCCGTTGCGGGTATAGAGATTTCTTCTCTTCCAGTATAAGTAGGTTTATCTAACGTACAGTCTACACCGATGCGTCCGGATTTAGCATTATCAGGACGAGTTCAGCTTAATACAGATCTATCAGCATCGGCTTTATCAGGTCCTGCACCACAGAATAATCAGACTCCTGCTAATTGGTGGGGATATGGTATGCCTCTAGAGCCATCTGTTTTTAACCATGGATCACCTCAAGTGTTTGATGCAACGGGAAAAGCTCCTATGCTATCGGCCGGTTCACCGATAGTTCAAGTACCCCAATATACTACAGCAACTACTGTACAACCAACTCTAGGAGGTTTCCAGGTGTCTTTGGGTCAAACATCTAGTTCAAGTCCATCGGCAAATTTGTTACCGATGCAACAGAAGGCTCCAATCGTAAGTCAACCTGGAGTCCAGGTTTTACCTCAAGTTAGTTGTAATTATCCGGCAATGCCAACAAGTTACCAACCATCGGCAAATTTTGTACCGATGAACGCTAATAATTGGCCAGGACAGTTTCCCACTCAACATTCAGTTCAGCCAAATTAGCAAGCCACAGGTGTTCATCAAGGTCACATGCATGCTGGTTTTCAGAATCAAGCATCGGCAGCTCAACCGATGAACCCTTTTCAGCAGGTTAATGGACCACAGATAGTGACAAATATGCTAATTGCTGGAGATTGTGGGCCACAAAGGTATGCAGAAAGGTATCAGCAAGTACCTCCAGTGGAGATTCAACCATGTCGTCAACAAGATGTTGATGCTTTTTGGGCCGATAAAATAGCAGAAATTATGAAGGATTAGTTTGGGATCAAGCCCAAAGTTAATACCTATTCTTATCGGACTCTGTATCCTCCGGCATATGATTTAATTCCTCTCCCAAATCGTTACAAGGTGCCAGATTTCACTAAATTTTCTGAGCAGGACGATACATCAACCATGGAGCATGTTAATCGTTTTATTATTCAATGTGGAGAGGCAACTTGTAGAGATGAATTGAGAGTTCGTTTGTTTTCATCATCTCTATCTGGATCAGTATTTACATGGTTTATCTCACTACCGCCAAATTCTATTATTACTTGGGCTGATCTAGAAAAGTAATTTCATAAGTATTTCTTTGCTGGAGTTCATGAAAAGAAGCTTACCGATTTGGTAAAGATGAAACATCGCAATGATGAATCGGTAGAAGGCTTTGTGCAAAGGCTACGAGATGTAAGGAACAAATGTTATAGCCTGGTGTTGGATGATCGGCAGCTTGCCGATTTGGCCTTTCAGGGATTGTTGCCACACCTTAAGGACAGATATGCTTCTCAGGAGTTCGAAAGCCTAAGTCATCTAGTGCAAAGAATTTTTGATCAAGACACTAGGGTTTTTGAACCTAAAAGGAATTGGAATAAGAAAGTTTCATTTGTCAAAGAAGTAGAAGATTCTGATTCGGATGAAGAACCAGTTATCGGTTTGGCTGAGTGGGTTAAGAATAAAAAGCCGATATCTTGTCCCTTTGGTCACAAAGAGCCAGAGAAGTTTACTTTCGACGTCACTAAAGCCGATAAGATATTTGATCTTTTGCTTCAGGAGGGCCAGATTAAGTTGTCACCTAATCATGTGATCCCATCGGCAGAAGAGTTGAAGCATATGCTGTATTGCAAATGGCATAATGCAACTTTACACAGTACAAATGAGTGCAAAGTATTTAGACAACAATTACAGTTAGCTATTGAGCCTGGGAGAATAAAATTTGGCAATTCCAAGATTCAGAAGCCGATGAAAATTGATCAACATCCTTTTCCAGCAAATATGTTGGATACTGAAGGTAAAATTAAGGTGTTGACATCGAAAGCTGCTAAAAAGAATGCATCAGTAGATCCCCAACATCGGATAACTACCGATGATGCAAAAGGCAAGGGGCTATTGACAGAAGGTGATAGTTCTGGAAAGCCTCCTTGATCTGGCATCATGATTACTCAACAAAGACAACAGGAAGGCTGGCGTCAGCGAAGGGACCGATATCGACAACAGCAAGAAGAAAGACGTCAAGAAGAGTGGAATCGGCATAATGATCATTGGAATTGTCTGTTTTTTATTCATTGTTGGGAGGAAGGTATTAAGTTACCTATTGTTGAAGATTGCCCAGAGTGCAATGGTTATTATGGAGTTAATCGTCCTATAAGAAGATTTCAATCTGGTAATCAAGGTTTGTCCATTAACGAGCCGATCAGAAGGAGAGCATCGGTATATGATCGGCTGGGGGGCAGGCTCAGTGTACATGAAAGGCTTGGTAAACACGTTGCATATTTTCTGAGAAACCAAGAGGAACTTGAAGAGATGGCAAATGCAAGAGTTCCTGATGAAGAAATATTTTACAGGGATCCTAATATATGTCGTGTGGAGACAACCAGAACCTATCAGCCAGTGTGGAAAACTAAACTTCCTCAATGGTGTCCAGAGGGTTTGACAAAGACATAGAAGAGGAAAATACAGCGAGAGCGTCAAAAAGACTTTTACCAAGAAGGAAGTCCCTCCAATGAGAAATCTGGTAATCAGCAGTGGCAGATAAGGCACAAAAATAAAGGCCCATCGGCAGATGTCAATATGGTGTTTATGTTGCTGATGGAATTTTTGGCTCTATCTGATAGCGAAGAAGAAGTTTTTTTCTCTGACCAAATAGCTCAATTAACGCTAGATCCAATGATGGCTATTTTTGAGAAGCCTGCCGATGATGAGAGACAACACCTCAAGGCTTTGTTTGTAAAAGGCAGAGTTGATGGACAGCCTGTATCTAAGATACTTATTGATGGAGGAGCTGCAATTAATATTATGCCTTATGTGATGTATCGAAAGCTTGGTAAGGGAGATCAAGACTTAACTAAGACTGATATGATGCTAAAGGACTTTAAAGGCAATGTATCACCAGCTAAAGGGGCAGTGTGTGTTGAATTGACCATCGGCAGTAAAACCTTACCGACAACTTTCTTTGTTATTAATGGCAAGGGTGCATATAATCTGCTTTTAGGAAGGAATTGGATTCATGCTAATTGTTGTGTTCCTTCTACAATGCATCAGTGTCTTATACAATGGGTTGGAGACAAAATTGAAGTTGTTCCTGGTGATTCTTCTTATATCATCGCATCGGCAGAATCAGACACTTATGAGCGAACTAGGTGCATATCAGGAAAAGCTTGGGAAAAAGAGTTCCTCAAGGTTGCCGATTACGAAATTCTACCGATCCAAGCAGTCGGTTCTGAAGAAGAGTTTTAATTGATAGATTTGCCGATAATGGAAAATTAGGTCAAGGATTTACATCGGCAGATGATTTAATAGAAGTAGATATTGGTGAAGGGGATGGGCCAAGGCCCACTTTTATTAGCGCTAAGTTAAATTCCAAGCGTAAACAGCAACTAGTTGATTTGTTAAAGGAATATAAAGATTGTTTTGCTTGGGATTATACTGAAATGCCTGGGTTAGACCGATCTATAGTTGAACATCGGTTGCCTATTAAATCTGGATTTCGGCCACATCAGCAGCCGGCACGCCGCTGCAATCCTAATATACTTCCTGATATTAAGGCCAAAATAACTAAATTAATTGAGGCAAAGTTTATTCGGCAGTGTCGATATGCAGAGTGGATTTCTAATGTGGTTCCTGTATACAAGAAAAATGGGAAACTTCATGTTTGTATTGATTTCAGGAATCTCAATAAGGCCACACCGATGGATGGTTACCCAATGTCGATTGCTGATTTGTTGATTGATGCTGCAGCAGGGCATCAGATTATCAGTTTCATGGATGGTAATGCAGGTTATAATCAAATATTCATGGCTGAAGAAGATATTTCTAAGACTGCTTTTAGATGTCCAGGACATGTGGGATTATTTGAGTGGATAGTTATGACATTTGGTTTGAAAAATGCCGGTGCTACTTATCAAAGAGCTATGAACTTTATTTTCCATGAATATATCGGCACGTTGGTGGAAATCTACATCGATGACATAGTGATTAAGTCTGGAGACATCTCAAAGCATCTAACCGATCTACAGAAGATATTGGAGTGCACAAGAAAACAAGGATTAAAGATGAATCCTAATAAATGTGCATTTGGTGTATCGGCAGGACAATTCTTGGGTTTTATGGTGCATCAGCGGGGTATTGAAATTAGTAGAAAATCTATTGAGGCAATCAACAAGATTGTTGCTCCTGCCGATAAAACTGAATTACAATCCTTGATCGGTAAGATTAATTTCATTAGAAGATTCATATCTAATTTGTTGGGTAAGATCAAGGCTTTTAGTCCATTATTGAAATTGAAAGCCGATCAGGAATTTAAATGGGAGTATGTGGGGCTCATCAGTCAGCCTTCAAGATGAAATGGATGACAAGAAGAAATGGATATTATTGGCCAACTATTCTTGAAGATTGTTTTAAATATTTTAAAGGATGTCAGGAATGTCAGAAATTTGGTAATATTCAAAGGGCACCCGCATCGGCTATGAACCCTATAATTAAGCTTTGGCCATTCCGGGGTTGGGCTATTGATCTCATCGGTCAGATTTATCCACCATCGAGTAAAGGGCATACGTTTATTCTGGTTGCTACCGATTATTTCACAAAGTGGGTTGAAGCAATTCCTTTAAAAAAGGTGACATCGGCTAATATGATTGATTTTGTGAATGAGCATATTGTTTACCAATTTGGCATCCCTCAAACCATCACTACCGATCAGGGCACTATGTTTACATCGGGTGAATTTGATGAGTTTGCTATAGGAATGGGGATTAAAGTTTTGAATTCTTCACCGTATTATGCCCAGGCTAATGGTCAGGCTGAAGCATCTAATAAAGGAATTATCAAGCTCATTAAGCGCAAGATTAAAGAGTATCCTAAGAAGTGGCATACAGTATTAAATGAAGCTTTGTGGTCATATCGGATGGCGTGTCATGGTGCAACCAAGGTAACACCTTATCAGTTGGTGTATGGACACGATGCAGTCTTACCTTGGGAGATTAAAATTGGTTCTAGGCGAATACGCTTTCAAGATCAATTGACAGCCGATGATTATGATATCCTTATGAAGGATGAGTTGGAAGATGTAGCAGGTCATCGGTTAAAAGCTTTAGTTAGCATCGAGGAGAATAAGAAAAGAGTAGCTAGATGGTATGACAAGAAGGTGAAGGTAAAGGAATTTGTCGATGGAGAATTGGTTTGGAAGTTGATTTTACCGATTGGGACTAAAAGTTCTAAGTTTGGCAAATGGTCACCTAATTGGGAAGGTCCATATCGGATAAATCAATTTGTTCCTGGTAATGCATATATTCTTGAAACTCTTGAAGGAGTTGTATTTCACAGAGCATTAAATGGAAAATATTTAAAGAAATATTACCCTAGTGTCTGGATGGATGCATAAAAGAGTAATTGCCGATAACAATCCTATCAGCTGGAGTCAAAATAAAGTATCAATCATTGCTAATGCGCTAATTTAACAAAGCTTGGATAGCCGATATCGTACGCAGGCGAATTTCATCAGTTTATTTTAATTCCTTGGCATCTTCATCAGCACTTCCTTCCACAGGCTTGAGTTTCTTCTTGAGGACCAAGGCCTTGCAAGCTTGGACGTCTCGTTCTTGCTGAAGGGCCTTGATAGCGTCAGGAAGCTGGTCTTCTTCTTGCTTGGCTTGAGTCAAGACTATTTCAACCTTTTCCAGTTCGGCTAGCAGAGCTGCCCTTTTTGCCGATAGGTCTAAGATTTTCTGTTTAAGCCGCACCGGAGGCTTGCAAGTTGCTGATGCTTTTGTGCTTCTCATCGGCAGTTTGCTTCAGCTGCAGCATTTCTTCCTTAAGTTGAGCCTGAGCTGCTCTGTCGGCAATACGATGAACAGCCTTTTGATATTGAAGTTGTCTGCTCTCCAGATGGACTGCTGGGAAGATGATTTCTTCAACATCGGCAGGGACTTGGCCACGGATTGTTTTGAAGATGGTCCTTGCAGGGTCTGAATCGATCACCTGTTGAGCAGTATCTTGTTGCAGCAGATTCAGGAGAACTTTTAGTTTGCCATAGGTATCTGCCGATATTGTTCCCAATGCCAGGGAAGAACTCGCCTCTTCTCCGTCATCATCGGAGACGTCGATAGCAAAAGAAATCAAGCTATCGGGAGAATCTTGTTCCTGTGAAATAAAGAGAGTTAGAAATCCTATTTGTGGTGTCTGGGGATATTATAAAACAAACAGTTAATCGGTTTACCTGCTTCAGGGCAATTTCTTGAGCCTGGCTTGAGGGAGCGGCTTGAAAAAGATCATGCGAAGGATCGACAGAGGATGCCGATGGAATGTCTTCTACGACCTCATCAGTAGTCGGCCCTTGGGGTATAATGGCTGATGGTGTATCTTGTACAGAAGAAGCAGCTTGTTCAATTATATCAGTGGGTCGATTGACAGGTGTTAGAGCGGATGAAGAGGCTGGTGTAGATTTCTGTCGCTTTTGTTGAGCTTCAGCATCGGTTAAAGCTTTGCGCTTTGTTTGGGCCTCAGCGATAATTGGCTGGGGGGCATTGACATGTGTTGATTGGGGAGCTTGCATGCTTGGTGTGCTTGCCAATGTGCCCGTTTGTTGATGCAAAAACGAGTATAAGATTGGATACTTAACATAAAAAATGTAAAAATAAGAGAATACCTCTGAAGGAGGAGTAGAGGTCGTGGTGCTTGATATTGGAAGAGTTGCTGATGATGATCCAGCTGCAGCTCTCACATCCTGATAGTTATATGTTAATATAGTGTGCATCGATAGAAAAACAAAGTAAGCAAGGTTATTACCTTAAAAACCTTGATTAGGCTTGAAGCAGCAGCCATTGGAGTGGCCCTTGATGTTGCTAGTCTTGGTCTGGAGGTGATAGTTTTGGCGTGAGTCCTCTGGAAGGTTAAGGCCTCTAAGGTAGGGGCGTTGTAGCCAATTATTGAGACTGGAGAAATAGGGTGGAGGTTGAAGGGTCTTCCACTTTTGCTTATTGATGAAACTAGATCATCGGCCTGTTTCAGGGAAGATTAGTTACCAATATACATATAAAAGGAAGGAGAGAGACGAAAGTTAAAAGGAACTTACTGCATCGTCAGGAACAGCATAGTCGGGATCGATCATGTGCCGATATGTATGAACAGATGTTGAAAACAACTGTTCTTTCCACTCTTGCCACCATTGCTTATATGACTCTGTGATGAAAGACGCTGGTGACCAGGCGGAGAGATCAACATTTGAAATATCGGCATCAGGAGCAAGTCTTACTACTCTACTCCATTCAGTTCTAGCTGTAATAATTTCTCTGGGCTTAATCACATCGGCAAAGCATAGCTTGATTGGCAGTTGCCCAAAGGCTAATTGGTGAGACACTGCCGATGGATTATAGAATTCATAAGTGATATGGGAATTCTTCCCGCTACCAAATGTGTTTACTGGGATTGCTCTGGGGGTAATAATAACCATCATAAGATCATTATCTTGGTTCAGATCACTATCGGCAAAATTAAAAAGAAGAGGGAACTTGTTATCCTCATCGATATAGGGTACCCAAGCTCTGAGATCACGAGGGAGACCATGGTAGAAATTCTGAAAAAACCTGCCAATTTGATCTTCATTGGACTCTGTTCCAGGAAGGACAATTATGGCTTCGCCGAAGTTGAGAGGAGGGCGTGTTGCCGATTCATTATCTCCAAGGATGTAATCTTCGGTGATCTCTCGTGGGAATTCTTGGGCAAAGAAATCTCATTGTAGACGCTTATGCATGTGAGCGTTTAACCACATATTGATGAACCACCACGGGCCTCCCAAATTGCCGATGGGTTCACCAAGTAGAAGCTTCTGATACGCTTGGTGGAGAAGGTGGTAAGTTGAGCTCAGGAGGTATCGGCCAAGTGGGAATCTGACACCGTTGGCCAAGAGTTCCGCTGCTGGGAGGAAGGCGTTAGTTGGTCCTACCGATCGACCACAGAAGATAAACTTCTCCAGCCACATGTTCAGGAATATGGCGTGTTCCCTTTGATTGACAGTACCAGTTTTTTGGTACTCTTGGATGTATCCTGTCCAGCCGCCAATGTTGCGTGTATTTACTCTATACTCATTTTTTCTGCCAAAAATGTGGCCTTCATCGACAGTTGAGATATCCAAGCCGGTGAGCATATATACATCGGCAAGAGTAGAGGCACATGGGCCATGACCGAACATGAAGGTATTTGTGGTATCTGACCAAAAATAAGCAGCAGCTATCATCATGGATTCATTCCTTTGCATATCAGCAATGGATAGCCTGATACATTGATCTATCTTCTGTTCTGCCCAGAACACTTGCATTGATCTGTTGACTCTCAAGTACCAGTTTTTCCACCCTTTGGTAGGTTTGGGCCAAGATCGAAATGTATCTTTCCATAGATTCAAAGAGAAATTTTGAGCTTTGAAGGGAATACGATTAGCCTCTGCATTGATCAGGTCGGTTGGATCTGGATCACCCATTGGACCTAGGCAATGGAGGGGAGGTTGGTTGGTTGGAATAACCAGTGCGTTGCGTAGTTCCTGAGTTTGGAAGATCAAGAGAATGGAAGAAGTAGAAAAAATACCAACTGTAA
This sequence comes from Saccharum hybrid cultivar R570, assembly GCA_038087645.1. NCBI lineage: Eukaryota > Viridiplantae > Streptophyta > Magnoliopsida > Poales > Poaceae > Saccharum > Saccharum hybrid cultivar. The sequence continues at coordinate 3,344,584 of JAQSUU010000810.1, forward strand.
GAATTCGCAAGGGGCTAGAAGGGTCGAAGTAAAAGTAATAAAAAAATGAACTGCAGGGACGTTGAAGTTAACCGCCATTGTTTTGAGAAGGATGAGGGCACGAGCTGGAGATTGGAAATGACGATGGAAGGAGCTCTGGTGGGTTGAGGATGCGCAGTTAGGGTTGCCGCCGGAGAGAGAATGCCAAAGGTTACAATTTGAAGGTAGAAGATGAGCAGTTCGGAGAAATCTATTTATAGGCCATTTGGGGTAGGGGTATTCTTGACTTATCTCTATGCCGTACGCGGATGGATCGAGATGGTTCAGATAGATATGGTAACTGTTCGCACGACAATCAAGGGATTGTACAGAAGATTTGATGGCATGACAAGTAGTCATGACTTGAAGGATATTTTGATACAGGATCTTTCAGTTCTAAAATGGTGATGTTGCTGTGATAAGATCTTGCTGATAGATTGTTATTTTGGTATCTCAACCGTAATTGAGGCAAAAAAACAGTTGGAAAATGTGCGATATTTACTGAGATATATGGATTAGATCTAGATTTGATTAAATCTGGTAACAGATCATGTTATGCTTGGAGAATAGGTTGAAAAATAGGTAATAGCAGGCATTATCTGGAGTAAATTTCGGAGCATCAATATCTTATACTCCGAAATTGGGGGGCATGTGTTGACATCGTTTTTTAGCACGTGTCAAGATGGTCAGGAAGGGCTAATCAGCAGAGGAAAGATTATTGTGTAGATTGATAGCTGATGAAAATGAGTTTGCTTATGAGTGGTAGCGACGTATGGGTTCAAATTGAAATGTTGCCAATAAGGTTAAGGGTATTATTGCCGATGACGATGAAAGATGGTTTGAAGACTGCTGCCGATGAAACAGGGGATGTACCGATGGAAGGAACTTGAAGGCTGCTGCCGATGGAATAGGGATTGTGCCGATGGAACAAGGATTGTGCCGATAAAAAGGAGGTCGATGAGAATACCATCGTGACTGAGGCGGACTATGGAATAAGATAGGAGTTAATTTCCTTATATACGTTTATTAGAGTCTGAGTTGTATCAAAGTCATATGTTTCCATAGATTTGGATTTAGTGTCCTAGTCGTATTTGGTTACGTTTCTGTAGATCAGGATATAAATATACGGTGAAGGGCAATGTAAAAAGAGAGATCAATCAATACATCAAAAACAGTTTTTATTCTTATTTACATCTACTTTCGACGACTTCGTCAATTTGCATATTTTTCTTTTTTACGAGTTCTCATCGATTCGGCGAGTTGCATTGCTCCAGTGCAATCTTCGGCGATCCTCGAGTTCCGCGTGAGTACCTCTTGGCCGTGACTTCCGGGCGTATCGCTGTTGTCAGGACCAAAGTGCTCGTATCTTCATCCTTGTCGATTAACAGGTCAAATCGACTGGCACGCTTTGAATATCGATTTCGGGTATTAGCCCTTTGTGTTTGCAGATCTACTTTTGCATCAACACAGAGAAACAAACATAACATTTCTGATCCTTTTGAATTAGATTTTGAAGGGACCGATAGTCTCTACACCTAATAATTCACTTGCAATAATGGTTCAAATAGGCTAATGAAAGAGATCCAATACGCAGGTTCATACATCATACGGGTACCATTCACACTTGAGTTATAAAGTCTCTGTGTTCTGCGAACTCTCATTATTACCATTCTATATCAAGGCAAAATATGGTGTGTGGGAAACATGAAATGCATTGGAATCTTGTCAGGTCAGCGTGTGATCAAAATATGTGAAGTCGGTGTCATGCCATTCTTCAAATCCTGGTTTGTACTCATTCGGTCCCTGATTGGCTGGCTTATTACAATTTCAATTTAGGGCCGGTTCTGTTCCAAATTTTTTTGGCAAAACAACACTGTAGCGATTTCGTTGTTATTTGACAATTAGTGTCCAATCATGGTCTAATTAGGCTTAAAAGATTCGTCTCGTCCATTTCGTCTAAATTGTGTAATTAGTTTTATTTTTATCTATGTTTAATGCTTCGTGCATGTGTCCAAAGATTCGATGTGACGGGGAATCTGAAAAATTTTGCAAAATTTTCTGGGAACTAAACAGGGCCTTAAGCAAAAGTGTTGCCCCCTGCACACTTTTTCATACAACTGCACATGCTAATTTGAATATGTGCATCTTTCCTACGTAGAATCATCTCAAGATTAGTGAAGGCTCTTCTGGTAACAGAGACTGGTGGCCCGTATAGAATCAACTTAAACCATGTAGTTTACACCCTGGACTACAAACATAGTCATATGTCATGTCAAGTTCACTATATTAATTTTTCAAACTGAAATTGTTTTATAAATAGATTGACCCGCAACACCAGTATGGCCATAACCTTCAGTACTAGGCTACTTTAGTTGCTAGATTCACTTTCAAAGCAAGCAAATTTTCTACTGGTTGATACTAATTGTGGTAATATCTTAGATATCGTAGTTTCAACTGTTGGCTGAAATAATATTTAAGTTGTTGATCCTGATTTTGGTGATGCAGGTTCAGTGTTGGGAAGACATAGATATCAATCTTGAATTCATTTCCTCGTGATCAAAGCTTATGTGAGGCAGTGCATCAAGTACCTTGGTCCAGAACAAAGGAAAAACTAGAGCTAGAACGTACGATGGCTAATATACCATGCTTTTATAAAAGGAAAAAAAAGAGAACTATGAAGTTGTGATTGGTCAAGTTTTTTTATTCATCAATTCATTTTTCACTACCATATATATAGTACCACACACTATATATTATGCTTGTATTAGGCACGCTTAAGTTTCTTGAAAATGTTATATAATTTCCTGCAACAACCTTTGTAAAAAAAGATTGTGTAAATAAAAATAGAATGAACCATATTAGACATGATGCTATTGCACTAAGGATTGTCAAGATGGACTTGCTCAAGCCTTGAGAGCCCTCCATAAAACGAGCAAGAGGCGTCGTGTTGGTGCATGCCTCAGGAACATATCACCAGTACAGTACTTTTTTTTTCTATTTTATAGAGTTCAACAATTATGATACAGTGTACAAAATGGACATAACAGCTAGGAAAGCCTTGTTTAATTTCTAATAAATACTCCAAGCTAAGAATATGTAGATAATGAAGTTACTATATTACAATTACTCTGATTTATTGCATTATCTCCTTGAGTACTATACTTCATAATCAACACTTGTGATTACACAAGGCAATTTGTGCATTAAAATATAATAAGGGTTGGAATGCACATGTTGATTATTGTGTGGTTTACTTTAGCCTAGAAAAGCAAACACACAGTTGGCTCCTTTGAAGATTGGGGTTGGATTATCTCAAACGCAAAGGACCCTCCCAGTTAATTATGTTAATTTCATCTTCGTTGAGTTCACTCATTCTTTTTTGCTTGTAAACTTTGAATTGATGTATTCATGAATCTTTCTTTAATCTGATTTCCCAATTATGCAGGTTTATGTTCAAATGACAACCGGAGACCACACTCCATAGAGAACAAGACTGGATAATAGAACATAGAGGGGAAGTGGGCACAAAGAGATAGGTGGACGGAGGTGAGAGAATGAATCGAAAATCCTTGGTAGAATTATTTAATTTTTCAATTGAATGGTTGCATATACTTCTTTCTTTTTTTGTGAACAGCATATACTTCTTTCTTCCATATAGTTTGTATAATATGGAACTCTTTTACTATATCAAAGACTAATTTCATGGGATATTAACAATAGCAGAAAGTAGATGAGATCCATGTATTACCAGCTTTGAAGTACTTGATTTCCTTCATCAGCAATTTTCTTCATCAACTCTGCTAGACTATGTAGCATGGATACATATACATGTATCGGTATCGGAAGGTTATGGATATGGGGATACATCAGTTATCCAAAAAAACTGATTGTAGTTTGCCGTATGTATGTGAACCAGTTGTCCTCATTATAGAGGTTAGGCTATTGTTAGCACTACGCTTCTATATGTACAAGTGAAAATTCTTAATAGGGAACTGTCAGTTTATATTGTTTTCTAATTATTTGTACTATGCTTTTGTATATGAAAAATTATATAAACACAATGTCTCTCAACATTTTAGGTGCTTCGGAGGATAAGCATGGAAACTAGAAAAGTGAAAGTCTAGATGCCCATTCACTGTTATTCTCATTTTTTAAGATTTATTATGATAGCAAGCTGATATAGGTTTAATTAGGGTGATTGACTGATATTAATATTTTATATAAGAAAATAAATTGAATGTAATGCTGGCTGAATGTATATTAACATTCCAGGAACCCAGTGCTGATATATTCGAAATTTTTAGCTTTAAAATTTTAATCTAATATAATTACAAGATACATTTTTTATAAACTTTCGGGGTTGACTTTGTACTGTTGAGTAAATGTATGTTTTTGTCTTTGTAAAATATATTAGTCATGAACTCAGCACTAATCCTATTAAAGAAAAAACTTTTTTTAGACACATGCGTGTCGCACGTGCATAGTTCAGAGAAACAAACATAACATTTCTGATCATTTTGAATTAGATTTTGAAGGGACCGATAGTCTTTACACCTAATATATGGTATAGTATGTAAGTTAGTAGAGTTAACTATCGTTTGAGTTTGATCAATTCATCAACAATGCATCTATGTTGTTCGCAGTCTGAACACTACTGTGGAGGAATTTGTGGATGTACAAATAACTACAAATCAGTTAACCAAGGTATTGGAAAAATAAAAGGAAACGGAACATGATCGAGTCCCTCCTCAAGGCTCAAGCTGTTGTGCGATGATGCTCAATCTGCTCCTTGACGTCTCGATGTGCTCCGGTGGCGCTCGGCGTGCCAAGGCCGAGTTCCTCTCCGGATGATGCTCGTCGTGCTCCTCGACATCATGGCGCGCTCCAGCGGCGCTCGGCGTGCCAAGGCCGTGGAGGTGGGTGCTGTCTGCGTGCTCGTAGAGCTCCTTCGTGATGCTGTTCGCCGTGTCACCGAGCGCTGGCTCCTCCTGCTCAAGCGCCAGTGCAAGTACCCGGAGGACTATTTCGTCTTCACGGAGCACACGCTGGCGGTGTCGGCCATGTCGTGGTCCTTCCTGATTTTTAGGTGTAAAGAGTCGAGTTGGAGACGTGGGCGGTGGCAGAAGGATCTTGCAGCATTCCCCATGGACCTTCGGATTCGCGTGGAAGGAGGTGCGCCCGCAACGCACAGCGCCGCCATGCTCAGACTCTGTCCCACGTGCTGGATCTCGTCCCGACACAGACCCCGCTTCCGTTTCGCTGTCGCCATGGCCTCTTCAATCTTGCAGCATTCCCCATGGCCCTTCGGATCCGTGTGGAAGGAGGTGCGCTCGCAACGCACAGCGCCACCACGCTCGGACGCTCGCTGAAGTGGGGCGACAGATACAGAATTGCCTTTCTTTTTCCATATGCAAGTGCTCATACAGTATACGTGTTGCAACCGGCCACGAAGACGTAGAGAATTGCCTTTCCAATATGCAAGTGCGTACGTATTAATGTATTATTCCTTTCAATTATGCAAGTGCATACGTGTTCCCACCGGCTCATATTAGACCTATCTCGAAGAGTATCCAATATTTTTATCCTAAAACATGAAGTTTTGCAACTTCTAAAAAAAGTATATAGGGAGAAATAAAAAAGACAAAAAAAATTTGTGAGGCACTTTTTTCCTTGACCCGGTCCCAGATTTATGTTGTTTTGTATCAGGAACCCTGAATTTGTTTCTATACCCGTTTAAGCCCTCCCATCTTTCTCTCTTATATTTTTTTCACCTGGAACCTGTCTTTCCTCCTTTTTCCTTTTCCACCCCTTCTACTTCTTAGACTCCCAAGTACATACATATTCCCACCAGCAGGACGCGATCTCATGCGGGGCAACGCGCAGGCGAGCTGGGCGACAGGCAGGGCGTCTGACGATACCCCTCCGTATTTTTTAGGTGTAGATAGATGTAGCCGTAGATCTCGGCTTTTCTTTTCTAGTCTCAGTACTGACTACTAACCTACCATAGCCATCTCTACTTTTCTTTTTCTAGTCTCTATACTATTGTTTTTTGCTGGTTCTAACCCACGTTTTGTACTCGAATAATCCAGTCTATAGTAAGCCTAACACGGGATGGCCTGGTTCTGCAAATTTGTGTTTAGAGCTAATAATCGTGGTGCATTTGAGGCCATGAAAATCATAAGAACAGTTGCAAAGAGAACAGTGGCTTCGAAGTCCTAATGTTGCAAGGCATACTCTAAAGCAGAGCTCACCATGCATGCTCTGATGCTCTGCTCATTTGCTAGCATATCTAAAGCAGAGATTACCATGCATGCTCTTTTCACTCTTTTGCTAGCAATTATCGCAAAATTGCACATTATTAGGAAAAAAATATTTGAGGGCTTCTCATCATAGAGAAAATAGGCCTTCAAATAGCTATCTCTTGATTAGTTGATTCTAAAATCCCTGTTGAGAATCTCGTGTGGATTGAAAATTTGAAACGGCACCGGATCGCCCGATCTAATCGACCGCATACCTGATGGCCTACAACAGCTGTCCACGTGGTCCAATGCGTGCAGGTAGTCTGATGGCCATACACGTGGCAAGAATGGATGCTTTAGCCACTGATCAAACTTGACGAGCAATAACTGAGTATCCAAAGCAAACATTTAGGGTGCTTAGATCCAGGGGCTAAAGTTTAGTCTGTATCACATTGGACGTTCGGATGCTAACGACTAAATATAAGCTAAGCATTCTGCTCCCATGGTCCTCTTTTAAAAAGTTGCACTGATCTTAAAGCACCTAGGTAATTAATTATAATGAATTTTATCTTGGATATGAGTTGGGGCCGGCCCTATCTATACCCAAAAGAAGCCCATCACTTTTTATACCAGAGTCCAGATTCAATTTTAGTATCTCAATCTCTTCATCTCCGGTTGTAGGCCACCTCGGACGAATTGGCCAACTCTATAGGGCGGGTCGGCGGCACCTGGTCTCCTTGTGCGGGTGGGCGGCAGATGCGGTGGTGGCTGCGGACTTGATGGCGGTGGTAGACGGCGGCGGACGGGACCACAGATAGAATCTGCAGCGGCAACGAGATGAGCAGCGTCACCGTCTGGTTGGCTCACCCCACTCGACCTCCCCCATCGTAGGTCATTGTTGAGCATTTCTGTGAGATTCAAGCTCAGGCCCTGTTTGGATCTATGAGGATAAAGTTTAACCCAGGGCTAAAGATTAGCCCTTAGGGTAAAGTTTAGCCCATAGTGCCGTTTGGATTCAGGGGTTAAAGATTAGGCATGTACCCTAGCATGACCCTTTTGCCCCTAATTAATACTCATGGATAGTCATGCATAGGGATATGCGGGGGTAATATGCGTCTTTTGGTATTGGGGACCACTTTTAGTCCTCTTTAGCCCACCTTGAAGGGGCTAATGGAAAAGGAGTGTGTTAAAGTTTCGCCCCCACTTTTAGCCTTCTTGTTTGGATCCATGAAAGCTAAAAGGTCACTAAAAGAGGTGGGCTAAACTTTAGCCCCATAGATCCAAACATGGCAGTTATGTATGATGCCCTTTAGATGTTCTTCTGATATTTTCATTATGGATGTCCTTTCAAAATTTAGGGCCTGTAGATTCATGTCAGGTTATGTCCACAAAGAAGAGCCTAAATTTAGGACTCCTATGATACTTTGAATAGCCACTTTTCATCATAATCATGTTCAATTCTCTAGAAAGAAGAGCCCTCATACTGTGAACTTTAGGGCATCGTGTCATCAATGGTAACAAGTGCTCAGGTTACTACTACTTTCACTAGTATTGCCAATTAAACAGTCCCAAACAGAATAGCGTAGTCACGTAGTGCCGTAGCAGCAATTAAACAAGTGCTCAGGTTACTACTACTTTCAGCGATACGAATAAAGTATCAGTGGATCCTTCATACATTTGATTACCAAAAAATGGTAATGACGTTGAAACCATATTCATCATCACGTGCACAGCAAAAATGTAAACGAAACTGTGTCACAACTTGGAGGATTCAAGCAGATATTAGGTAATAGTGCAGTGTTGGAAATTCTACTGTCCCCATATACAAAGAGACGGGATCGGATCTCGTAAGCACGATTCATTTTAAGAGCAGCGGCAGTGGACCCTTCATCTATGGCTCCGTTTGGTTTGGATGTTAAAGATTAACAAACACTGTAGCGCTTTCGTCTTATTTGATAAAAAGTTTCTAATCTTGGACTAATTAGGCTTAATAGATTCGTCTCGTAAATTACTCCTAATCTGTGCCGACATGCATGCAATTAGTCTACGTTTAGTACTCCATGCATTTGAGGGAACATTGATGTGATGGGAGTTAAACTTTAACTCCTCCAAACCAAATGGGGCCTAACTGATTCGGAAAAAATGGTAACGACGTGACCCATCATTCATTGTAGTTTTCCTCAAGGTAGTGATTCGTCTCGCTAATTAATCTACTCCTATGCAGGAAAATCGCTAAGAAAATAATTCCTGGCGGCCAACACTCAAGGAAGGATCGCCAAGGGTAGAGAGTCAGGGAAATAACTATTACCTTAGGGTCGGTGTAGGGTCGAGATGGCGGACTAGAGGGGGGTGAATAGTCCTTTCTAAAACTTAAATGCGTAGGCTAACCAAAACAAATGCGGAATTAAATTTATCGGTCTAGCCAAGACTACACCCCTCTATCTAAGTTCTCTAGCACCTTGCAAAGATCCTAATTAAGCAACTAAGGTGCTAAGCTTACCAAGAGCTCACCTAATCAATTCTAGAGCAAGGTCACACAAACCTATGCACTAATACTTTGCCAAACAAGGGAGCTCCTACACAACTAGTGAAGCAAAAGCACAAAGCTTAAGCTCGCTAGCAAAGCTCAATAAAAAGGCAACTAATGCCAAATTAGAGAGCGCAAAACACTTAGCTACACAAACTAAGCAATGTGGCTAACAAGGTTACACAAACCAAATTAGTCACGCAAAGGGAAGCTTCTCGCTACACAAGCAAGAAGACAACTAGCAAACTATACAAGCAAACTAGTTACGAGAGCAACTACACAAGCACAAGTATATATGAAAGTAAATACAAGCTTGTGTTGCACGAAGGCAAACCACCGAGAAGAGTAGACAATGTTGACACGGTGATTTTCTCCCGAGGTTCACTTGGTTGCCACCAAGCTACGTCCCCGTTGTGTCGACCAACACTTCGTGGTTCGGCGGCTAATCGGTCACACACCGAGCCTCTCAAAAGGCACCGCAAGAACCCACCATAAAGTGTGGTAGCTCAATAACACGCTCAACTAGAGTTGCTCTTCACGATCCCCGCGGGGTGAGCACAATCCCCCTCACAAAGCTTCTCCGGAGCCTCGCACAATCTTCTTGCGAGCTTCGACGGAGCCACAAGCCACCAAGTCGTCTAGGAGGTGGCAACCTCCAAGAGTAACAAGCACCATCGGCTTGCAACACGATCACCTAGTGCCACACGATGCAATCTCTCAAAGCAACGCACTAGAATCGCTCTCTCACTCGATCCGATGAACACTATCAAGCATGAGTGAGTTAGATGGCTCCCAAGCACTACCACACAAGTCACAAAGACTATAGTGTGCTCAGCTACCGGCCACGGCCGGCCAAGGCATCTATTTATAACCCCACGGTCAAATAGAGTCGTTACCCCTTCACTAGGCAGATTTCGGAACGACCGGACGCGCCGGTCGTAACTGACCGGACGCGCTCAGCCGCGTCCGATCCTCCAACGGTTACTGACCCCAACGGTCAAAACAACGACCGGACGTGCCCCAGGCAACGACCGGACGCGCCTGTCAAACGACCGGACGCGCCGGTTCGAACGACCGGACGCGCCGATCGCACTGACTCGCGCGCCCGCGAAGCAACGACCGGACACGTCCCTCGCAACGACCGGACGCGACAGTGCCCGCGTCCGGTTAGAGTCCAGTAAGGCCCCTCAACGATCGGACGCGTCCGATCATGTGTGACCGGACGTGCCTCGCGTCCGATCGTCCTTGCGAAACTCAGTTTTCTCTGGACACCTAACCGGACGCGGCGGTCCCGCGAGTGACCGGACGCGCCGGTTGCAAACCCTAGCACCCGCGCCTGCGCTGTACTGACCGGACGCGTCCGGTCATACCATGACCGCGTCCGGTCCAGCGTCCGGTCACCTCTGTGACCTCCGTTCGCCTCCGTTTCTTTTTCGACTTCCGGCGTAGTGGAAAATAGACATTTCAACTTCTCGAAAAACGCCTAAATCCCGCCTCGCAAGCTCGGCGGGAGGGAGAGAGGATCCCAAACCCTCTCTACCACTCAAACTCCACCACCATCGCAAATGTGCTAACACCACCAAGTGATCACCACCTTGTGCACGTGTGTTAGCATTTTCATAATCATTTTACCGAAGGAGTTAACCACTCAACTTGCCACGCCACTCGATCCTAGCAACGATGCATAGTTAGATCACATGAGTGGCACTAGATGACCGATATGCAAACAAGTTTGCCCCTCTTGATAGTACGGCCATCTATCCTAAACCCGGTCATAAACTTCTCTACACACCTATGACGGGTGAAATGGAAATGCCCTAGGTTATACCTTTGCCTTACGCATTCCACTTCATCTCCTCCGACATTGATGCAAAACATGCACCAACCAATCACCAAATGATATGATTCACTTCATATCATCACGTGACCATATTGGTTCATCGATCTTGACCTCACTTGCTCTTCACCGTTGCCTCGGTCCTTCGGCGCCAAGCCATCACACAACTTGCCCTTCACCCTAGCAACCGGTCCATCAAGCCAAGCCTCATCTTGATCTTCTCCACCTTGGTCACATGACTCCATGTCTTGTCTCATATGCAATGAGCCCCTTCATGACACCATCACATGTGGACTAATCTCCTGTGTATCTCACATAACCACATATTAGTCCACCTAAGTTATCACTCAATTACCAAAACCAAACAAGGACCTTTCAATCTCCCCCTTTTTGGTAATTGATGACAACCCTCACAAAGATATGGAAATTATGCTTTTTCAAGCTAGCACTTCACACAAGTGTAAATTGCTAACTTGTTTTGGATTTAATGTTTCTTATCCAACTTTGAAGCTCTATGTCAAGATTTGGATAAGCACCATAAAATCCGACTTGGTAGTGATAACTCCCCCTACATATGTGCGCAAATGGTTTGGTTTCAAGCTTGCACATATGCATAAATATGAAATTTGTGGGAGGGTTAGCACTACTAAGTGATGCTAAGGTGTATAGAATAAACCTTTGTAGCTTGATACCAATTAGTAGCATTTGAAAATCACAAGTTTGCCACCATCCTTAGCATCACGAGTAGCTAGACATAAAAACACTAGAAACCCCGTGAGATCACATTATAAGCATGGTTCTAGTTTTTGTATGATAATCATAAGTCTAGCTAACATCCTATGCATGCTAGTTATCAAATCATCATTCAAGTTCTATAACTAGCATACACCACACAAGCATGCATATTGAATTTAAGAACTTTATGCAATGCAAGCAAGCACATGAATTATGCACATATCAAATGTAATCAATCAAAGTTCATGAGCTTGCTCCCCCTACTTGTGTGCTTTCTTTGTCCAAGAATGTTTGATCCCCTTACATTCTTCAATGTTACTCCCTCTTTGTCCATGTCCATGTCCAATCTTTCCAATCTCTCCCCAAAGCTCAAAAAGCTTTCATATCTTTGTCCAACTTCTCCCCCTTTGTCATCAATTTCTATAAAAGGTGTTCTTCTCAATTGATACAAAGGCTTGTATTGGGGTAGATGGTTGAGACTTGAATATTGCATTTTAGATGGACATTACCACATATGTTGGAATGACAAACTTTATGGTTGCTCTTGAGATACCACATAGGATCTTTGACCTTGATACCAATCGGTGGGGCTCCTCCCCCTATGTCATAGCATGTGTCATTCACTTGAGATACCACTTAAAGATGAGGGTAGCATTTCTTGATTTGATCACTTAAAGTTGAGGATCACTTGTGAAACTATCGTCTTGCATGAATGATACCACGTGAAGATACCATGAGTAGAAATGTGATACCATTTGAAAGAATTTTCTAGTATGGATCTACTTTGAAAGATTTGACAAAAAATATTCACTTCTTGAACATTTGCTATCTTTATTAGTACTACTTGTAAGATATCACTTGTAGATCATGATCTAGACACCACCAGTGAATACCACTTGGAAGATCAATTTAAGTCTAGATATCACTTGAAACAAACTAGATATCCATTTTCATTGTTGTCTTGTGCTTGTACTCTTATCATCATCATGAGCTTCTAGTATGACTTGGACTAAGTTGATTTGCCTAAGATCCCAAGTTCGGTTTGATCCAATGACAAGCTTCTTCACACCTCATGCTAAGGGTTATCTTGCCAATATTGTACTTGTCACTTGTTAGCAATCCAAACTAGATCAAGTACTTGGGTTCACTAGCTCATGAACAAATTCATACACATACCACTAGATCATTTAAACAATTCAAGCAATAGTGATAGGCTATGAATTTAAATATTTCATTTGTTATGCATGATCCTAGTAAGCATGTACTATATGCATTAATCGCATACTAGTAAGGGATGAAATGATCATGCACATTACAATGATACCTTTGCTATATTGGAGTAGAGGATAGTCACATAGATTCCAATTCATTACTCCAATAGCAATGTGAAGTCCAATTTATAAGCTTGGTGAAGACCAATCATCATAGACAAATTCATTCTTCACCCATATGAAATGAAAACCACTAATGATCAAGTGCACTTTCTTGTTGTGGTTGGCTTGCTTCATTATATCATCTTTGCTTGCATGAGAGAATCACTTAGAATATTAATTGAATTGTAATGACTAACTCTCTTTTGGGTGTTGCTTGCTCTTTAGATCAATCCAATTGATTGCTTCAACTAAGCATCACAAGTTCCTCGGATCACCACTTCCATGTTAGCCTTCCAAGTCCCAAACTTAGTTTCACCTACACACGGCGGCAAGCCCCTCACTAGGGAGAAGTGACCTTTCTCCAAAGAACCACTCTTGATACTCACTTGAAATGATATAGTTTGATTGATCCAAATGATGAACTCAATCTTGATGAATAATCCTTGAATCTATATTTGAGTCCAACTCTTTCTACTTATTTAAGTCTTTTTCTTTCTACCAAATGATCTCTAATCATCACTAGAACTTAAACTTCATCTTCATCTTAAGTTTGATCTTGATCTTCAAATTTGAGTACTAAACATGTACAACAAGTACATTCCACAATCAAATGTTCTTATACTCATTGCTTTTCATGCTTCTAGATCAATCTAAAACCAAACTTAGGTACCTCAACCACTTATAAACATGTTTCCAACTTGAGGACCTTTCAATTAAAGTGACTCTAGATTAATCCAATGATTGTCACTTTTCTGGCAGATTCTGTACCCTTCAAAGAATAATTCATATCTCCCAATGTACAGATCCAAATGCCATAAAATTTGGTGGAGATGTGATTCACTAAGTCATCTAGCAGCTGTAAAAATTGGAGATGCATTTGACATCTGGATTGCTACCAGATTTCAAATATTCCACCACTGCTACATGCTGAAAACTGCTGCACTATAGCTGACAAGATGTACTCCAAAGCCGAAGCATCTCTTATCCAATTCTCATGAAATTTGTACAGCATCTTATAACATAAGTCTAGAGCATGCATACCAAAATTTATGCCAATCCAAATAGATTTGATCATCCAAACTCAGACTTGATCACTGCTAGCTCAGATTTTCAACTTTGGACAGATTTCAATACATTGAGCAATACTTCATCAAATATGAGTCAACCTTGAAACTAACTTGTTTGAATACTTTCACAAGACATATATCCATCTAATCCACTTACTAAATGTCATCTCATGAATTTATCCAACACAAATCAATTCAAACTTGATTACTTAAGCATTTAATCCATTCAAACATCTCATAGCAAGCAACATTGCATATATATCCAATTCAATCAACTCATATGCACCCAAGTGAAATGATCAACAAGAGATATACCTTGGTTAGCTTATGATCATCCAATAGCAAACTTTCAACTTGAATATTTGCAAGCCATCAAATATATCCAATAAATCACCACAATCTTTAACATTGCACTTGTATATTGTAGCACTTGGACTTCACTTATTTTGACTTGGCATTGGGATTGGATATGCATTGAGCTTCATAACTTGACTCAATATATGATGAATAAAATGAAACCAATTGAATCAAGCCTCCAATGCCGATGGTACCTATAAACAATCATCCACTCTTTGATGGTACCCAAACAAGTTTGGGTCCTCTCAAGTTAGGTGCAACATACTTAGGCATTGCCTTAGTATGAATAGCGGGATGTTTTGCAATAGCAATAATAGAGGTACCATTTACATCCTTTCTAAGCACATTAGTATCATCAATTGAAATATGCTTAGAAGTGTTACCTAGGGGACATGAATGTGCCATGTGTCCCCTTTCCCGGCATGAGTAACAACTTCTCTTAGATTGAGCCTTTTCTTCCTTGCTCATATGTTGCTTCTCATTGCCTTGCCTCTCACGAGTTGCTTGAATCTTCTTTTCAAGTTTAGTGGGACACCCCGAGGCAAAGTGTCCCATATCTCCACACTTGAAGCACTTGATGTGAGCATGTACTTTCTTCTCATCTTGATTCTTACTCATTATCTTGGTATCTTGAATTTGCATTGGATGCCTTGCTCTACCACCCCTTCTTGTTTTCTTTTTCTTCTTCTTCATCAAGTCACCATCATCTCCATGGTTGATCTTGATTTGCTCTTGGGGTGTCTTCTCTTGCTCAACTAGTGGCTTTGGTTGAGGCTTTCCTTGTTGCTTCACCAATTGCTTGGTTGGGCACATTGAGGTGAGATGACCCCAAGTGTGGCACTTGAAGCACTTGACATGCTTTAGCCTCTCTTCTTCTTTCATCTTCTTGAGCTTCTCAATGTTTGGGCAACCATTAGCAAGATGTCCCGCTTCATGGCATCGATAGCACATGGAATGCGAGAGCTTCTTTTGGAGTAGCATCTTCATCCTCTTTTCTTGCTTTCTTTCGCCCTTTGTCATTTTCTTCTTGAAGCCAAGGCCACTTTTGTCACTAAAGTTTCTTTGAGTCTTCATTATGTGCTCAAAGGTGACTTTTGAGTTGTAGCACCTCTCTAACTTGTTGCGCAAATTCTTCACTTCACTTTTGAGCTCATTGTTTTCCTTCAAAAGGTTAGTCTCATAAGACATAGAAGTAGAACAAGCATTTAATTGTGAAGAACATGGCATATCTAATAAATCATCACAAGAGGTGGATACATGCTTCTTGCCTACATCATAAGGGTTAGTAATATGTGATTGATCATTTGACCCAAATGATGAGCTCTCACTAGATTTGGTTTCTTCATTAGAAAGCTTCTTAGTGAGTAAAGCATGTTCTTGTACCAAGTTATCATGAGCAACACTAAGTTCCTCATGAGCCAATTTTAGCTCCTCATGTGAACAAGTAGTAACATAAAGTAGATGCTTTTGTTGTTCACATGTGGTCTTTAGAAAAGAGTTTTCTTTTTCCAATTTACTTGCTTTTTCCATTTCTCTTTTTAAGGCTCTTGAGAGTTTATAAAGAAGCTCAAAATTTGGATCATCACAATTAACAACAAAACCACCAACATGTATCTTAGTGTTACCATGTGATGATATTGATGAGCTTGTTGAAGCATCACTCTCATAGCCATCATCTTCACCATCAAGTGTGCATGGAGTAGAATCATTGCTTGCATCACTTGTGGCATTATCATCATTATTGTCAAGTGATCTTGTGGCATGATGATCATCATCATCACTTGATATTGAGGTGGAGCAATCCTCCACAATCACCTCATTGTGGTCATGCTCAACAACCTCATGTACCTTCATCACTATGTGATCATCCTTCTTGAATTTTCCATCATCCCAAATTGAGGAGCCACAATAGTGATGCTTGAGCGTCGTCCACATGCTATGTGCACTTGAGAGACCCCTCACCTTGTCAAAAATCTCATCATTCAAAGCTTTGATTAGATAAAACTTAGCTTGTGCATCAAGTGTTCGGCAATCCTTTTGAGCTTGGGTACGGTTACCACACCCATCCAAGTCATGAGAAAAGCCAACAACTATGATCCACCAAAACTTAGGGCCAAGAGCACGAAAATGATCAAGCATGTGATTTTTCCACCGTGCATAGTGAGTGCCATCAAAAATGTGTTCCACACAATCATCTAGCCCATAAGCCGCCATCCTCTCGGGTCGGTGAAGACCGCAAATAAGAGATCCGGCTCTGATACCACTTGTAGGGTCGAGATAGCGGACTAGAGGGGGGGGTGAATAGTCCTTTCTAAAACTTAAACGCGTAGGCTAACCAAAACAAATGCGGAATTAAATTTATCGGTCTAGCCAAGACTACACCCCTCTATCTAAGTTCTCTAGCACCTTGCAAAGATCCTAATTAAGCAACTAAGGTGCTAAACTTACCAAGAGCTCACCTAATCAATTCTAGAGCAAGGTCACACAAACCTATGCACTAGTACTTTGCCAAACGAGGGAGCTCCTACACAACTAGTGAAGCAAAAGCACAAAGCTTAAGCTCGCTAGCAAAGCTCAATAACAAGGCAACTAATGCCAAATTAGAGAGCGCAAACCACTTAGCTACACAAACTAAGCAATGTGGCTAACAAGGTTACACAAACCAAATTAGTCACGCAAAGGGAAGCTTCTCGCTACACAAGCAAGAAGACAACTAGCAAACTATACAAGCAAACTAGTTACGAGAGCAACTACACAAGCACAAGTATATATGAAAGTAAATACAAGCTTGTGTTGCACGAAGGCAAACCACCGAGAAGAGTAGACAATGTTGACACGGTGATTTTCTCCCGATGTTCACTTGGTTGCCACCAAGCTACGTCCCCGTTGTGTCGACCAACACTTCGTGGTTCGGCGGCTAATCGGTCACACATCGAGCCTCTCAAAAGGCACCGCAAGAACCCACCATAAAGTGTGGTAGCTCAATGACACGCTCAACTAGAGTTGCTCTTCGCGATCCCCGCGTGTGAGCACAATCCCCCTCACAAAGCTTCTCCGGAGCCTTGCACAATCTTCTTGCGAGCTTCGACGGAGCCACAAGCCACCAAGCCGTCTAGGAGGTGGCAACCTCCAAGAGTAACAAGCACCACCGGCTTGCAACACGATCACCTAGTGCCACACGATGCAATCTCTCAAAGCAACGCACTAGAATCGCTCTCTCACTCGATCCGATGAACACTATCAAGCATGAGTGAGTTAGATGGCTCCCAAGCACTACCACACAAGTCACAAAGACTATAGTGTGCTCAGCTACCGGCCACGGCCGGCCAAGGCATCTATTTATAACCCCACGGTCAAATAGAGTCGTTACCCCTTCACTGGGCAGATTTCGGGACGACCGGACGCGCCGGTCGTAACTGACCGGACGCGCTCAGCCGCGTCCGATCCTCCAACGGTTACTGACCCCAATGGTCAAAACAACGACCAGACGTGCCCCAGGCAACGACCGGACGCGCCTGTCAAACGACCGGACGCGCCGCTTCGAACGACCGGACGCGCCGATCGCACTGACTCGCGCGCCCACGAAGCAACGACCGGACACGCCCCTCGCAACGACGGGACGCGACAGTGCCCGCGTCCGGTTAGAGTCCAGTAAGCTCCCTCAACGATCGGACGCGTCCGATCATGTGTGACCGGACGCGCCTCGCGTCCGATCGTCCTTGCGAAACTCAGTTTTCTCTGGACACCTGACCGGACGCGCCGGTCCCGCGAGTGACCGGACGCGCCGGTTGCAAACCCTAGCACCCGCGCCTGCGCTGTACTGACCGGACGCATCCGGTCATACCATGACCGCGTCCGGTCCAGCGTCCGGTCACCTCTGTGACCTCCGTTCGCCTCCGTTTCTTTTCCGACTTCCGGCGTAGTGGAAAATAGACATTTCAACTTCTCGAAAAACGCCTGAATCCCGCCTCGCAAGCTCGGCGGGAGGGAGAGAGGATCCCAAACCCTCTCTACCACTCAAACTCCACCACCATCGCAAATGTGCTAACACCACCAAGTGATCACCACCTTGTGCACGTGTGTTAGCATTTTTATAATCATTTTACCGAAGGAGTTAACCACTCAACTTGCCACGCCACTCGATCCTAGCAACGATGCATAGTTAGATCACACGAGTGGCACTGGATGACCGATATGCAAATGAGTTTGCCCCTCTTGATAGTACGGCCATCTATCCTAAACCCGGTCATAAACTTCTCTACACACCTATGACGGGTGAAATGGAAATGCCCAAGGTTATACCTTTGTCTTGCGCATTCCACTTCATCTCCTCCGACATTGATGCAACACATGCACCAACCAATCACCAAATGATATGATTCACTTCATATCATCACGTGACCATATTGGTTCATCGATCTTGACCTCACTTGCTCTTCATCGTTGCCTCGGTCCTTCGGCGCCAAGCCATCACACAACTTGCCCTTCACCCTAGCAACCGGTCCATCAAGCCAAGCCTCATCTTGATCTTCTCCACCTTGGTCACATGACTCCATGTCATGTCTCATATGCAATGAGCCCCTTCATGACACCATCACATGTGGACTAATCTCCTGTGTATCTCACATAACCACATATTAGTCCACCTAAGTTGTCACTCAATTACCAAAACCAAACATGGACCTTTCAGTCGGCCGCCAATCAATTCTTTGAGGGTTGGCCGCTAAGGAAAATAAATCAGTAGTCAGATTTTTAACACCGTCAAGAAAATGTAATAACAACCAGGATATCTGTTTCCTTAACTGTCGATGACACCCAAGAAAATGTAACGACACCCTAGGATATATGTCTCTTTGGGTGTTACTACCCCAAAGTCTTTTGTGACTAAGTGAATGTTTCTTTCTTTTTTTTTCATTTTAGTGAAACATGTAATGAATATTAGAGAGCCTAAACAATTTCAAATGAAAAAATATTGAACTAAAAAGTTTTATATCTCGTCGAATATTACAACTTTGATTTAGGTTGTATCTCCATTTGAGGTCATTTGAAAGATTAAAGAATTTGAAGTTCAAAACTCTGAGGACTTAAAACATAGCTTGTGGACTTCAAATGAAAATGTCATCAATTACTAAGTTATATATCTCTTCGAGCTCCACAACTTTGATATAAACTTTGCCTCCATATGATATTTGTATGTTACATGTTAGCTTTAAAGCTAATTAGGCATCTCAAGCTAAGTGCCAGTATATGCATTCTCTAATGCGTAACAACACAAAATTATACTTTTTATTGTATTAATGTACTAAAAAATGTATTTTATTTTCCAAACATGTCAATGGAGCATTTGTGTCTATAAAATGCAATGTTTAACTAACAAGAATGCAATGAGTTCAATATGTGGCCCCGTTCGGCTGGTCACTTTGCCAACTGGTTTTTGGCTAAAGCTGAAACTGGTACAGTGACCAGAACCAGCCCAAACCATCCGGTTAGCCTAGCATCAGCCGATCTAACAGGAGCAGCCATTTGAATTCAAAAAATGACGCCACAAACATCAATTAATGCAATTCAAATTCAAATTCAAACAACATGCAACAACATGCAGCAGATACCAGTACAACACCAGTTAAATACAACCATGACAGCCATTACATCATACAAATACTTGTCAAATGGCACCATTTCTTTACACTCAGGTCTACAACAGTAGGATGAGGCATCCGAAAGAACCGGCCCATACATCTTTCACAGGGCATTAGTGGGCACATTTACAAAACTTGTAGCCTCTAGAAGCCACATAATTAACTGGTAGAAGAAATGTCACAACATCAGTCTTCTTCTACGTAGTTGCCCATTACACCAGGTCATATCAATTATTTGCATATCACATCAGTTCTCTACATCTAATTGGGTGCATACGCGGAACAATAATTGTGGGACATAGTTCCTGGGTGCCTCGCAAGGAATGGAGAAGATCTAGTCTGACTAGAATTCCTCACATGTAATCCTAGTACCTAGTAACATTGCTATCCTGTAATTCTACTAGGACTCTTACATTCTAACGACTAGGACGCTTGCCTCCTGGACTATATAATGGAGGGTAGAGCTCCCTAGATGAGCATCTCTCCTCATAGGAACAGACCTCGTGGTCTAAACCTTAAGCGTAGGGTGTGATATATTCCACCCAGACTGGACATAGGGACGCTATTTCGACGGATCGAACCAGTATAAATCGTTGTCTCTGTGTTCACCATCGAGTTCTACATACGCCGAAGACCATCGAACACCGTCCCGAGTACCCCGTGACAAGTTGTCGGTCATCAAACACCGACAGCTGGCGCACCAGGTAGGGCCTTTCGGCGCAATTGCGTTTGAGAGCTCAATAGACCTCAAAATCAATAGCACGTTCTCGGCGACAGCCTCGAGCATTCAATCGCTTGTACGGGTTGCCACTGGAGAGGTGCACGAAAACCAGCAAGCTTGCCGCAACACCCGATCTCGAGATGCTGCACAAGAGCTTCACGCCTTCACCGTGTTCACAAGACTGGATCGGGATCAGGGTCCCCACTTCTGAATTGAACTCAGGCATCTGCAAACGACGCCATCCATGATGATGCAAATAAGTAATCTACTGAGACTGTCCACACTCATGGACCTCTATATTCATCCTCTATACATCCTGGTCATCAAGATTCTCTACTCTATATTACTTTCTCTCGCACTCATTCATCCTCTATATCTCATCCTCTATTCAGTGGGACCCACATGTCATACTCTATTTGTATTTTAATCCCCACCCCACCTCTCTCTATCCTCTCTCTCTTCTATCCTCTGCTCCCAACAGCGGGTGAGCACGCGGGCTCCAGCGCGGCCTCGGCGGCGGCTCGGCGGGCTCCAGGCGAGCGCGGGCTCCGGCGCGGCCCCGGCTGTGGCTCCGTGGGCTCCAGGCGAGCGCGGGCTCCGGCGCGGCCCGGGGTCCTCTCGCAGGCGGCGCGGTGGCCCCGGTGGTGGCTCGGCGGGCTCCAGGCGAGCGGCAGCCGTGGTGGCCGTTCGGCGTGCTCCGGCTCCGGCGCGGGCGTGGGGAGCGCCATCGCCTCCTCCGGCTCCGGCCTCCGCGCGGGCGGCGGCAGTCGCGGCTCCCATGGCGGCGCCGGTGGTGAAAGCCCAAGTTTGGTTTTGGTAATTAATGACACCAAGTTGCTAATGCTATGTGTTAAGTGTTTTGAGTTAGGCATAAGCAACACATGTGATGAAGGTGTATGTGGCAAGGAGTGGTAGCCACAAGATCACAAAGAGATGGTGCATGGACATGAAAGGATGATCATGGTGGAGATGCACATAATATGATGGGCATGATGATCAAGTGAAAGAGAAGGATCTAAGAGTGCAAGGCAAAGGTATAACCATAGGGTTTTCTTTTTGCCGGTCTAAGATGAGTAGAGAAGTGATTGACCGGGTTTAGGATACATAGCCGACTATCAAGAGGGGCAATCACGGTTAGCTCGGAAATCAAGTGACACTAGATCAATGTCTTGAGCATATGCATTAGGATCTAGTAAAGAGCTAACATAACGCCTTAGAAAATGATTGTGAAATGCTAACACACATGCACATGGTGATTTACACTTGGTGGTGTTAGCACATTTGCGAAGGCGGTGGAGTTTAAGCGGTAGAGAGGGGTTTGGGTTCCTCTCTCGCTCCCGCCGAGCAAGCTCGGCGGGATTCGGCGCTTTTTGGAGAAGTGAAACGCCTATTTTCTATTACGCCGGAAGTCAGAAAAGAAACAGAGGCGAACGGAGATCACAGAGATGACCGGACGCTGGACCGGATACGTCCGGTTAGTGTTCAGCGTCTGCACGGTTTTTAGTTTGATGATCGGACGCGTAGCGCGTCCGGTCAGGCGTCTAGAGGGGCAGAGAGCAGCGAAGTGATGATCGGATGCGCGGCGCGTCCGGTCACGTGCGATCGGACACGTCTGGTCGTCCAGGGAGCTTACTGGACTCTAATCGGACGCTGACATTGTGGCGTCCGGTCAGTTCTACAGCGCGTCCGGTCGTTGTTTTGTTGTGCACTACTCAGGTCTGACCAGCGCGTCCGGTCAGTTGCGGGACCAGCGCGTCCGGTCGCACCCAGCGCGTACGGTCTGCGCGACCAGCGCGTCCGGTCGGTGCTTCAAAACTTAGCCGTTGCGCGACCGGCGCGTCCGGTCAGTACGACCAGCGCGTCCGGTCAGTATGACCAGCGCGTCCGGTCAGCGCGATTTCGGCTGTTTAAGTCCGTAACGGCTAGCTGCGTACCCCTTTGTTATAAATAGACGTTGGCCGGGGTTTGAGGGTAACTCTTGCATATTTTGAGACCTAGAGACATACTTTGAGCTAGAGAACAACCCCTTCACTTATCTCTTTGCATAGTTGCACATCTTGAGTGAGATTGAGTGAGATTCAAGTGCATTGCTTGAGAGTTGCATTCTAGAGGCACTTGTTCTTCGAGTTGCTGTAGATTTCTTGTTACTCTTCCGTGTTTCCTGACACGGTAGACGGCTTGGAGCAGCGGAGGTGATTGAGCTCACAATTGGAGATTGTTGGAGCCTTCACCAAGTGTTGTAAGGGGTTCTTGATCCTTCCCCACGGGAGTTCGCAAATTGGATACTCTAGTGGAGCTCGTGGCTTGGAGGATCCCCATCTTGTGTGTGGTTGTGCGGCGCCCGCCGAGGGCTCGACTCTTGATAGTCGATTAGCTCGCGAATCGATAAGTGGGTGTATCGCCACAATAGGGAGTAGCTTGCTGGGAAGCAAGTGAACCTCGGGATAAATTCTTGTGTCATTCTCTTCCCGAGGATTTCTCTTGTGTGATTGATTTATTGGTACTTCTCTTCTCTACACGGCGGTATAATCACTCGAAGCTCTTCTCTCGTATTACTTCTTGTTTCTAGCTTGTAGTTGTTGTTGTGTTTAGTGAATAGCTTTGTTATAGACTTATGTAGGTGGCTTGCTTAATTAGTTAGAGCTAGAGCATTTGCTTCGCCATCTTTCGTACTAACGTGTGGTTAAGTAATTCTTGTAGAAGTTTTAATTAGGCTATTCACCTCCCCTCTAGCCTATTTGGACCTTACAAGTGGTATCGGAACCGAGGCACCGTTTATTTGAGGCTTAACAACCTATGGTGAAAAAGAAATGGCTCAATTAAGCTTGCACATCAACAACACCAAGAAGGCACCTCACTTTGATGGCATAAATTATGCATATTGGAAGGTTAAGATGACCGCACACCTAAAGTCAATCAATAG
The DNA here is from genome assembly GCA_038087645.1 of Saccharum hybrid cultivar R570. NCBI lineage: Eukaryota > Viridiplantae > Streptophyta > Magnoliopsida > Poales > Poaceae > Saccharum > Saccharum hybrid cultivar. The sequence continues at coordinate 3,368,020 of JAQSUU010000810.1, forward strand.
AGAAGTGTGGAAGGTCACCGAAACAAAATTTGAGGTTGCTAATCTGAAAGCACCTACACCGGTGGAAGAGAAGAAGCTCCAATGCAATGACATTGCCATTAGTGCTCTTCATGAGGCATTAGATGACAAGACATTTGAGCAAGTAAAGAACATAGAGATTGCTCATGATGCTTGGGCCAAGCTAGAAGAAACATTTGAGGGCACCGAAGGCACAAAAACCGCTAAAGCATATATCTTGCAAGAAAATTTTTCAAGCTTCAAGATGCAAGATGATGAGAGTGTATCGAAGATGTTTCATAGGTTGCAAGTCATTGTCAATGAGCTCAAGGCACTTGGTGAGGAGGTCAAGGACAATCAATTCTCTATGAAGTTCTTGAGAAGTCTACCTAAGAGATTTGATACATTGATCACCGTGCTAGTGAGGACTACATTGAAGGATTCAACTCCTCAACAAATATTCCAAGAAGTGATGACCGATGATTCATATAGAGAAGATGATGAGAAGGATGAGTTGGTCAAGAAGAAGAAGAAGGAAAATGAGAAGAAAGATGATGAAAAGAAGAAGAGTGTGGCATTCAAAGCCACCACATCCAAGGACAAATCCAAGATTGAATCATCAAGTGATGAAGACTCAAGCTCTTGTGATAGTGATGACATTGATGAGAAGATGGCTCTCTTTGTCAAGCAATTTGGCAAATTCATGAAAAAGAAAGGCTATCGTGCAAGAAGGAGGAAGAACTCATTCAAGAAGAGTGAGCATACCATGAGATGCTTTAGATGCCATAGCAAGGACCATCTCATTGCAAAGTGTCCTTATGATGTGATGATGAAGATGCTATCAAGAAGGAGAAGAAGAAGCAAGAAAAGAAGAAGAGCTCTCATAAGAAGAAGAATGATTCTCATGTTGCTACTTGGGATAGTGATGATTCCTCAAGTGATGATGAGGATGACAACAAGAGCAAGAAGAAGGGACATGCTAGCATTGCCATCCAAGAGAAGGTCTCCCTCTTCGACACTCCATCGTGCTTCATGGCTAAGGCCGCTAAGGTATCATCCGATGATGAGAGTGATCATGATAATGCTAGTAATAGTGATAGTGATGAAGAAGAATTCACTAAAGATGAACTAATCACTATACTAGAAGATTGCACTCAACATTTTAAAGAATCTAGAAAGGAGTGCAAGGGCTTGCTTAAGGAAAAGAAAAACCTTATGCAAGAACTTGATGAGCTTAGGGCATCTTATGAGAGTCTAAAGGTAGACCATAAGAAGCTTCAAAAGTCTCACACCAAGCTTGAAGAAGCTCATTCCTCTCTAGTTGAAAAATGTGAAAACATGCCAACTAATGTTGAGAAAGCTAAAACTTGCAACATAGGCATATCATGTGATATAATTGATAAATCCTTTCATAAGCCTATTGTTGTTGCTCCCACTAACTCTTCATGTAGCACATCTACATCATCCTCATCTAGTAGTGATGGTTTCACTTGTGACTCCACACTTATAGTTGAGAATGAAAATCTCAAGAAGGAGGTAAAAGAGCTCAATCACACATTAGCTAAGGCTTATGGTGGTAAGGACCGCTTGCTTATGTGCTTGGGTAGCCAAAGAGCTTCTCTCTACAAAGAGGGATTGGGCTATAACCCCAAGAAAGGCAAGGCCGCTTTTGCTCCTCACAAGACTTGTTTTGTGAAGAACAATGGTAGCTATTACAAAAGTTGCAAGTAAGTTGGTCACATAGAGCAACATTGCATGAACAAGAAATCCAATGCAAATGTATCCTCAATTAAGTTTGATTCTTTCTATATGCTTACCAAGGGTACAAATGGTGTTCATGCTAAGTTCATTGGTGCACCATGGATGGGCTCAAAGAAGAAAGTCATTTGGGTACCAAAGAGCTTAGTCTCTAACCTTGAAGGACCCAAACAAGTTTGGATACCTAAAAAGAATTGATCTTGTCTTGTAGGTCAATTACAAAGCCGCAGGAAGGCATTGGGTGCTTGATAGTGGGTGCACTCAACATATGACCGGAGACTCTTGTATGTTCAATTCAATTGATATAAGTCAAAATGGTGGTTTTGATGCTATCACTTTCGACAACAATAAGAAAGGCAAGGTCAAGGGGCTTGGTAAAATTGCTATCTCAAATGACATGAGCATTTCTAATGTGTTGCTAGTTGAGAGCTTGGATTTCAATCTTTTATTGGTGGCACAACTTTGTGATCTTGGCTTCAAGTGCATATTTGGTAGTGATGATGTTGAAGTCATAAGTGTTAATGGATCAAATTTGATATTCAAAGGATTTAGACATGGTAGCTTATACTTGGTTGACTTCAATGATAGTGAGACACATTTGACATCATGCTTGCTTAGCAAATCTAGTATGGGTTGGTTATGGCATAGAAGGCTTGGTCATGTTGGAATGAAACAATTGAACAAACTTTTGAGGCATGACTTAGTTAGAGGCTTGAAGGATGTCACCTTTGGGAAGGATAAACCTTGTAGTGCTTGTCAAGCCAGCAAACAAGTTGGAAATTCACATCCTAGCAAGAGTGAAATGAGCACATCAAAGGCATTTGAGCTATTGCACATGGACTTGTTTGGGCCAACAACATATACTAGCATTGGTGGCAACAAGTATGGTTTTGTGATTATGGATGACTACACTAGATACACTTGGGTGTTCTTTCTCTATGACAAGAGTGATGTTTATGATCTATTCAAGTCTTTTGTCAAGAGAGTGCAAAATGAGTTTGAGACTACCATCAAGAAGATTAGAAGTGACAATGGTAGTGAGTTCAAGAACACAAGAATTGAAGATTTGTGTGATGATTTTGGTATTGGACATCAATTCTCACCAACATACACTCCTCAATCCAATGGTGTAGTTGAAAGAAAGAATAGAACTTTGATTGATATGGCTAGATCAATGCTTAGTGAATACAATGTGAGTCATTCATTTTGGAGTGAAGCTATCAACACGGCTTGCTATTGTAGCAACCGTCTCTATTGCCATGGGAAGCTTGGGAAGACACCATATGAGCTATTGAATGGAAGAAAGCCCAACATTACATACTTTAGAGTGTTTGGTTGCAAATGCTATATTCTTAAGAAAGGCACTAGATTGAGCAAGTTTGAAAAGAAATGTGATGAAGGGTTCTTACTTGGTTATTCTACCACAAGCAAAGCATATAGAGTTTGGAATCTCACAAATGGCACCTTGGAAGAAGTTCATGATGTTGAGTTTGATGAAACCCAAGGGTCTCAAAATAGCTCAAAACCTTGATGATGTGAGAGGAGATCAATTGTCAAATGCTATGAAGAACATGGACATTGGTGATATAAGGCCGATGCAAGTTGATGATGATGATATTCATGTGATCAACCAAAGTGTGCAAATTGACACAAATCAAGCAAGCTCTAGTGGTACTCATGATGAAGCTCAAGTTCAAGGTCAAACAAGTGGAAGCAATCAACTCCCAATACTCCAACCTACTAGCATTGCAATAGATCATCCGTTGGATCAAATCATTGGTGGAATTCAAAGTGATGTTCAAACTAGATCAAGGCTAGCATCCTTTTGTGAACATTACTTATTTGTATCACTTGAAGAACCTAAGAAATTGGAAGATGCTTTGAAGGATTCCGATTGGGTAAATGCCATGCATGAAGAACTAAACAACTTTACTAGAAATCAAGTTTGGAAACTTATTGAGAGGCCAAAGAACTACAATGTGATTGGTACTAAGTGGGTCTTTATAAACAAGCAAGATCAAGATGGCATGGTTGTAAGGAACAAAGGAAGATTAGTAGCACAAGGATACACTCAAGTTGAGGGTCTTGATTTTGGAGAGACATATGCACCGGTTGCAAGATTGGAAGCAATTAGAATCTTATTAGCATATGCTTGTGCACACAACATCAAGCTCTATCAAATAGATGTCAAGAGTGTATTTCTCAATGGCTACATCAATGAAGAAGTTTATGTTGAGCAACCTCCTGGTTTTGAAGATGACAAGAAGCCCGACCATGTTTACAAGCTAAAGAAGGCATTGTATGGTTTAAAGCAAGCACCTAGAGCATGGTATGAGAGGTTGAGGGACTTTCTTCTCTCTAAAAGGTTCAAGATGGGAAAGGTTGACACCACTCTCTTCCCAAGAAACTTGAAAATGACTTGTTTGTGTTGCAAATATATGTGGATGACATTATCTTTGGATCAACTAACCAAGACTTTTGTGAAGAGTTTGGAAATATGATGGCTAATGAGTTTGAGATGTCTATGATTGGAGAGCTTAGTTACTTTCTTGGACTTCAAATCAAGCAAATAAAGAATGGCACTTTTGTAAGTCAAGGCAAGTACATCAAGGATATGATCAAGAAGTTTGGATTGCAAGATGCTAAGCAAATGAGTACACCAATGGGCACTAATGATCAATTGGGTATTGATGATAGTGAAAATATGGTAGATCAAAAGCTATACTGGTCTATGATTGGAAGTTTGCTCTATGTCACCGCTTCTACGCCGGATGTGATGTTTAGTGTGTGCAAGTGTGCAAGATATCAAGCTTCACCTAGAGAAAGTCACTTGAAAGCAACCAAGAGGATATTGAGATATCTTAAGGGCACTCATGATGTTGGATTACGGTTTCGAAAGGGGTCTAACTTTGAGTTGATTGGATATTCGGATTTCGACTATGGTGGTTGCAAGATTGATAGAATGAGCACAAGTGGCACTTGTCAATTGCTTGGAAGGTCTCTTGTTTCATGGTCATCAAAGAAACAAAATAGTATTGCACTATCTACCGCCGAGGCCGAATACATTAGTGCCGGTAGTTGTTGTGCACAATTGCTTTGGATGAAGGCCACTTTGAATGACTTTGGAATTAAATTCAAGAATGTGCCTTTGTTTTGTGATAATGAGAGTGCTATCAAGATGACACAAAATCCGGTTCAATATTCAAGAACCAAGCACATTGACATAAGGCATCACTTCATAAGAGACCATCAACAAAAGGGTGATATTAGCATTGAGAGCATTGGCACCGAAGATCAACTAGCTGATATATTCACAAAGCCACTTGATGAGAAAAGATTTTACAAGTTGAAGAATGAATTGAACATACTTGACTTCTCCAACTTGAAATGAGTGCAACCCCATATTCTTATATGACATGCCTCTCCTCCAACATAGCAAGGTAAAATTGTTTGGCATATCATTCATACTTTGCTAAGGACATGGTTAGAACATATAGACATATTTGCATAACAAATAAGCTCATTCATGAAAATCAATTGATTTTGATGTATATATGATACCACTATTGCTTCTATGTTTGTTTAATCTAGTGGTAGCATATGACATGTTTGTGGGCTTGCAAACCTAGTGTTAAATCTAGTAAACGAGCTCATGATGTGTAATTCAACATGGTCAAGATAACCCTTATACTTTATGAGGTGTGAAAAAGCTTGTCCTTGGATCAAACTGAATTACATATTCTAGGCAAGTGATCTAGATTGAACCATAATTTGGACTCCCTCATATTGATTGACTTATCTCTCACTAAAATTGGCACCTTTTTGGTGATTGTTGACAAAGGGGGAGAGAAAAGTCACAAAGATATTGCAAAGAGATTATAAGATATAATAAGGGGGAGAGAAAAGTTACAAAGATAAAAAGTTAAGTTACAAAGGGGGAGAAAGAGATCAATTAAAAGTGAGCACACAAGTAGGGGGAGCAAGCTCATGAATTATTTGTTGCATTTGTATGTGCACTAACATGATGATGTGTTGCATTGCAAATTTAATTTCGATATTCATGATTGAATGATGTTTGCTAGAAATAGAACTTGAATGATGATTTGTTGAGAGTAGCTTTACAAGCGGTATCTAGACACCTTTGCTTATAATGTTGATCTCACGGTGTACTTTAGTGTTTGTGATCTTTTACAAGTGATGTATTACAAGTGGTGTCTAGCTACATCGATGCTAAGGATGGTATATAAAGGCAACTCCGATTGGTATCATGCTTCAAAGGTCCATTCTATATACCTTAGCATCAATTTGATAGTAGTAACTCTCCCAAAATTCAAATCCATACATATGTGCACAATTGAACCAAACTCATGGAAGCACATATGTAAGGGGAGCTAACACTATCAAAATTGAAAATTGATTTCATTTCATATATTTGTGATGGTTGTCATCAATTACCAAAAAGGGGGAGATTGAAAGCCCAAGTTTGGTTTTGGTAATTATGACACCAAGTTGCTAATGTCATGTGTTAAGTATTTTGAGTTAGGCATAAGCAACACTTGTGATGAAGGTGTATGTGGCAAGGAGTGGTAGCCACAAGATCACAAAGAGATGGTGCATGGACATGAAAGGATGATCATGGTGGAGATGCACATAATATGATGGACATGATGATCAAGTGAAAGAGAAGGATCTAAGAGCGCAAGGCAAAGGTATAACCATAGGGTTTTCCTTTTGCCGGTCTAAGATGAGTAGAGAAGTGATTGACCGGGTTTAGGATACATAGCCGACTATCAAGAAGGGCAATCACGGTTAGCTCGGAAATCAAGTGCCACTAGATCAATGTCTTGAGCATATGCATTAGGATCGGGTAAAGAGCTAACATAACGCCTTAGAAAATGATTGTGAAATGCTAACACACATGCACATGGTGATTTACACTTGGTGGTGTTAGCACATTTGCAAAGGCGGTGGAGTTTAAGCGGTAGAGAGGGGTTTGGGTTCCTCTCTCCCTCCCGCCGAGCAAGCTCGGCGGGATTCGGTGCTTTTTGGAGAAGTGAAACGCCTATTTTCTATTGCGCCGGAAGTCGAAAAAGAAACAGAGGCGAACGGAGATCACAGAGATGACTGGACGTGGTCTCTGTATGACCGGACGCATCCGGTCAGTGTTCAGCGTCTGCGCAGTTTTCAGTTTGATGATCGGACGCGCAGCGCGTCCGGTCAGGCATCCAGAGGGGCAGAGAGCAGCGAAGTGATGATTGGACGTGCGGCGCGTCCGGTCACGTGCGATCGGACGCGTCCGGTCGTCCAGGGAGCTTACTGGACTCTAATCGGACGCTGGCACTGTGGCGTCCGGTCAGTTCTACAGCGCGTCCGGTCGTTGTTTCGTTGTGCGCTACTCAGGCCTGACCAGCGCGTCCGGTCAGTTGCGGGACCAGCGTGTCCGGTCGCACCCAGCGCGTCCAGTCTGCGTGACCAGCGCGTCCGGTCGGTGCTTCGGAACTTAGCCGTTGCGCGTCCGGTCAGTATGACCAGCGCGTCCGGTCAGCACGATTTTGGTTGTTTAAGTCCGTAACGGCTAGCTGTGTACCCATTCGTTATAAATAGACGTTGGCCAGGGTTTGAGGGTAACTCTTGCACATTTTTAGACCTAGAGACATACTTTGAGCTAGAGAACAACCCCTCCACTCATCTCTTTGCATAGTTGCACATCTTGAGTGAGATTGAGTGAGATTCAAGTGCATTGCTTGAGAGTTGCATTCTAGAAGCACTTGTTCTTCAAGTTGCTGCGGATTTCTTGTTACTCTTCCATGTTTCCCGACACAGTAGACGGCTTGGAGCAGCGGAGGTGATTGAGCTCACAATTGGAGATTGTTGGAGCCTTCACCAAGTGTTGTAAGGGGTTCTTGATCCTTCCCCACGGGAGTTCGCAAATTGGATACTCTAGTGGAGCTCGTGGCTTGGAGGATCCCCATCTTGTGTGCGGTTGTGCGGCGCCCGCCGAGGGCTCGACTCTTGATAGTCGATTAGCTCGCGAACCGACAAGTGGGTGTATCGCCACAACGGGGAGTAGCTTGCCGGAAAGCAAGTGAACCTCGGGATAAATTCTTGTGTCATTCTCTTCCCGAGGATTTCTCTTGTGTGATTGATTTATTGGTACTTCTCTTCTCTACACGGCGGTATAATCACTCGAAGCTCTTCTCTCGTATTACTTCTTGTTTCTAGCTTGTAGTTGTTGTTGTGTTTAGTGAATAGCTTTGTTATAGACTTGTGTAGGTGGCTTGCTTAATTAGTTAGAGCTAGAGCATTTGCTTCGCCATCTTTCGTACTAACGTGTGGTTAAGTAATTCTTATAGAAGTTTTAATTAGGCTATTCACCCCCCTCTAGACTATTTGGACCTTACAGGCGGTCCTCTCCCTCTTCTCTCTCCGGCGGCAGCACCACCCTCCTCTCTACCTCTACCTCCGCCTCCCTGCTCGCGCTCCAGCGCATCGACCCGGCGCGCGGCGGGCGGCGGCGCTCCCGCTCCGGCGCTCCTCTGCTCTGGCCCTAGCTCACCCTCCACCGGCCCCTCCTTCCCCTCCTCTGCGCGCGGCGGCTCCGTGGGCCCTAGGCCACGTCCACCGTAGCGGACGGTCCGCTATCGCTCTTGTATCCCGCTAGATATAGCGGAATGGCGCCGGTTGCGTAAGCCGGTAGAGTACCCGGTGTGGGGCATTTCCTCCGCTAAAGCCGGATAGCGGACGCTATTGCGTTCCCAGTGCGGTCAGTCTGAGGAAGAGAAAAATTCACCGGCGGTCCCTGAACTTGGCAGCTGATGTCACTTAGGTCCCCGAACTTTCAACAGTGTGTTTCTGGGTCCCTTAACTTGCATTCAGGTGTCATCTAGGTAGGGATGAAAGCGGGAACGGGAAATTCCCGTACCGACCGACACCGAATACCGAAATTCCCGACCGGATATCATTTTCTCGGGAAAAAACGGATTCGGGAAGAAATCCGGGAAAATTCGGCGAATCCGGTATCGAAATCGGTTAGAGTGATTTCCCGACCGAATTAGCGGATCCCGTATTTGTCCGGGAAAACTCCCGCGGGAAATTCCCGTTTTTCCCATGGAGCAGCAATTTTGGCCCAGGAAGCAAAGTTTGGCCCAGAAAGCAAGGTTTGGCCCAGGAAGAGAGGAGGCAAAGAGCTGAGTCATGCATGCGGCCCATCATTCCATGCTTGGCCAGTTGGCCCAGGAATTCACGCATGGAGGCATGGAGCACAGGAGCAGCAAGCATTTTGTTCATTTTTCTTTTTCCATTTTCTTTTTTGGTAGTTCTTTAGTTTTCTTTGCATAAATATTCTGACGAGCTCACTATTTGCTATTGTATGCATATGGATTATGCATGGTTGCTATTGTTGCATCGAGCTCACTGTTTTCAGTGGTTACATATAGCGATGTTTTCATTTTGTGTTACCGCTTCCCGATCGTAATCGACGCATTCCCGTTCAAAATATTCCGTTCCCGATATCCCGTAATACTGGATTCGTTTTCCCGTCCGGCCTTCCCGTTCCCGTTCCCGTTCCCGGCCAAAAAATACAGGAGCAGGAATGGTTAAGACATTTTCCCGACCGTTCCCGACCGTTTTCATCCCTACATCTAGGTTCTTGAACTTGACTTTGGGTATCACTTAGGTCCCCGAACTTTGAACAATGTATTTCTGGGTCCCTGAATTTGGTTTCGGGTGTCATCTAGGTCCCAATGCTAACGTGGCGCGGTCTACATGTGGGGCCCACATGTCAGTCGGTTATATTTCTATTTCGTGGTACTGTAGCTACAATTTCTAAAATATTCCAAAAATTATATCTTTTTCATATGATCTCGGATGAAGACGATTTTTATATGAAAAATGTAGCTATCGAAGAGATCTACAACTTTCTAGTTTTGATTTTTTTTTAATTTGAGATCATTAAAATGCTTAAAAAAAATTAAACAAATTTTCAGTAGTATATTAATCGCGTACAAGCGCTTGTCGCCTTGGAAAAATCATATCTTTTTTATATGCTATCAAATGGAGATGATTTTTATATGAAAGTTGTAGCTCTCGATGAGATCTACGACTTTCTAGTTTTGAGTTTTTTAATTTGAGGTCGCTAAAATGTAAAAAAAATAAATTTTCAACAGTATATTAATTCCTGAAAATTTGTTTAATTTTTTTGAGTATTTTAACGACCTCAAATTAAAAAACTCAAAACTAGAAAGTCGCAGATCTCATCGAGAGCTACAACTTTCATATAGAAATCATCTCTATTTGACAGCATATAAAAAAGATATGATTTTTCCAAGGCGACAAGCGCTTGTACGCGATTAATATACTGTTGAAAATTTATTTAATTTTTTTAAGCATTTTAATGATCTTAAATTGAAAAACTCAAAACTAGAAATTTGTAGATCTCGTCGAGAGCTACATTTTTCATATAAAAATCGTCTTCATCCGAGATCATATGAAAAAGATACAATTTTTGGAATATTTTAGAAATTATAGCTACAGTACCTCCGAAATAGAAATATAACCGATTGACATGTGGGCCCCACATGTTGGACCACGCCACGTCAGCATTGGGACCTAGATGACATCCGAAGCCAAGTTCAGGGACCCAGATGACACCCGAAGCCAAGTTCAGGGACCCAAAAATACACGGTTCAAAGTTCGGGGACCTAAGTGACACCTAAAACCAAGTTCAGAGACCTAAATGACATCTGAAGCCAAGTTCAGGGACCCAGAAATACACTGTTCAAAGTTCGGGAACCTAAGTGACACCAGCTGCCAAGTTCAGAGACCGCCGGTGAATTTTTCTCACTGAGGAAATTGCACGTACATGTTACCATCTATACGGCATGCACGTATACAGCTCCTGTCCGCAACAACTCAGCCAACTTGAGTGCCACGTCCAGGTGTCAGCGGCACCATCGACGAGTTCTGATCGACTTCGGCTTCTTCACGCCGAGTCCGACTACGCCGGGGCCGAGTCCGTCCCCTTTCCGCTGAGTTGGACTCGGTGCCGACTCCGACTTTGGTCCCATATCAGAACTTCCAAGTGCGGCAGCCCCGCGTCACCGAGTCCACCACGTCGAGGAGAGCATCAAGACATGCAAACTACCAAAATTTGCATGTCCTCACGAGGCGCACATGTATGGAGCACCTCCAGTGTTGGCGCAAAAGCGAACCATGGGCTATTCAAAGCGAACCATGCCCACTGGAGAGTGCGAACCGTGGGTGTCAGACTCCAAAGCGGACCTTGCAGACGAGCCGCACCAAGCCGATTAAAATAATATATACATGCAGAGCGGAGTGACGGGAGAGGAGGCGGCCGGGAAGATGGGGACGGATACTTCCATCTGGTCGCGGGAGGACGAGAATCCAAGGGCGAGATATTTTTTTTATTGTACGTGGGCCCTTCCAAAACCGATCTCTACACTGGCGTAATCGAACTTTGCTTCTATCCGAACCTGTTCGGTTCGCCTCGCACTGGAGCTGCCCTGGACAAGCTACAGCCCCATGCGTGCTCCGTGATCCAGTGAGCAAGCAGCAACCGACTACTAGGACCCGACGACTACTGCCGCGGTAACCGACTGCTCGGCTACAAAGGTCAACCTTCGCCCGACAAACACGGCTCGACTACGACTCCATGCTCCTCGTCGGACTGCGGCAAGCCGATTAGCCAAGCAAGCCAGTTGTCCGACTGCATCTAGCTGGGAGCGAGCAGTCCAACTGCATCAAGACGTCCAAGCTAGAAGCAAGTTGTCCGACTACATCGAGCCACAAGCAGGCCATCGAGTTGTCACGAGCACGACGTCCGTCTACTCGAATACTACGGCTCACCGATCGACTACTCGGCCATAGCGACCGACTACTCGGCCGTGGGTGTCCGGCTACTTATCCGTGTTGATTCACTACTCGGCCACGATGTCTGACTGCATCAAGCCAGAAGCAAGTCGTCCGCGCCAGAGTTCGATTCAGGATCTCTCGTCAGACAACAAACAAATAAATAAGGAATTTGTACGGGCCATGCAAGCGACTGAGATTTGCATGCATACAAGTGCATCAGAACGGCTCCTACATGGACCAAAGCACATCGTCCGACTGCATTGAGCCACAATCAAAGCTGTCCGACTACTCGGCTGCGTGTCCGACTACTCAGCCGCGGTAATCGACTACTCGGCTACAATGTTCTCCTACTCGAATACGATGACTAAGCTAATGCTCGGAGGCTCCCAAACCTGAAACGGATCGATCGACTGCCGCTCCATCAGGCTACGTCACGACTCCGCACGACCGTGGGCTCCGGCCCACGGCCAACATGGTCCGACTATGGCTCTGCGACATGTCGACTACTCCATTCTACTCCACTCGGCCATCAATCAAGCTAAGTCACAACTTTAATATTTCTATAAATATTCTTCAATATTTATATATATGGATATCATACATGTGCCTCCGCGGCCATACCATACTATAAAACTGCATTCCCGACTATTCACACAGCTCTGAGCTTGTAGTCGGGACTACACCTAACATGTGTTCCGCGCGCATTATCTTTTTTCGTGCAGCATCGACTGCTCTAGTCTTCTCTTAACGGCTGCAAAAATACTTGAGTAGTACGGACTCATATTTATGACGCACTATTTACTCACGCGGCTCACATGGTTACGGTCATGAGTCTCACGACCATACGCCATAGATACAAGTGCTTACAAATATGGGGTCAACTACTCGGGAAATTTACATAGCCTAGCAAGAGCAAGACGCGAAAAAAAATTTACATGCATTTCATAATATTGGGATCTACTCCCGACCTATTATTTTATATGCATGGAGCCTACTCCCAACTTGATATTCTGAATATCCATAACTACAAAAGGTTGTATATTTATTTTGCAGGGGACCAGATCTGAACCATGCTGCTGGGTGAGGGACGCGTCTCCGAAGGCTACCTTACTCGGCCACCACGCCGCTAGATGAGACACGCACCCTCCACAGGCTGCTTTACTCGGACTCGACAGCGGCATCATGTAGCGGTGCCTTACACTCAGCCAGCAAGCAAATAAGGAGCACACACACGTAGGGTACAGGGGCATGCATCATCCTGGTACCTGACGCCAGGAACGAGACGGGGCTCAAGCCGAGCTACCAACAGCAATGCTACCCTTCCTAACGGGGCCGCATCCAACAGCAAACATAGGAAGACGCACGACCTACGGCAGCATGCAAGATGACGACAAGCTAGCAAGCTATTGGGAGATTTCAATCGTACATACGTACACGTTCTTGCGACAGGCGTACACGTATATGCTCATCCATCTACTCAGATGCCACGCCACCAAGCTCGGGGGCTCGGCCATTACCTCGACCTACTCGGTTCACTCCGAGTACGCTTCGAATTCAAGGATAGAAGACCAAATTTATAAGCTTTCAACCACTCGGCGACAAGCGGTCGTTGATCATTGTCTTCGGAAGATTACTTGGCTGCACCCTTGAGGACATCTACAACATCCTATAATCGACTACGGAGTAGTCGGATTGTAGGCTCGGGGGCTGCGGGATATATCCTCAGAGGATGCATTTAAATTTCTTCAAAAAGGAATTGCAGCCAAGACCCTCCAACTTTTTGTTCCAAACAGCAAGAGGCTCGGGGGCTACACTCAGTGAGTGCACTTTTTTTAAAAATGCACACCACTCGAAGATTTCAAGAAGCACTACATGGTTTTGCTCAAGAAAGCACTCGGACAACGCTTGTTTCTACTCGGCAAGACCTGGAGAAACAAGAAGACTTCCAAAGTTCAACCATACAGTGCTTGGGGGCTTGTGGAACATAGTCCCCGAGTGCCCCGCAAGGAAGGGAGAAGCTAGTAATATTGCTATCATGTAATCCTACTATGACTCTTACATTATAACTGACTAGGACTCTTAACTCCTAGACTATATAAAGGAGGGCAGAGCTCCCTAGATGGGCACCTCTCCTCAGAGGAATAGACCTTGCGGTCTAAACTCTTAAGTGCAGGGCGCGATATATTCCACCCAGACTGGACGTAGGGACGCTATTCCGGCGGACTGAACCAGTACAAATCATTGTCTCTGTGTTCACCGTCGAGTTCTGCATACGTCGAAGCCCATCGAACACCATCTCGGGTACCCTCGTGATGAGTTGCCGGTCATCAAACACCGACAATAATACAAAACTTGTACCCACTTTTAGTTACTTCAGACAGTAAAAAGATGAAGCCCAATTGTTCAAGATGCACATACCAAATTGAACCCTCTTCTTCCTGCCATCGGCAGCTCCCCTTGCTCCCAGTCTCCTCCAAACACACTCACCTGCATGTTTATGAACCCTCTTGAGTCCTAACTAGGCATTCAACAAAAGATTGATGAATGAATAAATTTTCTAACACAACTTTAATAGATTCACATACTTCTTCCCAAGGAGTCCAAGTCCAGGAGTAATCCACTCCTAGATTCTTCAATAGTCGCTTTGGGACTTAACGCCAAAGTTGCCACTTGACTCAAACCGCCAAGTCCTTGTGGCTGGTTGTACCTCCCTACTTGCTTCAGTCCCTCCAACTCATGCACGTAGTTACGCAGTGCAAAGGATGCCATAATTATTTGTGATTGCTTTACTTGGGAATAGTGAGCTACGCCTTGCAACATTTGCCACTTAGCTTTCACGGACCCAAATGACCGTTCTACAACATTATGTAGCTTGGAATGGTGGCGGTTGAACACCTCCGCGTCACCGGGCAGCCTATTCTTGAACTCCTTCAAGTGGTACCTTGTCCTTGGATGTGGTGTCATATATCCCAAGCGAAGTGCATACCCGGAGTCCACCAAATAATATCGTCCTGCACACAAACCAACATACACACACACAAGGTCACAAACACTTGTGATGGAACACAAGACAAGCACAGCATCAATTGAACAAGGAAGCCAACTTAGTTACACAAACCTGCTGGTGGGTGTGGGTAGTTGGGATCCGCCTGAGCCTTCTTTATTACGCTCAGGTCATGCGCTGACCCCTCCATCCCCCGCGAATATACGTGAACCTCATGTCAGAAGTCACAAACAACAATCACATTTTGGCTTGTGTACCCTTTCCTATTAGTGAAGTCATCATGTACTGTTTCATCAACACTCACTTCTATGTGAGTTCCATCAATTGCTCCTATGCAGTCATAAAAAAGGTGTGTACTCTATCAACTCATGCGGCACTACAGCATAATTGTAGTCCTTAGGCCTAAGCACTGCATCTACAAAGGGCACCATGAAGTTAAGCACTCGGCCAAATATCTTGCTGCATGTGCCCAGCACCCTCCTAAATCTCTCATGCATTTGCCTTTTGCGATTGTCCTGTCCCACATGCCCAAAGAAACATGCCTAAAGCTTCCATTGAATCAATATGCCTAGTTGATGCTAGATCGTAGTAGGTAGTTAATATGTAATGCAACCGACGGAAATTATTAGGCTGCATATGAAAGCTGATAAGACATTGCTAGGATCTCGCAAAATGTTAGCTACCCATTGTCGTCCATTGAGGTCCGGCTGATGGTAGTCAGGGTTGACTTGTGGCGGTACCATCATCATTGACATTGCATATCCTCCCGCCAAAGCTGCAGTAACCAATTCGTTGAAATTGTTCTCACTAGAATTTTCCCTTCATCACTTCTGTCCATGGTTCAAATAGGCTGCATACAGTCAAATCAAGTCATGCATCCAGTTTTGTCTGTAAGGTATGTACACAAAAAGTTATAAAGTTGCAGTGCTCAGTAAACATGAACTTACTCGTAATTCATCTAAAAGCCCAATAGGTTGCTGATTTTGAGTCAAAGTAGCATAGCGTTGTACCTTACATACCCAGAACTAACAACACTGAATCAGTTTGAACTACATATGTAATGTGTCGAAATGTGAACACAAGTTATACCTATATTTGTTCCATATTTCTGACTCCATGCTATGGAACACTTAAGTCCATTTTGGTGTTCTAGTACACTCCAACTCCTTCAGCACCACCTACATGAAAACAATTGAAAGGAAGGTTAGTGTGCACAACATAATAGACTGGCCTGTTCTGATAAATTGAAAGGAAAGCATGCTAGCAAGTTTGAACAGTGGCAATGACAGGAACGTAACATGCAGCGAGATTATTACAATCCACATCCAACAGAACGAATGAAATTATTGCGCACAGAGTTTGGCACAGTACAAAAAACCAATTAAAACATTAAGGTCCAAGCAAACAAGAACAGAAACATGCGCAGTGTAACACCCTAAAAATTTGCATCAATTCAAATAGGTGAATATTATTCATTATGCATTTTTGTGAGCATACAAACTTAGAAAAATAATAAATTTTATTAATTTAAAATCAACTATAAGGCTAGCTACATGATTGTGCACTCATGCTGCCGCATTGGAATTTTTGTTTGGAGTGGTTTGATTCAAATTCAAAAGAGAAATTCAAAATCTATTTGAAATTCCTTGGAAAAAACTGGAAAAAGAAAAAGAAAATGTTTTCCATTTCATTCTTGGCTTTTGGGCCATTGGCCCAGCTGCCTCCCGCTTTCTTCCCCGGCTCCTCTTGGTCGGCCGCTCGGCCTTCCCGAGCCGTGGACAGCGCGCGGCCCGTTTCCCCGCCCCTCCTTGGGCCGAACCGCCGCAGGCCCATCATCATGCGCGAGCGGCCGTTTTCCCTCTCCTCTCTATCTCTCGCTGACACCGCGGGCTCACATGTCAGAGCTGCCTCCTTCCTCAAGCCAACGCCGAAGTCGCCTTCCTTGTTTGCTACCGATCGAATCCATCCCCTCAATCTATTCTTTCCTTAGTTGGAGCACCTCCGGGCTATTTAATCCGAGCTCGCGCACCCCTCCGCTCCATATTGCTCCGCAAATCTGAAAGTCCTTAGTTTGGTTTTGGCTAATTGATGAAACCTAGGACTAACCTTTGTATCTAAGTGGATGATTTAGATAAAGGTGGTCATTGAATATGAGACATGACATTGACTCATGTGACCAAGATGATGAAGACCGAGGTGATGCTTGGCTCGATGGACCGGTTGTGAAGGTGAAGGGCAAGTCGAGGCTTCGAAGCGAAGGACCATGCGATGGTGAAGCTTGAGCAAGACTTGGCACCGACAGACCGATGCAACGGTGAAGAGCAAGTGAAGTCAAGGTCGATGGATCGAGACGGTCATGTGATGATATGAAGTGGATCATATCTTTTGGAGAAACAAAATGGGCTCAAGGCAAAGGTATAACCATAGGGCCATTTTGTTTTGCACTCAAGACACCATAGAGGGTGTGAGTGGTTTAGGATCGATAGCCGAACTATTAAGAGGGGAAGTCTTATCGGTTATTCGACGCACGGGTGCCACTAGGTGAATTCATGAAGTGCATTGCATGTAGGGCCTAGTGAGCTAACTGGAAAACCTTCGAAAATGATTATGAAAATGCTAACACACGTGCACAAGGTGATGATCACTTGTTGGTGTTGGCACATTTGCGAAGGCGTTGGAGTTTAAGCGGTAGAGAGGGTTTGGGTCTCTCTCTCCCTCCCGCTGAGCTTGCGAGCGCGGGATTCAGGCGTTTTTGGGAACTTGAAATGCCTATTTTCCACTACGTCGGAAGTCGGAAAAGAAACGGAGGCGAACGGAGGTCACAGAGGTGACCGGACGCTGCACCGGACGCCGTCATGGTATGACCGGACGCGTCCGGTCAGTACAGCGCAGGCGCGGGTGCTAGGGTTTGCAACCGGCGCGTCCGATCACTCGCGGGACCGGCGCGTCCGGTCACTCGCGGGACCGGCGCGCCCAGTCAGGTGTCCAGAGGAAACTGAGTTTCGCAAGGACGATCGGACGCGAGGCGCGTCCGGCCACACATGATCGAACGCGTCCGATCATTGAGGGAGCTTACTGGACTCAAACTGGACACGGGCACTGTCGCGTTCGGTCGTTGCGAGGGGCGCGTCCGGTCGTTACTTCGCGGGCGCGCGGTACTATGCGATCGGCGCGTCCGGTCGTTGACTGGAGCGCATCCGGTCACTCGGGACCGGCGCGTCCTGTCGTTTTGAGAGGCGCGTCCGGTCATGGGTTTTGACCATTAGCGCAGTGACCGTTGGAGGATCGGACGCGGTCGAGCGCGTTCGGTCAGTTATGACCGGCGTGTCCGGTCATCCCGATAGAACCCAGTGAAGGGGTATAACGGCTCTATTTGGATGGGATGCTTATAAATACTTGTTGGCCGGCCCTTGGGGAGCTCTCTCGTGATTTCTAACATTCTTAAAAGTGAGATTGAGTGATCCCAAAGTGCATTGCATAGCTTGAGGACATCTAGTGGCACTTGTGGGTGATTTAGCCAGTGGATTTCTTGTTACTCTTGGAGAGTACCGCTCCTAGCCGGCTTGGAGATTGTTGGAGGCGTTGGCAAGAGAAGGTGATTGTTCTTGGCCACCTCCGGTTGATTGTAAGAGGTTCTTGTGCTTTCCTCGGCGGGACGCCAAAAGCAACTCTATTACATTGCACGTGTCATTGAGTTACCTCACTTGAGAGTGGTGTCTTGCGGTGCCTTGCGAGGCGTGCCTTGATGGGCAAGTGACTTGAGGGTCACATCGAGGAACCATCTAAGTGTTGGTCGACACAACCGGTGACGTAGCTTGTCGGTGCACAAGTGAACACCGGGTGAACAAAAATATTGTGTCTCTTGTCTCCTGGTGATTGGTATTCATATTGTGTTGTTGTCAATATTGATTGATTGTATATCATCTTGGTGATTGGCAACATCTTCACTCCACCATCGGTATAAGATTCACAATCCTATCTCTTTTATTTACTTTTACTAGATTATCTTGTGTAAGTTCTAGTGGTAGCCTTTGCTAGTGTTGTTAGCTTGCTCACTAGTGTAGGTTTAGTGACATAGCCCTTGTGTGAACTAGAGATCATAATCTACTAGACTTGTGGATAGGAGGCTTGCATCACAACCGTAGGCTAAGCAAAACTCGCTTTGCGCCGTTTGTTGTTCTAACTAGTTTGCTTAGTGTTTCTTATAGAAATTTTTATAGGCTATTCACCCCCCCCTCTAGCCATCTAGGACCTTACAAGTGGTATCGGAGCCATGGTCACCGTTTTAATCAAGGCTTAACATCCTTCGGTGTGAAAAATGGCTCAAATTGTGTTCAATCATGTTGGGGGCAAGCCACCGTTCTTTGATGGTGTTAGTTCTTTTGCTCATTGGAAGAGAAAAATAACAGTGTACCTTGGTTCTATTCATGAGAGAGTTTTGCAAGTCACCGAGAATGATTTTGCTATCATTGATCCCGATCATCTCACCGATGAAGATAGAGCAAATAGAACATGCAATAGAATGGCTCTCAATACATTGTACAATGGTATTGACACAAAAGTATTTGAGGGCATCAAGGATTTAGAATTGGCTAGTGAAGTATGGACAAGGTTGAGTGAGACATATGAAGGTACTAAGGTTGTGAAGAGTGCCAAGCTATATGGGCTCAAGAGTGAGTTTGAGAACTTCAAGAAAAAGGATGATGAAACAATCATTGAAATGTTTCATAGATTGCAAGTGATAGTCAATGATCTCAAGAGCTTAGGGCACAAGACACAAGACCAAGATTTTTGCCACAAGTTCTTGTTGAGCTTACCAAGAAAATTCAAAATGTTGATCATGATGTTACAAAGAGATGGGCTTGAAACAATGAAGCCTAATGATTTGCTTGGAGAGGTATTAACATATGATAAGTATGATCAAGATGTTAATGAGAAGGAGAAGGAGGAAGAAAAGAAGAAGAAGACCGTGGCGTTCAAAGCCATCTCCTCCAAGGGCAAAGCTACCATCATTGAAGAAGAAGAAGACAATAGTGAAGATGAAGATTATGAAATTGATGATGAGGCACTTGCTCTAGTTGTCAAGAATATTGGCAAGATGTTTATCAAGAGAAGAGGCTTCAAAAAGAGAAATGACTATTTTAAGAGCAATGAGCAACAAAGGAAGTGCTTCAATTATGATAGCACTGAACATCTTCAAGCCGAATGTCCCTATGACAAGAAGAAGAAGAACAAGAGGGGCAAGTTTGAGAAGAAAAAGAGAGAAGCCAAGATGACTTTCAAGAAGGGAAAGAATGGAGCCTATGTGGTCACTTGGGAAAGTGATGATGATGAAGAAGAAGAATCATCATCCAACAAGGCTTTTGCTTCTATTGCTATCAACAAGAAGCCTTCACTATTTGATTCATCCTCTTCGTGCTTCATGGCCAAAGAAGCTAAGGTATTATATGATGAGAGTGATGATGAAAGTGAAATGGAATATGTTCATGATAGTGATAATGATAATAATAATGATAATGAAAATGATGATGATGAACCAACTAAAGAACAACTATATGACTTGATGCAACAAACTAGAGACATAGCTATTGCCAAGAACAAGGAGTGTAAGAAGCTTTCAATGAAAGTAGAAATACTTAAGAAAGTTCTAGGTGAGCTTAAGACCACTCATGAGAGTCTAATGGAAGACCATGAGGATCTTGGTAAAGCTCATTCCAAGCTTGAAAAAGCTCACTCATTGCTACTTGAGCAACAAGCAAAGAAGGAGGTTGTTGTATCATGTGATATAGGTGTTACATGTGATATAATTGATGAATCTTTTTATAAACCTATCATCATGACAAATGCTAATCCTTCTTGTAGCTCTTCATCCACCACCACCAACTCTACCTCCACTACTAGTGATGGTTTCACTTGTGATACCTCACTAATGGTTGAGAATAAGACTCTCAAGAGAGAGGTGGATGAGCTCACTCACGCCCTAGACAAGGCCTATGGTGGTGAGGCCAGATTGCTTAAGTGCTTGGGTATCCAAAGGTTCTCTCTTAACAAAGAGGGATTGGGCTACACCCCCAAGAAAGGCAAGTCGGCCTTTGCAACTCTAAAGCCTAGCTTTGTGAAGAGCAATGGTTGGTTTTGCAATAGATGCAAGCAAGTTGGGCACCTAGAGCATAATTGCAATAAAAAGAACCAAAGCAAGAACCTTGTTAATGCTATACCTTTTGATTCTTGCTATGTGCTTACCAATGGTGTGAAGGGTGTGCAAGCTAAGTTTATTGGTACACCCATTGTTGGCCCAAAGAAGAAGGCTATTTGGGTACCAAAGAGCTTAGTTACTAACCTACAAGGACCCAAGCAAAAATGGGTACCTAAACTTCATTGATTTGCTTGTAGGTCAATTACAAAGCCGGAGGAAGGCATTGGATTATTGATAGTGGGTGCACTCAACACATGACCGGTACATCAAGAATGTTTGACTCAATCAATGACAATAATAGTGGTGTTGATTCTATCACATTTGGCAATAACAAGAAAGGCAAGGTTATTGGCTTGGGCAAGATTGCAATATCAAATGACATGAGTATCTCCAATGTGTTGCTAGTTGAAAGTTTGGATTTCAATCTTCTATCCGTGGTACAAATATGTGATCTAGGCTACAAATGTATCTTTGGGGTTGATGATGTGAAAGTCATTAGTATGGATGATTCAAATGTGGCATTCAAGGGCTTTAGATATGAGAATCTCTATCTAGTTGACTTCAATGCTAGAGAAACTTCCTTGACAACTTGCTTAATCTCCAAATCAAGCATGGGTTGGCTTTGGCATAGAAGGCTTGGTCATGTTGGCATGAAACAATTGAAGAAGCTTACAACTCACAATCTTGTCAATGGTTTGAAAGATGTTGAATTTGAGAAGAATAAGCTTTGTAGTGCATGTCAAGCCGGGAAGCAAGTTGGAAGCTCACATCCAAAGAAGAGTACAATGAGCACATGCAAAGCATTTGATTTGATGCACATGGATCTATTTGGCCCAACAACATACTCAAGCTTAGGTGGTAATAAGTATGGTTTTGTCATAGTGGATGACTTCACAAGATTCACATGGGTATTCTTTCTTAGTGACAAAAGTGAAGTATTTGACACCTTCAAGACATTTCTCACTAGAGTTCACAATGAGTTTGAGATTAGAATCAAGAAAGTGAGAAGTGACAATGGAAGTGAGTTCAAGAATACAAGAATTGAAGAACTTTGTGATCACTATGGCATTGGACATTAATTCTCGGCTAAGTACACTCCACAATCAAATGGCCTAGTTGAGAGAAAGAATAGAACATTGCTTGATATGGCTAGATCAATGCTTCATGAGTACAATGTGAGTCAATCTTTTTGGGATGAAGCAATCAATACCGCTTGCTACTACATCAATAGACTATATTGTCATCCATTGCTAGAGAAAACCCCATATGAGCTACTTCATGGAAGAAAGCCCAATATTTCTTACTTTAGAGTGTTTG
This sequence comes from Saccharum hybrid cultivar R570, assembly GCA_038087645.1. Taxonomy (NCBI): domain Eukaryota; kingdom Viridiplantae; phylum Streptophyta; class Magnoliopsida; order Poales; family Poaceae; genus Saccharum; species Saccharum hybrid cultivar. The sequence goes on from JAQSUU010000810.1 coordinate 3,390,162, forward strand.
GTTGCAAATGTTATATCTTGAAGAAGGGCACTAGATTGGGAAAGTTTGACAAGAGATGTGATGAGGGGTTCCTACTTGGTTATTCAACTACAAGCAAAGCTTATAGAGTTTGGAACAATTCAAGTGGCATTCTAGAAGAAGTCCATGATGTGCAATTTGATGAAACCAATGGGTCACAAGATGAAGAAGAGAATCTAGATGATGTTGGTGGAACTCAATTGGTGGAAGCAATGAAGAACATGGACATTGGGGACATTAGAGCAAAGCAAGTAATTGATATTCAAGATGATGATAAAGATCAAGTGCTCAATTCTCCATTCAAGCTAGCTAGTGACTCTCAAGTGCAAGATCATGGTGCTAGTTCATATTATCAAGATACATCGAGTGATCAATCAAGCTCAAGCAATCAAGTGCAAGTACTCCAACCACAACATGTTGCAAGAGATCACCCAATTGATAGTGTTATTGGTGATATTAGAAGTGGTGTGCAAACAAGATCAAGATTGGCTATGTTTTGTGAGCATGCATCATTTATGTCAACCTTAGAACCAAAGAAAATAGAAGAAGCTTTGAGGGATGCCGATTGGATCATGGCTATGCAAGAAGAGCTTAACAATTTCACAAGAAATGATGTTTGGGAATTGGTAGAAAGGCCAAATGACTACAATGTGATTGGAACCAAATGTGTGTTCAAAAACAAGCAAGATCAAGATGGCATTGTGGTGAGAAACAAAGCAAGACTAGTTGCTCAAGGTTACACTTAAGTAGAAGGTCTTGACTATGATGAGACATATGCTCCCGTGGCAAGATTGGAGGCAATAAGGATTCTATTGGCTTATGCTTGTGCACATAACATCAAACTATATCAAATGGATGTCAAAAGTGCATTTCTCAATGGGATTATCAATGAGTTAGTCTTTGTTGAGCAACCTCCTGGATTTGAAGATGACAAGAAACCCAACCATGTATACAAGTTGAAGAAGGCTTTATATGGCTTAAAGCAAGCACCTAGAGCATGGTATGAGAGGCTAAGGGATTTCCTTCTCTCTAAGGGATTCAACATGGGTAAGGTTGATACAACTCTATTCACCAAGAAGATTGGGAATGATCTATTCATAGTGCAAATATATATTGATGATATCATCTTTGGATCAACCGATCAAGCTTATTGTGAAGAATTTGGTGCTATGATGGCCAAAGAGTTTGAAATGTCTATGATTGGGTGAACTTAGCTACTTCCTTGGTCTCCAAGTCATACAACTGAAGAATGGGACATTTGTGAGTCAAGGGAAATACATAAGGGACATGTTGAAGAAGTTTGGAATGCAAGATGCAAAGCCAATTTCAACTCCAATGAGTACAAATGGCAATTTGGATAGTGATTTTGATGGAAAAATAGTAAATCAAAAGGAATATCGGTCTTTGATTGGAAGTCTACTCTATGTCACCGCATCAAGGCCGGATGTCATGTTTAGTGTTTGTATATGTGCTAGATATCAAGCCTCACCTAGAGAGAGTCATCTCTCGGCCCGCAAAGAGAATATTGAGGTACTTGAAGCAAACAAGAGATGTTGGACTATGGTATCCCAAGGGGTCAAAGTTTGAATTGATTGGATATTCGAACTCTGACTATGGGGGTTGCAAGATCAATAGAAAGAGCACAAGTGACACATGTCAATTACTTGGAAGATCACTTGTGTCATGGTCCTCAAAGAAACAAAATAGTGTGGCAATCTCTACCGCCGAAGCCGAATATGTGAGTGCGGGGAGTTGTTGTGCTCAATTGCTATGGATGAAATCAACTTTGAAGGTTTATGGCCTCAACTTCAAGAATGTGCCATTAATATGTGATAATGAAAGTGCAATCAAGATGATACAAAACCCGGTTCAACATGGAAGAACAAAGCATATTTACATAAGGCATCATTTCATTAGAGATCATCAACAAAAGGGAGATATTGCCATTGAAAGTGTTGGCACCAATGATCAACTTGCCGATATTCTCACCAAGCCACTTCATGAAAAGAGGTTTTACAAGCTAAGGAATGAGTTCAACATTCTTGATTTCTCAAACATGAGTTGAATGCACCACACCCACTTATTGACATGCCTCTCCTTCGACATTGCAAGGTAAAATTGATTGACATGTCATTCATCCTATGCTAAGGACTTGCTAGAGCATGTAGACATAATAAGTGGTATGCATGAGCATTCATGATAAATCAAATGAATTTGATGAATATATGTTACCGCTATTGCTTCTATGCTTGTTTTGATCTAGTGGTGGCATATGACATGTTTGTGAGTTTGCAAACCTAGTGTTGAATCTAGAAGATTTGCTATAAGTGTTTAATTCAACATAGGCAAGATAACCCTTATTTTGAGGAGTGAAGAAACTTGTCTTTGGTTCAAATCGAATTAAATATCTTTGGCAAGTATTCTAGGTTAAACCAAATTTGATCAATTCTAACCTACTCCATCAAACATTGCTTTTCTCTCCACAATTTGATCCCATTTTTGGGTAAGTTGTTGACAAAGGGGGAGAGAAAAAGATGATTCAACATGATAAAGGGGTAAATAAAATTTTGAAACACACAAGTAGGGGGAGCAAGCTCATAAACAAAGTTGTTGCATTTGTTTGTGCATTCTCATATGACTTGCTCATTGCACATGTTTTTAAATTCAATATACGTGCTTGTGTGGTGCAATGCTAGTATAGAACTTGAATGATGAAATGATCTACTAGCATGCATAGGAATAGTTTACATGTGGTATCTAGACATGCTTAAAGCTCTACAAGTGGTTCAAGTGGTCCAAGAACCTTTACATATAATGTTGATCTCACGGGGGTTCTTGAGTTGTGATGGATGTCTAGTTACTCCTTGATGCTAAGGATGGTGTAAAAGGCAACTCCGATTGGTATCACGCTTCAAAGGTCCATTTCTTACACCTCAGCATCATTTTGGTAGAATTACTCTCTCAACACTTCTATCTATACATATGTGCAAAGCTTTCAATCCAAACTCTATGCACATATGTAGGGAGAGCTAATGCTACCAAAATCGAGCTTGTGATAATTGTCCAAAACTTTACTAATGAGCAAAATGATTGGACAAGTATGACAAGTTCAAAACTTTTATTATCAAAATCATCTTTGTGAGGGTTGTCATCAATTACCAAAAAGGGGGAGATTGAAAGTCCCTAGTTTGGTTTTGGGCTAATTGATGAAACCTAGGACTAACCTTTGTATCTAAGTGGATGATTTAGATAAAGGTGGTCATTGAATATGAGACATGACATTGACTCATGTGACCAAGATGATGAAGACCGAGGGTGATACTTGGCTCGATGGACCGGTTGTGAAGGTGAAGGGCAAGTCGAGGCTTCGAAGCGAAGGACCATGCGATGGTGAAGCTTGAGCAAGACTTGGCACCGACAGACCGATGCAACAGTGAAGAGCAAGTGAAGTCAAGGTCGATGGATCGAGACGGTCATGTGATGATATGAAGTGGATCATATCTTTTGGAGAAAACAAAATGGGCTCAAGGCAAAGGTATAATCATAGGGTCATTTTGTTTTGCACTCAAGACACCATAGAGGGTGTGAGTGGTTTAGGATCGATAGCTGAACTATTAAGAGGGGAAGTCTTATCGGTTATTCGACGCACGGGGTGCCACTAGGTGAATTCATGAAGTGCATTGCATGTAGGGCCTAGTGAGCTAACTAGAAAACCTTCGAAAAATGATTATGAAAATGCTAACACACGTGCACAAGGTGATGATCACTTGTTGGTGTTGGCACATTTGCGGAGGCGTTGGAGTTTAAGCAGTAGAGAGGGTTTGGGTCTCTCTCTCCCTCCCGCTGAGCTTGCGAGCGCGGGATTCAGGCATTTTTGGGAACTTGAAATGCCTATTTTCCACTACACCGGAAGTTGGAAATGAAACGGAGGCGAACGGAGGTCACAGAGGTGACTGGACGCTGCACCGGACGCCGTCATGGTATGACCGGACGCGTCCGGGTCAGTACAGCGCAGGCACGGGTGCTAGGGTTTGCAACCGGCGCGTCCGGTAACTCGCGGGACCGGCGTGTCCGGTCAGGTGTCCAGAGGAAACTGAGTTTCACAAGGACGATCGGACGCGAGGCGCGTCCGGTCACACATGATCGAACACGTCCGATCGTTGAGGGAGCTTACTGGACTCAAACCGGACGCGGGGCACTGTCGCGTCTGGTCGTTGCGAGGGACGCGTCTGGTCGTTACTTCGCGGCGCGCGCGGTACTATGCGATCGGCGCGTCTGGTCGTTGACTGGAGCGTGTCCGGTCACTCAGGACCGGCGCGTCCGGTCGTTTTGAGAGGCGCGTCCGGTCATGGGTTTTGACCGTTGGCGCAGTGACCATTGGAGGATCGGACGCGGTCGAGCGCGTCCGGTCAGTTATGACCGACGCGTCCGGTCATCCTGATAGAACCCCAGTGAAGGGGTATAACGGCTCTATTTGGATGGGATGCTTATAAATACTTTTTGGCCGGCCCTTGGGGAGCTCTCTCGTGATTTCTAACATTTTTGTGCATCCTTTGAGCTAGAGCATCTCCTCCCACTCATCTCTCTTGCTTGATTGCAAATCAAAAGTGAGATTGAGTGATCCCAAAGTGCATTACATAGCTTGAGGGCATCTAGTGGCACTTGTGGGTGGTTTAGCCGGTGGATTTCTTGTTACTCTTGGAGAGTACCGCTCCTAGCCGGCTTGGAGATTGTTGGAGGCGTTGGCAAGAGAAGGTGATTGTTCTTGGCCACCTCCGGTTGATTGTAAGAGGTTCTTGTGCTTTTCTCGGCGGGACACCAAAAGCAACTCTATTACATTGCGCGTGTCATTGAGTTACCTCACTTGAGAGTGGTGTCTTGCGGTGCCTTGCGGGGCGTGCCTTGATGGGCAAGTGACTTGAGGGTCACACCGAGGAACCATCTAAGTGTTGGTCGACACAACTGGTGACGTAGCTTGTCGGTGCACAAGTGAACACCGGGTGAACAAAAATATTATGTCTCTTGTCTCCCGGTGATTGGTCTTCATATTGTGTTGTTGTCAATATTGATTGATTGTATATCATCTTGGTGATTGGCAACATCTTCACTCCACCGTCGGTATAAGATTCACAATCCTATCTCTTGTATTTACTTTTACTAGATTATCTTGTGTAAGTTCTAGTGGTAGCCTTTGCTAGTGTTCTTAGCTTGCTCACTAGTGTAGGTTTAGTGACATAGCCCTTGTGTGAACTAGAGATCATAATCTACTAGACTTGTGGATAGGAGGCTTGCATCACAACCGTAGGCTAAGCAAAACTCGCTTTGCGCCGTTTGTTGTTCTAACTAGTTTGCTTAGTGTTTCTTGTAGAAATTTTTATAGGCTATTCACCCCTCCCTCTAGCCATCTAGGACCTTACAAAATCACAGTCATCGTTGCCCCGTGGCGGCCGCACCCGAGACGCAGCCCTAGCCGCCCGTCATCTCAAGCCGCGGTTCGCACTGGGACTATTCTCGGCTCCACTTTGGCCCTAGGTGAGCTCGCCATGTCCCGCTCTTCCTCCCCGTGCTTTCCGTTTGCTGAATGATGCCTGGAAGCGAGGTATCGTGTTTTCCGATCATGGCGCCGCCGCGTTTGCTCGCCGCCGGCGGTCCTTCCCCGTCGTCGCAGCTAGCAGTGCTCGTGGGCCATCCGATCTCGGATCGACCGTCCAGATTAGAAGATACCGTTTCGCTTGTGAATTTTGCTAAAGAGTCCCTACGATTTCGTGGATTATAACCCGCAATCCAAAATGTAAAACCCGAATCCATTTTATTCTTTTGAAGGCGTATTTGATCTCGGTAATTCAAAAAATATGTTTTATGATATTTACAGTTTTGCCACTAATCTTGTTTTAGTTATAAAATCTCCGTTTTAACTCCGATTTGACCCGTTCAAATTGCGTTAGGTTCGTATTCGTGAGCTCTACATGATGATGTTACTGTACAGTAGGTTTGTAACATTTTAATTTCGAGTTTGAATTATAGTAATTATTTATCTATAGAAAATCTTAGAAAATTCATAACTTTCGCGTTTCAACTTCGTTTTTCGTGATTTTTATGTCTATGTGATCGTAGCAACGTGTAGAGTAGTTTTATAAACCTTTTAAAATATTTTGCTACTGTTGATGTACTGTTCTAATTATATCTTTTTATTTGCTTTGTGCATGATTGCCTGTGGATGCTTGTATGTTGTTGTTTCGTCGAGTATAGATGCTGAGCAGTTCATGGGTGATCAGGAGTAGTATTTTGGAGAGCAGGATCAACAGGAGCTATACTTTGATCAAGGCAAGTATAACATGGGATTTCTTTGTCGTCCTATTCACTTTAATCACATAAAATCATATTGCATGTGTCTACCTTGAATGCCATTAAGGATTTTCTAGTTTTGATCTATACCTTGTCACCTATGGGAATTTTGCATTGGGTAGCTTTTGCTAGCGCTGAACATAAACTATGATCTTGTAATATGATTAATGGAATATGCAACAACACTAAAAGATGACTTTTTTATTACTGTTTAAAGAGGGCTAGGGTATGAGGCTATTTTTGGTGCTCTAGTTTCTCTCCTTAAGGACTCATCTGTGGACGAACATCCGGGATTGATAGTACAACTGTGAGGGCTATATGGCTCTGACTTTAGTCAAGTATGAGGACCTTTTCTAGCTGGTTAGAGGTTAGCCGAAAGGGCGCAAAAGGGGTGTTTCTCGGGATGGGTGTAGTGCGGCTTCTGTCCTTATGAGTATAGGCTGCGGTTATGTGCCATAGGGAAGGAGTGCTCTACATTCGCAGGTTACAGAAACCTAGCGGCCCTAACTTGTTAGACGAACCTTTGAAAGGCTTCATAGTGTTACCTTGTCTACTCACCTTAGAAGTGTTTTGGGAGTAATTAACCCAGACATATGGGTAATGACGACTCATAGTGAAAGTCTACACCTCTGCGCAGAGTTTAATAAACTGGTATACTAGTCGTGCTCACGGATACGAGCGGCCTTGGACATTCACAGAATAGATGAACATTTATTGACTTAATATGTGTTTTGCTATTCGTTATTCATATATTACATTGATCATATGTTTATTGTGGATTTAATGCAAAACTTGTCGCTACTCATATGATAAAACTGTGACAACTAAAAGCTATATGCGGTCGAACCGTGTCATGCTTTTGTTGAGCCTCATTATATCCCATGTTATATTTGTTGAGTATGATATGTGCTCACTCTTGCTATCTCCACACACATCAGGATGGACAAATGAAAAGGATTGGCAAGAGGATTATCGTGATGAGTATTAGGCTTGTTGTCAACCAGTCAGCATACCTGTGATCGGAGTCACCACGGGAGAGTTATCTTTTTAATTTTTCTGCTTCATTTGTGTAAAGACTTTGAGTTAATTATCGTGATGTAATAAGCAATGTGATGATACTCTCCTTTAATTTGTCGACTTATGTGTGATTGATCACTGGGCGCATGGTTATGCATTCCATTTTATCCTTAAAAATGGGTGTGACACGCGGCCACTAAAGGACATCCACCAGGACTACTTCTTGTTCCTGTTCATGTGCCACGTGAGCCAAGCAGTACAAACTCCTGCCTTTTCCATATTCTTGAACTCCCTACGGTACACAGAGTTCTTCAACAGCTCCAAGGCTTCGAAGTACATGTCTGAAGGAACTGGCACACCGTCATCTCATAGGATTTGCATTGCTTCATCGACCTCCGCCTACTCACGGGTACGTTCTCGATCGTGAGATGTACTCCTTGTAGCAATGCTTTCTGATAAACGTGCCATGTACGCCCCCATGTTGCAAGACTTCTTCTTCTCTGGTCTGTTAACAACGTAGTCTCTGCTGTCCCTTTTGGAACCGGAGTGATAACTGGACGGTCGGATGTGATCTTACGGCCGCATAACACGAGGAGGCGTTGAGGCACCATTACCACCTATGGACATGAAAGCGTGTTGCGGTTCTGGTCGCCGTAGAGTGCTTCAAGTTCATTCAGGAAACGGGGTGGTTTGCCACGTTCTGCACCAGCCGCACTTGTTTCCTGCAATGAACAGATGCGTAGGTGTGTAAGAAAGATGGCAGTAGGCACTACAAGGGCAAATAGGTGTTAACACATGGCAATAGTTACTTAACTTACCACGCACTCGGTATTGTCGTTGCTATCAGGCTGGGTACCGTCCTTAGTAGCCCAGTAATTAGGATCAGCGGCAATGCCCCCCGTATGTGTGTCCCGACCGAGCTCAGTGGCTGATAACCCGTCCTTCCATTTTTGGTATTGGGATTTCAGAGCACCTAGTTTGTTGTTCACCTGCTTCCGATCATACCGGGAGAAGTACAGGTAAATGTTGTTCCAGCCATTCCTAGTTACATCAAACTGGTTGAAGTTGAACTTTTCCTTCTCTTGAAGGCATATGTCCAGCAAAAGCTTGGTTTCAGTGTCGTGCCAATTTGCGCGTGGGCGTGGCATCTATGGGCACGTTCAATGGCTAATTTCGTTGTGTCTTTGCATAGCAATCAGAGCACACATAGGAAATGATAGCACGACATAACTAAAAAAACAAAATGCTAGAAACTGCATAACAGGAAACTTGCCTTGCTTGTTCGCTTCACGCGTTTGGCACACAAGTTGTACTAAGTAGCTTCCGGTGGTGAGCAGGAAGCTGTTGATGATGGTGCCAATATAGAGAACTATTACAAGCCGGTGATTGAAAGGTCGTTCGAGTGTTCTGGACAGGTACAACAGAAAAAGGGAAGATGTCAGAGCTCAAGATTTCATTATCTACTTTTACTGGGACCATATGGATGTAAGAAACATAGAAACCATGTTTAAATGAAGGAGTATGCACAACAAGGGAGACAAGTCGGTTTATAGAAAAAGAAATCTAACAACATCAATATATATGAAGTACGAGGGCAAGGAATCCTAACCCTAAATAATTGGATCTGCAAGTGTGAAGTAAAAGGGGACGAGAAAGTCGTTTATGTACTGGATCCGGTCATGCAGTTCACGAGCAAGCAGGTAAAGAGGATGCTTTCGGTGGCTACGATGATGGTGACTGTGGGTCAGATGTCGAAACAGGAGGACACGGAACAAGTGGCCACCCGTTGAAGCAACTGTGGCGGCAAGGAGCTCGTTGGAGGGCTGACCTAAAGGTGAAGTAGGAGTGAAGTAACCGTAAACCCTAACCTAAGGGATCTACAAGTACAAATGATAAAGGGAGAGGCAACTAGAGTATGTACCGGAATCCGATTGGAGGAGTTCACTCTGTCGCCAAGAAAGGGGATGGATCTGCTACGAACGACAGCGATAAGGTCGCGGCGGATTTGGTATAGAAAAGGCTGCAACGAAGTCGGTGAGACGCGTCTAGTGGAGGGTGGCTGCCGTCTCTGGCCCGCGGGTTGAGATGGGAGAAGGAAGGAGGGCGGTTGGCGGCGAAGCGGGAGTGGGGGTGGGGGCGAAGCCCGAGCGACAGTGGTGGTGGGAGCACCAGCTGGGAGCGGCCTAACCCGAGGAGCGCGCAAGCAAATGGAAGAGGGAGAGTGAGGAAGGCGCCAGCTGATGCTTGTAAGCTAGCCGAACGGCTAGAGGAGGCCAGCCGAATGGCTCGGTGGAATGGCCCAGCAGCTTCAGCCCAAACCAGCTGAAATGTGATCAGCTGAATGGGCCATTAGTGGTTAAAGGAATGGCTGTAAATTGAAATTTTTTCCTTGGCAGCTACAATAATTTACTTGAGGGTTTGCACCCAAGGAAACCAGCACTTCCTTGGCGGTTTTCAGTTTCACCCAAGGAAATACGAATTACCTTAGTGGTTTGTAACAACACTCAAGAAACACATAGAATTACCTTGGCGGTTCAGACTAGCACTCAAGGAAATATGGATTTTGACTTGGTGGTTTAGGTGAGCACTCAAGAATATGCATTTCCTTAGAGGTTTCGTACGACCCCAAGGTAATGATATATCCTTAGGGGTTCAATTTCGCCCCTCAAGGAAATTGCTAGCCCCAAAGGGTATTTGGTTTTCTGGTAGTGAGCTCATAGGAATACCTATCTTAGCATTTGCTTGGCTATAAGCCAATTATTGTATTTGCTTTTATATGTCAACTTGAGTCCAGCAACGAAAACAAGCTAATATACACAAAATTAGCTATGTAAGTTTTAAAATGGATAATAGACCTATCCATGCTGTCCTTATGAAGCTCGTTGAACTTTTTTTTTTGAAAAAAAAAGTAGAGATGAACTTGGATATACATGAGCGGAAAAATAATCATGTGAGAATGGACGGTCCCAGCAATCATGTCAAGGTGATGTCTCAATCAACCTTTAGCTAATTTCATCTCCGACTAGAAAATGGAGTCAATAATGTTTTCGTGTCGGTTTCCACTTTCGAGGGGCCAGGTCCAAGCCTTTCAACGGCATTTCACTAAATAGAAAGACTTAAAGGGTTAAAGTGAGAATAAGGTATATATGTGTGTGCACAGGAAATTGGCATTTCATCTGTACATTACAAAAAGATATTGTTTTTTTAAAAGCTAAATAAATAAGGGGTGTTTGGTTTGGGGTGTTAAAGTTTAACAAACACTGTAGCACTTTCATCTTATTTGACAAAAAGTTTCTAATTTTGGACTAATTAGGCTTAATAGATTCGTCTCGTAAATTACTCCTAATCTGTAGCGACATGCATGCAATTAGTCTACATTTAGTACTACATGCATTTAAGGGAACATTGATGTGATGGGTGTTAAACTTTAACAAAAGGAAACCAAACAGGGCCTAAAGCTTCCACACATGTTTAACCCATCGATATATGGACCTCTTTTTATTTAAGTATAAAAAAATGCTCTCTTCAAAGGGCATAGCTAGCGCCTAGCGGTCTAGCGCACGGAAGAGCACATAGTAAACCACATCGACACTATTGAAAATTAGCTTCGAATTAAAATTTCGATTTAAACATTGCTGCCTCATGTTTTATATGATCTTCCTAGCGAATGGGAAGGTGAACTTGAGAGCAGGAGAGATTTCGCGGCCCCAAGGAGCTGATGTATAATATCGAATAGAAATAAGAGAAACAAAAATCAGTCCTTATATAACATGGAAAGATGAGACTTAACGTAGATGTGACGTTTCTTCGATTGTTTTCAAGAAATATTTTATCGATCATAGTTGGCTCATGCTCAGATGGCTCAATTTGCATACATGCATTGTTAGATGGATTTGCATACATTGCATATTACAGGTAAAATATACGGTGAAAACCACCTACTAAGTGAAAACATGGAAAGCAATTCAAAAAACATATTTTGGTCGTTCAAAAAAGTTTAAAACTTGGCACATCCATATCTTATATAAATATGTAATTATATATAATAGATGGAATTCAAACTCGCATTGAAAAATTCATATGAAAATGACAAAATTTAGGTTCATATGCACTAATAAAAGACAAAATTCTTGGATTTCGTCTTTAGTGCATATGAACTTCATATTTTCCATTTTTGTATGATTTTTTTAGTTTGAGTTTGTGTCTCAACTTTTTTGTGTGAGTACATATTTGTATGCACTATGAATGTGTCAAGTTTCAAAAAAAAATTGAGCGACCAAAATATGTTTTTTTAATTGGTTTTCATGTTTCCACCGAGTAGGTGATTTCCACCATATAGTTTGCAGGTATTGTTAAATGACTATGAAGTGGTTGGTTTATTTTTATATTTCAATTGAACAAATGGATGATCTGTTAAGAACGTGGTGTAGATCATGTGATATATCAGAGTATTTTACATTGCCCATTTTATCTGCATGTTCAACACGAGTTTACGAGTGGATTATCTCATTGCCTATAGAGATATAGAGATGGTTGTTGTTGAGGTGCGACGTGAATGGAACATTTAGCTTCTGTGTTGGGACTGCAATCCACAACCGTGTGGCGTGGTGCGGTAAGACCAGTCCTCAGTGAGGATTTAATGTTATAGTTTTCAATACACTTATATTTTGGAAACAGTGAAGATGAGTTTTATCCTCATGAAACTCTCTCTACTCCCATAAAACTTTTTAACATCTTTCTCTTCATCAATACAGTGTCACATAAGCGTCTTTAATGCCCATGAAACTCCCATTGAGATTGGCCTAACTGAACCACAGCGGTACAAGAAATCGATGGTGTAGTTCAATCTCACGGTCAAAGTCTCTTATGCAGTTAAGGCCTCGTTTGAATAAAAAAAACTTTTCACCCAAAACTACCAAATCGAATCTTACAGTACATACATGGAGTGTTAAATATAGACGAAATAAAAAAATTAATTGCACAGTTTGCGTGTAAATTGCGAGACGAACTATTGGGGATTCAACTTCGCCACAAAAACACAGCCCCAAACTCTGGAGTAGAAAAGACTATGAAACTTTATAACAATATTTTGTTGCAGAAAATAAGGAAGGCGAAGACATTTTTCACAAGGAAAAATCTAACCTCGCCAAGAAGTAAGAGACAAAAAAGCAAGATTCAAGCGAAGGTGAAGATTTGACTTCGCGGTTATGAAAACTAACTTCGCTGACCGGCGAAGTCAAAAGAAGAGCAGAAATCAGAAGACCAAAATTAGAGCGAAGACAAAGTTTGGCTTCGCTATATAAAAGATCAACTTCGTCGAGCGAAGACGGAAGTTCGACTTCGTCTAAAATTCTAAAGAGTTGAAGAATCAACTAAAGTTTGAATGAAGATCAGGAAAACTAGAGACTGAAAATAGAAGAATGAATGTTTAGAAAGAGGAAATTACCATTTCGTCCTCATAATCAAGAAGGATTGTAAATATTTAGGTTGAGGGCATAATAGTCATTTTATGTAAAATACGAAGACTGGAGCCCTATAAATACCCCCTCTGACATGTACAGTGGAGGGAGAAGAAATGAATACAACTGTGCACGAAATTTTATCTTGAATGAAATTTTTTCTGATGATTGTGTGAATTGAGTCGTCCGACCTGAACTTTTCACCCAACACGAACATTTTGAGCCTAATTAGTCCGTGATTTGACACTAAAGTGCTACAGTAACAAATGTGCTAATGACGAATTAATTAGGCTTAATAAATTTATCTTGTTGTTTCCAGGCAAGCTATTGCCCCGTTTGGCTGTGCTGATAAGCCGGCTAAAAAGCACTGTTACTGATTTGTTGTGAGATAAAACACTGTTCTGACTGAAAAACAAGCTGAAAAAGACGGATTATAAGCCGGATGAATAGGGCCTATGTAATTAGTTTTTTACTAGTATCCGAAAACTCCTTCCAACATCGCACAGAACACCCGATGTGATATTTTCACTAAAAACTTTTCACATCTAAACAAGGCCTAAAAGAATCACGGACACCGAAGACCATTTGGCAGGATTCTCGCGGTTGACGATGGATAATCTAATTTTAGTCGGTTCGAAACAAGGCCCTAGTCAATCACTTTATAAGACCAGTCTCAGTGGATAGTTTTATGGCATTATTTCTAAGACAATGAAACTTGGATGAAACACATATTCTCAATACAAAGTTTCATTCAATAGTTTCATAGGCATTTAATTCTATGACTCATAGTTGGTAATAGTACGAGAGAGTTTTATCTAAATGAAACTCATTTGTTCTCTCTTCTAATTAAACACACTCCCATGTCATCAAAAATAATTATGTGACAACCTATTTAATGCAAATGAAACTTATATAAAACTCGCACTGAAACTGGCCTAACATCGTAAACAATGCAAGGATACACTGTACTTGCATATCTTCTACTTCTAGTACTAGACTTGAGAAGAAGCACAATTCTTTTTGCTTTTGGTTTTTCCTAAACATCTCATGTCATTTTTTAATGCGGGATTAAAAAGGAATAGAAAAACAAACGTAAAACACAACATATCATCTTGAATCCTATGGATTGAGAAAAAATAGAAAATTGTAAGACTGAAAACATTTAGATGGAGGTCCAAAAAACATAGGATTTCAATGATACACATAAAGAAAACTTTTGGTGAGGTTCAACCTCTTGATAAATTTCATCTAAAATTCATATGAAAGAAATCACTCTATAAAAAAATTTATAGGATTTCTAGGCAGTGTTATCCTAAATGCTAAAAGGTAAGCAGTCGGTCATCCTTTGTTTAGCATTTAGGTTATTTAGACGATGCATAAATGAAGTTAATGACCTAAATAGTTTTGTATAGTAACAATAAAAATATACATATTTATGTATGTAAAAGTCCAATATGCTAGAAAATGTACATATTTACATGTGTAATATACACTTAGAAGTCCTTCCTTAACCTTGTCACATATCCTTTGAAAATCGACATGAATTCCATCAATTAGGGGCATGAAACCATAAGTGTCCAATATTAATTATCATTGTGACCTCACTTGAATAATGTCGCTTCAAAACATACGTTAGTCACAATGATTGCGTCATCATTAATGGTCAAAACCAAATTAGTGGTCTAGATGCTTTCAAAGTAGTTCAAATAGTTATATCATTTTGATCTTGAGTATAGGTTTGTGAAAGGTCCTAAATGGCTAGAGGGGGGTGAATAGCCTTTTAAAATTTCTACAAACTTCACTAAACCAAGATGTTAGTAAAACAAATAACGAAGCTTCTCTAGCACTAGCTCAACTACACTATGCAAGCCACCTAAACAATTCTAGTAGATATGAAGGCTATAATCTCTAATCCACATCAACAAGGCTAAGTCACTACTTACTCTACTTCTAGGTGAAAGAGAAACACTACACAAACTAGGAGCTAGAAACCACAAGAGATAACAAGCTAAGCAACTAGCAAAATAGACAAGTAAGTAAAGGAGTGAGCATGTATTATTATACCGACATTGATGAGAAGAGATATGTCCAATGAACCAATCAATCAACGCAATCACAAACATAAGATGAAATCCTCAGCAAAGAGATGACACAAGATTTTTTACCGAGGTTCACTTGCTTCCCGGCAAGCTAGTCCTCGTTGTGACGATACACCCACTTGATGAATCGCGAGCTAATTGACTATCAAGAGTCAAACCCTCAGTGGGTGCCGCACATCCACTCATAAGATGGGGATCCTCCAAGCCACGAGCTCCACTAGAGTAGCCAATTCGTGAACTCCCGCGGGGAAGGCTCAAAAACCTATCACAATCACTTGATGAGGCTCGAAACAATATCTAATCACGAGCTCAATGCCACCGCTGCTCCAAGCCATCTAGGATGTCAGGAAACATTCAAAAGTAACAAGAAATCTGCAGCCAACTCAAAGATCAAGTGCCACTAGATGCAAATCACTAAGCAATGCACTTGAATCTCACTAGAGTATGCAACCAAGTAAGAAGATAAGTAGAGGAAAGTTCTCTAGCTCAAAGTATGTCTTAAGGGTTCAATGAGTCAAGAGAAAGGTCCCAAAGCTGGCCAAACATGTATTTATAGCCATCTCTCAAAAATAGAGCCGTTAGGCTCGAGATGCCGCTCTGGGCGCGCTGACCGAACACGCTGGTCTGATCGACCAGACACGGCGAGCATCTGGTCGCACCAGTATGACTTCGTCGATGCTCGCCACGTGTCCCTTTTTGAATCTCGCTCGTTACATTTCCAACGGTCATGAAACGTTACGCTCTCAGGTAAAGTGTGACCGGACGCGTTCCACGCCACGACTAGACGCGACAGTGCCAGCGTCCGATCGCTGTCTAGAGAGGTTCCAAAGAGCGACTTTGTCGACCGGACGCGTCCGGTCACACGTGACCGGATGCGCCACCACGTCCGATCAGCTCTGAGACTCGCGCTGTTCTCTGGGTGCGTGACCGGACACTCCAGTGTCGCAAGGGACCGGACGCGCCGGTTGCAAACCCTAGCGCCCCGTGCCGCGCACAGCTGCTGCCACTGACCGGACGCGCCGGTCATGCCGAGACCGCGTTCGGTCTAGCGTCCGGTCACACCAGTTACCTCCTTTTGCCTCCGTTTCTTTGCCTCCAGCGCAGTAGAGAATAGGCGTTTCACTTCCACAAAAGCATCGAATCCCGCCTCGCAAGCTCGGCAGGAGGAAGAGAGGAACTCAAACCCCTCTCTACCACTCAAAGTCCACCGCCTTCGTAAAAGTGCTAACACCACCAAGTGTACATCACCATGTGCATGTATGTTATTATTTTCACAATCATTTTTTCAAGGAGTTAGCAACTCACTAGATCCTAAATGCATATGCTCAAGAATATGGACCTAGTAGCACTTGATTCATGAGATGACCGTGATTGCCCCTCTTGATAGTCGACTATCAATCCTAAACCCGGTCAATCACTTCTCTGCTCATCTTTAGACCGGTAAAAGAGAATCATATGATTATACCTTTGTCTTGATCATCTCATTCCTTGTCCATCACCTATGTGCATGGTTACCATCACCTTTATCTCCATGCACTTATGATTTTATGGCCATCACCATCATGCTCCTTGCTCCTTCATCACATGTGTTGCTATGCCTAACTCAATTCACTTGACACAATGGCATTAGCAACTTGGTGTCATTAATTACCAAAACTAAACTTGGGCTTTCAGTTTGTCGTACTATCAAGGGGATGCAAAACGAACACTTACACAAGTCTCAAGTGCTCAAACTAACCGAACCTTAAGTGCTAACATGAAAGAAACACATGACACAACACTTGTACTTGTTGATCTTGGGGCTTATTCTTGGTTGGTTTGAATAGTCCTCTGAACAAATTTTTTCAAAAATTTGTGTGGTGACCTATGCTATTTTTAGGGTTATGGAAGTTCTGCACTCTGCACCGCGGAAGTTCACTCCTAGGTGTGAAGGTTTCGCGCTCTGCGGATCACAACAATTAGTTTTAGAACTCTAGCCGTTAGTTTTTTGGGGGGGTATATACCCATCCCACAAACCTTTGGAGAGACTGATGACTCCCAAGTAATCTTGGAGACATCCCAAGCCTTGTGAGAGCTCTCCCAACCTTTTCTTTGTGAGAATAAGTGTTTAGTGTGAGATAAAGTGTTGGGGGTTAAGAGATTTGAGGTCAAGGAGCAAGCCAAACCTTGGACACTTGTTGGGCTTTGTCAATCTTTCGTGAAATATTTTTTACTTGTGGAGGGAAGCCTTCTAGATGGCTAGGTGTCACCCAACGAGCTACCGAGCTTGTGGTGAGCCGCAGGAAAATTTATGAGGGTCGCGATCTTATCCCCGAAAGGGAAAGATCAACCAGTGGAGATGAGGATAGTGGTCAAGAGGGACCCAACACGAGCACAAGCTTTGTGAGTTGCTCACCGTCACCTCAACGGAGATGTATGGTTGAAGTTGGAACCCCAAGCTCGGTGAAACAAATATCTTGTTATGTTTTATTTTGAATTGCAATATTTTCTTTTCACTTGATCTCCTTGATTATATGTATTTGTGAGTATAGGTACTTCGTGGACTTACTATTGAACATCTCCAACACATCTCTACAAGTTTGGTTTGAGCTTGACTAGGAGTAGTAAACTTCGTGTTATCTTGTCTTGTGTGGAAGTTCCGTGAAATGGTGCAGAAGTTCCGCGGAGCGGAATTTCAGCACTCCGTGAAGTTTTATTGTGTCATTAAATTTTAGAAACTTCTATTCATCTCCCTTTAGGTGACATCAAATAACCATACAAAAAAGTCCTACTAATTAGTATAATATGACTTATAATTGAAGAGTATGCTCCACTTACAACCACATAAAAAAAGAAGTATAATGACTAGTAGTTAAAATCACCTGGTACAGAGAACTCATAAGTTTACTTGGCTTTTGGGTTTACTGGCCTTTTTGTTAAGATTCTAGCATAGCCTTTGTTTATCTTAAAATTGAATTTCAACTTGATGCACGACGTGCATACTCGATTCGGCTACTTCTACAAATATAAGAGCAACTCCAACCAAACTCTTACATGAGACCTCATCCTATTTTGAGAGCTCAAACATAAAAAAAATCCTCTCCAACTAAGCCCTTATTTAGCCCCCGATGGATAATGACCTCTTATTTCTCTCTCCTGAACCCTCAGATGTAGGAGCGCTTCATCCTTCCTAGTGCCTTTGCCAATTATAATGTAAAGTAGAGAAATTTAGGAGGTCAGTTGGAGTGCGCTGAGAAATAGGAGATGAAATATGGAGGATGACCTCTAATTTGAAGGAATTAGCATGTTCGCTTCGCTGAAATTTAGCTTATGCTAATGCTTATGCTTGAGAGGAAAACACTGAAAAGTACTGGGCCCTGTTCGCTTGTCTTATGATCCATACTCAGGGCCGTCTCCAGAAATTTGGGGCTCAAGAGCGACGACAAATTGGGGCCCTAAAGTTTATACAAGTTGTATGGCTAATAAAATCAAATCATAGCTTCAGTGAAATATCTGACTTTAACATGTATTCTAGACATACTTTCACTTAAATTTATAACTTTAATATGTATTCTTTTGTACCATATGTATAAATACAGTAAAAATATTACTAACCTCAAGAATCATATTTTCTATTTCTAGTAGACATGATGTGGATTAAATTAATTTAAATAAATTCATATAGTGTATATATATTAAATCAAGTCCCATGCCTAATTGTCTAATGTCTTCAGTCCGTCACTCTAATCAGAACAAAAGAAAACATAAACAAATCAAATCAGCCGACAACAACATTAGAAAATTATTAAATTAAGAATTTGCTAGCACGCCAGGACTGTATAGGTCTAATTAACTTACCTGTTCTAGCCAGTCCAGGCATAGATTCAGAGTCACAAGCAGAGCAAGATCAAAAGGCACTAGGCAGGAGGACGACACTCGGTAGACAGGGTCGACGCTCAGTTCTTGCGATATTGCGGCAGATGAATCGCCGAGTGTACTACTTCGGCTTGTGGGGCGCGGCGGCAGATGAATCGTTAGGCACTCAGGCACACGGAAGACAGCAACGCGCCGTGAAGCCGCTGACCCTAATTGCGCTGATTGCGACTTAGGGAAAGTAAAAGGCTGCAATTTGGGGTCCATTAAATTTAGGGGCCCTGTTCCGTGGATCACCTCGCACACCCCGTCGACGGCCCTGTCGGTACTTTTTAGCTTTTTTTTTACTAGAACAGTGTTTTTCTCTTATAATAAATCAGTAAACAGTACTTTTAGCCATGACTTTTCAGCGAAGTGAACGAGCTCATCAGTTGCTCTGACCTACTGAACTGAGGTGCGAAGACACTTGCGAAAAAAAAAGTCCGAAGACCGAAGTGGAAAAGGAGCACAGGAATCAGCAAAACAGCGACCGCTATCAGATGCCGTCTGGGATTCAACACCGAAATTCCGTAATCGTCCAGGGCAAACACGCAAAACGTCCTTCTGCCTCTCTGGTTATAATTTCGGGCATTAATTGCGCGTCTCCTCCCCTCCTCTCCTTCCCTCCCGTCCGTGTCGTCGCCTCGCCTATCCGATCTGCCACCTCCTCGCCGTCTCGCACGTTCCTTCCCCAACTCCGCAGCGTAGCCTCTCCGCGCCGCGATCCAGATCCAGGTACTTCTTCTCCCACCCCCGCAATTTCACCTCCGCCCCGGCTCCTCCTGCGGCAATCCATCGCTCGCGTTGTCCCTACTGGGCGGCACGAGGGCGGCCACGGCCACCGCCGAAACACACTCCGACCTGTGCCCAGCCTGCCGCCGCACTTTCTCCATCTTCCGTCCAGCAATAGCGGCTGCGGTTTTACTCTGTCTGTTGCTGATTTATTTGGATTGCTGATCTCTCTACAATTTCCCGTGGATCGGAGAGTCCGAGTGATCTGCGTGGGTTGGGGAGACTCGGATCAGCTCCGCTCCTTTTACTCGGTTCTGATAGCGTGGCTGGCTGTTGCCCTGTGCAGGTTGTTCAGCATGGGTCTGGTGAAGGAAGGCGTCGACATGGAGGAGGGAACCCTGGAGATCGGCATGGGTGAGTCACGAGCGACGAGATCCAAGCTCGCGCGCAGTGTGCCTTAGGCTCTTTAGTATTGTGCTTTCAGCTGTTGATGTGTTGCCTAGTCATACCGACGCATCACTGGTACTAGCATCATAGCGTGGATATGTAGAGATGATTTGCACTCTGAGGAGATAAACAGTTTGCTTATAAATGATCCTAAGCTACGAGGCAATATATTGGGTCATCGGCTAGATTGTAGCTTCGTTGCATTACCAATGCATTGAATTTTATGAACGTGTGGTATTCGTAGATAACACTGTAGATTTTCCTAATAATACATCAACTCACTGTCTCAGGGATTTTGTTGAACCATACTACAATAATGCAACAGGATGCATCTGGTTCATTGTAACAACTAGCTTGTAGCTTTGCTCTTTCAACTATGTAACTACTATTTGTCAGGTCTGGCACACTTGCTAGATCACGCTTTTAGTTTAAAACTAGTTCATCTATTTGCATGTATTTGCTTTTCGGGAATTGTGATTCATGTCACGTCCAATGTGGAACCTTCATGAATTACCAATTATTGAATCTTGGATATATTAGTCTACATGCCTGCATTGACACATGCCACTGCCATTATAAATAGAAGACTTTTTTGTGTTGGGCAACAGAAATTTGCCGATCAAAGTACTGCATATCTTGGGCTCTTTTGTGCAAGATGTATCTCCGTTTAAAATCATGCTTTCTAGGCTACCTTACAAAGGCGACATGTACTAGTTAGTAATTTACTTGTGTACCTGTGCAGAGTACAGGACTGTATCTGGTGTGGCCGGGCCTCTGGTTATCTTGGATAAAGTAAAGGTGTGTACAGTTTTCTCCAATATGATGCTAACTACCCTGCAGATTTTGAACAGCTCAGTCTGCTAGCCTCCTATGCTCATAGTTCCTTTGCTTGCATATCTATCTATAGGGCCCAAAGTACCAAGAAATTGTAAACATCCGACTTGGAGATGGCACCACTCGCCGTGGTCAAGTCCTGGAAGTTGATGGCGAAAAAGCTGTTGTGCAGGTTACTTCTCCATTCTCTTGATTATCTTTTAGTAGTAGTTCCAATTTGATGTTGATTCTGCAGTATGGTCAGGTTAGGTCCATTCCCAGAAAACTTAGTTTGTTAATTAACTGCATTATTCATCAGGTCTTTGAAGGAACTTCTGGAATAGACAACAAATACACAACCGTGCAGTTTACAGGCGAGGTACTTCATCTTGTGACTTTATTTGCTGTTTACTTATTAATAAAGTGTTTAGTAGGCAAAAACACTTTGAACTAGATCATTTCAATTTGGGAATCTAGCTCATAAGGAAAATTTACAAGATCTATGATAAGCACACCTAGTTTCACCATGAAGTTATCTATAGTAGTCATGTTAATTGACAATTGTATAGTGTATACCAATGGAAGAATAAAGTCCACAGATCTTCCAGGCTAAATTTAACAGTGATATTGTGTTGGAATATATGTGTATTAGGCCCATGAGGCTAGGCCCATGAGGCCCATGTATGGTTACCTATATAGCTACCCTTCTAGGGTTAGCCCAAATCAATTAATTATCATTCTCAACATGGTATCAAGCAGGCACCCCGGGCGTGGAACCATCGGTTTGCTGCTTTCCTGCTGACTTTGGGGTTTGTGGAGGCCAAGTCGGATACATCTCTGTTTATCTATCAACATGGAGCTGACACTGCATACTTGCTGCTCTATGTTGATGACATTGTCCTCACAGCCTCCAGTGAGCTCTTTCTCCGCCGGATCATTGCCGCTCTTCAGCAGGAGTTTGCTATGAAGGATCTGGGTGTGCTCCATCATTTCCTCGGGGTCACTGTTGAGCCTCGTCCTGCCGGGTTATTTCTTCACCAGCGGCAGTATACTCGGGATATCCTGGAGCGGGCTGGGATGACTGACTGCAACCCCTGCTCCACTCCGGTTGATACTCAGGGCAAGCTGTCAGAGGCTGAGGGCCCTCAGTGTCTGATCCCACTGCATACAGGAGTCTTGCTGGTGCCCTTCAGTACCTCACCTTCACCCGGCCGGACATCACCTATGCAGTTCAGCAGATCTGTCTTCACATGCATGATCCCCGGGAGCCCCACCTCACGGCACTCAAGCGCCTCCTCCGCTATCTCCGGGGCACGATGGACTACGGCCTCCTACTTCACCGGTCCTCCTCCGCCGACCTTGTCGTCTACACTGATGCTGACTGGGCAGGGTGTCCGGACACTCGGCGCTCCACCTCCGGCTACGCTGTCTTCTTGGGCGGCAACTTGGTGTCCTGGTCGTCTAAGCGTCAGCCTGTGGTCTCCCGGTCCAGTGCCGAGGCGGAGTACCGCGCTGTCGCTTAGACGACCAGGACACTAGGTTGCCGCCCAAGAAGACAGCGTAGCCGGAGGTGGAGCGCCGAGTGTCCGGACACCCTGCCCAGTCAGCGTCAGTGTAGACGACAAGGTCGGCGGAGGAGGACCGCGGTGAAGTAGGAGGCCGTAGTCCATCATGCCCCGGAGATAGCGAAGGAGGCGCTTGAGTGCCGTGAGGTGGGGCTCCCGGGGATCATGCATGTGAAGACAGATCTGCTGAACTGCATAGGTGATGTCCGGCCGGGTGAAGGTGAGGTACTGAAGGGCACCAGCAAGACTCCTGTATGCAGTGGGATCAGACACTGGGGGGCCCTCAGCCTCTGACAGCTTGCAGGAAGAGAGGTCTGAAACAGAAGAGTGCGCACGATGTCGTTAGTGGTGCGAATCATGCGCTCAGCTTTGCCATTCTATGAGGTATATGGGCAAGACATGCGCAACTGAACACCGTGAGAGAGGAAGAAAGCCCGGGAGGTGGAGTTATCAAACTCATGACCATTGTCACACTGGACAGCCTTGATGGTGAGGCCGAACTGTGTGGACACTCAAGAGAAGTGAAGGAGCGTGGAAAACATATCAGACTTCGCACGCAAGGGAAAGGTCCATGAATAATGCGAAAAATCATCGACAACCACAAGATAGTACTTATAGCCAGAAATACTGATAACAGGAGATGTCCATAGGTCGCAATGTATAAGATCAAAAATGCGGGCCGCATGTGAAGAACTATGAAAAGGAAGACGAACATGTCGGCCCAATTGGCACGCATGACACAAATGTTTAGTATTAGCCCGAATACACGGAATGTCAGAGCTACGACTGAGCTGCATCAGGGCATCACGTCCAGGATGGCCGAGGCGCCGGTGCCAAGTAGTAGAGGAGGTAAAGGCGGCGAAGGCAGCTGACAAAACGGACGGCGAAGAAGAAGAAGTAGCCGCCGGGAAGCGAAGAGTGTAAAGGGGCCCGGTGCTGTCACATCGGAGCAGAGGACGCCGGGAAGCCAAATCCTTTACAGTAAGACCAGAAGAGTCAAATTCCACAGAACAAGAATTGTCAGCTGTAAAACGACGAATAGAAAGAAGGTTATGAACCATAGAAGGAGCAACAAGAACGTCAGGAAGACGAATGGGAGCCATGAGCACCGGCGGTACCCACAGACGTAACAGGAAGACACGAACCATTTGCGACCATAATGGACGAAGGGAGAGAAGAAGAGGGAGAGTGGACAGACGAAAGTATACCAGGGTCAGGGGTGGTGTGGTAGGTGGCACCTGAGTCGGCGATCCACTCCGGTCCAACAGGAGGTGTCAGACCCATGGTGCTGAACGAGCGAGCCAAGGCCGCCTGGTCCCAACCGGCAACCCCAGGTGGGGTGCCGGTAGGTGTAGCCCACGGAGGAGGTGGAGCGCAAGTGAACATGGCCTGCGGCGGGCGAGGCTCACCACCGGGAGCGTGGTAGGGCCACATGGAGATGCGCCCTGACCACGGGTTGTGGAAAGAAGGCCATGGTGCCCCCCCTGTGGCCGACCACCAGCCGAGTGCCGAGGCGGAGTACTGCGCTGTCGCTAACGGCGTGGCGGAGGCCTCCTGGCTCCGGCAGCTTCTGGCTGAGCTGCACACTCCGCCTTCCCGGAGCTCACTGATCTACTGCGACAATGTCAGTGCGGTCTACCTATCCACCAATCCCATCCAGCACCAGCGGACGAAGCACGTGGAGATCGACCTACACTTTGTCCGTGATCGTGTGGCAATGGGCGAGGTGCGGGTCATTCATGTTCCGACCACCTCTCAGTTCGCGGACATCTTCACCAAAGGCCTCCCGTCCTCGACCTTCACCGAGTTCCGCTCCAGCCTCAACATCACCAGTGGCTAGTTGCGTCTGTGGGGGGAGATATGTGTGTGTTCTTTCTTCTTCTTCTTTCTGGAACTCCGCTGCGCCGGTAGTTCAGACTGCGGGGGGTGTTGGAATATATGTGTATTAGGCCCATGAGGCTAGGCCCATGAGGCCCATGTATGGTTACCTATATAGCTACCCTTCTATGGTTAGCCCAAATCAATCAATTATCATTCTCAACATATCGTTTTCTTTATTACCCTGTTTATTGAGAAATTCCTGTCTTGTTTGATTATACAGTACATTGTGTTTCTTTTACAGGTTTTGAAAACTCCTGTCTCACTTGATATGCTTGGGCGCATTTTTAATGGTTCTGGAAAACCTATTGACAATGGGCCCCCGATATTGCCCGAAGCCTACTTGGATATCTCTGGTAAGTAATTTTTGGTTCTAGCATGCTGCTCTACAATGCTCATGGTTAAATGCATGTTCGTCGTGGAGAGTAGTAGGTTTTAGAAGTATTGATTGATTAACGGCGTTAAATCAATGAGTCCATCTTTAACTTTTGTAATTATGTGCTCTGATTTTGTCGCAGGAAGTTCTATTAACCCCAGTGAGAGAACCTATCCAGAGGAGATGATCCAAACTGGAATATCCACCATTGATGTCATGAACTCCATTGCTCGTGGGCAAAAGATTCCCCTATTTTCTGCTGCTGGGCTCCCTCACAATGAAATTGCTGCTCAGATTTGTCGTCAGGCTGGCCTTGTGAAGACATTGGAGAAAGGAAAGCATGCAGAGGTAGCTAATGTGTCCTAAATGCAACCCTACCCCCTCCCCTACCCAAAAAACATATTTTTCAGATTACAAACAGTTGAACACACATCTGAGCTCTTAAAAAATCAGAGATATCTCTTACATAAAGGTGACTAGGCTTAACATTTCATGACAACTGAACTTCTGTGCGCACATTGTCTTATGTTGGATATGTTGTGCCTGATAGTTTACATATGTTTCAATATCCTGTTCTTTCAAGTAAGCCACAGTTTTCTTTTGGTACACATGTACATGTACTTATTATTTTCTATTTCCTGTGAGGTCAACATTTATATGGAGCATTATGTATAAATGTATGCATGTCTTATATGGCTTAATCACTGGTTCTTATTTTTATAACCTGCAGGGTGGTGAAGATGACAACTTTGCTATTGTGTTTGCTGCTATGGGAGTGAACATGGAAACAGCTCAATTCTTCAAACGTGATTTTGAAGAGAACGGTTCCATGGAACGCGTCACCCTTTTTCTGAATCTGGTACCTACAAGGACTTGTGAATTTGTGATCAACATTCATTTATCATTCTTTTTCTCCCAAGGGCTCCATAATCAATTCTGCAATGTTTTAGATGCATTTTGGCAAAAAAAACCCCCCACATAATCAGTGGCAGAGCTTGAACAATACCTTAAGGGGAGCTATCAATGAATTAGGGGGGCCACTAATGATGCATGAATCAAATTAGCCATGGATATGTTTATTGAGAAAAATTAAGATCCTAGGGGTGGCCATGGCCCATGTTGGCCTGAACTATCCTCCGCCCCAGCACATAATGATGAGCCAAACATATTCTACATCTGACATAATTAGTGTATAACACAACATATTTTTAACACCTCGATACTCTGTTTTACAGGCTAATGATCCCACCATTGAACGTATTATCACCCCTCGGATTGCTCTAACAACAGCGGAATATTTGGCGTATGAATGTGGGAAGCATGTACTTGTCATCTTGACAGATATGAGCTCTTATGCAGATGCACTTCGTGAGGTATTGAGTTTTGATATTTTGTGTCATATCTTGTAGTTTGAGTCCATATTTGTTTTAGTACCATTGTTAATATATTTGCCCGTTATGAGATCTTTAGGGCCTGTTTGGTTGCTTGCCTAGGCAAGGTTCCCTTGCCTGGCCAGGCAGCAATCCAGGCCATCGATTTCGAGTGCCTGGGAGCTAGGATTGCTGCCTGGCTGACAGGTTGCTTGCCCAGGCAAGGTTGGCAATGCTTTGTGCTGCGATCCTGTTGACCCGATTCAACCATTTTTAAATTCATTAATTCATGAGTTATCTAGTGTTGGGCATTTATTATCCATGTAATTGTTAGTTCCCTGTTGGAAGAAACTATAAATAAACATGTTCTATTGGTGCCACAATGCTTGTACACATGAATTTGTAATGTAGAATTACAATTTTTATTTTGTCTTGATATCTTGTTAACACTACCCTGAATGGCTGAATGGATGCTGGAAATATGTGTTGATATTTCTATTAATTCTGGTGCTATTTTGTAGTTCTTCATTAAAAAACAACTCAGAAATGTTTTATTATGTAGTATTCCATTCCATGTCCCATTTTATATATTTAAGATTAACCTTTGTATTTAGCTAATTAAATGGCAAATTGATGCCATGTTTCTAATAATGCTACATGGGCATTGTGCTTTTTTGTAGGTTTCTGCAGCCCGAGAAGAGGTGCCGGGTAGGCGTGGTTATCCTGGATATATGTATACTGATTTGGCAACAATATATGAGCGTGCTGGGCGTATTGAAGGAAGAACGGGATCCATTACCCAAATTCCTATTCTTACAATGCCTAATGATGGCAAGTAACCATGGCTTTTTAATCTTTATTATTATAATTATAATTATAATTATAATTATAATTATACTATGTGCCGTGTTGTTATTGGTTTTGTACACTATCTTCTGAACATTCTGGAGACATTATTTGTAAAACTATTTCCTGATGATGCTAATACTCCCTCCAGTCACCAAAAACATAGTTATTAGGACCAGACTGGTTGTTGAACCAGCAAGGGCGTGGTTCACTGTTTCACTGGCTCAACTGTCCTTTAAAAAAAAGAACTGTCAAGAACCATATTGAACTGCCAGTTCAAGTTTTGGATTGAATTGAACTGGCCACAAATACATAGAACCGATGCGGTATATAGTTGATCTTAAATAAAAACAAGCTTATAAATAACATAACTTTATATAACCAGTTAACCATACAACCAGACAGCTACATTGATACATCCCAGAATTCAACTTGTGAATCACAGTTTACACTTCATAACATGGAGCCACAAGTGCTAAGTTGTGGAGCCACAAGTGCCAAGTTAATTTTTTCCCTCCCAACTGCTGCTGTATAACCCTAATGAGATAAAAACTAGACTTTCCAGTTGTACCCCTAGATGGATTGTGTTATACTGAATAGCTAAGGGGTACCTGCGACAAAATATTGAAAACAGTCCAGTTCATATGGAACTGGCCAGTTTACCACTTTTCATTAAAAGCAGTCTGGGCTGCTCGATTGCACAGACGATCTTTAGTACATCTAACCAGTGTAGTATCTTGTTGTTTTAAATCCTGATAACTATGCAAATAAGTAACATTTAGAGGTCTGAAGTTAACAATTTGAAACTTTGGTTACAAAGTACATTTAGTTGTTTCGATGTTTGGAAGTGGTAGAGTAGAATTTTCTCAAATTGTATAGTTTCATTAAGTATGCTTTTACTATGTTCTATAAATATTTTAACAAAAAGTACTAGTTGAACTTGTGTTTTTGAGACCATGTCAATGTTCAAGGCGCCAGGCAGTAATAGTCAGGTGGTAGATGAATCGTGTTACAAATCAAGTATGTGCAGTTGTCCTTGTCCAGCATGAATCACTGCTGCTTATTTTGGTCTGAGTGCACAATCTACTGAAGTATGGTCTTGTCATTATCATTTTTTTTGTCCCAGTAGACAATTTTAGCATGTTGGTCTTATGATTTATTTACCATCTATTTCATTTTGTTGGCCATTTAACGCAAGTATGCCATGTCTAATATTGTAATCTACTCCTAAAACAGATATCACACACCCAACTCCTGACCTTACTGGATACATTACTGAGGGACAGATATACATTGATAGGCAGCTCCATAACAGACAGGTGCTTTTCTATGTCTTTTATTCTTGAGTTATCAAATGTTACACCTTCACATGGGGCAGCTTTGGAATTATTTATAACTAATTTTGCATTTTTATTTTTTTTTCTCATATTGATATAGAATGTTAAGTATTTGTTTATTTTTTACTACCTTGATAGCTTATCTGTGTTGATGTGATGACATTATATTCCTTTCAGATTTATCCACCCATTAATGTCCTGCCATCTCTCTCTCGATTGATGAAGGTAAGATAAGTTTTCTGTATGTTTTCAGCATTTATGTTGAAGGTTAGTTCTAAGAACCACTTAATAACTCCTGCAGAGTGCTATTGGTGAGGGCATGACACGTCGAGACCATTCGGATGTGTCTAATCAGGTACCTATTATCAGTCCATAGGCTTTTTTTTTTACCAAGGGAGTCCATAGGCTTTGTTTTCCTTCAGCCATGATGTGTAGGATGAACTGACATCTACTGTTTTCTGTTTAGCTTTATGCCAACTATGCAATTGGAAAGGATGTTCAGGCCATGAAGGCAGTTGTTGGAGAGGAGGCACTCTCGTCTGAGGATCTGGTCTGTTGCGAGTAAATTAAATTCGTAAGTTAGTGCTTTTTCAGATGTCCAAAACCTAATGTTCTGTTCCTTCTTGCACAGCTTTACTTAGAGTTCCTTGACAAGTTTGAGAGGAAGTTTGTGACACAAGGAGCATACGACACACGGAACATCTTCCAGTCACTCGATCTCGCATGGACATTGCTTCGTATCTTCCCTCGCGAACTTCTCCACCGTATCCCGGCAAAGACCTTGGACCAGTACTATAGCAGAGATGCCTCCCACTGAATCACTGATTGTTGATCAGTGTTCCAATATTTTGGCAAGTGCAGCTTTGAATAATTGAACAGATTGGCCATATGGTCTTTTTCCCTGTATTTATCTGTAGTCAGGTCCAATTCTTTTCTGTTGGTGAGCGCAAGTTATTTGTAGATGACTCTCGGTCAAGGCAATATCTGTAATATTATATTATGTCATGTATCGTTAAATTTCAGTTATTTTGGTTTGTTTCACCTGCCAGAACTGTTAGCAAGAGCATTCTGGACCAGGATGCTCGAACACAACTGGTTGTATCTACATTTGTGAATGGTGAATAAAGGAGGGGCAATAAACTGCAGCGAAATATGTGCTGCCTGACGTTGAAAAATTTCTCTGTTTTGCTGTTTTGACCAGAAGTTATGCGGATTTCATGTGTAGTGTGTACGAAGATATCTGTAATATTATATTATGTCATGTATCATTAAATTTCAGTTATTTTGGTTTGTTTCACCTGCCAGAACTGTTAGCATGAGCATTCTGGACAAGGATGCTCAAACACAACTGATTGTATCTAACATTTGTGAATGGTGAATAAAGGAGGGCCAATAAACTGCAGCGAAATATGTGCTGCATGACGCCGTTAAAAATTTCTCTATTTCACTGTTTTGACCAGAAGTTATGCGGATTTCATGTGTACTAGTGTGTACGAAGTTGTTATCTGAGGGCTCAAGTTTCAAATCGTCCCTTACAAGTATTCGAGGAAGAGCCATACGGTGACTTCTTTGACGTGAAGAGAAGAGAATGCTTTGTCTTGGGTTTGCAAACAGACGTAGGCCCTGTTCGTTTGACTTATCAGCCGTCCTTTTTCAGCGAAGGAATAGTGTTTTTCTCTCAAAACAAATCCGCGAAGCGAACAGGGTGGTAATCTGATAGAGGACGTCGGGTCCGTGGTTGCTGTCATTTTGATTTTTGGCTGTGCTCCCATTCTAGTTTGCCTGTATGCCTTCTTGGTCCATTTACCTAAATGTCTTTGGAACTTATTTCTGTAGCATTACGTTTTTAGGAAGGACTAGCATCCGGACGCAGCTTGAGTGCCTGCGCCCGCTTCTCCGTCCAGACACAGCCCACACCTGCATCCTGTTCCACGCCCCGCGTTCGCATCCGTCCTAGCCCTAGCGCCTGTCCGGACGCAGGACCCATGCCCTTGTGCTCGCACGGGAAACCTGCATGGGTCCTAGTCACCTACCCCGCCACGTCGTGGAGGCGTCTGCCTGCCTCAGATGCCCGCATGGTGACCCACGACGGCGCCCTAGCAGTAGCAACAGGCGGCTACAGCAGGCCGTTGTTCGCTAGCCATCGGTGCCGTGCAACACCAGATCTAATTTTGATACATCCAGATAAAAATATTTGCAACATATGTCTAGAACAGATAAAACACTTTAAAACATGCATGTATAGGCATTGCAACATCCAGATTGATCTACTTTAGCAACATCGAGATGAAACACTTGCAACGTAAGTCCGAAACATCTTAAACACTTAAAACATACGCTTAAAACATGCGGGTAGAGCCATAGCAACATATGCAACATATAGATGAAACACTTGAAACATACGTTTGAAACATCTGAAACATCTAGATGAAACACTTGAAACATAGAGAGCCATAGCAACATATGCAACATACAGATGAAACACTTGAAACATACGTTTGAAACATCCAGATAAAACACTTGAAACACAGAGAGCCATACCAACATATGCAACATACAGATGAAACACTTGAAACATCTGAAACATCCAGATGAAACACTTGAAACACATTGTCTGAAATGCCTGAAACACTTGAAAGACAACATCACTGGTGGGCACGGCCTACCTGGTGGGGAACTGCGGTAGCCAGCAAGCTCAGGTCAGGGGAGACGTCGAGAGCAACGGTCTAGCGTAACCGAGGTGCAGGCGCATGCCTTCCATTCTTGCCATGGTGTCTTCGGCCGGCGCGCGGTGCACGCCGTGGCCGCGATAGGCAAAGTGGATGGGGCGCAGCGTGGGATGGGGCTAGGTACGGCATCGTTGTGCTGAAGAAAGCCGCGGCAAGCGGATCCCGTGATGGAGACGCCCGCGACGGTTGCATGCTTGCGGCACAATGGAGGCACCCTGCGGTGGTCGCATGCGTGTTGCGGTGAGGAAAGGAAATGTCGTTGGCTTTTTCTTTTTGGAGAAAACGTGCTTAAGGTGGAGTGGAGCAGGCCTGTTAGGCTCGATTGCTGCATAGGCCAGGGATGGGGTGTCCGGACGGATGCGCATGGATGGACGTCCTCTCCATTATCGTTTTTATTAAGGATTGCTTCTGCTTTTCTTGGTTATACAATTTTGTTATATGCATTTTTTTAGTATTACCTTCATCCTAGTAAATGATATAATTCTAGATTTGATATGAGTCAAACTAATTGAAGTTTAATTAAGTCTATAAAAGTAGTATCAATATTTATGACTCTAAATATATTTATAATGAAAATACAATGAATCTAATCATACTTATTCATTACGACTCTCTCCATTCTAAATTATAAGATATTTTGGCTTTTATATATTTCTAGCTTTTGTCACACATTTAGATATATGCATAGTAAAATAACTTATCTAGAAAACCCAGACATCTTATAATTTGGAATGGAGAGAGTAAAATCTTTTTTTATAAATTTAGATGACTTAACATGGTTTGACTTAACCATATGTTATTAGAATTGTATCCTTCATGGTATACATTATGGGTTCTTTTTCAAGATCAACCTAATACTAATTGCATCAATTGAAGCCCTTTTTGGTAGGGCTTTTAGAGGACTATTTTGGCTTTCGTGAGTGAAGCCTTATCAGACACTAACTTATAAAATAGCTTTGTGAGAGAAGTTACAGAAGGAAGAAGTCATTTTTTACTGAAAGGGCAAAGCCACCTAAATGTGGCTTCTCTGATTTCTCCACCTTCTTCTGTAAAGCCGTTCGCTAAGGTCTACCAAACAAGGCCTCAATGTTAACTACTTTATGACCTTTTATATATTATAAGTACAACATATTTATAAACTAGAAAATTTCAAGATGATGTCACGATGAACACGTTCTTAAATGAAAATCCAGAAAGATTTAGTAATCAGCAACAGACTATTGCTGGCTTGTCAATTCAACAAACTCTATATTTTCTAAGATAAGCTCGAAAGTTCATATTCTTGTGACGGTTAGGAATATTAGATATTTTTTGAAAGATACTTAATTTTCATTCAATAAGGTATCGTTTGACAGTGCTTCTCTTTTCAAAACGGTTTTGATTTCTTGTAGGTTTTTTTAGGGATCTTATATTATAGTGTAGCAAGAAGTTATTTCTCTCTCTTTTTTAATAAAGTGAAGACAGATGAAGATGAAAACTGGCTTTGGCTCTTTTCCTCCGGTGAGTGCAACCTAACAATCGGTTGTTTTTATCGGGCCGTGCAACTGTCCAATAAAAACCGGTAGCTTCAGGCTAGAGCTCCCGAAGCTCCTTTGAAATTTTTTACAGCGTGTTCTCAATTCTTTTACCAGGGCCTTGTTTAGATGCCATCCAAATTCTAAGTTTTTTCACTCTCTCTCCATCACATCAATTTTTTAGCCGTCTGCATGGAGTATTAAATGTAGGTAAAAAAATAACTAATTATATAGTTTAGTTGGAAATCACGAGATGAATCTTTTGAGCCTAGTTGGTCCACGATTGGATAATATTTATCAAATAAGACGAAAGTAATACTATTCCTCGAGTTCACTTTTTTTCAATCTAAACGAGGCAGAATGGAATAATCACAGCTCCCTCGGCCCGCGTGTCCCGTCTCCGTCTTAACTACTCGGCACTTCCTCACCGGCCACCGCCTCCCTCGCCCCATCCCACTCCTTTCTCCGCCCGCACGCCTCGGGGATCCCCCAACCATGGTGACCCACGGCGGCGGCCCGCGCCCCAGCCACCCTCCTCATCCTCCTCGCGGGCCGCCGCGCTCTATTCCGCGTCCTCCCCCGCCGGTGCCTTCTACCTCCCCGGCGTCGCCCCCCGCGACTTCCAGAAGGTGATCAATCGACCTCATTCCCCGGTTTCTCGCCGCATGTTTCTCCGCTTGCACTCCGGTCGGATCCAGCGCTAGGTGTTCCCTCGCGGCTGTCGGTGCCCGCGGATCTGGCAGTGCTTGGAGGAGCGGCCTCAGATCTGGCTTCCGGGACCCACGGGGGAGCAGTGGGTAAGGCGCGTGGTTTAGGGTTTAGGGATACGAAGTGTCTGGAAGGATGGACAACAGCATTGGTGCGTCTGCCTGTTTTCGGCGTGTGGAACAAGTGATGCGGGCGCGCCATGGCCACCATTCTATCTTTGATCGCCCGCCTTTTCGTTTGGCAGTACGGGTAACATGTGTTTTAAGTCATGCAGTGAGGACACTAGTGTAGGTTTCGCATTTTAGATACCTAGCTGTAGTGGTCACGGTAATTGCACATTTTTTTTTGGTGGCAAATATGGAGTTTCTGGTATTTTCTTGATGTAACTTGCAAGTATTTAGCTCAATCTGTATGATTATAGTTAACTAGCAAAGAGGGTTATCTCTAGCAAACAAGTAGATGTGTTGCTAGCTAAGATATGAAGGATTGGGATATACACAAATCCTATAGAATTATGATACACATTGGCCATGTTCCACAATTCCATCACTAGTAGATGTGTTGTGTCTGTTTATTAATCACGTTTGGATCTCTTGGTTCAATACCTAAATGCTATTCATTTGAGTTTCAAATGCATATCCCATCATGGCAACAGTTATATGCTGAAAATGCTGCATTTTTGTTGGTTGTTGTTGATTCCTCAAGTAGTCAAGTGTAATAACTATGATATGAGGCAAGGGGGACAACTAATACACTGTTGTATAACTCAATCAACACTTGTTATTGTCCCGTATGTTTTTAAACTGGGTATTTGTTTGATTCATTACATGGTGGTTGATTCCTGATATCCATTGATTATGCTACCGTGATGTTTGTCATTTCATTGCAGAAGTGGAGACCACATGTCGGCTAGATTATAAACAGAATATCAGATGTTAGTATTATAGTATTAATTTTTATGGCCTACCACTTTGCAGGATGATGAACTTCAAGTGAAAGTCAATAAATTGTCATCTATAAAAACACAGCTTCCATATGACTACTATTTCCTGGATTACTGCAAACCTGAGGCGATTAAGAACAGTGCTGAGAACTTAGGTGAAGTCCTTCGTGGGGACCGCATCGAAAATTCTGTCTACAATGTAAGGACATGAAACCCTTTGATTTATACTAGTGCAGCAAAAACAAGTGGGATTACTTGAAAAGACAAAAAAAGTACTATGAGAAGCTGTGTTAACTGCCATTTTGTTTTTCGATTCATGCAGTTCAAGATGAGGAGGGATGAGAGTTGCAAGGTTGTTTGTCGAAGGCACCTTTCTCAAGAAGCTGCGAAAAATTTCAAAGAAAAGATCGATGATGAATACCGAGTAAACATGTATGGTTTTAGTTTGCAGCTCATACCTTATTTCTTTTCTATGTCAGTATAACAATGTGACGATCAAATCACGGGAAGATTGAGGATTTGCGCCTCCAATTATGTACAGATGATATATATTGCTCCATTGTCACTGTCATTTACTTGTTTGACTGCCATGCCCATGAGACATTGAATTTAAATTTCAAAAGTGCCCATGAGCTATGTCGCTATGTGTTTGTTATGTTCAGTGCTGTGCCTAACTAAATTTAATTTGTTTCAAAAAAATTTGGGCATGTAGGATCCTAGATAATCTCCCAGTTGTGGTACCTAGGCAGACACGGGAAGGAAGCCAAACACCAAGCTTTGAGCATGGTTACCGAGTTGGTTACAAGGTGAGCATAACAAATTCCTATCTCATAAATGAAACATGAATTGGTTAATACTGGTTACCTTATTTGATTCGAATGAAATATTGCCAGCTCAAAGATGACAAGTATTATATGAACAATCACTTGAGTTTTAAAGTGTTGTACCATGAAGACCAAACTTCTGATGCTCGCATTGTTGGCTTCCATGTGATTCCTAGCAGGTATGCCATATTTCATGATCTACAACTTCTCCTTTCATCTGTTTCCAATATTTTGTTCTCTTACTGCTTACATTTGATTTCCCACTTCCGTCGGCATATGAACTATGGAGTCATCTATATCTGTAACTCCTTTCTGCTGATTTGTTACAGCATCAAGCATGAATATGGTGCCTGGGATGACAATAATCCCACAGCGCAAACTTGCAATGCTAACATTAAGATTACACCTGGTAGTCACACTCCTCAAGAGGTGGCTCCTGATGCATATGTTGTATTCTCTTATGACGTTACTTTTGAGGTATAGTTCATTTCATAAGATTCTCTCACTAAGATTCTTGTTCTCCCAATTTTGATTAATCTTGAATTGACCTGTTTCAGTCCAGTGATATCATATGGGCATCTCGATGGGATGTATACCTTCTTTCCAGTGATAGCCAAATACACTGGTTCTCAATTGTTAACTCATTGATGATCGTCCTATTCCTTTCTGGTATGGTGGCCATGATCATGATGAGAACCCTTTACAAGGACATAGCAAACTATAATCAGCTTGACAACCAGGATGAGGCTCAGGAAGAAACTGGATGGAAGTTAGTGCATGGTGATGTATTCCGGCCTCCTGTTCACTCAGGCCTCCTTTGTGTTTATGTTGGCACTGGTGTTCAGTTCTTTGGGATGACACTTGTAACCATGATGTTTGCTCTTCTTGGATTCTTGTCGCCTGCAAACCGTGGAGGACTCATGACTGCTATGGTCCTTTTGTGGGTGTTCATGGGTGTATTGGCAGGATACACCTCATCTCGCCTGTACAAGATGTTCAAAGGCACTGAATGGAAGAAGATCACCCTCAAAACTGCCTTCATGTTTCCTGGTATTATCTTTTCGGTCTTCTTCTTCCTGAATGCACTGATCTGGGGTGAGAAATCATCTGGTGCAGTTCCTTTTGGAACAATGTTTGCATTGTTCCTCCTCTGGTTTGGCATCTCTGTGCCGCTGGTCTTTGTTGGAAGTTTCTTGGGATTCAAGCAGCCAGCCATTGAGGACCCAGTGAAGACAAACAAGATTCCCAGGCAAATTCCTGAGCAAGCATGGTACCTGCAGCCAGCCTTTGCAATACTAGCTGGTGGCATATTGCCATTTGGGGCTGTCTTTATTGAGCTCTTCTTCATCCTGACATCAATCTGGCTGAACCAGTTCTACTACATCTTTGGCTTCCTCTTCATAGTCTTTGTCATCCTCATTGTGACATGTGCTGAGATCACAATTGTGCTATGCTACTTCCAGCTGTGCAGTGAGGATTACCACTGGTGG
This sequence comes from Saccharum hybrid cultivar R570, assembly GCA_038087645.1. Classification (NCBI taxonomy): domain Eukaryota; kingdom Viridiplantae; phylum Streptophyta; class Magnoliopsida; order Poales; family Poaceae; genus Saccharum; species Saccharum hybrid cultivar. The sequence continues at coordinate 3,426,563 of JAQSUU010000810.1, forward strand.
TGGAGGGCATACCTGACTGCAGGCTCGTCAGCACTCTATTTGTTTGCTTATGCTATCTTCTACTTCTTCAATAAGTTGGAGATCACAAAGCTTGTCTCAGGCATCCTGTACTTTGGTTACATGCTGATCATCTCTTATGCCTTCTTTGTGCTGACTGGTACCATTGGCTTCTATGCCTGCTTCTGGTTCGTGAGGAAGATATATGCTTCTGTGAAGATCGACTGATTAAACAACCACTGTCTAGAGATACTTATTTTATGCTCATAGAGTACCTCCTGCCAAGGTTTTGCTGCAATGTCGTGCATGGTGCTGCTTGATTGATATATGAAAGGAAACTAGGATTTGGGATGGAATTCCGTGGTTTTGGTAGGAATATGTGTAGCCTGTTAGGAGCAAGAACTGCTGGAAGTTGAAGTGAGATCTTGATACGCGATGTTGTAGTGCAACATGGATTTTGTACGCCTAAAGATATTTAGTGCTGCACTGTAATATGCCTTGATTTACCCTGCTTGTTCCACATCATGCCCTGTGCGCTTGATGTGCTTCGGTTTTCCATTTAACAACAGGTGGCAATGCTTACTCATTGTCGTGTCTGGGTTTGATATGATGTTATTAGAATGTTTGTTTTGGTTATGCGACCATGGGAAACTAATGGTGGTTTTTGGTCGTTGCCTGTAATGTGGGAAGCATATTCATGTAGCCTTGTTTGATGGGCGGTGTCACCACAACACTTCCGATCATATACAACATTATCGGAGTTATGGTCATATAATGGCTCATACCGCTTCTCTCTGAGAAGCTGCACGCCTGCACAAACGTAAGAAAAGCACGATCAAGTTGGTTTGATCTACGTTTTATTATAAATGGGAGCTGTAGGGAGAAATGTGGCAAAAGAAGCTGCAAAAAGAAAAACTTACTTCATCTTATTTTGACTATAAGCAACTTATAAACTGCCTCAAACAAATTATGTCAGATAATATACAACCTTCATCCAAATACAATTCTAGATTTAGATTAGATTCAGCCAATCTAACTTACGGAGTAAATTTTAGAAAATATTAATACATTTATGATTCTAAATAGGTATTTTATAAACATATATTTCATGACTACTCTAGTCATAGTTATTTGGTATTATTAATATTTAGATTTGGTCAAATTTGAAACTGTGTGATTACTCAAAAATGAGATTTGTATAATCTATAATCTGCTATCTGCTATCTACTAGATACAAGATTTCTACTAACAGATTTCTCTGCGATTTCGTATCTGTTTCTAATATGTATACTAAATGGATGTATCCGAATTCGATTTCCATTGTTTTTCTCTATTCGATTCCAGATCCGTATTCGACAATATCCGACAGTATTCGTATCCACAAAAAACCAAGGTATCATGAACCTATTTAAAAGTTTTCTCTCCACAATGGGTGACCAATTATTTAATTTTATTATTAGTCATGCTTCATTGAAACCATTTAATAGTATATCACTATATCTAAATAAATTTTAGTATTAATTTAAAATTACTAATGGTACATAAATATTAAACTAATTTTATTATTTTTCTAATATAGTTTAAACATAATATATTTGTTGTCGTAAAATATTTCAATACTTTAGTTTATGTATTTATTGGTGTAAATTATTTTATACAGTTTGATAAATATTTATACTGATATAATATTGTTTGATTAGTTGATATATTTAACTATTAAATATTTATTGATAACTATATTATTTTATGAGCCATCATTGTCTATGTTATATACACAACTACTTGTGTAATAATTTTGTATTTCCAAAAAATATTGATAAAGCAAATTGGCTATTTGTTTTCTACCACTTTTATTTGAATTTCTTCACTTCACTTATTATTTTATTAAATATTATCCATTATAATTTAGTTTACTTCGATATTGGAGATTATTAGAAGTGCACTTTTATTTAGTTCACTTTGGTTAACGATGAACTTAGTAGAAAAAAATTATTCATGTCTGTTGAATTCAACAATATACACTTTGAGTTGAATTGAGTAAATATCTGAATAGAAATCTGAATCCGAGACGTCCGTTTTATATTCGTATTCAAAAATGTCCGTATCAATTTCTGTATTTGAATTCAAATGTGATAAAAGGTGATATCCAGATTCCATCACTGCGAGGCAGCCTAGACGCTGCACATACTGAGAAGCTCGAGGCTGAACAGAGCTTGCGCATCTGACGAACATGTTCCTACAGGGAGAGCAAGGCCACGTCCTTATACTCACGTCAGTCGGCGCCGCCCTGACATGGCTGGCCTTCTTGATTATTTTCCAGCATTTAAAACACGGGGGTTGAAGGATTTTGATTTGAAAACAACGAATGGCTTTCATGGAATAGTACCACCAAGTTGAAACAAACCAATGCAAACAAGCAAAGCACACCTCACATATATTTATGTTTGTTTCGGTTTGTAAACTATTTTTAAAACTTGTGTGGATCCTATTCGTTGAAAACAAAATCCTAACTAGTGTCAAGTTTAACTTATTTGTCGTAAACTAGAAGAAAAGTTTGGTTCTGTTAGAGTACTAGAAAACTAGGTTACAACGTCTACCATGTGTAGAGATGCATACGAACCGTAAGGCAGATGCACCGTCTATGGTCAGATATGACGTGGAGGATCCGCAGTCCGCACATAAACTTTACTTGGGGTTTGGATCTGCTATATGCACATAGATAAGCACGACAATTTACTATAGGACCCTCGTTTTGTCACGATACGAGACATGACATACTCGTTCAACTTGAATTTACAAGCCTTCTAATTTTATTTAATTAATTAGGACAAACCTTTGACCACGGATTACTCTATAATAATATATAATTTCTGCAACACAAATTTGTTGTCATTTATATATATAATTTTCTTGAATAGCAGTACAAACGCGGACGCTTACCTTAGGTGCTTCGTAGTTGATGGCAAAGTTGCCTACCACCGGCAAAATTGGCCGCTAAATCGTAGAATAAAATTAGCAAAATTTGAGAACCCATCTCAAGTCAAATATTTAAATCGAGTAAGCAGATTTAAATCCGACTGATAAAATACAAAAAAATAATAAAATGATTATTAGGCGGAGGTTTCTTCCTTAATAAAAGAAATGAAATATGTTGCAGGCTGGACACCACTGTTTTTCCACCACAAAACGCAAACCTTATCATCGGAAGGAGAGCGCCGGGAGCACCATTCAAACAAAAGATCGTTCTCAGAATTCTCAGCCAATAAATCGTCTGAGGCTGATCCAACACTGCATATGCGCCATACAAATGGTTGCCGGTAGTCCGAGCGTTGTAGTGTGTCAATCACTCTCGAACCCTGTGGCCTTGGGACGTGTTTGAACGGTTTCTCCACACGCACTACACGGACCCCACTGCTGCAGACAAAATTCTATGCCCACGTGATGCAAGCGAAACGTGTGATTATCAATGGGCCACTGAGGAAACTCCCATTGAGACTCCACGGGGGATGGTGGGGATGGGTGGTCTCCACTCTCAATGTGCCAAGCAAACGTGTGATTATCAGCACATTTGCTTAGCTCTTGTTTGGATCAGTTTTAGATTTTTGAAAACCAGTTTTTGCCTTTAGTTTTTAAAATATGGATTATGAGCAAAAATTGGTGGGGGTATTTGGATCTCTCCATTTTTTAAGAATCTGACTTCATTTATTACTCTATGGGTCATAAGAAACCGGCAAAAACTGGATATCAATAACTTCCTGATTTTTAAGAATTTGACAAAAGCTGGGGTGTTTGGATTCCACCTAGTTTTCAAAAGCAAGATTCTTAAAAACTACCGGAAGCTAGAGGCATCCAAACAGTACCTTGGTTGGCAGGGTATTAATGAGGAGAGAGGAGAAGAGAATCCATCCTTCACGGTTACCAACACCACAACCAAACTCAATGAAACTCCACTGACAACGATTCCTTTGGTGCTCTCTTCCACTCTACTCCCTTTGTCCCTAAAAAAGAGTCATTCTCACTTTCCAAACTCTAATCGGAGGAGAAAAGCTCGGGGGCATCTCAACCCCATCGCCAGCACTGGCTAGGAATGCATTCGGTCAAATGCGTATGGATATTTATGATTGCGAATACAACTAAAGTATATCTTGGAATCGAATACGAATAGTGTCAGTTGTGTCGGATAAGTTACAAAAGGATAACAACATCATATACTCCCTCTATCTTGTAATATAGTGCATTCTAGAAATTTTAAGACATATTAAGAGAGAACATAAAAGACCATGTCCTGTCATTTTATTTCCTAATCAAACACTATCATCAACATGATTAATGATTGATGGTGATTGGTTTATAAATGTAAAGTATTTAATGTAAACTGGTTTTTGTCCTCTAGATGCATTATATTTGAGAACAAATTTTGAATGCTAGAATGCACTATATTATAGGATGGTGAGAGTATATTCTATTTGTGTATTCGTGTATGGATGCCATATCGAATACTAAATATCCGTACATATGGATCTAAATTACCCTAAATGGATTCATACTCGGATACAGATGGAAAATATTTTATCAAACTTAAGATAACTTGACTTAGAAAATGAAACTAAAACATCAAGTTCTTTTTGATGAATGGAGTAGTTAAAATGTTTGATTACATACATGGCATAATACTGATTGCAACATTGCTACAATATATTTTAAATGCCGCTAAATTAATATATCGCTAATGATAAGCCATGGCCATCCATCCTGTGACTCCCGTCCGGACGCGCTTGCTCCCTCTCCCTGGGCCAAACAACCAGCAGCCCAACCGGCCCACCTCACTTATTCCCTCCCTCTCTCTTACACGTAGGCCCCAACATCAAGTCCTCTTCATCCTTTAGATGGGAAACACAGCCGCTGCCTGCTCATACGAGAGCACGTGTGCTGCTTCCTGCACCCGCTCCTCAACCTACCCTCCTGACTCCCAGCCGCCCACCCCGACGGGCTGCCGCCGCGCACGCCGCCCCACGTCCCCGCACCCCGCCGCCACGCCGCCGGCCCCGTCGCTCCTTGTGGGCATCTTCTCTGACCTCACCGAGATCTGCAGCTACTTCTGGTTGCTGTGTGTGGCTAGGCGGCCAGGAGAGGGGTCCGTCGCTAGAGGGGACCAAGCCAGGAACAGGCCTAGCTGGTCGCTGCTAGGCCGTGCCGCCATCCTCGGTGTAAGGTCCGAATGGCTAGAGGGGGGGGTGAATAGCCTAATTAAAACTTCTACAAGAATTACTTAACCACAAGTTAGAACAAAAAGTGGCGGAGCAAAATACACTAGCTCTAACTAATTAAGCAAGCCACCTACACAAGTCTAGTACAAGGCTATCCACTAAACACAACAACAAAAACAAGCTAGATACAAGATGTAATACGAGAGAAGAGCTTCGAGTGATTATACCGCCGTGTAGAGATGAGAAGTACCAATTAATCAATCACACAAGAGAAATCCTCGGGAGGAGAATGACACAAGAATTTATCCCGAGGTTCACTTGCTTCCCGGCAAGCTACTCCTCGTTGTGGCGATACACCCACTTGTCGGTTCGCGAGCTAATCGACTATCAAGAGTCGAGCCCTCGGCGGGCACCGCACAACCGCACACAAGATGGGGATCCTCCAAGCCACGAGCTCCACTAGAGTATCCAATTCGCGAACTCCCGCGGGGAAGGATCAAGAACCCCTTACAACACTTGGTGAAGGCTCCAACAATCTCCAATTGCGAGCTCAATCACCTCCGCTGCTCCAAGCCGTCTACCGTGTCGGGAAACACGGAAGAGTAACAAGAAATCCGCAGCAACTCGAAGATCAAGTGCCTCTAGAATGCAACTCTCAAGCAATGCACTTGAATCTCACTCAATCTCACTCAAGATGTGCAATCAAACAAAGAGATGAGTGGAGGGGTTGTTCTCTAGCTCAAAGGATGTCTCTAGGTCTCAAAATGTGCAAGAGTTACCCTCAAACCCCGGACATCCTCTATTTATAACGAAGGGGTACGCAGCTAGCCGTTACAGACGACGCAGCGAAAATCGCGCTGACCGGACGCTCCGGTCAGGGTGACCGGACGCGTCCGGTCACTACACGACAAACGTGAACAGTGCGCGTCAGAACTAGCCGTTGCCCTGACCGGACGCGCTCAATCGAGTGACCGGACGCGACAGTGCCCGCGTCCGGTCACGTTCCAGTACGCTCCCGTTGAGACCGGACGCGTCCGATCGTACGTGACCGGACGCGACAGTGCCAGCGTCCGGTCGTGTTCCAGTAAGCTCCAGCTGCGACCGGACGCGTCCGATCGCTCGTGACTGGACGCGCCCCGCGTCCGATCGGCGCTACGCTGCGCTCGGCCTCACTGGACGCTTGACCGGACGCTCCGGTCCCGTGAAGGACCGGACGCGCCGGTCGCGCGCTTTTCTTTTACGCCCAGTTGAACTGACCGGACGTGTCCGGTCAAACCGAGACCGCGTCCGGTGCAGCGTCCGATCACCGTTTTTCAGTGAAAACATTTCAGACTTTCGCCACCTTTTCTCGCCTCCGGCGCAATAGAAAATAGGCATTTCACTTCTCCAAAAAGCGCCGAATCCCGCCTCGCAAGCTCGGCGGGAGGGAGAGAGGAACCCAAACCCCTCTCTACCGCTTAAACTCCACCGCCTTCACAAACTGTGCTAGCACCACCAAGTGTACACCACCATGTGCATGTGTGTTAGCATTTCATAAATCATTTCTCAAGGCGTTATGTTAGCTTTTTACTAGATCCTAATGCATATGCTCAAGACATTGATCTAGTGGCACTTGATTTCCGAGCTAACCGTGATTGCCCCTCTTGATAGTCGGCTATGTATCCTAAATCCGGTCAATCACTTCTCTACTCATCTTAGACCGGCAAAAGGAAAACCCTATAGTTATACCTTTGCCTTGCGCTCTTAGATCCTTATCTTTTCACTTGATCATCATGTCCTTCCTTTTATGTGCATCTCCACCATGATCATTGTTTCATGTCCATGCACCATCTCTTTGTGATCTTGTGGCCACCACTCCTTGCCACATACACCTTCATCACATGTGTTGCTTATGCCTAACTCAATACACTTAACACAATGCATTAGCGACTTGGTGTCATTAATTACCAAAACCAAACTTGGGCTTTCAATCTCCCCCTTTTTGGTAATTGATGACAACCATCACAAAGATATGAAATGAAATCAATTTTCAATTTCGATAGTATTAGCTCCCCCTACATATGTGCTTCCATGAGTTTGGTTCAATTGTGCACATATGTATGGATTTGAATTTTGGGAGATTTACTACTATCAAATTGATGCTAAGGTATATAGAATGGACCTTTGAAGCGTGATACCAATCGGAGTTGCCTTTATATACCACCCTTAGCATCGATGTAGCTAGACACCATTTGTAATACATCACTTGTAAAGATCACAAACACTAAAGTACTCCGTGAGATCAACATTATAAGCTAAGGTGTCTAGATACCGCTTGTAAAGCTACTCTCAACAAATCATCATTCAAGTTCTATTTCTAGCAAACACCAAACAATCATGAATATTGAAATTAAACTTTGCAATGCAACATTTCATCATGTTAATGCACATACAAATGCAACAAATAATCCATGAGCTTGCTCCCCCTACTTATGTGCTCAAGTTTAATTTCTCTCTTTGTGACTTTTCTTTTTATCTTTGTGACTTTTCTCTCCCCTGTGACTTTTCTCTCCCTCTTATTATATTTTATTTCCTCTTTGCAATATCTTTGTGACTTTTCTCTCCCCCTTTGTCAACAATCACCAAAAAGGTGCCTAGAATAGGTAATTTTAGTGAGAGATAAGTCAATCAATATGAGGGAGTCCAAATTATGGTTCAACCTAGATCACTTGCCTAGAATATGTAATTTGGTTTGATCCAAGGACAAGCTTTTTCACACCTCATAAAGTATAAGGGTTATCTTGACCATGTTGAATTACACATCATGAGCTCATTTTCTAGATTCAACACTAGGTTTGCAAGCCCACAAACATGTCATATGCTACCACTAGATCAATCAAACGTAGAAGCGATAGTGGTAACATATATACATCAAAATTATTTGAATTTCATGAATGAGCCTATTTGTCATGCAAATATGTCTATATGTTCTAAAAATGTCCTTAGCAAGGTATGAATGATATGACAAACAACTTTACCTTGCTATGTTGGAGGAGAGACATGTCATATAAGAATGTGGGGGTGCACTCATTTCAAGTTGGAGAAGTCAAGTATGTTCAATTCATTCTTCAACTTGTAAAATCTCTTTTCATCAAGTGGCTTTGTAAAGATGTCGGCTAGTTGATCTTCGGTGCCAATGCTCTCAATGCTAATATCACCCTTTTGTTGATGGTCTCTTATGAAGTGATGCCTTATGTCAATGTGCTTGGTTCTTGAATGTTGAACCGGATTTTGTGTCATCTTGATAGCACTTTCATTATCACAAAACAAAGGCACATTCTTAAATTTAATTCCAAAGTCATTCAAAGTGGCCTTCATCCAAAGCAATTGTGCACAACAACTACCGGCACTAATGTATTCGGCCTCGGCGGTAGATAGTGCAACACTATTTTGTTTCTTTGATGACCATGAAACAAGAGACCTTCCAAGCAATTGACAAGTGCCACTTGTGCTCATTCTATCAATCTTGCATCCACCATAGTCGGAGTCTGAATATCCAATCAACTCAAAATTAGACCCCTTGGGATACCATAATCCAACATCATGAGTGCCCTTTAGATATCTCAATATCCTCTTGGTTGCTTTCAAGTGACTTTCTCTAGGTGAAGCTTGATATCTTGCACACTTGCATACACTAAACATCACATCCGGCCTAGAAGCGGTGACATAGAGCAAACTTCCAATCATAGACCGGTATTGCTTTTGATCTACCATGTTGCCACTAGCATCAATACCCAATTGATCATTTGTGCCTATTGGTGTACTCATTTGCTTAGCATCTTGCAATCCAAACTTCTTGATCATGTCCTTGATGTACTTGCCTTGACTTACAAAAGTACCATTCTTCATTTGCTTGATTTGAAGTCCAAGAAAGTAACTAAGCTCTCCAATCATAGACATCTCAAACTCATTAGCCATCATATTTCCAAATTCTTCACAAAAGTCTTGATTGGTTGATCCAAAGATAATGTCATCCACATAGATTTGCAACACAAACAAGTCATTTCCAAGCTTCTTGGTGAAGATAGTGGTGTCAACCTTTCCCATCTTGAACCCTTTAGAGAGAAGAAAATCCCTCAATCTCTCATACCATGCTCTAGGTGCTTGCTTCAAACCATACAATGCTTTCTTGAGCTTGTAAACATGGTTGGGCTTCTTGTCATCTTCAAAACCGGGAGGTTGCTCAACATAAACTTCTTCATTGATGTAACCATTGAGAAATGCACTCTTGACATCCATTTGATAGAGCTTGATGTTGTGTGCACAAGCATATGCTAATAAGATTCTAATTGCCTCCAATCTTGCAACCGGTGCATATGTTTCTCCAAAGTCAAGACCTTCAACTTGTGTGTAACCTTGTGCTACCAATCTTGCTTTGTTCCTCACAACAATGCCATCTTGATCTAGTTTGAACACCGCTTTGAATTCCACCAATGATTTGATCCAATGGATGATCTCTTGCTATGCTAGTAGGTTGGAGTATTGGGAGTTGATTGCTTCCACTTGTTTGACCTTGAACTTGCACTTCATCATGAGAACCACTTGAGCTTGCTTGATCTGAATCAATTTGCACACTTTGGCTGATCACATGAATATCATCATCATCAACTTACCTTGGCCTTATGTCACCAATGTCCATGTTCTTCATAGCATTTGACAATTGATCTCCTCTCACATCATCAAGGTTTTGTGCTTCATTTTGAGATCCTTGGGTTTCATCAAACTCAACATCATGAACTTCTTCCAAGGTACCATTTGTGAGATTCCAAACTCTATATGCTTTGCTTGTGGTAGAATAACCAAGTAAGAACCCTTCATCACATTTCTTTTCAAACTTGCTCAATCTAGAGCCTTTCTTGAGAATATAGCATTTGCAACCAAACACTCTAAAGTATGCAATGTTGGACTTTCTTCCATTCAATAGCTCATATGGTGTCTTCCCAAGCTTCCCATGGCAATAGAGACGGTTGCTACAATAGCAAGCCGTGTTGATAGCTTCACTCCAAAATGAATGACTCATATTGTATTCACTAAGCATTGATCTAGCCATGTCAATCAAAGTTCTATTCTTTCTTTCAACTACACCATTGGATTGAGGAGTGTATGTTGGTGAGAATTGATGTCCAATACCAAGATCATCACATAAATCTTTAATTCTTGTGTTCTTGAACTCACTACCATTGTCACTTCTAATCTTCTTGATGGTAGTCTCAAACTCATTTTGCACTCTCTTGATAAAAGACTTGAATAGATCATAAACATCACTCTTGTCATAGAGAAAGAACACCCAAGTGTATCTAGTGTAGTCATCAACAATCACAAAACCATACTTGTTGCCACCAATGCTAGTGTATGTTGTTGGCCCAAACAAGTCCATGTGCAATAGCTCAAATGCCTTTGATGTGCTCATCTCACTCTTACTAGGATGTGTATTTCCAACTTGTTTGCCGGCTTGACAAGCACTACATGGTTTATCCTTTTCAAAAGTCACATCTTTCAAGCCTCTAACTAAGTCATGCCTCAAAAGTTTGTTCAATTGTTTCATCCCAACATGACCAAGCCTTCTATGCCACAACCATCCCATACTAGATTTGCTAAGCAAGCATGATGTCAATTGTGTCTCACTATCATTGAAGTCAACCAAGTATAAGCTACCATGTCTAAATCCTTTGAATATCAAATTTGATCCATCAACACTTATGACTTCAACATCATCACTACCAAATATGCACTTGAAGCCAAGATCACAAAGTTGTGCCACCGATAAAAGATTGAAATCCAAGCTCTCAACTAGCAACACATTTGATATGCTCATGTCATTTGAGATAGCAATTTTACCAAGCCCTTTGACCTTGCCTTTCTTGTTGTTGCCAAAAGTGATAGCATCAAAACCACTATTTTGACTTGTATCAATTGATTTGAACATACATGAATCCCCGGTCATATGTTGAGTGCACCCACTATCAAGCACCCAATGCCTTCCTCCGGCTTTGTAATTGACCTACAAGATAAGATCAATTCTTTTTAGGTACCCAAACTTGTTTGGGTCCTCCAAGGTTAGTGACCAAGCTCTTTGGTACCCAAATGGCTTTCTTCTTTGAGCCCATCAATGGTGTACCAATGAACTTAGCATGAACACTATTTGTACCCTTGGTAAGTATATAGAAAGAATCAAACTTAATTGAGGATACTTTAGCATTGGATTTCTTGTTCATGCAATGTTGCTCTATGTGACCAACTTGCTTGCACACTTTGCAATAGCTACCTTTGTTCTTCACAAAACTAGTCTTGTAAGGAGCAAAAGCGGCCTTGCCTTTCTTGGGGTTATAGCCCAATCCCTCTTTGTAGAGAGAAGCTCTTTGGCTACCCAAGCACATAAGCAAGCGGTCCTCACCACCATAAGCCTTAGCTAAGGTGTGATTGAGCTCTTTTATCTCCTTCTTGAGATTTTCATTCTCAACTATAAGTGTGGAGTCACAAGTGAAACCATCACTACTAGATGAGGATGATGTAGATGAGCTACATGAAGGGTTAGTGGGAGCAACAATGATAGGCTTATGACAAGATTCATCAATTATATCACACGATATGCCTATGTTGCAAGTTTTAGCTTTCTCAACATTAGTTGGCATGTTTTCACATTTTTCAACTAGAGAGGAATGAGCTTCTTCAAGCTTAGTGTGAGACTTTTGAAGCTTCTTATGGTCTACCTTTAGACTCTCATAAGATGCCCTAAGCTCATCAAGTTCTTGCATAAGGTTTTTCTTTTCCTTAAGCAAGCCCTTGCACTCCTTTCTAGATTCTTTATAATGTTAAGTGCAATCTTCTAGCATAGTGATTAGTTCATCTTTAGTGAATTCTTCTTCATCACTATCACTATCACTAGCATTATCATGATCACTCTCATCATCGGATGATACCTTAGAGGCCTTAGCCATGAAGCATGATGGAGTGTCGAAGAGGGAGACCTTCTCTTGGATGGCAATGCTAGCGTGTCCCTTCTTCTTGCTCTTGTAATCATCCTCATCATCACTTGAGGAATCATCACTATCCCATGTAGCAACCTGAGAATCATTCTTCTTTTTATGAGAGCTCTCCTTCTTTTCTTGCTTCTTCTTTTGCTTCTTCCTTTCCTTCTTGATAGCATCTTCATCATCACTATCATAAGGACACTTTGCAATGAGATGATCTTTGCTATGGCATCTAAAGCATCTCATGGTATGCTCATTCTTCTTAGATGAGTTCTTCCTCCTTCTTGCACGATAGCCCTTCTTCTTCATGAATTTGCCAAATTGCTTGACAAAGAGAGCCATCTTCTCATCAATGTCATCACTATCACAAGAGCTTGAGTCTTCTTTACTTGATGATTCAATCTTGGATTTTCCCTTGGATGTGGTGGCTTTGAATGCCACACTCTTCTTCTTTTCACCATCTTTTTTCTCATTCTCCTTCTTCTTCTTCTTGACCAACTCATCCTTCTCATCATCTTCTCTATATGAATCATCGGTCATCACTTCTTGAAATATTTGTTGAGGAGTTGAATCCTTCAATGTAGTCCTCACTAGTACGGTGATCAATGTATCAAACCTCTTGGGCAAGCTTCTCAAGAACTTCATAGAGAATTGGTTATCCTTGACTTCCTCACCAAGTGCCTTGAGCTCATTGACAATGACTTGCAATCTATGAAACATCTCCGGTACACTCTCATCATCTTGCATCTTGAAGCTTGAAAATTTTTCTTGCAAGATATATGCTTTAGCGGTCTTTGTGCCTTCGGTGCCCTCAAATGTTTCTTCTAGCTTGGCCCAAGCATCATGAGCGATCTCAATGTTCTTCACTTGCTCAAAGGTCTTGTCATCTAGTGCCTCATGAAGAGCACTAATGGTAATGTCATTGCATTGGAGTTTCTTCTCTTCCACCGGTGTAGGTACTTCCGGATTAGCAACCTCAAATTTTGTTTCGGTGACCTTCCACACTTCTCTATTGATTGACTTGAGGTGTGCGGTCATCTTAACCTTCCAATATGCATAATTTGTGCCATCGAAGTGAGGTGCCTTCTTGGTGTTGTTGATGTGCAAGCTTAATTGAGCCATTTCTTTTTCACTGTAGGTTGTTAAGCCTCAAATAAACGGTGCCTCGGCTCCGATACCACTTGTAAGGTCCGAATGGCTAGAGGGGGGGGGTGAATAGCCTAATTAAAACTTCTACAAGAATTACTTAACCACAAGTTAGAACAAAAAGTGGCGGAGCAAAATACAGTAGCTCTAACTAATTAAGCAAGCCACCTACACAAGTCTAGTACAAGGCTATCCACTAAACACAACAACAAAAACAAGCTAGATACAAGATGTAATACGAGAGAAGAGCTTCGAGTGATTATACCGCCGTGTAGAGATGAGAAGTACCAATTAATCAATCACACAAGAGAAATCCTCGGGAGGAGAATGACACAAGAATTTATCCCGAGGTTCACTTGCTTCCCGGCAAGCTACTCCTCGTTGTGGCGATACACCCACTTGTCGGTTCGCGAGCTAATCGACTATCAAGAGTCGAGCCCTCGGCGGGCACCGCACAACCGCACACAAGATGGGGATCCTCCAAGCCACAAGCTCCACTAGAGTATCCAATTCGCGAACTCCCGCGGGGAAGGATCAAGAACCCCTTACAACACTTGGTGAAGGCTCCAACAATCTCCAATTGCGAGCTCAATCACCTCCGCTGCTCCAAGCCGTCTACCGTGTCGGGAAACACGGAAGAGTAACAAGAAATCCGCAGCAACTCGAAGATCAAGTGCCTCTAGAATGCAACTCTCAAGCAATGCACTTGAATCTCACTCAAGATGTGCAATCAAACAAAGAGATGAGTGGAGGGGTTGTTCTCTAGCTCAAAGGATGTCTCTAGGTCTCAAAATGTGCAAGAGTTACCCTCAAACCCCGGACATCCTCTATTTATAACGAAGGGGTACGCAGCTAGCCGTTACAGACGACGCAGCGAAAATCGCGCTGACCGGACGCTCCGGTCAGGGTGACCGGACGCGTCCGGTCACTACACGACAAACGTGAACAGTGCGCGTCAGAACTAGCCGTTGCCCTGACCGGACGCGCTCAATTGAGTGACCGGACGCGACAGTGCCCGCGTCCGGTCGCGTTCCAGTACGCTCCCGTTGAGACCGGACGCGTCCGATCGTACGTGACCGGACGCGACAGTGCCAGCGTCCGGTCGCGTTCCAGTAAGCTCCAGCTGCGACCGGACGCGTCCGATCGCTCGTGACCGGACGCGCCCCGCGTCCGATCGGCGCTACGCTGCGCTCGGCCTCACTGGACGCTTGACCGGACGCTCCGGTCCCGTGAAGGACCAGACGCGCCGGTCGCGCGCTTTTCTTTTACGCCCAGTTGAACTGACCGGACGCGTCCGGTCAAACCGAGACCGCGTCCGGTGCAGCGTCCGATCACCGTTTTTCAGTGAAAACATTTCAGACTTTCGCCACCTTTTCTCGCCTCCGGCGCAATAGAAAATAGGCATTTCACTTCTCCAAAAAGCGCCGAATCCCGCCTCGCAAGCTCGGCGGGAGGGAGAGAGGAACCCAAACCCCTCTCTACCGCTTAAACTCCACCGCCTTCACAAACTGTGCTAGCACCACCAAGTGTACACCACCATGTGCATGTGTGTTAGCATTTTATAAATCATTTCTCAAGGCGTTATGTTAGCTTTTTACTAGATCCTAATGCATATGCTCAAGACATTGATCTAGTGGCACTTGATTTCCGAGCTAACCGTGATTGCCCCTCTTGATAGTCGGCTATGTATCCTAAATCCGGTCAATCACTTCTCTACTCATCTTAGACCGGCAAAAGGAAAACCCTATAGTTATACCTTTGCCTTGCGCTCTTAGATCCTTCTCTTTTCACTTGATCATCATGTCCTTCCTTTTATGTGCATCTCCACCATGATCATTGTTTCATGTCCATGCACCATCTCTTTGTGATCTTGTGGCCACCACTCCTTGCCACATACACCTTCATCACATGTGTTGCTTATGCCTAACTCAATACACTTAACACAATGCATTAGCGACTTGGTGTCATTAATTACCAAAACCAAACTTGGGCTTTCACTCGGCCGTTGGCTGGGCGGAACTAGTCGTTTCCCACTCTGCTCTGTGTCATCCGGAAGAAGGGTGAAAAACACATGTTTTAAGCGTATGTTTCAAGTGTTTCAGATGCTTCGTAGGTATGTTGCAAAAGTAGATCGAGATGTTGCATATGTTGCAATGGTTGTACACATATGTTGCAAGCTTCTGTTCCCAATGTTTCATTTGTTTTTTAGACGCGTGTTTCAAGTGTGTTTATCTTAATGTTATATATGTTTCACATATATGTTACACGTGTTTTATCTGGATGTTACATATTTTGCAGTGGTTTCAAGTTTTTTTTATGTGTTTGCAAGTGTTTCATATGCATATTTGAAGTGTTTCATCTATCTTCAGACGTATGTTGCAAGTGTTAGATCGGATGTTTCAAAACTAGATCTGGTGTTGCACATGTTGCAATGTGTGTGAGAAGCGGAGGGGACGTGAGTGATCCATGTGCACGGATTGGTGGTGCCCACCCGAGCGGCGCGGGCCCTGCTTGGGCACGTGAAACCCAAGCGCGCAAGCGAGGGCGTGCTGGTGCGAGCGCGGGAAACAGAATGTAGCGTGGGCGTCCGGACGTGGACCTCGGGCTGGACATCCGGGCGCTAGTCGTCTCGTCAATATATACTCCCTTTGTCTCTGAATAAACATATTCCTAGAGTTTTCTTAAATCAAACTTTTTAAATTTTGAATGAATTTTTAGAATAAAACGTTAAGATTTATGTTCGCTTGAACTTATCAGCCTGGCTTATCAGCTATGTCACAGTGTTTTTCTCTCTCAACAAATCAGGAAATAATACTTTTCAGCCTGGCTTTTCAGCGAAGCGAACAAGGCCTTAGGGTATCAAATTAGTATCATTATATTTACCATAGAATAAATTTTGATAAGGTGCTCATTTTATGGGATAGATGTTATTTCTCTTTTATATAAAGTTAGTCATTTTTAATTTTTTTTTGACTAGCACGTATTCTAGAAATTGATTTATTTGGGGATGGGGGAGTAGTACCTTGGATGTGTCAAGGAATTAATTTGAGAAAACAGGTGGATAATGAATATTTTAAATTTGGTAGTAAATAATATTCCAAATTTTGAAAAAAGGACGAGCTGTTATCTCAATCGCCTAAGAAAATATTTTACCGCCATCCTACTGGTCCCTAGGGTGCAGCCGAGGCCACCACTGCCGTCGACAGCCCCCGACTCTATCACTGTTGGTCCCCCTTCCTTCCCCCTTCGGCAACTTACTAGAGGCTAGGGGGAGTGGGGATCCATCTCTCTAATAGTTTTCCAGTAGATCGGGTCTTGTTAGGGTTAGTGTCTCTCCATGCTAAGTTCTTGGTATTGGGGGTTGTTTCCTCCTTATCTCCGGTGATGGCGAGGAGGTAGGGTGGATTTCTTTTCTCTATGGCGACTGATGAAGATGACGGCGACAACTATGGCGTTAGCAACTTTCTCGACATGAAGAATTAGGTTTTCGGATGGCGACATTAAGACATAGATGATGTTGTCGTCTGTTTTGTTGTGGTTAGATCTGACCACGATGAAAAACTAGTGAGAATAAGTATGGTCCTCAAGCCGGTTGCTGGTATTGAGTTGAAAATATTTAGATCGATTTTTCTTATTCTTCGACGGAAGAAGAAGAAGAAAGAAGACACATGAAACAAGAAATTTATGTTCAACTCCACCAACAGGAATGGTGGCCGCCGTTCGTTGGGCATTTGTTCTGGGCCCTTTTGCTGAGTGTTTGCCTTTGTGGTCATCCATATGAATCGTCATACAGGTTTGACAGTGAGATTTGGAGCTATACGATGCGTGAGTACAATGTAAATGAAGAACAGTTCTAGGTATACGTATTATATTCAAGAGTGCTTGTAACATGTATTTAAAAAAGAAATAATTATCTCTAAAAATTAATTTGTAGAGATGATATATAATATCAACCACCACTAAAAATTAGTTTTTAGATGGGATTACATATCCGGTTCTACAAATGTAAGACCCCGGTGTTACTTGATAATTAATTATTATAACACCAGATGTTTCTTGATAATTAATTATCTTAAGCCATGCTAGCTCACACTGAACTTGTTGGAACACTAGGTAGAGTTAAGCACATTTGGAAAAGTTTTTAAAAATAAAATTTATTGGGATGGATGGCCCTTCAGATAAGCTTTCTGGATGTCTAAGATCGTCAAAATTGGAGTTTAGAGCTAAAAGTTATGGGCATTTTAGTTTTTATGCCATGGCCGCGCCAATCTCTAGCTCAAGCTCACGGTGTTGCTGCCGTTTTCGCTGCGGCGCTCGATTGCCAAAGCCCGCCGCGCGCCTCACAACTGAAAGGTCCTTGTTTGGTTTTGGTAATTAAGTGATAACCTTAGATTGACTAATTGTATTTATGTGAGATACACAGGTGAGGTGATTAGTCCATAAGTACATGTGTGTAAGAAACATATGCCATGACGGTGAAGATGGTTCGGAGATGTTGCAAAACTTACACATGTGTTGATGAAGGAGCTCATTGCACATGAGACATGACATTGAGTCATGTGATCAAGGTGGAGAAGATCAAGACATGACTTGGCTCGACGGACCAGTTGCAAGCGTGAAGGGCAAGTCGGAGGCTTCAAAGCAAGGGACCGCGTGTGATGGTGAATATTGAGCAAAACTTGGCACCGATGGACCAACGCAATGGTGAAGAGCAAGTGAGGTCATGATCGATGAACCAATACGGTCACGTGATGATATGAAGTGGATATATCATTTGTGATTGGTTGGTGCATGTGTTGCATCAATGATGGAGGAGATGAAATAGAATGCGCAAGGCAAAGGTATATTTGTAGGGTATTTCATTTCACCGGTCATAGGTGTGTAGAGAAGTTTATGACCGGGTTTAGGATAGATGGCCGTACTATCAAGAAGGGCAAACTTGTTTGCATATCGGTCATCTAGTGCCACTTGAGCGATCTAACTTTGCATACGTGTTAGGATCGAGTGGCATGGTGAAAAGAGTGGTAATCCTTTGGAAAAATGTTTATGAAAAGTTAACACATGTGCACATGGTGGTGATCACTTGGTGGTATTAGCACATTTGCAAAGGTGAAGAAGTTGGTGAAGAAGAGGAGGCAAAACCGGGCTTAGGGTGTTGCCTAGGTGGCACCGCCACCCCCTGTCCTGTGCACTGCCAACCCCATGACGGTGCCCGCCTGGACTTGGTTTCGAAGGGCAGTAGAAGGGCTATCACCAAATGTGACTATGTACAGTGTACACCGCCACGGGCGCGACGATGCACCACCGTGGTCACCGCCACCCTATGGTGGCGCACCGCCCCATTTTTCCAGAGGCTGAAGTTTTTGGGTGGTTGGCCTGGGTGGTCACCACCCCTCTAGGGCGGTGCCACCGTCACCCTGTCCGGTGATTACGGCTAGTCAAACTAGCCGTTGGATTCGACCGTTGGAGGGCACCGCCACCCCTAGGGAGGTGCCACCAACGCCATGTCCGGTGCCCTCGTAGAAAAGGGAATCTTTAGAGCAATGACTCTATTTCATGTGGGGGCTTATAAATACCCCTTAGCCGGCCTTGGGCTAGTTGCTGAGCACACTAGAGCCTTGGTGACTTATGTGGTAGTGCTTGGGAGCCTTCTAACTCACTTGAGCTTGATAGTGTTCATCTAATCGAGTGAGTGAGTGATTCTAGTGCGATTGCATTGTGAGGTTGCATCGAGTGGCACTAGGTGGTCATCTTGCAAGCCGGTGGGCTTGTTACTCTTGGAGGTTGCCACCTCCTAGATGGCTTGGTGGTGGTCTCCGTCAAAGCCCGTAAGAAGATTGTGCGGTGCTTCGGAGAAGAGCTTTGTGAGGGGCATTGTGCTCTTCCCACGGGAGTCGCGAAGAGCAACTCTAGTTGAGCGTGTCATTGAGCTACCCTCACTTGTGGGTAGGTTCTTGCGGTGCACGATGTGCGGGCTTGGCGGGTGATGCCAATTAGCTGCCGAACCACCAAGTGAGTGGTCGACACAACGGGGACTAGCATGTTGGTAAGCACGTGAACCTCGAGACAAAAATCATCGTGTCATCCTTGTCTTCCTATTGGTTTGCATCCCCGTTACACAAGCTTGTATTTACTTTCATATACATTGCGCTTGTGTAGTTGCTCTTGTAAATAGTTTTGCTTGTGTAGCTTGCTAGTTACTGTAACGGATCAACGTGATTATACGAGATTAAGTAATAAAATCTTCCACCGAGGCAGATAATTTACCAAACTTAAGCCCGTACAACCTGAGATTCCGTGAAATCACGAGGGATTTCAAACCAACCAACATACAACCAAGATCGTACTGATTTAGCAGCCACAGTCACATGCTATAGAAAGTTCGCAACAAGAGTTGAATACATCGGAGTTCAGAATAAAAAGTTATTACAACACGCGCACAAAATAACATAGCGGAAGCAAGTAGTTTTAAACCACACACACACTTAGTTCAGTTACAGTGCCAGCAGGTAGTCATAGCTACAAAAGCATGAGATAAGACAACCGGAGTGACCATTTCCCTTGGTCCTAGTTGTCGCCCATCGCCGGATACAGACAGTTGACGCAATAACCATAGTACATCTGGCCATCTACAACAACAATGGGAACAACGCCCTAAGTACGAGAAGGTACTCAGCTAGACTTACCCGTCAAAACCAGAAATAATGACACCAAGAATTATGCAAGGCTTTTTTTAGTGGGCTAGCTTGACTCATTTGCGAAAAGCATAAGTTATCATGAATAAATTAATTTAAGTCTTTTTGCATCATCTTTATTATAACCTATTCAATCTAGGTAAGCACCTACGCTAAAGCAATCACTTGATTAACCATTAATATCAAAGGTTACCATCTCGGGTTTAGCATTTTCAACATCACCCACGTAACCAACATTGTTCCATCATTTTTACTACGATGCTATAGCTCGAGTCAAGTGCTCACTATCCAGGAGCGATGTCGATTCGAATCCATTCCTAACCAGCTGGTGATTTATTCCTCACACAAACCACGCTTCCCCCGTCAGGGTTGCTTAGATCACCAATGACACTTTCCAAGTAGCCGCGGGATAACAGTCATGGATCGCACTACCCAGGGACCGCCCGACTGCCAAGACGCACCTTGGGCTCACTTTTCGCGTCCCCGTCATACCCCCTTCAGCACCAGTCTGCCAATCCGAGTTTATCCCGGCTCGAATAGTGTCACTAGCTTCGCGGTCGAAAGGTACTTTATTCGGCCAGCTAAATGTGAGGCATGCGTTCAACATGACAAGAGGGACGAGCAACGATCGGTCCTTAATCGACACAGACGGAATCACTATAGTCCAAAACCCTATAAGACTCCGCCCGGTCTCCCTTTATTCACCAACACTTGGTTACTTTCCATGATAACAATTATAGCTAACCATAACCAGGTATTCACCTATATCTCGCAGGTGACCGGAAATCACCCGACTTCTACCGGTCTAAGCATGGCTAATCAATTATTCGGTCCTGACCTAATAGGGTAAAGAGGTATTCAGGTGGACAAGGATAATTATAAATGCAACAACGGTTTCACTCAACTCCTATAACTTAATGCAACAATATATAAAACTCATATATAAAGAATTACTTTTATAAAGTAGGAGACTTAGAATGCTCCGGGGCTTGCCTTTTTCGAACAAGCTAGGCTGGTGATTAACGCACTCGGGCAACTCCTCTCCTGGTTCCTCTTCCTCGGGCACCTCCTGTGCCTGGGGCTCTTGCTGATCGGTCCAAGTCTGCTCTTCCGGCACTGCTACCTGTGACTCCTCCTGCGATCCTGTATGATGCAATTGCATAAGTAACCATGTAGATGGTGCACATGATGCGGTGGAATGCTATGATGACATGATATGCAGATGAGCACATTGAACTAATTGTATGGATTACAGACAACATCTTCTACAAGGTAGTCTACATCATCCAAGAACATGTGCCACAAAACAAGTCATCTACTCTTATACTAGGTAGCATAAAATTCTCACACAATTGTTGCTACACTTTACCAAACTCTAATACCTTA
This sequence comes from Saccharum hybrid cultivar R570, assembly GCA_038087645.1. Lineage (NCBI taxonomy): Eukaryota > Viridiplantae > Streptophyta > Magnoliopsida > Poales > Poaceae > Saccharum > Saccharum hybrid cultivar. Next base: position 3,448,004 of record JAQSUU010000810.1, read on the forward strand.
ACCTACCAAGTAACACCAGCAAGATAGTTTGGTGCTTCAAAGATACACCAAACACTTCTTATTTCTTTTAATTACTCATAAAGAATAACTTTTATTTCCTATTTAAACTAGGGTTACACATCAATATCTATTTCTGTTGTAGGTAAAAATCTACAAAAATTACAGTAGCACACTCCTACTCCAAATAGTATACTACACAAATTTCATGGAATTTGAATAAGTAAAACTATCTGTACAAAAAAAACAAGCTATAGCATAATAATGAGCATAAAAATACTTTGTACTAGAAAAAGTGTCAAACAACAGATTTCATATTTTTCCTATGTTAACCACAGTAAACAAGCACACCATAAAAATTATCACATGCATGAGTTATACAAATTTTGCTCTCTACCAAAAATAACAAAAATTATCAATTAAAGGCATTTGAACTACACTTCAATAATTTTTCACAGAACATGCCTCATAAACATTTTTCCTAGAAAGTACATCACCAAAGAAGATTAATGAAACAGGAACCACATTTTTCTGACCTCCCTTTAATTTACTACACATTTTCTAAGATATCAGCAATTATAAAGATTAAATAAATCTACACAGAAAAGTATCACAAAACTAATATGCAACATTTTTAAACTGTAGATCTACTCATGAGAAACACAACAAAATTTGTTTCACAATTTTTGGAGCTATAAAACTCAAGTTATGATTTTTGAAAGCATTTTTCACAAATTTCTAGAAATTATTTATTTCATTTCTTTGAAAACTGGCCAGAACACCACCCTAGGCGCACCCGGTCCAGTGCACCCAGGCTCACTGTCACGCGGGACCCTCGGGTCAACGGGGCCCACCCGTCAGCCGTAGCCGAAAGAGGCGGCGGTTGACCGGCTGCTCACCACCGATAGCGAGGTCACCGCCGACAAGGGTGAGCACCACCACACTCAGCTCGCTCGCGCGCACCCGTGGAGGTAGCCCAACAAAGAAATGGCGGCCTCGAGCAAGCTTGGTCACGGGAATGGCGGATGCGGCGATGCGGCTCAACGTCGGCGGCCTAGCTAGGGCTTGGTGTCGCGCGAGAGGGGGCGGAGCAGTTTCGCGGGAGTGAGGCGGAGCTACTGACTGCGAAAAAGAAGAAGAAGGAGGGGCGGAGCGGGGAGATTGGCGGGGCCACGAACTCCGGTGAGCTCCGGAGGACGCCGGCATGGCATACCTTGCCCAAGGCAGGCCTCACCTTGACGTGAAGGGGTGCGGGAGGTGCGCTGCGTCAAGGCGGAGCTCGTGCCCTTGCTTGCGGGGGCTCGGTGCGGGTGGTGGGGCGAAGGCGAGCACGACGGCGGCAATGGCGCGGTGGCCGCGCGGCTGCTGCTAGCGTGAGCGGAAGGGGCACCGGAGGAGGAAAATGGGGCGAGCGGAGAGGGTGAGCGCGGCGCGGGACGTTAAGGTGAACGGGGCGCAGGTGCGGGGGCCACCGAGTGCCACCCGGCGGTCGACGCCGGCGTACGGGCGCCACGGGGCGGCCGGCTTCTGCTGCGGTCGCCACGGCGCGTGCGCGCGCACGGGGGCGAGAGGAGGCAGGCGCGAGCACGGGAGGCGGGCCAGGCCGGCTTGCCGAGCGGGCCGAAAACGGGGCGGTGGCCCGGTAAGCCCTGAAAACCCTTTTTCTTTTATAATTTAAATTCCAGATTTTATAAATTGATTCAAATTTGAATTTTGAAGATGAAAAAGACATTCTAACTCAACTATCTTTTGCTCAAACTTCTTAACAAATGCTTGACTCACAAAGGAATGAGATGATCCGAAATCAAACAAGACTATTGCTGGATGATTGTTGATAGAAAACATACCAGTTGTCACAGGTTCTCCTTCTGGGATGTCATCAACGGTGGTGTGGTGCACACGAGCTTGGTACTGCGTCTACTGCTTCTTGGGATAGGGGCAAAACTTCGCAAAGTGCCCTGGTTGGTTGCAGTTAAAACACGGTCCCTTTACTTGAGTCGCAGCTCCAGATGAACTGCCTTGTCCTGACTTCGATTGTGGCAACGCCATCTTGAATGGTTTCTGGTTCCTCTGAGGTTGCTGGGCATTCTGACCCTTCCGCTGGGGTGGCCTAAACCTTGCACCCAGGGCAGGCGAACGATACGCGGAACGATTTGTAGATGGGGCCCTAGGCTGGGACGGACCTGACTCAAAAGCTCTCTTACGAGTCTTGGACGCAGCATACACATTGTTGTTTTTCTCTTGTTTCAAGCAGTCGCTGACAAAATCGTTGAAACCAGTCCTTATGTTGGTACCCACATGTTTCATCATCTTGGGATTCAGACCTCTCTTGAAGCTGGCGATCTTTTTGGCATCAGTATTAACCATGTCAGAAGCATATCAGCTCAGATTGTTGAATGCATGCAGATATTGGGTCACAGTCTTCGTGCCTTGATTTAGTGCCAGGAATTCTCCAAGCTTCATTTCTGTCAGACCAGGTGGAATGTACACTCCACGAAACGCTTCGGTGAACTCTCTCCAGGTGATGTGGGCATGGGGAGGAAAAGTGGTGCGGTGGTGCTTCCACCACATCCCTGCCGGACCTTGAAGCTGATGAGCTGCGTACTCGGTCTTCAACACTTCAGTCATCCTCAAAACACGAAACTTGTCTTCCATTGTGTTAATCCACTCTTCTGCATCCAAGGGTTTAGCGGCTTCCTTGAAGATTGGTGGACAAGTGTCCATAAAATCCTTGAAGCTGCTATACTGGTTTACTTCATGCCCACCTGGGTTTACTCCACGATGGGTGTTATCCGCAATACTGCGCAACGCAGCCTCCATATTCTGCTGCATGTTCTCCATGTTGCGTTGACTTCCGAGGAATTGTGCGAAGAACTGTTCTGTGGTGTATGGTGGAGGAGGAGGTGGTGGTGGATCACGGTTTTCATTTCTAGCGGCACTGCCACCAGCCTCAGTGGCATCATACACGGTACGGCGAGTGTTCGGCATCTGCATATTTCAGCAACAGTAATTATTAGGTGATGTCATAGAAATTGCGAGTGAATGAAAAATCATACCATACTAAATTCACTGGAGAGAATAAATTCATGCAATAAAATAGGGGCACAATAAGTCATTTCAATTATCACAACATCACTAATTAGATTACTAAGGCGCACATATCGCGTCCATTACAACCAAGTTGCCAGCATACATACACTGGACTTTTGACGTTTGGATACTGCCACAAACACATCCAAGTTTTTCCAACATTACATCAAAGCCTTAGTCTTTCTACTCATTAAGACATGCCCACGTGCCAACTAAGCGAAAGATCATGCAAACCGAACCCTAGTAGCTAGCGCAACAACTACTAGCCTACTCATCGTGGTCGCTGTCTAAGTCAGAGATGTTGGCGTGGTCGCCATCCACAACATTGTCGTCATCCTCAGCGGGCGCCTCGAGCTCTTCGGGATCTTCATCCTCATCCAGATCCATATCTGCCGCACCAGGAGGAACATAGGGGTAGAGCTGGTTGTTCAGTCGATGAACCTCCTCATGCAGGTTGTCATTGTACTCCTCTGCATTGGCTAGCTGCTGCTCTAGGTCAAACTATCAAGCCCTCAGAACATTCTCTGCAGACCAGGCTTCATTCCTCTGATGGAGCACATGGGTCAACATGCGCTCAGTGTTCTGGTTGGCGGTGGTCAGATGCCCAACCTGTTCTCTCAGTGCGCGTATGTCTCCCTCAAAGACCCCAGTCCTCTGGGTAGCCTGATCCCTCTGACGCGTCAACTGAGCTATCTCTGCAGTGAGCCTCTAAATCTTGGCGTCATGATCCCTCTGAAGCTGATGTCGGTCATCACGAGCCTGACCAAGAGCACCAGACACACGTCGCAAACTACCTTCCACTCCATCGAAGGTCCTCATCACTGCGAACATGGCACTCATGGCGGGGTTATCACTGTTCTAGGCTTCTGCTGCACTAATCTCCCGGGACCTTCCTCTTGCCTGCTGCCACGAGTCAGTGGAGGGGTTGCCCCTTGGGAAGACTCCAACGATCGCTGCTGCCAACTCCTGGGGAAAGCGATCCATAATATCCCTCAGTATTCCAAAGGCTGCTCTTTCAGCAGCTTCTTCCGCGGTCTTGCCAGTTGACTCATAACGCCAACTAGTCCACTCAGAACCATCACCTCTGGGACGAACAACTGCTTCCACAGTGACCAAAAGACCTTCCCCCAACTGCTCATTTGCCCAGAAGTAGCGGGGCTCCATTCCATCCAGATAGCCTACATAGCTGAGCACCCTCCACAAGAGCGTAGGCATCCCAAACTCTCCAAGGAATGTGTGACGCTGACGAGTGCGTGGAGCAAGCTGATGACGGGGAACTCTGCCTGTGGACTTGCGAGCTGTCTGCTTGGTGCGTGCCATCTATAGCAAAATTTTATTACCGCAGTGAGAACAGATTTTTAAGTTGTCATTTTTATCAAAATGAGATAATCAACTTATAAGGGGAGGAACAATGCTGTGAATGAAATGCAAAACATGATGCATGCACGTTCCGTATGTCCTTACAAACTTAGAAACAACAATTACTAGCGGTATAGACGGTGGCATACAACGAGCTCTCGTAAATGTAGCTACTGCGTACTACTCGATAACGCTGTTATGTACCTGCAGAAAGTCACTTCAGCCCAAACCTCACAGTATGAAAATATGCAAGAAAGCAGTAAAGTAAGCTACTCGCTTCACACGTATCCCCAGATACGAGTATAATGGTAGCAACTACCCGAATCATCGCCCTATTGACGGCATCGTCACCACATGACGGAAAACCCCAATACAATGGATACCTGCATATAACATGTGTAAAACATGTAAATAATTCGGCATCACATAAGCACTTCCCTAGATCGGCAGTGTGTCCGACCATGCTCTCACAACTCTCACTTACCAAGGCGTAGAGGTCATTGATCCATACATTACCACTCAAGTGAATGGCACTCATACAATAGCACGCCGTATGAGCGATGAATTAAAATATGATGCAAAACCCCCAGTCAGTACTTAAATAAGCCACCTAGAATCCTTACTGGGCATAAAGGATATGACCACTAGCACACTCTTAAGTTTTAAAACTCATTTTTAAACACAGTTTTGTTTTAAATACCCATGTGAACAGTAATATGATAAACCATGCTCTGATGCCAGCTGTAATGGATCAACGTGATTATACGAGATTAAGTAAGAAAATCTTCCACCCAGGCAGATAATTTACCAAACTTAATCCCGTACAACCTGAGATTCCGTGAAATCACGAGGGATTTCAAACCAACCAATATACAACCAAGATCGTACTGATTTAGCAGCCACAGTCACAAGCTATAGAAAGTTTGCAACAAGAGTTGAATACATCGGAGTTCAGAATAAAAAGTTATTACAACACGCGCACAAAATAACATAGCGGAAGCAAGTAGTTTTAAACCACACACACTTAGTTCAGTTACAGTGCCAGCAGGTAGTCATAGCCACAAAAGCATGAGATAAGACAACCGGAGTGACCATTGCCCTTGGTCCTAGTTGTCGCCCATCGTCGGATACAGACAGTTAACGCAATAACTATAGTACATCTGGCCATCTGCAACAACAATGGGAACAACGCCCTGAGTACGAAATGGTACTCAGCTAGACTTACGTGTCAAAACCAGAAATAATGACACCAAGGATTATGCAAGGCTTTTTTCAGTGGGCTAGCTTGACTCATTTGTGAAAAGCATAAGTTATCATGAATAAATTAATTTAAGTCTTTTTGCATCATCTTTATTATAACCTATTCAATCTAGGTAAGCACCTACGTTAAAGCAATCACTTGATTAACCATTAATATCAAAGGTTACCATCTCGGGTTTAGCATTTTCAACATCACCCACGTAACCAACATTGTTTCATCATTTTTACTACGATGCTGTAGCTCGAGTCAAGTGCTCACTATCTAGGAGCGATGGTGATTCGAATCGATTCCTAACCAGCTAGTGATTTATTCCTCACACAAACCACGCTTCCCCCGTCAGGGTTGCTTAGATCACCAATGACACTTTCTAAGTAGCCGCGGGATAACAGTCATGGATCGCACTACCCAGGGACCGCCTGACTGCCAGGACGCACCTTGGGCTCACTCTTCGCGTCCCCGTCATACCCCCTTCAGCACCAGTCTGCCAATCCGAGTTTATCCCGGCTCGAATAGTGTCTCTAGCTTCGCGATCGAAAGGTACTTTATTCGGCCAGCTAAATGTGAGGCATGCGTTCAACATGACAAGAGGGACGAGCAACGATCGGTCCTTAATCGACACAGACGGAATCACTATAGTCCAAAACCCTATAAGACTCCGCCCGGTCTCCCTTTATTCACCAACACTTGGTTACTTTCCATGATAACGATTATAGCTAACCATAACCAGGTATTCACCTATATCTTGCAGGTGACCGGAAATCACCCGACTTCTACCGGTCTAAGCATGGCTAAGCAATTATTCGGTCCTGACCTAACAGGGTAAAAAGGTATTCAGGTGGACAAGGATAATTATAAATGCAACAACTGTTTCACTCAACTCCTATAACTTAATGCAACAATATATAAAACTCATATATAAAGAATTGCTTTTATAAAGTAGGAGACTTAGAATGCTCCGGGGCTTGCCTTTTTCGAACGAGCTAGGCTGGTGATTAACGCACTCGGGCAACTCCTCTCCTGGTTCCTCTTCCTCGGGCACCTCCTGTGCCTAGGGCTCTTGCTGATCGGTCCAAGTCTGCTCTTCCGGCACTGCTACCTGCGACTCCTGCGATTCTGTATGATGCAATTGCATAAGTAACCATGTAGACGGTGCACAGGATGCGGTGGAATGCTATAATGATATGATATGCAGATGAGCACATTGAACTAATAGTATGGATTACAGACAACATCTTCTACAAGGTAGTCTACATCATCCAAGAACATGTGCCACAAAACAAGTCATCTACTCTTATACTAGGTAGCATAAAATTCTCACACAATTGTTGCTACACTTTACGAAACTCTAATACCTTAACCTACCAAGTAACACCAGCAAGGTAGTTTGGTGCTTCAAAGATACACCAAACACTTCTTATTTCTTTTAATTACTCATAAAGAATAACTTTTATTTCCTATTTAAACTAGGGTTACATATCAATATCTATTTTTGTTGTAGGTAAAAAACTATAAAAATTACAGTAGCACACTCCTACTCTAAATAGTATACTACACAAATTTCATGGAATTTGAATAAGTAAAACTATCTGTACAAAATAAACAAGCTATAGCATAATGATGAGCATAAAAATACTTTGTACTAGAAAAAGTGTCAAACAACAGATTTCATATTTTTCCTATGTTAACCACAGTAAACAAGCACACCATAAAAATTATCACATGCATGAGTTATACAAATTTTGCTCTCTACCAAAAATAACAAAAATTATCAATTAAAGGCATTTGAACTACACTTCAATAATTTTTCATAGAACATGCCTCATAAACATTTTTTCTAGAAAGTACATCACCAAAGAAGATTAATGAAATAGGAACCACATTTTTCTGACCTCCCTTTAATTTACTACACATTTTCTAAGATATCAGCAATTATAAAGATTAAATAAATCTACACAGAAAAGTATCACAAAACTAATATGCAACATTTTTAAACTGTAGATCTACTCATGAGAAACACTACAAAATTTGTTTCACAATTTTTGGAGCTATAAAACTCGAGTTATGATTTTTGAAAGCATTTTTCACAAATTTCTAGAAATTATTTATTTCATTTCTTTGAAAACCGGCCAGAACACCACCCTAGGCGCACCCGGTCCAGTGCACCCGGGCTCACTATCACGCGGGACCCTCGGGTCAACGGGGCCCACTCGTCAGCCGTAGCCGAAAGAGGCGGCGGTTGACCGGCTGCTCACCGCCGACAGCGAGGTCACCGGCGACAAGGGTGAGCACCACCACACTCAGCTCGCCCGCGCGCACCCGTGGAGGTAGCCCAACAAAGAAATGGCGGCCTAGAGCAAGCTTGGTCACGGGAATGGCGGATGCGGCGGCGCGGCTCAACGTCGGCGGCCTAGCTAGGGCTTGGTGTCGCGCGAGAGGGGGCGGAGCAGTTTCGCGGGAGTGAGGCGGAGCTACTAACCGTGAAAAAGAAGAAGAAGAAGGGGCGGAGCGGGGAGATTGGCGGGGCCACGAACTCCGGTGAGCTCCGGAGGACGCCGGCATGGCATACCTTGCCCAAGGCGGGCCTCACCTTGGCGTGAAGGGGTGCGGGAGGTGCGCTGCGTCAAGGCGGAGCTCGTGCCCTTGCTTGCGGGGGCTCGGTGCGGGTGGTGGGGCGAAGGCGAGCACGATGGCGGCAATGGCGCGGTGGCTGCGCGACTGCTGCTAGCGTGAGCGGAAGGGGCACCGGAGGAGGAAAATGGGGCGAGCGGAGAGGGTGAGCGCGGCGCGGGACGTTAAGGTGAACGGGGCGCAGGTGCGGGGGCCACCGAGTGCCACCCGGCGGTCGACGCCGGCGTACGGGCGCCACGGGGCGGCCGGCTTCTGCCGCGGTCGCCACGGCGCGTGCGCGCGCGCGGGGGCGAGAGGAGGCAGGCGCGGGCGCGGGAGGCGGGCCAGGCCGGCTTGCCGAGCGGGCCGAAAACGGGGCGGCGGCCCGGTAAGCCCTGAAAACCCTTTTTCTTTTATAATTTAAATTCCAGATTTTATAAATTGATTCAAATTTGAATTTTGAAGATGAAAAAGACATTTTCACAAGTTGTCCTCAAAATAAAGTTGTTCAAAATTTAATTCTCTACAACTTTCATTTAGGGCACTTTTCAAAATTCTAAATAGATTTTGAATAAATGATTTAAAGCCAAAATTTTAAATAAAAACTTACTTTTCTAGAATATTTTAAATAGCAAAATTTGAGGAGATTTTGAATACAAAAGTTGCTCCAAAAATTATGTTAAAATTTCTAGACTATCTAAAATTGTAGCTAAACAAGTTATACAACTCTAGCAAGCAAATGCAACCAATGTTTGTCACATTTCAATTCAAGTGAATTTATATTGCATGTGATGATAAACATGTATGAGATGCTGATGCTCATGCTTTGGAATGTTAATGCATGCTTAACACTCAGGGGTGTTACAGTTACCTTCTTGCTTGTGTAGCATAGATGTAGCTCTTGCGTGACTAATTTGGTTTGTGTAACCTTGTTAGTCACATTGCTTAGTTTATGTAGCTAAGTAATTTGCGCTCTTTAATTTGGCATTGGTTGCCTTGTTATTGAGCATTGCTAGTGAGCCTAGGAGCTTTGTGCTTTTGCTTACTAGTTGTGTAGGAGCTCTCCCGGTTGGCAAAGTACTAGTGCATAGGTTTGTGTGACCTTGCTCTAGAATTGTTTAGGTGAGCTCTAGCAAGCCTAGCACCTTAGTTGATTAATTAGGATCTTTGGAAGGTGCTAAAGAATATAGGTAGAGGGTGTATGTTGGTGTTTCTTAGCTTCATCACTAGAATTTATGTATCCTAGCAACGCCATCAAAAAATGCCGGGTGGTATTTTGCAACGTTTACAGAACAAGTCCGCAAGCGCATGGAAATACCATTGTAGCATTTCACCCGGAAGTATTCAGGGTATCGTATTTTCACGAGGAACGGATGTGTAAAAGATCTCTGAGCTAGTTCACCTAAGATAATAAGAGAGATAGCCTGGGTAGCGAGGTTTTCTAAGGATATAGATCCCACTCTAAGGTAGCTTTTCCACAATCTACTTACTTCGGACATCAACTTATACCTGGTCTGCCAGGTACCTCTAGCCAACAGCTCTACGCCGAGCCCTTACATGGGGGGAATGCTAGGGATGAATAGGGCTATCACCACCTGCCGCCTACCCCTCACTCGTAAAACATGAGGCAAACAAAGGTAGCCTTTAGCCTAGACACCACATCTACGCTACCGACTACTGTTCTAGCTTGATATCTAGGGTTACCCATCCCCGGGGCCCTTTCACCAGAACACCCATCACGAGGACGAACGACGAACCCACAAGTAAATAGTAACAAAACTAACTAAAAGTAAGAACTCACCACCATAAAAGAACACAAACCTTTGTACTCCAAATAGTACTAGGTCCCCCGAGGTACAAGTGGAGAGGGAGGCGACATCCCTGGCACTCCTCCGCTAAGCATACTCGTGGCCCCGGGTACACTAGTGGAGGTGACCGACCACCTCGGTACTCAATCTTATTCTTTCCCTCACTCACTCCCTACATAGCTAGAGCTAGCTAGGGCCTAAGCCCATGGAGTGGAGGTGCTCTCCCTCTCTTCTCTCTTGTGTTGTGTATCTTGTGGTGTGTAGTGGTGTCTTGGGAGGAGAGGAGGGGCTCCTTTTATAGGTGGAGGAAGAGGGGATGTTCCATGGAATATTCCTCCCTCGAATGCCCTAAACCGTCCTCCCAGCATTCAATGTACCGACGCACCCCCGCACCGCCCTCCTGGGCATTGAAGGAACCGCCACGAGGAAGCTGGGCCCGGGCGGCAGCCACCGGAGCTCGGCCACGCCTGGGGCGCGCCTGCGCCCTGGCTGACCCCCCTTAGGCCCATCTTTTATGAGCACGTAGATCTTTTCGTTAGCTTTCCGTGGACGAGTGGATGGCCCAAAACGTTACAGAATACCACCCGACGTTTCTTGACGACATTCCTAGGATACACCAATTCTGATGATGACGCTAAGAAACGCCAACAAGCATTTCTGGCACCGTTGCCGGAGAACGGTTGTCGTAATTGTCTCTGAACCTAGTTCACCCACGTATCCTTGTGTTTTATCCTCAAAAAGAAAAAAATATTTTACTTCTTTTGTTACTTATCATCTATTCATGAAACCTACCACTAAAAAAATCAAATATATTTTAAAAATTGCATGTTCAATTTTTTGCACATGCACCAAAAATTTTCAAAATTCAAACTATCTGCTTTCTAAAATTCTTACCTAAAAAAACTTTGACAATATTTTTTTAAAAAATTGACATTTTCAATATTTCCTGAAAAAACAATACCTAACAAAAAAGGAATATAAAATATATTTTCTGAATAACAGAAACCTCATTTCTATTTTAAGAAAACTATTTATATATCTAAAAATATATTCTTTGAATACATTTTTTGTCTTCCTCTCTTGTTTTAGAAAATATTCATAAAATAAAAAAGAAATAAAAAAATTAAAAAAATATTCATTTTTTCTATAAAACCCTTCCTTTCAAAAAAAATCCCCTTAGGACGAGTTTTTAGAGCCACTGTCATCGAAGCCAATCATAGCTTCTGGCTACGAGCTCCGTCCTAGTTTTGGAGGTCAAGCTTATGACTATAAACTAAGCACTGTCGGGAGATACCCCGGATTATCATATAAAAAACAACATAATTTTTCTTATCAATAAAATGGAGAATATGTTTTCAAGTTAGTATGCACCTTCGGGTATTCTTGGTCACTAAACTCTTCAGGAAGAGATGGAGAAGAACATGGGTACATACGAAAACTGAGGACATAAGAGCTGCATCATCTTGATGTCCCTTAGTGGTGAGACACACTCAAATCCAGACTCTGCACACTTGACTTTCACACAAAAGTCCAAGTGTGGGGGAGGATGATGAGAATATCACTACATGGACATCTTGGTGAAAAAGAAAAAAAGAGATGTTAGCTCTACCTTGCTGAAAAGAAAGAAAAGAAGTGAAAAAAAGGGGAGAAGAAAAAAAGAAGAAAGAAAAAAAGAGAAAGAAAAAAGGGGTGTTGAAAAAAATGTGTTAAAAAAGAGAAAAAATGGGAGGAGAGAGATGGAGTAGGCTAGCCCCACATATCCGAAGATAAATATCAAGGGCTGCCTGATTCCACCTAGCATTACTTCTACAAGCAAGAAGGGCTCGTCTCCAAGCCTTTGCTACTACCATCAAGGCCCATGGCCAATACACACTAAACCATGTGTGTGGCCTAGCCTTGTGGTTTACCTGGGTAGAGCCATCAAGTAACCAACACAATAGCTTCAAAAGCTTACATCCACGTTTGTTGTTGGTAAGTACACCCAAGTATGCAAAGGTCACTTACGTTCGCCAACACCTTTACTCACATTTGTCCCCATGAGAATATAAGTCATGCTTCTTCTATTATGTCATATGCTCTGGTTTAGGTATACTCGTATATAGATTATGTACGATACATCTATAGGCCTCTTTAAATTAAGTGTGGTGCTTAGGTTAATATGGTCGTCTTTAAACAAACTTAAACATGGTGTTTAATTTTGGTTAATGAACTAGAGAAATTATTGTCATAACTAGTGGAAGTAATTTATGATGGAGATAAATCAAGGCTATACTTTCATTGCATCGTTATCTTAGCCTTGCTCGAGTTATGCTAAAACATACAAAGTTGGGTGAACAAATAAAATAAAATAAAATAAAAAATAATAATATTATAAAAAAGTAAACAAAACAAATAATAATAATAGTAATAGTAATAATAATTATAATAAAATAATTTAGGCTCCCCGATACCAAATCGGCAAAGCTCATGTTTGCTTTCACCTTTGTTTTCTTTTTGTTTGAATAAAAACAGGTATAAAAATAAGTGTGGGGGAGATCTCTTATGCATAACGAACACATATTCGAGATCTCCCACCAACACATTGCACAACCTCAGACGATTAATCATGCAGAAGGATAGAACATATAGTTTCAGAGAGGGTTGGCTGAACCTCTGGCTCTACCAAACCACTTCTGAATTCCTAAAACTCCTTCCTCTACAACGATGGTTTGTGCAACCTCTCCCTCAAGTCCCTACAACTTTGAGTTTAAATAAACAAAAATTGTTATCACTAAAATTAAAGTCAAATGAACCAACCATGACTCCCTGCATATCTTGAATCACACTTTGTTTAAAAATCTGAAAAGTGACATGTTCATAACATTTTTGAGATAGAAGCTTGCATGAAGTTTATTCCTCATACATGTACTTATGCTTGTGGGAAAATATTCTAATAGAGTAATCATGTTGACTAAGTTGTTGTGAGGTGTGATATAGTTCTGACTTAGAAATCTTACCATTTCTATTCAAAGCACTTAGAAAATTTATTTTGATAAAATTATAAAACCATAGTATCACATACTCCTCAATTGGTGAGCGATACCTACCAAGGCCATATGATAATGAAATACATTCAAATACAAAACCATAGTCCTATGATTCATGGTGAGCTTTGTCAAATTGTTGTGACCTAATGTTGAGATTCTTTTCATGCACCCATTATCAAGATTTATGCACACTTTTCATCCATCAAAATAAAGCTCTATGTCAAATATCTCTCTCCAAAAGTTATCAAGAGAGTATGGGCTATGCAAAAAATATAAGAATAAAAGATGTCATGCCAAAGAAGCATGAGCCAAATAAAAGATGCCATGCCAAAGAAGCATGAGCCAAAAAAAGAGAGAAAAACAATGGGTACAAAGATCCCGCCTAAGAGAAAATAATGGGTACAAAGATATCCACCAGAGAGAATAAAGATAGCCCATACTTTCAAAGATTTCAAAAAGGGAGAGGTATGACATTGGGGTTCGTAAAAATACAAAAAGATTCACACACTTGCACAATCTTGATCAAAGTGTATGACTAGTCTCTCCACAAGGTCCGTTTTTTGACTTAGCAACATGACATGATGCAAGTATGCTTTCTATCATCTATACCCGAGCTCCACAAAATCCTCTTAGTTGGTAGGATGAAAGAATGGCAAAAACCAAATGCCTTTGGTGAGGCTTCATACACAACTAAGTGATTTGAGAGTACCTTTTGAGGAGTATAAAGATGTGAAATTGGGAAGATGCCTTTGTTTCAAGAATTATTCCACTTTTCAACAACCCAAGGAAACATGTTAGACAACGCCGCATATCCCACTAGTGTAAGGCATGTGTTGGAATAGCTTTCATGTAAGTCGTATATCATATGATGTTATATTCGTGATCGCTTTTATCTTCAAGCTTTGCTCGAGGACAAGCAAAGAGGCAAGTGTGGGGGTACTTATTGGTTGTCCTTAACTCCTATTTTTACCCACCAACTTTCTGATAAAACAAACACCAAACATAGATATAGGGCTTATAACTAATCAATTCCATAAGTTTTGGTGTTTGTCGTGTTTTGCAGGGCTAAGCATGAAATACACATAAATGGGCCAAGAAATACAAGAAAACCATGGGACGAGAAAGAGGCCCACTTACCAGACAATCTGGGCCTCAAATATAGGTCAAAAAGCCCAATAATGAACCCAAGAAGTGGAGGCCCAAAACCCAGTCCAAATCTATCTTGGGCAGCAAGAGCAGGCCTAGGTAAAATGAACGCCCATGATGCATTCGGACTCCGTTTTGGGCCATCCACTCGTCCACGGAAAGCTAACGAAAAGATCTACGTGCTCATAAAAGATGGGCCTAAGGGGGGTCAGTCAGGGCGCAGGCAGTTCACATAAGATAACAAGAGAGATAGCCTGGGTAGCGAGGTTTTCTAAGGATAGAGATCCTACTCTAAGGTAGGTTTGCCACAATCAACTTACTTCGGACATCGGCTTATGCCTGGTCTGCCAGGTACCTCCAGCCAACAGCTCTACGCTGAGCCCTTACATGGGGGGAATGCTAGGGACGAACAGGGCTATCACCACCTGCCGCCTACCCCTCACCCATAGGACACGAGGTAAACGAATGTAGCCTTTAGCCTAGACACCACGTCTACACTACCGACTCCTGTTCTAGCTTGATATCTAGGGTTACCCGTCCTCGGGTCCTTTCACCAGAACACCCATCATGAGGACAGACGATGAACCTGCAAGTAAATAGTAACAAAACTAACTCAAAGTAAGAACTCACCACCGTAGAAGAACACGAACCTTTGTACTCCAAATAGTACTAGGTCCACTGAGGTACAAGTGGAGAGGGAGCTGACATCCTCGGCACTCCTTCGGTAAGCATACTCGTTGCCCCGGGTACACTAGTGGAGGTGACCGACAACCTCGGTACTCCATCTTCTTCTTTCCCTCACTCACTCCCTACATAGCTAGAGCTAGCTAGGGCCTAAGCCCATGGAGTGGAGGTGCTCTCCCTCTCTTCTCTCTTGTGTTGTGTATCTTGTGGTGTGTAGTGGTGTCTTGAGAGGAGAGGAGGGGCTCCTTTTATAGGTGGAGGATGAGGGGATGTTCCATGGAATATTCCTCCCTTGAATGCCCCAAACCGTCCTCCTACCATTCAATGTACCGATGCTTGTGGAATTTATTAGTTATAAGCCCTATATCTACGTTTGGTGTTTGTTTTATTAGAAAGTTGGTGGGTAAAAATAGGAGTTAAGGACCGCCAACAGTGTAGTCTTGGCTAGACCGATAGTTTTAATTCTGCGCTTGATTTGGTTGGCCGACGTGTTTAAGTTTTAGAAAGGACTATTCACCCCCACTAGTCCGCCATCTCGACCCTACAACAGCACCGCCACCGCTTGCTACCTAGAGCCAACGTGGCAGCACAACCCGGCTGCCTTTGGTCAATGCTCTGCCGCCAATGGACATGTGAGGGCCCCTTAGTTGGGCGCGCGGCCCTGCCATCGCTGTTTCTGGCCACCTGGCCGCCGAAATCGGCCGGAGCCCGTCCGTCCTCTACTCCTCTACTACGTTGAAGAAGACATGGAAGAAAATGAATTAGAAACTCTTTCTTGGGTCTAGATGCGAAGTACTAGACTCATATGAATAGTTGTGTACAGTAACCTTTTCTATGGGTAGATTTGTAGAAAGTGCAGGGTTCTTGATGGAAATTATGTTTTCCTTTTTCTGTTATCTTTTTCTTTTATGTGTAAATAGACTGAAACTTCAATAAATCATAGCAAAATTGTAGAAAAATGCTAAAATATAAAATCAAGTTGTTTTGAATATGAGTCTAGTACTATGATTTTAAATCTATGCTTTCTATTCAATAGACATATAATATCACATGGTCTAGTATAAAGTTTTTGCTGTAGATTTAAATCTATGCTTTCTACTGTTAAATCCATAACTGTAGTTCCTGTGGTTCAATTGTGATAAAATGTTTATGGTAACCTAGTGTTAGTATGTTTCTGCTGTGGTAAAAATTTGATGTTCAATGAATGCTTATTTCCTAAGTTATTGATTTATCTTGTAATATGATTGTTTAATGGTTTTTAAATAATTAAAAGTATATAAAAATGGAAAATATGTGTCATCTAGGTTTTATAACTATTTTCCTATGCCATGAACCTTTAATATGTCTCTAGTGTTGTAAAAAAATGCAAATGGTTGTTTTGCTCTCTTGTGTAATAGCAGTAACTCGCAAGTAAGTTGCCAGGAGAGGATGGGAGTGGAACCTAAGAACGACTAGTACCCTTCCTCACCATGATGACTTGTTGCTTGTCCTTCATGTTGTGAATGTCCTTGTTATGATTGTTTGACTTAAGCATGCATTGCATTCATGCATATCATTTAGGAACGACGAAGAATCGATAGATCTTCTGAAGGATGTTGGCATCTAACAGAAAGATGGTGTAACGGTGACCAACCTGAAGATGATGGTTGATCATGTTGAAGATGGAGCCAACTAACTTAGTGTGAATAAATTACCCAGACAAGCCCCGGTGCATAACCCCTATTTTACAAGCACTTAATTATAATGTTGATGTGCATTAAGTTGCAGGAATTGATTGAAATCCACCTGCATAAACATTCTATCCTATGAGTCCTATTAGTATGGCACAAATTGTGTAGTATGCCATGCTATAGGACCTACGGTAGAAGTCGGGTGATGGACTGTCACTCGCGAGAGATAGGTCATGGCTATATTGTTATTGCTATCACATGGTTTGTATATGGATAATAATTGGAGACTGGGCAGGACTGTGGACTTTGGTTTGGATATGGTTGGTCATAGCAATAGAGCAAGGCTCTAGTTGCATTTTCCCGCATATGTCGATTAAGGACCGTTCGTTGGTGGCCATTTGACAAGTTTGAAGGTACCAAACACATAACAGGGGCTTGAGTTATAGTTGACCATGAAGCTAAGTACTTCCTATGACTCAGGGTCCCTAAAAAGTTTGTTGGAGTGTTACATTGACCATTCGAGGATTTGTTAGGAGGTGGGGAATGTCCATGGACCAAACTTATGAGGGGGAAACTCGTCGCTGCTCGGTGGGGCGGGCCTTATAGGGTGGGTTCCCCAAGATGGTCGGGTCGCTTTCAGACCTAGGTCGCACGAGAGGAAAGGTAGCCTTGTACTTGTTCCTTGGAGAAGTACGGGTGTGTGTTCGGGATTGCCCAGCTAGATGTACATCGATTGCAATCGCCGCCTCCTTGGATATGGATACCGCTTGTTATTTCACTATTATCGTAGTTAATACAACTGGAATATGTAGATGATGAGGTTTCTGCCGAATGATGAAAAATATTCTAATTGCTTACCATATGCTTGAAAGTAGATGAGGTGCTTACCTAGAATAGTTAAGTAATGAACTTTATGTGACTACTAAAACTTTGAATATATGGGTGCACTATTAGTAATGCTTGTCTGCATAAGCAATGAAACAGCTAGCCAAATAGCCCCTGCATATCCTTGAGAGTCGAGAGACTACTCCCACCCAGTCGAGTGAGTCTTGCGGAGTACATTATATACTCAGGGTTTTATTCCCACTGTTGCAGGTAGCAGGTGGATGCTGGAGCTGATTTTTGTGTGTGGATACCTCCAGGTGGGCTCAGCGAGGAAATCCTTCCGCTACAGTCGTAGTAGTTTTACTCTTACATCTCTACCTCTGTCTCAACGTTCAAAATTGTTAACTTCTGCTGCTTTTGTAAAATGATCTTTCTTCCACTGCTTTTATGAAATTGCTCTGTCAAACTCTGATTTTTTTGTAATCTTGTGTTGTATGAAACGATTAAGAATATTGTAAGCTTTATTCACTTGTTTATGATCCTGATGAAAACGTGGATTTTCGAGTCCTCCCATGGGGTGTACTCGACAGACTACCGGGTTTAACTTGATCTCTTGTGTACTTAGTGTCAAATGGTTGACAAGGATACTTGGGATTAGGTTAAATTGGGTGGTTCTGCCACAACAAATGCCTAATTTCTATAGACCTTTACACAAAGACGGTTGTTAATCTTGTCCTAAGGAATCGATCGGACTGTAACTAAAAATCGATTACGTGGTAGTTTCGGTAGATGTTAAAATTGAAATTACACCAGACATTTTGATTGTCCGTAGATAAGAAGGTATGTGAGTTGTCAATTGTCATGTTTGTCTCCCTCAAAAAAACAATTATCATGTTTGTCGAGACAATACATGTTGAAATAATAACTAGTATTGTCTATAATGTTTTGACTTTCGACATAGGGATAAATTCTGATGTCTAGACATCAAATTATCTGATATTTGTATATGTTATTATAATGTTAATAGGGATATTTGTATTCGTGTATGATTTCAATATGGATGCTAAATGGATGTATTTGGATCGGCTTTTTTACTATGTTCTCTATCTGCTTCTAGATCCACATTAAAAATGGATGCATTAGTTATTTATATAGGATGATTACATTAGTTTTTTATATATTAATATTTATTGATAAATATGTTGAAATGTTTATTTATAGTTTTAAATTTTTAGCTATATAATTATTGATGTATTTTTTAATAACTATGCTATTTTTATGAGTTATCTTGATCAATATGTGTTCTATAGTTATATATTTTAAAGGGACAAGTATATTTTTTTTACCATTGAACTACTACTAGAGTTTGATTTTTTGGCCATAAAACTTCAAAACCAGAAATCTTTGACCATCTTAAAACCGTTCACATCTATTCATCCAGCTGTTTTGAAATGTAGATGACATGTGGTAGTGGGGCGCACATGTCAGGCATGTCTTCCCTCTCTACATGCTCTCTCTTTTTGCTTAGTTCTCTTCTCCACTTCTCTCTCTTCTCCCTCCACCGTCACCCTTTCTCTCAATGTGATTGCGTAGGGTTGATCCATGCACTATGGCCACCAATGTGTCTATTGTCGGTCACATGAAGCGCACCAAAGTCGTAACCGTCATGGATCCACCTCCAGTGCCACCAACCATGACATTGCAACTGCTAGCATGGTACTTTAGCTAGGCCAACGCATTCTTGGGCTTCCCTGCACCACCCTCCGCCACACACTAGGCCTGAGCTACCCCATTAAATAATTATGGTAGTAGGTCCAATCCACAACACGACCACAATTAGGGTAGGTCTCAAAATGATCTCTATGGTGCAAGTAAACTAACCCTAACTATAGATTCCATGGAGAAGCAATGAAGGTGGTTGGTCATGGCGGTTCCTATAGCTGCGATGCACCACCGGGGATGGGAACAATGAGGGAAGCCCTATTCCAACCATGCATACTCTTTTTTCTAGCAACAACCATGCATACTCTTAAAGCAGCTATTGGAGTCTTGGAGAGAACTATAGCCTTGCCCTGGAGCTCGTCATGGGCTCACTGAAGGGAGAATGTACACAACTACACATAAAGTTTTTCAGCCGCCTCCTATTGTTTTAGGGACGGTTCACTTATTAAACCACCTCCAATTCGGATGGGAAGCGCTGTAGTTTTCATTCTGTCTCTAGAAATTCATTTTTAGGAGGCGATTCTCCTAAGTAAACCTTCCCTAGAAATATAATAGGGATGGTTGCTTTAAGACAACTGGCCCTGGAAATGTTGAGCACCAAATTTGTCTTAGGGCCACAGACTCTCTCTCCTTCACCAAAAAAGAAAAGTTGTGACTGTTGGTATATTTTAGGCGCATACAGATAAATCCACAAGCGCATAGATACCGCTGTAGCTTTCACCCGGAAGTATTTCAAGTATCATATCCATAGGGAAACATGTGAGATTGACTATAGTCTAACTTGATTAGGGGTAGCAACAAGGCTAAGGATAAGCAGGAGCGTAGAGTGGACTACTAAGGTTCTGTATTTCTAACTTGGGTAAGTTGTGATTTTCTATTATTCAACTAGGGACACTACTAAGGAAAGACACCAACAGAGGATGCTTTTCATCACAACCACGTCCTACTTGGCCTACAGACGGGAGGTGGACTACAAAGGACTCAACGAGGCTGTCACCCTCGCGATCTACCACCGATCTAGAATGCAGGGTGTATCCATGAGTAACCAAAGTCTAAGCACCATGCTTACACTAACGATTACTACTTTACTCCTAGGAAAGGAGTAAATCACTCAAAAGAGTCGTGAACCTGATGAACAATATAAACACGAAACTTACTTGAATCAGAAGTTGATTACCAGAGATATCTCAGAAGCTAGCTCAAGTAGAACTTAGATCTGCCAAGGTACAAGCCGTAGAGAGAGCACCGATAGCCCGACACTTCCTCCAAACTCTTTCCTCACTCTCTATCTCACTATTTTCTATTTACAAAGGATACATCATAACTTGGAGGACTTTTCTTCTCTTGATTGCTGTCATCTGATCCTAAGATGAGGATGCCCCTGGAGCGGGGGTATAGGGTGTCACGGAACCGTCCAAATTATAAGAGCACAAGTTCAAAAACAATCACCGAAACGATCAAATTCTCAAACTTGAGCCCATATAACTCCTGTAGTCCACGAAAACACGAGGGATTTCAAACCAAACCGAGAGCAACCAAGATCGTAGTGATTCAACATAACACAGCACTTGTTACAATAGTTCATAAGTAAACTCATACATCGGAGTATAAATAATTTTATTACAAACCAAAGTAAAGATTTGCGGAAGCAACATAATTTCTAAAACCATTTGAAGTCAAATACTGCCAGTACATAGTCACATCCTGTAAAAGCATACCAGAAGAGATACTACAGAGACCACGCCAATATGGTCTAGCCTTCACGCCCACAAGGTGAAGACAATACTTACAGCAACAAGTACGAATCTGCTACCTGCAACAGGGGGGAATAAACCCTGAGTACGAGAAGGTACTCAGCTAGACTTACCCGACAAAAACTAGAAACAAAGGTGACACCAAGGAGTATGCAAGGCTTTATAAAGTGGGCTAGCTTGACTCAATTGCAGAAAAGCTTATTACAGATAAGTAACCAATATATGCTTAAGTATCAAGTTGATCATCATTAACCTGATAACTAGATTAGCACCTGTACTAAAGCACTCACTTTATTAGGATCAAACAATATTAACCATAGCAGGTATAATAAGGATATCATCATTATTATCATTAATTCTGAACCATCATTATAATTAGTGTATCTACGCTGGAGATAACCAGTCAAGTTTCTCACTATCCGGGAGAGACGACGACTCGAATCGATTCCAACTCAGCTGAGGGGGGTATTCCCGACACTCACCCGGCAAACCCCGCTAAAGGCAGCCGTAGATAACCTTTGGTACAACTCAGGGTGGGTCCGAACAGCGCCACGTTCTCGGGGATACCAGTGACCAGGAGGCTCAGGACTTTTAACTCACCTACCCTTGGACCCTCAGGCTCCCTTCCGAGGTGACTTTCACTTTTCAACTTCGTAGCCTGAGTTGAGCTACTAGGCTTCACGGTCGGCAACCTCAGGCCGGCCAAATAAATGTCAGGAATGCGTTCAAAATGACATAGAAGGCTCCAGGTCTCGATCCTTAATCGACACAGACGGGGATAGATCCACACCCAAGACCTCCATGCCTTGCTGCTTCACTATCGTCAGTCCACCCGGTCTCATTTCATTTCATTAACACATGGTTCATTTCCACGATAGCAAATATAGCCAACCGTGACCTGACAAAGCCCTACATCTCGCAGGTGACAGGAAATCACCCGACTTCTACCGGTCTAATTTAGCAGGGCTAAGCATAGATACGATCCTGTCTACATAGGATTCAAGGTTCGAATTACTGGACAAGGAGTGTTATCAATGCAGCAAGGGTTTCCAACCAACTCCTATCACGTAATGCAACAATACATCTAACATGTATATATAGATAATTGCTTTGAAAGTAGGAGGCTTATAATGCTCCGGGGCTTGCCTTAACCGAAAGAAGAGAGATCGCGGTTCGGCTTCAAGAACGGTTCCGATGTCTTCTCCGGCTCCGTCGGACTGGACCTCCGGCCCCCGAACGGACTCCAACTTCGGGTTCCACGCCCAGCGAGACTTCGCTCGAGACATGATTCTCGGCACACCTATTGCATGTATATGCACCCAATGAATTTCATGTATGCACTAAGGATGACACGATGATTTATGAACATGTATGAATGATGCAAAAATGGATGTAATGACATAGCAACATCATAAGCACAAACCAAGTCATGTGGTGCTCTATTCAAATCACTTCGACGCAATCAACTCCGGTTCACACACCTACTCGCATATCTAGCCACACTTAGCAATTTAAGACCTACACAGGAATTATCGTGCTAATGTGCAAGTGGTGACACAAACATTACCAAAGGTCAATCCAACTTAAATGATAGCGAGTCCATGCTTGAAGAACACCAGAAAGCATCATGTTACTTACCCCACTACTTATCTCCTATTACTTTTCCATTTAATCAATTAACTAGGGCAATAAGTCAATATATAGCAAAAGTACTCCAACAATTCTACAAAATTTACAGTAGTTACTATGCACTGTACATAGGCTACTATAAAAATTTCATCTCAAATTGACAAGTAGATTAGAAGATATCATAATAAACAAAAGGATAAGCTATATAAAAGCATATTCAAAGCCACATCTATAATTGGAGCATATGACCTCCAAACATGGTGAAACTTTAACAGTAGCAACATCATATCATGATAAGCCTTCCACAAAATTTTCATAGCAAAAGGATCAATGTACAGTGAGATATCGAATTACCAAAATCACACATTTAAATAAAATGCCTATCAAAAGTAATTTCAAACTGCAGAAAACATCAACTGACATGTAACATTTTAATACACAACTGCATAGTACACATCTTGAGGATTCCAAAAAGTCCTCATTTACCTTTTTATGATTTTTCTACAATTTTATATGAATTTCCAAAGTTGGATCTCAAATCTGGAAAAGATTAAAACGAAAACATCTAAACCCTAGATGCAGCTACATGTACCCAGCTCTATGTATCCCCAGGGGCTGACGACTGGGACCTGAGGTCAACCTGGACCCACACGTCATAGGGACAGAGGCAGGGCGACACTTTGACCGGTCGTAGCTCACCGACGGTGAACTTTCCAGCGAAGGGGCGAGCACCAGCGTGTTCCCCATAACCCCACGCATCTACTAGGCTAGATGGTTAACTGAGTTTGGGTTCCAGGCTCAGACAGCGGCGTCAAAGGTGGCATGGCCGAGCTGTGCGTGCGGCGACGGTTAGCTGCGGTGATGGTCTCACCGTCTCCGACGAAGGAGACCACCGGTGCGGCATAGGGACGCCTTAAGGGACTCGGGACGGAGAGCTAGGGCTGGGTCCAGCGCCGGTAAAGTCACAGCAAGGTGCATGGCCGCGGACACGGCGACCGACGACCGTGGCGAGGTCAGAACGCGAGGCGTTCCGACAAGCTCGGTAAGCGGATTGGCCAACGAACTTCGACTCAACCATCAGCGACCTAATTCCAAGCTAGAACATGTGCAAGAGAGGAAAGAGGGTGATGGGATGAGCATGGCCACGGTGAGGTTGATATCACGGCGATAATGGTGGCCATGGCAGTCGCTGACGACGAGGCTCCTCACCTCTGCGAATAACGATGACGCTGCTAGGTCCGAGGTGGAGAGGAGGATGCCAAGGTGCTGCTAGCGCGGTGGATTAGGGCGAGGTGCGGTGCTTGCAATGGATGTCGGTGGTGGCATCGCTGCTCCTACTGCTGCTGTTCATGGCAGAAGAGAAGAATAGGCAGAGGGAGGAAGAGCAGTAATTGAATGGCCGAGGGAGGTAGCAGGCGAAGCGCTCGATTTACCACTTCAACACGCGCACGCCGACGCTGTGGCACTCGCTCGCGTGACGGGAGAGCCACGCGGCAGCTAGGCTCAGAAGCTGGTCGGCCACGACATGTGAAACTTCAGATTTGAAACCTAAAGAAGCTGCAATTCTACTGCAAACATTTCTCTAAACAACAATTTTCTTCCACCTCTATCTCCCAATCCACTCATCCAAAAACTAAACCATTTTCATCTTGCTGTAGAGCTACATGTGGACAACAAACAACATTATGTATGTTTGGTCTAGTTCAGCCTCCATTTGAAACTACAGCTCACTGAAGGAGCTACATCGAAACTAAAACGTCCCATTCAGTCAACCAGATAGCCTGACAGTCGATATTGGTCGATGGTTATCTTCTCAACCGGTTCGATTTAGCCAACACGGTAGTAGAGTTTCGAGTAGAGCGACATTAGGTCTTCATACAACCCTACTGGCACTTGACCTAAATCCACACGGTTTGCAAGTTACAGTGTGTAACAGAACCGTCCAAATTATAAGAGCACAAGTACAAAAACAATCACCGAAATGATCAAATTCTCGCACTTGAGCCCATATAACTCCGGTAGTCCAATGAAACCATGAGGGATTTCAAACCAACCAACATACAAGCCAAGATCGTAGTGATTCAACATAACAAGTCACATGTTACAACCATTTCACAAGTAATTCAATATACATTGGAGTTCAACATAGTTATTACAACTTAAGTTCAAAAGTAGCGGAAGCAAAGTAATTTGAAACTAACATTATTCTTATTTCAAATACATGCCAGTACCAAGGTCGACTTCCAACAAAAGCATTAGAGATAAGGTAAATAAGAAGGATCATGCTCGTGATCACACTCCGCCACTACGGCAGGAGTCAACCAACTCTTGCAGCCGCCATGATACATCACAACCTGCAACAAGTGGGGATAAAACCCTGAGTACGACAAAGTACTCAGCTAGACTTACCCGTCAGAAACCAGAAATAAGGTGACACCAAGGATCATGCAAGGCTGATATAAAGTGGGGCTAGCTTGACAACATTTTGCATAAAAGCTTAATATAGATGATTAATCATTAATGCTTAAGCATCAAGTTAATTATCATTAACCTATCATCTATATTAGAACCTGTACTAGAGCACTCACTTTATTAGGAGCAAACAATATTAACCATAGCAGGTATAAATTGAGGCAACCTTTCCATCGTGATCCAATTAACCATCCGTTCAATTTAATGGAATCTATGTTGCTGCTGCTCAAGTCAAGTGCTCACTAACCGGGAGCGACGGCGATTCGAATCGAATTCCTATCCAGCTGGAGGGGTATTTCTAACACTCACCGCGCAGGCCCCTGCCAGGGTCGCACAAGCCACCTTTTCATATGATTCAGGAATCGCGGGTCCGAATGATGTCACGACCCCAAGGGCGACACTCTGCCAGGTGATAGGGACTCTAACCCCCCCTTGGTCTCACGCCAATGTCCCCAAGCACATCCTTTCTCTCCTCCAAGAAGCAACCTACCATTCGATTCCCGGCCTGAATCACATTACTCGGCTTCGCGGTCGGAACGACTTATCTGGCCAACTAAGTGTTAGACTGCGTTCAACATGACTCAAGGACATACAGCGAATCGGTCCTTAAACGACTCAGACGGAGATAGATTCACACCCAAGACCTCCATGCCTTGTTGCTTCACTATCGTCCTCCCGCCCGGTCTCATTTCATTTTATTAACACATGGTTCCATTTCACGATAGCAAATATAGCCAACCGTGCCATATATGAATATCCCTATATCTCGCAGGTGACAGGAAATCACCTGACTTCTACTGCTTAAAGCAGGGCTAAGCATCTACTCGATCCTAATCTATGTAGGATTCAAGGATTCATATATCTGGACAAGGAATGATATAATGCAGCAAGGTTTCCAACCAACTCCTACTACTTAATGCAACAATACTTATAACATATATAGAATTAATTGCTTTGAAAGTAGGAGGCTTATAATGCTCCGGGGCTTGCCTGTGATCTGACTCAAGTTAGAGTATGTCAGATGAAGTCACTTGGCGAGCAACCTCCAATCTTTCACTTGTTCGGTTCTTCTATCTTCGGGATGGATCCATATCAGGTCCTTCACGTGCTTCAGCTAGCGTACCTAAATGAGATGCAAGATGCAAGTGCATGAATACATGAAGGTACAATGTACAATGCATCACATACAGTAAGCAAGACAAACACCATATTACACTCCACATGCATAGACACTTCATGTTGCTTAAATAAATATCACCCAACCTAATATAAAAGATGAAAATCATATTAGGAATGGCACACAAGATTTCACAATATCTCAGGTGTATTAACTTAACTACCCTCAAAGGCATAAGTCACACTTAACAATATACAAGCAAACACTATAATTAGATTTTATCAATTTCTGGACAAGCAAACAGTAGCTTCATAATTCAACCATATCTGGAGTTTCATAAATCCAAATGACTTGCAAGAAGACATTCTGGAAAGCTTAGGAAATTATCTACATTTAATCTTTAATCATCTCAACCTGATTCCCAAGTTATCATGACCAAACATGCCAATCTTTAAAGTCTGCACAGAAGGTAATTAAAATCTGACAGTAGACTTATTAAGCATGCAACTCTTAAACTATCAGACCTGGGATCATGAAAATTTAACACAAGAAATATAAGATAATTATCTACAACTTTTGTATTTACCAAAATCACAGTAAACATCATTTACACCATGAAACTAGTTGCACGAGTAACACCACACATGCAGCCCAACAGCAGTGGTACAATTATAGACAGAAAACTGATAGAAACTTCAGAGAAGCATAAATGGAGTTCTAGACCTCCAACAAACATGATTCTCAACTTTATGGAAAGCTTATAAAGTTACCTACAACTTTCTTGTAATCATCTTAAGATGATTCTACAGTTAACATGGTCAATTAATTAAATAATTGCATCTCTGTCCAAAATATGGACAGAATCTGATATGCCACTTTAAACCGTTATAACTTGAGTTTCACAAATCCAATAATTATGGTTCTGGACTTTTTAGAAAGATTAACAAGTTGCGAACAATTTTGTTATAAACATCTAGAGCTAATTGTGCTACTAACTAGGTCACACATTATAAACAAGGCAACCCTGTCTGGGTTTGGACAGAAACAGCTACAGCAATTTAGACTACTATAGTTAAACATATACTTAACCAAAAATTGTGCTCTTTAGCTTTTTGAAAAGCTTAAGAAAATTACTACAAATCATTTATTGTCATCAAGGCATGATTCATAACTTAACTAAGCCAAACAATGCATATATGCAGAACTGTCCAGAATAGAAGCAAAGCAGCATATAGCATTTGTTATTTTTATAGCTCCTAAACTATCAAGCCTAAAATCTTGAAATTTTTACTAGACATCATACATCACAAGAGTAACACGTCACAAAAATTTCACTTTATTTGGAGTTATATATTTACAGTTATTAAAAATAACAGATCCAACTAGCATTCAAAACCTAGTTGCATAAATCTATTTTTACAGCTAAAACTTTAAACTAAAACATGCCATATTATAGATCCACTGCATAGACAATTTCACAAGGATTCCAAAAAGTCCTCATTTGCTATTTTACGATTTTTCTATCATTTACTATGTATTTTCAAAGTTCAGCCATTTAAATGCAATACTAATTCCGAAAAAGAAAAAAAAGAAAACATTATGCAGAGTGAACACAAAACTTTCCACAAATCATGTAAGCCCCTATATGTAAATCATTTGTCTCTAGCACTTTTGCAAAGTGAACACAACAAAGAGTTTCTGCCTCGCTAGATGGTCCTTCTTCCTCACAGCGACGGAAAACAGAGAAGGGGACGGAGGAGGCCGGCTTGATTCCGGTGAGATAGCGGCCTAGGACGACGAAGGAGCAGATAGCAGCCAACAGCAGCGGCAGGAGGGAGGAGGAGAGGGGTGGCTGGTGTTGGAAGAGGAGGGGCAAAGGAGGGGCGACGGCAACAGCGAGCTCCAGCCCGACTCGGCCATGGCTTCGGGCACGAGAGAGCGAGAGAGAAATAGACCGAGGAAAAGAGGAGAAGAGAGCGAGTGAAGGGTCGGGCTCGATCCCCTTTTTCTCCCCCTCGACACAGAGCAGCCCGGGGAGGTGGCGCTCATGCACGGGCACGGAGGCCACACGGCGCTCGGTCCTTTCCGATGTCGTCCACCAAGTTTCAGCGCCTCCAAAACTGCCATCCAAAAGCGACGTATTTACGAGTCTGCCACTCTTCTAATCTCACCTCTATCTCTTAAACCAGATGACAATTCGACCAACAAATTATACCGCTGCGTAGGGCTATGAGAGTACTACAACATTGTTTATAGGAGCTCAGTCAAATTCCACTGGTTTGCGAGATATTAATTCCCACCATAGGGTTGCACAGGAGGAGTCAAAATTGCACTGTGATCAGCTTGACAGCACTTTGGGGTGGGATCGGGACGCGGTCCAAAAATAAAGTTTGTTGCATACAAACTAAACTCCAATTTTCATTAAAGGTCAAACTTCATATCTCGAACAAAAATAGTAGTTTCACTTCGGTCAACACCGCGTCGGAAGAAACCCTAGTTTTGAGGTTCGGGACCGATTTGCGGCATCTTCTTGTCACTTGTTCCACATGAGCCTTTCATAAGTGTTGTTGTAGGGTTCAATTGGAGTTGTTTGGTCAAGGTTGCAAGACTTGGTTGATGACATATGTTCTCATTCTCTAAACAAAACAATCTAAGCAAGATATGACTCATTCCTTCAAAATTTCCAACTCTACTATGACTTATCATTTCATTTGACTTCTTGATTCCAAACTTCAAGAAACTTTTCCAGGGATCAATATAGATAGTTATTGAGGTGAGACATGTGAAGATACTTTGATAGCAACACCCAAGCATATATCTTTTAATTGAGCCTATATGTAAGCGAGGGTGCAATATCCAAGTTTAGGTTAGGGCTTATTTCCATAGGTTTGACTTTGACATTGTCATCTCCATTAATCTATCATGTTTGAGCTTAAACCCACTACATAATTGGTGATAAACACCTGGGGTGTTACACAGTGCTCCAAAAAGGACTACATGCAAATGGTTCAGTCAAAAGATGACTGACAGTTGATTTCCAGAGAGTTGTATCTCTACAACTAGCTAGAGTTAGAGGAAGTCATAGAAGACTTTTAGGTAGATCTAAGTGAGATCTAGGTGCAAGCCTACTAGCACTTGAGCTGATTCATCACAGTTAGTGATATAAAGAGCTCTGAAAGAGGGTACTTGGAAACTAATGTGCAGTTAAGACTTGGCCAAAAATTCGAGCTCCAAAACAACACAGCATTCAGTTTTAAAGCTACTGTTTGAGAGGGTTAGAGCTTGAATTAGTGAAAGGCATAATTAGCAAAATTATAGAGCTATGTGTGGACTTCAATTTTATCAATTGGAGCTAGAGCTGGTTCGGTCGAGTTTGCAAGTTATAATGCCTCAAAGAGAGGTACATTGAAACTGCTAATCAATTACACTTAGCCAATTTGTTAAGTGCTAAAACAATACTCCAAACTGACTTGTGGGCCATTTTTGAGGGTGTTCTAGTCATTTTCATGAGAAAGTCATTAAACAACTTTTGTTCCTCAAAAAGTTTGCTACAACTTTTCTTAAGGGTGCACAGTCATACAAATACTTCTAGATGCACTTTTAAATGGTCAAGCAAAAGAGGTCTATAGGTCAACTAGTCAAAGCATGAGTCAACAAGGAATTAGGGCATGTCATAAAAATAAACCCTAGGTCATTTTGCACCACTAACAAGATACACATATTACCAAGGCCTTAAACACACATTAGCATCACCTATGCATAAGAGTTACTTAAGTAGGCATTGAAACACTATTGCTATAACTAATGAAACATCACTAACATAATTATTGAAACCTAATGTTGCATATGTTTCAGGAGCATGTTTCACATGTTTTCAAGAATAACAAAACTAACACATGTTCCAGCATGGTCCAGATACAAGATATTATCACTACCACCCATAACATACATATGTTGCAAGGTCATGTTTCAAGCAAGGATGCACATGAAATGATGATGCTTATGGTAATGCCATGCTATGACCATGCTCAAATGATGCTAAAATGCAAGGCAAACACCTGGGGTGTTACAGCCCTCCCCCTTTATAAAAATCTCGTCCCGAGATTTGAAAGTCGTACCATTTTTCATAAAAAGCAGAATAGTTGTCCTTTAAATAATCCTCTCTTTCCCAAGTTGCATCACGTTCACCGTGGTTACTCCAAACCACCTTGTATAATTTGACTACTCGATTTCGAGTTACCCTTTCTAGAGTATCCAGAACATATATCGGTTTCTCCTCATAAGAAAGATCAGATTTCAGCTTGATGCATCTCACTTCAACTCTTTCCTCGGGAAGACGGAGACACTTCTTCAATTGAGAAACATGGAAGACTGGAAAGATAGCTCCCAACTCACGAGGTAGACTAAGCTTATAAGCTACTCTTCCACTTTTCTCGATGATCCGATAGGGTCCAACGTATCGAGGCTCAAGCTTTCTTTTGATCCCAAAACGCTTTACTCCTCTCATAGGGGACACCTTCAGATAGACATGGTCATCTACTTCAAACTCAATAGGTTTTCTTCTCTTATCTGCATAACTCTTTTGTCTAGCCTAAGCGGCTGCTATATTTTTCTGTATAGCATAGACTTGCTCCTCAGCTTCTTCTACAAAGTCAATACCAAAGAATCTTCTTTCTCCAGGTTCCACCCAGTTCAAAGGAGTTCTACATTTGCGACCATATAAAGCTTCAAAAGGAGCCATTCTGATGCTCTCTTGATAACTGTTGTTGTAAGAGAATTCAGCGAGAGGCAACCATTTCTCCCAGGAGCCATTACAAGAGATGATGCAAGCTCTAAGCATGTCTTCAAGAATCTGATTCACACGCTCAGTCTGCCCCGATGTCTATGGATGATAAGCAGAACTACGGACCAAATTAGTTCCAAGATTCTGATGTAGGCGCTCCCAGAAACGAGCAGTAAACTGTGGCCCTATGTCAGAGACAATAGACTTAGGCACTCCATGAAGACGTATAACTTCTTGGAAGTAAATATCAGCATATTGGTGTGGGTGATAGTTACTCTTCACAGGGATAAAGTGAACAGACTTTGTCAAACGATCTACTATAACCCAAATAGAGTCAAAACCTCTTTGGGTGGTTGGTAATCCGACGATAAAGTCCATAACAATGTCATCCCACTTCCAACCTGGAATAGACAAAGGCTGGAGTAAACCAGGCTTCATGTGAATGGCCTTAACTATACAACAATTATCACACCTAGCGACGTAGGCTGCGATTTCCTTCTTCATCTTGGTCCACCAATAATACGGCTTGAGATCCTGATACATCTTACTGCTGCCAGGATGGATGGATAATTTAGAAGAATGGGCTTTAGCCATAATTTGGTTTCTAAGTTCCTTGTCCTTGGGCATAACAAGTCTATCGTTGAACCAGAGAATTCCTTTGTCATCCACTCGAAAGTGCTTAGTTACTTGCTCTTTCATCTTTCTCTCGATGTGAAAT
The DNA here is from genome assembly GCA_038087645.1 of Saccharum hybrid cultivar R570. NCBI lineage: Eukaryota > Viridiplantae > Streptophyta > Magnoliopsida > Poales > Poaceae > Saccharum > Saccharum hybrid cultivar. Next base: position 3,479,672 of record JAQSUU010000810.1, read on the forward strand.
ACACCAGTATCAGTCTTTTGTAACTCAATGATTCTACTTCTCAAAGAACAATCTACAGTGACATGATGGATTACAATAGGATGTAAGAGATGAGATAAATGAAAATCTTCTTCTATCAGAGAGTTGCAATGAGATTTTCTACTCAAGGCATCGGCAACTACATTTGCCTTACCAGGATGGTAATGCACCTGGAGGTTATAATCCTTGATTAACTCTAACCACCTTCTCTGGCGCATATTTAACTCAGGTTGAGTAAATATGTACTTAAGACTCTTATGATCTGTATAAATATTGCATATATTTCCAAGCAAATAATGTCTCTAGATTTTTAGAGCATGGACGACAGCAGCTAACTCTAAGCCATGAGTCAGATAGTTAACTTCATGTTTTCTTAACTGACGTGAAGCATACACAATAACTCAACCTTCTTGCATAAGTATGCCACCTAAACCAGTACCCGATGCATCACAATACACATCAAACAGTTTCTCAATGTCAGGTTGCGCTAATACAGGAGCTGATGTCAACAAAGTCCGCAGAGTGTGGAAAGCTTGCTCACACTCCGGAGTCCAATCAAACTTTCTATCCTTCTCAAGCAATCGAGTCATAGGATTAGCTATTTTAGAGAAATCCGGAATAAAACGACGATAGTAGCCAGCCAATCCAAGAAAACTCCAAACTTTATGTACTGTAGTTGGTGCCTTCCAATCCAAAACTTCCTATACCTTAGTCGGGTCTACTAAAATTCCCTCACCAGACAATACATGACCGAGAAAAGGTACCTTATTTAACCAGAATTCACATTTGCTGAACTTGGCGTAAAGCTTATGTTCACGTAATCTGGATAAAACAATTCTTAGATGCTCGGCATGTTCTTCTTCATTTTTAGAATAGATGAGAATATCATCAATGAATATCACCACAAACTTGTCCAGCTCTCGCATGAATACTGAATTCATCAAGTACATGAAATGTGCAGGAGCATTGGTCAGACCAAAAGACATGACAAGATATTCATATAACCCGTATCTGGTAGAGAAAGCGGTCTTTGGTATGTCTTCAGGATGGATTTTAATTTGGTGATAACCGGATCTCAAATCAATCTTTGAGAATACCTTTGCTTTAGATAACTGATCAAATAAGATATCAATACGAGGCAACGGATACTTGTTCTTGATAGTGACTGCATTGAGTGGTCGATAGTCTACACACATACGCAGAGACTGGTCCTTCTTCTTCACAAAGATAGCAGGACAACCCCACAGAGTAGAACTAGGATGGATCAGCCCTTTCTGTAAAAGTTCACTAAGTTATGTCTTGAGTTCAGCTAACTCATTCGGCGGCATTCTATATGGTCTTTTAGAAATTGGTACGGTACCCGGAATTAACTCAATCTTGAGTTCTACATCACGATCTGGAGGTAATCCTAGCAAATCATCGGGAAAAACATCTAGAAATTCACACACTATAGGAACTTCTGTAATCTCTTTTGCTTTTGCTATCATAGCGTTAACTGTAGTCTGAGGACTAACATCTCGAGGAAGTTGCACTAGAAAAGCTTGTTGATTTTTGGATCCCTCAACATAACCACTCTTGTAGAGCTATTGATCAGAACACCGTTTCCACTCATCCAATTCATACCTAAGATTACATCTAGGCCCAAACCTGGTAATACCATGAGATCCAGATCATACAGGCATCCTTCTATCTCGATCTTTGCTCCTAAGACCAACTGGTTGGTTGAAATATTATTTCTGGCAGCACTAATATTATAACCACTATTTTCTAAAGTAACGACCTTCATACCATGCTTGGCTGCAAACGTTGAACTGATAAAAGAGTGGGAAGCACCTGAATCAAACAACACGATTGTAGGATGTTGGTTCACTAAAAATGCACCAGCAGTGATAATCTCACCCGTAGGAATGGATTCCACCGTGGTGTATCGAACCCATCCTTTGCACACACCTGCCTTATTATCATTGGATTTCTTATGCGGAAGAGGACAATCTTTGGCCCAATGACCTAACATCTTGCAATTCCAACATAGCCGGTTACTTGGCGGTGCCTTAGGCTTTCCTTTCTTAATACTGCTCCTCTTGACCGGATCCTGTTTCTGATATGGGTGATATCTGGTAGATATGCCAGGCGAATAATATTGAGGTGTAATCACCACAAGAGTATTGGTTGTAGGTGCATTAGATTCATGAGATTTCTCGTGGCTCTTAGAAGAAGCGTACATAGCATTACAGTTCTCTTGAAGGATAGTATCACTGACAAACTCATTGAAAGTTGCACATTTGATATTGCACATGGCCTTCATCAATTTGGGACATAGCCCTCTTTTAAAACTTGCGATCTTCTTAACCTCTGTATTAACAAATTCTGGAGCATATCTTGATAAGCTGATGAAAGCATGTAGATATTCTGTTACACTTTTGTCTCCTTGGGTGAGCTTCATAAACTCGATGTGCTTAATTGCCATGAGGCCAGCAGGAATGTAATGTCCCCAAAATGCTTCCTTGAACTGATCCCAAACTACTTCCATATTCTCAGGCAGGGTATTCCGATGGTGACACCACCAAACACCTGCAGGTCCTTGCAACTGTTGTGAAGCGTATTCTGTTTTCATATCATCTGCCACTTTGAGCACACAGAACTTCTATTCGATAGTGTTCAACCATTCGTCTGTTTGAAGTGGTTCTTCTGCTTCTCGAAAAATAGGAGGCTCAGTATCCAAGAAATCTTTATAGTTGCTGTACTGGGCAGGCTCAGGTTCCTGATGGACATGGTTTCTGACACTCTCGTCCAAAGCTCGCTGACTTTCAGCAAGCATTTATAGCAACTCAGCAGAAGTAGGTTGCGGAGGAGACGATGGCGGTTCTGTATTGCCATGACTCCGACTGCTAGAGCGAAACTGACGAGACATCTGCAAGTAGGTGAAACTAGTAAGCATTGATGATGTCGGAAGGCTGCTGACAAATTATATAAGCATGAGGAAGAGATTGTATCCATCTATCCAAATTCCAATCTCAAAAGAGGGAAATTTCTTGGTTTGAGGTACGGATCTTCTGACAAGATAGGGAATGACATCCAAGGAAAAGGTTCATGAGAAGATAACACATTGGTGTAGCTCCATAATGGATCATGACTAGCAATCCTTGATACCTGCGCGTGCCGAGCAGCACAACCTTGTGTCGTGCGCCACAGGAGGCTCCCGGTTTCGTCGCTGCACCATGGAGTGCTAATCGCAACACCATTACCAAACACACACCCATGAGGAATTAGGCATGTAGAAACAATATCATCCAAAGAGGAGGTAGCAAACAAGGATGGATACAAGGGTAGAAGCAATGGAGAGGCGAATTGCAGATCAAAACACATCCCAACTCGAGGAGATACATCTTGAAATTGTGTCTTGCTTTCCTTCACGGGCCAGGTATGAATTGGGCTTCAAGGCTAACACTACTGACCACTCCACTGGGTTGGTTGACTACCATAATTCTTCATGAAAGAAATGCAACTATTTATGGGACAACTATTTGGAGGAAAGAAAATTTTTAAAGAACAAAATAAGCAATTTATAAGGGAGGGAGTAATGCAGAATGCAATGTATGATGCGAACATAATGCATGCACGAATCGTACGTCCTCACAAACCTAGGAAGAATTTGAAATTTCTAGCGTATAGTTCGGTGGCATACACACGTTCTCTCAATAATGATAACTAGTCGCTCTACAGGAAACATTGTTAGTGTACCTGCAGAAAATTGCATTTCAGCCCAACAATTCCCAATATAGCACACAAGAAAGCAGTAAACTAAATACTTTCCATACATATATCCCCTGATGTATATACTTTAGTATCAAAGCTAACTGACAGATTTACCCACAATTAAGTACCCTCATAGATACATGGTTGGACATGTAAGTATGCGAGTATCCACAACTACTCTCCCCTAGACCGACGGTTGGACAGTCATGCTCTCACAACTCCCACTTACCAGGGCGTAGAGGTATTTTGATCCATACATTACCACCCAAACGGATGGCATCCATACAATAGCACGTCGTATTGACAACGAAACAGAGAACAAGAAAGAACCCCCAATTTAGTACCTTAGTAAGCCACCTAATAGTCCTTATTTGGGCATATAGGATATGACCACTGGCACTCTTTAGATTAGAATTAAGATTTTTCACAAAAGCTTTTGTTTAAATACACAAATGACATGTTTACTATTGAATCTTGCTCTGATACCAGCTGTCATGGAACCGTCCAAATTATAAGAGCACAAGTTCAAAAACAATCACCGAAACGATCAAATTCTCAAACTTGAGCCCATATAACTCCGGTAGTCTATGAAATCACGAGGGATTTCAAACCAAACCAAGAGAAACCAAGATCGTAGTGATTCAACATAACACAGCACTTGTTACCACAGTTCATAAGTAAACTCATACATCGGAGTATAAATAATTTTATTACAAATCAAAGTAAAGATTTGCGGAAGCAACATAATTTCTGAAACCATTTAAAGTCAAATACTGCTAGTACAAAGTCACATCCTGCAAAAGCATACCAGAAGAGATACTACAGAGACCACACCAATACGGTCTAGCCTTCACGTCCACAAGGCGAAGACAATACTTGCAGCAACAAGTACGAATCTGCTACCTGCAACAGGGGGGAATAAACCCTGAGTACGAGAAGGTACTCAGCTAGACTTACCCGACAAAAACCAGAAACAAAGGTGACACCAAGGAGTATGCAAGGCTTTATAAAGTGGGCTAGCTTGACTCAATTGCAGAAAAGCTTATTACAGATAAGTAACCAATATATGCTTAAGCATCAAGTTGATCATCATTAACTTGATAACTAGATTAGCACCTGTACTAAAGCACTCACTTTATTAGGATCAAACAATATTAACCATAGCAGGTATAATAAGGCTATCATCATCATTATCATCAATTCTGAACCATCATTATAATTAGTGTATCTACGCTGGAGATAACCAGTTAAGTTTCTCACTATCCGGGAGAGACGGCGACTCGAATCGATTCCAACTCAGCTGAGGGGGGTATTCCTAACACTCACCCGGCAAACCCTGCTAAAGGTAGCCGTAGATAACCTTTGGTACAACTCAGGGTGGGCCCGAACAGCGCCGCGTTCTCGGGGATACCAGTGGCCAGGAGGCTCAGGACTTTTAACTCACCTGCCCTTGGACCCTCTGGCTCCCTTCCGAGGCGACTTTCACTTTTTGACTTCGCAGCCTGAGTTGAGCTACTAGGCTTCGCAGTCGGCAACCTCAGGCCGGCCAACTAAATGTTAGGCATGAGTTCAAAATGACATAGAAGGCTCTAGGTCCTGATCCTTAATCGACACAGACGGGGATAGATCCACACCCAAGACCTCCATGCCTTGCTGTTTCACTATCGTCATCCCGCCCGGTCTCATTTCATTTCATTAACACATGGTTCATTTTCACGATAGCAAATATAGCCAACCGTGACCTGACAAAGCCCTACATCTCGCAGGTAACAGGAAATCACCCCACTTCTATCAGTCTAATTTAGCAGGGCTAAGCATAGATACGATCCTGTCTACATAGGATTCAAGGTTCGAATTGCTGGACAAGGAGTGTTATCAATGCAGCAAGAGTTTCCAACCAACTCCTATCACATAATGCAACAATACATCTAACATGTATATATAGATAATTGCTTTGAAAGTAGGAGGCTTATAATGCTCTGGGGCTTGCCTTAACTGAAAGAAGAGAGATCGCGGTTCGGCTTCAAGAACAGTTCCCATGTCTTCTCTGGCTCCGTCGGACTGGACCTCTGGCCCCCGAACGGACTCCAACTTTAGGTTCCACGCCTAGCGAGACTTCGCTCGAGACACGATTCTCGGCACACCTATTGCATGTATATGCACCCAATGAATTTCATGTATGCGCTAAGGATGACACGATGATTTATGAACATGTATGAATGATGCAAAAATGGATGTAATGACATAGCAACATCATAAGCACAAACCAAGTCATGTGGTGCTCTATTCAAATCACTTCGATGCAATCAACTCCGGTTCACACACCTACTCGCATATCTAGCCACACTTAGCAATTTAAGACCTACACAGGAATTATCGTGCTAATGTGCAAGTGGTGACACAAACATTACCAAAGGTCAATCCAACTTAAACGATAGCAAGTCCATGCTTGAAGAACACCAGAAAGCATCATGTTACTTACCCCACTACTTATCTCCTATTACTTTTCCATTTAATCAATTAACTAGGGCAATAAGTCAATATATAGCAAAAGTACTCCAACAATTCTACAAAATTTACAGTAGTTACTATGCACTGTACATAGGCTACTATAAAAATTTCATCTCAAATTGACAAGTAGATTAGAAGATATCATAATAAACAAAAGGATAAGCTATATAAAAGCATATTCAAAGCCACATCTATAATTGGAGCATATGACCTCCAAACATGGTGAAACTTTAACAGTAGCAACATCATATCATGATAAGCCTTCCACAAAATTTTCATAGCAAAAGGATCAATGTACAGTGAGATATCAAATTACCAAAATCACACATTTAAATAAAATGCCTATCAAAAGTAATTTCAAACTCTAGAAAACATCAACTAACATGTAGCATTTTAATACACAACTGCATAGTACACATCTTGAGGATTCCAAAAAGTCCTCATTTACCTTTTTATGATTTTTCTACAATTTTATATGAATTTCCAAAGTTGGATCTCAAATCTGGAAAAGATTAAAACGAAAACATCTAAACCCTAGATGCAGCTACATGTACCCAGCTCTATGTACCCCCAGGGGCTGACGACTGGGACCCGAGGTCAACCTGGACCCACACGTCATAGGGACAGAGGCAGGGCGACACTTTGACCGGCCGTAGCTCACCGACGGCGAACTTTCCGGCGAAGGGGCAAGCACCAGCGTGTTCCCCACAACCCCGCGCATCTACTAGGCTAGATGGTTAACTGAGTTTGGGTTCTAGGCTCAGACAGCAGCATCAAAGGCGGCATGGCTGAGCTGTGCGTGCGGCGGCGGTTAGCTGCGGCGATGGTCTCGCTGTCTCCGACGAAGGAGACCACCGGTGCGACATAGGGACGGCTTAAGGGACTCGGGACGGAGAGCTAGGGCTGGGTCCAGCGCCTGTAAAGTCGCAGCAAGGTGCATGGCCACGGACACGGCGACCGACGACCGTGGCGAGGTCAGAACGCGAGGCGTTCCGGCAAGCTCGGTAAGCGGATTAGCCAACGGACTTTGACTCAACCATCAGCGACCTAATTCCAAGCTAGAACACGTGCAAGAGAGGAAAGAGGGTGATGGGATGAGCATGGCCACGGCGAGGTCGATCTCGCAGTGATAATGGTGGCCATGGCAGTCGCTGACGACAAGGCTCCTCACCTCTGCGAATAACGACGACGCTGCTAGGTCCGAGGTGGAGAGGAGGATGCCACGGTGCTGCTAGCGAGGTGGATTAGGGCGAGGTGCGGAGCCTGCAATGGATTCCGGTGGTGGCGTCGCTGCTCCTACTGCTGCTGTTCGTGGCAGAAGAGAAGAACAGGCAGAGGGAGGAAGTGCAGCAATTGAATGGCCGAGGGAGGCAGCAGGCGAAGCGCTCGATTTACCACTTCAACACGCGCACGCCGACGCCGTGGCACTCGCTCGCGCGACGGGAGAGCCACGCGGCAGCTAGGCTCAGAAGCTGGTCGGCCACGACATGCGAAACTTCAGATTTGAAACCTAAAGAAGCTGCAATTCTACTACAAACATTTCTCTAAACAACGATTTTCTTCCACCTCTATCTCCCAATCCACTCATCCAAAAACTAAACCATTTTCATCTTGCTGTAGAGCTACATGTGGACAACAAACAACATTATGTATGTTTGGTCTAGTTCAGCCTCCATTTGAAACTATAGCTCACTGAAGGAGCTACATCAAAACTAAAACGTCCCATTCAGTCAACCAGATAGCCTGACAGTCGATATTGGTCGATGGTTATCTTCTCAACCGGTTCGATTTAGCCAACACGGTAGTAGAGTTTTGAGTAGAGCAACATTAGGTCTTCATACAACCCTACTGGCACTTGACCTAAATCCACACGGTTTGCAAGTTACAGTGCTCCAAAAAGGACTACATGCAAACGGTTCAGTCAAAAGATGACTGACAGTTGATTTCCAGAGAGTTGTATCTCTACAACTAGCTAGAGTTAGAGGAAGTCATAGAAGACTTTTAGGCAGATCTAAGTGAGATCTAGGTGCAAGCCTACTAGCACTTGAGCTGATTCATCATGGTTAGTGATATAAAGAGCTCTGAAAGAGGGTACTTGGAAACTAATGTGCAGTTAAGACTTGGCCAAAAATTCGAGCTCCAAAACAGCACAACATTCAGTTTTAAAGCTACTATTTGAGAGGGTTAGAGCTTGAATTAGTGAAAGGTGTAATTAGCAAAATTATAGGGCTATGTGTGGACTTCAATTTTATCAATTGGAGCTAGAGCTGGTTCGGTCGAGTTTGCAAGTTACAATGCCTCAAAGAGAGGTACATTGAAACTGCTAATCAATTACACTTAGCCAATTTGTTAAGTGCTAAAACAGTACTCCAAACTGACTTGTGGGCCATTTTTGAGGGTGTTCTAGTCATTTTCATGAGAAAGTCATTAAACAACTTTTGTTCCTCAAAAAGTTTGCTACAACTTTTCTTAAGGGTGCACAGTCATACAAATACTTCTAGATGCACTTTTTAAATGGTCAAGCAAAAGAGGTCTATAGGTCAACTAGTCAAAGCATGAGTCAACAAGGAATTAGGGCATGGCATAAAAATAAACCCTAGGTCATTTTGCACCACTAACAAGATACACATATTACCAAGGCCTTAAACACACATTAGCATCACCTATGCATAAGAGTTACTCAAGTAGGCATTGAAACACTATTGCTATAACTAATGAAACATCACTAACATAATTATTGAAACCTAATGTTGCATATGTTTCAGGAGCATGTTTCACATGTTTTCAAGAATAACAAAACTAACACATGTTCCAGCATGGTCTAGATACAAGATATTATCACTACCACCCATAACATACATATGTTGCAAGGTCATGTTTCAAGCAAGGATGCACATGAAATGATGATGCTTATGGTAATGCCATGCTATGACCATGCTCAAATGATGCTAAAATGCAAGGCAAACACCTAGGATGTTACATAGGGGGCCTTTTGTAGGGGGCAACAGGAGTCCTGTGGGCCCATGAATCCATGGCAACGTTAAATCTAGACCCTCGATATGAACCAACCTTAAGCAACGAAGTAGATTGAATCTTAAAGGCGGTGGAAAACCGATATACGAAGGAGAGACTGACTTGTGAGACCCACATGCTGGCTAGCCCAAGTGGGTCCGGTCGGCCTCTCCCTTGGCATGTGGGGTCGGGTCACGATCTATTGTCTTCTCGATGGTTCCAAAGTCTTCCTAAGTTGGTTTCGTCGTAGATAAACGTGATTTGATCTGACGATTAGCTCCACCTTGTGTTGGATTGTTTTGCTTCGGCAATATCCAGCAACATGATCGCGTAAATAGAATCAGATAGTAGCACATGAGACATAGAGATTTATACTGGTTCGGGGCGCGGTGCACGCTAAACCCTACTCCAGTGGTACGACTACTCTTGTATTCGTATGCTCAATTACAGGGGCTATTGCTCCTAGCTATGAGGTAGATAGAATATGTGGAAGATGGATCCCGTGCCCAAGGTCCCTACCCTCCTTTATATAGGCAGGAGAGGTAGAGTTACAGAGAGGGCGATTAGGCTAACAGATTGTCTTCCTAGTTTGTTACAATAGATTGATCCTAGCTATCGTCCAGATACACCCGCCTTGGTTTGTCTTGATCTCCACGTTGGTTGATCGCATCAGCCCTTACGGGCCTCCTCCTTGATGGCTGCTGGGTCGATAGCTTGGTGGTGGTCATATATACGTGCGGTGCAGATACCCCTAGCCAATATCTCTGACAGTAGCCCCCGTAGGACTTAATGATAAGCTAGCATATAGCTTCAAGCCCTTGGGACATCACAGTCTCCCCTGTAAGTTCTGCATACTGTAAGTACATAGTGAGCATCTTCGGGTGCCGAAGTTTGAGCAATGCAGCTAGATATTCCCAAGTATTGGGGAGCCAGTATGTTGCCGTTCGAGTACCAAGAGCATTTCTCGAGTAGCGAGAATATTCTTCAAGCATCGAGTGCGGCGGTGGTACACTGTACATCAAGGGACGTTGCCCCTGGCAACTGTAAGTGCCTGACTCAGGTGGTACACCCCATATCGGGAAACATAGTTTCCTGGGCGTAGCCCTTAGGACGTTGTTAACGCCACGTTCAGGTGGTGTTCCCGATAACCAGAAGCATAGCTTCCAGGACCTCGTAGATGCCATGTTAGGGTAGAAATACCGCTGTACTCGAGAAGTTGGTTCCCGACATATTCTGGCGTGTAAATAGTGGTTGTGCATCATTAAGTCCTAGTTGTAAAACAATAATGAGGATGGGGGTAGGTGCACCTCCATCACCCGCGTGTCACTCAGCCAGTTGTTTTTTAGGGTGACCTATCGTAGGTCGTTTGAACACTAAGGGTGTCATGTTTTCCTTCGAGATCCATCAAGTGACATGATATGAATTTTTGTGACCTCGTTAGTGCTAGAGTGAGGATGTTGTCCTAGAGCCCTGAGACCAATATAGCAGTGTCCCGGTTCAAGGCACCAGTGTGGGCGAGTAACGAATGCGTGAGCAGCTATCGGCAGTTGCGTGTGTTACTCTTTGAGTTGATAACGGGTAGAACGAGTGAACGTCCGCTTCACTGAAAGAAAGTGGTAGGACAAAGCCAGACCAGTGGGGGCACGTCATAAAACTCCTTTTCTAGATTCTAGGAGCTCGTATTTTGGTTATAGCCATGGGCCAACCATTTTTCCGGTTTCCCCCGAAGGGGCACACATCCGCTGAAATAAGGTACTTCGAGCTCGTCTGGGTATTGGGAGATTTATGTGACACCGAGTGTCAGAGGTTTTAGGATCAAACTAGTGACCCTCCCGAATACCCCCTGACTCTAGAGGGGCAGGGTCGATAGCGAATGAATCTCTACCACTTACACCTGCTGAGGAGGTGAGCCGGGCCGATTATCCGATCTGAGTATCAGATCACTCGCTTGCAACAGCTCGAATGATGATACGTCGAATTTCGGACCATGAGGCCCGATGGTTTCCGCGATTGCAGAGATGGGTTCCTTCTCGGCGAAGTTAAAGTGTTGGTTTCAGCGGCCCGTTTCCCCACGTATGTCTCTTAGGAGGCGTCCCTCCAGAAATCATGGGGACATGGCGCGGCCTCAATGGCACCACTGCTAGGAGAGATTATTGGAATTCTATCAGCCGTGTGCATCCCCTGTCTATAAAAATAGAGGAAGAGAAGGAGAATTAGTACATCTGTATTGTAGCTTTTGCATACTCACCTTGCTTGTCGCAGAACGAGTACTCGAGCGGTCATTCTGACGATGTAAGCGGAGGCGACATGTCGACATAGATAGCGGTGGCATGACCAACTCGAGGTAACCCCTGAGGGAGTACCCGAGGATCGTTGCCGATGATGCAAGCGGAGGCAGTGTGCCACCGTAGATAGAGGCAGCGTGTTGATGTAGCTAGAGGCAGCATGACTATGTAGCCTGAGGTGGCGTGACCGGCTCGGGATAGCCCCCGAGGGAGTACCGAGGATCGTTGCCGATGATGTAAGCGGAGGTGACATGTCGACATAGATAGCGGAGGCGTGATTGACTCGAGGTAACCCCTGAGGGAGTACCCGAAGATCGTTGTCGATGATGTAAGCAGAGGTAGTGTGCCACCATAGATAGAGGTGGCATGTCGACGTAGCTGGAGGCAGCACGATAATGTAGCCTGAGGTGGCGTGACCGACTCGGGATAGTCCCCAAGGGAATACCCGAGGATTGTTGCCAACGATGTAAGCGGAAGCAGTGTGCCACCGTAGATAGAGGTGGCGTGTCGATGTAGCTGGAGGCAGCGCGACGACGTAGCCTGAGGCGGCATGACCGGCTCAGGATAGCCCCCGAGGGTCGTTGCCAACGGAGTGCCCGAAGGCAGCATGTCGACATAGCTGGTGGCAGCGTGACGACGTAGCTAGAGGTGGCGTGATCGGCTCGAGGTAGCCCCCGAGGGAGTACCCGAGGGACATTGCCAACGGAGTGCCCAGAGGCGGCATGCCAACGTAGCTGGAGGCAGCGTGGCTAACTCGCTGTTGTCGACGTAGGTGTGAGTATTTATTCGGTAATCGAATAAGATAGACATGTAGTAAAGCAGGTGTTAATTTCCCTTTATGGGCTATATTCATTGTGTTGTGCACTTTGTCGACTAGACTGTAGCCCCCATGCTAACCGTCGAGATGTGGCCCATGTAGCATGGGCTTGCGGCATAGGTCATTGCAGCCAACAAAGCACATTACATTGAACATGTGTCATAAAAGTACTTAAAGCAGTTTTAAGGGTTGTTGCCTTCTCTTTTTTATGTTGTTTTCTCTTATGAAATGCTCTGCGTGTTATGCACTTTGTTAACTAGACTGTAGCCTCCGTGCATAGGATGTTAGCCATGATATGGCGTGTCCGTATAACGTTGGGTTGCGGTGTAAGTCATTGTCGTGACAAAGCTTTACACATAGAACATATCATGCAAGTATTTAGATTGTGGAGAAAAAAGCAAACATGCCCTAGAGTGTGGTTATTATATGTAGTAGCCCCAACCTTCTGCTAAGTTGGATGTCAACGTGGTAGGAAGTGAGCGAAAAATAACATAATAAAAATAATTATGGCAACGACTTAGCTGATCTAACGAGATGTTGGTGCCATTATCGTTGATGGAGGCGATGTCGATGTCGAGTGCCCATGAGCGCCGCGTCTAGAGACGGCGAGAGCCGTGATAGAGATCGAGGGTGATCACTCGAGGAAGCCCGCTGACGATGCGCTCGAGTGGCGGCTGTCGGTGGCCGCTGCATGCTGACGACGATGAACTCCGTGCTGCTAGGAACGATGCCATCATGTGACGTCGAATTGGCGTCGTATGATGATGACAAATATAGCCGGTTCCTGTTGCGTAGTCACAACGACGCATGTGCGTATTTGGAGATATGCTTGCCATATATTGCAGAATTTTTAATTGAAGCAAAAAGGGATGACTCAGCTTATTCGATTGAAGGAGCAAGCGTCGGGTCATCCAAGCAGTGGGGAAATTAATCCGTTCTGCAAGCCTGACGTGCGTGTATATGTTTGTATACAAGTCGCAGTATTTCACCAGCTCGTCTCCTTGCATGGCACGGTAGACGTGGCCTTTACTTGCTCACCTTGGCCGTTAGTACCATAGGAAAAGGCAATTAGCAGTTTCGTCTCCAGCTTCGTGCCGTATGCGGTGTCAGGTGCCACCGTGGCCGATGACGAGGCCACCGCTGCCTTTGATAATCGCGAGGATAGATAGAAATATCCGAAGATATGTAGACATATTAGAACACTGACTTAGCTGTTTGGTGTTTCTTGTGTGAAACCGGGATATGTCAACTAGATGGGCCGACGTCCCGAGCCACGGCAGGACGACGACGGAGTCCCGGCGTGCTGACATCGTGTTGTCGGCGCGGGATGACGACGGTGATGGCCGTAACAATCTGTCGGGTGCTGCCGTAGATTGATGAGTCGACGGCGCAAGCCGCGGCGTGAGGGCCACCGCGCGACGACGACATGATCCTTGTTAATTGTTATCGGCGAAGGGCGCAATTAAGTTCCTGCCAATAATAATAATCGTGTAGATATACGGGAAGTATGCATATAAAAATATTTAATTAGAACGTGACTTTAGCTTTCTGGATGATCGTTGTCACGTGTAGATTGGTGAAAGCCTCCAGCCGTTGTTGGAGTCAGATCACGGGAAAATAGATTGGCAGCAAGGGAAAATTTCCCATGTGCATGATTTGATTACGTAGTATATGCATATATACATGCAATCCAAAATATGACTATTTTAATCGATATGACGTAAGTAGATCGTAGGCTGGTCTGCTTGCTTGTTCGTCGGTGTGGCAGGAGACCATCGACTGCGGTACGCCATCTCGGGACTTGATCGTTGATGTTCAGCGCCGCCAGCGATGTCCGACCAGAGGTCGTTCGGACGGACCCCATCATGTGGCTGCGGTTCCGTTGTTGACACCCAGTGCAGGCACCGCTCAACGCCATGTTGTCGATCCTCCGGATGTCGGAATCCCGCGATGGGAACAACGTCGCCGCCGGATGCAGAATCGCAACTGTACGCGGAAGGTTTGACGCGTCAACTGTTGGATTGTTTTGTTTCGATAATATCTAGCAATATGATCACGTACATGAAATTAGATGGTAGCATACGAGACACAGAGATTTATATTAGTTCGGGACGCGGTACACGCTAAATCCTACTCCAGTGGTGCGACTGCTCTTATATTCGTACGCTCAATTAAAGGGGCTGTTGCTCCTAACTACGAGGTAGATAGAATAGGTGCAAGATACATCCGGTGCCCGAGGTTTCTTTCCTCCTTTATATAGGCATGAGAGGTAGGGTTACAGAGAGGATGATCCGACTAACAGACTGTGTTCCTAATTTGTTACAACAGATTGATTCTAACTATCGTCCAGATACATCCGTCTTGGTTTGTCTTGATCTCCACGTTGGTCGATCGCGTCAGCCCTTGCGGGCCTCCTCCTTAACGGCTGTTGGGCCGATAGCTTGGTGGTGGTCATATATACGGCGGTGTAGGTACTCCTGGCCCATATTACTGATACCTTGCTTGTTTTCTGATTAAATCCTCCTGCATTTATATATTCACCAAAACTTATGTAATTTATTAGTTTAAATCCCTAGACCTATGTTTGGTGACGAAATTAAGTTTATATGCAGGATATGTTGACGGTTTATGATTGATGTTAACAACAGGCAATAAGCCCTCCCAAGCTTAACTTTTTCTTGCCCTTGAGCAATGCTAAACTCAGCAACGGATCAGGAGTTGTATCAATGTTTCACTCCTCAAAAGTACACATGTCTTTAAATAAAAATTCTCTTCTGGATTAAAATAAACTGATCTGACTTTTAAACTCACCCATATTACCTTCAATCATAGGGCTTTTTATCCTTCATTTAGATCTTGAGTAATTAAAAGACAGAACGATGAAGTCAAGCACTATGTCTCAAGTTCTTTATTCGACCAGTGTTTCGGAGTTTTTATAAGTTTTCAAAACAAAACTCAGAGATTCCGTTATATGACACTCTCAAATCTCTCAGTATATGTGGTATTTATAGATCCCCACCAAGACAATAATGATGTTATGCCTTTTCTCTTCCTACCACTAAGACTTATTTGGAGTTCATAGGTAGGAAGAAAGCTCGAGCATACTTGCAATACAAATATGTTAAGTCAAACCTTGAATCAAAGAGAAATAAGTCATATAATCAAATCAAGATGTGCATGTGTATGGATATATGTGGCGGATATATATATGGTGGCTAAACCAATTCTACTATGCTTCTTTAAAACATATCTCTCTTGAAACTTGAAAATATTTTTGTAAGAGAATAAGGGCTATCTTATTCATCATTTTTTTCTTTTCAGACGTGCATCTAAGTACCCATTGTTTTCAATATCTGCCCATTTTTTCTCAACTCTTTTTTCTTTTCTTTTGCATGGTCCATGCCTCTTTTCTGCAACAAAACTTTTGAGAGATAGCTACGAGAACTTGGAGTATTTATTTGGTGGATGAAAAACCTATCAAGCATGTTTTTGTGTTCACTTCCAATATAAGAGTAGAACATTTTTAGGTAGATCTAAATGGAAAGCATGTTTTCGCGCCTACCCCTAGTGTAGAAGTAGTGCATATTTAGGTGGTGTGTACATGATCTTGATTTTAAGAGCATAACAAATTTTTCATAAGGGTCATAAAGCTTGACAAAACTCAATACAAAAGCAAGTAGCATGTACGTGAAAGTTTTTCTAGCCTAAATAACATGTATGGCTCTGGTGAGAATTCAAGTTTTGTCATACAGGAACTCAACATAACATTTTTGTATTTTCAAAAGATAAATCTCCAGAATTTTGGTGTCACTTGGAATAAAATAAATAACAATTTAAACCTTTTCATATCATATCTGTCAATTAACTAGACTTAGATTAAATATATGTTACCCATGAGTTTCAAGTTCGGAGTAAATCTTTATATTAAAACAGTTTTATCCCAAACTCGGAAGAATTCAAGGCTGAAAGTTAGGACTTGAAAGGAATTACAACGGAGCAACAATTCATCATTTCTATTTAAGAGATTATTCAGGGCCCTCTTTATTTGTTAACAGCTCTTAAAACAAACTATCATACACACTCTTTTTGTTTTGTTTTTATTCATAATTTTTTTAACTATTTAAAAGAAACTAAAAACTAAAATAAAGGGAAAGAATCCTTACCTGGATACATGGAGATGCGTCTCCTCCAAGCTGGCTCTCGACGTAGTTTATTTTATCAAAGTTTTTACACATTTTTATTTTTGTTTTATATGCAGATAAGTTCTTTCATGCAAATGCAGAAAATAAACATGCTGAAGGAAATTTTTACAAATAGAAATAAATATGGATAACTATCAAGTTAACTTTTGGTGTGGGTTCGATGTTTTAAGTCCTTCAAATGAGACTTCTCGTCGTGAAGTTTATTGATCGAGAACTTCGGTTTGCTCTAAAGACGGTTCTTGTGGTGGTGCCTCTAATGCTAGTGCTTTCAATGGTGGCGCCACCTTCTTCTGCTAAACCTGTCTTGGTTTTACGTTTGATGTCGGCTGCTAAACCGGTCGTGATTTTCCTTCTCTGGAACATTACTGAAGTTGACCTGACGTGCGGTGGTATAACGTTAGGTGGAGGAGTGGCGCATCCGGTCAGATGCTTAGGGGCGCGGGCACACATGTGATCTTAGCGGTGGCGGTGCGTCTAGTCATCCCTTGGGTGTGTCTGGTCATCACTAACACACGAGCGCATCGGTTGCTGACCGTTGGGATCGAGCGGTAGAGCTTTAATGCGGGGGACACGTGGACACTGATCCACGATCGGACGTAGGGGTGCCACGCGTCCGGTCATACCAACTGGTGCGTCCGATCACGCCGAAACCAGTGAGGAAAAGGGGGGCAACGACTCTTTTTGAAGGGGCTCCCTATTTAAGCATATTGGCCGGCTCTAGCTCTCTCTCTTGGCCATTTTCATTGACATAGCAACCTAATGAGTCTAGCCAAAGCGCTCCCACTCATCTCCATCATTAATTCTTCATCTTTGTGAGATTGGGAGTGAATCCAAGTGCATTGCTTGAGTGATTGCATCTAGAGGCACTTGATGGTTGCGTTTCGCTATGGGATTCACTTGTTTCTCTTGGTGGTTGCCGCCATCTAGATGGCTTGGTGCAGTGAGGATCATCGAGCGAAGGAAGGGGTTTGTCTCTGGCTCTGATCGTGGTGATTGTGAGGGATTCTTGACCTTTCCCTGACGGAGAGCCAAAAGGTACTCTAATGGATTGCTCGTGGCTTGTGTGATCCTCATCTTGTGTTGGTTGTGCGGCACTTGATTATGGGTTAGGCGTGCGATGCCTTGTTGGTATTTTTAACGCACACAGATAAATCCGCAAGAGCACGGATACCGTTGTAGCTTTCACCCGGAGGGTTTTAAATATCGTATCCACAGGGAAATGTGTGTGGATCGCCAAACAACTAGTTTATCCAAGGGCAGCAATCAAGGTTTAAGATATGATGGGTAGAGAGGATTCCTATAGTAATGATCCTATGCAAGGCAAGGTTATGATTCAAATGTCCTTCTAACGTTCACTTCGGGACGCTGGTAGACGGGAAAGCACCACTAAGGATAACTCTACCGACGCGACTACGGTCCTACTAATTTAAGAACCTACTCAATTCGGTGTGGACGGGGTTGTCACCTCCCGTAACTACCACACAACCAGAGAATAGGACGCAAACACAGGTAACTGAAAGCCTAAGCACCACGCTTATGCTAACAATTACTACTCTAATTCAGAGCGCTAACAAGAACTAGAGCAATCATAAGAACTATGAACCAATGAACAAAAGAGTAAGATAAATACTTGAATAAAGATCAATTACCAGAAGTATCCTAGATATAGACTCAGAGAAGCCTGAATCCATCGATGTATAAGCCGAAGATGGAGCACCGACATGCCGGCACCACCTCCAACTCTTCCCTCGCTCTCTATCTCTCTATTTTGCTAAGACTATATCCTAATGAGGACTAATCTTCTCTTGATGGCTATCTATGGAGAGGAGATCCATTTGAGGGACCCCTCTCAGCTGATCCCAACTGGAGAAAATGAATTAGGGTTTAAGGGATGCCTCCTCCAGGGGCCAGGGGTCTTGCTTATATAGCCCTCTAGGAAGCACCACAGCCGTCGGATCAAACCGACCTTGATCTATGATTATTATTCATCCTTAAAGGTGGTGGAGGGGCGATCAATGAGACAGAGCCTGATTGGTTGAGGGGGCAAGGCGCCCGCCCTAGAGGCCAGGGTGGCCGCCTTGGGAGTCTGCTAGGTGGGCCCCACCTCCAGGGTGCCATCTTCCTGAGTCTTCTAGAGTCTTCTTTTGTATACGTAGGTGCATTTCTCTCTATGTAAATCTGACATGTGAACCTCCTTTGGTTTCTTTTCTGATAACCCCCTGCAAAAACAGACATTCACCAAAACTAGTGGAATTCTATCAGTGTAACCCCTATCTCTAGATGATATTTATATATAAGTCCTTTTTCATGCTAGGTTGACAGTTAAAAATGACACTTATCTACCGTCAATATGCCTATTAGCGTGTGAACCTCCAAGTGAGTGAATCACCACAACGGGGACTAGCTTGCCGGCAAGTAAGTGAACCTCGGTGAAAAATCATTGCGTCATCATTGTCTCTAAGGATTTTATTGGTTTTCATTGTGATTGATTGATCATATCTTGCCACGGTGGTATAAACATCACTACCTCTCTTGTATTTACATTCCTAGTGTAGCTAAACTCTTTAGTATAATTAGTTTTGAGAGCTAGCTTATGTCTTGTCTAGTGGTTAATAAGGCTCTTTAGTTAGTTTTTGAGAGCTCACTAACTTAGTGGTAGTGACATAGCCTCTTATGCATGAAATAGAGATCATAGCAACTAGAATTGTGGATAGAAGGCTTGTATTTTCAGTAGGCTAGCGCAACACTCGCTTCGCATCATAATTGTCTAACCACTTGGCTTAAGTGTTGTTGTAGAAATTTTTATAGGCTATTCACACCCTCTCTAGCCATTAGGACCTTTCAAGTGGTATCGAAGCAGTGGTCACTATGATTTGAGGCTTAACAACCTTCGGTGTTAAAATGGCTCAAATCAACAACACCAAGAAATCACCCTAATTTGATGGCTCAAATTATCCATATTAGAAGGCCAAGATGACCACCTACATCAAATCAACCCATAGAAAGGTTTGGAAGGTGGTAGAGACCAAGATTGAGGTTGCCAATGCAGAGGCTCCCACCGCGGCCAAAGAAGTATTGCTCCAAAACAATGATATTGATCTTAGTGCCATTCAAGATGGATTGGATGAAAGAACATTTGAACAAATCAAGAATATTGAGATGGCACATGAGGCCTGGAGGAAGTTGAAGGAGTCATTTGAGGATAGTCAAGCCATGAAGGGTGCCAAGGCATACATCCTCAAGGAGAAGTTTGCTAGCTTCAAGATGAAGGAAGATGAGAGTGTGTCGGAGATGTTCTATTGGCTTCAAGTGCTTGTCAATGATCTCAAAGCACTTGGAGAAGAGGTGAAGGACAAGGATTTCTCCCACAAGTTCTTGATATGCTTACCATCAAGATTTAGCATATTGGTCACTATTCTAGTGAGGAGTGGTTTGGACACCATGATACCAAACCAAGTGTTGAGAGATGTAATGACCGATGACACATATAGAGATGATGATGAGAAGGAAGAAAAGAAGGAGAATGAAGATGAGAAGAAGGGTGTGGCATTCAAAGCCACATCATCCAAGGGTAAGGCCATGCAAGACACATCAAGTGAAGATGAAGGCTCTTTTTCTTGGGATGGTAATGATGATAAGAAGATGGCTCTCTTTGTGAAGAGATTTGGCAAGTTCAAGGTGAAGAAGGGCTATCGTGCTGGAAGGAAGAAGTCTTCATCCAAGAACAAGGAAGAATCAAGAAGATGCTTTAAGTGTGAAAGCAAGGATCATCTTGTTACTCAATGCCCATACAATAGCGACAATGATGATGATGACAAGAATAGCAAGAAGGAGAAGAAGGAGAAGAAGGACAAGATGACCTTCAAAAAGAAGAAGGGTGGTTCATACGTGATCACTTGGGATAGTGATGCTTCCTCAAGTGATGATGATGATAGTGATAATGACAAGACCACCAAAAAGAAGGCTCTTGCAAGCATTGTTATCAATGAGAAGCCTTCTCTCTTTGACACTCCATCGACTTACTTCATGGCTAAGGCCACTAAGGAATAAACTTGTGATGTTGGATGTGATGAGGAACATGATAATAAAAGTGAAAGTGGTGATGATGATGAACCCACTAAAGATGAACTACTTGACATGTTAGATTATGCTAAGGAACATTTTGACATTAAGAGAAGGAAATGCAAAGACTTGTGTATGGAACTAAAAGCCCTTAAGCAAGCCTTTGATGAGAAGCTTGGCAAGGCTCACAAGAAGCTTGAAAAAGCTCATTCCTCTCTACTTGATAAGTAAAATAAGAAAGAGCATGTTGTAACATGTGATGTAGGCTTAACTTGTGACATAATTGATGAATCATTCCATAAGCCTGTCATTGCTACTCCCGCTAACCCTTCTTGTAGCTCATCTAGCACATCCACCTCTACTTTACCTATGAGTGATAGTTTCACTTATGATGCCTCACTTATGGTTGAGAATGAGACCCTCAAAGAGGTTAATGAGCTTACTCGCACCTTAGGAAAAGCTTATGGTGGTGAGGACCGCTTGCTTATGTGCTTAGGTAGCAAAAGTGCTTCTCTCTATAAATAGGGATTGGGCTATACTCCCCAAGAAAGGCAAGGTGGTCTTTGCTCCTCACAAGACTAGTTTTTTGTGAAGAATAATGGTTGGTTTTGCAATAGTTGCAAGCAAGTTCGTCATAAAGAGCATTATTGCAAGAATAAGAAATCACATGCTAATGTATTCTCAGTTAGATTTGATTCTTGTTATTTGCTCACAAAGGGTGCCAATGGTGTGAAGGCTAAGTTTATTGGTATATCCATGTTGGGCCTAAAGAAGAAGGTCATTTAGGTACCAAAGAGCTTAGTGACTAATCTTCAAGGATCCAAGCAAGTTTGGGTACCTAAAAAGAATTGATCTTCTTTTATAGGTCAATTACAAAGACAGAGGAAGGCATTGGGTTCTTGATACTGAGTGCACTCAACACATGACCGGTGATACAAGAATGTTCAACTCAATCAACACCAATGATAGCAATGGTTATGATAGTATCATATTTGGTGACAATGGCAAAGGCAAGGTCAAAGGGCTTGGTAAGATTACAATATCCAATGACATAAGCATTTCCAATATGTTGCTAGTAGAGAGCTTGAACTTCAACTTGGTATCCATAGCTCAATTGTGTGATCTTGGATTTAAGTGCATATTTGAAGTAGATGATGTAGAGATCATAAGTGTAGATGGCTCTAACTTGATCTTCAAAGGCTTCAGATAAGAGAATCTACTATGATTTCAATGCTAGTGAAGCTCAATTGTCAACATGCTTATTCATTGAGTCTAGCATGGGTTGGTTATAGCATAGAACGCTTGATCATGTTAGAATAAAACAATTGAATAGATTGGTTAAGCATGACTTGGTTAGAGGCTTGAAAGATATTGTGTTTGAAAAGGATAAACTTTATAGCTCTTGTCAAGCGAGCAAACAAGTTGGAAACATCCATCCTAAGAAGAGCATCATGAGCACTAGCAAAGCATTTGAGTTATTGCACATAGACTTGTTTGGACTAACACAATACACTAGCATCGGTGGAAACAAATATGACTTTATGATAGTGGATGATTACACTAGATACACTTAGGCATTCTTTCTAGTGGATAAGAGTGATGTGTTTGCAACATTCAAATCATTTATCAAGGACATTCACAATGAGTTTGAAACAACCATCAAGAGAGTTAGAAGTGACAATGGTAGTGAGTTCAAGAACACTATAATTGATAAGTTGTGTGATGAATTTAGAATTAGACATCAATTCTCGGTCAAGTACACTCCACAATCAAATGACTTTGTTGAGAGGAAAAATAGAACCTTGATTGACATCATCAGATCAATGTTAAGTGAGTACAATGTGAGTCAATCCTTTTGGGCCAAAGCTAACATGGCTTGCTATTGTAGCAACTGCTTGTATTATCACCCATTGAAGGAGAAGACATCTTATGAGCTCTTGAATGGTCAAAAGCCTAACATCGCATATTTTAGGTTTTTGGTTGCAAATTCTATATCTTGAAGAAACGCACTAGATTAGAAAAGTTTGACAAGAAGTGTGATGAAGGATTTTTGCTTGGATATTCAACCACTAGCAAAGCATATAGAGTTTGAAATTTGGCAAGTGACACTCTTGAGGAAGTACATGATATTGAATTTGATGACACCAAGGTTTCGCAAGATAAGAATGAGAACTTGGATAATGTTAGAGGTATTCAACTTTTAAATGCCATGAAGAACATGGATGTTGGTGAATTGAGACCTAGACAAGTGATAGATAAAGAAGTTGATCAAGTGCAAGTGCTCTCTAACTTAAATGTGTAAGTTGACACTAATCAAGCAAATACAAGTGGCAATCATAACAATGTGCAAGATTAAGTGGCTAGTTCACCATCTCAACCAAATGATTAAGCAAGTGCAAGCAATCAAGTTTAAATACTCCAACCAACTTATATTGTAAGAGATCATCTATTGGACACTATAATTAGAAATATTTCTAGAGGTGCACAAACAAGATCAAGGCTGGCTTTATTTTGTGAGCATTTCTCATTTATGTCATCTATTGAACCAAAGAAGATAGATGAAGCATTGTTGGATGTTGATTGGGTAAATGCAATGCATAAAGAATTGAACAACTTCACAAGAAATCAAGTATGGGAACTAGTTGAGAGGCCAAAGGGACACCATGTGATTGGAACCAAATGGGTCTTTTGCAACAAGCAAGATCAATATGGGATAGTAGTGAGGAACAAAGAAAGATTGGTAGCTGTTGGCGGTCATTAATGATCAAATCCGACTGCCAACTAAGGTACAAAAAGAGGAGAAATTGGCAATCTTAAATATATGTGCATTTATTACTAACCAAGTTCCATATGTATTTAGAGAACATTACTTTACAGGTCACAAACACAAATATATGGAGAAATTCATCGAAAGATGCTTTCCGACGCAGATTTGTGCAAAGGAATAACAAAGACGCCCATCAACTTGACTCAACCAGGGTAGAGCGCCACCGAGGAGTGATCCATGTTCAGCCCATAGCCCACCACGCGAAGGCGGTGGCGGGGGGACATGGTCAGGGGGTGGCCGACCCCTAGGGGCAAGCAACCCCCTGTAGGTGCCTCTCGGCCACCCCTTTCTTTGGCGGTGGCATGCCTCCATGCAAAGGCAGTGTAGGTTGTTCTTCGCACCAAGAATAGCTCCTAGCACCACCTAGCTCCTTGTATAAATAGAGGGGTACCCCTCCCTCTACAACACACCACATTGAGCAACACCACTCACACCTCACTCTCTAGTTGTAGCTTTTACTTTTAGTAGTTTAGAGCAAGGCAAAGCTACCTTGGAGAGCTTATTCTTCAAAGAAGCGACCTTTGGGTGTGAATAGAAATATGAGTTATTCCAAAATTATGCTCTCAAATTACAATTATAGTCATACTTATAAACTAGAGTATAGTTATTGTGTTATGATCATGATATGTGAACTAGTCTATAGTTTGTGTGTCATGAGAATAGCACACTTAACATAATGCTTAAACACTCATAACTTATTTAATCGGAATTAGAGCTAAGTTGAGGTGGCAGTTCATCGTGCCGTCAGGTATGCCCAAGTCCTTTACCTATCGATCTGTAGGTTCAGGGACCCGTGGGGATTTGGGTAGTTTCTATATACGTAAGCGTGGTGCTTGGGTATGGAGAGACAGGTGAATGCATTGTCCCTCTCCACGGTTGAGGTGGTAAGCGGCAGGTGGTGACAGCTCTATCCGTCCCTTGTAATCCCCACGTTCGTTTGGGGCGTGGGAGTCTAAATTGTCACATGAGGTTGCTAACAGACCAGTACTCGGTGGTCTCCTGACCTGCTTCACTCTTAGCCCTAATACTAATTATGTAATTTGTATAATCATTAACTAATCTTGTCTGACTATACTAGACCGATACCTGCTCGACTTAGGATTATTATTTTATTCTTTCTTTTCTATTTTATCCTTTGAGGAATGCCAAGTGTGTGTCCACTATCTTAAAATCACCGTTTTTACCCCTGCTATAAACATTGGTACACTTGCAAGCATTATTACTCACGATCATATCCATACTAGACTCTTAATCAAATGTCTTCCTTTAGGAAAATATAAATAACGATACCCTGAATACTTCCGAGTGAAATGCTACAAAGATTGCTCCGAGCGCTTGCGGATAAATATCTAAAATTGTTAAGGATGTATCAAGGTTATTACTTAGTGGCATTGCTAATTTCTAGCGATGTTGCTAAGTAATACCAATAAGGCACTTCTGACAACGTTGCTGGGGTAGCGATGCTCGGATTTGCTAATTGGTATTTCTAGCGCCATTGCCGGGGATAGATCCTAACCCTATTCTTAGTGGTGATGCTAAGAAACGCCAACAAGAATTTTTGGCACCATTGTCAAGGATGGATTCTATCTCCATACTTGGTGATTGCGCTAAGAAATGCCAACAGTAGCACAAGGATACACTCAAGTGAAAGGTCTTGACTTTGGAGAAACATATGCCCCGGTTGCTAGATTGAAAGCAATTAGAATCTTGCTAGCCTATGCTTGTGCCCACAACATCAAGCTCTATCAAATGGATGTCAAGAGTGCATTTCTCAATGGCTACATCAATGAAGAAGTTTATGTTGAGCAACCTCCCGCTTTTGAAGATGACAAGAAGTCCAACCATGTATACAAGTTGAAGAAGGCATTATATGGCTTGCAAGCACCTAGAGCATGGTATGAGATATTGAGGGACTTCCTACTCTCTAAGGGTTCATTATGGGCAAGGTTGGCACCACTCTTTTCACCAAGAAGATTGGTAAGGACTTGTTTATGTTGCAAGTATATGTTGATGACATCATATTTGGATCAACCAATCAAGACTTTTGTGAAGAGTTTGGGAAGATGATGACTTATGAGTTTGAGATATCCATGATTAGAGAGTTGAGTTACTTTTTTGGTCTTTAAATCAAGCAACTGAAGAATGGTATATTTGTGAGTCAAGGCAAGTACATCAAAGACATGCTCAAGAAGTTTGACATGAATGAAGCAAAGCCAATTCATACACCAATGGAAACAAATGGCAATTTCGATAGTAATGCAAGTGGCAACATGGTGCATCAAAAGTTGTATCAATCTATGATTAGAAGCCTACTCTATGTGACAACATCAAGGCTGGATGTGATGTTTAGTGTGTTCATATGTGCAATATTTCAAGCCTCACCAAGAGAAAATCATTTGAAGGCAACAAAGAAAATATTGAGGTACTTGAAGCATACACAAAATGTTGTTTTGTGGTATCCTAAAGGTGCAAAGTTTGAGCTTGTTGGATATTTGTACTCCAACTATGCAGGATGTAATGATGAAAGGAGGCACTTGTCAATTGTTAGGAAGATCACTTGTTTCATTATCATCAAAGAACCAAAATAGTGTTGCATTGTCAACCACCGAAGCCGAATACATATCCACCATTAGTTGTTGTGCACAAATACTTTAGGTGAAGGCCACCTTGAATGACTTTGGAATTAAGTTCAGAAAGTGCCATTGCTATGTGACAATGAGAGTGTAATCAAGCTAATCAACAATCCGGTTCAACATGCAAGAACAAAGCACATTGATGTCCACCACTATTTCATAAGAGATCATCAATAAAAAGGGGACATTTGCATTGAGAGTGTGGGCACCAAAGATCAACTTGTCGGCATATTCACCAAGCCACTTGATGAGAAGAGGTTTTACAAGCTAAGGAACATATTGGATTTCTCAAATATGTGTTGATGCACCCCCACTAATATGACATGCCTCTCCTTCGAGCAATCCAAGGTAAAAGTTGATTGGCATGGCATACATCCTTTGCTAAGGACTTGTTTAGTGCATCTAGTCATTTCTCACACGTTTTAGGCTTATTCATGAAAATCAAATAAATTTGATGCTTGAATGGTACCACTATTGCTTCTATGCTTGACTTGATCTAGTGGTAGCATATGACATGTTTGTGGCTTGTAAACCTAATGTTTGATCTAGAAAATGAGCTATAAGTGTTTAACTCAACATGGTCAAGATAACACTTGAAATAAGGTGTGACAACGCTTGTCCTTGGATCAAAATGAGTTCAATATCTTTGGCAAGTATTCTAGATTGGACCAAATTTTCAAAAAATGATCCTCACCCCATTGATTGACTTTGATAATCTTAACCTATCTAAAATTGAACCTTTGTGGTCATTGATGACAAAGGGGAAGAAATTAGTGTACAAAGATAGTGAAAGGGTGACATAGGGAGAGAAATATGAAAGTAAGGGGATTAATGAAAATTTGAGCACACAAGTAGGGGGAGCAAGCTCATAAACTTAATTGATGCATTTGAATGTGCATTTCCTGTGTTTGCTTGCATGGCAAAAGTTTTAAATTAAAATTCCATGCTTGTGTGGTGTATGATAGTTGTAGGTTTGAATGATGAAATGAGAAACTAGCTTGCATAGGTGATAGTTAGATATGCCTTGCTTTATTTTCACAAGTGGTACTAGAGCCTTTCATATAATGTTGATCTCATGAGGTATCTAGTTCTTGTCTTTACAAGTGGTATCTAACTGACAATGGTGCTAAGGATGGTATTATTGGTGCACTCTGATTGGTATCACGCTTCAAAGGTTCATCTCTTACACCTTAGCATCATTTGGTAGACATTACTCTCCCAGAACTTCAATTGATGCATATGTGCAAGTTTCAATCCAAACTCTTAGCACATATGTAGGGGAAGCTAATGCTACCAATTTGGGTTCATGAAACTTGTCCAAATCCTTTACACATGGTAAAAATGTTTAGGCAAGCAACATGGATTCAAAATAAATTCAATTCTTATCTTTGTGAAAGGGTTGTCATCGATTACCAAAAAGGGGATATTGAAGCTCTAGTTTGGTTTTAGTGAACTAATGAAACCCTAAGTGCTAATCCTTTACTGTACGTGATCATGAGATAGGATGGCACATTCCAAGTGGTGGAGAAAAATGGAGAAGATCAAGATAGTGGCGATGGCCATGGTGATGATCAAGTACTCGGGCTTGGAAAAGAAGAAAGAAAAACAAAATTGGCTCAAGGTAAAGGTGAAATCCATAGGGCCATTTTGTTTTGGTGATCAAGACACCTAGTGGGTGTGATCACATTTAGGATAGATAGCTGTACTATTAAGAGGGGTGAAACTCGTCGTGAAATGCAGTTATCAAAGTGCCACTAGATGTTCTAACTCATTGCATATGCATTTAGATTTTAGTGAGTGCTAACACAATTGAAAATGTTTGTGAAAATATGCTAACACACATGCACAAGGTGATACACTTGGTGGTTGGCACATTTTATCAAGGGTGGCAAAGTTGGAGAAGAGGAGGCACTATTTTCACTGACCGGACCCGGGCTCAGAAGTGACCGAACTCGGTGTGCGTGCATCCGGTCAATTATAGTGTGTTAGGTGCGCTCGGGCTCGATCTCGCCCTTGATCAAACACTGAGGTGGTGAAGTGATCGGATGCGTAGGGGGTGTGTCCGGTCAGGTGATGACGTACGCTGATGTGAGCTTCTATGAAAGACAGAGAGCATCGAACTCGGGACTATGCCCGGTCACGCTTGACCTAATGTGTCTAGTCATGATTTTCCTTCTCTAGAACCTTACTGGAGTTGACCTAACGCGCGATGGTGCAGCGTTAGGTGGAGGAGCGGCATGTCCGATCAGATGCTCAGGGACGTGGGCACGCGTGAGATTTGACACAGTGGCGGTGTGTCTGGTCATCACTATCATGCGAGCGCATTGGTTGCTAATTGTTAGGGTCGAGCGATAGAGCTTAAATGCAGGGACATGTGGACGCCAATCCATGATCGAATGCAGGGGTGTCGCGCATCCAGTTATACCGATCGGCACGTCCGGTCACCCCGAAACTAGTGAGAAGAAGGGGGCCAATGGCTCTTTTCGATGGGGCTCCCTATTTAAGCATGTTGGCCGGCTCTAGCTCTCTCTCTTGGCCAATTTCATTGACATAGCAACCTAGTGAGCTGAGCCAAAGCCCTCCCACTCATCTCCATCATTGATTCTTTATCTTTGTGAGATTGGGAGTGAATCCAAGTGCAATGCTTGAGTGATTGCATCTAGAGGCACTTGGTGATTGTGTTTTGCTATGGGATTCGCTTGTTTCTCTTGGTGGTTGCTGCCACCTAGATGGCTTGGTAGAGCGAGGATCATTGAGTGGAGGAAGGTGCTTGTCTCTAGCTCTGATCGTGGTGATTATGAGGGGTTCTTGACCTTTCCCTGGCGGAGAGCCAAAAAGTACTCTATTGAATTGCTCGTGGCTTGTGTGATCCTCATCTTGTGTTGGTTGTGCGACACCCGATTGCGGGTTAGGCGTGTGATGCCTATTAGTGAGTGAATTGCCACAACAGGGACTAGCTTGCCAGTAAGCAAGTGAACCTTGGTCATTGGTTTTCATTGTGATTGAATGATCATCTCTTGCCACGGCAATATAAACATCACTACCACTCTTGTATTTACATTTCTAGTGTAGCTATGCTCTTTAGTGTAATTAGTTTTGAGAGCTAGCTTGTGTCTTGTCTAGCGGTTAGTGAGGCTCTTTAGTTATTCTTTGAGAGCTCACTAACTTAGTGTAGTGACATAGCCTCTTGTGTGTGAAATAGAGATCATAGCAACTAGAATTGTGGATAGGAGTCAGTAGGCTAGCACAACACTCGCTTCGCTTCATAATTGTCTAACCACATGGCTTAAGTGTTGTTGTAGAAATTTTTTTGGGCTATTCACCCCCCTCTAGCCATTAGGACCTTTTAGTAACCCAAACATGTTTGTTTCCTATTTATGTGCCTACCAGAATCAAGAAAAAACTTTTTAAATAATGACTATTTACCTTAGGTTATTACCTGCGTCATTGAAGCATGATGACACCACATGACGAATGGTAGATGACTCATGATGGCCCTTCTCTTTTGCTTGAAGTTTTCCTTGTTCGGTTAGCCTTGCAGTTTGAACTGTTCATGAGCTTCTTGTCTCCAAGATTGTATCCTTTCTTTTTCATCATTTTGTCATACCATCTTTTTGCTTTTTGATCTTTTGACATTTTGTTTGGACCTTTCGCTTCACTCATTGTTTTATGCCTGCATGGGATCAGTGGACAACACATAGCCGAAGGTATATACAACAATTCAAAGTAGAGGTAGTGTTGTCATAGGGCTAAAGATCATCTTTCTATGCTATAGCAAATCTAGTTTTAACATTAGCGTAGAACTTTTATCCCATGTTTTAAATGATATGCCTTTATTATTCACCAATACTTCAAAGCTTAAACAAGGTCAAGGAAAATATATATAAAATTATTTTTATAGAAACCTTGATTTGTTTCCACAAATGTTCTCTTATTGATGAGGGCTTTCTAGGTCTGTTGATCAGAACCTCTTCTTGCATTAGCTTTTCTTTGCATCATCCGATCTAGGAGATAAGAACAGTTTACTTGTTCTTTTTTGTCAACCTTTCTTGATTTTCATTGATTCTTGGTTTGATGAGCTGTTGTTTATTGGGGCTGCAGACTTGAGTTCCTCCATGATGGTCTTTATCTTCTAGCAGCATGGCGGAGAGTTGTTCTTAGCAATATGTCAGCCGTCTTGATGGTCGAGGGAGGAACCTTCATTGGTTCTTGCATGAAAGCTTCATCTCCAATGACTTTGGGATGTCATTTTGCGACCATGGTCTTTCATAACCTCACGAGACGCCATCAACAAACCTCCATTGGTATGTCATTTGTTAACACGAGGATGCATGCCATGATGTAGTGGCATTTCATCAGCTTGGTCATTGGTGCTGACGTACAAGATGTCTTTGAAGATGATGAAAGCAGGCATCAGTTTAGCTAGGTGAGTTGTATCATGCTTATCATTATCATCCTACCTTGAGTCTTGGGAAGCTCAATGCTAGGTCATCTTCGACATTGCTCGTGGCATGTTGATTTGTTCGTCCACTTCTATGAGTGTGTATTTTTATTGTAGATCTTGTTTGATGGCACTCGTCTTCTCCCTCTTTGTTCCATAGCTGTAATGGTGGTTGGGCTTGCAGATTAATGACAAACTATGAACAAGTGTAGCTTATACTCATTCATATCCCTACAAAATATTAGTGGACACATACCCGAGGAAATATAACAAATTTGAAATATAGGTTGTTGTCCATAAATTTTGTAAATTACATCTATGCTAATGAAAAGATGATTTTAGGATTACTTTAGCATAGGTTTTGTTTATCATGTTCTATATAAGCCATGGCTTAAGGCAAAAGTAACTTGCAGCAAAAACACAAACTGAATGAACTTTGATACTTACAGTTCTTCCATCCATGATGAATGAGCTGTGTCTTCTTTGCGCAATGTTATTGGAGTTGATCATATGTCTTGCTTCATCTCTGATTTGAATTCATCTCATGACTTACCCAAATTAAATTTGAGAGTTTCCTGCATGGGTTAGTCTACATATACAACCAAATTCTATACAAGCATGTTTTGATCCAATAATCATATTCAATTAATACTCCAAATTGAAACATACTAGTGTAGAAAAGGTAGCATCAGTGAATAAAGAGATTCATTCAAAACAGAAATAAGAACATGTGTGGCGAATGAAAGGATCATGATTAATTTAATTATTAAGTTTTTTATTTACATGATTATGTTGTTTTTTTAGCAAGTGGAGCACAGCCTCAAGGTAGAAACAACCAAGATAACTAGCAACATGGCATAAGATTTTTTAGAGTTGTCCATCCCCATGCTTTAATCTCGTCACATGCAAAATCAAGTTTGGATGATAGAATTCAATATTGCATGATGATTGATTGGGCATACCTTGTGTTTTCATCCTTTTGCTTCCAACCTGAAATGATTAGTAACAAAAATACCCGAAGTAATATTTTCACAGTTATATCTCTATGTTTATTTCACAAAGGCATCACAACAAAAGGTGAAAGCTCAAGTTATTTCCTAGAAGTGCTTGTTTTAGGACAAAAGTCTATCCTTGGGAACCTTCGGATCGCGCCTCATATTGGTGAAGTGGTTTCCCCTTCAACACCAATCCTTGTGTACCTATCTCAAGATTTATGCCAACAACACAACGAGATTTGTAATATTTATGATAAACAAACGCCTCTACAACCACCCTTTTAAAATTTTTATGAACAGAAAGTATGAGGGGGTTGAAGATTTCATGTGTGTGGCAATGTAGGAGTGACCAATTGATTCAAGAGATTTCTCATGCGAGCATGGATTTGATGAGGTGTTTATGGAGTAGCTTCCATGCTTGTTGATGTCGTCTTCCTTTTCAAGCTCCAAGGTTTATTCTTCATGAATATCCAAAATTCCTCTTGGATTGGTAACTCTCAGGTTGATCTTGTCTAAAGGCTCCTTCAAACTTAGATGAGTCATGTTTATTAAGGAGATTGACTTAAGCTCACCATTTGGATCCAAATCTAGTTTAGATTCTACCCTTAAGGTTTTGTCCTCATTTGACCATTCTTCACTTGTAATGACGTATGAATCCTTAATATCCTCTAGCCATTGTCATAGCTCTTCTTGATCATTCTTGTGGCCTTCATGACTCCTATACTTTGGGTGTCTTAGTAGATTTCGAGTATCATCATGAAACTTACGAAAAAGAGCATAAGAGGGATCATCGAGGTCAAGGATGGGTTTGAATGAAACATCTAATGTGGGCATATAAGGGGAGAGGATAGGAATGGCTTCTAGATGGCTTGGCTCTCCTTCTATGGGTTCACTAGACATGTCATCCTTGAATTCATTTCAAGGTCCTAAATAGGAATATTGAGGCTTTCTAAGTAACTCTTCTTTAACAGGATTTGAACTATGTTCACTTGAAGGTCTCTTATGTAGATGAGAATTTAATGTTCTCCCAAAATCAGCATCAAAGAGGTCATCCTTAATTTCAAAAGGGATTTATAAAGGTTGAATTTCTTCTTCATTTGGAGGATTTAGATTTTGGAGTATTGATGGTTCAAGATTGATAGCTAAATCTTAGTATTGGAGTGGTTGTAAGGTCCAAATAGGCTAGGGGGGTGAATAGCCTAATTAAAACTTCTACAAGAATTACTTAACCACAAGTTAGTATGAAAGGTGGCGAAGCAAAAGCACTAGCTCTAACTAATTAAGCAAGCCACCTACACAAGTCTAGTACAAGGCTATTCACTAAACACAACAACAACTACAAGCTAGAAACAAGAAGTAAAACGAGAGAAGAGCTTCGAGTGATTATACCGCCGTGTAGAGATGAGAAGTACCAATAAATCAATCACACAAGAGAAATCCTCGGGAAGAGAATGACACAAGAATTTATCCCGAGGTTCACTTGCTTCCCAGCAAGCTACTCCCCGTTGTGGCGATACACCCACTTGTCGGTTCGCGAGCTAATCGACTATCAAGAGTCGAGCCCTCGACGGGCGCCGCACAACCGCACACAAGATGGGGATCCTCCAAGCCACGAGCTCCACTAGAGTATCCAATTCGTGAACTCCCACGGGGAAGGATCAAGAACCCCTTACAACACTTGGTGAGGGCTCCAACAATCTCCAATTGCGAGCTCAATCACCTCCGCTGCTCCAAGCCGTCTACCGTGTCGGGAAACATAGAAGAGTAATAAGAAATCCACAGCAACTCAAAGATCAAGTGCCTCTAGAATGCAACTCTCAAGCAATGCACTTGAATCTCACTCAAGATGTGCAACTAAGCAAAGAGATGAGTGGAGGGGTTGTTCTCTAGCTCAAAGGATGTCTCCAGGTCTCAAAATGTGCAAGAGTTACCCTCAAATCCTGGCCAACTTCTATTTATAGCGAAGGGGTACGCAGCTAGATGTTATCGAATGACATAGTTCAAAACGAGCTGACCGGACGCACCGGTCAGGGTGACCGGACGTGTCTGGTCACTACAGGACAAGCGTGAACAGTGCACGTCAGAAGTTACCGTTGCTATGACCGAACGCGCTCTAGCGAATGACCGGACGCGCTGAACCTGGCATCCGGTCGGAGTCCACTAAGCTCCCACCGCGACCGGACGCGTCCGATCGCACATGATCGGACGCGCCGCGCGTCCGATCAGCACTTCGCTGCTCTCTGCCCTTCTGGATGCCTGGCCGGACGCTCTGGTTCCATGAGGGACCGGACATGCCGATCGCGCGCTCACTTTCTGCGCATAGGAGAACTGACCGGACGCGCTGGTCAGGCTAGACCAACGTCCGGTCACTAACCCTAGGCGCGCTAACCGGATTGAACTGACCGGACGCGTCTGGTCAAACCGTGACCGCGTCCGGTGCAGCGTCTGGTCACCACAGTGACCGCCTTTCGCCTCCATTTCTTTTCCGACTTCCGGCGCAGTAGAAAATAGGCATTTCACTTTCCAAAAAGCGTCGCCTTTGCAAATGTGCTAACACCACCATGTGTATACCATCATGTGCATGTGTGTTAGCATTTTCACAATGATTTTTCAAGGCATTACGTTAGCTCTCTACTAGATCCTAATGCATATGCTCAAGACATTGATCTAGTGGCACTTGATTCCCGAGCTAACCGTGATTGCCCATCTTGACAGTCGGCTATGTATCCTAAACCCGGTCAATCACTTCTCTACTCATCTTAGACCGGCAAAAGGAAAACCCTATGGTTATACCTTTGCCTTGCGCTCTTAGATCCTTCCCCTCCACTTGATCATCATGTCCTTCATTTTATGTGCATCTCCACCATGATCATCATTTCATGTCCATGCACCATCTCTTTGTGATCTTGTGGCCACCACTCCTTGCCACATACACCTTCATCACATGTGTTGCTTATGCCTAACTCAAAATACTTAACACATGGCATTAGCAACTTGGTGTCATTAATTACCAAAACCAAACTTGGGCTTTCAATCTCCCCCTTTTTGGTAATTGATGACAACCATCACAAAGATATGAAATGAAATCAATTTTCAATTTCGATAGTATTAGCTCCCCCTACTGTAACACCCTAAATTTTGCTTTGTTTTAAAATAGCTAAATATGATTTAATTAGGTATGTATGTGTGCATTTAAATATAGAGAATAATAAATTTTGTGAAATTAAAATTAATCATAAGGTTAACCATTTGTTTTTGCACTCATGCTGTTGCACTATATTTTGTGATGAATGGTTTGAGTCAAAGTTTAAAAGACATTCAAAAACATTTGAAAATGTGATTTGAAAATCAAATTTGAAAAAAAAAAAATAAATTCTTTCCCGTTTTCTTTCTTTCCTCGGTTTCGGCCTGTTAGCCGATTCCCGGCCGGCCCAACCAATCCTCCCCGCGCTTTCCCTCTTGGGCCGCGGCCCAGCCCAACCAGGCCAGATGGCCGTTGCCGCGCCCCCTCTCCTCTCCCGCGGTCACTGACCGTCCGGGCCCACCTGTCGGCGCCCTCATCTCCAACCTCCCGCCGCTCGCCCCTCGGTCGCAGCAACCGCCATGACCGCCGCGCCCACTACCGCAGACGTGGGAGCGCCCTTCTCCACCCCCCCGCGCCCGGCCTTAAAAGGGAGCCGCAACCCCCTTCGCCTCTCTCCCGGCTGCATCCCCGCTCCAATCCCCCATTCGTTTGAGCTCGCGAAGTCCCGCAGCAGCGCGTCACCGGAGCACGCTCGGCCACCGCGTCGGTTGTCTCCCCCGAGCCGTCCCCGTCCCGTTTGAAGCCGTGGTGAGACTCCCCGTGCTCCCCTCCCTCTCCCTGCACCTCCAATTCGACGTTTTGTGGCCTCTAGGGCCGGTTTATGTGAGCTCCGACGAGCCTTGCTATGCCCGGCCATGGCGGGTGCCCCTCGGGCCTTCCCCCGGCCGCGCTTGTGGAGAAAATGGAACCCCTATCCCCTCCGCATTCTTCCTATGGGTTTTGTTTGGAGAATGGGGCCTGTAGTGCCCGGCCGAGCAGCGCCGACGAGCTCCATGGCGGCGCCACCGTCTCCTTCCCTAAGTCCGGCGGCCGGCCCCCTCTCTCTCCCCCTTTTCTTTCCTAGCCCTTCATCGCGTGATCAACGGCTGTGGGCAGCCGATACCCCTTCGCGGGTCTTCTTGCTAAAGAGCCCTCGGATTTCTTCCTATTTTACCCGCAGTCCTCGGCCAGATAGGAATTTCCCGAATTTGTTTTATTTTAATTCCGAAATGTTTTCAATTTATTTACAGAATTGCCACTGCAGTAAAACGTGTATAAAATCGTCGTTTTAGCTCCGATTCGACCCGTTCAACTTGCGTTAGATTTGTAATTTCATAATCTACGCAATAGTGCTACTGTTAGACCTGTTAATAGCTTTTGAATTTCTCAAATAAATCTAGTTAATAGCTAGCTTCTGGAATAGTAAATGTCTCGTAACTTTTGCGTTGTAGCTCCGATTTTCGTGCAATTCGCGTCAATGTGATCGTAGCGAGACGTAGATGATTTTGGCAAACATTTTATTCAGATTTATTTATTGTTGGTGTACTGTCCTAATAGTAGCCATGTTTTGCTTGTATGTCTGCTCCGAATTGCGTGTTGTACTTCGTGTCGTTCGAGTTCAGACGGTGAGGAGTACGTCGGAAATCCGGACGCGTGCGAGGAGCAGCAGGACCAGCATCAGTTCGTGAACCAAGGCAAGTATAGCATGGGCCTTCCTTGATTCCTATTCATTATATAATCTACTCATTATGCATGTGTCTAATATTGCTCGACTATAAGGACATCCTAGCCATTTATGACTTATATCTTGATACCTATGGGTTTTATTGCATATGGGTAGAATGCTAGTGCTCTATTCAAACATGATCAATACTATGATTAATGGAACAAACGGATAAACATGATGGTAATGATTGAAATATAGGGTGATGGTGCAAATGATGTCGATCATGTTGCCCTAAACTCTCCGTAAGGACTTGTCTGTAGGGCAAAAGCTGGGACATACAGTGCAACCGTGAGAGTCATATGGCTCTGACTTTAGCTCAGTAATAGGATCTTTTCTAGCTTGTTAGAGGTTACCCGAAAGGGCGCAAGAGGGGCTTGCCACTTTGGGTATAGAACTGCCTCTGTTCTGATGTGTATAGCCTGCGGGAATTGTGCCATCGAAAGGGGGGTTCTCTATATCTGCCTGCCGAGGAAACCTCGCGGCCCTAACTTGTTAGAAGAGGCCTATGGAAGGCTTCATAGTGTACCCTGCCTGCTCACCTTGGAAGTGTTAGGGGGTCGACGGGCCCCGGGCATACGGGTAACACGACTCACGGGTAAAGATGCACAACCTCTGCAGAGTGTTAAAACTGTTATAACAGCCGTGCTCACGGACACGAGCGACCCGGAAAACTCATAGAATAAATGGTTACTAGATATGTGGATGAACTATGATGATGATGATGAGATCACACTGTTGTTTTCTCTTCTTAATTCTAGTAGTGGATCATGTGGGTTAAATGGGTGTTTGAGCATAACTTAATAATGATTAACAATGAAATATTGATCTACTAAAAGTGCTAACTGCAGTCAACCGTGTCTAGCCTTTTTGAGCCTCATGAATCCTCATACTATACTTGCGGAGTACGAATGTACTCACACTTGTTGCTATATTGTTTTTGGGTAAAATCCCGGATGGGTAACAGATGACAGTTTCTACGAGGACTTCCCGGAGGATTTCTAGGTTTGGGTCAACCAGTCGTCCTTCCCTGTGGATCAGACACTACGCCCGAGAGTTGCTATTTATCTTTCCGTTTGTTTATGTAAGAACTACGTGATGTAATAACGTTATGTATGTACTCAGTGATGATACTTCTGTTAATTTGTCAGCTTATGTGTGCGACTATTCCTGGGGCGCACATAAGATGTATGCACTCTATATTGTCCTTTAATTGGAGTGTGACAAATTGGTATCGGAGCTGTGTCGACTGTAGGACGCAAACCTAGGTAGAAATGGTCGTTTCTAGGAGTTTGACTTTATTTATTTAATTGCTACTACCTCACTCTTGATATTTTATTAAAATTTTTATGCTCTATTCTTTATTCTATTGCATAAAATATTGACTCTGATAATATTTTATATCCAAACTATAGATGCCTCGCCTCAGTGCCGCTGCCTACGTCGCCCAGTTCGTTCCAGCAGCACCTGCTCCACCAGCACCACCAGCAGTACCACCAGTGGAGCCAGAGGTCGCCCACATCACTGACGAGGAAGAGGAGGAACCCATGGAGGAGGAGGTATTTTCAGTGGCTGCATCGGATGGACCTGCTTCGACCCCCGTGGCTGCACCCATCCCACATGTGGATGCTCCAGTCCCCGCTGCTACACCTCCACCAGCATCCCAGGCCGCTTCTGCACCAACACCAGTGCCCTCCCCAGCTGCATCAGAGGAGCCAGAAGAGATAGGCTGGACCACCAGGAACAAGTTTAAGGAAGCTCCCGAAGATGCCCATTACCACAACCTCCTCACCACCATGCTAGCTGAGTACTATCCAGAGTTTGCTGCCTCTGTGAAGTACTACTGTGCGAAGCACACACATCCAGTGGAGGCGACGTACTGGAAGACCAATGTGATCATCACCGCCTGGAACAACACCGACCAATCTCAGGATGTTGTGACCACCCATAGCCACCGAGCCAGGCGTGCCAGTGTCTATGACAGCATGGAAGATGCTGCGCAGGCGGCGTACCTGCACTACCATGGTCGACGTTTTGAGGACATGCAGAATGATCGCTACCGGTATCTTCCACGCTATGACTCAAGGGAGAAGACATGGGCGGTGTTGGCTCCTCCAGCTTCTGATCCCACCTTGGACACCACAGTGAGGCACCTCAGCGCCATGCAGGAGGTTAACGAAGCACTCAGGGAAGAGCTTCGTGCAGCGCAAAAATCTGAAAAGCGCCTTCAGAACCAGATAGATGAGATGGCCGTTCAGCTAGGACAGCCTACCATTTACAAGAAGAAGGCCAGGGTGTTCACCATGGTGGATCGCGCTCCTTAGATGTTTGCAGCCCCGCCTTGCTGAATGCGTTTTAGAATCGAGGGTCGTGTCAAGTTTATGTGTGGGTTGTGAACTTTTAATTGTCTTGTTGCTGGTGATGATGAACTTGAATGATTTGGAGTTTGTGTGATTGCAGGAACAGTGTGGGCTTGTCCACATGTTCTTTTTATCAAAACCTTAAGTTAGTGTTTGTTTAACTTAGTTGGGGTTTAAAATTCTGCTTTACTGCTGTGCTGTTTCTCAGAGCAGTCTGCAATGTTTGTCTCATATCTCTAAATCTCTACGTCCAAAAATTATGAAATTTTTGTGGAAAGAACTAGACTTGTGTACCTTTCATTTCCCACTGGAATCATCTCATTATCAATTCTGGTTTGAGAGATATGCCTGCTACAACCTGGCAAGTTTGTGCAGTCTGTAACCTAGAACAGAAATTGTTTAGCTCAGTTTTTGATGATGTTGCCGTCCGTATCAGTGAAAAAGTTCTATACAAAAGTTGTAGCAGACTCTTTAAGCTTTCCAACGATGTATGCCACGCATATTTTGGATTTCTGGAACTTGAGTACACTCCAGTTTTCGGTCTGCCATTGTAGACACTCATCCAGAAATTTTCAGTTATGTTATTTACCTTTTGTAAATAATTTATAAATTTTTGGAAGATCTCTAAAAGATTGCACATTTGATTGGAGACAGATGGCCGCCAGAGGAGGACGTGGCAGAGGCCGTGGCCGTGGTCGTGGACACGGAGCTTTGGTGGATCCACCTCCGCCACCGCCGGTGACCATTGAGCAGCTGATGGCCATGCAAGCGCAGCTCATGCAGACAGTGATGGACCGTCTCGGTGAGCAACCCGCAGGAGCACCCCCACCTGTGCAGGTCCGTGACAAGCGTGGTGAGTTTCTGAAAGGACGCCCACCTGTGTTCACACATGCCTCTGAACCTATGGAGGCGGATGACTGGCTGAGAGCTGTGGAAAAGCAGCTAAACATTGCACAGTGCAACGACTTGGAGAAAGTCTTGTACGCCTCAGGCCAACTCCAAGGAGCTGCTCAGGATTGGTGGGAGTCATTCCAGTATGGACGTCCAGAGAATGCTCCAGAGGTCACATGGAAAGAGTTCACAGAGAACTTCAGGTCCTATCATATTCCGGAGGGACTTATTGAGCTGAAGCAAGAGGAGTTCCGGGCTCTCAAGCAAGGGTCCATGTCTGTGGCGGAATACCGCGACAAGTTTGCACAATTGTCGCGATATGCCCCGGCTGAAGTGGCTCGGGATTCTGACAAACAGCGCCGTTTTCTGAAGGGCCTGTATGATGGACTCCAGCTGCAACTGATGTCCAACAAATATGCCAGTTTCCAAGAGTTAGTGGACCGCGCCATAGTAATTGATAACAAGCGTAAGGAAATGGACCTCAAGAAGAGGAAGCTCCAGGGACAGGCATCGGGTAGCAACACTCGCCCGCGAGCCTTTCCGCAGCAAGGTTTTCCGCAGAGGAACCAAGGGCCACCCAACCAATGGAACAAGGGCCAGTACCCCCAGCGGAACCAGTACCAGCAGCGTCCCCAGTACCCACCGCAGTTGGGTAATCAGAGTCAGCAGCGCCCCCAGCAACAGCAAGCTAGCAACCAAGCTCCACGTCAGGGAGTGCCCAACAATGCCCCAATCAAGAGTGGCACCCCAGGCAACCCCAATGCCTGTTACAACTGTGGAGAGGTGGGACACTATTCGTACCAGTGCCCGAAGAAGCAGAACCGGCAGGCCCCGCAGAACCAGCAGAACAACCAGAGACCCAACGCTCGACCTCCGTTCACTGGCAAGGTGAATCATGTGTCGTCGGAATCAGCTCAGGAGGCGCCTGAGGTTATGCTGGGTACGTTTAGCGTCAACTCCATCTCCGCTACCGTACTTTTTGATTCCGGTGCCTCTCATTCTTTCATATCCCAAGCTTTTGTTAGAATGCATAGCATACCCCTGTGTGCCATGAAGGATCCCATGCTAGTAAATTCACCGGGGGGTAGCATGCCCGCAAATTATTGGAGCCCTTCTACTAGTATATTCTTAAGGGGGGTAGCTTTCAAGGTAAATCCAATTGTTCTGAGAACCGCTGGAATTGACCTCATCCTGGGAATGGATTGGATGAAGCAACATAGGGCAGTGATACAATGTCAGGAGAAATCTGTGGTTGTGACATCTCCAAGTGGTGATAGAATTTGTGTCGAAGTAGAAGTGCAAGCTCAACCTACTGCCACCGTCAATCAGCTGAGCGATGTTGTTAACCAGGAGAACCAGGTGGTGGATGAATTCCCGGACGTGTTCCTCGATGAATTGCCAGGTATGCCACCCGATCGTGACATCGAATTCCTTATCGAGCTTTTACCTGGGACTGCACCCATAGCTAAGAAACCATATAGAATGGGGGTAAATGAATTAGAAGAACTAAAGAAACAAATTAAAGAATTGCAAGAGAAAGGTTTTATTCGTCCTAGTTCTTCACCTTGGGGAGCACCTGTTATATTTGTGGATAAGAAAGATGGCACACGAAGGATGTGTGTCGATTATAGGTCCCTAAATGAAGTCACCATCAAGAACAAATACCCACTCCCTAGAATTGATGATTTATTTGATCAGCTGAAAGGTGCTTGTGTGTTCTCAAAAATTGACCTCCGTTCTGGATATCACCAACTAAAAATTCGTGCGTCTGACATACCCAAGACAGCATTTACTACCAGATATGGCCTTTATGAGTACACAGTGATGTCTTTTGGACTGACAAATGCACCTGCATACTTTATGTACCTAATGAACAAAGTATTCATGGAGTACTTGGATAAGTTTGTAGTGGTATTCATAGATGATATCCTAGTATTCTCCAAAAATGAAGGGGAACATGCCGAACACTTAAGGTTAGTCTTACAAAAACTCAGGGAACATAAATTGTATGCAAAGAGGAGCAAATGTGAGTTCTGGCTGAAAGAAGTATCTTTTCTGGGACATGTGGTCTCTAACGGTGGAATAGCCGTAGATCCCAGTAAAGTGCAAGATGTGTTGAATTGGAAAGCCCCAGTCAATGCTAGTGAAATCCGTAGCTTTTTGGGTTTGGCTGGATACTATAGAAGGTTTATTGAAGGGTTCTCTAAGCTAGCCAAGCCTATGACAGCCCTATTAGAGAAGAATGCCAAATTTGTTTGGTCAGACAAATGTCAAGCTAACTTTGAGGAGTTAAAGAAAAGGTTGACAACAGCCCCGGTGTTGACCCTACCTGATTTAAGTAAGAGTTTCTCTATTTATTGTGATGCATCTCGCCTAGGCCTTGGATGTGTGCTTATGCAAGAAGGAAAGGTTGTGGCCTATGCATCCAGGCAATTGAGAAAGCATGAACTGAATTACCCAACCCATGACTTGGAATTAGCCGCAGTTGTCCATGCTCTAAAAATCTGGAGGCATTATTTGATCGGACATAAGTGTGACATCTACACTGACCACAAGAGTTTAAAATATATTTTTACTCAGTCTGAGTTGAACTTAAGGCAACGTCGTTGGCTGGAGTTAATTAAAGACTATGATCTGGAAGTGCATTATCATCCTGGAAAGGCAAATGTTGTTGCCGATGCACTTAGCCGGAAAAGCTATGCCAACGGACTTCAGTTGACATTTATACCAGCAGAGTTGCGAGCTGAAATAGAACGTCTCAACTTGGGTTTTGTCAATAATGTAGTAGAATTGACTATAGAACCTACATTGGAGCAAGAGATATGTAAAGGTCAGTTGGAGGATGAGAAATTGAAAGAGATTGCCGAGCAGGTTGTGGTTGGAAGGGCACCAGGTTTCCGGTTGGATGAGAATGGTACTCTATGGTTTGGAAAAAGGATATGTGTACCTGAAGTGAAAGCCATCCGCGATATGATTCTGCGAGAGGCACATGATTCTGCTTATTCTATACACCCTGGAAGCACCAAGATGTACTTGGACCTCAAAGAGAAGTATTGGTGGTATGGTTTGAAAAGGGATGTGGCTGAGTATGTGGCCATATGTGATACTTGTCAAAGGGTGAAGGCTGAGCACCAAAGGCCTGCAGGATTGTTGCAACCAATGAAAATACCAGAGTGGAAATGGGAAGAAGTTGGTATGGACTTCATTACTGGATTGCCCCGCACTCAACAAGGATATGATTCGATCTGGGTAATAGTGGATCGACTTACTAAGGTAGCCCACTTCTTGCCAGTCAAAACCACTTATAGTGGTGCAAAGCTAGCGGAATTGTATATGGAGAGAATAGTATGTCTACATGGGGTTCCAAAGAAGATCGTATCTGACCGAGGAACTCAGTTTACATCGCATTTTTGGCGTAAGGTACACAGTGCTTTGGGAACCAAGTTAAATTTCAGTTCGGCATATCACCCCCAAACTGATGGGCAGACCGAAAGGACCAATCAAATCTTGGAAGACATGTTGAGAGCTTGTGCCTTACAGTATGGTACTAGTTGGGATAAGAGTTTGTCATATGCTGAGTTTTCATACAACAATAGTCACCAGAAAAGTCTCAAGATGGCGCCATTCGAAGCTTTATACGGACGAAAGTGTAGAACACCTCTATTCTGGAATCAGACAGGTGAAACCCAAGTGTTTGGACCTGATGTCCTACGCAATGCAGAGGAACAAGTGAGGATGATCAGGGATAATTTGAGAGTAGCACAGTCTAGACAGAAGAGCTATGCTGATACCCGAAGGAGAGAGTTGAGTTTTCAAGTAGGTGACTATGTGTATTTGAAGGTGTCACCAATGAGAAATGTGAGAAGATTCAATATGAAGGGCAAGTTAGCACCGAGATATGTAGGACCTTTCAAGATTCTGGAGAGACGTGGAGAAGTGGCTTATCAATTGGAATTGCCAGAAAGTTTAGCAGGTGTGCATGATGTGTTCCATGTTTCACAGCTGAAAAAGTGTTTGCGGGTACCAGAAGAGCAGATTCCCTTGGAGGAGCTTACTGTTAAAGAAGATCTCACGTATGAGGAGTATCCGGTAAAGATACTTGAAACTGCAGAAAGAGTTACCAGGAGCCGCACTATAAAGATGTGCAGAGTGCAATGGAATCGTTATTCAGAAGATGAATCTACGTGGGAAAGAGAAGAAGATCTGAGAAAGTCTTATCCACAGCTTTTTGAGTAAGCATCATCCAATCTCGAGGACGAGATTCTTTTAAGGGGGGTAGAATTGTAACACCCTAAATTTTGCTTTGTTTTAAAATAGCTAAATATGATTTAATTAGGTATGTATGTGTGCATTTAAATATAGAGAATAATAAATTTTGTGAAATTAAAATTAATCATAAGGTTAACCATTTGTTTTTGCACTCATGCTGTTGCACTATATTTTGTGATGAATGGTTTGAGTCAAAGTTTAAAAGACATTCAAAAACATTTGAAAATGTGATTTGAAAATCAAATTTGAAAAAAAAAAAATAAATTCTTTCCCGTTTTCTTTCTTTCCTCGGTTTCGGCCTGTTAGCCGATTCCCGGCCGGCCCAACCAATCCTCCCCGCGCTTTCCCTCTTGGGCCGCGGCCCAGCCCAACCAGGCCAGATGGCCGTTGCCGCGCCCCCTCTCCTCTCCCGCGGTCACTGACCGTCCGGGCCCACCTGTCGGCGCCCTCATCTCCAACCTCCCGCCGCTCGCCCCTCGGTCGCAGCAACCGCCATGACCGCCGCGCCCACTACCGCAGACGTGGGAGCGCCCTTCTCCACCCCCCCGCGCCCGGCCTTAAAAGGGAGCCGCAACCCCCTTCGCCTCTCTCCCGGCTGCATCCCCGCTCCAATCCCCCATTCGTTTGAGCTCGCGAAGTCCCGCAGCAGCGCGTCACCGGAGCACGCTCGGCCACCGCGTCGGTTGTCTCCCCCGAGCCGTCCCCGTCCCGTTTGAAGCCGTGGTGAGACTCCCCGTGCTCCCCTCCCTCTCCCTGCACCTCCAATTCGACGTTTTGTGGCCTCTAGGGCCGGTTTATGTGAGCTCCGACGAGCCTTGCTATGCCCGGCCATGGCGGGTGCCCCTCGGGCCTTCCCCCGGCCGCGCTTGTGGAGAAAATGGAACCCCTATCCC
Organism: Saccharum hybrid cultivar R570; assembly: GCA_038087645.1. Lineage (NCBI taxonomy): Eukaryota > Viridiplantae > Streptophyta > Magnoliopsida > Poales > Poaceae > Saccharum > Saccharum hybrid cultivar. The sequence continues at coordinate 3,524,431 of JAQSUU010000810.1, forward strand.
CTCCGCATTCTTCCTATGGGTTTTGTTTGGAGAATGGGGCCTGTAGTGCCCGGCCGAGCAGCGCCGACGAGCTCCATGGCGGCGCCACCGTCTCCTTCCCTAAGTCCGGCGGCCGGCCCCCTCTCTCTCCCCCTTTTCTTTCCTAGCCCTTCATCGCGTGATCAACGGCTGTGGGCAGCCGATACCCCTTCGCGGGTCTTCTTGCTAAAGAGCCCTCGGATTTCTTCCTATTTTACCCGCAGTCCTCGGCCAGATAGGAATTTCCCGAATTTGTTTTATTTTAATTCCGAAATGTTTTCAATTTATTTACAGAATTGCCACTGCAGTAAAACGTGTATAAAATCGTCGTTTTAGCTCCGATTCGACCCGTTCAACTTGCGTTAGATTTGTAATTTCATAATCTACGCAATAGTGCTACTGTTAGACCTGTTAATAGCTTTTGAATTTCTCAAATAAATCTAGTTAATAGCTAGCTTCTGGAATAGTAAATGTCTCGTAACTTTTGCGTTGTAGCTCCGATTTTCGTGCAATTCGCGTCAATGTGATCGTAGCGAGACGTAGATGATTTTGGCAAACATTTTATTCAGATTTATTTATTGTTGGTGTACTGTCCTAATAGTAGCCATGTTTTGCTTGTATGTCTGCTCCGAATTGCGTGTTGTACTTCGTGTCGTTCGAGTTCAGACGGTGAGGAGTACGTCGGAAATCCGGACGCGTGCGAGGAGCAGCAGGACCAGCATCAGTTCGTGAACCAAGGCAAGTATAGCATGGGCCTTCCTTGATTCCTATTCATTATATAATCTACTCATTATGCATGTGTCTAATATTGCTCGACTATAAGGACATCCTAGCCATTTATGACTTATATCTTGATACCTATGGGTTTTATTGCATATGGGTAGAATGCTAGTGCTCTATTCAAACATGATCAATACTATGATTAATGGAACAAACGGATAAACATGATGGTAATGATTGAAATATAGGGTGATGGTGCAAATGATGTCGATCATGTTGCCCTAAACTCTCCGTAAGGACTTGTCTGTAGGGCAAAAGCTGGGACATACAGTGCAACCGTGAGAGTCATATGGCTCTGACTTTAGCTCAGTAATAGGATCTTTTCTAGCTTGTTAGAGGTTACCCGAAAGGGCGCAAGAGGGGCTTGCCACTTTGGGTATAGAACTGCCTCTGTTCTGATGTGTATAGCCTGCGGGAATTGTGCCATCGAAAGGGGGGTTCTCTATATCTGCCTGCCGAGGAAACCTCGCGGCCCTAACTTGTTAGAAGAGGCCTATGGAAGGCTTCATAGTGTACCCTGCCTGCTCACCTTGGAAGTGTTAGGGGGTCGACGGGCCCCGGGCATACGGGTAACACGACTCACGGGTAAAGATGCACAACCTCTGCAGAGTGTTAAAACTGTTATAACAGCCGTGCTCACGGACACGAGCGACCCGGAAAACTCACAGAATAAATGGTTACTAGATATGTGGATGAACTATGATGATGATGATGAGATCACACTGTTGTTTTCTCTTCTTAATTCTAGTAGTGGATCATGTGGGTTAAATGGGTGTTTGAGCATAACTTAATAATGATTAACAATGAAATATTGATCTACTAAAAGTGCTAACTGCAGTCAACCGTGTCTAGCCTTTTTGAGCCTCATGAATCCTCATACTATACTTGCGGAGTACGAATGTACTCACACTTGTTGCTATATTGTTTTTGGGTAAAATCCCGGATGGGTAACAGATGACAGTTTCTACGAGGACTTCCCGGAGGATTTCTAGGTTTGGGTCAACCAGTCGTCCTTCCCTGTGGATCAGACACTACGCCCGAGAGTTGCTATTTATCTTTCCGTTTGTTTATGTAAGAACTACGTGATGTAATAACGTTATGTATGTACTCAGTGATGATACTTCTGTTAATTTGTCAGCTTATGTGTGCGACTATTCCTGGGGCGCACATAAGATGTATGCACTCTATATTGTCCTTTAATTGGAGTGTGACACCTACATATGTGCTTCCATGAGTTTGGTTCAATTGTGCACATATGTATGGATTTGAATTTTAGGAGAGTTACTACTATCAAATTGATGCTAAGGTATATAGAATGGACCTTTAAAGCGTGATACCAATCGGAGTTGCCTTTATATACCATCCTTAGCATCGATGTAGCTAGACACCACTTGTAATACATCACTTGTAAAGATCACAAACACTAAAGTACCCCGTGAGATCAACATTATAATCAAAAGGTGTCTAGAAACCACTTGTAAAGCTACTCTTAACAAATCATCATTCAAGTTTTATTTCTAGCATACACCAAACAATCATGAATATGAATTTAAGCTTTGTAATGCAACAATTCATCATGTTAATGCACATACAAATGCAACAAATAATTCATGAGCTTGCTCCCCCTACTTGTGTGCTCAATTTTAATTTCTCTCCCCCTTACTATATCTTTCTCCCTCTTTGTGACTTTTCTATCTTTGTGACTTTTCTCTCCCCCTTTGTCAACAATCACCAAAAAGGTGCCAATTTTAGTGAGAGTCAAGTCAATCAATATGAGGGAGTCCAGATTATGGTTCAATCTAGATCACTTGCCTAGAATATGCAATTCGGTTTGATCCAAGCACAAGCTTCTTCACACCTCATAAAGTATAAGGGTTATCTTGAGCATGTTGAATTACACATCATGAGCTCATTTTCTAGATTCAACACTAGGTGTGCAAGCCCACAAACATGTCATATGCTACCACTAGATTAATCAAACATAGAAGCAATAGTGGTACCATATATACATCTAAACTCATTTGATTTTCATGAATGAGCCTATTTGTTATGCAAATATGTCTATATGTTCTAACCATGTCCTTAGCAAAGTATGAATGATATGTCAAACAACTTTACCTTGCTATGTTGGAGGAGAGGTATGTCATATAAGAATGTAGGGGTGCACTCATTTCAAGTTGGAGAAGTCAAGTATGTTCAATTCATTCTTCAACTTGTAAAATCTCTTTTCATCAAGTGGCTTTGTGAATATGTCGGCTAGTTGATCTTCGGTGCCAATGCTCTCAATGCTAATATCACCCTTTTGTTGATGGTCTCTTATGAAGTGATGCCTTATGTGAATGTGCTTGGTTCTTGAATGTTGAACTAGATTTTGAGTCATCTTAATAGCACTTTCATTGTCACAAAACAATGGCACATTCTTGAATTTGATTCCAAAGTCACTCAAGGTGGCTTTCATCCAAAGCAATTGTGCACAACAACTACCGGCACTAATGTATTCGGCCTCGGCGGTAGATAGTGCAACACTATTTTGTTTCTTTGATGACCATGAAACAAGAGACCTTCCAAGCAATTGACAAGTGCCACTTGTGCTCATTCTATCAATCTTGCATCCACCATAGTCGGAGTCCGAATATCCAATTAACTCAAAATTAGACCCCTTTGGAAACCATAATCCAACATCATGAGTGCCCTTAAGATATCTCAATATTCGCTTGGTTGATTTCAAGTGACTTTCTCTAGGTGAAGCTTGATATCTTGCACACTTGCACACACTAAACATCACATCCGGCCTAGAAGCGATGACATAGAGCAAACTTCCAATCATGGACCGGTATAGCTTTTGATCTACCGTGTTTCCACTATCATCAATACCCAATTGATCATTAGTGCCCATTGGTGTACTCATTTGCTTAGCATCTTGCAATCCAAACTTCTTGATCATGTCCTTGATGTACTTGCCTTGACTTACAAAAGTGTCATTCTTCATTTGCTTGATTTGAAGTCCAAGGAAGTAACTAAGCTCTCCAATCATAGACATCTCAAACTCATTAGCCATCATATTTCCAAACTCTTCACAAAAGTCTTGGTTAGTTGATCCAAAGATAATGTCATCCACATAGATTTGCAACACAAACAAGTCATTTCTAAGCTTCTTGGTGAAGAGAGTGGTGTCAACCTTTCCCATCTTGAACCCTTTAGAGAGGAGAAAGTCCCTCAACCTCTCATACCATGCTCTAGGTGCTTGTTTTAAACCATACAATGCCTTCTTTAGCTTGAAAACATGGTCGGGCTTCTTATCATCTTCAAAGCCGGGAGGTTGCTCAACATAAACTTCTTCATTGATGTAGCCATTGAGAAATGCACTTTTGACATCCATTTGATAGAGCTTGATGTTGTGTGCACAAGCATATGCTAATAAGATTCTAATTGCCTCCAATCTTACAACCGGTGCATATGTCTCTCCAAAGTCAAGACCCTCAACTTGAGTGTATCCTTGTGCTACTAATCTTGCTTTGTTCCTCACAACCATGCCATCTTGATCTTGCTTGTTTCTAAAGACCCACTTAGTACCAATCACATTGTAGTTCTTTGGCCTCTCAACAAGTTTCCAAACTTGATTTCTAGCAAAGTTGTTTAGTTCTTCATGCATGGCATTTACCCAATCAGAGTCCTTCAAAGCATCTTCTAATTTCTTAGGTTCTTCAAGTGACATAAATGAGTAATGCTCACAAAATAATGCTAATCTTGATCTAGTTTGAACACCACTTTGAATTCTACCAATGATTTGGTCCAATGGATGATCTCTTGCAATGCTAGTAGGTTGGAGTATTGGGAGTTGATTGCTTCCACTTGTTTGACCTTGAACTTGAGCTTCATCATGAGACCCACTAGAGCTTGCTTGATTTGTATCAATTTGCACACTTTGGTTCATCACATGAATATCATCATCATCAACTTGCCTTGGCCTAACATCACCAATGTCTATGTTCTTTATTGCATTTGACAATTGATCTCCTCTCACATCATCAAGGTTTTGAGCCTCATTTTGAGACCCTTGGGTTTCATCAAACTCAACATCATGAACTTCTTCCAAGGTGCCATTTGTGAGATTCCAAATTCTATATGCTTTGCTTGTGGTAGAATAACCAAGTAAGAATCCTTCATCACATTTCTTTTCAAACTTGCTCAATCTAGTGCCTTTCTTGAGAATATAGCATTTGCAACCAAACACTCTAAAGTATGCAATGTTGGGCTTTCTTCCATTCAATAGCTCATATGGTGTCTTCCAAACCTTCCCATGGCAATAGAGACGGTTGCTACAATAGCAAGCCGTGTTGATGGCTTCACTCCAAAATGAATGACTCACATTGTATTCACTAAGCATTGATCTAGCCATGTCAATCAAAGTTCTATTCTTTCTTTCAACTACACCATTGGATTGAGGAGTGTATGTTGGTGAGAATTGATGTCCAATACCAAGATCATCACACAAATCTTCAATTCTTGTGTTCTTGAACTCACTACCATTATCACTTCTAATCTTCTTGATGGTAGTCTCAAACTCATTTTGCAGTCTCTTGACAAAAGACTTGAATAGATCATAAATATCACTCTTGTCATAAAGAAAGAACACCCAAGTGTATCTAGTGTAGTCATCCACAATCACAAAACCATACTTGTTGCCACCAATGCTAGTGTATGTTGTTGGCCCAAACAAGTCCATGTGCAATAGCTCAAATGCCTTTGATGTGCTTATTTCACTCTTACTAGGATGTGCATTTCTAACTTGTTTGCCAGCTTGACAACCACTACATGGTTTATCCTTTTCAAAGGTGACATCTTTCAAGCCTCTAACTAAGTCATGCTTTAAAAGTTTGTTCAATTGTTTCATTCCAACATGACCAAGCCTTCTATGCCACAACCATCCCATACTAGATTTGCTAAGCAAGTATGATGTCAATTGTGTCTCACTATCATTGAAGTCAACCAAGTATAAGCTACCATGTCTAAATCATTTGAATATTAAATTTGATCCATCAACACTTATGACTTCAACATCATCACTACCAAATATACACTTGAAGCCAAGATCACAAAGTTGTGCCACCGATAAAAGATTGAAATCTAAGCTCTCAACTAGCAACACATTAGATATGCTCATGTCATTTGAGATAGCAATTTTACCAAGCCCCTTGACCTTGCCTTTCTTGTTGTTGCCGAAAGTGATAGCATCAAAACCACCATTTTGACTTGTATCAATTGATTTGAACATACAAGAGTCTCCGGTCATATGTTGAGTGCACCCACTATCAAGCATCCAATGCCTTCCTCCGGCTTTGTAATTGACCTACAAGACAAAATCAATTCCTTTTAGGTACCCAAACTTGTTTGGGTCCTCCAAGGTTAGTAACTAAGCTCTTTGGTACCCAAATGGCTTTTTTCTTTGAGCTCATCCATGGTGTACCAATGAACTTAGCATGAACACCATTTGTACCCTTGGTAAGCATATAGAAAGAATCAAACTTAATTGAGGATACATTAGCATTGGATTTCTTGTTCATGCATTGTTGCTCTATGTGACCAACTTGCTTGCAACTTTTGCAATAGCTACCATTATTCTTCACAAAACGAGTCTTGTGAGGAGCAAAAGCGGCCTTGCCTTTCTTGGGGTTATAGCCCAATCCCTCTTTATAGAGAGAAGCTCTTTGGCTACCCAAGCACATAAGCAAGCGGTCCTCACCACCATAAGCCTTAGCTAATGTGTGATTGAGCTCTTTTACCTCCTTCTTGAGATTTTCATTCTTAACTTAAGTGTGGAGTCACAAGTGAAACCATCACTACTAGATGAGGATGATGTAGATGCGCTACATGAAGGGTTAGTGGGAGCAACAACAATAGGCTTGTGAAAAGATTCATCAATTATATCACATGATATGCCTATGTTGCAAGTTTTAGCTTTCTCAACATTAGTTGGCATGTTTTCACATTTTTCAACTAGAGAGGAATGAGCTTCTTCAAGCTTAGTGTGAGACTTTTGAAGCTTCTTATGGTCTACCTTTAGACTCTCATAAGATGCTCTAAGCTCATCAAGTTCTTGCATAAGGTTTTTCTTTTCCTTAAGCAAGCCCTTGCACTCCTTTCTAGATTCTTTAAAATGTTGAGTGCAATCTTCTAGCATAGTGATTAGTTCATCTTTAGTGAATTCTTCTTCATCACTATCACTATCACTAGCATTATCATGATCACTCTCATCATCGGATGATACCTTAGCGGCCTTAGCCATGAAGCACGATGGAGTGTCGAAGAGGGAGACCTTCTCTTGGATGGCAATGCTAGCATGTCCCTTCTTCTTGCTCTTGTTGTCATCCTCATCATCACTTGAGGAATCATCACTATCCTATGTAGCAACATGAGAATCATTCTTCTTTTTATGAGAACTCTCCTTCTTTTCTTGCTTCTTCTTTTGCTTCTTCCTCTCCTTCTTGATAGCATCTTCATCATCACTATCATAAGGACACTTTGCAATGAGATGGTCTTTGCTATTGCATCTAAAACACCTCATGGTATGCTCATTCTTCTTGGATGAGTTCTTCCTCCTTCTTGCACGAAAGCCCTTCTTCTTCATGAATTTCCTAAATTGCTTGACAAAAAGAGCCATCTTTTCATCAATGTCATCACTATCAGAAGAGCTAGAGTCTTCATCACTTGATGATTCAATCTTGGATTTGCCCTTGGATGTGGTGGCTTTGAATGCCACACTCTTCTTCTTATCATCATCCTTCTTCTCACTTTCCTTCTTCTTCTTTTTGACCAACTCCTCTTTCTCATCATCTTCTCTATATGAATCATCGATCATCACTTCTTGGAATACTTATTGAGGAGTTGAATCCTTCAATGTAGTCCTCACTAGCACAGTGATCAATGTATCAAATCTCTTCGGCAAGCTTCTCAAGAACTTCATAGAGAATTGGTTGTCCTTGACCTCCTCACCAAGTGCCTTGAGTTCATTCACAATGACTTGCAATCTATGAAACATTTCTGGTACACTCTCATCTTCTTGCATCTTGAAGCTAGAAAACTTTTCTTGCAAGATATATGCTTTAGCGGTCTTTGTGCCTTTGGTGCCCTCAAAAGTTTCTTCTAGCTTGGCCCAAGCATCATGAGCAATCTCAATGTTCTTCACTTGCTCAAAGGTCTTGTCATCTAGTGCCTCCTGAAGAGCACTAATGGAAATGTCATTGCATTGGAGCTTCTTCTCTTCCACCGGTGTAGGTGCTTCTGGATTAGCAACCTCAAATTTTGTTTCGGTGACCTTCCACACTTCTCTATTGATTGACTTGAGGTGTGTGGTCATCTTAACCTTCCAATATGCATAATTTGTGCCATCAAAGTGAGGTGCCTTCTTGGTGTTGTTGATGTGCAAGCTTAATTGAGCCATTTCTTTTTCACCATAGGTTGTTAAGCCTCAAATAAACGGTGCCTCGGCTCCAATACCACTTGTAAGGTCCAAATAGGCTAGGGGGTGAATAGCCTAATTAAAACTTCTACAAGAATTACTTAACCACAAGTTAGTATGAAAGGTGGCGAAGCAAAAGCACTAGCTCTAACTAATTAAGCAAGCCACCTACACAAGTCTAGTACAAGGCTATTCACTAAACACAACAACAACTACAAGCTAGAAACAAGAAGTAAAACGAGAGAAGAGCTTCGAGTGATTATACCATCGTATAGAGATGAGAAGTACCAAGAAATCAATCACACAAGAGAAATCATCGGGAAGAGAATGACACAAGAATTTATCCCGAGGTTCACTTGCTTCCTGGCAAGCTACTCCCCGTTGTGGCGATACACCCACTTGTCGGTTCGCGAGCTAATCGACTATCAAGAGTCGAGCCCTCGGTAGGTGCCGCACAACCGCACACAAGATGGGGATCCTCCAAGCCACAAGCTCCACTAGAGTATCCAATTTGCGAACTCCCACGGGGAAGGATCAAGAACCCCTTACAACACTTGGTGAGGGCTCTAACAATCTCCAATTGCGAGCTCAATCACCTCCGCTGCTCCAAGCCGTCTACCGTGTTGGGAAACATGGAAGAGTAACAAGAAATCCATAGCAACTCAAAGATCAAGTGCCTCTAGAATGCTACTCTCAAGCAATGCACTTGAATCTCACTCAATCTCACTCAAGATGTGCAACTAAGCAAAGAGATTAGTGGAGGGGTTGTTCTCTAGCTCAAAGGATGTCTCTAGGTCTCAAAATGTGCAAGACTTACCCTCAAATACTAGCCAACTTCTATTTATAGCGAAGGGGTACGCAGCTAGCTGTTACCGGATGACACAGTTCAAAACGAGCTGACCGGACGCACCGGTCAGGGTGACCGGACGCATCCGGTCACTATAGGACAAGCGTGAACAGTGCGCGTCAGAAGTTACTGTTGCTATGACCGGACACGCTCTAGCGAATGACCGGACGCGCTAAACCTGGCATCCGGTCAGAGTCCAATAAGCTCCCACCGCGACCGGACGTGTCCGCTCGCACATGACCGGACGCGCCGCGCGTCCGATCAGCACTTCGCTGCTCTCTGCCCTTCTGGACGCCTGGCCAGACGCTCCGGTTCCGTGAGGGACCGAACGCGCCGGTCGCGCGCTCACTTTCTGCGCACAGGAGAACTGACCGGACGCGCTGCTCAGGCTAGACCAGCGTCCGGTCACTAACCCTAGGCGCGCTGACCGGATTGAACTGACCGGACACGTCCGGTCAAACCATGACCGCGTCCGGTGCAGCGTCCGGTCACCACAGTGACCACCGTTCGCCTCCGTTTCTTTTCCGACTTCTGGCGTAGTAGAAAATAGGCATTTCACTTCCCAAAAAGCGCTAAATCCCGCCTCGCAAGCTCGGCAGGAGGGAGAGAGGAACCCAAACCCCTCTCTACCGCTTAAACACCACCGCCTTCGCAAATATGCTAACACCACCATGTGTATACCATCATGTGCATGTGTGTTAGCATTTTCACAATGATTTTTCAAGGCGTTATGTTAGCTCTCTACTAGATCCTAATGCATATGCTCAAGACATTGATCTAGTGGCACTTGATTCCCGAGCTAACCGTGATTGCCCCTCTTGACAGTCGGCTATGTATCCTAAACCCGGTCAATCACTTCTCTACTCATCTTAGACCGGCAAAAGGAAAACCCTATGGTTATACCTTTGCCTTGCGCTCTTAGATCCTTCTCCTCTACTTGATCATCATGTCCTTCATTTTATGTCCATCTCTACCATGATCATCATTTCATGTCCATGCACCATCTCTTTGTGATCTTGTGGCCACCAATCCTTGCCACATACACCTTCATCACATGTGTTGCTTATGCCTAACTCAAAACACTTAACACATGGCATTAGCATCTTGGTGTCATTAATTACCAAAACCAAACTTGGGCTTTCAATGGTTGTGATTTGTCTATTAAAACTTTCTCTTCTTACTCGGAAGATAATTTGTTCTCTTCCTCAGAGAGTTCATCATGAATGCTAGTGCAGGGAGTGTTTCTAATAATTTTATCAAGGATAGTCCTTGCTTCATTAACAGACAAACAAAGGAAAGCTCTTCTATATTTTACATCAAAGGTTTGCACAGAATCCTTGCTAAAACCCGTATAAAAATGTTGAAGAAGCATCGGGTCTGGAATAGCAAGGTCTGGGCCAGTGGTGATAAGGCTATTAAAATGATCCGTTGATGCACCAAGAGATTCTTTTCTAGTTGTCTAAAATTTAAAACCTCCTTTTGAAGGCTAACCACTCTAGAGATGGGAAAGAAAGATAATCAAAATCTAGAACATAAAGCTTTCCAATCTCCTTGCATACTTTCTACGGTTTGATTGTATCAATGTTTAGCTCTTCCCATCAAAGAGAACAGAAACAACTTCCATCTTAAGGTCTTGTCAGATATACCAGTGATATGCAAGCATGCACAGGTCTGTTCAAACTCTCATAGGTGTGAGTATGGGTTTTCGTCGTCTTTTCCCAAGAAGGATTGTTCCCAAATTATTTTTATTAAACATGCACGCAGCTTATAGCGGGTTGTTAGAATAGGCTTTGAAGATTTTAGAGGCTCTAGGCTTGCGCTTGTAGGTTTCGCATATTGATATATAGGTGTGTTATCCATGCTAAAAGAATTAAACAAAACAAGAGATACAAGTTAAATTAGGTTTGTAGCTAATTCAGCAATCATTTTCCCGACAACGGCAGCAAAGAGCTTGTTGGTATATTTTAGACGCACATAGATAAATCTACAAGCGCACACATACCACTATAGCTTTTACCTAGAAGTATTTCAAGTATCATATCCACAGGGAAACGTGTGAGATTGACTATAGTCTAATTTAACTAGGGGTAGCAACAAGGCTAAGGATAAACAGGAGCATAGAGAGGACTACTAAGGTTCTCTATTTTTAACTTGGGTAAGTTGTGATTTTTACTGTTTAACTAGAGATATTACTAAGGAAAGACACCAATAGAGGATGTCTGTGTCCTACTTGGCCTACAGATAGGAGGTCGACTACAAAGGACTCAACGAGGCTGTCACCCTCATGATCTACCACCGATCCAAAATGCAGGGTGCATCCACGAGTAACCAAAGTCTAAGCACCACGCTTACACTAACGATTACTACTTTATCCTCCTATGAAAGGAGTAAAGCACTCAAAAGAGTCACGAACCTAATGAACAATATAAACATGGAACTTACTTGAATTAGAAGTTGATTACCAGAGATATCTTAGAAGTAAGCTTAGGTAGAACTTGGATCTGCCAAGGTACAAGCTGTAGAGAGAGCACCGACAGGCCGACACTTCCTCCAAACTCTTCCCTCACTCTCTATCTCACTATTTTCTATTTACAAAGGATAGATCCTAACTTGGAGGACTATTCTTCTCTTGATTGCTGTCATCTGATCCTAAGATAAGGATGCCCCTGGAGGGGGTATGGGGGCCTTTTATAGGGGGCATCAGGAGACCTGTGGGCTCATGAATCCATGGAACGTCAATTCTAGACCCTTGATACAAACCAACCTTGAGCAACGGTGTAGACATGGGAAACTGACGTACGAAGGAGAGGCTGACTGGTGGGACCCATAGGCCATCCGGCCTACAAGTGGGGCCGACCAGCCTCCCCCTGTGGCAGGTGGGGTTGGGTCATGGGGTATTGTCTTCTAGATGGTTCCAAAGTCTTCCTAAGTCAATTTTATCGTGGATAAACGTGATTTAATCTAACGATTAGGTCCACCTTGCTTGTTTTCTAATTAAATCCTCCTGCATTCACATATTCACCAAAACTTGTGGAATTTATTAGTTTAAACCCCTAGACCTATGTTTGGTGATGGAATTAAGTATATATGCAGGATATGTTGACGGTTTATGATTGATGCTAACAACCGTCAACAGTGACCACTCTCCCTCTCTCCTCATCTTATCTGTTCCTACTATATCTAGTCAACATGATAGCACAAGTGCTCATTTCTCTTGCTCCTCTCACTTATTTGTTCCCTGCTATCATGGTTTTTAGCCTCAGACTAGGAATCAATGCATCATGCATGGTAGATCTGAAGGTTAGCACACGTGACATAGATTTATACTGGTTCAGGTATGTGCTACCCTGAGTCCAATGTAGATGAAGATCTTTATTGCTTGTGCACTGTGTGGTAGGGTGTTGGCATTTCTTAGTGCAATCACCAAGTGTGGAGGTTTTAAGTCTGTACCCGGCAATGGTGCTAGAAATGCTTGTTGGTATTTCTTAACACCATTACTAAGATTGAGTAAACCTTAGCAACATCATCAAGAAACACCAACTACGATAGTCCTTAATGATTACAGAAGTTATCCGCAAGTGTACGGATCTATCATTGTGGTATTTCACCGGAAATATTCAGGGTATCGTTATTTATGTTTTCCCAAAGGAGGGCAAGGTATAAAGAGTCTAGCATGGATATGAATAAGATTACATACTTGCATAGTGGACCATAGGTGATGACAGGGGTAAAAATGGTATATCAAGGATAGTGGACACACATCTAGGCTAACCTCAAGGATAAAAGGAAAATAAAGAATAAAAGGATGTTCCCAAGTGGAGCAGGCACGTTCTAAAATAGTCTTGCAAAGAACAGTTGATGATCATACAAGTTATATGATTAGAGTTAGAACTAAGTTTAAGATGGACGGGGAGATCTCCGAGCACTGGTCTGCCAGCAAGCGTGAGAGACTTTAAGACTCCTACACAATACCTGAACATAGGGGATTACAAGGGATGGACAGGGCTGTTACCACCTACCGCCTACCCCTCAACCGTGGGGCACCGTCATATCTGAAGGTTCCTGTGCACCCGAGCATCACGCCCGAATACAAGGAAACTACCCATATCCCCTAGGTCCCCGACCCTAGGGATCGACAGGTAAAGGATATGGGCAAACTCGAAGGAACGACGTACCGCCACCTCAACTTACCCCTACTTCTACTCATACAAATCATATGAATGTATATAAGCATAAAGTTGAACAAGTTAAGATCATAACACACAAACTATATACTAATTCATATATCATGATTATAATAAGACAATTATACTCTAGTTGATATGCAATACTATATAAATGATATGAGAGCATGACTATGGAAGCACTCTTCATAGTATTAGTCATACCAAGATGTCACTCTTCTTCCAAGGAGACAAGCTCTCCAAGTAGCTCTTGCCTTGCTCATAATACTACTACTAAAACTAAAAGAGTACAAGAGATGGTAGTGAGGTGCTTGGCTCCAAATGATTGTGTGTTTTGAACATGAGCTCTAGCCCTTCTTTTATAGTGGAGTGAGGATGGTTTGGTGTGGGAAAAATAGGAAACACCCAGGAACCGCAGTAGCATGGCAGCATGCAACCGCCAGAGCAAGGTGGGCCCGAGGCACACTGGGAGCGGTGCGGCCGCACCCCCTGGCCTGGCCCGCTCGCCACCGCCTTGCTCTGGTGGGCTGCTAGCTAGGCCTGGGTCATGTCCTCGATGGTTTTCTACCCAGGTAAGTTTTGTAGGTGGCTTCTCTATTCTTTTCCCATGCGTATTTCTACATTACGCTTCTCGAATTGTGCCTTTTGCTTGGTTTTCTACTTGTATTCGAATGTGTGTCCTGCAAAACATGTTTTCTTCAATACAAGTGGAACTAGGTCAATAATACATGCATATGTGTTAAAAGTATGTTTATTTCTCCTGTTGTGGACTTGTGTCCTGCAAAACATGTTTTTTTCAATACAAGTGGAACTAGGTCAATAATACATGCATATGTGTTAAAAGTATGTTTATTTCTCCTGTTGTGGACTTAAATTGGTGGTTGGATTATGTCGATAGTGACCGCCAACATAGGGGTCGGTTGCAAGTAGAGGATCAGAACTATGTGTCTATGGGTTGATGAGGATCTATTCAAGACACTGATTTGTGGCTCTTGCCCCTCCTTATACATCTAGGGGTAGGGTTACAAATAGAGTCTTAATTGCTTTACAGGTAGGCTTCCTAGCAGGTTATAATAAATGGTGTAGGTTTCCATGTAATTCTTGAATATATGTTGTCTACCAAGTAAATGAGGTATCCCCATCCATTGTATCCCGAGTAATTGGATTAGGCAACCTCTCCTAGGTGGACAATTTCCCTTGAGGAGGTCAGGGTACTTAAGGGCCATGTAGTCAATACCTGCTATCTCTTCCTCTTTCTTATGGAGACTTGAAAGCGAACACTACTAGAGAATTTGGAGGCCATGCGTGGTCATAGAGGACACATGAAAGATGGCTCCACACAATGGTGTGCATGCAAGGATGACCAACATGCCCTAGCATGTGAGGCATGGTGGGCATGTTGAAAGGTCCTAAATGGCTAGATGGGGGTGAATAGCCTATAAAAATTTTCTATAAACACACTAGAGCAAGTAATTAGTACACTAAATGGCGTAATGCAATTTTACTCTAGCTCTACAAGGGTTGCAAGCCACCTATCCAACAATTCTAGTTGCTATGATAACTAGGCACACAATTGGCTATGTCACTACTCACTAAGAGCTCTCAAACTTGCTACACTAAAGAGCTCTACTAAATGGCACTAAACTAGCAAGCAAGACAAGCTCTTAAAACTAATTACTAAAGAGCTTGCTACAACAAGTCTGTGGGGATGTAATGGAGTGAGCAAGATAGTTATACCACCGCGTAGAGGGATGAACCAATCACAATAAGATCACCAATACAATCACTGGGAGAATACCAATGGCAAGAGACAAGTGATTTTTCTCCCGAGGTTCACGTGCTTACCGGCACGCTAGTCCCCGTTGTGTCGACCAACACTTGGTGGTTCGGTGGCTAAGAGGTGTTGCACGAACCTCGTCCACACGGTGGACACCGCAATAACTGACCCACAAGTGAGGTAACTCAATGACACGAGCAATTTACTAGAGCTACATTGCGGCGCTTCACCGGGGAAGGTGCAATACCCCTCACAAGATCACCGGAGCTGGCCACGAACAATCCCCTCCACCACTGCTCCAAGCCATCTAGGTGGCGGTAACCACCAAGAGTAATAAGAAATTCATAGCCACAACGATCCCCAAGTGCCACTAGATGCAACCACTCAAATAAATACACTTGGAATCACTCAATCTCACTTTGAATTTACAATCAAACAAGAGAGATGAGTGGGAAGGAGTTTGCTCAGCTCACAAGGATGTCAAGAATGTCAAAATATCCAAGAGAGATGCCTTGGAGCTGACCCCCATCTATTTATAGAGTCCCCAAAGAAATAGAACCGTTGCTTAGCTCGCGGGGTGACCGGACTCACTAACTGGATGCACCCCAGTGTTTGGTCGCTCCGATGGCCACCATATGTCCCCGTTTAAACCTTAGCCATTAGATCTCAATGGTCAAAACACTGTGACACACATGGTTAAAGTCAAACCAGACTCGTTGTTCGAAGTGACTAGACTCACTAACATGTGGCGTGTGGTCAAGTCCAGTAAGGGTCTAGAGCCACGAAACAATGATCGGATGCGTCAGGTCAGCGGTGACCTAACATGTTGGTGCGTCTGGTTGCTCTCTCTTTCTTCTCTACGTGCGTTCTCACTATTGATGTCAGCATACGTCAGCGAGGTTTGCTTTTCTTCGGCGCGGCCTATCGCGCCGTGCTACCTGCATCCAATCACGAAGACAAACGTCGCCTCCTTTAGTTTGCATGATCGAAAGCACGACCAGCGTCAGGTCGTTGCGTCCGGTCACTTCACCACGCGCTCGGCCAGCCGCGCTGCACCTAGGGTTAGTGACCGAACACGCAGGTCACTCCTATGGTCTGCGTCCAGTCAGGTGCCTGAGCGCCCTTTTCTTTTTCTAAGTCCGCAACCACTTCGCCCTTGCTTCTAACTTGCTAACCACAAAGTGTAGAACTTGTGTGCACATGTGTTAGCATTTTTTAAAGCATTTTACAAGGGTCAAAGTTAGCACACTAGGTTCCTAAATGCATATGCAAGAATCATGTCACCTAGTGGCACTCGATAAACCATTTAGCCAAAGATTTCTCCTCTTTATAGTATGGCCATCGATCCTAAGTCACTCACACCCTCTATGGTGTCATGAGTGCAAAACAAAAACCTATCACATACCTCTGCCTTGATTGTCTCGGTTTTTGTTTTTCTCTTTCTTCTTTTCTAAGTTGAGCTTGATCATCATCAACACATGTCCATCTCCATCTCCATAGACCTCATCTTGCTCAATCACTTGGATTGCACTAACCTAGCTCATATCACCACTCATGACAAAGGTTAGTGCTAGGTTTCATCAATTATCCAAAACCAAACCAGGGCTTTCACACGTGTAGCTCGGCTTCTACGTATAGGGGAAGCATGGCTCTATCGTGCCGCATAGTGTGGCTACAAGCAAGTGCAATCAGCGTGGCTTGACCACAAATTAGTGCCACGTGGCGCCACTAGGCGTGCCCCTGAAAGGGTCTATATGGCTAGAGGAGTGGAGGGTGTGAATAATCTGTTCATTTTTTTTGCAAAAACAAAATCGCTAGAGCAAAGTCAGTCCTAATAGCGACTACTTTGCCTAGCCTAGTTCTCCCAAATGCAATCCTCCTAAACAATTCTAGTAGCAAGACTAGCACTACTACTAGGCACTTAAACAAGCAAGGAGACTGACAGTACTCTAGTTGAGCTAAACTAGTGAAGCAACTAAGTAGCTACTTCTACGAACTAAACTATAACTACATCTAGAGTGCTACTACTAAAGAAACTACCACACAAGAATGTATGTGAATGTAAAGCACAAGTGTGAGATTGCAAACCAATGAAGGCAAGAGAGAGACAAGATTTCTCCCTGAGGTTTGGTTGCTTGCCAGCAACCTACATCCTCATTGAGGCAAGTCTCTAGGTGAATAATTCGCATGCTAACAAGCCTCTCAAGCTTGACCCACAACTTGTGTGCTGCAAGAATCAACTCAACAAAGAGCATTCCAACTAGCCTCGAGCATTCCACTAGAGTTTCCCTTCACGTTCTCTCATGAGGTGAGCATAAAGCCCCTCACAAATCAACCTATTCAAGCCACCGAACAATCACCAACGCAGTTCTCGCAATCCTTGCTACTCCAAGACATCTAGGTGGCAGGAATCTCCAAGACTAATAAGAAATCTAAAGTATCGATAAACTAGTGCCACTAGGTGCAAACTATCTAAGCAAATGCACTAGATCTCTCCCTATCTCACCTAGAATCAATCTTCAAGCAAAAGAGTGAGTGAGAGGTGCTATCAAGAGCTCAAGGGAGTGTGTGATCAGTTGGAATGCCAAGAGCATGACCAACCACACCCCTATCTATAAGACACATAAAACACTAGTCGTTAGGTGCTTGGACAATAGCTGTTTTAGGGTCACTGAAAATATTCGGTGACCACCGGAAAGCCCCACCAGAGAATAGTCTATGAAGATCCAACGACTGATATTCAATCTGGAAAACATCCCACTAACGCTTTCTACAATGCCCCCTCTAGTGCAACGACCTTAGATTTCCAGTGGTTGCCTAGACGCTCGGTTTGAAGGCAAACTAGGTGTTAGCTTCAATGGCTCTTTTATCAATTTTTCAGTGCCTCTCCGATAGGGTGCACTAGAAATTTTTGGTGACACCCAGACCTTACTGTTTGGTGCACTCGAGAGGTACTGGGGGTCACCAGATAAGTTTGGTGGCCCCCACTAGATTTCTAGTGCCCCGGTTAATAAACCCTATGTAGGGTTTGTCTCTAGCGTTTTATTCTGTGCATTGTTAGGGAGGTCCACTTGAAATTTTTTATGGCATACCTTAGGCTCAATTAAGTGTAGACCATGCATCCTTTTGTTCGATGTCTCCCCAACCAAGGGCACCAGACTTCTCCGGTGGGTGCAAAAAAACTGCACCAAGTCACAAATGTAGCAAGCGTTTCAAATTTGCTTACTCCAATGTGTTCCAACATGAACACCTTCACTATAGGCCCTGAGTTAGCTTTTTAAAAACATTTTCACTTGCATATCGCTATATCACTAGGTCCAATGCATATGCAAAGTGAGTTCAAACCTAGTGGTACTAGTGCACTAGATAAGCATTTTACATTAGAGTTCTCCTCTTAATAGTACGACTATCTATTCTAAACCCAACCACACACTCATTGCGTCTTAGCCGATGAAATGAAAACCTCTAGGATATACTTTTGCCTTGGGCTTGTTTTCATCTCCTCTTCTTCTCTTCAAGTGTGAGCTTGCTCCATATGGCATGATCATCCTCTCATCCACCTCCACACCTGATCATCATCTTGATGTGGACCCTAGCTCAATCACAACTCGTTGAAAGTATTAGTCTATTAGTTGTCATTCAATTACCAAAACCAAATTTAGGACTTTTAGCTCCCCACAACATCAGCGGGCTACTGGCACGACAACAATAGGCTAGGTTGGCCCAGTGTAGCAACGATGGGCTGGAATGGCACCACGGTGAGGAGTCTACCAGGTGGACGAGCATCGAGCATGATAATAGCGTGCGGATCAGCGTGGCACGACAGGATGGTGCAACAACGATGAGCTAGGCTGGCTAGCCGCAGTATGGTACTGTGGCAACACCAGGTTGGCATATGGTGGCATGAACCCTGCGAGCTAGCTAGGTGTGGCAATGGCGGGATGGCATGTGCCCGTATGCTTCTTTTTCTTTTCTTTTTTTGCTCGAAAACCATTTTGAGAGCATGTTGCTTAAGCCAACCGAACCTAGAGATGCATTTTTAGGAGGTGTTTTCTTAGCGCAACCACCCAAGTGATGTATTTTGAGAAGCAGTCTGCATAACATGACTGTTCCAAGAAATACATTTTTATGGATGGTCACCGCCTCTGGAAATGAACTATTTTTACAATTGAGGGCAAAGTATCGGTTTCTAAAACCATCCTAGAAAGATGAATATGATCGTGTCTAAAAATCACTTGCGTAGTAGTAGAAGAGGACTGGATATGGCAGTGGGAGAGAAGATGAGAGGAGGGGAAGAGAACTACTAGTGGAGAATCTGAACTAGAAATACCAGTTTGTATTTGCATTCGATAATATCCGACGATATTTAGAGGTGGATGGGATTAGACCCACCTTTACTAATTGAAATTAATTAATTTCTACATGCGGATGGGTAGGGCGAGACATGTAGAGGTGGAAACCAGCTGCCTCTACGAATGTTATACGTAGTGATACTCTTGTGGGAGTGGAACTGGCAAGTTGCAACGTCGACCCAGCTGCCACACACGTTCCAGTCTTCCGGGCGAAGGCTACAATCGATGACAACAGCACTTGCGATGCCAAATTTCACTACTGGAATCGCGCGATTTGCCTAGTGCCGCAGGCACTAGGCAAAGGCCCAGAAACACTAGGCAAACAGTTTGCCTAGTGTCACACTAGGCAAACAAGGGTCGGCAGAGGCGGACTAGGCAAAGAGCACTTTGCCGAGTGTCAAACCTCGGACACTCGGCAAAGTGTTTGCCTAGTGTCAAGGACACCACTCGGCAAAAGTATTCCACTGACGGTGAAAATCGTAACGGACGTTTTGCCTAGTGTCGGAGGTCTGACACTCGGCAAAATATGCAAGGTTTGCCTAGTGCCAGGCGTCCGACACTAGGCAAATGTCAAGCTTTGCCTAGTGTCAGGCCGCCTACACTAGGCAAATATGCCAAGCTTTGTCTAGTGTCAGGCCTCCGACACTAGGCAAACTGCCTACTTTGCCTAGTGTCAGTTTCCTGACACTAGGCAAAGCCTGTTCCCAGGTGTGCCAATGGCCCCTTTGCCTACTGTCAGACCCCTGACACTAGGCAAAGTAACTAGAAGCTGATTTTTTTTTTATTATTCCATTTGCGATACAAATATAAATCATATTCAAACACCACAAATATATCACATGAATCATAAATAAGAATCACATGTTCACATATATCACATGTTCATACCAAAAGTCCAAATGTGCCACAAGTTCACAAGTTCATAAGTGCACAACCAAATTTCTTAACAAAGTTCACAACAAGCTGATCACGACGATTGTCAAGGGTGAAGAGGCCCGTGGTTTGATGCTCCAGGCGACCCTTCCACTTGATTCGGCTCAAGCTGTGGTGCCGGCGACGCTCCAATTTGTGAAGCCGGCGACCCTCCAATTTGATTCGATGCCACGCCCGATTGATGCTAAAAAAAATGAAAAGGATATCGTCAATAAAAAATTTCGGCAGAACCTCCCCTGCACGGAGAGGTTTCCAAACCCTGCAAGAAAACAAACGGCACGATGACCGTCAAGAACATACATATCAATACACCGCCACCAACACCACCACCACCCAAACACCACAACTGCCACCACCACACCACAACAACAACCGCCGTCACCACCAACACCATATTGTATGTTTGAGATTGCATATTTTTTCTAGTGTGCCCTATGTCAGGTTGGAACATAATAAGTAATATATTGGTACTCACAGGAGTAGCTGCTTGAGGAAGTGGCAAGACTAGGCTAGCTGGCATGGTCTGCCCCATAGCGGCGCCAAGAGTGGACACGAACCCCACCAGCTCCTCTATCCTCTGTCGTTGGGCCTCCCGCTCTTCCACCGCCCTCGCTTCCATCTCCTCGCGAAGCCTCCTTTCTTCTAGCAGTTGGGCCTACAACATTTGACCCCCAATGTTAAAGTAAGGCAAAGGTATGTAAAAATCAATAAGCAACGAATAAAACAGAAATTACCTGGAGTTCGTTGACAAGGTGCGAAGCAGTGGTTGGCCGTGGACGTATGGTGCGAAGCAGTGGTTGGCCATGATCACATGTGGAGATGTTAGGGTTTCTAAGCATCATACGTGACGATGTGCTCGAAATCTTTTTAAATTTTTATCATGGCACCCGCATGCGATATCTTGACTTGTCGACAAGTTTCATGAATTTCAGACTCCGTTTTCATTTAATAGAATTTAAAAACTATTTGCTCGCAAGTTCGTGGTCATGTCTCGATGTGAAGATGTGTGAAATTTTTGGTCTGTCTCTGGATACGGCCTCAACTAACACTTACTAACATGAATATCATTTTTGCATTCATGAATTGCCATTATTCGTCACACTTGCAGTTCAAATTTGCATTTGTCAAAAAAATTCAAAGAAATTAAATAAACTAAAGAAATATAGCAAAATTTCATAAAATTGTACCAACTTTCAACATGTTGGTCAAGGTATAGTAGGAAAGCTACAGAAAAAAATTGGAAGCTAAAATCAAAAAAAGAAAAAATATTTTGCCTAGTGTCTCTGTAAGGCACTAGGCAAACTGTCCAGTTTGCCTAGTGTCGTCCGGAGACACTAGGCAAAGTTCTAATTTTGCCGAGTGTTAACGGAAGACACTCGGCAAAACAGTAACGGCGGTTGCCCTCCGGCAGCCTTTGCCGAGTGTAATTGTATGCCTAGTATTGACACTAGGCAAAATGGTCATTTACCGAGTGGATTTCTTTGCCTAGTGTCGACACTCGGCAAATCGTTATTTTGCCTAGTGCCTTTATTTTGCCGAGTGCTCCGGGGTTTAACACTCGGCAAACAAGATCTTTGCCTAGTGTCCGACGGTTGGCACTAGGCAAACCATTAAACACTAGGCAAATCTCGGTTTTCCAGTAGTGTTTAGAGTCTTTTTTGTGAAACAAATTTACAGTATTTATTAATAAAAAATGCACTAGCTTCTATATTAGAAAAGAACGAGAAAAATTCATAGCAGTGGCTGCTACTCCACCAGACGCTACCTGTGTCAAAAACTTCCCGTTGAGCACAGATCGAGCAACTGAACACACGTGGTTGTAGGCTTGTACCCTGTGCGTTATGCTTTATTTTTGTCTGAAATTCATGATATATAGCCAGAAATAAATTTTCGATAAATGCGAGCATGGCCGGTGCTCAGTTCAGTCCACATGTTGTGCACAAGTACATCTGTACTTGTGGTTCACGTGTGATCATAACATGTGGATCATGTCCTGTTGTCCTGCTTAAGAACCGAACAAGGTGATGAAACGTTCGACCACCATAAGTACCACTTCGGGTTAGCCCATTTGTGAAGCAGCACAGCATTCTGCATGGTTTCCTCTGTGCAAGCAGAGTAACCATGCCATTAGAGGCGGCGGTAGCAGTCTCCTTGCCCCCCTCCTCCTCCATGACCCCCCATGTGCTATTAGTCCTAGTGTTGTTGCTCTTGTGCCTCGTCAAAACCCACAGGCCGTGGCGGAAGAGCAGGTGCACCCCTCCGCTCCCGCCGGGGCCCGTGCCATGGCCACTCGTTGGCAACCTGCCGGAGATGATGGTCAGCGACAAGCCGGCGTTCCAGTGGGTCCATCAGATCATGAAGGAGACGGGAACCGACATCGCCTGCATCAAACTGGGCGGTGTCCACGTCATCCCCATCACCTGCCCCAAGATCGCTCTCGAGGTGCTCAAGAACCAGGACGCCAACTTCGCTTCTCGCCCGCTCACCTTGGCCTCCAAGACCTTCAGCAGAGGCTACAGGGACACCGTGATGTCCCCCTACGGGGACCAGTGGAAGAAGATGCGCCGCGTGTTCGCCTCCGAGATCACCTGCCCGTCCCGTCACAGGTGGCTCCACGACAAGCGTGCCGACGAGGCAGACAACCTCACCCGCTACGTCTACAACCTCACGAAAGCGGCGGGGTCCGGCGTCGTTGACGTTAGGCATGTCGCACGCCACTACTGCGGAAACGTCGTCCGCCGCCTCATCTTCAACACGCGCTACTTTGGCAAGCCGCAGCCTGACAGTGGCCCTGGCCCGCTGGAGGTGCAGCATGTGGACGCCGTCTTTGCCTCCCTCGGCCTCCTGTACTCCTTCTGTGTCTCTGACTATCTCCCGTGGCTGCTGGGCCTCGACCTAGACGGCCACGAGAAGATGGTCAAGGAGGCCAATGATAGGGTGACCAGGCTGCATGACGCGATCATCCATGAGCGGTGGAGGCTGTGGAAGAGCGGCGAGAGGCGGGAGCCCGAGGACTTCCTAGACGTGCTCATTATGCTCAAGGATGCCGACGACGGCAGGCCAGTGCTCAGCATCGAGGAGATCAAAGCTCAGCTAATGGACATCACGCTCGCGTCCATGGACAACCCGTCAAATGCAGTGGAGTGGGCTCTGGCCGAGATGGTGAACAGCCCGGAGATGCTGAAGAAGGCAGTGGACGAGATCGACAGCGTCGTTGGCCGGGAACGCCTGGTGCAGGAATCCGACATCCCGCGGCTAAACTACGTCAAGGCCTGCATCCGCGAGGCGTTCCGTCTACACCCTGTGGAGCCTTTCAACGTCCCCCATGTCGCGCTCGCGGACACCACCGTTGCCGGCTACCACATCCCCAAGGGCAGCCACGTCCAGGGTTTAATTTATCGATAGAAAAAAAAATACCGGAGGTCATCGATAAACGGGTTTATCGGATTTATCGGAAAATTTCTCGGTCAAAAATAAAACAAAATAATACCTAATTTCACTGTAACTTGTCTCTAAAGCATTTAGCATCAAGAACTACCACATAATAGTATTGATATAATAGAGTATCATACTTTCATGTAGGTGGAATACTGAAAATTGGAATCTCGTCGATAAAAAATTTTACCGGACCTCAGTGATAAACGGGATTATCGGGTTTATCGAAATTTTATCGCTGATAAAATTTTCCCTGGCCACGTCATCCTGAGTCGCACTGGCCTTGGACGCAACCCTGATGTCTGGGACGACCCTCTTCGCTTCAACCCCGAACGCCACATCACTGTCAGTCCCGAGGTGGAGGTCTCGCTCGTTGAGCATGATCTACGGTTCATCTCCTTCAGCACTGGTCGTCGCGGCTGCGTCGCTGCAGTTCTCGGAACTGCTATGAGCATCATGCTCTTCGGTAGGCTCCTGCAGGGGTTCTCTTGGAGCAAGATGGCCGGGGTGGCGGCCATCGACCTCAGCGAGTCGAGGCACAACACCTTCATGGCACGGCCGCTGGTGCTGCAGGCCGAGCCACGGCTTCCAGCGCACCTCTACCCGGCGATCTCTTTGTAAGTAATCCCAAGTTGCGGCTGAGCATGTAGAAAATCTCCTTATCCATTATTTTTTTTTTCAATCGGACCGGCAGGAGGTTGCCATACCCAACACTCAGGTATTGGCCTCGATGTTTAGCACCTATATCAAAGGTGTTGCAAAATTAAGGTATTTGAGGACAGGGGCGGGCCCAAGATTTGGGACGTGGGTATTCAAAATTTTCAAAGGATAAAGAAAATTGTTTTTGTTCTATAGATTAAAACCCAAATTGGCATGTATATTGGATTATATAGCATGACAGAACTAATTGTATAATAAATAGAAGATATATAGCATAGAATTGAGCATTGTATCTTAGATCATAATCTTTACCGTAACTTGAAAGTGTGTAGCTATAGAAATACTATGTTTGTCAAAAATTAAGGTATTTGAGGAGGTCAACACCCAAACATTGTACCTAGGAATTACGCTTAAAAATCATTGTAACACTAATTTATACTCCAAACATTCACTAATGCAAAACACACAATTAACCCGTACCAGCTCATTATTGTTGGGTGTACTTGAGCTGGCAGTGATCCAGCTTCGCGCTGCCGAGTCGTGGTTGGGATCCTGTTGGCCCAATAGTGAAGTCAAATCTCACTGCCGGAATGAGCCATGATCCAGCAATGATATATCATTATCGAGTGAAGCCACAAACTGACAGTAATAGGCAAATATCATTGTTGGTTCATGCTACAACTCGACAGTGATATGCCAATGTGGGGTCATGGTGGTTTGACCTGGCGGCAGCAGCATGATATCACTACTGATTTGTGGATTGACCCTGCAGTGTCCTAAATACAGTATAAAACCCAAACCTCTTCTTGTGCCTCCCTCCCATCCCAAGCATGTTGATATTTCTTACGTTACCCGCTTGGAATTATACCAGTATCTAATTTATATTTAGCACAAACCGGACTTCCCTCTATTGACCTGTCATTGACTTGGTCAATATCCCATCTCGGCCATCCATCTGGGATCCGAAACTAGCTCCCTCTACCCTCAAGCTTATGTATGCTTCCACACATCCCAGTCCATGGTGGCCGAGCCTGGGCACCTCACGCTGGCGCTTGATCTCTTTATGTGGGCCACGCGACAATGCACCAACTAGTCAACGGCACCAGATGGCGGGGTCGCCCAAGCTATTCTTGGTGGCGGAGATGGAGCAACGGTCGAGGTCCTAGCACATCAACACAAGAGGAGGCTGTCACACCCGGTTTTCTAAAGAACAAAACCAGGCTAATCATATGTGTGCCCAGGAAGTCCACACATATGCCAGAATGAGAAAAATGTCAGAAACACTGTTATTATATAACGTATACATAGCTATATTAACACTTACATCAGAGAATCGCGGAACGGTGACTAAACTTCAGGCTCCATTCTTCTCAGGGACGGCTGACTGGGTAACATATGCCTAGCACTTCTACTAGTCTTCTGAAAACTCCACTACACCTTTGTCCTTCTTCCGAGTAGCATCTTACTACACACTGGAGTGTGGGGAAAATAGCAAGAGTGAGTCCATGTCGAACTCAACAAATATAACACAGGGTTCATGAGGCTCAAAAGGCTAGACACTGTTTGACTGCATTTAGCTTTTATTCATTATATTATTAGCAATTGAGTAGCATCAAGGTATTCCAATTCCCATTAATGAATCAATGATCAATTGTAATAAGGATAATGAATAGCATTAACATGAGCATAATAATAATCAACAGTAAATAAAACATGATATAACAATGGTGATCATCTATCTGTAAATGTTCCAAGGCCGCTCGTATCCGTGAGCACGGCTAGTATACCAGTTTTTAAACTCTGCGCAGAGGTGTACACTTTCACTGTGAGTCATAACTTCCAAATGCATGGGGAGGCCATTCCCAAAACACCGGAAATTATATAAAGCCACTTAAAGGTTCGTCTAACAAGTTAGGGCCATTAGATTCACTCGGCAGGCAGATATAGAACCCCCCTTCCCTGTGGCACAACAACCGCAGCCTATACACACTAGGCCAGGGGCTCGCACTACACCCAACGTGTCAAGCCATTCTTACGCCATTTAAGGTAACCGCTAACAAGCTAGAAAAGGTCCTTTAAGCAACTAAAGCCAGAGCCATATAGCCCTCACAGCTGTACTGTATGTCCCGGATGATCACGTACAGATAAGTCCTTATGGAGAGAAACCAGAGCAACAATATAACCCCTTGCTCTAGCCCCCTTTTTAACAATAATAAAATCATCTTAATGGTTGATTGCTTAATCCATTAATCAAATTACAAGATCATTGTTCATAATTAAGCACTAGCAATAGCTACCCAAATGCACAACCCATAGGTGACAAGGAAACAAGATATCAATAGCTAAGTTATAATCTCTATGGTTGTCAAGGAAGACACATGCATATGTATGATAATTTCAGTGAATAGGTAACAAGGATAGTCCCATGTTATACTTGTCTTGATCAAATTCTCCGATAGATACTGCTGGTCCGGCTCAAAATAATACTCCTAATCGTCGTAGTACTGCTCACCGTCTAAATTCGATCACCAAGCATCAACATACAAACATTCCGAGCAAACATACACGAAGCAAACAAAAGATACAATTAGAACAGTACACCAACAGTAGAAAAACATTTAGGAAAGCTTACAAAACTATTCTACACGTTGCTACGATCACACAGACGTAAAGATCACGAAATTCGGATTTAAAACGTGGAAGATATGACCTAAACAAGATTGTATGTATATATGTATTTCTATTGTATTTCAGGATTTGTTTTTCTTAAAGAAAGCGGCCATAATGCATGTATGATGTGATGATGATGTCATCAAGCTAACAAATCAAAACTGGGCGTGCACATGACCGAGCTGCTCTGCTGTTGGACGAAGTGGTTGGCCACGACTTGCATCTACTAAACATGAAACATCACGATGTCCCAAATAAACTTGCATGGTAAGCGCTAGGTACACGTACGCTCTGGAGAAGAAGATGGTGCTTCACGTAGGAGTCCTCTCCTCAGGCCTCTTGTAGTTCTTGACAATCCTCATAGGTGCATCGTCATCACCAGCCACGTTAACTTGCGCACCTCCATCATTCTCCTCGAGCTGTGCTGCCCGCATTCCTTCCTCAACAAGTTGCATCTCCTCTTCATCCATGTCCATCTCAACCTCCTTAGCAGGTTCAGCCAAATCCATCGCTTCCTCCTCTCCCAAGTTCTCCATCCTCTTCTGGCGCTTCAACTCCTCCAGTGTAAGTGGCACAGGAAGCCCCTCGTACTCATCATCCGCAAATTCAATGGTCTCCACAACAACAAAGTCATGCCAGCCAATCATTGACATCTGCATCCGTTCCTGCTCAATCTCATCCTCTGCCTGCTGCCGTGCCTGCTCCTGCGACCGATCCCACTCCAGCCGGTTCAGGCATCTCTCCAACACCGTAGTCAGGTCCTTTGACCCCTCCCTAAGCTCTTTCAGCAGTGCAGGCACCCCCTCTGCCGGCCTCAGCACCCTGGAGTACGCATCTGTGTGCGCCGTAAAGAAGGGGAACATGCTGTGCGTGGGCCGGATGAAGTGGAACTGCATGTTGTTGTTCTCGCGCTGCGCCAGGCTCGTCAGGAAGTTCTTCCCGTTCCGCGCCACAAACTGGGCGGTCAGCTTGATGATGTCCAGCTCCTCCCCTGTGATACCCTCGGGCAGCCGCACCGTGTACATGCAACAAGCCAAGATCTATTTGGCTTGCATGTTGCGAGTCAGAGCAGGACTCCCGTACATGTCGAGTTAGAATAGGATTCCCGTAGTCCCGTGCGGATGCAGCTCGGCTTGTTTGTCGAAGCCTAGGAGTCAGCACCGGCCTCGGCGTAGTGCAGGTCTACGCGCGCCGCTAGCTCCGGCTGCAGCTGGCTCCACAAAACGGCTATACGCGAACGGGTTGGGCAGCGGCACGTTGATGTAAACCGAGTCGGCGGCGGGCGGCGACAGCGGCGGCGGCGGCAATAGCGGCGGCGGCGACAACAACGGCGGCAACAACGGCGGAAAACAGGGCTAGCAGGCAGGCCGGACATATATATAGGGAGGAAGACTCTCCACCTTCACGTCAACTAGCGATATGGTGCTAATTGACGTTGCACCCTCCATCTTTACTAATAGGCCTAATTAATTATTAAAGCCCATTAGTAAATATTTAGGATTATTGCACACAAGCTTCGGTGGAAAATGAGATATTTATTATTTTCGGAATTAATTAATTTCGTGGATAAAATAATTCTAGAAAAGTCCAGAATTATTATTTAAGCCGCGAAAAATACTCCGAAAGCTCCGAAAATTCGAGGGAATTTTCTAGAGACATTATGGAACATAAGGAACCCAAATAAAGTATTTGGAGCTTATGAAAAGATGGATGAAGAGATCAAGGAAAAAGATTAAGCTCACGGAAATTAGAATTTTGGATCCAGAAAATACCAAAAAGTTTTCCGATGAGAAGTAAACGTCGTCCTACGGTATTTTGAAAATAATAGCACTCACCAACACCAAAGACAAGCATCACACAAACACCACATTATTAAATTAATATATAAAAAAAAATTTAAAACCACAATTTTCTATATTTAAATTAGCAACAACTTAACTTATCTAATAAATTTATTCAAACATTGAAATCATTTATTTTATTTAGTATTTTTCATGCACAACCCAAAATAGAAAATTTTGGGTGTGACAAATCTACCCCACTTAACAGGAATCTCGTCCCGAGATTCGGAGAGACTAGGGAGAAAGATAAAGTTGATTTTGCAAATCTTCACTCTTCTCTGATCAACTCTTATCCAATGATAATGCCACAAGATCATAACCAACTTTGTAAAGGTATCCTTTAGGCCCTTACGATTCTTGTAGATGGTTCTAACAGGTTACCAACCCTGAGAAGAGATACCTACGCTCGATAATGACTTTGCAACCATGTATAGATGTTGCTTCCAGATGACGAAAATAGAATGTATAAATCCTCCATCATGTATCGTCTTTTAGTTCGGCAAACCCCTTAAGAAGAGATCAATTGGAGAACACCAATGGATAGATTGCATTTGTTTCTGAGTGATAACTATCATCATGTCCTTCTCGCATCCCAGAGAGATTCATGAGCATATGCAAGAACAAGTAACCTCTATTTCCTCGCGAGCAGAAAAATGGCAGTGCAGAAATACAGTTATAACTCAAGTTCTATGAATCCAATGATATTATAGCTTATACCGTTGGAAAGCTTATCAAATTTACTACAACTTTCTTATAGAACACTTCTCCAGATTCTGCAGTTAAGGTAGTCAAAAACTGTGCACAACAGATACTATTCCAGGTTGCTGACAGCACAAATGCGTCGCCTTGTGATTTTCATAACTCCCAAATCATAATAGCTATCAGGGTGGTTCTTACGGTCAGAGAAAGATATTGAAGTCTACTGTTGTCCAGAATTTATCCATGATTTTTTGTGCATCCAAAAATAGAGATATAAGCTAAAGAAGACAGACTGTTCTAAAAAGACAGGATAAAGTAGGAACAAGATTCAGAGAGATTAGAGAGATAGATAACCCTAATTTTCAAGTCTTCATGCTTCTTTGCTTTGCGTTGATGAGATATAAGACGTGGATCAAGGATAGCCAAAAGATGACAAGAAAGATAAGGTTTGGTCTTCAGTTCTTCATACCTCGTCGCTTGAGATTGATGATGGTAACGGACACTACCCCACTTAACAAAGATTTTGCTCCACCTAGCAATGTCATTGAAGGCAACACTTTCTTTAAGGCTTGCTGCTAATGATAAGTCCATCACTTGAAACTTACTAAACATACTTGATATGGGGGTGATGTCATCTAAGCTTTCATGAAACTAACTATAGACTTTCAACATCTCCTTCCTATGTCGTCTATGCTAACTTGTATAGAGTATGTTGAATTGAATGTTGAACTCCCAACTGATGATAGCTTGAAGTGAAGACTAGTCCTGACGAATACCCGAGCTTCTTGTAAACGATCCAACAAAGCACTGATCCCAAGCAAACAACACTAGCACTTGAGTAAACTTCCAATCATAAAGCTAACCACTTCTTCCAAGTGAAGCACTAGGACATACGAAACATTCATCTTGCAACACTCACAACTTTGCTACCCCCTTAAGAAAAAGAACTAGGGGACACCAAAGTAACTTGCATCTCCTTTTATACTAGATAACCATAATCATCTCTAATGTAAGATTCCAAGGTAAATCAATGAGATTCAAAGATATCCAATGATATATTCACTTGTGCAAGATAAGGAAGTAATGCAGAAAATTTCTGGGCGAATTCCAATTTTAGCAGTTCAGTAAATCTGGCATAACTCGAGCTACAAAGATCCAAAGGAAGTGATCTTTACATGGTTGGGAAGCTTATGAAATTATCTACAACTTTTATTCACAACACTTTTCCAGATTCTGTCCATAAGTTAGTCAAAAACTGAACTTAACCGAAACTGTTTTAGGATTCTAGACTGCGCAGTGACCCCAACTTGGAACAGGTATATCTCTTAGCTCATAATAGATAATAAGGTAAGTCCAGTGGGTTTGGAAAGATACAGAAGTCTAGTTATTCCCAGTAAAATTTTATAAATTTCTCATGTTCATATCTTGAGATATAACAGAAACATTGATGACTGCTATAGAAATCAGCATGTGGAGTATTACGTAAAACCTACCCCACTTAACATGGATCGAACTACTCCTCAAGACTTATTTCTTCCGAGCCACCTTTGAAACACGAGAACAAGGCAACACACAAGCAATACATCAAGCAAAACAAGCACACATCACATCATCGGTACTACACGTGCTTCTTCAACAATGGTGGTCATCCTATTGAAAGATTATGGATGATAAAAGACCATCAAACTTTAGAACAAGATGAGATCAGAAAACTTTTAATAAAAACAACGTAAAACAAAAACCAAGGGAGTAAGATATAATAGCTCAAAGGAAGCTATCAAGGGGAGGATACAACAGGACAAGGAAGAGGAAATAGTCAAAATCAATGAGTCAAGGGATGATAAAATAGTTTTATAGTAAAATAAATTTTAGAATACGTCCGGTGCTACTTGGCATACGTCCTACAGTCAACACCGCTCTGATACCACTCTGTCACACCCGGTTTTCTAAAGAACAAAACCAGGCTAATCATATGTGTGCCCAGGAAGTCCACACATATGCCAGAATGAGAAAAATGTCAGAAACACTGTTATTATATAACGTATACATAGCTATATTAACACTTACATCAGAGAATCGCGGAACGGTGACTAAACTTCAGGCTCCATTCTTCTCAGGGACGGCTGACTGGGTAACATATGCCTAGCACTTCTACTAGTCTTCTGAAAACTCCACTACACCTTTGTCCTTCTTCCGAGTAGCATTTTACTACACACTGGAGTGTGGGGAAAATAGCAAGAGTGAGTCCATGTCGAACTCAACAAATATAACACAGGGTTCATGAGGCTCAAAAGGCTAGACACTGTTTGACTGCATTTAGCTTTTATTCATTATATTATTAGCAATTGAGTAGCATCAAGGTATTCCAATTCCCATTAATGAATCAATGATCAATTGTAATAAGGATAATGAATAGCATTAACATGAGCATAATAATAATCAACAGTAAATAAAACATGATATAACAATGGTGATCATCTATCTGTAAATGTTCCAAGGCCGCTCGTATCCGTGAGCACGGCTAGTATACCAGTTTTTAAACTCTGCGCAGAGGTGTACACTTTCACTGTGAGTCATAACTTCCAAATGCATGGGGAGGCCATTCCCAAAACACCGGAAATTATATAAAGCCACTTAAAGGTTCGTCTAACAAGTTAGGGCCATTAGATTCACTCGGCAGGCAGATATAGAACCCCCCTTCCCTGTGGCACAACAACCGCAGCCTATACACACTAGGCCAGGGGCTCGCACTACACCCAACGTGTCAAGCCATTCTTACGCCATTTAAGGTAACCGCTAACAAGCTAGAAAAGGTCCTTTAAGCAACTAAAGCCAGAGCCATATAGCCCTCACAGCTGTACTGTATGTCCCGGATGATCACGTACAGATAAGTCCTTATGGAGAGAAACCAGAGCAACAATATAACCCCTTGCTCTAGCCCCCTTTTTAACAATAATAAAATCATCTTAATGGTTGATTGCTTAATCCATTAATCAAATTACAAGATCATTGTTCATAATTAAGCACTAGCAATAGCTACCCAAATGCACAACCCATAGGTGACAAGGAAACAAGATATCAATAGCTAAGTTATAATCTCTATGGTTGTCAAGGAAGACACATGCATATGTATGATAATTTCAGTGAATAGGTAACAAGGATAGTCCCATGTTATACTTGCCTTGATCAAATTCTCCGATAGATACTGCTGGTCCGGCTCAAAATAATACTCCTAATCGTCGTAGTACTGCTCACCGTCTAAATTCGATCACCAAGCATCAACATACAAACATTCCGAGCAAACATACACGAAGCAAACAAAAGATACAATTAGAACAGTACACCAACAGTAGAAAAACATTTAGGAAAGCTTACAAAACTATTCTACATGTTGCTACGATCACACAGACGTAAAGATCACGAAATTTGGATTTAAAACGTGGAAGATATGACCTAAACAAGATTGTATGTATATATGTATTTCTATTGTATTTCAGGATTTGTTTTTCTTAAAGAAAGCGGCCATAATGCATGTATGATGTGATGATGTCATCAAGCTAACAAATCAAAACTGGGCGTGCACATGACCGAGCTGCTCTGCTGTTGGACGAAGTGGTTGGCCACGACTTGCATCTACTAAACATGAAACATCACGATGTCCCAAATAAACTTGCATGGTAAGCGCTAGGTACACGTACGCTCTGGAGAAGAAGATGGTGCTTCACGTAGGAGTCCTCTCCTCAGGCCTCTTGTAGTTCTTGACAATCCTCATAGGTGCATCGTCATCACCAGCCACGTTAACTTGCGCTCCTCCATCATTCTCCTCGAGCTGTGCTGCCCGCATTCCTTCCTCAACAAGTTGCATCTCCTCTTCATCCATGTCCATCTCAACCTCCTTAGCAGGTTCAGCCAAATCCATCGCTTCCTCCTCTCCCAAGTTCTCCATCCTCTTCTGGCGCTTCAACTCCTCCAGTGTAAGTGGCACAGGAAGCCCCTCGTACTCATCATCCGCAAATTCAATGGTCTCCACAACAACAAAGTCATGCCAGCCAATCATTGACATCTGCATCCGTTCCTGCTCAATCTCATCCTCTGCCTGCTGCCGTGCCTGCTCCTGCGACCGATCCCACTCCAGCCGGTTCAGGCATCTCTCCAACACCGTAGTCAGGTCCTTTGACCCCTCCCTAAGCTCTTTCAGCAGTGCAGGCACCCCCTCTGCCGGCCTCAGCACCCTGGAGTACGCATCTGTGTGCGCCGTAAAGAAGGGGAACATGCTGTGCGTGGGCCGGATGAAGTGGAACTGCATGTTGTTGTTCTCGCGCTGCGCCAGGCTCGTCAGGAAGTTCTTCCCGTTCCGCGCCACAAACTGGGCGGTCAGCTTGATGATGTCCAGCTCCTCCCCTGTGATACCCTCGGGCAGCCGCACCGTGTACATGCAACAAGCCAAGATCTATTTGGCTTGCATGTTGCGAGTCAGAGCAGGACTCCCGTACATGTCGAGTTAGAATAGGATTCCCGTAGTCCCGTGCGGATGCAGCTCGGCTTGTTTGTCGAAGCCTAGGAGTCAGCACC
Source organism: Saccharum hybrid cultivar R570 (assembly GCA_038087645.1). Lineage (NCBI taxonomy): Eukaryota > Viridiplantae > Streptophyta > Magnoliopsida > Poales > Poaceae > Saccharum > Saccharum hybrid cultivar. Next base: position 3,558,658 of record JAQSUU010000810.1, read on the forward strand.
GGCCTCGGCGTAGTGCAGGTCTACGCGCGCCGCTAGCTCCGGCTGCAGCTGGCTCCACAAAACGGCTATACGCGAACGGGTTGGGCAGCGGCACGTTGATGTAAACCGAGTCGGCGGCGGGCGGCGACAGCGGCGGCGGCGGCAATAGCGGCGGCGGCGACAACAACGGCGGCAACAACGGCGGAAAACAGGGCTAGCAGGCAGGCCGGACATATATATAGGGAGGAAGACTCTCCACCTTCACGTCAACTAGCGATATGGTGCTAATTGACGTTGCACCCTCCATCTTTACTAATAGGCCTAATTAATTATTAAAGCCCATTAGTAAATATTTAGGATTATTGCACACAAGCTTCGGTGGAAAATGAGATATTTATTATTTTCGGAATTAATTAATTTCGTGGATAAAATAATTCTAGAAAAGTCCAGAATTATTATTTAAGCCGCGAAAAATACTCCGAAAGCTCCGAAAATTCGAGGGAATTTTCTAGAGACATTATGGAACATAAGGAACCCAAATAAAGTATTTGGAGCTTATGAAAAGATGGATGAAGAGATCAAGGAAAAAGATTAAGCTCACGGAAATTAGAATTTTGGATCCAGAAAATACCAAAAAGTTTTCCGATGAGAAGTAAACGTCGTCCTACGGTATTTTGAAAATAATAGCACTCACCAACACCAAAGACAAGCATCACACAAACACCACATTATTAAATTAATATATAAAAAAAAATTTAAAACCACAATTTTCTATATTTAAATTAGCAACAACTTAACTTATCTAATAAATTTATTCAAACATTGAAATCATTTATTTTATTTAGTATTTTTCATGCACAACCCAAAATAGAAAATTTTGGGTGTGACAGAGGCAAGAGAGATGACATGGTAGGCTTGGAAAACCCCTCACCTCCGTGCGAACCCGCTGGCATAGTTGGTGATGACGGGGGATGGGCAGACCGAGCAAAGGGCTTACGTCGGCCAAGATCTCCTCAGCATGCGTGCTCAGATCGAACACAACGGAGGTGGATTGGAGGCTTGGAACTTTAGGCATGGACATGTGATTTGGTTCGGAAAACGGTGCAAGGGCGAGCGGGCAGCGTCGGGTTTGTCACAAGGTCGTATCCACACCAGCCTTGGCGAGTTGGCATGCGTGCAGGCATGCCATGATCAAATTGGAGACGGAGATGCTCCGACTCGAGTGTCTGAAGTCATCCGTCCTTTCCGAACACGGTGCGTGTCCATTCCGCTGGCTCCTGCCCATGACACTGGGCTAGTACTCCTACTAAAGAGTACGAGTAGTATATGCTATACTTATATTAAGAAAAAGAATCACCAATCCTTCTTCTCCCTTCATCTTCATCAGGACAAACCAGGTAGCAGACGGAGCGCACCTCTAGCCAGCGCCTCCTCTGTCCATTCCGCTTCTTCCTCCCCACCGCAGCGCCTAGCAGTTGCTCGCGCTGGCACCTCTTCATCCCAGTCGCTTCCTCCGCCCCAACCCAGCGCTGTGCCCCGAGCTTGTCGTTGGAGCCTGCCACTTTCTATCCATCTTCTCCACCACGGCTGCAATCCTACTGCTAGTACTATAGTAAAGTGAGGGGCGGGCTAGGAGATGGAGCCCCTCGTTGGGCCTATAACACCCCAGGTGTTTGGCTTCCACATTTGCACTTGCATTTCATAAGCATGAGCATTATTCATCTCATTCATGCATTTGTTTGAACTGCAACATGAGTATGCAACGTACTAATTTGTGCTTGTTTCATATTTGTTGGCTTATGAAATGTGGTTGGTGCAACATGTAGATGTAACATGAGCATCTCATACATTGAAACATGGAAATGTTGTTAGTATAGCATGACAAGTTGAATTGTTGCAACAAGGGCTTGAAACATACGCAACATGGTACTGAAACATTTTGGAGGAAATGCTTATTTTGCTTGTTTCAACGTATGTGACACATGGAAATGTGTGTAGCCAATGTGTAGAGTAGTTAATTATGTCCTATAACACCTTAACTACACATAGGATAATTAGTGGAACAATGTTCATGTTGGCCAAAATGACCAAATTGCCCTCCTAAGTGATGTTGGCTGGGTTTTGACCTCTAGAGTGCTTTCGTTTGACTGTTTAAAAAGTCTAGCTTAGAGATCTTGCATGGAGGTGCACCCTTAAACAAAGTTGTGGATAATTTTATAGAGAACAAAAGTTGTAATATGGCCATCCCATGAAAATGACCATAACACCCTCAAAAATGGCCCACTAGTCTGTAGAGGTGGCTGTTTTGGGACTTTGAATTATTGGTTAAGTCCTAACTGAAATGCAGTTGCAAAGTGACCTCCTTGGGAGCACTGTATCTCTTAAACCAGGCCAAACCAGCTCAAGCTCCTATTGACAAACTTGTAGATCTCATGTCCCTCTACAACTTTGCTAACTATGGATCACACTAGATCAGCCTAGATTAGGAGATAATGGTCGTCAAAATTACCCTGTCAGACGTCATTGCCGAGCCTGATGGCCGATTTGAATCGGCGTTAGGGCCGACCGGCGTAAGGTGCTGGGCGTCGCGTGCCTGCCACATGCTGGCAGCGCGCCTACGCCGCACGTAGACAATGCCAGATGGCTAGGGCAGAGCCGCTCCAAACACTTCGCCCCGGCCTCATTCTTCCACCCACGCGCGCGAAGAAGCCGAGGCCGGAGCTCGCCGTCGCCATTTCTCAACCGAGCTCACGCGCGCGCTGCTGCCATAGAAGCCAATCCACCGCATCCATAGCTTCGCCACCACCTCTCCAACACCGTCGATCGCACCACCGGACCAAATAAGCCCTAGGTGAGCCTCTTCACCGCGCCGCCCCCGGTTGGGTCTAGGCGGAGCACCGACGAGATCAAGGTCACTGTGGGCAGCCCCATGTCGACCTTCTCTATCCCTTACATCATCCGTCTCATCTTTCTCGTGGCCTGTAGAAGCTTAGGTGAAGACATCATCACCTGGTTTGAGCTATAGAGGTCGGAACGGAGTGGAACCGCAGCGAGTTCTCGCCGCTGTCGCCATTGCCGCGTGGGCAAGATTCTCCCCGCCCTCTCTCTGTAGCTAGCCCTTGGCCGAGTTAGGGTGCGCATGGGATGCGCTGTTAGTCGTAGTGTCTCCTGCAAAGATGTAGTTCCCTATCTCATCGTAGTCTGGCCGGAACATGGAGCTCGCCGGAGTGACCCGTGCACCGTCGTGGTACGGTGCACGTGGCCCGGCCTCTCTGCCGCACCACCGTCCATACCGAGCACCTCACCTTCTCCACCATCGTTCACCGGTCCTTTTCCATCTCTTTCCTCGCCTTTTTGGTCACCGGAGATGACCGGCGCACGACGGCCTACCGCCACCGAGCCGCCATCACCGACTGTGAGCCCCCTCCACTTTGACCTAGCCCCTCTAACCTACCTTGATCGATTCAGTGAGAGATGGAGGTCACGTCGATGCACTTAGTTTCACCGGAGCGCCCGCCGTCGATGAGCTGGAGCTCGCAGGAGCACACGCCCCTCTGCTTCTTTGTTCTCTCTCGCTGACCGTGGGCCCCCCTTGTTAGTGCAGGCGTGGCGGGAGGACGACACGGGCCGCGTTAGCAGGCCGGCCCAGTAGTCGGATTAGGGTTTTCGTTTTTGGATTTGTTTTCCTTTTATTGTATTCACTGATTTGGATGCTATTTTGTAAATTCCTTATCTCAAAATTGGTAGATCCATTTGAGGTGATTTCAAGTTTGTTAGGTTCTGTATAAAGTGTAGTATTTAGAAAAATATATATAATGTATATGTGTTATGGAAATTCTAGAAGAATTAAATAGAAATTTAAAAGGTGTTTTAAAATGGATGCAAACTTGTTAATTTTATAACTTGAGTTCTAGTGCTTCAAAAATTATGAAATTTGATGAGTGTGCTGTTCTATGCGTATGCTAGCTCTGGTAAAAATTTGAATGCTATTGCTTGAGTAGTTTTCAAGTTACGCCTTTGTCATTTTATATTAGGAGATACTTGAATGAATTTTCATAATTTTTCTATATGTCCAATGATCATGAAAATTTTTGGAAAGTGTCCTAGTACCTTAGGATTTCTAGAAAAAAATATTGTTCCTGTTGTTTGATACTTTTCAATAGGATTTCGTAATTATGCTAGAATCAGCCTTGCTGGCTTATGAATTTTGTGTAGGGAGTTTCTACAGGCAAATTTAGCTCACATTTTTACAGTAGTCTAATAGTAGTGTATAGGGTCTCCTGTAATTTTTGTAGAATTTTTTGAATAGTTTACATATATGATTATTTTTCCACTTAATTAAATAATTAAATTAAGAAAGGGATTAAAATAATTGATTTGGGTTGGCATACCTTACTTTCTGGTGGTTTTATATCATGTGTGAACTAGTATTGCCATTGGTTTTGTCAAAAGGTTAGTTTTGCATATAAGTAAATATTTAATTTTAGCAATATTAGGTCTTCTGGTGCTATTAGTAACATTTCCAGGATTAGGCTTGGATAAAAGTGTTTGTTGGGAATCTTGTGAATACCAAAGTTCTATTAAACTTCTTAAACTAGCTTGTGTAAAAATGTGGTGGCATTTGGCCCAATAGTTTAGAAGTTATAGCAGTTTAAAGTTGCTGTCCAAAAATGACTGTTATCTGTTTGGGGAAGACAGATTTCTGGAACTTTAAGAATTCGACTCGGTAAATCTAGGAATCAGGTCTTGAGGTATGAAAATGATTTTTAGATAATTTTATAAGCTTTCCATATTATCTTGTGTCATGTCAATTGGAGTTTTGGATTTTCAATTATGGGTGAAATACCGAGCTGCTGTTCAGATTTCTAGGTTGTTGAAATGAGTTTGTGATTGTAATATTCTTAAGTGACTTGCTCTTGTTAATTGTTTAGGTGCTATGTCCCTAACTGAGGAAGCGCAATTGTACATTAGGTTGTGTAGACTTGGTAAGTACTTCTCTACCGGAGAAGAGGTTTACACGTATGGTTAAAGTGATTCGAATAGAGTGTTAAGTTGTTACTGCAGTTCACATTTGCATTCATCAAGCATGTTGCATTCATTCTTATACACCCATAAAATTTATCTGTGCATCCATGCAATAGGTGTACCAGAGGGGGTGACGCTTCTGGAGTTCGAGGGAGCGCATCAGGAAGAGGAGCAGGAGCAGCCGGAGGAGCCCGAGGTTCCGGCAAGCGAAGAAAGCGCCGTTGAGGAGCTGCCCGAGTGCCCTGACCACCGTCCCTCGTATTTTCTGAAAGGCAAGCTCCGGTGCATGCTAACTCAATATTTGGATACTTATCATTTGAGTACTTTTACTTATTTATTGCATTAAGTTATAGGAGTTGAGTGAAAACACTTGCTGCACATATCCTTCCTTGTCCAGAAATTATCATGCAAATCCTATTTACGGTCAGGAACGTGGTGCATGCTTAGCAATGCTTAGTTCGGTAGAAGTCGGGTGATTTACTATCATCCGCGAGCTTTAGGAGAAGGTGGGTCATGGTTGGCTATATTTGCTATCATGGAAGGAACCATGATTAAAAATGAATTTGAGACCGGGTGGAAGTTCGATAGTACAGCCGCAAGACACTTCATGTCTTGGGTGCGAAGCTATGCCCATCTGAGTCGTTTAAGGACTGATTCGCTGTACGTCCTTGAGTTATATTGAATGCAGTCTAACACTTAGTTGGCCGGATAAGCCATTCCGACCACGAAGCCGAGTAATACAGTTCAGGCCGGAAATCAGGGGGTCAAGCGCACATCTTGGAGGAAGTAAGAATGTGCTTGGAGACATTGGCGTAAGACCAAGGGGGGTTAGAGTCCCTATCACCTGGCAGAGTGTTGCCCTTAGGGATGCGGCATCAGCTGAACCCGCGATTCCTGAATTGTACCAAAGGTGACCTGAGCAGCCTTCTCGAGACGTGTCTCGGTGAGTGTTAGAAGTACCCCTCCAGCTGGATAGGAATTCGATTCGAATCACCGTCGCTCCCGGTTAGTGAGGACTTGACTTGAGCAGCGGCAACGTAGATTCAATTAATTGAACAAATGGTAATTGGATGATGATATAATGTTGCCTCAAATTATACCTGCTATGGTTATTAATATTTGCTTAATAATTAAGTGATTGTTTAGTACAGGTGCTAAGATAGCTGACAGGTAAATGCTAAAAATTATTGCTAGTACAGGTTAAAAGAGTTACTACTACTTATGCTTTTCTGCAAATAAGATGTCAGTCAACTCCACTCAATGAAAGCCTTGCATGATCCTTGGTGTTTTTTATTTTCATTTCGACGGGTAAGTCTAGTTGAGTACATTCACATACTCAGGGTTTATTCCCTCGTGTTACAGATGACATGCTTTATCAGGGCTTCTGCAAGAACTGCCTCCACCGGACGAGTGACGAGGACTAGATCACTTGGGCATGATCATCTTTTAGTCTACTTTTCTTAATGCTTTTGTGGGAACGTGGTCTGTAAGAGTGGCAATCATACTTGAACTAAGTGTGTGTGTAACTTATGCTTCCACTACTTTCTAAACCTGGTTTGTAATAATTTGCGACTTCGTGGTTTGTAAGCCTCTTTCAAGTACTTGTGAAATGTAACGTGTAATGTGTTATGTTGAATGATGTAATCTTGGTTGTAAGTGGTTGGTTTAAAATCCTTCGTGATTTCGATTGACTACCGGGATTATATGGGTCAAGTTCGAAAATTCGAGCGTTTCGGCTCTTGTTTTTTGTACTTGTGCTCTTATAATTTGGACGGTTCTATTATAGGGCACCTCTAGGCGGTGACCCTTGAAAGGTCTTGATGGCTAGAGGGGGGTGAATAGCCTATTAAAATTTTCTACAAAGACAAGCTAAACAAGTTTATCAAATAAAACAAATAGCGAGATGCGAGTTTTGCTTAGCCTACGGGGTGTTTGCAAGCCACCTAACCAAATCACAATTCTAGTGTATTTGCACTCAACCGCACAAGTCAAACCGAGAAGGAAACTACAACTAGCAAGCTACACAAAGAAGCTACTCTAGCAAAGCTAACTCGCTAGCAAAGATAACTAAGAAATTAATACAAGAGAGAGTTAGGAGGGTATCACCGAGGGGCGAAGAATTGAGCCAACCAATCAATATAATCAAGAGATGAATACCAAGATAACCGAACACCGGGATCAATCAATCACAATATGAAAGTGATGACACGAAGATTTATCACGAGGTTCACGTGCTTGCCGGCACGCTAGTCCCCGTTGTGTCCCTCTTCACCACGTGGTTCGGTGGCTAATCGGTCACACACCGAGCCTCTCAAAAGGCGCCACAAGAACCTACCAAATGGCAAAAGGTTGCAATGACACGAGCAATTTACTAATGTTGCCTTTGGCGCTTCGCCGAGGTAGGCACAAACCCCTCACAATCACCGGAGGTGGCCAAGAACAATCACCAACTCTTGCCAACTCCTCCAAGCTGCTCCAAACCATCTAGGTGGCGGCAACCACCAAGAGAAACAAGAATCCCACAGCAAATCAACCACCAAGTGCCAACTAGATGCAATCTCACAATGCAAATGCACTTGGATCACTCAATCTCACTTCGAATATGCAAAAAAGCAAGAGAGATGAGTGGGAGGGGAGTTGCTTAGCTTAAAGTGCTCACAAGTATGTCAAATGATCGAGAGAGAGAGCCTTGAGCCGGCCAACGAGTATAAATAGACGTACCCCTTCGAATATAGCCGTTAGAAACTTAAACAGCCGAAATCACGCTGACCGGACGCGCTGGTCCAACTGACCGGACGCACCGGTCGCCCAACGGCTAACTCGTGAAGTACTGACCAGACGCGCTGGTCCAACTGACTAGACGCGCTGGTCGCCCAATGGCTAACTACGAAGCAATGACCGGACGCGCTCATCGCGCAGACCGGACGCGCTAGAAACGACCGGACGTGTTGGAAAATAGTCGTTTCAACTCCTCGAAAACACCTGAATCCCACCTCGCAAGCTCGGCGGGAGAGAGAGAGGACCCCAAACCCTCTCTACCGCTCAAACTCCACCGCCTTCGTAAACGTGCTAACACCACCAAGTGATCTCGTTAGTGTGTGAGTGTGTTAGCATTTTCACAATCATTTTTCGAGGCGATATTAGTTCTATCGAAATGCATATGATCATGAAATGCACATCTAGAGGCACTTAGGAGTTTAATAGCCGCGTCATTCCCCTCTTTATAGTACGGCTATCTATCCTATAGTGTAACCACACCCACTAGGTGTCTTGGTTACTAAAACACAACCCTAAGTCATATACCTTTGCCTTGATCACGTAGGGTTGCGTCCAAATCCAAGTGTGGCCATCATGATCACCATGTCCATCTTGCCACTGACCTTGGAATATACTAATCCTCATATGCTACATACAACTTAGGCATATGATTAGTACTTAGGCATTGTCACTAATTACCAACACCAAACATAGGACTTTCAATCTTCCCCTTGTTGGTAATTGGTGACAACCCTTTCACAAAGATGTTATGATAAAATTTTGATTGAACCCATGTCACATTGTCCAAGTATATTACCATGTGTAAGAATTATGGACATGTGATCATGAATTCGAATTGATAGCAATGGCTCCCCCTACATGTATGCTATATGTTTGGATTTTGGAAGCATACATGTTAGATAGGAAAGATTAGGAGCATTGACTATCAATAGGTGCTAAGTGTTTAAGATTATAGACCTTTGAAGCGTGATACCATCGGAGTAGCGATAAACACCATCTTAGCACCTTGTGTAGTTAGATTCCACTTGGAAAAACACAAACATAACTAGAAACCTCGTGAGATCAACATTATAAGCAAGGCTCTAGTACCACTTTGAAAAACATAAAGCAAGAAAAATCTAACTACTTCCTATTCATGCTAGTACCTCAATGCATCATTCAAATTATACTAGCAAGTCACCACACAAGCAATGTATCGGAGAAAACGAAATGCATAACTATGCATCATACATATGAAGTGCACATGGAAATGCAACATTCATGTTTAAGAGCTTGCTCCCCCTACTTGTGTGCTCAAAATTTTAGTTGATCCCCTTCTTTTATCAATTCTCCCCCTTTGGCACCAATTGACCACAAGGAGCAAACTTTAGATAGATTATCATGTTGAAATATGGGGTGAGGATCAAGTTTGTGATTCAACCTAGATTGCTTGCATAAATAAAATGCTTCGGTTTGATCCAAGGGCAAGCTTCTTCACACCTCCCTAGAAGGGTTATCATGCACCATGTTGAAGCAAATATTTAGACAAGTTTTCTAGATTAAACACTTAGGATCACAAGCTACTTAAACAAGTTATATGCTACCACTAGATCATACAAGTCATGGAAACAATAGTGGTACCATATAAACTTCAAATTCATTTGATTTTCATGAATGAGCCTAGAACATGTAAATTATGACTAGATGCACTAAACATGTCCTTAGTATAGAATGTATGACATGTCAACCAATTGTACCTTGGGGCTCGAAGGAGAGGCATATCATATCATAGGGTGCATCAACTCATGTTGGAGAAGTCAAGTATGTTCAACTCATTCTTTAGCTTGTGAAATCTCTTCTCATCAAGTGGCTTGGTGAATAGATCGGCTAATTGATCTTCGGTGCCCACACTCTCAATAGCAATGTCACCCTTTTGTTGATGATCTCTAATGAAATGATGATGAACATCAATATGCTTTGTTCTTTGATGTTGAACGGGATTGTTGGTTAGCTTCACGGCACTTTCATTATCACATAGCAATGGCACATTGTTGAAATTGATTCCAAAATCCTTCAATGTTGCCTTCATCCACAAGATTTGTGCACAACAACTACCCACGACGATGTATTCAGCTTCGGCGGTAGATAGTGCAATGCTATTTTGCTTCTTGGATGACCATGAGACAAATGATCTTCCCAATAATTGACAAGTCCCGGAAGTGCTCTTTCTCTCCACTTTGTCACCGGCATAGTCGGAATCCGAATATCCAACTAGCTCAAAACTAGCACCCTTGGGGTACCACAATCCAACATCTTGTGTATGCTTCAAGTACCTCAATATTCTCTTTGTTGCCTTCAAATGACTTTCTCTTGGTGAGGCTTGAAATCTTGCACACATGCATACACTAAACATCACATCGGGCCTTGATGCTGTCACATAGAGTAGGCTACCAATCATTGATCTATATAGCTTTTGATCCACCATGTCGCCACTCTTGTCACTATCCAAACTTCCACTAATGCCTATTGGGGTTGTAATACTCTTTGCATCTTCCATGCCAAACTTCTTTAGCATATCCTTTATGTATTTGGTTTGGCTTACAAATGTTCCTTCTTTCATTTGCTTGATTTGAAGTCCAGGGAAGAAACTAAGTGCACCAATCATTGACATTTCAAATTCCTTTGCCATCATTTTCCCAAACTCATCACAATAATCTTGATTGGTTGAACTGAATATGATATCATCAACATATATTTGCAATACAAACAAGTCTTTCCCAATCTTCTTGGTGAATAGTGTTGTATCAACTTTGCCCATGACAAATCCTTTGGATAGCAAGAAATCTCTTAATCTTTCATACCATGCTCTAGGTGCTTGCTTCAATCCATATAAAGCTTTTCTCAACTTGTATACATGATTGGGTTTCTTGTCATCTTCAAAATCGGGAGGTTGCTCCACATACACCTCCTCTTGAATGTACCCATTGAGAAATGCACTCTTCACATCCATTTGATATAGCTTGATATTGTGAGCACAAGCATAGGCAAGTAAGATCCTAATTGCTTCCAATCTTGCAACCGGGGCATAGGTTTTACCAAAGTCAAGACCCTCTATTTGTGTGTAACCTTGAGCCACTAGTCTTGCTTTGTTTCTTACTACTATCCCATCTTGATCTTGCTTGTTGCGAAAGACCCATCTTGTTCCAATGACATTGTGATCCTTAGGCCTCTCAACTAATTCCCATACTTTATTTCTCTTGAAGTTGTTGAGCTCTTCATGCATTGCATTTACCCAATCCGGATCTCTCAATGCTTTATCAATGTTCTTGGGTTCTTCTATTGACACAAAAGAAGAGTGAGCACAAAATAATGCCAATCTTGATCTAGTTTAAACTTCTCTTTGTATGTCACCAATGATGGAATCCAATGGATGGTCTCTTGCAATGTTAGTTGGTTGAAGCACTTGGACTTGATTGCTTGGATGTTGATCATGAGTTGGAGATGATGAACTAGCCACTTGTTGATCTTGTTGCACTTGAGATGATGTACTAGCTTGATTTTGCATTAGAGAACCACTAGCTTGTGTAATTGGACTTTGGAGCACTTGATCTTTGTTGTCATCCACATCAATCACTTGCTTTGGCCTAATATCACCAATATCCATTTCTTTCATAGCATTGGTCAATTGAGTTCCTCTCACATCATCTAAGTTATCTTCTTCATTTTGAGAACCATTGGTTTCATCAAACTCAACATCATGCACTTCTTCAAGTTGTCCACTAGCTAGGTTCCATACTCTATAAGCTTTGCTAGTAGTTGAGTAACCAAGTAGGAAACCTTCATCACATTTCTTCTCAAATTTGCTCAATCTAGTGCCCTTCTTTAAGATGTAGCATTTGCAACCAAATACCCGAAAGTATGCAATGTTGGGCTTTCTTCCATTTAAGATCTCATATGGTGTCTTCTCTAGAAACTTGTGACAATAGAGGCGGTTGCTATAGAAGCAAGCCGTGTTGATTGCTTCGGCCCAAAATGAATGACTCACATTATACTCATTCAACATTGATCTTGCCATGTCAATTAAGGTTCTATTCTTTCTCTCAACTAAGCCATTTGATTGAGGTGTATACTTGGCCGAGAATTGATGTTTGATTCCAAGCTCATCAACTCTTGTGTTTCTAAACTCACTTCCATTATCACTTCTCACTTTCTTGATTGTGGTTTCAAACTCATTTTGTACTCTCTTGATGAACTTCTTGAATATGTCAAATACATCACTTTTGTCCCCAAGAAAGAATACCCATGTATATCTAGTGAAATCATCCATAATCACAAAGCCATACTTGTTGCCACCAATGCTTGTGTATGTAGTTGGCCCAAATAGATCCATGTGCAACAACTCAAATGCCTTGGAAGTACTCATAATGCTCTTCAATGGATGAGTGTTGCCCACTTGCTTTCTGGCTTGACATGCACTACATAGCTTATCCTTCTCAAATGTGACATCCTTTAAGCCTCTAACTAAGTCATGCTTCACTAACTTGTTCAATTGCTTCATACCAACATGACCAAGTCTTCTATGCCATAACCAACCCATACTTGATTTGGTGAGCAAGCATATTGAAAGTTGAGTGTCACTAGCATTGAAATCAACCAAGTATAGATTCTCATATCTAAAGCCTTTGAAGATCAAGTTAGAGCCATCAACACTAACTATCTCCACATCATCAACACCAAATATGCACTTGAAACCAAGATCACACAATTGAGCAACCGACAACAAGTTGAAATTGAGCTTTTCAACTAGTAACACATTAGAGATGCTATGATCATTTGAGATTGCAATCCTTCCAAGAGCCTTTACATCACCCTTGTTATTGTCACCAAATGTGATACTATCAATGCCACTATCATTTGATTTGAGAGAGTTGAACATTCTTGAATCACCGGTCATATGTTGAGAGCACCCACTATCAAGCACCAAATGCCTTCCTCCGGCCTTGTAATTGACCTACAAAACAAATTAATGTTTCTTAGGTACCCATACTTGCTTGGGTCCTTGGAGGTTAGTCACTAAGCTCTTTGGTACCCAAATGGCCTTCTTCTTTGGGCCCACAATTGGTGTACCAACAAACCTAGCATGCACACCTTTCTCACCTTTGGTAAGCACATAACAAGAATCAAAAGGAATGTAAGGTACATTAGCATTTTTCTTGTTCTTGTTCATTTTATTGCAATTAATCTCTAGATGCCCAACTTGCTTGCATCTATTGCAATAACGACCATTGCCCTTCACAAAGCGAGGCTTTGGAGTAGCAAAGGCCGTCTTGCCCTTCTTTGGAGTATAGCCCAATCCCTCTTTGTTAAGAGAGAACCTTTGGCTACCCAAGCATTTTAGCAAGCGAACATCCCCACCATAGGCATTGCCTAATGCGCGGGTGAAATCATCCACCTCTCTCTTGAGAGTCTCATTCTCAACCACAAGTGATGAATCACTAGTAGTAGAGATAGGGTTGGTTGTGGTGGATGATGATGAGCTACATGAAGCATTAGTAGGACCAACAAATAAAGAATCATCAATAATATCACATGTTAGTCCAATGTCACAAGTGACAATCACTTGCTCCTCCTTAGCTTCCTTCATGAGCTTCTCCAACTTGAGGTCCTTTTCCTTGATGAGCTCAAGTAGAGTGGAGTGGGCTTCCTTAAGCCTAGTGTGAGCAATTTCAAGATCCTCGTGGTCTTCTTTAGACACTCACAAGAAGCCTCTAGCTCATCAAAGGATTTCCTAAGAGCTTTGAGCTCTTGTTCAATTCTTTTGCACTCCTTACTCTTTTTGAGAGCAACAAGCTCCTCCATCAAGGCATCATTTTCATTGCTCTTGGCAATGAACTCTTGTTCCAAGATTTTGTATTTCTTGGTTGTCCTCTTGTAGCCCTTGCTCATTTGATCTATTATGCCCAATAGATCATCCTTGGAGTAGTCCTCATCCTTCTCATCATCACTCCTACAATCATCATTAGCACAAGAATCATCATCACTATCATCATATTTTACCTTTGTAGGCTTGGCCATAAGGCATGTTGATGTAGTGTCGAAGATGGATGGCTTGTTGGAGAGGGTGATGTTTGCAATGGCTCGCCGAGTGGTCCTCTCATCATCACTAGAGCTTTCATCATCATCACTATCGGAGTTATCACTATCCCAAGTGACCACATAACCACCACCCTTCTTCTTCTTGTTGAATGTGAAGCTCTTCTTTCCTTCTTCTCCTTCTTGTCCTTCTTGTTCTTCTTGAGCTTCAAGTCCCCATTATGAAATCTCTTATCTTCATAGGGGCAATCCGCCACTATGTGATCGAGGCTATTGCAATTGTAGCAAAGAGTCTTTGCCTTTATAATGTCTCTCCTCTTCCTTGCCCCATATCCTTTCTTCTTCATGAACCTTCCCATCTTGTGCACAAGGAGGGCCATGGTCTCATCATCGAATGGATCATCATCATTACTCTCCACCTTTCTCTTGCCCTTAGAGGATGAAGCCTTGAATGCAATGGGCTTCTCTTGCTTGACCTTGGTCTCCTTCTTCTCTTCTACCTCATCTTCATCATCATTGTATTGGGCATCGGTCATTATATCTCCAAGCACATTGGTTGGTTTGACCTTGTCCAATCCCTCTCTAAAGATCATTCTTCTCAAGGTGGCAAACTTCTTGGGTAAGCACATCAAGAACTTGTGTGAGAAGTCCTTGTCCTCAACCTTCTCCCCAAGCCCCTTGAGATCATTGACAATGACTTGGAGCCTATAGAACATCTCCAGGATGGATTCATCATCCTTCATCTTGAATGTGGAGAACTTGTCCTTGAGCATATATAGTTTGGCACTTTTTACCGTTGAAGTGCCTTCATATGTTTCTTCAAGCCTTATCCAAAGCTCATTTGCCTTTTCAAGATCTTTGATTTGCTCAAATACTTTGTCATCAATGGCATGGTAGATTGTGTAAAGTGCCGCCGTATTGCATTGTTTGTTGATGTGGTCATTGGGAGTGAGGTTTTCCTCATCAAGAATGATGTATCCTTCTTTGGTCACATCCCAAACCTTCTCATGTATATTGCCTAGATATTGCTTCATCTTCCTTTTCCAATGATCAAAGGAAGAGACACCATCAAAGAATGGAGGCTTGCCATTTACATAATTGAACATAACTTGAGCCATCTTACACCGAGGTTGTTAAGCCTTGCAAACGGTGACCACGGCTCCGATACCACTTGAAAGGTCTTGATGGCTAGAGGGGGGGTGAATAGCCTATTAAAATTTTCTACAAAGACAAGCTAAACAAGTTTATCAATAAAACAAATAGCGAGATACGAGTTTTGCTTAGCCTACGGGGTGTTTGCAAGCCACCTAACCAAATCACAATTCTAGTGTATTTGCACTCAACCGCACAAGTCAAACCGAGAAGGAAACTACAACTAGCAAGCTATACAAAGAAGCTACTCTAGCAAAGCTAACTCGCTAGCAAAGATAACTAAGAAATTAATACAAGAGAGAGTTAGGAGGGTATCACCGAGGGGCGAAGAATTGAGCCAACCAATCAATATAATCAAGAGATGAATACCAAGATAACCGAACATCGGGATCAATCAATCACAATATGAAAGTGATGACACGAAGATTTATCCCGAGGTTCACGTGCTTGCCGGCACGCTAGTCCCTGTTGTGTCCCTCTTCACCACGTGGTTCGATGGCTAATCGGTCACATACCGAGCCTCTCAAAAGCCGCCACAAGAACCTACCAAATGGCAAAAGGTTGCAATGACACGAGCAATTTACTAATGTTGCCTTTGGCGCTTCGCCGAGGTAGGCACAAACCCCTCACAATCACCGGAGGTGGCCAAGAACAATCACCAACTCTTGCCAACTCCTCCAAGCTGCTCCAAACCGTCTAGGTGGCGGCAACCACCAAGAGAAACAAGAATCCCGCAGCAAATCAACCACCAAGTGCCAACTAGATGCAATCTCACAATGCAAATGCACTTGGATCACTCAATCTCACTTTGAATATGCAAAAAAGCAAGAGAGATGAGTGGGAGGGGAGTTGCTTAGCTCAAAGTGCTCACAAGTATGTCAAATGATCGAGAGAGAGAGCCTTGAGCCGGCCAACGAGTATATATAGACGTACCCCTTCGAATATAGCCGTTAGAAACTTAAACAGCCGATATCGCACTGACTGGACGCGCTGGTCCAACTGACCGGACGCGCCGGTCGCCCAACGGCTAACTTGTGAAGTACTGACCGAACGCGCTGGTCCAACTGACCGGACGCGCTGGTCGCCCAACGGCTAACTGCGAAGCAATGACCGGACGCGCTCATCGCGCAGACCGGACGCGCTGGAAACGACCGGACGCGTTGGTCCCGAGAATGACCGGACGCGCTGGTCGCCTGAGCAGCGCTCAACGAAACAATGACCGGACGCGCTGAAGAAACATGACCGGATGCGACAGTGCCAGCGTCCGGTTAGAGTCCAGTAAGCTCCCTAAACGACCGGACGCGTCCGATCATCAGTGACCGGACGCGCCTCGCGTCCGATCATCGAACTAAAAAACACGCAGACACTGAACACTGACTGGACGCGTCCGGTCATGCAAAGACCGTGTCCGGTTCAGCGTCCGGTCACCTCTATGACCTCCGTTCGCCTCCGTTTCTTTTCCAGACTTCCGGCGTAGTGGAAAATAGTCGTTTCAACTCCTCGAAAACGCCTGAATCCCGTCTCGCAAGCTCGGCGGGAGGGAGAGAGGACCCCAAACCCTCTCTACCACTCAAACTCCACCGCCTTCACAAACGTGCTAACACCACCAAGTGATCTCGTCAGTGTGTGAGTGTGTTAGCATTTTCACAATCATTTTTCGAGGCGATATTAGTTCTATCCAAATAAATATGATCATGAAATGCACATCTAGAGGCACTTAGGAGTTTAATAGCCGTGTCATTCCCCTCTTTATAGTACGGCTATCTATCCTATAGTGTAACCACACCCACTAGGTGTCTTGGTTACTAAAACACAACCCTAAAGCATATACCTTTGCCTTGATCACGTAGGGTTGCGTCCAAATCCAAGTGTGGCCATCATGATCACCATGTCCATCTTGCCACCGACCTTGGAATGTACTAATCCTCATATGCTACATACAACTTAGGCATAGGATTAGTACTTAGGCATTGTCACTAATTACCAACACCAAACATAGGACTTTCACAGCCTCACTACTCGGTTGGGCCTCGCTATTGCGACTCTAGCGTCTCTGCGCAGATTAGCCTCTATCTGCTCCCTTTCCTCCTCACCGATCTATACTGCAGTTCCGCACCAGGTAGGCCGTGGCCGCGCAGCAAACGCTGTGTTTCTATGTTTTAGGCGTTTTTGACTTTTGTTTCAAATGTTTTATCTGGATGATACAAAAGTAGATCTAGATATTTGCATATGTTTTCAAGTGTTTCAGGCATGTTAGATCTTTTTTCAAGTGTTTCATCTGGATGTTGCATATGTTGCAATGCCATAATATGCATGTCGCAAGCGTATGTTCAAGTGTCTCAGACGTATGTTGCAAATGTTTTTTTTATATTTCAAAAGTAGATCTTGGTGTTGCACATGATGCAAATGGCTATACATGCATGTTTCAATCGCATGTTTCAATTGCTTCATCTATCTTAGACGTATGTTGCAAATATTTTATCTGAATGCTTCACAAGTAGATAGGGCGTTGTACATGCAACAATCTAAGAGGACCTTGATGTCGCCTAGAGGGGAGTGAATAGACATATTTTAAAACAAACTCGAGTCAAAGTTAAACTCTAGGTGCTACATTGCCTCACTCCAACAGCGGCATTACCGCACCTGCAGACAATCTCGAGTGCACAGTTTAAAATCTATCCAAGGAAATTTAGATTAGATAAATTTCTAAGCTTCCTAGGGTAGAATAGAGCCCATTTCATCACATGTATGTTAGCGGAAGCTTATGCACAAGTAGATCAAGACCAAACTCTAGAATCACCAACAAACAAGTATAGCAATGCAAATCACAAGAGCACAAGTGAGACACCGATTTATGCCATGGTTCAACTCGCCACTAAGGCTTGCTTATGTCCACGTTCTTGAGGTTTGCCACAAAGGCTTTGGGCCTCTTTCAACCCTTTCCTCATTCTCATATCAAGAGAATGAACTCTTGAGATGAGGGGTGATTCACTAGCTGATTGAGGTGATTACAAACCTCTCGGGGCTGCCACACAAATTGGCAAGCTCACGGGCGACGCTCTTGTTGGCTAAGGAGCAAGCTCCAAGAATAACAAACACAATCCAGGAGCATTTGGTTTATAAAGACCAAGACCTCCTAGGAATATTAAGAAGCACCTAGAGAATCCAAGGAACCATCCATCCTCCTTTTTCCATGTGTGGAACTACATAATATGAACTTTAAAAGAAGCCATTAGTCTCACTAGACATAAGTTGAACCCTCCCTCAATTTATGCATACAAGAGTACACAAAGTATGCTCATGCATATTATAAACTTGAAGTCAAGAGGGAAGTTTTCACTAGATCCCAACTGATTCAAACTCGTTCAAGCTGCTTGTAGTCCAGTTAGTTTCATCTGGTTGCAATTGCTTCCAATTGAATTCAGAAAGTTCTAACTGATTGTACCTCATTGCTGCTACTTGTAACTGCTGAAGCCAATTAGTTTCATCTAGTTTTAACTGATTTCAGCTACTGTTTCTAAAAGCCTGTAGCTGAATTCTTCTAGCTCCAACTAGTTGCAACTACTTGTTGTTGGTAGTAACTTGACTGGAACTCTTTTGAACCCTTGAGTGAGCCCTTCTCTTTCATTGCAACTCCTTTCATTACAAATCCTTGAGACCAAACTGATGCTTCTCATTTTTACTCATTCTTCATGACCAACTTGAGAGCCTACTTAACCTTGTCATTTCAATGCAATCCAATACCAAGCAGTGAGTTTTCAGATTCTGTCCTCAAAGTTTTAGGCTAATTCATCAATATTTGAACTTCCAACTCCATGCTTGAAGGCAGCCATCTCATATTTATAATTTTCTGGACATATTTGATGATTTCCAATTCTTCTCTTCTTCTTGTCCAATCTTGAGGTGAATTTTGGCTAAGAATACTCACAAGATGTTGTTTCCATTTAGTCCTCTTATCAATACTTGTGGTCTTGTAAATTCTTCCAATATAGCTTATCCAACTCAACCTCAAACTTGATTTTATCCAAACTGAGAATTTTGTCTCTTTGGCCTCTAGCAACCACATCTTTCTTCAAGTGAAGAGTAACCTTTAGGCTTGTGATTTAATCAAATTAAATAAGCACAACCTCTTCTTATTGATTACCTACAAATAAGCTCAACACAAGAGGGCATTAGTAACACAACCACTAGTTTCTCATTTAGTAACCCTTTATATGTGTGGAAGGCAAGTGGGTCACTAAATAGAGAAACCTCATAACATGGACTAAATCTCCATTGATGTCCCATGCATATTCTTTTGAGTGGAATGGAAATGTGAATATGCTTGGTTGGTCATTTAAGTCCAAAGGGTATATATAAGCCATATTATGGTAAGTGGCTAATATAGATGAATCAATTCCAAATTAGCTAGAGAGAATACATCACATGGTTTTGGATTGATGACTTTCATATGATAGCACACTCCATTTGAGAAACATATTCTCATTTTGTGAGACTACATAAATTATTTAGAGAAACGGTTAGTCTCATAACTCTAGTCATAGAGTAAGTTCCCATTAGTAAGTGCTCTAAGTATTTGAATTTCTCATATAGCACTTTATTCACTTAAGAACTTGGGATTTTCACTCAATGTCCTTGTCATGGCAATAAAAGAATAATCAAATTGAACTATGCCAAGAAATACTTACAACCAATATAGCATGTGGATTGCCATAAGATGAGAATGAGATAATCTAACAATCTACCATATGACAAGATTCATCAAGTAGAGAGTTCTTGAGTTGCGAGTGATAAGTGATTCTGCTTGAGCTTGATTCTTTATTATTGGCTTTCTAGAAATTTATTCCCATCCTCCAATGTGAGCCAAGTTTCCAAATTCTTCAAACCAACTCATAGTGTGTATGAACATAAACTTGCTTCATCTTAATATTCTTAGTTTGAAGCCCACAAAGGAAACCCAAGTCATGTATGTTGCTCGGTGTGAATGATCAATTCAATCCAAATCATACTTTTCTTTCATGGCCAACAACCAATGTAAATTCTCAAGTGCTTCTCTTATCCTAAGTGGCTACACAAGGCACAAAGGAGTCTAGTTTGAAATAAATTGCACTTGAGATTTAGTTGTTACCACCCTTCTTGAATATAAAGAATAAGGTGGTCTCTTCATCTTCATGTTGCTCACATGTTGTAGGCTTCGTCCACGACTTGGACTGTTGTCAACTACTGCTCTCTATTTCAGTGCGGCACTACCGCTCAAATGTGCAGCACTGCCGCAGGTGTTGCATTAGCTAATTTTGGAGCAGCTGCAACTTGAGGATTCTCCTCTATAGTGGCCTAGATTTCTTGTGGTCTAAAATCACCAGTGGTCATTCGCTTGATTGCCTTGCAAGGTGATTCCTCATTTCCTACAACATGAAGAAGATCTTTCTTTACTAGAGAGCTATTAAGAGCATCACATGTCAAATAATTCATTTAAACTTGAAGTACTCTAGCCACTCTTAATAATTCACAAACACACAAATATTTGTGAACTACTAGAGACTACAAAAGTCAAGTGGCTAGCTATAAAGGGTTAAGTACTAGTTACCGAGGTGAATATGAAGTTTGAAATATTTCCATTAATTCATCTTTGGGTCAACCATATAAGAAAATACAATATGAATTGATTGATAGCTTGAGTGAATATTTTCAATCATCTTGCTCAAGCACCCCAAAGCTTCATATCACCTTCAAGTACCTATAATACTTCATCAAGCATAACTTGGTACCCAAACTATTTTGGGTCCATCAAGGTTAGTCACAAGAGACTTAGGCACCCAAATAGCCTTTGTGCTAGCACATGGTGAACCAATCACCTTTTTAGCACAAGTGTCACTTTTGGCCCTCCTAAGCAAATTTGAATCAATTAAAGAGTTGAGCTTAGGAGTGTTACCCATGGGACAATCCATACTTAGATGTTCCTTTCCAAGGCAAGTGTAGCAAATGTGGTGCTTGATCTTGCAAGACATCTTCTTATCTTGCTTCTTATTTGCTTCCTTATCGATGAACCTCTTTCTAGCTAATGCCAAGCCTTCTCCCTTCATGTGGGGGCATGATGGAATTTCATTATCCTTCTCATTGTATCCATAACACTTCCTCTTGCTTCTTCTTGTCATGTTATTTGGAAGTGTGGCTTGGTCGTCAACCTTGTTGGAACACATAGAGGCATTGTGTCCCAAGTTGGAACACCTGAGGCACTTGACATGAGCCATCTTCTTTTTCTTTTGGATCTTGCTCATGCCCTTCTCTTCTTTCTACATGGAGCAATCTCTTACATGATGACTCTCCTTCTTGCACCTAAAGCAAGTGATGAGAGTCTTCTTTGGTTGAAGTTACACCTTGGTGGCCTTGGAGGCTTTTCTATTCTGCCCAGGTGCGGCACTACCGCACTAGGATGCGGCACTATCGCACCATGCATTCTGGATAGATTGCACTTCTCCAAATTGCCCTTTGACTTTGCCATTGTTGGATTTGTGACCTTCTCGATGTGGTTTGATGCATGCTTCGGTTGATCTCTTTTCAAGCTTCTTCACCATGTCTTCACGGTTATCTTGAGAAGGTTGAGCATTGCACTTGCCCTTGCAATGAATAAAGTCCCTTCTTAGCCTCTCAACCTCTTCCTTGAGCTCTTCATTTTCTTTTGTAATGGAATCATCACAAGTTTCTATAAGTACATGCTCAACGGAAGGTTGGCTTTCTTGAGAGCAACAATTGTTAGCACATGATAAAATAGATGGAACTTGTGTACATGTGCACTTCTAAGTGTGAGGTTGGTATGAATTTACCGATGTTACCACAACCTCATGAGCTATATCTAGCATGAGATGAGAATCCATAAGCTTCTCATGAGAACACAAAAGCTCATCATGCTTGTAAGATCTCATTCTTGCTAGTGAGCATTTTCACCTTGTCCTTGAGCATATAATTCTCATCTTCTAATTAAGCAACACAAGATAGAGTGTTAATAGTATGAGTTTGCTCAATTGACAAGTGTTCATACCTTTTGACCAAACTAGCATGAGAGCACTTAAACTTTTTATGCTTTTTGGTTAACTTCTCCAAGCATTTGATCTTGTCGATGAGAAACTCTTCTTGCTCATGAAGTGTTTCTGCTTGCTCTTGAATTTTCTCTATGAGCTTGAGCACCATCAACTTGTCTTTCTTGCTTAGACGTGCTAAGTATTGATTGAACTCATCATCATCACTTTTATCTTTACTCTCACTCTCACTCTCACTTGCCGCACTCTTCTATTTCTTTGCCATGAGACCCACATGAGAAGTGACATAGAGAGTTGATGTAACACTCCGGTGTTACGCAAGCATTTGCATGGCAATCATATGCATGGCATTTCATATCATCATAATCATACATGTTAATATTATAATTTGAGTGAAATAAAAGCTTAGAAAGTGGTATTTGAGATGTAATATATTAATGTGCTAATCACATTCCATCAAAAATTGTGCAACTAAAAATTTTATATCACTTAGAATTATAGGTCAAAATTTTTGGAGCAACTAAATTACTCAAAGTTTTGTCAAAGATTTGTTTTTAAAATGTTATTTGAAAATATTCAAAAATCCTCTCTAAATTAGCTTTTATTCTTCAATTCAAAATCTATTGGGAATTTTTAATTGGCCCCTTAATCAAAGTTGTAGAGAATTAAATTCTAAGCAACTTTTATTTTTGGGTCAATTCCAGAAAATGTCTTCTTCTTGTTCAAAATGGGGTTTGAAATATGTGTTTGAATTTGATTTGAAATGAAAAATTTGAAAAAAATCAAAACCAGCTTAGCAGGCCGCCGCCTCGGATTCGGCCCGCTGGCCGAGTCGGCCCGCGCCACTCCCGCGCGCGCGCCCGCGTCCGCCTCCGCCGCGGCCCAGCCCAGCCAGCCCCCTCTCCCTCCTTCCCGCCCACGCGCGCGCACAGCTGGCGCCCTAGCAGCAAACGCCCGCCGCGTGGCGGCCGCATGCCGGCGACGCCACCCGCGTGGCCGATGTGAACCCCGCGCCCACGCTCCACTTCAAAACGACCGGGCACCTGGTCTCATCCCAGTTCCACCTCGCCTGCTCCCTTTCTTCCTCCCTCCGGTGAAAACCGCAGCGGAACACCGCTCGCCACGAGCTCCACCACCGTCACCCGCCCTGATCCGGCACCGGTGGACCACCTCCGTCCAATTGCCCGTGCACGCGGCTCCGTCCCATCCTCCGCTCCTCCGAACGAGTGTCGCCTTCTCCTCGTTTGCCCCGGTAGGGCTCAATTTTTCCTCGCCTCGCCGCGCCACCCGCGACGGTGCCGTCGAGCCCGTGCTCCGCCACCGCCTCGCTCGCCCTATCTCTGCCCTCCTGCGTCCCCTTCACGTGTTCGCTACTCTCTTGCGAGCGTTTTGCGCACCTTAGCTGGTCGCGGTTTGGCCGGAGCCGGCCGTTGGCCGTCGGCCACCGCCACGCCGTCGCGGCTCCGAACACCGACGAGGGCGCCCTGTTTTTCCCCCCCGTCGGTCGTCGCTGGGCTGCGCCTGTGGGCCGCGCCCCGAGCAGGCCGGCTCGACCGTTTCCCCCCACGCGCGCGATGCCAGGCCGAGAACGGCCATGGGCCACTTGACTTCCGGGACGGCCCAGTGCCGTTATGAAAAAAAATTCATTCCCATTTTCTTTTATTATTCTTGATGAAAATGCTTTGGAAAATTTCTTAGCAGTCATTTCAGCTCCAAAAACTGTGAAATAAATTTATCTAGATTCCTTGGAACCAGATCTACAATCTAAAAATATTGCATGTCATTTTTGGAATACTTTTCTGTAGAGCTTTAATTAATTCTTAAATATTGCTGATATCTTGTAAAATAGCTAGTAAATCCTATATGTATCAGAAAAATATGATTTTTAAGTTTGTTAATCTTCATATATCATGTACTTACTAGGAAAAATATGTTTCATGCATGTGCTGTGGAAAACTTTGGAGAAGTAGTTCAAGTACCTTTAATGGCTGATTTTTGTTATTTTTGCTAGAGAGCAAACTTTGTATAAAACATGCATGTGATAATTTTTGTACAGTCATAGTATGCTATGAAGAACCTAGGAAAAATATTAATTCTGTTGTTTGACACTTTTCATAGTACAAAGTAATTTCATGCTCATTTTTATGCCATAGCTTGTCATTTTTGTGTAGGAAAGCTTACTTATCCAAATGCCATGAAATTTTTATGGTAGTCTGTTTAGAGTAGTATTATGCTACTGTAATTTTCTTAGATTTTTAGGAGCATCAAAATATATGTTGCTATTCAAACCTATTATTATTACTTAGGGTTTAAGCAAGTGTTGCTTTAAGTGTGATTAAGAAATTAGTAAAGCTTTGGTGTATCTTTGAAGCATTTCATAAGATAGGTTAACTTAACATAATAGTAGTAGAAAAGAATGCAGTAGATGACATGTGCTTGTAGTGTACAGTTTCTTGGATAATGTTGACTACCCTGCATTTCAACATATTCATTGCATTCATCTCCTTCGATGCACACTTGCATAATCACTTACGCGCATTGCATCATATAGGATCGCAAACCGAGAACCCAGTCATCTTGCCCGAGGAGCCAGAGGAGCAGATCGAGGTGCAGCAGCAGGAGGTGACAGAAGTCGAAGAAGAGGTCGGTGAAGATCTCCCGGAGTGCCCCGATCACCGTCCGAGTTCCTTCGAGAGAGGCAATCCCCGGAGCATTTCTCTCCCGGTTTGCAAATAATTTATTATTAACTTTACTTAATTTGATGCATTACGTTTAGGAGTTGTTTGCAAACGTTGCTGCATTATACCTTGCTTACCTTTGTTATACCATATCCTTGTTACCCTGGTATCCGCAGTCAAGTAAATGCTTAGCTGGCTTAGACCGGTAGAAGTCGGGTGATTTCCTGTCACCTGCGAGCTATAGGTGGTTACCTGGATCTGTTTGGTTGACTATGAAGTCATGGTATAACTAAGTGTGAAATAAATTTGAGACCGGGCGGAAACTTGCAGGGTTTCGGACTGTAGTGTTTTCCGTCTGTGTCGATTAAGGACCGTCCGTTGTTGTCCCTCGGGTCATGTTGAACGCATGCCTCACATTTAGCTGGCCGGATAAAGTACCTTCCGACCGCGAAACTGGGAGATTATTCGGGCCGAGTGAATTGCCCGTAACGCACTGTACCGGAGCAGTAGTGGCAGGATACGGGGGCGCGATGATAAGGCCAAAGAGCAGTCGGGCGGCCCCCGGGTACAAGTGGTTCCTGGCAAGCTCGCGACTTTACCTGAATGGTTGACTCGGTGACCAACACCTCACTTTAGCGGGTGAGTGAGGTTTGTGTGAGAAATAACTTACCAGCTGGTTAATAATCAATTCGAATCGCCATCGTTCACTGGATAGTGAACACTTGACTTGAGCTACTTCATCATAGTAATATTGATAGAACACTTGGACAGTTATATGAATTATGATATAATGGAAGTTGTTAATGATCATTGGTTATCACTACCTGATTAATTAAATGTTACTTTAGTACAGGTGCAAATGTAGTTGACAGGTTAATAAAGATTTAACTTGATGCAAAGCTTTTGTAAAGGTTTTCCTAAATGCTAAAAATGCCTTTTGCAAATGAGTCAGCTATCCCACTAGAAAGCCTATCATAATTCCTTGGTGTCTCTTATTTCTGGTTTATGACGGGTAAGTCTAGCTGAGTACCTTCTCGTACTCAGGGCTTTGTTCCCACTTGTTGCAGATGGACAGATGTACTATGGCTATTGTATCAACTGTCTCTATCCTGCAATGGGCGAAGCATAGGACCATGGGCAATGGTCATTCGTTACTTCTCGTCTGATGCTTTTGCTGGAGATGATCACAAGCTGGCACTTTATTCTAAAATGTTGTGTGTGTGTGCGTGATTTGAGCTACCGCTTCCGCTACTTTTATTCAAACCTGGTTTGTAATAATTATGTTTAAACTCTGATGTATTTTATGCCGCGAACTTTCATGTAACTTATGATGGTGACCGCTGAACTTAGTATGATCTTGGCTGTTATGTGAAATGGTTTGAAATCCATCGAGATTTCACGGACTACCGGGTTATACGGGCTTAAGTTTGTTAAATTGTCCTTCTGTTGGATGATTTTCCTACTTAATCTCGTATAATTGGGCGGTTCTGTTACAGCTGGCATCGGAGCATGGTTTAGCATGATTACTGTTCATAAGTGTATTTAAAACAAAATTCTATTTAAAAAGTGTGATTTTAAAACTAAATGTGTGCCAGTGGTCATATCCTGTATGCCCAGTTAAGGACTATAGGTGGCTATTTAAGTACTAACTTGGGGTTCTTGCACCATATTTCTCTTTCGTTGCTCATACGGCGTGATATTGTATGAGTGCCACTTAATTGAGTGGTAATGTATGGATCAGTTACCTCTACGCTTTGGTAAGTGTGAGCTGTGAGAGCATGATCGGATACACCGCCGATCTAGGGAGAGTGTTTTATATGATACTAGAATAATTACATGTTGTACACATGTTTTTATGAAAGTATCGCATGTGTGGGTGTTCCATCCGTTGAGGCGATGCCGTCAATAGGACGATGTGTTTGGGTAGTTACTACCGTTGTACACGCATCTAGGGATTCGTGTAGAGCGTGTAGGTAGATTTACTGCTTTCATGCATTCATGGGGAATGGGCTAAAATGAATTTTCTGCAGGTACATAACAGCGTTTATCGTGTAGATCAAATTAGTTACGTATATGAGAGATCGTTGTATGCCACCGAATTCATCGTTAGATGTCTTTATTTTCTAAGTTTGTGAGAACGTAAGACTCGCGCATGCATCATACTGCCTGAGCATTTCATTCATAACATGCATTCCTTCTCTTATAAAAGGATTATCCCAGTTTGATAAAAGTGACATCAACTTAAAATATGTTCTCACCGGGTAATTTAAAAACTTATGCTACAGATGGCCCGCACGAAGAAGACTGCCCGTAAGTCCACTGGTGGAAGAGCACCACGTCACCAGATGGCCCCGCGGGAACGCCGCAGCACGAACACTTTTCTAAGTGAGTTTGGCATGCCCAGCTTGCTTTGGAGAGTGCTCCATGATGTGGGGTACCTAGAGGGTCAAGAGCCGGTGTACTCTTGGAATGAGAACCAGCTAGCTGAGGATGGACTTGCAATAGTGGAAATCACTGTCCCTGCCCTTGGTGATGCGCCAGAATGGGCTGGTTGGCATTTGGAGTTTGAAGGACGCACTCCAGTTGAGGGTGCAGAGGGTGCAGCCTTTCGCGTCATCTGAGACATAATGAGCAGGTTTCCTAATGAGTTGGCAGCAGCTTTGGCGGGTACTTTCCTGAGAGATGATCCTCGTGATGCCATTTGGGTGCAACCGCAAGGAAGTGCCTTGGTTAGAGGCCCAAGTGAAGGACAGGCTAGCGATAACCACACGATGAGTGCCATGTATGCAGCCATCAAAGCATACCAGGGTCTTGAGAATACCTATTGGACCTTGACCGGTCTGAGAGGTAATGATCGGCTTGAAGCAAGGAAGCAGAAGAAGAAGCAAGCACGTGCTATAGCTAGCTTGCAGGAGCAGTTGGCCGACATGAGCTTACAGCGAGACCGGGCTCTCGAGAGAGGTGAGAGTGCTATGCAGCGGGTACAGACGTTGACTCAGGCCAACAGAAATGCAGACCGCATGATGGGACAGCTAGTGCAGGAAAGGAATGAAGC
This sequence comes from Saccharum hybrid cultivar R570, assembly GCA_038087645.1. Classification (NCBI taxonomy): domain Eukaryota; kingdom Viridiplantae; phylum Streptophyta; class Magnoliopsida; order Poales; family Poaceae; genus Saccharum; species Saccharum hybrid cultivar. Next base: position 3,586,434 of record JAQSUU010000810.1, read on the forward strand.
CTGGAACGAGAGGGACCTTCTCAGGCAAAGGGTCAAGGAGCTAGAAGGGTATAATGCCAACTTGCATGAAGAGTTCCATGCCCTCTACAACGGGATAGGCCCGTATGCTCCTCCGGACGCCGCCCAGATGGACGTCGACGACGACGCCGCTACTGATGGTAGCGATGGTGACGCCTCCGACCTCAACGACGGCCCCAAGGAGTAGGCTAGTTGCCTTGCGTTAGTGATAGGCTCTGTCGTGATGGCCTTCTTTTGGTTCCCATGTATCGTGTTGTATCCTATTCGATCTTGAGACTGGCGATCTTTTGTATCTTGGTTGTGTATGTGATGCTTGAACACATGAAAGTCCAGTGTATGTATGCTGGCAACGTGGTTGTATGAAACGCGATGTTGCATTCAAAGTAATTTGATTGGTGATGTTGTTTTAATTGGAATGTGATTATTGTGCCTCTGTCTTATTGCATGACTTGTTCTCTCCAATAAATTCAGTATGGCATGATTGTTCATTCGGATACAATTACTACCACTTCGCTCAATTATTACTTGTAGCTGAAATATGCAGATGGCAAACACTCGCCGTGCCACGTATGAGGCCGCTGAAACTGGTGGCAACGGTGCAGGGGCTGGTGGGGGTGGTGCAAACAACGTCAACCACCAGGAGCCACAGCCAGAGCCACAATTGCCCCCTCCTCCACCGCTCACTGCAGAAGTGTTCTTCGCACAGTTCCTTGGAAGCCAGCGCAACGCCGAGCAGTCACAAAGGAATATGGAAGATTTTCTGCGTACCATCACTGAAAATGTTTAGAGAGGAAATAATCAAGGTGGTGGCCATGGAGTGAACCAGTACAGCAATTTCAAGGATTTCATAGATACTAGACCACCTATTTTTAAGGAAGCAGCCGAGCCACTCGACGCTGAAGAATGGATCAACACTATGGAAGATAAGTTCCGTGTGTTGAGACTGACAGAAGTCCTGAAAACAGAATATACTGCACATCAGTTACAGGGACCGGCAGGGATGTGGTGGAAGCATCACTGCACCACTTTTCCTCCCAATGCCCAGATTACTTGGAGAGAATTCACTGAAGCGTTTAAGGGAGCTTATATTCCCCCGGGGTTGGTTGAGATGAAGCTCGAAGAGTTCTTGGCCTTAAATCAGGGTACCAAGACTGTAACACAGTATTTGCATGCATTTAACAACTTGTGCCGCTACGCTCCAGACATGGTCGACACAGATGCAAAGAGAATTGCTAGTTTCAAGAGAGGGTTAAGTCCGAAGATGATGAAGCATGTGGGTACCAATAACCGCGCCAGGTTCAATGACTTTGTCAGTGATTGTTTGAAACAAGAAAAGAACAACAACGCCTACACTGCATCCAAGAATCGCAAGAGGGTGTTTGAGTCAGGACCATCACAGTCCAGAGTTGTCACTGCAAATCGTCTTTCTTATCGTCCGTCCGCACCTGGTGCAAGGTTCAGGCCTCCACAGCATAAAACTCAGAACTACAAGGGACCACAGAAGCCGTACAAGATGGCCGTGCCGCCAGCAAAGATCACCGTAGCTGCAGAACAAAGCAACTCCAAGGGAGCAATAGGATCTGCTGGTACAGTGAAGGGGCCCTGCTACAATTGTGGTCAGCCAGGCCACTTTTCAAAGTTCTGCCCTTATCCGCCTAGAAAGAAGCAACAGACTTACACTGCCCGTGTACACCATACCACCGTTGATGAGATTCCTGAAGGAGAACATGTAACTGCCGGTAAGTTTCTTGTTAACCATCACCCTGCAGTTGTTCTATTTGATTCTGGATCCTCGCATTCTTTTATGAGTCAAGCATTTGCACGGAAGCATGAACAACTATGCACAGAATTGAGTTATGGTTATCGTATAAGTTCAGCCGGGGCTGATGTATTAACCAATAAGATGGTTAGAGGGGCAACCCTTGAGTTAGATAGTCGGAAGTTTCGAGTGAACCTGATAGTTATGCCGGGACTAGTTTTGGATGTAATAATAGGAATGAACTGGATGAAAGACTGGGGAGCAGTCATAGATACAAGCAGTCGATTGCTTACCCTTAAGGATCCGCAAGCAGAGGGTACTTTTCAGGTACCATTGCCCAAAAGAACAGAACTTGTGAGTGTGACCTGTGCCATGGAAGTTGTTCCTATCCGCCAGATCCCGGTAGTGTGTGAGTTCCCGGATGTGTTTCTAGAAGAGTTACCTGGCCTTCCTCCAGATAGAGATGTTGAGTTTGGAATCGAGTTGATCCCCGGAACAGCTCCTATTTCGAGGAGACCCTATCGGATGCCTTCGGATGAGTTAGCTGAGCTGAAAAAGCAACTAGAAGAATTGCTAAAGAAGGGGTTTATCCGACCGAGTAAGTCTGAATGGGGATGTCCTGCCTTGTTTGTGAAGAAAAAGAAAGAGGGTACTCTAAGAATGTGTGTGGATTATCGACCTCTTAATGCTGTAACTATCAAGAATAAATATCCTTTGCCTCATATCGATGTTTTGTTTGATCAGTTGGCTAAAGCTAGAGTGTTCTCCAAAATAGACCTAAGATCAGGGTATCATCAGATAAAGATCAGGCCACAAAATGTCCCAAAAACCGCCTTTTCTACCAGATACGGGTTGTACGAGTATCTTGTTATGTCCTTTGGCTTAACAAATGCTCCTGCATACTTTATGTATCTGATGAATACGGTTTTCATGCCAGAGTTGGACAAGTTTGTAGTTGTCTTCATTGATGACATTCTAGTATACTCTGAGAGTGAGAAAGATCATAAAGAACATCTGAGAATTGTCTTGACCAGATTGAGAGATCATAAGTTGTATGCTAAGTTCAGCAAATGTGAATTTTGGTTGAAGAAAGTTCCTTTCCTTGGTCATATTCTATCTGAGAATGGAGTTTCGGTAGATCCGAGCAAAGTGCAAGAGGTTATGGATTGGAAAACTCCAACCACAGTGCCAGAAATCAGGAGTTTCCTAGGGTTAGCTGGTTACTATCGCCGCTTTATCCCAGACTTCTCGAAGATTGCTAAGCCAATGACAAGTCTGTTACAGAAAGATCATAAGTTCGTGTGGAAGAGGAGTGTGAGACAGCTTTCCACACCTTGCGGAAACTGTTGACCACTACTCCAGTTCTTGCACAGCCAGACATCGAGAAACCTTTTGATGTGTTCTGTGACGCCTCAAAAACAGGATTAGGCTGTGTTCTAATGCAAGAAGGAAGAGTCATTGCTTATGCCTCCCGTCAGTTGAGAAAACATGAAATCAATTATCCGACACATGATCTTGAGCTTGCCGCCGTGGTGCATGCCTTAAAGATTTGGAGACACTATTTACTTGGTAATGTGTGCAATGTTTTCACCGATCACAAGAGTCTCAAGTACATTTTCACCCAACCAGAATTGAACATGAGACAGCGAAGATGGTTAGAACTAATTAAAGATTACAACTTGAATGTACAGTATCACCCTGGGAAAGCCAATGAGGTAGCCGATGCTCTGAGTAGAAAGTCGCACTGTCTGAATATGCAACCCTTACTCGAAGATGGTTTTAATCTAATGCACCCTGTCGTGTTACATAGTATTCAGATCAGTTGCACTTTAGAGAGTAAGATAATAGATGGTCAGAAAGCAGACAAAGGGATATTCCACATCAAAAGGAAAATTAAAGAAGAACCTTCAAAACACTTCAGAGTGGACGAGCAGGACGTGTTGTGGTTCGACAATCGTCTTGTTGTTCCAAAGGATAGAGAGCTTAAGAATAAAATTATGGATGAAGCTCATCACTCTAAGTTATCCATTTATCCTGGCAGTAGTAAAATGTATCAAGAACTAAGACCTCGTTTTTGGTGGACAAAGATGAAGAAGGAAATTGCAGCCTATGTGGCCCGATGTGACACATGTTGTCGAGTGAAAGCTATTCACATGAAACCTGCCGGATTGTTGCAACCTTTGTCAGTACCTAGTTGGAAGTGGGATGCTATAAGTATGGATTTCATCACAGGTTTGCCCACTACTCAGAAAGGCCATGATTCGATTTGGGTAATCGTGGATCGTCTTACCAAGACCGCTCACTTTTTGCCTGTCAAGACAGTTTATAGACCACCTCAATATGCCAAGAAGTATATTGCGGAGATTGTGAGATTGCATGGCATACCGAAGACTATAGTGTCTGACAGAGGATCCTAGTTCACTGCTCACTTTTGGGAGCATTTGCACAAAGGTTTGGGGACTAGTCTGATTCGTAGCACTGCCTATCATCCTCAAACAGATGGTCAGACTGAAAGAGTTAATGCTGTTTTAGAAGATATGTTGAGAGCTTGTGTGTTGTCTTCCAGAGGTTCATGGGAGTCATGGTTACCTCTAGCAGAATTCACATATAATAATAGCTATCAAGAAAGTATCAAAATGGCACCTTTTGAGGCTTTGTATGGACGAAAGTGTAGAACACCTTTAAACTGGATTGAGCCAGGGGAAAGAAGGTATTATGGTATTGACTTCGTGGAAGAAGCCGAAAAGAAAGTTCATATCATTCAGCAAAATATGAGAGCAGCTCAGTCATGTCAGAAAAGTTATGCGGATAAAAGAAGGAGACCACTTGTGTTTGAAGTTGGAGACTATGTTTATCTGAAAGTCACGTCAATGAAGAAGAAGCGGTTTGGATTACGCAGAAAGCTTGCCGCCAGATTTGTCGGACCCTACAAAATCTTAGAAAGAAAGGGTCCAGTGGCTTACAAATTGGAATTACCAGAATCCATGGATGCTATATTCCCAGTTTTTCACATATCACATCTCAAGAAATGTTTGCGCGTTCCAAAGGAAATAATTGAACCCCGAAGCATAAAACTTAAGTCAGATCTGGTGTATCGTGAGCAGCCAATTCGAGTTTTGGATTCCAAAGAAAGGGCTACTCGGAACAGTGTGGTGAAAACATATAAGATACAATGGAGTCATCATGATGAGGGAGATGCATCGTGGGAAATGGGTGAATACCTACAAAAAGCATACGAAGATTTTTATAATAAATGGTTCGTAACCCAAATCTCGGGATGAGATTTTTATAAGGGGGGAGGGCTGTAACACTCCGGTGTTACGCAAGCATTTGCATGGCAATCATATCCTCATAATCATACATGTTAATATTATAATTTGAGTGAAATAAAAGCTTAGAAAGTGGTATTTGAGATGTAATATATTAATGTGCTAATCACATTCCATCAAAAATTGTGCAACTAAAAATTTTATATCACTTAGAATTATAGGTCAAAATTTTTGGAGCAACTAAATTACTCAAAGTTTTGTCAAAGATTTGTTTTTAAAATATTATTTGAAAATATTCAAAAATCCTCTCTAAATTAGCTTTTATTCTTCAATTCAAAATCTATTGGGAATTTTTAATTGGCCCCTTAATCAAAGTTGTAGAGAATCAAATTCTAAGCAACTTTTATTTTTGGGTCAATTCCAGAAAATGTCTTCTTCTTGTTCAAAATGGAGTTTGAAATCTGTGTTTGAATTTTATTTGAAATGAAACATTTGAAAAAAAATCAAAACCAGCTTAGCAGGCCGCCGCCTCGGATTCGGCCCGCTGGCCGAGTCGGCCCGCGCCACTCCCGCGCGCGCGCCCGCGTCCGCCTCTGCCGCGGCCCAGCCCAGCCACCCCCCTCTCCCTCCTTCTCGCCCGCGCGCGCGCACGCTGGCGCCCCGGCAGCAAACGCCCGCCGCGTGGCGGCCGCATGCCGGCGACGCCACCGTGTGGCCGCTGTGAACCCCGTGCCCGCGCTCCACTTCAAAACGACCGGGCACCTGGTCTCATCCCAGTTCCGCCTCGCCTGCTCCCTTTCTTCCTCCCTCCGGTGAAAACCGCAGCGGAACACCGCTCGCCACCGAGCTCCGCCACCATCACCGCCCTGTTCCGGCACCGGTGGACCACCTCCGTCCAATTGCCCGTGCACGCGGCTCCGCCCCATCCTCCCCTCCTCCGAACGAGTGTCGCCTTCTCCTCGTTTGCCCCAGTAGGGCTCAATTTTTCCTCGCCTCGCCGCGCCACCGCGACGGTGCCGTCGAGCCCGTGCTCCGCCACCGCCTCGCTCGCCCTATCTCTGCCCTCCCGCGTCCCCTTTACGTGTTCGCTACTCTCTTGCGAGCGTTTTGCGCACCTTAGCTGGTCGCGGTTTGGCCGGAGCCGGCCGTTGGCCGTCGGCCACCGCCACGCCGTCGCGGCTCCGAACGCCGACGAGGGTGCCCTGTTCCCCCCCCCCCCCTCCCCCCGTCGGTCGTCACTGGGCTGCGCCTGTGGGCCGCGCCCCGAGCAGGCCGGCTCGACCGTTTCCCCCCGCGCGCGCGATGCCAGGCCGAGAACGGCCATGGGCCACTTGACTTCCCGGGCCGGCCCAGTGCCGTTATGAAAAAAATTCATTCCCATTTTCTTTTATTATTCTTGATGAAAATGCTTTGGAAAATTTCTTAGCAGTCATTTCAGCTCCAAAAAATGTGAAATAAATTTATCTAGATTCCTTGGAACCAGATCTACAATCTAAAAATATTGCATGTCATTTTTGGAATACTTTTCTGTAGAGCTTTAATTAATTTTAAATATTGCTGATATATTGTAAAATAGCTAGTAAATCCTATATGTATCAGAAAAATATGATTTTTAAGTTTGTTAATCTTCATATATCATGTACTTACTAGGAAAAATATGTTTCATGCATGTGCTGTGGAAAACTTTGAAGAAGTAGTTCAAGTACCTTTAATGGCTAGAGAGCAAACTTTGTATAAAACATGCATGTGATAATTTTTGTACAGTCATAGTATGCTATGAAGAACCTAGGAAAAATATTAATTCTGTTGTTTGACACTTTTCATAGTACAAAGTAATTTCATGCTCATTTTTATGCCATAGCTTGTCATTTTTGTGTAGGATAGTTTACTTATCCAAATGCCATGAAATTTTTATGGTAGTCTGTTTAGTGTAGTATTATACTACTGTAATTTTCTTAGATTTTTAGGAGCACCAGAAATATATGTTGCTATTCAAACCTATTATTATTACTTAGGGTTTAAGCAAGTGTTGCTTTAAGTGTGATTAAGAAATTAGTAAAGCTTTGGTGTATCTTTGAAGCATTTCATAAGATAGGTTAACTTAACATAATAGTAGTAGAAAAGAATGCAGTAGATGACATGTGCTTGTAGTGTACAGTTTCTTGGATAATGTTGACTACCTTGCATTTCAACATATTCATTGCATTCATTTCCTTCGATGCACACTTGTATAATCACTTACGCGCATTGCATCATACAGGATCGCAAATCGAGAACCCAGTCGTCTTGCCCGAGGAGCCAGAGGAGCAGATCGAGGTGCAGCAGCAGGAGGTGACAGAAGCCGAAGAAGAGGTCGGTGAAGATCTCCCGGAGTGCCCCGATCACCGCCCGAGTTCCTTCGAGAGAGGCAAGCCCCGGAGCATTTCTCTCCCGGTTTGCAAATAATTTATTATTAACTTTACTTAATTTGATGCATTACGTTTAGGAGTTGTTTGCAAACGTTGCTGCATTATACCTTGCTTACCTTTGTTATACCATATCCTTGTTACCCTGGTATCCGCAGTCAAGTAAATGCTTAGCTGGCTTAGACCGGTAGAAGTCGGGTGATTTCCTGTCACCTGCGAGCTATAGGTGGTTACCTGGATCTGTTTGGTTGACTATGAAGTCATGGTATAACTAAGTGTGAAATGAATTTGAGACCGGGCGGAAACTTGTAGGGTTTCGGACTGTAGTGTTTTCCGTCTGTGTAGATTAAGGACCGTCCGTTGTTGTCCCTCGGGTCATGTTGAACGCATGCCTCACATTTAGCTGGCCGGATAAAGTACCTTCCGACCGCGAAACTGGGAGATTATTCGGGCCGAGTGAATTGCCCGCAACGCACTGTACCGGAGCAGTAGTGGCAGGATACGGGGGCGCGATGATAAGGCCAAAGAGCAGTCGGGCGGCCCCCGGGTACAAGTGGTTCCTGGCAAGCTCGCGACTTTACCTGAATGGTTGACTCGGTGACCAACACCTCACTTTAGCGGGTGAGTGAGGTTTGTGTGAGAAATAACTTACCAGCTGGTTAATAATCAATTCGAATCGCCATCGTTCACTGGATAGTGAACACTTGACTTGAGCTACTTCATCATAGTAATATTGATAGAACACTTGGACAGTTATATGAATTATGATATAATGGAAGTTGTTAATGATCATTGGTTATCACTACCTGATTAATTAAATGTTACTTTAGTACAGGTGCAAATGTAGTTGACAGGTTAATAAAGATTTAACTTGATGCAAAGCTTTTGTAAAGGTTTTCCTAAATGCTAAAAATGCCTTTTGCAAATGAGCCAGCTATCCCACTAGAAAGCCTATCATAATTCCTTGGTGTCTCTTATTTCTGGTTTATGACGGGTAAGTCTAGCTGAGTACCTTCTCGTACTCAGGGCTTTGTTCCCACTTGTTGCAGATGGACAGATGTACTATGGCTATTGTATCAACTGTCTCTATCCTGCAATGGGCGAAGCATAGGACCATGGGCAATGGTCATTCGTTACTTCTCGTCTGATGCTTTTGCTGGAGATGATCACAAGCTGGCACTTTATTCCAAAATGTTGTGTGTGTGCGTGATTTGAGCTACCGCTTCCGCTACTTTTATTCAAACCTGGTTTGTAATAATTATGTTTAAACTCTGATGTATTTTATGCCACGAACTTTTATGTAACTTATGATGGTGACCGCTGAACTTAGTACGATCTTGGCTGTTATGTGAAATGGTTTGAAATCCGTCGAGATTTCACGGACTACCGGGTTATACGGGCTTAAGTTTGTTAAATTGTCCTTCTGTTGGATGATTTTCCTACTTAATCTCATATAATTGGGTGGTTCTGTTACAGTTGAGCTTATTGGTGAGGTGGATTCATCATTTGGCCTCCACCGATCACAAGCTTCTTCTTCCTTCAAAATGTTAGTCTCACAAGAACTAGATGGAGTAGAGGTACCACATGTAAAAGCATTGTTCTGACCAACCATTTCATTACCGTTCACATATGTTGGTGAGGAAGTGGATGTGGCATGATCACTTTGACCATTTGGGAGAATCACTTGAGGCTCATTTATCGGTGAAGTTGAGCACTCCTCCAGTGGTTCCTCCAATGAGAGCAACTTCTCGTCACATTTGGACTTGTCATATCTTTCTTTGAGTGTGGTTTAAATGATATGAGCATCATCAAGTGGTTCACCATCTCCAAATATGACGGCATCAAGAACATCTTCACTCAAAGCACTAAATAAGACATTAGTAGCTTGAGCATTGTATTGTAAGCATTTCACTTCCTCTTTAGATAAGATGGTCAAATTATCACTAGGAGAAATGCTTACATCTACAATCCGCTCAATATGAGGACCCATGTCCTTAAAAACAATAAGCACACTAGCAGACCAAGATACATAATTTGAGCCATCTAAAAGTAAAAGTTCTAGAGATATCTCCTCACTTGTCGACATCATCTCTCAAGGCGGTTAAGCCTGAAATTGAGAGCCTGACTTTGATACCAATTGAAAGGACCTTGATGTCGCCTAGAGGGGGGTGAATAGGCCTATTTTAAAATAAACTCAAGTCGAAGTTAAACTCTAGGTGCGGCACTGTCTCACTCCAACAACGGCATTGTCGCACCTGCAGACAATCTTGAGTGCACAGTTCAAAATCTATCCAAGAAAATTTAGATCAGGTAAATTTCTAAGCTTACTAGGGTAGAGTAGAGCCTATTTCACCACCTGTATGTTAGTGAAAGCTTATGCACAAGTAGATCGAGACCAAACCCTAAAATCACCAACAAACAAGTATAGCAATGCAAATCACAAGAGCACAAGTGAGACACCAATTTATCTCGTGGTTCAGCTCGCCACTAAGGCTTGTCTATGTCCACATTGTTGAGGTTTGCCACAAAGGCTTTGGGTCCCTTTCAACCCTTTCCTCATTCTCAAGTCAAGAGAATGAACTCTTAAGATGAGGGGTGATTCACTAGCTGATTGAGGTGATTACAAACCTCTCGGGGCTGCCACACGAGTTGGCAAGCTCACAGGCGACGCTCTTGCTGGCTAGGAGCAAGCTCCAAGAGTAACAAACATAATCCACTGGTTTGAACGTGAACCAAGTGCTCTAGGAGATGAAGAACAGTTGGGTGAGCTCTCTAATGCAATTTGGAGGCTCAAACTCTCATGGATTTGCAAGAGAATCAAAGAGAGAAGCTTGAGGGGCTCCAATGGAGTGAGAGAGAGGGAGAGAGCTGCTGTCTGAGCACCTAGGAAGGGGAAAGGTCAATCTGAATCTCGTGACCATTGGAGGGAGAAGATAAGGTATAAATACCACCTCAGGTCCAACAGTCGGATAAGTGCGGTAGTGCCACACTTGACCCGCGACACTGTCACACAGCGGTACTGCTGCTCTCAAGGTGCGGCACTGCCGCACCTGCCAGGACAGCAAAGGTCAAGATTTGAATAGCAGGTTGTCTTGGCTATGGCTGGAGGATATTTTGGTGGGTAAATTAAGCACTTGATCACACAGTTAAGCTTGTGCATTATATCCCTCTTTATAGTATGGTATTTCCTAATCTCAAATTCAAAACATAAAAGAATTTAACCTTCTTTGAGTTGGTTGCCGCTTTCTTTTATAATTGGGGTTTCCACCATTGCATGTATTATCCTCTTTCTCAATATCACATCATAAGAGTTTTGCAATCTTCTTTGTTTCATCTCTTCGAGCAAACATGCTTTGAGCATGTGACTTGAACCATTTCCATATATATGAGTTCACCTCATGGCTTCAAGTCACTTCTATTAATGATTTGATCCTCAACACAATATGACTCCTCATAACTTGATTAGTTCCTCGACTCAATACAAGTACTCTCTTCTTCACCTTAGCCATGGTACCTTGGTCTTCAAGCCATTGCTTGCCCTTCACCTTCGTTTAGTCCCTCAAAGCCCTTTCCTTGCTATCTTCATCTTATCAAGCCAAACTCAAGTCACATCATATTAAGCATCCATTGAAAAACTATTTCTTCATTATTGTGATCCCTGCTTGAATATCTTCTAGATATGAATGTTGAGACCAATCAAGCTTCAGTTTTACTCATAGAGACATATATGGATCAACATCAATATGGTCAAGCCAATTCACGATCCCTTAAATCCTCTTCATTTTGGCTTCACACTCCTAATACTCACATCAATCTCTATCTTCGTACTTCTAGCTTGATCATATTAATGCAAAGTGATTTTCCAAATCTTTATCCATACAAGCAAATCAAAGTACAGACCGTTACAGCGAAAATCAGAACTTCTGATAGGAGACCAGAACTTTTGACTTTCGCAGGATTCAATTGTGAGCAGTGTACGTTGTCATTTGACCTTTGCTTGGTATGTCCTCACTTATGCACCCTTGATTCATTTTCTAATCCTTGATCAAGCCTACTCCACTGTCCAACTCTTCTTGTTCATGCAAAGCAAGCCACTATAGAGACCAATTTAAAATCATCAACTCATGTCTCATTTTTCATTTGCCAAATATGCTTACTTTCACATGATGCTATGATATCCCACAACATAGAAGCCATTTTATTAGTTCTATTTGCATTGTTGTCTTTTGCTTGAACTAGTTTGTTTCCATGATCTTTCAATACAATAATACACAATTTTAGTCTTTATTTCAACACTATATGGAATACCATCAAGTTTGTCTACTTGTTGAACCTTGGATATACTTGTTAATACACAATCCACAAGTATATGCAATAGACTCAATTTCTTATTTCAACACTTAGCAAACTTGTTAACCCTTTAATGATGGTGTCATTCAATTCACCAAAACTCACTAAAGGGCTAGATGCACTTTCACAATGGCACCGGTGGCCGGCGAACAGCGGCCTACCGCAGTCATCTGCTGCTGCTGCTGGGGGCACCATCATGGGTCACCATGCGGGCGCCTATGACCGGACGACACCTCCGCGGCACACATCCACAAGCGGGGCAGGTGACGGGACCCATGTGGGGCTTGGGGATGGGTGCGAGGCATGAGATGGGCTGCTGGGGCGCGGGATCGGCTGCTAGGGCGTGGTGTGACGTCCAGATGCGGGGACGCTAATGCTGAATGGGATGTGGACTCGGGTTGTAGGATGCGGTGCGAGATAACATGTGGGAGCTGCGCCCGAACGTGCCGTCTGTTCAGACGTCCGAGCGCTAGCTCTTTCAAATTAGAGAGGGGCAGATCAGCCTCAAGTTCTACTCATGCCAAGAGGTGCTTTTTTTAGGGACAACAGGTTTGTTTTTTTAGTGATTGAGGGACAACAGGTGTTGTTGTTGCTTTCACTCGCGTCTCTCACTAGGGTACGTCCCCAATAAATTCTGTTGCCTCTCACGTGTGGAGCCACAAAGGGATTACGATGTACCCGTCGTCTATAGAGCCATGGATAGACTCGGTGATCTCACGAAGGATACGATGTGTTCTGAATGTAGTTGTAGGTTTCTTTGTGTACGCGTAGTGTGAGTATGGTGTGCGTGTGTAAGGTTAGTATGAGTCTGTACATGAGCAGATACTACAGCTGTACCCAGACGAGATGCGTCAAGAAAAAAAAAAGCCAACTCCCGAGCGATGAGAGAGGCAAAAGAGGGGCGGCAACTTCACTGTTGGGCCAGGAAAACCGGCCAGTCCACGAGCACGAAGAGAGAGAGAGATAGCAAGGCTGCCACTGGGAGAGGGTTCGGCCCAGCTAGCATGGTGTACGTGGCGCGTCAAAAAAAAACAAATACACTAGGCCCTGGAAAAAGAAGTATTGGGCCAAAATGGGATTTTTGAACCGGGAACAAGGAAAAGAACGTCTCCCTTCTTTATAGAAAAACAAAACTGAATACAATCACTTTTCCTTTGTCAAAAAAAATTGAGAAACATATAAAAATATTTTCTAAGCAATAGAAAATTCATAAAACTGAAACTAACCATACTTTCTAAGCAACAGAAAAACAAGGAGTGGGCCAGAATGGGATTTAATGTTTTCTAATCACATGCCAAAGTGGACATTTGGCTCTTTAATTAATATATTTGGTAGAGAAGAAGAGATATAGATATAAGATTATATTTATCAGACATATAGACCACCTTTTGATCCAAATACACAGCTGTCATGGACTCCTACAAACTAGATAATAAAAATTGGCTGGCTCCCGGTAGTCCTATGTACAAGGAAAATAAAAAATAGGTCCCAAGACACGGAACACTATTGAAAGCAGAGTATGTCTAAAGGCCACTGGAGTGATTGCCTCACCTGGCCTTAGCCGCACCCGCACTAGTCTGCGATCAGCGACCCAACATCATGCCGTTGTGGGTCGAGGCCAAAGAAGCAGGGCACGACACACACGATCGAAACTTTTGGCAGAAAGCAAGCAAACACCTAAACTTCCCATTCTGAAATCCAACTATTTAGGATCTATTTTAATGTTGAACTCTGCGATCTAAAGTTCCATGAATGATTAATTGATTATATAGATTTTTCTAGAGTTGTAATAAAGGCCCCTTTGGAACATAGGATAGGGGAAATATAGGAAGAGAAAAACTCAAGAAACAAAATACTTCCATAATTCTATAAGAATTGAAAATAAAGGAAAGTGGATGGGAGGACCTTTTGTAAGAGCTCAGGTAAAACAAAGGCCCAAATCCCCTCTAGAAGAAACGCAAAGCCCGTGTTTTACCGCCAAATATGGAAAAATACGCGAACAAACGTGAGCTACGCACGAACAATTTCTTTTCACGCCAGGAAAATTTTCAAGTGGCCTAAGCTCTTGCATTTTTTTATTATGAAATTTAGCTATAAGACTTCAGTCCTATGAAATACTCCCCCCTATTTTAACTTATAAGATGTTTCGGCTTTTTTAGATACATTACTTTATGACGTATCTAGATATATTGTATATGTAAATGCATAGTAAATATTACGTATTTGGAAAAAAAACAAAACTTCTTATAATTGGAAACGGCGGGAGTACTTTCTTGTCTACTGTGAACCAAAGGGAAGTATAGGAAAAAAATTCCTCAAGAAGTTCAATCCTCCAATCCCGGTTTTTGTTTTTATCCAGATTCTAAAAATCACCTAGGAACCAAACTGGACCTAAGGATGGTATATACATTTTGATTGTAGCCCAAGGATGAACATTGACCAGCTCCGTCACTGGTTGAAAGCCAGTCTAGTTTTTTTTCACTTCACCCGTACAACGCTTGGATGAACGATGAAGGATAATGGAACATTCTCCCAGTACCAGTATAAAATTTTCGCGCATGGATCGAGTTAGCAGAGAGGACGGACATGGGCACGTACGTACTGTCGCCGAGTTGCCGTGTCGTCTCGAGTAGTATCCTGTATCCACCTCGATGAAATGCCTGCAGACACGAGAGACAAACAGAGGAGCCGGACAGGAGGCCGACACGCGGGCAGCTCCGCATGATTACGTCAAACAGAAGGGAAAAGCGCAAACAAGAATCCCCCACGCTGCGGTGCGTGGGAGGAGGCGAGGCTCGTAGTCATCATGGCTACCGTGCGCCGGGGCTCATGATACGCCTCGGGGCTGGTGGCGCGACTGGCGAGAACCCCCAGGCAGATATATATAGGCCTCCTGCCCTCCTGCTGCCGCCTCACCAGGGGGGATCGGCCTGGATCGGGGGCAAAAAGCGCACGCATCATTGCCTATAGAGACTACTGACTGCTGCTTCACCAGCATGGAATATTGTTTGATTAGTTAATTAAAACGGCTCACACATTGACAGTTTGACACGTTCTGTACGAGAGTAGAGGTAATGCGCTCTGTCGTACTCCGTAGTAGAATAGAACAAGTTTTTTTTTGCTAGTAGTCTTTTCTTTCCGGTTATGATGCCAATACAATATATTGTGATATTTAGTGGCATTTCTTAATTCGAAAGAGTACAGGGTATTTTGACAAGCAAACATGACATTTCTTATAGGGCTAGTATAGATTGTGTATCCACCTCGAACATCCGATCCACAACGTGGCCTAGAGCTGGCACGCTATGGTGGTCTCCCCCGAGCGAGTGCGCAGCATGAGAAGTAGAGTAGTGACCTCCATGCCGTGGGCGGAGCCAAAGCAACAACGCACACGGGCGGGGGCGTGGTAGCTCGCTCCGCGGCAAAAGCCGTAAAGAAATTCGGTTGTTTTAGTTTTTGTATATTATGTTCGTTTGAACTTATCAGTCTAGTTTATCAGATAGTACAATATTTTTTTTTTCTCACAACAAATCAATCAACAGTACTTTTCATCCTGACTTTTCAGCGAAACAAACAGGACCTAGAAAAAGACTATATAGCTTAAGAAGCAACTTCTTATTTGAAACAAACACAGTAACTGTGAGATACAAGCGATGGCCAATTCACCTTACGGTAACAATTCACTTTTAGAGTATCCGCGCTCATGAACCTCTATATTCATCCTCTATACATCCTAGTCATCAAGATTCTCTCCTCTATATCTAATTCTCCCGCACTCATCCATCATCTATATCATCCTCTATTCACTGTGGGGCCCACTTGTCACTTTATCTAAATATATCTATGTGAGATCTTGTTTTGAAAAATTTATTGAAACGAATTTAATGGTGCAATCGGAATTTAATTTGGTGTTTTGGCTTGTGAGTTATAACATTTTTTAGACAGTTGAAAACGTGGGACTCGCCACTGCGCATGCGCGTGCATGCGCTCAGCCGCTGCTGCCTCACGCGCGTGGTGGGCCTGCTGGTTTTAGCGTATCTCCTGCAACTCGCCAGATATAGCGGACGTGCCTGTGATAGCGTACTGGATGCAGTACCCGCTATGGGTGATCTTTGCGCTAAACGATTTAGCGTATCTCCTGTAACTCGCCAGATATAGCTGACGTGCTTGTGACAGCGTACTGTATGTAGTACCCGCTGTGGGTGATCTTTACACTAAACGATACTGCAACGCGATGACGAACGGGTACGCAGTACCCGCTGCGGACGGTCTCAGTACGATATAGCTTATCTGGCCAAATGATAGGTTAGATTACTGGGGCAACTGTACGCCTGCAATCTCAGTGCAGTAGTACCCTATTCATATTGGATGGTCACCTCAAGTTCGTATCATGGTGCGGGCCCCATACCAAAAGTATAATGCTGCATAAGACACACCCACAACGTACAGTTATAGACAAAAACCTTTTCTGTAGCATCTACTAGGCGTACTATGTGGCAGTGAAGAGTTTCACGTCAATGAGCGTAAAAGATGAGGATTTCCGGCCGGCCACAGCTAAGCCAGGGGTGAGCTCGCGCACACGCGCCTGAGTTGTGGCGGTGGCGCGCGCAAATCGCAATGCTGCTGCTCCCCCACTCCACTACGCGCTGCGTGCTCGCTCGGGTTGGACGCGGAGCCGGAACAAGGAACGGAGAGCTGCTGGCATCGGCTCCGCTCCGCCCGGCGCTCGGTCGTCGCGGCCAGCCGTATGATGATGGCACTTGACGGCGATGATGGCTTCCACGGCGGACCGACAGGGGGCACGCCGACGAGGTGGAGTGTGCGCCCTGGGAGCGGGGCCCTGGCCACGGCCCACGGGGCACGGGCGGCGGCTCGCTCGAGCGTCTGCATGCGTCTCCCCGAAGCCCAGCTGGGATTGCGATTACGACTTACGAGGTCGTAAGTCGCCACTGCCATGACAGCCTCCGGTGCTTCGGACGGCCGGCTCGGATTAACATTAACCTCCGTCCACCGATCCAATGACAGCCTGATCACGCCACTTACATGCAGATGCAGAGTAATCCTTTGTGCCGTACTACTATCTTACAGCGTTTTTGTGTCATACGCTCGTTGGTCGCCGCAATAAACTAAAGGAGAACTGACACAGTCGAAATAATTACGCCACTGAAATAATGTGATTCTAAGAAAAAAAAATAATGGTACTTGATATCAATTGCTATTTCTTATGTTCAAATAGTATGATTCTGCGAACGCATAGAAGTACATTATAGCATTTTACTCTGGAGTTGGTATCATGTTTGTTTTATTAAAGGTGGAATTTTGATTATATTACAATTAATGTATCAAAGTATAGTGGGTGTGTAAACTATAACAATTAGATTATGTGACATAAGAGCATGAAGTAACTCAAATAACTAGATACAAGTGAGGTATAACAAGCTTGGGAGAGCAACAAATGAGCACAAAGTTTCCTAAAATCTACTCTACTTTTACGGGCTGGAAGTACTAGAGCCCTACTGAGAAAGTAGGCAATTTTGAGATTAAAGTTAGAACATTAACCATGACGACCCTTAGATAGCATGTGAAGCCTAACATACTAGTTAGATTGGCCAGCATGAGCAACGACACGATGACCAACATCGTTATAAAAAACAGCAAGCATACGACAATAGTAGATTGACGAGGTGAGCGCACGCATGTGGGCTTCCTTTCTCTTCCTCACACTACACTTGAGAAAATGGAGAGGACTTTCGTATTTAAGCATGGATACGTCCACTTCCACAAGTAAGATAGGATTAAAGAGTTCCCACTTTCCCTCTTTTGCATATATGAATGGACCTTTGAGATTTTTCTGAAATATTCAGAAATTCTTATTAGGCCAAGCCTATATATTCCAACAGACCTGCCTTATGACGCGTAGGTCCACCATGTTGGCACAACCGTGGGCATGTAACAAAAACAAACTTACGTTATTTGTGTTTAAGACTTTCACCAGACTCTGATGTGTTATGAACTAAGTGATAAACAACATGTTGTAAACTAAGTACCTCTTTTTTTTTATTAATGTGATGTAAACTTATGGGGAACCATGAGAATCATGTTCTTACAATTGATCATGGATGGAGGTTGCATAGTCATGTGCTATATGGATAGTACACCAGGGTGACTGCTTGGATCAAGGGTTAAGTTGAGAGCGGTCAAAGGATGACAACATAGCCTAATTATCGACCCGAGTAGGAAAGGGTCGTGACATTATATCTATTGTGTCTTCAATGGACTCTCTAATTATTATTCTTCATATACTCCAATAGCTTATTATAAGTTTTTTATGTAAAAAATCATAAAAAACTACCATATAGTACATTTATCGAGCCATATAGCTACCCAAAAGTGGAGAGTGGAAAATATCAATAGTGGTTTAGATAGTTTATTGGAGTTGGTATGTTTTTTTTTCTTCTAAATTTTGTGATAGAGTCATGTAGAGAGCCTCCTGGAAATGTGCATGGTGTGTTAGTAAACAATATTGTTTTGGAATGGTTTATTTTGTGCATACTAAAGTAACCCACCATCTTGACGAGGTAGCCAAATTTAGAGATAATCGGATAAACTTTTAACTCATTTTTAGGCAACATCGCTAGCATGTTAGGCATATTATTATGCATTCAATCTAAGTGTTCAACCCAAAAATTTGTCATTTAGGTATACATATGGTCCAACCTTCGATAACATTGGCTACAAACATGTTTCTAAATATTTGCCAGGGTCACTTGGAGAGAATTTAACGAAGTGTTCCAAATCAGGGTTTTTTATATGTCCATACGAAATTACCACGTATGTTTAAGGGCATTGTTTTGATGGGATTCTAAAATCCGGATTCTGGATAAAAAATAATCTTTGATTTTCTTAGATTATGTGTCTATGTGTTAGAATCTTGTAGAATCCTAGAGTGTTTGGGTGAGATTTTTTTATCTGGATTTGTAAAATCCTTATGAATCCAAATGGTACCTAATAAGTTACAAGGGCGCAATTTTTGTTAAAACGATTTGAGGAACCCAAAAAATTACAGGAACTTTATAAAAGAATCCTGCCTTCTCAAGTGATTTTTTTTGTCTTACGCACTACTACTTTCCTAGACCACCGGTAAACAGAACGGTACACATGAATATCTCTCCAAGTGTTTGTTTGTCAAAAAAAATTCTAGGGTATTGACATGATGAGTACAGATCCTCTGAACTCCCGCAGCATGATGGGTAGCCCCGGCCCGGCCTGCGCCCTGCTGCGTCTGCGCGGGCCTACCGCCCAGCGTCCCTAGGCGCGCGATCGATGGCCCCGGGGGCACGCGCGCAGCGCCGGTGGCGGGGCCCGTCACCCCTCCGTCGCACGATGCCGATCCGACGCCCCGCCCGTGCGCTCCCTCCACGCGCGCCGCATAATGCCCTCCCCTCTCACGGCAGCGTGCGTGCGTGCTTGCTCGCTCGCCAGCCTGCTTCGTGCTCGGGAAGTTGGGATGGATTGCTCTGCCACGATGCCCACCTCCATTGACCCCCTCCGACGGCGCCCCGGCGAGCCCCTCCTCGCTGACGCGTGGGGTCTCCCCGCGACGGGGACCCGCGGATCAGCGGCGGCGGACGCCGGGCGGATGGTGTGGCGGGGCCTGGGTGCCTGAGAGCAGCACGGTGGGAAGCGGCACGCGCACCCACAGCACCCATCGAGTGCGCACGCCACCTCATTAATTCGTCTCCGGCTCCGCGCCCCATCCATCCATTCCCATCCATCACTGCGCTCGGCACTGCTGCCCGCCCGCCTCGCCGCTCCACCACCATCTCCCTCCCTCTCTCTTACACACACCACACCACACCACACACACTCAAAAGAAGTGCCTCCAAAAGGAAACGAGCGAGCAACAGGAGACAGGCGACCAATCGGACCGTCGCAGCGTCCATCCATCCAGCCCACCACCGGCCGCTCGCTCGCTGGTCATCCGTTATGCTAGCAGTATAAAACAAAACCCTGTGCCCCTCCTTTGCCGGCTCACTCCATCCCTCCCTTCCTTCCTTCCTGTCTGGTCCGGTTCCATTGCTCGCTCTCGCTCACCCTCCTCCATTGGTGTCGTCGTTTCGTTTCAGAGAGCCGTGATAGGTACGATCTCGATCACATGCTAGCTGTTCCAGTTTTCCAGATGCCTTCATCAGAGCTTTGCTGTTTCAGGCGTAGTAGGCGAAGGAAGCATGCCGTGGGTGGCGACCGTCGTGCGGCGGGCGGTGTTCTTCGGCGTTGTCATCCTGTGATCTCGCGCCGCTCCGATCGTCGACGCCTGCTGGGGCTGTGGAGGGCGTGTGCTTTGGGTTCAGCCGGAGGAGCCTCGAGTCCTCGACGGGACGCCGCCGTTTGACAGGTGCCGCGTCGCGTTCTACGCAACTTTGCCAGGTCAGCCCTCAATCTCACACCAACGAGTCCTCAAGCTTTCCTTCCGTTGCATGCATTGTTCAATTCTCAGATTTTTGTTTTCCCATGCGCATTTTGCTGCCTGCAACTGCAAGCATCGGATCGTCATCTGTTCATAATATGTGGACCAGCGAGCAACTTGGTGCAGTCTGTTATGTTACGACTAATGTAGAACTGTAGATAGGAAAGCGACCGGGGTCCACTACGTGGCGGCTCTCCACGTCAACGGTGAGGGATAGGACAGCGTGTTGACAATGCTTTGCGCAGTCAAAAGATGGCGTTTTGAAACTTGCTTTTGGAGAAACTGGTGTAGGTAGTGTTGCTGAATGCGCCACCATCGCTACTCTGTTTTTGGTTGCACGTATAGTATCTTCTTTCTTCATCTATGAAATGTGTGCTCTGTTCCTCCTCTGTTCTGCTACACTCTTGCTTGCGCTTCTAATGGACGTCCATAGGATAAGCAAGTTTATGTGTCGGCAAGCACAGCCGTCAAAAAAACTCGCAATCATACATTGTCGCTACCTTTAACCGGCATTGTTGTAATGCTGTTCACAAATTGCTAGACACTAAAATGCACTTACTTTACCTTTCGCGCTCTAATATATTGTTGCACTTGTCTATACAACTTGCCAAATTGCATGCTCTACCCTCTTTGTGCTCTGTTCTCACTTTTCTAGCTGTGATCCTTCTGTGAGTGAGTTTGTAATCCTTCTGTGAGTGAGTTTGTAACACACTTTAGAACAAGTTGTAAAACATATTTCATACGAAAACAAATCGCAACCGATAACTATTCTACATAGTCTGCTACATGCAAGGGCATGTTTAGTTGCAAAATTTTTTGTAAAATGATATTGTAGCAAATTTTGTTGTTATTTGGCAATTAGTATCTAATCATGGTCTAATTAGGCTTAAAAGATTCGTTTCGTTCATTTCGTCTAAACTGTGTAATTAGTTTTATTTTTTTATCTATTTTTAATACTTCATGCATATGTCAAAGATTCGATATGACGAGGAATCTGAAAAATTTTGCAAAATTTTTTAGAACTAAACAGAGCCCAAATATCACTCTAATTTGTTTTCCATTCATTACCTGTTGCAGGCCTGAATACTTCCGGCAGCTGCTGAAGCCCGAGACGTAGACTGACGGAGCCATCACTCACCACCCAACTCCGTCCAAACAACCTCAAATCCGAACCAAACTAACCGAAACACAATTTTGGATTGAACCACAAACTAGCCAGCCTCCTTCAGTTAACAAGAATCTTTCGAGTTCCTGTTCAATTCCTTGCAATCAGAAGTCAGAAAACTCTCTAGATTTGCCACACAAACACAGCCAGAGACCAAGCAACACCTGCACGAGTGGTCGGTCCAATGCAGGGAGACCCCGGGTACGGGTACGGTGGCTACGGCGCCGGCGGGTACGGTGGATACGGCGCTGGAGGCTACGGCTACGACATTGCCACCGCCAACGGCGGCGGAGGCGGCTACTACTCGGCGACCGACCGGTATCCTGCCGCGCCAGCTGCTGCCTATGAGGAGCCGCTCGCTGGTCAGAGGCAGCACGACTTCCCGGCGCCGCTCACGGGGCTCGAGTTCCAGCCGTCGGACACCTGCCCCAAGAACTACGTCATCTTCGACCAGACGTACGACCGGAGCCGGGTGATGTTCCACCCGTCCCTGGCCAACAACTTCGGCAACCCGGCCGGCGGGTACGACTACGGCAGCCACTGCTACGGCTACGACCACCAGAGCTACCCCGGCGAGAGCGCCTACCAGTACCACGGCTGCGGTGGTGACGATGGCGGCGGCGGTGTCTCGGTCCGGCAGAAGGAGGACACCGACGAGATCGACGCGCTGATGAGCACGGAGGACGGCGACGACGAGGACGACGTGCTCAGCACGGGCCGCACGCCGGGCTGCCGCGCCGGTGGCTCCCCGGACTCCACGTGCTCGTCCGGCGGGTACGCTGGAAACAGCGGCGGCCGGAAGCACGAGACGGGCGGCGGCGAAAAGAAGAAGGAACGGATGAAGAAGATGGTGCGGACGCTCAAGGGGATCATCCCCGGTGCCGACCGGATGGACACGCCGGCCGTCCTCGACGAGGCCGTCAGGTACCTCAAGTCGCTCAAGGTGGAGGTGAAGAAGGCCGGCGCGCGTGGGTCAAGCAGCTAGCTAGCTATCCAGCTGCAACTGGTGGTCTGGCTCTGGCAGTCAAAATAGGAGTACGAGTATCTCTCTGCGCACCGGTAGGTAAGACGAGACGGGCGATCATACACGCGGCGGCGACGACAACGACAGCCTCTCATTTTGATTTGATTTTGGCATCAGATGCCATTCTGTGTATCTTGTTGGCTACTGGGCCTCGAAGTCTGACGGCTACGAGAAGATGGTGGTCAAGGAGGCCAACGGGGTGAGCAGTCTTCGACGCGGTCATCCATGAGACCATGAGCGGTGGAGATAGATGTGGTAATGGATTGGAATCTAAATCCAAATAGAGAGGTTTTATTAAAAATCGAAGGAAAAGAAATCAACATCCAATCGAATCCAATTGCTTTAAAGTCCAGATCCATCCCGGGCGATTCAAATAATAGCAAAAGTATTATGTTCATACGTTGACATCATGTTTGAAGCTGCACGTTATTAGAACTAAAAAAAGTATCACGTTTGCGCCTTCAAATTTTGACAAAATTAAGTTAGAGATTATTCAGTATGACAACCCGCTATTTGTGCAAAATGGTGTTGGATATGTAAATGTGAACCCCACGTCAAATGCTGAACCCACGCCGGACGCCTCTGGACCCCGACATCTAGAAGGCTATCCTATCTGTTTCTATCCGCAACCCTCCGGTCACCGCAGTTTACAAAAAACAACTCACGCATTGCCGCGACTGCGCTCCGCTTCGCCTCCTGCACGCCTTCCTTTCCACTGCGCCTCCCGCCGGCCTTTGCACCATAGCCGCGCGCCCACACCACCGCGACGCGTTCTCGCCAATGAACGCACAGTTGTTATTGCCTCGCGGCGCGAGGCCGCACCTACCCAAGTCCTGCTGTCGCCTCCACCGCGGGCACCGCTCGCCGGGGGCACCGCACGCGCCTTATCACCGGGGACAGCATAGGCGCTCACTAGGGGTTGCGTAGCCGCCCACCCACTGCCATCCTCCTTCTCCACTGCAACCGTATAGCCGGATCGGCTATGCTGTGCTCCGCCCGCCTGTCTGCCAGGTTTTGCTGAAAGTGCATGTTGCAAGCCGCATGCTTCAGATAGACGTTGCAAAAGTATATATCGGGATGTTGCATATGTTGTATACATATGTTGCAAAGGTCTGTTACCAATGTTTCAGTTGTGTTTTCGGACGCATGTTGTAAGTGTGTTTATCTGGATGTTGCATATGTTTCATACATATATTGCAAGTGTTTTTATCTGGATGCAACATATGTTTGCAATGGTTTTCAAGTGTTTCAAAAGCATGATTCAAGTGTTTTAAAAGCATGTTTCAAGTGTTTCAGAAGCATGTTTTAAGTATTTCATCTGTCTTCTTTTGTATGTTGCAAGTTGTCGGGATTATAACACCGGGGTGTAACAAGGCACCAATTAGTTGATGGGCCACGCGGTCCAGAATATATTAGCTAGCAAAAGTCCGAGCGATCGAGGCCCAGCTGAGCCAAGCGAAAAAGGCCAGACGCCGAGACTAGGGTTAGCCACGACCCCTTCCTTCTGTCTCAGCCGCATAACGAATAGAAGACTCACGACCTCTTCACCGTCATGACTTTCACCAAGTCGTCGATCACCTTGTTGGTTTGAAGAACTGAGGGCCACGATCCCGGTCGCCGAGGACGTGGCTCCCGTCGATCTAGATGGCCTCTAAGTCAAGGCCTTCATCGTGGATCCCATCCTGTGGTGGGTAGAATTGTACACGCGTCCTGTCAGACCGTATTTGGATGGTGGATCGCCGTACTGGTTGTCACCACCGTGCGATGTTGTCTTGTCTGCACAGCGTGGCGAAGGGATGGAGTCTGACTGGGCCGAGATGATAGCTGTCCCTTTAGTCCTTGCGAAGTCAGAGCAGTGTGCTTATCTTTGCCAGAGCAGGCATGTTTGGCTGGTGTAAGGTCCTAGATGGCTAGAGGGGGGGTGAATAGCCTATAAAAAATTCTACAAGCACCACTAAGCAAACTTGTAAGAATAACAAATGACGTAAAGCGAGTTTTGCTTAGCCAAAGGTTGTGATGCAAGCCTCCTATCCACAAGTCTAGTAGATTATGATATCTAGTTCACACAAGTGCTAAGTCACTAACTTACACTAGTGAGCAAGCTAACAACTACTAGAAAAGGCTACCACTAGAGCTACACAAGATAATCTAGTAAAAGTAAATGCGAGAGAGAGGATTGTGAATCTTATACCGACGGTGGAGTGAAGATGTTGCCAATCACCAAGATGATATACAATCAATTAATATTGACAACAACACAATATGTAGACCAATCACCGGGAGACAAGAGACACAATATTTTTGTCCACCCGGTGTTCACTTGTGCACCGACAAGCTACGTCACCGGTTGTGTCGACCAACACTTAGATGGTTCCTCGGTGTGACCCTCAAGTCACTTGCCCCTCAAGGCACGCCCCGCAAGGCACCGCAAGACACCACTCTCAAGTGAGGTAACTCAATGACACGCGCAATCCAATAGAGTTGCTTTTGGCGTCCCGCCGAGGAAAGCACAAGAACCTCTTACAAACAACCGGAGGTGGCCAAGAACAATCACCTTCTCTTGCCAACACCTCCAACAATCTCCAAGCCGGCTAGGAGCGGTACTCTCCAAGAGTAACAAGAAATCCACCGGCTAAACCACCCACAAGTGCCACTAGATGCCCTCAAGCTATGCAATGCACTTTGGGATCACTCAATCTCACTTTTGATTTGCAATCAAGCAAGAGAGATGAGTGGGAGGAGTAGCTCTAGCTCAAAGGATGCACAAGAGTGTTAGAAATGCCAAGAGACCTCCCCAAGGGCCGGCCAACGAGTATTTATAAGCACCCCAAACAAATAGAGCCGTTGCCACTCCACTGATCGTTTTTTTCGGGACGACCGGACGCGCCGGTCGAAACTGACCAGACGCGCTCAACCGCGTCCGGTCGCCCTGCGACGTCCACGTGTCCCTCAAATTTCAAATGCGACCGTTAGATCCTCCAACGGTCACTGCGCGCCAACGGTCAAATGCTATGACCGGACGCGCTGCTCAACCGACCAGACGCGCCGATCGCACAGCACCGCGCGCGCGAAGCAACGACCGGACGCGCTCCTCGCAACGACCGGACGCGCCGATCCGCACAGCACCCGCGCCCGCGAAACAACGACCGGACGCGCTCCTCGCAACGACCGGACGCGATAGTGCCAGCGTCCGGTCGGAGTCCAGTAAGCTCCCTCGACGACCGGACGCGTCCGATCGCGTGTGACCGGACGCGCCCCATGTCCGATCGTCCTTGCGAACCGCAGTTCCTTCTGGGCACTTGACAGGACGCGCCGGTCCCACGAGTGACCGGACGCGCCGGTTGCAAACCCTAGCCCGCGCGCCCGATACCGCGCTGTACTGACCGGACGCGTCCGGTCATACCGAGACCGCGTCCGGTGCAGCGTCCGGTCACCTCTGTGACCTCCGTTCGCTTCCGTTTCTTTTCCAACTTCCGGCGTAGTGGAAAATAGGCATTTCATTTCCCCGAAATCGCCTGAATCCCGCGCTCGCACGCTCGGCAGGAGGGAGAGAGGAACCCAAACCCCTCTCTACCCGCAAACCACAGCGCGACCAACGCCACCTTTGCAAATGTGCCAACACCATCAAGTGTACATCTCCATGTGCTTGTGTGTTAGCTTTTTCTCAATCATTTTCAAAGGTTTTCCAATTAGCTCACTAGGCCCTACATGCAATGCACTTCATGAATTCACCTAGTGGCACCCGTGCATCGAATAACCGATAAGACTTCCCCTCTTAATAGTTCGGCTATCGATCCTAAACCACTCACACCCTCTATGGTGTCTTGAGTGTAAAACAAAATGGCCCTATGGTTATACCTTTGCCTTGAGCCCATTTTGTTTCTCCAAATGATATGATCCACTTCATATCATCACATGACCGTCTCGATCCATCGACCTTGACTTCACTTGCTCTTCACCGTTGCATCGGTCCGTCGGCGCTAAGTCTTGCTCAAGCTTCACCATCGCATGGTCCTTCGCTTCGAAGCCTCGACTTGCCCTTCACCTTCACAACCGGTCCATCGAGCCAAGCCTCATCTTGGTCTTCACCATCTTGGTCATATGAGTCAATGTCATGTCTCATATGCAATGACCACCTTTATCTAAATCATCCACTTAGATACAAAGGTTAGTCCTAGGTTTCATCAATTAGCCAAAACCAAACTAGGGACTTTCAATCTCCCCCTTTTTGGTAATTGATGACAACCCTCACAAAGATGATCTTGATAATAAAAGTTTTAAACTTGTCATACTTGTCCAATCATTTTGCTCATAAGTAAAGTTTGGACAATTATCACAAGCTCGGTTTTGGTAGCATTAGCTCCCCCTACATATGTGCATAGAGTTTGGATTGAAGGCTTTGCACATACGCATGGATAGAAGTGTTGGGAGAGTAATTCTACCAAAATGATGCTATGGTGTAAGAAATGGACCTTTGAAGCGTGATACCAATCGGAGTTGCCTTTTACACCATCCTTAGCATCATGAAGTAACTAGACATCCATCAAAACTCAAGAACCCCGTGAGATCAACATTATATGTAAAGGTTCTTGGACCACTTGTAAAGCTAACCACTTGTAAAGCTTTAGGCAAGTCTAGATACCACATGTAAACTATTCCTATGCATGCTAGTAGATCATTTCATCATCCAATTTCTATACTAGCATTGCACCACACAAGCATGTATATTGAATTTAAATACATGTGCAATGAGCAAGTCATATGAGAATGCACAAACAAATGCAACAACTTTGTTTATGAGCTTGCTCCCCCTACTTGTGTGCATCAACAAATTTTATTTACCCCTTTATCAAGTTGAATCATCTTTTTCTCATCATAAATTTTATTTACCCCTTTATCAAGTTGAATCATCTTTTTCTCTCCCCCTTTGTCAACAACTTACCCAAAAGGGGATCAAATTGTGGAGAGAAGAAAAAGTGTTTGATGGAGTAGATTGAAATTAATTCGATACCACATGTAAGGTTAAAAAAATTTATCAAATTTGGTTTAACCTAGAATACTTGCCAAAGATATTTAATTCGATTTGAACCAAAGACAAGCTTCTTCACTCCTCAAAATAAGGGTTATCTTGCCTATGTTGAATTAAACACTTATAGCAAATCTTCTAGATTCAACACTAGGTTTACACGCTCACAAACATGTCATATGCCACCACTAGATCAAAATAAGCATAGAAGCAATAGTGGTAACATATATCCATCAAATTCATTTGATTTATCATGAATGCTTATGCGTACCACTTATTATGTCTACATGCTCTATCAAGTCCTTAGCATAGGATGAAAGACATGTCAATCAATCTTACCTTGTAATGTCGAAGGAGAGGCATGTCAATAAGTGGGTGGGGTGCATTCAACTCATGTTTGAGAAATCAAGAATGTTCAATTCATTCCTTAGCTTGCAAAACCTCTTTTCATCAAGTGGCTTAGTGAGAATATCGGCAAGTTGATCATCGGTGCCAACACTTTCAATGGCAATATCTCCCTTTTGTTGATGATCTCTAATGAAATGATGTCTTATGTCAATATGCTTTGTTCTTCCATGTTGAACCGGGTTTTGTATCATCTTGACTGCACTCTCATTATCACATAGCAACGGCACATTCTTGAAGTTGAGGCCATAATCCTTCAAAGTTGATTTCATCCATAGCAATTGTGCACAACAACTCCCCGCACTCACATATTCGGCTTCGGCGGTAGAGATTGCCACACTATTTTGTTTCTTTGAGGACCATGACACAAGTGATCTTCCAAGTAATTGACATGTGCCACTTGTGCTTTTCCTATTGATCTTGCAACCCCCATAGTCGGAGTCCGAATATCCAATCAATTCAAACTTTGACCCCTTGGGATACCATAGTCCAACATTTCTTGTTTGCTTCAAGTACCTCAATATTCTTTTTGCCACCGTGAGATGACTTTCTCTAGGTGAGGCTTGATATCTAGCACACATGCAAACACTAAACATGACATCCCGCCTTGATGCGGTGACATAGAGTAGACTTCCAATCAAAGACCGATATTCCTTTTGATTCACCATTTTGCCATCAAGATCACTATCCAAATTGCCATTTGTGCCCATTGGAGTTGAAATTGGCTTTGCATCTTGCATTCCAAACTTCTTCAACATGTCCCTTATGTATTTCCCTTGACTCACAAATGTCCCATTCTTCAATTGCTTGACTTGGAGACCAAGGAAGTAGCTAAGTTCACCAATCATAGACATTTCAAACTCTTTGGCCATCATAGCACCAAATTCTTCACAATAAGCTTGATCGGTTGATCCAAAGATGATGTCATCAACATATATTTGCACTATGAATAGATCATTTTCAATCTTCTTGGTGAATAGAGTAGTATCAACCTTGCCCATTTTGAATCCCTTAGAGAGAAGGAAATCCCTTAGCCTCTCATACCATGCTCTAGGTGCTTGCTTTAAGCCATATAAAGCCTTTTTCAACTTGTAGACATGGTTGGGTTTCTTGTCATCTTCAAATCCGGGCGGTTGCTCAACAAATACTAACTCATTGATGATCCCATTGAGAAATGCACTTTTGACATCCATTTGATATAGTTTGATGTTGTGTGCACAAGCATAAGCCAATAGAATCCTTATTGCCTCCAATCTTGCCACGGGAGCATATGTCTCATCATAGTCAAGACCTTCAACTTGAGTGTAACCTTGAGCAACTAGTCTTGCTTTGTTTCTCACTACAATGCCATCTTGATCTTGCTTGTTTTTGAACACCCACTTGGTTCCAATCACATTGTAGTCATTTGGCCTTTCTACCAACTCCCAAACATCATTTCTTGTGAAATTGTTAAACTCTTCTTGCATAGCCATGATCCAAACGGCATCCCTCAAAGCTTCTTCTATCTTCTTTGGTTCTATGGTTGACACAAATGATGCATGCTCACAAAACATAGTCAATCTTGATCTTGTTTGCACACCACTTCTAATATCACCAATAATACTATTAATGGGGTGATATCTTGAAACATGTTGTGGTTGGAGTACTTGCACTTGATTGCTTGAGCTTGGTTGATCACTTGATGTATCTCGATGAGAAGAACTAGCACCATAACTTTGCACTTGAGAGTCACTAACTAGCTTGTTTGGTGAATTGAGCACTTGATCTTTATCATCATCTTGAATATCAATTACTTGCTTTGCTCTAATGTCCCCAATGTCCATGTTCTTCATTGCTTCCACCAATTGAGTTCCACCAACATCATCTAGATTCTCTTCTTCATCTTGTGACCCATTGGTTTCATCAAATTGCACATCATGGACTTCTTCTAGAATGCCACTTGAGTTGTTCCAAACTCTATAAGCTTTGCTTGTAGTTGAATAACCAAGTAGGAACCCCTCATCACATCTCTTGTCAAACTTCCCCAATCTAGTGCCCTTCTTCAAGATATAGCATTTGCAACCAAACACCCTAAAGTAAGAAATATTGGGCTTTCTTCCATGAAGTAACTCATATGGGGTCTTCTCTAGCAATGGATGACAATATAATCTATTGATGTAGTAGCAAGCGGTATTGATTGCTTCATCCCAAAATGATTGACTCACATTGTACTCATGAAACATTGATCTAGCCATATCAAGCAATGTTCTATTCTTCCTCTCAACTAGGCCATTTGATTGTGGAGTGTACTTGGCCGAGAATTGATGTCCAATACCATAATGATCACAAAGTTCTTCAATACTTGTATTCTTGAACTCACTTCCATTGTCACTTCTCACTTTCTTGATTCTAATCTCAAACTCATTGTGAACTCTAGTGAGAAATGTCTTGAAGGTGTCAAACACTTCACTTTTGTCACTAAGAAAGAATACCCATGTGAATCTTGTGAAGTCATCCACTATGACAAAGCCATACTTGTTGCCGCCTATGCTTGTATATGTTGTTGGTCCAAATAGATCCATGTGCATCAACTCAAATGCTTTGCATGTGCTCATTGTACTCTTCTTTGGATGTGAGCTTCCAACTTGCTTCTCGGCTTGACATGCACTACAAAGCTTATTCTTCTCAAATTCAACATCTTTCAAACCATTGACAAGATTGTGAGTTGTAAGCTTCTTCAATTGTTTCATGCCAACATGACCAAGCCTTCTATGCCAAAGCTAACCCATGCTTGATTTGGAGACTAAGCAAGTTGTCAAAGAAGTTTCTCTAGCATTGAAGTCAACTAGGTAGAGATTCTCATATCTAAAGCCCTTGAATGCCACA
Organism: Saccharum hybrid cultivar R570; assembly: GCA_038087645.1. Classification (NCBI taxonomy): domain Eukaryota; kingdom Viridiplantae; phylum Streptophyta; class Magnoliopsida; order Poales; family Poaceae; genus Saccharum; species Saccharum hybrid cultivar. Next base: position 3,617,187 of record JAQSUU010000810.1, read on the forward strand.
TTTGAACCATCCACACTAATAACTTTCACATCATCAACCCCAAAGATGCATTTGTAGCCTAGATCACATATTTGTGCCACGGATAGAAGATTGAAATCCAAACTTTCAACTAGCAACACATTGGAGATACTCATATCATTTGATATTGCAATCTTGCCCAAGTCAATAAGCTTGCCTTTCTTGTTATTGCCAAATGTGATAGAATCAACACCACTATCATTGTCATTGAATGAATCAAACATTCTTGATGTACCGGTCATGTGTTGAGTGCACCCACTATCAATAATCCAATGCCTTCCTCCGGCTTTGTAATTGACCTACAAGCAAATCAATGAAGCTTAGGTACCCATTTTTGCTTGGGTCCTTGTAGGTTAGTAACTAAGCTCTTTGGTACCCAAATAGCCTTCTTCTTTGGGCCCACAATTGGTGTACTAACAAACTTAGCTTGCACACCCTTCACATCCTTGGTAAGCACATAGCAAGAATCAAAAGGTATAGCATTAACAAGGTTCTTGCTTTGATTCTTTTTATTGCAATTATGCTCTAGGTGCCCAACTTGCTTGCATCTAGTGCAAAACCGACCATTGCCCTTCACAAAGCTAGGCTTTGGAGTTGCAAAGGCCGACTTGCCTTTCTTGGGGGTGTAGCCCAATCCCTCTTTGTTAAGAGAGAACCTTTGGCTACCCAAGCACTTAAGCAAGCGGGCCTCACCACCATAGGCCTTGCCTAGGGCGTGAGTGAGCTCATCCACCTCTCTCTTGAGAGTCTCATTCTCAACCATTAGTGAGGCATCACAAGTGAAACCATCACTAGTAGTAGAGGTAGAGTTGGTGGTGGTGGATGAAGAGCTACAAGAAGGGTTAGCATTTGACATGATGATAGGTTCATTAAAGGATTCATCAATTATATCACATGTAACACCTATATCACATGATACAACAACCTCCTTCTTTTCTTGTTGCTCAAGTAGCAATGAGTGAGCCCTTTTCAAGCTTGAAATGAGCCTTACCAAGATCCTCATGGTCTTCCACTAGACTCTCATGAGTGGTCTTAAGCTCACTAAGAACTTTCTCAAGTATTGCTACTTTCATTGAAAGCTTCTTACACTCCTTGTTCTTGGCAATAGCTATGTCTCTAGTTTGTTGCATCAAGTCATATAGTTGTTCTTTAGTTGGTTCATCATCATCATTTTTCATTATCATTATCAATATCATGAGCATATTCCATTTCACTTTCATCATCACTCTCATCATATAATACCTTAGCTTCTTTAGCCATGAAGCATGAAGAGGATGAATCAAATAGTGATGGCTTCTTGTTGATAGCAATGGAAGCAAAAGCCTTGTTGGATGATTCTTCTTCTTCTTCCTCATCATCACTTTCCCAAGTGATCACATAGGCACTATTTTTGCTTTCTTGAATGTCATCTTGGCCTCTCTCTTCTTCTTCTCAAACTTGCCCCTCTTGTTGTTCTTCTTCTTGTCATAGGGACATTCGGCTTGAAGATGTTCGGTGCTATCACAATTGAAGCACTTCCTTTGTTGCTCATTGCTCTTAAAATTGTCATTTCTCTTTTTGAAGCCTCTTCTTTTGATAAACATTTTGCCAATGTTTTTGACAACTAGAGCAAGTGCCTCATCATCAACTTCCAATTCTTCATCTTCTTCGCTGTCATCTTCTTCTTGAATTGAAGCTTTGCCCTTTGAGGAGGTGGCCTTGAATGCCACGGTCTTCTTCTTCTTTTCATCCTCCTTCTCATCAACATCTTGATCATACTTGTCAAAGGTCAATACCTCTCCAAGCAAATCATTGGGCTTCATTGTTTCAAGCCCATCTCTTTGTAGCATCATGATCAACATCTTGAATCTTTTAGGTAAGCTCAACAAGAACTTGTGGCAAAAATCTTGGTCTTGAGTCTTGTGCCCTAAGCTCTTGAGATCATTCACAATGACTTGCAATCTATGAAACATCTCTAAGATTGCTTCTTCTTCTTTCATCTTGAAGTTCTCAAACTCACTCTTGAGCCCATATAGCTTGGCACTCTTTACAACCTTAGTGCCCTCATATGTTTCACTTAACCTTGTCCACACTTCATTTGCCAATTCCAAATCCTTGATGCCCTCAAATACTTTTGTGTCAATATTGTTGTAAAGTGTATTGAGAGCCATTCTATTGCATGTTCTATTTGCTCTATCTTCATCGGTGAGATGATCGGGATCAATGATAGCAAAATCATTCTCGGTGACTTGCAATACTCTCTCATGAATAGAACCAAGGTACATTGTCATTTTTCTCTTCCAATGAGCAAAAGAACTAACACCATCAAAGAACGGTGGCTTGCCCCCAACATGATTGAACACAATTTGAGCCATTTTTCACACCGAAGGATGTTAAGCCTTGATTAAAACGGTGACCACGGCTCCGATACCACTTGTAAGGTCCTAGATGGCTAGAGGGGGGGGGGTGAATAGCCTATAAAAAATTCTACAAGCACCACTAAGCAAACTTGTTAGAATAACAAACAGCGTAAAGCGAGTTTTGCTTAGCCAAAGGTTGTGATGCAAGCCTCCTATCCACAAGTCTAGTAGATTATGATCTCTAGTTCACACAAGTGCTAAGTCACTAACTTACACTAGTGAGCAAGCTAACAACTACTAGAAAAGGCTACCACTAGAGCTACACAAGATAATCTAGTAAAAGTAAATGCGAGAGAGAGGATTGTGAATCTTATACCGACGGTGGAGTGAAGATGTTGCCAATCACCAAGATGATATACAATCAATTAATATTGACAACAACACAATATGTAGACCAATCACCGGGAGACAAGAGACACAATATTTTTGTCCACCCGGTGTTCACTTGTGCACCGACAAGCTACGTCACCGGTTGTGTCGACCAACACTTAGATGGTTCCTCGGTGTGACCCTCAAGTCACTTGCCCCTCAAGGCACGCCCCACAAGGCACCGCAAGACACCACTCTCAAGTGAGGTAACTCAATGACACGCGCAATCCAATAGAGTTGCTTTTGGCGTCCCGCCGAGGAAAGCACAAGAACCTCTTACAAACAACCGGAGGTGGCCAAGAACAATCACCTTCTCTTGCCAACGCCTCCAACAATCTCCAAGCCGGCTAGGAGCGGTACTCTCCAAGAGTAACAAGAAATCCACCGGCTAAACCACCCACAAGTGCCACTAGATGCCCTCAAGCTATGCAATGCACTTTGGGATCACTCAATCTCACTTTTGATTTGCAATCAAGCAAGAGAGATGAGTGGGAGGAGTAGCTCTAGCTCAAAGGATGCACAAGAGTGTTAGAAATGCCAAGAGACCTCCCCAAGGGCCGGCCAACGAGTATTTATAAGCACCCCAAACAAATAGAGCCGTTGCCACTCCACTGATCGTTTTTTTCGGGACGACCGGACGCGCCGGTCGAAACTGACCGGACGCGCTCAACCGCGTCCGGTCGCCCTGCGACGTCCACATGTCCCTCAAATTTCAAATGCGACCGTTAGATCCTCCAACGGTCACTGCGCGCCAACGGTCAAACGCTATGACCGGACGCGCTGCTCAACCGACCGGACGCGCCGGTCGCACAGCACCGCGCGCGCGAAGCAACGACCGGACGCGCTCCTCGCAACGACCGGACGCGCCGATCCGCACAGCACCCGTGCCCGCGAAACAACGACCGGACGCGCTCCTCGCAACGACCGGACGCGACAGTGCCAGCGTCCGGTCGGAGTCCAGTAAGCTCCCTCGACGACCGGACGCGTCCGATCGCGTGTGACCGGACGCGCCCCGCGTCCGATCGTCCTTGCAAACCGCAGTTCCTTCTGGGCACTTGACCGGACGCGCCGGTCCCACGAGTGACCGGACGCGCCGGTTGCAAACCCTAGCCCGCGCGCCCGATACCGCGCTGTACTGACCGGACGCATCCGGTCATACCGAGACCGCGTCCGGTGCAGCGTCCGGTCACCTCTGTGACCTCCGTTCGCTTCCGTTTCTTTTCCAACTTCCGGCGTAGTGGAAAATAGGCATTTCATTTCCCCGAAATCGCCTGAATCCCGCGCTCGCACGCTCAGCAGGAGGGAGAGAGGAACCCAAACCCCTCTCTACCCGCAAACCACAGCGCGACCAACGCCACCTTTGCAAATGTGCCAACACCATCAAGTGTACATCTCCATGTGCTTGTGTGTTAGCTTTTTCTCAATCATTTTCAAAGGTTTTCCAATTAGCTCACTAGGCCCTACATGCAATGCACTTCATGAATTCACCTAGTGGCACCCGTGCATCGAATAACCGATAAGACTTCCCCTCTTAATAGTTCGGCTATCGATCCTAAACCACTCACACCCTCTATGGTGTCTTGAGTGTAAAACAAAATGGCCCTATGGTTATACCTTTGTCTTGAGCCCATTTTGTTTCTCCAAATGATATGATCCACTTCATATCATCACATGACCGTCTCGATCCATCGACCTTGACTTCACTTGCTCTTCACCGTTGCATCGGTCCGTCGGCGCTAAGTCTTGCTCAAGCTTCATCATCGCATGGTCCTTCGCTTCGAAGCCTCGACTTGCCCTTCACCTTCACAACCGGTCCATCGAGCCAAGCCTCATCTTGGTCTTCACCATCTTGGTCATATGAGTCAATGTCATGTCTCATATGCAATGACCACCTTTATCTAAATCATCCACTTAGATACAAAGGTTAGTCCTAGATTTCATCAATTAGCCAAAACCAAACTAGGGACTTTCAGCTGGGCTTGACCTCTCCTCGTTCCTAGGACTAACCTTTGTATCTAAGTGGATGATTTAGATAAATGTGGTCATTGAATATGAGACATGATATTGACTCATGTGACCAAGATGATGAAGACCAAGATGATGCTTGGCTCGATGGACCGGTTGTGAAGGTGAAGGGCAAGTCGAGGCTTCGAAGCGAAGGACCATGCGATGGTGAAGCTTGAGCAAGACTTGGCGCCGACGGACCGATGCAACGGTGAAGAGCAAGTGAAGTCAAGGTCGATGGATCGAGATGGTCATGTGAAGATATGAAGTGGATCATATCTTTTGGAAAAACAAAATGGGCTCAAGGCAAAGGTATAACCATAGGGCCATTTTGTTTTGCACTCAAGACACCATAGAGGGTGTGAGTGGTTTAGGATCGATAGCCGAACTATTAAGAGGGGAAGTCTTATCGGTTATTCGACGCACAGGTGCCACTAGGTGAATTCATGAAGTGCATTGCATGTAGGGCCTAGTGAGCTAACTGGAAAACCTTCGAAAATGATTATGAAAATGCTAACACACGTGCACAAGGTGGTGATCACTTGTTGGTGTTGGCACATTTGCGAAGGCATTGGAGTTTGAGCGGTAGAGAGGGTTTGGGTTCCTCTCTCCCTCCCGCTGAGCTTGCGAGCGTGGGATTCAAGCGTTTTTGAGGACTTGAAATGCCTATTTTCCACGACACCAGGAGTCGGAAAAGAAACGGAGGTGAACGGAGGTCACAGAGGTGACCGGACGCTGCACCGGACGTGGTCATGGTATGACCGAATGCGTCCGGTCAGTTCACGCAGCAGTCAGACGCGCGGGTGCTAGGGTTTGCAACCGGCGCGTCCGGTCACTCGTGGGACCGGCGCGTCCGGTCAGGCGCCCAGAGGAAAATGAAGTTCGCAAGGACGATCGGACACGAGGCGCGTTCGGACGCGTCCGGTCGTTGAGGGAGCTTACTGGACTCCAACCGGACGCTGGCACTGTCGCGTCCGGTCGTTGCCTGGAGCGCGTCCGGTCGTTGCTTCACGGGCGCGCGGTACTGTGCGATCGGCGCGTCTGGTCGTTTGAGCGGCGCGTTTAGTCGTTTGACAGGCACGTCCGGTCGTTGCCTAGGGCGTGTCCGGTCATTGGTTTGACCGTTGGGGCTTAGTGACCATTGGAGGATCGGACACGGTTGAGCGCGTCCGGTCATCCCGAAAAAGACCCAGTGAAGGGGTATAATGGCTCTATTCGGATGAGATGCTTATAAATACTTGTTGGCCAGCCCTTGGGGAGGTCTCTCGTGATTTCTAACATTCTTGTACATCCTTTGAGCTAGAACATCTCCTCCCACTCATCTCTCTTGCTTGATTGCAAATCTTAAGTGAGATTGAGTGATCCCAAAGTGCATTGCATAGCTTGAGGGTATCTAGTGGCACTTGTGGGTGGTATAGCCGGTGGATTTTTTGTTACTCTTGGAGAGTACCGCTCCTAGCCGGCTTGGAGATTGTTGGAGGTGTTGGCAAGAGAAGGTGATTGTTCTTGGCCACCTCCGATTGATTGTAAGAGGTTCTTGTGCTTTCCTCGGCGGAGCGCCAAAAGCAACTCTAGTGGATTGCGCGTGTCATTGAGTTACCTCACTTGAGAGTGGCGTCTTGTGGTGCCTTGCGGGGCGTGCCTTGAGGGGCAAGTGACTTGAGGGTCACACCGAGGAACCATCTAAGTGTTGGTCGACACAACCGGTGACATAGCTTGTCGGTGCACAAGTGAACACCGGGTGAACAAAAACATTGTGTCTCTTGTCTCCCGGTGATTGGTCTTTATATTGTGTTGTTGTCAATATTGATTGATTGTATATCATCTTGGTGATTGGCAACATCTTCACTACATCATTGGTATAAAATACACAATCCTCTCTCTTGCATTTACATTTACTAGATTATCTTGTGTAGCTCTAGTGGTAGCCTTTGCTAGTAGTTGTTAGCTTGCTCACTAGTTTAAGTTTAGTGATATAGCCCTTGTGTGAACTAGAGATCATAATCTACTAGACTTGTGGATAGGAGGCTTGCATCACAACCGTAGGCTAAGCAAAACCCGCTTTGCGCCGTTTGTTACTCTAACAAGTTTGCTTAGTGGCTTGTGTAGGATTTTTTATAGGCTATTCACCCCCCTCTAGCGATCTAGGACCTTACAAGTGGTATCAGAGCCGTAGTCACCATTTTAATCAAGGCTTAACATCCTTCGGTGTGAAAAATGGCTCAAATTGTGTTCAATAATGTTGGGGGCAAGCCACCGTTCTGTAACAGAACCGTCCAAATTATAAGAGCACAAGTACAAAAACAATCACCGAAGTGATCAAATTCTCACACTTGTGCCCATATAACTCCGGTAGTCCAATGAAATCACGAGAGATTTCAAACCAACCAACATACAAGCCAAGATCGTAGTGATTCAACATAACAAGTCACATGTCATAACCATTTCACAAGTAAATCAATTTACATCGGAGTTCAACAAAGTTATTACAACTTACATTGGAAAGTAGCGGAAGCAAAGTAATTTGAAACTAACATTAATCTTATTTCAAATACATGCCAGTGCCACGGTCGACTTCCAACAAAAGCATTAGAGATAAGGTAGCTCAAAAGGATCATGCCCATGATCACACTCCGCCTCTACGGCAGGAGCCAACCAACTCTTGCAATAGCCATGATACTTCACAACCTGCAACAAGTGGGGATAAAACCCTGAGTACAAGAAGGTATTCAGCTAGACTTACCCATCAGAAACCAGAAATAAAGTGACACCAAGGATTATGCAAGGCTAATGTAAAGTGGGCTAGCTTGACAACATTTTGCATAAAAGCTTATTATGGATACGTAATCATTAATGCTTAAGCATCAAGTTAATCATCATTAACCTGTCATCTATATTAGCACCTGTACTAGAGCACTCACTTTATTAGGAGCAAACAATATTAACCATAGCAGGTATAAATTGAGGCAACATTTCCATCGTGATCCAATTAACCATCCGTTCAATTTAATGGAATCTACGTTGCCGCTGCTCAAGTCAAGTGCTCACTAACCAGGAGCGACGGCGATTCGAATCGAATTCCTATCCAGCTAGAGGGGTATTTCTAACACTCACCGCGCAGGCCCCTGCTAGGATCGCACAAGCCACCTTTTCATATGATTCAGGAATCGCGGGTCCGAATGATGTCGCGACCCCAAGGGCGACACTCTGCCAGGTGATAGAGACTCTAACCCCCCTTGGTCTCACGCCAATGTCCCCAAGCACATCCTTTCTCTCCTCCAAGAAGCAACCTACCATTTGATTCCCGGCCTGAATCACATTACTCGGCTTCGCGGTCGGAACGACTTATCCGGCCAACTAAGTGTTAGACTGCGTTCAACATGACTCAAGGACATACAGCGAATCGGTCCTTAAACAACTCAGACGGGGATAGATTCACACCCAAGACCTCCATGCCTTGTTGCTTCACTATCGTCATCCCGCCCGGTCTCATTTCATTTTATTAACACATGGTTCCATTCCACAATAGCAAATATAGCCAATCGTGCCATATATGAACATCCCTATATCTCGCAGGTGACAGGAAATCACCTGACTTTTACCGCTTAAAGCAGGGCTAAGCATCTACTCGATCCTAGTCTATGTAGGATTCAATGATTCATATATCTGGACAAGGAATGATATAATGCAGCAAGAGTTTCCAACCAACTCCTATCACTTAATGCAACAATACTTATAACATATATAGAATTAATTGCTTTGAAGATAGGAGGCTTATAATGCTCCGGGGCTTGCCTGGGGTCTGACTCAAGTTAGAGTATGTCAGATGAAGTCACTTGGCGAGCAACCTCCAATCTAGCACTTGCCCGATCCTTCTATCTTCGGGATGGATCCACCAAACACCGTCTTCGGGTTTGGCTCCAACGCCACATCCTTCACACGTTTCTGCTAGCGTACATATATGAGATGCAACCATGCACATGTGTGAATGCATAGAAGTGCAATAAACAGAGTAATCAAACAAGCATACCAAAGTTCTCATAAACACCTAGAGCTAATTAACTTAATTCTCACTAAGGCATAACATAGAAGATTGCAAACACATCAATCAAGACACAAGTCTTATAAGATCCTAGGGTACCAAACCAAGTACCAACAAAGACATGTGTCACACTTCAATACACAAGCATAGCAAAGTTAATCAAAGCACTATAACTAAAATCTGTCACTTTCTGGACATACATACAGTAGCTCAGTAAATTAATCATAGCTGGAGATCCCTAAATCCAAATTACTTGCAAGATGACATTATGGAAAGCTTATGAAATTCTCTACATTTCATTTAATATCATCTAAACCCGATTCTAACATTTACCAGGTCAAAATACAGAAGGTACAGAATTTGTCCTGGAAGGACAGAGAGCAACATAAATCTGAACTCAACTTAGAACAGCTGTAGTTTCTAAACCATATGGCTAAATGCCACCAAAATGTAACAGCAGCTAGATCATGAAATTCACAACAACTTTGTTATAGCACACCAGACATGAAAACATCATTTGCATAGGGTAATTAACAATATTCTCAAATCTGTTCAGAAACCTCATTTGCAAGAAATAATTATTAACTTATGTTGCAAATATATAATTGGGCAAAACCAACTTTACCAATATTTCATACATGACTAAAGAACATCAGAAAACATAGTGTCCATTCCTAAATAATTTCTTTTAATGCATTTTCTAAATTTATTTACATAATTTGGTAGAATTATGAACAAATGTCAAAAGTGCATAATAAATTCTACCAAAATTGCAGAGGCCTACACATGCTCCCAAAAGTCTACTATCAAAATTTGAAACCATTTGGACATGTATACCAACCTCTATGAAAAAGACAAATGTATATTGCAATAAATCATGTGAGAGCAAGATGAATCAATAACTCAACATTTTCTATGAACACATGACCATAAAATGAACCAACATCAAAGAGCAACATCATAATAAGGTGATGGGACAACATTTTCTATTTTATCATTTATATATTATTTATAAGCTATTTATCAAGCCCTAAACAAGTTAAATCAATAACTAGATCATCCAATAAGTAGTGACCAAGGAATTTATACCACAGTACATACATATCATGAAAAGACTACCATAAAAATTTCACATCATTTGGAGCATCACAACTCAAGATATAAAATGACAAGTAATAAAAATGTAATTTTCCTTATTTAACAAGGTCAAATCAAAACCCTAAGAAAACAGTGAACAACTAGTGTGTTTAATATTTTTCCTAGTAAGTACATGTCATCACAAAATTAACAAAACAAGAATCACTATTTTTGGAGTCCTAAAACTCCAGATCTTGCTCTGGTTAGGTTTAAAGGCATTTCTAGAGCTCTTTTTCAACTTAAATAAACACACTAGAAAACATCTATAAACATATAGAATTTTATGACTCTACTGCATAGATCTCTTCTCAAGGTTTCCAAAAAGTTCCCAATCACTATTTTTGGAATTACCTAACATGAGATATGGATTTTTGAAGTTTTAACATGAACTTGAAATTCAAAATCCAGAATAACACACCCTACCATTTTGCTAGACACACCCGGTTGTACACCCGAATCAGCTACACTTGAACCCGACATGTGGGACCTGTTACCCAGCCGGGCCCGCCTGTCATCAACACAAGGAGAGACAGAGAGAGAGGAAAGCGTCGGTCGTCTTCTTCTTTGAGAAACAGAGGACGGCGGCGGCGGCTTGCCGGCCGGCCATCTTCTGGCGGGTGAGGCCGGTGTCGACGGCGGGGAAGGGCAGCGTGGGCACCGCCGTGCCAGCCCGCATCCCCAGGTGGTTGAATCATAACCAGAAATGAACCACAGCCCCCTGGCCACGTGAGCAGGCGGTCGTTGGTGGCCGCGCTAGCGGCGTTGGCTTTCCGGCGGCGCTGACCCGCCGTCGTTGCGCGAGCGGGGTGGAGAGTAACAAGGTGAAGGTGGTGGAGCTCACGGTGGTGGCTGTGGTGGCTCGAGGTGGTCTAGCCACGTACGTCGGTGGTCTGGGACCGAGCGGAACAACGGCGAGCGGCTCGGCCGTCCGACAGAGGGCGCGCCACACCAAGGAAAAGGTCGACCAGTGAGATGCGGAGATGGTGGTGTACTTCAATTGGCCTATGACATGACAAATCGGCGAGAACGATGGTGTGGCCGCGAGCTTCGGAGCTTGGCTGGTCAGCCATGGTGGCCGCGGCGGCGTCTGTGCTCGTGTGCGCGTGTGCAACAACGAGGAAGGGGGCGAGTGGGTGAGAAGGGAGGGGCTCGGGCTGGTCGCTCTGGTGCTCCACCTAGCCGAGCGAGGCACTGGCACACGGTAGGGAAGCGGACGCGCGGCATCCATGCTGGAGGCGCGCGGTGCATGGCCGCCACGCCCTTGTCCACGCGTCGCCTTTGGAGCAAAAACGCGAACAGCTGGCATGCGTCCGAAAGGACCGGTTGGAGCTCCAATTTGGGCCTGATCTGGGCCGATCTGGGTCTTGGACCTAAAGGCAAAGTTGTAGCCCATACCATGCTCTACATTTCCTATTTAGGGGTCATAGTCATTAGAGCTGTAGATTAGGTGATAATTAGTCCCAAAATTACCAGTGTCAACATGTTAAGCTAGGGCTCGGTTTTGGGAATTTGCAATGCCAAACTTGGTCAAATTGATCCCAACTTTTACATGTTGTTCTCCATAATATAAACTCCAACTTTTGTTAAGGGGTCAAATCATGTTGGTTAGCAAAATCACGAGAACGCGGGATGCCAACGTCGATGTTACTAGAATTATGGCTTAAAAATGGCTAAGTGCTGAAATCAGCCCTAAAACTAACTTGTGGTCCCTGTTTGAGCATGTTCCACACATTTTCATGACTTGACTCTTAAACAAAGTTTGTTCCTTATAAAATTCTCTACAACTTTGTCAAAGTGTGCACAGTCATGCAAAGCTTCTAGGTCACACTTTTGAAATGGTCAAACAAAAGTGTTCTCGGGTCCATACATGGTCAACCATCACTTAGAAGCACATTTAGGCAAAATGATCAACATGAACATTGTTCCATTAAGTGCCCTAAGTGTAGTTAAGGTGTTGTAGAGTTCATCTAGAGTCATTTGGATAGTTTGCAAGGTTTGGTGGATGTTCTATAGTTTCATTAACTTAATGGGGCAAATTCCAATAGGAATGGAACTTATCATTTCATGTGACTTTTTGATTCCAAACTTCATGAAACTTTTCCAGGGATCAATATAGATAGTTATTGATGTGAGACATGTGAAGATACTTTGATAACAACACCCAAGCATATATCGTAAAAATGGCCTATATGCAAAGAAGGGTGCAGCATCCAAGTTTAGATTAGGGTTTATTTCCATAGGTTTGACTTTGGCATCGTTATCTCCACTAATTTATTGTGTTTGAGCTTAAACCCACTACTTAATTGGTGATCAACACCTAGGGTGTTACACGTTCTTTGATGGTGTTAGTTCTTTTGCTCATTGGAAGAGAAAAATGACAATGTACCTTGGTTCTATTCATGAGAGAGTTTTGCATGTCACCGAGAATGATTTTGCTATCATTGATCCCGATCATCTCACCTATGAAGATAGAGCAAATAGAACATACAATAGAATGGCTCTTAATACACTTTACAATGGTATTGACACAAAAGTATTTGAGAGCATAAAGGATTTAGAATTGGCAAATGAAGTATGGACAAGGTTGAGTGAAACATATGAGGGCACTAAGGTTGTGAAGAGTGCCAAGCTATATGGGCTCAAGAGTGAGTTTAAGAACTTCAAGATGAAAGAAAAAGAAACAATCTTAGAGATGTTTCATAGATTGCAAGTCATTGTGAATGATCTCAAGAGCTTAGGGCATAAGACACAAGACCAAGATTTTTGCCATAAGTTCTTGTTGAGCTTACCAAAAAGATTCAAAATGTTGATCATGATGCTACAAAGAGATGGGCTTGATGCAATGAAGCCCAATGATTTGCTTGGAGAGGTATTGACCTTTGACAAGTATGATCAAGATGTTGATGAGAAGGAGAAGAAGGAAGAAAAGAAGAAGAAGACCATGGCATTCAAGGCCACCTCCTCTAAGGGCAAAGCTACCATCATTGAAGAAGAAGAAGACAATAATGAAGATGAAGATTTTGAAATTGATGATGAGGCACTTGCTCTTGTAGTCAAGAAAATGGGTCACATGTTCATTAAGAGAAGAGGCTTCAAAAAGAGATATGATAATTTCAAGAGCAATGAGTAACAAAGGAAGTGCTTCAATTGTGATAGCACCGAACATCTTCAAGCCGAATGTCCCTATGACAAGAATAAGAACAACAAGAGGGGCAAGTTTGAGAAGAAAAAGAGAGAAGCCAAGATGACTTTCAAGAAGGGAAAGAATGGAGCCTATGTGGTCACTTGGGAAAGTGATGATGATGAAGAAGAATCATCATCATCCAATAAGGCTTTTGCTTCCATTGCTATCAACAAGAAGCCATCACTATTTGATTCATCCTCTTCATGTCTCATGGCCAAAGAAACTAAGGTATTATATGATGAGAGTGATGATGAAAGTGAAATGGAATATGCTCATGATAGTGATAGTGATAGTGATAATGATAATGAAAATGATGATGATGAACCAACTAAAGAACAACTATATGACTTGATGCAACAAACTAGAGACATAGCTATTGCCAAGAACAAGGAGTGTAAGAAGCTTTCAATGAAAGTAGCAATACTTGAGAAAGTTCTTAGTGAGCTTAAGACCACTCATAAGAGTCTAGTGGAAGACCATGAGGATCTTGGTAAGGCTCATTCTAAGCTTGAAAAAGCTCACTCATTGCTACTTGAGCAACAAGCAAAGAAGGAGGTTGTTGTATCATGTGATATATGTGTTACATGTGATATAATTGATGAATCCTCTTATGAACCTCTCATCATGTCAAATGCTAACCCTTCTTATAGCTCTTCATCCACCACCACCGACTCTACCTCCTCTACTATTGATGGTTTCACTTGTGATGCCTCACTAATGGTTGAGAATGAGACTCTCAAGAGAGAGGTGGATGAGCTCACTCACGCCCTAGGCAAGGCCTATGGTGGTGAGGCCCGCTTGCTTAAGTGCTTGGGTAGCCAAAGGTTCTCTCTTAATAAAGAGGGATTGGGCTACACCCCCAAGAAAGGCAAGTCAGCCTTTGCAACTCCAAAGCCTAGCTTTGTGAAGGGCAATGGTCGGTTTTGCAATAGATGCAAGCAAGTTGGGCACCTAGAGCATAATTGCAATAAAAAGAACCGAAGCAAGAACCTTGTTAATGCTATACCTTTTGATTCTTGCTATGTGCTTACCAAGAGTGTGAAGGGTGTGCAAGCTAAGTTTATTGGTACACCCATTGTTGGCCCAAAGAAGAAGGCTATTTGGGTACCAAAGAGCTTAGTTACTAACCTACAAGGACCCAAGCAAAAATGGGTACCTAAGCTTTATTGATTTGCTTATAGGTCAATTACAAAGCCGGAGGAAGGCATTGGATTATTGATAGTGGGTGCACTCAACACATGACCGGTACATCAAGAATGTTTGACTCAATCAATGACAATGATAGTGGTGTTGATTCTATCACATTTGGCAATAACAAGAAATGAAAGGTTATTGGCTTAGGCAAGATTGCAATATCAAATGACTTGAGTATCTCCAATGTGTTGCTATTTCAAAGCTTGGATTTCAATCTTCTATCCGTGGCACAAATATGTGATCTAGGCTACAAATGCATCTTTGGGGTTGATGATGTGGAAGTCATTAGTATGAATGGTTCAAATGTGGCATTCAAGGGCTTTAGATATGAGAATCTCTACCTAGTTGACTTCAATTCTAGAGAATCCTCTTTGGCAACTTGCTTAATCTCCAAATCAAGCATGGGTTGGCTTTGGCATAGAAGGCTTGGTCATGTTGGAATGAAACAATTGAAGAAGCTTACAACTCACAATCTTATCAATGGTTTGAAAGATGTTGAATTTGAGAAGAATAAGCTTTGTAGTGCATGTCAAGCCGGGAAGCAAGTTGGAAGCTCACATCCAAAGAAGAGTACAATGAGCACATGCAAAGCATTTGATTTGATGCATATGGATCTATTTGGCCCAACAACATACTCAAGCATAGGTGGTAATAAGTATGGCTTTGTCATAGTGGATGACTTCACAAGATTCACATGGGTATTCTTTCTTAGTGACAAAAGTGAAGTGTTTGACATCTTCAAGACATTTCTCACTAGAGTTCACAATGAGTTTGAGATTAGAATCAAGAAAGTGAGAAGTGACAATGGAAGTGAGTTCAAGAATACAAGAATTGAAGAACTTTGTGATCACTATGGCATTGGACATCAATTCTCGGCCAAATACACTCCACAATCAAATGGCCTAGTTGAGAGAAAGAATAGAACATTGCTTGATATGGCTAGATCAATGCTTCATGAGTACAATGTGAGTCAATCTTTTTGGGATGAAGCAATCAATACCGCTTGCTACTACATCAATAGACTATATTGTCATCCATTGCTAGAGAAGACCCCATATAAGCTACTTCATGGAAGAAAGCCCAATATTTCTTACTTTAGGGTGTTTGGTTGCAAATGTTATATCTTGAAGAAGGGCACTAGATTGGGAAAGTTTGACAAGAGATGTGATGAAGGGTTCCTACTTGGTTATTCAACTACAAGCAAAGCTTATAGAGTTTGGAACAACTCAAGTGGCATTCTAAAAGAAGTCCATGATGTGCAATTTGATGAAACCAATGGGTCACAAGATGAAGAAGAGAATCTAGATGATGTTGGTGGAACTCAATTGGTGGAAGAAATAAAGAACATGGACATTGGAGACATTAGAGCAAAGCAAGTAATTGATATTCAAGATGATGATAAAGATCAAGTGCTCAATTCTCCATTCAAGCTAGCTAGTGACTCTCAAGTGCAAGATCATGGTGCTAGTTCATCTCATCAAGATACATCAAGTGATCAACCAAGCTCAAGCAATCAAGTGCAAGTACTCCAACCACAACATGTTGCAAGAGATCACCCCATTGATAGCGTTATTGGTGATATTAGAAGTGGTGTGCAAACAAGATCAAGATTGACTATGTTTTGTGAGCATACATCATTTGTGTCAACCATAGAACCAAAGAAAATAGAAGAAGCTTTGAAGGATGCCGATTGGATTATGGCTATGCAAGAAGAACTTAACAATTTCACAAGAAATGATGTTTGGGAATTGGTAGAAAGACCAAATGACTACAATATGATTGGAACCAAATGGGTGTTCAAAAACAAGCAAGATCAAGATGGCATTGTATTGAGAAACAAAGCAAGACTAGTTGCTCAAGGTTACACTCAAGTAGAAGGTCTTGACTATGATGAGACATATGCTCCCGTGGCAAGATTAGAGGCAATAAGGATTCTATTGGCTTATGCTTGTGCACACAACATCAAATTATATCAAATGGATGTCAAAAGTGCATTTCTCAATGGGATCATCAATGAGTTAGTCTTTGTTGAGCAACCTCCCGGATTTGAAGATGACAAGAAACCCAACCTTGTATATAAATTGAAGAAGGCTTTATATGGCTTAAAGCAAGCACCTAGAGCACGGTATGAGAGGCTAAGGGATTTCCTTCTCTCTAAGGGATTCAAGATGGGCAAGGTTAATACAACTCTATTTACCAAGAAGATTGGGAATGATCTATTCATAGTGCAAATATATGTTGATGACATCATCTTTAGATCAACCGATCAAGCTTATTGTGAAGAATTTGGTGCTATGATGGCCAAAGAGTTTGAAATGTCTATGATTGGTGAACTTAGCTACTTCCTTGGTCTCCAAGTCAAACAATTGAAGAATGGGACATTTGTGAGTCAAGGGAAATACATAAGGGACATGTTGAAGAAGTTTGGAATGCAAGATGCAAAGCCAATTTCAACTCCAATGGGTACAAATGGCAATTTGGATAGTGATTTTGATGGCAAAATGGTGAATCAAAAGGAATATCGGTCTTTGATTGGAAGTCTACTCTATGTCACCGCATCAAGGCCGGATGTCATGTTTAGTGTTTGTATGTGTGCTAGATATCAAGCCTCACCTAGAGAGAGTCATCTCACGGCCGCAAAGAGAATATTGAGGTACTTGAAGCAAACAAGAGATGTTGGACTATGGTATCTCAAGGGGTCAAAGTTTGAATTGATTGGATATTCGGACTCCGACTATGGGGGTTGCAAGATTAATAGAAAGAGCACAAGTGGCACATGTCAATTACTTGGAAGATCACTTGTGTCATGGTCCTCAAAGAAACAAAATAGTGTGGCAATCTCTACTGCCGAAGCCGAATATGTGAGTGCGGGGAGTTGTTGTGCACAATTGCTATGGATGAAATCAACTTTGAAGGATTATGGCCTCAACTTCAAGAATGTGCCATTGCTATGTGATAATGAAAGTGCAATCAAGATGACACAAAACCCGGTTCAACATGGAAGAACAAAGCATATTGACATAAGGCATCATTTCATTAGAGATCATCAACAAAAGGGAGATATTGCCATTGAAAGTGTTGGCACCGATGATCAACTTGCCGATATTCTCACCAAGCCACTTGATGAAAAGAGGTTTTGCAAGCTAAGGAATGAGTTGAACATTCTTGATTTCTCAAACATGAGTTGAATGCACCCCACCCACTTATTGACATGCCTCTCCTTTGATATTGCATGGTAAAGTTGATTGACATGTCATTCATCCTATGCTAAGGACTTGCTAGAGCATGAAGACATAATAAGTGGTATGCATGAGCATTCATGATAAATCAAATGAATTTGATGGATATATGTTACCACTATTGCTTCTATGCTTGTTTTGATCTAGTGGTGGCATATGACATGTTTGTGAGCTTGTAAACCTAGTGTTGAATCTAGAAGATTTGCTATAAGTGTTTAATTCAACATAGGCAAGATAACCCTTATTATGAGGTATGAAGAAGCTTGTCTTTGGTTCAAATCGAATTAAATCTCTTTGACAAGTATTCTAGGTTGAACCAAATTTGATCAATTCTAACCTACTCCATCAAACATTGTTTTTCTCTCCACAATTTGATCCTATTTTTTGGGTAAGTTGTTGATAAAGGGGGAGAGAAAAAGATGATTCAATATGATAAAGGGGTAAATAAAATTTTGATGCCCACAAGTAGGGGGATCAAGCTCATAAACAAGTTGTGGCATTTGTTTGTGCATTCTCATATGACTTGCTCATTGCACATGTATTTAAATTCAATATACATGCTTGTGTGGTGAAATGCTAGTATAGAACTTAAATGATGAAATGATCTACTAGAATGCATAGGAATAGTTTACATGTGGTATCTAGACGTGCCTTAAACTTTACAAGTGGTTCAAGAACCTTTACTTTAATGATTGATCTCATGGGGTTCTTGAGTTGTGATGGTTGTCTAGTTACTTCATGATGCTAAGGATGGTGTAAAAGGCAACTTCGATTGGTATCACGCTTCAAAGGTCTATTTCTTACTCCTTAGCATCATTTTGGTAGAATTACTCTCTCAACACTTCTATCCATGCATATGTGCAAAGCTTCAATCCAAACTCTATGCACATATGTAGGGAGAGCTAATACTACCAAAACCGAGCTTGTGATAATTGTCCAAACTTTACTTATGAGCAAAATGATTGGACAAGTATGACAAGTTCAAAACTTTTATTATCAAAATCATCTTTGTGAGGGTTGTCATCAATTACCAAAAAGGGGGAGATTGAAAGTCCCTAGTTTGGTTTTGGCTAATTGATGAAACCTAGGAGTAACCTTTGTATCTAAGTGGATGATTTAGATAAAGGTGGTCATTGAATATGAGACATGATATTGACTCATGTGACCAAGATGATGAAGACCAAGATGATGCTTGGCTTGATGGACCGGTTGTGAAGGTGAAGGGCAAGTCGAGGCTTCGAAGCGAAGGATCATGCGATGGTGAAGCTTGAGCAAGACTTGGCGCCGACGGACCGATGCAACGGTGAAGAGCAAGTGAAGTCAAGGTCGATGGATCGAGACGGTCATGTGAAGATATGAAGTGGATCATATCTTTTGGAAAAATAAAATGGGCTCAAGGCAAAGGTATAACCATAGGGCCATTTTGTTTTGCACTCAAGACACCATAGAGGGTGTGAGTGGTTTAGGATCGATAGCCAAACTATTAAGAGGGGAAGTCTTATCGGTTATTCGACGCACGGGTGCCACTAGGTGAATTCATGAAGTGCATTGCATGTAGGGCCTAGTGAGCTAACTGGAAAACCTTCAAAAATGATTATGAAAATGCTAACACACGTGCACAAGGTGGTGATCACTTGTTGGTGTTGGCACATTTGCGAAGGCGTTGGAGTTTGAGCGGTAGAGAGGGTTTGGGTTCCTCTCTTTTTTGAAATGCCTATTTTCCTCTCTTTTTTGCAAGCTCGGCAGGATTCAAGCGTTTTTGAGGACTTGAAATGTCTATTTTCCACTACGCCAGAAGTCGGAAAAGAAACGGAGGCGAACGGAGGTCACAGAGGTGACCAGACGCTGCACCGGACGCGGTCATGGTATGACTGAATGTGTCCGGTCAGTTCACGTAGCAGTCAGACGTGCGGGTGCTAGGGTTTGCAATCGGCGCGTCCGGTCACTCGCGGGATCGGCGCGTCCGGTTAGGCGCCTAGAGGAAAATGAAGTTCGCAAGGACGATCAGACATGAGGCGCGTCCGGTCACACGCGATCGGACGCGTCCGGTCATTGAGGGAGCTTACTGGACTCCAACCGGACGCTGGCACTGTCGCGTCCGGTCGTTGCCTGGAGCGCGTCCGGTCGTTGCTTCGCGGGCGCACGGTACTGTGCGATCGGCGCCTCCGGTCGTTTGAGCGACGCGTCCAGTCGTTTGACAGGCGCGTCCGGTCATTGCCTGGGGCGCGTCCGGTCGTTGGTTTGACCATTGGGGCTTAGTGACCATTGGAGGATCGGACACGGTTGAGCGCGTCCGGTCAGTTATGACCGGCGCGTCCGGTCATCCCAAAAAGGACCCAGTGAAGGGGTATAACGGCTCTATTCGGATGGGATGCTTATAAATACTTGTTGGCCGTGCCTTGGGGATGTCTCTCGTGATTTCTAACATTCTTGTACATCCTTTGAGCTAGAACATCTCCTCCCACTCATCTCTCTTGCTTGATTGCAAATCTTAAGTGAGATTGAGTGATCCCAAAGTGCATTGCATAGCTTGAGGGCATCTAGTGGTACTTGTGGGTGGTATAGCCAGTGGATTTCTTGTTACTCTTAGAGAGTACCGCTCCTAGCCAGCTTGGAGATTGTTGGAGGCGTTGGCAAGAGAAGGTGATTGTTCTTGGCCACCTCCGGTTGATTGTAAGAGGTTCTTGTGCTTTCCTCGGCGGAGCGCCAAAAGCAACTCTAGTGGATTGCGCGTGTCATTGAGTTACCTCACTTGAGAGTGGTGTCTTGTAGTGCCTTGCGAGGCATGCCTTGAGGGGCAAGTGACTTGAGGGTCACACCGAGGAACCATATAAGTGTTGGTCGACACAACCGGTGACGTAGCTTGTCGGTGCACAAGTGAACACCTGGTGAACAAAAACATTGTGTCTCTTGTCTCCTGGTGATTGGTCTTCATATTGTGTTGTTGTCAATATTGATTGATTGTATATCATCTTGGTGATTGGCAACATCTTCACTACACCATTGGTATAAGATACACAATCCTCTCTCTTGCATTTACATTTACTAGATTATCTTGTGTAGCTCTAGTGGTAGCCTTTGCTAGTAGTTGTTAGCTTGCTCACTAGTGTAAGTTTAGTGATATAGCCCTTGTGTGAACTAGAGATCATAATCTACTAGACTTGTGGATAGGAGGCTTGCATCACAA
Source organism: Saccharum hybrid cultivar R570 (assembly GCA_038087645.1). NCBI lineage: Eukaryota > Viridiplantae > Streptophyta > Magnoliopsida > Poales > Poaceae > Saccharum > Saccharum hybrid cultivar. Next base: position 3,637,960 of record JAQSUU010000810.1, read on the forward strand.
CCGTAGGCTAAGCAAAACTCGCTTTGCACCGTTTGTTATTCTAACAAGTTTGCTTAGTGGCTTGTGTAGGATTTTCTATAGGCTATTCACCCCCCTCTAGCCATCTAGGACCTTACACTTGGGTGTTAAGAATATTCCCTAGAGGTAATCATAGAGATGATGATATTGCGATTGTATCCATGATATATTATGTGTTCATTGAATATCCATTAAAGATAACTTATATCGATTGACAATTATGTGAATTGTTTGTGAAACTCTTTTACTTGTATGGTTATTCTAAAGTTGTCCCTGATCGGAGTTCATGTGAGGACACACACATGAATAATAGATCAGCACATGTATTGGTTGATGACTATGTTTCACAAGTCATGAACACAGAGATGTCAAACTAATAGTGTGGGCACATGTATGACATGGGGCTGGACTGACCCAACATGAGATGTTGTAATTATCTCTATACATATCATGTACGTTATGTCTTTAGACCTAAGATTGTTGTATGTATTCAAGATGTGAAACGACCTACTCAGGGACTATCAAATGCTACTTCGTAACAGGGTAGTTATAAAGGTAGTTTTTGGGTTTGTTGGGAAACATGCTGTGAGACATAGACAATCAAGATGGAATTTGCCCCTCCCTACGTGAGAGAGATATCACTGAATCACTCTAATGATCAGATCAAGAAATGCATGACCGTGCTTGGATTAAGTGTTAACCTATGAGTTGGACCAAATATCGTGAGGCAAGGGAATAACAAGTATGTGGTTTTGTGGTGGTTCGTCTGATATGATCTTTGCGTACGCATAGGAGTTGACATGCCTTGCTAGAGGCCGTTATCAACTAATGGCCAAATAGGAGTACTCGGGCCATGTATATATGTGCATGAACCTATAGGGTCGCACGCTTAAGGGGCTGGAAGCCTAATTTGGGTTGGACCCAAATTAGACATAGATTAGGGTTACTAATGGGCCTCCAACATGGGGAGCTCATTAGGACGCCTACATAAGCAAGGGGTGGGCAACAGGGCTAGGTCAAACCACACCATTTGGCAGCCGCCGCCACCCATGCCACGCCCGCGCCTGTTGCTCCTCGCGGACCTAGAAGTCTGGAGGCGCAATGCTTCCTCCCTGTATGTGTGGATACCTCAGGGGTGTTGCATCTGGAGCACAAGGATGAACCGCATGAGGGGGAGAGACGGACGGATGACCTCGCAACTGCACGACACTGCTAGGACGCGTACAACTACTCCGCTGCACCTGTGCGTCTAGTGGTAATCCCATGATCTATAACTAGCAGTTGATCCTAGTTTATGAGGTCAAAAATTTTGTTTTCCGGCTAGCGTAGCATCCTCATAACCCTAAAGTGGTATTAGAGCCATAACTGCCTTGTTATAGGTTTGGTTGTTTGCATATGGAGATATGCACGGTTGTAGATGAGTCTCCGATCATGGTTCGTGATCTTGCTATGTTGGTCTTGTAACGATCTACTCGTACCGGTCGGAATTCCGACATCCGAGTTAAGTGATACATGTAAACCTAGTCATGGAGAGATAGAGATCAATCAGATTGATCGAATCGAACCTAGGTCAAGTGCCGAGCGCATATGATGCGTGGCGGTGGTAGATTGGATCTACTGCCGGGCGCCGGAGTACAAGAAAAGTGTTGTTCGGTAAAACGACCGTAACTTTTGCATATGACCTCGGATTGAGACGCATTATATATGAAAATTGATCTACAGAAATTTTTACATCCAATGGTGATGCCTTTGGCGATTTCGCTGAATTTAGAATTGTGAAAAACGGCTAGAAAAATGGTGTTTTCGGCGTTTCAAGTTTAGACGTCGGAAATGGTTAATTCTATTTTGCAGGATTTTATGACTGGTATAGCCCTTATGTGTATGTGATGCGTGTATGTAATTAATTCATGGCTTGCATGTCATGAGTATGACAATATGGATGGAGCAACATAGATATTGTCAATTTGATGTAATGGCCAGCGTGCCAAACTATGATGATCCTATCTGTGACTATGTAATATAACTTCACTGCCTTGCGTTAGTGATAGTTAATCTTGGTGGACTCATCACTGGAGGATGGCATACATGGATCATGGAGATGGAGATCATCATGATGAATAGTTCGATGGAGATGGAGATCCCCAAAGGAACAATGGGCTATAGCAAGTCAATATCTGTGTTAATGTCGTTCTTACTATGTTCTACTTTCACATGCGATAATGTTTTTGTCTACATGCGATTGTGAAGTAGAACGATCCCTCGACAAAGTTTAAGTTAAAATGCTCCCCCAAACCTTGCACTATCATGTGTCTTGTACAATCGATGGTGGGTCTATGAAATTAGGGTGCCACTGGTTTTCGTTGACTAGGCAGGTTCATATCGGATACTTACTGCAGAAGGGTTGGTTACTTGAACAAGGTCATCCTAACGGTTAGGGACCTTGGAGCATAAGGAGTTGGGCGACACAGCATAGAGATGCTACCCAACAACAAGAGTCATATGTGATATGATTAGCAAAGAGTTGCTTACCGATCTACCATGTCTTCTAGCGGTGATGCCAAAGCTCACTAGTAGACTTGTTAGTTGTGGATTTTGAATCACTAAGTTTCAATAGAGGGATATTGATTTTAGTGGGAGTAGATTCTATTAAAGGTTTAATATTATTTACTCTGTCATGGATACATTGTCTTAATATTTTGCATTACTTTTGTTGTAGATAAATGATAAATGGCGCCTAGTAATCAACCATTTACTTTGCGTTCAATCCTTGAGAAAGATAAGTTGAATGGAACAAACTATGTGGATTCGATTCGCAACCTGAGAATTGTTCTCAGGGCTGAGAAAAAGGAAGAAATTCTAGACACCCCATTACCAGATGAACCTACTGATAATGCACCTGCTGCAGAGAAAAACGCTTACAAGAAAGCATGTGATTCTGACCTTGAAGTGAGTTGCCTTATGCTTGCTTGTATGGAAGCAGATCTGCAGATGCAGTTCGACAATAACCATGTAGCGTACGATATGATCGTGACGCTCAATGATATGTTCTAGACTCAAGCCAGGATTGAAAGGTTCAATGTCTCAAAGGCTTTTGCTGAAACCAAGCTAGCAAAGGGCGTAGTAGTTGGGCCATATGTGATCAAAATGGTTGGTTACACTCAGAGGTTGGAGAACCTAGGCTTCCCAATTGGTCAAGAGTTGGCTACTGATTTCATTCTCGCATCTCTTTCGCCCAGTTATGGGAACTTCGTTTCGAACTACCATATGCATGGGGCAAAGAAGGGCTTGAATGAATTGTGTGGCATGCTTAAAACAGCAGAGGCTGACATCAAGAAAGGTGCTGGCAGCAGCCATGTGATGGCGGTCCAAAACAAGCCTAACTTTAAAAAGAAGGGCAATTCTTGGAAGAAGAAGAAGGGCAAGGCTAAAGATGAGATCTCTAAGCCAAACCCATCTACGCCCAAGGCTGGACCATCTTCTGATGAAGAGTGCTTTCATTGTAAGGGGAGAGGTCACTGGAAGAGGAACTGCAAGCTGTACTTGGCGTCCTTAAAGAAGGATGGCGGCAGTAAAGGCACTCCCGCTGCTCATACACTTGTTGTTTATGTTACAGACATTTTTCTTGCTAACTCTTATATTAATTCTTGGGTATTTGATACCGGATCGGTTGCTCATATTTATAATACGATGCAGGGAATGATAAGAAGTAGAAGCATGGAAAAAGGAGAAGTTGATTTCCGCGTGGGCAATAATGCAAGAGTTGCTGCATTGAACATCGGGACGATGCAACTCCACCTCCTGTCAGGATTTATTATGGAGTTGAATAATTGTTATTTTATTCCTAGTTTGAGTCGAAACATTATGTCACCTTCATGTTTGATGAAGGATGGTTATTCATGTGCGAGTAAAGACAACGGTTGTGTGATCTCTAAGAATGACATGTTTGTGGCTTTTGCATCCATTGTGAATGGGTTATTTATTTTAAATCTTGATGATGCACCTATCTGTAATATTAGTGCTAAAAGACCTCGGCTTAATGAGTTAAGTCCTACTTATATGTGCCATTGTCGTTTAGGTCATATAAGTGAGAATCGCATGAAGAGGCTCCATTCTGATGGGTTTTTAACTTCGTTTGATTTCGAATCATACGAGACATATGATTCTTGCTTGCTGGGAAAGATGACTAAGGCACCTTTGATAGGTTTTCCTGAGAGGGTGTCTGACTTGTTGGAACTTGTACATACTGATGTATGTGGACCAATGAGTATGACAACTAGAGGCGGATTCCAATACTTCATAACCTTCACTGATGATTTTAGTAGATATGGCTATGTCTACTTAATGAAACATAAATATGAGACATTTGAAAAGTTCAAAGAATTTTAGAATGAAGTAGAGAATCAACATGACAAGAAAATTAAGGCCTTGCGATCTGATCATGGAGGCAAATATTTGAGCCACGAGTTTCGCAATCAACTAAAGAGTTGCGGAATTGTTCCACAGCTTATGCCACCTAGAACGTCTCAGAGAAACAACGTGTTCGAGCAATGTAATCAGACTTTGTTGGACATGGTTCGGTCAATGATGAGCCAGTCGGACCTACCTTTATCGTTTTGGGGATATGCTTTAGAAACAACCACTTTCACATTAATTAGGGTACCATCTAAGTCTGTAGTTAAGACACCATATGAGATATGGACTGGTAGGAGTCCCAGTTTGTCTTTTCAAAAAATTTAGGGCTGTGAAGTTTATGTCAAGAGACTTATGTCAGATAAACTAACACCCAAGTTGGATAAATGCTTTTTTTGTGGGATACCCAAAGGAAACTTTAGGGTATTACTTCTACAACCGATTAGAGAGCAAAGTGTTTGTTGCTCGAAATGGTGTTTTCTTAGAGAAAGAGTTTCTCAAAAGAGAGAAAAGTGGACATAAGGTGTATCTTGAAGAAGTTCAAGATGAGCCAGTTGGGAAGGACTCTACGAGTGATGCTAATGTAGCAGAACAAGTTGAGATACCCGTGGCAATAGAAACACCGCCGCAATCATGAAGGTTAGCAAGAATCCGTGAGTTGCATGGGGATTTGTTATTGTTAGACGATGATGAACCTGCAACTTATGTGGAAGCAATGATGGACCCAGATTCCGATAAATGGCAAAGTGCCATGAGATCTGAGATAGATTCCATGGGAAACAATCAAGTTTGGAACTTGGTTGACCCACCTGATGGGGTTAGACCCATAGAGTGCAAATGGATCTATAAAAAGAAAAAGGATATGGATGGAAACGTTCACATCTATAAAGCTCGACTTGTTGCAAAGGGTTTTTGGCAAGTTCAAGGAATTGACTACGATGAGACTTTCTCGCCGGTAGCGATGCTTAAATCTATCTGGATCATTCTAGCAATAGCTACTTATTTCGATTATGAGATATGATAGATGGAGCCAAATTAAGGGGCTAAAAGCCTAATTTGGGTTGGACCCAAATTAGACATAGATTAGGGTTACTAATGGGCCTCCAACTCAGGAGCTCATTAGGACGCCTATATAAGCAAAGGGTGGGCAATAGGGCTAGGTCAAGCCACGCCATTTGGCAGCCGCCGCCGCCCATGCCACGCCCGCGCCTGCTGCTCCTCGCGGACCTAGCAGTCCGGAGGCGCAACACTTTCTCCCTGTACATGTGGAAACCTCAGGGTGCTGCATTTGGAGCACAAGGACGAACCGCATGAGGGGGAGAGATGGACGGATGACCTTGCAACTGCACGGCACTGCTAGGACACGTACGACTACTCCACTGCACCTGTGTGTCTAGTGGTAATCCCATGATCTATAACTAGCAGTTGATCCTGGTTTATGAGGTCAAAATTTTTGTTTTCCGGCTAGCGTAGCATCCTCATAACCCAACATTGGGAGCGGCTACCAACTCCTATACGATGCCCCAGGAAACTATAACACCCTCGGTGTTACCGGGCGTAACAACACACCAAAACATGTCATGAGCATCGTACTTATGTGTTTTAGCAGGTGTCGAAGTTCAAAGAATCATTTTGGTAATCCTAATAGCTAATAAAAATGTTAATTGGAAGTTGCCGCAATAGCCCTCGATTATCACTTAAGGTTGAAAAATCAATTTTTGTGGGCAAAAATTCTATATAACATATATGCAACACTTTAATAAGATTTGAAGTACTAACTTTGTAGAGTGGAATGCAACCCTTGCGGTGGAAAAGTATTTTGGCTAGCTAGTATTTCGAGTAGCTTGGAAATCAAATTTGGAAAGCCTAAATTATGCTTAGGATCGTAAGCTTGTAAATAGTTTGATGACATTGAGTTCGTGCGTTTGTTCCAGGAAATTTAGCTAGGCAGTGATGTCGGGTTTTGGCTCTAGTTGGTACTCGGATATACAACGTTTCTCTTGACATCAAGGTTGGAGCTTGGTATGCCCCGAGATAGTTTTGGCAGGCATTTTAAAATTCGTGCACATGTCCCGTCGACGTCTGCTGCCCTCTTGGTGCGAGGTCACCGCGCGAGGCACTACGCGTCATGGCTGCCTGACCAACGCGTCGCGTTGTCAGTAGGATCCCGCGTTGCTTGGCCATAGCCGGCCACAGCGCGTTCTTGACCTTTCTCTCTGGAAAACTGCAGCCGCTACCCCTCTCTTGGCCGCTTGTTACGCTACGCGCCGCGATCGCCCTGCGCGGCAGTTGCGTTGCCACGTGGTCGCGTCACCACATCACGCTGCCGCCTCTGCTGCGCGTCTGCACTACGTCCTCGCGTGCATGGGCGTCTGCAGTTTGTCCTCTGTCCTCCTCATGGCGACACCATCCTCGCTAGCAAGCCCCCCTTCTTCTCTTCTCGCACTGTTGCCATGCCATGGACCCGCTGCTTCTTTCGTCCCCGAGCGGCCACCGTGCTCCAATTCACCTCGAGCATGAATTAATTTTCTAGCCTGCCAGCCGACTGACCTCGCCACACCTCGAGCTTGGCCCCACCGTGCTCCAATTGGAGTTTCCCTGTTCTGCCTGGCCTTAAGGCCGAGCTCAGCCATGCATCACGGCAGCCAATCCTGTTCGCCTCGAACCCCCAATTGGTCGCATAGCTAGCTTCCCTACCACCACCGCCCCACCCTGCGCACCACTGTGGCCCCCCCACCGCCCTCTCATCGCTTCTAACGTGACCGTGCCGCCACACCCTCGGGTCGTTCGTGGCCGGCTTGGGGTGGGTTTTCCCCGAGTGGACCGTCGCCTCGGGTAGTACTCCGGTGAGCCCTAGAAGCTTTTACCCTATCTCGACTGATCTTTTTGCACCACCACTCATCGAAACATTATCGCTAGCTCTGCAGTTTGGCTACTATCATGGGGAGGCTACGCTGGTCCACCCCTGGCCCCCTAATCACCGCCCAACATCCCGTGTTGCCAACATGGTGAGTATCGGCCCCCTTAATCTGAGTAGTTGGGTCTCAGGTGGTTAGGTGGCGGCTCCATGTTGGTGGGTGCTGTGCCAGAGCACGGGGAGGCATCTAGGGACCTTCCCGTTGCAAAGGAGGTAGAGCTGAGGGTTTTTCTTGAAAGGTCTATGACTCAAGGAATAGTTTATTGGAGTGCGGGTGAGTTTAGCTTAAGCGCGGGGTCATTTTGGCAAAACAGCCAGAGCACGCGTCTGGGCTATCCGCATGGGCCGCCTTGTACTCGTGCGGGCCGCGTGTTGCTGGGCTATGGCGGTGAGGTTGGGGCCACGCTGTCAAATTGAAGTTTTCCATTTTCGTAAGAAAATCAATGTGGCTTACTATTTCATGTGAATGACTAAACATTGGAAAGTTGTAATAAATCATTTAAGCATCTAAAAATCATGAGACTAGTTTTGTTAGATTGGTAAATTCATGCTCTAGCAGTTGATGAAATCACTTCACGTATAACTATAGTGAGGCTAAGTCTATTAAATTGATGCAAAAAATGATTGTTATTAAGATATTAAACCATGTAGGAATTGTTGCGGCAAAACCGTAATAGCTTTAACCCTAAAACTTTTATAGTAGTTTAATGGCTATGTGATAGGCTTACTGTGATTTTTGTAGCATTTTAATAGTTTGCTAGATGTGGTAGCTAAGTTCTCCCAATCAAGTATATGTTGAATCGATAACAAAAGAAAGTGATGCAATCTAATTGGTAAAAAACATCTAGACCGGTTGGATCTTGCTTATTGGGAGTAGTGGATGGCTTGGCATGTTAGCCATTAGAGTTAGCTAAATAGTTAGTAGTTGTTGCTGTTGTAAGAGCTAATGTTGTCACCGTATTAAGTGCTGCATTATCGTTGCATGCATGTAGATCACGAGGAAGTTGAGTACGTGGCCGCGGAGGAGCAAGACTACGAGGAAGTCATCAAGGAGTATGAGGAGGAGATCTTCATGTCAGAGGAGTTCTAGGAGCCACCCGTGACTGACACCTCTGACCTTGCACCTGCCCAAGGCAAGCCCCGATGCATAACCCTTATTTTGCAAATCATTATATATATTTAAATGTTGTGCATTACGTTGTAGGAATTTTATGATACCCACATGCATATATATATCGACCCATGAGTCTTACTAGTACAGGATCGAGTGGTTGCTTTGCTTAGGTTTATCGGTAGCGTGAGTAACATGTCGTTACTCACAATAGGTGGTTATGATTATTATTATCACATTCATGATAAAATGATGGAAAGGAAATGGTGACCGAGCAAGGATAGGGTATGGGTATTGGTGGGTGTAACAAGTTGTGTTCCGCGGCCACGGGCATAACTGGGTTGCACTGTTTCCCTGTCCGTGTCGATTAAGAACCATTCGTTGCATGGACCCTGGTCAAGTCACAGACTTATTATCCTGAGCACATACTTGTTTATGGGAGCGGGAAGGTTTGTTACTCTCTTGTCATGGGCTATGACTCTTTCTAGACAGATTGATTGGAGGCGGGGATAGGTGGAGGTCTAGGCACCGCATTGAGGCCAGGCCTCAAGTGCGGGGGCTTGGAGTCCAAGTTTGGACGGGGACCTAGAACCTGTGATAGGAGTGGAACATGTTGGTCTCATTTGTGCTTGGGGTGCAATGAGGCATGTGTTTTTCGAGGTACCCAGCTGGGCACATTGATTCATGAATCACAGTTTCTATGTGACAGTACGGCTTGACTACGCTCTGGCATCGTAGTAAGAACTGGCAGTTGAAAGATAGAGAAATGGTTCCGATTGCTCAACCCTGTTGATTATAGACTAGGTGCTTACATAGAAGGTTAGATAATAAATAAAATACAGCTATTGAAAGGAAGGAATTAAGGAGACACTTTTAGTGCTGCTTTTCACAACAAGAAACCCACAAGCCATAAAGCCTATCGTAATCCTTGAGAGTCGGGAAATATATTTTTCCCATTCGGGTAAGTCTTGCGAGTACATTGTGTACTCAGGGTTTATCTTACCCTAGTTGCAGGTGCACCTTGAGCAGGTAGACTTTTGTGGAGGATTCTTCTGGTGGGCACAGACAGATTCTCATTTCGCTCCGCTAGATGTTTATTTTATTTCCGCTGTTTAATTTATCACACTCTGAACCCTGGTATTGTAATAAATGATTTATGAGACTCTATGTTGTATGAAATGGACTAAGTATTGTAAGCTTTATACTCATTATTGGATCCCGGGTGAAAAACGTGGATTGTTCGAGTTCTGTCATTGGCTGTCCTTAACAGAATTGTCTGGTTTAGCTCACTTTCAGGGCACTTAGTGTCTAGTGGAAGACAAGTGCCCCAAAAAGCGTGTTTAATCGGGCGATGCTACCACAGTTGGTACTAGAGCCAATAATGAGCTTACAAGCTTAATCACCTTTTCAAAAGACTAAAAACTTTGACCAACAAAAGGTTTATAAAAATTAGGATGCGGTAAGGTCGACGTAAATAAGTATTAAGCCCTAGCAATATGATTTACTAGGACAGTGGCACTGGTTTACCTAACCATTTTTTGCAGGTACACTAACTTACGTTGCGTAAGAAAGCGCTAGTTTCGGAAGTGAGTGTACGTTGTACCAAAAATTTCTAGCGAAATGCCGCTATATTTCTGGCTTGAGTGAACGAATAAGTCGATGCATGCATCATAAAAAAATAAAAAGTAGGTAATCTAGAAACCTCCTTCACGCTTAATCTTGGATAGTAACAGGGTAGAATAAGAACTAAAAAGAATTGATTCAACTTTCTTGAAGGCTGTATCATCTTCTCAGTCTCGTATTCTAAATCTGGAGAAGTGCCCTAATGGTTGGTTCTTATCTATTACAAATGGACCTAAGGTCCCGTCACGTGGGAGTTGGGTCTGGTCACGGGAGTACCAGAGCTAGAGCAGGCCGTGACCTAGAGGGCCATGGCAAGACTGGTCACGAGAATGCCAATGGGGAGAGCCACGATGCCCCACGTTTGGCTCCTCCTCCTCCACCGCCACCACTGCCTCCGATGACTCCGGCGGAGGTGTTGGCTACTCGGCGGGAGACAGCCCGTGCCCTAGAGTTGATGGTGCAGACTGTCGGTGGCCTCACCCGTGGGTTCCCAGTGGCAACGACGGGAATAGGGGCGGTGCCCGCGGTCTTGAGAGGCCCTGTTCTTATCAGGACTTCTTGAAGACCAACCCGCCCATGCTCACACCGATTGTGGAGCCTCTAGATGCGGAGCACTGGCTTTGTGTGCTGGACCAAAAGTTTTTGCTGCTCACGGTGACCGATGAGCAGAAGGTGCGCTTTACCGCACAACAGCTGTTGGGGTCTGCCAGCGCTTGGTGGGATACTTTCAATGCCATGAAGCAGGTGGATCACACAGGTGACGTGGCAGGAGTTCACTACCACCTTTTGAGAGTACTTCATTCCTGTGGATGTTCTAAATAGGAAGCTCTCAGAGTTCTTGGACTTGAAGCAGGGAAGTTTGTCCGTGATGGAGTATGCCAACAAGTTCAACCATTGGGCACAGTATGCTAGCACTCACGTGGACACAGATGAGAAGAAGAGGGACCGCTTCTACTGTGGCCTCTCTTGCATTCTATAGAAGGAGCTGTACACCGGGAACTTTTAGACTTTTGGTACTCTGCTGAATGCCGCCATTGCTATTGAGGGACTGCAGCGTGACACTCAGGCTGAGTGGAAGCGCAAGCGGGTGATTTCTGGGTTTTCTAGTCACCCGCAGGCGCAGAAGATGTAGGTTATCAAGGGGATGTCCTACCATTCCCCTGGTGGATAGCCGTCTCGACAGCCTCAGCAGACCCGCCAGGCACCATCGACTTAGTACCGTGCACCTACCCAACAGGTGCAGCAGCCATAGGGACAACAGTTTCCTCCTCGCCAGGGGCAGATGGTCAAGTCTACTGACTGTTTCAAGTGTGGCAAGGAGGGCCACTTTGCTTGGGAGTGTCTCAAGAACTAGCCTGTTCAGTCTTCCCAGCCGTCCCTCAACTCTCATCTAATCAAGAGGACGGTTATCAAGAAGAAAGTGCAGTGAGTCGCTCGGGATAGGTTAACTGTACTGAGACTGAGGAGATACTACATAGTCAGCCGGTGATGGCTGGTATGTTTACCATCAACTCACACCCAGCACTTGTGTTATTTGATTCTGGAGCATCGCATTCATTCATGAGCATGGGATTTGCGGAAAGGCATAATCTACCTATATTGGCCAACCCTAAGGCCTATAGAATCAGCACTTCGGGTGCACAAATGTTTATCAACACTCGGACAGATACTGTCAGTTTAGTGCTAGCCACTCACGCTTACCGTCGTCAGTTCATGTTGCTACCTGGGCATAGCATTGATGTAATACTGGGCATGAACTGGCTAAAGGTTTATGGGGTAGTTTTGGACCTCAAGCAAAGAGTTGTTGAGTTGCAACTTCCTGCGTCCGAGGATAGGATGTCTCTCCTTATTCCTTCGGATCCCACTTCAACAGTTGCTACAAATGTGGAAGTCTCTTCTGATCTTACCTCTATTCCAGTGGTCCATGAGTTTCCGGATGTCTTTCCTGATGATTTGCTTGGGTTACCATCGGATAGAGATGTGGAGTTCACCATTGAGTTAGAGCCAGAAACTGCTCTAATTTTTTGGTGTCCTTACCTCATGGCCCCAAAGGAGTTAGCTGAAATGAAGAAACAGTTAGAAGAATTATTGAACAAAGGGTTCATCCGTCCCAGTTCTTCACCATGGGGTTGTCCTACCATTTTTGTGAAGAAGAAGGATGGTACTCTTCGCATGTGTGTGGATTACCACCCTCTCAATGTGGTAACCATTAAAAACAAGTACCCCTTGCCTCGTATTGATGCTTTGTTCGATCAGTTGATTGGGGCAAAAGTGTTCTAAAAAATTAATCTTCGGTTGGGTTCTCACCAGATAAAGATCCGGCCACAGGACATACCAAAGATAGCTTTCTCTACTCGATATGGACTGTATGAATACCTAGTCATGTCCTTCGGCCTCACAAATGCTCCTACATTTTTCATGTACCTCATGAATTCAGTCTTTATGCCAGAGTTGGACAAGTTTGTAGTGGTATTCATTAATAATATCTTGATATATTCTAAGAAAGAAGAAGAGCATGCACAGTATATCTGCATCGTCTTGACCCGACTGCGAGAACATAAGTTGTACGCCAAGTTCAGCAAATGCGAGTTTTGGTTAGACCGAGTGCAGTTCTTGGGACATGTTCTAACCCTCGAAGGGGTATTTATAGATCCTAGCAAGGTACAGGATGTGTTGAGTTGGAAGTCTCCTATATCAGTGCGTCAGATCCATCATTTTTTGGGCCTTGCCGGGTACTATCAGCGTTTTATTCCAGATTTCTCCAAAATAGCTCATCCAATGACCAAGCAGCTTCAGAAGGATGCCAAGTTTGTATTGAGTCTAGCCTATGAAGAAGCTTTTCAAGCATTGAAGAAGTTCCTTACCTCTGCTCCTGTTATTGCTCAACCGGATATTGAGAAGCCTTTTGATGATTATTGTGATGCCTCTAGAACTAGCCTTGGTTGTGTGCTTATACAGGAGGGCCATGTGATAGCGTATGCTTCGCGCCAACTGAAAAAGCATGAGATGAATTATCTAACCCATGATTTAGAGCTGGCTGCTGTGGTGCACGCTCTAAAAATTTGGAGACATTACCTGTTAGTGAATAAAGTGCATATTTTACGGATCATAAGAGTCTCAAATATATCTTTACTCAACCTGAGTTGAATTTGAGGCAAAGAAGATGACTTGAGTTGATCAAGGATTACAATTTAGAGGTCCATTATCATCCGGGAAAATCCAATGTGGTGGTCGATGCCTTGAGTCAGAAATCACATTTGCCTGATGAAGAGCCCCTACCTCCTTCCCACTCTGCAGTTTTAGCACAGATTGCTCTCATCTCGGAGTTACTCGAGCAAATTATTGCTGAGCAAAGATACGATGACTTAGAGATTCCCCATATCAAAAAGTTGATGGCTGAAGGGTGTGGTCCGCATTTCAGCATTGATGAGTAAGGTGTGGTGAAGTACAAGAACCAATTAGTGGTCCCCCATAATGATGAGCTTAGATGAAAAATCTTGGATGAAGCTAACCAATCCAAGCTATCTATTCACCCAGGGAGTAAATGTACCATGATTTGCGCCAGTTGTATTGGTGGTTAAATATGAAGCAGGATATCACTAGGTATATTGCAGAATGTGATATTTGTAGAAGAGTTAAGGCAGACCATCTGTGAAAACCGGGTTTTCTGTAGCCTTTGCCTATTCCGGTCTGGAAATGGGAGGATATTTCCATGGATTTTATTACCAGATTGCCCGGCACTGTCAAAGGATATGATTCTATTTGGATCATTGTGGATCATCTCACAAAGATTGTTCATTTTCTTCTAGTGGATAATCGGTATACAGCCTCGCGGTATGCCAAGCTGTATTTTGATCGCATCGTGACCCTCCATGGAGTTCCTCTTACTATTGTTTCTGACCGCGGGACAGTTTTCATGTCATGTTTTTGGATGCAACTCCAAAAATGTCTTGGTACTAGCCTTCTCAGAAGTTCAGCTTATCTTCCCCAGACCGACGGTCAGACAGAAAGGGTAAATCAAGTGCTTAAAGATATGTTGAGAGCTTGTGTCATCTCTTTTCCTGAGAAGTGGGATGAGTGTTTGAAATTAGCTGAGTTTTCTTACAACAATAGCTATCAAGAAAGCATTCAGATGGCACATTTGAGGCCCTGTATGGCAAGAAATGCAGAACCCCTCTCAACTAGGTTGAAGTAGGAGATCGTGGTTATTTCGGGCCTGACTTTATTCTTGAAGCAAGAGAAAAGGTTGGGATTATCAGGAGTCACTTAAAGGCAGCTCAGAACTGGCAAAAAACCTATGTAGACAAGAGAAGGAGGCCCTTGCAATTTGAAGTTGGTGACTATGTATATCTTAAAGTGTCTCCCATGAAAGGTGTGCATCATTTCAGGGTCCATGGAAAACTAGCTCCATGCTATGTGGGGCCCTACAAGATTTTGGCCCGGCGTGGTCTAGTGGCCTATCGCATCCAGCTCCTGATATTTTGTTAGCTGTCTACAATGTTTTCCATGTGTCCTAGTTTAAAAAGTGTTTGTGGGTTTCCACTGAGGCTGTAGAAATTGAAAGGCTTCCCCTTCAACTGGACCTTTCATATGAGGAGCATCCTGTAAAAATCTTGGATGAAAAAGAGAGAGTGACTAGGAACAATGTGGTGAAATTTTACAAGGTCCAGTGGGAACATCATTCGGAAGATAAAGCAACATGGGAACTAGAGAGTTATATTTTGAAGCACTATCCCCATCTCCTACCTAGCTCCTGAAGGTAACTCGTTAAGCTGAAAGTTCTTCCTACCTCCATTCCCACACAAGGTACGGAAAATCTCGGGTTGAGATTTTATTTTAGGGGGTAGAGTTGTAACACCCTCGGTGTTACCGCGTGTAACAACACACAAAAACATGTCATGAGCATCATACTTATGTGTTTTAGCAGGTGTCGAAGTTCAAAGAATCATTTTGGTAATCCTAAATAGCTAATAAAAATGTTAATTGGAAGTTGTCACAAAAGCCCTCGATTATCACTTAAGGTTGAAAAATCAATTTTTGTGGGCAAAAATTCTATAGAACATATTGCAACACTTTAATAAGATTTGAAGTACTAACTTTGTAGAGTGGAATGCAACCTTGTGGTGGAAAAGTATTTTGGCTAGCTAGTATTTCGAGTAGCTTGGAAATTGAATTTGGAAAACCTAAAATATGCTTAGGATCGTAAGCTTGTAAATAGTTTGACGACATCCAGTTTGTGCATCTGTTCCAAGAAATTTAGCTCAACACTGATGTCGGGTTTTAGCTCTAGTTGGTACTCAGATATACCACATTTCTCTTGACGTCGAGGTTGGAGCTTGGTATGCCCCGAGATAGTTTTGGCAGGTGTTTTAAAATTCATGCACACGTCCTGTCGACGTCTGCTGCCCTCTCGGTGTGCGGTCACCGCATGGGGCACTATGCGTCGTGGCTGCCTGGCCGGCGTGTCGCGTTGTCAGCAGGGTCCCACGTTGCTTGGCTGTAGCTGGCTGCAGCACACCGTTGACCTCTCTCTGGACAGCTGCAGCCGCTTCCCCCTCTTGGCCGCTGCTCCGATACGTGCCGTGGTCGCCCTATGTGGCAGTTGCGTTGCCACGTGGTCACGTCACCACGTCACGCTGCCACCTCTGCTGCATGTCTATGCTGCATCCTCGCGTGCATGGGTGTCTACAGTTTGTCCTCCTTGTGGCGACACCGTCCTCGCCAGCATGCCCCCCTTCTTCTCTCCTCGCACTATCGCCATGCCATGGACCAACTGCTTCTTTCATCCGCGAGCGGCCACCGTGTTCCAATTCACCTTGAGCACAAATTCATCTTCTAGCCTGCCAGCCGACCGACCTCGCCACACCTCGAGCTTGGCCCCACCATGCTTGAATTGGAGTTGCCCCGTTTCGCCTGGCCTTAAGGCCAAGCTTGGCCATGCATCACGACAGCCAATCCCGTTCGCCTCGAACCCCCAATTGGTCGCACAGCTAGCTTCCCCATCACCACCGCCCCACCCTGCGCACCACCGCGGGTCCCCTACCACCCTCTCGTCACTACTGACATGACCGTGCCGCCGTAGAATGCCGCTGCACGCTTGGGTCATTCGTGGCCGGCTCGATGTGGGTTTTCCCCTAGTGGACCATCGCCTCGGGCAGTACTCCAGTGAGCCCTGGAAGCTTTTACCCTATCTTGACTAATCTTTTTGCGCCACCACTCACCGAAACGTCCTTGCCGGCTCTGTAGTTCGGCTGCTGTCATGGGGAGGCTGCGCTGGTCCACCCCCGGTCCCCTAATCACCACCCATCGTCCCATGTTGCCAACATGGTGAGTATCGGCCCACTTAATCCGAGTAGTTGGGTCTTAGGTGGTCGGCGTGGCTGCTTCGTGCCGGTGGGTGCTGCGCCGGAGCGTGGGGAGGTGTCCAGGGACCTTGTCGCTGCAAAGGAGGTAGAGCTGAGGGGTTTTCTTGAAAGGTCTGACTCAGGGAACAGTTCATAGGAGCACGGGTGAGTTTAGCTTAAGCGCGGGGTCGTTTTCGCAAAACAGCCAGATCACGCGTGCGGGCTGTTTGCATGGGCCGCCTTGCGCTCGCGTGGGCTGCATGTTGTTGGGCCATGGCGGTGAGGTTTGGGCCACACTGTCAAATTGAAGTTTTCCATTTTCGTAAGAAAATCAATGTGGCTTATTGTTTCATGTGAATGACTAAACTTTGGAAAGTTGTAATAAATCATTTAAGCGTCCAAAAATCATGAGACTAGTTTTGTTAGATTGATAAATTCATGCTCTAGCAGTTGATGAAATCACTTCACGTATAACTATAGTGAGGCTAAGTCTATTAAATCGATGCAAAAAAACGATTGTTATTAAGATATTAAATCGCGTAGAAATTGTTGCGGCAAAACCGTAATAGCTTTAACCCTAAAAATTTTATAGTAGTTTAATGGCTATGTGATAGGCTTACTGTGATTTTTGTAGCATTTTAATAGTTTGCTAGATGCGGTAGCTAAGTTCTCCCAATCAAGTATACGTTGAATCGATAACAAAAGAAAGTGATGCAATCTAATTGGTAGAAAACATCTAGACCGGTTGGATCTTGCTTATTGGGAGTAATGGATGGCTTGGCATGTTAGCCATTAGAGTTAGCTAAATAGTTAGTAGTTGTTGCTGTTGTAAGAGCTAATGTTGTCACCGTAATAAGTGCCGCATTATCATTGCATGCATGTAGATCACGAGAAAGTTGAGTACGTGGCCGTGGAGGAGCAGGACTACGAGAAAGTCATCAAGGAGTACGAGGAGGAGATCTTGATGCTGGAGGAGTTCTAGGAGCTGCCCACGACTGACACCTCTGACCTTGCACCTGCCCAAGGCAAGCCCCGATGCATAACCCTTATTTTGCAAATCATTATATATATTTAAATGTTGTGCATTACGTTGCAGGAATTTTATGATACCCACATGCATATATATATATCGACCCATGAGTCTTACTAGTACATGATCGAGTAGCTTCTTTGCTTAGGTTTATCGGTAACGTGAGTAACATGTCGTTACTCACAATAGGTGGTTATGATTATTATTATCACATTCATGATAAAATGATGGAAAGGAAATGGTGACCGGGCAGGGATAGGGTATGGGTATTGGTGGGTGTAACAAGTTGTGTTCCGTGGCTACGGGCATAACTGGGTTGCACTGTTTCCCTATCCGTGTCGATTAAGGACCGTTCGTTGCATGGACCATAGTCAAGTCACAGACTTATTATCCTGAGCACATACTTGCTTATGGGAGCGGGAAGGCTTGTTACTCTCTTGTCATTGGCTCCAGCTCTTTTCGGACTGACTGATTGGAGGCAGGGATAGGTGGAGGTCTAAGCACCGCATTGAGGCCTGGCCTCAAGTGCAGGGGCTTGGAGTCCAAGTTTGGATGGGGACCTGGAACCTGTGACTGGAGTGGAACAGGTTGGTCTAATTTGTGCTTGGGGCGCAAGCGAGGCGTGTGTTTTTTGGGGTACCTAGCTAGGCACATTGATTCGTGAATCACCGTTTCTACGTGACGGTACGGCTTGACTACGCTTTGGCATTGTAGTAAGAACTGGCAGTTGAAAGATAGAGAAATTGTTCTGATTGCTCAACCTTGTTGATTATAGACTAGGTGCTTACATAGAAGGCTGGATAATAAAAGAAATATGGCTATTAAAAGGAAGGAATTAACGACACACTTTTAGTGCTGCTTTCCGCAACAAGAAACCCACAAGCCATAAAGCCTATCATAATCCTTAAGAGTCGGGAAATATATTTTTCCCAGTCGGGTAAGTTTTGCGAGTACATTATGTACTCAGGGTTTATCTTACCCTTGTTGCAGGTGCACCTTGAGCAGATAGACTTGTGTGGAGGATTCTTCTGATGGGCACAGACAGATTCTCATTTCACTCCGCTAGATGTTTATTTTATTTCCGCTGTTTAATTTATCGTACTCTGAACCCTGGTATTGTAATAAATGATTTCTGAGACTCTATGTTGTATGAAATGGACTAAGTATTGTAAGCTTGTACTCATTATTGGATCCCGGGTGAAAATGTGGATTGTTTGAGTTCTCCCGTTGGGTGTCCTCGATGGAATTGTCTGGTTAGCTCACTTTCAGGGCACTTAGTGTCTAGTGGAAGAAAAGTGCCCCTGAAAGCGTGTTTAATCGGGCGATTCTGCCACAGCAACCGGTAGGCGATAACGAAGACCACGACAAGGACCACGTCGCACAGGACGATGGGCCCACCACCACCGTGCCTACAGTGTCGCGACATGGCCACAAGACCATGATGACAACCATGCCCGGACATGCTCCATAAAATGGTGTAGCTTGCAAGCCAAGTTAGCTAGGACCTCTCTCAGGCTCACAACCCTTCGGTCGGGAGAATCTTCTTCTTTGTATACGCCCTGGCCCCAAACTCTATACAAGAGCAGCCAGGGCACCCATCTTGGGAATCCAACTCTCATTCATTCATTTTCCATCGTAGAAGGGCTTCTAAAGCTTTCCTTCGGGCAGCCCGTCCCCTAGCTCTAGATCCCCTACCTCTTCCACCATTCTTGCAACCCCATTGTAAGAACTTCAGAGCATTCAAGCGAGGAATACGCACTCGCTCATCTCTAAGACTGGACGTAGGGCTCCGGCCTGAACCGATATAAATCCTCGTGTTTTTTGGATGCTACCCGTCTCCCTAGAGCAGCGTGGTAATTATATAAGTTTACTAGTCCGGTTTACAAAACACCGACACAAGTGTTGTATCTAGATGTTTCAAAAGTAGATCGAGCGAGTGTAGTGGATCGCCATTTGGTCGGTGTGGATTTGATTTCGAGCGGTGTTTCTAGACTGCATGGCGGTTAGTGGCGGTGGGCAGACCACACCCCTGCAGTAATGGTCAGCAATAGCTTGAGGCAGCTCTCGGACAGGTGCCTTCGGGCGGTGCAGGCCTGCGTGTGCGCGTGAAATGGTGCGGGCGTCCGGACACCCCATCTGTCTGGTCGTTCGGGCGTGAGCAGTGCCATATATAAAATGGCGGCGTCACGTAAAACCTGTACCTACAACTAAAACCTTGTGTTCACCCTTTAAAATTTTAACAAAATTAACTAAAATTTGTTTGAGGTGACTCAATATGATAATCAGCTACTCTGTGTATTAGTGCAGCAAGATCGACATGTGAGCTCCATATTAGAAATCTAAGCTACACATTAGAGACCACTTTCTTAAGCCCAAAGATATATCCAATGAACATTAGACCTTTTGAGTTGCTTTTCAATGAATTTAGGATATTATTGGATCACATGGAGATGGATATCAAATTCAAATGGATATTATCCAAGCATGTCCAAAACAACAAATGTCATATTAAATTTTGGATGATCCAAATCCACTAGAGGCAGTGGAAGCGCGGCGAGAGGCAGAAGATCAAGGATTTCCTCGACGTTCTCATTATGCTCAAGGTCGCCGAGGCCAATCCATTGATTACTATCGATGTGGTCAGACCTCAGCCACAGGTGCAAGTCATCATACACGTTGCATTGTCATATAGTATATGGGTTCATTCTGCCACTTGCACATTGGCATATGCGCATGGCAACATAACATTTAGGATGTTTACTAAGGTTAGTGTCAGTGTTGAGTTTGAGTTTCATAGCGGGTCATAATTAAGCTACCAGTCATCGAATCTGCTAATGTGTCACAGTATTAAATGCAAATAAAACCCAGATAAAACCGATCACTAAAGACTGGCCTAATAAGTCACATAAATGCAATTGGGAATCTAGAATAAAAAAATAGGAGGTCTAAACTAAACCAGGCTAAGGCCACATTAGTCGAGCCTCAGCCAGGTCTGCCTTCTCTGTGCATTGTACAACAAAGTCATTTTCTCTCTCTAGAGCTGTTTTTTTTAATCTCTGATTTGAAAATAAACTAGGATCTGATGAAGCCACAATTTTTCACTAGCTACGGCTCATCTGCTCACTAACTAATATGACTTCATCATGTTGTATATTAATTCAACAAAACTAGTTCAAAATAGTTTTTTTGGAAACATAGAAAAAATTATCAAAATACATATCAAAGAGAAGCCCTTTTCAATTGTTCTCTAATTTCAAATGGATTTAATCAAATGGTTTGCTCACTAACACCCTTTCAATTTGATCTCTAATTTCCAATGGATACTATCAATTGGTTTCCACGTTCCAAAATCGCTAACAATATCTCTGAGGAACCAAATTGAACGTAAGTTTAGTTGCCTTCTGTTCTAGTAAGTAGTACTGCTGCTACTTGAATGACAATTAAACAACGATAATGCTGGCACAAGGTGTCTGTCCAGGCATGTTCCATCCGGACGGCTCGTTCCCGGGCTTGCCCAATGATCGGGCCCAATAGGCCTCCTTCGCTCGTGGTTTCTCCAAAAAATAAAAGACACGGCGGCATTTCCTTTCCCTATTGCCGCACGCATATGACCGCCACAGGTGCATCCACTGCGCCATCCGCCTGCCACTGACCTTTTCCAACGTGGTGTCCTTCTCCAGTCGCAGCCTTCCTGTCCGGACACCGCGTGCCCACTCTGCTTCGCTGCTGCCATGCGCCCATCCTGCGTTGCTCTCTTCCGCCCATCGCACTTGCCCATCCCACGCCGCCACCTCCCGCACATCGTGCGCGCCACCCACCTGGCCGAGCCAAGCCCGGTGCTGCTAGTGATGGTGATGGTAGTGGTGCTCGCGTGGCGCCGGCTCCGACCTCAACGGCTGGAATCTCCCAGCCCTGGGCTCTCCCATGTTGCAAGCGCATGTTTCAAGTGTTTCAGATGTTTCATAGGTATGCTTCAATTGTTTCTTGCGGATGTTGAAAAAGTAGATCGGGATATTGAATATGTTGCAATGATTGTAAACGTATGTTGCAAGTGTCTATCCCAATGTTTCGTTCACACATATGTTGCAAGTGTGTTTATCTAGATGTTGCATATGTTTCATACGTATGTTGCAAGTGTTTTGTCTGGATGTTGCATATGTTTGCAATTGTTTTTCAAGTGTTTTTGCATGTGTTTCAGACGCATGTTTCGAATGTTTCAGCTGTTTCATATTATGTTGCAGTTGTTTCATTTGGATATTTCAAAAGTAGATCGGGAGTGCTGTGCATGTGGCAATGTGAGCCACTTGCCGGAGCTGTCTGCTGCAGATGCTGGGGCGTCGTGCATGGAGGGGAGCGGCACAGCAGGCGTGGACGGGCGCGGTAAGCAAGGAAGCATGGGGGAGTGGTGTGGGCGGGCCCCGCCTGTGCGTGCAGCAGGGTAGGCATGGCCGCACGGGTGTCCGGACGTGGGGGTCTGTCCGGTCGTCCAGGCGCTAGTGTTGCCGATTAAATGATGTTCTCTTGCAATATTAAACATAAATAATATTAAGGTTTTGTCACCAGAATAGAATGGGTGCGTACCAATTAATCCTTATGTCATATTTCAATAATTAAATCTGCAAGGCATATCGGGCTACGTGCAATTTAGAATACATGTCAAACATTAGGCAATCAAAATATGCATAAATGGACTAATTTAGGCTTCACATACACAGAGAATAGAACTAAATCCAATGAAAAACTTGTTAGGCCTAGGCTGTCTTTGTGGTTGTTGCTGCTTTGCTGACCTCACCTCCAATCCTACCGGTGGCGGACTAGAATTTGGTGGGCTAATTCTAGTACTAAAAAGCCGTTAATCTCAAAAAAGTTTGCAAATTGAGAAATTCTTCAACTACTACATCCATCCTAAAAGAATGCAATTTTAGGCGTATTTTCATTTAAAGTGCCTAAAATTTGATTCAATATATAGATAAAAATATTAATGTTTATGGCGAAACTTGGATTCAAAATGGTTGAAATTCGAAACTAGGATTCAAAATGAGCAGAGAATTAGAGTAGTTTACAAAGGGGCTGCCCACAGCAGGGGCACTGGCTCAGTCACAGCCTCGTAGCCCTTGTTTAGTTCCCAATTCCATCCCCAAATTTCACTATGCAAAAAAAGATTCTCCATCACATCAAAATGTCGGCAAATGCATAGAGTACTAAATGTAGATGAAATAAAAAACTAATTGCACAGTTTTGTTGTACTTTGCGAGACGAACATTTTGAGTCTAATTAATCAATTTTTGGACAATTTTTTGCACTAAAAAACAAAAGGTGCTGCTCGTCTTAGTTGCAGGGGCGCTGCTCGTCAGCTCCTGCGTCCAGGGCTGGCGATTTGCTAGGTTCTTAGGCTAAAAAATTACAGAGGTACTTCTGTCCTATTTGGGCCAGACTAGGGCCAGGCCTGGGCAGGCCCTGCATCCTACCGCCTTGGCCCATAGTCTGGCCACTCGACTGGTCTCGCCACTGCTTCCGGACTAAGATGCAGTGACAAGTGCCACTAAGATGTGCGGATGGACATGTGGTCAAGTGATAGGGCTGTCCAGTGGGATGTTTTTCAGAAAATTTTAGAGTATACGCATGCGTGCGTGTTCAGTGGTATTGTGCATTTCACGTACACTAGAGACGACGTCTCCCAATTTCTTCTTTTCGTGTGTACGGACGCACAAGCGTGTGTGCGTATGATGTGAGTGTGGAGTGTATGGGTTATGTGTGTCCAAGTTGTACCTGATAAAAAAAAAGTGCCACTAAGATGCAACCCAATTAGTCTACAAGTACCTACACCGATGCACCCAGCTCGGTGTGCGGATGTGCCACGACATGCGACTGGATTCTATCAGCAGTCTGCATTGATCATCCTTCACTAATTACTACTACCTGAAGATTTTTGTAGGCGGGAAAAATACTTTCCGGAGGCGGGCATGTTAATAACTATTTTCAGAGGCAGTCAAATGTACGTCTCCGAAAATAGAGTAAAAAACAAAAAATGATCCAGTGACCCAGCAATAGGTATCATATACTCTCAGAGTCGGGCCGACCCGGTAGTGTTCCTCGTCCTATCACTACCAGATCTATGAACAAGCATCCAATGATAAGGTAGTCCAGTGATAAGACTGCCTGCACTGACGCACTGCAAAGCATCCGGTACCCTGCCCCATCCTCCACATCAGCAAATATAGCGCACAATTGGCCTGCAGCGGGTACGGGATAGCATCCGCTACCCCTGCTCCATCCTCCAAATTTGGCGGGCCTACAGCGAATACAGGAGCTACGCTAAAAAACAGTGGAAGAGAGATTGGTCTGTGCAGAAAGAGAGGAGAGAGGGAATTGCGGGTCCCATTATTTTAAGTGACTAAAAAACGTTATAACTCCCAAACTAAAAAACAAAATTAAATTTCGATTACACCATTAAATTTGTTTCAATAAATCTTTCAAAACTAGATCTCACATGGATATATTTAGATAAAGTGACAAGTGGATCCCACAGTAGATAGAGGATGATATAGAAGATGGATGAGTGCGGAAGAATTGAGTATAGAGGAGAGAATCTTGGTGACTAGGATGTATAGATGATGAATTTAGAGTATCATGAGTGTGGATAGCCTAAGCAAACTCATCACTACTAACTACCCTATGCTGGATCCTATTCCGACCGTGATGCTGAATTAGACCCGACAGTGATCCGTACCAGTGAAACCACATGGACCGCCAGGTGCAGCCTTTATTGCATTTGAACAGCCTACCATATAAATAGTCACCGCACGGCAAGCACATTCAACGAGCAGCACAGCTTAGCCCATCTTTCCTCGACAACCAATTCATCTATCTTTGCCCGATCTCTCGCATCCTGCAAGCAGCGCCAGCTAAACTATAAAAACAAAACATGCCAATGCCGGCGGTGGCAGCTGCCTCGGCTGTGCTTGGAGCCTCCTTATTACCCTGCTCTGCTATCGTCCAAGTGTTACTGGTCGTGGTCACGATCGTTTGCCTCATTAAAACCCTCTGGTCGCAGCGGAAGAGCACCTGCACGCCGCCTCCACCGCCGGGTCCAGTGTCGTGGCCCGTCGTCGGCAAACTTCCGGAGATGATGCTCAACAAACCGGCGTTCCGGTGGATCCACCTGATGATGGAGGAGATGGGCACCGACATCGCCTGCATCAAGCTGGGCGGCGTCCACATCATCCCCGTCAGCTGCCCCATGATCGCCCGCGAGGTGCTGAAGAAACAGGATGCCAACTTCGCCTCTCGCCCACTCACCTTCGCCTCCAAGACCTTCAGCGCCGGTTACCGGAACGCCGTGCTGTCCCCCGACGGCGACCAGTGGAGGAAGATGCGCCGCCTTCTTACCTCGGAGATCATCTGCCCCTCCGGCCACAAGTGGCTGCACGACAAGCGTGCCGAGGAGGCCGACAACCTCAACGGCTACGTCTACAACCTCGTCTCCGGCGGCGACGTCGACGTCAGGCACGTTGCGCGCCATTACTGTGGCAACGTCATCCGCCGCCTGGTCTTCAACAGACGCTATTTTGGCGAGTCGCAGCCCGACGGCGGCCCCGGACCGCTAGAGGTGCGCTGCTGTTAGACGTTGGCATACTCAACTTGATCTCTGTCCCTCCATCTAGTCTCTACTCACGTTACACGCAGAAGCAAACAAAACCGTGTGTGTGGACTCTTTGCATGGCGCTATTGCAGGCGTAAGTACATATATTAGGCACGTCATGGGTATTTGAAAATGGAGGGGTATGACGTGCAAACAGCCATTCATGGGAATCCATTCACCTGGACTCTTGATCTCACGCACGCGACTCTGATAACGTACTTCTTCTAGCTGCTACCCCAGGTTAGATCTATCCCCCTTTTCCCTTACGTCACATGCGTATAGCCAGAATTTCTCAAACATTCTTTTGGTCCATCTTCCTCTAACTACACAGCATCACTCTTCTTTCGTCACTCACTCAATTATTAGTTTGGAGTTGCAAAAACTTTACACTACTCATATGATGTCAGAGTCCATTCACATCGCGCATTGGAGACGTATGGCTCACCACCTACCTTTTCAATGTCGTCACAAGTCCCACAATAGCCGTATATTTAAGTTCAGTCAATGTCCTTACACTAATTTTAGTATGAGTCTCTGAAAATTTATTTAGTTTAACCCAGCCCAATAAAATGAGGCTCATATCGTCCTGTGTTCAAACCCGGGTGCCGCTCTCGCTGAGATGTGAGGGATGTCACCGGCCAGATTAGAATCTGGTCCCCTAGTTAAGCTTCAGTTAAGAAACCGAAGGGTACCCCAACCTCTGCCCTCTTTTAAAATTTATTTAGTATAACCAAGCCCAATAAAATGAGGCTCATATCATCTAGGTCCGGTCCATATTTTTTTAGCTTTTCTTTCCTTGGTCCGGTTGGTTTTTCGTTTTCTCTATATCTGTTATTTTCTTCCTTTCAGCTTGTTCTCCCACCAGTTCTCACAGTTTTTTTTCCTTTTCTTTTTGGAGAACCTCCCGTTCATCTTTTGTTTTTCCTCGTATAAATGTCAAAACAAAAAATAAATTCTATATTAAGAATTAAAAAAAATACAACTTGTTGGTACCTTATGTAACAGGTGCAGCACATGGACGCCGTGTTCACATGCCTGGGACTGCTCTACGCCTTCTGTGTATCCGACTACCTACCTTGGCTGCTGGGCCTCGACCTCGATGGCCACGAGAAGATGGTCAAGGAGGCCAACAAAAGGGTGAGCAGGCTTCACGACGAGGTCATCGATGAGCGGTGGAGGCAGTGGAAGAGCGGCGAGAGTCAGGAGCCCGAGGATTTCCTCGACGTTCTCATTAAATAAATAAATCATGACCACTTCTAGTGTCAGCTACATGTAGAATGAACGCCTTCACCATGTCAGGATCTCTCATGTGTCCTACCTATAATAATATAACCGTTAATCTTGCGATGAATTTCGATACGACCATCACCCTTCTTCAACCTTTCAGTGAGTTAATTTTCTATCAATAATTACTCCTTCTATCCCAAAATATATAAGGTATTATTTGACTTTGCACTAATTCGATATCACAGTTTGACAACAAATTTCAAGTATAATATATCATGGGTACAAAAGTTTGATCATATATAGAAACCTATCAACCCGTCACTACCATAAAATGGAATACCATTGAGGACGAAAACCCTCAAGCAAAGGAAGAAAACCACCAAGGAAACAACTCCTCGTGGCTAGCCCACAAGGAATGACCACCAAGGTAGAGAGTAAGGCACTAGTAGAGAAACAACCTTTCATCCATGGCTAAAAAGTATTTAATCCCGGTTTCAAAATTGCAACCGTGACTAAAGGGAGGACTGGAGCTTTAGTCTCAGTTTGTAATACGAGCTGGGACTAATTTCACCCTTTAGTCCTGGTTGTAACAATTACTGAGGTGTCTCAGAGGCGTGTCAGTGCGAGAAGCTTTAGTCCCGGTTTGAGACATGAACCCGGACCAAAAGTGTGACTTTTAATCCTGGTTAGGGACACGAATCCAAACTAAAGGTACCTTTAGTCCCGGTTTGTGTCTCAAACCCGGACTAAAGGTGCCTCCAGAGTGAATTTAAAAGGAAAGTGTATCTTATCTAAGTTAGATGTGTGGTGGGAGGTGAGATGGTAACGCGCGCAAGAGCTCAGCTAGAAGGTCTTGGGTTCAAATCTCCACAACCACACCTTTTTTCACCATCTATCTCTGCATCCGGGCTCGCCACCACTCATTCCTCGTTCTAGACTGTTGCCTTCGCAGGGGCTAAGAGATAGGAATATAAGACAAAGTTTAGATTGGCCAATCTTGTAGATAGATTGGATATGAAGATCCAACAACCTCACCCTGAGCAATTAGTTCTCAAACTAGCCAAGGATATATAACAACTCCCAAGGATATATGTTTCTTGAGTGTTGATGACTGCAAAGAAAATTGTATGACTAGCCAAGGATCTACTTTTTCTTGAGGGCAGATGCATGACCCAAAGGATATATTTTTTTGAGGGCAGGTGACCCCAAGGTTATATATTTTCTCGAGTGTTTATTACCGTAAAGGTATTTGTATCAACCGTAAATGATATATATTTTCTTAAGGGTTGATACCATCAATGTAAAACAAATCAACCCTATTTTTTTAAAAAAACTAACTTTATCTGAGGGCTCACACCCTCAAGGTAATAACAATTTCCTTGAATGTTTCGACCCGCGAGAAAATTTTTGTTTCTTTGGTGTTTAGCCGCTAGGGTAATCCTGATTCATTGGCTGCCATTGGCACCAAGGTAATGCATACTACAGGAGCTTAATTAGCCAAGAAAATATTGATCATTTATGATAAAAATAGGCCAAAACAAATATCCAATATCCATTGATTCATTACATGTCCAATCTGCAAATATATGACTTAGCTGGCAACATTGTATCATGCCTACATGTCAACAGCACATCATGTTGAAATGTCTGGGTGAACCCTTGTTTGTGTAACTATGATCCTTCAGCTTAAGGGTTGTTGTTGATCTTCCATCATTAATCATATTTGTCATCCAAATCATATTTACTCCTTACAAAAACATGTTGGGACATAAAACTTATGGAGTTCATTAGATTTAATCCATATAGCTAAGGTGTTGCTTAAGGCGATAGATGTGGAAGCTATCACATTTATTATCTTTTAGCAGTTGGATTATGTGGGTTAAGGACCGCTAAGACTTAGCATATTGTGTAACCCTAGATCACTTCTAGCTAGCGCTCTCCTACCACCTCACTCACCCTTCATCATTGTAAGAACTCGATTGAGCATTCTAACATGAAGAAATCCATGCATATGAGAACCCCCAACCCACTTATGACTAAATAGTAGAAATATTCTTTTAGCATCTATTCTAACAATTTGTGAAATGGAGATTTAAAGCCTTAAACGGATTCAAATGAAAAAGTTTCAACTACAAAGTTTCAGATCTCATAGAGATCTACAACCTTGCTTATGATCGTTTTCCGTACAAAGTCATTTGTGAAATTCAAAAAAAAAATGAAATTTGAAATCATTAATCTTAAAACATAATTTTTGCGCCCTAAATGATTTTAAATGAAAAGGTTATCAACTACAAAGTTGTAGATGTTTTTCAATACTACAACTTTTATTTAGACCATTTCACCAGCCGAGATCATATAAAAAATAAAATTTAATTTCAAATTATTTGTAGTGACGTTTGGTTAAGAAAACTGCCAGTTTAAAATACATTTTCACTAGCTGTTTTCTTAAGACTACCGCTAGTAGAAATATGTATCTCTGCTGGTGGTAAACTTAAAAAAACAGCCAGTAAAAATGAATTTACACCGACGGTTCGTACCTTGGCCCCACAATTTTATTTCTAGTGACGCCTATATATTGTGAACCACCAGTAAAATATAGCAACCATCAACAAAAATCGATTTTGTACTAGTGAAATATGAGCCTTCCTTTGTCACCAAGCTGCAAGTACATTGCTACAGGTAAGGCTGTAAAAATAAAAATGTCTTTATGGATATTAATAAGTAACTACTTGTTATTGTTGCCTTGTATTCATGAGTAAGGCAAACATATTTCAATGGTGTTCTCGAAGCACTAGAAACTTCATCAAGCTAGTGGCACAGCTTGAAGAGGATCCAAGAAGAGGCCAATTATATTGAAGTTATCTCTAGTGTGCAAATCTTTATTACTTTCTAAGAATTAAACATAGACATCATTAAGGCCCTGTTTGGTTTCTGAATCATTCAGTTTAACTCACATCACATCAATGTTGCGGCAAATGCATGGAGTACTAAATGTAGACTAATTGCATGCATGTCGGCACAGATTATGAGTAATTTACGAGACGAATCTATTAAGCCTAATTAGTCCAAAATTAGAAACTTTTTGTCAAATAAGACGAAAGTGCTACAGTGTTTGTTAGACTTTAACACCTCTAACCAAATAGGCCCTAAGAAAATTCAATTGCCACGGGGCATGCATGGCCCACTTTGGCCTTCACATATCTTCGCCACTAGATCAAGCTATCACCTTAGCTTAATTAATCTATCAATTAACCCAGTACTCCTCAAAAGATAATGGCTATGGCTAAAAAGGATTGGTTTATATGGGTAAAAGGCTAGTGGGGGTGTCTCACTTTTCTATAAGGGCAGTGGAAGGTAGTCACTGTGCAGTGTGGGAGAGTCTTCATTCACTCACTTGGGACTGATTCACAATACTTTTGCGGTAATGCTCTCTACCAAG
This sequence comes from Saccharum hybrid cultivar R570, assembly GCA_038087645.1. Lineage (NCBI taxonomy): Eukaryota > Viridiplantae > Streptophyta > Magnoliopsida > Poales > Poaceae > Saccharum > Saccharum hybrid cultivar. The sequence goes on from JAQSUU010000810.1 coordinate 3,667,721, forward strand.
CATCCGTTCGGCCGGACGAGCGCCTTCGCTGGGCCTACGGACCAAGTCTGACCGACCCATTATAAAAAATTTGGACGTTTCCACTGGGACAGAACCGCCTTGTGTTGTGCGCCCCTGCGCCTCGTGCTGGACTCGTTTCATGCCGCGCTTTGCACCTCACGCCTCCCGTCAGACCCACCTCGTGCCACGCACCATGCCCGTGCCTCGTGCTGCGTGCCGTCCACGCCTCGTGCCTCGCGCTGCGTTCCCCCGCTCCCGCGTCAACCTTCATTGGGCGGCCGCAAGTAAATGAGCACAAGTTGCAACCATATGTTTCATGCGTCATGCGTTTCAGATGTATGTTGCATATGTTTCATCTAGATTTTGCAAAAGTAAATCTGGTGTTGCATCTATTGCATGGCTATACACGTGTGTTGCAAGTGTATGTATCAAATGTTTCAGCTGTTTCAGATGTATGTTGCAAGTGTTTCATCTGGACGTTGCATATGTTGCAATGGCTATACATGTATGTTGGAACTGTGTTTTCCAAATGTTTTAGTTGTTTCATCTGGATGTTGCATATGTTACAGTGGCTATACACGTATGTTACAAGTGTATGTTCCAAATGTTTCACCTATTTTAGATGTATTTTGCAAGTGTTTTATCTGGATGTTGTTATATGTTGCAGTGGTTATACACATATGTCGCAAACGTATGTTTCAATTGTTTCACCTGGTTTCAGTATGTTGCAACAGGTGCTGCTCCCCACGCGCTGCAGCGCTGCACGCACCCATCCAGCGCTGCCTATCTCTGTCATGCATGGTAGCTCTAGTAGTCTAATGTGCACGTAATGGGCGGTCAGTGCCTAAATGGTCGGGCACTCCCTGGTTAAAGTGCATGCACGCATGCAGAGTGCCATAGCGGGCTAGCATCGAACGGACACAGAACTAGGCGCCCCTGCACCACAAGGCTTGGTCCCCATAGTGGAGCATGCAGCCGGGGTCAATACGGGTACGCGCACTATGTATGCTCCCACCTCTCTCTTTTGCATGCAGATGGCGGGCCCCACGCACATGCTCTCCCGTGCAGGCGCAGTAGCAGCATGTGCGAACCCAGCAGCAGCACGCACGAGGCGCAAAGTGGTGACGTCGTTAGTGACCAGGCGGCTACCCGGCACCACGCCTCATATAGCCAAGCCCAGAACCAGGGTTCAATCCCGCAAGGCGAACAAACCACCCATCAAGCCTCAGCGAACTGTCAGCTGTCACTTGAAGGCACATGCATCTAGGGAAGCAGGCTCCATGAGCGCTCCACGTGCCGCGCCGAGCGGACCAAACTATGTGGCGCTCAGACCCCACTTCTGCAGTGACAAGTCATGCCAGTTCCTCGTCGAGAGCGGCAACCGCACCTAGAGGTGGGGATGCGATGACCGCGACATCGTCACGCCCGAAGGCTTAAGCATCAGAATGCACGAGCCCTCTCGCCTAGAAGCCATAGCGGGTCGGACTCAAAGAAGTCACCCTCGGGGGCTTGCAGGCCTATCGAGGATGTCAAGCCGGCAAAGGTTGACACAAAGCTAGCCGAGAGGTCGACCCGTGCTAGTTGTAACCATTCCAAGCACTGAGGAAGCGTCGTCATCAGCTCGTGGCTCAGAGATCGCAGCAGCTACATCACGAGCAGACACTCGGGGGCTCGTTGCACCCCGAGTAGCGACAGCCAGCTTCACGATGACTTCTAGTACACCAGTCAGTCACATCCACTTTGACCTTAGCCTCTCTACCTAAGCACGTCCACATACACATATGAGCCTGCCAATAGCTGTAGAAACTCAAGGCTGACCCGTAGAGCAAACCAGATAGCATGATGCCCATACACCACGTCCTAGTAGTGCTTAACTCCTGAGTGACTCAATCTAGCTCGCGCTCGTAGCCAGAATGACTCACTCAAGGGGGCTACACACATAAGCACATACGCATGACCCACGGCGCAGCACTGTTTGTCATCGTCTGAACAACCAGTCCATTTCAAACTCCTTCCAATCACACCTCCTCATCGTGATGAATTAGTGACCCGCACCTTGACTTCTCGCTCGTACAGGTCTGAAAGGAAATGGGGAACCCGCTCGAACAAGGCGGAAGGAGTGAAAGGAAAGAAATCTCTCACTGCTCGATCGCTTTCTTCTCACATCATGCCAGATCTACGACCTACCCTCGACGCCTCATTGCTCCAACATAACGCGCACCTTTTAGCCCTAGGGGCGACGAAGCACGTTCCAATTCAAATGAAAAGACAAATGAAAAGGCAGCAAAATAGCAAACGAATGCGTCGACCACACGCCATGCATACACAAAACCCAAAACATGTTCACCACAAATTAGAACACCCATGTAGTGTGGAATGCTTGCACAAGGATCATCACACGTCAGAAGCGTGGAACCGGTAGCGTATGCGAGCGACTAACACCTTGCCTACAAGGACTTTCGCATTCTAACATGAAGAACTCCATGCTAGACGTAGGGCTTAAACGTCTGAACTAAGACATACCTTTGTGTCTTGAGTGATAAATCACCGAAGTTCCACACATCGACCCACTACCCAATGTAGGATCTAGGACCTGTCCGAGGCATCCTCTGAATGATAGCCTAGGTGTCCTAGGTTGGATCGCTAGGTCGAATAGGTGGGCCGCTTGGCAGTATAGAGCCTACGCGTGGGGCCTAGTGCTATGCTAAGCTTGCCGCCTAGCGCCTCATCCGCCTGCTGTGCCTAGCTGACCACCACCCGCTAGGCAACCGCACCTATAGGTAAAGACGGTCAATTCCTTGCTCTAGGTCCCAGGTTCGACTCCTAGGTCTCATGGTTTTTTGAATATGAGAATTTATTAAACCCCAGCGACACACAAGGTACAAGTGACACGCAAGCCGTCGGGTCCCACAGGTCGGATGGTGAAGGGTCCACAAGTGACACGCAAGCCGACGGGTCTCACAGGTTAGATGGAGATGGAGAAAGGTCCCACAGGTACACGTGACACGCAAGCCATCGGGTTCCACAAATCGAATGGAGATGGAGAAAGGTGTCATCGGGTCTGACAGGTCGGATGGAGAAGGGTCTATAAGCACAAGTGACATGCAAGTTGTCGGGTCCCACAGGTCGGATGGAGATCAAGAAAGGTCCCACAGGTACATGTGACAAGTAAGTCATCGGGTCCCACAGGTCAGATGGAGGAGACTTTTATGATAAATTGCAAGTGTGACAGATGAGTAACTACAGGTCCTACAGGTACATGTCGGATGGAGGAAGGACTGTGTGGAGATTTATGATGAGGCGTCGTTCGTTACAAATCGAATATTATTCGTCACAGATGTGTAATTAGTTCAGTGACGAAGCCCTGTTCGTCACAATATTAAAGAAGATCATCACAGATGAGTCGCACGAGTGATCTGTAACGAAACCATGTGCTCTTCTATGATGTTTTTTTGACAATATCTGACTTCATCATAGATAGAGAGGGTTTGAGGATCGTCACCCCTGATCTATGATGAAACAAAAATATTCATCACAAAAAGCGATCTTCTATGATAGTTTTGGATTCGTCATTAAGATTTTCATCATAGAAGTGGATATTTCTAGTAGTGCCAGCTGGCCACCCACCTCTCTACAGTGACAGGCTGCCATCATGCTGGCCGGCTCGTCTACCTGTAAATCTTGTCGCCGCTCGTGGCTGGTTGGGTTTCACAGTTTGGAATGGCCTAGGAGCAGGAATGTCTAAAAGGTCAATGGGGAGTGGAAGTGATAGTTAAGTGTAGTTTGGTCATGTGGGGTATGATTTTGTTTTTTTTTCATCCTTTAATCCGATGACGGCTAATGTCCGTACAAAGTAGGGGCAAATGGAGCCTTCATTTCAAAACAGCGAGGGCAAAATCACAAAGTAAAAACAACAACAATTGGAATGCACTAGAGGGGCAGAAACACAGAATTCCCCTTTATTTATGGCGAAACTCCATACCGCACTAAAAGGTTTTGCAAGCAAAAGGTTACGCTAGTCTTATAAGAAATGTTTTGAGAAGATTTTGTGTAGCGAAAATCCATGTGACACACAAAAATTTTCGTATCAAAAGTCCATGGCACATATAAACCCCTATAGTATTGCTTCATATCGCGAAAGTACATACCATATTAACCACTAAATTGAGTTTGAGATTTGAACCACTTCGAGGGTCCATGTCATAGCTCAAAATAATGAAATATAGGTGCTCATTGCGATTGCCTTGCTGCTACGATGCCATCCAATGAAATCACCTTTGATCTTCCTTGATTCACAACAAAAGCCATATTGAAAGGTTTCACAGATCCACATGAACCACACTGGAATGCTTCACTACTACTTTTATTGGAAATAATTATCCTCATAGAAGTGGGATGTTCATGTTTAAGACAACAACTACTCGTACTCACTGCATTGGCTTTGTTGATGTTATTCACTTGCATAAAATTGGAAGACTTGTTCCTTCAAAAGGATGGATGCCTTTTTTTTTGAAGAAAATGTGTATGTTGTGTGTGGGTGTGTTTATGGTTGAAACACAAATACACAAAACATTAGTACTGACGGTTCTAAACCAATTTTCATTGGCGTTTTTACCAACCCGCCATTGTGAAAGGCCAGTGAAAATCGGAAGGTCACAAGCGTCATCTAGAGAACCGCCACTATAAATATGGTCAAACCACCACTATAAATAATTTTCTAAATTGCAAATCAGGTTCAAAAAAATAGCAATTTTTATCCGAGGAGGCTCGCACGAGACCACCATACACAATTTTGAGTGTTTTCTTTCATTTTTGAGAGAAATCCATGCATATGAGAACCCCCAGCCCACTTGTGATTAAATAGTAGAAATATTCTTTTAGCATCTATTCTAACAATTTGTGAAATGGAGATTTAAAGCCATAAACGGATTCAAATGAAAAAAGTTTCAACTACAAAGTTTCAGATCTCATAGAGATCTACAACCTTGCTTATGATTGTTTTCCGTACAAAGTCATTTGTGAAATTAAAAAAAATGAAATTTGAAATCATTAATCTTAAAACATAATTTCTGTGCCCTAAATGATTTTAAATGAAAAAGCTATCAACTACAAAGTTGTAGATATTTTTGAATACTACAACTTTTATTTAGACCATTTCACCAGCCAAGATCATATAAAAAATAAAAATTAATTTCAAATTATTTGTAGTGACGTTTGGTTAAGAAAACCGCCAGTTTAAAATACATTTTCACTAGCTGTTTTCTTAAGACTACCGCTAGTAGAAATATGTATCTTTGCTGGTGGTAGACTTAAGAAAACAGCCAGTAAAAATAAATTTACACTGACGGTTCATACCTTGGCCCCACAATTTTATTTCTAGTGACACCTATATATTCTGAACCACCAGTAAAAAATAGCAACCATCAACAAAAATCGATTTTGTACTTGTGAAATATGAGCCTTCCTTTGTCACCAAGCTGCAAGTACATTGCTACAGGTAAGGCTGTAAAAATAAAACTGTCTTTATGGATATTAATAAGTAACTACTTGTTATTGTTTCCTTATATTCATGAGTAAGGAAAACATATTTCAATGGTGTGCTCAAAGCACTAGAAACTTCATCAATGGTGTGCTCAAAGCACTTGTTATGTACTCAGGGTTTATCTTACCCTTGTTGCAGGTGCACCTTGAGCAGATAGACTTGTGTGGAGGATTCTTCTGGTGGGCACAGATGGATTCTCATTTCGCTCCGCTAGATGTTTATTTTATTTCCGCTGTTTAATTTATCGTACTCTGAACCCTGGTATTGTAGTAAATGATTTCTGAGACTCTATGTTGTATGAAATGGACTAAGTATTGTAAGCTTGTACTCATTATTGGATCCCGGGTGAAAAATGTGGATTGTTTGAGTTCTCCCGTTGGGTATCCTCGATGGAATTGTCTAGTTAGCTCACTTTCAGGGCACTTAGTGTCTAGTGGAAGAAAAGTGCCCCTGAAAGCGTGTTTAATCGGGCGATTCTGCCACAGCAACCGGGAGGCGATAACGAAGACCACGACAAGGACCACGTCGCACAGGACGATGGGCCCACCACCACCGTGCCTACAGTGTCGCGACATGGCCACAAGACCATGATGACAACCATGCCCGGACATGCTCCATAAAATGGTGTAGCTTGCAAGCCAAGTTATCTAGGACCTCTCTCAGGCTCACAATCCTTCGGTCGGGAGAATCTTCTTCTTTGTATACGCCCTGGCCCCAAACTCTATACAAGAGCAGCCAGGGCACCCATCTTGGGAATCCAACTATCATTCATTCATTTTCCATCGTAGAAGGGCTTCTAAAGCTTTCCTTCGGGCAGCCCGTCCCCTAGCTCTAGATCTCCTACCTCTTCCACCATTCTTGCAACCCCATTGTAAGAACTTCAGAGCATTCAAGCGAGGAATACGCACTCGCTCATCTCTAAGACTGGACGTAGGGCTCCGGCCTGAACCGATATAAATCCTCGTGTTTTTTGGATGCTACCCGTCTCCCTAGAGCAGCGCGGTAATTATATAAGTTTACTAGTCCGGTTTACAAAACACCGACACAAGTGTTGTATCTAGATGTTTCAAAAGTAGATCGAGCGAGTGTAGTGGATCGCCATTTGGTCGGTGTGGATTTGATTTCGGGCGGTGTTTCTAGACTGCATGGCGGTTAGTGGCGGTGGGCAGACCACACCCCTGCAGTAATGGTCAGCAATAGCTTGAGGCAGCTCTCGGACAGGTGCCTTCGGGCGGCGCAGGCCTGCGTGTGCGCGTGAAATGGTGCGGGCGTCCGGACACCCCATCTGTCTGGTCGTTCGGGCGTGAGCAGTGCCATATATAAAATGGCGGCGTCACGTAAAACCAGGACCTACAACTAAAACCTTGTGTTCACCCTTTAAAATTTTAACAAAATTAACTAAAATTTGTTTGAGGTGACTCAATATGATAATCAGCTACTCTGTGTATTAGTGCAGCAAGATCGACATGTGAGCTCCATATTAGAAATCTAAGCTACACATTAGAGACCACTTTCTTAAGCCCAAAGATATATCCAATGAACATTAGACCTTTTGAGTTGCTTTTCAATGAATTTAGGATATTATTGGATCACATGGAGATGGATATCAAATTCAAATGGATATTATCCAAGCATGTCCAAAACAACAAATGTCATATTAAATTTTGGATGATCCAAATCCACTAGAGGCAGTGGAAGCGTGGAGAGAGGCAGAAGATCAAGGATTTCCTCGACGTTCTCATTATGCTCAAGGTTGCCGAGGCCAATCCATTGATTACTATCGATGTGGTCAGACCGTCAGAGCTCAGCCACAGGTGCAAGTCATCATACACGTTGCATTGTCATATAGTATATGGGTTCATTCTGCCACTTGCACATTGGCATATGCGCATGGCAACATAACATTTAGGATGTTTACTAAGGTTAGTGTCAGTGTTGAGTTTGAGTTTCATAGCGGGTCATAATTAAGCTACCAGTCATCGAATCTCCTAATGTGTCACAGTATTAAATGCAAATAAAACCCAGATAAAACCGATCACTAAAGACTGGCCTAATAAGTCACATAAATGCAATTGGGAATCTAGAATAAAAAAATAGGAGGTCTAAACTAAACCAGGCTAAGGCCACATTAGTCGAGCCTCAGCCAGGTCTGGCTTCTCTGTGCATTGTACAACAAAGTCATTTTCTCTCTCTAGAGCTGCTTTTTTAATCTCTGATTTGAAAATAAACTAGGATATGATGAAGCCACAATTTTTCACTAGCTACGGCTCATCTGCTCACTAACTAATATGACTTCATCATGTTGTATATTAATTCAACAAAACTAGTTCAAAATAGTTTTGTTTGGAAACATAGAAAAAATTATCAAAATACATATCAAAGAGAAGCCCTTTTCAATTGTTCTCTAATTTCAAATGGATTTAATCAAATGGTTTGCACACTAACACCCTTTCAATTTGATCTCTAATTTCCAATGGATACTATCAATTGGTTTGCACGTTCCAAAATCGCTAACAATATCTCTGAGGAACCAAATTGAACGTAAGTTTAGTTGCCTTCTGTTCTAGTAAGTAGTACTGCTGCTACTTGAATGACAATTAAACAACGATAATGCTGGCACAAGGTGTCTGTCCAGGCATGTTCCATCCGGACGGCTCGTTCCCGGGCTTGCCCAATGATCGGGCCTAATAGGCCTCCTTCGCTCGTGGTTTCTCCAAAAAATAAAAGACACGGCGACATTTCCTTTCCCTATTGCCGCACGCATATGACCGCCACAGGTGCATCCACTGCGCCATCCGCCTGCCACTGACCTTTTCCAACGTGGTGTCCTTCTCCAGTCGCAGCCTTCCCGTCCGGACACTGCGTGCCCACGTTGCTTCGCTGCTGCCATGCGCCCATCCTGCGTTGCTCTCTTCCGCCCATCGCACTTCCCCATCCCACGCCGCCACCTCCCGCCCATCGTGCGCGCCACCCACCTGGCCGAGCCAAGCCCGGTGCTGCTAGTGATGGTGATGGTAGTGGTGCTCGTGTGGCGCCGGCTCCGACCTCAACGGCTGGAATCTCCCAGCCCTGGGCTCTCCCATGTTGCAAGCGCATGTTTCAAGTGTTTCAGATGTTTCATAGGTATGCTTCAAGTGTTTCTTGCGGATGTTGAAAAAGTAGATCGGGATATTGAATATGTTGCAATGATTGTAAACGTATGTTGCAAATGTCTATCCCAATGTTTCGTTCACACATATGTTGCAAGTGTGTTTATCTAGATGTTGCATATGTTTCATACATATGTTGCAAGTGTTTTGTCTGGATGTTGCATATGTTTGCAATTGTTTTTAAAGTGTTTTTGCATGTGTTTCAGACGCATGTTTCGAATGTTTCAGCTGTTTCGTATTATGTTGCAGTTGTTTCATTTGGATATTTCAAAAGTAGATCGGGAGTGCTGTGCATGTGGCAATGTGAGCCACTTGCCGGAGCTGTCTGCTGCAGATGCTGGGGCGTCGTGCATGGAGGGGAGCGGCACAGTAGGCGTGGAGGGGCGCGGTAAGCAAGGAAGCGTGGGGGAGTGGTGTGGACGGGCCCCGCCTGTGCGTGCAGCAGGGTAGGCATGGCCGCACGGGTGTCCGGACGTGGGGGTCTGTCCGGTCGTCCAGGCGCTAGTGTTGCCGATTAAATGATGTTCTCTTGCAATATTAAACTTAAATAATATTAAGGTTTTGTCACCAGAATAGAATGGGTGCGTACCAATTAATCCTTATGTCATATTTCGATAATTAAATCTGCAAGGCATATCGGGCTACGTGCAATTTAGAATACATGTCAAACATTAGGCAATCAAAATATGCATAAATGGACTAATTTAGGCTTCACATACACAGAGAATAGAACTAAATCCAATGAAAAACTTGTTAGGCCTAGGCTGTCTTTGTGGTTGTTGCTGCTTTGCTGACCTCACCTCCAATCCTACCGGTGGCGGACTAGAATTTGGTGGGCTAATTCTAGTACTAAAAAGCCGTTAATCTCAAAAAAGTTTGCAAATTGAGAAATTCTTCAACTACTACCTCCATCCTAAAAGAATGCAATTTTAGGTGTATTTTCATTTAAAGTGCCTAAAATTTGATTCAATATATAGGTAAAAATATTAATTTTTATGTTTCCTCAAAAAAAATATTAATGCTTATGACGAAACTTGGATTCAAAATGGTTGAAATTCGAAACTTGGATTCAAAATGAGCAGAGAATTAGAATCACAAAGGGCTGCCCACAGCAGGGGCACTGGCTCTCAGTCACAGCCTCGTAGTCGTAGTTGCAGGGGCGCTGCTCGTCAGCTCCTGCGTCCAGTCCAGTCGTCCAGGGCTGGCGATTTGCTAGGCTCTTTGGCTAAAAAATTACAGAGGTACTTTTGTGCTATTTGGGCCAGACTAGGGCCATGGCGGCATAGCCCTAGGCCTAGGCTGGCCCTGCATCCTACCGCCTTGGCCCATAGTCTGGCCACTCGACTGGTCTTGCCGCGGCTTCCGGACTAAGATACAGCCCAACAAGTGCCACTGAGATGTGCGAATGGACATATGGTCCAGTGACAGGATTATCCAGTGGGACGCTTTCTAGAAAATTTTAGGGTACATACACGCGTACGCGTTCGATGGTACTACGCGTTTCACGTACACTGGAGACGACGTGGCTCCCAATTTCTTTTTTGCATGTGTACTGACGCACAAGCGTGTGTGTGCATGTGGTGTGTGCGAAGTGTGTGAGTTGTGTGCGTCAGTTATACCGGATGAAAAAAAAGTGCAACTAAGATGCAACCCAATTAGCCTACAAGTGCCTACACCGCTACACCCAGCTCGATGTGCGGATGTGCCACGACGTGCGACTGGATTCCATCTGCAGTCTGCGTTGATCATCCTTCACTAATCACTACTGCCTAAAGATTTTTGTAGGCGGGAAAAATACTTTCCGAAGGCGGGCATGTTAATAGCTATTTTCAGAGGCAGTCAAATGTACGTCTCCGAAAATAGAGTAAAAAACAAAAAAATGATCCAGTGACCCAGCAAAAGGTATCATACACTCTCAGAGTCGGGCCAAGGTTTGACCCGGCAGTGTTCCTCGTCCTATCACTACCAGATCTATGAACAAGCATCCCCTCAAAAAAAAAAGAGATAGGAACAAGCATCCAATGATAAGGTAGTCCAGTGATAAGCTAACTCATCACTACTAACTACCCTATGCTGGATCCTATTCCGACCGTGATGCTGAATTTAGAGCCGACAGTGATCCATACCAGTGAAGCCACATGGACCGCCAGGGGCTGCCTCATTGCATTTGAACAGCCTACCATATAAATAGTCACCGCACGGCAAGCACATTCAACGAGCAGCACAGCTTAGCCCATCTTTCCTCGACAACGAATTCATCTATCTTTGCCCGATCTCTCGCATCCTGCAAGCAGCGCCAGCTAAACTATAAAAACAAAACATGCCAATGCCGGCGGTGGCAGCTGCCTCGGCTGTGCTTGGAGCCTCCTTATTACCCTGCTCTGCTATCGTCCAAGTGTTACTGGTCGTGGTCACGATCGTTTGCCTCATTAAAACCCTCTGGTCGCAGCGGAAGAGCACCTGCACGCCGCCTCCACCGCCGGGTCCAGTGTCGTGGCCCGTCGTCGGCAAACTTCCGAAGATGATGCTCAACAAACCGGCGTTCCGGTGGATCCACCTGATGATGGAGGAGATGGGCACCGACATCGCCTGCATCAAGCTGGGCGGCGTCCACATCATCCCCATCAGCTGCCCCATGATCGCCCGCGAGGTGCTGAAGAAACAGGATGCCAACTTCGCCTCTCGCCCACTCACCTTCGCCTCCAAGACCTTCAGCGTCGGTTACCGGAACGCCGTGATGTCCCCCGACGGCGACCAGTGGAGGAAGATGCGCCGCGTTCTTACCTCGGAGATCATCTGCCCCTCCCGCCACAAGTGGCTGCACGACAAGCGTGCCGAGGAGGCCGACAACCTCAACGGCTACGTCTACAACCTCGTCTCCGGCGGCGACGTCGACGTCAGGCACGTTGCGCGCCATTACTGTGGCAACGTCATCCGCCGCCTGGTCTTCAACAGACGCTATTTTGGCGAGTCGCAGCCCGACGGCGGCCCCGGACCGCTAGAGGTGCGCTGCTGTTAGACGTTGGCATACTCAACTTGATCTCTGTCCCTCCATCTAGTCTCTACTCACGTTACACGCAGAAGCAAACAAAACCGTGTGTGTGGACTCTTTGCATGGCTATTGCAGGCGTACGTACATATATTAGGCACGTCATGGGTATTTGAAAATGGAGGGGTATGACGTGCAAACAGCCATTCATGGGAATCCATTCACCTGGACTCTTGATCTCACGCACGCGACTCTGATAACGTACTTCTTCTAGCTGCTACCCCATGTTAGATCTATCCCCCTTTTCACTTACGTCACATGCAGAATTTCTCAAACATTCTTTTGGTCCATCTTCCCCTAACTACTCAGCATCACTCTTCTTTCGTTACTCACTCAATTATTAGTTTGGAGTTGCAAAAACTTTACACTACTCATATGATGTCAGAGTCCGTTCACATCGCGCGTTGGAGACGTATGGCTCACCACCTACCTTTTCAATGTCGTCACAAGTCCCACAATAGCCGTATATTTAAGTTCAGTCAATGTCCTTACACTAATTTTAGTATGAGTCTCTGAAAATTTATTTAGTTTAACCAAGCCCAATAAAATGAGGCTCATATCGTCCTGTGTTCAAACCCGGGTGGCGCTCTCGCTGAGATGTGAAGGACGTCACCGGCCAGATTAGAATCTGGTCCCCTAGTTAAGCTTCAGTTAAGAAGCCAGAGGGTACCCCAACCTCTGCCCTCTTTTAAAATTTATTTAGTATAACCAAGCCCAATAAAATGAGGCTCATATCATCTAGGTCCGGTCCATATTTTTTTAGCTTTTCTTTCCTTGGTCCGGTTGGTTTTTCGTTTTCTCTATATCCGTTATTTTCTCCCTTTCAGCTTGTTCTCCCACCAGTTCTCACAGGTTTTTTCCTTTTCTTTTTGGAGAACCTCCCGTTCATCTTTTGTTTTTCCTCGTATAAATGTCAAAACAAAAAAATAAATTCTATATTATGAATTAAAAAAATACAACTTGTTGGTACCTTATGTAACAGGTGCAGCACATGGACGCCGTGTTCACATGCCTGGGACTGCTCTACGCCTTCTGTGTATCCGACTACCTACCTTGGCTGCTGGGCCTCGACCTCGATGGCCACGAGAAGATGGTCAAGGAGGCCAACAAAAGGGTGAGCAGGCTTCACGACGAGGTCATCGATGAGCGGTGGAGGCAGTGGAAGGGCGGCGAGAGGCAGGAGCCCGAGGATTTCCTCGACGTTCTCATTACGCTCAAGGACACCCATGCAAAACCGCTGCTCACCATCGAGGAGGTCAAAGCTCAGTCGCAGGTGCAGTGCAGGTCGTCATATATATGCATGGGTTTCCATTCTATGCGTAGCATATATATGCATGGGTTCCTAAGTTGCATGCATGGATGATTACTGCAGGACATGACGTTCGCAGCCGTGGACAACCCGTCCAACGCAGTGGAGTGGGCACTGGCAGAGATGGTGAGCAGCCCGGAACTGCTGCAGAAGGCTGTGGAGGAGATGGACCGCGTCGTCGGCAGAGACCGGCTGATGCAGGAATCCGACATCCCGCAGCTCAACTACCTCAAGGCCTGCATCCGCGAGGCATTCCGCCTGCACCCCGTCGCTCCATTCAACCTACCCCATGTCGCTCTCGGCGACACCACCATCGCCGGCTACCACATCGCCAAGGGCAGCCATGTCATCCTAAGTCGCATCGGCCTCGGCCGCAACCCTAGAATCTGGGACGACCCGCTCCGCTTCAACCCCGACCGCCACATCCTCTCCGATCCCAAGGCACAAGTCACGCTCACCGAGAATGACCTGCGCTTCATCTCCTTCAGCACCGGCCGCCGTGGCTGCATCGCGGCTTCGCTTGGCACTGCCATGAGCATGATGCTGTTCGGCAGGCTCCTGCAGGGTTTCACCTGGAGCAAGCCGGCCAGTATGGCCGTCGTTGACCTCCGCGAGTCCAGAAACAGCACCTTCATGGCTGAGCCGCTGGTACTGCATGCCGAGCACAGACTACCAGCGCACCTCTACTCCAGTTAAATCAACGCCCCCACGGCCCACCTCCTTCCCGCGCCCTCATGTTTTTCTTTCAAAAATAAATAAATAAATAAATCATGACCACTTCTAGTGTCAGCTACATGTAGAATGAACGCCTTCACCATGTCAGGATCTCTCATGTGTCCTACCTATAATAATATAACCGTTAATCTTGCGATGAATTTCGATACGACCATCACCCTTCTTCAACCTTTCAGTGAGTTAATTTTCTATCAATAATTACTCCCTCTATCTCAAAATATATAAGGTATTATTTGACTTTGCACTAATTCGAGATCACAGTTTGACAACAAATTTCAAGTATAATATATCATGGGTACAAAAGTTTGATCATATATAGAAACATATCAACCCGTCACTACCATAAAATGGAATACCGTTGAGGACGAAAACCCTCAAGCAAAGGAAGAAAACCGCCAAGGAAACAACTCCTCGTGGCTAGCCCACAAGGAATGACCACCAAGGTAGAGAGTAAGGCAATAGTAGAGAAACAACCTTTCATCCATGGCCAAAAAGTATTTAATTCCAGTTTCAAAATTGCAACCGTGACTAAAGGGGGGACTGGACCTTTAGTCTCAGTTTGTAATACGAGCTAGGACTAATTTCACCCTTTAGTCCCGGTTGTAACAGTTACCGAGGTGTGTCAGAGGCGTGTCAGTGCGAGAAGCTTTAGTCCCGGTTTGAGACATGAACCCGGACTAAAAGTGTGACTTTTAATCCCGGTTTGGGACATGAATCCAAACTAAAGGTACCTTTAGTCCCGGTTTGTGTCTCAAACCCGGACTACAGGTGCCTCCAGAGTGAATTTAAAAGGAAAGTGTATCTTATCTAAGTTAGATGTGTGGTGGAAGGTGAGATGGTAACGCGCGCAAGAGCTCAACTAGAAGGTCTTGGGTTCGAATCTCCACAACCACACCTTTTTTTTCACCATCTATCTCTGCATCCGGGCTCGCCTCCACTCATTCCTCGTTCTGGATTGTTGCTTTTGCAGGGGCTAAGAGATAGGAATATAAGACAAAGTTTAGATTGGCCAATCTTGTAGATAGATTGGATAAGAAGATCCAACAAGCTCACCCTGAGCAATTAGTTCTCAAACTAGCCACCGCCTATGAGGGGTATGTGTTATACTCCCCCTCTTGACTTGAGCTGTTATAAGAAAGAGACAAAATCTTGCTCCATAAGTATGAGGAGAGTCGGTACAGTAGGCTCATACACCAATGCTTTTTCCCTACAACTGGATCCTAGAGGAAAACCTAATGCACAATAGGTAGCTGTTAACTTCGTCTGGTTATGCCCATAAGTCATCATGAATGCGATAATGCCCAAGAGTTCACGTAAAAAACTAGGCTCTAAGGTTAGGATAAGAGCACTCTAATCTAGGTAGATGAGGGAGATCCACCTAAGCCCATCGTCTATAAAGAAGCACACGATCTAATCTAGTCTTATTGTTAGTCTCTCTACAAAGATGATCCATCACCTAAAGGGCGGACTCTGGACAAAAACTGAGGATTTGCTATAGGAAAGACCCTATAAGTTCAGACAATATGCTACATTCTATGATATCCTATTCAATCCCCCGGTTAGCATGCGATACTCATCGTGCTAATAAATCCTCTCTTCTTAAAGCCCAAGTAGGACAAAGAAATGCAAGTAAATACCCTCGATTCATTCCTTTTATGTGAGGGGGAAAGCTAGCTAAAAATCAATGACAAATCACAAGCTTCTGATAAAAAACAAGCTGTTCTAGCAAGATTTGTAATATGAGTACCTTTACGCTTTGCCGAGATGTAAGGGGCCATTTTGGGATTCCATTTCTTAATACCATGACCAAAATGAACTCCCGCTTTTATCATCTCTTTCAAATTGATGTTCCAATATCTTCTTGTCATTTTTTCCACACTTCCTTCTTATTTTTTCTTTTTTTGTCTTACCATTACGGATTAATTTCTTTTTGAAGATTAAGAAAGAGCCGAAATAACTTGAAATAGTCCTGGTTCCCAAAACCGGGACTAAAGGGGGTTGGGAACCGGGACTAGAACTAGTTTCTCTACTAGTGAGGGAAATAACTATTACCTTGAGGGCCAGCCACCATAAATGATTTTCTTGAGGGTTTAGCCACCAAAGAAACAAATAAGAGGTTAAATTTTTAACACCGTCAAGGAAATATAACAACTCCCAAGGATATATGTTTCTTGAGTGCTGATGACTGCAAAGAAAATTGTATGACTAGCCAAGGATCTGCTTTTTCATGAGGGCAGATGCATGACCCAAAGGATATATTTTTATGAGGGCAGGTGACCCCAAGGTTATATATTTTCTTGAGTGTTTATTACCGTAAAGGTATTTGTATCAACCATAAAGGATATATATTTTCTTAAGGGTTGATACCGTCAATGTAAAACAAATCAACCCTATTTTTTTAAAAAAAACTAACTTTATCTGAGGGCTCATACCCTCAAGGTAATAACAATTTCCTTGGATGTTTCGACCCTCGAGAAAATTTGTGTTTCCTTGGTGTTTAGCCGCTAGGGTAATCCTGATTCATTGGCTGCCATTGGCACCAAGGTAATGCATACTATAGGAGCTTAATTGGCCAAGAAAATATTGATCATTTATGATAAAAATAGGCCAAAACAAATATCCAATATCCATTGATTCATTACATGTCCAATCTGCAAATATATGACTTAGCTGGCAACATTGTATCATGCCTACATGTCAGCAGCACATCATGTTGAAATGTCCGGGTGAACCCTTGTTTGTGTAACTCTGATCCTTCAGCTTAAGGGTTGTTGTTGATCTTCCATCATTAATCATATTTGTCATCCAAATCATATTTATTCCTTACAAAAACATGTTGGGACATAAAACTTATGGAGTTCATTAGATTTAATCCATATAGCTAAGGTGTTGCTTAAGGCGATAGATGTGGAAGCTATCACTTTTATTATCTTTTAGCAGTTGGATTATGTGGGTTAAGGACCGCTAAGACTTAGCATATTGTGTAACCCTAGATCACTTCTAGCTAGCGCTCTCCTACCACCTCACTCACTCTTCTTCATTGTAAGAACTCGATTGAGCATTCTAACATGAAGAACTCCATGCTAGACGTAGGGCTTAAACGTCCGAACTAAGACACACCTTTGTGTCTTGAGTGATAAATCACCGAAGTTCCACACATCGACCCACTACCCAATGTAGGATCTAGGACCTGTCCGAGGCATCCTCTGAATGATAGCCTGGGTGTCTGAAAGTCCTATGTTTGGTGTTGGTAATTAGTGACAATGCCTAAGTACTAATCCTATGCCTAAGTTGTATGTAGCATATGAGGATTAGTACATTCCAAGGTTGGTGGCAAGATGGACATGGTGATCATGATGGCCACACTTGGATTTGGACGCAACCCTACGTGATCAAGGCAAAGGTATATGCTTAAGGGTTGTGTTTTAGTAACCAAGACACCTAGTGGGTGTGGTTACATTATAGGATAGATAGCCGTACTATAAAGAGAGGAATGACGCGGCTATTGAACTCCTAAGTGCCTCTAGATGTGCATTTCATGATCATATGCATTTGGATAGAACTAATATAGCCTCGAAAAAATGATTGTGAAAATGCTAACACACTCACACATGACGAAGATCACTTGGTGGTGTTAGCACGTTTGCGAAGGCGGTGGAGTTTGAGCGGTAGAGAGGGTTTGGGGTAACACACTCACACACTCACACATGACGAAGATCAATTCATGATCATATGCATTCAGGCGTTTTCGAGGAGTTGAAACGACTATTTTCCACTACGCCGAAAGTCCGGAAAAGAAACGGAGGCGAACGGAGGTCACAGAGGTGACCGGACGCTGAACCGGACGTGGTCTTTGCATGACCGGACGCGTTCGGTCAGTGTTCAGTGTCTGCGCGTTTTTCAGTTCGATGATCGAACGCGAGGCGCGTCCGGTCACTAATGATCAGACGTGTCCGGTCGTTCAGGGAGCTTACTGGACTCTAACCGGACACTGTCACTGTCGCGTCCGGTCATTTTCTTCAGCGCGTCCGGTCACTGCTTCGTTGAGCGCTGCTCAGGCGACCAGCGCGTCCGATCCTTCACGGGACCAGCGCGTCCGGTCATTCCCGGCGCGTCCGGTCAGTTGGACCAGCGCGTCCGGTCGTTGCTTCGCAGTTAGCCGTTGGGCGACCAGCGTGTCCGGTCGTTTGGACCAGCGCGTCCGGTCAGTACTTCACGAGATAGCCGTTGGGCGACCGGCGCGTCCGGTCAGTTGGACCAGCGCGTCCGGTCAGCCCGATTTCGGCTGTTTAAGTTTCTAACGGCTCTATTCGAAGGGGTACGTCTATAAATACTCGTTGGCCGGCTCAAGGCTCACTCTCTCGGATATCTCTCGAACATTTAACATACTTGTGAGCACTTTGAGCTAAGCAACTCCCCTCCCACTCATCTCTCTTGCTTCTTTGCATTTTCAAAGTGAGATTGAGTGATCCAAGTGCATTTGCGTTGTGAGATAGCATCTAGTTGGCACTTGGTGGTTGATTTGCTGCGGGATTCTTGTTTCTCATGATGGTTGCCGCCACCTAGACGACTTGGAGCAGCTTGGAGGCGTTGGCAAGAGTTGGTGATTGTTCTTGGCCACCTCCGGTGATTGTGAGGGGTTTGTGCCTACCTCGGCGAAGCACCAAAGGCAACATTAGTATATTGCTCGTGTCATTGCAACCTTTTGCCATTTGGTAGGTTCTTGTGGTGCCTTTTGAGAGGCTCGGTGTGAGACCGATTAGCCACCGAACCACGTGGTGAAGAGGGACACAACGGGGACTAGCGTGCCGGCAAGCACGTGAACCTCGGGATAAATCTTTGTGTCATCACTTTCATATTGTGATTGATTGATCCCGGTGTTCGGTTATCTTGGTATTCATTGTTGATTATATCGGTTGGCTCAATACTTCGCCCCTCGGTAAAACTCTCCTAACTTAACTCCGCTTTATCTTCTTAGTTATCTTTGCTAGCTAGTTAGCTTTGCTAGAGTAGTTCTTTTGTGTAGCTTGCTAGTTGTAGTTGTATTTACCTTCTCGGTTTGACTTATGCGGTTGAGTGCAAATACTAGAATTGTGAATTGGATAGGTGGCTTGCAAATACCCCATAGGCTAAGCAAAACTCGCATCTCGCTATTTGTTTTATTGATAAACTTGTTTAGCTTTTCTTTGTAGAAAATTTTAATAGGCTATTCACCCCCCTCTAGCCATCAAGACCTTTCAAGTGGTATCAAAGCCGTGGTCACCGTTTGTAAGGCTTAACAACCTCGGTGTAAGATGGCTCAAGTTATGTTCAATCATGTTAATGGCAAGCCTCCATTCTTTGATGCTGTCTCTTCCTTTGATCATTGGAAAAGGAAGATGAAGCAATATCTAGGCAATATATATGAGAAGGTTTGGGATGTGACCAAAGAAGGATACATCATTCTTGATGAGGAAAACCTCACTCCCAATGACCGTATCAACAAACAATGCAATACGGCGGCACTTGACACAATCTATCGTGCCATTGATGATAAAGTATTTGAGCAAATCAAAGATCTTGAAAAGGCAAATGAGCTTTGGATAAGGCTTGAAGAAACATATGAAGGCACTTCAACGGTAAAAAGTGCCAAACTATATATGCTCAAGGACAAGTTCTCCACATTCAAGATGAAGGATGATGAATCCATCCCGGAGATGTTCTATAGGCTCTAAGTCATTGTCAATGATCTCAAGGGGCTTGGGGAGAAGGTTGAGGACAAGGACTTCTCACACAAGTTCTTGATGTGCTTACCCAAGAAGTTTGCCACCTTGAGAAGAATGATCTTTAGAGAGGGATTGGACAAGGTCAAACCAACCAATGTGCTTGGAGATATAATGATCGATGCACAATACAATGATGATGAAGATGAGGTAGAAGAGAAGAAGGAGACCAAGGTCAAGCAAGAGAAGCCCATTGCATTCAAGGCTTCATCCTCTAAGGGCAAGAGCAAGGTGGAGAATGATGATGATGATCCTTTTGATGATGAGATCATGGCCTTCTAGTGCAAAAGATGGGTCGGTTCATGAAGAAGAGAGGCTATGGTGCAAGAAAGAGAAGGGACTTCATGAAGGCAAAGGAGGTGCTTTGCTACAATTGCAATAGCCCCGATCATGTAGTGGCGAAGTGCCCCTATGAAGACAAAAGATATCATGATGGGGAGTTGAAGCTTAAGAAGAACAAGAAGGAGAAGAAAGCAAAGAAGAGCTTCACATTCAACAAGAAGAAGAAGGGTGGTGGTTATGTGGTCACTTGGGATAGTGACAACTCCGAAAGTGATGATGATGAAAGCTCTAGTGATGATGAAAGGATCACTCGGCGAGCCATTGCAAACATCGCCCTCTCCAACAAGCCATCCATCTTCGACACTACATCAACATGCCTTATGGCCAAGCCTACCAAGGTAAAATATGATGATAGTGATGATGATTCTTATGCTAGTGATGATTGTAGGAGTGATGATGAGGAGGATGAGGACTACTCCAAGGATGATCTATTGGGCATAATAGATCAAATGAGCAAGGGCTACAAGAGGACAACCAAGAAATACAAAATCTTGGAATAAGAGCTCATTGCCAAGAGCAATGAAAATGATGCCTTGATGGAGGAGCTTGTTGCTCTCAAAAAGAGTAAGGAGTGCAAAGGAATTGAACAAGAGCTTAAAGCTCTTAGGAAATCCTTTGATGAGCTAGAGGCTTCTCGTGAGTGTCTAAAGGAAGACCACGAGGATCTTGAAATTGCTCACACTAGGCTTAAGGAAGCCCACTCCACTCTACTTGAGCTCATCAAGGAAAAGGACCTTAAGTTGGAGAAGTTCATGAAGGAAGCTAAGGAGGAGCAAGTGATTGTCACTTGTGATATTGGACTAACATGTGATATTATTGATGATTCTTTATTTGTTAGTCCTACTAATGCTTCATGTAGCTCATCATCATCCACCACAACCAACTCTACCTCTACTACTAGTGATTCATCACTTGTGGTTGAGACTCTCAAGAGAGAGGTGGATGATCTCACCCGTGCATTAGGCAACGCCTATGGTGGGGATGCCCGCTTGCTAAAATGCTTGGGTAGCCAAAGGTTCTCTCTTAACAAAGAGGGATTGGGCTATACTCCCAAGAAGGGCATGCAGCCTTTGCTACTCCAAAGCCTCGCTTTGTGAAGGAAAATGGTCGTTATTGCAATAGATGCAAGCAAGTTGGGCATCTAGAGATTAATTGCAATAAAATGAATAAGAACAAGAAAAATGCTAATTTACCTTACATTCCTTTTAATTCTTGTTATGTACTTACCAAGGGTGAGAAAGGTGTGCATGCTAGGTTTGTTGGTACACCAATTGTGGGCCCAAAGAAGAAGGCTATTTGGGTACTAAAGAGCTTAGTGACTAACCTCCAAGGACCCAAACAAGTATGGGTACCTAAGAAACATTAATTTGTTTTGTAGGTTAATTACAAGGCCGGAGGAAGGCATTGGGTGCTTGATAGTGGGTGCTCTCAACATATGACCGGTGATTCAAGAATGTTCAACTCTCTCAAATCAAATGATAGTGGCATTGATAGTATCACATTTGGTGACAATAGCAAGAGTGATGTAAAGGCTCTTGGAAGGATTGCAATCTCTAATGATCATAGCATTTCCAATGTGCTCTTAGTTGAAAAGTTGAACTTCAATCTTCTCTCGGTTGCTCAATTGTGTGATCTCGGTTTCAAGTGCATATTTGGTGTTGATGATGTGGAGATAGTTAGTGTTGATGGCTCTAACTTGATCTTCAAAGGCTTTAGATATGAGAATCTATACTTGGTTGATTTCAATGCTAGTGACACTCAACTTTCAACATGCTTGCTCACCAAATCAAGTATGGGTTGGTTATGGCATAGAAGACTTGGTCATGTTGGCATGAAGCAATTGAATAAGTTAGTGAAGCATGACTTAGTTAGAGGCTTGAAGGATGTCATATTTGAGAAGGATAAGCTATGTAGTGCATGTCAAGCCGGAAAGCAAGTGGGCAACACTCATCCATTGAAAAGCATTATGAGTACTTCCAAGGCATTTGAGTTGTTGCACATGGATCTATTTGGGCCAACTACATACACAAGCATTGGTGGCAACAAGTATGGTTTTATGATTGTGGATGATTTCACTAGATACACATGGGTATTCTTTCTTATGGACAAGAGTGATGTATTTGACATATTCAAGAAGTTCATCAAGAGAGTGCAAAATGAGTTTGAGACAACAATCAAGAAAGTAAGAAGTGACAATGGAAGTGAGTTTAGAAACACAAGAGTTGATGAGCTATGTGAGGAGCTTGGAATCAAGCATCAATTCTCGGCCAAGTATACACCTCAATCTAATGGCTTAGTTGAGAGGAAGAATAGAACTTTGATTGATATGGCAAGATCAATGTTGAATAAGTATAATGTGAGTCATTCATTTTGGGCCAAAGCAATCAACACGGCTTGCTTCTATAGCAACCGCCTCTATTGCCACAAGTTCTTAGAGAAGACACCATATGAGATCTTAAATGGAAGAAAGCCCAATATTGCATACTTTCGGGTATTTGGTTGCAAATGCAATATTTTGAAGAAAGGCACTAGATTGAGCAAGTTTGAAAAGAAATGTGATGAAGGCTTCCTACTTGGTTACTCAACTACTAGCAAAGCTTATAAAGTTTGGAATTTGGCTAGTGGTTTACTTGAAGAAGTGCATGATGTTGAGTTTGATAAAACCAATGGTTCTCAAAATGAAGAAGATAACTTGGATGATGTGAGAGGAACTCAATTGACCAATGCTATGAAAGAAATGGATATTGGTGATATTAGGCCAAAGCAAGTGATTGATGTGGATGACAAAGATCAAGTGCTCCAAAGTCCAATTACACAAGCTAGTGGTTCTCTAATGCAAAATCAAGATAGTACATCATCTCAAGTACAACAGGATCAACAAGTGGCTAGTTCATCATCTCCAACTCATGATCAACATCCAAGCAATCAAGTCCAAGTGCTTCAACCAACTAACATTGCAAGAGACCATCCATTGGATTCCATCATTGGTGATATACAAAGAGGAGTTCAAACTAGATCAAGATTGGTATCATTTTGTGCTCACTCTTCTTTTATGTCAATGGAAGAACCCAAGGACATTGATAAAGCATTGAGAGATCCGGATTGGGTAAATGCAATGCATGAAGAGCTCAACAATTTCAAGAGAAATGAAGTATGGAAACTAATTGAGAGGCCTAAGGATCACAATGTCATTGGAACAGGATGGGTCTTTCGCAACAAGCAAGATCAAGATGGGATAGTAGTAAGGAACAAAGCAAGACTAGTGGCTCAAGATTACACACAAATAGATGGTCTTGACTTTGGTGAAACTTATGCCTCGGTTGCAAGATTGGAAGCAATTAGGATCTTACTTGCCTATGCTTGTGCTCATAATATCAAGCTATATCAAATGGATGTGAAGAGTGCATTTCTCAATGGGTACATTCAAGAGGAGGTGTATGTGGAGCAACCTCCCGGTTTTGAAGATGACAAGAAACCCAATCATGTCTATAAATTGAGAAAAGCTTTGTATGGATTGAAGCAAGCACCTAGAGCATGGTATGAAAGATTAAGGAACTTCTTGCTATCCAAAGGATTTGTCATGGGCAAAGTTGATACAACACTATTCACCAAGAAGATTGGGAAAGACTTATTTGTGTTGCAAATATATGTTGATGATATCATATTCGGTTCAACCAATCAAGATTATTGTGATGAGTTTGGAAAAATGATGGCAAAAGAATTTGAAATGTCAATGATTGGTGAACTTAGTTTCTTCCTTGGACTTCAAATCAAACAAATGAAAGAAGATACATTTGTGAGCCAAACTAAGTACATCAAAGATATGCTCAAGAAGTTTGGCATGGAAGATGCAAAGAGTATTACAACCCCAATGGGCACTAGTGGAAGCTTGGACAGTGACAAGAGTGGCAACATGGTGGATCAAAAGCTATATAGATCAATAATTGGTAGCCTACTCTATGTGACGGCATCAAGGCCCGATGTGATGTTTAGTGTATGCATGTGTGCAAGATTTCAAGCCTCACCAAGAGAAAGTCACTTGAAGGCAACAAAGAGAATATTGAGGTACTTAAAGCATACATAAGATGTTGGATTGTGGTATCCCAAAGGTGCAAGCTTTGAGCTAGTTGGATATTCGGATTCCAACTATGCCGGTGACAAAGTGGAGAGAAAGAGCACTTCCGGGACTTGTCAATTATTGGGAAGATCACTTGTCTCATGGTCATCCAAGAAGCAAAATAGTATTGCACTATCTACCGCCGAAGCCGAATACATTGCCGTGGGTAGTTGTTGTGCACAAATCTTATGGATGAAGGCAACATTGAAAGATTTTGGAATCAATTTCAAGAATGTGCCATTGCTATATGACAATGAAAGTGCCGTGAAGCTAACCAACAATCCGGTTCAACATCAAAGAACAAAACATATTGATGTTCGTCATCATTTCATTAGAGATCATCAACAAAAGGGTGACATTGTCATTGAGAGTGTGGGCACCGAAGATCAATTAGCCGATCTATTCACCAAGCCACTTGATGAGAAGAGATTTCACAAGCTAAAGAATGAGTTGAACATACTTGATTTCTCCAACATGAGTTGATGCACCCCATATATGACATGCCTCTCCTTCGAGCCCAAGGTACAATTGGTTGACATGTCATACATTCTATGCTAAGGACTTGTTTAGTGCATCTAGTCATAATTTACATGTTCTAGGCTCATTCATAAAAATCAAATGAATTTGAAGTTTATATGGTACCACTATTGTTTCCATGACTTGTATGATCTAGTGGTAGCATATAACTTGTTTAAGTAGCTTGTGATCCTAAGTGTTTAATCTAGAAAACTTGTCTAAATATTTGCTTCAAATGGTGCATGATAACCCTTCTAGGGAGGTGTGAAGAAGCTTGCCCTTGGATCAAACCGAAGTATTTTATTTATGCAAGCAATCTAGGTTGAATCATAAACTTGATCCTCACCCCATATTTCAACATGATAATCTATCTAAAGTTTGCTCCTTGTGGTCAATTGGTGCCAAAGGGGGAGAAAATGTTGTTCACAAAGATAGAACTCAAAGAGGGAGAAGCACAAAGGGGGAGGATTGATAAAAGAAGGGGATCAACTAAAATTTTGAGCACACAAGTAGGGGGAGCAAGCTCTTAAACATGAATGTTGCATTTCCATGTGCAATTCATATGTATGATGCATAGTTATGCATTTCTTTTTCTCTGATACTTTGCTTGTGTGGTGACTTGCTAGTATAATTTGAATGATGAATTGTGGTACTAGCATGAATAGGAAGTAGTTAGATTTTTTTCCTGCTTCATGTCTTTTATAGTGGTACTAGAGCCTTGCTTATAATGTTGATCTCACGAGGTTTCTAGTTATGTTTGTGTTTTTACAAGTGGTATCTAACTACACAAGGTGCTAAGATGGTGTTTATCGCTACTCCGATGGTATCACGCTTCAAAGGTCTATAATCTAAAACACTTAGCACCTATTGGTAGTCAATGCTCCTAATCTTTCCTATCTAACATGTATGCTTCCAAAATCCAAACATATAGCATACATGTAGGGGGAGCCATTGCTATCAATTTGAATTCATGATCACATGTTCATAATTCTTACACATAGTAATATACTTGGACAATGTGACATGGGTTCAATCAAAATTTTATCATAACATCTTTGTGAAAGGTTTGTCACCAATTACCAACAAGGGGGAGATTGAAAGTCCTATGTTTGGTGTTGGTAATTAGTGACAATGCCTAAGTACTAATCCTATGCCTAAGTTGTATGTAGCATATGAGGATTAGTACATTCCAAGGTTGGTGGCAAGATGGACATGGTGATTGTAACAGAACCGTCCAAATTATAAGAGCACAAGTACAAAAACAATCACCGAAGTGATCAAATTCTCGCACTTGAGCCCATATAACTCCGGTAGTCCAGTGAAATCACGAGGGATTTCAAACCAACCAACATACAAGCCAAGATCGTAGTGATTCAACATAATAAGTCACATGTTACATCCATTTCATAAGTAGTTTAATATACATCGGAGTTCAACATAGTTATTACAACTTAAGTTCAAAAGTAGCGGAAGCAAAGTAATTTAAAACTAACATAAATCTTATTTCAAATACATGCCAGTACCATGGTCGACTTCCAACAAAAGCATTAGAGATAAGGTAGCTCAGAAAGATCATGCCCATGATCACACTCCGCCACTAAGGCAGGAGCCAACCAACTCTTATAGTCGCCATGATACATCATAACCTGCAACAAGTGGGGATAAAACCCTGAGTACAAGAAGGTACTCAGCTAGACTTACCCGTCAGAAACCAGAAATAAGGTGATACCAAGGATCATGCAAGGCTGATATAAAGTGGGCTAGCTTGACAACATTTTGCATAAAAAGCTTAATATAGACGATCAATCATTAATGCTTAAGCATCAAGTTAATTATCATTAACCTATCATCTATATTAGAACCTATACTAGAGCACTCACTTTATTAGGAGCAAACAATATTAACCATAGCAGGTATAAATTGAGGCAACCTTTCCATCGTGATCCAATTAACCATCCGTTCAATTTAATGGAATCTACGTTGCCGCTGCTCAAGTCAAGTGCTCACTAACCGGGAGCGACGGCGATTCGAATCGAATTCCTATCTAGCTGGAGGGGTATTTCTAACACTCACCGCGTAGGCCCCTGCCAGGGTCGCACAAGCCATCTTTTCATATGATTTAGGAATCGCGGGTCCGAATGATGTCGCGACCCCAAGGGCGACACTCTGCCAGGTGATAGGGACTCTAACCCCCCCTTGGTCTCACGCCAATGTCCCCAAGCACATCCTTTCTCTCCTCCAAGAAGCAACCTACCATTCGATTCCCGGCCTGAATCACATTACTCGGCTTCGCGGTCGGAACGACTTATCCGGCCAACTAAGTGTTAGACTGCGTTCAACATGACTCAAGGACATACAGCGAATCGGTCCTTAAACGACTCAGACGGGGATAGATTCACACCCAAGACCTCCATGCCTTGTTGCTTCACTATCGTCATCCCGCCCGGTCTCATTTCATTTTATTAACACATGGTTCCATTCCACGATAACAAATATAGCCAATCGTGCCATATATGACTATCCCTATATCTCGCAGGTGACAGGAAATCACCTGACTTCTACCGCTTAAAGCAGGGCTAAGCATCTACTCGATCCTAGTCTATGTAGGATTCAAGGATTCATATATCTGGACAAGGAATGATATAATGCAGCAAGGGTTTCCAACCAACTCCTATCACTTAATGCAACAATACTTATAACATATATAGAATTAATTGCTTTAAAGATAGGAGGCTTATAATGCTCCGGGGCTTTCCTGGGATCCGACTCAAGTTAGAGTATGTCAGATGAGTTCGCTTGGCGAGCATCATCCAATCTACCACTTGTCCGGTCCTTCGATCTTCGGGATGGATCCACCAACTCTATCTTCGGGTTCAGCTCCACATCTTGCCATCCACGTAGTGCATCTAACGTACCTAAATGAGATATGATGATGCATGTGTATGAACATGATGAATGGCAATAAGAATGCATCACATAAGACAAGCACAATATTTAAACAAGATACAAGCCCTCATAGCCACTCACTGACTATAGCACACCAACCATTCCATGCATAATAAGTAAAGCATAATCTTCACAAGTTTTAGGTGTACTAACTTCATCACCAAGGACATGAATCACACTTAGCAACATGCAAAGCAACTCAAGATGAAGCAACAACGATAACTGGAATATGTCAATTTCTGGACTAGCAAACAGTAGCTTCATAAATCAATCATATCTGGAGTTTTATAAATCCAAATGAATTGCAAGAAGACATTATGGAAAGCTTATGAAATTATCTACATTTCATTATAATCATCACAACATGATTCCAAAGTTTAACATGTCGAATTTACGCAAACACAGAAACTGGTCTAACAAGACAGAGAGCAAGCAATTCTGTAACCCAACTTTAAACAGCTATAACTCCTAAACCACATGGCCAAATACCACCAAATTTTAATAGAAGCTATATATATAAATTATCTACAACTTTTGTATAAACAAGTTTCACAGCAAAGCACATTATCATGAAGAACTTTGCCAAGTTTCCAAATCTGTTCAGAAACTTCATTTGCAAGAAATAATTATTAACTTATGTTGCAAACATATAATTGGACAAAACCAACTTTACCAACATTTCACACATGACTAATGAACACCAGAAAACATAGTGCTCTTTCCTAAATAAATTCTTTTAATATATTTTCTTACTTTATTTAGATAATTAGGTGGAATTATGAACACCTATCAAAATGCATAATAAATTATACCAAAATTACAGTGTCCTACAAATGCTACCAAACGTCTACTGTCCAAATTTCAAGCTATTTGGGCAAGTATATCAACCTCTATGAAAAAGACAAATAGCTATTGCAATAAATCATGGGAGAGAAAGATGAATCAATAACTCACTCATATTGCAACCAAAATTCATGAAATTTTTACCACACATCAAAAATCACATGAGTAGCATGCCATAAAAATTTCACTTCATTTGGAGCTCTAAATTTGCAGTTATGAAAAAGACAAATGCAGCTAGCATTCAAAACCTAGTTGCATAAATCTATTTTTACAGCTAAAACTTTAAACTACAACATGCCATATTATAAATCCACTGCATAAAGAATTTTACAAGGATTCCAAAAAGTCCTCATTTTCTATTTTACGATTTTTCTACAATTTTCTACGAATTTTCAAAGTTTCTGCCATGACTATGTAGAAAAGAAAAAGGAAAAAGAAAAGCTGCACTATGCGGTACTATTCATATGAGTCATGTACTTCGTAGAAAACCCCATGCCAGAACTTTATTTAAACCGAGTAAATCGGTCCTAACCGCACTATTCATATGAGTCTATGACATTGCACTTAGGCCCTTTCCTTTCGTCGAATTCTTGCCCGAAGCCCTTGACGGGATTTTGAAGCAGAGGACATCGGGGCTCACCATTTCCGGCGGAGGGAGGCCATGCCGACGGCGGCTGATGGGCGGGCGAGCATCTAGGCTTCCGTGCGCACCTCTGGTGGCCTTGGCTCGCTCTACGGCGGCCCGAGGCGAGCTGACCACGAGTTCCAGCTACCTGCGGTGGCGGCGGCTAGCAGTAGGCCGGCTCCGGCGGCTGCAATGGCCGGGGAAATGGCGGGCGAGCATCAGGGGGCTTGTGCGATCCCGTGGGTAGTCACGGCTCGCACCGTGGTGGTCTGGCGTGGCCTGGCCACGAGCGCCGACGGCTCCCCTCCGAGCGGCACGGTGACGGTGGCGCTCTGGCAGCTAGAGTTGACGAGCGCACGGCACCTGGAGCGGAGAGCATCATGGCTACGCGGCGCAAGGGAGGAGAAGGGCAGAGCGGTGCCTGCTGCAGCCACGCTTCTGCGCAGGAGCCGGCCATGACGGCCATGGCTGCGGCGTCCGCGCTTGCGAGCTCCAGGGCGAAGGCGAGACGAGAGAGAGCGAGACAAGAGAGATGGGAGGGGCGCTCGGCTGTCCAAGACAAGGTGAACGAGGCGAGGTGGCAGTCATGCAAGCCGCGAGGGCGAGCGAGGTGGCGAGCAGCGGCGAATGTCAGGCCACGCGGCATTGCTCTCTGTGCACGTCGACACTGTTCATCAAATTTCAAATTTCTAATTCTACCTCAAACATACCACTGAAACCCATACTCCGTGCCTCTGTAACTCCTAAACTACGACGAGTTAGCAAAAACTCTATTAATAAAAGTTGTAGATCTACATACCAGCTCTAACTTTTATTAAATCTTCAAAGTCTAATTAGGCCTAGTTAGAGAGATAGAAGGACCTAAAGTGGGGTACATGAAACTGAAAATTCAGATTTCAGTTAACTCAGACTTAGAATATTTTTGGACTCTGAAAACAGCAGGAGATTCCAAGTTTGAGCCTCGGTTTGACTTAGTTTCAAGTTGATCTGGCTCTTGGTCCAAAAACAAAGTTTGTCCTACTCCACTCAAACTTCAACTTTTATTTAAGGTGCAACTCCATGCAAGCACTGTAAGGCACAGTTCAAACCAAGTCAAAGTAGCGTCACGATAAAGCTTAAATTACACTTTTTGATCTATTTGAGCATTTTCTAGCCACTTGCTCAACATGAACCCTTCATGACTTTTGTTGTAGAATTCATCTAGAGTCATTTGGGCAAAGTTGCAAGGTTTGGTTGATGGTCTATAATTCCATTCACTTAATGGTGCAAATTCCAATAGGAATGGAACTTATCATTTCATGTGACTTTTTGATTCCAAACTTCATGAAACTTTTCCAGGGGTCACTATAGATAGGTACTAAGGTGAGACACATGAATATATTGTAATAACACTACCCAAGCCTATAATTTGAAAAGGGGCCTATATGTAAAGCAATGGTGCAACATCCAACTTTAGGTCAGGCTCATCTCCATAGGTTGACCTTGACATCGTCATCTCCACTTAATCTGTCATGTTTGAGCTCAAATCCACTGCTTAGTGAGTGACAAACACCTAAGGTGTTACAGCCCTCCCCCCTTAAAAGAATCGCGTCCCGAGATTCGGAATAGAAGACCTTTTTATGGAAGAGAGGCACGTTACCTAGTTCCCAACATTTGCTATAGCATTCAGCTACAAAGCTTCAACATCGGTGAACAATTTGGTTAAAGGCACTTTCTGATACTTGCTCTTCATGGTAAAATTTGTCTGAAGAATTTCCTTCATTGACTTCCATGAAGCATTGTTACTTTGGGAGGAATCCAAGACATCGCAGTACGTCGTTCTCAATGTACAGAGATCCTTGGGTCCATGAGCTAACCACTAACAAGTATCTGATTCTTTAGTGAACACAACATAGTCCATATGAACTTGACACTAGACCGAAATATTCAGAAGTATACTCGTTGAAATGGCTCTACGTTCACATGGTTTTGAAAAGCAGTTCTCTACCAAAATAGCTTGAGCACAACCTTCCAAAAGGGTGAGATCATAGACGACAAATATACTCTGAGGCTATAGGATACTGACTAACCAATAGACAGGGTCTATGTTGGTCGGAAATGTTCATTCATTTAGACACCAACTAATGGAAAACTACTTGAGGTTCCATGTGTGTAGTTCTCTTTCTCTGATGACAACACTGTATTATCTGAGTCTATCGAGGGATTAGTAAGTATGGTAGCTGACTCTGTTGACTTCATATTTCTGCCAAATGTTACCGAAGAAGATTCTCTTATCCTAAGGCAACAGTTGTCCGGGTTGAATCAGATGCAACTCTTGGGTAAAAACATTTATAAGGTACTAAAGTATGTTATCATTGGAAACTTAGTACCAAAGCAAAATGTAGTGAGGCCTTAAGGACAACAAAAGTTGTAATATTTACTAAACCACGGGAAGTAGTCTACCACCAAGCGGATGAGTAAAATTTTCCTTTGTGACTTAGTTGCACTATAAGTTGAATTGACTTGCAGTGTAGCAACTTTGTCAGGCCAACTTTCACCTGGAGGCTTCCTTTTTAGGGTCAAACAGCAGCTCTAAGATGGGAAATCTGTTGTTTGACACATTTCAAATTGCTTTTGATTCGCGATGGTATAAATTGATTTGCAGAAACCAAGGCGGCTCGTACATTGGGGATACGAGAAAGCAAAAGCAAATAAAAGAGTGTAAACTAGTATCTGTGAGACCTCACAAGGGCCATCCAACAGCAGATCTCGACCATTAATTTACATACCAATCCAATGATGCACAAGCTTTGAACTTGCGGGTTACTTTTTGCAAGGCAAAATGCATACTCCGCCTAGAGATCATTCCTACAAGGATAAGGAACCGCTTTCGAATATTCCTCTACACTTCGTCCAATCAAGTTATGGACAAACCATTTGTGGCACCTATGAGCACAAGGATACAGATTAGAACTAGGGCATACTTTCTCTAATTCTTTACTTTAGCTGATAGAACACCTTGCACTATTTGTGTGATTGTCCAAGATGGAATTGACTTGATCTCAACAATCGTGGTTGATGCAGAACAGACGGTTGCCATCAAAGTCAGTAGATAATGAGTTACACCAGAGATGGTGATTTTGATTGTATGGTCATTATGTATACAAGATCGAGACTTAGATAGCTCCATCATATACATAATGTGATGATCGATTCTTATCCAATAGATGACTTGTCCAACTAAAGTGTTGTGCATCCCTTTTTATTCAACAAGGATGAGATACTTTGCTAACTAGATGGTGGCCGTCAATATAGGGACAACTAAGCAAAGTCACTTGTCTACCACCTCTTGTAGTCCATTAATGTTTATGTCGGTGACCTGTTCTTCAAAGGTTATCCTCTTAGCAACTTCAGGACGAAGCTCTACTACTTTTGGTCCACTATAAGGGTCTTTTGATAAGATATGGGAAAGATAACCAAGGGAAAGTTTACATGAGAATAACACGTTGATGTTGTTCCGTAATGGATCATGACTAGAAACCACGATACCAGCGCGTGCCAAGCAGCACAACCTTGTGTCGGTCGCCCACAGGAGGCTCTCAGTTTCGTCGCGGCACCGTTAGTTGCTACTCATAACACCATTACCGATCACACCACCAAGGTGAAATTTCAAGTGACACAATTTGGGTGGTAAAAACAAGCATTATACAAGGGAGGGATAGCAAGCAAAGGTAATCACAAGGTTTGGAATTAACCAGGAGGTGATTCGAAGATCAAAATATAGCACAAGAGAACATCACGCAATTGCTAAGGATAACTGAGCAAGAGGCTCTTGCTTAAATTCTACGTACGACTTGCGTCCACCGAGGGGAGTACCAGATAAAAGATTAACAGGAGATTCAATCATGTTGAGCAACAACTTGATATCAAGACTGATGAACATTCCGAGACTTGGGAAGGTTGGGGATAGATTAAGCAAAATTTTTAGGGCAAAAACCGATATGTAGTCATAGATTGAGTTGATAAGGTAGATACACGAATTTGCAAGCACACGATTTAGAGACCATAGCAGAGATACACTGCGTCATACTAGCTAACCTTTGGGAGAGGTAACCGGAAGGTCCAACATGGATTTAGGTATGGTCTCCACAACTGGTAACGTACGAACCATGGTCAAAGGCTAGCGTTGATGAGAGTTAACTTGGTTGGTCAGTCGACAAGGGTCTTCACAAAAAGGGTTAGAAAACATCCACGGCTTATACAAACATATAAGAGAACTAAACTTTTGGGCTTTCGATCAAGCAAGGGGCATGGATACAAACACTCAAGGGCTAACCACCAAGTCTACAGGCTCAGGCTCCAAAGAGAGAACCTAATTGGAGACGACACCAAGAGATCGTTTCGTGTAACTCGAGTATTGCTCTAAGATAAAGCTATTCGACACTCGTATACTTACCGAAGACAAACGAAGTGATAACTATGGCACTAATTAACTAACAAGCATACATACATGCATCATAACTTCAAGCAACACATAAAGAAGCTTACACAAATGAACTCAAGCAACTAACTACAAGTTTAGTCCAAACAAACGTTAGCTAAGGAAGCCAACTTAGCATGTGCCCAGAATCTGGACAGCAACACAGTAGTTACTTGTTTCAACCATAACTGAGGTTGTAGACATCCCCTAAAGGTGATCCTAGACTTTCTAGAAAGCTTAGCAAGATGACTACACTTTAGTTATTCATACCAACAGCTAATTCCTAGATTAACCTGACCAAAATTGCTAATGTTTCAGATCTGTACCAATATGGACAGAAAACTGACAAGAACTTTGAAAATGCATAACTGGAGTTCTAGAGACACAACAAGGCTGAGCCTTAACTTTATGTAAAGCTTATTAAGTTGTCTATAACTTTCTTATTATCATATTAAGATGATTCTATAGCTAACATGGCCAAACAAGACAAAGAAGACATCTCTGCCCTAATTTAGACAGATTCTGTCATTCTATTTTGCAAGCTCATAACTAGAGATTTATACCATCAAAAGTAGTGATCTTTTGCATTTTGGAAAGCTTAGAAAAAGTACTATACTTGCTCTAATATTTCCAAGACATGATTCCATAAGCACATAGGTCAAATAAAGCAAACATTCAGATCTGTTCTGAACATGAGCAGATTCTGACAACAAACTTCTAAAACTTATAACTCCCAAACCATAAGACCTAGGGTCATAAAATTTTAGGACAAGATAGAAAAGTAAGTTGGCTACAACTTTGGTATTCTCCGTAACTACAGAAAACACCATTATGACCATAAAAGCATCACTACAACAGAAAACGTTCTAGCAGCCAACATTCGACAAGCAAAACTAAACTTGCCTTTGTTCTACTTAACAAGAGAGCACACAAACATGTTATTCTAGTAGCTCTAAATATTATTACCTTAGACCAACTAATTTAATTCATTACTAAGAATCACAATTACTTAGGTGAGGTCTAAAGCATTTGCAAACGCTTGGGTGAACAACATGGAGTAAGGCATTCTTGTTTAGCTTCACCCAAGAAAGATAGTGTACTACCTTGATCACAAGTTACTTATCATTTGAACAAGGATGAGAGGAGCATAACTATGCATAAGGCAACAATCATGAAGATGCATGCTTCGTCCTATTCGTCCTCACAAGATTGCCAACCCAAGGTGGCGATCACGTTCTATGTCGGTGGCATAACACGCACTCTCTCGATATATAGCTAGTCGACAGCTACATTCGACTTACGCATTCGTGGTCAGCGTACCTGCAGAAAAGTTTCATTGTAGCCCAACAATTCCCTAATATGGCACACAATGAAAGCAGGAAAGTAAAATTCTAAGTACTCCCATATACATATACCCCTGTATACGTACATGTAATACCAAAACTACCCGAATCATTAATCACCCACAATTAAGTACCTTCATATATACATGTGTGTAACATGTAAATAATCCAGTAACCAAAACTAGCTCTCCCCTAGACCATAGGTTGTACGGTCATGCTCTCACAACTCACACTTACCTGAGCGTAGGTGCGACGTTGCATAAAAGTAAACTAGCAACATATATGGCTATTTCATATATGAAGGATACCCCTAATCTGACACACTGGGTAGCATAGTGTGGGAGAGTTATCACACATACATACCTTGGCCGGGGCGTAAATGCATAAATGACAAACCCCCAAGTTAGTACTTATATAAGCCACCTAATAATCCTTATATGGGCATAAGGAAATTGACCACTGGCATACTTAGGTTTAAAATTCAGTTTTCACATACCTATATATAGCTATAAATTGATAAAAACCGATTTTATAAAACAAAACATTTGTTTTAAATACACATACGACAAGTTTAATGTTGAATCTTGCTCCGATGCCAGCTGTAACAGAACCATCCAAATTATAAGAGCACAAATACAAAAACAATCACCGAAGTGATCAAATTCTCGCACTTGAGCCTATATAACTCCGGTAGTCCAGTGAAATCACGAGGGATTTCAAACCAACCAACATACAAGCCAAGATCGTAGTGATTCAACATAACAAGTCACATGTTACATCCATTTCATAAGTAGTTTAATATACATCGGAGTTCAACATAGTTATTACAACTTAAGTTCAAAAGTAGCGGAAGCAAAGTAATTCAAAACTAACATAAATCTTATTTCAAATACATGCCAGTACCATGGTCGACTTCCAACAAAAGCATTAGAGATAAGGTAGCTCAGAAGGATCATGCCCATGATCACACTCCGCCACTAAGGCAGGAGCCAACCAACTCTTGTAGTCACCATGATACATCATAACCTGCAACAAGTGGGGATAAAACCCTGAGTACAAGAAGGTACTCAGCTAGACTTACCCGTCAGAAACCAGAAATAAGGTGACACCAAGGATCATGCAAGGCTGATATAAAGTGGGCTAGCTTGACAACATTTTGCATAAAAAGCTTAATATAGATGATCAATCATTAATGCTTAAGCATCAAGTTAATTATCATTAACCTATCATCTATATTAGAACCTGTACTAGAGCACTCACTTTATTAGGAGCAAACAATATTAACCATAGCAGGTATAAATTGAGGCAACCTTTCCATCGTGATCCAATTAACCATCCGTTCAATTTAATGGAATCTACGTTGCCGCTGCTCAAGTCAAGTGCTCACTAACCGGGAGCGACGGCGATTCGAATCGAATTCCTATCCAGCTGGAGGGGTATTTCTAACACTCACCACGCAGGCCCCTGCCAGGGTCGCACAAGCCACCTTTTCATATGATTTAGGAATCGCGGGTCCGAATGATGTCGCGACCCCAAGGGCGACACTCTGCCAGGTGATAGGGACTCTAACCCCCCCTTGGTCTCACGCCAATGTCCCCAAGCACATCCTTTCTCTCCTCCAAGAAGCAACCTACCATTCGATTCCCGGCCCGAATCACATTACTCGGCTTCGCGGTCGGAACGACTTATCCGGCCAACTAAGTGTTAGACTGCGTTCAACATGACTCAAGGACGTACAGCGAATCAGTCCTTAAACGACTCAGACGGGGATAGATTCACACCCAAGACCTCCATGCCTTGTTGCTTCACTATCGTCATCCCGCCCGGTCTCATTTCATTTTATTAACACATGGTTCCATTCC
Organism: Saccharum hybrid cultivar R570; assembly: GCA_038087645.1. Lineage (NCBI taxonomy): Eukaryota > Viridiplantae > Streptophyta > Magnoliopsida > Poales > Poaceae > Saccharum > Saccharum hybrid cultivar. Next base: position 3,704,320 of record JAQSUU010000810.1, read on the forward strand.
ACGATAGCAAATATAGCCAATCGTGCCATATATGAATATCCCTATATCTCGCAGGTGACAGGAAATCACCTGACTTCTACCGCTTAAAGCAGGGCTAAGCATCTACTCGATCCTAGTCTATGTAGGATTCAAGGATTCATATATCTGGACAAGGAATGATATAATGCAGCAAGGGTTTCCAACCAACTCCTATCACTTAATGCAACAATACTTATAACATATATAGAATTAATTGCTTTAAAGATAGGAGGCTTATAATGCTCCGGGGCTTGCCTGGGATCCGACTCAAGTTAGAGTATGTCAGATGAGTTCGCTTGGCGAGCATCATCCAATCTACCACTTGTCCGGTCCTTCGATCTTCGGGATGGATCCACCAACTCCATCTTCGGGTTCAGCTCCACATCTTGCCATCCACGTAGTGCATCTAACGTACCTAAATGAGATATGACGATGCATGTGTATGAACATGATGAATGGCAATAAGAATGCATCACATAAGACAAGCACAATATTTAAACAAGATACAAGCCCTCATAGCCACTCACTGACTATAGCACACCAACCATTCCATGCATAATAAGTAAAGCATAATCTTCACAAGTTTTAGGTGTACTAACTTCATCACCAAGGACATGAATCACACTTAGCAACATGCAAAGCAACTCAAGATGAAGCAACAACGATAACTGGAATATGTCAATTTCTGGACTAGCAAACAGTAGCTTCATAAATCAATCATATCTGAAGTTTTATAAATCCAAATGAATTGCAAGAAGACATTATGGAAAGCTTATGAAATTATCTACATTTCATTATAATCATCACAACATGATTCCAAAGTTTAACATGTCGAATTTACGCAAACACAGAAACTGGTCTAACATGACAGAGAGCAAGCAATTCTGTAACCCAACTTTAAACAGCTATAACTCCTAAACCACATGGCCAAATACCACCAAATTTTAATAGAAGCTAGATATATAAATTATCTACAACTTTTGTATAAACAAGTTTCACAGCAAAGCACATTATCATGAAGAACTTTGCCAAGTTTCCAAATCTGTTCAGAAACTTCATTTGCAAGAAATAATTATTAACTTATGTTGCAAACATATAATTGGACAAAACCAACTTTACCAACATTTCACACATGACTAATGAACACCAGAAAACATAGTGCTCTTTCCTAAATAAATTCTTTTAATATATTTTCTTACTTTATTTAGATAATTAGGTGGAATTATGAACACCTATAAAAATGCATAATAAATTATACCAAAATTACAGTATCCTACAAATGCTACCAAACGTCTACTGTCCAAATTTCAAGCTATTTGGGCAAGTATATCAACCTCTATGAAAACGACAAATAGCTATTGCAATAAATCATGGGAGAGAAAGATGAATCAATAACTCACTCATATTGCAACCAAAATTCATGAAATTTTTACCACACATCAAAAATCACATGAGTAGCATGCCATAAAAATTTCACTTCATTTGGAGCTCTAAATTTGCAGTTATGAAAAAGACAAATGCAGCTAGCATTCAAAACCTAGTTGCATAAATCTATTTTTACAGCTACAACTTTAAACTACAACATGCCATATTATAAATCCACTGCATAAAGAATTTTACAAGGATTCCAAAAAGTCCTCATTTTCTATTTTACGATTTTTCTACAATTTTCTACGAATTTTCAAAGTTTCTGCCATGACTATGTAGAAAAGAAAAAGGAAAAAGAAAAGCTGCACTATGCGGTACTATTCATATGAGTCATGTACTTCGCAGAAAACCCCATGCCAGAACTTTATTTAAACCAAGTAAATCGGTCCTAACCGCACTATTCATATGAGTCTATGACATTGCACTTAGGCCCTTTCCTTTCGTCGAATTCTTGCCCGAAGCCCTTGACGGGATTTTGAAGCAGAGGACATCGGGGCTCGCCATTTTCGGCGGAGGGAGGCCATGCCGACGGCGGCTGATGGGCGGGGGAGCATCTAGGCTTCCGCGCGCACCTCTGGTGGCCTTGGCTCGCTCTACGGCGGCCCGAGGCGAGCTGACCATGAGTTCCAGCTACCTGCGGTGGCGGCGGCTAGCAGTAGGCCGGCTCCGGCGGCTGCAATGGCCGGGGAAATGGCGGGCGAGCATCAGGGGGCTTGTGCGATCCCGTGGGTAGTCGCGGCTCGCACCATGGTGGTCTGGCGTGGCGTGGCCACGAGCGCCGACGGCTCCCCTCCGAGCGGCACGGTGACGGTGGCGCTCTGGCAGCTAGAGTTGACGAGCGCACGGCACCTGGAGCGGAGAGCATCATGGCTACGCGGCGCAAGGGAGGAGAAGGGCAGAGCGGTGCCTGCTGCAGCCGCGCTTCTGCGCAGGAGCCGGCCATGACGGCCATGGCTGCGGCGTCCGCGCTTGCGAGCTCCAGGGCGAAGGCGAGACGAGAGAGAGCGAGACAAGAGAGATGGGAGGGGCGCTCGGCTGTCCAAGACAAGGTGAACGAGGCGAGGTGGCAGTCATGCAAGCCGCGAGGGCGAGCGAGGTGGCGAGCAGCGGCGAATGTCAGGCCACGCGGCATTGCTCTCTGTGCACGTTGACACTGTTCATCAAATTTCAAATTTCTAATTCTACCTCAAACATACCACTGAAACCCATACTTCGTGCCTCTGTAACTCCTAAACTACGACGAGTTAGCAAAAACTCTATTAATAAAAGTTGTAGATCTACATACCAGCTCCAACTTTTATTAAATCTTCAAAGTCTAATTAGGCCTAGTTAGAGAGATAGAAGGACCTAAAGTGGGGTACACGAAACTAAAAATTCAGATTTCAGTTAACTCAGACTTAGAATATTTTTGGACTCTGAAAACAGCAGGAGATTCCAAGTTTGAGCCTCGGTTTGACTTAGTTTCAAGTTGATCTGGCTCTTGGTCCAAAAACAAAGTTTGTTCTACTCCACTCAAACTTCAACTTTTATTTAAGGTGCAACTCCATGCAAGCACTGTAAGGCACAGTTCAAACCAAGTCAAAGTAGCGTCACGATAAAGCTTAAATTACACTTTTTGATCTATTTGAGCATTTTCTAGCCACTTGCTCAACATGAACCCTTCATGACTTTTGTTGTAGAATTCATCTAGAGTCATTTGGGCAAATTTGCAAGGTTTGGTTGATGGTCTATAATTCCATTCACTTAATGGTGCAAATTCCAATAGGAATGAAACTTATCATTTCATGTGACTTTTTGATTCCAAACTTCATGAAACTTTTCCAGGGGTCACTATAGATAGGTACTAAGGTGAGACATATGAATATATTGTAATAACACTACCCAAGCCTATAATTTGAAAAGGGGCATATATGTAAAGCAATGGTGCAACATCCAACTTTAGGTCAGGCTCATCTCCATAGGTTGACCTTGACATCGTCATCTCCACTTAATATGTCATGTTTGAGCTCAAATCCACTGCTTAATGAGTGACAAACACCTAAGGTGTTACAGTGATCATGATGGCCACACTTGGATTTGGACGCAACCCTACGTGATCAAGGCAAAGGTATATGCTTAAGGGTTGTGTTTTAGTAACCAAGACACCTAATGGGTGTGGTTACATTATAGGATAGATAGCCGTACTATAAAGAGGGGAATGACGCGGCTATTGAACTCCTAAGTGCCTCTAGATGTGCATTTCATGATCATATGCATTTGGATAGAAGTAATATAGCCTCGAAAAAATGATTGTGAAAATGCTAACACACTCACACATGACGAAAATCACTTGGTGGTGTTAGCACGTTTGCGAAGGCGGTGGCGTTTTCGAGGAGTTGAAACGACTATTTTCCTCTACGCCGAAAGTCCGGAAAAGAAACGGAGGCGAACGGAGGTCACAGAGGTGACCGGACGCTGAACCGGACACGGTTTTTGCATGACCGGACGCGTCCGGTCAGTGTTCAGTGTCTGCGCGTTTTTCAGTTTGATGATCGGACGCGAGGCGCGTCCGGTCACTGATGATCGGACGCGTTCGGTCGTTCAGGGAGCTTACTGGACTCTAACCGGACGCTATCACTGTCGCGTCCGGTCATTTTCTTCAGCGCGTCCGGTCACTGCTTCGTTGAGCGCTGCTCAGGCGACCAGCGCGTCCGATCCTTCACGGGACCAGCGCGTCTGGTCGTTCCCAGCGCGTCCGGTCAGTTGGACCAGCGCGTCCGGTCGTTGCTTCGTAGTTAGCCGTTGGGCGACCAGCGTGTCCGGTCAGTACTTCACGAGATAGCCGTTGGGCGACCGGCGCGTCCGGTCAGTTGGACCAGCGCGTCCGGTCAGCCCGATTTCGGTTGTTTAAGTTTCTAACGGCTCTATTCGAAGGGGTACGTCTATAAATACTCGTTGGCCAGCTCAAGACTCACTCTCTCGGATATCTGTCGAACATTTGACATACTTGTTAGCACTTTGAGCTAAGCAACTCCCCTCCCACTCATCTCTCTTGCTTCTTTGCATATTCGAAGTGAGATTGAGTGATCCAAGTGCATTTGTATTGTGAGATAGCATCTAGTTGGCACTTGGTGGTTGATTTGCTGTGGGATTCTTGTTTCTCTTGGTGGTTGCCGCCACCTAGACGACTTGGAGCAGCTTGGAGGCGTTGGCAAGAGTTGGTGATTGTTCTTGGCCACCTCTGGTGATTGTGAGGGGTTTGTGCCTACCTCGGCGAAGCGCCAAAGGCAACGTTAGTATATTGCTCATGTCATTGCAACCTTTTGCCATTTGGTAGGTTCTTGTGGTACCTTTTGAGAGGCTCGGTGTGAGACCGATTAGCCACCGAACCACGTGGTGAAGAGGGACACAACGGGGACTAGCGTGCCGGCAAGCACGTGAACCTCGGGATAAATCTTTGTGTCATCACTTTCATATTGTGATTGATTGATCCCGGTGTTCGGTTATCTTGGTATTCATTGTTGATTATATCGGTTGGCTCAATACTTCGCCCCTCGGTAAAACTCTCCTAACTTAACTTCGCTTTATCTTCTTAGTTATCTTTGCTAGCTAGTTAGCTTTGCTAGAGTAGTTCTTTTGTGTAGCTTGCTAGTTGTAGTTGTATTTACCTTCTCGGTTTGACTTGTGCGGTTGAGTGCAAATACTAGAATTGTGAATTGGATAGGTGGCTTGCAAATACCCCGTAGGCTAAGCAAAACTCGCATCTCGCTATTTGTTTTATTGATAAACTTGTTTAGCTTGTCTTTGTAGAAAATTTTAATAGGCTATTCACCCCCCCTCTAGCCGTCAAGACCTTTCAGTGTCCTAGGTTGGATCGCTAGGCCGAATAGGTGAGCCGCTTGGTAGTATAGAGCCTACGCATGGGGCCTAGTGCTATGCTAAGCTTGCCACCTAGCGCCTCATCCGCCTGCTGCGCCTAGCTGACCACCACCCGCTAGGCAACCGCACCTATAGGTGAAGACGGTCAGTTCCTTGCTCTAGGTCCCGGGTTCGACTCCCAGGTCTCATGGTTTTTTGAATATGAGAATTTATTAAACCCCAACGACACACAAGGTACAAGTGACACGCAAGCCGTCGGGTCCCACAGGTCGGATGGTGAAGGGTCCACAAGTGACATGCAAGCCGACGGGTCCCACAGGTCAGATGGAGATGGAGAAAGGTCCCACAGGTACACGTGACACGCAAGCCGTCGGGTTCCACAAATCAAATGGAGATGGAGAAAGGTGTCATCGGGTCTGACAGGTCGGATGGAGAAGGGTCTATAAGCACAAGTGACACGCAAGTTGTCGGGTCCCACAGGTCAGATGGCGGAGACTTTTATGATAAATTGCAAGTGTGACAGATGAGTAACTGTAGGTCCCACAGGTACACGTCAGATGGAGGAAGGACTGTGTGGAGATTTATGATGAAGCGCCATTCGTTACAAATCGAATATTATTCGTCACAGATGTGTAATTAGTTATGTGACGAAGCCCTGTTCGTCACAATATTAAAGAAGATCATCACAGATGAGTCGTACGAGTGATCTGTAACGAAACCCTGTGCTCTTCTATGACGTTTTTTTGACAATATCTGATTTTGTCATAGATAGAGAGGGTTTGAGGATTGTCACCCCTGATCTATGATGAAACAAAAATATTCATCATAAAAAGCGATCTTCTATGATAGTTTTGGATTCGTCATTAAGATTTTCATCATAAAAGTGGATATTTTTAGTAGTGCCAGCTGGCCACCCACCTCTCTACAGTGACAGGCTGACATCATGCTGGCCGGCTCATCTACCTGTAAATCTTGTCGCCGCTCGTGGCTGGTTGGGTTTCACAGTTTGGAATGGCCTAGGAGCAGGAATGTCTAAAAGGTCAATGGGGAGTGGAAGTGATAGTTAAGTGTAGTTTGGTCATGTGTGGTATGATTTTGTTTTTTCATCCTTTAATCCGATGACGGCTAATGTCTGTACAAAGTAGGGGCAAATGGAGCCTTCATTTCAAAACAGCGAGGGCAAAATCACAAAGTAAAAACAACAACAATTGGAATGCACTAGAGGGGCAGAAACACATAATTCCCCTTTATTTATGGCGAAACTCCATACCGCACTAAAAGGTTTTGCAAGCAAAAGGTTACGCTAGTCTTATAAGAAATGTTTTGAGAAGATTTTGTGTAGCGAAAATCCATGTCACACACAAAAAATTTCGTATCAAAAATCCATGGCACATATAAACCCCTATAGTATTGCTTCATATCGCGAAAGTACATACCATATTAACCACTAAATTGAGTTTGAGATTTGAACCACTTCGAGGGTCCATGCCATAGCTCAAAATAATGAAATATAGGTGCTCATTGCGATTGCCTTGCTGCTACGATGCCATCCAATGACATCACCTTTGATCTTCCTTGATTCACAACAAAAGCCATATTGAAAGGTTTCACAGATCCACATGAACCACACTGGAATGCTTCACTACTACTTTTATTGGAAATAATTATTCTCATAGAAGTGGGATGTTCATGTTTAAGACAACAACTACTCGTACTCACTGCATTGGCTTTGTTGATGTCATTCACTTGCATAAAATTGGAAGACTTGTTCCTTCAAAAGGATGGATGCCTTTTTTTTTGAAGAAAATGTGTATGTTGTGTGTGGGTGTGTTTATGGTTGAAACACTAATACACAAAACATTAGTACTGACGGTTCTAAACCAATTTTCATTGGCGTTTTAACCAACCCGCCACTGTGAAAGGCCAGTGAAAATCAGAAGGTCACAAGCGTCATCTAGAGAACCGCCACTATAAATATGGTCAAACCACCACTATAAATAATTTTCTAAATTGCAAATCAGGTTCAAAAAATAGCAATTTTTATCCGAGGAGGCTCGCACGAGACCACCATACACAATTTTGAGTGTTTTCTTTCATTTTTGAGAGAAATCCATGCATATGAGAACCCCCAGCCCACCTGTGACTAAATAGTAGAAATATTCTTTTAGCATCTATTCTAACAATTTGTGAAATGGAGATTTAAAGCCATAAACGGATTCAAATGAAAAAGTTTCAACTACAAAGTTTCAAATCTCATAGAGATCTACAACCTTGCTTATGATCGTTTTCCGTACAAAGTCATTTGTGAAATTTAAAAAAATGAAATTTGAAATCATTAATCTTAAAACATAATTTCTGTGCCCTAAATGATTTTAAATGAAAAAGTTATCAACTACAAAGTTGTAGATGTTTTTGAATACTACAACTTTTATTTAGACCATTTCACCAGCCGAGATCATATAAAAAATAAAAATTAATTTCAAATTATTTGTAGTGACGTTTGGTTAAGAAAACCGTCAGTTTAAAATACATTTTCACTAGCTGTTTTCTTAAGACTACCGCTAGTAGAAATATGTATCTTTGCTGGTGGTAGACTTAAGAAAACAGCCAGCAAAAATAAATTTACATTGATGGTTCATACCTTGGCCCCACAATTTTATTTCTAGTGACGCCTATATATTGTGAACCACCAGTAAAAAATAGCAACCATCAACAAAAATCGATTTTGTACTTGTGAAATATGAGCCTTCCTTTGTCACCAAGCTGCAAGTACATTGCTACAGGTAAGGCTGTAAAAATAAAACTGTCTTTATGGATATTAATAAGTAACTACTTGTTATTGTTGCCTTGTATTCATGAGTAAGGCAAACATATTTCAATGGTGTTCTCAAAGCACTAGAAACTTCATCAAGCTAGTGGCACAGCTTGAAGAGGATCCAAGAAGAGGCCTGTATTGAAGTTATCTCTACTCTCTAGTGTGCAAATCTTTATTACTTTCTAAGGATTAAACATAGACATCATTAAGAAAATTCAATTGCCACGGGGCATGCATGGCCCACTTTGGCCTTCACATATCTTCGCCACTGGATCAAGCTATCACCTTAGCTTAATTAATCTATCAATTAACCCAGTACTCCTCAAAAGATAATGGCTATGGCTAAAAATGATTGGTTTATATGGGTAAAAGGCTAGCGGGGGTGTCTCACTTTTCTATAAGGGCAGTGGAAGGTAGTCACTGTGCAGTGTGGGAGAGTCTTCATTCACTCACTTGGGACTTGATTCACAATACTTTTGCGGTAATGCTCTCCACCAAGCATTTGTTCGGCCGGACGAGCGCCTTCGCTGGGCCTGCGAACCAAGTCTGACCGACCCATTATAAAAAAAAATCTGCATGTTTCCACTGGGACAGAACCGCCTCGTGTTGTGCGCCCCTGCGCCTCGTGCTGGACTCGCTTCGTGCTGCGCTTTTCACCTCACGCCTCCCGTCAGACCCACCTCGTGCCACGCACCACGCCCGTGCCTCGTGCTGAGTGCCGTCCACGCCTCGTGCCTCGCGCTACGTTCCCCCGCTCCCGCGTCAACCTTCATTGGGCGGCCGTAAGTAAATGAGCACATGTTGCAACCATATGTTTCATGCGTCATGCGTTTCAGATGTATGTTGCATATGTTTCATCTAGATTTTGCAAAAGTAAATCTGGTGTTGCATCTGTTGCATGGCTATGTATCAAATGTTTCAGCTGTTTTAGATGTATGTTGCAAGTGTTTCATCTGGACGTTGCATATGTTGCAGTTGCTATACACGTATGTTGGAACCGTGTTTTCCAAATGTTTCAACTGTTTCATCTGGATGTTGCATATGTTGCAGTGGCTATACACGTATATTGCAAGTGTATGTTCCAAATGTTTCACCTATTTTAGACGTATTTTGCAAGTATTTTATATGGATGTTGTTATATATTGCAGTGGTTATACACATATGTCGCAAACGTGTGTTTCAATTGTTTCACCTAGTTTCAGTATGTTGCAACAGGTGCTGCTCCCCACGCGCTGCAGCGCTGCACGCACCCATCCAGCGCTACCTATCTCTGTCATGCAGGCTAGCTCTATTAATAAGATGTGCACGTAATGGGCGGTCAGTGCCCAAATGGTTGGGCACTCCCTGGTTAAAGTGTATGCGCGCATGCAGAGCGCCAGAGCGAGCTAGCATTGAATGGACATAGAACTAGGCGTCCCTGCACCACAAGGCTTGGTCCCCATAGTGGAGCATGCAGCCGGGGTCAACACGGGTACGCGTGCTATGTATGCTCCCACCTCTCTTTTGCATGCAGCTGGCAGGCCCCACGCACATGCTCTCCCGTGCAGGCGCTGTAGCAGCACACGCGAACCCAGCAGCAGCACGCGCGGGGCGCAAAGCGCGCGGGCAAGCACAACAGCAGTCGCACGCTCAGGGTGTAGCAAGCCAGCAGACATGGGACCGGCAGGAACTGGTGCGGAGCGCGAAGCATGCAGGCAGGCATAGCAAGCCAGCAGGTGTAGCAGCGTGCGGGTGCGCGGGCATCCACGCGTCCGGACGTCTGGGCGCTTGCATGACCCATACTTCTGACTTGTACTATGTTTGAGAATTTGATTGACTATTTGTTCATCGATTTGCTTGACGCTAGACTTGAAATTTGTAGACTTAATTGACTTGTTCTTTGATTTGCTTTTGACTCTTGACATGGAACACGTCAACTTCTTACATTTAGCTTGCCAAATCTATGGCAATTTTTTTACCTAACTTTGGCTTGCCAAATCATGGCAAATTTTGGTCGCAAACCAAGCAGCCCATATTTACACTAGAAACACACATCAAATAAAAATATCCATTCTACCACACATCTATCATCCATTCAATACAGAAACAAGAACAACCAAATATCAGTACCACATACTGTACTACTGTAGTAACTTTTCATCTGTGTTCCACGCATAAGTTGTGCATTAGTTCAATGACTAGTCTGGTACCTCCTTGGTAACAACAGCAGTGGTGTCTTCTTGTGGAATGCCAGACTCCCTGCCTCCTGCATGCTCATGTCTTCTTTCCTCGCCCCCACAGGGAGTTCCCAGTCAAAACAGTGAAGCAGGTTGGCCAAGATGAACTCCATGTTAGTCACAGCCATGGCCATCCCCGGGCAAATCCGGCGACCTGAGCCGAAAGGCAGGAACTCGAAATTTGCACCGTTGAAGTCGACGTCTGACCCCATGAATCTCTCTGGGTTGAACTCCTCTGGATCCTTCCAAATGTCAGGATCCCTGCCGATTGCCCATGCATTCACGATGATTCTTGTATTTGCTGGAACGTCATACCCTTTGATATTGACTTGTTGAATAGTCTCCCTTGGAAGCAGCAGGGTTAAGGGAGGATGCATCCGGAGGGTCTCCTTCACAACCATCTTTAGGAGCTTGAGCTTGGACACGTCGTCAGGTGAAGCCATCTCTTTGCCGCCTACCACAGCTCTGATTTCGTCCTGTACACTCTTTAGCACACTCGGGTGCTGGATCATTTCTGCCATCGCCCACACCATGGTAACAGAGGTAGTGTTAATGCCGCCGACAAAAGTGTCCTGAGAGAAGATTAGCATCCACCATGTGGATTTGTTAATTCAAATCAATACAGTCATTTAGAGAGAACTAATAATGAAATAAATTTGTATATATGTAAACTTACAAAGAGCATAGCTTTCACATGGTCACGGGTGAAAGGCACCGTGCTTCCATTATTGTCCTTGAAAAGCCCAATCAGTGCTTGCACGAGATCTGATCTTCGCTTTCCGTCGCCAAGCTGCTCATTGTGAGCGGTGTTGAGGTGCCCATCAATGACTTCTTCCAAGAATGAATCGAGCCTTTGGAATATCCTGTCGCGACGGGCGGTGACGCCTGTCAGGCGGTCGATGAAACGGCCAGCGGTGCTGGGGAAGAAATCCTCAGCGGAGAAGCTGCCTAGCATGTCCATCACGTCACTAAGAATGTTCAGGAACTGCAAATTGAAGTGCTCCGTGCCATAGATTTCACCGAACACCACCGTGCCGATGATGCCATCCACGGCGCTGAAGATGTGCTCATTCAGCGCCACCGGGTTCGCTCCGGCACGGGTCAGGTTTAAGACGAGCTTGCCCGCCTAGTAGTCAATTATATATGTTTCAGTAGAAGTATTGCTGGTAGCTCAGACATGGATTACTTGTACCTGAGCCACCCGGGCGTCCCAGGCAGCCTGGACGCGGCGCATGCTGAGCAGCTCGAGAATGAAAAGCTTGCGCATGTCACGAACATGGTCGCCGTAGGGGGCGAAGGCCACGTCCTTGTACTCGCCGGACATGGCAGGTCGGCTGCAGCAGTGCACGTCGTGCGTCTTCAGCACCTCCCGCGCCTCCTCCGGCGACGAGACCACCACCGTCGGCACCGAGCCGAGACGCAGAAGCATGACGGGGCCATGCTGCCGCGCGAGCGCCCACAGGCTCCGGTGCGGCAGTGGGCCAATCTGGTGCAGGTTGCCGAGGAGGGGCAGCGTCTGCGGACCGGGAGGCAGATTCAGGGCTGACCTGCGTCTGCTCCGTCGTGTCCTTGAACGTGAGAGGAGGAGGATGGAAACGAGAGAAAAGGCTACTGCGACGACTAGAGTTGCAGGGAGTCGCCATTGTTGGAGTGGAGAGCCTGGGAACAGCGCCGCGGCGGTCATTCTTTGCAAGTGTGTACGTGTTGTGTCCCATAGGGGAGAGAAATTTGTGGCGCGTTTGGATTGTGGCATCGACCGATTGCTTCCTGAGTTATCCCATAAAAAATAAAAATAACCGAGCCTACTTTCGATTGATGAGCGGAATCGCGCAAAATGGTGGACAAGATTATACATTTGTTGTGACGTTTTGAAAGGCAGGCGAAAAATGACAAATTTCAAGGACATTTTGCAAGAGATACGCTGGCGCTCTCTGAATGCAAGATTTTAGGTACCACTCATTTTGTCATGATCTGACAGTGACATGTAGGATTTCAAGAGCCACACAACACAATGGCACCATCTCTGAGAAGTGAGAACCACCCCTTTTTCCTCGACAAATTGGCAATCCTTATATCATCATATCTGAAGAGGATGTAAATCATCTTTTAATTTACTAGCGGACATGCACGTGTCCCGGCACGTGTTTTCAAAAATCCTAGTACAAACAACCCAAAACTATTGAATGGGACATTATAAAATCGCCACTGTCTACAATTTCGATAAAACTGAGATTGGAAACTATTTAATGGGACATTATAAAATCGCCATTGTCTAAAATTTGGATAAAACTGAGATTGGAAACTCTTGGTCAAGAATGTATAAGATTATCATGGTACGATGGTTCAATGAGTGCAAACTTATCTATGTGCTTCTAGTCATAACCATATTTGCAGATAATAGTGTTTTGTGGGCACAAGTTTTGAGTGTAGGTTCAACATTAACATCAAAATATACCCACAGAGCCATAACGACATACTGATGAACTTGCTTTACAATAAAATGATAGTTTTCAGACATCTATGAATATGCAAATTCTGACATAGACTACAGGAGGCAAAAAGAAACATCAAACCAATTTCACCAAGCAAGCAAGCAACAATGACATCAGCAACCCACTCAGGCCAACCAGAGAAATGTGCGCCCATTATTCTGCACCATAAACAACCTCGAGCAAGAGCAAAATCAATAGCAACAAACTCAAGAACAACAGAGAGCACCATTTTGTGGAGGCCGCGGGGGTCATGGATCACACATAGGGTGAGACGACCGTGAACCGCCATGCCGTCATGTATGCAGCGAGAACACTGGACACACCACATGAGATTGCCATTTCAACAAAGTACCAAAAGAATACAAAAACGTAAAAAAAAAAGTATTATAAAACTATTATACATGTTGCTGCCAGCACACAGACACAAAAATCGCATTAATCCGAGTGAAAATGGAGTCGTTATGCTAAAAACAAGCTCTATGAGGCATATCTGTAATTTAAAAAGGACCTAAACATAATTTTATATAAAAACACAAGGGCTAAGGTTTTAAACTCGCTCCTATGGACTGCGGTTTCTATATTTCAAAAGTGCAGGGGCTGTTCAAAAAACAAGAACTGAATAAAGTGGGATGAAGGGTTGTTTTCTAGAAAAGAAAAGGCATTTATCAACGGTAATGCTCGTGATAGAGCGGCCGTCCGGATGGACGGACCCTGCCCATGTCCGTCCCGTCCGCATCGCCCGCTCGCTGTACATGTTGCGCGGCCCTGCTCGTAGCTCGCGCCGCCCCCACCTCGGCTAATCCACGATTAACTAAGGCAGTTGCATTAAGTCGACCACCTCGGTTAATCAATTAACGGAGGCTGTTGTCATTAACGAAGGTTGTTGTCATTAGACAACCGCCTCCGTTAATTATTAACCGAGGCGGTTGCTTGGCCGGCGGCTCTACCATTGATTAACGAAGGCGGTTACCCAACGCACCCGCTTTGGTTAATTAAAACCCACCACCTCGCAAAATTATTTATGTAGTAGCGTGCCCTCGCCCGCGCCGCCCCCGCTCGCATCACGCACTCGCGCCATGTGCCTCTGCCCGGACTCGAGCCTCCTATTGCGGCCGCGCTGGCCATCTGCCTACCGTGACCCCTGCCGAGGTCCCTGCCGCCGACGAGCTCCACACCGGCGATCTCCGCGCCACTCCGTAGCATCGAGCTTCACGCTGGCGTTGAGCTCCGCGTCGACGAGCTTCCATTTTCGTCCAAGCAGCAAGTAGATGTTTGCACTTGAAAGCGCATGTTGCAAGCGTCTGTTTCAAGTGTTTCAGATGTTTCAGAGGTATGTTGCAAGTATTTCATATGGATGTTACAAAAGCAAATCGAGATGTTGCAATGGTTGTACACGTATGTTGCAAGCTTTTGTTCTCAATGTTTCATCTGTTTTTTCAGATGTATGTTGAAGGTGTGTTTATTTGGATGTTGCATATGTTTCACACATGTTTGCAAGTGTTTTATATGGTTACGTATATTTTTGCAATGGCTTTAAGTATTTTTTAGGTTTTTTGCATGTGTTTCAGTGGATGTTTCAAGTATTTCATCTTCCTTCAGACGTATATTACAAGTGTTGCATCTGAATGTTTCAAAAATAGATTGGGTGTTGCATCTCCCTCCTTGCCTTCAACTATCTCGTCTCGGTGTCTCCTCCTTCTCCTGACACCGGCTGTGAAAGTCCCTAGTTTGGTTTTGGCTAATTGATAAAATCTAGGACTAATCTTTGTATCTAAGTGGATGATTTAGATAAAGGTGATCATTGAATATGAGACATGACATTGACTCATGTGACCAAGATGGTGAAGACCAAGATGAGGCTTGGCTCGATGGACCGGTTGTGAAGGTGAAGGGCAAGTCGAGGCTTCGAAGCGAAGGACCATGCGATGGTGAAGCTGGAGTAAGACTTGGCGCCGACAGACCGATGCAACGGTGAAGAGCAAGTGAAGTCAAGGTCGATGGATCGAGACGGTCATGTGATGATATGAAGTGGATCATATCATTTGGAGAAATAAAATGGGCTCAAGGCAAAGGTATAATCATAGGATCATTTTATTTTTCACTCAAGACACCATAGAGGGTGTGAGTGGTTTAGGATCGATAGCCGAACTATTAAGAGGGGAAGTCTTATCGGTTACTCGACGCACGGGTGCCACTAGGTGAATTCATGAAGTGCATTACATGTAGGGCCTAGTGAGCTAATTGGAAAACCTTTTAAAATGTTTATGAAAATGCTAACACACATGTGCAAGGTGGTGATCACTTGTTGGTGTTGGCACATTTGCGAAGGCGATGGAGTTTAAGGGGTAGAGAGGGGTTTGGGGTCCTCTCTCCCTCCCGCCGAGCTTGCGAGGCGAGATTCAGGCGTTTTCGAGGAGATGAAATGCCTATTTTCCTTTACGTCATTGCCAAGATTTGGAGGCGATGTCACATGGTGTTTCACGAGCTAAAACATGTGCTAAAGTGTTACACATACTTAGTCTAGCTCATAAGTGAACGGGCGAAACAAGTGGAGCAAGAAAAAGTTGCAAAACACATGCGTTATAGGCGACAGACGCTGCTTGGGGGAGCGTCAGACGCGGCGTCGACACGTCTGTTGACAAACCCTAGTTAGGGTTGCTACGCGCGGAACGTCAGACGCGGTGTCGTGTGAGCGACAGACGCGGTTTGGAACACTGTTCTAGCGTCTGTCGCTCGAACGAGTTGAGAGCGGCGCGGCTTCACGCGTCAGACGCGTCTGTCGGCTGAGGACCGGACGCGTCTGTCGAGTGTCACGCGTTTACATGGTTCTGGACTGCGTCCGTCGCGGCAGCAAACGCGCGGCCTCCGAGCATCAGACGTGTCTGACTGTGGCATGCTACGTCTGTCGATCGCGACAGACGCATCTGTTGCTTGAGGCGCGAAAACGTTGAGTTTCAAATGGTCGAACACGTGGCGACGTAGGAGCGACAGACGCTACTGTGCAGCGTTTTTCGCCCCCATTTCTGTTGTGTGGAAAAGCTAACGACTAGTTTCGAGGATTTAGGCTATAAATACTTGTTGGCCGGCCCTTGGGGAGGACTCTTGACATTTCTAACACTCTTGTGCATAATTTGAGCAAAAGTTTCTCCCTCCCACTCATCTCTATTGCTTGATTGCAAATCAAAAGTGAGATTGAGTGATCCCAAAGTGCATTGCATAGCTTAAGGGCATCTAGTGGCACTTGTGGGTGGTTTAGCCGGTGGATTTCTTGTTACTCTTGGAGAGTACCGCTTCTAGTCGGCTTGGAGATTGTTGGAGGCGTTGGCAAGAGAAGGAGATTGTTCTTGCCCACCTCCGGTTGATTGTAAGAGGTTCTTTTGCTTTCCTCGGCGGAGTGCCAAAAGCTACTCTAATACATTGCGCATGTCATTGAGTTACCTCACTTGAGAGTGGTGTCTTGCGGTGCCTTGCGGGGCGTGCCTTGAGGGGCAAGTGACTTGAGGGTCACACCGAGAAACCATCTAAGTGTTGGTCGACACAACCGGTGACGTAGCTTGTCGGTGTACAAGTAAACACCGGGTGAACAAAAATATTGTGTCTCTTGTCTCCCGGTGATTGGTCTTCATATTGTGTTGTTGTCAATATTGATTGATTGTATATCATCTTGGTGATTGGCAACATCTTCACTCCACCGTCGGTATAAGAATCACAATTCTCTCTTGCATTTACATTTACTAGATTATCTTGTGTAGCTCTAGTGGTAGCTTTGCTAGTAGTGTTGTTAGCTTGCTCACTAATGTAAAATTAGTGACATAGCCCTTGTGTGAACTGGAGATCATAATCTACTAGACTTATGGATAGGAGGCTTGCATCACAACCGTAGGCTAAGCAAAACTCGTTTTACGCCGTTTGTTATTCTAACAAGTTTGCTTAGTGGTTCGTGTAGGATTTTTATAAGCTATTCACCCCCCTCTAGCCATCTAGGACCTTACAGGCTGGGCATCCGCCGCCTCCTCCCTCTCTTCTCAATGCTGGTGACGTTCGAAGCAGCGTGGCCCCACGAGGGTGCGCAAAATGATGCTTATAAATGATTGCAAGCACAGGCGTTCGGACGCCCCATCCGTCTGCCCGGTTGGACGTCTAGGCGCTAACAAGCCTGTTTTATTAAAAGATGGAGGGCTGACTTGGTGTCTTTCGATGTGACCTAGTTGACCAAGTCACCGGCTAATGTGGACTCTACGTGTCAGTCGACGATTGAGCGAGTGCTGGAACCGGCCATGGACCAGCATGGTGGACGGCTCGTCCATAAGTGCACCATGCACTGATTATGGGGTTGAAGGTTATGTGATCTAAAGTGTACATCTGCGCTCTGTTCGCTTGTCTTATAAGCCGTATTTTTTCAGCTAACGAATAGTATTTTTCTCACAATAAATTAACGAACAGTACTTTCAGGCATGACTTTTCAGCAAAGCGCATAGGGCGCTGGAAAAGAAGGCCAGTTCGGCGGAGCTCCACTGTCGGCTGTAAGATGCTTGCCAAAAAAACAGGGAAAAAAGGCCTACCGGCCTCAGTTTGCTTTGAGAAGGACACGGGAATATAAAGCTTGCCATGATGAACTTAGTTTGGGCATCAGAGTAAGACGAAGGCATGGAGGCATGGATGCTGCAAAAGAAGGCGAGATGGAGCAGAGAGAACAGTGAGCACACGGGGAACAGGTTGGCTGGCCGCTGTGCTAGGCTGCCTGGTCAGTTCGGCCCACGCGGGAGGGAGGAGGAGGGAGTGGGCTGGCACAAATTGGGCCGAGCAGCTGAGGGAGCTTGCTGGGCTGATCAGCTGAAAGGGCAGGATGTGCGGCTTCTGAGGGTGGGCCGAAAAAAGAGAGTGAGGGAGAGTTTCAAAGAAAACCCTTTTTCTTTTTATTCAACATCCAAACAAATTCAAATTCAAAGCAGCAGCATGCCATGCATCAATTTGTTCTTATGGCGGCTTATATTTGATTTTATTTTCATAAGATTTATTATTTTTCACTATGCTTAATGCACAGAAAAATACATAATTAAATCAAGTTGACCCTATTATAAAAAATCAATATTTTTACGGTGTTACACCAGAATACCCTAGGCAACACAACCAACAACAGCATAACCAGGGGATGAGCAAACCATTAACGAAGAACAAGAGCTAGCACAGCGGACAGCTTCTATGAGCAATTCAATGTGTAGAGACGGGGAGTTGAGGAAATCTAAAGGCAAGGCAGATCAGAGCTGAGGATACCAGAAGGAAGCAAAGCCGTGGTGCAAGTTGCCTTCAAAAAAATCTTACGACTT
Organism: Saccharum hybrid cultivar R570; assembly: GCA_038087645.1. Taxonomy (NCBI): domain Eukaryota; kingdom Viridiplantae; phylum Streptophyta; class Magnoliopsida; order Poales; family Poaceae; genus Saccharum; species Saccharum hybrid cultivar. Next base: position 3,722,474 of record JAQSUU010000810.1, read on the forward strand.
TCATTGTATCCCATGAAGGTCCTGAATGGCGGAATCAATCAACTCCCGCCGGCCGACACTACTAAAGAAATGATTTGTAGCAACACCTCCCTTTTTTAAGGGGCGGCTGGTGTTATCAGCCGCCCCTACAAATGGCGCGATTTGTAGGGGCGGCTCTATATTCAGCCGCCCCTATAAATCATATTTGTAGGGGCGGCTCAATATTAAATCGCCCCTGCAAATAGACGCCGAGTATTAAAAATGAAGCGCTAAAATTTTAAAAAAAATTAAACGACCTTGGATGGAGAAATGACAAAAATAAAAGTTGTAGATCTTGAAAAGTTATGAAACTTTTGCTATTTGCAATCTTTTCATTTGAAATCATTTACTGCTTCAAAATGCTGTTTGAAATTAATTTTGAAATTGTTGAAGAACTCTGATTTCTCTTTTTAATCTCTGGCTAAAACATGTAACTAGTCTTTCTCCCTCATACTAACTTCAAATTAGATGATTTTTTTTCTTAAAAAATTCTAAAATCATGATCTATCAATTTATTGTGTTCTTAAAGCAAATTTTATCCATCTTTTCATATGACTATGTTTTATCTATTTAAATTTTGAATTTCAAAAAATAGCAACTTCAAATGTTATTTTGAAACATTAAATGATTTCAGCTGAAAAAGTCATAAACATAAATGTTGTAAAACTCATCAAGATCCACAACTTTTATTTTGGTCATTTCTTCATCCGACAAAGTGGAATAACATTGTTCACAAATTTTACACATCACTCTTGTGTAAATTTTGTGAATAATGTTACTACCACTATATCGGATGACCAAACGACCAAATGATCAAAATAAAAGTTATAGATCTCAGAAAATTATAGATCTTTCTAGTTGACAACTTTTAAATTTGAATTCATCTTGTCATGGAAAACTACGTTTAAATTTCTCAAATTTAAAATTCAAATTTTGTAAACAACCTCGGATGGAGAAACAACCAAAATGAAAGTTGTAGATTTCAAAAAGTTATGAAACTTTGTAGTTGACAAGTTTTTTATTTGAAATCATCTTGTCAAGGAAAACTACGTTTGAATTTCAAAAAAATTGAATTTTGAATTTTTTAAACGACCTCAAATGGACAAACAACAAAACCAAAAGTTGTAGATCTCGAAAAGTTATGAAACTTTATAGTTGACAACCTTTTCATTTGAAATCATCTTGTCATGGAAAGCTATGTTTGAATTTCTCAAATTTGAAATTTAAATTTTGTAAACGACCTCGGATGAAAAAACTACCAAAATGAAAGTTGTAGATCTCGATAAGTTATAAGACTTTATAATTGATAACTTTTTCATTTGAATTCGTTTAGAGCCTTAAACAATCAATTTATACTCGGTTTAGTATAATATGTGAAAAAACCAAAATGGATTATAAACACAAGTGAGTATGAGATGCAGTGGTAGAAGAGGCTACGCGCGTGTGGGGGATCGACACCGGAATAATGCTGCGACTTGCAAAATAGATGGAGCAGGCAAGTGGCTGACCGATGGAGGCCACCCCGGATTAAAAAAAATATTTTTTTTGCTAATTTTTAGGACCAAAATCACGAATTTCTAGAAATTGATTGAGCCGTCCCTACAAATACGATTTGTAGGGGCGGTTGGTCAGCTGCCCATATAAATCAGTGATTTCTAGCAACGTTATGGTAGGGGCAGTTGCCAAAACTGCCCCTATAAATCATCATGAGCCACCCCTAGAAAACAGTGCTGGCGTGGTGCGCTCAAGATTTCTCAACAGTTATAGTTCCTTTGTTCCATGTGGATACAACAATCATCTTCCCTAGAAATAACTAAACAAAGCCACCAATTGGCGCAATAGACCCTGAATACTCATGTTTACCCTAGCGATGCCTACTATCAATACTCTGACAAAAGGAAACATTTCGCAGTTATCTTTTAACTTTACTAAATATACATAGGCAATTCCTTATTTTCTAATGGTCACCATTTTGTTTGTTCTTGTTCAGGGTACAAAACCTTCTTTCCTGGTTCTACCGGTACAGATATCCATCTGCCATCATGCATGCAAATCTCTTAATATCATCATCCACCCTGTACAACAACTGTTACCTTAATATGACTACGCTGTTGTAATTGTAACACCCCAAGCCCGGCACACAGCCTAGGCCCACTCCACCGAGGGGTGAGCCTCACCTATGTAGGAACCTAAGTGTGTTTTCGTCCTCACTTTGCACAAAACAGTTTACCGAAGGTTACTACACGTCTTTGACCTGGCTATTTAAGCTGGTCTGGTGAACCTTCAGTACTAAACTCTAGTGCTACAGTAGCCTAGCCCAACCGCAGTTCGGCCTAAGGGTTGGCTCTCACGTCCACCCACCCTCAATGAATTGGACGTCCTCGTCGAACTATCCAACCAGCTTACCTATACAGGACAAATGCTCAGGATCAACTTTCTTGGCCACGTTCGTATTTCGACGTCCTCGTCGCTGTCCAACCAGCTTACCCATTCAAGACAAATGCTCAGGATCGACTCTCTTGGCCATGTTCGTATTTCTAGTTCCCGGCTCCAGGCGCCATGCCCTCTCTAGAGCCATGCACAACCTGTCCAGAATTCCAGACCATACAAAACGTGAAATCACGAGAGTTGGCTCGAATACCATTTGTAACACCCTAGGCCCGGCACACAGCCTAGGCCCACTCTACCGAGGGGTGGGCTCCACCTACGTAGCAACCTAAGTGCGCTTTTGTCCTCGTTTCGCGCAAAACGGTTAACCCAAGGCAGTGACGGATCCATGAAAAATTTTAAAAGGGACTGAATAAAAGCACTGCAGGGAGACCCCTCACAATAGACAAATATAATAGTTTGATGTTGTACTATCGTACTGTCACACGATCGCAGCCCGGCAGTCGTGCAGGAACTGAATCAGTTTTGAGAATCGACTACAGAGTGAGCTGCCCAACTCATCTACAAGGCCCAACAGACATGGCCCAAATAAAGATAATGCTTCGGCCCTGACGCCCTCGTAAGTCTGGTCCTCCGTCGAAACACAGAAATAGCACCATGGCCGACAGAAATAGCACCATGGCTGACACAGGGGCTTCGGCTCTCAGGGGATGGTCGTGTCTCGCCGACGGGGAGGATAGTGGATCCGCAGCCTCTACCGAGTTTCAGCCATGGGGGCTCGAGCCCCACCCGACCCACTGCTGGCTCCATCCCTGACCGAAGATTACTACGCCCGGCTATTTAAGCTGGTCTGGTGAACCTTAAATTTACACTAGGGTACTAAACTCCAACGCTACAGTAGCCTAGCCCAACTGCAATTCGGCCTGTAGACTAGGTCTCACAGCTGTTTGGATCCCATAAAATGAAACCAATATCTAAGAAAGTGTTAATATGTAGAAAGTGTTTCTTATTTTATTGTTAGATTACTTTCCAATTTCTCTCAATTCCTGACAACCAATCAGGGTCTAACAAAAAAAATCCAAACCTGATGAAATAATCGATACATTTAGATAATACATTGTTGTTGTCATGACCATCCTAAAACGTCTATTTTTAGAAACTACAAACATAGCATTATTGGTTATATAATGGTTGTCATGGCGATCAGACCACAAGCTGCATTTGGAACAAGAATAAGGGTAAGGATGGCAATGGGTCGGCTTCGGATTGGGTGGAGTCTCCGTGTACCCAAAACCAAAATCCGAAGTGGAAACCCGAACCGAACCGAACACCGATTCGGGTGAAAATCCATCACCCAAACCAAACCCGCGGATATCCGAAACCCGAACGGATACTCGAAACCCGCGGATAAATTTACACATATTCACATGTATAAATAAGAGGCAACAAATAATAAATATTTTCATGAGTCAATTTTGAATAGATTTAATAATCTAAGTAAACAAGTTATTATTAGCATATTATAAAACATGAGTTTTAATTCCAAATAATTTATTTCGAATATCCATTGGATATCCGCGGGTGGAAAACCAAACCCGAAACCGAACCTGAAAATCGTGGGTGAGAAATCATCCCCAAACATGAGCCCGCAGGACCCGAAACCCACGGATATCCGCCCCGAACCCGATCCGCTGCCATCCTTAAATAAGGGTATACAACGAGCCTCTTCAGCCTGTCTACATGATATAAATTTTGCAAAAAAAACACCCTGCCGATGCTAGGAGACGGGATTGGCGTTGTTGTCTTGCGAGGCAACGGGGAACACCTGTGGCCCGAGGCCAAGCCGCCACAGCACTGTACGGGTCGTGAGCCTCCCCAACCCCGAGGATGCACAGGCGCGCGCGGTTCCAACATCTAAAGATTTGAAAACGGACTCTTCCCTTCCCTTCCCCTCTCCACTCCCCCCCCCCCCCCCCGCGAGTTCCAAGCGGCCCCCTCCCTCCCGCCTCCAGCGAGTTCACCGGAGCGGGCTGGGAGTGGGGGGGCTGCTCCCAGTAGGCAGTAGCTAGTTCCTAGAGTTCATAGAGTGCCTAGATGGCTGTCTCCCATAGTGGAAAGTCCCGACTGGTTGCTGCCACCGTCATCGTCGCCGTGGTCCTCCTCGGCATCTTCCTCGCCGTCGACGTCGCTACCAAGGTTAGTGGAAATAAAACAAATCTGCTATCTCAAGCAGCTCCATCTCTACCCTTCTCCGTCCATGACTGCTTGAGATCCCTCGCCGCCGCCTTCGGTCCATCTGGGTTAGCGGTCGATTTGTTGGCTGTGCTTGTGGATCTGGCCTCTTGCTGGACAGATCCGGTTCCTGATGCCGGCTCTCAGCTTGTCCCCGCCCCGGTCGCGTCCTCTGCCTCCACCGACTCCACCCGACGCCCCCTTGCAGCCCTATGCCGACCGCCATCAGGCCGCTGTCGAGCACGTCGCCAGCCACCCTACAGGTCGCCTTCCCCCTGCTTTGAGGAAGTTGTTCTTCAATCCTCCGTCGATAGCTCCAACATCATCTTTGGTTCAGTAGAGATGACGGCCCATGCTGGCTTCCTCAACCACTTCAAACTGTCACGATGCGAGGTCAATCCATCTGGTTTCCATGCGCCCGAGCCGCCTCTGGAGACCTCCGTCGGCGACCTTTTTGGCGTTGTCGTCGTCGTGCTCCCCTTCGTCGCGGTTGGAAAACCCGTGTCCTCCGCAACACCGCGTGGCCATGTATGTGTCCTTCCGGGCGCCAATGGCCTTGGTGTAATTTGGTCCTCTTTGAGGATCTTGTTGTAATTTGGCTACAATATATATATATATATATATATATATATATATATATATATATATATATATATATATATATATATATATATATATATATATATATATATATATATATATATATATTATGTGTGTGTGTGTTTTGTCAAAAAAAAACGGTTGGCCTCAACGGGCGCCCAACGAGGCCACAGTAGCAAAGTTATTTTACAGCATCAGATGAACATCGGAGATGGCCACTCTCCTCTCTACTACATCTGTACGGTCCTCTCGTTGTTTGTCGATGTCTGATTGGGTTGGAGGAAAATATCTCCCTCTTCTACGCCCTCACTCCCCCACACGACCTCTACTCTCTCCTCCCTCCCTCTCTCCTGATGCGGTGGCACAACTACACACCGGTGTGGGCGCGGCGACCCGGCGAGGGCAGCCCCCGGCACGGCAGCGCCCCTGCGCGAGTGGGCCCCGGCGGTGGTGCGAGCGCGGCGCTGGGTGTGGGCACGGGCAAGCAGGCCTTTACTGGATTCGTCCCTCCTCCCGTTGGATCTGTACAGAGTGCCAAGCAGGAAGCCACCGGAGGCCAAGGACGGCAGCAGCATGGTGGAGGACCGTGGACCAATGAAGGCGCTGGCCACTATCTCCTGCGCGTATGCTCCCCATCAGGTTCCTTAAAACCTATCGTGACTTGGAGCCACCACCGCGTTTCACGGGTATGCGGAGGCCCTGGCGAGCCGACATGTAGTAGCAGCGTCGCACAGGCGTCTAAGCTCACACATTGGCACGGAGCCATGAAGAATGTCTTCCAACTTCATAACACTGGCATGTGGACCATGCTCTCCTGCGACCCCACTAACAACGGAAGAGAGCACAGCACGGGGCGTGTGGGTCTGCAGGACGGGCCGCGCGCTACAGCATGGTGGCTTTTTTCCGTTTTCTCTTCTCTCTCCCCAACAGCCCTGTGCCCCTGCCTCCTTCGTCTTCCCTGATCCCTGCGCGAGAGACCGAAGGAGCACCCGAAACCCTAGCCGCCACCACCACCCCATCCCCGCCTCGACCCTGCTGGAGCGAGCTATCCGCCCGTGCGGCACTCTAGGAAGGCAGCGCCAGGATCTTAGACTTATTTCGGTCGACTACGCCCGGATCTGTGCGGGCTGCGGCGTGCGGCGAGTGGCGACGCCACGGTGGGGTGTGGCAGTGCTCGTGCGCAATGGCAGTGGGGAGGAGCGCATTTTGACGGCGCGACTCCTCCGAGGCCCGTTGTTGGTCGCTCTAAGAGCTACCGTCAAGATCTGTCGACCCCATCGCCGTGTTTTCGTGCCAGATCCGATGAAGTGCAACAACATCCCGAGCTTTTCCCTGTACCTCCCTTTCCCTTTTCTTGGCCGCTGGTGGATGGCGGGTCAAGCAGTGCACCTTCATCCAACTGTTCTACATGCATCTCGGATATGCCCATCCGTGATCCGTCTCTGTTATCCGATTCGAGGTGGACGGATGCCTAGGGGTGCTCCTAGGCTACTCCGAGAGTGTCGTCCTGCACAGGTTTGATACGTGGCCTTCGTCAAGCTGCATTCCTTTCATGCTGCTTGATTCTGTTCCTCAAGCTTTTTTGTTGTTCTAAAATGGATTCATGTGCGTGCATCCACAGCGAAGGAATGCCTTTCAGCCAGATGTCCGAGGTCGCCCCCCTATTTACAGGAGCAATCGGCATGAATAGTAGAGCAACCTGCTAAAGCATTGCAGACCTGTTGCTCAAGAATAAGAACATCAATAATCAGGTCTGCATTAGATAACTTTGGTCCATTGAATGATATGCCATGTCTAAAAATCAGTGGCTCCGTGAGTCCTCATTTGTCTGACATTGAACAGGATGCTGGCAGTTTGTTTGGAATTCAAAGCCGGTGTCCAAGAGCATTGATTGTCTTAAAGGATTCAGGAATTGGTCTGAAAAAAGACCTATAGGTCTTGTGGGTATCTAGGTGTCAATCATGGGATCTCAAAGGAATGTTATCATGGTTGTGTGAATAGTATAAGGTGAGTGTGGTTAAGGATGATTTACCTTTTCCTTAACTTTATAAGCAGAAGATACAGATGTGATGCATTAGAGAGATGAAATTATATTGCTTAACTAATTTCATAATTGTAGTAAAGAGTTTAGTGATAGATTGATTTGTCCCTTGGTAAAATGAAATGGTTGTAGTAGTAGACAGTCAATACAGAATCAACATGGTCTCAGACGCATTGTTTTGGACTCACTATTTAATTGGATCAAACCTGAAATATTTATAAAGCCAGCTGCTAATCTGATTCAAACTGAAGTATTTTTGTGCTTGGCTGCTAGCTTTTTACATTGCAATCCCACTTAATCAGATCGAACTGGAAATATGTGCGGAGTGCTAACTCTTAATATTTATTTTTGGTCATTCTTTCGACCAAAAAATACCTTTTCCTTACAATATGCATTTAATTTCTGGTGATCCATGGAGTATTCCATTTCATCCATCTATCATGTGTAGTTCCATTAACTGCACGTGGTTCATATACTTAATGACATATGAATCAAACATGTAGAATTCACATTTCTTATGGTGTTTTTCAAGCACATCAGTTCCAGAAGAACTAGAAGATAATCACTTATCCAGCTGTAGCCACTCTGTTAAGGCTGATATTGCAAATAGCAAGAAAGATAAGAAAATTGAGTGTGACAGAGAAGTACCTTGAAACGCATCTAGGCAAAGATTGGAGGTACCTTGGCTCATTGGCTTGGATGTAAGATTTGTAATGTTCTATTTTTTTAAAGGCTGCATGTATACTTTGTGCTTAGATTTATGGTTTGTTTTTAAGACCTCAACACTCAAAACTGATCTCTGGGGATAAAACATTGGCATTGTTGCAAATGTTGCCTGTAGCCAAAATCTGACCTTCCATTAATTCCTGAAAACATTTACATGCTTTATCAATTGAAATATTAAAAAAAGTGGAGGTAGCATGGTACATACAGTTTTGAGGTTTTTGCTTAAATTTTCGGCCGTCCCAAGTACAGAACAAAAGTTCTCACATTACTAAATACGTATTGTCAACTTAAGGTTTGAGTTTTTCTTTTACTATTCAGGATATGGCCAATCAACTGTAAAATGCTCTAACACAGTGACTCTGCTCTAAGAAACGTGCTTTCCCTAAAATAGGGGAGGAGGCATTTAACTAAATAAGTATTATCAACTTAAGGTTTGAATTTTTATTTTACTATTCAGGATATGGCCAATTAACTGTAAAATGCTCTAACATAGTGACTGTGCTCTAAGAAACGTGCTTTCCCTAAAATAGGGGAGGAGGTATTTAAAGAACAGCTAACTTGCACAGGTTGTTTCACATGATTTATAATCATTGTCCATGCTTATCAAGCTTTGCAATCCTAACTTTATATTGATGCTTCTTTTGTCACAGCCCATCAAGGATGCAGAGAGTATATATCCTGAAACACCTGCAGCCTGTTTGGTTTGAGGAGCGGCACCGTCCGGCACCAGTACGTGCGGCACGGTGTCATGGTGTCGTCCGACTATTTCTGGAAGAATCAACATTTAGGTTTGGACGTAGGATCGGATGGCTCCGTATGGTGCGACTCCGTGAACCAAACACGCTGCTGGGGTGCTGCCATCTTGAACAAATAAGGCAGATGATACTTCCGCTAGAACTGTGTATCGTGACACGAACAACCAAGCAAGGGAAAGTGATTAGAAGGATTTTGGAACTGGGCTGAACAACAGAGGCAATGCTGAAGACTTGTATGTCCACAATGGTGCCAACCATGCCAAGGACCAAAAAGAGATGTTTTGACATTATGTTCATTATGCCTCGTCCATAGTGATACCTATATCCTGTCTGCCTAAGTCAAAGTTGGATAATCTAACAGTTTTTGCACATTTATTGTTTGAGGCTAATTTTTTTACACATTTATTAATCGAGGTTAATTAGGTGAAAATTGATAATTCTCAATCATTTAGAAGCATGCAATCTAAAGTGCAGTTAGAAGCATGATCTGACCAACGCTGCATGCTTCTAACTGTATCACCTCTGATATGGCTTTTTTTCAAAATGCCCCCACAGTTCTGTTTGGTAGGGCACGCATGGCGCGCAAAAATTTCTAGTGCTGATTCAAAGACGGGGGATCTGAGCCACCGGTGCGTTACTCCGAACTTGGTCCCTTTCCCATCTGCATCCCTAACGCGTTTTCTAAATCCCTTGTAGCGTCGTGCGCTGGCGACTGGGCTCCTCGACATCTCCGCACGCACTGCAGCCCCCTCCATCCAAGTCCCACGATGGTTGGCCGGCTCCTTTGCTGGTAGCTTATCAACAACAACTCAGTGAAAAGGTCGACTACCAAAAGGGCGACAGCTGATGGCGACGAACGAGCGGAGCCTCATGCTCAAGGATGGAGGCTGAAGCCAGCCTTGCTGGTACGTGTGTCTTCTTCTTTTTTAGTTTTCTTTTCCATTTCTTAGTGATCCAAATATAGCTTGAAAACTCTATATAAATTACATATCGTCAGGAACATATGTCCTTTTTTTTTAAAAAAAAATAGCATCTACTCTATTGTTTTTTTTCGCGATCAGGGTTTAACCCGTTTTTCTACTATATTGTTTATATAAATTGATAGTTTTGACTGCTCACTGACCTCTTAGAGTTGCAATTTCGTTTCAGTGGGTTGATGTGTCCATGAAGATTGCTACACTGTGTTGTTCACATTGGTTTGAAATATGTTCTACAATTGGAAGGAGTAAGGTTTGTGACTAACACGCCATGTTGCTTCTGTCCCTTATTTTGGCCCCAAACATGCACTTTTACCTTTACCTTTGATAGATATGTTTAGTTTCCCACTATAAAAATTTGTTCTTCTGTGTTCTGAATTGAGGCAGGCAACATATTTCAATGAGCCTAATCAGGTTAATAACATGAACAAAAGGAAACTTCTCAGATGTTATTCAGTGAGATTTAAGCAATGATTACCTGTAGATGTAATTTGATGTGTTATTCTTTTTTGTTACTCTTATGTTTAATTTATAAAATTGCCTTGAACTAGCCAGCTATAAATTTACCATTGATTTTGTTCGATGGATCACACAGCATATGAAACATACCTCCAGTGGCAGCTATGTTTATGCCATTGTTGCCTCCTCCTCCTAGCTTCCTATTCTAAAAATTGCTGACAGATTTATTTGCTTAGGTCCGTTCCCTTGATTTCCATTTCTGTCTTTATCCCTTTTTATTTGCTTTGGCCAGTAATGCTGGTATCATGTTTGGATTTGAGTTCTATACTATTGCACCATGTGTTGTTTCCTAGACAAAGGTTAGAAAGCTCCCAATTCACATTAGCATCTCATATTTCCAGTTTCCCTGTTGCCCAGGTTATTAATGTCTTCCTCCGATCCAGAATTGAAGAAGGGTAATTTTTTATTTGAAGGTGATTATTTTATGATTTGTAGAGTTAGAACTTGCTGTTTTATTGACAGAGTGGTTGGCTTGATACAACAATACTATATCCACATACCAGATAAAATGAATTGGACACAGGGAGGCCAAACAGTAACATGCTTGGTCATGGTGTCATATGCATGTCATATGCATTTCCAGTTTTGCTAGATGTCATATGCATTTTCAGTCATTGACAGAGTGGTTAACTCTGCTAGATGTCATATGCATTTCTAGTTTTGCTAATAAAGCTGGTCAAAAGACTCATGTTCTTCGTATGCGGCTATCATGGCATATTTAAGATACTAAGCTGTTTGATTGCTTGGTCATGGTGTTTTCCTGGTTTTTTTATAGGTGTTTTTCTGACTTTTAGTAGCATTTAGATTGGTCCAACTACATGATTAGTTTAGATAACTCTTTAGGCCACCTCAGGTTTAGCCATATTACATTCTTACTATGGGTTACCCACAGGTCCTTTTACCCATCTTCAGATCGTTCTGTTGTGGTCTACTTACTTCTATATCTTGGTTAAATTAGCTTTTATGCAGAGATTTTCAGCAACATTGATGGATCTTGCGGGATGCATAGTAAGAGAAAAGAAGTTCATTGATCTTTTTCTGTGTTTTCTTACAATTGCACTAATAATTGAAGTGTTCTTTGAACCAGTAGGGTATATATTGATTTAGTATGTCACTTGAAGCAGGCTATTGTCCTATCTTTCTTGAGCATGCAGGAAATTAATTTTGGGTGCTATGGGTAGACCTGAGAGTCATTGATCTGTAGATTAATTTGCACATCAATCACCTGAAACAGTATGTGATTGGCAGGTTTATGATTGGTTCGTTTATGGTTGGCTGGTTGCATTCAAGGGCAGTAGCGTGGTCTTTACTTACATGTTCTGGTACTATACCGTATGTGATCTGTGCATTATTTTCTGACTCAGTGGCCTAATTCTTGCTGCTGCTAACTTGATGAATTAGTGATCGTTTCACTTGCTGTACAATGTGAACATGTTGCTGATAGCGGTTCTGTCCTGTTACCTAGCTTAGTGCACTTCCTCACCTGGTGAAGCACTTACGACTGCCTAGAGAAGCAGAGGATCAGCGAGAACTTCCTGTAACAGGATGCTTGGCCTATGATGATTTTTGGACAATAATCCTATTTCTTTATATAAATAAAACTAATCCAATGGTTGTCTGATGACCAAGTAAGTTTGGTGATTCCAATCTCCAATTCAGGTGTGTAGCTAGGCAGCTTGATGAGCAGCTAGATGAGAGGCAGCACATTTTAGATGGATGGCTACCATTACCGGATGTGTTTAGATATTATATTTTTATTTATAGTTTCCCCCTCAATTTTCTACTTCTTTAGTTTTTCACCTTGCAAGATTGTAGTAAGCGCTCATATGAGCTTTTATTTATGCTAACCTGTAGCAATAAATTGGCCTTGAGCATAGTTTGTTTGGTGATCTCAGTGGCCGTGGGTATAGGATGGATCTGTGACTGACATTGTGGATAGCCTAAAGGTCTCTTCCAACCCATTCAAAACTGTAAACTAAAGTTTATTGTAGTCACATACAATATGTAAGATTTCCTCTTAAGTCGAAGGAGAATGTAGCCATGCTCTGAGCTGATTATGTATGCTCTGTTTTCTTTGATGTAACATGTTGTGTATATGCTAGCCTATTATATAGTAATGTAATGTGCCATCATCAAATATTATGTCTTTGAGTCATATCTATTCTTTGTCATATGTATATCGAGATTATTCCATTAATCAGATAGTTATAAAAATATCACGTAAAATTATCACGTGTGCATGGGCGTGCGCAAATTACCAAGTACTCTTATCACGCGCGCTCTTTAGACGATGTTTATATGTACTACTGACCAATCCTATGCAAGATTAAGTACTCTTTTAACGTTATGTCCCGTTTAATATATATGTGGTGTTTAGAAATCTCGCAGCTGTTTTAGGACACAATGCTGGTCAATTTGTTACTTCAACACTGCAGTACCATATTTGCTATTCCACTGTACCAATGCAGGCACGGCCAGTGGCCAGCGCGCATGGGCGCGCGCAGAGGACTAGTGGACACACCATATGCGGCAGATCTAGTTCATCCATCCCTGCATCACGTGCTCGGGCCAGCCACCGGAATCACCGAGTGAAGAAGCAACATTCAGGGGTTGCTGCTATTATTTGGACAATTTGGTGTACTCATAATGACATTCATTTTGGAAAAAAAAACTAAATACTTCTTTTATGCAGGCTATATTCAGGGGATCATATATATTGGTTACAGTTTTAGGTGTTGCTGCAACCTGAGGGAATGGGTGGCAAAACAATAATCCGTCTGCCAGTCAAAGCTTCGGAGGTTGTCGCCTTAGATGTCTTCAACAAGAATGGGTGGCAAAACAATAATAGACTTTGCTTTTGACTCCTCTATATTTTAGTGTGGTCTTTCCTATTTCATTTGTCCAGTGTTTGAGCTGGAAATTTTGTAAGGATTGGCTATGTGCCGATGCAAGGGCTTGATATTTTCCATTTTCTAAAAAAAACAATGGCATCGAACAGTGTACCAGCTTTATACTTACCCACTTGTGCACGTGTGCAAAAACGAGCGATCGATACTGGTATACAGCGACAGGATTGTCCAGCTGCAGCGAGCAGGATTCCTGTACTGACTTTTGGCTATTATTGATGTTTTGACAAAATCATGGAGACCTGATGTACATCAAAAGATGCCCTGCGGAAACTGTCTCTAACCTATACATGAAACTTTTGACTCTAGCACAATCTCTGTTCTAAGAAGGATGCAATTCTAATTTTGTACTTAAATAGTCGAACTATCTAGAATTTGACTAATGTATAAAAAAGAGAGTCAAAATTTATCAAGATAGGTACACCACGAAAATGATCCATTCTACGATGAATTGTAAGGAGTCAGGGACACCCAATCTCTCTTATTCATTGTGGCTTTATTTTCCCATAATCCATATTAGCTCAGATTTTCAAGCCTTTACTTTGGTGTATGCAAATAGAGCTTGGAACCAAGTAGCACATGTATTAGCTAAGCAGAGCAGGCCACAGATGAATTTAGGCTAGGCGAGTGGCAGCATGCCCCGACCTTTTCTTTCGCGATCGGGGAATATAGCCCTTTTTCATTAAGAGGAGTGGATTACACGACGCAGCTACGAGAAAGCCCTCATAGCACAGATCATAAGCCACTAAGCTATTGGTTAGTGACTTGGAATACAACAAAAGAAAACAATAAAAGAAGGAAAGAAAGAGCGATTACCCTCAACATCCAAAACCTACCAAGTGTGCCTGCAAGAAAGGATACAATAACGCGATGGTTGCCTACAAGCTAGACAATGCCTTGGTGGCAAAGTATCCAACCAGCAAAGAGAGGCGAGCATCCAGCAGCAACGGCGACAAAGCATCCACCAACAAAGAAGACGCCCACTGTGGCGAAGCATCCGCAGAGGGGGCAGCCATGACACACTCAGTAGCAAAGCATCTGCCAAAGGGAGGCTAACGGCCAATAGCGGCAAAGCATCCGTTAAGAAAAGCCCGGCGACGATGGCAAGGTCAATTGCTGCAGGACAAACCATTGCGAGTAGAGCATAGGTGCAGACAGGTACAGCGAGGAACTCCACCAGGATCTAACGGAAGGAGCCACGGAAGCCAGCGACCACACGAGGCCAAGGGACAGAATCTTCAGCGATGCCTTCAAGAAGGGGGTGATGCCCAAGGGTAGAACTGTGGACGCCATCACCACTGGCCATACAACATGTAAGGCGGGGCTTACGCCCAGAATCTGCCGCCGCCGACAGGGAGCATGGGTTCATCAACGACGCCTCCAAGGAGGTATGTGGCACCCGAGGCGTCATCGTCGTTGGCCCAGCCAAAGCTGAGCTGAGCTTTTGCCAGAACTCATGCAGATCCCACCAGCGCCCAAGACCAGCAGCAGGGATGCTGACTCCGTTGCAGGGCCCCGGCACCGCGCGAATCTAGTAAGGGCAGCTCCAACAATAGAGGAAGCCAGACGACTACCGTCGCAGGGGCATCGCGCGGAACCGGCACATCGTGCTAGGGATGAGCAGGTGCTGGGCCAAGACCACGGCGGCCCCCAGGCCATGGCCGCGGATCCGGCCACCGGATGCCGTGAGCGCGAGGTAGCCGGCCCCCACTGGCCGCCGCGGGCACACAGGTCTCGGCCGCCTGGCCCGGGCCCTGAAGGCCAATCGTAGCCCCGGAGGCACAGATCCAGGGGACGCACGCGCGTCGCCCCGCCACCACAGCCTCCAACCATGAGCGAGGGCGGGATGTGGCCGCCCGACCACCTAGCCACTAGATCTAGTCTCCACCAACCTGGGGGAGCGGCCACTAGCCCGCCATGGCCAGGCCCTAGCCAGCGCCCTTGGTACACCGCCACTGCAGAGCCGCCTAGCGCCGCAGCCAAGGCCAGATTCGGTGCCCAGGATGACAAATCCACCGTCCTTGGAGCGTCACCGGCCAAGGACTCTGCCGGCTGAGGAGGAGGTTGGGGAGAGAGAGGTGGAGGAGAGGAAGCGGGGGGTGGGAAGGAAAGCGCGACAGCTGCTTTTTTGAGCAGCACGCCGCGGGCCGCCACCACCACACGCCGGACGGGGCGGCGACGGCGACCAGACGGGCGCCCTGAGGGACCCTCGGCGGCGGCGGTGGAAGACCCCCCAAGTTGCCACCAGGGGATGACGCGGGGGTTGGGGTCTCCCCGATATGCTAAGGCATTGCGATGCATGCCCCGACCTGCATTCAGCATCTGTTGGCTGCACCCCCTCAAACACCCCCCCCCCCCCAGCCCCTTCCCTGATGAATGAATCCCCTGCTCACAGAAAAAAAAAATTCCCCATAATCGATCTACGTATATGTGGTCAATGAATACCCTACTCACACAAAAAAAAAATCCTCATAATCGACCTACGTATATGTAGGTCAACACCGTGACCAGATGATGCACCACAATATTAAGCACCCGATCAACGAAAATATTTGTCATGAAATGCTGCCATAAAACTCAAATTGCTAAAACAAACATATGGTCACCATCTAGCAAGTTAAAGGTTATCATGAAACCAGTTCGTAGGAATATACTTGACCATCTCTCTCGTAGATGCACCTAACCCATTTCAGTTCATTTTTAGGGCCAAAAAAGAAGTTTCTATGGACGACGTTATTGCAATATCACGTCCCTTTGTTTTCAATCTGAAAACAAGTGCCTAAAGGAAGTGTGCCTGTGGTACCTTGTACGGAACCATTTTTAGAGGTTAGTCTTGTTCTCTGTAGAAATACCATTTTAGAGGCCGTTGACTGCTTGTAAAAATCGGTGTACCAGGAAAAAAAATCATATGTTTTCAAATCAAGTTGAATGAAGATAATAATTATTTAAAAAATGTAGAGATTAAAAAAATCTATATCTTTGTAATTGATGACTTTTTCATTTAAAATCATTTAGACTCCCATGCGAGTCCGGAGATACGGAGGCCAAAGTTATTTGCTATTTTTTATGGCCAGTTTTCATATTTTAGAAAAATATTTTTTAAATCTATTTGTAAATATGATTGCATAATCATGGCTATAAGCAGGAGGTGAAGGAGCCAGCAGTAGAAGGGCGGGTTATAAAGGAATCGTCTCTAAAAATCAAAATTTTTAAAGTAGTGTAGGGTCTCATCACCCATTTCCGCTCCTGCCTATAAATGACTGACGCCCCCATCCCAACCACGGCACTGCTCCTTAGCTCTGAAACCTTCTTTGAGCTAAGATGGGCAAGCCCTATGTCTCTCTAGCAGTGCAGCTGCTCATTTGTTGCGCTCTGATGCCGGTCTCTGCCCAGCCTGTCGCTGCAGCCCCATCTCCTTCTCCAGCTCCGGTGACACGGAACTTCAAGTGGGACGTGGAGTACATCATGTGGGCGCCGGACTGCCAGCAGAGCGTGATGATCGGGATCAACGGCAGGTTCCCCGGCCCCACGATCACTGCCAACGCCGGCGACCTGATCAGGGTCGAGGTGACCAACAGGCTACACACCGAGGGGGTCGTCATCCATTGGCATGGAATCAGACAGGAGATGACTACATCTGTGTACCTGTGTACACGTAGTAACGACATATAGCTATCACAAATAAAATTAACTAGCATCTGTGCCCATGCATGTGCATGCAGATCGGCACACCGTGGGCTGATGGAACTGCGTCGATATCGCAGTGCCCAATCAACTCAGGGGAGACGTTCACCTACGAGTTCCTAGCTGACAAGGTAACAAATCAACCTGCTATATGTGAAAAATCCACGCGTCATTGACGATAGCATATGTGGTGAACCGGCCAAAAACGCCATTATTATCTCATTATTATTGCAGCCTGGGACCTTCTTCTACCACGGTCACTTCGGGATGCAGCGGGCGGCGGGTCTCTACGGCTCGCTGATCGTGAACGGCACGGAGCAGCAGCCGGAGCCGTTCGCGGCCGAGTACGACGGCGAGCTCAACATGCTGCTCAGCGACTGGTACCACGAGAACGTGTACGCGCAGGCGGCCGGGCTCGACGGCAAGGACAAGCACTGGGAGTGGGTCGGCGAGCCTCAGACGTTGCTCATACGTGTACTCCATTGCAAAAGAAAATGGACCCATGACATGATCGAGCACGCGTGCGTGCGTGTGTGCTTTAAATACGTGGCTGCTGTGCTTTTGCAGCACAAGCTGACAGTGGTTGAGGCCGACGGCAACTTCGTGGCGCCATTCGACGTGGGCGACATCGACATCTACTCCGGCGAGAGCTACTCCGTGCTGCTAAAGACGGACCAGCGAGCGTCGTCGTACTGGATCTCCGTCGGCGTGAGAGGGCGAAGGCCCAAGACACCGCCGGCGCTGGCCATCCTAAACTACACCAACAGCAAGCCGGGCAGCTGGCCGGCGGGAGTGCCTCCGGAGACACCGACCTGGGACAACGTGACGCGCAGCAAGGAGTTCACCTACAGGATCAAAGCCCGCGACGGCAGCCCCCGGCCGCCGCCGGCGGCCGTGGACCGGCGGATCACCATGCTCAACACGCAGAACTGGGTGCAGGGGAACGTCAAGTGGGCCATCAACCACGTCACCCTGTCGCTCCCGGCCACCCCGTACCTCGGCGCCTACTTCTACGGCATCGAGGACATCGCGTTCGACTCCTCCGCCGAGTCGCCGGACAACTACGAACGCGGCTACGACATCCAGAAGCCGCCGGGCGCGCAGGCCCCGGAGGCCAGGAGCCCCACGACGGTGAGCGACCGCGTGTTCAGGATCACGCACGGCGCCGTCGTCCACGTGGTGCTGCAGAACGCGAACGCGCTCGAGAAAGACGTAAGCGAGTCGCACCCGTGGCACCTGCACGGCCACGACTTCTGGGTGCTGGGCTACGGCGACGGCGTCTACGACCATGCCAGGGACAACAAGACGCTCAACATGGTGAACCCGCCGCTGCGGAACACGGTGGTGCTGTTCCCGCACGGCTGGACGGTGCTCCGGTTCGTGGCGGACAACCCGGGCGTGTGGGCGTTCCACTGCCACATCGAGCCGCACCTCCACTTGGGCATGGGCGTCATCTTCGCCGAAGGCAGTGGCGGATGCAGGATGAGAATCAAGGGGGGCTAAAACAATGGAGATGTTGATTTGCATAAAGATTTAACGGTGATTTGAGGTTTTTAATACAGTGTTTTTAGTGGTAAATCCAGTCATTAGGGGGGCTGGAGCCCGCCACTGGCCGAAGGGATGGAGAAGCTGCGGGAGCTCAATGTGCCCAGGGAGGCTATCACCTGCGGAGAGGCCAAGACGGCGGCGCTACCGCTGGCTCCGGCAGTGGCGCCGTCGCCGCCGTAAACATGACATGGAGATGCTGGATGCTGGTTTAGATCCTCGCATGCCCGTTCCAGTGGTACACTAATACATGCAGCGCACGAAAATTAGGTCGCACGCTCGTATGCACAGTTAAATGCTTCTTGAACAGAACATGACTTGAGGAGAGAGCTCCCATACTGTTGTAATGTATATTAAAACGGAAAAAAGTTCTCGTACAGTAGACATGGCAAAAGCAGATCTGGATATTGCGCATAAATCTATGTTGCAAAAGTATGTTTCAAGAGTTTCAGGTATTTTATACGTATGTTGCAAGTATTTCATCTAGGCTACACGTGTTTTCCCGGTGTTTTAGACGTATGTTACAAGTGTTTCAACTGTTTCAAACATATTTTATCCTAGATGTTGTAAAAGTAAATACGCATCCGCAACGCGCATCCACGGCGAGGCAGGTCACTGGACCCACGTGCGCGTAGGCGGTCTAGAAAGTGGAGCGGGCGCGGGCAGACATTCGTGGGAAAGGAGCATCGCGGGGGAGACGGAGCGGCGTGGGGCGGTCCCGCCTGTGTGAGCAAATCCCACGTGTTAGATGTATAGGGTGTATATGTATTTTCCACCTACTTGGAGGGTCTTCTTGCATATGTACATTGTACACTGTATATTCCCCTTTGGGGACTGGAATACAATCCAGTTGGTCCATTTCTAACATGGTATCAAAGAGCTAGGGTTTCGTTTCCACTCACCTCTGCTTGCTAGACCAACTTCGCCGCTCGATTCGCGCCGTTGCGCCGCCAGCTACCGCCTAAGCGCGCGCCCGGTCGATTCGCGCCGCCCGCGTGGCTCGCGGCCCCTCTTCTCCATCGGCCATGGCGCGCTCGTGCCCACAACCGCCGTGTAGTCGCTTCTCCATCTGCACCACCTCGCACTGCCCACGCGCCAGCCACGGCGCGGTCGCTTCTCCTCCGCGCGGCGCCGCCTCGCACCGCCCACGTGCCAGCCGCGGCACGGCCGCTTCTCCTCCGCGCTAGCTACCTCGGGCCGCTCGCTCACCAGCCGCCGCGCGGCCACTTCTTCACGCGCCCGCGTCCGCGCGCTCTGCTTTGCTTCTGCTTCTGCTCCACTTCTTCACGCGCCCGCGTCCGTGCGCTCACGCGGCTCGCGCTTTGCCTCTGCTTCTGCTCGCGCGCTCTGAGCCTACCGGTAGTACCGGTGTTCCACCGGTACCATCGATCACCACCGGTACTACCGGTTTTCACCACAGGAACTACCGGCTGCTCTTAAAAAAGGCTTCTATGGCGTCACCTGGATGCCCCGGTGCTATTGCCGTCCTGAAGTGTCCTGTCATTTTTAATGGCGCAAATTGGGGAGATTTTGTTTTCCACATGGAGGTGCACATGGATGGACAGCTGCTGTGGGGCTACCTTACGGGAGATTGGGTCTGTCCTCCACGTCCTACCCTTCCGGGGCCGCTCACATATCCTCCAGATGCTGATGATGAGGCCAAGACTGCTTTGCTTGATGCTTTTGAGGCTCAAATGGAGAGCTACCAGTCTGATCTTGGTCTCTATGAGACTTGGCTGTGTGAGGAAAAATCTGCCAAGGCTATCTTACTTGTGAGCATAGAGATCGATCTCGCTCGGTCCCTCAGAGGTCTTGCCACCTCACACCTCATGTGGGATCACCTTCGTCGCACTTATGAGATCCGTAATGAGGCGATGTATCTTGCTGTTGTTGAGGAGGCTCAGTCACTTCGTCAGCTTGACTCTACAGTCGAGGAATTTCACTGTCAAATTACAGATGTTTGGCATCGCCTGGACAACTTGGGTGCTGAGTTCTATGGTGGTGGTACTTGCCGGTGTTGTGACCGCCACCGTGAGCAGCGAGACACTCTTCGTCTTCACGAGTTTCTCTCTCGCCTTCGCCCTGAGTTCGAGACTGTCCGGGCACAGCTTTTGACTTGTCGTTGAAAGTCCTATGTTTGGTGTTGGTAATTAGTGACAATGCCTAAGTACTAATCCTATGCCTAAGTTGTATGTAGCATATGAGGATTAGTACATTCCAAGGTTGGTGGCAAGATGAACATGGTGATCATGATGGCCACACTTGGATTTGGACGCAACCTTACGTGATCAAGGCAAAGGTATATGCTTAAGGGTTGTGTTTTAGTAACTAAGACACCTAGTGGGTGTGGTTACATTATAGGTTAGATAGTTGTACTATAAAGAGGGGAATGACGTGGCTATTGAACTCCTAAGTGCCTCTAGGTGTGCATTTCATAATCATATGCATTTGGATAGAACTAATATCACCTCGAAAAATGATTGTGAAAATGCTAACACACTCACACATGACGAGATCACTTGGTGGTGTTAGCACGTTTGCGAAGGCGGTGAAGTTTGAGCGGTAGAGAGGGTTTGGGATCTTTGAGGAGTTGAAACGATTATTTTCCACTACGCCGGAAGTCGGAAAAGAAACGGAGGCGAACGGAGGTCACAGAGGTGACTGGACGCTGAACCGGACGCGTCCGGTCAGTGTTCAGCGTTTGTGCGTGTTTCAGTTTGATGATCGGACGCGCAGCGCGTCCGGTCACTGTCGACCGGACGCATCCGGTCATTCAGGGAGCTTACTAGACTCAAACCGGACGCTGGCATTGTGGCGTCCGGTCAGTTCTACAGCGCGTCCGGTCACTGTTTCGTTGTGCGCTACTCAGGCTTGACCAGCGCGTCCAGTCAGTTACGGGACCAACGCGTCCGGTCAATCCCAGCGCGTCCGGTCTGCGTGACCAGCGCGTCCGGTCAGTGCTTCGTGTTTTAGCCGTTGTGCGACCGGCGCGTCCGGTCAGTGTGACCAGCGCGTCCGGTCAGCATGATTTTCGGTTGTTTAAGTTTCTAACGGCTCTATTCGAAGGGGTACGTCTATAAATACTCGTTAGCCGGCTCAAGGCTCTCTCTCTCGAACATTTGACATACTTGTGAGCACTTTGAGCTAAGCAACTCCCCTCCCACTCATCTCTCTTGCTTCTTTGCATATTCGAAGTGAGATTGAGTGAACCAAGTGCATTTGCATTGTGAGATTGCATTTAGTTGGCACTTGGTGGTTGTTTTGCTGCGGGATTCTTGTTTCTCTTGGTGGTTGCTGCCACCTAGACGGCTTGGAGCAGTTTGGAGGCGTTGGCAAGAGTTGGTGATTGTTCTTGGCCACCTCCGGTGATTGTGAGGGGTTTGTGCCTACCTCGGCGAAGCGCCAAAGGCAATGTTAGTGAATTGCTCGTGTCATTTGCAGCCTTTTGCCATTTGGTAGGTTCTTGTGGCGCCTTTTGAGAGGCTCAGTGTGAGACCGATTAGCCACCGAACCACGTGGTGAAGAGGGACACAACGGGGACTAGCGTGTCGGCAAGCACGTGAACCTCAGGATAAATCTTCGTGTCATCACTTTCATATTGTGATTGATTGATCCCGGTGTTCGGTTATCTTGGTATTCATTGTTGATCATATTGGTTGGATCATTACTTCGCCCCTCGATGAAACTCTCGTAACTCAACTCCGCATTACTTTCTTAGTTTATCTTTGCTTGCTAGTTAGCTTTGCTTTAATAGCTCCTTTGTGTAGCTTGCTAGTTGTAGTTGTAGTTACCTTCTCAGTTTGACTTGTGCGGTTGAGTGCAAATACTAGAATTATGAATTGGTTAGGTGGCCTACAAACACCCCGTAGGCTAAGCAAAACTCGCATCTCGCTATTTGTTATATTGATAAACTTGTTTAGCTTGTCTCGGTATAAAATTTTAAAAGGCTATTCACCCCCCCTCTAGCCATCAAGACCTTTCAGTCATCCGCGCCCATCGCTTTCAGAGGCGATGCCTGAGCTACAAGCTGAGGAGACACGTCTTCGGACTGGGAGTGTAAATCGTGATCCTGCACAACCTTCCGTCCTAACAGCCACACCTCCATAGGCCTCCTCCTCGCCTTCGCCTCAGCCCTCTCATATGGTGGCGGGGGCACCTTCTGGTATTCAGTGTGGCTACTGCAAGCTCTATGTTCATGAGGAGAAGGATTGTCGCAAGAAGCAGTGTGACCGGTCGGGGCGTGGTCGTGGCCGACGCTCCTCACAGGGCACCTTCCAAGGCACTCGTTCCGTGTCTGCAGCGGAACAGGAGGTTCTTGCTATGTTTCGTCGCCTTACTACTGTAGCCCAGGCATCTGCTTCCGGGACTACCGCTCAGGCATCTAGTTCCGCTCCTCCTCCACCAGGTACATCATCCCCATGGTTCCTAGATTTTGGTGCTTCTTTTCATATGACACCCCATTCCACACATTTATCATCTGTGGTTTGTCTCGATCCTCCTATTTATGTTCGCACCGCTGATGGTACTTGTAATGGAACCGTCCAAATTATAAGAGCACAAGTTCAAAAACAATCGCCGAAACGATCAAATTCTCAAACTTGAGCCCATATAACTCCGGTAGTCCACGAAATCACGAAGGATTTCAAACCAAACCGAGAGCAACCAAGATCGTAGTGATTCAACATAACACAACACTTGTTACAACAGTTCGTAAGTAGCTCTCATACATCGGAGTACAAATAATTTTATTACAAAACTAAAATACAGATTAGCGGAAGCAACATAATTTCTGGAACCATTTAATAATCAAATACTGCCAGTACATAGTCACATTCTGCAAAAGCATACCAGAAGAGATACTACAGAGACCATGCCCATATGGTCTAGTCTTCACGCCCACATGGCGAAGACCATACTTGCAACAACAAGTACGAATCTGCTACCTGCAACAGGTGGGAATAAACCCTGAGTACGAGAAGGTACTCAGCTAGACTTACCCGTCAAAAACCAGAAACAACGGTGACACCAAGGATTATGCAAGGCTTTATAAAGTGGGCTAGCTTGACTCATTTGCAGAAAAGCTTATTACAAATCAGTAATCATTAATGCTTAAGCATCAAGTTAATAATCATTAATCTGTCATCTAGATTAGCACCTGTACTAGAGCAATCACTTTATTAGGAGCAAACAATATTAACCATAGCAGGTATAATAAGGCCATCATCATCATTATCATCAATTCCGAACCATCATTAATAATTAGTGTATCTACGCTGGAGATAACCAGTCAAGTTTCTCACTATCCGGGAGAGACGGCGACTCGAATCGATTCCAACTCAGCTGAGGGGGGTATTCCTGACACTCACCCGGCAAACCCCGCTAAAGGCAGCCGTAGATAACCTTTGGTACAACTCAGGGTGGGCCCGAACAGCGCCGTGTTCTCGGGGATACCAGTGGCCAGGATGCTCAGGACTTTTAACTCACCTGCCCTTGGACCCTCTGGCTCCCTTCCGAGGTGACTTTCACTTTTCGACTTCGCAGCCTGAGTTGAGCTACTAGGCTTCGCGGTCGGCAACCTCAGGCCGGCCAACTAAATGTCAGGCATGCGTTCAAAATGACATAGAAGGCTCCAGGTCTCGGTCCTTAATCGACACAGACGGGGATAGATCCACACCCAAGACCTCCATGCCTTGCTGCTTCACTATCATCATCCCGCCCGGTCTCATTTTATTTCATTAACACATGGTTCATTTCCACGATAGCAAATATAGCCAACCGTGACCTGACAAAGCCCTAAATCTCGCAGGTGACAGGAAATCACCCGACTTCTACCGGCCTAATTTAGCAGGGCTAAGCATAGATACGATCCTGTCTACATAGGATTCAAGGTTCGAATTGCTGGACAAGAAGTGTTATCAATGCAGCAAGGGTTTCCAACCAACTCCTATCACATAATGCAACAATACATATAACATGTATATAAAGATAATTGCTTTAAAAGTAGGAGGCTTATAATGCTCCGGGGCTTGCCTTAACCAAAAGAAGATAGATCAAGGGTCAGCTTCAAGAACGATTCCCACGTCTTCTCCGGCTTCGTCGGACTGGACCTCCGGTTCTAGAACAGACTTCAACTTCGGGTTCCACGTCCAGCGGGACTTTGCTCGTAACACGATTCTTGGCACACCTATTGCATGTATTTGCATCCAATGAATTTCATGTATGCATCCAAAAATGACATGATGATTTATGGACGTGCATGAATGATGTGAAGATGAATGCAATGACATTGCAACGTTGTAAGCACAAAACCAAGTTATGTGGTGCTCTATTCAAATCACTTCAAGCTTAGGTGCAAATTTCCTCTCCGGTATTAACACGTTTGAACACCTCTAAGAAACCACTAAGTGCCACAAGGTTAAGACACACACATAACAAGATTCCAGCAATTTAGTATTTACCACATAATATCAACAGTAGCTAAGAAAACTCACAACTGGAGTTCTACCAATCCAATTGACCTGAAAGAGGACATTCTGGAAAGCTTATGAAATTGTCTACATTTCATTTATAAACATCTAAGCATGATTTAATCATTTACCAAGTTAAAATAGCATACATACAGAATCTGTTCTAAAAGACAGAGAGCACTTCTAAAACTGAACCCAACTTGGAACAGCTGTCATTTCTAAACTATAAGTCCAAATGCTACCAAAATTTACCAGCAACTAGTTCATGAAATTCTAAACAACTTTGCTATAGATCACCAAGCATGGAAACATCATTAACATAGGTTAATTCTCTTAACTAGCAAATCTGTCCAGAAATGGCAGATTCACTAACTTAAATAATTAATGACGATTCAAAAGCACAATTGGACCAAACCAAGTTTACCAACTTGTTGTGCATACCAAAGAAACATCAGAAAGTATAGTGCCAACTTCTAAATAAATTATTTAATATTCTTTTATAATTTATTTAGTTAATTAGGTGATTAAAGAAACATACAGTAAAACTATATATAAAATCTACAAAAATTACAGTAGTCACCTCATGATTCACATAGGCTACCATAAAAATTTCACTTCATTTTGACAAGCAATTATGGAGATATCAAAAATAACATATGGCAGGTCTATTTCTAGCATAAATAGGAAACCCTATTTAAAAGTATCAAACAACAGACTTCAAATTTTTCCTAGCATCCTTCTAACATAAGAACAACATTCACCAAGTTTCACCCTTACTGGATCTATAGAAAAATTATGAAAATTCACACAAGATCCATTCAAGCAAACAAGATAATTATATAACTCCACCAAACCACATCCAAATTGCATGAAAATTTAACCATAAGCTATTCATGGTATGAGCAGTTCTCTATAAAAATTTCATATCATTTGGAGCTTCACAGAAAGAGATATCATTTTCTCCTTTTTCTACAAGAATAAAAGAGATAAATACTAACTATTTAATTAATCACAAAACATGGTACACATTATATTTTTATAATAAACTAGACCTCTCATAGAGAACAACACATTTTGAGCCAGACCATTTGGATCTCTAAAACAAGATGTATGAATTTTCAAAGCTTGCATTCAAATTCTGGAAAAAGAATAAAACAAACATCAATATTTCTTGGCCTACTCGGTTACTAGGCCGGCCCGAAAGCCTAGCTCGGCCCACGGCGGCCCAGCCAAACATCACAGGGAAGACCCCGCGCCGACAGACGGGGCCCGCCCGTCATACACACAGGGAGCAGGGGAGGAGCTCCAGCGAGGGATTCCTCGCCGCCGGCGGCTCCTCCGGTGGAACCAAGCGCTCCTACGTACTCTCCACGTCACCCCGCACCTAGACCTACCCTCTCCCCAACCTCTACTGCACCGGGGCGTGGTTGCCGACGGCGATGGCGGACATCGGTGCTGGGCCGACGGCGGCGACCGACGGAAAGACTCCCGCACGGCAACTAAGGGCGGCTGCACCTACGACGTGATGCAGGCAACGAGAAACGAGAGGTGCCGGCCCATGCCAAGCCCTACAGAGCGCCAGCCACGGTGGACTGAGAGCACGGCGGCGTTCCGGTCGTGGTGACAGCGGTGGCGACGGTCGAATCCTGCTCACCTTGCGGTCACGCGCTCCGAAAAGGTGCACCGGGTGAAGAGAAGTGGGTGGCGCGGTTGTGGGCGAGGTGGATTGGAAGATGGAGGCGCGGCGGTGGCGTGCGGGTCAGTGGCTTGCCACGGTGGCCATGCGCGTGCCCGAGAGCGGAGATGAGAAAAGGAGCACGAAGGCGAGCGGGAGGGGACGCTTCTAGGGCGTCGTGGCGACCATGTAGAACACCGTGGCCCGGCCGGTTGACACGCGCCGGTGAACGGCTTGCCAAGTGGCGAGCGCGACCTGGCGCTGTCGGCCACCAAGCCCAGGCCGAGATGGCCATCAGGGTTCCCCTAGCCGACTGACAGCCCAACTTTGCCCCCTAACAATTCCTAAACCCACTCGATTTAGCGACATGTTACATTAGCAAACTTGTAGACCTACATGAGATCTCCAATTGTGTCAATATGGACTTGAGCTAGTTCGGTCTGAATTGGAAGATAAAAGGTCCCAAAGGGAGGCACCTTGAAACTGAAACCGAGATTCAGTCAACCCACCCGACTGAAACCTGATTTTCAAAGCACTCTAGCTCCTAAACCCTTAAGAACTAGGTGATGGTGTTATTGACAATATTGTAGAGCTAAGTGAGTGCTACAAAAGTGTCAATATGGGTTAGAGCTAGTTCAGCACAGTTTGAGATTTACAATGCTCCAAAGGTGGGCACATGAAACTGAAATGTCACCTTTTGACTTAGAAAATTTGCTAAGTGTTGAAACAACATGGAAACCTGACTTGTGGGCCCTGTTTGAGGATGTTCTAGCCATTTTCATGAGATGGTCATATTGAGACTTTTGTTCCTTGATAAATTGGCTACAACTTTGGTAAAGGGTGCACATCCACGCAAGATCTCTAGGTACCACTTTTAAATTGGTCAAAGCAGATCAATGCTATGGTCAAACTGGAGTCAAACCTAGTCAAATTTGGATTTTGGTCAAAACATGAATATAGACCCTAGCTCATTTTGCTCCACTAACATATCAAAGATGTTTTCAAGCCCCCAAGTCACACAATAGCATCACATATGTCATCTATACAAAAAACCTAGCAACATATAAAGGAAGCACATAGAAACCACAATGTTGCAAAGTTACAAGGTCATGTTTCAAACAAGGATGCACATGAAATGACGATGCTTATGGTAATGTCATGCCATGACCATGCATCATGAATGCATTATGAGGCTAACTAACACCAGGGTGTTACAGCCCTCCCCCCTTATAAAAATCTCGTCCCGAGATTTGAAAGTTGTACCATTTTTCATAGAAAGCGGAATAGTTGTCCTTTAAATAATCCTCTTTTTCCCAAGTTGCATCACGTTCACCGTGATTACTCCAAACCACCTTGTATAATTTGACTACTCGATTCCGAGTTACCCTTTCCAGAGTACCCAGAACATATATCGATTTCTCCTCGTACGAAAGATCGGATTGCAATTTGATGCGTCTTACTTCTACTCTTTCCTCAGGAAGATGGAGACATTTCTTCAGTTGAGATACATGGAATACCGGAAAGATAGCTCCCAACTCACGAGGTAAACTAAGCTTATAAGCTACTCTTCCACTTTTCTCGATGATCCGATAGGGTCCAACGTATCGAGGCTCAAGCTTCCTTTTGATCCCCAAACGCTTTACTCCTCTCATAGGGGACACCTTCAGATAGACATGGTCACCTACTTCAAACTCAATAGGTTTCCTCCTCTTATCTGCGTAGCTCTTTTGTCTAGCCTGAGCAGCTGCTATATTTTTCTGTATAGCACGAACTTGCTCCTCGGCTTCTTTTACAAAGTCAATACCATAGAATCTTCTTTCTCCTGGTTCCACCCAGTTCAAAGGAGTTCTACACTTGCGACCATATAAAGCTTCAAAAGGAGCCATTTGGATACTCTCTTGATAACTGTTGTTGTAAGAGAATTCCGCGAGAGGCAACCATTTCTCCCAGGAGCCATTACAAGAGATGATGCAAGCCCTAAGCATGTCTTCAAGAATCTGATTCACACGCTCAGTCTGCCCCGACGTCTGTGGATGATAAGCAGAACTATGGACCAAATTAGTTCCAAGATTCTGATGTAGGCGCTCCCAAAAACGAGCAGTAAACTGTGGTCCTCTGTCAGAGACAATAGACCCAGGCACTCCATGAAGACGTACGACTTCTTGAAAGTAAATGTCAGCATATTGGTGTGGGTGATAGTTACTCTTCACAGGGATAAAGTGAGCAGACTTTGTCAGACGATCAACTATAACCCAAACAGAGTCGAAACCTCTTTGGGTGGTTGGTAATCCGACAATAAAGTCCATAACAATGCCGTCCCACTTCCAACCTGGAACAGACAAAGGCTGGAGTAAACCAGGCTTCATGTGAATGGCCTTAACTCTACAACAATTATCACACTTAGCGACATAGGCTGCAATTTCCTTCTTCATCTTGGTCCACCAATAATATGGCTTGAGATCCTGATACATCTTACTACTACCAGGATGGATGGATAACTTAGAAGAATGGGCTTCAGATAAGATTTGATTTCTGAGCTCTTTATCTTTTGGCACAACGAGCCTATCTTTGAACTAGAGAATTCCCTTCTCATCGATTCGAAAATGCTTAGTTTCTTGCTCTTTCATCTTTCTCTTGATGTGAAATACACCAGTATCAGTCTTCTGTAACTCAATGATTCTACTTCTCAAAGAACAATCTACAGTGATATGATGGATTACAATAGGATGTAAGAGGTGGGACAAATGAAAGTCTTCTTCTATCAGAGAGTTGCAGTGAGATTTTCTACTCAAGGCATCGGCAACCACATTTGCTTTACCCGGATGGTAATGCACCTGGAGGTTATAATCCTTGATCAACTCTAACCATCTTCTCTGGCGCATATTTAACTCAGGTTGAGTAAATATGTACTTAAGACTCTTATGATCTGTATAAATATTGCATATATTTCCAAGTAAATAGTGTCTCCAGATTTTCAGAGCATGCACTACAGCAGCTAACTCCAAGTCATGAGTCGGATAGTTAACTTCATGTTTTCTTAACTGAAGCGAAGCATACACAATAACTCGGCCTTCTTGCATAAGTACGCCACCTAAACCAGTACCCGATGCATCACAATACACATCAAACGGTTTCTCAATATCAGGTTGCGCTAATACAGGAGCTGATGTTAACAAAGTCCGTAGTGTGCAGAAAGCTTGTTCACACTCCGGAGTCCAATCAAACTTCGTATCCTTCTCAAGTAGTCGAGTCATAGGCTTAGCTATTTTAGAGAAATCCTGAATAAAACGACGGTAGTAGCCAGCCAATCCAAGAAAACTCTGAACTTCATGCACTGTAGTTGGTGCCTTCCAATCCAAAACTTCCTGTATCTTAGTCGGGTCTACTGAAATTTCCTCACTAGACAATACATGACCGAGGAAAGGTACCTTCTTTAACCAGAATTCACATTTACTGAACTTGGCATAAAGCTTATGTTCACGTAATCTGGATAAAACAATTCTCAGATGCTCGGCATGTTCTTCTTCATTTTCAGAATAGATGAGAATATCATCAATGAATATCACCACAAACTTGTCCAGCTCTTGCATGAATACTGAATTCATCAGGTACATGAAATGTGCAGGAGCATTGGTCAAACCAAAAGACATGACAAGATATTCATATAACCCATATCTGGTAGAGAAAGCAGTCTTTGGTATATCTTCCGGACGGATTTTAATTTGATGATAACCAGATCTCAGATCAATCTTCGAGAATACCTTTGCTTTAGACAACTGATCAAACAAGATATCAATACGTGGCAACGGATACTTGTTCTTGATAGTGACTGCATTGAGTGGTCGATAGTCTACTCACATACGTAGAGACTAGTCCTTCTTCTTCACAAAGATAGCAGGACAACCCCACGGAGAAGAACTAGGACGGATCAACCCTTTGTGCAAAAGTTCGCTAAGTTGTGTCTTGAGTTCAGTTAACTCATTCGGCGGCATTCTATATGGTCTTTTAGAAATTGGTGCGGTACCCGGAATTAACTCAATCTTGAATTCTACATCACGATCTGGAGGTAATCCTGGCAAATCATCGGAAAAACATCTGGAAATTCACACACTACAGGAACTTCTGTAATCTCTTTTGCTTTTGCTATCATAGCGGTAACTGTAGTCTGAGGACTAACGTCTCTAGGAAGTTGCACTAGAAAAGCTTGTTGATCTTTTGGATCCCTCAACATAACCACTCTCGTAGAGGTATCGATCAGAACACCGTTTCCACTCATCCACTTCATACCTAAGATTACATCTAAACCCAATCCTGGTAATACCACGAGATCTAGATTATACCAACGTCCTTCTATCTCGATCTTTGCTCCTAAGACCAACTGGTTGGTTGAAATATTATTTCCGGCAGCACTAATATTATAACCACTATTATCTAAAGTAACGACCTTCATATCATGCTTGGCTGCAAACGTTGAACTGATAAAAGAGTGGGAAGCACCTAAATCAAATAGCACGATTGCAGGATGTTGGTTCACTAAAAATGCACCAGCAGTGATAATCTCACCCGTAGGAATGGATTCCACCGTGGTGTATCGAACCCATCCTTTACACACATCTGCCTTATTATCATTTAATTTCTTCTGCGGAAGAGGACAATCTTTGGCCCAATGACCGGACATCTTGCAATTCCAACATGGGCGGTTACTTGGCGGTGCCTTAGGCTTTCCTTTCTTAATACTGCTCCTCTTGACCGGATCCTGTTTCTGATATGGGTGATATCTGGTAGATATGTCAGGCGAATAATACTGAGGTGTAATCACCACCAGAGTATGGGTCGTAGGTGCATTAGATTCATGAGATTTCTCTTGGCTCTTAGAAGCAGCATACACAGCATTACAGTTCTCTTGAAGGATAGTATCACTGACAAACTCGTTGAAAGTTGCACACTTGCTATTGCACATGGCCTTCATCAATTTAGGACACAACCCTCTTTTGAAACTTGCAATCTTCTTAACTTCCGTATTAACAAATTCCGGAGCATATCTTGACAAGTTGATGAAAGCATGTAGATATTCTGTTACACTTTTGTCGCCTTGAGTGAGCTTTATAAACTCGGTGTGCTTGATTGCCATGAGACCAGCAGGAATGTAATGTCCCCGAAATGCTTCCTTGAACTGATCCCAAACTACTTCCATATTCTCAGGCAGGGTACTCTGATAGTGACACCACCAAACACCTGCAGGTCCTTGCAACTGTTGCGAAGCATATTCTGTTTTCATATCATCTGCCACCTTGAGCACACGAAACTTCTGTTCTATAGTGTTCAACCATTCGTCTGCTTGAAGTGGTTCTTCTGCTTCTCGAAAAATAGGAGGCTCAGTATCCAAGAAATCTTTATAGTTGCTGTACTGGGCAGGCTCAGGTTCCTGATGGACATGGTTTCTGACACTCTTGTCCAAAGCTCGTTGACTTTCGGCAAGCATTTGCAGCAACTCAGCAGAGGTAGGTTGCGGAGGAGACGATGGCAGTTCTGTATTACCACGACTCCTACTGCTAGAGCGAAGCTGACGAGACATCTGTAAGTAGGTGAAACTAGTAAGCATTGATGACGTCGGAAGGCTGCTGACGAATTATATAAGCATACAGAAGAGATTGTATCTAACTATCCAATTTCCAGTCTCGAAAGAGGGGAATTTCTTGGTTTGAGGTACGGATCTTCTGACAAGATAGAGAATGACATTCAAGGAAAAGGTTCACGAGAAGATAACACATTGGTGTAGCTCCATAATGGATCATGACTAGCAACCCTTGATACCTGCGCGTGCCGAGCAGCACAACCTTGTGTCGCGCGCCACAGGAGGCTCCCGGTTTCGTCGCGGCACCATGGAGTACTAATCGCAACACCATTACCGAACACACACCCATGGGGAATCCTCACGTGTCAGGAATTAGGCGTGTAGAAACAACATCATCCAAAGAGGGGTAGCAAACAAGGATGGATACAAGGTTAGAAGCAAGGGAGAGACAAGTTGTAGATCAAAATGCGTCCCAGCTCGAGTAGATACATCATGAACCTGTGTCTTGCTTTCCTCCACGGCCAGGAATGAATTGGGTTTTTAAGGCTGACCTACCGATCACTCCACTAGGTTGGTTGACCACCCCCAATTCTTCATGAAAGAATGCAACTATTTATGGGACAACCGTTTGGAGGGAAGAAAATTTTGAAAGAATGGGATAAGCAATTTATAAGGGAGGAAGTAATGCAGAATGCAATGTATGATGCGAACATGATGCATGCACGAACCGTACGTCCTCACAAACCTAGAAAGAATTTCAAAATTCTAGCGTATATTTCGGTGGCATACACACGTTCTCTCAATAACGATAACTAGTCGTTCTACAGGAAACGTTGTTAGTGTACCTGCAGAAAATTGCATTTCAGCCCAACAATTCCCAATATAGCACAGAAGAAAGCAGTAAACTAAATACTTTCCATACATACATCCCCCGATGTATATACTTCAGTACCAAAGCTACCCGACATATATACCCACAATTAAGTACTCTCATAATCACATGATTAAACATGTAAGTATGCTAGTAACCACAACTACTCTCCCCTAGACCGACGATTGGACGGTCATGCTCTCACAACTCCCACTTACCAGGGCGTAGAGGTATTTTGATCCATACATTACCACCCAAGCGGATGACATCCATACAATAGCACGCCGTATGGACAACGAAACAGAAAACAAGCAAGAACCCCCAAGTTAGTACCTTAGTAAGCCACCTAATAATCCATATTTGGGCATATAGGATATGACCACTGGCACTCTTTAGATTAGAATTAAGATTTTTCACAAAAGCATTTATTTAAATACACAAATGAAGTGTTTACTGTTGAATCTTGCTCCGATACCAGCTGTAATGGAACCATCCAAATTATAAGAGCACAAGTTCAAAAACAATCGCCGAAACGATCAAATTCTCAAACTTGAGCCCATATAACTCCGGTAGTCCACGAAATCACGAAGGATTTCAAACCAAACCGAGAGCAACCAAGATCGTAGTGATTCAACATAACACAACACTTGTTACAACAGTTCGTAAGTAGCTCTCATACATCGGAGTACAAATAATTTTATTACAAAACTAAAATACAGATTAGCGGAAGCAACATAATTTCTGGAACCATTTAATAATCAAATACTGCCAGTACATAGTCACATTCTGCAAAAGCATACCAGAAGAGATACTACAGAGACCATGCCCATATGGTCTAGTCTTCACGCCCACATGGCGAAGACCATACTTGCAGCAACAAGTACGAATCTGCTACCTGCAACAGGTGGGAATAAACCCTGAGTGCGAGAAGGTACTCAGCTAGACTTACCCGTCAAAAACCAGAAACAACGGTGACACCAAGGATTATGCAAGGCTTTATAAAGTGGGCTAGCTTGACTCATTTGCAGAAAAGCTTATTACAAATCAGTAATCATTAATGCTTAAGCATCAAGTTAATAATCATTAATCTGTCATCTAGATTAGCACCTGTACTAGAGCAATCACTTTATTAGGAGCAAACAATATTAACCATAGCAGGTATAATAAGGCCATCATCATCATTATCATCAATTCCGAACCATCATTAATAATTAGTGTATCTACGCTGGAGATAACCAGTCAAGTTTCTCACTATCCGGGAGAGACGGCGACTCGAATCGATTCCAACTCAGCTGAGGGGGGTATTCCTGACACTCACACGGCAAACCCCGCTAAAGGCAGCCGTAGATAACCTTTGGTATAACTCAGGGTGGGCCCGAACAGCGCTGCGTTCTCGGGGATACCAGTGGCCAAGATGCTCAGGACTTTTAACTCACCTGCCCTTGGACCCTCTAGCTCCCTTCCGAGGCGACTTTCACTTTTCGACTTCGCAGCCTGAGTTGAGCTACTAGGCTTCGCGGTCGGCAACCTCAGGCCGGCCAACTAAATGTCAGGCATGCGTTCAAAATGACATAGAAGGCTCCAGGTCTCGGTCCTTAATCGACACAGACGGGGATAGATCCACACCCAAGACCTCCATGCCTTGCTGCTTCACTATCGTCATCCCGCCCGATCTCATTTTATTTCATTAACACATGGTTCATTTCCACGATAGCAAATATAGCCAATCGTGACCTGACAAAGCCCTAAATCTCGCAGGTGACAGGAAATCACCCGACTTCTACCGGTCTAATTTAGCAGGGCTAAGCATAGATACGATCCTGTCTACATAGGATTCAAGGTTCGAATTGCTGGACAAGGAGTGTTATCAATGCAGCAAGGGTTTCCAACCAACTCCTATCACATAATGCAACAATACATATAACATGTATATAAAGATAATTGCTTTAAAAGTAGGAGGCTTATAATGCTCCGGGGCTTGCCTTAACCGAAAGAAGATAGATCAAGGGTCAGCTTCCAGAACGATTCCCACGTCTTCTCTGGCTTCGTCGGACTGGACCTCCGGTTCTAGAACAGACTTCAACTTCGGGTTCCACGTCCAGCGGGACTTTGCTCGTAACACGATTCTTGGCACACCTATTGCATGTATTTGCATCCAATGAATTTCATGTATGCATCCAAAAATGACATGATGATTTATGGACGTGCATGAATGATGTGAAGATGAATGCAATGACATTGCAACGTTGTAAGCACAAAACCAAGTTATGTGGTGCTCTATTCAAATCACTTCAAGCTTAGGTGCAAATTTCCTCTCCGGTATTAACACGTTTGAACACCTCTAAGAAACCACTAAGTGCCACAAGGTTAAGACACACACATAACAAGATTCCAGCATTTTAGTATTTACCACATAATATCAACAGTAGCTAAGAAAACTCACAACTGGAGTTCTACCAATCCAATTGACCTGAAAGAGGACATTCTGGAAAGCTTATGAAATTGTCTACATTTCATTTATAAACATCTAAGCATGATTTAATCATTTACCAAGTTAAAATAGCATACATACAGAATCTGTTCTAAAAGACAGAGAGCACTTCCAAAACTGAACCCAACTTGGAACAGCTGTCATTTCTAAACTATAAGTCCAAATGCTACCAAAATTTACCAGCAACTAGTTCATGAAATTCTCAACAACTTTGCTATAGATCACCAAGCATTAAAACATCATTAACATAGGTTAATTCTCTTAACTAGCAAATCTGTCCAGAAATGGCAGATTCACTAACTTAAATAATTAATGACGATTCAAAAGCACAATTGGACCAAACCAAGTTTACCAACTTGTTGTGCATACCAAAGAAACATCAGAAAGTATAGTGCCAACTTCTAAATAAATTATTTAATATTCTTTTATAATTTATTTAGTTAATTAGTTGATTAAAGAAACATACAGTAAAACTATATATACAAATCTACAAAAATTACAGTAGTCACCTCATGATTCACATAGGCTACCATAAAAATTTCACTTCATTTTGACAAGCAATTATGGAGATATCAAAAATAACAGATGGCAGGTCTATTTCTAGCATAAATAGGAAACCCTATTTAAAAGTATCAAACAACAGACTTAAAATTTTTCCTAGCATCCTTCTAACATAAGAACAACATTCACCAAGTTTCACCCTTACTGGATCTATAGAAAAATTATGAAAATTCACACAAGATCCATTCAAGCAAACAAGATAATTATATAACTCCACCAAACCACATCCAAATTGCATGAAAATTTAACCATAAGCTATTCATGGTATGAGCAGTTCTCTATAAAAATTTCATATCATTTGGAGCTTCACAGAAAAAGATATCATTTTCTCCTTTTTCTACAAGAATAAAAGAGATAAATACTAACTATTTAATTAATCAGAAAGCATGGTACACATTATATTTTTATAATAAACTACACCTCTCATAGAGAACAACACATTTTGAACCAGACCATTTGGATCTCTAAAACAAGATGTATGAATTTTCAAAGCTTGCATTCAAATTCTGGAAAAAGAATAAAACAAACATCAATATTTCTTGGCCTACTCGGTTACTAGGCCGGCCCGAAAGCCTAGCTCGGCCCACGGCGGCCCAGCCAAACATCACAGGGAAGACCCCGCGCCGACAGACGGGGCCCGCCCATCATACACACAGGGAGCAGGGGAGGAGCTCCGGCGAGGGATTCCTCGCCGCCGGCGGCTCCTCCGGTGGAACCAAGCGCTCCTACGTACTCTCCACGTCACCCCGCACCTAGACCTACCCTCTCCCCAACCTCTACTGCACCGGGGCGTGGTTGCCGACGGCGATGGCGGACATCGGTGCTGGGCCGACGGCGGCGACCGACGGAAAGACTCCCGCACGGCAACTAAGGGCGGCTGCACCTACGACGTGATGCAGGCAACGAGAAACGAGAGGTGCCGGCCCATGCCAAGCCCTATAGAGCGCCGGCCACGGTGGACCGAGAGCACGGCGGCGTTCCGGTCGCGGTGACAGCGGTGGCGACGGTCGAATCCTGCTCACCTTGCGGTCACGCGCTCCGAAAAGGTGCACCGGGTGAAGAGAAGTGGGTGGCGCGGTTGTGGGCGAGGTGGATTGGAAGATGGAGGCGCGGTGGTGGCGTGCGGGTCAGTGGCTTGCCGCGGTGGCCATGCGTGTGCCCGAGAGCGGAGATGAGAAAAGGAGCACGAAGGCGAGCGGGAGGGGATGCTTCCAGGGCGTCGTGGCGACCATGTAGAACACCGTGGCCCGGCCGGTTGACACGCGCCGGTGAACGGCTTGCCAAGTGGCGAGCGCGACCTGGCGCTGTCGGCCACCAAGCCCAGGCCGAGATGGCCATCAGGGTTCCCGTAGCCGACTGACAGCCCAACTTTGCCCCCTAACAATTCCTAAACCCGCTCGATTTAGCGACAGGTTACATTAGCAAACTTGTAGACCTACATGAGATCTCCAATTGTGTCAATATGGACTTGAGCTAGTTCGGTTTGAATTGGAAGATAAAAGGTCCCAAAGGGAGGCACCTTGAAACTGAAACCGAGATTCAGTCAACCCACCCGACTGAAACCTGATTTTCAAAGCACTCTAGCTCCTAAACCCTTAAGAACTAGGTGATGGTGTTATTGACAATATTGTAGAGCTAAGTGAGTGCTACAAAAGTGTCAATATGGGTTAGAGCTAGTTCAGCACAGTTTGAGATTTACAATGCTCCAAAGGTGGGCACATGAAACTGAAATGTCACCTTTTGACTTAGAAAATTTGCTAAGTGTTGAAACAACATGGAAACCTGACTTGTGGG
Source organism: Saccharum hybrid cultivar R570 (assembly GCA_038087645.1). NCBI lineage: Eukaryota > Viridiplantae > Streptophyta > Magnoliopsida > Poales > Poaceae > Saccharum > Saccharum hybrid cultivar. Next base: position 3,760,299 of record JAQSUU010000810.1, read on the forward strand.
CCCTGTTTGAGGATGTTCTAGCCATTTTCATGAGATGGTCATATTGAGACTTTTGTTCCTTGATAAATTGGCTACAACTTTGGTAAAGGGTGCACATCCATGCAAGATCTCTAGGTACCACTTTTAAATTGGTCAAAGCAGATCAATGCTATGGTCAAACTGGAGTCAAACCTAGTCAAATTTGGATTTTGGTCAAAACATGAATATAGACCCTAGCTCATTTTGCTCCACTAACATAGCAAAGATGTTTTCAAGCCCCCAAGTCACACAATAGCATCACATATGTCATCTATACAAAAAACCTAGCAACATATAAAGGAAGCACATAGAGACCACAATGTTGCAAAGTTACAAGGTCATGTTTCAAACAAGGATGCACATGAAATGACGATGCTTATGGTAATGTCATGCCATGACCATGCATCATGAATGCATTATGAGGCTAACTAACACCAGGGTGTTACAGTACTTCACTTCCTATTGCTGGGAGAGGTGTACTTTCCACATCTTCTTTTGATGTTCCTACTGTTTCGCATGTTCCAAAACTCACCATGCAATTATTGTCTGCGGGTCAAATCACGGATCATAGTTGTCGCATAATCCTTGAATCTGATTCTTGTTGTGTTCAGGACCTCCATACGGGTCATTTGGTGGGAACTAGGCCTAGGCGTTAGGACTCACAACGCCTATGGGAGCTTGATTGGTTGCATCTTCCTTCACCTGTTTTGGCTCCTTCGTCACCTAATTCACCAGCCTCTGTGTCTGCCACCTCGTCTTCACCTACTTTTGCACAGTGGCATCGTCATCTTGGTCACCTTTCTGGCTCGCGACTATCCACTCTTGTAGGTAGTGGTGTCTTAGGTCCTGTTTCTAGGGATACTACTCTTCATTGTATGGGTTGTAAACTTGGCAAACAGTTGCAACCCCCCTATCCCTCTAGTGAGTCCAAGTCTCAGAGACCTTTTGATCTTGTTCACTCTAATGTATGGGGTCCTACCCCCTTTGTGTCAAAAGGGAGGTCAATCATATTATGTTATATTCATTGATGACTATTCGAGATTTACATGGATTTATCTGATGGCTTCTCGTGGTCAATTTCTTTCCATTTACCAGCAGTTTGCCACCATGATCCATACCCAATATAACTCTTTCATTCATGTGTTTTCGTGTAGACTCTGTTGGTGAGTATATCTCTACTGCTCACCGCTCCTATCTTGCTAAGCAGGGTACTCTTGCCCAATTTTCATGTCCTGGTGCTCATGCTCAAAATGGTGTTGCTGAGCGCAAGCATCGCCACATTCTTGAGACTGCTCGTGCTCTCTTGCTTTGTTCTGTGCTTGCTCCTCATTTATGGGCCGAGGCGGTTTCTACGACCGTCTTTCTTATAAATCGCCAACCCTCCACTGTTCTCTAGGGTTGCACACCCTATGAGCGTTTGTTTGGGACCTCACCTTCCTATAACCATCTTCGTTGTTTTGGGTGTGTCTGTTATGTCCTTCTTCCACCTCGTGAGCGCACCAAAGTCACTGCTCAATCTGTTGAGTGTGTTTTTCTTGGGTACAGTACGGAACATAAGGGTTATCGCTGCTATGACCCTATTGCTCGTCGGATGAGGATTTCTCGGGATGTCACTTTCGATGGGTCTCGGACGTATTATCCTCGTCCCTCCTCTGGTCCGTCAAGTACTGCTGAGGACCTCTCATTCCTTACTCTACCTGAGTGGTATCTTCCGTTGTCGTCTTCATCCACTTCGCTTTCTCCTAATCCACCACCTTTACCACCTCATCCTTCTTCACCTTCACCACCTCCTTATTCACCTTCACCACCTGCACCACCACCACCTCCTTCACTATCTCCTGCCCCACCATCAGTGGATCCTCCCCGTGAGATCATCCACAACTACACCCGTCATCCGCGACCTGTGTCGCCACTTGACTCTTCACCTTCCGTCCTTGGACCTCTTCCTGAGTCTTCTCCTCGCTATGCTCTTCGTGACCGCAGCACCCTTCGGCCTCCTGGTCGCCTTGGTTTCACTGCTGCTATTTTGGCTGAGCCCATGACCTATCAGGAGGTTGTCGCTCATCAAGAGTGGCAACATGCCATGGCTGAGGAGATTGCTGCCGTAGAGCGTACCGGTACTTGGGACCTTGTTCCTTTGCCTCCTAATGTCACTCCCATCACATGCAAGTGGGTCTACAAGGTCAAGACTTGCTCTGATGGCTCTCTTAAGCGCTATAAGGCTTGTCTTGTGGCACGAGGTTTCCAACAGGAGTATGGCATTGACTACGAGGAGACATTTGCTCATGCTGCTCATATGACTACTGTTCAGACCCTTCTTGCTATTGCAGTTGTTCGTCAGTGGTCGATCTCTCAGTTGGATGTCAAGAACGCCTTCCTAAATGGCGAGCTTCGAGAGCAGGTCTATATGCAACCACCCCCGGCTATTCTATGCCTGATGGTCTTGTTTGTCGGTTGCGTCGTTCCCTCTATGGCCTTAAGCAAGCTTCTCGAGCTTGAGTGTTTTTCCTCTGTTGTTATCGATGCTGGTTTTAAGCCCAGTGACTATGACCCTGCTATTTTTGTTCACACTTCTCCTCGTGGTCGCACCCTTCTCCTCTATGTCGATGACATGATTGTCACGGGTGTTGATTCTCAGTACATTGATTTTGTGAAGCAGCGCCTCAGTGAAAATTTTTTAATGTATGATTTGGGTCCTCTTTATTACTTCCTTGGTCTTGAGGTCACCTCCACCTCTGATGGCATTTTCCTCTCTCAGGAGAAGTATACTCAGGACCTTATTTCCCGTGCTGCTCTTACTGATCATCGTACTGTTGCTACTCCTCTGGAACTTGGTGTTCACCTAAAACCCACTGATGGTGCACCACTTACTGATCCCACTCGCTATCGTCAACTTGTTGGGAGCCTTGTTTATCTTGGGATCACCCGTCCTGACATCACTCACTCTGTCCACATATTGAGTTAGTTTGTCTCGACTCGTATGCTCCACTACGCTCACCTCCTTCGTGTTCTATGATATCTTCATGGTACCATCTCTCGCCGCCTCTTCTTTCCTCGCTCTAGTTCTCTTCAGCTTCAGGCCTACTCTGATGCGACCTGGGCGAGTGATCAAATGGACTACCACTCTCTTTGCTTATTGTGTTTTTCTAGGCCCCTCCTTGATTGCCTGAAAAACCAAGAAGCAGACTGCGGTTTCCCGCTCGAGTGCTGAGGCTAAGCTGCGTGCTATGGCGACTGCGACTACGGAGGTGACCTGGCTACGGTGGCTTCTTGAGGACCTTGGTGTGCCTGCCACTGCACCCACTCCTCTCTCTTCTGACAGCACAGGTGCGATCAGCATTGATCGGGACCCCGTCAAGCATGAACTTACCAAACGCATTGGCGTTGATGCTTCCTACATGAGAGCGCAGGTGAACGATCAGGTTGTAATCCTCCACCATGTGCCTTCAGAAGTTCAGCGAATAGATTTCTTCACCAAGGCACAGACTCGGGCCTAGCATAGTTTTCTTCTCTCCAAACTCAGTGTTGTAGATCCACCATGAGTTTGAAGGGGGTGTTAGATGTATAGGGTGTATATGTATTTTCCACCGACTTGGAGGGTCTTCTTCCATATGTACATTGTACACTGTATATTCCCCTTTGGGGACTGGAATACAATCCAGTTGGTCCATTTCTAACACCGCGTACTTGCGGACATGCAGCAAGCACGGCACCATCCGACGCTAGCGCTTCAGATCGGATGTCCGAACGCTAGCGAGTCTGGAAAAAAAAAGACGGGAGAGATCTGATCGCCGGAGTGGAATTTTCCGCTGGCCACCCACCGCTGACACCGCGCGCGTTGTTTATTCTCGATTCGTCTCTCCGCGTGCAGCACATGCAGCTGAGCCGACGCCGACGCAAAACGTCGTCCTATGTGTGCCTGTGCCTGTGCCTGTGTGTGTGACTGGGACTCTGTAAAGCTGGGGTACTGGACGACGATGTACAGACTTCTGTGCGCTTGGAGTGTGGTTCACGGTGGGCCAGGAAGGAACAGGACGACCCGACTCATCTACGCAAGTCATCTCTCGTCCAATGGTCATGCCGCGGCTGTTGATGGAGACAAGGTCTTCTTAGACTTTAGACACGTCTGAACCACATGGGTTTTTGAAAGGGATTTCCAGAGGAACCCTGACATATCGATCTGAACCACATGACATTTTTTCCTTTTCCTTTCTTTGCTTGGTTTGTTCGTTTCTTCTTTTTGTTATAGGTCAAAATGGAGGATGGGCTTCAGCTGCGAACTTGCAATTTCCACAATCAGGTGTGCGCCCACCACTTATCCTACGGCTCAGTTTGCTCCGAGATTCGTGTGAGCCAACCCACTCTTACACACCATCTAAAAAAGGCACTGGCATATGGTTTTTTTTACCAAAAAAGCACTGACGCACGAATCTTGAAGTAAAATGGATGCTGGGAGATAAGGGGTGGGCGCACAACCCGTTGTGGTTTGTATTTACCGCTTCAGCTGCCAATCATGATAAGCCAGCAGAATCCACTCTGTCTGAAACTGAAGGACCATGCACGAGCGGCCAACAACGCGACCGATGGACCCCCGAGAACTGTTCCATGCAGGTGACTGGCCATACCACCGGAGGCTTCCAACGCTCGTGTCATGTGCGTCTCTTTGCGCTGCTGCAAAAGCACAAAGTTGCCAAGCGACGCGTGTAATATGCCAATCACTGCGCACTCACGCTGGATCCTGGCTCACGACGAGGCGCCTATTGATGTGCAGTGCCAGTGATAGCAGAGGCCGACAGGCATATGTACTGACGATTTGCATGTTGCAACCACGATCCATGATAAGGTGCTGCATATTCAGCAAATAACGGCGATTGCTTCCTCTGTGGTCTAGTTTGGTTGGAGCCTGTCTAGTAGTATTGTACAGTGGTGCCTGTAAATTTGACGGTTTGTTAATGCTCCATCAGACAAATAATAAAATCATGGATTATTATGGTTGTGTACAGCCTAAGCTTGAGAAATCAAATAAACTTTATTCCCCTAAATGACGGAATACAATAATTCGTAGCTTCAAATTAAATTAAATCTAATTAACTATACGTTAAATTTTACTGCTTGGAGGAAATGACGACCACATTTCATTTTGTAAGACCTAACAATGGTTAAAAAAAACAGGAGGAATCATGTCAGTGTTGTTATATATGGAGTTTTATGATGACCTGTTTAGGTGATGAATTTTACAGTATGTGGGAAGGTTCAAACACAAGAACTATGGTACTTGGCGTTCCTAGCTCACCACTACGCCTTGTAATCGGTTTGTGTTAGGAATAAAGTATTAATGTCATTAAATAGTATTAAACTGGCAGCTCAACCAAGACTAATCAAGCCGTGAACCGTGGGCTTCGCGGTCCAATCTATACCTAATATTTAATTGTGAAAATTTCTGCATTATTTTTTGTTTCCGCTCAAATTTTCTGTCTGCCAGCCCAGCCAGGTTACGTGAGGCATCCGTACGTAGTTTTATGTCAAAAGGAAGGCAAACTCCTGTTCGTAAAATCACGTCCCTACTCCATATTATTTATTTTATATTCTGAGTCCGTTTTACAAAGAAGCAAACTCTAACTCTTATCTCCTTTCACTTTCAAGCTTATACAGTCCGAATGTTTTACAAGAACTCGTGGTAATCTTTCTAAATATTTTGCGAAATATTATGCAATAGTAACATGTTCCAACTCAAACTCCGGGTGTGGATCGACAGAGATATGATACATGGACGGAGACATATAGATATATCACGTTGTATTTTTAGTTTGAAATTTAATTGATTGAAGCTTACCAGGTGCATTAATTTATAATTTTAGATATGTAATGAGCGGCGGCGAGGCCAGTGTTCTAGTATGACCTCGTGACGTTGAAGAGAAAAAGGCGGCAGGCACGAGCACGACCATAATCAAAGTGGCGTCGTAGTGCGCATGCCAGACAAGAAGCATTGTGCCCCGGCGCCAACGGCACCATGTTTGCAGCCGGCGGTGGCCTCCGCATTGTCGACAGCAGCACCTTCCGCTCAGGCGATATCATCGCGTAGGACTTGGATGTTGGTGGCCAGATCGGGGTCATCACGGGACTCTCTAGGGCGCTCGACCTGGTTCGTTTTGATGATGACAAACGACACTGGCAATAGGGCGTCGTGTCGCGGCCATCAGAGTAGCTCCGACGCGTCACAGGGCTCGTCTTGGACAACTACCTCATGTCTAGGCCATGGCTCGGTAGGGTCACCGAGGTGTCCCTCCATGTGGACATGGCGTTCGACGATGGCGTACTCTACACGCTCACCGGGGCAATGCATAAAACGGTAGGAGCCCAAGCAAAGGAGGAGGACAATTACAAGTACGACCTACGAAACGGTCGGCAGACGAACAACGTCTTGTACCCAAGGTAACACATCATCAATTAGGCGTCCTGATGGATTAAAGGCCAGTGAAAGCAGGGGGAGAGGTGCTTTTGGATTTGTACTAGAGTGAAAGCTGTTTTTGGGCAAAAACATCTATGTCTTTTAGGCCTTTTGGTTGGCTTTTAGCTTTTGCAAAAGCAAAAGCAGGTTGGAAAGCTCAACCAAACAGGGCCTAAACATAAGCATGTCCAACTTCCATATGATTCAAATTACACAACCAATTGAAACGCATGATACTTGTCTATGACCATGCAAGACATACGCCTCGTTACAACGCACAGGCATATTTGCTAGTATCTGATTAAGTCCCACAATAATAACTATGATCCAAAAGCTATCACTAAATACCTTGAGAACTCATTAGGTCCATTTAGTGGGTAGGCTAGTAGACCAAATGTAATTGTAGACCAATTTATTATGGGCCAAGCCCATTTAAAACATAAAATTATATTCCAGTTATGGTGGTTCTATTTATAGTTGTTCATGAGCCAAATTTATTTTGTGGTCTATTTATTTAGGAAAAAGTCCACATCAGCTCCCTCAACTTTTACAAAAGTCTGCTTTTCCTCCCTGAACTCTAAAACCGAGTGAACCAACTTCCTAAACTTTTAAAACCATTCGTTTTACCTCCCTGACCAGTCATAAGTGGTTTTAAAAGGTGGTTTTATCTTTTTCTTTTTATTTATTTTGATTGAATCTTTAAAAAATCATAGTAAATCACAGAAAAAAAAACATAAAATAAAAAATCTAATTTTGTTGGACTCCACATGAGTAGATCTACACAATGAATATATAATATGGTATGCTTTAGTATAATTTTTTTGTAGCTTTAGATCTATGATTTTCTATAATTAATTTATAACTGCAGTTTCTATGGTCTAACTGTGGTGAAATTTTTATGGTGGGCTAATTATTGTATGCTTAAATTGTAGTAAAAATTTTATACTCATTGACTAAGTTATACATGATCCAATGAGTATGAAATTTTTACTACAGTTCAAGCATACAATAATTAGCTAACCATAAAAATTTCACCACAATTGAACCATAGAAACTGCAGTTATGAATTAATTATAGAAAAGAATAGATCTAAAGCTACAACAAAAAAATCATACTAAAGCATACCATATTATATGTTCTGTTGTTCACTGTGTGAACTACTCATGTGGAGTCCAAAATTTTCCATTTTATGATTTTTCTATGATTCACTATGACTTTTCAAATGTGTAGCTAAAATAAATAAAAAAGAAAATGACAAAACCGTCTTTGAAAACCGCTTATAACCGTTCTGGGAGGTAAAACGAATGATTTTTGAAAGTTCAGGGAGATGATTTACCCGGTTTTAGAGTTCAGGGAGGAAAAGCAGACTTTCGCAAAAGTTGAGGAGGGTAATGTGGACTTTTTCCATTTATTTATTGGACCGAAAACTATCGAGCCCAGACTTCAAATGGGCTCGAACAATTGATAGCCATATTCTTTTTTTTAGGCCTGGCCCATTTCAACATCCAAGATAGAATCAACCAATTTCCAAATCAAGACAAAATCAGCCCATTGTTCCTGGACAGAATCACATTCTTTTAGCTATGGTGAAAGAAAATGAATGCAACGGCTCCAGCAAAGATCAACAATATGACACAGAAAGCATACTTTTAAGAAATCAAAGGAAACAAGAATATTGAGTTATTGAATGAATATTATGACTATAGGTATAAAAAATCAAGTTATGGCATTTGACGAAATATCATGATGTAGTAGAAATACTTAAAAGCCTTGCTTCTGCTACTCGCCTACAGTTGTTTTATAGTATTGCCGTTTAGAGAGTAGTAGAAAAATAAAAAGGCTATTTAGAGTAGTAAAAAAATAAAATTAGTTAGTTTAGCACGTTAACTAGTTACTAAGTTTATTCGAGATTTTATTTTAAGTGTAATTAACAAATGAAATCTTCTTTGGAAGTGAGAACAGAATGTTGTCTAAGAGCCAAGCTGCAGGCCAAGCACGTGATCTGATTTTAAGCATAATTCCAAGTACACTTTTTAAAAAAAGGGGTGAGCTTAATTCAATATGATTATAAGCACGAGCTAAAGCCGCCGACACACATGTCAGGATGCTATTAGCAACAAAAACATCAAAAAGCTCTCTCCTACCAAACTGACACAACTCATGAGCTACCTCATTTGCACGCTGGTGGCATTTGGAGACTCTGAATTCCTGAATACGTTGGACTTCCCTTGCTTTCGATGATGTCGCATATTACAGAGCTAACGTATTCCTAAACACATCATCATTGGTAGGCACGAGTTACATGTTGACACTCGTTTCCTTGTTAGTAATAGCCTGGGGGGCTACGTCAGTCATGATCACATCATTGAAGGTTTCTTGCGGAGCATTCTCACCGACCACCCCATGCTTACTCCATATCGTGTAGTCTTTCACGAACCCCTTGGTAATCGAGTGACATCTTATCTGCTCCGCGTTAACAAATTTATTGAGGTTATTGCAATCTCTACATGGGCAGAATATAGGCTATCCGGTCTTAGCATAAGCTTTGGTAGCTGTGATGAAGGTGCTGATGCTCGTCAAGTATCGCAGGTTCGCAGATGCCCGACCGTGCATCCACCCCCGATCCATCTTTGCACAGAAAAATTTTTCTAGTTCATGCCACATAAAAATAGGGAGTGTAATTATAGGAAAACAAAAATTGGAGCCTTGATGAACAATATTGTAGCTCAAAATAATGGGTTGCTAGGTGTCATATGGATGTGCTCATCAAAATTGAAATCGGTAGCCCCTTTTGAAGAACAATTATTATATACACTTCATTCGACATAAAAATGGGGAGACAGACGATTATAGGAAAATAAAAATTAGAGCTCTAATCATGAACAAAAATTGTAGCTTAAAACAATGGGTTGCTAGGTATCATATGGATGTGCTCATCAAAATTAAAATTGGTATCCCCTTTTGAAGAACAATTATTATACACTTCATGCCACATAAAAATGGGGAGACAGACTAATTGTTGGAAAACAAAAATTGGAGCCTCAATCATGAACAACAACTGTAGCTCAAAACAATAGGTTGCTAAGTGTCTGGATGTGCTCATCAAAAATAAAATTGGCAACCCCTCTTGAAGAACAATTATTATGCTTCATGCCACATAATAATGGAGAGACTAATTACAGAAAAATAAAAATTGGAGACTTCATCATGAACAACAATTTTAGCTCAAAATAGTGTGTTGGTAGGTCACATGGATGTGCTCATCAAAATTGAAATTTGTAGCCCTATTGAAAAAAAACTATACTATACTCTATATATACAAGAACTAAAACGTCACATACTAACAATCATCAAAACCACCGTATAATTTGCTAAGAATTAAAATGGGTTCATAGACACCAACTTTTTAGAAGATGGATTCACCATAATTTGAATGTCATCCTCAAGTTTCTTAAAAATGGAGAAATAACTAGCATAAGAATCAAGCTATCTAGCCATCAAAACAATTAAAAAGCTCCAAATTCAAAGGAGTGGATGCTTGTTACTAACCTTAAAGCAAGAAGATCATGCCCATGCTTGAAAATCCAAGACCTTCATTCAGCATTTTGGTGAAAATGGCTGCAACAATGGAGGGAGAGGTGGGGAAAATGCACCTCCTGAATGAGTGTGCTCGAGATAGGAGGGAGGAGCTCATGGGCTTTTGTACTGTGCAACTATCATTGCCGACTCGATCCAAAAGCTGGCAGTGATAGCACAAAATCACTGCCGGTTAAAGCCACCAATCGGCAGTGATATGGAGCTTCACTGCCAGTTTTTGGGGACCCCCAATCATTTTTTTGACTTTAAAGCTAAGAATCGGCAATGAGGGGTTATCACTGCCAGTTTTAGAGCAACCGACAGTATTGTACGGAGACTCACTGCGTTAAGATATGACATACTTTTTCTAAGTCGTAAGTAAATTTTCCTAAATTTTACAAGGTTTCTTGTAGTGCCAATAAAAGGCAAATCTCACTAGATCTGACAAATAGAAGCAAAATGTTCGAGATTCTTAGAATAGTACATCACATGGGAGTTTGTTTTTAGGAATAGGATAGTCCATCATTTTCTCAATTCTTAAGCTTTTGTTTGAACTGTGGAATGGAGTTGATCTTATATCAACACCTCATCAGTATAAACATGAGAAAGAGTCATACTATTAATTTAAGAAATTGACTTAAGATGCAACGTCCTATCTAACATGCATGGGTGGTTACTCAAACCAAACATTAGCTACGTGTTCACGTCTCAATAACTAAAAAAATACAAAACAAATATATAATAATTAATGAAGAACACTAATTAACGACTAGAGATCGTACAGACAAACGGACATGCATGCAAGCGCGATAGGTGGCCGCCGTAGGCTGCTTCCCTAGCAACATTTGATGGCAATCACAGGTGGCCGCCGGCCATGAGCGCGGTGGCCGTGGCGCCGCAGGACACGGCCTCGTTGGGCACCTTGCCGACGAGGTCCACAGCCTCGGCGAAGATGACGCCCATGCCCATGTGGAGGTGCGGCTCGATATGGCAGTGGAACGCCCACACGCCCGGGTTGTCCGCAACGAACCGGAGCAGCGTCCACCCGTACGGGAAGATCACCACCGTGTTCCGCAGCGGCGGGTCCCGGAGGTTGAGCCGAGCTTCGTCGGCGGCGTCACCGCGGTAGGCGCCGTCGCCGTAGCCCAGCACCCAGAAGTCGTGCCCGTGGAGGTGCCACGGGTGCACCTCGCTCACGTTGCGCGACAGCGCGTTGGCGTTCTGGAGCACCACGTCAACGGTGGTGTTGTGCGCCAGCACGTACACGTTGTCCCCGACCGTCGTGTTCGGGTTCGGCGGCGGCAGCGTGACGTCGTAGCCCCGGCTGAACGTCTCCGCCGGGCGTGCCGCCGCCAGCGTGGACTTGAGCCCCATCTTCAGTGAGCCCAGGTACGGCGTGGCGGGCAGCACCATGGACGCGTTGTTGATGGACCACTTGATGTGCCCGTCCATCTTGTTCTGCGTGTTGAGCAGCTCGATGCGGCGGTCCGCCGTCGCCGGCGGCGGGGCCGTCCCGGCGCGCGCGCGGATCCTGTACGTGAACGCCTTGCTGTGGTCGTAGTCGTCCCACGCCGGGGTGACCGGTGGCGCGAGGGCCGGCAGCTTGGACGCGCGGTTGGGGCGGTAGTTGAGCACCGCCAGCGCCGGCGCCGTCTTGGGCAGCCGGCCGCGCACGCCGACGCTGACCCAGTAGTTGGAGGACGCGTCTTGGTCCGTCGTCAGGAGGACGGAGTAGCTGTCGCCGGAGTAGAGGTCGATGTCGTCGACGACGAACGGATCCACATAGTTGCCATCGGCCTCCACCACCGTCAGTTTGTGATTCTGCAAAGATGCGGCCAAATATATATAAATCATCAACAACGTTGGCCAATGCAATGCGTTATTGAGGAATTAACAGGCTTTGATTTCCTCGGCTGCTGGCTTACCCCGACGGCGAGGTTGAGAGATGCGAGCGACGTGGTGCTGGCCACCCTGAGCCTGTAGGTCTTGTTCGGCTGCACGGGTAATACCACCGGCGCGCACTGCCTGTTGACGGCGGCGGCGCACTGATTGGCCCCCGGCGTGTGCGCTGCGGCCAGCGAGCAGTTGAACTGGCCTCTCCCGTTGATCAGCAACGACTGCAGCGTAGTTAAAAAAAAAACATGTCATCATTTAACGGTTCAGCACCAAAATTCAGACAAGGACAAATTGAATTCAGCCAAATTCAGTGTCTGCCAAATGTAGAGTGTGAATCAGCACTGAAACATCATATAGTTTCAGGACTCGCGAAGCTCGAAACACATGCACAGCATCGGAGCACAATACATGTGCACAGGACAACACAAGAAAGAGGGGCAGGACCATGCTGCCAATGTGAAGCACTCATGCCGGTTTGACCTGTGCTTCCGTGGCCACCTAAAGGAAATGGGCAATGGCCAAACCTCCCCTATGCCTATGCTATGCTCTTTGGAGCAAGACTGCATCATGCCTCAGCACAGACATGTTCCCAAGATGCAGAGAGAAGGTCGCCTGCATGCATCCACGCTCTCTATTCTCTGGTTCTCTGCACCACCACGACGTGACAGCGTGTGTCCTCTCTCAAGATCATGTGGCCCTGCCATTGGCGTGTACTCTAGCATCGTAGGCATGGTGATGCGCCTGCCTGATTGTTCTCCACTTTTCCGGCCTCCATGTTCTACAGATTCTGCGATACCCAACTTTTCTTCAGAAAAAATGCGTCTGTGTGCACACTGCAAACTATAATGCACAAAACATGCCCCGGACAGTCACACAGCAGGGCTGTGCTGGAGCATGATCTACTCTGCCATTTTTTGTACACACATGCTGCGGGCATTGTGTCCAAAGTGCCCTACACTTGATGTGCTTTCTCAAGTGGGGTTACTTCTTTCCATGAAGCCAGGACTGTTTGGGTTTCCATCTTTTGCCTTTCTGAACGGTGGGACCATCCTGCCTGCATGATCAGCTTTTTTGGTATTGTTGGGAAAGAAAGCTAAGATGTGTGCACTGCATTGCCTTGCCAGTTTATCACTATCAGCATTCTGCATTCAGCAGAGATTTTTGAACCTTTTCAGCAAATGGCCAGCCAAGGGATGGCCCGGCATTTGTCCTGTACTATAGGCCAACTATCCAGACAGGAGGACGGAGAAATTTTCAGAGCAAGCAAATTCAGCCATGCCCTGTGTTTGCACACTGTTCTAATTTCTAAATATCCTTATGCATGCCGGCCCAATAATTGAGGTCCAATTCTGTGCATCATTGCACATTATCGCATATCGACCTACGATTTCTAATAGGGACGCGTCTCTTCTGTGTTGATCAAACAGGAAACTGAGTGAGTGTACAAGCAAGTGACAGCTTGATTTAGACCACCATGCATCTACGACTACTTGTTCCCTCGACTTGCCATGATTGAGTATATAAATGAACGCGCTTGGTTTAGCTTTTGGTAACTGGCCCAGAAAGCCCGGCATTGGTCCTAAACTACAGTCCAAGCAACCAACCAACACGATAAAGAAATCTTCAGAGCAAACAAATTCAGGCCATGCCTTGTACTGTTCTGAGCATTAGTATGTCAAGACAATAATTGAGGCCCAATGGTAAGTGTCATTGCAAATTAGTATCATGTAACATGTTATGTTTCCTGAAAGGAATTTATCTCCTTCTGGATTGTTTCTAACAGGAAAATTCGACGAGTGCAAAGTGCCTCGGAGCCTGATTTAATCTGGTAAGTTAGTATAAGTGTATAACTGAATTGCGTTTGGTTTGCCTAGAGTCTATATGCAAGCACTGTCATTTCATAAACCTACTTGATGTGATGCTTCAGAAGTTGCTTTAGTATAGCTGCACTGCATGTGTATTTTCTCTCAGTGTCTGAAAACACTGTTCTTTCAGAAATCTACTTGACATCATGTTTCACAAATTGCAGTTGAAATCACCATGTTTAGACTAGCAGTAAATTTAACAGTCATCCTGATCCGGGGAAATATACTGTGCAGTTACAGCTGTATGTATGACAAAATGAAAATGGTGAAGTTAAACACTGCAGGCCTCTGAAATTACCACGGCAACAGGAACAGAAATGCAGCTCACAATAATAATAACCATAGGGATCATTCATGGAGTGCGCCGTACCTGTGGCTCGCCGATCCACCTGAAGGGCTTGGACGAGAGGGCGACCATCTGGGTGTGGATGCTCTCGTGGTACCAGTCGCTGAGCAGCAGGTTGAGCTCGCCGTCGTACTTGAACGGCTCCTCCTCCCCTTCGGCCACGTCCACGATCAGCGACCCGTACAGCCCGGCCGCCCTCTGCATCCCGTAGTGCCCGTGGTAGAAGTACGTCCCCGGCTGCGGCCATGAAAGAAAATTCTTCAGTTTCAGTTGATCTCTTGGCATGAACAAGGGTGAAGGTGAGTGGCGCTCAGCACCTTGTCGACGACGAAGCGGTAGGTGAAGGTTTCTTCAGGGTTGATGGCGCACTGGGAGATCGCCGCCGTGCCGTCCGCCCATGGCGTCCCGATCTGCCATGACATGACCCAAGCAAGCATGCCAGCGTTCAAATATTAGCAGAGTGAAATAGCACAGAAGACAGAGCTTGTCTGAAGATTTCACAGAGAAAAAGACGCACGTACCTGTCTGATGCCGTGCCAGTGGATGACGACGCCCTCGGTGTGGAGCGCGTTCTTGAGCTGGACGTGGATGGTGTCGCCGGCGCGGGCGCGGATCGTTGGGCCCGGGAACTGCCCGTTGATGCCGATCACCACCTTCTCCTCGCAGTCGGGAGACCAGAACATGTTGCTGATCTCCCACTTGAAGTGCCGGGCCTTGGCCGCCTCCGCCGCGCAATGCTGCCACGCCATCAAGGCGCAGCACACCATGGCCAGCAGAGGAAGCCCCATGACTGCCTTGCTCTGCAGTAGTGTACTAGTAGTGTCTGCAGGCAGTCTACGCCACCCCAACAAAATGCACTGGGGGAGGAGAGCTTTTCAGAAGGAATGGAGGAAGCAGCAAATTAGTGGGATGGAAAGACAGGCTGGGGATGGCAAGAGGAGGGAGATGACTTGAGCAGCGCTTGGGGTCTGTGAAGAAAGTCGTGGCAACTGGCAACGATGTGCGTTTGTGTGCTGGTCAATTTATGCAGGCCAAAAATGCTTATCTCATCAGCTCAGTTACTGTTCCATTTTCTTTATTTCAGTTAGTTACAACCCTTTGTTAGTACGTGATATTTGTGCGGAATTACCGTATATAATACAATAATGTTTTATGATGTGTGCTAACCTTCTGTATTGTCAACCGAGAATTGTGGCCTTATCATCGAATCATCTGGTGAGTCTCTATCGTCAGCTGACCTCTCTCTTCAATCACCAAACGAATTGATCTCAGGACATCGGCTGAGCACACTTCAACTTTGCCTGGACGCTTCTAAATTAAAGCCTCCATTTCTTCAGTGATCTGCTGATCACTGAAAATATGTTTTGAGCTAATTTTGAGTGCTAACATCTGGTTCCCCACTTTAACGGTGATTATGATTGCTTCGTTTTGGCAAGTATACTCTATGTTGGTAATTCAAGTCGCTCACGGTCTCCAAAACATAACTTTGACTTTTTATTTTTATAAAAGTATTTATTGCAAAGTGATATATATATATATATTTTTATGAAAGTACTTTTCTAGCCAAATCTATTTATATGGTTTTTACATTTTCAAACTCAACAACTTAAAAGTTATTCATGATTTATATTCTCAATGTTTGACCCAAGCCTCGTCCAAAACGACTTGAATTACTAGTATGGAGGAAGTATAAAATTGCTGCCTCATCCATGCCACTTGAACGTGTGAAAGCTCTGATTTTCTTTCACTTCCCTTTGTAATAAATTGTTGTAAGGAAAGCGCCACAAATTTGGAGCGGAGTTCCTTGCAGCGATCCGCAATGCCAAGCGGTGTATAATCCAAGACACGGCGTAATTAAAAGCCACGATTTATGGGGTTTTCCGTTTGGATGGCGATGCTCTCGCCACCTCAGTGCGACTGCCGTCGTCGTAGACTTGACTCTTGGTACACCAGCCAGCCATCGTGCAACTCTTTAGTCTTTTCTAGCAGTCCCGTGTGCACGCACCCACTGTTTTGTGGTGCTATGGCTGCTGCTTTTCCTCTAGAACATATTCTTCTGAATTTCCAGTGTTTAGCTTTACAGTTTGCATGCACAACAGATGCGACGTAACCACAAGGTGCTGCTATGCTAGGTCTGGTTTAGATTGTCTCAAAATTTCAAGTTTTTTCACTCTCTCTCCATCACATCAATTTTTGGACACATGCATGGAGCATTAAATGTAGGTAAAAAAATAACTAATTGCACAGTTTGGTTGTAAATCACGAGACGAATCTTTTGAGCCTAGTTAGTCTATGATTGGACAAAGTTTGTAAAATACAAACGAAACGTGCTACAGTATCCAGATTGCAAAAATTTACAATCTCAACAAGGCCCTAGTTCACAAAAGCAAACGGAGTCAACTGGGAGACATAAAAATTCCCCGAGAAGTCATGCACGCATCCACACTCTGCGTTGTGCTCACTCGAGGTGGGCAAATTGTACCTGAAGAAGGTGACAACCACATTGATGTTGTTCATTCATGTACATTGTCCATGAGGAATAGAGTAGTCTGACAGAGCTTGGAAAAAACAATTGCACATCTCCTTGGCATGGCAGACGACCCAAGTGGAATGGCACATCTCCCATCCGCACTGGGAGCGAGTGGAAGACGAAGACCGCCTTTTCAGAGCTTACATACTGTGTTTGGAAGTGAGACGGTTTTCAATGAGTTGGCTCGGATTTCGCTATAACCTTATTCACCATATATAGAACAAGTCACTTGGTATGCACACGCCTGTTCAGCTATGGCAAAAGAACTTCTGCATTCCGGAGAAGGAACTAAGGGTGTGTTTAGTTCGCGATTTTTTTTAGTTTCGTCTACTGTAGCACTTTCGTTTGTATTTATCAATTAGTGTCTAATCATGGACTAATTAGGCTCAAAAGATTCGTCTTGTGGTTTTCTTTTTTTTTCGTCTACATTTAATGCTCCATGCATGTGTCTAAACATTTGATGTGACGGGGAATCTTGCAAATTTTTGGGAACTTTTTGGGAACTAAACATGGCGTAAGGAAAAAGTCCAAATTACTCCCCTCAAGTTTAACACATGTACAGATTACCCTCTAAACTTACATTTGGTTCAATTTACTCTCTCCAACTATTTCAGTTGGTCTAGTTTACCCCTTAACATGATTTGTTATTTTTATTTTTCCACGTATTAGTTGAGTCTTAATATCAACTTTTGTGATATGATAGAGAACATCATAAGTATGTTAGAAAAAATATATCTTAACTTTTTGCCATAATTTTGATAGCTTAGGAAATTTAATAATAAATTAGCACTAGAGATACAATATCATATAAAACATAATGATGAAAAATTCATAGTGCATTTTTCTAACACAAAATACAATGTCCTCTATCATCTCACAAAATTTGAAACAAAAATATAATTTGTACATAGAGAAACAAAAAAAATTCTTTAAGGTGTTAGTTGGACCAACTTAAATAGTTGGAGGGAGTAAATTAAACCAAATGTTAGTTTAGGGGTTATTTGGACATAGACCGAACTTGTAGGGAGTAATATAGACTTTTTCCAACTAATGATCTGAATTCTATTGACAGCAATGGCCAATGGGGCTACAGTTAGTTTAAGTGAGCTGAATGGAGGGACTTGGACCTATTGGCCTACGTGTTTCCTAGCGATCGCGTCGCTGAGCTCCCACCAAATATTATTTCTGGGTACCAACGAGCAAAGCGAAGCCCACGGGCCAGGGAATCTTGTGGAGATTCTACCAGCAACCTAGATCGTGATAAATATTACGGCAGTGCTAGCGTCCAGACGCCCGCACTGCACTCTCGTCCCTGCACTCGGGCCAGCAACCCCGCTCGAGCATGCATTTCGCACGGCCACGCGGGGTGTGTAGGGACCGCTCGTGCCTCCTCCAATTCTCATGCACATTGCAACATGTGCAACACTCGATCTACTTTTACAACATCCAAATGAAACACTTACAACATATGTTCGAAACAGCTGAAACACTTGCAATATACGTCTGAAACACTTGCAAAACACCAGAAAAAAACTTGAAAACACGTGTGTAGCCATTGTAAATATATGCAAACGTTAAGATGAAACACTTACAACATATGTATAAAAACGTTTGAAACACTTACATATGTATGCAACATTCTGATCTAGTTTTGCAACATCCAAATAAAATACTTGCAACATACATCTAAAACAGATGAAACATTTGAAACATACACTTGAAACATACGTGTATAGCCCATTACAATATGTGCAACATCCCGATCTACTTTTGCAATATCCTTATGAAATACTTGCAACATACCTTTAAAACATCTGAAATATTTGAAATGTACACTTGCAACATGCATCATATCTTGGTGCAGCCTCCTCCGTCGTCTGCATCAGGGCGCCAGGGCCTGACGCTTCTCCTTGCGCAGCGGCAGTGGCTAGCTGGCGGCTGAGGGAGAGTTCACCATGCATGGGCGCGGTGGTGCCCGCGCCGTCAGGTGAAGCAGGCCGTAGAGTAGAAACAACAGCAGGGCGGCGCGGTGGAGCAGGGGAAAGAGCAGCGGGGGTGAACGTTGACGGCGAAGCAAGCCACAGAGCAGGAGCAGTGGGGCGGCCAATGGTGCAGGAGCAGGCGGGGTCACCGTCAATGTGCAGAGAAGGTCTCTCGTCTCCTCCTTTTCTTATCCAACCGGCGCATACGTGAGCTCAATCATCATCGGTGAAAAGTCCTTGTTTGATTTTGGTAATTGAGTGACAACCTTAGGTGGACTAATTGTATTTAATGTGAGATACACAGAAAATTAGTCCACATGTGATTGTGTCATGAAGGAGCTTATCACACATGAGACATGACATGGAGTCATATGACCAAGGTGGAGAAGATCGAGATGAGGCTTGGCTTAATGGACCGGTTGCTAGGGTGAAGGGCAAGTTGTGTGATGGCTTGGCGCCAAAGGACCGAGGCAACGGAGAAGAGCAAGTGAGGTCAAGATCGATGAACCAATATGGTCACGTGATGATATGAAGTGGATCATATCATTTGGTGATTTGTTGGTGCATGTGTTGCATCAACATCGGAAGAGTTGGAATGGAATGCGTAAGGTAAAGGTATAATCCTAGGGCATTCCCATTTCACCGGTCATATGTGTGTAGAGAAGTTGATGACTGGGTTTAGGATAGATGGTCGTACTATCAAGAGGGACAAACTTGTTTGCATATCGGTCATCTAGTGCCACTCGAGTGATCTAACTATGCATCGTTGCTAGGATCGAGTGGCGTAGCAAGTTGAGTGGTTAACTCCTTTAGTAAAATGATTGTGAAAATGCTAACACACGTGCACAAGGTGGTGAACACTTGTCGATGTTGGCACATTTGCGAAGGTGGTGGAGTTTGGACGGTACAGAGGGGTTTGGGTTCCTCTCTCCCTCCCGCCGAGCTTGCGAGGAGATGAAACACTTATTTTCCACTGCGCTTGTGGCGGAGATTTTCTCTAAGTCATCGTGGAAAGAAACGGAGGGAACGGAGGTCACCAGGGTGATCGGACGCTGCACCGGACGCGTCCGATCAGTTCAACGTAGCAGTCTGGCGCACGGGTGTTAGGGTTTGCAACCGGCGCGTCCGGTCCCTCGCGGAACCGGAGCGTCCAGTCGGGCACCCAGAGGAGTAGAGCATGGCGAAGAGCTGATCGGACGCGCGACACATCCGGTCACACGCGATCGGACGCGCGACACATCCGGTCACACGCGATCGGACGCGTCCGGTCACGATGGGAGCTCTCTGGACCGCGACCGGACGATGGCACTATCGCGTCCGGTCGTTGCGTGGAGCACGTCCGGTTGGTGCTTCGCGTGCGTAGGCACTGTGCGATCGGAGCGTCCGGTCGATTAGGTGGCACGTTCGGTCGATTGCATTTGACCGTTGGCGCACAGTGACCGTTGGAGGATTGAGCGATCGCGGTTGATTTCGGGAGGAAACATGGACGGCGCAGGGCAATCGGACACGGTGCAGCGCGTCCGATCAGTTCGACCAGCGCGTCTGGTCGTTACGTGTTGTGGCCAGTGAAGGGGTACAACGGCTCTTTTCGTGGAGGGGCTTATAAATAGCCCATTGGCCGGCCTTGGCCGGTAGCTGAGCACCCTTAGGCCTTGGTGGCTTGTGTTGGTGTGCTTGTGAGCCCTCTAACTCACTTGAGCTTGATAGTGATCATCTGATCGAGTGAGAGAGCGATTCTAGTGCGTTGCATCGTGAGGATTGCATCGAGTGTCACTAGGTGATCGAGTTGCAAGCCGGTGGTGCTTATTACTCTTGGAGGTTGCCACCTCCTAGACGGTTTGGTGGCTTGCGACTCCGTTGAAGTACGCGTGGAGATTGTGTGTGGCTCCGAAGGAGGATTTGTGAGGGGGATTGTGCTCACTCCACGGGGATCGCGAAGAGCAACTCTAGTGAAGCTCGTGGCTTGGAGGATCCCCATCTTGAGAGTGGATGTGCGGCACCCGCTGAGGGTTTGACTCTTGATAGTCAATTAGCTCGTGATCCATCAAGTGGGTGTATCGCCACAACGGGGACTAGCTTGGTGGCAACCAAGTGAACCTCGGTGAAAAACCGCTGTGTCAACATTGTGTACATCTTCTCGGTGGTTTGCTTTCGATTCACAAGTTTGTATTTACTTTCATATACTTGTGCTTTTTGTAGTTGCTCTTGTAACTAGTTTGCTTGTGTAGTTAGCTTGTTACCTTCTTGCTTGTGTAGCATAGAAGTAGCTCTCATTGCGTGACTAATTTAGTTTGTGTAACCTTGTTAGTCATATTGCTTAGTTTGTGTAGCTAAGTAATTTGCGCTCTCTAGTTTGGCATTAGTTGCCTTGCTATTGAGCATTGCTAGTGAGCATAGGTGGCTTCGTGTTTTTGCTTACTAGAATTATGTAGGAGCTCCCCGACTTTGCTAAAGTACTAGTGCATAGGTTTGTGTGACCTTACTCTAGAATTGTTTAGGAGAGCTCTTGCTAAGGAAAGCACCTTAGTTACATAATTAGGATCTTTGTGAGGTGCTTGTGAACTTAGATAGAGGGGTGTAGTCTTGGCTAGACCGATAGTTTTAATTTCGCATTTGTTTCGGTTTGCCGACGCGATTAATTTTAGAAAGGACTATTCACCCTCCCTCTAGTCCGCCATCTCGACCCTTCAATCGGAAAGAACTAACGTGGAGATAACGGTCGCGAATTATGTGGCTAGTGGCTGGAGACAAGAATACTCGCTTCTTTCATATTAGGGCAAGTTGAAGGAGGGGTCGGAGCAAGATCACACAGTTGAAAAAGGAAGATGGACTTACTAAAGATCAGATCGAACTTCGCTCCATGACTTCCAATTTTATAAAAAAACTGTACGCTTCAGAACGGATCGACTGAAGACATGGACGGGGTGCTGTCCACTCTACCAACAAAGGTGACACCGACGATGAATAGAAAATTACTTGACCCTTACAAAGAAGGGGAGGTCAAGGAGGCTTTATTCCATATGTTTCCGACGAAGGCCCTAGGTCCCGATGGGTTCCCGGCTCACTTTTTTCAGAGACACTGGGAGCTATGTGGCAAGGAGGTTACCGTTATGGTACTTAAACTTCTGCGTGGTGAGGAAGAGCCAACAGGTATCAACGAGACTTTGATCGTTTTGATTCCGAAGATGTCAAGCCCAAGGAGATCGGTCAATTTCGGCCTATAGGCCTTTGTAACGTGATATAAAAAATAGCCTCCAAGGTGTTGGTGAATAGGGTGAAGATTATCTTGCCAGACATAGCTTCAGAGGAGCAACTAGCCTTCATTCTAGGTCGACTTATTACAGATAATATCATCACAGCCTACGAGTGGCTGCACTTCATGAAGCAGAAGAGGGCCAATGACTTGAGGTGTTGTGCCTTGAAGTTGGATATGAAGAAGGCTTATGATCGTGTTGAATGGGGATATCTAGCTGCCATCATGGGCCGATTAGGCTTTCATCAATGTTGGGTGGATACAGTCATGAGGTTTTGTCACGTCTGTCTTGTTTTCAGTTCTTTTTAATGGTGACAAGCTTGAGAGTTTCAGACCGACATGGGATATACGACAAGGAGATCCAATTCCCCTCTATTTGTTTATACTAGCAGCAGAGGGGCTCATGTGCCTTTTGAAGTCAAGAACCCAATCATTAGTGCTCAAAGGTATTATGGTGGCACCATCGGCACCGATGGTGAGCCACCTTCTCTTTGCAGATGATAGCCTACTGTTTTTCAGAGCAAATTGGGAGAATGCCTTGGTGATCAAGGAGGTCTTACAAACATACCGTAAACCGTCGGGGCAACGGATTAATATGGAGAAATCCTCCATATTTTTTGCAAATGGAGGAAGCAATGTCGTGACGATATTAAGAATAAGCTGAAGGTGCACAATGAAGCTTTGAGTGAGAAATATCTTGGTGTGCCTTCAGATGTTGGTACTACCACCAATGGAGACTTTAAATATTTGAAGGACAGGGTGTGGAGCAGGGTTCAGGGATGGCTGGAGAAATGCTTGTCTGTAGGCATCAAAGAAATTTTGATCAAAGCAGTAGCGTAGGCGATCCCCACTTACTCGATATTGTGTTTTAAGCTACCAAAAGGACTCTGTGAGCACCTGACTAGCTTGCTGAGGAATTTTTTGTGAGACTTTAAAGATTGCAAGAGGAAGACTTGTTGGGTGGCCTAGGTCAGATGGTTAAACCCAAGTCTATGGGCAGATTTGGGGTCGTCCCCTTCGAGCGTCTGGCCCTCGATTGTTGATGGCCGTGAGGTGTTACAGGAGGGTTTGATAAGACCCATTGGCACAGGGGAAACGACAACAATATGGAGAACGAATGTCACTGCACTAACACGCTGGCCACTGTGCCTGGGCACAACACTGGCACTGTAGCCCACTGGCACGGCACGGCATGGCTTGTCGTGTTTGGGCCAAGGAGAAGGCACGGTGGTGACACGGCAATGATGGTGCCGTGCCAAACCGTACCCAGTGTCGTGCCGCCCGTTTGGCCAACTATACCCGCCACTGGTTGCAAGTCATGTTTTAGTGAGTAGTACTACTGTGCAGAAACAGCACGATGCCGCTTCTGGAAACTTATCAATCCATGATCAGGCATGAGAATACAGAATATATAAGTTTCATGTTTGGTTGTGAAGGACGAAGCAAAACAGGGTAACACAATCATGTGTAGTTTCATTGAGAAAAACATGTGTGAGAAAACAGAAAACTACATGATGCCTCCAGAGTCCAGACGAGAAAGTTACCAACTGAGCGG
Source organism: Saccharum hybrid cultivar R570 (assembly GCA_038087645.1). NCBI lineage: Eukaryota > Viridiplantae > Streptophyta > Magnoliopsida > Poales > Poaceae > Saccharum > Saccharum hybrid cultivar. The sequence continues at coordinate 3,783,768 of JAQSUU010000810.1, forward strand.
CAAATTTGATTATTTGAACACCTTTTCTTCCCAGGACAATGACGGGTTGGAGCTCCACTTAACAACACTGCTAAAAGATAATCAAACTAATCTCCTCAATCCTGATCGATGGGGGCGTGATGACAGGGAGGCTGTCGCTGGACGGGCTTTTGACGAGATCGCCATCAAAGCTGCCCTCGAAGAGCGCGAATGCGGTCTCGAGGTTGGCAACGATGTCAGCCATCGCCGGACGGTCCTTCCTTTCCAACTGAACGCAGTGCACCGCGGTGTAAGCCACCAGCTCCACGGCCCCGGCCTCGGGACGCGTGCAGTACGAGTGCAGGTACTCGATGCCGCGGGACGCGTCCAGCAGGATCCTGATCCGCAGCTTCCACGACGACATTACTGGGGACGGCGACGAAGGTGTTGCCTTGGGCTGGAGGTGGTCGTAGAGAGCGCCGTTCTTCATGTACTCGCAGACCAGCAGGCGCTCCTTGTTTTCCGCGCAGTAGCCGACAAGATCGACGAGGTGCTTGTGTCGGAGGCGGGACAGGAAGGCCACCTCAGACAGGAAATCGCTCTCCTGGAACCGTCGGTCGCGCGGTCGAGAAGATAACCGCTGTACACACTGCCAAAGCCGCCCTCTCCGATCTTAGCCTCCCCGCGCTTGATGGCCACTTCGCGCCCGTCGGGAAGATAGCCGTGGTACACACTGCCAAATCCGCCCTCTCCGATCTTAGCCTCCGGTGAGAAGCCCTTGGTCGCTGCCACCATTTGCGCAAAGGTGAACTCCTCCGTAGAGTCCTTGGACAGCAACCGCAACAGCTGCCGATGGAACAAGCTGCTGGCCCCGGTATTGGTATTGCTGTTGTTGTCTTCGGCGGCCGTACTTCTCACACTGGTGATGTTGGGCTGCACTGCACAAAATATGCTTTCATCACCAGTTGTGCTAACTGATGGCTTCTCTTCCGTATGCCTCAATATCTGGTCTGCAGGTGGTCTTTTCTCATTGTTGACATTGCAATTCGTGTTTTCCCCATCTGTCAAGTCTCTCGATAATTTCCCTTGATGTAGGAATTTCTTCTTGGCTCAATTTGATGCAGCCTAGACCGATTTCAAGACAATGCTTTATTTGTTTGCAATCTGTTTCTGATGGTGCTCCTCCCAATCTGTTTCTCCAATTGTTAAGTACCTGCAAAATTAGCACGTAGATCATGATATATACTACGAAAAATAAAATGTAAAGTGACCCATCGTCCATCGAAGGGCCTGCATCTGTGTATAAACTGTAAATATATAGACACAAATTTCTTACATGATCCACAAACTTCTGGCATGAAGCTGGAGAGCTGAAACTGCAAAAGTTGACCTTGCTCCCAGTTATGATCTCCATGATTATTACTCCCAAACTGTATATGTCTGCCTTAGCTGTGACTATTCGTCCAAATAGATATTCAGGTGCCATGTAACCACTGCATATATCAACAAGAATATATCCCGACTCTTTGAGAGAACTACAAAGAACATTTTTCTAGAAACAGTAGGTAACAACCAGATAATGCACTTACAGGGACCCTGAAAGAAAAGTAGCGCACGTTTGAGTTTTGTTGTCTTCGAAGAGTCTCGACAGACCAAAATCAGCAATTTTTGGCCCCATATATTCATTGAGCAATATGTTTCCTGGTTTTAGGTCCAAGTGAATTATGGAAGCACTAAATTGCCATTCCTCGTGAAGATATAGTAAACCACAGCAAATACCCTTAATGATTTTGTAGCGTGTGTGCCACTCATGTCCAGAAGATTCATCTGCATTCGTAATGCAGCCCTATGTCAATTTTCTTTTCAATTTTCAACCTCATAACAAATTATGTCCAGTATAATAATCCCCTGGCACCATACATGTGCATTCACAATTGCATTTATTTCATCATTTCTTATAGTTTCTAATAGGCATTTAGCCACCCTATCTGATTATATAGTACAATAATTAGCTTATAGTCAAGTAAATACTGATGTGGAGAAGAGAAGAGAGCTTGTCTTTCATGCAAGTAATAATCTGATACGGTAGTGGGTCCGTACATTAAGTGAATGTGAGGAGGATTAGGAAAGAGAAGGTGAGATATGGGTAGAAATAATAATAAAAAAGTTTCTTACAAATAATAAATCATTATTATATAGCTTGGCTTTTACAACTTAGCTAATAGCCAAACACTCCGCTCTATTATCATTGGACTTGCTTTAACGAGGTCAAGTGATCTTCTTATCCTTCTTGATGAGTGGCATTCCTTCTCTAATGGTGCTTTTGACGTGCTCGCCCAGTGTTGTTCTAGACATACCTGACAAGTTTTTGATAGAAAGGAAATTATAGATAGTAATCGATGGTTAATCCGTTATCCATGTATAGAAAACAAAATATGATCGCACCATGTTTATCTGTGACAACCTCTTTCTTTTAGATCAAAGGCATTCACCCAACTTTATTAGAAAGTGTAACGAACTCCTTGATCCGACGCTGGGGACACCAGCTTTACAAAAGAAGTGCCAACACATATAAAGGAAACGATCTTGACAAGAGTATCAACTCTACCATAAACCTCGAACCAAAAATCAGCTAACTCAAGGAAGGTCTAGAAAGTGAAAACTACCCAAAACCCATAAGCAGATTACATCATGGCAGTAACATTCGCCAAAATTTTGTCCATCATTTCATCCGCCATTGGCCTCAATTTCGGCTTGAGTAGAGGGCGCCAGGTCTTGGACAACATCAACATCTTGTAAATCAGGGCCACCGGAGACTGCATAATCTTCTTGTTAAACACCATGTCGTTGCGGGTCTTCCAGATGGACCATAACGCACCTGCGCATAGAAATATGGTTATCATCTGCTTATTACCTCGACAAGTCTCCACGATCTCTAAGAACAGCGATGAGCAGCTGGTTGGTGACACAAGCCACCCCAGATAGTCTCGCAAGAATGACCATAGAAAAACGGCTAAGGGGCATTGAAAGAGTATGAGATCAGATGTTTCGTATTCATCACACACGATGCATTTCTCAGAACCTGACCATTTCTTCTTTTTAACTGAACTCCATATTGTATTCTATCATGAATAGCCATCCAAATAAAAATCTTCACCTTTAGAGGGATATGGCTTTTCCAGATCAACAAAACTCTAATATCAGTAACCCCTTGAAAGTCCCTAGTTTGGTTTTGGCTAATTGATGAAACCTAGGACTAACTTTTGTATCTAAGTGGATGATTTAGATAAAGGTGGTCATTGAATATGAGACATGACATTGAGTCATGTGACCATGATGGTGAAGATCAAGATGAGGCTTGGCTCGATGGACCGGTTGTGAAGGTGAAGGGCAAGTCGAGGCTTCGAAGCGAAGGACCATGCGATGGTGGAGCTTGAGCAAGACTTGGCGCCGACGGACCGATGCAACGGTGAAGAGCAAGTGAAGTCAAGGTCGATGGATCGAGACGGTCATATGATGATATGAAGTGGATCATATCATTTGGAGAAACAAAATGGGCTCAAGGCAAAGGTATAACCATATGGTCATTTCGTTTTGCACTCAAGACACCATAGAGGGTGTGAGTGGTTTAGGATCGATAGCCGAACTATTAAGAGAGGAAGTCTTATCGATTACTTGACGCACGGGTGCCACTAGGTGAATTCATGAAGTGCATTGCATGTAGGGCCTAGTGAGCTAACTGGAAAACTTTTGAAAATTATTATGAAAATGCTAACACATTTGCACATGTTGTTGAACACTTGGTGGCAATGTTTTCCTAAACGCTAAACGGTAAATAGTCGGTCACCCTTCGTTTAGCATTTAGACCGTTTAAACAGTGTTTAAACGGAGTTAAACGACCTAAATGGTTTTGTACAATAATAATAAAATATACATATTTATGTAGGTAAAAATAAAATTTGCTAGAACTCATACATATTTATACATGTACAAATCAAATATTCTACCAAATAATTTTGCTGGAAGAAATCTAAATCCCACAGCACTTCATATAATTACAATGTTAATTAGTTTCATATTGATTGTGATAGACGTAGTCCTTTAATTCACTTAATTTTGGTTTAAATGACTGTTTAGCTCATTTAACCACGTTTAATCTGATTTTGTTTAGACCGTTTAGACGGGATTGAACAGTTTAACAGGTTTAAACGGCCCAACCGTTTAATTCACCGTTTAGGGCCTAAACAACACGGCTGACTTCTGTTTACTGTTTAAACATTGTTTAAATAGACTAAACGGTCATTTAGACGAACAGTGCTTGGTGGTGTTAGCACCTTTGCGAAGGCGGCAGAGTTCGAGCGGAGTTCGAGCTTGCGAGGCGGGATTCAGACGTTTTCGAGGAGTTGAAACGACTATTTTCCTTTATGCCATTGTCGAGATTTGGAGGCGATGTCACATAGTGTTTCACGAGCAAAAACATGTGCTTTAGTGATACACATACTTAGTCTAGCTCATAAGTAAAAGGGCGAATCAAGCGGAACGAGAAAACGACAAAAATTCACTGAGTTATGAGCGACACATGCTGGCGCCGCAAGCAACAGACGCGGGCACGCAGCGTCTGACGCTAAACCCTAGCTAAGCGGGTTGGCGTGAGCGCGACAGACATGCGGACGCTCACGCGATAGACGCTGGCGTCAGCGTCTGTCTGTGGTGGCGTCAACGGCTGTGCGAGCGAGCGTGGGCGACAGACACGGCAGCGCGTCTGACGCGCGTCCGTCGGACGCGTCTGTCGGCTCGGAGCGTCAACACGCTCTCTGGACCGCGTCTGTCGCTGGCGACAGACGCTGGGTCACGAGCGTCAGACGCATCTGACACAGTGGGCGCAAACGCGATGAATTCAAACGGTCGAACACGTGGCGGCTGTAGGAGCGACGGATGCTACTGTGCAGCGTCTGTCGCCCCCAAAAATTGCCCAGTGAGGTTTTGAACGGGTCTATTTGTTTATGGAGCTATAAATACTTGTTGGCCGGCCCTTGAGGAGTACTCTTGATATTTCTAACACTCTTGTGCATCCTTTGAGCTAAAGCTTCTCCCTCCTACTCATCTCTCTTGCTTGATTGCAAATCAAAAGTGAGATTGAGTGATCCCAAAGTGCATTACAGAGCTTGAGGACATCTAGTGGCACTTGTGGGTGGTTTAGCCGGTGGATTTCTTGTTACTCTTAGAGAGTACCGCTCCTAGCCGGCTTGGAGATTGTTAGAGGCGTTGACAAGAGAAGGAGATTGTTCTTGGCCACCTCCGGTTGATTGTAAGAGGTTCTTGTACTTTCCTCGGCGGAGTGCCAAAAGCAACTCTAATACATTGCTCGTGTCATTGAGTTACCTCACTTGAGAGTGGTGTCTTGCGGTGCCTTGCGGGGCGTGCCTTGAGGGGCAAGTGACTTGAGGGTCACACCGAGAAACCATCTAGGTGTTGGTCGACACAACCGGTGACGTAGCTTGTCGGTGCACAAGTGAACACCGGGTGAACAAAAATATTGTGTCACTTGTCTCCCGGTGATTGGTCTTCATATTGTGTTGTTGTCAATATTGATTGATTGTATATCATCTTGGTGATTGACAACATCTTCACTCCACCGTCGGTATAAGAATCATAATCCTCTCTCTTGCATTTACATTTACTAGACTATCTTGTGTAGCTCTAGTGGTAGCTTTGCTAGTAGTGTTGTTAGTTTGCTCACTAGTGTAAAATTAGTGGCATAGTCCTTGTGTGAACTAGAGATCATAATCTACTAGACTTGTGGATAGAAGGCTTGCATCACAACCGTAGGCTAAGCAAAACTCGCTTGACGCCATTTGTTATTCTAACAAGTTTGCTTAGTGGTTCATGTAGGATTTTTTATAGGCTATTCACCCCCCTCTAGCCATCTAGGACCTTACAAGTGGTATCAGAGCCGTGGTCACTGTTTTAATCAAGGCTTAACATCCTTTGGTGTGAAAAATAGCTCAAATTATGTTCAATCATGTTGGGGGCAAGCCACCGTTCTTTGATGGTGTTAGTTCTTTTGCTCATTGGAAGAGAAAAATGACAATGTACCTTGGTTCTATTCATGAGAGAGTATTGCAAGTAATCAAGAATGATTTTGCTATCATTGACCCCGATCATCTCACCGATGAAGATAGAGCAAATAGAACATGCAATAGAATGGCTCTCAATACACTTTACAATGGTATTGACACAAAGGTATTTGAGGGTATCAAGGATTTAGAATTGGCAAATGAAGTATGGACAAGGTTAAGTGAAACATATGAGGGCACTAAGGTTGTGAAGAGTGCCAAGCTATATGGGCTCAAGAGTGAGTTTGAGAACTTCAAGATGAAAGAAGAAGAAACAATCTTAGAGATGTTTCATAGATTGCAAGTCATTGTGAATGATCTCAAGAGCTTAGGGCACAAGACACAAGACCAAGACTTTTGCCACAAGTTCTTGTTGAGCTTACCAAGAAGATTCAAAATGTTGATCATGATGCTACAAAGAGATGGGCTTGATGCAATGAAGCCCAATGATTTACTTGGTGAGGTCTTGACATATGACAAGTATGATCAAGACGCCAATGAGAAGGAGAAGGAGGAAGAAAAGAAGAAGAAGACCGTGGCATTCAAGGCCACCTCCTCCAAGGGAAAAGCTACCATCATTGAAGAAGAAGAAGACAATAATGAAGATGAAGATTTTGAAATTGATGATGAGACACTTGCTCTTGTAGTCAAGAAGATGGGTCACATGTTCATTAAGAGAAGAGACTTCAAAAAGAGAAATGACAATTTCAAGACAAATGAGCAATAAAGGAAGTGCTTCAATTGTGATAGCACTGAACATCTTCAAGCCGAATGTCCCTATGACAAGAAGAAGAAGAACAAGAGGGGCAAGTTTGAGAAGAAAAAGAGAGAAGCCAAGATGACTTTCAAGAAGGGCAAGAATGGAGCCTATGTGGTCACTTGGAAAAGTGATGATGAAGAAGAAGAAGAATTATCATCCAACATGGCTTTTGCTTTCATTGCTATCAACAAGAAGCCCTCACTATTTGGTTCATCCTCTTCATGCTCATGGCCAAAGAAACCAAGGTATTATATGATGAGAGTGATGATAAAAGTGAAATAGAATATGTTCATGATAGTGATAATGATAATGAAAATGATGATGATGAACCAACTAAAGAACAACTATATGACTTGATGCAACAAACTAGAGACATAACTATTGCCAAGGACAAGGAGTGTAAGAAGCTTTCAATGAAAGTAGCAATACTTGAGAAAGCCCTTAGTGAGCTTAAGACCACTCATGAGAATCTAGTGGAAGACCATGAGGATCTTGGTAAGGCTCATTTCAAGCTTGAAAAAGCTCACTCATTGCTACTTGAGCAACAAGCAAAGAAGGAGGTTGTTGTATCATATGATATAGGTGTTACATGTGATATAATTAATGAATCCTTTTATGAACCTATCATCATGTCAAATGCTAACCCTTCTTGTACCTCTTCATCCACCACCACTGACTCTACCTCAACTACTAGTGATGGTTTCATTTGTGATGCCTCACTAATGGTTGAGAATGGGACTCTCAAGAGAGAGGTGGATGAGCTCACTCACGCCCTATGCAAGGCCTATGGTGGTGAGGCCCGCTAGCTTAAGTGCTTAGGTAGCCAAAGGTTCTCTCTTATTAAAGTGGGATTGGGCTACACCTCTAAGAAAGACAAGTCAGCCTTTGCAACTTTGAAGCCTAGCTTTGTGAAGGGCAATGGTCGGTTTTGCAATAGATGCAAGCAAGTTGGGCACCTAGAGCATAATTGCACCAAAAGAAATAATGGCAAGAAACTTGTTAATGCTATACCTTTTGATTCTTGCTATGTGCTTACCAAAAATATGAAGGGTGTGCAAGCTAAGTTTATTGGTACACCAATTATTGGCCCAAAGAAGAAGGCTATTTAGGTACCAAAGAGCTTAGTTACTAACCTACATGGACCCAAGCAAAAATGGGTACCTAAACTTCATTGATTTGCTTGTAGGTTAATTACAAAGCCAGAGGAAGGCATTGGATTATTGATAGCGGGTGCACTCAACACATGACCGGTATATCAAGAATGTTTGACTCAATCAATGATAATAATAGTGGTGTTGATTCTATCACATTTGGCAATAACAAGAAAGGCAAGGTTATTGGCTTGGGCAAGATTGTAATATCAAATGACATGAGTATCTTCAATGTATTGCTAGTTGAAAGCTTGGATTTCAATCTTCTATCCGTGGCACAAATATGTGATCTAGGCTATAAATGCATCTTTGGGGTTGATGATGTAGAAATCATTAGTATGGATGGTTCAAATATGGCATTCAAGGGCTTCAGATATGAGAATCTCTACCTAGTTGACTTCAATGCTAGAGAAACTTTTTTGACAACTTGCTTAATCTCCAAATTAAGCATGGATTGGCTTTGGCATAGAAGGCTTGGTCATGTTGGCATGAAACAATTGAAGAAGCTTACAACTCACAATCTTGTCAATGGTTTGAAAGATGTTGAATTTAAGAATAATAAGCTTTGTAGTGCATGTCAAGCCGAGAAGCAAGTTGGAAGCTTACATCCAAAGAAGAGTACAATGAGCACATGCAAAGCATTTGATTTGATGCACATGGATCTATTTGGCCCAACAACATACACAAGCATAGACGGCAACAAGTATGGCTTTGTCATAGTGGATGACTTCACAAGATTCACATGAGTATTCTTTCTTAGTGATAAAAGTAAAGTGTTTGACATCTTCAAGACCTTTCTCACTAGAGTTCACAATGAGTTTGAGATTATAATCAATAAAGTGAGAAGTGACAATGGAAGTGAGTTCAAGAATACAAGAATTAAAGAACTTTGTGATCACTATGGCATTGGACATTAATTCTCGGCCAAGTCACTCCACAATCAAATGGCCTAGTTGAGAGAAAGAATAGAACATTGCTTGATATGGCTAGATCAATGCTTCATGAGTACAATGTGAGTCAATCATTTTGGGATGAAGCAATCAATACCACTTGCTACTACATCAATAGACTATATTGTCATCCATTGCTAGAAAAGACCCCATATGAGCTACTTCATGGAAGAAAGCCCAATATTTCTTACTTTAGGGTGTTTGGTTGCAAATGCTATATCTTGAAGAAGGGCACTAGATTGGGGAAGTTTGACAAGAGATGTGATGAGGGGTTCCTACTTGGTTATTCAACTGCAAGCATTCTAGAAGAAGTCCATGATGTGCAATTTGATGAAACCAATGGGTCACAAGATGAAGAAGAGAATCTAGATGATGTTGGTGAAACTCAATTGGTGGAAGCAATGAAGAACATGGACATTGGGGACATTAGAGCAAAGCAAGTAATTGATATTCAAGATGATGATAAAGATCAAGTGCTCAATTCTCCATTCAATCTAGCTAGTGACTCTCAAGTGCAAGATCATGGTGCTAGTTCATCTCATCGAGATACATCAAGTGATCAACCAAGCTCAAGCAATCAAGTGCAAGTACTCCAACCACAACATGTTGCAAGAGATCACCCCATTGATAGTGTTATTGGGGATATTAGAAGTGGTGTGCAAACAAGATCAAGATTGTCTATGTTTTGTGAGCATGCATCATTTGTGTCAACCATAGAACCAAAGAAGATAGAAGAAACTTTGAGGGATACCGATTTGATCATGGATATGCAAGAAGAGCTTAACAATTTCACAAAAAATGATGTTTGGGAGTTAGTAGAAAGGCCAAATGACTACAATGTGATTGGAACCAAGTGGGTGTTTAAAAACAAGCAAGATCAAGATGGCATTGTAGTGAGAAACAAAGCAAGACTAGTTGCTCGAGGTTACACTCAAGTAGAAGGTCTTGACTATGATGAGACATATGTTCCCGTGGCAAGATTAGAGGGATTAAGGATTCTATTGGCTTATGCTTGTGCACACAACATCAAACTATATCAAATAGATGTCAAAAGTGCATTTCTCAATGAGATCATCAATGAGTTAGTCTTCGTTGAGCAATCTCCTGGATTTGAAGATGACAAGAAACACAACCATGTGTACAAGTTGAAGAAGGCTTTATATGGCTTAAAGCAAGCACCTAGAGCATGGTATGAGAGGCTAAGGGATTTCTTTCTCTCTAAAGGATTCAAGATGGGCAAGATTGATACAACTCTATTCACCAAGAAGCAATGTTTTCCTAAATGCTAAACGGTAAACAGTCAGTCACCCTTCGTTTAGCGTTTAGACCGTTTAAACAGTGTTTAAATGGAGTTAAACGGCCTAAACGGTTTTGTACAATAACAATAAAATATACATATTTATGTAGGTAAAAATAAAATTTGCTAGAACCCATACATATTTACACATGTAAAAATCAAATATTCTACCAAATAATCTTGTTGGAAGAAATCTAAATCCCACAACACTTCATATTTTTACAATGTTAATTAGTTTCATGTTGATTGTGATAGACATAGTCCTTTAATTCACTTAATTATGGATTAAATGTTTTTTAGCTTATTTAATCATGTTTAATCTGATTTTATTTAGACCATTTAGACAGGATTGAACGGTTTAAACGGGTTTAAACGGCCCAACCGTTTAATTCATCGTTTAGGGCCTAAACAACACGGCTGACTTCTGTTTACCGTTTAAACGATGTTTAAACGGACTAAATGGCCGTTTAGGCGAACAGTGCCAAGAATATTGGGAATGATCTATTCGTAGTGCAAATATATGTTGATGACATCATCTTTGGATCAACCAACCAAGCTTATTGTGAAGAATTTGGTGCTATGATGGCCAAAGAGTTTAAATTGTCTATGATTGGTGAACTTAGCTACTTCCTTGGTCTCCAAGTCAAGCAATTGAAGAATGGGACATTTGTGAGTCAAGGAAAATACATAAGGGACATGTTGAAGAAGTTTAGAATGCAAGATGCAAAGCAAATTTCAACTCCAATAGGTACAAATGACAATTTGGATAGTGATCTTGATGGTAAAATGGTGAATCAAAAGGAATATCAGTCTTTGATTGGAAGTCTACTCTATGTCACCGCATCAAGGCCGGATGTCATGTTTAGTGTTTATATGTGTGCTAGATATCAAGCCTTACCTAGAGAGAGTCATCTCACGGCCGTAAAGAGAATATTGAGGTACTTGAAGCAAACAAGAGATGTTGGACTATGGTATCCCAAGGGGTCAAAGTTTGAATTGATTGGATATTCGGACTCCGACTATGGGGGTTGCAAGATCAATAGAAAGAGCACAAGTGACACATGTCAATTACTTGGAAGATCACTTGTGTCAGGGTACTCAAAGAAATAAAATAGTGTGGCAATCTCTACCATCGAAGCCGAATATGTGAGTGCGGGAAGTTGTTGTGCACAATTGCTATGTATGAAATCAACTTTGAAGGATTATGGCCTCAACTTCAAGAATGTACCATTGCTATGTGATAATGAAAGTGCAATCAAGATAACACAAAACCCGGTTCAACATGGAAGAACAAATCATATTGACATAAGGCATCATTTCATTAGAGATCATCAACAAAAGAGAGATATTGCCATTGAAAGTGTTGGCACTGATGATGAACTTACTGATATTCTCACCAAGCCACTTGATGAAAAGAGGTTTTGCAAGATAAGGAATGAGTTGAACATTCTTGATTTCTCAAACATGAGTTGAATGCACCCCACCCACTTATTGACATGCCTCTCCTTCGACATTGCAAGGTAGAGTTGATTGACATGTCATTCATCCTATGCTAAGGACTTGCTAGAGCATGTAGACATAATAAGTGGTATGCATGAGCATTCATGATAAATCAAATGAATTTGATAGATATATGTTACCACTATTGCTTCTATGCTTGTTTTGATCTAGTGGTGGCATATGATATGTTTGTGAGCTTGCAAACCTAGTGTTGAATCTAGAAGATTTGCTATACGTGTTTAATTCAACATAGGCAAGATAACCCTTATTATGAGGTGTGAAGAAGCTTGTCTTTGGTTCAAATAGAATTAAATAGCTTTGGCAAGTGTTCTAGGTTGAACCAAATTTGATAAATTTTAACCTACTCCATCAAACTTTTTTTCTTTCTCCACAATTTGATCCCATTTTTGGGTAAGTTGTTGACAAAGGGGGAGAGAAAAAGATGATTCAACATGATAAAGGGGTAAATAAAATGATAAAGGGATAAATAAAATTTTTGATGCACACAAGTAGGGGGATCAAGCTCATAAACAAAGTTATTGTATTTGTTTATGCATTTTCATATGACTTGCTCATTGCACATGTATTTAAATTCAATATACATGCTTGTGTGGTGCAATGCTAGTATAGAACTTGAATGATGAAATGATCTACTAGCATGCATAGGAATAGTTTACACATGGTATCTAGACATGCCTAAAGCTTTACAAGTGGTTCAAGAACCTTTACATATAATATTGATCTCACGGGGTTCTTGAGTTTCGATGGATGTCTAGTTACTTCATGATGCTAAGGATGGTGTAAAAGGCAACTCCGATTGGTATCACGCTTCAAAGGTCCATTTCTTACACCTTAGCATCATTTTGGTAGAATTACTCTCTCAATACTTCTATCCATGCATATGTGTAAAGCTTTCAATCCAAACTCTATGCACATATGTAGTGAGAGCTAATGCTACCAAAACCGAGCTTGTGATAATTGTCCAAACTTTACTTATGAGCAAAATGATTGGACAAGTATGACAAGTTCAAAACTTTTATTATTAAAATCATCTTTGTGAGGGTTGTCATCAATTACCAAAAAGGGAGAGATTGAAAGTCCCTAGTTTAGTTTTAGCTAATTGATGAAACCTAGGACTAACCTTTGTATCTAAATGGATGATTTAGATAAAGGTGGTCATTGAATATGAGACATGACATTGAGTCATGTGACCAAGATGGTGAAGACCAAGATGAGGCTTGGCTCGATGGACCGGTTGTAAAGGTGAAGGGCAAGTCGAGGCTTCGAAGCGAAGGACCATGCGATGGTAAAGCTTGAGCAAGACTTGGCACCGACGGACCGATGCAACGGTGAAGAGCAAGTGAAGTCAAGGTCGATGGATCGAGACTGTCATGTGATGATATGAAGTGGATCATATCATTTGGAGAAACAAAATGGGCTCAAGGCAAAGGTATAACCATAGGGCCATTTTGTTTTGCACTCAAGACACCATAGAGGGTGTGATTGATTTAGGATTGATAGCCGAACTATTAAGAGGGGAAGTCTTATCGATTACTTGACGCACGGGTGCTACTAGGTGAATTCATGAAGTGCATTGTATGTAGGGCCTAGTGAGCTAACTGGAAAACTTTTGAAAATGATTATGAAAATGCTAACACACTTGCACATGTTGTTGAACACTTGGTGCTGTTAGCACCTTTGCGAAGGCGGCGGAGTTCGAGCGGAGTTCGAGCTTGCGAGGCGGGATTCAGACGTTTTCGAGGAGTTGAAACGACTATTTTCCTTTATGCCGTTGTTGAGATTTGGAGGCGATGTCACATAGTGTTTCACGAGCTAAAACATGTGCTTTAGTGATACACATACTTAGTCTAGCTCATAAGTGAAAGGGCGAATCAAGCGGAACGAGAAAACGACAAAAATTCGCTGAGTTATGAGCGGCAGACGCTGGCGCCGCGAGCAACAGACGCGGGCACGCAGCGTCTGATGCTAAACCCTAGCTAAGGGGGTTGGCGTGAGCGTGACAGACGCGCGGACGTTCACGCGACAGACGCTGGCGTCAGCGTCTATCCGCGGTGGCGTCAACGCTGTGCGAGCGAGCGTGGGCGACAGACGCGGCGGCGCGTCTGACACGCGTCCGTCTGACGCACGTCCGTCGGACGCGTCTGTCGGCTCGAAGCGTCAACACGCTATCTGGACCGAGTATGTCACTAGCGATAGACGCTAGGTCGCGAGCGTCGGACGCATCTGACGTAGTGGGTGCAAACGCGATGAATTCAAACGGTCGAACACGTGGCGGCCGTAGGAGCGGCGGACGCTACTGTGCAGCGTCTGTCGCCCTCGAAAATTGCCCAATGAGGTTTCGAACGGGTCTATTTGTTTATGGAGCTATAAATACTTGTTGGCCGGCCCTTGGGGAGTACTCTTGATATTTCTAACACTCTTGTGCATCCTTTGAGCTAAAGCTTCTCCCTCCTACTCATCTCTCTTGCTTGATTGCAAATCAAAAGTGAGATTGAGTGATCTCAAAGTGCATTGCAGAGCTTGAGGGCATCTAGTGGCACTTGTGGGTGGTTTAGCCGGTGGATTTCTTATTACTCTTGGAGAGTACCGCTCCTAGCCGGCTTGGAGATTGTTGGAGGCGTTGACAAGAGAAGGAGATTGTTCTTGGCCACCTCCGGTTGATTGTAAGAGATTCTTGTGCTTTCCTCGGCGGAGTGCCAAAAGCAACTCTAATACATTGCTCGTGTCATTGAGTTACCTCACTTGAGAGTGGTGTCTTGCGGTGCCTTGCGGGGCGTGCCTTGAGGGGCAAGTGACTTGAGGGTCACACCGAGAAACCATCTAGGTGTTGGTCGACACAACCGGTGACGTAGCTTGTCGGTGCACAAGTGAACACCGGGTGAACAAAAATATTGTGTCACTTGTCTCCCGGTGATTGGTCTTCATATTGTGTTGTTGTCAATATTGATTGATTGTATATCATCTTGGTGATTGACAACATCTTCACTCCACCGTCGGTATATGAATCACAATCCTCTCTCTTGCATTTACATTTACTAGATTATCTTGTGTAGCTCTAGTGGTAGCTTTGCTAGTAGTGTTGTTAGTTTGCTCACTAGTGTAAAATTAGTGACATAGTCCTTGTGTGAACTAGAGATCATAATCTACTAGACTTGTGGATAGGAGGCTTGCATCACAACCGTAGGCTAAGCAAAACTCGCTTTACGCCATTTGTTATTCTAACAAGTTTGCTTAGTTGTTCGTGTAGGATTTTTTATAGGCTATTCATCCCCCCTCTAGCCATCTAGGACCTTTCACCTCTCCATATGTCATTGCTTTATATAAAGAACTTGCAGTGTATCTGCTTGATTTCTCCAATGCCCAGCGAACTGTAGCATTACCTTCAGATAAATGAACCTCATTTAACATATCTAGTAGCTCAATCCATTCCTGCCACCGATTCTCATTCAACTGTCTTCTGAATGGGATAGACTATTGTCCCTGAACAAATGCTTTCTCAACCTCTATGTCCGGGTTAACTGCAATCTGGTAGAGATTAGGAAATCTGATTTTCAGAGGGCAGTCTCCCAGCCAACAATCATGCCATATTCTTGTCTGTTTGCTAGCTCTGACCTCCATTATCCTACCTTTTTTATACTAAAATCTCATATCCAGCAAAGATCTCCAAAATTGAGAGCCTTTTCTGTTTCTCACCTGGAATATGCTTTTCTGTCCAAAATATTTCTTCCTCAACAGAGAGCAGCAGAGACTGTCATTTCCTGTTTCCAGCTTGTCAATCCATTTTGCCAATAAACACTTGTTCATCACCCTGACATCTAAGAAACCCAAACCTCCAAATTCTTTTGGTCTACTGAGAGCTTCCCATTTAACCATATATGATATTTTCCCTTCTTGCCTGTACCTTGCCAATAAAATCTAGATCTAATGGTATCAAGTGTTTGGTAGTTTCCTTCATATAGCTCATAAACTCCCATGGTATACATAGGAATACTGGATAAACACGATTCAGTCAAAGTAGATTTTCCTCCAGAAGAAAGGTACTCACACTGCCAGGTACTCAGTCTCTTTTCAGCCTTGTCACTCACATATCTCAATTGAGCTTTTGTAACTTTGCAGTAGCTTACCGGCATGCCTAAGTATTTCATAGGAAATGTCCCAATCTTACATCCCAGGATGGTGGCTGCCTGATGTTGCTCATCTCCTGACAGTCCAACAGTAAAGACTTCACTCTTCTCAAAGTTGATTTTCATCCCAGACATTGCTTCGTAACAAGATAATATCAGTCTAACATTTGTTAAATTTTCAACAGAAAATTGCAGAAGCAGCACAGTGTCATCAGCATACTGCAAGTGGGTAATACCTCCAATTATCAAATGTGGGACTAAGCCCTGGATCCAACCTGCACTGTTAGCTCTAGACAGCATGGCTGATAGGGCATCAGCCACCAGATTAAACAACATGGGAGACAGGGATCACCTTGTCTCAGGCCTATGACAACCTCTTTCCTGCCGCTTTGACCTGCACTTTCTGTTCCGTGAAGCATCTTGATAGCTTGGCTTGCTGTTGGTCTTTTCCTCTGATCAAGATTCACGCAGTCCAGACCTATCTTAATGCATCTTCTTATTTGCTGGTAATCAATTTCTAGTGATGTATATTTCAGCGATTTTTGCACCCTATCTCTCCAATTCTTTAGTACCTGCAAAAACACAAAATATATCTTATATGGTATAGCAGAGCTACAGCTGAAATTTCTATAGAATTATTACTAGAGGAAAAAGAGTAACATCATCTCTCCAAAGAAGCCTTGAAAGCTGAAATTAATTTTCTTACAAGCTTATTAACTCCTGGGAAGATATTCCGGTCTCATCTGGATAGTCCCTCTCTCCCGCTACTATCTCTATGATTATTACCCCCAAACTGAATATGTCGGACTTTGTTGAGATTAAACCTCTATTTATGTATTCTGGCGCCATGTAACCCTTGCGTTGCAACATGGGTGCGTTAACTTTGAAGCCTTGGGACAACTGTAAAGAAAATTCATTTTAGCAATCTCCAAAACAACGAGCTATATCAAGAGTCATTTGACTCACAATGTTCCAACACGACTTATTGTACAAGTCCAAGTTTTTCCCTCGCCAAAGAGTCTTGACATGCCAAAATCCACAATTTTAGGCACCATATTGTTGTCAAGCAATATGTTTGCAGGTTTCAGATCCATGTGAATAATGGTGCCATTATTAAGTTTCCTTTCTTCATGGAGATAATGTAAACCATAACAAATACCCTTGATTATGTTGTACCGTGTCTCCCAATTAAGTCTAGAAGATTCATCTGCATTTGTAAGAAACTGGGCATATTGAAACCACAGACTACAGTCTCAAGTAAAAAATGAATAAGATACGCCCATATTGAATTGTTATACCTGAAAAAAAAACCTACGAAGGTTTCCTTGCATGTACTCCAAGCAAAGCAACCTTTCCCACTTCTCAGCGCAAATGTATTTCCCATTGTGTTCAACATATATATTCTCTGTTTCAGAACACCAGCCTACAAGTAGCACTATATTTAGGTGTTTAAGCCTCATAAGATGATTTGCTTCATTCTCAAATTGTTTATCCTTAACTCCAGGCATTGACGAATTAAGTTTCTTCACAGCAATCATTTCACCATTTGGTAGGACTCCCTGTTTAAACTCTCTTATTAAAAGAGGCATGAGTCTCTGAATAGTCTGGTGACATATTTGATGACAGGTCCGAAATATGTGATTTAATCTTACCTTATATACCGTGCCAAAACCACCTTCACCAAGTAGCCGATCATCAGAGCAGTTGTTTGTGATGTTTCTCAAATATTCTAGGGGCAGATTACGTGGTCCTGAACTTCCATATTGTAATATACTCTCCAGCATATCACAGCTGCTAAACTCACTGTCCATTTCTTTTTAAGCAAAATCCTGACTGCAAAAGCAGTTTCACATGATAACTAACATCTGTTTGTCTTCCCCAGTGTGCAGGGTGCCTTCAGTGAGTCGTGAAAATTCTGTATCAATGATTTCACCAAACCAAGAAAGCTGCATAAAAGTAGACGAAGTAAGTTGTGTCAAAATACACGACCGACAACTAAGACAACTTGGCCTGATAAATAGTTACACATAGAGTAAGTCTAGCAGATGTGAGAGTTATAAAGGCTATGAATGTTATCTCCTCTATAGAATCACTACCTATCTTTTTGTGTGTACAAATACCTCAACATGAAGCTATGCAACTTCAGTTGCGTATGTACTATATAAGCTCCAAGTAGATTCCTCTTAGGTATCGCTGAAAAAACAAATCCATCATCTGGTAATAATAATTAAACGAATGCCTAGGGGAAAATTTGAAGTGCAGTACTCTGCTGCAGTGCAGCTGCTACTCATCTTAGATGCTTAGCTCTAAATTTTGGCGTGAATCTGAAATGTGTATGTAGGCATTGAATAATTTGGTGCTTTGATCTAGAAAGCAAAGAACGGTGTTGAAAGAAACTAGCAGCCCAATACTATCAGAGCCAACAGCCAACTATGAACATGTCCTTTTAGAGTACGAGCGAAACTATTTTTTGGATCTGAACAGCGTACATACTTCAAAGCATGGACAGGCACGGACATGAAGTACTGCTTCAAGGCCCAAAATTATTTTTTTCAAGCAACAAGATGCTGACACACTCGGATAGAGCAAGGTTTAAGACTAACCTGGAGAAGACCTAAAGCTTGGAGAAATGCCGCACCTGGAAAAGATGGACAAGCCGCCGCGAAAGCAATGAAGAAGAAAGTTCCCTGCGCTGAGTAGACTAAGTGGTCAATGAGGGGGCGACCACTATGAGTGGTTGTGACTTGTCAGCTGATATCAGCCAACCCAAAGCGTAGGGATGGAAATTGAATATGGATGGATATTCTGCATTGTCCGATTTCACATCCAACAAAACAGCATTCAAGTTCGGAATATTTGTATTCGTTTGATTTGATACAAATATATGGATGTGTTCCCTCCGTTCCAAATTATAAAACGTTTTGGCTTTTCTAGATACATAGTTTTTGCTATGCACTTATACTCCTTCCATTTCAAATTATAATTCGTTTTGACTTTTTTTTTCTGTTCATCCATTTTGCTATGTATCTAGACATATTATTTATGTATCTAGACATATTATTTATCTAGATACATAGCAAAATAGATGTATCAAAAAAGTCAAAGTGACTTATAATTTGGAACGAGGGAGTATATATTATGTCTAGATACATAGTAAAAGTAATGTATTTAGAAAAGTCAAAACGTCTTATAATTTAAAACAAAAGGAGTTGATATTTGTGGAATATGAGATATTGATATGAAAACTATAATCACAAATGGATGTAAATATATCCGCATATGCGAACTGAGCATGGTTCAACTAATTAGATTATTTGTATGTTCAAGTCTTCGACTTGAAACGGGTGCTAGCGAGATATGTCATACTAGTCTTTCAAAGGTGCCTGTAAGGATAGAGTGAGGTGAGTGTGCATACATGTACATGAGCACCCGTGTTTGTACTATATTTCATAAGAAAAAGATATATCCATATTCGAAAATATAAAGAATACATATAACAGAGACTTGTAAGACACAATATATAGCCGAATTCTACTGGAATGGTTCTTATTCTTATTATTCATAATGGATGTAAAAAGAATCAGACTGTATAAGGACTGCTTTTGCATTGAATTGTGCTACTACCGTGAGCTGGTAATGACTAGCTCGGGTGCCCTTAGCTGTTTTTTCCGTTACCATATTAAGCATGCGGATTGGCTAGCACGGTTGCGTTAAAAGTCTATTTAGATCCACCCGAGTCATAGAAAGTGGTTTTTACCATCTTTACGTTATGGAAGTAGCCTTTTGTCACGTTTGAACAATCTCGAAGTAGAGTAAACTCCAAAAGATTTGGTATAGACCGATTTAGATAATTAATTTGATGTAAAAATGAGCCTCCAATAGACTGTCTATCTTCTTTTCTAAAAATAGCCACGGGCTACTTCTCAAATCTCGCTCGTATTGGCGCCGTTGACTAACTAAATCGCTGTTTCTCCCCGCTGGTGCGCGCATCAATCTCTCCCGCGCCTTTTTCTTCCCTCCTGATGGGCGCTGCCCTGCCCTCTGGCGCGTCCTCTCTCTCCCCAATCCCCATGCAAGTGGCGCACGACGCCACCTGACAAGCGAGTAGTCGTACAGGCCAGCTTACTAAGACTATCCGTACTCATGGACCTCTATATTCATCCTCTAAAAGGAATATTTCATCCTAGTCACCACAGAATATACAGTTTCCCCGCATCCATCTATCCTCTATATCATCCTCTATCCGCTGTGGGGCCCACTTGTCACTTTATCTAAATATATCCATGTGACATCTTGTTATGAAGAATTTATTGTCACGAATTTAATGGTGTAATCGGAATTTAATTTGATGTTTTGGTTTGTGAGTTATAATATTTTTTTATATGAAAAAAAAGGTTGGACACGTTTTTCTAGACGCACAGTCTCTTTCCTGCGCGTGCACGCGGATGCTCTCTCGCGCGTGAAAGGAACAGTACCGTGCTATATTTGGAGGATGCGGATCGGTTACGGACCGTTTACAGTTCCCCGCTGCAGAGCTTTTTTACTCTATATCGGTACTCTATGTTGTTCAGTTTCATTTACCGTGCCCCGGTGCGGGCAGCCTAATGCCTACTATTGCAGGCTGCTACAACCAATTACTATCATGCACAGGAACATCCTCAAGGCGAGTACGGCTGGCTGGCTCCACGCTGGCTAGGAACAGATGGCTGCGGGCTGCCCTGCCTGCCTTGGCCAACGGCTGCCTCCAGCTGGCCCAAGCGCCTACCACCACGTTGATTAGTCCTTGGAAGGTGGCCAGGACGTGGCCTCGGTGCCCCGCGACCACGACGGACTGTGGCAGGCCACGGGCGCCATGCTACGGATTTTGGCCAGACTCCTAGCCGTGTGACTGGACGGAACCTGCATGGATTTTGCCAAGACTCCTTGCCGGGTGACTGGAGTACTGGACGGAACCTAGCGGTAGGCCGGCAGATGGCAACAGGGTCGATCCGATATTGAAGAAAACGAGAAGACAGTATCAACTATGGAGAAAGAAAAAATTAGATAGCATGTTGGAGTATTTTACCTTTTTAGTGGATTTTCTGTTTTAGATAATGACTAAATCATGTAATTTGACATCTGCTTTAAATGAACTCTTGGAGTAGGTCCAAAGTTGGCTATCTATATGGCAAGAGTTCTCTTTTATCCTTCTATAAGTTTTATTAGACCAACTCCAAGAAATGAGC
Source organism: Saccharum hybrid cultivar R570 (assembly GCA_038087645.1). NCBI lineage: Eukaryota > Viridiplantae > Streptophyta > Magnoliopsida > Poales > Poaceae > Saccharum > Saccharum hybrid cultivar. The sequence continues at coordinate 3,804,870 of JAQSUU010000810.1, forward strand.
TATTTGTGTCCTGGAATCCAAATTCAGATATTTTCAAAAAAAAGAAGTCCAACCGCTATCTCTATCTCTATCTCTATCTTTCGAATCCCGAGTCCAAGTTCGGACACCCAATAGCATCATGTCACCCTCAAACTTGTTAATCGTTCGATCTTGACAACTCACGACGTCGACCGTGAGATTTGGATCGTTTCGGGTCTCTACCCACTTCTTTGTCAACCCGAAACATCATAAACCTTTTCGGTAGCGAGTAGCAGCACAAGCGCCACCCACCAGCGAGGCGGCGCGGCCCTAATGCCAGTCGACGTGGCCACCACCGCGCACCACTAGCATGGGCGCCGCCCACCAGCAAGGCGACATAGAGAGCCGAGCACGCCAAACACATGGATGTATCTTCAGGCGGCATCGCAAAGGTGCCGGTCAGGGGCAGATATGGCCCTAGGGCCACTAGGGCTGTGGCCCTAGGCATGCCCCAAAAACTCCATGCAGTGGTCTTTAATTTTATGGCCAATTTATTCAATCCCGAGCCATCCACCAGGCCTGCCAGGAAAGTAACTTGCATCCAGCCCTTCGCCCCGTTCTCCATCTTGTCACTTGTGTTTCCTTCCCCCCAACGACCCCAGTATCCTTTCTCGCCTATTGATTTTTTTTTTCAATTTAGCCCTTTTTCCTTCAAAAATTTACATCTATGCCCCCGGGCATCAAAAACCCATCTTTGAACCTGAGCTCGGTGTCGTGGCCTACGATGCCGAGGTAACACATCTCGGCGCAATAGGCCATGGCGCTGAGGTTGGGGGTCAGGATTGGCGTGGCTGGTGATGTGGCGTTGACATGGCCAGAGCTCGGCGCCACGGTTCACGGAGCTCAACGCAACAGATCAATGGCACCGAGCTCGGCGCCATGAATCGTGGAGCCGACCTCTGAATTTGGAATTTGGCACCGATGACATGTTGAAATTTAGCTTAAGTCCATCTCATGGTAAATGTTACCAGTTAAGGACCAAAGGTACCCAGGTGGCCTGGTGTAAAAGACTCCTTTTTGGTTTCTATAACACCTATCACATCAGCATGGGTACTTCTAATCCTACTAACCAAGGCAGGCAGCCTTTCAATTTTTTTCAAACCTCTAATATCCCAAAAGAGCCCTATCATTTAAACCTTTTCCTACTCTTCTTCCTATTCACTACTTTTGTCCAGGCCTTTTCCTCTAGATATTCAACCAGATCCGTAGTGGACCTACTATTTACTACATGAGTCTGAGGGTCATCTCCCATGATCTCCTCTATTGACTTGTCTACCTGATCTGTACCCCTACCTTCTATTGACTCTACAACCTTACCACCAATTACTTCAATAGAACAAGCTACCTGGGTTTTAGTCTGACTGACATCTCTTTCTGTCAGTCTCTAAATTCATAATTTCCTGGGCTCTACTGCTACTTTGCTCTACCTGAGTATCCAAATCCATACCAATCTTATAAACGGCCAATGTTTTGTACACAGTTGTAAATATGGACTTTAGCTGAAATATTATCGAATTATTTCTAAAGTTTGACAAATTTTTGCCTTGATTGAATTGTCTAATTTGTATCAAAATTACCAAACCGTTGATACGAGAATAGGGGTAAAAACACAAAGAGCAAAATAAAATAGGGGCAAAATCACATGGGCAAACTTGTCCTTTTATCCAACACCGTTAAGAGGACTTCACATAATATGAGCACTCACTCTCCCTTCGTTACGGGATAAAATCACAAAGTTAAAAAATCGAGAACAAAATCACCATTTCACTACAAAACGGAGGTACAAACACTTAAGCCCCTTATTTCTATTATTATTACCCCCAAACTGAATATGTCTGACTTTATTGAGATTAAACCTCTTACCTCTGTTTATGTATTCTAGCACCGTGTAACCCCTGCATTGCAACATATTGTTCCATCATGACTTATTGTGGAAAGAGTAAAATTCACCAGTGGTCCTCAAAGTTGTCTGGAGGTGTCAATTAGGTCATCAAAGTCCCAAAATACATTTTTAGCTCTCTTAAGTTGTAACGGGTCTCATCCAGTTTCCAACGGGTGTTTATCCAGCCCATTATCCTACGTGGCATCGATATGATAGATGGAGCCCACATATCAGTAGCAAGACTCCACCTTACAAAAATTATATCTTTTTCATACGATCTCAAAAGAAGATGATTTTTATATGAAAATTATAGCAATCGATGAGATTTGGAAAGGACAAGTATGTTTCATCCGTAGTTCCGTACACAACAAAAATAGATGCATCAGCCCTATTTGGCTGCAAGCCTGCAATGTTTGTGTTTGGTTCTATGGGTGATCCTTATGGTGGTCTAAGAAATTGGAGATGAATTTGTCGGGTAAGGCATAACAAACTGCACTTCATTTTCTAGTGATATGTAAATTGTAGAGTGTGCATGGAACAAAAGGTACTCCCTGAGGGAGTACAAGGGTTAACTTGCCATTCTGCCACTGTGCTCATTAATTGATGCCACATGTAGATGAATTCGAGTGCGAAGAAATCCTCATATAGGTGATCTTATTGATATGTGAATGAATGGATGCTCCAGCAGTTCGGATGCTGAGGGCCTGTCTTCTGGATTGGGTTTTACACACTGGCTTATAAAATCACGAGCATCCTTTGAAAGAGCACTTGGAATTGATGGTGCTTCCCCCCTACCGATCCTGAGTAGAGCTTGTGTCTGCATAACAAATAGCACGAATAACGGTATAAGCATTTATCGAGAATCGAGAAAATTGTGTACTCATAGGCACATTAATATAATTTGAAAACAGCAATTCAAATTTGCAGAAGTTAGTCCTAAATGCTCCCTCACCCATTCCATGTCAGGATAGGGAACTTGGCATGTCAACATCTCTAGGACGGTGCAGCCAAGGCTCCATATGTCCGCTGCAGATCCATATGGCTTCTTTGGATTGACAACCTGAACATTTAGATTTTAGAGCTTCTATCTAGAATGATCATACAGTGTAGCACAAACCGTATATGATGTTATCCAATAACAATGATTGCTCGCCAGCACCTTAATTTTGCATGAAACAATACCAAATGAAAATCAATGAATCATCACTTAGCTACACTCAAATATTAACCCAGATACTATACTCAGAACCAACTTGATTAGACTGAGCCACATGTCTAGATGTTAATGACACCACTGAGGTAGTGGCGATGAGTACTATTCCCAAGTAATATTTCAGTACTTTATATCTATTACTTCAAAGATAATTATTCTAGACGAATTATTGAAGAAAAACATAAGATGAACAAGCAAATGCAAACACACTCTAATCTCAAGTTAGAGTATATGGTGGTTACCTCAGGTGCCATCCAATAAACAGTTCCTTTGCATGATTTTGCCGCACTGAATTTGGAAAGCTGAAAGGGAGTTGATAAAACAATATTGTATCAGAGAAAAATGGTAATGGATAAAAAGAACAACAAAATTTTGAAGATTTCGTAGACTGCAAGCAAACCTCCTTAGCGAGTCCAAAATCTGCAAGTTTCGCACATCCATTAGCATCTACCATAATATTTGCGCATTTAATGTCTCTGCAAGATCATATTCAAGCTATAGTTCAGAACATATACATAAATCATAGTATATTGATATAATTCTGCAATACTTTTCAAATCAATGTTGGAAACAGTTTTGGGCATACGTTTGAAGGGCTTTCATTTAAACTAATGGGTACATAACTGCCCACCCTATACCTTGTTATTTTCAGCAATCTCATTTGTTACACTGAATGACACCATTTATAGGTACAAGAACTTCAACTAATTTCATTACCTATGAACAATGTTCCTTTTATGGAGGTAAGTCAATCCATTAAGGATCTGTCTTGTATATGTAGAGACATGGGTATCTTGCAGGTGATACTTCTGATACAAAGATGCAAGGGATCCTTGGGTCACTAGTTCAATGAAGACATATAGTTTCGAATCTTCCTGCAATACAACCACACAATTGGATGGTCATAGCCTAAGCATGCATAGATAGGATATGTTAGACTTAATCTGCTGATCCTCCACTCCCTCACCTTCTATCAGTCAAGGGCATGGTCAGGTCTGCTGTCCATGCCCTGGATACTGCAGCAAGTATGGCAATAGGCCATCCCTAGTACTTTAGTTGGTAGAAGGTGATGTATACCATGTACTAGGATTAGGTAGAGGTACACCAGCCATGTCTTGGCTGTACCAAGGTGATGGGGGCTGTACTCAGCCATACCATCATGTACTATGTAGTTGGTAGCTTGCTTGTATAAATTAGGAAGCAATGCAATGGAAAAGGCAGCTCTTGCCACCATCTCTTTGAGTCTGCAGTTTCAGGAGCTGAAACTGAGCAGTGTTGTGTGTGTGCTGAAGAAGAGCTCAGCTCTTCTTCTTCCTTGGTTCAGGGGAGAGGGAGAGGGAAGGGGAGCAGGTGCTGCTCACCTTGACACTAGGTGTTAGTGTCAACACGTGGTATCGGAGCCGGTCCTTGTCGCTGCGTTTGATCGCCGGCGATGGACACCGAGGCTACTGTTGTGGCCGCCGCTGCTGCTGCGAAGGAGAAGGCCGCAGAAGGGGCCAGCTCCAAGGCCGCTGTCGAGGTTCACCGGGTGCGCAAGTTCAGCGGGCCAAACAATTGGCCAATGCTGACCCGCACCAACTACGGCAAGTGGAGCGTCCACATGAAGTGGAAGCTCAAGGCGCGTCATTGGTGGAAGGCCATCCAGGAAGGTGATGCCGACGAGGATGCGGAGGTGGGCGTCATGGAGGCGCTCATGGCGTCCACGCCGAGCGAGTACCATGAGGCGCTCGGCAGCAAGGACACGGCAAAGGAGGCTTGGGACATGCTGGCCTCCTTTCGCCTTGGCTCGGATCGAGCCAAGAAGGCCAAGGCGCAGCAGCTACGGAGGGACTTCGATGAACTCCGGTTCAAGTTCGGAGAGGCCGTGGAGGACTTCGCGCTTCGGCTGCAGTCGATCGCAAGTCAGCTGGCCACCTACGGCAAGCCGGTCGACGACGAGGACATCGTGGCCAAGCTGCTGCGCGTCGTGCCGGCCAAATACGCGCAGCTTGCCCTGTCCATCGAAACAATGCTGGACTTATCCACATTGTCGCTCGAGGACGTCACCGGGTGGCTCCGCGCGGTGGAGGATCGCGCGCCACCGGAGAAGGAGAAGCCCAAGCTGCTGCTGACGGAGGAGGAATGGTCGGCGCGGATGAAGGAGAAGCGCAAGACCGGGGAAGGCTCCAGTCGTGGCGGTGGTGACCGTGGCCGTGGCAACGACGGAAAGCAGCGCGGCAAAGCGCTGGTCGACAAGAAGAAGAAGAACACCGATCCCAACGCCTGCCGGCGCTGTGGGAAGGTGGGGCACTGGGCGCGGGAGTGCCCGGACAAAAGACCGGAGAAGAAGGAGGCGGCACACCTGGCTCGAGAGGACAGCGACGATGAGCACGCGCTCTTGATGGGGCAGTACTGCGCGCTGCAGGATGGCGAAGCAGAGGAAGCGGAGGCGGAGCAGAGGATTGCGCCGCAGGCCGTCGACCTTGTCGAGCCACGCGCGCAAGTCCAACTGGGCGCAGTCGGCGATGAGCCCGAGCAGAGATGGTATCTCGACTCCGGGGTGAGCAACCTCATGACCGGTTGCAGGGCCGTTTTCTCCGACCTCGACGAGAGCAAGACCGGGTCGGTCAAATTCGGCGACGGCTCGAGGGTCATCATCCGCGGCCAGGGCACCATCGTCTTCCGATGCCGGAACGGCGAGCACCGCGCTTTGACGGATGTGTATTACATCCCGCAGCTGCGCTCAAGCATCGTGAGCTTGGGGCAGCTGGATGAGCGCGGATCGGAGGTGCTGATCCGCGACGGCGTGCTACGGATCAGAGACAGGGAGCGGCGTCTTCTCGCCAAGGTAACACGCTCCCGTAACCGCCTTTACCTACTGGATTTGAAGGTAGAGCAGCCGGTGTGTCTCGCGGCGTCGTGCTCGGAGGAACCGTGGCTATGGCATGGTCGATTCGGCCACCTAAGCTTCGACGCGCTCGGGCGGCTAGGGAAGATGGTGACCGGGCTGCCGCAGATCAAGCACGCCGGTGAGCTCTGCGACAGCTGTCTGGCGGGGAAGCAGAGGCGGCTGCCGTTCCCCAAGGCGGCAAGGTATCGCGCGGCTGATCCGCTCGAGCTGGTCCATGGGGACCTTTGCGGGCCAATCACGCCGGCGACGCACGGCGGCCGGAGGTACTTCCTCCTGCTCGTGGACGACTGCAGTCGCTACATGTGGCTGCAGCTCCTGACGAGCAAGAGCGACGCGGCGGACGCCATCAAGCACTTCAAAGCACGCGCGGAGGTGGAGTCCGAGAAGAAGCTGCGGGTGCTTCGGACGGACCGCGGCGGCGAATTCACGGCGGTGGAGTTCGTCACCTACTGTGCGGATGAGGGGGTTGGCCGCCACCTCACGGCGCCCTACTCACCGCAGCAGAACGGTGTGGTGGAGCGCCGGAATCAAACTATCGTCGGCATGGCGCGCTCGATGATGAAGGCGAAAGAAATGCCGGCGGAATTCTGGGGCAAAGCAGTGAGCACAGCGGTGTTCATCCTGAACCGCGCGCCCACAAAGGCCCTGAAGGGGCAAACTCCGTTCGAGGCTTGGCACGGGCACAAGCCGAGCGTGGCGTTCATGCGCACGTTCGGGTGCGTCGGCCATGTCAAGACAACCAAGCCCGGCCTCGGCAAGCTTGAGGACAGGAGCACAAAGGCGGTGCTCCTCGGCTACGAGGAAGGATCCAAAGCCTACCGGCTGTACGATCCGGCAAGGGGCAAGGTGCTGGTATCCAGGGACGTCGTCTTTAACGAGGCGGCGGCATGGGACTGGAATGCCGAGGAGTTGGGGGCGGAGCAGGGCGGCGGGCTGGGAGACACGTTCGTCGTGGAGCGGCTGGTGGTGCATGGCCACGGCAAGGCGGAGCAGGCTCCTATGACTGGAGAAGCGGAAGCAAAGGAGCCGGCGGCCGGGGAAGTAGCGAAGCCCGCGGCGGCGGAGGTGGTGGAGCCACCTAGCCCGCCAGGAGCAGGGCACCATAGCCCGCCGGGGCCAATGGCGGACTTCCCTGCTGTGTTGCAGGAACAGAGGACGCCGGGAGCATCGATGGTGGAGTACGCCACTCCACCGTCCAATCTCGACCAGTTCGTGGATGCGTTCCACGAAGGGGAGGAGGTCCGGTTCCGACGCGTCGACAATGTCGTCGGCAGTGCGCCGGTGCCAGGGCTGGCTGAGCGTCTGCTCGACGACGATCAAGCACTGCTGCTCATGAGCGCGGAGGAGCCGGCCACGTTCGCGGTTGCGGAGCGCGATGCGGAGTGGCGACGGGCCATGATCGAGGAGATGAAGGCGATCGAGGCCAACAAGACCTGGGACTTGGTCGATCCGTCGTCGGGCTGCCGGCCGATCGGACTCAAGTGGGTCTATAAGGTCAAGAAGGATGAGCGCGGCGCCGTCGTCAAGCACAAGGCGCGCCTGGTGGCGCACGGCTTCGTGCAGCGCGAGGGGATTGATTTCGAGGAGGTGTTCGCGCCGGTGGCGCGGATGGAGTCGGTACGGCTCCTCCTCGCGCTCGCGGCGGCCAAGGACTGGCAAGTCCATCACCTCGACGTCAAGTCTGCCTTTCTCAATGGCGATTTGGCGGAGGTGGTCTACGTCAAGCAGGCGCCGGGGTTCGTGGTGAAGGGCGCTGAGCATAAGGTGCTGCGCCTCAGGAAGGCCTTGTACGGGCTGCGGCAAGCGCCGAGGGCGTGGAACGCCAAGCTCGACGCCACCATGGCGGAGCTCGGGTTCGCACGCTGCGCCACTGAGCATGCGCTGTACACCCGCCGACGGGGGAAGGAGCACCTCATCGTCGGGGTGTACGTCGACGATCTCATCGTCACCGGGGCGCGCGCGCAGGACATTGCGCGTTTCAAGGAGGAGATGGGCGCCAAGTTCCGCATGAGCGACCTGGGAGCTCTGTCGTACTACCTCGGCATCGAGGTGAAGCAGAGCGCGGATGCAGTGAAGCTTGGGCAGCGCGCCTACGCGCTGAAGCTGTTGGAGCGGGCGGGCATGGCGGGCTGCAAGGCTGTGGCCACACCCATGGAGGAGCGGATCAAGCTCTCGCGGGCAAGCTCGGCGGCGAAGGTAGACGCTACGCTCTACCGAAGCATCGTCGGCGGGCTGCGCTGGCTCACGCACACACGGCCGGACATCGCGTTCGCGGTGGGTTACGTGAGCCGTTTCATGGAGGATCCAAGGGAAGACCATTGGGCGGCAGTAAAGCGGCTGCTCCGCTATGTCCAGGGCACAGCGGAGCTGGGCATTGTCTTCCCCAAGCGCGGGAGCATCCAGCTCTCGGTGTTCAGCGAGGCACCGCCCAAGGCCTCGGAAGATGCAGCGCTGACGGTCTTCAGCGATGCAGACATGGCCGGCGACGTTGATGGGAGGCGGAGTACTTCAGGTGTCCTCGTCTTCCTCGGATCGTCGCCGATTGCCTGGCAATCCTTGAAGCAAAAGATGGTGGCGCTGTCGACATCTGAGGCAGAGTATGTCGCAGCAGCCACGGCGGCATGCCAGGTGGTCTGGCTGCGGCGGCTGCTGGTAGAGCTCACCGGAGCCCAGGTCCAGCCGCCGGCACTCAAGGTGGACAACCAGCCAGCAATTGCGCTGGCAAAGAATCCAGTTCTCCACGACAGAAGCAAGCACATAGATGTGAAGTTTCACTTTCTTCGTGATTGCGTCGATGGAGGGCAGCTCGTCATCGAGTTCGTCGACACCAGACGGCAACTCGCTGACATCCTCACCAAGTCACTTGGTCGGCTTCGGTTCCAGGAACTGAGGGGGATGATTGGCATGATTGAGGTCAAGTAAGGACAGCAGGATTAGGGGAAGATTGTTAGACTTAATCTGCTGATCCTCCACTCCCTCACCTTCTGTCAGTCAAGGGCATGGTCAGGTCTGCTGTTCATGCCCTGGATACTGCAGCAAGTATGGCAATAGGCCATCCCTAGTACTTTAGTTGGTAGAAGGTGATGTATACCATGTACTAGGATTAGGTAGAGGTACACCAGCCATGTCTTGGCTGTACCAAGGTGATGGGGGCTGTACTCAGCCATACCATCATGTACTATGTAGTTGGTAGCTTGCTTGTATAAATTAGGAAGCAATGCAATGGAAAAGGCAGCTCTTGCCACCATCTCTTTGAGTCTGCAGTTTCAGGAGCTGAAACTGAGCAGTGTTGTGTGTGTGCTGAAGAAGAGCTCAGCTCTTCTTCTTCCTTGGTTCAGGGGAGAGGGAGAGGGAAGGGGAGCAGGTGCTGCTCACCTTAACACTAGGTGTTAGTGTCAACAGGATACAAAGAAAACAATGAATTTCTGTGCACAGAACATATATTATATCAACAACGTCATAGACTGAAGTTTGAAAAACTTACTTTGTCTGTTCCATAGTACTTTACTATATTCTCATGCTCAAACTGGCTCAGAAGTGCAATTTCCTGAAAAAGATTAAACAAGGTAGAAGAGGTCAGATTTTGCAAAAGTTATGCTCTTTTGAAGGAATCTGTTGGTCCCTTGCTGCCCTGCACAGGTAAGCAAATAGCTTACCAGCACACTCACACACTTACTATGGCTAGAGGTAGAAGAAGGGGTGAGCACAGCACACACACACTGCCGAGTTGCAACCAGCAGCTCTGAACTTTGAATGTGGAAGCTGAACTGAATGTTTTCATTGCCTTGTGGTGATATATATACAAGCTACTAGTACTCCTAAGGTACACTAGTACACCTACTACAATGTCCTCTAGGACATGGCTGATATCAGCCCCAACAACTAAGATATGGCTGAGCTAAGCCTCTGCTACCTAGAGTACAGCCTGGTACAAGTGATGGCCTATTGCCATACTTGAACAGACAGCAATGAGCTGACCACATTGCCAACTCTGCTGCAGAGAAAGAGAGGGAGATCAGCAGCAGATTATGTCTTACAATTCTTCCCCTAATCCTGCTGCTAATCCTGGGCCTTGACCTCATCCATGCCAATCATCTTCCTCAGCTCCATGAACCGCAGGCGCCTGAGTGACTTGGTGAGGATGTCAGCGAGCTGTCTGCCGGTCTCGACAAACTCGATGACGATCTGCCCTCCATCGACGCAGTCCCGGAGGAAGTGGAACTTGATGTCGATGTGCTTGCTCCAGTCGTGGAGGATAGGGTTCTTGGCGAGAGCAATGGTGGGCTGATTGTCCACCATCAGAGCTGGCGGGTGAGCTTCCTCGCCGGTCAGCTCGCCCAGCAGCCGGTGCAGCCAGACAGCCTGGCACGCCGTCGTGGCCGCTGCGACATACTCCGCCTCACATGTCGACAGCGCCACGATCTTTTGCTTCAGCAACTGCCAAGCAATGGGGGCCGCTCCAAGGAAGACGAGCACGCCAGAGGTGCTCCGTTGCCTATTGATGTTGCCCGCCATGTATGCATCGCTGAAGACAGTGAGCTAAGGCTCACCATCTGTTTTGGGGGGTGCCTCACTAAAGACCGTGACGCGTAGCCCACCCTTGCCACCGTGCTTGGGGAAGATGATCGCTTGATCGAGCGTCCCCTTGACATAGCGCAGCAGCCTCTTCACCGCCGTCCAGTGATCCTCGCACGGGTCCTCCATGAATCGGCTAACATACCCGACCACGAACGCGATGTCCGGCCGAGTGTGCGTGAGGTAGCGCAGCCCGCCGATGATGCTCCGGTAGCGCGTTGCATCCACCTTCGCTGCAGTGCTGTGCTTGCTCAGCTTCAGCCACTCCTCCATCGGAGTTGCACACGGCTTGCACTCTGCCATGCCACCGCGCTCCAGTAGCTTCTCCACGTAGGCGCGCTGGCCTAGGGAGATGCTCTGCTTCTCCTGCCTCACCTCGATGCCGAGGTAGTAGGAGAGCGCGCCGAGATTGCTCATCCTGAAACGAGCCGCCATCTCGCGCTTGAAGGCGTCAATGTCCTCTGCTCGCGCTCTACGGACGATCAAATCGTCCACGTACACGCCGACGACGAGCTTCTCCTTTCCCCGTCGCCACGTGTAGAGTGTGTGCTCTGTGGTGCAGCGAGTGAAACCAAGCTCGCCCAAGGTGGCATAGAGCTTGGCGTTCCACACCCATGGGGCCTGACGAAGCCCGTAGAGCGCCTTGCGCAGCTTGAGCACCTTGTGCTCTACGCCCTTGATGGCGAAGCCCGGAGCTTGTTTGACGAAGACCGTCTCCGCGAGCTCGCCATTGAGGAACGCTGACTTGACGTCAAGGTGGTGGACGCGCCAATCCTTTGCCGCTGCCATGGCCAGCAGCAGGAGGATGGACTCCACGCGCGACACTGGAGCAAAGACCTCCTTGAAGTCGATGCCTTCGCGCTGAACGAAGCCACGGGTGACGAGTCGAGCCTTGTACTTGACGATGGCGTCGCGCTCGTCCCGCTTCACCTTATAGACCCATTTGAGCCCGATTGGCCGGCAGCCCACCGGTGGATCAACCAGCTCCCAAGTCCGGTTGTCCTCGATGGCCTTCATTTCTTCCAACATCGCCCGCCGCCAATTGGCGTCGCGTTCAGCCACCGCAAACGTGGGTGGCTCCTCTGTGCTGACAAGGAGCAGCTCCGAGTCATCGAGAAGCCAATTGGCCAACCCAGGAGCTCCCCTATCGGCGACGATGTTGTCCACCAGGCGGAAATGAACCTCCTCGCCATCGTGGAAGGCGTCCATGTACTCGTTGATGTCGGTGGGCGGAGAGGCGAATTCGACTAGAGGCGTCCCCGGTCCTGCCGAAGTAGGGGACTGCGGTGGAGGCGAGTGCTCCACTGCTGGTGGAGATTGCTTACCCACGCCCACCGTGGCCGAACTTGGCAGCTCCTCCTTGGTCGCCTCAGCTGCCGGACCTGGCCCATCCGTAGCCTGCTCCTCAATGCCTACATCTCCTCCTCCTTGAATCACTAGGTGCTCGACGGCAAACGTGCCGCTGACGCCACCAGCTTCCCCCGTGCCTGGATCCTCCCAATCCCAGGCCGCCATCTCGTTGAACACCACGTCCCTAGAGATCACCACCTTGCCTCCCTTGGGATCGTAGAGCCGATAGGCCTTGCTGCCTTCCTCGTAGCCTAGGAGCACCATGGGAGTGCTTCTGTCCTCCATCTTGCCGAGGTGAGGCTTGGTGTTCTTCACATGGCCAACACAGCCGAACGTTCTGAGGAATGACACGTTCGGCTTGCGCCCGTGCCAAGCCTCGAACGGCGTCTTGCCCTTCAGGGCCTTGGTGGGCACGCGGTTGAGGATGAACACCGCCATGGTCACCGCCTCGCCCTAGAACTCCGCCGACATCTTCTTGGCCTTCATCATCGACCTCGCCATGCCAACCACCATCTGGTTCTGCCGCTCCACCATGCCATTCTGCTGCGGCGAGTACGGCGTGGTGTGGTGGCACACCACGCCTTGATCTGTGTAGTACGCAGCGAACTCCACCTACGTGAACTCGCCACTGCGGTCTGTCCTCAACACACGCAGCTTCTTCCTGGACTCAGCCTCCGCGCGCACCTTGAACGCCTTGATCGCCTCCGCCGCCTCGCTCTTGCTCGTCAGGAGCTGCATCCACATGTACCAGCTACAGTCATCCACAAGCAAGATGAAGTACTTACGCCCACCGTGCGTCGCCGGCGTGATTGGCCCACAGAGGTCGCCATGGACCAGCTCGAGGGCCTCTGCCGCGCGGTACTTCGCCGTCTTCGGGAAGGGCAACCTCCTCTGCTTCTCGGCCAGGTAGCTGTCACACAGCTCGCCTACGTGCTCGATGTGAGGCATCCCGTGCACCATCTTCTCTAGCCGACCAAAAGCATCAAAGCTGAGATGGCCGAAACGGGCATGCCACAGCCACGACTCCTCCGTGCGCCATGCCGCCAAGCAGATGGGCTGCTCCACCTTTAAGTCGAGCAGGTACAGCCGGTTCCGGGACCTCTTCACTTTGGTGAGAAGCCGCTGCTCCAGGTCCCTAATCCTAAGGACGTCGTCCTTGATCAACACCTCGCTCCCACGCTCATCCAGCTACCCAATGCTGATGATGCTTGAACGCAGCTGCGGGATGTAATACACATCTGTCAGTGCGCGGTGCTCGCTGTTCTGGCACCTGAAGATGATGGTGCTGCGCCCTCAAATCGTTACCCTTGAACCGTCGCCAAACTTCACCGTGCCAGTCACGTTCCCGCGTTGAGCTCGGAGAAGGCCGTCTTGGAGCCCGTCATGTGGTTGCTGGCGCCGGAGTCCAGGTACCACCTTCGCTCTTGCTCGCCGCCCACATGTCTGAGGTGGACTTGGGCGCGCGGATCGTCGAGGTCGACAGCCTTCAGAGCCTTCCCCTGCTCCGCCATCGCCACCTCCTCTGCTTTCTCCTTTGCTTCGATGTCGTGCAGTGCATAGAATGACACCATCAGGAGAGTGGCCTCATCATCATCATCAGCCTGTGCCAGATGAGCCTCGGCCTTCTTCTCTTGCTTGCAGTTTGGGCACTCCTTTGCCTAGTGGCTGGTCTTCCCGCAGCGCTGGCAAGCATTGGGGTCGATCTTCTTCTCCGAAGGAGCCTTGCCGTAGCGCTTGCCATCGCCACTGCGGCTAGAGGAGGCTTCCTCGGACTTCTCCTTCATCCGGGCAGCCCACTCCTCTGTCAGCAGCAGTTTGCCGCTTTCCGTCGTTGTTGTGGCCTGCTCCATGCGCTCATCCACTGCCCGTAGACGGCCGGACACATCCTCAATGGTGAGGGTGGACAGGTCCAGCATCGTCTCTATGGAGAGAGCGATCTGGATGTACTTTACCGGCATGGAGTGGAGGTACTTGGAGACCGCTTCCCCTTTGTTGATGGTGACGCCGTGGCTCCCCAGCTTGCTGATGAATGACTGCAGGCAGAGGGAGAAGTCCTCCACTGACTCACCGTTGCAGAACTTGAGGTTGGCATACTCCTGCTTCAGCAGTTGGGCCATCGCCTTCTTTACGCGATTGGAGCCGACGCGCATCGCCGCGATGGCCTCCCACGCCTCCTTAGCAGACTTATTCGCCCCAACGGCTCCCTATACTCCGCTGGCACTACAGCGAGGATAGCCTCCATCGCTGACATGTCATCTTCTTCGTTGTCGGTGCCCTTGTCAATGGCATTCCAGAGCCGTCGAGCTCTGAGCTTGACCTTCATGGTCACCGCCCACTCGCCATAGTTGGTGCGAGTCAGCGTCGGCCAACTGGTGCCACTGACCTCCCGCACCGCACGCACAACGACCTCCTGTCATGGCTGGGCAGCTCCGGCAGCACTGTCGCCTCCAGCAGCTCCGCTGCTGTCGCCCATCTCCGAGCCAGGTGCCATCGCCGGCGATTATTCTGGCGACGCAGGCGAACCTGTACGGCTCTAATACCACTTGTTGGTCCCTGCTGCCCTGCATAGGTAAGCAAATAGCTTACCAGCACACTCACACACTTACTATGGCTAGAGGTAGAAGAACGGGTGAGCACAGCGCACACACCACACTGCCGAGCTGCAACCAGCAGCTCTGAACTCTGAATGTGGAAGTTGAACTGAATGTTTTCATTGCCTTTGGTGATATATATACATGCTACTAGTACCTCCTAAGGTACACTAGTACACCTACTACAATGTCCTCTAGGACATGGCTGATATCAGCCCCAACAACTAAGATATGGCTGAGCTAAGCCTCTACTACCTAGAGTACAGCCTGGTACAAGTGATGGCCTATTGCCATACTTGAACAGGACAAAAGACAGCAATGAGCTGACCACATTGCCAACTGCAGGGAAAGAGAGGGAGATCAGCGGTAGATTATGTCTTACAGAATCAGCCATAGTTTGCTAGCGCAGCCCTTTTTAAGGATAACAGCACACAGGCTAAGGGGTCAAGCCTCAGAAGATAGTAGTGGAAGCCCAGACATAACCTGGGAAACTTACAATAATAGATTACAGCTCTCAATTATCAAAACAACAATATAACGAAACAAACCTGCTCAAGCTGTAAGATACATTGCTTCACCTTGCTTCCTTGATCAAATAAGTTTACTTCTTTGACAGCAAAGAAGACACCCTCACTGAGAATATAATGCAGAAACAGAAAGTAAGGTACTTTAGACTGGTGACAGGAAAACGGAGAATTTTTATATTTTAATCATCTTTTATTCAATATTTTAATAATAACCTCTTCAGTTTTTTTTCAGATCTAACCCTTTTGGTCACGCCAGTGGGGCTGGCGTTACCAAATAACGTTGTCGCGCCACATGCGTTGGCGTGACAAGATGTGCCACGTTGGACGACATTTTCGATGTGGAAAACATTGTCACGCCACTCCTATTGGCGTGACAATATTGTTCTGTCGCGCTACCGGGAGTGGCGTGACAAGACTGAAACTTTGAAAAATCATAACTCTTTAATATGACTTCGAATGAAGATGAAATTTATATGAAAATTGCAGCTCTCGACGAGATATACAACTTTCTAGTTTTGAGTTTTTTTCATTTGAAGACGCTAAGATGCTCAAAAAAATAATATAAAATTTCAGGACCATAACAATCGCATATTAGTGCTTGTCGCATTAGAAAAATAATCTTTGTTTTGTATGTTGTCAAATGAAGATACTTTTTACATTAAAGTTGTAGCACTCAATTTGATCTACAACTTTGTAATTTTAAGTTTTTACATTTGAGGTCGTTAAGATGCAAGAAAAAATAATATAAAATTTCTGCAGATTAATAATCATGCGCCAGGTCTTGTCGCTTTACTAAAATTATATTTTTTTTCATGTTTGGTGTCAAAAAGATACTTTTTATACTACAGTTGTAGCTAACTATGAGATTAAAAACTTTTTAATTTTGAGGTCTTTCATTTGAGATAGTTAAGATACCAAAAAAATAATATAAAATTTAATAGCATATTAATCTTGTTTCACAGCTTATCTTTTTAGAAAAATTATATATTTCTTATTTGATGTCGCATAAAAATACTTTTTAAATGAAACTTGTACATCTCATTAAGAGCTACAACTTTGATATAAAATGTATCTACATTTGACGTCATACAAAAACGATATTATTTTTCTAATACGACAAACGCTAGTATGCGATTATTAAGCGGCTAAAATTTTATATTATTTTTTCGTGCATCTTAACGACCTCAAATGCTAAAACTGAAAACTATAAAGTTATAGATCTAATTGAGAGCTACAAATTTGATGTAAAAAGTATCTTCATTTGACAATATACAAAAAAAAAGATATTATTTTTCTAATATGACAAGCACTACTACCCGATTATTATGGTCCTGAAATTGCATATTAATTTTTTGAGCATCTTAACGTCCTCAAATGAAAAAACTCAAAACTAGAAAATTGTAGACCTCATCGAGAGCTACAATTTTCATATAAAGTTCATCTTCATCCAACTTCGTATTAAAGAGTTATGATTTTTCAAAGTTTCAGTCTTGTCACGCCACTCCCGGTGACGCGACAGAACAATACTGTCACGCCAGCGGAAGTGGCGCGGCAAGGTTTTCCACGTCGGAAACGCCGTCTAATGTGACAGATGTTGTCGCGCCAATGCATGTGGCGCGACAACGTTATTTGGTCGTGCCAGTAGGACTGGCATGACCAAAAGGGTCAGTTCCGCAAAATATTTAGAAGCAATTATTATTAAAATATTGAATAAAAATGGATTAAAAAATCCCAGGAAAACACTAGAGCAGACTAAATAATGAAGGCAACCATCTATATTGCGCATGGCAGAAAAAATAAAGAACAAATCGTAAGGCTTCATCTAGGACAACAAATGTGGGTATATTTGTCACGGGCCGGTCCACGGCCCCGGTGGCTGGGCCTAGCGAGACCCAGAGGAGGGCCCTGCCCGGCCACGGTCTGGGCCAAGGCGCCGCCAGGGGCGGACACATCCAAGTGGACGGCTCCTCCAGAAGGGGGCGGAGCCTAGTGGAGGCGAAACTGGGCTCCCACCCCTGTGTCCGAGAGAAAATTTCAATGGTATACCTGGCTGATGAGTGATGATGACTGATGAAGTCAGTGAGTGTTAAAGCGACTGCATGATAATAATAAAACTTTTAGCTTGCTCTAATAAATTTACTTTATGTGTTACAGTGTCCCTTTGTGTTTTAATAACAACGTTTGAGGTGGAGTTACTTAATTTGGGGTGTGTTTACAGGCTGTGTTTAGTTCCTGAATTTGGGGTGCCAAAATTTACTGTAGCATTTCGTTTGTATTTGGTAATAATTGTCCAACCGTTGACTAATTAGGCTCAAAACGTTCGTCTCGCAAAGTACAACCAAACTGTGCAATTAGTTTTTGATTTTATCCACATTTAATACTTCATACATGTATCGCAAGTTTGATGTGACGGGGAATCTTTTTTTTGCATAGTGCACTTTTCAATGGATCTAAACACAGATAGTTTTGTTCTTGTCGTTGCTTTCACTCTTTACTTTGATGATGGATTTTTGTTGCCAAGTTTTATACTCTGACCTGAGGGAAGGGATGGTAGTGACATCTTGGGCTTTTGTGGCGTCTAGGGTTCCTGCACCAGTACTTTTAGTCTACTAGTACTTTCTTACTAATCTAGTATTCTGTTGCTCTGCAATGGTAATTTGGCCTCCATTAATTATTAGTCATGCTCCGCTACCGTCCTCCAGAGCCGTCAACCCCCTCCCATCCGGAGGAGTTCGGATTAGATGGCAACTAGAGATAGAATTAGATAAGGATTCGAATAAAAGAAATAGAGTTTGTTTAGGAAAGCAGAATTAGTTTGTTTATGGAAGGAGAGTCCAAATCTATAAAGACTGCCTATAGTTTGCTTGGTGGTCAAGTCCCTTAGAGACTATAAATATAGGGGTCGTACTCGAAGCAAAAAAAAAAGTGCATTCCTCTCCTCTCGCCGTAGCCATCACCCCCTTCCTCTCCTCCTGCGCCACCAGCCCCACCACCCCTAGTCGAGGCCCATCACATCTGGTATCAGCGACCAGGACTCCATGGGCGACACAATAGCATGCCGGCGGAGCTGAAGGCTTGGCTCAAGGTCTTCTCCGCCAACCTCACCAAGCATATGCACCTTGTCAACATCGACGCTCGCTTGAGCAACATGGAGCATGGAGACTCCACCAAGGAGGATGTCGACGCTGCAGCCGCGACTAAGGCAAAGATGGAGTGCAACGCCACCACTAAGGACCTCGAGGAGGAAACCAAGCAAGTAATGGAGGTTATAGGACGTGCATTCCGCAAGGACAAGATGGAGGGATCCAAGTCTTCGGCAAGTCCGGAGATCACCCCACCGGATCCAGAGATGCCAATGGCACCATGGCCACCACCAGTTTCTCACCCGACGGTAGTACGAGGATCTTTTCCGGTCCTCCAAGCCCGCTACCACAAGTTGTCATTCCTGAGGTCCGACGGCAAGGAAGATCCGCTCCCATGGTTCAACTGCTGCGAGCAGTTCTTCAAAGGCCAGTGCACCCCCGACAACGAAAAAGTTTGGTTTGCCTCATTTCATCTGACAGGTGGAGTGCAGCAGTGGTACATGCGCCTGGCCTAGGACAAGAATGTGACCAATTGGGGTTACTTTGCTTGGCCGTGTTTAGTTCCCGACTTGGGAACGCCGAATCGGCACTGCGCGCTACAGTGTTCCGGTCGGAATATTGTAGCGTGTTTTGTTTTTTAGTGTAAAAAATTGTCCAAAAATTAATTAATTAGACTCAAAATGTTCGTCTCGCAAAGTACAACAAAACTGTGCTATTAGTTTTTGATTTCATCTATATTTAGTATTACATGCATTTGCCGACATTTTGATGTGATAGAGAATCTCCTTTTTGCATAGTGAAATTTAGGGGGTGAAATTGAGAACTAAACAAGGCCCTTGTTGCATTAACGAGCGCTTCGGTCCCCTGACTCGACGCAACTCGCAGTGCGAGCTGGCATCCTTGCGCGAGACCGGGACCATCAATGAGTACACCGAGCGGTTCCTGGCGCACGTGGCTCACGTGGATCTCTCGATGAACAACAGCAGGTCAACATCAGCACCGCCAACCTAATGAGCCCCTCAAGAAAGATGTCGAGCTCTAGAACCCAAGGGACATGGAGAAGGCCATGTCATTGGCAAGGATGTACGAACGACGGGCCTCTATTGTCGCTGGCCTCAACAAACCAGCGTCAACACCGGTACGTTCTACAGCTCATCATCAGCAACACCACTAGTTGCACCGACTCGTGCTTTCAAGCGCCTATCCACCAAGGAGATGGCGGAACGATGCCGCATCGGGCTATGCTTCAACTACGACGAGCAGTTCACCCGCGGTCACAAGTGCAAGCACATCTTCGCATCACCCTCGTCAACGACTATGACATGGAGGAGGCCGACCCTGGCCTCATGATGATGATCGGTGCACAAAACTCGGGCGTGCGTGGTTGGCGCACCATGTTCTTGGCAGGCGACGTCTTGGGGCAAGGCGTGCGCATCCTCATCAACATCAGCGCTACACACAACGTCATCATCATCAACTTCGCCCGCTGGGTGGGCCTCATGGAGTGACGCATCAACACCACGATCCTCATCGGTAGTGGCGATGAGATTGCCTGCTGGGGAGCTTGCTTCAACGTGCCCCTCCGCATCGACTCTAAGATGTTCCAGATCGACGCCATCTTGGTGGACCTCAACACGCCATGGATGGCCGATCTCAACAACATCCTCTTGAACTTCACATCATCATAGATGTGGTTTCAGCAAGGAGAGCGCACCGTCACCTTCACCAGAGTCTCCGACCGCCGAGCACCACAAAACGTGCTCGCACTCCCTATTGCAGCTCCCGTCGTCATCGCGCCACCACAGCAGCAGCAGGTGCCACCATTTCAGAGGCCGGTGTCACCACCACAGTAGCCCCGCTGCAACCTGACCCGTGCCGTCAGACCACGTCGCCCGAACACATTTGGCTTGGTCTGCCAACGGGCCACCGTCTTTACTCACGTCCATCAGGCAGTCCGGGACGTGCCCGAACTACGTGCCATCACAGCACCAGCTTGGTCCATGGACCAAGGGACCATTTTCTTTGACGACTGCTTCTACCACTCGGCATCCACACTGCTACTTCCGAACCTACTGGAGACTCTCCTCGTCGTTGGACGGACGACGAACTTGTGACTACTAGCGGTGGGTCTACACATCCCACCAGGGACTCCTGCGGTGAGCTACACCTTCCCCGAGAGCGTGCGTATGACACGCGAATGGCCCCAAGGCATCCTACCGTTTACAACGGCGACCTTCATCAACGACGCCGGTTGCAAGTTCCTCTCCGTCCAGAACGTCTACATCGACATGCATTGTGTCTCGAAGCGACCATATATCTCGATCGCCATCATCGTATGAATCTGTGGACGCCATCTTTGGCGACATGCTCCACCACACGACAACCCTGCCATCACGCGCCACGTCGACGCTATGCATGAGAATGACGGGTTATATACTCCCCCACGATAACATCCAGGTACACAGCTAATAGTGAAAGTGAACAAAATGATTTCACCGAGGCTGAAAGGATCAAGATGCCCAAGAGGGGGGTGAATTGGACTTTTCTAAAAAATTAATTGCAAGAATTAAATCCTACAAGCCAAACTTCACCCCTAATGCCTACTAGTGTTCCTTGATTCTACCGATAAAAGTTTTGCACCCTAAGTTCCAATCCTAATCTAGCATGGCAATTCTAGGAAAGTAAACAAGCAATGAAAGTAATGCACGAAAGTAAATGCTTGAAAGTAAGGGTTAGGAACACGGCGATGTTTTCCCGAGGTATCGGAGAGTCGTCACTCCCCACTAGTCCTCGTTGGAGCACCCGCGCAAGGGTGTAGCTCCCCCTTGATCCGCGCAAGGATCAAGTGCTCTCTACGGGCTGATTCTTCGACACTCCGTCGCGGTGAATCGCCCAAAACCGCTCACAAGATGAGTTGGGTCATCCACAAGCTCGCCGGATGATCACCAAACTCTCAATCACCACCAAACCGTCTAGGTGATGGCAATCACCAAGAGTAACAAGCTAGGACTCTCACTTGACCACAACAAGCCTAATGAGAAGATGGATGCACACTTGCTACTCTCTTGTCACTAATGAGGAATCTCAAGCTTTGATTCTCAAATCACT
Source organism: Saccharum hybrid cultivar R570 (assembly GCA_038087645.1). Taxonomy (NCBI): domain Eukaryota; kingdom Viridiplantae; phylum Streptophyta; class Magnoliopsida; order Poales; family Poaceae; genus Saccharum; species Saccharum hybrid cultivar. The sequence continues at coordinate 3,826,107 of JAQSUU010000810.1, forward strand.
ATCCTCACTAGGGCTCTTGCACTCCCTTGCACTTCAAAGGTGTTTTTCAGCTGAACAAATGAGCAAGAGACCTCTAAAAGAGGTGGAGGGGATGTATTTATACACCCCTCAGAAAAATCAAACAGTTACCTGCCAAATCAGCAAAACACGCACTGACCGGACGCGCTGATCGTCGTGACCGGACGCGCCGGTCGAGTGTAATGGTCGGAAAACCAAAAGTCAGCGCTGAGTGACCGGACGCACCAGTCAGGAGTGACCGGACGCGTCCGATCGTGCAAGAACCTTACTGGACTTTGACCTGACGCCCGACCGCGTCCGATCATAGATGACCGGACGCGTCAGGTCAGGTAAGAACCTTACTGAAACGTGATCGGACGCGTCCGATCACTTCACAGTCGCGTCCGATTAGACTTTTACCCTCTGAAACACGTGTCAGACTGATCACCGCGTCCGGTCCTCACAGGGACCGCATCCGGTCAACCAGTTAACGACACAGTGACTGTTAGTACTGCGTCCGGTCATGACAGAAACCGCGTCCGGTCAAGGGTAAACTGCTCAAACGACTTAGAAACGCGACACAACTTGAACCAAGTTGCTTTCAACTGAACTTTGAGCTTTTCCTGAGCTACCTAGTGCTAAGTTTGACAACTGTGCACCACACCTAAACAAAAAGACTCACCTAGGTCAAGCTACTCGCTCATGCCCCTCTTTATAGTACGGCCAAAGGAAGAAACAAAGATCCTAACGACTATTCTGGATGTAACCCAACACCTTGACATCCGAAACTAACCGTCCTTAATCTTGTCGTTGATCCTTTGAAAACCGAAACGATTTCCATCAAGGGACATGAATACCATAGTGTCCAAAGCAGTTATCAACTCCATGACCAAACTTATCAAAGTTTCTGCAAAACACACGTTAGTCATGGTAATAATGCGTTGTCATCAATTGTCGAAACCAACACCGGGGCCTAGATGCTTTCAATCTCCCACTTTTTGGTGATTGATGACAACACTTAGATTCTGAAGATATAAGAGTTGAGGTTTTCGAACATGCTTGGTTCACATAAGCAAAAAGTTGTAAGCACAAGTGATTAGGAATTGCTTATGTGTTCCAAGCCAACTGAGTGTACTCATAAGATAAAACATAAAGAGTTAGTACACATAAAGCATAGCTCATATGATATCGGAGTAAGGCACGGAAGCACAACCTTATGAGCTAAAACCAATTAAGTGACATGATATATAAGATAAGTCTCACAAGCACACTTGTCACAAGATGCAGGGCAGGAAATTAAACATGATGCATGAATGTAGCACATAAAGAAAAACGAAAACCCTCTATCAACACTCCCCTGAATCTACTCTCTCTCCCCCTTTGGCATCAAACGCCAAAAAACAAAACTAAGGATCCGACGGGGAATAGAAGCTGTCATGTTGGGTGCCAAGGAGCGTGGAGTGATCACGAACTGTGAAGTATCCTCCTCAGACTCTGAACTATCAGGCTGACCCTCTGTAGATAGACGTGGCAGTAAAGCGGTCTGGGTCTGTAGAGCAGGTGCAGGAACTAGAGGTGTAGTAGCAACAATAGGAGCAGTCACTGTCGCCTGAGCCTGAAAGACACCAAGAGTAGGAGGATCTATCGATGCAACTGACGATGGCACAATCTCTGTAGTCCCGGCCCCTGACACTGGAGGAAGAGCAGTCTCAGAAGCTGACATCCCTGAAGTGGTCACAACAGTGGTGTACGAGGGTGTAGGCTGACCAGTCAGCTCACTGTAGGAGGCACTCAAGTCAGTGAAAGGAGTGCCCGAGAGGAGGTGAGGTCTAGGCTGAGCTGGTGGAGTAAACCCCATCTGTATAGAAGTGTAGCTCGAGGACTGAAAAGTCTGAGGAATCTGCTGTTGGGGAGAGGCGAACTGAAAGCTCGGCTGTCCCTGACTCTGAGGTCCACTGACTGTAGTGCTGGAGTCAGGACAGACGATGGTGGAGGTACCCCAACAGTGACAAGATGTCGTAGGAGCTCTAGATACTGCTGCTGGGTGGCTGCCTGTTGCCTCTGCATCTCAAACTGCTGCCTCTGAAACTCCAGCTACTGCCTTTGGAACTCGTCCTGACGAGCCTGAATCTGAGCAAATGCGGCAGTCGTGTCCTGGGCCTGTCGCTGCATCTGAACCTCCTGTCTCTCCTGGGCCTGGGTCAGCCTCTCAAGTATAGCCACCATGGCTGGGTCTGAGCGGGAGGCTAAGCCTGAACCACCGGCCTCATGGTCGTGAGGCCGAGGAGAGCGATACTATGGGATGGGCTGGTAATCCTTATATGTGCTGTCAGTAGCAACATCCTCAACTAGATCAGCTGGCTGAGCATCAAGATCTGCAAGCTCGGCCTCAGCAAGACCCTCAACGGTCTCGTCCTGCTCAGCAGCTGTCTTTGGAACCTCTGGCCGCTGACGCTGTCCTGGGCCAGGTGCCTGCTCTTTGGTCACTGAAGCCCACAACTGTCAAATATCATACTCTGGAAAAGCTGTAATGGTATCAGATATCTCTGCTCTAATCTCTACAGGCAGGTCACACGCAGATTGAATAAGAAAACATATCCAATGAACATAAGGTAGCTACTGGTGACCCTTGAATCCCTCTGCCAAAGTATCCTCCATCTCACACAGCATCAGATCCCAAATATCGAACGGTGTCTGTGAGATGAGGTGATGCACCATCCATAACTGCATACGAGTCAGTCCCTCTCTGTATCCTAGCCTCGGAAGAAGTGTCCGCCTCACAATAGCATCGAGCACTCTAGCTAGGGGTGTCAGGCTGGCAGGTGTACGTCTAGACCCCTCGCCAAATGGCTCATGGAAGCAGGGTCTGATCATGTCTGTGGGTGGCACTGTCCCTCCATGAGGACGTCTCGGAGGTGCGGTCTGTCCAAAGCACAGCTAGTGTATCTTCGTCTCTAAAGCTAGGAGTCTGAGGATCTCTCGTACCCTGGTACTGTACAGTCTGTGGTCATGGCCTCAGAATGCAAAGTGAATAAACTCATATGCTGGGTCAATCTAAAGTGAAGAGTAGAACTCTCTGACCCAAGTCCCGCAGTTGGCTCCAGTCCGTCTAAGAAGATCTGACAAGCTAGATAGAAAGGACAAGTGCGGACGGAGCTGCTCACCAACCACCTCAACTAAGGCCTCTAGTCGACAGACTCTCTGAGGTCTAAATGCAATCCCGCTGTCAACATAGGCTCTATAGAAGTCCTCGTGCAGAGGTGTGTAGAAACCCTCTGAAGCTCGGGGATCCCGCTGAGGTGGGAACCACCGAGTAACCTCAACGAACCTGAGTTCCTGCACCTGTCATGCTGTAGCTCCCCTGAGGTCAAAGTGCTCAACTGGGGGTGACCTCGAGCCCTGGGAGGTGGACGACCTCCACGACGCTGGCCCTCTGGCCTAGGAGTCACCTGAGCTCGCGTACGTCCTGAGTGACGACACTGTGGAGAGTGAACTGTCTGCTCCTCTGTCTCCTCTAGGTCCTCTGTGGGCTGCTCTGTAGGTGCATCCTCGGTCTCTTCTGTGGCCTCAGTACCGAGCTGTCGACCTTCAAGGTGAAAGCAACGCTCGCCAATACGAATCCCACTGCTCTTGCCACCTCTTTGCTAGCTCTGCTGCATCTGCAACTGCCTGAGCCACCTCTGCCTCTGTGAGTGTCCTCTTTCTCTTCTTGGTGGCTATCTTCACTCACTTGCCACGAGCCACCTCTATCCTCTTGGGAGGACTTTCGTCCCCGTCACTAGGTGTACCACCAGCATTCTTGCAGCGAACCATGCTAACAAACTGCTGCGACTGAGAAAACCTGGATAGTGACAGATGGTGTACTAACACTCGTGAGGCTTGGCCTCAATCCGTATCCACAGGCTTGGCCTCAGATTCACAGCTGATCACCTGACACACAAAGCACCGACATGACGCACTGAAAAGATAGAATAGATAAATCTACTATAAGCAACATACATTATCTAATAGATGGGTGAGATCCTAATGAAAGCAAGCATATTAGATAAGATGTGAATAGACCGCGATAGCTACCTTGGATGAGCAAAATTCCAATGAAAGGAAGATGACCTTGATGCGCTAGGGTTCCCTGGAAACAACGGACAACCGCTCGCGGAGACGGAAACGCGCGAAGAACCCTCAACGAAGAATTTTCGCAAGGCTTCATGACGAAAAGGGTTAGGTCTATGCGGGAGAACAGTGGTTGCGGCGGCACGGGTTAGCGGGCACGGGCGCGAGACGGCACGATGACTCGGAGCAGCGAGCGCGGGCTTGGGTACGGTGGCGCGCGCGGCAGAGCGGTGGCTGCGGCGGTGCGCGGGCAGCGAGCGCAGGCACGCGGCGGCAGCGGCGCGCAGATCAGCAAGCACGGGCGCGGATGCGGTGGCGTGCTCGGGCGCGGGCGCGGAACAGCGAGCACGGGCACGAATGCGGTGGTGTGCTCGGGCGCGGTGGTGCGCGGGGAGGAGGCGGCGCTCGGCGAGGAGGCGGTTAGGGCAAGGAGCTGTGGTGGATTGAGACGGAAGAAAGAAAAAGCGAGATGTGAACGAACGGTTAAAAAGGCTTAGATCCGCTTTTCGCGCGATGACCGGACGCGGTGGTCGCACGACCAGACGCGGTGGGGCAGCGTCCGGTCACAGTCCAGTAAGCTCCTGGAATGACCGGACGCGTCCGGTTAGGGATGATCGGACGCTGACAGAGTCCGGTCATAGATTGCCCGAGAAACTCAAGCGCATGACCGGACGCGGTGGTGGTGGCCGGGACCAGATGCGGTGGTCGCAATGACGAGTCCGGTGCAGCGTCCGGTCATAGATCCTAGAGAAGTTCTTCGGAATGACCAGACGCGCTGGTGGACACCGGGATCAGACGCAGTGGTGAAGCAGCACCGCGTCCGATTCAGCGTCCGGTCCAGCGTCCGGTCGCTGTTTAACGCCTTTCTTCAAACCGATCTGTGATGCGACTTCTCCCAATCAAGTTCCAATTCAAAGAGACTCAAATAAACACCAATTGGAACCTGATATGAGTGACCTCACTCAAACCCTCAAGTTTTTCAAACTATTTTGCCTTAGGCTAGTATTATTTTTAAGAAAATATGCAATAAACACCCGAGGAGCAACGTATGGCCATGCAATAGAGTTTTATGAACCCTTGGGAGCTTCAAATGCTCTCTCTATTCATGGACGAACACAGAGGTTGCTCAAAGCTAAACCGAAAAGAAACGACAAAGCAACAACCATGCATATGCAATGCAAAGTGAGAAAGGAAGACTAGGTTGCTCGTCAAGTTTGATCCATGGTTAGGCTTCTTCACTCCTCCAAAGGAGGGTTATCGTAACCGTGTTGGACAAGTTCTAGATGCATTGCGGGGAATTAAACATGGCATATAATACAATGCAATGCAAGGGACAACACAAGCTCATTTTTTAAAGTTACTAGAATTAAGCACATTTAGTTCACTTCTCAACCTACAAAAGGTAGCCTCATCTAAAGGTTTAGTGAAGATATCCGCTAATTGATTTTCACTTCTTACACCTTCTAGTGATATATCATTTTTAGCAACATGATCTCTTAGAAAGTGGTGGCGGATATCAATGTGCTTGGTGCGTGAGTGTTGTACCGGATTATTAGCAATTTTAACGGCACTTTCACTGTCACATAAAAGCGGCAACTTTTCAAGAACAACTCCATAGTCTAGGAGGGTTTGTTTCATGTATAAGATTTGTGCACAACAAGCCCCCGTGGCAATGTATTCCGCCTCGGCGGTGGACAAAGCCACACTATTTTGCTTCTTAGATGACCAAGATACTAAGGACCTCCCAAGCAAATGGCACCCTCCGGATGTGCTTTTTCTATTAATTTTGTAACCGGTATAATCCGAATCAGAATAGCCAACTAGTTGGAATCTAGCTCCTTTGGGGTACCAAAGACCGATGCTTGGGGTGTACTTAAGATATCTTAAAATTCTTTTTACGGCACTTAAGTGAGGTTCTTTAGGGCACGCTTGAAAATGAGCACACATGCACACACTAAATATGATATCGGGCCTAGATGCAGTAAGGTACAACAAGCTACCAATCATAGAACGGTAGAGAGTTTGATCAATTGGTTTACCTCCCTCATCTAGGTCGAGATGTCCATTAGATGGCATTGGGGTCTTGATTGGCTTAAACTCTTCCATCTTGAATCTTTTGAGAAGATCCTTGGTATACTTTTCTTCAGAGATAAAAATCCCTTCTCTCATTTGCTTGACTTGAAAACCAAGGAAGAATGTTAGCTCACCAATTATTGACATCTCGAACTCCTTAGACATCAATTCACCAAATTCTTTGCAATAATCTTCATTTATTGACCCGAAGATGATATCATCAATATAGACTTGACAAATGAAGATCTCTCCATTAAGCTTCTTGGTAAATAGTGTGGTGTCAACCTTCCCAATAGTGAAGCCCTTCTCAATGAGGAAGTCTCGGAGGCGCTCATACAACGCTCTAGGGGCTTGCTTGAGCCCATATAGCGCCTTGGACAACCTATAAACATGATTAGGATATCTAGGGTCTTCAAACCCGGGAGGTTGTTCAACATAGACTAGTTCATTTATGAAGCCATTTAAAAATACACTTTTCACATCCATTTGATATAGTTTCATTTCATGATGCGATGCATATGCAAGAAGGATACGAATGGCTTCAAGTCTTGCAATGGGTGCAAAGGACTCTCCAAAATCAAGACCTTTAACTTGAGAGAACCCCTTTGCAACTAGTCTTGCCTTGTTCCTCACTACTACGCCTTGATCATCTTGCTTGTTGCGGAACACCCACTTGGTTCCAATGACTCTTGCACCTTTTGGATGCTCTTCAAGTGTCCAAACTTGATTACGGGCGAAGTTGTTCAATTCTTCATGCATAGCATTCACCCAATTCGGATCTTGAAGAGCTTCTTCTACATTCTTAGGTTCAAGACAAGAGACAAAAGAGTGATGTTCAATAAAAGAAGCAAGCTTTTGAGATCGAGTCATTACACCCTTTGTAGGACTCCCTATGATGAGATCTTGTGGATGTGCTTGAAGTAGAGGTGAGTTTCTTCTATCAACCACTTGAGGAGAGGGTTGGGGAGCATCAACATCTTGAGCTTGTGCCTTGGCTTATTCATGAGAGACATGAGTATCTTCATTTTCAACTCTTTAATTCTTATCATCATCTTGAGGCACATGTGATGAAGATGGTGGATTGACAATTTGTACATCGTCTTCATCATCTTTAGGCTTGATGTCTCCCATCAGCATGTTCTTCATTGCCTCTCTTAATGGTTCATCACCTACATCATCACAATTCTCAATTACTCCTTGGGAGCTGTTAGATTCATCAAGTTCCACATCATATGTTTCTTCAACCAAACCGGTGGCATGGTTAAATACTCTATATGCTTTGGACTTTGATGAGTAACCAACAAGAAAACCAATATCACAATGTCTTTGAAACTTCCCTAGGTGTTGACGCTTCTTGTAGATGTAGCATTTGCAACCAAACACCTGGAAGAATGAGACGTCCGGCTTCTTCCCATTTAGCAACTCATAGGGGGTCTTGCCAAGAAACTTTTGTAGGAAGATACGATTTGAAGAATAGCATGTGGTGTTGATTGCCTCGGTCCACAATTTCTCCGGTGTGTTGTACTCATCTAGCATTGTTCTTGCAAGGGTGATCAAAGTCCGGTTCTTTCTCTCAACTACACCATTTTGTTGAGGAGTGTAGGTTGATGAAACTTCATGCTTGATTCCAATTTCATCACAATAAGCTTCAATGTTTGTGTTGTCAAACTCTTTGCCATTGTCACTTCTAATCTTCTTTATCTTGACTTCAAATTCATTTTGAGCTCTCTTTGCAAACTTCTTGAAGCAATTTGCCACTTTAGATTTGTCATGAAGGAAGAAAGTCCAAGTATATCTTGAGAAGTCATCCACAATCACAAGACAATAGAGATTTCTACCCAAGCTCTTGTAAGTTATAGGACCAAACAAATCCATGTGTAGAAGTTCTAATACTCTTGATGTTGACATGTAAGCTTTGGTTGGATGAGTATTTGCAACTTGTTTACCGGCTTGACATGCACTACAAGGTTTGTCCTTCTCAAACTTTACATCCTTCAAACCTCTCACTAATTCTTTCTTCAATAGTTTATTGAGAGTGTTCATTCCAACATGTGCAAGCCTCCTATGCCAAAGCCACCCAAGTGTAGTTTTGGTGAACAAACATGTCATCAAGTTTGCATCTTCGGAGGTGAAGTCAACAAGATAGAGATTATTGTATCTAAAGCCTTTAAAAATCACTTGCTTGTTATCTATCTTTGTAACTACCACTTTATTAGGAGTGAACAAGCATTTGTAGCCAAGGTCACAAAGTTGCCCAATGGATAGTAAGTTGAAACTCAAAGAAGCAACATAGAGCACATTTGAAAGAGAGTGATCATTTGATATTACAATCTTGCCTATATCCTTGACTTTGCTCTTTGAATTGTCCCCAAATGTGATCTTCTCTTAACATACCCTATTCTCTTCAAGTGAGGTGAACATACGAGGATCACCGGTCATATGTTGAGTGCAACCACTATCAATAACCCAATGAGATCCACCAGTCTTGTAGTTCACCTACACATAAGAGATCAAGGCTTTTGTTTAGGGACCCAAACTTGAGAGGGACCATTGACTTTCTCAACTAGTGACTTGGCAACCCATATTTTCTTAGGCCTATTCTTGTTAGGGGGACCCAAGAACATGACTTTCATCTTTCCACTTGAATCTTTTCTAAGCATGTAATGAGCATTGAAAGCAAAGGGTCTAACATGCTTGGGCAAGGGTTGTGGTGGTGGAGTTTTGCACTCATGAGCAAAATGACCTTCTTGTCCACACTCAACACATCTCTTTGGCTTGGGCTTTGACTTGCTTTGTTGTGGTTGAGCTTTAGCCTTTTTCTCTTGATTTGCCAAGTAACCAATGCCACTTCTATCTAACTTCATGACGGTGTTTATGAGTAGCTCACTTTGCAAATGTTGGCCTCTTGTGAACTTGCTTAGGCCGGTCTTGAGATGCTCTTTTTCTTGCTTGAGCTTTTTGTTCTCTTCAATAAGTAACTCATTTTATGTTTGCTTTTCAAGAGCCATCAATTTCTTGTTCTTATTTCTAAGCATCTCATTTTCACTCGTGAGCTTGACATAGTCATCATAGTTGTCGGACTCAACCACACTCTTACCTTTGCCGCTAGAGCCTTGCTCAATGTTCTCAATAATCAAGTCATCACATGATGTAGCTATATTAATCTTAACAACTTAGTTAGTAGCATCATGTGTCTCAAGAGCAAGCTCATTAGCAACAATAAGACTATCATAATTGATTTTCAATGTAGTATATTCATCTTTTAGCAAATTGAGCCTAGTGATGAGTTCATCATGCTTCTTCTCAAATTTATCATGTTCATCTCTAAGCTCTTTGTTAGACGTTTTGAGCTCCTTGAGAGTAGAAGACATAATTTTATTTTGATCTTTGAGCTCATCACTAGTCTTATGTGCCTTCTCAAGCTTAGATGAGAGTGAGTCATTTTCATTTTGAGCTCATCATTTTTATTTCTAGTTCTTCTTATGATTTTAGAATATTTGTTCAACAACTTTACAAGTTCATCATAAGAAGGTGCATCATATTCATCATCACTATCACTGTCAACATCATCACTCTCATTGTTTTGTACCTTTCGTTCACCCTTGGCCATAAGACATAGGTGAGGAGTGGACGATGGTGGTGAAGGTGACGGTGAAGGTGGTGATGAAGAGGTCGGCGAAGATGATGATGGCCCAATCACAAATGCGGCGACCTTCTCTTTCTCATCGTCGCTCTCATCGCCGGAGGACTCACATGATGACTCAATATCGGTGAGCCAATCACAAACAATGTAAGCTTTGTCTCCCTTCTTCTTCTTGTAAAACTCTTTTCTCTTGCCATCTTTCTTTTTATATGGCTTGTTCTTCTTCTTCTCATCTTCTTCATCACTTGAGTCATTCCTCTTGCCCTTGTTCTTGTTCTTGTACTTGTCTTTTGGAGGCTTCGGGCATTGATGAGCTAAGTGGCCAAGTTCACCACAATTGAAGAAATCCATCTCAGATATTGGCTTCCTTTTGCTACTTGTGAAGAATTTCTTCTTCTTGCCATCGAACTTGATGCCACTCTTGTTGAGCTTCTTTAGCATCTTAGTTGTCTTTCTTACCATGAGTGCAAGTGATGCATCATCAATATCAATTTCACTTGAGCTTTCTTGCACCATCATGGCTTGGCCCTTCTTTTTCTTGTCATGGCTAGCTTTGAAGGCCAAGTCCTTCTTCTTGGAAGATGATGAGCCCTCTTCCGGAGTGATGTGCATGTACATCTTATGTGCATTGATCTTTTCCAATACTTGAGTCGGTGTTGCGGTGGAGAGATCACTTTGGTGAAGCACGGTGACAATGTGCCCATACTTCTCAACGGGAAGAACACTCAAGATCCTCCTTGCAACATCCGATTGAATCATTTGAGTGAGTCCAAGAGCATTGAGATCCTCTACAAGAACATTTGAGTGTACATTTCATTAGCACTTTCTTTGGGAAGCATCTCAAAAGAATTAATTTTCTTTAAAACAATATGATAGTGTTCCTCACGCTCACTCTTAGTTCCCTCATGGACAGCACAAAGGTTTTTCCATAATTCATGAGCGTTTTTGGCATTACGCACACGATTGAAGATATCCTTGCCTAGGCCCCGGTAGAGTGCATTTTTTGCCTTTGCATTTCACCGGTTGTACTTCTCCTCATCACCACTTGGGTTGGCGGGATCCCTTATAGCGGGAAGCCCTTCAGTTGCGGCTCTAAGGCACCCAACATCTATGGCTTCGAGGTACGCCTCTATATAAATTTCCAATATGGAAAATCGTCTCCCTCAAAGGTGGGAGGTGGTCCTTCCCCATTAGACATCTTGCTCTAGGCGGTGAAGCCTAAATAAGGAGCAACTCGGCTCCGATACCAATTGAAAGGATCAAGATGCCCAAGAGGGGGGGTGAATTGGGCTTTTCTAAAAAATTAATTGCAAGAATTAAATCTTACAAGCCAAACTTCACCCCTAATGCCTACTAGTGTTTCTTGATTCTACCGATAAAAGTTTTGCACCCTAAGTTTCAATCCTAGTCTAGCATGGCAATTCTAGGAAAGTAAACAAGCAATGAAAGTAATGCTTGAAAGTAAGGGTTAGGAACACGGCGATGTTTTCCTGAGGTATCGGAGAGTCGCCACTCCCCACTAGTCCTCGTTGGAGCACCCGCGCAAGGGTGTAGCTCCCCCTTGATCCACGCAAGGATCAAGTGCTCTCTACGGGCTGATTCTTCGACACTCCGTCGCGGTGAATCGCCCAAAACCACTCACAAGATGAGTTGGGTCATCCACAAGCTCGCCGGATGATCACCAAACTCCCAATCACCACCAAACTGTCTAGGTGATGGCAATCACCAAGAGTAACAAGCTAGAACTCTCACTTGACCATAACAAGCCTAATGAGAAGATGGATGCACACTTGCTACTCTCTTGTCACTAATGAGGAATCTCAAGCTTTGATTCTCAAATCACTATCCTCACTAGGGCTCTTGCACTCCCTTACACTTCAAAGGTGTTTCTCAGCTGAACAAATGAGCAAGAGACCTCTAAAAGAGGTGGAGGGGATGTATTTATACACCCCTCAGACAAATCCAACCGTTACCTGCCAAATCAGCAAAACACGCACTGACTGGACGTGCTGGTCGTCGTGACCGGACGCGCCGGTCGAGTGTAACGGTCGGAAAACCGAAAGTCAGCGCTGAGTGACCGAACGCGCCGGTCAGGGGTGACCGGACGCGTCCGATCGTGCAAGAACCTTACTGGACTTTGACCTAACGCCCGACCGCGTCCGATCATAGATGACCGGATGCGTCAGGTCAGGTAAGAACCTTACTGGAACGTGACCAGACGCGTCCAATCACTTCACAGTCGCGTCCGATTAGACTTTTACCCACTAAAACACGTGTCAGACTGATCACCGCGTCCGGTCCTCGCAGGGACCGCGTCCGGTCAACCAGTTAACGACGCAGTGACTGTTAGTACTGACCGGACGCGTCCGGTCGTGACAGAAACCGCGTCCGGTCAAGGGTAAACTGCTCAAACGACTTAGAAACGCGACGCAACTTGAACCAAGTTGCTTCCAACTGAACTTTGAGCTTTTCCTGAGCTACCTAGTGCTAAGTTTGACAAGTGTGCACCACACCTAAACAAAAGACTCACCTAGGTCAAACTACTCGCTTATGCCTCCCTTTATAGTACGGCCAAAGGAAGAAACAAAGATCTTAACGACTATTCCGGATATAACCCAACACCTTGACATCCGAAACTAACCGTCCTTAATCTTATCGTTGATCCTTTGAAAACCGAAACGATTTCCATTAAGGAACATGAATAACATAGTGCCCAAAGCAGTTATCAACTCCATGACCTAACTTATCAAAGTTTCTGCAAAACACACGTTAGTCATGGTAATAATGCGTTGTCATCAATTACCGAAACTAACACCGGGGCCTAGATGCTTTCAGAGGCTTCTAGGTGTACCTTTGTTAACCTATGGACAGGCGCAGGGTTCAAAATTTCAGCGAAAATTCGCCGAAATTTCACGAATTTTGGTGGTGGCCGAAAGAAAAATCTGAAATTTCGAAATACACTAATACACGTGCTATATAGCTCTAGACTCATATTTTCTATTGTTTATGTTGCATATTCTTCTACTCAAAAGATGTGATGTCATAAATGATGCTAATATTTGTTTAGATCTAAATGTTTTAAGGAAAAAAGCATACTTCATGTGTAAGTATCTAAAAAAGGCGTAGCACGTTAAGTTGATGACTAGAAATAACAGAACAGCACAGAAGAGCAACTGAATTTTTGGCTTTAGAGCACTTACTCACTGATGGCCTCATAGACCGTTCCAAACGAGCCACTACCCAGGAGCATCCCTCGGCTCCATGACCGGATCTTCTTCCTGCTAGACGTCCCATTTGGTGAGATATAGAACATGAATTCCGTGGTCGTGCTTGCAGTGTCAGTGCAGTCGTCAGACGACTGCCCCAGCCTGATATCTTCGGACACTGCAGCCTCCTCCTCGTCCTCGTCCACCGCATCCTGGTGTCCAAAACCACGGGCAGATCTACTCGCCCGCGCGTGCTGTGTCTCATCCGGGGCGAACGACCGCAAGGTATCCCACGTGGATCCCGCCCTGCAGACAACCGGCAGCACCATCGGAGGAGGCGGCTTGAGCAGTGGCGTCGGGCGCGCGCCATTGATTCCTCCGTCCCCAGCTGCCGCCCTCTTCACATCTGGCCGGGTGAGCGCGGGGGTGGAGAGGGAGCGCACGGCCTTGTGCGCCTCCCACTCGGCAACCGGGATGGCGAATTCGTCGGGCCCGGATAGGCCGAGGCTTTGGCAGAGGAGGCGGAGGTCCCCGACCCCGTCCCCGTCCCCGCTGCGACCAATGCGGAAGCCATTGGCCGCGGAGTCAGCGAGAAAGAGCGAAACCGGCCGATCCAATTCCAAGCGAGCGAGATCGTGGGATATCCTTATCCTTGTTGATGACTGGCATTCCTTCTCTAATGGTGCTTCTGACATGCTCGCCCCATGTTGTTGTTGGCATACCTGACAAGTTTTTGAGAAATGAAATTACAGATACTAATCAATGGTTAATCTGTGTACAGAAACTGAAATATGATCGCACCTCGTTTGTCAGTGACATAACCTCTTTTCTGCCGCTGAAATCTGCACATTCTGTTCCGTGAAGCATCTTGATAACTTGGCTTATTGTTGGTCTTTTCCACCGATCAAGTTTCACGCAGTCCAGACCTATCTCAATCAAGGTTTTCTCTACCGGTATTTTAAAAATCTCGGTGGTCACCGATAAACGGGAATATCGGATATATCGAAAATTTATCGGCGATAGAAATAAAATTTCGGAAGAAATTTAGACAAAAAATGACTCATTTTGTTCAGGAAAGCACATAGATCATTTCTAAACAATCTAACATAAAAAACTAAATAAAACACACTATCAATTGCTTATTCAATAAGGAGGCCAGTGACATGGCTGGAGCGTTTGAGTGTGTTGCGGCGGTGGTGGCAACTTGAACTTAGAAGAGAAGGGGAGAGAAAATTAAACATGGATTAAGGTTAGAGTATTGGGTGGGCTTTAGCATCTATTTGGATGATAAAATTTTAAAAATATGAAAATTTCGGATGATAGAGGAAAAATTTCGGACCCAACCGGTAAACGGGATATCTCGGAAATTTCGGATTCTACCGGCCGATATTTTTTTCCCTCTCAATGCATCTTCTTATTTGCTGGTATTCAATTTCTACTGATGTATATCTCAGTGATTTTTGCAGCCTATCTCTCCAATTCTTTAGCACCTGCAAAATCACAAAAAATACAGAATTACTACAGAGGAAAAAGAGTAACATCATCTCATCTCTCTAAAGAAATTGTTTCCGCCTTGGAAGCTGAAATTAATTTTCTTACAAGCTCAGTAAATTCTTAGGAAGATATCCCGGTCTCATCTGGATAGTCCCTCTGTCCCGTCACTATCTCTATGATTATTACCCCCAAACTGAAAATGTCTGACTTTGTTGAGATTAAACCTCTGTTAATGTATTCTGGCGCCATGTAACCCCTACATTGCAACATGGGTGCGTTAACTTTGAAGCCTTGAGACAACTGTAAAGAAAATTCATTTTAGCAATATCCAAAAACAACGAGCTATCTAGTATCAAGAGCCATTTGACTCACAATGTTCCATCACGACTTATTGTGCACGTCCAAGTTTTCTCCTCACCGAAGAGTCTCGACATGCCAAAATCCGCAATTTTAGGCACCATATTGTTGTCGAGCAATATGTTTGCAGGTTTCAAATCCATGTGAATAATGGGGGCATTAAGTTGCCTTTCTTCATGGAGATAACGTAAACCATAACAAATACCCTCAATTATATTGTACCGTGTCTCCCAAGTTAGTCCAGAAGATTCATCTGCAATTGTAAGAAAGCATTCTGAAAGTGTTATATGATTGATAACTGGGCATACTGAAACCACATAGACTACAGTCTCAAGTAGTAGAAAATGAACAAGATACACCCATATTGAATTGTTATACCTGAAAGATACCCACGAAGGTTTCCTTTAGGCATGTACTCCAAGCAAAGCAACCTTTCCGACTTCTCAGCGCAAATGTATTTCCCATTGTATTCAACATATATGTTCTCTGTTTCAGAACACCAGCCTACAAGTAGCACTATATTTGGATGTTTAAGCCTCATAAGATGATATGCTTCATTCTCAAACTGTTTATCCTTAACTCCAGGCATTGACGAATTAAGTTTCTTCACGGCAATTGATTCACCATTTGGTAGCACTCCCTGTTTAAACTCTCTTATATTACGAGAGGCATGAGTTTCTGCATAGTCTGGTGACATATATTTGACAGGTTTGAAACATGTGATTTAATCTTACCTTATATACCGTGCCAAAACCACCTTCACCAAGTAGCTGCTCATCAGAGAAGTTGTTTGTGATGTTTCTCAAATATTCTAGAGGTAGATTGCGTGGTCCTGAACTTCCATATTGTAACATGCTCTCCAGCATATCACAGCTGCTAAACTCACTGTCCATTTCTTTAAGCAAAATCCTGTCTGCAAAAGCAGTTTCACATGATAAAAAAAAAAACATCTGTGTTGTCTTCCCCAGTGTGCAAGATGCCTTCAGTGAGCAATGAAACTTCTGTATGAATGATTTCACCAAACCAAGAAAACTGTACAAAAGAAGAGGAAATAAGTTGTGTCAAAATGCTCGACCGACCACAAAGACAATTAAACAAATTGTTAGGTCTATTGCACTCGTCCTGATAAATAGTTACACAAAGAGTATAAAGGCTAGGAATTGCATCTCGTCTATAAAATCACTACCTATCTTTTGTGTGTACAAATACCCCAACATGAAGCTACGCAACCTCAGTTATATATGTACTAAGCTCCAAGTAGACTCCTCTTAAGTATCACTGAAAAAACAAATCCATTATCTGGTAATTAAATGAATACCTAAGGGGAAATTTTGAAGCGCAGTACTCCACTGCAGACCTGCAGTGCAGCTGCTACTCATCTTTGATGCTTAGCACTAAATTTGGTGTGAGTCTGAAATGTGTTTGTAGGCATTGAATAATTTGATGCTTTGATCTAGAAAGAAAAGAACGGTGTCAAAAGAAACTAGCAGCCCAATACAATCAGAGTCAACTAAATTTTAGAGAAAGAGCCAACTAATTTTTGGATCTGAAGAGCGTACATACTTCAAAGCATGGACAGTCACAGAAGATGCTAAAACACTCGGATAGTCGGATAGCAATGTTTAACTTCAAGACTAACCTGGAGAAAAACGCGGTGAAGATGGACAAAGACTCGGATAGTCGGATAGTCGGATAGCAATGTTTAACTTCAAGACTAAAACACTCGGATACTCGGATAGGCTTGGAGAGATGCTGCACCTGGAAAAGATGGACAAGCCGCTGTGAAAGCAAATCAAGAAAAAAGCTCCCGGCGCTGAGTAGACCAAATGAGCAATGAGGCAATGATAGGGGCAAGCACTATGAGCATGAGGGCACGACCAAAGGTATCCGCGTAGACGAGGACGCGTTTGACGGAACCAGCGATTCTAACTACAAATATGATCATATTTTTTAGTATGCTACAATATACGTCAACAACTTTTTAAATATTTTATACTATTTATAACCAAAATCCTAATATTTAAATAAAAAATAGGTGAAAATTAATATTTTTTAGTTGTAAATTCATATATTTATATAGGTATTAAAAAAAACTTACTGTGCTGAGAGGCCACGGCCCTTGCTAGCCCGCCGGTTCCGTCTCTGCCGGTCTCGCAAGGCAGCTAGACAGGCTGCTCCCGACTCCATATCAACCAACGCAAGCATGGCCAGTACCTTTATTCCCGGTCCCACCATTCATATCGCTTTCCCATCGCAGCTTCCCATCTCCCTTCCGCTTCTCAGGCTCTTGCAAGCTTCAAATCGGCGCAATCCCCACCAAATTCCAATCAAATCTGGCCCCCAACACCTCCAATCGATCATGCGGCCACTTAATTAGGCTTCTAGCATGTTAAATCCGTCATTTTTTCGCATCCTCTCCGGTAAATAATACACAACATCGTCCAACGATCCTCCGCGGTGCTCGTTCGCCGCCTCTCAATCTGCCGGCCTTCGATCGCGCACGTCGCTGGGATTGAACTCGGTGAGTTGAAGGACTGCTCTAGACCTTACTCCCGATTTCTTCTGGTGGTTGCCGTTGCCGGCATTTACGATTTGCCGAAGCCATGTGTCGTACCCAGCAATGCCATGTACTATGCCCAAGTGGAACCATGGGCTGGCAAGCCCATTTGTCGCTATAACAGCCCAAGTGCAATCCAAGACTAATGGATTATTTGGATCTATGGACTAAAGTTTAGTAGATATCACATCATATATTTAAATACTAATTAGAAAGGCTAAATATAAGCCTAATTAGCCTTAACAGATTCGTCTCGTAAATTAGTCTCAATCTGTGCAATTAGTTTTGTAATTAGTCTACGTTTAATACTCCAAATTAATGTCAAATATCCGATGTGACAGGGACTAAATTTTAGTAGGGGAAACCAAACACCCCCTAAGGCTACAAAATAACAACCACACACATCATTAGGCATGGAATAGAAGTGAGTCGTCCTCTTCCTCAGGAAGGAGCGGCTAGGTGATCTCGTCTAATCCTCACATCTTGGTCCTCACCGCCGGCGGCACCAGGATATGACAAGTGGTATCAGAGACGGTTTTCCTCAGCGTGGGTGGTGGACAGTGTCTGCTCCTGCTCTGACGCTAGTTATCCGCTTCTTCATCCGGACTAGTGGCGGTGGCAACGGGGTGTTATGACTTGTCAATTAATAATTTGATATCAATCAGTCAACCTAGAGGGTAGGGACACATATTGAAAAGAGAACTTTCTGTGAGCTATTGAGAAAGATGCTCAACCTCATATACTCCCTCTATCCAAAACAAGTATCACAATGGTTCCGTGTTGATCAAACTTTTTTAAATTTAATGAGGTTTATAGAGAGTATTAGCAACATTTCTATTAACAAATAAGTTTAGTAAAAAAATATACTCAACAATTTATCTAATGATGCTAATTATATACTATAAATATTAATATTTTCTTATATATATTTGATAAAGTTGAAAATGTTTGAGTTTTCGAGAAGTGAGAATGACACCTTTATGGGACGGAGAGAGTATATATCATCAAAAAATTTATCGTGAGCTTTATATTTTCTTCCCCTGGTGCCACTTTAAATTTTCTTCCCCTAGTGGCACTTCCATCATGTGTCCGTTAACTTCTTGACAGAAAAGTAGCACCAAAGAGAAGGAAAATTTTTAAAAACTGGTATAGGAGTAGTGGCACCATTGGACAAGATAGTTGTAGAACAGATAAATTCATAATTTTTTCAAATTAACTTGGATGAAGACAAAAATTTAACACTTACTTGATGGAAGTGGAATAAGAGGAAAGAAAATTTTAATAGCCAATATATGAGTTATAACGAATCATTTGTTTGTATATGGGTCAACCATATTTTTTTATGGACATACAAGAAATTATCTCAACTAAATATGGAAGTCAGCTATCACTAGGGCACCCACAGTGTGCAATCAAACCAAAGTCTGCCGGTACACCAGCGTGGTTGACGGTCTGAGGGCCACAGTGCTAAATCATCTGTTGCTCCCTCTCCTGTTGCGCTTCTACGTTATGTGCTTTTCCTGTTCTCGTGCAGTGTTTCCCTCTCCATCGGTACCATATATTATTTACAACTATACTTGATCGCGCGCTCAAGCACAGTTAAGACTATGACAGAACCATCTAATTTATCTATATTTATACCTAATAATAATAAAGAGATAAAATTTCATGTTCTTTTTTCGTCCATTTATTTGATTGGTCTGTCTCCCTTTAACTACCGAACGATGGAGAGTTCCTTCCATCTGGATTTATATATATAACTCATGCTCTCATGTGAGTTAGAATAGCTCTTATCTAGCGCGATACGGAGTCTGATTTCAAAACGTGATCGTGTATGTGGAGCTTCTTAAGATAACCTAGATAGATAGGAATCCTAATACTTGGCCCCGTTCGGCTGGGCTGATAAGCCGGCTGAAAAACACTGTTGGCTGATTTGTTGTGAGAGAAAAATACTGTTCTGGCTGAAAAAACAAGCTGAAAAAGACGGATTATAAGCCGGGTGAACAGGGCCAAATAGATCTCCCCAATCTGAGTAACCTCTAAATAGGAACTCTAATTCAAATCCTTTTTGTTTTTTCTTTTATTTATTATTTTTTCCATTGAACGTCCTGGTGAGAACCCTTCTAATTTTTCATATTGAACTCTCCGTCCACATTAGCCCAGGTGTTATGCGCAATTTGATTCTGTAACTTTTTTTTGTTGCTATACATACAAGCCAGATAAAAAAAAAAAGAGAAGGCCATATACCTGTGGTTAGGTGTAGTAACGTGGGCAACAATAAAACATAGTCCAGCCTTTGCACGCCACCACCGGGAGGCCAGGGCAGTCCATATACGAATACGATTCTCCTTCTCCGTTTGAGATTCAATAAGGTGGACAGGTGCGAACGGAGACGGAACCAAAAAAAACACAAACAGAAGTAGAACACCAATTAAAGAGGAAGAAGGTACATGTCTACGTGAAGATATAACTCGCGTCGTCGTGGTCATCAACTGCTGCACCCTGCTCACCGCCGCCGACGACATGGGCTGTTCCTTCATGCTGATCGCCTCGGACATGGGCAGGAACCTAGATTGCACATCGGCGCACATTAGGGTGCAGACTGTGTCGTCGTCGGACTCCGGCGGTGGCGCCCAATGGAGCCCCCTCAAGATCATCAACGACCACCCATGATCTTGGCGGTGCAGGAGCCAGGACAGAGACAACGACGCCACGGTCGTCGTCGGCGTCATCGTCAACTAGCTCATGCACGTCTGCGGCGCCTGCTTGCTGAGCGAGGATGACGTCAGTGAGTACATCCTGGCCTACGACATGAACGCGGCCGCCGTGGGCTTAGTCTACATCCCCAAGGGCCGCCAGCGCGCTAGCACAACAAGAGGGTCTAGATCGTCGCCGTCCCGGCTAGCGTCATCGCCGGACGGGAAGCTGAGCTTCGTCGCATGGAGGCTCCTGGGTAAGGCACATGGAGATCGTCGACATATGATGGTGCAGTGAGGGCCGCTGCTGGGGCTGAAGCCAGGGATGAATCATCGGCTCGAGCTTGGAGAGCTTCGGCGATCAGAGGAGCGGCGTGATGTTCTTGCTTTTTCATGGTAACTTTGTTTTGCTCGACATGAAGACGGCGGCAACGTCTATGACGTGTTTGGGAGGAGAGATGGGCATCCGGTACAAAAGTGGAACGCGTCTTGGCTACATCCGAAATTTTGGTTGCAAATTCCGTTCAATTTTTGGATTTATTTTTGTCTTTTGGCTGCGTCCATTCATTCGTCCGTGTCCTCTTCGGTTCCATCTGTTTTTTTTTTTTTGCAAATCCTATTTATTTTCCTTTTTTGCTTTGGTTTTTTTTCCAGTACATCCGTTCATCTCCTACGGTGAGTTTTTTTCACAAAGTAAAAAATAAATAAATAAATATAATATATTATAGGTATGTGAACAATTGATCCTTTCCTATCCCTAAGTAAATAAAGATTTCATTTGTGTTGATGTAATTTTAATTAGAATAAAACTTCTTTTATTAAAAACTAGATTAGTTGATATAGTTCAAGTAATTAAAACGTGAGTTAAAATCTTGGGCAATTTGTTATCAAAACTAGACTAATTAATGTATCTCCATAATCCTTGATGAGAGCTAACTGTTGTTGACTTTAATCAGAGATTAAAATTACAGATTTTTGTAGGTCCACAAAAATGATGGAACTCGGTATTTAACTATAGCAACATATGGATAGTAAAAATTAAAGTTATGATATATTTATGTTCTAAAAATTTGTGTGCTTTATGATAGTAGAAAAAAATCAAGTTTGTATTTTCATTCGATATGGGATCAATAGTACATTAGCATATTATTGTTAACATTAAATTTTAAATTTATATAATAAAAATGGTTGAACGTAAACAATATGCATCAATTTTATGGTCAAAACGTCTGATATTTTTTCCTGTTGCAACACACAGGCATATTTGCTAGTACAAGATTAAGTATGGTTGTCCCCGTTGAGCACGTTGACACGCACATATCGTCACTTGTATAAACTCGGTAGTCCGTTAAGTATCACGAAGGGTCTCAATAAATCAACTTCACAACCAAGATCGTACTTAATTAAGCAAATACATATCACATACACAGAGTTTGCAGCGGAAATAATATTACAATACTTAGTTCAAAACTTGATTAGTGAAAACAAGAAAGCTTAAAATGCTTACAATAACATAAGCTTGAATTATAAAGCTAGCTCAGATGACACCCTCCAACAAAAGCATAGATGAGAAGTATATACAGAGTAGTCGAGCCTACCAACACTTAGTCACCACCTTTAGCAGACAGAGCACTCCACCTGCAACAGGGTGGGATAAAACCCTGAGTACTCAATTGTACTCAGCAAGACTTACCCGACAGGAGAAAAATAAAGACTCCAAGGATATGCATAATTATATATGGTGGTGTGAGTTGGATAGCAACACTTGCAAAAGAGCTTACTAAAGTAATCCTTACATTCAAATTTTAGCTTCAAGTTTAGTGAAGCCAATTATAACTAGGTTTGCATCTATCCTGTAACAATCATTTGATTAATAAGCATCACATTAGTAACCATATTCCATTATCATGATCAACAGAACCATCATATTTCATCAGTTACTATGACTGCTGGACAATGACCAAGTTTCTCACTAACCGGGAGAGACGGCGATTCAAATCGATTACATCAGCTGGGTAAAGCCCGTATTACACACCCCCCACGAGCTATAGCACTCGCGTGAGTCACCGTTCACTCCATTCGGTGGTGAGTTTAGACCGTTTCACAAAACTTATGATCCTGCATCCTCACATGAATTGCCCGAAGCCCGTAGCAAATATGGTCTTGGACCAGTCCCCTTCCTTCAGGCTCCCCTCCCAGAAATGCTAACGGTCCAATAACTCATCTCGAACGAGCTATTCGGTTTTACGGTCAGAACAAGTTATCCGCCCGTTATGTGAAGGTTCGTTCAATCTCAATCAAGGTCTAACAACAAAGCGGTCCTTAATTGACATAGACAGGATCAAAGAATACATGCCTAACCGGCATCAACAACAACTATAATAGCACCGGATTCCGCCCAGTCTCTAGTTATCCATTTTTATCTGGTTCTTTTCCACGATAGCAAATATAGCCAACCGTGTCAGAGTAGCCATCTAAATCTCGCGAATGACAGAAATCACCCGACTTCTACCGGTCTAAGCATAGCTAAGCATAGAGCGATTTACACATACTAGTAAGGTTGTAGGTACATATATTGTGGACAAGGTAAGTCATACAACAACATGTTTCAAATCAACTCTTATAACTTAACGCATATTATAAAAAGTATACTCGAGTGAATTTTAAAAGAAAGGTAGGAGGCTTATAATGCTCCGGGGCTTACCTGGGTTTGAAGCACAATGTTAGTTAGTTAGCTTCATCTTCAGATCATGATCAACCATCATCTTTATCTTCTGGACTTGGTCCCTGTTACACCATCTTTGGGTTCAACTCCGTAGTCCACCAATCGATTCATCACCCATTATCGTACCTAAATGGTATGCATGGATGCAATGCGTGTTTAAGTGACATAAACATAACACAAGTGTTTGGAAACACGGGGGCACAAGTATCACATCACTAGGGCAAATTAGGATTTAAATCGTTCGTGGTTAAATTCCCATCCTAATTGGATTCTACTCGTAAGTTGGTTATTAACAACACATCACAATTTCATACTACCATAATATGCTAAGCATGATGGAATGCGTGACATGATGCATGGAAGTGCATTAGTGAAATTTAACAAGATTAACTTAATTTAAACATGGAGATGATATATGGGTATTTAATCTATTCTTATTTACAAGCCAGAGTTAATTAGCATAAACATGATTAAGCATATGAAACTACAAGCTATTCTTTAGGTTATATGAATTGATTCTGCTCATCACTAAAACTTGCTCTAACACATATTCTACACATCCAAGGTAAAGCTAAGCAAGGGTTAGAAACTCACATAAACACATGCTTACTAGTCATTCAATTAACAAGAGATTCTATTCTTATGACATTACAAGACTTCATAAAAATCTACACAACTCAAACATGGATACCAACAGGGATCATGACATGATGTAACCACTTACATTTATTTACAAACTTGCATCACTTAAGCAACAAAATTAGCTTTTTAATAGACGATTATTTTACTAAACAGGGATTAAAAAGATATTGACATGAAAACACTATTATAGCTTAACCTTTTACCCAATAGGTTGCATAGAAAAGGGCAAGCAAGATCACATATATACATGCATCCACTAAAGAAGTGCTTAAGTAAACTAAAAATCATTTTTAGTTTTTTTTATTATCATAGGTGGATCATGAGCATATCACACAAATAATTAAGTTGCCATAAAACAGCAAGTGTGGATGTGTCTCATGGTCTACAATCAACTCCAAAACTACACCCAAGTCTTATTATGATTTAGGTTAGTCCCTTAGATAATTATAAACTAATAATTAAAGCATATAGCTAAGGATATAATTAAACATCATCCAATTGGTCCCAAACTTTTTGCGGAGGTTGGATATGCCATAAAACAGTGGCAAAACAAATTTTACAATTTTTAGATATTTAGATTGGCCTACAAAAATCATAGAAGTTGCATTTCTTAATTAAAAGAGGTAACTTTAAACATGCCAAAACTATCAATTTTTCCCAGTTTCATATTTTTTCTACATAGAGCACATCATAACAAGGCTACACACAAATTTTTACATTTTTATCATACACCAATATTTAGTTATGAAATAACAAAGATTAGCACATTTATAGAAATTAATAAAACATTGAAAATAGAAAAAGGACCGCTTGGGCTCAAAGCGGCCAGGCTCGACAAAGGCAAGGAGAGGGAGGGAGAGCGCGCAAGAGAGAGGCAGCGCGGGGTGGCTTGGCGCCTTCGGAAGGCCGGGACAGTGCGACATGGACGCGGGACGTGCGGCGCCAGCAGCATGCCCGGGCGGCGCCGTGGCCAACTTGGCCACGGTGACTACAAATAGTGCAGAGTTCAGTGCCATGTGCCCCTCGTGGACACACTGTGTAGCAGATTCCAGGCAGAGCCAGGCCTAGGGCACTGTACAAAAGATCTTCATCACTCTTCACTCTCCACTTCTTATTAAGGTACCATGGTCATTAGTCACATGGATTAAGAGATAAACAGCGCCAAAAATTGCAGTGTCAACGAAAACACAATACTTGACAAATCAAGTTTTTCAGCAAAACTGAGTTTGATTCAAACTTTGAGCAATGAATTAGTGTATAACCAGTGACCAAACATCCCAACCAAAAACATAATGTCAAAGTACAAACTTCATACCGATTCATAGAAGAAAGGTTACACGTTATTTATGAAAATTGATTAAATAAATTCTCAACTATTTAATTTGATAACTGCTATTTCCAGACTTGGAATTATTTTTAAAGCCTAAAACGGCATGACATTCAAACTTGAAGCTACTATTTGGACATGTTAGAAATTGATTTAGCCCTGGGTTCTTAAACAAAGTTTGTAGTACACAACTAATACTTCAACTTTTATTTATGGCAAAACTTCAGAACTAGAACAGAAACCACAATTCTATATTGATCAAAGAAGCATCAAGAAAAGGTTTAAACTAGAGTTTTAGCTATTTTTAAACATTTTCTTCACACTTTTCCAAAAGAAACCCTAAACAACTTTTGTTCAAGAGTTAAAATAGAGTTGTTTAAATATGAATGCAAGGTTTAATTGACATCACATGTTCCTACTCAATTAGCAAAAGTGTTTTTAAGCAAAGTTGAAACTATCATTTCATATAACTTTTTGATCCAAATCAACATGCAACTTTTCATATGCCCAAGATATGTTCATGATTAGGTGATGCACATGAAAAAACATGATTAAAACTACTCATGCATGTTTTGAAAAATACAAACATACAAGCAAAGTTTAAGTTAGGGTTTATGTTAGAAGAGTTAAACTCAACACCTTGCCACCACTTGTCAGGTGTTACCTAAAGCTCTTAATCATTCGCTGACTTGTTTGGATTAGCCTTAATCCACTGCTTAACTTAAAGTTAACACCAGGGGTGTTACAGAGACTGTCTGAGAGACCTCAGAACGCGTCTACTGAGACACACACACCACACACACATCTACTAAGGCACATACACCACACACACACCCTATACACACACCACACCTACAGTCCCCTCTGGGGAAAATCCCCGGTGCGGCACCCATGGTCGTCTAGACTGGGATTTGAACCGTGGGCAGACAGCCTGGCCACTGCCAGCGCTACCAACTGAGCTAGGAGCTCATCCGCATCAATTCATCTTTTGTTTGCAACGTCTCTACAATAACAAACTTTGCATCTGACATCTAAAGTTCGATCGCTCCGGTGTATACGATTCAATTTATATACGCCACGGTTTGATTCTGCTGAACACAGGATGTGCTCAAAGGGGGCATTAGGTCTCATACCTGGCCTAGGGGTTCCGTCCAGGCACATCGATCCAACCAGAGTGTCCAAAATCGAACACGGTGAGATGGATGCTTGCCCACATAAGATTCTCATCAGGGCTCAAAGCAAACAAATCTTGACTCCTTGTTTTCCAAAACAATCCCTTATACTCCATCTCTTTGCTTTCTTTGTCCAATCTGCAGGTGCAACATGAATTCATTGGAAAATATACTACTCCGCAGTCGGAGCTGCATCCTTGATTCATAGGAAAATATAATGCTTTGGACGTAGAGTCGTATATTTAGGCTTGTATATAGAATGAGCCGTAGCCAAACGGGACACGTGCAGTCTTGGCAGTGCAAAATTGTTCTTCATTCAGATACGTACTCCCTAACAGAACAAGAAAACAATAGAAACACGTGGACGTGGACGTTGCCGAGCGGCCACCTTGGACTGGGAGGGGCCAGTGTCTGGGTACTGATTGGACTATTCTTTGGGTGAAGTCATCGTGTCATAACATCGTCTGTTCAGTGCTTATAGCACACGTCCTATCTAGATAATTCTTCAGTCACAATGCAAGGCATAATAAAAACAGCAAAAATACAATGTCGGTATTACGAAGCATTCAAGCAACAGGGATTTAGATTGATGATATAATGGTGACCTGGGGATAAACGTCTGAGCATGGTTCGGTTGTTCTCATACAGTGGTCTAGAAGGCTCCATATTCGTTAAGACAACACAAACTTTGAGGATCTTGCAATCCTACAAGACTACAACTAGAGCTGCAGAACACAAGCACATGGTCCATAGCCAATCGTCAGACATAAACACCACTTGCAAGGAGCACGAACAGAGACCCAAAGCCCTGTGAAACAATCAAAGATAACTTAGGCATTAATCGATCACCTTACTGAAATTGTAAAACAACCAAAAGCTATGGATTATGGAATAGAGACCAATGCCCAGCAGAATTGTAGAACCAAAGAAGTTCTGCATAAGGATTATACCAGAAAAACAGAAGCAACCGCTGCGGTTGCGATCTCCTTTGCCAGGCTACGGCTCCGCCTGGATGAAGTTGCTTCATAACTGAAACAGACAAAATCATTAGCACTGATTTGTGCATGCTTTGCTCTCCTCATTAAAGCTCTACAACAAGTCAACAACTCTACTATCTATGAAAATTGAAGCATTCGGCTTTGTTCTGCATTCATCTCATGGTATTTATAATTCATAGCATTGCTTCTTTGAAACAATTTGTTATGTCCTGGCAGATAACCAGATTTCAGTTATTGGCAAAAACAATTTCCACATAAAACAGATGTCCAGTTTAATGCTAGCAGTGAATTGTCAAATCCTATAACTGGCTCCTGGTTAATTTCATTTAGTGGCATATAATAGCACTACACTCAACAAAGGTATCACAAGAAATCCAGAGAAGCAGCTGGAGCACCGCACGATTTATCTTCGAATTAATTTGTTTGAGGATTGGATTAGTTTGGTAGTTGGACATCAGATTACATGGAAGATTGGTTTGTTAGGAGACTTTCAGATTCGAATTACTAGGTTGTTAGTAGCTTGGATGAAGGGTAAATGTGCTGGGGCCCGGTCTATATAAGGCCTGATGTAATCTGGGAGATGAAGGAAGAAATTATTCCATTCACATGTGCTCCATTGCAACAAGGTTTGACATCACCATCCCGTTTAACTTCCTGCCATCTGCTTCCACCCTTCCACTGCCATACGCACTACAACCACCATAACAAGCGCATATTGCACAAAAGAACATGCAACTTGCTACTTGGTTACTGCAATCTTGTCCAGGACTTCAGCACTCAAAACTGTAGGCACTTGAGCAGACAAATTGATGGAAATACATTGCGACGAAATTGAAATGTTCGACATTACATTTTCTAATTGAGATTGAAGCCAAGACCAAAATCAAAGCAGAACTGCACCACACGGGATGGGTATGCCAGCATGTGATATTTGACCAAAGGAAACCATAAGATTAAATTTGTGATTTTAAATACGTACAAGAATATATGAGGAGAGTCTTATTGTAACTGTAAGTGCTAGACATTATCCTTATAAATTTGTTACTACAACTGTTAGACAAGAAATGATGATTTGGTTAGGCATGGATTCACACAGAAAAAGGAAGAAACAAATATTCAGTTGCATTCACAAAAATCTTGTCGAACAGTTGGCCAGGGTCAGCACCACAGACACTATCATTGAGGTTAATCCGTGAAACCAGCAATAACTAGGCCAGTTAGGCAGTTACCCCCAGGTTGTGTATGCCTAGTCAGCCAAGGTATGTGTACTTTTGTACCTTAAATAGTTAATTTTAAGTTACAAAGTTACAAACCCAGTATAAAAAAATCAACAGGTCATCAAAGAGTTAAATGCTAATATACCCCAAAATGAACTACACACCAGCAAGGAGCCAAGGACTCAACTGCATCGCTGCATCACATTCCACTGGTTGCTGCTGCAAATTCAAAATCACCCCAAAACCCCAGACAAGAATGTTCTCAATCAAACCTGAACACACGATCCGATTAAAGAAAACAGGGGCGCGTTACTGCCATCCAACATTCCAGAAACCTCCATGGCGACTAATAGTAATCCATGACTGCCCCACCGTGAATAGAGTTTCCCCTAACGGATAGAACAGCGACCTGGATGCTACCACCTACGGTTCAGGTCAACAAACACATGTTACAACAGATGAGATCTCCAATCGGAACGAGCGGACTGGTCAATTCGACATGGTACCAATAAAACTCAGCGGCTAAACACACTAGATCAGAACAGAACAGATCAGGGCACCAGGCAAGTGAATGACTGATCCGCCAAATTGGTACACGGGGCAGTAAGAGATGGCGGACGAAGGGGGACTCACATGAAGAAGGAGGCGGTGAACATGAGGCCTACGGACACCATGACGACGGCCAGCGTCGGGTACCACTCCACCGGCACGGGGCTCGAGATCGCCTTCGCCGCCTGCGACACGAATCCCCATGGGTCAGCACAGCGGGCTCCGAAGCAGAACCCTGGATCTACGCAGGAGAAGGTAGTCGAGGGCTCACCATCCCGCGAGATCTGCTGCCTCTGGAGTCGCCGCCCGCTTTGCCTGCCTCGTCGTCTCCTTGTCGCCGCCGCAATGCACAGACTGAGAGACTTGTGACGACCGATCCGTCCGGGACGATGGCCATTATCGCAACTCGCAAGGGTTTTAGTGGGCTTTGGCTCCGAGCGATGGGCCGGCCCATTGTTTTGGACAGGAAAGAAAATGAACGGGCTGTTCCTTTCATGGTAAGCCCAACGAGCCTCACGGACCAAAAAGTATCAGACAGAGCCAGAGAGGCGTGACAGAGAAGCAAGTTATAAAAGCAGGCCACATACACTATCAGAGAAGCAGGTTAAGCAAAGACTAAACCAAAAAGTCTCTCTCACAAGATGATAACTAACCTTGCAAGTTGCAATGTAGCTAAACCTCCAATGCCATAGCCAGAGCTAGAGCCTGGATGTGAGAGGTGACAGAGAGC
The DNA here is from genome assembly GCA_038087645.1 of Saccharum hybrid cultivar R570. Classification (NCBI taxonomy): domain Eukaryota; kingdom Viridiplantae; phylum Streptophyta; class Magnoliopsida; order Poales; family Poaceae; genus Saccharum; species Saccharum hybrid cultivar. Next base: position 3,855,600 of record JAQSUU010000810.1, read on the forward strand.
CTGCAACAAGAGGTCAAACCGCAACGGAAGAGCACCCACCTCCATGACCGATGATGAAGCAACATCAGCGAGAGTGCATCCGCCAAACGGCCAGAGGCCAAAGCATCACAAGCAACGAGAGCAGCAGACACCAGAGTCTGTTTTATTGGTCGTCAACCAATGCCCAACCAACCGATACGAATAGCATGGAGAAACCCTTAAGACAACATTTTCTAGAAAGAACAACACACCGTCATCTGTCCGTTCAAAGCAGACTAGATTTTTATTCACGGAGACGAAAAGGGAATAGGACAGTATGAAAATATCTACAGCGAGTTAACAACGCAAGAGGAAATATGGGATCTCCATCGTTGGCCTCAAAACTTTTGCCCAGTAGCCTATACTACTATACCCGCAAACCCGTATGTGTGCCGCTCTAACCATCGTCAACACTGATAATTCACCATCATTAGTGATACGTATTTATGCTTGTGCAACCGTTGAAATACTCGCTTTCAAAATGTTTGGAGTAGGAAATCTATTTTAAAGCCCATTTAAAACATAGAAAATTTATAGTTACAGAAATTTAACGAGAATCAATTTTATTTTTGAGATGCCTAATTAAACCTTGCGCGAGGAGGGTTGTTTGAACGCTGGCAAGACAGGACGCGGACGCCCAGGCGAACGCATGCGGACAAGCAACACTGGACTTGTGGAGTGGAGGCCTGGAGCTGTGTTCCCACTTGGGCCACCGCCCGGCCCGGTCGCCGACGATCGAGCTCGATGTGTCCGCTTGCGATCCAGCGCCATCCGCTGCCACACCCCAGACCAGAGAGCACGTGCTCGCCCGACCCCGTCACGTCCTCGTCCGTGACCTTGGCGCCAATCCATCTTTAAAAGACGAATTTTACACCACGGAATCCGGCACCTTATTTTGCCACGTCGCCTGCAATTCTCGGCCGTACTCATCGCATATCAAGTCCGTGACCGTCCAGAGCTCGTGTGCTGGGGTCTCGGGACTCTTCCAGTCATCTCTCCTCAACACGCATGGGAGCAAGTGGGCGCCTCCTGCCATGGATTGCCATCGCTGGCTCGCCCGGCTACAGGCTTATAGTGATCTTATTCCTCAAATCTGTCCATCTCCGTGATGTCCCTCTTCGTTCAATCGTTGGGACCAGCTTCCCGCTCCTATCTCCCAGTCCGCTGCCCATGTCCCTCACGGCTTCACGAAGTCAATAGCACAGCAGGAGAGCGTCTTCCACCATGGGTTATGTCCGCTAGGTGTTCGACGTAATGCCGTCACGCCATTGCATGGTGTCGCGACTTTGTTCGCGGGGTTAAGCTCGCGCGGTCATGCGGGGCCAAACATGGCGCGAATGTGGCGGGCAACAATATTACCATCCAAGATTTTATTACCGGTTGAGAGGGCATGTCGGCTGCACTACTGCAGAGCTAGCCTACAAAAGCACCGCTTGCCTTCACTACCAGGTACTACTCATGTTCCTTTGGATACGGAACTCTTGGAACAAACGTCTGCCAGCAGGAGCGCAATACACCAGTAATATGATTCTTTAAACCTCATACTATATATACATTATACTACTATCATTAACACAAATTTCTCCTGGTTGGTGCAGTTGAGAATGTCAGGAAGCAGAACAAAGAAACTGAAACTGAAGTACTACATGGTTTGCACCGTACCCTACAAGGAAGGAAGCTGTGGGCTCTCAGTTGAGCTGAACCTTTGATAATTTGTTATAGATTCAATTTCTCTTCAGTGGATCACATGTGTCATTGCAAAATGGATATTCAAGAGTCAAGACATACTGCCGGCATAATTTGTGCAAATCACACATGTCATTGTTATTTTTGTCAGGATAGTGTATCAACCCCCTCTATGAGATTGTGGGATACCTTATTTAGTTTTTCTGATTTACTGTCAGAAACACCTTATACACGATTGCTTATCCACACCCAGGGCTAGGTGGGCTATGTTCTCTTTGAATTGTTGATTGGCAGTTGGCACCAATTCCTAGATATCTACTAATTTTCATTAGATTTTTATAAATGTAAGTAGTCAAATATAGATAGAAAGTTGTAGCCTCTCAATTCAGCTGAACACTTAATCTATTCAGTTTGTGTTCTCACGTATTGGGAGCAAAGTTTAGCTCAAATCCTGGTAATCGTTACCTCAGTCACGCCATCAATTTTTATTCTTCACTATAAGTCTTTAGAAGAAATCTTCTTAAAACCTTCACCACCATATTGCTCAATTTCAGATCAACAGCATTTTTATTACTGCAAGTAAAATAAGCCATACTTAAGCTCGTGAATTCGCGTCTTCATCAATCTTGTATTGCTACTCCTTAATTTTTGTAAAGAACCATTAATCCATAATCGTTATTGAGCTTCAATATCTATTGTTTAATGATGGGCCAATAAAATGACGTGCTATATATGCCGCGCTGAGGTTTTCTAGTGCACTGGAAAACCCCTGCGTTCTTTCGCCGCCGTATCGTGGTCGTGGGTGCCATTTGCCATTTGCCATACCGACACGGCACCGCGGCGTGCCCAAAGCCCCAAACGGCCATGTCCTTGCCCTTGCCTTGTGCTGCTGCTGCTACTAGTACTACGGCTCCGTCGCTTGCTTTTGCCTCCGCACCTTCAACCTTGGAATCAGTATAAAACATGTTTTCTTTACAAGCATTTTATTTTGTACCATGTCTTAGACCATGGCAATGTTTTGTTTTGCACTTGTCGCATGGTCATATATTGTGCTTTGTACCACACACACACACGTCGAAATGTACTACAGAGTAGTACGTAGTACAGACGTTACTAGCAAAACATGTGGGTTCAACTACTACACGTCTACACGTAGTACGAAACGATAGGCTGATGGGCCGAGTCTCAGAGATTCCGAAGAAATGATTTCGCGGAATACTACATACTACTGTAATTGATGAGATCTTCTTTTGTCCTTGGGGGTGTGTGTTTGTACTTACTATACCATGACAGAAGCCCAGAAGAGTTGCTCGTTGTTTTCTTCTTCTTCTTCACCAATCACCAGCTCGACGAGTGACAGTACGTGCTCGGCTGGGCACGTGACGTGCCCATCCATCCGTCGTCCATCACTTCGATTATCTCTATTGGTGCGGCGGCAGGAAGCCAGGGAGATTCCAAAATTTACCCAAACTTTGCATAGTAAGTGTCGCGTTATACTGTAGTAATTTTGTTTTTATTTGATAATAATTGTCCAAACATTGATTAATTAGGCTTAAAATATTCGTCTCGCAAAGTACAACAAAACTGTGCAATTAGTTTTTTATTTCATCTATATTTAGTACTCCATATATGTGTTGATATTTTGATATGACGGGGAATAGGAATTCTACATAGTGAATTTGGTGGCCAAACTCTGGAATCTAAACCCGTTTCTCCTAAACTCCTGAATTTGGCACTATGCAAAAAGAAGATTTTCCGTCACATCAAACTTACGGTACATGCATGAAGTACTAAATGTAGACGAACTCAAAAACTAATTGCACAGTCTGGTTGTACTTTGCGAGACGAACATTTTGAACATAATTAGGCCCAGTTTAGATCCAGAAAATTTTGCAAAAAAAACAGTAGATTCCTCGTCACATCGAATCTTTGAACGCATGCATGAAGCATTAAATATAGATAAAAAATAAAACTAATTATACAGTTTAGACGAAATGGACGAGACGAATCTTTTAAGCCTAATTAGACCATGATTGGACACTAATTGTCAAATAACAACGAAAATACTACAGTTGCATTTTACCAAAAATTTTGGCAACTAAACGAGGCCTTAGTCAATGATTGGGCAACTATCACCAAATACAAACGAAATGTTACAGTGCACTACAATGCCAAATAGTAAATTTGGCACCGGGCATGTTTAGTTCTCCAAATTTGTCCCTAAATTCCACTACGCAAAAAGAAGATTCCCATCACATCAAAATACCGGCACATGCATGGAGTACTAAATATAGATGAAATCAAAAACTAATTGCACAGTTTTGTTGTACTTTACGAGACGAACGTTTTGAGCCTAATTAGTCAATGTTTGGACAATTATTACCAAATAAAAACAAATGGTACAATACACTACAGTGCACACAGTAATTCCAACGGCCAATTAAACATGCCCCAAGAAAGAGTGGCCGTCTGCTACTCTGCTTTGCAGGCAGGGGGAGGCAGGCTAGGGCCTAGGGGCACCTGCACTAGTATCTGCTGTACTCCCACGGTCCTACTCCTACTGCTTTGCAGGACACCTCGCACGTGCCGGTGGCCGAACTGCTTCTGCGAACCATGCCGGTTTCACATCAAAACAAAAAAGAGCTCAGCTCTCATACCAGGTCGGGCGGAAGTGCATCCGCAGCCGTTGGGCGGCCGCCATACGTGATTCTGCACACGGAGGCCTCGCCCTCGTTTCCCCAATTCTCCCCAAATTTTATTATGCAAAAAGAAGATTCTCCATCACATCAAAATATCGGCAAATGCATGGAGTACTAAATGTTAATAAAATCAAAAACTAATTGCACAGTTTTGTTGTACTTTGCGAGACGAACATTTTAAGCCTAGTTAGTTAAAATTTGGATAATTTTTATCAAATACAAACGAAATGCTACAGGAATTCTGATACAGTTTTTTCTTCCCAATTCTCTCATCTAAACGAGGCCCTCTTGGGGCTCCGTATCCGTGAGGATGCGTTGAGGCACCAGGGTGACGGATCTAGCCGAACCCGCCGTCGCCGTTGCCGCTGGCACATCCGGTGCTCCGGCCTAAGAGGTACGTCCAGATCCGGTGCTCCCCGAGTCCCCGTTCATCTTTTGTCTTTTCCTTTCTTCATTTTTTCGGTTAGATCTGTGGATCTAGACTAACAAGTTTCTTTCTTTTTGTTTTTCTTTTGTAGCCGTTGAGGGACCAGAGACCGGCAGCAGCGCGATGTCGGAATCGGAGGCGGAGGAAATTGGTCACTCCATGACCATCAACGACGAGCTGCGGCTCTGTAGGATGGCCGGAGATGACGAGGACGACGTGATTGGTGATGCCGAGGCGCTCTTAGGGTTAAGGCTATTACATCTGTTGCTATAACTTCTGATATTTGGTCTGGAAATGCTAAGCAGGATTATTTGCGTGTTGTTGGTCATTTCATTAATTCTGATTGGCAACTTGAAAAGAGGGTGCTTGGGTTAAGGCTTATTGATGTGTCCCATAATGCTGAAAACATTATTGAACATGTTACTACTGTGCTAAATGATTATGGTAGACTGCATAAGGTGTTTTCTGTAACTTTAGACAATGCTTCTTCTAATAACAAAGTCATGGATGCACTTAAACCTCTACTTAAGCAATGTTTGGGTGCTGATCTCTTTTTGCATCAAAGGTGTGCATGTCATATTATTAATCTGATAGTTAAGGAAGCTCTTGTTACTGTAACTCCTATGATTGATGCTTTTAGAACTGCTATCTCTTTTATCAACTCTTCTAACTCTACATATCTGTTGTTTAAGCATGTGCTGCCCCACAAGAAAATTTTCCATACTTTCATTGAGTCCAATTACCCAAGACCTAGAGGTGGTGCCTTTCTCTTAACTCATGATCATTGGGCTATGGCAACTAAAATTCTGAAATTTTTTTAACTGTTTTATGACTCAACTGTTGCTTTGTCTGGTGTTTACTATCCTACTGCACCTTTAATGGTTCATCACATTGTTAGGATTGCTATTCACCTGCATAAGTATCAAAATGATGAGCATATTAGACCTGTTGTCTAACCCATGATTGATAAGTACAATAAATACTGGAAAACAATACCTCCACTTTACTGTATTGCATTTATCTTGGATCCAAGAGCTAAAATGAAAGGTTTCAATAAAGTTCTTAGGAAGTTACAACTAATTACTGATATGTTCAGCTGTGTTTTTATGTTGCTATCTGTGATGTGTTCAGCTCCTTTATGTTGCTATCTGTGATGTGTTCAGCTGTGTTTTTTTGATTTTTTGTTGAATTTGAAGTTAGATGTATTTTTCTCTATTGAAAGATATGTAACTTGCATATGTTGGAACCGTGCCTGGGTCGGCACGAGCACGAGCGTGCCGCCGTGCCAAACGGCACGGCACGGCACGGCACGCTCCAGAGTCTGTAGTGACGTGCCCGTGCCTGCCTGTCGGCACAGCGGCACTATCAGGCACGACACGGCAGGCACGCGGGCCAGATCGTGCCGTGCCTAACCATGTCGTGCCCGGGCCGTGCCCGTGCCGTGCCGCGTTTGAAAAACTATACCGGTGGCTGAACTGCTTCTGCGAACCATGCCGATTTCACATCGAAACAAGCAAGAGCTCAGCTCTCATACCAGGTCGGGCGGAAGTGCATCCGCAGCCGTTGGGCGGCCGCCATCTGTGATCCTGCACGCCAAGCCGATTCCACGTAAAATGAATTCTAGAGTACTTTTTTTCTCTCGATCGGGCCATTCATCCGTGTAACACCCTAGGTATTTATCACCAATTAGGCAGTGAGTTTGAGCTCAAACATAATAGATTAGTGGAGATGACGATGCCAAAGTCAAACCTACGGAGTTGAGTCTAATCTAAACTTGGATGTTACTCCTTTGCTTTGCATATAGGACATTTTCAAGATATATGCTCGGGTGGTGTTATGGCAATATCTTCATGTGTCTCACCTTAGTACCTATCTATATTGATCCCTAGAAAAGTTTCATGGAGTTTGGAATCAAAAAGTCACATGAAATGATAAGTTACATGCTTGTTTGGATTATAACTGAAACATACTTTTGAAACCAGGAAACATGTTTTACATTCCATGTGAACTAGTGTTTATGCAACATACAAATGCAACATGTGCAACACATCTAGGACACATGTGGAACAACCTAGTGAAACATGTGTAGCATGTACCTTGCAACAACACTATGAAACAAGTGAAATAGAGCTTTGAAACAAGCATTTCAAATGTAGTGATTCCTATGTTTCAAGGCATGTGAGGCCTATATTCTTGTGTAACCTATGCATGGTGTGTATGTTTAGCCTTTACAACCCCTTAACTACACTTGGGACACTTAATGGAACAATGTTCATGTTGATCATTTTGCCTAAATATGCTTCTAAGTGATGGTTGACCATGTATGGGCCCTAGAACACTTTTGTTTGACCAAATAGAAAGTATAGCTTAGAGTGTTTGCATGGTTGTGCACTCTTAAGCAAAGTTATAGTAAATTTTATAAGGAACAAAAGTTATTTTACGACCTTGAGCTAGAAATGTGCACAACATGCTCAAAAGTGGCTTACAAGTCAGTTTTCACTACTGTTCAGTACTTAGAAAATTGGCTAAGTCATTACTGCAGTTTCAGTTTACACGTGCCCCTGTTCGACAGCTTGTAGTTTAAAATCTAGGCCAAACCAAACCAAAACCATATAAGCAATGTTGGACCACTCCTGTAGCTCTACACTTTTCATTACTGGAGTTTTCGCTAACTCGAATCGTATTAGGAGATGGACGGGGACAAAAATGGAGTTTCAGTTGGCTTGCAACTAAACTGCAGGATTCAGTTTCGGGTACCCATATTTGGAGCCTCTTACCTTCCTAACCAGGCTTATCTAGACAAAGGTTATTTAATAAAAGTTGTAGTACATATCATGAGGAACAAACTTTATTATATGGGACAGAGCTAGTTCAGTTTCTAGATTGGTCAAATCAAGCTCACAAAATCGAATCTAGTGCTGTTTTCAGGATTCGAAAATCGGCTAAGTCTGGAATGACTGAATTTCGCGATTTCGTTTTCGTGTACCTATCTTTAGTGAATTTTAGTTTGCAAACCATTTTGAATCTGGCCAAACTTCTTTAATCAAAGTTGGAGTACTCTTGTAGCTCTACGCAACGGTGAAATCGGTTGATCAAATAATGAATCGGTTTGAGGGATATAGAGAAGAAAAAAAGGTAGTTTCAGCTGTAATTTTGGGGTAGAATTGTCATCTTGTTCCAATTGTTGGACCGGGCTGGGAGATGTCGTGGCCGACCGGGGGTAGAGACCGCCGCCGCGTGGCCCTCAGCGACATCCACCGCTCGACACCTCACACCACGCGTCGTAGAACCGTGTAAGGAGGCCGAGAGCTCGCCTTCATCCCTCACTCTCTCCCATTCCCTCGCTTTTTCTCTCGGTCTCGCCGAGGGCGCTACGGCCGAGCGAGAGCTCGCCGGCCCTGCTCGCCCTGTGCAATCGCTCCCTGGTCCTCCTCTTCCGCAACTGAGCGCAGCGCCATCGTCCTCTCATCGCGCCGCCCCAGATTTACCCTTCCTAGTGCCACCGGTCGCTGGCTAGCTCCGCCGACGGAGCCGCCATGAGCAGCGTTGCCGGTGCTCGTGGCCCGGTCTCTACGAGTCGCCTTCGGTCGTACAGCGGGCTCCCACGGGTGCACGTGGGCCCCCCTTGGTGCCGCACGGCCCACCCTCGCCACCGGCGCCACCCCTGACGGCCGGCCGAGCCGGCCCCGAACCTCCTCTGCTCTCCTCCAACTGAACTGGAGGAAGAAGAAGACCGGTGGGAGTATGACATGTGGGTCCCGCCCGACTTCATTTGGTGCCTGAATTTACGGATTTTCTTTTATCTTGTAAAATCAATATCTCATATTTGGTAGCTCCAAAAATTGTGCAATTTGTTTTGTTGGAATCCTTGTGAAGTGCTCTGCATGTTAGGGTAATCAGTTGTGCCATGCATACATGTGTTTGTGCTGTAGAAATTCATTAGTGAAAAGTGGTTTTGGAAAGGGATTAACTTGCTTTCATCAATATCTGGAGTTTTAGAAGTCCAAAATTAGTGATTCCAATTTTGTTGGTCTTCTAGTAATATGCACTATCTAAGAAAAATATAAAACTTATAGATTGTTTCCGGGTTTCAGGATGTTTTACCTAGATCTTGTTAAATGGAAAATAAATATTTGTTTTTCTTGTTATTTTTATATCTTGAGTTGTGGTGCTCCAATTGATGTGAAATTTTTATGGTAGGATTGTCATGCTATGGATGTACTGTGATATAAATTTCATGGTCATTGCTTACTGTATGCTCAAGTTATTGAGTTAACTTGTTTATGGCTTACTAAATAGCTTATAAATAATATATAAATGATAAAATAGAAAATGTTGTTCCATTACCTTAGTATGATGTTTCTCTATCATATTGATTCATAATATGGCCTTGTGTTCACAGAAAATATGGAGTTTTGGAATTAACTTGCTCTCATATGATTTATTGCTATAGCCATTTGTCTTTTTCATAGAGGTTGTTATACATGTCCAAATGGTTTCAAATTTGGACAGTAGACTTTTGGGAGCATGTGTAGGCCACTGTAATTTTAGTAGAATTTATTGTGCACTTTTGGTAGGTGTTCATAATTCCACCTAATTATCTAAATAAATTAAGAAAATGCATTAAAAGAAATTATTTAGGAATGGACACTATGTTTTCTGGTGTTCATTATTCATGTGTGACATGTTAGTAAAGTTGGTTTTGTCCAATTATATGTTTGCAACATAAGTTAATAATTATTTCTTGCAAATGAAGTTTCTAGACAGATCTGGTAACTTAGCAAAATTCTTCATGATAATGTGCTTTGTTGTGAAACTTGTTTATACAAAAGTTGTAGATAATTTATGTATCTAGCTGCTGTTAAATTTTGGTGGCATTTGGCCATATGGTTTAGAAACTACAGCTGTTCTAAGTTGAGTTCAGATTTATGTTGCTCTCTGTCCTTCCAGGACAGATTCTGTACCTTCTGTATTTCAACCTGGTAAATGTTAGAATCAGGTTTAGATGTTTGTAAATGAAATGTGGACAATTTCATAATCTTTCTGGGATGTCTTCTTGCAAGTCATTTGGATTTGTAGAACTTCAGATATGATTGATTTACTCAGCTACTGCATAAATGTCCAGGATTGTTGAAAATACATGATTGCTTGGTTACTTTGCTTGCGTATTGCTAAGTGTGATTCATGTCTTTGGTGATTAAGTTAGTACACCTGAGGCTTTGTAAATCTTGAGTTATGTTTGGTATTGCTTCCCTTGCTATCTTAGCTTAATAGGTGATGTGATGTTTATTTGAGCAATGTGAAGTGCATATGTGTATTTAGCGTAACCTTGTACTTGCCTTGTTTAGTGTGTGATGCATCACCTATTGCATTCCTTTTTATATTCATACACTTGCATCTTGCATCTCATTTAGGTACGCTAGCTGAAGCACGTGAAGAACCTGTTGTGGAGCCAAACCCGAAGACGGTGTTTGGTGGATCTATCCCGAAGATAGAAGGACCGGACAAGTGATAGTTTGAGAGATGCTCGCCAAGTGAATTCATCTGACATACTCTAACTTGAGTCGGATCCCAGGCAAGCCCCGGAGCATTATAAGCCTCCTATCTTTAAAGCAATTAATTCTATATATGTTATAAGTATTGTTGCATTAAGTGATAGGAGTTGGTTGGAAACCCTTGCTGCATTATATCATTCCTTGTCCAGATATATGAATCCCTGAATCCTACATAGACTAGGATCGAGTAGATGCTTAGCCCTGCTTTAAGCGGTAGAAGCCAGGTGATTTCCTGTCACCTGCGAGATATAGGGATATTCATATATGGCACGGTTGGCTATATTTGCTATCGTGGAAAGGAACCATGTGTTAATAAAATGAAATGAGACCGGGCGGGATGATGATAGTGAAGCGACAAGGCATGGAGGTCTTGGGTGTGGATCTATCCCCGTCTGAGTCGTTTAAGGACCGATTCGCTGTACGTCCTTGAGTCATGTTGAACGCAGTCTAACACTTAGTTGGCCGGATAAGCCGTTCCGACCGCGAATCCGAGTAATACAGTTCAGGCCGGGAATCGACTGGTAGGTTGCTTCTTGGAGGAGAGAAAGGATGTGCTTGGGGACATTGGCGTGAGACCAAGGGGGGGTTAGAGTCCCTATCACCTGGCAGAGTGTCGCCCTTGGGGTCGCGACATCATTCGGACCCGCGGCTCCTGAACTGTACCAAAGGTGACCTGAGCAGCCCTCGCCAGGCGTGACTCGGTGAGTGTTAGAAATACCCCTCCAGCTGGATAGGAATTCGATTCGAATCGCCGTCGCTCCCGGTTAGTGAGCACTTGACTTGAGCAGCGGCAACGTAGATTCCATTAAATTGAACGGATGGTTAATTGGATAACGATGGAAAGGTTGCCTCAATTTATACCTGCTATGGTTAATATTGTTTGCTCCTAATAAAGTGAGTGCTCTAGTACAGGTTCTAATATAGATGATAGGCTAATGATAATTAACTTGATGCTTAAGCATTAATGATTAATCATCTATATTAAGCTTTTATGCAAAATGTTGTCAAGCTAGCCCCACTTCATATCAGCCTTGCATGATCCTTGGTGTCACCTTATTTCTAGTTTCTGACAGGTAAGTCTAGCTGAGTACCTTCTTGTACTCAGGGTTTTATCCCCACTTGTTGCAGGTTGTGATGTATCACGGCGACTGCAAGAGTTGGTTGGCTCCTGCCATAGAGGCGGAGTGTGATCATGGGCATGATCCTTCTGAGCTACCTTATCTCTAATGCTTTTGTTGGAAGTCGACCATGGTACTGCCATGTATTTGAAATAAGATTTATGTTAGTTTTAAATTACTTTGCTTCCGCTACTTTTGAACTTAATTTGTAATAACTATGTTGAACTCCGATGTTAAATTGATTTACTTGTGAAATGGTTATGACATGTGACTTGTTATGTTGAATCACTACGATCTTGGCTTATATGTTGGTTGGTTTGAAATCCCTCGTGAATTCATTGGACTACCGGAGTTATATGGGCTCAAGTGCGAGAATTTGATCACTTCGGTGATTATTTTTGTACTTGTGCTCTTATAATTTGGACGGTTCTGTTACAGCTGGTATCGGAGCAAGATTCAACATTAAACTTGTCGTATGTGTATTTAAAACAAAGGATTTATTTTATAAAATCAGTTTTATCAACTTATAGCTATATATAGGTTTGTGAAAACTGAATTCTAAATTTAAGTATGCCAGTGGTCAATTTCCTTATGCCCATATAAGGATTATTAGGTGGCTTATATAAGTACTAACTTGGGGGGTTTTTAATTTTGCATCTACGCCCAGGCCAAGGTATGTATGTGTGATAACTCTCCCACACTATGCTACCCGGTGTGTCAGATTAGAGGTAGCCTTCATATATGAAATAGCCATATATGTTGCTAGTTTACTTTTATGCAACATCGCACCTACGCTCAGGTAAGTGTGAGTTGTGAGAGCATGACCGTACAAACTGCGGTCTAGGGGAGAGCTAGTTTTGGTTACTGGATTATTTACATGTTACACACATGTATATATGAAGGTACTTAATTGTGGGTGATTAATGATTCGGGTAGTTTTGGTGCTACATGTATATATACAGGGGTATATGTACATGGGAGTACTTAGAATTTTACTTCTCTGCTTTCATTGTGTGCTATATTGGGAATTGTTGGGCTGCAATGAAACTTTTCTGCAGGTACGCTAACCATGAATGCGTAAGTCGAATGTAGCTGGCGACTAGCTATATATCGAAAGAGTGCGTGTTATGCCATCGACATAGAACGTGATCGCCACCTTAGGTTGGTAATCTTGTGAGGACGAATAGGACGAAGCATGCATCTTCATGATTGTTGCATTATGCATGGCTATACTCTTCTCACCCTTGTTCTATAGTGTGTAACTTGTGATCAATGTGTTACACTATCTTTCTTGAGTAAAGTAAAACAAAAATGCCTTGTTCCATGTTGCTTGAGAAAAATGTGTGCTTAGCCTTGCTAGAAATAAGTGTGGCTACATGCTTGAACTTAGAGATATCCTCTAGCTTAGCCAAGTGGTGAATGTGTTGTTCACCCAAGCGTTTGCCAATGCTTTAGACCTCACTTAAGTAATTATGGATTCTCATGAATGAATTAAATTTGTGTTGGTCTAAGATAACAAAATTTAGAGCTATTAGAATAACGTGTTTGTGTGCTCTCTTGTTAAGTAGAACAAAGGCAAGCTTTGTTTGCTTGTGAGCGTTGGCTGCTAGAATATTTTCTGTTATAGTGATGATTTTGTGGTCATAATGGTGTTTTCTGTAGTTATGGGGAATACCAAAGTTATAGCTAACTTACTTATCTAGCTCGTCCTAAAATTTCATGACCCTAGGTATTATGGTTTGAGAATTATGAATTTTAGAAGTTTACTGTCAGGTTTTGTTTATGCTATGAATAGATCTGAATGTTTGATTTATTTGACCTATGTGCATAGGGAATCATGTCTTGGAGATAATAGAAGAAGTGTAGTACTTTTTCTAAGCTTTCTAAAATGTCCTATAACACTAATTTTGGTTGTCTAAATCTCTACTTATGAGCTTGTAATGTGGGATGACAGAGTCTATCCAAATCTAGGCAGAAATGTCTTCTTTGTGTTGATTAACCTTGTTAGCTGTAGAATCATCTTAATATGATAATGAGAAAGTTATAGACAACTTAATAAGCTTTACATAAAGTTAAGGCTCAGCCTTGTTGTGTCCCTAGAACTCCAGTTTTACATTTTTGAAGTTCTTGTTAGTTTTCTGTCCATATTGGTACAGATCTAAAACATTAGCATTTTTGGTCATGTTAATCTATGAATTAGCTTTTGGTATGAATAACTAAACTGTAGCCATCTTCCTAAGCTTTCTATAAAGTCTAGGATCACCTTTGTAGGATGTCTACAGCCTCAGTTATGGTTGAAACAAGTAGTCACTATGCTGCTATTTAGATTCTATGCACATGTTAAGTTAGTCACCTTAGCTAGTGTTTGTTTTGAGCTAAACTTGTAGTTAGTTCGTGCTTGAGATGAATGCTTATTTTAGGTGAGCCTTGTGCTTTGAATTGTTTGCTTAAGCTCAATCGTTTGAATTTTTTTCAGATGTCTGCTTGACTGATGTTGTATGTATGTTGTTATCTAGGTAGTGCCCTAGTTGTCACCCCGTTTGTCCTCGGTGAGCATACGAGGGTCACATAGCTTTATCCTAGAACAAAGTTCACATACGTAATTGTATGGTTGTTGTCTTCCATTAGGTTTCTCTCTTAGGAGCCTGAGCCGGTAGACATGGTTGCTTGCCTTGAGTGCTTGTATCCATGCCTTTGCTTGACCGAAAGCCCAAAGTTTAGTTCTCCTATATGTTTGCATAAGCCGTGGGTGTTTCACAACTATTTTTGGGAAGACCCTTATCGACTGACCAACCAAGTTAACTTTTATCAATGCTAGCCTTTGTCCATGGGTCGTACGTTGCCAGTTGTGGAGACCGCACCCAAATTTATGTTGGACCTCCCGGTTGCCTCTCCCAAAGGTTAGCTAATGCGACGAAACATCTTTTTGTTGTGACCTCTAAATCGTGTGCTTGTAAATTTGTGCATCTACCTTATCAACTCAATCTACGACTACATATCGGTTTTCGCCTTGAAGTTTGCTTAATCCATCCCCAACCTTCTCAGTCTCGAGATGTTTATCAGTCTTGATCTCATGTTGTTGCCCAACATGAACAAATCTCCTATTAATCTTTTATCTAGAACTCATCTCGGTGGACGCGAGTCGTACATAGAAGTTAAGCAAGAGTCTCTTGCTCAGTTATCCTTGGCAAGTGTGCGATGTTCTCTTGTGCTATATTTTGATCTTCGGATCATTTTTTGTGTTGATTCTAAGCCTTGTGACTACCTTGCTTGCTATCCCTCCTTGTATGGTGCTTGTTCAGACCACCAATCTGTGTCATTTGAAATTCCTCATCGGGCGTCTGTTCGGTAATGGTGTTACGATTAGTATTCTGTGGTGCCGCGACGAAACCTAGGGCCTCCTTGTGACCGGCCGGCACATGGTAGTGCTGCTGGGCACGCGCTGGTATCGAGGTTGCTAGTCATAGCCCATCATGGAACTACATCGATGTGGGTTTTCTTGTGAGATGTTCCTTCTGGGTTATCTCTCCATATCATATCATAAGATCCATATCTTAGACCGAAAGTAGTGGAGCTTCCTCCTGAAGTTGCTAAGAGGATAACCTTTAAAGAACAGGTCACCGACATAAACTTTAACAGACTGCAATATGTGGTAGTCAAGTGACTCTACATAGTTGCCCAGTATTGACAACCAGCATCTAGGGAGCCACGTATCTCAGCTCTGTTGGATAAAAAGGACACCCAACACTTAATGTTGGACAAGTCATCTGTTGGATAAGACTCGATCGTCACATTATGCAAATTTTAACCTTTGTATGCATAATGGCCATACCGTCGAAATCAACCATCTCTGGTGTGACTCCTTATCCGCTGACTTCGATAGCAACCATCTGCTTTGTATCAACCGCAATTGTTGTGATCAAGAATGAAGATTTGGAAATTTTTAGTGTTGAGAGACAACTAATTAGTTACCAATAGGAAGGTTAATCTCTAGCTAGGTAACGATTCTTTGGTAGCTACGAAGGCTAGGTCTTACAGAGCAATAACCAACAAGAAGTTAATCAACTTGCCAATAACTGGAGTGATACTCTGGCGTCCAGAGTCATTGCGACCAAGTCAATTCCATCTTGGACAATCACGCAGATAGTGCAAGATGTTCTATCAGCTAAGGTGAAAAAGTAGAGAAAGTATGTGTTTTGCCTTGCAAAAGTAACCCGCAAGTTCAAAGCGTGTGCATCCTCGAATTGATATGTAATTTAATAGTCGAGATCTGCTGTTGGATGACCCTTTTGAGGTCTCACAGATACTAGTTTACACTCTTTCATTTGCTTTTGCTTTCTCGTATCCCTAATGTACGAGTAGCCTTGGTTTCTGCAAATCAATTTATACCATCGTGAATCAAAAGCAATTTGAAAAGTGTCAAACAACAGATTTCTCATCTTAGAGCTGCTATTTGATCCTAAAATGAAGCCTCAAGGTGAAAGTTGGCCTGACAAAGTTGTTATGCTGCAAGTCAGCTCAACTTACAATACAACTAAGTCACCAAGGAAAATTTTACTCAATCGCTTGGTGGTAGACTACTCCCCGCGGTTTAGTAAATATTACAACTCTTGTTGTCCTTAAGGCCTCGTAACATCATTCTTTAGTAATGATTATCCAATGATGACATACTTTAGTACCTTATAAATGTTATTACCCAAGAGGTTGTATCTGCTTCAACCCAGATAACTGTTGTCTTTGGATAAAAGAATCTTATTAAATAACTGTTGGCAGGAATACGAAGCCGACAGAGTCAGCTATCACATTCACTAACCCATCAACAGACTTAGATAATACAGTGTTGTCATCAGAGAAAGAGAACTGCACACATGGAACCTTAAGTAGTTTTTCATTAGTTGATATCAGAAGGATTGAACATTTACGACCAACATAGATCCTGTCTATTGGTTAATCAGTATCCTATAACCTCAGAGGATGTTTGTCATCTATGATCTCACCCCATTTGGAAGGTTGCGCTCAAGCCATTATGGTAGAGGACTGCTTTTCAAACTTTGTGAACATAGAGTCATTTTAATGAGTATACTTCTGATTATTTCGGTCTAGTGTCAAGTTCATATGGCCTATGTTGTGGTCATTAGAAAGTCAGGTACTTGTGAGTGGTTCACTCATGGACCAAATGATCTCCGTACACTGAGAATGCAGTATGTGCTATCTTGGATTCCTCCCAAAGTAACAATGTTTCATGGAAGTCAATGAAGGAAATTCTTCAGACAAATTTTACCCAAAAAAAAAAGAAAGGGCCTTTGACCAAATTGTTCGCCGATGTTGAAGCTTTATAGCTGAAGGCTACAGCCGATGATGGGAACTAGATAACATGTCTCTCTTCCTTAAAAGATCTTCCATTCCGAATCTCGGGACACGATTCTTTTAAGGGGGGAGGGCTGTAACACCCTAGGTATTTATCACCAATTAGGCAGTGAGTTTGAGCTCAAACATAATAGATTAGTGGAGATGACGATGCCAAAGTCAAACCTACGGAGTTGAGTCTAATCTAAACTTGGATGTTACTCCTTTGCTTTGCATATAGGACATTTTCAAGATATATGCTCGGGTGGTGTTATGGCAATATCTTCATGTGTCTCACCTTAGTACCTATCTATATTGATCCCTAGAAAAGTTTCATGGAGTTTGGAATCAAAAAGTCACATGAAATGATAAGTTACATGCTTGTTTGGATTATAACTGAAACATACTTTTGAAACCAGGAAACATGTTTTACATTCCATGTGAACTAGTGTTTATGCAACATACAAATGCAACATGTGCAACACATCTAGGACACATGTGGAACAACCTAGTGAAACATGTGTAGCATGTACCTTGCAACAACACTATGAAACAAGTGAAATAGAGCTTTGAAACAAGCATTTCAAATGTAGTGATTCCTATGTTTCAAGGCATGTGAGGCCTATATTCTTGTGCAACCTATGCATGGTGTGTATGTTTAGCCTCTACAACCCCTTAACTACACTTAGGACACTTAATGGAACAATGTTCATGTTGATCATTTTGCCTAAATATGCTTCTAAGTGATGGTTGACCATGTATGGGCCCTAGAACACTTTTGTTTGACCAAATAGAAAGTATAGCTTAGAGTGTTTGCATGGTTGTGCACTCTTAAGCAAAGTTATAGTAAATTTTATAAGGAACAAAAGTTATTTTACGACCTTGAGCTAGAAATGTGCACAACATGCTCAAAAGTGGCTTACAAGTCAATTTTCACTACTGTTCAGTACTTAGAAAATTGGCTAAGTCATTACTGCAGTTTCAGTTTACACGTGCCCCTGTTCGACAGCTTGTAGTTTAAAATCTAGGCCAAACCAAACCAAAACCATATAAGCAATGTTGGACCACTCCTGTAGCTCTACACTTTTCATTACTGGAGTTTTCGCTAACTCGAATCGTATTAGGAGATGGACGGGGACAAAAATGGAGTTTCAGTTGGCTTGCAACTAAACTGCAGGATTCAGTTTCGGGTACCCATATTTGGAGCCTCTTACCTTCCTAACCAGGCTTATCTAGACAAAGGTTATGTAATAAAAGTTGTAGTACATATCATGAGGAACAAACTTTATTATATGGGACAGAGCTAGTTCAGTTTCTAGATTGGTCAAATCAAGCTCACAAAATCGAATCTAGTGCTGTTTTCAGGATTCGAAAATCGGCTAAGTCTGGAATGACTGAATTTCGCGATTTCGTTTTCGTGTACCTATCTTTAGTGAATTTTAGTTTGCAAACCATTTTGAATCTGGCCAAACTTCTTTAATCAAAGTTGGAGTACTCTTGTAGCTCTACGCAACGGTGAAATCGGTTGATCAAATAATGAATCGGTTTGAGGGATATAGAGAAGAAAAAAGGTAGTTTCAGCTGTAATTTTGGGGTAGAATTGTCATCTTGTTCCAATTATTGGACCGGGCTGGGAGATGTCGTGGCCGACCGGGGGTAGAGACCGCCGCCGCGTGGCCCTCAGCGACATCCACCGCTCGACACCTCGCACCACGCGTCGTAGAACCGTGTAAGGAGGCCGAGAGCTCGCCTTCATCCCTCACTCTCTCCCATTCCCTCGCTTTTTCTCTCGGTCTCGCCGAGGGCGCTACGGCCGAGCGAGAGCTCGCCGGCCCTGCTCGCCCTGTGCAATCGCTCCCTGGTCCTCCTCTTCCGCAACTGAGCGTAGCGCCATCGTCCTCTCATCGCGCCGCCCCGGATTTACCCTTCCTAGTGCCACCGGTCGCTGGCTAGCTCCGCCGACGGAGCCGCCATGAGCAGCGTTGCCGGTGCTCGTGGCCCGGTCTCTACGAGTCGCCTTCGGTCGTACAGCGGGCTCCCACGGGTGCGCGTGGGCCCCCCTTGGTGCCGCACGGCCCACCCTCGCCACCGGCGCCACCCCTGACGGCCGGCCGAGCCGGCCCCGAACCTCCTCTGCTCTCCTCCAACTGAACTGGAGGAAGAAGAAGACCGGTGGGAGTATGACATGTGGGTCCCGCCCGACTTCATTTGGTGCCTAAATTTACGGATTTTCTTTTATCTTGTAAAATCAATATCTCATATTTGGTAGCTCCAAAAATTGTGCAATTTGTTTTGTTGGAATCCTTGTGAAGTGCTCTGCATGTTAGGGTAATCAGTTGTGCCATGCATGCATGTGTTTGTGCTGTAGAAATTCATTAGTGAAAAGTGGTTTTGGAAAGGGATTAACTTGCTTTCATCAATATCTGGAGTTTTAGAAGTCCAAAATTAGTGATTCCAATTTTGTTGGTCTTCTAGTAATATGCACTGTCTAAGAAAAATATAAAACTTATAGGTTGTTTCCGGGTTTCAGGATGTTTTACCTAGATCTTGTTAAATGGAAAATAAATGTTTGTTTTTCTTGTTATTTTTATATCTTGAGTTGTGGTGCTCCAATTGATGTGAAATTTTTATGGTAGGATTGTCATGCTATGGATGTACTGTGATATAAATTTCATGGTCATTGCTTACTGTATGCTCAAGTTATTGAGTTAACTTGTTTATGGCTTACTAAATAGCTTATAAATAATATATAAATGATAAAATAGAAAATGTTGTTCCATTACCTTAGTATGATGTTTCTCTATCATATTGATTCATAATATGGCCTTATGTTCACAGAAAATATGGAGTTTTGGAATTAACTTGCTCTCATATGATTTATTGCTATAGCATTTGTCTTTTTCATAGAGGTTGTTATACATGTCCAAATGGTTTCAAATTTGGACAGTAGACTTTTGGGAGCATGTGTAGGCCACTGTAATTTTGGTAGAATTTATTGTGCACTTTTGGTAGGTGTTCATAATTCCACCTAATTATCTAAATAAATTAAGAAAATGCATTAAAAGAAATTATTTAGGAATGGACACTATGTTTTCTGGTGTTCATTATTCATGTGTGACATGTTAGTAAAGTTGGTTTTGTCCAATTATATGTTTGCAACATAAGTTAATAATTATTTCTTGCAAATGAAGTTTCTAGACAGATCTGGTAACTTAGCAAAATTCTTCATGATAATGTGCTTTGTTGTGAAACTTGTTTATACAAAAGTTGTAGATAATTTATGTATCTAGGTGCTGTTAAATTTTGGTGGCATTTGGCCATATGGTTTAGAAACTACAGCTGTTCTAAGTTGAGTTCAGATTTATGTTGCTCTCTGTCCTTCCAGGACAGATTCTGTACCTTCTGTATTTCGACCTGGTAAATGTTAGAATCAGGTTTAGATGTTTGTAAATGAAATATGGACAATTTCATAAGCTTTCTGGGATGTCTTCTTGCAAGTCATTTGGATTTGTAGAACTTCAGATATGATTGATTTACTCAGCTACTGCATAAATGTCCAGGATTGTTGAAAATACATGATTGCTTGGTTACTTTGCTTGCGTATTGCTAAGTGTGATTCATGTCTTTGGTGATTAAGTTAGTACACCTGAGGCTTTGTAAATCTTGAGTTATGTTTGGTATTGCTTCCCTTGCTATCTTAGCTTAATAGGTGATGTGATGTTTATTTGAGCAATGTGAAGTGCATATGTGTATTTAGCGTAACCTTGTACTTGCCTTGTTTAGTGTGTGATGCATCACCTATTGCATTCCTTTTTATATTCATACACTTGCATCTTGCATCTCATTTAGGTACGCTAGCTGAAGCACGTGAAGAACCTGTTGTGGAGCCAAACCCGAAGACGGTGTTTGGTGGATCTATCCCGAAGATAGAAGGACCGGACAAGTGATAGTTTGAGAGATGCTCGCCAAGTGAATTCATCTGACATACTCTAACTTGAGTCGGATCCCAGGCAAGCCCCGGAGCATTATAAGCCTCCTATCTTTAAAGCAATTAATTCTATATATGTTATAAGTATTGTTGCATTAAGTGATAGGAGTTGGTTGGAAACCCTTGCTGCATTATATCATTCCTTGTCCAGATATATGAATCCCTGAATCCTACATAGACTAGGATCGAGTAGATGCTTAGCCCTGCTTTAAGCGGTAGAAGCCAGGTGATTTCCTGTCACCTGCGAGATATAGGGATATTCATATATGGCACGGTTGGCTATATTTGCTATCGTGGAAAGGAACCATGTGTTAATAAAATGAAATGAGACCGGGCGGGATGATGATAGTGAAGCGACAAGGCATGGAGGTCTTGGGTGTGGATCTATCCCCGTCTGAGTCGTTTAAGGACCGATTCGCTGTACGTCCTTGAGTCATGTTGAACGCAGTCTAACACTTAGTTGGCCGGATAAGCCGTTCCGACCGCGAATCCGAGTAATACAGTTCAGGCCGGGAATCGACTGGTAGGTTGCTTCTTGGAGGAGAGAAAGGATGTGCTTGGGGACATTGACGTGAGACCAAGGAGGGGTTAGAGTCCCTATCACCTGGCAGAGTGTCGCCCTTAGGGTCGCGACATCATTCGGACCCGCGGCTCCTGAACTGTACCAAAGGTGACCTGAGCAGCCCTCGCCAGGCGTGACTCGGTGAGTGTTAGAAATACCCCTCCAGCTGGATAGGAATTCGATTCGAATCGCCGTCGCTCCCGGTTAGTGAGCACTTGACTTGAGCAGCGGCAACGTAGATTCCATTAAATTGAACGGATGGTTAATTGGATAACGATGGAAAGGTTGCCTCAATTTATACCTGCTATGGTTAATATTGTTTGCTCCTAATAAAGTGAGTGCTCTAGTACAGGTTCTAATATAGATGATAGGCTAATGATAATTAACTTGATGCTTAAGCATTAATGATTAATCATCTATATTAAGATTTTATGCAAAATGTTGTCAAGCTAGCCCCACTTCATATCAGCCTTGCATGATCCTTGGTGTCACCTTATTTCTGGTTTCTGACAGGTAAGTCTAGCTGAGTACCTTCTTGTACTCAGGGTTTTATCCCCACTTGTTGCAGGTTGTGATGTATCACGGCGACTGCAAGAGTTGGTTGGCTCCTGCCATAGAGGCGGAGTGTGATCATGGGCATGATCCTTCTGAGCTACCTTATCTCTAATGCTTTTGTTGGAAGTCGACCATGGTACTGCCATGTATTTGAAATAAGATTTATGTTAGTTTTAAATTACTTTGCTTCCGCTACTTTTGAACTTAATTTGTAATAACTATGTTGAACTCCGATGTTAAATTGATTTACTTGTGAAATGGTTATGACATGTGACTTGTTATGTTGAATCACTACGATCTTGGCTTATATGTTGGTTGGTTTGAAATCCCTCGTGAATTCATTGGACTACCGGAGTTATATGGGCTCAAGTGCGAGAATTTGATCACTTCGGTGATTGTTTTTGTACTTGTGCTCTTATAATTTGGACGGTTCTGTTACAATCCGTTTTTCATTAAGAGGAAAATAGTTAACAGAACAAACCGTGCGCGGTCACGCAAGCGAGGAGCCTCCGTGACATAAGCACACCAAGCCACCTAGCTACTAGATTCACTAAGAGAAGATTACATGGTAAGGAGCTTTGCGACCAAATCGACAAGACAAAAGCGAGCGACTATGCCCGATAGCTCCTGGCCGGGAAGAGAACCTGCATGGCTTCCCGCGTCGACGCCGACAGGGGCAGGGCGAAAGCGGTCTGGAACCAAGTCGGCGTTTTCTTTTTATAGGATGTGGCATTTTCTCGTAGAAACTACCAACATGAGATTGACTCTGCTCTATCTAAACTTTGAAAACAAACCTGTTTTGTCTTAGATTGACCCTGTAAAAATCACATCTCAGAATCCTAGAATCCTATCAAATATTCCATAAAAAAAGAGAATCCTATCAAACAAACTAGATTCTAATGCACTTAACGTAAAGACACATAATCCAATAAATAAAACGCATTACTTTTTTTAACCATGTTTTTAAAATCTCTTTAGAGCCAGATAGAACCTAGCTTGGCTTTAAGCTTATTCACGTTGCCAGAAACATGTGCAGATCAGCTTAGGCCCCCACTTCCTAAGTACGTACTCGGCTGAGGAGATTGCAGGCTTGCAGCAGCAGTTTGTGCATAGTGGGTGGTTTTGCAACAAACTCGTTTGAGGGTGGCATTTTCAACAAAACCACTCCTGGGCTTTTTGCAAACTCAAAATCGAATTCTCATTCAGGGTGGTTTCCATAATTTTACACTTATTACATAAAGACAAAACTAAGGCGTGATGGGCATGTTCGGCTAGCGCCACCAGCTACAGTGATTTAAGGAGGCTGACAGCAGCAGCGGTAGTAGAAACAGCTTTTAGCTGCCGTCGAACAGGCTCGATATCTTCTCTCCTCGACCAAATTCTTTTCATAACAACGGACACGAAAAGTAAGCAATATTTTAGTACTGCCAAATTTGAGGCAGGCAAAGGAGTAATCGGTGTTTATTTATTTATTTATTTTGTTGCCTCATTCTCACTTCTTCGGTGAGTCGGGACTCGGGACAATCGTGTAAGATGGGGTCTTCACCAAAAGATTGTTCATAGTTGCGCTCCAAGAACATTTTTCAAATTATAACTTAAAACATATATCATTTCCTCGTTTCCGTGTCTGAATTAGGATAAGAGTGTGGTCTGGTACGGTTGCCAAAGCCGTTTGCCGTTTTGTAGCTACAGCAGATCGTCTTAGT
The DNA here is from genome assembly GCA_038087645.1 of Saccharum hybrid cultivar R570. Classification (NCBI taxonomy): domain Eukaryota; kingdom Viridiplantae; phylum Streptophyta; class Magnoliopsida; order Poales; family Poaceae; genus Saccharum; species Saccharum hybrid cultivar. The sequence continues at coordinate 3,879,260 of JAQSUU010000810.1, forward strand.
TTATGTTTATGTATTCTGAAAATCTTTGTGGACTCAGGACCTACCTGAAAGTGAGATGGCAACGACCGCCTTGCATCAGCGCATTAGCAAGCTAAAAGGCGTATCTGGCCTTTACTGAAAAAAAGAAGTTTTAAAAAGACTGGGTTCATATTCTGAAAAGGTCCGATCCATATGGTTCATCAAAATTTGTTATTCACTTTCAATGTACTTAGAGGATCTTATTGTAGAACCCTTCTTTTTTAAAAAGAAAAAAATGATCGGCTTCCTCGACGGCATAGAATATAGCAGATCAAGGACAATGCTTGCTTTTTTTCAAAAAAAAAGGACAATGCTTGCTGTGCTTGCTGCTTGCAGGCTGCAGCTGCGTAGCACCAACCAGAGCCACAAATGGAACAGCAGCAACCAGTCAGCAGTAGAGTGTAGTAGCTCTTTCGACCAGGCACAATGATGAATCTTGGACTTTGTTGCACATCGGCTCCAACCTTTGGTGCGAGGCCATGATGATGTGGAATCCAGTACCTTTCGGAATAGTAGAACACAATTATCATTTAATTTAATTAAACTCTTCAAGTTTAATTAAGTTCATATACAAATATCGATATTTATGAAATCAAAAGGTAGTCTTTAATATCCTACCCATGAGCTTGATTCTTCAATAAAACCACTGTCACCAGTTTCTTTGTCATCCTCTAAATAACAGCATGTTCGTTTCGCTGGTTTATTGTGCTGAAAGTACTGTTCGCTGGTTTGTTGTGAGAGAAAAACACTGCTGGATGGCTGCTGATTCTGCTGATAAGTCCAAACGAACAGGGCGTAAGTTTGGAAGATCTTATGGATTATATTGGAACTTTTTTTGTCCTATAATATTGTTAGATTTATTAAGACTTTCAACCGCTAGCCGGTCTCATGAACGTATCAACATCCATCACGTTTCAAGCTTTTCCAAAGAAACTATGGAAACATCACTAGCAATTTGCTGATCTCAAAACTGCAACCCATGTCACTCTACTGCACTGCTATCAACTATGATATAATCATATTTGTTTCCACATGTGATTAGTTTCTCGTGAAGAAAAAACAAGAAAGGTGCCCGTTGTGTTGATTCCTATCATAGACATTCCTGCGGTTCCATTGCTTTTGAGTATCAACCGCAAAATCTAGTTGTAACGTTGATTGAATTCTATACCACTGTATCTTTCTATAATTACTCTATATGGGTTGGAGTCTTTATTTATTTATTTGCTATATCTTTTTTTGATGGATTTAGACACTATCTATATGTTTTTTTGTTTTTATCCTAATATACAAACTATGGTCGAGCTCTTATCCTGTTTAATAGTATGGATAAATTTTTTAGTTACATCCAATTAAACACTTATATATACTTAAGTATTGCCTTTCTCTAAAAATCAGTGATTACCATAAAAAGATAATGCATGTGTTGTACCGTGTATTATATATATATATAATTTCCCTGGGCTATTTAACTTAAGGAAATGAAAGCAATTCCAAAAAAAAGTTAAGGAAATGAAATCTTTTGGTGTGGTTGTGAATTATTTAATTACTGTTCATTTTACATTAATAATACAAATCGAAGAAACATAGTCAGATCCTCAACGACATCATCGAATAGCAATGCACTATAGAAAATTGAAAATTTTGATTCTTTTGGTTGTCAGACACTGGTTTGCTGACCATTATTTTTTTGTCTCTACTTGATGTTCATTGTTCTTGGATCATGATACCATTTTCTCTCTTAATTTCTAGGTCGTGTTAATGTTGACAGATCTTATCCCTTGTCATTGTCCAATTTATATAAAGACTAGTCACTGAACAATTTGCAGTTTGCGGAAGCTTTGATTTGAATATGCACATGTATTTACATTAGCAATGTTGGTAGTCAGATTAGACCTACAAAATTTATCTAATATATTAATTTGTTTGACATGGACTGTTTATTTATCCTATACCGTTAGATCGTCATAAGATCTAAGAATACACATTATTTTCTTTTTTTATTAATCACATAATTTCTAGGTCCTTGTTGCTTGTTTATTCTAGACTGTTAGATCGTCATAAAATCCAAAGGTTTATATTTATTTTCTATTAATTTCACAATATCTAGACCCTCTCAGCGAATATGGAGCCTCTTTTAACACTGCTGTATAAAAGATGATAGGTAGAGATATTCTTTTAATAAATTTGATCAAACTTAAAATGGTTTGACTCAATGTTATGTTAGAATAGGGAGGTACTTCAACACTATCTTTGGTTTAGTTTATAATGCAGTATGGCATAGTAGCCTCCCATGTTACATTTTAACAATTCATTTATCCTATATATTATATTGTTTACGATACATGATTGTTGAGTAGTATATTTCATTATAAATCTAATTGTATCGAGTTCGTATTATAATAGTTAACTTTTTTTTTTGGCTAAATTGTTGATCGAATTTGAATCTGAATATATGTGCATAGTAAACCTTACAAGATCAGAGGAGTAATAACTTAAGGGCTTGTTTGGGTCCTATAAATTGAAACCAATATGTAGAAAATTCTTCTCATTTTATTACTCCAATTCCTGAGAAAGAAAAGGCCGAAAGGATTTTACGGTCAAAGAATGATTCGGATAGCTCGAGTTCAACTCCCAGTCCCAGCTCGTACTACTTTGGTTGTTTGCTTGCCGACATTCTTGCATTGGAGTCGTCCTGCTGTACTGGTGCCGTTGTTCACCCCCACCCTGCCGTCCATCGGCATCGGCCGCCGCGGTCCTCTGCCATGCCCATGCTAGCGGTAGGCGGTAGCGGGTTTGCTTCCTTTCCTTGCCTCCACTCCCTGCCACTGCCACTTCCTTGGCCAGTTGGCCCCGCTGTCGGCTTGCTAGACCACAACGACGCCACGTACTGCTTTGTCCGGCCGCCGCCCCGGCTATTGCAGTCGCATCGTATGGCTCCGTTTGGCCGACCTCAGGTAGTCAGGTGGAAGTCAGGAAGTGTGTCTTCTCGAGCAACACACATCCACGATGGGCACTTTGTTACTCCCACTGTCCACGAAAAAAACGTAATTATGAGATCTGTGCCGGTCAAACTAGTCCAAGTATAACCAAATTTATAGTAAATATTATTAGCATTTACATCTTCAATTAAATTAATTATAAAATATACTTTATAACTAATCTAATGGTACTTATTTTGTATCATGAATGTTGATTTTTTACATAAATTCCATCAAAGTTCAAACTATTTGATTTCTTGAAAAATGAGAACTGCATTTTTTCGGAGGGAGTACTCCTATAGGCCTTTTGGAATGTGATTAAAAGAATCTAGCACATTTCATTGGATTATGTATCCATATATGTTAAAATTCACTAGAATCTAATATGTTTAGACGAGATTTTAGGATTCTGAAACCTTTTTCACTGAGATTCCAAAAGTCTCCGAGAAACCAAACGTGAACTTACACATCAAAAATCTGGCAGTAAAGTTCTGGTTTACCAAGTGAGAGTTACGGTGGGTGATATTTATTTGGAGCCTGTTTAGTTCACAAAAAGTGAACCAAAAAAGTGCTACAGTACCTGTCACATCAAATCTTGCGGCACATGCATGGAGTACTAAATGTAGACGAAAAAAAAACTAATTACACAGTTTAGTTGTAAATCACGAGACAAATCTTTTGAGCCTAATTAGTCCATGATTGAACATAAATTGCCAAATAAAACAAAAAATGCTACAGTAGCCGAACCCAAACTTTTTCACCGACTAAACAAGCCCTTGGTCAAAACAAAGGTCGCCATGAAAAAGCGCCACTTTATCAGAAAAGCACCATGTCCATGTCTTGGTCAGAAAGAAAAGGAAAAGAAAAGAAGAATCCTCGTCCTGTTCCATTTCGTTCCGGCGAGAGAATCCGATGCCGAAGGTCAGGTCGCATGTGCACCGCACACATCACATTAGTGGGCAAACACAAAGATCAGCGTCCACATCGAAGAAACGCACGCACGCACGGCGACACAAACGCGCGCGAGAGAACCACCCACCGCCCCGTCCTCCGTCCGCGTCGGCCCGGAAGGCAACAAAACATCTGTCGTTCAGGGACAGGTCACAGGTAGCCTATCTGTGCGCCCTGCTCTTCGTCTCATGTTTGCACAGGAACGGGATGAAGATTGATGATGAACCAAACCAACGCCATGTTCGCTGCACATAGGCCTGCTAACGGGTGAAAACCCACCTCGTACTCAACCTATCCCATAACAAATTAACTCTCTTCTTCCACCCACTCTATTCCATATTTTTATAGTTTCAACCCAATCCATTTCAACCCATAAACTAATTAAACCCACGGGTTTGCTATAAAAACTTATGGGTTTACATAAAAATGTATATATATGCTTGGATAAGACATGTGGGCCCACCTCGAAGCCGGACCCTAGAAATAAAATCTTGCATCCACATTATAAAATTTTATCGAAATTATCTAGAATTTGTTGCAGATGATTTAATGTAACAAACGACTACTTTATGCCAATTAGCGCTGCCAGATCAATATATATGCCCCACATCAAAGCCGGACCCTAGAAATAAAAGCTCGCGTTCACATTATAAAATTTTATCGAAATTGACTAGAATTTGTTGCTGATAATTTAATGTAACAAGCAACTACTTCATGCTAGTTGGCATTGCCAGATCAATATGTGGGCCCCACCTCGAAGTCGGACCTTAGAAATAAAAGCTTGCATTCACATTATAAAATTTTGTCAAAATTGACTAAAATTTGTTGCAGATGATTTAATGTAACAAACAACTATTTCATGTCAATTGGCACTGCCAAATGAATATGTGGGCCCCACATCAAAGCCGGATCCTAGAAATAAAAGCTCGTGTTCACATTATAAAATTTTGTCAAAATTGACCAAAATAAATTAAGCTGGATTCAAAATGTCATGAGGCTAATCTGTGCCAATTAGCATAGCAAAATATGCATGGGGGCCCTACATCAAAAGCTAAACAAATTACAAATCAATATATATGTATACTATGATATATTAAAAATTTAACATCAACCCATGGGCTCAACCCATTCAAACCCACGAAAAAAAGAACCCAATCCCCACCCATCCAACCCAGTTTTCTATTAAACCCAACCCCACCCAACCCGCTAAATAAATCAACCAATTCCCACCCATCCAAAGTGCACCCATTTGAAAACACAGTCCGTAAAATCCATTTGAACCCAACCCATTAGCAGGCCTAGCTGCACAGCAATCTTCCTCCGGGCCTCCTTTGAACAATGACCGGGAAGATGAACAGCACCAACCGATGGCAATGGAATAGTTATTATTAGTGCGCCGAGCCCGAGCAGCACCAAACGTGGAGATCGAGCACAAGGATGGCTGATTTTTATACGGGCCACCACGGGCGTAACCGAGCGGGCAGGGGCAGAGCAGGTGGTGCCGCGTCACCACTCACCAGCAGCCGGTGGGCATGCATGTGAGAGCGCCGAGGCGACGGCGATTAAAGAAAGCAGGGGGGCGAGGGCGGGGGGGAAAGCGACCGAACACGACGTGGCAGGGGGACAGCTCCAGATGCCAGCGCGTGCCGCGACCGCCGCGATCGCCGATTCGATGCTCGGCCTCGGCGCTTGTCCGTACTCTATGCGCCTCACACAGGTTTCTAGAGGAATCTCAAAGGGATCAGCTTGTGTTCTGATGATGCTCATGCCTGCTGACTAGGCGGTAATCGCCCCGTGTCTTATGATCTTATCTTAATCGCCAGGAGGCGCTCCAGCGCAATCGAACAGTGCCGTTCGCAGAGAAAGAATCAGCATTGCGGATTTCCGGGATTGTTCCAGCTACTGCGCATTGCTCGTGTTGCTAAAGAGCAGAGCACCAACATTCGCTGCAGCGTTCCTGTGTTCCAAACAGAGCAGACGTTAAAGAGAAGAGAATAATCGCTGCCTGTGCTGTGATCATGTCATCGTTACTATCCAGCATGAGCATCGTCTCAAAAGTAAAGAACCATGGAGCAGAAATGGTAGCAAACAGAGCCATAATTTACAGCTACGGGTTTCCTTTTATCGATTCGCATATATTATGAATATATAGTATGATGCGACGCGATGGCATGCCACATTGCGCAAGGTTCTTGAATCCAAAAAAAGCGCATGGAGGAGCTACGACATGCTCGCACCAGGAAACACAGCAAACGGGAAAACCAAAGCTAGCAGACGGGGAAGAAGAAGAAGAAGAAGGAGGCAGGGCAGGCAGGAAGGAATTACCATCTCCTCCCCCTCCCTCCCGACCGATCCCCCAGCATGCCTGCCTTCTCTGCATCTTCTCTTCATCCATTTCAACCTCTCCTCACGGGCTCACGGCGGACTCTTGCAGCAGCATCTCGCTCCCTCGGCTGGCTACACGCCGCGGGCCGCCGCCTGGGTCTGGCCGCGGCGGACCGTCTCCCTGTGGCGGATGAAGGAGTCGATGCGCTGCAGCTTCAGCTGGTGGCGGAACCGGTTGATGAAGTCGTCCGCGCGCGCGTCCATCTCGCCGCCGCTGATGCCCTCCTCCTCCTCCTCCTCCTCGGACTCAGACGCCGGCTCCGGCTCCGCCACGGGGAACCGCCGCCGGCCGCGACTCTCCCTCGTCGTGGCCGGGCGCCGCGCCTCCACCGCGCGCACGGTCTCCTCCACCTCCTCGGCGCCGAAGTGCGCGAACGCCGACCTGTCGCTGGCCGACTTGTGCAGGCGCGCCGGGAGCCGAGGGAGCTCCGCGTCCGCCGCCGCCTCCGACCTGCTCCGCTCCATGTGCGCCGCGTGCTCGGGCTCCGGCTCCGGCTCGGGCTCGCGCTCCGTCTCCACAGCGCGCTCGACGACGACGACGGGGCCCTCCTCCGTCTCCGCCGCCGCGGGCTGCTGCTGCTTGTACCCCAGATCCACCACCCCGGCCTCGGCGGGCTCGGGCTCGGGCGCGGCCGCGGCCGCGGCGAAGCGGCCGTTGAACGACCTCAGCCGCTCGAACGCCATGGACGGCACGCGGGCCAGCCGCCGGTGCGGCTGCACCCATCCCCCGCCTCCCGCAGCGGCGACGCCCTCCTCGTCGCCGCCGGTCTCCGAGGCGGCGGCGGCGGCCTTGGAGGTGACCGCGATGGTGCCGATGACGATGTTGAGGACGACGAAGAGCACGGCGGGGGTGAACCACCCGTGGACCGCGCTCAGCAGCGCCGGGATCGCCTCCTCCAGCATCGCGCCGCCCCGGGATGCGTCGCCTTGATCCGGTTGGCTGGTGGCGGTGGGGTTTCGGTGACGGCACGGCGAGTGGGCGAGGAAGCGGGGACGGCAGAGGTGCTGCTGCCGGTGGTGGTGGCCTGGTGGGGAAGAAGGGGCAGTCAGGAGTGGGGTTATTTAAAGGGGGGAGAGTGAGGTGGGGGCGTTTCGAGCACATCCTCACGCAGCAAACGGACAAATGGAAGGTGGGTTTTTGGATTGCTCTCTCTTTTATTTTATTTTTGTTTTTTCCTTTTTAATCGTTGTTTATTATGAATTTGATCACAGTAGATTGCCGGGGTGTTTTCTTTGCACGTCGAGTTTTAGAGATACACGGGTATTGATTTGTGAAGAAAACATGCATGCTTACTATAGTGCATTGTGCTGAGGTGCTCTTGCGAGAATTATGTAAGCCCGTTTGGATCTTTGAATTGAATTCATTCTAATAATAATAATAATAATAATTTAGACATAGATTAATTAAGTTAATATAGTTATATATGCAAATATATTTGTATATTTATCATTAGGCATACCAGGGACATACTTATACGTTGCATTTCTACTGTAGGGAAGTGAGTTGAAGAGTGTGATATAAATTGCAGAATAGAATTATAGCATAGCTATAAAATCCATTTCCATCTCTCACCCAATAAATTTGAGATAGACTTATTTGTGAGCTTGAGAATGTTATGGAATATCAAATTTCGAGTCAAATAGCCTAATCCATTATGTAGATTTCAATTCCTCCAAAATGAAGCAATCCAAATGACCCCTAAAAGAAAACTGATTGCTTGTAATCTGATGATAGGCATGCAAAGTATTAAGATATGGTATGGCGAAATTGTCTTTTTAGAAGCAGGCAATGAACAAGATCGGTTTTAAATTTTTGTTGTGCTTTTTTCATAATGTCTATGTGCTATGAAAAGCGTCGTCCACATATTCAAGCTAGTTGAATGAATTTGATGAAATAGTGCATGAAATCGGTTCCGTTTTCAATGTTACCGAGGCTTTTATGTGATGCCTCTATGCTAAGGAAAGCATCGACTACAGTCAAGCCAGCTTATAGTTTCAACAAAACAGAGCACGAAATCGGGTTTCGTTTTAGATGTTAGCGGTGCTTTTCAGTGAGGCCTCTTTGAATGGTTATGATCAAAACTGGGCACGAAACCGGGTTCCGTTTTAAATGTTAGCGGTGCTTTCCTATGAGACCTCTTGAATGGTTCTGATGAAATACAGCACGAAAGTCGGTTCCGTTTTAAATGTTAGCGATGCTTCTATGTGAGGCCTCTTTGAACGGTTCTGATGAAACAAAGCACAAAATTGGGTTCCATTTTAAATATTAGGCGGTGCTTTCCAGTGAGGCCTCCTTGAATAGTTCTGATGAAACTGAGCACGAAAGCCGGTTCCGTTTTAAATGTTAGCGGTGCTTTGCTGTGAGGCCTCTTTGAACGGTTCTGACGAAACAGAGCACGAAAGCAGGAGTGTTAGTTCTTTTTTTCTGTGAGGCTTCTATGCTAAGAAATGTGTCATATACGATTTCAGGCTACTTGAATGGTTTCACTGAAATAGTGGCCGAAACCATGTTTCTGCTTGAAACGTTAGTGATGCTTTTCCATGAGGCTTTTGTGCTAATAAAATTGTCATCTACAGTTTCAAAATAAAAAATTACAAGTAAAAAGTTTTTCACAGACTGCCATCATGCAAGACATTGACGTTATAGCGTGAGAAGACTATGAACTATTGATGCATGTCTAGTTATTGCAATGATATGGCTCATCTAGAAGCGAGAGGTTTGGATTGCCTTTAATCTACATGTGTTTTATGAGACCATAAGTTTTGCTGAAGTGATTTGTATCTCTATTGTCTGTGATAATGAAGGTGAATAATAGAAAATAACACAGTAGAAAGGTCGTGATGGTAATTTGCATGATGAGTTCATAGAGATATGGCAATTACATGTTATTGACACATGTAGATGTGTGAAAATGATATATGTGTGTGTGTACCATCATGAGTAGTTATATTGGGAGGTTGATTTTGGTTGTTGGTGCTGCTCTTTAATTGTGATTGATTCTATGAAATGAAAACTTTGTTTCTGATCAAATAATAGACACGTGAAGTACAAAAATGCTATAATAGGATGAACTTGTCTTTTTTTCAAAGGAGGCGATGAACATGTTGGATTGTATAAAAGGAGCATGAGAATGTGTTTCATTCAAATGTTATGATGCTTTTATGTGAGGACTCAAAGCAAAGAAAGGTGTCGTCATCATGCGTGATATTTACATTAAAATTGAGAACATTCACCATGTGGTTTAGATTGCCTTTTATAACACCATAAGTTTTGATTTGGGGTGGATTTACTCTGATGGGTAATTTCCTAAAGGTAGGTGCTTGATTTTGATTGTTAGCAGCACTCGGGATTCTGTAAAAGAAAAGGCAACTATGATTTGACGACATATGAGCAAAGTAACTAGATGTTGGTTTTAGAGTGGACTTGCCATTTTTGAAGGAGGCATGAGCTAGTTGACGAAGTGCATTCTATCTCTAGTTGTTGTGTGAAGAGAAGGGCTTGATTATGATTGATTGTTAGGGGGTGCTCTTTGAGGACCCATAAAATAAAAAGGTTGCTTATGATTGGATGATAGAGGTGCAAAGTATCTAAATGCTATAGTATGACAAATTTGTCTTTTTTTGCAAGATTTATTAGGTGCATTTGTTAGAACCTTGTGTTAAAAAGTGGCATATACAATTTTCAATTAGAACATTAAAAGAAAATAATTGTGTATAGATTGTCATCACGAGATGCTATCGTAAAGTATTGGTTGGAGACTCTCGTCAGACGCAAAACTAGGCCGAAGCCTATCTCGCACAACAAAATCATGAAATCAACCTCGATGTGATTAGAAAGATTAAGACAATGAAATGCATGGAAGGTCCAACCTTGAACTTATTGTCCTAGACTTGGGAATAATGACACCCACTAAGGGCATGTTTGGGATTGCTCCACTTTATCTTTTCAGCTCCACTCCAACCTCGCTAGCCAAATAGGGACATCTCTATGAACTCTGCTCGAGAAAAAGATGAAGTTGAAGGCCAAGTCTAGGTATTTTATGGGGCACCTAAAGGAGCATTATGCTTTGTGGTGGACTTGGTGGAGCAAAGCTGATTTTGATGAAGTGGAGCTTCCCCAAACAAGTCCTAAAGGACATGTAGATTCTGCCCCAGGGTATTCAGGTTAGTATTGTTTTGTGTCCATTTAGGCTAGTAAAGCATTGCTTTATTAATGGCTGCTAAAATGGAAGTGGTGTGACTAAATTATTACCAAATTAAATAACTATTATAGTAACCATTGTTATGTATGGTGGACCATTGTTTGAGGAACTAGATGCTAGTTCCATTATCAATATCGATTTGTGTATAAACGATATAATGTTGTTTGAGGAACTAGACGCTTGTTTCGTTATCAATATCAATTTGTGTATACACAATAGAATCTAAGGAACACCAAACTACAAAAAATAGAAGCTGAAAGATATATTATATATATATTTAGCATCCTCCCAGTGTCGCCCCTGGGGTAGAGGGGTCTTTGATGCCCTGAAGCCCAATAGCCCACCTCATACAACACTATCATTTTAGTTGTAGGTGAGGTGCCCATCAATAGTGATTTACCAGCTTATGAGTCTTTTAGAGATGTTCATAGGGGTAAGATGTACGCGTGTTTATTCATATCGGTGATTGTGCGTGCGTGCTTACGAGTGTCTAAGTTTGATGAGTGACATTATTGTGTCTTAGCCATAAACTGATAGACTGAAAATACTCCTAAATTTTTATGATCTACAAGTTATATACATAATAATCTATAGCATTTTAAATTTGACTTTTGCTTTATATTTTGCACTAGAAAGTGTTTGAGATCAACGTTGTTTTTCCTTAGAAAGTTTTCATGTACCTAATATTTTCCCTCCATATATTATATAGCATTTGATACTTTGATATTTATATTGAGGGGTCTATATATTTTTTATTTTACTTTGCATTGGGCCACAAAACTCTAAGGACCGGCCCTGCATCCTCCAACTGCCTGAGTCAAGAGACTGCAGTTGGTGTGCAACACGAAGTCACCAACACAATTGGTGAATAGTACTAGTTGATATGACGCTAACACCTCACTAGAGATTAAATAAGCAGCCGGTAGTTGGTTCCGGCATGGAGGCTTGGTATAGAGGCATGGGGCAGGTTCGGCTGGTCCAGACTTGGCTGGTTACGGCTGATTTCAGCAGGTCTGCCTAGTTAGAACCAGTCTCGAACCTGCCGATTTCAGTTCTGTCTAGACCTGCCGAACACGACCATGTTCACTGCAACTGCAACCTACACTGATGATAGTAGTATAGGAGTAAATTTGTACAGTACTTCGGTTGCGAGCATTCTAGGGCGCGGTTCGGCATGCATGTTAACATTTGTAACATATTTCTTTTCTAACAGAACGTGCTTAAGTATTTGACATATATACTTGACCACTATGTCATTCTCTTTTTTATATATATAGAACTATTACCCTACAGCTAGCTATAAAATAACTTATTATATACTCACTTGGAGTTACGATAATTGCTATGCTAATTTATGAGATTACAGTAACTCCTTACTATGTGATTTACTATAACATTATGGTAAATATCCCTATGTGTTATAGTAATTCAACTATCGTAAATATATACTGACATTATCGTAAATTAATATATAAAATTATCGTAAATAGAGGTGGCTACAAAATAACTTATTTTGTAGCTAGCTATAGAGTATACTCTCCCTATATATATATATATATATATATATATATATATATATATATATATATATATATATATATATATATATATATATATATATATATATATATATATATATACACACACACACACACACCCACCCACCCACCCAACCCACAAGCGCGCACACACACACACACAAAAAACTGAGAGCGAATGTTTTCATGAAAATGTCATGCTTACCCTAACCCAATAATGCGTTTCCTTGCTCCACCGCCACACACAAAAGCACATGAATCATAGAGGAAGAGGATATAGTCGGTTTCTACCCCTTGATGAGTGGAGTGGTGCCACACAAACCTGACCTGGGTGTCCACACATCTCAACAGCCAACAGCACACACACTACCTACCAGACGGGACACAATGCGAGTGTGCATGCTTCTGCTGTGTGTGAAATTAAGAGAGCTACCTACCGAATAGGACCAATAAGTGTCGTCTCAGCCTGTGATGAGAGGTTAACAACCTCGGCCTCAGGCTGTCCTTGCCAAGCTGCTATCATAGGCAGGGGCGGAGACAGGGGGGGGGGGGCCGGCAGGGGCCTGCCCCCATGTCCCTAACGTCGCATAGTTTTCATTACTATTTTTAAGTTATGTCTCACTAATCACTAGGGCTTATAAATAAACAAGATGTACTAACTAATTTTAGATTGCTTTTCTTAAATATATCTCTTGATTATCTTATGTTAAGTGGCTAAATAAAATACATATATGACATGAATTATTGATCTATGAAGAATGTCCCTTCAATTCTTATCTTCAAAATTTAGATATTTACTTCCTTCGTCCTATAATATAGTGTATTCCAAAAAAAATTAAGGCAACTTAAGGGAATCTTTAAATGGCGCAAACCCATAGATTGAACTCAATAAAGATCCCCAATTATGCCAAATCTAAGCATACACCATGTCGAATGCATTATTTCAGTACAAATTTTAAAGTCAAAATATGACGGAGGGAGTAGCATTTTTTTAAGATAAAGAGATTAAAGGTAATTTATTGCAGATTTTTAAGCCAACATCAAATTCCGCAATTTTTTAAGCCGACATCAAATCTCCTGTGGTACTATATAATTTTTGTCGACACTTAGTGTACGTCCGGCCCCCCTATATCTGAATCCTGGCTCCACCCCTGATCATAGGTTGTCTTGGTCTTGGTCACCTCAAGCTAGTAGTGTCAGCTTATGCAAGGCAGGACCGTGCGCTTGGTCGGTTGGTATAATTGAAATGTCACCGATTAATACTAGTGTAAGTACAATCAAGGGCTTCAGCTGGTGCATTGACCTTCTCCACATGTGAACACTGGAGTCACTAAAATTATTTTCCTTGAGAGGAAACGACACTATTATAGGGGTGCGAAAGCAAATTCGATGATCACTACACATGGGAGAATAATAAATGGTGGTGGAAATTATTGGTTACATACCATTTTTCTAATGTTCGGTTTATTATATGCTAGTCAGGCAATTCAATAAGCCATTGTATATATAGTCAGATGCTACGCTTTTGTATGACAAAAAAATATGATTGTCTTGAAGTCTACAGTGATGTTATGTATTATTTGAATGGTACAAGCTCAGTTATGGAATACGCATGTTCTAGGACTCTAGGTTATTAGCACAGTACTTAGTAGGTTGCTATCATTCTTTTTTTAGTTATTGGTTTCTCCGTCCTGAATTACAGGCTCCAACGGTTTCTGAGATTTCAATAGTTCTGAATTTGATATCTGTGACTAGATATATGCCTGTGCGTTGTACTGGGACCATGATTTTTTTTTCACGCCTACAATGACACACGTGGCTTGTGGCTTAGACGAATGTGTTAAGAAAATACAAATCATGTATTTTCTTTTATCCACTCTGGACGAATGCTTCTCTGGTTACATTATAAAATTTTAACATATAACAAAATTCTAAATTACGAGAAAAACACCTAACTACATGAGTCACTAATCAATCACTAAAGGCCTGTTTAGTAAAGCTCTAGCTCCTCCAAAAACAGTTTCGATTGCAGCTCTTCCGAAGAAGCAGCTTTTTTAAGGAGTTGAAGCTCTTTCAGAAAATGTTTGGCAAAACATCTTCTCCTGTTCTCTGGAAATGATGAAATATGTTGAATATCTATAGTGCGCCCCTGTCTGTTAACCTAATTATTTGACTTTGGTAATTTGTGTTTAATCATAGTACTATGACTGAAGAATATTATTACTATATTTGTTTGAGGAGGAAAACAATACCAGGACTACATTGCTGCCTTGTCCGCTTGTTTCGTCCACACGTCTCCATCTCTCTTTGCTTCCAATACGACGAGTGGCTGAGCGGTGGAGGCAGAGCATGCCCAGGCCGAGAGGCGCACGAGTGTGGTCGCGGTCGCGGCAGCCTCGGAGAGGCGCACGAGACGCGCGAGAGGGACCAGACTCGGAGTCGTTCCGGTGTTTCAGTCGGTTTTTTTAAAGGACGGCAAAAGCTTTGCCGCATATTTTAATAGACGATAGAAAGAAAAAAAAAACTTTAAAAAAGATTTTTTACAAGATGCAGTCCGAGCTAGACCACGACTCCAACTTTTCCTCTCCAACTCTGAAAACAGAAAAAAAAACACCTGAACGAAAGCCGCTGAAGCAAAACAACCATCCGAACAACTAAGAAAACTAACAACCAATAACATCAACGACCGGGGAGGATTTGAGATGAAAAAACTGAAACTAGTAAAACTGAACCCGCTCTTCTACTACTGCAATTGCGTTTCGTCATCCCTGGGAGCCATAGCCAACCGGTATTGCATGATCTCATCCTTGCAACGTCCAGTCGGTTTTTTTCTGTTTCCGTATTATCTGTTGGAGATCAATGATCTCAGTGGAGATCAAAGATTTCCTTTACCGGGTGCCCGATAAAAAGCACCTGACAAATAATTTTGCTCCTGGCAAATCAGCCGCTTCCTGTAGTGGAGGGAGGGAACCGAGTTGAGACACACTCGATCGAGCGTTGGCCGGGAGCGCACACGAAGGAGGAGTTGGACGAAAGCCGTCCATATTTTTAGGTGGTAACTGATTAACAAAACATGGCTTTCGACCATCTTCTGCCCCTGCTCCTGCTGTGTGACCGTCATAACTGTATGATGCTTCGTCAACGTCAAGAGGAGCCCTACAGTTACAAAATCTGTGATAGTAGAATAGAATTAGAACTCGTACTTTGTGAATCATGCATGCCAACGGCAGGCCCTGTTCACACTTGATGCCGCAAAGCTTCATCGTTAGGAGTGTTAGTACCAATTAATTAATTAATTATTAAACTGCCTACCAGGAAAAAAAAAGAAAGAAAGAAATCAATGATACGCGCGCACGGTAGCCTTCGCGGCGGCTTCTCGGGCCCTCCCGCCACGCGCTGATGAGGTAATCTGTCCAACGCAAGGCCATGACGCCCGCGGCCATTCAACAGGATGCAGGCGGGTTTGTCTGTAGATCTATAAATAGATTTAATTTACACGAATTATATATAGATATAAAATCCGTGAAATTAAATCTATTTATGGGTTCATGGATAAATTCGGTTGCATCCATGCAAGTTTTTCAAAGGCACGTTTGTTGCAAACGTTCGTTTAAAATGTTTCATTTCTTTCAGACATATGTTACCAGTGTTTTTTATTTGTATGTTGCATATGTTTCACACATAGTTGTAAGAGTATATGTTTAAAATGTTTCAGTTGTTTCCGTCTTATATTGCAATAAGTGTTTTCATATTGCAAGTGTTTTTGTTTTGAATGTTGCATATGTTTCACAAACATATTGTAAGTATATATTCCAAATGTTTCATCTGCTTCAGATGTATGTGTCTCGAGTGTTTCATGTTCAGAGGCATGTTCAGAGAGTCATTGTGGCTGTGGGAAGGGGCACGGTGAGCTGGGGGCCGGCGGATGGGGCACGCGACGTCCTGCAAACGAGGTGTGCTCGTCCTCGTCCCGGGTCCCGTCTGCACTGAGGGAGAGGAGGGGGTCAGGGGAAGGAGCGGCGGGCACAAGGCAGGGCGAGGCAGATGAGGACGGGATTAGACAAACATGAAAGGACTACAGCGATACAGTAGGAGTGCAGCGCGTTTCTGACAGGCCGTTCGGTACCTTCTGTCCCTTCCAAATTGCATATAGGGGTTGTTTAGTTGGTGAAAAAGTTTGTGTTCGGCTACTGTAGCACTTTTCGTTTTATTTGGCAATTTATGTCCAATCATGGACTAATTAGGCTCAAAAGATTTGTCTCGTGATTTACAACTAAACTGTGTAATTAGTTTTTTCTTTCGTCTACATTTAGTACTCTATGCATGTGCCGTAAGATTTGATGTGACAGATACTGTAGCACTTTTTGGGTTCACTTTTCGTGAACTAAACAGGCTCATAATATATTTTGGATCTATACAAGGTTTCACTTTCTCTATGTTTGACCACGAAAAGATGTTCGTTCAGACAAGTGAGCCAAGCAGTTGCAAGCATGGTCTAACGCTTCAGCGTCTCGTTGGAGGTGGGTCTTTCAGTCTTTGCAAACAAGATATATCTGTACGATCGATCTTCTCGTCCAAGTTAATTAAGATGCGGTCACCGTCAGATCCAGCGCTCAATTAATAACCATACAACCGCGTCCTTGACTCAAGAAGAGAGAGAGAGAGAGAGAGAGGGTCAGTCAGTCAGTCAAGCTCCATTCGCTTGCTTAATTATGATTCTTTTTGCCATTTTCTTATTGGAGCAAGTACGTACGTACTACGATCGATCGCAACGGCGTTACGCGTCGTCGTCGTCCCCGCGTGTCACGGACTCGTCTCAGATCAGATGCAGGGCCATTTGTTTAGTCAGGTATCTAACGACGAGTGTGTGTGTGTGTATATATATATATATATATATATATATATATATATATATATATATATATATATATATATATATATATATATATATATATATATATATATATGGCCGCGTGTCGGGTCTGATGTGTTCACACATTTGTTGTTTCCTTCCATTGGAAAAAAAATAGTGCTGCACTACTGCATTTGGAAGATTGGAAGAAATAGCTGACGCGTTCGCGTCTACAAGAAAGAGGTTAGTTAGGTTAACCCAACTGCCAATGCGCACCTATTAAGGAGGCAACCGTACGACGTACCCATTGATTTGTAAGCGCCGAGCCATGCATGCCGGACAAACAAAACTTGACGCCATCACACAACTAATAAGGAGGAGTGTTGGGTAAGGTCAAGCTCAATCAATCAACCGGTTACCGATTTCTAGTGATGGATCACCATTCACCGTTCGAGGTGAATGATAGCACCAACTCCACAAGGAAAGCAGGGCTAGGTGTATTCATCCTCAACCAAGAAACTTCACCAACTTCGGCTGTTTACATACAGGCACAGCTTTCGATCTACAGCAGACTCGGTGCTAATGGCAGAAGCGGCAGCACTCACGCTAGCTGCTCAAGTGTCCAAACTACTGAACATCAACCGAGTCAATTTCCTCACTGACAATCAAGCCATGGCAAACTTTTTACAACTCCAATGATCTATCCAACCCACCACACTGGAACATCAAGCGAGTCACGGCTACATTCTTGGAAGCTAGGAAAGACCCCCAGTTTAAGGTCCAGAAAATCCCAAGAACAGTGAACAGCACGGCCAACTCTCAACAACTGTATTTTCATATACTGCTAGTGAGCATAGCAACCTTGCTCAGTGTCCTCTAAAGTTGGCACTATCTTCTGTAATGTATGCTGGAAATGGATGGCAATTATATTAAAAGAAAAAAAACAGAAGCAGTACGCAAGGTCAACAAACATGTCCCCTGCCCCATTTCCATGTTTGTGGAGGGAGGAGGTCTGCAAGCGAGACGACCGCCCGGTTCGCTTGGCTGATAAGCCATAGCTGAAAGTACTGTTCGCTGATTTGTTGTGAGAGAAAAACACTACTGAATAGCTGACTGATTTGGCTGGTCAAGCGAACATGGCAACTAGCCACATACTAATACAGGCAACCTCAACGTATTACTAATATAGACATTTGATGCCTGCCTGCCTGCAACGTGATGTCTCCATCTCCATCTCCATCTCAACGCAGCTGCTCCTATGCATACCATGCATCCCTCTGCATGTGTCAGGAGGTATCTACTGGCATGGATGGCAATTGCAGCACGTTTGAAACAACAGCAACCATATTTTAGCAACACCTACGACGAGCTGCACTTGGAGTCTACTAATTGATTTGGATCTTATTTCACACTAGCAATCGTTAGAGGACTAAGCGCTCTGAAATAAACAGACCCGCCTCCGTTTCGCAACGTCCGGAAGTCTGTACAGAGCACAGAACCACTTCGTCAGGGGGGGTGTTTCGGTTTTCAGGGAACAATGACTGCGTCCTTACAGGAGATATAGTTGAGATTCAGAAACGGACAGTTTCAGTCTAACACGAGGTTAATTTAATAGTCCCTGGATTTCAGCTGGAACTCGCAAAGACTGTGAACTCTGATACTCGTTGGAATCAATCATCATTGGATGGAATCAGCAGCATACGGTGTGGGAGTCGCTCTAGCATTTGAGCACCTGAACTGCAGCAACCTCCTCTCCTCCTGCTGTCGCTTCAGAATCCACATACTACAAGTATCCTCCTCTCATCAGCTGTCATCGTCGTCGTCTTATCAACTTTACTTATTACTACTACAGTATCATCTTATCCTGAGCAGGTTGCATGGGTGCCTCTGGTGATGTGATCGGCTTATACGTACTGTACGTCAGTCAAAAGATCCCGAAGCTGAGTCCGTCTCTGAAACTACTCCTAGTTAGCAGCAACCTGGAGGCTTCATCCTTAGTATTCCTTACAGACAGTCGTTGGTGTTGATGATGGCCGGCTGCCACGTTTCTACTGACAAACAGACACTGCCATACTAGTATTATTGTTCATTGGGGTTGGGGGGAGAGAGGCGGATATTGCTCTGATACACGGCCCACGGGGAACAAGTGACAGGCACGCAAGATCTTTTTGTTCGCCCTGATCTGTCTGAGTGAGCAAGGTGCCACACCACAAGTGGTAAACCAAGGTGTGCCAGGCCAGGCATCAGATTCTTACTATGTCCTGAGTGGCAGCCACGTCACGTCGTTTCGCTGTCACTGCCTCATCCTGAGTTCTGCCTTGTGCCTTGAGAGTTCAGTCCAAGGTCCAAGCACGCATATGCACCTTGCGTACGTACATGTCGTTTTCTTCTGTTGTGTCCTGAGTATCCATGGGCATTCGGTAGTACCTGATGGCTGCAATGCAAACCTGATGGTAAGAAAGTTCAGTAGGATCTACTTTAAAGGATTTTTTTATATATAAAAAAGAACTTTATAATAAAGATATCATGTTTATCTCGTCAGATTTCAGTATGTGCCTGACAATATACTCCAGTAGTAATTCGGTTTGTCTCCAAATGGACAGAGAACTCCCCCGAGCAAACCTGCAAGTTCCATTTGATCTAGCAGCACCAGTTAAAGCTGACTGGGACACGGGATCATATTATGCCCTCCGGTCCTCAGTCCTCACAGGATTATTTGATGTCCAGGGAAGCAAGGAACTTTTTACGGCTGGCACTGCCAGGAACGTTGCCGATGATCTTCACGTGCCAGCCATTGTAGCTACCCTGCAGTCCACATCTACTTTTTTTGAACCATACAATACGGTCACCATCGTCTCTATCAACTTGAAGGAGCCAGCCATTGTAGCTACCCTGCAGTTCATTATAGATGTTGTTCAGGGAGGCAGCGTTCAGGTGTTCCATTTCAGTGGCCATTACCAAAAGGAGGCAAAAGCTTTCAAAGCCGAATCCATCCATCTCTGAGGTCTGTCTGAGCTCCAGAGTCGCTCCGGAGTCCTGGATGTCCATGATGGCTTGGCTGCCGGCCGTATTCTCTGCAGAGTCATCTATATACTGACTGACAAAAGTACCGAGAGCGCATGTTCATGCACGGGCAACCACTGAAACCATATATACTAGATTCTCTTGTCGTGGGACAAACAAAGTTGCCACAATTGGCACTAGTAGGCTGGACCACGGTGCGCCGGATTCGTCTGTGCTGGTCGATTCAAGTCGCGGTCATATCATGTTGCCACTGGGTCCTCATCAGAGACTGGAACTGGCTGGGGATCTTATTCCATTGGATATCTCTCTCTCTCTCTACTTTGGGAACAAGAGCAGCAAATGTGAGTCATATCTCCATTGTCGAAGGCATCTGGAACTGGAAGGGGGAAAAAACGAAAACATCTTTCTTTTCTTAGCTATATAGTCAGTGTTGATGCATACATGAATTGGTGCATAATGTTAGAGAGTGGCCAACTGCTTGTATTCCAGGCCCAAGGGCAAACATATACAGTGTACATATGCAAAGAAGCCATCCAAGTAGAGGGAAAAGACATGTACATCCTATACATCTAACACCCCCCCTCAAACTCATGGTGGATCTACAACACTGAGCTTGGAGAGCAGAAATCTATGTTGGGCCTGTGTCTGTGCCTTGGTGAAGAAATCCGCTAACTGAACTTCTGAAGGCACATGGTGGAGGGTCACAACCTGATCATGCACCTACGATCTCATGTAGAAAGCATCAACGCCAATGTGTTTTGTGAGTTCATGCTTGACGGGGTCCCGAGCAATACTGATCGCACCGGTGCTATCAGAAGAGAGAGAAGTGGGTGCAGTGACAGGCACACCAAGGTCCTCAAGAAGCCATCGTAGTCATGTCACCTCTGTAGTCACAGTCGCCATAGCACGCAGCTCAACCTCAGCACTCGAGCGGGAAACAGCAGTCTGCTTCTTGGTTTTCCAGGCAATCAAGGAGGAGCCTAGGAAAACACAATAAACTGAGAGAGAGTGGCGGTCCGTGTGGTCACTCGCCCAGGTCGCATCAGAGTATGCTTGAAGCTGAAGAGAACTAGAGCGAGGAAAGAAAAGGCGGCGAGAGATAGTTCCACGAAGATATCGTAGAACACGAAGGAGGTGAGCATACTGGAGCTGGGTAGGAGCCGAGACAAACTGACTCAAGATGTGGACAGGGTGAGTAATGTCAGGACGAGTGATCCCAAGATAAACAAGGCTTCCAAAAAGCTGACGATAACGAGTGAGATCAGCAAGTGGGGCACCGTCAGTGGGTTTTAGGTGAACACCAAGCTCCATAGGAGTATCAACAGTGCGGTGATCAGTGAGAGCAGCACGGGAAATAAGGTCCTGAGTGTACTCCTGAGAGAGAAAAATACCATCAGAGGTGGAGGTGACCTCAAGTCCAAGGAAGTAACGAAGAGGACCCAAATCAGACATCAAAAATTTCTCACTGAGACGCTGCTTCACAAAAGCAATGTGCTGAGAATCATCACCCGTGACAATCATGTCATCAACATAAAGAAGAAGAAGGGTGCGACCACGAGGAGAAGTGTGGACAAAAAGAGCAGGATCGTGGTCACTAGGCTTGAAGCCAGCATCGATGACAACAGAGGAAAAACACTCAAACCAAGCCCGAGGAGCTTGCTTAAGGCCATAGAGGGAACGACGCAGCCGACAAACTAGACCATCAGGCACAGAATATCCTAGGGGTGGCTGCATATATACTTCTTCTTGGAGCTCACCATTGAGGAAGGTGTTCTTGACGTCCAACTGAGAGATCGACCACAGACGAACTGCTGCAACAGCAAGAAGAGTCCGAACAGTAGTCATGTGAGCCACAGGAGCAAAGGTCTCCTCATAATCAATATCGTACTCCTGTTGAAAACCCCGCGCCACCAGACGAGCCTTGTAGCGCTCAAGAGAGCCATCAAAGCGAGTCTTGACCTTGTACACCCACTTGCAAGTGATGGGAGTGACATTAGGAGGCAAAGGAATAAGATCCTAAGTACCAGTACGCTCTAGGGCAGCAATCTCCTCAGCCATAGTGATAAAGACAGGCCCGATCTTCCGATAGGTATGATAGCGTCGATTGGTAGAGACCGACGTTCACGATCTAGGCTTCGAACCAAGACTGATTCGGACCCCCGCAACTGTTACACCACAGCTCCGTTGGTTATCAACCACGCGAACGCGATTGACCTCGTAGAGAAGGCTTTCCTGCAAACGAATCGAGAACACGAGCAAGAACAGGTAAAACGCAATCTGAAATTACAAATAAATATGAGGCTCACGAAGTTGGGGTCTCACAAACCGACAGCAGCGACGAAACTGTTGTCAACAGAATAATCTAATCAAAATCCAACCCTAATGTAGGCGGCGACTACTGATTATATAGCCTAAGGGGCGTCCAAGGACCCCTATTCGCGTCCCTGGGGAGCGTCGACACGTTACAAGGCCCAAACGGCCCAAAAGACGGCGACACAACGCCCTGATAGATTCTGGACACTGATTTATTTCGACGATTCATGTTGATTCCGAACAACTTTTGATGTGGGACCACTTGGGTTGGCTTTCTTATCAAATAAGCTTTCCATCCATATATGGATCGTCGAAAACAGAGTCCATATGCGGCCTGGGCGTCCGTTTACTACACACTGCTCCTAGAGCCCGAGATGGACTCGAACTTGATTTGAGCCGCCACCTTGGCGACTCAAACCGGATAAGCTTTGGGCCTCCTTCTCAATTTGGATGCCCTTGCTGATCTCGTTGGCCTTCATGTAATTCTCCAAGCATGGTCATATGCATGGAGGCCATGTCCTCATCATCCTCCCCTTCTTGATGAAAAACCGTCCTCGGCGTCGATGTTGCTTGAAGTCCATTCTGCACAACATGAAGACAAACGAGGTTGCCAAAATATTAGGAATTGACATTATTGGGAGAAAGAATATGACCACATGTTTCGGTTTGCAGCACGCCTTCTCCTACAAACATGTTGTCTCCTCGATTAAAATGCACACGATCTTTGTCAATACTATCCTGCAAAAGATTAGTACTAACAAGAAACATATGCTCCCATTCTTTGGATTCCACTTGGGATTGTAAAGCAAAACTAGAGGAATATGGCATGACAACATTGTTGATTTTATAGTCCTCTAATTGATCATTATTTTGCACAACAAAATAAGAATTCAGATTTGTACAAATGCAAACTCGTTGTACCATATATTGTCCTTGGTTGCTATATTTGCCAAAAACATGATATGTATGTCTAGACAACCATGGCAAATCAGCATATGCATAAAGTTTCTCCTCTATATAATTAAGATTGCAAAGAACATCAAATTCAATGTATCCCAAAGTATTTAAAGAAGACATCAATTTCAGCTCATCAACATTACTAGCATTATGAATAACATGTCTATTTTCAGCAGTAGTGTTCGATTCCAACATACATATAGCATGATCATTCATTAATGGTTGCATTGGAATAATATAATTATCATCTTTCAAGTCATCTTTATCACAAGGAACATCAAACAAATTATCTTGTGACAAAGGTAAATCAAGCGAAGGTTCCACTAATATTTGCTCTATCATAACATGATTGGTGGAAAAATTCGGCAAATCAAGAGAACTCTCATCTTCTGTGAGATTAGCATCATTGGCATTACCTTTGCTCTCACTGTCAGTGGAAGTAACACATGTTGAATTTTCACATGAGACTGGGAGCACCTCATTTTCTGTCATGTCATCCCCGCTCTTTTGTGCATTGTCCTGCAAAAGGTTAGGCATAGCAGGAGGAATAATAGGAGATTGGTCTAGTTGATGTTCCTCATCATATGAATTAATTACAAAAGATGGATTAACAAAAGTTTCTCTCATTAGAATTTTCATATTGTTCCATGTATGAAGTTTATCTGAAGAACTTAAAGACTCCCACCAAATTGATGCTAAATGTCTCAAAACACTAGATGTATTCTTAATCTTCCTCCGTTCACACATATGACATTGTGCAAAAATATTATCTATTTTACTTTCCCACTCAATGTACTCATTAGCACCAATACCATCATAAGTAGGTGGAGAAGAAAGAATAGAATGACCTGTGGGAGGAGGTGTAGCAGCAATAGTGCGTGGCTCATGCATCATTGATGTCTTGTATCGGTGAGTGTTGTAACCTGTCATTGTTAGCATCAAACAAGAAAACACACAAGTATGTATTTTTCTATCAGCTACTAGGATGTGGTCAAGGAGTGAAGTCACACACTCTCAAACGTTTAACCACGGTCTTGCAAGTGTTCTTACCAAAGCAACAGGCGGTGCAATCGATCGGTGACTGTGATACCATTGTAGCTTGAGTGTAACAGTTGCAAGACGAACCTGTGCTTGGTTAGAAGAAAGTGGAGCTTGGACAGGCTTAAAATATGGTGGCAAGGAATGGCAATAATTTAATTCAGAAATTGCAAGATTGAAAAGTAGTCCCAAGCTAGTCTATTTTGTCGGCCTAAACTCGTCTCGACCTAGTTCAAGCAAGGGCCTGTTTAGTTCCCGAAAAATTTTGGGAAACACTACTGTAGCAATTTCGTTGTTATTTGACAAATATTATCTAATTATGGACTAACTAAGCTTAAAAGATTCGTCTTGTGAATTTCGTCTAAACTATATAATTAGTTTTATTTTTTATCTATATTTAATGCTTAATGCATGTGTCTAAAGATTCGATGTGACGGGGAATCTGAAAAATTTTGTAAATTTTTTTGCAAACTAAACCGGGCCCAAGCTACAATATAACTTAGCACAAAGACTCAGAAGGATGCAAGCACTTCTGAATTTTTATTTTACTTTTTTTTTCACTTCTTTTTTTCTCTTTCTTTCTTTCTTTCTTTTTTTCTTTCTTTTTGTTTGCTCTTTTTTTTTGGGGTGCGGCTCTTTTTTTTTTGTACCTTTGCCTTTTTTTAAAAAAACAAGTGCCGCAGATAATAGCTCAAAAATACAAGGCTGCAAGAAGGAATTGCAATCTAGCAAATGATGTAGCCTTTGACGTACTGTGCAGCAAGACTTCTCAAAAAGGAAATATATATATGACATGGATACGCTAAAATTAATTGCACAAAACTTCACTGAGTACTAGCATGCGTGCGCACGTGGCTCCAAAGAAAAACTGTGCCAAAGAAAAACTGCGCCGCCAAAAGGTAGCCAGAGAGACAACAGCAAGGAGATAAAAATAGAAAGCCTTTTTTCTTCTCCTTCGTAAGATTGCCACAAATTATATCAACTATTATACTATTTTCTAAGCTGCTGAACGGCTAAAATTGGATTTGCTCTCTTTCTATAATATTTTTTGTTGTTGCACTATCAACGGCACAAAAGGATGGTAGGCAGGACCAGGAACACTAGACGAAGACTCAATATACCAACAAAACGACACACCAGGGACAACCGTTCAATAAAGCAAACTGAAATTTTAAATATTGCAATGGCACAAAGGGGCTGTAGGATAGGGAATATGTGACGGTGTTTTTTTTGGCTTTTTGTGGACTCTAGGTAATGCAAAAACAGATTCAATCTAAAGGAAAAAAACAAGGGTATACCTAACGGGCAACAAGGTCTCTGATACCAATTGATAAAGACAAGGCCCGATCTTCCGATAGGTATGATAGCGTCGATTGGTGGAGACTCGACGTTCACGATCTAGGCTTCGAACCAAGACTGATTCGGGCCCCCGCAACCGTTAGACCACAGCTCCGTTGGTTATCAACCACGCGAACGCGATTGACCTCGCCGAGAAGGCTTTCCTGCAAGCGAATCGAGAACACGAGCAAGAACAGGTAAAACACAATCTGAAATTGCAAATAAATATAAGGCTCACGAAGTTGGAGTCTCACAAACCGACGGCAGCGGCGAAACTGTTGTCAATAGAATAATCTAAGCAAAATCCAACCCTAATGTAGGCGGCGACTACTGATTATATAGCCTAAGGGGCGTCCAAGGACCCCTATTCGCGTCCCTGGGGAGCGCCGACACGTTACAAGGCCCAAAAGACGGCGACACAGCGCCCTGACAGATTCTGGACACTGATTTATTTCGACGATTCCTGTTGATTCCAAACAACTTTTGACGTGGGACCACTTGGGTTGACTTCCTTATCAAATAAGCTTTCCATCCATATATGGATCGTTGAAAATGGAGTCCATATGCGGCCTGGGCGTCCGTTTTACTACACACTGCTCTTGGAGCTCGAGATGGACTCGAACTTGATTTGGGTCTCCACCTTGGCGACTCGAACCGGATAAGCTTTGGGCCTCCTTCTCGATTTGGATGCCCTTGCTGATCTCGTTGGCCTTCATGTGATTCTCCAAGCATGGTCATATGCATGGAGGCCATGTCCTCATCACATAGCATGCTGCCACTCCTGATGAGCGGCAACCTCCCGATAGGTCGTGGGCTCAGCCAAAACGGCAGTAGTGAAACCAAGGCGATCGGGAGTGAAAGCATCTAGGCCCCGGGAGTTGGTTTCGGTAATTGATGACAACGCATTATTATCATGACTAACGTGTGTTTTGCAGAGACGTTGATAAGTTAGGTCATGGGGTTGATAACTGCTTTGGGCACTCTGGTATTCATGCCCCTTGATGGAAATCGTTTCGGTTTTCAAAGAATCAACGACAAGATTAAGGACGGTTAGTTTTGGATGTCAAGGTATTGAGTTACATCCGGAATAGTCGTTAGGATCTTTGTTTCTTTCCTTTGGCCGTACTATAAAGGGGGGCATGAGCGAGTAGCTTGACCTAGGTGAGTCTTTTGTTTAGGTGTGGTGCACACTTGTCAAACTTAGCACTACGTAGCTCAAGAAAAGCTCGAAGTTCAGCTAGAAGCAACTTGGTTCAAGTTGCGTCGTGTTTCGAAGTCGTTTGAGCTGTTTACCCTTGACCGGACACGGTCTCTGTCACGACCGGACGCATCCGGTCAGTACTAACAGTCACTGCGTTTTCAACCTGGTTGACCGGACGCGGTCCCTACGAGGACCGGACGCGTTGATCAGTCTGAGACGTGTTTTAGAGGGTAAAAGTCTAATCGGATGTGACTGAAAAATGATCGGACGTGTCCGGTCACATTCCAGTAAGGTACTTAGCTAACCTGACACGTCCGGTCATCACTGATCGGACGCGGTCGAGCGTCAGGTTAAAGTACAGTAAGGTTCTTGCACGATCGGACGTGTCCGGTCACCCCTGATCGGTGCGTCCGGTCACTCAACGGTATCGTTCTGGTTTTCGACCGTTACACTCGACCGGCGCGTCCGGTCACGTCGACCGGCGCGTCCGGTCAGTGCGTGTTTTGCTAAGTTGGCTGGTAACGGTTGGATTTGTCTGTGGGGTGTATAAATACATCCCCTCCACCTCTTTTAGAGGTCTCTTGCTCATTTGTTCAGCTAAGAAACACCTTTCAAGTGCAAGGGAGTGCAAGAGCCCTATTGAGGGTAGTGTTTTGAGAATCAAAGCTTGAGATCCCTCATTAGTGACTAGAGAGTAGCAAGTGTGCATCCATCTTCTCATTAGGCTTGTTGTGGTCAAGTGAGAGTTCTAGCTTGTTACTCTTGGTGATCACCATCACCTAGACGGTTTGGTGGTGATTGTGAGTTTGGAGATCATCCGGCGAGCTTGTGGATGACCCAACTCATGTTGTGAGTGGTTTTGGGTGATTTACCGTGACGGAGTGTCGAACAATCAGCCCGTAGAGAGCACTTGATCCTTACGCGGATCAAGGGGGAGCTACACCCTTGTGCGGGTGCTCCAACGAGGACTAGTGGGGAGTGGCGACTCTCCGATACCTCAAAAAACATCGCCGTGTTCTTAACCCTTACTTTCAAGCATTTACTTTCGTGTATTACTTTCATTGCTTGTTTACTTTCCTAGAATTGCCTTGCTAGACTAGGATTGGAACTTAGGGTGCAAAACTTTTACCCGTAGAATCACAAGGAACACTAGTAGACACTAGGGGTGAAGTTTGGCTTGTAGGATTTAATTCTTGCAATTAATTTTTAGAAAAGCCCAATTCACCCCCCTCTTGGGCATCTTAATCCTTTCAATTGGTATCGGAGCCGAGTTGCTCCTTATTTAGGCTTCACCGCCTAGAGCAAGATGTCTAATGGGGAAGGACCACCTCCCACCTTTGAGGGAGATGATTTTCCATATTGGAAAATTCGTATTGAGGCGTACCTCGAAGCCATAGATGTTGGGTGCCTTAGAGCCGCAACCGAAGGGCTTCCCGCTATCAAGGATCCCGCCAACCCAAGTGGTGACGAGGAGAAGTACGACCGGTGGAATACAAAGGCAAAAAATGCACTCTACCGGGCCCTAGGCAAGGATATCTTCAATCATGTGCATAATGCCAAAAACGATCATGAATTGTGGGAAAACCTTTGTGCTCTCCATGAGGGAACTAAGAGTGAGCGTGAGGAACGCTATCATATTGCTTTAAAGAAAATTAATTCTTTTGAGATGCTTCCCAAAGAAAGTGCTAATGAAATATACGCTCGATTGAATGTTCTTGTAGAGGATCTCAATGCTCTTGGACTCACTCAAATGAGTCAATCGGATGTTGCAAGGAGGATCTTGAGCATTCTTTCCGTTGAGAAGTATGGTCACATTGTCACCCGTGCTTAACCAAAGTGATCTCTCCACCGCAACACCGACACAAGTATTGGGAAAGATCAATGCACATGAGATGTACATGCATATCACTCCATAAGAGGGCTCATCATCTTCCAAGAAGAAGGACTTGGCATTCAAAGCTAGCCATGACAAGAAAAAGAAGAAGGGCCAAGCCATGATGGTGCAAGAAAGCTCAAGTGAAAGTGATATTGATGATACATCACTTGCACTCATGGTGAGAAAGACCACCAAGATGCTAAAGAAGCTTAACAAGAGTGGCATCAAATTCGATGGCAAGAAGAAGTTCTTCACAAGTAGCAAAAGGAAGCCAATATCCGAGATGGATTGCTACAATTATGGTGAACTTGGCCACTTAGCTCATCAATGCCCTAAGCCTCCAAAAGACAAGTACAAGAACAAGAACAAGGGCAAGAGAAATGATTCAAGTGATGAAGAAGATGAGAAGAAGAAGAATAAGCCATACAAAAAGAAAGATGGCAAGAGAAAAGAGTTTTACAAGAAGAAGAAGGGAGGCAAAGCCTACATTGTTGGTGATTGGCTCACCGACATTGAGTCATCATGTGAGTCCTCCGGCGATGAGAGCGACGATGAGAAAGAGAAGGTCGCTGCATTTGTGATTGGGCCATCTTCATCTCCACCGACATCTTCATCACCACCTTCATCGCCACCTTCACCATTATCGTCCACTTCTCACCTATGCCTTATGGCCAAGGGTGAACGAAAGGTACAAAACAATGAGAGTGATGATGATGATAGTGATAGTGATGATGAATATGATGCACCTTCTTATGATGAACTTGTAAAATTGTTGAATAAATACTCTAAAATCATAAGAAGAACTAGAAATAAAAATGATGAGCTCCAAAATGAAAATGACTCACTCTCATCTAAGCTTGAGAATGCACATAAAACTAGTGATGAGCTCAAAGATCAAAATGAAAGTATGTCTTCTACTCTCAAGGAGCTCAAAACTTCTAACAAAGAGCTTAGAGATGAACATGATAAACTTGAGAAGAAACATGATGAACTCATCACTAGGCTCAACTTGCTAAAAGATAAATATACTACATTGAAAATCAATTATGATAGTCTTATTGTTGCTAATGAGCTTGCTCTTGAGACACATGATGCTACTAACCAAGTTGTTAAGATTGATATAGCTATATCATGTGATGACTTGATTATTAAGAACATTGAGCAAGGCTCTAGCGGCAAAGGCAAGAATGTGGTTGAGTCCGACAACTATGATGACTATGTCAAGCTCAAGAGTGAAAATGAGATGCTTAGAAATGAGAACAAGAAGTTGATGACTCTTGAAAAGCAAACATCAAATGAGTCACTTATTGAAGAGAACAAAAAGCTCAAGCAAGAAAATGAGCATCTCAAGACCGGCCTAAGCAAGTTCACAAGAGGCCAACATTTACAAAGTGAGCTACTCATGAATACCGTCATGAAGATGGATAGAAGTGGCATTGGTTACTTAGCAAATCAAGAGAAGAAGGTTAAAGCTCAACAACAACAAAGCAAGTCAAAACCCAAGCCAAAGAGATGTGTTGAGTATGGACAAGAAGGTCATTTTGCTCATGAGTGCAAAACTCCACCACCACAACCCTTGCCCAAGCATGCTAGACTCTTTGCTTTCAATGCTCATTACATGCTTAGAAAAGATTCAAGTGGAAAGATGAAAGTCATGTTCTTGGGTCCCCCTAACAAAAATAGGCCTAAGAAAATATGGGTTGCCAAGTCACTAGTTGAGAAAGTCAAGGGTCCCTCTCAAGTTTGGGTCCCTAAACAAAAAGCTTGATCTCTTGTGTGTAGGTGAACTATAAGACCGGTGGATCTCATTGGGTTATTGATAGTGGTTGCACTCAACATATGACCGGTGACCCCCGTATGTTCACCTCACTTGAAGAGAATGGGGTATGTCAAGAGAAGATCATATTTGGGGACAATTCAAAGAGCAAAGTCAAGGGTATAGGCAAGATTGCAATATCAAATGATCACTCTCTTTCAAATGTGCTCTATGTTGCTTCATTGAGTTTCAACTTACTATCCGTTGAGAAACTTTGTGATCTTGGCTACCAATGCTTATTCACTCCTAATGAAGTGATAGTTACAAAGATAGATGACAAGCAAATGATTTTCAAAGGTTTTAGATATAATAATCTCTATCTTGTTGACTTCACCTCCGAAGATGCAAACTTGATGACATGTTTGTTCACCAAAACTACACATGGATGGCTTTGGCATAGGAGGCTTGCTCATGTTGGAATGAATACTCTCAACAAGCTATTAAAGAAAGAACTAGTAAGAGGTTTGAAGGATGTCAAGTTTGAGAAGGACAAACCTTGTAGTGCATGTCAAGCCGGTAAACAAGTTGCAAGTACTCATCCAACTAAAGCTTACATGTCAACATCAAGAGTGTTAGAACTTCTACACATGGATCTGTTTGGTCCTACAACTTACAAGAGCTTAGGTAGAAATCTCTATTGTCTTGTGATTGTGGATGATTTCTCAAGATACACTTGGACCTTCTTTCTTCATGACAAATCTGAAGTGGCAAATTGCTTCAAAAAGTTTGCAAAGAGAGCTCAAAATGAATTTGAAGTCAAGATAAAGAAAATTAGAAGTGACAATAGTAAAGAGTTTGACTACACAAACATTGAAGCTTATTGTGATGAGATTGGAATCAAGCATGAAGTTTCATCAACCTACACTCCTCAACAAAATGGTGTAGTTGAGAGAAAGAACCAGATTTTGATCACCCTTGCAAGAACAATACTAGATGAGTACAATACCCTAGAAAAATTATGGGCCGAGGCAATCAACACCGCATGCTATGCTTCAAATCGCCTCTTTCTATAAAAGTTTCTTGGGAAGACTCCCTATAAGTTGCTAAATGGGAAAAAGTCAGACGTCTCATTCTTCCGGGTGTTTGGTTGTAAATGCTACATCTACAAAAAGTGTCAACATATAGGGAAGTTTCAAAGACATTGTGATATTGGCTTTCTTGTTGGTTACTCATCAAAGTCCAAAGCATATAGAGTATTTAACCATGTCACCGGTTTGGTTGAAGAAACATATGATGTGGAATTTGATGAATCTAACGGC
Organism: Saccharum hybrid cultivar R570; assembly: GCA_038087645.1. NCBI lineage: Eukaryota > Viridiplantae > Streptophyta > Magnoliopsida > Poales > Poaceae > Saccharum > Saccharum hybrid cultivar. The sequence continues at coordinate 3,911,006 of JAQSUU010000810.1, forward strand.
TCCCAAGGAGCAATTGACAATTGTGATGATGTAGGTGATGAACCATTGAGGGAGGCCATGAAGAATATGCCGGTGGGAGACATCAAGCCTAAGGATGATGAAGACGATGTACAAATTGTCAATTCACCATCTTCATCACGTGTGCCTCAAGATGATGATAAGAATGAGATAGTTGAAAATGAAGACACTCATGTCTCTCATGAACAAGCCGAGGCACAAGCTCAAGATGTTGATGCTCCCCAACCATCTCCTCAAGTGGTTGATAGAAGAAACTCACCTCTACTTCAAGCACATCCAAAAGATCTCATCATAGGAAGTCCTACAAAGGGTGTAATGACTCGATCTCAAAAGCTTGCTTTATTTATTGAACATCACTCTTTTGTCTCTTGTCTTGAACCTAAGAATGTAGAAGAAGCTCTTCGAGATCCAGATTGGGTGAATGTTATGCATGAAGAATTGAACAACTTCACCCGCAATCAAGTTTGGACACTTGAAGAGCATCCAAAAGGTGCAAGAGTAATTGGAACCAAGTGGGTGTTTCGCAACAAGCAAGATGACCAAGGCGTAGTAGTGAGGAACAAGGCAAGACTAGTTGCAAAGGGGTTCTCTCAAGTTGAAGGTCTTGATTTTGGAGAGACCATTGCACCTGTTGCAAGACTTAAAGCCATTCGTATCCTTCTTGCATATGCATCACATCATGAAATGAAACTATATCAAATGGATGTGAAAAGTGCATTTTTAAATGGCTTCATAAATGAACTAGTCTATGTTGAACAACCTCCCGGGTTTGAAGACCCTAGATATCCTAATCATGTTTATAGGTTGTCCAAGGCGCTATATGGGCTCAAGCAAGCCCCTAGAGCGTGGTATGAGTGCCTCCGGGACTTCCTCATCGAGAAGGGCTTCACTATTGGGAAGGTTGACACCACACTATTCACCAAGAAGCTTAATGGAGAGATCTTCATTTGTCAAGTCTATGTTGATGATATCATCTTCGGATCAACAAATGAAGATTATTGCAAGAAATTTGGTGAATTGATATCGAAGGAGTTCTAGATGTCAATGATTGGTGAGCTAACATTCTTCCTTGGTTTTCAAGTCAAGCAAATGAGAGAAGGAATTTTCATCTCTCAAGAAAAGTATACCAAGGATCTTCTCAAAAGATTCAAGATGGAATAGTGTAAGCCAATCAAGACCCCAATGCCATCTAATGGACATCTCAACCTAGATGAGGGAGGTAAACCAATTGATCAAACTCTCTATCGTTCTATGATTGGTAGCTTGTTGTACCTTACTGTATCTAGGCCCGATATCATGTTTAGTGTGTGCATGTGTGCTCGCTTTCAAGCGTTCCCTAAAGAACCTCACCTAAGTGCCATAAAAAAATCTTAAGATATCTAAAGCACACCCTAAGAATTGGCCTTTGGTACCCCAAAGGAGCTAGATTCCAACTAGTTGGCTATTCCGATTCTGATTATGTCGGTTGCAAAATTGATAGAAAAAGCACATCTGGAGGGTGCCATTTGCTTGGAAGGTCCTTAGTATCTTGGTCATCTAAAAAGCAAAATAGTGTGGCTTTGTCCACCGCTGAGACGGAATACATTGCCGCGGGGCTTGTTGTGCACAAATCTTATACATGAAACAAACTCTCCTAGACTGTGGAGTTGTTCTTGATAAGATGCCACTTTTATGTGACAATGAAAGTGCCATTAAAATTGCTAATAATCCGGTACAACACTCACGCACCAAGCACATTGATATCCGCCACCACTTTCTAAGAGATCATGTTGCTAAAAATGATATATCACTAGAAGGTGTAAGAAGTGAAAATCAATTAGCGGATATCTTCACTAAACCTTTAGATGAGGCTACCTTTTGTAGGTTGAGAAGTGAACTAAATGTGCTTGATTCTAGTAACTTTAAAAAATGAGCTTGTGTTGTCCCTTGCATTGCATTGTTTTTTTGTCATGTTTAATTCTTCGCAATGCATCTAGGACTTGTCTAACATGGTTATGATAACCCTCCTTTGGAGGAGTGAAAAAGCCTAACCGTGGATCAAACTTGACAAGCAACCTAGTCTTCCTTTCTCGCTTTGCATTGTTTATGCATGGTTGTTGCTTTGTCGTTTCTTTTCGGTTTTGCTTTGAGCAACCTCTGTGTTCGTCCATGAATAGAGAGAGCATTTGACGCTCCCAAGGGTTCACAAACTCTATTGCATGGCCATACGTTGCTCATCGGGTGTTTATTGCTTATTTTCTTAAAAATAATACTAGCCTAAGGCAAAATATTTGAAAAACTCGAGGGTTTGAGAGAGGTCCCTCATATCAAGTTCCAATTGGTGTTTATTTGAGTCTCTTTGAATTGGAACTTGATTGGGAGAAGTTGTGTTGAAGATCGGTTTGAAGAAAGGTGCTTTACAGCGATCGAACGCTGGACCGGACGCTGGACCGGACGCGCTGCTGCTTGATCACTGCGTTCGATCCCGGTGGCCACCAGCGTGTCCGGTCATCCCAAAGATCTTCTCAAGGATCTATGACCGGACGCTGCACTGGACGCGACATTGTGACCACCGCGTCCGGTCCCGGCCACCACCACCGCGTCCGGTCATGCGTGTTGGGTTCCCGGGTAAACTCTGACCGGACTCTGTCAGCGTCCGATCATCCCTAACTGGACGCGTCCGGTCGTGCCAGGAGCTTACTGGACTCTGACCGGACGCTGCTCCATCGTGTCCGGTCATTCGACCACCGCGTCCAGTCATCGCGTGAAAAGCGGATCTAAGCCTTTTTAACCGTACATTCAAATCTAGTTTTTCATCTTCCTCTTCAATCTGCAGCCGCCGTCACCGCTCCTCCACCCTAGTCGCCGACTTGCCGAGTTCCCCGCACGCCGCCATCTCGCGCCCACGCTCGCTGCCCCACGCCATCTCGCGCCCACGCTGCTGTCCCGCGTGCCGCCGCAGCCAGCCATCCTGTGTGCCGCCGCAGCTGTCCCACGCGCCGCCGCAGCCAGTCGTCCCGCGCGTCGCCGGTGCTCCTCCGCGCAGCCTCGCTGTCGGTGCTCTCCCGCACAGCCACCGAGCCAGCTTCTCCTCCTCGTGCCCAGCCGCAGTCGTGCCTCCGTCGACTTAACCCTAACGGTTGCGACGTCTTCAACTTGATGTCTTCAACTGTCTCCGGCCGTTCTCCGGCAAAAGATCTTTCGCACGAGTTTGACTCCGCAAGGTGATTTCATTGCCTTGATCCTTTCACTTGCAATTAGGGTTTGCCGATGGATTCCTGGTGAAATTCTAATACATCCTTTGATCTTATCGGTACTCCAGCATTTGTTCGTCGTTTCTAGAGAACCCTAGCGCATCAAGGTCTCTTATCCTTTCATCAGAGTTTCGCTCATCCGAGGTATCTATCGTGATCTATTCCTTTCTTATCTTGTATGCTTGCTTTCATAAGGACCTTGCTCGTCTGTTAGTTAAAATATAATGCTTAATAGTAGCTCTATCTATTCCATGTTTATAGAGGGTCTTGTCGGTGCTCTGTGTGTGTCAGGTGATCAGCTATGAATCCGAGGCCAAGTCTATGGATATGGATTGAGGCCAAGCCTCATGAGTGTCAGTACACCATCTTGATCCTTTCAGGGTTTTCTCAGTTACACAGTTCTATCAGTATGGTTTGCTACAAGAATGTTGGTGGTGGACCGAGTGACGGGGATGAAAGTCCTCCCAGGGTGACAGAGGTAGCCCATGGCAAACGCAAGAAGTTAGCCGTCAAGAAGAGAAAGAGGACACCCACTGAGGCAGAGATTGCACAGGCCGTCGCTGATGCTGCAGAGCGTGCAGAGAGGGGTGGCAGAGGCAGTGGGATTCACATTGGCGAGCGTCGCTTTCATCTTGATGATCGACAGCTCGGTACTAAGGCCACAGAGGGCACAGAGGACCCACCTACAGAGCAGCCCACAGAGGACCCACCTGCAGAGTAGCCCACAGAGGAGACACAGGAGCAGCCGCTCAGACTCCACCGCGTCGTCGCTCAGGACGTATGCGTGCTCAGGTGACTCCTAGGCCAGAGGGCCAGCGTCGTGGAGGTTATCCACCTCCCAGGGTCAAGGTCATCCCCCAGTTGAGCACTTTGACCTCAGGGGAGCTACAGCTCGACAGGTACAGGCTCTCAGGTTTATCGAGGTTAGTCGGTGGTTCCCACCTCAGCGGGATCCCCGAGCTTCAGAGAGCTTCTACACACCTCTGCATGAGGATTTCTACAGAGCCTACGTCGACAACGGGATTGCATTCAGACCTCAGAGAGTCTGTCGCCTTGAGGCTTTAGTTGAGGTGGTTGGTGAGTAGCTCTGTCCACACTTGTCCTTTCTACCTAGTCTGTCAGACTTTCTAGGATGGACTGGAGCTTACTGCAGGACTTGGGTCAGAGAGTTCTACTCCTCACTTTGGATTGACCCTGTTCATGAGTTCATACACTTTGCATTCTGAGGTCATGACCACAGACTGTATAGCACTAGGGTACAGGAGATTCTCAGACTCCCTTCTTCAGAGACGAAGATTCACCAGCTGTGCTTTGGACAGACTTCACCACCGAGACGTCCTCACGGAGGTACAGTGCCACCCACATATTTGATCAAACCCTGCTTCCATGAGCCGTTTGGCGAAGGGTTCAGACGTACACCTGCTAGCTTGACACCCCTTGCCAGAGTGCTAGATGCTATTGTGAGGCAGACTCTTCTACCGAGGCTAGGATACAGAGAGGGCCTGACACGGATGCAGCTCTGGGTTATTCATCACCTCATCTCACAGACACCGTTTGATATTTGGGATCTGATGCTGTGTGAGATGGAGGACACTTTAGCAGAGGGCTTCAAGGGTCACCGGTAGCTACCTTATGCTCATTGGATCTATTTTATTATTTAATCTGCATGTGACCTGCCTGCAGAGATTAGATCTGAGATATCTGATACTACTACTGCATTTCTAGATTATGATATTCGACAGTTGTGTGCTTTAGTGACTAGAGAGCAGGCACCTAGGCTAGGACAGCGTAAGAGGCCAAAGGTTCCAGAGACAACAACTGAGCAGGACGAGGTCGTAGAGGGTCTTGCTGAGGCCGAGCTTGCAGATCTTGATACTCAGCCAGCTGATCCAGTTGAGGATGTTGCCACTGACAGCACTGACGAGGATTACCAGCCCATCCCCCGGTACCGCTCTCCTCGGTCTCACGACTATGAGGCTGGTGGTTCAGGATCAGCCTCCCGCTCAGACCCAGCCATGGTGGCTATACTTGAGAGGCTGATCCAAGCTCAGGAGAGACAGGAGGTTCAGATGCAGCGACAGGCTTAGGACACAGCTGCTGTATTTGCTCAGATTCAAGCTCATTAGGACGAGTTCCAGAGGCAGCAGTTGGAGATACAGAGGCAGCAGGCAGCCACCCGGCAGCAGTACCTTGAGCTCCTACGACACCTCATCACTATTGGGGTACTCCACCACCGTCTGTCCTTACTCCAGCACTACAGTCCAGTGGACTTTAGAGACAGGGACAACCGAGCTTTCAGTTTACCTCTCCCCAGCAGTAGGTTCCTCAGATGTTTCAGTCCCCGAGCTACACTCCTATTCAGACGGGGTTCACTCCACTAGCTCAGCCCAGATCTCACATTCTCTCGAGCACTCCTTTCACCAACTTGAGTGCCTCCTACAGCGAGCTGACTGGTCAGCCGACTCCCTCACACACCATAGTTGTGACTTCTTCAGGGATGTCACCTTCCGAGACCGTTGTTCTTCCAGTGTCAGGGGTCGGGACTACAGAGACTATACCGTCGTCAGTTGCTTCGATAGATCCTCCCACTCTTAGTATTTTTCAGGTTCAAGTGACAGAGACTGCTCCTATTGTTGCTACTTCATCTTCAGTTCCTGCACCTGCTCCACAGACCCAGACTGCTTCACTGCCACGTCTATCTACAGAGGGTCAGCCTGACAGTTCAGAGTCTGAGGAGAATATCTCTCAGTTTGTGATCACTCAGCGCTCCTCGGCACCCGACTCGACAGCTTCTGTTCCCCCGTCGGATCCTTAGTTTTGTTTTTTGGCGTTTGATGCCAAAGGGGGAGAGAGAGTAGATTCAGGGGGAGTGTTGATAGAGGGTTTTGTTTTCTTTATGTGCTACATTCATGCATCATGTTTAATTTCTCGCCCTGCATTTTTGTGACAAGTGTGTTTGTGAGACTTTATTATATATCATGTCACTTAATTGGTTTTAGCTCATAAGGTTGTGCTTCCGTGCCTTCTCCGATTTAATATGAGCTATGTTTTATGGGTACTAACTCTTCATGTTTTATCTTGTGAGTACACTCAGTTGGCTTGGAACACATAAGCAATTCCTAACCCCTTGTGCTTATAGCTTTTTGCTTATGTGGACCAAACATGTTTGAAAACCTTAACTCTTAAATCTTCTGAATCTAAGTGTTGTCATCAATCACCAAAAAGGGGGAGATTGAAAGCATCTAGGCCCCGGGAGTTTCTTTCGGCAATTGATGACAACGCATTATTACCATGACTAACATGTGTTTTGCAGAGACGTTGATAAGTTAGGTTATGGGGTTGATAACTGCTTTGGGCACTATGGTATTCATGCCCCTTGATAAAAATCGTTTTAGTTTTCAAAGGATCAACGACAAGATTAAGGACGTTTAGTTTTGGATGTCAAGGTGTTGAGTTGCATCCGGAATAGTCGTTAGGATCTTCGCTTTTTTCCTTTGTCCGTACTATAAAGGGGGGCATGAGCGAGTAGCTTGACCTAGGTGAGTCTTTTATTTAGGTGTGGTGCACACTTGTCAAACTTAGCACTAGGTATCTCAAGAAAAGCTCGAAGTTTAGTTGGAAGCAACTTGGTTCAAGTTGCGTCGCGTTTCGAAGTCATTTGAGTTGTTTACCCTTGACCGGACGCGGTCTCTGTCATGACCGGACTCATCCGGTCAGTACTAGCAGTCACTGTGTTTTCAACCTGGTTGACCGGACGTGGTCCCTGCGAGGACCGGACGTGTTGATCAGTCTGACACGTGTTTCAGAGGGTAAAAGTCTAATCGGACACGACTGGAAAATGATCAGACACGTCCGGTCACGTTCCAGTAAGGTCCTTAGCTGACCTGATGCGTCCGGTCATCACTGATCGGACGTGGTCGAGCGTCAGGTTAAAGTACAGTAAGGTTCTTGCACGATCGGACGCGTCCGGTCACCCTTGATCGGTGCGTCCGGTCACTCAGCGGTATCGTTCTGGTTTTCGACCGTTACACTCGACCGGCGCGTCCGGTCAGTGTGTGTTTTGCTGAGTTAGCTGGTAACGGTTGGATTTGTCTGTGGAGTGTATAAATACATCCTCTCCACCTCTTTTAGAGGTCTCTTGCTCATTTGTTCACCTGAAAAACACCTTTTAAGTGCAAGGGAGTGCAAGAGCCCTAGTAAGGGTAGTGTTTTGAGAATCAAAGCTTGAGATCCCTCATTAGTGACTAGAGAGTAGCAAGTGTGCATCCATCTTCTCATTAGGCTTGTTGTGGTCAAGTGAGAGTTCTAACTTGTTACTCTTGGTGATCGCCATCACCTAGACGGTTTGGTGGTGATTGGGAGTTTGGAGATCATCCGACGAGCTTGTGGATGACCCAACTCATGTTGTGAGCGGTTTTAGGTGATTCACCGCGACGGAGTGTCGAAGAATCAGCCCGTAGAGAGCACTTGATCCTTGCGCGGATCAAGGGGGAGCTACACCCTTGCGCGGGTGCTCCAACGAGGACTAGTGGGGAGTGGCGACTCTCCGATACCTCGGAAAAACATCGCCGTGTTCCTAACCCTTACTTTCAAGCATTTACTTTCATGTGTTACTTTCATTGCTTGTTTACTTTCCTAGAATTGCCTTGCTAGACTAGGATTGGAACTTAGGGTGCAAAACTTTTACCGGTAGAATCACAAGGAACACTAGTAGGCACTAGGGGTGAAGTTTGGCTTGTAGGATTTAATTCTTGTAATTAATTTTTAGAAAAGTCCAATTCACCCCCCTCTTGGACATCTTGATCCTTTCAGGGAGGCCGAAGGGTGCTGCGGTCACAAAGAGCATAGCGAGAAGGAGACTCGGGAGGAGGTCCAAGGACAGACGGGGAAGAGTCAAGTGGCGACGCATGTCATGGACGACGAGTGTAGTAGTGAGTGATCACATGGGAAGGACACACCGGTGATGGGGCAGGAGAGACCGATGGTGGAGAGGTAGGAGGAGATGGTGAAGGTGGAGGAGGTGGGGAAGGTGGAGGAGGTGAAGAAGAAGGATGAGATGACATAGGTGGGGAAGTAGGAGAAGGTGACAAATAGGATGGAGACGGCAACGGAAGATACCACTCAGGTAAAGCAAGGAACGAGAGGTCCTCAGCAGTACCTGAAGGACCGGAGGAGGAACGAGGATAATATGGCCAAGACTCATCGAAGGTGACATCCCGAGAAATCCTCATCAGATGAGCAACAGGGTCATAGCAGCGATAACCCTTATGTTCTGCACTGTACCCAAGGAAAACACACTCAACAGACTGAGCAGTGACTTTGGTGTGCTCATGAGGTGGAAGAAGGACGTAACAGACACACCCAAAGCAACGAAGATGGCTATAGGAAAGAGGGGTGCCGAAGAAACGCTCATAGGGAGTACAGCTCTGGAGAACTGTAGAGGGTTGGCGATTTATAAGAAAAACAGCCGTAGAAACCGCCTCAGCCCATAAATGAGGCGCAAGCGCAGAAGAGATCAAGAGAGCACGAGCAGTCTCAAGAATGTGGCGATGTTTGCGCTCAGCAACACCATTTTGAGCATGAGCACCAGGACATGAAAACTGGGTAAGAGTACCCTGCTCAGCAAGATAGGAGCGATGAGCAGTAGAGATATACTCACCAGCAGAGTCCGCACGAAAAACACGAATGGAAGAGTTATACTGAGTGCGGATCATGGTGGCAAATTGCTGGTAAATAGATAAGAATTGACCATGAGAAGACATCAGATAAATCCATGTAAATCTCGAATAGTCATCAATGAATAGAACATAATATGATTGACCTCCTTTTGAAACAAAAGGTGCAGGACCCCATACATCAGAGTGAACAAGATCAAAAGGTCTCTGAGACTTAGACTCACTAGACGAATAAGGGAGTTGCAACTGTTTGCCAAGTTTACAACCCATACAGTGGAGAGCAGTGTCACCAGAAACAGGACCTAAGACACCACTACCAACAAGAGTGGATAATCTAGAACTAGGGAGGTGGCCAAGGTGACGATGCCATTGTGCAAAAGTAGGAGGAGACGAAGTGGCGGACGCAGAGGCTGGTGAACAGGATGACGGAGGAGCCAAGACAGGTGAAGGAAGACGCAACCAATCAAGCTCCCATAGGCGCTGTGAGTCCCGACGCCTAGGCCTAGTTCCCACCAAATGGCCCATACGGAGGTCCTGAACACAACAAGAATTAGACTCAAGGATTATGCGACAGCCATGATCAGTGATTTGACATGCAGACAACAATTGCATGGTGAGTTTTGGAACATGCGAAACGGTAGGAACATCAAAGGAAGAAGTGGAAAGAACACCTCTCCCAGCAACAGGAAGCGAAGTGCCATCTGCGGTGCGAACAAATATAGGAGGATCGAGGGAAGAGACAGAGGACAAGTGTGTTGAAAGGGGTGTCATATGAAAAGAGGCACCAGAGTCAAGGAACCATGGGGATGATGTACCTGACGGAGGAGGAGAAGGAGCGGAACTAGAAGCCTGAGCAGTAGTCTCAGAAACAGACTGAGCAATAGGCCCAGAAGTAGAGGCCTGAGCTACAGTAGTAAGGCGACAAAACAGGGCAAGAACCTCCTGTTCCGCTGCAGACACGGAACGAGTGCCCTGGGAGGGGCCCTAAGAGAAGCGTCTGCCACGACGCCCCAGTCGGTCACGTTGTTTCTTGCGACAATCCTTCTCCTCATGGCCATAGAGCTCGCAGTAGCCACACTAAACACTAGAAGGTACCCCCGCCACCACAGGAGAGGGCTGAGACGGAGGCGAGGAGGCCTGTGGAGGTGTGGCTGCGAGGACGGAGGGTTGTACTAGAGCGCGACTCACACTCCTAGCTTGAAGACGTGTCTCCTCAGCTCGCAGCTCAGGCATCGCCTCGAGAGCGATGGACGCGGATGACAAGTCAGTAGCTATGCCCGAACAGTCTCGAACTCGGGACGAAGCCGATAGAGAAACTCATGAAGGCGAAGGGTGTCTCTCTGGTCCCGGTGACGGTCACAACACCGGCAAGTACCACCGGCACAGAACTCAGCGCCCAAATTGTCCAGGCGATGCCAGACATCTGTCATCTGACGGTGAAAGTCCTCGACTGTAGAGTCAAGCTGACGAAGATGCCATACATCTGTCATCTGACGGTGAAAGTCCTCGACTGTAGAGTCAAGCTGACGAAGTGACTGAGCCTCCTCAACAACAGCAAGGTACATCGCCTTGTTTCGGATCTCATAACTGTGACGGAGGTGATCCCACATGAGGTGTGAGGTGGCGAGACCTCTGAGGGACCGTGCAAGATCGATCTCCATGCTCGCAAGTAAGATAGCCTTGGCAGATTTCTCTTCGCGTAGCCAAGTCTCATAGAGACTAAGATCAGACTGGTAGCTCTCCATCTGAGCCTCAAAGGCATCAAGTAAGTCAGACCTGGCATCATCATCAGCATCTGGAGGATATGTGGGCGGCATGGGGAGAACTGGACATGGAGGACATAGCCGATCGCCCGTAAGGTAGCCCCACAGCAGCTGTCCATCCATGTGGACCTCCCTATGAAAAACAAAGTTGCCCCAATTCGTGTCATTGAAAATGACAGGACACTTAGGGACAGCAACGAAACCCGGACGCCGGGGGGACGCCATGAGAGAGGACCACGAGCCCTTTTTTTGACTGGCCTGCAGACTGCGCGCGTCGGAAGTTCCTGTATAACAGCGGAACTTCCGACGTACGTCGCGCGGCAGAAGTTCCGGTATACGTCGGAAGTCCCGACACTTCTCCCTCCTTTTTTTAAGAAGGAAGGAAAAGAAGGCAACTAGACACAAAGGAAGAAAACGACCAAACCAGAGCCGCTCGCAGTCGCACCCACAGAAGCAGAACGGGCGGCCAGGGATGCGGGCCGCCGCGGGAGAGCAGGCGAGCGAGCACCGGTGCCGGGGGAGGGAGCGTCAGCGCATGGACCGGCGGGGAGGACAAGCCGGCGCCGGTGGTGGTGGCCGGGAACGCGGCGGCGAGCGGGGAAGACGCGGGGGCCACCGCGTGGTTCTTTGTCGACTTCGCGCGCGGCAGCCCGGAGCCGCGGACGCAGGGGCCGCAACAGGGCGCACGGGGCCGCGGTTGTGTCGGGGTGGCGCGCACGGGGCGGGGGCCGCACGACAGAGGACAGGCGGCCGGCACGGATGGCCGCGGCGGAGCGGCGCGCACGGTGCGGGGCCGCGAGGGCCGGCGGAGTTGGCTGGTCGCCGGCTGCTCGGCAGTGAAGGTGAGTGAATTGAAACCCTAGCTCTTTGATACCATGTTAGAGAGTGGCCAACTGCTTGTATTCCAGGCCCAAGGGCAAACATATACAGTGTACATATGCAAAGAAGCCCTCCAAGTAGAGGGAAAAGACATATACATCCTATACATCTAAAATGGCCAATTGTTCATTTTTTTTTAACAAATCATATCTATAAGTTTTAAAAAAGTTGAAACCTTCGCTGTGTATAGGTTAGGTTGTTTTATGATACCATCCAAAATTTCATGACCAAAATAGTTTCCATTTGGTTTGGGAGATAACGAAAAATGAACATACGCACAAAAGAATAGAATACATGTGAGGACACATTTCCAGGCATGTGCATTAAGAAATTGTCATTTTTTTTCTCCCAAATGAGATACTAGTCTGGACTTGAAACTGTGGGTGGAATCATAATACAAGCTCATCTATTTTATGGTGAATGTTTCAAATTACTTTTCAAAACTTCTATTTATGAGTTCTAAGAAAGCTTTCAAGTTATGGTGAGTTGATTTCTAACAGCGGAAAACACAGACTGCTTCGTTCCACCAAGTATTCCAAAACTGCAGGCGGATTCTAGACAGTTGCTGACTGAATCAAAAAGTGAAAAAAGGATATAGCATTTGCAACCACCTGACCTGCATGCAAGTCAAGTAAGATTATTAACACATTCTTCTTAGAGTTTACATTATCAGCATATAAAATTTTCGGAGGTCAGGATAAATGAGGTATATCTGAAATATCAGACTAAATGCAAAGAAATTGTATATCTTTCGGAGGTCAGAATAAATGAGGTCTGATATTTCTGCTCAGAGTTTACCTTATCACTATATAAAAATATTTCGGAAGTAAGGATAAACGAGGCATATCAGAAATATCATTCAAACAAATTGTATTTAAATCTCAAATAAGTCCAAACAAAATTTAAATACGGAATATCATAAATATCAGTGGATTTTGTTTGATAAAACGAAACATCAGAAATATCGGCAGGTTTGGGCTGGAAAAAAAAAACTGATTCTACTTAATGAAAACAAGGAGAGAATGCAGCTAAAGGTCAAGATGTCAAAGCAACATAAACCGATTTCCCCGTAAGAAAAGGCAATGTTGCAACACTTCAATTTCCAACTTTCCAACATTCACAGTCTTGTATGCTTACGAAAAATGCTTGTAAGGCAGAGCACTGATAAGCCATTTCTGTTTAATATACATCTGCGAAGACTAATGGGAGTCAAAGAACCATTTATTTCCTGAAACCCTGAACTATGTTCATCTGTCTTCTAATCCAGTACAATGTATTTCAAAGAAGGGCATTGATTTGTTACGCCAAAAGGACTGAATCTTACGGCCCACCACCAACATGAAGAGAACAAATAGACAAACAAAAGAATAGAGGAAAAGAAAAAAAAAATTGCCCCCATTCTCATCAAGAATTGCAACCAACTAGCTGCCGGAGAGAACCTCCTGCTATGAAAGGCAATTAAGCAGCCCCTCTCGAACCTTTGCCTTACTTCCATTCTACTTGCTAAGCCCAGATGGCCAAAGACGACATAGCCATGGCACCCAGGAACAAGGCAATGTATGAGCCGACTTGAAGCCTCAGGTTACAGCTCATCCTCTTACTGAGGAAATCAGCCGCAATGAGGTCCACCAAGGCCATGTAGATCAGAATACCAGCCGATATGGAATCCAGAATGCCCTCTACCACAAGTGCCCTCGGGCTGTTGGGGTTGTAGAACGACGCGATACCTGCCCCCACGGTGATCCCAGTGGGCGTTGTGATAGCAAAGAAGAAGGCCATAAGGAGTGCAGAAAAACTCTTGAACTGAGCCTGCATTTTGTTGGGCAATGAACAGAACACCACAAACACAACCACATCTGCTTCAAATGTTGTGTTCAAATGATAAATTGTTGATCCAAATAACAAAACGAAGTACTAGATATTAACCTCAGAAATGCAGCCGCCCAATGCAAAGCCCTCAAAAAACTGGTGGAAGGAGAGGGCAGCAACTAGAGGCTTGATGGTGCAGGGATTCTGTGAGACACCCAAAGATAGCCCGATGATCACCGAGTGCGATACAATCCCAAGCTCAAGAATCTAGTAGAGAAAATAGCGTAGGGTTATTCACCATTTTGCGGATATTATTAGAATATGAATAGGCTTAGAATGTGAATGGTCTTAGCATATGAAGAGTCATGTAACTTGTATTATAAACACTTGTTCAATGAATGGAAACTCGAGCCAGTTACTCTAACAAATATGAAGCAAGGTACCACATATCATATCTCCGGTTGCTGTACAAGTTACAAGAAACTTACAGAAATCAGCTCAGAAGGAATTAGCATGAGAGTGATTTCATAGTATTTACTGATACATCACTACTTGGGGCAAGAAGCTAGAACACCTTAAGAGCATGAATGAATGCAGTTTCATACTTTCATAATACTCTTGGCAATTAGGTTAGCAATAGGCTAGACCACGTAATTGAACATTGCTTGGTGTTATAAATCCTGTTTGTGTCTTTTGGGTCGTCCATGGTCGTTGTAACTTGTAAGTTGCGGTGTTCCCTTCAATGTTCATGCTACAGATTCCTTTTAAAAAAAATAATAGCACCTGCTGATCATCTAGTAGGACTGATAACGCTGTTTACCATGCAATTTTACCCAAATGCATTCCAAAGAAATTTAAATTTCAATGAAATTTGACCAATTTTTGTGAAAACTCAAAGATATCACATAACTTGTCCACATTTGACTAAACGAACAGGCCATTGTTGATAGGGTTTCACTATTCGAAGTGTCCTGGGTAATCACAGGCCAAAATTTTAGAGAGTCCACAACTCCACACGCATGCCGTATCGTCACTCTCTAGTAACAAATGTAACATGCCTTTTGAAGTCAGGCATTGAGCAACAAGTATAATCACTTCATCGTGCAATTGTAATATGCATTTTTTTGTTCTGTGTTTTGAGAAGAGAGTTAGAAACGTACCTGTGAGACAACCACATGACGAGCTTGGGACGGCTCCTCATCGTGCCCATTGTGACCGTCATCACATGGGCCGATCCCGTGGGCGTAGCTATGCCTGTGTGCCGCGGCGTGCGCGCGCATCCCCACGATGTGCATGGGGTCGTTGTGGCCTCCCCCTATGCCGCTGCCAACGCTCCCCATGAGCGCGCCATACCCTATGCCGCTGCCAACGCTCCCCATGAGCGCGCCGTCTCTCCCTATGCCGCTGGCAACGCTCCCCACGAGCGCGCCATGCTCTAGCAGCGCCACGGTCACGTCGTGACCGCTCGCATTGGCACTAGCATTGCCCGCGACGGCGGCGGCTTCCTCCGCGTCGGCGCTGTGCTGCTTGCTTTCGTACATGTGCGTGCCGACGAAGTCGAAGACGAGCGTCCCGAGCGCGGCGAGCATGGAGACGAACCCCGGGAACGGGAAGCGGCGCCACGGCGCGGCGGGGAGGCAGGGGTCCGTGAGCGCCTCGTCCGCGTCGTGCAGCATGTGGACGAAGCCCGTGGCCAGGATCACCCCGGCCGCGAACGCCTTGACGAGCACGAACGCCCCGCCGGCGGAGGGGGAGGAGGAGAAGGAGGAGGTGGCTCCTCCCCGCCCGCGGCAGCGGCGGCCGACGAGCGGGATCGCGACGCCGGTCGCGCCGGCGACGAGTATGGCCGCGACGGCCACCATCTTGAGCCCCAGCGCCGCCGCCTCGTCGCGGCACTCCGCGTCATCGGCGGCGCCGCTAGACGCGCCGCAGCTCGCCGTGGAGACCGACGCTGCCGCCACCAAGAGAGAGAGATGCATGCACGCAACCGCATGCCGCGTCAAAATCACACAACGACCACGCGAGAGAGAGAGAGAGAGAGAGAGAGAGCGAGGAATCAGAATCAATTTGTTGCTCTTGCTTACCTGCGGCTATCTGCTGCAGGTGTGTGCGGATGTACGACGATCCCTCCATCATTTCCTACGATTCATAGCAACGCAACAATCGCCGCTGCAGAGAACGCTGCTGATGCAGAAACGGATATCCCTCTCCCGAACAATCGATGGATTCTTCCGATCCGAGCGGTAGCCAGCTGCCTCCATCAATCGTTTTATACGCGCGAGGGGAGGCAGAGGTGTGGGAGCCCACGGGCACGCGCCCCACCTACGTCGACGCACGGCGGGGCGGCTAGCGGGACCAGCCGCTGAGCCGCACGACGAGGATGTCGTCATCCCTCGCGGCCCGCCGTCCGATCGGATCATGCGGCGGGGCAGTAGTCAGCACGCGGAGTGGGCACGGGGCGCGGGCATGCTGGGCCACACGAGTCAGTGGCTGGCGAGGAGGGCCCGGACAACGAACGAACGGTCGCTGCAGACCGGGCGCGGCGCCGTGGGTGCGGAGGCGTGCGGCTCCGGGCATGGAGCAACGATGTCGACACCATGGCGAGGGCTGCGCGTGGCGTCGGACCGCCGGGAGAACGAGCGACAACGCAGTAGACTTATTGCATTTGGACTTTGCAACGCCGATCCTCCTGTCCTGTGTGCGTGTAGCGTGTGTTGGGAATCTCTAGAAACAATCATCTGTATACTCGTAGACCAGTGGACTGGGCATTCCGTAGCCTTTCACCTAACATAAAACTCGAATTTCATATAGATATAGTACATACATCCGAACCGATCAAACTCGAATTTCATATCGTACATTCGAAAGTCACAACATCGTCAGGGGTGTACCAGTTCTACACGACTAAATTGGCAATCGCTATCATGCAAACGAGCGCATGACAGTGGCCCACTCGCCCTTGCCAATCATCCTTTTATTGAACCGTGATAGATTAACCAGTGACAACCAGTTCATTAATAGAAATGAAGTGTTCTATTTTCTTCTCTTTTAACAAAGGTCCACTGAGCACCAGTAAAGGAGACAAACCACACATAGCTCCATCTATCCAGAAATGGATAGCAACCCACACAATTTAGAAACGAGATAACATGCATTCAGATCAGAATCGCGATAAAGACAGCAACCCACACGATTTAATAGTATCAGTCCAATCCTTTGCAAGGCTTCTCTCCATACATAAGCAGAGATAGCAAGTTATTGATCAGTGAGCGAATGTTACATCAAAATACATCTGTTCCATGACACCATATTGTTTACTACCACAAAGCTTAATGCTTATAGTTTTTGGGGCCTAATCATGCCAGACTACGATAATTTTGGCTGCAGCTTCTACAGAAAGCTCCGGGGGGTGGGGGTGGGGTAGTTCAGGGTTCAGCGACTATAGACTAGAATCTTTGTTGTGCAATGAAAAACTCCAGGGAAAAAATGTTCAGGTGCCGCTGATTCGACAAGGTGAATGGAATGTTCCATTTTCTCAGTAGCAGAAACGAGGGAAGGTATAGATTTATTATCAGATCCTAGAGAAACTGGATGATCATTTTCCATAAGGGTGGTATCTGCTGGATCCCCGACCACCAGCGCTGCCACCACCACCCATGCCTCCAGCCCCACCGTAGCTGCCATATCCTCCCGCACCATACATCCGAACCGATCAAACTCCAATTTCATATCGTACATTCGAAAGTCACAACATCGTCAGGGGTGTACCAGTTCTACACGACTAAATTGGCAATCGCTATCATGCAAACGAGCGCATGACAGTGGCCCACTCGCCCTTGCCAATCATCCTTTTATTGAACCGTGATAGATTAACCAGTGACAACCAGTTCATCAATAGAAATGAAGTGTTCTATTTTCTTCTCTTTTAACAAAGGTCCACTGAACACCAGTAAAGGAGACAAACCACACATAGCTCCATCTATCCAGAAATGGATAGCAACCCACACAATTTAGAAACGAGATAACATGCATTCAGATCAGAATCGCGATAAAGACAGCAACCCACACGATTTAATAGTATCAGTCCAATCCTTTGCAAGGCTTCTCTCCATACATAAGCAGAGATAGCAAGTTATTGATCAGTGAGCGAATGTTACATCAAAATACATCTGTTCCATGACACCATATTGTTTACTACCACAAAGCTTAATGCTTATAGTTTTTGGGGCCTAATCATGCCAGACTACGATAATTTTGGCTGCAGCTTCTACAGAAAGCTCCGGGGGGTGGGGTAGTTCAGGGTTCAGCGACTATAGACTAGAATCTTTGTTGTGCAATGAAAAGCTCCAGGGAAAAAATGTTCAGGTGCCGCTGATTCGACAAGGTGAATGGAATGTTCCATTTTCTCAGTAGCAGAAACGAGGGAAGGTATAGATTTATTATCAGATCCTAGAGAAACTGGATGATCATTTTCCATAAGGGTGGTATCTGCTGGAGCCCCGACCACCAGCGCTGCCACCACCACCCATGCCTCCAGCCCCACCGTAACTGCCATATCCTCCCGCACCATACCCTCCTGGAGCACCATATGCACCACCTCCATAGGCACCACCATATGCCCCGTAGGCACCATATGGGCCTCCATACATGGAGCCACCATATGCAGAGCCATAACCTGAGCCATAGCCAGCAGCAGTACCACCATATCCATACCCTCTGCCATAGGCACCATATGCTGTACTGCCATAATATGCTGCAGCAGTTGATCGGTAGCCACCACCGTATCCATAGCCACCACCACTGCTGTTGCCAGAAACACCACTAACACCACCACTACCACGGTATGAATCACGGTGACCACCACCACGACTATGTCTTCCATTTGAGCTTGAATCACCCCCGCCAGGTTTCTTTGGTTCAGCTTTCTTAATTTCAACCTGCAAAATTATAGAACAGTTGGAGAATTTAGTCAAACAATTTTTAAATTGACTCATGTGACCCTGTTGCAATGATACATCAAATATAACAGCAGAAATTATAAGACATAGGTGACTTCTAACAAAGAGAAATTATGCACCTCTACTATAAGCCGATAACCAAGGGAGAATTGTTGCATGCAGATAAGTCAAGGCATAATACCCCAACCAGAGGTCACTGGGCAAAACTTTTATATCAATGAACAATGTTAAGTGATACCAAGTCCCAGCACAGGATGCAGATTGCCAAGTCTTCCAACAAAATGCTATATCTTCTAATTTGTCGGGATATACTGATTTATTTTGGTTTCCAGCCATATGCAGTCTAAATTATTTAATTTCCTATAATATGAGGTCTAGTTTATTTAATTTTCTGTCATGTGTGGCATTGTTCAATTTCCTGCCACATGGGGCATTGTTCTGTATTATTACTGTCATCATTTGTGTTCCGGTTCATTTATCTGTATCTCAGATCACAAAAGCTCACCTACTATTTAAAGGATATGGCACACAAGAAATTTACAACAATATACCTTAACTTGCCATACGTGTTTCCTACAAATACGAAAACTTTATATAACCCTAACAAATCCTAAAGGCATAAACCCTAAACAACAAGAAGAGGACCTAAGAGATATATACAAGTGTACTATCGCTGAAAATCCTCCACAGAGGGTTACGCAAGGAGAAGAGCAGTTCTCTAAAAGATGTGGATTAAAATCATGTGCTTGAACTATAACTCAGACATTTGAGGGAAAAACCTGTCACGAACCCAAACTGAATTCACTCACAAATCAAATCACAGCAACAATCAAATTAGTTTGTGATAGCTTTTAGAAGGTGCTGGATACAACTATGAAGTAATCGGAAGGAAAGGTAAATCGAGTCCAGAGACTCGCCTCAAGCAGAGCTCGCCGCCAGTTTGTTCTTCGACAAGTTCCCCATAGCTGCTGCTGCTGCTGCCCTTGTAGGCTTGTACTCCGCATCTGATGCCTCCATGGGCCAATGCAAACCCAGTCCAACTCTTCTTCTGTCCATTGCCCAACATAAGCCCAGTCTAATTCTTCTCCTGTCCATTGCCCGGCCCAATTGAAAGCTATATTGAGAGTTCTTGACATTCCTCCCCCCATGAAACACGGCTTGTCCCTAAGCCGTTGCTGCAGTGAACCACTGGGATCCCATGGAACATGCTTCTCACCAGAGGCGGAGCCACCACTAGGGCGAGCTAGGGCGGCCGCCCTAGGTCCCTGTGGCCGTGCATCGCTTCCCCATCTCCTGGAGCTGGCGCTGGCAAGGCCGAGGAGGCGAGGTTGAAGCTTGAAGACGATGTCGGCACTGCTCTAGTATGAGGCGGAGATGAGAGTCGGAGCTTCATGGGTCTGGCCGCCTGATACTGCGCCGTGGCCCAACAGGCACCCTACACCAGCACACCCAGCCCAGGCCAGGTGGCCTAAGCGCAGGTGGCAACGCTCGCCCGCTCCAGCTCCTGCGACGCGCTGCCCTGTGGCCTTGCCCTGCGCCCCTGCCGCCCCAGCTGCTCGGAGCTCTCGCTCGCTGCCGGCCGCACCGAGGCTCGGCCCTCGGCGCATCGGCAGTCGCCGGCCGGCCCAATTCCTGCTCTGGCCTGCTCGGCGGCTGCAGCTCCCTACTGCAGTGCTGCCTGCCTGGCTGCCCCAATCGGCAGCCGGCCAGTCCCTACTTCCAGGCTCCAGCTGACCAGCTCGTGCTCTTTGTGCAGTTGTGCTTAGCTCTGCAGTATTTTGTATATCGGTGATTTCATTTGGCGATGGACTGCGGAGCAGATGAAGTCATTGTCGGTAGGAGTGCAGAGTAGATGAAGCTGGAGATGTTGTTAGTGTTTTAGGTGAGGTATGTCTAGATGACTTTTTCATATTTTTGAAGGCTTTTATGATTAATTAATGTCATTTTCTAATTTACTTGTCTTCAAAATTGATAGGTTCTGTATTGTATTTCTCAATTGAAACTTGAATTATTGATAATTCCGTAATTAAAAGGTAACATTTTGGTTCTAATAGGTTGATTTACAATTTTTTTCCATTAACATGCATGTTATCGTTGATTAGCCAAAATTTTATGATATAAGTCCGCCCTAGGTCATTTTATAAGCTGGATTCGCCACTGCTTCTCACTGATGTCGAATGATATATTTAAGGCACCATAATTGGTCAGTGGTAATCCATGCCAGTATTTGGTATTGCTCAGAAAGGTTACTAATTGCACATGTATCTGGAACACCAACTCAGAACAGGTGGAGATTGCACCAACTAATGTGCATTGCCACTTGACCACAAGTCCACAACAATCCACCAAAACTAGGACCATGGCTTGTAAGTTGGGAAGAAATCCACTGGGATCCCATAACCACAACAGAATCATTAGGGAGTCAAAGAAAATGATATGCTCCATCAGTTGTACTCACAGAAACATTGATGCTGCGAAGATGAATTCAAGGCCACTGAAATTCTTGTATTTTGAACACTTGACAAGAAGCTTGAAGTGGATCTTGTTTCCAAGTGCATATTGTGCAGGCCACAATTGAAAGTGAAACCAATTCAGACTAAAGCTGTGACTGTTGCACCTGTCCAGTACCTTCAGCATCATCCTCCATATCCTCAAATATTCTATGTCTCTGCATGCAAACTGAAATTTGTACTCAGTTCAGAATAATTCAACTCATCAGCACCAACTTTAGCTTGACAACTGACAGATGGCCAATGCTTAGGCCACAACTCAACGTTCTTGTGCCCAGACAGTGACCATATTTG
This sequence comes from Saccharum hybrid cultivar R570, assembly GCA_038087645.1. Taxonomy (NCBI): domain Eukaryota; kingdom Viridiplantae; phylum Streptophyta; class Magnoliopsida; order Poales; family Poaceae; genus Saccharum; species Saccharum hybrid cultivar. The sequence goes on from JAQSUU010000810.1 coordinate 3,932,145, forward strand.
CAAGTATAAAACCAGGTTATCATTTTTTCCATTGTTTCTCATGATCAAGTATCATATCCTGCTGCATGTGACACACCTCTTCCTTCACTTTCCAATACTAGTGCGGTTGCCAGATTCATAAATTCAGCTCTGGGTGTGAAAATTTCACTTCTAGCCTTGCTTTGCCACCTCTCAACTAGCACCAACTTATAGCTGAAAGAAGCCCAAGCCCCATTATGATTGTTGTCCTGAGCACATTGCTGTTGTACTAATGACTTCATAATGCAGTATCCCAATTTGCTATGGTCTCCAATAACAGATGGCTTTTATCTGATCATGACTTGCTTGAACAGTGGTGGTGGCCAGGGTTGGAGCTGATCCCAGCTTCTGGACAGAGGCACCAAACCAAGATGGCTGGTGAATGACAATGATCTTTGGACCACTGTTTTCTCTCCTTGAGTGTAATAGAAATGGCAATGCATATGTGCTTTCTTAGTGGTTTGGCCAACACATCAATCACTGCTAACCAGTGGTGTTTTGACAATGTTTCAACTAGACAGTGGTTGAAGCTGAGAGACGGTCATGGAGCCGGACCTGTCTCGATTCGAACAACCACAATATTCAGTAGGGGTGGCCATGGTTTCTGCAGCTCAGATTGGTTATGTAAGTGTTGCACAGGATAACAAACCGAGTTTGAGAACACCAAAGACATAGGTAGCAGCAAATCCTTTGACCAGTACAATACTTCCTCGTTCGGATAACACATATCATCGATGGAGAAAGCAGATGAACCAAGAGGCATTACCTCGATCAGCGTCACTTCATATGCACTGCAGGAACAGGTCTCGACACAGGACAGGACTTTGCCTGCTGCTGGATCAGAACAAAGTTGGTGATGCTGATGAATAAGTTGTGGCCCTTGTTGCCAAGTGAGAAGGTAGCTGCGAGTGAAGCCAGAGTGGTGGGTAATTTGATCACTGCTGCTGGAACGCGCAGACTGCATCTGTGTCAACCACCTGGTGCGCATCACCTGGAGAAGCGAGGTGCAGGCATCAACGTTGGCGAGGATGACGTGCTGGGAGGGAGCAGAGACCGAGGGCGTCGTGGACGGTGCCGAGCCGGCCTGGTAGAGTCCCGGTGTTGAACACTTGGTGTGCAATGCGACATGGTCTTCAATGTTGGAGAATTGGATGGTAAGGTCATCAACACGGGACGGATCAGGGATTGAGGAAGATGTGGGCGGTGTTGCGGAGGTTGTCGCAGGCATGCTGTTGGTTGAGAGGTCATTCACGCTCGCAGTTGTCGAGGTTGGCGATGAGGATGGTGGAGGCTATGTCCTCTGGTGCAGATGATGCCGTCAACAATGCATTGGAGGTGGAGTCGTTGCCGGCAGGCTTGGCGTTGGAGGAAGCGGAGTCGTTGTTCCCGGTGACGAGGCTGGATAGGCAGCTCGAAAGGCTGCATTGCTTTCCTCCAAATCTGACGCCATCTTCGTCACCAGGACCAGAATCCAGTCTACCATCTCCTTACACCACGCCCCTTGTACAGCATCCATGGTGGAACCAGAGCACCGCACCTCCTCCGTAGAATCCATGGCTAGATCAGAGAGCCCACGAATCAACTCCAATGCCAGTTGTCACGAACCCAAATTGAATTCACTCACAAATCAACAGTCTGTTCGGCTGGCTGTTTCCCAGCAGTTCAGCCAGCTGTTTGGCACTGTAGATACAGTGCTCGTGAGCCTTGTGATGCCAGCAGCGGCAGCCGTTTCGGCTGGCTTCAAGCTCCAGCGAACGGATTCAAATCACAGCAACAATCAAACTAGTTTGTGGTAGTTTCTAGAAGGTGCTGGATACAACTATGAAGTAATCGGGAGGAAGGAAAGGTAAATCGAGTCCAGAGAGTCGCCTCAAGCAGAGCTCGCCACCGGTTCTGCGGTCTGTTCTTCAATGAGTCCCCCATAGCTGCTATGCTGCTGCTGCCCTTGTACTACCTCCGTCCCAAAATAGAAGACGTTTTAGGTTTGGGCACAGGAATTAAGAAAATGTAAAAAGGTGTTGTGCACAGAAAACAAGATGGAGAGAGATAGAGACGTATTGGGAGAAGAAAAAGGTGTATTGGGAGAAGAGAAAGGTGCATTGGGAAGTGAGTGTGTCAAGTATTTTGGGACAAAATTTGAATCCTATAATGTTTGTATTTTGGGACAGAGGGAGTACTCTGTATCTGATGCCTCCATGGGCCAATGCAAACCCAGACCAACTCCTCTGTCCATTTCCCAGTATAAGCCCAGTCTAATTCTTATCTTGTCCATTGCCCGGCCCAATTGAAAGCTACTACCTCCGTCCTGAAAAGAACGCAACTATGAGTTGCGTGCCACGAGAAGTGGTTCACGTTTGACCAAGTTTTTAGTGAATAATATTCACATTTATGGCTTTAAATTATTTTATTATAAAAATATATTTCATAATTAATCTAATGGTATTTATTTGGTATCATAAACATGGATACTTTTTTTATCTATAATTGGTCAAACTTAAGGTACTAGAACGTGACACTGTGCTAGAATTGCATTCTTTTTGGGATGGAGGTAGTATACTGAGAGTTACTGACAGAACTGCCCCCACAGTGTTGTTTGGAAGAAGAAACTGCAGTACTTAACCAGAGAGAAACCGCCTGAACCCTGCAGACCCTATAGTGCTGCACCATAACAACCTAGGCCGGTGGCCACAGGACCACGGCCCAGGTTCAGTGCCCCATGACTACCCTCAAGGTAGGACCGCACCACTCAGTCACACAGGCCAACTGCCACCATTACCATAGGATGGTGCCCTGCCGCTATTTCATAGGTTGCCAGCAAGGGAGGTTTTCAACCAGCCCTGAAATTCGCTTCCACAGAGAATTGAACCCAGGTGCTGGATGTGCTTCAACTATTGAGTGCTGATTTTTGTAATCAGGGCAATGCATTTCAAGTAACCATCGCCGCAATACAAATATAATATCTCATAAAGAATGACATGATGGCATCTATCAATAATACGGAGTACACTGTACACACCCCTATATGCAGAATTAGTACCATAGACCATACTCAAAAAAGTGTCAGGTCAACAATATTTAGCAGGCTATCAGTTAATGGTTCAATCTTTTCACTTCCTAGCATGTTGATATGTGCTCCCTCCATTCCAAATTGTAAGACATTTGGGCCTTTCTAGATACATAGCTTTTGCTATGCACTTAGACATACACTACGTCTAGATATATAGTAAAATCAATGTATCCAGAAAAACCAAAACATCTTACAATTTGGAACAGAGGGAGTACTAAACAGAAGGGTGCCTCAGAAGCTGAAAGATAAGTTCTATAGGACGGCGATTCGCCCGGCGATGTTATACGGTGCTGAGTATTGGCCTACAAAAAGGCGACATATCCAGCAATTGAGTGTAGCAGAGATGCATATGTTGCGTTGGTGTTGTGGGCACACAAGGAGGGATAGAGTCCGGAACGACGATATTCGGGATAGGGTTGGGGTGGCACCAATTGAGGAGAAATTGATTCGAACATCGGTTGAGATGGTTTGGACATGTCCAACGGAGGCCTCCTGAGGCGCCGGTGCGTAGTGGGGTTCTAAAGCGGGCCGATAATGTAAAGAGCGGCAGAGGTCGACCTAAACTAACTTGGGACGAGTCCGTCAAGAGAGACCTTAAGGAGTGGAATATCTCCAAGGATTTAGCTATGGACAGGAGCGCTTGGAGACTGGCAATCAACGTGCCTGAACCGTGACCTCTTTCTGTCTTGTGCCCTTTATGTCCCTTTATGTGTCTCCCTGTTTCTCGTCTCTTTTGGGTTTCATCTCTAGTCTACCCCAACTTGCTTGGGACAAAAAGGCTATGTTGTTGTTGTTGTTGTTGTTGGAGTACTAAACAAACAATGATCAATGCTCAAAAACTCTCAAACACATCAGTTATTGTACAGAGACAGAATTGCATCCTCATGATTACTAACCAAATTAAGTGAACAACAACAATGAAGTACAGCATGCGAAGTTAGACCATTTGCTAATTGAACCTGAAAACTGCAGAACTGCTTACATACCAATGAAATTTACCATCACTAAACACAATGAAAGATAAAGAAGTGACCTGTTTCCCTCCAAGATCATGCATTCTCCCCTCTGACATAACCCTTTCAACAGCATCCTCACTTTCAAATGTGACAAATCCAAAGCCACGTGAACGTCCAGTGCTATGGTCAAGCATAATCTGATGCTCAACCACCTTCCCATACGATGAGAAGTGCTCCTTTAATTTATCTGCAAGGTTCATATTAAGCATGCTTGCATTTGAAACGAATGTTTTCAAGGCCCAACAACTATAGCTGGTGGCTAACCAAAGTTATTATAATTTGCGAGTTCAATACAATGTCTAGATATCTTTTGCTTGAAAACAAAAAAGGTTTTAGCATCGCCTGTACCTTCGGTAAGAGATGGTGGGATACCACCCACAAAGATCTTTTTTGTCTTAGGTCCATCTTTTGATGACATTTCCTCTTTCGGAACAGTCCTTTTGACTTCAACCTTGAAGCATAAAAAACGCAGTTGAGAATATAGTCCAAATTTAAGATCGTGATTTTTGGATATTTAACATAGAAGCCTTACTGTTCTTCCATCTATGACATGATCATCCTCTAGAACCCTGTCAAGCACAGATGGATCAGAAAATGTAACAAATCCAAATCCACGAGGCATCCTAGTATGCTTGTCCTTCATGATCACAGAATCAGTGATAGCTCCATACTTCTGAAAATGCTTTGTGAATGTTTCTGCACATGCAAATGGAGCATATAGCAAAAGATAAGCGAAATAAACAAGTTATAACAAAAACTTATTGCTCTATGAGATCAGCAATCTGCATTCTAATGTTTCTTTTGTAGCTGCAGATACTTGGCACTACTGACCACTAAAAAAGGTAGAGTAACATGACTCCTAAAAGGTTCCCATACAGTTTTGGAGTAGATTTGGAGGATCATTAATGGGAAAGATTCATCTTGAAGACAACTATAGTTAAGCTACAGAGCAATACCCATGTGAGATTGCAAACTAATAATGTGACATTAAAGACCATGACATTCCTATGATCCGAAGAAGCAGCACAAAACTGATAAATAATTCTAGAACATCAATGCAAACACAGACTTAATTGCCATTCAATTTCTCAAATAAAAGACTTCTCCTATTTTCCAGTTCAGCCACATTGTCATTAAAGTATTGAAATGAAAGTAATTTACTGTTTTCTAGTTCACATATCTATGCACACTGAGTCACAATTATTATTCCTAAGTTATCGAACAGATCAAAGCAGAATCGCTCCTACCAATACACCAAATGAAGCCCAATCTGTATTGGTCAAATGACATACAGGATTACACGAAATAAAGCATATAGATTAATAGTTTTTAACATGACTGGCATCGATATGATCATCGCAGCACAATAGGTAGCTGATCAGCACGAAAAAACAACAGAGCAGACAAACATGGAACAGCATCTCATAACCAGTTTAGTAATTAGATAAAGATTGTGTACAAACTGTCCTTAAAAAACCTAAATGTTCAGAATGGCTATATTTCTGAAATCCATTACCAAATAGCAATGTTTTATATTACTATTTAAGAACACGCAAACAAGAAAACAAAGCACAGACTTGCTTCCATCAATATAATGGAGGTAGCAGCAGCTCCCAATTCAAAGCTTAGCCTACCTAAGCAAAATCATAGTGCATCAGTGACTCATCCAACCAATGCAGAACTTGATCAGTAACACATGAAAACAGAAACGACTATATCTTTTGCAGTGTATTTTGCTTTTATGCTAACAAAACACAGCTAAGAACTAATTTGCCGTTGTACCGTGCTGTTTTCCCAGAATACATCGTGTGTTGTACAACATTTTACTTGATATAAACTAAAAATAGCCTCATACTTAGATCCCAAAAGAATTGCTCACTACCTTCGGTTGTCTCCCAGGCTACACCCCCTACGAAAATCTTCCTGCAAAATCACATACAAGGATGCACCAAGCCAAAACTATCAGCCACACCTAATCCAATACAACAGACCGGACCATACACGAAAACCCTAGATACCAAGGAACTCACCCCGAGGCATCACCGCCACCAGAATCTGCATCCCTCCCATCCTCGCCACCAGCATCAACATTCCCAGCGGCCTCCGCCTCCGCTAGGCCCCGGCCTCCAACGACGCTTCTCGTCTCGGCCGCCATCGCCGCTGCCTCGGCGGCTGCAGCCCCCTCGTCCGCTTCCCCGCCCCCGTCCCCCTCCTCCTCCTCCTCTTCGTACACCTCCTCGACCTCTTCGACCTCTTCTTCCTCCTCTTCCTCCTCGTACCCGTTCATGGCGTTCTGGTTCTCCTCCCCGTACCCCGCCATGCCGCGCCGCCGCGACCCGAAGCTGAGCTCGGAGATGAGCTAAACCCTAGCTCCCAATCGGAGCGGGGAGCGAAGCGTAGCCGCTAGGTTAGCGAACGGCGGCCTGCGCTGTGGGAGGGAGCAGTAAGGTCTAGGTTTCGCGGCTGTCGGAGCAAACCCTAGCGTCGCCGCTTCTGGACGTCTGGTGCGGGAGAGAGAGAGAGAGGTGGGAGATGCGGCGAGGGGTGGGATTGGTGCCGGTAGACGCTCAAATGGCTTTGGTGTGGCTCGGCTGGGTTCATAGGACACGTTGGGTTCGCTGGCTCCGTTGGATGCGCGCTGCGATTCGTGCCATTAAGCGAAATGCTGCTTGTGTGACGGTGACCGCGGCGCCGGCTTCCCCTCAAGGACACTGCAAAATGTTTCACGTCATTAAGGGCGTGTGTGGTTCACAGCGAAGTCGCCGCATCACGCCACAGGTTTTGCACCACACCTCGTGTGTTTGGTTAGCTACCGAAGGTTTTGCGTCACTGGCACTCGCCACGCACAGCCAGTTTATTTTGCCGCCACGGCTTGCCAAATGTGGGGCGGACGAATTGTCCACTGCACTTGCAACGCAGCCACGTCTGCGGCGTGGCGTGCACAGGCGAGGACCTGATAGGCCCTAAATATTCCTTCTTAAATATCATCCTTAAAAATTCTTAATTAAAATAAAATTCTGCCTTAAAACGTTTATTTTAAAAAAGTTGTGCTTAGAAATTAGCTAAAATATTTTAATTGAAATTCCTTTTCTTAGAAATTCTAAGTAGGGCCACCAGCTGCTCCCTCTCTTGTGAAATAGCTGCACATCTTGTTCTTTGGGAAGTCAAAAGGTTCGGTTTGATTAAATATATAACCAAAAAAAGTACTATTTCCTCCATTCTAAATGATAAATCGCTTTGACTCTTTTGGTACATCCATTTTGTTATGTATCTAGATATAATAACATGTTTAGATACATAACAAAAATGGATGAACTAAAAGAGTCAAAGCGACTTATAATTTGGAATAGAGGGAGTAATAATTATTATACATAATAAGTATTACTAGATTATGGCATATATTTTAATAATAAACTTATTTTGTGATACAAATATTGATAATATTTTCTATAAAGTTAGTTAATTTTCTCGAGAAGTGGGATGTGCACCTATTTTGAGACCGTGGAGTACTCATCTAACAAACACATTAAAAGCATTTTTGTAGGTTAAAAAATACTTCTCTAGTGAATCAAAATCATTTTATGGATTTTTTGACTAGCTGGCTGGACTCTTGGAAACTAGAACTGCAGAATTAGGTGAGACTAAGGTAAGGTCGTTTCTTCTCTAACAATTAAAAAAAAATAGAATTGGTTCTAATAGTTTCTCCTTGACATATTTCCTATTTGCCCATTCTAGTATCACAACGAAAGAGCAAAGCACGACTTTCCCACCGCACCATATGTACACACAATATGGAACATTATAGAATGAGTAGTCATCTTTTCAGATATGTTACCTTTTTACATTCATATATTATGTTAAAGTATGAGTGTAAATAAGTAGTAGAATGGAATAACTTGTCTTTTGCGTTGATGTGATGATTAAATATATACATGGTGAAGTAGTATAGTGAAAGGTGTGTTGTCCTGAAAGGATAAGTCAACCATTCTCACTCTCTATACCAAAGGATATGCCCCCTTTAATGACCATGTTATATGTCTAAGATAGTTACTAACTAAAAGGATCTAGTAACCAGTGGCTAGAGGGGGTGAATAGATGGTGATCACACTACAGCAGAGAAGGACATCACTGGCGGTTCAAAACTCCCTTCACTGGCGGATTTTGAACCGCCATAACCAACTCGGCAGTGATGAGCTGATTACATCACTGCCGGTTATGTCAAACCGGCAGTGATAGCTCATGTATCACTGTCGGTTCGTGTTATAAACCGGCAGTGATACTTGAGCCATCACTGCCGGTTGTTTTAACCAACCGGTTGTGTAGATTATATTATCACTGCCGGTTTTCTTTGAACCGGTAGTGATATACTTTTCACAATTTGCATTTTAATAATTGTTTTATTTTCATTTCGAGGGGAGGTGGTGGGGTGGGAGGTCGGGGAGGTGGAGGTGGTTGCTATCGATCTATTTGATATCGATGTGAAGGTGGTTGTTGATCAGCGACAATACAAACCCATCAACATTTATATTACAAAAGTTTCAAAAAAAACTTTAAGTATCGAATTAAGAGTCGCATTACAATAGCCTATCAATGTGGTCTCTTCCGTACTGCGCCTTGTACTTCTTAGTCCTCGCAATGAAGAATGATCCTTTCTTGGTCAATATCTCGTCCATCACAAACCTTGCTATCTCCTCTTGAATTCCTCTCATCTCAAAATCTAGCAACTGGTTGTGATTGTTTGCTTTGCGCTATAATTGAAGCAAGATGATATTGAGATGCACAAACGTAAGACAAAACAATAAAAATGAGATGCCTACGTACCATGTCATCTCCCTTATTTGTTTTTACGCCAAAGTATTTTAGCATTGCCCACATCACATAGAACCCACATTCGTTGTTCCCCATCGGTTGATCTAGGGTCTTGAGATCCTCCATATACTTTACACTGAATGGGGCACTCCATTGCTTTTGCATCTTGCTATCGAGATTTTTCCAATTAGGTAATGTCTTCATTCTATGTTACATTGTAAATGAAGTGTGAAGACCGAGGACATTACAATATCCTATGTGATTAGAAAGTGTTGTGATATTGGGTTCACTTACTTATTCAGCACTTTGACTAGGGGGTCGATAAGAGAAAGTGGCTTTTTCTTTGAGTCCCACACCTCGATATGTGAATCTTCAAGATAGATATCTACGAGGATGAAATGGTTGCTGCAATCACAAAGTCCATGTTATTGAATGACATATCAAGAAAAGAAACACTAAAATAAGGGTCGAGAACACATACTCGCAGTTGTAGGGTAGGAGTACGTTTGTTTTGTTGTTTCTGAACATCCTTTCAAACTCAATCTTCAAACTTGTTGGTACATAGTCATCTTCACCAGGGACGGTGCATGTTGTCTCATTTATAAATATGGGATCCAAGAAGTCTATATTGCTCAATTGCTTCTTTAGGCACCATTTTGCCATACACCTGCATAATAAACATATGATATATTCAAATGCAAATCACGTAGTTTATTATAACGTTGTGAGGGTAGGGTACTTACATAAACCATATCATCAAAATCTATGTATCGAGCGAGCGCCGTTGGAAGAGCTGAAAGAGGTGTTCATAATAAATAATATGCACTGTTTCTTCAGGATGATTAAAAACCAGTCCGGGAGGGATGCAAACTTCAAAACCGACACAGTCTCCGTTGGCAGTGTCCAGGGAGTAATAATCATGCAACTGTCGCATGTATGTTGGCAAATCTCTATACTCTTGTTCGGTGGCGACCAAAGGATTGCCTCTTGAATACTTGTATGCGACCGTGGCTTTTTCAAAATCTCTCATTCCGTAATACAACTCCGTGGCCCTCTCCATGGATATGCCCATGTTGTTGGCCAAGTTCTGTATCTCTAGCAATTCTTTAGTGTGTATTTCTCTAGCTCTGATTTGATTACTCTCTTTGTTGTGTTGCCTTTCAAATTTGGTCTGTTGTCTCCACTTAGGTAGACTGGCTATTCGATTAAAGAAGGCAACGACGGCTTTCTTGCTTGGAGGCTCCACAGTCAGGTCCTTCATCTTACTCGTAATGCTAGCATCCACCTTCTTTTTACTTGTCTGTGGAGCATTACCAACCGAAACTGATGACCTCTTGTGTTGTGAGGTCGAACCTGATCGCACTTTGGATTTTCACGGAGGAGGTGGAGGAGGTAGAGGAGGTGTTTTCTCCTTTGGCGGTGGAGGAGGTAGAGGAGGTGTTTTCTCTTTTGGCGGTGGAGAAGGTGTCTTCTCTTTCGAGGCAGGAGAGGGAGAATGAGGATCTTGCAGAGAAGAGAAACCTCTTGGCGGCGGCGATGCCGATGATTCACTGTCATCCTCATCATCCGAAGATGGTTGCTCATCCAGCTTGATGAAGCGTTTGCGCCAAGCCACATGAGTGCCCAAGTTGTGAACAAGACGCGGCCTATCTTCCTCCACTGGGAAATCAATGTGTATCTTATTGTACTTCTTATCCAAGATCTTATCAATGCTGACCCTGGCATAACCGGGTGGCATTGGCTTGCCATGAATGATGACGTCTCCTCTTGGAAATGCTTGTCCGACCGCCACCTTGTCTTTTGTCCACTGCTGACGGATGTACAACCTGACATTAATAGGTCCAGTGATGTTGTCTACCGGATGAGGAGCATTGACCTCTTCTTCGTCAAGCATAGGGGTTGAGCCGCAGCTACTGCGACCCTTGGGCACTGGGCTATTCAAAGTCAGGATAGGCTGCGGTTGTGTCGAACACATAGATTGCATAGCTGACATAACTCGTGCATCAACTTGAGCAGCTATCCGTGCTTCCATGCTATCTTCGATTTCCTTTCGAAACCTTTGGAGCTCTTCTTCTCTTTGCGTTCTAGCCCTCGCCCGGCTCCTATAGGATGAAGATTCACCTTCGAATGCTTTCACCCAAGGAACATTCCCGGCTCCTCTAGTGCGATCGGGGTGATCCTTGTTTCCAAGTGCTTGTGTGAGCACGTCATTTTCTCTATCGGACTTGCGGTTACCTCTATTCACTTCCTCAGTTAAGGTTGAAATCCTCTGGAGGAGATTGCTGACGGGTTCACTACTGGCATTAAGGCTCCTGTCACTATTGTATTGTGCCCCCCTTGCGAGTAGGTAGTTTACTGATCTAGGCTGCCAATCGCTTGTCTAAGGCCTAACGCCGCGCTGCTCTAGTTTCTGGACTTCCATTTCCCATTCCGGAATCTTCCTTACATAGCCACGCGATCCTAGGCGATGAGGATCCTTTGCCTTAAGTGAGTTTGCTCTATTTCTTTCGCTTGATGCCTTGGCCTCTTCGGATAACTTGTAAGCCTTGAACTCCTCCTAGAAGTCTCTCTGCTTGTTGTATTGACCTCTCTCAAAATTCGGTTCTCTGTCCTCCTTGATTAACTTGTACAAGGTTCCCTTAAAAGTCTTGAACGAGCGACCCATGATTTCCTTGGCCTTCTTCTTGACTGTCGCCTCGTCATAGTCATTAGGAAAAGTGAAATTACCCTTTCAACTTGTTCCAAACTAGCTCCTTCTCACTTTCTGGAACCCTCCATGGGTCATCCTCATGACCAGTCTATTTCCTGTATTTGATCGGGATAAAGTCTCTTACAAGTGCCCCGATGACACTCTTGTATGGGCCTAATGCTTTAAGAGGCTCCACCGGCTCCCCTACTTGGTCGAACTCAGAGATGTGCCAATGTTTACTTGTTTGAGGAAGCTTTGTTGCACCACGCTTAGTCCTGCTGGTACCCTCACCACTTGGCTCTTGCGGCGAAACCTGCTTCAAAATTCATAAATAAGTCCCCATCAAACTTATCTAGCGTGATTTCTTACTATCGCGTTATTAGGTATGACCTAAGTTATTACCTCGTCTCCTTGGTCTAGCTGCAGATAATGGCTAGGGCTCCAATCGTTCTGATTATTACCACCACCATTAGTTGGATCCTGCGGCGCTCTTATCGCAGTGCTCTCTGCTTGTGGGGTATCAGTAGTTCGGTGACGGGTGGTGAATTGGCGATGACGAGTCATGTTTCTGGACATGCATTTCGATAGGCAATTAAAAAAATAGAAACCTTATTTGCCTCTCAGAGCCGAGGGATACTACTGTCCTTCCATGTAGGCATATGGTAAGCCTGCTGGCAATCTATTCAAGGACTGCATTTTTTTTAGAAACTAGCAGTCTATTATTGAAGTAACATGGTATAAGTTTTCATTATTTGACGGTATTCCAGATTAAACACAGAGTTATCTTTTGATAATATGTGCCCCAAGTTATTGAACGCTTCCTATCCGACCCCTCAGAAGTAGAGACCCTCCAAATCCCTCCTCACTTATCTATTCCCACATGTGGCTACCTACTTTTCTATCAACTATTTTACCACCCACCATACCTCTCCATCTGCCGACACGCTGCCACCCTCGTCTTGCTTTTCATGCCACCAGATACTGATTTTCAGATGGCTTTTAACAATCACCCAGAATATAATACATATATATTCTAATGCTATAGTAGTATAGTTGATTGGCAATTTTAGTGGCAAACATGTTGTGCAAACAAAATTATAGGATTCACTACAAGTAGCAAACTAAATCACCAAAAGTCATAACACAGCGTGTCCCTGTACTGCTTACAATTAGGCATGAGCAACATACTATCCATGACAATGATTTAAGGGACAAATATCAATCTAACTGATAAATATGGCTAGGTACTACATGTAGTCATTGTAACCATTAGCATCAGCACGTAAAATTAAGGATATCAATATATCACAGCAACAAATATACATAACACACATTTTGAAGCATCTGCATATATAGTACACTTGTATGGTCACCGCAGCCATTATATTTCTGTCAATGATAGATCAAGATCTTTGAAAGGTTAAAAATATGCACTATTACAATCATCACTTTCTATCGAACATTGAGGTTGGCATTCTATCGAACATTGAGGTGTCCCTAACAAGCAATTCAGCCACCCTCCCAGAAAGCAACATTGAGGTGGGCATTCTATCGAACACCTTATGGGCACTCACCGAGTAAGCAGGGGTGGCGCGCTCAACAGCGACGTGGAGGAGCTCCTCGCGGCGTCGGTGTAGCTGTAGGGGATGGCAGCGTTGAGGAAGCGGTAGGGGACGGCGTCGTGAAGGGCGGCGTCGTGCAGTGCGCGTCGGGCAGCAGCGCCGTGCACTGGCGAACAGCGTCGAGCGCGTAAAATGTCGTGCACTGGCTTTGGAGCGCGCCAGCGCCTTATATAACCCACGCATCACTGCCGGGTGGTTATTAGAACCGGCAGTGATGTCCCATATCACTGCCGGTTCTAATAACCACCCGGCAGTGATGTCCCATATCACTGTCGGTTCTAATAACCACCCGGCAGTGATGTCCCATATCACTGCCGGTTCTAATAACCACCCGGCAGTGATATGGGACATCACTGCCGGGTGGTTATTAGAACCGGTAGTGATATTGATTATTTTTAAACATTTTGGGTCCCCAATTGATCTCAAATGGAAAAGTTGTAAACAACAAAGTTGTGGAACTCATGAATGTCTATAACTTTTATTTTAGTCATTTCTCAATTTGAGAAAGTTTTATTAGGCATGTCTCATAAAGTGCTCTGTCTCACACAAAGTTATGTCACTTTGTTGGAAACATGACATCCGTTATATCAACAAAGTTCCAAAATAATAGTGGTAGAACTCATCAATCTCTACAACTCCATATGATCTCAAATTCGATGCAAATTACTAAAACAATATTTCATTAAGTATTACATAGTTTATGATATTCTAACTATGATGGCCTCATCGTGATCACTCCAGAGGTAAGCAGGTTCGTCACCCTCTTCAAGGATAGGTAGGGTAATGCCTGCCCCAAAAGGAGCCATTTCTTGATAACCTTTGTACTCTTCTTCGTCCGTCACTCCTTCAACACCGACAATCTTCCTTTTGCCTTGCATGACTACTTGTAGTCTTCCCTTTGTATTGTTATCCCTTGCATAGAAGATTTGCAAAACATCCTTTGCAAGGACAAAGGGGTCATCTCTGTATGCGGTCTTGGATAGATCAACGGTAGTGAACCCATCATTGTCGGTGTTGATTTCATCTAGCCGGACCCGCTGGTAATGGAAAAGAGCGACCTTCAACTGTCGTCCATAGTCTAGCTCCCATATCTCATCTATGAAACCATAGTATGTTGCCTCCACCGTGCCGTATTCATCGTGGGCGTCGAAACGAACAGCACTATTTTGGTTGGTGCTCTTTCCATCCTGTTTTTTTGTGTAAAATGTAAAACCATTTATATCATAACCTTGGTACATCATCACCGTAGTCGAAGGTCCAGGAGCTAAGAGATCTAGCTGACATCCCGTCACCATTCCTAGCCTGCAGCGTTGAAACCAGTCACCGAATTCCTCTTTATGTTTTTTCTCAAGCCAAGCCTGTGACCTACCGATGTGCTTACTTTGCAGTAACTGCTTGTGCTCATTAATGTATGCCATCACACCGTCGGCCCGCTAGAGAACAACGAAGTGTGCCTGTCTGAAGGAAACCACTTCGACTATTTTGACAGCTTTCTCACCTATCGTTCCTTTGCCCCCTAGTCTTCCATCGTGACGAGATACTGGAACTCCGACCCGATTGATGTCCATATAATATGTGCAGAACTCAATAGCCTCCTCCGTTGTCCATCCTTCTACCATGCTCCGTTCTGGTCTGAATCTATTCCTAACATACCGCCTGAAAACTTTCATCAACCTCTCGAAAGGAAACATCTGGTGTAGGTACATTGGGCCAAGGGCTTTAATTTGGTCCACAAGATGAACAAGTAGATGCTCTGATATGTCGAAGTAAGTCGGTGGGAAATGCATCTCAAGCCTGCATAGAATCTCAGTTATCTCCTGCTTCAGCTGGTCTAGCTTGGCCCCTTCAATGACCTTTTCAGAGATCGCGTTGAAGAACGAACACAACTTTATGATTGGGGCACGGACCTTGTCAGGGAGGATACCTCGCAGGGCAACTGGGAGCAGCTGAGTCATAATGACATGACAGTCATGGGCCTTCATACAACCATAGTTAAACTTAAGTTCTCTCATGTTAACTAGCCTCTTCGGGTTCGCACAGTAGCCAGTTGGCACTTTGAGATCATTGAAGAAAGAAATAAGCATGGTCTTTTCTTCCTTTTTCAGTGTCCATGATGCCACCGGAAGTTTCAAGTGGCCATCCTCAAGAGTTATTGGGTGCAACTCCTTCCTGAGGCCCAGGTGTTGCATGTCCAAGCGTATCGCGAGAGAATCCTTTGTTGTTCCCCCGGTGTTCATCAACATGTTAAGTGTGTTACCGCACACGTTTTTAGTTATGTGCATTGGATCAAGACAGTGACGTACACTCAAAAGTGGCCAATAAGGTAGTTCCCAAAAGATTGATTTTTTCTTCCAGATACTACCGGCTGGCGCTAGTACTGCACCTTCCCCCTTCCCAAGGACAACATCTGTGAGTTTGCTTACTTGTTTAATTATCTGTTTCCCGTCTCGATACTTTGGAGGTCCACGTTTCTCAGTAGTCCCATTAAAATCTTTTCTATTCCTGCGGTCAGGGTGATCCCTTCGTAGGAACCTACGGTATCCCATATAGACCATCTTCTTGTTTTCTGGTAGATGTATAGCATCAGTCTCGTCCAAGCACTCGACACACCCAATGTATCCTTTTGTCTTCTCTCCAGACAAGCAACCTCACCCTGGCAGGTCAGTGATTGTAGCGATAAGTATAGCCTTTATCGTGACATGTTCTTTTTTGTACTCATCCCAAACATCCTTCACACCCGTCTCCCACATCTGTAGTAGTTCATCGATCACTGGTTGTAGAAGCACATCGATATCATTACCAGGTTGTTTTGGCCCTTGGATTAGTAGTGGCATCTGGATGTATGACCGTTTCATACAAAGCCAGGGTGGAAGGTTGTATATACATAGCGGCACTGGCCAAGTGCTATGATTGCTTCTAACCTGGTCAAACGGATTCATCACATCTGTGCTCAAACCTATCCAAAGATGCCTTACCTCTCCACCGATGTTCTTATAGAACATAGTGTTGATAGTCCTCCAGTCTGACCCGTCGGCGGGGTGCCTCAACATTGTATCTTTCTTACGCTCTTCGCCGTGCCAACGCAACAGTTTGGCTGACTTTGCATTTGCAAACAACCTATGCACTCGTGGAGCTATAGGAAAATACCATATGACCTTTATGGGCCCTCCTCTAGTCTTGCTTCCCTGATTTGACGGCCCTTGCTTGTATCGGGGAGCTTTACACTTGGGACACGCATCCAAGTCTTTGTATTTTTCTCCACGGTACAATATGCAATCGTTGGAACACGCGTGTATTTTCTCAACCTCGAGGCCGATTGGGCAAATCATTTGCTTGGCCAGGTAAGTCTTTTCTGGTAACTCGCTACCCTTCGGGAGCAGTTTATGTAGTATACCTAACAAGCTATCGAAGCCTTTATCACTCAATTCATTCGTTGATTTGAACTCTAATAGCATGATGTTGGCTTCCAGTTTGCTTATTGGGCAGGTCGGATACAATGGTGTTTTTGCATCCTTTCTCATGATCTTTAGTTTTTTCAACTGTGTAGCACTAAGGAATCCGCCATGCACATCATGTAGAAACTGTGAAATGCCATCATTTTCCTCTGTGTCGTCAACTAATGTATTCCTAAACACATTATCGTTGGTAGGCACAGGTACTGTGTAGCATTGGTAATCATCAATAGGCAGAAATACGTTTAGGGATACGCTAGGCATGGGCACATCATCATTGTTTTCTTGTGCAACATTTTGACCAACCTCCCCATGCAAAGTCCAAATCGTGTAGCCTCTTATGAACCCCCTGGTAATCAAGTGCAATCGTATATGCTCCACGTCGCTCTATTTTCTCGTATTCTTGCAATCTTTGCATGGACAGAATACAGGCTGTGAGTCCCCAGCATTGGCTCTAGCGAGCTTGATGAAATCGTCGATGCCCGTCAAGTACCGTTGGTTTGTACATGACAGATCGTACATCCACCCTCGATCCATGTCTGCACAGGTAAAATGGGCCGGGCAGAGGAAACATAGGAAAGTTTTAATAAGAAACAATTATTGCACAATATTGAAGAACAATTATTCTACTCCATGCAACATAAAAATGGAGACACTAATTTAAAAAAGACTAAATTTGGAGACATGATCATGAATAACAATGTAGCTCTAAACAATACCCATATAAATTAAAAATCGCAGCCCCATAAAAAATAATTATTGCACAATATTGTAGAACAATTATTCTACTCCATACCACATAAAAATAGAGACATTAATTTAAAAAAATACTAAAATTGGAGACATGATCATGAACAACAATGTAGCTCCAAACCAGTGGCAGATGCAGGATGATAATCAAGGAGGGCTAAAAACAATGGAGATGTTGATTTGCATGAAGATTTAATGGTGATTTGAGATTTTTGCTACAGTATTTCTAGTAGTAAATCAAGTCATTAGGGGGGCTGGAGCCCACCCAGCCCCCTGTAGATCCGCCACTACTGCTCCAAACAATGTATTGTTTGGTGACACATGGGTTAATTTGCTCATCAACATTGTAAAAGAATCTACTCTACTCCTAAGAACCAATTATAACATCACATACTAATAATGCATTATAGTCATGAATTAGAAAAGTGCTCTGTAGAAGAATGGAGAAATAAGAATGAGAATCAAGCATTATAGCCATCAAAACAAAGCTAATTAAGCAACAAAATCGAAGGAATGGAGGCTGGTTACTAACCTTAAAGCAAAAAGATCAAGCCATTCTTCCAAATCCAAGTGGTAGCTTCACGGATTTGGGCGACCACAACATTGGAGGGAGTGGCCCAAACGCGCGCCTCTGTTCTCGGGATAAAAGAGTGGAGGAAGAAGATGACGACTACAACCTTTTTGTGCTGTCAGGCTCATCACTGTCGGTTCTATCCTAGAACCGACAGTGATAGAATCAAATCACTGTCGGTTTTTGGCTTGAACCGGCAGTGATAAGTGGAGTTGTCATCACTGCCGGCGGGAGGCACAAACCGGCAGTGATAGTTGTCATCACTGCCGGTTCTCGCACCCCCCAATTATTTTCTGGTTGTCAGAGCCTAGAACCGGCAATGAAGGGTCATCACTGCCGGTTGTCCTAATTTCGGCAGTGATGTGGCCGACACTGATGACTGAATCTGTAGTAGTGTCACTAAAAATCAAAGACACTAGGAAATTCTGATTAGAAATACAAATAGCCATAAATAAAGCTATTTCTATCTAGAGGTTTGCGGCCTAGTGTGGCAAAAGCAAATAATTCAGTTTTAAGAATGTAGACCACTCAAAATAAGTACCAAAATTGATCTGGGCACAAGAGATACCACACAATGAGACACATGTTAAGGTGAGCCCTCAATTTACTGCTTTTCTATCAAGCTTCCATCCCCACAACGTTGTCTTGATACCTAGAGTGATTGATCTCAAGCTAGATAGTGTAGGAAAACACGGGTGGCAACTCACTAGCACAAAAATAAATACCACGTAAAACAGGATTACTTGCTTGTCGATGATCATAGATTATACCTTCCCAACGCGCGGCGCAGCAGAAGACTTGGCGGAACGCGCGCAGTTGATGTGGTCGATGTCAAGGAAGTAGTCGTACCGTACAATGATGTAGTGCACAACGCAGCAGCACCTCTACGGATGTCCACATGTACGGAGAGGAGAATGACGCGGCGGAGTGTGCTAGCACTAAACGCTGCATTGGACAGCAACAATACCGGCGGCATGCACAAGGCACAGGAGCGGCGGCGTGGCTATCTGGTGGGTAGGGTAATTAGGGTTAATCTGCCCCTTGGTCGGTGACTAGCATATATAGGAATTGCTAATTGGGCCACATGGGCTGGACAGGCCCACACTGTGACTTGGGCATATTTCCAACAGATAGAACAACAAGGCGTTACTCAGTACCTCTGTTCTACTAGAGATGCTCTTTGCCTCCTCCAGATAAGATGAGCTCAATAGCTTCACACAAATCTTCTATAGAGCAACAACACAATCTTCTTTCTTGTGCTTCGATTGAGCCCCCAAGCTAATTAATTTTATCTCTCCACATGCCAAAAATTAGAAACCCTTCTAAATGTGACTTTTTGAACATGTGTCATTTTACATGTGGTGAATCATTATATATTTGCAAATTGAGTGTAATTTAGTTGGTTTGATATTTTGTGGTGGAATATGGAGAGCGAGGTGCATATGGTGATTTCGTCGATCTCAGAAAATGTAGCACACTTAAACCTTGGTGAAGAACCATTTTAGCCATTAACAGTAGAAGTTAACCTAGTAATGTGTCTACTAATGAACTGAACATTTCTTATAACTCAGTTTTATTTAAATTTGAACTTTGAAATGGGAAGTGTCCAATTGATTTTGGAAAACAAAATTGCCAAACTATGAAATTGTATTGATTCCTTACAAAAAAAATATATGTTAGAAGATTTGCAGCACAAATTAAGGACCAAGCAAATGACTTGATACCCCTCAAAAGTACTCCATCCATCCAAAATGAATACAATTCTCTTTTTTTGAGGAGTCAACAATTTGAAGTTTGACCAAAACTATATAAAACTTGCTAACAACTATATAATACAAAATAAGTATCATTAATTGATTATGAAATATATTTTCGTAATAAACTTGGTTGAAGACATAATTGTTGATATTCACTATAAACTCGGTCAGAGTTAAACTAGTTTGACTTGCACGTATCCCGTATTGCATTCTTTTGTGGACTGATGGACTATTAGTGAACAATGATAAACAGTGTCAAACAGCGTTGCAGTGTCTTTTTTAACAAATTTTGAATGCTATAAGGTAATATCTTTTGCTTGCAGACCGACACTAAGTCGTCTGATGTTTTTAAAGAAATGACTTTTACTCTAGAGAGATTTCTTGGTGTTGGCCTGTGGAAACGCTGAATGAGGAATGTTTGCATGCAAAAACTTCATACGAGGAATGGTTCCGTAATGGATGTGTCAATCATAAAGATGGCAACGGATACCTAAAACCGATAGGTTTTTACTCTATTAGGGCAAGGATATGGGTCAATTTCTCTACCTACGTGTTTGTTAATGGGCAAAAAGCCAGACCCAACGGGTTTATGGGCCTGGGGTGTAGTGAAAATTTCCTATTTTAGCCCTTTTACAAACTATTTCTACAAATAGACACCTGACATAACTATTTGCAAAAATAGACCGAAAGCTTGGCGTACACAGACACCACGCCAAGATATGTGACTCGGTGTATGTAACGTTGACCATGCCATGTGGCTGCCAGCGCGGTGAACGCGGCAAAGCTCGGCGTAGAGTTGTTTAACACTGAGATTGGCTAGGTAGGCGTTGGACAAATTCCTAAAGATCACTACCAAAATGGTGGAATTCTCCTAGTATTTTTAAGTAGTATTAAAATACTATCACTAGTCATAGCACTAGAGAATTCCACTAGGAGACATTTAGGAGGAAAAGTTTATACTAAATATTGAATGCTAAAACACTAGGAGAAGTCCACCTCATTAGGAGAATTAGAAAATTTTGGTTGTGGATCTTGTGAAAGCTATGCATGTGCATGTTTGTACTTTATTGGTTCAATATTTTGTGAATTTTATAGAAAAATTAAATGTTGACGTGGGATAGCTTGATTAGATTCATTATGTGGTTATCTATCTATTATATCTGAAAACTAGATAGTAAACTCTAGAAATTTTGTGAAATTTATAGAAAGATAAATATAAATCCAATTGACATGAGTAATTTCGTTAGAACCATAAAATTATTCCCTACATAGGGGTGCAAATGGTACAAATATTTTCTGACGTTATCCGAGTAGGGATCCGTTTAGAGGAGTTCAGATCCGTCCGTATCCGAGTCTGGATATTCAACATCCATTACCATATCCGTATTCGAATACTCAAATCACATATTTATGATGTCAACATCTATTCATATCCTATTGAACGTAGCTAAGTAGCAGATACTATTCATATTCGAATTCGAATCCAAATAGAAATATGAACACAAATGTAATATTAGTGATCGATTTGTTTGCACCTGTTGGTGTTTGATGACCGGCAACTCGTCACAGGGTTACCTAGAACGATTGTTCGTGGAGCCGGCGAACATGAAAACTCGACGATAACGCAAGAGACAAGCGATTGATACTGGTTTGAGTCCTCGTGATCGAGTAAAAGCCTTTACATCCAGTCGGTGTTAGCCTTTTACGTTGGTTTGATGATATGATTGTGTGTACAAGGGGTGCCCCTAGCCTCTCTTTATATATGGAGAGAAGGTTGAGGTGCAATTCTAGTTCTAGATGGTTACAATTGAGGAGTTCTAGATCTACAGAATCTAACTTCCCTAATATTCCGACTAGGTCGGTCTCTAACAGCTTAAAGTCCACGCCACCTTGGTCCATGTCCTCTGATATTGACCATGGGCCCGCCCTGGGCCCATGCATACCCATGCATAGAAGTCGACCTGATACAGAACCCGATAGATTTTGTATCAACAACACCCTGTTTACACCAAATTTTGAAATGGTATGCAGAAAATCTGAGATTCGGAGAAGGCACCTGAAGACCGCATTGCACGCGGAGTTGGTCCATAAGCATTCGGCATCGAAATAATTGTGTGCAGACATGCCCATCTAGACCGATTGGTGTTCTCACATTTTTTTAGAAAGGTCGATATGCAAGGTTCCACAACCATTTCGAGGCATATGCAACGCTAGGATTACAAGCGACCAACAATCAAGTATGCTAGAACTGATAATCTCTGTCGCATTAGAAATCCCAATCACTGTGGGAATTGTTTATGGCAGAGGATTGCGTGACTCATCTCCTCCACATTGAAAGGTCCTAATGGCTAAAGGGAGTGAATAGCCTATAAAAATTTCTACAATAACACTAAGCAAAACGGTTAGATAATTATGAGGCGAAGCGAATATTGCACTAGCCTACTAAAAATGCAAGCCACCTACCACAATTCTAGTTTCTATAGTCTCTAAGCACACAAAGGCTATGTCACAACACTAAGTTAGTGAGCTCTCAAAGACTAACTAAAGAGCCTCACTAACCACACTAGACCGACACAAGCTAGCTCTCAAGACTAGTTAGACTGAAGAGCTTAGCTACACTAGGAAAGTAAATACACGAGAGGGATAGAGAATTATACCACCGTGTCGAAGAATGAACCAATCACAAGATGAAGTTAGTCAATCACAATAGAATCCCGGTGGCAAGAGATGACACAATGATTTTTCATCGAGGTTCACTTGCTTGCCGGCAAGTTAGCCCCCGTTGTGGTGATTCACTCATTTGGAGGTTCACACGCTAATAGGCATCACATGCCAAACCCGCAACTAGGTGCCGCACAACCAACACAAGATGAGAATCACACAAGCTACGAGCAATCCACTAGAGTACCTTTTGGCTCTCCGTCGGGGAAAGGTCAAGAGCCCCTCACAATCGCCACGATCGGAGCCAGAGACAAGCACATTCCTCCGCTCGATGATCCTCGCTGCACCAAACCGTCTAGGTGGTGGCAACCACCAAGAGAAACAAGCTAAATCCATAGCAAAACACAATCACCAAGTGCCTCTAGATGCAATCACTCAAAGCAATGCACTCTCAATTCTCACCAAATGATGAATTAATCAAGTAGGATGAGTGAGAGAGAGATGGCTATGCTCACTAGGATGTATTCTCAATAGAAATGACCAAGAGAGTGAGAAAGAGTCGGCCACACGACTTAAATAGGGAGCCCAAAGGAATAGAGCCGTTGGCCCCCTGTTGCCTGCCTCCACGAGGCGATCGAACGCGCTGGTCAGATCGACTCGACGCAAGCCACCCTATGTCCGGTTGCTGGATGCGCGCCATGTGTCCCCTGCGTTCAACGTCAACCACATATCTCTAACGGTCAGATTCCATCGCGCGAGCGCTTAAGTCAAGACCAGACGCGCTAGAGACACGATTGAATGCACTAGTGCCACTCCAGCTCATGCGCGCACCCAAGCCACCAAGCACTGACCGGACGTGCCGCTCCACTTCACCTGACACTGAGCCACTGTGCGTCAGGTCACTTCCAGAGAGGGTCCAGAGCATCAAAACCACGACCGGACGTGTCCGCTCACTCACGATCAGATGCACGCCAGAGTCCGGTCCTCCTTTGCTTCTCATCGACGCTTACGTCAGCGTACGTCAGCCCTGACCGGATGCAGGCCCTCGCACCTGGTCACAATTACTGTGCAGCGTCCGATCAAGATCTAGACAGAGCCTGAGCGCGCCAGCTTCACTAAAAATGACCGGACACTCAAACACCGAGTCCGGTCACTTCGGAACCTGAGTCCGGTCAGTGAAAACGATGCCTCCTCTTCTCCAACTTCGCTACCCTTGATCAAATGTGCTAACCACCAAGTGTTTCACCTTGTGCATGTGTGTTAGCATATTTTCATAAATATTTTCAAGGGTGTTAGCACTTACTAGAATCTAAATGCATATGCAATAAGTTAGAACATCTAGTGGCACTTTGATAACCGCATTTCACGACGAGTTTCACCCCTCTTAATAGTACGACTATCTATCCTAAATGTGATCGCATTCGCTAAGTGTCTCGATCACCAAAAGACAAAAGCTCCTATGGATATCACATTTGCCTTGAGCTTTTTTTTCTCTTTCTTCTTTTTCAAGTTCGAGCACCTTGATCATCACTATGGCCATCACCACCATTATGATCTTCATCATTTGCTCCACCACTTAGAATGTACTTAACCTATCTCATATTCACTTAGAGCACATAGGTTAGTACCTAGGGTTTCATCAATTCACCAAAACCAAACTAGAGCTTTCAATATCCCCTTTTTGGTAATTGATGACAACCCTTTCACAAAGATATGAATTTAAATTCATTTGAATTCATGTTGCTTGCCCAAGCATATTTACCATGTGTAAAAGAATATGGACAAGTTTCATGAACCTGAATTGGAAGCATTGGCTCCCCCTACATATGTGCTGAGAGTTTGGATTGAAGCTTACACATATGCATGGATAAGAAATATGGGAGGGCAATGTCTACCAAATGATGCTAAGGTATAAGAGATGGACCTTTGAAGCGTGATACCAATCGGAGTGCACCAAATATACCATCCTTAGCATCATTGGTTAGTTAGATACCACTTAGAATTACTTGCAAAACACAAATGCTAGATACCTCGTGAGATCAACATTATATGCAAGGCTCTAGTACCACTTGTGAAAGCAAAACAAGGCATATCTAACTATCACCTATACATGCTAGTTTTTCATTTCATCAATCAAACCTACAACTAGCATACACCACACAAGCATGTATATTGAATTTAAACTTTTCAAATGTAAGCAAGCATATGTGAATGCACATTCAAATGCATCATACATGTGTCTTTATCACTGAAAGGACCTAATTGGCCTAGAGGGTGGGTGAATAGAATATTTTGCAAAACCTGAAACTCACAAACTCAAATTTGTGGAAGTTAAATACCAGACTGGAAGTTCTGGTGGTCTGGATCAGAAGTTCTGGCCAGGGGGACCAGAACTTCCAATGCAAACCTTCAAAACTTCTGGTGCCCTAAATGAGCTACGAAATCAAGGTGAATCGAGTTAGGATTTCAGATCCAAGTGTTACCGCACCCTCCTAGAGGTTGTTGATGAATATGTTGAACTCCTCAAGGCCTGGCACCACACCAAACCGTAGATCGGGACCTCCCACCTAAGAAGATGGGGTAGAGAGGAAGAACAACAAGAACACAAGAACAAAGGGTAGTCGATGCTACCGCCACAGCAAGACAAGCTATTTTTACCGAGGTTCGGCAATCCCCACTAAGGAGTTCCTACTTCCTCGTTGTTGAGGTGACCACGAAGGTCCGACCACTAAGGTCTCCTCCCTCAAGCAACCACGAAGGCTAGCATGAGTTTTCCACTAAGGATCAAAGGGTGATTACAAACACTTCGGGGTGTCCTCACAAATGAATCAACACGGGCAACCACAAAGAACGCCTAGCTGGCTAGGGTTCCAAGAACCCAAGAGAAACAAACACAAATCAAGCCGACAAGACAAGGAATCCAAGTGCTCAAGTCGAAGATCGATGCTCCCGCTCTCAAATCTCATGTCCCTAGCTCAAACAATTGAAGATTGAAGCTTGGAGGCAAAGGGGGAGAGAGAGTGGGTGAGTCACAGCTTGAAGAGAGTTGGGAGAGCAGAAATGAATGTGCAAAGCTCAGGCAACGGTTAGAAATGAGGTGAGTAGCTTATATACTCGAGCTCGGATGAGCCACCAGAAGTTCTGGTGGAAGCCACTGAAACTTTTGGTCAAACGAGATCAGACCGTTGGGCTTGTCAGTCAACTCGGGTCCACCAGAACTTCCGGTGCCAGGACCGAAACTTCTGGTCCGTATCAGAACCTCCGGACGGAACCCGGAACAATTCTCTCGCACGCGAACTCGCGCGCAAACTGCACCAATCGGAACTTTCGGTGCCTGACCAGAACTTCTGGACGGAGACCGAAACAAAATACTCGCACGCGGACGCGCGCGGGCGCCAGCGACCGGAACTTCCGGTGCAGCTCACCGGAACTTCCGGTCTAGCTCACCAGAACTTCCGGTCCAGCTCACCAGAACTTCCGGTCCAGCTCTCTAGCCTACTAAGCTTCGACAAGAGCACTTTTTATCCCCATTTTGCCAACTAGATTTGTATCCCTCTTGATAGTGCGGCGTTGCCTACGACTCAAATCAAAATAAACGGTGTTGAAGCCCTTGAGTCGAAGCGCCTTTTGTCCATCAAAATTTAGGGTGCTATTATTCACCAGATATTCTTTTTCAATTCCATCAATAGACTAACACCTGTAGATTACACTTGATAAATATGTTAGTCCCTAATTTGATTGTCATTAATTATCCAAAACCCACATCGGGGACGAATGCACTTACAAACTCCCCCTTTTTGGTAATTGATGACAACCAATTCAGGGATAGAAAGAATTGAAGCTTTTGAATTCCAAAATTCAAGTTGAGCTCCCCCTTAATGTATGCATAGGATTTGAAATTTCAAATCTTGATTCAAGTCAAGATTGCATAAATTAAGAATAAGCTCCCCCTAAATTTTGCAATCCGTGCGGTGCCTAAGTGTGTGTGAAACAATAAAACGGTGATGCATATGACAGGTTATATCACAAGAATAAATCAAGAGAACTTGAATGGTTATGCAAGAAAGAAAAGGACTTAAACTCAACATAACCATTCTTAAATAAACAACCATCATAAGCATCAACACAAAAGGCTAAAACAAGCTAAGATAGACATTACGCATAAATGTTTTAGCCTACACTCAACCATCACACACACATAGTTCAAGTTTACCACAGGGTTCACCACACGAGATAAAGTTACTACATAACAAAAAATTTTAACTACCCCTATTACATCAAGATAAAAGCCTAACACTCCCCCTTTGGCATCAAATGCCAAAAAGGGTAGGCTCCGAGAGGCTCCAAGGGGCAAAGCCCGCCTCCATAGGTGGGGTCAATAGTAGCACAGAGCAAATTATTGAGCACATAGGTAGGATCAATACCACCCATGCCACAACCAGAAGTTCCGGTAGGGGCCAACGGAAGTTCCAGTAGGCCAAAAACTAGCGAGAAACAGCCCTAGAAGTGGTGAACAATATGATATACTCAAACCAACTCAAATATATCCAGATTTCATGAAATCAGTACATAACTATGGACACATTGGAGCTGTGAAAAATAGGTTTTGAAAGTTTTCATACAACTTTTCACAAGAATTTTATCCAATTCTAAATCATACAAGTGTGCACAAGATGTCAGGTCACATTACGAGAATCAACGATATTTAGCTCACGCCTCAAAGCACAAAATCTTGACTCATCTAAAGGCTTTGTGAAGATATCGGCTAGCTGAAATTCGGTTCTCACATGTTGCACATCGATATCTCCTTTGGCTTGGTGGTCTCTCAAAAAGTGATGGCGAATGTCTATGTGCTTTGTTCTTGAGTGGTTTACAGGATTGTCAGCTAGCTTGATTGCTCCCTCATTATCACATAAGAGAGGAATCTTACTTTGCTCACAACCAAAGTCTCTCAAGGTTTGCTTCATCCAAAGCAGTTGGGCACAGCAAGCGCCGGCCACCACATACTCGGCATCAGCGGTGGATAAGACAATAGAGTTTTGCTTCTTAGAACTCCATGAAACCAAAGACCTATCAAGAAATTGGCATATCCCGGATGTACTCTTTCGCTCTACCCTGCAACTGGCATAATCCGAATCGGAATAGCCAAGTAGAGTGAAAGTAGAGCCCTTAGGATACCACAAGCCATCACCATGGGCATTGGTTGACCCATGATGCATGTTTGGATCATGAGGAATTTGCACATGCACATCATTATCTTCATCTTCAACGGGTTTCACTTCACCGGTGGCAAGCTTCTTGATCACTTGATGAGATGGTTCTTCTTTACCTAAAATTTTAGCATTGACTTGCTCCTTTTGAGAGCCGTCGCTTTCATCAAAAGTCACGTCTACCGCTATTTCAATTTGGCCGGTGGCCTCATTGAAAACACGGTAGCCATGTTCGTTAGTAGCATAACCAAGTAAGAACCCCTCATTAACCTTTGGTGCAAACTTAGAGGTTTTGGATTTCTTATTAAGTATGAAACACTTGCATCCAAAATACTCTAAAGTAATCCACCTTAGGCTTTTTACTGGTTAGAAGCTCGTAGGCGGTCTTGTTCCTTATCTTGTGGAGGTACAAGCGATTGATGGCATGACATGTCGTGTTGACCGCTTCCACCCAATAATCTTTCTCTGAAATCTTGTACTCATCCAACATTGCTCTTGCGGCTTCAATGAGCGTTCAGTTCTTCCTCTCCACAACATCATTTTGTTGTGGAGTGTATGGAACCGACAACTCATGCTTGATGCCTTCTTCATCAAGGAATGCTTCAATGTTGGTGTTCCTAAACTCCGTCCCGTTGTCACTTCTCACTTTCTTGATCTTCACTTCAAACTCATTTTGAGCTCTCCTTGCAAATTTCTTGAAGATCCCTTGGGTTTCGCTTTTATCTTTCAAAAAGAACACCCAAGTGAAGTGAGAAAAATCATCAACAATTACAAAACCATATTTGTTACCTCCAATTCTTATATAAGCATTGGGTCCGAATAGATCCATGTGAAGTAACTCAAGTGGCCTTGTTGTAGTGACGATGTTCTTAGCGGGATGCTTGGCTCCAACTTGCTTACCCGCTTGACATGCACTGCAAATTCTATCTTTCTGAAAAGAAACATTTGTTAGTCCAAGGATGTGTTTGCCTCTTTGAAGGTCGGCCAAGTTCCTCATGCCAACATGCGCTAGTCGGCGATGCCATAACCAGCCCATGCTAGATTTTGCCACTAAACAAGTCTCAGACCCCACTCTACTAGATGAGAAATTAACTAGGTAGAGCTTGCCCTTTAATTGACCCATAAAAGCAATAGAGGAATCCGATCTTCTAGAGACTTCCACACCCTTATCCGTAAAGAGACAATTGTAACCCTTCTCACAAAGTTGTGAGACGGACAACAAATTGTATCTCAACGAATCCACAAGTAATACATTGGAAATAGAATTATCATTTAAGATAGCAATTTTACCCAAACCAAGGATATCTCCTTTACTATTGTCACCAAAGACAATCCTTTCACATGCAACTTGATTTGGTTGAAAGGAGGTGAACATGTTCTTCTCTCCGGTCATATGATTGGTGCATCCACTATCAAGCACCCATTTTGGTCCGCCGAAGGAATATTCCTACAAAACAAGATTAAGCTTTTGGTTTAGGTCCCGAAATGGAAGCTAGGGGGTTAGAAACATAAGACTTGGGCACCCAAACACTCCTCAAGATTTGTCTCTTTTTGAGAGCCCCCACATACTTCACAACAATCTTGCCATCCTTATCCTAACAACACATGTAATCACAAATGTGATTGCGTGAAATAGGCACTTGTTGCTTGGACACCTCCACTTGCTTCTTCTTGTTGTTCTTGTTGTTGACAAGTGGAGTTGTAGGTGTAGCAACATTGTTCACCTTGTTGATAAGGTCAACAAGCGGCACACTCTTCTTGAACTTCACACAAGCCACCCCATTAATCATTTTTCTTCCATTGGCTTTGCCATCATACCTATTGTAACCAATGCCATCCTTAATCATGGGGTGCCTTGATGCCTTGAACACATTTGCCGGTTGCTTATCCTTGCACTTGCAACCATTCTTGACAATTGTGTTCAACCTTTGGATCTCCTTATCCTTCTTGGCTAGCTCATCAAGATTAGTAGCACAAGCATGTATATCAATATTAGAGCATCTTTCACAACCTTTACTAGTTGTAGCTTTGGCATCCTTGGAAACGGTAGAAGTGCTAGTCCAAAGTTTGTCATAGTTTAGTTCAAGCTCATGATATTTATTTGTCAAGCTTGTAAGGCTTTCTTAAGCCAAACTATGATCATTCTTTAGACTTGCCAAAGAGTCATTGAGTGAAGAATGTTCCTTAGCCAAGTGCTCATTAGCATCCTTGGCTAAAGACAATTCTACACTCAACTTCTCAACCTTCTCCTTCTCCTTAGAGAGACATGCCTCAAGTCCTTGGGTTTTCTCCCTTTCCTCTGGGAGCAATTCCCCTTATGACTCAATGCATGACTCAAGCTTATCTTTGGCATATATTAGCTTTAAGATTTTAGTTGCAGCAGCATTACCATATCTTTTGATGAGATTATAAGCATAGTTTTCATTATTTTCATCATCACTATCACATTCACTAGTGGTATATGTAGGAGGATCAAGTTGTACCTTATCTCCTAGTGCCATAAGGCAAGTAGGAGCATCATAGTCGTCGTCGGAGAGGTTGGCGAAGAGTCTAGGTGATGAAGAAGTGTTGGTGAAGAGAGATGTTGATGAAGCATTGTCGATGAGGACCTTTGTTGAGGAAGAAGTTTCTTGTATAGCAATTACGGCCACACTCTTCTTCTCATTTTCATTGTCATCATCACTATCACTATCCGATTGCCATTCTTGACCTAGATGTGCTTCACCTCTCTTCTTGTCCTTGTACTTCTTGTCATCTTGCTTGCTATATCTTGACTTCTTCCCCTTGTTAGGACAATCGGCCGCAAGATGGCTGGTGTCACCACACTCATAGCAAAATCTCTTCTTGTATGGCTTGTTTCCTCCATATCTCATCATCTTTTCTTTCTTCATTCTCAAATACTTCATGTATTTTTTTACTAGCAAGGCTTGCTCTTTGTCAAGGTCATTATCATCATTGTTATGCCTATGCTCACAACACCCTTTGTGGCAATGACTTGACTCATTTCCATGTGATGTCGTGAGGGCAATACTCTTCTTTAGCACACTTGCTTCCTTGGCTTCATCATCAAGTACCTCATGATGCATCAACTTGGCTAGCATCTCTTTTGGTGTCATTGTGGTATAGTTGTCTCTCTCCATTATGACGGAAGCAAGCATGTTGTTCTTTTGTCTATACACTCTACATATCTTCCTTGCGGCGAAGTTGTCATCCCATCTTGTGTCTCCAAGTGCTCTGATTTTGTTGATCAAGGTCATGAACCTATCAAACATTGCTTGAGTAGTTTCTCCTTCAATCTTGGTAAAGTTCTCAATCTTTCCTTGCAAGAGCTCAATGTTTTCAATTCTTACACTCTTGTCTCCTTCAAATGATACCTTCAAAGTATCCTAAATTTACTTTGCATTGACCATTCCATTAACCTTGTTGTTGTCTTCCGGAGTGAGGCATTGCAAAATCAAGGTTGCCACCGTTGCATTGAGGTGAAAGTCTCTTTCATCTTTGGGTGACCACTCATTAGGATCTTGAGGCGGATTGACACCAACATCCACTACTTCCCAACATCTTGCGGCTATAAGATGCAACTTCATCCTATGAGGCCAATCGGTGTACCTTATACCATCAAATGGAGGTGGCTTTCCGGGATTGATCATGGGTAAGGTAGGATTGTTGTTCTTGCTTGATCCACCATAATCAAAATTGGTTCTATTGTAGCTCTTCGGTGTCTTGCTTGCATCACCACCATCACTTGATGATTCTTGACTTTTCTTATCTAGAAGTTGTTGCATCTTACCTAGTTGCTCTTGCATCTTGGTCATTTGCTCTTGTTGTTGCAGCTACAGGGATGCGGTGATTTGAGCTGCGATTTGATCAACAATTTGCTTTTGTGCTTCCGGATCCATCTTGGCCAATGTTACTCCTCACGTGGTGAAGCGTTTATCCGAGGGACCAAGGCTCTGATACCAATTGAAAGGACCTAATTGGCCTAGAGGGGGGTGAATAGGCCTTTTTGCAAAACCTGAAACTCACAAACTCGAATTTACGGAAGTTAAATACCAGATCGGAAGTTTCGGTGATCTGGATCGGAAGTTTCGGTCAGGGGGACCAGAACTTTCGGTGCAGACCTTCAGAACTTCTGGTGCCCTAAATGAGCTATGAAATCAAGGCGAATCGAGTTGGGATTTTAGATCCAAGTGTTACCGCACCCTCCTAGATGTTGTTGATGAATATGTTGAACTCCTCAAGGCTTGGCACCACACCAAACTGTAGATCGGGACCTCCCACCTAAGAAGATGGGGTAGAGAGGAAGAACAACAAGAACACAAGAACAAAGGGTAGTCGATGCTATCGCCACAGCAAGACAAGCTATTTTTACCGAGGTTCGGCAATCCCCACTAAGGAGTTCCTACTTCCTCGTTGTTGAGGTGACCACGAAGGTCTCCTCCCTCAAGCAACCATGAAGGCTAGCATGAGTTTTCCACTAAGGATCAAAGGGTGATTACAAACACTTCGGGGTGCCCTCACAAATGAATCAACATGGGCAACCACGAAGAACACCTAGTCGGCTAGGGTTCCAAGAACCCAAGAGAAACAAACACAAATCAAGCCGGCAAGACAAGGAATCCAAGTGCTCAAGTCGAAGATCAATGCTCCCGCTCTCAAATCTCACGCCCCTAGCTCAAACAATCGAAGATTGAAGCTTGGAGGCAAAGGGGGAGAGAGAGAGTGGGTGAGTCATAGCTTGAAGAGAGTTGGGAGAGTAGAAATGAATGTGCAAAGCTCGGGCAATGGTTAGAAATGAGGTGAGTAGCTTATATACTTGGGCTCGGATGAGCCACCGGAAGTTCTGGTGGAAGCCACCGGAACTTCCGGTCAAACGAGATCAGACCGTTGGGCTTGTTAGTCAACTTGGGTCCACCAAAACTTCTGGTGCCAGGACCGGAACTTCCGATCCGTATCAGAACCTCCGGATGGAACCCGGAACAATTCTCTCGCACGCGAACGCGCGCGCAAACTGCACCAACCGGAACTTCCGGTGCCTGACCGGAAGTTCCGATAAGTACCGGAACTTCCGAACGGAGACCGGAACAAAATACTTGCACGCGGACACGCGCGGGCACCAGCGACCGGAACTTCCAGTGCAGCTCACCGGAACTTCTGGTCCAGCTCACCAGAACTTCCGGTCCAACTCTCCAGCCTACTAAGCTTCAACAAGAGCACCTTTTATCCGTATTTTGCCAACTAGATTTGTATCCCTCTTGATAGTACAGCGTTGCCTACGACTTAAATCAAAATAAACGGCGCCCTTAAGTCGAAGCGCCTTTTGTCCATCAAAATTTAGGGTGCTATTATTCACCAGATATTTTTTTCAATTCCATCAATGAACTAACACCTGTAGATTACACTTGATAAATATGTTAGTCCCTAATTTGATTGTCATTAATTATCCAAAATCCACATCGGGGGCGAATGCACTTACAATCACCAAAACACAAAAGCTAGCTCCTATGGATATCACCTTTGTGTTGAGCTTTTTGTTTTTTTTCTCTTTCTTCTTTTTCAAGTCTGAGCACCTTAATCATCACTATGGCCATCACCACCATTATGATCTTCATCATTTGCTCCACCGCTTGGAATGTACTTAGCCTATCTTATATTCACTTAGAGCACATAGGTTAGTATCTAGGGTATCATCAATTCACCAAAATCAAAGTAGAGCTTTCACACGTGTGATTCCTTCTCTCCCGCCCCATCCCCCGCCACGGTGAAAGCCCAAGTTTGGTTTTGGTAATTAATGACACCAAGTTGCTAATGCCATGTGTTAAGTGTTTTAAGTTAGGCATAAGCAACACATGTGATGAAGGTGTATGTGGCAAGGAGTGGTGGCCACAAGATCACAAAGAGATGGTGCATGGACATGAAATGATGATCATGGTGGAGATGCACATAAAATGATGGACTTGATGATCAAGTGGATGAGAAGGATCTAAGAGCGCAAGGCAAATGTATAACCATAGGGTTTTTCTTTTGCCGGTCTAAGATGAGTAGAGAAGTGATTGACCGGGTTTATGATACATAGCCGACTATCAAGAGGGGCAATCACAGTTAGCTCTAGAATCAAGTGCCACTAGATCAATGTCTTGAGCATATGCATTAGGATCTAGTAGAGAGCTAACGTAACGCCTTGAAAAATGGTTGAGAAATGCTAACACACTTGCACATGGTGTGTGCACTTGGTGGTGTTAGCACTTTTGCGAAGTTAGAGGAGAAACGGAGGCGAACGGCGGTCATTGTGGTGACCGGACGCTGCACCGGACGCGGTCACAGTTCGACCGGACGCGTCCGGTCAGTTCTCAGCAGCTGTCAGGCGCGCGAGTGTTAGGGTTTCCAACCAGCGCGTCCGGTCCCTCACGGAACCGGAGCATCCGGTCAGGCACCTAGAGGGGCAGAGCCGGTCAAAGAGCCGACCGGACGCGCGGCGCGTCTGGTCACGTGCGATCGGACACGTCCGGTTGCGATGAGAGCTCTCTGGACTCCGACCGGACACCGGGTGCAGCGCGTCTGGTCAAACGCTGGAGCGCGTCTGGTCACGGCAACGACTACTTCTGACGCGAACTGTTTTTGCTTGTCCTGTAGTGACCGAACGCGTCCGGTCACCCTGACCGGTGCATCCGGTCAGTACGTTTTGCACTGCGTCGTCTGGTAACGGCTAGCTGCGTACCCCTTCGTTATAAATAGAAGTTGGCCGGGGTTTGAGGGTAACTCTTGCACATTTTGAGACCTAGAGACATCCTTTGAGCTAGAGAACAACCCCTCCACTCATCTTTTTGCTTAATTGCACATCTTGAGCGAGATTGAGTGAGATTCAAGTGCATTGCTTGAGAGTTGCATTTTAGAGGCACTTGATCTTCGAGTTACTGCGGATTTCTTGTTACTCTTCCGTGTTTCCCGACACGATAGACGGCTTGGAGCAGCGGAGGTGATTGAGCTCATAATTAAAGATTGTTGGAGCCCTCACTGTCACACCCGGTTTTAAGGACAAAACCAGACATACACTATATGTGAAATAAAGACGACAAATCTCACATATAGCCACAGATAAGTGTAATATCAAAAGACAAATGCTTAATATACATAACACAATAGTATAAAAATATACCTTAGAGAGCAACACAGCGGAAAGACAACTCCGAACACCGGGTGCAACCTTCACTCTAGGATCAAACTAACTGGTTGATCACAAGCCTAACAATTCCAGAATCTAACAGTCTGGTACCCTTCCTGAGATGTGGGGAAATAGCAAGAGTGAGTCCATGTCGAACTCAGCAAATATATCATAGGGTTCATGAAGCTCAAAAAGTTTGACACGGGTTTACTGCAATAGCTTTTAGTGAGTCATCTTTTTAGCAGTTGAGTAGCAACAAGTTTACCACAATCCCAAATAACCTCATGATCATGTAAACGAGAATAATGTATAGCAAGAAACAATAATCATTAGTGAGCATCAATATCATCAGTATTATCATTATCATCAGTGTTCATCATTTATTCTGTAAGGGTCCAAGGCCACTCGTGACCGTGAGCACGGCTGATATACCAGTTTTACACTCTGCAGAGGTTGTACACTTTCACTGTGAGTCGTGATTTACCCTTTCGCCCGAGGTAGCTAATCTCTTGACCCACTTCCAAGGAAGGTCGGCAGGGTTCACTATGAAGCCTTTCAAAGGTTCGTCTAACAAGTTCGGGCCATTAGATTCACTCGGCAAACAGATGTAGAGCCCCCCTTCCAAATGGCACAATAACGCGCAGCCTATACACATAAGGATAGAGGTCGCACTATACCCGATTCGTCAAGCCGTTCTTACGCCATGAAGGAATACCTCTAACAAGCTAGAAAAGGTCCTCATACTTGACTAAAGCCAGAGCCATATAGCCCTCACAGTTGTACTGTAAGTCCCGGATGTTCGCTTACAGATAAGTCCTTATGGAGAGAAACTAGAGCACCATAAAAATAACCAAATATGCTCTAGCACTCTTGAGCCATATTGCTTTAGAGCATCATTTAAACGTTTATTGCATATATCATTAGTCAAGTTACAGATCATGGTTATTTATCTTGAGCACTAGCATAAATACTACCCAATGCAATGTCCCATGGGTGTCAAGGTACAAGATACAAAAACTAGGATATCCTTAATGGTAACAAGGTAGACACATGCACATGAATTAAGTATATTAAAGATGAATAGGAAACAAGGATAATCTCATGTTATACTTGCCTTAAACACCGATCCTTCGGTAAGCTTTAATCTTCAACGTTCTTCTTCTTCTTCTTGATAACCACGTATATCTCACCGACTGGACTTGATCAATAAATCATCACACACACATCGAGCAATCATACACGAAGCAAACAATAGATCTATATTAGAACATGACACCAATCATACAAAAATAAATAAAAGAGTTTGAAACACGATTCTACGCATCACTACGAACACATAGACGCGAAAAGCACACTAATCAGAGCTACGGTTGAAAAGATACATCTACCGAAAAATTTGCTCTTAGAAGAAAATATAAAACTATTAACTTCATGTGTTTTATATATAAAATATTTTATAAATACTATATATGGAATTAAGTCAAATTTAGATTCAAATTATAAAACTAAAGTAAAACAAATCATATTTTATTTACAAAACCCAGTTGCATAATTATTAATCAAGATATGATTTAAACAATAAAATTTCAGAATTAATAATATGGTAAACACTGTCACTAACGCGTAGATCTCGTTGCTATGAATCTAACGCAACTCGAATGAGCTAAAACGGATCTAGAACGTAGAAGATATGATTTAAACAAGATTTACTTTATTAAAGTAATAGATTAAATCTCACATCGGAACTTAAAAATAGAAAACCTAACCAACAGTAACACTAACAGTATAACAAGTTTTTAAAAACTCTTCTACACGTTACTACGATCACATAGACATAAAGATCACGAAATTTGGATTTAAAACGTAAAAGTTATGAGTTTTCTAAGATTTCCTATAGATAAATAATTACTTTAATATAAACTCGAAAATAAATTATCTCAAACCTACTGTACAGTTCTATCATCATGTAGAGCTCGCAAATACGAATCTAACGCAATTTGAATGGATCAAATCGGAGTTAAAACGGATAATTTATGACTAAAACAAACTCAGTGGCAAAACTGTAAATATCAGAAAACGTATTTTTCAATTACTGAGACGAAATACGCTTTCCACAGATCAAAACGTATTTTCCAGATTACGCTTTGGACCGCGGGTTAAGAACTTAAAAACTTCAGGGTCTCTTTAGCAAATGTTACAGCCGAACGGGTATCTTTGATTTTCGATCGTCGGATTCAAAATGAACGGCCTAGATCTAATCTGGGGAGAGAGCTGGCGGCGCTCCGGCCGGATTTGGCCGACGGTGAGCTTCCCGCGGCGGCGCCATGACTGGAAACCGCAAAACCTCGATTCCCGACATCATTCAGCAATCGGAGAGCACGGGGAGGAAGACCGAAGCATGGCGAACTCACCCCGCGCTAAGATGGGACCGGAGGATGACCGGAAGGCGGCGGCTAGCTCGCGGTGGCGGACGGTGGAGACGGTGGTGCTCACGGTGGCGGCGCTAGGCGGTTGCGGCTGCTCCAAAAGGATTGAGATGGGGCGGAATCGTGCGGGGGCTCCGTTTTTATAGCCCGAAGGCACGCGGAAGCAAGGAAAGGGAAGGATTCGAAGATGGATTCGATCGATCGAATCCGATGAAAGGGGAAGGCGGCGGTTTCCATTTTTGGAAAGTGCCGGAGGAAGGAGAAGGAAAGGGGAAGGAGACGCTGACAGGCGGGACCGGCTCGTCAGCGGCTCGGTGCGAAAGAAGGCCGCGCGCGCGCGAAGTGGGCCGGCTGGCCGCGGCTTGGGCTCGGTCCACGCGGGAGCGGGGCGCTGGAGTGAGCGGGCCGCGCGCGGGGAGGCAGGCCGAGGCGTGGGCTGCGGTAGGAGAAAACGGCCCGAGAAGAAAAGAAATTCCTTTCCTTTTTCTTTTTCTAATTTTTCAAAGCCAAATTTCAAAGAATTTTCAAATCCAAATTGAATTTGATTTAAAGCACTCATCTCAAAAATTTAAATGCAACAGCATGAGTGCACAAACATGTTTCTACTCTTACATTTGATTTTAAATTTATAAAAATTATTCTTATCCTAAATTTGCATGCTCACAAAAATATATAAAAATCATATTTTTCCTATTTTTCATTTCTTCAAAATTTCAGGGTGTTACAATTCTACCCCCCTTAAGATGAATCTCGTCCCGAGATTCGGAAGATGATGATAAAAGAGATAGGGATAGTTCGTCTCTAGATTGTTCTTTACTTCATCGTATAGTTCCATCGTCTTGATAAGAATTCCGTCTTACTTTGCATACATGTAACTAATTCCAAGATTTTTGACAAATGCTCCAAACAATACTCTGGTATCTCCAATCACTAGGCACCTTTCCTATAATATAAATTTTCTTCCTTAAAATACTTATCTTCCAACAGAGCCTGACGAATCTCTTAGTCAGAAGGAATTTCTACTACCAACCTTCAAAACATTAATGATTCTGATCAAGTTGCTCAAATTTGGAATACGATTCTTAATCCTTGGTGTCACCCGAACCTTCTTAGCATTATTCTCCATTGCTAAGGGCATCGGCTGCGACTTTTACTTCTTCAAGTAATAGCACTTTTCCAAGTCCTAATCCATTTCATTCCAACGAGGATATCACAAATTCAAGACCAACTTAGCGAAGATGTCCTGTAGATTCTTGTGACCCTCCTATATGTCACTTTCCTTCCAAAAGACAGTACTCCATAGTGGAAAACTCCAGATAACACGTTAGGTAATTCAACCCACACTTCCTTAGTTGACTTAATGAACAAGGTACTATATTTTTCTTCTTGCATAAGGACACATCCCACACCTTGATAAGGTGCATCATTGTAGATATGAAGCTCTTGTCTGGATCTGACAAAGCTAATACTTGGGTTTTACTTCAACCTTTTCTTAGACTCCTTCAAACATTTGCCTGAGGTCTCTTGATCTAAACGAACTTAAAAGCTTCTCCAAAGTTATTTGTTCCTCTGCTATGACTCCAGTAAACTCATGGTCCACTTTGCTATCCTTGGTGTACCTATCTTCTAATTGATCATTCTCGTCTCCCTCAGGTAAAAGTCGACCACCTAGATACTCAATTCTTTTCCCTAATGGCGTTGTTAAGAGCATTGTGCACCGAGTACCATGAATCACTCCTTTGTGTGCACAGAGCCATCCATTACCAAGAACCACGCAAATTTTAAATGACTCCAACACAATGAGTGTTGCGGTAAATTTTTCCTTGTTTATGACAAGACTGACATTCGGGCATATCTGATCTGCCTGCATTTCTCCCACTGGGGTTTGAACTAGCAAAGGCCTCCTCATTGGACACTTCACCATCTTATACGTCTCCACCATGTCGGCGGAAATGAAAGAATGCGAAGCACTAGGGTCCAATAAAGCAAAAACTTGTACTGAGCTTACTTGAATATAACCTCCCACTACTTTGGTAACTCCATGAATTTTATCCATATCCACATTGCTCAGTCTTCCATTGACATAGTTTTGCTGCGTTTTGCTTCCTTGAACAGGCTTCTTAAGAGCTTTAGTTTTTCGCTTTCGTTGTTGTGGATTCTGACTTAATTCACTCCCAACTTGCTCTTCAACATTGTTGTTTTGATAGTGCTCAGCTTCATCATACCCATAACATCCTTCAATGGCAGAAACATCAACCTTTTCCCACATATCAGTGCGAGACGTCATATAGGGCTCCTGAGTCATGAGACACTACACTTCCTGTCATCAAGTGACCAACATCAGCAACACGAGCAAGTATAGATGATCATAATCATGAACTATCCAAAAGGACAACTCTTGTCTCCATGGATCCAAAATTATCAACCTTGTTCACAGAACATTTTTGCTCAAGAGTGGCAACTCAATCATGGAGACTAACTAATACTTCTAACTAAAGAGTTCAATCTTAATAATCCTTCTTTACATTGGCTACCCCCCTTAAAATAAGAGACACTAAATAGGGTAGCTTTGAACCTTTTTCTTCTAGATGAGTTAAAAAGTGTTCTGACATTCCAATGATACTCTTGTACATGGGTAAGAACAAGAAATCTGAAATTTCTCGCGAGCATAAAATCAGCAGTGCAGTAAAACAGCTGTAACTCTCATTCTGTTAATCCAATGAAGCTGTAGTTTACACCGATGAAAAGCTTATAAAATTCTCTGCAACTTTCTTATAGAACACACTTCCAGATTCTACAGCTAACTTGGTCGAAAACAACACATAACAGATTCTGTTCCAGGTTTCAGACAGCACAGTTGCATCGTCTTGTGATTTTTGTATCTCCCAATCCAAAATAGCTATGAGGGTGGTTCTTGCATTTAGAGAGAGATGTTGAAGTCCACTCTTGTCCAGAATTCTCTCATGATTTGTGGTCATCCAAGAACAAAGATATAAGTTGATAAAGACAGGCTGCTCCGAAAGACAAGATATAGAAAGCAGGAGATAACCAAAACCCAGCTATTTATTTCATTAATCCTTATACCTTATACATATAAACTAAATGAAATCATGGTCAAAACCCACGAGATCATTCCACTCATTACAAAATTCCAACTCAAGCATAAACATAAGCACAAAACAACTAAACACTTAAATGTTCATTAGCCACACATTAAGACGACTCAACTTGGCTACTAACGGTTTTATTACACGGGACATAACTCCTATTCCTTAAACATGGTGTGATTGTAGTAGCATCCAGAGTAGATAACGTCTCTTACATTCCTTATTGCTTTATATGGACATCTGAATCTCTGCATCTACCATTCTTATAACTCATACCTTAAGATGGGTCAACCTGGCATCCCTCAGGTATAGATTTAATACCCTCATACTTAATCCTTTCTCCTGAAAGTGTAGTTAGAAACACTGAACATTGAGCATACTCAATCACTCCTTTACAAGTAGATAACCAGTCTATTCCAAGGATAACATCAATGCCCATTAATTCCAAAACAATGAGGTTTACCTTAAAATTTATCCCCTTTATGTCAAGACTAACTTTTGGGCATACGCGGTCTGCCTTTATTTCACCTCTTGGAGTTTTAATCATCACTGTTTTCCCCCTTGGAAGCATAAGTATGTTATGATCTTTTACATATTGTCTAGATATGAACGAATGTGAGGCACTGGGGTCAAACAAAACCTTGGCATTTCCTAAACTTACTGGAATTGATCCAAACACGACCTCCTTAGCTCCAGGAATGGTGGAAATATCCACATGTTTCAACCTACCATGATTGTAATTTCTCTTTAATTTATTTCCCTGCACATGCTTCTTTTGGACATCCTATCCTGGGTCTCGCTGTTGTTGATTCTTCTGTGGGCAAGATTTGATATAATGTCCTTCCTGCTGGCAATGATAACACTTTCTCTTAGCTGGATCTTTTGTGATGTCATACTCCAAGGAACTGTTGTTTGGTATGCTGCTATCTTGCTGGCCATAAAAGTTCAACTTCGTCCCTTTGGCTTGTTTCTTAGCTTGTTTGGCCTTTCGAGGTTGATACTCCTTATAGGTAATTGTCCACCCATCTATGACTACTTCATGGGGAGTAGTTTTAGCGGGAGGGGCTTCTAACTCTTCAGGGTTTGGATTTGTTTGACAGGGGATCAGGGCTGCATGTGACAATGTAGTAGAACTCGCTTGCTGATTGCTTTCCACAAGTGGTTCTAATGAGATTGCCTTTCTCTTCTTGTCCATGTTGTTCTCAAAATTTGGATCCACCTTGACTTTCCCCTTATTAGACTCGTTTCGAAGACAGGGAAAACCATAATGCTTACAACAGTGACATTGTTCCTGCTCTCCAAATGCCTTACTATCAACATCTTTATTGGATTTCATATTCTTCCAAGCTTCTACT
Organism: Saccharum hybrid cultivar R570; assembly: GCA_038087645.1. NCBI lineage: Eukaryota > Viridiplantae > Streptophyta > Magnoliopsida > Poales > Poaceae > Saccharum > Saccharum hybrid cultivar. Next base: position 3,973,817 of record JAQSUU010000810.1, read on the forward strand.
ACTTGTATCTTCTCTGACCCCTTGGATATGTTGGCTTGACCTTGAGATAAGCATCGTTGAGAATTCCCATGTTGAGCCATTTCTTCTAGTAATTGGTTTTGCATCGCTAATGGTTTCTTGTCAAAAGTGAGCAAGAGCGACACAATTCAGTCCTCTTAACCTCTGAAATCCACAGTCTTCTCGTCACGAGCCGTCTAATAGACAAGGAGAAAAGGTTCAAAATAGAGACAAGGTTTTTATAACAGAACGGGGATAGAATTAAGCATAACTTTGAGAAAATAACAAAGTTAAAGAGAAGCAAGAAATAGGCAACAATGAGAACATGCTAAACGTCCAGTTCTAACTAGGCTTGCGTCCTACAGTCAGCATTGCTTTGATACCAATCTGTCACACCCGGTTTTAAGGACAAAACCAGACATACACTATATGTGAAATAAAGACGACAAATCTCACATATAGCCACAGATAAGTGTAATATCAAAAGACAAATGCTTAATATACATAACACAATAGTATAAAAATATACCTTAGAGAGCAACACAGCGGAAAGACAACTCCGAACACCGGGTGCAACCTTCACTCCAGGATCAAACTAACTGGTTGATCACAAGCCTAACAATTCCAGAATCTAACAGTCTGGTACCCTTCCTGAGATGTGGGGAAATAGCAAGAGTGAGTCCATGTCGAACTCAGCAAATATATCATAGGGTTCATGAAGCTCAAAAAGTTTGACACGGGTTTACTGCAATAGCTTTTAGTGAGTCATCTTTTTAGCAGTTGAGTAGCAACAAGTTTACCACAATCCCAAATAACCTCATGATCATGTAAACGAGAATAATGTATAGCAAGAAACAATAATCATTAGTGAGCATCAATATCATCAGTATTATCATTATCATCAGTGTTCATCATTTATTCTGTAAGGGTCCAAGGCCACTCGTGACCGTGAGCACGGCTGATATACCAGTTTTACACTCTGCAGAGGTTGTACACTTTCACTGTGAGTCGTGATTTACCCTTTCGCCCGAGGTAGCTAATCTCTTGACCCACTTTCAAGGAAGGTCGGCAGGGTTCACTATGAAGCCTTTCAAAGGTTCATCTAACAAGTTAGGGCCATTAGATTCACTCGGCAAATAGATGTAGAGCCCCCCTTCCAAATGGCACAATAACGCGCAGCCTATACACATAAGGATAGAGGCCGCACTATACCCGATTCGTCAAGCCGTTCTTACGCCATGAAGGAATACCTCTAACAAGCTAGAAAAGGTCCTCATACTTGACTAAAGCCAGAGCCATATAGCCCTCACAGTTGTACTGTAAGTCCCGGATGTTCGCTTACAGATAAGTCCTTATGGAGAGAAACTAGAGCACCATAAAAATAACCAAATATGCTCTAGCACTCTTGAGCCATATTGCTTTAGAGCATCATTTAAACGTTTATTGCATATATCATTAGTCAAGTTACAGATCATGGTTATTTATCTTGAGCACTAGCATAAATACTACCCAATGCAATGTCCCATGGGTGTCAAGGTACAAGATACAAAAACTAGGATATCCTTAATGGTAACAAGGTAGACACATGCACATGAATTAAGTATATTAAAGATGAATAGGAAACAAGGATAATCCCATGTTATACTTGCCTTAAACACCGATCCTTCGGTAAGCTTTAATCTTCAACGTTCTTCTTCTTCTTCTTGATAACCACGTATATCTCACCGACTGGACTTGATCAATAAATCATCACACACACATCGAGCAATCATACACGAAGCAAACAATAGATCTATATTAGAACATGACACCAATCATACAAAAATAAATAAAAGAGTTTGAAACACGATTCTACGCATCACTACGAACACACAGACGCGAAAAGCACACTAATCAGAGCTACGGTTGAAAAGATACATCTACCGAAAAATTTGCTCTTAGAAGAAAATATAAAACTATTAACTTCATGTGTTTTATATATAAAATATTTTATAAATACTATATATGGAATTAAGTCAAATTTAGATTCAAATTATAAAACTAAAGTAAAACAAATCATATTTTATTTACAAAACCCAGTTGCATAATTATTAATCAAGATATGATTTAAACAATAAAATTTCAGAATTAATAATATGGTAAACACTGTCACTAACGCGTAGATCTCGTTGCTATGAATCTAACGCAACTCGAATGAGCTAAAACGGATCTAGAACGTAGAAGATATGATTTAAACAAGATTTACTTTATTAAAGTAATAGATTAAATCTCACATCGGAACTTAAAAATAGAAAACCTAACCAACAGTAACACTAACAGTATAACAAGTTTTTAAAAACTCTTCTACACGTTACTACGATCACATAGACATAAAGATCACGAAATTTGGATTTAAAACGTAAAAGTTATGAGTTTTCTAAGATTTCCTATAGATAAATAATTACTTTAATATAAACTCGAAAATAAATTATCTCAAACCTACTGTACAGTTCTATCATCATGTAGAGCTCGCAAATACGAATCTAACGCAATTTGAATGGATCAAATCGGAGTTAAAACGGATAATTTATGACTAAAACAAACTCAGTGGCAAAACTGTAAATATCAGAAAACGTATTTTTCAATTACTGAGACGAAATACGCTTTCCACAGATCAAAACGTATTTTCCAGATTACGCTTTGGACCGCGGGTTAAGAACTTAAAAACTTCAGGGTCTCTTTAGCAAATGTTACAGCCGAACGGGTATCTTTGATTTTCGATCGTCGGATTCAAAATGAACGGCCTAGATCTAATCTGGGGAGAGAGCTGGCGGCGCTCCGGCCGGATTTGGCCGACGGTGAGCTTCCCGCGGCGGCGCCATGACTGGAAACCGCAAAACCTCGATTCCCGACATCATTCAGCAATCGGAGAGCACGGGGAGGAAGACCGAAGCATGGCGAACTCACCCCGCGCTAAGATGGGACCGGAGGATGACCGGAAGGCGGCGGCTAGCTCGCGGTGGCGGACGGTGGAGACGGTGGTGCTCACGGTGGCGGCGCTAGGCGGTTGCGGCTGCTCCAAAAGGATTGAGATGGGGCGGAATCGTGCGGGGGCTCCGTTTTTATAGCCCGAAGGCACGCGGAAGCAAGGAAAGGGAAGGATTCGAAGATGGATTCGATCGATCGAATCCGATGAAAGGGGAAGGCGGCGGTTTCCATTTTTGGAAAGTGCCGGAGGAAGGAGAAGGAAAGGGGAAGGAGACGCTGACAGGCGAGACCGGCTCGTCAGCGGCTCGGTGCGAAAGAAGGCCGCGCGCGCGCGAAGTGGGCCGGCTGGCCGCGTCTTGGGCTCGGTCCACGCGGGAGCGGGGCGCTGGAGTGAGAGGGCCGCGCGCGGGGAGGCAGGCCGAGGCGTGGGCTGCGGTAGGAGAAAACGGCCCGAGAAGAAAAGAAATTCCTTTCCTTTTTCTTTTTCTAATTTTTCAAAGCCAAATTTCAAAGAATTTTCAAATCCAAATTGAATTTGATTTAAAGCACTCATCTCAAAAATTTAAATGCAACAGCATGAGTGCACAAACATGTTTCTACTCTTACATTTGATTTTAAATTTATAAAAATTATTCTTATCCTAAATTTGCATGCTCACAAAAATATATAAAAATCATATTTTTCCTATTTTTCATTTCTTCAAAATTTCAGGGTGTTACACTCACCAAGTGTTGTAAGGGGTTCTTGATCCTTCCCCGCGGAAGTTCGCAAATTGGATACTCTAGTGGAGCTCGTGGCTTAGAGGATCACCATCTTGTGTGCGGTTGTGCGGCGCCCGCCGAGGGCTCGACTCTTGATAGTCGATTAGCTCGCGAACCGACAAGTGGGTGTATCGCCACAACGGGGAGTAGCTTGCCGGGAAGCAAGTGAACCTCGGGATAAATTCTTGTATCATTCTCTTCCTGAGGATTTCTCTTGTGTGATTGATTGTTTGGCACTTTTCTTCTCTACATGGCGGTATAATCACTCGAAGTGCTTCTCTTGTATTACTTCTTATATCTAGCTTTGTAGTTGTTGTTGTGTTTAGTGGATAGCCTTGTACTAGACTTCTGTAGGTGGCTTGCTTAATTAGTTAGAGCTAGTGCATTTTGCTTCGCCACCTTTTGTACTAACACGCGTGGTTAAGTATTTCTTGTAGAAGTTTTAATTAGGCTATTCACCCCCCTCTAGCCTTTTTGACCTTACACACGGCCAAGATCCATGAGGACGAGGAGGCGACGGCCAAAATACCGCACTACTTTTTGTTGCATGCAATGTTTGTTGTGAGAACGCCTAAGAAATGGGTTCAGCGGAAATATTCGTGAGGGCAACTCCCCCCACGAGAGGACGATATTAATAGTAGCTCAATTGGATTATAGCTATTGCGAACATATGGTTAAGATGTGCCCATGCGTGTTGTTATGATGAGTATGCGTGTTGTTATGATGAGTAATTGTCAAGAAATGATCAAGCTGCTATGTAGGCGTTGCACAAATTCACGCCAAGCTAAAGATCTTGTGAAAGCTACTTATGCATGTGCATGTTTGTACTTTATGCGTTCAATATTTTGTGAATTTTATAGAAAATTAAATATTGACGTGGGATCAGCTTTGATTAGATTCATTATGTGGTTACCTATCTATTATATCTGAAAACTAGATAGTAAACTCTAGAAATTTTGTGAAATTTATAGAAAGATAAATATAAATCCAATTAACATGAGTAATTTCGTTAGAACCATAATGTTATTCTCTACATAGGGGTGCAAATGGTACAAATATTTTCCAACATTATCCAAGTCCGGATCCGTTTACAGGAGTTCAGATCCGTCCGTATTCAAGTCTAAATATTCAACATCCGATACCATATCCGTATTCGAATACTCAAATCGTATATTTACGATGCCAACATCTATTCATATCCTATTCGATGTAGCTAAGCAGTTGATATTATTCGTATTCGAATCCGAATCCGTATAGGAATATGAAAACAAATATAATATTAGTGATCGATTTGTTTGCACCTTGTTTACACCAAAATTTGAAATGGTACGCGGGAAATCCGAGATTCGGAGAAGGCACCTGAAGACCGCGTCGCACGTGGAGTCGGTCCATAAGCATTCGGAATCAAAATATCTGTGTGCAGACATGCCCATCTAGACCGATTGGTGTTCTCGCATTTTTTTTAGAAAGGCCGGTATGCAAGGTTCCACAGCCATTTCGAGGCATACGCGACGCTAGGATTACAAGCGACCAACAGTCAAGTATGCTAGAAATGATAAGCTCTGTCGGATTAGAAATCCCAATCACTGTGGGAATTGTTTATGGCAGAGGATTGCATGACTCCTCTCCCTCACATACGATTCCTTCTCTCCCGCCCCATCCCCCGCCACGGCCAAGATCCGTGAGGACGAGGAGGCGACGGCCAAAATACCGCACTATTTTTTGTTGCATGCAATGCTTATTGTGAGAATGCCTAAGAAATGGGTTCAGAGGAAATATTCATCAAGGGCAACTCCCCCCACGAGAGGACGATATTAATAGTAGCTCAATTGGATTATAGCTATTGCGAATATATGGTTAAGATGTGCCCATATGTATTGTTATGATGAATAATTGTCAAAAAAATGATCAAGCTGCTAGGCCGGCTAGGAAGGCGGCTAAGCAAGCCTCGGGCTCCTGTGCCAGGCTATAGCGGCCAAGCCCGCTCTGCAGTCGGCTAAGGTGACTTGGGGTGAAGAATCGGCTAAGCTGGGTTGGGTACCGGCCTAGCCGGCTTGTCTGCTGCTAGGTGTTGCTTCATTGTGATTTATGTGTTCCTCGTGTGCACTTCACCTCGGTGTTTTGAAGTTTATGTTGGCTGTATTCGGACAACGCTCAATTTCGTTAAAAATTTGAATTGGCTCTCATTCAAACCCCTCTAGTCATCTTTCTCGATCATTCATCTGTCCTATAGAATTATTTTATCTACTCCAGTTTCTAATTTTATATTACAATAATATTTTTGTGAAAAAAATCGGAACCTTATGTATTTGTATCAAACAAAATAGATGACACATTATGAATCTAAATCAGGCCGATCTCACGTCAAATATTTAATTAATTTTCTATAAAACTCACAAAATATTCAATACATAAAGTACAAACATCTACTCCGTATGTGCACTATTAGCTTTCATAAGCTCTTTAGCTTGGCGTGAATTTGTGCAACGCCGAGCTAGCCATCCTCGGCGTTAAAGAACTCAACGCCAAGCTTTGCCGTGTTCGCCGCGCTAGCAGCTACGTGGATCAAGGAACGCCAAGTCGCATACCTTGGCATGGTGTCTGTATGCGCCGAGTTTTAGGTCTATTTCTGCAAATAGTTATGCCAGGGGTCAATTTGTAGAAATAGTTTGCAAAAAGGGCTAAAATAGAAAAAATTCACGGTGGTGTCGTACCCAAACCCGTAAACTCATGGGGGTTTTAAAACCTGGTTCCATCATAGTAGAGCAACTCATATCAATCCATAATATCCTAAATTTTTCAACTAAACTACTACATTCAGAGACATATAAGATGATATGTCCATTCAGGTGAATAATGGGAAGAATGAATACAATGTTGAAATGTACATGGTACAGGGCTACAACCTACATCATGTGGCCCATATTAGAAGTTTGCACGTTTGCACAGAGAGATTAGTTTGCACCAGATACGTTGCCTTCTTGTCCGCGTGCATGGTGGCCGAGCTGTTTGTCCCTTGCTTTGTTTTGTTGTGTTGTCGACTTGCTCCTAATGGGCTTAGCACAAGTTGGTAAATGGCCCGCTGCAGCCCACGGTGTCAGCACCGCATCAGCAAGTCGTAGTGCAAATAGCATCACCTCGCCTCTCCGAGTGGGTGACAGAAGTTGCGATGCTTATAAAATAGCAAAGGCACTGGTTGCTGGTTCAATAGTGCAGTAGCTGAAAACTGTATTAGTGGCAGGAATTTTCGGAAATCTATATACTCTTATAAAGCTAAACCTCATTAGATGTTTTCTCTCTTTATGTAAGGTATCCACATCATTTCCCACAAGTGTCCCACTAACTTATAATCCTTTCATGCAAGCTATCCATAGCATCCCTTACTAATTACATAAAATGTCCACATCATCGCTATTATGTGGAATACTTTTAATCTTTAATCTATTAACGTAAAATAATCTACATATGCTATTTGTTTCATCACCTATTCTTCTATAATACGATCAAATATTCTATTGGTTTTTCTTCTGTTCGCTTACCGATTTTTTAACAGATCCAATATAATAAAATAACATGCAAGTTAAATTCATATATATACACACGGTATACATAATATCATATAGTAATGCTATATATAAAAACAGATTTATTTTTAAGAAAATCCTGCCACAGAGTATGCTTTTATCTTCTTCTATCTTTCTACTATAATGGAATTGTTAAATTACACTTGGTCCACCCAACAAAGCATCCCCTGCTGAGAGCCTCCAACCTTCGTGCACCCAATAAAATACACATATGAATCCTACACCATTAAAATTAATGGCTAATAAAACACGCAAACCAAATTTGATGGCCACGATTGGGTGCGGGAAGCCAGGCTTCTCACCCCGCGGCCGTAGCTACGAAACCAATCATCACGGAAGGAAAGAAGGAAAAACCGGCGTCCGTAAACGACGGCCGGGCACCGCACGATCGTCGTTTGAAAATTCCCCCCAGCCAGGGCGTCGAGGCCCGTCGGCGTCGTCCTCGGCCATTCTGGCGCCCAGGCCTACGATCGACGCGTTGCCAGCGAAGTGCCAGTCGGCGACCGACGACATCAACAGGTGGGGTTCACATCCTGAGATCGTGCGTTCTCTTTTTTCCGTCGATGATTCCAGGCTTCGATCGGTCCTGATCGTGTATTTCCTTCTGTTGCTTTTTTTATTCAGTGATTACTCCACCCGTTGATCGCCGATCGCCAGCCCTCGTGTGGTCGCGCGGGGCGGTGGGGAGGCCGCGCCGATCACCAGGCGTGGCTGATCTCCAGACGTGGAGGTGGGCGTGGCTGATCTGCCTTTAGGAGATTGGGAGCAGAGCACAAGGCTGAAGAGCACTAGAGGCCTAGATCAGGTTGCAGGCGCATCGGGTCATCCTTGTTCGGCAGTTCCAGACACCGAGCACGCAGGCGCCAGGCGGCAGCAACCAGCAAGGTACGTAGTGCCCTAGCTATCTACTTCTCTGCACGCGCTGCCTTAATAAATCTCTACTATTATGGCCCTCAGCAAGATTGCGCCAATGCTCCAGGCACGGAGATGATTCTGGTGTGCATGTTTGATTCCCCTATATTGCTATTCGTTTATGTCAGAATTGAACTGCATGAACAATCATGTTTTCAGCTTGCATTGTTGCATGGATGGGTGCCTAATTTGTGTCCTTGCCTGTTAACGATGGTTGTCTTTCATTTGTTCGCTGCTCTATAGCCTCTATAATTATGCTACCATTTTGCTACTTATATATAAAGTAGAATGCATGGACGATTTATTTATATGTTTCAGCAAAATAAATACCTGTTCTGCTATTCCTGCATGCTACGAAAGTATACTATACTGAAGAGGAGATCTTCGCCTATTAATCCTCATGTCTTTAATTAATGTGCATGTTGCATCTTCCGCTCTTCCTGCATTCCCCTGCTGCCTGCCGCTACTGCCGGCTAAAGATCCTGGCTGGTACTTCGCAATGTCTACGCCTGAAGATATGTGCGATGCGCTAAGCGATATCACCAACATCGTAGGTATGCTTTCAGTATATGTATGTGTACAACACTTTTGAGGTGGCTTTCTAATTTTCTATTCTATATATATATATCCAAACGCCCACTTTAGATGACGCCTCGCGGAGTAGGGAAGAAAGAAGAGAGCAGCAACGGATTCGTCGAGCTGAAATGTCCTGCGAACAAAGAGAAGAGATGAATAGGAAAAAACATGAATACATGCGTGACTCCCGAACACAGAAGAAGGCTACATCCCAAAATAGTAGCACTTCCTGTACTTTGACTGAAACAGTGCCTACAACAGCCACAGGTACTTAATGTCTTTGATACTTTCTTTAATTTCTATAAAACCAACTTTTCTATAAATCGCAAAAATATATATGTAGGTATTAATTACTCTAAGACGGAACAAATCACGCCAATTATATTAGACAAGGAAAATATCCCACCAGATGCACACGGGGATCATAGTCATGTTGCTTTGGGCACCGTGACCACAGACACATGTATACTTTGAGTTTATTAATTAAGTATTAGTAACTTTCTTTATTTCGATGTATAATGAAACCAACTTTTCTACAACTCACAAAAATATATATGTAGATATTAATTACTCTGAGATGGACCAAAACACGCCAATTATATTGGACAAAGAAAATATTCCACCAGATACACACGGGAATCAAAGCCATGTTGGCGTTGGCACCACGACCACAACAGGCAGTACACTATCCATGGTCAATGGTAAAGGTTTATTATTATATTGTGCAAAAATAACTTAGTTTTAATCTCTACTATATATATATATATATATATATATATATATATATATATATATATATATATATATATATATATATATATATATATATATATATATATATATATTGCTAACGTTAAGATGGACGAAAGGAACACACAGCAACGGAAACGAAGAGCTGAGATGACCGACGAACAAAGAGAAGCGAACAAAAGGAGACAACAGGAGTACCAACGTCAATACCGAGCACGGAAGAAGGCCGAATTGCAAAATATTGGCACATCAGCTGTTGTGACTCAAATTGTTTCGGAATCCTCACCCGCAGGTGAAAAATATCTACAACTTATGCATTTCCTCAAATGTTTGAGATATCTTGAACCGTTGTTCATATCTGAAGGTGCGAGTTTTGGAACTGGATTATCAACTATATTGGAAAATGACGAGTCAGAAGATCCCACGGATTGGCTACACAGAAATGATAATTTCGTGCCACGACCTAGAGGCCCACGTACGGTCATTTCTGGTCCATTGCTTGCTTCCGGTGAGTCAGGTGGGCACAACAACCTCATGCTATTTTTTTTAAAAATAATTTGGATATCTGCTACTGTACTTATTTTAAAAATATTTGCAGAAGTTCATTTACCTGAGCGGTGCCGCAACCATGTAGATGTCCCAATCAATGAAGATGAATTCAATCGTGAACTATTTGAACCAACACATGATGATTTGAATGGTGATGAAGATGCCATGGAAGGCGGCCATGGATTGCACAACGAAAACTTATACAATGATGATGGAGTCATTCAACGACATGCGCAAGGTACTACGACGTCATTTATAAGTCATGTTACAAATCTAGCTTAAATAAATACGTCTTTACATAGAGCATGTTTATGTATTAAATTAATATGATTACTACAATTTCTCGCACACAGTTCATGATTACGAGTCATATCGCGTGCTTCCAGAGGACCCAACTGCAAATAATGTGACAGATGATGATCCATATGAATTCATCTACCAAAACCTGCCGCAAAGACATATTGAGCAAAGTCCCTGACTGCAATTACTGTGGTGCGATGAGGTTTCAGTATGAGACACCCGGATTTTGTTGTAGAAAAGGAAAAGTACAAGTACATATACCAGAGGTTCCTGCAGAGCAGAGAAGGTTATTCACAAATCAAGTGGATGAAGATGCAAAATATTTCAGGAAACATATACATTATCTCAACTCGCATTTCGCCTTCGCAAGTCTAGAGGTTACCCTTGACCGCAGATATAACAGTCCAATTGGGACCGATATTTATACATTTCGAGTTCATGGCGGTTTGTACCACCGTCTGGACCACCTGGTGCCAAGTGGACATGGTGCTCGGCATCTGCAACTCTACTTTTATGATACAGAATGTAACGGAACCGTCCAAATTATAAGAGCACAAGTTCAAAAACAATCGCCGAAACGATCAAATTCTCAAACTTGAGCCCATATAACTCCGGTAGTCCACGAAATCGCGAGGGAATTCAAACCAAACCGAGAGCAACCAAGATCGTAGTGATTCAACATAACACAACACTTGTTACAACAGTTCGTAAGTAGCTCTCATACATCGGAGTACAAATAATTTTATTACAAAACTAAAATAAAGATTTTGCGGAAGCAACATAATTTCTAAAACCATTTAAATTCAAATACTGCCAGTACATAGTCACATCCTGCAAAAGCATATCAGAAGAGATACTACAGAGACCATGCCCATATGGTCTAGTCTTCACGCCCACATGGCGAAGACAATACTTGCAGCAACAAGTACGAGTCTGCTACCTGCAACAGGTGGGAAATAAACCCTGAGTACGAGAAGGTACTCAGCTAGACTTACCCGCCAAAAACCAGAAACAAAGGTGACACCAAGGATTATGCAAGGCTTACATAAGTGGGCTAGCTTGACTCACTTGCAGAAAAGCTTATTACAGAAAGGCAATCATTAATGCTTAAGCATCAAGTTAATAATCATTAACCTGTCATCTAGATTAGCACCTGTACTAGAGCAATCACTTTATTATGAGCAAACAATATTAACCATAGCAGGTATAATAAGGCCATCATCATCATTATCATCAATTCCGAACCATCATTAATAATTAGTGTATCTACGCTGGAGATAACCAGTCAAGTTTCTCACTATCCGGAAGAGACGGCGACTCGAATCGATTCCAACTCAGCTGAGGGGGGTATTCCTGACACTCACCCGGCAAACCCCGCTAAAGGCAGCCGTAGATAACCTTTGGTACAACTCAGGGTGGGCCCGAACAGCGCCGCGTTCTCGGGGATACCAGTGGCCAGGAAGCTCAGGACTTTTAACTCACCTGCCCTTGGACCCTCTGGCTCCCTTCCGAGGCGACTTTCACTTTTCGACTTCGCAGCCTGAGTTGAGCTACTAGGCTTCGCGGTCGGCAACCTCAGGCCGGCCAACTAAATGTCAGGCATGCGTTCAAAATGACATAGAAGGCTTCAGGTCTCGGTCCTTAATCGACACAGACGGGGATAGATCCACACCCAAGGCCTCCACGCCTTGCTGTTTCACTATCATCATCCCGCCCGGTCTCATTTCATTTTATTACACATGGTTCACTTCCACGATAGCAAATATAGCCAACCGTGACCTGATCAAGCCCTATATCTCGCAGGTGACAGGAAATCACCCGACTTCTACCGGTCTAATTTAGCAGGGCTAAGCATAGATACGATCCTGTCTACTTAGGATTCAAGGTTCGAATTGCTGGACAAGGAGTGTTATCAATGCACCAAGGGTTTTCAACCAACTCCTATCACGTAATGCAACAATACATATAACATGTATATAAAGATAATTGCTTTAAAAGTAGGAGGCTTATAATGCTCTGGGGCTTGCCTTAACCGAAAGAAGAGAGATCGAGGTTCGGCTTCAAGAACGGTTCCCACGTCTTCTCCGGCTTCGTCGGACTGGACCTCCAGTTCTCAAACGGACTTCAACCTCGGGTTCCACGCCCAGCGGAACTTCGCTTGTAACACAATTCTCGGCACACCTATTGCATGTATATGCATCCAATGAATTTCATGTATGCATCCAAAAATGGCATGATGATTTATGGACGTGCATGAATGATATGAAGATGAATGCAATGACATTGCAACGTTGTAAGCACAAAACCAAGTTATGTGGTGCTCTATTCAAATCACTTCAAGATTAGGTGCAATTTTCCTCTCCGGTACTAACACGTTTGAACACCTCTAAGAAACCACTAAGTAACACAAAGATCATACTTAGCACACATATAACAAGTGCCAGCAATTTAGTGCATTGACATGTTGACCGCAGCAACTTATAAAGTCCATAACTAGAGTTCTATAACTCCAATGGACATGCATGGGGACAATCTGGAAAGCTTATAAAATTGTCCACAATTCATTTATAAACATCTAAGCATGATTTCATCATTTACCAAGTTAAAATAGCATACATACAGAATCTGTTCTAAAAGACAGAGAGCACTTCCAAAACTGAACCCAACTTGGAACAGCTGTCATTTCTAAACTATATGTCCAAATGCTACCAAAATTTACCAGCAACTAGTTCATGAAATTCTCAACAACTTTGCTATAAATCACCAAGCATGAAAACATCATTAACATAGGTTAATTCTCTTAACTAGCAAATCTGTCCAGAAATGGCAGATTCACTAACTTAAATAATTAGTGACGATTTAAAAGCACAATTGGACCAAACTAAGTTTACCAACTTGTTGTGCATACCAAAGGAACATCAGAAAGTATAGTGCCAACTTCTAAATAAATTATTTAATATTCTTTTATAATTTATTTAGTTAATTAGGTGATTAAAGAAACATATAGTAAAACTATATATAAAAATCTACAAAAATTACAGTAGCCACCTCATGCTTCACATAGGCTACCACAAAAATTTCACTTCATTTTGACAAGCAGATATGGAGATATCAAAAATAACAGATGGCAGGTCTATTTCTAGCATAAATAGGAAACCCTATGGAAAAGTATCAAACAACAGATTTCATATTTTTCCTAGCATCCTTCTAATATAAGAAGGACACTCACTAAGTTTCACCCTTACTGGATCTATAGAAAAATTATGAAAATTCACACAAGATCCATTCAAGCAAACAAGATAATTATATAAATCCACCAAACCACATCCAAATTGCATGAAAATTTAACCTTAAGCTATTCATGGTATGAGCAGTTCACTATAAAAATTTCATGTCATTTGGAGCTTCACAGAAAGAGATATCATTTTCTCCTTTTTCTTCATGAATAAAAGATATAATTAATAACTATTTAATTCATCACAAAACATGGCACACATTATATTTTTATAATAAACTAGACCTCACATAGAGCACAACACAACTTGAACCAACTAATTTAGACTTCTAGAACATGACATACATATTTTTGAAGTTTGAATACAAATAACTTAAGTTGAATAAAAGAAAACCGGATTCCACACCCTACTGGGCCGCCCCGATGGCACTGCTCGGGCCTCGCACGCGGCTCAGCCCGGCACGCACTCGGCCCAGCGCGCGGCTTGGCCCAGCTCTGGCCCAACCATGCCGAGACAGGGGAGGGAGCGCCGACACGTGGGTCCCACCCGTCATGGGGACAGAAGCAGGGGATGGAGGACGACGGCGGATTTCGCGCCGGCGGTGAGGTCGCCGTGGAAACCGACCACACCAACGTGACCTCCATCACATCCCGCACTTAGTGGTGTACGTGGTCGGGGCGCTAGCTCACCGGAGTGAGCTCGCCGGCGTTAATGGCGACGACGGCCAACTGGCGGCGGTGTGCTGGCTGGTAGAGGGCGTGCCGGTCAGCGGTGAGGGGCTCTCGAGCTACACGGTGTCCAGGCGACTCCGATGCGCGCATGCACACGCACGGAGGTGCTATGGAGAGGTGGGACCACGGTGAGCGCTCGCGCGGAGGAGCTCCGGCGAGGTCACCGCGGCGGCGAACCGAGCAATGCGGCCTTGTCGGTGCTCGGGTGGCTCCACGGAGGGGATGGCGAGGTGGAGGGGGTTAAGGTGGGGCTTCGTGCGGTTGGGATAGGGCAGAGGCGCGACGGCAGCAGCTCACGAGCTCGGCGAGCTCGCGGTGGCGGGGGCGCCTCGGTGCTCCGCCCTGGCGAGCGCGGCAAGGGCGAGGGGGAAAATGGAGGGAAGCTGGGGGTCTCCAGGCGCGCGTGGCGACCTGGCGTGTGCGTCCTGGCCGCGGCATCGACGCGTGTCGGCCACGCGGCGCGCACCTCCGGTGCCCGGTCGGCCACTATCGAGGCCGAGTTCAAAAGTCTGAACCCTGAAACGAAGCTCGAGAGAAGTGACTGACAGGCCCAGTTTGGAGCTCAATATCTCGCGAACGAGTTCGAACTGGACCAAAGTGTTAAAGACAAAACTGTAGTTCTAAGTGAGATCTCCAAGTTTGTCAATAGGATCATGAGCTAACTCGGCTTGGTTAGTGAGATACGAAGCTTGAAAGGAGGGTACAAGCAAACGGTGTAGTCGAGCAATGACTGACAGCCAATATTGAGCAGCTCCGAAATTCTAAACTAGCTCGAGTTAGTGATAGGTGATATTAGCAAACTTGTAGAGCTACGTGAGGTCTCCAATTTTGTCAATATGGACTTGAGCCAGTTCGGCCTGGATTTAGAACTACAGAGCCCTAAAGTGGAGTACCTTGAAACTGTGACTGCATTAGGACTTAGGAAAATTTTCTAAGTGTTATAACAGCACTCCAAACTGACTTGTGGGACCTGTTTGAGGATGTTCTAGTCATTTTCATGAGATGGTTATATTGAGACTTTTGTTCCTTGATAAATTTCCTACAACTTTGGTAAAGGGTGCACTTCCATGCAAGGTCTCTAGATACCACTTTTAAATCAGTCAAAGTAGATCAATGCTATGGTCAAACTGAGGTCAAACCTAGTCAAATTGGATTTTGGTCAAAACATGAATATAAACCCTAGCTCATTTTGCTCCACTAACATATCAAAGATGTTTTCAAGCCACAATTTACCCAATAGCATCTCATATGAGCAAAAGTCACATCAAGGTGCATTGAAACATCACCAATCAAGCTAATGCAACATTATGTTGCATGCATGTGTTGCATGGTTTAACTAGGCATGTTGCATGTGTTTCATGGTCATGTTTCAAGGTGTTGTGTCACACATCACACTACTACAAGTGTTGTACACCCATAGGCTAGCATTAATAAACAAACATACACCTACACATGCATTCAATCATAGATGTTGCAACTGTAGCAAGGTCATGTTTCAAGCAAGGATACACATGAAATGACGATGCTTATAGTAATGTCAGGCCATGATCATGCCTTAAGAATGCATTATGAGGCTAACTAACACCAGGGGTGTTACAGCCCTCCCCCCTTATAAAAATCTTGTCCCGAGATTTGAAAGTCGTACCAATTTTCATAGAAAGCAGAATAGTTGTCCTTTAAATAATCCTCTTTTTCCCAAGTTGCATCACGTTCACCGTGATTACTCCAAACCACCTTGTATAATTTGACTACTTGATTTCGAGTCACCCTTTCCAGAGTATCCAGAACATATACCGGTTTCTCCTCATAAGAAAGATCAGATTTCAATTTGATGCGTCTCACTTCTACTCTTTCCTCAGGAAGACGGAGACATTTCTTTAATTGAGATACATGGAATACTGGAAAGATAGCTCCCATATCACAAGGTAGATTGAGCTTATAGGCTACTCTTCCACTTTTCTCAATAATCCGATAAGGTCCAACATATCGAGGCTTAAGCTTTCTTTTGATCCCTAAACGTTTTACTCCTCTCATAGGGAACACCTTTAGATAGACATGGTCACCTATTTCAAACTCAATAGGTTTCCTCCTATTATCTGTGTAGCTCTTTTGTCTAGCCTGAGCGGCTGCTATATTTTTCTGTATAGCACGGACTTGCTCCTCGGCTTCTTTTACAAAGTCAATACCATAGAGCCTTCTTTCTCTAGGTTCCACCCAATTCAAAGGAGTTCTACACTTGCGACCATATAAAGCTTCAAATGGAGCCATCTTGATACTCTCTTGATAACTGTTGTTGTAAGCGAATTCAGCGAGAGGCAACCATTTCTCCCAGGAGCCATTACAAGAGATGATGGAAGCTCTAAGCATGTCTTCAAGAATCTGATTCACACGATCAGTCTGCCCCGATGTCTGTGGATGATAAGCAGAACTACGGACCAAATTAGTTCCAAGATTCTGATGTAGACGCTCCCAAAAACGAGCAGTAAACTGTGGCCCTCTGTCAGAGACAGTAGACTTAGGCACTCCATGAAGGCGTACAACTTCTTGGAAGTAAATATCAGCATACTGGTGCGGGTGATAGTTACTCTTCACGGGGATAAAGTGAGCAGACTTTGTTAAACGATCAACTATAACCCAAATAGAATCAAAACCTTTTTGGGTGGTTGGTAATCCGACAATAAAGTCCATAACAATATCGTCCCATTTCAAACCTGGAACAGACGAAGGCTGGAGTAAACCAGGCTTCATGTGAATGGCCTTAACTCTACAACAATTATCACACCTAGCGACGTAGGCTGCAATTTCCTTCTTCATTTTGGTCCACCAATAGTACGGCTTGAGGTCCTGATACATCTTACTACTACCAGGATGGATGGACAACTTAGAAGAATGGGCTTCAGATAAGATTTGATTTCTGAGCTCTTTATCTTTTGGCACAACGAGTCTATCTTTGAACCAGAGAATTCCCTTCTCATCGATTCGAAAATGCTTAGTTTCTTGCTCTTTCATCTTTCTCTTGATGTGAAATACACCAGTATCAGTCTTCTGTAACTCAATGATTCTACTTCTCAAAGAACAATCTACAGTGATATGATGGATTACAATAGGATGTAAGAGGTGGGACAAATGAAAATCTTCTTCTATCAGAGAGTTGCAGTGAGATTTTCTACTTAAGGCATCGGCAACCACATTTGCCTTACCAGGATGATAGTGCACTTGAAGGTTATAATCCTTTATTAACTCTAACCATCTTCTTTGGCGCATATTTAACTCAGGTTGAGTAAATATGTACTTAAGACTCTTATGATCTGTATAAATATTGCATATATTTCCAAGCAAATAGTGTCTCCAGATTTTTAGAGCATGAACAACAGCAGCTAACTCCAAGTCATGAGTCGGATAGTTAACTTCATGTTTTCTTAACTGACGCGAAGCATACGCAATAACTCGACCTCCCTGCATCAGTACGCCACCTAAACCAGTACCTGATGCATCACAATACACATCAAACGGTTTCTCAATGTCAGGTTGCGCTAATACCGGAGCTGATGTTAACAAAGTCCGTAGCATGCAGAAAGCTTGTTCACACTCCAGAGTCCAATCAAACTTCCTATCCTTCTGAAGTAGTCGAGTCATAGGCTTAGCTATTTTAGAGAAATCCTGAATAAAACGACGATAGTAGCCAGCCAATCCAAGAAAACTCCGAACTTCATGTACTGTAGTTGGTGCCTTCTAATCCAAAACTTCCTGTATCTTAGTCGGGTCTACTGAAATTCCCCCACCAGACAACACATGACCGAGGAAAGGTACCTTCTTTAACCAGAATTCACATTTACTGAACTTGGCGTAAAGCTTATGTTCACGCAATCTGGATAAAACAATTCTCAGATGCTCGGCATGTTCTTCTTCATTTTCAGAATAGATCAGAATATCATCAATGAATATCACCACAAACTTGTCCAGCTCTTGCATGAATACTGAATTCATCAGATACATGAAATGTGCAGGAGCATTGGTCAGACCAAAAGACATGACAAGATATTCATATAACCCGTATCTGGTAGAGAAAGCGGTCTTTGGTATGTCTTCCGGACGGATTTTAATTTGGTGATAACCAGATCTCAGATCAATCTTCGAGAATACCTTCGCTTTAGACAACTGATCAAACAAGATATCAATACGAGGCAACGGATACTTGTTCTTGATAGTGACTGCATTGAGTGGTCGATAGTCTACACACATACGTAGAGACTGGTCCTTCTTCTTCACAAAGATAGCAGGACAACCCCACGGAGAAGAACTAGGACGGATCAGCCCTTTTAATAAAAGGTCACTAAGTTGGGTCTTGAGTTCAGCTAACTCATTCGGCGGCATTCTATACGGTCTTTTGGAAATTGGTGCGGTACCTGGAATTAACTCAATCTTGAATTCTACATCACGATCTGGAGGTAATCCTGGCAACTCATCGGGAAAAACATCTGGAAATTCACACACTACAGGAACTTCTGCAATCTCTTTTGCTTTTGCTATCATAGCGTTAACTGTAGTCTGAGGACTAATGTCTCTAGGAAGTTGTACTAGAAAAGCTTGTTGATCTTTTGGATCCCTCAACATAACCACTCTCGTAGAGGTATTGATCAGAACACCGTTTCCACTCATCCACTTCATACCTAAGATTACATCTAAACCCAAACCAGGTAATACCACGAGATCTAGATCGTACAGACGTCCTTCTATCTCGATCTTTGCTCCTAAGACCAACTGGTTGGTTAAAATATTATTCCCGGCAGCACTAATATTATAACCACTATTATCTAAAGTAACGACCTTCATACCACGCTTGGCTGCAAACGTTGAACTGATAAAAGAGTGGGAAGCACCTGAATCAAACAGCACAATTGCAGGGTGTTGATTTACTAAAAATGCACCGGCAGTGATAATCTCACCCGTAGGAATGGACTCCACCGTGGTGTATCGAACCCATCCTTTACACACATCTGCCTTATTATCATTTGATTTCTTCTGCGGACGAGGACAATCTTTGGCCCAATGACCTGACATCTTGCAATTCCAATATGGCCGGTTACTTGGCGGTGCCTTAGGCTTTCCTTTCTTAATACTGCTCCTCTTGACCGGATACTGTTTCTGATATGGGTGATATCGAGTAGATATGCCAGGCGAATAATACTGAGGTGTAATCACCACCAGAGTATTGTTCGTAGGTGCATTAGATTCATGAGATTTCTCTTGGCTCTTAGAAGCAGCATACACAGTATTACAGTTCTCTTGAAGGATAGTATCACTGACAAACTCGTTGAAAATTGCACACTTGCTATTGCACATGGCCTTCATCAATTTAGGACACAATCCTCTTTTGAAACTTGCAATCTTTTTAATTTCCGTATTAACAAATTCCGAAGCATATCTTGACAAGTTGATGAAAGCGTGTAGATATTCTGTTACACTTTTGTCTCCTTGAGTGAGCTTCATAAACTCGGTGTGCTTGATTGCCATGAGACCAGCAGGAATGTAATGCCCCCGAAACGCTTCCTTGAACTGATCCCAAACTACTTCCATATTCTCAGGCAGGGTACTCCGATGGTGACACCACCAAACACCTGCAGGTCCTTGCAACTGTTGCGAAGCATATTCTGTTTTCATATCATCTGCCACCTTGAGCACACGAAACTTCTGTTCGATAGTGTTCAACCATTCGTCTGCTTGAAGTGGTTCTTCTGCTTCTCGAAAAATAGGAGGCTCAGTATCTAAGAAATCTTTATAGCTGCTGTACTGGGCAGGCTCAGGTTCCTGATGGACATGGTTTCTGACACTCTCGTCCAAAGCTCGCTGACTTTCGACAAGCATTTGCAGCAACTCAGCAGAGGTAGGTTGCGGAGGAGACGATGACAGTCCTGTATTACCACGATTCCGACTGCTAGAGCGAAGTTGACGAGACATCTGCAAGTAGTTGAAACTAGTAAGCGTTGATGACGTCGGAAGGCTGCTGACGAATTATATAGGCAGGAGGAAGAGATTATATCCAACTATGCAAATTCCAATCTCCAAAAGAAGGAAATTTCTTAGATTGAGGCACGGATCTTCTGACAAGATAGAGAATGACATTCAAGGAAAAGGTTCACGAGAAGATAACACATTGGTGTAGCTCCATAATGGATCATGACTAGCAATCCTTGATACCTGCGCGTGCCGAGCAGCACAACCTTGTGTCGCGCGCCACAGGAGGCTCCCGGTTTCGTCGCGGCACCATGGAGTACTAATCGCAACACCATTACCGAACACACCCATGAGGAATCCTCACGTGTCAGGAATTAGACGTGTAGAAACAGTATCATCTAAAGATGGGGTAGCAAACAAGGATGGATACAATGGTAGAAGCAATGGAGAGGCGAGTTGCAGATCAAAACACATCCCAACTCGAGGAGATACATCTTGAAATTGTCTTGCTTTCCTTCACGGCTAGGTATGAATTGGGTTTTAAGGCTGACACTACTGGCCACTCCACTAGATTGGTTGACCACCCCCAATTCTTCACGAAAGAAATGCAACTATCTACGGGACAACTGTTTGGAGGGAAGGAAATTTTGAAAGAATGGGATAAGCAATTTATAAGGGAGGGAGTAATGCAGAATGCAATGTATGATGCGAACATGGTGCATGCACAAACCGTACGTCCTCACAAACCTAGGAAGAATTTCAAAATTCTAGCGTATAGTTCGGTGGCATACACACGTTCTCTCAATAACGATAACTAGTCGTTCTACAGGAAACGTTGTTAGTGTACCTGCAGAAAATTGCATTTCAGCCCAACAATTCCCAATAAAGCACACAAGAAAGCAATAAACTAAATACTTTCCATACATACATCCCCCGATGTATATACTTTAGTATCAAAGCTACCCGACAGATATACCCACAATTAAGTACTCTCATAAGCACATGATTAAACATGTAAGTATGCTAGTAACCACAACTACTCTCCCCTAGACCGACGGTTGGACGGTCATGCTCTCACAACTCCCACTTACCAGGGCGTAGAGGTATTTTGATCCATACATTACCACCCAAGCGGATGGCATCCATACAATAGCACGCCGTATGGACAACGAAACAGAAAACAAGCAAAAACCCCCAAGTTAGTACCTTAGTAAGCCACCTAATAGTCCTTATTTGGGCATATAGGATATGACCACTGGCACTCTTTAAATTTGAATTAAGATTTTTTCACAAAAGCTTTTGTTTAAATACACAAATGATGTGTTTACTGTCGAATCTTGCTCCGATACCAGCTGTAACGGAACCGTCCAAATTATAAGAGCACAAGTTCAAAAACAATCGCCGAAACGATCAAATTCTCAAACTTGAGCCCATATAACTCCGGTAGTCCACGAAATCGCGAGGGAATTCAAACCAAACCGAGAGCAACCAAGATCGTAGTGATTCAACATAACACAACACTTGTTACAATAGTTCGTAAGTAGCTCTCATACATCGGAGTACAAATAATTTTATTACAAAACTAAAATAAAGATTTTGCGGAAGCAACATAATTTCTAAAACCATTTAAATTCAAATACTGCCAGTACATAGTCACATCCTGCAAAAGCATATCAGAAGAGATACTACAGAGACCATGCCCATATGGTCTAGTCTTCACGCCCACATGACGAAGACAATACTTGCAGCAACAAGTACGAGTCTGCTACCTGCAACAGGTGGGAAATAAACCCTGAGTACGAGAAGGTACTCAGCTAGACTTACCCGCCAAAAACCAAAAACAAAGGTGACACCAAGGATTATGCAAGGCTTACATAAGTGGGCTAGCTTGACTCACTTGCAGAAAAGCTTATTACAGAAAGGCAATCATTAATGCTTAAGCATCAAGTTAATAATCATTAACCTGTCATCTAGATTAGCACCTGTACTAGAGCAATCACTTTATTATGAGCAAACAATATTAACCATAGCAGGTATAATAAGGCCATCATCATCATTATCATCAATTCCGAACCATCATTAATAATTAGTGTATCTACGCTGGAGATAACCAGTCAAGTTTCTCACTATCCGGGAGAGACGGCGACTCGAATCGATTCCAACTCAGCTGAGGGGGGTATTCCTGACACTCACCCGGCAAACCCCGCTAAAGGCAGCCGTAGATAACCTTTGGTACAACTCAGGGTGGGCCCGAACAGCGCCGCGTTCTCGGGGATACCAGTGGCCAGGAAGCTCAGGACTTTTAACTCACCTGCCCTTGGACCCTCTGGCTCCCTTCCGAGGCGACTTTCACTTTTCGACTTCGCAGCCTGAGTTGAGCTACTAGGCTTCGCGGTCGGCAACCTCAGGCCGGCCAACTAAATGTCAGGCATGCGTTCAAAATGACATAGAAGGCTCCAGGTCTCGGTCCTTAATCGACACAGACGGGGATAGATCCACACCCAAGGCCTCCATGCCTTGCTGTTTCACTATCATCATCCCGCCCGGTCTCATTTCATTTTATTACACATGGTTCACTTCCACGATAGCAAATATAGCCAACCGTGACGTGATCAAGCCCTATATCTCGCAGGTGACAGGAAATCACCCGACTTCTACCGGTCTAATTTAGCAGGGCTAAGCATAGATACGATCCTGTCTACTTAGGATTCAAGGTTCGAATTGCTGGACAAGGAGTGTTATCAATGCACCAAGGGTTTTCAACCAACTCCTATCACGTAATGCAACAATACATATAACATGTATATAAAGATAATTGCTTTAAAAGTAGGAGGCTTATAATGCTCTGGGGCTTGCCTTAACCGAAAGAAGAGAGATCGAGGTTCGGCTTCAAGAACGGTTCCCACGTCTTCTCCGGCTTCGTCGGACTGGACCTCCAGTTCTTAAACGGACTTCAACCTCGGGTTCCACGCCCAGCGGAACTTCGCTTGTAACACAATTCTCGGCACACCTATTGCATGTATATGCATCCAATGAATTTCATGTATGCATCCAAAAATGGCATGATGATTTATGGACGTGCATGAATGATGTGAAGATGAATGCAATGACATTGCAACGTTGTAAGCACAAAACCAAGTTATGTGGTGCTCTATTCAAATCACTTCAAGATTAGGTGCAATTTTCCTCTCTGGTATTAACACGTTTGAACACCTCTAAGAAACCACTAAGTAACACAAAGATCATACTTAGCACACATATAACAAGTGCCAGCAATTTAGTGCATTGACATGTTGACCGCAGCAACTTATAAAGTCCATAACTAGAGTTCTATAACTCCAATGGACATGCATGGGGACAATCTGGAAAGCTTATAAAATTGTCCACAATTCATTTATAAACATCTAAGCATGATTTCATCATTTACCAAGTTAAAATAGCATACATACAGAATCTGTTCTAAAAGACAGAGAGCACTTCCAAAACTGAACCCAACTTGGAACAGCTGTCATTTCTAAACTATATGTCCAAATGCTACCAAAATTTACCAGCAACTAGCTCATGAAATTCTCAACAACTTTGCTATAAATCACCAAGCATGAAAACATCATTAACATAGGTTAATTCTCTTAACTAGCAAATCTGTCCAGAAATGGCAGATTCACTAACTTAAATAATTAGTGACGATTTAAAAGCACAATTGGACCAAACTAAGTTTACCAACTTGTTGTGCATACCAAAGGAACATCAGAAAGTATAGTGCCAACTTCTAAATAAATTATTTAATATTCTTTTATAATTTATTTAGTTAATTAGGTAATTAAAGAAACATATAGTAAAACTATATATAAAAATCTACAAAAATTACAGTAGCCACCTCATGCTTCACATAGGCTACCACAAAAATTTCACTTCATTTTGACAAGCAGATATGGAGATATCAAAAATAACAGATGGCAGGTCTATTTCTAGCATAAATAGGAAAACCTATGGAAAAGTATCAAACAACAGATTTCATATTTTTCCTAGCATCCTTCTAATATAAGAAGGACACTCACTAAGTTTCACCCTTACTGGATCTATAGAAAAATTATGAAAATTCACACAAGATCCATTCAAGCAAACAAGATAATTATATAAATCCACCAAACCACATCCAAATTGCATGAAAATTTAACCTTAAGCTATTCATGGTATGAGCAGTTCACTATAAAAATTTCATGTCATTTGGAGCTTCACAGAAAGAGATATCATTTTCTCCTTTTTCTTCATGAATAAAAGATATAATTAATAACTATTTAATTCATCACAAAACATGGCACACATTATATTTTTATAATAAACTAGACCTCACATAGAGCACAACACAACTTGAACCAACTAATTTAGACTTCTAGAACATGACATACATATTTTTGAAGTTTGAATACAAATAACTTAAGTTGAATAAAAGAAAACCGGATTCCACACCCTACTGGGCCGCCCCGATGGCACTGCTCGGGCCTCGCACGCAGCTCAGCCCGGCACGCACTCGGCCCAGCGCGCGGCTTGGCCCAGCTCTGGCCCAACCATGCCGAGACAGGGGAGGGAGCGCCGACACGTGGGTCCCACCCGTCATGGGGACAGAAGCAGGGGAGGGAGGACGATGGCGGATTTCGCGCCGGCGGTGAGGTCGCCGTGGAAACCGACCACACCAACGTGACCTCCATCACATCCCGCACTTAGTGGTGTACGTGGTCGGGGCGCTAGCTCACCGGAGTGAGCTCGCCGGCGTTAATGGCGACGATGGCCAACTGGCGGCGGTGTGCTGGCTGGTAGAGGGCGTGCCGGTCAGCGGTGAGGGGCTCTCGAGCTACACGGTGTCCAGGCGACTCCGATGCGCGCATGCACACGCACGGAGGTGCTATGGAGAGGTGGGACCACGGTGAGCGCTCGCGCGGAGGAGCTCCGGCGAGGTCACCGCGGCGGCGAACCGAGCAATGCGGCCTTGTCGGTGCTCGGGTGGCTCCACGGAGGGGATGGCGAGGTGGAGGGGGTTAAGGTGGGGCTTCGTGCGGTTGGGATAGGGCAGAGGCGCGACGGCAGCAGCTCACGAGCTCGGCGAGCTCGCGGTGGCGGGGGCGCCTCGGTGCTCCGCCCTGGCGAGCGCGGTAAGGGCGAGGGGGAAAATGGAGGGAAGCTGGGGGTCTCCAGGCGCGCGTGGCGACCTGGCGTGTGCGTCCTGGCCGCGGCATCGACACGTGTCGGCCACGTGGCGCGCACCTCCGGTGCCCGGTCGGCCACTGTCGAGGCCGAGTTCAAAAGTCTGAACCCTGAAACGAAGCTCGAGAGAAGTGACTGACAGGCCTAGTTTGGAGCTCAATATCTCGCGAACGAGTTCGAACTGGACCAAAGTGTTAAAGACAAAACTGTAGTTCTAAGTGAGATCTCCAAGTTTGTCAATAGGATCATGAGCTAACTCGGCTTGGTTAGTGAGATACGAAGCTTGAAAGGAGGGTACAAGCAAACGGTGTAGTCGAGCAATGACTGACAGCCAATATTGAGCAGCTCCGAAATTCTAAACTAGCTCGAGTTAGTGATAGGTGATATTAGCAAACTTGTAGAGCTACGTGAGGTCTCCAATTTTGTCAATATGGACTTGAGCCAGTTCGGCCTGGATTTAGAACTACAGAGCCCTAAAGTGGAGTACCTTGAAACTGTGACTGCATTAGGACTTAGGAAAATTTTCTAAGTGTTATAACAGCACTCCAAACTGACTTGTGGGACCTGTTTGAGGATGTTCTAGTCATTTTCATGAGATGGTTATATTGAGACTTTTGTTCCTTGATAAATTTCCTACAACTTTGGTAAAGGGTGCACTTCCATGCAAGGTCTCTAGATACCACTTTTAAATCAGTCAAAGTAGATCAATGCTATGGTCAAACTGAGGTCAAACCTAGTCAAATTGGATTTTGGTCAAAACATGAATATAAACCCTAGCTCATTTTGCTCCACTAACATATCAAAGATGTTTTCAAGCCACAATTTACCCAATAGCATCTCATATGAGCAAAAGTCACATCAAGGTGCATTGAAACATCACCAATCAAGCTAATGCAACATTATGTTGCATGCATGTGTTGCATGGTTTAACTAGGCATGTTGCATGTGTTTCATGGTCATGTTTCAAGGTGTTGTGTCACACATCACACTACTACAAGTGTTGTACACCCATAGGCTAGCATTAATAAACAAACATACACCTACACATGCATTCAATCATAGATGTTGCAACTGTAGCAAGGTCATGTTTCAAGCAAGGATGCACATGAAATGACGATGCTTATAGTAATGTCAGGCCATGATCATGCCTTAAGAATGCATTATGAGGCTAACTAACACCAGGGGTGTTACACAGAAGATGAGGCCTTGTCACATAGAGTCGAAAGGTCCCCTGATCTTGATATCAACCTCATCCAAAATATCCTTGCAATTCTACAGGATAACCCATATATTCATACTTTTAGGAGAAATGGTGCTTTTCCAAACTTGGATGACTACCGGATTGAACTTAATACAAATATCACTCCTGACCAGAGAAGGTACAATGCCCCAACAGTGTCCCAAGTTGCTGCTATCTGGATGGAAGGGAACGATCCACAGAGATGTTTTGATAGAAGTGTGGTTGTATAGGGAAGGACTGATCATCGTCCCCAGTATATCCGAGCATACCATGGTTGTTATGACCCATTAGCTTATCCTATATATAACTCACGAGGGGAAACAGGATGGAACAAGTTTATGCCATACAGTGGGGATCCAGTCACTCGACCATCTGTAACCCCGACTTCTACTGATGTTAATTACATGGATGACGGGACTGCCAGTGGTTATCAAGGTATTATCTCCAAATATTAATTTCTGCTATAATACTCGTACTATGAAAATTATAACATAATCTAATAATTTATCTATCTTGCAACTGATAATACTATATTATAACATGATCTAATAATTTATCTATCTTGCAGCTGGTAATATTAACGAAAATCAGGCAGAAGAAGGCGACAATGATATACAAGAAAGTGACTGGCTAAGTGGAGTTGCGGATGCAGCACAATCCACTAGATATGTAACTGCACGAGAATACTACTGCTACAAATTGCAAGTTAGAAGGGGACTTTTTAACATAGTGTTATTTGGAGGACATCTTTTCCAGCAGTGGGTTGTGGATATATATATAAAGATTGAGTCTATGAGGCTAGATTGGTACTCTAATCCCGAGAACCAAAAACTGATACGGGCAGAGCTATACCAGGTAACCACTCATATTATTTTATTTTTTTTATTTTTTTGTTTATGAACTATGCAACCTTATTACTGTGTTTCACTAAAATTATACGTGCTTAAATGTATGTAGGGACTGGTTGATGTCATCTCTGCTGGAGAGACGCAGGGTTCTAAGGTTGGCAAGAGAATTGTGCTACCACGATCATTCTCAGGATGCGATCGAGACATGCAACAAAGGTTCCTTAATGCTATGGCTATTGTGCAGCGTTTTGAAAAGCCAGATTACTTCATCACCATGACATGCAATCCCTATTGGGAAGAGATAACAAGCAATCTTGAGCCGGGGCAGGAACCACAGGATAGGCCAGAACTGGTTGACAGAGTGTATAGGGCAAAGTTACGGGATCTAAAGGACCTTCTGATCAAGAAAAAGTATTTTGGTGAAGTTGCAGCATACGTCCATGTTATCGAGTTCCAAAAAAGAAGGCTGCCACATGAGCATTTCCTGCTCATCATGAAGTCAGGGAGTAAGTTGACAACCCCAGATGCATATGATCGAGTCATTTCAGCGGAGATACCAGACAAGGATAAATACCCGGAGTTGCATGATCTGGTTATCAGCCATATGTTGCATGGACCATGTGGCGTGCTAAACAAAAACTGCGCGTGCATGGTGGATGGAGAGTGTCGCTTTCAGTACCCTCGGCAGTTCTGTGATGTAACCCAACAAGGAAAGGACTCCTATCCAACCTACAGGAGACGGGATGATGGATGTTGAGTCACGATTAGGAGAGCGGAGTTAGATAACAGGTGGGTGGTGCCATACAACCCTGGTCTGCTCATGAGATACAACTGTCACATAAATATTGAAGCATGCTCAAGCATTAAAGCAGTGAAGTATCTATTTAAGTATGTATATAAAGGCCACGACCAAGCATCATTCTCGGTAAATGCAGACCAAAATGATAGAGATGATGGTGTCATCAATGAGATAAAACAGTATAAGAATGCTAGGTACATATCTCCACCAGAAGTTGTGCACATGATATTCGGTTTTCCAATGTTTGGAGTTTATCCGGCTGTATTGCAGCTCCAGCTTCATTCGCCCCGCATGCAGTCTGTGACATACAATGAGGAGGAAAACCTAGAGGATGTTGTGAGTCACCCAGGTTCTAATAGGACCACACTAACAGAATATTTCAGTAAAAACCGTGAAGATAGGGTAGCAAGGAAAATATTGTATAAAGATTTTCCAGAACACTATCGTTGGATAAAAGGAAGAAAATTGTGGCAAATAAGGAAACAAGTATCAGGACAGATAGGGCAAATTGTCTATGCTAACCCTGGTGAAGGGGAGAGATACTTCCTAAGAGTTCTACTGAACCATGTGAGAGGTGCAACGTCATATGAGGATTTAAGAACAGTGTCCAGTGTCACCTACTCTACTTTTAGGGAAGCATGTGAGAAAAGAGGCCTTATCGAGACGTACCAATCAATCAATGACTGTTTGACTGAGGCCACCACTTTCCAAATGCCATGTGCCTTGTGAAGGTTGTTTGCTACCATCCTGGTATTCTGTGAGGCCACTGACATACGTGGACTATGGGACAAGCATAAGGACGCTCTAGGTGAAGACTTCAGCCGAGAAAACAACAACACATCGACAGTGGAGCAAATGGTGCTCAGAGACATGCGGGATATGCTTCATTCGATGGGGAAAGACATTAGAGATTATGGTCTGCCACCTATTTGTGATGAGGGTCCAAGCTCTATTGACATGATGAAAGAGGTCAGAGAGGAAGAAAATGTCTCTGTAGACCAAGATCAATTAGATATTTTTGATTCTCTTAATAAGGAGCAGAGAGAAGGGTTTGATGAAATCATTCAGCATGTCTTTGCCAATAAGAGCCAGGTTTTTTGTGGATGGTCCAGGAGGCACGGGCAAGACGTTCCTATACAAGGCCCTCCTTGCTAGAGTTCGGTCCAGAGGATTAATTGCCATTGCAACAGCTACATCTGGTATAGCAGCATCAATATTACCTTGAGGACGCACTGCACACTCCAGGTTTAAAATTCCAATTAAAATTGGGGACAACAGTATGTGCAGCTTTACAAAACAAAGTGGCACAACAGAGTTGCTTCGTAGGGCAGCTTTGATTATTTGGGATGAAGTTGCCATAACCAAGCGTCAGTGCGTCGAGACACTTGATAGATCCCTCCAGGATATCATGGAATGTGATTTGCCATTTGGAGGAAATGTCATGGTATTCGGTGGAGACTTCAGACAGGTCCTTCCTGTGGTGACACATGGGACAAGAGCACAGGTAACCGATGCTACTTTGCAAAGATCCTATTTGTGGGATAAAATAAGGAAGATAAAATTGTCGTGTAACATGAAAGCACAGTCTGACCCTTGGTTTTCTGAGTACCTGCTACGAATTGGAAATGGAACCGAGGAAACGATTGGAGATGATTATGTTCGACTTCCTGATGACATTGTGATTGGGTATACTGACACGGAGGTGGCAATCAACAAACTCATTCAAGATGTTTTCCCGTCACTTGAAGAACATGCAACATCAGCCGCCTATATGAGCTCTTGTGCCATTCTATCGACCAAAAATGAACATGTTGATCGGCTGAACGCAATGATGATTGAGAGGTTTCCAGGTGAAGAAAAGGTTTACCACAGCTTTGACACTATTGTTGATGATCCTCATAATCACTTCCCTATTGATTTTTTGAACTCAATAACTCCAAATGGTCTCCCACCGCACGAGCTAAAGCTAAAAATCAACTGTCATATGATTCTTCTCCGCAATCTTGATCCGAACAACGGCTTGTGCAATGGCACAAGGCTAATGGTCAGAGCATTGCAAGATAATGCAATTGATGCTGAGATTGTTGCTGGATAGCATGCGCGGAAAAGGGTGTTCACACCAAGGCTCCCATTGTCTCCCTCGGATGATATTTCTCTTCCTTTCAAGTTCAAGAGAAAACAGTTTCCATTGAGGTTGAGTTTTGCCATGACGATAAATAAATCACAGGGACAAACCATACCTAACGTTGGGATCTACCTTCCAGAGCCCGTGTTCTCGCATGGACAACTTTATGTTGGTTTGTCAAGGGGGGTGTCCAGATCAACAACAAGAATTTTGGCAAAACCAAAAGAGGACTTGGATCCTACGGGGAAGAGCACCAAGAATATAGTTTACAAAGATGTCCTAAATTGGTGATTGACGATGTGTATACTCAAACCATTTTCTCAGTCGTCATATTATTTTTGTGGGCATATTGGTAAACCATTTTACTCACTGTGCATATGCATCTAAAATTTATTACATACAGGGATTTATCACACAATAAGTTGGAGGGCTCAATTCCTCATGGCCTTTCACATCTGTCATCACTCATGGTTTTGTAAGTTTTCAGATCCCTTGTGAATTTCATGTCTTACAATTTAGGTATAAACAATTTCTAATACTAACCTTTGCGAGTTTTACTGATGGGTACGATTTATGAACGCCGCAGACACCACTTGAAACCAGCAAGGTTAAGATGACGGCGCATGAGACTTGGGAATTTTTTGGTGGCCTGCTTCTAGCTGTTTGATTGCTCCCCTTACTGACAAGAAAGCTATATGGCCGCGTAGTTCGTTGGGAATGTGTTACTGAAATACCTTGGTTGGTGCTGAAATACTATTATTTTTTCTATATTTTTTTTCTCAATTCTCTCGGTCCTTAGCTAAGTGTTATGTTCGTCATCTTGAGGCTACGCTGATCCAGTTTGCAAAGTTGAAGTACTATTTGCATAATACGGTATGTGTACCGCTGTAAATTTTTCTGACTGAAATCAGCTGGATTGTCTTGCATGGTACTGTGCGGTGCCTGCTACTGTTGCCGTGAGCCAGCAGCTTGTCGTACTAGATGGCCGGATAGACTGACTAAAGAATCTGATGACTTATGATCAGTTTTGCATTGCATTTCTCAAAACAAAGAATTCAGTTTAAATAAAACAGGTAGCTTTTGCATAGCAGCATGTTAATCTGTTATGCTCCATAATCATAGAAAGAACCAAGAACACTGAACAATTTGCTGAATGTGCTATTTTTTTATCAGTTCTTTGTTGAGACGCAGAGAATGCCTATCCTGCTCTCAGACACCACAATTGTTCTTGAATTGTATACATGCTCAAATACAATTGTATAAAAGTTAAACTATGTCAAAAAAAATTGATTGTTTTCGTAAGCATCCCTAAGATAAAGCCGTAGCGTTAGCACGGACATTGTACTAGTCTAGTAAATATAAATATCGGATGGGATACGACAATAGGGTCAAGAATTATTCAAAATTATTTTCCTATTTTCGAAGGATTTTTCTCTATATTTTTTGTAACATGGTTGGTAATTATGGTACCAGTCGAGACATTTTCCTATTCTGTTTTTGTGTTGCTATATGTGGTTGTGGCCATGGGCGACCCGTAACCCGAGTGGGCATAGGTTTGGGCACAAAAATAAACCTGTGATGGGTCATGAATTTTTTAGCGCGAAGATTTTATATTCATGGGCATGAGTTTGGGCTAGCAAAACCCAACGGGTTTGTACCCGTTGCCATCTTTTCGATCATGTGATGCAAACCAAACGTCTTGCCCAAGGTTGGATTTTGGATCGGATGATTCCCCACAACTTCGTGACCCAAATCAAATGTGCCGTAGAACTTTGGCAAGGTGAGGCAACATCATGACTAGCCCGGGTAAAATAAATTCAAATATAGATAGAAAAGAAAACAGCTACTATTACCAACATCGACATCAATCGATTACAATACATCAATGGGCAACAATCAAAATTGCAGATATACATATGTTGTCAGCTATCTCAATAGGTTGTTTTCCCAACTGAAAGGAGCTATACTTTTTACACGGCTGGCTTTGGAGCTTCTACTAGGGTGAACACCACCAATTGCACCCCCAACATTTCTTACACAAATGGAGAGAAAAAAAAGAATCCCAGGGAAAAAATAAAGAAATAGGAAAAAAAAAAAAGAAAAGAATTTTGCTATATTGCTCAGAGAAACTAAAACCACTGCCTTGCAGGAGCAAACAAAGTGGCAACTACTGTTGACGAGCCTGTCAGGTGACCGAGATTCCTAAGATACCGTATGGATTGTTAAAGATGGGCCTTTCTTATGCAATTTCCCCTTGATCTGCTTGATCTTTGCATCAACCCTCGCAGTGAAACCAATCTTTGTCTTCTGCCTGGCCTTCGACCGCTCCCTCTTCCACATTGTCTGGTCTTCGACATCTTTCTTTAGGTACTTGATCTCTTGAATCACATGGTGATCAAGTGGTTTGCACGACCTCTGGTAGGATATGTGTATCAGGTAGGGGATGTTGCAAGCAGCAGTCACCAGAAGCGTCGCTGCCCAGTATATGGGAGCTGGCCCAAGGACTTCCAACATGATCTGGTAGTTGTCGCGGGATCTCAATGTCATCCCGTAGGCGAGGATGAAGAGATACCAAGTTGTTATGCTGCCCCATACAAAGAGATGTTGAATCCATGTGAAATGGCTCATTGTTAGGGCAATCTGCATGTTGACAGCCCAGATGATGCAGGTGAACATGGCAGTTCCCACCGCAGCCATGTCCGCGGTCTGCCCCCCAGCACGGATTGCCTGATCATAGAATATGCAGAGATTGAGGAAGAATATGGCCAGAGAGGAGTAGAGGCCATTCCCCATCCATCCAAGGATCCGGTACCAATCAAAGAAAAGATTCTTTGGCCCTTGCTGGTATAATGCTGGGAACTGCAACATGCAAGTCATGCCATGTCAATATAGAAATATATGAAAGGTTAGAAGCAGCAATGTGGATGATCAAAGAAGATTGCCCAGCTCCTACAGTGCAAAGGGCCCGATGCATGAGTCTTTTAGTATCATCAAAGATCGCAGGAAATTAACTAGCATAAAAGTTTACTTGGCAACATGTATTTTTTTTACAGACATGATTTGTTCCACAGATGGGGGCCACACAAACACAATGTTGTCAAGAAGCAA
The DNA here is from genome assembly GCA_038087645.1 of Saccharum hybrid cultivar R570. Classification (NCBI taxonomy): domain Eukaryota; kingdom Viridiplantae; phylum Streptophyta; class Magnoliopsida; order Poales; family Poaceae; genus Saccharum; species Saccharum hybrid cultivar. The sequence continues at coordinate 4,007,457 of JAQSUU010000810.1, forward strand.
ACTTCTGTGCATTTGCATTTCCTTGAAACTTCGGTCAGCTTTAAATATGACACTACCAAGTGACTTCAATCTGCTTAAATGGTTCCTCAAACCATGTGCCTTAACTACTTTGTAGATGCTATGCAAGTCAAACTATTTAAGGAAGACGTTAAACCAGATGAATTTGCACTACATTATTTAATAAACTAAATTTATGGGATGATATGTGTTGAAAAACCGTCAGTCATGTTTCCCAACATAATATCACAACTGAGATAACTAACACAGGTATCTTTTCCAATACCCAATGTGTATTTCAAACCACTGTATTTTTACATAGTATCCACATAAAAGTCACTTTTTTTTTTTGAGCAGGCACATAAAAGTCACTTGCACATTTCATTTCAGTGAATGAATACCTGAAGCAGATAACCTAGAGACTGAATAGCATTCTAATGGAACATTATAGTATCCACATAAAAGTGACTTGCACATTTCATTTCAGTGAATGAATACCTGAAGCAGATAACCTTAGATACTGAATAGCATTCTAATGGAACATGGAATGGAGAAGTAATACACACCAAATCGTTCCTAATTCTGAAACTATCTTTTAACGACAATAATATGTTGATTCATACAAATGATTTGCATGAAAGAAGAGGCAAAGGTAGATACAAGTTCATGCCTAATAGAACAAATGGGCAATACAAATCATAGTAGCACGAACTAAGATATGCTTGTACACTGAGGCAATATCCATGGTTATTTTTAGTTTACTAATCTATTATGAATCATGCCAGATAATTGTGTTGTTGTACTTGATGCCATGCAAAGTGTTAGTCGCTGGATTCTCGCTCTTGGTGTTAGCAAGATCCTTACTCTCATCGAGAGAATGACACTTGGAGATGGGACAATTTTCTAGGTTTATTTCTCACACAATGCCATACCGACCTGAGGGGTTGGGGATACAAATTTATAGGTTGTTAACCAGCCAAGCATATGCTAAGATGCTAGTCTAAGATATTGTCTTAGATGCTGTCCTAAGATACTGTTCTAAAGAGATGCTAACAGCCACCTAACAACCAGTCAAGGATGCTGTCCTTGAAGGGCAGCAGAAACACCATGTGCTGCAGCCCCACAAACACCAGCAACACAGAGACTTATCCAACACTATCACTCTCCCCCTAAGTCTTGTGTGGCTCCTTGTGAGGAATCTCAGCCATCCCGATCCTAGCGCGAAGCTCCTGGAACTTGATCCGCCCAAGAGACTTGGTCAGGAAGTCGGCGAGCTGGTCTTGGGTGTTGATGTAGTTGGCCCGGACACTCCCTTCATCCAGGCAGCTTCTGATGAAATAATACCTCACCCGGATGTGCTTGCTGCGCTCATGGAAGACAGGGTTCTTCGCCAAGGCCAAGGCAGACTTGCTGTTCACCTGAGCTCCACTGCCTCTGCGTCTCTGCCAAGGAGATCGCCAAGCAGCCGAGCCAGCCACAGAGCCTGAGTAGAAGTGGTAGTGGCTGCAATGTACTCTGCCTCGCAGCTAGACAAAGCCACCACCTGCTGCTTGACTGACTGCCAGCTGATCGGACACTTGCCAAGGAAGAACAGCGTCCCGCTGTGCTCTTGCTCGTGTCGATGTCGCCGGCGTGGTCGCTGTCGCTGTACCCGATGAAGTGCGCCGCGCCGGGGCACCTCGGGTAGTGCAAGCCGTAGTCGGAGGTGCCCGCGACGTAGTGGAGGATCCTCTTCACGGCCTGCTGGTGCTCCGTCGTCGGTCGCTGCATGAACCGACTGACGTAGCCGACGACGAACGCCAAGTCCGGTCGCGTGTGGACAAGGTAGCGAAGGTTGCCCACAATGCGCCGGTACTACGTCGCGTCCACCTCCTCTGCCGACTGCCGTACTCTCACGACTCAGCTTCAGCCTCTCCTCCATAGGAGTGTGGGCTGGGTTGCAGTCGGTGAGGCCGCCCAGCTCCACGATGCGCTTGGCGTAGGCAGTCTGGCGAAGAGAGATGCCGGAGTTGTCCTGGTGGACCTCGATCCCAAGGTAGAAGGAGAGGGGCCCGAGGTCGCCCATGTGGAAGGTGGCCTTCATCTCCGCCTTGAATGCCTTATCTCCTCCTCCTTGGTACCGGTGATCACAAGGTCGTCGACGTAGACGCCTACCAGCAGGGCATTGCCTCCCTTGCCCCGCCGGTAGACTGCAGCCTCGTGAGCGCTCTGCTGGAAACCCATCTGCTTGAGGGTGGAGTCCAGCTTGGCGTTCCAAGCTCGTGGTGCCTGCCGCAAGCCATAGAGGGCCTTGCGTAGGCGGAGGGCCTTGCTCTCCTTGCCAGGGATGATGAATCCCGGCGGCTAGCGGACGTAGACCTCCTTCAAGTCGCCGTTGAGGAAAGCAGACTTGACGTCCATGTGATGGATGCACCAACCCTCCTGGGCTGCGAGGGCGAGGAGGAGACGCATGGACTCCATCCGTGCAACAGGCGCGAAGGCGTCGTCGAAGTCGACTCCCTCCTGCTGGACGAAGCCACGTGCCACGAGACGCACCTTGTGCTTGATCACCTCTCCAGCCTCGTCTTTCTTGAGCTTGAAGACCCACTTGAGAGAGATGGCGTGGTGGCCAGCTGGGAGATCGGCCAGCTCCCACGTGTTGTTCCGCTCAACGGCGTCCATCTCCTGCATCGCAGCACGCCATGCCGCGTCTCTCTCCGCCTCGGCGAAGGAACTAGGCTCGCCGTCGTCCTATGCAAGGTGTAGCTCCGCCTCGAAGTCGCGCTGCGCTAGTTCAGGGACTGGCTGCTTGCCGAGGTCGTCCACGATACGGTAGCGCAGAGGCTCGCCGCCGTGGTAGGCGTCGATGCGATCCTCGTCGTTGGACAGCGGAGTGACGAACTCCACTGTGCGCTGCTCGTCGTGGGCCGAAGCTACCGGTGCCGAGCCTGAAGGAGTAGGCGCCAGTGTAGGAGAACGAGGCGTGGCCGGCGGTGCTGGCGGTGGACTCGCCGGAGCTGGTGGTGGCGGTGGTGAAGGACTCGCCGAAGGTGGTGGCGAACGAGGTGGTGGGGTAGGCGAGCTCGGTGAAGACGAGCTGCTAGCTCCCACCTCCTCGAAGTGGACGTAGTCGACGACGAAATCGCTGGTCGTCGGAGTCGAGACGTCATCCACCATCTTGCCCCACGTCCAGCCTCGCCCTTCGTCGAACACGACGTCACACGTGACGCGCACGCGTCGTGTCACAGGGTCGAGGACGCGGTAGGCCTTGGCGCCCTCCGCGTAGCCGATGAAGACCCCTGGTGTGCTCCGGTCGTCGAGCTTGCTGACGTGGTTGAGCTCCTTGACAAAGGCCAGGCAGTCAAAGACACGGAGGTGGCTCACCGCGGGCTTGCGCCCGTGCCAGGCCTCGTATAGCGTCTTACCGTCAAGGGCCTTGGTGGGGGAGCGGTTGAGCAAGTGGACAGCAGTCATCACCGCCTCACCCTAGTAGAATGCCGGCATCCCTCTCTGCTTGAGGAGGGCACGGGCGGTGGCCACCACCGTTTGGTTGCGGCGCTTGACGACGCCGTTCTGCTGCGGGGTGTATGGCGCGGAGAAGTGACGATGGATCCCCTCGTCGGCGCAGTACGCCGTAAACTCGCCGTCGTTGTCCATGCGTAGGACCCGAAGCTTGCGACCGCACTCCGCCTCCGCAACAGCTTGAAGGCGCTTGATGGCGTCTACCGCTGCTGCCTTGACGTCGAGCAGGACAGCCCACATGTAGCGGGACACATCGTCAACGAGGAGGAAGTAGCGCCGGCCTCCAGGTGTAGCCGGTGTCACGGGGCCACAGAGGTCACCGTGTACGAGCTCCAGCTTCTTGGCGCGGAAGCTCGCCCGGCGAGGGAAGGGGAGCCGCCGCAGCTTAGTGAGGACGCAGGTGTCGCAGAACTGCTCCACATGGTCGACGTGCGGCATGCCCCGCACCATCTCCTTGCTGCCGAGTTGCCTCAGGGCCTCAAAGTTGAGGTGCCCAAAGCGCTCGTGCCACCTCCAAGCGTCGTCGTCGCGGCGGACTGCAAGACAAAGAGGTTGCGCCACCTGCGTGTGAAGGACGTAGAGGCGGTTGCTCCTGTTGACCTTGACGAGGAGCCAGCAGCGATGATCCTAGATGCGCAGCACCCCGTGCTCGATCTCCACGCGCAATCCGTTCTCATCCAGCTGTCCCAAGTTGATGATGGAGTTCCTCAACGCGGGGATGTAGTAGACACCGGTGAGCAGCCGGTGCTCGCCAGTCTTGGCGACGAAGACTAAAGAGCCGACACCCTTGATCTCCACGACGGAGGCGTCACCGAACTTGACGGTGCCTCGAACACCTGAGTCGAGCTCGGAGAAGAACTTCCGCCGCCCGGTCATGTGGTGAGTGTCGCCGGTGTCGAGGCACCACCCATCGGTCTTGTCGTTGCCAGAACTGTCGCCGAGGAGGGTGTGTGCTTTTGGCTCGTCAAGGTGAAGAGCCGCTGCGGCCGGTGCCACTGGAGGTAGTTTGATGCTTGCATGAGCGATGAACAGAGTCAGCTGCTCCTCCGCCTGTGCGACGTGGGCCTGGCCGCGTCGTGGCTGTCGACAATTCTTGGCCCAATGACCAAGTTTGCCGCAGTTGTGGCAAGGGTCATCTCGTGCCGGCTTTTGCTTCCCAGCGGCGCCGCCCTGGACATCACCCTCGGCATGTCCTCGTGCCCCTGCCTGGGCGTCTTTGCGCGGCTTGCCACGCTTGCGGCCGCCTGTCGTGGAAGAAGGCTCCCCCTTCTTCCTGTCACCTTGGCCGGCAGCCCACTGCTCCCGAGTGAGGAGGAGCTTCCCGCCAATGGTGACAAGTCCCGAGAGGCGATGTGGCTCATCGCTGTCAACGACCTTGAGGCAGCCCAACGCCTCCTCGATCGTCATCGTGGAGAGGTCCAGTAGAGACTCGATTGAGCGAGCCATTTGCTTGTACTTCTCGGGGACGCAGCGGAAGAGCTTCTCCACGGATCTCTCCTCGCCGTAGGTGTCGTCGCCGAACTGCACCATCTTCTGCAACAGTGTTGAGACGGAGAGCAAAGTCATCAACGTCCTTACCTAGCTTGAAGGCCAGGTTCTCCCACTCCTTGCGTAGTGCCTGCAATGTAGACTTGCGGGCACGGTCGCTGCTGATGCGTGCTGCAGCGATGGCGTCCCCAGTCTCTTTGGCAGTCCGCTTGTTGGTAAGCGAGAACTGCATCTCGAGCAGGACTGCAGCGATGAGAGCATCCAGCGCCCGTCGATCCTGGTCGTAGTCGACGTTGACAAAAATAAGTCTATGTGTTGGCTGGTCTTTGTGAGACTGCAACACATGGTTCTTGTGTCCTTGTAACAGCATCCTTGACTGCTTTTAGGACAGCAGTTAGCATCTTAGGACAGCATCTTAGGACAGGCATCTTAGGACAGCATCTTGACTAGCATCTAGGACAGCATCTTAGAATAGCATCTTAGCAGAATCTTAGCATATGCTTGGCTGGCTAGCAGCCCTATAAATATGTATCCCCAACCCCTCAGGTTGGTATGGCATTGTATGAGTTTGTGCGAGAAATAAACAAGAATTGCCCCAACTCCAGTGTCATCCTCTCTCGATGAGAGTAAGGATTCTGCTACTATCAAGAGTGAGAATCCAGCCACTAACAAGTGGTATCCGAGCCGTACTATCCTGTAGCCTGAGCATCTCATGCTCATCTCCTTCCCCGGCCTCGCAGCAGCCCCAACCGGTAGCAGCAGCAGCTCCGGCTACCCCTGCTCTCCACACAGCAGCCCCCTCGATAGCGTGCCATGTCCGCAGGACAGTCTCAGGGCTCGGTCGCCTCGAGCACGCGGCGTCGGCAGGAGGCCGACCTCGCCGCGGCAGAGAAGCGCGAGCGAGCGGCGGCAGACGCCGCTGCAGCAGCGGCAAGGGCATTGAGGCTGGCAGCAGCGGAGCTGGCAGTAGCTAGAGCGGAGGTGGAAGCAGCAGCGGCGGCGGATGTAGCGCGTGCAGCAGCAGCGGAGGTCGAGGTTCTACGCGGCAACAACAGCAGCTCCATCGCTGTTGATGACAGCGCCGACACGGACCTCGAGCTGCTGGAGAGGGAGGCATCGCGAGGGCGAGCGGCGCAGTGGGCAGCCGCGCACGCCCACGAGCGCGGTGGCAGCCCAGACAGCAGCTCCATACCTGAAGGAGGCGCGCACGGCGGTGGCGCTCCTGGAGGAGGCGCGCATGGCGGCGGCGGACGGGTCGACGGAGAGCGCGGCCTTCACAGGCAGCGCGGCTCTCTCTCCCCGGTTCGGTACCGTGGTCACCACGAGTACCAGGCTGTCGTCAGGGACGTCGGCCCCGGCGGCAGGTGGCCTACCCTCACCAAGACCAACTACGTTGAGTGGGCTGCGGTGATGAGGGTAAGGCTCCAGGTGCGGCATATGTGGGATGCAGTCCGGTACGGCGACGTCGACTACGACCAAGATCGACGGGCGCTGGATGCTCTCATTGCTGCCTGTGAGTCGCTGGATTCTTGCTCTTGGTGTTAGCAAGATCCTTACTCTCATCGAGAAGATGACACTTGGAGATGGGGCAATTTTTTGGGTTTATTTCTCACACGATGCATACCAACCTGAGGGGTTGGGGATACAAATTTATAGGCTGTTAACCAGCCAAGCATATGCTAAGATGCTAGTCTAAAATGATGTCCTAGATGCTGTCCTAAGATGTTGTCCTAAGAGATGCTAACAGCCACCTAACAGCCAGTCAAGAATGTTGTCCTTGAAGGGCAGCAGAAACACCATGTGCTGCAGCCCCACAAACACCAGCCAATACATAGACTTATCCAACACTATCACAAAGTAGCCTGAGAAGGAATACCTGACGGACATCTGAGTACAGTATAGTTCTCTAATCTACACCTAGTTGCTAATGATTGTGGTTCCATGGGAGTGTTGGCCTCCTCAACAAAAAAAGGTTTAGCAATGATCTTTTGGGTATCCGCTTATTCATTAGCTTCTTTGCTGGAAGCATAATGATATGGACACAACACAACAAAAACTTTTACCATGAAAACACACACCACATTCCAGGACCAAGCTTTAATTTCAGTTCTAAACATGCCTAGTTTATCATAAGCAGTATGGTTAAACTAAGTTAGATGTTCTATCATATACCTGTAAGCAGATTTCGGACGAAACATCTTGCTCAAATACTCCGAGTGATATAACAGGAAGCGAGGTAAGAACAACATTGAAAAGCAGCATAAACCAATCATCATATACAGATTGCCCAGAAAACCCAGCGAATGCTTCAAAGTAAAATATTGTAAGCCCAAAGGCAATATTCTTGTAAAAGAAGTAGCAAATCTGCAATTCAACAAAAGAAGATTTAGTAAAGTTAAAACATAACAGAATCAGATTCAATAGAATGAATAAAAGAAGTGCTTCGAGCAGCACCATTTGGGCGATTCTCTTGTAGCACCAATGTCCATGGACGACAAGAAGTCGCTCAAGAAATCGAAATTGAGAAATGGAAAAATCACTAGCCATCACTGCCTGGTAAAGGAAAAGAACCAATTTTAGTCATACCTAGTCACTGATCCTTGATGTTATATGAAAGTAGCAGTACACTAGAATGGTTCTGTCACACTAGATAGGGTAGATCATGATAATCTAAACAACTCACCTGCATGCCCTCTACCCCACTTATACCAACTCCAATATCAGCTTCTTGAATCATGCCCACATCATTTGCACCATCACCTACTGCTAAAGTGGTTTGTCCTATACCTTCTTTGACGAGCCGAGTCACCTACAAAGTGAAGGAGAGCAAACTCAACATTACTTTATGTAGAAACTACAGAGTCCAATGGAGAGAGGCAAAGCTACCAGTGCTTTCTGCTTTGGAGACACACGACAACATATGACAGAAGCACACTCGATTGCTAGGTTCAAGAACATATGCTTCATGTCATCCTCCAAAGCAAATGCCAGAGCTTTTCCATCAATAACTAGAGCAAATGCTGCATCTGGATCCTTCTCGAGTTTGACCATTTGTGACCCATTGGCGATTTGCGACAGGAGACTCTCCTTTGCAACCTGCTCAGTTGTCAAAGATGAAAGTAAAGCCTACCATAAAGAGAATTACCGTCTAAGATTAAAGCTTCCTATACAGTAAAAGAGGAAAAAAAAAAGTTAAGGTACCTTCTTTGCATCCTGGGCTACCTGCTCACCAGTGGGTATGGACAAACATATTTGTTTCATGCCTTGCCTCAGTAAACTGCATGCATATCTGCAAAAAGAAATAGAAACATCACACGATGTTGATGGATGTGATGTGCTAACGAGGTACAAAAAGCTACTTGTACATGTTAAGAATTTCTACTTGGCAACATCATACCCAATGTTAATTGCAGTTTCCATCTTATCACCTGTCAGAACCCAGATTTTGAGACCTGCTTGCGCCAAACGATCTATGCACTGAGGAACCTGATAGAGCACAAAGCATAACTTATAAGTCAGAACAACTAGAAACTGTTGGAATATGTGTGTATTAGGCCCATGAGGCTAGGCCCATGAGGCCCATGTATGGTTACATATATAGCTACCCCTCTAGGGTTAGCCCAAATCAATAGAGTCACTTTCCCTAACATGGTATCAGCCTAGGTTTTCTTCTCTTCCCCAACACAGCCGCAGCCGCCGCCCCTCCTGGCCGGCGCGCCGCCGCCGCCGCCATGGATGGTCGCGCCCCTCCTCCCTTTCCTTCCTCCTTCCCCCCTCTCCCCTCCTCCTCCTGGGCGCAGGTCGCCGCGGCTCCTTCTCCACTGATCTCCGCCGCCACCCCTGCTCAGCGGCCAGGCACCGCCGCCCCTGCCATGGCTGGCCGCGCCGCCGCAGCAGCAGCCGCGGGCGCGGGCCCGGGTGCGGGACTCCAGGGGGCTGCCGCCGGCGAGCCGCCCGCGCTCCTCCGTGCGGGTGTGCAGCGGCCAGGCACCGCCGCCCCTGCCATGGCTGGCCGCGCGGCCGCAGCAGCAGCCGCGGGCGCGGGCTCGGGTGCGGGACTCCAGGGGGCTGCCGCCGGCGAGCCGCCCGCGCTCCTCCGTGCGGGTGCGCAACTCCTCCCTGCTGGCGGTCTGGACGCCGTCCCAGGTGCCGCCGCCAACCATCCTCTGCGGCCTGGCGCCGCCGCTGCTGCCGCTGCCATGGCCGCCACCAGAGGTGCAGCAGCAGCTGCTGCGGGCACGGATGCGGCTGTTCCACCTGCTTCAGCCGCCGATCCGCCCACAGATGCGGCCCTCCTCCCTGCGGGTGCGGACCTCCTCCCTGCGGGTGGCCTGGACGCCGTCCCCGGCGCTGTCTTCCCTGGGGCGGCTCTGGACCATCTCCCCGGCACCATCTTCTCGGTGGGGGCAGCTACTGATGGTGTCCACCTCGCCCACGGTGGCTTCCCTGCACCGCCTCAGACCATGCTCTACTCCGGTCGTGCCGACCCTACTCTCGCTGCTGCCCTCGTCGCCGCTCGTGCTGCCGCTGCCGAGGGCCAAGCTCGTGTCCGCGCGGCAGCCCTTGCCTGGGAGCGTGAGCGGGATGCGGCTGCTGCCCTGGCTCGTCAGATCGCTGACGTGGAGCAGCGCCTCGTTCCTCCCGTCTCCAACGACCTCGGGGCTACCTCCTCCGGCTCGACGGGCCACCGCTCGTCCACCACAGCGGTCATCTGGCACGATCCGGCCGATCCGCTCGTGGCGCAGCTCCACTACCAGGCCGGGGGTGTTCAGAACATCCGTCTGCTCGTCCCGGTGGTTCTCGAGCCCGAGTCGCCTTCCTTCGCCCGTTGGCGGGACCTGGTCCTCCTCACCCTCCGCCGCTACGCCCTTGACGACCACGTCCTCGTCGATGCCTCGGTCGCGGCCCAGACCCCCTCGTGGCTGCGCCTTGACAGCATTGTCCTCTCGTGGATCATCGGGACGATCTCCGTCGACCTCCACGACCTCGTCCGCAACACGGCGGATGCTCGTCAGGCCTGGCTGGCGCTCGAGGGCCAGTTTCTCGGCAATGCCGAGGCTCGGGCTCTGCGGCTCGATGCGAGCTTCCGGACCTTCGTCCAGGGTGATCTCACTGTTGGTGAGTTCTGCCGGAAGATGAAGACCATGGCAGACTCCCTCGGTGACCTGGGCTGGCCCGTGGAGGACCGCATCCTGGTCCTCAATGTTCTCCGCGGGCTCAGCGACCGCTACGCACACCTCAGGACATGGATCACCCGCCAGCGCCCCTTCCCCACCTTCCACCAGGTCCGTGACGATCTTGTCATGGAGGAGCTGACTCAGGGCCTCCAGCCTGGGCCGGCCCCCGCGTCGGGATCCTCGACGGCCCTTGCGGCCACTCCACCGCGTCCGTTTGCTTCCTCGCGTCCGTCCACTACGTCGTCCCTTCTTGGTCCTCCTCCATCTGGGCCGAGCGAGGGTGGCCGTGGCGGTCGCCGTCGCCGCGGCACGGGACGTGGGGGGCGTGGCGGGGCCAACCATGCGCCGACGGCTCCACAAGGGACTCCATGGCCTTCGTTCCACAACCCGTGGTCAGGGCGCATCTCTATGTGGCCTTACCACGCTCCCGGTGGCGAGCCTCGTCCACCGGTGGCCATGCTCACCGGCGCTCCACCACCCGGCGTCTTCCCTACGTCACAGTGGGTTGCACCTGCCGGCACCCCTCCTGGGGTTGCGGGATGGGACCAGGCGGCCTTGGCTCGCTCATTCAGCACCATGGGCCTGACACCTCCTGTCGGACCGGAGTGGATCGCCGACTCGGGTGCCACCTACCATACCACCCCTGACCCTGGTATACTCTCCTCTGTCTACTCTCCTTCCTCTCTTCCTTCGTCCATTATGGTCGCAAATGGTTCGTGTCTTCCTGTCACGTCTGTGGGTACCGCCGGTGCTCATGGCTCCTTTCGTCTTCCTGATGTTCTTGTCGCTCCTTCTATGGTTCACAATCTCCTTTCTATTCGTCGTTTTATAGCTGACAATTCTTGTTCTGTGGAGTTTGACTCTTCTGGTCTTACTGTGAAGGATTTGGCTTCCCGGCGTCCTCTGCTCCGATGTGACAGCACGGGGCCCCTTTACACTCTTCGCTTCCCGACGGCTCCATCTTCTTCGCCGTCCGTTTTGTCAGCTGCCTTCGCCACCTCTACCTCCTCTACTACTTGGCACCGGCGTCTCGGCCATCCTGGACGTGATGCCCTGATGCAGCTCAGTCGTAGCTCCGACATTCCGTGTATTCGGGCTCATGCTGAGCATTTGTGTCATGCGTGCCAATTGGGCCGACATGTTCGTCTTCCTTTTCATAGTTCTTCACATGCGGCCCGCATTTTTGATCTTGTACATTGCGACCTATGGACATCTCCTGTTCTCAGTATTTCTGGCTATAAGTACTACCTTGTGGTTGTCGATTTTTCGCATTATTCGTGGACCTTTCCCTTGCGTGCGAAGTCTGATACGTTTTCCATGCTTCTTCACTTCTTTACTTGGGTGTCCACACAGTTTGGCCTTACCATCAAGGCCGTACAGTGTAACAATGGTCGTGAGTTTGATAACTCCACCTTCCGGGCTTTCTTCCTCTCTCACGGTGTTCAGTTGCGCATGTCTTGCCCATACACCTCCTCACAGAACGGCAAAGCTGAACGCATGATTCGCACCACAAACGACACCGTGCGCACCCTTCTGTTTCAGGCCTCTCTCCCTGCTCGCTTCTGGGCTGAGGGCTTGCACACCTCCACCTACCACCTCAACCGCCTTCCTTCCACTGCCTGTCCCGCTCCTACACCACACCATGCCCTTTTCGGTACCCCTCCGCGGTACGATCACCTTCGCGTCTTTGGGTGTGCGTGTTACTCCAACACCGCTGCCACTTCTTCTCACAAGCTGGACCCCCGCTCCACTCTCTGTGTCTTCCTCGGGTATTCCCCGGATCACAAGGGGTACCGGTGCTTCGACCTTACCTCCCGAAGGGTACTCATCTCTCGACATGTGGTGTTCGATGAGTCCGTCTTTCCCTTCTCCACCACACCCACCACCACTCTTGTTCCTGATCCACCCTCCCTCTTTCCCGCTGACACGGTGGTCCAGCCACCTTTTCTGTGGTCTCCTGCAGGTACTGCTTCGCCGCGCTCCTTGCCGGGCACCTGTCCCGGCTCCTTGCCGGGCACCTGTCCCGGCTCCCCGACGGGTCCGGCCCCGGTGTCCTCTGCCGCGGCCCCGACCTCTCTGTCTGGCGCCGATCCGGGGACCACGCTCCCCGATACGGCCCCGGGGGGCTCTGCCGGTCGCCGTCGCCCGGTGCTGCCCCGATACCCTCTTCGCGGTACGCAGCGCCGGTACGGGTGTACCAACGCAGGCCACGGCCGCCGCCACTCACGGTATCTTCTCCGCCGGGGACACCGACACCACCAACTCAGTCCCCGCCGGCCCGTGACGCACCGCTGGTCTACCACCCGCCGCTTCTTCACCGACACCTGCGGCATGTTCACCCGATGGTGACACGGCACGTAGCTGGCACGCTGCCACCCCGGGTCCTTGCGGCATCGACCAGCGACGCGCCGGTCTCCCCGGTACCCTCTTCTGTCCGTGACGCCCTGTTGGATCCTCACTGGCGTCGCGCGATGGAAGAGTACGCCGCACTCCTCGCCAACCAGACGTGGGAGTTGGTGCCCCGGCCGCCGGGCTCCAACGTCGTCACTGGCAAGTGGATCTGGACCCACAAGCGTCGGGCTGATGACACTCTCGAGCGCTACAAGGCTCGCTGGGTTCTCCGGGGTTTCACTCAGCGTCCTGGAGTCGACTATGATGAGACGTTCAGCCCGGTGGTCAAGCCTGCCACCGTCCGCACCGTGCTCTCACTAGCGCTAGCTCGGTCGTGGCCAGTCCATCAGCTGGATGTCAAGAATGCATTTCTACACGGCCTTCTTACCGAGACAGTGTACTGCAGTCAGCCGGCGGGGTTCGTTGATTCCTCCCGCCCCGACATGGTCTGCCGGCTCAACAGGTCTCTCTACGGCCTCAAGCAGGCACCCCGGGCGTGGAACCATCGTTTTGTTGCTTTCCTGCCGACTCTGGGGTTTGTCGAGGCCAAGTCGGATACATCTCTGTTTATCTATCAACATGGAGCTGACACTGCGTACTTGCTGCTCTATGTTGATGACATTGTCCTCATCGCCTCCAGTGAGCCTTTCCTCCGCCGGATCATTGCCGCTCTTCAGCAGGAGTTTGCTATGAAGGATCTGGGTGTGCTCCACCATTTCCTCGGGGTCACTGTTGAGCCTCGTCCTGTCGGGTTACTTCTTCACCAGCGGCAGTACACTCGGGACATCCTGGAGCGGGCTGGGATGACTGACTGCAACCCCTGCTCCACTCCGGTTGATACTCAGGGCAAGCTGTCAGAGGCTGAGGGCCCCCCAGTATCTGATCCTACTGCATACAGGAGTCTTGCTGGTGCCCTTCAGTACCTCACCTTCACCCGACCGGACATCACCTATGCAGTTCAGCAGATCTGTCTTCACATGCATGATCCTCGGGAGCCCCACCTAACGGCTCTCAAGCGCCTCCTCCGCTACCTCCGGGGCACGATCGACTACGGCCTCCTACTTCACCGGTCCTCCTCAGCCGACCTTGTCGTCTACACTGACGCTGACTGGGCCGGGTGTCCGGACACTCGGCAGTCCACCTCCGGCTATGCCGTCTTCTTGGGTGGCAACCTGATGTCCTGGTCGTCTAAGCGCCAGCCTGTGGTCTCTCGGTCCAGTGCCGAGGCGGAGTACCGCGCTGTCGCCAACGGCGTGGCTGAGGCCTCCTGGCTTCGGCAGCTTCTCACTGAGCTCCACACTCCGCCCTCCCGGAGCTCGCTGATCTACTGCGACAATGTCAGTGCGGTCTACCTCTCCACCAACCCCATACAACACCAGCGGACCAAGCACGTGGAGATCGACCTACACTTTGTTCGGGATCGGGTCGCCCTCGGCGAGGTCCGGGTCCTTCATGTTCCGACCACCTTCCAGTTCGCGGACATCTTCACCAAAGGCCTCCCGTCCTCGACCTTCACCGAGTTTCGCTCCAGCCTCAACATCACCAGTGGCTAGTTGCGTCTGTGAGGGGCTATGTGTGTGTTCTTTCTTCTTCTTGCTCAGCCTGGAACTCCGCTGCGCCGGTAGTTCAGACTGCGGGGGGGTGTTGGAATATGTGTATTAGGCCCATGAGGCTAGGCCCATGAGGCCCATGTATGGTTACCTATATAGCTACCCCTCTAGGGTTAGCCCAAATCAATAGAGTCACTTTCCCTAACAGAAACAGTTACTAGCACAATACTAGGAACCAAGAAACATATCTTAACAATACGAAAAGTCAGACACTGTATTTTACCCCTTTTTGTAATTTGTCCTCTACAGCAGTTGCACCAACCAGGATCAGCTCTCTTTCAATCAACTCGGAGACTCGTTCAAGTTGCAACTCTCTATCAGGCCCAATAGAGGTCTTTGCTTTAAGAAACTCAGCATTCCAAGAAGAATATTCTGATTCATCAAGCATCCTGTACGATAGTGCCAATGTTCGCAAGCCTGCCTCGCCATATTCATTCAAATGCCTAGTTGTATCAACTTCATACATCCTTCCATTTTTTGCCAGTCTATCAAATATGATGCTGCTCGGATGGGAACAAAGAACAATCAAAGATAGTCAAGCTGAAGCCAAAAAAAGTGGTGACATTGAAAAAGATAGAAGAAACAAGCCAAGCATGTTGACAGCACCAAGTAATCAGGTGTAAAATTTGCTTCTTAACATTTTTAAGCTAATAACAAAATATCAAAATCTGAATGCCGATGGCTTGATGTACAGGCTTAGCCAAAAGTAAATTCAAAGAGCATCACCAATTTAAAAAAATGGTACAAATCTTACCTGTCTGCTCCTTTGCAAAAAAGAACAATTTGACCATCTTCATCCTGCAGAATTACAGTCATTCGTTTTCTTTTGCTATTGAATTCCAATAGATTGAGAATCTTGAACTCCCTGAAACCATACTCATGTATTAAGACAAAATAATAATAATAACAAGGATAAGGAACAAATATGTGCAAATGGAGTAACAAATACTGATATGCAACCTCTCAATTGTGCCTTTTGAAGAAGTGTGTTTCTCCCTGACAAAGACACTTGATTGTGTTCGCTTGAAAAATTCGAATCCAAATTCCCTGGCTGCCACAAGAAAAGCCCCCTCATCAGGTGATTCTGCTTCATAGGCAATAGAACCAGTTGCTTCATTTATCTCCGGTATCGCTGTGTGACACAGAGCAAGTATCCTGAAGAAGAGTAGAATTGTGGAAGAATTTGGCTCCTTGGTCCAGTTCCCTTGCATGAGACGATCATCCACAAAACTGAAGCCTTTTATGGAGGGCTTTCGGTTGTTCCCAACACTAAAGGTGACTCCTTCTACCAACTCGATTTCATCCTCATTGTTCTCCTCCCATATATCTTGTAAAGGGATATCATGGTCATCAGCACCTGACGCCATCTGTTTTGCAGCAGCAAGTTCAACTTCACTAGAACCCACGCCATATGACACTCCAGCAATTGAACACTTTAGGAAGTCCATCTGATTGCAGGTCAGGGTACCAGTTTTATCCGACAAGATAGTATGAACCTGGCCAAGTTCCTCATTCAAGTTTGATGTACGTGCCTGAGCAGTATTGCCAGTCTCCTCATCAAACATATGAATGTCCTGGTTAATGAAATGTGCTTGCAATACCTTCACAAGTTCAATCGAGACATACAGCGATATTGGAATCAGATACCCATAAAGAATGAGAGCTGTGATTAGATGGAATATCCCAGAAAGAGCTGGGCGTGATGGATCATCTAATTTATTGCTTTTCTGTGGCTGCAAGTACCACCAGTTGGGCAAATCAAGCTTGATCCTCACAGCAAATCCAACTGAACTAATGATTGATATCAACACGAGTACAGTAAACAGGATGTATATAATTAAATCCATCTTCTTCTCAATCCTGCTCCTCTTGGATGGCGACTCAGTTGAGTTCTGCATGACTTTACTGTCATGGCCAGTAAAGATAACCACTCCATAGATAAAGGCTGTATTCCTTAGCTTTGAGTCCCTCAGAAGTATCTGAGACGGATCAAGGGCGTACACCTGCCTCTCATACTCAAAGTTACCAGTGAATGTGTACAAGCTCGGGTTGGGATCCTCGCAGCGTATCACTGCCTGGAAATCCTTAAACAACTCGTCTTCTTCCAGCGGCAGCGTAACCTCTAGTGACCTCTTCACCTTAAGGTTCGTCTCACCATCGAGGTTCATCGTCTCAACATAGCAAATGCCATCCTCATAGCTCGAGGACAGTAGCAGTAAATCAGCAGGGAAGAACTGGTCCTTCTCAACCCTGACGACATCGCCGACGCAGAGGTCCTCCCAGTGCCGGTAGTCGAACTCGCCATCACCCTTGTGCACGCTGACCTTGCGGTTGTTCACCTTCATGTCCTGGATGAAGCGGCGCCAGTCCTCCAGCCCCTCCTTCATCATGCTGAGGCCGACGACAAAGGCCAGCGGAGCAATCATGCTGACGGCCGAGAAGGGGCACACCGGGGTGAGCGAGAGGATGGCGGTGAGGAGGAAGTAGAGGTTGGCGACGCGCCGGAACTGCTCGAAGATGGCCTTGGGGAAGAAGGTGATGATGTTGTACTTGGTGGTGGTGATGTAGTTGGTGACGTACTTGAGCGGCTTCTGCAGGGCGGCGTTGTTGCAGTAGACGACGCGCGAGAAGCCCGGCCCGCCGACGGCGCCGGCCCCGTCGGAGGAGGGGCCCGCGTCGCCGGCGTGCCCGTGCTGGGCGCGGAAGCAGGAGAAGGTGTAGAGATTGCTCCACCGCATGCGGTCCCGCCGGCGGCGGCCGGAACGGGCCATCTCGGCGCCCGGTGTCCGTCAGCGCCCGATTTCCCGGCTATGCGGATGCCGGCATTGCAGCGTAGCCCCTCGATCGAATCTAGGATGGGATTCCTGCGCCGCGGGGCGAATTGGACCTGCAACTTGGGGAATCAGTTCGTGATCTCGTCAGCGAATTTCAAAAAAAAGAAAAAGAAAGGAGAAGACAAAGAAGTCGAACAAAACACACGGAGAAATCTCACGCCAGGGAAACCTGGAATCCGCTAAAACAACGCGCAAATTACACCCGCGTGTATTGAAGGCACATTCATCACCTCCGAATTCACCCATGTGAAAAGAGAAAACGGCACAAAACGAACGAAAGGACTGCCCAAAAAAAACTCCGCAACGGGTGCCAACGAGCAACAAACAAAAAAAAAGGACGGGGGCGAGGGAAACTCGCAGGACCAGGAACCGAGGCGCCAGCATCCAGCTGGGGAGATTGAGACGGGGCGCAACCAACCTGTTGGGTGTAGAGGCAGAGTGAGGCGCGAAGAGAAGGGCCGAGGCAGAGAAGGGTCCGGCGAGCAGGCGGGGGATCGATCCCGGCCTGGGGATTCGCGCGCGGCGGCCGGGCCGGCGACGCTTTGGTGGGTGGTGGCGGGGGGCGGAGCGAGAAGGGTGGGGAGGAGACAGGGAACGAGGTGGGGAGCGACTAGCGAGGAGACGAGGTGGTGAGACGAGACGAGGAGAGAGAGGGATTAGTCGATTAATTAAGCCCGATTATTTTAAATCAGCCATTTATATTTATATTTATGTATTTATTTAACCGCAGTAATTACTCGTCGAGGCGAGGCTCCCCACGCCCAACAACAGCAACAACGCCGTCCGCAGTTTTGCTTCCTTCCTCCCACTTCATCAATTCGCCAAAATACTCCTTTTTAAGCTAAAAAAATGTATAATTGTTTTGCATAGCATGCCTAATAAATGAAATTAATTTGGATATTTGAGCTGCAAGATACTACGCGCTCGTCGATTTGCGCGTCGCGTACATGGCTACTCCCGTGCTCGTTCCCAACAACCCCAAGTCGTGGGTAGTTGCTGGGGAGGACGGCAAAGCTTGTCTCCATTCTTTTTTTCTCGTCAAGAAGAAAAGAAAAAGGAAAACGAAAACGCTTGGCTCCATGCACTACGGCGGTGGTGTGATCGAGTCGTCTGCGGAAACGGAGAAGGAGGCGTGGGCTGGTGGAGGAAGCGGGTAGCTGCGGCCATGGCGACCGCCGCGACCGGGGGACACACAAATGTGACGGGAAACTGCTTCAACGGCATCGCACGTGGGGGCGCACGCATCATCTGTGTGTCTCTTACTCTCTTCAAATGCGTCGTCAACATCGAGCGAGACGAGTTGGGCATGGTAGTAATAGCACATGGAAAGCATTCGAGAGGTACTTGATTACGAAGTTGATATAACGTTGGATACAACGTATTTTGGGAAGTATATATCACCCCATCAAAAGCTTTAATAAACAAACCAAACCTTGGGTGTGTTCACTTAGCGAAAAGTAGTTGAAAAGTTACTGTAGCATTTTTCGTTGTTATTTGGTAAAATTTATCTAATCATGGACTAACTAGGCTCAAAAGATTCGTCCCGACATTTACAGACAAACTATGCAATTAGTTATCTTTTTTTATCTACATTTAATACTCCATGCATGCGTCAAAAGATTTGATGTGATGAGTGGAAGATGTAATATTTTGGGTTGGGGTGGAGAAGTGAACAAGGCCCTTGTTTGGCACGAGTCCAAAATATTTTTTATCGACTCCTAATTCATTTTAAAAGAAATGATAAAAGCCACTCCTTACTATAAAGAAGCCAAAATTAACTGGAGCTCTACTAAAATGGTGCCAGAGCCGGTGAAAAGTAGTCATTATTCATCGACAAAGCCAGTTTTGTAGAGAAAAAATGGCTTACACGGCTTGTATTAGAATTTCTTGAATCAGTTCAATGTTACATAAAAAACATAAAAGAGAGAAAAATTCCTACGTCCAGACAAAAAGATATTTTTGCTGTACTTTCGATATTCCAATATAGTAGTTTTCCTCCATTACAAATTATAAGTTATTCTGAATTTTCTAGATACATTGTACATTATGTTTGTATGCATATTAAAAGCGAATGTATCTAGAAAAACCATAACGACTTATAGTTCGGAGTAGAAGGATCACGTCGAATAAGGCCTTGAAACATACTTTTTCTATTGTACTCATAGTCCGTCGCAATACAAACGTTTTCTTTGTTTTTATATATCCCAAAATACGAACATTGAACATGATTCACGTTCACGTGGAATTTAGGGACAGGACACATGCATGTGTGAGCTAGACGTGGTAGATTGGCAGTAGTATGGTATACCGACCGCCCCGCACCCGTACGTACTCTGGTCCAGGGACATGGCATTTTCAAATTTTGAACCTCTCGATCTTGTCCACATGACCACATCATTAGCATGAGCAGAGGATGGAAGATACTCCTACTTTGTTTTATGGATATTGTTTTGTTACTATTACGCACGCTCATACATTAATGTTGTGTTATTTATATGCAGTATCACGCAGTGTTATGTAATATTGCTACGACTTAATATATATGCAGCGTTATGTAATGTTGTGATACTCCTGCAATTATTTCTACCTTGAATGAGAAGGTTAATAAGTGCACCAATCCAATAATATCAGCTTTTACCTTCTTTAGCCGTCTGCAGACATAGGCCTTGTGTAGTTTGTGAGTGAAAAGTTTCTGAGTGTCACATCGGATGTTTCATGAGATGTCGGAAGGGTGTTCAGATACTAATAAAAAAACTAATTACATAACTCGCCTGGAAACCGCGAGACAAATTTATTAAGCCTAATTAATCCATCATTATCACATGTGTGTGCTGTAGCAATTATGACTAATCATGAACTAATTAGGCTTAAAAGATTCGTCTCGCGGTTTTTCATGCAAACTGTGCAATTAGTTTTTTTATCTACATTTAATGTTTCATGCATGTGTCCAAATATTCTATGTGACGGGGTGAAAAGTTTTTAAGTGGAAACTAAACAGGGCCATAGCCTGCTTACTTTTGGCATCACCTTTGAAACAGGAAGTTTCTTCCATTCGAATCAATAAAAGGTGATAGCAGGAAACTTCCTAACCACACGGTTTTAGCAAGGAATACCACTGCAGTGCCGCACATTACTTTTACTTTGCGCTTGCGCCTTTGTTATCTTCATTCAGAGAACATGCTGCAGTATATATTATGATATGATGATGGGATATCTGGTTCTAGTGAAATAAAAGGATAAAAGAAGGAACCCGTTGCAAAAAAAAGTTTTTCTATTAACTAGATAGAGTATATATCCACGCAGATTGCTTGGTTTGGAAGGGAATGTTTACTTAATGTTTAATGGTAAGTACACAGGTAGGGCCATTTGTCAGGCCAGAATTAGGTATTGTTTGGCAGATTATGAGATTAGCACGAACAAAGTACGGACTGCGAGGATGAGTGCTTCAAAGTTCAAATAAAAGTTCAGTCTGGCCACCAGCTGGAGTCCTAAACTAACCCTCTCCCCCCAAAAAAAGACAATGCAATTTGGTGGTGAGCTGGAGCTCAGATCTCTACTACGTACTCTCACTTGTTCTGGGTAATCGACTCATGACTTATGGTGGGTTCCACATGCCAATTTGGTTGCTGGCATAGTTTGGAAACTGTGCAGCAGACGAAGCATTAACAATGAAATTGTTTTGTCCTAATATACGCACACATGATGAGGAGTTTGTTGTCGCCACATGTTTATCTAAAAAGTCGTAGTGCAAGAAAAAAATTGTAATTCAATTTGCTTATATATCTAGAAAATTTAGTTGTCCTAGTTTTCGTTCTCAATGTTGACTTCCAACGAACTGAATATGGCGGTTGGCATAGTACAGCTCTAGCTAATTCTTCAAGTAAAGGTTTACCGGCTGATGCATTTCTGTTTTTAATATCAGTGCTGGTACCACTTGGATATTGGTCATTCGGTGAAATAGAATACTTATTAGGCTTAATTACTACTTCCTCTCTCCCAAAAAAACTGGACGTCGGAGCATTTGAATTTTGTGTCTAGGTTTATAGTGTCTCGCATGCACTGGACTGCTCTTCTGTCCAGGTTCACTGAGAGTCTGACGTACCTTGTCATCAGCTAAAACGTAAGCATAAAGGGACAGAGGGAGTACTCTGTGCTCATGCTTCACAATAAGGCCTTGTTTAGATACCCAAATTCACCCCAAATTCCACTATGCAAAAAGAAGATTCCCCATCACATCAAAATGTCGGCACATATATGGAGTACTAAATGTAGATGAAATCAAAAACTAATTGCACAGTTTTGTTGTACTTTGCGAGACGAATATTTTAAACCTAATTAATCAATGTTTGGACAATTATTACCAAATAAAAACAAAATTGCTACAGTGTGACGGGACATTTACTATGCAAAGTTTGGACCCCAAATTTGGGATCTAAACAAGGCCTAAACTGTGAATACTGTTTGAGCTGTGGACCACTGATGAAACAATAATTGAGCTGCCCTAAAGGCTGGTCTGCTTGCACAGTATGATTAGGTTTGTCTGTAAAGCCCTTGTTTAGTTCCCCTAATTCTCCCCAAATTTCACTATGCAAAAAGAAGATGTCGGTAAATGCATGGAGTACTAAATGTTGATGAAATCAAAAACTAATTGCACAGTTTTGTTGTACTTTGCGAGATGAACATTTTAAGCCTAGTTAGTCAAAATTTGGATAATTTTTACCAAATACAAACGAAATGCTACAGAAATTCTGATACAGTGTTTTTCTCCCCAATTCACCGAACTAAACGAGGTCAAAATATGGCCTTGCTGCTTCTGCTCTAGTAACATTATATTATCGCGTAGACACAGTAATGCACTGGAAACATAAACATAGTTACTTCATTTGCAGTTATCAACATATGTGTAGCGTTTTTTTTTTGAAGCTTTAATTGCGCCATCCTTAGACCTTAAACATATATACATGCGTAATGCGTTGATTCTTTCGAAACATACATGCACTGCTGGAAATAAGGGTGGGCAAAATACCCGATACCCAATTCCTGAACCCGAATTACTCGAACCCAGACCCGAAGTACCTGAACCCAAATTACCCGATCACAATTTCGGATAGTGATTGTAAAAACCCGAAATTAGTTTGGGTAATTCGGGTAATGTTTTCCGATACCCGAACTACTCGAATTACCCGAAATATCTCAAATATTTGCTCTTCTATTCCTAATACGAAGACATGAGGTAGTTCAATGCCACATAAATATATTATTTGACACATTTATGCTAACTTGATAAGTGATTTGTTGGTAATTGATATAAAGACATGAGGTGATTTAAAGGACTATTGTTTATTGCTTTAAAATGGTACTTGAATTATTCCAGAATGGTTTTGTCAATTTCGGGTATATCGGGTAAAACCCGAACCTGAATTATCAGGTACCCGAAATTTCGGGTAATGGTTTTTCGGGGCAAAAATCGGGTAGCAATTTTTAATACCCGAATTATCCGACCCGAAATTTTCGGGTAACCCGAATGTCCAGCCTTAGCTGGAAACTAAAAAGTTCCTGTCAGTTTGCCTTCAACCGACAGAAAAATTATGCGTCGTTAAAGCCTGTAACCATTTGCGCTATTTTAGCTGTGGAGGCTGTCTCCTTTCGTCTAATCATCTTTAGAACAGCAGTAAGCAGAGAGAGAGAGAGTGGCATGCTACTCTTCCTTCAATGCTAACTTTTTTTCCCGGGCCCTTTGCTTCGTCTTATCAACTTAGGACTGGTAGGCACGACGAATTGTTAATTAATAACAACGAAATAGCAAGCATGGTGGTTGATGACTTGATGGGCATGCCTGTAATAGGAGAATCTATTCTCTTTTTGTTTCAAGTTAACATATGTCATTGTCCAAAGCAGATTCCGCAGGCTTATCTCGATAGGATTTGGAATAAGCAAGGGTTATTATATATATGTTCTTTTAATAAGGCCTAGATATACCACATGCACCTACACTCTCGTATTATATTTTGAGAAATTTTACGAGTTCTAGCGCAAGATCTTGCCCAAACAAGGAGTATGGGCTAGTTTGTAAGCCACGGTTTAGTACCACGAGGATAGAAAGAGGACCTCAGCCCTAGACTCAGTGAATCGGATGGCATGTGGAACTACCGACATCGGGTATTACTTATTGATCGAAAGTATGGTGGGAATGTTTTCTTCTTCTTTGACCTGAGTGTTCTTCTTATACGAGTTTTGTTTCCCAAAGCCTTGAGACCCGTTTGATATGCTTCTGCGGATCAATCCAATAGATGCACTGTTCATGCATTTTAGGATGTGTTTGGTTGCTAGATGTTAGTGGTTTTAGCTCCACCCCGATCAATCTAAAATATCAGGGGTCGATCAAGTTATCCTTTTTTTGCATCATCTTCTCTGATCATTTTTTTTGTATCACCAACTCCTGCTACAATATACTCCTACTGTAATAGTATTGAAGCTGGAGTCGGCATAAGTCGTGCCTTTAATTAGGGGGTGATTGGTTGCTTTGGTGATGGGGAGCCGGGATGGAGAGGCGGTCCAGGATGGTGAGATGCATGCTCAAACCGTGCACCCAATCATGTTTGGCTGTCTTTGTTGTTGGTCCAGTACGAGATGAGATCTTGTTTGGTTGCATGTATGGATAGGAGTTTTGAGTGTATGACATATGAGCCTTTGTACCATGGGTGCATCGCGTTGTCCTGCATCGCGAGGGAAGTGGAAATCGAGAAGACGGAACCATGCGGGACGGAGGGGTGGAGATGGATGAGACGGAGTAGGGAAGAGATGCGAGACAGGCATCCAAACACGGCCAAATGCACCGAGCGGTGCTGGGATTATAGTTTTTCATCAGGTCGTGCCTGCCCGACCCGGCACGTGCTCGGGCCGTGCCCGGCCCGCATTGCTCGGGCCGACACGTGCCGCCGTGCCTCACCGGGCCGTGCCTTAGCGTGCCTCGTGCCTGACTGGCAGCCCAGGCACGGCCCATCGGGCCAGAAATCGTGCCGGGCCAGCACGTACAGCCCGGCTACAAAGCCGTGCTGGGCCGGCCCACAACTCGCTCAGCAGCACAAACAAGAAGTTCTCAAAGCAGCACAACTCGGCGGCGCGGAACGACGGCGAGAACCTCGGAGGCCCGCTCGTGCTCACAGCAGCGTAGGCCGTGCCCGCGGCTCGAGCTCTTTTCTCCGGGCGGCCCCCTCTCACCGGCGCTCCGGGCGGCCACGGCGAGCATGGGTCGCACGGGCGGCCCCATCACCTCGACGACGCCCTCCCCAAATCGAATCCCGACGGCCTCTGAATTCCCTGCGCCGAGCTCCCCAACCCCGAGAAGAGCGCCGAGGAGCGGAGGAGGCCACGCGGCCGAGCTACAGCGCCACCTCGAGCCCGCGAAGGAGCACCTCGCGCTTGTGCACGCGCCTGGCGGCAGAGGAGCCCAAGGTCGCGCCGCGGCGGAGGTCTTCAAGCTCGCAGTCGGGGTGCCGCCCCACCATCACTCGCGGGTTCTCCTCCTCGCCCATGTGGTAGCGGGAGGTGTCTCGCCTCGCGGTCATCAAGACGGCGGCGGTTGCTGGCCAGCCCCAGCACGAAGCCGCCACACTTGAACATGCAGTGGTTGATGGCCCGGCCCCTAAGAATTTCGTGCCGGGCCGTGCTGGCCTGCGTGCCTGAGTTTCGGCCCAAGCACGGCCTGAATAGCCGTGCCGGGCCAGCACGGGCCCGAACTTCGTCGTGCCGTGCCGGGCTCTTATCGGGCCGAAAAATCGTGCTTGGGCGGGGCCGTCGTGCTTCGGGCTGCATGAAAAATTATAGCTGGGATGGGGCTCAGGATGGCCTCCTGGGCGCAACCAATCACCCCCTTATATTCTCATTTCCAGCGGCTCTAGTGCTACAGTGCTAGATCCGCCTGAATCCGGCACTAATAAATCAGTTGGAATTTGTTTCCCCTACCACTAACCAATTCACCACCTACAGCTCATGTGGTGCCACTTCTGTCCTCTGCATTGCCAAGAAAACACATATATTTGCTACTCCTTTCCATTTGAAACTGTTCCTTTTAGCCTTCGTCTTAACTTGTTCCAAAATACATACCGTCCTAAAAGTTTTAAATAACCATTGCTCTTTTGTTCTTTTATTTTTCTTGGTAAATACTGTATATTTCTTTTATGTATTTATGACATTGGTATATATTCCACATATCCGTCCATAAGTAGTACTCCCTCCTTTTTCTAAATTATAGTTCACTTTGTTTTCATCATAAAGCCAAACTATACTTTAACTTTAACCAAATTTTAGAAAAAAAATATTAACATTTACAAGTTTGAATAAATACACTATCAAAGTATATTTTATGAAAAATTTAATGATAATAATTTATGCCTTCGATGTTGGTACATTTCTCAATAAACTTTATCAGAGTTAAAGAAATTTACCTTAGAATAACTCAAAACTCTACACCTAAAAAATCGGAGCGTTACCATCTGCACCGCCCCGCATATCCACTGTAATCCCTTGCCTCTTACGAGCTTGTTTCCAACACATACTCCCACCCAGTAATCCTTTCTAGGGATGAAAATAAACAAAAATAGAGCGGAAGACCCCACTCCCACTCCCATTTCCGTTTCTTTATATTTTGGCAGAAATGAGATCAGGATTAGAAAAGCCGAGATAAAAAGGGAATCAAGATATGTAGACATATGGAAATGAACAAGATAGAAAGCTAGAAAATTAAGTTAGGATTATTCATGTATAAATTCACACAACAATATACACCTATGAACATATTCACTTGCATACCATATGTTTAACATATTAACATGCATAAATTGATAATTAGTAGGTGTAGTAACATAACATAAGGACAAATAATTGTTAGACATATCCTGAATCCTCGGAGCCATGGCGGCGGCGGAGGTCGCTGACCTCGCGGAGGTCAACGTTGCTGGCCGCGGCGCCATCGGAGGCCCTTCCAAGATTCAACGGTGCCACAGAGCTTGCAGCGCCGGTGGCGTCGCAGGCACGTGCGGTGGCGTGGATCCATGGTGTCACACGGGGTGCGGCCTGGCAGACCACGTGCCTCGCGGATGGCTGGCAGGGCGGAGCCCGAGCCGCACGGATGCCCATCAGCATGGGTCCGTAGGGCCACTGAGAGGCCGCAGGGCGCAGGGAGAGGGCGAGCGCGGGCGGCCGGCACTGGAGGGTGCGGCCGCACGAGGCGGAGTCTGCGAGGCGACGGAGAAAATGGCGATGGATTTTTCTGCGTCTGGACGACGGCGTGGCGAGCATGCTGCCGTTGCAGGTGATCGAACGGGCGTTGGTTTACTGTGGATGAATAGGATCCCCGAGTCCAAGAAACGGAGGGGGACTGTTCATCAACAGTGCAGTCACCATGCTCAAAAGCTTTTATTTATATTTTAGTATTTATAGGGGAACTGTTCAATAACAGTGCAGAACAGTGGTAGTCACCATGTTTAAAGAGATGAGCAGGAATATGGGAGAGGGAAATCGCTGTAGATCTACAGGGCGGTTCACAAAAATTAAAGATCTTTATAGATAGGGGCAGTAGCGGATGCAAGATGAGAATCAAGGGGGGCTAAAATAATGGAGATGTTGATTTGCATGAAGATTTAATGGTGATTTAAGGTTTTACTATAGTATTTTTATTGGTAAATTAAGTTATTAGGGGAGCTGGAGCCCCCAGCCCTATGTAGATCCGCCACTGGATAGGGGAACTGTTCATCATCAGGGGCAGTCACCATGTTTAAAGACTTTTATAGATACTGCCACTAATCGAAGGCAGCTTAAGCAAGAAGCAAGAGTGGCTGGTGAGCGAAGCATATTTTGCTCCTTCTCCGGGGCCGATCGTATCCGTATCGCGAGCTATATATCCTTTTCACCGATCACGTGTAGGTAAAAGCAGTTACGCGCTCACACTACTGTCCCTGCTACGTCACCGTCACCTTTTGCACGACTGGATCTGGGTGTGCGCAACGCAGGTGCTAGTGCGGCAGGGGTTAGTTGGCGTGCTGCTTGTGGCCGGCGCCGGATTGTTACGCTCACTAAAACCCCACTGATACTTATTCCCTGCCGCTGCTGGTGCCGGGGAACTTAAGTTGCAAGTTTCAACAAA
Organism: Saccharum hybrid cultivar R570; assembly: GCA_038087645.1. Taxonomy (NCBI): domain Eukaryota; kingdom Viridiplantae; phylum Streptophyta; class Magnoliopsida; order Poales; family Poaceae; genus Saccharum; species Saccharum hybrid cultivar. Next base: position 4,034,599 of record JAQSUU010000810.1, read on the forward strand.
CCGCACTCTCTTATCTTCTCGGTGCCAATTTGTCAAATGCCAAATGATGGTTGCTTCCATTACTAACGATGATAGTGATCCTTTTGGACTGGTTCAATCAGGCCACGGCGGTGGTGCTTGATACGATACTTTGGTCTAGTTAGTCCAACAAGGACATCCAGCATCATCATATGTCCAATGGTTTTCTTCCCCTGACTAAACACAAGAATAGAGAGGCCCTATCGATCTGGTACGTTGCAGTTGTGTGCCGATCTTTTCTACCGGCTCTAAAAGTTTATGCTATGCTCTTTCTTTTAACCAACAAAACGGGCTACACTTTACAACACTTTTGTTCTGCCTTTTGACATAGGAGTACACCGCCCTCCTTCCGAATTCATCCGAGTGCAATGCCATTCTTTTATTCTTTGCCCATGATACTGTTAACTGTACCCATCACGGTGGATGCAGCAGGATGGCTAGCTCCTTTCTTTCTTCTTGTGCAACTGTGCTACCTCAATACGTACTTCGGTTAAGCTCTTTTCCATCAGGTGTAGCTAGCAGCTGTTCACCCACTGCAAAATACTTTGCCTTGACCTGAAAAACACTGCAGCTGCTTCAGCTGAAAGTTGCAGCGAACGGAACCTACAAATGGTGTAGTGGTGGACTGCTGCCAAAATTATTATCTCCTATCCTAAGTATATGAAAAGGTACATTTACCTGGTGTTTTTTTAGAAGGCATTCAAAAACTAAGTTCACTCCGGTGCGGTACTCACTGCTCAGCGGGCATAGGGGTATGCATACTTGAAACAAGCCATAATACACTTGGGTGGTGTTTGGATTCACACCAGGATAGGAACAGGGACAGGGATATCTCACTCTTGAAAGAATAATATTGTATCTTAGCCATTTATTTTTTACGCTTCATTTAATCTTGACCGTTCATTCATTTCTCTATCTCTGTCCCATCCCCTATATCTCTTTATCCAAACGCCACCTCGGTGAACGATGAATGAATTGAATAGCACGCAAAAGCGGGTTGAGGTGCACAAACGGTACAGTGCACAGGGCAGGGGCACAGTCCCCATTCCTGCACGGTCACGTGCACATCCATCGCGCTCGTCCAGGCCGGTTCCAGCAGTGTTACCTAAAATAAATTGTAGCCAGTTATTTTTATACTGGCTATATTTTACCTTCAACTCAAGAGTACTGGCTAAATTTATTTTAGCAGCCTATGACATAGCGGACCCTTTTTATTTGGAGATGCTCTTACCCGGCAGGCACTCTTTTTATTTGGCGTGGATGTGACATTCGTGGGGCCCGGGTGTCATCCAAAGCATCGACAGGGAGGGCTATCATCGTCATCATTTGATCACCTCGCAGTTTGCGGTATGGGTTCAATGTTGAAACTTCAGTAAAAGCGCACAAAGGATCCCATTCTCACCGATTACCAGGAATTTCAGGGTCACCGATAGAGTAGATCGTAAACCCCACACTGGAAGCGGAGGCCCAGCCCATTTAGCAAAAACCCCGAGGCCTTTTCCTCCTCTATCGTACGTTCCACAAGCCCACACCCTTTGCTCCTCTGGCCTCTCCGGCTCTCCGCGCCATGGACCTGGAGCTCGTAGCCGCGGGCGGCGGCGGAACCAGGTCGGTGTCCCTCTGCGTTGACTCCCCGACTGCCGAACTGGGCCGCGGGGACCTGGGCAGCCGCGGCGGTGGCGGCCCCTCCCGGGACCGCACCGTCTCGCGCCGCCACGTGTCCCTCCGCCTACTCGGTGTCGGCGGCGGGGTCGCATTCGAGGTCGTGGGCAGGAACCCCATCGTCGTCCGCTCCCCGGACGGCGGAGGTGGGACCAGCAGGGTGTTCCGCCGCGGGGAGAAGAGCGAGCTCCGCGCTGGGGACGCGCTGTCGCTGTCGCTCAGGGCGCCTGCGTTCTGGGCGGTGCGGGCGAGGGAGGGGAACGGGGACGGGGACGCGGATGTCGAACCTGCCGTGCTGGACGCCGTGGCGAGGCGGGAGAGGCGGACGCGGGAGCGGAAGGAGAGGGAGAGGGAGAGGCGAGCCGCGGAGGAGGCTATGGAGGTCACGGAAGAGGAAGAAGGGGGAGCCTTGGACTCTGATGTGGAGGGTTTCGACATTGATTTAGCAGACATAGATCCAGTTCGAGGTGACATTCTGTTCTTCGTTGCTGCATTCCACTACAAATTTGAATTCTATAATTGCATAGCATTTTACCAATATTTGACTTCAAGTATAAATTGATAGATTCAGAATACTTGTTGGCTGCCCTGTCGATTTCTAAACTTACGCTCATGGGGGGGGGGTGCAACAGGAACAGTTTGGTGTAGCTAACGGATTTGTTGGAAACCTGAGGAAACTCTCTACTCCTATTACGATAGGCATGCCTTAGCGGTGAACGATTCCATTCCTATAACATTTGCAATGGCTTAAACTCATATGATCTGCATGGGCATCGGTGAACAAAACAAGAATATTTCATATGGTTAATTGTAAAACTCTGGTAATGGACTACTCACAACCAGCCAATGCTCTTCATTAGTATAGCCAATGCTCTTCATTAGTAATATCTTATGTGAGCATTAGTAATTTTCCGGTGCGTAATATTCCGCTGTTGGCTGTTGCTAGGAAAAGGCATTAATGTTAAAATAGGTTCCCAAATGTTTCTGGCTTCTTGTCTGAAATACATTTCTGTTTAATTGAGCGGCAATTATGGTTTTGTCTGCAGAATTTGGCTTCTTGTCGATGGGCCATGAATTTGACAGTTACCCAAAGGGCAGGATTCGTGCTCCAAAGGATTGGAATTGGTTTCTAGAGGAAACAAAGAGGAGCTCCGACGATGAAGCTAGCAGCAAGAGGAGAGGTAGATCGAAAGGTCAGAGTTGGAACAAGAAGAAAGATGGAGAAGGCGAAGATGAAGACTGGACTGGTGAGAGTGAGGATGAAAAGGAGTCCCTGGCAAGAGTTCCTAGTGTGAAGAGACCAAAGTATGCAACAAGATCTAAAGGCCCAGAAAAGCCTAGAAAGGAAAACTCAAAGGTCGGAAGTGGCAAAAGCATCGATGAAGATGAAGGGGCCGAGGATGAAGAGGATGAGCAAGATGAAACTCTGGGAGGTTTTTTAGTTAACGATGAGGTTGACGAGCCTATGGAGGACCTGAGCGATGAAGAGGAGGAATTCGACGATGAGGAAGATGATGATCGATAACCACGTCAAAAATGAACCTTCTCAGTGATGAACTGATACTGACAAGTGACAAGTAGTGTCTTTGTTCTCCTTTGTACTTGTGTAAAAATAGTGTGTGGCAACTGTTGGGAGTGTTGTTACTTCTGAGAAATGACGTTTTTGTCCGCTCAGCTGATATAGCGTGATACATCTATCTGTTTGTTCCCTTTCCAATATCTGCATTGCCCATCTCAGCAGTGAACCGAATTTTTTGCTCACCTGTGCTGCCATGCTGCGACATGGGCCGCGAGTTTGCATGAAAGCAATTCCGTTTCAGTTTGAAATCGGTTTTGCACTATCAACAGCAATATTGTCTTGATCAAGGTACGATGTTTCTCCATTTTGATAATTATTATTATATGGGCGATAGCGATGTCCAAATGCCCCAACACTGGTCCATACGTTTCACCAGAGTGCCCCAACACTGTTTTTTTACCAGGAGTAGCCGAGTAGGTGTAAATGTTAGGGATATTTTCGACCGACCGAACGAAGAGCTTCACTATCCGTGTCAAATATACCTCTCCCTGTGCCAGTGTTGTACGAGTATCTCGACCTTTGGGACAGGATCCGGTTTGTCCAGCTCAGGCTCCTTGTGGCTGACCCCTTCGTATGGCGCTGGACCGGACGGCGCCTATTCGGCATCATCATCCTACCGATCGTTCTTCTTGGGCATGTCATCGCTACTGGGTGCTCGGGAGGTTTGGAGGGCATCGGCGCCGCCTAAGGTCAAATTCTTCTTCTGGTTGGCGCTCCATTATCGTTTGTGGACGGCGGACTGCAAGAGGAGGCATGGCCTTCAGGACTCCGCGGAGTGTGCTCTCTACGGCCAGGAGGACGAGACCGTGGATCACCTGTTCGCCTCCTGTGTCTTTGCGAGAGAAGTATGGTTTCGCGTGCTTCATTGTCGCCTACAGCTCACTCTCCTCTGTCGACTTGGTGGCCGGATGGTCGGTCTACGGTGCCTGCTCAGCTCAGAAGGGGATTCGACTCCGCTGTACTGCTGGTTTCGTGGCGGCTCTGGAAGGAGCGTAACTCGCGTACCTTCGACGGATCCTCCTCCACGGTCCAGTAGGTCGTCAAGCTCGTGTTCGACGAGATGGACGAGTGGATCACCGCCGGGTTCGTGGTGGTCGCGGAGTTCCTAGTCCCCCCCTTCGTCGCTAGTCGCTTTCTGTGGTTATGATGTAATCGATGCATGCTGAGTTAGCCGGTTTGTTCCGGTTTCGCTGTGAAAGCCTGGCTGCTCGACGGGAAAACTTGTTCCTGATGTACATTTCATCTGATTTCCCTCCTTAATGAAATACACGTGAAGTCGTGTTCTAGAAAAAAAAATATCCAAACTCGGAGGTTTACTATCCGTACTGTGTATCCAAATACTCAAATAATATACCACTAGAAAACAGCACGGCTTTGCCGCGCCCTACATTGAATTTGGGCCAGTGTTGGCCACCTGATGAAATGTGGAAGCGTATTGTGCACTGGTTATTGTTGAACCTTGTGATGGTCTGATTGATATACAGTTCTCAATGCGTGTTAGAGTGGCCAATGCAAATCTTGAAACTTGGAACATATTAGGCATAGATATATAAAATAGATCACTTTCATAGATACAGTTGTATTCTGTGATCCCCAATCACCCTGCCATAAATTGCACGTTTCGAAGTGATGTTGTTTCGTGGTCGTCATGAGCATCTTCAGAAGAAATCGATGCATGCTGCAAGAATTCAAATGTTCAAAATCCACTTTGTACACTTACTTTGAAAACCACCAAGTAATACTTCCAAGTAACAACAGCTTTATGCATATGGTACATTAACCTATTTAATCAGGACAGATACCTCAGCAGGTACCAAAATTTAATCGGGCTAAGCATAGAATATGAGGAATGTTGTAGAAATCAATAGGTGGAAGAAAATCAATTTTAAGTTGATTTTAATCATAGGACGTCTTGCAACCCATTCAAATTTAAAAGGTAGCAACAAGTAAAAATGGTAGTTGCAGGATTATTACTTGAGAAACCATAATTTTTCAGGTATTAATCCGTATGTGTTACATGTATTAGTTTGCAGTTGTCAGAAAAAGCTCTGTAGCTCAACCGGTAGCAAAGTACAAAGCTAGATATATTATAGAAATTCGATGATTAGTGAAATAATAAATGACTGTTTTCTAAGGAAGCTTAGAACTGGAAACCACATATGGATTGATAATTTCAGCTTTAACACAAATGCCTGAATTCATAGGAAATGCTAATGATGAATATTAAAATGAGTGCATACCTCGGTTTGTTTTGTAGGATCTTCCTTCTGGTCTTCTGCTCTTTTCTAGAATAATCACAAATGCCATAAAGATGATGGTGCTAGCCTATATATTCATATGCAATGCTTGAGTATATGAATTAAGGATCACTGAAATATTTTTCTTGGTGCATTGTTTCATTGAGAAACAGTGCAGAAACTTGAGTGGTTGAATGGTGTTAAATAGATTAGATTATCAGATTGTTTGATTTTGCATGGGAATAATCATAATATCACCAGAGTGAGAACCTTAGCCAAAGTAGTAAGTGAGCAGCCGTGAAAAGGGTATGCGCTGGCATCACCGTGGATTGTCGAGCATGCAGCGGCTACGGCCGCGGGCAAGCCGAGCGCGGCCCTGCAGCCGGATGCGGCCACCACAGCGGCCCTGCAGGCGCCTCACTGTGTCTCGCGCCGCCGCGGCGGCCTTCCGCTCCGCGCGTGCGGTCGGCGCCGTAGCCACAGCGACCCGCCACTTAGGCTCACGCTCACGGGCCAATCCTCCCAACCTCTTCGCGCACGCCGCCAACTACCCGCACTTGCCGGACGTGGAGTCGGAGGAAGCCGTGTCGGCCTTGTACGAGCGCTGGCGCAGGGCTTTCAACAAGGAGCGTGACCACGCCGAACACGCCGAGGTGACTTCAGGCCACTCCCACCATACCTTTGCAGGCCCTTGGGCATGTGCAGTTCCTGTGAGGACGGGGGCGTTGGTAAGCTCTCTTAGTCTCTACCTATCGCATCTGGTTATTTGCTTATTTCTTCTCTCTTACTATGCACACCATGTGTTTGATAAAATCCCTGTAAAGAGATTATGGAGCCAGCTACATCTAGGATTATTTGAGAGTAAATCCCATAATATTCTCTATCCCTATTCCTCTTGGGTTGGCTATTTATTTTCTAAAAATAAATCCAATTTAGCACTGCTTATGTGTAGCAAAGTTCATTTGATGCTAGATGTTCTCCTGAATCATGCTAAAGGTACCTGAGTTATCATGCCCAACTCAGCTCTAATAACTATTAAAGCCGAGAAAAATGGGTCATATCAATGAAAAAAAAAGTGTTTTACTTGAGCAATTTAATACAACCATGTTTGGCTCTGCTGAAAGTTTTGAATTTAAACTCAAACAGTATATAATATTTGCCTTATATACTATTTCAGACATTCTGTTCCATTGCAACATCCTGACTCTGAAGTCTGAACTATAAGGCAGGCAAAAAAATGCAAGTCTATACCTCCATCTTTGTTGTGCTATATTTTGTGCTGATTGCTAAAGCTCTCCACATAATTTTCTCAACTCATCGACTTCTCCTAATTTGGATTTTAGCTGCGCTACTATCTCTCTCCTTCTGTAAATGATTTGGCTAATCTGTGTAGTTAAATTTTTTTACTTTGTTTTAAAAGCTTCAGAACTGCAGCCACTGCCCACTGCTATAGCGTAGACATGATCCTTTTGTTTTCTACAACTACAGGCACGCGAACAGTTCGTATAGGGATACATACCAAAAATTTCCTTCTCAGCAGTAGAAGTAGAGCAACAGTAAGAGAAACTTTTTTAAATTTGTTGTCTCTATATAAGAAAAAAAAGGTGCACCAAGACCTACCAAAATTTAACCAATTGGAACTCATTTCATATTTATTTAAAACCTTCCAATATGCTAAACTAACAATTAAAAAAATAACAAGTAAAAATAAAAATAGTACCTCTGCCTGCAGTTCCCTGTATCATGGTTATCCTATTCTCCAATCTCCATAGTTCCGAAACTTAGTATAGAGATACATACCCAAAAGAGCACGTTCTGATTTTTGCCGTTTTACACAACCTAAACAAAAGGCAGAATTGGAAGAGAAGAATTCTGTAGCCATTGCATATGCTGCAGTCATTATAGGAGTATCGCAGGCTGGCCCAGACACAGGCAGGGCGCGGGCTTTCTGGGCGACCTCCGCTGGTCGCAGCGGCTGCCGCTGCTGCCAGCAGCCGGCTGGTCCCGGCGGTCCTCTGCACTGCCCTCTGCTCATGCGTAGTTGTGCCCCCCTGCTCCGTTTGCTTGTTAGCGCCTTCCAGGTGAAGCAAGATCGTTTCTCTCCACTTTGTTGCTCCCATTGTGGTCTCCTCTATTTCCCTCTTTTGATCCGTACTGCAAGGTGACGGATTCATTTCAATCTCCATCCCCATCTCTCCATGTATTACATACTGATGCACATATGAATCCATATTAATTTAGCATATCCGTTGATCTGGGAATGGATATAAATACATGCTGTGCTACATTTCTTCCTCCCTGAAGTTGCTTGGCCTTCATACAGTAACCTTAAAAAAACGAAGTTACCTCCTTTGGCACATTATGTTTCTGATCTGTTAATTTCATTTTCTGTGTATGGATCTCTTTTCATTATACATGGGGTTGGTGTTCGGCCAAAAAAAAAATTCTAAATGCATTGTGCTACTGTTATAATCTTTTCAATATATATAGGTGCGTGCCATTGCTGATGCTGTACCTATCCCAATTTCAGCACATAAACAAGAAATGTGACACACCATTGGATGCTGTCTTCCATAATTCAGAAGTGAGTACATGGTGCATTTCCGTTTTCTCTATCATGCAAAATGTCACAGATATTGCTTACAAGCTACTTTTCAAATTGTTATTTAACATGATTCAGTAGGACCATGTCACACAGAAGAAACAAGAAGAACCCATGATGATTGATCAACGAGGGACTCATGAGGGAGGGCCTAGACAGCTCAAATCCGCTATGTCAACATATTGGAGATAAGTAAAAGTAATTATTCTCTAGATTATCAGTTGTTAGGTGTTTGCATCGATTGACATTAAAGAGAAGTAAGCCTTGCCCAGATGGCTGCAGTTTATATTACATTTTGGTAATAACAAACATCCATGTCAAGGAAGTAATTTCTCTTTTAAAAATATGTTAGCCTTGCGAATGCTATCTAATTCTCTGTATACATGTGTTTAACTGAATGTTGTTCCCTTTCTAATCCTATGTATACATGTTTCCATCCTCTAAAGTCTCATTGAATTGTCAGGCAACGACTCATTTTATCTCCAGGTAAATCATTAATTTTTTCAGCTTTGCCATACTTAACTACCAGTTTGCTTATTGCATCGCGTTTTCCCCTCTACAACATTGAATTGCTCTGTATTGCTTCATGATCAACCAAACTGTGTCTATTTTGAGGCTGACAAACACCAATCTGCATTTTTTTCCAACTGGATTCGCCACGGCCAGAGTTAGAACCATAGAGCAGCTACATCTTTTGCAACACAAGAAGATACGTGTCATATTTAACAAACACCAGATTTACACCTACAATGATCTGCTTATGTTTCCGTCCCAAGCCACTTGATCATCTCCATTTGTTGACATACCCATGCACTTTCAAAATTAGAACTTCAGTCTTCACTATTTTGGAAGTGCTCTTTCAACCAGTTGCAGTTGCACTTCATCATTTGGCTTATTTTATAACGATGTGCAACTTTCTTCAGTTGTCCAATTCGTCTGTCCTGTCCGAAATGATAGCAATTTTTGTCCACTCCAACTGACAAGGCCCTCATAGCCCAAGTGAAAATAATAAACCAGTTCATGTGTCTTTTTCTTTATGCATTCTATCAGATAGATCTGTAATTCTTAAGTCACATGACAGATAGCACTCCCTTACATTATTCTCAAAATAACATTACTGTTAACTATGATTTCGCTGTTGCCCAAAGGAACAGGTATACACTTCCTTGCTCTAGCTTTCAGAGGGGATCAAATTGTTTAATTCTACATTTAAATTGTTTCAGCACGTGGATGCGCTGCAAAAGCTGACTACCACAAGCTTGGCGATGTTTCGATACAACACTTACTATGCCTTGGGACAATGTGATGATACAAAACAACCAAGGTTAGTACCCTGCCCTGCTCATGCGTTGATCAACCTCACAATGTAGTATCAGTTACTTCGTTCCTGCTAATTGCAGATTCAAAGATTCAAAACTAAACAACCTTGATGTCTTCTATGCAACAAAAATATGAATTGCCACTAATCTAGCTAAAGTTATATGCGATTTCAAGATAAGTCTACTTTTAATTACATAGAGCAAGATATGTATTCTTTCAGATTGCTCTGGAATGTCTGATATGATAAGCAATATTCTTATATTCTGATACCCGCTGCTTTCCCGTTGTTTTTTTTTATTGCAACAGGCTTGGTACATATCATCAAGTGCTGCAGACGGCCAGTTCATCTCTTTGATGCGTTGCTGGATTTCTAGTTACTGGGACTGCTATAGCGACCATACAACATACATGGTCTATCCATGATAGCAAGGGGAGATAATGAGCAAACCGGAGCATTATTGTACCAGAGCCTTGTAGTACATTGTTTTGCTAGTCTCTGTTTTTTTTTCCAACTTTGCTTTCCAGTGAGCCGTTTCAAGCTGACGGAGACATCGATGGTACTTTGTTGAAGCTGATAGTTAGTTCAGCCAAAGATAACTTTTGTATAATGAAAGCCATTTTTTGAGATCTTGCTTTGTCTATCATAAATAAGCTTACAGTTGGCACTAAATTTACTTATAGATTATACGAGGTTTACAGTTACATTCTTTATTAATCTATACTGAGTTTATACATCAAAATATGTATTTTGGTTTATTATCTACTTATGACCAAAATTGTAAGACTACCAGTGAAGTTTGATCATATTTGGTGCTAACAAGTTCTGGCCGAAATTATATTTATATTGTAGGGATACTGGGATTGTACAAATTCCTTGTTAGACCTATATAAATATACATAAGAAGAGCCATCGTGGACCTTTTCCCTTCCTTTTCTTCTTGCCTACTCGATTAAAAGAGCAAGTTTCTGAAACAGAGAAAAATTAGGATAAGTATTTACTAACTCTATTAAGAATTTAGATAGACTTTGTAAATAAAGATAGTAACACTGATTTTGTTATCTCAATATTCACCTCTGCAATGTGAGCCTAGATTTTAATCTTTGTTCATTGCTCACTGATTTTTGTATCTATAATCATTTTTTAGTTTGAATACGTACCATCCTTAGGCATTATTAAAATAAATGAATATTTAGTTTGTAACTACTGTATGATGAGATCATATATCATAATGTGTACTTCATGCTTTTCCAGGGATTTTACAGGTCATACTTTCAACAAGATGGATCTAAATTATAAGATGTGCTATTGGGAGAGCGCTTGTATTCACTTCCAAAATAAAAGATAGTCTCAAAAAAGGAGAGAGACCTTGTATTTTTGTGCCAAGAGCCCATATTATGTGTTCTGCCTATGTAATGATCTATGCTTGGAAACAATATAGCTGTAATGTTGCTTTTAATGTTCTGTAAAATCTACAAGATTAAATTAGTAAATGGTTGCTACCCAGTGGCGCCACAGCAGAAGGGTCTGAATGCCTTATCAATGCAGATGAGCACAACACATAGGCAGTAAGGCAGATGAGCCTATAATTAAGATGATGAGTCTATCCTTAACTCTGAAGAATAATACCATAGGTTATCTTATTTCCTTTTGCTGTTTTCTCTTGGTAGAACATGAAACCTGATGCTTCCATGAATGATCCATTTATACCTTTGATGCAACCTCCAGAATACAAAATGACACTACCTTACCTATATGACTATATAATGTTTTTTATTCTTTCCTTTTCATGCACAAAATATAGGTAAGAATGTGTCAAGGGAATAAAGAAACGGAACACTCTGCAATGACCATCTATTGTATAGGCAGATAGACTACTTTTTTTCTAGTGACTAAGCTAGAAACAATTAGATGTTACATTTACTAATGCAAGGATGCAGTGCCTGCCAAATTCCAAGAATATTTTTAGATTCCTGTCAAACATTTAATCTGTGTCCATTTGTATTAAAAAAGAGTAACATGTATTATTATACATGCCTGCTCTAACCTAAGCTGTTTGCTCTCGCCGGCGACGGTGTACCAAGTTTGACCTCATACTTGATAAGTAAGACAAAATCAGTTCAGTTATTGGAAGATATCTCTTTGGCTGCTTGTAAGTAACATCAAGAATAGAATGTTTTGAACAGGAGGGACCAAGATATCTGAAGTAGTTAGTAACTCAGCATTGCATTATCAGTGTTTATGTCGAACTTTATAACCTAAGGAAACACTAATTACCAAAGCTCTTCTTGTTCTTCTTCACATATTTCAACAGGAACTCGTCTGTAGGAAGATTCTCGTCGCACAAATAGTACTTCAGCTTCATGTTTCAGAATGCAAACAGATCAGATAAGCAAATTTAGGAGTGAACGTATTGAGCAGAAACAGCGCAAAGTTGCAGAGGGAAGGTCCACAGGGAGGTGTTCCGGCGCGATGCCATCGAGAAGTGGAGCCAAGCAGTCCATACCGGAGGGCAGGGCTTCCTCCATCTCGACAGTATGCGGCGGATTGAGCTCGTCGTCGACTGCAAGGGGCTTGGGTGCGACGGCGTCGACAAGAGGTGGAGCTTGGCCGTCACTTCCGAAGTGGGAGATCAGGGTAGCCGAGGCGCCAACTCCGCTCGTAGTTGTCGCTGGCGGCTTGGGGCGGAGGCGTGCGGCCGCGGGCTCAAGGAGAGGTTCAGGACGGTCTGGGCTCGACGCCCTGGCGGCAGCACCCGCGATTTGGACGCCGCGGGAGGTGGGGGACGAGGCTGCGGCCGCGGCAATGGGAAGGGACGGAGCCGGTGGATGAACCGGGGTGGCCAAAGCCGCCGTGCCTGCGCCCGCCGCCCGCTCCGGGGTGGCCGGAGCCGCCACGCCCGCACCGCCGGCCGCGCCGGGATGGCCGGGATGCCTCGCTGGTGGTGGTGGCTGGCGCCCGTGCCGTCTATTATTGCACAAACCCTCCCAAGGAAATTCTAAACAGGGGCTTCTGTAATAAAACAGTGAAGTTCAAATCCGAAGACCGATATAGAAGAAAGGATGAGCATATTATTGTGTATTTAACTTAATGTGGACAGAAGCCTTTCTTTAGGGTATGAATGGAGTATGCAATGTTAATTAATATCTAAAAATCCATTGTGGTGATGCAAATAAAATTGGCAACACAATACTGGACAGAGGGAGGAAGAACTTAGCAGGATGGTAACACCGTGGCTCTAGACAACACGGGATTGTATCTAGTAATCTAGATGAACTGAACTAAGAATGAGCATAATTTTCTCTCTTAACTCGGCAAAAAAACACTTATAGGACAACTCAGAGAAGAACAGCACTCCATAAGTCCATATTATGCAGACGTAAGGTGAGCCAAAGCAATGGCATTATTTTAGGAGAGAAAGCTAGCAAGAAAGGTTATACCTTTTGCAGGGACTGCACGCATCAGGAGCAGCCAGGCGTTGCCGCGCGCCTACCTGTGTTTGACAAGCCTGTGATGTGAGTCCATCCGAAGATAATGGGTGTGTTGATATACTCTGTTCTTGAATGAACTCTATGACTGGTCTTTGTCTTGGACAATCTGAAGTCGCCATGCACATGGAAGGTTATAAGAAAATGAAAATTGAAAAGGAAGAGCCACATGGGAAAATGAAAGCCACGAGCAAGTGAAAGAAAGAACGCTTAGCAGGAGCTGTGACCCGTGATTCGAGAATGGAAAGAACTGGCATGTTAATTTCATGGACGTCTTCTTTTTTGCTGTATAGTACAAAATATACTAAGTGTCAATGTGTACAAATTATGAGATAGCAAGGTTAGACCTTTTGCATCTTATGATTGAGATGAATCTGAAATGGTAATAAAACTGAACGAAGCAATGATTTCTTTCTATCCCAATTCTGGTATCAGAAATCACATGTGAAACACAGGCTCCATGTAAGTCAACTATTCAGGAAAAATTATCACCAGGAGGATATATTGAGCAAAGATGTACATGTTCTAATAATTAGTATTGTTATAGTAGTCACATTGAAATTCAGCTTGCCATCAGAAACTATATATTGGTTTTTATTCTACTGTGCCTCTGGAACAATTAACTGGACTACAAATATGTCTAGTTTTCGGTTCTACTTTGACAAAGTTCTTCACCTGGCTTCCTGCACTATGTAATTTCAGAATACCATCTTCAGTGGTCAGTTTTCAACCATTCACCTTTTTTCAGGTATCAGCCAACGGAGTAGGAATTAGGATGATGTCCTCATTGCTCTGGTCTGTGTTTCCGAAGAATCATCGAGCACACTGTAAAATTGACATAAATTAATATAAGGAGGTTGACCAGGTGATCATAAACATAAACTGCTTAAAAGATGATAGAAGGTATGGTAAAAAAATACTATTTTGTCACAAGGATACAATAGGAGGCAAGTCGATATAACAGTCCCCACCTACATGTAAGTTCAATCATAATTTTTGAAACTAAAGAAGGTTCTCATACGATCATGCACCAAAATGCAGTGAGGCCAGAACCTAAAACAATTGTGGCTAAAGAAATAGTATTAATCAATCAAAGGGAACTTAAGATAACTATGTATACAGCACTAACACACATAGCTCAAGTTAAAATCAAGGGGATTAAATAAATCAAGTCTACTGGAGCAAACATGAATAAAAAAACTAAAGAACAGAAATGAGAACGAACTGAATAATGAATACAGAAGAACTTTACTCATCGGTACATACTTGTTTCCTGGCACAGAAAGCACGAAGGGTCTTAGATTTTGGCACATCATTGTTGTCTTGCACAGAAAGTACACCAGCTTGATTGCCACCATCGTCCCAAATGAACTGAATCATATATACCATCATTCATCAATGGGAAACAATGCCTATGCAGAGGCAAACCATTTTAAGCTACAGCTGGTGGTACTTACCTTGGCCATGAAATTTATGATTGGTGAGAAGTACAACCGTGTCACAAACACATATAGTGAGCTTAATCGCATGGGATAAAAAAATCATGGGATTGCTCTGAACTTTCTTGATGCGTATAACAGCTCTGAAGTACTATGTTCACGAAATCAAGGTATTTGCAGCCTGCAAAGACTATTGTTTAAAAAATTAAATTCACGTTCGAGCATGCTTTTTCAACATGTAGGACTCCCTGTCGACTTCGGACATAGCCACATCCATTATCCTCTCTGCACAAACCTAAGCATGGTTACAGAGGCAAATCATCAAGCACACGGTGTGCTTACTGCATAGTGAGTAACTGGCGGGTGGAAGAAGACAAAATTGGAGCGGGAGTAACCACCATGGTATCCACTGTAGTTGTGCAGGAGTGCAGGCACAAATGCGATTGGCACAACACCAGCGAGGCAGCGAGCAAGCCGGGGCCTGCGGCACACGAGAGGGTCATAGGAGCGCCGGGGCCGGAGCCGTCGTCGGCTTCTTGCCGGGCGCGGGCACAACCCGGTCGCGAAAAGAGAGGGTCACAGGAGGCGGCGACACTGACTTCCGTGTCGCTAAGCAGCGCTGGCCACAGCCCCCTGCGGCTCTAGAGCTGGCACTTCTCGCGCTGAACAGCAGGTCGCTCGTCATGATCGTTCTCGAGAAGAAGTGCAGTGGGACGGAGCGAAGCTCTTCTCCAGGTCCTTCACCGCTTCGGTGGGCGTGGCGTTCTTGGCCGCGGCACCAGCGCCGACGGAGAATGCGGAGGGGCAGTGGAGCTAGCCGATCTGGTGGAGTCGGATGCCGCAGAAGCAGAGCACCGTGTCGCACGCCGCGTTGGGCCGGGGCAGCGGCACCCGCGCTTCTCTAGCGCGGCGTCCAGGTCGTCCACGCACCTCTGGTTGTCGCACGGCACCATGAGCCCGTCGTCGCTGGGGCCCCTCCTCCCTGGGTGGCTGGGTGAGCGCTGAGGGTGAGGGGCCGAGGGCACGGAGCCACGGACAGCGGGGTGCGCGCGTGCGCGGCGAAGAGCCAGGTCGCGAGGACCGGGCAGCAGCGGTCGCGGTCGAGCGAGCCCGGGGCCCCGCCAACGCCGCACGCCGCTGCTAGGCCACCGAAGAGCTCGTCTGAGAGGTCGAGGGGCAGGGCGAGGCGCCCTGGACTACCGACGCGGGCACGCGGCGGCGAGGTGGCCCCGGTGCGGCTGCTCCCCGACGCGGGTTTAGATCGGCTCCACGGCGCGTGCGTGGCCGGACCCAGGCGCACGCGACTCTGGCGGTGTGAGCTCGATGGGCCCTCGGCGCGCGGCCCCGACGCGTCTGCTCCCCGTCACGGGCGCGGCCAGCTCCCCGACGTGGGTTGCGGCCGCCTTCACAGTGCGCACGGTCGGTCCCTGGGTGCACGCGACTCCGGCGGCGCGAGCTCGCTGGTCCATCGGCGCACGGCGGCTCCTCTGGTGCAAGCAGCTGCTCCCCCGGTGCGCGCGCCCATCAGCCATCAGCTCGTTGTTCTCGCACGGAGGAGCGGGCAGAGCCACTGTGGTGGCACGGAGGATGGGGAGAGGAGGAGGAGGGTCGCCGCCGCGCCGAGGGACGGGCACCGGCGGGGGCTGCCCGCGCCGCCGCCCTGGGAGGGGAAGGGAAGAGACGGGAGAGAGAGCCTTGACTGCGGGTTGATTCGACTAAAGTTCAAGGGTTTTTTTGCAAAAAGACCATGCCTCGAACGATCTGGGTCGTTCGTGAGTCCGATCCGGCGGCCGAGGTCAGCGGGCGACGTGGCCACGCTCTCCTGCCTTCTTTTGGAAGCAGGATTTCTAGTAAAGAGATATCCAAATACAGAGATTTACTATCCGTACTGTGTATGACTGTGTTCCAACTCAAATTTGGATATACTTGACGTCGATATCCAGTATATCCATAACTTAATCCGAATATGATGTTTACAGTACTATCTGTATTTGTACCGTTTACACCTAGTCGTCGACGGATCCGTAAAACCATAACCCATCTGTGAGGTCATCAAATTCTTAAGAGTACATCCCCCATCTGCTAGGTCCATTCTTAGAGTACAACCGCAGTCTGCTGAATCCATCACCACGGGTTTGTATGCGGCGCATCGCCATCATCGGATCCTACAAAACAGACGTAGAATCCGAATTAGCAGACCGTCTATATACAGATTTAATAATAATCCAAAATAACCACAATTAAATAGCGAGGCTAACGATACTAACACACACGAAATGACCATTAGGGTCCAATCCAGAGGCGGACTCAAGTACCGTACCACAGTACCAATGCCACCGTTGTAACGCAGCCATCATATGCCGATCAGCCAATGCCATTGCGACAGGCAATGTACATGGCTCATAGTTTTTTTTTCAGGATCGTGCCACAACATGTTTTTTATTAAACAGAAGAAAAAAATTTGTTACAAAATCAGGATTGCAGTAAATCAAAGATTACCAAAACCCACTGAACTCAGCCCTCAAACACTCGCACGCGCATGTAATTACACGAAAACCAACTTTCCGAGTAGGACTGAGATCCAATGCAGCTACTACTGCTACTGTAACTTAAGCAGTGGCTCGATTTCAGCCATCCGAAGACCATCCAACGCCCAACGAACAAACAATACTTCTTCCTCCTCCCTGCTGCCTGTCTCGCTTGTTCGATTGTTCAGCTAGCACCCAAGGCTACGTGAGCCGGCCCTCATTGCCATGGCGAACACCTCAAGTTACTTGGCGGCTGGCCGAATGCCAACCACGGACTCGCGGCAAGTGCTCGCCGGAGTGGACATCGTAACGTTGCCGCCGCCATGGTATTCGATGGCGAACCTCCCGTTGCAGCCATTGTCCGCGCACATGGCGGCATGCCAGCATCGAGGTTCTGGGAGAGGGCCGAGGAGAAGGACGACTGGGCAAGGGTGACGGCATCGAGGCCACACATGGATAACGAGTCGACGGAGACGGATGGCGCGCGAGGGCACAAGGCGAGGTACACGGCACTGACGAAGGAGGCAGCGATGGGGACACTGAAAGCCCAAGTTTGGTTTTGGTAATTAATGACACCAAGTTGCTAATGCCATGTGTTAAGTGTTTTGAGTTAGGCATAAGCAACACATGTGATGAAGGTGTATGTGGCAAGGAGTGGTGGCCACAAGATCACAAAGAGATGGTGCATGGACATGAAATGATGATCATGGTGGAGATGCACATAAAATGATGGACTTGATGATCAAGTGGAGGAGAAGGATAGAAGAGCGCAAGGCAAAGGTATAGCCATAGGGTTTTCCTTTTGCCGGTCTAAAATGAGTAGAGAAGTGATTAACCGGGTTTAGGATACATAGCCGACTATCAAGAGGGGCAATCACGGTTAGCTTAGGAATCAAGTGCCCCTAGATCAATGTCTTGAGCATATGCATTAGGATCTAGTAGAGAGCTAACATAACACCTTGAAAAATGATTGTGAAATGTTAACACACATGCACATGGTGGTATACACTTGGTGGTGTTAGTACTTTTGCGAAGGCGGTGGAGTTTAAGCGGTAGAGAGGGGTTT
The DNA here is from genome assembly GCA_038087645.1 of Saccharum hybrid cultivar R570. Lineage (NCBI taxonomy): Eukaryota > Viridiplantae > Streptophyta > Magnoliopsida > Poales > Poaceae > Saccharum > Saccharum hybrid cultivar. The sequence goes on from JAQSUU010000810.1 coordinate 4,052,536, forward strand.
GGGTTCCTATCTCCCTCCCGCCGAGCTTGCGAGACGAGATTCGACGCTTTTTAGGGAAGTGAAATACCTATTTTCTACTGCACCGAAAGTCGGAAAAGAAATAGAGACGAACGGCGGTCACTGTGGTGACCGGACGCTGCACCGGACACGGTCGCGGTTTGACCGGACGCGTCCGATCAGTTCTCAGCAGTTGACAGGCGCGCGGGTGTTAGGGTTTCTGACCGGACATTGGTCTGGCCTGACTAGTGCGTCTGGTCAGTTCACCTGTGCGCGAAAGAAGAGCGCGCGACCGACGCGTCCGGTCCCTCACGGGACCGGAGCGTCCGGTCAGGCGTCCAGAGGGGCAGAGCGCAGCGGAGTGCTGATCGGACGCGCGACGCGTCCAGTCACGTGCGATCGGACGCGTCCGGTCGCGGTGGGAGCTTACTGGACTCCGACCGGACGCTAGGTGCAGCGCGTCCGGTCATTCGCTAGAGCGCGTCCGGTCACAGCAACGGTAACTTCTGACGTGCACTATTCACGCTTGTCCTGTAGTGACCGGACGCGTCTAGTCACCCTGACCGGAGTGTCCGGTCAGCGCGTTTTGAACTGTGTCGTCCGGTAACGGCTAGCTGCGTACCCCTTCGCTATAAATAGAAGATGTCCGGGGTTTGAGGGTAACTCTTGCACATTTTGAGACCTAGAGACATCCTTTGAGCTAGAGAACAACCCCTCCACTCATCTCTTTGCTTAGTTGCACATCTTGAGTAAGATTGAGTGAGATTCAAGTGCATTGTTTGAGAGTTGCATTCTAGAGGCACTTGATCTTCGAGTAGCTGCATATTTTTTGTTACTCTTCCGTGTTTCCTGACATGGTAGACGGCTTGGAGCAGCGGAGGTGATTGAGCTCACAATTAAAGATTGTTGGAGCCCTCACCAAGTGTTGTAAGGGGTTCTTGATCTTTCCCCGCGGGAGTTCGCAAATTGGATACTCTAGTGGAGCTCGTGGCTTGGAGGATCCCCATCTTGTGTGCGGTTGTGCGGCGCCCGCCGAGGGCTCGACTCTTGATAGTCGATTAGCTCGTGAACTGACAAGTGGGTGTATCACCACAACGGGGAGTAGCTTGCCGGGAAGCAAGTAAACATCGGGATAAATTCTTGTGTCATTCTCTTCCCGAGGATTTCTCTTGTGTGATTGATTGATTGGTACTTCTCATCTCTACACGACGGTATAATCACTCGAAGCTCTTCTCTCGTATTACTTCTTATTTCTAGCTTGTAGTTGTTGTTGTGTTTAGTGGATAGCCTTGTACTAGACTTGTGTATGTGGCTTGCTTAATTAGTTAGAGATAGTGCTTTTGCTTCGCCATCTTTCGTACTAACTTGTGGTTAAGTATTTCTTGTAGAAGTTTTAAATAAGCTATTCACCACCTCTAGCCTTTTGGACCTTATAGACACGCCCAGGGCGGCAGCGCAGGCGCGGCGGAGCATGTGGTGATGGGTAGGGCCGATTTAGAGGCCACTATGCATGTGCCATCGTGCGGCTGTGTTGTTCAGCAAAGTGCTGCGAGCATGGACCGTGGACGCTAGGGTGATGCGATGTGGCGCGGCACTCGACAAGCTCTCTGCCTCCGTCTCCGGTGATGCCATGTCAGCAACAGGAAGTGCAGGGTCAGGATCAGACCACTCTAGTGGTGGTGGTGATCGCCGCCATGCCAGCGCTCGCTGGCTCACATCGTGTCATGCTCACTGTCAACCATGAACGCCAGCTGAACACCTGAACAAGACAGACATGCAAGAGGCAGCAGAGGAAGTAGGATTCCTTGGTTCGTTTGGGTCGTTGGATGGTCATCGGATGGTTGAAAACAAACGACTGCTTAAGTTATAGTAGCAGTAGTAACTACACCAGATCTCTGGAATGGCGTCGCGAGTCAAGCGTCCCTAGATGCTTGTATCCGACAGCGCACCACATGGCTAGTCAAAGCTAGTTGTCGAGTGCCGCAGGGAGCACCATTGCTGCTGCACCAGCACGCACTCTACCTCGTGGTGATCACTGATCAGGGACTTGGCGAGCCAATGCAGTCTATCTGCTGCACAAGCTCCTCAACCTCTTTATCGTCCATCTCCGCCCACGGCTCCGGTGCCGCCTCAGTGGCAGCCGCGGCCACGACGAGCTCCTCAACCTCTTTCTCGTCCATCTCCGCCCACGGCTCCACCGCCTCAGTGGCAGCCAGGGCAGCAACGAGCTCCTCCACCTCGGCGTCCATCTCCACCTGCTCCTTCCCGAGCAGCTTGTACCATATCATGTCCGTGGCGTTAGCGGTGTCGGAAATCTGCGCCGCCGCCACGGCCAGCATGGGAGCCACCGCCTCGACCTCGGTGCCCGCTGCCAGCGCCAGCTCCTCGAAGGCGAGGGCATCCGGCGTGGCCGTGGCGGCGTCGAGCAGCCGCCGCTTCCTGCCAGCCTCTACGTGCACGCCGCCGTGGCCGTGGCGCGCCAGCAGGCCGTCCAGGAAGGCTGGGTTCCCGATGGCGCGCGCCAGGAAGGTGGTGCACTGCTCCTGCTGCCGCCGCTCCGTGCCCCGCACGCGCCGCTGCATGTCCAGCAGCTGCGCGCGGGCCGCCTCCTGCTTGCGCCGTAGCCGCGTCAGCTCCCGCGGCAGCGCCTCGCGGTCCCGCCGCACCCTCTCGAGCTCACTATTATCACGGTCGCTGCCGCCGGCCCCCGTCGAAGACGGAGACACCGTGGATCCCGCGGCACCCCCGCAGCGCCGCCGGATGTTCATGAGGAGGTGCCGCTGCCCCGCGAGGAAATCGGCGTGCGCGAACTCCCACTTGTCAGGGCTCACCTTGAGGAATCCCTGCACGTACAACATTGCATTGCACGCTCACGAACAGCAAGCACCTCCATGATAAATTAGCAAAGAGGAATCAGCAAATCGATTAGCAGAAAAATAACATTAGTATATCCTACACTGACATTACAATGTTTGTTAATCACGAATTGAGATTGATTATAGACGTAGGTGAGCTGCCGGAGGAAGGTGGAGAAGTTGCCGTGCTTGAAGCGGTGCGGAAGGTGCCCCGCCGTGAAGGCGTGTGGATCCCACACCACGAAGTTGTTCCGAGCCACGCCCCACGAGATCACGCCGTCCGTCGCCGAGTCCTCCACGAGCTCGAACGTCTTCGCTAAGAACGGCGGAACCGCGGACCCCGCCAGCGCCTGCCAAGGCTCCGGCGCCGGCGCGGCGCTGGCTCCCCCCTGGCCAGTGCCCGCCAGCATCGCCGTCGGCGTCCAACACCACCACCACTTCGTCGTCCTCTTCCTGCTTGACCATCATGGCTGGGCGCTCCATCCGGCGGAGGGCGGCAGGCCCGGTGCTGGTGCTGCGATGAGTTCGTCTCGTTGAGTACTCGCTCCTTCTCGAAAAGAATGCAATTACAAGCCACACACACAAACCAATGGTGTGTGATAAATTACGAAAATACCCTAAAAAATATTAGTCTGGCTCCTTCGGGTGAGATTTTTTTATTTTTAGCCCAAATTTGAAACATATTTGGGATCTGACCCGTATTTAAAAATATTTTCAAAACTAGTCCGTTTGGCCCCGCCACCATGCATGGCGGGGCAAATGAACTGTACCCCTCTATGCATGGCGGCGGGGTCCAGCTGCCACGTGGCCTGTAGCCCGGAGTGCCTGCTGACGTGGCTCGGGAACGTGAAAAGGCGTACCCCGCCACGCATCTTGGCGGGTTACCCTACCCCGCCCCCCATCATGGCGGGGTACGGCCATGGCTACTTAAACGGCCGGACTCTTCTTGTTTCTGTCTTTCCTTTCATTCCAAACCCCGCAACGCCTCTATCCTCCAACTCCGCCACAGCGCCCGAGCGCCCCTCTCCGGCGCCCCTCCCCCACAGTGCCCCTCCTCGGCGGCTGCCGCCCATCGTCGATCCTTGTCCTGGCCACCCCTCGTATAAGAAAGGTAAATTTTCTTATTTACTTTCCGTTTCTATAGTTTAGTCATATTAGTTTGCTTAGTTATAGTATGTTTGGTTAATTTAGTTAGTAAAGTTATATTAGTTTTAATCGTATTGATATTGTGGATTATTTTTGAATTCTAAGAATTATAAGTGATATGTGATTTGTGTTGAAATAATTTTATGTTTTTAGATGGAGGACTTGTATTGTGAGTCGATTTGGAGGAAAAAGGGTCGTCCTAGAGAGATGTACCCCGACGTGTCTTGCAAGGATGCACCCGTGCCTCCTGAGGAACCTTTCCCTAACTGTGACTATGGTCATCCGGCACACGTGGGCCAGTCGAGACATCCGAATACTGCGACACGTTGCTTCTACACATGTTATAGCTGTAGCGTAAGTAATTTGTGCCCTCTGTTTTTCTTATTGGTTTGTGATGTTGTATTCACGATGAGATAATTGAAACTATTTTGTAGCCCTACTTCCGGTGCTTTTTCTTCCAATGGATCGACGGTCCAGACAAATTTGACCCAAGGATTCTCCTTTTCTACCCTAGCATTGATCATTGCAAACGTGAGGTGTTTACTCGTTGGGTTCCGCCCCTCCTAACCCTCCTCCTATGATGGAGGAAGAGAAGGCCGTAGCATCGGCACGGCGGCTCGAGGATCCTCCGAAGTGCCATTGCGGAGAGCAAGCCGTGATAAACCCACGCAATGAACAAGAGTTCATTTGTCCTCTACGACGTGAAGTAAGGTTTGAGTTAACCTTGAAATGTCATGTCCTATATGTGTGTTCTAATGTTTTGATTTTGTAGGATCGTGATTTTCTAAAGTGTCATTTCGCGGAGTGGGTCTATGGTCCAAAGAGCCATTGGCCGGAGCCGGAGAAGAAGGAGGTGCCAGAGTGGAAGAAGAAGAGGAGGTCTATTGTGCCTCCTGTGATGTGCAAATGTGGTGTCGAAGCTAGCTACGACCTAGTCCCTTCAGGTCTTGGGATTGGCCACTTCTGTGGCCACATGATCGATTATGACGAGGTTTGCTAGGACTGTGGACACTTAGTGCTAATGTTTTATTTTGTTTGTTTTGGTATGCTAATTTTGTATTCATATATTTGTTGTAATAGAGCACTCAGAAATGCAAATGAGAATCATATGATGATGTGTTTAAGTTCAAGGATGAGTATAAGACAAGAGTAGCACTTCACAAGATGAGAGGATATCCTGCAAACTACGTCACCGATTTCGTGAAGGACCATAAGAAGAAAATGCTTCAACGGGCCCAAGAGATGCGTGTTCGTAACCCAGAGAGTATTGCGTGGAAGAAGTGGTATGAGAAGAGAAAAAAGGAGGTAGAGGAGTACCAGTCAAGGAAGGCTGAAGAGGATGCAAGGAAGGCTGCAGAGGAGGCTAAGAGAGCAGAGATGCAAGGCTTGAATGATACTATTGCCTCATTATGTGCGAGTGAGTCATTGTATTTTTGAAAGTCAAACTTCTTTGTTTCACTGGCAATAAAGTCCTTATAAACATCGTGCTAATTATTTGCATTTTGTACTTGCAAAGGTTGGATGCACCGGCAACTGGCAAGCAGATGTGGCTCGTGCTAGGTACGCGGAGAAGAGGACACTAGAGCGGGATGTTGGAGTTGGTGGCACCGCAAGCCGTATGATTGTGGTTGAAGAGGAGGCCGAGCCGGAGGAAGACGACGACACCAGGAGGATAGGTGAGCTCATTCGTCTAGCCGAGGATTTGGGCTACCCTCAGGACGAGGATGCCTACAACATGGGAAAGATAGCCGAGCTACTTCGTCTTGCAGAGGAGTTAGGACTGATGCCCAAGGAGGATGGTGATGCGTTTGTCACTGGGCCTGTTAGGGACTTAGAGGAGGGTCAGACTGCATACTACAGCTAGAAGACACCGCTGTTCGACGCATGGGGGCCAACAGACATGACCGAGGAAGAGGCCGAGTTGTACTCTCAGGCCGCGGAAGAGGCGGAGGCGGCTTACTACCGGCGACAGGCCTCTCAGGCCAAGGCAGTGGAGGCGAGCATGGGTAAGGAGGTTGTAGTGGAGGATTTAGAGTCCGAGGATGAGTTGCTTACGCAGTGGTGCACGCAGTTTGATTGACGTAGTAGTGTTTGTCAGTGGCTTAGGGATGAGAGTGTTGTACTTTGAAACTTGTCATTGTAATAATTTGCATTCTCACGTCTTCATTCGTTCCATGTGTAGTTGTTCATGTGTTGCTCCACTCACTAAAATTGTTGTCTGGTGTAGTTTATCGGGGTACCCCTAACCCGCCCCCAGTCATGGCGGGGTGTCCCTGAATTTGCTGGAACACAGAAACTCTGTCTAAATTTTGCGTTTGCGACGCGTGACAAATGTGGACATGTCATGTTGAGTCATTTGCAGCAAGTTATATGGTAGCCATGACATGAAGTATTGCGTTTACGCCAAGGATTAGACGAGTGTTAACAACTACATTAGTCCAATCGAAATAACCAAGTACATTAGTTTTAAGATCAAGGTACTGCTGCTACACCTGCAGATAATTTAAATGTTCTAGCACTACATAACTAAGATAACAGGTGTCCGCCGCCTGCTAAACATGACTCTTCTAGTAATCACCAGGGGTGTAGGGGTTTCGCGGTTTCCGCCGCCTCCTTGGATTCATAGGGACCACGTTGCTTCTCCAGCCCACGTCCGTGCGGTCCCGTTGCTGCCTCTCGCGCTGCCGCCTATCTACACGCTCGAACTGCTGCGTGGAGGTAGTACCCTACAAGCAATCACCCTGATGAGCTACTCTAATTGTTTAGCTATGAACAGTTGAAGTAAAGAAAAAGCAAAGCATAGGCACCTGTTGCTCGTCCTGTGTGTAGTTCTCTTGCTGTGTGTACTCCACCCCCTGTGTACCAATAGGAGCACCGTATAGCTGTGAGGGACCCATCTCCTTGTGACCGGTGTACTCCCACTAGTGTATGTCATCGTTGTCGTCGCCGTCGCCACTCGTCGTGTCGTACTGAAGTTCCTCGTCCACATTGTCCTCGTCCGCTGGACCCTTCCCTCTGTTCTGTGGAGTACGTACAGAGGAGGACGTAGCCCTCGTGTCGCTAGCCGAAGCAGCTGCGGTGGACATCGAGGTCGTCTGGCTCCTAGACCACTTGGGGTTGTACGGTTCCTCCAACGTCGTGTCTACACAGCTCAGCTTCTGAGCCAACTTCTTGCAACCCTTTTTCATTCTCTACAGGTTAAGATGACAACATGCATTATTGAGCATGAATTTTGAAGGTAATTGAGTTGTAGTAATGAATGTTGTTGTCAAAATTACCTTGACAAAGCTACGAAGAGGGTTGCTCTTGTCGTCCCTAGTCCGGAAAAGTTGCCTGGAAGCTTCCTCGGAGTAGTTTGACAACTGTTGTGCCTACAACATCACACACAAGGTTACCTTGATCATTTTGAATGGATTGCAAAACCCTGACCTCGATTGAAGATGCAAGTCCAAGGTACTTACCACGTATCTATTTAGAGGGGCCCTTAGAAGTTGTGTTTCCACCCTTTGCGCCTCATCGAACGCATCGGCGATGTCATCCTCACCGCCCTCATCTGCAGGCTTGTTGGTGTACGGGACCATGAGATGTGTCCTCGTACTCCGCTGCAGCCATTGTAGGTACTTCATCCATCTTGCCGGGTGGTGCTGTGGTAGTTCGTTGAGGCGGGGAACATGCCTGTGATACCAATTAAGCAAATGTGCTTCGTGCTTGACTGCCCAATCCTTTTGCGTGGTCTAAAACCTTCGATCGATCCTGCAATGACAGATTGCATTAGCAATGAGGCACTTAAGTAGAACAAACAAAGTGGCATCGTACCCATGCAGCTCAGTGTTGGTGGAGTACAGCGGTGGAATTCCCTGCAACCTCCCGAATTGTCTGTAAACCCTGCAAGGGTAGTGCATCTCGACCATGTGGAAGAAGATAAGTGGCCCTTTGTAAAGCCACTCATCCCCCTCCTCCTCGCAGCGCGGACTAAGGTAGTCCTCTAGCTCCCACCTAGACCACAGTGTCCATGTTACCTGCAAATTTAGTATTTCCGGATCAATCGCATTGATAGTGCCTTTAATACGAAATGTGGATTGAACTTACGTAGTTGTGTGTCAACACGTCTAGCGCGTCCGTGTATTGCCTGTACCTCCTTTCCAGGTCACCCCTGACTACCTTAGCGTCTTTCCAGACGAAAAGGGCGGTGGGTCGAACATCTTCGTGCTGCCAAACCTACAATTAACACAAACATGGTGTCACAAATCTCTTAAGTGTTATGAAGAAATCAAAGTAGCCAATGCACTCACAGGCAAACGCGGAGGTTTAGTAGGCCTCCCAACCAGAAAACACTCCCAAATCCAGACTTGAAGTAGGTACGAGCAGCCACCTAGGTTGGCATTGGGCGACTGGTGACGACAGACGTTACAAAGCTGACGGTATGTCCAAGCAAGGACTGCGCTACCCTAGCTATAGGTTGAAATGTTCTCCAGTGGCTGCATAAGGATCCTCAGGAAAATCCAGCTGATGTTGTCGCCTGAGGAGTCGGGGAACAGAAAAGCGCCCAAGAAGTGCCACAACCACACCTTTGCATACATCTCGACCTCGTGATCTGGAGCACCAATCGGTGGCCCTGCACCAAAGTTCTGGGTTATCCATGACGTCGACACTCCTGAGGTCTTCCTGCAATTACAAGTAAAGCATTATTCTATAAAAATTGATATAGCTGAAATGGTTGTATTAATGATTTCAATGGGATGCAAATATGAACTTACTTTGTGCCTTTAACTTCAGCATCCGATGGCCTCCTACCACAGAACTGCTCCACCAAGTCTAGCCAAGTAGACTCATCGACAACCCCAGTCACCGGATGACTAGACAAACTCAGACACAATATCATCTTCACATTCTGCATTGTGATAGTCAATTCCCCACAAGGTGTGTGGAAGGTGCGCGTCTCCGGTCTCCACCTGCATCATTACAAGGTTCTGGTTATAGCCAAGTTGACGACACAATTTTACGAAAGAAAGTCAATTAACGCAAAATACAATGTTACCTATCAACAAACGCAGTAAGAAGTGTAGGGTCTAGAGTGGGGAGTGTACTGTTGTAGACCCGAACGATCTCAAGGAAGCCTACACTACGTATGTACGTTGTGTATCGCTCGTCCTAGCTGTGTGGGTGGTGCGTGTGAACACAAAGCGCACGCAATGGCCTCTGCTGCTCTGACAAGGCCTTGGCCCGGTGGTCCTTGTCGTAGTCCGCCTCAATGAGGCTAAAGCGCGGATGAGGTGACCGTGCCTCCATCTTGTGACCCTGAACCTGCCTGTTTGAAAATGGAAGTAACAACATTAATACAATAAAATAACATTAGTAAAAAAACAAAGCCAAGTAAATTTGAAGATGAATATCATAAATGTATGTTTACTATGAAATTTGATGAGCAATATAAACCACCTCTTGTCTTGCCCGCCTATGAAATCTAGCATTATGACCAGGATTCTTGCAAATGGAGCAAAGGTTCTACGCACGTTCTTTGTCAAAGTCCCCGCCACCATACATGTCGTCGCCGTAACCTTTCATATTGTCCATATCGCCTTTCAGTCTCTTCTTCTTCCTCCTTCCCTTCCCTACCTTCTTTAGGTCCGGATAAGGCACGTAGTCCTCACCATAATATGGAGGCCACTGTGACTTGTCAAGGTACGACTCGAAGTCTTCTCCTAAACATTTAGGGTGTTGGCACGGAGATACAAGGGTGACATGTATGGTGCAACTATGTGGTCAAAACCTCTAAGCCAACAAGACGTGATCATGTGTGAGCAAGGGGCATGCATGATCTGAGGGACGTTGCAACTACATTCTACTTTATCAAGATCGACATGGTATGTTCGCCCACCAAATCATTCGCCGCCAAGGTTTGTGCCCCCTCTAGCTCGTACGTAGAAAACAAGCATGTCCCATCCATAAGCCTCGGCAACCTGTTGCTTGGCCAATTCCTCAGCCTCCTTCAAATATTCGTGTGCAGCCTTCCCCCATCTCCCAAGCTCCTCTTCATTCCTCAAGGCTAGGCCATACCGCATAACAAAATACTCATTGCACTTCTTAAAAGAGAACTCAACAATACCAGACACTGGGAGAGATCGAACGCCTTTGAACACATGATGGAAAGATTCAGAGGAGTTCGTTGTCATGATGCCATACCGAAAGCCGCCCTCATCATATGCTAATGCTCACTTGGCTTTATTTTCCATCTGCTGATCTAACCATGCCTTGCCCGCTTGGTTGAGCATCTTCTCTAGTTCCGCCATTGTCTCCTTGAACTCCCGTTCTGTACGTTTATTACAAAGCTCCTTTAACTTGTCAACTGCCTCCTTCTTCTGTTGACGCCGCTAGAAATTTGCGGCAAAATGCCGCATGCACCAATGGTGCACTAGGGGTGGGTGACCATCAATGTGTTCACCGATAGCATTAAGAATTCCAATGTGACGGTCTGAAATCAAACAAATGGTGCGAGAAGGCCCAAGCACATGAACACGGAGCAGACGCATGAACCAGGACCATGAATCATTGTTCTCCCCCTCCGCCAAAGCAAAAGCCATTGGCACAATCTAGTTCTCTAAGTCTACAGCAACAGCCATCATCAATGTGCCCCTGTACTTGTCGGTGAGAAACATGCCATCAACAAGAACAACTGGCCGGCAATACTGAAATGCATGCTTGCACTGATTGAAATACTAGAACACATGGTACAGAATATGCCTCAACGGGTTCTGAAGATACAACCCTCCTGTGTATATGAACGATCTCATGCCAGGGTTGAAGTGTTCCATTGCACACAAAATGCGTGGAACCCTGTTATAGGCTTCCTCCCAGCTACCCCAGCAAATTGCCAGGGCAATTTGCTTTGCCCGCCAAGCCTTTCCATACGTGACCTCATACCCAACAAAAGTGACTATGGTCTCCTGCAAGAAAGACACCAATACATCATTGTCCTTATCTACAAGACCCAATATACGACGGGCGAGGTACCAAGCCGTCAACTGGGGATGGTACCATTTCCCCTCATTAGTCTGGCATCTGTGCGGCTGCTCTACTGAAGTTACCTTCCACTTCCCATCACTCTGCCTCTTTCGCGCATTCAACTTCCACGAGCACGGGAATCCCGCCTTGCATACTATGTGGAATTTTACCTCCTTGTCGGAATGTCGAACCGTGTAAGGCCTATGATGATACACAACATAGTCCTGAAGGAACAACTTCATCTCAGACATCGTATTGAAAAGCATTCCCTTCCTCAGTATTACATTTTTATGGTTGTACAATGATTCCTTACACATATGCAAACCTGTGTCACAAACTGCCATATGCGACATGCTGACATCCTTATAATTTGGTACACCGATAAAGGGCAAGCCAGCCTCCCTCAGCTGTGTAAGCTCTACCGATGTATAAGAGGGTGGTGCAACGTAATGTTGTGCCTCCCTAACTGTAAGGTCCAAATGGCTAGAGGGGGGGGGTGAATAGCCTAATTAAAACTTCTACAAGAATTACTTGATCACAAGTTAGTACGAAAGGTGGCAAAGCAAAAGCACTAGCTCTAACTAATTAAGCAAGCCACCTACACAAGTCTAGTACAAGGCTATCCACTAAACACAACAACAACTATAAGCTAGAAACAAGAAGTAATACGAGAAAAGAGCTTCGAGTGATTATACCGCCATGTAGAGATGAGAAGTACCAATCAATCAATCACACAAGAGAAATCCTCGGGAAGAGAATGACACAAGAATTCATCCCGAGGTTCACTTGCTTCCCGGCAAGCTACTCCCCATTGTGGCGATACACCCACTTGTCGGTTCGCGAGCTAATCGACTATCAAGAGTCGAGCCCTCGGCGGGCACCGCACAACCACACACAAGATGGGGATCCTCCAAGCCACGAGCTCCACTAGAGTATCCAATTTGCGAACTCCCACGTGGAAGGACCAAGAACCCCTTACAACACTTGGTGAAGGCTCCAACAATCTCTAATTGCGAGCTCAATCACCTCCGCTGCTCCAAGCCATCTACCGTGTCGGGAAACATGGAAGAGTAACAAGAAATCCGCAGCAACTCAAAGATCAAGTGCCTCTAGAATGCAACTCTCAAGCAATGCACTTGAATCTCACTCAATCTCACTCAAGATGTGCAACTATGCAAAGAGATGAGTGGAGGGGTTGTTCTCTAGCTCAAAGTATGTCTCTAGTTCTCAAAATGTGCAAGAGATTCCCTCAAACCCCGGCCAACGTCTATTTATAACGAAGGGGTACGCAGCTAGCCGTTAGGAACTTAAACAGCCGAAATCGCGCTGACCGGACGCGCTGGTCATACTGATCGGACGCGTTGGTCGCGCAATGGCTAAATTCCGAAACACCGACCAGACACGCTGGTCGCGCAGACCAGACGCGCTGGGTGTAACCGGACGCACTAGTCCCGCAACTGACCGGACGCGCTGGTCAAGCCTGAGTAGCGCACAACGAAACAACGACCAGACGCGCTATAGAACTGACTGGACACCACAGTGCTAGCGTCTGATTAGAGTCTAGTAAGCTCCCTAGATGACCGGACGCGTCCGGTCGACAGTGACCGGACGCGCTGCGCGTTCGATCATCACACTGAAACACGCACAGACACTGAATGCTGACCGGACGCGTCCGGTCATACAGAGACTGCGTCCGGTCCAGTGTCCGGTCACCTCTATGACCTCCGTTCGCCTCCGTTTCTTTTCTGACTTCCGGCGCAGTAGAAAATAGGCATTTCACTTCCCCAAAAAGCGTTGAACCCAAACCCCTCTCTACCGCTTAAACTTCACCGCCTTCGCAAATGTGCTAACACCACCAAGTGTATACCACCATGTGCATGTGTGTTAGCATTTCACAATCATTTCTCAAGGCGTTATGTTAGCTCTTTACTAGATCCTAATGCATATGCTCAAGACAATGATCCAGTGGCACTTGATTCCCGAGTTAACCGTGATTGCCCCTCTTGATAGTCGGCTATGTATCCTCAACCTGGTCAATCACTTCTCTACTCATCTTAGACCGGCAAAAGGAAAACCCCTATATGGTTATACCTTTGCCTTGCGCTCTTAGATCCTTCTCTTCCACTTGATCATCATGTCCTTCCTTTTATGTGCATCTCCACCATGATCATCATTTCATGTCCGTGCACTATCTCTTTGTGATCTTGTGGCCACCACTCCTTGCCACATACACCTTCATCACATGTGTTGCTTATGCCTACCTCAAAACACTTAACATATGACATTAGCAACTTGGTGTCATTAATTACCAAAACCAAACTTGGGCTTTCAATCTCCCCCTTTTTGGTAATTGATGACAACCATCACAAAGATATGAAATGAAATTAATTTTCAATTTCGATAGTATTAGCTCCCCCTACATATGTGCTTCCATGAGTTTGGTTCAATTGTGCACATATATATGGATTTGAATTTTGGGAGAATTACTACTATCAAATTGATGCTAAGGTATATAGAATGGACCTTTGGAGCGTGATACCAATCGGAGTTGCCTTTATATACCATCCTTAGCATCGATGTAGCTAGACACCACTTGTAATACATCACTTGTAAAGATCACAAACACTAAAATACCTCGTGAGATCAACATTATAAGCAAAGGATGTCTAGATACCACTTGTAAAGCTACTCTTAACAAATCATCATTCAAGTTCTATTTCTAGCAAACACCATTCAATCATGAATATGAATTTAAGCTTTGCAATGCAACAATTCATCATGTTACTGCACATACAAATGTAACCAATAATTCATGAGCTTGCTCCCCCTACTTATGTGCTCAATTTTAATTTCTCCTCTCACCCTTACTATATCTTTCTCCCTCTTTGTGACTTTTCTATCTTTGTGCTTTCTCCCTCTTTTTGACTTTTCTCTCCCCCTTTGTCAACAATCACAAAAAAAGGTGTCAATTTTAGTGAGAGATAAGTCAATCAATATGAGAGAGTCCAAATTTTGGTTCAATCTAGATCACTTGCCTAGAATATGTAATTCGGTTTGATCTAAGGACAAGCTTTTTCACACCTCATAAAGTATAAGGGTTATCTTGACCATGTTGAATTACACATCATGAGCTCATTTTCTAGATTCAACACTAGGTTTGCAAGCCCACAAACATGTCATATGCTACCACTAGATCAATCAAACATCGAAGCAATAGTGGTACCATATATACATCAAAATCATTTGATTTTCATGAATGAGCCTATTTGTCATGCAAATATGTCTATATGTTCTAAACATGTCCTTAGCAAAGTATGAATGATATGCCAAACAACTTTACCTTACTATGTTGGAGGAGAGGCATGTCATATAAGAATGTGGGGGTGCACTTATTTCAAGTTGGAGAAGTCAAGTATGTTCAATTCATTCTTCAACTTGTAAAATCTCTTTTCATCAAGTGGCTTTGTGAATATGTCGGCTAGTTGATCTTCGGTGCCAATGCTCTCAATGCTAATATCACCCTTTTGTTGATGGTCTCTTATGAAGTGATGCCTTATATCAATGTGCTTCGTTCTTGAATGTTGAACCGGATTTTGTGTTATCTTGATAGCACTTTCATTGTCACAAAATAATAGCATATTCTTGAACTTGATTCCAAAATCATTCAAGGTGGCCTTCATCCAAAGCAATTGTGCACAACAACTACCGGCACTAATGTATTCGGCCTCGGCGGTAGATAGTGCAACACTATTTTGTTTCTTTGATGACCATAAAACAAGAGACCTTCCAAGCAATTGACAAGTGCCACTTGTGCTCATTCTATCAATCTTGCATCCACCATAGTTGGAGTCCGAATATCCAATCATCTCAAAATTTGACCCCTTTGGAAACCATAATCCAACATTATGAGTGCCCTTAAGATATCTTAATATCCTCTTGGTTGTTTTCAAGTGACTTTCTCTAGGTGAAGCTTGATATCTTGCACACTTGCACACACTAAAAATCACATCCGGCCTAGAAGCGGTGACATATAGCAAACTTCCAATCATAGACCGGTATAGCTTTTGATCTACCATATTGCTACTAGCATCAACACCCAATTGATCATTTGTGCCCATTGGTGTACTCATTGGTTTAGCATCTTGTAATCTAAATTTCTTGATCATGTCCTTGATGTACTTCCCTTGACTTACAAAAGTGCCATTCTTCATTTGCTTGATTTGAAGTCCAAGGAAGTAACTAAGCTCTCCAATCATAGACATCTCAAACTCATTAGCCATCATATTTCCAAACTCTTCACAAAAGTCTTGGTTAGTTGATCCAAAGATAATATCATCCACATAGATTTGCAACACAAACAAGTCATTTCTAAGCTTCTTGGTGAAGAGTGTGATGTCAACCTTTCCCATCTTGAACCCTTTAGAGAGAAGAAAGTCCATCAACCTCTCATACCATGCTCTAGGTGCTTGCTTCAAACCATACAATGCCTTCTTTAGCTTGTAAACATGGTCGGGCTTCTTATCATCTTCAAAACCGGGAGGTTGCTCAACATAAACTTCTTCATTGATGTAGCCATTGAGAAATGCACTCTTGACATTCATTTGATAGAGCTTGATGTTATGTGCATAAGCATATGCTAATAAGATTCTAATTGCCTCCAATCTTGCAACCGGTGCATATGTCTCTCCAAAGTCAAGACCCTCAACTTGAGTGTATCCTTGTGCTTCTAATCTTGCTTTGTTCCTCACAACCATGCCATCTTGATCTTGCTTGTTTCTAAAGACCCACTTTGTGCCAATCACATTGTAGTTCTTTGGCCTCTCAACAAGTTTCCAAACTTGATTTCTAGCAAAGTTGTTTAGTTCTTCATGCATGGCATTTACCCAATCGGAATCCTTTAAAGCATCTTCTATCTTCTTTGGTTCTTCTAATGAGACAAATAAGTAATGCTCACAAAATGATGCTAATCTTGATCTAGTTTGAACACCACTTTGAATTCCACCAATGATTTGATCCAACGGATGATCTCTTACAATGCTAGTAGGTTGGAGTATTGGGAGTTGATTGCTTCTACTTGTTTGACCTTGATCTTGAGCTTCATCATGAGTACCACTAGAGCTTGCTTGATTTGTATCAATTTGCACACTTTGGTTGATCACATGACTATCATTATCATCAACTTGCATCGGCCTTATATCACCAATGTCCATGTTCTTCATTGCATTTGACAATTGATCTCCTCTCACATCATCAAGGTTTTGAGCTTCATTTTGAGACCCTTGGGTTTCATCAAACTCAACATCATGAACTTCTTCCAAGGTGCCATTTGTGAGATTCCAAACTCTATACGCTTTGCTTGTGGTAGAATAACCAAGTAAGAACCCTTCATCACATTTCTTTTCAAACTTGCTCAATCTAGTGCCTTTCTTGAGAATATAGCATTTACAACCAAACACTCTAAAGTATACAATGTTGGGATTTCTTCCATTCAATAGCTCATATGATGTCTTTCCAAGCTTCCCATGGCAATAGAGACGGTTGCTACAATAGCAAGCCGTGTTGATGGCTTCACTCCAAAATGAATGACTAACATTGTATTCACTAAGCATTGATCTAGCCATATCAATCAAAGTTCTATTCTTTCTTTTAACTACACCATTTGATTAAGGAGTGTAGGTTGGAGAGAATTGATGTCCAATACCAAGATCATCACATAAATCTTCAATTCTTGTGTTCTTGAACTCACTACCATTATCACTTCTAATCTTCTTGATGGTAGTCTCAAACTTATTTTGCACCTTTTTGACAAAAGATTTGAATAGATCATAGCCACCACTCTTGTCATAAAAGAAAGAACACCCAAGTGTATCTAGTGTAATCATCCACTATCACAAAACCATACTTGTTGCCACCAATGCTAGTGTATGTTATTGGCCCAAACAAGTCCATGTGCAATAGCTCAAATACCTTAGATGTGTTCATTTCACTCTTACTAGGATGTGCATTTCCAACTTGTTTGCCGGCTTAACAAGCACTACAAGGTTTATCCTTCTCAAAGGTGACATCCTTCAATCCTCTAACTAAGTCATGCCTCAAAAGTTTGTTCAATTGTTTCATTCCAACATGACCAAGCCTTCTATGCCACAACCAACCCATACTAGATTTGCTAAGCAAGCATGATGTCAATTAAGTCTCACTATCATTGAACTCAACCAAGTATAAGCTACCATGTCTAAATCCTTTGAATATCAAATTTGATCCATCAACACTTATGACTTCAACCTCATCACTACCAAATATGCACTTGAAGCCAAGATCACAAAGTTGTGCCACCGACAAAAGATTGAAATCCAAGCTCTCAACTAGCAACACATTTGATATGCTCATGTCATTTGAGATAGCAATTTTACCAAGCCCCTTGACCTTGCGTTTCTTATTGTTGCCGAAAGTGATAGCATCAAAACCACCATTTTGACTTGTATCGATTGATTTGAACATACAAGAATCCCGGATCATATGTTGAGTGCACCCACTATCAAGCACTCAATGCCTTCCTCCGGCTTTGTAATTGACCTATAAGACAAGATCAATTCTTTTTAGGTACCCAGACTTGTTTGGGTCCTCCAAGGTTAGTGACCAAGCTCTTTTGTACCCAAATGACTTTCTTCTTTGAGCCCATCCATGGTGTACCAATGAACTTAGTATGAACACCATTAGTACCCTTGGTAAGCATATAGAAAGAATTAAACTTAATTGAGGATACATTAGCATTAGATTTCGTATTCATGCAATGTTGCTCTATGTGACCAACTTGCTTGCAACTTTTACAATAGCTACCATTGTTCTTCACAAAACGAGTCTTGTGAGGAGCAAAATCAGCCTTGCCTTTCTTGGGGTTATAGCCCAATCCCTCTTTGTAGAGAGAAGCTCTTTGGCTACCCAAGCACATAAGCAAGCGGTCCTCACCACCATAAGCCTTAGCTAAGGTGTGATTGAGCTCTTTTACCTCCTCCTTGAGATTTTCATTCTCAACTATAAGTGTGGAGTCACAAGTGAAACCATCACTACTAGATGAGGATGATGTAGATGCGCTACATGAAGGGTTAGTGGGAGCAACAACAATATGCTTATGAAAAGATTCATCAATTATATCACATGATATGCCTATGTTGTAAGTTTTAGCTTTCTCAACATTAGTTGGCATGTTTTCACATTTTTCAACTAGAGAGGAATGAGCTTCTTCAAGCTTAGTGTGAGACTTTTGAAGCTTCTTATGGTCTACCTTTAGACTCTCATAAGATGCCCTAAGCTCATCAAGTTCTTGCATAAGGTTTTTCTTTTCCTTAAGCAAGCCCTTGCACTCCTTTCTAGATTCTTTAAAATATTGAGTGCAATCTTCTAGCATAGTAATTAGTTCATCTTTAATGAATTCTTCTTCATCACTATCACTATCACTAGCATTATCATGATCGCTCTCACCGTCGAATGATACCTTAGCGGCCTTAGCCATGAAGCATGATGGAGTGTCGAAGAGGGAGATCTTCTCTTGGATAGCAATGCTAGCATGTCCTTTCTTCTTGCTCTTGTTGTCATCCTTATCATCACTTGAGGAATCATCACTATCCCATGTAGCAACATGAGAATCATTCTTCTTCTTATGAGAGCTCTCCTTTTCTTGCTTCTTCTTTTGCTTCTTCCTCTCCTTGATAGCATCTTCATCATCACTATCATAAGGACACTTTGCAAAGAGATGGTCCTTGCTATGGCATCTAAAGCATCTCATAGTTTGCTCATTCTTCTTGGATGAGTTCTTCCTTCTCCTTGCACGATAACCTTTCTTCTTCATGAATTTGCCAAATTGCTTGACAAAGAGAGCCATCTTCTCATCAATGTCATCACTATCGCAAGAGCTTGAGTCTTCATCACTTGATGATTCAATCTTATACTTGCCCTTGGATGTGGTGGCTTTGAATGCCACACTCTTCTTCTTCTCAACATCCTTCTTCTTCTTTTTGACCAACTCCTCTTTCTCATCATCTTCTCTATATGAATCATCGGTCATCACTTCTTGGAATACTTGTTGAGGAGTTGAATCTTTCAATGTTGTCCTCACAAGTACCGTGATCAACATGTCAAACCTCTTGGGTAAGCTTCTCAAGAACTTCATGGAGAATTGATTGTCCTTGATCTCCTCACCAACTGCCTTGAGTTCATTCACAATGACTTGCAATCTATGAAACATCTCTGGCACACTCTCATCTTCTTGCATCTTGAAGCTAGAGAACTTTTCTTGGAGAATGTAAGCTTTGGCGGTCTTGGTGCCTTCGGTGCCTTCAAATGTTTCTTTAAGCTTTGCCCAAGCATCATGTGCAACTTCTATGTTCTTCACTTGCTCAAATGTTTTGTCATCAAGCACTTCATGAAGAGCACTAATAGCAATGTCATTGCATTGGAGCTTCTTCTCTTCCACCGGTGTTGGTGCTTCCGGATTAGCAACCTCAAATTTGGTTTCGATGACCTTCCACACTTCTCTATTGATTGATTTGAGGTGTGCGGTCATCTTAACCTTCCAATATGCATAATTTGTGCTATCAAAGTGAGGTGCCTTCTTAGTGTTGTTGATGTGCAAACTTAATTGAGCCATTTTTCTTCACCGTAGGTTGTTAAGCCTCAAATAAACGGTGCCTCGGCTCTGATACCACTTGAAATGTCCAAATAGGCTAGAGGTGGGGGGTGAATAGCCTAATTAAAACTTCTACAAGATTTACTTAACCACAAGAGTTAGTACAAAAGGTGGCAGAGCGAAAAGCACTAGCTCTAACTAATTAGGCAAGCCACCTACACAAGTCTAGTACAAGGCTATCCACTAAACACAACAACAACTACAAGCTAGAAACAAGAAGTAACGCGAGAGAAGAGCTTTGAGTGATCCATCAACACTTATGACTTCAACATCATCACTACCAAATATGCACTTAAAGCCAAGATCACAAAGTTGTGCCACCAATAAAAGATTGAAATCCAGGCTCTCAACTAGCAACACATTAGAAATGCTCATGTCATTTGAGATAGCAATTTTACCAAGTCCCTTGACCTTGCCTTTCTTGTTGTTGCCGAAAGTGATAGCATCAAAACCATCATTTTGACTTGTATCAATTGAATTGAACATACAAGAGTCTCCGGTCATATGTTGAGTGCACCCACTATCAAGCACCCAATGCCTTCCTCCGGCTTTGTAATTGACCTACAAGACAAGATCAATTCTTTTTAGGTACCCAAACTTGTTTGGGTCCTCCAAGGTTAGAGACTAAGCTCTTTGGTACCCAAATGGCTTTCTTCTTTGAGCCTATCCATGGTGCACCAATGAACTTAGTATGAACACCATTTGTACCCTTGGTAAGCATATAGAAAGAATCAAACTTAATTGAGGATACATTTGCATTGGATTTCTTGTTCATGCAATGTTGCTCTATGTGACCAACTTGCTTGCAACTTTTACAATAGCTACCATTGTTCTTCACAAAACAAGTCTTGTGAGGAGCAAAAACGACCTTGCCTTTCTTGGGGTTATAGCCCAATCCCTCTTTATAGAGCGAAGCTCTTTGGCTACCCAAGCACATAAGCAAGCGGTCCTCACCACCATAAGCCTTAGCTAATGTGTGATTGAGCTCTTTTACCTCCTTCTTGAGATTTTCATTCTCAACTATTAGTGTGGAGTCACAAGTGAAACCGCCACTACTAGATGAGGATGATGTAGATACGCTACATGAAGGGTTAGTGGGAGCAATAACAATAGGCTTAATAAAAGATTCATCAATTATATCACATGATATGCCTATGTTGCAAGTTTTAGCTTTCTCAACATTAGTTGGCATGTTTTCACATTTTCAACTAGAGAGGAATGAGCTTCTTCAAGCTTGGTGTGAGACTTTTGAAGCTTCTTATGGTCTACCTTTAGACTCTCATAAGATGCTCTAAGCTCATCAAGTTCTTGCATAAGGTTTTTCTTTTCCTTAAGCAAGCCCTTGCACTCCTTTCTAGATTCTTTAAAATATTGAGTGCAATCTTCTAGCATAGTGATTAGTTCATCTTTAGTGAATTTTTCTTCATCACTATCACTATCACTATCACTATCATGATCACCCTCATCGTCGGATGATACCTTAGCGGCCTTAGCCATGAAGCACGATGGAGTGTCAAAGAGGGAGACCTTCTCTTGGATGGCAATGCTAGCATGTCCCTTCTTCTTGCTCTTGTTGTCATCCTCATCATCACTTGAGGAATCATCACTATCCCATGTAGCAACATGAGAATCATTCTTCTTCTTATGAGAGCTCTCCTTCTTTTCTTGCTTCTTCTTTTGCTTCTTCCTCTCCTTCTTGATAGCATCTTCATCATCACTATCATAAGGACACTTTGCAATGAGATGGTCCTTGCTATGGCATCTAAAGCATCTCATGGTATGCTCACTCTTCTTGGAAGAGTTCTTCCTCCTTCTTGCATGAAAGCCCTTCTTCTTCATAAATTTGCCAAATTGTTTGACAAAGAGAGCCATCTTCTCATCAATGTCATCACTATCACAAGAGCTTGAGTCTTCATCACTTGATGATTTAATCTTAGACTTGCCCTTGGATGTGGTGGCTTTGAATGCCACACTCTTCTTCTTCTCATCATCCTTCTTCTCATTTTTCTTCTTCTTCTTCTTGACTAACTCATCCTTCTCGTCATCTTCTCTATATGAATCATCGGTCATCACTTCTTGAAATATTTATTGAGGAGTTGAATCCTTCAATGTAGTCCTTACTAGCACGGTGATCAATGTATCAAATCTCTTGGGCAAGCTTCTCAAGAACTTCATAGAGAATTGGTTGTCCTTGACCTCCTCACCAAGTGCCTTGAGCTCATTGACAATGACTTGCAATCTATGAAACATCTCCGGTACACTCTCATCTTCTTGCATCTTGAAGCTAGAAAACTTTTCTTGCAAGATATATGCTTTAGTGGTCTTTGTGCCTTCTGTGCCCTCAAAAGTTTCTTCTAGCTTGGCCCAAGCATCATGTGCAACTTCTATGTTCTTCACTTGCTCAAATGTCTTGTCATCTAATGCCTCATGAAGAGCACTAATTGCAATATCATTGCATTGGAGCTTTTTCTCTTCCACCGGTGTAGGTGCTTCCAGATTAGCAACCTCAAATTTTGTTTTGGTGACCTTCCACACTTCTCTATTAATTGACTTTAGGTGTGCGGTCATCTTAACCTTCCAATATACATAATTTGTGCCATCAAAGTGAGGTGCCTTCTTGGTGTTGTTGATGTGCAAGCTTAATTAAGCCATTTCTTTTTCACCGTAGGTTGTTAAGCCTCAAATAAACGGTGTCTCGGCTTTGATACCACTTGTAAGGTCCAAATGGCTAGAGGGGGGGTGAATAGCCTAATTAAAAGTTCTACAAGAATTACTTGATCACAAGTTAGTACGAAAGGTGGCGAAGCAAAAGCACTAGCTCTAACTAATTAAGCAAGCCACCTACACAAGTCTAGTACAAGGCTATCTACTAAACACAACAACAACTATAAGCTAGAAACAAGAAGTAATACGAGAGAAGAGCTTCGAGTGATTATACCGCCGTGTAGAGATGAGAAGTACCAATCAATCAATCGCACAAGAGAAATCCTCGGGAAGAGAATGACACAAGAATTTATCCTGAGGTTCACTTGCTTCCCAGCAAGCTACTCCCCGTTGTGGCGATACACCCACTTGTCGGTTCGCGAGCTAATCGACTATCAAGAGTCGAGCCCTCGGCGGGCACCGCATAACCACACACAAGATGGGGATCCTCCAAGCCACGAGCTCCACTAGAGTATCCAATTTGCGAACTCCCACGGGGAAGGATCAAGAACCCCTTACAACACTTGGTGAAGGCTCCAACAATCTCCAATTGCGAGCTCAATCACCTCCGCTGCTCCAAGCCGTCTACCATGTCGGGAAACATGGAAGAGTAACAAGAAATCCGTAGCAACTCAAAGATCAAGTGCCTCTAGAATGCAACTCTCAAGCAATGCACTTGAATCTCACTCAATCTCACTCAAGATGTGCAACTATGTAAAGAGATGAGTGGAGGGGTTGTTCTCTAGCTCAAAGTATGTCTCTAGTTCTCAAAATGTGCAAGAGATTCCCTCAAACCCCGGCCAACGTCTATTTATAACGAAGGGGTATGCAGCTAGCCGTTAGAAACTTAAACAGCCGAAATCGCGCTGACCGGACGCGCTGGTCATACTGACCGGACGCGCCGGTCACGCAACGGCTAAATTCCGAAACACCGACCGGACACGCTGGTCACGCAGACCGGACGCGCTGGGTGTGACTGGATGCGCTGGTCCCACAACTGACCGGACGCGCTGGTCAAGCCTGAGTAGCGCACAACGAAACAACGACCGGACGCGCTGTAGAACTGACCGAACGCCACAGTGCCAGCGTCCGATTAGAGTCCAGTAAGCTCCCTAGATGACCGGACGCGCTCGGTCGACAGTGACCGGACGCGCTGCGCGTCCGATCATCACACTGAAACACGCGCAGACACTGAATGCTGACCGAACGCATCCGGTCATACAGAGACCGCGTCCGGTCCGGCGTCCGGTCACCTCTGTGACCTCCGTTCACCTCCATTTCTTTTCCGACTTCCGACGCAGTAGAAAATAGGCATTTCACTTCCCCAAAAAGCACCGAATCCCGCCTCGCAAGCTCAGCGGGAGAGAGAGAGGAACCCAAATCCCTCTCTACCACTTAAACTTTACCGCCTTCGCAAATATGCTAACACCACCAAGTGTACACCACCATGTGCATGTGTGTTAGCATTTCACAATCATTTCTCAAGGCGTTATGTTAGCTCTTTACTAGATCCTAATGCATATGCTCAAGACAATGATCTTGTGGCACTTGATTCCCGTGTTAACCGTGATTGCCCCTCTTGATAGTCGGCTATGTATCCTCAACCCGGTCAATCACTTATCTACTCATCTTAGACCGGTAAAAGAAAAACCCCTATATGGTTATACCTTTGCCTTGCGCTCTTAGATCCTTCTTTTCCACTTGATCATCATGTCCTTCCTTTTATGTGCATCTCCACCATGATCATCATTTCATGTCCGTGCACTATCTCTTTGTGATCTTGTGGCCACCACTCCTTGCCACATACACCTTCATCACATGTGTTGCTTATGCCTACCTCAAAACACTTAACACATGGCATTAGCAACTTGGTATCATTAATTACCAAAACTAAACTTGGGCTTTCACTAACCCTGCCCCATCCTTCATATTCCACTCCATCACTTGGATACCCTGTGGCTAATGTGCCCTGAGTCTGCATGGCATGAAGTACCTCAAGTGGTACTCCTGAGGGCATGCCACAAAAAGGTGTACACATGGCAGGTGCACCTCCAGAGGGCATGGCACGAACCGGTGCTCTCATGGCATGTGGCCCTCCTTCCTCATTTTCTGAATCGTCAGCATCAGTGCTAACATCATCACCAATCATTTCCTCCTTTGCCGCCTCCTCCTCCTCCTGTTCAAACTCGTCTACATCAAAATCAATTCGAATTTTTGAATAATGGATCCTTCTAATCCAGTCTATCTAATGTCTTTTTCAGGAGCCAGAGGAAATTCATCTCAAGTACACCAATTAGTAGGTATGAGAGGGTTAATGGCGGATCCTCAAGGACAAATGATTGATTTACCTATTCAAAGCAATTTATGTGAGGGACTTTCTTTGACAGAATATATAATTTCCTGTTACGGAGCCCGAAAAGGGGTTGTAGATACTGCTGTACGAATAGCGGATGCTGGCTATCTTACATGTAGACTTGTTGAAGTAGTTCAACATATTATTGTGCGTAGAAGAGATTGTGGTACTATCCAAGGTATTTCTATGAGTCCTCAAAATGGGATGACGGAAAAACTTTTTGTCCAAACACTAATTGGTCATGTATTAGCAGACGATATATATATATATATTGGAGGAGAATGAACCCGCTCCTACGTCCAATTACCATCCAAGTCCATACTCTCCATAGTTTGTTGCACCTGCACACTACAATCTCCTTGAGTACCACTGTCGAAGGACGGCTCCTCATTCTCAACATTCTCCAGCACCAACTCAGCCATGCCGACATTCGAACCTTGGATGACCCTATTGTATCGGGACCACTCAGCTTGGTTGCACAAGTCCATCATCACATAGTGTGCCCTATTCTTTCTAACATCAAACCTACCCTTTAGTGTGAAAGCCTCACCAAACTTCAAACTCAAACGGTCACATAGATCGCTGAAACTAGGGGTGCCATCAAACCATTCCAATTCTTCATACATATCCTCAAACTGGCAATCCTCTCTCCTAACACTTCCTCCGTAAAAAACTCTTACACCGTAATCCATCTACAAAATGATTTGACATCCGATTATCAACTAACCAATATGGTAGTACTAATTACTACATAACTAACTAACTAAGTACAGTTATACTATAGAAATACAACATTAATACTACTTAACTAACTAACCTTAGTACTAATTAACTATAGTAATACTACTTAACTACCTAACTAACTTACTAACTAAATTATTAACTAATAACTAATATTAACTAACTAACTACAAATAATCATTAACTAACTAACTACCTAACAATTTAAGTAACAAAAATTAAAAAAAATTACCGTGAACCGAAGGGTGCAGTGCAGACGGCCTCCAAGCCGCAGAAGGGTGCGGGCCGCGCGGCCTCCAAGGCCGCCGAGGGAGGGGGCGCTGCCCCTCTGCAGAAGGCGGCCGCGGCTGCCCCGGCCTCACACGGCCGCCGTCTAGCTCGGGGGAGGAGGCAGGGCCAGGGGCGAGGGACGGGGATGGGGCCGGGGCGGGGTGCGGCGGGCGAGGGACGGGGATGAGGCCGGGCCGGGGCGGGGTGCGGCGGGCGGCGGTGCGGCGCGGACGCAGGAGGCGGCGGCGCGGCGCGGAATGGAAGGAATGACATAAACAAGAAGGGCCCAACCGTTTAAGTGGCCATGGCCGTACCCCGCCATGATGCGTGGCGGGGTAGGGTAACCCGCCATAATGCGTGGAGGAGTACGCCTTTTCACATTCCCGAGCCACGTCAGCAGACACCCTGGGCTGCAGGCCACGTGGCAGCTGGACCCCACCGCCATGCATGGCGGGGTACAGTTCATTTGCCCCGCCATGCATGGTGGCGGGGCCAAACGGACTAGTTTTGAAAATATTTTTAAATACGGGTCAGATGCAAAATATGTTTGAAATTTAGGCTAAAAATAAAAAAATTCTCGTGTGACAATGTGACCCAGTCCAACTGCAGGCCTGCAGCACGCCAGCACTGCTCCAAAAGAATGCAATTATAGGATCAGGCACACAAACCAGTGGTGTGTCAAAAATTACGAAAATACCCTCGGAAATATCAGGCTGGCTTTTTCTCCTTGAATAGTGCGGCGGCCGGTATCGAGAGTTCGAGAGAACTCTGACTCTGAGAGATACTCCGCATCCGTGAGAGAAATTGTGATGCTTTTTCACAGCCGTACAGTGCAAGTAGGTCCCACTTGATCTGATCTGATTGAACAGTGTCTAGAATTGTATTTTTTTGTGGGACAAAATTTAAACTCTAGGCTTGTAATTTTGTGTGGGACGACCCATTTTAACTGCTCATCTGCGATTCAAAAAAATCCCAAAATGAAGGGTTCCTTGCCATCTGAAGCAGAACAGTCCCAGTAGCTACAAGTATAGGCGTGGAAATAAAAAAAACTGCCGGAGTGCTCTCATCCAAACGTTTGAATTGCCACCAAGCGGAGGAAAAAAAACCCCCACCATCGCATACGAGGCTCACGGCATGGAATTGTTTTTTTGTTTTTTTTCTCCATCTGAAATTGTGTTTATTTTTTCTCCACTCAAATTGGGACAGAAGATGCATCGTCTTTAAGGGGTATAATCGTCATTTTACACCTATCTTGGTATACGTGTCTAAACTTATAAATGCAAATATTGTGCGACGGAGGAAGTAGGCTGGTGGTTGGTTGGTGTTTGGCGGGAGACCTGAGTGGTGTTCTGGTATTTATAAAGAGGGGATGGAATGTTCTAGAAAGTACGAGAAGGAAGGGATGAAGGAGCAGCCGAGTAGGATCGGAGTCAGATATTTTCTTTGGAAGCTTCTCACTGGCGCCAGAGCTCGCGGGAACGGCTGGGCCGCGAGATAAGTTTTGCTGCCTTGCTGGCGGGTCGCCTGGTCTTTGGATTTCAAGTTTTTAATCCTTTCTTTGCATGATTATTTATTTTAAAAAGTACTTGGGCCTTGTTTAGTTCCTTCTAAATTCCAAATTTTTACATTCTCTTCATCACATCAATCTTTAGACGTATGCATGGAACATTTAATGTAGGTAAAATAAATAACTAATTGCACAGTTTAGTTGTAAATTACAAGATGATTTTTTGAGCTTAATTAGTTTATGATTAGACGCTAATTGCTAAATATAAACGAAAATGCTACAGTAACAAAATTGGAAAAAGTAACGATCTAAACCGGGCCTTGAATTTGATTTTATTGATGGGATGTGAGCGACCGGGTGCCGGCTAGTTGGCAGTTGGCACTTGGCAGTTGCCCAGCCCAAACTGCCGTGCCAGTACTAGTTGATTTTAACGCGAGTTTGGGCTGGGCTTGCCCGGGAGGCCGGGAGCTGGCCTGGTCCATGGATTGAAAGGAATTTAATGGATTGCCC
This sequence comes from Saccharum hybrid cultivar R570, assembly GCA_038087645.1. NCBI lineage: Eukaryota > Viridiplantae > Streptophyta > Magnoliopsida > Poales > Poaceae > Saccharum > Saccharum hybrid cultivar. The sequence continues at coordinate 4,080,303 of JAQSUU010000810.1, forward strand.
GGGAGGCCGGGAGCTGACTTGGAACCTGCCGTGCCACCGGTGAAAGAGAAAGTGGTAGAGCTGGGCCGGGGAGGCGCGCGAGCTCCTGTTCGTCCCTGGATACCACCACCGGCTGTCATGCTGAAGATAAATGTGGATGCGGCATTATCGAAAAATACGTCGATTGCAGCAATGGCGGCAGTGGCGAGACTCAGGCAGATTTCAAGGGGCGTCGGTGATAGTGATGGAAGGGGTTACTGACCCCGAAACTGCTGAGGTGTTGGCATGCCGAGAAGGTGTGGCTTTAGCAGATGACCTCGCCCAGCAGCGAGTCCGAATTGCCACCGACTGCATGAATGTTGTGAGAAATATGCAGGGCTCTGGCATGGGTGTATATGGTCACATAACCAAAGAGATCAAAGCTGGATTGACTCGTTTTGCAAAGGCGGAAGTCGTTCATGAAAGAAGGGCTTCGAATATTGACGCTCATTGTCTAGCTAGAAGTTCGATTTATGAATCACTAGGTAGACATGTGTGGTTTTTAGCTCCTCCAGATGGAGTTTGTAACCACTATTGTAACACTTGAGTAATTTTTTGGTCCCCTCAAAAAAAAATTAATGGAGGCAATGCCCTGTTCGCTTATGCTGAAATTTGATTTATACTAATGCTTATACTAAAATATTGTAAAAGAAAACACTGTTTCATGGCTGAAAAGCAGTTCAAGCGAACAAGGCTACTCTATTAATTATAAAAATTAGATTTGTATATTTTGTAACTCCAATTTTAAAATTGATTTTGTAAGATATGGCGTCAGGTTGAACTTCTGCGGTAGTTCAAAAAAGTCAATTAGACTTTATAAAAAGAATTGTACAAATATTTTTTAAAAATATTATCCAAATAATTTTTCTAGAATAAATATGAATTTAAAAAAATGCAAATACCTGATTCAATATTAGAAAATTTGTTTTAACTCAAATAAATATAAAACTAGTTATATATATTTTTTCTAAAATTATGCTCTACCTTTTATCACGAGGATGCAAATATTTAACTTGAGATTTTGCCACACAATCAAGCCGTGCCTACACCCTTGTTGCTGATGAGGCGCATTGTTATTTATATGATTAAAATGTAAAAAGGATGGCAAAAATCAATAGTAAGTTAAGGACAGATGCAATCAGACGTGGAAAAAGAGGACCGTGAAAAAAGGAAGCCATTTGTCACAGAACCGTCTAACTTATAAGAGCACAAGTCTAAAAATAATCGCCGAAGCGATCAAATTATCAAACTTGACCCCATATAACTCCGGTAGTCCACGAAATCACGAGGTGTTTCAAACCAACCCGAAAGCAACCAAGATCGTAGTGATTCAACATAACACAATATTTGTTACAACAGTTCATAAGTTGCTCTCATGCATCGGAGTACGAACAAGTTATCACAAACCAAATTAGAAATAGCAGAAGCAACATAGTTTTCAAACCACATTTAGTTCAAGTACTGCCAATGCGTAGTCACATCCTGCAAAAGCATAATAGAAGAGAATACAACAGAGACCATGCCCAATGGTCTAGTCTTCACACCTAGCAGCGAAGACAATACTTCATGTAACCAGTAAGAATCTGCTACCCGCAACAAGTGGAATAAACCCTGAGTACGGGAAGATACTCGGCTAGACTTACCCATCAAAAATCAGAAATAAGCTGATACCAAGGAGTATGCAAGACTTTGTATGAGTGGGCTAGCTTGACACATTTGCATAAAAGCTTAAGTACAGATAAGTGATCATTATTGCTTTAAGCTTCAAGTTAATTATTATTAACCTATCCTCTAGATTAGTACCTGTACTATAGCAATCACTTGATTCAGCTAAGCAAACAATAGTAACCAACTCAGGTTATTAAGGCCATCATTATATCATCATCATCTTCATAACCATCAGTAGATTTAGTGAAATCTACGTTGCCTCTGCTCTATCAAGTTTCTCACTAACCGGGAGAGACGGCGATTCGAATTGATTCCAACTCAGCTGAGGGGGTATTCCTAACACCAACCGGGCATACTTTGCAAGAGTCGTCAACAGTCACCTTTGGTACAACTTAGGATGGACCCGAACAGCGCCGCACTCTCAGGGATTCTAGTGGCCAAGAAGCTCAGGACTTTTAACTCACCTGCCCTTGGTCCCACCTGGCTCTCCTCCGAGGCGACTTACACTTTTTGGCTTCGCAGCCTGAGTTGAGCTACTCGACTTTGCGGTCGGCAACCTCAGGCCGACCAACTAAGTGTTAGGCTGCGTTCAAAATGACAAAGGAAATACCGCGGATTGGTCCTTAACCGACACAGATGGGGATAGCTCCACACCCAAGACCTCCATGCCTTGTTGCTTCACTATCGACATCCCGCCCGGTCTAAGTTTATTATTAACACTTGGTTCTTTTCCACGATAGCAAATATAGCTAACCGTGACCAAATACTTCCTATCTTGCAGGTGATAGGAGATCACCTAACATTACCATTCTAATTAAGCAGGGCTAAGCATATAGACGATCCTATCTATATAGGATTCATGGATTCATATATCTGGAAAATGAATGATATAATGTAGCAAGGGTTTCAAACAACTCCTACCACTTAATGCAACAATACATATACATAAATAATTAATTTCTTTGAAAGTAGGAGGCTTATAATGCTCCGGGGCTTGCCTTAAACAAACGAGGATGGTTCAGGGGTTCAGCGCTCAACCACGGTTCCTTCGTCTCCTCTGGTTCCGTCGGATTAGGCCTCCTGTCCCAGAACTGGCTCCAACTCCACCGGGTACGTATTGTGGAACTTTACCATCGTCACGCTCCTCGGTACACCTATTGCATGTATATGCACCAATGAATCTCATGTATGCACAGATGTGACATGATGAGCTTATGAGCATGTATGCATGATTAATGTGATGAATAATGCAACAATCTAAGCAATAACAGTCAAGCTACATGGTGCTCTATTCAAATTACTTTAAGAGTAGGTGCAAATTTCCTCTTTGGTATTAACATGTTTAAACATCCCTAAGTAACCACTAAGTACCACAAAGTTCATACTTAGCACCCATATGTCAAGTTCTAGAAATTTAGCGTATGGACATGATGACCGTAGCAACTCATAAAGTGTATAACTAGAGTTATATAACTCCAATGGACATGAATGAGGATAATCTGGAAAGCTTATGAAATTGTCTACAATTCATTTATAAATATCTAAGTATGATTTTATCATTTACTAGGTCGAATTAGCACCTACACAGAAACTATTCTAAAAGACAGAGAGCAAAACAATTCTGACTCGAACTTTGAACAGCTGCTATTTCTAAACCATGAGTCCAAAGATCACCAATTTTTACCAGTAACTAGTTCATGAAGTTCTTAACAACTTTGTTATAGTTCACCAAGCATGAAAGCATCATTATCATAGGTTAATTCTCTTAACTAGCAAATCTGTCCAGAATGGCAGATTCTTTAAATTAAATAATTAATGATGATGCAAAAGTATAATTGGACCAAGCCAACTTTACTAACAGCTAGAGCATGTTAAAGTAACACCAGATCATATCATGTTACTTGCATAAACATTTATTTAATTGACCTTTTATATTTATTTAATTGCATGGCATAAATAACATTACTTATAAAATGTGCCCCGAAAATTCTAATAAAATTAAAAAGGCACATACATGGTACCAGAAGGGCTACCATAAAAATTTCATCTCAATTTGACATGTAGAATTGGGGATATCATAATAAGCAAATGTATAAGCAATATAAAACATATACAAAAGGGGAATTTATAAATGAAGCATGTGACCTCCAAATTTCATGAAAATTTAACTAGAGTAACATAATAGCATGCTTAGCATCTCACACGATTTTCATAGCAAAATGAGCAGTATACAGAGATATATAAAATTACCAAAATCATAATAATAATTAAAGCACTTAGCAAAAGTCATATCAAACTTCACAAAACACTAACTAACCTACTGTATTTTTTACACTAATGCAAAGTACACATTTTAAGGATCCCAGAAAGTCCTTATTTTCCTTTTTATGATTTTTCTACTATTTTCTATGAATTTATAAAGACAACACACAAAAATATGCATTTACAGAAAAGACTAAACCTAAAAACCTAAACAGGCCGCAACAGTTGCGCCACTACTGTGGCCGACCCACATCGGCCCGAGACTGAACAGAGGGGGAGATCCCACGCTGACCAGCGGGCCCCGCTCGTCATACGCACGGAGCAGAGGAGGGGCTCCGATGAGCAAAAGCTCCCCGTCGGCGGCTCCTTCGGTGAAACCGAGCACACCCACGTGCTCTTCGTACCAAGGTGATTCGATTGAGGTGCAAGGATGGGTGTAGGTTCACCGGAGCTAGGGTTGCCGGCAGCCAAGGTGGCGGTGGAGAGAACCCAACAGTGCACCGGCCGGCACAGAGCAAGGCGGTGCATGGTGAGGCCATCTACGCTCTCAGGGAGGTGAGGCGAAGCCCTCTAGGGCATAATCGAGGCGACGGAGTGGATAGTGAGGCCTCACCTCGCGTGAGGCACTCCGGTGGCGACGGCAAGGTCAGACACGCGGTGGTGTTCTGCGGGAATGGAACCTCTAATCGCAGTGACATCACGGGGGCAAGGAAACCTAGACCTAAGACACTTCGAACATCGGTGAGACGGAAAGAGGAGGGCACGAGCGTGGAGCATTGGAGCTTACGACCATGGTGGAGCACGCTCGGTGTACCGGTGCGTTCTGACCCGCTGGGGCGGTAGTGTCACGAGCGCTCATGGCTCAAGCATTGGTGGGGCAGAGGGACTACAGAACGAACGCAAGGAGACAGAGAGAGACCCAGACTCCGGCTAGCCACGGCGAGGCTATGAGCTTGGTGAAGCTCTAGCGATGGCGGGCGGTGGAAAAAGACTTGGTGGAGCTGCTAGCGAGGGTGGGCGTGTGGTGCGGCAATGGCGGAGGTCTGGGGTACCGCGAGGTGCACGGGGGCGCTGCGGTGGAGCAGAGTGAGGCAACGGAGGAAGAGTGAGCGGGCGAGCGAGGACGACTGCGGTGCGTATCGCCTTAGCGAGCGCAAGCATGGTGCAGCCTTAACGCATGCCGACCACGCAGCATCGCGTTCCTGACGACGGTCGGCTCAAGTTCCAGTTCAGAAATCTGAACTTTTGAAATGAAGTTCAGTTAAACCGAGTCTGACAGCGTGATTTCGACAACGTCTAACTCCTAATCTGGCCAGAGTTAGGGAAAGTCGTAGTAAGGTTTAAGCTAGAGCTACGTGAGAACTTGTTATAACTTTACTACCACATGACCTAAAATTGCACAGTTTGGGAGATCCAAAGCTCCAAAGAGGTGTACCTCGAAACAGAATTCCATTTCAGACTTAGCTAAATTCCAGTGCTGAAAAACAGCCCCTATACCTGACTTGTGGGCCATGTTTGGGCGTGTTCCAAGCATTTTCATGAGTTGACCACCGAACAACTTTTGTTCTACACAAAATTATGCACAAACTTTGTTAAGGTGGCATCTACATGCAAGGCCTCTAGGTTGCACTTTTGGTTAGGTCAAACCAGGAAAGTTCTAGGGTCACCCATGGTCAACACGTGAGTCGAGATGGAATTAGGGCAGGACCTAAACATAAACCCTAGGTCATTTTGCACCACTAACAAGATACACACATTGCCAAGGCCTTAACACCCATTAGCATCACCTATGCATAAAAGTTACTCAAGTAGGCATTGAAACACTATTGCTATAACTAATGAACCATCACTAACATAATTATTGAAACCTAATGTTGCATATGTTTAAGGAGCATGTTTCACATGTTTTCAAGCATAACAAACCTAGCACGTGTACTAGCATGGTCCAGATACATGATATTATCACTACCACCCATAACATACATATGTTGCAATGTTGCAAGGTCATGTTTCAAGCAAGGATGCACATGCAATGATGATGCTTATGGTAATGCCATGCTATGACCATGCTCAAATGATGCTAAAATGCAAGGCAAACACCTAGGGTGTTACAGCCCTCCCCCCTTATAAAAATCTCGTCCCGAGATTTGGAAAGCGTACCATTTTTTATAAAAGGCAGGGTAAACTTCTCGCAAATAATCTTCCCGTTCCCATGTTGCATCTCTCTCACTATGGTTACTCCACATGATCTTGTATAATTTCACCACTCGATTTCGTGTCACTCGACCCTTGCGATCCAAAACATATACTGGCTCCTCTACATAAGTCAAGGTTTTCTTGATCTTGATATCCCTGACTTTGACTTCCTCTTCAGGCACTCGAAGACATTTCTTCAGTTGCGAGACATGAAACACCGGAAAGATCATACGCATTTCTGAAGGTAACTGAAGTTTATAAGCGACCCTACCACATCTCTCAATTATTGGATAAGGTCCTACATATCTAGGTGCAAGCTTTCTTTTAACACCAAATCTTTGTGCTCCCTTCATAGGTGATACTTTCAGGTATACATGGTCACCAACTTCAAACTCAATGGGTCTTCTTCGCTTGTCAGCATAACTTTTCTGTCGGGCTTGGGCAGCTGCCATGTGTTGTTGTATGATTCGGACTTGTTTCTCAGCTTCTTTCATAAAATCAATACCATAGTATCTTCGCTCTCTAGGTTCAACCTAGTTCAATAGAGTTCTACATTTACGACCATAAAGAGCTTCGAATGGAGCCATCTGGATACTTTCTTGATAACTATTATTGTACGAGAATTCAGCTAAGGGCAACCATTTCTCCCATGATCCTTTTGAAGAAATTACACAAGCTCTCAACATGTCTTCTAAGATTTGGTTTACACGCTCAGTTTGACCAGACGTCTAGGGATGGTAAGCAGAACTTCTGACTAAGTTTGTACCAAAAATGAGCAGTAAACTGAGGTCCACGGTCAGATATAATAGTCCTTGGTACTCCATGAAGACGAACTATCTAATTTACGTATATCTGAGCATATTGATGTGGGCGATAGTCAATTCCAACGGGAATAAAATGTGCAGATTTGGTCAATCGGTCAACAATAACCCAAATGGAATCGTGACCTATCTCAGAACGAGGAATTCTAGAGAAAAAATTCATACTAATTTCTTCCCATTTCCAGCCTGGAATTGATAATGGTTGAAGTAAACTAGCAGGCTTCATGTGTATTGCCTTGACTCTGCAGCAGTTATCACATCTAGCAACATAGGCTGTGATATCCTTTTTCATTTTAGTCCACCAATATAGAGGTTTTAAATCTTGGTACATCTTACTACTACCAGGGTGGATGGATAACTTAGAAGAATGGACTTCAGATAAGATTTGATTTCTGAGCTCTCTATCTTTTGGCACCATGAGTCTATCCTTGAACCAGAGAATTCCCTTCTCATCGACTCAAAAATGCTTAGTTTCTTGCTCTTTCATCTTTCTCTTAATGTGAAATACACCTACATCGGTCTTCTGTAGCTGATGATTCGACTTCTCAGAGAACCTTCAACAGTGATATTGTGGAGTACAGCAGGGTGTAAGAGATGAGACAAATGAAAATCTTCTTCTATTAGAGAGTTACAATGAGATTTCCTACTCAAAGCATCAGCAACCACATTAGCTTTTCCCGGATGATAGTGCACTTGAAGATTATAATCCTTGATTAACTCCAACCATCGTCTTTGTCGCATATTCTGCTTGGGCTGGGTGAATATGTACTTGAGACTCTTATGATCTGTATAGATATTGCACACATTTCCAAGCAAATAATGTCTCCAAATTTTTAGGGCATGCACTACAACGGCTAACTCTAAATCATGAGTTGGATAGTTGACTTCATGTTTTCTCAACCAACGCGAAGCATAGGCAATAACTCGGCCTTCTTGCATGAGCACACAACCTAAACCAGTGCCTAAGGCATCGCAATACACATCAAACAGTTTCTCAATACCTGGTTGAGCTAACATAGGAGCTAACGTTAATAAAGTCCGTAGAGTATGGAAAGCTTGTTCACACTCAGGAGTCCAAACAAATTTCTTATCCTTCTCTAACAATCGAGTCACAGGCTTAGCTATTTTCAAAAAATCTAGGATGAAATGACGATAGTAGCCAGCCAGTCCTAGAAAACTCCTAACTTCATGAACGGTAGTCGGTGCCTTCCAGTCCAAAACTTCCTGTACCTTAGTTGGATCTACCTAAATTCCATCACCAGACAATACATGACCGAGGAAAGGTACTTTCTTCAACCAGAATTCACATTTGCTGAACTTGGCGTAGAGTTGATGTTCTCGCAATCAGAATAACACAATTCTTAGATGCTCAGCATGTTCTTCTTCATTATCAAAATAGATGAGAATATCATCAATGAAAACAACCACAAATTTGTCCAATTCTTGCATGAATACTGAATTCATCAGGTACATGAAATGCACAGGGGCATTAGTCAACCCAAAAGACATGACAAGATACTCATATAACCCGTATCTGGTGGAGAAAGTTATTTTTAGTATGTCTTCAGGACGAATCTTGATTTGATGATACCCAGATCTCAGATCAAATTTTGAGAATACCTTAGCTTTGGATAACTGATCAAACAAGATATCAATACGAGGCAATGGATACTTATTCTTGATAGTGACTGCATTGAGCGGCCAATAGTCTACACACATGCGTAGAGACTGATCTTTCTTCTTCACAAAGATGGCAGGGCAACCCTGTAATAGAACCGTCCAAATTATAAGAGCACAAGTACAAAAACAATCACCAGAGTGATCAAATTCTCGCACTTGAGCCCATATAACTCCGGTAGTCCAATGAAATCATGAGGGATTTCAAATCAACCAACATACAAGCCAAGATAGTAGTGATTCAACATAACAAGTCACATGTTACATCTATTTCATAAGTAATTCAATATACATCGGAGTTCAACATAGTTACTACAACTTACATTGAAAAGTAGCGGAAGCAAAGTAATTTGAAACTAACATTATTCTTATTCCAAATACATGCCAGTACCACAGTCGACTTCCAACAAAAGCATTAGAGATAAGGTAAATAAGAAGGATCATGCCCATGATCACACTCCGCCACTACGGCAGGAGTCAACCAACTCTTGCAGTCGCCAAGATACATCACAACCTACAACAAGTGGGGATAAAACCCTGAGTACGAGAAGGTACTCAGCTAGACTTACCCGTCAGAAACCAGAAATAAAGTGACACCAAGGATCATGCAAGACTGAGATGAAGTGGGCTAGCTTGACAACATTTTGCATAAAAGCTTAATATGGATAAGTAATCATTAATGCTTAAGCATCAAGTTAATTATCATTAACCTATTATCTATATTAGAACCTGTACTAGAGCACTCACTTTATTAGGAACAAACAATATTAACCATAGCAGGTATAAATTGAGGCAACATTTCCATCGTGATCCAATTAACCATCAGTTCAATTTAATTGAATCTACGTTGCCGCTGCTCAAGTTAAGTGCTCACTAACCAGGAGCGATGGCGATTCGAATCGAATTCCTATCCAGCTAGAGGGGTATTTCTAACACTCACCGCGCAGGCCCCTGCTAGGGTCGCACAAGCCACCTTTCGTACAATTCAGGAGTCGTGGGTTCGAATGATGCCGCATCCCCAAGGGTAACACTCTGCCAGGTGATAGGGACTCTAACCCCCCTTGGTCTCATGCCAATGTCCCCAAGCACATCCTTACTCTCCTCCAAGATGCGACCTACCATTCGATTCCCGGCCTGAACCGCATTACTCGGCTTCGCGGTCGGAACGGCTTATCCGGCCAACTAAGTGTTAGACTGCGTTCAACATGACTCAAGGACGTACAGTGAATCGGTCCTTAAATGACTTAGACGGGGATAGATCCACACCCAAGACCTCCATGGCTTGTTGCTTCACTATCGTCATCCCGCCCGGTCTCATTTCATTTTATTAACACATGGTTCCATTTCACAATAGCAATTATAGCCAACCGTGCCATATATGAATATTCCTATATCTCGCAGGTGACAGGAAATCACCTGACTTCTACCGCTTAAAGCAGGGCTAAGCATCTACTCGATCCTAGTCTATGTAGGATTCAAGGATTCATATATCTGGACAAGGAATGATATAATGCAGCAAGGGTTTCCAACCAACACCTACCACTTAATGCAACAATACTTATACATATATAGAATTAATTACTTTGAAGATAGGAGGCTTATAATGCTCCGGGGCTTGCCTGGAATCCGACTCAAGTCAGAGTTTGTCAGATGAATTCGCTTGACGAGCCTTTCCCTCCGGGATGGATCCACCAACTCCATCTTCGGGTTTGGCTCCACATCAGGTCCTTCACGCGTTTCTGCTAACGAACCTATATGAGGTGTAACCATGCATATGTATGAATATATAGAAATGCAATGAACAAAGTAATCATACAAGCATACCACAGTTCTCATAAACCTAGAGCTAATTAACTTAATCCTCATTAAGGCATAACATAGAAGAAGGCAAGCACATCAATCAAGAAACAACCCTCATAAGATCACATGGTACTAACCCAAGTACCATCAAAGATATGAGTCACACTTCAACACACTAGCATGGCAAAGTTAATCAAAGCATTAGACTAGAATTTGCCACTTTCTGGGCATCAGAATAGTAGCTAAGTAATTTAATCATAACTGGAGATCTACAACTCCAAATGACTTGCAAGAAGACATTATGGAAAGCTTAAGAATTTTTTTTACAATTCATTTATAATCACCTAAGCCTGATTCTCAAGTTTATTGGGTCAAAAAGAGGAAACTACAGAATCTGGTCTGCTCCAAACAGAGAGCAACCAAAACTGGAATCTGACTTTAAACATCTATAACTCAAAAACTACTTAGCCAAATACCCCCAAATTTTAACAGTAGCTAGATATACAAATTATCTACAACTTTTGTATAAACAAATTTCACAACAAAGCACATTATCATGAAGAACTTTGCCAAGTTTTCAGATCTGTCCAGAAACTTCATTTGCAAGAAATAATTATTAACTTATGTTGCAAACATATAATTGGATAAAACCAACTTTACCAACATTTCACACATGACTAATGAACACCAGAAAACTTAGTTTCCATTTCTAAATAAATTCTTTTAATGCCTTTTCTAAATTTATTTAAATAATTAGGTGGAATTATGAACACATATCAAAAGTGCACAATAAATTCTACCACAATTACAGTGGCCTAAAAATGCTCCCAATAGTTTACTGTACAAATTTCAAACCATTTGGACATATATATCAACCTCTATAAAAAAGACAAATGGCTATTGCAAGAATTCATGTGAGAGCAAGATGAATCAATAACTCACTCATACTATAACTAAAATTCATGAAATTTTTACCACACATCAATCATCACATGAGTAGCATGCCACAAAAATTTCACTTCAATTGGAGCCCTAAATTTGTATTTATGAAAATAACAAATACAACTAGTATTAAAAACCTAATCTAAAAAATCCATTTTTACAGCAAAAACATTAAACTAAAACAGGTCATATTATAGATCTACTGCATAGAGAATTTCACAAGGATTCCAAAAAGTACTCATTTGCTATTTTACGAATTTTCTATGATTTACTATGTAATTTCAAAGTTCCTACAAAATCATCACAAAACAGTCCTCGTGGCACTATTCATCTGAGTCACGAGTTCTGCAGAAAGACCCCTCCCTTTGGTCAAATTGTCGCGCGAGGTCCCCGACGGGAACTGAAACAGAGGAGGCGGAGCAGGGTCGCCGGGAACGGCGATGTCGGCCGGCTGAGGGCCTGCCGGGCAGCTGGGAAATGGTGGGGAAGCACTAGGGAACCGGTGTGCACGCATAGGGCTGCCAAGCTTGGTCGGAGATGGCCCTGAACGGCCTAGCCACGCGCACGGGCGGCTCCAGCAGGAGATGCTCGCTGGCGTCGGTGCTCCGGCGCGGAGGAGACAGCTGCGACGAACCTGAGGGGTTCACGAGCACCGCGATGACCTGGCACACGCACCGGTGGTCGCAGCTCGGTCGGTGGTGGCCCGTGGCTTCGCGGCCACGTGCGATGGCGGCCAAGCCCGCGGCATCTCCGGCGGCGGGGCGCTCCGGCGATGCTTGGCCCGGGCGGGCGCGTGCACGAGGTGGAGCATGACAAGGTGAATGCGGTGGTGTATGCGGTTGCGGACGTGGTGGCTTGGAACGGCGGAAAATCAGTGGCAGCTTGGAGCTTTGGTTCCTGTCCATGGCGAACGCTTGGCTCAGTGGCAAGGCGCAGAGGGACATGACGGTGTGGCCCGGCATGGACAGGCAGGCAGACGCGTGGGGCCGGCGTGCCCTTATGACGACGGTGGTGCACAACTAGGGCAGCGGCGGCAGAAGCTCGAGCTCCGCTCGTCTGCCATGGTGTGAGACAGAGAGGCGAGAGAGAGTGAACCAAGAATGAGCAAGCACGAGGAAAGGGAGGGCGCTTGGCTCTCCAAATCGACCGACGCTATGAGGTGGCGAGCATGCGACCGAGCTGGGGCACCACGCGTCGAGCGGCATCAGCAACCGGTCGGCCACGACGTAGTCTCTGCCAACTCAAACAGTCGCGAAACCAACTGAAACCTCCATCTTCGTCCTTCTCTAACTCCCGATCTGGCTAGCCTTCGATCATGGCGCTAGTGGAAGAGTTATAGACCTTTGTGAGATGAACAAGATTGCTTTAAGGATCCTGAGCTAACTCGGCCAAGAACAAAAGATATGGAGCTTCAAATGAGGGTACACGAAACCAAAAATTGAATTCAGTTAAGGATTGACAATACCACCTCAAAATATGCCTGACACATCAATTTTCATCGATCAACAACTCCCAAATTAGCTCTAATTGGCTCATGGTGTAATTGACAAAATTGTAGAGGGTTGTGAGGACTTCAAGAGTTTCAATACGAGATTGAGCTGGTTAAGCTTAGATCACAATCTACAGAGCTCCAAAGTCGAGCACACGAAACTGAAATTTCAGTTTTAGTAGGAACCCAACTGAAACACGATCTTTGAGGCTCTGTAGCTCCTGTACTAGTGGGAATTAGGTGATAGTGTTGTTGACAAAATCATAGAGCTATGTGAGCACTACAATATTGCCAATATGAGCTAGAGCTGGTTCTGCCTAGTTTGGGAGATAGAGGGCTCCAAAGTAAGCTACTTGAAACTACTATACAGTCAAGACTTAGCCAAATTGGCTAAGTGCCAAACAGTAGGTCAAAACTGACTTGTGGTCCCTGTTTGAGCATGTTCCACATATTTTTATGACTTGACTCTTAAACAAAGTTGGTTCCTTATAAAATTCTCTACAACTTTGTAAAAGGGTGCACAGTCATGCAAAGCTTCTAGGTCACACTTTTCAAATGGTCAAACAAAAGGGTTCTAGGGTCCATACATGGTCAACCATCACTTAGAAGCATATTTAGGCAAAATGATCAACATGAACATTATTCCATTAAGTGTCCTAAGTGTAGTTAAGGTGTTGTAGAGGCCAAACATACCCACCATGCATAGGTTGCACAAAAGTGTAGGCCTCACATGCACTGAAACATAGAAGTCACTATAATTGTAGTGCTTGTTTCAAGGCCATACTTCAATTGTTTCATGTGTTTGCTTCAAGATACAAGCTACACGTGTTCCACTAGGGTGTTCCACATGTGTCCAAGATGTGTTGCACATGTTGCATTTGTATGTTGCATAAACACTAGTTCCCATGGGATGTAAGGCAGGTTTTAGTTATAATCCAAACAAGCATATAACTTATCATTTCATGTGACTTTTTGATTCCAAACTTCATGAAACTTTTCCAGGGATCAATATAGATAGGTACTAAGGTGAGACACATGAAGATATTGCTATAACACCATCCAAGCATATATCTTTGAAAAGTGACCTATATGTAAAGCAATGATGCAACATCCACTTTAGGTGAGGCTCATCTCCATAGGTTGACCTTGACATCGTCATCTCCACTTAATCTATCATATTTGAGATCAAACCCACTACTTAATGAGTGACAAACACCTAGGGTGTTACAAACCGCAAGGAGAAGAACTGGGACGAATCAGACCTTTCTACAAGAGTTCTCCAAGTTGGATCTTGAGCTCAGCTAATTCATTTGGCGGCATTCTATATGGTCTTCTTGAGATCAGTGCAGTACCAGGAAGTAGCTCAATCTTGAATTCCACATCATGATCCAGAGGTAATCCAGGCAAATCGTCAAGAAAGACATTCGGAAACTCGCATACTACAGGGACATCTGCTATTTCCTTTGCCTTTGCTATGGTAGCATTAATTGTAGTCTGAGGACTAACATCTCGAGGAAGCTACACTAGAAATGCTTGTTGATCATTTGGATCCCTCAGCATAATCACTCTTGTAGAGGAATCAATTAGAACACCGTTTCCACTCATCCACTTCATTCCCAAGATTACGTCAAGACCCAATCCTAGTAATACCACCAGATCCACATCATACAGACGTCCTTCTATCTCGATCTTTGCTCCTAAGACTAGCTGGTTGGTGGAGATATTATTTTTAGCCGCACTTATATTGTAACCACCTTTGTCTAAGGTAACCATTTTCATACCATGCTGGGTTGCAAAGGTTGAACTGATAAAAGAATGAGAAGCGCCTGAATCAAACAGCACAACAGCATGTTGTTGGTTGACTAGAAATGCACCAGCCGTAATGACTTCGCCGGTAGGAACTTGTTCCACCGTGGTGTATTTGACATGTCCTTTACACACATATACATCATTTCCATCTAAATTCCTTTGAGGATGAGGACAATCTTTGGCCCAATGACCTGGCGTATTGCAGTTCCAGCACAGTCAGTTACTTGGCGAGACGTTAGACTTCCCTTTCTTAACATTGCTCTTCTTGACCTGACCCTTTTTCTGATATGGATGATATCTAGCAGATACATCAGATGATTGAGGATGGGAAGTAGCCATTATAAAAGTGTTAGATTGAGAAGCCCTAGCCTCAGAAGCTATCTTGTGACACTTAGAAGCAGCATGAACAACATTGCAGTTTTCTTGCATTAGAGTATCGCTGACAAACTCATTAAATGTTGCACACTTGCTATTACACACGGTCTTCATCAATTTGGGACAAAGTCCCCTCTTGAAACTAGCAATCCTCTTTGCATCGATATTGACAAAATCCGGAGCATACCTTGATAGATGAATGAAATCATGCCAATATTCGGTTACACTTCTATCTCCTTGAGTGAGCTTCATGAACTCGATGTGCTTGATAGCCATGAGACCAGAAGGAAGGTAATGTCCGCGAAAAGTTTCTTTGAACTGATCCCAAACGACCTCATCATTCTCAGGCAGAGTGCTCTTATAATGGTACCACCAATTACCTGCAGGCCCTTGTAATTGTTGCGAAGCATACTCTGTTTTCATATCATCGGCCACAATGAGTAAGTGAAACTTTTATTCAATAGAGTTTAACCATTCGTCTGCTTGAAGTGGCTCTTCTACTTCTCAAAAGATAGGAGACTCAGTATCTAAGAAATCCTTATAGTTGCTATATTAAATAGGCTTAGGTCCTTGATAGACATTGATACGGACACTTTCAGCCAAAGCACACTGACTTTCAACAAGCATTTGTAGTAACTCAGCAAAGTAGGTTGCGGAGGATGAGACAATGGAGGTTCCACATTGTCACAACTACTGCCAGAGCAGCACAACCTTGTGTGCGCGCCCACAGGAGGCCCTCGATTTCGTCGTGGCACCGTAGATTACTAATCGTAACACCATTACTGAACCAACACCCATGAGGAATCCTCACATGTCAAGAAGTAGGTGTGTAGAACGCATCATACAAGAAGGGGTAGCAAATAAGGTTGATCACAAGGTTAGAGTTAACAGGGGGTGAGTTGTAGCTCAAAAGACATCACAACTCACGGAGATACATCACAAGAGACCCATCATGAACTTTTGGTGTATTGCTCGCTTCCACTGATCAGATCCAAATTGCGTTCCCAAGGTTGAAACTAATGACAACTCCACTAGATCGGTTGATTACCTCAATCCTTTGCGAAAGAATGCAACTGCTTACTGGAAAACCATTTGGAGGCAAGAAAGTTTTTTGAAAGAGTAGGGTAAGCATTTATAAGGGAGGGAATAATGCAAAATGCAATGCATGATGCGAACATGGTGCATGCGCGAACCGTACGTCCTCACAAACCTAGGAAGAATTTTTAAATTCTGGCGTATAGGTCAATGGCATACACACGTTCTCTCAATAACGATAACTAATCGCTCTACAGGAAACGTTGTTAGTGTACCTGCAGAAAATTGCATTTCAGCCCAACAGTTCCTAAAATAACACTCCATTAAAGCAGTAAACTAAATACTTTCCATACATACATCCCCCGATGTATATACTTCAGTATCAAAGCTACCCGATAGATATACCCACAATTAAATACCCCATAGATACATGATTGAACATATAAATATGCGAGTAATCACAACTACTCTCCCCTAGACCGACGGTTGGACGGTCATGCTCTCACAACTCTCACTTACCAGGGCATAGAGGTAATTTGATCCATACATTACCACCCAAGCGGATGGCATCCATACAATAGCACGCCATATGGACAACAAAACAGAAAAACAAACAAGAACCCCCAAGTTAGTACTTTAATAAGCCTCCTACTAGTCCTTATTTGGGCATATAGGATATGACCACTGACACTCTTTAGATTAGAATTAAGATTTTTCATAAAACTTTTGTTTAAATACACAAATGATATGTTTAGTGTCGAATCTTGCTCTGATGCCAGCTGTCACGGAACCGTCCAAATTATAAGATCACAAGTCTAAAAACAATCACTGAAGCGGTCAAATTATCAAACTTGAGCCCATATACTCCGGTAGTCCACGAAATCACGAGGGGTTTCAAACCAAACCAAAAGCAACCAAGATCGTAGTGATTCAACTTAACATAGTATTTGTTACAACAATTCATAAGTTACTCTCATACATCGGAGTACGAATAAGTTATTATAAACCAAATTAGGAATAGTGGAAGCAACATAGTTTTGAAACCACATTTAGTTCAACTACTGCCAGTGCGTAGTCACATCCTGTAAAAGCATAATAGAAGATAATACTACAGAGACCATGCCCAATGGTCTAGTCTTCAAACCCAACAGCGAAGACAATACTTTAGGTAGCTAGTAAGAATCTGCTACCTGCAACAAGGTGGGAATAAACCCTGAGTACGGGAAGGTACTCAGCTAGACTTACCCGTTAAAAACCAGAAATAAGCTGACACCAAGGAGTATGCAAGGCTTTGTATGAGTGGGCTAGCTTGACACATTTGCATAAAAGCTTAAGTACAGATAAGTGATCATTATTGCTTTAAGCTTCAAGTTACTCATTATTAACCTATCCTCTAGATTAGTACCTGTACTATAGCAACCACTTGATTCAGCTAAGTAAACAATAGTAACCATATCATGTTATTAAGGCCATCATTATATCATCATCATCTTCAGAACCATCAGTAGATTTAGTGAAATCTACGTTGCCTCTGCTCTGTCAAGTTTCTCACTAACCGGGAGAGATGACGATTCGAATCGATTCTAACTCAGCTGAGGGGGTATTCCTAACACCAACTGGGCATACTTTGCAAGAGTCATCAACAGTCACCTTTGGTACAACTCAGGATGGGCCCGAACAGCGCCGCACTCTCAGGGATTTCAGTGGCCAGGAAGCTCAGGACTTTTAACTCACCTGCCCTTGGTCCCACCTGGCTCCCCTCCGAGGCGACTTACACTTTTTGGCTTTGCAGCCTGAGTTGAGCTACTCGGCTTCGCGGTCGGCAACTTTAGGCTGGTTAGTTAAGTGTTAGGCTGCGTTCAAAATGACAAAGGAAGTATAGCAGATCGATCCTTAACCGACACAGATGGGGATAGCTCCACACCCAAGACCTCCATGCATTGTTGCTTCACTATCGACATCCCACCCGGTCTAAGTTCATTATTAACACTTGGTTCTTTTCCACGATAGCAAATATAGCCAACCGTGACCAAATACTTCCTATCTTGTAGGTGATAGGAGATCACCTGATATTACCGTTCTAATTAAGCAGGGCTAAGCATATAGACGATCCTGTCTACATAGGATTCATGGATTCATATATCTGGACAAGGAATGATATAATGCAACAAGGGTTCCAAACAACTCCTACCACTTAATGCAACAATATACATAAATAATTAATTTCTTTGAAAGTAGGAGGCTTATAATGCTCCGGGGCTTACCTTAAACAAACGAGGATGGTTTGGGGTTCAGCGCTCAACCACGGTTCCTTCGTCTCCTCTGGTTCCGTCGGATTGGGCCTCCTGTCCCAGAACTGGCTCCAACTCCACCGGGTACGTATTGTGGAACTTTACCATCATCATGCTCCTCGGTACACCTATTGCATGTATATGCACCAATGAATCTCATGTATGCACAAATGTGACATGATGAGCTTATGAGCATGTATGCATGATTAATGTGATGAATAATGCAACAATCTAAGCAATAAAAGTCAAGCTACATGGTGCTCTATTCAAATTACTTTAAGAGTAGGTGCAAATTTCCTCTCTGGTATTAACATGTTTAAACATCCCTAAGTAACCACTAAGTACCACAAAGTTCATACTTAGCACCCATATGACAAGTTCTAGAAATTTAGCGTATGGACATGATGACCGTAGCAACTCATAAAGTTTATAACTAGAGTTCTACAACTTCAATGGACATGCATGAGGATAATCTGGAAAGCTTATGAAATTGTCTACAATTCATTTATAAATATCTAAGTATGATTTTATCATTTACTAGGTCAAATTAGCACCTACACAGAAACTGTTCTAAAAGACAGAGAGCAAAACAATTCTGACTCGAACTTTGAACAGCTGCCATTTCTAAACCATGAGTCCAAAGATCACCAATTTTTACCAGTAACTAGTTCATGAAGTGCTTAACAACTTTGTTATAGTTCACCAAGCATGAAAACATCATTATCATAGGTTAATTCTCTTAACTAGCAAATCTGTCCAGAATGGCAGATTCTTTAAATTAAATAATTAATGATGATGCAAAAGTATAATTGGACCAAGCCAACTTTACTAACAGCTAGAGCATGTTAAAGTAACACCAGATCATATCATGTTAATTGCATAAACATTTATTTAATTGACCTTTTCTATTTCTTTAATTGCATAGGCATAAATAACATTACTTATAAAATATGCCCTGAAAATTCTAATAAAATTACAGAGGTACATACATGGTACCAGGAGGCTACCATAAAAATTTCATCTCAATTTTACAAGTAGAATTGGAGATATCATAATAAGCAAATGTATAAGCAATATAAAACATATACAAAAAGGGAATTTATAAATGAAGCATGTGACCACTAAATTTCATGAAAATTTAACTAGAGTAACATAATAGCATGCTTAGCATCTCACACGATTTTCATAGCAAAACGAGCAGTATACAGAGATATATAAAATTACCAAAATCATAATAATAATTAAAGCACTTAGCAAAAGTCATATCAAACTTCACAAAACACTAACTAACCTACTGTATTTTTTTACACTAATGCAAAGTACACATTTTAAGGATCCCAGAAAGTCCTCATTTTCCTTTTTATGATTTTCTACTATTTTCTATGAATTTATAAAGACAGCACACAAAAATATGCATTTACAGAAAAGACTAAACCTAAAAACCTAAACAGGCCGCAACAGTTGGGCCACTACTGTGGCTGGCCCACATCGGCCCGAGACTGAACAGAGGGGGAGATCCCGCGCTGACTAGCGGGCCCGCTCATCATACGCACGAAGCAGAGGATGGGCTCCGGTGAGCAAAAGCTCCCCGCCGGCGGCTCCTCCGGTGAAACTGAGCACACCCACGTGCTCTTCGTACCAAGGTGATTCGATTGAGGTGCAAGGATGGGTGCAGGTTCACCAGAGCTAGGGTTGCCGGTAGCCAAGGCGGCGGTGGAGAGAACCCGACGGTGCACCATCGGGCACAGAGCAAGGCGGCGCACTGTGAGGGCATCTACGCTCTCAGGGAGGTGAGGCAAAGCCCTCTAGGGCATAATCGAGGCGGCGGAGCGGACAGTGAGTCCTCACCTCGTGCGAGGCACTTCGGCGATGACGGTGAGGTCAGACACGTGGTGGTGTTCTGCGGGAATGGAACCTCTAATCGCAGTGACATCACGGGGGCAAGAAAACCTAGACCTAAGACATTTCGAACATCGGTGAGACGGAAAGAGGAGGGCACGAGCATGGAGCATTGGAGCTTACGACCATGGCGGGCATGGCGGAGCACGCTTGGTGTACTGGTGCGTTCCGACCCGCTGGGGCGGTAGCATCACGAGCACTCACGGCTCAAGCATTGGTGGGGCAGAGGGACTACAGAATGAACATAAGGAGACAGAGAGAGACCCGGACTCTGGCTGGCCACGACGAGGCAGTGAGCTTGGTGAAGCTCTGGCGATGGCGGGCGGTGGAAAAAGACTTCCGGTTAGCGTGCGGCCCCAGAGGCGAGGCCAACACGTCGGCGTGGTGCGCTAAGCATTGGTGGAGCTGCTAGCGAGGGCGGGCGTGCGGTGCGGTGATGGCAGAGGTGTGGGGTACCATGAGGTGCACGGCAGCGCTGCGGTGGAGCATGAAAGCATCTAGGCCCCGGTGTTGGTTTTGGCAATTGATGACAACGCATTATTACCATGACTAACGTGTGTTTTGCAGAAACATTGGTAAGTTAGGTCATGGAGATGATAACTGCTTTGGGCACACTGGTATTCATGTCCCTTGATGGAAATCGTTTCAGTTTTCAAAGGATCAACGATCGAGATTAAGGACGGTTAGTTCCGGATGTCAAGGTGTTGAGTTACATCTGGAATAGTCGTTAGGATCTTTGGTTCTTCCTTTGACCGTACTATAAAGGGGGGCATGAGCGAGTAGCTTGACCTAGGTGAGTCTTTTGTTTAGGTGTGGTGCACACTTGTCAAACTTAGCACTAGGTAGCTCTAGAAAAGCTCAAAGTTCAGTTGGAAGCAACTTGGTTCAAGTTGTGTCGCGTTTAGAAGACGTTTGAGCAGTTTACCTATGACCGGACGCGGTCCTGGTCATGACCGGACATGTCCAGTCAGTTCTAACATGTCACTGCGTTGTTAACTGACTGACCGGACGCGGTCCTTGAGAGGACTGGATGCGGTGGTCAGTCTGACACGTGTTCCAGAGGGTAAACAGTGTAATCGGACATGACTGTGAAGTGATCGGCGCGTCCGGTCATGTTCCAGTAAGGTCCCAAGCTAACTTGACGTGTCCGGTCATCTATGAATGGACACGGTCGAGCGTCAGATCAGTTTCCAGTAAGGCTCTTGCATGATCGGACGCGTCCGGTCATCCCTAATCGGCGCGTCCGGTCATCTCTGATCGGCGCGTCTGGTCATCTTAGACCGATGCGTCCGGTCACTCAGCGCTAACCTTCGGTTTCCGACCGTTACACTTGACCGGCGTGTCCGGTCATGTCGACCGGCGCATCCGGTCAGTGCGCGTTTTGCTGTTTCGGCAGGTAACGGTTGGATTTGTCTGAGGGGTGTATAAATACATCCCCTCCACCTCTTTTAGAGGACTCTTGCTCATTTGTTCAGCTGAGAAACACCTTTGGAGTGCAAGGGAGTGCAAGAGCCCTAGTGAGGATAGTGATTTGAGAATCAAAGTTTGAGAATCCTCTCTAGTGACAAGAGTGTAGCAAGTGTGCATCCATCTTCTCATTAGGCTTGTTGTGGTCAAGTGAGAGTTCTAGCTTGTTACTCTTGGTGATCGCCATCACCTAGACGGTTTGGTGGTGATTGGGAGTTTGGTGATCATCCGACGAGATTGTGGGTGACCCAACTCATGTTATGAGCGGTTTTGGGTGATTCGCCGTGATAGAGGGTCAAAGAATCAACCTGTAGAGAGCACTTGATCCTTGCGCGGATCAAGGGGGAACTACACCCTTGCGCGGGTGCTCCAACGAGGACTAGTGGGGAGTGATGACTCTCCGATACCTCGACAAAACATCGCCGTGTTCCTTATCCTTACTTTCAAGCATTTACCTTCATACATTACTTTCATTGCTTGTTTACTTTCCTAGAATTGCATGCTAGTCTAGGATTGGAACTTAGGGTGCAAAATTTTTATCGGTAGAATCACAAGGAACACTAGTAGACACTAGGGGTGAAGTTTGGCTTGTAGGATTTAATTCTTGCAATTAATTTTTAGAAAAGCCCAATTCACCCCCCCTCTTGGGCATCTTGATCCTTTCAATTGGTATCGGAGCCGTGTTGCTCTTTATTTAGGCTTCACCGCCTAGAGCAAGATGTCTAATGGGGAAGGACCACCTCCCACTTTTGAGGGAGACAATTTTCCATATTGGAAAATTTGTATGGAGGCGTACCTCGAAGCCATAGATGTTGGGTGCCTTAGAGCCGCAACTGAAGGACTTCCTCCTATAAGGGATCCCACCAACCCAAGTGGTGACGAGGAGAAGTACGACCGGTGGAATGCAAAGGCAAAAAATGCACCCTACCGGGGCTTAGGCAAAGATATCTTCAATCGTGTGCGTAATGCCAAAAACGCTCATGAATTGTGGGAAAATCTTTGTGCTCTCCATGAGGGAACTAAGAGTGAGCATGAGGAACGCTATCACATTGCTTTAAAGAAAATCAATTCTTTTGAGATGCTTCCCAAAGAAAGTGCTAATGAAATGTACACTCGAATGAATGTTCTTGTAGAAGATCTCAATGCTCTTGGACTCACTCAAATGAGTCAATCGGATGTTGCAAGGAGGATCTTGAGTGTTCTTTCCGCTGAGAAGTATGGACACATTGTCACCGTACTTCACCAAAGTGATCTCTCCACCGCAACACTGACTCAAGTATTGGGAAAGATCAATGCACATGAGATGTACATGCACATTACTCCGGAAGAGGGCTCATCATCTTCCAAGAAAAAAGATTTGTCCTTCAAAGCTAGCCATGAAAAGAAAAAGAAGAAGGGCCAAGCCATGATGGTGCAAGAAAGCTTAACTGAAAGTGATATTGATGATGCATCACTTGCACTCATGGTGAGGAAGACCACCAAGATGCTAAAAAAGCTAAACAAGAGTGGCATCAAGTTCGATGGCAAGAAGAAGAAATTCTTCACAAGTAGCAAAAGGAAGCCAATATCTGAAATGGATTGCTTCAATTGTGGTGAACTTGGCCACCTAGCTCATCAATGCCCGAAGCCTCCAAAAGACAAGTACAAGAACAAGTACAAGGGCAAAAAAGATAACTCAAGTGATGAAGAAGATAAGAAAAAGAAGAACAAGCCATACAAAAAGAAAGATGGCAAAAAAAGAGAGTTCTACAAGAAGAAGAAGGGAGGCAAAGCTTACATTGTTGGTGATTGGCTCACCAACATTGAGTCATCATGTGAGTCCTCCGACGATGAGAGCGACGATGAGAAAGAGAAGGTCACCGCATTTGTGATTGGGCCATCATCATCTTCACCGACATCTTCATCACCACCTTCACCGCCACCTTCACCATCATCTTCCACTACTCATCTATGCCTTATGGCTAAGGGTGATCGAAAGGTACAAAACAATGATAGTGATGATGATGATAGTGATAGCGATGATGAATATGATGCACCTTCTTATGATGAACTTGTAAAATTGTTGAACAAATACTCTAAAATCATAAGAAGAACTAGAAATGAAAATGATGAGCTTCAACATGAAAATGAATCACTTTCATCTAAGCTTGAGAATGCACATAAGACTAGTGATGAGCTTAAAGATCAAAATGAAACTATGTCCTCCTCTCTCAAAGAGCTCAAAACTTCTAACAAGGAGCTTAGAGATAAACATGATAAAATTGAGAAGAAGCATGGTGAACTCATCACTAGGCTTAACTTGCTAAAAGATGAATATACCACATTGAAAATCAACTATGATACTCTTATTGTTGCTAATGAGCTTGCTCTTGAGACACATGATGCTACTAAACAAATTGTTAAGATTGATATAGCTGCATCATATGATGATTTGATTGTTGAGAACTTTGAGCAAGGCTCTAGCGGCAAAGGCAAGAGTGTGGTTGAGTCCGACAACTATGATGACTATGTCAAGCTTAAGAGTGAGAATGAGATGCTTAAGATTGAGAACAAGAAGTTAATGGATCTTGAAAAGCAAGCTTCAAATGAGTCACTTATTGAAAAAATAAGAAGCTCAAGCAAGAAAAAGAGCATCTCAAGACCGGCCTAAGCAAGTTCACAAGAGGCCAACATTTGCAAAGTGAGCTACTCATGAACACCGTCATGAAGATGGATAGGAGTGGCATTGATTACTTGGCAAATCAAGAGAAGAAGACTAAAGCTCAACAACAACAAAACAAGTCAAAGCCCAAGCCAAAGAGATGTGTTGAGTGTGGACAAGAAGGCCATTTTGTTCATGAGTACAAAACTCCACCACCACAACCCTTGCCCAAGCATGCTAGACCCTTTGCCTTCAATGCTCATTACATGCTTAGAAAAGATTCAAGTGAAAAGATGAAATTCATGTTCTTGGGTCCCCCTAACAAAAATAGACCAAAGAAAATATGGGTTGCCAAGTCACTAGTTGAGAAAGTTAAGGGTCCCTCTCAAGTTTGGGTCCCTAAACAAAAGGCTTAATCTCTTGTGTGTAGATGAACTACAAGACCGGTGAATCTCATTGGGTGATTGATAGTGGTTGCAAACAACACATGACCGGTGATCCTCGTATGTTCACCTCACTTGAAGAAAATGGGGTATGTCAGGACAAGATCACATTTGGGGATAATTCAAAGAGCAAAGTCAAGGGTATAGGCAAGATTGCAATATCAAATGATCACTCTCTCTCAAATGTGCTCTATGTTGCTTCATTGAGTTTCAACTTACTATCCGTTGGGCAACTTTGTGACCTTGGCTACCAATGCTTGTTTAGTCCAAATGAAGTGGTTGTTACAAAGATAGATGACAAGCAAGTGATTTTCAAGGGATTTAGATACAATAATCTCTATCTAGTTGACTTCACCTCTGAAGATGCAAACTTGATGACATGTTTATTCACTAAAACTACACTTGGATGGCTTTGGCATAGGAGGCTTGCTCATGTTGGAATGAACACTCTCAATAAGCTATTGAAGAAAGAATTAGTGAGAGGTTTGAAGGATGTAAAGTTTGAGAAGAACAAACCTTGTAGTGCATGTCAAGCTGACAAACAAGTTGCAAACACTCATCCAACCAAAGCTTACATGTCAACATCAAGAGTACTAGAACTTCTACACATGGATTTGTTTGGTCCTACAACCTATAAGAGCTTGGGTGGAAATCTCTATTGCCTAGTGATTGTGGATGACTACTCAAGATACACTTGGACTTTCTTTCTTTATGACAAATCCAAAGTGGCAAATTGCTTCAAGAAGTTTGCAAAGAGAGCTCAAAATGAATTTGAAGTCAAGATAAAGAAAATTAGAAGTGACAATGGCAAAGAGTTTGACAACACCAACATTGAAGCTTATTGTGATGAAATTGGAATCAAGCATGAAGTTTCATCAACCTACACTCCTCAACAAAATGGTGTAGTTGAGAGAAAGAACCGGACCTTGATCACTCTTGCAAGAACAATGCTAGATGAGTACAACACACCAGAGAAATTGTGGGCCGAGGCAATCAACACCGCATGCTATGCTTCAAATCGCCTCTTCCTACAAAAGTTTCTTGGCAAGACCCCCTATGAGTTGCTAAATGGAAAGAAGCCGGTCTCATTCTTCCGAGTGTTTGGTTGCAAATGCTACATCTACAAGAAGCGTCAACACCTAGGGAAGTTCCAAAGACGTTGTGATATTGGTTTTCTTGTTGGTTACTCATCAAAGTCCAAAGCATGTAGAGTATTTAACCATGCCACCGGTTTGGTTGAAGAAACATATGATATGGAATTTGATGAATCTAATGGCTCCTAAGGAGCAATTGAGAATTGTGATGATGTAGGTGATGAACCATTGAGAGAGGCCATGAAGAACATACCGGTGGGAGACATCAAGCCTAAAGATGATGAAGACGATGTACAAATTGTCAATCCGCCATCTTCATCAAATGTGCCTCAAGATGATAACAAGAATGAGAGAGTTGAAAATAAAGATACTCATGTCTCTCATGAACAAGCCGAGGCACAAGCACAAGATGTTGATGCTCCCCAACCCTCTCCTCAAGTGGTTGATAGAAGAAACTCACCTCTACTTCAAGCACATCCACAAGATCTCATCATAGGGAGTCCAACAAATGGTGTAATGACTAGATCTCAAAAGCTTACTTCTTTTGTTGAACATCACTCTTTTGTCTCTTGTCTTGAACCTAAGAATGTAGAAGAAGCTCTTCGAGATCTGGATTGGGTGAATGCTATGCATGAAGAATTGAACAACTTCGTCCGCAATCAAGTTTGGACACTTGAAGAGCATCCAAAAGGTGCAAGAGTCATTGGAACCAAGTGGGTGTTCCGCAATAAGCAAGATGATCAAGGCATAGTAGTGAGAAACAAGGCAAGACTAGTTACAAAGGGGTTCTCTCAAGTTGAAGGTCTTGATTTTAGAGAGACCTTTGCACCCGTTGCAAGACTTGAAGCCATTCGTATCCTTCTTGCATATGCATCACATCATGAAATGAAACTATATCAAATGGATGTGAAAAGTGCTTTTTTAAATGGCTTCATAAATGAACTAGTCTATGTTGAACAACCTCCCGGGTTTGAAGACCCTAGATATCCTAATCATGTTTATAGGTTGTCCAAGGCGCTATATGGGCTCAAGCAAGCCCCTAGAGCATGGTATGAGCGCCTCCGGGACTTCCTCATTGAGAAGGGCTTCATTATTAGAAAGGTTGGCACCACACTATTCACCAAGAAGTTTAATAGAGAGATCTTCATTTATCAAGTCTATGTTGATGATATCATCTTCGGGTCAACAAATGAAGATTATTGCAAAGAATTTGGTGAATTGATGTCAAAGGAGTTCAAGATGTCAATGATTGGTGAGCTAATATTCTTCCTTGGTTTTCAAGTTAAGCAAATGAGAGAAGGGATTTTCATCTCTCAAGAAAAGTATACCAAGGATCTTCTCAAAAGATTCAAGATGGAAGAATGCAAGCCAATCAAGACCCCAATGCCATCCAATGGACATCTCGACCTAGATAAGGGAGGTAAATAAATTGATCAAACTCTTTACCGTTCTATGATTGGTAGCTTGTTGTACCTTACCGCATCTAGGCCTGATATCATGTTTAGTGTGCGCATGTGTGCTCGCTTTCAAGCGTGCCCTAAAGAACCTCACCTAAGTGCCGTAAAAAGAATCTTAAGATATCTTAAGTACACCCCAAGCATCGGTCTTTGGTATCCCAAAGGAGCTAGATTCCAACTAGTTGGCTATTCCGATTTGGATTATGCCGGTTGCAAAATTGATAGAAAAAGCACATCCGGAGGGTGCCATTTGCTTGGGAGGTCCTTAGTATCATGGTCATCTAAAAAGCAAAATAGTGTGGCTTTGTCCACCACCGAGGCAGAATACATTGCCGCGGGGGCTTGTTGTGCACAAATCTTATACATGAAACAAACCCTCCTAGACTATGGAGTTGTTCTTGAAAAGGTGCCGCTTTTATGTGACAATGAAAGTGTCGTTAAAATTGCTAATAATCCGGTACAACACTCTCGCACCAAGCACATTGATATCCGCCACCACTTTCTAAGAGATCAAGTTGCTAAAAATGATATTTCACTAGAAGGTGTAAGAAGTGAAAATCAATTAGCGGATATCTTCACTAAACCTTTAGATAAGGCTACCTTTTGTAGGTTGAGAAGTGAACTAAATGTGCTTGATTCTAGTAACTTTAAAAAATGAGCTTGTGTTGTCCCTTGCATTGCATTGTATTATATATCATGTTTTATTCCCCGCAATGCATCTAGAACTTGTCTAACACGGTTATGATAACCCTCCTTTGGAGGAGTGAAGAAGCCTAACCGTGGATCAAACTTGACAAGCAACCTAGTCTTCCTTTCTCGCTTTGCATTGCATATGCATGGTTGTTGCTTTGTCGTTTCTTTTCGGTTTAGCTTTGAGTAACCTCTGTGTTCTTCCATGAATAGAGAGAGCATTTGAAGCTCCTAAGGGTTCATAAACTCTATTGCATGGCCATACGTTGCTCCTCGGGTGTTTATTGAATATTTTCTTAAAAATAATACTAGTCTAAGGTAAAATATTTTGAAAATTTTGAGGGTTTGAGTGAGGTCACTCATATCAGGTTCCAATTGGTGTTTATTTGAGTCTCTTTGAATTGGAACTTGATTGGGAGAAGTCACGTCGAAAATCGGTTTAAAAAAAGGTGTTTTACAGCGACCGGACGCTGGACCGGACGCTGCATCGGATATGGTTCTGCTTCACCACTGCGTCCGGTCATGCGTCCACCAGCGCGTCCAGTCATTCCCGAAAGTCTTCTCTAAGATCTGTGACCGGACGCTGCATCGGACGCGCCTCTGCCGACCACCGCGTCCGGTCCCAGCAACCACCACCGCGTCCGGTCATCCGTTTCAGTTTTCCGGGCAAAATGTGACCGGACTCTGTCAGCGTCTGATCGTGCATAATCGGACGCGTCCGGTCATTCCAGGAGCTTACTGGACTGTGACCGGACGCTGCCTCCACCGCGTCCGGTCATTCGACCACCGCGTCCGGTCATCACGCGAAAAGCGGATCTCACCCTTTTTAACCGTACATTTGGATCTCGCGGTTCACTTTTCAATCCTCCGCCGCCCGTACTCGCCGTGTCGCCGAGCTGCCACGCCTCGCCATGCCTGTGACCGTTCCTTCCTCGCCTCGCCCACGCCTTCCTCGCCGCATCCGCGCCTTCCGCGCCCTCACCGCGCCGTGCCTCCGCGCCCGCGAAGCACGCTGCTCGCAGCCCAGTGCCGCCGCGCCAACGCAGCCGCCCTGCGCCGCCGACCAGCGCGCCATCGGAGCAGCTCCTCGCGCCACTGCGCCCAAACCCCCGCTGCTTCATCTCCAAACACCTCACGCGCCACCGTCCCGAGGCTCGCGCCCTCTACCGAGAAACCCTAACCCTAGCCGAGGCTCTTCGCGAGTTCTTCGTCTCCGCGATCGTCTCCGTCTCCGCAATGTGACGTCTTAAGTTTGGATTAGAATTTACCGTTGATTTTTCGGTGAATTACTAATTCAATCGTCGATCTCTCGATTCACCAGGGTTTCAGTCGCCGTTTCTGGGTAACCCTAGCGCGTCGAGATTGTCTTCCTTTCATCGGATCTTCGCTCGTTCGAGGTAGCTATCGCGGTCCCTTCATATCTTATCTAATATGCTTGCTCTCATTAGGATCTTACTCATCCTTTAGATAATATATGTTGCTTATAGTAGATCCATCTATTCTATCATTTCAGTTTGTCCTGTCGGTGCTGTGAGTGTCAGGTGATCAGTTGTGAATCCGAGGCCAAGCCTGCGGATACGGATTGAGGCCAAGCCTCACGAGTGTCAGTCCATCATCTGTTACTTTCTATTGGTTCTCAGTACAACAGTTTGTCAGTATGGTTCGCTGTAAGAACACTGGTGGTGCACCTAGTGACGGGGATGACAGTCCCCCCAGGAGGACAGAGGTAGCTCACGGCAAGCGAGTGAAGATTGCTGCTAAGAAGAGAAAGAGAACACTTACAGAGGCAGAAGTGGCTCAGGCAGTTGCAGATGCAGCAGAGGCAGCAGAGAGAGGTGGCAGGAGTAGTGGCATACGGATTGGCGAGAGTCGCTTTCACCTTGAAGGTCGACAGCTCGGTACAAAGGCCACAGAGGAGACAGTGGATGCACCCGCAGAGCAGCCTACAGAGGATCCAGAGGAGACTGAGGAGCAGATAGTACCCTCTCCACAGCGTCGTCGCTTAGGACGTACACGGGCTCAGGTGACTCCTAGGCCAGAGGGTCAGCGTCGTGGAGGTCGTCCACCTCCCAGGGCTTGAGGTCACCCCCCAGTTGAGCACTTTGACCTTAGGGGTGCTACAGCTAGACAGGTCCAGGCCCTCAGGTTCGTTGAGGTCACTCGGTGGTTCCCACCTCAGCGGGATCCCCAGGCCTCAGAGGGTTTCTACACTCCTCTACACGAGGACTTCTACAGGGCCTATGTCAACAACGGGATTGCTTTCAGACCTCAGAGAGTCTGTCGACTGGAGGCCTTAGTTGAGGTGGTGGGTGAGCAGCTTCGTCCGCATTTGTCCTTTCTACCTGGATTATCAGATCTCCTTGGACGGACTGGAGCATACTATGGGACCTAGGTCAGAGAGTTTTACTCCTCACTGTGGATTGACCCAGCACATCAGTTCATACACTTTGCTTTCAGAGGTCGTGACCGCAGACTCTATAGCACCAGGGTACGGGAGATTCTCAGACTCCCTGCTGCAGAGACAAAGATTCATCAGCTATGTTTCGGATAGACTGCTCCTTCGAGACGTCCTCACGGCGGGACAGTGCCCCCTACAGACATGATCCGACCCTGTTTCTGTGAGCCTTTTGGCGAGGGGTCTCGACATACACCTGCCAGCCTGACACCCATAGCCAGGGTCCTTGATGCTATAGTGAGGAGGGACACTACTTCCGAGGCTTGGATACAGAGAGGGCTTGACTCGCATGCAGCTGTGGGTAGTACATCACCTCATCTCACAGACCCCGTTTGACCTTTGGGATCTGATGCTTTGTGAGATGGAGGACACCTTGGCAGAGGGATTCAAGGGTCACAGGCAGCTACCGTACGCTCACTGGATATGCTTCATCATCAGATCTGCTTGTGAGTTGCCTGCAGAGATTAGAGCAGAAATTTCTAATACCACCACAGTCTTTCCAGAGTATGACATCCGATAGCTGTGGGCATCAGTTACCAAAGAGCAGGCACCTAGCCCAGGACAGCATCAGAGGCCAGAGGTACTGGAGACAGCTGTTGAGCAGGATGAGACTGTTGAGGGTCTTGCTGAGGCAGAGCTAGCAGATCTAGATGCTCAGCCAGCTAATCTAGCCGAGGATGTTGCTACTGACAGCATAGATGAGGATTATCAGCCCATCCCCCGGTACCGCTCTCCTCGGCCTCACAACCATGAGGCCAGTGGCTCTGGCTCAGCCTCCCGCTCAGACCCAGCCATGGTGGCTATTCTTGAGAGGTTGACCCAGGCCCAGAAGAGACAGGAGGTCTAGATGTAGAGACAGGCTCAGGACACAGCTGCAGCATTTGCTCAGATTCAGGCTCGTCATGACGAGCTCCAGAGGCAGCAACTAGAGTTCTAGAGACAGCAGTTCGAGATGCAGAGGCAGCAGGCAGCCACTCAGCAACAGTACCTAGAGCTCCTGCGCCACCTTGTCACTGTTGGGGTACCTTCACCACCGTCTGTCCTGACTCCAGCTTTATAGTCCAGTGGACCTCAGAGTCAGGGGCAGCTAAGTTTTCAGTACACCTTCCCCCAGCAGCAGGTACCATAGACATTCCAGTCTCCGAGCTACACTCCTATCAAGACAGGGTTCACTCCACCAGCTCAGCCGAGACCTCACCTCCTTTCAGGCACTCCCTTCACCGACTTGAGTGCCACCTACAGTGAGCTGGCTAGACAGCCGTCACCATCATACACTACTCTTGTGACTACCTCAGAGATGTCAGCTTCAGAGACTGCTGTACTTCCAGTGACAGGGGCCGCCACTACAGAGACTCTGCCATCTTCAGTTGCATCGACAAATCCTCCTACTTTTGGTGTTTTTTAGGCTCAGGCGACAGTGACTGCTCCTATAGTTGCTACTACACCTTTAGTTCCTGCACCTGTTTCATAGACCCAGACTGCTTCACTGCCACGTCTATCTTCAGAGGGTCAGCCTGATAGTTTAGAGTCTGAGGAGAATACTTCGCAGTTTGTGATCACTCCACGCTCCTCGGCACCCGACACGACAGCTTCTGTTCCCCCCGTCAGATCCTTAGTTTTTCTTTTTTGGCGTTTGATGCCAAAGGGGGAGAGAGAGCGTAGATTCAGGGGGAGTGCTATTAGAGGGTTTCATTCTTTGTGTGCTACATTCATGCATCATGTTTATTTTCTCGCCTTGCATTGTGTTTAGCTCATAAGGTTGTGCTTCCGTGCCTCACTCCGATCTTATGAGTACACTCAGTTGGCTTGGAACACATAAGCAATGACTAACCCCTTGTGCGTACAGCTTTATGCTTATGTGAACCAAGAATGATCAAAAACCTCAACTTATATCTTCTGAATCTAAAGTGTTGTCATCAATCACCAAAAAGGGTGAGATTGAAAGCATCTAGGCCCCAGTGTTGGTTTCGGCAATTGATGACAATGTATTATTACCATGACTAACGTGTGTTTTGCAGAAACATTGGTAAGTTAGGTCATGGAGATGATAACTGCTTTGGGCACACTGGTATTCATGTCCCTTGATGGAAATCGTTTCGGTTTTCAAAGGATCAACGATCAAGATTAAGGACGGTTAGTTCCGGATGTCAAGGTGTTGAGTTACATCTAGAATAGTCGTTAGGATCTTTGGTTCTTCCTTTGACCATACTATAAAGGGGGGCATGAGTGAGTAGCTTGACCTAGGTGAGTCTTTTGTTTAGGTGTGGTGCACACTTGTCAAACTTAGCACTAGGTAGCTCTAGGAAAGCTCAAAGTTCAGTTGGAAGCAACTTGGTTCAAGTTGCGTCGCGTTTAGAAGACATTTGAGCAGTTTACCTATGACCGAACGCGTCCGGTCAGTTCTAACATGTCACTGCGTTGTTAACTAACTGACCGGACGCGGTCCTTGAGAGGACCGGACGCGGTGGTCAGTCTAACACGTGTTCCAAAGAGTAAACAGTGTAATCGGACACGACTGTAAAGTGATCGGCGCGTCCGGTCATGTTCCAGTAAGGTCCCAAGCTGACCTGACGCGTCCGGTCATCTATGATCGGACATGGTCGAGCGTCAGATCAGTTTCCAGTAAGGCTCTTGCATGATCGGACGCGTCTGGTCATCCCTGATCGGCGCGTCCGGTCATCTCTGATTGGCGTGTCTGGTCATCTCAGACCGGCACGTCCGGTCACTCAGCGCTAACCTTCGGTTTCCGACCGTTACACTTGACCGGCACGTCCGGTCATGTCGACCGGCGCGTTCGGTCAGTGCGCGTTTTGCTGTTTTGGCAGGTAACGGTTGGATTTTGTCTGAGGGGTGTATAAATACATCCCCTCCACCTCTTTTAGAGGACTCTTGCTCATTTGTTTAGCTGAGAAACACCTTTGGAGTGCAAGGGAGTGCAAGAGCCCTAGTGAGGATAGTGATTTGAGAATCAAAGTTTGAGAATCCTCTCTAGTGACAAGAGTGTAGCAAGTGTGCATCCATCTTCTCATTAGGCTTGTTGTGGTCAAGTGAGAGTTCTAGCTTGTTACTCCTGGTGATCGCCATCACCTAGACGGTTTGGTGGTGATTGGGAGTTTGGTGATCATCCGACGAGATTGTGGGTGACCCTACTCATGTTGTGAGCGGTTTTGGGTGATTCGCCGCGACGGAGGGTCAAAGAATCAACTCGTAGAGAGCACTTGATCCTTGCGCGGATCAAGGGGGAGCTACACCCTTGCGCGGGTGCTCCAACGAGGACTAGTGGGGAGTGGCGACTCTCCGATACCTCGGCAAAACATCGCCGTGTTCCTTACCCTTACTTTCAAGCATTTACCTTCGTACATTACTTTCATTGCTTGTTTACTTTCCTAGAATTGCCATGCTAGTCTAGGATTAGAACTTAGGGTGCAAAACTTTTATCGGTAGAATCACAAGGAACACTAGTAGACACTAGGGGTGAAGTTTGGCTTGTAGGATTTAATTCTTGCAATTAATTTTTAGAAAAACCCAATTCACCCCCCCTCTTGGGCATCTAGATCCTTTCAGAGCAGAGTGAGGCAACGGAGGAAGAGTGAGCGGGCGAGCGAGGGCGACTGCGGTGCGTATCGCCTTAGCGAGCACAAGCACGGTGCGGCCTCGACGCATGCCGGCCATGCGGCATCGGGTTCTTGACAACGGTCGGCTTGAGTTCCAGTTCAGAAATCTGAACTTCTAAAATGAAGTTCAATTAAACCGAGTCTCACAGCGTGATTTCGACAACGTCTAACTCCTAATCTGGCCAGAGTTAGGGAAAGTCGTAGTAAGGTTTAAGCTAGAGCTACGTGAGAACTTGTTACAACTTTACTAGCACACAACCTAAAACTGCACAGTTTGGGAGATCCAAAGCTCCAAAGAGGTGTACCTCGAAACAGAATTCCATTTCAGACTTAGCTGAATTCCAGTGCTGAAAAACAGCCCCTATACCTGACTTGTGGGCCATGTTTGGGCATGTTCCAAGTATTTTCATGAGTTGACCACCGAACAACTTTTGTTCTACACAAAATTATGCACAAACTTTGTTAAGGTGGCATCTACATGCAAGGCCTCTAGGTTGCACTTTTGGTTTGGTTAAACCAAGAAAGTTCTAGGGTCACCCATGGTCAACACGTGAGTCGAGATAGAATTAGGGTAGGACCTAAACATAAACCCTAGGTCATTTTGCACCACTAACAAGATACATACATTGCCAAGGCCTTAACACCCATTAGCATCACCTATGCATAAAAGTTACTCAAGTAGGCATTGCAACACTATTGCTATAACTAATGAACCATCACTAACATAATTATTGAAACCTAATGTTGCATATGTTTAAGGAGCATGTTTCATATGTTTTCAAGCATAACAAACCTAGCACGTGTACTAGCATGGTCCAGATACATGATATTATCACTACCACCCATAACATACATATGTTGCAATGTTGCAAGGTCATGTTTCAAGCAAGGATGCACATGCAATGATGATGCTTATGGTAATGCCATGCTATGACCATGCTCAAATGATGCTAAAATGCAAGGCGAACACCTAGGGTGTTACAACAATCGCACATCGTAAAGCGGACAAAAAAAGGTAAATACAAAGAAACTTTTCACGCTAATAAGAAAACAGGAAAAGAAAATAAAAAGACCCAAAACCCAAAACTCATTGTGGTTTGTTATTATGATAAGCTTTGACTAATTTCTATTTTTATCTTTTTCTATTTGAAGTAGGATTCCTATAGGATAAAGGGATCTGTTTGGATTGGTATTCGTAGCTATCCAGGTTACATTATTATCTATGTGCATCTGTCATATATAATACGAGAGACTTCTAGACAGTTTCCTTCGTAGAGTTAGTTAGGGAGGGCCGGACCAAAAAATGGATGGAGAGAAATTTTACCCTTTGAATATTAGGTATAGATATACACATAAAAAGATTGTAAAATCATCATCTGTCAGCCTGCACACGCATCCACATCCAATACAAACCATCCTCCAATCGGAGCTTACACATCTGTGTCCTACCTGGTTTCAATATAAACAACAAAATCACGTGTCTACGTCCGATATGATTTTTGTTATTTTCTGCAAATCCGTTGTTGTAGGTGTCAATAAAAATTTTACGATCCCGGTGCAACGCACGAACATTTATCTAATAGATCGAAAAATCAGAAACATTGGATACCCGGCAATAAAATCCCATGGTAGTAAATCAATTGAAATTTAATGCCCTCTATATTCTCCGATGCACTCAGGTGTGTGACGATTTTGTTTCTTGCCTCTTCTCTACATTAGCAATTGTATTTTTTTCATTTTCCTTTCTAAGTGCAATAAATTAAAATGGATTGTATTTAAGTTGATCTTCACCACAGAAGGTTGTGAAGTTTTTTAAAGCATATTTGTACTTATATTATTTTTTTTATCTGTATCTGTATCTATATCTCTATCAGTAATTAGTCACTAAACCAAATTACTTTAAACCCAATAACCTTTTTTTAGTTTCTCGACGCAGCCCACAGGAATTACCATGCATTCACCGATTACCTACGTGTCTCCATTGTAATGTTCCGATTCTATAAAGTCCACCATGCCTACTCGCCTTCCACTTGACAAACCAATACACCTGAGATTGGCATCGACCATCGCTTAGCGGAGCGACATCGTCATTGCTATTGATGGGACGAGGCGGCGCTAGCCACGACAAGTTCCTTGAAGCTGCCACATGTCAACCAATAAGTACTTCTTGTTTGTTAATTTAACTTTTTTTTTCTCTACCGACGTGCCTTCTCAATTGTCATTCTCATCTAGCTTGCAGGGGGGCTAAAGTTTTTTGATTGAACGTAATTGGACGTGAACTTGTGAGGTACGAGGACTTTTTATTGGATGCGGACATGTAGTTTCTTGTGTTTGAAGACTTCATATCGGACGCGGACACATATATTTGGTCTTCGTATGAGAACCGGATAGAACACGAACGTGTGTCGAGTGAAGGATAAATAGTGATCTTGACATGATTCCTTGAAAACGATTAAATTCATTTTATAGTGCAACACCTGTGTTCACCACAGCTATCTAAAGCCAAAGATCAAGTCCGATAGTTTCATTATAATTATACGGGTGGTACAAACCTTTCTAGAGCACTATATGAGAATTATTCCTCCTTAGCCAAGTAGAAAAATGTCACGGATTCTGGTGGGGATCAGATAAGAATCACTTCTTCATTTACACTGAGCTAAGAGTTAAAAAACTCGCTCCAAATTGCTTTTTATTCAATCTCCACCTAAATCACTCCGGATTCATTCACACTTGTTCCCCATCCCGTCCCCACCAACATCACTCCATCAAAGAATCAGAGAGTTGCATTTAAGAATTAGGAAGTGGAGCTCGACCAAACATGTTCTAATTGCTCAACTCAACTCAAACCACACTCACAGGAATCTCAAATCCAAAGAAAGAGTGAGCAGAGAAGTTGAGAAAATGAGAGAAGTGACTATTGTCACGTGGTTGGTAAGAGAGTAATGAGCAGAGAAAGGAGAGGGGTATAAATATCCTCACTCTCTCACCTAGTCATTATTGTTGCTGGTGAGACAATAACTAAAAATTCCAGTTCACATCGAAATTTCCGACCTTAAGAAGATTAGCATATAGGAACAACACACACTACACATGAAACACGACAGTTATAGAAAATTCTGGTCTACATAGGATTTTTTGTTTAGGAAGAATCAATTCAACCTCAACTCTTAGTTCGGAAATTCCGTCAGAATTTCTAGCCCTGAAGCAATTAGCATACTAAGGGCTGTGGCTCGAAGTAAATTCTATGGTGTCTATAATTTTATTAGACTTCTTTGAGTGCATGGACACCTGCAAATCACTTAGCAATGGCCTTCTTAATTGTACGACATTCCTAAAGTCCATAGAAGATGAAATGAATGATAAAAAGATCAAACTTTTATTCTTGTCAATCGTTGCCGGCCATAGCGTTCATCCCTGGAAGATTTTTTTTATAAGACGAATCATTAATTGAAATACTTTATTATTTTTGTTAGTTCTTTATTTGCATTATGATTAATTGACGAAAACCTATGATAGGGTTAGATGCATTTTCAGCACTACCGTGGTTTAGATGACTTGTTCCAATAGAATAGATTCTGAAATTTATGTGTAATATGTTCTTTCAAAAGCAGATGTCGATGCCATAATTCTTGGCTTGACCAGTTTCTGTGATTATTTTTCTTTGACAACATGAAAAAAAAAAGAACTTTTGTGCCATTCCCTTTCCCTGCTTGGAGGAATGTGCTCGACACACCGGGTTCCACTCATCATGTCTTTGTTTACTGCAAACGTCGCAAGCACTATCAAGGGCAACGAATGAGCCCTTCAAACATCCTGCAATCCCAGGGGACAAGCTGTGAATCTTGCGGATTCGCAGGAGAGAAAGAGCACAGCACCTAGGAAGAAGCTGGGATCAATGGAGATGGCAGGCGCCGCAGGAACGGAAGCATGGTTGCCGTACGTCACCGCGGTGGCGTCCTGCGCCGTCGGCGTCTTCTTCCTGCTCTACTTCTACGCGCCACACTGGGCGGTCAGGGGCGTGCCGGGGCCGCCGGCGTTGCCCGTCGTGGGGCACCTCCCGCTGCTCGCCCGCCACGGGCCTGACGTCTTCGGCCTCCTCGCAAAGGAATATGGTCCGATCTTCAGGTGGTAAAGGGCACAACTACTCGATCGTGTGCTTGATCTTGCAGAATCGAGTGCTCTTTTTCAGCACTTCTCCTAGATTTCAGTTTGTTTTCATCTGTTTGGAAGTAGCATTCGTGTGTGAATGAGGTTTAGCCATGGCTGCAGGTTCCATTTGGGGAGGCAGCCTCTGGTGATCGTCGCTGACCCGGAGCTCTGCAGGGAGGTTGGCGTCAGGCAGTTAAAGCTCATCCCCAACAGGAGCTTGCCGGCGCCGATCGCCGGCTCCCCTCTCCACCAGAAGGGACTCTTCTTCACCAGGTGACTGTTAGTTCGTCTTCGTCTCTCCACCGTGACGCATTTGGCGCCACGAGCAAGTGCGCCACATCTGTATCATCAATCAATACTATACCATTGCGATCTCATCAGGGACGAACGGTGGTCGGCGATGAGGAACACGATCATCTCGCTGTACCAGCCATCGCACCTCGCCGGCCTCGTCCCCACCATGCAGCACTGCATCGAGCGCGCCGCGGACGCAATACTGGCGGCGGGGGTCCAGCAGAACGGCGACGTCGACTTCTCCGACCTCTCGCTCAAGCTGGCCACGGACATCATCGGTCAGGCGGCGTTCGGCGTGGATTTCGGCCTCACGGCGAGCGGTCCCGGCGGCGAGGCAGCGGAGTTCATCAGGGAGCACGTCCACTCCACGACCTCCCTGAAGATGGACCTGTCCGCGCCGCTCTCCGTCGCGCTCGGCCTCGTCGCCCCCGCGCTGCAGGGCCCGGTACGGCGGCTGCTGAGCCGTGTCCCGGGGACGGCCGACTGGAGGGTCGCGCGGACCAACGCGCGGCTCCGCGCGCGGGTGGACGAGATCGTGGCGGCGCGGGCGAGCGGGCGCGGCGGCCACCACGGCGAATGGAGGAAGGACTTCCTGTCAGCGGTGCTCGACGCCCGGGACCGCAGCGCGAAGCTGCGGGAGCTGCTCACGCCGGACCACATCAGCGCGCTCACCTATGAGCACCTCCTCGCCGGGTCGGCCACCACGGCGTTCACGCTCTCGTCCGCAGTGTACCTCGTCGCTGGCCACCCCGATGTCGAGGCCAAGCTGCTGGCCGAGGTCGACGGTTTCGGTCCGCGCGGCGCCGTGCCGACCGCCGACGACCTGCAGCACCGGTTCCCCTACCTTGATCAGGCAAGTGACACGACAACGCAGCGTCATGTGGCATGTGGAGGAGTAGGACGACGGGCGCGAACGTAACTTGCATTTGCATCTTTGCAGGTCATAAAGGAGGCCATGAGATTCTACACAGTGTCGCCACTGATCGCCAGGGTGACGTCTCGACAAACCGAGCTTGGAGGACACACGCTCCCAAAGGTACGGACGGACACATCTCACCACCAGGTGTTGGGCATTGGCATTGGCATGGTGTTCGTCCGGTTCACGCATGGTTCACCGCGCCCAGGGCACGTGGCTGTGGATGGCGCCGGGCGTGCTGTCCCGCGACGCCGCCAACTTCCCGGACCCCGGCGCGTTCCGGCCGGAGCGGTTCGACCCGGCGAGCGAGGAGCAGCGCGGGCGGCACCCGTGCGCGCACATCCCCTTCGGCATCGGCCCGCGGGCGTGCGTGGGGCAGCGGTTCGCGCTACAGGAGGTGAAGCTGTCCATGGTGCACCTGTACCGGCGTTTCCTCTTCCGGCGGTCGCCACGGATGGAGTCGCCGCCGGAGCTCCAGTTCGGGATCGTGCTCAACTTCAAGAACGGCGTCAAGCTCGTAGCAGTCGAGCGGTGCGCTGCCATGTCTTAGTGTCGTGTACGGACGAATGGCAAGGGCAAGCCGCACTGCCTTAAGGGTGTAGTAGTGGTCACTTCACTTGGACGACTAGTTTCGTGGAAACTTTGCTGTAAATACTAAATAGTGTTCTTGAGAAGAACGATAATAATGGGACAGTAATAGTGCTGGCCGTCGATGCAACCAGGTGATCATGCCCAAGCATAGCCATGCTCAAAACTTCTTGGGCCAGAGGTTTCCAAGCAGAGTCTGTCTACCTGACTTTCATGTGTTTTATGAAGTTCCAACACACGTTTTTTTTCCAACCGTCGGATGAAGATCCATCGGCCTCCGGCCTTCTTCTACCTCCAGCCTTCTTCTAACTCCACAAGCCGCAGAACTCGCCCCGCCGCTGCCCACCGCCCAGCCCTTGGCCGTGGCTGTGTCGGCACAAATCACAAGCAACAACAAATCATAAATCACAAATCACAACACATTTTTTCTATGAAAGGACAAGGACAAATCGCGGCTGTGCCGGCACAAATCACAAGTAACAAATCACGCGCGGCACGGGCACGGGTGGGCGAGGGCGCAGCGGCGTGGGCATGGCCCGGCGTGGGCACGGGCGGGTGAGGGTGCAGCGGCGCGGGCACGGGCACAGATCAGACGACGGGCGCAGGAGCTGGGGAAGATCGGACGGCCTCAAAATCGGATGTTGGATTGCTCGAAAACACCTGGGTGTGGTATAGCATTTCTGTTCCAAGTATGCACAGGCGCAGCAGGAGAGCGCCAATGAGCAAACTTAACACCAGAAGCATTTCATCGAACAACTCATATGCACAGAGGAAACTAGTAAAACAAGATAACAAGTCACAGGCATTTCGCCAAACAAATCACGCGCATGACAGAAACAAGCTACTCAGCAGGCATTTCACCAAACGCCCCGTCTGCACGAACAGAACAAGGGGAAAGAAGCTGATATGCAACAAGCATTTGGGCAAATACGCACGAATCAAACAGACAGTTCACCAAACACCTCATGTGCGCGAAAA
Organism: Saccharum hybrid cultivar R570; assembly: GCA_038087645.1. Taxonomy (NCBI): domain Eukaryota; kingdom Viridiplantae; phylum Streptophyta; class Magnoliopsida; order Poales; family Poaceae; genus Saccharum; species Saccharum hybrid cultivar. Next base: position 4,121,371 of record JAQSUU010000810.1, read on the forward strand.
ATTAAAGGATCAGACTTGAGACTTTGGTTTCAATTTCTTACTCATCATTCATCAATGCGTTCAACGATTAACAAAGACGGTAGCAGCGCATCCCAAACCATTAAAATAACTAGATAAGAGGCCTACATGGCACATACTTAACCCGATACTTAGAACCAGAAAAACCTAGACTGAAAGATCTCTAATGAACCACAAGATTAATTCTCAACTAGACAAATGCGCAGAAAGAAGACCAGATGTATTTCTGAAGGAGATGGATTGAGGGATCTGTAAATGAAGGTGAGGAAAATGAAAAAAAAGTAATAAACCTTCATTAAATTCTTAATAATGAGTCTGCTGTTCACTGCAATCAGAACAACGACGCTTAGATTCAGAAGACCAGCATGGCTCTGCAATCAGGAGAACTGCTTAGTTTCAGGACTTCAATTCTCCATGGCAACCAAGAAATATGGCTTGCAAAATTAAGGATTCACTCTCAGTTAAAGTATAAGATAAAATGATATATGCAATACTGATATTATAATCAAGCTAGCATGGACTCGATTATGAAAGTGTAGTCCACTGTGTAATCCAGGAACCGTGTAGGAGGAATGTGATGTATAAATATCCTGGCAACTCACAGAGGATTATTTATCATCCAAATAAGCATTCATCTAAAACTCTACCTTCAAAACAGATTTAGAGTATGACAGTATGTGCAGAAACAACAAAGTCTAATAAAAGTATCACTAAAAAAATGCATCTCATGTGTTCCTGCTGTAATTTGAGCCCTGTTAAGATTACACTGGCAAAAGGGCTTCTAGAGTAGCAAACAAGAATAATAAGTCAAATGACAATAAAAATTGTCCAATAATATGCCTAACCAGTTATTAAAACTTAAAAGTGGTCCAATAAAGCAGTATGCAGATGCACACAGTTATATGGGCAAGCATAGCCATGCTCGAATCTTCTTAGGCCAGAGGTTTCCAAGTAGGCGCAGGCGCAGCAGGAGAGCACCAATGGGCAAGCTTAACACCAGAAGCATTTCATCGAACAACTCATATGCACAGAGGAAACAAGTAAAACAAGCTAACAAGTCACAGGCATTCCGCCAAACAAATCATGCGCATGACAGAAACTAGCAGGCATTTCACCGAACGCCTCGTCTGCAGGAACAGAACAAAGAAGCTGATACGCAACAAGCATTTGAGCAAAAACGCACGAACCAAACAAACAGTTCACCAAACACCTTATGTGCACGAACCAAACAGACAAGACTTGGGCTTCAATTTCTTACTCATCATTCATCAATGCGTTCAACGATTAACAAAGACGGTAGCAGCGCATCCCAAATCACTAAGATAACTAGATAAGAGGCCTACATGGCACATACTTTAACCCGATACTTAGAAACAGAAAAACCTAGACTCAAAGATCTCCTCTAATGAACCCCAGCTATTCTCAACTCGCATCCCGATCGATCTCACCCGCCTTGACAAGACCCTCCCTTTCAGCGACCAAACAGGAGGATCGCCAACCCGGCGCCCACGACCCACCCTTCTAGAGCAGCAAAGGTGTAGTCAACCCAGAGGGGCATCAACAGGCGGCGGCGGGCGGGCCACTGCTCCTCCTCCACCGCGGCGCGCAGGCGGTCGCGCTCGCGCATGATGCGCCTCTCCTCCTCCGCCAGCATCTGGGCACGCACCTCCCGCTGGACCAGCACTGCCACCCACGCCTTCTCGCTCTCGGCCAGCCAATGCCTCTCAGGCTCCCTGGCGGTGGTGGTGGCGGCCTTGGTGGTGGTGGTGGCGACGCCGCGGCGGCTGCTGATGCCCACCGCGCGCCGAGTGGCCGAGCGCAGCGCGGACTGCATCTTGTTGCACGCTCTTTCTCTCGTCTCTTTCTCGCTCGCGTGGCGTCTCTGCCCCGTTCTGGTCATGTTTCGGCTTGTTTCAGCTTGTTTCAGCTTATTCTCTCTCACAAAATACTATTGAATCAGTCGAAACCAGCCGGCTTTTATACCAGCCGAACTAGCCCTGTGGTCGAAATGCTTTTTCGGTTGCTCGCTTGCAGTTATAGGCCGCGTTCACTTGTCATGCATACCCAAAATATTTCCTCTTTCACCCGTCACATCGAATCTTTAGACACATGCATAAAGCATTAAATGTAGGTAAAAAAAACTAATTGCATAGTTTGTCTGTAAAGTTCGAAACGAATCTTTTGAGTCTAATTAATTCATGATTAGACAAATTTTACCAAATAACAACGAAAATGCTACAGTAACTTTTCACCTAAATTTTATCAACTAAACACAGCCACATTTACAGGACTGGCACCGGCAGATAAAGGAATCCGAGTGGGAGGAGCCGTGCACTTCACGTCTGCTCGGCGTTCGATCAGAGCCGTTGGTTCTGGGTCGAGATTGTCATGGACCGCTCAGATGCACCGGCCCATGCTGCAAGCCTGAGAGACAAACTTTTTCGAGGCTTTTACCTGTATGTCATTATAAAAGTGGCTAATTATTTATAAGTCATTAAAAAAAATGAGTTCTCATAGGCGTCATTGCTCTACACTCTTTTGCCATCCACGCCACTTCCGTCAGATTTGCCTCTAACGGTGTCACACTGCAGGTGTGAAAAGTCCCTAAATATGCAATTAATTTTTTTAGCATCTTAACGATCTCAAATTAAAAAACTTAAAACTAGAAAGTTGACAATATTTATATAAAAATTATCTTCATTTGATTCCGTACAAAAAAATATGATTTTTCTAAGACATATTAATCATATCAAATCAAATCAAATCTTTTTGTACGGAATTAAATGAAGATAATTTTTATATAAAAATTGTAGATATTGTCGAGATCTACAAGTTTCTAGTTCTGAGTTTTTTTTTTCATTTGAGGTAATTAAGATGCTCAAAAAAATTAATTGCATATTCAACCTGAGGGTATTTTTGACTTTTTACACCCACGATTAGATACCGTTAGAGCCAAATCTAACGAGTTCAGAGCAGTGGCACCTGTGAAAACTTAACTTTTTTAATAGTTTGTGTGTAATTATCAACTTTTATAATGGCACACAGGTAAAAGCCCCAACTTTTTTCTGGGGTTCTTTCTGAGAGGGGCAAGGGAACAGGAGTTTTGTGGACCATGGGATCCCCCCTTCACAGCAGGGGGTGCAGCACTAGAAAAACGCATCCACAGGACTAGAAAAATGCACCTAAACATGCCAAAATCAAGAAAAAAAAACGAAAAATTTAAAGATCGTAAGAAAGATAAAACAATTAGTTACTTGATGATATAATTACATGCTCTGTATCATCATTATTCATTATTACATACATACATACATACATACATACATACATATAAATAAATAAATAGCTAAAAACTCAGTACTCCATACAATACTTTGCTCTGAACATTAGTCTCAACATGGCGTTCTTCAATTTTCTTCTGAACAAATGATGATGTTGTATTACTCCTGAAGCCACAAGAACTCAAGGAAAGCACAGGACAAACTGAAAAATTGCTTAAGGAGACACATCACACGTCATCATAGTATGTAATTACTAACTAGCAATGTTTATCAAAGTAAATGAACTACAAATACTATGTTGACCCAGCAGAGTCCTCCATTTCCTTCTGGGTGTTGCCTGACTTGACCTATAGTTTCCCTGCATAACCATAACAGCATAGTTCGATGATTAGGCAGTAGTTAGGCTACACATACAAAAACAAAAACATATTTAGATCTTCTACTCTTTATAAAAAATGGAACTCTGTAGAAATAGAACACTACATCATCAGGTCATCTTCTAACTATGAAACAGGTTGCAGCACCTTTCCATAAAACAAACGCTATAAGTATTAAACATGGACTGCAGTAACAAATGATGTGCATGCAACTGAGGCATAGCCATCCCATACTTTTCTACTACCAGTAACTGTAAGTGCTGCCTAAGTTGCACGGATACGGATACGCGTATCGGTATCCGAAGGATACGGATACGCGGATACGGCAATTTCCTAAGAAATCCGATACGCGGATACATTTTACTATTTTTTTAATAAATAGATAACAATGCATATGAAATTGCAAAATAGATATTCAAGTTCAACATAGAGACATTTAAGGTCTATTACACAGGGATTGTGTAACCTTGCAAATTGCGGCTGCAAGCAAATGCAAAAGCTTCTCTAAAATATGGGTTTCTCAGAAAGTTGAAAGATACCCCTCCAGAATACATTGCTCTAACAATTAAAGCATCCAAGTGCTTGCGGTCTTGCAATGCCCAAGATTTTTCCAATATAGAAGCAGGTCCTCTCTTGTTCTTCTTGTTGTAATTGCCTGAAGAAGGACCTACAGGCAAAGCAACGGTGCGTGTCTTTGCTCTTTCCACTAGCTCCTTGCACCTTTCCACTTCCCTCCTCATCTCACTCAGCATTTCATATGAAACCTTCGGACATTTGATAATCCCCTTCCCTGATTTCTGCAGCAAATGAGCTTCAACTCTAGTGTAGCTGCTGCTTTTTCCAATGGACAATAGTTGCATCTCCAAAGAGCATTTCCTCCACCAGCTTTAGGCCTCTCTAGAATGGTGACATGATCCCACAGCGGAGCCTTGATATCAGTTGTTTCTCTGGACCCAGATCCCACACTACCACTAGCAGTAACACTAGCACTAGCTACACTACTCAAATTTGGAGATGCCATACTGGACAATGAACATTGGACAAAATAAAAAAGGCTCTAATCAGTCATCAGGAAAGGGGTAATGGCCTATTGGCCTTTGGCCTAATGGGGCAGGGCGCACTAGCTCAGCCGCTCAGCCCTAAATTGGATTGGGGAGGAAGAGGAAGTGAGCCAGTGAGGAACTCACCTAAGCAGGGGGCGTCGGCGAGGCGTCAGCGGCCCCAGGATCGGCGCCCGACGGGGGCGAGCTGGAGACGGGGGCGAGCTGGAGACGGCGCCCCACGAACGTGCTCGCGTCCGTCCTCAAGCCGTGCGTGGCGGAAGGGGACGGGCTCTGCGAGGGCGAGCTGCACGGGCTGCGTGAGGGCGGAGGATGGTCGCCGGCGAGGTCGGAGGCAGACTGGCGGCTGCGTGAGGCGGAGGCAGTGGCGGCTGCGCGTGGGAGAGACTGGGAGGCGGATGCGCGTGGGGAGGCAGATGTCTGCGTGAGGCCGAGGCAGAGGAGGCCAAGGTGACCTATTGGGCCGGCTGGGCCGTATCGGCTAGGCCGAAACGTATCCATTCGTCAGTTTCCGGCCCAACTAAAACGAGATACGCGGATACGACGCGGATACGTATCCAGGCCGTATCCCAGGCGTATCCGTATCGGATACGTATCCGATACGGGATACGGCCCTACCCTGGCGTATCCGTGCTTCTGAGAGTGCTGCTACAGGCAGGCTTATTGGCAATTTGGCATGCTACATGCAAGTACCAAGAACATATAGAGGGTCGTGGTCTGACCTCGCTGTCCGACAGTGAGAGCAGAGTTGTTGTGGTGTTGACAAAAGAAAGCACATTCAGTTGCCAATTAACTGTGATACGAGGACTAATATGATTTATACAGGAAAGGTAGTGAAATAGAAATACCTGTTACACCTAACATCCAGCATATGTGAAATATGCTTAATCTGTGTAGTCGATGTTATTAGAAGCAATGCACACAACGACGTCCAGAAGCATGAACACGCAAGGCCGAGAAACAAGCTATGTACATAACTAATACAAGCTAAGTTCTTGTTCTACGAAAGAAACAGAACAATGAAGATGTTATTACCCAACTCATACATGCACCTGGCAAACAGCAAACTGCGCATGTACATGGAACACGAGTAATTTATTCAGATAAACCAAGAAATAGGTTCAGCAGAGGATCTGCACAAGGATGAATCATGGCTAGACCACCACCCCCAAAACAAGAAATCTGACTGTTGAACAAAAATGGACCTAAAAATACAAGCATTGGTAAACGTAAAAAGAAGTTCTCACACATATATAATCAGAGTCTATATTGCAGAGCATTCCATTAGCTATAAAAGCAATAACAACAAAACAAAGGCGGCTACAGAATAATAAAGGTGTGTACTTATTAGCTCAAGAATTTATCCAAGACCTATAGAACCAAGTGGACGCAGTTAAGATGTCCAACGTTGTGGCTGAATCAGTAAGCCTTGTGCCTAAGATATTTTGGAGTTCAAACTTCAGATTAGTAGTAGTAGTTGGTGCATATGTCAGCACCTTATCATCTACCTTATCTCCTACTTTAGTTGTTGCAATTCTATCTCTATTCAGTTGTAAAAGCAGACCTCTTGGTCCTATATGTAGCACAATCCTGCCATGGTTAAGGTGGCTAAGCAATAGAGAAAATTTGCCCAAACCTGTGTCTTTGCGAACAGTGGCAGAACAAGTAAAATTAGCCAGCAAAAGTCCAATGCCTTCTGTTAGCAGAAGCACTACCTTCGATCCAAGAAGTACAAAAAGAGAAAGAATCCAGTTACTAACAAAACAGAGACACAAATTTCAAAACGTTTCGATATAAAAGGTGATGTGCATTATAACTATAAAGCTCACAAAGCATTGGTCTTAACCTAACCAACTTCAGTAACAAGCAAATACCTTAAGATGATAATGTGGCTCTATTTTGCAGATAGTGGACAGCTCCAACCCAATATCATCGACATGGGTATGACTAACTGAAATTCTTAGCTAAAAACAGTGACTGATCTAGATTCATAGAACAGTGACTCTACTGCTGCCTGGTGCCTGCTAGTGCTTCCAGAAACGCCTAGCAAATAGGACTATGCTACCAGACTACTGCGGCTGTTTTCACCCATGTACGAAGTGGTTGCTACTTGTTGGAAACCGATAAAAAACTCAGAAAAAATCAACAAAAAATCAGGGAAAATAATAAACATTAGTAGTAACCATCAAATCAGAAAAAATATAAAAAATATTTTTAAAATAAACTTACTGGAAGACCATTTAAAAGTACTATCTAGTATGAACATCACATGAACCTGAAGGGCTCAAGGAAAAATGATTCCCCCTCCATACATACACATTGAAATCCGGCGAACACTTTTTTTCTAGGCGTGGATGCATTCACATATGTTGCTAGAACTAATCATATCTCAACTCATTTTCATACAAACTACGGTGACCAAGCTCAAAGCAAAATCAGGAAAAATAGAGTGTCATGGTCTGACCTGGCTGTAGAACAGTGAGGGTAGAGTTGTTGTTCACAAACAATGGGTCCAAGAGTGATGGTCTCCTCCTTGGGTTCCCTCGTCTTCTTTGACTATCAAAACAAAACACAATCAGTTGTTAGTAAATTGTGATATAAGGACTAATATGAATTATACAGGAAAGACATAAAGCATTGACAGATCAAATGAAAACAATGTGAGTATTTGCTGCAGGAATTAGTGATTGTTTCGTTTGGCTGTCAGTTGTCCACACACCAAGCAGTTATATGGTAATGCTAAGACAGGCATCTATCACAAACAAGTCCTTGTAAATGCTAAAATGTGTGGACAATGTGACTACCAAGGCTCATCAACTATTATACTTGGGTCAATTAGTCACTACAACCAATATATATAATATAATCTGGGTACTCCGAGTTATTAGAATAAAGACATGATCCTCTGCAGCCGCTAAAACTAGTTTTCACCTGCTTCCTATCAATTCTGGCACAATTTCTTTCAGAGGCGACGCAACAGCTTCTCGCATATGCATGTGCATGGTCATCTTCAACTTTTACTCTGTCTAGCAATTCTCCGCACTCCTAAAGTTTGGCGACTGCCTCGTTTCTTTCACCATCTGAAGGACCGAAAACGGCGACCAGAGGGGGGTGAATAGGAGCCGTAAAAATTCTTTCAAAATATTTTGCCACTGTCCCGAATTCACCACCAGGGGCAAAACACACACGAAACAAATTGCTAGGCCGGAAATTCTAAGCAACAAGAGAAACCCGGGTAGAGGAGCTGCTCTCCACCGAATACTGCTACAGAGAAGAACGAGCGGTGGGACTGCACACCGCGCACCAGCACCTGCCAGCCCTGGTCCACAGAGCCAAGAACAAATCGGAAGACCAAACCTGCAGGGGCAGCTAAACACAGATTATGCCTTCAATCTCTTGCTGCCTGTGTACAACGTGAATGCTAATGAACTAGCAATGATTACTTCCTGTAGCTGAAAGTGACAACACTAGAAATGCAAGATTAAATCACAAACAACTTTGCCTTGGGACTGGACACAGACTGCCTGCTGCAGTCAATCAGCTCGGTGCTGCACAACAAAGAATGGACTAGAGAGAAAGAGCTCTACACAGCACAGGAAGGGAGCGACGGGCTGCTGAGTTCCATGGCAAGGAACTGCTCGGTGCTGAGTGCTTCGGTGCTGGGAACACTCTGTACCAAACCTGCAGAGAAGACCGAGCAGTAGAGACAAACAGCCCTGTCTCGAAACTGATTCCCAGAACAAACACACACAGAGAGGGAAAAGAACAGAGGGAACGAAATAAAAATTTCGCGGCCGGGTCTGCTCACCCACGCGACGAACAGAGGAGCTGCTCTCCGCAGGACTTCACCGAAGCAGCTCACCAGAAAGAATGGAGCAGCAGCTCACGCGAACAGGCCAAAACACAGGGCAGGGGCTGCACTGACGAACATCTCAAGCAACCAGCGGACACACAAGGAACTGAAGAAGAAGAGCAAGCGCCTGGGAAGATGCGTTGAAAGAACGGAGCGAACCTGCTGCTCGATTCCCTCGCTAGCGTGCGCCTAAACAGAAAAGCAGCATACGCACGACCAGAGACGAACGCTCACGAGACAGAGAACGACGAACAGCAAGCAACAGAAAAAGGGGCGACCACAAAACTTGACAGAATCTGACTCAAATCAACACGAACTGATTCCAAACTTTGGTCAGACCAAATTCAAGTGACTATGAACAAGATTCTAAGAAATCATCGCCTGAGATCAATCCAAATTCTGGGAAAATCAGATCGTAGCAAGAACGAAAAAGAGCAAAAGCAGTGAACAAAAAACACAGATTAAACTAAGAAATCCCAGAGGGCACGAGGAGGATTTGGGCCTCCTTTCCCATCTCAAAAATCTCAACAAAAATCACCACGAAAATTTCAGTTCACAAGCAACTAAGGGGAGAGGAAACTAGAGAAGGATAAAATGAAAATGGGGGAGAGGTCAATAGGCTTGGGGCAGCCCCCTCTCTTATTAGGGCTATTACACATTCCCCATTTGCCCCTAGATATTTTGGAGTGGACCAGCTAGCCACAGGGGTATTCCGGTCCAACTCGATGTATTCTTCATCCGACGGCCACCACACCCTTCATGAGATAGCTTCGCCTCGACGCGAACTCCTCGATGCCGCCACGTGCCGTCCGTTCCTCCTCGGAACCTCCGCCCGGGTTTTGAGGCTCAAACCCGTAAACCCTCTCTTATTAGGGCTCTGTTATGCGGCTTATCACCAATGTTTGTCAAACAAATGTGTGCGGGAGGTTATCGATGTCATCAAATCCTGACTTATCGATCATGTCAAGCCTATGCCAAAAGCAATCAGAAGCTTAAGACAGTGATCTCGGTATCCATTACAGAGCTCAAGTTCACCCTTAAGTGCAATAGGGAGCTGTCTCGATACTCTGACATGGGACAGCAAAGACCCATCCCGATCTTTTCATACCTTGCTTTTTTTAAAGTTTTAGCATAAATTCAAGTTTCTCAAGCAAGTGTGTAACTCAAGGTATGAGCCGTAGCAACTAAGCATATATACAAAGCAAAAAGGGTTCTCGACACACCTATACATGCCAGTTGCTACAAGTAGTGGTGAACATGTTTCAAGTTTCTTCAAGTGTTATTCATGTTCACAAATGAAAGAGGCATTTTTAGCTCATATCAAGAAATCAAAGTGAGCCTAAGCAAAGCACATCATATATATCCATAACATCCCCAACAAGAGCATAGTATCAATCTAGCTACTATAAGGATGAAGCTCAAGATGCAATATGATACATGATGATATGATATGAAAAAATGATACAAAAGCGAAAACAAAAGCTAAACTAAAAACAAAACCAAAAACTAATATACAAGAACCACAAACTTCCCTCTTCTAAAAAGAATAACAAACCCCAAGCTCTCCTCGCAAGCGAGCAAACTGGGTTTGGTCAAGGGGTTTAGTGAAAATATCTGCGAGCTAGTTGTGGGTGTCAACATGAATAAGGTCAATGTCCCCTTTCTCATAGTGGTCTCGCAAGAAGTGAAAACGAACTTCTATGTGCTTGGTTTTGGAGTGAAGAACGGGGTTTTTGGCTACACAAATGGCACTGGTGCTATCACAAAACAAAGGCACTCGCCTAAACTCTAAGCCATAGTCTCACAAAGTAGCAACCATCCAAAGCAACTGGGAACAACAAGCAGCAGCAGCAATATACTCAGCTTCTGTGGTGGATTGGGCTACAGTGGACTGCTTGTGAGAAGACCAAGACACAAGAGAAAACCCAAGAAACTGACAAGTCCTAGAAGTGGACTTCCTCTCAGTACGACAGCCAGCATAATCCGCATCAGAGTAACCGCAAAGAGAAAAAGAGGAGGAAGCCGAAAACCAAAGACCAAATTCGGGTGTGAACCGAAGGTACCTCATGATCCGCTTGATGGCTTGACGATGCGATGTGCGCGGTGAAGACTGAAAACACGCGCACAAGCAGACCGCGAACTGGATGTCCGATTTCGTTGCCGTCAGGTACAACAATGATCCGATCATGCTTCGGTACTCCTTCTGGTCCATAGCTTCTCCTTCCTTGTCCTCGTCCAGGGCCGTCGTGGTCGACATGGGCATCGAAAGAGGCTTGGCCTCGCCCATATCAAACTTCCTCAGAAGATCCTTGGTGTACTTGCCTTGGTGCACGAATGTTCCTTCACGTGTTTGCTTGATTTGCAGCCCGAGGAAGAATGTCAACTCGCCCATCATGCTCATCTCGAATTCCCTGCTCATAGTCTCAGAAAAATTTGCAACAAGAGCGTGAGAGGAACCACCAAAAATGATATCATCCACGTAAATCTGAACCAAAAGTGTGTCAGTGCCTTGCTTGAGGAGAAACAAAGTTTTATCTACGGAACCCATCTTAAAGCCCTTAGCAAGCAAGAAGGCTTTCAAACGCTCATACCAGGCTCTCGGGGCTTGTTTCAATCCATACAAGGCTTTGTGGAGTTTCTAAATATGGTTGTCTCACATACACCTCTTCCTCTATGTACCCATTCAAAAAGGCGCTCTTCACATCCATTTGATATAGCTTGAACCCTTTCGAAACTGCATAAGCTAAGAGCATCCTTATAGCCTCGATACGGGCCACAGGAGCAAAGGTTTCTTTAAAGTCTACTCCCTCTTTCTGACAAAACCCCTGAGCCACTAGCCTAGCCTTATTCCTCACCACCACTCCATCCTCACTTTGCTTGTTCTTGAAAACCCATTTTGTACCTATAGGGTGACACTCAGATGGAGATGGAACTAAGGCCCAGACTTCATTCCTCTCAAAGTTTTGTAACTCCTCGTGCATAGCATTGACCCAATCGGGATCAGAAAGTGCGTGTTCAACATTTTGTGGCTCAAAATTAGCGATAAAAGCGGAATGAGCAAAATGTGAGATTTCATATGACCTTGAGCATGTAACATGCTGACTGATGTCGCTGATCATGGTTTGAGGCGAGTGGTGATGTTGGATGTGTCGAGGGGCTTCCCTCAAAGATGTCGCCTCCCCCTCAACAGTTGATGGGGCCTCCTCAGGTGCAGCCGACGTAGGCTGAGGAGGCGGCTCGTGCGGACCCCATGTAGTGGAAGAAGATGGATCTGGTCCGTGAGCCAAAGTAGTTGTCGTAGACTTGACTGGAACAGTCGAAGAGGTCAGCTCTACATCTCCCCAATCAGCATCTTTCTCATTCTCCTCAACGAAGATGCTCTCACCAATCTCCTGATCACCTGCACTTTCAAAGACAGAAATAGAACAAGGCATGGTCTCGTCGAAAGTGACTTCACAAGTCTCTACGACTCGGTTAGTTTCAAGATTAAGTACTCGATATGTAGAGAATGTAAAGCATAACCAAGAAAGACACCATCCGAGGATTGAGACTCAAATTTATCTAAATTACCTTGTTTCAGAATGAAACACATGCATCCAATCACTCAAAAGTGGCTCACCTTGGGTAGTCGACCGAATCGCAGCTCATAAGAAGTTTTCTTCATGAAGGCTCGAAGAAAGATGCGATTAGAAACATGACACGCGGTGTTGATCGCTTCGGCCCAATATTTCCTAGGAGTCCTATGTTCATCGAGCATCGTCCTGGCCATCTCAACAAGGGTCCGATTCTTGCGCTCAACAACACCATTTTGCTGAGGGACATAGGGAGAGGAAAACTGATGCTCAAGGCCCAAAGAAACACAAAAGGTTTCAAAGTGAGTATTCTTGAATTCTGTGCCATTGTCACTGCGAATCGCTCTCATGGCATTTTTAGGGAACTCATTTTGCAACCGAAGAATCAAATCTCGAGCATGTGAAAAAGCCTCATCCTTACCCTCCATGAAAAACACCCAAGAGTAGCGAGAAAAATCATCCACGATCACTAGAACGTACCACTTCCCACCCTCTGACCGAACCCGAGCTAGACCAACTGTGTCCATGTGAAGTAGCTCTCCGGGTTCCTTGGCAGTGGCGGACCCAGGAATTAGGAGCAGGGTATGCCCATGGTAAATTTTTTTTGGATGAACAACACAAAATAAAAGATACATGTAGTTCAAACTAAATTTGTTCCATAACAAGTTGATATTACAAAATATTGGAATGAAATTACAATTAAATTTTAACTCTTCGATCCCTCATTGCTTGATAGTGACTGATGATGTCATGATCTTTGACTTGCAAAAAGAACTCACGCTCAATAAATGTGACCAAACAATCATTCAAGTACTGGTCTCCCATCCGGTTTCTCAACTTGTTCTTCACATAATTCATTATTGAAAACACTCGTTCTACTGTAGCAGTTGCTACAGGTAGCACTAGGACCAATTTGAGAAGTCTGTACACAAGATCATGTTTGGTATGCTTTTTTTCAGAAACAAGCATGACAGAAAGCTCAGCAAGGCTGTTCACTTGTTTAAATTTTTCATCTTCACGCATATCAGTAATAAAGAGTTGAAGTTGACGAGGGAGATGGTCTAACTCTAGTCTTGAGAAATCATTGGGATAAAATTGAGCTAGCTTAACCAAACTTGCTTTGTCAAAAGCTGCAAATGAATTAGCAGGATTGAATGCTGACATGCAGACAAGCAAATATGTGTTTACCTCATCGAATCTGTTATTCAGCTCTTGAAGTTGTCTATCAATAATACTTAAGAACATGTCCACGTGAAAACGGTGCATATTCTTGATTTTCACATAGAACCTCCTGTCTCTTCCAACAGGCCTATAGAAATTGTCCATGTTAGGAATTTTGACCTTATGCTTGTTACAAAAAGAATGGACGTCTTTTAGAAACTCATCCCATCCATCATCCTCCCTCATATGCTGCAGCTGAATCTTTGTCAGATAAATAAGTTCTACTGCATTAACAATATCTTGATCTCTCTTTTGCAAAGCATGATTTAAATCAGCCGTGTACCCAAGTACATTTTGCATCAAGTGCGCCATGAAAACAAACTCAAATGAATCAAAGATTGTCAACATTGTTTGTGCTTGGTTATACTCTGTCTTTTGAGTTTTATCTGTGCCAACCTTTTTGATAACTTTCCTAATTGAAGGATACATAGAGAGAACACACATAACAGTTTTGTAGTGAGACCCCCAACGAGTATCACCTGGCCTACATAGACTCATCTCTTGATTCTGGCCCTTTCCAGATTGAATCACATCCAACTCTAGTTCTTCTACAATTCTTTGTGCTTGTTCTACCCGTAGCATTTGTACCGTCTTACAAGAATTACCAATAAGATTCAACAACAACTTAAGCTGATCAAAAAACCAATCACAATCTGAGTTTTCCTTAGCAACAGCCACTAGAGTTAACTGAAGCTGATGTGCAAAGCAGTGTACATAATAAGCTGAGGGGCATTCATCCATAATTAGTTTCTTTAAACCATTGGCATGACCCTTCATATTGCTAGCTCCATCATAACCTTGCCCACGTATCATAGACAAACTTAGTGAATGCTCCATCAGCAAGGACTGAATTGCATCTTTAAGTGTCAAAGAGGCAGTGTTTTCAACATGGACAACCCCAAGAAACCTCTCAACTACCTTTCCCTTTTTGTCAACATAGCGCAAACAAAGAGCCAATTGTTCTTTGTCATACACATCACTAGATTCGTCAGCTAGTATTGCAAAGTAGTCACTACCAAGGTCTTCCATAATAAGCTTTGTAGTTTCTTTGGCACAACTATTGATGATATCTTTTTGAATTTTGGGGGCAGTCAATGTATAATTTTTTGGAGCACTCTTCAAAACTACCTTAGCAACTTCTTCAAAGTTTTCTGCTAACCAATTTAGCAGTTCAAGAAAATTCCCTTTGTTAAGTGAATCTTCACTTTCATCATGTCCACGACAAGCCAACCCTTGACGCAAAAGAAATTTCAAGCATTTAAGTGAATACGTCAACCGTGACTTGTACTCACATTTCTCTTTTTGGGTGGTGGAAGCAAAGTTCTCAACTATTGTTGCTTTAGGCCTCATAAAGGAATTGTATTTCTCTAGAGCCATATTGTGATAACTATCCACAGACCCACAATGCCTCTCAATCCTCTTTTTCAAATGCCAATTTCTAAATCCTCCACTCACAAAAGCATCTCCACTAGAACAATTTGTTTTATGCTTGAATAAAAAGCACACAAAACAGAATGTAGCATCTAATTCCACACTATATTCAAGCCAAGTAAATTCATCAAACCACCAAGGAATAAAGCGTCTAGGTTTAGCTCCAATAAGCCTAATAGGAAAATCATGGTTGCGTGGTTGACAAGGCCCCAATGCAATATATCCCCTGATCACCGAGTTCCTTTCATTGACAGGATGCCTTCTAATGGGTCTCCTTTTTCCAGGGTCATGATGTAGAGAGTCAATATCATAAACAGCTTCCCCACTTGATTTATAATCAAATTTGCCATCTCTGATAGGAGATAAAGGGGAAGGTTCTGAAGGTTCTGTTTCTGCCACTGTTGTTGTTAACTGAGGTTCATTACTAGCTACCTCTGGTTCAACTGAAATCTGATCATTGGGGACAACTGCTATCTCAGTTTCTAGTTCTCTTGCTGCTGCTGCCTCTGGTTGAGCAAGGGTACCTTGAGCTTCAGCATGACTCTCAATGCTAATTACTTGTGGTCTTGATGTGGAAGGGGAAGGGGAATCTACCCTTGGTGCCTTTGCGGCCCTTTCCCACATTGATTTTAGAGAAATTGACTTTGACTTCTTCGACTTCTTCATTTTTCAGAATGGAAATGCCACTGCCTACAAAGAATCAAATGCATTGCACAACTATAAATTTTATTTTGCAATTGAAAATGACATTTAATAGAACCAACAAAGGGAAAAGGAAAGGGATTTGAGTTTTATTACCTCTGACTGAGGCTCAGTCCAAGCAAAGGGGGTGTCATGGCCGACTGGCCGCGCGGGGACGCGGGACGCCCGATGCCAGGGAGCGGAGCGGACGCCAGGGAATGGAGCGGCAGCGCGGGGACACTGGCGACACGAGCGTCCGTGCAGGCCGCAGCGCCGTGGAGACCTAGAGCGGGCGGACGGGCGGCGACGGCGAGCGCAGTGGCGAGTCACGAGCGGCGGCGCGTGGTCGAGACTCGTGGAAGCGCCTGCCTGTGCGTTAGTGTGCGGCTGCCCTACCCCTACGACCAGGCCTGATGGTTTTGGGATTGGAATAGCTGAATCTTTGTTAGATGGGCCATGGGCCGTCTGGATTCACGTGGCTTATGGGCTGCTTTCGAGTTAGAGGTGAGCTGCTGAATAAAATGGCCCAAAAACGCAGAGAAACATAGTTTTAACACCTTATGTATATTATACATGTATATACCTCAAATACCTATTAAATTTTTTTCCAAAAATGTAGGGTATGCCCGGGAATACCTGGGCACAACTGTAGGTCCGTCCATGTTCCTTGGTCATGACTTGATTCACAGGTAAGTGAGAAGCGACAACCATCTTCCCGTGACGACAAGGATGACACACCAAATCCTTCTCAAATTTCAACTTGGGCAATCCTCGGATTAGATCAAGTGAGCTCAACCTAGCTAGTAAGTCAAAGCTCAAGTGACCAAGTCTCCTATGCCACTTCCAAAGCTCAGAGGAGGATCTGGCCACCAAACATTGAGAAGAGCCAAAGGAATGAGAAAAATCAGCTCGAAAGACACGGCCAAAAGGAACAATCTGGCAAACAAGATTTCCCTGAGAGTCAAGAACTCGAGACAAGCCGGTCTTAAAGCGCACTTCAAAGCCATCTTGAAGGAGTTGCGAAACAGAAAGCAAGTTGAAATGCAAGTTCGAAACCAAAGCAACATCCTTTAAGACAAAACTCTCATTAACCCAAATGGTCCCACGAGAAAGCACTTTACCTTTGCTATTATCCCCGAATGTGATGTACTCTTTACATTGCACGGGGTCGAGGCTGGAGAACCATTTGGAACTTCCGGTCATGTGGTGCGAGCATCCAGAATCAATGAGCCATGTGTTCTCCAGACCTCTGTCCTGCATCAATAGAAAGACATAGGATGAGCGAATGGCGCAACACTGGGGTTAGTAAACTGTGAAGGATACCAGTGTTGGCTTATTTGCCCTGGAAAAGTGTTAGGAAAGACACCAAACATGCCATGTCCCATTTGAGGAAAGCGGGCACCACGTGGGGGAAAACGTGGTCCGCTAGAGCTGTAGGACTGAAAGCCACTGTCACGAGGTCCAAAGTCATATTGATCATGATCTGAACCACGCTGGGCACGACCACCATGACCACCGCGTGGTCTAGCAACCTGAGGCCTAGCACCTTGAGGCATTGCACCTCTTGGCCTAGCATTGCGCCTCTGAACAGGAGGCACATGTACGCCATGGGCGGATGGTACATGCTCTAGTTGTTCAACTCATACTCCCGTCGCTCATCTCTCTTCCTCCTGAAGCAAAACTCAACAAGGTGACCATCCCTATGGCAATAGTCACAGTGATACCTCACCTCTCTCTTAGGTGGTTGTTGGCTCACTCTCTTGTGGGTATGGTTCACTCTTGGTAGCTTTTTGGCTTTAGGAAGGGGGTCCTCAGAGATGTTCGGTAGAGTGTCAAGTGGGTTTCTGAGATGGTTCGGTTTTGGAACCCAAACTTGTTTCTGGGGTGGAGCTCTTGGAGGTTCTTCAAACACTCCATCTTTCACAGTGGGTTCGGTAGGCTTAGGTGGATTGATCTTGATCAATTTGGGAGTAGTGGAAGGTTTCTCACTTGGGCTCAAACCACTGAACTCACCAACTTTGCCATAGACATTTTCACCCTTCCCACCTAGAGCAAAGCCTACTCCCGATATCTCAGTTCCCCGTCTGAACTGGCTCATCATCATGCCCAACTGCGGTTCACTATAAGACACCCAATTCAAGATGGATCGAAGGTATGTGTTGTATTCCTCAGATCTCATCTTGTCATGCCTGCAAGACTCAAGCTCCAACACCAAACTCTCACAACGTGCACACTCAACAACAGTGCTATCTGAACTGGCCTTCTCAAGAGCAAGGATCTTGGCATTCTTCTCTACCAGCTCAAATTGCAAGCCTGAACAAGACTTGCACACACCCAACAGGCTAGACCTAGCTTTCAGCTCATCGTTCTCATCTAACAAGGCAACATACTTAGATTGCAACTCAGAAAAGTTAGTCATATGAACAGCACATTCATCGCACTCAACCTCGTCAGACACATGAACAACAAGCTTCTTAGCTTCCTCAAGCTCTTTCTCCATAACTTCTAGCTTATCCTTAAACTCTTTCCTCTCACGAGCAGCACGTTTCAGCAGCTTATCTTGACTCATCAAAGTATCGGTCATGATATCAAGCTCGGCAATAAGAGCATCGACGGAGGGTTTTACCTCAGTAGAGTCGTTGTCGCCGGGAAGCACGTCCTTATTGGGCTTCACCCCTTCATCCACAGCCATGGTGCAGTAGCCTTCGTGGATGGACTTGGTGACGAAGCAAAGCCCGGTCAACTTGTCCTCACGCCTCTTCTCAGACTCATCATCGCTCGAGAGAGAAGAAGACCAGTCGTCGTCAGTGTCATTGTCGAGGTCGCTGAGGGAGGCGAGGAAGGCGCGCTCTTGAGCCTTGGCCTTCTTGAAGTACTTCTTCAGCGCCTCCTTGTCGAATCCTCCCTTCGACTTGTGCTTGGAGGTGTACTCGCGCTTGTCCTTGCGCTTGCTGGAGTCGTACTTGTTGAAGGAGTGCTTGTTCTTCTTGGGGCAGTGGGCGACAAAGTGGTCAGGATCTCCATAGCCGTAGCATCCTTTCTTTGGACCACCACCACGTCGGTGATTCAAGCGGTTGTTGTGAAACCGCGAGAACCGACTGATGATCAACGCCAGCTCGTCGTCCCCAAGACTCTCCATCTGCTTCTCTGTGACAGACACCAAAGAAGACGAGGCAAAAGACACCTGTGAAGGGTTAGCCAAAGAACTTGAGCCATTACCTGAGACCAAGGCTATAGTCGGTGCAGAGGGATTCTTGAGCTTGGCTTGGGTCTGGTAGTCGATCTCGGTGAACTTGAGCTTGCTGAAAAGCTCATCCACAGTGAGGGTCTCATACCCCGAAGACTCAATGATAGCGGTAACCTTCACATCCCATACCTTCCGATCTAGGGCATATAGAAGCTTGAGTGCCCTCTCGTGATCGTATAAGGTAATTGTGCCTTGTTTGCTCGCATCTTGTTAACGATGGTCTGAAAGCGAGAAAACATGGCATTGATGGACTCGCCATCAAGCTGGGTGAAGTTCTCGTACTCCCTCTTGTACGTCTCGTAGAGTCTGGTTTTGACCTGTGCGGTCCCCTCGTGATAGCTCTGAAGCCTCACCCAGATCTCCCGAGCAGTAGTACAATCGGAGACTCTTTCAAACTCCTGAAGAGAAAGACTCGAGAAAAGAACTGCGCGAGCTCTGCTATTAGCGTTGTGTTGATCTTTTTGATCTCGCGTGACACGAGCACGGGGTTCAAGCACAACGTAAGTAGCATCCTCGCAAATCTCCCAAACAAGTCAATCAATCCCCTGGAGATGCGCAGACATGCGGATCTTCCAATAGGGATAATTTGTTCCATCGAAGAACGGTGGTTTGCCGGAACCACGCTCCATGTCGCCTTCGTGGATCACGGACCGATTAATGTGGAATGATCCTTAACCGGCTCTTTCACTATCTGAAGGACCGAAAACGGCGACCAGAGGGGGGGTGAATGGGAGCCGTAAAAATTCTTTCAAAATATTTGGCCACTGTCCCGAACTCACCACCAGGGGCAAAACACACACGAAACAAAATTGCTAGGCCATAAATTCTAAGCAACAAGAGAAACCCGGGTAGAGGAGCTGCTCTCCACCGAATACTGCTACAGAGAAGAACGAGCGGTGGGACTGCACACCGCACACCAGCACCTGCCAACCCTGGTCCACAGAGCCAAGAACAAATCGGAAGACCAAACCCGCAGGGGCAGCTAAACACAGATTATGCCTTCAATCTCTTGCTGCATGTGTACAACGTGAATGCTAAAGAACTAGCAATGATTACTTCCTGTAGCTGAAAGTGACAACACTAGAAATGCAAGATTAAATCACAAACAACTTTGCCTTGGGACTAGACACAGACTGCCTGCTGCAGTCAATCAGCTCGGTGCTGCACAACAAAGAATGGACTAGAGAGAAAGAGCTCTACACAGCACAGGAAGGGAGCGACGGGCTGCCTGAGTTCCATGGCAAGGAACTGCTCGGTGCTGAGTGCTTCGGTGCTGGGAACACTCTGTGCCAAACCTGCAGAGAAGAACGAGCAGTAGAGACAAACAGCCCTATCTCGAAATTGATTCCCAGAACAAACACACAGAGAGGGAAAAGAACAGAGGGAACGAAATAAAAATTTCGCGGCCGGGTCTGCTCACGCACGCGACAAACGGAGGAGCTGCTCTTCGCAGGACTTCACCGAAGCAGCTCACTAGAAAGAATGGAGCAGCAGCTCACGCGAACAGGCCAAAACATAGGGCAGGGGCTGCACTGCCGAACATCTCAAGCAACCAGCGGACACACGAGGAACTGAAGAAGAAGAGCAAGCGCCTGGGAAGATGCGTTGAAAGAACGGAGCGAACCTTCTGCTCGATTCCTTCGCTAGCGTGCGCCTAAACAGAAAAGCAGCATACGCACGACCAGAGACGAACGCTCACGAGACAGAGAACGACGAACAGCAAGCAACAAAAAAAGGGGCGACCACAAAACTTGACAGAATCTGACTCAAATCAACACGAACTGATTCCAAACTTTGGTCAGACCAAATTCAAGTGACTATGAACAAGATCCTAAGAAATCATCGTCTGAGATCAATCCAAACTCCGGGAAAATCAGATCGTAGCAAGAACGAAAAAGAGCAAAAGCAGTGAACAAAAATCATAGATTAAACTGAGAAATCCCAGTGGGCACGAGGAGAATTTGGGCCTCCTTTCCCATCTCAAAAATCTCAACAAAAATCACCACGAAAATTTCAATTCACAAGCAACTAAGGGGAGAGGAAACTAGAGAAGGATAAAATGAAAATGGGGGAGAGGTCAACAGGCTTGGGGCAACCCCTTCTCTTATTAGGGCTATTACACATTCCCCATTTGCCCCTAGATATTTTGGAGTGGACCAGCTAGCCACAGGGGTATTCCGGTCCAACTCGATGTATTCTTCATTCGACGGCCACCACGTCCTTCATGAGATAGTTTCGCCTCGACGCGAACTCCTCGATGCCGCCACGTGCCATCCGTTCCTCCTCGGAACCTCCGCCCGGGTTTTGAGGCCCAAACCCGTAAACCCGCCTCCGATGGTTTTGAGGCCCAAACCATCAAACCGCTTCGCGAGTAGCGTACTCCATACGCGTCCCCCGCCGCTCGACGCGTGTCACCGTCATACTTGACCGGCTGGCACGCCAAGTCCTCCTGAGCCTCGCTCGACCCGCACGTCCGCTGTCTTAACTCGGTCAATACCGTCACTCTCATGTACACTTGCACTCGTCGATGTCCCAGATGTCAGCCACCGCGGCTGGTCACCCGGCCTCCTGGTCCCTCGGTCCAAGCCTCACGTCCGTCCTTCACCACTCCCGGCCCGTCGGCACGGCACGTCTCTACTTGACCTTCTTCTCGCCGTCGACCACCGCCTCCGTGCTCCACACCTGCACACCACGAGCCAAGAGATATGCACACATAGCTTTCGCTATGGTAGGGTTAGTCACCACTCAACCTACTTCGTGGATCACATTGACAATCACTCATCACAAAACGAACACAAAAGGGTACTTATCAACCTTGTGTTCGCACCATCAGTATGCACTGCTCCACTCTCAGCCGAGACACTCCATGCGATGACTTTCAGTAATGCAAAGTCGTAATGCGACATCACGCTAATAGGTGCATGCTTCCTTCCTCCAAGCAAGGCAAGAAAGATAACATCATAGTGATCAAACTATTGTTTGCATAAAGGAAACAGCTAGTATGCATTTAGATAACATCAGCTTAACACCAGAAGCATTTCATCGAACAACTAGTATGCATAAAGGAAACAGGTAAAGCAAGCTAGCAAGTCACAGGCATTCCGCCAAACACATCATGCGCTTGACAGAAACAAGCGACAGTGTAGCAGGCATTTCACAGAACGCCTCGTCTGCACGAACAGAACACAAAGAAGCTGATATGCAACGAGCATTTTGGGCAAGCTCGCACGACCCAAACAAACAGTTCACCAAACACCTCATGTGCGCGAGAAATTAAAGGATCAGACTTTTGCTTCAATTTCTTACTCATCATTCATCAATTCGTTCAACGATTAACAAAGACGGCGCATCCCAAATCACTAAGATAACTAGATAAGAGGCTTACATGGCACATACTTAACCCGATACATAGAACCAGAAAGACTAGACTGAAAGATCTCCTCTAACATACTCAACCGGCATCCCTATCGATCTCACCCGCCTTGACAAGACCCTCCCTTTCAGCGAGCAAACAACAGCATCGCCAACCCGGCGCCCACGGCCCACCCGCCCAGAATGGCGGAGCAGGCGCAGTACCCAGCCCAGAGCTCCACCTCGTCCGCAAGCTGGCGGCGGCGGGCGGCCGACTCCTCCACCGCGGCGCGCAGGCGGTCGCGCGTGATGCGCCTCTCCTCCTCCGCCACCATCTGGGCGCGCACCTCCCGCTGGACCAGCGCTGCCACCCACGCCTTCTCGTTCTCGGCCACCAAATCCCTCTCGGGCTCGCTGGCGGTGGCGGTGGCGGTGGCGGCGGCGGCCTTGGTGGTGGTGGTGGCGACGCCGCGGCGGCTGCTGATGCCCACCGCGCGCCGAGTGGCCGAGCGCAGCGCGGACTGCATCTTGTTGCACGCTCGCTCGCTCGCGTGGTGTCTCTCTGGTCGAAATGCTTTTTCGGTTGCTCGTTTGCAGTTGCAGGACTGGCACCTGCAGATAAAAGGAATCCGAGTGGGAGGAGCCGTGCACTTCACGTCTGCTCGGCGTTCGATCAGAACCGTTGGTTCCGTCGATCTGTCATGAACCGCTCAGATGCGCCGGTAGAGTTCGGTCCAAAACTTTTTTTTTTGGGTTCTGTGAGGGGGCAACACCACAATACTGGAATGTCTAGAGGCTAGTTTCGATAAACACTTAAGGCCCAATTTGGATCCTTGAAATAAATTCATTCTAATAATTATAATTTAGACACAAATTAATTAAGCTAATATAGTTGTACATGAAATATATTTGTATATTATTGTTAGCCATATAAGAAAGATATTTATATGTTGTATTTTTACTGTAGGGAAGCGTGTTGAAGAGAGTACTATAAGTTATAAAATAGAAACATAGCATGTTGATCTATAGAATCCATTTTCATCGCTCACCCTATACATTTGAGATAGGTTTATATGTGAAGTTGGGGAAGCTATGTAATATCAAATTCCAAGCCCAATAATCTATTAAGTAGATTCTAATTCCTCCAAAATGAAAGGATCTAAACAGCCCGTTATAGGTTTCATGTTATGGGAATGTTTATTCGAACGAGTCTAGAGAGAAATAGCCACATTTGTCATTCAACAAATATTGGTACTTTTAGTGATTAAAAACAAGCATCAATTTGTGATAAAATTGTTATTACACATCCTTGTAAAATGTCACCCTAGCATTTGTTTTTTCAAAGAACCTTTAGACGGAACTAGATTCCTCGTTCACTCTCGCCTCACCTATCCAAGCAAGAAGTTAGAATGGCAGATAGTATTTGGTTCTCTCAATGGTTGCCTCGCTACTCATGAAAGCAAGGGTTTTCCTTGCTTACTTAGGTGAGCCAATTTGGCTACATTGTGCTGGCAAGGCTAACCTTGCTTAACGAGGCGAGGCAAGTGGCTAGAGCAATGCAACCAAGTAAACTCTTCCTCTCTAGTTTTGGTAAGTCGCCAAAGCTAAGAGTGAAGTAGGTTTAATGTGTGGTGGTTTCCTTAGGAAAGGCACAATTCATAGGGAAAGCTACTTATGACAAGTATGATATAAGAAGGTGAGGTGTCATTTATGCCATTGAGCGCATGGCCCAGTAGGGGAGGCACGACAGGTACGATATAAGAAGGTGAGGTGTCATTTACGCCATTGAGTGCATGGCCCAGTAGGGGAGGAGACATGCAACTTGGATAGGGATGTGGGTAGAGGTGAGGGAAAGGATGTCTATGCTGACGATGGGATATAATAGAGTGGACATGTTGCGGGTAGGCTATGGTCTCATCAGAGTAAAGCGCCAGCGTGATTGGTGTTAGGAAAGACTGAATCTAGCTTGTGACATGGTGGCAGAGAGGGATGGAAGAGAACGAGGTGGGAATAAGAGACCGGTTGTGTCATGACCTGGTCGTGCCAACTTTTTTTCACAAGCATCATTAGCATAACCTGCACTTAAAATTTCTATTTTCAAAAACTTTCATATTAGTTCTAAAGTTTTTTGACGCTGCCGTGTAACACACTATTGTTTTGCGTAATAGATATACATGTAAATATCTTTTGGCCTCTATGACAATATTTAGAGATTGGCACCACTGATACTAGAGTTCGAGGTTATAGTATTGCAAGAGCCACTAGTCAGTTTCATCATGGATGAGCTTATCCCATAGGATGGAAAGTTCAACATTTTATTTATGGGCAAGGTGTAATTGTAAAAACAATATTTTTCTAATTCGAAGTTAATTGTAATATATACATTATCAAATCATGTAATATAGGTTCAAATTCATTGAATTGTAGTATAATCTTAATGGTAGTAAGATATATTTGACGAATTAACAATATCAAATATAAAATATTAGACAATCAACAAAAAAGAAAATCAAAATTTAAGGTTATTGTCAAGATAAAGCCACTGACCCGGTAGTGAGTATCGTACTCTCACTATCATATAAAGGCTTAAACTGATTGTGACCCTTATTCTATTATTATTGTCGGGTCTAGCCTTGACTTAGCAGTGAGGGTTAGGAAGTCTATTACTACCTATTGCCCTCTATCGGATTTGATTTTGGTAGTGATATTGGGTTTGGATCTGATAATCTATGGACCTCTACTAGTGGTGGTTGCTCGTAGTCGTAGCCTTGTGGTTGCAAGTTAAAGTAGCCTTAGGGCCTGTTTGGATGAACTAGGACTAGTGATTAGTCCAACTAGTTGGGTTGTATGGACTAGTGATTTAACAACTAGTTGGGGCTTTGGCTAGTTGTTAGACCAACCATTAGTCCACTTGTTTGGATCCTCAAGGACTATATTTTAGCCAACTAGTTGTTACTCCATGGGATCCAAACAGGCCCTTAAGAGTCTCTGTGGTGAGTAGTGGCGTATACCGGTTTACCCCTTCTATGATCCCCTTCCTTCCCCAATCCACTGCCCCTAAGAATCTCAGCCAAGAATCAATCTTAGCTTGTCATCTGCTCAGCCAATCTACTGATCTATCCATTCGGTTCCGCCTGAGACCGTCACCTGCCCAAGAATCGCTTTGGAAAGTTGGCGGTCTGCTGCTTCATCCCCTTCCTCCCTCACCACCAAATCCTTCATCAAATTCGCATCTCGCTCGCATCCATCTCCAAATCCATCCCAAAATTGACATTTGCGGAGCTGATCTTCTCATCACTAGCATGAATCAAAACATGGCGACGATTCTTCAATCTTCGATGAAGAGAAGAGCATCCTTCCCTGGGAGACACTCGGCTTGGCTCCGCTTCTGCTCGGTGGCATCGCTCCTGGTTAGGGGGCTTGTCGCACCTGGTACTAGCGTCTGTGAGGTGCTACTCGTGTCAGATACACACTAGATGCGGCGGATTCGCTCCGATTTCACGGGGAGATTGCATGTTGGTGATCCTGCGTGTTGGAGCCAGTGAGTTTCCTTCTTTCTTCTCTTCCTGGGTAGCTTTTCGAAGGCTAGCGCCAGCGCTTCCGGCCTCCAACGGTTGAGCAGCAGCGACGCCCCTGTCATTCCAGAAGCTCATATTCAGGCTTCAGAGTCAGCCTCCATGGCACCATGGGGGCCATGAGTATGCTCGCATGGAACTGCCAAGGCTCAGGCGGGAGCCTTCGTAGTTCCAAGATGACACACCTTGCCCGCCTGCTCAGTTCAACTAGAGCGTAGGTATGTTTCATCTCTAAAACTATAAACTCTTCCATCAAAACAACTGCGCTTGTGAATCGTTTCAACACCTTTGATGCATTTGTAGTTCCAGCGCAAAGCTAGTCTGGTGGCCTTTGGCTTATCTGGAACGATCAGATAGACATCACTATAGTAGACCACTGCCACCACTTCATCATAGCTATGTGCATAGATAAACTTAGCTTGAAGCAGTTTGGTTGTTTCTACATATATGGTGACCCTCATCACCGATTCATTGATGAAATATGGAGTCGAGTGCACCATTTTGTAGAAAATAACTACAACTTGCATGTCTTTTGTATGGGAGATATGAACAACATTATGCATGTTAATGAGAAGCTAGGTCCCTGTAAGGCTGGTATTAGACGTATTAATGCATTCTGTGATCATGTTAAGCAATGTGGTTTTATCGATCTTGGATATAACTGACCGACTTATACTTGGCCTAACAAGCGTTTCAGCACAACTCTGACGTTTCAGAGGCTTGACCGATGCTTAGCGAACGTTGAATGGTGTATGGCGTACCTAGCAACAACCGTCTACCACCTCCCCATGCTTTGTAGTGACCATGCTCCTATTCTTGCCGTTCTCAATTCTTCACGAATACGCACTAACAAACCTTTTCATTTTGAAAATTGGTGTCTCATAGAACAGGATTATCAAAAGGTGGCTCAGGATAGTTGGAATCGCTCGGCTAGCAGGCCTTTCATCCAAAAAAAACCAAATACCTTGCTTCAAACCTCCGCAAGTGGCGCAAAACCAAACCCAAACTATCCGACCAGCTAGCCACTATTGAAGACTAGATTCTCCAACAACAGTCCAAACCTCCAGATCAGCAAGACTACTCCCTGCAGAATCACTTGGCCCATCAACATCAGCAAATCCTTGCCAAAGATGAGGAATACCACCTGCAGAGAGCAAAGAAAAACTAGGCCATCAATGGTGATCGCAACACCTCCTTCCATCTATCATCACCAAAAGGCACCGTAAAAATAAGATTTCCTACTTACACCCAGATGGATCTCACTCCACAACACCAGATCAGTTAGCCCAAACTCTCACTACCTATTTCCAATCCATTTTCACAACCCAAAACCCTTAGAGCCACAGACAGCTCATGGATAACTATCCTACTAGCCATTCTTATAACAATAATCAGATTGCAGGTACCAACTAGAACGTGTCACATGATGATAACTATATTAATTCCATCCCTGGTGTACAAGAACTGCACAATATTGTCAAGAGGATGCGCAACAATGCATCTCTAGGACAGGATGGGTTCAACGCGGTGTTTTACAAGTCGGCCTGGCCATGGATAGCACAAGATGTTCACAAACTGGTAACTTATATCTTTACTTTGGCTTCTTTCCAGCAAGAACTTAACCATACCTTCATTGCTCTCATTCCTAAAAAGATCCAACTGGTTGTGCCTTAGGATTTTAGACCTATTAGTTTATGCAATGTCATCTATAAAATCATAGCTAAATCTCTTGCTGACAGGCTCAAAACTAACCTTCCTAATTCCATTGATCCTGCTCAGGCTGCCTTTATTAAAAATAGACACATATCTTCCAATATTATTATCACCTAGGAGATTATCCACTCCTTCCATCTTAATAACTGGATTAGAGCGCTTTTCTGCTAAAGCTTGATCTAGCTAAAGCTTTTGACCGTCTTGAGTGGGACTTCATTGCGGCTGCTCTTACCCATCAAGGTTATCGTTGGAATTTTATCTGCCTCATTCGTGCATGCATTTTGACGCCGACCTTCTCCATCCTTGTCAATGGAGAGCCCTCTACCACTTTTCGTTCTCAGAGAGGAATTCGGCAACTAGAGATGGCAACGGGTACCCAAAACCTGAGTACCCGACGGGTATTACCCGATAAAGAGGCGGGTATGGGATGAATTTTCTACCCGTGGGTACGTTATTGGGCAAAATCCTATACCCATCGGGTATGGCGGGTACGGGTGCGGGTGTATACTACCCATACCCGTCTACCCACGGGTAAAAAATACCCGCAAAAAGAATCAACCACCCTCATCATTTTAGTCCATACAACCCATGAATTTGGCCCAAATCCAACTAAACCCTTCTATTATATATATTGCAATGATGTCATTATATGAATATTAGTTTGTAATTTGTTGGAAGCTTGGAATGATTTATTTTGGTATGTGAATATTTGATATTTACATGTAATTCTCGGGTATGATGTCGGGTACGGGTTACCCGTCGGGTAGAATTTACCCGCGCGGGTGCGGGTATAGGAGCACTTTTCTACCCGTGTGCGGGTGCGGGTAACCCGACGGGTACAAAGTGGCGGGTGTGGGTGCGGGTATGGGTGGCCACTACCCGTCGGGTATGTACCCGTTGCCATCTCTAGCCAAGGCTGCCCCCTCTCACTCTACCTTTTTGTCATCGCCATTAACGAGCTCTCCCTTCACCTGCAGACGAAACTCCAGCATAACAACCTCTCTGGTATTACCCTGGGGCCTGGCTGCCCCCTAATCCACTCGCTCCTTTTTGCTGATGATTTGATCCTTTGCGGCCATGCCTCTGCTCAGGAGGCTTTGACCATTCGTCGGGTTTTCCAGGATTTCTCTCAGCTTTCTGGGCAAATCCCCAACTTTAATAAGTCTTCCATTCTTTTTAGTAAGAAAGTGGACGGCCAGACCAGATCCCCGATCAAGAACATTTTTCCTGTCCCTAACCTTTTGCCCAAGACTATACATTTGGGTCACCCTATGATCTTCAGTCATAGAGACAAGAACAAAGCTTATATCATCAATAAGTTTCGGACCAAGCTTACTATTGTCAAAGCTATTAAGCTCAATCATGCTGGGAGGTTAACTTACATCCAGTCTGTTCTTGCTTCCATCCCTGTTTATTTTATGTCCACTGTTCTTTTCTCCAAAACTTTTTGTTGAAAAAATTAACACTATCATTCGTAGATTCTGGTGGGTTGGTGTGCAAGAGGACAACCCATCTAATCCTATTGCTTTTTGCTCATGGGAAGATATTTGCCAGAGCAAAGAGAATGGTGGTTCAAAAATTCGGGATCTCTACCGTGTTAACAAAAGCCTTATCACCCATGTTGCTGGAACATACCAATAAAAATTCCTTCCTTACTACCATTCTCAAGGCCAAATACTTCAGCAATAATTCTTTCTAGACCGCCTCTGCCAATGGCCCTCGTTCCATCTTCTGGTGTTCCACCTGTAAGGTCCAAATAGGCTAGAGGGGGGGTGAATAGCCTAATTAAAACTTCTACAAGAATTACTTAACCACGAGTTAGTACGAAAGGTGGCGAAGCAAAAGCACTAGCTCTAACTAATTAAGCAAGCCACCTACACAAGTCTAGTACAAGGCTATTCACTAAACACAACAACAACTAAAAGCTAGAAACGAGAAGTAATACGAGAGAAGAGCTTCGAGTGATTATACCGCCGTGAAGAGAAGAGAAATACCAATCAATCAATCATACAAGAGAAATCCTCGGGAAGAGAATGACACAAGAATTTATCCCGAGGTTCACTTGCTTCCCGGCAAGCTACTCCCCGTTGTGGCGATACACCCACTTGTCGGTTCGCGAGCTAATCGACTATCAAGAGTCGAGCCCTCGGCGGGCGCCGCACAACCGCACACAAGATAGGGATCCTCCAAGCCACGAGCTCCACTAGAGTATCCAATTTGCGAACTCCCGCGGGGAAGGATCAAGAACCCCTTACAACACTTGGTGAAGGCTCCAACAATCTCCAATTGTGAGCTCAATCACCTCCGCTGCTCCAAGCCGTCTACCGTGTCGGGAAACACGGAAGAGTAACAAGAAATCCGCAGCTACTCGAAGATCAAGTGCCTCTAGAATGCAACTCTCAAGCAATGCACTTGAATCTCACTCAATCTCACTCAAGATGTGCAACTAATCAAAGAGATGAGTGGAGGGGTTGTTCTCTAGCTCAAAGTATGTCTCTATATCTCAGAATGTGCAAGAGTTACCCTCAAACCCCGGCTAACGTCTATTTATAACGAAGGGGTACGCAGCTAGCCGTTACAGACGACGCAGCGAAAAACGCACTGACCGGACGCGCTCAACCGAGTGACCGGACGCGACAGTGCCCGCGTCCGGTCGCGTTCCAGTAAGCTCCAGCTGCGACCGGACGCGTCCGATCGCACGTGACCGGACGCGCCGCGCGTCCGATCGTCACTCCGCTTCGCTCTGTGTTTCTGGACGCGTGACCGGACGCTCCGGTCCCGTGAAGGACCGGACGCGCCGGTCGCGCGCTTCTCTCTTACGCCCAGTTGAACTGACCGGACGCGCTGGTCAGGCCAGACCCACGTCCGGTCACAAACCCTAGCGCTCGCGCCGCGTTGAACTGACCGGACGCGTCCGGTGAAACCGTGACCGCGTCCGGTGCAGCGTCCGATCAACGCAGTGACCTCCTTTCGCCTCCGCTTCTTTTCCGACTTCCGGCGCAGTAGAAAATAGGCGTTTCACTTCTCCAAAAAGCGCTGAATCCCGCCTCGCAAGCTCGGCGGGAGGGAGAGAGGAACTCAAACCCCTCTCTACCGCTTAAACTCCACCGCCTTCGCAAATGTGCTAACACCACCAAGTGTACACCACAAAGTGCATGTGTGTTAGCATTTCACAATTATTTTCCAAGGCGTTATGTTAGCTTTTTACTAGATCCTAATGCATATGCTCAAGACATTGATCTAGTGGCACTTGATTTCCGAGCTAACCGTGATTGCCCCCCTTGATAGTCGGCTATGTATCCTACACCCGGTCAATCACTTCTCTACTCATCTTAGACCGGCAAAAGGAAAACCCCTATGGTTATACCTTTGCCTTGCGCTCTTAGATCCTTCTCTTTTCACTTAATCATCATGTCCTTCCTTTTATGTGCATCTCCACCATGATCATTATTTCATGTCCATGCACCATCTCTTTGTGATCTTGTGGCCACCACTCCTTACCACATACACCTTCATCACATGTGTTGCTTATGCCTAACTCAAAACACTTAACACATAGCATTAGCAACTTGGTGTCATTAATTACCAAAACCAAACTTGGGCTTTCAATCTCCCCCTTTTTGGTAATTGATGACAACCATCACAAAGATATGAAATGAAATCAATTTTCAATTTCGATAGTATTAGCTCCCCCTACATATGTGCTTACATTAGTTTGGTTCAATTGTGCACATATGTATGGATTTGAATTTTGGGAGAGTTACTACTATCAAATTGATGCTAAGGTATATAGAATGGACCTTTGAAGCGTGATACCAATCGGAGTTGCCTTTATATACCATCCTTAGCATCAACGTAGCTAGACACCACTTGTAATACATCACTTATAAAGATCACAAACACTAAAGTACCTCGTGAGATCAACATTATAAGCAAAAGGTGTCTAGATACCGCTTGTAAAGCTACTCTCAACAAATCATCATTCAAGTTCTATTTCTAGCAAACACCAAACAATCATAAATATGAATTTAATCTTTGCAATGCAACAATTCATCATGTTAATGCACATACAAATGCAACAAATAATCCATGAGCTTGCTCCCCCTACTTATGTGCTCAAATTTAATTTCTCTCCTCCTCACTATATCTTTCTCCCTCTTTGTGACTTTTCTATCTTTGTGCTTTCTCTCTCCCTTTTTATATCTTTCTTGCTCTTTGCAATATCTTTGTGACTTTTCTCTCCCCCTTTGTCAACAATCACCAAAAAGGTGCCAATTTTAGTGAGAGATAAGTCAATCAATTATAAGGGAGTCCAAATTATGGTTCAACCTAGATCACTTGCCTAGAATGTGTAATTCGGTTTGATCCAAGGACAAGCTTTTTCACACCTCATAAAGTATAAGGGTTATCTTGACCATGTTGAATTACACATCATGAGCTCATTTTCTAGATTCAACACTAGGTTTGCAAGCCCACAAACATGTCATATGCTACCACTAGATCAATCAAACATAGAAGCAATAGTGGTACCATATATACATCAAAATTATTTGATTTTCATGAATGAGCCTATTTGTCATGCAAATATGTCTATATGTTCTAAACATGTCCTTAGCAAAGTATGAATGATATGCCAAACAACTTTACCTTGCTATGTTGGAGGAGAGGCATGTCATATAAGAATGTGGGGGTGCACTCAATTCAAGTTGGAGAAGTCAAGTATGTTCAATTCATTCTTCAACTTGTAAAAACTCTTTTCATCAAGTGGCTTTGTAAATATGTCGGCTAGTTGATCTTCGGTGCCAATGCTCTCAATGCTAATATCACCCTTTTGTTGATGGTCTCTTATGAAGTGATGACTTATGTCAATGTGCTTGGTTCTTGAATGTTGAACCAGATTTTGTGTCATCTTGATAGCACTTTCATTATCACAAAACAAAGGCACATTCTTAAATTTGATTCCAAAGTCATTCAAGGTGGCTTTCATCCAAAGCAATTGTGCACAACAACTACCGGCACTAATGTATTCGGCCTCGGCAGTAGATAGTGCAACACTATTTTGTTTCTTTGATGACCATGAAACAAGCGACCTTCCAAGCAATTGACAAGTGCCACTTGTGCTCATTCTATCAATCTTGCAACCACCATAGTCGGAGTCCGAATATCCAATCAACTCAAAATTAGACCCCTTGGGATACCATAATCCAACATCATGAGTGCCCTTTAGATATCTCAATATCCTCTTGGTTGCTTTCAAGTGACTTTCTCTAGGTGAAGCTTGATATCTTGCACACTTGCATACACTAAACATCACATCCGGCCTAGAAGCGGTGACATAGAGCAAACTTCCAATCATGGACCGGTATTGCTTTTGATCTACCATATTTCCACTATTATCAATACCCAATTGATCATTAGTGCTCATTGGTGTACTCATTGGCTTTGCATCTTGCAATCCAAACTTCTTGATCATGTCCTTGATGTACTTGCCTTGACTTACAAAAGTGCCATTCTTCATTTGCTTGATTTGAAGTCCAAGGAAGTAACTAAGCTCTCCAATCATAGACATCTCAAACTCATTAGCCATCATATTTCCAAACTCTTCACAAAAGTCTTGGTTGGTTGATTCAAAGATAATGTCATCCACATAGATTTGCAACACAAACAAGTCACTTCCAAGCTTCTTGGTGAAGAGCGTGGTGTCAACCTTTCCCATCTTGAACCCTTTAGAGAGGAGAAAGTCCCTCAACCTCTCATACCATGCTCTAGGTGCTTGCTTCAAACCATACAATGCCTTCTTTAGCTTGTAAACATGGTCGGGCTTCTTGTCATTTTCAAAACCGGGAGGTTGCTCAACATAAACTTCTTCATTGATGTAGCCATTGAGAAATGCACTCTTGACATCCATTTGATAGAGCTTGATATTGTGTGCACAAGCATATGCTAATAAGATTCTAATTGCCTCCAATCTTGCAACCGGTGCATATGTCTCTCCAAAGTCAAGACCCTCAACTTGAGTGTATCCTTGTGCTACTAATCTTGCTTTGTTTCTCACAACCATGCCATCTTGATCTTGCTTGTTTCTAAAGACCCACTTAGTACCAATCACATTGTTTTTCTTTGGCCTTTCAACAAGTTCCCAAACTTGATTTCTAGCAAAGTTGTTTAGTTCTTCATGCATGGCATTTACCCAATCGGAATCTTTCAATGCATCTTCTATCTTCTTTGGTTCTTCTAATGAGACAAAAGAGTAATGCTCACAAAAGGATGCTAGCCTTGATCTAGTTTGAACACCACTTTGAATTCCACCAATGATTTGGTCCAACGGATGATCTCTTGCAATGCTAGTAGGTTGGAGTATTGGGAGTTGATTGCTTCCACTTGTTTGACCTTGAACTTGCACTTCATCATGATAACCACTTGAGCTTGCTTGATTTGAATCAATTTGCACACTTTGGTTGATCACATGAATATCATCATTATCAACTTGCATCGGCCTTATATCACCAATGT
Organism: Saccharum hybrid cultivar R570; assembly: GCA_038087645.1. NCBI lineage: Eukaryota > Viridiplantae > Streptophyta > Magnoliopsida > Poales > Poaceae > Saccharum > Saccharum hybrid cultivar. Next base: position 4,155,265 of record JAQSUU010000810.1, read on the forward strand.
CCATGTTCTTCATTGCATTTGATAATTGATCTCCTCTCACATCATCAAGGTTTTGAGCTTCATTTTGAGACCCTTGGGTTTCATCAAACTCAACATCATGAACTTCTTCCAAGGTGCCATTTGTGAGATTCCAAACTCTATATGCTTTGCTTGTGGTAGAATAACCAAGTAAGAACCCTTCATCACATTTCTTTTCAAACTTGCTCAATCTAGTGCCTTTCTTGAGAATATAGCATTTGCAACCAAACACTCTAAAGTATGCAATGTTGGGCTTTCTTCCATTCAATAGCTCATATGGTGTCTTTCCAAGCTTTCCATGGCAATAGAGACGGTTGCTACAATAGCAAGCCGTATTGATAGCTTCACTCCAAAATAAATGACTAACATTGTATTCACTAAGCATTGATCTAGCCATATCAATCAAGGTTTTATTTTTCCTTTCAACTACACCATTGGATTGAGGAGTGTATGTTGGTGAGAATTGATGCCCAATACCATAATCATCACACAAATCTTCAATTCTTGTGTTCTTGAACTCACTACCATTGTCACTTCTAATCTTCTTGATGATAGTCTCAAACTCATTTTGCACCCTCTTGACAAAAGACTTGAATAGATCATAAACATCACTCTTGTCATAGAGAAAGAGCACCCAAGTGTATCTAGTGTAGTCATCCACAATCACAAAGCCATACTTGTTGCCACCAATGCTAGTGTATGTTGTTGGCCCAAACAAGTCCATGTGCAATAACTCAAATGCCTTTGATGTGCTCATTTCACTCTTACTAGGATGTGTATTTCCAACTTGTTTACCGGCTTGACAAGCACTACATGGTTTATCCTTCTCAAAGGTGACATCTTTCAAGCCCCTAACTAAGTCATGCTTCAAAAGTTTGTTCAATTGTTTCATTCCAACATGACCAAGCCTTCTATGCCATAACCAACCCATACTAGATTTACTAAGCAAGCATGATGTCAATTGTGTCTCACTATCATTGAAGTCAACCAAGTATAAGCTACCATGTCTAAATCCTTTGAATATCAAGTTTGATCCATCAACACTTATGACTTCAACATCATCACTACCAAAGATGCACTTGAAGCCAAGATCACAAAGTTGTGCCACCGACAAAAGATTGAAATCTAAGCTCTCAACTAGCAACACATTTGATATGCTCATGTCATTTGAGATAGCAATTTTACCAAGCCCCTTGACCTTGCCTTTCTTGTTGTTGCCGAAAGTGATAGCATCAAAACCACCATTTTGACTTGTATCAATTGAATTGAACATACAAGAGTCTCCGGTCATATGTTGAGTGCACCCACTATCAAGCACCCAATGCCTTCCTCCGGCTTTGTAATTGACCTACAAGACAAGATCAATTCTTTTTAGGTACCCAAACTTGTTTGGGTCCTCCAAGGTTAGAGACTAAGCTCTTTGGTACCCAAATGGCTTTCTTCTTTGAGCCCATCCATGGTGCACCAATGAACTTAGCATGAACACCATTTGTACCCTTGGTAAGTATATAGAAAGAATCAAACTTAATTGAGGATACATTAGCATTTGATTTCTTGTTCATGCATTGTTGCTCTATGTGACCAACTTGCTTGCAACTTTTGCAATAGCTACCATTGTTCTTCACAAAACGAGTCTTGTGAGGAGCAAAAGCGGCCTTGCCTTTCTTGGGGTTATAGCCCAATCCCTCTTTGTAGAGAGATGCTCTTTGGCTACCCAAGCACATAAGCAAGCGGTCCTCACCACCATAAGCCTTAGCTAAGGTGTGATTGAGCTCTTTTACCTCCTTCTTGAGATTTTCATTCTCAACTATAAGTGTGGAGTCACAAGTGAAACCATCACTACTAGATGAGGATGATGTAGATGCGCTACATGAAGGGTTAGTGGGAGCAACAATAATAGGCTTATGAAAAGTTTCATCAATTATATCACATGATATGCCTATGTTGCAAGTTTTAGCTTTCTCAACATTAGTTGGTATGTTTTCATATTTTTCAACTAGAGAGGAATGAGCTTCTTCTAGCTTAATGTGAGACTTTTGAAGCTTCTTATGGTCTACCTTTAGACTCTCATAAGATGCCCTAAGCTCATCAAGTTCTTGCATAAGGTTTTTCTTTTCCTTAAGCAAGCCCTTGCACTCCTTTCTAGATTCTTTAAAATGTTGAGTGCAATCTTCTAGCATAGTGATTAGTTCATCTTTAGTGAATTCCTCTTCATCACTATCACTATCACTAGCATTATCATGATCACTCTCATCATTGGATGATACCTTAGCGGCCTTAGCCATGAAGCATGATGGAGTGTCGAAGAGGGAGACCTTCTTTTGGATGGCAATGCTAGCATGTCCCTTCTTCTTGCTCTTGTAGTCATCCTCATCATCACTTGAGGAATCATCACTATCCCATGTAGCAACATGAGAATCATTCTTCTTCTTATAAGAGCTCTCCTTTTTCTCTTGCTTCTTCTTTTGCTTCTTTCTCTCCTTCTTGATAGCATCTTCATCATCACTATCATAAGGACACTTTGCAATGAGATGGTCTTTGCTATGGCATCTAAAGCATCTCATGGTATGCTCATTCTTCTTGTAAGAGTTCTTCCTCCTTCTTGCACGAAAGCCCTTCTTCTTCATGAATTTGCCAAATTGCTTGACAAAGAGAGCCATCTTCTCATCAATGTCATCACTATCACAAGAGCTTGAGTCTTCATCACTTGATGATTCAATCTTGGACTTGCCCTTGGATGTGGTGGCTTTGAATGCCACACTCTTCTTCTTTTCATCATCTTTCTTTTCATTTTCCTTCTTCTTCTTCTTGATCAACTCATCCTTCTCATCATCTTCTCTATATGAATCATCGGTCATCACCTCTTGAAATATTTGTTGAGGAGTTGAATCCTTCAATGTAGTCCTCACTAGCACGGTGATCAATGTATCAAATCTCTTGGGCAAGCTTCTCAAGAACTTCATAGAGAATTGATTGTCCTTGACCTCCTCACTAAGTGCCTTGAGCTCATTGACAATGACTTGCAATCTATGAAACATCTCCGGAACACTCTCATCATCTTGCATCTTGAAGCTTGAAAATTTTTCTTGCAAGATATATGCTTTAGCGGTCTTTGTGCCTTCGGTGCCCTCAAATGTTTCTTCTAGCTTGGCCCAAGCATCATGTGCAACTTCTATGTTTTTCACTTGCTCAAATGTCTTGTCATCTAATGCCTCATGAAGAGCACTAATGGCAATGTCATTGCATTGGAGCTTCTTCTCTTCCACCGGTGTAGGTGCTTCCGGATTAGCAACCTCAAATTTTGTTTCGGTGACCTTCCATACTTCTCTATTGATTGACTTTAGGTGTGCGGTCATCTTAACCTTCCAATATGCATAATTTGTGCCATCAAAGTGAGGTGCCTTCTTGGTGTTGTTGATGTGCAAGCTCAATTGAGCCATTTCTTTTTCACCGTAGGTTGTTAAGCCTCAAATAAACGGTGCCTCGGCTCCGATACCACTTGTAAGGTCCAAATAGGCTAGAGGGGGGGGTGAATAGCCTAATTAAAACTTCTACAAGAATTACTTAACCACGAGTTAGTACGAAAGGTGGCGAAGCAAAAGCACTAGCTCTAACTAATTAAGCAAGCCACCTACACAAGTCTAGTACAAGGCTATTCACTAAACACAACAACAACTAAAAGCTAGAAACGAGAAGTAATACGAGAGAAGAGCTTCGAGTGATTATACCGCCGTGAAGAGAAGAGAAATACCAATCAATCAATCATACAAGAGAAATCCTCGGGAAGAGAATGACACAAGAATTTATCCCGAGGTTCACTTGCTTCCCGGCAAGCTACTCCCCGTTGTGGCGATACACCCACTTGTCGGTTCGCGAGCTAATCGACTATCAAGAGTCGAGCCCTCGGCGGGCGCCGCACAACCGCACACAAGATAGGGATCCTCCAAGCCACGAGCTCCACTAGAGTATCCAATTTGCGAACTCCCGCGGGGAAGGATCAAGAACCCCTTACAACACTTGGTGAAGGCTCCAACAATCTCCAATTGTGAGCTCAATCACCTCCGCTGCTCCAAGCCGTCTACCGTGTCGGGAAACACGGAAGAGTAACAAGAAATCCGCAGCTACTCGAAGATCAAGTGCCTCTAGAATGCAACTCTCAAGCAATGCACTTGAATCTCACTCAATCTCACTCAAGATGTGCAACTAATCAAAGAGATGAGTGGAGGGGTTGTTCTCTAGCTCAAAGTATGTCTCTATATCTCAGAATGTGCAAGAGTTACCCTCAAACCCCGGCTAACGTCTATTTATAACGAAGGGGTACGCAGCTAGCCGTTACAGACGACGCAGCGAAAAACGCACTGACCGGACGCGCTCAACCGAGTGACCGGACGCGACAGTGCCCGCGTCCGGTCGCGTTCCAGTAAGCTCCAGCTGCGACCGGACGCGTCCGATCGCACGTGACCGGACGCGCCGCGCGTCCGATCGTCACTCCGCTTCGCTCTGTGTTTCTGGACGCGTGACCGGACGCTCCGGTCCCGTGAAGGACCGGACGCGCCGGTCGCGCGCTTCTCTCTTACGCCCAGTTGAACTGACCGGACGCGCTGGTCAGGCCAGACCCACGTCCGGTCACAAACCCTAGCGCTCGCGCCGCGTTGAACTGACCGGACGCGTCCGGTGAAACCGTGACCGCGTCCGGTGCAGCGTCCGATCAACGCAGTGACCTCCTTTCGCCTCCGCTTCTTTTCCGACTTCCGGCGCAGTAGAAAATAGGCGTTTCACTTCTCCAAAAAGCGCCGAATCCCGCCTCGCAAGCTCGGCGGGAGGGAGAGAGGAACTCAAACCCCTCTCTACCGCTTAAACTCCACCGCCTTCGCAAATGTGCTAACACCACCAAGTGTACACCACAAAGTGCATGTGTGTTAGCATTTCACAATTATTTTCCAAGGCGTTATGTTAGCTTTTTACTAGATCCTAATGTATATGCTCAAGACATTGATCTAGTGGCACTTGATTTCCGAGCTAACCGTGATTGCCCCCCTTGATAGTCGGCTATGTATCCTACACCCGGTCAATCACTTCTCTACTCATCTTAGACCGGCAAAAGGAAAACCCCTATGGTTATACCTTTGCCTTGCGCTCTTAGATCCTTCTCTTTTCACTTAATCATCATGTCCTTCCTTTTATGTGCATCTCCACCATGATCATTATTTCATGTCCATGCACCATCTCTTTGTGATCTTGTGGCCACCACTCCTTACCACATACACCTTCATCACATGTGTTGCTTATGCCTAACTCAAAACACTTAACACATAGCATTAGCAACTTGGTGTCATTAATTACCAAAACCAAACTTGGGCTTTCACCACCCTGCGGGTTAAAAAATATATCATCCAGAACATTATCTACCAAATACATGCTAGTAATAGTTCCATCTGGTCCACACCCTGGTGCTCTCTTTGGAATTCTATTCATGATCACCTGCTGCTTCCTGTCAATATCCATCCTTTGCCAAATATTGTGTCCGACCTTTGGATTCCCAACACTCAATCTTGGAATTTAGACCTTCTTAACAACATTTTTGACCATCAAGGCGTTTCTATCATCTCCCAAGTTCAACCTGTTCATAGAGAACAGCAGGATATCCTTAGGTGGATTCCCACAAAAAAGGGAGATTTCACAACTAAAAATGTTTACAGGGAGAACCGAGCGGTGCTCGGTTGGTCAGCTGAGCGTACGCTCAGGCTGCCCACCCGGGTTCGAGTGCTGAGACTCGCTGGGTGCCTCACCCACGGGGATTTATTCCCCGTGAATAAAGTCTCCGCTTGGATGGTTTCCAGTGTCCGCCTCTCACGCGTGTGAAGCCACAATGGGATCGTGACGTGCCCGTCGCCTACGAAATCAGAGGATTCCGGTGATCTCAAGAAGGACGCGGTCTTCAGATCTGAGTGTAGTTGTAGGTTTGTTTGTACACGGGTGGTGTGAGTAGTGTGCGTGTGTTGAGTGGGCGTGCGTGTGTACGAACAGATGCTACAACTGTACCCAGATAAGAGGCGTCAAAAATGTTTATAGGCATTTCAGGGCCCAAATGCAGGTTCAATTGCCTCAACAAGGCTCACGCAGCATTCTGCCTCAAGCCAACCAGATCCTTCATAGGATGTGGAAACTCAAAGAGATATCCCCGCTCATCAAGACTTTCACTTGGAGACTCATAAGAAGGGCACTGGCGACGGGTCAAAGACCAGGAAGATATTCCACTAATATAGACAAGCTATGTACTGCCTGTGGAAAATTAGAAAATGATGCTCACCTTTTCTTTCATTGTGATTTTGCTAGAGCAGTTTGGTTCTCGGCGGATCCTCCTCTATGTACTGACACTTTGCCTCAAGAGGAAGATAGGGTTCAGAGTATTCTCACAACTTTTATTTCTGATTCTACTCCAAATTTCTTGCTGCAAAAAATATTAGTTACCCTATGGTATTTATGGAAGGCAAGGAACGATCAAAGATTTCAGAGAAAAACTTGGACACTATGGCAACTGCACCATGCGGTTGCTGGATATATTGCCACACTGAATGCAGCTTTACATGCAGTTGAACAACAGCTTACATGCAGTTGAACAACAGGATCAGCAGAATGTGCATGTCGACTGTCCAGCGCAAGGTATAGCTTTTTCTACTGTTGCAGGTATGACAACTTACTAGGGATAAAAACGGATCGGATACGAACGGATATGGTTGATATTACACTTGTTTTTATATTTATGGTCGGATTCGGATTCGAATACGGATAGTGTCAGCCATGCCGGATAGGATACGATTAAATGTCGACATTATAAATATGCGATTTAAGTATTCGGATACGGATATGGTATCGGATGTTGAATATACAGACTCGGATACGAACAGATCTGAACCCCTCTAAATGGATTTGGTCTCGAATACGGTTGAAAAATATCCGTACCATTTTCATCGCTGCAGCTTACCCAGCAGGACGCACCCAGAATGCGATAGACCGCAACCAACCGCAGGCTACAGTACCCTGTTCGCTTGAACTTTCAGCCGCTTATTTTTAGCCAGCCAACAATATTTTTCTCTCATAACAAATCAGCCAACAGTACTTTCAGCCGCTTATTTTCATCCAAGCAAACAGTACTTTCAGCCGCTCTGTTACTCCATCCAACTACCAGCTCGCCTGCAAGGATCCAGATGTTATACGGATGCTTCAACTTTGCCTGACCTGAACTCTTTGTATCCTAGGAGAGCTGGCATTGGAATTTTCATTATTAATATGCAGGTAAATCGCCAAAGGATGCTAGTCCGGTTGGTCTAGCACTCCGGCGGCACCCTCCAGGTCCTGAGTTCGACTCCCAGTGGGAGCGAATTTCAGGCTGGGGGTAAAAAAATCCCCTCGCCGGTCCCGTGTGCCAAAGCACTGGTTAAGAGACGGCCCAAGTCGACCTGAGGACCGTGTATGGCCCAGGCGGCGTCTCACGGGTTACGTTTCCCAGTGTCAGGACGGGGCCGGGGTTCGGGGGTTTTCTCGACCTGCGTGAGAAGGTCTCCTTCTTAGTGCTAATGCCCTGGGGGCGGCTTGCCCCCGGCGGGTCGAGTTTTTTAATATGCAGGTAAATCCACCGCAAAGTGTCTACGTCAAGGCAGCCATCACATACTCATCCTCAGTTTTAATGGCCGAGGCTGCAGCTCTGGCTTTGGCGGCAACAATCACCCATCAGCTGCATCTGCAACACACCAATTTCTTGACAGACAACCAGGAACTGGTGCACATCTTCAATGCCTCAGACCACACCAATCCTTCGGATTGGAGAATCAAGCGCTACACTCTAACAATTCATTAAACCATTCTCAGCAGTGAAGCACAAGCATCTACAAGATTACAAGGTGCCAAAACCAAACGGAAGATACTTTAGCGAGACAGGCTTTCACAGACTTAGATTCTCAGTCTACAAATGTATCATGTGTTTGTTCAAACACAGCACATGTCTCTCAGTGCCCTCTATTGATTGCACTGCAGTCTGTAAACACTACCACTGCACGGCTGCTTTCAGCTCGTTGCTGTTGAAATAAAAGCGTTTGTTGTCAAAAAAAAAGTAGCCTTTTACACCCCAACCAAATAATGTTGCAAATTTGTCTTTAAAAATGCATTCCTTTTATCTGGCGTAATCCAAAGCCACACGCTTGCCAGTGCTAGCTCTCAATGATACTGAGCGAGTAAGGCGGTACTGGTATAATGGATAGGTCGTCGTACTCTGGTACATATACTCTTTACTTTGTTTGTTGATACATATTTTCTCCATTTCAAATTTATAAGTTGTTTTGACTTTTCTAAATTCATAGTTTTTGTTATGTATCTAAATATAAATTATATTTAGATACATAATAAAAATTTTATATATAAAAAAGCTAAAATAACTCATAATTTAGAATGAAAGGGAGTACTGTTTTTTCCAAGAAAGATTTTTTTCAACGTTCACTGTTGCAACTCAAATGGTTCACACACGCAATACTTCATCTAGGCTTTCAGATATACTCCCTCTATTTTTATAATAAATGTATTTGTAGATATAAATGTTGCTAATATTTTCTACAATCTAATAAAACTTATGAAAATTGACCGACACGAATACCTTAGTGACACTTATTTTGGGACGAGTTTTTTTTTGAGCAACACCACCCTCTTTATTTAAATAGGAGGATTGCACATATTACACACACCATCAGGTGAATTTAGGGACCACACATGCCTTCTTACCTCGGCATGGATCGAGCTATGAGCTATTCTATGAGCATATGTATTTGAGTCCCTATGCTCATGTACAAACACGACACTAGACAATCCTTAGCCAATCTGAAACTATCAGCTCGTGAGTCTGCAGCTAGAGCCATCCCGCCTCTGCACGCGATAGACTCCATCACCTCTGGATCAACAATGCCCCGAAGGACCAACGCTGAGGCACCCATAAAACGCCCATCCTCGTCTCTCGCTATTGCTGCTGCCGAAGATGGATACATTCTTGGACAAAGCTGCATCAACATTGATTTTAATGACACCTGAGGGGGGTGCGATCCGAGCCTGTGGCCGCTGCACATGCGCCTCCTCTCCTAATTCTGACACAAGCTTATCACCAAAATTATGCGTCGAGAGGACTTTAATAAATATTCTCATGAATCGCCTTCCGCCGTGCATACCAAATAGCCCACAACGTGATTGCCACTCTAACGACATTACATATTAATTATTTTCTTTGTTCCAAATTATTTTTTCTAGATATATTATTTTTACTATGTATTTAAATACAATATATATTTAAGTGTATAACAAAAGTTATATATCTATATAAACATAAAATGTCTCATAATTTTGACCGAAGGAAGTAGTTTTAGAAGGGAGTGAGTGGTTTTAAGTTGAGTTGATAACATAGAAGTTGAAAGGAAGGGGCGAGGGTTATGTGCTTGTGCAACTTGTGCTAGCGTTTTCTGCGGACCTTTGCTGTCGACGTTGATATTATATAAATCTATACCTAATAATAATAAAGAGACAAAATTTTCGTAAAGATTTTTTTTACCTACATGTAAGATGTAAGACTCTTCCTAAACCAATATTACATATAAGATGTAAGACTCCACCTAAACCTTGATTCAATTTCAAATATATCTATTTTAGAAACATGAGTCAAGTACGTGTTTGAAACGCAAAACAGAAAGCAAAAAGAAAACAGACAAGCACCGAAGAGGAAAAAAGAAAACCGGTGATAGGTCAAAAAAAAAGCACGGGCAAAATAAAAACAAAAAAACAAAATTTAAAAAGCTCTCCGTGGTAATATTAAAAATTAAGATAACATTCATATTTTCTTTGAACCCGTTTTTTATTTCAAAATACTCTGATGTCCTTTGGCACGGCCGGACTCCGTATACGTGCCGCAAATGTGGAAGTTAGAAATCAACTAAAATAAGAAGGCAGAAAATAGTGAAAGCTACTAACAAAATAAAAAATGAACTCCAAATCAAAACCAAAAGGGCCACCTATGTCATACCTGCCTAGCTCGTTCTTCGTCTGGATTGGCTTATGTTTCTAGAATTGAACTCGCATATAATTACAACCCCATAAATTTGTTTGCTACAACGGTCATTGCTGCATTGCCAAGCACACACCATTGTGTTGTTCAATAGGAGGAAGGGAATCTCGCCGCCGATTCATTCCATGGTCAGGTCTCACCGATTGAGATGCTCCACGGGGGCCGCTGCTGTCGCGAGTGCCGAGTCTAGATACCGTATAGCAACTTTGCCGACACACGCGAGCTCTGGCTCCACCTCCGCTATTCGCACCACTGCTACTGCGCATCGCTCGAACGGCTGGGATCTGAGAAGGAGCGCATGTCGTGCCGACACCCCTGTTCATCAGCGCATGTCGGCCATCACCTTTCTTCACCAGGATAGCCGGTGTTCTCTGTCACACCACCACGTTGTCGTCCGAGGTGCCGGAACGTCCGCACGCCCGACACATGCAGCGAGAGTTTAAGGCGTTATCGGGCATGGACGTGGCGATGGCTAGGGCCATCTGCCCTGAATGACTGAACTCTTAGGCCCGTGTATGTCTTTGCCACTGGCGTTAGAGGTACGGACCATGCCGCCCAATCCCGAGTAACCGGATGTCCCACGGCCATAGCCCCAGCCGTATTGTACGCTTTCCGATGTCTTGACAGAGCACAACCAGACTCACCTGGGTTGGAGCAAGATGGGTAGCAACCACAGCAAGAATCGCCATGGATGTGGCATTGCGATGGAAGAAGCCAGTAGAAAAACAAGAAAAGCGTGGTGTCCGAATTCTGATTGACACGACAACGTGGAGAAAGAGAAAGATATAAAGACAAGTTTATTAAATTTTATAGAAAGAGAAAAAAAAATCTCTCTGTGGTCACGTATGAGCACTTTTCCTGGGACCCGCCGTGTCAATGCAAAGGGAGCACTTTTTCTAGACGGTACGGTGTCAGTGCAGCTCACTGCGTCTAGAAGAGGCACGGCGACGCTGAGTCACGGTGGATGCGCGCGCGCGTAGGCGGTGACGACCGTCCAAGACCAAAGGTGGCAGCTTGAAAGCGAGACGTGTCGGTACGTGACGGCAGCGCACTTAGCCTGGGCCAACTACACCGTAGCCTCACATCACACGCAGTCCCGGCGACGCTCTGCTGCGTGCGGGTTGCCGGCGACGATTCTTGGAATGGAGCTGAGACCACGTGGCGATGGTTGTTGCCCGCGCGTGCTCTCGATTTCGCTGCTGCTCCTTGCTGCGCTGCTGCCGAAGCACGTCGTCTCTTCGGCGGCGGCGATTACCAGGGGTGATTTCCCGGAGGGCTTCGTCTTCGGCGCCGGCACATCGGCGACCACACGCTGGCGCACACACGGAACATCCGGAATAGTCCTCCGTACATTATATATAGATTCGTCGCGAGAAAAGAAGTACAGAATGGATGTTCTTCACCGTGAATGATCTATGTCGTCCGTGTGCGTGCGGCCTTCCCATCAGTTCTGTATTTATTTGGATTGGAGGAATAAATTCAGTTTCGTGCCTTTCAAAAAAAATCAGTTTTGTTGTACGTAAATAATTAAGCTGGCGGCAGAATTCCTCCTCGGTGATAGATACTAGTGCAAGTTCAAACGAGCCTGCAAGATTTTGCACGTGACAATGCACACATCGTATGGCTTAATTGGAGGAATCAATGTTTTAAGACAGTATGCAACTCAATTGATCGTGTAGAAAGTGTATTGATGTACTAAAAAGAATACCAGTCTCTACAAATGCCAACAGCTCTAGATCAGTTTAAGGTCTGTTTAGTAGAGCTTCAACAGCTCTGGATCCATGAAAACCAACTCTGCTCCTATTTTTTTAACAAAACATTTTTAGCTGGATCCATGAAAACCAACTCTGCTCCTATTTTTTTAACAAAACATTTTTAGCTCTACGCAGACTCACCATGGAGCAACTCCACGAAATTTATGGATCTAGGCCCTAGATCCATGCTGGATTTCGTGGAGCATCCCAAGGGGTGCTTCTCTAAATTAAATTTAGTAGACTTGACAAAAATTACCCACCACTGCCACTGGTTAAAAAATGGCCTGTCTCTTTTCATTTCGTCCTTTTCCCCTTCGGGATGCCACAGAGCGACGCGCCCGCCCACGACCGGCTGGTCCTGGAATTGCAAGAAGGGGAGGAAAGAGATGAAGAGCTGACATGTGGTCCCATGTGACAATGAGACCGAGAAGAGGAAGCTCAGAACTAGAGCTGTACCAAACACTTTACTAGGAGACCAGCCCCGCAATGGAGCTGCTCCATGGTGGGTCTAGATAGATTTGATGGATTTAGGTGGATTTGAAACTTCTGGAGCTCTCCCAAACAGACTCTTAATGTACTCGTATGTGTCTACTTTGATGTTACATTTATTTTTTATGGCCAGACACCTATCCCTTTGGATTTCCTCGGTAAATAAGTTTGGCGTGGCTGATTCAAGTACAAACTGAAATACCATGGGTAAGAGATAAAAGATAAGCAAAGATGACACACAAGAGATCCAAATATACAAAAAAGCAACTACCATGGTTGTCCATAAGTTAAGTGCAATTAAAGCTAGTACTAAGAATAAGCACCACTATTGCACCACAAGCACTAGGGGTTCCCTAGAGCCCCTCGTATAGAAACCCCTCTTACATAATTGGTGTGTAAACTCCCAGCTAGGATGATATGTTATGCCCACAAGCATGAGACTAGAACTACACTATTTCAATCAAGAATTACACTAATGATAATCTAAAAATATATATTATGCTTTCAGAATAAATTACAAAGAAGTTGTGTAGGAGGCTTCCTTTGTGGTGAAATAAGCTAGGCAATTAGTGGCTATTAGGTTTGTCTCTTATTGTAGTCAACTTTTCTAGTGTTGTGTTTTCAAAGAATTTTTTTTAGGGTGGTATCCCCCTGCCGCCATCTTTATATAGATCCTTTCATAGAGCTCCTTTAGATATAGTGCTGAGCACAACCCTAGCATAGTGTGACAACATAGGGGTACTTATCGGAAAGGAAAAATAGCGGTTGAGCACAAATTAGGGTTGGCCGCCCTAGGTGAGGCTTGCCAGGTCTCTTGGATCCATCGCAGTGTGGTCTAGAATTGCCTTGGGTATGTACGTAGGTTGTTTGGGCGTCCCCAACAGTGTTTAAATCGTCAGCTGCCGTGAAATGCTATTGGACGCTGAGGAGAGAGAGGAACTAGCTAGCGCTTGCATAGTCGTTAGTCTTGCACGGAGTCCAAAAAATTTCCTCTCAGTTTTGACGATCTGCATACCTATCCTCTCCACTTCTCTATTTTTTGTTGTTCCCAGCATCTAAATCGACTGGCGATTTACTTCTGTTGGGAACACCCTTGTCCAACTGCCTAAGGTTAGGTAGCAATGTAAACGTACACATGTCCAGGACGATGCCGGGCACGAGGAAATTGCTCCCAATCTTCTGATGCACACTTGGTTGTTGATGTTCAGGATAGATGACCGGCATCATTTGTCGGTAAGTTTGATCAATTTGTGCATTTTACGCCAAAAAAGATTGTGCATGAGTTATGGGCTCTTCAACCCTCGGGGAGCTCACTCATATTTTTAATCAAACCTACGTACGTTAAACACTCCCAGTGCTCTCATTTGTATTTGTTTGCATGCATGTCCATTGTCGAATCACATGGTGAGTTTTTTTTTCAGGAACATGCCCTTGTGACACGTGTTTTATTAAGTAGAAATAGAGTAGTGCCGGTGGGGAGGAGGAGCAGGGGATCTCTGTCAGCAACGGGGGCACGGACGGAGGAGGAGCATGGGGACTCTGCTGGCACCGGGCACGCGGACGGAGGCGGCGGAGAAGTGCTGCCGACAGAGGTGGCCCGTACTGAGGCGGTGAGGAGACTTCGGACCGGTGCCACTGCTGGTCTCCGAGCAAGAGCAGCGACAAGCACTGGCGGAGCCATGCCCCCCCCCCCCCCCCCCCCCCACATCACAGCAAACTCTTTATATGTTATATATAATTTAATAATCTATATTAGAAAGATATACTAAAAGCTTTGTCATATATTTTTTCTGATGGCTTCTGGACGACAAAATCACACAAATTTGTATTTTTTTCTTTGGATGAGCCCATCCACGGTGTAAAAATCTAAACAAATAAGCTACACTCAGTTATTTTATGATTGAAACTCTTCGACCGGCTCCCCTATCCATAATTTCTGGCTCCGCCGCTAGCGACAAGAGAGCACGCAGCAACCTTGCAGTGCAGTGCAGGAGGATAGGAGAAGGCGGCACGGCAATGACAGCGGAGGGCAACGCGAGGAAAGGCGTCCCGTCCCTGCTCTCCTCGCAGCCCGGGGAGGAGTGCATTGCCTCCAAGTCCAACATCACCCAGGTGCGCTGTGCGCATGCAGCTGGAGTTTCTCTCCTTGCTCTGTGCTCTCAAATGGCTCACCTTGGTTGTCTGATTCTTAGCTAGTGGCAGAATCGAGCATGTTTTTTTCCCTTTGTGTTCAGATGATAGGTTGGACGCCACTGGTAGAGATGAACAACATTGCTAAAAGAGAGGGCATAGAAGCACGGCTGGTCGGCAAGATGGAAACATACCAGCCCCTTTGCTCGGTTAAGGACAGGAATGCTCTCCGGTATGTTAAACCCACATACACTCCAACCATGTTGCTGTATACAACTAATGAATACGTGGCTTATTTTTCCTGTAAATTTTGTGAGGAGGCATCCTAGTGTTACAAATTTTATAGACAATGACCATAAAAGTCTTGCTAGTATCAGAAATGACCACAGCAGTCACATGAGTGGATCCTGTCTGCAGAATGATTGAAGATGCAGAGGAAAGGGGCCTCATCTCACCTGGCGTTACGACCCTGATTGAGCCTACAAGCGGCAACCTTGGTATTGGATTAGTGTTCATTGCTGTCCAGAAAGGCTACCGGTTCATTGCTGTTATGCCGGCTAAGTATTCACTTGACAAACAGATGCTGTTAAGATTTTTGGGCGCGGAAGTAGTACTAACAGGTGAGATTGAGAAGTAGGATCTCAGGCTCAGCTACTATAAACAAAAATAACCCAGAAAGAATTGCCTCGTGTAGTATTTTTGTTTCAGCGATATTCTCTGTGGAATTTGCTGACATTTGTTCCTCTCTTTGTGCTTTCCTGATTATATTATAAAATTTTCTTTCTCTTAGAGAATATTTTCAGGTTAAATATAAGTGGTAAGCTTTAAGTAATGCCTATCTTTTATTTGCTGCAGATCCTGCAGTTGGGTATGATGGAATGGTCGACAAGGTGGAAGAGCTGCTTAAGAGCATACCAAATTCATATTTTCTGAATCAAGCAACTAACCCAGCAAATCCAGAGGCACACTTCAAATGGACTGGTACTGAAAAAAGGCTATCTTTCCAATGGCAAGTGTAACTTTATCTTCAGTTAAGAGCCATTTTGTCTTGAAAACTAGTCCTGGGTATCAAAGATTGATACATTTGATGTGGTCATTTCCTGAAAACATCAGGACCCAGGATATGGAAGGACACAGCAGGCAAAGTGGATGTTTTTGTGGTGTCAGTTGGTTCAGGAGGCACATTGACAGGCGTAGGAAGGTACCTGAAGATGAAAAATCCATCAGTAAATATAGTGTGCGTCAAGCCTGCAGAAAGTGCTGTAATTTCAGGTAACCACATAACCACTTTGTAATTTCAGCTATCTATACTTGCTTGAGAGAACTGGACAGATAAAACTAAAAGGATCAACCAACAACTGGTTCATGCAGTAATTTCACAAATAACCCAACTTTCTGTCTATGTACTACATGATAACACATCTGTTATACTGAGCAGGTGGTGCGCCAGGGAAACACCAGATCCAGGGCACGGGGCCAGGTTTCATACCCAAAGTCCTGGACACTTCAATCATCGATGAGGTTGTGACGGTGAGCACAGAGGAAACCATGGTGATGGCAAGAAGGCTAGCCAAGGAGGAGGGGCTGCTTGTCGGCATATCTTCCGGTGCAAATGTCGCTGCTTGCCTGAAGGTAAAATGCTCGAATCTCAGCAAGTGGTGTACTCCTCTTGGATTTGGACAGGCTGCTCTGGTACCATGAATATGCTGATTTTCATGAGCCTGCTGCCGCCTGCTAGATTGCTGGCAGGGAGGAGAACAAGGGGAAGATGATTGTCACCATGTTCCCGAGTGGTGGCGAGAGGTACATGAACTCCGATCTCTTTGCACAAGTTAGGGATGAATGCAGTACCATGACCTTCTGATGTCTTGGGCTCTTTGGACGGTTTGCGAGAAGTATGGAAGTTCTGCGTCCAGCATCGATTGGATTGTCAAGTTACTTGCTGGAGCGGAACCTCAGCTTCCTAGCAATCTGAGCACGGAAAATCGAGAGTACAAAATGTTCGTCCAAGAAATCTGTCCCGGAAGACATTTGTAACCACCAAATTGCATGTCCTCTCTGTACCAAAAGCGTTTGAAAGTTCCTTTACAACGGCTCTGAATAAGTCCCTCTCCAACTCCCAGTATCAACGTCCACAAATGTAAGGATTCGAAATTTCTATTCCAAGACAATTTAAACAAGATATAACCTTTTTCACACAAAGCGCAAGACCAAGCCACCATAACTGAGGCCATGAGTAAGGGCCGATTCATGCCTTCAACTGTATGTAAGTTTGGCCAAGACACCCAATCGACGATCATAATGGGCAGGGGTAATGGCATCTTAGTACTTAGCTACCCCTTGTCCCAAGACGCACTGAACCACTAGGCTTATCATTTCCATAACTGACATGTGGCAAGAACTAAAGGTTGCTCAAAACAGATACATGACAGTAACATGATTTCAAATAAAAGGGACTAAATCCCAATCCATCTGTGCACTGTCCCTTATTCAGATGTTACGTCACAGGATAAAACAGGAGCGTGACATGAACAGTTAGATGATCCTCGTTATGCTCTCCCGCAAAGAAAATACACACATCTAAAAGGGATGCTGATTCGTTATTCCTTCCAGCAATGTTAGTACATGACGTGATAGGATCACAAGAAGTTACCTGAAGACAGGTACTAGTATCACTTATCAGGGCTCAGAACAAGTTCATTAAGACTTGATGTCTGTTCTATGAAAGTCGTTCTCCCTGTATCCCAAGACGCGAGCCTTCTTTCATTAGGGGGCTCATTTTGACCTCAAGTCGTGTCATACATTGTACATATTACATCTAACACGACATTATGCACACAGCACTGCTGACATATAGACTGAAAAGTGTACAGAGTCCACATGTCATAAGCACTGCTTGATAACCGTTGACGTTGCATCGCTGGTATTATACACGCTGCATCCCCAGCACGGCCGCCTGGAATAGGAGCATTTGCAAGCTGACTAGCTAGCTGATGGTAACAATGTCAAAGGGGGGCTGCTGCTGCTGCTTCCTGCTGCGTCGCTCCAGTTGCTTCTGATAATTTGTGTTAAAGTACATGTTTCTGCCGAACTATCTACTTGCCTGGGCCTGCCTATTCATGACATCATGGTAGTATAAAAGGACACACATCGGCTGCCCGACTATACTGAAGAAGAACCAAAATATCATGTTGCCCACCTGCCAAGTAAGATGATGATTAGGTAGTGGGAAAATGGCAGTGAAAAAGAGATAATTGACACAGCATACCATTATATTCTTGAACGTAGCCTGTAAATATCTTGTCAAGAATACCAACGGTATCTGAGTCAGACATCAATGGTGTCAGGCTATGTGAAAACAGTGGAAAGTATATTGTATCCAAGACGTAGTATTGTTCTTATGGATGCAATGATGGATATCAAAACGTTCCTCCATTCCAAATTATAAGTCATTCCAGCTTTTCTAGATACTCCGTACGTAGCTTTTGCTACACATCTAGATATACACAATGTCTAGATACACAACTCTTACTATGCATCTAGAGAAGTCAGAACGACTTATAATTTAGAATGGAGGGAGTAGTTCATATTGGTGTTACTTCTATACCTGAAACATGATCCCAGAAAATGCCCAGAATTTGAAAATGTGGCATGGCACAGCAATACATATCTGCGAATTCACAATGTAAAAGGAATGTGGTGATGATAAATTGACACGTGCATACAAAAAAGGTCAAACGTACTGTTGGTAATGTGCTGAGCAGAATTCGAACAAGAGCATGTCTTAGGAAAAAAAATGGAACTGAAACGACCATAAACTAAGTATATACTGTTACATAATAAGACTTCTGAAGAACTTTAATACCTCATGAAATACAGCTGAAACCAGAAACGAGATTAGAATAGCTACACCCTGCAGTGTAGATACAAAAATTTGAGAAGTAGGCACTGAGAAAATCATGTCAGTTCTGCAAAAATGAAAAATATAAAAGATCAACAAAATTTTATGTATGTTCAGGTATCCACATTGTCTAATTTACGTTTGTCAGTCGGCAGAAAGCAGCATGAAGAAATTGCTGCTAAGTCAATACCAGATATCCTTTGTTTTTCTCTTTAAAATCTTCATCCAATCATAGTCTTCTAAACTTATTCCATATTTGTTTCCAGTCAATATTATTTGCATTGTAAATCAATTTGGTAATGAGAATTAACTCTTGACCAGTACTATTCTGATTTTCTCACAACAGTTTCAGTCGCTTGTTCAGTTGTCTTCATTATTATTATTATAGTCTTCTAAACTTATTCCATTTTTGTTTCCAGTCAATATTATTTGCATTGTAAATCAATTTGGTAATGAGAATTAACTCTTGACCAGTACTATTCTGATTTTCTCAGAACAGTTTCAGTCGCTTGTTCAGTTGTCTTCATTATTATTATTATAGTCTTCTAAACTTATTCCATATTTGTTTCCAGTCAATATCATTTGCATTGTAAATCAATTTGGTAATGAGAATTAACTCTTGACCAGTACTATTCTGATTTTCTCAGAACAGTTTCAGTCGCTTGTTCAGTTGTCTTCATTATTATTATTATAGTCTTCTAAACTTATTCCATATTTGTTTCCAGTCAATATCATTTGCATTGTAAATCAATTTGGTAATGAGAATTAACTCTTGACCAGTTATGACGATTGAGTGCTAATACTGTCCAACCCTGCTTCCCCATTTTCTAAAGAACAACATTTGTATATTGTGAATTCTATATTAGCATCGATGTGGAAAGTAAAGATATTACTTTGGGACTGACGGATTGAGTAATTGTTTCAAACTAAACTGCATTTGGAGAATTGAAAAGCAAAAAAGAACAAATGTAGAGTTTTGTAGACATATAGAAGCAATTACCCTGGAAAAGCCTTTCCTTATACATGGAAAATATATGTGTCTGATGATCCACTTATGAACAGGCTGGCAAAAAGTAGACTAATTGTCAGTTATTCGAAGGATATCAATATCAATTAATTAGACAAATATCTCAAGCTCAGTGACAGCAGTTATCAGTCACTATCATCACAACTGTCCTTAGTTAAGTAACAAAGTCTCAACTAATAAAAGAGTATCACTACCATCACAACTGTCCTTAGTTAAGTAATGAAGTCTCAACTAAATAAAACGGTATACAATCTGAAGATGGAAGTAACAAGAAGATTACCATGTTCCACATCCTCCAGTACTGAGGTAAAGCCCCAAAATACCAACACATTAAAGTGCATGAGAATATAATTAATGTCAGTCCTACTTAAAGTTCTCAATAAAAAAGAAACGAACTCAGCTTTTAAACGACATCTCACCTCTTCAACAGTTTTGGCATTCCACCAGTCCTTGTAGAATTCACGGTCACCGAAACAGAGGAGTTCAGCCAGAATGTTCAGCCTGAAACCAAACCAAAAGAGCAAACAAGAAAGCCATGGAAAATGAAATATTAAAGTCCAGTGCAGGTCAAAACCCAATTGACCTATTATATAGACCAATCACTATCTGACAAATTTAAGGTACTGTTGAACAGAAGCAAGATACTAACCATAAATGAAAAAAGCAATAGAACATGCAAAGCCATACATATAATGTTGGCACTGAGAGTTTTAAGACTCTTTCTATAGCATTCAAGAAATTCCCTTTCAGTGGATGTTTGGAATTCTTCACAATTGGGTTTATATACTGCAAAATAGAAGAAATTGATAATTTAATCCAAAGTTCTGTATAAATAGAAGTTACTTAAGGAATATAGAAGGCTCACTTGCTCAATAATAAAGCCCATCAAGCCTGTAAAAACCAGGCACTTTATAAGTTGTCGGGTCACCCAACCCTTCCTAATACATGTAGTTCGAGGATAAGTTGGCTGCATAACACGCCAAAGTGACATCAGGAAATTCATGTTTTGTCACTGGCATAACTAGATAGATGTGATGAAGAAATGCAGAATGTAGACATTAAAAACAAAGACGGGGCATTGATCCAAGAATAGTACCTGGTAACAAAGTGTTGGGGCCAACATGAAGTAAGCTAGACTTTTAAAGGTTGGATCTTTCATATTCTCAGGATCGACATAATTTCCATATGCAGCAGCCTAAAAATAAGAATAGCAATAGTAGTTACTTGCATGAAAAATGAAAATAAAGGGATATAATCATATGTCTACCATTGCCTAAGAGTATATATGGTCAGCCTATGCAACAAAACACTGTATGAGAAGCTAAGAAAAATGTTTGACTCTCCTGATGGTAACATAATTGATTGGCACCACATTTCATTGTATGCAAAAGTTGAAACTAGATAGAAAACATTCCAGAAATGAAACTGGAAAAGAAGTTTAAACAGGAAGTGGAACATATTCAGCTTCAGAAAGATTTGACCACCAAAAGAAGTTTTAAGAAAAGTTTGATCGTCAACAAATCAATTTTGAGAAGTGTGCAACTTGTTAACAATATTTGAACTGATTCAGATTAACATGTCAATGCATTACCTTTTCAGTACTTTTGGACAATACCCTTATATCATAATTTGTATGTGCATAAGAGACAAGCTTCATCCACATGATGCTCGCAAGAAACATTAGCATGAATCCAGATAGTACTGCTGAGTTGCACCTGAAATTTTTTTGTAATATGACTGAACTGATAATCCAGAATTCATGCATGAGACACTATCTTTTTAAGTAACACTTCTTGGCAATCATAACAATCTTAAACTAAACAGCATAAGGCATGAATCATGCAACATTCTTGACTCCCACTGACAATATAATCGATGAAAAGGAAACTTGCTCCTAATGCCTCTTTTTGAGAAATAACAATGACTCGACCAAATTCTACTACTGCACATCAACATCAGGAATACTACAGTTTGTTTATTCAACTTCCAAGCATGTGAACAAATATGTCCAATTTTTGTTGTACAATGGAAGAATCAGGTTCACGTTAGGAAAAGGGTTTCAAGCTACATGAAAGAAACAAAATATCTGCATAATAAAATGTGCATCAATATTGATGGACTAACAAATCTTCCCAATTAGATGGCAGTTAGTGAACAGATCAAGACAGAGTAAGACAGTAAGGATTTCTTCTACTAGAGATAAATGAATATTTGCAAGAGATTTTATCACCAGATACATTTTTTTTCTCTCGAATACGCAGGAGAACTGCATATCTTTGTATTATAGAGAGGAATCACCAGATACAATTAAATGAAAGTGTTATGTAACCACCTTTTTATCCATCCAATTCGCACAGTATAGTAAGCAATTAAAGGGAAAGACTAAATGTTTGAGACACAATAATGTAGTTGGCCACCAGACCACAACGTACAGCAAATTACGAATAAGATGAACTGAATGTATTTCCATACCATGAAATACTAGAGCTCATTGAATGTCAAAAGCAGATGCATCCAAACAAACTGCAAAGCAGAAAAGAAATGCTTACTTAAGAGTCACAACAACTGGATAGACAATGACAGATGTTGTAATAATGATATGGAGTAGAATAACCACCTGCAAGAGGTGTATAGAAGTCATAAACGGTAAAATGGCACTTGAAAGATGCAGAATAGAGGACGGTCTAATTTTATACCAATTTCAATCTTCAACACTTATACCTAAGAAATAACAAAAGAGAACTACTCTAAAAAGACTATACAATCCTGTGAGACAAACTTACATGTTCACCAATGAGCTTTCTTCTAATCAGCTTCTCAGCCATGAGTGCGACAAGTGGAAAAACTGGTAAAGTGAGGCTGCAATTCACAGATTGATTACTTCTGTAAGGCTTACAGCTAATATTGGAAACCCATCTGAATAAAAAAATGATAAAAATATCTACCAGCACATTAGAAGGGGCCAGTCACCCAGCGATCTTGCACTAAACCAAAATCCAGCTCTTATCAATAGGCCATACTGCACCAGAAAAATTAAATAAACATGGAATGTGTCAGATTTACACTAGACAAATGTGAAAAAGAAGACTAGATGTATTTCTGAAGGAGATGTATTGAAGGATGTGTAAATGAAGGTGAGGAAAATGAAAAAAAAAAGTAATAAACCTTCATTAAATTCTCAATTATGAGTCCGCTGTTCACTGCAATCAGAACAACGATGCATAGATTCAGAAGACCAGCATGGCTCTGCAATCAGGAGAACTGCTTAGTTTCAGGACTTCAATTCTCCATGGCAACCAAGAAATATGGCTTGCAAAATTAAGGATTCACTCAGTTAAAGAAGTATAAGATAAAATGATATAAGAATACTGATATTATAATCAAGATAGCATGGACTCAATTATGAAAGTGTTGTCCACTGTGTAATCCAGGAACCGTGTAGGAGGAATGTGATGTATAAATATCCTGGCAACTCACAGAGAATTATTTATCATCCAAATAAGCATTCATCTAAAACTCTACCATCAAAACAGATTTAGAGCATGTGCAGAAACAACAAAGTCTAACAGAAGTATCACTAAAAAATTACTCCCTCCATCCCAAATTATAAGTCATTCCAACTTTCTCAGAGAGTCCAAGCATCCCAAGTTTGACCAAATTTATATAATAAAATAATAACATTTTTTATATCAAATAAGTATCATTAGATTTGTCATTAATTATATTTTCATAGTGTACCTATTTGATGTCATAAATCTTTGTAATTTTTTCTATAATTTTGGTCAAACTTGAGATGTTTTGACTCTCAAGAAAGTTGGAATGACTTATAATTTGGAACGGAGGGAGTACATCTCATGTGTTTCTGCTGTAATTTG
Organism: Saccharum hybrid cultivar R570; assembly: GCA_038087645.1. NCBI lineage: Eukaryota > Viridiplantae > Streptophyta > Magnoliopsida > Poales > Poaceae > Saccharum > Saccharum hybrid cultivar. The sequence continues at coordinate 4,178,555 of JAQSUU010000810.1, forward strand.
AGCCCTGTTAAGATTACACTGGGAAAAAGGCTCCTTAGAGTAGCAAACAAAAATAATAAGTCAATGACAATAAAACTTATCCAATAATATGCCTATTCAAAAATGGAGGGCTAACCAGTTCTTAAAAGTGGTCCAATACAGCAGTAAGCAGATGCAAAGTTATATGGTCCTCAACCAGAACCTGAAGCAATGCCTCAAGCAGGAAACCCAAGTAGTACAAACAATATAACACGATACTGGGGCACTGCAGCTGCAGCCTGTAGCTACAAATCTGAAGCATCTGGCTTTAGTCCCAACAACTGTCCGCATCAGTACAGTATAGTAGTAGCACCAACAATGAATTCAATGACCCATTGCCTCATGCAGTCATCCGTTTCAACAAGCAAAAGCTCTTCCAGTGGTAACGGTTACGCTCGTTGTTGTATGCTGCTTCAGCCGGCCGATGCCAAATTCTGCTTGGCATGCATCTGGCACCCGCGCACTGGTCCCCCTGATCCCAGAACAAGCAAACACCGACCTCAATCGCAGCAGCATATGCCATGCCCCCCACGAAACGAATTGTGCCCGTCCGAGTACACGCGCACGATCTATCCACGATTCCGAAGCCCAGGCCCACAATAAACACCCGTGCACGCGAGATGGCAACCGACGAGTATTAAGCTAGCCACCGATAGCACAAAGTGTGATTTGAAAAAAAAAAAAACAGAGGCAGTGTTAACTGGAAGCAACAAAAAAACTTGCAGGTACTTTCAAAAAAAAAAACTTGCAGGACTGTGCAACTTGCATGGATCGAAGCAATTGCTTACAAACGATGAGCGTATGCATTAGCGCCTCCTCACCTGCCGGAAGATGGCGTCGGAGCTGAGGGGGCTCTCCTTGACGCGGCGGTGGGCGGGCGCCGACGCGCGGAAGTACAGCATCTCGTGCTGCTGCTGCTGCTGCTCCTGCTCCTGCGGCGGTTGCGGCTCGCCGTTCTCCCGCCGACCTCCAGAGGAATCGTCGGCAAGGTCGCCGGCGTCGGCTGAGGGGGCGCGGCGGAGGCGGAGGGAGGACGGCTCGCCCGCGTCGGCGCCGGGGCCGGCGCGATCGGAGGCGGTGGACATGGAGGGGGGCGGGGCCATGCGAGGAAGGTTCCAGAAGACTTGGGGGCGCGCGAGACTTGGGGGCGGCGGTGGCGGTGGCGGTGGCGGCCTTGGTGGGGGTGCCTGGTGGGGAGGGGAAGAGCCGAGGTGCGGGTTTTGATGCGGGTGTTGGGCCGCGCGGCGGCTGACGCACAAAAGCGCGGGGCGAGATGGCGACCTCGAAAAGCAGACACGTGGACGGCCGAGCTTGCCAGGCGTCCTCCTCCGTCACCGGTTTGGGGGCCGGTTTAGTTCCCAGAAAATTTTACAAAATTTTTTGGATTCTCATCACATCGAATCTTTAGACACATGCATGAAGCATTAAATATAGATAAAAAATAAAACTAATTATATAGTTTAGACGAAATGAACGAGACGAATCTTTTAAGTCTAATTAGACTATGATTGGACACTAATTATCAAATAACAACGAAATATGCTACAGGATTATTTTGCAAAATTTTTTGCAACGGAATAAGCCCCGGCAGGGTCCGATCGGGCGAGTCGACGGTCGACGCAGCAGGCGGCAGCCTGTCGGTCTCGTTTCATCGAGCGCTTGAGCCGCGCTGAGGATGGCACGTGCCGCCTGCGGAACGTGCTTCTCCGTGTCGTAATGAACGCATATATCTCGTTTTTTAACGAGTCAGTTTTTTTAAGTTTTACAGGTAAATATGTCCGTGCATTGCAACAGGAGAAAAAACGTTTGACTTATTCACTTTAGCTTGTTGTACCGTTGCAACGGCCACGATAACTTAATTTGTATAGGTGACTTGATGTTGTGAGTGATTGCTGCAACAATTACAAATAAACGGGTTTGTTAATAAAAACAAGGATGACAATGTTAAATATTTATTTATGTATTATTCTTTTTATAAAATATAAAAGCTATAATTTATTATATGATAATCATTGTATCCATATAGTATAAGTTAATATTGGCAATAACATGATAAAATTGTATTAATTCTGTATTGAATTAAACTACAACCTAGATAGGATTTTTTTCTTTCGTCATGGGACACTAAAATATTTACTTGATCATTGTATCCATGTGTTGGTATAGTTAGATATCAAAGTTCAGTGACTTATTTTGAGAATCCATAAAAATATGTAATTTTAATACCTTATTAAAGTCGACATGGGTTGGTTGTCATCGTGTCTCGATTTTCACATGTCAGCACTTATCGAGAGTTGCACCGGTATATGCGGAGAACTTAAAGATATGCACTGATATGCAGATAGCTTGGAGAAACATTTATTTTGATTAGACTGATTTTATTTTACGATTTAATTGGTTAGACCATTAGCTGATTCATATTATAGTAATAATTTATATCTAATTAAAACTAACAATTTAGTAATAGAAATATTTATTTACTCAGGGTCAGAGTTCAAACGTAATACTGTATTTATTTTTTACCTTTATCTTTATATAAGAAAAGCATAGTTCTTTATTAGAAAAGGAAAAACAAAATAAAATCACAGAAGAGGCAATCACGAACACCACCGTGCATGAGCGGGGCAGCACATCCAGGACGAGACACCCCGACGGACAATACGGAACATGTGAGCCAGAGAAGGAAAAAAAAAAGCAGAGATTGAAACGAAAAAAAAGACACGGATAGGGCGCCGATAATACGGACAGAACACGGATTATGATGGACGAAAATTTAGAGTTGATAGAAATTTTGCATCTTTAGTATTATTAGGTATAGATATAGATATTATTTAAAATATAGAGAATTGTATCAATATTTGTATGTCTAAATAAATTTGTTATAAAAATATATTTCATCCTTATTCTATATGATATAAATATCAGTACATTTTTTATATGTATTTATTTAATTAAAGGTTAAAAAGATTATTCTTCGGTAAACAAGATGTGCGTTTATTTTAGACAGGAGGGCTATTACTGCTTTGAATTTTTTGCATTATACTTATTATATAGTCCTTCGAGTATTCTCTGCCGTTATATTTTTGCATTGCAGTATTGCACTCACGAACTCTGCATATATTTGTTAAAAACATATAATTTTGATGTAATATATTTTTCGATAGCAGACTCTCGGTGCTACCAATTTTGCAGCTCAGCCCAAGACATCATCTAATCCTAATGTTACAGTATCGCATAACTTTTAGGGCTTTGATAAGAATCATGATCTCTCGGGTTCGAGTCCTAAATTATACAGACTTGATGGCACCCGGACGTCTGATCTGGAGCGCTAACGTTTTTCGCGTGCCCCACCGTCATGCCTGCGCTCGTATTCTCACGCGCCTATCTGTGTCTGCTCAGCGGCGCCCTAGCAGCAGACCGACACCGCCCAGACGTCACCCAACAGCTGCGGCATGTGGCTGTGGCAAGTGGATCCCATTGCAACATATGCAATACCAGATCCATTTTTGCAATACTCAGATGAAACACAACATATGTCTAAAACAGCTAAAACACTTCCAACGTACGTCGAAACACTTGCAAAACATCTGAAAAACACTTGAAAGCCATTGCAAACATATGCAATATCCAGATGAAACACTTGCAACATACGTATAAAACACCTGAAACATACGTTTACAACATGCATGTATATGCAACATCCAAATCTATTTTTGCAATATCCAGAAGAAACACTTGCAACATACATCTAATACAGATGAAACATTCAGAACATACACTTGAAATATATGTGTATAGCTACTGTAACATGTGTAACATCCCGATCTACTTTTACAACGTCCAGTCTATTTTTGTAACATTGATATAAAACACTTCCAACATAACTCTGAAACATATGTTTGCAACATGCTCTTTCAGTGCAAACATCTCCTTGCTACTTTGGCGAATGGAAGCTCGTCGGTGCATGGAGGTCACTAGTGTGCTCATCGGCGGCACAGAGCTCGCGGGCAACGTGGAGCTGGGCGGCGGCGAAGCAGAGGGCAGGTGGGTGGCATGTGGATCAGGTCACTAGCGTGTTTGTCAGCGATGCGGAGCTCGCCGGCAATGCGGAGCTGGGCGGCGGCACATAGAGAACGGGGTGTTGTGGCACGGTGCCGGTGGCGCAGAGGGCGGGTGGGCACGGCAGCGGTGGCGCGGAGGGTGGGTGGAGCGTCCGAACAATCGAATGCCCTGACCAGAATTTCTGTAAATTATACTTCCTTTTGTCCTAAACAGTTTTGTACAATAACAATAAAATATATATATTTATGTAGGTAAAAATAAAATTTGCTAGAACTCATACATATTTACACATGTAAAAATCAAATATTCTACCAAATAATCTTGTTAGAAGAAATCTAAATCCCACAATACTTCATATAATTACAATGTTAATTAGTTCCATGTTGATTGTGATAGACGTAGTCCTTTAATTCACTTAATTATGGATTAAATGGTTGCTTAGCTCATTTAATCACGTTTAATCTGATTTTGTTTAGACCGTTTAGACGGGATGGAACGGTTTAAACGGCCAAACTGTTTAATTCACTGTTTAGGGCCTAAACAACACGGCTGACTTCCGTTTACCGTTTAAACGGTGTTTAAACGGACTAAACGGCCGTTTAGGCAAACAGTGACCACTTGCTGCTCCATCGACAAAATATTATTCTAAGACCGTCTTTTTATTCGTTTATAGGTAAGATGCCTTGGATCTCTAAATCGTATTGGATCACAAGCTTCGAGATAGCATAGCTGAAGAGATGATTGGGCCAGTAATAAACATGGACACCGTAATTGAGCTCCTTGTATACTCTTTTTATTGAGCTGGGCTGACTGAAAGCTATATTGACTGCACTAAGTTTGTTTAGATAACCACATCAAAATTTCACAAATATTGTTCTTGTTTGTAAATGATGTGTTCACATGACACTTTTATATATGCATATCCAGTATGGAGCTTTGCGTTGCAGAGGACATTCGATTGAGCTGTTGTACTAGGCCTTGGAATTATATTTATGACAATTATGTTTCTCCGTGTGAAAAGTGTCACATGAATCCATGTGAAAAGTGTCACATGAATTTCTGGTTGCTAGTTAATCAACATTTGATTGTTTGATTTGCATTACCTAATTAAACAGTAGCGTTAGCACGGGTATAGTACTAATTGAGGATGAAAGTTTCACTTTTGGTCAATAATACTACCAAGTTTAGTGTGGAGGACTAAGGCAGCTGGTTGCTTTACCACTAGGTAAGAGGGTTGCCGATGTTAGTAATCTAAAGGATGCTTTTTCAAAGTTGTGATCGCATCAAATTCCCTAGTGACAAATGGGAGTTTCCCGAGCTAGTTAGTCCTAGAGGTAGACCCTGATAAACAGGTAAGCCTTGGCTTAGTCGAGTCGTAGCATGAAGAGGACAGATATTAAGGGGGTGTTTGGGACTGCTCCGCTTCAGGTTTTTCAGCTCCGCTCCACGCTTTTCAACCAAAAGGTTTCACTTCCACGCACTATGTTCAAGGAAAAAGGGTGTAGTTATGAGAGCACCTAAAGAAGTGCTCCACAAACTTCAGTTTTTTTGTAGAGCTGCTTCACATTGGAGTTTGTGAAGCAGTCCCACACACACCACGCTAAAATCCCTTTTTTTTCTTCTAATCTTGTGCCAATTATACAACCACTTTCGTACAAGCACAACGAGTAGTAGTAGAAGTAGAGGGTTCACATACTATTGTTGATGAAGATTTGAGAGGCGAGGTTGAAACAAACCATCATTACTTAGGTAAACTTTTACCACTTTCATTCATGTTTTCATCAATTATGTTGTGGATTTAAACATAGAATTGAGATATCATTTATATACATTTATGAGCTAGTTTTGTTATTTATCGATGCTATTTTGACACAGCACTGACGCTATTTTGACGATGGTATATGCACTTTTATAGTGACCCTAGGTGTGAAAATTGACCAGCTCCGTATTGCTTTTCATAAGAAGGAACAGAGTTAACATGCCAGCGCGATCCACAAATTCCAACATTTTGAGGGGATTTGTTCACCCCACTCCCACCTGGGAAATGACCGTGTGCATGGGTAGGCATAGGCGACGCGGGCATGTGGGAGGAGGAGGGAGAGCGATAGGCAGACCACGATAGGGTGGAGGCGAAGGTCGACGTTGCCCCTTTAGTCCCGGTTCCTAACCCCCTTTAGTCCTGGTTTTGGAACCGGGACTACGGAATCGGGACTAAAGGTCTCGATTTTTAGTAAGGTGTTTATTGGGTAAAAATAGATGCATCTGTGGAGATTCGAACCCAAGACCTCCCACTTCAGCCCTTGCACGCGTTGTTATCTCAACTCCCACTACACATCTGACTTATATAAGATACGCTCTTCTTTTAAATTCACTCTGGGACACCTTTAGTCCCTGTTTGAGACACAAACCGGGACTAAAAGTACCTTTAGTTTGGGTTTGTGTCTAAAACCGGGACTAAAAGTCACACTTTTAGTCCGGGTTCGTGTCTCAAACCGGGACTAAAAGTTTCTCGCACTGACATGCCTTGGTAAACCGGGACTAAAGGTCCAGTCATCTTTTTAGTCCTGGTCTGGGTTACCAACCGTGACTAAATATCTTTTTGTCCTGGACGCAGATTTCGCCGAGACTATTGCAAATTTTGGACATCGACCAAAGGCCTGTTCTCTAGTAGTGCATACATATGTAACAGTTGCAACATACAAAAAAAGACAGATGCAACACTTGAAACATGCTTCTGAAACACTTGCAAAAACACTTGAAAACAATTGCAAACATATGCAGTATCAAGATGAAACACACTTGCACATGCATGTATACGCAACATCCAGATGAAAACACTGGCAACATACGTCTGATATAAATGAAATATTTGGAACATACACTTGAAACATACATGCATAGTTATTGCAACATGTGTAACATCTTGATCGATTTTTGCAACATCCCGATCTACTTTTCTAACACCGATACGAAACACTTGCAAGAAATAACTGAAACACCTGAAATATATGTTTGCAACATGCACTTTTAGCGCAACATCTCCTTATTGCTTGGGAATGGAGGCTCGTTAACGCATGGAGTTCACGGTGTAGAGCTAGCTGGCGCAGAGCTCACCACTCCGGTGGAGAAGACCGTGGCGGGTTGCTCCAGTGGAGAAGGCGGACAGCGCTGGAGAAATACCATGAGGCAAAGTAGGGTGCATGAGGGAGATGGAGCACGGCACGGTGGAGGACGCGGTGCGAGATAGGGCTGTGTGGCGCAGGATGGGGGAGTGCGGGAGGGATGGAGGGAGCGGATGGCAGGAGCGAGAAGACGGCGTGGGCGGGAGCGAGCGGATGGCACGATTATTTCTGCGGTCTGGAAAGTGACGTCCAAACAGTCGGACGCCCTGCTCCAAATATTTTCAAAATTAAATAGAAAAAAGAACAGTTTCGTCTCTCCTCAAACAAACGAATGGGTTGTCCTATCCTTAAAAAATAAATAGAACCATTCAATCCTGTCTCTAAACCAGGAACCATTTAAGACACGCACACGTACTTTCTTTCTGCTTGTTGGCTTCAATGACGACGGACCAGGCCCGGTCCTGTCAGTTTATGGACCTAGAGAGCGAGGCTAGAAAGATTGGGCCCTTCATTACAGTTATAATATATGCATAGAAATTATATCCATCTCTATTGTTTTTTTCACTTTCTAAATGCGTGTTTTTAGACAACATGAGAACGCTGGAAATTTAGAAATTAGTAAGTACCGTCGTCCTAGATTCTCACGTTAGAGTGTTAGAAAATTACCAAGTCTTTTTTTTTGGCGAGAGTTACCAAGTTTAGAACAGAGATAATAATTATTCACTGCCTAGTTGCACCATCAAGGATTTCCCAATCCCAAATTAGAATCTCAGAGGAGTCCTTTTTTTATTCTAAAGGGGCAAGGCGAGTAGGCAAAATAAACATTGATTAAACAATCAACAAAGGGGCTTAGGGAAAAGGGGCAATTAGGCACGACACTTTACCTGAACACGTCTGCACGTGAGGATGTCTTGTATGGCGACGTGCGAGAACGATGTCGGAAGCGAAGGCGCAGCGTTGAAGCGACGAAGGAGAGCGGCCGCGGCGGAAGGGGAAGACTCTTCCTCACGCGCTCCTGGTAGTATTTCCTATGGGCCATATGTGTGAGATTTCCTATTGGACCAAATAGCCTTATAGTGTACAATACCTGGGATTGGGCCCCTTGCATTCGAGGGCCCTGTGCCGATGCACAACTCGAAACCCCCTAGGGCCGGGCCCGGACAAACGCATGAAGCTGGTCACAATTCGTAAAGCAACTAAAATGCTTAATATCGAATGGTTAAACTAGGAGCAAACTATACTTCCGTCCAAAAAAATAATTCTTTATCTGGTCAAAATTAAACTACCTTAAATTTAGTTATGTTTATAGAAAAGAATGTTAATATTCTATAACTCTAAAATTTTATATAAAATACATCTCATAATAAATCTAGTACTAGTAAAATATCAGTATTTTTTAACTTTGCACTATTCTAAAATTAATCTTTTTGAGATAAAGGGAGAATAGCCCTATCATAAAAATAACTTAAGGAGACATCCTCTCTAACTAACAGATGCAGACGTATCTAGGGAATGTCTCTGTAAGTGGTCATATGCCCGCTAAACAAATGTTAGTCTCTATTAGTCGATTAATAGAGATGGGCATCTTAAGAGATCCACCTCTAAAAATGATTATACTAAAAATAACTAATAACTTTTCCATATGAACTTGGATGAAGATGAACTTTATATTAAAATTGTATCTCTTGACGCGATCTACAACTATGTAATCAAGAAGTTTTTATTTGAAATTGTTTGAGTCCTGAAATGTTGTTTTAATATTTTAGATTTTGAAATTTAAAATAAAAAAAATTCAAACAACCTTGGATATTGATATAGTATTTAACAAAGTTATAGTTCTCAGTACAATCTATAATTTTGTAGTTGAAAAGCTTTTTATTTGAAGTTATTTACAATCCAAAATATAAGTTTTAAGTTATAGATTTTGAAATTCAAACTTTTAGTATTTCTAAACGACCTTTAAAATTGGCATGGCTAATACACAATTGCAGTGCTTGACCCTATCTACAAGTTTGTTGTTGATAATATTTTGATTTGAAGTTACTAGAGTCTCAATTATTTATTTTAAATTCACACATTATGTGATTCAAAATTTTGAAATCTTCAAACAATCTCAGATGGAGACACTTCCTAAACCAAAGTTGTAGAGCTTACAAGACTTAAAATTTTGTAGTTGAAACTTATTTCATTTGAGTTCATTTGGTACCAAAAATATTTAATTCAAGATTACAAAATATTGATAAAATAAGATAGCATTCTATATGTGCTTACAAATGAGCATGTGGTTTAGTGGTAGAGAGGTGTTGTATGGTTGAAAAGGTCTTGTCATTGAATCATCAAAAACTTTTTTTTGGTTTTTTGGTTTTCTAGAACCCATTAATAAAGACGTGCATCTTAACACGCCCATCTTTATAAATGGCAGTTCAAATCCTCAAAGACGCATATTTTTTTGGTTTTCTAGAATCCATTAACAGAGGTCAGAGGCGGATATTTTAACATGCCTGACTCTAAATGACATTAATAGAGGCGGTACCACCTCTATAAATTGGACATTAAGAATGACCATTTGTTGGAGGCGACCGGGTTGTATCTCTCTGTAATTTACAAAAGACCGCTAATAGAAAATTATTTATGTAGTAGTGTATAAAACATCACGTCAGATAGGGATAGGGATAGAGAATAAGACGCCAGAGTAGTCACATATGACCATGATAGTGACTGGACCAGGGTTTCAAAGAAACAAAGTTCTTATAATATATAGATATTACCACTAACTTGATTCAATAAAGTATTGATGATACGTTAATATACGTGTCTCTCAACCAAACATAGGAGCCGTTCGGCTGGAATTATAAGCCGGCTGAAAAACACTGTTAACTGATTTTTTTTTAGAGAAAATACTATTCTAGCTGAAAAAACAAGCTAAATAAAACGGATTATAAGCCAGACGAACAGGACCATGAGCTAACACACGCACTCCTACTTTTCTACTTGTTTTTCCGACTAACCTACTCCCGTAGGACCGTGCTGGCGCATGAAGCTGGTCTGATTAACTAGGAGCGAACTACTACTTTCATCCAAAAAAATATTATTCTTTATCTAATTCAAGCTAAACTATTCTAATTTTAACTAAGTTTGTAAAAAATACTAATAATATTGTGTAACTCCAAATATTTATACTAAAATGATTTCATGGTAAATCTATTGATCTTTATTTAGTATAATAAATATAAATTTTTTTATATAAATTTGATGAAATTTTAAACTTCATATTATTTTAAAAAATCTTTTTAAGACGAAGGGACCAGGGAGTATACAAAATATCACATCCGATATAGATAGAGAATAAAACGTCATAGCTACATATGACCGTGAAAGTGACTGGACCAGGTTTTCATAGAAGTGAGGTTCTTATAATATATAAAAATCCCCCAGCTTGATTTAATAAAGTATTGATTGATGCGTCAACCACTAATGATATTGAACGAGAAAATATATCTACATCACTTATAAAAGCTAATCCTCACTAGAATTATTCACTAGCACATGCATGTAATTATGCACCTATCTATTCATTCAAGTTACCTACATCAGCAAGTCACATAATCAACTAACATGTATTTATTTGTTCATGTAGCATATCACATTATCCACTAAAATTTATTTGTGACTTCCGCAGCAACGTGTAGAGTATTTTTCTAGTTTTGTCAAACATTGGCTCCAATCAAAGGTGTGGTGCAATCATTTAGAGCTATTTGTTAGTTGTGTTAACTTAAATAACTAGCTAACAACTAGTGATCAGGAGGTTACTATCATAAGGCACCCAACACTTAGATCTACCTACTACTTTTAATTTATGTGTGTCACATCCATCTCAATAAGAGATAACTTAAAAGTGTAATTCTTTAATATTGTAACTTTTACACGTTGCTCGGTGCTAATATTATCCTAAAAAGAAAAAAAATGTTTGGATGAGATGTAAATGTTGGCCCTCTAAACATCTAGAGGTATGCAAGGGACTAGCTCATCGTGAAGAGCTGACTCTTCTCTCTCTTCTCTCCCTCTCTCCTCCATGTAAAAAAAATAATGATACTGCATTCTATGATCTAGCTGAGTTGGTATTGTTAAATGTGTCCATTTTGTTACAATCCAAATAAGGATTTAGATATTCTTAACAACTAATTGTTAGTTTTCAAGGATCCGGACAAACCTATATTCTATGAAAGGAAACCTATTTTTGATTAATAAAGTTGAATTGAATTCTATTTTTAAAAAATATAAATTGTCGTCTACTTTAATCTTAGGATGTGTTTGGTTTAGTTTCTAAAAATGCTTCTGCTAATAAAACAGCTTTTCCAGAAGTTGCCGCTTTTGCGTAGCATAATTTTCACATCACCTTAGATCCTACTTTTGACTTTTGGCATTTCCAAATGGGTGAAAACAAGAAAAAAAATTCCATTATATGTTTTATTATAGTTGTTTCAACCGAATAGCTTATAAACTTTTCACAGTACATAGCTCAAAGCAGATCTTTTACAGCTCGGCTGATCAAATGAGCCCTTACTTAGTTTAACATCTGTTACGCGGAACATTGGAATGTTGAGGGATAGTTTTTTTTTCTTTATGAGCATGGTGGGCATCTTGTTTTGTCAAGAAAGAGAAATCAGATGCTTGATACTCCCGCCCCCCGCCCCCCACTCCCCCGCCATCTAACTAATCATTTTAGTTGTGTCCTAACTCTATTTTTTCACACTTTGACTAGTATATAGAAAAATACATCAATTTATAACATCATATTAGTTTTACTAAATTCTCAATGAATATACATTTATTTGAATTTGTAGATGTTATTATATACTTTTTTCTAAAGAACTTAATTAAAGCTAAAATTTTAAACTCTTATGAAAAGCTAAAAATCTAACTTAGGACAAAAAAGTGACATGTGATTTAGAACAGTGCGATTAAACATGGCATAAGCATGCCGCCCTTCTGGAAGAGCTAGCGCGGATATTGTTGTTGAACCTTTGTTAAAGGAACAATAGGTCAAATGGATAGCTGAGCCCTACCTTTCTCAGTATTACTTTGGCGAAGAAAAAAGGGAAAGAAAAGAAAAAAACTTGCTGATATTTTGTTGATTCCATTTTTTGTCACAAATACTGCGTTCACAGTGGTCGTATTGTTGAATTATATATGGGGTAGTGGGCATGGCCGAAGCAATCATGGCCTCACCCTCATGGATTGGTTCATTCGTCTACAAGAGATGTGCATCCAAGTTTAATCTTCAACTTAACTGGTCTCCGCTTAAAGGAGGAGTTTAGGCCTTTAGTTCAACTCTGGTTCAATTCCTGTAATTTTCTTTCCTTTCTCTTCTCGCTCTGGTTCTGCTGCTTTCCCAGCACTGTAAGTTTTTTCTAGACTCACATTATGTTTTCTATAAAATTCTAGTTTTTCAAAAAAAAACAGGCATATATTTTTAAAAATTATTATATAATTTAATAATACTATTCTTTTAGTGGTAAGAGACGTATCCGTCGATAATGCAACATTTCGAAGGTACTCATAGTAGTATAGTGAGTGTGCGTGTATATACACGAGTATTTGCATATGTATTGTAGTTCTCAACAAAATGCTTTTCATTGTAGGTTTATATGTGGAATTATCATATTCTTTACTGATGAATATTCATTTTGATGGGGAAAATACACGAGAACTATTCTTCGAAATTAAAAAAACACGAGAAAAGAACTGGTGCCATAGACTTTCGAACTAGAACTAGAATATCACAAACTTTATTACTTTTCTTATATGAACCATGACATCTCTTTCGCCGAAAGTCTTATGCATCTATCCAGCAGGACATGTATTAGGCATGCCGCCCACGGTTTCAACAAGCAACCAAAGAGATGCGATTTGGCAGCAACCAGAGGCGAGGGTCACCATCATCTGTCACCATCAGATTCCCGGGTGATTGCAACTTGCAGCCTTTGAAGGGTAGTAGTACCCCGTCACAGGTTCACGCTTCACCCATGGTGGGCTGGTGGCTTTTCCTCTCGGAGGAATCACGCCGATCAGCAACGGTTTTTATCTGCTCCGGTAGCCGCCAGTGTTTGGGCGAAAAGGAACAGGATTACACGAATCGCAACTTGCTGGATTGGATCGCGTGCCGACGATAAAATTATCACGCTGTCAGAAAAAAAAAACCAAACCCCCACATTTCGATCCCAAGTCCCTCTAACAAGTGATCTCTGTTTTTCTTTAATTAATCCTGCCCTGCAGCTGTTGGATCGCCAGACTTTTTGGCTGGCACATGAGCACACAACTTCATTTCTCTTCCTTTTTCGACATCCATCCCCATTCCTGTCCGTTTGGTTCAAGGGATAGAGTGGGATGGAGATGGGATGAGTCCACTTTTGATCCGTTTGGTTGAGAGTCATGGAAGAACCAGGACATCCCACCTGGGAATATACCTGGTATATTAGCTGGAATTGGGGCGAGCTCGCCAAAAAAAAGCGCGGACGGGGGCATCCCACTGCGATGCGTGCGATGGCGTGAGCATCTTCGGTAGCGTTTTGTTGGGAGTCAAGATGTAGTGGGATGGTCCCGTCTCTAATTTCTGAGACGGGGCAGAGATGGGGCAGCTTCATTTTCTGTTTGGTTGATAAAGGACGGGATCAGCCCACTTTTTGTTTGGTTGAAGGGACAAAATAGAAATGGTATGGAGGGATGCGACACGTGCCATAGCATGAGCATCTTCTTCCTTATCAACTAATAAATAGTAAATAGATACGTTTACAGTTGGAAACTATGAGAAAATAAATAGGTCTAATTAATAATAGGGTCTAGAAATTGATTTATTCTAGGGCAAATTTCTAGTCTCTGTAAACCTACTCTTTCACGAAGTGAGGGAACACTGCCGTAAAGTATTTATTACTAGTATGCATTCTAAGGCCAATCTCAGTGGGGTTTCATCAGAGTTTCATAGGCATTAAATAGGTTGATGTGGCACTGCATTGATGAAGAGAGAGATGATAAGAGTTTCATAGGAGTAGAGAGAGTTTCATCTGCACTGTTTTCAAAATATGGATGCATTGGTAACAGGGCCATGAAATCTCCACTGAGACTGGCCTAAAACACTCATGCCTGGTCCCGGTGACAAAAGGCCACCAGTAATAAGAAGCTTGACATATGGCTAGCCAGCTCTACCACGAAGTGTGTGACAAACCATACTAGCAAATTCCTTACGTTGCAACCACATCCAATACGTATAGGAATCAGACTCTTTATCATCACTAGACACAAGTTGTTCTAACTTTTGGAATCGGACTTGTATCCATCATCGTTAGACGCGAATTGTTCTAACTCGCTTATGAGTTTGTCATAAGTCCAGGTCAAGTAAAAAGTGGGATGGAAGAAACTCTCCATTGTTCGGTTAGTTAAGAGATGGACGGGAAAAAAATAGAATAAAATTTTGGCTCTTTGGTATAGAAAAGTACCACAAATCTTTTCTAGAATAACTGTAGCTGGGAAGAAATCTGATAGCTATTCAACTTAACCAAGTAAACACCATAATCTTCCTTTTAAGATGGACAACCACCCCAAAGTATAATCAATTTCAAAATAGAGTCACCTTCTATTAGGAGTCACTTCACTACACTCTAGTCACCAATTATTAGGCAGTGTTTGGTAGAGTCAGGGATAGCCAAAAAACGAGTCGATTCTATCCCTCCTCAAACAAACGCATAATGAAGCTATCCCATCCCAGAAGACGAAGACAAGATCATCCCACTCCTCCAATCAAACACTACCTAGAAGCCTAGGGATCTATCGAAGTGGGGAAAACAAAAAGCAACCCATAGGAGCATGCACCCCAACCCCTCCCCTTCCCATGTCCTGTTGGAGAGGCTTGAACTCGATAATTATGGAGCATGAGGCCAATCTCGCCGGAGTTGGATGAAGATTTAAGTGAAGAAACAATTTCAGTCTGACAACGTAAGACATTTGTATAGAAAAAGGCATATTTGAGTCCGACAACATAAGGCTTTGAAATGTGATCTTTTTACTAAGCATTCAACAAAATTACCCTACCCTCCACAAAAATACAGCAAATTTATAGAATTTCCCATACAGAAATTTTGAAACTAGTTCGAGTACATGCCAATGTTACAATCAATTAAAAAGCATAATGCCGCACCACTACAAAAATAGAAGAGGACCTGCCACATGGCCAGCCTTTCATGAACCGACAATCTTGAAATGTAATCATATCTTGAGCCTAACCATGCTTTAATTCAGTGAATTCCGTTCTTGCAATTCAGTGTACAAGGGCCAGCCTGAAGAAACAAACAAAAGTACAAATATACCGGTGCTGCCTTATTTTAACAGTCCAACGAATAGAACGGTAACTAGGATGAATAGCTACAATAATAACTAGGTAATATCTATCTTTCTGAAATTCAAGTCCCAAAACAACATTAGCCCTGTCTAGGTGGCATTACATGCTAAGGATTGTCAACCATTCTACAGCCATTGCAATGCAGGTCAAGTCCAATGCAGAATTTTACCTTCGATATGTCCTTTCCACCGACTCCCAATACAATTGCCACGATTGAATATTTGTATCAAAACTTTCCATGTTTAGAATTATAATTTACACATGTACTAAAGAATCAACAGGCCGCAGTCCGTTAGCACAGCAATGGGTGATCTTGTGGACATCAGCAGCTTCTGGCCCCATCGGGTGGAACTGACAACAATGTCCTGCACCATCTCTCTGGTTGCAGTTGAAGGGCCCTGGGCCTTCACCGAGAGCAAGCCAAAAAAACAACAAATTTTCTGTAGGACATTCCCTACGCATAATACATATACAAGCTATTTGCAGCAGCACATGCAATGGAATTCTTGGTCGGGTGCCATGCGAGGTGGAGCAGCTTTGTTGAGAAGTCAAATGAATTCCCATTAGCATCAACGCCTTGATTTTCTCCGCCTGTAATTACATTAGGTCGGTGATGGCTGCGTGGACAAAATAATTGATACTGTTGCAGGAGTACTTAAGTCAATGTTGACGAGAACAAGTCACCTCTCCGAACACCACGGGTAAAAGAAGCTAGTGTCCGTGTCGGCCTTGCTGGATTTGCAATCTGACGCCTAATCGCACCCAAATCCAACAAGAATAAGCTTAGTATTATAATTGCATAAAGAGCAGTTATGAAACTTAGTATGTATGACAATTAAAATGTGAAAAAAAAGAGCAACAGTAAAATGGTACTCTACAAACTTTTGAAGTTTGAACATCTAACTAGATTCAATATAGTGGAGCAGTGGACACCTATGTTTATAGAAGAGATCATTGGTGCAGATAATACTGTTGAAAGAGACTTTATGCAACAGCTTTAAGACAGAAGAGAATCATTAGCTCCCATTTGGTGTTTTGTTTCATAAACCACTCACCCAGCAGTGACACTCTGTTCCCAAATAGGATGGCTAGGGTTGTCCCCTATAACTAGGGTCACACGCGTTCAATATTATGAACCAATAAACATTAAAGATCTTACACAATTGATTAAATAAATTGAATTGTGTCCCTGTCCCCAGTAAATGGATAGGTAGAGGTTAAGGCACAAGACCAAACCAAGGCCATGGCCACAACAGTGAAGAAATTATGACTAAAATTAAAAGGCACATGTAAGATATACCTCATTGGATTCCTACTTGCTTCCAAAGTTGTTGCCTCCATGCTTCCAGGAGTACAACCAAAAACACGAAATATATTACTGCAGTTGAAGACACCAGGAAATGGAAGTGTTAATAGACAAGATTTCTGTAAAATGACACATGCAGTCAATAATGGGTGAAAGAAATACCCATAAGAACCAGTTGCAACACGAAGTCCATCCCCACTAAGACAACACTCAAACTTGTCGAAAATTGAGTCATTCTCATACAGATCACAGAGCTGAAAGTAGTGATAGCATAAAATTACATTAATTTTGTTCATCAAATGGATTCTTTTCTTAATCATTCAGTTGAGAGAATTTCACCTTAGGTCTCAAATGTTCATGGACTTGGAAGGTTGAAACAGGGCCTGAATTCATGTTTAGATCCCATAGCTGAGAATGGAGTAAAAACATGATAAGTAATCTCATATGCTCTTTCTGCTAGTTACTCCTTCCATTCCAAATTGTAAGACAACAACAACAACAACAACAACAACAACAACAACAACAACAACAACAACAACAACAACAACAACAACATAGCCTTTTGTCCCAAGCAAGTTGGGGTAGGCTAGAGATGAAACCCAAAAGAGACGAGAAACAGGGAGACACATAAAGGGACATAAATGGCACAAGACAAAAAGATGTCACGGTTCAGGCACGTTGATTGCCAATCTCCAAGCGCTCCTGTCCATAGCTAAATCCTTGGAGATATTCCACTCCTTAAGATCTCTCTTAAGGGACTCGTCCCAAGTTAGTTTAGGTCGACCTCTACCGCTCTTTACATTATCGGGCCGCTTTAGAACTCCACTACGCACCGGCGCCTCAGGAGGCCTCCGTTGGACATGTCCAAACCATCTCAACCGATGTTGAATCAATTTCTCCTCAATTGGTGCCACTCCAACCCTATCCCGAATATCGTCGTTCCGGACTCTATCCCTCCTTGTGTGCCCACAACACCAACGCAACATACGCATCTCTGCTACACTCAATTGCTGGACATGTCGCCTTTTTGTAGGCCAACACTCAGCACCGTATAACATCGCCGGACGAATCGCCGTCCTATAGAACTTACCTTTCAGCTTCTGAGGCACCCTTTTGTCACAGAGAACGCTAGAAGCTTGACGCCATTTCAGCCAGCCGGCTGAAATTCTATGCCTAACATCTTCATCAATGTCTCCAAATTGTAAGACATTTTGGCTTTTCTAGATACATAGTTTTTGCTATGCATTTAGATATACACTCTGTCCAGATACATAGTAAAGGCAATATATCTAGAAAAGCCAAAATGTCTTATATTTTGGAACAGAGGGAGTACTAAGCATAGCTCAAACAATAGAACAGTTCCTAATCATGCATATTGGTGTCAAGTGTCAACAGATAATTTTCCATTGGACCACTTCTAGGGCAGTATGCTCGACAGTAGATTCATTCACCCTGTTCGCTTATGCTGAAATTTGGTTTATGCTGATACTTATGCTGATTTCTTGTGAGAGGAAAACACTATTCGTTAGCTGAAAAAGTAGTTCAAGCGAACAGGGTGATTTTTATACAGGCATTCAGTGCTACAAAGAAGTGGTAAACCAGCTGTTTCTTTCCTCAAACAGTAAGACACCAATTAGCTTTTGACTTTGAGAAGTTGTAAATCAATGAAAATGTTACTCCATTTTTTTTACATGATGTATTAAGTTTGTCCTAAGTCAAACATAGAAATGTTTGACCATCAATTTTTTTAAAAAAAATGTATGTAGTTTCACAAGATGTGAATCATGTATTATGAAAGTATTTCTCATAGTGAATCTAAAAACATAAATTTTCTGTTCTTAACCTATATAAATTTTTTGAAATTGATGGTCAAAGATAGAAATGTCTGACTTAGGACAAGCTAATATGACATGTAAAAAAGAATGGAGGGAGTATGTACTAAGAGTGACAAAATTCATTTAAGTATTCTGGACCTGAAAAAATGGGTGTATGATAGCCAAAAGCAATGAGATAGAAACATGAGAAGCTACTACACACCTTGAGAGTCATATAATCACGGCTAAGAATATATCTACCATTCCTTGAAAACTTTATATCAGAAATTGATGCAATAATTTCTGTAAAGAAGGATCTTGATCCAGGTGCTTCATGTTCCTCAAATCTGTTTAGAGGCCTTTTGTTAACTCATAAAAAACTAATAACTTATGCAATATAAATAACTGTACATGTTCCCAATCCTTCATACAAGTCGCCAACGTTGCCAGTACAGAAGGATAAAATGTCAGGGAGAGAAGTACAGGGTGAGTAACTAACATTTTGGAATGGTTGTCACACAGTGCTGATTGACGTAGATCAATAAGGCGGATAGAACCCTTTGAACTACTATAGGCCAGTGTATTACAATGGGATGGATGGAACTCCGCACATGTAATCACCTCTGAAATATGAATGTGAACAAATCAGGAAGTGCATATGCAAAGCAAGAATAGCAATAAGACTTGTAGTAATTATAGGAAAATGAGCCTACCAGATTTCTAATAATCCTCAAAATGGCAAAGGGATAATACCATGCTTATATCAATAAATAGATAAAATATCATGTGCCAGATGCCCAGATTGGATGATTTTTCATCCCAGTTGGGTAGCTACATTATGAAAGCTACAATCCCTTAATTTACAACCTATCTCCCAAATGAAGAATGTCGTCTATATCAATGTTTAATATGGTCAAAATTTATCCACAAATTACATCTGTAGTGCTGTGCTTCTATGATTTAATTAGCAAAATTCCATCAAAATCAGATTCCAAATGAAAAAAAATCACAAAATTCAAATAGAACATAAATTGCCATTACTTAGTATCTCTAGCACAATACAGTAGCCCACAAGTTACATCAACATCAAGTTACAACATTTTTCCATGCCCATGTGCTCTGTATTTATAGATTGCCACTTATTACTCGCATTGAACATAAATTGGCGTTACTTAGTATCTCTAGCACAATACAATAGCCCACAAGTTACATCAACATCGAGTTACAACATTTTTCCAAGCCCATGTGCTCTGTATTTATAGATTGCCAC
Source organism: Saccharum hybrid cultivar R570 (assembly GCA_038087645.1). Classification (NCBI taxonomy): domain Eukaryota; kingdom Viridiplantae; phylum Streptophyta; class Magnoliopsida; order Poales; family Poaceae; genus Saccharum; species Saccharum hybrid cultivar. The sequence continues at coordinate 4,198,539 of JAQSUU010000810.1, forward strand.
TTATTCTAGGATTGAACATAAATTGGCGTTACTTAGTATCTCTAGCACAATACAGTAGCCCACAAGTTACATCAACATCAAGTTACAACATTTTTCCAAGGCCATGTGCTCTGTATTTATAGATTGCCACTTATTACTAGGATTGAACATAAATTGGCGCTACTTAGTACCTCTAGCATAATATAGTAGTTGCCCACAAGGCCACAAGTTACATCAACATCAAGTTACAACATTTTTCCAAGCCCATGTGCTCTGTATTTATAGATTGCCACTTATTACTAGGATTGAATGTGTCATGTGCCAATGCCAAGTTAAGATAACAGAATAGAACAAGGGGTTTCTGTTCTATGCATCCCACTTGTTTAAGAAAACGAGAACACTGTTTACATACCAAAAAGAGGGGGATGGGGGTGAAGAGAATGCTTATGTGAACTTCTGATTTCATTGCATTAATTAATCAATGCAAACTACAACTGGAACTCTATTTGTAACTTCCTTTTTGGTAGGTGATCTTACCATTATTTCTAATAACACACTAGAGCAGAACAGATCGCACCACACAGAAACCAATACAAGAAAAGGCTGCGCAAAAACAATGTGCCAAAACAATATGGCAAGGACAGTTTTCTTTTGTTGATCTCCACTGCCCATATCATGCAAAATGTTTCTGAAGATACCATGCCACGACTAGCGAAACCATTGATAATATCCTTGTCAAAATTCATAAATGATTATGTTGCCAATCGACAATATGCTATTCTACAGTCTACAGATGATGCCCCATCAATAGAAGCCTAAGAGAATGAAGGCCTAATCAAGAAAAGACTATCAGGATGTTTCTGTTCATATCTTAAATTAATAGAAATTTGCAGAAATAAGTAGATGCATCCATGTGCCTCCATGTACACAAGCCAAGCACGCAAAGTCATAACACAACAAAGCATCACTTGCTTCAAGTTTTGGAAAGATCGCAAGTTCCCAACAGTGGGGTCAGGGCTAAATAATGGGAAACTACAAAATGGTGATGAACCAAAGCGAGCAACCAAGTCTTCCTAGCTTGGAAAAGCTAGCAACCAAAAGAGTGAAACAACTATTGGGGAGCCATATTAAATCCTATTCTTATTCAAATCCCCTAGAGAAACAAACATCATTTACTTATTATCTGAGAAGAACAACAAAGTCACAATCATTAAAATTCTTTTCACCCATTAACAAGAAAGATATGTTGTATAGCCAGCACATTCTGGTATGTGAACATGTCACACCAGGAATATTGCTTTTTTTTGCTAAATGGAAAGGTAAAACTTCCTCAGGTAAATTTGCAACATTTAGGGGGGGGGGGGGGGGGGGGGGGGGGGGGGGGGGGGGGGGGGAGTAAAAAAATATGACTAGGTGGAATTACCTGTTAGATCTTCCATGTTTGTAGGCTTCACATCAACAATGTTAAAGCTCTGGCTGTTTATTTCCAAGTTCCATAAATTTATTCGGAGATCATCTGCTGATATGAATGTCTCACCATCACTGTGGATTAACAAACAATACAAGGATATGTATCAATACAATGCCCACAGATATTATCGTTGATGAAGTATTTGGAATCTGCACCCTGCAGGAATATGACCACCAGAAAACTATGCTGGTTCTACATAGCAAATAAAACCGATCAAGAGTTCTACATAGCAAACAAAACCGATCAAGAGTAGACATGTGACTATGTGACCAATGCCCTATTACAAAAGGCATACAAGCTACTCTTGCATGATACTAGTGATTCATTATAACACGGCATAGATTCAGTTTGCCCTATCTAAGTCCAGTCAAAGGCGAATGGGCTTCCAGCTGAGTTGGTTATGTGGCTCTAGTAGCACTCCTCACTTCCTCAGGTCCTGGGTTCGACTCCCTGTGGGAGCGAATTTCAGGCTCGAGTTAAAAAGATCCCCTCATTTGTTTGTCCCACACTAAGGCACAGGTCTAAGGTCTGGACCAGGTCATGGTCGTTCTCACAAAGGCTACAGTGCCGCTGTGTATGGGTGGGGCAGGGATTCAGAGGTTTTCTCGGCCTGCGTGAGGTCTTATTCTTAGCAAAATGCCCAGCGGCTGTCTTACCCCACGCAGGTTGAGTTCAGTACAAGATGAAAAGAATGCAAGTACCAGCAAATAGCTAAAGATTTGAAGCACTAGCAACACTAGGGTTTCAACCAGTGAAGAATGCAAGTACCTGCAAAGACCTAAAGATTTGACATACTAGCAAGACAAGTATTGAAACTGACAACACTAGGGTTTCAACCAGTGAAGAATGCAAGTACCTGCAAAGACCTAAAGATTTGACATACTAGCAAGACAAGTATTGAAACTGATTATTAAGTTTCAGTTAATGAAACATACTACCAAGAAAACTAATTCAAGAACAACCTGCAAGGCTTAGCTGATAAGACGGACCATGGTTTTTAAGGCCGTATGGCGAGGCATGGCGACCTATCCCCCTCAAAATGCCTAGGGGACGCCTAGGCGTTCATAAGGCGAGGTGAGGCAACGCCTTACCATTCTAAGAAATAGGAAAATAGCAGCAGAGAATAGGCAAGAAAAAAGGAAAGAGAAAACAGAAAAGGGCAAATGAAAAAAGAAGTGCTGGCCCAGCCCACTAGGCAGTCCACGAGTGCCATCTTGTACTTATCCCTTCTCAGGTCATCTCACAGATGACATGGATGCACACACGCTGCCTGGGGGCTCTCTGCTTCTCCCTCCACACAGGCGCAGCACCGCCACATCTCCTCCCTCATGGTTCAGGCAGGTGCAGCACCGCCCTCCCACCCTGCGCTGCTCTTGGCCGGGCACACTCAGCCTGCCCTCCGCTCCTTCCCTACCCCTTGCTGCTTCTCCCTCAGATCCCCATCTTGAGCAGCTGCCGCCTCCGCCGCAGATGACCCAGGCGATGTTGGATTTGGTGGGGGTGAGCGAGGAGGCAGCTGCATGGCCTTTCCTTTTCGTTTTCCTCTGTTTTGCCTCCAGTCTCCTTGGATATCTTGCTACATTGGCTAGGTGCCGGGGGCGCCTTACTCCCTGCAAGCGCCTCGTCGCCTAGACGACACGTTAAAAACACTGAGACGGACACTAAATACTAACTCTTCAACAATATATGTTAGTTTAGCCTATTTTATGCTCAAGAGCAAGGTAAACCAAACATAAGGAAAACTGGAAGAGATGCATATGAACCCATGGAAAAGAAAGAGCGCAAAAGGGATCCCAGTGAAAAGATAAAATTCAATGTCTGAAATGACTGACCTATTATTTGAAATAGAATTTATATGGTAATCGTGTGCGTGAGCAAATACACGTCGACATCTAGCAACAGGGTTTGCTTCTAGACTGGTAACCTGCATATGGTTGAAAGCAAAGTGAGTTGGACTAAATAGCTGCAGTTTTGCATACCTTCCACTTATAAGTTATATAACTACAATTTCAAATGCTAGAGCAAATAATGTATAAGATGTCGAGTATAACTTACTACTGGCAAACGAAGTGATGGGTAGCCTCCAGGTGGAAATGAGAGATCATTATTCAGGCAATCAAACTTATCAGAGCATCCACCATTTGGAAGAGGTGCCTTAGAACTACTGGTACTTGCAATAGCAGTGGTACTACTTCCTACACCTTGGGAACTGTCCAAATTCATTACTGCAACTCGTTTTACTTTCTTCTCTTGAACCTGGACAGTAATTAAAGCAATGAGTAAGCAAAGCAAAAAAAAATGCAATTGATAGAAGAAACAATTATAAAAAATGGAACGCAGTGGTGCCACATATAATAAAAACAAAATAACAGATTGAGCACTTTTTTGTGTCCACAAAATTCAATAGGTAATAATAAATGATATGATTGGCATCACAATCAAATTTATGTATTTAACAAGCCAATTTTGGCATAGATTTCAATAATTCTTCTTTTTCAGAAATGCAAAGACTTAGTTCAACACAAACCTCTACGGCACTACCAGCGATGAGAAAAATAGGGATGCTAAAACTCAACAACTTACATGCAGTTACATTACATCCGCGCTAGATTTACAGTAAACATTTAAGTACGTAATTAGGATTAAAAGAATTGAAGCGGTTAGAAAAAATGAAAAGCACTTCTAGAGGTAACTTGCATTCATACCTTCCAGTATTTTATTGTTTTATCATTTGTAGACAAAAGGGATAGAGCATTGTTGGCTGTCTGGCACCACTTAATCTTGTTGATTTTTTCCTCTATTTCCAAACTTTTCAGGTAGTCAAACTACAAGAATCACATAAAAATAAGAACCCTGATATAACTTCAATCTACCATTAATTTCCGAAAGGAAACAAGAATAGCACATGGTACTGGCATACAACAATGCTTTATTTTTATGATCACAAGTGCATACTGCAATTATGAAACATAAACATAGTACCAGGGCCTATGCAAAATAAAAGTTATTTTTCCCTTGGAATTGTTATTTCCAACACCAACTTCTCAGCTTTCTTGTGTCAATACAAATACAACTAAATGGCAATAGAGAAACTTCTAAAGAAAATGACAGAAAAACTGCTTATTAATAACATGCCTCAGGTTCATGACTCTGAAATTCTGTTTTGTAGCGGAACTCTGGGTGTCTAGTAACTGGAACATCTTGTCTCTCCAGTTCTCTCCGGCTGGCATTCTGCTGGTATAAGAACTTATTAGGGCAAAATATTGAAATCAAAACCAAGATAAGTCAACATGTGGTGCTTACATCCCGAGCATCTGTCCTTTCAAATAAAACCACGCGTCCTCCTTTATCCCCAGTGGCAAGATGATCACCAGATTTATCAAATTCAATTGCAGAGATGATGTCAACTGAAAACAAAGAAGAGGGTTAAATCAACATGCAAGGCAACATTCTTCACTCACACGAAAGTGAAATTCCTTGCTTATCAAAGAGCAGAGCAGGTATGGAAGGAAACTAGGTTTAGATGACAATATCAGTGTATGGTACATAGTAGACATCCTTCAAGTCCTGAATAAAAAAATTGTTATTTATTGAATGATCAATAAGCCCAATTCATGACATAGGTCCTCAAGATACAATAAAATCTCAATGTCAAATATAGCATTCTGTTCAACTCTAAATAAAACAACGAAGGAATACAAAACAAAAGGCAAAGACATCCACTGCCATCATCGTAACCTCTCTTCCCAGCAAATTCTGAAGCAAAAGTTTCCATACTAAGAAGCATCAGTCAGCAGTTCCACACATTGAAAGCTATTATTTTGTCCAAAAGAGATTATCAAACAAACACAACTGGACCAATGTGGCACAGTGATATAAGGAATTTCACAGATGGACTACATTTAGTGTGTCCATCCAGATAACATACGTCCAAAACAATTATAAAAGAGAATAAGTACCATGTGCCAATGGAAAATCATCCTTGCAGAACTTTAGACTGCAAATTTCCTACAAAGGCGACAAGCCAAAAGCAGATGCTGAACCACAACCAGACAAGAAACACAACATTACTTCTTATAGGCACCTATAAACTCTTCCAGTTTTTCAATTCACGAGATCAACCAACCTCTTAAGTTCAGTTCAAGTTTGCACTATGATATCACATGCCAAAGAAACTCCTTAGCAAAACATGTCCCACAAAATTGAAGCCAGATGAGTTCACAAGCTCCAGAGCATCTTACCACATTTCTGCATTCTTTAAAACACAAAGCCAAGACAACTATCTGTGACCACATTACTCAAACCCCAGTCGGCCAAGTACCTGCGTGATTAAGCCAACCGAAGGCTAAAAAGGATTCCATTTGCAACCAAACAAACTCTCAAAGGGCAGAAAATTGAGCTTCACGCTTCTCACGAGGCGCACTCTGCCAGGAGAGCATCAAACTAACCCTCCGAATGACCAAATCCATTCTGCCCGCACCGTGGTAGTCCTACACACACCAACACAATCCAAAGCCATGCCTTTTCTGACAGGCAATATTAAGGGTCGCCCCATCATTGCCCCGCATTTCCTACCAGACCAAATCTCTCAAACCCGCACAACTCCAATCCCACCGCTAGCCCTATTGATTCCCATCACTTCAGGGCATCCCATCAGCCCAGAGCCTCCACAAATCAAGCGGATCTCGAGCTCATGCGCACGTGTGTACCTTCCTGGACGTCCTCGCCCGCGGCACGCTCGCCGAAGACCTGGGCGAACCGCCACTCCAGCGGCTGCGGCTGCGGCTGCGGCTGCGTCGCCTCGCCTTCGTCGCCGGGGCCTGGGGGGTCCATGGCGGCCGTTCGTCACGCGATCGCGCCGCGCGGGCACCGCATCAGGGCCGCCCCGGATCGGGGAGTGGGGCGAAGGCTCCCGGGGAGGAGAAGGTTCTGGAATACTGGGCGTTGGGCGTTGATTGGAGGAGGTGGGGGCAGGCGGCGGCGGAGACGAGGGAGAATGGGAGATCGAGCGGAGGGAGAGAGGGGTGGGGTGGGATGCGACGAGAGAGGCGAAGTGATGTGGGGGAGGGGGAGGCCGAGGTCTCCCTCCTCTGTCTCTGAGTCTCTCTCTGTGCGTCTCTCTTTCTCTAACTTCCTGTTGTGCTTGTGTGTTTGTGCGAGCTCGCACATATTTCTCCCTCGTGAAGTGACGTGGTGGGGCTTTTACATGTGGACCCTTGCGAAAGAACAAAATATTTTTCTTACACAGGGAATGCGAAAGAATTTGACTATTATTAAATATCGGAATTGCTAGCGTCGTCCGATCCGGGCACTAGCGTCCGGACGCCGCCTCCGCTCGTTCCTCATGAAATCCTTCGAACCCGCCCTGTCCCCGCACGCCCCGCACGGGAGGAGGAAGTAGAAAAGGAATCGTCCTTCCTCCAAACCCGCCCATCTCCCTCACGTGCGCGGGGATCCGCCCGCCCCTAACCTTATCGACCCCAGCACCTCCGCCAGCCACCAGCTCGCCCCCCATAGCCCGCCCATTAGCTGCAACAATAGGAAAAATCTATTGCAACATCGAAAGAATATTTAATGCAACAAATAAAAAAAACTGCTGCAACAAACGAAAAAAGCTATTGCAACATCGAAAGAACATCTAATGCAACAAACAAAAATATGAACTGCAACATCAAAAAAATATCTAATGCAAAATTCAAAAACATCCACTGCAACATCGGGAGAAATCTGCTGCAACAATGAAAAAAGGTTATTGCAGCATCCCAAGCACTACTACTGCAACATCAAAAAAACGTCTGTTGCAACAAATCCACTGCGACATCGGGAAAAATTTATTGTAACAACGAAAAAAAGCTATTGCAATATCTCAAGCACTACTACTGCAACATCAGAAAAATGCCTGTTATAACAACAAAAAAACCATTGCAACATTCCAAATCATCTGTTGCAACATTGAAACAGAATTATTCTAACAATGACGAGAGCTCGCCAGAATCCTAACCACCACCACATCCCTTAGATCAGAGGGGGAAAGAGAACGAGGAGGACAAGGAGGAGAAGGAGGTAGAAGAGGAGGGGAGGAGGGTTCAGATCCAGATCCAGAGGATGAGGGAGGAGGAGGGAGGCCTTAGATCTAGATCCTTCACCACCTACCTCGTTGAAGCCACGTCGTCGTCCTCGTCTCTGGTGGGGGTGCACGGAGGGCGTGGTGGCGCGAGGAAAGAAGGGGAGGGTGCAGTGGCGCGAGGGAAGGAGGGGGAAGAGAGCATCGTGAAAGGTCTTGATGGCTAGAGGGGGGTGAATAGCCTAATAAAAATTCCTACAAAGTATGCTAAACAAGTTTATCAATATAACAAATAGCGAGAAGCGAGTTTTGCCTAGCCTATGGGGTGTTGCAAGCCACCTATCCAAATGACAAATCTAAAATATTTCACTCAACTGCACAAGTCAAACCGCAAGAGCGACAACTAACAAGCTAGCAAGAGCAAACAAGTAATTAATTGAAGTGTAATGCAAGTTAGAGTACAAGAGATTTCACCGAGGGGCGATGAATTTAGCCAACCAATCAATATTCAAAAGATAATATCCAAGATAACCAAACCACCGAGACAAATCAATCACAATCAATGAAGTGAATACACGATGATTTATCCCGAGGTTCACGTGCTTGCCGGCACGCTAGTCCTCGTTGTGTCCCCCTATACCACGTGGTTCGGTGGCTAATCGGTATCACACACCGAGCCTCTCAAAAGACGTCATAAGAACCTATCAAATGGTGAGAAGTTCCAACACGAACAATCCATTAGAGTTGGAATTCGGCGCTCCACCGGGGAACCACAACAACCCCTCACAACAAGCTCACTGGAGCCGGCCACGAACAATCACCAACATGTGCTGGACCTCCACCGCTACTTTAAGCCGTCTAGGTGGCGGCAACCACCAAGAGAAACAAAAATCCCACAGCAAATAAACACCTAAGTGCAAACTAAATACAAACTCACAAGCAAATACACTTGAAATCACTCAATCTCGCTTTGATTAGGCAAACAAACAAGGGAGCTGAGTGGGAGGGGATGTGCTCAGCTCAAAGGAGTGATAGAATGATCAACAAGCCAAGAGTTGCTCCAAAGAGCCGGCCAACACGTATTTATAGATGTACCCCTTCGAATAGAGCCGTTAGGTAGTTGATTCTATTGCAGTCGTGCTGACCGGACGCGCTGGTCGCATAGACCGAACGCGCGAAGCTCGACCGGACGCGCAGGTCCCATGACCGACCGGACGCGCTGGTCAAGCCGAGCAATGCTCCAGCAAATCAGTGACCGGACGCGCACGCTAGACGAACCGGACGCCACAGTGCTAGCGTCCGGTTTGAGTCCAGTAAGCACCCACCACGACCGGACGCGTCCGATTGGTCGCGATCGGACGCGCCACCGCGTCCGATCAGAAGACCGAGACGCGTGCAAACACTGAGCACTGACCGGACGCGTCCGGTCAAACAGAGACCGCGTCTGGTCCAGCGTCCGGTCACCTCTGTGACCTCCGTTCGTCTCTGTTTCTTCGCGTCCAGCATAGTGGAAAATAGGCATTTCATTTCTCGAAAAGCGCTGAATCCCGCCTCGCAAGCTCGGCGGGAGAGAGAGAGAGGAACCCAAACCCCTCTCTACCGCTCAAACTCCATCGCCTTCGCAAATGTGCTAACAACACCAAGTGTACAACATCATGTGCATGTGTGTTAGCATTTTCATAATCATTTTTGAGGCGTTAGGTTAGCTCTCCACTAGATCTAAATGCATATGCAAATGAATTTTCATCTAGTGGCACTTAAGTGATCAATAGCCCCATAAATTCCCCTCTTTATAGTACGGCTATCGATCCTAAGCCATCCACACCCTCTATGGTGTCTTGGATGCAAAATAAAAATCCCTACATAATACCTTTGCCTTGATCATCACTTGTTGCACCTTGTTCCAACTCCACCATGGCAAGCACTTGATCACATCACCATTGCTTGATCCTTGCTTCACCATGTCATTGCACCAACCACATCATAGCTACACACATTCTTATGCATATGTGGTTAGTACTTAGGCATTGTCACTAATTGCCAACACCAAACATAGAACTTTCAATCTCCCCCTTGTGTACCTTATGTAGCTAGATACCACTTGGAAAGCACTAAAGAATAAGAACTTGCAAACACTAGAAACCCGGTGAGATCAACAATATAAAAAGAGTTCTAGTGAAGCTAGAGAAACAATAATAAGTACATATCTAGCTAACACCTAAACATGCTAGTACTTCAATACATCATTCAATTTGTACACTAGCAAATCACCACACAAGCAAGGTATTAGAGAAAAGAATGCATTACAATGCAACAAACATACGATGTGCACACGAAAATACAACAATCATGCTTAAGAGCTTGCTCCCTCTACTTGTGTGCTCAAAATTTTAGTTGATCCCTCTCTTTTGTTATTTCTCCTCCTTTATGCTTCTCCCCCTTGAGTTCTATCTTTGTGAACAATATTTCTCCCCCTTTTGGCACCAATGACCACAAGGAGCAAATTTTAGATAGATTATCATATCGAATTATGGGGTGAGGGTCAAGTTTGTGGTTCAACCTAGATTGCTTGCATAAGTGAAATACTTCGGTTTGATCCAAGGGCAAGCTTCTTCACACCTTGCTAGAAGGGTTATCATGCACCATGTTGAAGCAAATACTTAAACAAGTTATCTAGATCAAACACTTAGGATCACAAAGCTCTCAAATAAGTTATATGCTACCACTAGATCATACAAGTCATGGAAACAATAGTGGCACCATATAAACTTTAAATTCATTTGATTTTCATGAATGAGCTTAGAACATGTAAATTATGACTAGATGCACTAAACAAGTCCTTAGCATAGAATGTATGATATGTCAACCAATTGTACCTTGCTTTGTCTTGGAGGAGAGGCATGTCATATATGGGGTGCATCAACTCATGTTGGAGAAGTCAAGTATATTCAACTTATTCTTGAGCTTGTGAAATCTTTTCTCATCAAGTGGCTTGGTGAATAAATCAGCTAGTTTATCTTCGGTGCCTACACTCTCAATAGCAATGTCACCCTTTTGTTGATGATCTCTAATAAAATGATGGCGAACATCAATATGCTTTGTTCTTTGATGTTGAACCGGATTATTGGTTAGCTTCACGGCACTTTCATTATCACATAGCAATGGCACATTCTTGAAATTAATTCTAAAATCCTTCAATGTTACCTTCATCCACAAGATTTATGAGTGGCGAGCGGGAGGAGCGCGCAGAGAGAGCGAGTGAGTGGGAGCACGCAGAGAGGGGAAAAGCGGGCTGTGGGAGAGTGACGCGAAGAAGAAAGAAATAAGCGAAGGAGAGAACGCTGCACGCAAGTGAGTGGGCGTGTCAGACACGTCGGACGCCCTATGTATATTATTATCATTATTATATATATATATATATATATATATATATATATATATATATATATATATATACAAGAGTATGTAATAGAATCATGCTAATTGCTAACTCTAGTCATCACTCGGTCCTGCCATCTCTAATTTCCAACATGTTCATTAATTGTGGCAATAAAAATGGAATACAACTTGTGTCAAAGAAACAAAACGAGAGTGATTCAGCCCCTTCGCAACAAAGGAGAAATGCAGGAATTCTAAAGGATTAGAATCTTATATGTAAATTTGCTATGAAGTCATTTAGGGGTCATTATCAATCCTATGAAATTCCTGTAATGGCTTGTTTCATAGAAATTTTAGAGAAATCTACCAAATGTTGAACCTCATGGAAAGTATTTTTTTGTGTGTGTTTTTCCTATGCCCCATCCAAATATTTGATTTTATAGTTGCCTATAGTTTTTCAATCCATAGGATTCAAGATGTTAGAGCAATGCATCAGCTCGATTCATGTAGGTACAAGGTGGAATAAACATGCAAAATTAGATGGTCATTAGCACTTTATAGACCTGGATGCCCAAAAAATAAATAAATATTAGGTAATATCATCACAAACATTTCCTTTGGACTTCAGGAAAAACAAATAATCTGTGGCAAACTGTCAATAGTACAAGCTTCAGTTCCACCTTCAAATTACATTGTCCTTAAGAAGGAATGTATGTGAAATAGATCATATGGAAGGAACTTTCCATATGACTAACCATATCACTCAATCTTCAAAGCATACGCCCTGTTCGGCTGATCATTTCTACGACTGTTGCTAATGCTAATTTGTTGAGAGAAAAACACTGTTGAATGACTGGTTGATTCTGACTGATAAGCTCAAGCGAACAGGGCCTAGAGCTTCTGAAAAGCATTACTTATTGCAAGGGAAATGGTATCTAGCTAGGATCATAGTTGATTTTGGTGATTGTATGACAGCATGATCAAATAGACCAATACTGTTTGCTAGTATATAAGGTTTTAAGTGTATTGGATGTAAGGATGGACTTGGACAAAGGTAGCGTGAAGCAAGTGATCCATGCCTCAAGCAAGACACTAGAGCTACTAGAAGACTTAGAAGACATGCAAGAAGTCTAAGACATCAAGTAGAAGAAGCCCGAACGAGAAGACACGAAGAAACGAAGCAAGACAGTGCTACATAGAGAGCACCAAAATTCTCTAATGGTGTCCCTGAGCAAGCACTGGAGCTTAGGGTTAGAGAGGACCCCAAAGGTCAGATCATCTGTACTTAGACAAAAGGTTGTACATGGGCTTTGGAGCTTAGGTTCTGGCCAAAAGGATTCTACAGAAGGTTTTAAAGGCCACCAGATTTCTCTAATGATGGGTCAAGAGGGAGCACCAGACAAAAGGTAGCTACCTAGGATTTCTGTAGAAGGTTTTGGAGCCACCACCGGTGATCACCGAAGAAGAAGCACCAGAGAAAAGAGCTCCAGCAGTCACCAACGGCTAGCTAACACGGTAAGCACCAAAAATCTTAGATGGCCTCAATAGAGCTTTTCGGTGAACACTACCCAAGGGCAACTTGATGCCTATCAATATGCCCATGAAAGTTAAAATCAAAGGTGAGCTCATTCATATGTTTGTACGATCACATAAGTAAGAATTTGTTGCTACCTAATGTCAGCACTTTCAATGTGTTTAGGGAATAATTTGAGAATGCTATGAACCTTGGAGAGACTTCTTACGTGGCCTCTATAACTCATGGGATGTGGATGCACCATGCTCAAGACCCATCTTGGGATACACAACCATCAAAGCACAATATTTGGTTCGTTGGTAGCCCGACAGTACTTCATTAGGAAGGCCATAACTCCTTCATCCGAAGTGCGATTAAGGTCTTGATGAAAAATTTGTTAATAAGCTTTCAAATGGATCTGACATCACCTCAACATCACGTCAAAAAGGCATCCAAACCATCAAGACATGTTGTCATTGTTTCTGTCGGGTACTATGACGTCATCGTGGGCCTGTTACTCACCCCTAGGACAATGGCCCAAGTGGGAGCATGCACCAACCATGTGGAGAACACCTAAAGGTGTCAAGGATCTCCTCCTCCCTGGCCACTACCTTAGGAGGCTAGCATGACTGCATGAGCATCCAAGTCAGTTGGGAGGCCCAATCTATATCAAGTTTGAGTCCATCTCAGACTCCAAGAGGAGCCCGCACCAAAACGGATGCCCAGGTCACATAAGACTCCATTTTCAATGTTCTACCAATAGAAAGATAATTTCATAAACTAGACAATGGCATTGATCCCATGTCAAAATTCCTTTAGAATCAAAGAAAATCATCAAAACAAGTGGACATTAAGAATCTATCAGGGTATTGCGTCACCATTTTAGATCATTGGGCCTTGTAACGTGTCGAGGCTCCTTAGGGACGCAAATAAGGGGTCCTTGCTCACCCTTTGGACTATATATTTAGTAGCCACCATCTAAGTTAGGGTTTAAATTTTGCTTTAGATCAATCTATCTTTGAACAATCATCGTCATTGGTTGTGAAACCCCCACTTTCGAGAGTTTAATCATTCATTTGTAACTGTTACTTCAACTGAGTTGCGTTCTTTCGAGTTCTTGTTTCTATTCTTTGATTCATAGGTAGGGATGATTAGCCTTCTCAATGAGGAACCAGATTGTGACACAGATGATAACCAGAGGAGACGTGGTGCTAAGGTTGCAGGGTTTGTATTTTTTGATCTAAAGCTGGATTGGTGTGTCGCATCGCTACCAAATCGATAGTTATCTCCACCTGATGGAAGATCGGGAACCTCGTCTTTATTAAATGGTAATCAGATCTTCATGTGATATTGTCAGTTTTGCATTTTACTCTAGTTTAAATGTTTTCACCTTCATCCCATAGTCTGTCACTATATTCGTTTTCGTGCCCTAGAACCTTCCGCGTCATAGCCTTTGCATAATTCAGTTTTAGAGTCTCACATGTTCCAAACAGACAACAAGACCATGACCTAGGGCACAAACTCAATGAGAAATCACTTAGTATAATTAGGACAAGAGGTACAACAATTGGCCACCATAAGGCGTAGTGCAATGATGGACCTAAACTTGCTATAAAGTCATTTTTATCATAAATCACTAGTTAGCATCACTAGGAGCACCCACCGATATCTAGAATACATTTTTAATGGAACGAGGTCCTAGCCTCTACCATTTAGAGATGACACATAGCCGAGAGACAAAGACAAACCAAAGCCATGAGGCTCAAACTCTCACATCCAAGAGAGGGAAGAAGCAACAAAGTTTAGCCCAACGCGGACAAATGACTAACGCTCGGAAAAGAACTAAGACTAAGCCTCAATTTGTTTCTAGAAGTTCCAACCAAAATTGGAATGCATATGGACTTAGATTACACTATGCAATTGGATACATTATAATTGAAGTGTTTATCGACTATAAGGCTGCGTTTGGTACCGCACCTGATGCCGCCACTCCGCTCCGCGAACCAAACGACAAACGATAGAACAACTCACCAGCTCCACCCGAAAATCACACTGAGAGAGTTGAATAACGCTGAGGGAGCTGAAAATTGTAGCTTTCCAGAGCTCCATCCTATGTGCATGTGGGCCAGCCCCAAACTACCCCTCCATGGTGACATGGGTGTGGGTAGCGCTCGTTGATGAAACTCGATTTTGCCTACGTCGGTGTCGATGGTGCCAAGACAGAGGAGGGAGAGGCATAGTCCACTGAAGCAGAGGAGGGAGAGGACAGCGTGCAGGACTGGGGTTGGGCTCCTGGTGAGGCGGAGGAGGGAGAGGGCAAGGAGGCGCGCGGGACTGGGAGGGGCGGCACGGTGTGACGCGCGAGAAATCATAGCGGAAGCTATCATGACTAGAGCTAGAGCTCTACCAAACATGCCCTAATACAGGAGGTGAGTTATCAATTTGCTTTTATTATAGGATGGTCTGATCTTTCTCGATGGACAAACAACGTAGAAGGGAGATAAGTAGCATGGCCTAGCTAAATGAGAAGCCCTTGCAGATAATGTTGATGAATTCAACTGTGATAGTATTGTTCATAACTCCCAAATATCAGGTGAAAGTATTAGGTCACTTCTAAATTTAGAAGACCCTTTCATTCATAATCACCGTCAATGTTACAAGTAAAAAAATGTTACATTTGAATTGCTTTGTAAAAAGGTTTTTCTTTGAATTTAGTCTTCGACACAGTTAAATTTGAAACAATCTTACTTTGTCAAATTTGATCGATCACAAATGGCAGTATTCTGGTGGTTGCAATATACCATGCCACTACTCAACACTACATGTGCCATTCTAGAAGCAATTCAAACAATACATGGTAAAAAATATTGAAAATGGTACAATTTGAATTGCTTTGCCTGCTCATTCTATCCTTGCACTGAAACACAAACACTGTGTCTTTTTAGGTGCACATCACACAACCATAAATTGTGCCGAACGTCGTCAGTACTCAGTCCCTTGTTGCCCAGCTCAAACCTGCAAGAAATTTAGTTGAGTAGAAGTTGTTGCTAATCTGAAAAACAAAAATGTCTACGGTTGCTTCTGCACTGCCGTCGAGCTGCCGCAGGTGTAGAGAAATCCTGCAACAGAGACAAGTCATGTTTGAACTGAATTGCACCTGAAGAAAAAGCAATCAAAACTGCTCCTAAAGCAATATATATAATCCAAAGGAATACAGCTCCTAAACACCTGATCAATGGCCACCAAAAGGTTTACAGCAGCAGGTGAAAGGTCCTAATGGCTAGAGAGAGTGAATAGTCTATTGAAAATTTCTACAACAATATTTAACAAACCGATTAGACAAATATGAGGCGAAGTGAATATTGTGCTAGCCTACTAAAAGTGCAAGTCACCTACCACAATTCTAGTTTTTATAGTCTCTATCCACACAATGGCTATGTCACTACACTAAGTGAGCTCTCAAAGACTAACTAAAGAGCCTCACTAACCACTATACCCCACGTAAGCTAGCTCTCAAAACTAGTTACTCTAAAGAGCTTAGCTTACACACTAGGAATGTAAATCCAAGAGAGGTAGTGAAGTTTATACCGCCATGTAGAGGACTGAGCCAATCACAATATGATGACAATCAATCACAATGAATACTAAGAAATCCTCAAAACAAGATGACACAAGATTTTTAACGAGGTTCACTTGCTTGCCAGCAAGCTAGTCCTTGTTGCGGCAATTCACTCACTTGGAGGTTCACGCGCTAATTGGCATCACACGCCAAACCCTTAATATGGTGCCATACAACCAACACAAGATAAGGATCACATAAGCCACGAGCAATCCACGAGAGTATCTTTTGGCTCTCGCCGGGGAAAGGTCAAGAACCCCTCACAATCACCATGATCAGAGCTAGAGACAAACATCTTCCTCCACTCGACGATCCTCGCTGCTCTAAGCCATTTAGGTGGTGGCAACCACCAAGAGTAACAAGTGAACCCCATAGCGAAACACAATCACCAAGTGCCTCTAGATGCAAACACTCAAGCAATGCACTTGGATTCTCTCCCAATCTCATAAAAATGATGAATCAATGATAGAGATGCATGAGAGGGTTTTGGCTAAGCTCATAAGGTTGCTATGTCAATGCAAATGGCTAAGAAGGTGAGCTTGAGCCGGCCAAGGGGCTTAAATAGAGATCCCCCACGAAAAGACTCGTTAGGCTCCTCATTGCACACTTCTCAGAACGATCGGACGCGCCAGTCAGAGGTGACCGGACGCACGCCTCCAGCGTCCAGTTGCCCGATGAGCACCATGTGTCACAGCTTTGGATTCCCACTGTCAGATCCCAACAGTTGAGAACCACACCCATGTTGAAGTTAATGATGATCGGACACAGGTCAACATGACCTGACCTGCAAGCGCCGCGTCAAGTCAGTACACCACCGCAATCGGGTCAACTCCAGTAAGCTCCCTAAGACGGTTTATCGCGATTAGGCACGTCAGGAGCGCCATGACCGAACGCACCCAGTGTTAGGTCCTCCTTCAGCTCACAGCACACCACCACATCAGCATGATCAGACTTAGCTCCACCGCATCCGGTTGTTAGCGCCACCAGAGTTTGGTCATCCACCAGACAGAGGTCGAGGCACCCAATGCTGACTAGACGCGTAGGTCCAGCGTCCGGTCATGCTAGTGACCTCCTCAACTTTCCAAACTTTACCACCCTTGCTCAAATGTGCTAACCACCAAGTGTATCACCTTGTGCACGTGTGTTAGCATATTTTCACAAACATTTTTAGGGGTGTTAGCACTCCACTATAATCTAAATGCATATGCAATGAGTTAGAGCATCTAGTGGCACTTTGATAATTGTATTTCACGATGAGTTTCACCCCTCTTAATAGTACGGCTATCGATCCTAAATGTGATCACACTCACTAAGTGTCTCGATCACTAAACCAAAAGGCTCCTATCAAGTTTCACCTTTGCCTTGAGCTTTTTGTTTTTCTCCTTCTTTTCCAAGTCCAAGCACTTGATCATCATGGTCACCACACCATCATCATGATCTTCACCATTGCTCCACCACTTGGAAAAGTGCTACCTATCTCATGATCACTTTGATAAACTAGGTTAGCACTAAGGGTTTTATCAATTCACTAAAACCAAACTAGAGCTTTCAGCAGGATTACACTATGACCAGAGATTAGCAGCATCTGACCCTAAGCACGCACCCATCTGAGCTAAAGCATCTGCTACAAGGTTACAAGACCTAGGGATATTTAACACATTCACGGACACAAATTCGGTATACATTAAGAACTTGATATACCAAAAGAGGGCATCATTCACCACCGTATTCAAAAAAGATGTAAGCTTCATCTTTAGAATATAAGCATCAATCTGCATCTCCATCTTTGAGATGTCAGCATCTATAGCAAACAAGAGACCATGCAAGGCCTCCATAGCTTCAGTTTGGAGAGCGTCATTGTAGTGATTAATTTTACTAGCACTAGAGCCAATCACACTTCTGTGTTTGTCCCAAATAATAAATCTGAAGCCTCTTGATCTTTGTTGGTTGTGGAATGAATCATCCACATTTAGTTTCAGATAATCTACCAATGGTGGTTTCCATCCTGATGCTAGTTCATTGACGTATTGGAGACTCCATAGTGATCAATGAACTCTGTATTATCTGATTATAGAGCATGCTGTATTAGAAGGGTGTTGACGATAGTTAACAACCATATTAAACCATCAACATAACATGTATAAGGGCATAACTAAAATCACCAACATAGTTTTAGGGACTTAAACTAACAAATTCCACAAGTTTTGTTGAATCAGTGATTTCTGCAGGGTATATCTAGAAAACCATCAAGACGGACCTACATGTCAGAAGTAATAACGCAATTCCACCACAAAACCTACGTGCGAAGTTTCTAGAAGACTCTAGGAGACTCTCCATCGAAGCGGACCCGAGGGGGTGACATGTGGGGCCGACTAGCCCCACCTGCAGGTCGGCTGGCCTGTGGGCCCCTCCGTCAGTCTTCCAATTGCTATGACAGTTCCCCACAGACTCCTAGATTGCATCTACGTTGTTTGTTAAGTTGGTTTGATCCAAAGGCTCACGTTATAAGCTCTAGGCTATATAAGCAAACCCTAGCCCCCCTAAGACATAAGTCATTTGAGAAGGCAGAAATCCTAATCATCCTTAGAGCTCCTCTAGCATAGCTAGTTAGGCTAGGTCTAGAGGGAGGCAAGCAGATCTTCACTTGGATTCTCGACATTGTCAAGAGCATGGTTCGGTATAATCTTTGTACCCCTCTCTTATTGTATCTCCATTACTTTTATATGCTTGCTACAATTGTTATGACTCCTAAGTATTTTATTAGCCATTTACCCGTTGAACAGTTGAAAGTATCAACATATTCCATAGTTTTATTTGTGTCTTGGCTAACCATGATGACTTCACTCTTGCTAAAATTAATTTTAAGACCAGACATGATTTCATATAAGTACAGCAGGTATTTTAAATTAGTAGTTTGTTCCTTGCTATCTTGGATACACAAGATGGTATCATTGGCATACTGTAGAATAGCTATTCCATTTTCAACATATTCAGGCACCAAGCTAGTTATGAGTTTGTTCTTTTGAGCACCATTCATCATTTTGGCTAGAGTGTCAGCAGCAATATTGAACAGAAAAGGAGATAAAGGATCTCCTTGTCTCACCCCTTTCCCAGTAGAGAAGTATGGCCCTTGAATATTATTCACCTTAACACTAAGGGTTCCAGTAGTCACAATATCTTTTATCCATTTACACCATTGGCTATGAAAAACCCTCTGCTCCAAACATTTGAACAGAAAATTCTAATTGATTTTGTCATAAGCTTTTTCAAAGTCAAGCTTAAGAATTATGCCATCTTTTTTTTAATTTTGATATCATGCAAGATATCATGCAGCACCATCACTCCATCTGTAATGTTTCTATTTTTGATAAATCTGAATTGGCATTTATTAATGATCTTTCCCATAATTTTTTCCAATCTTAGCATAACTATTTTTGTAAAAATCTTGAACACCACATTAAGCAGACAAATCAATCTGTATTGTTGAATTTTATTGGCGTCCTTTATCTTTGGTAGTAAAGTAATGACACCATAATTAAAATAGCTAATATCCAGATTGTTCTGATGGAAATCCTTAAACAGGGTCATGAGGTCTTTGTTAATGATGTTCCAACAACTCTAATAGAATTCAATGGGCAAATGATTAGGGCCAGGAGTAGTATTTTTCTCCATAGAAAAAACTGCAAATTTGATTTCATCCATATCAAAATCTTTAGTCAACTCCTTATTTTCTTCCTCTGAGATTTTCTCCCTAGGATCCCAACAGTTTGGGTCAACATGAATATTTGAATTGCTTGAAGGGCCAAAGAGATTTTTATAATATTATGTGGCATGTTCAGAAATTAACTCATCACCTTCTATATTCCCATTATCCCCTTGAAGGCAGAAATGGTGTTTTTTTCTCTTTTTTCCATTAGCAATCCTACGTAAATATGATGTGTTGTTGTCACCTTTTAGTAACCAATTTGAGTTTGATCTTCTATGCCAGTAACTTTCCTCCTCCAGAAATTTCACTAGTTCTTTCTGGATAAACACTTTCCTCTCCTGTAAATTGGATGGTAATCTATCCTCTTCCTCCAGAATCTCTAATTTCTCTAACTCTTTTTGTAGGAGCTTCTTATATTTTCTATTGTGACCTTTAATACTCTGGCCTTAGCCTTTAATAAATTTTTTGATTCTATTGATTTTAATGCACCATTGCTCAATGTTACTTTTTGCTATTACTTTCTTGTTCCAGATCTCACACATTTTAGGAATGAAATCAGGATGATTGATCCAAGAATTTTCAAAGCTGAAAGGCTTTGAATTCTTGCTTTGACTCAACTCTCTGCTATATATTATGGGATTATGATTAGAAGTATATCTGGGTATCTTTTTAATGTTGCATAAAGGGAGTTCCTGTGCCTAGCTGCTAGAGATGAAGACTCTATCCAATTTTTCCAATGTAGGATCATTTCAATTGTTACTCCATGTGTATGTCCCCCCTTGCAGAGCCAAGTCTCTGAGCTCATACAAATTGATGATCCTATTGACAATGTCAAAGAATCTATTTTGTATGAAGTTTTTATTTTTATCATCACTAAATCTTAGAATATTGAAATCCCCACCAATCAACATTGGGTGTTTGCATTTCAGGCACATACTTGCAAGTTCACTTAGAAATTGATCTTTAAATTCATCTTGAGTAGGCCCACAGACATTCACAAGAGAAATGTTTTTATTTAGCATTTTGTCATGAATATTAGCAATAATGGTGTATTCTCCACTCTCAAAAATTTCTAAGTCAAATCTTTCAGTTCTAATGCCACTAAGCATTTCTCCAGATTTCCCATTTGAAGGGATCCAGAACCACTTAAAATTGTTCTGACTATCAAGGGTTCTGAAGAATTTCTCATTAAAATTTTTCCTCATTGTTTCCTAAATACATATAAAGTCAGCCTTATATTCCCCAATAAGATCTTTAAGAAAAGTATTCGGACCTTTCTTATAGACTCCTCTGCAGTTTCAAATAAGACCTATCATTTGTAAACTTTTTTGATTGTCTTCCTATCCCTGAGATTAAATCGAGGGCTAACCATAGATTTATCTCTAGTAGAGGTTGAGACACCATCCACAAGTTGGTTCTCTTTACCTCTACTCTGTTGTGCATTATTTTTCTTTTTGTTATATTTTCCTTTTCTTTTTTTTTAATTGAGCTAGCTATAGGGCAGGCTTCTGATTCAGACTCATCAGTCTGCCAGCCTTCAATATTATTTTCAGAAAAGGGAGGGTTTTCCTCTAGATTTTGACTAGATTCCATATTCACGAGAATCACAAGATTATTCAAAGCAGCTCTTGCAATTTCTAAGTCCCTCAACATATCAATATTATCAAAAGACAAGACACCTCGATCTATGCTCATTTTCCCAGCAATATCTATCAAGTTAGAAGAATCTAGAACTTCAAAGGAGTTCTTAGTAATAGACATATTACCTTCAACTTTGTCCCGAGTGATTCTTTCAACCGAGTTTCCCTCCTTGCCATTGCTCATCTGCTCCTGATCTTTCCCCGCTTGCTCTGCCCCACAACTTGCCACTCATTGATAGCCAACTTTTCCTGTTTATCCCCAGCTCCAGCCATGTTTTCCTGTCGGTTCAGATAACAACTTCCTCATTCTGGTTTTTCTGAACATCTGTTGCATCCTCCTCTTGAGTTAGGGCATCCTAATTTATCTGATTATTCTTCTCGTTACTATCTTTTCTGCCCTCAACCTCTTCTTGGCTTGAGATATCTACAGGTGGTTCTTGAGTGCCATGCGTTGGACTCATAGATGAAGCCTTCTTAGTTTTAGCTTCTTTTCCATTCTCTTCCATGACCGGTGATAGTTCTTTCCTTTTGTTACTCTGTCCTTTCTCACTCAAGCACTTACTCATTAAGTCAAACTGGCTGCATTCATGATTCAGAAGAGCTCTCTTGGCTTCAATTGCTGCCAAAGAGTCAAATGTTGTCCCCCACATATTTGATTCATACTCATTGATAGCAATTGTACTTCCTTCTAAAAATGACATGCACGTTAGCTTCTTGATTTCCCCTGTATCGAAGTTTCCAAAGCATAAACCATCAGCCCCAGGTTGACATAAATCTCCCATGGTCCAACTATCATCCTCACTGTCCTCAATAGCATTCCTATTGCCCTCAACTGCCTCATCTTCAACTGTTTCATTTACTTGCTTCCCTTTCCAGAAGTGTTGTAGTTACTTGGCCCTGCCTCGGCATTGGTAGCTTGAAAATTTCCTCCTAGCTTTGGCTTCTTTGGAGAAGGCATCTCCTCACTAGTTTTCTCTCCCCCAACTCTTATCCACTTATTCCCAGCTGGATTGGTATATCCCTCTTGTTCAACTTCTCTCTGAAAGTGAAAATCATGCCAATAGAAGTCTAGCACCCCTTCAACTGTAGCTGGCACCTTGGTAATGTCTCTGCATCCAATCCTAGCTCTGACATATTCAAACTTTGAGATGTTTGACTTATCCACATCCAAGGGAACTCCCACCTTTGAGGCAACTAGACATACGTTAGAGTATGATCTCTTCTCATATGGGATCCCTCTTATCCTAAACCAAGCTGAGTCTAGAGGTCCTTTGGAACCAGCAGAGGAGTTCCACTTTTCAATGTGGATAACCACTATTGGGACAGTTCTCATTCGCATCTCAGTGAAGTAAGACACATCCTCCAAAACTTTGTTGTTGGAAAACCTAATTTGAAATTTTTTTCTCATCAATTTTCTTAGCATACCACCTCCAGGTTGACTCAGGTCCAGCCTTGAGCTTGAATTCAGCCTCAATTTGTTTGGCATTTGCCACTCCTTCAGTGATGGTGATTAAGGCTATATTGGCCATGTCCTTAATTCCCTCTTCGGTTTCAACATGTTTGATGAAATGAACCCCTGACCATATGCAGATAACCCAAACAAGGTACATTGAATTCCCAGGTGTAAGGTCCTAATATGGCTAGAGGAGGGTGAATATCCCATTTAAAAATCTACAAAGCACTAGAGCAATTGATTAGTATGACAAATTGCGTTATGCAATTTTGCTCTAGCTCTACAAGAGTTGCAAGCCACCTATCCAATAATTCTAGTCACTATGATCACTATAACAATTAATGGCTAAGTCACTATGAGCTCTCAAAAGCTAGTTACACTAAAGAGCTCAACTAGGTGAGAAGCTACACTAGCAAAGATAATGCAAGCTCTCAAAACTAATTACACTAAAGAGCTTGTTACAGCTAGTTTGCAGAATATAAATGGAGGGGATATGATCTTTATACCACCGTGATGAGGAATGAACCAATCACAATAAGATGAATATCAATCACTGGGAGAAATCCAATGAATCAATCACAATGGAGACACATGATTTTTCTCTCGAGGTTCACGTGCTTGCCGGCACGCTAGTCCTCATTATGTCAACCTACACCTCGTGGTTCGATGGCTAATTGGCAATCCAAAATCAAGCTCTCTAAGAGCACCGCAAGAACCTACCGTAAGTGAGGTAGCTCAATGACACGAGCAATTTACTAAAGTTGTCTTTGGCGCTTCGCCGGGAAAGACACAACACCCCTCACAAATCACTGGGAGGTGGCCAAGAACAAGCACCACTCTTGCCACAACTCCGCCGCTACCTTCAAGCCATCTAGGTGGCAGCAACCACCAAGAGTAACAAGAATCCCGTAGCCAAAGATCACCTAAGTGCCACTAAGATGCAAACTCACAATCACAATACACTTGGATCACTCAATCTCACATTGGATTAGCAACCAAGCAAGGAATATGAGTGAGAGAGAGTATGCTCAGCTCAAGAGGATGTTAGGATGTCAAAATATCCAAGAGTGCTCCCCTAAGGCCAGCCAACACGTATTTATAAGCCCCCCTAAAAGATAGAGTTGTTATAAACACGAAGGGGTACTCAGTGTACCAACCAGATGCGCCGGTCAGATCG
This sequence comes from Saccharum hybrid cultivar R570, assembly GCA_038087645.1. Classification (NCBI taxonomy): domain Eukaryota; kingdom Viridiplantae; phylum Streptophyta; class Magnoliopsida; order Poales; family Poaceae; genus Saccharum; species Saccharum hybrid cultivar. Next base: position 4,222,539 of record JAQSUU010000810.1, read on the forward strand.
ACCGAACATAGCCCCAGCGTTCGGTCACAACAGTCCAATCGAACCGATGCCTGCCACGCATCCCTGTTCAAATATCGAACATCGATTTCTAACGGTCGCGAGTTAGTTAGCGCGTCATCAACACCGTGACCGTACGCACCGCTACTGATGATCGGACGCGCCACACATGGCATCCGGTCGAGTACAGAGAGCAACCAGAACGCACAAGTCGTGACCAAACGTGTCCGGTTGTCCTTGACCTGACGCACAGCTGCGTCCGGTCAGGCCATGCTACTGCTCAAAGCTGACGTCACCATACGTCATAACCGACCGGACACAGGCTCTGTGTGTCTGGTCTCGACACGTCCTAGCATCTGGTTGCTCAGCTCATGTGCATCTCTGCCTGAACTGACCGGACGCGCTAGGGTGCGTCCGGTCACCCCGAGGCCAGTGTCCGGTCAGTGGAAAACGGGCATTTCACTTCCGCGAATTCACTGAAAGTCCACCTCCTTCGTAAATGTGCTAACACCACCAAGTGTATATCACCATGTGCATGTGTGTTAACATTTTCCACAATCATTTTAAAGGAGTTAGGTTAGCTCTCCACTGGATCTAAATACACATGCATGTAAGTCATCATCTAGTGGCACTTATGAGACCAAATAGCCAAAGGATTCCCCCTTTATAGTACGGCTATCGATCCTAAATGTGATCACACCCTCTATAGTGTCTTGATCACCAAAACCAAAACCTAGTAATACCTTTGCCTTGATTTTCATCGGGTTTTGTTTTCTCTTTCTTCTTTTCCAAATGTGAAGCACTTGATCATCTTTTGGTCATCACCATCATCACCATGATCATCTCTAGGCTCCACCACTTGGCATGGGACTTTATCATTTCATGTCTACACACTTAGCATAATGATTAGTCCCTAGGTTTCATCAATTATCCAAAACCAAACTAGGGCTTTCACCAGGGCAGTTTTTCCAAGCAAACTCTAGCCACATGTCCTTCTTTGTTACACCTTTCACAGATTATAGGATTCTAACAAGCTTCTGGCAGATGTCCTAGCTTGCCACACCTCCAGCAAACTCCAGGAGCAATAGGGTTTAGATTGATTTTGTTTTCCCTAACAATCTCCCTGGCCCCATTCTCCCTCTTATGCCCAGAGTTAACATTCTCAACAAGGTTGGCAGATTGATCCTTCTCAATAGTTTGAGATTCAATTATAGTGTGTTGCACTTCCTCAATAGGTCTAGGGTCTTCACGTTGCCTATCAATATTTTGTTGAGCTCTCTGCTGATCTTCGATTCTTTGAGGCCCCTCTCTGTACTCCTGATTCCATGTGTTGCCTCTGTTACCACATCCACGACCTCCCCTATTGCCACCATCACCACAATACTAGTTCAGGTGTCCAAGATAACCACGATTTCCACCATATCCTCTTCTCCCCAATTTTGATTCTAGTTGGATCGATTCATGGTGTTCCATGGCTTCATGGGAGCCTGAACCACCTGAGAGAATGAGCAAGTATCACTGCCAAGTGTAGACCACCAAATCCTAGACTGCATTCCACGAAGGGGAACGACTCAATCAGAAGAGGGATGAAGAAGATTGCTCTTAGAAGCTACACAAACTGTCGAGCACACTCCAGATTCCCCACTATGTCTCCATAGATGTTCTAATCTCGAACTCAAATTAGCCTCCGGGTGATCTCTAACCTCATGCGGAAGGCATCTCACATCCTCACCCCCTTGAGCCTGAAGCAACTCGCCCGATCTAGAGGATTCGGGAAAACTAGGGTTGCTTGGTGATGCGGATGAGATGGGAGCGCGTGGGGATGAAGGGGGAATGCATGGGGAGCAGGGGGCGAAGTGGGTGGGCGAAGAATGGGAGAAGAGATACCAGCGCCTTCTCTTGTAAGCTTGTCTTCTAGCGCCCGCCATGGCTAAGGCTGGTAAACGAGCTGGCTCGGCTCGGCTCGGCTCGGCTCGTTCTGGCTCGTTAGGTATCTTAACGAGCCAGAAAGCCAGCTCGGCTCGGCTCGTTACGAGCTCGAGCTGGCTCGTTAGGCTCGCGAGCCAGGAAAAAAAATACAAAATATAATATTTGTATTTATCTAAAGCATAAAAATATTAATAATATAAAAATAATATATTCAATAGCTTTAAATCGAACAAAATATTCATATGAGCTAACATATTATCTATTTGTGAAGTGCAAAACATAAAGTAATACAAAACTAATATAAGTTATGATGATTTTTTCTCTAAAACTACGGCTCGTTTGGCTCGCGAGCGGCTCACGAGCCAGCTCGAGTTGGCTCGTTATAGCTAACGAGCTAAAATCCTGGCTCGGCTCGGCTCGTTATCCTAACGAGCCGAGCCGAGCCGAGCCGAGCCAACCACGAGCCGAGCGAGCTAACGAGCTTCGAGTTTTTCGTCCAGCCTTAGCCATGGCCCAGATTCCAGAGGTTCAGAGCCATACGCCGCGTCTACGGAGTTGCTGCCTCGGTCCACCACCTTCTCCGTGGCCCTCGAGTTAGAGGAGCATCCACCGGGCCCCCTTTGCAGACGTGATCGCACCGGAGAGGCGGTGCGTGGCACCAATGGAGGATAGCTGGTTTATTATTATGTTTATGCATAAGTTTGTATAGCGCTTACTCCAAAGTACACAGGGTGGTGGCAGAGATCATGTAAGCATGGTGCTTATATACTATTTACCTATGAATACACTCTATATTCCAGGTCATGTGGTAGATCGCTAGTGTGACACTACCGTTGAGTCATTTGTAGTCGACTCCCCGAATATAGGTCATAGAAGTAGGGCCCGGTTATGAAGGAAGGGCAAGCTATATTCTTAAACTTTCCTAAGTAATGCCCCTTATGCATAGATATAACGGTGATCTTAGTAATGACTACTAGGTGTAATTGCACTAATCAATGTATGTTTTGACTTGTAATTAAGAATGACTCAAGAATTATTCCTCTAATATTCTACCTGACCATGATTATGTTATAGATAGGAGTACTCTGAGTGATTTATGATTATACTTGATCAATGCTTATCATATATATATCTTATCTTGTGACTTACTTCTGTTATGAGTAGAGTGATTGGTTGTGGTTTATTTCTCCATCAATGTTATAAGTTATCAATACATGTCCAACGCTACATCTTTCATGTGGTAAAATATAAATAACGATATCCGAAATACTCTCGGGTGAAGTGCTACAACGGTATAATTATCTGTCCACTTGCAGAATCCTTTTATTCATATCTTTATATTCTTTCTAGTCACATGAAATAATAAGATATCTACTTAATAGTAATGTTAGGTAGTACCAACGAGTATCTCTGGCACCATCACTAGGGATGACAACCTAGTACTAGTAATGCTAGGAGATATAGGTAATTAATAGGTGGCTACTAAAACAAGTGACAAGTTAATAAATACCAACAATGGGCTTGCATTATCTCGCCAGCATTAACATCATTCCTGTAAGACCAAATCCTCCATAATGTAGGTTCCACTGCCATATTTTCCATAGTACCTCTAAAGCTGACCTAATTTTCAAGGTCCTCCCTCCTATCCTCCATCAGGAGCTCATGCCATACCGTCTTAGCGTATTTTTATTTAAAAAAGAGATGTTCACCATCTTCGTCTAATGTATGACACAACAGACATCTTGTATCAACATCCATCCCTCGACCTCGTAGTTTCCTGCGCATGAGTAACCTATCATGCGCAAGCTTCCAGATAAAATGTTTGACTTTGTTTGGGCACTTAAGGCCCCAAATCTTCTTCTATGGGAACACCACCCATAGTGCCAGATTGTGAACAGTACCACCAGAACTTGGACCATGATCAATCCTTGTGTTATCAATATAGAGTGTGCCTAGTTTCAGAGTTGAGGCAGGAGCCCATGACGATGAGTTTATGTGTGTATCTCACGACCATATCTAAAAATAGGTGTAGCACAGTAAAATTTATATTTTTTAAAATGAAGTTAGACGAAGAGAAACTTTATATCAAAGTTATTATTTTTTTCCAAACGAAGTTGGACGAAGACAAGCTATCTCGAAGAGATCTACAACTTTGTAGTTTAAAAAATTTTCATTTGAAATCATTTGGATCTAGCAAATTCTATTTGAAGTTTTCATATTTTGATATTCATTTTTTAGATGGAGAAATGATCAAAACCAAAGTTATAGATCAAGAAAATATATAAATCATTGCAGATGATAAGTTTTTCATTTGAAATATTCTATTGCCCCAAAATTTAGTTTGAAGTCCTCACATATTGAAATTTAATTTTTTTTTCAACAACCTCGGACGGAAAAACGACAAAACCCAAAGTTGTAGATCTCGAAAAGTTATATAACTATATAGTTGATAACTTTTTCATTTGAAATCATTTATCTAGAGAAAATTATATTTGAACTTTCGGCATTTGAAATTCAATTTTTTCAAGCAATCTATGGATCAGAAATGACTGAACAAAGTTGTAGTATTCGACGATATCTACACCTTTATAATTAATTTTTTCATTTCAATCCATTTAGAATTCTAAATAATTATTTTAAAATCAAATGAAATAAATACGAGGAAAATATTTATGCCCTTTAGTCACAACTCACAGTTGACTTCACGATGAAGTAGTAGTCAGGCAGCTACCAAGTCTGAGGGTCGTGGGTTTTTGTTTCCTGCGGGCTAAACTTGTTCAATATTATATGAGTTTAGGCTCATATTTTATTTAATAAATCAATTAATTTTAGACCCATATTAAATATTGGATACAATATGGTTTTAGTTTTATATGGGATTTTGACTGATCGTGGACTCAACTTAAATAGGCTACACGTATCCACCTATAGAGAAGTTGAAAGAGGATAAAGGTGTGCCACGCGCGCGCGCCCCGCCGCTGATCCGAGGCGTGAGTGCACGAGCTCGAGCGCGAGCCGTGTGGTGCGCTGGTGTGGGCTGGTTTGCCACTTGGGTTGGCTAAGAAAGAGGGTACAGACACGATTGAAGAGGAGTTACTCATGGGTTAGTTACTATCCACTACGGTGGCAATTACTCATACCTTCTGTCCTGTCTTTCTCTTGCCTCATGTGCTAAACTTCCTCCTGTCGTGCGCACGGAGTTCAGGTTTTTAGGGAGTGACCGTCCTCTTCTTCCTCGGAACGTCTTCGTCTCCTTCCTGGAGGTGTTTCTTCTTCCTTGGATCGTCTTCATCTTCTTCCCGATGAACGTTCGAGTGACGGCACTATGTACATCTTTCTACATCAATTGTGGTAGCAACTTCGCAACTCACCATGAGTGGGAATGCAGCCACTGGTGCTTTGAGCACGAGTCCCTTCGCTAGGTATATCTCTATTCTCGAATTGGTTAAATTCAATCTCATTTCCACTATGATCAGTATGTTATTCATGAACATGTTTGCTACTAATCTGAGTAGTACCTACGTGCACATATTTGTCATCACTATTTTGCTATTAATTTTCTGGATTAATTTTAACATGAAAATGCCTAAATTCCTAGCAAAACTTTAGTCCGGTCACATCGGATCTTTTTAATTAGACTAGGTAGCGTACCCGTGCGTTGCTACGGGACAACTAAACTTTTGTACTCAAAATATATGGATCGCAAGACACGACAACAATAACGTAAAATTAAATACCGACGTTAAAGTGACATTTATTAATCCAAAAAAGCAAAGTTCGTGAAATTAACACAGTCATAGAGAGCATGGCGTCACAGGCTCACAAACTCTATTGTATAGACTTTTCCGTGATGCAGTTAAGATAATGGTTTATATCAGCAGGAAGAAATCCCGATATCCATTTTTTTTGTGCGCCAATAAATCTACGAAAAAGTTTCACTGCACCTCCGTACAATTTTCTAGAAGAGAAGGATATTGAGAGTAAGGATTAGTATAACTTAGCCTATTTATATAATTAGAAGAACAACCAAAAAAGACAATATAATATAGCATAATAATAATTATAAAATTTACTTACACAGAAGCTCAGGCCCATGTGTGATGCTTCGTAATACTATTGTATTGTGTCAGTGTTCTGTACTACCTGAAAGCGGATGTCCATTAACAACTCTTGTAGGTTCTTACACTTAGCACAATCATGGAGGGATGAAAACCTTTAGCCCAAGGCCTCCTGCAAAAGCATCAGACATAGATGATGGTTATCTAATTATAAGAGAGCACACTATTATTAGTAAAGTAATTAAAATAAGCATGTAGCTTGCTTCAATGTGGGTGATCGTGGAAAGGTAAATGCCCGTGTGTTGCAACGCAAGTCTTCAAAATTTCAAACGCAATGTGAATATATCTGAACATAGATCATCAACCAGAACCAAATTAAATAGCACCAAGCTCTACAACCAAGATCCCTATTATTAGCTATGATGATGAGAACACGGCACTGCAGTCCATAATACTTAGAAAATACTGATTATTGTAGGTAGAAGCAGAAAAGTAGAAATGAAAGAAATATAACGTTAGCAAACTATATATATATATGTAATAATCTATGTTTCGCACTGAACTGCTTATTTATCCAACACTAAGGAACTCACGTCACCCAATCCTACCAATAGATGCTTTGATGACCCATATCTTGATAGCTGCATTCTGAACATCAATGAAATTAAGTCATAAGTGCCTATGGCTAACCTAGCTGGAGGGGTCCACTGCTACTGATAAATCACCAACCAAAGCACGTAATTCATTCATCAGTTACAAAAACCTCCTATCACCAGCTTGGAGAAGGCTGCGAGGAGGCCATTGGCAAGCTGCGTGGCGACATCCACTGAATCATGTTTACAAAGCCTAAAGGGTGCTCATGGGAAGGTCACTGAATTTTTTTCCAAAAAACTAACATAGCTTTTGAGCACCACAGGCACAAACTAAAGAGATCAAAATGGTGTGACCATATGAACTACTACAAGATCTAACTATCAAAGCATCAGAAACGTTCAAGCCTAGGCACTTCCTCTATTTTCCTAGCTATGGTACTGATAGTCAGATAGTCCATTTCCTTAAATTTTGCTTCAATTAGTCAAACCAAAAGTACTGGTAGAGTATATATTTCCCAAGCAAAATTGACATTTAACAAAAAAAAAACAAGATGCTGTGTATTCCATCTTAAAGAGGGGGAATGCATCATACAGTTACTTTAGGACCTAAGCAGCATGCATATACCAACAACTATGCATCATACAGTCCGTAAGGGCCCAAATCTTTATTTCTTGACTGATGTCCAGGTCAAGCTGAGTAACTATGGCTTCTGTACATTGTATTCAGATTATATAAAAGTTTAACCCTATTGAATAAATAAATATATGTGCTTTTTTTGATCAATGACTTCAAACTCTCTCCTATGACTGGAATGTAAATGTTCTAAACATGCACTCATCCAACTGCAAACGGTTATATATCAACATAATGTTTCTGCACTGAAAGAATAGTTTACGTGGCTGATAGTATCACAATGAGAAGGTCTTGTTACTGCCTCAACAGAAGAACTGACCACTGCAAAGAAATTATTTCCATGGCTTCCCATCAAAGTACGCCCAACAATATAAATCAAGATTCATCAAATAAGGTTGGCCACTGCTATCAAATATGGTTGCAATGGTTTAAGAGACATTTCATCAAACACCATGAGAGCATCCCTCGAGCAGTTGCATAGGGCAAGGAAACTGAAACATACCGGAGTAGAGGAGAGTTCAAACCTTATACCGAGTCCCTTCACTGCTGTTGGTGTTCGGTGGCTGTAGATTTCGATGTAGGTTCGGCACCGGCGTTGCACGACTCCCTCCACCCCGGCCCAATATCCCAGATACGAAGCGGACAACGGCGCAGTCATATGGCGAGGACGACGGCTTGGATGCACGGGGCTGGCGCACGGCGAGGACGACGGCGCAGGCATCGTGGAGGCAGCAGTGTTTCCGGCGGCACTGGCGCCCGGCGAGGACGACGGCACGGGCGCACGGCTAGGATGATGGAGCAGGTCGTGGAGGCGGTGGTGTTTCCGGCGGCGATGGTGCACGGCAAGGATGACGGAGCAGGTCGTGGAGGCGGCGGTGTTTCCGGCGGCGCTGGTGCACGGCGAGGACGACGTTGCGGGTGCACGGACGAGAAGATGGAGTAGGTCGTGATAGACTAACAGGATCTCCTAGCAGTGTATCGAGTCGGGAACAAGAGAAAGACAGTGAAGTAGATCTATGAGTTTAGGATTTAGACCATCGTTGGCGGGAGCAGATCCAGAAGCGTCCATGATGCTGACGTCGCGGTGATGTAGAAGTCGTCGTCCTTCGGGCCTCCACCGGCACTGACCAGGAACCGTGGGGAAGGAGTAGTAGAGAGGCGGTGCGGTGGTTCTTCCCGACGCCACCGCGCAGAGCCGATCGAATGGCCTAGGGTTTGTGGAGTGGGTTGAGTGCACGGCTAACCTTGGTTGGCGTGTCCGCGGCCCCCACTCCTCTTTTTTTATAGCGCAGCGCGTCGGGGGCCCACCAACCATGGATCAGTTGGGCGCCCCCGATCAGGGCGCGATCCAGGGGGAAAGGCCCCAGCCGTTGGGCTGGGCCTGAGATCAATCCAACATTCTCCCCCTTGATCTCATCTCTGCTTTCTCACTTTGTCAACCCACCCCATCACAAATCAGTGTATTGAGCATGTTTCATCATAACCGTTATCACTGTTAGATTAGACAGCCACAAACACTTTTCTGTTCAGAGGTGAATTCTCGCCTTGGGCCCACTTACTATCTAGGAATCACAGGCTTTCCTTTAAACCCATGCCGGCTACGTGTCCTCTGAACACATTGGGCGGTAAGCCTTTCGTAAGCGGATCCGCTAGCATCTTTTCTGTACTTATATGTTCAAGACTTATGACGTGATCCCGGATTTTATCCTTCACAACATAATATTTTATGTCAATGTGTTTGGCGGCATTGCTTGACTTATTGTTGTGAGCATACAACACTGCTGGCTCGTTATCACAATACAACTTTAGTGGTTTATCGATGCTGTCGACCACCTTTAAACTTGGTATAAATTTCTTAAGGCAATTCACCTGTCCTGACGCCTCATAACAAGCAATAAACTCAGCATACATTGTGGACGATGCAGTGACTATTGTTTGTTTTGAGCTTTTCCATGATATGGCTCCTTGCGCGAGAGTGAATATATACCCTGAGGTGGACTTTCTATCATCTCCCGCGTAATCAGAATCTGAATATCCTACTATTTGTAGGTCATCAGATCTTCTGTAGGTTAGCATGAGCCCTTTCGTGCCTTGCAAGTATCTTAAGACCTTCTTTACTAAATTCCAGTGTTCCATACCTGGATTACTTTGATATCTGCCAAGCAGTCCAGTCACAAAAGCCAGGTCTGGGCGTGTGCACACTTGAGCATACTGTAAGCTTCCGACAGCTGAAGCGTATGGAACGGCTTGCATGCGATCGCGCTCGAACTTGCTCTTGGGACATTGATGTTCCCCATACTTGTCACCTTTTACAATAGGAGCAGGTGATGGTCTACACTTATGCATATTGAATTTCTTCAATATTTTCTCTATATATGCCTCTTGGGATAATCCCAATACCCCTCGGTATCTATCTCGGTGAATCTTTATGTCCAAAACAAAAGAAGCTTCACCTAAATCTTTCATATCAAAATTTGAGGACAAAAATCTTTTGGTTTCCTGCAGCAGGGTGACATCACTACTTGCTAGTAGAATGTCATCTACATACAGTACTAGGAAAATATATTTCCCATTCTTAAACTTTGCATACACGCAATTGTCCTCAACATTCTCTTTAAACTCAAACTTCCTGATTGTCTTATCAAACTTCAAATACCACTGTCTGGATGCTTGCTTTAATCCATAAATGGATTTCTTCAGGCGATAGCCCATTCTTTCTTTTCCTGTCACAGCAAAACCTTTCGGTTGTGCCATGTACACTCTTTCTTCTAGATCCCTATTGAGAAACGCTGTCTTCACATCCATCTGATGTAATTCTAGATCAAAATGTGCCACTAGGGCTATTATGATTCTAAAAGAGTCCTTGCTCGAGACGGGAGAGAATGTTTCATTGTAATCTATCCCTTCTCGCTGAGTAAAAGCTTTTGCTTACAGTCTTGCTTTATACATTTCTATGTTCCCTTTGGAGTCACGTTTCACTTTGTAGACCCATTTGCAGCCTACTGTTTTGGCTCCTTCAGGAATTTCCTCTAGGTCCCAAACTTTATTGGTACTCATGGACTTTAATTCATCTTCCATGGCTTCTTGCCACTTAGATGCTTCAGTGCTCCTCATGGCTTCTTCAAATGAGGTGGGTTCATCCTCCATCTGAACTTCTTCGCATTCATAGACTATGTAGTCATCTGGAATAGGAGACTTTCTCGCTCTTTGAGGTCTGCCAGAAGGTTCTGCTACTGGCATTTCTTGTTCTTGAGGCTGATCTTGTTGGGGCTGCTGTTCATTGACTATGGGTTCATTCGGCTCCTGAAAGATAGGTTCCGAATTAGTCGTAAGCGAAATTACAGCAGGTGTTGTCACCACTTGCGTAGGTCCAACAACAACAGGCAGCGTGAAGTAGGGTTCCTGCACCATAGGAATGGGCACGAACACCCGCTTCTCTTCAAGGGTGATTTCTCGCGCTGTCTTGCTTCCCCTGATCATCTGATCTTCTAAAAAACTAGCGTGTCTTGTTTCCACAAACTTGGTATGTCTACCAGGGCAGTAAAAACGATAACCTTTTGATTTTTCTGGATAGCCAATAAAATGGCAACTTACTGTTTTGGGGTCTAGTTTTCCTATGTTTGGGTTAAATACTTTTGCTTCAGCAGGGCTCCCCCAGACACGCAAATGGTTGACTGAGGGTTTCCTGCCGGTCCACAACTCATACGGTGTTTTAAGTACTGACTTGCTTGGAACTCTGTTGAGAATATGAATGGCGGTTTTTAAGGCCTCCATCCATAAACTTAGTGGCAGAGTGGAATAGCTCATCATGCTGCGCACCATATCCATTAGAGTACGGTTACGTCTTTCTGCTACTCTATTTTGCTGTGGGTCGCCCGGCATTGAATACTGGGCTATTATGCCATTTTCTTGTAAGAACCTTGCAAAAGGTCCAGGAACTTGTCCATAAGGGGTATGTCGACCGTAGTACTCCCCCCCACGGTCAGATCTTACTACTTTGATTTTTCTGTCTAGTTGATTTTCAACCTCAGCCTTGAATATCTTAAACTTGTCTAAAGCTTCTGAACGTTCTTTGATTGGATATATATATATATCCAAAACGAGAGTAGTCGTCTGTGAATGTGATGAAGGAATCAAAACCATCCACAGATGTCACTGGAAAAGGTCCACAGATGTCTGTGTGGATCAAATTCTAGTACTCCCGTGCTTCGCTTAGCGCCTTTCTTTATGTTCTTTACTAACTTGCCTTTAATGCAATCAACACATTGGTCTAACTCTGAGAGTTGTAGTGGTGGGAGTATTGATTCTTTAACTAATCGTTCTATTCTCCCCCTCGAAATATGGCCTAAACGACAGTGCCATAATTTCGATGAGGAATCAATTCTTTTCCTTTTCTTGCTAGCATCTGCGGGTATTGCATTCTCAGCATTATTACATTCAGCATTCACATTCTCAGACATAGATAATAAATAAAGTTTGTCTTGTCGGAAGGCAAGACCCACACACTGATTATTTAACTGTAGCTTATAGTTATTCTTGCTGAAATGACAATCAAAACCATAGTCTGATAAACATGAAACTGAAATCAAATTTCTAGCTAAAGAGGGAACATAAAGAACATCATGCAACTCAAGTGTGAAACCACTAGCTAAAACTAGGGATAGATTTCCTATAGCTTGAACTTCAGCTTCAACACCAGTGGCCACCTTAATCTGTCTTTCTCCTCTTTGAAGGGTTCTCCCTCCATTGAATCCTTGCAAAGAGTTTGCAACATGAACAGTTGCACCTGAGTCAATTCACCATGTGGATCTAGCATAGCTTAGATATAAGGATTCATCAACAAAAGTTATAATGTCCTCACCCTTTACTAGGCAGTGTCTCATGAACTTGGGGCAGTCGTGCTTCCAATGCCCTGTCTCATTGCACCATCTACAGCGATCCGGGTCCTCCTGCTTCTGCTGGTTGTCTTGTTTTGGCTGTGCTTTAGGCTGTGAAGAGCTTCCTCCCTTATTATGAGAGGTGGAGGCATCTGGAGCTTTCTTGTTGTAGAATGGTTTCTTGCTCTTTCCTTTGGCAAAGTTCACAGAACCACCATTTGCATTCTTTAGCCTTTCTTCTTCTTGTACACACATAGCAATTACCTTCTCTAAATCCCAATCCTCTGGTTGTGTGTTGTAGTTAACAACAAATGTCTCATACTCTTTGGGAAGGGAGTTTAGAGCTAGGTGAATGATGAAACCATCTGCTAGGGGCATCTTTAGCTTGTCTAACTTAGCTGCCATGGTGCTCATGCTCAGAATGTGCTCTCTCACACTCCCCCCTGTGAACCTCATGTTAGTGAGTTTCTGGATCAGGGTGGAAGCACGAGCTTTGGTAGAACCAGTGAACTGATTCTTTACTTTCTCAAGATATTCTTTTGCTGTGTCACATTCTGGGATGGCACCTCTTAAGCCCTCTGTGATGGTTTTCTTGATGATAATCTTGCACTTGCGTTTTGACTTTTCCCACTTGTACTTCTCAAGATCATACTTTGCTCTAATAGGAGCATAGTCTCGCTTCCGATTAGCAAAAGCTTCATCGGTCTCATTTTGGAACCTTTCGGGCTCCTCTGGCTCAGTGGGCTTTGGCTCCTGAAGAGCCAAATCTATCTCAGCAAGTGCTAGAGCTGCATCAAGTTCTTCGCGCCACAGAACATAGTTCTGTCCCATCAGCTTTGGGATTGCACTAATAAAGTGCATCGCATTGAGCGCTTAGTCTGAAATTAAACATAATAAAATAGTGAGGACATCAACATTAAATCTAGGAAAAAATAATTGCATATCTTAATTTAACGTTGGTCAAAATCAAGATATACAAAAAAATTATCTTTGTACATAAATCCTAATCACCGTTGGGCAGAATAGAATAAATGCATAAAATATTAGAGCTCGCGCAGCGGAAAACTTGCTATTTCTCAGAAGCATAACTTGCTGACTTTGCACTCTAAATAATAAACACGTTGATGCAATTAAATAGAGTTTAATAACTGGGCAAAACGATTATTTAAATGCTTCTGAAAAAATAAAAAAGAAAATAAAAAATTTTACTGTGCTTTAAACAGGCCGCGACCAACCATTCGGCCCACGGTCTCTTGCGGCCCAGTCCAAAATCGCGCGGGAGGGCGCGCACGCAGCCAGGCCACAACCTGGGCCGGCGGCGCGAATTCGGCCCAGTGCCGAAACCCACCTGGACTGATTCCGGTCCAAACAAAACTCGACCGTTGGATGACATCGGACGGCGGTCCTTTGATCTCGGGTGAACAAAAACCCGACGGCATCCGACCGGTGAAAACCCTAGGTCATTCTTACCGTCGCCTTCTCTTTCTTCCCTTGCTTCTCTCTCTCACCGCTCCGAGCCGCAAGAGAACGGAGGTCCCTGCGACGGCCGGTGAGGAGAACAGCGCCGCCCCGAGGCCCCTGGCCGGTGCGCGCGCTCTCCCATGGCGGAGAGCGCCGCCGTCTAGTGGCTTCGTGCGTGGTGCCTCGCTGGAAGGTTTCCCCGCCGGTCTCTGTGCTTGTTCCAGTCACCGGTGAGCCGGCGGCGGTGCGGGTACGACTACGGCACAGGTAAGTGGATGAAACTCCCGGCCCTTTCTTTTGCTTTTAAGGTTAGATATTCCCGTTCTTGCGTGTCTGGCTAGGGTTAGGGTTTGAAAAAGAAAAAAACCCCTCCTTCTACGTGCTCGCTGTGTAGTCCCCGAGCCCGATCTACTACTAGATCGGCCGATACCATTGATAGACTAACAGGATCTACTAGCAGTGTATCGAGTCGGGAACAAGAGAAAGACAGTGAAGTAGATCTAGGAGTTTAGGATTTAGACCGTCGTTGGCGGGAGCAGATCCGGAAGCGTCCATGATGCTGACGTCGCGGTGATATAGAAGTCGTCGTCCTTCGGGCCTCCACCGGCACTGACCAGGAACCGTGGGGAAGGAGTAGTAGAGAGGCGGTGCGGTGGTTCTTCCCGACGCCACCGCGCAGAGCCGATCGAATGGCCTAGGGTTTGTGGAGTGGGTTGAGTGCACGGCTAACCTTGGTTGGCGTGTCCGCGGCCCCCACTCCTCTTTTTTATAGCGCAGCGCGTCGGGGGCCCACCAACCATGGATCGGTTGGGCGCCCCCGATCAGGGCGCGATCCAGGGGGAAAGGCCCCAGCCGTTGGGCTGGGCCTAAGATCAATCCAACAGGTCGTGGAGGTGGCGGCGTCCGAGGGCGATGCGGTCGCAAGGGGAGGCGAGATCGCGCTGATTGTGTGCGGTTGTTTTTTTCGTTTTGCATGCAAGGAGAGAGGGATAGAAATATAGAATGCGGTTGTTTCTTTCCTTTTGCATGCAGAGAGGAATTTCGGGGGAGGAGAACGCGCGGTTTCCAAATTTGTCGCAGGCGGGGGCGTCGCGCGGGGTGGTGAGGGCAGAGGCAATTTCGTCGCACGAAGAGAGGCAGACGAACGACCCAAATGTCTCACGAAAAAAATATCCACGCTTTGTTCTTTTTAGTCATAGGAAAAGTATTAAACATAGGCTAATTACAAAACTAATTACACAGATAGAGCTTAATTTGTGAGATGAATCTAGTAAGCCCAATTAGCCCGTGATTTGACAATATGGTGCGGATTAATTAGGTTTAATAGATTCGTCTCATTAATTAGTCTACTTCTGTGTAATTAATTTATGTTTAGTACTCTTAGTTAGCGTGGATCCCCCTCGCTTGACTTGTGATTTGCACGATGCGCAAAAGCGACGTCCAAACGATGAACAGCAGCGTGAGACGAAACGATAGAGTTTTCATAATCCCTGCGTCGGATTCCTGGCTGTGCCTGTCGGGCAGGTTTCCTTCCTCAATCCCTTACTTGCCCCCCTACTCGCATCGCATCGCGTCCGTGCGTTGCCTAACCAACAGCGCACGCGTCTTGTGATGGCTGCGGGGCGTGCATTCCTCTCGATGTCACGTGCACGATCTTCTTTCAGTTTTGCTGAAAATTCCTGTCCTCAGGCAGCGTGTGCTACATGCATGTCAAGGAAATGTTTTAGGACTTTGGAAACGGGCGACAACAAAATTGAGGGAACGGGGGCGTACACATCTCAGTACTGGTGGCCACACAGACGAATTTGCATTTGCACGGGTTTGACAAGATTACTAATTTCTAGATGAGCTAGGAGCTAGGAGCTAGCAGTCCTATAGGAGTAGTATGTAACTATGTATCACTCCAGCTGATTGCTAATTAATGTGGTTGAAATCTCAATACTTAATTATGATGATTGATTCATATTCTATTTTGGGACCCAACCCAAAGTACGATTTGAACAATAATAAGTGTCATGCTACTACTGCAAATAGAACAAATATTGTCAATAACTAAAAGTCACACAATTGTACAAGCTACTGCAAATTGGAAATGATTATATAATCCTCCCATTGCTCCATGCATGCATGTTTCATCAAGATTCGAACTTCATATTTCTTCGTATTCCAAACTTTTTGTGAAAAATAAACAATTCCTCTACGTTTTGCCTTTTGCTGTGTAGATTTGAATGCCAAGATTCAAGAGCCAATGCAAGCAAGCAGTCCAAACCAGAAAAATAAACAATTTCTATGCTGACATGGTGTACACCTCTTTGCCCCTAGTGCATGAAAGCTGCAACAACTCTTAATATTCATTTCTAATAATATTTAGCACCACAGCGAAAAGACGTCTTTTTTTTTTGTGAATACAGCGAAGAGACGTCTGAGCAACCAGGATTACCAGGCATATATAGCACCACAGCTGAGAACACACATCTCTCTCTGGACGCAACCAATATTTCTATAGCGCGTACTGGCAGTTTGGTAAGATGTTGTTGGATGTAGCAAGCTTCATGATGAGAGAAAGCTACATATGAATTGAATAAAGTTACACAATAGATATCATACAAGTGATGAGTCAAATGTCAATCAAGAATGATTTGACAGTGATTCTCTGGAACTCTAGCTCGCAAGTTTCTCGTTTCGCTTGCTGATGTCCCGAGGAAAGTTTTTTTTTCCTCGAATACGTAAAAGATTTACGTATCATTGTATTAAGTAGAAGAGTTTAAATAAACGTACAACGCGCTTCTATCGAGCGCCGAAGGAGGTCGACCTAATAAAGCCGTAGCTGGACCATCCTAATAATAGACCTCTTGTTTCGATATTACATAAAAGGAAACAACTGATACCGATGCAGCGGTGCGACCCAGGAGATAGCCTTGCGTCTTCGCACCTGCCTGGACGAGCCCTTTCCAATGGCTGGGAATAGCGTGTCCAGCGCTTCGGCATTGGACGCATTCAGGTTGCCGTTGAAGAGCTTGTTAAAGGTCTCTAGCTCCAGTGCGGATGGCGCTGATGGAGCCTTGGTGTAGCCCATACGCTGCATGATCAGCACCTCGCCTCGCTTGGAAGCAGGTACTTGGGAGAGGCTCTGAGCCGCCAACCACCTGCTCCGCCATGGCAGCACCGGCTTGGCAGGAGGTCGCTTGCTGGGAGGCTCTCGAATCAATGGAGAATCCCTCTTACGTAGAGATGGCAACGGGTACCCGAAACCCGAGTACCCGACGGGTATTACCCGATAAAGAGACGGGTATGGAATGAATTTTCTACCCGTGGATACGTTATTGGGCAAAATCCTATACCCATCGGGTATGACGGGTACGGGTGCGGGTGTATACTACCCATACCCGCATACCCGCGGGTAAGACATACCCGCAAAAATAACTAGCCAACCTCAATTATTTTAGCGCATATAAGTCATGAATTTAGCCTATTGAGACATCCACTATATTTCTAGTAGATTGCCTTTGTTGTAATGATGCTAATAATGTTTGTTAGCATGTTGTAACTTGTTGAAAGCTTAGAATGATTTATTTTTGCATGTGACTATTTGATATTTTTAGGTAATTTTCGGGTATGCTATCGGGTACGGGTTACCCGTCGGGTGAGAATTACCCGGCGGGTACGGGTATGGAACTATTTTTTTACCGGCATGCGGGTACGGGTAACCCGACGGGTAAAATTTTACGGGTGCGGGTACGGGTACGGGTGGGCACTACCCGTCGGGTACGTACCCGTTGCCATCTCTACTCTTACGTGTCACTTTGTTGATGAAGCTGTCGAGGCGGCGTTTGGTGGAGTCGTCGTTGTCCACAATTTGGTGGGTATCCACTGGCGGTGAACTGGGAGGGCCAGCATCCACCGTGGGGTCGGCTGGTCCGAAGCCTGGCGGGTAGCTGTGCTTCGTGTGTGTCTTCGGCGAGTCCCCTGCCCACTGAATGGGGCGCAGGGCGGTGTCCGCAGCTCACAAGAGACCACCGCCGGGGCCTCATCCTGTAGATGGAGGGGCACCGAAGGTCACAACAAGCGCTCAAGGGAAGGCCACACGACGATTTGACTGTCGAGAGCGAGGCTGCGAACTCCTCTAACATCGGGTCCTCCGTGATGTCACGATCATGTGTGGCGTCCGGGTACAACATCAGCGCCAATAGGTCAGGCTCGACGATGCCCGTCTCGTTGGTCAGCTCACCGTGCCCGTCTAGGAGGCCCCTGCCAACCGCCCGTGACTGTCAGTGGCAACACTCGTTGTCGCAGCGGTGTCGTCCCCCTTCAGCCGTCTCCGACGTCGGCGCCCACTGCCGCCGCGCGTAGCCGCACCTAGCACGGCTCTAGCCGAGCTCGGCTTGTGGCCCTGAGTACGTGGCCGGGTGCCCGAGGCACGCTCCTGGTCAAGTCGTCGTGGACGGCCTTCTATGGCACCAAAAGTACCAGAGCTGGAAGGAGGCACCATTCGCCGCCTCTTATAGTCCCGTGCGAGGTGTCGGAACCCCTTGCATTAGAGGCAGCGTGGAGGCAGCTTGCATGTTGCCACCCTGTGCGCGGTGGAGAGACAGTTGAAACACTTCCCGAGTAGGTCCGCCAGATAGCGGGTATGGGGCCGCTGGTTTGCTGATGCAGTGTGGGCGAGGCGTGCCCCGCCAGTGCCGCATGACGACCCCTGTGACAGGATCTCACGCCAGTCGTCGGTTCCCAGAGTGGAGATGCATTGGCGGGCGCCATAGTACGGACCGAGCCGCATGTGAGCCGGTACTCGTCCATGGCGTTCGAGACGCTGGCGGGCAGGGACGCGACCCTCCACTGGCCGCACAAGCAAGCCGTTCACCAATTGTGGATGCGGCCGGCTGCGCTTTCTCTGCCTATGGCCGTGTCTCTGTCGACTGGGGTCCGCTCCAGCACGGCTCGAACCCGAGGCATGGCGCACGGGGGACACAGTGACAGGCTTCGGCAGGCAACGTGCGGCTTCTAGGTAGGTTGTGGGGTGGTCGTGTCGGAATCCCCGCCGTCGTCATCCGCCCACCACCGGTGCTTCATGCGCCCTTTCGAGAAGGCCATGAAGAACGGCGCCGCAGCCGGCGAGAGGGAGGACGAGCTGGGGAAGGTTAGCGTCGCTGTGGCGGCCTTGCTTGGCCGATGGGCGTCCACGGGTCCGAAAGGCCCGGGCTTGGGCTCAGATGGCGATCTGAGCATGTCGTCAACGGCGGCTGTGGCAGCTCTCTCCGTGCCGCACTGCGTCGATGGCCAGCGGGGTGCCCCGAAAGTCGCGGCGGCGGCGGCCGCCGGCTTCGGTGGCGGGGGCGCGCCAGATCCAGCCCCGGCGCTGCAAGCAGTCCTCAAGAAAGTTGCAATGAATACAATATTGTGTGCGTTTGGAATCTATGTTTCATGTTCCTTAATCTCCAAGTTGCCTTTCAGTCGACTTATTGGCAATAATTGCCTCTAGGAAATTTGAAATATGTCTGTTATATATATATATATATATATATATATATATATATATATATATATATATATATATATATATATATACACACACACACACACAACAATGTTAAAAAGGAGCATCACGTTCACCAAAAGAGTCTGAAATATTAGATTATCAGAAAAAGAAAAGGAATATACTCTCTCTGTCCCTAAATAACACTGTTGTTTTGGTTTTCATAAACAACTTTGACTAAATATAATATTAATATTTATGTTACCAAATTAATATTATTAGATAGATTGTTGAATCTGTTTTTATAATAAATTTATTTTGGAGATACAAATGTTGCACGCATTTTATTTTACAAATCCAATTAAACTTATGACACGGAAATAAAAAAAATGACAATTACTGAGGGACGGAGGGAGTACACTGTTAAATTTTTTGAGTAATTTAGCGGTCTAAATTAAACCAAGGAGTACATATCATACAAGGTCATGCTTCATATCTCACCTAAGACAAATGCAATAATCAAATGGTAATACGGAAAGAATTAAGTGCTCTGTTATTAAAAAAAAGGAATTTCTCATCTAATCCTAAATAAAGAAATTTATCAGCCACAAAAAAAGAAAACATTATTATTGGAAATAAAATTGGGGGAGGAATGGAGGGGTAAGAAGGAGCAAGTTCCAACGAAGGTTGGGGGGAATGGTGGAGGGATGGGGTGGAGGGGGAGGACAGAGAGGAGGCAGCAATGTGCAGGTTAGGAACCACGATGATGGATAGCGTAAAAAGAGAAAAAACTAAAACATATTTAGTCATAGTTCTAAATTATATTGCAAGTGACTATTGCCTTGCTGAGCTAGGGAGTTGAGCAGCTAACCTGTTTGGTTGTTGAGCAAGATTACCTTAATTCTTGTGCGGGCAAGATTATCCTTGCTGAAGCGGGAGAGCCAAATTGGCTCACCTGGCCGGGCATGACAAAGCTTGCCCAAGCAGGCAAGGTTAGGCAAGGAGGCAAATCCACCAAGTAAGTCCCCTATCTAATCCATACCTAATAATAAAGAGGCAAAATTTCAGACTTTTTTTTGTCCATCTATTTTTTTTTGTCTGTCTTTCTCTAACTACCGAATAATGGAGAGTTTCTTTTGTCCGGACTTATATATATAACTCATGCTCATACGAGTTAGAATAGCTCGCGTCTAAATCAATATGGAATATGAATCCTAATTTATATAGATTCATCGGATCCTGAATACTCTAAATAGAACTCTTAATAATAAATAGAAAATGATAAGAGTTATATTTTTTTTATTTTGCACCGCTTTCTTTATTTACGTACGGGTTAGAATAGCCTGCGTCTAGACGAATATAGAGTAGGACAATATTGTGCATTTATTTTTCTTTGACGAGATATATATGGTAGATTATAGGGACCAGTTTTTTTAATGCTGGGAACTTTCTTTCTCCCAAAAATATTAGGAACTTCTATAATAGACTAGAGTCCGATGTTTTTTTATGGTGGAAGGCCGAACAATATAATCAGAAAAAATAAAAAAGGAAAAAAAGTATTATGGTTATGTCATCTTTTTTTATCCACCTTACTTTTTTCTCTTTTGTCCTAACGTGTTCTTTTTTTATCCTTACAAGCGTGTGCCGTTTGAGCATTCGTGAGAGCATTTTACGGGGTGTTCACACGTTATCTGTTCATCTAAGCGATTATTTTTCTCTCTTATAAATATTAAAAACAAAAGGACTAATTCAATCGTCATGGATGTTTGAACCGTTGATCTTTCCCTATATAAAATAGAGAAATATTTTCTATACGAGTTAGAGCACTGTACCATATATGGTATGAAGTCTGATTCCAAAATGAATCGAAATGGATGATATAATCTGTAGAGTATGAATCAAAAATGAATTGGAACACCTGATGTAATTATTGGATAAATATCCAAGTCTCTAATGTACATACGAGTTAGAGCAGTGCACATCTAGGAATAGTATAGGGTCTGATTCCAGACGAATCATACATATGATGAAACTTTTATTGAACAAATTTCTTAGAAGTCGAAACGGACAAGAACTTAGACTGAACATAATAAAATAGAAACATGAAAAGAAGCATGCAATAAAAAAAAGAACCAAAAGACTAAACACAGGCAAGGCATAGGGTTCGATGTAAAGACAAATTTAAATATACGATGCAATCTCAAATACTATTCAAAATCCAATGCTCGATTATATATAAGAGTTAGAGCGTCACACGTTTGTTGGATAATTTTTCAACCTATAAATCATCTTGATAAATTACACAACAAGTTGTGTCTCCCGTTGCAACGCACGGATACGTTTGCTAGTAAATAGTGAATTTAAAATAATAAATTAGGAAAAATATTTATATGTCTTCTAATATAGGCATACAATTACGTGTTCGCAAAAAATAGGCAAGGAGGCAAATCTACCAAGCACGTCCCATATCTAATATAGTTAGTAAACAATGAATTTAAAATAATAAATTAGGAAAAATGTTTATATGTCTTCTAATATAGGCATACACTTACTCCCTCAGTAAAAAAAGTGATGCCTTTAACTTTCAGACACTGTGTTTGACCGTTCGTTATATTCTAAAATTTTGTGTAAATTATAAAATAAATAAATCATTATTAAAGTATCGCTATTGATAAAATAAGTCATAACAAAATAGATGATATTTAGACAATTTTTTTTTGAATAAGACAGATAGTCAAATAAGATATCTAAAAGTAAAAAAACGACATTCTTTTTAGGACGGAGGGAGTACATGTTCCCAACGATAAGGCAAGGGGGCAAATCTACCGAGCACGTCCCATACCTAATATAGTTAGTAAATAGTGAATTTAAACTAGTAAATTAGGAAAAATGTTTATATGTCTTCTAATATAGGCATATGATTACATGTTCCCAAACAATACTTAGAAATCAAAATATACCTTAAAAACAAATATGCTAAAAGGTGAACCCGAAAAAGATGTATGGTATTTATTTACATAGAAGTATATACTCAAAGCCTCAACTGTCAAAGCAAGTGTACTCCATTCGTCTCAGAATAAATGCATATTTTGCTTCTCAAGGAGTGTTTTTAAGTTTAACTAAAAATATAAAAAATAGTATCAACATTTGTATCTCTAATAAATAAATTTATCACAAAAGTACACTCAATGCTAAATCTAATGATACTTATTATATATGATAAATATTAATATTTTTATAAATTTGGTTAAACTTTAATAAGGTTTGACTCTTAAAAAAATGAGATGGACGTTTATTTTG
Organism: Saccharum hybrid cultivar R570; assembly: GCA_038087645.1. Classification (NCBI taxonomy): domain Eukaryota; kingdom Viridiplantae; phylum Streptophyta; class Magnoliopsida; order Poales; family Poaceae; genus Saccharum; species Saccharum hybrid cultivar. Next base: position 4,244,861 of record JAQSUU010000810.1, read on the forward strand.
GGTGGAAGGAGTACAGCGGAAAATGTGCTCTTGAGTCTTGACCGGCGGTAGATAGACGATGGACTCTTGGCCTGTCGGTTTCCTCTTTCGTCTTACCCCGTTAGCTGGACTGAATCGTAATAATCGGAAACGTGCTAGGGCTAAAACGCAGGTAGCGCTGCGCCGCTGAAGACGCTCGGTTTATAAGCGAAAGGCCAAGAACTCGAAGATGCGAAGGTGGGGAAGCAAGCAAGCGGCGGCCGGAGCATCTTGGAGAGAGGAAGAAGGGGTGGTATTAGGTGAAACCGGAGGCGGCAGGAGAGGGAGAGGGAGAGGGAGCGAGAGGAGAGGCCACGCCAGCTTGACAGCAGAGCCCGTGCGCTCGGCTGCGGCCGCGGCGGGTATGGGCGACTCTGGCGGCTCCGTTGTGTCGGTGGACGTCGAGCGCATCTCCTTCGGCGGCAAGGTTTGGGCAGCCCCCTACTCCCCCTTGCTTTCTTCGCTGCTACGGTTGATTTCTGTTCTTCGGGAGGGGAGGGAGGGAAGGGAAGGGAGACGGCGGGCAGGGTAGCGCGGATTGAGAGGCTTGGATTGGACGGCCGGAAGATGCGAAGCTGATGGTGCTGGGGTTTAGTTCGGTTTCGATTTTGTTCTTTGCGTGATACGGTTAGGAGTTGCAAGGGGGAGCGGCATTTCTTTATTTTCACTAGCTGTGCTTGCTTGTTTTGGGTGCATTGTAGTATTGATTTCAGATTTAAGCCTTGTTTTCTTGTAGGATTTCACCTGTCTTGTTTGTTGAATCAGAATTCGGCTTATCATAGTCTGAATTTCAAGTTCGACCACCTAGATTGTAACTTTGGGGCGCACTTGCTTCTGGATTCGTGTTAATTTTTGCTCGGAATTTGGCAGTTCTTCTTTCTTTGCCTTTTCTCCGCTGCTGCTTCCCCAGATACGTCATCGTTTGCTAGCCGTCGTGTACCATCGGTGCTATGATTTTTTTTTTGGGTTGCGTCCTCAAGCGGGTTCTGGCTTCTACCTGCCTTTGCCCATGCTGATTTCTTTTCGACGGTTTATGGTCCTCGTTTGGTCATGTGGTCCTATATGAGTTTGTCTATCTTGCAGATCAATTTAAGTAATCAGTCGCTTGCTTTGTGCGTGCTTATCACCAGAAGAAAAGAAACCATAAAGATGTGATTTTGAGGCTTTTGGGTTGTAGCTTGGGTGTCCTAACTGCCCCTTTATTTCTTTTTAATTAATTGTTATCTTCAATTGTTTAGCGCTTTAGCTGGGCTTTCTAGCCAAGTTCCACGCACTAAATCCTTCTCGCTATGTGGAAGAAACTTAAACTCTAGGCATGCCTGCAAATTGATTTGGAGTAAGGTCTGATGGATTGAGAGCCCCCTTTTTGTGAGTGGATGCTGTTCTAGCTTTGTTCATTCATCCATCGGTGGGGGAATGCAGAATATGTACTCTGTATGTGAAATCTGATGCTGTTGAATTTGATCTTTCATATAGCTACAGAACTGCGGTATCACTTTTTAAGACAAACCACTCATCATTAGCTTGTATGGAAATAATTCTTGGCAATACCAGTGAAAAGGAAGTAGGGAGAAAATCAGTAGGTTAGTGCAGAGGGGCCAAAATGGCTGTCTAAGGATCAGTATAATTGGCTAAGTAATCTATATCAAAATATGGAGTGTGAGACCCACTGATTAGTGGAGAAAATTCTATACTTGATTGCATCTCACACTCACAGATATGTCTGTAGCAGCCTCTTCTCTGCTAACTGGACTTCTCTTAGCCAGGTTCACATATGATCCTGGCGGCCTACATGGTAACTGTAGGATTTATGATCCAATGGTTTGGATTGGAATTGTACTCGGGATTACTCAAACATATTTTTAGCTCTATTATTAGGAATGATAATTAAGTGTACTAGTCTCTTTCCTGACAGGTTAGGATGGCTATGATGTTGTTGTTGCCACTTGTTGTCATACATATCCTTCCTGTGATGGAAAAGTACAGCTAGTTGTATTTTTCCTAGCATATGCTTTTCTTGCTATTTATATTTTTAGCTATTTGCTTGGTGAGGAATCTCTTATTATTGGCACTTAGTGCTATATTTCCCCCCTTTTTCTTAGGAGATGTGGTCTAGAAACCATTACCGTGACACGCCACGTTATAATGGAGCTGTTATGTTTTTTTCTTTGTTAGCACCCTACAAGGTTTAGTGTAACATGCAGGAATCAGATAACTTCAGTCATGATTTACAAACTTTGCTTTGGTTTGGTTACAAACCCTTCCTTTCAATAATCTTTAGGTACTGCTGGTTTTTCTCTTTCATTTGGAAAAAGAAATGGCCCTGCAGATCATTAACTTACAAATTGAGCACCCCATAGAGGTATAGATTTAAGTGCAGGGAATGCACATGAATCTAATAGGTTTCACAGTTCCACTCATCTGCCCACCTTCTCCACCCACCCACCCACCCCACCCACGGGAATCATTTTCATTTAGGCCCCGTTCACTTCCCAAAATATTTCCTCTGTCACCCGTCACATCGAATCTTTAGACGCATGCATGGAGCATTAAATGTAGGTTAAAAAAATAACTAATTGTACAGTTTGTCTGTAAAGGTCGAGATGAATCTTTTGAGCCTAATTAATTCATGATTGGATAAAATTTGTCAAATAACAACGAAAGTGCTACAGGAATTTTCCCCCCAAATATTTCGGATCTGAACACAGCCTTAGATTTTATCTGGTGTGAAGTACAACTTGGTGGATTAGTAATTGTTATTGCCATCTTTTCTTCCAAGTGTTGACAAGCTTTTGTTTTCCTCAGGAACATCATATACAAACCAACCATGGATCTGTATCTGTTGCCATATATGGTGACCATGATAAGCCTGCTCTTATTACTTACCCAGATATTGCTTTGAACCGTAAGTTTTACAGTCATGCTTACCCTATGCTAGGTCATTTAAGAATTCCACATCACTTTGACTTAAGTCCTTATTGTTAATCAGATATGTCTTGCTTCCAAGGATTACTCTTCTGTCCTGAAGCAGCTTCATTGTTGCTTCATAATTTTTGCATTTACCATATAAGCCCCCCAGGACATGAGGTCAGTGGAGTTTGCTGTTACAGTGAAGTGTATTCTTTCTGTGTTTATCTTAGCATGATGCATTTGGTGATTCTCAATCAACATTTTCATGGTTGTATGGTTTAATGATCTTTGGAAAAATCATGCAGTTAGGAGCTGCTCCGATTTTGCCGAGCACACCTGTGGCATCTGTTGATGACTTAGCGGATCAAATCGCAGACGTACTTGATTTTTTTGGGTAAGATATTTGCACATTATTAATAATAAAGTGTTAGTTCTCAGAATTTCTCTTGACATTTGTGAAGTAACTTCGTTCATTTTTTGTGTATTTCCAGAATGGATTCAGTTATGTGCTTAGGTGTCACTGCAGGCGCATACATTCTTACTCTGTTTGCAGTATGGATTTCTTCTAAACTAGTGTGTTTGGTACTTCTTGCACAACTGCTTAGTAATTTTTCTTTATTGCAGACAAAGTATAGAGAGCGAGTACTAGGACTTATTCTCGTTTCACCTCTATGTAAAGCTCCCTCATGGTCTGAGTGGTTTTATAATAAGGTAGTTATTCGATATTTAGCTTCTTAGAACCTACCTTCAGAATAATGATTCTGTACTGACAATTTTGTTCCTTAGGTAATGTCAAATTTACTATATTATTATGGCATGTGCAATGTCGTGAAGGATATTTTGTTGCAGCGCTACTTTGGAAAGGTAACTAAATGGCTTAGGTTATGTCATGTGATGTGATATTTGCGTAGCTGTTTAAAGCTTTTGTTTGAATTTTATGATCCCTAGGGAGTACGTGGAGGCTCAACAGAACCCGAATCAGATATTGTGCAGGCTTGTAGAAGCGTATGCGCTAAGACTTTCATTCATTATCAGTTACGATGTATTTGTTTATGATGTTTAACCCTCCTTTTATTCAATGAAGTTTCTTGATCAACGGCAGTGCATGAATGTGTGGAGATTTATCCAAACTATCAATGAGTATGCCCTTTTTATCTCTAAAGCTTATATGATCAGCTCATATGGTCATACCTGAGTCAGTGGATGAGTGGGACCAAATATTTTGCCATGCTTTATACAGGAGAAAAGACTTGACAGAGAACCTGAAGCAACTACAGTGCAGAACACTAATTTTTGTTGGTGAGAATTCCCAGTTCCATGCTGAAGCTGTTCACATGACTGCAAAGCTTGATAGGCGATATAGCGCTCTTGTGGAGGTATCAATTTGCACACAGATTTTTTTTTACATTGATTTTAGGGTTTTACATACCAAGTTTGGTGTTTCTACAGGTACAAGCTTGTGGTTCGGTTGTGACAGAGGAGCAACCTCATGCAATGCTGATACCAATGGAGTACTTCCTCATGGGATATGGCCTGTACAGGCCAAGCCAGATAAACTGTAGCCCTCGCAGCCCTCTGAATCCGTTTTGCATATCACCGGAGCTCCTCTCTCCCGAGAGCATGGGGGTTAAGCTAAAGCCAATCAAGACACGAGCCAACCTCAAAGCATAGGAACAGATGATGAGAAGGCGTATGAACTGATGCGCATCCCTTGATCTTTTTGTGGTGAAGTTGACATAGCTGTTGTTTCCGCGATGTACATAGACAAGAGGTTAGTAGGGTCAGGGTTGGGTGGGGGTCGATTCCATTGATTTGTAGCCTTAAAACAGTTGTAAATTGTCACAGATTATTTGTTGAAGAGAGAAGAAATAATAAGGGAAGATGAGTTGTTGCCAAAAGTTAGGGCCTCAACATTTCCATTTTTTTATCAGGTTGTAAGTTAGACTGGCGAACTATTGCGGCCTTCTAAATAAGTTCAGATGGCAGTCAATTGTTGCAGAAGCCTCTCTTTTGTTAGCGGTTTTTTATCATATGGCTGGTGGCATGTTGTGGTGTCATCTCTGGTTGTATGCATCAGTTCTCGGTGATGCGCGCAGCAGAACAGATGTAAGTTGGATTGAGCAATTTGTCATATTCTGCCTGTACCCAATTATAGAACTTCGGTCGGTGGCATCCACCTTATTTTGTTGGACTTTGATAATCCGGTTGACAAAGCAAGCTGTTACTAGGTGTGAGATGTTTGGTACTACAGACTACAGTGGTGGGGTGTGATGCAAAACTTACTTGACAGTGCTGCTGTAACAAACTGATTTTTTTCTTTACCCTTCTTGGTGAGCACTTGGATATTAAAGAGATCAACTACTCCATCTTTGTCATCATGTAAGACACTGTGAGTCTAATTGGTTGTCTGTATTGATCTATCTTGCATAATGTCTAATGGAAACCTAATCCAGCCTAGCCTAATACAATGAAGTGGTGTTTGGTTGGCTAGTATTGGAAATTGGACTGCATATAGGGAAACATTTCTAGTGTTTGGTAGCATGCATTATCCTAAAACGGTAGACTTGTGCGCCAGGGAGGGTGTGCGACGGGGACGGGTGCCACCCGGGAGCCCGTGTGAGCGAGTGCGGTGAGGAGAGTGTTTGGTAGCATGCATAATCCTGAACCGGTAGACTTGCGCGCCAGAGAGGGTGCAAGCGAGCGCGGTGAGGAGAGAAAGGCGTGCGTGGGTGAGAGAAAAATAGGATTTGTTGAGCCAACATAAGTAGATAGTGATGAGAGGAGAAATTTATTGGACCAACAAATTTAGGTAGTCTGTTAGAGTGCGTTTTTTTAGCCTTCACAACTCAAATTGTGTTGTAAAAAAAACTCAAACTGAGGATAGGTAGCATGTTTAGTTAGACTAACGGAGTCCATAAGCTAAAATAGGAGTATGCGAGGCCCATGATGAGCCCATCCAGGGGCATAGAATTCGAGGAGTATGCGAGGCCCATGATGAGCCCATCCAGGGGCATAGAATTAGCGAATTTACAATTATTACATACGGAGTACGTAGCTTTTGCAAAATCGAGCAAAATAATAAGGAAAAAGTCTACTTAACCCCTGAACTATCAGGAGGTGTCTAACCTACACCCCAGACTACAAAACCAGTTAATCTACACATTAAACTATCCAAAACAGTCTACTTCACACCCTGGGTGGTTCGCCAAGGCAGTTTCGCTCACGTGGCAGCCAGAGTGGCGGCGGTATGGCACGGTGGCACAAGAAGAGCTAGCCAGGGCTGCTTACTTGAAAATAAAAGCCTGACCCCTCCCGTGTCTCATTCCCTCTCCACCCGCTGCTTCCTTTCTTTTGACCTGCGGTGACTCCGGCGACGCGAGCACCACGGTGATGATCGGCGGCAGTCAGTGATCGGCTTCTGGTAGTTGTTCCAGGTACGTGGTGCCTCCACCTCCTCCTCGATTTGTTCTTTGTGATGACATGGGTGAGTTGGAGAAAATTTGGGGAAGATGATTTTCTTGGGTTTCTTGGCGTCTGATCGAATGGCCCTTGCCCGCGGCGAGATGTGTGTTTTAGTCGAAGTAGAGGCCATTTTCTGATGAAATAATGGTTCATTTGTGTGCTTGTTGTACGCGATTGCACTGATTAATGGTGTACTGGGTTAGGGTTTGGTTCGTGTTACTGTAGCTGTAGCGGGCTGTGATTTTTATGGATTGTAATCTTGGGTTCTATTTTTCATTGTCAGGATGGACGACCTAGACAAGATTGCTATAAGGTTCCATTTTGGTGGTTCATTTCAATCTGTTAGTGGGCATTCATGGTATGTGGGTGGAGACATTGCAGAGTCCTGGATTGATGTGGACAAGCTGTCCTATTTTAAGATCAGGGGTCATTTAGAAGATTATTTCAGAACTGATAGTATTTTGCGGCTATATTGGACCAAGTCAGGGTTCACTGGATCGAATGGACTGGTCATGTTGGTGAATGATGCTTCCTGTCAGCTTATGCTAGAGCAGCACAAAGGTGGTCTTATGGTAGATATGTATGCAGAGGAGGTGGGTATGGAGATGATTGCAGATGATCAAGACATCTGGACAGGTGAAGATGAGGCAGATGATGATCAGGTGCCATTTCTTGAAGCTGTAGGAGCAGAAGCAGCAGTGAACTGTGACAGTTCAAAGGTGGATGTGAATTGTGAAGATCAACCTGACAATGCATGGGGTGATGACAAGGTGGCAGATGAAGACAGTGATGATGATGATTCTGTGGATTCAGATTATGTGCAGCCCCAAGATGAAGATAGCTCTGCAGATGATGAAGAAGCAGCAGAAATGAAGAAGTTTGCATCTGAGATCAAGAGAAAGAAGAAAGCAAAGAAGCTTGGCATCCATGGTAGTCAAGTTGGACAGATAAGAGTGGAAGATTTAGTTGAAGAGGTTCCTAATCTTGATGAGCCTGGTGAAGACTATGTTGACTCCAGTGAAGAATATTCATATGGTGAAAACAGTGATGGTGAAAGTGTCAGGTGGAAGAGCCAGGAGAATAGGTATGACAACAAGGCTCCAATTCCTGTTTTTTCTCTTGGGATGGCCTTCAGAGACAAAAAAACAGTTCAAGAAGGCCTTACTCAAATATGGATTGAAGACCCACAGACATCTCAAATTTACCAAAGATGAAGAGACAAAGGTTAGGGCAAAGTGTACTTGGCCAGGATGCAAGTGGTTGATTTATGGGTCTATTACAACCAGATCTGAGTGGATGAAGGTGGTTACTTTTGATGATGTGCACACTTGTGCACCAAGGAGGGATAACAAACTAGTGACATCAAGCCTGATTGCCAAGCACTACTACCAAGAAAATAAAGGACAACCCCACTTGGAAGGCAGGGCAGATGCAGATAAGAGTGCAAAAAGATTTCCTAGTAGATGTGTCAGTGTCCAAGTGTAAGAGAGCAAAATGGATTGTCACCCAGAAAGCTTTAGATGGAATGAAGGGAGAGTATGCAAGAGTATATGATTATCAAATGGAACTACTTAGGACAAATCCTGGCAGCACTGTGGTTGTGACACTAGACCCAGAGATTGAGGACAGAAAAGTGTTTGAGAGGTTCTATGTATGTTTTGATGCTTGCACGAAGGGATTCATTGCAGGATGTAGGAAAGTGGTAGGCTTAGATGGTTGTTGGTTCAAAGGTTCCCATAATGGCAACCTACTGTGTGCAATAGGAAGGGATGCTAACAATCAAATGGTGCCAAATGCAGAGCACAGAATGTGTGCTAGACACATATATGCTAACTGGAGAAAGAAGTATACTGACAAGAAGTTGCAAAAGAAATGGTGGAGGTGTGCAAAGGCTTCCTGCAGGCCTATGTTCAATCTGTACAGAGCATATCTGGCCCAGGATACACCAGATGGAGCAAAGGACATGATGTCAACTTCACCAGAGCATTGGAGTAGGGCTTTCTTCAGGGTGGGTTCAAATTGTGATTCTGTAGACAACAACATGTGTGAAAGCTTCAACAATAGCATAATGGATGCAAGGTTCTACCCAGTCATCTCCATGATGGAAGCCATAAGGAAGAAAATAATGGTGAGAATTCAAGAAAATAGAACTAAAGCAGAGAGGTGGATAGGGACTATATGTCCAAACATCTTTAGGAAGTTAAAGCTCAATATTGAGAGGTCTGGGTGCTGCATTGTCCTGTGGAATGGAGCAGAGGGATTTGAAGTGCAGGAGAAGGAAGACAGGGAATATGTGGTCAACTTGCAGCTGAGAACTTGTACTTGTATGTATTGGCAATTCTCAGGCCTACCATGCTGTCATGCAATCAGTTGCATATACAAGGCTTCACTCATAATGGATGACTACATTACAAGCTGCTACTCTATTGTTGAATACCACAAGACTTATGCTCATGTCCTGCAACCTATTGAAGGTCCTGCAAACTGGCCTACTTCAAACATGCCAAGGCCAGATCCCCCAGCTTATGTGAAGATGCCTGGCAGGCCCAAGACAGAAAGGAGGAGGGAAGTTGGAGAAGAACCAAAAGGCAGCAAGCTCAGCAGGGTAGGGCTGAAGATGAGATGCAGGTTATGTGGTAAAGGTGATCACAATGTAAGAAGGTGCCCAAGAAATCCTGAAGCTAGGAACAAAGCTAATGCTCACATCACAAGAGCCAAAGAAAAAAAATAAGAGGGCTGCAGAGAACTCAACTGATGGTGCTACATCTAGTAAGAGAAGCAAACTTGTCATGCACAGGTAACTCCTATTTCCATTAGTATTTAACCATCATATAACAAGCAATCCTGATGGTCTATTCATGCAGCCTTCAGGAAGCCAAGCAATGTCTCAAGATGGGGGCCCAAGTCAGCCTGCTCCAAGCCAAGGCCAAAGTCAGCCTGCTCCAAGCCAGCCTGCTCCAAGGAATGTCCCTCCTAGGTACAATGGTCCAAGACAAGGCCCAAACCAGCCTGCTGCAAGGAATGTCCCTCCGAGGTACAATGCTCCAAGACAAGGCCCAAGGCAACATGCTGGTGAAAGGTCCTTGTTTGGTTTTGGTAATTGAGTGACAACTTAGGTGGACTAATATGTGGTTATATGAGATACACAGGAGATTAGTCCACATGTGATGGTGTCATGAAGGAGCTCATTGCATATGAGACATGACATGGAGTCATGTGACCAAGATGGAGAAGATCAAGATGAGGCTTGGCTCGAAAGACCGGTTGTGAAGGTGAAGGGCAAGTTGAGGCTTCGAAGCGAAGGACCATGCGATGGTGAAGCTTGGGCAAGACTTGGCGCCGACGGACCAATGCAACGGTGAAGAGCAAGTGAGGTCAAGATCGATGAACCAATACGGTCACGTGATGATATGAAGTGAATCATATCATTTGGTGATTGGTTGGTGCATGTGTTGCATCAATGTCGGAGGAGATGGAGTGGAATGCGCAAGGCTAAGGTATAACCTAGGGCATTTTCATTTCACCGGTCATAGGTGTGTAGAGAAGTTTATGACCGGGTTTAGGATAGATGGCCGTACTATCAAAGAGGGGCAAACTTGTTTGCATATCGGTCATCTAGTGCCACTTGAGCGATCTAACTGTGCATACGTGTTAGGATCGAGTGGCGAGGCAAGTTGAGTGCCTAATTCCTTCGAAAATGATTATGAAAATGCTAACACACGTGCACAAGGTGGTGATCACTTGTTGGTGTTGGCACATTTGCGAAGGCGATGAAGTTTGAGCGGTAGAGAGGGTTTGAGTCTCTCTCTCCCTCCCGCCGAGCTTGCGAGCGTGGGATTCAGGCGTTTTCGAGGAGTTGAAAAGCCTATTTTCCACTACGCCGGAAGTCGGAAAAGAAACGGAGGCGAACGGAGGTCACAGAGGTGACCGGACGCTGCACCGGACGCTGTCATGGTATGACCGGACGCGTCCGGTCAGTACAGCGCAGGCGCGGGTGCTAGGGTTTGCAACCGGCGCGTCCGGTCACTCGCGGGACCGGCGCGTCCGGTCATGCGCCCAGAAGGAACTGAGGTTCACAGAGGACGATCGGACGCGGGGCGCGTTCGGTCACACATGATCGGACGCGTCCGATCGTTGAAGGAGCTTACTGGACTCTAACCGGACGCGAGCACTGTCGCGTCCGGTCATCGCAAGGAGCGCGTCCGGTTGTTGCGTCGCGGGCGCGTGGGTCAGTGTGATCGACGCGTCCGGTCGTTCGACAGGCGCGTCCGGTCATCGGGACCGGCGCGTCCAGTCGTTATGAGAAGCGCGTCCGGTCATAGGGTTTGACCGTTGGCGCAGTGACCGTTGGAGGATCTAATGGTCACATTTGAAATTTGAGGGACACGTGGACGTCGCAGGGCGACCGGACGCGGTTGAGCGCTTCCAATCAATTACGACCGGCGCGTCCGGTCGTCCCGAAAAAGGACCCAGTGAAGGGGTAACGGCTCTATTTGACCGTGGGGTTATAAATAGATGCCTTGGCCGGCCGTGGCCGGTAGCTGAGCACACTTTAGCCTTGGTGGCTTGTGTGGTAGTGCTTGAGAGCCCTCTAACTCACTCATGCTTGATAGTGTTCATCGGATCGAGTGAGAGAGCGATTCTAGTGCGATTGCATCGTGAGGTTGCATCGAGTGGCACTAGGTGTTCGTGTTGTAAGCCGGTAGTGCTTGTTACTCTTGGAGGTTGCCACCTCCTAGACGGCTTGGTGGCTTGTGGCTCCGACGAAGCTCGCAAGAAGATTGTGCGAGGCTCCGGAGAAGCTTTGTGAGGGGGATTGTGCTCACCCCGCGGAGATCGTGAAGAGCAACTCTAGTTGAGCGTGTCATTGAGTTACCTCACTTGAGAGTGGTGTCTTGCGGTGCCTTGCGGGGCGTGCCTTGAGGGGCAAGTGACTTGAGGGTCACACCGAGGAACCATCTAAGTGTTGGTCGACACAACGGGGACGTAGCTTGGTGGCAACCAAGTGAACCTCGGGAGAAAATCACCGTGTCAACTTTGTCTACTCTTCTCGGTGGTTTGCATTCATGCAACACAAGCTTGTATTTACTTTCATATATACTTGTGCTTGTGTAGTTGTTCTCGTAACTAGTTTGCTTGTGTAGCTTGCTAGTTGTCTTCTTGCTTGTGTAGCTAGAAGCTTCCGCTTGCGTGACTAATTTAGTTTGTGTAACCTTGTTAGTCACATTGCTTAGTTTGTGTAGCTAAGTGATTTGCGCTCTCTAATTTGGTATTAGTTGCCTTGTTATTGAGCATTGCTAGTGAGCTTAGGCTTTGTGCGCTTTGCTTACTAGAATTGTGTAGGAGCTCCCTCTTGCTTGCAAAGTACTAGTGCATAGGTTTGTGTGACCTTGCTCTAGAATTAAATAGGAGAGCTCTTGCTAAGAAAAGCACCTTAGTTGCTTAATTAGGATCTTTGTGAGGTGCTTGTGAACTTAGTTAGAGGGGTGAAGTCTTGGCTAGACCGATAAGTTTAATTCCACATTTGTTTTTGGTTAGCCAACACGCTTAAGTTTTAGAAAGGACTATTCACCCCCCCTCTAGTCCGCCATCTTGACCCTACAAGTGGTATCAGAGCCGGGTCTCTCATTTGTGGTCTTCACCGACCCGAGAGGATGGCGGATTATGTGATAGATGCTGAGTGTCCACACATTTTTTATGGCACACACTTTGCACAGTGGAGAAATTGGATGACATGCAATTTTAAGTTTATTTCTCCTCAAATGTGGTGGATCGTAGATGTGGGTTTTTTCCTTTGCAATTGATAAAAAGAATACAACTCAAGCGCAAAGTAAATGCCTACATCTCGATAGCCAAGCTACTAATGTTTTTTATCGATCTTTGGATAGTAGCATACTTTATGAGATCATAGACTTCGAGTCCGCCCATGAAATTTGGGTGTTTCTAAATAAGAAATATGGGGTGATCTCCAATGATGATGAGCCCAAGGAAGAGGCGCATGAGGATGTTGAGCATGACCACAACAAGGTGGTTGTGGAGGATTGCTCCACCTCACGGTCAAGTGATGACATAGATGATCATATCACAAGTTCACTTGACAAGGATGGTGATGATGCATCAAGTGTTGTAAGTGATGTTTCTACCCCAAACACACTTGATGGTGACAACGTTGGTTCATGCTCGGGCCTTGATGATGCTACTACAAGCCCATCCACTACATCACATTGCTTCATGTCACTAGGTGACACAAAGGTATCAAATGATAATGTGATTGATCATGTTGGTTCATATGATGAGCTTGTTAGTAGACTTGCTAGCATGAACATGTCTTTAGAAAATGAGAAAGCTAAAACAATGAAATTAGAAAATGAAAACTCTTTTCTAAAGAACTCATGTGAAGAACATAAGAGCTTACTTGATGATCTTAAATCTTCACATGAGAAGCTAACGTTGACTCATGAGAAAGTACTTGCATCTCATGAGGAATTGTTAGAAAAACATGCTTATCTCATTAAGATGTTTTTAAAGAAAATTAAAAATAATGAGAGCTCATCACATGGATCAAATGATCAATTGCAAAATATGACTAACCCATGTGATGTAGGGAGAAAGCATGTATCCACCTCTTGTGATGACTTATTATATATGCCATGTTCTTCACATATATATGCTTGTTCTACTTCTATGTCTTGTGAGACTAACATTTTGAAGGAGAACAATGAGCTCAAAAGTGAAGTGAAGGAATTGAGCAACAAGTTAGAGAGGTGCTACAACTCAAAAGTCACCTTTGAGCATATGTTGAAAACTCAAAGAAACTTTGGTGACAAGAGTGACCTTGGTTTCAACAAGAGCAAGAGGAATATGACCAAAGGGGAAAAGAAAAGAGAATGGAAGATGAAGAAGCTAGCTCGAGAGAAGCTCTCTCATTTCATGTGCTACCGATGCCATGAAGTGGGTCATCTTCACCAAACATGCCCCAACTTAGAGAAGCTCAAGTTGAAGAAAGAAGAAGAAAGGCTCAAACGCAAGTGCTTCAAGTGCCATACATGGGGTCACTACACCTCAATGTGCCCAAGAAAGAAACTAGTGAAGCAACAAGAAGAGCCTCAACCAAAGCCACAAGTTGAGCAAGAAACCACACCCCAATCTCAAGTCAAGATCAACCACAAGGATAATGATGGTGACTTGATGATGAAGAAGAAGAAAACGAGAAGGGGTGGAAGAGGAAGGCATCCAATGCAAATCCAAGATGCCAAGATGATGAGCAAGATTCAAGATAAGAAGAGAGATTTGGCTCACATCAAGTGCTTCAAGTGTGAAGATATGGGACACTTTGCCTCGAGGTGTCCTACCAAGCTTGAGAAGAAGGCTCAAGCAACTCATGAGAGGCAAGGCAATGAAAAGCATCACATGAGCAAGGAAGAAAAGGCTCAACTAAAGAGAAGATGCTATTCATGTCGGGAAAGGGGACACATGGCACATTCATGTTCCCTAGGTAATAATTCTAAGCCTAGTTCAATTAATAATACTAATATGCTTAGAAAGGATGTAAATGGTATCTCTATGGTTGCTATTGCAAAACATCCCGCTACTCATACTAAGGCAATGCCTAAGTATGTTGCACCTAACTTGAGAGGACCCAAACTTGTTTGGGTACCATCAAAAAGTGGATGAATGTGTGTAGGTACCATGGCATTAGAGGCTTGACTCAAATTGATTTCATATTTGTTATTATATGTTGACTCAAGTATTGAAGCTTATTGCAATTCTATCCCAATGCCAAGTCAAAATGAGTGAAGTCCAAAGTACTACAACATACAAGTGTCATGATCAAGTTGTGGATGATTTCTTGGAATTATTTGATGGCTTGCAAATGTTCAAGTTGAAAGCTTGCTATGAATAATCATGAGCTAACCAAGGTATATCTCTTGTTGATTATTTCATTTGGGTGCATATGAGTTGATTGAATTGGATAAATGTGCAATGTTGCTTGCTATGAGATGATTGAATGGATTAAATGCTTAGCAATCAAGTTTGGATTGATTTGGGTTGGATAAGTTCATGAGATGACCTTTAGTAAGTGGATTGAATGGATATATATCTTATGAAAGTATTCAAATAAGTTAGTTTCAAGTTTGATTCACTTTTGATGAAGAATAGCTCATGTTTTGAAATCTGTCCTATATTAAAAATCTGAGCTAGCAGTAATCTTAGCCATGTTTGAGTGATCAAATCTATTTGGATTGGCTTGAAATTTGGTATACATGCTCTACACTTATGATAGAAGATGCTGTAGATATTTCATGAGAAGTGGATAAGGGTTGCTTCGGTTTTGAAGTGCATCTTGTCAGCTATAGTGCAGCAGTTTTCAGCATGTAGCAGTGGTGGAAGATTTGAAATCTAGTAGCAATCTAGAAGTCAAAAGAAGTTCAAATTTTTACAGTTGCTAGATGACTTAGTGAAGCACATCTCCACCAAATTTCATGGCATTTAGATCCGTACATTGTGAGATATGAATTATTCTTTGAAGGGTACAGAATCTGCCAAGAAAAGTGACAATTATTGGATTAATCTAGAGTCACTTTGATTGAAAGGTCCTCAAGTTGGAAACTTGTTTATAAGTGGTTGAGGTACCTAAGTTTGGTTTTGGATTGATCTATAAGCATGAAAAGCAATGAGTACAAGAACATTTGATTGTGGAATGTACTTGGTGTACTTATTTGGTACTCAATTTGAAGATCAAGATCAAACTTAAGATGAAGATGAAGTTTAAGTTCTAGTGATGATTAGAGATCATTTGGTAGAAAGAAAAGGACTTAAACAAGTAGAAAGAGTTGGACTCAAATGTAGATTCAAGGATTATTCATCAAGATTGAGTTCATCATTTGGATCAATCAAACTATATCATTTCAAGTGAGTATCAAGAGTGGTTCTTTGGAGAAAGGTCACTTCTCCCTAGTGAGGGGCTTGCCGCCGTGTGTAGGTGAAACCAAGTTTGGGACTTGGAAGGCTAACATGAAAGTGGTGATCCGAGAAACTTGTGATGCTTAGTTGAAGCAATCAAAAGGGTTGATCAAGAAAAGCAAGCAACACCCAAAAGAGAGCTAGTCATGTATTTCAAGTGGTATTATAAGTAGTTCTCTCATACAAGCAAAGATGATATAATGAAGCAAGCCAACCACAACAAGAAAGTGTACTTGATCATTAGTGGTTTTCATTTCATATGGGTGAAGAATGGATTTATCTATGATGATTGGTCTTCACCAAGCAATAAATTGGACTTCACATTGCTATTGGAGTAATGAATTGGAATCTATGTGACTATCCTCTACTCCAACATAGCAAAGGTATCATTGTAATGTGCATGATCATATCATCCTTTACTAGTATGCCGTTAGTGCATATAGTACATGTTTATTAGGATCATGCATAACAAATGAAAAGTTTAAATTCATAGTCTACCACTATTGTTTGAATGGTTAATTGACCTAGTGGTATAAGTATGAATTTGTTCATGAGCTAGTGAACCCAAGTACTTGATCTAGTTTGGATTGCTAACAAGTGACAAATACAACATTGACAAGATAACCCTTAGCATGAGGTGTGAAGAAGCTTGTCATTGGATCAAACCGGACTTGGAATCTTAGGCAAATCAACATAGTTCAAGTCATACAAGAAGCTCATGACAATGATAAGAGTACAAGCACAACAATGAAAATGGATATCTAGTTTGTTTCAAATAGTATCTAGACTCAAATTGATCTTCCAAGTGGTATGTACAAGTGGTGTCTAGATAATGATCTACAAGTGATATCTTACAAGTGGTACTCATGAAGATAGCAAATATTCAAGAAGTGAATATTATTACCAAATCCTTCAAAGTGGATCCATACTAGAAAATTCTTTCAAATGGTATCACATTCGTACTCATGGTATCTTCACGTGGTATCATTCATGCAAGACGATGGTTTCACAAGTGATCCTCAACTTTAAGTGATCAAATCAAACAATGCTACCCTCATCTTCAAGTGATAGCTCAAGTGAATGACACATGCTATGACATAGGGGGAGAAGCCCCACCGATTGGTATGAAGGTCAAAGATCCTATGTGGAATCTCAAGAGCAACCATAAAGTTTGTCATTCCAACATATGTGGTAATGTCCATCAAAAATGCAATATTCAAGTCTCAACCATCTACCCCAATGCAAGCATTTGTATCAATTGAGAAGAACACCTTTTATGGAAATTGATGACAAAGGAGGAGAAGTTGGACAAAGATATGGAAGAGATTGGAAAGATTGGACATGGACATGGACAAAGAGGGAGTAACATTGAAGAATAAAAGGGGATCAAACATTCTTGGACAAAGAAAGCACACAAGTAGGGGGAGCAAGCTCATGAACTTTGATTGATTACATTTGATATGTGCATAATTCATGTGCTTGCTTGCATTGCATAAGTTCTTAAATTCAATATGCTTGCTTGTGTGGTGTATGCTAGTTATAGAACTTGAATGATGATTTGATATCTAGCATGCATAGAATGTTAGCTAGACTTGTGATTATTATGCAAAAACTAGAACCATGCTTATAATGTGATCTCATGGGGTTTCTAGTGTTTTTGATGTCTAGCTACTCATGATGCTAAGGATGATGGCAAACTTGTGATTTTCAAATAGTATCAACCTACTAATTGGTATCAAGCTACAAAGGTTTATTCTATACACCTTAGCATCACTTAGTAGTGCTAACCCTCCCACAAATTTCATATTCATGCATATGTGTGAGCTTGAAACCAAACCATTTGAGCACATATGTAGGGGGAGCTATCACTACCAAGTTGGATTTTATGGTACTTATCCAAATCTTGACATAGAGCTTAAAAGTTGGATAAGTAACATTAAATCCAAAACAAGTTAGCAATTTACACTTTGTGTGAAGTGCTAGCTTAAAAAAGCTTAATTTCCATATCTTTGTAGAGTTGTCATCAATTACCAAAAAGGGGGAGATTGAAAGGTCCTTGTTTGGTTTTGGTAATTGAGTGACAATTTAGGTGGACTAATATGTGGTTATGTGAGATACACAGGAGATTAGTTCACATGTGATGGTGTCATGAAGGAGCTCATTGCATATGAGACATGACATGGAGTCATGTGACCAAGATGGAGAAGATCAAGATGAGGCTTGGCTCGAAGGACCGGTTGTGAAGGTGAAGGGCAAGTTGAGGCTTCGAAGCGAAGGACCATGCGATGGTGAAGCTTGGGCAAGACTTGGCGCCGACGGACCAATGCAACGGTGAAGAGCAAGTGAGGTCAAGATCGATGAACCAATACGGTCACGTGATGATATGAAGTGAATCATATCATTTGGTGATTGGTTGGTGCATGTGTTGCATCAATGTCGGAGGAGATGGAGTGGAATGCGCAAGGCTAAGGTATAACCTAGGGCATTTTCATTTCACCGGTCATAGGTGTGTAGAGAAGTTTATGACCGGGTTTAGGATAGATGGCCGTACTATCAAGAGGGGCAAACTTGTTTGCATATCGGTCATCTAGTGCCACTTGAGCGATCTAACTGTGCATACGTGTTAGGATCGAGTGGCGAGGCAAGTTGAGTGCCTAATTCCTTCGAAAATGATTATGAAAATGCTAACACACGTGCACAAGGTGGTGATCACTTGTTGGTGTTGGCACATTTGCGAAGGCGATGAAGTTTGAGCGGTAGAGAGGGTTTGGGTCTCTCTCTCCCTCCCGCCGAGCTTGCGAGCGCGGGATTCAGGCGTTTTCGAGGAGTTGAAAAGCCTATTTTCCACTACGCCGGAAGTCGGAAAAGAAACGGAGGCGAACGGAGGTCACAGAGGTGACCGGACGCTGCACCGGACGCTGTCATGGTATGACCGGACGCGTCCGGTCAGTACAGCGCAGGCGCGGGTGCTAGGGTTTGCAATCGGCGCGTCCGGTCACTCGCGGGACCGGCGCGTCCGGTCATGCGCCCAGAAGGAACTGAAGTTCACAGAGGACGATCGGACGCGGGGCGCGTCCGGTCACACATGATCGGACGCGTCCGATCGTTGAAGGAGCTTACTGGACTCTAACCGGACGCGAGCACTGTCGCGTCCGGTCATCGCAAGGAGCGCGTCCGGTCGTTGCGTCGCGGGCGCGTGGGTCAGTGCGATCGGCGCGTCCGGTCGTTCGACAGGCGCGTCCGGTCATCGGGACCGGCGCGTCCGGTCGTTATGAGAAGCGCGTCCGATCATAGGGTTTGACCGTTGGCGCAGTGACCGTTGGAGGATCTAACGGTCGCATTTGAAATTTGAGGGACACGTGGACGTCACAGGGCGACCGGACGCGGTTGAGCGCGTCCGGTCAATTACGACCGGCGCGTCCGGTCGTCCCGAAAAAGGACCCAGTGAAGGGGTAACGGCTCTATTTGACCGTAGGGTTATAAATAGATGCCTTGGCCGGCCGTGGCCGGTAGCTGAGCACACTTTAGCCTTGGTGGCTTTGTGTGGTAGTGCTTGGGAGCCCTCTAACTCACTCATGCTTGATAGTGTTCATCGGATCGAGTGAGAGAGCGATTCTAGTGCGATTGCATCGTGAGGTTGCATCGAGTGGCACTAGGTGTTCGTGTTGCAAGCCGGTAGTGCTTGTTACTCTTGGAGGTTGCCACCTCCTAGACGGCTTGGTGGCTTGTGGCTCCGACGAAGCTCGCAAGAAGATTGTGCGAGGCTCCGGAGAAGCTTTGTGAGGGGGATTGTGCTCACCCCGCGGGGATCGCGAAGAGCAACTCTAGTTGAGCGTGTCATTGAGTTACCTCACTTGAGAGTGGTGTTTTGCGGTGCCTTGCGGGGCGTGCCTTGAGGGGCAAGTGACTTGAGGGTCACACCGAGGAACCATCTAAGTGTTGGTCGACACAACGGGGACGTAGCTTGGTGGCAACCAAGTGAACCTCGGGAGAAAATCACCGTGTCAACTTTGTCTACTCTTCTCGGTGGTTTGCATTCATGCAACACAAGCTTGTATTTACTTTCATATATACTTGTGCTTGTGTAGTTGCTCTCGTAACTAGTTTGCTTGTGTAGCTTGCTAGTTGTCTTCTTGCTTGTGTAGCTAGAAGCTTCCGCTTGCGTGACTAATTTAGTTTGTGTAACCTTGTTAGTCACATTGCTTAGTTTGTGTAGCTAAGTGATTTGCGCTCTCTAATTTGGCATTAGTTGCCTTGTTATTGAGCATTGCTAGTGAGCTTAGGCTTTGTGCGCTTTGCTTACTAGAATTGTGTAGGAGCTCCCTCTTGCTTGCAAAGTACTAGTGCATAGGTTTGTGTGACCTTGCTCTAGAATTAAATAGGAGAGCTCTTGCTAAGGAAAGCACCTTAGTTGCTTAATTAGGATCTTTGTGAGGTGCTTGTGAACTTAGTTAGAGGGGTGAAGTCTTGGCTAGACCGATAAGTTTAATTCCGCATTTGTTTTTGGTTAGCCAACACGCTTAAGTTTTAGAAAAGACTATTCACCCCCCCTCTAGTCCGCCATCTCGACCCTACAGCTGGTCCAAGTGGAGTAGGGAGGGGCTCTAGGGTTGGGAACAAGAGTCTGCAACATTTGCTCTTTGGAGACAACTACTGATCAAGTTCACTAATATGTATTATAAGTTGTAGGTCATACAAACTGCCAACCTGTAGTTGCAAACTTAGATGGCCAGAGATGCCATTCTACCTAGGCATACAAAGTGCCAACCTTTTGTGTGTAAAATACCTGCTGGGATAATGCTTTTATGTGTGTAAGAACCATCTGGGAATTTAGGATTTGTGCTGCAGTGTGCAAGCTTTTCTGTGTAATATACCTGCTGAAACCAAAATGCATGCAAGTTCTATTATGGAACAAGTTAACTTTATGTGTATGTATCCAGTTCTGTTCATTTTTTCCATCTCCATTGCTGTTCATTGAAATCAAACATTCATGTGTGAGCTAGCTGCAGCAACTGTGACAGCACAGATGCTAATATCACATTGCAACTGGCATCATTAACATGTGCTGCAAAAAATTACATTCAAACATGCTTTTCTATACATGTACTGCAAAAAAATGATAACAATGCAAAGGACATTCTTCTGGAACCATTCAACCATAAATTGATCTCATACATACACCTTTTTCATAGCAAGCATTCAACCATTGATCTTACATTTCCATCATCAAAATATGCCAAACAAGGACGGCAAAAATATTGCCTGACTGACTACTACTACTACCACATTGCCTGACTGACATTACTACCGCATTCAACTGCCTCGCTTCAAGCCATCTTTACATTCAACAGAATGACCAGCAAGCTGATAATCAGCAACACACAGAGCACTCGATTCAGCCATGGGAGCAGAGGAATACGACTCCCTCCTCCTGACCGCGTTGTTGTACGACAGTTGAGGGCGAAGGCGGGCACGCACACGCGCACGTGGGTGTCGTGGCGACTGCCATCTTCCTGCTCGCCGGTGCTCAGGTGCTCAGCACGGTCATCCTGACGGCGCCCCCGCGGGATCGGCGTGCGGTCGTCAAAGCGGCAGCGCGAGCGAGCTCATCGCCCGGGCGTCCCGGCGGCAGCGCGAGGGGGCTCGGCGCCCGGGCGTCCCGGCGGCAGCGCTGCAGGACATGCGAGGCCGAAGGCTCCGGTGACGAGGGGCCACCGCGCGGCAGAGCGCGGAGGGTCGGCGCCGCGGCCCGGCGGAGCGCTGAGGGGGCCGGGGCTTGCGACCGCCGTCGGTGGCGTGCGGCCGAGGGCGTCGCTGTGCGGTGGATTTGGGGAGGAGATGCACAGAACGGAGACAGATTCCGGAGCCGAGGCGTGCGATTCCATCTGAAGCCAAGCTCCGTGTCCACATGAACCTGACGACTGGGACCAAGAGCCACCGTGTCCATTAAGCCATGCTGGATGTCCACGTAAGCCAAACCACCAGTCAAAACCACTTTAGGGTGTAACTTAAACGGTTTTGCAAAGTTTAAAGTGTTGATTGTCTGGTTTTATACTTCGGGGTGTAGGTTAGACAACCCCTAATAGTTTAGGGGGTTAAGTAGACTTTTTCCAAATAATAATAACGGAGCATCCTGGTCGTACAGGCGCAACAGCCTACACCCCTATCTCGCGCTCTCCGAACCCCTCGCCGAAACCCTTCCGCCACCCGCCGCCCGCCGCCAACCCTCGCCGCTCTTCTGCTGCCAACCGTTGCCTCCGGGCTCCGGCCGGCGGCCCGGCACTGTCCTGGAGCCGTGGCCTACGGGGGATTCACTTCCATCCGACGCCATCTGGCCTCCTCTTCCATCTCTCGGGTAAACCCTAGCCCATGCATCGGGCAGCGGATCGAATCTGCGGATACGGTGGCTGTATTGGGTTGGACTCGTTGTAGTCTCGTTTCTTTTTGGTGCTAAAACATCTAGAGTTTCCTTCTTTCCTCGCAGGCGCTTGTTCGTGCGCGTGGATTGTTTCGTCCCGGTCTCGTGCCCCTGCAGGAGCCCCTAGGTGGGCGCGACCGCCATGTTTCCTCCCAAAGGGCCCAATCACTACGGCCAGCAGCCGCCTTATGGCGGGCAGCAGCCGTACGGCCAAATCGTAAGGCTCTGTGAAGGATCTGGCTGCTTTCTTTTGTTGCTGGGCGCAGATTCGTTATGAATAATCATTTGCGTTCCCGCCACTTTGGCTGGAATGTTTTCTCTATTTCAGCCTAGTAGCACTGGATTTGCAGCCCCGACAGCGGCAGGTGGCACTGATGGTGGTCGGTTTGGTGCGCGTGCAGGACAAGGGGCTGCTGCGCAGTATGGAGGGCCTTATGCATCAGTGTATGGCACGCAACAGGTGGTTAACTATAACTGCTTTGTTCTTTTCTAGATGAAATCTGCAATCCAGCATGCAATTTATTATCCTTGGTGTTGATCCTCAACCATTAATATGATTGGCGCACGTGTCGTGTAGCTTGTTTTTTGTGAGTTTTTTTGTGTGTATCAGTGAGGAACCTTGATTCAAGGAAACTATTGAAGTTTATTACTTCCTCAATTCCAAATTATAAGGCGTTTTAGCTTTTCTAGATACATAATTTTTGCTACGCACACTATGTCTCGATACATAGTAAAAGCAACGTATCTAGAAAAGCCAAAACATCTAATAATTTGTAATGGAGGGAGTAGCTGCTAGTCCGATACTTTTGTTTGTAGTCATAGTGTCAAAATGTTACAAAGTTGCATTGTTTTTGGCACTAGAAAATCTGATGGATTAACATGGACATTTGGGATAGAATTGCTGATTCCAGTCTAGTCAATTAAATATTTGTGAAGTATTGCTGGCAGAATTTCTTTGTGTGCTTGGCTATCCTTCTTGCTAATCTGAATTATAAAAGCTCGATTTATATTCCTAATATATGCTCGTCTTATTTTTTAAAGTTGCAATTTGAAACACAAGAATAAAGGGCTTAATGAATTTTTCTTTTTTGGAAGTTACTCCCTCTGTCTCAACCAAAGTTTAAGAAGGCGCTAGGCGGTTTTCTAGGCGCTGACCCATAGCCTAGAGCCTAGGCGAGCCTAGGCTAGCCTAGGTGTTTCAAGGCGTTTTCCTAGGCGGCGGCTAATACATGTATATATACTTAAATATACTTAAAAGAAGACAGAATGTGGGAGAGAGAGGAAAAGGCCCAAAAGGCCCATTTAATGGCCCAACTCTCCCTCCACAGCCCCCACCAAAGTCTTATCCCCTCCCCTGCTCTGTTTCAATTTCTCTCCTTCCCGACTCTCGCACCCATTGCTCGACTGCACCGCTCGCCTGCGCAGCCGCCAGCGCCCGACGTTGCCTCCTTCGCCACCGGCCGTCGCCTCCTCCGTCGACGTTACCCTCCTCCCCCACCGTCGCCCGACGTCCGCGCCCGCAGCCAGCCTTCTTGCCGCACCCGCACAAGTCGCTCGTCTCTTCCAGCCGCGAGCCGCCCGCCTCTTCCTTCCTACCGCCGCCAGATCCACCACCGTCGGCCTCCTCCCTGCTGCCTCCACCACCGCCCGCCTCTTCCCAGCCGCGCCTGCCACCTCCACCGTCGCCTCCTCCTTCTTCTCCTCCTCCACCGCCCGATGTCCCTGCCTCCTCCTCCTCTGCCGGCGCTCTCTGCAGCGCCTTGTCCCCGGGTCGCCGGATCTGCACGTGGGGACACCGGGGCGCCGTGGTACCCCCTCCACCTCCCCCACCGGCACCGCCGACGAGCTGCCGCCGCCTAGGGGTCCCGCCTACCCCCATAGGCCAGGCGGACACCCTCCGACTAGCGCCTAGTCACGCCTAGGCGCGCCTAAGGCCTCGCCTTTTTGAACCTTGGTCTCAACATATAAGGTGTAACCGTTTTTATTTGAAGTCCCATAATAGAGGGCGCGGCGTCCTTCTGACTCCCTTTGGTGCCCATGTACCCGTGCAAAATTTAATGCTGAGCTCTATTTTGGCCTGCCCCTGCACTGTAGTACTCTATATACAGCGGTGCCGCATCATTTAGTGCTTTGATTAATTGACGGGGTGTTTGGATTAACTCCATTCCTTGGTCTGCGTGTATAGGGGAGCTGCCCCTTGTATATTAAGATGGAGGGAGTAGGTGGAAAAGGTCATCTTCTGTTCAGATTGTGCAAAACAACTGTCCATCAATTCCACTAACCGATAATTTTAGAACAGTTTGTGCAACAATTTAAGAAAAAAAAATGTGTATCAGATCCAACACTTTTTGGAACAAGAAATACTTGCAGAAAGAGAAGTTGGTTAACAAAAAATCCATTTATTAGGTTCTCCTGTACAAAACATGCTAAGCTATGTCATTACCTCCAGCTAGCATTTTACGTCCAGTTATAGACTCCCAAACTGCTAAGTTTTTTGCATTTTGCATTTTACATCTATATAACTGGCTATTTAAAAGCATATAATACTAAGTTCGTACCATGAGTAGTGTCTGCTATGAGCCTATGAAGGAATTTGGGTGTGTTTGGATAGCTTCCAAACCACGCCGCAGGCCGCCCGCCGCACATGCGGCACGCCGCGGAAGCCAAATGCTGCCGCCACACTTTGCCGCAGGTTTGGTGCACGCCGCAGCCTGCAGTTCAAAACGCGCGCCCCAGCTCGCCAATAGTCGGGTGGCCTCTTTGTCCGCCGCACTCACGGTGTGGCCACACTTGCGGCGGCAGCGGCTCAGGCTGGAACCAGACACACCCTTGTGCCAACCATTCATGTACACTTCTGTTATTTGAGCTGTGTTTAGCCCCTGTTTTAGTCACTCAAGCGACCTTTTGCTCATGTCAATCCTTGCCAATCACATGTTTCAGCTGTTTCAGTCACTTCCTCTTATGGTTAGAGTTCACTTCTCATGACCTTTAACTTGTACTGTTGCAGTTGCATGTGGTTCCCACAATTTTGTTGCCAAGTATCTCAACTGAACATCCTCATTCTTTTCAACAGGTTGGTGGAATTGGTGGCAAAGGTCCAGCTTCTTCAAGTCTTCCTAGCTTGCCAACTCGTCCAACTTCGCTCGCTGAGTCATCCAAGTTCTCATCTGCACCTGTGGGGTCTGGCCTGGCAAGACCAAATGATGACTATATGGCTGTGCGTGGTTATGCACAGAAGCTAGACCAATACGGCACTGATTATCCACTAGAGAGAAGGATGTATGGTGAACACTCAGCCAATCTTGGTAGGAGAGATGGCCTCAGTGATTTGGATAGAAGATACACCGATCAGATAGCTACTGGTCATCAGGTTTCTCTCTCTCTCTGTTTTTCTTTTTGCCTTTCTCTAGATTGTAAATAATCAGTGCACTGTTGTAACCCTTTTGTTTTTTCTCAGGTTCATGATCATATGGAGCAGGTAGATTTTAGTTTCCCTACTTACAGAATGTTGTTTTTGTTCTTTCTAATAACAAGTTGTCTATTGAATCCTGTTAATTTTCTAGGGTTCATCGATGCGCCACCAGCAGCTCCTGAAAGGTCAGCTGCAGCCTGGATCTGATACGAGGTACACTATCTCAGTCAGGTTATATGCAATGAATCTAGAATGTTGTTGATCATTGTTAGAATTCTGTCACACATGATATAACAGTGCATCAATTGAATGACCATGTGTTTGCTAAACAATTTCCGCCGTAGTCTGTTTCCGTTAGTTGTCTTGGTACTTCTCATTGATTTTCTTGGAAGAAATCAGTAGCAATCATTTGTGTGTTTATCACTACAATAGAACATAGCGCATGCACTGAGTATAGTATGCATTTCTGGCAGACAAGCCGATTACTTTGCAGGAAGGTCTGCTCCAGTCCATCAACCATCCCAGGAAATTGGTGTATATGGAAGAGCTGAAGCTGATAATCGCAACATGTCCATTCTTGGGACTGCTCCATATGGAAGACAGCAAGCAGCCTCATTGTTGGAAGGAGCTCCAAGGACAAACATTGACAGCCTCTATGGACAAGGTTCATCAAGCACTGGTTATGGCGCAGGTCTTCCTCCTGGACGTGATTATGCCTCGGGGAAAGGCCTCCTCCATCCATCTTCAGATCCTGATTACCGAGATAGCATCTTACCCCGTGTACATCCAGGCGTCTCCATGGTTGATGATCGTAGAGTTGATCGGATTGGTTATCGTCGTGAACTGGATCTAAGAGATGAAGAACGTAGAAGGGACCTACTGCTGGAACGAGAAAAGGAGCTTGAATGGGAACACGAACGGGAGCGGGAGCGCGAGTTACGGGACTTCCGAGACCGTGAAAGAGAAAGAGAAAGAGAACGTGAAAGGGAAAGGGATCATGAAAGACTACTAAGAGAACGCGAAAGAGAAAGGGAACACGAACGTGAAAGAGAGCGTGAAAGAGAACGCCTTCGTGAGCGCCGGGAGAAGGAGAGAGAGCGGGATAGGAAGCACGGAGCTGATCCAAGGCGGGAGCTCACTTCACCTAGAGGCCCTGGTGATCGGCGGCGCTCTTCTTCTGTTAGATCTGAGAAGCCTGTGCGGCGAATTTCCCCTCGACATGATGCTGTGCATAGGTGGACTTCCATGTTTCTTATGCAGCTTTGTGGATGAAATAGGTTGCTGCTTCGTCTTTCGTGCAGCTTTTTAAACTAACATTTTCATTTGTTGTGCTGAAGGCATCGTTCACCTGTTAAAGAAATAAAGAGAGAATATATTTGCAAGGTAAATAGAAACCTATGTCTGTCAGTGTTATTGCTGAAATCAGTTGACATTGTTAGTTCTTCACTAGCCTCCTTGATGCATTCTGATCTTAAGGTTCCTTGGTTCTGGTCCATCTTCCATCTTCATCTGTTCTTCCTTTTGCCATTCTATTAGGCCTCTCTCTCTCTCTCTCTCCCTGGTACAGAATCTTTGCTATCTTTTTCTTGTGATATTGGATGTCATGACTCCACCAAAATTTGAAAAACGTTCGCGCCTTACCTTAATCTTTGATGATTGCACAAGGGTATATGATTGAGCAGCCATGAATGATTGTCTTCCTTTTTCCGTTCTCTCTTCCCTTTATATTTAATGTTTCACCAAGACACTTTTCTATGTACAGTTATGGGGTTGTTTCATTTTGCATCCTGCTGTGAACTTAATGCTAACTATGATGTTATTTGCAGGTTTTGCCATTTCGCTTCATGGATGATGAGAGGGATTATCTGTCCTTGACAAAACGGTATCCCAGACTTGCAATTACTCCAGAATTTTCTAAGGTTGGGCATTCTGTCCATTGACCTTTTGCTTCTGATTAATATTCAACATGGCTTTTGACATTCTCTGTCACTCTAATTTGTATAATAATTTGCTGTTGCACAGATTGTCTTGAACTGGGCTAAAGAAAACTTAAATCTTCCTCTGCATACGCCAGTGAGGTATGCCTTTTTTTGGGAACACATTACTATGCATAAATACTGTTATACATGTGTTCCTTCTTGGAGTTCTCATGTTTTCAATTTACAATTTGCACTGTCACAATTGCTGTGAAACAGTTTGGAGCATGATATCCTTGATTCAGATGATGGTACTGATGAAGGAGCAATTGTCTCTACTGAGAAAACATCAAGCTTCAATACTCCAGCCACCATTTGGAATGCAAAGGTCTCTATCTACAGTTTTGTATTTGCTTCAATTTTGGATTTTTTTTTTGTACGTGTTTCAAATTGTAGCTCTTGTGGTCAGTAGATAAATTGCTGATCTGGAGTAACTCATTATACTGTCGTACATGGTATAAGTGAATCTGAAGGAAATATATGGCATATAGTTTCAGGCCTGTTTGGATGTTGTATTTGAAAGACCACAGTATTTGAAAACTGCAGCAGTATTTTATGGTTTTGAGAAAACTGCAGTATTGCTACTCATGTTTGTAGAAATTGAGAACAATACATCATGCAAATAGATTAGTGCATAACTTTGTGTGCTGCCTTAAGTTACCCAAGGGCATTAAAATACTATTCTTTTTTTTTCATTGATATGCTTACTTGTGCTTATCTCACTTTCGGATGATAACCACCATATGGAATACCAAATTTTGTTATATGATTTTTGAAGTATAGAAATCATTTCCAAGTTATTATCCTGTTGCAGTGCTGCTTATAAATGTGATGGTGTGCAGGTACTATTGATGAGTGGCATGAGCAAAGGTGCCTTTGCTGACATAACTTCACTGAGAAGTACCGAGGAACGAGTTGTGCACTTGAACAATATCTTAAAATTTGCTGTATTCAAGAAGGATCGTTCTCTTTTTGCAATTGGAGGCCCTTGGAATGCAGCAATAGATGGTGGTGACCCATCAGTTGACTGTTCTTGCTTGATTCGAACTGCCATCAGGTATGCTGTTATCAAACAGGGTATGATGACGAACTTGCAGTTGTACTGATATTATCCTACTTGGACAGATGCGTTAAGGAAATGGTTCAGGTTGATCTATCTAGTTGCACCCACTGGAACCGTTTTGTTGAGGTACTTGTGAATATTTCTCAGCACTTTAAAAAAAACTTTATATGTACGGATGCTATCTTTCATGGAAAATATCCTGTACCGACGCTGCTACCCTTTTTTGTTGTCCATCTCTTTCAATTTAAGAAATGTATGTTCCTTTGTTTAGTAAGAGAAACAAGCCTATTTATGATGTTGCTGCCTTTTGTAATGTTGCAAGTTCTATTACAATGTCTAACCCAAAAGAACGTTTATGAATGTTCCTCACTGCATTATATTCAGGATTAAGAAAACTATTGCTAGTACAATAAACTGGCCAATACAATTACCAACACTTTACTCCGTATGTCAAATTTGTGAGGTGTGGATGCATATCAAGTTTTAAACTTTGTATAAGTTTAGACCAACAATCAGATTACGTATAGATAAAGATTTAGTAATAGGAAAGTGCTACCACCCGAATTTTATTTCATTGTGCACTTATAATCATTATTTTCTAGTTGGGGACTAATACCATGAGAAATCTTTGGTCAAATCAACTTACAAAGCCATGCCAAGTCAAATCATGCCTTAACATTTGAGCCAATTTGCATTTTTTGATCTATTCAATATTCTTTCGAAGTTTTGCTTCTGTCTATCCCTGATATCAAATTCTTGAGAGTTTTTGCTGAAGTTCAGCTGTAACATAGGCACACTATCCATATTTCAGTACAATTGGTAGCCTGCGGGTTACAACTGGTTGTGATAATGTACATCTGTATATTACTTGTATGTATCTGGTAGTCCCTCCACTTCTCACTGCATGTTGATGGAATGTTAACTGAATGCATCATTAAACATGCAGGTACATTACAATAGAATAGGCAAAGATGGACTCTTCAGTCATAAAGAAATTACTGTTCTGTTTGTGCCAAACTTGTCGGAATGCCTGCCTTCAGTGGATGTATGGAAGAATAACTGGATTCTGTACAAAAAATCAAAGGCAGAAAGGGAGCAGCTCACTGTTAAAAAGGAAAAGGTTACTTTATGCTATTATGGCCTTTTGATTTGGTGAATAACTTTTTTTCTTTCTCTGGAGTTCTCACTAAAAGTTTTTTTTTTATCCTTGTTGCTTGTTTTAGAGCCCTGGTGATTCAAAAGAGCAGATGCAAGGTTTGGAAGATTTCCACGTTGCATCTCACGGAATTCTTTTTTTTACCTGTCTGTTATTAGAGAAAAACTGAAGACATTTGTTAACAATTTCAGGGGAGCTGAACAAGGGTAAAAGTTTAGATGCTGATCAATTAAAAGAGGGTGATCTTGGTTGCAGTGATATGAAAAATGAGAAAGGTGATGCTGATATGAAACAAGAAGATAATGATGGAGAGGGTAAGGTTAAAGTTGAGGAACCTGTTCAGAAGATGGGTGGGGATGTTGAAGGAAAAACTACGGGTGACTCCTCTATTGACCATGCAGCTGGGGATAAAAAGCCCACAAAAAAGAAAATAATAAAAAAGGTTGTGAAAGTTGTTCGGAAAAAAACAACTGGACCTTCAGCTGATAAATCTTCTTCTGAGGACAAGAATGCTGTAGCAGAATCTGCAAACAAAACTGCAGAGGGGGGGCAGAGTCAACAAAAGAATGAGGATGCTGGAAAAGAACAAGAGGGAGCTGGCATAAGTCAACAGCCCGAAGCAAAGAAAACTGGAAAGAAGAAAATAATTCGAAGGATTGTTAAAAGGAAAGTTTCTGGTTCAGGTTCTCAGTTGACTGCCTCTGCTACACCTGCTGAAACTAGTAAGCAAGAAACAGAAGTTCAGCCAGATAAAAATGTTGAGAGCTCAACCGATGTTGGAAATCCTCAGACTAAGCTGCAAGAAGGGTCAAAAATTCCATCTGGAGAAGATATCACAAATCAGAAGAAAGAAGAGAAGCCAGAGGAAAAGGAACACCCATTGACTGATCGCAGTTCAAATGAGGATAAGGGCAATCACAAGGAAGCTATGGAACAAAAAGATACGGAAAAGGATGGAAAGAAGGATAAAACAAAGGACGATAAAGAGAAGAAGAATAGAGACCTCAAGATGGATCCAAAGCAAAAGCCACTCAATGACACAAAAGAAAAGAAGAGGTCTGATGAACCTCCAAAATATCCAGGATTCATTCTTCAGGCAAAAAGGAATAAAGAATCTAAAGTATGGGTAACATGCTACATACTTAACCTTATATATATATATAATCCTATTATCCAAACATACTCGGATGAATTGTCCATGATATCTTATCTAAGGAATTCTGTTTTGCAGCTCCGTTCAACATCCCTTTCATTGGATGGCCTCCTAGACTATACTGCCAAGGATATAGAGGAGTCAGTATTTGAGGTCTGTGTTCTGTAATTACTTTTTGTTAGTATATCAAAAGAGACTACAACTTATTTATATCTTTTGCTTCTGCCTAGTTGGTGCAATTGAGCATGGCGCAGCAATGAAATCTCTTTTGTTTGAGAGCTCATGTGATGTACACTGATCTGTTCTTGTTTTCCTTTTTCAGCTTTCTTTGTTTGCTGAGTCATTCGGTGAAATGCTTCAACACAGAATGGGTTGTGTTATCCTGTCTTTTCTTGAGGTACATTCTTTGTGCTTTGCAAATGATTTAGCTAAGCTTCAAATAATTCTCTCCTCTTGTAATTATTCTAGTGACTTGTCTCAGAGACTTAATTGTACTGTGGTTATTCATCAGTTCTGTGGTCCCCTTCAGCCTCTTCATGCATTCCTTCTAAACCTAATGGTTCTATGCTTTGTTTCTGAATGATCAGCTGCTCACTAGTATTTGATAATTCAGTGGTTGCTCTCTGATTCTTTGTTCATGGGTTAACTATTCTGTGCTTTGCCACTACAAGTGAGACTGAAGGTGCTTTTTTTCAAGACAGCGACTCTTAAAACTATTTCAGTATGTGTGAAATCTGCAAACATTTTGGACTTATTGAATCTCTTGCAATATGAATTGGGTGTGGTGTGTCTAATATGGTGAAGGTTTTTAGGACCCAAGATACACTGGTTTTGTCACTTTTTCATGCCCGCCGCCGCCCCCCCCCCCCCCCCCCCCCCCCCCTGACCATGCTCATCCGCAGTATGTTTTGGGCCTTTTGGCACATGTTTCAACACATGTTCTTTTTCCTTCACAGAAACTGTACAGGCGTTATGTTGTGAAGAGGAATCAACGTAAACGCCAAAGAGAGGAAGATCTAAAGAAAGAAGAGAAGAAATCCTCCGAGAAGCGATCCAAGACTAATCATGAGACTATAACTGAAAGTGTTGATAATCCAGGAGGTAGTGTTAAAATAACAAAAGAGGGTGAAGAAAAGATGAACACAGATCAATCAGCAAATGTCCATGCTGAACTGTCAAAAGAGGGTCAGATAAAACTTGGCACCGATCATCCAATTGCTAACCATGGTGAACCAGCAAAAGAGGGCGATGAAAATACGAGCACTGATCATTCAGAGGCTGTTCTTGATAAACCTGCAGCTGATGCAAATATGGAGGAGGAAGATCCTGAATACGAGGAAGATCCTGAAGAAATAGAAATATATGAAGATGATGAGGACATGGATGATGCTCATGCTGAAGGACAGATTGCAGAGCAGGTTATTTTCCAGCATTTTTTTGGACCTAGTTGATTCAGCTCTTCATTATTTGAACTGACTTGTCATTTATTACCTTGTGTTTTCTTAAAATTCCACTATAAGTTTCTTTTCCTTGACATATGGAAGTTAACCATGCTGTTCTAATCAAGTCTTGGGCTTATATAGTGGCAATCACCTACACTGTCAAGGTCATCTGGGCCAGTAGCCTACTTCCTATAGTGCTTGAGACTGCCTTTCACCAATCTTACATTTTAATTTTTTCTAAGTAGCATTGTCATATTGTGTGGTTTCACATATAATATTATCTCACTATTTTTATGAGTTTCAACTTTATGCAAGAGATACACAAAGCTAGTTCCATAGAGCTAACCATGCCTAATCTATCAGTGGCAACTCATTTTCTTGTGGCACAGAATGAGAACACAAACGACAGAGAGGTGAAGCCAGAAGAAGTAGCGACAGCAGATGCTGGAAATAACAAAAGTACAACACAGCCTGAGGTAGAAAATATTACTAATATCCATGAAAGAGCTGCTTCAATAGAGGAAAAGCAGTCCGTGGCAGAGAAAGGAGATTCGGTGGAAGGTGGAGAAAAGGTAGTCAGTAAGGAGGTTAAGCCAGCAAAAGATGAGGTGGTCGACAAGGACCTATTGCAGGTATTGTTTGTTTTTCTCTGATGCATGGGAAACATTAAGGGTGTATTTGATTTGTGGTCTGACAGTTAATAATGTCTTGATCTTTTCTCCCTTGATCTTATAGGCCTTTAGGTACTTTGACATAAATAGAGCAGGATATCTCAAGGTATTATGCGAGCATGACCTATTATTTCAAAATCAATCCCACTATTTCGATCCATGTGGTCACTGACTATCATTATTTCACAACTGTAGGTGGACGATTTAAAATGTATTCTTCACAACTTGGGGAAGTTTTTATCAAGCAGGGAAGTGAAGGTGAGATATTTGATTCGAAATAAAGTTTTGCCTATGTCTAGATATATCCCCTAAACTGATGTTTGGATCGATTTACTCATCCCCCTGCTTCTCCAACTATTTCAGTAGTTCGATTTACTAAGGAAGTGTTATTTTGGTTTCTCTATCTATGTGCAAGTTGAGTTTTAATTTCAAATTTTGTGAGGTGATGGACATTATAATTTACGTTCCAAATACTTCACAAACTGTTCGTCACTATTTTGATAGGTTAGGAAATGCAATAATAAATTAACACTAGTGATAAGAATTGTAACATGATGAAAAAATCGCAATCATTCCTAGCATAAAATGTGATGTTTATCATCTTACAACATTTGAAATTAGAACTCAACTTGTACTTGGAGAAACAAAAAGACAAATCTTCTTAAGGGGTAAATTGGATCAACTGAAATAGGGAGTAAATCAAACCAAACAGTAGTTTAAGGGGGTTGCTGAAAGCTAAGTCTGTTGACAGTTGCCAAACATAGATTCTTCTTGACAAGCATTTAGGATGATTCTATTTGGTGCTTAACATATCCTCAGTTTGTAATGACTGTCTTAACAATGGGGTGCTCAACAAAGCATTTATTATGATTCTGCTTGTTGCTCAACATATGATTAATTTGTAATGACTGTAACAGTGGCGTGCTGTTTGCCATCTGCAGGACTTGGTTCAAATTGCTCTTGTTGAGAGCAATTCTGCAAGGGACAATCGCATAATCTATCCAAAGCTTGTGAAGATAGCTGACCTGTAATCTGGCACTGCTTGGCCCGTGTCAGCCCCTTAGTTAACTATGCTATGACCGTCGTGAAGTCAGTTATGATAAACTATTTTCTTTACTTATAACTTGGTTCACTACCATTTTTCTGGTTACCTGTTTGTACCATTATGTTATGATGAGGAACTGCATTTCATTTCTTTTTTTACTGGAATTATCAAGTAATGAACTCGGCCGCTGAGGCTTACTGTAAGCATCAAGGATTATCACATTTCATAAATGAGGGCACCTGAAAAAGAAAAACGAACTTTGTATTAATGCTTATTGGTGTTATCGTTTTATCTAAGGAAACTGAATTTGATATGTTGCAGACATTGTCCATTGATACAATGTGAGGCAGGGGCATCTTGGAGAAACTGTTCGGTATTTTGCTTTAGTAGCAAATATGTCCGTGTATTGTAACGGGAGAAAAAAAAACTATCGGATGTTCATTAAAAACAACAAAAACGGTATATTTATGTTTTATCGTTTCAATAAACTTTAAAATCTGTAATTTTATTTTTTTTGATGGTCATAATATCCATAATACTCTCTCCTTTCTAAATTATAAGTTGTTTTGACTTTTTTTTTATATATCAATTTTGTTATGCATTCAGTTTAGATACGTAGCAAATTCTATGTACCAAAAAAAGTCAAAGCGACTTATAATTTAAAACAGAGGAGGTTTAAACTAATATGGGCAGTAACATGGCAATATCCTATTAAGTTTCTATCAAATTTAAAATACAATTTTGATTGATTTTTCTTTCACTAGCACAACGACACTTTTATACTGTTTATGCGTGATATAGTCAAATATCGAGTACCATGACTCTCTGTGTGGACCCATAATCAAAAAATTGTTCCGTCTACTGATGGTTAGGATATAAAAAAACATCTCTCAAATTTTCATATGATAGCCCTTAACGGCCATACGTACAGTTTAGAGACATATTTAGACCGGACTAACAAATTTATTTAGACCGGACCGACAACAATCTGGTCAAGATTTCAGTTCACAGTTTGATTCGTTATACCAAAAGCAGAAACCAATTATAATAAGATAAATTTTGTTCCTAATGAAAATTGCATTGACATCTTGGTGGTGGAATTTTTTTTTTCATCATCTCATGCTGGGCTCTCCTGTAATACTCGTTTGACTTAAGATCTCTGACTTCTACGACAACACCAAATGATGTAAGATGTAAAATCTATGACTTCTTTTATCAGACAAAGACCCATGACGTCTACGACAACACCAAATGATTAGGATGTATCCCTCACATGATAATTATAATTTATATACAACAAAGACCTCCATCTTTTTTAATATAGACTTTCTATACGTGTGTGTCGCACGTGCATATTTGCTAGTCTTAAGGAAGTCAAGATTTTAGATATTCATACTATTATATTTATTATTTATTTTTAATATTTATACAAAATCAGAAAAATAGAACAGGAGATCAAATAAAAAAGAGTAAAAAGAGGAAACATAACATGGGAAAAGGAAAAAAATAAGACACAAAAAGAAAAGAAAAACAGAAACCGAATGTCAAACGTGGAGTAAAGCAACAATTAAACCAAAAAAAGGAAACTGAACGTGAAAACAAACAGAAACCGTACATGAAAAAAGCAGAGGAAAGAAAAAAAAAGAAACAGGGATGGTCACGACTCGGGTCGGATTGACCAGAAAACGAACTTGGAAAAGATGTGACGGTGTTTTTTTTCCTGATCCGAGAAAAATAAAATTAGAACTCGGTAAATTTATCTCATTATTGCTTCCGGTTTACCTATTTCATAAGAAAATTATTTACAAAAACTAAACAAAAACGCTGATCTCCATACAAGAAACAAATATTCAATCATTGAAGTATATGTAAGTATTTGATTGAAAACAACATATTGGAATAAGGAATTGTACAATCTAGGAAATCTAGCATGAGGTAATTGTTTGCTATACGTCCCGGTAATCAGGGAACCTATAATAATAAAGGGAAAAAATGATGCGAAAAATCAGAAAGAAAAAAGAATTAGCAAAAGAAAAAAAAGGAACATTACCTTAAAAACTCACGATGACCATGACAAACTTGACGTAGTCCAACCGGCCATGAAACCAATGGGAGGCGTCATGGTTTAATATTTAGGGTAGATTTATTTAATTTCTATTTTTGTTTGGCCCCAAAATCAGAGAGATCTAATTTGATTAGGATTTCTAGTTATACAAATAGAAGGGCTATAGATGGTTTTCCACATTCATAAAGTTAGTTAAGGGATGACCAGACCAAAAAAATAGGAGAGAAATTTTGCCTCTTTAATATTAGGTATAGATTTAAACGTGCAAATCGTCACCGGTAATTCTTTGGCTGTACCAAAAGCAGAGTGCCAAGCAATATGTGACTGGTTGAAAAGTGTTTAGAGTCTTATGTACTTAGACAGATTAAACAAGAATGCTAGAATCAACCGGTTGCTTCACTGATTGATGTCTGTTACATGTTTATACATGATGATAAAAGGATGTGATGAACGGGTAGTGTAGCATAGATAGTGGCGGAGCTAAAAAGGAAGCGACGAAGGTCTTGGCACCTAGGGTTCCTAGGCGACTGGAGTTGTATCGAACACTGCGTACCCTCGCTGGAGATACCCATTCCTTCCCCCACAATCCCCTCAGTTCTCGGTGAATGACTACTCAATGGCAAGGAATGGAAATCAAGGAATATCAATAGACCCCCGCACCCACAGGTGGGTCGAATGTGGAAACCCACCTCGCCCAATGACAAAGGGCCCCACGACGCACTCGGGCGGCTTCTTTGGCCTTGGCAGAGGATGCAAGAAGCAATACAACATTGTTGGCCACGACCAACAATGAGCTATGACGTTTGGCGCTGCCATCGATTAGGACACAAAACCCTAGAATCCCCTTGGGCGCCAAGGAAACCTCCAAACCAGATGTCTCCATGTACTCCCTTCGCCCACCGGTATATAAGGTCGACCAGGGGCTCCTTTAGGGGGATCGATTAATAGATCAAACCCCAGATCATCTGAGAAACCCTAGATCACTTAGCTAGCACTCTCCTACCATCTCTCTCTCTCTCTCTCCTATTGTAAGAACTCGATTGAACATTCTAACACGAAGAAATTGGCTCTGGACGTAAGGCTTAGATGCTCGAACCAGGATATATCCTTTGTGCCTTGAGTGCTAAATCACTGAGTCACATGCATCAACCCATCGACCGGATCATTAATCACTGCCATGGGATCAAACCCATGACAGTACCCATGAATTATACCCAATTAAGGAGTTTTTTCTTCAATTATGGTTTCATTTTTAACAAACTTTGCTAACTAAGCATGGACACCATATAGAATGCTTTATTTACATATTTTAGAAGTCATAATACTCTGTGTATTCCATATCGAGACGGATGGAGTAGTTATAAAGAAGTATATATAAAATACTAAATTTAATTTAAGAGGAATATAATAAACACTGCAAGATTATAATATAAGATTAATTTGGGCCATTAACAGGTAGGGCTAGATATCGAGCCAGCTCGGCTCGTTATAGATTGACTCACTCATTAACGTATTGGCATGGATTGGCTCGTTATACAAATGAGCCAGCGGACTACCTCGGCTCGGCTCACTAGCAAGCTCGAGCTAGCTCGTTCTGCTCGGGAGCCAAAGCACAAAAATACAGGACATGACGGCCATGATACATCACTTGCATACTTATAGAATGAAATAAACATGGTACATATAAATTTAACGATGGAGAATACAATCCATTGATTGATCCACTACTGAACTCGAGTTTTTGTCCAGCCACCACGACCATGAGTCCATGACCATGATACAGTCAACCTCATACACAGCTTACAACATCATCCATTGAACGATTCCATTCACCCATACAGTTTTCTAGAATGGAGCAAAATAAATGAGCAACGACTAGACTGAGAAAATAAACAACAGCAGGTCAGTAGCAGGCTTGCTGTTACACGGTTACAACAGCAGCATACCAATTGACACACCAAAAGATCATATCATAGCGAGTCCAACAGGTCCCTGGTTCTCTTCTCCCTTCTTGTAGCCTGTTACTTGTATGTGAACAACACATAAAGTGAGAACAATAAGATATGCCAAATAATTCTTTTGATTGTAGAAAATAAACAGCTGTAGTAAAGAACATCGCTTAGGATAATATATCTGGCTATAGTTTATTTGACAACAGGGTTCCAGCTTTTCAAATTGTGAGTTCATAATTTAAATTGAGTCTTAAAAATATATGTGTTGAGTAGGTGCCTGTGATTTGAGTGCCGCGTGGGGTACGTAGGCAATGTCATACTGCATTAATTCTAACGACGTTGGACGTCTTGCCTCAGAGCATTAACATATATGTATTTCTAGAAAAAAGATAAAATATACATGTTGAACTAAATCATTGCTTTACTTTTAAGATATATATTCAATTTTCAAAAAATAAAAAAACATTAAGTAATAATCCTAACATATATAGGAGAAATAAAGCAGTGCTAATGCAAATGATTTGCACTAGCTAATAAGTCTTTGCTTTGAAATAATAATAGGAAAAACAATATAATGCTTCATACCACTAAGAATCATTCAGTCCGTCATTAGAATCCGACCACCAGCACCTGCATTCCAGCTGCTTGGATGCAGTGGCAGCAGCTTCCCTGGCGGCCTTCTCATTCTCCTTTTTTAGGAGAAGCTCCTGTTTCTCCTTGAGGGCATCGAAAACCAGTTTGTAGAAGGATGGCCCTTTCTCCCTGCAAGCTTTCTTGGTGGCTCTTGCAGGCTGTTCCCCTTGCCAACGTCTATGATGACTCGCTGCCACGTCTTCTCCCTGTGCCTCCTCATTTGGAACCTTGCAGCCCTCTATGACTCTAAGGCAGTGTAACAAATAGTCAGTGACAGAGCTAGGATTCGAGCATAGGGTATTGAAAGCCCAAGTTTGGTTTTGGTAATTAATGATACCAAGTTGCTAATGCCATGTGTTAAGTGTTTTGAGTTAGGCATAAGCAACACATATGATGAAGGTGTATGTGGCAAGGAGTGGTGGCCACAAGATCACAAAGAGATGGTGCATGGACATGAAATGATGATCATGGTAGAGATGCACATAATATGATGGACATGATGATCAAGTGGAAGAGAAGGATCTAAGAGCGCAAGGCAAATGTATAACCACAGGGTTTTCCTTTTGCCGGTCTAAGATGAGTAGAGAAGTGATTGACCGGGTTTAGGATACATAGCCGACTATCAAGAGGGGCAATCACGGTTAGCTCGGGAATCAAGTGCCACTAGATCAATGTCTTGAGCATATGCATTAGGATCTAGTAGAGAGCTAACGTAACGCCTTAAAAAATCATTGTGAAAATGCTAACACACATGCACATGATGGTATACACATGGTGGTGTTAGCACTTTTGCGAAGGCGGTGGAGTTTAAGCGGTAGAGAGGGGTTTGAGTTCCTCTCTCCCTCCCGCCGAGCTTGCGAGGCGGGATTCGGCGCTTTTTGGGGAAGTGAAATGCCTATTTTCTACTGCGCCGGAAGTCGGAAAAGAAACGGAGGCGAACGGCGGTCACTGTGGTGACCGGACGCTGCACCGGACGCGGTCGCGGTTTGACCGGACGCGTCCGGTCAGTTCTCAGCAGTTGTCAGGCACGCGGGGGTTAGGGTTTCTGACCGGACGCTGGTCTGGCCAGACCAGCGCGTCCGGTCAGTTCTCCTGTGCACAGAAAGAGAGCGCGCGACCAGCGCGTCCGGTCCCTCGCGGAACCAGAGCGTCCGGTCAGGCGTCCAGAGGGGCAGAGAGCAGCGGAGTGCTGATCGGACGCGCGGTGCGTCCGGTCACGTGCGATCGGACGCGTCCGGTCGCGGTGGGAGCTTACTGGACTCCGACCGGACGCTAGGTGCAGCGCGTCCGGTCACAACAACGGTAACTTCTGACGTGCACTGTTCATGCTTGTCCTGTAG
Organism: Saccharum hybrid cultivar R570; assembly: GCA_038087645.1. NCBI lineage: Eukaryota > Viridiplantae > Streptophyta > Magnoliopsida > Poales > Poaceae > Saccharum > Saccharum hybrid cultivar. The sequence goes on from JAQSUU010000810.1 coordinate 4,284,541, forward strand.
TGACTGGACGCGTCCGGTCAGCTCATTTTGAACTGTGTCGTCCGGTAACGGCTAGCTGCGTACCCCTTCGCTATAAATAGAAGTTGGCCGGGGTTTGAGGGTAACTCTTGCACATTTTGAGACCTAGAGACATCCTTTGAGCTAGAGAACAACCCCTCCACTCATCTCTTTGCTTAGTTGCACATCTTGAGTGAGATTCAAGTGTATTGCTTGAGAGTTGCATTCTAGAGGCACTTGATCTTCGAGTTGCTGCGGATTTCTTGTTACTCTTCCGTGTTTCCCGACACGGTAGACGGCTTGGAGCAGCGGAGGTGATTGAGCTCGCAATTGGAGATTGTTGGAGCCCTCACCAAGTGTTGTAAGGGGTTCTTGATCCTTCCCCGCGGGAGTTCGTGAATTGGATACTCTAGTAGAGCTCGTGTCTTGGAGGATCCCCATCTTGTGTGCGGTTGTGCGGCGCCCACCGAGGGCTCGACTCTTGATAGTCGATTAGCTCGCGAACCGACAAGTGGGTGTATCGCCATAATGGGGAGTAGCTTGCCGGGAAGCAAGTGAACCTCAGGATAAATTCTTGTGTCATTCTCTTCTCGAGGATTTCTCTTGTGTGATTGATTTATTGGTACTTCTCATCTCTACACGGTGGTATAATCATTCGAAGCTCTACTCTCATTTTACTTCTTGTTTCTAGCTTGTAGTTGTTGTTGTGTTTAATGAATAGCCTTGTACTAGACTTGTGTAGGTGGCTTGCTTAATTAGTTAGAGCTAGTGCTTTTGCTTCGTCACCTTTCGTACTAACTTGTGGTTAAGTAATTCTTATAGAAGTTTTAATTAGGCTATTCACCCCCCCTCTAGCCTATTTGGACCTTACAAGTGGTATCAGAGCCGAGGCACCGTTTAATTGAGGCTTAACAACCTACGGTGAAAAAGAAATGACTCAATTAAGCTTGCACATCAACAACACCAAGAAGACACCTCACTTTGATGGCACAAATTATGCATATTGGAAGGTTAAGATACCCGCACATCTCAAGTCAATCAATAGAGAAGTGTGGAAGGTCACCGAAACAAAATTTGAGGTTGCTAATCCGGAAGCACCTACACCGATGGAAGAGAAGAAGCTCCAATGTAATGACATTGCTATTAGTGCTCTTCATGAGGCACTAGATGACATGACCTTTGAGCAAGTGAAGAACATTGAGATTGCTCATGATGCTTGGGCCAAGCTAGAAGAAACTTTTGAGGGCACCGAAGGTACAAAGACCGCTAAAGCATATATCTTGCAAGAAAAATTTTTAAGCTTTAAAATACAAGATGATGAGAGTGTACTGGAAATATTTCATCGGTTGCAAGTCATTGTCAATGAGCTCAAGGCACTTGGTGAGGAGGTCAAGGACAACCAATTCTCTATGAAGTTCTTGAGAAGCTTACCCAAGAGGTTTGATACATTGATCACCGTGCTAGTAAGGACTACATTGAAGGATTCAACTCCTCAACAAATATTTCAAGAAGTAATGACCGATGATTCATATAGAGAAGATGATGAGAAGGATGAGTTGGTCAAAAAGAAGAAGAAGGAAAATGAGAGGAAGGATGATGAGAAGAAGAAGAGTGTGGCATTCAAAGCCACCACATCCAAAGGCAAATTCAAGATTGAATCATCAAGTGATGAAGACTCAAGCTCTTGTGATAGTGATGACATTGATGAGGAGATAGCTCTTTTTGTCAAGCAATTTGGTAAATTCATGAAGAAGAAGGGCTATCATGCAAGGAGGAGAAAGAACTCATCTAAGAAGAATGAGCATAACATGAGATGCTTTAGATGCCATAGCAAGGACCATCTCATTGCAAAGTGTCCTTATGATAGTGATGATGAAGATGCTATCAAGAAGGAGAGGAAGAAGCAAAAGAAGAAGCAAGAAAAGAAGGAGAGTTCTCATAAGAAGAAGAATGATTCTCATGTTGCTACATGGGATAGTGATGATTCCTCAAGTGATGATAAGGATGACAACAAAAGCAAGAAGAAGGGACATGCTAGCATTGCCATCCAAGAGAAGGTCTCCCTCTTTGACACTCCATCGTGCTTCATGGCTAAGCCCGCTAAGGTATCATCCGACGATGAGAGTGATCATGATAATGCTAGTGATAGTGATAGTGATGAAGAAGAATTCACTAAAGATGAACTAATCACTATGCTAGAAGATTGCACTCAATATTTTAAAGAATCTAGAAAGGAGTGCAAGGGCTTGCTTAAGGATAAGAAAAACCTTATGCAAGAACTTGATGAGATTAGGGCATCTTATGAGAGTCTAAAGGTAGACCATAAGAAGCTTCAAAAGTCTCACACTAAGCTTGAAGAAGCTCATTCCTATCTAGTTGAAAAATGTGAAAATATGCCAACTAATGTTGAGAAAGCTAAAACTTGCAACATAGGCATATCATGTGATATAATTGATGAATCTTTTCTTAAGCCTATTGTTGTTGCTCCCACTAACCCTTCATGTAGCGCATCTACATCATCCTCATCTAGTAGTGATGGTTTCACTTGTGACTCCACACTTATAGTTGAGAATGAAAATCTCAAGAAGGAGGTAAAAGAGCTCAATCACACATTAGCTAAGGCTTATGGTGGTGAGGACCGCTTGCTTATGTGCTTGGGTAGCCAAAGAGCTTCTCTCTATAAAGAGGGATTGGGCTATAACCCCAAGAAAGGCAAGGCCACTTTTGCTCCTCACAAGACTCGGTTTGTGAAGAACAATGGTAGCTATTGCAAAAGTTGCAAGCAAGTTGGTCACATAGAGCAACATTGCATGAACAAGAAATCCAATGCTAATGTATCCTCAATTAAGTTTGATTTCTTCTATATACTTACTAAGGATACAAATGGTGTTCATGCCAAGTTCATTAGTGCACCATGGATGGGCTCAAAGAAGAAAGCTATTTGGGTACCAAAGAGCTTGGTCACTAACCTTGGAGGACCCAAACAAGTTTGGGTACCTAAAAAGAATTAATCTTGTCTTGTAGGTCAATTACAAAGCCAGAGGAAGGCATTGGGTGCTTGATAGTGGGTGCACTCAACATATGACCGGAGACTCTTGTATGTTCAAATCAATTGATACAAGTCAAAATGGTGGTTTTGATGCTATCACTTTCGACAACAACAAGAAAGGCAAGGTCAAGGGGCTTGGTAAAATTGCTATCTCAAATGACATGAGCATATCTAATGTGTTGCTAGTTGAGAGCTTGGATTTCAATCTTTTATCGGTGGCACAACTTTGTGATCTTGGCTTCAAATGCATATTTGGTAGTGATGATGTTGAAGTCATAAGTGTTGATGGATCAAATTTGGTATTCAAAGGATTTAGACATGGTAGCTTATACTTGGTTGACTTCAATGATAGTGAAACACAATTGACATCATGCTTGCTTAGCAAATCTAGTATGGGATGGTTGTGGCATAGAAGGCTTGGTCATGTTAGAATAAAACAATTGAATAAACTTTTGAGGCATGACTTAGTTAGAGGATTGAAGGATGTCACATTTGAGAAGGATAGACCATGTAGTGCTTGTTAAGCCGGCAAACAAGTTAGAAATGCACATCCTACTAAGAGTGAAATGAGCACATCAAAGGCATTTGAGCTATTGCACATGGACTTATTTGGGCTAACAACATACACTAGCATTGGTGGGAACAAATATGGTTTTGTGATAGTGGATGACTACACTAGATACACTTGGGTGTTCTTTCTCTATGACAAGAGTGATGTTTATGATCTATTCCAATCTTTTGTCAAGAGGGTGCAAAATGAGTTTGAAACTACCATAAAGAAGATTAGAAGTGACAATGGTAGTGAGTTCAAGAACACAAGAATTGAAGATTTATGTGATGATCTTGGTATTGGACATCAATTCTCACCAACATACACTCCTCAATCCAATGGTGTAGTTGAAAGGAAAAATAGAACCTTGATTGATATGGCTAGATCAATGCTTAGTGAATACAATGTGAGTCATTTATTTTGGAGTGAAGCCATCAACACGGCTTGCTATTGTAGCAACCGTCTGTATTGCCATGGGAAGCTTGGGAAAACACCATATGAGCTATTGAATGGAAGAAAGCCCAACATTGCATACTTTAGAGTGTTTGGTTGCAAATGCTATATTCTCAAGAAAGGCACTAGATTGAGCAAGTTTGACAAGAAATATGATGAAGGGTTCTTACTTGGTTATTCTACCACAAGCAAGGCATATAGAGTTTGGAATCTCACTAATGGCACCTTGGAAGAAGTTCATGATGTTGAGTTTGATGAAACCCAAGGATCTCAAAATGAAGCTCAAAACCTTGATGATGTGAGAGGAGATCAATTGTCAAATGCAATGAAGAACATGGACATTGGTGATATAAGGCCGATGCAAGTTGATGATGATTGTGACATACATATGATTAATCAAGATGTGCAAATTGATACATTTCAAGCAAGCTCAAGTGGTACTCATGATGAAGCTCAAGTTCAAGGTCAAACAAGTGGAAGCAATCAACTCCCAATACTCCAACCTACTAGCATTGCAAGAGATCATCCGTTGGATCAAATCATTGGTGGAATTCAAAGTGGTGTTCAAACTAGATCAAGGCTAGCATCCTTTTGTGAGCACTACTCATTTGTGTCACTTGAAGAACCTAAGAAAATAGAAGATTCCTTGAAGGATTCCGATTGGGTAAATGCCATGCATGAAGAGCTAAACAACTTCACTAGAAATCAAGTTTGGAAACTTGTTGAAAGGCCTAAGAACTACAATGTGATTGGTACTAAGTGGGTCTTTAGAAACAAGCAAGATTAAGATGGTGTAGTTGTGAGAAACAAAGCAAGATTGGTAGCACAAGGATACACTCAAGTTGAGGGTCTTGATTTTGGAGAGACATATGCACCGGTTGCAAGATTGGAGGCTATTAGAATCTTATTAGCATATGCTTGTGCACACAACATCAAGCTCTATCAAATGGATGTCAAAAGTGCATTTCTCAATGGCTACATCAATGAAGAAGTTTATGTTGAGCAACCTCCCGGCTTTGAAGATGATAAGAAGCCCGACCATGTTTTCAAGCTAAAGAAGGCATTGTATGGTTTAAAGCAAGCACCTAGAGCATGGTATGAGAGGTTGAGGGACTTTCTCCTCTCTAAAGGGTTCAAGATGGGAAAGGTTGACACCACTCTCTTCACCAAGAAGCTTGGAAATGACTTATTTGTGTTGCAAATCTATGTGGATGACATTATCTTTGGATCAACTAACCAAGACTTTTGTGAAGAGTTTGGAAATATGATGGCTAATGAGTTTGAGATGTCTATGATTGGAGAGCTTAGTTACTTCCTTGGACTTCAAATCATGCAAATGAATAATGACACTTTTGTAAGTCAAGGCAAGTACATCAAGGACATGATCAAGAAGTTTGGATTGCAAGATGCTAAGCAAATGAGTACACCAATGGACACTAATGATCAATTGGGTATTGATGATAGTGGAAACATGGTAGATCAAAAGCTATACCGGTCTATGATTGGAAGTTTGCTCTATGTCACCGCTTCTAGGCCAGATGTGATGTTTAGTGTGTGCAAGTGTGCAAGATATCAAGCTTCACCTAGAGAAAGTCACTTGAAAGCAACCAAGAGGATATTGAGATATCTAAAGGGCACTCATGATGTTGGATTATGGTTTCCAAAGGGGTCTAATTTTGAGTTGATTGGATATTCGGACTCCGACTATGGTGGATGCAAGATTGATAGAATGAGCACAAGTGGCACTTGTCAATTGCTTGGGAGGTCTCTTGTTTCATGGTCATCAAAGAAACAAAATAGTGTTGCACTATCTACCACCGAGGCCAAATACATTAGTGCCGGTAGTTGTTGTGCATAATTGCTTTGGATGAAAGCCACCTTGAATGACTTTGGAATAAAATTCAAGAATGTGCCATTGTTTTGTGACAATGAAAGTGCTATCAAGATGACTCAAAATCTGGTTCAACATTCAAGAACCAAGCACATTGACATAAGGCATCACTTCATAAGAGACCATCAACAAAAGGGTGATATTAGCATTGAGAGCATTGGCACCGAAGATCAACTAGCCGACATATTCACAAAGCCACTTGATGAAAAGAGATTTTACAAGTTGAAGAATGAATTGAACATACTTGACTTCTCCAACTTAAAATGAGTGCACCCCCACATTCTTATATGATATTCCTCTCCTCCAACATAGCAAGGTAAAGTTGTTTGGCATATCATTCATACTTTGCTAAGGACATGGTTAGAACATATAGACATATTTGCATGACAAATAGGCTCATTCATGAAAATCAAATGAGTTTAGATGTATATATGGTACCACTATTGCTTCTATGTTTGATTAATCTAGTGGTAGCATATGACATGTTTGTGGGCTTGCAAACCTAGTGTTGAATCTAGAAAATGAGCTCATGATGTGTAATTCAACATGCTCAAGATAACCCTTATACTTTATGAGGCGTGAAGAAGCTTATGCTTGGATCAAACTGAATTACATATTCTAGGCAAGTGATCTAGATTGAACCATAATTTGGACTCCCTCATATTGATTGACTTATCTCTCACTAAAACTGGCACCTTTTTGGTGATTGTTGACAAAGAGGGAGAGAAAAGTCACAAAGATAGAAAAGTCACAAAGATAAAAAGTCAAGTTGCAAAGGGGGAGAAAGATATAGTAAGGGGGAGAGAATAACATTGGAAAGGGATCAATTAAAATTGAGCACACAAGTAGGGGGAGCAAGCTCATGAATTATTTGTTGCATTTGTATGTGCATTAACATGATGGATTGTTGCATTGCAAAGCTTAAACTCATATTCATGATTGTATGGTGATTGCTAGAAATAGAACTTGAATGATGATTTGTTGAGAGTAGCTTTACAAGCGGTATCTAGACACCTTTGCTTATAATGTTGATCTCACGGGGTACTTTAGTGTTTGTGATCTTTACAAGTGATGTATTACAAGTGGTGTCTAGCTACATCGATGCTAAGGGTGGTATATAAAGGCAACTGCGATTAGTATCACGCTTCAAAGGTCCATTCTATATACCTTAGTATCAATTTGATAGTAGTAACTCTCCCAAAATTCAAATCCATACATATGTGCACAATTGAACCAAACTCATGGAAGCACATATGTAGGGGGAGCTAATACTATCGAAATTGAAAATTGATTTCATTTCATATCTTTGTGATGGTTGTCATCAATTACCAAAAAGGGGGAGATTGAAAGCCCAAGTTTGGTTTTGGTAATTAATGACATCAAGTTGCTAATGCCATGTGTTAAGTGTTTTCAGTTCGGCATAAGCAACACATGTGATGAAGGTGTATGTGGCAAGGAGTGGTGGCCACAAGATCACAAAGAGATGGTGCATGGACATGAAATGATGATCATGGTAGAGATGCACATAATATGATGGACATGATGATCAAGTGGAAGAGAAGGATCTAAGAGCGCAAGGCAAAGGTATAACCATAGGGTTTTCCTTTTGCCGGTCTAAGATGAGTAGAGAAGTGATTGACCGGATTTAGGATACATAGCCGACTATCAAGAGGGGCAATCACGGTTAGCTCGGGAATCAAGTGCCACTAGATCAATGTCTTGAGCATATGCATTAGGATCTAGTAGAGAGCTAACGTAACGCCTTGAAAAATCATTGTGAAAATGCTAACACACATGCACATGATGGTATACACATGGTGGTGTTAGCACTTTTGCGAAGGCGGTGGAGTTTAAGCGGAAGAGAGGGGTTTGGGTTCCTCTCTCCCTCCCGCCGAGCTTGCGAGGCGGGATTCGGCGCTTTTTGGGGAAGTGAAATGCCTATTTTCTACTGCGCCGGAAGTCAGAAAAGAAACGGAGGCGAACGGCAGTCACTGTGGTGACCGGACGCTGCACCGGACGCGGTCGCGGTTTGACCGGACGCGTCCGGTCAGTTCTCAGCAGTTGTCAGGCACGCGGGGGTTAGGGTTTCTGACCGGACGCTGGTCTGGCCTGACCAGCGCGTCCAGTCAGTTCTCCTGTGTGCAGAAAGAGAGCGCGTGACCAGCGCGTCTGGTCCCTCGCGGAACCGGAGCGTCCGGTCAGACGTCCAGAGGGGCAGAGAGCAGCGGAGTGCTGATCGGACGCGTGGCGCGTCCGATCACGTGCGATCGGACGCGTCCGGTCGCGGTGGGAGCTTACTGGACTCCGACCGGACGCCAGGTGCAGCGCGTCCGGTCAATCGCTAGAGCGCGTCCGGTCACAACAACGGTAACTTCTGACGTGCACTGTTCATGCTTGTCCTGTAGTGACCGGACGCGTCCGGTCAGCTCATTTTGAACTGTGTCGTCCGGTAACGGCTAGCTGCGTACCCCTTCGCTATAAATAGAAGTTGGCTGGGGTTTGAGGGTAACTCTTGCACATTTTGAGACCTAGAGACATCCTTTGAGCTAGAGAACAACCCCTCCACTCATCTCTTTGCTTAGTTGCACATCTTGAGTGAGATTGAGTGAGATTCAAGTGTATTGCTTGAGAGTTGCATTCTAGAGGCACTTGATCTTCGAGTTGCTGTGGATTTCTTGTTACTCTTCTGTGTTTCCCGACACGGTAGACGGCTTGGAGCAGCGGAGGTGATTGAGCTCGCAATTAGAGATTGTTGGAGCCCTCACCAAGTGTTGTAAGGGGTTCTTGATCCTTCCCCGTGGGAGTTCGCGAATTGGATACTCTAGTAGAACTCGTGGCTTGGAGGATCCCCATCTTGTGTGTGGTTGTGCGGCACCCGTCGAGGGTTCGACTCTTGACAGTTGATTAGCTCGCGAACCGACAAGTGGGTGTATCGCCACAATGGGAGTAGCTTGCCGGGAAGCAAGTGAACCTCAGGATAAATTCTTGTGTCATTCTCTTCCCGAGGATTTCTCTTGTGTGATTGATTTATTGGTACTTCTCATCTCTACACGGCGGTATAATCACTCGAAGCTCTACTCTCGTTTTACTTCTTGTTTCTAGCTTGTAGTTGTTGTTGTGTTTAGTGAATAGCCTTGTACTAGACTTGTGTAGGTGGCTTGCTTAATTAGTTAGAGCTAGTGCTTTTGCTTCACCACCTTTCGTACTAACTTGTGGTTAAGTAATTCTTGTAGAAGTTTTAATTAGGCTATTCACCCCCCTCTAGCCTATTTGGACCTTACAGGTATGCCATACAAAAAAATTTATTGTGCAATTCTGGAAAACCATTTTAAATTTGGTAAACAATATTCCATTTCGGTAAAACCACATGCAGTAATGACATGATAAGCCTGAAATTCAAAGATTAAGCTAAAAACTATGACAAGTTACGATATAGAAGTTCAAATGAAATGCAAAATAATTTGAAATATAACCGTCTTTTAATACTAATGTTGGGCGAACTACAAATCAATCTCTAATCACTAATCTGACTAATCTCCATAATACCCAACTAATGTTGGAGTGCATACTTTGTAAAGGGGACACAATACTCTATATAGCTATCGATTTTCATTCCATTTCATGACGTATCTCACAGGACACCACAAGATGGGATGAAAAAAAATGCAAAATAAAGGATGAAACATATTATTTATACTTATAGTATTTAGAGGGGATAAAAAATGAAAAGATAAAAACAAAGACACACATGAGGTCTCATGAGAAATAACAAGAGGGGATAAATATAGAAAAACTAAAGGATGAAGTATATTATCTATAGTTAATTTTAAAGGGGACAAAAGAAATAGAAATTTAAAATAGCATTGTACATAGCAATAGTGATAATGAAATGATGCTGAAGTGATATCACTTTTATTTGGGGGGGGGGTTTGGTGGCGGCGGCTGTGACACAGCAGTAGAGGCGAGCTACACGGCGGTAGGGGCGCCGTCCACCGGGGCGGCGGGGGAAGGCGGTTGGCCAGGGCTGGCGGCGAGGGTGTCGTGGTGGAGCTCAGCGGTGCCCTGCCATGGGATTAGGGTGGGCAGGGTCAAGGGGCAGGGGCGAGGATGAGGACGATGCCGGCGCGCCGCCCTTAGTGAAGGGCGGGGTTGAGGGGCGCGGGAGGTGAGCAGCGTGGCCGGCGGTGAGGCAGCATCTGGCTAGGGGTGGCAGGGCAGGAGCCGTGGGTGGGGCAGGCAAGGCGACGCGACACGCGCAACCAGTCGCGGCATATTGGCCTCCATGCTATATAGGCTATAGCGGGCTAAAACAACAAAACTCAACCTGAGTACAAATAATAGCAGGAGATTTGGTACCTTGCTCCGAGGACATCTTCTGAAACCTCATGATCCACTTCTTCTCCATATGACTCCTTGATGCTGCTAAGACCATGACCAGCCTACTGCTTGAGCCTACACGCGTTGATGCCAGAGCCATGCCGCGCATGCGCCTCAACGTCGGCGGCCCTAAGTTGCAGCGCACAGATCTCGGCCCGCAGTCCCATCTTCGTCTTGGCAGCCCGGTGGATCTGAGCCTTCGCCTGGAGGGCACTGTACTCATGCGCCTTGATCTCGCCCTTTAGCTTGTCCACGCGCTCATTGCTCGTGTGGATAAGGTCCTCAGCCTTGTTGAGCTTGCGCTCACGTGCGGCGAACACAAGCGCCGCGTCGACAAAGTCGGATATGCGGCAGGGTGATTTAGGTGGGCGATGAGTTCCACGGCCGTCATAGCCTCAAACTCAGGGGTGAGCTGGGGGACAACGAGAGCGTTGTCCGCCGAAGTAGCTTCGGTGTGGGCTCGGCATCTACCTCGGTCGTAGGATCCACAACCATGGGATCTAGAACCAGAGGCCATGCTTTGCTTAGGTGTAGCTTGAGGGGATGGACACGGCGAGATGGCAGCAAGGACCACGAACCTAGCGAACCTTTAGAGATGGAGGTGGCGCCAGTGAGTACTAGCTATACTGTGGACGTATGGAATCAGGAATGGGGGCAGATATTTATTTCTCACACGGCTAGTTCGATCGGAGGTCCAAAATGGAAGGTTGGTGGCTACGGCCGGTTTGGTTGGTGATGCGGCCTAGAAATCAGATTTATCTGGGCAGGGGTAGCTGGAGAAGTGTGAACCCATGAGAAATGGAAAGCGGCGAACTAGAGAGGTCTGCTATTGTTGTTGTACTAGCTGTAGTGACGTTAGCGGCTTTCCACGTGCATGGTGTTGTAAGGTCCTTTCGTGCATGCGAACCAGGTAGGGGTGGAGCCCACGAGGGAGGGGTGTGCATTGTGCTCTTTTTCAACCTTATTGCTTGTCTGCTATATGGACAACCTAGATCCACAGTGCCGGTGAGCCGTCTGACGCGCAGTGCTTTGCGCCTCTGCTGTAGCTGCTGGTGGTCACCCGCCAGCCAGCCATTAATCGGAAACTAGTGTTCTAGCATAGATTCATATACACAAAAAAGGCAACAAAAAATGCAGAAGATCAAAACATGTTAGCTAGTGTACAGGTGGTGCTTTTGAGCTGTAAGTAATCTAAATCCAGTGTGCTGGCATAGGTTCATAGATGAAAAAGGCAGCAAACACTACGCCAGATCTGATAATCACTGTTGGGTTGGAAGCCCCCGTTACTACCAGAATCCATGCCAACAGAGATTAACCGGCGGTGATCGGGTGGCCTATCACTGCTAGGTTGGCGACCCGGTAGTGATAATAGGCACAACACTGTCGGGTCAGAGAAGAAATCGATAGTGATATGCATGGCTATCACTGCCGGATTGGATCATCAACCGTCAGTGATATGGTGAGTGTCACTGCCAGTTTAGGCCATGATAATGGCACTTATGACACCACTACCGAATCAGTGAGCACCCGATAGTGAATAGTCGAGTGCCACTGCATGCCCACATGTGTGGTAGGGAAACCATATCCCTTCTTGCTAGCCGTAGGTTTTGTGCTAGGGTGAAAGCCCTAGGTTTTGTTTTAGTAATTAGACAACTAGTGGACTAACCTTTTGCTAAGTGTTTGTTAAGCTAGGTTAGGTCAACACTGTAATAGAACCGACCAAATTATAAGAGCACAAGTACGAAAACAAGCACCGAAGCGCTCAAATTTTCAAACTTGAGCCCATATAATCCCGGTAGTCAATCGAAATCACGAAGGATTTCAAACCAAACTGCTTACAACCAGGATCGCATCATTCAACATACCACATCATACGATACATTTCACAAGTAGTTCTGAAATAAGTTTACACCACGGAGTAGCAAATATTACAAACCAAGTTTGAAAGTAGCGGAAGCATAACACACACACCAGTTATTTAACTACTGCCAGTCTTGATGATCCACAACCCGCAAAAGCATGAGGAAAGTACATAAAAGACGATCACGCCCAAGTGATCTAGTCTTTTTCACCCGCAGGGTGGAGACAAGTCTTGCAGAAGCCCTGATAAAGCATGTCATCTGCAACAGGAGGGAATAAACCCTGAGTACTGGAATGTACTCAGCTAGACTTACCCGTCAAAAACCAGAAATAAAGTGACACCAAGGATTATGCAAGGCTTACACAAGAGGCTAGCTGACACCACAGTTTGCATAAAGGCATAAGTAGTTGAAACTCTTATAACATGTACTAGCAGTTATTTTTAGCATTTACCTGTCATCTATCTTAGCACCTGTACTAAACATTCACTTGAGTATAATCAAACAACATTATTATTATATCCATAGCAGGTATATCATTTCGGCAACATCATATCATTTACTTAACCATCTGTTCATTTAATGAGATCTACGTTGCCGCTGCTCAAGTCAAGTGCTCACTAACCGGGAGCGACGGCGATTCGAATCGAATTCCTATCCAGCTGGAGGGGTATTTCTAACACTCACCGAGTCACGCCTGGCGAGGGTTGCTCAGGTCATCTTTTGTACAGTTCAGGAATCGCGGGTCCGAATAATGTCGCGTCCCCAAGGGCGACACTCTGCCAGGTGATAGGGACTCTAACCCCCCCTTGGTCTCACGCCAATGTCCCCAAGCACATCCTTTCTCTCCTCCAAGATGCAACCTACCATTCGATTCCCGGCCTGAACCATACTACTCGACTTCGCGGTCGGAACGGCTTATCCGGCCAACTAAGTGTTAGACTGCGTTCAACATGACTCAAGGACGTACAGCGAATCGGTCCTTAAACGACTCAGACGGGCATAGCTCCACACCCAAGACGTGAAGTGTCTTGCGGCTGTACTATCGAACTCCCGCCCGGTCTCAATTTCATTTTAAGGCATGGTTCCATCCACGATAGCCATAGAGCCACTCGTGACTCCTTCCTACATCTCGCGGATGACCGGAAATCACCCGACTTCTACCGTACTAAGCAGGGCTAAGCATTGACACGTGCCTAAACCTAAAATAGGATTAAGTACGATATCTGGACAAGGACAGGTACAATGCAACAAGTGTTTTCATATAACTCCTACAACTTAATGCAGTAAACAATTAAAAGTACTCAAGATTAATTTATAAAACAGTAGGTTCAGCATGCACCGGGGCTTGCCTTTCAGAAAGGTTGCAGGCCTGTGGTCCGGGCACTCAGGAAGGTCTTCAGCGACGTCTCCTTCGCCGACTGGTTCCTCGGGCTCCTGCTGCTCCTGGTTCTCCTCCGGAATTACCGGCTCGAATTCGAGGAGAGTTACCCCCTCCGGTACACCTATTGCATGAGTGCATAATAAATCCCATGAATGCATAATGAAAGATGCAATATGCTCGGAATGAAATGTATTACAACAATTTAACGCTCTACTCAAATCACTTCAAAAGAGTAGGTGCAAATTTCCTCTCCGGTAGAGAAGTACTCACCTAATCTACTTAACCTAAGATAAAGCTGCTCATCCTCAGTTAAGGCCCTAACACCTAACAATTACAAAAGTAGCATGTCTTAGGATATCACACCATATCAATCAGCAAAACACCACAGTAAGCATTCTGGACAGCAGCTACTTGTTTTTATCACAACTGGAGATTTACAATTCCAAAAGATATGATCTAAGCCAATCTGGAAAGCCTAAGAAATGTACTACAATTCATTTTCAGACCTCAACTCCAAACTCCTAAGTTTTCCATGTCAAACTTCACAAGTTCCAGAATCTGTCCTCTCCAAAACAGAGAGTAGCAGATTTTGAACTGCCACTTTAAACAACAGTAACTCTCAAACTACTAAGCCAAATGCTTCCAAATTTTAACACAAGCTAGTTCATCAAGTTTACTCCAACTTTGGTATTTACAAGTTGTCCAGCAACCAATTTTATCAAAGCCAAATTTAGAATTACTACTTAGCTGTCCAGAAAACCTAAAATTACAAAGGTTAAATATTTATTGATGTGGCAAACATTCTCTAAAACCAAACTAATGCTACTACAAGTTCACAAATATCACAAAGACACCAGGAAGTAAGGTGTGCCCACCTAGAATATTTATTTAAACCCATTTCTTATTTTACTTAATTAATTAGGTGGAATTTTAAACATATATGTAAACTGCTCCTAAAATTCTACAAAAATTACAGGGGACTCTCTGACCCACAAAGAGACTACTGTAAAATTTTGAACTCAATTTATTCACAGGAACTCCCTACACAAAATTCCCAAGCCAAAAAGGCTGATTTTTGTATAAATAACCAAGCATAGTAAAATGTGTCAAACACCAGATTTATTAATTTTCTTGGACACTCTAGGGTACCAAGACATTCTCCAAAAATTTATAAGAACAATGCACAAGTAGAAGAATTACTAAAATTCATTTTAGGATTTCCTAGAATAACAAGATAGCATTATAACTTGAAAATTACTTAATCACTGATGCCCAAATTTTTACCAGAGCTAGGGCTAGCATAGAGTAACCTACCCACCAAATTTCATGATTTATGGAACACTACAGCTCAAGTTATAAATTTAACAAATTTGCATGCATTCCAAAACACATTTAAAGGATCTATTAAATTCTTACAGACTTTAAACATCTCATGCCAGATCCATATTTTTCTAAAATACTACACATTATGTAGACCCTAATAAAATTTATCTCATGATTTTTGGATCATTAAAACCCTAGATCTATATTTTTCCAACTTGTACAAAAATCAGTGACAAAATAATAAAAATGAATTTCATTTCGGACGACTGGGCCGGCCCGGAGAAAATCGGCCCACACACTCGCGCGCGCGGCCCGCTCAGCGCTCCCGCCCGCGCGCGACACTGACGGGCGGGCCCCCGCGGTCAGTGACCAGAGACAGGGGAGCGGCAGCCGTGAGCTCCGGCGAGCCCAAGCTCGTCGGAGGGAAGCTCGCCCGGAAAAATCGAGCTCACCCACGCGTTCCCTGTTCCGTAACGCTTCGATTCATGCTAGTGGAAGAGCTTAGGTTGGAGTGGGAGGGCTCGCCGTCGTGAGCGGCGGCCGGTGAGGGTCGGGTGAGGGTATGCCGTCGCCGGTGAGGCCGCACGGCCATATCTAAGCTCGGTACGAGCTACACTACGCCCGGGCGAATCTATTGAGGTAGAAAGGAGGTTTGGAAGAGGTCCTAACTACCCTGGCCACGGAGTGCCGTGACGCGGTGCGGTGAGCGCGACGACGGTGGTCGTCGTGTTCCGCTCCGGTGACGTCGCATCCCACTGTAAGGTCATGCCTAGAGCTAGAGGAAGGCCTACACTATTCCGAACGCTGACCACAGAGAGAGGAGGGTGAAAGAGGACGTCGGTGGTGAGCTCGCAATGGCGGCGGCCATGGCGGAGCTCCGCACCGCCGAGGTTTGATTGGGTGATTTGCCCTCTACCTTGACCCAACGGCTGACCCAATGTGCGGAGGTTGTAGAGTATGGTCAGGCGGTGCTGTTCGTGAGCTCTCGGGTGTGGTGGCGCGGTGGTTGGCGCAACCGAAGGCGGCGGAGTCGGCTGTGGGGGCGGAGGACGCTCGGTCGCCTTACCGGTGAGCTGGGGAAGGAGGGCGATGGAAATGGAGGGGGAAGCGGGTCGTCCTGGTCTTCATGCTGAGCTCGCAGGCGACGTGGGGCGTCGGCAGAACACGCGCGCCACGCGGCCACCGGGCTCTGCCCGAGCGCCACGACGCGGTCGGCCGCGGCCGTCGGTGTCTGAACGTTTCGTTTCAGAGCTCAAAGGTATCGACTGACAGGGCAAGTTCAACACCGATTATCTCCCAAACCAGTTCGAATTAGAAGAAGATGATAATACCAAAATTGTAGAGCTACATGAGGACTACAAGTTTGTCAATTGGAGTTTGGGCTGGTTCGGCCTAGATTTGAAACTACAGAGCTCCAAAGTGGGTCACCTGAAAACTGAAACTTAGTTTCAGTCACAATGCCGACTGAAACCCGATTTTCTAGGCACCAAATCTCCTAAACCATTTAGAACTAGGTGATGGTGATATTGACAATGTTGTAGAGCTATGTGTGGACAACAACTTTGTCAATTGGCTCATAGTCTAGTTTGGCCTAGTTTGTGAGTTACAAGTTGCTAAAGTGAGGTACAGTGAAACTGAAAAGTCCAATTTCCAGACTTAGAATTTTTCTAAGTGTTGATCACCACTCAAGCTGACTTGTGGGCCATTTTTGAGCATGCTCTGTTCATTTTCATGAGATGGCCATATTAGAACTTTGGTTCCTTATGAAATTCTCTACAACTTTGCTTAAGGTTGCTCTTCCATGCAAGGTCTCTAAATTAGACTTTTTAATTGGTCAAACTAGAGCCTTCTAGGGTCAAATGGTGGTCAACTTCTCTTGGAGGGCAAATTTGAAATTTTGGTCAACATGAAACTTGTTCCAAATGTTATCCTAAGTATAACTAAGGTGTTGTAGGTCATGATTGGCTACCTTACCTTTTTGTTACACCAACTATCAAATACTTCATGAAATAAATCAAACAAACCCTAGAATAATCACATGTGTTGCATCACATAAAATAACAAACATGAATGATGCATGCTTATGCTTATGCCATGCAAATGCAATGCAATTAAGGACTAAACACTTGAAGTGTTACAGCCCTCCCCCCTTATAAAAATCTCGTCCCGAGATTTGGAAAGCGTACCATTTTTCATAGAATTCTTTATAACCATCCCGCAAATAATCCTCCCGTTCCCACGTAGCATCACTCTCACTTCCCTGATTACTCCACATCACTTTGTACCACTTAACCACTTTACTTCTAGTTACTCGTTCCTGAGTATCGATCACTCGGACTGGCTTTTCTTCATAGGTTAGGTCGGATTCCAGCCTGATATCACCTAAAGGAACTTGTTCCTCAAGAACTCGAAGACACTTTTTAAGCTGAGATACATGGAAGACGTTGAATATGGCACTCATTTCTGGAGGTAACTGAATTTTGTACGCAACAGCTCCACTCTTGCCTATGATTTGAAAAGGACCCACGTATCTTGGCGCAAGTTTCCGCTTAACACCAAAACGTTGGACACTTTTCATTGGAGAAACTTTCAAATACACGAAGTCTCCAACTTCAAACTCGAGTGGTTTTCTACGACGATCAGCATAACTTTTCTGTCTAGCTTGGGCTGCAGCCATATGTTTTTGGATGGTACGGACTTGTTCCTCAGCTTCCTCAACAAAAGCAATACCATAAAATCTTCTCTCACCAGATTCTATCCAATTTAGTGGGGTTCTACACCTACGACCGTACAAAGCTTCGAATGGAGCCATCTTAATACTCTCTTGATAACTGTTATTGTACGAGAATTCGGCTAAAGGTAACCATTTTTCCCAAGAACCCTTGGATGAAATGACGCATGCTCGCAACAGATCTTCCAAGATTTGGTTAACTCGTTCTGTCTGACCCGATGTCTGGGGGTGATAAGCAGAGCTTCTCACTAACTTGGTTCCCAGAAGGTGATGCAAGTGCTCCCAAAAGCGAGCAGTGAACTGGGGACCACGGTCAGATATGATAGTACGAGGTATCCCATGAAGCCGGACTATCTGATTGAAGTACAACTCAGCATAGTCAGTGGGACGATAGTCCACTCTCACTGGGATGAAGTGAGCTGATTTGGTCAAACGATCAACAATTACCCAAATAGAGTTATGATTTTTGATAGTAGGAGGAAGTCCGACAATGAAATCCATACTTATCTCTTCCCATTTCCAGCCTGGAATGGAAAGTGGCTGAAGTAGCCCAGCTTTCATGTGCACAGCTTTAACTCTGCAACAGGTGTCACATCTAGCAACATATGCAGCTATCTCTTTCCGCATCTTGGTCCACCAATAAAGTGGCTTCAAATCATAATACATCTTATTGCTGCCAGGATGGATGGACAACTTAGAGGAGTGTGCTTCAGACATAATATCATTTCGAAGCTCTCGGTCCTTAGGCACAACTAACCTATCCTTGAACCATAGTACACCCTCTTCATCTATCCTGAACTGTGTAGTTTCTTGCTCTTTCATCTTACGCTTGATGTGGAATATACCAGTGTCAGTCTTTTGGAGCTCAATAATTCTGCTTTTGATAGTACAACTGACAGTGATGTTGTACAAGACTGATGGATGTAGAAGGCGAGATCGATGAAAATCAGTTTCAACTAAGGAATGACAATGAGACTTACGGCTTAAAGCATCCGCAACTACATTTGCCTTTCCTGGATGATAGTGCACTTGAAGGTTATAATCTTTAATCAACTCGAGCCATCTTCTTTGACGCATATTTAGCTCGGGTTGAGTGAAGATGTATTTGAGGCTTTTATGATCGGTGTAGATATTGCAGACATTTCCCAGCAGATAATGCCGCCATACTTTCAAAGCATGAACAACTGCAGCCAGTTCTAAGTCATGCGTTGGATAATTCACCTCATGTTTCCGAAGTTGTCGAGAGGTATATGCAATTACTCGGCCTTCCTGCATCAGAACACCTCCCAAACCTATGCCTGAGGCATCACAATAAACATCAAATGGTTTCTCAATATCCGGTTGTGCCAAAACCGGAGCTGAGGTTAGGAGGGTTCGTAGTTGGTGAAAAGCCGCATCACACTCAGGAGTCCAGACAAACCTGGTGTCTTTTTGCAGCAACCGAGTCATTGGCTTGGCTATTTTGGAGAAATCCGGGATGAAGCGACGATAATAGCCAGCCAAACCAAGAAAACTTCGGACCTCGTGAACCGAGATAGGAGCCTTCCAGTTCAGTACTTCCTGTACCTTGGCGGGGTCCACCATAATTCCTCCATCGGACAACACATGCCCAAGGAAAGGTACTTCACGAAGCCAGAATTCGCACTTACTGAACTTCGCATATAGTTGATGTTCACGCAGTCTTGTGAGGACTATACGCAGATGTTCAGCGTGATCCTCCTCATTCACAGAATATACCAAGATGTCATCAATAAATACCACCACAAACTTGTCCAATTCAGGCATAAACACCGAATTCATCAAGTACATGAAGTGTGCGGGGGCATTTGTCAAGCCGAAAGACATAACAAGATACTCATAAAGACCGTATCTGGTAGAAAAGGCTGTCTTTGGAACATCTTCCGGGCGGATTTTAATTTGATGGTAACCCGATCTTAGATCGATCTTGGAGAAAACTTTAGCTTTAGACAACTGATCGAACAAGATGTCGATGCGCGGTAGAGGGTACTTATTTTTGACAGTGACTGCATTGAGAGGTCTATAATCTACGCACATCCGCAACGACTGATCCTTCTTCTTTACAAAGATAGCAGGACATCCCCACGGCGATGAACTAGGACGAATCAACCCCTTCTTCAAAAGTTCATTCAATTGCACCTTCAGTTCAGCGAGTTTATTTGGAGGCATCCTATAGGGTCTCCTAGAGATGGGCGCCGTGCCAGGCAACAACTCAATTTTAAACTCCACATCCCGATCCGGAGGGAGTCCCGGCAATTCATCGGGAAAAACGTCCGGAAACTCATTTACTACTGGAATTTCGGCCAACGCCTTTGCTTGCACAGCATGAATTTCCCCTGACAATTCAACCTTTCTGGGAAGTTGTACTAGAAAACCCTTTTGATCTGTAGGATCTCTGAGCATAACTACCCGAGCGGATGTGTCAATGAGTACCCCATTCTGACTCATCCAATTCATGCCCAAGATAACATCTATGTCTAAACCAGGTAAAACCAATAGGGCAAGCGAATAACTTCGCCCTTCTATCTCAAACTTAAGGTTACCCACTACTTTGTTTGTGGAAATATTCCCACTTGCAGCGCTAATACAATAACCCACACCTTCAACAGTATGCAACTTATGTGCAAATTTAGATGCAAACTTAGGACTGATAAAGGAATGCGAAGCACCTGAATCAAAAAGTACCACTGCGGGGTGTTGGTCAACTAGAAACTTACCAGCGGTGACCACCTCACCAGATGGAATTTCCTCAATGCTGTTATAATGGGCGTGTCCCTGACGACTACCTTGGTTGACATTTTTCTTAGGGTACGGACAGTTCCTGGACCAATGGCCTGGCTTGTTACAGTTCCAGCAAGGCATGTTGCTAGGGGGAACACTGGAGCTGCCTTGGCCCGCATTACTCTTTGGCAGAGCCACTGTATATGCCTTACGAAACCCAGTTTTCATTGGCACCTTCTTTTGTGGAGGACGGAACTTAGCATTTGTGGCAGGAGGGCGAGGAGGAGCTCTCGGGGCAGCTGGAGCTCGAGACTGTGAAGCACTCGCCTCAATGGCCCTTTTGCGGCTCTTAGAGGCAGAATAGATAGCATTGTTGTTCTCTTAAGTTAGAGCATCGCTGATGAAATCATTGAAAGTAGTACATTTGCTAGTACCCATAGTTTTCATCAGTTTTGGGCCGAGGCCCCTTTTGAAGCTAGCAATCTTTTTGGCATCGGTATCCACAAACTCTGTGGCATACCTTGCCAGGTTGTTGAAGGACTGCAAGTATTCAGTCAGGCTTTTGTTTCCTTGCGACAGCCTCATAAACTCTGTGTGCTTGATTGCCATAAGACCGGGAGGAATATAATTTCCCCGGAATGCCGCCTTAAACTGATCCCAAGCAATCGGGACATTGGCAGGCAGTGTGGAACGATAGTGGCTCCACCAAATACCCGCTAGACCATGCAACTGGTGAGAAGCATATTCAGTCTTTAACTCATCAGTCAGGCGAAGCAGACGAAACTTTTGCTCAATAGTATTTAACCACTCATCAGCTTGCAGTGGTTCTTCCGCTTCCTTGAAGAGCGGGGGCTTAGTATCCAGAAAGTCCTTGAAATCACTGTATTGATTGGGTTCTGGGCCCTGGCGGCCAGGACGAGCCTCCCGATTAGCCAGTTGGCGCATGGCATCAGCCAACATACGCTGCCCCTCAACCACTGATTGCATCAACTCGGCCGGAGTAGGTGGTGACGGAGGGGGCGGCTGTTCCTCCTCCTCATTTCCACGACCCCGGCGTAGATTGTACGACATCTGCAAAATGCATAGCCAATGAGCACTGATGATGTGGGAAATTTGTAGATGAATTATTGCGAAATGTCAATCTGACTGTATGAATAGATTTCTCATAATAATTAAGGCACAATAATTCATCACAACCGCACAATCCATTCTAGCGCATCATTTGACGAGATCATACTTGGTAATCCAACAAGATGCTCTTTGATAAAGGCTCACTCACGGGGAGCACAACGGTTACCGGACCGTTTACGTTGCTATCTACGTGATTTTTGACCTTTTCTACGGTACCTGGATTCGATCTCAAGATTTTTAGTTGACTGTGAAAGGCTACTTCAAACTGACCACAAAGAGACTCCTCAATGAAGAGTTCCATGGTGGATCATGACTAGCCACCTCGATACCTGCGCGTGCCAAGCAGCACAGCCTTATGTCGCGCGCCATAGGAGGCCCTCGGTTTCGTCGTGGCACCGAAGGGTGCTAATCGTGACACCATCATCGAACGCAACATAATAAGACATCAAGTTGTGATCGAAATCAACAGATTCAAACTACATTCAGGAAACATACGGTTCAACCTTACATCCCAACGTCAAGTTATTACAAGGCCTCACTCCTTCACAGGGAGGGCACAAAAGACGATCCTAACATTAAAGGCACGTGATGACTACTCTAAGCATCATCCTCTGAGTCGGTGTCATGGATCTCCCCGCCGTCCTCATCACTGACAGGCTCTAACTCCTCGTCTTCTTCTTCTTCTGGCTCTTCCTCTGGTGCTTCTGCAGGTGGGGCATCCTGTGGTCCATCAACCTCCACTTCATCATCATCCTCAGCCATGAAGATTCCCGAACCCATGTCCTCATCGACGTTGTTGTTTCGAGGCAGCAGGGGATTAAGCTCGTTGTTCAGGCGGTGCACTTCTTCATGCAGGTTGTCATTGTACTCTTCAGCATTTTCTAACTGTTGCTCGAGCTCAAACTGGCGAGCTCTCAGAACGTTCTCCTCGTGCCAGGCTTCATCCCTCTGTTCCATCACACGGACCAACATGCATTGACAGTTGCGGTTTGCTACTGTCAACCTCTGGACTGCAAGCGTTTCTTGATCACGATCATGAATCACTTGTTCCAGTTGTTGCCGTGCTGCATCCCTAGCAGCAGTCACCTCTGCCAGCTCTGCCCTCAGCCTTTCCACCTCAGTAGGCTCAGGGCGGGGCTCACGTGGAGCGAGCTGGTGACGCGGTGCCCTGCCCCCAGTGGACTTACGAGCGGTCCTCTTGGTACGTGCCATCTGTAGCATCAAGATAAGATACGAATTAAAGTGAGGATCATTTAGGGGATACGAAATTTAATTTAGTCGGGAGTACTGAAAATTTTTTTTAAGGAGGGAGTAAATGATATGTATGATATAATTAAACATGATGCATGCACGTTCTGTACGCCCTCTCACCTTAGTAGAAACCTAAAGTTCTAACGCTAGGCGGTGGCATACATACGTTCTCTTATATAAGCGAAACTATCGGTCTACTCGTTACGCTGTTAGTGTACCTGCAGAAAACCTCATTTCAGCCCAACAGTTTCCCAATATTAGCACACAAGAAAACAGTAATTTAAATACTTTCCATATACACATCCCCAGATGTATATACTTCAGTATCAAAGCTACCCGATATAAAGGTTCCCACAATTAAGTGCTTACGTAATTACATGGTTTAAACATGTAAGTATGCAAGTCACCAAAACTACTCTCCCCTAGATCGCCGATTGGACGATCATGCTCTCACAACTCACACTTACCAGAGCGTCGAGGCAATTGATCCATACATTACCACCCAAGTGGATGGCATCCATACAGTTTCACGCCGTATGGACGACGAAACAAAAACAAACAAGGCCCCCAAGTTAGTCTTTATAATAAGCCACCTAAGAGTCCTTATTTGGGCTAAGGGGTGTGATCACTGGCATACCTAAAAATAATTTTTTTAGAGTTTTAACCCTTTTCATAATCAAATACTTTTGTTTTTAAATACTCGTACGATGTGTTAAATGTTGAATTATGCTCCGGTACCAGCTGTAACAGAACCGACCAAATTATAAGAGCACAAGTACAAAAACAAGCACCGAAGGGCTCAAATTTTCAAACTTGAGCCCATATAATCCCGGTAGTCAATCGAAATCACGAAGGATTTCAAACCAAACTGCTTACAACCAGGATCGCATCATTCAACATACCACATCATACGATACATTTCACAAGTAGTTCTGAAATAAGTTTACACCACGGAGTAGCAAATATTACAAACCAAGTTTGAAAGTAGCGGAAGCATAACACACACACACACCAGTTATTTAACTACTGCCAGTCTTGATGATCCACAACCCGCAAAAGCATGAGGAAAGTACATAAAAGACGATCACGCCCAAGTGATCTAGTCTTTTTCACCCGCAGGGTGGAGACAAGTCTTGCAGAAGCCCTGATAAAGCATGTCATCTGCAACAGGAGGGAATAAACCCTGAGTACTGGAATGTACTCAGCTAGACTTACCCGTCAAAAACCAGAAATAAAGTGACACCAAGGATTATGCAAGGCTTACACAAGAGGCTAGCTGACACCACAGTTTGCATAAAGGCATAAGTAGTTGAAACTCTTATAACATGTACTAGCAGTTATTTTTAGCATTTACCTGTCATCTATCTTAGCACCTGTACTAAACATTCACTTGAGTATAATCAAACAACATTATTATTATATCCATAGTAGGTATATCATTTCGGCAACATCATATCATTTACTTAACCATCTGTTCATTTAATGAGATCTACGTTGCCGCTGCTCAAGTCAAGTGCTCACTAACCGGGAGCGACGGCGATTCGAATCGAATTCCTATCCAGCTGGAGGGGTATTTCTAACACTCACCGAGTCACGCCTGGCGAGGGCTGCTCAGGTCATCTTTTGTACAGTTCAGGAATCGCGGGTCCGAATAATGTCGCGTCCCCAAGGGCGACACTCTGCCAGGTGATAGGGACTCTAACCCCCCCTTGGTCTCACGCCAATGTCCCCAAGCACATCCTTTCTCTCCTCCAAGATGCAACCTACCATTCGATTCCCGGCCTGAACCATACTACTCGACTTCGCGGTCGGAACGGCTTATCCGGCCAACTAAGTGTTAGACTGCGTTCAACATGACTCAAGGACGTACAGCGAATCGGTCCTTAAACGACTCAGACGGGCATAGCTCCACACCCAAGACGTGAAGTGTCTTGCGGCTGTACTATCGAACTCCCGCCCGGTCTCAATTTCATTTTAAGGCATGGTTCCATCCACGATAGCCATAGAGCCACTCGTGACTCCTTCCTACATCTCGCGGATGACCGGAAATCACCCGACTTCTACCGTACTAAGCAGGGCTAAGCATTGACACGTGCCTAAACCTAAAATAGGATTAAGTACGATATCTGGACAAGGACAGGTACAATGCAACAAGTGTTTTCATATAACTCCTACAACTTAATGCAGTAAACAATTAAAAGTACTCAAGATTAATTTATAAAACAGTAGGTTCAGCATGCACCGGGGCTTGCCTTTCAGAAAGGTTGCAGGCCTGTGGTCCGGGCACTCAGGAAGGTCTTCAGCGACGTCTCCTTCGCCGACTGGTTCCTCGGGCTCCTGCTGCTCCTGGTTCTCCTCCGGAATTACCGGCTCGAATTCGAGGAGAGTTACCCCCTCCGGTACACCTATTGCATGAGTGCATAATAAATCCCATGAATGCATAATGAAAGATGCAATATGCTCGGAATGAAATGTATTACAACAATTTAACGCTCTACTCAAATCACTTCAAAAGAGTAGGTGCAAATTTCCTCTCCGGTAGAGAAGTACTCACCTAATCTACTTAACCTAAGATAAAGCTGCTCATCCTCAGTTAAGGCCCTAACACCTAACAATTACAAAAGTAGCATGTCTTAGGATATCACACCATATCAATCAGCAAAACACCACAGTAAGCATTCTGGACAGCAGCTACTTGTTTTTATCACAACTGGAGATTTACAATTCCAAAAGATATGATCTAAGCCAATCTGGAAAGCCTAAGAAATGTACTACAATTCATTTTCAGACCTCAACTCCAAACTCCTAAGTTTTCCATGTCAAACTTCACAAGTTCCAGAATCTGTCCTCTCCAAAACAGAGAGTAGCAGATTTTGAACTGCCACTTTAAACAACAGTAACTCTCAAACTACTAAGCCAAATGCTTCCAAATTTTAACACAAGCTAGTTCATCAAGTTTACTCCAACTTTGGTATTTACAAGTTGTCCAGCAACCAATTTTATCAAAGCCAAATTTAGAATTACTACTTAGCTGTCCAGAAAACCTAAAATTACAAAGGTTAAATATTTATTGATGTGGCAAACATTCTCTAAAACCAAACTAATGCTACTACAAGTTCACAAATATCACAAAGACACCAGGAAGTAAGGTGTGCCCACCTAGAATATTTATTTAAACCCATTTCTTATTTTACTTAATTAATTAGGTGGAATTTTAAACATATATGTAAACTGCTCCTAAAATTCTACAAAAATTACAGGGGACTCTCTGACCCACAAAGAGACTACTGTAAAATTTTGAACTCAATTTATTCACAGGAACTCCCTACACTAATTCCCAAGCCAAAAAGGCTGATTTTTGTATAAATAACCAAGCATAGTAAAAAGTGTCAAACAACAGATTTCTTAATTTTCTTGGACACTCTAGGGTACCAAGACATTCTCCAAAAATTTATAAGAACAATGCACATGTAGAAGGATTACTAAAATTCATTTTAGGATTTCCTAGAATAACAAGATAGCATTATAACTTGAAAATTACTTAATCACTGATGCCCAAATTTTTACCAGAGCTAGGGCTAGCATAGAGTAACCTACCCACCAAATTTCATGATTTATGGAACACTACAGCTCAAGTTATAAATTTAACAAATTTGCATGCATTCCAAAACACATTTAAAGGATCTATTAAATTCTTACAGACTTTAAACATCTCATGCCAGATCCATATTTTTCTAAAATACTACACATTATGTAGACCCTAATAAAATTTATCTCATGATTTTTGGATCATTAAAACCCTAGATCTATATTTTTCCAACTTGTACAAAAATCAGTGACAAAATAATAAAAATGAATTTCATTTCGGACGACTGGGCCGGCCCGGAGAAAATCGGCCCACACACTCGCGCGCGCGGCCCGCTCAGCGCTCCCGCCCGCGCGCGACACTGACGGGCGGGCCCCCGCGGTCAGCGTCCAGAGACAGGGGAGCGGCAGCCGTGAGCTCCGGCGAGCCCAAGCTCGTCGGAGGGAAGCTCGCCCGGAAAAATCGAGCTCACCCACGCGTTCCCTGTTCCGTAACGCTTCGATTCATGCTAGTGGAAGAGCTTAGGTTGGAGTGGGAGGGCTCGCCGTCGTGAGCGGCGGCCGGTGAGGGTCGGGTGAGGGTATGCCGTCGCCGGTGAGGCCGCACGGCCATATCTAAGCTCGGTACGAGCTACACTACGCCCGGGCGAATCTATTGAGGTAGAAAGGAGGTTTGGAAGAGGTCCTAACTACCCTGGCCACGGAGTGCCGTGACGCGGTGCGGTGAGCGCGACGACGGTGGTCGTCGTGTTCCGCTCCGGTGACGTCGCATCCCACTGTAAGGTCATGCCTAGAGCTAGAGGAAGGCCTACACTATTCCGAACGCTGACCACAGAGAGAGGAGGGTGAAAGAGGACGTCGGTGGTGAGCTCGCAATGGCGGCGGCCATGGCGGAGCTCCGCACCGCCGAGGTTTGATTGGGTGATTTGCCCTCTACCTTGACCCAACGGCTGACCCAATGTGCGGAGGTTGTAGAGTATGGTCAGGCGGTGCTGTTCGTGAGCTCTCGGGTGTGGTGGCGCGGTGGTTGGCGCAACCGAAGGCGGCGGAGCCGGCTGTGGGGGCGGAGGACGCTCGGTCGCCTTACCGGTGAGCTGGGGAAGGAGGGCGATGGAAATGGAGGGGGAAGCGGGTCGTCCTGGTCTTCATGCTGAGCTCGCAGGCGACGTGGGGCGTCGGCAGAACACGCGCGCCACGCGGCCACCGGGCTCTGCCCGAGCGCCACGACGCGGTCGGCCGCGGCCGTCGGTGTCTGAACGTTTCGTTTCAGAGCTCAAAGGTATCGACTGACAGGGCAAGTTCAACACCGATTATCTCCCAAACCAGTTCGAATTAGAAGAAGATGATAATACCAAAATTGTAGAGCTACATGAGGACTACAAGTTTGTCAATTGGAGTTTGGGCTGGTTCGGCCTAGATTTGAAACTACAGAGCTCCAAAGTGGGTCACCTGAAAACTGAAACTTAGTTTCAGTCACAATGCCGACTGAAACCCGATTTTCTAGGCACCAAATCTCCTAAACCATTTAGAACTAGGTGATGGTGATATTGACAATGTTGTAGAGCTATGTGTGGACAACAACTTTGTCAATTGGCTCATAGTCTAGTTTGGCCTAGTTTGTGAGTTACAAGTTGCTAAAGTGAGGTACAGTGAAACTGAAAAGTCCAATTTCCAGACTTAGAATTTTTCTAAGTGTTGATCACCACTCAAGCTAACTTGTGGGCCATTTTTGAGCATGCTCTGGTCATTTTTATGAGATGGCCATATTAGAACTTTGGTTCCTTATGAAATTCTCTACAACTTTGCTTAAGGTTGCTCTTCCATGCAAGGTCTCTAAATTAGACTTTTTAATTGGTCAAACTAGAGCCTTCTAGGGTCAAATGGTGGTCAACTTCTCTTGGAGGGCAAATTTGAAATTTTGGTCAACATGAAACTTGTTCCAAATGTTATCCTAAGTATAACTAAGGTGTTGTAGGTCATGATTGGCTACCTTACCTTTTTGTTACACCAACTATCAAATACTTCATGAAATAAATCAAACAAACCCTAGAATAATCACATGTGTTGCATCACATAAAATAACAAACATGAATGATGCATGCTTATGCTTATGCCATGCAAATGCAATGCAATTAAGGACTAAACACTTGAAGTGTTACAAACACCAAGATGGAGAGCAAGACTTGGAGATGGATGAAGGGTGATCAATCCAATTGGAGCAATCTCTCACTTGATAAAGAAGAAAGAAAAAACAAAATGCAAGTTGTGAAGGCAAAGGTATAAATAGGGATTTTATTTTGCCGGTCAAGACGCAAAAGAGTGTGTGTGCTCGGATTTAGGATAGATGGTCGTATTATTAAGAGGGGCTCTAATTAGCAATCTTCGATCATCTAGTGCCACTAGGTTTTTGATCTATGCATTTGCATTTAGGCCTAAGTGACATGTCAGAGAGCAAGCCAAAAATGTTTATGAAAACACTTTGAAAAAATGCTAACTCTCATCTAACATGTTTAGCAAAACATTTGAGAGTTGGTGTCGTAGGGTCGAAAACGCAACAAGCATTTTTGTTCGAGTCGGTGTTAGAGTACGTGTCTCAGGTGGACTCAAGAACACAAGAATCATAGAGAGAAGGCAACGGTTTATCCTGGTTCGGGCCGATCGTTGCCCTACATCCAATAGCTGATAATCCTTATACTCAAGAGCACCTAAAATCAGGAGGTTAAAATAGAGTCTACAGGAGGAAGAGAGATATTTGGTAAGGGGTTAGCTCGGCTCTAATCCTGACGTTGCCTCGCCACCAGTGGAGTCTTTCCCTCGTCGAAGAGGAGGAAGATGACAAGTGCGGTGGAGGAGCTCTTGGTGCCCCTCTCTAGGTTGCTCTACACTTGGTGCTGAGCAGGAGCGGATCGATGAGGAATGGAATGGTCTGTCTAGGATCCTCCTCCCCCCTCTAGGATCCGACCTTACCCCTGATATATCGAGATAGGTCGGGTACATGGTGGTTTGGGGGTTGAGCCTATGGTCTACATGCGGGAGTCCGGAGGGTCTTGTAGTGGTGCTCTATAGACCGTGGCGATGCCGTGGAGCCGAAGAAGCCCTGGGCGTCGTTCGGTTGTCCTGTTTTGACACGCTGACTGTCAGGCTGTGTCGGCTTGGACCGGCCTCCCCCAGGCGCGCCTTCTAGAGTCTTCTGGGTGATGAGGGAGGTCATCTCGAGGGGCTAACGCGTGGGCCAGGATGCTCTCGAGCCCATGGAGGCTGTGGAGTGGCTTGTATTCTTGTGTCACGACCCGTGCGTGACCCTATCAGGGGAGCGGCCAGCAAAGCCGCACCTTGGGTGCAGCATTAGGGAGCCTAAGCCTCGATGGCTTGGGACGTGTCTTCTTACACCCAAGCCTTGGCTGGTGCACACACCCATTGTTGCTTAGCCACCTACTCATTGGTCCACCGCTGCCGTCGCCTACGATACTTCCTCGCCCTCGAGCTATCTTATGTACCACCTTGCAGTGTCATCATTGTCGTCGGCATCGCCATTGTGCCTATAGAGCAATAGGGCGACCAGGTAGGTCGCCAGATTGTGCCCGCCATCAGCGGCGTGAGCGAGATCATCGAGGCATGGCCGGCAGCTGTGCTTTTCCATGAATACGGTTTGTATCCTGGTGAGGAAGCAAGCCTCCGGGTTGCCTACTTGGGTCAGGCTAGCAAGGAGGGCTTCGTAGTCGTTGGGGTCATCCCACGTCCTCCCGCGTCTGAACTGATCTAGTGCCAGACGCCGACCGATGGCGGGGTCATTGCAAATGCAGCGCATGGACGAGCAGGTCTCCCATAGGCTACGGAGGTCATCCATGGGCCATTCTAAGGTCGCAGTGAGGTGGCCGGCAATCACAATTTGCACCTCAGTAGGGAGCATCATCAGCGACATGATTGCCGGCATGGATAGATCTATGGCGTGTGGACGGAGGCGAGCCAAAGGGCTAGAGAGGCAGAGTGGCACGACATAGGTTGACTGAGGAGGAGGCGGGGGAGGCCACCGAGCGGGGGCTATAGTAGGAGTTCTTGAAATACCCTCTGCGAACTGGCGTGGGAACTCGCAATGACTTTTGCGCAATGCAAAGGGGGAGTCAAACAATGGGAGTGAGGCCGACTTTGTACACATAGGGATGCCAGGGCTAGAACATGCTTTCGAGTAGTGAATATTTTAGATGGGTCATTCCTTCTGTCATCCGGTGAAGTATACAATGGCATAGTGCGGTCCAATCCAAGCAGTTGTAGGCTCGCAGCAGCCAAGGGGCTACAGCTATCTAGAGATGGCTACATGGTTTCATAGGTTCTGATTGTCTGCACTCCCTTGGCTATGTTTGATCGTCTGCACTCCCGAGGAGAAGGGGGACGCTCCTTTCATATAGACCTTGCACGGCTGACGAGAGTGAAGCGAATGCGGCAGGAAAGCTGGACACAAGAAGTGAATCGAGAAAAAGAGCTTTTGACCACCATGACACGTTTGACACTTGAATGCCTGGTGCGGTTGTGATAGGTCTTTTCTGCATACTTATTTCACTCCAATCCAAGCAATCACAGTAGTCAAGGGGCAGACTGATTGCTACGACACTTTATACTATCCTACGAGATCAAATACACAGCGGGTGGACTTTCTTGCATTCACAATAAAAGTTAGTAGCTATGGCTCATCCGTTCTGCATTAGATCGAGGCGAGACTTGTTCAGAAGAACTCCTCACTATATGGTTCTTTCATGTTCAACAAATCTGTAGGCAAAAGCAACCAACAGGGCCTAGAAACCAGTTACCAAATGTCAAAGGACCTGAGCTACACCACGCTCAAAAGAGTTTAACCGAACTAATACAAACTTCAACAAAAGTTAACACAGACATGCATGCAAATAATTAAGACTCCACATATGGTCGTCCCACAAACCAAACCTAGTCATGACTTGTACTACCGATACGTCCCACACAAATCAACAGTCGAGGCGGGGGGTGCAGGATCTCATCCACGTTCACCTTTGCTAAGACGACGTTGGTGACCGGCTCGACGCACTCTAACAGATCATCCATATAATCTTCGTCATCCGATGGCAGTGAAAAGCCTGCTGCACTGCCAGGACTTTCACTGCCGCGCCAAACTAAAGCTGGGCAGTGACCAATGCTGTGGCAGCCCCTTGATGGACGACTTCGGACACCACAGCCCAAATGTGGGCCGGCAGGGCTCGGAGGTGCTCCTCTGGTGCAGTGGCCAGATCGTCTGCTGTCTACATGGGGAAGGTGGCATCACAAGCGGTAGTAGCATCGACAAGTAGGTTCTGGACCTCCACCTCAGCGGCCGCCATCTTGTCTCGTGCCTGGTCAGCTTCTTGATAGGCTATGCCAAATGCGGAGCGTGCGGCCTTAAGCTCATCGCGTAGCTTGTCGGCATCCAGACTGGCCCTTGAGTACAATTCTGTGGCCTTATTGTAAGCCTCCTTTAACTTAACGTATTCTTCGTCTAATGATTCAACACTAGAAGATTGTCTGGGGTCAGACAGGATCGGCGATGGTGTGCGGCGACGGGACGTCTCTCTGCACAATGCAAGCCAAGTTCAAGCCAATAGGATAAGGGGGAGAGTAATCTGATTGAGAAGGCAAATGACTCATGGGGCTGTCCGATTCAGCAGGGGACAAAATCGTCGCTGGTGGCTGCCCCCACCGGGGGATGGTTCCCGAGGCTGCTTTCCCAGCACGACCATGGACAAAGAACCTAGCTCCAGGGCCAACGATCCTTGGGACACCGTCACGCTCATGTCCACCTATTGAGAGAGTAGGCAATTTTCAAATACTAGTTAAATTAAGTAGCATGAACACAAATACTATCGTGAGCATTGCTTGCATACTCTAGTTAATTTAATGAAGAGAAACAACATGAACAATGGTACATTAAAAAATCACCTCATTAGTAGGAACTGGGGGCGGGTGTGAGACTATGCCGATGAGAGGTCCATTTGTTGGTGGAGGATGGTAGGCGCGGAAGGCCTCCGGGGACTCCCCACTACCATGATCTAGTGTGTACTCTCCCATAACCTTCATCACCCATTGGTCTAGGTCATCCTCTTGGATGGTGACCCTCGACTCGATTGTAGGGTCTGTTGGGCCTCGGAAGTCCCACTAGGAGTGGTGCCTCATCTTCAAGGGAAGGACCCGATGGCCGATGAAGGTATGGATCACCCTCGTCCTCATTACCGGTCCTTCAGGTCCTTGATCGCATCCAACAAGTTGGGCACATGCTGCTTGTAGGCCTCCAGGGGTGGTAGTTCCTCCCACAACTCTAGGAGGTCACCACGCGGTCGGTCAGGAGAATAAGATGGCAGCAACGGGCTCTTATTGGGGACGTAGAGCCATGACTTTTGCCACCTCAAGTCTGCAAAAGGGTAGCGGTCAAGGCTCAGGTACCTATCCTCCATTATAGGACGAAGTTGGATCATGGCACCCCCCATCCGAGGAAGATGGACCCCCTGGGCACTGAGCGAACCACCCGGAATAAAGACCGCCAGAACTCATAGTGGGGAGGGACTCCCAGGAAGCCCTTGCACAGCATGATGAAGATAGAGAGGTGGAGGATCCCTGTGGGGTGAAGTCGTGGAGGCGGAGCCCGTAGTAGTACAACAACCATGGAGTAAGGGGTGCGTCGGCACCCTGAACCCAAAAGAGTGGAAATGGGCAAATGAGATGACCTCATTCTCCTCTGGCCTCGACTCCACTTTAGTTCTCGGTGGGACTCTCCACACGATCACATCGGCAGCCTCCGGGATCACCGCCTTCAGTTGCAGCTCGTCGAACGCCTTATGGTCGATGGACGACTTCGTCCACTGTGTGGTGATGGTCCTCGTAGGAGGCGTTGGCGGCGCAAAGGGCGCAGTAGGGTGGAGGGCAAAAGCTTTGGGATGGAAGAAGGAGATCTGGGGAGGGAAGGTAGATGATCGCAGAAGGTAGCAGATAACTTTCCCTCTTGTGCCCTTATGTCTTCTATATATTTTTGGGGGACATGGAACCACCCCACGCCCCATGACCATTGACACATTTGCGTGGGCAGGCGGTTCGGCTTCGCCCCATCACATCAATGCGACAGGCCATGAGGCGACGTCCCTGCTAGAACTACCTGCTAACGCCACCCCACGCGCGCGCGGCTGCGTGGCAATCCAGGAGCCTATAAGACAAAAATGGATGCCGCACATTGTTCATCAATACTATCCAGGTAGTCTTGATTTCAAACCGTCGGACCTTCTGTGATAAACCTTATCACTCCACTAGTGTCCGGCTAGTGAAAATTTTAAAGGATCATTCTATCTATAGGGTGCAGAAACATTTCAACAGCTGTGCATCCATCCTTTGACGGTTGTGATCAGCCCAAATCTGAATTCAACTACTCCCTCCATCCCAAATCGACGAGTCAGATTGTCAAATTTGACAAAATAAAAAAACTCAATGTAATAAGAATCAACCGAAGTATATGGAGTTTGAAAGAAATAAAGGAAGATAAATATAGTTGGACCAACACAAAAACTTCATTCCATTATATACAAAAGTACATTATGTAGTTTTTCTCTAATATCTAATGTCTAAAATAACTCATCTTACCAAGGGGACTCATGTTAGACGGTTGACAAATTTCATTCAGTCGATCAACATGAGTGAAGATGACAAAGTCTCCTCCCACAAACATAGTAACACTGTCAAGTCTTTTCATTTTCTCAAAATTCCTAACATGGACAAAAATCTTGCCACTATCATAGTCTTTGACAACTGTAACAAACAAATCTTTACCAAGCATATAATGAACTACAGCTTCAACAACGATCCGTCGGGGCTGTTGATGAACATGATGTCCCCAAGCAACAAGCACCCCATTAACAATACCTGGCGACACTCCTAGCTGTCAAAGCGCAAGCTTGCTGATGGAGTAAACATGGATGTTATGGTATGATGACATCTCTCTGTATACATACAGAACAAAAAACACAAGGAAAAAAATCATTAGAAAAAACCACATATGAAACACTACACCTTGAACAAGCAAGAACCAGCACAAAGCAACAGAATATTGCCTAGGCCATATCTTAATCTCGATTGAGATCCTGACTAGAATAAAATGACAAAGAAACTAAAACTCACCTCAACAAGGACGATCCCTGTTGTTCTATGGGCAACAACTGCTAACGAAGTTGTAACACTGCCTCCTTTCCTTGGCTGGCAACTTGCAAGTGAAAAGTAAAAGAGACCAGGAAGGATATTTATACTCGACGCAGACGCTAACAAACATTAGAAGACGTGAGTCCCTGTAGTGTTACTAATTACTAATAAAATAGATTCAGAATACAAGCAGTCAGAGCAGTAGTCGAGGGGTTGGCGCGTTTTTCTGCTCTGATTACGAGAAAGTATGGCACATTAAATACATAGAGCTATGGACTTTCTCGTTATCAGAGCAGTAAACGCGTCAACCCCTCGACTACTACACTGGCGATTCGAGTAGTAACGGCGACAAGCAGTGGGAATGTACTCGATCAATGGCATGTATAGAGAAGTTCCCTACCACGAACTTTGTACTGCGCGCATAACTTAGAACAACTAGGAAAGTAAGATAAGATAAGCAAGAATATAAAAATATTCGAAATAGCAGAATAAGAAATGAAAAAAATGAAGAAAAGGGAACCTAATCTCACCTCCTTCTGTATCATAAAGAAAATAGTCCCTAAAGAAAAAGAATTGTCTCTATTTAGATATTTACCTACTTAGATGAAAAAATAATACTCCTTCTATATTATTCTAGAATATGTATCCCAATCCATCTCGAGTAATTTTTATCAATACCTATTCAGTAGATCCTTTTTTTCTATGCCAGGAACCAAATTTGAACTGGTGACACAAGGATTTTTAGTCCTTTGCTCTACCAACTGAGCTATCCTGACCATTTATTGTGCACCATCCTAGTAGAGTACGTACTTGTATCTATGTAAATTAAAGGGACTAAAAAATAAAAAGTCTTCTAAAATTGGACTTAGTAAATGTCAGGATAATGATATGGATTGTGAATGACTTACTTAATAATAGGGATTACTTTCCTATACTATAATATGTTCATTTGTATGAATGGGATAAGATCCAAAGAAGTAAGTTCGGATCCGTTTGTGAAAGAGTAGAATAAGAAAGATAGTGAATCTTGTTTGAACCATTAATGAAAAATAGAGGTACAATAGTTAGGAAGTAAAATGGGCTTTTTATTGGGGATAGAGGGACTTGACTTGAACCCTCACAATTTAGAAAATCAACGGATCGACTATATAATATACTATAAATTTCATTGTTGTCGGTATTGACATGTAGAATGGGGTTCTCTCTCCATTCATTTTGGGTTGGGTTTCTTGTGATCTTTGTAGTTGTTTTTCCGTCCAATTTTATGGTAAATTCAGTCATAGGAATCCAGACTCCACTTGATTCGATCTTCAGTTTCGACCTTCATCACTCAGGAAATTTTTGTTGCCACTTATTCCACTCAAATAGACCAAACCAGGCAACAAAAAGGATGAAGGAAGTTCTCTTTCCATTCCAACTAAACTAAGTGAAAAAAGGGATAGAGCAAATTGTTGCGGAACAAAGAAAATATCTCCAAACCAATGACTCCTTTCCTTTGGTCGACTCTAAAGAATGTATCGGGAGTTGGGAGTTAGCCGTCTCATAGGAGTGATAGCAGGGTTTTGAATGGAGTTTCTTTGTATGATTGAAAAAAAGAGTGCTCTATGTTGGAGAAAACAACAAGAAGATTGTTCAACAGTCTATCTCCCAACCTCTTTAAAGCAGCTACCTACCGTGATATGGTCTTAGGACAGCATTGGCACCTCCGTTTGCTGGATCTTCTAGGCACTCGAAAGCGCTTCCATGAGAGACAGATGGACTTTGAGTTATAGACGGAGAAGAGCCCTTAGAGAATGAAGAGTGATTCCTAGCCCTTATCTGAGCGATGACTACGACCCATGAGCGATACCTTTGTCTTTGGTGCTTGAGTTGTCCTCCCAGCGGTGTGCTCCTCAGTTTCAGAAATGACATATTGAAGCGGTATCTTTAGCAAAGCCCAAATCTGGCATCCATTTTACTTTAAACCGAGCAATCTGAGGGTAGAACCTTCCATTCTTACGTGATGCTATCCATAGGTAACTTACTTGATATGCTTACCCTGACCAGACAACGGCGGCTAGTTCGATTGATCGTATGATCATCCTTCGATGAAAAGAAGGAATCACAGCTGAATCCAGTACATTCCTAATTACAACCAAGGCATGGTCAGAAACTATCTCTTCGTCTTCCTAACTAGCTATCCACATGCTCGTACTTTGTAGCAGGGCATCCCAAATTCCATTCTTCTATATTTATATATTGGTTAAATGGGGACCAAACCTTAATGAGAAAGGAGCCTATACTGACAAGAGGAATAAACCCCCTTTTCCCTCTGTAGACTTTCATGTGAAAAAAGTAGGATTCTCCCCGATGTTCAACAAAAGTAGCTTGATCGATAGGTGCGCCAGCTCCCATCTTTTTTCTCTTCCAGCAAGGAGAAGCAAATGGACGAGGATTGTTCCTTCTTTCCAAAACTTGCATCCTGTTTGCTTTATCTCGCTGCTTTTTCTGCTTATCCTTACTTTCCTACCATCCAATCTAACTGAACCAAATCTGAATCACTGGTCGATCAACAGTTCTTCTTTTACTTCCATCTCTTGATACCTGTTTTCTTGCTTTTCTTACCACTGCTGTAGTGAACCGCATCTCTAAGCACTAGGAGTCATGAACCTCGCACAAGGTCCTTCTTAAACTAGAAATAAGTGAAATAATTGTTAAGGGTCACCTTGGCAATGTTATTACTAGTAGCTAAGATGGTGAGTTAGAAGCTAAAGGCAGTAGAGCTTATTCGTATTGTCAGCTAGAAACTTATTATCAGATCTATACGGGACACAATCCTGTTGTGAAAGCCGCTATCAACATTTGCGTAGAGAGTCCCAAAAAGGGAGGGGAAAATGAGATGATTGCTTTGCCCAGTAAACTATGTTTGCTCTGATGTCCTGTCCTTTCTCTTGTTAAAAGGTGGGTACCTTTCCCTAAATCTGTCTCCTATGCATGCTATTCTCCTGTTCCCCCGAAGGGTGGTATCAATACGGCAACATGAAAGCTCATTATCAAAGTGGTCTCTTCTCAAAAGCTTATCTGCTAGATGAAAACAAGTTCATAGTAACAGGGGCAGCAGGTTGGATAAGGGTGCTAGTGAAAAGAGAATATGCTTTGGAGTATTCATTGAAAGAAGTCTTCCTATAAGATAATCATCTTTCCTTTGTTTTGACATTCTTGATGTATTTTCCACTACATGGACATCCTTCTATCTTTGTATAGGTAGCCTCTTCAAAGTATTGCTTTAAAGTTCCTCACGAAGACAGAGAACCAGCTGACTACTATAACTCCCCATCTCATCCCTACTACTGATATGTGGTACCATTTCTCTATGGAGAAGTGTTGATTGATTGATGATCTAAAATAAAAAGAATGTAGAGAATAGGATCCATGGCTATGAGAGAAAGCAAACTATACTAGCTTCCTATTGTTGATTAGTTGAAGGGAAAGTAATAAATAGTCTTAGGAATTATAGAGTAGTAGACAACATTCTAGACCTCCAGGATAGAGGAGTAGCCAGACATATATATAGACATCAAGGATAGGGCTAGAGACTCAGATATAGATCCAGAATAAGAGAAGTAGGTCAAAGAAGAGTGATGGGACTCGCCCGAAAGGTTATGTAGCTGGCACAGGAGGCCAAGCATTCAGCCAGACATCCTAGGAGCCCCGTTTGCCTTTACTAGAGTCTTGAGTTTATCTTTCTAGCTAAGTTTCAAAAGAAAAGGTGAACAGCCCCCTATGCCAAAGGGCATTTGTCATCCTTGGTCTTTGTTCAGGCAAGTCTAATCACACAAGATCAAAAGAAGTGATTTGGGAATATCAACTAATTTCATTTAAATGGCTGAGAAAGAAATCAACTAATTGGTAGCCCACTTGGTACTAAGAGGTTCCTTGCCCTTCTTCCATTTGTGAAAGTGATAATTTTTTTGATTTGCTGGCAGGGAAGTATGTTTGTAGGTAAAAGTTTGTATTAGAATAAGGGAACTCGATAAAGTAGCTTTCATAGCTTTCACATATTTGTGAGCCCTATGGGTAGATATAAGAAGGTACCCGAATCATCCACCTTACATTGAGACAGAAGAGAAAGAATCCCTCTCTAGCAAGCTTCTTCTACTACCTGATGATTGAATTGGACTTCCTTCCCCACAGAACCCAAGATGGTTGACTACTAGGCTCACAACTCTACGCAAAGGTAGGCTCGATGAAGAAAGCGCAGGGTTACTTCTTGCCTGAGGAAGTAGTTAGAAGTACTTTCTTATTAATCTGCTTGATGTACATAAATCGATGGTTAAGGCACGCAGCGGTAAGGTTCCCATCGAATCAAAAATTCAGCAATTGAGGAGCTCGATTAGTCATACTCACCACCACCAGCTCTAGGCCCATCGTCCGATCTTAGAACAAGTCAGTAGGGTGAGGGAGTTTATCTAAGCGAGAATGGGATCGGGGCCAATGCTTTGTTTTGGCTTGATCTATTTCACAACAAGTGAAGTGGGAGATTGACGTTTATAGACTGATATCAGCTCGGGAAAAAAGAAAGAAGTATCTAACTAGAGCTCGCTCCTTTAGTAAGGAATAGGGAAATCACCACTAGATGGTAGACAGAGAAAGCATAATCATATTGCAGACAAAGCATAGTCATGTGATATTATAGACTTTCCAGTCAATCTTACGCAAGAATCGAATCCATTTCTTTCATATATGAACTGCAATTTGCCTAGGAAGCATACCTAAAGGTCTCTTTCTTGGAAGCAGCTCTTAGGTCTTCTTTGCCTTATTGATTAGAGCGAGGCTTAGGGCGAAGGGCTAATGGAAGACTAACCCTTACTTTCCAATCTTGAAATGAAAATCAAAGAATTTCATGTATGTGCGCGTGAGAGCCTTTTGTTTCTACTTTATTGCATGTGAGTGGAGACAATAGCTCTTCTTTGCTTTGGTTATGCGATTAGGAAAAGTGATCCACTTAGAGATGAATGTGATGTTCTTTCGCTTGGCCCAAGAGCAGGCACCCCGACTGTATGCTAATCCTTGGTATCTATAGTATTCTGAGTTGAATTCAATATTCAATTCATTTTCATTGTTTGTTTTTAGTTTTGTTGTGGAGAAAGAGGGCTACTTAGGAAGCAAGGTAACTCTATCACCTTCCATCTGTCTTTTCTTGAACATTTGACTTTGAATCCTATCTTTTATAAGGCTCATGCTTCGGTCCCACTACCGCTCTACCACTGTGCTAGACTCCCATCCATACCGCCTGGTCTTAATTTTGAAGATTGGGTTTCCAATCAACGAGTAAGTAGCTCCATTTGTGCTAGGTCAGAGCTGGCTGAAACATATATGTCTAGTTTTTTTTCCTAAAGATAACCTATTACACAATGACGGATCTTCTCGAACCTGACTGACTCATCACTCATCTATCCAAAGCTTGAAATAGCATCGCTTACTTGTCTCAGCTAGCATAGGACCAAGCAATC
This sequence comes from Saccharum hybrid cultivar R570, assembly GCA_038087645.1. Taxonomy (NCBI): domain Eukaryota; kingdom Viridiplantae; phylum Streptophyta; class Magnoliopsida; order Poales; family Poaceae; genus Saccharum; species Saccharum hybrid cultivar. Next base: position 4,324,531 of record JAQSUU010000810.1, read on the forward strand.
CCCATACCCAGACCCCTCTTCTCCTTTATATTTAATTAGTCTATAAGTGCATTATTTGTGCCCAAGAGAACTACTAGTAACAACTTGAACTATGGAGCCGACGTATGGTCTGAATCAACGAGAGTGTGATACTAAAAATAAAATCATAATTATAGGGAGGCTGCTATGTCTTTAATCTATACTAGGTCTTTTCTTTTAGATGAATAAGTTACTTTACTCCTCGAAGAACATTATTTCTTTGGATGCTAAATAAAGAGATTGAAATAACCTTACTAAGCTTTAAGTAAGCACTCTTACCCACACCGGATTCGTATGGAAGATCATATAAAAGAAGTATAACGTTGTTGTAGGAATTCTAAAAAAGAAAGAAAGACAAATTTGGATTCTTCGAGTCTTACTGTATATCCTCTGATTTAGAACTTCCTATCAAAAGATATGACTAAATAGTTGAAAAAAGCTTATTGAATCTTCCTAAAATGCTCAATCCAAAAGGACTATTTCGTTGTTTGTGCCACTCTTTAAAGCTAGTGAAATCGGCTCATAAGCACCCGGTGAAGTGGCCAAGAAAGGCATGCATGGCTCTTCCTATTCTTCACAGGAGGTCTCGTAACCTAGATACCTTGGCAACTAGCTCTATTCGCTTTCCTTGGGTGATCGAGTTCTATTCAATAATTCAAATTCTAAAGAAGCCGTCAAGTTATGGCTAAATCCTCATCTCCATAGTTGAATAATAAACCTAGCCCAACCCTTATCTTGGGCTTGACAGGTAGACTATAAAGAGATTCAGTACAACAAGCCTGACACTCATATTTATTAATATAATGGGGACCCATTAATAAGAGAAAGATAATAGAGAGCCATCTGCCAATAGGCAGAATAGATTCCACACTCACTTCAAATTCTGGGTGGGTAAAGGGAAATGTGATCTCTATTCTGAGAGGGAGCGCGGTCGATCATAGACTCGGCAACAACCAATACATCCAATACCACAATAGGCCCACGTACTAAAGCTTAAATGTACTGTATGTGCCATCATAAACCATTTTAGTCGTAGTACCTAACATACTAGGCACTTGTTTGCCACCAAGATAACCTAGTTAACGTGAAACCTACTGTATTTCCGCTATAGTACCTACTAGGCTTGTAACCAAGCTAAGTGAAATTGAAAAACATTTTCGTTGTACTACTGCTCGTGTAACTAACGTAATTAGTCTTAAACACCTATAAGGAACCCATGTACAACCATAACATTTATATATTTCACAGGTGTACCACCGTAACCAATTTCACTCGTGTACTACTGTAAAGCAATGCATTATTATTACTAATACCATTCTATTTTGAATCCATTCTATTATACAATAAAAGTCAAGTCTTACCTGTGGTGGTATAGTTCTTCCATGTGGTGGTAAAGTATAGTGTGGTTCTATGTAATGCTAGTGTTTTAGCTTCTAGGTTTCATACTTGAACTTATGTTTATACTATCTGGTTGATAAGAGTTTTTCTTATGTCGTTTAGCAAAACAAGAATGGAACCTCATCCAGATAAATTAACCCTTTAGTAATGGGTGAAAAGCAGAGGGAAAAATGATCTACCTCAGGTAATACTATGTGTGGGAACCGGTTGTGATTGAGGTAGTGTAGTCATTGTTTGATGGCAATCGCCTACTAGATAAGTCATTCGAAATGAGAGTTGTAGCAGCGGTGCGATTGGGCTTGGTGTCACTGATACCCTATAGGATGCATGCATATATTATCCTTAATTTGGTTACTAATGAGCTGGTTTGTCAATCCAAGATAGAGGACAAAGAAAAAGCTCTTTTAAAAGAAGCTGGCAACCCCCAAGTAAATGCTTTTCATTTTAGGTCATATCCCATAGCAAATCAAGGTTCAGAGTCAGATGATTGTGAGAGAATGAATGCCTATGCGTCCGATGCCATGGAATCTGCTGCAAAGTCAGTCTGACTAGGATAGGATTTGTTGACCTGAGACTGGCCTTTTTCCTTGGGATTAGACAAAGTCAGAAAAGGGATTGTGCTTTCATAGTGCATCAATAAGAAGGAATAGCTAGTTCATGGTAAAGAACTCATGCTATAGGGATCGATCCTAAACCAAACGATTTTGAAGCATTTCTTTGTACAACACCAAATCATTCCACCTCAACTATTTCATCCGCAGAAGCGCGTATCTGACAACTATGCTATGTCATCATCATTTTTTCTTCTGAAAGCTAGAAAGAGCCTACCTAGTGCTTACATTTCAGGGTAAAGTAGCTTTCTCTGGCTCAATAAGAGCTGCCTGCAAACATGGAATGCCAATGCAATGATCAGAACTTCCTTGTCAAGGGAACGAAAGACAATCATAAAAGAAAGGAAGAAGTCAACATCCTGATTTATTATCATGCTTTGACCTTTATTTTATGACAGGCGAGTAATAAGTGTACGTGCCTTTCCCTTTCCATATCCTAAATCAGGTTTGATTTGATCCTGTGAGTGACATTATGAGCAGAAGCCTTAGTTGAGAAGTTGAATCCGACACCGAAACAAGGATGACATTATTGAATATATTCTGCTTTCCTGTGCTTTGCCTTTTCCGTTTTCCGTACCTTCCATAGTAGTTACTCGCCACTAGAAACATGATTCATCAATTCAAACTAAAAGCAAAGGTATCGCTAAATCCATTTCAGTGGAAATATAGGGATTCAAGTTTCCTTCTTTCCATGATGGATCTGTGGCCACGAAGCCACTAATTGCCGAGCAACATTTGAGTCATTTTTGTTTTTTTTAACTTGACTACTCTTCTTTGAATATATGACACAAGTTTTGCCTGCAACCTAGTCAGACAGAGGCTTACATCGAAGCAAAGTTCAGTGATACTAGAGCTAAGAGCATGGTGTGCACACACATGTGCCGCTCTGTTTGCTTCTCTGCGAACAAAAATAAATTCAAAACCCGGGACACGAAGCATAACTGCTTCATTTCTTGCACAATCTAGAACACAGCTGACCACTCTTCCTTCTCCTCCTGCCATGTTGAAACCACTGTCTAGCAGTCAGTCTCCACACACACCTTCTGCATCCTCGCTTGATGTGCCCATTTAATCGAATCCTAGCAGGCCAGTAGCTCTATGATGAATGGATCCTAAATATTAGCATATTGCTTGCACTTGGCTCGAATGAACTGGCCTTGATCATCTCTAACAATCATTCCAGTGCCAGCCCTCCTATTCACAAAGTTGACTGCACCATCAATATTTACTTTAATCCAAAAGTGATAGTTTCCATTTCGATACTTCTGTCGGTACCACCACATTTGACAATGCAGGTACTTCCAATGCCTTCAACAGCTCCTCGACCAATTTGACATATTTCTGTGGTTGATACTGAACTTCCCCATGGTGATAGCTATTCCTGCTCTCCCCTAAATTGTCAACATAATTGAGATCGCCACTGCAACATCCCTCTTGCTGACCACCTTGAGATCAAGGATATCTTCTGTCCATGTTGTTGGCACTTTTAGGCCAAAGTGATCCTTTGCCATACTCCAAAACATTCTTGCATGGTCACATTCCACCAAAGCATGGAACAGGGTCTCCATCTCATGACCGCACAACGGGCAATTACTAGTCTCCTTCATGTGACGTCTTCTCATCTCCCCGCAGCTCGGTAGCCAATTTTTCTCTCCACCAAAAGATATGGATTTTTGGCATTACCTGTAGGCGCCATAATGCTTTCCAAGAAGCCTCTTTACCATCAGCATTACTTGCTAGATGATCATAACAATTCTGTTGCTCTAATAGTTTCCGGTAGGCTGACCAGACTGAAAACAAGCCATGCCGATCCCAAGCCCAAGCCCAAATATCACTATGTTGTCGACGGGGTCCAGGCATGCTCAAGATCGCTTCTGCATTCAGCACCAGAAACTACTACCCTCAAGAACAGAAAGAATGGAGTGAGTGATGCCCTGGCAAGGTATCAGGAATGGATCATAGCTTCCTTGCCAGAGACTCAAGTTAAGACTATTCTTGGGAATTCTGACCTGGCTCGCTCAATACAAGCTGACTAAGAGGTTGAATAAGCTAGCCTCGAGCATAGTTTACTAGGTCGGTCGTCCTTGGGCAAAAAAGACCAGGCTTGGAGTAAGAGTGATTAGTACATGCACCTGTATAAGTCAAGTAATAAGTGGCAAGCTAAGCAGTAGTAGTAGTTCCTATCATTCAATAATCAATCTATACACCAGACTCTGTTGCTTGGTTTGATGGATACCTAGCCTAGCTCATGGACATGTTTTTCATACGTTTGGAAACGAGCTTAGAAGGAAGAATTCACATCCATTTCATCCACTAGGTAGGCTTATTTTACTAGTCAAGCAAGTATCAGACAACTGTGAGCAAAAGCAAGAGATGTTTCTCGAGCTACAGATGTGATTGGTTGGCCATGCTTCTCTCCTACTAAGAGAATAGGGAAATCAGAATCATCAACTGGGACTTTGACAACATTGTACGGATAGGCTAGGACAACGTAAGGATTAGCTTATTTTTCTGGCTCGCTCTGAGCTTAGTTTGGTTATATAGGATCAGTTTATCTGCCTGCTTTAGGTTCGAAAGTCCAATTCGCCTTCTTCACTAAACACTTTACTCTCAAGATGAATAAACTCATTCCCTTGCTTGTCCGAGACCTGATTCGATAGTGGTGTATGGCAGATTTCATTACTGTTGCTAATAAGTCAGTTGAATAAGTATGCCGAGCTGCGGGCGCCAATTCCCTTATAAGGAAGCCTCTCTTTTTAGACTAGTCAACCTATGACGCCTTTTCCAATATGCTAGATCATGCGATTGTTCAAGGATAAGTTACTTCCTCCTTTATGCAGATGAAATACTTGCTTAAGCGTGAGGCTTAGCAAAAGTGCTTTGACATAGTAGGAAAGGTCAGTACTTATCTTTGAAGAAATACCTAGGCCTTATGATCGATCCTATGGTAAGATGTTTTCCCTTAATTAATAAGCAACCATAGTCTGTGCTAGGAAGACTTTCATTATAAGAATTCTAGCAGTTGGACTTTGAAAAAGAAAAAGCCTTAGGAATGACTCCATCAAGGAGGAGGACGATCCAGAGTACTCAACTCGTCCAGTGACGAGTCTGGCGAGTCGGCGAATCGCCAAAGCACTAGCACGGAGGAGGATCATTTTTTTCTCTTTCTCTAGAAACTCAAATCCCCTTAGAATCCATGACTTTTTCCAAGTTGGGAAATCCATGGGGATATCAATAAGCCATTTAGTTATTCATGGAGGGTTTTCCATCCCTGGGCCTGCCTTCCCCTTGCCTCTAGGCCTTAGTTCAAACAGCCACAGATGCAGTTACACACATTAAAAAATAATCAGCAGATGCGGCGCAACAAGCTACAACGAATGGGTTTATGTTTTCTTTTTTGGTAATTTTTAGGTGTCAAATTCATGCATCTTTTAATTACTTATTTATTATCATCCTATTTTAGTTTTATGTTTATTTATATTATTATGAAAAAACCAAAAAATGAAACAACTAACTCATTGGATATATAAACAGGTGCATAGGAGAAAAAAATGAAAGGACGGACATCAGGTAAGTAACATTTTATCATAATCATTTCCTATTAAAACACGGAATAAATTCCGGTCTTTGCTGAGCACCGAGCCCGTGCACCGAGTAGTCCTGCCAACATGCCTTGAAAATTTGATTTTGCACCACGCCAAGCAGTCCTGCCAACACGTACTAAAAATTAGATGTCTCTCTTTTGCCCTCCGTGCGGAAAATAGGTTTACCACGCCATTGATTTCAGAAAAGGGCATTTGTGGTAATGTTATGGCCACATAAAAGCGCAAAGAGTCAACGTCTCTGCCACCATCTCCATTCTCCAGATGCACCGTCTCTTCTCCAGCTCCAAATCCTTGTCCCATGGCCTCCCTCTCCACTCTCCAGTCGCCCCCTCTACCACCCGCTCTGGACCCTAGGTGCCATTGGCACAACAGCTCGACTCCCTCTCCACTCTCCAGCCACACCCTCTCTCATACATTTTCAAACCCTAGCCTCGATGACAATACAAGCCAGATCTGCATCCCCTACCTCAGCACCTGCCATGACCAACTGGATCTCAACCCTGGCTGGAGCCAGATCTGTTACCTCTTCATCAACGTCGGCCGCACTAACTCCATGACCACGATGGCAAGACCAGATCTAAACACGGACACGGAGGAAGAGGTACCCGAATTCCTTTTATGATGTGTGCTCTACTATAGAAGCTGAACCAAGGATATGTAGATAGAGATGTGGTTATACATTTCCTATATATGAGTGCAGCTGACATGTGCTTTATTGGATTAATGACTTCTGTATAAGCTATAGTTATTAGTTAGGCACTTATTTGCATACTCTTGCTCTGTTGTCTTGACATTCCGTATAAGCTTTAGTTAATAAATGCCTTTGTAATCTAGAAAGATGGAAGAACTTGGAATACCTGTGGTCCCAAAACCTGTGTCTCCAAAGGCAAAAAAGTCAAGCACAAAGGGTAGACACGGTGAAGATTTTGAATATATCCCTAAACCAGGGGAGGTAGTTGAGGAATTTGATGTTATAGATGAAATAGATTCAGATTTAGAAGATGAGCCAGTACCTCTAGCAATTGATGTGCTTGTTCTATCTTGTATTTAGTTCGGAGAGGGTGTAGGTAGCACTGCAATGCTTTACTATTTGGATAGCAATGTAATTTGTACATGCTTGCGGCTTAAGTTTGTATCTCCAATTTTAGTGTATGGGTCAAAGGAGCCATAGAGGAGGCTCTGCCAGTAGGACAAAAGGTAGTGCTGCCATGAGTCCTGGGCAAAGGCACTCCAAGCAGTTGAATTCAACATGACCAGGAGAGTTTGCTCATGGAGTTCGAACTCGGAGGGCTACCGCTGCTAAAAGGGTGGAGGTATCAGCAGTAGGTGAACATAATTCTCCATCACCACAGACACCTGTACGCAGGGATCAATTCAAACTTCATGAATTGAATGGAGACATTTGTTGGGACGGCACCCTACCTAGCCCTGTGAGAGACTACCCACGGCCAAATGATGCCAAAGAGGAGCCCTCTGAGCTACCTAGCCTTGTGAGAGACTGCCCACGGCCAGATGATGATATCCATGCCGAAGAGGAGCCCTGTGAGCTATCTAGCCCTATGAGAGACTGGTCATGACCAGATGATGATAGCCATACCGAAGAGGAGCCCTCTAAGCAAAGTCTCGTCTCCACCCACCCTTAGAACAATGAAAGTTGCCTAGGTTGGTATTACCTTACAAATGTCTATCAATCAATTCACACTAGCTATTTGATATCCATGTTACTTTTCTAACAATCTGAATGTATGAAAACTTTGTAGTACCATTACCAAGAAGTGCGAGGAAGCTGAGGCCTCGAACTCGTGGAATTTTGCTTGACAAAATGAGCAAATCAATGGGAGGATTGATGATGCCCATCTCTATTGCCAAGGGGAATAGAAGGCCACATGATCCAATGCAAGCTGCCAAGTTTGTCTCAGAGGCAGGTTTACTAGTCAAGCATCAAATACCAATTTTGACGCTTTGGAAAACATTACAAGAAGCCCTCCGGTGTCGTCCATTACAGGAATTTTGTGGATAGGCTAACTGTATGTATGGGTATCCTCTCTTGACATTCAACTCTACTTTGAGCAACTTTAATGGATTTACTTTTTATTCACACTACTACATGCAGTCAAGGCTGGACATTGACAAGGCTCACCCACCAACACAAGAAGCTTGCTGGAATGTATTATAGTCTAGGGTACGGCAGGCACGCTACAGGTTGAAGCAAACCTACTTCAATGGCGTCCCTGCTGATTAGATCTCTACGACCTCTCCTGTCCCGTCCATGACCAATGCACAATGGTGTGATCTTGTCGAGACTTGGTCTAGTGCTAAGAACAAGGTGTGTGTGTACCCAGCGATTTTCTATCTAGTCTTGCTATGGTCTACTTGTGGTACAGTCTAACACAAATGAAGCTATAGGAAACATCTAAGATGAACAAGCGAAACCATGCAAAAGTGAAGTACCACTAGTCTATAGGATCTCGCTCCTATGTTGTCCAGCTACAAATATTTGTAAGTGATGGTTGTTTTTTTATTATTACTCTTTCCTTTGTCTAAATATAAACAAAAACTCATGTGCAATGTGAACAGAAGGCAAACAAAAGGAAGTCCGCAGAACACGATCAAGGACTTGATGAACAACATGATGATCTAGGACTTGAATAACATGGTCGACCTGATAAAGATATTAATGCTGTGGAAGTCTTCAAGGATTTCCATAATAGTATGAAAATGGGCCTGAGCGATGCTGCAAGAGCAGCAGTTGTAAGTACCCTCATTTGCTTTCCTTGAAATCTACTAAACCCATTGCCATAAAAGAAGGAAATGCAGTAGGAGCCTAATGTGGCAACATCATTTAATTTTGTAGTTGCAATTTTACACCAATCAATATGGTACTTGTACATTGTGCTTATGTAATCTCTATCGATAGTAGGCTGCAAAAGACCTATGCATTGTGCTTATGTAATCTCTATCAGCAGTAGGCTGAGGAAGTTGTATGCAATACTTATTATGAATTAATCTCTTGGGTTTTCAATTGAAGTCCTCTTCCACTATCTGTAACCTAATGTTTTACTGATTGAATTTCGTAGGAAGCTATGAAAGCTATGCAAGCAGAACCTGTTGCTAATGGGCAGCAACCAATGACTAGTGCTAATGTTATCTCTAAGGTGCTCTGCCTCTATCAGGGCAAGCCCCCCTCCTAGGCAAGCAAGAAAAACCTTTTTTAAAGAATGTTGGTATCCTGAGAAGCTCCACCAGAGTAGAGACATTGGCGAAGATGACACTTCGAGAGCAGCTTGCTGGTGAATAGGAAAGTGTCGCTGCCCTCGTCAAACTAGTGGATGAACTAAAGAGGAAGACAGAAGAGTCTGAAAGGGAGTTTGAGGAATTTAAGAAACAGTGATAGGAGGAGTACAATAGGCTATGTGAGCAAGTCATGTGCTTAAGCTCTCCTGGTAATTAACTCCCATTCTTCAACTCCTGCGGCTTGATGCGGTGAACATTTGTAGTCTGTTGTGTGGACTTATGTGATGGTTTGTTGTGGTGAAACTCTGTTAGGGGCTTGCTGCTGACATGTGAAATGTTAATTGTTGGTATTTGATTGTCAGCTTGAATAATTATGTTATCAATCTGTGCAGTAGTGATGATCTTGAATTATTTTTTTGATGTAATTTGTTCTGCACGCGGTAGCACCAGGACAGGCCACGTGATAAAATAAAAATACGACACGTGGACCAACCAGTGCGTGACACATGAATTGGCCAAGACACAACACGTGGGCTATTTAAAATCCAACACGTGGAAGGAAATTGTCAAGCCACGTGGATGTATAAAAATACGATACGTGGATGGACAACATCATGACACATGGTCAAATAAGAAACAGACACATGGACCAATAAAAATATGACACGTGGTCCAATAAAGAAGTGAGACATGATCCAACTGCAACACGGCATGTGTGCTAGTAGAAAACTGACATGTGGAACAACAAGGAACCGACACGTGCTCTAGTAAGAACTTGAAACGTGCAAGAACCAGAGATGGCCACTTTGTTCAATAAGAAGGTGACACGTACTCGAACCATCTCCAATGCAACCGCCTATATCATGTACACGTGGAAAGCATCTCTAACTGAAGTACCCACCAGCGTGGTAGCCCCCATGCCACACATGCCAAAATAGTTCTATGACATTTTGTTTTCATCACAGATGAAGCCACTTGAAAGCATCTAGGCCCCGAGAGGTGGTTTCAGTAATTGATGACAACACATTATTACCATGACTAACGTGTGTTTTGCAGAAACTTTGGTAAGTTAGGTCATGGGATTGGTAACTGCTTTGGGCACTATGGTATTCATGCCCCTTGATGGAAATTGTTTTGGTTTTCAAAGGATTAACAACAAGATTAAGAACGGTTAGTTTCGGATGTCAAGGTGTTGAGTTGCATTCGAAATAGTCATTAGGATCTTTGCTTTTTTTCTTTGGCCGTACTATAAAGGGGGGCATGAGCGAGTAGCTTGACCTAGGTGAGTCTTTTGTTTAGGTGTGGTGCACACTTGTCAAACTTAGCACTAGGTAGCTTAGGTGAAGCCCAAAGTTTAGTTGGAAGCAACTTGACTCAAGTTGCGTCGCGTTTCGAAGTCGTTTGAGCCGTTTACCCATGACCGGACGCGGTCTCTGTCTTGACCGGACGCGTCCGGTCAGTGTTGATAGTTACTTCGTTTCAACTTGGTTGACCGGACGTGGTTCTTGCGAGGACCAGACGCGTTGATCGTGTTGACACATGTCACAGAGGGTAAGTAAACTAATCGGACGTGACTGGAAAACGATTGGACGCGTCCATAGTGCGTCCGGTCTGTGGCAGAACCGCCTAATTTAACACTCTTCCGGAGTACTTGTCTTCCATTAGGCACTAAGTAATTCGAAAGAGCGCTAAACGGAGCAGTTCCGTCGAGCACACCGCGAGGGAGAACTCGAAGATCCACATTTTTACATCAGGATCGTGAATGAGGGAGTAAAGCTTATAAAGTCCTTAACCATTTCTTACATCACTTTTAGTACAACATCAGAGTAATTCATTATGTAATTATAACAGCGGAATCTAAAACATTATCAGAGTTCAGCGGAAATGAAACCATTTTAAACATTAGCAGGAAGAACATTTAAATGTATGAAATGATAACAGATTAATAGTATTTTCCTTGTAAAACTTTTTGTGAGAGTTTTAAGAATAACTCTACTCCGCATCGCAAAGGAAATCCTCGCTGAGCCCACCAGGAGGTTTCCACACACAATTGTCAACTCATCAGCATCCACCTGTCACCTGCAACAGGGGGAATGAAACCCTGAGTACTCAATTGTACTCAGCAAGACTTACCCGACAGGAGAAAAATAAACGACTCCAAGGATATGCAAGGCTTATCCGGCTTGCTGGTTTATTGCATTGCAGGAAGCATTACTACCTGTGCATCCTTATATTTATTTTTATTAGCAGTCGTCATTAGTTCATTAGCTATCCATTCTAGGTAAGCACCTGTTCTACTTTCAAGCAAGTGGTAAGCAATCAGAACCATTTTATCTTCTCTTCCAACAACTTTCTTGTTCCAGTTCTTACTACGATGCCAGAGCGTAGTCAAGCCGTACCGTCACGCCGAAACGGCGATTCGCGAATCAATATGCCCAGCTGGGTGCCCCGAAAACACACGTCTTGCTTATACCCCGGGCACAAGCAAGACCAACCCGTTCCACTCCTGTCAAGGGGTCCAGGTCCCCGTCCAAGCTCGGACTCTAAGCCCCCAACGCTGCAGGCCCGGCCTCAGTATGGTGCTTAGACCTCCTCAACCCAATATATATAACCACCCTAAGAAGCCGGTCCGGAAAGAGCCGGAACCCATGACAAGAGAGGAACAAGTCTTCCTAGCCCCCATCCGCTAGTATATGCTCGGGACAATAAATCTGTGACTTGATCAGGGTCCATGCAACGAACGGTCCTTAATTGACACAGGCGGAACAAATGCAACCAGAGCCCCGCTCTGTTGCCCAACCAGGTCCAAGTCCATCCAACCCGTTCCGCCTGGTCTCCAATTATCCCTATACATTTATATATTCTATGTGACAGTAACATGATAATAGTAACAATAATATATTTCCTATCTCTCGCGAGTGACAGACAATCACTCGACTTCTACCGGAGTCCTGTAGCATAGCAATCTACACGATCTTGACATACTAGTAAGACTCATGGGATCAGGGTATATATATGCAAGTGGGTTTCATTCAACTCCTTAAAACTTAATGCACATAAATAAAGTGCAGCATAATAGAGGTTATGCACCGGGGCTTGCCTGGGTAAAAGATAACCAAAAGTTAGTATTCCATCTCCGGGACCTGTTCGCCATGGTACCATCTTTGATTAAACACCAAGTCATTTGGTTGATCCATCGACCCATCAACCATCATCATCGTTCCTATTATGAAATGCAAAAATGCAATGCCTGCTTAAGCGGAACAAGCATAGCATCTACCGGTATAAATTTCTCTATAATTAATCATAGGAAAAATATAGTGCAATATTTTTCTACTAAAACATACAATATTATATATCTAATGCATAGAGATAAACACAAGGGTTCCAAAACATCTTGATTTTCTATTTTACGAATTTTCTATGATTTACTATGAATTTCTAAAAGTTCAATACATTTAAGAAAAGACAAGAAGCTAATGACATAATTAACTAATCACATAATTTCAAATTAGCTCTAAAAATCATGAAATTAATATGGAAGATAGAGTTTGATTTTAGATGAATTTAGGAAGAAGAATTCATGGAATCCAAGTTGATATGATGGAGATATAAAATTCGCAAGATAGCTGTGCAGGTAAATAAACACGAACTTTTGAAAGAGACGTACGTGAAGCTGAGCTTCGTGCTCGCGAGGCACGTCCGCCATGGATGACCGCTCGAGCTAGTGGATGCAAGTAATTAGAGGGAGGTGAGTGGTAGCTCGGAGCTCTGCTCGACCATAGCGGCCATGGCAGCGTGCTCTCTGGCGCGAAAAGAGAGCGGGAGCGAGTGCGGCAGAGGGGAAAGTGAGGCGCGCGAGGGGGCTCGGCCTCCACTTTGAGCGCGAGCGCAGAGGCAGCAGTGCGCGCAAGCAAGCTGTGCAATAATGCAGCAACAGCAAATGGGCAGGCAAGGGACAAGAGTGCAGGTGCATGCATGTGTGCGTGTCGTGTGTGTTTGTCTTTTGAACTTTCTTTATCACTAATCTACATACATACATGCATATATCCAATGTATGTTCATATATATTTATATATCAGAAGCATGCTTATCAAATCAAATACGTAAGTGTATATATAGCTCTCTATACATTTTTATTTAGTTAGTTCACTATATATATATTTTTTTATTTATTTTCTAAACTAGCTACTAGCAATTCAACAATCCGACACATAATTTTTCAAGAGCTTGAATTTAAATTAGATTCAAAAGCTACGTCTATCTATGCAATGATATTAATATAGATTTATTCTTTTCTACGTTAACCTTGCTCTAGATCATCATTTACCTCAACACAAGCTCTACATTATTTTTGCTTGCCATAAATTTCCCAAAAAGGATGCGTTAAAACGTAAGCTCGAGCGTTGCCGACTCAACGAAAAAGGCTTAACTTGATTTTTATATTTTTATATTTTTATTTTTATTATTATTATTATTATTATTATTATTATTATTATTATTATTATTATTATTATTATTAAGCGAGGTGCTAAGCGGCTCGTAACACCAGAGGTGTTACAATCAACCCCCCTTAAAAAGAATCTCGTCCCGAGATTCGGAACAAGAATCAGACAAGGGGAAAACACGATTTCACTTCTTAGCAGAGATTACAATAGGAGATTACACGGCTTCGAAGACTACAACACTCGGGGATCTAGAGGCATCACGGCTAAGAACAAACTGATACAACTCACAACCTCTCTAGAAATCGACGAAGACGGGGACAGTGGAAAAGCAAAAGGAAAACGATTATCCAGAACATGGCGTAGGCCCAGCAGATCCAGAAACAAGAGACCGAGAACTCAAACATCGTGAGCCCGACAGCCTAACTAACCAGAGATGACTTTGAACTTCTTCAAAGGAAACCAGATCCTTTCCGCTGAGCTACCCCAACACCTTAGACTGTCAACCATAGATCTATGAGCAACGACTGGATCTCGTAGCCCTGCCTCCAACCACTTCCTTCCCAACTGCTCCCGAGCCCCTCCCACCTGAGCACTGCCGGAGGAGAGTGATTCTACGCGCTCTACTTCGGATCTGAGGGTGGGATGGAGGAGAGGCAAGCACAGGAGCATTTATAGCCTGGTGGACGGAGGTGGTGGCGCAGCGCACTGAAAACGGATGCGGCGTGGAGGGGGTCACCAGTGGGACACGAGGTGGGGAGGGCATCGGCCATGGCGCTCTCCCAGCGTGAGTTGGAGTGGGGGAAGAAGGGAAAGGAGGGGATGGGGTTCGCTCGACGAGGAGGCGTGCGGGCGACGGCGTCCAAAAGAAAACGAGAAGGGAGGGGGGGTCCGGTACGGGAGCAAGGGCGAGGCTCGAGAGCCGACACCGGCACAGGGAAAAAGAGGAGGGGCGCACTACACGAGAGGACCAGGCGAGTGCGGCACCACGCCGCGGCCACGCGGGAGCAGGGTGCTAGCGGGCCCCAGCACTGACGCCCTACACCGGATACGTAGCTACAAAAACTCAGCGCGCTCATCGCAGTCAAACTAGGCACCGGGACGACGTCAAATCAGGCATTCCGTTACTCCAGAATACCCGAGTACTATATTTTCTTGTAGCTTTTCTCTTTCTTCTTTTCCTTGCCGCATACGAGTTAGAAGAGATAACTTCATCAATATGTTGTGGATTTCCCGTTGGAACACAAGGATATAATTTTTTTTTGAAGAATATATTGTTTTAGCAGGGACAGTACGATAGTGTAACTTGGTAAAGGCACTTGATCAATAACCTCGATACCAGCGCGCACCTAGCAGCACAACCATGTGGTCGCGATCCACAGGAGGCCCTCGGTTCCGTCGTGGCACCATAAGCCATTAACCAGGCGACTGTTATCAATTTACACGCAAAGAAGGCAGTGGGGTCATAGAATCAAATGAGTATTGCAAAGGAAGGTCCAAGCAACAAGGGTCTCTTCCTCAACAAGGAACGAGGAATGCGAATCCCACAACGGATTCAAGTGTTCTGTTGGGACATCCACAATTAACTGATATAGTATACTCCGCTAACCCACATCGTTGATCCACTTTTCTCTTGATGCTACTTCGAGAACCCTAAACAAAATACTGTGAGATTTATGAGTAACAAACATGATGATTAAGCAAGCACGTTTCCAACGTCCTTACATGGTACAACATACGGGCACTTGCTCTCGACACATTGCTTGCCTCCTCTGGCTAAACGTTCTCAACCGCAACAAACAACACACAACAAAAGGATTGCAACACTAGAGAACAACAAGGAGAAACACTACTAACTACAGATACATCTCCTCTAGGGCAACTACTCTACTTCATCGGGCCGAACGTCTTCATTCCTGCTCTGGTGGTACTTCTGCTGCACTGGGTTGCGGATCTGCGTCTTCTCCTGGTGGTGGCTGAGTGAGGGGAAGCAAGGGCTCCACTTCTGAAACCTCTGAGGGTGGCGGTGCTGGCGGTGCTGCTACATTGGTTCTTCTCCTTTCAGGCGGGTGGACAGGGATTCCCTCCAAGATCAAGGGTTCCAAACTTTCCCTGGCCAGCGTCCTACGCTTGGCGCTTGTGACGAGATAGGCGTCCTCCAACTCCTGGGCATGTCGATCTCTATCCACCTGATGGGCTTCTGCCAAGGCAGCCTCTCGACTTTCTGCATTTGCCACGCTGGCGTGTGCTTCAGCAAGCTGCACTTCAAGCATCCGGGAGAAGATCTCGGCTTCCTCAGCTCGGTGGAGGCACTCCCTCAGCTCCGCAGCCTGGCGATCATACTGCTCATCCAGAGCCAGCAGGTACGTGGTCATATGAACCACGGTTGGGTTGTCTTCCTGTTGCCCCTGTCCATACAAAGCCTCCAAACGAGCCCTCCATACCTGCCGATTCTTGTCCAAAGGTGGAAAGAACCGCATGGGGGTACGGGCAATGGGCTCCTCATAGATCTGACAAAGGTGCCGCAAGGCTTTGCGGGCCACAACTTGGTAGGTGTCGACAAAGCGAAACCCAGTTGCAGTCACACTCCATGCTTCAGTGACGTCGGGAAACTCCTCACTCTTGCCAATGTAGACGGTGACTTTGCATCGCTCAGTGCCATGCTTCATGTACTCACGGCCCTCATACTCGGGACGCTCCCGAACACCGAGTCTTTGCAGGGTAGCATACAGGATTTTGGGAAAACCCTCGGTGTTCAGGCAGTAGCTGCTAACCCAGACTCCTGCCATCTCTAGTGGTGGTGCAAGGAAGGATCTGCAAGAAGCTTTGCACCAAGGAAGCTAGGTAACTAGGATACTCGGAGTGGCGGTATCGAGTGGCTGGCTAGGCCTTTTATAAAGGCAAAACGGTCAGCGATCCTGGCATAGTCTACCGTCAAGCTTGCACAGAACAACAACAGAGGATTGCCGAATTCACGCGACGATGGACACGCGAATGACCGAGGCCACGCGGGGATGTCTAGCACGGATGCAGAGGTGAACACGAAGGACCGAGGTCATAAAAGACTAGCACGACTGCAGGGTAGATGACCGACAAGAGCGCAGAGAGGGGTACGAAAGGGCGAGCCACGACAGGCGCGAAACACGGTGAACGCGATACACGAAGCCACAATATTATAGTAACTCTTGGACAGACTGATCGACCTACACCACAAATGCACGAACAGGGTATGCATGAATGCACGTCCTATTCGCCCTCACGTTATTGCCGACATATAGGGCAACCGCACACAGATTTTTGGCACATCGCTCTCTCTATAGCTAGTCGATGCTATCGAACTATGCCCGGGTTAGTGTACCTGCAGAAAACTGGATTAAGTCTATCCAAGTCAGCAGAGTGCCATCTATCCTAGATACATAACCATAGTAATAGGGCTATTTATATAACTTCACATGCAAACGTCCTAACTTTTTGAAAAGATTTTGTTGTCAAATTTTTAATTTAGAAGGGGTTTAAAAGCTTTATTTCCTCATTTACGCTCTGATACCACCTGTGGCAGAACCGCCTAATTTAACACTCTTCCGGAGTACTTGTCTTCCATTAGGCACTAAGTAATTCGAAAGAGCGCTAAACGGAGCAGTTCCGTCGAGCACACCGCGAGGGAGAACTCGAAGATCCACATTTTTACATCAGGATCGTGAATGAGGGAGTAAAGCTTATAAAGTCCTTAACCATTTCTTACATCACTTTTAGTACAACATCAGAGTAATTCATTATGTAATTATAACAGCGGAATCTAAAACATTATCAGAGTTCAGCGGAAATGAAACCATTTTAAACATTAGCAGGAAGAACATTTAAATGTATGAAATGATAACAGATTAATAGTATTTTCCTTGTAAAACTTTTTGTGAGAGTTTTAAGAATAACTCTACTCCGCATCGCAAAGGAAATCCTCGCTGAGCCCACCAGGAGGTTTCCACACACAATTGTCAACTCATCAGCATCCACCTGTCACCTGCAACAGGGGGAATGAAACCCTGAGTACTCAATTGTACTCAGCAAGACTTACCCGACAGGAGAAAAATAAACGACTCCAAGGATATGCAAGGCTTATCCGGCTTGCTGGTTTATTGCATTGCAGGAAGCATTACTACCTGTGCATCCTTATATTTATTTTTATTAGCAGTCGTCATTAGTTCATTAGCTATCCATTCTAGGTAAGCACCTGTTCTACTTTCAAGCAAGTGGTAAGCAATCAGAACCATTTTATCTTCTCTTCCAACAACTTTCTTGTTCCAGTTCTTACTACGATGCCAGAGCGTAGTCAAGCCGTACCGTCACGCCGAAACGGCGATTCGCGAATCAATATGCCCAGCTGGGTGCCCCGAAAACACACGTCTTGCTTATACCCCGGGCACAAGCAAGACCAACCCGTTCCACTCCTGTCAAGGGGTCCAGGTCCCCGTCCAAGCTCGGACTCTAAGCCCCCAACGCTGCAGGCCCGGCCTCAGTATGGTGCTTAGACCTCCTCAACCCAATATATATAACCACCCTAAGAAGCCGGTCCGGAAAGAGCCGGAACCCATGACAAGAGAGGAACAAGTCTTCCTAGCCCCCATCCGCTAGTATATGCTCGGGACAATAAATCTGTGACTTGATCAGGGTCCATGCAACGAACGGTCCTTAATTGACACAGGCGGAACAAATGCAACCAGAGCCCCGCTCTGTTGCCCAACCAGGTCCAAGTCCATCCAACCCGTTCCGCCTGGTCTCCAATTATCCCTATACATTTATATATTCTATGTGACAGTAACATGATAATAGTAACAATAATATATTTCCTATCTCTCGCGAGTGACAGACAATCACTCGACTTCTACCGGAGTCCTGTAGCATAGCAATCTACACGATCTTGACATACTAGTAAGACTCATGGGATCAGGGTATATATATGCAAGTGGGTTTCATTCAACTCCTTAAAACTTAATGCACATAAATAAAGTGCAGCATAATAGAGGTTATGCACCGGGGCTTGCCTGGGTAAAAGATAACCAAAAGTTAGTATTCCATCTCCGGGACCTGTTCGCCATGGTACCATCTTTGATTAAACACCAAGTCATTTGGTTGATCCATCGACCCATCAACCATCATCATCGTTCCTATTATGAAATGCAAAAATGCAATGCCTGCTTAAGCGGAACAAGCATAGCATCTACCGGTATAAATTTCTCTATAATTAATCATAGGAAAAATATAGTGCAATATTTTTCTACTAAAACATACAATATTATATATCTAATGCATAGAGATAAACACAAGGGTTCCAAAACATCTTGATTTTCTATTTTACGAATTTTCTATGATTTACTATGAATTTCTAAAAGTTCAATACATTTAAGAAAAGACAAGAAGCTAATGACATAATTAACTAATCACATAATTTCAAATTAGCTCTAAAAATCATGAAATTAATATGGAAGATAGAGTTTGATTTTAGATGAATTTAGGAAGAAGAATTCATGGAATCCAAGTTGATATGATGGAGATATAAAATTCGCAAGATAGCTGTGCAGGTAAATAAACACGAACTTTTGAAAGAGACGTACGTGAAGCTGAGCTTCGTGCTCGCGAGGCACGTCCGCCATGGATGACCGCTCGAGCTAGTGGATGCAAGTAATTAGAGGGAGGTGAGTGGTAGCTCGGAGCTCTGCTCGACCATAGCGGCCATGGCAGCGTGCTCTCTGGCGCGAAAAGAGAGCGGGAGCGAGTGCGGCAGAGGGGAAAGTGAGGCGCGCGAGGGGGCTCGGCCTCCACTTTGAGCGCGAGCGCAGAGGCAGCAGTGCGCGCAAGCAAGCTGTGCAATAATGCAGCAACAGCAAATGGGCAGGCAAGGGACAAGAGTGCAGGTGCATGCATGTGTGCGTGTCGTGTGTGTTTGTCTTTTGAACTTTCTTTATCACTAATCTACATACATACATGCATATATCCAATGTATGTTCATATATATTTATATATCAGAAGCATGCTTATCAAATCAAATACGTAAGTGTATATATAGCTCTCTATACATTTTTATTTAGTTAGTTCACTATATATATATTTTTTTATTTATTTTCTAAACTAGCTACTAGCAATTCAACAATCCGACACATAATTTTTCAAGAGCTTGAATTTAAATTAGATTCAAAAGCTACGTCTATCTATGCAATGATATTAATATAGATTTATTCTTTTCTACGTTAACCTTGCTCTAGATCATCATTTACCTCAACACAAGCTCTACATTATTTTTGCTTGCCATAAATTTCCCAAAAAGGATGCGTTAAAACGTAAGCTCGAGCGTTGCCGACTCAACGAAAAAGGCTTAACTTGATTTTTATATTTTTATATTTTTATTATTATTATTATTATTATTATTATTATTATTATTATTATTATTATTATTATTAAGCGAGGTGCTAAGCGGCTCGTAACACCAGAGGTGTTACACGGTCTCGTTCTAGTAAGGTACTTCACTGACCAGACGCGTCCGGTCATCACTGATTGGACTCGACCGAGCGTCCGGTCAAAGTACATAAGGTTCTTGCATGACCGGACACGTCCGGTCACCCCTAATCGGTGCATCCGGTCACTCAGCGATGTCGGTTTCAATTTCGACCGTTGCCATCGACCGGCGCGTCCGGTCACGTCGACTGGCGCGTCCGGTCAGTGCGTATTTTGCTGAGTTGACAGGTAATGGTTGGATTTGACTGTGGGGTGTATAAATACATCCCCTCCACCTCTTTTAGAGGTCTTTTGCTCATTTGTTTAGCTAAGAAACACCTTTCAAGTGCAAGAGCTCTAGTGAGGGTAGTGATTTGAGAATCAAGGTTTGAAATCCCTCATTAGTGACTAGGGAGTAGCAAGTGTGCATCCACCTTTTCATTAGGCTTGTTGTGGTCAAGTGAGAGTTCTAGCTTGTTACTCTTGGTGATCGCCATCACCTAGACGGCTTGGTGGTGATTGGGAGTTTGGTGATCATCCAGCGGAGCTTGTGGATGACCCAACTCATCTTGTGAGCGGTTTTGGACGATTCACCATGATAGAGTGTCAAAGAATCAGCCTATAGAGAGCACTTGATCATTGCACGGATCAAGGGGGAGCTACACCCTTGCGTGGGTGCTCCAACGAGGACTAGTGGGGAGTGGTGACTCTCTGATAACTCGGGAAAACATCGCCGTGTTCCTAACCCTTACTTTCAAGCAATTACTTTCTCGTATTACTTTTGTTGCTTGGTTTACTTTCCTAGAATTGCCATGCTAGACTAGGATTGGAACTTAGGGTGCTAAACTTTTTCCGGTAGAATCACAAGGAACACTAGTAGGCACTAGGGGTGAATTTTGGCTTGTAGGATTTAATTCTTGCAATTAATTTTTAGAAAAGCCTAATTCACCCCCTTCTTGGGCATCTTGATCCTTTCAATTGGTATCGGAGCCGAGTTGCTCCTAAATTAGGCTTCACCGCCTAGAGCAAGATGTGTAATGGGGAAGGACCACCTCCCACCTTTGAGGGAGATGATTTTCCATATTGGAAAATCCGCATGGAGGCGTACCTCGAAGCCATAGATATTGGATGTCTTAGAGCCACCACCGAAGGGCTTCCCGCTATGAAGGATCCCGCCAACCCAAGTGGTGACGAGGAGAAGTACGACCGGTGGAATGCAAAGGCAAAAAATGCACTCTATCGGTGCCTAGGCAAGGATATCTTCAATCATGTGCGTAATGCAAAAAACACTCATGAATTGTGGGAAAACCTTTGTGCTCTCCATGAGGGAACTAAGAGTAAGCATGAGGAACACTATCATATTGCTTTAAAGAAAATTAATTCTTTTGAGATGCTTCCCAAAGAATGTGCTAATAACATGTACACTCGATTGAATGTTCTTGTAGAGGATCTCAATGCTCTCGGGCTCACTCAAATGAGTCCATCGAATGTTGCAAGGAGGATCTTGAGTGTTCTTCCTATTGAGAAGTATGGTCACATTGTCACCGTGCTTCACCAAAGTGATCTCTCCACCGCAACACCGACACAAGTATTGGGAAAGATCAATGCACATGAGATGTACATGCACATCACTCCGGAAGAGGGCTCATCATCTTCCAAGAAGAAGGACTTAGCCTTCAAAGCTAGCCATGACAAGAAAAAGAAGAAGGGCCAAGCCATGATCGTGCAAGAAAGCTCAAGTGAAAGTGATATTGATGATGCATCACTTGCACTCATGGTGAGAAAGACCACCAAGATGCTAAAGAAGCTCAACAAGAGTGGCATCAAGTTCGATGGCAAGAAGAAGAAGTTTTTCACAAGTAGCAAAAGAAAGCCTATATCCGAGATGGATTGCTACAATTGTGGTGAACTTGGCCACTTAGCTCATCAATGTCCTAAGCCTCCAAAAGACAAGTACAAGAACAAGAACAAGGGCAAGAAGAATGATTCTAGTGATGAAGAAGATGGGAAGAAGAAGAACAGGCCATACAAGAAGAAGGATGGCAAGAAGAAAGAGTTTCACAAGAAGAAGAAGGAAGGCAAAGCTTACATTGTTGGTGATTGGCTCATCAACATTGAGTTATCATGTGAGTCCTCCAGTGATGAAAGCGATGATGAGAAAGAGAAGGTCGCCGCATTTGTGATTGGGCCATCATCATCTTCACCGACATCTTCATCACCACCTTCACCGCCATCTTCACCGTCATCATCCACTACTCACCTATGCCTCATGGCCAAGGGTGAACGAAAGGTACAAAACAATGAGAGTGATGATGATGATAGTGATAGTGATGATGAATATGATGCACCTTCTTATGATGAACTTGTAAAATTGCTAAATAAATACTCTAAAGTCATAAGAAGAACTAGAAATGAAAATGATGAGCTTCAAAATGAAAATGAATCACTTTCATCAAAGCTTGAAATTGCACAAAAGTCTAGTGATGAGCTTAAAGATCAAAATGAAAGTATGTCTTCTACTCTCAAGGAGCTCAAGACTTCTAACAAAGAGCTTAGAGATGAACATGATAAACTTGAGAAGAAGCATGATGAGCTCAACACTAGGCACAACTTGCTAAAAGACAAATATACTACATTAAAAATCAATTATTATAGTCTTGTGGTTGCTAATGAGCTTTCTCTTGAGACACATGATGCTACTAACCAAGTTGTTAAGATTGATATAGCAACATCATGTGATGACTTGATTATTGAGAGCATTGAGCAAGGCTCTAGTGGCAAAGGCAAGAAATTGGTTGAGTCCGACAATAATGATGATTATGTCAAGCTCAAGAGTAAAAATGAGATGCTTAGAAATAAGAACAAGAAGCTTAAAGGGTTGATGGCTCTTGAAAAGAAAACATCAAATGAGTCACTTATTGAGGAGAACAAAAAACTCAAACAAGAGAAAGAGCATCTCAAGACCGGTCTAAGCAAGTTCACAAGAGGCCAATATTTGCAAAGTGTGCTACTCATGAACACCGTCATGAAGATGGATAGAAGTGGCATTGGTTACTTAGCAAATCAAGAGAAGAAGGCTAAAGCTCAACAACAACAAAGCAAGTCAAAGCCCAAGCCAAAGAGATGTGTTGAGTGTGGACAAGAGGGCCATTTTGCTTATGAGTGCAAAACTCCACCACAATCCTTGCCCAAGAATGCTAGACCCTTTGCCTTCAATGCTCACTATATGCTTAGAAAAGATTCTAGTGGAAAGATAAAAGTCATGTTCTTAGGTCCTCCAAACAAGAATAGGCCTAAGAAATTTTGGGTTGCCAAGTCACTAGTTGAGAAAGTCAAGGGTCCCTCTCAAGTTTGGGTCCCTAAACAAAAAGCTTGATCTCTTGTGTGTAGGTGAACTACAAGACTGGTGGATCTCATTGGGTTATTGATAGTGGTTGCACTCAACATATGACCGGTGACCCTCGTATGTTCACCTCACTTGAAGAGAATGGGGAATGTCAAGAGAAGATCACATTTGGGGATAATTCAAAGAGCAAAGTCAAGGGTATAGGCAAGATTGCAATATCAAATGATCATTCTCTCTCAAATGTGCTCTATGTTGCTTCCTTGAGTTTCAATCTATTATCCGTTGGGCAACTTTGTGACCTTGGCTACCAATGCTTATTCACACCAAATGAAGTGGTAGTTTCAAAGATAGATGACAAGCAAATGATTTTCAAAGGCTTTAGATACAACAACCTTTATCTTGTTGATTTCACCTCTGAAGATGCAAACTCGATGACGTGCTTGTTCACTAAGAATTCACTTGGGTGGCTTTGGCATAGGAGTCTTGCTCATGTTGGAATGAACACTCTCAACAAGTTATTGAAGAAAGAATTAGTAAGAGGCTTGAAGGATGTCAAGTTTGAGAAGGACAAACCTTGTAGTGCATGTCAAGCCGGCAAACAAGTAGAAAATACTCATCCAACAAAAGCTTTCATGTCAATATCAAGAGTGTTAGAGCTTCTACACAAGGATTTGTTTGGTCCTACAACTTACAAGAGCTTGGGTGGAAATCTTTATTGTCTTGTGATTGTGGATGACTACTCAAGATACACTTGGACTTTCTTTCTTCATGATAAATTCGAAGTGGCAAATTGCTTCAAGAAGTTTGCAAAGAGAGCTCAAAATGAATTTGAAGTCAAGATAAAGAAGATTAGAAGTGACAACAGCAAAGAGTTTGACAACACCAACATTGAAGCTTATTGTGATGAGATTGAAATCAAGAATGAAGTTTCATCAACCTACACTCCTCAACAAAATGGTGTAGTTGAGAGAAAGAACCGGACATTGATTACCCTTGCAAGAACAATGCTAGATGAGTACAACACACTGAAAAAAATTGTGGGCTGAGGCAATCAACACTACATGTTATGCTTCAAATCGCCTCTTCCTACAAAAGTTTCTTGGCAAGACCCCCTATGAGTTGCTAAATGGGAAGAAGTCGGGCGTCTCATTCTTCCGGGTGTTTGGTTGCAAATGCTACATCTACAAGAAGCAGCAATACCTAGGGAAGTTTCAAAGACATTGTGATATTGGTTTTCTTGTTGGTTACTCATCAAAGTCCAAAGCATATAAAGTATTTAACCATGCCACCGGTTTGGTTGAAGAAACATATGATGTGGAATTTGATGAATCTAACGACTCCTAAGGAGCAATTGAGAATTGTGATGATGTAGGTGATGAACCATTGAGGGAGGCAATGAAGAACATGTTGGTGGGGGACATCAAGCCTAAAGATGATGAAGACGATGTACAAATTGTCAATCCACCATCATCATCATATGTGCCTCAAGATGATGACAAGAATGAGATAGTTGAAAATAAAGATACTCATGTCTCTCATGAACAAGCCGAGGCACAAGCTCAAGATGTTGATGCTCCCCAACCCCCTCCTCAAGTGGTGGAAAGAATACACTCACCTCTACTTCAAGCACATCCACAAGATCTCATCATAGGGAGTCCTACAAATGGTGTAATGACTCGATCTCAAAAGCTTGCGTCTTTTGTTGAACATTACTCTTTTGTCTCTTGCCTTGAACCTAAGAATGTAGAAGAAGCTCTTCAAGATCCGGATTAGGTGAATGCAATGCATGAAGAATTAAACAACTTCACCCACAATCAAGTTTGGACACTTGAGGAGCATCCAAAAGGTGCAAGAGTTATTGGAACCAAGTGGGTGTTCCGCACCAAGATGACCAAGGCGTAGTTGTGAGGAACAAGGTAAGACTAGTTGCAAAGGGGTTCTCTCAAGTTGAAGGTCTTGATTTTGGAGAGACTTTTGCACCCATTGCAAGACTTGAAGCCATTCGTATCCTCCTTGTATATGCATCACATCTTGAAATGAAACTATATCAAATGGATGTGAAAAGTGCTTTTTTAAATGACTTCATAAATGAACTAGTTTATGTTGATCAACCTCCCGGGTTTGAAGACCCTAGATATCCTAATCATGTTTATAGGTTGTCCAAGGCGCTATATGGGCTCAAGCAAGCCCCTAGAGCGTGGTATGAGCGCCTCCGGGACTTCCTCATTGAGAAGGGCTTCACTATTGGGAAGGTCAACACCACACTATTCACCAAGAAGCTTAATGGGGAGATCTTCATTTGTCAAGTCTATGTTGATGCTATTATCTTTGAATCAACAAATAAAGATTATTGCAAGGAATTTAGTGAATTGATGTCGAAGGAGTTCGAGATGTCTATGATTGGTGAACTCATATTCTTCCTTGGTTTTCAAGTCAAGCAAATGAGAGAAGGGATTTTCATCTCTCAAGAAAAGTATACCAAGGATCTTCTCAAGAGATTCAAGATGGAAGATTGTAAGCCAATCAAGACCCCAATGTCATCTAATGGACATCTCGACCTAGATGAGGGAGGTAAACCAGTTGATCAAACTCTCTACCTTTCTATGATTGGTAGCTTGTTGTACCTTACCGCATCTAGGCCCGATATCATGTTTAGTGTGTGCATGTGTGCTCGTTTTCAAGCGTGCCCTAAAGAACCTACCCTAAGTGCCGTAAAAAGAATCTTAAGATATCTTAAGCACACCCCAAGCATTAGTCTTTGGTATCCCAAAGGAGCTAGATTCCAACTAGTTCGACTCGGATTATGCTGGTTGCAAAATTGATAGAAAAAGCACATCCGGAGGGTGCCATTTGCTTGGGAGGTCCTTAGTACCTTGGTCATCTAAAAAGCAAAATAGTGTGGTTTTGTCCACCGCCGAGGCAGAATACATTGCCGCGGGGGCTTGTTGTGCACAAATCTTATACATGAAACAAACTCTCCTAGAGTATGGTGTTGTTCTTGATAAGGTGCCACTTTTATGTGATAATGAAAGTGCCGTTAAAATTGCTAATAATCCGGTACAACACTCACGCACCAAGCACATTGATATCTGCCACCACTTTCTAAGAGATCATGTTGCTAAAAATGATATATCACTAGAAGGTGTAAGAAGTGAAAATCAATTAGCGGATATCTTCACTAAACCTTTGGATGAGGCTACCTTTTGTAGGTTGAGAAGTTAACTAAATGTGCTTGATTCTAGTAACTTTAAAAAATGAGCTTGTGTTGTCCCTTGCATTGCATTGTATTTTATGTCATGTTTAATTTTCCGCAATGCATCTAGGACTTGTCTAACACGGTTACGATAACCCTTCTTTGGAGGAGTGAAGAAGCCTAACCATGGATCAAACTTGACAAGCAACCTAGCTTTACCTTCTCGCTTTGCATTGCATTTGCATGGTTGTTGTTTTTGTTGTTTCTTTTCAGCTTGGCTTTGAGCAACCTCTGTGTTCTCCCATGAATAGAGAGAGCATTTGACGCTCCCATGGGTTCATAAACTCTATTGCATGGCCATACGTTGCTCCTCGGGTGTTTATTGCATATTTTCTTAAAAATAATACTAGCCTAAGGCAAAATATTTTGAAAATCTTGAGGGTTTGAGTGAGGTCACTCATATCAGGTTCCAATTGGTGTTTATTTGAGTCTTTTTGAATTGGAACTTGATTGGGAGAAGTCGCGTCAAAGGCCGGATTGAAGAAAGGCGAAAAACAGCGACCGGACGCTGGACCAGACGCTAGACCGGACGCGATGCTACTTTACCACTGCGTCCGGTCCCGGCGACCACCAGCGCGTCCAGTCATCCCGAAGACAAGTCTCAAGGACCTCTAACCGGACACTGGACCAGACGCGACGCTGTGACCACTGCGTCTGGTCCCGGACACCACCACCAAGTCCGGTCATGCGTGATGGGTTCCCGGGTGAACTCTGACCGGACTCTGTCTGCGTCCGGTCAGCTCTAACCGGACGCGTCCGGTCGCGCCAGGAGCTTACTGGACTCTGACCGGACACCGCTCCAGCGCGTCTGGTCAGGTGTTCAGCGCGTCCGGTCACCCCGTGAAAAGCGGATCTAAGCCTCTTTTAACCGTACGTCTCAATCCTTTTTCGGTTTTCTTTTTCATCCGCCACCACTACCTAGCCCTAACCCTAACTCGCGCCACCGTCTGTGCTCATCGTGCCTCCACCGTCAGCTGCCGTAGCCACGCCACGCCGCTGCAGGTCGCCCTCCTCAGTCGTAGCCGCGCCGTGCCGCCGCTGGTTGCCCTCCTCCACAGCCGGGCCACGCCATCGCTGCCCGCTGCTATGCTCTCCTCCACGCCGCACGCACCACCACAGCCGCTCCTCCTCAGCTGCGCGCAACTCCACAGCCACGCCTTCGCCTTGTGCCGCCCGTGCTTGACGTCGTCCACTGCCCGCGTTTTCTCTGTTGAACCCTAACCCTAACAAGTGCGACGTCTTCGACATCCTCTCCTACCGTCCTTCGCGCGACTTCATCTCCACGAGGTTGTTTCGCATTACCTTGATCTTTTCTTTTGGATTGCCGATGAAATTTCGTCGAATTCTAATTCATCCTTGGTTGCCTCGGCACCCCGGAGCTCGTCTGTCGTTTCCGTGGAACCCTCGCACGTCAAGGTCCCTCACCTTTTCACCGGAGTCTCGCTCATCTGAGGTAGCATATCACGATCTTTTCTTTTCTTATCTCGTATGCTTGCTCTCATAAGGACTTCGCTCATCTATTAGTTAAAATATATTGCTTAATAGTAGCTCTATCTATTCTATCTTTACAGAGAGTCTTGTCGGTGCTCTGTGTGTGGTAGTTGATCAGATTTGAATCCAAGGCCAAGCCTGCGGATACGGATTGAGGCCAAGCCTCACGAGAGACAGTTCATCATCTTTCACTGTCAGGGTCTCTCAGCCACACAGATTTGTCAGCATGGTTCGTTGCAAGAATGTTGGTGGTGCACCGAGTGACGGGGATGAGAGTCCTCCCAGGTTGACAGAGGTTGCCCGTGGCAAGCATAAGAAGATTGCCGCCAAGAAGAGAAAGAGGACACTCACTGAGGCAGAGATAGCACAGGCAGTAGCTGATGCAGCAGATCTTGCAGAGAGAGGTGGCAGCGGTAGTGGCATTCACATTGGCGAGCGTCGCTTTTATCTTGAAGGTCGATAGCTCGGTACAGAGGCTACTGAGGAGACTAAGGACCAGCCAGCAGAGTAACCCATAGAGGAGACAGAGGGGACAGAGGAGCAGACCGTTCAGACTCCACCACATCGTCGCTCTGGACGTACGCGTGCTCAGATGACACCTAGGCCAGAGGGTCAGCGACATGGAGGCCGTTCACCTCCTAGAGCTCGAGGTCACCCCCCAGTCAAGCACTTTGACTTGAGAGGCGCTACAGCACGACAGGTCCAGGCTCTTAGGTTTGTCGAGGTTGGTCGGTGGTTCCCACCTCAGCGGGACCCCCGAGCATCAAAGGGCTTCTACACACCTCTTCACGAGGACTTCTACAGAGCCTATGTTGATAGCGGGATTGCTTTCAGACCTCAGAGAGTTTGTCGACTTGAGGCTTTAGTTGCTGTAGTTGGTGAGCAGCTCCGTCCACACCTTTCCTTTTTACTTGGATTGTCAAATTTTCTGGGACGGACTAGAGCTTACTATGGTACTTGGGTCTGAGAGTTCTATTCCTCACTTTGGATTGACCCTACTCACGAGTTCATACACTTTGCATTCCGAGGCCGTGACCGTAGGTTGTACAACACTAGGGTACGGGAGATTCTCAGACTTTCTGCTTCAGAGACCAAGATTCACCAGTTGTGCTTTGGTCAGACTTCACCACCGAGGCGTCCTCACGGAGGTTCTGTGCCACCTACAGATTTGATCAAACCCTGCTTTTGTGAGCCATTTGGCGAGGGGTCCAGACGTACACCTACCAGCTTGACACCCCTTGCTAGAGTGCTGGATGCCATTGTGAGACGGACTCTTCTTCCGAGGCTGGGATACAGAGAGGGCCTAACACGTATGCAGCTATGGGTAGTCCATCACCTCATCTCTCAGACACCGTTTGACATTTGGGATCTGATGCTCTGTGAGATGGAAGACACTTTGGTAGAGGGCTTTTCTTTATTATTTGATCTACGTGTGACCTGCCTGCTAAGATTAGGGCTAAGATTTCAGACACCACTACTGCATTTCCTGAGTATGACATTCGACAGTTGTGGGCTTCTGTTACTAGAGAGCAGGCACCTAGACCGGGACAGTGTCAGAGGGCAGAGGTTCCAGAGACCGTAGCTGAGCAGGACGAGATAGTTGAGGGTCTTGCAGAGGCCGAGCTTGCAGATCTAGATGCTCAGCCAATTGATCCAGTCGAGGATGACGCCACTGACAGCACAGATGAGGACTATCAGCCTATTCCTCGGTACCGCTCTCCTTGGTCTCACGATCATGAGGCCGGTGGTTCAGGTTTAGCCTCCTGCTTAGACCCAGCCATGGTAGCTATCCTTGAGAGGCTGACCCAGGCCCAGGAGAGGCAGGAGGTTTAGATGCAGCGACAGGCTCAGGATACAGCAGCTGCATTCGCTCAGATTTAGGCTCGTCAGGACGAGTTCCAGAGGCAGCAGCTTGAGTTTCAGAGGCAGCAGTTTGAGATGCAGAGGCAGCAGGTAGCCACTCAGCAGCAGTATCTTGAGCTCCTGTGACACCTTGTCACTGTTGGGGTTCCTCCACCACCGTCTATCCTTACTCCAGCGTAACAGTCCAGTGGACTTCAGAGTCAGGGATAGTCGAGCTTTTAGTTTACCTCCCCCCATCAGCAGGTCCCTCAGACTTTTCAGTCCTCGAGCTACACTCCCATTCAGACGAGGTTCACTCCACCAGTTCAGCACAGACCTCATCTTTTGACAGACACTCCTTTCTCCACTGACTTGAGTGCTTCTTACAGCGAGTTGACTGGTCAGCCGACACCCTCCCATACTACTGTTGTGACTACTTCAGGGATGTCGGCTTCAGAGACAGTGGCTCCTCTAGTGATAGGGACCGAGACTACAGAGACAGTGCCTTCGTCGGTTGCCTCGACAGATCCTCCCACATTTGGTGCTCTTCAGGCTTAGGTGACAGAGACTGCGGCTCTTGTTGCTACCACATCATCAGTTCCTGCTCCTGCATTACAGACCCAGACTGCTTCACTACCACGTGTATCTACAGAGGGTCAGCCTGATAGCTTAGAGTCAGAGGAGGATACTTCACAGTTCGTGATCACTCCACGCTCCTCGGCACCTGACACGGCTGCTTTTGTTCCCCCGTCGGACCCTTAGTTTTTTGACGCTTGATGCCAAAGGGGGATAGAGAGTAGATTCAGGGGGAGTTTTGAGAGAGGGTTTCATTTTTTCTTTGTGTGCTACTTTCATGCATCATGTTTATTTTCCCGCACTTGCATCTTGTGACATGTGTGCTTGTGAGATACTTGAGTCATATGTGGATTATCTTGTTGCTATTATATATCATGTCACTTGATTGGTTCTAGCTCATAAGGTTGTGCTTCCGTGGCTTACTCTGATTTCATATGAGCTATGTTTTTATGTACTAACTCTTCTTGTTTTATCTTATGAGTACACCCTGTTGGCTTGGATCACATAAGTAATTCCTAACCCCTCATGCTTATTGCCTTTTGCTTATGTGAACCAAGCATGTTTGAAAACCTCAACTCTTATATCCACTGAATCAAAGTGTTGTCATCAATCACCAAAAAGGGGGAGATTGAAAGCATCTAGGCCCCAAGAGGTGGTTTTGGCAATTGATGACAACACATTATTACCATGACTAACGTGTGTTTTGCATAAACTTTGGTAAGTTAGGTCATGGGATTGGTAACTGCTTTAGGCACTATGGTATTCATGCCCCTTGATGGAAATCATTTCGGTTTTCAAAGGATTAACGACAAGATTAAGGACGGTTAGTTCCGGATATCAAGGTGTTGAGTTGCATTCGGAATAGTCGTTAGGATCTTCGCTTTTTTTTCTTTGGCCGTACTATAAAGGGGGGCATGAGCGAGTAGCTTGACCTAGGTGAGTCTTTTGTTTAGGTATAGTGCACACTTGCCAAACTTAGCACTAGGTAGCTCAGGTGAAGCCCAAAGTTCAGTTGGAAGCAACTCGATTCAAGTTGTGTCGTGTTTCGAAGTTGTTTGAGCCGTTTACCCTTGACCGAACGCGGTCTCTGTCTTGACTGGACACGTTCGGTCAGTGCTAACAGTTACTGTGTTTCAACTTTGTTGATCAGACATGGTTCTTGCGAGGACCGGACACGTTGATCATGTTGACACGTGCCACAGAGGGTAAGTAAACTAATCGGACGTGACTGGAAAACGATCGGACGCGTCCACAATGCGTCCGGTCTCGTTCTAGTAAGGTACTTCGCTGATCGGACGCATCCGGTCATCACTGATCGGACTCGACCGAGCTTCCGATCAAAGTACAGTAAGGTTCTTGCACGACCGGACGTGTTCGGTCACCCCTGATCGGTGTGTCCGGTCACTCAGCGATGTCGGTTTCAATTTCGACCGTTGCCATCGACCGGCGCGTCCGGTCACGTCGATCGGCACGTCCGGTTAGTGCGTATTTTGCTGAGTTGGCAGATAACGGTTGGATTTGACTGTGGGGTGTATAACTACATCCCCTCCACCTCTTTTAGAGGTCTCTTGCTCATTTGTTCAGCTGAGAAACACCTTTCAAGTGCAAGGAAGTGCAAGAGCTCTAGTGAGGGTAGTGATTTGAGAATCAAAGTTTGAAATCCCTCATTAGTGACTAGGGAGTAGCAAGTGTGCATCCACCTTCTTATTAGGCTTGTTATGGTCAAGTGAGAGTTTTAGCTTGTTACTCTTGGTGATCGCCATCACCTAGATGGCTTGGTGGTGATTGGGAGTTTGGTGATCATCCGACGGAGCTTGTGGATGACCCAACTCATCTTGTGAGCGGTTTTGGGTGATTCACCGTGATGGAGTGTCAAAGAATTAGCCCGTAGAGAGCACTTGATCCTTGCTCGGATCAAGGGGGAGCTACACCCTTGCGCGGGTGCTCCAACGAGGACTAGTGGGGAGTGGCGACTCTCCGATACTTCGGGAAAACATCGCCGTGTTCCTAACCCTTACTTTCAAGCAATTACTTTCTTGTATTACTTTTGTTGCTCGGTTTACTTTCCTAGAATTGCCATGCTAGACTAGGATTGGAACTTAGGGTGCTAAACTTTTTCCGATAGAATCACAAGGAACACTAGTAGGCACTAGGGGTGAATTTTGGCTTGTTGGATTTAATTCTTGCAATTAATTTTTAGAAAAACCTAATTCACCCCCTCTTGGGTATCTTGATCCGTTCACCACTTCTATGACGATTTGCGAAAATCGTCATAAAGTTTCAAGTATGACGCGACTTCTATGACAAACCGGTTTTCATCATAAATTCATCATAAAACTGAAATTATGATGAATTTGGCTCCATCAGTAACGAAAGCTGATCATCAGAGAAGTGGATATTCCTAGTAGTGCTAGAAGGACCCCCCAGACCCCCTCTAGAAAGGCATTCCATTCCATCCATGAGAGGAATTGATCCATTCAGAGAAAAGAAGAGCTCTTAGGACTTAGATTGTTGAGTATAGCTTAGCTAAGTAATATTCAAGTAGAGTTGGGCTACTGTTCGAGATTTCAGATCTGTCTCTGGAGACTTAATATAGCCATTGTGTCCCCTATATTTCATATCTATCATGACTTTGATATTAATTTATATTATGTTTCTATTTGTCATGTTCTTAGTTTACTTTGAGTATGCATTTGATATGGTCATAGCTATCTTTAAGTTTATGCATAGGATCATAGAGCGCTTGACTCAGTACTCGAGTGGGTTGAGTAGCCAATTTTTGTGTAAGCGTGGTGCTTTTTTGCATGTGGATGCGCCCTACATTCTAAAACGTGTGGTAGATCATGAGGGTGACAGCCTCATTGATCCTCTATAGTCCACCTCCCGTCTGTAGGCCTAGTAGGACCTGTTCCATGACAGAGAAAGTATATTTTGCTATGCCCCTCCTTAGAGATGTCCCTTATGCATAGATAGAGAGTTAACTTGAACTATAAAGCGTATATACTTTTGTATACTTTGACATGTTGAGTAGAAATAACTTAGGAATCTTTCTTTCTTGATTGGTACATAGTCTAACTATACTACATTTATGAGCATCTATCTTTGTCTTTGAATTGTTATGCACTTATCATATAAATATATTTTGATTTACCCCTATATAGAGTAAGTGCTATTTAGGTCATTGCGGATCGACTCACCAAGTCATCACACTTCATTCCCGTGAATACCACCTACTCATTCTCCAAGTATGCTAAGTTATCTCACCAAGAGAGTGTATTTGCATGGAGTGCCTAAGACTATAGTGCCAGATCAAGGGCCAAAGTTCACCGCTAAGTTTTGGGAGGCTTTACACCTTGTGATGGGCACTACTTACTCTTTAGTACAACTTATCATCCATAGACCGGTGAGCAGACCAAGAGAGTAAATCATATTATTGAAGGTATGCTTCGTTCATGCTCTACCATCTATAGTGGAAGTTAGTACACATGCTTGCCATTTGCAGAGTTTGCTTATAATAAGAGTTACCAAGTAAGCATCAACATATCCCCATATGAAGCCTTGTATGGTAGAGAGTGTTGAACTCCTTTGAATTGGTCGGAAGTAGGAGAATGATGTCCCTATGGGTCAAAAATAGCACAAGATGCCAAAGAGAAAATGGACCAAATCCGCAATAGCTTAAGAGCAGCTTAAGAATGCTACAAGGCGTATGTCGATGACCATAGAAGAAAGATGGATTACCAAATTTTCAACTATGTGTATTTGAAAGTTACACCTTTCATGGGCACCAAAAGATTTCAAGTGAAAGGCAAACTCGCTCCTAGATATGTTGGGCCTTTTCCAATATATACTAAGAGAGCAGAAGTAGAGTATGCACTTGCGCTACCAGATTCACTCTTGGGTATTCATGATGTACTTCATGCATATCAACTCAATCCAAGTGCCTATCGACCAACTCCAATTGCAAGACATTGAATTGGATCAAAATTTGAGTTATAAGGAAAAATCCAATTGCAATTCTAGTCTTTTCAAAGAGAGGCAAGAACAAAAATCATGAAAATGGTGAAAGTGCAATGGAGCCGACATTTAGTAGAACTAGAAGCATGCGCCGCGTGTTGCCATGGTATTTTCTTAAAAATAAATATTCTATATATAGTATTACTATATGGTATTCTGTATACTGTGTATATATATGAATTTGACTTGCATATTATTTTATTATATCAGATCTGATAAAAATCAGTAAGCTAATAGAAGATAAACCAATGGAATATTTGATCACATTATAGAAGATAGGTGATGAAACAAATAGCATATGTAGATGACTTTATAATTAATAGATTAAAGATCAAAAGTATTGCACATAATAGAGATGATGTGGATATTTTTTGGTAATTAATAAGGGATGACAAGGAAAGCTTGCATGAAAGGATTGCAAGTTAGTGGGATACTTAGTGGAAAATGATGTGGACATCTTGCATGAAGAGAGAAACAATCTAGTGGGGTTTAGCTTTATAAGATTTTAAGATAAGCTACTTGGGAATTAGAGAGCGAAACCCTCATCTTTTTAATTCAAGGTACATAACTATAATTTTTTGGCTTTGCGTTGAATTAGAGTTAAGTTGTGCCTTAGGAGGGAATAAAATAGGTGTTTTCCTTATATTTTCAATCTTGATCCTTATACTTGACCTTTGGAATCTCGAGGCACGATTCTCCCAAGTGGGAGGTTTGTCATGACCCGGTTATGACCAATGCAGAGTCATTGACATTATGAGCATCATTAGCATTTCAAGTCAATTTCACAAAACTTTGCATACAAAATTCTGCATTTTCTGGGGTTTGTTATGCACCCATTCATAATTGGATGCTCTAGAATGCACAATTTTAGACTTGTCAGTTTGCACGAACACATGTCCTAATAGATAGTCTGACATGTCCCACCAGACAGTCCGCTAGATCACTGCCAACACAGAGTTGAACTGTCTAGCTCTGGACACTCGTGACCCTACTTAACAGGCCACCTGCCCTCATCCCGGCTCGAGTAGGAAACTAGGGAGCTCACTGTCCACTATCACTCTCACTCACTATCTCCCCTACTCTCTCTCTCTCTCTCATTCTTACTTTCCCTTTTCTTTAGAACACCAAGGCTAGGAGGAGGAGGATTTGGAGGGGAGGAGCAGAAAGATGATAGCCATGGAGACGATCTAGGATCTCCCCACAAGAGTTTGTTGGAGGTAGAGGGGGAAGGATGCCCCTCCCTCTACAAGAAGAAGAGGAGGAGGATTCAAGAAGAAGAAGGCCAAGGGAGGAGAACAAGTTGAAATTCACCCGCACCACCAAGAAGCTTTGTTGTGTCTTATTCACGCCCTTGGTAAGATCACTCACAAACACAATCACCTAGAAAACCTAGAAGTCAAGATCTAGCTAGTTCATCACCGATAAAGTCGCCAAGTTTTGATGAATGAATGCAATGTAGCTCAATCCACCTAGCTAGATATGCTCTATAGAACCCTAGGAACACCCCCACAAATTGGTTTAAACATCCAAGTGGATTTCATTTTTGAAGTCCCAAGAACACATAAACTGTGTTCTTACAGACGATCCAACAGACACACCCGGACAGTCCGCGAGAGCACCTTCATTTAGAAATTCTTCATAAATACACCAATGTCCCCTGGTATGGTCCCACAGATCAACCGGACGGTCCGAGGAATTTTTTGTAGAAACCCAACAGTACCAAGTTTGGAAATGCACGCTAGTACGGTCCGCTCGTTCACCCGAACGATCCGCCATTGCACACACTTCGATGTTTTCAACACAGACTGAACCATACACTTCTAAACAGTCCGGCAAAAGCCCCGGACCATTTCAACAATTCACTCTCTAGATTCCCGAGGCTAACATGATTGTCTATCCTAAACATGACCACACACTCTATTGAGTCTCAGCTGGTGAAAACAAAACCCCTAACATATACCTTTGCTTTCGGGCTTTTTCACCTCTTCATCTTCTCTCCAAGTGTAAGCTTGCCCCATTTGGATTGATCACCCTTCATCCAACTTCTAGCCTTGCTCTCCATTTTGGAGTAGACTTCACTTATAATCAACACTTAGTAAAAGGTTAGTCCACTAGTAATCTCAATTACTGAAACCAAACATGGGGCTTTTAGCGTGCTCTGGCACAAGGCTGTCATAGCCTGATGGGCCTTTAGCCACCATCTAGTTTGAGGGTTGTGGGGGGGGGGTGTTAGGACTTGTTCAATTAATTCCCAATCCAAGAGGATTGAAGAAGATTGAGAGATTTTTTTGGATGCACTTGTATCTACCACAATCCATGCGTATTAAAGTGGATTGAGGATGGAATTTAATTTAATTTTCACTTCAACACATGTGTGTTAGAGTGGATTGGGGATGAAAATTAATTTAATTTCCACTCCAATATATATGGATTAAGGTAGATACGAATGCATCAAACAAGGCCTTAAGGGAATTTTGACTTGAGGGCTAAGTATGTGTTGTATATTCCTGGATTTGGTTAAGGTAGATACGAATGCTTCTAATCCACATTTGGATTTGGTTAAACCCTGCCCCACCACCCGATCCATGTATGGAACCAGGGGAAATTTCCCATGTCTGGAATCTGCGTCAGACACGCATTTGGAAGGATGCGTGACTGTGTGAGACAGGAATTTCACGTCTGACTCAAAGAAATTACTCTGGTGGATGCCAAAATAAAAAAATGTAGAACACCAAATATAAGCATGTTCGATTAAAAAAAATGTGCTACAAAATAATATATAAATGGGAGTTCCATCCAAAAAAAATGAAGAAAATGGTATATAAACTATGAAATTCTAAAAATCTGAAAGGAAAAAAAAGACACTCTTGTGCATGTATGAACATAGGATTGCTCATGTAAAAGTTGAAATATACATCTTCGTTAGTCTTCTAATCACACACTATCAAATATTGCAGCTTTGTTTCCTTCCCTTGGAGGACATTAGAAAACCATCTTTCATTTCATCCATATTTCTGCTACAAAGTGAACATCAAATAAAACTTACTTAACTCAAATGTCTTTATAGACAAAGAAAAAAGTAGAAAATTCATTACAGTGAACATGCTTGTTGCCACAGGCTATCTAAAAATGTTGAATTGCAAGACTAAGTAAACAAGGATTACCGTTTTATATTAAACATATATACATTCCTGGTAGATCTAGGTTTTTCGTGTTTGCAAATAGCAAGACCAAGTACTGACTAGTTGCTTGGCTTGTTCTCTTGGTTGCCTTGGGGTTCATTTTTAACAAAGCAACATACATAACTTAGAAATTTATCAGATCACTCGTTTCAGTTCAGAGAAATTGGTTTAGAAGAATAGTAGATTGGAATTATCCATCACAAACTCACAAGTTCTTTTCTTATTTTCAACTAATATCTAATCCTTCAAAAACAAATAGCCAAAATAAACATTTAATAGAAAGACGAGGAACAATCAATGAATCAAAGGAACATTTTGTATTACTCTTTTTATATAGGTCAAAGGGTGAAGAATTGCCAAGATACGCTAAACAAGACGTCATCTGTCTTGTCTGCACACGCCAAATAAGCCAGCTACAGAAATAACCGAACAAACCCTCAGGATGGGGAAAAGCCCGTGGGCTTGATTTTTTGGTAGGCCCATAATGTTAGACTCACAAGGACATATCTGCAATGAAATTTGATGAATAGACCTTCTCATCTTGTAGGCCGATATAGTCAGAGACCCATTAATTGACGGTACATGACGAAACGGCAGCAAGAAACACAAAATTCACATAATGGTATTCATGGAAAATGAACAACTTTCAAGACATTAAAGAAAGCCTTATAATTTTTAGTGACATTAGAATTTACTCAACAAAGGTAGCTAGCGCATCATCGAATCTGTTCAGATAGTGCTCTGCTAAGTGCTAAGAGTGTGCGCACAGCTGCAGCAGCTACTTCTTTAGGTACCATCATTGGCACGGGCAAATTAACCGCACAGCATGTGGAATGGTTTTTGCTTTTCAAACCGTGGCGCCGTTCACAAAACAACTCGGCTTCGCAGCCCCTCTGAGTCTCTGACACCTAATTGTCACCAAGCACAGCTGTCTATTCTTTCCCAGGCTTCATCAGTACTCAGATGGCGAGATCACATCGTTGATCTTGAGGATCATCTTCACCACCTGTGTGGCAAGTAAGATCTGTTGCTGCTTGCCAATCAGGGTCTCAAAGACGTTCTGCTCTTTCATGTCATTGGTGCCAACGTCATTGCAATCTATGCCACAATGGGGGTTGCTATCCTGAAAAGGTGTTCAGTAAACACATGTCACCACGGTTTCCAAGCAGTATACCTAAGCAGTAATGATTAACAGTAAGAATACCATACTGAAACACTACAAAGAGCATTGCGACCACAACAGAAGTGCTGAAACAATCACATTATGTAGTACTACTGTACTAGATCAGATTGTACAAGCGCACTTAATGGTGGAGAAAAAAAAAGACAATGTTACACAAGGCCAAATTCAAACTACAAATCGAGTATGATCTGGATGACAAGTAAAAGGATCCAGAACTATCACATAGTTTCAAGAGGCCACAGCAGCTATCAAAAATTTAAAGTAATATACTTGAAAAAAAAAAGGAATACAGAATTAAAATACCTTCACTTGTTGAGCTTTCACCGCAGTTAAGGTATCAATAGGAGGCAAACCACTGTTTTCAGCTAAGGCTAGTGGAACAGCGTCCAATGCATCAGCAAATGACCTGATAGCATACTGCACATCAAAGAAACAGTCAGAAGGTACCATATTACATCGCAGCAAGTATAAGCTCCAAAGACAACAAGCACCTGCTCAACTCCAGGGTGCCGATCTGCTGCAGTTTCAACAGCAATTGAGCAAGATATCTCTGCCGAGCCACCACCATACACAATTGAGTTATTGCGGATCAGATTCCTTGCCACACAAAGAGCATCATGAAGACTGCGCTTGGTCTCCTCAATCATCATTTTATTTCCTGTACAGCAGTAGATAGTTTTTACCACAAACCAAAATAAGGAAATATTTGTAGCTTTGTTGTCCAACAAATGATTTACCTACAAATCTTTCATTGCACAAAATTGTATACAATATTGGTTCCTGATGCAGCAGGATTAATACCACCAGTTATACAAGACAATCCTTGGTTTGAAATTCAATCAGAATACTGATACAGCTACATAGCCCCCACTTTTTTTTATTAATTTTTAGGATAGCATCCACTCTGTTAGATGATAGTCACTTTATTCAGAACAGCTGTGGAGTGTTTCCAAATCATATGAAATCATATGAAATGTTGATGTTGATGTTGATGTCTGATAAAGGAGGTGAGCATATGTATAGATGTTATATGAAAGCAAGAAAAAGGATATAAACATCAGAACATACCACCACGAATGAAAATAGTTACAGCTCTGGAATTGGCACACTGCTCAATGTAAAGCATCCGGTCCTTCGTTGTTCCAAATGACTTCTCTCTGACTAATCCAGCCTATTCAAGCAGATCAATCAAAATGATGCTCGCATAGCTATTTGCAATCCATAAAGATGGCTGCAGATTTTTTTTATGTACTGTATTGTAGGTATTCAAATGGGATCAACACAATTTGATAAAAAAAGGCTAAACCAAACTGCTAAGCTACTAAGAGTGCCATTACAGTTGACCACATTGAAGTAAGGATTCAATTTATTGACAAGTGATAATTAAATCACCTTCATAAACTCAACTCAGAAACCAGTTAAAAATCAGTAAATATCCTAACAATTCAACAATAAACAAGTACTTTTATCCAACAGATGAAATTGCTCATTTGTTTCCTGTCAGAAACAATAAAGGAGTTACTTATTATACACGAAAAAAATATCAATGCAATGCCCTGTCCCCAAGGATGATCTGTTCACTCTAGTTTGGGAACTACAATTGCATAATTGGACACCACATCGTCAAGATATAGTCAACTATGCAGTTCCATATAACTGAAATAAAATATGTGCAGAAGAATAGAAGATGATACCTTCCCTAGCTTTGCTGGACTCAGCTCTTGAAATCTTGGAACAATCCGTCCTCCTACGGTCAGTTTTCAAATATCAGGTATTGCATTCGCAGGTCAGTTATAATCAATTAATCATGAGTGAGCTATAGGAGCATGTGGACCTGTAGCAATGGCAATCAATTCCAATTCAACACCACCAACCCATCTGACAGCTGGCAGATTTCTGTGCATCAATAGATGATTGGCTTCATCATCAAAACCCCATTGACAAATAACCAGGGTTGCACCAACATCCTACAGAATATATGTGAATAGTTACTGAGCAAAGCAAACACACTGAATGACACGAACACGCTTGAATGCTTGATACACGCATACTTATTTTGTAATTGTAAAGGGAAATATTTCTAAGTTTTTGAAACATTTACAATAAAACAATTGTCGACAAATGAAAACTGGGCAATGTAACAATATAAATTATTTCAATTGAGGATCTCGGATCCAGACCAATATAAGATCATTATCAGCCAGGTACCAAAAACTAGGATATTCACAACTAAACAGTTTAGTGCTTACCTTGCATTTCTGAACCATTTCATCAAAGTACTTCTGCTCTTGCTCACGCA
Source organism: Saccharum hybrid cultivar R570 (assembly GCA_038087645.1). Taxonomy (NCBI): domain Eukaryota; kingdom Viridiplantae; phylum Streptophyta; class Magnoliopsida; order Poales; family Poaceae; genus Saccharum; species Saccharum hybrid cultivar. The sequence continues at coordinate 4,365,514 of JAQSUU010000810.1, forward strand.
GTGTCTGGAATTTCTCTACAGTATCAATGTCAACCTTATGCTTTGTCTTAGGTTTCGGGGGCTCAAATGGGCACGTCAGGATGGCTATCTTAGCATCCTCAATTCTCTTTGGCATTTGAGGGTGGCTCATATCTTTGTCAACAACAATTCCATATATTAGCTCTGTGTCCTCCAGCTTCCCACCGACCTTGCCTTCTACTTTGATTAAATCCAAGTTAACATCCTTCCTATCCAAATCAGCAACCGCAAGGACTGCTTTGACAGCAATCTCTGCCAGCGCCCGTTTGCAACGGTGAACACTGTAGAAGAGGAATAGATACCATCAGAGGTTCTGTTCTGTTTTTCTACAAAAATCTACCAACAAAGAAAGTATCATAAAGGAGTAGAAAAATATATCTTCTGGTATATGAGCATTACCTGCAACAAAAATCATACAAGGAGCAGAACTACAGAGTTGATAATGTGAAGAACAAAAGAAAAATCATTGCTGTATATATACATATGAATCACCCAATGGTTGGGCGCGCAAACCAATGCAATCTGCTATCCTATTTCTGTTAGGTCAACACAGATAAAAGGAAGAAAACCAGGAAAAATGTTTCATGTGATTATGTCACATCCTCGGCAGACAGAAGTTTTTTACTTCAGAATAAAATAAATGACACAGGATACATACAGAAAAAAATAAACAAGTTAAAATTCATGATGCCAAAGAACCAATTCAGACTAGAAATTACTAAACAAAACCCTTGCATCATATAGTTGATGGATTTAACAGAAGGTCCTGTTTTATAACTTACATCTTTGACGACAGAGTCGTCATGCAGGTCTGAACCAGGGGCTCTATATTGTCTGCACTGAATTCAAACTTTTGGGAGATGCGCTCAAGGTGATCAAAAGCTACCCTTGATGCCATCTCATAACCTTCCGCAACCCGTATCGGGTGAATACCACGCTCCAGAAGTTTCTCAGCCTGCTCTAGGAGTGCCCCAGCCATGACCACCACCCCAGTGGTACCATCCCCGATCTCATAGTCTTGACTACGGGACAGCTCCACCATCAGCTTTGCAATCTGGTTGTCAACATCCATCTGCTCCAGAATCGTGGCCCCATCATTTGCTGGGATATCATAATGCAGAACTTTCAGTCAAATAAACAAAGTAACACAAAAATCAACGAACAGTGAGATGGCTTGTATTGTGTATATAACTGCAAAATGAACTTGTAAAACAAAACTGGATTTGGCGAATTAACACCCAAAACCGAAACATTGCACAAACTGCCCGTAACCTCACTTGTGGGCGCCAGTTAGAGCAACTGTCCGGCAATAAGCTAGATCTCAAGACATTTACCCGACACTCAAAAACCCTAGTTCTCAAAGGACTACCATTTCACCTGGGCACCTGGGCCGATGATCCAAGGGCGGCGGGTCGTTCCCTCCCAGATCGCCCCATCCCGTCCCGGTACACATGCTACACCACGACCAGCGCACACAATGATCCAATGAAGAAGGGAAGCAGATGCGTACTGATGGTGACGTCTCCGTCGGGGGACTGGAGCATCTTGTCCATGCCCTTGGGTCCGAGCGAGGTGCGGAGGATCCGCGCAACGGCCTTGCCGGCGGCGATGTTGGCCTTCTGCGCGTCGAGCCCGCGCAGGCGCGTCTTCTTCTCCTGCTCCCTGAGGATGATGAAGGGGCGCCCGAACTCGTCGAAGGCGAGCGCCATGGCTGCCGCTAGCGCGGTGCCGCTCGCTCCAGAAGGCGGAGTCGAGCAAGGGAAGTGGCGGCGCGAATGCAGGCAGGGGCGCGGAGGGAGAGGCGTAGTGTGACGGTGTTTCGAGAGTCTGCTAGACGGCGCGAGGCCAAGGGTTTCCCTCTTCCTCTTTCTCGGCACATGCCCATCCCATTGATTCCAGGCTTCCAGCCCAGTTCGTGCTTACCCTCTTTCTCGGCCCCTATCGTTTCGAGCCCACCTCGTGCTTTCCCCAGTTTCGGTGTGAAAAAACAGTTTTTTTTATCGGTAGTACACAACTCACACACATCACCCTAACACCACACGCATATACACACGCGTGTACATCCGTACACAAGTAAACAAGAGATTGGAGGCATCACCTCTGGTGCACAGTAACACCGAACGCGCACGCGTGCGTGGACCCTGAAAGTTCTGGAAAAATTCCAAAAAAAGGTGCGATCACCATAGTTTGAACCATGATGGGTAGCGTCCACTGGATAGCCCTACCACTGAACCACAGGCCCATTCGCAAAAAAAAAACAGTCCTTTTTGCCTACTATAAAAAACTATTATGGCTTGAATCCAGAACTCCTCTTTGTAAACTACTAGATGAATACCCGTGTGTTGTTACTAAAATTTCATAGTTTATTCCTATGGTTCTCAATATAAAACAGTTATATTTTTTTCAAACCGAGGATAACCCTATTCCCATTCAATGAACGGAAATACAAAGCGTTTTAAGAGTTCACAGTGGAAGACAGACCAACAATAGAGAGATGCAAGAGGACCTAACCAACCACTTACTGCTAAGATGCGCTTATCCTCCCGTGCAAGAGGAAGCCTACCAGGACCGAGACCTTCTCAGCCACTACAAGCAACCCAGAAACCAAAGTTTAACAGAAGTGAAGAAACCTACAAATAGATCAAGACTAATAGCAAAAGGGCCAAAACAAAAGAGCATAGTTTCTTGTCATCGAACAAGTGAAGCCAACAGGGAGCCGCTTCACTTCTTGCGCTATCCCTCTTCTTCGCTTTCCTTCAGGTCTTCAGTACTGATCATCAGCTTGCTCCTCTTGGTTGCTAGAATATCCATGACCACCTTAAGCATAGTGTCGACGCCTGCTTCTAGCATTTCCCTGTCCATGACATACCTAGGAGTGGGCTCGCCAGCGGACTTGCGAACGGGCTCGCCGACGGGCTTTTGTTTTTATTTTTTAAAAAAAACCTATTTACAGATACAGACATTATGATCACCTCTACAAAGACTGATTAACATTGAACATCCTGGAGAGAGGCGGGTTGTATTCCTGTCTGGAAACCTTTTTTGATCGACTCTGAAATGTAGTAGTGAATGTTTCACAATATCCTAACAAAAGAAATTGTTGATGTCAGGCGCTCCATATGCAAAAAAAAACATGGAGTTAGCAACATAACCAACTAAAAGAATACCAATGCGTTGATGTGGCGATCACAGACTATTTGGAATGAAAATCAAATGGTCTATAGTATTGTCTTATGTAGCTCATTGGTATGGATAGTTTGCATGAAGGGTAGATTGTTATAAATAAATGTTAGTGTATATGGTGTGGCTTGCTGACGTCGACAACTAAATAGATGTTGGCGAATAGTGTGACTCGTTAACTGGAATATTGGATAGCTTGTACATATAACTTGAATTATTCCTTTTTTGCCTTTCTAAAACTTATGCTTTCCATGCTAATATGGTATATGGAAATTATGTTATGATAACAGTGGTTATCTTTATTTATCCGTGCAAAAAATGATTGCTCTCATTTCTCGTAGGTTGCCACAGAATTCCTTGAACTCTAAAGTCTAAACAGACATAACTTGATAATGAAACTTAATTTTCGTAAGAACCTAATCTAACTATGCCAAACATAGTCTCGGTTAAAGTTGAATTATGATTTTATGACCATGGCATTCTCAAAAGCATAGTGATCGATGACTGAGGCCTCTTTTGGATCGAAGGATTGCCAAAGGAAATTTGGAGGATTGAGTTTCCTAAGGATTCTTTCCTATATAGCTCTTTGGTTCACGGAAAAAGTAAAGGAACAATTTCTTAGGATTGCATTCCTATGCCCTATGGCCTAGTTTTACAGGAGAATGGCAGACTTATTTCTCCACTGAGGTCTCATTACTTGCATTTTCGCTAGTGCATATAAGAATAATATAGCAACCTTCTCTTCTACTGAGATAGCTCTTGAATCAGCAAGTAGATGCTTCTCACGCAACTTATTGACCAAAGCTTGGACACCAATTTCCATTCGGAAATTCCTTTTACTTAGGCTCTCGTGGCCTGTCAAGATTTCATGAACACGCTTAGCTCCTGACAGTTTTGATGCATGTATGAGATTCTTACTAGATGATGGCTCTGATGAATCTTCTATGGTAGGGAGAACAAACAACATGAACTCATCTTCATTTTGATCGTTGTTGATAGTTTGGATCCATGACTAACACAATGGAAAACCAACTAGGGATCCTCAAATATGTTGCAGGTTCGCTTTACAGATGTCTACCACAACTAATATATAGTAGAGACCAAACTAGGAAATAAGTTGTTCATCCGTACATATATTTACAGAAATTGAAGTTCAGTTCGAGACTGGTGACTTACCAAATGAAGTGTTTGTGCCAGTCAGAGATATCTTTTTCATGCTTTGTGACCGACCAGATCTGGAGAGGAGCTAGTTGTATGTGAAGAAGGCTTTCTTGTGGTGTTTTGTGTCTGAGCAGATGTGGAGATGGGCTAGTTGTTGGTCTCTTCAAGATGCAAAAGAAGGCTACGTTTGTACGCTGCTGCATCTATTTAAAACTCCATGTAACAGCTAGTTGTCTGATTTGAATGCAGCGGCTAGCAAAGAGGTTCTCAAGCGTGTACATAAATCCTTTGTTTTCCCTGATGCTGCCAAGAGAAAATTGCATATTTGAGACTCTAAATAATGTGCTTCGCAGATTTGGGACTTCAAATATAGACTTCGTAAAAATAACCCTCCAAACGTTTGATTCTTGATTTTCATGACATTAAGTATATTTCATCTCTTTTTGAATCTAAATACATGTACTTGGAGTTTAATCTGACCCTTTTGCACTTCTGCTGTTACTTACGAGATGTGGGTGCTGGTGCTGCTCACGTTGGTTGGCCGGTGGCTGGTCTTGTTGGCTTGCCTGGGCTGGCTGGCCGCCGGCTATGCATGGTTGCCGGCTGGGCTCTGACATTCATGGCATCGGGGTTGGGCGCGGCCAGGCCAGACGAGGCCGGCACGCCCAGGCCTAAGGGTGACGCGGCCACCGCGGCCAGCCCTGCGGCCGGCACGGCGAGGCCTAGGGCAAAGGCTGCCGCGGCCGAGCCAGGCAGGCCACGCGCCGGCAGGGGAAGGGCAGATGACGGTGGCCCTTCAGGATCTGGCGGTGGCGCGTGGGAGTTTGCCATGGGCGCCGCGTCGAGGAAGGAGATCGGGCGGGCGGCGGCGTGAAGAGGAAACGATACGTCGGTCTCGGCTCGTGTAGGTGCATTCGTAAGACAGAAAGGCAAAAGGGTCCACTCAGGATAAAATACATGTATTTAGATTAAAAAAGAGATGAAATATACTTAATGTCATAAAAATCAAGAGTCCAACGTGGGGTCCTAAATCTGCGAAGGAGTTATTTGAGTCCCAAATATATAATTTTCTATGCAGCCAAAGATCCGTTGATTTACTTTTCTGCGTTTTCTAACTCTATAGAATTGAATCAATTTCTATGTTTTTCTTATCCCCGTATGTTTGCTATCATGTGATCCAAGGAGTACCTGATTAACAGTATTTTTACTGTCCGCGCACCAAATTACAGCGAGATTTTTTTTTTGAAACTTTTACAGCGAAGCAATAATTTGGCACAGAGCCCCAGGCCCTTCAAATCTCTGCACAGACTGGGGAGAACAGCCTAGGATCCGTAGGCTACTGGCAAACAGGTACTCCAGTACACGTATTGCAGGCTGTGTTTACCTCCCTGAAAATAGGTAAAAAAAGTACTGTAACACGTTTTGGCTTTATTTGGTAAATAGTGTCTAACCGTTGACTAATTAGGTTCAAAACGTTCGTCTCGCAAAGTACAACCAAGCTGTACAATTAGTTTTTGATTTCATCTACATTTAGTACTCTATGCATGTATTGCAAGTTTGATGTGACGGAGAATCTTTTTTTCGTATAGTATTTTTTTTTAACTGAACACAGCCGCAGTGGAGAACTCGCCTTCTTGCAGTGGATTACCTCCATTCCATGTGCCGCATTGCAATGCCATCCGTGCACGCACCTGACACCAGTACACGTATGCACTTGCATGATCTACTGTTTCTGAATAGTCATCGCTGTTTATAAATAGTTCAGTTCCCAATTTACCGCAGGTAACATCTCTCCCTCGAATTCTTGGGCTCTTGGCTGCACAGTCCTCCTCTCTCCAAAAGAACCCAAGATTTCTGCGGCCGATAAATCAGCTGATGCTGTTTTATTATTAGAGAAAAAAATTATACTATAACTGATAAATCAGTCTGATAAGTTTAAGCGGATAGGATGGAAATATTCAAATGTGCGTACTCCTCTTCTTCTTGATTGTATAGTGACACATAGGCCTTGTTTAGATGTTGGAATTGGGAGGAGAAGTTGGAATAGTGTAGGTCACGTCGTACTGTAGCAACTTTTGTTTTTATTTGGTAAAAATTGTCCAAACTTTGACTAATTAGGCTCAAAATGTTCGTCTCGCAAAGTACAACAAAACTGTGCAATTAGTTTTTAATTTCATCTACATTTAGTACTCCATGCATGTGCCGACATTTTGATGTGACGGGGAATCTTCTTTTTGCATAGTGAAATTTGGGGTTGGATTTGGGAACTGAACAAGGGCATAGTAGAGTTTGAGAGGCGTAATAATCTGAAATGACTGTTCTGGGAGGGCTCGAGGCTTGAGCTTGTTTCATATCCTTGCGACTCTCGCCTAAGGCACCGCCAAAGCACATCGTAAAAACTCTCTCTACCTTAATATAAAAATGCGTAAATCTTTTGTGTATTCGAGAAAAAAATAATCCAAAATGACACCATGATTGTTGGGTAAGCCCTAGTTAACTCCATTTCAAACAGTAAGCAACTTTAGGTTCCATCTCCATTGGCAATGCAAAGTTTTTACCGTGAGTTGAGGCGGCTGCATGGTGCCCTGTTTTTGTTTAAGGATTGGGGGTGTGTTTAGATGAAAAAGTTGGGGTGAAAAGTTACTGTAGCACTTTTCGTACTTATTTGGTAAAATTTGTCCAACCATGGATTAATTAGACTCAAAAGATTCGTCTCGAACTTTACAGACAAACTATGCAATTAGTTTTTTTTTACCTACATTTAATGTTTCATGCATGCGTTTAAAGATTTGATGTGATGGGTGGAAGATGAAATATTTTGGGTTACTGTAGGAAGTGAACGCGGCCTGGGTGAAGTGATGCTATAGAGAGAGAATCAGAGAAGCATATGCATCGGCATGGGCCCGAACGAACACTACCTGCTGCTGCAAGCTGCAGACCTGAACGGGAGGGCCATGGCCATGCCCCCGCAATCTCTCTGTACGCTCTTCCCAAGGAGAAAAGGGATACGGACTTCCTTGATTTTGGAGCACATATCATACAGTAGTCTTCAAAGTTCCTCCTTTCAGGTCATCCGCACTCATAGACCTCTATATTCATCCTCTATACATCCTATTCATCAAGATTCTCTCCTCTATACTCAATTCTCTCGTATCCATCTATCCTCTATATCATCATCCATCTACTATGGGGCCCACTTGTCACTTTATCTAAATATATCCATGTGACATCTTACTTTTAAAGTATTTATTGAAACGAATTTAATGGTACAATCGAAATTTAATTTGGTTTTATGGTTTATGAGTTATAATATTTTTTTAGTGTTGAAAACGTAAGGCCCATGCTGCATGTCTCACCCCTCTCTCTCCTGCGCCTGTTGTTTGCCTCGCGTGGTGGGCCGCTCACGCTCTGCCGTCATCCGGTATATTTTACCGTGCCTCCTATATTTAACGGATGAAGAGACACAGCGGATTGCTTTAGAGGTGCCGGTGCAGCAGCTTCTCTACGCTATATTCCAACGTGTATAGGTACCGGCTCCATTTAACGGACGCGGTGCAGACAGCCTCACCCATCTTGGCACAGTGACATTCCCATGATTACTGACTCTCTACCAGGAAAGAATACCGTAGTTCTAAATTGAATTATTCCAAATTTGATCAAGCAAACATTCATGATACTACCGAGTAATACTCTACAAGGGTTACTCCCTTCATTACAAATTATAAATTGTTTAGGCCCCGTTTAGATCTTTGGAATTTAACTCATTCCAATAGTTATAATTTAGGCATAAATTTATTAAGCTAACATGGTTGTACATCGAATATATTTGTATATTATTTTTAGCCATATAAGAGATACTTATATGCTATATTTCTACATTAGGGAATCGAGTTGAAGAGCGTGCTATAAGTTGGAGAATAGAAATATAGCATGGTAATATATAGAATCAATTTCCATCTCCCACCCTATGAATTTGATGAGATAGGCTTATACGTGAACTTAGAAAAGTTGTGGAATGTTCAATTTCAAACCAAATAACCTAATCCATTAAGTAGATTCTAATTCTTCCAAAATGAAAAGATCCAAACGGCCACTTAAACTATTTAATAAATTTTGTTATGCAAGACATAATATATATTTGTCGGAGATAAATATCTCGGTCCCTAAGGATGAAAGATTAATAAGCATCAACACTAACCCAGTCGACGGTTAAGGATCACGAAACGGACCTATCCAACCCCTCGAGGGGAAATCCACCTCGCCCGACCCCAAAGGGACTGGCCCGCGTCACCATCAACTATTTGACTCCTCTAACCCCTGTCACGGGATGGGACGCCTCTTCTTGATTAACCGGGAATACACGTTGCTCCAGTGACGAACATGACCCAGGGATGACGCATGTCTCCATCCCCCGCATGACCAATGGGGCCCGCGAGAAGAAGAGGAACGACGCCATAGACCACCCCATCTTTTTATTTTTCTTTCCCTTCTTTTTCTCTTCTCTCCCTTCGCTGTAACCCGCCTTCTCTTTCAACTATAAAAGGGGGAGACAAGACAAGTAGGCTACGACTCTTTTCAAGCCAACAAACACACTCAACCCACAGAGATCTGGGAGCCGATCCCTCTCTCGACCGTTTGTAATCCCTACTACAAACTCAAGTGCAAGTAACACGAGCCGCTCGCCACTAGACGTAGGGACGTTCCGCCCGAATCAGTATACATTCTCGTGTCCTCTCTGCACACCATCCAAGCCCAGAAGCACATACAAATTTATTCGTTGATGTTGATCTCAAACACCGACAATATTGGTGCATAAAAAAACCTATTCACGTAGAAAAAACAAAAACAACTTACAATTTAGAATGGATGGATTAAATTAATAATATAACATGTTTTTACAATGCTAAATTATATATGTATTGATACTATTTTTAGAAAATAAATTATTTTTAACCAATGACAGAACTAGAATAGTATTTTTAATGGAGTTTTTTTTAATGGAGTTAGATTACGGTAGCCCCCTCGCTCCATGAAGTTCAAGCTTACTTGTATTAATTTGTGTGTTGTGTCCTTAGGGCGCGATCGAGTAGGATTGGTCGGTGATCGCACATTCTGGAGCAGAGAAATTCAACCTTTTTTCTAGGAATCGCGCGCATACCTGGTTAAAGATCTGTTTAGACTCGCTTTCACGTAAGGCCAATAGCTATGCTTTGATGCATGAAATGTTAAAAATTTGGCTAATTGGTTCTGTAAACGCCAGTATGTACAAGTTACTTCGGAAATACAACTAATGGCGCACAATCAATATCCGGTTGTGGCACAAACCTAAACTGCAATTTTTTCTTGTGCCGTTGGATGGAGCTTCTATGTATGAGTACAAAGAAAACACAACCATCGGATGTACTCATTAGAGGTGTGTTTGGATGAGATGGTCACACATTGTCACATGTTTACACTCATTTTCTAAACTTTGTCTAATGTGTGACTAATAATTTATTCGCCACATCTTAGACATGGTTTGGTAATAAATAAAAGTTAATGACAGGTGGAACAAAATTAAAGTTAATGTGTATAACTCAACTCTAGTTTAATGGATTCTCTGTGAAACCCTATCAAATAGTTAAAACATAACTGAATTCTAGGGAGGAGCTGACAAAAACACTTGTCTATTTACACTACGAGCTTCAAGCTAGAAAAACAACCCACTCTCTAGCTTTCCATTCAATCACCTCTAAAATCACTCTAAAATTATTCTCACCTGCTTCTCACCCTGCTGTACACTAAAACCAATCCATCAAAGAATAGGAGTGAAGTTTAAGAATCAGAAAGAAAAGTTCTACCAAACTAGCCGTAAATATATCCACCTAAACTATGTTGTGGCAATGCTTAGACGTCGTGTATTTTTCAAAGCCATCAACTTCAAATTTACTAGCACGTGCTTATGCATGTGGAAGCTTATATGAAAGTACGGAAGGCAAAGCTGGTGTTGATGCGAATGGTTACATTTGTAGCTAATAACAGTAGCTAGGATTGATGTGAATGCACGCATGAGCTGAGCTGTAAGAAAACCCGTGAAAAACCTGGTTACTCTTTGCTGCATCGTGGACCCATAAATTACTGTCAGATATCTACCCTCTAGATTTGCTGACCCCACCCAATCTGTCCACACCATCCCAGTGCTGAAACATTTCCACTGTTCCAGAGAAAGGAACCCTACCCATTCCTTTTTCGATTTCACATAGGAGTACTTGTGGAGTCCATACTCATATGTACGGTGGATGCAGGTGTTCATATTTCTTCTAAATTTATTCTAAAATTTCACGGCGTTGTTCTTCCCGTGATAGGTGATGTGCCTGTCGATCTATGTCTGTACTATAGTTCATAAAAAGAAGTCCATGTACAAGTGAATATATATGTGCACCATTTTGTCTACCGTGAGTGTATTCACATAGCCTTTTGTTTTAGAACATCAGGTGGTAAAATGGATAGTGGAATATATGCGTGTTGTCAACAATACAAGACAATGGAGTATACTCTCTCCATCCAGCAAAGAATACAATTCTAGCACAGTATCATGTTTTAGAATTTTAAGTTTGATAAACTATAGATAAAAAAACATTAATATTTATAATATCAAATAAATACATTAGATTAATTAAAAATGTATTTTTATAATAAATTATTTTAGAGTCATAAATATAAATAATATTCACTAAAAACATTTTTTCCTGGACAGAGGAAGTACAATTCTGTTGGTCTAAGATACATATATTATATGCAAACTGCCACAAATGTTTAACATTAATGTTATCGTAGCTACACGTAAGATAATGTTTCGCACCCACTATCACTACTGAACAACACGTTGGAACTGTTGAACCGATCCATGTGCTTACCTTTTCTTTGATATCAGTTTTGAAATACCAAGTCCTATCAAATATGTTCCACATCCTATCCTTAGTATCCTACGACTGGACACTGTAGCGCATGTTAAAATACTACTACTAGGCTAGGCCGCTAGGTAAGCACATGTTGAAATACCACTGAGACAAGCAAGTAAGCGACAAAATTGGAATGCACGGTAACAATAAACATCTTATTGCATTTAGTGGCGGCATTATGCATTGGAAACTGTTATTTGGCACAATAGCTATTTTGGTCCCTCAACTATTATTTAAGGCTCAATTTCATCCCTAAACTTTTAAAATGGCCGTTTAGGTCCTCAAACTTTAGTTTTAGGCTCAGTTTCATCCTACAACTATGAAGATGATCGTTTCAGTCCTCAAGTTTTGCATTCTGGGCTCAATTTCATCCATAAACTATCAAAGTGCATTTAACTTTTAATTTCAACTCAATTTTGTCTATTCAAAAAGAAAACTTTACATTTTAGGCACAATTTCATCCATAAATTATCAAAATTATAGATCTTCTATTGTTTCAATATATCCATGTATTCTTAAAGAATAAGTAGTGTTCGATGCAACTGTAATTGCTTTACAAATATCATTTAGTCGGATATATATAAATGGTACCATTATAAGGTAATACTAAAAATAACAGCTTAGAATTATTAATAGACATGAAAGAGTTTTTGGATGAATATTATTCTATCTCCAATCACTGGTGGTTTTGGAGCTAACCAGGTGTAACAGTGTAGCGTTCCACGTAGAACGTAGACAAAGTTGAGTTAAAAATAAAAGTTTAAAGAACAAAATATATTTTGATAGTTTATAAATGAAATTGAGCTCAAAATGCAAAATTTGAGGACTAAAACGATCATCTTCATAGTTCTAGGACGAAATCGAACTTAAAAGTAGAGTTTGAGGACTAAAAACAACCATTTTGAAAGTTCAGGGACGAAACTGAGCCTCGAATAATAGTTGAGGTACCAAAATGGCTATTTTGCCTTAAATAAATTGTGATCAATTAGTTAATCCTGTCATTAGCAACTGCTAATGAAGGTTTACTGTAGAGACACCTTTAGATCCCGTAGAGACACCTTTTCACCAACAGATAACCGCCCCTTGGGCTTGTATATATGTACAGACATTGTTCATCAATAGATTACATCAGTCATTTTCATTGAACGCTCTCACTTTCCAACACGTTATCACGCACACTCACTTTTCACCGTCGACGCTAAGAAGCAGAAAAGGAAGGAGAGGGAGTTGGCTGGAGAACTTGCCGGAGACTTCGCCGACGTCACCGTTTCCTAAGGTAGAAGATGGCGAACCCCATACCTTCCATGAATGCGATGGTCGATTCCATCACTGATGTTGTGGAGACTGCCATCGCTCGCAGAAACCACGCTAGAGGCCTTCATCGCTTCATGCTCTAGGGTGCTGTCCGCCGTGCCCTCCGTGACATCCACGACCACCACATCCCTCCTCGTCACTTCCATGGAACCGCACTGGAGAGAGCAATGGTTGTTGTCCATCGCCGCACCTGGAGTCGACGCTCCGGTTCGTCCCAGCGTCTGCCCGACGCATGGCCCGACCATGTTCGTCAGGCACGTGGGGGGCCGCTGATGACATCGTTGATGGTGTCGACCCTGCCGAGGCCACCAGTGACGCTGCCGCCGCCGCCACCGCCGATGCCGTCGCTCCCTCTCGTGCTGCCTTCGAACGACGGTAGCGGCACCATGGCTGCGCGGTGTGGGACCCCTCTGCCCTTCAATAGTGGCGCTAGAGCAGAGTGGTGGCTGGCTGGCTTCGCCTATGACCTCGACGCCACCCTCCTGCCGGCACCTCCACCGACATGGTCGCTCTCCTACACTAATGTGGCAGCCAACCTCCGCCAGGGCCTACGCCGGAATGCCCTCCCGCTCAAAAACGCCCTCGGAGCCAGGTTTGTCTCCTCCTCTGATGAGGAGGGGGTGGTTCCCCGCCTCTGAGCGACCTAGGATGGGCCAGTGGAGGGCGGATCCACCGTTCCTAGCTCGTAGCGATGGCCCTTATGGCCGGAGCTTGCCGGGGATGAGCGGGGTTTGCCCTGCTGGCCGGCCTCCATGGCCAGTGCACGGGCCTCGGCTCGAGCCCGCCATGATTGGAGGAAGAGGAGGCACAAGATGGTGGCTTCACACATCCATACGGCAAGAGTAGAAAGCAACAACTGTGGCGGTGGTGACCGATGAGGAGAAGGTGACGGCGGCGGCCATAGGCCAAGCAGCAGCGGTGGCAGTTAGGGCTAGGTGGTTAGGGTTTCCAAACCCTAACAGCCGGCCTTATATAGGCCACGCGCGCCGGTGTCTAGCTAGGCTGAAACGGCGGCCCAGGCCTAGGTTACGACCTGGCGCCCACGCCACCCTGCCTGCTTGTTGGTGGGCCGGCCACCGGGGGCTGGGCCGCGCTCCGCACTAGCTAGAGGATGGGCCATGCTTCGTTGCCTATCGGCCGTGAGCCTGGCAGGCTAGCTAGGCCACACACCTAGCGTCTAGGCTACGTGCCTGGCGGCTAGGCCACGCCCCCCTGGCTGGCTGTTGGGCTTGCTTTGCTGCTTGCATGGGCTGAATTTGCCCTGTTTGATGCCTAGAAAATCTTATTTCTTTGTTATTTTTTTCAGCGGTAGTACAATTAAGTAGCCTTTGCTTTAGCTAATTTAATTCCCTGCAGAACATCGGTTATTTGTATTGTTTGATGTTGCTCTGTACCGGCTGTACCTTGTCATTGTATATAAATGTGGTTTGATTTTATAATATTGCAATGCAATATGTGATTCTATTATATTTTGGAGTATGTTGGTGCACCAAACCCCTTTTTGCACCCCATACATATTACACTTGTGACTTTGATTATTATATTGGAATATGTTGGTGTGCCCAACCCTCTGTTTCGCACCAATATATATGTTGCTTTTGTAATTTTATAATAGAATTGGGTATGTTGGTGCACCCAAACCCCTTTTGCACCATATACATGTTAAATTAGCCGGTGACTTAGATGCAATTTAACAAAGTTATCCATAGAATTAGAATACTTTAATTACTATAGGTTTAAAATTGCAATATATATCTTAATTATTTTGGTTAATTAAAACAAGGCAATGGAGTCTATGACATTGGCTGAGTTTAATTCCTTGTGAATTATCTTGCCTTGGAGACCGTGTGAAAGGCCCTAATGGCTAGAGGGGGTGAATAACCTATTAAAAAAATCTACAACAACACTAAGCCAAGGGCTTAGATAAATATGAGGCGATGCGAATGTTGCGCTAGCCTAATAAAAGAACAAGCCACTTACCAAAAATTCTAGTCAATTATGATCACTAAGCACTTAAGGGCTATGTCACTACTATCTACACAAGTTGAGCTAGCTAGGAACTAATTACAACTAAGAAGCTAAGCTACACAACTAGCTACAACTACCACAAGCTCTACACAAGTAAAGGCACAATGTAATACAAGGGAGTGGTAGAGAGGTATACCGCCGTGGCAAGTGATCAATCAATGAATACCAAAGAATACGAATGAGACAATGATGTCACAACCAATTTTTCCTCTGAGGTTCACTTGCTTGCCGGTAAGCTAGTTCCTGTTGTGGTGATTCACTCGCTTGGAGGTTCACGCGCTAATAGACATCACACGCCTAACCCGCAATTGGGTGCCGCACAACCAACATAAGATGAGGATCCATAAGCCACGTGCAATCCACTAGAGTTGCATTTGGCGCTCCACCGGAGAAGGCACAAGAACCCCTCACAATCATAATGATCGGAGCTGGAGATAATCACCTTCCTCCGCTCGACGATCCACCAATCACTGGGCCGTCTAGTTGTCGACAAACACCAAGAGTAACAAAATCTCCACTAGCCCAAATCGCCCAACTAGTGCCACAAGATCCTAGAACACTAAGCAATGCACTAGAGGCTCTCCAATCTCACTCATGATGATGAAATCAAGTGTGCAAGTGAGTAGAGTGGTGTGCTCCGCTCCCAAAGGGTGTATGCAGCTGTTAGAAGTGCCAAGAGAGTAGCCAAGGCTGGCCACCAGCTCTACTTATAAGCCCATAAGCAAATAGAGTCGTTACCCCCTTTGGAGCTGATTCTGTGAGGGCACTGGACACGGCGGTGGTGGCACCACCCTAGGGGTGGCAGTGCCCCCAGCGGTCGAATCCAACGTCTAGTTTGACTGGCTATGGTCATCGGACAGGGTGGTGGTGGCACCGCCCTAGGGGTGGCGGTGAACACCCTGCCAACCCTCGGTTTTCTCTCCTCTCTGAAAAATGGGGCGGTGCACCGCCATAGGGTGGCGGTGACCGCAGTGGTGCCCATCTCTAGTTCATCCGCTCTCTGTTAAAAAGGGGTGGTGCCCCACCCGGGCACCTTCTTCTCGACCTCTCCATCCGATCACCGCTAGGGGTGGCGGTGCACCGGACAGGGCATAGTGGTGCCCCCGTGGCAGCACCCCAAGCTTGGTAATGCCTCCTTTTCTTCACCTTTTTCACCACCTCTGCAAATGTTCTAACACTCCAAGTGTTTCACCATCACGTGCAAGTGTGTTAGCATTTTCACAATCATTTTTCAAAGTTTATTCACTTCTCATCGAAAGTGCACTAGGCCTAAATGCATATGCATGTATTCCAACACCTAGTGACACTGGATGATTGAGTTGTCCAATAAAAGCTCCTCTCTTAATAGTATAACCATCTATCCTAAATATGATCACACCCACTAGGTGTCTTGATCACCAAAACAAAATGGCCCTATGGATATCACCTTTGCCTTGAGTCCATTTTGTTTTCCTCTTTCTTCTTTTCAAAATCCTAGAGCTTGATCATCATCACTTGTCCACACCACCATGGACTTCATTTCATGTGGCCATCTCCATCCATGAGTGCCACCTAACTCCTTCACTTGTATTGGACCATCCTATCTAGTCACACACTTAGATGCAAGGATTAGTCCAAATATGTTTCATCAATTAGCCAAAACCAAATTAGGGCTTTCAATCTCCCCCTTTTTGGTAATTGATGATGACCTCCACAAAGATATGAAATAAATTCAAACTTGAATCCATGTTGCTTGCCCAAGCATTTTTACCATGTGTGAAGGATTTGGACATGTTTCATGAACCCCCATTGGTAGCATTTGCTCCCCCTACATATGTGCTAAGAGTTTGAATTGGAAGCTTACACATATGCATAGATTTGAATTGTGGGAGAGTAATGTCTATCAAATGAAACTAAGGTATAAGAGATGGACCTTTGAAGCATGATACCAATCAGAGTGCACCAAATATACCATCCTTAGCATCATTGCTAGTTAGATACCACTTACAAAGACAAGAATTAGGTACCTCGTGAGATCAACATTAGAAGCAAGGTTCTAGTACCACTTGTGAAAGCAAAGCAAAGCATATCTAACTATCACCTATGCATGCTAGTTTTTCATTTTATCATACAAACCTACAACTAGCATACACCACACAAGCATGTATATTGAATTTAAACTTTTCAAATACAAGCAAGCATATGTGAATGCACATTCAAATGCATCAAACAAGTTCATGAGCTTGCTCTATTCAAATGCATCAGACAAGTTGATGAGCTTGCTCCCCCTACTTGTGTGCTCAAACTTTAATTTATCCCCTTAATTTCATATTTCTCCCCCTTTGTCATTTTTTCACTCTATCTTTGTTTCTCTCCCCTATCTTCGTGAACTACTTCTCCCCTTTTGTCATCAATGACCATAAAGGTTCAAATTTTAGATACGTTAAGATTATCAATGTCAATCAATGGGGTGAGGATCATTTTCCTAAATTTGGTTAAATCTAGAGCACTTGCCAAAGATATTTAACTCGATTTGATCCAAGGACAAGCTTCTTCACACCTCGTTTCAAAGGTTATCTTATACCATGTTGAGTTAAACACTTATAGCTTATTTTCTAGATCAAACTCTAAGTTCACAAGCCCGCAAACATGTCATATGCTACCACTAGATCAAGTCAAGCATAGAAGCAATAGTGGTACCATACAAGCATCAAATTCATTTGATTTTCATAAATGAGCCTATTTAACATGAGGAATGACTAGATGCACTAAACAATTCCTTTGCAAAGAATGTATGTATGCCAATCAACCTTTACCTTGGTTGCTCGAAGGAGAGGCATGTCATATAAGTGGAGGTGCATCAACACATATTTGAGAAGTCCAATATGTTCAACTCATTACTTAGCTTGCAAAACCTTTTCTCATTCAATGGCTTTGGTGAATATATTGGCAAGTTGATCTTCGATGCCCACACTCTTGATGCAAATGTCCCCTTTTTATTGATGATCTCTTATGAAAAGATGGCGGACAACAATGTGCTTTGTTCTTGCATGTTGAACCAGATTATTGGTTAGCTTGATTGCACTCTCATTATCACATAGCAATGGTACTTTCTTGAACTTGATTCCAAAGTCATTCAAGGTGGCCTTCATCCAAAGAATTTGTGCACAACAATTACCGGCGGATATGTATTCGGCTTCAGCGGTTGATAATGCAACACTGTTTTGCTTCTTTGATGACCATGAAACAAGTGATCTTCCCAACAATTGACATATGCTCGAGGTGCTCTTCCTTTAAACCTTGCATCCCGCATAGTCGGAATCTGAATATCCAACAAGTTCAAACTTTTCTCCTTTGGGATACCACAAACTAATATTTTGTGTATGCTTCAAATACCTCAATATTCTCATTGTAGCCTTCAAATGACTTTCTCTTGGTGAGGTTTGAAATCTTGCACATATGCACACACTAAATATGACATCCGACCTTGATGCGGTAACATAGAGTAGGCTTCCAATCATAGACCGATATAACTTTTGATCCACCATGTTGCCACTTGCATCACTATCCAAATTGATGAGTTCTGGCCCGATCTTCCGAGAGGTAACCGGTAAATTTGATTTGTGGAGATCTCGACGTTGGCGATCTGGCTTCAAATCAGACACGATTGGAACCCTGCAACCGTTACACCACTGCTCCATTGGTTATCAACCAAGCACAACTTGATTGACCTCGCCAAGAAGGCTTTTCCTGTAAGCGAATCGAAGAACACAAGCAAGAAGGTAAAAACATGCAATCTGAAATTGCAAATATGAATGATGCGAATATCAATAGAGGGTTCAAGAACTCGGTTCCAAAGGACTAATCGACACAGTGGAGGAGATCAAGAACAGGGGCCCTGGATCACTGTAAAAGGATTTGTCACCACAGTTACAATGAACGATTCAGTTTCTCGATGGAAAACTAAACTCTAAACAAAACCTAATTGTCTAACAGCGGCAGCGGCTGTGTTTATAGTCTAAGACTCGACCTAGGGTTGAGAACGGCTAGGGGTTGGGCGCCCACAACTTGGGCTTAAGGCTCGACACGATACATGGCCAAGTTGGCCCAAATAGGTGACGCAGCACCTTGACGTGGTCACACAGAATGATCCATGGACCTTCTGGAGCTAGAACCAGATCCAAAACGATGGTGTCGTCGTCCCCTTTCCAACGCATCCAAGAACGCCCTGTTTTGATGTCGTATGAGAGAGTTATGAACAAAACAGTGATGACGTGTGTGCTGAATCCGAGGGTGACGTGGCAGCTGAGTTGGGGACGAATTGCAACTTGGGAAAGACCATAACGTCAGTGTGTCCAGCGTGGCGATGTCCTCAACATCCTCCCCTTCTTGAATTGGAGTTGTCCTCGACTCCATCTTGGCGATGTCCTCATCATCCTCTCCTTCTAGAATTGGAGTCGTCCTCGACTTCATCCCATCATCAGCGAACTCCTGCAAAAGGTTAGTGACAGCAGGCAATGCACCAGACAGAATAGGTTGACAAAACATAGTATAACATGGTGCATCAGGATTATCACATAACTCAGCAGTAGCAGAAGTTATAGCAAGAAAAGTACCTCCTTTTAACTTAATCCCATTATTTTTAGCAATGTGAGTTGGAGGTTTATTTTTAATCTCATTAGCATGTTTAATAATATCCGTAGGAGACAAAAGAAGCAATGTAATTTTCTTGTCCTTATGTATGATAGTGTATGTATTAGTTCTACCATGGTGTAAAGCATCATTATCAAATTCCCATGGGCGACCTAATAAAATAGAAGAAGCTTGCATAGGAACAACATCAAAATCAGCAGTATCATGATAAGAGCCTGTGAAAAAGCTAATGCGTGCTGATTTAGTTACCTTAGTCTTACCACTATTATTGAACCATTGAAGTTTATATGGATACGAATGTTGTCGTGTGGTCAAACCAAGCTTGGCAACCAAATCTGAACTCACCAAGTTATTGCAACTCCCGCTATCAATGATAGTGAGAACACGACAACCCTGGAGAATGAAATACATGTGGAACAAATTATGGCATTGGATCGTCATCTCTTCTTCATGTCCCACACATGTACTCAACACACGCTGCACAAGAAGGCTAGGGTAGTCTGCGACAGTAGCCACGGAGTCAATGATGATGGCCTCCTTGTCTTGATCGCCCTCGGTGGAATCTGCATCAATGTTAGAAACAAGGGCTAAATCATCTTCAAGATCACTAGCACTTACATATCCATCCTCGGTAGCAATGAAAGCACGACGACTGGGGCAATCC
Source organism: Saccharum hybrid cultivar R570 (assembly GCA_038087645.1). Taxonomy (NCBI): domain Eukaryota; kingdom Viridiplantae; phylum Streptophyta; class Magnoliopsida; order Poales; family Poaceae; genus Saccharum; species Saccharum hybrid cultivar. The sequence continues at coordinate 4,385,452 of JAQSUU010000810.1, forward strand.
TTCATGACATGTCCCATGCCTTTGCATCGGTGGCAAATGATTTTAGAGCTGGACGAGGAGGAGCTAGGAGAAGCACCCGGAGTGGCACCTTTGTTCTGCACGTTAGACAATTTACTTACCCTGGAATAAAATGGAGGTGTAGATGGCTGTGATGCAACAGGAATCTTGGGCGTCTCTGACTCTGAACGGTGCTAAAAATTCCTCCCATTGTTAGACCTGAAAGGCTGGTGTTGTTTGCGTCCCTGTACTTCACGTTCTGCCTTAAGAGCAAGATGATACAATTGGGAAAAATACGCCATTCTTTGTAATCTAGGATGTTCTGTATATCATGGTTTAAACCACCAAAAAATCTAGCACTAGAATCATTATCATCTTCATTTATACCACAACGGGCTAAACCAATAAGCAATTCTTGATAGTATGCTTCAACTCCTTTATCATCTTATTTTAAAGTTTGCAGTTTCAAACGTAAATCACGTTGGTAATAAGGAGGAACAAAACGAGATTTCATACGTTGCTTTAAAGTATTCCAAGTTTGAGGCACAGCAGCAGCATTATTAGCATTGCAAAGATCACTCCACCAGAACAAAGCAAAATTAGTAAACTCACTAGTAGCAAGTCCAACTCTATGCTCAGCAGGAACATTATGAGAATCAAATTTTTTTTGAACAGCAAGCTCCCAATCTAAATAAGCCTTGGGATCAACATTACCAGCAAAAGGAGGAAGGCTAAATTTAATTTTAGCAAAAAGATCATTATTACCTTGAATATTACCTCCCATACCACGACGGTTGAAGTTGAGGCGGCGACAGGCATAACCGTCAGCATCCGCATCTTCATCACCAAAATCATCCGTATTTGCATCATCAACACGATGAGGTGGAGGGCGTTACTCGAGTTGTTCAATGCGGGTGACCAGATTGTTCACATTGCGCGTCAGCTCGATCATAAAATTGCGTTGTTCAGTCATGAACGTTGTAAGTTCGCCCTTGGACACGCACTCATTGAAGTCTGTCGGAGATCCTGCCATGGTTAGAAGATAGAAAAAGATAACACCAAAGTATTATCCCTACCAACTAAAAGGAAACAAGTGGTGGTGGTGGTGGTGAAAGTAATCTATTGTTGAGCATGGGTAACAGTTGAAAGATGAACCTGTGCTGACAGAAGAATATGTGGAGCTATGGGTAGGCACACAATATGACAACAAGGATTAGCAGTTAACGAATGCAGATTAGCAATTGTTCAATCCGGATCCAAAGTACAAATCACAGCTGCTGGCTAAGACGTGTCGAGACGTAGCGCAACAAGGTGAAAGCAAAGGACGATGGAAAGAACTCACATAACTAGCAAATAACCCGATTTTTTTCTTTTTCCTGAATTTTTCCCGGAATTTTCCAAAAGGCACTAGTAGGAATCAAATTTTTTTATTTTTTTGCTATTTTTTTTTATATTTTTCTCTGAACAAGGATAAAAAAAGATGCAACCACAAAAATTGGCACCTACAACTGAGGTGGGATGTGGTCTACAGAAATACAGCACGTTCTCTGAAAAGCGTGCAAAAACTTTGACAATTTTTTTTCTTTATTTTTCTGAATTTTTTTGGCAATTTTGATGAAACCAAACAGGGCAAAGCTAGGTTTGGGTTGGCTCCAAATGGAGTCAAGAAGCTACTGTAAAAATTTCAGATTTTTCTGATAAACGAGCGAAAAGTTATGCCTGTTTTACCGAAGGTATCTCAAGTTATGTTTTCCGGAAGGCACAACACGGCAGCGACAGTTAGGGCAAAGCGGCCCTAAACTCAAACACCAATCACAAGATCGTCCCTATGACTAACAGCAATAGGTATTCGCCTGATGATGTAAGGAGGGCTACGATGCAGGCAAAATAAGAGCGGCTGGCAACCTATCTAGGGTTTGCGCGGTGGCGAGAAGTTACACAAGGCGGCTAGCAGGGCAAGTCGAGTAATGTGGTGGCTTCGACTTGTTGTTTGGAAACGGTGGATGGGATAGCGGCGGAAAACAAAAATCACAGCAACGGGCGATTGAACTATGACGACGAACACAATCCTAAACCAGCAACAAGACTCGACCACGGACACAAACTCAACAACGCGAATCTGAAACAAAATTGCAAAGGCACAAAGGTGATAGGACAGCGGAAAGTGAAATATTATTGGGCTTTTTGTGGACTCTAGGTAATGAACAAATATGAATCTAAGGCAAACGAGATTATACCTCGCGACAAACCTAAAATATCTGATACCAATTGATGAGTTCTGGCCCGATCTTCCAAGAGGTAACCGGTAAATTCGATTTGTGGAGATCTCGACGTTGGCGATCCGGCTTCAAACCAGACATAATTGGAACCCTGCAACCGTTGCACCACTGCTCCGTTGGTTATCAACCAAGCACAACTTGATTGACCTCGCCAAGAAGGCTTTTTCTACAAGCGAATCGAAGAACACAAGCAAGAAGGTAAAAACACGCAATCTGAAATTGCAAATATGAATGATGCGAATATCAATAGAGGGTTCAAGAACTCAGTTCCAAAGGACTAATCGACACAGTAGAGGAGATCAAGAACAGGGGCCCTAGATCACTGTAAAAGGATTTGTCACCACAGTTACAATGAACGATTCAGTTTCTCGATGGAAAACTAAACTCTAAACAAAACCCAATTGTCTAACAGCGGCGGCGGCTGTGTTTATAGTCTAAGACTCGACCTATGGTTGCGAACGGCCAGGGGTTGGGCGCCCACAACTTGGGCTTAAGGCCCGACACGATACATGGTCAAGTTGGCCCAAATAGGTGACGCAACACCTTGACATGGTCACACAGAATGATCCACGGATCTTCTAGAGCTGGGACCAGATCCAAAACGACGGCGTCGTCGTCCCCTTTCCAACGCATCCAAGAACGCCCCGTTTTGATGTCGTATGAGAGAGTTATGAACAAAACAGTGACGACATGTCTACTGAATCCGAGGGTGACGTGGCAGCTGAGTTGGAGACGAATTGTAACTTGGGAAAGACCATAACGTCAGTGTGTCCAACGTGGCGATGTCCTCATCATCCTCCCCTTCTTGAATTGGAGTTGTCCTCAACTCCATCTTGGCGATGTCCTCATCATCCTCTCGTTCTAGAATTGGAGTCGTCCTCGACTTCATCCCATCATCAGCGAACTCCTGCAAAAGGTTAGTGACAGCAGGCAATGCACCAGACAGAATAGGTTGACAAAACATAGTATAACATGGTGCATCAGGATTATCACATAACTCAGCAGTAGCAGAAGTTGTAGCAAAAAAAGTACCTCCTTTTAACTTAATCCCATTATTTTTAGCAATGTGAGTTGGAGGTTTATTTTTAATCTCATTAGCATGTTTAATAATATCCGTAGGAGACAAAGGTAGCAATGTAATTTTCTTGTCCTTATGTATGATAGTGTATGTATTAGTTCTACCATGGTGTAAAGCATCATTATCAAATTCCCATGGGTGACCTAATAAAATGGAATAAGCTTGCATAGGAACATCATCAAAATCAGTAGTATCATGATAAGAGCCTGTGAAAAAGCTAATGAGTGCTGATTTAGTTACCTTAGTCTTACCACTATTATTGAACCATTGAAGTTTATATGGATACGAATGTTGTCGTGTGCTCAAACCAAGCTTGGCAACCAAATTTGAACTCACCAAGTTATTGTAACTCCCGCTATCAATGATAGTGAGAACATGACAACCCTAGACAATGAAATACATGTAGAACAAATTATGGCGTTGGATCGTCATCTCTTCTTCATGTCCCACACATGTACTCAACACACGCTGCACAAGAAGGCTAGGGTAGTCTGCGGCAGCAGCCACGGAGTCAATGATGATGGCCTCCTTGTCTTGATCGCCCTCGGTGGAATCTGCATCAATGTTAGCAACAAGGGCTAAATCATCTTCAACATCACTAGCACTTACATATCCATCCTCGGTAGCAATGAAAGCACGACGACTGGGGCAATCCTTCATGACATGTCCCATGCCTTTGCATCGGTGGCAAATGATTTTAGAGCTGGACGAGGAGGAGCTAGGAGAAGCACCCGGAGGGGCACCTTTGTTCTGCACATTAGACAATTTACTTACCCCGGAAGAAAATGGAGGTGTAGATGGCTGTGATGCAGCAGGAATCTTGGGCGTCTCTGACTCTGAACGGTGCTAAAAATTCCTCCCATTGTTAGACCTGAAAGGCTGGTGTTGTTTGTGTCCCTGTACTTCACGTTCTGCCTTAAGAGCAAGATGATACAATTGGGAAAAATTACGCCATTCTTTGTAATCTAGGATGTTCTGTATATCATGGTTTAAACCACCAAAAAATCTAGCACTACAATCATTATCATCTTCATTTATACCACAATGGGCTAAACCAATAAGCAATTCTTGATAGTATGCTTCAACTCCTTTATCACTTTGTTTTAAAGTTTGTAGTTTCAAACGTAAATCACGTTGGTAATAAGGAGGAACAAAATGAGATTTCATACGTTGCTTTAAAGCATTCCAAGTTTGAGGCACAGCAACAGCATTATTAGCATTGCAAAGATCACTCCACCAGAACAAAGCAAAATTAGTAAACTCACTAGTAGCAAGTCTAACTCTATGCTCAGCAGGAACATTATGAGAATCAAATTTTTGTTGAACAGCAAGCTCCCAATCTAAATAAGCCTCGGGATCAACATTACCAGCAAAAGGAGGAAGGCTAAATTTAATTTTAGCAAAAAGATCATTATTACCTTGAATATTACCTCTCATACCGCGACGGTTGAAGTTGAGGCGGCGATGGGCATAACCGTCAGCATCCGCATCTTCATCACTAAAATCATCTGCATCTGCATCATCAGCACGATGAGGTGGAGGGCGTTGCTCGAGTTGTTCAATGCGGGTGACCAGATTGTTCACATTGCGCGTCAGCTCGGTCATAAGATTGCGTTGTTCGGTCATGAACGTTGTAAGCTCGCCCTTGGACACACACTCATTGAAGTCTGTCGGAGATCCTGCCATGGTTAGAAGATAGAAAAAGACAACACCAAAGTATTATCCCTACCAACTAAAAGGAAACAAGTGGTGGTGGTGGTGGTGGTGAAAGTGGAATGCAAAATCACAAGCGGCTTATCACCGTCTTGCCTGTATTCTGACCAACGCCAAACAAGAGCCAAACCAAAATGGCGAAGTAATCTATTGTTGAGCGTGGGTAACAGTTGCAAGATCAACCTGTGCTGACAGAAGAATATGTGGAGCTATGGGTAGGCACACAATATGACAGCAAGGATTAGCAATTAACAAATGCAGATTAGCAATTGTTCAATCCGGATCCAAAGTATAAATCACAGCTGCTGGCTAAAACGTGTCGAGACGTAGCGCAACAAGGTGAAAGCAAAGGACGATGGAAAGAACTCACAGAACTAGCAAATAAACCAAAATTTTCCTTTTTCCTGAATTTTTCCCGGAATTTTCCAAAAGGCACTAGTAGGAATCAATTTTTTTTTATTTTTTTATATTTTTCTCTGGACAAGGATAAAAAAAGATGCAACCACTAAAATTGGCACCTACAACTGAGGTAGGATGTGGTCTACAGAAATACAGCACGTTCTCTGAAAAGCGTGCAAAAACTTTGACAATTTTTTTTCTTTATTTTCCTGAATTTTTTTGGCAATTTTGATGAAACCAAACAGGGCAAATCCAAGTTTGGGTCGGCTCTAAATGGAGTCAAGAAGCTGCTGTAAAAATTTTAGATTTTTTTGATAAACGAGCGAAAATTATGCCTGTTTTACCGAAGGTATCTCAAGTTATGTTTTCCGGAAGGCACAACACGGCAGCGACAGTTAGGGCAAAGCGGCCCTAAACTCAAACACCAATCACAAGATCGTACCTATGACTAATAGCAATAGGTATTCGTCTGATGATGTAAGGAGGGCTGCGATGTAGGCAAAATAAGAGCGGCTGGCAACCTATCTAGGGTTTGCGCGGTGGCGAGAAGTTACACAAGGCGGCTAGCAGGGCAAGTCGAGTAATGTGGTGGCTTCGACTTGTTGTTTGGAAACGGTGGATGGGATAGCAGCGGAAAATAAAAATCACAGCAACGGGCAATTGAACTACGACGACGAACACAATTCTAAACCAGTAACAAGACTCGACCACGGACACAAACTCAACAACGCGAATCTAAAACGAAATTGCAAAGGCACAAAGGTGATAGGACATCGGAAAGTGAAATATTATTAGGCTTTTTGTGGACTCTAGGTAATGAACAAATATGAATCTAAGGCAAACAAGATTTTACCTCGTGGTAAACCTGAAATATCTGATACCAATTGATGAGTTCTGGCCCGATCTTCCGAGAGGTAACCGGTAAATTCGATTTGTGGAGATCTCGACGTTGGCGATCCGGCTTTAAATCAGACATGATTGGAACCCTGCAACCGTTACACCACTGCTCCATTGGTTATCAACCAAGCACAACTTGATTGACCTCGCCAAGAAGGCTTTTCCTGCAAGCGAATCGAAGAACACAAGCAAGAAGGTAAAAACACGCAATCTGAAATTGTAAATATGAATGATGCGAATATCAATAGAGGGTTCAAGAACTCGGTTCCAAAGGACTAATCGACACAGTAGAGGAGATCAAGAACAGGGGCCCTAGATCACTGTAAAAGGATTTGTCACCACAGTTAAAATGAACGATTCAGTTTCTCGATGGAAAACTAAACTCTAAATAAAACTCAATTGTCTAACAACGGCAGCGGCTATGTTTATAGTCTAAGACTCGACCTAGGGTTGAGAACGGCCAGGGGTTGGGCGCCCACAACTTGGGCTTAAGGCCCGACACGATACATGGCCAAGTTGGCCCAAATAGGTGACGCAGCACCTTGACGTGGTCACACAGAATGATCCACGGACCTTCTGGAGCTGACACTAGATCCAAAACGATGGCATCGTCGTCCCCTTTCCAACGCATCTAAGAACGCCCCATTTTGATGTCGTATGAGAGAGTTATTAACAAAACAGTGACGACGTGTCTGCTGAATCCGAGGGTGACGTGGCAGCTGAGTTGGGGACGAATTGCAACTTGGGAAAGACCATAACGTCAGTGTGTCCAGCGTGGCAATGTCCTCATCATCCTCCCCTTCTTGAATTGGAGTTGTCCTCGACTCCATCTTGGCGATGTCCTCATCATCCTCTCGTTCTGGAATTGGAGTCATCCTCGACTTCATCCCATCATCAGCGAACTCCTACAAAAGGTTAGTGACAGTAGGCAATGCACCAGACAGAATAGGTTGACAAAACATAGTATAACATGGTGCATCAGGATTATCACATAACTTAACAGTAGCAGAAGTTGTAGCAAGAAAAGTACCTCCTTTTAACTTAATCCCATTATTTTTAGCAATGTGAGTTGGAGGTTTATTTTTAATCTCATTAGCATGTTTAATAATATCCGTAGGAGACAAAGGTACAAATGTAATTTTCTTGTCCTTATGTATGATAGTGTATGTATTAGTTCTACCATGGTGTAAAGCATCATTATCAAATTCCCATGGGCGACCTAATAAAATGGAACAAGCTTGCATAGGAACAACACCAAAATCAGCAGTATCATGATAAGAGCCTGTGAAAAAACTAATGCGTGCTGATTTATTTACCTTAGTCTTACCACTATTATTGAACAATTGAAGTTTATATGGATACGAATGTTGTCGTGTGGTCAAACCAAGCTTGGCAACCAAATCTGAACTCACCAAGTTATTGCAACTCCCGCTATCAATGATAGTGAGAACACGACAATCCTGGACAATGAAATAGATGTAGAACAAATTATGGCGTTGGATCGTCATCTCTTCTTCATGTCCCACACATGTACTCAACACACGCTGCACAAGAAGGCTAGGGTAGCCTACGACAGCAGCCACAGAGTCAATGATGATGGCCTCCTTGTCTTGATCGCCCTCGGTGGAATCTGCATCAATGTTAGCAACAAGGGCTAAATCATCTTCAACATCACTAGCACTTACATATCCATCCTCGGTAGCAATGAAAGCACGACGACTGGGGCAATCCTTCATGACATGTCCTATGCCTTTGCATCGGTGGCAAATGATTTTAGAGCTGGACGAGGAGGAGCTAGGAGAAGCACCCGTAGTGGCACCTTTGTTCTGCACATTAGACAATTTACTTACCCCGGAAGAAAATGGAGGTGTAGATGGCTGTGATGCAATAGGAATCTTGGGCATCTCCGACTCTGATCGGTGCTGAAAATTCCTCCCATTGTTAGACCTGAAAGGCTGGTGTTATTTGTGTCCCTGTACTTCACGTTCTGCCTTAAGAGCAAGATGATACAATTGGGAAAAATTTCGCCATTCTTTGTAATCTAGGATGTTCTATATATCATGGTTTAAACCACCAAAAAATCTAGCACTAGAATCATTATCATCTTCATTTATACCACAATGGGCTAAACTAATAAGCAATTCTTGATAGTATGCTTCAACTCCTTTATCACCTTGTTTTAAAGTTTGTAGTTTCAAACGTAAATCACGTTGGTAATAAGGAGGAACAAAACGAGATTTCATACGTTGCTTTAAAGCATTCCAAGTTTGAGGCACAGCAGCAGCATTATTAGCATTGCAAAGATCACTCCACCAGAACAAAGCAAAATTAGTAAACTCACTAGTAGCAAGTCTAACTCTATGCTCAGCAAGAACATTATGAGAATCAAATTTTTGTTGAACAGCAAGCTCCCAATCTAAATAAGCCTCGGGATCAACATTACCAGCAAAAGGAGGAAGGCTAAATTTAATTTTAGAAAAAAGATCATTATTACCTTGAATATTACCTCCCATACCGCGACGGTTGAAGTTGAGGCGACGACGGGCATAACCGTCAGCATCCGCATCTTCATCACCAAAATCATCTGCATCTGCATCATCAACACGATGAGGTGGAGGGCGTTGCTCGAGTTGTTCAATGCGGGTGACCAGATTGTTCACATTGCGCGTCAGCTCGGTCATAAGATTGCGTTGTTCAGTCATGAACGTTGTAAGCTCGCCCTTGGACACGCACTCATTGAAGTCTGTCGGAGATCCTGCCATGGTTACAAGATAGAAAAAGACAACACCAAAGTTAATGGAGACGGGGGTCCCGATCTTCCGTCAGGTTCAAGATAAACAACGATTTGTTCGGAGAGCGACACACCGATCCGGCTTCAGATCACAAGACCCAAACCCTGCAACCTTAGCACCACGTCTCCTCTGGTTATCAACCGTGTCACAATCCGGTTGACCTCGCCAAGAAGGCTAATCCCTACTGCGAATCGAAGAACACAAGCAAGAACAAGATAAAACATAACTCAATTGAAGTGACAATTGCAGATGAATGATTAAGCACTCGAAGTTGGGGTCTTGCAAACCGATAACGGTGACTGTTCAATGATAGATTGATCTAAAATAAAATCCAAACCCTAAAGTAGGTGGTGGCTACTGATTATATAGCCTAAGGGACGTCCAAGGATCCCTCTTCACGTCCTAAAGGGGTCCCAACACGTTACAAGGCCCAACGGCCCAAAAGAAGGTGTCGCAGCACCCTGACAGATTCTTGATGCTGACTTGTTTCGCCGATTCCTGTTGATTCTGAAGAGCTTTTGATGTGAAACTACTTGGATTGGTTTCCTTATCAAATTATCTTTCCATCCATATGTGGATCATCGAAAACGGAGTTCGGATGCGTTCTGGGCATCCGTTTTATTGCAGACTGGTCCTGATGGCCGAGGCAGACTCGAACTCGGATTGGACTGGACCTCTGGCTTGGCTTGGACGTCCTTGCTGGCCTCCTAAGGTGGTGGCCAAGGAGGTGGACGTCCAAGGCCATCTCTTAGGTGTTCTCCATCTTCTTGGGGAGTGCTCCAACTTAGGCCCGGATCCCAAGGATGTCTAACAAGCCCATGATGACAGTGTAGCTCTCGCTAGAAATAGCGACAGAATATATTGGTGATTTGGAGGCCTTGCCGACGTGATATTGAGATGGGACCAGATCTATTTGAAAGCTTATCAAACAAGCTTTCCATCAAGTGCTCATTGACCTCGATCGCACTCCGGATGGATGAGTTATGGCCTTCCCAATGAGGCACTGTCGGGCTGCCGACGAACCGAAAGTTCAACTTTGATGAACTTTCATTATGAAACACATTTGAACCTACAATCAAATGGTGACATGTACATGTGAAACCAAGTGAATTATAACCAAAGCCACTATACAAATGTTGGAACGAGCGCACCTTATAATCATTGTTCATATTTGAAGGTGCTATGTCCTCATCATCCTCCCCTTCTTGACAACAAACCGTCCTCGGTTTGAGCATAGCTGGTGGACAAGTTGTCGGTAGTAGCCAACATTGCTCCTCTTCTTGAAATTTAACCTGTTGCCTCATTACAAAACTTGGAAATTTTGACATGACAACATTATCGCTATTGGTGCCCTCTAGTTGATCATATTTTTGCACAATGAAAGGAGATTTTAGAGTTGAACAAATATAAACACGATGCATCATATACTCTCCTTTACAATTATATTTTCCAATAAAATGATATGTAAAAGTAGATAACCATGGCAATTCAACACATTTAAGTTTCTCTTCTAAACTACTAAGAGCATATAAAGTATCAAACTCAATATAACCCAAAGTATTTGAAGCATACAATAATTTCTTTTCTTTTTTTTCGGTAGCAATGGGAAACAAACGTTTATGTTCAGTATAAGGAATTAGTTCCAAAACATGGAAAACTAAAGCATCATCAACTAATTCATCTTTATCACAAGGAACATCAAGCAAATTATCACGGGACAGAGATAAATCAAGAGAGGGTTCCACTAACAATTGCTCTATGATAGCATGGTTTGTGTAAAAATTTAGTACATTAAGACAATTTTCACCTTCCGTGAGTGTAGGACCATGGGCATTACCTGTGTTCTCAGCAGGAGTAATAGGTGCATTATGAAGTGATGGTTCTAAATTTGCATATGAGGTTGTGAGCTCCTCATTTTCTTCCATGTCATCCTCTCGCTTATATACATTATCCTGCAGAAGGTTAGTCATAGCAAGAGGAATAACAACAGACCCTTCCTCTAAATAGTGCACCTCATCAAATGAAGTCAAAATAGGAGGTGAATTAACAAAGGTTTCTCGCATAAGGAGTTTCATATCATTCCAAGTTTGAGGTTTATTAGAAGGATCTAAAGACTCCCACCAAGATAAAGCAGAATGTCGTAAAACACTAGCTGCATTTTTTACCTTCCTCCTTGGACACATAAAGCGAGTAGCAAATATGTTGTCGATGGCAATTTCCCACTCTATATACTCATCAGCACCTATACCATCATAAGTCGGTGGATACGAACAACCTGTCATTGTTAGAAGACAGCAAAAGACAATACAAAAATATTATTCCTATCAAATGACTATGTGGTTGCAGTGGTGTCACTTTTGACAGCAAGTGGAAGCGTCTTACCAAGCTCTTACAAAGTTCTTACCAATGCAAGCAGTGGGCGGTACAACCGGCAGCTGGTTCGTGATACCTATGAGGTAGTGGTACCAAGATTGCAAGGACCTTTTTCTGTACTGATCTGAAGTATATATGTGGAGCTTAGGAGGCACAAAAAAAACAAATATATATATGTGGCACACAAGTCAGTGACAGACAGCAATATTGAATAAATGTCCAGAGCACTTGTCCTAGTTGCTGGCCTATACGTGTTCCTATCACCAGTTGTGACAAACAAGAGAGTAAACAAGGATGAAAGAAAATAAGTATTAAAGGTAGCAACGGATATAAACAAGGCAAAATGTACCACAAACAATAGAGCTATTGAGTGTTCCTTATGTGCTCCTTTTCGATATCTTCTATTCTCTTTTATTATTTTTTTCTTTTATTTTTTTTATCCAATATTTTTTCTTGCTTTTGATCTTTTGATATTTTTTTTTCTCAGCAAGGAGCACACAAGAATAAACCACAAAAAATTTGAGCTCAATTGAATAAAAGATGTGGCCTATAGAAAATTAGGACTGTGCTCTAAAAAGCATACCAAAACTTGTGGGCCCAGAAACTCAATTTTCCTAATTGAATTTTGTAAATCTAATTTTTGCGAACCCAGCTATGCTGGGATGAAATAGATCTAAAATTTTCTGGCGTTCTCCGTAGATATAAAAATTTCCCTGTTTCGAGTTCGGATGCAAAAGTTATGACTGTTTTAAAGAAGCTGCTCGAATCAGGGTTTTAGTGGACACAAGATGCAAACCGATGGTGATATGGAATAGCGGCGGATGGAGGGATCAACACAAATTAGAAAAGAACACAATCTAAACCAGCAACAAGACTTTGACCTAGGACACAAACTCAACAAAGCGAACTCTGAAACTGAAATATGCAAAGGCTATGGCACGGAAGATTCTAGGACAGGAAAAACAAGTATGGCACTGGACTATGGGACGAATGCGAAACACTCAAACGAGGGAATAAATATGAACCTGATGGTATACCTTAGCTCTGATTACCAATTAATGTGAACTAGGGTAAAATTGAACCTGACGGTATACCTGAAGCTTTGATACCACTTAATGGAGACGGGGTCCCGATCTTCCGTCAGGTTCAAGATAAACAACGATTTGTTTGGAGAGAGACACACTGATCCGGCTTCAGATCACAAAGACCCAAACCCTGCAACCTTAGCACCACGTCTCATCTGGTTATCAACCGTGTCACAATCTGGTTGATCTCGCCAAGAAGGCTAATCCCTGTTGTGAATCGAAGAACACAAGCAAGAACCAGATAAAACACAACTCAATTGAAGTGATAATTGCAGATGAATGATTAAGCACTCGAAGTTGGGGTCTTGCAAACCGATAACGGCGACTGTTCAATGACAGATTGATCTAAAACAAAACCCAAACCCTAAAGTAGGTGGTGGATACTGATTATATAGCCTAAGGGACGTCCAAGGATCCCTCTTCACGTCCTAAAGGTGTCCCAACACGTTACAAGGCCCAACGGCCCAAAAGAAGGTGTCGCAGCACCCTGACAGATTCTGGACACTGACTTGTTTCGACGATTCCTATTGAATCTAAAGAGATTTTGATGTGAAACCACTTGGATTGGTTTCCTTATCAAATTATCTTTCCATCCATATGTGGATCATCGAAAACGGAGTTCGGATGCGCTTTGGGCATCCGTTTTATTGCAGACTGGTCCTGATGGCCGAGGCAGACTCGAACTCGGATTGGACTGGGCCTCTGACTTGGCTTGGACGTCCTTGCTGGCCTCCTAAGGTGGTGGCCAAGGAGGTGGACGTCCAAGGCCATCTCTTAGGTGTTCTCCATCTTCTTGGGACGTGCTCCAACTTAGACCTGGATCCCAAGGATGTCTAACAAGCCCATGATGACAGTGTAGCTCTCGCCAGAAATAGTGATAGAATATATTGGTGATTTAGAGGCCTTGCTGACGTGATATTGAGATGGGACTAGATCTATTTGAAAGCTTATCAAACAAGCTTTTCATCAAGTGCTCATTGACCTCGATCGCACTCCGGATGGATGAGTTATGGCCTTCCCAATGAGGCACTATCGGGCTGCTGACGAACCGAAAGTTCAACTTTGATGAACTTCCATTATGAAACACATTTGAACCTACAATCAAATAGTGACATGTACATGTGGAACCAAGTGAATTATAACCAAAGCCACTATACAAATGTTGGAACGAGCGCACCTTATAATCATTGTTCATATCCGAAGGTGCCATGTCCTTATCAAAAGTATTATCCCTACCAACTAAAAGAAAACAAGTGGTGGTGGTGGTGGTGAAAGTGGAATGCAAAATCACAAGCGGCTTATCACCGTCTTGCCTGTATTCTGACCAACGCCAAATAAGAGCCAAACCAAAATGACGAAGTAATCTATTGTTGAGCGTGGGTAACAGTTGCAAGATGAATCTGTGCTGACAGAAGAATATGTGGAGCTATGGGTAGGCACACAATATGACAGCAAGGATTATCAATTAACGAATGCAGATTAGCAATTGTTCAATCCGGATCCAAAGTACAAATCACAGCTGCTGGCTAAGACGTGTCGAGATGTAGCGCAACAAGGTGAAAGCAAAGGACGATGGAAAGAACTCACAGAACTAGCAAATAGCCCGAATTTTTTCTTTTTCCTGGATTTTTCCCAGAATTTTCCAAAAGGCACTAGTAGGAATCAAATTTTTTTATTTTTTTGCTATTTTTTTATATTTTTCTCTGAACAAGGATAAAAAAAGATGCAACCACAAAAATTGGCAATTACAACTGAGGTGGGATGTGGTCTACAGAAATACAGCACGTTCTCTGAAAAGCGTGCAAAAACTTTGACAATTTTTTTCTTTATTTTCCTGATTTTTTTGGCAATTTTGATGAAACCAAACAGGGCAAATCCAAGTTTGGGTCGGCTCCAAATGGAGTCAAGAAGCTGCTGTAAAAATTTCAGATTTTTCTGATAAACGAGCGAAAAGTTATGCCTGTTTTACCGAAGGTATCTCAAGTTATGTTTTCCGGAAGGCACAACACGGCAGCGACAATTAGGGCAAAGCGGCCCTAAACTCAAACACCAATCACAAGATCGTCCCTGTGACTAACAGCAATAGGTATTCGCCTGATGATATAAGGAGGGCTGCGATGCAGGCAAAATAAGAGCGGCCGGCAACCTATCTAGGGTTTACGCGGTGGCGAGAAGTTACACAAGGCGGCTAGCGGGGCAAGTCGAGTAATGTGGTGGCTTCGACTTGTTGTTTGGAAACGGTGGATGGGATAGCGGCGGAAAACAAAAATCACAGCAATGGGCGATTGAGCTACGACGACGAACACAATCCTAAACCAGCAACAAGACTCGACCACGGACACAAACTCAACAACACGAATCTAAAACGAAATTGCAAAGGCACAAAGGTGATAGGACAGCGGAAAGTGAAATATTATTGGGCTTTTTGTGGACTCTAGGTATTGAACAAATATGAATCTAAGGCAAACAAGATTTTACCTCATGGTAAACCTGAAATATCTGATACCAATTGATGAGTTCTGGCCCGATCTTCCGAGAGGTAACCGGTAAATTCGATTTGTGGAGATCTCGATGTTGGCGATCCGGCTTCAAATCAGACACGATTGGAAGCCTGCAACCGTTACACCACTGCTCCGTTGGTTATCAACCAAGCACAACTTGATTGACCTCGCCAAGAAGGCTTTTCCTGCAAGCGAATCGAAGAACACAAGCAAGAAGGTAAAAACACGCAATCTGAAATTGCAAATATGAATGATGCGAATATCAATAGAGGGTTCAAGAACTCGGTTCCAAAGGACTAATCGACACAGTGGAGGAGATCAAGAACAGGGGCCCTGGAT
The DNA here is from genome assembly GCA_038087645.1 of Saccharum hybrid cultivar R570. Classification (NCBI taxonomy): domain Eukaryota; kingdom Viridiplantae; phylum Streptophyta; class Magnoliopsida; order Poales; family Poaceae; genus Saccharum; species Saccharum hybrid cultivar. The sequence continues at coordinate 4,400,905 of JAQSUU010000810.1, forward strand.
CACTGTAAAAGGATTTGTCACCACAGTTACAATGAATGATTCAGTTTCTCGATGGAAAACTAAACTCTAAACAAAACCCAATTATCTAATAGTGGCGGCGGCTGTGTTTATAGTCTAAGACTCAACCTAGGGTTGAGAACGGCCAGGGGTTGGGCGCCCACAACTTGGGCTTAAGGCCCGACACGACACATGACCAAGTTGGCGCAAATAGGTGACGCAGCACCTTGACGTGGTCACACAGAATGATCCACGGACCTTCTGGAGCTAGAACCAGATCCAAAACGACGGTGTCGTCGTTCCCTTTCCAACGCATCCAAGAACGCCCTGTTTTGATGTCGTATGAGAGAGTTATGAACAAAACAGTGACAACGTGTCTGCTGAATCCGAGGGTGACGTGGCAGCTGAGTTGGGGACGAATTGCAACTTGGGAAAGACCATAACGTCAGTGTGTCCAGCGTGGCGATGTCCTCATCATCCTCCCCTTCATGAATTGGAGTTATCCTCGACTCCATCTTGGCGATGTCCTCATCATCCTCTCCTTCTAGAATTAGAGTCATCCTCGACTTCATCCCATCATCAGCGAACTCCTGCAAAAGGTTAGTGACAGCAGGCAATGCACCAGACAGAATAGGTTGACAAAACATAGTATAACATGGTGCATCAGGATTATCACATAACTCAGCAGTAGCAGAAGTTGTAGCAAGAAAAGTACCTCCTTTTAACTTAATCCCATTATTTTTAGCAATGTGAGTTGGAGGTTTATTTTTAATCTCATTAGCATGTTTAATAATATCCGTAGGAGACAAAGGTAGCAATGTAATTTTCTTGTCCTTATGTATGATAGTGTATGTATTAGTTCTACCAAGGTGTAAAGCATCATTATCAAATTCCCATGGGTGACCTAATAAAATGGAACAAGCTTGCATAGGAACAACATCAAAATCAGCAGTATCATGATAAGAGCCTGTGAAAAAGCTAATGCGTGCTGATTTAGTTACCTTAGTCTTACCACTATTATTGAACCATTGAATTTATATGGATACGAATGTTGTCGTGTGGTCAAACCAAGCTTGGCAACCAAATCTGAACTCACCAAGTTATTGCAACTCCCGCTATCAATGATAGTGAGAACACGACAATCCTGGACAATGAAATACATGTGGAACAAATTATGGCATTGGATCATCATCTCTTCTTCATGTCCCACACATGTACTCAACACACGCTGCACAAGAAGGCTAGGGTAGTCTGCGGCAGCAGCCACGGAGTTAATGATGATGGCCTCCTTGTCTTGATCGCCCTCAGTGGAATCTGCATCAATGTTAGCAACAAGGGCTAAATCATCTTCAACATCACTAGCACTTACATATCCATCCTCGGTAGCAATGAAAGCACGACGACTGGGGCAATCCTTCATGACATGTCCCATGCCTTTGCATCGGTGGCAAATGATTTTAGAGCTGGACGAGGAGGAGCTAGGAGAAGCACCCAGAGTGGCACCTTTGTTCTGCACATTAGACAATTTACTTACCCCGAAAGAAAATGGAGGTGTAGATGGCTGTGATGCAATAGGAATCTTGGGCGTCTCCGACTCTGAACGGTGCTGAAAATTCCTCCCATTGTTAGACCTGAAAGGCTGGTGTTGTTTGCGTCCCTGTACTTCACGTTCTGCCTTAAGAGCAAGATGATATAATTGGGAAAAATTACGCCATTCTTTGTAATCTAGGATGTTCTGTATATCATGGTTTAAACCACCAAAAAATCTAGCACTAGAATCATTATCATCTTCATTTATACCACTATGGGCTAAACCAATAAGCAATTCTTGATAGTATGCTTCAACTCCTTTATCACCTTGCTTTAAAGTTTGTAGTTTCAAACGTAAATCACGTTGGTAATAAGGAGGAACAAAACGAGATTTCATACGTTGCTTTAAAGCATTCCAAGTTTGAGACACAGCAGCAACATTATTAGCATTGCAAAGATCACTCCACCAGAACAAAGCAAAATTAGTAAACTCACTAGTAGCAAGTCTAACTCTATGCTCAGCAGGAACATTATGAGAATCAATTTTTTGTTGAACAGTAAGCTCCCAATCTAAATAAGCCTCGGGATCAACATTAGCAGCAAAAGGAGGAAGGCTAAATTTAATTTTAGCAAAAAGATCATTATTACCTTGAATATTACCTCCCATACCACGACGGTTGAAGTTGAGGCGGCGACGGGCATAACCGTCAGCATCTGCATCTTCATCGCCAAAATCATCTGCATCTGCATCATCAGCACGATGAGGTGGAGGGCGTTGCTCGAGTTGTTCAATGCGGGTGACCAGATTGTTCACATTGCGCGTCAGCTCGGTCATAAGATTGCGTTGTTCAGTCATGAACGTTGTAAGCTCACCCTTGGACACGCACTCATTGAAGTCTATCGGAGATCCTGCCATGGTTAGAAGATAGAAAAAGATAACACCAAAGTATTATCCCTACCAACTAAAAGGAAACAAGTGGTGGTGGTGGTGGTGAAAGTGGAATGCAAAATCACAAGCGGCTTATCACCATCTTGCCTGTATTCTGACCAACGCCAAACAAGAGCCAAACTAAAATGGCGAAGTAATCTATTGTTGAGCGTGGGTAACAGTTGCAAGATGAACCTGTGCTGACAGAAGAATATGTGGAGCTATGGGTAGGCACACAATATGACAGCAAGGATTAGCAATTAACGAATGCAGATTAGCAATTGTTCAATCCAGATCCAAAGTACAAATCACAGCTGCTGGCTAAGATGTGTCGAGACGTAGCGCAACAAGGTGAAAGCAAAGGACGATGGAAAGAACTCACAGAACTAGCAAATAACCCGAATTTTTCCTTTTTCCTGAATTTTTCCCGGAATTTTCCAAAAGGCACTAGTAGGAATCAAATTTTTTTTTGCTATTTTTTATATATTTCCCTGAACAAGGATAAAAAAAGATGCAACCACAAAAATTGGCACCTACAACTGAGGTGGGATGTGGTCTACAGAAATACAACATGTTCTCTGAAAAGCGTGCAAAAACTTTGACAATTTTTTTCTTTATTTTTCTGAATTTTTTTTTGGCAATTTTGACGAAACCAAACAAGGCAAAGCCAAGTTTGGGTCGGCTCCAAATGGAGTCAAGAAGCTGCTGTAAAAATTTCAGATTTTTATGATAAACGAGCGAAAAGTTATGCCTGTTTTACCGAAGGTATCTCAAGTTATGTTTTCCGGAAGGCACAACACGGCAGCGACAGTTAGGGCAAAGCGGCCCTAAACTCAAACACCAATCACAAGATCGTCCCTGTGACTAACAGCAATAGGTATTCGCCTGATGATGCAAGGAGGGCTACGATGCAGGCAAAATAAGAGCGGCTGGCAACCTATCTAAGGTTTGCGCGGTGGCGAGAAGTTACACAAGGCGGCTAGTGGGGCAAGTCGAGTAATGTGGTGGCTTCGACTTGTTGTTTGGAAATGGTGGATGGGATAGCGGCGGAAAACAAAAATCACAGCAACGGGCGATTGAACTACGATGACGAACACAATCCTAAACCAGCAACGAGACTCGACCACGGACATAAACTCAACAACGCGAATCTGAAACGAAATTGCAAAGGCACAAAGGTGATAGGATAGTGGAAAGTGAAATATTATTGGGCTTTTTGTGGACTCTAGGTAATGAACAAATATGAATCTAAGGCAAACGAGATTATACCTCACGGTAAACCTGAAATATCTGATACCAATTGATGAGTTCTGGTCCGATCTTCCGAGAGGTAACCAGTAAATTCAATTTGTAGAGATCTCGACGTTAGTGATCCGGCTTCAAATCAGACACGATTGGAACCCTGCAACCGTTACACCACTGCTCCGTTAGTTATCAACCAAGCACAACTTGATTGACCTCGCCAAGAAGGCTTTTCCTGCAAGCGAATCGAAGAACACAAGCAAGAAGGTAAAAACACGCAATCTGAAATTGCAAATATGAATGATGCGAATATCAATAGAGGGTTCAAGAACTCGGTTCCAAAGGACTAATCGACACAGTGGAGGAGATCAAGAACAGGGGCTCTAGATCACTGTAAAAGGATTTGTCACCACAGTTACAATGAACGATTCAGTTTCTTGATGGAAAACTAAACTCTAAACAAAACCCAATTGTCTAACAGCTGTGGCAGCTGTGTTTATAGTCTAAGACTCGACCTAGGGTTGAGAACGTCCAGGGGTTGGGCGCCCACAACTTGGGCTTAAGGCCCGACACAATACGTGGCCAAGTTGGCCCAAATAGGTGACGCAACACCTTGATGTGGTCACACAGAATGATCCATGGACCTTCTGGAGCTGGAACTAGATCCAAAATGATGGCGTCATCGTCCCCTTTCCAATGCATCCAAGAACGCCCCGTTTTGATGTCGTATGAGAGAGTTATGAACAAAACAGTGACGACGTGTCTGCTGAATCCGAGGGTGACGTGACAGCTGAGTTGGGGACGAATTGCAACTTGGGAAAGACCATAACGTCAGTGTGTCCAGCGTGGCGATGTCCTCATCATCCTCCCCTTCTTGAATTAGAGTTGTCCTCGACTCCATCTTAGCGATGTCCTCATCATCCTCTCCTTCTAGAATTGGAGTCGTCCTCGACTTCATCCCATCATCAGCGAACTCCTGCAAAAGGTTAGTGACAGCAGGCAATGCACCAGACAGAATAGGTTGACAAAACATAGTATAACATGGTGCATTAGGATTATCACATAACTCAGCAGTAGCAGAAGTTGTAGCAAGAAAAGTACCTCCTTTTAACTTAATCCCATTATTTTTAGCAATGTGAGTTGGTCTCTCAACTAGTTCCCATACTTGATTTCTTGTAAAGTTATTCAATTCTTCATGCATAGCATTCACCCAATCCACACCCATCAATGCTTCTTCTATTTTCTTTGGTTCAATGGATGATACAAATGAGAAATGCTCATAAAATGAAGCCAATCTTGATCTTATTTGTACACCTCTAGAAATATCTCCAATTATAATGTCCAATGGATGATCTCTTGCAATGTTGGTTGGTTAGAGTATTGGGATATTGTTGCTTGCACTTGCTTGCACATTTGATGGAGATGATGTGTTAGCCATTTGATCTTGCACATTGTTATGAGAGCCACTTGTACTAGCTTGATTTGTATCAACTTGCACATTTGAGTTAGAGAGCCTTGCACTTAATCATCTTCTTCATCAATCACTTGTCTAGGCCTTAATTCACCAAATCCATGTTCTTTATGGCATTTGAAAGTTGAATGCCTCTAACATCTTCCAAATTCTCATTCTCATATTGGGAACCCTTGGTTTCATTAAATTCACCATCATGAACTTCCTTTAGAGTACCACTTGTCAAATTTCAAACTCTATATGCTTTGCTAGTGGTAGAGTAACCAAGCAAGAATCTTTCATCATACTTCTTCTCAAACTTGCTCAATCTAGTGCCTTTCTTTAAGATATAGCATTTACAACCAAAAACCTAAAAATATGCAATGTTAGGCTTTCTACCATTCAAGAGCTCATATGGTGTCTTCTCTTTCAATAGGTGACAATATAAGCGGTTGCTACAATAGCAAGGTGTGTTGATAGCTTCGGCCCAAAAGGATTGACTCACATTGTACTCACTCAATATTGATCTTGTCATGTCAATCAAGGTTCTATTCTTCCTCTCAACAAAGCCATTTGATTGTGGAGTGTACTTGGCCGAGAATTGGTGTCTAATTCTAAAATCATCGCATAACTCATCAATTCTAGTGTTCGTGAACTCACTACCATTGTCACTTCTAACTCTCTTGACGGTTGTTTCAAACTCATTGTGAAAGCCCTTGACAAATAATTTGAATGTTGCAAACACATCACTCTTGTCCACAAGAAAGAATGTCCAAGTGCATTGGCCTAAACAAATCCATGTGCAACAACTCAAATGCCTTGCTAGTGCTTATTATACTCTTCTTAGGATGGGTGTTTCCAACTTATTTGCCAGCTTGACAAGAGCTACAAAGCTTATCTTTCTCAAACACAACATCTTTCAAGCCTCTAACCAGGTCATGCTTAACCAATCTATTCAATTGTTTCATTTCAACATGACCAAGTCTTCTATGCCATAACCAACCCATACTAGACTTAGTAAACAAGCATGTTGACAATTGAGCTTCACTAGCATTAAAATCAACCAAGTATAGATTCTCATATCTAAAGCCTTTGAAGATCAAGTTAGAGCCATCTATACTTACGATCTCTACATCATCTACCCCAAATATGCATTTGAATCCAAGATTACACAATTGAGCCATAGATAGCAAACTGAAGTTCAAGCTCTCTACTAGCAACACATTGAAAATGCTCATATCATTAGATATTGCAATCTTACTAAGCCCTTTTACATTGCCTTTGCCATTATCACCAAATGTAATACTATCATAACCATTGCTATCATTGGTATTGATTGAGTTGAATATTCTTACATCACCGGTCATGTGTTGAGTGCACCCACTGTCAAGAACCCAATGTCTTCCTCCAGCTTTGTAATTGACCTACAAAAGAAAATCAATTCTTTTAGGTACCCAAACTTGTTTGGGTCCTTGAAGGTTAGTTACTAAGCTCTTTGGTACCCAAATGACTTTCTTCTTTGAGCCCATCTATAGTGCACTAATGAACTTAGCCTTCACACCATTAGCACCCTTAGTAAGCACATAGAAAGAATCAAGCTTAATTGAGGATACATTAGCTTGTGATTTCTTGCTCATGCATTTTTGCTCTATGTGACCAACTTGCTTGCAACTAGTGCAAAACCGACCATTGTTCTTCACAAAACTAGTCTTGTGATGAGCAAAGGTCGTCTTGTCTTTCTTAGGGGTATAGCCTAATCCCTCTTTATAGAGAGAAGCTCTTTGGCTACCCAAGCATATAAGCAAGCGGTCCTCATCACCATAGGCTTTGCCTAAGACACGAGTGAGCTCGTTGACCTCTTTCTTCAAGGTCTCATTCTTAACCATAAGCGAGGCATCACAAGTGAAACCATCACTTATAGGTGAGGTGAAAGTGGATGATGAGCTATATGAAGGGTTAGCAGGAGCAACAATAATAGGTTTATAGAAATATTCATTAATTATATCACATGTTAAGCCTTTGTCATATGTCACAACATGCTCCTTCTCATTTTGCTCATTAAGTAGAGAGGAATGAGTTTTTCAAGCTTCTTGTGAGCCTTGCCAAGCTCCTTATGATCTTCCTTTAGACTCTCATGAGTAGCATTGAGCTCATCAAAGGCTTGCTTAAGGGCTTTTAGTTCCTTATGTAAGTCTTTGTATTCTCTTTTCTTAATGCCAATTAGTTCATCTTTAGTGGGTTCATCATCATCATCACTTTCACTTTTATTATCATGTTCCTCATCACATCTATCGTCATAAGTTTGTACCTTAGTGGCCTTAGCCATGAAGCAAGTCGATGGAGTGTCGAAGAGAAAAGGCTTCTCATTAATAGCAATGCTTGCAAGAGCCTTCTTCTTTGTGGTCTTGTCATCATCATCATCATCACTTGAGGAAGCATCACTATCCCAAGTGACCACATATGAACCACCCTTCTTCTTCTTCTTGAAGGTCATCTTTTCATTCTTCTTCTTCTTGTCCTTCTTCTTGCCCTTCTTGTCATCATCTTCATTCTCACTATTGTATGGGTATTTGATCAACAAGATGATCCTTGTTATCACACTTGAAGCACCTCCTTGCTTCATCCTTGCTCTTGGATGGCACTTCTTTCTTCTTGCACGATAGCCCTTCTTCACCATGAATTTGCCAAATATCTTCACAAAGAGAGCCATCTTCTCATCATCCATATCATCAAAGCTTGAATAATCATCTTCACTTGATGTATCTTGCTTGGCCTTGCCCTTTGATGAAGTTGTGGCTTTGAATACCACACTCTTCTTATTCTCATCCTTCTTCTCCTTCTTTTCTTCCTTCTCACCATCATCTCTATATATGTCATCGGTCATCACATCTCCCAACACTTGTTTGATGTCATGGTGTCCAAACCACTCCTCACTAGAATAGTGACCAAAGTACCAAATTTTGAAGGTAAGCATCTCAAGAACTTGTGGGAGAAGTCCTTGTCCTTCACCTCTTCTCCAAGTGCTTTGAGATCATTGACAAGCACTTGAAGCCTATGGAACATCTTCGGCACACTCTCATCCTCCTTCATCTTGAAGCTTGCAAACTTCTCCTTGAGAATGTATGCCTTTGCACCCTTCACCACTTGAGTGCCCTCAAAGGATTCCTCCAACTTCTTCCATGCCTCATGAGCCCTCTCAATGTTTTTTATTTGCTCAAATATCCTCTCATCTAATGCATCATGAATGGCACTAAGAGCAATGTTATTATTTTGGAGTAGCACTTCTTCGACGGCGGTGGGAGCCTTTCTCATTAGCAACCTCAATCTTGGTCTCCACCACCTTCCACACCTTTCTATTGATTGACTTGGTGTATATGGTCATCTTCACCTCTAATATGGATAATTTGAGCCATTAAATTGGGGTGGCTTCTTGGTGTTGTTGATTTGAGCCATTTTGACACTGAAGATTGTTAAGCCTCAAATCAAGGTGACTATGGCTCCAACATCACTTTAAAGGTCCTAATGGCTAGAGAGGGTGAATAGCCTATTAAAAAAATCTACAACAACACTAAGCCAAGGGGTTAGATAAATATGAGGCGAAGAGAATATTGCGCTAGCCTACTAAAAGAGCATGCCACCTACCAACAATTCTATTCAATTATAATCACTAAGCACTCAAGGGCTATGTCACTACTATCTACACAAGTTGAGCTAGCTAGGAACTAATTACAACTATGAAGCTAAGCTACACAACTAGCTACAACTACCACAAGCTCTACACAAGTAAAGGCACAATGTAATACAAGAGAGCGGTAGAGAGGTATACCACTATAGTAAGTGATCATTCAACGAATACCAAAGAATACCAAGGAAACAATGATGACACAATCAAATTTTCCTCCAAGGTTCACTTGCTTGCCGGCAAGCTAGTTCCCGTTATGGCAATTCACTCACTTGGAGGTTCACGTGCTAATAGGCATCACATACCTAACCTGCAACCGGGTGCCGTACAACCAACACAAGACGAGGATCCACAAGCCACGCACAATCCACTAGGGTTGCATTTGGTGCTCCGCTAGGGAAGGCACAAGAACCCCTCACAATCACAATGATTGGAGTCAGAGACAATCACCTTCCTCCACTCGATGATCCACCAATCACCGGGTCATCTAGGTGTCGGCAAATACCAAGAGTAACAAGATCTCCACCAGCCCAAATCACCCAACTAGTGCCACAAGATGCTAGAACACTAAGCAATGCACTAGAGGCTCTCCAATCTCACTAAAGATGATGAAATCAAGTGTGCAAATGAGTGGAGTGGTGTGCTCATCTCGCAAAGGCTATATGCAGCTGTTAGAAGTGCCAAGAGAGTGGCCAAGACCGGCGACCACCTCTATTTATAAGCCCACAAACAAATAAAGCCATTACCCCCTTTGGAGCAGATTCTGTGAGGGCACCGGACACGGCGGTGGTGGCACTGCCCTAGAGGTGGCGGTGGCCCCCAACGGTCGAATCCAATGGTTAGTTTTGACTGACCGTGGTCACCGGACAAGGTGGCGGTGCCCCACCCAACCACCTCCTCCTCGGCCTCTCCAGCCGGTCACCACCACAGGGGTGGCGGTGCACCGGACAGGGCATGGCGATGCCCCCGTGGCAGCACCCCAAGCCCAGCAATGCCTCCTTTTCTTCACCTTTTTCACCACCTTTACAAATGTGCTAGCACTCCAAGTGTTTCACCATCATGTGCAAGTGTGTTAGCATTTTTACAATCATTTTTCAAAGGTTATTCACTTCTCACCAAAAGTGCACTAGGCCTAAATGCATATGCATGTATTCTAACACCTAGTGGCACTAGACGATCGAGTTGTCCGATAAGAGCTCCCCTCTTAATAGTACGATCATCTATTCTAAATGTGATAACACCCACTAGGTGTCTTGATCACCGAAACAAAATGGACCTATAGATATCACCTTTGCTTTGAGCCTATTTTGTTTTTCTCTATCTTCTTTTCAAAATCCTAGAGCTTGATCATCATCACATGTCCACACCACCATGGACTTTATTTCATGTGGCCATCTCCATCTATGAGTGCCACCTAGCTCCTTCACTTGTATTGGACCATCCTGATGAGGACATCAGCAACTCAGATTTGATAGTGTTAACCACTTCAAAGCTAATGGTGAAACCATTCTATAAGGGGTTTATATTCAATAGATGTTATGATTTAATGTTGCAACCCAAAGTTTGTACATTTTCCTTTTCAAAATTGCGTACATGGATCAAGAGAGGGTTAGATTGCATATGGACAGCATGGAGGGTTAATGAAGTTGATTGGGGACCAAGTCCAAGTACTCCTAATGTCCTCCACCAAGCCACCACCATCACCATTGGCTCAAGAAAATAAAGAGTGAAGTTCGACATGTTTAGGAAGTTTAATTTGGACTGCAGAATTGTCTTAACTTGCAACAGTCACCACAACTTCATACAGAATCCAATTAGGACGTTCTAGCACTTCACGAAAAGCTTATCAAGTCTACTTTTGAACGAATCCAACCACATCCTCATATCTTCTTAGAGTGGGCTACAATCATCAATTTACTCTAGAGACCTTTCTGTCCACACCTATTTTTAGTGGTTGTTTCAGTCAATAAGGGAGCTGCATGCAACTAAGGATGAAAACGGTTAGAAACGGTCGAAAATGGACTTACGATATAGAAAAACGAAAGCGGTCGGTTCGGGATATTTCTACATTTAGCAATTAAAGAGTACAAAAAATGGTTGAAAATGGTTGTGAAACCAATTGAAACTGACAATTTTTCATGTTAAAAAACGGTTCATAATATAGAAAACGAAAATGGTCAATTCGGAATATTTCTGTTCTGTTTTCATCCCTAATGCAACCATGCAGTGGATGTCCTTGTTTCTCTTTTGTTTTTACTGAGTCAAGGGATTTAGCACCACCCATTACTCCTCTCATCGCCCTCTCATGTACATAAGGCTCCTACAACCACCGCCACTAGTTGGGTTTTTGTTTTGATGTAAGTTTAGCTGCTGCTACTTCCTAGTACACGCATGTGTCAGCTAGACCATCCGTTCTACTCGATTCAGAACCCCACCTTCATTTGTATTAGATCTGAACCTTTATCTTATATTTGCAATTGAGTGCTTTTTCTATTTGTTCTTGCTTGTTCTTCGATTGCATGCAGGAATAACCCTAGTGGTTTGGTTGGTCGTGCATCCACAAGATCGTGACAACCGCTGGAATTGGTGTATCGATTGCTAAGGCGCATCGTTCCTAGACGGTTGTAGTCGGATCGTGAACGTCTCTCTAGTCCAAACGAAGTTACCCATCTCCACCGAAAGATCGGGACACCCTTACCCTTATCTAGTGGTATTCAGAGCAAGGTTTGATTGGTGAGAAATTTCAGTTCGCTAATATTTTCCTATAGTCTAGAAAAAGCCAAAAAAATAGTAGATTAATTTTCCATATTCCCATGGACCCTTTGAGCCATTTACTAGTACTGCTTAGTTTGGGCTTGTTGAGTTTGGTTTACATCGGTTGAGTCGAGTTGCTGGACTTAGGATTAGTCTTTTAGAGTTTTGAGTTCTTGTCACGCTTTAGTCAGTGTTAATCATATATATCTCCACTGTCATCCCCACCCTGCTTCTCGCGTGACTCGCACGCCGCGCAAACTCCTTCCCCCTAACCACACATGGTCATCCCTTTCGCGCTCATGTTCCCCGGCCCTTACTAGCCGCTCCCTCACTTCCACTCTTGCACATCCTATTTTTAGAACATTGCATGCTCCCTTCCACTTCCACTCACCCCGCGTGGTCATCCCTTTCGCGCGCATGTTCCCCGGTCCTTCTTAGCCGCTCCCTCTCTTCCACTCTTGCACATCCTATTTTTAGAACATTGCATGCTCCCTTCCACTTCCACTTGTGCGCATCCTATTGTTAGCACTCGTGCACATCCTATTCTTAGCACCACTAGTGCAATCATTACTACCATAGACGTCTTCACTGCACCATATCCATCACCGCAATTTTTTTATACCGACTAAATCTGAGTAGTTAGTTGTATTCTTGTTACCCCTAAAAAGAAAGAAATAATTTATGACTTGTTTCTCTAAAATATGATTTGTCAAGATTCAGATTTGTTCTAGTTGTGCAAAGTAAAAGAAAAGAAGAAGAAAAATCAGAAACAAAAGGAACAAAAAAAAAGGAAAAAAAGAGAAAGAGAAGAGAAAGAAAAGAAGACAGGAGGATAAGAAGGGGAGTGATAGCTTGCTGCCTTGCGCCTTTTTCTTGTTGTATTGTGACTTCGTTTGTGTCTGAGCTTGCATCTCTAGCACGGTCTAGCCTAGGACCAGCACGGTACCACCATTGAACGATTTCTCAACTTGCTTTTGTGACTAATGTGGTGCTAGTACTTCCTTGTACATTATTTTCAGCCCTCCTATAGCTCCACATATCCGACTATAGCTTGACAGGTGTTGTTGCTGCGGCACCGATACACCATTTTTCTAGGGTTTCTGACTTGTTGGTTGCTGCCGCCTCCTGTTTGGCTTGGTGAGAACTTGTAAGAACTTGTTTGATAGGTTGAGAACAAGAGAATTACAACAACCACATCCTAGTCATTGATAGGAGCATAAATATTATTGCGTATGTTTCTTGTTTTTTTTTCTAATCATGGTAGGAATCTGCATGGAAACAGGAGATGATCAGGTTGCATATTCTCATCACTTTGTCAGATGTATGGCAAGAGATAAGCATGCTACTCATGAGGTATGTGATGTTTTGCTTGATAGAATAAAATATGCACTACCTTATTTTGAAGGAAAGTATGATCCTCATGCATATATTGAATGGGAGCTAAATGTAGACAATGAATTTAAAAAGTATGATCTATCTAAAAAACAAAAGGTTATAGTTGCTTCAAGTGTTCTTATTAACTATGCTCTAACTGAATGGAAACACCTTTGTAGATTTTGTAAAGCTCCTCAATCTTGGAAAGATGTGAAAAGACATTTTAGAGATGTTTTTATTCCTGATTATTATTCTAGAATTTTGTTTACAAAATTGCAATATCTAAAACAAGAAAATAAAACTGTAGCAGAATACTTGGATAAACTAAAATTATGTTTGCTGCATTGTGGCTCAGAAGAAACCGGTGAACTTTTGGAACATAGGTTTTTGCAAGGTCTTAATGGGGAAATTCAGAACATTCTTGTTGATAAACATTATAACACTTTTAATGAGTTGTTTGATCTTGCTTGTGATTATGTAAGAAAGCTTAAAAAGGATATACCAAATACAATAGAAGCATTTGTCTCTCCTATTACTAACAATTTGCAACAAGTATACATCAATATACAAATGGAGAGCAAACAATTTGAGACACTCAGTGAAACATTTAAAGAGAAAGTGAATCTTGCTGCACCTACACCATTTGTGATAAGTACCGATCGGATATCGGTACAAGGTTGGCCCAATCTTCACGACAGTAGGTTGATGAACACAGAGATAACTTGCTGTAGAACGGCGGATAAATAGCTTTATACCTGCCAAGGTTGGATGCGACCAAGCGACGGGGAGAGAGACACCGAAACCGCGAAGACTTCGACTCGATCTCCGAACGACCGCAGAACCACAACCGGAGCTAATCCACACAAGACGGGGCAGCCGTACTGGAACCCGTAGAGCATGAATCAGTGGATCTCAGAGAGATCTTCTCACAAGTCCAGGAAGAACAAGGAAGAACAAGGGTTGAGTAAGCATTCGGCAGCTCGGCTGCAATATATCTGGGATTATCTCAAATTATCAAAAGTTCTTTACATCTGAGGCATAGGGGAGTATTTATAGATGGAACAACCCTCCAGAATAGGTGAAAACATGAAGCAAAAATAAACTCGTCGCTAGTGCGAAAGGACCTCCTCGAAATGGCTCCAGTGCTGATTCTACGTGGCTGTTTGACTCTGCACAGTCTTCAGTGTTTTGACAATAACTCCTTCTAGGAAACTTCAAATGACGTGCGGCTGGATGTGTTTGAAAGCTAACTGGATAAGCTTTCACACCATGTGCACCTTGCTTTATGAAACTTTGTAGAATGATACAGTTTAATACAAAGATTTGGACTTCAGGCAGACTGTGGACCCTCTGACCAGTCAACACTAAAACTGGTCGGACACCTTGAGGAAAACTTCAAACTGGTTGGGGTTAGAAGCATTGGAAAATAGACTTCAAGAGCTTTCCAACAAGTCCTGAATGACCTTCATATCCTTTGGAAGTCAAAAGATATGACTGTTCCTTCTTGACACTCCTGTCACGCTGGACTGACTCGAGCTTGGTTCTTCGTTCTGGTTCGCCCCTGATGTATTCTGCTTGTTCTCCCTTGTGTACCTAAGCAATGTTAACACAAAAGATTTAGGTAGCATAAAGTTCTCATTAGTGTTTAATTGAAATTCATAAAGTAGCGCGTGCACCTCTTGTTGTATCTTCTTAGCGCGGTTACGTGTGATCGGTCCTGCAGGGGTCAGAGATGTAGCCGGAGAGGTCGGTGAAGAGGTGGAAAAGCTCGGGAAGATCGCCGACGCTGGCATGGTCGTATCAATTTGAGAAGAGCATCAAAGGTAAGTCAAATGGTTGTAACATAAATCAAGGTGATCATGCTTTAGTTGAACTGCATTTGTCCCCTAATCTTGCTATCATAGAGCAATCAATTGTGGAACCAGTTACTGATTTTCCTTTGTCACACTTTGATATGCTTAATGTTCCTTGTGACAAAGAAGAGTTGTGTGATAATGCATCACTTATATCCATACCCCAACTCGTAAACAATGCAAAAAAATCTGAATCAATGAGCATTGAATGCAAGCACGTTATTCATATTGTAAATGAAAATAAAGAAGCTCAATTGTTGTCATCTTTACACACAATGGGCTACACTGAATTAGACAATCTTTGTTAGCTTAGCTATTTAGAGAATAATCATTTTCCATATTTGAATTGCCACATTCTTCTAATGTTAGTTTTCATGCAATTGGCAAATATAATTGTGAAGAGGATTACATGGTACACTGAATTTACATTTGTACAAATATACAATCTCCTTTCATTGTGCAAAAATATGATCAACTAGAGTCCTCCAATAGGTATAATCATGCCATTTTGAGTTTCCCAAGTTTTATTGTAAAGAAACAGGATAAGTCACAAGAAGGGGAGCAAGGTTGGCTATTACCTACAACTTGTCCTCCAATAATGGTCAAACCGAGGACGGTTTGCTGTCAAGAAGGGGAGAATGATGAGGACATCAGCAACTTAGATTTGATAGTGTTAACCACTTCAAAGCTAAAGGTTAAACCATTCTATATGGGGTTTATATTCAATAGATGTTATGATTTAATGCTGCACCTCGAAGTTTATACATTTTCCTTTTTAGAATTGCTTACATGGATCAAGAGAGGGTTAGATTGCATATGGACAGCATGGAGGGTTAATGAAGTTGATTGGGGACCATGTCCAAGTACTCCTAGTGTCCTCCACCGAGCCACCACGTCACCGTTGGCTTAAGAAAAGAAAGAGTGAAGTTCGACACGTTCTGGAAGTTTAATTTGGATCGCAGAATTGCCTCAACTTGCAACAGTCACCACGGCTTCATACGGAATCCGATTAGGACGTTCTAGCACTTCACAAAAAGCTTACGAAGTCTACTTTTGAATGAATCTAACTACATCCTCATATCTTCTTAGAGTGGGCCTCAATCGACAATTTAATCTAGAGACCTTTCCATCCACGCCTATTTATATTGGTTGTTTCAGTCAATATGGGAGCTGCATGCAACCATGCAGTGGATGTCCTTGTTTCTCTTTTGTGTTTACTGAGTCGAGGGATTTGGCACTACCCAGAACTCCTCTCATGACCCTCTTGTTGGTATTTATTAACATAACACTTGTAACTGAGGAAAGATTATATCAACATTAAGAAATCCATAACCGCACAGATAATATACCATTGTAGTACTTCACCCGGGAGTATTCTAGATATCGTTATTTATATTTTACCATAGAGAAAGTCTGGCAGGATATATATTGATAATTTATACTATTAATAGAGAAGTAAACCATAATCATGATCCTACTCACAACAGGGGTAACTCATAAGATAAAATATGTATATGATAAGTATTGATTAATGATAAATCACTCAGAGCACTCCAATATGTGGCATTAGCATGGTCAAATTAGAATATTAGAGGAATAATTCCTAAGTCATTCTTAATTACAAGTCAAAGGTTACGTTGATTAGTGCAATTACACCTAGTAATCATGGCTAAGATCATCATCGTATCTACACATAAGGGGTATTACTTAGGGAAGTTTGAGTACAAAAACATCTCCCTTCCTTTGTAATCGGGCCCTACTTCTATGACCTATATTCGGGGAGTGGACTACAAAGGACTCAACGGGAGTGTCACATTCACAATCTACCACGTGATCCGGAATATAGAGTGTATTCATAAAAAAATAGCATATAAGCACCACGCTTACATGGTCTCTACCACCCACCTTATGAACATTGGGGTGAATGCTATACGAACTCAAGCATAAATATGATGATAACCCAACTATACTAAGTATATAACCAAAGTAGACTATGAACATTGCAACTAAGAACATGAATATTAATATGAATGTCATATAATTGTACCAAAGCATATAAAAATAATGGAGATACAAAGGCGAGAGGGGTACAAGAATTATTCTGAACCAAGCTCTTAACACTATCGGGAATCCAAGCGAAGATCAGCTTGCCTCCTTCTAGACCTAGCCTAACTAGCTATGCCCTAGAAACTAGAGGAGCTATGAGGATAATTAGGTTTTTTGTTTTCTCCAAATGACTTATGCCTTAGGGAGGGGGCTGGGTCTCTTATATAGCCTAGAGGGTCCAATGTGAGCTCTTGGATCAAACCGACTTAAGGAATGGCATGGATGCAACCCTAGGAGACGGTGGAGGAACATTCTAGAAGATGGAGGCGAGGGGCACCAAGGGGTGCCGGCCGGCATGGGGGTGGGACTAACCAGTCCTACCAGGCGGCCTCTCAGGCCTAGCCTCGGCGTGGTGTCCTTTGGTGTCCTCTAGAACCTTTCCACGTATATACCGCGGAATAATTCCTTGATTTCATTTGACGAATAGGTCCCCTTTGATGGTTTTCTGAAATAATCCTGTAGAGATCACGGATTCACCAAAACTCATGGAATTTATAAGTTTAAACCCTAAACCTTTGTTGGTGCTCTCATATGTGCCCTTACACATGTTTTATTTATGGTTAAATATGGTTGTTAACAACCGTCAACACCTCTCATGTACATAAGGCTCCTACAACCATCACCACTAGTTGGGTTTTTGTTTTGATGTAAGTTTAGTTGCTGCTACTTCCTAGTAGACGCATGTGTTAGCCAGACCATCCATTCTACTCGATTCAGAACCCTACCTTCATGTGTATCAGATATGAACCTTCATCTCATATTTGCAATTGAGTGCATGTTCTATTTGTTCTTGCTTGTTCTTCGATTGCATGCAGGAATAACTGTTGTGGTTTGTTTGGTCGTGCATCCATAAGATCGTGACAACCGCTGGAATTGGTGTATCGATTGCTAAGGTGCATCATCCCTAGACGGTTGTAGTCAGATCATGAACGTCTCTCCAGTCCAAATTGAAGTTACCCATCTCCACCAAAAGATCGGGACACCCATACCCTTGTCACATCCTATCTAGTCAAACACTTAGATGCACGGATTAGTTCAAATAGGTTTTATCAATTATCCAAAACCAAACTAGGGCTTTCACCGTGCCATAGCAGTGATTAAATCACCCGTTACTGAGAGGTCTACATCATGTCTTCTGAAACTTGATGATTACCTACACTGTGTTTTTACCTAAAATAATGGTTTTGGATTATTATAAATGCTCTACATTCAAGCGATGATTACCATTTTCACCATATTATTTTGCTATTACACAAGATGGTAGAGACCTAAGCAATGGCTGCGTTTAATTTACTTGTGAATTATCCTGCCCAAAGACCGTGCTTAAGCAGCAATATATTTGCCAACCATAAAGATCTACTCTTTGTCTTTGACTTAGAGACTATCTGCCTTGTGTATATTAAAATTTATGATGATTTGTTGTATGGCATACACAATTTTTATGATTACCTACAACACTCCAAAAATATGATAAGATATAAACTTTAAAATATTGCATTTTGTATTACAACATTACCATGTTGAATTTAATATACCATAAGGTAAATTAATTAATCCATTGTTGTCCACGTAGGATCATGGCCACTAAGGAGTTTGAGGAACTCGCGTTAAATGGCAACAATTACCCTACATTCTCTTCTGATATCAAGATAGCACTTGCATCTCGTAGTCTTTTGGCTACAATTCAGGAACCCAAACTGGGGTTGTCCTGTAAGATAAGCATACCTATACTGCTTTGGCTTTACTATGATTTTATATTTATAAGGACTACCTTATGATTGTAAATCCTCGTGAATTATGGATCGCTCTTAAAGAGCGATATGAATAGTAAAAAGAACTTATTTGGCCTGAGGCCAATCATAAATGGAATCATTTACGTCTCCAAGATTTCAAATCTATGGCAGACTATAATCACGTTGTTCATAGGATTTTTCTAAGTTGAAGTTTTATGAGATAGAGCCAACGGATGCAGACAAGATAGAGAAAACACTCTCTACTATGCTTTCCTCTGATAGAGTATTGCAACAACAATATAGGTCTCATAATTACCAGGTTTATTCCTAGCTTATTCATAAATTGTCTCAGGTAGAAAAACATGATAAACTTCTTTTGAAGAATCATCCTGTTGGTTCGGCGCCTCTACCTGAGGTTAATAATGTATAGAAAAATGTTAGGAATAAGTTCAATGGATCTTTTCCAAAGAACAAAACTGGTAAACGCAAACACAACAGGAGACAAAGGCCTAATTTAAATAAGAGAAAGAGGGACAATGCGAAATCTAAAAATGACAATAAGTGTCACAGATGTGGAGATTTTTCACATTTTGCCAAGAATTGTCGTGCACCTAAGCATCTGGTTGCTTTGTACTAAAAGTCCTTAAAGGATGTCAAGCTAGAAGGAGACACAAGATATGAGGCACACTTCAATCTTGCATTTGAGGCTGTTTCGAAAGTGGGTTGTTCCAATCAGGCCCCAAAAGAACAAGTGAACAACAATTCTCTTATCGTTGAAGAGAACCTTCCATCGACGGACAACATGCTCCTAAACTTTGGTTCTGGAGACATGTTTGGAGATTTGGAGTAATCTCGGTCTAGCACTGATATCTCATTTGATACATATGTTGTAATAGTTTAAGTCATACACACTTTTGTTGTTTAGGTTGTATTATTTAGTGTGCTTGACAGTTGTACAAACTTCTTTATATTGTTGTTAAGTTGTACCAACTCATTGATATTGTAATATCATACTCTTGTATCTGATATTCAATATGTTGTATGTATAATTCTATATGTTACATTTGAGTATTTTAATTACATTTGTTTTACACTACTACAGATTGACTTTTCACCGTCGCCACTTTCACTATCGTAGCGATAGAAGCGACGGTGTTATACTTCCACCACTGATTAGACTGATAGCGATGCCTCCAAGGCAAGGAAACTGGCAATTGAAAACCATCAATGCAGCGGTGGTAGCGGGGTTGAATTCCACCGTTGTTTGGAACATCGAGCCGACGAGGATACGCGTTATGGCCGTCGGCCCTACACGACCGTTTGGTGTACTGGCTGTAGTAAATTCAGCATGAGTTATTTCCCTATTTCCCAACTACCAACAACATAGTTGCATCACCATTACTTACCTACGGAGTATGCCTCATCTCCCCTGATGCTTATACTGCTCCTCTCTGCTTCTCCATCTTCAAGGTTGGTCTATTTAAGCAGGGGCTGGATGCGCTTCTTGGCAATCCACACACTCCTTTCTCCTTAGATACAGATAGATACAGACAAAGCTCTTGAGCTAATTAGCTATATTTTCTTCATCGCCATAGCGCTCCTTCTCCAACTCCTCCGGTGGCAGCAGCGGCGTTGGGAGAAGGCCTTCAAGATTTGGTACTATCGGCATCTTAGCGCAGCGGGGTTGCTCGATCTAGGTGCTAGTGAAAGTTTTGCGATTAAGGGGGTTCGCTTAGAGACCGATTGTAAGGATCTTTGCAGCCTTCTCTCAAGCCACCCATATAGTAGTTAGCTCTTCACTATTATTGTTGATAGTGTGGAAGTTGATTCTAGTTCCAAGTAAATATGAAACTGTTGTTTGTAATTCACTATATATTTTAGATTGTGTTTTTATTTTTGGTATGTTTCATAATTTCATATACAAGAAACTCAAATTTTTGGTATTTTTGGTAAATATGAAAAGGAGGACCCCCTCGAAGGGACAAGAAACTCAAAAGAAAGGCCATAGTGGTTAAAAAGAGCAAGAAGTCCCAATTGTCAAGGACAGCAAGAATGACACTAAGAGCAACACAAGCACCAAACATCGTGAGCGCGAGGGAGATAGAGGCATTGAGTTTTTTATAGGTCTTTGTTATTGTACAACTATGAAATGTAAATGAAGTTATCAATGAAATTGATGTGATGATTATTAATGTGTCATTTTCAGTTGTAGCGTTTTCTTATCCTCATGATGAAAATTTTTAAACACCTTCAATGTGCTAATAGTATGCTTCAATGTCTATTTATTAGTAGCATAGTCTTCAAGGAGAAGGCCTTCAAGATTGGGTACTACCGGTATCTTGGCGCAGCGGGGCTGCTCGATCTAGGTGCTAGTGGAAGTTTTGCGACGATGCAAGAGAACACACTTGTTTTCCTTCCTTCTCTTCCACTTGGAAAGGTAAAGGGAACATACTTGTTCTACCTCTTGCTCTCTCTAGACTGTGAGAGGTGCAGATGCTAGTGGAAGTTTTACCTCACCTTTTCTTTCTCTTTCTTGAATAGCTTCGTGTTCCCATTTCCAAGCCTACTGTTCAGTCCGAGGAATCGAAACGTGAGCAACATCATATCCTAATTGATAAGGAAGTTACTATACAAGAAAGGTGGACAAAAATTGGTTTCCTTCATTTTTTCCTACTGCTAAACTTACATGTTGACAATTAGTCATCCTATGCAGGAATGCACATGTTGATGAGGCAGTAGCTGTCGATGAATCTACCCTTTCTTTAGCGGTGAAATTTTATGTGGTGACTACCAAAGAAAAGTGATTAAAGTCTGCAACTAATGCTATAAATGAGCTTAATGTGACTCAATCATCACCTCTTCTTCAATGCTCGCGTAACAAAAACAAGCGCCCCAGGGTTGTTGATGATGCATGCAGAAGCTGATGCTGGTTCTAAAAAATCAAGTTCTAAACACATAGAAGCAGAATGTCCTCCAAAGAAGTTACATACTTTCAAAGCCGAACAAAAGAGCATTCGGATGATTGCACATCATCTGTTAATAGAAGATCTGAAAAGAAGATGTGCAATCATCTAGAAGGTGCTTTTCTGTTTAGCACCTTGCACCACCAGTGTACTAGGCCGCTGCCTAGGAGAGCAAGGACGAGGAAGAGTGTGTGGAATAATGAGGCTAAGAGGTCCCAGACCTGGCTTAAATGGTGATGCGCCCATTTCATACATTGTTCATTCTGTATGTTTCCTTATTCTCGGAGTCATTAGGAGAGCACTAAACTAAGTTGCATTTGATGTATCTCTCTGTGATGACATGTTTAAATGGATCAATGTTGTTTGATTGTCTATGGACATGTTAATTTCCTCTAGGATGGATGTTGTCATTATTGTAGCTAAACTAGTGTGCCTTTGTTGTGTTTGCAAATTGGATTATTTATGTAGCGCGAAGAGTATGGTGGTGTGACAGCTCCCATCGCCGTTTTATACAGTGATTCAACGTTAGTTTTACATAGCCTAGAGGCCCACGTCCTCCTTAGATAGGAGGAAGAAGTTAAGAAGGACCGTGAGACAATGAATAAGAAAGGAGCACTGTAGTACAATACTAATATTGAATTAATTACGGAGTTGTTTCCTATATTCACTCTCGCAATAGAAAATCAGAAGCTAACAGTCAAGAGTGGATTAGTTTCCTATTCCAATTACCGTTCTGAGCAAAATAATTTTGCGACGAAGCCTACAGTCCTCGTTGCAAAACAGAGTCCTTTGTTCCTATCCTTTTGGAACGCCGCAGTCGGCGCCTGTGCACGGAAGATCGCCTCGCTCCTGTGCCGACGGTGGCGGTGGCCACTTGTTGCGCCACCACATCATTTTGTGGATTAAGTTCACAACTGCCTCACAACACAACCAACACCCCTTGTTGCTTAGCTGCCTACTCGTTGGTCTACCGCCGTTGCTCGCCACCGTCACCCGTGATTCTTCCTCACCCTCGATCCATCTTTTGTACTGCCTCACAGTGTTGTCATCGCCAACACCACCATTGTTCCTATAGAGGAATATGGTGACCTGATAGGCTGCCATATTGTGCCCGCCATCGGTGATGCGAGTGAGATAGTCGAGGCATGACCGAGGGCTATGGTTTTCCACGAATACAGTTTGTATCCCGGTGAGCAAGCAAGCCTCCGGGTAGCTGAACTAGGTCAGCCTACCAAGGAGGGTGAAGTACTTGACGCAGTCGTTCGACAAACTGGGTCTGCACCAATCCACTGCCACACACCGAGCGACGACAGGGCCACCGCAGATGTGGCGCATGGACGAGCACATCACCTGTAGGCTACAGAGGTTGTCCATGGGACGCTTCTAGGTCACAGCGAGGTCTCGGCGATGTCAATTTGCACCTCGTCAGGGAGCATCGTCAGCGACGTGCGGTGCCGCCTTGCCGCCATGATTGCCCGCGTGGATGGAGGTACAGTGTGTGGACGGCGCGACGTACGTTAATTGAGGAGGAGCTTTTTGGGGGAGGAATTTAATTGAGGAGTTATTGTGACAAACTTGTTTTTTGGTTATTTAAAGAGTGTCGTCTGGCCACGCGTGCACTGTGCCACTTGGTCTAGGATGTTGGACGCAATCTCAACAGCATAGCCCACAACATCGCCATTGGTGTTGGGTATGGCATGTTCTTACGTGTGAATTGCACTCCTAATTCATGACCATTGTGGTGGTTGCTTTTCCAATGTTTTTGAATGCTTTGGGAACGCTACCAGGCCAAGCGACGTGAAATAGGCACCTTGGGAACTTGATGTTGCCATGCGAATGGTCACCATTGAATGGCTACGTTGAGTACGCTACGAAGCGAGGCAGCGGGAAATATGCGCCTAGGAAAGCTAGTCAACGTTGCCATGCGAATCATCACCATTTCTTCATATAAGAAGGGGGTGCTATGTGTTGCTTTCTCTTTCTTTCTTCCACTTCCTCCGCAAGCATGGCAGGCCACAATGACTTCGAGAGCGAAAACTTATATTCAGACGAGGCTAAATTCAAAGAGAAGGAGAGCGAGATCCTACTCGGCCTCTCCAACGGAGGCGTTAGGTTTTGTGGTTGTGATGAGGGCACCGTTATGTGTCCTTTTTGCCGTGGCAAGAAAGTGCCATCATGGAGTCTTCGCGAGTTGCTGCAGCACGGGAATGGGAAGTCTCGCAGAGGTGATGGGACCTCTAGGCCAGAGCATAGTGCTTTGGCCAAGTATGTCCTAAGCAACGATGCCATGGCCCGCGATCGCGAGCTTGGTGGAGTTGGGGACTGCGGCGGCAATGAGGCGGTGAAGGCTCATAGGGACCAGCACCACGCGGCCAATAGGGCCGACAAGGAAGCGCGCAAGAAGAAGGTTCTAAAGAATACTTTGTGTGATGATGTTTTTTTGAATCAACCTTCTTTCAATTTTTTAAGTTATACGTAGTTCCTGTCACCAATTGAAACTAACTATATTTTAATTAATTCAGTGGACCGAGCGCCGCATGGGAAAGGGCCCCTACTACAAGCCTGGCAGAAGTCCCAACGGAGTGTCATCCACATCCCGCTGAAGCTAGTCTTGAAGTATGATTTTTATTTGATGTAATGAATTTTTAGCGTACAATATGTATGTTTTATTTTCATGAAATATGAAATATTTTTATGTATTTTTTAGGATCTTCCTTATCTTTGCTGCGATGTTTATTTTTCTGTGATGGGGAAGTGGTCTTGTACGACTGGTAGTGTGATGGTAGCCCCTGAGCACCTTAGATTTTGGTACCGTATGTCATGTCCGTCGTTAGGTGATATTCGTAACATGCAACCACCACCACTGGCACCCTTCACCTCCGCTTCCAAACGGACGGGATGGCACCGCTATCGTCAATTTCCAAGCCTGCCCAAGTCTCCCGCTCGTATTTATGAAGTTTCATTCAAATTTGTGTTCTCGTGGCCCCTACTTAAGCTTACAAAGACCGCTTCCCCACCCTGTGTGCCTCCTCCTTAGTGCTACTATTCCCTATCACCACTGCCTACTGTCGATAATCTAGTGCTCCACGCCGCAGTGACGGTATGTGTCACCGGCCCTCATAGATCCACCGGTGACCAAGGTGATACTCACCGCCGTGTCCGCTCAAGCTCACTGCTACAAGATCCAAACACAAGGGTAATGCTTTCGCACTTCTCTTATCTATGTTTCTTGGATTTTTATTTCCCTCTTCACTCATGTAAGTAGGAAGCAAGCTTCCATCTGATTAGTGTGTCTGCCACTCTGGCAGATCCTTGTCAAGATGGAGGAGGTCCCCAATAAGATGAAGGGAGTGGGCATCCTAGCAGACCATGTCTTGGTCCTCATCCTTCGCCGCCTCACCGCCCGCTCCTGGAACCACCTCATCTGAGACACCGAGTATCGAAGGAGCTGCCCCAGATTATTGTCGGATTCTTCTATCGCACCTAGAAAGGCAAACGCCACTTCGCCAGCATCACCGGTGAACACCCATCCTTGTCCTTCTTGCCCTTTCCCATTCACGATGTCATGGTCTCAGATTGCTGCGGCGGCCTCATCCTCTGCTGGTGATTTGGGTGTTGCTATGTTGTCTACAATCCGACGACTAACAAATGGTTGCTATTGCCTGATAACCACCGTTCTTGTGGCGAGGCTCGCTTAGGGTTCAATCTGACAGTGTCCTCACACTTCTATGTGTTTGAATATGGGAAGACGAGGAAGGGTGAGTCTGTAGGTGTGAGCATCTACTCATCTAAGAGTGCAGCTTGGATCTTTAAAGAATATGAATGGGGCGATGGTATTATAGTATCCACATATGCGAGAAGTGTGTTTCTTAATTGTTTTATGCACTGGCTCAAGTTCTCCTAGATTGTTGTTGTTGATAAAGACGGAATGACATGGACAAAAATACAGAATGCACATGGTGATGCAATCTCTATCCATGAAGCCTAGGGTCAGTTGTGTTTATGTACTGCTGATATTTACACTATGACTTAGCTTTCAATCTGGATCCTTGAAGACTATGGTAGTAATAGATGGACATTGAAGCATACAGTGACCACACTGGAGATATTTGGACAGAACAATATTGAATTTGGTTACGAGGTTTGTGATATGGAGTACAAAGTGATTGCAGTTCAACTTGAATGAAATTTGATTTTTCTTGTTGGGGAGGACAGAACACTGCTTGCATATGACATGAACCATAGAAAAGTTCATGTCCTCCCTACATGGGTCATCCTCTGTCCTAGATCTACATAGAGTCTATGTATCAATAGACCTCACTATCTTCCTTATGTTTCCTTGTTCATGGAGTCATTAGTAGAGCGGTAAAGGTGCATATGCTATATTTTATTGTTAGTCCATGTCTTTTTCAGGTAGGGAGTTCTTTTGAGTCTATATATAGTCTAATTTTGGCTTGGTAACTAAACTAATGATATGTTGAATATTATTAATTCTGCTGCTTTGCATTGTGCAGGTTTATGAGTCTCAGTGCTTTTGAACGATTTTCCTGCAATGGTTGTGGGACAAAGAAGAGGGGTTCAATCGTGCATTTGCTGCCAAGTTGATCAAGGAGTGCCAATCTGAGGGAGTGGAGCACATATACCTCGTTTTAGTTACGTATGTAGGGAGCAGAACCTTTGCTATGTTATCTATGTACCACTTATGTTAATTCATCAGTTGATATGATTGTTATGTTGGTGTCGAGCATTGTTATTATTACAAGTACTCTTCGTTGTGGACATGATGAATGATGTGTAATCATTATATCTGCATGGTGCATGTTTAGTAAATTATTAAGGCCTAGCTGAATTAGCAAATACATTGTGAAAACTGGATGCAATTCTATCACCGTCGGATGTGGGTTGTTTTGTCATCACCGCCTTACCACTCGCCCTTGGTGAAGCAAACGTCCATCACCGCCGCTATTCGTCTGATGCGGCAGGGGTCAATAGTGTATCACCGCCGAATCATTTAGTAAACCAACACCGACTAAAGGATCATCATGGATAGATCGTACTACAATGCAATAGTGACCATGCCCTATGACTAGGCCGTTCATACGTTGAAGCAATAGTGATGTTCGCCTAGACACAAGCGGGTCGTGCTCCAATACGACGAAAATAAGGACCTGATTATGGACGGATCATAAGCCAATACGGCGGTGTTAGTGTATACCCACACAGGCAGGTCAGACCTTAATGCGATGGAATAAGGTTCTAATCACGGGCGGATCATAGGCCATACGGCGATGGAAGTGCATACCAACACAGGCTGGTCGTGCTCCAATACGACAGAAGTAAGGACCTTATCACGGACGGTTGATAAGCCAATGCGGCGGTGTTGTGTACTTCCCAGTCGGTCTGAGATAGCGACGGTGATGGCTACGACTATCACTACCGATAGCTTACTGCCGAGGCCGAAATTGGACTGCTATGTGAGTTGCGACGTGGCTGTGAAGGGTACGAGTGTAGTAGTGTTACATATAGATGTCTGTTGATCTCAATCCAAAGGAGGAAGAATTATGCCTTGTGGACTCATGCACCACAAACTCTATACTTAGTGAGATGAAATATTTCCAGACTCTTAAGAAAAGAGAAGGAAATATTATGACCATCACTAGTTGTGATGCACTAATAGTTGGTTCAGGAAGAGCCACTATTACTCTACCTATGGGTAGACAAATTATGATGGAGGATGTCTTATTGTATCCTGACTCAACTCATACCCTTCTAAGTTTTAGAGACGTCCGTAAGAATGGTTTCCATGTGGAAACACATATGGATAATAAAGAGGAATTCCTTCTCTTTACCAAACTTACTGGATATGGCAAACAAATCTGTGAAAAGATTTCTTCACTCCAAACTGGATTGTACTTTACATAATAAAGCCCATAGAACATGTTGCTTATAAGATAATTTTTCCAAGATGTTGATACATTCCGAAACTAGCATGATGGACTTGGGCACCCTGAAATAGGGATGGCGAAGAAAATTATCGGCAATTCCGTTGGTCATGATATGGAAAATGCAAAATTTCCCTAAAGTAAAGATTTTTGTTGCACTACTTGTGCAACTAGAAAATTAATTTTAAGACAATCATATCTTAAAATTCAAGCCGAACCACTCAAATTCCTTGAAAGAATTCAAGGAGATATTTGTGGTCCGATCCAACCATTGTCGGAGCCATTCAGGTACTTTATGGTATTGATAGACGCATCTACTAGATGGTCTCACGTGTCTCTTTTATTGACACGCGGCCATGCTTTTGCCAAAATAATGGTCCAAATTATTAAGTTGAAGGCACATTATCCTGAACATTAGATTCAATCTATTGGGGAATGGACAACACTGCTAAACTTACATCTCGTGCTTTTAATGATTATTGCATGGCATTGTGAATTCAGGTTCAGTATTTTGTTCCATATGTACATACTCAAAATGGTTTGGCTAAATCGTTGATTAAAAGAATCAAGCTCATTACAAGACCTCTATTGATGAATTGCAAATTACCTACATCATGTTGGGGTCATACAATTCTGCACGCTGCCGACCTGATCCAACTATGACCAACTGCATATCACGAAACATCTCCTTTGTAGTTAGTACGTGGAAATCCTCCGAGTATTTCCCATTTGCGTAAGTTTGGGTGCGCTATATACGTACCCATCTCACCACCGCAGTGGACTTCGGTGGGCCCTCACTGGAAACTGGGGATCTATGTGTGATATTCATCTTTGTCGATCATTAAGTATTTAACCTCTAATAGGGGATCTATTTATAACCCGGTTCACTGATTGTATTTTTAATGAGGATCATTTCCCGGTATTAGGGGGAGAATTGTACCAAAAAGAATGGCAGGAATTGATTGAAATGCAGAAGGCATTTCATTTTTTGATCCATGTACTACATAAGCTAAACTACAAGTTCAAAGGATCATTGATTTGCAAAATATTGCAAACAATCTGCTAGACCCTTTCTCTAATTATAAAGGTGCTACAAAATCTCTCCATCTTGCAAGGAATATGCCAAAAAGAGTGGAGCTACCTAATAAAACCACTCACCCCCAAATTGGCAACAAGAGGAGGGAGAAGCACTTCCAAGAGGCAAGATGTGATTGCTAGCAAGCATAAGAAGACTGGAAATGCAACTCAATCTTTGGTTGAAAGACACCTAGAGGACATACAATGTCTTGTGAATAGAAGTGGTCCACAATCTAGCTCAATTACGCGCATAAACACGGAGGTTGGAACATCGAAAGATCCTAGATCCATCATTTCGGAAAGTCATGATGAATCTTTAAGGGTAGACGAAATTTTTATAAATTTCATAGAGACTAGAGAGTCTTATGATCGTAAGTCCATAATAGCCAACATTTATTTCTCTAAACAAATTGCAAATATCCTTCAAACCGATTCGGATCCTAAGTCTATGATAGAGTGCAAGAAGCACTCAGACTGGGATAAGTGAAAGGTTGCAATTGAAACAGAGATTGCCTCGCTTTTACAAAAGGGAAGTGTTTTCGGCCGTATTGCCAACACCCCTGGTATCTTCCCTGTAGGATACAAATAGGTTTTTGTCCGTAAAAGGAACGAAAATAGTGAAATGGTGAGATATAAAGCAAGTCTTATGGCACAAGGTTTTACGCAAAGACCTAGCGTTGACTTCAACGAAACTTACTCTCCGATGATGAGTGAAATAACATTCTGATACTTAATATCACTAGCAGTACAAAATCGTCTATCTATGCAGTTGATGGACGTAGTGACCGCATACTTGTATGGGTCATTGGATTCTGATATATATATATAGTTCTTAATGGGATCAATATACCGAATCCCAAGACAAATCGCAACATGTATTGCTTCAAGTTGCAGAAGTTATTATATAGCTTAAAACAGTCAGGCCGAATGTGGTACAATCGGTTAAGTAAATTCCTTAAGTTGAAAGGATACATAAATAATGATGACTGCCCGTGTGTCTTCATTAAAAAAATTATCAATAGGATTTTGTATTATATCGGTGTACGTTAATGATCTTGATATCATTGGCAACGAACCTGATATTAATAAAACACGTTATCATTTAAAGACGGAGTTTGAAATAAAAGATTTGGGTCAAAACAAATTCTTCTTGGGTTTACAACTTGAGAATTTTCGTTCGGGTATATTTATATACCAAGTTGTCTATGTCCAGAAAATATGAGGGAAATTCAATATGGATAAGTCATATCCAACAAAAAAAACTCCGATGATAGTGAGATCCTTAGATGTTGAGAATGATCCTTTTAGATTATAGGAAGAAGGAGAAGAGATGCTGGGCTCATATGTCCCATATCTTAGTGTCGTTGGAGAACTAATGTATCTTGCTAATAGCACCCGGTCGGATATTGCATTCGCTGTTAATTTGCTGGCAAGACATAGTGCTGCTTCCACCAAACGTCATTGGGTAGGAGTTAAAACCGTTTTAAAATATCTCAATGGCACTAGAGATCCTGGATTATTCTATAGTAGAAATCAAGATTCAATTTTATTAGGATATACAAATGCTGGTTATTTATCTGATCCCCACAATGACAGATCACAAACAGGCTTTGTATTCTTGCAAGGTGGAACGACAATATCTTGGAAGTCTTCAAAGCAGACTTTAGTGTCTACTTCCACCAATCATTCTGAAATAATTGCTTTTATATGAAGCATCACGCGAATACGTATGGCTTCATGAAATGATAAACCACATAATACAATCATGTGGTATTGGTACACTTGAGACACTGACCATTATCTTTGATGATAATTCAGCATGTGTTACACAAATGTAATTAGGTTATATTAAGAGTAATATGACTAAGCATAATATTCCTAAGTTATTTTATCCCCATAAACATCAAAAGAATGGAGAAATTAAAATTTTGCAGACTAAGTCATGTAACAATTTAGCAGATTTATTCATAAAATCTCTACCATACTCCGTATTCCGTAAATGTATTGAAGGCTTTGGTATGAGAAGACTTAGAGACTTGCAAGAATTAGGGGATCCCTCTAAAATATAACCTGTTTCAAACATCACATTACACTCTTTTCTTTATATGAGTTTTACTCTTCTAGAGTTTTCTTGTGTAAAGTTTTTAATGAGGTAATGTTAACACATAGTAAATGTCATATATCTATTTTCCCTACAGGGGTTTTTCGAAGATAATATTTATGACATATTGATCTTTGATCAAATTATTTTTAGACTATGTCTTTGGACACCTAAAGGGTCTATTAACATTGGAGTTATATATATCATGACGTTTCTCCTTATTTTTTTCCACTGGATTTTAAGGAGTTTTGCTTGGTATATCGATATACTTTGGTTTTTTTTCCATAAGGTTTTCCAAAGCTTCAAGATGATAACTGATGAACAAACAAAGACGTCTACGGGGAACCAATCCATCAAGAGAGAGTGTTAAGATTAAATAAACTATGATCAATTAGTTAATCTCATCATTAGCAATTGCTAATGCTGGTTTACTGTAAAGACACCTTTAGATCCTATAGAGACACCTTTCACCAACAGACTACCGCCCCTTGGGCTTGTATATATGTACAGACATTGTTCATCAATAGATTACATCGATCATTTTCATTGATTGTTCTCACTGTCCAACAGAAACAATCTATAGAGCCAGACAAAGCCTAATAAGTTGACTATTATATTTTGTTCACAGACGGCACAATCATTGCAGGATCGTAATCCTGAATTTGCTACCACAAATCTGATTGGTAATGGCATCATCATACACTTAGATCCTGGCTATTGCAGTATTGCTCCGTTCTTTTTTAGAGTACATATCATGTTGGCTTTTGTTCTAAATCAAACATTCCTATCTTTGTTCATCTATTTTAAAATTTTCTTATAATGACAACATATATATTATATTATGACGATATTTTTTTATAGTGAATCATCTAAAACTATAAATCTTATGCCATGAGTCTACACAATTTTTCTTTTGAAATTGATGGTTAAAGATATAAATTTTTGATTTAGGACAAACCTATCACGACGCGAGAAAAAAAAAAGATGAGTATATGTGGGATGTTCACGTCCTCCGTAAGGGCGCTTTTGGTTCATAAAAGGGATGATTTCATTTTTTTTGCATGTGTTGGTAGATGAGAAGAGAAAATGGCTTTTCAAGAAAATAGTCTCCATATGAGGGTTCCAAAAATACAGCCTTCTGATATATTATCGCTTAGAGCAACTTCAATAAAAGCCTTCAAATCGTCGTTCCTCCCCCGCTCTTGTAGCCACGCGCCTCGTCCTCCGCACCTTCACACTACCGGAATCCGGTTCTTTGTCGAGTGTTTTTTTTCGGGCACTCGGCAAAGAAGCTCTTTGCCGAATGCTAAATAAAAAACACTCGGCAAAAAAAACACTCGGCAAAGAAGCTGCTTTGCCGAGTGCAAAAAAAACACTCGGCAAAGACATTCTTTGCCGAGTGCCAAAAAAAACACTCGGCAAAGAAGCTGCTTTGCCGAGTGCCAAAAAAAACTCGGCAAAGAAGTCTTTGCCGAGTTTTTTTTTGGCACTCGGCAAAGCAGTTTTTCAAAGCACATTTTGAAGCCCTAAATGAATTCAAATTAAAAAGTTTTTAACTACAAAGTTTCATAACTTCTTAAGATCTATAAAGTTTATTTTGGTCATTTCTTCATTCGACAAAGTGATAGTAACGTTGTTCACAAAATCTACACGTCTCTCATATAGTTTTATAAAACTACATGAGAGATATATAAGATTTGTGAATAATGTTAGAACCACGATCTCAGATAGAAAAACTTCCTAAATGAAAATTGTAGATCTCGAAAAGTTATGAAACATTGTAGTTGACAACTTTTTAATTTGAAATCATGTTATCATGCAAAACTGCATCCGAATTTCAAAAATTTAAAATTCGAATTTTTCAAAAGACCTCGGATGGAAAAACAACCAAAATAAACTTTGTAGATCTCGAAAAGTTATGAAACTTTGTAGTTGACAACTTTTAAATTTGAAATCATCTTGTCATGCAAAACTACGTTTGAAATTTAAAATTTTAAAATTCGAATTTTTCAAACGACCTCGGATGGAGAAACTTCCTAAATAAAAATTGTAGATCTCGAAAAGTTATGAAACTTTGTAGTTGACAACTTTTTAATTTGAAATCATCTTGTCATGCAAAACTACGTTTGAAATTCAAAATTTTAAAATTCGAATTTTTCAAACGACCTCGGATGGAGAAACTTCCTAAATGAAAATTGTAGATCTCGAAAAGTTATGAAACTTTGTAGTTGACAACTTTTTAATTTAAATTCGTTTAGGGCCTCAAACAATCAATTTACACTTGATTTGGTATAATATTTGGGGAACCGAAATGGAATATAGACACAAATGAAAGAGAGGTGTAGTGGTAGAGAAGCTCGCGTGTGTGTGTGAGGTCGCAGGTTCGATTCTCGCTGGGCGCAAAGTTTCAAAATATTACTTTGAGTGGTCACTTAACAACAGTTACCATATGACTGGCCGGTGGGTCCCTCCTCTAATTAAAAAAGCGGCCGATTCCGGTAGTGTGACGACACTCCTTGTGCTCATGAGTGTCCCAGGATGGCGACGCAGGCGGCGGCCTCGCTGGGCGCGCGGATGCCAAGGACGACGGCCTCTCTAAGGGCATGCAGACGTCTAGGATGGTGGCCCCGCGCGGACGACCTCCCACGATGTCCGAACGGACAGTCACCAGGCTGGAACCAAGAGCATGAGAGACGGAGGGAGGAGTAATATTTCTTTATTCCTTATGGCACTCCATAAGTTTATGGTTATTCATTGCTATTGACTGTTTTATAGGCCACTTTCACGTTGTTTTACGGTCACATTGTGGTTGCCTAGCAGTAGAGTTTTTTTTTTGACATCACCTAGCAGTAGAGTTGTGTGGAAGGGGAGCAGGACAGACGAGCACTACTCGTTTGTTCGAAGGTGCATGTCCAGCTTCTTGCTGAGAGATCTGATAGGCTCAGAGAGGGAGAGTACACAGCCTGCCACCACCGGCAACCGCAGCAGTAGGCAGACTGCAAACAGATTCCAGATCTTTTGGCCACCCTGATCACCCTTGACAGAGCGCGGCAGGAGAGGATGCGGGATGTGTGCAAAACCAAGCAGATAAGTGCAGCACACCGCTGACATAAAGACAGGCCTCGTTCACTTCCCCTCCAAACCCAAAATATTTTCTCAAACACACATCACATCAAATCTTTCGACGCATGCATGGAGCATTAAACGTAGGTAAAAAAGATAACTAATTGCATAGTTTGTCTGTAAATGTCGGGACGAATCTTTTGAGTCTAGTTATTCCATAATTGGACAAATTTTGCCAAATAACAACGAAAAATGTTACAGTAACTTTTCAGCTACTTTTCGCGAACCAGAGGGAAGCAGGGGAAGGGTGTCCAGTGTCCTCCAAAAGCCTGCCTGCGCACACTCACTCTCCCTCTCCTCTCTCCGTTTGTCTCCTCGTTTTCGTTTTTTTTTAAAATCACTTTCCACGTTGTTTTCTCGCGAACCTAGTAGTAGTTCCTTTTTGCAATCTACACATGCATGCTGCATGCTGCTGATTGATATTGCAAGGGTGTGTTCACTTCGCGAAAAGCAGGTAAAAAATTACTGTAGCATCTTTCGTTGTTATTTGACAAAATTTGTCCAATCATGAACTAACTAGGCTTAAAAGATTCGTTCCAACATTTACAGACAAACTATACAATTAGTTA
This sequence comes from Saccharum hybrid cultivar R570, assembly GCA_038087645.1. Taxonomy (NCBI): domain Eukaryota; kingdom Viridiplantae; phylum Streptophyta; class Magnoliopsida; order Poales; family Poaceae; genus Saccharum; species Saccharum hybrid cultivar. The sequence goes on from JAQSUU010000810.1 coordinate 4,435,329, forward strand.
TCTTTTTTACCTACATTTAATGCTCCATGCATGCGTCCAAAGATTCGATATGACAGGTGACAGAGGAAATATTTTGGGTTGAGATGGGAAAGTGAACACGGCCCAAGTGTGCGTGCATGTGCATGCCGCAGATCAAAACCAGAGCGCCCTGTTATAAAAAAAAACAGAGCGCCCTAAAGTTGGCTTGGACGCACTTGCCAAGTTGCCTTGGCCTAGCTCTCCCTGCCCTGGCGTGCATGCTCTCGCTTGCATTTGCTGAGGCAAGTGGAAAGCGATCGAGCTGGTTGCATGCATATGAATGCTTGCATGTATAGTAGTAGTATAGCCTGAGCCCTGGTGGTACGCAAGAGTGAGTGGCCCCGGCTTTGTCCTGAAAGAGCTCTTGTTTCTTTCCCACAATTGTAGATCTACATGTCGGTCCGCATCCTCACATAGATCGACATTCGACAGTGCCTGCCTCTGCTCTGCCTGGGTTGGGATCAAGGGATGGATGGAACCATGATTGGTGCTGCTGTTGTTGGTTAGCAAGAACACCTACTACTCCTAAGCTTACACACATGCATGAGGTCATGCATATACTCTAACTGTTTACTCATCTATCTACTTGATCCTATGGTGTGCAAATAATCTACTGTCCCTCATGCATGTTTTGTCCTACGCCCTCCGTTCTAAAATATTTATCGTTTTTTGCTTTCCGAGAAACAACTTTGACAAAATATATATTAAAAAATATCAATATTTATGGTATATAATTAATATCATTGGAAAGATCTTTGAATCTAGTTTTTAATAAATTTATGTAGAGATATAAATATTATATATATTTTCTAGAAATTGAATCAAACTTACAGCACATAAACCAAAAGCAACAGATAATTTAGGACGGAGAGGACAATGCAAGAGGGAGACCGGGGATGGGGGCGGAGCAATCATGAGGTGATAAGTCCCATAAATTAAAGCAGTTCGTTCCCCATTTTCTGTAGTGTAGTATCTTCTCCACCCTAGCTTTATCTCTGAGGGTGTGTTTAGATCTAAAAATTTTTGGCAAAAAATTCCTGTAGCACTTTTTGTTGTTATTTGATAAAATTTGTTTAATCATGAACTAACTAGTTTCAAAAGATTCGTCTTATAGACAAACTGTGCAATTAATTATTTTTTTACCTACATTTAATGTTCCATGCATGCGTCCAAAGATTCGATGTGACGGGTACTGCGCAAAAAATTTGGGTGTTTTTGCCCATCTAAGACTGCCCGCAGTGGGTACTCTAAAGGGGTACTCTAAAGCTTTAGAGTATGAATATTGAGTAAAAACTGCTGCACTGGATACTCTAAAACGATACTCTATCATTTCTTTCACTCTATATTTATAGTAGTACAGTGCTTACTCTATAGTGTGCAGTGACGGGCCCCACTAGCTAAACAAAGAAAAAATGCTATAACTCACAAACCAAAAATCTAAATTAAATTTCGATTGCACCATTAAATTCGTCTCAATAAATCCTTCAAAACTAGATCACACATGGATATATTTAGATAAAGTGACAAGTGAGTCTCACAGTGGATAGAGTGGATAGAGGATGATATAGAGGATGGATGAGTACGGAAGAATTGAGTATAGAGGAGTGAATCTTGCTAACTTAGACGTATAAAGGATGAATATAGAGGTCTAAACTGCGGATAGCCTGAACAAGGCCTAAGTCAGACTGGCACATTCCGCGCGCGCGCACACACACAGGCACACAGCACACAGCACACAGGCGGCAGGCCATGATGCATTCATGCATAGTATGATCCAAAGGATCCCTCCCCCATGCCTGAACCACAGGGTGTGTTCACCTCGCGAAAAGTAGCTGAAAAGTTATTGTAGCATCTTTCGTTGTTATTTAGCTAAATTTGTTGAATTATGGACTAACTAGGCTCAAAAGATTCGTCACGACGTTTACAGACAAACTATGCAATTAGTTATCTTTTTTACCTACATTTAATGCTCTATGCATGCGTCGAAAGATTTGATGTGATAGGTGAAAGAGGAAATATTTTAGGTTAGGATGGGGAAGTGAACAAGGCCACGTGTCTTTTGCTTTGGCACGCACTGCCACTCTGCGCGGGCAGCCGCGCATTGTAGCCAAACCAGTCGCGTATGGGCATCGCCCACTTTCAGTTTCGGGGCGCCATCCCCATCCATATGCTGCTGCTGCCTTGGCACAAGTATGTGATTGCACTGCATTGCGTCCCTCCATCCCCTTGGTCCTTGGTAGGAGTAGAGTAGAGTAGAGTAGCTAGGACCCGTGCATGCGTGCATGTTCACTTGGTAGGAGGAGGAGGCTATGGTTGTGTTTAGTTGGAAAAATTTAGGTGAAAAGTTACTGTAGCACTTTTCGTTGTTATTTGGTAAAATTTATCCAACCATGGATTAATTAGACTCAAAAGATTCGTCTCGAACTTTACAGACAAACTATGTAATTAGTTATTTTTTTACCTACATTTAATGCTTCATGCATGCGTTTAAAGATTCGATGTGATGGGTGGAAGAGGAAATATTTTGGGTATGCATGCCAAATAAACGCGGCCTATCTTGTGGTGAGTGAGAGGCCATGAGGCCCGAAATCTTGGTCTGATCATGATCAGGGGCCAGGATCGGGGGCCGCCACCGGCCGGCTTTCTTTCCAGGTGGGCTACCATTGGCTTGTTGAGATGTGCATGCATGATTTCGTCCTCTCTTTCTCTCGTGCTTTGCTTTTATCATGGCGCCGCGCCGGCCCCCGCCCCTGCCCCTGCCTGATAACCTTGTTTCCCTGCTGCTAGCCCTGCTACTTACTCCCTCCATCTCAAATTATAAGTCATTTCAAGAATCTCGGAGAGTCAAACCATCTTAAGTTTAACCAAAATTATAAAAAGAATTAGAAAGATTTATGAGATCAAATAGATATACTCTGAAAATATAATTAATGAAAAACCTAATGATACTTAATTTGTATCATAAATATTATTATCTTATTATATAAATTTGGTCAAACTTGAAATGCTTTGACTCTCCAAGATTCTTGGAATGACTTATAATTTGGGATGGAGGGAGTACTTCTTTCTCCATCGGCTGGGCCGGGACGGGGGATTGCAAAAGCAAAGAACCACCACACCACACGCACACGCACGCCATTCGTTCTCCCTGCAGCCGTTTTATTAGGAAACGCTCCCCTTTCCGTTTTAGTTTGGTAGTAGCCAGCTGCAGCCGCAAACTTCTCAGAGCTTCTTGCTCAGTGCCAGTGCATCTCTCTTTGTATTTGAGCTGAGACCACTTTGAAATATCGATCTGTGCTTCTTGCTCTCTCTATCTGTGGTCTGTGCTGGCCTTTGTTCCTTCGTTCAGGTTACTAGTTGCTGCTTCCCGAGACGTACCAGAGTGGTGGTTGGCGTTTCAGTAGCCTGTCAGCGTTTCTCTGCATGATGATTTGATAAGGTTTGGGTCCTCACTCTTGAGCCTCTAATATACGCTTGCTTTGCTTCCAAGAAGCCATCTATCTATATATGCTTAGCTGTAGCTGTTGCCATGCATGTCGGCTAAGCCTATTTTATTAATTCATCAGTATCTTGGCTATTTGCATACGGGCATTCAGTAGTTTCCTGCATTGTGAGAATTACTAGAGAAGTAGTAGTAACTGATACTTCCAGCTTTTTCCCCCTTTGATGATGAAAATTGCGGCTCACATTTCTTAGTGTTGACCAACATCCTGTTTTACTGTATGCTTTAAACGAGTAGAGAGTACTTCAAGATACACAGCCTACCTAATAATAGGATATAGTGACTTTTTTCCTCCTGTGGTCTAGTTTATTCTCTTTTCTCATAGGAGAACAACGCCGCCTACGGTCGTAGACTCTCATGTGCATCTCTGTTGCAATGTCCATATCCCTGATTGCTGCTGCCAGGTTACCTTTGCATTTCTTTTTTCTGTGCTAGGACGAGCAATCTGCTAACCTTGTCCTGACCAGTGTTCTATTCCACTCGTCGCGCTGCTGCATTCAGTTTCAGGTCCTCCTTTTTTTAATTCGGTATCTACGACGTTTGACACCTTCTCCCGGACCTCAAGATGACCGGCAGCAATGCGTCTTATCAGCAACTGGGAGTCGACGCCATGATGAGCAGCTGCTTCGTCAGCGGCGATGGCAGTGATATCAGCGCCGACGCCGCAGCACCCCTCTTCCACGTCCCGGAGTATACGCCGCACGGTGGCAGCGGCAGCGGCAGCGGCTTTGGGTTTGTTGGCGAACCAGCAGCGGACGTCGCCGCCGCCTCGAGCTTCTCGGCGGATGCAGGCTGGGTGCTGCTCGCCGGCCAGCTGCTCCGTGCCACCGCGCTGCAGAGCGTGTCGCCGGAGGAGACGACGCACGGTGGTGCCTACGGCGTCACCGGCGGCGGGTCGTACGGCCCGTCGCCTTGGGACGTCACCGTTGCTCACGCGCCCATGATGGCGACCAAGCAGCTTATCGTCGCTGGAGAGCCGGCGGAAGGCGGCTGGATCCACGAGTCTTCGTACTACTGCCCGACGACGTGGTTCTCTGGCGACGCCTTCCGGGACCCGCCGTTCGCTGGGGCCGTGGCGGCGGCGAGCGAGTTGTCGCTCAGGCTGCGCGCTGGGTCCTCGCCGACGACGGCAGGTGCTGTGAGCGTGAGCCTGCCGGATCAGTCCTCGGAGGTGAGCTGCTCCGGCTTGACACATGGGAGTAGCAGCGCTGGCGCCGGCGCCGGCCCCGGCCTGTTCCAGCCTCCTTGCGGCGCCGGAGCCGGACAGGTGGCGCGTCCGGGCGCCATGCACTTCTCGCAGGTCCTGTCGCGCTGGTCCGGGTACGCGGACATCGCGCAGCAGGCGCTGGACAAGTTCGTCGCCTGCCTGCTGCAAGACGTGGCCGGGTTTGCCGGCTTGGCCGGTGGCGGTGAGGCGAGCTGCCCGCTGCCATCGTCGAGCTGCTCCAAGACGACGTCATCCAACCCGTCGGTGTTTGCTGGATTCGAGGAGCACAACCATAAGCTCAAGAACGATCTCCAGAAACTGTTACAGATAGTGAGTCCGAACTCTTATTTTTCTTATGCTTACATTAGAATATAACATCACTTTGATTTGATGCTAATAAATATAAATACTCTACTTACTCGGTGAAGATGGACCAACGGTGCAAGCAATGCATGGACGAGATCGAGAGCGCGGCGTCCAAGTACGGCAGCCTGGTGCGCCCGGGCGGCGGCGCCCTCTCGGCGCCGTTCGCGCACCGCGCGGTGTCAGCGATGCACCGGAGGCTCAGGGCGCGCATCACTGGCGAGATCGCGGCGGCCACGCGGAGAGGCGATCAGCCGTCGTCGTCGTCGCTGTCGCTGTCGCTGGCCGACAGGGAGCGCAGCTGGGAGTCGGCCTTCATCCAGAAGCACTGGGCGCTGCGGCAGCTCAGGCGCGGCGACCAGCAGTCGTGGCGGCCGCAGCGTGGCCTGCCGGAGAAGTCCGTGGCCGTGCTCAAAGCCTGGATGTTCGAGAACTTCCTCCGCCCGTAATAAGTCTCTCTGTCTCGCATTCAGAGAAATCTTTAGGCTTTCAGCATCTCTTTCCACATGCAAATGGGAGATAACCTCGTACGATTCAGAACTAACTAATCCATATGTGATATATCATCATTCAGGTACCCGAAAGACAACGAGAAGGAGATGTTAGCAGCGAGGAGCGGCCTGAGCAGGAGCCAGGTGCAGTTTCATGCTTCTCGCCCTGCTTGCAACTTGGGGCCGGTTTAGTTCCTAGAAAATTTTGCAAAATTTTCCAGATTCCCCGTCACATCGAATCTTTAGACACATGCATGAAGCATTAAATATAGATAAAAAATAAAACTAATTACACAGTTTAGACGAAATAGACGAGACGAATCTTTTAAGTCTAATTAGACCATGATTGGACACTAATTGTCAAATAACAACGAAACGTGCTACAGGGTCATTTTGCAAAAAATTTTGCAACTGAACGAGCCCAGATCAGATCTCAGCAACTCTAACAAGAAATATATATACGAATGCATCTGTTGCATTTGCATTGGCAGGTCTCCAACTGGTTCATCAACGCCCGCGTTCGGCTGTGGAAGCCGATGATAGAGGAGATGTACGAGGATCTCAAGAAGGCCTCCGGAGGAATGGAGGGTGTGTGACTGCCTGAAAAAGTGAGCAGCAGGGATGCAGTATATAAGATGGTGATTTCCCCACATCCAGGATGGAATTGTGTAATCGCAGCGTTGCTCCGGGGGCTTTTACACAAGCATTGCTGCCAACCCTGTTGTGATCTATTTATATGTAACCTTGTAATCGCCTTGGCGTATATATAGAACTGTCGGAATCTGCAACTTGTATTGTAGGTCCTTGCTGTCACTGTTAAACCCATGCAGGCAAAGCCAGATCGCCAGTTCATTTTGCTCTTGCTGTTGGTCGAATGAACAAAATTTTCTTCAACAATTTCAGTCCACGTAAGATGACTCACATCTTATTATTAATCTGATTTTTTTTGACTCACAAAAATGCAGATACTCAGTCAGCATGGAGATAGACTATTTCTTGGATGCATTGATATGACTTAACAAATATGAAAACAGATGGATCCGGCAAGGAACATCAGATACCTTGTACGCCTTGTGCGCATTTTACATATAAACTTCAAACCTTCCCGCTCCAAAAAGAAAAGGAAAAAAATGCTTATGTAACTTGAAAACTCCAGCAAACTGCAAAGTGCAAACCCATTCGCTGTTATGCTTGCAGTCATATCTCGGTCAGCATTCAGGTGATGGAACGGCATTACAGTTACACCACCACATGATTGCTGGTAACAGTGAAAGGTTTGGAAAGACTTGAAGTGCCCGCAAGTACAAGCATGACGCTGTTGCTGATTGGATCTTTGTGCATTCCACTGCTAAACAATGTTGCAGTCACGCTTCCCAAGTTATTCACGGATTTCATCTGTCTCGCCACATGAGATGTTTGGCTACTGCTTCGCCCTATATCCATCCGAAAGTTGGAGACCTGAGAATTCCAAATTGTCCACAAACTGATTCCTTACATTAGGCCCCATTTCGATTAATAAGAAAACTAGGCCACTAGCATCCGGACGTCCGGCGGCTGCGGCGCATCCACACGCATATCTTAGTCCCCAGCCAACAGATCTATAGGCTGGTATCGTGGCCCAACAACGTGGGCCATCTCAACATCACGCTGACGGAAGGGGACAGTGTGCGCTCACGTCTGCGCCATAATTCCCCAGGGCGTCTCGTCCGCCAGCCCCCCGCGCACCCCCTTCGCCGGCCCTCACTGGCCCCCTCCGCAGTCTGAGAAAGATGCAAGGTAGCAGAAAGCAAGGAGGGAGATGCAACACCCGATTTACTTTTGAAACATTCAGATACACACTTGCAACGTACGTCTGAAGACGGATGCAACATTTAAAACATGCATATGAAACACTTGCAAAAACACCTGAAAAAACACTGGAAAACAATTGCAACACATACGCAACATCTAGATAAAATGCTTGCGACATATGTGTAAAATATATGCAATATCCAGATAAATGCACTTGCAACATACGTCTGAAAAAATAAATGAAATATTGGGAACTGACATTTGCAACATACATGTACAACAATTGCAACATATACAACACCCCCACCTACTTTTGCAACATCCGTATGAAACCCTTGCAACATACCTCTGAGACATATGAAACACCTGAAACATACGCTTGCAACATGCGCTTTTAGTGAAAGCGCAATTGGAGCTCATCGTTGTCGAGCTCGACATCGGCACGGAGCTCGAAGCCACGGGGTGCGCGGTGGTCACAGGTGCGGCGCTTGTCGGCGGCACGGACCTCGGTAGTGGCCGCGACAGGTGGATGGAGAGCAACTGCAACGGGAGGCGCGAGTACAGGCGGGGCGGCACCGTCGAGCAGCGCGGGCTGAATCCGTCTTGTGACCGCGAGCAGGGGCGCATAGCACAGAGCGGCACGAGCAACGCGGGTGTGTGGATGAGGATGAGCCAAGAGGTCCGGACGGGAAGTCACGCGAGAGCGACGCGAGCAAGTGGATGAGGATGAGCCACGTCCGAACAGGAAGTCACGGGACGGACGGTCGAGCCATGTCATTATCGATTTCCAAATCAACCATACCATTTTTATACTTTCTTTCTCTCTTGTGCATTTGTATTGAAAACCCTATTCTTTCTTCTTATTCTTCCCATGACCTTCCATCTCCAAATCAGCCGATTGGATACATGTGCGTATCTTTCCACGTGATTGGATCAATTTTTCTAAGTACGGAAAGATTGTGAGTTGAGATAAACGTGGATTTGGCCAAACCTTAAGGGTAAGTACATTGGTGTTGTCTCATAGCTAGGCGGTCTTATGTAGTGCCATGTAATTTTAAGACGACTTAATAGACAAATGTACAAAAATTGTTTTTTAAGTTGGCTCATAGTAACTCACAATTCCTTAATTTATACCTATAATAAAAGTAAAGTTATGAGTTGCATGACAACAACAACTCATACGATGGTATAATAGCTGTCTCATAGTCCTAAATTTTAGCTCCCGAGGCGGTTTATTTGAATGCAATAAGTAAATGAAGAAACAATGCACCCATCAACAACATCCACGAGTATGGCCAGGGCTCTTGCTGGCTTATGTATCCTAAAATCAGTGAAAATCAATGGAATAGACTGTTGAGAACCAAGATTCAAAATATGCCTATTTATTTCAATACAATAAATAAATGAACAAAACGTAAATGAGTAAGAGAATACAAACTCCCTCACAACAATGATTGGACCACCATTGGTGGGACCGAGTGTTAGGCCAAATTGTCATCCATTGACCACACTTAGTCTGATTATGATCCATCCACTTGTCCCGAGGACTAGAGAAACTTGTTTGGGCACACTTACGTGCTTGTTATTATGTTTATGCATGATTTGGATTCTTTGTAACGAGTGTTGGTGTGTTGTGGACTCTCATCATCCACAACGGCATCAGTTGTCTTTAATACTTTAGTTTGTAGTTAGGGTTTCTCTTTGTCTTGCTCTACATCTTGTTTTTTTCCCTTGTCTTGCATCCCATACCATCTCTTCTACCCCAACACAATAGAGAAACAACACTAGGGAAAACATCACCAACAACAGAACTTTTAAGAAAGTGTTGCCTTCAAGATCAACGCCAAGCGAAAGCAAGATCCTCGTTAAGGAGGTAGAGACCTCTATCATTCCTCATATCTTAGGCAGGGGAAGTGTGAAGTTTTGAAAACCATCATTGTCCTTGCTAGACTTTGTTAATCTCGGGACAAGACTCCTATTAATTAAGGTGGCAGTTTGTCACACCCCAAAACTTCTTTTTTTATTGTAAATAGAAAGTACTAAATAAAAAACAATTTAATATTTTTCTAATTTTTTTCAAGATGTTTTAGTTTGTTATCTACTTAAAAGGTGAAAATGTGCTTTTGTTTGAAAATTTTCACATGTTAATATATTTTGTTTGCTTGCATTCATGCCTTTGCATAAGTTTTATTCTATGTAAAATAATTTTCTAAAATTTGCTTAAGCCACAAATAGGATATTCTATTTTTAGAGTAAAATCTTAATTTTTTTTTGTTTAAAAAATGAGTTTGCTTTTACTTTCAAAATTAGGTTGAAATTTCTTTAAAATGATCATTTAAAAAAGGGTGTTTCCAAAATATGTTTGAAAGATAAAATACTCAAAATATGTTTAAAAGTTTATTTTTAAAATGAAGTTATAAAATTTTAAGTGTTTTCAAAACTAATTGGTTTAAAATATTTTCAATTTTTTTTAAAAAAAACTATCTCTTAAAAGAAAACATGTTTTTTTCTTTTCTTTCCTCCCTTTCTCTTTTGATATCTGCACGCTCCAGTTTGGCCCGCTGCCCAGTTCGACAACAGCAGCGTAGCCCAGCTGCTGGCCCGCTCTTGCTCTCGTCCCACTTTGGCCTGTTAACCAGCAGCCCACACCCCTTCTGGCGCATGGGCCGTGGTCCAGCGTTTCAGCCACATGTCACCGGTGGCCGCGTGTTCCACTCTCTCCCGTGTCTGATCTGTGCCAACCAAAGACCGCCTCCGCCATCATTCTTGGCTCGACGAGAATCGCCGTCGTTGCATCGTACCGCCGTGAAGAACCGTCTCGACGAGTTGCCGCTTCCCTGTGATGCGGTGGGAAGAGACGGCGTGTGCTATCGTGTCACGTAAGAGGAGATCGGGATCTGACCATGGAGCTCCAATGTCCCGACTGTGGAGAACGCCCAGGCGCCAGGAATCGACGAAGATGATCGTCCGGTTCTGCAGCACTATTTCAACAGTACTTTTCAGTGAAAAAACAGTGTTTTCCTCTCATAACGAATCAACATAAACCAAATTTCAGCAAAATGAACAGGGCCGGCCGTCGCGCTACCACCACACTGGTGCTCTGGAGCCGCCAAAGCAAGGTGCCTATTCAATATTCTTTCATCCCTCTCCTACCAAAATAAAATGGATGGCTGAGATAGTCCTGCATCCCCCCATCCTTAAAAAAACACTCTCTGCATGCCCTTATGGCCGCACGACCTATCTGAGTCATTGATTTACTCTTGGTTCCAGCTGCAAAACGAATCTTAAAGCAATATTCTTTCCTCCCTCTCCTACTAGCATGAATCTCAAAACAAAATAAACAGTCAATATAGTCATTGCGGCACAAGAGTATCTGGAAAATCCACTCTCAGTCAACACCAGATTTTTCATTTTTAGAAAAGCATGTTCATCGCCACTCCGCCTTCGCAATTTCGTTTTGCCATAGACCTCTCAAGTTTATTCCACCGTGAGATCAATAGACCTATGCTCATGATATTAATATTGACTTAATGATGAATCTTGTTTTGCCATACGTAAGTATTCTCATGACCTCTCAAGTTTATTCCACCATGTTCAATATACCTATGCTCATGATATTAATGTTGGTTTAATGATGATGGAACCTTGATGTTAAAAGTTGGTTTTTTAGCAATATGGTTTTCTAAGAGAACGTGCATTTTTTTATCGGGCTTGCTAGCGCCCGGACAGATGGGGCGTCTGGACACCCACGTTTGCAGATCGTTTCCCGCGTCGCCCCGAACGTCACTAGAATAAAAAAGAGAGGGAGAGGTGGCGGATGCCCAACCGGCGCCGGGAATAGGAGGAGACACCAAGGCAAGGCAGCAAAAAAGCGAGGAGGGAGATGCAACAACCAATCTACTTTTGAAACATCCAAATGCAACACTTGCAACATACGTATGAAGGCAGATAAAACACTTGAAATATGCATCTAAAACACTTGCAAAAACACCTGAAAAACACTTAAAACCATTGTAAAATATACGTAACATCCAGATAAAACACTTGCAATATATGTGTGAAACATATGCAATATACAAATAAACACACTTGCAACATACGTCTAGAAAAACAGATAAAACATTGGGAATAGAAGCTTGCAACATACATGTACAACCGTTGCAATATATGCAACATCTCAATCTACTTGTGCAACATCCACTTGAAACACTTGCAACATACCTATGAAACATCTGAAACACTTGAAACATACGATTGCAACATGCGGTTTTCACCCTTCTTCTTTCGTTCAACACAGCACAGAGCGGGGGAAAGGTAGGTGGAGGGCAGCGCCTTCGCGACCCCTTCTAGAGGCGAGTAGAAGGGGCGGTGGGGAAAGGCCGTCAGCGAGCTTTGCCGCGCAGTGGCCTGTCACTGTCGCTGGCGGGCGGAGAGGGAGGAGTTGACAGGCCAGCAATGGCCGTAGGCCGCCGGCGAGCTCTGGCCTAGCGAGGGCCGGGAGGAAGGGGCCAGGCCTCACAGGTGGCTGCCAGTGAGCTCTGGCCGGGCGGGTATGGGAAGAAGGGGCCGGCGGCGGGCGATGGCCAGTGGAGGCACCACAGGGAATGGCGCCAGATGGAGGTGGCGCGGGTGCCGCGGGGAGTGGGACGAGTGAACAGTCACATGTGGAGAGTTTTTTTTTTGAGTGCGCGTCCGGATGCGACGAACTCCCGTGGCGTATCATTAGTGTTTTTTTATCCTAACGACTGCAGGGTCATGGAGCAACCATCTATGGCATAAAATGCAGCCACAAGACTGCATGATTCTGGTTTTGACTAATTAATTAGGTGTTTCTAGTTTGTCAGTAGATAACTGAAATGCGTAAGTGGGGGACTAGTAGATTATTGAATGGTATCCAGCCGGCCAAGTAAGTGCACTTTAGTTTCTTCTCCTTTTGTCATTCACCACTTGGAGGGGAGTATAATTCTTCGCCTACGCTAGCTGAATTCTTAGCAGGCTACTTGTTAGAGATGTCTTTGGAAAGCCTCGTAGTAAATCCATCCGTACATCTTGGTAATGTTATATGTCCTCTTAAACTCTGGCAAATGGACATCATGACTGAGGGTAACGTGTACAATATTTGTAAAGTTTAAACTGATATATCAGTCATAGTCATGGCCACGAGCGGCTCGACCCTCTATGTGCTTTACTTTATGCTTTAATTTATGCAACTTAACGGTGATTTGGGTTTTTGACTTGCTTGTAGTAAATAGGTTGTTTAATAAAACTAAACCAACTAAATTGTTTATCACAGTAAAACAGTGTTAACTTTTTACCTTGTTATTCAGTCTTGTGTGTCATTATTTTTTTGCATTTGCTGTGTCCGACACCTGCTCACACTTGCTATTTCTAAATAGAATATTAAGGCTGCTCAGAAAGATATACCTTGTATAGAGTGAGTAACCTAAAGATTTTTGAAGATTTTTAGAGTGCTTGGCATGCGTGTTTTATCGACCTTCTTATGAAGTTGGGGTCTTGGGGATGCCGCTGGGTTGAGACTTGAGTCTTTTGTAATAAGTTACTTGATACTATGTCTATACTGTTTCTGATATATCATTAATGAAGTTGTTACATATGTATGAAATTGATCCTGGCGCATATGTAATATGCATTTGGTTTTATTTTTAAAACCAAACATAACACACCTTGTCCAATTGTTCGACATGTCTATTTCTGTTGACGATGCACTGTCTGGCGAGTCATGTAACATAAAGTCCTCTTTGCTTTGTTTCTTTGCCAGTCTTTGTGCCATTTCTTTTCTTCCACCCCTAGGACCTGCTGTAAGGCCTTTCACAGTGTGGAAGTGAAGCCTAGAAAAAATTGGAGCCCACCATAAAAAACCAGCATCACTCTCTGAGTCCTACGGCGTGCAAGCATCACTGGCAGTACAGTGCAGTAGTCAAATTAACAAGCCTTGCGTTCATCCTATAGGCTGCGTAATTGAGAAGGACAGTACAAAAGTATTTTTTTAAGAGATGGCACCGGCGCCTATAGTTGCGCCGCTCCTCGTTTTACAAAAGCTGGCATCGGTTGTTGCAGTGTGGCAAGTGATGCTCCAGCAATCTCTCTCCTTTTAGCATCACTTAAGCGAAACGTTGTGGAGGGCCTAACATGTCCAATACATCTTTAACACATATAGTACTAGGCCTGTGTTATCTAAATTTTGTCGCTCCCCCCCCTCCCCCCACTCATTCTCTTTTTTTTTTTTTGCCAACGACTGCCTAAGGTGTAGTGAATAAATTATTTTTTAAAAGGACAGTAAGAGCTTTGCTGCAATTTATATTAGACAAGTATAAAGTAAAAAAAAACAGTACCAGAAAAAATAGCAAATAAATTGTTAGCCAACTTATTTGCCAAAGCTTGGCAACGTGTGCTCATTATGCAAACACAACCTTAATTCTTGTCAATACACAATCTTTAACACTCCCTGATGCCCTCCCATTCCCTTTATATACTCCGCCACCCCGAACCCATCAAAAAATACCGACAATGCTCTGTATGCCGATCAAATAGACTCTACTTTTTGCGAGACAGCTGGAGGATAGCTAACATAAATCACGCAATACTCCCATGGATCTACTTATCTGCCAAACCTAGAATATCTCTCATTCATCAGGCCATATCTCGCGACCTGCAAGTGTTGTGCTTTGACTTCTGTTGTGGCACAGCCATGCAGTTGGCGGTTGACTTTTATAAGTGTGGGAAAAGAGAACGTTTTGATAGGACACGGTCCACGGACACTGCATGCAGCTGCAGTGCCAAACAAACTTTCTTTGGTTCATCCTCACCACACCAGAAGATAGACAGAGGTGGGATCGGACGTGCCAATCTCATACGTCCATATCTAATATCTTGTTCGTTGGGACTTTAGTTCCTGTGGGCGTTATTGATTCTTGTGTAGTTGTGTTGCCTTTGGAAATACCTTTTCTTTCTCTTTTTGGAAGTGTGACCCCATGAAGCCATCATGCAGTCAGTTACTGTATTAAGGGCTTCTCCAGTGGAAAAGAAAAAACGCTTCTCTAGTGGAAAAGAAAAAACGACTCATCATCCGACATGGCATGATGAACTGACTCAGCCACAAGAGAGAATGACTCATAAGGGCATGTACAACGGTGTGCTGGCCGTTGTCTCATGACTGGAAATTTTGCAAAAACATCCTTCACCAGCAACAGACGGGGTGGTGCCGTCGTCTCGTCAGACGCCGGCTTCGGCTCATGCTCCGAGGACTCAGCTATGGACGGATGGATCTTGTGTGGGCGTCAAAGAGAAAATGAAGTGCACATGAGCGACGCAGAGTAAACACACTCTCGCCCCCGAATCGCCCCCGCACAGGCGACTCGGGCGGCGCCCATCATAGCCCTGCCACCAGCCCTCTTTCCCCTACCTCCCGCCCTCGCCGCTGCTGGAGGGGGCTGCCGGGAGGCCCGCGCGGACCCCTAGGATGGTGGCGGCGAGGCCTTCGCCCAGGCTTGCGAGATCCACCGTGTGGGATGGAGCTCGATGGCCATGGCGGCATGCCGCGGTAACTGCGCGTCTGCTTGGTGGCGGAGGAGTTGACGTGGCAGCGGCCGCGCGTGAAGGCACTGCGGAGGTGGAGAGGGCTGCGCGGGCTGCGCCCTCCTGGCTAGGGCTCGCTGTCGTGGTCCTTGTCGGCGACAGCAGCGGGCGCGGCGGCTCCAAGCAGTGGATCCGGTGCCCTGACAGTCGGATCCGGCCTTCCCGGGGCCGGATCTGGCGCTTCCGCAGCGGCAGCGACGTGCGGCACCAGTCTTTGGTTGGCACCGGCGTCGTCTTGGGCAGGCAGTTAGCTCGGTTGCGTCAGTGCAGATTGGTGGTACGGCCAGGCGGTGCCAGACGTCGTGGTGACGTGGGGGCGGCAGCGCTGGTTGTGCGGCGTCGGTGTCGTGGTGGCATGGACGGTGGCAGCGGCCCTGATCGTTATCGCTTCTGTCGTGCTATGGCGGTGAGGCGGATGTCGGTCGAGTAGGCCACACCAGACTCTTCACAGTTCGGCGACAACAACAGCGGTTGCGTGTCATGGCGGAGTGGGGTTGGCAGAGGTGGCTGGAGGTCTTGTGCGGCGTGGTTGAGGCGAGGTCGGCTCGACAGGGTTTGAGACATTGGCGGGCTAGGTGACTGGGGCTTCTTCTGATCCCGGCCCTCTTCTCCTCGCCACCTTCCTTCCCCCTTCCTCGGGTTGGCTTCAGTGGCGGAGCTGGATGGGGGCGGACTCTCTGGCGGGCTTCTCCTGGCACTTCTCTTGGATGGCATCTCTCGAGGTGGCGACCAGGCGAGGTTGTTGCTGATCCATTGCCGCATCCTGCCTCCTTGGTAGGGTTCGGCCTCCAGCGGCGACGGTGTTGGAGGTTGCTTGAGATTGGGGCGAAAGCTTGGACGACGACGTCTGCGGATGTCGTTTCCTCCTTGGAGGCGTCCTTTCCTACCTCTCCTCCTACCGTACTGGATGTTGCAGGTGAAAACCTTCCCGTGGCGGACTACCTTGTCGGCGCTTCTAGCGTCGTTTCCTCCTTGGGGGCATGGTTAGGCTTTCCAGTTCCGTATTGCTCCTTCCATCTGGCCATGGTGGTGCCCTAAGTTGTGTTGTTCCGGAGGGTCGTCGTGATTTCTCCTTAGTTGTTAGTTGAGTTGGTTTTAAGTTGGGTCGTACCAAGTTGGAGGCGTGAGTTGATAGTTGAGTTGTTAGTTGTACCAAAGTCGTATTGGAGGAGTGGAACACTCTCCGCAGTTGTATGGTTTTTGAGCCCAGTTTCCATTTAAAAATTTAGGCGGGCATTTGTCTTTTTTTTCCTTTCTTCGTCTAATAGAAATCGCGGCAAAGCTTTTGCCGTCCTTTTAAAAAAATGAGCAACGCAGAGTAGGTGAGTTCCGATAGTGTTTTTGCTACTTTGCTAGCTCCTTTTTTGACGTTGGTTTTTGCTAGCTTCTCATCTTCTTCCAGTGAATGCACAAATTAACTAAAACTTATAAAATTCATGTAAAATCAAAATTGAATCCAAAAGTTATAATTCGATTTTTATTAGGTTCCTTCCGATTAGAACTATAATTTAGAAGTGATACAACACATATTACACCGAAGGTTCTCTGTATGTTTTTATTTTGTGGGACCATTCATATATTTTTTTAAAGTTGTTTTGCTCTATAAAAATTGCAAAAGTTACGTAACCTACTCGTATCAGTACGACACTACCGGAAAATATATTCATGTTTGATTGTGTTGCCGAAATTACTGGTCTAAAAATATTATAATCATGTTTAACTTAATCATGCTTGATCTATTTTGTATCAACTAGCAACACACTTGTATATAGGGATCATACTCATATTTAGTCGTGGATACATGCAAGTATTAAAAGCTTGTAGACGGTTAAATAGACAGATGAGCTGTCTTTTTAGTTGTCTGTACACGGGTTTTTAAAACTTGTAGACAATAGACTGTCTGTGGATTGTACATGTCCTAAAGGAGAGAAGAATCGATGCAAGTTTTGGAGTCTGACTTGTGGTGAATAAAAAATAATTTTCTCTCGCCTGTCTAATTGAATGGGGCTTGAGCAAGTGCTTATGTGTGCCGAAAAAACAGAGAAGATGTCAGCACCGCCCGTGTTCATGGTACGACAACGGCGGAGGAAGGAGATGGAGTCCGTGACGCTTCTAAAGGTGAAGAGAAGACAGGCCAGAAGCCCAGGCCCAAGGTGAAGAACGTGCACGTCTTCGGCCCAGAATGGCAGAGTGTGTGATCCAGCTAGCAAAGGGGACGTCGTACTAGGCTTTACTACTACTTAAGCTCGTGTGTGTGTCTGGGAAGGCTATGAACATTGTAATGAACCCTTTCTAAACTCAATCGAGATTCCTCTGGTTGCCGTCCTATTGCTCTGCTTCTTCTTCCCCGAACTCCGATTCCTCTGCTCCTTCCTCATGCTGCTAACAATTGGTACTCGGAGCCCTCCTTCCTCGACACTCCTCTCATTTTCTCGCCTTGATCCTGGATCGTAACCCCTGTCAGCAAGTTGATCATCGATCTCTCGCTCCGGTGAGGGATTGTGTGAACCCATAGGTTCGAGCCGAGGCTGATCTGATCAGTGTGAATCGAAGTTGTTGCCCGCCCTTCCCTACCCTGGAGCCCCACCAAATCGACCACGAGCACTTCACCCGCTTTCGCAGAGATCAGGGAGCAATGGAGCCCAATTTCAAGTTGATGCTGGACGAGATGAAGTCCATGAAGACGTCACTCGAGGGCAGTATCGCGGTGGTGAACATGTCTCTGGGCAACCGCATCATTGTCGTGGAAGAAACCATCTTCGACCACTTTGGCCGCCTCGAGGACGCAACCAAGGTGTTCGATGAATGGAAGCCGACTGTCGACGCGTGCGTGAAGGAGCTCTGCTCCGAGATCAGCGCGATCCACAAGTCAGAGGAGGTCGTGGAGAAGATGCGGGAGGAGATGACGGCTCTTCGCAAGACCGTGAGCCGCGCGGTGCTCGATGCTACTCCAGTCGTCGCATCCAGTGTCCTGCCTCCTCCCCTGGTGACCGCGGCCAGGGCGTTGTTCTCCGCTGGTCCCAAGGTTACTAGCCCATTTGTTGGGCACAGCGTTGCACATCATCATTGGGGGTTCGGGTCTAAGACCCCACTCCCGGTCAAGGGTACGAATCCACAACTCCATCCCCTACCCATCCCTCCCTTCCTATTGCGCAAGTCATTCTCGAGTTCAATGCTGGACGTGGGTGTTCCGACCTCTGTCATGGGGATCGGCACGCCGCGGGATGTTTCAGATCCACCATGGGATCCTCACCCATCTAATGACAAACTACCCAAAATGAATTTCCCCAAATTTTATGGCAAAAATCCTCATATGTGGATCAGCAATTGCAACGATTATTTCGAGACGTATGATGTTGCTCCACGTCGTTGGATCAAGGTGTCCACGATGCATCTCTCTGGGGCCACCGCACACTGGTTTCCAGCTATTGAGCAGCAAGTCCTTACCATGTCCTGGCCTCAATTCACTACTCTGGTTCTGGAACGCTTTGGCAAAGATCAGCACGAGCTTCTGATCCGCCAGCTTTTCCACATTAAGCAGACGGGCACCGTCCAAGAGTACGCTGACAAATTCACCTCTCTAGTGGATGGTTTGATCGCTTATGGCAAAAACACTGATCCTATCTATTACGCCATGAAGTTTGTTGATGGGTTGCACAACGATATTCGTACTGTTGTTCATATGCATTGTCCTAGTACTTTGGATACTGCCGTGGTTCTCGTGTTATTGCAGGAAGAGATGTTGGATCCATCTCGGAAGGAGTCACACCGTCCGGAGGCGTTCCAATGGTCCAAGCCACTACCACAGGCTCCATAGCCCCTACCGCTGCCACCGGTGTGAATGGACAGGCCAGAACGTGCTGTGGTCGCTACTGGTGGTGCCGAGGATCGTCGTGGCCGTGGCATCGACACCAAGCTGAACACCCTGCGCGACTACCGCTGGGCCCGTGGCCTCTGCATCCGGTGTGGCAAGAAACGGTCTTGCGACCATCTCTGCCCCGAGCAAATTCAGCTTCATGTGTTGCAAGAGGTATGGGATCTCTGTCATAGTGATGACCCTGAAGACAGTGATTCTCCCCTAAAGGATGCTACTGAATCACAGGTGTTCTTAGCTCTTTCATTAGCTGCACTTTCTGCTCACTATTCTGACAGTACTATGCACTTTGTGGGGGATATCCAAGGCAGGCCAGTTAAGATTCTTCTAGATTCTGGCAGTTCTAACACTTTCATTAGCACTTCTTTGGCTTCACAACTTCAAGGCAATTCTGTTTGTCAGCAGCCTCTCAAAGTCACAGTAGCTAATGGCAGTCATATGCTTTGTCAGAAGGAATTCAAACAATTATTGTGGTCTATTCAGCAGTGCTCCTTTGTTTCAGAGGTTAAAGTGCTTCCTCTATCACAGTACGATCTCATTGTTGGCATGGATTGGCTTATGAAACACAACCCCATGGAGATTGATTGGAAGTACAAGAGGATTCTTGTTACTTATGATTCTGAACATGTTTTCTCCAAGGGGTATTGGATACATTGCCTACCGGATCAGTGTTACAAGTGGCAGCAGTCTAGGACGATGTCCTTGACCACAGCTCATCATCGTTATAGCTAGCAGTCGCTGCTCTCTTGGAAGAGTTCCAGGATGTTTTCACTCCACCAGCCGGCTATCCTCCTACCAGACATTGTGATCATGAGATTCCCTTACTGCCCGGCGCTACCCCTATACAGGTCAGAACCTACCGCTATCCACCTGCTGTCAAGGATGAAATTGAGAGGTAGGTTTCAGAGATGTTATCCTTTGGCCTCATTCAACCCAGCAGCAGCCCATTTTCATCGACAGTCCTGTTGGTCAATAAGAAGGACGGATCCTTTCGGTTTTGCATCGATTTCCGACAGCTCAATGCCATCACAGCCAAGAGCAAATATCCAGTACCTATGGTTGAGGAGTTATTGGACGAGTTACAAGGTGCTTCCTGGTTTTCATCGTAGATCTCACATCTAGGTATCATCAGATATGTCTGCGTGCCAGTGAAGAACCAAAGACGGCATTCCAAACTCATTCAGGACAGTATGAATTACGTGTGATGGCTTTCGACTTGTCTGGCGCACCAACTTTTCTCAAGGCTATGAACACAGAACACTACACTGTATTCGCTGTTGCGCAAGTGTGTTCTAGTCTTTTTTGATGACATCCTCATATTCAGTAAGATAGCCGAAGAACATGTGCACCACCTTAGATTGGTATTTGAGTTGTTGCGTAGTGATCAGTGGCAAGTGAAGAGGTCCAAATGCTCCTTCATGCAGCATCAGCTACGTTACCTAGGACACATCATTTCTGAAAATGGGGTGGCAACTGATCCTGACAAAATCACAACAGTTCATCAGTGGTTGGTGCCTCGATCTGTCAAGGATTTGCGCAGTTTTCTAGGTCTTGTTGGCTACTATCGATGTTTTATCAAGCATTTCGGTGTCATCGCTAAACTCCTGACTGAACTACTGAAGAAAGGGGTCCTATTCCACTGGATAGAGTTGCAATCTAACTCTTTTGAGGCTTTGAAGCTAGCATCGACAACTGCCCCAGTTCTCGCTCTTTCTCATTTCACAAAACCCTTCTGTATTAAGACCGATGCGAGTGGGATCGGCATCGGCGCTGTTCTTATGCAATGTGGTCACCCATTGGCTTTCTTAAGCAAGGCACTGGGTCCTCGTTCTCAGGGGCTCTCCACATATGAAAAAGAATATATGGCAATTCTTCTAGCATTGGCTCAGTGGCGTGCGTATCTGTAGTATGGCGAATTTCGTATCTTGACCGATCAGAAGAATTTGAGCCAACTAGCTGAGCAAAGACTGCACACCTCATGGCAAAAGAAAGTTTTCTCCAAGCTTCTTGGGTTATCTTACAAGATCATCTACAGAAAAGGCACTGAAAATTGGGCGGCTCACGCCTTGTCCCGCTACCCAGTTGGTTCCTGTGCTACTATTTTAGTAGCGCAACCACAGTGGCTTGCAGCCATGGAAACTTCTTATGAGAAAGACGAGCACGTCTAGTCTATCATCGCCAAATTGCTCTTGGATGCTCAGTCTGTCCCTAATTTCACTTTCAGCAATGGGATTCTGAGGTACAAGTCTCGCATTTGGATCGGTCATGACCTTGTTCTTCAGGAACAAATCATCACTGCCTTGCATTCCAATGCGGTTGAAGGACATTCTAGTGTTCCGGTCACTATGTGGCACCTGAAGCAATTCTTTGCTTGGAAGGGGATGAATACAGCGGTGCATCACTTCATTTCTGCCTGCTCTATCTGTCAGCAGCTAAGCTAGAACGTTCTAAGTTGTTGGGTCTGCTACAGCCCCTTCCGGTACCCGACCGTGCTTGGAAGGTAATCTCATTGGATTTCATTGAAGGTCTTCCACTTTCAGGCTCTTTCAATTGCATCTTGGTGGTGGTGGATATCTTCTCCAAGTATGCTCCCTTTCTAGGCCTGAAACATTCCTTTAGTGCTGCATCCGTGGCCAAGCTCTTTCTGTCTCATCTTTATAAGCTACACGGCATGCCCCAGGCTATAGTCTCTGATCGTGATCGCATATTCACCAGCAACCTGTGGCAGGAACATTTCAAGTTGGCCAAGGTTGATCTCCGAATGTCCACTGCATATCATCCGTAGTCGAATGCTCAAACCGAACGTGTAAACCAGTGCCTGGAGACCTTTCTCAGGTGCTATGCTCATGTAGTCCCTAAGCAGTGGAGTGGTTGGTTGGATCTCACTGAGTTCTGGTACATGAGTTTTCACTCGACTATTGGACGCTCTCCTTTCGAAGTAATGTATGGTTATGCTCCTAATGTTTTTGGCATTGCTTCCACCCATGATGCCCCGGTCACTGATCTGTCTACCTGGCTCTCTGATTGTGACCTCCACACTGAACTGATCTGCCAACACCTCTTGCGCGCCAAGCAGCAGATGAAGAAGACTGCTGATCTGCGCCGTTCTAAAAGGCAGTTTCAGCTGACCGATTAGGTATATCTAAAGCTCCAACCCTATGTTCAGTCTTCTCTCGCTGACCGCTCTCATCACAAGCTGGCCTTTCGCTTCTTCGGGCCATACCAGGTGATTGCTAAAATTGGCACGAGGTGGACTCTAACTCGAGTTAGATTGCGTCTCTGTCATGACTTGGATGTCATGCTAATCCTCTCCGCCTCTAAGCCTTTCTCCAAGACCTCATGATCCTCTCCAGTGTTTTTAAGAATAATAATATCGTTACATTATAATTTATTCTCATGATCAAGAAAACAATCACTTAAGAATGAGCTCACTTATAAATTTAATTGTCACACTCGATCTCTAAGTTGGTGACAGCCAACATCATGAGAAAAACAAGGAGCAGTTTACGATGACAAGAGAGAGAGGCACGTGAGTATGGCTAGGTAGAGGGGATGCCGCCAAGCTGTTGATGGTTGGTTGGACCCAAGGCGGATCGCCACCCGCGGCTTCATTCACTCGTTGCTTGCATTTCTAACATAGATTGCATTGTAATACTACTTGACGTTTTGAGCAAGACTAGAGTCAAACTTTTAAAATTTTAATTCTATATATATATAACTTTTAGAGCATATTTTGTACATAACTTCACAGTACTTTGGTGCGCGATCCCTCTACAGTCGAATGTAGAGAGACTTAATCACTTGCAGGTTAGTCGGGGAAGCCCAACCAATAGAGGAAACCATTGCAAGAAGCATCACCTGAGTTCATCGCTGTCGAGTCTCGACTGAAGTCTGAAGGAACTCCTAAAGATGACAAGGCACGTGTGGAAAAGACGAGTTACCGTTTCCGTGCTCCACTGCCTGATCCGTCGTGGCGGCTTAGCGTGCATCATCAGTGGCGGAGCTCGTCAATTTTGACGCCTAGGGCCACTGTGAAAGCGCATATAGCACTCGCATCGGGTCAAAATACCGCCCACATCGGGTCTAATACCGATAGATAACAAAATTAGCTCATAAATGCATAAGTTTAGATTGTATCTTAATTTCATACTTAAATCCATAACATAATTGATAGAAATGTGAAAGTGGTTACAAAATTACTTAACTATTGATGGTTTGGATCGGCCTCACCTATCATATCTTCACCAGCAGCAGTATATGAACCTGAGCATCCATACAAATTACCTAACTAATCAACAGCAGGAGAAAAAATTTTTAATGTCCTGCTCCTCTTCATTGTGCAACTCTACAAACTACAAAAATTGATATAACCAATTATTATTCATGGCATTTCTAGATCGGAATGATTTTAACACTTAAATGGAACTTTGATTTGAGAACTGGTAATTTTGGGATTGGGAATTGGGAATTACCGAGCCTCAAAGTCAGAAAGGAGATAGGCAGATAGCACAGCACAGCAGAGCAGCTAGGCAGCCAGCGCCCTGCGGGCTGCGGCCACTCGCCAACTCCGGCCAGTGTGCCACCATGGGAGGAGGCTAGGGCGTGAGCCGGGTGCTGGGAGGCCGTAGCTGACTGCCGGTCTGGCTGGTGGCGGCGGGCTGCCGCTGGCGAGCACGTGCGCCCCGTGTGGTGCGCCGCTCAGGCGGTGGCGAGCGAGAGCGGCGGCGGCGCCCGGTGGAGTGGAGAGCCTGGCTGGGGCGTCGAGCGTCGGCCGTCCTCCCGTCGAGCACTCGAGTTCGTCAGGTCGAGAACAGTGGAGTCGGAGAGGGAGTCTCCGTCCGCCCCCTGTCTCACCTCTTTTTCCTGGGCCGGAGGTACGAAGGATTTGGCCCAATGACTAGGGCCAGCTACCTATACTATAAGGGGGATTTTGGGCCACGCCTGGGGCCGTGGCCCTAGTGGCCCCAGGCCCAAATCCGCCCCTGTGCATCATGCATTCACGCTAGAACTAGTATTCTCGAGTGGTCGAGACAGCATGCGCAGACAAAGCCGATTTCCAACGCCGCGAGCGGCGCGCTGATGGCCCTGTGGCCGCCGAAGTCTGATTCCCAAAGCCCCACGCGCAGCTGCCACTTGTGATGCCATCACAAGGCGCCCACGACCTCGAGCCACGGCTCCCTGCTAATGCAGAGGCTGCGCTCCTTGGACGTCTCCGGCCGGGATATGGACGCAGGCGCGGCCGGCCGGCCGGCCTGGGGATCCAACGGCGAAATGACAGGGGTGACACGCTGATCTGGGCTTCCTTGGTACTCCCTCCGTATAGGAGATAAAGGAGGCGCGCGTGGGTCTGCGTCAGCACAAGCGGGAGCAAGCGGACAAGCGGGTGCAGGGTAAGCTCCGAACCAATCCGCGCCGCGCCACCACCTGGTGTTCTCTTCCCGGCGCGCCGTCGCCGAGTTTGGCACCGTCCGCTGCCGACTAGCAGCGCTGACGCTGCACCTGCACTGCAGCCGCGCGCATGGAGGCCTTTTCTGCAGTACTCCGTCTAGGAAACATACGATTATAGCACAGTACCATATTCCAGTATATCATGTTTGATCAATTATAGATAAAAAACTATGATCAATTATAGATAAAAAACTAAAAATATTTATAACGTCAAATAAATATCATTAGATCAAGTATGAAATATTTTTTTTATAATAAATTAATTTGAAGTTATAAATTTAAATATTATTCATTAAAAACTTAGTCAAACATGAACAATTTTATCTGGCACGCAACCCATAGTTGCGTGTTTTCCTGGACAGAGGGAGCAGAAGACAACAACCTGTACTTATAGGGTGCGATTGGTTGAGTATCCAATCTCTGGCTTGGTTCTCTGGAGTTAAAATAGGCTTGGTTGGTTGGCTGCAAGTGAGTTGTAGCCTGGCTTCGGGAGGCCATCCGTAGTGCTCTGGCCTAGCTACGAAAGAACGTAGAGGCTAGCCGTTTTTTTGGAGCCTGGCTTGGCTTATCTCGCGTGGAGAGTTTCCTCACTGCCTACCCTTGCCCCGGTGACTTCTCTACGGCGCCATCTCTGGCTCCTAACTGCCGCCATGGCAGGCCGGCGAGCTCCTTCTAAATCACGGCACCTGACTACCACTGTGGCCAGCCGGCGAGCTCCTTCCCCACCTGCGACCCCGCTGGCGCTATGGGAAGCTTGGAGAGGGAGAAGGCGCTACAAGGTTGTGGCGCAGCCATGAGGTGGCCTCAGAGAGGGAGTCGGGGCGGGAGAAGGCCAACTGGTCTAGCAGCTCCATCCACAGCCGACGGTCCGCGAGCAAGCGCCGTGCTGTCTCGGCCAGTCGGCTCACGAAGAGGCAGAAGGCCAGCGTGGCGAGCGCAGTGTTGGAGAGGCCCGTGGCAGACGATGGCGGCATGGAGCCGCAGCCAACATCGGTGCTAGTCACGGGGAGCAAAGGCGCAGGCGTCGTAGTAGAGGCCATGGTGCTTGTTTTGCAGAACCTGAACTGGGATTGGCTCGACCTCTCTCTAGCAGAGCACAGCCACCCTCCGGCGCCCTGCTGTTGCCGTGTGCTGCGGTGGCCTTGACAATGAGAGATTGCATCCCTCCTCGGCGTGAGCCACCCTGCCGTGCTCGCCTTCCTCACCTTACTGTTGTCGTGTGCTGCCGCCCATTGCTCGCCGTGCTGCTGCTTGCCTAGGATGCCGGCCACACATGTTCAACGAAATCCCTCAAAGGGGTAAACTTACCAATTCAGTGAAGAGGTGACTGTATCAAAATAAATCAGACAACCAAACACGTCGTGGGTTACACAGTACACACAACTAAACAATCCCAGGTTGGCTTGCTGGAACCAGGTTTAGCCTCACCAGGCTACAATCCTGCTAGCCAGGCTACAATTAAATCAGAAAACCAAACACACCCATATAAACTGACTTTTTGTGTGCTCTCCGAAAGGTATTATTATAGTCATTATACTAGTCTGCGTTTTATGTGCTCTCAGATATTACTCTATCCGTTGTAATCATGTTGACTTTTCTATGTATACATAACCTGTGCAGTTTTTCAGAGTTCAAGGACAGATGCCCCGACCTTTCAATTAAAATCAAAAGACCACAAGTCTATTACAACGCAGAGTTCAACCAAAATAAACCTAACTCCAGCAGGAAACAGGATCTCAAGTACCTGTAAGACCTCACAGGGGAGAACCTAGATAAAGAAAACACATATCGCCACAACTGAACCGAAAGCTATTACGCCATCTCTAAACAAGCATTAAACGACTACCACCAAGCTGCTGAAGTAGCCATCTGCACCTGCACCATATCCATCTGTATAGCCCCGCCACACCCCCCCACCCCCAGGAAATACTTCAGCATCACCATGGTGCAGCTTCAGACATCGTCCATTGGAGCATAGGGAAGCCATAGCACCATCTTCACCGCAGCTTTGATCTTCTCCGGATAAACTTTCAAAAGCTCTCTTTCCTCGAGGGCACAGAACTATCCAATATAATTATGTAAAAGCCCATGAATCCTAAAGAGCAAAATCTCTATTAAAACAAAGCTCATTCATGAGTTTCCATATAGACCAAAGAACAATAGAAGTAACAATGTTTAACACCCCATGTTTTTTTGTGGCTAAGCCAAAACTTCCCTATATTTACTAAAGTTTCACCTACTTTGACCCTAACAATAACAGAGTTTGGCAACTACAGTCAGAAAACACATGTTGAATAGATTCCTTATCAGAGTAAAAAAGGCAACTATCATCATCAACTTTTCTCTTCTTAGCTAAATTATCTCTAGTTAAACTCTATTGTTAATGAGCAACCAAATAAAAAGACGAACCCAGGAGGGATCTTGATGCCGCAAACTGTGGAAACATGAACTAGTTTAATACCTCTAAAATTGAGAACCTTGTACAAGGATTGGGAAGAATAAATTCCACTAGTACTAAACTGCCAAACCATCTAATCTTCTTCATCAATAAGCTGAATAGTAGACATAAGTTCTACTACTTCTAACCATGACTTATAAAGAGCCTCACTAACATTTCTTCTAAAAGAACATTTCAAATTAGTTCCATCCCAAAGCTCTAAAATAGTTCTTCTTTTCTCATTAACTATCCTATAAAGAGGCCAAAACTGTATAGCCAAGCTATAAGAGCCTAACCAGGTATCTTCCCTTAGTCTAATATTCTTTTCATTACCTACTTTCCACCTATAGCCCATCTTGGCAGCCTGGGCTGCCCACATGAAGCCCTAAAAAAACTAGAAGAACCTGTTGTCCTAGATAACAGTACATTAGGGCTCTTAGTCTCATATTTGAAATCTAGAAGCTTTCAACAAAGCTTTTTCCTATTAGCATCGTACCTTTTCAGTTAAGAGGCCATCAGACTGATATTTAAATCTCTAAGAGTGGGAATACCCAGGCCCCCAAACTCCTTGCACATAGTTACCATCTCCCAGTTAGCCAGATGATACTTGTGATTGTCCTCAGTGTCATTCCATCGGTAGTTTGCCATATGTGAATTTAACAATTTAATAGCACATTTGAGGAACTTAATAAAATAAAGCAGGTACACAGGAATACTAGCTAAACATGTCTTAACCTATGCAGTTTTATGTTGAGTGTCGACCTCCACTTCCGGCTCTTGTGGCTCCTCCCTTGCTGACTGCTCGCTGCTATGCTCTCTACGACTCGACGCCCACGCAATTGCATACACCTTGATTTGAGGAGTGTTAAGGTATTATAGTTATTGTACTAGTGTAGGGTTTGGATTCTCTCATGTACTACATATAGCTTATTTGGGCTGTTCAATGCAACCAATTATTGTACCACACATACCAACTAGTGTAGGTGAAATTTGCTTAGTTTGATTGGTAATTGGTTATCTAATAAGAGAGATTTTTTTTTTACTTAGAGGTCGCAAAAGCATTCATTCAAGGACAATGGTCTATTCCATTCAGAAGGCAATTGAATGATAATCTAAGGATGGATTGGCATGAATTATTAGACATGTTAAATGAGGTACAGTTATCTGAAGGAACTGATACAGTTCGCTGGGTACTTGAAAAGTCAGGCAGATATACTACGAGTTCCTTGTACAAAACTTTGACATATGGAGGGGTTACTGACACTAGAGCTATGTTGATCTGGAAAAGTCCCATCCCTCTGAAGGTGAAGATTTTTATTTGGATGGCGTTCTATGACAGAATACAGTGTGGAGTTCAGTTAAAAAAGAAGAAGTGATCAGGCTCTGATAAATGCCTTGTGTGTGACAAACTTGAAACATATGACCATATACTCTTTCAGTGCCCCCTGGCTATTTTCCTGTGGACCTTCTTGAGAGACTGCCTGGGGTGGCCTGTGTCACCGACCAACTATTCATCGCTGTTCTTCGAGATTGTGGAAAGATGTCGAGGTAAGATGCAGATGACAACCTTGTTTCTATGTGCAGGTGCATTATGGTCCATTTGGAAGTCTCGCAATGATGTGGTGTTTAACAAGAAGATCATGTCGTCACCGGTGGCTTTAATTTACAAGACACTGATGCTGACCAAGACCTGGCGTCCTCTACTCAAGCCGAAGCTGATACCAACGGCGGATGAAATGATGAATAAGATCTCGGCTAATGTCGCTTCTATGATGTGATTTTCTTTTGGGGTACTGGGTAGCCTACAGCTCGGAGATAGACCTGTTTTGAGTTAGGAGGTTTCTGTTGTGAGTTTTCTGGTGAAGTTGCTACGTTAGCCAAGTTTGGTTTTTTAAGTTTCTGCACTTCTTTGTAAAAGCTGGTGTCCCCAGCGTTGGATCAAGGTGTTCATTACGCTTTCTAATAAAGTTGGGTGAAAGCCTTTGATCTAATAATAAGAGATTTTTATGAAAAATGATTATGAGGATGTAGCACCGTGGCTTGCGCAAGCAAGGCCGCCACCACCTAGCTGCCGCCTCCATGCCACTCAGCTCATCGCCGGCCATGCCTTAGTGTCAGAGTAGATCGATGATTTCTTCAGCTTCTTCTTTCTGTATCCACATCACAGAAAGGTTATGTTTGTTCCAGGTTGCAAGGTAGCTGAAAATAAGCCCTAAGTAGCTCCAGTATACGAGCTTGTAACTAGTTTTATTGGCATGGCCAAAAGTTAAAAAAAGAGGTGATGTGTTAATTATTAAAACATCATTTTAAAAAGGATTAAAATAAAAAAATGGTATTGCTAGCGCGCGGATGTCCGGATGGAGGCCCATGGCTGCTGCGCTGCTCGCCCACCTACCTGCCTATTGTGCTTGCTCACTCGCCTGCCTGATCGCCTGCTGCGCCTGCTCACTCACCTGCCTACCCGCCTGTGCGCCCGCTGCTGCGCGCCCCTGCTACTCTGCGGGGACTGCCTGTTCCCACCTCGCTTCCCGCATGAATGTGGGGGCCACCTGCAGCCGCAGGACTGCCTCCGCCTGCGCCTACTTTTGAAATACTTGTAACATGAAGGCTTGCTACACCAACATCTGAAACAAATAAAATATTTAGAACATACGCTTGCAACATATGCAACATCTAAATAAAATACTTGCAACATAAGTCTAAAGCAGCTGAAACATTTGTAATATACACTGAAACATACGTGTATAGCCATTGCAACATGTGTAACATCTCGATCTACTTTTATAACATCTAGATGAAACACATGCAACATACGTCAGAAACAACTGAAACACTTGCAAGTTGCAACATACATACGAAACACTTGCAAAAATACCTGAAAACACTTGAAAACCATTACAACAAACGCAACATCCAGATAAAACACTTGCAACATATGTAAAACATATGCAACATCTAGCTAAACACACTTGCAGCATACGTCTGAAAAACAGATGAAACATTGGGAATAGAAACATTGGGAATAGACGTTTGATATGAAGACTTCTTCCCTTACGCGTTCTAGGCATTGGTTTTTGCGTCATTGCAGCGATCGCAGGGGATTTGGAATGCCTAGTCGCCATGCAGGTTCCGCAGACGGTTTGTTGGACCCGATAGTGAATCCGGGAACTAGGCTTCAGCGATTTTTGGGCTCTGTGACTAAGGTCCGTGTGTTGGGCTCGGTGACTATGAAGGACTGGATACGGCGACCAGAGGTGGGGTGAATAGGAGCCGATTCAAACAAAATTTAACCCCGTGACCTCTCTTCTAATTGTCAGGGCCACACATATCAACTCGTGATATGTTGTCTCTAGAAACAATTAGGAAAAGCTAAAGGCAAGGTTCAAAATAAGAACACTTGAAAAGAGAAAAGACTAAGCTTTCAAACGCGAATACTATCTCAAGCAAATTTCAATATTTTAATCAATAGCCAATGATTGCTTGAAGTATATCACGGATGAAAAAAAAACAAGGCTTGATCAATCAAGAACTGAAGGCACAAAACAAGCACGAGCTGCTGCACTTAAAACCAACGTAGCATCTGCTAGTGCTTGATCAGACAAGCATAGAAGAGCAGGCACAGCGATGCTACTGATCAGACCAAGCTGCATAGACCGAGAAACAAAGCAGCAATTTGCGGACTGTCTGCACAACCAGCCTGGACTGTCTGCAAGAACGAACTCAGAGCAAGCACAAACTAGAACCCGATGGCCGGACTGTCTGCAGACAAGTCTCGGACAGTCCGCAGGCAAAAACTCCAAACCCGAACGTGAGAAAAAGCTTCTGGACTCGATGTATGCAGGCGGGGGCGGACTGTCCGCACCTGTGCACGCGGACTGTCCGTGCCTGACTGGTTCGTGCGCGTAGCAGGGAGGGCGAACGGCCAAGCCTCGCTGACGGGATGCTCAACGCCGGTGGCCTGCTGCTGGGCTATTGAAAGCAAGCGCCAGGGCAAGCTGCTCAGGTGAGCACGCACGGCACGAGTGCACGGCGTCGGTAGCGATGCCTGGGCGAGTGCCTGGCCGAGGCTTTCAGTCAAGAGCGAGGGGCGACCTGCTAGGCTTGCTGCAAGATCGAGGAAACGAACGAACTAGCAACTGGGCACAGAAGCAAGCACTGCTCAAATCGAGCACGTACAGCACCTAAGTGCTTGACGCTGATAGCACTGCTGCTGGCTTCACATGCAGAAACCCCCACGACATATTCAAAGAACGAACACAACGGAGCAGCGCTCCTGCTGAGCACGAACAGGAGAAAAGCGATCCAAAAATCAAGCAGATCCAATCGAAGACTCCATGATTCTTTCCCAGAATTTGCACAGATCAAATTCACCAAGCTACAAACCTGTTTCCTAAAAATCATTGCTCGGGATTAACCCAAACTCCAAAAAATTGAGATCAAAGCGAAGGACTAAAAAGGGAAAGCAGGAACGTGAACACAGCATAGATGAGCGACGAAAATCACAAACAAGTATACTGAATTCCGAAAGACAATCGGAGGATTTGGTCCTCCATTCCCAGCCAAAATCACGAGTTTTGTTGCACCAATTTGAAATTTGTGGAGCTCCCTCACAAGAACCTTAAGGGGAGGACTGAGAAAGAAGAAAGAAAAAATAAAAAAGGTGAGGGAGATGTGGCTCTCTCATCCTATTTAATAGGGCTATTACACAATCCCAGTTTGACCCCTAAATATTTTGAGTCGAACCACATAACCCGAGGGCGTTATGGTCTAATCCGAGGTAATCTTCATCCGACGGCCACCGTGCCCTTCATGAGATAGCTTCGTCTCGACGCGAATTCTTCGATACCGCCACGTGTCGTCCGTTCCTCCTCGGAACCTCCGCCCGGGTTTTGAGGCCCAAACCCACGAAACCGGCCACCGATGGTTTTGAGGCCCAAACCACCAAACCGCCGCGAGTAGCGTACTCCGTACACGTCCCCCGCCACTCGACACGTGTCACCGCCGTCTTCGACCAACCGTCCGCCAAGTCCTCTTAAGCCCCGCTTGACTCGCACGTCCGCCGTCTTGACTCGGTCAACACGGTCACTCCTATGTACACTTGCGCTTTGTCGATGTCCCAGATGTCAGCCACCGCAGCAGGTCACCTGGGCACCTGGTCCCTCGGTCCAAGCCTCACATCCGCCCTTCACCGCTCCCGGTCCATCGGCACGGCATGTCCCTACTTGACCTTCACCTCGTCGTCGATTACCGCATTCGAGCTCCACACCTATATACCACAAACCAAGAGACATATCGCACAACCCAACTCATGCCATGGTTAGTCATAAACTCAACCTCGGTCGTGGATCACATTGACAATCACTCGTCATGAATCGAACCACAAGGACACATGTCAACCTTGTGTTCGCAAACTAAGGTCCGTGTGCTCTAGTTTGGTCGAGCAAGCCACTGAACTAGATAAATTTTAGGCATGCCAATTTGGTTGGTTGACTAGGGAGAAATGATGTGCCAGAGCTCTGTGAACTTGTTCAGTTGACAATTGTTTACTCCACTTTGGCTGCCATATTGATTGTGTCACCTGGGTCCCGATCATTATAATTTTTCTAACACTTGATTGAAGGAGCAGGGACCCGGTTTCTTCAATTTAGATTACTGGGATTTTCTTGTAGGATAGGGGTCTAATCAAATTATTTGTTTTGGACATTGGAGTCATGATTGCTAGTACTTAACATTTAAACTTTGTCTACTCTATTATTCATTTGCTAAAACAAATTTGTGGTCTCAAAGTCATGGATACACCATAATTGATTAAAAGATATATACAAATGCCCTGAAATAGTGGCAGTGTTATCGAGAGATAAATCAGTGTTACTAGCCACCATAAGTAGAGTACTTATATTCGGTTCAGTGTTTGTTTCTAAAAACTATACAGTGATTGCAAGTTTGCACCGTCCCAATATCTAGATTGGAATTTAGTTTTAGTAAGTTTTTTTTGGAGAAATTGTGCCAAAGAATGCAGGGTGACTATGCAATCACCATGCTGACATGGCAAACAAATATATAGACGGGCTGCTGATGAGCATCTTTTAATTAGTCATCCATTACAATTTCTTTTCAATTATATTGAAAGCGGACATTGGGCTCCGTCCATTGTCCTCTTGGTCTTTGCCACTGTTGCACTATGTTCATACAGTTATTTGGCTTGTTGCCTGACATAACAATTGCAACATTAAATTTTGTTAAATCTAGAGTTATGAACTATTGTTTCTTGGGCATCAGTTCATGATTCTGCTTCCTTGGCTATGTAATCTCTGTGCTCTTATACATTTTTTCGGTAGACTGGGGAACAGATTGGCAATGTAAATTGCATTTTTTGAAATATACTTTGTGTGCACAGTTTCCCCTGGATGGAATGTAGCTTCATTCTGAGCTTTTTTTTTTTTTGCTGTATCCCCATTACCTAAACTGTACCTGGGATCTACTCTCTCTCCATTTTGCTATGTATCTAGATAAATAATATGTCTAGATACATAGCAAAATGGATGTACCAAAAAAGTCAAAGCGACTTATAATTTAGAACGGAGGGAATATTACTTAATTTTTATTATTTTGCTGGTTTTTAGCAATCATGAACATACTGGTTCCAGAAACTAGAAATGTACATGTAGTAGCTGCTGAAGATATATCTACTTATCTAGTTTCTGCACACTTCCCACAGAACCTAGTGCAGAAAGAAAATTTGTAGGCCATGAGAAACAGGGGATTTCAGCCTACAATATTCTTCAAGAGAAACTGTCATACAAAACATCTGGCTGCCATAGGTTTAGTACTTCGCTTCTCTTCTTATTCAAAAAGGCTTATGTACGAATAATGACATTGATTATGCTAGAAGTGGATCCTCGATTTCATTTTGCATTGAATACCATAGGTTCAATCAACCAGATGGTGTTCTATCCGTCCATCAACCCTGCAAGTGGATGTTATTCTTCAAAATCTGCCTATAAAGCTTTTTTTCCTATGGTGCTGTGACCTTTGAGCCTTGGTGGGGCCCTGGCCAAATGTAAAATGTTATTGTGGTTGGCAATCCGAAATAGATGTTGGACGGCGGATAGGCTTGTTAAGAGGGGCCTCTCTCATCTAGATAAATGCCAACTATATGATCAAGAAGATGAGACGATACAACATATTTTAACAGCATGCATGGTGGAAAGACAAGTATGGTTGAGATTATTCAATCGATGGAATCTAGCAGATTCAACCCCCCTGCAAAATGAACTGAGTTTTGCTGACTGGTGGGGCAAGATGATGAGCAGAGTTAACAAGGAGTACAAAAAAAGAAGTGAACACTTTAATTATTCTAGGTGTCTGGATTATTATTTGGAAACGTAGGAATGCATGTGTTTTTGAGGGGGGCTTCTCCTTCGATTAACTTGATCTGGAGTGAGTTGAAGGATGAGCACAGCCTTTGGTGCATGGCTGGTATGAAGAAACTACAAGGGCTAGGTCTGGTGCTTGTAGCCTAGGTTAGTTTGGGCTAGGTCAAGTCGTGTTTGTTCGCTATGGGTTTGAACCATGAGTCTGTGTAATTGCCTCACTCATAACTAGTCCCCGTATGAGTGACGATCCTGTTGGGGACAACCCCCCCTCTTCATCTCTCCTCCAATACAATGAAACACAGGTCTCCTGCATTTTCAAAAAAAAAACTTCTAATAACCATATCAATCAAATAATCAAGAGAGCGTTCCTTGTATTGTTACAGATTCGATTTGAGAACCCTTGAATCTTTCAGTATCTTGATTGAACTGATCATATCTTTTATCATGTCCTACAACAATGGTAGATCATGTTGAATTTCGCTTGGTATTAGCCCAATACTCAGCCACAAGTTTAGCAAATGCTGATTGTTTGTCTTCCAACAGCTTGGCTGGTGTTTCATATTCTAGAAGCTTCCCTGCACAATTGGAAATCATCATCATGAATCATCCGTATAGACTTAAAGAGTAAGCTTGGTGATATATCATATATAAGGCACTGATAGTTTATCTGTCATACTGGTAATCCGAGGAATGAATTAATTTTTTTTTTGTAGATGCTACATGACCAAAAATGTCTTGTATAACATACCATAGGACAGGACCATGACCTTGTCACTGTCTGTCACAGTTGGTACCCTGTGAGCTATGGTTATAACCGTGCAACTTGAGAACTGCTGCCTGATTACTTTCTGCAGGATTGCATCTGTTGCAGAGTCGATAGATGCCGTCGCCTCATCTAGAACTAGAATTTTGTTCCTGCGGAGGAGAACTCTGCCAAGACAGAAGAACTGACGCTGTCCAGCACTCCAGTTATCGCCATCATCACTCACTGCCACAATTTTATTTTGCATGAACAAACGGAATGTGTTTAATCTCTCTATAATAAGATATAAATTGCTTTGGGTATAATTCTAGCTTCACGTACCAACTGTATCAAGAAGAGCAGAGGTGCTGCTGATTGCTGTCTTCAGTTGACACTTCTCCAAGGCCTGAAATGGTCATTGCATGTACATGTAGTGCATATCAGAAAACATGAGACTTTTATTGTTCACACGGGCATGTAGCAATATGGTTAAGTATGATTAGATCTTTAAAAATGGCAAGCTTCTACTGCTTTTGGTAACAGAAGGGGTATGTAACATGGCTTTACTAGGAACTGTGTTATGTAAGAATTTGCATTTACACTTTTAAACTTGTTATAGTTTTGGAGTCATAACAATTTTTCTTACCTCCCATATCTCTTGATCAGAGTGCAGGCCAAGGGGATCCAAATTGGTGCGCACGGTTCCCCTGAAAAGTGTAGGTTCTTGAGGGATAATACTTAGTTTAGTTCTTAGATCCTTAAGGCCAATGGAGCAAATATCCAACTTGTCAATAAGTATCTTCCCACCCGCCGGATCAATGAGACGGAACAATGAGCTGATAAGTGTTGATTTCCCACTTCCTGTCCTCCTTACAACCCCAATCTTGTTCCCAGCAGAAAAGGTGCAAGTGATTCCTTTGAGGACAAGCGGTGCGTTTGGACGGTATCTTATCTGCTCATTTAGTACAAGACAACGAGTCAATTTCTCAGAAAGCTTCTATGAGATTGTGGAAAACAATCATCCTATTATTTACCTTTAAATCTTTCAGGTCTATCCTTCCCTCCTGTGGCCATGAAGTTGGAGGTCTATTTTCTGGTATAATGGCCGGTGGCTCCACTGGGAGGTGCATATACTGCTTGATTCGTTCAACAGAGATGATGTAGTTTTCCAAGTAGGAATAGAACCTTGTCAAGAAAACTTGTGCTGCAGTCAACGTCAAAGCATAGGAGAGACAAAGTCCTGCAAAGCCTGAAATAAGATCATATTGGTAACATTTCATCAGTCCAAAGATACCATTGGGAAGGAAGATCCAGTTATAATGGTAATGTGGGTACCTGGAGAAATTGCTCCTGGAGGAACCAGAACAAGGAATAATGCTGCTGTCATTATTGTCAAGGACTGCAGTGCCTCTACTCTTATGAGCACCCACTCTTGTGCTGCAACGGTATGGAAGAAGAGTGTCGCATCAGTGTCAATAAGCTGCATATTGCTGTGGATAAACCTCTCTGTTGTTGCAAATGCCCTGATCGTCACCACACCAAGAATTGATTCTGATGCATAGTTCATTATAGGTGCCTTTGTTGTTCCATTGATTCTTACTAGCTCCCTAGCCGAGGAAACGTAGTACCTCTTCATGTTTTGATTGAAAACTACGTGTTAGCTCAAAAACTCGCTAGATACATTAACTAACTAGAGTTATTTCTTGCAGCAATGTGTACTGACCTGAACATATATCATGGTGATCGTAACTGGGATAGCTACAACCAAGACTTGCCAAGCTACGGTACCCATAACCAGCACTGTGGTAACAACCTCAATAACGCCCGTCGCCACAAAAGCCATGGAGTAAGGTATGTTGAAGTCTAGAATGCTTAAATCTGAAGATGCCTGCACAGGCCAACACTTGTATTTTAAATTCTCCTTTTTGAAAAAAGTTATTACTATCTTGTTATGATCTTATTTGTACAAAATACAGTAAAATAAAGTAACACATACCCTTGTTAAAATTCTTCCCACTGGTGTTGAGTCAAAAAAATGACATGGGAGCCTTGAATACGGAATCCATTAGCCCGCCAAAGAATGCTTTGGAGGCCTTGAGGCCCAGATTAGCCGCAAAAAGGCTTCTAAAGTAGGCGAAGCAGCAGCTGAAGATAGAGAGTCCAGAATATGCCCCAACAAGAAGTGCAGCACTGACGCTGTCCATCTGAACAGCCACCGCCAACCAATATGTGGATGCGATCTGGAAGCACGTGAAGAGCACCTAAGAAGTACACATGCCAGAAAATTGGAAAGCCGCCTTGGATACATTTATGTAGTCTTTGTATGGCTTCCATCCCAGGTCGCCAATGCCCTTTTCTTCCTCTTCTGTAAGCTGTATTGCTGCTGAAGGGCCCTTTGCGGTGACTTCGATGTCCCTGGCCTGCCTTATAACCTGCGGTGCACTTGGCACTATGTATTCATCAGACGCTTGTTGCCCTTGAACTTGTTTCTGTTGGCTAGCACTAGTATCCAATGCTGTGATTGAAGATTGGTGAGCAGAAACCAGCTTCTCAAATGCTGTCCCAGATCCCAGAAGTTCTGAATATTTCCCTTGTTGACTAACTTGACCACCTTCCATTACCTGTTGAATAAATCGTGGATTATGAAATGAGGACCAATGACATAAAGAATCACAAGCAATTGTGTTCAGAGTATCAACTTACCAGAATTCTATCAGTTTCCGTCAGAAATTCAACCTGGTGGGTCACAAGAACAACCGCCTTCTCCGCAAGTGCTGTCATTACACATTCCTGCATGAACATTGCCCTTAGAACTGCGTGAAGGAGAAAACATACCATTTTATGGATACAGATCAAGGAGTTTATCTGCAGCTTGCATAAAAAAGAACCGCAGCAGTGTGCGCATCAACTGCACTGAATGGGTCATCCAGTAGATAAACATCTGCATCATTGTAGACGGCTCGAGCCAGCTGAATCCTTTGCTTCTGGCCTCCACTCATGTTTAGTCCTCTCTGACCAATCTCCGTGAGGTATCCATGATCAAAATTTTCGATATCCTTGTCCAGAGCACAAGATTTGATTGCCTTATCATACAGTTCCTTGTTGAAAGGCTTCCCGAAGAGTATATTGTCACGAACAGTCCCACTCTGTATCCACGAGGTTTGTGAAACATATGCCACTGAACCAAGTACTGCAACCTGCAAAATACAATTTTGTTGTATTCTCAGTTATTATAACATATTTGATTGAAATATTTTATAGTGTAGAAAAGCACTCAGCTCCTGGTCACTTACCGATCCTGATATTCTTGGTATCTCCCCAAGTAATGCATACAGGAGTGAAGATTTCCCTGAGCCAACTGGGCCGCATACGGCCACCTTCTCTCCTCTATTTATGCGAAGGTTAACATTCCTCAGTGACAAATCAGTTCCGCTTGCCTTCCAGCTGAAATTTCCATCTTGTACTTGAACTCTGACATCAGAGTTATCTGAAGGTACTCTTTTCACATCCTCCTCTCTGATCTCGTCTTCGAGAAGAAACTTCTCAATTCGATCTAATGACACCTTGTACTGGATCATCATTGTGAGGATCTCAGGAAGGAACCTCATTGGCTCAGCCATTACCCTCAGGGTGGCCAAGACGGTGAAGAGTGTGCTAGCATTCAGGGGAGCACTCCCCATGATGGCCGTAGCTGTGTACATCACAGCAGAGATGACCGTCGGGGACATCCAGTACATGACTGCACCGTAGGCCTTCTTCATCTGGGTCTCCCTCAGCCATTTGAACTCCCTGTCCCTGAGCGACTCGATCATGTGGCGGAACTTGTCTTCCCATGACTGCAGCTTGATGATCTTCATGCTGTTAAGTATCTCGGACGTCGACCGGAGCCTCTCGTCCTGGGCAACCATGAACTTGGCCTGGTACCCTTGCAGCATTTTCGCGAATGGCACGTTGAGGAAGCCAAAGATGACAAGGGGGACCAGACCAGGAAGAGCCCCAAGCTTCAGTGCCCAGAAGAGCGTGGCGACTGCGAAGACCAGCTGAAGTGGCGAGCTCCACCCCATGTGCAGCCAGCTAATGGCGTCGCCAAGCCGGTACGCATCGACCGCAATGTAGTTGACGATCTCGCCAGTGGAGTGGTTGTTCCTCCCCTGACTGGACAGCCTGAGCTGCTTCCGGAAGATGACCGCCATCAGCGCTGACCGGATACGCATCCCGGTCCTCCTCGAGTCAAAGAACCAATGCCGCTGCGACAGGGACTCGACGAGCTTGGTGAGCAGCAGGCAGCCGACAAGGGTCAGGCCGACCCGGAGGTTTCGCTCCTCCTGGTTGCTGTACCACACGAACGCGAAGAGCAGCAAGGGGGCAACTGCTATGGACAACGTTCTCAGGAAGGCGTAGAAGCCGGTGAGCAGGATCTCACCGAGGAAGCACTTGCACAGGACGAGGGCGAGGCTGTTGCTGCCCACGCTCTGGCGGCTCCTGGCCTTGTCACTCACGTGGCGGCTCCAGGCCTCGCTGAACTTCCGGGATGTGTGGTGGGCGGTGTCCTCGTCGGCGATGAGCGGGATATCGTCGAGGTCCAGCGCCTTGGAACGGCCGAGACGGAGCAGAGGGTTCAACCACGAGAAGGCAAACTGGCTGAATAGGCCAGCGCGGTACAGCTCCGAGGTTGGCACGGTTCGGTCTTTGCCGATCAGAGGCTCCAACAAGCCGCTGCTGCCGTTGGATGCATCCCGTTGGTGGTGCCCGTGGCCCCGCAGCAGCAGGGAGCCGAGGGCGCAGAGCAGCAGGAGGAGGTTGACCTGCCACGCGATCGTCTCCGGGAGGTCGAGGCCGCTGTGGCCCCCGGCAAGGATCTCCGCATTGTACGCGGTGACCAGCAGCGAGAAGAGCGCCCACCAGAGCACGGCCACAGCCCTTGCTGGCCTCGTCGGCTGGACGTGCAGTGACACCGCCAGCGTGATCCAGACCAGGCCCCTGACGAAGTAAGGAACCGCCGCCTTGACGTCGGAGGCGTCCTGGAGACCGGTGACACCATACGCCACGGCAGCCGCCACGCAGCACATGGAGACGAGGAGCAGCACCCACCCAGGAGCACCGCTCCTCTGGCTTGCAGTTGCCGCGCACTGCCGCCTGGCGCAGGCGGCCGCCAGCGTGGACACGTACGCGACGAGTAGAACCACATTGACGCAGTCTATGAGGATCCTCTGCACGCATGGGGACGCGACGGTGAGCTGCCCGCTGTCCTCTCCACCGCAAATCCAAGATGACGACCAGCCTGCCACTGCCATGCGAGGCAACCAATAAGAGCAAGCTCGTTATATTATCAGCAGATACTGGAAACCATTGATCACGGAAGCAAGAAACAGGAAAGGATTTACACGAGCAATTAAAAGGTTCGGCCGTCTCCTCTCCTAGTTCTTACCAAGAACGGCCATGGCCGGATCGCCGTTATGGGCCATTTCCTGCAATCCTGCAGGGCGGATGAGGGGGAACGAGCCACTAGTTGGCCTTCGTCCAGCTCAGTCTCGTTGGGGCAATCCTAGTCCAAGATTGAGTGGCGGTACCTTCTTGCTGAACTGCAGCTAGAAAAAAAATACTCTAACTCCCTTGAAAACCAACAAATTGAGTGGCGTGCCTCCACTCGCTCTAGGCTGGGTCCGCCCTACTCGTCTGTGCTTTCACTGCTTGTGGCTTGCGAATAACAGAGCCAAGTTGTTTTCCTATAACACAAGCTATGAGAGCTAAGTTATATAATAAGTGTCTTCTATTTATCTTTAAAAAGTCTCTCTCTTATTTCTCCTCACAACACTTGCTACTTGAAACCTACTAATACCTATGTTTCTGTCTCCAGCTTGGTGCTTGCATGGGAGCCAAACTCTCATCTATCTCCTCTACATTAGTATTAGCTTGGCTATAAGCCCATTATTATACCTGCCCTTATGCATAGAGGATGCCAAGCCAGGTTTGGTATGCTAACCTCGTGTGGCCTGCAGTGGCTGAATGCCCCGCAAAACTCATATTCTTCCGCCGTCACTTTCAGCCGCGTGGGACCAAAATTTTGTATACTAGTAGATGGCGCCCGCCGCCCGCGTGGTTTATTTAGGGCGCGTTTGGACGGTGTCCAGAAGCAGCCGCGCCAGACGTGCGGTCGCGCCGCAACTGCGGCGCTGAAATCGGCTGCCACACCTGCGACATGCTTTGGCAGTCAAAATACACGTAGATGACCACCACTACAGCAGAGAAGGACATCACTGGCGGTTCAAAACCCCCCTTCACTGGCGGATTTTGAACCGCCATAACCAACTCGGCAGTGATGAGCTGATCACATCACTACCGGTTATGCCAAACCGGCAGTGATAGCTCATGTATCACTGTCGGTTCGTGTTACAAACCGGTAGTGATACTTGAGCCATCACTGCCGGTTGTTTTAACCAACCAGTTGTGTAGATTATATTATCACCGCCGATTTTCTTTGAACCGGTAGTGATATAGTTTTCACAATTTGCATTTTAATA
Organism: Saccharum hybrid cultivar R570; assembly: GCA_038087645.1. Taxonomy (NCBI): domain Eukaryota; kingdom Viridiplantae; phylum Streptophyta; class Magnoliopsida; order Poales; family Poaceae; genus Saccharum; species Saccharum hybrid cultivar. The sequence goes on from JAQSUU010000810.1 coordinate 4,476,695, forward strand.
ATTGTTTTATTTTCATTTCAAGGGGAGGTGGTGGGGTGGGGGGTCGGGGAGGTGGAGGTGGTTGCTATCGATCAATTTGATATCGATGTGAAGGTGGTTGTTGATCAGCGACAATACAAACCCATCAACATTTATATTACAAAAGTTTCAAAAAAACTTTAAGTATCGAATTAAGAGTCGTATTACAATAGCCTATCAATGTGGTCTCTTCCGTACTGCGCCTTGTACTTCTTAGTCCTCGCAATGGAGAATGATCCTTTCTTGGTCAATATCTCGTCCATCACAAACCTTGCTATCTCCTCTTGAATTCCTCTCATCTCAAAATCTAGCAACTGGTTGTGATTATTTGCTTTGCGCTGTAATTGAAGCAAGATGATATTGAGATGCACAAACGTAAGACAAAACAATAGAAATGGGATGCCTACGTACCATGTCATCTCCCTTATTTGTTTTTGCGCCAAAGTATTTTAGCATTGCCCACATCATATAGAACCCGCATTCGTTGTTCCCCATCGGTTGATCTAGGGTCTTGAGATCCTCCATATACTTTACACTGAATGGGGCACTCCATTGCTTTTGCATCTTGCTATCAAGATTTTTCCAATTAGGTAATGCCTTCATTCTATGTTATATTGTAAATGAAGTGTGAAGACCGAGGACATTACAATATCCTATGTGATTAGAAAGTGTTGTAATATTGGGTTCACTTACTTATTCAGCACTTTGACTAGGGGGTCGATAAGAGAAAGTGGCTTTTTCTTTGAGTCCCACACCTCGATATGTGAATCTTCAAGATAGATATCTATGAGGATGAAATGGTTGCTGCAATCACAAAGTCCATGTTATTGAATGACATATCAAGAAAAGAAACACTAAAATAAGGGTCGAGAACACATACTCGCAGTTGTAGGGTAGGAGTACGTTTGTTTTGTTGTTTCTGAACATCCTTTCAAACTCAATCTTCAAACTTGTTGGTACATAGTCATCTTCACCAGGGGCGGTGCATGTTGTCTCATTTACAAATATGGGATCCAAGAAGTCTATATTGCTCAATTGCTTCTTTAGGCACCATTTTGCCATACACCTGCATAATAAACATATGATATATTTAAATGCAAATCACGTAGTTTATTATAACGTTGTGAGGGTAGGGTACTTACATAGACCATATCATTAAAATCTGCGTATCGAGCGAGCGCCGTTGGAAGAGCTGAAAGAGGTGTTCATAATAAATAATATGCACCATTTCTTCAGGATGATTAAAAACCAGTCCGGGAGGGATGCAAACTTCAAAACCGACACAGTCTCCATTGGCAGTATCCAGGGAGTAATAATCATGCAACTGTCGCATGTCTAGACAACATGTGATTCAGCACTAAAAGGGAAACTGCATTCTGCAAGAAGGTTGCCATATCCAAATTCGTTATACATGTTAGTAGGCCAGTCAGCACTTCAGCAGGTAAGAAGAACCCAAAGCACACAAGTTTTATTAGCAATCAAAGGCATCACGAACCTAACAAGCAATTCAGCCACCCTCCCAGAAAGCAACATTGAGGTGGGCATTCTATCGAACACCTTATGGGCACTCACCGAGTAAGCAGGGGTGGCGCGCTCAACAGCAACGTGGAGGAGCTCCTCGCGGCGTCGGCGTAGCTGTAGGGGACGGCGGCGTTGAGGAAGCGGTAGGGGACGGCGTCGTGAAGGGCGGCGTCGGGCTGCGGCGTCGTGCAGTGCGCGTCGGGCGGCGGCGGCGTGCACTGGCGAACAGCGTCGAGCGTGTAAAATGTCGTGCACTGGCCTTGGAGCGCGCGAGCGCCTTATATAACCCACGCATCACTGCCGGGTGGTTATTAGAACCGGCAGTAATGTCCCATATCACTGCCGGTTATAATAACCACCCGGCAGTGATGTCCCATATCACTGCCGGTTCTAATAACCACCCGGCAGTGATACGAGACATCACTGCCGGGTGGTTATTAGAACCGGCAGTGATATTGATTATTTTTAAACATTTTGGGTCCCCAATTGATCTCAAATGGAAAAGTTGTAAACAACAAAGTTGTGAAACTCATGAATGTCTACAACTTTTATTTTAGTCATTTCTCAATTTGAGAAAGTTTTATTAGGCATGTCTCATAAAGTGCTCTGTCTCACACAAAGTTATGTCACTTTGTTGGAAACATGGCATCCGTTATATCAACAAAGTTCCAAAATAATAGTGGTAGAACTCATCAATCTCTACAACTCCATATGATCTCAAATTCGATGCAAATTACTAAAACAGCATTTCATTAAGGATTACATAGTTTATGATATTCTAACTATGATAGTCTCATCGTGATCACTCCGGAGGTAAGCAGGTTCGTCACCCTCTTCAAGGATAGGTAGGGTAATGCCTGCCCCAAAAGGAGCCATTTCTTGATAACCTTTGTACTCTTCTTCGTCCGTCACTCCTTCAACACCGACAATCTTCCTTTTGCCTTGCATGACTACTTGTAGTCTTCCCTTTGTATTGTTATCCCTTGCATAGAAGATTTGCAAAACATCCTTTGCAAGGACGAATGGGTCATCTCTGCATGCGGTCTTGAATAGATCAACGGTAGTGAACCCATCATTGTCGGTGTTGATTTCATCTAGCCGGACCCACTGGCAATGGAAAAGAGCGACCTTCAACTGTCGTCCATAGTCTAGCTCCCATATCTCATCTATGAAACCATAGTATGTTGCCTCCACCGTGCCGTATTCATCATGGGCGTTGAAACGAACAGCACTATTTTGGTTGGTGCTCTTTCTATCCTGTTTTTTTTGTGTAAAATGTAAAACCATTTATATCATAACCTTGGTACATCATCACCGTAGTCGAAGGTCCGAGAGCTAAGAGATCTAGCTGACATCCCGTCACCATTCCTAGCCTGCGGCGTCGAAACCAGTCACTGAATTCCTCCTTATGTTTTTTCTCAAGCCAAGCCTGTGACCTACCGATGTGCTTACTTTGCAGTAACTGCTTGTGCTCATTAATGATGTTGGCTTCCAGTTTGCTTATTGGGCAGGTCGGATACAATGGTGTTTTTGCATCCTTTCTCATGATCTCCAGTTTTTTCAACTGTGTAGCACTAAGGAATCCGCCATGCACATCATGTAGAAACTGTGAAATGCCATCATTTTCCTCTGTGTCGTCAACTAATGTATTCCTAAACACATTATCGTTGGTAGGCACAGGTACTGTGTAGCATTGGTAATCATCAATATGCAGAAATGCGTTTAGGGATACGCTAGGCATGGGCACATCATCATTGTTTTCTTGTGCAACATTTTGACCAACCTCCCCATGCAAAGTCCAAATCGTGTAGTCTCTCATGAACCCCCTGGTAATCAAGTGCAATCGTATATGCTCCACGTCGCCCCATTTTCTCGTATTCTTGCAATCTTTGCATGGACAGAATACAGGCTATGAGTCCCCAGCATTGGCTCTAGCGAGCTTGATGAAATCGTCGATGCCCGTCAAGTACCGTTGGTCTGTACATGACAGATCGTACATCCACCATTGATCCATGTCTGCACAGGTAAAATGGGCCGGTCAAAGGAAACATAGGAAAGTTTTAATAAGAAACAATTATTGCACAATATTGAAGAACAATTATTCTACTCCATGCAACATAAAAATGGAGACATTAATTTAAAAAAGACTAAATTTGGAGACATGATCATGAATAACAATGTAGCTCCAAACAATGCCCATATAAATTAAAAATCGTAGCCCCATAAAAAATAATTATTGCACAATATTGTAGAACAATTATTCTACTCCATGCCACATAAAAATAGAGACATTAATTTAAAAAAAAATACTAAAATTGGAGACATGATCATGAACAACAATGTAGCTCCAAACCAGTGGCGGATGCAGGATGATAATCAAGGGGGGGCTAAAAACAATGGAGATGTTGATTTGCATGAAGATTTAATGGCGATTTGAGATTTTTGCTACAGTGTTTCTAGTAGTAAATCAAGTCATTAGGGGGGCTGGAGCCCACCCAGCCCCCTGTAGATCCGCCACTACTGCTCCAAACAATGCATTGTTTGGTGACACATGGGTTAATTTGCTCATCAACATTGTAAAAGAATCTACTCTACTCCTAAGAACCAATTATAACATCACATACTAACAATGCATTATAGCCATGAATTAGAAAAGTGCTCTGTAGAAGAATGGAGAAATAAGAATGAGAATCAAGCATTATAGCCATCAAAACAAAGCTAATTAAGCAACAAAATCGAAGGAATGGAGGCTGGTTACTAACCTTAAAGCAAAAAGATAAAGCCATTCTTCCAAATCCAAGTGGTAGCTTCAAGGATTTGGACGACCTCAACATTGGAGGGAGTGGCCCAAACGCACGCCTCTGTTCTCGGGATAAAAGAGTGGAGGAAGAAGATGACGGCTACAACCTTTTTGTGCTGTCAGGCTCATCACTATCGGTTCTATCCTAGAACCGACAGTGATAGAATCAAATCACTGTCGGTTCTTGGCTTGAACCGGCAGTGATAAGTGGAGTTGTCATCACTGCCGGCGGGAGGCACAAACCGGCAGTGATAGTTGTCATCACTGCCGGTTCTCGCACCCCCAATTATTTTCTGGTTGTCAGAGCCTAGAACCGGCAGTGAAGGGTCATCACTGCCGGTTGTCCTAATTTCGGCAGTGATGTGGCCGGCACTGATGACTGAATCTGTAGTAGTGCACGGCAAGGATGTGGCAGCCACAAGTCGGGCAATGAACCAAACGCATGCGGCACCTGCGACACGGAAGTTGCGCGCGCGGCGCGGCATCCTTTGGACGCAAACCAAACGCGCCCTAGTCGTGTCGGAGTCTTCTGTCGCCATGGAGCAGGAGTCGACAATTTAGAGAATTAGAGTGTTTTCTTAACAGATTTTTTTTTCTGTTGGCCTGTACGTACAGTACACCGGGCTGTAGGTGTGCAGCACAAAATGCCCGTTCTTAGTAATAGGCATTTCCCCCCTCTTTTACTGATTGTTATACCTGTCTTATAGAATATACAATTAAACCAATTTCGAAAATGATAACAGAATAGTAATCTCAACAAAACTCTATCAACATATACACATGTTTTTTTCAATGTGCGTACATAATTTAAAGAGTATTGATGGCTAGGATAAAGTTCGGATGGAACCTTCTCTCATTTTTAGCATTTGTGACTGACCTGGTAGTATTACTCTAGTAGGTAATATATGTCAGAAGGTGCATGCCTCTTATCAGCCTGTTTGCGGGTCTGAACAATGTCACTCTTTACTGATGGTTCATCCACTGGATTTTTGTTTTGTTTGACAGCCAAATTTTCATCTTGCGACACCTGCTGGACTACAATCCACACCGCCTGCGGGATTTACAACCAACTAGGCAAACGCGCGCCCCTGCGCGCGATCGGAAAGGATTCTGCTGACTTTTGCTCCAATAAGATGTATAAGCATAGAGTTTGAGTCATATAGTTGGCATGTTGTAGGTTATGCTCATCTGCTTCTGGTTGTGGATGCTGTGAAGATGCCTGCAATTGAGGAGGGTACAAATTTTAAAGAGTTTGATCAATCCTCGTAGCCGAAGGTAAATGTGAGGTAGTATGGGATTATGAAACTAAGTGTAGCAACCTATAACCACAATTTTTCGTCTACTTGTTGCTAATAATTGATCTAGTTGGAGGTGGTATGGGTTATTAAGTTTTAGGCTTATTATACAATTAGCATGGACCAAATAATATAGATTCACCAAAAGGCCTTAATTTGCTACACTGATCAAGAAACGTCATTATATTAGCCTAAAGCTATCCACATCATCCAGCCCATGCTTACTAACCAGATTAAGACTATGTGAGATATATATCTGTATAAGATGATGATGATAAGATTGTAGTGCTGCAGCTATAGCCAATTCCAAAAAACTACAAAAGTCAATGAGGAACTTCCTAATTGCATTGGTGACTGCGTGTATGTGAGTGCCTATCTTCCTGAACCTCCATGGCTAGTAACAATCATCACTGGTAGCCTCATATCTGAGTATGTAAAATAATATTCAGTGTAGGAGGAAAATAAGGTAGATTTGGACAAAAGGGTAGTCAGGTGCAGCATTCATAAGGTGAGGAAAAAGTGAAGTAAAGGAGACATTTTGATGGTGCAGCTGTGCCTCATAATCGTACCCAGAGTGAAAGCAGTAAAATATGAAAATTCATTGCAACAACTACATGTCTGAGACAAAGCTACTTATAGCACTCTGGCTTATGAAGAAAAGATACTTATACAATAATAAAGCACGTGAACCATAGTGATTCAAAATCGATTCAGACATATACGAAACCTGATAGACCCGCGATGGACAAAACATAGAAAAATGTAGAGGTAGAATTCTTTAACATGCAAGGACAAATTTTTCAGGCATCATGACCCTGCAAGATGCTTCTTATTTGTTATCTGAACATATGTTTTAGTCTTGGAGACCTCTAAGAACCCATTAACGAAACCTTATTAATGTAAGTACATAACTGATCCAAACTTATCTAGAATTATCTCGGGAACAAAAGAAGTAGGCAATTAATTTTTTTGACCTATTGCTCTGCAATATACATGGGAAAACAATGTCTGGAGGAACAAAGCACAAATCACCGACAAATAGTAGATGGACCTGACAGTATGAGGTGGTGTCCTATAAGGCTAGAACAGGGACTATTATAGACACAAAGACAAGGAAAAGAATCAGTTGTTCATAACGATTTTTTAATTTACCTGTACGACGTGCATCCTGCATATCCTACGTCCTGTTGCATAAATATCATGAGGTTTATGCAGTTAACAAAAATCAAAGATCAGGCAACATGTACTGTTGTCTTTGAAAGAAAGAAAATAAAAGAATAGAGTCCAGTCATATGCTCCTTTGCACGTAGGAAGCAACATGGAGGGGCAACTATAATTCTGAAACAAACCCTATTTGAATCGGAGCATGTTGACAATACCATTGAACTGCTGGGAATGCTGCTAGAGTCAAAGATACAAACAACTATTAGAGTTAAAGCACCTAGTAAATGTGTGGTCAACCATTTAGGGAGTAACAATAGGTAAATTCAGTACAAATTATTGGTATCCTCAAAATCAAAAGTTGAGAAATAAATAACTGAATGTGTCTTTTGTAAAATAATCTGACTAGGTAGCATGGCACATATGAGACGAAGGTGGTGCACCGGTAATAGACGTCCGCTCCTACACGTACTGGAAGAGAACATATAGCAACAAAGTATGAAAACATCCTGAGCATATTATCATCCATTGGATGGCAAAATCCTAATCTATGATGGGAAAGGGGGAACATAGATAGAAAAAACTAAAAGGAAGCAAATTCATCAATGTGAAGTAGCACGGTAACATTTGTAATCTATAAAGAACCTACCATACAAATATTTTGCTGCATAAGTGAGCAAAGAAGGAAAGTGAAATTGGACGTACCATGACCTGTTGGTCTTGATTGGAGAAGAAAGTCCAGAAAACTGAATCTGCAATGCTACCACATTTGATAGAAGCACAAGAAGGTAGCACAATAATTGCAGACTTTGCTCGTCCTGCAAAATTACAAACTGAATCAAATTAGAAAATGGTAGCACAGACTCATCGAAGCATCGTCAAATTTTTTACTCCTTGCAAGAGCCCAAAAAATGTAAATGTGTGGTGAACCATTTAGGGAGTAACAATAGGTAAATTCAGTACCAATTATTGGTATCCTCAAAATCAAAAGTTGAGAAATAAATAATTGAATGTGTCTTTTGTAAAATAATCTGACCATGAGCATGACACATATGAGACAAAGGTGGTGCACCGGTAATAGACGTCCACTCCTCCACGTACTGGAAGAGAACATATAGCAACAAAGTATGAAAACATCCTGAGCATATTATCATCCATCGGATGGCAAAATCCTAATCTATGATGGGAAAAGGGGAACATAGATAGAAAAAACTCAAAGGAAGCAAATTCATCAATGTGAAGTAGCATGGTAATGTTTGTAATCTATAAAGAACCTACAATACAAATATTTTGCTGCATAAGTGAGCGAAGAAGGAAAGTGAAATTGGACATACCATGACCTGTTGGTCTTGATTGGAGTAAGTCCACAAAACTGAATCTGCAATGCTACCACATCTGATAGAAGCACAAGAAGGTAGCACAATAATTGCAGACTTTGCTCGTCCTGCAGAATGACAAATTGAATCAAATTAGAAAATGGTAGCACAGACTCATCCAAGCATCGTCAAATTTTTTACTCCTTGCAAGAGCTCAAAAAACGCTTACATTAGTAAACACATCAGTAGCAAAAACTTATTTTGCAAGCGGTTAAAAATTTGCATTAGCTTCAGTTAGGAATTCACAAACAGTAAACAATATCACAATATAGGATGCCATATAAACAAGACATTGTAAAACGATTTCATACAAGAGACATCTATTTTCATCCTGAACATGGTCACATAGCAGCCATGTGCAACCAGATACATTAAATTTTGAATTCAATCCTAATTATTCGCAAATTCTGTAGTGCAATCTTTTCTCACCATGTATAGCTCTTTTAATAGAGTAATGATTGTTTCAAAATCGATTTGATATGATGGCTATAGGATGAACTTACCGGTTCCCAAACATCGTACTGACGATCGTTGATATGGCCTACAGGCCTAGGTCGTGCTTGCGGCTTTAGGTCCATCTCCAAACTTGAGTTTACCTGCAATTGGAGTCGCAAACATAGAAAGGGTATAATAAATAAGCATGAATATACAAACCCTAGAGTATAAGCCAGCGAAATCTGAGGGTAAATAGAGCCACAGAAAATGAGAGGTTGAGGAAAGCTAGGGTTTGGGTGCTTTTAGTAAACACATCCTTATCTACTTTTAAAACATCCATATAAAACATTTGCAACATACCTCTGAAACACTTGAAAATATACAACTGCAACATGTGCTTTTAGTGCAACATCTTCTTGCTGCTTGAGAGAATGAAGACTCACCGAAATGTGGAGTTTACTGGTGTAGAGCTCACAGGGGACGCGAAGCTCACCGCTCCGATGGAGAAGGCCATGGTGGGTCACTCTGGTGGAGGCGCGGTGGAAAGGAAGGTGGGCGGGAGTCAGCCTGGGCAATCGGTTTTAACCGACACATCAGTTCGGTTTCATTGGTTTCCAAAAATTTCGGTTCCTAGAAACTAGCATCCGATCGGTTTGGTAGAAAACAAGAATCCGACAACTTTGTTTTCGGTTTCTTTGGTTTGGGGTTCGGTTTAAACCGATTGATCTTACCCGAATAGAGAAAAGGGAGAGCAAGAAGCATAGGATCCCATCGCCTCTCCTCTGCTCGCAGATCTAGTCGCCGCCGGCACCTCCCTCGTGGATCCCACCACCGCCACTGCTCCTGCATGCAGATCCTGTCACCATCGCTGCTCCAGCCGTAGATCCCACCGCCGTGCCGCTAACCCCCTTTGGCGCTCGCAGCAGTCACCGCGCCATGCCGCCACGCGCCTGCTCTGGCGCTCGCTGGCTCGCCCACTCTGCGCCGCTCCACAGGGAAGATGCTATGATTTGGTGTGGCTTGCTACTCCCGCTCAGCCGCTCGAGTGTGAGGTGTCTATCCCCGCGACTCGCATAGGGGTAGGGCATGGCCGCGTGGGGGGAAGAGCGCAGGTGTGAGTCCTGTCTGAGTCGGGACTCGGGAGGGGTGGGAAGTGGCCGCGTGGGCCGTTAGCTGGGCCTTGGTGCACAGGTGAGAGGGAAGGAGTCGATGAATCCTCGGTTTTCTTGGTTTTATGGTTCGGTTGGATGTATAAACTGAACACCGAGCCAAAAACCGTAGTTTTCAGAACCAAAAACCAAAACCGAACCGAAAAACCAGAAACCGACAGTTTAGTTCGGCTTCGATTCGGTTCTCAGTTTTTGGTCTGAATGTGCCCAGCCTGAGGCGGGAGCACGCAGTAGACAGGAAGGCGTAGTGGAGAGAAGGGCACGACGGAGAAGGTGAGCGGGTTGTGTGACGGAGAGGATGAGCAAGATGTGTGGCAGAGCGTGGTCACAGCTCGCAGTGTTGTGGCGAGTTTTTTTTCCTTCTTTTTTAGAAAACTACGGTCCCTAGAGGGGAGCGGATGGGAATAGATAGGAGAGCATTCTGGGCCTCTCGACCTGCTAGTGAGCCGTCTGGGGCGGACGGACCCCTAATACAAGCATTATCATAATACTATTCTTTTCCTCGGGGAAAGGTCCTAATGGCTAGAGGGGGTGATGAATAGCCTATAAAAAATTCTACAACAACACTAAGCAAAGTGGTTAGACAAATATGAGGCAAAGCAATTCTTACGCTAGCCTACTAAAAATGCAAGCCACCTACCACAGTTCTAGTTACTATAGTCTCTAAGCACACAATGCTAAGTCACTACCACTAAGTTAGTGAGCTCTTAAAGACTAACTAAAGAGCCTCACTAACCACTAGAGAAGACACAAGCTAGCTCTCAAAACTAATTATACTAAAGAGCGTAGCAACACTAGAAATGTAAATACAAGAGGCGGGATGTGATGTTTATACCACCATGGCAAGAGACAATCAATCAATCACAATGAATACCAATGAAACCCTAGTGATAAGATGTCACAATGATTTTTCACCGAGGTTCACTTGCTTGCCGGCAAGCTAGTCCCTATTGTGGTGATACACTCACTTGGAGGTTCACACGCTAATAGGCATCACACGTCTAACCCGCAGTCGGGTGCCGCACAACCAACACAAGATGAGGATCACACAAGCCACGAGCAATCCACTAGAGTACCTTTTGACTCTCCACCGGGAAAAGATCAAGAACACCTCACAATCACCATGATCGGAGCTGGTGTAGGGTCGAGATGCCAGACTAGAGGGGGGGTGAATAGTCCTTTCTTAAAATTAAGCGCGCCGTCTAATCGAAATAAATACAGAATTAAAACTATCGGTCTAGCCAAGACTACACACCTCTATCTAAGTTCTCAAGCACCTTGCAAAGATCCTAAATAGGCAACAAAGGTGTCGGGCTCGCTAGAGCTCACCTAACCATTCTAGCTTGCAAGGTCACACAAACCTATGCAACTAGTACTTCACACAACCGAGGGAGCTCCTACACAATCTAGTAAGCAAAAGCGCAAAGCCAACTAAGCTCACTAGCAATGCTCAATAACAAGGCTAGACAAGCCAAATTATAGAGCGCAAATTACTTAGCTACACAAACTAAGCAAGGCAACTAATTTACTACAAAAGTAAACTAGTTACACAAGGGAGCTACTTCTATGCTACACAAGCAAGAAGGTAACTAGCAAGTTACACAAACTAACTAATTACAAGACCAATTACACAAGCACAATATATGAAAGGTAAATACAAGCTTGTGTAATGGGGATGCAAACCAACGAGAAGAACAAGGATGACACGAAGATTTTTATCCCGAGGTTCACTTGGTTGCCACCAAGCTAGTCCTCGTTGTGTCGACCACACACTTGGTGGTTTGGCGGCTAATAGGCGTTCACCTAGCCCACACGTGAGGGTAGCTCAACGACACGCTCTACTAGTGTTGCTCTTCGCGGCTCCCGCGGGGTGAGCATGGTACCCCTCACAAATCCTTCTCCAAAGCACCGCATAATCTTCTTGCATGCTTGACGATGGAGAACTCGCCACCAAGCCATCTAGGAGGTGGCAACCTCTGAGAGTAACAAACACCACCGACTTGTAACTCGAACATCTAGTGCCACTCAATACAATCTCACAATGCAATCGATCTAGAATCACTCACTCGCAATTGGATCACACTCTCAAGCATGGACACTAAGTCCCCCAAGGTGCTCAACCTCAGCCATGCCCCAGTACCCCTTCAATTTATAGCCAAAAGGCTCAAAAGAGCCATTGCTCAAAAGGTGCTCAAGGAGATCCAGACCAGACCTCCGGACCCTGGATCCAGACCATGAACAGTGAGGGTCCGGACCATGGGATGCTGCCACGTGTCCCCATGTTTGAATGCTGACCGTTGGAGCTTCAACGGTCACTTTCACATGCTTAGACAACAATCGGACCATCTCACACCTCGGTCCTGTTTAGTCTAGAGAGCTCCCGAGAGCTCCCAAAGCAACCGGACCCGGTCCTGTTCCTACAACCGGACCATCTCAGGGTCCTGTCCCTTCAAACACATGTAAAAATGTTCAACTAGACCCAGAAAACATGGTCTGGACCCTAGAACCAGACTCAGTCTGGTCGCTAGAACCGGACCCAGGGGACAAGGTCCGGAGCCAGAGTCATGAGCGCTAAAATGACGATAACTCTTAGCTCCGAACTCCAGTTTCGATGATCTTGGACATTTTGGAAAGCTTATGCAGAGGGCTACACATCCCATATACATATTCGATCCAAAGAACAAAGGATCAACATAGAATTTCCATCCTAGAACCATCAAAGTTCAACACAAACCAATAGGACCATCTCACCTCGGTCCTGTTGTCCTTGTCACGAGGGCCCTATTGACCTTTTCACCTCCAAATCAACTTCTATCACTTCACCCTTGCTCCCAAGTGCTAAACACATTATGTATCATCATTATGCACATGTGTTAGCATTTTTCAAAGCATTTCTAAAGGATTAGTCACTCAATTCACCAAGCCACTCGATCCTAGCAATGATGCAAAGTTAGATCACTCGAGTGGCACTAGATGACAGATATGCAAATAAGTTTGCCCCTCTTGATAGTATGGCCATCTATCCTAAACCTGGTCATAAACTTCTCTACACATCTTTGACCGGTGAAATGAAATGCCCTACAAATAATACCTTTGCCTTGTGCATTCCATTCTATCTCCTCCAATATTGAAGCAACACATGCACCAACCATATCACAAATGATATAATCCACTTCATATCATCACGGGACCTTGTCCATTCATCAATCTTGACCTCATTTGCTTTTCACCATTGCCTTCGTCCATCGGCGCCAAGTCTTGCTCAAGTTTCACCGCCACATGGTCCATCGCTCCAAAGCCTCCAACTTGCCCTTCACGCTTGCAACTAGTCCATAAAGCCAAGTCTTGTCTTGATCTTCTCCACCTTAGTCACATGACTCCATGTCATGTCTCATATGCAATGAGCTCATTCATCACATGTGTGAGCCTTGCAATATATCCAAGCCATATCACCTCCATGGCATAGGTTGCTCACACATGATGTACTTGTGGACAAATCACCTGTGTATCTCACTCAGACACATATTAGTCCACCTAAGGTTGTCACTCAATTATCAAAACCAAACAAGGACCTTTCAGCTGGAGACAAGCACCTTCCTCTACTCGATGATTCTCGCTGCACCAAGCCATCTAGATGGCGGCAACCACTAAGAGAAACAAGTGAAATCCGCAGCGAAACACAATCACCAAGTGCCTTTAGATGCAATCACTCAAGCAATGCACTTGGATTCACTCCCAATCTCACAATGATGATGAATCAATGATGGAGATGAGTGGGAGGGCTTTGGCTAAGCTCACAAGATTGTTATGTCAATGCAAATGGCTAAGAGAATGAGCTAGAGCCGGACAAACACCTTTTATGGAGGCTCCATCAAAATAGAGCCGTTGGGCTCAACAGGCAGCCCAACTTGGGGTGATCGGATGCGCAGGTCGTGCTGACCAGATGCAGGCCCCTCAGCGTCTAGTCGTGGATCTTCATCCATGTCTCCCCTGGTTCAATGTTGTTCGCATGATTCTACTGGTTAGCTAGCCTTCCTCGCACGGTAAGTAACGACCGGACGCGCCAGAAAAAAGATCGGACACGCTGGTGCCACACCAGCTCACGCGCACGCGCTAAGGCCATGCCATGACTGGAGGCGCTGCTCCCCGCAGCTTCCTGATGTCAGATCACATCTAGAGAGGTTCTAGAGCCACCCAAATGCGATCAGACACGACCATTCAGCACCGATCGGACGCTCCCCTGTGTCAGGTCGTCCCTGGCTCAGCAACAAAGCATACATCAGCGTACGTCACCCCTGACCGGACGCAGGCCTTGCGTGTCCTGTCACAATTACTATTCATCATTCGGTCGATAGACCGACAACGTGTCTCACTACCCTGATGACCAGCCGCACCCCACGCTGAGTCCGGTCACAACGTGACCAGCGTCCGGTCAGTGCAAAACAACACCTCCACTTCTCCAACTTCGCCATCCTTGATCAAATGTGCTAACCACCAAGTGTTTCACCCTATGCACATGTGTTAGGATATTTTCACAAACATTTTCGAGGGTGTTAGCATGCATATGCAATGAGTTAGAACATCTAGTGGCACTTTGATAACCGCATTTCGATACACGTTTCACCCCTCTTAATAGTACGGCTATCTATCCTAAATGTGATAACACTCGCTAAGTGTCTCAATCACCAAAACACAAGCTCCTATCAAGTTTCACCTTTGCCTTGAGTTTTTTATTTTTCTCTTTCTTCTTTTTCGAGTCTAAGCACTTGATCATCGCCATGGTCATCGCATCATCATGATCTTCACTATTTGCTCCGTACTTAGAATGTGCCACCTATCTCAAAAATCACTATAGCAATAGTTAGCACTTAAGGTTTTATTAATTCACCAAAACCAAACTAGAGCTTTTAATCTCTCCCTATTTGGTAATTGATGACAACCCTTTTACAAAGATATGAATTGAAATTTAATTTGAATCTGTGTTGCTTGCCCAAGCATTTTACCATGTGTAAAGGATATGGGCAAGTTTCATGAACCCGAATTGGTAGCATTAGCTTCTCCTATATATGTGTTAAGAGTTTGGATTGAAGCTTGCACATATGTATAGATTGGAAATGTGGGAGGGCAATGTCTGCCAAATGATGCTAAGGTATAAGAGATGGACCTTTGAAGCATGATACCAATCGGAGTGCACCAAATATACCATCCTTAGCACCATTGCTAGTTAGATACCACTTGGGACTTCTTGCAAAACACAAACACTAGATACCTTATGAGATCACATTATATGCAAGGCTCTAGTATGACATGAAAAACAAAACCAAGGCATATCTAACTATCCTATGCATGCTAGTTTCTCATTTCATCATTCAAACCTACAACTAACAAACGCCACATAAGCATGAAATTTTCATTTAAAACTTGTGTTATGCCAGCATACATATGAAATGCACATTCAAATACAACATACAAGTTTATGAGCTTGCTCCCCCTACTTGTGTGCTCAAATTTTAATTGAACCCTTACTTTCATATTTCTCTCCCTATGTCAAAGTTCTCCCCCTTTGTCATCTTTTCACTATCTTTGTGCACTAATTTCTCCCCCTTTGTCATCAATGACCACAAAGGTTTAATTTTAGATAGATTAAAATTATCAATGTCTATCAATGAGGTGAGGATCATTTTCTCAAATTTGGTTCAATCTAGAACACTTGCCTAAGATATTTAACTCGGTTTGATCCAAGGACAAGCTTCTTCACACCTCATTTCAAGGGTTATCTTGACCATGTTGAGTTAACCACTTATAGCTCATTTTCTAGATCAAACACTAGGTTCACAAGCCCACAAATATGTCATATGCTACCACTAGATCAAGTCAAGCATAGAAGCAATAGTGGTACCATACAAGCATCAAATTCATTTGATTTTCATGAATGAGGCTAAAAACATGAGGAATGACTAGATGCACTAAATAAGTCCTTAGCAAAGGATGTATGCATGCCAATCAACTTTTACCTTGGATTGCTTGAAGGAGAGGCATGCCGTATAAATTAGGGTGCATCAACACATATTTGAGAAATCCAATATGTTCAACTCATTCCTTAGCTTGCAAAACCTTTTTCATCAAGTGACTTGGTGAATATGTCAGCTAGTTGATCTTCAGTGCCCACACTCTCAATCCAAATGTCCCCTTTTTGTTGATGATCTCTTATGAAATGGTGGCAAATGTTGATGGTTGTTAATGTCAATCATAAGTCATCAATATAACTTGCATATATATTTAATTACATCACCGAACATAGGAATAGGGTTTTAGACTAATGAATTTCATGAGCTTTGGTGAATATTTGTATGTAGGAGGATTTATCTAGAAAACAGCCCTAGGACCACTGTCATACACTCCAAACAAGCAAACCGATGGCAACAAGTGATTCAACTCGTGAAAACTATGAAAGACAACTCTAGAAGGTTCCAGAAGACACCACACTAAAGCGTGGGCCAATTGGGCACCATAGTGGGCTAGCCGACCCACTAGGGAGGCTGCCTGGCCTAGTGGGGGCCCACTCACCCTCTGCCACCTCGTACTCCTTCCTATGATCAACACCATTGATTCTAAGGCAGTTTTAGGTTGGTTTATCCAACCGTGGTCGAGGGAGGTGACGCGGATCGATGACATGGCAATTCCTTGCCCTCTACTCCATCTCCGTATTGGCGGTCATTATCAACAAATATTTACCGCCAACATACGACCAAAAAGGAGGAAATAAACATTAATACACACATATACTTGTGATAATGCCTTGTTTTCACTTGTACCCTAGAATTATCAGAAATACAGGAACATGAGGTGGAAACAGGTGAAACAGAAGGGAAATTGCACTTTTCCAGAAAGCGTAAAGGGAGAGAGAAGAGGATGAAAGCTCTATGTTTGGTGTTGGTAATTAGTGACAATGCCTAAGTACAAATCCTATGCCTAAGTTGTATATAGCATATGAGGATCAGTACATTCCAAGGTTGGTGGCAAGATGGACATGGTGATCATGATGGCCACACTTGGATTTGGATGCAACCCTACGTGATCAAGGCAAAGGTATATGCTTAAGGGTTGTGTTTTAGTAACCAAGACACCTAGTGGGTGTGGTTACATTATAGGATAGATAGCCATACTATAAAGAGGGGAATGTCGCGGCTATTGGACTCCTAAGTGCCTCTAGATGTGCATTTCATAATCATATGCATTTGGATAGAACTAATAACACCTCAAAAAATGATTGTGAAAATGCTAACACACTTGCACGTGATAATGAACACTTGGTGGTGTTATCACCTTTGCGAAGGCGGTGGAGTTTGATTCAGGCGTTTTCGGGGAGTTGAAATGCCTATTTTCCTTTACGCCAATATCGAGATTTGGAGGCGATGTCACGTGGTGTTTCACGAGCTAAAACATGTGCTAAAGTGTTACACATACTTAGTCTAGCTCAAAAGTGAAAGGGTGAAACAAGCAGAGTGAGAAAATGTTGCATTTTCGCCAAATTGTGGGTGACAGACGCTACTGCCCTGAGCGTCAGACGCTACTATGCAGCGTTTGTCGCCATACCCCAGTTAGGGTTTTTGGTGCTTGGGCGTCAGACGCGGGCATAGCTGAGCGACAGACACCATGCATCAGTGTCTGTCGCTCACGAATCAACGACACGGTGGCGACAGACACTGGCCAGCGTTTGTCGGTCGAGCAACACATGCGTCTGTCAGTTTTTCGTCGTGACGAGCTCTCTATGGTGTGTCTGTCGGTCGCGACAGACGCTGAAAATTTTGCAAAGTACGCATTTGTTGCTTGAGGCATGAAAACTGTCTCGTTCAAACGGTCGGTACACGTGGTGAACAGCAGGGGCGTCAGACGCCAAAGCCGCGTCTATCGCTAAGGCGACAGACGCGTCTGTCACGTTCGCGAGGAGCAACAGGCGCTGGACAGCTAGTCTGTCGGTTGAGCGACAGACGCGCTGTCATGTGCGTCTGCACCCCTTCTAGCTCCTAATGGCTCTATTTGTTTGGGGTGCTTATAAATACTTGTTGGCCGGCTCTTGGCTCATGCTCTTGCACTCTTTGACATACTTGTGAGCACTTTGAGCTAAGCAACTCTCCTCCCACTCATCTCTCTTGCTTCTTTGCATATTCGAAGTAAGATTGAGTGATCCAAGTGCATTTGCATTGTGAGATTGCATCTAGTTGGCACTTGGTGGTTGATTTGCTACGGGATTCTTGTTTCTCTTGGTGGTTGCCGCCACATAGACGGCTTAGAGCAGCTTGGAGGCGTTGGCAAGAGTTGGTGATTGTTCTTGGCCACCTCCGGTGATTGTGAGGGGTTTGTGCCTACATCGGCGAAGAGCCAAAGGCAATGTTAGTAAATTGCTCGTGTCATTGCAACCTCTTTCCATTTGGTAGGTTCTTGTGGCGCCTTTTAAGAGGCTCGGTGTATGACTGATTAGCCACCAAACCACGTGGTGAAGAGGGACACAATGGGGACTAGCGTGCCGGCAAGCACGTGAACCTCAGGATAAATCTTGTGTCATCACTTTCATATTGTGATTGATCCTAGTGTTTGATTGTCTTGGTATTTATTGTTGATCATATTGGTTGGCTCAATACTTCGCCTCTCGGTGTAACCCTCCTAACTCAACTCCGCATTACCTTCTTAGTTACCTTTGCTAGCTAGATAGTTTTGCTAGAGTAGCTCTCTTGTGTAGCTTGCTAGTTTTAGTTGTAGTTTCCTTCTCGGTTTGGCTTGTGCGGTTGTGTGCATATATATATTAGAATTGTGAATTGGATAGGTGGCTTGCAAACACCCCATAGGCTAAGCAAAACTCACATCTCGCTATTTGTTATATTTATAAACTTGTTTAGCACACTTTGTAGGAAATTTTAATAGGCTATTCACCCCTCCTCTAGCCGTCAAGACCTTTTAGAGGAGCAGGCCAACCCAACTCAGAATCAGGCCAAGCCCACCATGCCATGCTGCTACTAGGCCAGAGGAGGAGCTGCTGGATGAAGAGGAGCAGGAATACGCTTTTTAGGAAAGCATATTGGAGGAAGAGAGAGAAGCAGGCCACCTTGGAGCAAAACAGGGCCGAGCACACCACAGCACAAGCATCCAAGCCCAGCAGGGAAGCGACCGAGCGAAGACGGGGCCAAGGGGCTTTGGGCCTGGCGCACGCACGCCAGGGGCGCGGCCACGCCCTCCCTAGTGCTGCTCGGGCCCAACCGCCTCCCATCGACTACATTTAATGCACTCAGGTCGGTGCGGGGTGGGTTCGCTAAACCTAGACTCCAGGAGGCCGGCCACTGCTGCTATATAAGGAGGGGCAACCCCCCTAACACAAATCATCTCATCTAATCACATCATCATCTCATCTAATCACATCATCATCTCATCTAATCACATCATCATCTCATACACCTTGTAGCCTTTACCTCTCTATCCCTCTCTCTCTCTTTCTCCCTCTCTCCCCCCTCCTCATTCCACACACTCAAGTATACACACTTGAGCAAGAGAGAGGAAGAGCCTCAAGTACTAGCTTCTAGCTAGATGTAGTGATAGGGAGTGAGTGAGGGCAAGAGGAGGAGAAGGGCAGAATTGTTCACCCCTCCTCCTAAGTGCACGGCTCCCAAGTATGCCGAGTAGTCGGAGTGCCGGACATGTCGGCACCCGCTATCCTTGTACCTCAACAACCGGATTACCACTTGGGGTAAGAAAGTCGTGATATTCCTTTGGTATTGCTCCTTAAGTGATTTATCGTTATGCTTTGCGGGTTCATCGTCCGTCCTCGTGGTGGATGCTCTAGCGAATGGACTCCTGATAAAGACAGATGCTCCTAGCTTATACTAGAGTAGTAGTTGATAGCGTAGACATGGTGTCTAGGCTAGAGGCTACCTTCGTTTGCCTCATGCTCCATGGTCAAGGGGTAGGTAGACAGGTGGTGACAGCCCTGTTCGTCCCTTGCATTCCCCATGTTCGGGTATGGCGTAGAGCTATAAGCCGGCATCGGTTGGCAGACCAACTGATATCCGGTGCCCAAAGTGAAGTATAAAGATAGTGATATCTAACCTTAAGCAAGCTACCTAAGATATCCTCACTGCCCAAGTTATCCTTCTCTTGTTCATAGGGTTAAACTAGAATTAGAGACTACCTACGAAAGTCGTCCTTCAGAAATTACGATACCCTGAATACCACCGGGTGAAATGCCACAACGGTATTTCCGTGCGCTTGCGGACTTGTTTTGTAAACGTTGCAGAATACCACCCGACATTTCTGGACGGCGTTGCTAGGATACAACAATTCTAGTGATGACTTTAAGAAACGCCAACAAGCATTTCTAGCACCGTTGCCAGGGATAGATTTTATATCTATTCTTAGTAACAACGTTGAGAAATGTCAACAAGCATTTCTGGCGCTGTTGCCAGGGATAAGTTTTATATCTATTCTTAGTAATGACGTTAAGAAATGTCAACACTCCCCTATATATACCAGCCCCTACCCCCTCCCTAGACCTATCCCTAAAACCCTAATTCATATTCATCTCTTCGAATCAAAGACACAACACCAGGAGAATTATGGTTAGACTCTCCAATGTAGTATATTGGTTCTAGTTGAGAGTTAGGGAGAGTTGAGTCATGCTCAAGTTCTAAAGAAATCTTTGGAGATCTAGTATATCTTTGTATCTTACCTTTGCAATATTTATGCTTAAATATATTTATATTTATCTTCTCTATTTGCTTGTATGCCTTTCATGTGATTGGTTAGTATAGTTTTCATACTTTGGCATGGGATATCCACTCATATTAAGTGCTCTAGTTATTATATGTGATTAGAGTAGTAATCAATAGTGTAGACATGGTGTCTAGACTATAGGTTAGCTGAGATTGCACCCAATCCTATGGTTAGTTGTGGTAGCCCTAGGGGTGACAGCTCTGTCAGGCCTTTGTAATCCACCCGTTAGGGTTGGTGTTCGTAGAGCTTTAGGCAGCCTTCCCTCGACTACACTTTCTCACCCCCCTCGAGAGTCAAAAAGGTACTGCTACTCCAAAGTATTATTGTATGATCACTTTATCTACCCATGCTTCAGTTATACCTTCTAGAACCAAAGTAATAGAGAAGTATTTAGGAACCTTAAACTCTCCCACTATCCTCTCAATTCAGCTAAACTACTCTTTTATCATGGAATTCTCCTATGTGTGTGCCATTATACATAATTCATATTATTTACCACTTATCCCTGCTTTAGCCTAGTCGGTATACTAAATTAGTAGATATATGATGGTGAACTATTAGTTTCTTTAACCATTGTTTCCCTGTGGATAAATATAATACTTTGGAATACTCTCGGGTAAAAGCTATAACGGTATCCGTGCACTAGCGGAATTTTCTGTGTGCATTATAAAATACCAACAACAGACATAAATGTGCTTTATTCTTGCATGTTGAACCGGATTGTTGGTTAGCTTGATTGCACTCTCATTGTCACATAGCAATGACACTTTCTTGAACTTGATTTCAAAGTCATTTAAGGTGGCCTTCATCTAAAGAATTTATGCACAACTACTACCGACGGATATGTATTTGGCTTCGGCGGTTGATAATGAAACACTATTTTGCTTCTTTGATGACCATGAAAATAAGTGATCTTCCCAACAATTGACAAGTGCCCGAGGTTCTCTTCCTTTTAACCTTGCATCCCACATAGTCAGAGTCTGAATATCCAACAAGTTCAAACTTTGCTCCTTTGGGATATTACAAACCAATATTTTGTGTATGCTTCAAGTACCTCAATATTCTCTTTGTAGCCTTCAAATGACTTTCTCTTGGTGAGGCTTACAATCTTGCACACATGTATACACTAAACATGACATCCGGTCTTAATGCGGTCACATAGAGTATGCTTACAATCATAGACCAATATAACTTTTGATCCACCATGTTGTCACTTGCATCACTATCTAAATTGTCATTTGTTCCCATTGGTGTGCTAATAGACTTGGCATCAACCATTCTAAACTTTTTGAGCATGTCTTTGATGTACTTGCCTTGACTCACAAATATACCATTCTTTAATTGCTTGATTTGAAGACTAAGAAAGTAACTCAACTCTCCAATCATGGATATCTTAAACCCGTTAGCCATCATCTCCCCAAACTCTTCACAAAAGTCTTGATTGCTTGATCCAAATATTATGTCATCAACATAGATCTGCAACACAAACAAGTCCTTGTCAATCTTCTTGGTGAAAAGAGTGGTGTTAACCTTGCCCATCATGAACCCCTTAGAGAGTAGAAAGTCCCTCAATCTCTCATACCATGCTCTAGGTGTTTGCTTCAAACCATACAAAGCCTTATTCATCTTGTACACATGGTTGGGCTTCTTGTCATCTTCAAAACCGGGAGGTTACTCAACATATACTTCTTCATTGATGTAGCCATTGAGAAATACACTCTTGACATCCATTTGATAGAGCTTGATATTATGGGCACAAGCATAGGATAGCAAGATTCTAATTGCTTCTAATCTAGCAACCGAGGCCTATGTTTCTACAAAGTCAAGACTGTCCACTTGAGTATATCCTTGTGCTACCAATCTTGCTTTATTCCTAACTACTATCCCATCTTGATCTTGCTTGTTTCGAAAGACCCATTTGATTTTAATCATACTTGATTTCTAGTGAAGTTGTTCAATTCTTCATGCATTGCATTTACCCAATCAACACCCAACAATGCTTTATTTGTCTTCTTTGGTTCAATGGATGACACAAACAAAAAATGCTCACAAAATGAAGCCACTCTTGACCTTGTTTGTACACCTCTAGAAATATCTCTAATTATATTATCCAATAGATAATCTCTTACAATATGAGTTGGTTGGAGTATTGGAACTTGATTGCTTGCACTTGCTTGCTTATTTGATTGAGATGATATAATAGCCACTTGATCTTGCACATTGTCATGAGAGCCACTTGTACTTGCTTGATTAGTGTCAACTTGCACATTTGAGCTAGAGAGCACTTGCACTTGATCTTCTTCATCTTTCACTTGTCTAGGCCTCAATTCACCAACATCCATGTTCTTCATGTTATTTAAAAGTTGAATGCCTCTAACATCTTCCAAGTTCTCATCTCATCTTAGGAACCCATGGTTTCATCAAATTCAACATCATAAACTTCCTCAGAGTACCACTTGCCAAATTCTAAACTCTATAAGTTTTGTTTGTAGTGGAGCATCCAAGTAAGAATCCTTCATCACATTTCCTCTCAAATTTGCCCAATCTAGTGCCTTTCTTCAAGATATAGCATTTGCAACTAAAGACCCAAAAATATGCAATGTTGAGCTTTCTAACATTCAAGAGCTCATAAGGTGTTTTCTCCTTCAATGAGTGACAATAC
Organism: Saccharum hybrid cultivar R570; assembly: GCA_038087645.1. Taxonomy (NCBI): domain Eukaryota; kingdom Viridiplantae; phylum Streptophyta; class Magnoliopsida; order Poales; family Poaceae; genus Saccharum; species Saccharum hybrid cultivar. The sequence continues at coordinate 4,499,893 of JAQSUU010000810.1, forward strand.
AAGCTGTTGCTACAATAGCAAGTCATATTGATAGCTTCGGTCCAAAAGGATTGACTCACATTGTACTCACTCAATATTAATCTTGCCATGTCAATCAAGGTTCTATTCTTCCTCTCAACAAGGCCATTTGATTATGGAGTATATTTGGTCGAGAATTGATGTCTAATGCCAAAATCATCACGTAACTCATCAATTCTAGTGTTCTTAAACTCACTATCATTGTCACTTCTAACTCTCTTGATGGTTATTTTAAACTCATTGTGAATGCCCTTGACAAATGATTTAAATATTGCAAACACATCACTCTTGTCCACTAGAAAGAATGCCTAAGTATATCTTGCATAGTCATCCACTATCACAAAGCCATATTTGTTTCCATCGATGCTACTGTATTGTGTTGGCCCAAACAAGTCCATGTGCAACAACTCAAATGCTTTACTAGTGTTCATCATGCTTTTCTTAGGATCGGTGTTTCCAACTTGTTTGTCGACTTACAAGAGCTATAAAGCTTATCCTTCTCAAACACAACATCTTTAAAGCCTCTAACCAAGTCATGCTTAACCAATCTATTCAATTGTTTCATTCTAACATGACCAAACCTTCTATGCCATAACTAAAAAATACTAGACTTAGTGAACAAGCATGTTGACAATTGAGCTTCACAAGCATTGAAATCAACCAAGTATAGATTCTCATATCTAAAGTCTTCAAAAATCAAGTTAGAGCCATCTACACTTATGAACTCTACATCATCTACCCTAAATATGCATTTGAATCCAAGATCACACGATTGAGCCATGGATAGTAAATTGAAGTTCAAACTCTCAACTAGCAATACATTAGAAATGCTCATGTCATTGGATATTGCAATCTTACCAAGCTCTTTAACCTTGCCTTTGCCATTGTCGCCAAATATGATACTATCATAACCATTGCTATCATTTGTGTTGATTGAGTTGAACATTCTTGCATCACCGATCATGTGTTGAGTGCACCCACTATCAAGAATCCAATGCCTTCCTCTGGCTTTATAATTGACCTACAAAAGAAGATCAATTCTTTTTAGGTATCCAAACTTGCCTGGGTCCTTGAAGGTTAGTCACTAAGTTCTTTGGTACCCAAATAACTTTCTTCTTTGAGCCCATCTATGGTGCACCAATGAACTTAGCATGAACACCATTAGTACCCTTAGTAAGCATATAGAAAGAATTAAGCTTAATTGAGGATACATTAGCTTGTGATTTCTTGTTCATGCATTTTTCTCTGTGACCAACTTGCTTGCAACTAGTGCAAAACTAACCATTGATCTTCACAAAACTAGTCTTATGAGGAGCAAAGGCCGCCTTGCCTTTCTTGAGGATATAGCCCAATCCCTCTTTGTAGAGAGAAGCTCTTTGGCTACCCAAGCACATAAGCAATCGGTCCTCTCCACCATAGGCTTTGCCTAAGGCAAGAGTGAACTCATTGACCTCCTTGTTCAAGGTCTCATTCTCAGTGATAAGTGAGGTATCATAAGTGAAACCATCACTCATAGGTGAGGTAAAAGTGGATGATGAGCTACATAAAGGGTTAGCAGGAGCAACAACAATAGGCTTATAGAGAGATTCATCAATTATGTCATATGTTAAGCCTTTGTCACATGTTACTATATACTCCTTCTCATTTTGTTTATCAAGTAGAGAGGAATGAGCTTTTTCAAGCTTCTTTATGAGCCTTTCCAAGCTTCTCATGGTCTTCCTTTAGACTCTTATGAAATGCATTGAGCTCATCAAAGTCTTGCTTAAGGGCTTTTAGTTCCTTACGCAAGTTTTTGCATTCCCTTCTCTTAATGTCAAAATATTCTTTAACATCTTTTAACATGTCAATTAGTTCATCTTTAGTGGGTTCATCATCATCATTACTTTCACTTTTGTTATCATGTTTCTCATCACATGCATCATCACAAGTTTGTACCTTAGTGGCCTTAGCCATGAAGCAAGTTGATAGAGTGTTGAAGAGAGAAGGCTTCTCATTTATGGCAATGCTTACAAGAGCCTTCTTCTTGGTGGTCTTGTCATCATCACTATCATCATCTTCACTATCCCAAGTGACCATATATGAACCACCCTTCTTCTTGAAGGTCATCTAATCTTTCTTCTCCTTCTTCTCCTTTTTGTCCTTCTTCTCACTCTTCTTATTACCATCATCATTGTCGCTTTTGTATAGGCATTGAGCAATAAGATGATCCTTGCTTCCACACTTAAATCACCTTCTTGATTATTCCTTGTTCTTGGATGAAGACTTTTTCTTCTAGCATGATAGCCCTTCTTCACCATGAACTTACCAAATATCTTCACAAAGAGAGCCATCTTCTCATCATCATCATCATCCCAAGAGAATGAACCTTCATCTTCACTTGATGAGTCTTGCTTGGCCTTGCCCTTGGATGATATGGCTTTGAATGCCACACTCTTCTTCTTATCATCCTTATTCTCCTTCTTTTCTTTCTTCTCATCATCATCTCTATAGGTGTCATCGGTCATCACATCTCCTAATACTTGGTTTGGTGTCATGGTGTCCAAACCACTCCTCACTAGAATAGTGACCAATATGCCAAATCTCAAAGGTAATCATCTCAAGAACTTGTAGGAGAAGTCCTTGAACTTTACCTATTCTCCAAGTGCTTTAAGATCATTGACAAGCACTTGAAGCCTTTGGAACATCTCCGACACACTTTCATCTTCCTTCATCTTGAAGCTAGCAAACTTCTCCTTGAGAATTTATGCTTTGGCACCCTTCACCGTTTGAGTGCCCTCAAATGACTCCTCCAACTTCCTCCATGCTTCATGAGCCTTCTCAATGTTCATGATTTGCTCAAATGTCCTCTCATCCAGTGCATTATGAATGAAACTAAGAGCAATATCATTGTTTTGGAGCAATACTTCTTCGGTCACGGTGAGAGCTTCTGCATTGGCAACCTCAATCTTGGTCTCCACCACCTTTTAAACCTTTCTTTTGATTGATTTGATGTATGTTGTCATCTTAGCCTTCCAATAAGGATAGTTGAGCCATCAAATAGGGGTGGCTTCTTCATGTTGTTTATTTAAGCCATTTTGACACCGAAGGTTGTTAAGCCTCAAACCACGGTGACCACGGCTTCGATACTACTTCAAAGGTCCTAATGGCTAGAGGGGGTGAATAGCCTACAAAAATTTCTATAACAACACTAAGCAAAGTGGTTAGACAAATATGAGGCTAAGCAATTGAAAGCCCAAGTTTGGTTTTGGTAATTAATGCCACCAAGTTGCTAATGCCATTGTGTCAAGTGATTTGAGTTAGGCATAGCAACACGAGTGATGGAGAAGGAGCATGAACTTGGAGATAACAGTGATGGACATGGAATGAGATGATCAAGGCAAAGGTATAATGATAGGATTTTCTTTTGCCGGTCTCTAGATGAGTAGAGAAGTGATTGACCAGATTTAGGATTGATAGTCGACTATCAAGAGGGGCAATCATGGTCATCTCATGAATCAAGTGCTACTAGGTCCATATCCTTGAGCATATGCATTTAGGATCTAGTATGGTGCTAACTTCTTTGAGAAAATGATTGTAAAAATGCTAACACATGTGCACAAGGTGATGAACACTTGTTGGTGTTGGCACATTTGCAAATGAGGTGGAGTTTGAGTGGTAGAGATGGGTTTGGGACCCTCTTCTCCCTCCTCAGAGCTTGTGAGGTAGGATTCGGTGAATTTTCGGAAGTGTTCTTCACACTATTTTTAGTGCACTGGACGCTGGTTCTCAGAGCATCGGATGCTAGTCGTGCGTCCGGTGAATACGCCGTGCTACAACCTCACTGGAACCAAGCATTGGACGCTCCGGTGTTGCTGCACCGGATGCTGAAGTGGTACTGTTCATGCATCCGGTGGCTACGTGACGTCAGCAGCTTCTTCGAATCCTCGTGTGCACTAGATGCAGTGGCATCCGTTGACCCATCGTCGGACGCGTCCGATGAGCGAAAATCGTCTTTGGTTGCTTACTAGAGTGCATCAGACGTTTGGCGTCAGACGTTGAGTGCTAGGCATCGGACGTGTCCGGTGCTCACTGAAACGACCATTGAACTTTGAATGCGTGAGACACGTGGCGAGATCTGGTGCACCAGACGCTGCTGAGTGCGTCCGATGCTTGTGCGTCGGAGCATTCGGTGCCCCCGATTTTTGCCCAACGGCTCTATTCGAAGGGGTATCTCTATATATACATGTTTGGCTAGTTTTGGGACCTCGCTCTTGACTTATTGAACACTTGAGACATACTTTGAGCTAGAGAACTTCCCCTCCACTCATCTCCTTGCTTGGTTGCATACTCTAGTGAGATTGAGTGAGATTCAAGTGCATTGCTTAGTGATTTGCATATAGTGGCACTTGATCTTTGAGTTGTCTGCGGATTTCTTGTTACTCTTTGGTGTTTCCCAACATCCTAGACGGCTTGGAGCAGCGGTGGTATTGAGCTCATGATTGGAGATTGTTTCGAGCCTTACCAAGTGATTGTGAGGGGTTCTTGAGCCTTCCCCGCGGGAGTTCATGAATTGGCTACTCTAGTGGAGCTCATGGCTTGGAGGATCCCTATCTTGTGAGTGGATGTGCAGCATCCGCTGATGGTTTGACTCTTGATAGTTAATTAGCTCGTGATCCATCAAGTGGGTGCATCGCCACAACGAGGACTAGCTTGTCGGGAAGCAAGTGAACCTCTGTAAAAAATCTTGTGTCATCTCTTTGCTAAGGATTTCATCTTGTATATGTGATTGCGTTGATTGATTGGTTCATTGGACATATCTCTACTCATCAATGTCGGTATAACAATCCTAGCTCACTCCTTTGCTTACTTATCTACCTTGCTAGTTGTGTAGCTTGTTATTCTTTGTCTCTAGCTTGTGTAGTTTTGTTCTTTGTTAGGAGTAGAGTTAGTTGTTGGTGTGGTTAGTGTTTAGCCTTGAACTAGACTTGTGTAGGTGGCTTGCATAGCTTAGTGAGCTAGTGCTAGAATTGCTACGCCATTTGTTTTACTAACTCACTTGTCTAGTGAAGCTTGTAGATTTTAAATAGGCTATTCACCCCCCCTCTAGCCATTTAGAACCTTACTGCAATTCTTGCGCTAGCCTACTAAAATGCAAGCCACCTACCATAGTTCTAGTTACTATAGTCTCTAAGCACATAATACTAGGCCACTACCACTAAGTTAGTGAGCTCTCAAAGACTAACTAAAGAGCCTCACTAACTACTAGACAAGACACAAGCTAGCTCTCAAAACTAATTACACTAAAGAGTGTAGCAACACTAGAAATGTAAATACAAGAGAGGGGATGTGATGTTTATACCATCGAGGAAAGAGACAATCAATCAATCATAATGAATACCAATGAAACCATGGTGACAAGATGACACAATAATTTTTCACTGAGGTTCACTTGCTCACCGGCAAGCTAGTCCCCGTTGTGGCGATATACTCACTTGGAGGTTCACGCACTAATAGGCATTACACGCCTAACTCGCAATCGGATGTCACACAATCAACACAAGATGATGATCACACAAGCCATGAGCAATCCACTAGAGTACCTTTTTGGTCTCCATCAGGAAAAGGTCAAGAATTCCTCACAATCACCACGATCGGAGCTAGAGACAAGCACCTTCCTCTGCTCGATGATCCTCGCTGCACCAAGCCATCTAGGTGGCAGTAACCACCAAGAGAAACAAGTAAAATCCGCAGCGAAACACAATCACCAAGTGCCTCTAGATGCAATCACTCAAGCAATACACTTGGATTCATTCCCAAACTCATAAAGATGATAAATCAGTGATAGAGATGAGTGGGAGGGCTTTGGCTAAGCTCACAAGGTTGCTTTGTCAATGCAAATAGACAAGATAGTGAGCAAGAGCTGGCCAAACACCTTTTATAGAGGCTCCATCGAAATAGAGCCGTTAGACTCAACAAGCAGCCCAACTCGGGGTGATCAGACGCGCAGGTCGCGTTGACCAGACGCAGCCCCCCAGTGTCTGGTCGTGGATCTCTGTCCACGTGTCCCCCTGGTTCAATGTTGTTCACACGATTCCAACGGCTAGTTAGCCTTCCTTGTGCGGTAAGTAACGACCGGACACACCAGAAAAAAGATCGGACACGCCAGTGCCACACCAGCTCACGTGCGCGCACCAAGGCCACGCATGACCGGACGCGCTGCTCCCCACGGCTTTCCAGTGTCAGATCACATCTAGAGAGGTTCTAGAGCTGCCCAAACAAGATCGGATGTGTTCGTTCGGCACCGACTAGATGCTCCCCTATGTCAGGTCCTCTCTAGCTCAGCAACGAAGCATATGTCAGTGTACGTCACCCCTGATCGGACATAGGCCTTGTGTGTCCGGTCACAATCACTGTTCATCGTTCGGTCGACAGACCGACAACGCGTCTCACTACCCTGATGACCGGACGCACCCCACGCCGAGTCCGGTCACAATGTGACCCGCATCCGGTTAGTGCAAAACAGCACCTCCACTTTGCCACCCTTGATCACCAAAACACAAAAGCTTGTATCAAGTTTCACCTTTGCCTTGAGCCTTTTGTTTTTCTCTTTCTTCTTTTCTAAGTCCGAGCACTTGATCATCACACCATCATGATCTTCACTATTTGTTCCATCACTTGGAATGTGCCACCTATCTCATAATCACTAGAGCAATAGGTTAGCACTTAGGGTTTCGTCAATTCATCAAAACCAATCTAGAGTTTTGATCCGGGGAACAACTAAAGACGAAGAAATGGGGTGTGGACGTGCGGGATTGTTGCCCAATCCAGATAATCAGCGAACGCATAAAGTTATATTCACAACTTTTACTTATAAATTTTTTTATCACAAACAGGAGGGTTTGGGCCCTTACTATGCTTTATTAAAAACTGAACATATTTTATTAGAAAGTTATAGTGTTATGCACATAATTTTTATATTTAATATTCTGTGAAACATAACTTATCAACATAATTTTATAGAAATATATTCTCGCATCTTTTCTTTTGGGAAAGTTAGAAAGTCATATGTGAAATTGATGTACATAACTTTTTATGATAACTTATCATCACTAGTTTTTATCATAACTTTTAAATTTCTTCTTTTCTGTAGAAAATATATTTCCATAACTTCGTTTTTGGGAAGCTATAAAGCTATACACACATATTGTGTGTGTCACTTTTTAAAGAAGAATAACTTATCCTCACAATTTGTTGTCATAATATTTTGACTTCTCTTTTTTGGAAAAATAATTTTAATAACTTTTTATTTTTAAAAATTAGAAAGTTATGCTCACAACTTATATGCATAACTTTTTACATCAAAAATTATTACCACAACTTTTCATCATAACTTTTATAGATTTGTGGTCATTAGATTCAATTAGATCAAAAGAAGAGAAAAAGTGAAAAAAGAGAAAAAATGGGTGAAAAAGAAAAATATGGTGCATAACATTATATTACACACGTACAGCTAGTGTATGAATCATATATGATCATGTAAAATAGATAGGTTAATGTATGAAATCTGGATCTACCAAAGTCACAGATCTGCGACCAGATCCATGGTTTTCATGGAGCTCCTCAAGAGGTGATCCATGAATGTTGGTTTCATAGTTCCTTGTGGAGTTGGGCGGTAATTACCCACTAATACCACTGATTACACACATCCCATCTAACATATCGATTCGTTTCTATTATGTTCGTCTTCTTCTCCACTCAACCGATCAAGAGAAAAAAATCATCACGCCTCCTGCTCCTGTGCCGCCACCTTCGGAGATCCGGTGGCCTACTCAGGCAAGTCGGTGATGGCCGGATCAGGTAGATCCAGCCCCCTCCACCTCCCCCACCCCTTCTCTTCCATAGTCATGACGACACCTAGGGTTGGGTTTTCACGACAACTGTGGGGTCTAGAGTTGTTGTGGAAGCCAAATAGTTTTGAGAAAATTCTCTATTTAGCATCAGAAGATGATCCTTATTTAACATTAAAAATATTTTTTTCCCAATATAGCATTGGGTTCATTTTTGGTTCCCTGTATAGCACTACTGTTATATTTGGCCTCTAACACCATCAACTATGAGTGAAAAAGACCATTTTACCCCTATTTCACATGCATCCACATCAGTATGTTAACGGTTAAATTTTATTGCACGGATTCTTTTTAGAATATTATTTTCTTACAAAATTAAACATTTTTTGACAACACAATTTTTTAGACCATGAATATTTTTTGGGACTACAATTTTTTTGCACAGATTATTTACAACAATTCTTGATGTACGTTTAGTTGGTAAAAAATGATTATTATCTACAAAATTGTACTACCATAAATACTATGTGCAAAAAATGTACTGCCAAAAAAATGTCCATGGTCCAAAAATTGTATTTCAGAAAAACTATGCAATAAAATGTCATTGTTAACATGTTGATGGTGCTACAAATGAAATAAGGGCAAAATGGTCTTTTCCCCTCACAGTGGACAGTGTTAAAGGCCACATCTAACGGTAGTGCTATATAGGAACCAAAAATAAACCCAATGCTATATTGAGAAAATTTAATCTTTTGGTGATAAATAAGAAACCATGTCATATTCCCATATTAAATAGGGAATTTTCTCAACAATTTGTCTAGCTCCATGGTGAGATCCAAGATCCACGGTGGAGCTGCTGCTCCACGGCGGATCTGTAGCTCCAAATTCACTTATTTAACCGTGGAGATCCGAACGTACTATAAGAGCATCTCCAAGTGTTCCCAAGAATTTCTTCCCAAAATCATGAAGTTTTTCAACTCACCAAAAAGTATTATGAGGAATAAATAAAACCATCTCCAATAGGTTTCAATAACCTATACCTAATACTAAAAAAAATTTTCATCGTATTTTTTTCTGCCTCTTCCTCGCCCAATCATCGGTTAGGTCTTGGTCTCGTTGTCGACAGAGATTAGGAGTAGGGAAGAGAATAGAAAGAAATATGGGGTTCCAGATGTAAAGATACTAGAGAGAGAAAAGGTGGGAGGGCCTTAATAGTTTTTGAAATATATCAGAGTTTCTGATGCAAAATGTTCAGATCTGAGTGGGCCTCCTGGTGGGTTTCTTTTTCGACCTGGGTTGAATCCTTACAGTTGGGCTGTCTTCATTGTGGGCTGGACCAAGCCTATGCAATCCTTTTTCCTTATGCAAGTATTTTTCCTTTTATTTCGTTTTTCTCTTTTTCTATAAACAGAGATATTACAAAATTCGCCTAAATCATAGAAAAATCATAAAAATGCCAAACTAGTTTTGCGGCATAACTAAATATTTCATGAACCGGAAACTTCACAGATTATTATCTAATGAAATCTTACAAATGTATTTATGTAATTCCTCGACCTGGGTTGAATCTTTGCAGTTATGCCAGATTCATTGTGGGCTGGACCAAGCCTATGCAAGGCTTTTTCCTTATGCAAGTCTTTTTTTTCTTTTCTTTCGTTTTTCTCTTTTTCTATAAAAACAGAGATATTGTAAAATTCGCCAAAATCATAGAAAAATCATATAGATGCCAAACCAGTTTTGCAGCACAACTAAATATTTCATGAACCGAAAACTTCACATATTATTATCTAATGAAATCTTACAAACGTGAAGGACTGCCATCTGAAACTTCAAGAGATGTCTCAATCACTGGTGGACAGACAAATCCTTGACATATTGACAAAAAAATTATAAAGGTTAATATGATGCATCAAAAAAGCTACAAAGGTCGATATTGAGTCATAGAAACACATGGGTATTATGAAAAATTAAAGTTATGATATTCTTATAGCTAAATAATTATGTGCTTTGCAATGAAAGGAAAAATATACCAAGGTGTATTTCAATTTGATACAAGTTTAGTAAGACATTGTTATTTATTGTTAGCATTAACTTATATTATGGATGTCACGGTTATCATAAAATAAATTATAAAAGGATAAAACATAAGTAGATATGTACCATTCACGTCATCGTTTTGCATGAATCGCTATGGGTACGGGGATCCCCGTGGGGATTAATTCACCGTGGGGATCGGGTGTGGGTAAGAAATGTCACCCGATGGCTTTTACGGGGACGGGGATGGGGAAATTTCACCCTCGCGGGGACGGGGATGGTGGGGCATTCCCCGATGGGGAATTCCCCATTGCCATTTTAGTCTGTATCATCTGTTTGCCAAGGCGGCATGGTGATTGCATAGTCACCCTGCATTCTTTGGCACAATTACTCCAAAAAAAAATGTTACTAAAATTTAAATTCAAAACAACATATTGAATGCAAACTTGCAATCAATGTATAGTTTTTAGCAACAAACACTGAACCAAACATAAGTACTCTACTTATGGTGGCAGGTAACACTCAAAGACTGATTAATCTGTCGATAACACTGCCACTGTTTTAGGGCATTTGTATATATCTTTTAATTAATTCTTGTGTATCCATGACTTTGAGACCACAAAATTGTTTCAGGAAATGAATAATAGAGTAGACGAAGTCTAAATGTTAAGTAACAGCAATCATGATTCCAATGTCCAAAACAAATAATTTGATTAGACCCCTAACCTGCATGAGAATCCTAGTAATCTACGTCGAAGAAACCGGGTCCCCTGCTCCTTCAATCAAGTGTCAGAAAAATTATAGTGATCGGGGACCCAAGTGACACAATCAGTCTGCCAACCAAAGTGGAGTAAACAAACTGAACAAGTTCAGAGCTCCGTGGAAAACATCATTTCTCCCTAGTCAACCAACCAAATTGGCATGCCTAAAATTTATCCAGCTCAGCGGCTTGCTCGACCAAACTACAGCACAAGGACCTTAGTCACAGTCTAACAGAGCCCAGCAAGCACCACGATTCAAAATAAATCACGCGAGAATCGCTGAAGCCTAGTTCCCCGATTCACTATCTGGTCCAACAAACCGCCTGCGCAACTTGCTTGGCCACTAGGCATTTCAAATCCCCTGCGATCGCTGCAATGACGTAAAAATCAATGCCTAGAACGCAAAAGGAACAAAGTCTTCCTGTCAATCCACGATGGTTAGGGATCTATGAGACTATGATCTATCCACTAATACATGCCGGATTGGCAGGTGCAACTACAAGTTTTTCCCATAGGAATCAAAGGGTACAAGGAAATTAGAAATGTGGATTACCAATTCGCTTCGAACCCCCAGAATCTGGGGATACTGTGACCATCGGTGGTGACTGGTGAGATACGCGGTGTGGAGAAGTCGTACTAGCGGGCTAGCACCTACGAGAGGGAGGCGGACGGGCAGTGAGAGGAAAATCCGCGCTTTCCAACGTCACGTTTGGGAGAGGGTGATTGCAGCAGGCCAGCAGCTCTGGAGAGATTGTTCGTTGGCCCGGCCCAACTTATGGCTTTCCCTTGATTTTTGTTATTTTAACCCTTTTAAAATGACATTTTTAATATTGACACACCACCGTTTTAAAGCTTTTGGTCTTCCCAATAAAACTGGTGTTAGAGCATCTCCGAGAGTTCCCAATAAAATCCCCCAATTTAGAACTTTTAGCGAGAATAGAAAAAACTCATCTCCAAGAGTTTTCGATCCTACTTCCCAATCTTTTGACACTTAGAAAAATCACCGACACATAAAGAATAAAGAGTAAAAAAGTTTCTTGGTGCAAATGTACAAGAGAAAAAATATATAAAAGTGGTTAGAACAATTTTGAAATAGTATAGGATTCCTGATGTAAAATTTTCTTCTATATTTTAGAAGTGAACTAGCAAATATGCACGTGCGTTGCAACGGGAGAAAAAACTATCAAGCGTTCATGCATCAAGATGGCAATGGGGACCCGTTCTCCGATTCCCCACGGGGAATTCCTCCATTGGGGATCGGGGATGGGGCTAATTTTCTCCCCACGGGGATGCTAACAGGAAAAAATCCCTCCCCATCGGGTCTGGCGGGTTCGGGGATGATCCTCCCGTCCCCGTACCCAAAACCCGCAAACCCGCTCCATTAATACATACTACATATGTGAAGGGACAAAGGCCCAAGTGGCCAAGCCCAATATCAGCCCACCTATAGGAACTATATATGCAGGTCACCAGGTTCCAACCCTAATTTTCTTCCCTTCCCACCATAGAGTTCAGCCGCCGCACCCTCCAACTCCACTGCGTCTCTGCTCCAACCTCCAGCCGATGTGAAGCTCCATTGCTCCAACCTCCAGTGATGTGACCAAGCTCCAACCTCCAGGCCTCCAGCAGATGCTCCCAGGTGCCAGGGTCGGAGGGGCTGCGCCGGTCGTTGTCACCCAGAGCGGCCTCGCCTGCCTCGGAGCAGAGCGTCCACACCCCGGCCGCCGTCGCCGGTCGCCCAGGGAGCTAGGAGCCGCGCCCCGGAGCTAGGAGCCACGCCCCCTAGTATCTACCCCCGCCGCTAGCTACCTCGGCTGCCGCCTACCTGGGAGCAGGGTCCACGCCCTTGCCTTACGGACTGTCTGCTAATGAGCATATTTTAATTAGTCATCTACACATAAAAAAATAGGTTGTTGCAATTTCTTTTCCAATTAATTGGAAGAGGACATATGGCTCCATCCATTGTCCTCTTGGGCTCTATCATTTCTGTCCCGATGTTCATACAGTTATTTGGTAGTTGCCTGACATAATAATTGCAACATTGAATTTTTGTTAACTCTAGAGTTATGAACTATTGTTTCTTGGGCATCAGTACATGATTTTGCTTGGTTGTCTATGTAATCTGTGTGCTCTTATACATTTTTTCATAAACTGGGGAACAGATTGGCAATGTAAATCGCATTTTTTGAAATATACTTTGTGTCCACAGTTTCCACTGGATGGAATGTAGCTAGTAGCTTCAATCTGAGTTTTTTTTTTCTGTATCCCTGTAACCTAAACTATACTTGGGATCTGTTAATTTTTATTATTTTACTGTTTTTTAGGAATCATGAACATACTAGTTACAGAAACTAGAAATGTACATGTAGTAGCTGCTGAAGATATATCCACTTATCTAGTTACTGCACACTTCCCAGTTCCCACAGAACCTAGTGCAGAAAGAAAAATTTGTAGGCAATGAGAAGCAGGGGGGGGGGGGGGGGTGCAGCCTACAATACCCTTCAAGAGAAACTGTCACCGAAAATATCTGGCTGCCAAATAAATCTTCATCAGAGCACATATTGTCATATTCTGATTTTTAAGCTTGCAAAGGGGAAAAACATTACAACAATGGTGCATTTCAAGGTATAATTCTTCTTTTGAATGGAAGTATTGCTTATATTATTTCCGATGAGAGATCTCCATGCATGCATTATTTGAAGTTAGTTCACGTTCTATCACTTTAATAGTGTGAACTATTAGCATCCCAAGCAACTTTAGCTATCAGCAGCCAGAAAAACGCTGATTAGAACAACCGGTAGTATTTCTACCACCTATAGAAACAACAAACCGTACATAGACTTATACATTAACTCATTGATTTATGCCAAGGCAGTTAATTAGGAAAGGAGAAACCATGGTGCACCACTAATTATAATTTGTGTAAGCAAGGAACATCGCGTGGGTTAGATTGATTGATTGCCAAGTATAGGATAAATGTGAACCTATATTGGCAGCCATAGGGTGAGCCAGAGCTACAGGTGCCGGCAACCCTAAGCGCATGCCCAAACACGGCTTAAACCTAACCAGCCCACTGACAGTCTGTCTAACAATTTGTCTGACACAATGCCAGTGCCGAGTAGCATCATTTTTAATTCTTAAATCTTGGTGCATGATTTTTGTGTACTTTCCATTTATTGGAATCATCTTAGTATCACTGTTATGCATAAACTGAAGTTTTATTTCTCTCACCACTGCGCTTTACTCATTTGAGACAGCTCCTTTCTCAGTCATCTAAAAGTTTATCAGTATTGAGTACACAAGGTGCATGAAAATAATTCTTGTTGCATGCTTTGGAAATAGATTCTTCCTTGCAAATCAATGACTAGGTACTTCGGTTCTCTTATTCAAAAAGGCTTATGTATAAAAAATGACATTGATCATGCTAGATGTGGATCCTCCATTTCATTTTGCATTGAATACTATATGTTCAATCAACCAGCTGGAGTTCTCTCCGTCATCAACCCTGACTCCAAAAATTGCTTCCACTACCAAAATTGAATTTCTGTTGATTTCTTATTTACTTCTAGTAACCACATCAAATCAAATAATCAAGAGGGCATTCCTTGTATTGTTACAGATTCGATTTGAGAACCCTTGAATCTTTCGATATCTTGATTGAACTGATCATATCTTTTATCATGTCCTGCAACAATGGTAGGTCATGTTGAATTTCGCTTGGTATTAGCCCAATACTCAGCCACAAGTTTAGCAAATGCTGATTGTTTGTCTTCCAACAGCTTGGCTGGCGTTTCATATTCTAGAAGCTTCCCTGCACAAGTGGAAAATCATCATCATGAATCGTCCATATATAGACTTATAGAGTAAGCTTGGTGATATACTTCTAAATATATCATATAAGACATTGATAGTTTATCTGTCATACTGGTAGTCCGAGGAATGAATTAATTTTTTTTGCAAATGCTACATGACCGAAATGTTTTGTATAGCATACTGTAGGACAAGACCATGACCCTGTCACTGTCTGTCACAGTTGGTACCCTGTGAGCTATGGTTATAACCATGCAACTTGAGAACTGCTGCCTGATTACTTTCTGCAGGATTGCATCTGTTGCAGAGTCGATGGATGCCGTCGCCTCATCTAGAACTAGGATTTTGTTCCTGCGGAGGAGAACTCTGCCAAGACAGAAGAGCTGACGCTGTCCAGCACTCCAGTTATCGTCATCATTACTCACTGCCACAATTTTATTTTGCATGAACAAACGGAATGTGTTTAATCTCTCTATAATAAGATATAAATTGCTTTGGGTATAATTCTAGCTTCACGTACCAACTGTATCAAGAAGAGCAGAGGTGCTGCTGATTGCTGTCTTCAGTTGACACTTCTCCAAGGCCTGAAATGGTCATTGCATGTACATGTAGTGCATATCAGAAAATATGAGACTTTTTATTGTTCACATGGGCATGTAGCAATATGGTTAAGTATGATTAGATCTTTAAAAATGGCAAGCTTCTACTGCTTTTGGTAACAGAAGGGGTATGTAACATGGCTTTACTAGGAACTGTGTTATGTAAGAATTTGCATTTACACTTTTAAACTTGTTATAGTTTTGGAGTCATAACAGTTTTTCTTACCTCCCATATCTCTTGATCAGAATGCAGGCCAAGGGGATCCAAATTGGTGCGCACGGTTCCCCTGAAAAGTGTAGGTTCTTGAGGGATAATACTTAGTTTAGTTCTTAGATCCTTAAGGCCAATGGAGCAAATATCCAACTTGTCAATAAGTATCTTCCCACCCGCCGGATCAACGAGACGGAACAATGAGCTGATAAGTGTTGATTTCCCACTTCCTGTCCTCCCTACAACCCCAATCTTGTTCCCAGCAGAAAAAGTGCAAGTGATTCCTTTGAGGACAAGTGGTGCGTTTGGACGGTATCTTATCTGCTCATTTAGTACAAGACAGCGAGTCAATTTCTCAGAAAGCTTCTATGAGATTGTGGAAAACAATCATCCTATTATTTACCTTTAAATCTTGCAGGTCTATCCTTCCCTCCTGTGGCCATGAAGTTGGAGGTCTATTTTCTGGTATAATGGCCGGTGGCTCCACTGGGAGGTGCATATACTGCTTGATTCGTTCAACAGAGATGATGTAGTTTTCCAAGTAGGAATAGAACCTCGTCAAGAAAACTTGTGCTGCAGTCAACGTCAAAG
This sequence comes from Saccharum hybrid cultivar R570, assembly GCA_038087645.1. Lineage (NCBI taxonomy): Eukaryota > Viridiplantae > Streptophyta > Magnoliopsida > Poales > Poaceae > Saccharum > Saccharum hybrid cultivar. The sequence continues at coordinate 4,515,743 of JAQSUU010000810.1, forward strand.
CATAGGAGAGACAAAGTCCTGCAAAGCCTGAAATAAGATCATATTGGTAACATTTCATCAGTCCAAAGATACCATTGGGAAGGAAGATCTAGTTATAATGGTAATGTGGGTACCTGGAGAAATTGCTCCTGGAGGAACCAGAACAAGGAACAATGCTGCTGTGATTATTGTCAAGGACTGCAGTGCCTCTACTCTTATGAGCACCCACTCTTGTGCTGCAACGGTATGGAAGAACAGTGTCGCATCAGTGTCGATAAGCTGCATGTTGCTGTGGATAAACCTCTCTGTTGCTGCAAATGCCCTGATCGTCACCACACCAAGAATTGATTCTGATGCATAGTTCATTACAGGTGCCTTTGTTGTTCCATTGATTCTTACTAGCTCCCTAGCCGAGGAAACGTAGTACCTCTTCATGTTTTGATTGAAAACTATGTGTTAGCTCAAAAACTCGCTAGATACATTAACTAACTAGAGTTATTTCTTGCAGCAATGTGTACTGACCTGAACATATATCATGGTGATCGTAACTGGGATAGCTACAACCAAGACTTGCCAAGTTACGGTACCCATAATCAGTACTGTGGTAACAACCTCAATACCGCCCGTCGCCACAAAAGCCATGGAGTAAGGTATGTCGAAGTCTAGAATGCTTAAATCTGAAGATGCCTGCACAGGCCAGCACTTGTATTTTAAATTCTCCTTTTTGAAAAAAGTTATTACTATCTTGTTATGATCTTATTTGTACAAAATACGGTAAAATAAAATAACACGTACCCTTGTTAAAATTCTTCCCACTGGTGTTGAGTCAAAAAATGACATGGGAGCCTTGAATACGGAATCCATTAGCCCGCCAAAGAATGCTTTGGAGGCTTTGAGGCCCAGATTAGCCGCAAAAAGGCTTCTAAAGTAGGCGAAGCAGCAGATGAAGATAGAGAGTCCAGAATATGCCCCAACAAGAAGTGCAGCACTGACGCTATCCATCTGAACAGCCACCACCAACCAATATGTGGATGCGATCTGGAAGCACGTGAAGAGCACCTGAGAAGTACACATGCCAAAGAATTGGAAAGCCGCCTTGGGTACATTTATGTAGTCTTTGTATGGCTTCCATCCCAGGTCACCAATGCCCTCCTCTTCCTCTTCTGTAAGCTGTATTGCTGCTGAAGGTCCCTTTGCAGTGACTTCAATGTCGCTGGCCTGCCTTATAACCTGCAGTGCACTTGGCACTATGTATTCATCATACGCTTGTTGCCGTTGATCTTGGTTCTGTTGGCTGGCACTTGTATCCAATGCTGTGATCGAAGACTGGTGAGCAGAAACCAGCTTCTCAAATGCTGTCCCAGATCCCAGAAGTTCTGAATATTTCCCTTGTTGACTAACTTGACCACCTTCCATTACCTGTTGAATAAATTGTAGTATATGAAATGAGGACCTCTGATATAAAGAATCACAAACAATTGTGTTCAGAGTATCAACTTACCAGAATTCTATCGGTTTCGGTCAGAAATTCAACCTGGTGGGTCACAAGAACAACGGTCTTCTCCGCAAGTGCTGTCATTACACATTCCTGCATGAACATTGCCCTTAGAACTGCGTGAAGGAGAAAACATACCATTTTATGGATACAGATCAAGGAGTTCATCTGCAGCTTACATAAAAAAGAACCGCAGCGGTGTGCGCATCAACTGCACTGAATGGGTCATCCAGTAGATAAACATCTGCATCATTGTAGACGGCTCTAGCCAGCTGAATCCTTTGCTTCTGACCTCCACTCATGTTCAGTCCTCTTTGACCAATCTCTGTGAGGTCTCCATGATCAAAATTTTCGATATCCTTGTCCAGAGCACAAGATTTGATTGCCTTATCATACAGTTCCTTGTTGAAAGGCTTCCCGAAGAGTATATTGTCACGAACCGTCCCACTCTGTATCCACGAGGTCTGCGAAACATATGCCACTGAACCAAGTACTGCAACCTGCAAAATACAATTTTGTTGTATTCTCAGTTATTATAACATATTTGATTGAAATATTTTATAGTGTAAAAAAGCACTCAGCTCCTGGTCACTTACCGATCCTGATATTCTTGGTATCTCCCCAAGTAATGCATACAGGAGTGAAGATTTCCCTGAGCCAACTGGGCCGCATACGGCCACCTTCTCTCCTCTATTTATGCGAAGGTTAACATTCCTCAGTGACAAATCAGTTCCGCTTGCCTTCCAGCTGAAATTTCCATCTTGTACTTGAACTCTGACATCAGAGTTCTCTGAAGGTACTCTTTTCACATCCTCCTCTCTGATCTCGTCTTCGAGAAGAAACTTCTCAATTCGATCTAATGACACCTTGTACTGGATCATCATTGTGAGGATCTCAGGAAGGAACCTCACTGGCTCAGCCATTACCCTCAGGGTGGCCAAGACGGTGAAGAGTGTGCTAGCATTCAGGGGAGCACTCCCCATGATGGCCGTAGCTGTGTACATCACAGCAGAGATGACCGTTGGGGACATCCAATACATGACTGCACCGTAGGCCTTCTTCATCTGGGTCTCCCTCAGCCATTTGAACTCCTTGTCCCTGAGCGACTCGATCATGTGGCGGAACTTGTCTTCCCATGACTGCAGCTTGATGATCTTCATGCTGTTAAGTATCTCGGACGTCGACCGGAGCCTCTCGTCCTGGGCAACCATGAACTTGGCCTGGTACCCTTGCAGCATTTTCGCGAATGGCACATTGAAGAAGCCAAAGATGACAAGGGGGACCAGACCAGGAAGAGCCCCAAGCTTCAGTGCCCAGAAGAGCGTGGCGACTGCGAAGACCAGCTGAAGTGGCGAGCTCCACCCCATGTGCAGCCAGCTGATGGCGTCGCCAAGCCGGTACGCATCGACCGCAATGTAGTTGATGATCTTGCCAGTGGAGTGGTTGTTCCTCTCCTGACTGGACAGCCTGAGCTGCTTCCGGAAGATGACCGCCATCAGCGCTGACCGGATACGCATCCCGGTCCTCCTCGAGTCAAAGAACCAATGCCGCTGCGACAGGGACTCGACGAGCTTGGTGAGCAGCAGGCAGCCGACAAGGGTCAGGCCGACCCGGAGGTCTCGCTCCTCCTGGTTGCTGTACCACACGAACGCGAAGAGCAGCAAGGGGGCAACTGCTATGGACAGCGTTCTCAGGAAGGCGTAGAAGCCGGTGAGCAGGATCTCGCCGAGGAAGCACTTGCACAGGACGAGGGCGAGGCTGTTGCTGCCCACGCTCTGGCGGCTCCTGGCCTTGTCACTCACGTGGCGGCTCCAGGCCTCGCTGAACTTCCGCGATGTGTGGTGGGCGGTGTCCTCGTCGGCGATGAGCGGGATATCGTCGAGGTCCAGCGCCTTGGAACGGCCGAGACGGAGCAGAGGGTTCAACCACGAGAAGGCAAACTGGCTGAATAGGCCAGCGCGGTACAGCTCCGAGGTTGGCACGGTTCGGTCTTCACCGATCAGAGGCTCCAACAAGCCGCTGCTGCCGTTGGATGCATCCCGTTGGTGGTGCCCGTGGCCCCGCAGCAGCAGGGAGCCGAGGGCGCAGAGCAGCAGGAGGAGGTTGACCTGCCACGCGATCGTCTCCGGGAGGTCGAGGCCGCTGTGGCCCCCGGCAAGGATCTCCGCATTGTACGCGGTGACCAGCAGCGAGAAGAGCGCCCACCAGAGCACGACCACAGCCCTTGCTGGCCTCGTCGGCTGGACGTGCAGTGACGCCGCCAGCGTGATCCAGACCAGGCCCCTGACGAAGTAAGGAACCGCCGCCTTGACGTCGGAGGCGTCCTGGAGACCAGTGACACCATACGCCACGGCAGCCGCCACGCAGCACATGGAGACGAGGAGCAGCACCCACCCAGGAGCACCGCTCCTCTGGCTTGCAGTTGCGGCGCACTGCCGCCTGGCGCAGGCGGCCGCCAGCGTGGAGACGTACGCGACGAGTAGAACCACATTGACGCAGTCTATGAGGATCCTCTGCACGCACGGGGACGCGACGGTGAGCTGCCCGCTGTCCTCTCCACCGCAAATCCAAGATGACGACCAGGCTGCCACTGCCTTGCGAGGCAACCAATAAGAGCAAGCTCGTTATATTATCAGCAGATACTGGAAACCATTGATCACGGAAGCAAGAAACAGGAAAGGATTTACACGAGCAATTAAAAGGTTCGGCCGTCTCCTCTCCTAGTTCTTACCAAGAACGGCCATGGCCGGATCGCCGTTATGGGCCATTTCCTGCAATCCTGCAGGGCGGATGAGGGGGAACGAGCCACTAGTTGGCCTTCGTCCAGCTCAGTCTCGTTGGGGCAATCCTAGTCCAAGATTGAGTGGCGGTACCTTCTTGCTGAACTGCAGCTAGAAAAAAAAACTCTAATTCCCTTGAAAACCAACAAATTGAGTGGCGTGCCTCCACTCGCTCTAGGCTGGGTCCGCCCCTGTCTCGTATGTGCTTTCACTGCTGGTGGCTTGCGCGCAGTATTATGCATGGAGGATGCCAAGCCAGGTTTAGTATGCTAACCTTGTGTGGCCTGCAGTGGTCTGAATGCCCTGCAAAACTTGGATTCTTCACTTTCACCGCGCGGGACCAAAATTTTGTATACTAGTAGATGGCGCCCGCCGCCCGCGTGGTTTATTTAGTCGCGTCAGAGTCTTCTGTCGCCATGGAGCAGGAGTCGACAGTTTAGAGAATTAGAGTGTTTTCTTAACAGATTTTTTTTTCTGTTGGACTGGGCGTACAATACACCGGGCTGTAGCCGTGCAGCCCAAAATGCCCGTTCTTAGTAATAGGCATTCCCCCCTCTTTTACTTATTGTTATACCTGTCTTATAGAATATACAATTAAACCAATTTCGAAAATAATAACAGAATATATACACATGTTTTTTCAATGTACATACATAATTTAAAGAGTATTGATAGCTAGGATAAAGTTCAGATGGAATTCTCTCATTTTTAGCATTTGTGACTGACTTGGTAGTATTACTCTAGTAGGTAATATATGTCAGAAGGTGCATGCCTCTTATCAGCCTGTTTGCGGGTCTGAACAATGTCACTCTTTACTGATGGTTCGTCCACTGGATTTTTGTTTTGTTTGACAGCCAAATTTTCATCTTGCCGGACACCTGCTGGACTGCAATCCACACCGCCTGCAGGATTTACAACCAATTCCGTCTACAGTTGTGCTCATCTCGCTTCTTGGCTACAGCATGGCAACACATGTTTGATGTGTATCATATCAGCCGCGCGGGACCAAAGATTGTATACTAATAATACTTGTTCTCAAAAATAAAGATTGTATACACAAGTGCTAGCGTCCAGACGTCCGAACACACATGTCTATCTGGACGCCCACACTTGCACTTCGTTTTGCGTGCTCATGCGGGTTCACGCTGTATGACACCATGCAGGGACCACTCGTGCTCCTCTCTGCTTCCCCACCCGGACATCTGCGCCCTAGCAGCTGTAGCAGACAGTTATGGCAGATGGTCCCAACAGCAGCATCCGATCTACTTTTGAAATATCAAGATAAAATATTTGCAACATGCATCAGAAGACAGATAAAACACTTTAAACATGCGTCTGAAATGCTTGTAAAAATGCATGAAAACACTTTAAAAAGTCATTGCAAAACATATACAACATCCAGGATAAAACACTTTCAACATATATGTGAAAAATATGCAACATCCAAATAAACATACTTGCAACATACATCTGGAAAAAAGATGAAACATTTGGAATGGACACTTGCAACATATGTGTACAACCATTGCAACATGTGTAACATCCTGATCTACTTTTGAAACATCCATATGAAACACTTGCAAACATACCTTTGAAACACTTAAAAATATACAACTGCAACATGCACTTTCAGTGCAACATCTCCTTGCTGCTTGGGAGAATGGAGACTCACTGGAATGTGGAGTTTACTGGTGTAGAGCTCGCCGGGGGCGCGAAGCTCGCCGCTCCGATGGAGAAGGCCATGGCGGGTCACTCCGGTGGAGGCGCGGTGGAAAGGAAGGTGGGAGGGAGTCAGCCTAGGCAATCGGTTTTAACCGACACATTGGTTCGGTTTCATCGGTTTCCAAAAATTTCGGTTCCCAGAAACTAGCACCCGATCGGTTCGGTAGAAAATAAGAATCCAACAACTTCGGTTTGGGATTCAGTTTAAACCGATTGATCCCACCCGAACAAAGAAGTGGGAGAGCAAGAAGCATAGATCCCACTGCTGCTCCTCTGCTTGCAGATCCAGTCGCCGCCGGCTCCTCCCTCACAGATCCCACCACCGCCGCTGCTCCTGCATGCAAATCCCGCCACCGTCGCTGTTCCTGCCGCAGATCCCGCCACTGCGCCACTCGAAGAGTCGTAGCCACCGCCATGCTGCTGGCCCCCTCCGGCGCTCGTAGCGGTCACCGCACCATGTCGCCACTCGCCCGCTCCGGTGCTCGCTGGCTCGCCCACTCTGCGCCACTTCGCAAGGTAGACGCTATGGTTTGGTGTGGCTTGCTGCTCCCGCTCGGCCGCTCGAGTGTGAGGTGTCTGTCCTCCCAACTCGCGTAGGGGTAGGGCGTGGCCGCGTGGGGGGAAGAGCGCAGGTGTGAGTCCTACCTGAGTCAGGACTCGGGAGGGGTGGGAAGTGGCCGCATGGGCCGTTAGCTAGGCCTTGGTGCGCTGGCGAGAGGGTGGGAGTCAATGAATCCTCGGTTTTCTCGGTTTCATGGTTTGGTTAGATGTATAAACCAAACACCGAGCTGAAAACCGTAGTTTCCAAAACAAAAAACCGAAACTGAACCAAAAAACCAGAAATAGACAGTTTAGTTCAGTTTCGGTTTGGTTCTTAGTTTTCGGTCTGAATGTGACCAGCCTGAGGCGGGAACATGCAGTAGACAGGAAGGCGCAGTGGAGAGAAGGGCGTGATAGAGAAGGCGAGCGGGTTGCACGACGGAGAGGACGAGCAAGATGCGCGGCGGAGCATGGTCATGAGCTTGCAGTGCTGTGGCGAGTTTTTTCCTTCTTTTTTTTAGAAAACTACGGTCCCTGGAGGGGAGCAGATAGGAATAGATAGGAGAGCATTCTGGGCCTCTCGGCTTGCCAGTGGGCCGTCTGGGGAGGACGGACGCTCTAATACAAGCATTATCATAATATTATTCTTTTCCTCGGGGAAAGGTTCTAATGGCTAGAGGGGGGTGAATAGCCTATAAAAATTTCTACAACAACGCTAAGCAAAGTGGTTAGACAAATATGAGGCGAAGCAATTCTTGCGCTAGCCTACTAAAAATACAAGCCACCTACCACAATTCTAGTTACTATAGTCTCTAAACACACAATGCTAGGTCGCTGCCACTAAGCTAGTGAGCTCTCAAAGACTAACTAAAAAGCCTCACTAACCACTAGACAAGACACAAGCTAGCTCTCAAAACTAATTATACTAAAGAGCATAGCAACACTAGAAATGTAAATGGAAGCTGCGCAACGACAAAATTTTCCAGAGAAGAAATCCTACTCCGGCACTTTGGCTTTCTAATTTTAAAAATCAATGTACCCTTCAGTTAGATTTAAGGAAAATCTTAGGATTTTCTTTTGTTTTTGGTTAGATGCTTTCAGTTAGTGTAGGTTTGTAAACTTTTGTACCTCCTTTATTTTTTTAAATACAAAATCTCACTGTGGGGACTTCCCCCACAGTATTTTGCGTAAAAAAAACACTAGAAATGTAAATACAAGAGAGGGGATGTGATGTTTATACCGTCGTGGCAAGAGACAATCAATCAATCACAATGAATACCAATGAAACCCCAATGACAAGATAACATAATGATTTTTCACCGAGGTTCACTTGCTTGCCGACAAGTTAGTCTCCATTGTGGCGATACACTCACTTGGAGGTTCACATGTTAATAGGCGTCACACGCCTAACCCGCAGTTGGGTGCCACACAACCAACATAAGATGATGATTACACAAGCCACGAGCAATCCACTAGAGTACCTTTTGACTCTCCACCGGGGAAAGGTCAAGAACACCTCACAATCACCACGATCGGAGCCGATGTAGAGTTGAGATGGTAGACTAGAGTGGGGTGAATAGTCATTTCTAAAAATTAAGTGCACCGGCTAATCGAAACAAATATGAAATTAAAACTATCGGTCTAGCCAAGACTACACCCCTCTATTTAAGTTCTCAAGCACCTTGCAAAGATCCTAAATAGGCAACAAAGGTGTCGGGCTAGCTCTCACCTAACCATTCTAGCTTGCAAGGTCACACAAACCTATGCAACTAGTACTTCACACAACCGACGAAGCTCCTACACAATCTAGTAAGCAAAAGCATAAAGACACCTAAGCTCACTAGTAATGCTCAATAACAAGGCTACACATGCCAAATTATAGAGTGCAAATTACTTAGCTACACAAACTAAGCAAGACAACTAATTTACTACAAAAGTAAACTAGTTACACACGGGAGCTACTTCTATGCTACACAAGCAAGAAGGTAACTAGCAAGTTGCATGTAACACCCCAGGTGTTAGGCTTGCATTTTGGCACTTGCATTGCATGAGCCTAAGCGTCATTTGTTCATATATGAGCATGGAATATATGTGATGCACTAGTGAAACATATGGAACTATGCCTGTGCAATGTTTTTGTGCTTGTTGTAGCTTTTAGACATAAAGAGTTAATAACATATATGCTTATAAATTGATGATTTATTTATTTATGCTTTTGCTAAAAAAAGAGAAGAAACAAAATAAAAGAAAATGGAGAACATAAAACACACGCACACCACTCTCTCTACTCTCACTTCGTTTTCTCTCCCACAGGAACCAGCAGCCAGCTCCTTCCTCCCTCTGCCCCAACTACAGCTCCTCCTCTTTTTCTCCAAAATCCTAGCTAGAAACTCCTGAATCAAGCCATGCATGTTACGCCATGGCCTTGCTCGAGATCCTAGCTTCCAATCCATCCAAATCATCCACTCATGCATAGCTTTCTGAGGGAGATCGAGATGGTTGAAGGATTTGGCAGCAGATGCCCTGCTCTTCTTCTCATGTATAATAGCATGGCGCTGCCCTGCTCCCTCTCCTTCCTGTTGCCGGCGCCATCTCCTCACTTGTAGCAGTAAGTAGCAAACGCAGCAGACCTCTCTTGCTCCTTCCCAAGCAGTGCGCCGCCCCTCTTGTTCCTGCTGGTGTGACGCCTCTTCTCCTCCCCCTTCTCTTCCAATAGCAGCACCAAGGACTCAAGGAGCCACCCCTTTTCCCTGCCTTTTTCCACAAGCAGCAGGTGCTGGTGTCCCCTATGGCATCCTCGGTAGCAGCACCCCAAGGGACACTCTTGCCTCTCTGTTCCTTCTTCAAATCGGTGCCCCTGCACCTGCAACACGTCGCCCCTCCGATATTCCTAGCTGCTCCTCCTCTGATTGTGGTCTACAATCAGACATGCATGTCCATAGTGAGCTGCTGCCTACCCAGATGTATTTGTACATGTCTTGTTATTACTGTAATTTAGGGAATATACATGTTAATCCTTAAGTGTAGAAATATTTATTTATGTGTGCAATATTGATCCATGGCTAATCCATATAAAGTCAGTGAAGAAAGATGAACTTTAGCAGCTCTTTGTTAATATCACCTAGCACGTCGGTTGCCTTGTTGCTACGATGTATACCTTTCTGAACCTATTTGTTGATGAACAAAACTAATTCTTCATGCTTGCTAGAGGCCATGACTAACTTATGGATAGGAGTGGTTTTGGTAGTGCAAATAAGTTGAATAGGTGCTGCTTGGTTTGGGGGACAAGTAAAGGGATGCATAAATCACTTTTGCAATGTGTGCTAAAAAAATTCAGTTTGAACAGTTCTGCTTGTGATAATAATTCGTGTACTTGAATGACATTTTCTGTGGAACTTGAAAATATAAAAGTTGTAGATAATTTAAGTATCATTGCTGTCCTAAAATTTCATGATTTTATTGTATCTGATTTGGGAGCTATGAAATTTTGAAATCTGCTGTCAGGATTTTGCTGTGTGCTGTACAGTTCTGAGCTTGTGTGTAATTCGACCATGTTAGCTTTAAAAACTAGCTCCTGTTGATAACTAAGAAGTTGTAGTGTTTTTCATAAGCTTTCCAAATTATTAAAGAACATAGTTTTCCGTGATCTAGAACTATGGCTATGATTTATTCTTTTGACTGTATTGTTGCTGTCCTGAATTTCATATCTTGTAATTGCATGATTTGCCTATTTGTATAGCTTCAATAGAGCATGGTTACTGTAGGTCTGTAGATGATTTATAGTTTTCAAACTCTAGCTAAGATTGCTCTCTCTGGGTTTAGACAGACTCTGCTTTACTGTTTAAGAAGTTGACTTAATTAACTGTAGGGTGGAGCAATTATCCTTCTTTTACATGGCTGTTTTCAAATTGTTGCTAATGCTAGACCAAGTTAACTTTGCTCGTTTCTACTTCTGTGAATCCTTGCTGTGTTAGGTCCATCCAAATATTTTAATGGTTAGCATAGAGCTAACTCAATACACTTAACATGTTGTGTAGAGGTTCAGCTTATAAAACTATTAAGTGGTCACATGCAAATTTAATCTTGTCAAGGCTTTTCTTTATGGTTTATTGATCTTGCTGAGGCCAACTATGTTCTTGTGAAGCTGGAATATGCTTGCTTATAGTATTGCCTTGTTGCTTGCTGGGACTGTACTTGGTGTAACTACCATAGCATGCTCTACTGCATATTCACATCAAGTTGATAAAGCACTTCAAATTTACTTAATTTCAATGGTGTGCCTTTGGCTCTTGGTGCAGCCTGTAATTCTCCTATTTAGTAGCTTAAGCGCGATTGAATTGCCTGATTACAGTTAAGTAGTAAATCACCTTTGATTTGTTTGGTATGATGAAGTGGTGTATGTTCTATACAAACTGTGATAATCACCTTTTCATATGCTATTCCTGTATGCTTCTCCAGTCATGATAATCAAAATAACTAAACTAGTAGCTTGCAGTTGTGCTAGGTGTGACCTGTTGGGCACTACAAACTAAGTTGAGCTTGACCAACATCGTTGTTTTTCCTATAATGTTAAGTGCAGCCTGTTTCAGTGAAAAGGGATGCCTTGTGATAATTTAATTAATGTTAAACTTGTGCTCGAATAACTTGCTGCATGACCTCCAACTTGTTGTTAATAGCTTAACGTAGTTAAACCTTGTTTCACCTATGTTGCTAAATCATGTTGCTGCAAGCGTATGCCGTCTTGTTTTCCTTTCTTTTGTAATGCACCATTTGTTGCTCTTTCTATACACTCAGGCATTGCATTATTTCATATCGTATAGGTGCACTAGATGACGGGCATGAGAAGGTGAAGCACGCGATGTCGGGCCGAACCAAAAGACGGTGTATGGTGGACAAGTCTAGAAGATGGAAGGACTGGACAAGTGCCAGAATGGGGGATGCTCGCCAAGCGAGTTTCATCTGACAAACACTGACTTGAGTCGGATCCCAGGCAAGCCCCGGAGCATTATAAGACCCCCTACTTTTTAAAGCAATACTATATATGTGTCATATGTATTGTTGCATTACGTATAGGAGTTGGGTGAAAATCTTGCTGCATCAATATCACTCCTTGTCCAGATATATGAATCCTTGAATCCTACATAGACTAGGATCGAGTAGATGCTTAGCCCTGCTTTAAGCGGTAGAAGTCAGGTGATTTCCTGTCACTGGCGAGATGTAGGGATATTCATATATGGCACGGTTGGCTATAATTGCTATCGTGCAAGGGAACCATGTGTTAATAAAATAAAATGAGACCGGGCGGGATGACGATAGTGAAGCAACAAGGCATGGAGGTCTTGGATGTGGATCTATCCCCATCTGAGTCGTTTAAGGACTGATTCGCTGTACGTCCTTGAGTCATGTTGAACGCAGTCTAACACTTAGTTGGCCGGATAAGTCGTTCCGACCGCGAAGCCGAGTAATACAGTTCAGGCTAGGAATCGAAGGGTAGGTCACATCTTGGAGGTAGTAAGGATGTGCTTGGGAACATTGGCATAAGACCAAGGGGGGTTAAAGTCCCTATCATCCTGGCAGAGTGTTGCCCTTGGGGATGCGGCATCAGTCGAACCCGCGCTTTCCTGAACGGTACCAAAGGTGACCTAAGCAGCCCTCGCCAGACGTGTCTTGGTGAGTGTTAGAAATACCCCTCCAGCTGGATAGGAACTCGATTCGAATCGCCGTCGCTCCCGGTTAGTGAGCACTTGACTTGAGCAGCGGCAACGTAGATTCAATTAAATTGAACAGATGCTTAATTAGATGACGATGGAAATGTTGCCTCAATTTATAGCTGCTATGGTTAATATTGTTTGCTCCTAATAAAGTGAGTGCTTTAGTACAGGTTCTAATATAGATGACGGGTTAATGATAATAAACTTGATGCTTAAGCATTAATGATTACTTATCTATATTAAGCTTTTATGCAAAATATTGTCAAGCTAGCCCACTTTATATCAGCCTTGCATGATCCTTGGTGTCACTTTATTTCTGGTTTATGACGGGTAAGTCTAGCTGAGTACCTTCTCATACTCAGGGTTTTATCCCCACTTGTTGCAGGTTGTGATGTATCATGGCTACTGCAAAGAGTTGGTTGGCTCCTGCTGTAGTGGCGGAGTGTGATCATGGGCATGATCCTTCTTATTTACCTTATCTCTAATGCTTTTGTTGGAGGTCGACCTTGGTACTGGCATGTATTTGAAATCAGAGAAATGTTAGTTTCAAATTACCTTGCTTTCGCTACTTTTCAATTTAAGTTGTAATAACTATGTTGAACTCCGATGTATATTGAATTACTTGTGAAATGATTGTAACATGTGACTTGTTATGTTGAATAACTATGATCTTGGCTTGTATGTTGGTTGGTTTGAAATCCCTCGTGATTTCATTGGACTACCGAAGTTATATGGGCTCAAGTGCGAGAATTTGATCACTTCGGTGATTGTTTTTGTACTTGTGCTCTTATAATTTGGATGGTTCTGTGACATTGCACAAACTAACTAATTACAAGAGCAACTATACAAGCACAATATATGAAAGGTAAATACAAGCTTGTGTAATGGGGATGCAAACTAACAAGAAGAACAAGGATGACACGAAGATTTTTATCCCGAGGTTCACTTGGTTGCCACCAAGCTAGTCCCCGTTGTGTTGACTGCACACTTGGTGGTTCGACAGCTAATAGGCGTTCACAAGCCTAGCCCACACGTTGGGCGCCGTAAGAACCTACCCACAAATGAGGGTAGCTCAATGGCATGCTCTACTAGTGTTGCTCTCCGCTACTCCCACGGGGTGAGCATGGTACCCCTCACAAATCCTTCTCCGGAGCACCACATAATCGTCTTGCGTGCTTCATGACGGAGAACTCGCCACCAAGCCATCTAGGAGGTGGCAACCTCTAAGAGTAACAAGCACCACATCTTGCAACTTGAACATCTAGTGCCACTCGATACAATCTCACAATGCAATCGATCTAGAATCACTCACTCACAATCGGATCACACTCCTGCAAGCACAAGTGAGTTAGAGGGCTCCCGAGCACTCTCAAGCATGGACACTAAGTCCCCCAAGGTGCTCAACCTCAGCCATGCCTGAGTACCCCTTCAATTTATAGCCAAAAGGCTCAAAAGAGCCGTTGCTCAAAAGGTGCTCGAGGAGATCCGGACCAGACCTCAGGACCCTAGATCCGGACCATGAACAGTGAGGGTCCGGAGCATGGGATGCTGACACGTGTCCCCATGTTCGAATGCCAACTGTTGGAGCTTCAACGGTCACTTTCACGTGCTTAGACAGCAACTAGATTGAGCAACCGAACCATCCACACCTCGGTCCTGTTCAGTCCAGAGAGCTCCCAAAGCAACCGGACCCGGTCCTGTTCCTACAACCGGACCATCTTAGGGTCCTATCCCTTCAAACACATGTAAAAATGTTCAACTAGACCCAGAAAACATGGTCTAGACCCTAGAACCGGACCTAGGGGATAGGGTCCTAAGTCAGAGTCATAAGCACTAAAACGACGATAACTCTTAGCTCCAAACTCCGGTTTCGATGATCTTGGACATTTTGGAAAGCTTATGTAGAGGGCTACACATCCCATATACATATTTGATCCAATGAACAAAGGATCAACACAAAATTTCCATCCAAGAACCATCAAAGTTCAACATAGACCAACATGACCATCTCACATCGGTCCTGTTGTCCTCGTCATGAGGGTCCTGTTGACCTTTTAACCTCCAAATCAACTTCTATCACTTCACCCTTGCTCCCAAGTGCTAAACACATTGTGTATCATCATTGTGCATATGTGTTAGCATTTTTCAAAGCATTTTAAAGGATTAGTCACTCAATTCACCATGCCACTCGATCCTAGTAGTGATGCAAAGTTAGATCACTCGAGTGGCACTAAATGACCGATATGCAAACAAGTTTGCCTCTCTTGATAGTATGGCCATCTATTCTAAACCCGGTCATAAAATTCTCTACACACTTTTGACCAGTGAAATGAAATGACCTACAAATAATACCTTTGTCTTATGCATTCCATTCCATCTCCTCCAATATTGATGCAACACATGCACCAACCATATCACAAATGATATGATCCACTTCATATCATCACGTGATCTTGTTCGTTCATCAATCTTGACCTCACTTGCTTTTTACCATTTCCTTTGTCCATCAGTGCCAAGTCTTGCTTAAGCTTCAACACCACACGGTCCATCGCTCCAAAGCCTCCAACTTGCCCTTCACACTTGCAACCAGTCCATAAAGCTAAGTCTTGTCTTGATCTTCTCCACCTTAGTCACATGACTCCATATCATGTCTCATATCCAATGAGCTCATTCATTACATGTGTGAGCCTTGCAACATATCCAAGCCATATCACCTCCATGGCATAGGTTGCTCACACATGATGTACTTGTGGACAAATCACCTGTGTATCTCACTCAAACATATGTTAGTCCACCTAAGGTTGTCACTCAATTACCAAAACCAAACAAGGACCTTTCAGCCGGAGACTAGCACCTTCCTCCGCTCGACAATGCTCGCTGCACCAAGCTGTCTAGGTGACGGAAACCACCAAGAAAAACAAGTGAAATCTGCAGCGAAACACAATCACCAAGTGCCTTTAGATGCAATCACTTAAGCAATGCACTTGAATTCACTCCCAATCTCACAATGATGATGAATCAATGATGGAGATGAGTGGGAGGGTTTTGGCTAAGCTCATAAGGTTGCTATGTCAATGCAAATCACTAAGAGAGTGAGCAAGAGCTAGCCAAACACCTTTTATAGAGGCTCCATCGAAATAGAGCCATTGGGCTCGACAGGCAGCCCAACTCGAGGTGATCATATGCGCAGGTCGCGCTGACTGGATGCAGGCCCTAGCGTCTGGTCACGGATCTCCATCCACGTATCCCCTAGTTCAACGTTGTTCACACGATTCCAATGGCTAGTTAGCCTTCCTCGCGTGTTAAGTAAAGACCGAACGTGCTAGAAAAAAGATCAGACACGCCAGTGCCACACCAGCTCACGTGCATGCACCAAGGCCATGCCATGACTAGAGGCATTGCTCCCCGCGGCTTCCCGACGTCAGATCACATCTAGAGAGGTTCTAGAGCCGCCCAAATGTGATCGGACGCTCCCCTATGTCAGTCCTCCCTGGCTCAGCAATGAAGCATACATCAGCGTACGTCACCCCTAACTAGACACTGGCCCTGCGTGTCCTATCACATTTACTAGTCATTGTCTGATCAACCGACCAACAATGTGTCTCACTACCCTGATGACTGGCTGCACCCCACGCTGAGTCCGATCACAATGTGATCAGCGTCCGGTTAGTGCAAAATAGCACCTCCACTTCTCCAACTTCGCCATCCTTGATCAAATGTGCTAACCACCAAATGTGTCACCTTGTGCACGTGTGTTAGGATATTTTCACAAACATTTTCAAGGGTGTTAGCACTCTCCAGAATCTAAATGCATATGCAATGAGTTAGAACATCTAGTGGCACTTTGATAACCGCATTTCGATACGAGTTTCACCCCTCTTAATAGTACGGCTATCTATCCTAAATGTGATCACACTCGCTAAGTGTCTCGATCACCAAAACACAAAAGCTCCTATCAAGTTTCACCTTTGCCTTGAGTTTTTTGTTTTCTCTTTCTTCTTTTTTAAGTCTGAGCACTTGATCATCGCCATGGTCATCACACCATCCTGATCTTCACTATTTGCTCCATACTTAGAATGCGCCACCTATCTCATAATCACTATAGCAATAGGTTAGCACTTAAGGTTTCATCAATTCACCAAAACCAAACTAGAGCTTTCAATATCTCCTTGTTTGGTAATTGATGACAACCCTTTTATAAATATATGAATTGAAGTTCCATTTGAATCCATGTTGCTTGCCTAAGCATTTTATGTGCTAAGAGTTTGGATTGAAGCTTGCACATATGTATAGATTGGAAATGTAGGAGGCCAATGTCTACCAAATGATGCTAAGGAATAAGAGATGGACCTTTGAAGCATGATACCAATCGAAGTGCACCAAATATACCATCCTTAGCACCATTGCTAGTTACCACTTGGAACTTCTTGCAAAACACAAACACTAGATACCTTGTGAGATCACATTATATGCAAGGCTCTAGTGCGACTTGAAAAACAAAACAAGGCATATCTAAATATCCTATGCATGCTAGTTTCTCATTTCATCATTCAAACCTACAACAAACACCACATAAGCATGAAATTTTCATTTAAAACTTGTGCTATGCAAGCATACATATGAAATGCACATTCAAATGCAACATACAAGTTTATGAGCTTGCTCCCCCTACTTGTGTGCTCAAATTTTAATTGAACCCCTTACTTTCATGTTTCTCTCCCTATGTCAAAGTTCTCCCTCTTTGTCATCTTTTCACTATCTTTGTGCACTAATTTCTCACCCTTTGTCATCATTGACCACAAATATTCAATTTTAGATAGGTTAAGATTATCAATGTCTATCAATGGGGTGAGGATCATTTTCCCAAATTTGGTTCAATCTAGAACACTTGCCTAAGATATTTAACTCAATTTGATCCAAGGACAAGCTTCTTCATGCCTCATTTCAAGGGTTATCTTGACCATGTTGAGTTAACCACTTATAGCTTATTTTCTAGATCAAACACTAAGTTCACAAGCCTACAAACATGTCATACTAGATCAAGTCAAGCATAGAAGCAACAGTGGTACCATACAAGCATCAAATTCATTTGATTTTCATGAATGAGGCTATAAAACATGAGGAATGACTAGATGCACTAAACAAGTCCTTAGCAAAGGATGTATGCATGCCAATCAACTTTTACCTTGGATTGCTTGAAGGAGAGGCATGTCATATAAGTGAGGGTGCATGTTGGCATTTCTTAGCACCACTACTAAAAATAGAATTAATCCTACTCTTAGCAATGACACTAGAAATGGTATGGTAATTATTAACTTGTCACTTTTACAGTAGCCACCTATGATTACCTACATCTCTAATATTAAACTAGGTTATCATCCCTAGTGATGAAACTAGAAATGTTTGTTGGTACTATCTAGCATTACTACAAGAATAACACTAAACAGAAATCTATTATTTCATGTGACTATAAAGAATCTAAAGATATGAATGAAAAGAATTCTGCAAGCGGACAGATAATTATACCATTGTAGCATTTTACCTAGAGTATTATTACCAGGTTATCAATTTATAATTTTATAACTGGGAAGGTATGACTATGCATGTAGTATTGACAATTTATGATTATGCATGAGAGAATAAACCAATATCACATGCTCTACTCAAAATAGGGGTAAGTCACAAGATAAATATAGATATATCTGATAAGTACTAATCAAGCATCATGATAAATAAATAAATTACTCAGAGCACTCTAACTTTGGCCTTAGTACTAGTCTAATCAGAATATTAGAGGAATAATTCCTAAGTTATTCTATAACTACAAGTCAATGAATGCTTCAATTAGTGCAATTACATCTAGTAGTCATCGTTAATGTTACTATCGCATCCACACATAAGGAACATCAACTAGGGAGGATCAGAAACATAGTCCTCCCCTCCTTCAAGACCGGGTTCTGCAAGTCCACACGGGGTTGGACTACATATGACTCAACAGGCCTATCACACCCGTGATCTACCACACGTCCCGGCGTGTAGGGGGCATTCGAAGATAAACAATATCTAAGCACCACGCTTACATAATGCCTACCACCTAACCATGGATCCTACATATTAGGATGGGCACTATATGAACATATGCATGAACTTAATAATAAACTAACTATACTAGACATATAACCAAAGTAAACAATGAACATTGCAATCAAGAACATATGAAAGATGAAGATTAATGTTGACATAAACATTGTAGCAAGTACACAAAAATAGTGGAGAATACAATGAGAGAGGGGTACAAAGAATCATGTCAAACCATGCTCTTGCCAATGTCGGGAATCCAAGCTTGTAATCTGCTTGCCTCCCTCTAGACCTAATCTAACTAGCTAAAACTCTAGAACTAGAGGAACTCTGAGGAATTAGGGTTTCTGGCTCTGGATGGCTTGATCAAATGACTTGATGACTTGATGTCACACCCATTTTTAAGGACAAAAATAGGATGCATAAAAGACTCATGTGCGCCCCAGGAAACAGTCGCACACATAAGTTGACAAATTACAAAGTATCATCACAGTGCTTATTACATAACGAATAAGTATTTAAGACATAGTCTTGAACGATAGGTAATAATAACTAATAGTAATTCTTCAGCGGAAACTCCACACAGGGACACGGTTGACTGGTTGACACCAAGACTAGTACTCATTCCGATAATCTTCCTCTATATCTTCATCTGTTATGGTGGAAATAGCAAGGGTGAGTCCATGTTGAACTCAACAAATATAACACAGGGTTCATGAGGCTCAAAAAGGCTAGACATTGTTTAACTGCGTTTAGCTTTTAATCATATATTAGCAATTGAGTAGCATCAAGATAAACCACTTCCCATTAAAGAACCAATGATCAATTGTAATAAGGATAATGAATAGCATTAACATGAGCAAATAATAATCAACAATAATTAAGCATGATACAACAGTTATGATCAACTATTCCATAAGAATCCCCAAGGCCGCTCGTATCCGTGAGCACGGCTAGTATACCAGTTTTTAACTCTGCGCAGAGGTGTACACTTTCACTGTGAGTCATGATTTCCAAATGAGTGGGGAGATCAAGCCCAAACACCCGAGAACCATATAAAGCCACTCAAAAGTTCGTCTAACAAGTTAGGGCCATTAGATTCACTCGGCAGGCAGATGTAGAACCCCCCTTCCCAGTGGCACAACAACCGCAGCCTATACACACTAGGCCAGGGGCTCGCACTACACCCAACGTGGCAAGCCATTCTTACGCCATTTAAGGTAACCTCTAACAAGCTAGAAAAGGTCTCTTGAACAACTAAAGCCAGAGCCATATAGCCCTCACAGCTGTACTGTATATCCCGGTTATCACTTACAGATAAGTCCTTATGGAGAGAAACCAGAGCATCAAAATAATACACATGCTCTAGCCCCCTTTCAACAGTAATAACATCATCTTAATTGGTTGATTGCATAATCCATTAGTCAAATTACAAGATCATTGTTCTTAGTTTAAGCACTAGCAGTAGCTACCCATATGCATTCCCAAGGTTGACAAGGAATCAAGATAACAATCACTAAGTTATAATCTCTAAGGTTGTCAAGGTAAGCACATGCATATGTATGACAATTCAATGTATAGGTAACAAGGATAGTCCTGTGTTATACTTGCCTTGATCAAAGCTTTCCAAGTGATACTGCTGACTTGGCTCAAAGTAATACTCCGAATCGTCCAGATACTGCTCACCTTCTATACTTGATCATCAATCAACAACACACATGCATCCAATCAAACAAACACAAAGCAAACAAAGAGATACAATTAGAATAGTACACCAACAGTAACAAAACAGTAATAAAAGTTTATAAAACTCTTCTACACGTTTCTACGATCACACAGACGCAAAGATCACCAAATTCGGAGTTAAAACATGAAAGTTATGAATTTTCTAAGATTTCCTATATATAAATAATTACTTAATTATAAACTCGAAAAATAAATTATCAAAACTAACTGTACAACTACACTAACATGTAGAACTCGCAAATACGAACCTAACGCAACTTGAACGGATCAAATCGGAGTTAAAACGAAGATTTTATGACCAAAACAGTTCTAGTGGCAAAACTGTAATTATCTAAAAACGTATTTTTGACTTAACCGGGAGAGAATACGCTTTTCAAACACTAAAACGTACTTTCAGTTTTACGCTACGGACCGCGGGTTGATTACTAAAAAGCTGAGGGTCTCTTTAACAAATTTACCCGCGAAGGGGTAAGTTCTAATCTGGGCCGTTGATCTCGATTTGGACGGCTCGTGTTCATCATCAAGTCTACAGTGCTCCTCCGGTCACCTCCCTCAAGTCCGGCCGGCGGCCCCCCCATGGCCGGCGGGCTCCATCTCGCCGGAGATGGCGGTTCTCCCCACCGAGACCACCATTCAAGCCCAAACTTGAACCAATCGAACGAGATGCTTTGCACGAACTCCCCCAAGCAACAAAAACTAGCTACAACTACCCATATCCGACGCGCGGCAACAAGGAGACGGCGGCGCCATTACCGCTGCACCCGAGCTCACCAAAACCGCGATTCAAAGCGTCTCAACACCAAAGAAGGGCACGAGAAGAAAGAGGAGAAGATTTGCGGGCTTACCAACGCGACGAATTAGCCTCCAAAGCACCCGAAAGCTCTACCCGCGATGGTCGGAGCTTGAGCTCCTCAATGACGCTGCGAACAAAGATGAAGGCAACGCCAGCTAGTAGATGGAAACGAGGAGGGTGGAGCGGATACGGTGTAGGGTATTATGCATCTTATAGAGGAACATGGCTGGCGGATCAATCCAAAGCAAATCGGACGGGGTCGGATCTCACCGAGTTGGAGTCCAACTCGACTATGAACCGGAGGTGGGAGATACGGCTGACGAGCGGCCCCCACCTGTCAGTGAAATGAGGGAGGGAGAGGCACTGCCGCTGGCTCGGCTGGCTCGGTCTGCTGGGTCGGACCACGCGGTCGCAGGCGCAGAGGAGGGAAGGCGGCAGCGGCCCACCGTGCGGCCCAGGCGGGGAGGAAAACAGGCCGGCGGCTGCCAGGTAAAAAGGTAAGTGTTTCCTTTTCTCTTTTTTTTTCTTTTTCTACTTTTCTTTATTTACTTGTTTTCAAACTATTCCAAATAGAATTCTTCAAACCAATTCAAAATAAAATAAATCCACTACACAAAAGAAAATAAATGCAGCAACATGAATGCAACACCAAATAGTTTTCAAAATTTCAATTTCCCATTAATTGTTATCTAAATTATTTGAAACTCATTAATTCTAAAATTTAGAATTTTTGGGTGTTACACTTGATGCCTTCAGGGGGGCTGGGGTCTCCTTATATAGCCCAGGGGGTCCAACGTGAGCCCTTGGATCAAACCAACTTGGGGTACGACTAAGATGCATGCTAGGAGGCGGTGGAAGAATACTCCAGAAGCTCATAGAGGAATCCCCTTGGGGGCCGGGCGGCCTGCAGGTGGGGCCAGCCGGCCCCACTTGGCAGCCCCTCATCTCCTGCTTCGTTCCGATGTCTTCTTATGTCTTCTAGAGTCTTCTCGTGCATATGCCGTATTTTAATTCTTATTTTTCCTTTGACGAATAGGTCTCTCTTGGTGGTTTTCTGGAATAATCCTGCAGAGAATAAAGATTCACCAAAACTCATGGCATTTGTCAGTTTAAACCCTAGACCTATGTATATTCTCTCATTTGTACCATTTCTCATGTTTATTCAACTATAAATTGTTGACATTATCCATCGTCAACAGTGCATCAACACATATTTGAGAAATCCAATATGTTCGACTCATTTCTTAGCTTGTAAAACCTTTTCTCATCAAGTGGCTTGGTGAATATGTCGGCTAGTTGATCTTCAGTGCCCACACTCTCAATCAAAATGTCCTCTTTTTATTGATGATCTCTTATAAAATGGTGGCAGATGTTGATGGTTGTTAATGTCAATCATAAACCGTCAATATAACTTGCATGTATATTTAATTCCATCACCAAACATAGGAATATGGTTTTAAACTAATGAATTCCACGAGCTTTGGTGAATATTTGTATGCAGGGGGATTTATCCAGAAAACAACCCTAGGACCACTGTCATACACTCTAAATAAGCAAACCGACGACAACAAGTGATTCAACTCGTGAAAACTATGAAAGATAACTCTAGAAGGTTTCAAAAGATACCACGCTGAAGTGTGGGCCAATTGGGCACCATAGTGGGCTGTCCTGCCCACTAGGGAGGCCGCCCGGCCTAGTAGGGGGCCCACTCGCCCTCTGCCACCTCGTACACCTAACTACGATCTACACCGTTGATTATAAGGCGGTTTTAGGTCGGTTTATCCAACGGTTTTAGGTCACTCAACATTGATCTTGCCATGTCAATCAAGGTTCTATTCTTCCTCTCAATAAGGCCATTTGATTGTGGAGTATACTTGGTCAAGAATTGATGTCTAATGCCAAAATCATCACACAACTCATCAATTCTAGTGTTCTTAAACTCACTACCATTGTCACTTCTAACTCTCTTGATGATTGTTTCAAACTCATTGTGAATGCCCTTGGCAAATGATTTGAATGTTGCAAACACATCACTCTTGTCCACTAGAAAGAATGTGCAAGTATATCTTGTATAGTCATCCACTATCACAAAGTCATATTTGTTTCCACCGATGCTAGTGTATTGTGTTGGCCCAAACAAGTCCATGTGCAACAACTCAAATGTTTTACTAGTGCTCATCATGCTTTTCTTAGGATGGGTGTTTCCAACTTATTTGCTGGCTTGACAAGAGCTACAAAGCTTATCCTTCTCAAACACAACATCTTTAAAGCCTCTAACCAAGTCATGCTTAACCAATCTATTCAGTTATTTTATTCCAATATGACCAAACCTTCTATGACATAACCAACCCATACTAGACTTAGTGAACAAGCATGTTGACAATTGAGCTTCACAAGCATTGAAATCAACCAAGTATAGATTCTCATATATAAAGCCTTTGAAAATCAAGTTAGAGTCATCTACACTTATGATCTCTCATCATCTACCCTAAATATGCATTTGAATTTAAGATCACACAATTGAGCCACGGATAGTAAATTGAAGTTCAAGCTCTCAACTAGCAATACATTGGAAATACTCATGTCATTGGATATTGTAATCTTACCAAGCCCTTTAATCTTACCTTTGTCATTGTCACCAAATTTGATACTATAATAACCAAATTTGATACTATAATAACCTTACCATTACTATAATAAACATTCTTGCATCACCGATCATGTGTTGAGTGCACCCACTATTAAGAATCCAATGTCTTCCTCTAGATTTATAATTCACCTACAAAAGAAGATCAATTTTTTTAGGTACCCAACCTTGCCTGGATCCTTGAAGGTTAGTCACTAAGCTCTTTAGTATTTAAATGGTTTTCTTCTTTGAGCCCATCTATAGTACACCAATGAACTTAGCATGAACACCATTAGTACCCTTAGTAAGCACATAGGAAGAATCAAGCTTAATTGAGGATATATTAGCTTGTGATTTCTTGTTCATTCATTTTTGCTCTATGACCAACTTGCTTGCAACTAGTGCAAAACTGATCATTGTTCTTCACAAAACTAGTCTTATGAGGAGCAAAGGCCGCCTTGCCTTTCTCAGGGGTATAGCCCAATCTCTCTTTGTAGAGAGAAGCTCTTTGGCTACCCAAGCACATAAGCAATTGGTCCTCTCCGCCATAGGCTTTGCCTAAGGCAAGAGTGAGCTCATTGACCTCCTTCTTCAAGGTCTCATTCTCAACCATAAGTGAGGCATCATAAGTAAAACCATCACTCATAGGTGTGATGAAAGTGGATGATGAACTACATAAAGGGTTAGTGGGAGCAACAATAATACGCTTATAGAAAGATTCATCAATTATGTCACATGTTAAGCCTTTGTCACATGTTAGAACATACTCCTTCTCATTTTGCTTATCAAGTAGAAAGGAATGAGCTTTTTCAAGCTTCTTTGTGAGCCTTGCCAAGCTTCTCATGGTCTTCCTTTAGACTCTTATGAGATGCATTGAGCTCATCAAAGGCTTGTTTAAGGGCTTTTAGTTCCTTATGCAAGTCTTTGCATTCCCTTCTCTTAATGTCAAAATATTCTTAAGCATCTTTCAACATGCCAATTAGTTCATCTTTAGTGGGTTCATTATCATCATCACTTTCACTTTCATTATCATGTTCCTCATCACATCCATCATCACAAGTTTATACCTTAGTGGCTTAGTCATGAAGCAAGTTGATGGAGTGTCGAAGAGAGAAGGCTTCTCATTTATGGCAATGCTTACAAGAGCCTTCTTCTTGGTGGTCTTGTCATCATCACTATCATCATCATCACTTGAGGAAGCATCACTATCCCAAGTGACCACATATGAACCACCCTTTTTATTCTTGAAGGTCATCTTATCTTTATTCTCCTTCTTCTCCTTCTTGTCCTTCTTCTTGCTCTTCTTGTTATCATCATCATTGTCGCTATTGTATGGGCATTGAGCAACAAGATGATCCTTGCTTCCAACTTGAAGCACCTTCTTGATTCTTCCTTGTTCTTGGATGAAGACTTCTTTCTTCTAGCATGATGGCCCTTCTTCACCATGAACTTACCAAATCCCTTCACAAAGAGAGCCATCTTCTCATCATTATCATCATCCCAAGAGAATGAACCTTCATCTTCACTTGATGAGTCTTGCTTGGCCTTGCCCTTGGATGGTGTGGCTTTGAAAACCACACTCTTCTTCTTCTCATCCTTCTTCTCCTTCTTTTCTTCCTTCTCATCATCATCTCTATAGGTGTCATTGGTCATCACATCTCCTAATACTTGGTTTGGTGTCATGGTGTCCAAACCACTCCTTACTAAAAAGTGACCAATGTGCCAAATTTCGAAGGTAATCATCTCAAGAACTTGTGGGAGAAGTCCTTGTCCTTTACCTCTTCTCCAAGTGCTTTGAGATCATTGATAAGCACTTGAAGCTTATGGAACATCTTCGGTATACTTTCATCTTCCTTTATCTTGAAGCTAGCAAACTTCTCCTTGAGAATGTATGCCTTGGCACCCTTCACCGCTTGAGTGCCTCAAATGACTCTTCCAACTTCCTCCATGCTTCATGAGCCTTCTTAATGTTCTTGATTTGCTCAAATATCCTCTCATCCAATGCATCATGAATGGCACTAAGAGCAATATCATTGTTCTAGAGCAATACTTCTTCGGCCGTGGTGGGAACTTCTGCATTGGCAACCTCAATCTTGGTCTCGACCATCTTTCAAACCTTTCTATTGATTGACTTGATGTATATTGTCATCTTAGCCTTCCAATAAAGATAGTTTGAGCAATCAAATTGGGGTGGCTTCTTTGTGTTGTTGATTTAAGCCATTTTGACACCAAAGGTTGTTAAGCCTCAAACCATAGTGACCACGACTTTGATACCACTTGAAAGGTCCTAATGGCTAGAGGGGGTGAATAGCCTACAAAAATTTCTATAACAACACTAAGCAAAGTGGTTAGACAAATATGAGATGAAGCAATTCTTGCGCTAGCTTACTAAAAATGCAAGCCACCTGCCACAGTTCTAGTTACTATAGTCTCTAAGCACACAATGGTAGGTCACTACCACTAAGTTAGTGAGCTCTCAAAGACTAACTAAAGAGCCTCACCACGAGACAAGACACAAGCTAGCTCTCAAAACTAATTACACTAAAGAACGTAGCAACACTAGAAATGTAAATACAAGAGAGGGGATGTGATGTTTATACCACCGTGGCAAGAGATAATCAATCAATCACAATGAATACCAATGAAACCATGGTGACAAGATGACACAATGATTTTTCACTGAGGTTCACTTGCTTGCCGGCAAGCTAGTCCCCGTTGTGGCGGTACACTCACTTGGAGGTTCATGCGCTAATAGGCATTACACGCCTAACCCGCAATCGGATGTCACACAATCAACACAAGATGAGGATCACACAAGCTATGAGCAATCCACTAGAGTACCTTTTGGCTCTCCACTAGAAAAAGGTCAAGAACCCCTCATAATAACCATGATCAGAGCTAGAGACAAGCACCTTCCTCTGCTCGATGATCCTCGCTGCACCAAACCATCTAGGTGGCAGCAACCACCAAGAGAAACAAGCAAAATCCAAAGCGAAACACAATCTCCAAGTACCTCTAGATGCAATCACTCAAGCAATGCACTTGGATTCACTCCCAAAACTCACAAAGATGCTAAATCAGTGATAGAGATGAGTGGGAGGGTTTTGGCTAAGCTCACAAGGTTGCTATGTCAATGCAAATGGACAAGATAGTGAGCAAGAGCTGGCCAGACACCTTTTTATAGAGGCTCCATCGAAATAGAGCCGTTAGGCTCAATAGGCAGCCCAACTCAGGGTGATCGGACGCGCAGGTCGCGCTGACCGGACATAGGCACCCCAACATCTGATCATGGATCTCCATCCACGTGTCCCCTTGGTTCAACGTTGTTTGCATGATTCCAATGGCTAGTCAGCCTTCCTCACATGGTAAGTAATGACCGAATGCGCTAGAAAAAAGATCAGACGCGCCGGTGCCACACTAGCTCACGTGCGCAGGCCAAGGCCTCGCATGACCGGATGCGCTGCTCCTCACTGTTTCTCGGCGTTAGATCACATCCAAAGAGGTTTTAGAGCCACCCAAACATGATCGGATGCATCCGTTCGGCACCGACCAGACGCTCCCCTACATCAGGTCCTCTCTAGCTCAGCAATGAAGCATATGTCAGCGTACGTCACCCCTAACCGGATGTAGGCCCTACGTGTTCGGTCATAATTAATGTTCATCGTCTGGTCGATAAACCGACAATGCGTCTCACGGCCCTGATGATCGGACGCACCCCACGTTGAGTCTGGTCACAACGTGACCTGCATCCGGTCAGTGCAAAATAACACTTCCACTTCTCCAACTTTGCCACCCTTGATCAAATGTGCTAACCACCAAGTGTTTCACCTTGTGCACGTGTGTTAGCATATTTTCACAAACATTTTTAAGGGTGTTAACACTCACTAGAATCTAAATGTATATGCAATGAGTTAGAACATCTAGTGGCACTTTGATAACCGTATTTTGATACGAGTTTCATCCCTTTTAATAGTACAGTTATCTATCCTAAATGTGATCACACTCGCTAAGTGTCTCGATCACCAAAACACAAAAGCTCCTATCAAGTTTCACCTTTGCCTTGAGCTTTTTGTTTCTCTTTCTTCTTTTCCAAGTCCGAGCACTTGATCATCACACCATCATGATCTTCACTATTTGCTCCATCACTTGGAATGTGACACTTATCTCATAATTACTAGAGCAATAGGTTAGCACTTAGGGTTTCATCAATTCACCAAAACCAAACTAGAGCTTTCATCCGGGGTACAACTAAAGACAAAGAAACGGGGTGCGGATGTGCGGGATTGTCGCCCGACCTAGATAATCAGCGAACACATAAAGTTATATTCACAACTTTTACTTATAATTTTTTTTATCTCAAACAAGAGGGTTTGGGCCCTTACTATGCTTTATTAAAAACTGAACATATTTTATTAGAAAGTTACAGTGTTATGCACATAATTTTTATATATAATATTCTATGAAACATAACTTATCAACATAATTTTATAGAAATATATTCTCGCATCTTTTCTTTTGGGAAATTTAGAAAGTTATACATGTAATTGATGTAAATAACTTTTTATGATAACTTATCATCACTAGTTTTTGTCATAACTTTTAAATTTCTTCTTTTCTGTAGAAAATACATTTCCATAACTTCATTTTTGGGGAGCTATAAAGCTATACACACATATTATGTGTCTCACTTTTTAAAGAAGAATAACTTATCCTCACAATTTGTCATCATAATCTTTTTGACTTCTCTTTTTTGGAAAAATAATTTTAATAACTTTTTATTTTTAAAAATTAGAAAGTTATGCTCACAACTTATATGCATAACTTTTACATCAAAAATTATTACCACAACTTTTCATCATAACTTATATAGATTTGCAGTCATAAGATTCAATTAGATCAAAAGAAGAGAAAAAGAGAAAAAATGGGTGAAAAAGAAAAATATGGTGCATAACATTATATTACACACGTATAGCTAGTGTATGAATTATATATGATCACGTAAAATAGATAGGTTAATGTTTGAAATTTGTATCTGCTAAAGTCACAGATCTATGACTAGATCCATGGTTTTCATGGAGCTCCTCAAGAGGTGATCCATGAATGTTGGTTTCATAGTTCCTTATGGAGTTGGGTGGTAATTACCCACTAATACCACTGATTGCACACACCCCATCTAATATACTGATTCATTTCTATTATGTTCGTCTTCTTCTCCACTCAACCGATCAAGAGAAAAAAACACCACGCGCTCCTGCTCCCGTGCCGCCACCTTCAGTGATCTGGTGGCCTACTCAAGCAATGTAACACCCTAGGTGTTTGGCTTGCATTTGTGCATTTGCATTGCATCACATGAGCACATTCATCCCATTATCACATGTGCATCATCTTATGTTTCATTGTTGCAACATGATGTTTCATTAGTGCTTATGTATGTGTGTATCATATGTGATGTCTCTATGTTATGCTTAGTACCCTAGATGGGTTGTACATGTCCCATGTACCATGTTTCCAGTGTTGCATGCCTCTATTTTAGTGTTTCAATTGATTGTTTTGCTTATTTTAGTTGAATGTTTCATATGTTTCATGTATATGTTTCAGTGAATTTGAGAAGCTAGAGTACATGGATCATATGCAAATGAATGTGGTGACTCACCAAAACACCCTAGCTACATTTAGAATATCATTAGGAACAATGTTCATGAAGGTCATTAGTTCTAGTTATGCTTCTAAGTATTGGTGTGACTTGTGTTGACCCTAGAACTCTTTTGTTTGTCTATTTAAAAAGTGCAGTTAGAATTCAATGCATGTTTGTGCACTCTTAAGAAACATTGTAGTAAATTTATTTAGGAACAAAAGTTATTTTATGGTCATCTCATGAAAATGGACAGAACCTGCTCAAAAATGGCCCACAAGTCAGTTAGGGGGTTGTTTTGGACTTAGCAAATTTGGCTAAGTCAAAAATGCAGTTACAATTTCATGAACGCCACTTTGGGGCTCTATAACTCCCAAACCAAACCAAATTAGCTCGAGCTCCAATTAACAACTTGTAGTACTCTCGTAGCTCTCCAACTTTGTCAATAGCCCCATGATCCTACTCGGGCCGGTTTGAGAGTTATCGAGTGCCAAAAATCAAGTTTCAGTCGGCTTTCAAAGTGTTTTCAGAACTTGAATTAAAATTTTTCAGTGGCCTTCATGGCTGACCAGCATCAGAGGGAGAGTGCCGTGTGGCTGCCCACATGCGCATGGAGTGCCACGACGTCGCTCATGCATGCCTGAAGAAGTGAAAAACCGAGTCTCAGTCGATGTTTTTCATTCTGCTCGCTCTTCCTCTTCGTTCTTCCCCCTCGCTGTCTTCTCCGGCGAGCAGGCACACCGCCCTTCCCAAATCGTCCACCACCATGCACCTTCCCTCAGTTACTCATAGTTACAGCTCTATCTCAACCCTCTCCACCCAATCGAGTCATCCGTTGGCCGTAGGTGAGGATCCCGGGGCAATGCCGGTGACTGAGAGCGCCATGGCCACCGTGTCCGCGATCACACATGGCTAGATTATCTCTGGCCACCATCCCTCTCTTCTAGCGAGTGTGTTAGGTTCAGTGAGGTGCAAGGGTGCTCACTGAGGGGTTGGTTTGGGTCTAGCGGCAGCCGCCGGTGAGATGCGTCGCCGCGCGCTCCACCAAGTCGCCATGCGGGCCGCCACCCGTGTTCGAGTCCGGTAGAGAGCAAATTGAGGGCATGGTCATGTGCGGGAGAGTGTGGGGAGCATAGGGGTGCCCATGGGTTCATTGGGGACCTCGTCACCGGCGAGCTTCACCGTCGATCTCCTCCCCTGTCTATGTTTCTCTGACCAGCGGGCCCCCGCTATCAGCGTTGTCGGGCAGGAGGTGGCCGTGGGCCAAGCGGCTCACGCGGCCAGCCCAGTAGCTAGGGTTAGGATTAGTTTTTGTTTTTTTCTTTTATTTACATATTTGAATGCTAAGTTCAAAAATGCATATCTCAAGATTGGTAGATCCAAATGAAGTGATTCAAATTTTGTTGTGCTCTGTGTAGTATCTAGTTTTTATTAAAAATATTAACTATGCCATGTTCTGATAAGGAAAATGAAGTCATAAATTATCTCTTTTCTTCATTATGAAATAGGAGAAATTTGTATCTATTGCTGTATAGCTCCAAATTACTTGAAAGTTTTATGAGGTGCTGTTTATACCATGAGTAGCTCGTAGTTTAAATTTTAGCAATTTTGGATGCTGTATGGTAGACTTATGCATTTATCTTTATTTGGATGGTTGGATCTTGTTTGATTTTTCATAAATTATCTATAGATCCTGTAAATGTAAAATTTGGTGAGTGTTATTCTCATATTAGTAAGAACCTAAGAAAAATATAAAATCTGTTGTTTGACACTTTTCAATAGGGTTTCTCATTTATGCCAAAATCAACCCTTCTATCTGTTATTTTGAGTATAGGAAGATATACTTGCTTAAATGCTATGAAAATTTTATGGTAGCCTCCTAGAAGGATGTTGTAGCTGCTGTAATTGTTATAGAATTTATTGTATAGTTTTGATATAGGTTCCTTTATTCACCTAATTATCTAAATAAATTAATAAAGGGCATTAAAGAAATTATTTAGATGTTGGCACCACATTTTCTGGTGTTCTTTTAACATGAGTAATGAGTTGGTAAACTTGGTTTAGCTCAAATGTGCTTTTGCTACATCTCCAATTAATTAATTGTGTGAATCTGCCAATTCTGGACAGATCTGGGGACTTGGCAAAGTTCTCCATGTTATGATGCTTTACTATAAAACTTGCTTATACAAAAGTTGTATACAACTTATACATATATCTTCTGTTCAAATTTGGTGGCATTTGACCATGTAGTTTAGGAGATATAGCTATTTAAAGTTGACCGTCAGTTGTGGTTGTTCTCTGTTTGCACAAAATAGATTATGTGTTTACTTTAATTCCATCTGGTAAACTTTAGAATCATGCTGTGATGTTATAAATGAATTGTATAGAATTTTATAAGCTTTCCAGAATATCCTCTTGCAAGTCAATTGGATTTGTCGAACTCCTGTTGTGATTGATTTACTGAACTGTTCCGTTGCATGTTAAACCTGAAACTTTCTGTTAAGTGTGCCTTTACTATTCACAAGCTTGTTTGTAATGTTCCTAGGTGTTTAATTTGATTAAGGCAAGTTTAGGTGCAGGTGTTAGGCCTTTAACTGAAGATGAACATCTTTATCTTAGGTTATGCAAGTTATGTAAGTTTGATCTTTCTCTTTCGAGTGAAGATAGACACATGCTCCTAAAGTGATTTGAATAGAGCGTTGCACCTACTCGGTCAATGACTGTCTAGTGAGGTTATGCTAAGCATTGTTTGTCATTCATGATCATCATGTCATCTTATGTGCGTCCATGATACTTATCTCGTGCATTGGCATGCAATAGGTGTTCCGGAGGGAGCCACTCTTTTGGAATTCGAGCCGAACTCGGAGGAGCAACCACCGGAGCAGGAGATGCAGGCCCCCGAAGAAGCAACAGAAGGAGACGTGGTAGACTGTCCAGACCACACACCTTGCAACTTTGTAAAAGGCAAGCCCTGGAGCATTATAAGTCTCCTAATTTCTGAAAATGCAAATACATACTATGTTATATATATTGTTGCATTAAGTTTAATTGTTAAATAAAAACACTTGTTGCAATGAAATCCAATCCTTGTCCAGATATTATACCTTGAATCCTATGTAGCTCAGGCTCGAGTAGATGCTTAGTCCTGCTTTAAGCGGTAGAAGTCAGGTGATTTTCTATCACCTGCGAGCTATAGGAATATACATGTGGCACGGTTGGCTATATTTGCTATCATGGAAAAGAACCTGGTATAATTTGAATTTAAGATCGGGCGAAGGCTTGTAGAGTAGGAGGCTTACAGTGACTCCATCTGTGTTGTTTAAGGACTGAATTCTTGGAGCCTTTCCTTGTCATGTTGAACGCATGTCTAACACTTAGTTGGCCGGTCTAGTGATCGACCACAAAGCCGAGTAGCTCAACTCAGGTCGGGAGTCGATAAGTATAAATTACACCTCGGAAGGGAGCCGTAGGCGTGAGTCCAAGGGTAGGTGATTTAAAAGTCCTGAATGTCCTAATAGAAGGGTAATCTCTGAGAGTGCTAGCACTGATCGAACCCGCGAAGTTGGTTTTTGAGTTATACCAAAGGTGATCGACGGCTGCCTTTAGCGGGGTTTGCTAGGTGAGTGTTAGGAATACCCCCTCAGCTGAGTTGTAATTCGATTCGAGTCGCCGTCTCTCTCCAGTTAGTGAGAACTTAACGGGCTTATCTCCAAAGTAGATACACTAAATAATATGATGGTTCAGGAATGATGATATGATGATGGCATTATTATACCTACTATGGTTAATAATGTTTGCTCTTAATAAGAGTGCTCTAGTACATGGTGCTAATCTAGATGATAGGTTAATGATTATTAACTTGAAGCTAAGTGTAACACCCCTGAGTGTTAAGCATGTATTAACATTCCAAAGCATGAGCATCAGCATCTCATACATGTTTATCATCCCATGCAATATAATTCACTTGATTTGAAATGTATAAAACATGGGTTTGAACCAAAATAGTTGCATTTACTTGCTAGAGTTGTAGAACTTGTTCAGCTACAATTTTAGATAATCTAGAATTAATTAACATGATTTTTGGAGCAACTTTTGTATTCAAAATCTCCTCAAATTTTGCTTTTTAAAATATTCTAGAGAAATGAGTTTTTATTTAAAAATTTGGCTTTAAATCATTTATTCAAAATCTATTCAGAATTTTGAATAATGTCCTAAATGAAAGTTATAGAGAATTAAATTTTGAAAAACTTTTATTTTGGGGACAACTTGTGAAAATGTCTTTTTCATCTTCAAAATTCAAATTTTAATCGATTTAGAAAATCTGGAATTTTAAAATGAAAAAGAAAAAGGTTTTCAGGGCTTACCGGGCTGCCACCCCGTTTTCGGCCCGCTCGCGCAAGCCGGCCTAGCCCGTTTCTCCCCCGCGCTCGCCCCACTCCCGCCTGAACGCGGCTGCGCCGACCATGCGCAGGCCATGCCCGCCGCGTGGCCGTACACCGCCGGTGCGCTCGCCTTCGCCCCTCCACCCACACCGAGCCCCCGCAAGCAAGGGCACGAGCTCCGCCTTGACGCAGCGCACCTCCCGCACCCCTTCACGCCAAGGTGAGGTCCGCCATGGGCAAGGCATGCCATGTCGGCGTCCTTCAGAGCTCGCCGAAGTTCATGGCCCCGGCAATCTCCCCGCTCCGCCCCTGCTTCTTCTTTTTCGCGGTCAGTAGCTCCGCCTCACTCCCGCGAAACTGCTCCGCCCCTCTCTCACGACACCAAGCCCTGGCTAGGCCGCCGGCGTTGAGCCACACCACCGTATCCACCATTCCCGTGACCAAGCTTGCTCTAGGCCGCCATTTCTTTGTTGGGCTACCTCCACGGGTGCGCGCGGGCGAGCTGAGTGTGGTGGTGCTCACCCTTGTCTCTAGTGACCTCGCCGTCGGCGTTGAGCAGCCGGTCAACCGCCGCCTCTTTTGGCTACGGCTGACGGGTGGGCCCCGTTGACCCGAGGGTCCCACGTGACAGTGAGCCCGGGTGCACTGGACCGGGTGCGCCTAGGGTGGTGTCCTGGCCGGTTTTCAAAGAAATGAAATAAATGATTTCTAGAAATGTGTGAAAAATGCTTTCAAAAATCATAACTCGAGTTTTATAGCTCCAACAATTGTGAAACAAATTTTGTAGTGTTTCTTTTGAGTAGATCTACAGTTTAAAAATGTTGCATATTAGTTTTGTGATACTTTTCTATGTAGATTTATTTAATCTTTAAAATTGCTGATATCTTAGAAAATATGTAGTAAATTAAAGGAAGGTCAGAAAAATATGGTTCCTATTTCATTAATCTTCTTTGGTGATGTACTTTCTGGGAAAAATGTTTATGAGGCATGTTCTGTGAAAAATTATTGAAGTGTAGTTCAAATGCCTTTAATTGATAAATTTTGTTATTTTTGGTAGAGAGCAAAATTTGTATAACTCATGCATGTGATAATTTTTGTGGTGTGCTTGTTTACTGTGGATAACATAGGAAAAATATGAAATCTATTGTTTGACACTTTTTCTAGTACAAAGTATTTTCATGCTCATTATTATGCTATAGCTTGTTTATTTTGTACAGATAGTTTTACTTATTCAAATTCCATGAAATTTGTGTAGTATACTATTTGGAGTAGGAGTGTGCTACTGTAATTTTTGTAGATTTTTACCTGCAACAGAAATAGATGATGTGTGTAACCCTAGTTTAAATAGGAAATAAAAGTTTATTCTTTATGAGTAATTAAAAGAATTAAGGAGTGTTTGGTGTATCTTTGAAGCACCAAACCACCTTGCTGGTGTTACTTGGTAGGTTAAGGTATTAGGGTTTGGCAAAGTGTAGCACCACTTGTGTGAGAATTTTATGCTACCTAGTATAAGAGTAGATGACTTGTTTTGTGGCACATGTTCTTGGATGATGTAGACTATCTTGTAGAAGATGTTGTCTGTAATCCATCCTATCAGTTCAATGTGCTCATCTACATGTCTTGTCATCATAGCATTCCACCGCATCCGATGCACCGTCTACATAGTTGCTTATGCAATTGCATCATACAGGATCGCAGGAGGAGTCGCATGTAGCAGTGCTAGAAGAGGAGACTTGGACCGATCAGCAAGAGCCCTAGGCATAGGAGGTGCCCGAGGAAGAGGAACCAGGAGAGGAGTTGCCCGAGTGCGTAAATCACCAGCCTAGCTCGTTCGAAAGAGGCAAGCCCCGGAGCATTCTAAGTCTCCTACTTTATAAAAGCAATTCTTTATAAATGAATTTTATATATTGTTGCATTAAGTTATAGGAGTTGATTGAATCTGTTGTTGCATTTATTATTATCCTTGTCCACCTGGATACCTCTTTACCCTGTTAGGTCAGGATCGAATAATTGCTTAGCCATGCTTAGACCGGTAGAAGTCGGGTGATTTCTGGTCACCTGCGAGATATAGGTGAATACCTGGTTATGGTTAGCTATAATTGTTATCATGGAAAGTAACCAAGTGTTGATGAATAAAGGGAGACCGGGCGGAGTCTTATAGGGTTTTGGACTATAGTGATTCCGTCTGTGTCGATTAAGGACCGATCGTTGCTCGTCCCTCTTGTCATATTGAATGCATGTCTCACATTTAGCTGGCCGAATAAAGTACCTTTCGACCGCGAAGCTAGTGACACTATTCGAGCCGGGATAAACTCGGATTGGCAGACTAGTGCTGAAGGGGGGGGGGTATGTCGAGGACGCGAAGAGTGAGCCCAAGGTGCGTCCTGGCAGTCGGGCGGTCCCTGGGTAGTGCGATCCATGACTGTTATCCCACGGCTACTTGAAAAGTGTCATTGGTGATCTAAGCGACCCTAACGGGGGAAGCGTGGTTTGTGTGAGGAATAAATCACCAGCTAGTTAGGAATTGATTCAAATCACCATCGCTCCTGGATAGTGAGCACTTGACTCGAGCTATAGCATCGTAGTAATTATGATGGAACAATGATGGTTATGTGGATGATATTGGAAATGCTAAACCTGAGATGGTAACCTTTGATATTAATGATTAATCAAGTGATTGCTCTAGCATAGGTGCTCACTTAGACTAATCAGGTATAATTAAGTGGATGCTTATAGTTAAATGGTTTATAACTAATAACTTATGATTTTCGCAAATGAGTCAAGCCAGCCCACTTTATAAAGACCTTGCATACTCCTTGGTGTCTTTTATTTCTAGTTTTGACGGGTAAGTCTAGCTGAGTATCTTCTAGTACTCAGGGCGTTGTTCCCATTGTTGTTGTAGATGGTCAGATGTACTATAGTTATTGCGTCAACTGTCTGTATCCGATGATGGGCGCAACTAGGACCAAGGGCAATGGTCACTTCGTTCGTCTTATCTCATGCTTTTATGGGCTATGACTACCTGCTGGCACTGTAATTGAACTAAGTGTGTGTACGTGGTTTGAAACTACTTGCTTCCGCTATGTTTTGGTGAACTTGTGTTGTAATAACTTTTTATTCTGAACTCTGATGTATTCAACTCTTGTTGCGAACTTTCTATAGCATGTGACTGTGGCTGCTAAATCAGTACGATCTTGGTTGTATGTTGGTTGGTTTGAAATTCCTCATGATTTCACGGAATCTCAGGTTGTACGGGCTTAAGTTTGGTAAATTATCTGCCTCGGTGAAAGATTTTCTTACTTAATCTCGTATAATCATGTTGATCCATTACAGCTGGCATCAGAGCATGGTTTAGCATGTACTGTTCACATGGGTATTTTAAATAAGACTATGTTTAAAAATGAGTTTTAAAACTTAAGAGTGTGCCAGTGGTCATATCCTTTATGCCCAGTAAGGATTCTAGGTGGCTTATTTAAGTACTGACTTGGGGTTTTGCATCATATTTTAATTCATCGCTCATACGGCGTGCTATTGTATGAGTGCCATTCACTTGAGTGGTAATGTATGGATCAATGACCTCTACGCCTTGGTAAGTGAGAGTTGTAAGAGCATGGTCGGACACACTACCGATCTAGGGAAGTACTTATGTGATGCCAAATTATTTACATGTTTTACACATATTATATGAAGGTATCCTTTGTATTGGGGTTTTCCATCATGTGGTGACGATGCCGTCAATAGGACGATGATTCGGGTAGTTGCTACCGTTATACTCATATCTGGGGATACGTGTGAAGCCAGTAGCTTACTTTACTGCTTTCTTGCATATGTTCATACTATGAGGTTTGGGCTAAAGTGACTTTCTGCAGGTACATAACAGCGTTATCGAGTAGTACGCAGTAGCTACGTTTACGAGAGCTCGTTGTATGCCACCGTCTATACCGCTAGTAATTGTTATTTCTAAGTTTGTAAGGATGTACGGAACATGCATGCATCATGTTGTGCATTTCATTCATGGCATTGTTCCTCCCCTTATAAGTTGATTATCTCATTTTGATAAAAATGACAACTTAAAAATCTGTTCTCACTGCGGTAATAAAATTTTGCTACAGATGGCACGCACCAAGCAGACAGCTTGCAAGTCCACAGGCATAGTTCCCCATCATCAGCTTGCTCCACGCACTCGTCAGCGTCATACGTTCCTTGGAGAGTTTGGGATGCCTACGCTCTTGTGGAGGGTGCTCAGCTACGTAGGCTATCCGGATGGAATGGAGCCCCGCTACTTCTAGGCAAATGAGCAGTTGGGGGAAGGTCTTTTGGTCACTGTGGAAGCAGTTGTTAATCCCTGAGGTGATGGTTCTGAGTGGACTGGTTGGCGTTATGAGTCAACTAGCAGGACCGCTGAAGAAGCCGCTGAAAGAGCAGCCTTTGGAATACTAAGGGATATCATGGATCGCTTTCCCCAGGAGTTGGCAACAGCGATCGTTGGAGTCTTTCCGAGGGGCAACCCCTCCACTGACTCGTGGCAGCAGGCAAGAGGAAGGTCCTAGGAGATTAGTGCAGCAGAAGCCTAGAACAGTGATAACCCTGCCATGAGTGCCATGTTCGCAGTGATGAAGGCCTTCGATGGAGTGGAAGGTAGTCTGCGACGTGTGTCTGGTGCTCTTGGTCAGGCTCGTGACGACCGACGTCAGCTTCAGAGGGATCACGATGCCGAGATTGAGAGGCTCACTACAGAGATGGCTCAGTTGACTCGTCAGAGGGATCAGGCTACCCAAAGGACTAGGGTCTTTGAGGGAGACGTACGTGCACTGAGAGAGCAGGTTGGGCGTCTGACCACCGCCAACCGGAACGCTGAGCGCATGTTGATCCTTGTGCTCCATCAGAGGAATGAAGCCTGGTCTGTAGAGAATGTTCTGAGGGCTCGATAGTTCGACCTAGAGCAGCAGCTAGCCAATGCAGAGGAGTACAATGACAACCTGCATGAGGAGGTTCATCGACTGAACAACTAGCTCTACCCCTATGTTCCTCCTGGTGCGGCAGAGATGGATCTGGATGAGGATGAAGATCCCGAAGAGCCCAAGGCACCCACTGAGGATGACGACAATGATGTGGATGGCGACCATGCCAACATCTCTGACTTAGACAGCGACCACGATGAGTAAACTAGTAGTTGTTGCGCTAGCTACTAGGGTTCGGCTTGCATGATCTTTTGCTTAGTTGGCACGTTGGGCATGTCTTAATGAGTAGAAAGACTAAGGCTTTGATGTAATGTTGGAAAACTTGGATGTGTTTGTGGTGGTACCCGAACGTCAAAAGTCCAGTGTATGTATGCTGGCAACTTGGTTGTAATGGACGCGATGTGTGCGCCTTAGTAATCTAATTAGTGATGTTGTGTTAATTGAAATGACTTATTGTGCCCCTGTTTTATTGTATGAATTTATTCTCTCCAGTGAATTCAGTACGGCATGATTTTTCATTCACTCGCAATTTCTACGACATCACCTAATGATTACTGTTGCTGAAATATGCAGATGCCGAACACTCGCCGTATCGTGTATGATGCCACTAAGGCTAGTGGCAGTGCCGCTGGAAATGAAAACCGTGATCCACCACTGCCTCCTCCTCCACCATACACTACGGAACAGTTCTTCGCACAATTCCTCGGAAGTCAACGCAACATGGAGAACATGCAGCAGAATATGGAAGCTGCGTTGCGCAGTATTGCGGATAACACCTATCATGGAGTAAACCTGGGTGGGCATGAAGTAAACCAGTATAGCAGCTTCAAGGATTTTATGGACACCCGTCCACCAATCTTCAAGGAAGCCGCTGAACCCTTGGATGCAGAAGAGTGGATTAACACAATGGAAGACAAGTTTCATGTTTTGAGGATGACCGAAGTGTTGAAGACCGAGTATGCAGCTCATCAGCTTCAAGGTCCGGCAGGGATGTGGTGGAAGCACCACCGCACCACTTTTCCTCCCCATGCCCACATCACCTGGAGGGAGTTCACCGAAGCGTTTCGTGGAGTGTACATTCCACCTGGTCTGACAGAAATGAAGCTCGGAGAATTCCTGGCACTAAATCAAGGCACGAAGACTGTGACCCAATATCTGCATGCATTCAACAATCTAAGCTGCTATGCTTCTGACATGGTTAATACTGATGCCTAAAAGATCACCAGCTTCAAGAGAGGTCTGAATCCCAAGATGATGAAACACGTGGGTACCAACATAAGGACTGGTTTCAACGACTTTGTCAGCGATTGCTTGAAACAAGAGAAGAACAACAATATGTATGCTGCGTCCAAGACTCGTAAGAGAGCTTTTGAGTCAGGTCCGTCCCAGCCTAGGGCCCCGTCTGCAAATCGTTCTGCATATCGTTCGCCTACCCCGGGTGCAAGGTTTAGGCCACCCCAGCAGAAGGGTCAGAATGCCCAGCAACCTCAAAGGAACCAGAAACCGTTCAAGATGGCGTTGCCACAGTCGAAGGCAGGACAAGGCAGTTCATCTGGAGCTACGACTCAAGTAAAGGGACCGTGTTTCAACTACAACCAACCAGGGCACTTTATGAAGTTTTGCCCCTATCCCAAGAAGCAGTAGACGCAGTATCAAGCTCATGTGCACCACACCACCATTGATGACATCCCAGAAGGAGAACCTGTGATAGCTAGTTTGTTTTCTATCAACAATCATCCTGCAGTAGTCTTGTTTGATTCCGAGTCATCTCATTCCTTTGTGAGTCAAGCTTTTGTTAAGAAGTATGAGCAAAAGATAGTTGATTTGGAATGTGATTATCGGATCAGTTCAGCCAGGGCTAATCTGTTGACAAATCAGATAATCCAGGGAGTAACCCTGAACATAGCAAATAGACAATATAAGCTTAATTTGATAGTCATGCCAGGGCTAGTTTTGGATGTGATCATGGGAATGAACTGGATGAATAAGATGAGAGTAGTAATTGATGTTGGAGGAAGAAGTATTTCTCTCAAGGAACCTAGTGGAGAAGGCACCTTCTAGGTGATCCTACCTCGGAAAATAGATCTAGCCAATACAACTTGTGCCATCCAAACTACTCTGCTAACCAATATTCCAGTAGTATATGAGTTTCCAGACGTGTTCCTAGATGAGTTACCTGGGCTTCCACCAGACCGAGATGTTGAGTTTGCCATTGAGTTAATTCATAGAACAGCACCGATCTCAAGAAGGCCCTATCGGATGCCTCCCAATGAGTTAGCCAAGTTGAAGAAACAACTCCAAGATCTGTTAAAGAAGGGTTTGATTCATTCTAGTTCATCGGAATGGGGATGTCCTGCACTATTCATGAAGAAGAAAAAGGATAACTCCTTACATATGTGCGTGGACTATCGACCACTGAATGTTGTGACAATTAAAAACAAATATCCTCTACCTCGGATTGATATCTTGTTTGACCAATTGTCTAAAGCCAAAGTGTTCTCTAAGATAGATTTGAGATCAGGGTATCATCAGATCAAGATTAGGCCACAAGATGTACCAAAGACCGCGTTTTCTACTAGATATGGTTTGTACGAGTATCTGGTCATGTCCTTCGGATTGACAAATGCTCCTACATACTTTATGTATCTGATGAATTCCGTCTTTATGCCAGAGTTGGATAAGTTTGTGATTGTGTTCATTGATGACATTAATATACTCAGAGAATGAAGAAGATCACGCATAGCATCTTAGGATTGTCTTAACTAGACTCAGAAAGCATCAGCTGTATGCTAAGTTTAGTAAGTGTGAGTTCTGGCTTAGGACAATTCCTTTTCTTGGTCACATGTTATCTGAAAGTGGAATTTCAGTAGACCCTAGTAAGGTACAAGAGGTCATGGACTGGAAGTCACCAACCACAGTTCATGAGGTTCGAAGTTTTCTTGGTTTAGCCGGATACTATCGCCGCTTCATACCGGATTTCTCGAAGATTGCCAAGCCAATGATAAGTCTGCTACAGAAGGATCATAAGTTTGCCTAGACAGAGGAGTGTGAGGTAGCTTTCTGCACCTTGCGGAAATTGCTAACCACTGCTCCTGTTCCGGCATAACCAGATATAGAACAACCGTTTGATGTGTTTTGTGATGCATCTAAAATGGGTTAGGATGTATGCTAATGCAAGATGGAAGGGTCATTGCTTATGCCTCACGTCAATTGAGGAAACATGAGGTTAACTATCCTACACATGACTTGGAGCTTGCAGCAGTTGTGCATGCTCTAAAGATTTGGAGACACTACTTGCTGGGAAATGTGTGTAATATCTTTACGGATCATAAGAGTCTCAAGTATATTTTTACTCAGTCTGAGTTGAACATGCGACAGAGGAGATGGTTAGAGCTAATAAAGGACTATAATCTGAATGTGCACTATCATCTCGAGAAGGCTAATGTGGTAGCAGATGCCCTGAGTAGGAAATCACATTCTATTGCTGTGCAACCGTTGTTTGAAGAGGGGTTCAATTTATTGCATCCTGCTGTGTTGCATAATATTCAGCTCAGTTGTAACTTGGAGAACAAAATCATTGAAGGTCAGAAAGCAGATAAGGGAATATTTCATATCAAGGAGAAAATGAAGAGGGAACCGACCAAGCACTTTAAAGTGGATGACCAAGGGGTGTTATGGTTTAAAGATCGCCTAGTAGTACCCAAGGATCAAGAGCTCAGGAACAAATTGATGGATGAAGCTCATCAGTCTAAGTTGCCTATCCATCCTAGGAGTAGTAAAATGTATCAAGAGCTGAGACCTCGTTATTGGTGGACCAAGATGAAGAAGGAGATTGCAGCGTATGTTGCTCGTTGCGACATGTGTTGCAGAGTAAAAGCTCTTCACATGAGACCCGCAAGACTATTGCAACCCTTGTCTATACCAGATTGGAAATGGGAAGATATAAGTATGGATTTTATCACTAGTCTTCCCACCACACCAAAAGGACATGATTCGATTTGGGTAATTGTAGACCGCCTTACCAAATCAGCTCACTTTTTGCCAGTTAAGACAACCTTTCGACCACCTCAATATGCAGAGAAGTATATTGCTGAGATCATCCGATTACATGGTATACCGAAGACTATCATGTCTGACCGTGGTTCACAGTTTACCTCTCATTTTTGGGAGCATCTTCATAAAGGATTGGGTACTAGTTTGATTCGCAGTACAGCTTACCATCCACAGACAGATGGGCAGACAGAGCGAGTTAATGTTGTTCTTGAAGATATGCTTAGAGCATGTGTGTTATCATCCAGAGGTTCATGGGAATCGTGGTTACCTTTGGTAGAGTTCGCTTACAACAACAGTTATCAAGAGAGTATCAAGATGGCACATTTGAAGCCCTGTATGGCAGAAAATGTAGGACACTGTTAAATTGGGTTGAACCTGGAGAAAGAAGGTTTTACGGGATTGATTTTGTAGATGAGGCAGAAAAAAGGTCTGTATTATCCAACAAAATATGCAAGCTGCACAATCACGTCATAAGAGTTATGCAGATAAGAGGAGAAGACCGCTAGAATTCTAAGTCGGTGACTACGTCTATTTGAAGGTTACCCCAATGAAGAAGAAATGGTTTGGAATAAAAAAGAAACTGGCTGCTAGATTTGTAGGACCATACAGGATTTTAGAGAAAAAGGGTCCTATGGCTTATAAGCTGCAGTTACCGGAAGCGATGAGTTCAATATTTCTCGTCTTCCACGTATCACAGTTGAAGAAGTGTTTGCGTGTTCCGAAAGAGAGAATAGAACCTCAGGGTATTTGGATCAAGCAGACTTAGAATATCGTGAGCAACCGGTTCGAGTTTTGGATACTAAGGACCGAGTCACTCGGAATAAAGTAGTGACAACTTACAAGATTCAGTGGAGCCATCATGATGAGAATGACGCGACGTGGGAAACAGGAGAATACCTACAAACCGCTTATAAAGATTTTTACAACAAGTGGTTCGTAACTCAAAATCTCGGGACGAGATTCTTATAAGGGGGAGGGCTGTAACACTCCTGAGTGTTAAGCATGCATTAACATTCCAAAGCATGAGCATCAGCATCTCATACATGTTTATCATCCCATGCAATATAATTCACTTGATTTGAAATGTGTAAAACATGGGTTTGTAGAACTTGTTCAGGTACAATTTTAGATAATCTAGAATTAATTAACATGATTTTTGGAGCAACTTTTGTATTCAAAATCTCCTCAAATTTTTCTTTTTAAAATATTCTAGAGAAATGAGTTTTTATTTAAAAATTTGGCTTTAAATCATTTATTCAAAATCTATTCAGAATTTTGAAAAATGCCCTAAATAAAGTTGTAGAGAATTAAATTTTGAACAACTTTTATTTTGGGAACAACTTGTGAAAATGTTTTTTTCATCTTCAAAATTCAAATTTGAATCGATTTAGAAAATCTCGAATTTTAAAATGAAAAAGAAAAAGGTTTTCAGGGCTTACCGGGCTACCGCCCCGTTTTTGGCCCGCTCGCGCAAGCCGGCCTGGCCCGTTTTTCCCCCGCGCTCGCCCCGCTCCCGCCAGAACGCGGCCGCGCCGACGGTGCGCAGGCCATGCTCGTCGCGTGGCCGTACACCACCGGCGCGCTCGCCCGGTGGCACGTCGGTGGCCCTCGTCGCTCCGCGCGCCTTCGCCTTAACCCCGCCCGGGTCGCTCTGCCTCACGCCAATCCGTTTTCCTCCTCCTGTGCCCCTTCCGCTCATGCTAGCAGCAGCCGCGTGGCCACCGCGCCATTGCCACCGCCGTGCTCGCCTTTGCCCACTACTAAATTTTGATCCTGTTGCACCGGCCAATTTTTGATGTTATAGGTCTAAAATAGATGCAGTTGTTTGGTGTCGCATCAATTTCTCGTTCGATGCTAGCCGATGCAATAGGTCTTGATGCAATAGCCTCTCGCATCGGTTACTAGTGGTTGATGCGAGAAGCAGCTATTGCATCGTTCATCCATTGTCTCTTGCATCAACATTGAGAGATGCAAGAGCTTATTGCATCCAAATCTTGTTGATGCAATACATCTATAGCAACGGCTATCGTTCGATGCAATAGACTATATTGCATCCATATTAGGTTCGATGCTATATAGTCTATTGCATCACCATTTTGATTAGATGCAAGAGGTACTATTGCATCACCATTTTGGTTCGATGCAATATGAACTATTGCATCGATGTTATGTTTGATGCAATATAAGCAACTGCATC
Organism: Saccharum hybrid cultivar R570; assembly: GCA_038087645.1. Lineage (NCBI taxonomy): Eukaryota > Viridiplantae > Streptophyta > Magnoliopsida > Poales > Poaceae > Saccharum > Saccharum hybrid cultivar. The sequence continues at coordinate 4,560,438 of JAQSUU010000810.1, forward strand.
GACATGAGTTTAGATGCAATTCAAACTATTGCATCGACATGAGGTTGGATGCAATACAAACCATTGCATCAACAATAGATTGGAAGGACAAGCATTTATTGCATTGAATTCATTACACAAAAATTCATAGAATTTCAAAATTCAATGGCTAAAAAAGGCAATCATATTAATAACTTGGATCATAAGCATTCAATAGTTTGTACAATGTAAGGAAGTCAAATGCCTTCCTGTTTACAAATAGGTAATTGCAAAGTTGAACTGCAATACAAACTACTAACTTATGCTACAAATAGGCAATCATAAACAAAAAATACATGTCTCTTAGCATGGATCAACATGTCATGTTTCTCGTTGCACAATATTTGATTCATTTCAGCTTGCCAAGACTCCCTCAAGGTTGATCTTCCTGAAAAGGTGAAAATGACATGCATTAGTAGTATATATAGCTGATCACACAGTTGAAATCAAGCATATACAAGACATGTATAATTGAACAAAGTTCATCTTAACAATCTGGACAACAACTTAAAATGACACCTGATTGCTCATACCTTTCCTCCTTTCTTTCTGCATTGTCGCTTTCTATTAGCAGCAGTATTCCTTAGTGTTTGTGTTGTAATAAATGTCATTGTCTCATTACTATCTTTATCATTTGGGAAAAGTGATCTGTTGGTGCTGCTTCTGAGAACTCTAGGTAGGACATTCTGTTTGCTCAACAATACACTGTCTACTACAGTCTGTAAAACCAGAAGATTTGAAGGAGGAATCACCACTTAGCAAATCTAAGAATCTGTTCAACGTACTGCAGGTGATAATTTTGAAGTATATTACCTGTTGCACATGTTCTGATCCTTGGATGGGAGTGGGAACAGCAGCAGCAGGTTCATTATGTGTGGGCAAGGTAGATTTTGTACCAGCCTTTATATTAAAAAAAAGATTCACACATTATGTAAGATTAAATGTACGTATCCATTACATCAGTTTGCATTTATTAAAAAATAATACCTTTGCTAAATCAGCACCATCATTTCCACTAACCATATTTTCAATACCAGTAGCATTAGTTGTGAGTTCTGAAGGATGAGTGGCTGTTTCTGTAGGCTGAGGGGCTGTTGTGGTTGGTGCAGCATTCTTGCATTGGAGTTATAAGGAAAAACATTAGCAATCAAACTTTACTTAAATCAACGATGTTGGTAACAATTAAGAAGTAGTATTATTACCAAAGGCGGTGCTTGATTTTGTTGTTTGATTAGTGAAAATAGCTCTTGCCTTAGTTCTTCTCTAATGCCACTTTTTGTACTCTCCAGTTGATGTTGGAGCTGCTGAATTTTTTCCTTGTCGCTCTCCCTCTCAGCGGCTTGAACGGTAAGCTGTTCTTTTAACTTCTCTACCTCAGCTTGCATCTCACTATTCTTCTGTTGGACTGCTGCCTCTAATGCTGATGCACGAGCTTGCTCTTCAATTCGTTCAGTCATAAGTTGGCTTCGGGTCGGATACTTTTCTAAGTATCCATGTCCAGGACCTTTCCTACTCTTGCATCCAGTGGTTTCCCTGTAGGTTTCATGAAGAATGTGCTTTTCTTGTTCTTTTGAAATCACAGAAGCTTCCAACTCAGTTCTCTTTTCAATTTTGGAGAAGGCGCTTTCCTGTATTTAAGAAAACAATTAGTTAGATTCATGTACTAATTACTTCCTCAAAAAAATCCAAGTCCATGTTAATCATGCAATATGATTCCTAGCAAAGCATGTTGAGAGGTAAAAAGCAATAGACACAGTTGAATTATATGTATGACATTAGAGATAAATGAATAAAATATGTCATGAGAACATACAGCAATGGACATTCGTTTAGCGAGTAGCCCAGGTCTGTTCAAATTACTTTAAAGAACATAACTTATAACTACATAAACCAAATAACATAAGCACCCAGAAATCTAGGCATGCAACAGCTGTGCAGAGAAAAAATTATATCTGGAGATATACAGGTCCAAATGACTTGAAAAAGGGCATTCTGGAAAGCTTATAAAATTCTCCAAATTTCATCTTCAGACATCAAAGCATGATTCAGAACTTAAGTACATCGAAATAGCCGAATTACAGAAACTATTCTGCTGAAACAGAGAGCACCCAAAAACTGGGAGGTAACTTCAAACAACTGTAACTTTCAAACCAAATCACTAGGCCAAATGACCTCAAATTTGAACAGAAGCTAGATATGAAAATTATCGTGGACTTTGGTATTCACAAGTTTCCTAGGAAACCAACTTATCAAGGTGAACTTCTCTAAGTGCCCAGATCTGTCCAAATGAGACCAACATCTCACTTAAAGAATTAACGATGTTCCAAACTTACATTTGAACCATACCAATTACCAACCATATCACGACAACATACATAACCATAATAATGAATAAAGTAGCACTTACATATATTTCCCTAGCAGCATCAGAAGACCATCGGCCGTCCTTGGTGCGTGTACTCCTCCAAAATGTCAAACCATCAGGCTCTTCGCCGGTCTCCAGGTTTCTCTAAGATGTGAAAATTGAACATTGTTACTGTTTAGGTAAAAAATAAAAGAAGAAGATTAGGTTTCATATCATTACCTGCTCAAAACTAACTTGTGAAAAAGGTTTTGGTCCTGTAAGATGTGTTGTCTATCGATGCTGGGAATTGCTAGAATTTCTGGTGCTCATTTGCTAATATAAACACAAATATGTTAGTTGCACTAGAAAAATAAAGACAATAAACACATATATGTCAGAGGCTTGGAACCTGGAATTCGTCACTTCCAAAATACAACACCAAGTAGTGCCACTCCACAATGTCCAAATCATCTGGCATATGTCTTATTCTTTCATGATAACTGTTGTATGCCTTGTATGTGGCACTCAATTGAGCTCGCCATCCTTTGTAACGATACTTTGCAATCTTCCATATCCTAGCCTTCTCCTTATCATTGTTCTCAATCTCCCACCTAACCTATAGAAAAGGAATACCAACCAAAATATGAACAAATAAGATATTACAAAGATTAATTTATCGTATGCGGGAGCAAGACTGTAACGTACAATTATATCTTCGGCTATTTTGTCTTTAACAATCTGCTTGACATGTTTCCACTTCTTAACTCCAATAAGTGGAGTCCTTTTTCTTGTAAACCGAACTATTTCATCAACAAATGAGCGATAGTTATCTCCTATAGGACCGCCTTTCGTGGATGAGAAATCGATACTAAGTTTCTCAGTGCCAAGTCTAAATCTCTTAGCTTCGACCGATAAACCTTTTATGGTTCCACGTCCAATCTTTCTCTTGTCGCCAACCCCTACTATAAAATAGATGTTATAAAATGGAACATATGTTAACACTATAAATCAGCATTTTTATGTCATAGTAATGTATGAGCAGTCTGAACCATTCCATACCTTTCTTAGAGGCCTTTGGCCTACGAGCGTAAGCTGGAAACTGCATTGGTGTTGCACTATTGTCACCACTTCCATCTTCTTCAATGGTTTCATCATCTAAATATGCATCTGCACATACAAAAAAGTGAAAGTACACAGTTACAATGGAGTTGGAAATATATATGTATATATTAGTGCTTCCACTAATGCCAAGATAAAACAAAATTAGATTATGTGAGGAACAAAGCACATCCTGAAGGCTCAATAGCAAAGGGATATCTCACAGAAGAGTGCATGACATTTTGTTCTATGTTCTTCGAAGACATGCCAACTCGCCCAGAGCGTCATGAAAGCGCCGCAGTGCCTGAGCCACCATCTGGTTTGAGCGTTTTTGCTGACCTTGACTATAGTCGGAAAGGCTATAATTTCGAGGTCTTGGAAGAATCCGAGATGCTGAGAATAAGGCACTACATACTCACAAATACTAAGGAGTGTGCTACTTTGCCTGAGTGAGTTAAATTTAACATTTCAGCATGCCATTTTTTTTGTTCACATGATATCTTACTAATTATTTGCATTTTGTTTGGTCTGCCCACTACAGTGTACATAAGGCTTCACTAAAGAAATATAATCCGCATAATGTTGATAGAAGGCACAAGCAACAATTTGCTGGTTGGTTTGAGGTCAAAGTGAGTCACCAGAATTTTTATTTTGTTGATATTATGATGCATGTAATGAAAACATCTTATTAATATTTGTTAAATGGATGTACAGACCAAACGAGAATATGACCAAGGAAAAGCTAGTGAGGAGATATACAACCTTTCTCAAGGACCAGATGATATTGCTCGTGTATTTAATAGATGTTTCATCAATGGCTTCCTATTTCGGACGGTGTCGGCAGAGACGAGCTTGATCACACAAAACAGTGGTGTCCTTGTCAAGGGTGATCAAAGTACAAGTAATATGGATTGGTATGGAGTTATTAAGAAAATTATCTCTCTGCAATTCATTGGTGAAAGGAAGTGATGATGTTCCAGTGTGATTGGTTCGATGTCCCCGCTCCAGCAAAGAACAAAGGTAAAGGGTACAACAAAGATCACTATGGCATTATAGATATTGATACTACCCGTCTGAGATATTCAGATGAGCCCTATATTCTAGCGACACAAGCAGAGCAGGTGTTTTATGTCAAACACGCAAAGAAATCAAATTGGTGTAGCGTTGTTCGAATCAAACCAAGAAACCTTTTCTCCATGCCGGAATCAGCTAGTGTGGAAGAGGAAGCAGAAATTGATGTTGACTCATTGCTTGTTGGGGTGGAGAACATGCCTGTTAGAAGTGATGATCAGGGGGACTTGATGAATTGGTGACGAACGGACATGGAAGGGGAAGCAATTGATACTTCTGTTATTCAGAAAGCAATTGCTCAATCTGTACCAGAACCAAATGATGAAGATTTTAGTGATGAGGGTGAAGATGATGTAGACGCATATATTGACGATGGAGTTGTCGCACCTGCCGTTGCAATAGATGACGAAGCTGATGATGATTTTTTCGCTTAAGTATTCACAATTTTTCTTGAATGACGTTTGGATGTTCTTAGTTGATCAACAACATGCTTATTTTAAAACTTGCGTTTGTGTGTGTGTGTGAGCAGCAACTAGCAGGTTTGAATTTTTGTGAAGGATTATTTTATGGATTCCCAGCTACTAGCGTGCATGCCTAAATACTTGTGTGACTCATTTTTTAGATCAAATGCTTATGCTGGCTTGATGTGCCAGATTGATTTGTGTAGATCATTACTCTGAATAGTAGGCGGTTGTAAATATGAACAATTATACAGGACGGTACGATCTAGCTACTCAGATTCTTTTGAGAATATACATGGTTGTAAATATAGAATCAATCATGGCTACTTTAAAGCAACTATATTAAATTTCTAGGCACATTGTCTGCTGATCGTGCGCTTCTCAGAAAACAAAACAGCTGCCCATGCAATCGCTCTCCTAAATCACGTTCACGTCGTTGGTGCGCTTCCAAATCTCTGCCGCCGCCAAAGAATTGCTGCTGCACCTTTTTTTCCCTCCACACCTTCTAGCGCTCCTAGCTCCAAAACTGGTTCATTTTAGTTTAAAAAAACGTTCGTTTGTTTACATGTCCATCACAAGAAATTCGGCACTTCTACCTGTTTTGAGGACTTGGCGCCAAAATACGCGCCAACAAACCCAAAGTTTTGAGCACTTGGCGCCTCTAGTGGCCAAACCGGCGTCCATGCCTCCATGCCCCATCCTCTCTCTTTTCTCGTCACCATTATATCTCCTATTCCATCTCGATCTCGCAATTGCTCTCGTTGTGTCCCAAGCGGCGGTCCTCCGCGCGCACCCCCGCAGGCTGCAGACCCCGCGGTAGTCTTCCGAGCGCACCCCCGCGGACCTGACGAGCACCACCTCTCTCCTACCCGGCGGCGCTACTCTTCGTCCCCGACCCGGCACGGCGCGCTCCGTCCATGACCCCCCGGCGCAGTTTCCATTAATTTCCGACTTGACGACTGACACTCGATCCCTCTCCAACCTGGTGGCGCAAGCTCCCTTCCTGTTCACAATCATCATGGAGGCTCGCCTACAATTTCTCTTTTTTCTTTCTCCCAAACTGACTCTGATCTCTTACCTTGTCTCTAGGATGTGGGCGTGCACCAAGTGGCCGGGGTGCTGTATACGGTGACGGCCGACGTTCTTGGGCGGTGATGAGTTGGAGGCCTGCAAGCCTGCGCCCAAGCAGATGCCTTGCCTAGGTAAATCCCCCTCCCTCCTAGATCTACATGACTTTTTTTGTTTGATGAAATATCTGCAATCCGATGGTTCTGCCAGGAGAATTAGATTGTTTAGATTAGGCATGTTCCCTGCAAGTTTTATTAGTAACTGTATACACATGTTATCCATTAATCCTGCGATGCATGTTATCAACAACTAGATAAATGATTTCCATTCAGAAATTAGGAAACTGAATATCAGTTTTATTAGAGGTGAACACATTTATGTGGTTTCCGACTTGCTATATACTATGGTCTCCAAAGTAAATATATTTATAGTTATGCTTGGATTAAAACATGTTTCTGCATACTATATACACGCTCGACACCGTAGACATGCATAACCCTTGGCATATATAGGTGTTCTATACACACTTAACACCGTTTCTGGAGAGCATCTCATGTTTTCTAGATATGTTTTACAAAACGTATATGCAATTTCTGACACGTTCTGTGTGGAAACGCTCCAGACACGCTTTACTTAAACTTGTCTGTATACTTCACTAGAGATGAAATAAAGTATGTCTAACAACAAAATAAAGCGTATATAGAGGGAGGTGTTTCTTGTACTGATACCTGGACAGCCTGCACTACACTTGTTAGGTGGAAGTTATTTTTTAAAAATTTTCCTTAAAAAGAACGATTCAACTGTTAGGTGGAAGTTATTTTTTCTTTACTCATTAGACGTGTCACTTTTTAAAACAATTAACAATTCACTTATTACATAGACACAAGGTGTTTTCACATTAGTCAATTTTCTTTCAAAAAATACTGTTGCATCAAACACAAATCCATTGCAATAGTACTTCATAATTGCATCCATATTCCAAACCGGTGCAATACCAGCTATATATTGCATAAAAAATTCAATACTAACGCAACCAAATGTGTCCGATGCAATAATTTATACCTATTGCATCCCTTGTTCCAAATGATGCGATAGGTCATACCTATTGCATCGACATGAATTACTATCGCATCCAGCTCTTTTTTGATGCAATAACGACCACATATTGCATCAGATTTTAAAATTTGATGCAATAACAGCCACCTATTGCATCAGATTTTAGTTTGATGCAAGGGGACGTGATGCAATAGGGTCAAAATTTAGTAGTGGCCCCTCCACCCGAACCGAGCCCCCGCAAGCAAGGGCACGAGCTCCGCCTTGACGCAGCGCACCTCCCGCACCCCTTCACGCCAAGGTGAGGCCCGCCTTGGGCAAGGCATGCCATGCCGGTGTCCTCCGGAGCTCGCCGGAGTTCATGGCCCCGCCAATCTCCCCGCTCCGCCCCTCCTTCTTCTTCTTTTTCGCGGTCAGTAGCTCCGCCTCACTCTCGCGAAACTGCTTCGCCCCCTCTCGCGCGACACCAAGCCCTGGCTGGGCCGCCGGCTTTGAGCCGCGCCGCCGCATGCACCATTCCCATGACCAAGCTTGCTCTAGGCCGCCATTTCTTTGTTGGGCTACCTCCACGGGTGCGCGCGGGCGAGCTGAGTGTGGTGGTGCTCACCCTTGTCGCCGGTGACCACGCCGTCGGCGGTGAGCAGCCGGTCAACCGCCGCCTCTTTCGGCTACGGCTGACGGGTGGGCCCCGTTGACCCGAGGGTCCCGCATGACAGTGAGCCTAGGTGCACTGGACCGGGTGCGCCTAGGGTGGTGTCCTGGCCGGTTTTCAAAGAAATGAAATAAATGATTTCCAGAAATGTGTGAAAAATGCTTTCAAAAATCATAACTCGAGTTTTATAGCTCCAAAAATTGTGAAACAAATTTTGTAGTGTTTCTTTTGAGTAGATCTACAGTTTAAAAATATTGCATGTTAGTTTTGTGATACTTTTCTGTGTAGATTTATTTAATCTTTAAAATTGCTGATATCTTAGAAAATATGTAGTAAATTAAAGGAAGGTCAGAAAAATATGGTTCCTATTTCATTAATCTTCTTTGGTGATGTACTTTCTAGGAAAAATGTTTATGAGGCATGTTCTATGAAAAATTATTGAAGTGTAGTTTAAATGCCTTTAATTGATAATTTTTGTTATTTTTGGTAGAGAGCAAAATTTGTATAACTCATGCATGTGATAATTTTTGTGGTGTGCTTGTTTACCGTGGATAACATAGGAAAAATATGAAATCTGTTGTTTGACACTTTTTCTAGTACAAAGTATTTTCATGCTCATTATTATGCTATAGCTTGTTTATTTTGTACAGATAGTTTTACTTATTCAAATTCCATGAAATTTGTGTAGTATACTGTTTGGAGTAGGAGTGTGCTACTGTAATTTTTGTAGATTTTTACCTGCAACAGAAATAGATGATGTGTGTAACCCTAGTTTAAATAGGAAATAAAAGTTTATTCTTTATGAGTAATTAAAAGAATTAAGGAGTGTTTGGTGTATCTTTGAAGCACCAAACCACCTTGCTGGTGTTACTTGGTAGGTTAAGGTATTAGGGTTTGGTAAAGTGTAGCACCACTTGTGTGAGAATTTTATGCTACCTAGTATAAGAGTAGATGACTTGTTTTGTGGCACATGTTCTTGGATGATGTAGACTACCTTGTAGAAGATGTCTGTAATCCATCCTATCAGTTCAATGTGCTCATCTGCAAATCATGTCATCATAGCATTCCACTGCATCCGATGCACCGTCTACATGGTTGCTTATGCAATTGCATCATACAGGATCGCAGGAGGAGTCGCAGGTAGCAGTGCCGAAAGAGCAGACTTGGATCGATCAGCAAGAGCCCTAGGCACAGGAGGTGCCCGAGGAAGAGGAACCAGGAGAGGAGTTGCCTGAGTGCATAAATCACCAGCCTAGCTCGTTCGAAAGAGGCAAGCCCCGGAGCATTCTAAGTCTCCTACTTTATAAAAGCAATTCTTTATAAATGAGTTTTATATATTGTTGCATTAAGTTATAGGAGTTTATTAAAATCGTTGTTGCATTTATTATTATCCTTGTCCACCTGGATACCTCTTTACCCTGTTAGGTCAGGATCGAAAAATTGCTTAGCCATGCTTAGACCGGTAGAAGTCGGGTGATTTCCGGTCACCTGCGAGATATAGGTGAATACCTGGTTATGGTTAGCTATAATTGTTATCATGGAAAGTAACCAAGTGTTGATGAATAAAGGGAGACCGGACGGAGTCTTATAGGGTTTTGGACTATAGTGATTCCGTCTATGTCGATTAAGGACCGATCGTTGCTCGTCCCTCTTGTCATGTGTGAACGCATGCCTCACATTTAGCTGGCCGAATAAAGTACCTTTCGACCATGAAGCTAGTGACACTATTCGAGCCGGGATAAACTCGGATTGGCAGACTAGTGCTGAAGGGGGTATGACGGGGACGCGAAGAGTGAGCCCAAGGTGCGTCCTGGCAGTCGAGCGGTCCCTGGGTAGTGCGATCCATGACTGTTATCCCGTGGCTACTTGGAAAGTGTCATTGGTGATCTAAGCGACCCTGACGGGGGAAGCGTGGTTTGTGTGAGGAATAAATCACCAGCTGGTTAGGAATCGATTCGAATCGCCATCGCTCCTGGATAGTGAGCACTTGACTCGAGCTACAACATCGTAGTAATTATGATGGAACAATGATTGTTATATGGATGATGTTGGAAATGCTAAACCTGAGATAGTAACCTTTGATGTTAATGATTAATCAAGTGATTGCTCTAGCATAGGTGCTCACTTAGACTAATCAGGTATAATTAAGTGGATGCTTATAGTTAAATGGTTCATAACTGATAACTTATGCTTTTCACAAATGAGTCAAGCCAGCCCACTTTATAAAGACCTTGTATACTCCTTGGTGTCTTTTATTTCTGGTTTTGATGGGTAAGTCTAGCTGAGTACCTTCTAGTACTCAGGGCGTTGTTTCCATTGTTGTTGCAGATGGTCAGATGTACTATGGTTATTGCGTCAACTGTCTGTATCCGGCGACAGGCGACAACTAGGACCAAGGGCAATGGTCACTCCGTTCGTCTTATCTCATGCTTTTGTGGGCTATGACTACCTGCTGGCACTGTAACTGAACTAAGTGTGTGTACGTGGTTTGAAACTACTTGCTTCCGCTATGTTTTGGTGAACTTGTGTTGTAATAACTTTTTATTCTGAACTCCGATGTATTCAACTCTTGTTGTGAACTTTCTATAGCATGTGACTGTGGCTGCTAAATCAGTACGATCTTGGTTGTATGTTAGTTGGTTTAAAATCCCTCATGATTTCACGGAATCTCAGGTTGTACGGGCTTAAGTTTGGTAAATTATCTGCCTCGGTGGAAGATTTTCTTACTTAATCTCGTATAATCATGTTGATCTGTTACACTAAGCACTAAATGGTTACTTATGCTAGGCCAGCTTTTATACAAATTAAGTCAAGCTAGCTACACTATATATCAGTTTTGCATGATCCTTGGTGTCACTTTATTTCTGGTTCTTGACGGGTAAGTCTAGCTGAGTACCTTCTCGTACTCAGGGTTTATTTCTCACCTGTTGCAGATGACCTATTCTATCATGGGTGCTGCAAGTATTGCCTTCTCTCGGCTGGGGATAAAGACTAGGCTGTCGGGCACAGTCTCTGCTAGTGTTCTTACCTAAGATGCTTTTGTGGGACATGACCTTACTCTGGCAATGTATCTGAACTTATGAAGTTATATATCGAACTATGCTGCTTCTGTGAAACAAACTCGATTTGTAATATTTTATTTGGAACTCCAATGGATATAATCTGTATGCTACTTGTGAACTGTTATAACGAATGATGTGTTGTGTTGAATCACTACGATCTTAGCTTGTATGTCGAAAGTTGTTTAAAATCCTTCGAGAGTTCCGGACTACTGGGGTTATGAGAACTTAAGTACACGAATTTGTCTAGCTCCCATGCTAAATAAGGAGCCATGTCATATTCCCATGCTAAATAGGGAATTTTCTCAACAATTTGTCTAGCTCCATGGTGAGATCCAAGATCCACGGTGGAGCTGTGCCATGACGGATTTGCAGCTCCAAATTCACTTATTTAACCATGGAGATCCGAACGTACTATAAGAGCATCTCCATGTGTTCCTAAGAATTTGGTCCTAAAATCATGGAGTTTTCCAACTCATCAAAAAGTATTAGGAAGAATAAATAAAACCATCTCTAATAGTTTTCAATAATCTATACATAATAATAAAACAACAAAATTTCCACCATATTTTTTTCTGCCTCTTCCTCCCCCAATCATCAGCTCGGTCTTGGTCTCATTGTCAACAGAGATTAGGAGTAGGTAAGAGAATAGAAAGAAATATGGGGTTCCAGATGTAAAGATACTAAAGAGAAAAAAAAGGTGGGAGGGCCTTAATAGTTTTTGAAATATATCAGGGTTTCTGATGCAAAATGTCTAGATCCGAGTGGGCCTCTCCTGGTGGGCTTCTTTTTCGACCTGGGTTGAATCCTTGCAGTTGGGCCGTTCGTTGTGGGCTGGACTAAACCTATGCAAGCCTTTTTCCTTATGCAAGTCTTTTTCCTTTTCTTTCATTTTTCTCTTTTTCTATAAAACAGAGATATTGCAAAATTCACCAAAATTATAGAAAAATCATAAAAATGCCAAACTAGTTTTGCGGCACAACTAAATATTTCATGAACCAGAAACTTCACATATTATTATCTAATAAAATCTTACAAATGTATTTATGTAATTCCTCGACCTGGGTTGAATCCTTGCAATTGAGTCGGCTTTGTTGTGGGCTGGACCAAGCCTATGCAAGGTTTTTTCCTTATGCAAGTCTTTTTCCATTTCTTTCGCTTTTCTCTTTTTCTATCAAAACAGAGATATTGTAAAATTCGTCAAAATCATAGAAAATCCATAAAATTGACAAACCAATTTTATGGCATAACTAAATATTTCATGAACCAAAAACTTCCCAGATTATTATCTAATGAAATCTTACAAATGTATTTATATAATTCTTGACGAGGACTGCCGTCTAAAAATTCAAGAGAGGTCTCAATCACCGGTGGACAGACAAATCCTTGACATATTGACAAAAAAATTACGGAGGTTAATATGATGCATCAAAAAAGCTACAAAGGTCAATATTGAGTCATAGAAACACATGTGTATTATAAAAAATTAAAGTTATGATATACTTGTAGCTAAATAATTATGTGCTTTGCAATGAAAGAAAAAATATACCAAGGTGTATTTCAATTTGATACAAGTTTAGTAAGACATTGTTATTTATTGTTAGCATTAACTTATATTATAGATGTCACGGTCATCATAAAATAAATTATAAAATGATAAAACATAAGTAGATATGTACCATTGGCGTCATCATTTTGCATGAATGCTTGACAGCTTTTTTCTCCCGTTGCAACACACGGGCATATTTGCTAGTTCACTTCTAAAATATAGAAGAAAATTTTACATCAGGAATTCTATACTGTTTCTAAATTATTCTAACCACTTTTATATATTCTTTCTCTTAAACATTTACACCAAGAACCTTTTTTACTCTTTATTCTTTATGCATCGGTGATTTTTTTAAGTGCCAAAAGATTGGGAAGTGGGATTGAAAACTCTTGGAGATGAGTTTTTTCTTTTCTTGCTAAAAGTTCTAGATTGGAAGATTTTATTGGGAACTCTCTGTTGATGTTTGACCACCGATAGCCTACCATAGGGGTATCTGGAACAATTGTTCAGGCTCCGGCGTAAGCTAGAACTCGACGATGAACGCAGAGACAGTCAATTTATACTAGTTCAGACCATCGATCGTGATCGAGTAATAGCCTTTACGTCCAGTCAGCGTTAGCCTGTTGCGTTAGATTGATTGTGTTATGTCGTCTCTCATTACAGGGGTGCCCATGGTCTCTCTTTATATCGATAGAGAAGACTGTGGTGCGGTTACAATCCTAGTCAGATCTAAAGAAGGTGTCCTAAACTAAATACAGAAGTTACTTTCCATAGGAATCCAGCTAGTCTGGCCTATTCTACTCGGATTCGGTGTAGTGGACGTTGCACCTCTTCTTGCTTCTATCCGTGGGCTAGGCCAGGGCCCATGAATTGTAGCTATATTACTAGGGAACCCTGTGGGTCCCATATTGACAAGCTCCAAAGCATTTCAGGGTTGAACTCGAAGACCTCCTTGTTTCTCCAGCTTTGCCTGACGAGTCAAGCTTGTTCCAGATTCTTTCAATGTGAAGACTTGAAGTGGTCCTATCTTGAAGAACTGTTTTGAGTGATGTGCGTTTTTTTCGAAGAAAAAGTGCACTCACTAAGTGCAGCCCTCGAGCCTCTTGCTATTTGGAACAAAAAGTTGAAGGGTCTTGAATTTTGATTGTTGAAAAAACTAAAAATCTCTTCTAAGGATATGTTCCCTACAGCCCCCGAGCATTTTTCTAGGTTCTTTTTGATCGTCAAGAACTCGCATATAGGGTCTTTTATCGTCTTCTTAGGTAGCCAGCTTTTTGTCTGAGGTTGGTGGTTGAATTCTCTGTAGTCATGAGGTGTACAGTATTGGTATATTCTTTTGAATATGCTTGTCCTTGAGTATTGTTCCTTCACGCGCGTGTCTTCTTTTACTGCTTTCTGTGTTTTCATTGAGTCCTTTGTTAGGCTTGTTGTGTTGGTGCTCCTGGTCTATGTGCACCACACCTTAGCCTATAAATACCCTCCTGGTGTACTGCTTTGCTTCATCAAGTGTCTTGTTGTACAGTCTGAAGTCTCCGTTGTCATGAATATGATAGTTTATGAAGTAGAGCAGCCCTCGGACGTGAGTTGTGAATTTTGTAAATCTTATAGCAGATGGAAGAAGTCTTGTGATCGAGATTAGAGGTAGACTAATCTCGCAGCGGCATTGTACCAGGTAGTACGTGCTTGCAGGTGGAAGAAGTCTTGTGATGTGGGATGCGTTCCATCATCCAGTATCTCAGGGTTGATCCTTCCACTCTACCTCACGATTGTCCGGTGCAGATCAATACCTGATCTAGCATCACATCAGACTTAGGGTTTACTGATGCTTGCGAGCCTCGCCTAGTCCTTGTCCTGCTATGCCACTGATAGCCGTCTTGGATGCACTGCGCCCTTCCTTTGAAGAAAACAGTGTGCCCAAGTTGAGTGTCTTCTACCGTGTAGTAACTAGGAGCACGTGGTCGTTTCCAGAGATGTGTTCTTTCTGGAGTCCTTGTTGCTAACTTGCTCATCGTAGTACCGAGTTCATTGGTTCTTGTAAGATCTGTAACCTTATGTCCTTGGGTTATATTTGTAATGGTAAAATCTTGTCTTCTAAGTTGTTGTTCTTCTTCCTGCTGTATTGCCTTGGTTGTTTCTGAGACTCCCGAGTTATTTCTGTGAAAACTGAGTTCCTTGTCTTCCTGGTGTGGTAACCTTTATTTGCTTCATGATTAATGAGTTCGTTTTGAGTAATATAACAACTATGCCCATTGCAATATACCGTTATGAAAAGGTGTGACGTCCGTCATTTCAGCTGTGTCAGTTATGGTAGGAAACAAACCGTTGTGTTCCCATGCCGTGTTAAGCGGGCCAGTGGGCCATGTTTTCACCGCTGTAAATCTATTTAAGGGCCTTTCTTCTTCTTCTTCTTCTTCTTCTTCTTCTTCTTTCTTACCCTGTTTTTGCCTTCTAGCTTTTATCCTTTGCGAAACTCTAGCACCCAGAGCACCACCGCCGCCATTGCTGCTGTCATCTGAGCGCCGTCGCCATTTGTTCTTAGTGCTTTGCTAGTGCATGGTCAAGAAGAAGTCATCAAGCAAGTCCAAGGCGGTGTTCGTGGACAAGGAGGCGTCGCTTTCAGTGATTAAGAACCAAGAGTTCATGGCCATGAGGGCTACGTAGAAGATCTAGCCGGCTCCGACCATGACGGAGGACCAGTTGCGCAAGCTCGTCAGTGATGGCCTGATCTAGGACAAAGAGTTTGCCGATTGGAAGACCCCAGGCTAGCACCGGGTCCCAACTCTAGATCCTGGTGAGATTGTTCTTTTTGTCTCCTTTATTCATGCTAGACTCTACCTTCCTACCTCTGCTTTTCTTCATCGCTTTCTTAGTTACTTTGAGATTAGCTTGAACCATCTTGCTCCTAATGATGTCCTCCATCTCTCTGTTTTTGTTCATCTTTGTGAAACTTTCCTTAGAATTCCTCCTTCTCTTTCTCTCTTTCGCTACTTCTTCCATATGAAGCCCCAACCCCGCAGTGACAACACCCATGTTCTTGGTGGCTGCGGGATCCAGTTTTGCCAAGGTCGTAAAAATCAATTCTTTGATTATGACTTGGTTGATTCTGTGAGGGATTGGCGTGCCGACTAGTTTTATGCCGCCAATATGATTCCTCCCCTCGCTATTCATTCTGGCTCTGGTCCCATGGTCAATGACCGCTGGAAAAAGAACCTCTTGATGAACGACGAGCTCCAGGCGATCAAGCCATTTCTTGAGAGGATACATACTCTGAAACAGCAAGGCTTGACCGGCTTTGGGATCGGCGCCAGCTTTCTATGCCACCAAGTTTAGCATCTAAAGGAGCGAGAGCACTATGGCTTTGAGTACTCTGGGGTAGAGGACCCTTCTCGTATGGTCCATGCTCTTGAGTTAACTGATGAGGAGGTGCTCGAGCGCCTTCACAAGATCTTGAAGGGAGTGAGCATTTGTCCCATACATGGTCCCTGAGTATCATGCCGATAACCCGCCTCCTGTTGTGAGTTGTTTTACTTCTACAAGTACTTTTCTTTATATTTCCTTTATTATTGGTACTTTTTGTCTTTACTTTCTTGCTTAATCTTTCTTCTTTGGTCATTTTGCTTATTTGTAGGAATTGGGGCGTAACTTTGTTGACCCGATCCCCACCGATGACAACCCTGCTAGGGTGGAAGTTAGGGAGAACCTTGCTGGAGCATCTTCAACCAGTAAGTCTCAAGCCACCATAATCCTTCTTGGTGTGTCCTCCACAGAACTCGACCCATACATTGAGTATGTTCCTCGTCCAGTTCCTCGAGCTCCTCGTAGCATCAACAACAGGGCGTGAGTGGATGATTCTTTCATCGGCGTGTCTACTACTAAGAAGCCTCGTTAATCAAGTACTCGTCCAGGTACTCAAGTTGTAGGTAGCATGCTTCTAGGTAAGCATATCAATATGTTTTGTCTTCTTTGTTGTTTGTTTGTGTCCTTAACCGAGTACTTTCTCCTTTCTCAGATGGTACTATGGTTGAGTTGCTTGAGGGTGAGGAGGATGATGCGGCCCTTGACACACATTGGTGAGTTGTTATTGTATTTTTATTTTCTTTCTATTATTCTTGAGCACTTCTTTTGACTTGTCCTTGTCCTTGTCCTTTGCAGTAAGCGGGTGTCGAGCCTGAGTTCTTTTGGGGCTCAGGCGCCAATCACGCCATCCTTGGCATAGGGTGGTGATGATATTTTTGCTGCCACCATGTCTCTGCCAAAGTCAATTCTGCTTGGGGGTATTAGTATGAAGAGAAAGATGGCCAAGTAAGTGAATCCCAGTTAGGTTGTTTGTCTCTATTCTCCCTTCTTCTAGTTCATCTCCTTATTGTTGAGTTCTTCATCATCTTGTAGGCTCTTACCCTCACCTTCCCCTAACCCCCAGTTAGCTTCTTCTTAGTCCGCTGGTGCGCCCCTACGTACTGAGTCTCAGGACTCGGAACGTACGGTCAGCGAGGTGGCTGTGGGAGAGACGGGGCCCCCTGATGATCAAGCTACCGTAGAGTCGCCAACTCTAGAGGTGACCATGACCATAGTGGTGGATCCATCTAAGGAGGTAGCTGGGGCTTCTACTACCCGATTTCTCCCTCTGCTGTTCTTGCTACTAGCAGTCAGCATCTAGATGATGATGTGATGCGGCAATTTAATGCCACCCATCATTTATCAGAGTTGACTGCGGCCTGGGGAATCCTAGCAGCTGGTGCAACTTCTTTTGGGGAAAAACTCTAGGTAAGTTTTCCTTAAGCTTTTTCTTCGGTTGCTCGACTTCTTCTATTCTTACATCTTGTCTTTCTCTTTTTGTCTTGTTTGATCAGTCCTCTCGGGACCATACCAACTTATTTTTCTCATCTGAAATCGAGACAAAGTTATCCTCTAAAATTAGCGTTCTAAAGACAGAGCTGGACCTCTACCGGACTGAGATGGAGACCGAGCTTTAAACGCACCAGAGGGAGGAAATGACTCTCCATGCCTAGGTGATTGAGGCGAGAGAGCAGAGGGATGCTACCGTCCAGGAGGCCTTAGAGAAGGTGGAGGCCATGAAGAAGGATTGCGATGGTATTTTGAGTTCTTTTTTGATGTCTTTTGTCTTCAAATTTTGCCTTTCGCTGACTTATTTTTTGTTGCCTGGTCTAGCTCTCTGTGTTGAAAAGCAGAAACTCCTCAAGAACATTGAGGATATGAAGGTGTTGGTTCAAAGCAACCACAGCCGAGTGGAGGAGGTAATTATTCAAGCCAAGGAAGATCTTGCTCTTGCCAAGTTGATCCAGCGTGGTGCTGACAGGGATCTTGTGTAGGTCCAAAAAATTGTTGAGGTCTTGAATGGTAAGCTGGCGATGGCTACCAAGAACTAGAATGCCTTGTGGAAATTCGTTCGCTTGGTAGCCGACCTTCTCCAAACTCCAGCGGATGACAGTCAGTCTTGAACTCAGTTTATCCCCCATGTGCCGACCCATTTCTAGGAGTTCATGAAGAAGTGCGTCCAACTCTGCAGCTGGCAAGAAGGAGGGGCTGAGTCAGAATACGGAGAAGCCAGAGCGCACGATAGATTCCCCTATTTTTCAAGCCGACTTGCTTCAATATGACTACCTCACAAGTTCAAGCCGTCAAACCACTCCAAATATGATGAGAAGACCAAACCAAGGCAGTGGCTCAGGATCTACTCGCAATCAATTGAACTAGCCAGAGGAGACAACGATATCAAGGCATTGTTCTTTCCCATGGCCCTAGAAACCATGCCCCTCCAATGGTTCGACAAATTAAACCCGGGGTAAATTAGAGGCTGGGAGGACTTTCAAAGTGGTTTCTGTGAAAATTTTGCAGGCATCATTACACATCCCATCACGCATGCAGAACTAAAAGTACTCAAGCCGAAGGGAGGCGAGAGCCTTAGGAATTATTATCAACATTTTGGAGAATTACGTGCCCAAGTATATGGCATCACCGAACGAGAAGTGATTGAAGCCTTTTCTCACGGGATAATGGCTAAATGGCAATTTCAAAATTTTTACAAAGAGAACCCAAGGAACAATAAAGAATTCAGACGCACAGCAGAAAAGATGATTATGGTAGAAGAAAAGACGAGAGAAAGATTGCCGGACAGAAACAACCGAGAAAACAACAGAGACAGCTCGGACAGAAGGAATTTTTCAAACAACGGACATCAGGATAGGAAGCATGGACATGACAACACCGTCGCAATGGCTAACAAGACGAAGAAATTTTCAACATTCAGGAGGTTTGAAGACATTGAGAATATGCATTTTATATGGCACCCGCAAGAAAACCACACAATAGGAGATTGCTGCATGTTCATTGATTGGTACGTAAGAAAAGGAAAAACAAGGATAAAGAAGAAGATAACCAGAAGAAAGACGAAGACAACCTGGAAGACAAAGGTTTCCAACAGTCGAAGGGAACAATTGCAGAAATCTTCTCTGGAGTTATAGGTTCCAAAAGCAAGCACCAAGACAAGCTGGCTCTCCGCAGCATCATGGCAGCAGAACCAGCCATCCTAAGGTACCTTAATTGGTCACAGTATCCTATCCAGTTTTTAAGAGAAGATCAATGGACTAGCGTTGGGAATGTTGGCCTATATCCACTAGTCTTAGATCCGATATAGTGGGGATGACAGTCGCCAAGATCCTGATCGATGAAGGAGCTGGACTTAACATCATATTTTTAGAAACGCTAAGGAAGATGGGGCTAGACTTTGTCGGGTTGATTACCCCAATAGGAGTGTCATTCTATGGAATAGTACCCAGCAAGGCCGCTATGCTGCTCGGATAAATCACTCTACCAGTCACATTTGGGACACTGACCAATTACTGAACTGAATTCCTTTAGTTCGAAGTTGCAGACTTTGAGAAATCATATCATGCCATCTTTGAAAGACCAGCACTTGCCAAGTTCATGGCTATACCTCACTACCCATACCTCCTACTCAAGATGCTAGGGCCTCACGGAATACTCTCCCTCTAGGGCAACTTGAAGCGTGCTTTCGATTGTGACATACAAGCAATCCAAATCATAGCCAAAGCACAGGCAGTTGACGGCAGAGAAGAAATAGCCACCGTTGCTACACAGATGAATCCGGAAAAGCTAGAGATCCTAGCTAAGAAGCCTTGCATCCTTGCACCACCAAAAGAAGCCGATGTGAAGAAAATCGACCTAGGTACTAGTGATCTCGAGAAGATGGCAACCATCAGTGCTCACCTCTTGGCTAAATAGTAACTCACGCTGACCAACTTTCTTTGGGACAACAAAGACATCTTCGCTTGAAAGCCGGTTGACATGCCAGGTATCCCAGGAGAGTTGGCTGAGCACAGAATTGATGTCAATAAAGGCTCTAAACCAGTCAAACAACGGTTAAGAAGATTTTCACCAGACAAGAAGGATTTATAAGAGAAATTTTTCATCCAGATTGGCTAGCAAATCCCAAAAAGAACACGACAGAATGGCACATGTGTGTCGACTACATGGATCTCAACAAGCATTGTCTAAAGGACCTGTTCAGGTTACCATGAATTGATCAGATTATCGATTCAATGGCAGGATCCGTCCTGCTATCTTTTCTTGATTGCTATTCAAGATATCATTAGATCGCATTAAAGGAAGAAGATCAGAGCAAGACATCTTTCATCACTCCGTTCGGCGCCTATTGTTATAAAATCATGTCCTTTTTACTCAAGAATGCCAGCGCTACCTATCAAAGAGCTATTCAAACATACCTCGAGGAACAGATTGGTGACAACGTAGAAGCTTATATCGATGACGTAGTAGTAAAGACAAAGAACTCAGATATGCTAATTAAAGACTTGAAATAGAATTTTAAAAACCTAAACAAGTGAAAGTGGAAATTGAACCCAAACAAGTGCGTTTTTGAAGTACCATTAGGACAACTACTCGGATTCCTGGTCAGCAATCGAGGAATAGAAGCAAGTACCAAGTAGATTTGAGTCATAATAGAGATGGGACCCCCACGTTGTGTAAAAGATGTGCAAAAACTAACAGGAAGCATGGCAGCCCTTAATCGCTTCATCTCACGACTCGGCAAAAAAGGACTCCCTTTCTTTAAGCTATTAAAGAAGACAGGCAAGTTTGAGTGGACAGAGGAAGTCAAGGAGGCTTTCAATAGCCTTAAGGTGTACCTCACCTCATCCCCTGTACTCACGCCACCAAAGAAGCACGAAGATATAATGTTGTACATAGCGGCAACTTCTACGGTGGTCAGTGCAGCAATCATGGTAGAAAGGGAAGAAGAATGGCATGTATATAAAGTACAGTGGCCGATATACTACATCAGCGAGGTTTTGATAGAGTATCCGCATGTTCAAAAACTACTCTACGCCTTCCTAATTGCTTCCCGCAAGCTATGACACTACTTCGAAGGCCACAAGATTACCGTGGTAACAAATTTCTCTCTCGGAGACATCCCACGCAATAGAGATGTGACAGGATGCATATCAAAGTGGGCAGTAGAACTCAGAGCTCTAAATATCAATTTCTCTCCATAGAAAGCAATAAAATCACAAACACTCGCAAACTTCGTGGCTAAATGGACAGAAATTCAACAACCTACGCCAGATGTCTTCCTTGACCATTGGAAGATGTAATTTGATGGATCACTCAAGTTAGGCGGGGCTGGCGCAGGTGTTCTTTTCATATCCCCAGAAAGAAAACAACTTAAATATGTACTCTAGATACTATGGCAAGCCACAACAACGAAGCAGAGTATGAAACACTCATCCATGGACTACAGATCGTGACTTCTCTTGGAATCAAATGGTTACTTATCTATAGCAATTCAGTTGTGGTCATCAATCAAGTCAATAAATATTGGGACTGTACTAAGGACAATATGAACGCCTACTGTGCTGAAGTGCAAAAACTAGAGAAAAATTTTCAAGGACTAGAAATCCTGCATGTTCTATGAGATTCAAACGTAGCAGCAGATGTTCTCCCCAAGCTGAGATCGGACAGGGCAAAGGTCCCACCCGCAGTGTTTGTAGAGGAGTTTCCATCACCCTCTATAAAATAACCCGGTGAGATAACCTCTGGGCCACCAGCACCAACAACCCAGATCATGGTAGTCACCAGATCATGGACTCAAGACTTCATCGATTACATTAAAGAAAACAAGTTACCAGCTAATAGGGAAGAAGCCACCAGGATAATTAGAAAAAGCAAGAACTATGTCTTTATAGGCGACAACCTATATAGAAGAGCTGTGTCTTCAGGAGTACTTCTCAAATGTGTCTCAAGGGAAAAAGGAAAAGAAATCCTAGACAAAATCCACTTAGGTTGCTACGGCAACCATGCAGCCTCAAGGACACTGGTGGGCAAAACTTTCCATACCAGGTTCTATTGGCCAACAGCCTTAAAAGATGCAGAAGAACTAGTCAGACAGTGCAAAGGGTGCCAAATGTTTGCAAGACAAGCTCACGTACCAGCACATGACCTAATTTGCATCGCTCCTGCCTGACCGTTCGCATGCTGGAGGCTAGATCAAGTAGGACCACTCAAGAAGGCCAAAGGCGAATTTGAGTACATTTTTATTGCAATCGACAAATTCACCAAATGGATCGAATACAAGCCGCTCGTAAAGTACAGCGCAGCAAAAGCAGTTGAGTTCATCTAAAACATCATGCACCGCTTTGGAATACCCAATCGCGTCATCACAGATTTGGGTTCCCCTTTTACAGCCATCGAATTCAAAAGTTAGGCTTAGGACTGCGACATCAGTATAGATTATGCATCAGTTGCAAACCCTGAAGCCAACGAACAAGTGGAAAGAGTCAACGGACTCATACTAGCTGGGTTGAAACCAAGATTGTATGAAGAACTAGAAGATTATGGCTCCAAGTGGATTGAAGAATTGCCCAAAATAGTCTGGGGGCTACACACTCAAGTAAGCAGAGCAACCGGGGTACTTGCCTTTTTACCTAGTCCATGGGTCAGAAGCCGTGCTACCAGCAGACTTGATCTAGACATCCCCAAAAATCAAACAATACGAGGAGGAAGAAGCAAAACACACGCGAAGATTAGAAATCGACAATACAGAAGAAATCAGAGTAAACACAACCATTCAGTCAGCTCAATACCTCCAAGGTTTAAGACGCCACTACAACAAAAGTACTCAGTCTCGCTCAGTTCAAGTCGGAGACCTAGTACTATAAAGAATACAAAAAACTGATGGACGCCATAAACTACTCAGTCCATGAGAAGGTCCTTTTATTGTCGCAAAAGTCACCGGACTAGACACATACGAGTTAATGACTAAAGATGGAGTAGAAGTCAGAAATACATGGCACATCAGCCAACTAAGAAGATTCTGTGCTTGAAGAACTCAAGGCATAATTTATGTAGCAAGTGAGCCACACGTAATCGAGATTCATGATCAATAAAATAAAGATGATGTTCCTTATCAATATTTGTCTTATTATATCCTATCCTGAGTTATTTTCACAACCGGATGAGAGCAAAAGAGCTGAAAAGATGCTTGAGCTCGCTATCCTAAGTCTTTTCAGGCTTAGATAAGAGTAAGGCTGACAAGCTGAGACTCGAACCTATCCTGAGTTGTTCTCATGGCCTGGATGAGAGCCAGAGGGTGCTCGCCCTATCCCGAGTTGTTTTCACAGCCGGATGAGAGTAAAAGAGCTAAAAAGATGTTTAAGCTCGCCATCTTAAGTCTTTTCAGGTTTAGATGAAAGTAAGGCTGACAAGCTGACACTCGAATCTATTCTTGGTTGTTTTCATGGCCTAAATAAGAGTCAGAGGGTGCTTGCCCTATCCCGAGTTGTTTTCACAACCGGATGAGAGCAAAAGAGTTGAAAAGATGCTTGAACTCGTTATCCTAAGTCTTTTCAGGCTAATATAAGAGTAAGGCTGATAAGCTGACATTCGAACCTATCCTGAGTTGTTTTCACGGTCTAGATGAGAGCCAGAGGGTGCTCGCCCTATCCCGAGTTGTTTTCACAACCGGATGAGAGCAAAAGATCTGAAAAGACGTTTGAGCTCGTAATTCACAAAGTAAGAGCCAAAGAGTTAAAAAGATACTTGAGCTCGCTACATCTAGAACATGCTCTAACACCAGTTTTATTGGGAAGACCAAAAGCTTTAAAATGGTGGTGTGTCAATATTAAAAATATCATTTTAAAAGGGTTAAAATAACAAAAATCAAGGGAAAGCCGTAAGTTGGGCTGGCCCAATGAACAATCTCTCCAGGGCTGCTGGCCTGCTTTAATCACCCTCTCCCAAACGCGATGTTGATAAGCGCGGATTTTCCTCTCACTGCCCGCCCGCCTCCCTCTCGCAGCCACTAGCCCGCTAGTGCGACTTCTCCGTGCCGCGCATCTCACCAGTCACCACTGATGGTCACAGTATCCCCAGATTCTGGGGGTTCGAAGCGAATTGGTAATCCACGTTTCAATTTCCTTGTACCCTTTGATTCTTATGGGAAAAACTTGCAGTTGCACCCGCCAATCCGGCATGTATTAGTGGATAGATCATAGTCTCATAGATCCCTAAACATCGTGGATTGACAGGAAGACTTTGTTCCTTTTGCGTTCTAGGCATTGATTTTTGCGTCATTGCAACGATCGCAGGGGATTTGAAATGCCTAGTGGCCAAGCAAGTTGCGCAGGCGGTTTGTTGGACCAGATAGTGAATCGGGGAACTAGGCTTCAGCGATTCTCGCGTGATTTATTTTGAATCGAGGTGCTTGCTAGGCTCTGTTAGACTGTGACTAAGGTCCTTGTGCTGTAGTTTGGTCGAGCAAGCCGCTGAGCTGGATAAATTTTAGGCATGCCAATTTGGTTGGTTGACTAGGGAGAAATGATGTTTTCCACGGAGCTCTGAACTTGTTCAGTTTGTTTACTCCACTTTGGTTGGCAGACTGATTGTGTCACTTGGGTCCCCGATCACTATAATTTTTCTGACACTTGATTGAAGGAGCAGGGGACCCAGTTTCTTCGATGTAGATTACTGGGATTCTCATGCAGGTTAGGGGTCTAATCAAATTTTTGTTTTGGACATTGGAATCATGATTGCTGTTACTTAACATTTAGACTTCGTCTACTCTATTATTCATTTCCTGAAACAATTTTGTGGTCTCAAAGTCATGGATACACAAGAATTAATTAAAAGATATATACAAATGCCCTAAAACAGTGGCAGTGTTATTGACAGATTAATCAGTGTTCGAGTGTTACCTGCCACCATAAGTAGAGTACTTATGTTTGGTTCAGTGTTTGTTGCTAAAAACTATACATTGATTGCAAGTTTGCATCCAATATGTTGTTTTGAATTTAAATTTTAGTAACATTTTTTTGGAGAAATTGTGCCAAAGAATGTAGGGTGACTATGCAATCACCATGCCGCCTTGGCAAACAGATGATACAGACTGCTAATAAACATCTTTTAATTAGTCATCTACACAGGAAAAAAAATAGGTTGTTACAATTTCTTTTCCAATTAATTGGAAGAGGACATATGGCTCCATCCATTGTCCTCTTGGGCTCTACCATTGCTGTCCTGATGTTCATACAGTTATTTGGCTAGTTGCCTGACATAATAATTGCAACATTGAATTTTTGTTAACTCTAGAGTTATGAACTATTGTTTCTTGGGCATCAGTACATGATTTTGCTTGGTTGTCTATGTAATCTGTGTGCTCTTATGCATTTTTTTTCATAAACTGGGGAACAGATTGGCAATGTAAATTGCATTTTTTGAAATATACTTTGTGTCCACAGTTTCCACTGGATGGAATGTAGCTAGTAGCTTCAATCTGAGTTTTTTTTTCTGTATCCCTGTAACCTAAACTATACTTGGGATCTGTTAATTTTTATTATTTTACTGTTTTTTAGGAATCATGAACATGCTGGTTACAGAAGCTAGAAATGCACATGTAGTAGCTGCTGAAGATATATCCACTTATTAGTTACTGCACACTTCCTAGTTCCCACAGAACCTAGTGCAGAAAGAAAATTTTGTAGGCAATGAGAAGCAGGGGGGTGCAGCCTACAATACCCTCCAAGAGAAACTGTCACCGAAAATGTCTGGCTGCCAAATAAATCTTCATCAGAGCACATATTGTCATATTCTGATTTTTAAGCTTGCAAAGGAGAAAAAAACATTACAACAATGGTGCATTTCAAGGTATATTTCTTCTTTTGAATTGAAGTATTGCTTATATTATTTCCAATGAGAGATCTCCATGCATGCATTATTTGAAGTTAGTTCACCTTCTGTCATTTTAATAGTGTCAACTATTAAGCATCCCAAGCAACTTTAGCTATCAGCAGCCAGAAAAACGGTGATTAGAACAACCGGTAGTATTTCTACCACCTATAGAAACAACAAACCATACATAGACTTATACATTAACTCATTGATTTATGCCAAGGCAGTTAATTAGGAAAGGAGAAACCATGGTGCACCACTAATTATAATCTGTGTAAGAGAGGAACATCGCGTGGGTTAGATTGATTGATTGCCAAGTATAGGATAAATGTGAACCTATATTGGCAGCCATAGGGTGAGGCAGAGCTACAGGCGCCGGCAACCCTAAGCGCATGGGCCTTGGCCCAAACACGGCTTAAACCTAACCAGCCCACTGATAGTCTGTCTAACAATTTGTCTGACACAATGCCAGTGCCGAGTAGCATCATTTTAAATTCTTAAATCTTGGTGCATGATTTTTGTGTACTTTCCGTTTATTGGAATCATCTTAGTATCACTGTTATGCATAAACTGAAGTTCTATTTCTCTCAGCACTGCGCTTTACTCATTTGAGATAGTTCCTTTCTCAGTCATCTAAAAGTTTATCAGTATTGAGTACACAAGGTGCATGAAAATAATTCTTGTTGCATGCTTTGAAAATAGATTCTTCCTTGCAAATCAATGACTAGGTACTTCGGTTCTCTTATTCAAAAAGGCTTATGTATAAAAAATGACATTGATCATGATAGACGTGGATCCTCCATTTCATTTTGCATTGAATACCATATGTTCGATCAACCAGCTGGAGTTCTCTCCGTCATCAACCCTGACTCCAAAAATTGCTTCCACTACCAAAATTGAATTGCTGTTGATTTCTTATTTACTTCCAGTAACCACATCAATCAAATAATCAAGAGGGCATTGTATTGTTACAGATTCGATTTGAGAACCCTTGAATCTTTTGATATCTTGATTGAACTGATTATATCTTTTATCATGTCCTGCAACAATGGTAGATCATGTTGAATTTCGCTTGGTATTAGCCCAATACTCAGCCACAAGTTTAGCAAATGCTGATTGTTTGTCTTCCAACAACTTGGCTGGCGTTTCATATTCTAGAAGCTTCCCTGCACAATTGGAAAATCATCATCATGAATCGTCCATATATAGACTTATAGAGTAAGCTCGGTGATATACTTCTAAATATATCATATAAGGCATTGATAGTTTATCTGTCATACTGGTAGTACGAGGAATGAATTAATTTTTTTTGCAAATGCTACATGACCGAAATGTTTTGTATAGCATACCGTAGGACAAGACCATGACCCTGTCACTGTCTGTCACAGTTGGTACCCTGTGAGCTATGGTTATAACCGTGCAACTTGAGAACTGCTGCCTGATTACTTTCTGCAGGATTGCATCTGTTGCAGAGTCGATGGATGCCGTCGCCTCATATAGAACTAGAATTTTGTTCCTGCGGAGGAGAACTCTGCCAAGACAGAAGAGCTGACGCTGTCCAGCACTCCAGTTATCGCCATCATCACTCACTGCCACAATTTTATTTTGCATGAACAAACGGAATGTGTTTAATCTCTCTATAATAAGATATAAATTGCTTTGGGTATAATTCTAGCTTCACGTACCAACTGTATCAAGAAGAGCAGAGGTGCTGCTGATTGCTGTCTTCAGTTGACACTTCTCCAAGGCCTGAAATGGTCATTGCATGTACATGTAGTGCATATCAGAAAACATGAGACTTT
Organism: Saccharum hybrid cultivar R570; assembly: GCA_038087645.1. NCBI lineage: Eukaryota > Viridiplantae > Streptophyta > Magnoliopsida > Poales > Poaceae > Saccharum > Saccharum hybrid cultivar. Next base: position 4,587,831 of record JAQSUU010000810.1, read on the forward strand.
TATTGTTCACACGGGCATGTAGCAATATGGTTAAGTATGATTAGATCTTTAAAAATGGCAAGCTTCTACTGCTTTTGGTAACAGAAGGGGTATGTAACATGGCTTTACTAGGAACTGTGTTATGTAAGAATTTGCATTTACACTTTTAAACTTGTTATAGTTTTGGAGTCATAACAGTTTTTCTTACCTCCCATATCTCTTGATCAGAGTGCAGGCCAAGGGGATCCAAATTGGTGCGCACGGTTCCCCTGAAAAGTGTACGTTCTTGAGGGATAATACTTAGTTTAGTTCTTAGATCCTTAAGGCCAATGGAGCAAATATCCAACTTGTCAATAAGTATCTTCCCACCCGCCGGATCAACGAGACGGAACAATGAGCTGATAAGTGTTGATTTCCCACTTCCTGTCCTCCCTACAACCCCAATCTTGTTCCCAGCAGAAAAGGTGCAAGTGATTCCTTTGAGGACAAGCGGTGCGTTTGGACGGTATCTTATCTGCTCATTTAGTACAAGACAGCGAGTCAATTTCTCAAAAAGCTTCTATGAGATTGTGGAAAACAATCATCCTATTATTTACCTTTAAATCTTTCAGGTCTATCCTTCCCTCCTGTGGCCATGAAGTTGGAGGTCTATTTTCTGGTATAATGGCCGGTGGCTCCACTGGGAGGTGCATATACTGCTTGATTCGTTCAACAGAGATGATGTAGTTTTCCAAGTAGGAATAGAACCATGTCAAGAAAACTTGTGCTGCAGTCAACGTCAAAGCATAGGAGACACAAAGTCCTGCAAAGCCTGAAATAAGATCATATTGGTAACATTTCATCAGTCCAAAGATACCATTGGGAAGGAAGATCCAGTTATAATGGTAATGTGGGTACCTGGAGAAATTGCTCCTGGAGGAACCAGAACAAGGAACAATGCTGCTGTGATTATTGTCAAGGACTGCAGTGCCTCTACTCTTATGAGCACCCACTCTTGTGCTGCAACGGTATGGAAGAAGAGTGTCGCATCAGTGTCAATAAGCTGCATGTTGCTGTGGATAAACCTCTCTGTTGCTGCAAATGCCCTGATCGTCACCACACCAAGAATTGATTCTGATGCATAGTTCATTACAGGTGCCTTTGTTGTTCCATTGATTCTTACTAGCTCCCTAGCCGAGGAAACATAGTACCTCTTCATGTTTTGATTGAAAACTACGTGTTAGCTCAAAAACTCGCTAGATACATTAACTAACTAGAGTTATTTCTTGCAGCAATGTGTACTGACCTGAACATATATCATGGTGATCGTAACTGGGATAGCTACAACCAAGACTTGCCAAGTTACGGTACCCATAACCAGCACTGTGGTAACAACCTCAATACCGCCCGTCGCCACAAAAGCCATGGAGTAAGGTATGTCGAAGTCTAGAATGCTTAAATCTGAAGATGCCTGCACAGGCCAACACTTGTATTTTAAATTCTCCTTTTTGAAAAAAGTTATTACTATCTTGTTATGATCTTATTTGTACAAAATACGGTAAAATAAAATAACACATACCCTTGTTAAAATTCTTCCCACTGGTGTTGAGTCAAAAAATGACATGGGAGCCTTGAATACGGAATCCATTAGCCCGCCAAAGAATGCTTTGGAGGCCTTGAGGCCCAGATTAGCCGCAAAAAGGCTTCTAAAGTAGGCGAAGCAGCAGCTGAAGATAGAGAGTCCAGAATATGCCCCAACAAGAAGTGCAGCACTGACGCTATCCATCTGAACAGCCACCGCCAACCAATATGTGGATGCGATCTGGAAGCACGTGAAGAGCACCTGAGAAGTACACATGCCAAAGAATTGGAAAGCCGCCTTGGGTACATTTATGTAGTCTTTGTATGGCTTCCATCCCAGGTCACCAATGCCCTTCTCTTCCTCTTCTGTAAGCTGTATTGCTGCTGAAGGTCCCTTTGCAGTGACTTCGATGTCGCTGGCCTGCCTTATAACCTGCAGTGCACTTGGCACTACGTATTCATCAGACGCTTGTTGCCCTTGATCTTGGTTTTGTTGGCTGGCACTTGTATCCAATGTTGTGATCGAAGACTGGTGAGCAGAAACCAGCTTCTCAAATGCTGTCCCAGATCCCAGAAGTTCTGAATATTTCCCTTGTTGACTAACTTGACCACCTTCCATTACCTGTTGAATAAATTGTAGTCTATGAAATGAGGACCTCTGATATAAAGAATCACAAACAATTGTGTTCAGAGTATCAACTTACCAGAATTCTATCGGTTTCGATCAGAAATTCAACCTGGTGGGTCACAAGAACAACGGTCTTCTCCGCAAGTGCTGTCATTACACATTCCTGCATGAACATTGCCCTTAGAACTGCGTGAAGGAGAAAACATACCATTTTATGGATACAGATCAAGGAGTTCATCTGCAGCTTACATAAAAAAGAACCGCAGCGGTGTGCGCATCAACTGCACTGAATGGGTCATCCAGTAGATAAACATCTGCATCATTGTAGACGGCTCTAGCCAGCTGAATCCTTTGCTTCTGACCTCCACTCATGTTCAGTCCTCTCTGACCAATCTCTGTGAGGTCTCCATGATCAAAATTTTCGATATCCTTGTCTAGAGCACAAGATTTGATTGCCTTATCATACAGTTCCTTGTTGAAAGGCTTCCCGAAGAGTATATTGTCACGAACCGTCCCACTCTGTATCCACGAGGTCTGCGAAACATATGCCACTGAACCAAGTACTGCAACCTGCAAAATACAATTTTGTTGTATTCTCAGTTATTATAACATATTTGATTGAAATATTTTATAGTGTAAAAAAGCACTCAGCTCCTGGTCACTTACCGATCCTGATATTCTTGGTATCTCCCCAAGTAATGCATACAGGAGTGAAGATTTCCCTGAGCCAACTGGGCCGCATACGGCCACCTTCTCTCCTCTATTTATGCGAAGGTTAACATTCCTCAGTGACAAATCAGTTCCGCTTGCCTTCCAGCTGAAATTTCCATCTTGTACTTGAACTCTGACATCAGAGTTCTCTGAAGGTACTCTTTTCACATCCTCCTCTCTGATCATGGAGGAAGCACTTGCACAGGACGAGGGCAAGGCTGTTGCTGCCCACGCTCTGGCGGCTCCTGGCCTTGTCACTCACGTGGCGGCTCCAGGCCTCGCTGAACTTCCGCGATGTGTGGTGGGCGGTGTCCTCGTCGGCGATGAGCGGGATATCGTCGAGGTCCAGCGCCTTGGAACGGCCGAGACGGAGCAGAGGGTACAACCACGAGATGGATTTACACGAGCAATTAAAAGGTTCGGCCGTCTCCTCTCCTAGTTCTTACCAAGAACGGCCATGGCCGGATCGCCGTTATGGGCCATTTCCTGCAATCCTGCAGGGCGGATGAGGGGGAACGAGCCACTAGTTGGCCTTCGTCCAGCTCAGTCTCGTTGGGGCAATCCTAGTCCAAGATTGAGTGGCGGTACCTTCTTGCTGAACTGCAGCTAGAAAAAAAATACTCTAATTCCCTTGAAAACCAACAAATTGAGTGGCGTGCCTCCACTCGCTCTAGGCTGGGTCCGCCCCTGTCTCGTCTGTGCTTTCACTGCTGGTGGCTTGCGCGCAGTATTATGCATGGAGGATGCCAAGCCAGGTTTGGTATGCTAACCTTGTGTGGCCTGCAGTGGCCTGAATGCCCTGCAAAACTTGGATTCTTCCGCCGTCACTTTCACCGTGCGGGACCAAAATTTTGTATACTGGTAGATGGCGCCCGTTGCCCGCGTGGTTTATTTAGTCGCGTCGGAGTCTTCTGACGTCATGGAGCAGGAGTCGACAGTTTAGAGAATTAGAGTGTTTTCTTAACATAATTTTTTTTCTGTTGGACTGGGCGTACAATACACCGGGCTGTAGCCGTGCAGCCCAAAATGCCCGTTCTTAGTAATAGGCATTCCCCCCCCCCTCTTTTACTGATTCTTATACCTGTCTTATAGAATATACAATTAAACCAATTTCGAAAATGATAACAGAATATATACACATGTTTTTTCAATGTTCATACATAATTTAAAGAGTATTGATAGCTAGGATAAAGTTCAGATGGGATTCTCTCATTTTTAGCATTTGTGACTGACTTGGTAGTATTACTCTAGTAGGTAATATATGTCAGAAGGTGCATGCCTCTTATCAGCCTGTTTGCGGGTTTGAACAATGTCACTCTTTACTGATGGTTCGTCCACTGGATTTTTGTTTTGTTTGACAGCCAAATTTTCATCTTGCCGGACACCTGCTGGACTGCAATCCACACTGCCTGCGGGATTTACAACCAATTCCGTCTACAGTTGTGCTCATCTCGCTTCTTGGCTACAGCATGGCAACACATGTTTGATGTGTATCATATCAGCCGCGCGGGACCAAAGATTGTATACTAATAATACTTGTTCTAAAAAATAAAGATCGTATACATAAGTGCTAGCGTCCAGACGTCCGAACACACGTGTCTGTGGACGCCCACGCTTGCACTTCGTTTTGCGTGCTCATACGGGCTCACGCTGTCTGACACCATGCAGGGACCACTCGTGCTCCTCTCTGCTTCCCCACCCGGACATCTGCGTCCTAGCAGCTGTAGCAGACAATTATGGCAGATGGTCCCAACAGCAGCATCCGATCTATTTTTGAAATATCAAGATAAAATATTTGCAACATGCATCAGAAGACAGATAAAACACTTCAAACATGTGTCTGAAATGCTTGCAAAAATGCATGAAAACACTTTAAAAAGTCATTGCAAAACATATACAACATCCAGGATAAAACACTTTCAACATATGTGTGAAAAATATGCAACATCCAAATAAACATACTTGCAACATACATCTGAAAAAAAAGATGAATCATTTGGAATGGACACTTGCAACATATGTGTACAACCATTGCAACATGTGTAACATCCTGATCTACTTTTGAAACATCCATATGAAACACTTGCAACATACCTCTAAAACACTTAAAAATATACAACTGCAACATGCACTTTCAGTGCAACATCTCCTTGCTGCTTGGGAGAATGGGGACTCACTGGAATGTGGAGTTTACTGGTGTAGAGCTCGCCGGGGACATGAAGCTCGCCGCTCCGATGGAGAAGGCCATGGCGGGTCACTCCGGTGGAGGCGCGGTGGAAAGGAAGGTGGGAGAGAGTCAGCCTGGGCAATCAGTTTTAACCGATACATCGGTTCGGTTTCATCGGTTTCCAAAAATTTTGGTTCCCAGAAACTAGCACCCGATCGGTTCGGTAGAAAACAAGAATCCAACAACTTTGGTTCGGTTTCTTCGATTCGGGATTCAGTTTAAACCGATTGATCCCACCCGAACAAATAAGTGTGAGAGCAAGAAGCATAGGATCCCACCGCTACTCCTCTGCTTGCAGATCCAGTCGCCGCTGGCTCCTCCCTCACAGATCCCACCACCGCCGCTGCTCCTGCATGCAAATCCTGCCGCCGTCGCTGCTCCTACCGCAGATCCCACCACTGCACCGCTCGCAGAGTCGTAGCCGCCGCCACGCCGCTGGCCCCCTCCGGCGCTCGCAGCGGTCACCGCACCATGTCGCCACTCGCCCGCTCCGGTGCTCGCTGGCTCGCCCACTCTGCGCCACTTCGCAAGGTAGACGATGTGGTTTGGTGTGGCTTGCTTCTCTCGCTCGGCCGCTCGAGTGTGAGGTGTCTATCCTCCTGACTCGCGTAGGGGTAGGGCGTGGCCGCATGGGGGGAAGAGTGCAGGTGTGAGTCCTGCCTGAGTCAGGACTCGGGAGGGGTGGGAAGTGGCCGCGTGGGCCATTAGCTGGGCCTTGGTGCGCTGGCGAGAGGGTGGGAGTCAATGAATCCTCGGTTTTCTTGGTTTCATGGTTCGGTTAGATGTGTAAATCGAACACCAAGCCGAAAACCGTAGTTTCCAGAACAAAAAACCGAAACTGAACCAAAAAACTAGAAACCGACAGTTTAGTTCGGTTTCAGTTTGGTTCTTAGTTTTCAGTCTGAATGTGCCCAGCCTGAGGCGGGAGCATGCAGTAGACAGGAAGGCGCAGTGGAGAGAAGGGTGTGACGGAGAAGGCGAGCGGGTTGCGCGATGGAGAGGACAAGCAAGATGCGCGGCGGAGCGTGGTCATGAGCTCGCAGTGCTGTGGCGAGTTTTTTCCTTCTTTTTTTAGAAAACTACGGTCCCTGGAGGGGAGCGGATAGGAATAGATAGGAGAGCATTCTGGGCCTCTCGGCTTGCCAGTGGGCCGTCTGGGGAGGACGGACGCTCTAATACAAGCATTATCATAATACTATTCTTTTCCTCGGGGAAAGGTCCTAATAGCTAGAGGGAGGGTGAATAGCCTATAAAAATTTATACAACAACACTAAGCAAAGTGGTTAGACAAATATGAGGTGAAGCAATTCTTGCGCTAGCCTACTAAAAATACAAGCCACCTACCACAATTCTAGTTACTATAGTCTCTAAACACACAATGCTAGGTCACTGTCACTAAATTAGTGAGCTCTCAAAGACTAACTAAAAAGCCTCACTAACCAATAGACAAGACACAAGCTATCTCTCAAAACTAATTATACTAAAGAGCATAGCAACACTAGAAATGTAAATACAAGAGAGGGGATGTGATGTTTATACCGTCGTGGCAAGAGACAATCAATCAATCAATCACAATGAATACCAATAAAACCCCAATGACAAGATAACACAATGATTTTTCACCGAGGTTCACTTGCTTGCCAGCAAGTTAGTCCCCATTGTGGCGATACACTCACTTGGAGGTTCACACATTAATAGGCATCACATGCCTAACCCGCAGTTGGGTGCCACACAACCAACACAAGATGAGGATCACACAAGCCACAAGCAATCCATTAGAGTATCTTTTGACTCTCCGCCGGGGAAAGGTCAAGAACATCTCACAATCACCATGATTGGAGCCGGTGTAGAGTCGAGATGGTAGACTAGAGAGGGGTGAATAGTCCTTTCTAAAAATTAAGTGCACCGGCTAATCGAAACAAATACAAAATTAAAATTATCGGTCTAGCCAAGACTACACCCCTCTATTTAAGTTTTCAAGCACCTTGCAAAGATCCTAAATAGGCAACAAAGGTATCGGGCTAGCTAGAGCTCACCAAACCATTCTAGCTTGCAAGGTCACACAAACCTATGCAACTAGTACTTCACACAACCGATGAAACTCCTACACAATCTAGTAAGCAAAAGCACAAAGCCACCTAAGCTCACTAGTAATGCTCAATAACAAGGCTACATATGCCAAATTATAGAGCACAAATTACTTAGCTACACAAACTAAGCAAGGCAACTAATTTACTACAAAAGTAAACTAGTTACACAAGGGAGTTACTTCTATGCTACACAAGCAAGAAGGTAACTAGCAAGTTTTACAAACTAACTAATTACAAGAGCAACTATACAAGCACAATATATGAAAGGTAAATACAAGCTTGTGTAACGGGGATGCAAACTAACAAGAAGAACAAGGATGACACGAAGATTTTTATCCCGAGGTTCACTTGGTTGCCACCAAGCTAGTCCCCGTTGTGTTGACTACACACTTGGTGGTTCAGCGGCTAATAGGCGTTCACAAGCCTAGCCCACACGTTGGGCGCCGTAAGAACCTACCCACAAATGAGGGTAGCTCAATGACACGCTCTACTAGTGTTGCTCTCCGCTACTCCCACGGGGTGAGCATGGTACCCCTCACAAATCCTTCTCCGGAGCACCGCATAATCTTCTTGCATGCTTCACAACGGAGAACTCGCCACCAAGCCATCTAGGAGGTGGCAACCTCTAAGAGTAACAAGCACCACAGCTTGCAACTCAAACATCTAGTGCCACTCGATACAATCTCGCAATGCAATCGATCTAGAATCACTCACTCGCAATCAGATCACACTCCTATAAGCACAAGTGAGTTACAGGGCTCCCGAGCAGTCTCAAGCATGGACACTAAGTCCCCAAAGGTGCTCAACCTTAGCCATGCCCGAGTACCCCTTCAATTTATAGCCAAAAGGCTCAAAAGAGCCGTTGCTCAAAAGGTGCTCGAGGAGATCCGGACCAGACCTTAGGACCCTGGATCCGGACCATGAACAGTGAGGGTCCGGACCATGGGATGCTGCCACGTGTCCCCATGTTCAAATGCCGACTGTTGGAGCTTCAACGGTCACTTTCGCGTGCTTAGACAGCAACTGGATTGAGCAACCGGACCATCCACACCTCGGTCCTGTTCAGTCCAGAGAGCTCTCGAGAGCTCCCAAAGCAACCGGACCCGGTCCTGTTCCTACAACCGGACCATCTTAGGGTCCTGTCCCTTCAAACACATGTAAAAATGTTCAACTGGACCCAGAAAACATGGTCTGGACCCTAGAACTGGACCTAGGGGACAGGGTCCTGAGTCAGAGTCATGAGCGCTAAAACGACGATAACTCTTAGCTCCAAACTCCGGTTTTGATGATCTTGGACATTTTGAAAAGCTTATGTAGAGGGCTACACATCCCATATACATATTTGATCCAATGAACAAAGGATCAACACAAATTTTCCATCCAAGAACCATCAAAGTTCAACACAGACCAACATGACCATCTCACCTCGGTCCTGTCATCCTCGTCACGAGGGTCCTATTGACCTTTTCACCTCCAAATCAACTTCTATCACTTCACCCTTGCTCCCAAGTGCCAAACACATTGTGTATCATCATTGTGCATGTGTGTTAGCATTTTTCAAGTCATTTTTAAAGGATTAGTCACTCAATTCACCATGCCACTCGATCCTAGTACCGATGCAAAGTTAGATCACTCGAGTGGCACTAGATGACCGATATGCAAACAAGTTTGCCCCTCTTGATAGTATGGCCATCTATTCTAAACCCGATCATAAACTTCTCTACACACTTTTGACCAGTGAAATGAAATGACCTACAAATAATACCTTTGTCTTATGCATTCCATTCCATCTCCTCCAATATTGATGCAACACATGCACCAACCATATCACAAATGATATGATCCACTTCATATCATCACGTGATCTTGTTCGTTCATCAATCTTGACCTCACTTGCTTTTTACAATTTCCTTTGTCCATCGGCGCCAAGTCTTGCTTAAGCTTCAACACCACACGGTCCATCGTTCTAAAGCCTCCAACTTGCCCTTTACACTTGCAACCAGTCCATAAAGCTAAGTCTTGTCTTGATCTTCTCCACCTTAGTCACATGACTCCATATCATGTCTCATATGCAATGAGCTCATTCATTACATGTGTGAGCCTTGCAACATATCCAAGCCATATCACCTCCATGGCATAGGTTGCTCACACATGATGTACTTGTGGACAAATCACCTGTGTATCTCACTCAAACATATGTTAGTCCACCTAAGATTGTCACTCAATTACCAAAACCAAATAAGGACCTTTCAGCCGGAGACTAGCATCTTCCTCCGCTCGATGATGCTAGCTGCACCAAGCTATCTAGGTGGCGGCAACCACCAAGAGAAACAAGTGAAATCTACAGCGAAACACAATTACCAAGTGCCTTTAGATGCAATCACTCAAGCAATGCACTTGGATTCACTCCCAATCTCACAATGATGATGAATCAATGATGGAGATGAGTGGGAGGGTTTTGGCTAAGCTCATAAGGTTGCTATGTCAATGCAAATTGCTAAGAGAGTGAGCAAGAGCTGGCCAAACACCTTTTATAGAGGCTCCATCAAAATAGAGCCATTGGGCTTGACAGGCAGCCCAACTCGAGGTGATCGGATGTGCAGGTCGCGTTGACTGGATGTAGGCCCTAGCGTCTGGTCATGGATCTCCGTCCACGTATCCCCTGGTTCAACGTTGTTCACACGATTCCAATGGCTAGTTAGCCTTCCTCGTGTGTTAATTAACGATCGAACGTGCTAGAAAAAAGATCAGACACGCCAGTGCCACACCAGCTCACGTGCACGCGCCAAGGCCATGCCATGACTGGAGGCGTTGCTCCCCGCGGCTTCCCGACGTTAGATCACATCTAGAGAGGTTCTAGAGCCGCCCAAATGTGATCGGACGCGTCCATTCGGCACCGATCAGATGCTCCCCTACGTTAGGTCCTCCCTGGCTCAGCAATGAAGCATACATCAGCGTACGTCACCCCTGATCGGACGCAGGCCCTATGTGTCCTATAACAATTACTATTCATTGTCTAGTCAACCGACCAACAATGTGTCTCACTACCCTAATGACTGGCTGCACCCCATGCTGAGTCCAATCACAACATGATTAGCGTCCGGTTAGTGCAAAATAGCACCTCCACTTCTCCAACTTCGCCATCCTTGATCAAATGTGCTAACCACCAAATGTTTCACCTTGTGCACGTGTGTTAGGATATTTTCACAAACATTTTCAAGGGTGTTATCACTCTCTAGAATCTAAATGCGTATGCAATGAGTTAGAACATCTAGTGGCACTTTGATAACCGCATTTCGATACGAGTTTCACCCCTCTTAATAGTACGGTTATCTATCCTAAATGTGATCTGTCACACCCCAAAATTTCTAATTTTGGGTTGTGCATAGGAAACACTAAATAAAATAAATAATTTCAATATCTGAATAAATTTATTAGATAAGTTAAGTTGCTGCTAATTTAAATATAGAAAATTGTGGTTTTAAACTTTCTCATATTAATTTGATAATGTGGTGTTTGTGTGATGCTTGTCTTTGGTGTTAGTGAGTGCTATTATTTTCAAAATACCATAGGACGACGTTTACTTCTCATCGGAAAACTTTTTGGTATTTTCTGGATTTAAAATTTCAATTTCTATGAGCTTAATCTTTTTCCTTGATCTCTTCATCAATCTTTTCATGAGCTCCAAATACTTTATTTGGGTTCGTCTCATTCTAAAATATCTCTGAGAATTTTCCCTAAATTTTCGGAGCCTTCGAGGTATTTTTCGTGGCTTAAAATTCAATTCTGGACTTTTCTAGAATTATTTTATCCATGAAATTAATTAATTCCAAAAATAATAAAATATCTCAGATTTCCTCATGCCCAAAGGCCCATGTCTTTATTTACTAATGGGCTTTAATAATTAATTAGGCCTATTAGTAAAGGTGGATGGTGCAACGTCAATTAGCACCATATCGCTAGTTGACATGGAGATGGAGAGTTTTTCTCCCTATATATACGTACCTATCCCTTGGGTAAAAGCACACCAAAACTACCATAGAGGAGCCCCTAGTTTGGGAAATCTCTCGTGTAGTAAATTATATTTTTCTCCGTCTTCTTGTGTCGCTGCCGCCGCTGTTCGGTCATTGCACCGTCGTCTCCCCGTCGACTGCAACTTGTTGCCGAGAACGCCGTCGTCTGATCAACCGAGCTGCACGCTGTCCCTGTCTCATCTCCGATCGCAAAAATCCTCTTGGTGAGTTCACGGTCGCCCTCTCTATTTTCCTCGGTTTTTCCCGTGTCGAACCGAGGCCCTAGGCCTTTTCTCCGGTTGCCCGGCGAGGTGCTCGCCGCTGTACATGGCGCCACTGGCCGTGCACCGGGCGTGCTCTTGGCCCCTGTTCCAATTAGCTTGATGACGTCATCACCATGTCACCCATACATTATGGCCGATTTTCATTTAGAAAAATAAATCCCGAAATACAATAGAAATACGTATACATATAATCTTATTTAGGTCATATCATTTATGTTTTACGTCCGATTCGAGTCGTTCAAGTCGCGTTAGATTCATGTCGTCGAGCTCTACATGGTAGTGCTAATGTTTGTCATGTCTTATAGTTATGAATTTATTGATTGAAATACTAATATGATTACTAATAATTTAATAGCTTTTAATTAGAAAACGAATTAGGGTTGCGATGCTGTGCGTGTCGAGTCGTGATTGTGCCGATGTAAACTACGCATGAGTAATGATGTTTATCATGTCACTTGATTATGAATTTATTAATTTAAATAGTAATTAGATTAATATATTTATTTAATAACTTTCCAATTAAAAGAAATTCCGGTTTAAATCCGTTCTTGTTATTTTGCAATAGTGCCGATCGAGGTTATGTTTTAGCAACAACGTTTGACATGTCTTACATCCTTAAAATTTATAAGTTAGATATTAATTTGATTTATGCTTGTGCAATTGAGTTTCTAATTAAACGCAACGCAGGCAGTCTGTTCTAAATTAATGTTAATCTAATTAATATTAAACTAAATGTTTCTTTTGAATTATAAGATGTTTAGTTCAACCTTGAAACATAAGTGCTTTCGTTCAGTTGCCACATGTTTTCTATATATATAGTTCAATATTAAATTGATTAATATGATTAATGTATAATATATTTCAAATTAAAATTTGCTTAGTCTCAGTATGTTGCATATACGATAGACTTGCGTAGATAATTTCACATTACAGTACGTATCTGCTCTTCATAGTTATACGGCTTTAGTCCTCGAGCATTTATTCGTTTGGAATCTGTTTTGCTTCAATTAAGTTGCGTTAGATTCGCATCGACGTTCTCTGTGCAGTAGCACTAATGTTTTTCATGTCATATGCTTTTCCATATATAGCTGAATATTATATTAATTAATATGCTTCTTATTAATTTTATAATTAAAAATAATATATAATCTTGTCACGTTAGTCCTTTGTAACTAAGCATGAACTTAGCTAATGGCAACTTAAAATATGTTTAAATTATAATTTACTTAGCCCAACCACATATCTCATATAATTAGAATAATTGTTCTCACATGTTCTTTTATCTCTGCAAAGTCGGTAATACTTATAAATAAAATATGACCAGGGTTAAACCTAGTTTTGTAATTCAATTGATTAATCTAATTTTAGAATATTTCTTCAGAATGTTTATCACCTTATTTCAATAACTAAAATGTATTAAGTTTATAGTTGGTCTTCTAAGTTATGTTGTAATCGTCTCGATAGTCGCGTGTTCTCTTTAATGGTAGCTCCGTTATCCGTCGTTCTTGCGTTTTCGTGACTGTAGCAACGTACCGTGTCCTTTAATGCGTTCTCTTTTAAAGCGTTTCTTTTGTTTGATATATGTTCTTAGTTGTGTTTGTTGTTTGTTTACTGTGCTTGGTTGCTACAAGTAGAAGAAAGACTATCTGTGAGCACCGAAGATCCGAAGATGAAGACCAGAAGCTGAGTGCCAGAAGTTGCAAATGAAAGATTAAGTTGAGGTTTTTTAGAGCAAGTTGCTTTGGGCATAAAGTAAGTTCTAAGGCAAGTATAGCATGGGATTATCCTTGTTGTCCTATTCATATTAAGCAAATAATATCATTATGCATATATTCCTTGATAAGGATGACTTAGTATTGATCTTATTCCTTGATACCTATTATATTGCATGGATTAGTATTGCTAGTGCTCAACATGAACTATGATCATGTAATTTGACTAATGGAATATGCAATAAACATTAAAAGATGATTTTATTACTGTTTAAGGGTACTAGAGCATGGGGTTACTTTGGTGCTCTTGTTACTCTCCATAAGGACTCATCTATAAGCGAAAATCCAGGATTTACAGTACAACTGTGAGGGCTAAAATGGCTCTGGCTTTAGTCATATAGAAGGACCTTTTCTAGCTTGTTAGAGGTTACCCTTGTGGCGCAAATGGGGTAGAGCAGACTGTGGATCCCTGCGTGGTGTATCACACAGACTGACTTTGGAAACCTAGCGGCCCTAACTTGTTAGACGAACCTTCGAAAGACTTCATAGTGAACCCTGCCGACCTTCCTTGGAAGTGGGTCAAGAGATTAGCTACCTCGGGCGAAAGGGTAAATCACGACTCGCAGTGAAAGTGTACAACCTCTACAGAGTGTAAAACTGTTATAACAGCCGTGCTCACGGTCATGAGTGGCCTTGGACCCTTATGGAATAGTTGATCATTAATAATGAATATGTTTTTGCTATTCGTTAATCATTTCACATGGATCATATGTTTATTGATTATATTGAGACACTTTGATATCATTGAAATACTGAATTAATGCTATATAAAAGCTACATGCTGATAAACCTATGTTATGCCTTTGAGCCTCATGAACCCCATGTTACACTTGTTGAGTACGAGATGTACTCACTCTTGCTATTTCCACCACACTCCAGTGTGTTGAAAGGTGCTGCTTAGAAGAAGGATGAAAGTGTAGTGGAGTTTTCAGAAGTCTTTTCAGAAGTGTTTGGCATATGGAACCCCCAGTCAGCCGTCACTGTGATGTTGGAGCCTGAAGAAAGATTAGTGACCGTTCCGCGACACTCTGATAGTTGTAAGTGTTAATATAGTATGTTTTCCGCTTTATATAAACATTGTTTTGATACTTTTTCATTCTGACATATGTGTGGACTTTCAGAGCACACATATGATTAGCCTGGTTTTGTTCTTTACAAAACCGATCAATCCAATGTTCTTTTGTTATCCTTTGATAATCCTTGACGCTTATATCCGAACTTGTCAAAAAGTCTCGAAACAACCTTATTGGTCTATTTTATCTTTCTCCCTAGTCTCTTCGAATCTCGGGACGAGATTCCTGTTAAGTGAGGTAGAATTGTCACACCCCAAAATTTCTAATTTTGGGTTGTGCATAGGAAACACTAAATAAAATAAATAATTTCAATATCTGAATAAATTTATTAGATAAGTTAAGTTGCTACTAATTTAAATATAGAAAATTGTGGTTTTAAACTTTCTCATATTAATTTGATAATGTGGTGTTTGTGTGATGCTTGTCTTTGGTGTTGGTGAGTGCTATTATTTTCAAAATACCATAGGACGACGTTTACTTCTCATCGGAAAACTTTTTGGTATTTTCTGGATTTAAAATTTCAATTTCCGTGAGCTTAATCTTTTTCCTTGATCTCTTCATCAATCTTTTCATGAGCTCCAAATACTTTATTTGGGTTCGTCTCATTCTAAAATATCTCTGAGAATTTTCCCTAAATTTTCGGAGCCTTCGAGGTATTTTTCGTGGCTTAAAATTCAATTCTGGACTTTTCTAGAATTATTTTATCCATGAAATTAATTAATTCCGAAAATAATAAAATATCTCAGATTTCCTCATGTCAAAGGCCCATGTCTTTATTTACTAATGGGCTTTAATAATTAATTAGGCCTATTAGTAAAGGTGGATGGTGCAACGTCAATTAGCACCATATCGCTAGTTGACATGGAGATGGAGAGTTTTCCTCCCTATATATACGTACCTATTCCTTGGGTAAAAGCACACCAAAACTACCGTAGAGGAGCCCCTAGTTTGGGA
The DNA here is from genome assembly GCA_038087645.1 of Saccharum hybrid cultivar R570. Classification (NCBI taxonomy): domain Eukaryota; kingdom Viridiplantae; phylum Streptophyta; class Magnoliopsida; order Poales; family Poaceae; genus Saccharum; species Saccharum hybrid cultivar. The sequence continues at coordinate 4,603,122 of JAQSUU010000810.1, forward strand.
AATCTCTCGTGTAGTAAATTATATTTTTCTCCTCCTTGTGTCGCTGCCGCCGCTGTTCGGTCATTGCACCGTCGTCTCCCCGTCGACTGCAACTTGTTGCCGAGAACGCCGTCATCTGATCAACCGAGCTGCACGCTGTCCCTGTCTCATCTCCGATCGCAAAAATCCTCTTGGTGAGTTCACGGTCGCCCTCTCTATTTTCTTCGGTTTTTCCCGTGTCGAACCGAGGCCCTAGGCCTTTTCTCCGGTTGCCCGGCGAGATGCTCACCGCTGTACATGGCGCCACTGGCCGTGCACCGTGCGTGCTCTTGGCCCCTGTCCAATTAGCTTGATGACGTCATCACCATGTCACCCATACATTATGGCCATTTTTCCTGTAGAAAAATAAATCCCGAAATACAATAGAAATACGTATAGATATAATCTTATTTAGGTCATATCATTTATGTTTTACGTCCGATTCGAGTCGTTCAAGTCGCGTTAGATTCATGTCGTCGCGCTCTACATGGTAGTGCTAATGTTTGTCATGTCTTATAGTTATGAATTTATTGATTGAAATACTAATATGATTACTAATAATTTAATAGCTTTTAATTAGAAAACGAATTAGGGTTGCGATGCTGTGCGTGTCGAGTCATGATTGTGCCGATGTAAACTACGCATGAGTAATGATGTTTATCATGTCACTTGATTATGAATTTATTAATTTAAATAGTAATTAGATTAATATATTTATTTAATAACTTTCCAATTAAAAGAAATTCCGGTTTAAATCCGTTCTTGTTGTTTTGCAATAGTGCCGATCGAGGTTATGTTTTAGCAACAACGTTTGACATGTCTTACATCCTTAAAATTTATAAGTTAGATATTAATTTGATTTATGCTTGTGCAATTGAGTTTCTAATTAAACGCAACACAGGCAGTCTGTTCTAAATTAATGTTAATCTAATTAATATTAAACTAAATGTTTTTTTTTGAATTATAAGATGTTTAGTTCAACCTTGAAACATAAGTGCTTTCGTTCAGTTGCCACATGTTTTCTATATATATAGTTCAATATTAAATTGATTAATATGATTAATGTATAATATATTTCAAATTAAAATTTGCTTAGTCTCAGTATGTTGCATATATGATAGACTTGCGTAGATAATTTCACATTACAGTACGTATCTGCTCTTCATAGTTATACGGCTTTAATCCTCGAGCATTTATTCGTTTGGAATCTGTTTTGCTTCAATTAAGTTGCGTTAGATTCGCATCGACGTTCTATGTGCAGTAGCACTAATGTTTTTCATGTCATATGCTTTTCCATATATAGCTGAATATTATATTAATTAATATGCTTGTTATTAGTTTTATAATTAAAAATAATATATAATCTTGTCACGTTAGTCCTTTGTAACTAAGCATGAACTTAGCTAATGGCAACTTAAAATATGTTTAAATTATAATTTACTTAGCCCAACCACATATCTCATATAATTGGAATAATTGTTCTCACATGTTCTTTTATCTCTGCAAAGTCGGTAATACTTATAAATAAAATATGACCAGGGTTAAATCTAGTTTTGTAATTCAATTGATTAATCTAATTTTAGAATATTTCTTCAGAATGTTTATCACCTTATTTCAATAACTAAAATGTATTAAGTCTATAGTCGGTCTTCTAAGTTATGTTGTAATCGTCTCGATAGTCGCGTGTTCTCTTTAATGGTAGCTCCGTTATCCGTCGTTCTTGCGTTTTCGTGACTGTAGCAACGTACCGTGTCCTTTAATGCGTTCTCTTTTAAAGCGTTTCTTTTGTTTGATGTATGTTCTTAGTTGTGTTTGTTGTTTGTTTACTGTGCTTGGTTGCTACGAGTAGAAGAAAGACTATCTGTGAGCACCGAAGATCCGAAGATGAAGACCAGAAGCTGAGTGCCAGAAGTTGCAAATGAAAGATTAAGTTGAGGTTTTTTAGAGCAAGTTGCTTTGGGCATAAAGCAAGTTCTAAGGCAAGTATAGCATGAGATTATCCTTGTTGTCCTATTCATATTAAGCAAATAATATCATTATGCATATATTCCTTGATAAGGATGACTTAGTATTGATCTTATTCCTTGATACCTATTATATTGCATGGATTAGTATTGCTAGTGCTCAACATGAACTATGATCATGTAATTTGACTAATGGAATATGCAATAAACATTAAAAGATGATTTTATTACTGTTTAAGGGTACTAGAGCATGGGGTTACTTTGGTGCTCTTGTTACTCTCCATAAGGACTCATCTATAAGCGAAAATCCGAGATTAACAGAAGATTCAATCATGTTGAGCAATAACATGAGATCAAGACTGATGAACATCTTAAGACTTGGGAAGGTTGAGGACAGATTAAGCAAAATTTTCAGGGCAAAAATCGATATGTAGTCATAGATTAAGTTGATAAGGTAGATGCACAAATTTACAAGCACACGATTTAGAGGTCACAACAAAAAGACGTTTCGTCGCATTAGCTAACCTTTGGGAGAGGCAACCGGGAGGTCCAACATAAATTTGGGTGCGGTCTCCACAACTGGCAACGTACGACCCATGGACAAAGGCTAGCATTGATAAAAGTTAACTTGGTTGGTCAGTCGATAAGGGTCTTCCCAAAAATAGTTGTGAAACACCCACGGCTTATGCAAACATATAGGAGAACTAAACTTTGGGCTTTCGGTCAAGCAAAGACATGGATACAAGCACTCAAGGCAAGCAACCATGTCTACCGGCTCAGGCTCCTAAGAGAGAAACCTAATGGAAGACAACAACCATACAATTACGTATGTGAACTTTGTTTTAGGATAAAGCTATGTGACCCTCATATGCTCACCGAGGACAAACGGGGTGACAACTAGGGCACTACCTAGATAACAACATACATACAACATCAGTCAAGCAGACATCTGAGAAAAATTCAAACGATTGAGCTTAAGCAAACAATTCAAAGCACAAGGCTCACCTAAAATAAGCATTCATCTCAAGCACGAACTAACTACAAGTTTAGCTCAAAACAAACGCTAGCTAAGGTGACTAACTTAACATATGCATAGAATCTAGATAGCAGCATAGTAACTACTTGTTTCAACCATAACTGAGGTTGTAGACCTTCTATAAAGGTGATCCTAGACTTTCTAGATAGCTTAGGACGATGACTACACTTCAGTTATTCATACCAAAAACTAATTCATAGCTCAATATGACCAAAATTGCTAATGTTTCAAATCTGTACCAAAATGGACAGAAAACTGACAAGAACTCCAAAAATGCAAAACTGGAGTTCTTGGGACACAACAAGGCTGAGCCTTAACTTTATGTAAAGCTTATTAAGTTGTCTATAACTTTCTCATTATCATATTAAGATGATTCTATAGCCAACAAGGCCAAACAAGACAAAGAAGACATCTCTGCCCCGATTTGGACAGATTCTGTCATTCTATTTTGCAAGCTCATAACTAGAGATTTATACCACCACAATTAGTGCTATAGGACATTTTGGAAAGCTTAGAAAAAGTACTACACTTCTTCTATTATCTCCAAGACATGATTCCTTATGCACATAGGTCAAACAAACCAAACATTCAGATCTATTCTGAACATGAGCAGATTTTGACAACAAACTTCTAAAATTTATAACTCCCAAACCATAAGGCATAGGGTCTTGAAATTTTAGGACAAGCTAGATAAGTAAGTTAGCTACAATTTTGGTATTCTCTATATCTACAGAAAACACCATTATGATCACGCAAGCATCACTACAACAGAAAACGTTCTAGCAGTCAATATTCAACAAGCAAAACAAAGCTTGCCTTTGTTCTACTTAACAAGAGAGCGCGCAAACATGTTATTCTAGTAGCTCTAAATTTTGTTACCTTAGACCAACACGAATTTAATTCATTCATGAGAACCCATAATTACTTAAGTGAGATCTAAAGCATTGGCAAATGCTTGGGTGAGCAACATAGAGTAAGACATTCTTGTTTAGCTTCACACAAGAAAGATAGTGTACTACATTGATCACAAGTTACTTATCATTTGAACAAGGGTGAGAGGAGCATAGCTATGCATAAAACAACAATCATGAAGATGCATGCTTCGTCCTATTCGTCCTCACTAGATTGCCAACCTAAGGTGGCGATCACGTCCTATGTCGGTGGCATAACACGCACTCTCTCGATATATAGCTAGTCGTCAGCTACATTCGACTTACGCATTCGTGGTTAGCGTACCTGCAGAAAAGTTTCATTGCAGCCCAACATTTCCCAATATAGCACACAATGAAAGCAGAGAAGTAAAATTCTAAGTACTCCCATGTACATATACCCCTGTATACGTACATGTAATACCAAAACTACCCGAATCTTCGATCACCCACAATTAAGTACCTTCATATATACATGTGTGTAACATGTAAATAATCCAGTAACCAAACTAGCTCTCCCCTAGACCGAGGGTTGTACGGTCATGCTCTCATAACTCACACTTACCTGAGCGTAGGTGCGACGTTGCATAAAAGTAAACTTAGCAACATATATGGCTATTTCATATATGAAGGCTACCTCTAATCTGACACACTGGGTAGCATAGTGTGGGAGAGTTATCACACATACATACCTTGGCCTAGGCGTAGATGCATAAATGAAAAACCCCCAAGTTAGTACTTATATAAGCCACCTAATAATCCTTATATGGGCATAAGGAAATTGACCACTGGCATACTTAGATTTATACTTCAGTTTTCACAAACCTATATATAGCTATAAGTTGATAAAACTGATTTTATAAAACAAAACCTTTGTTTTAAATACACATATGACAAGTTTAATGTTGAATCTTGCTCCGATACCAGCTGTAACAGAACCGTCCAAATTATAAGAGCACAAGTACAAAAACAATCACCGAAGTGATCAAATTCTCGCACTTGAGCCCATATAACTCCGGTAGTCCAATGAATTCACGAGGGATTTCAAACCAACCAACATATAAGCCAAGATCGTAGTGATTCAACATAACAAGTCACATGTTAAAACCATTTCACAAGTAAATCAATTTAACATCAGAGTTCAACATAGTTATTACAAATTAAGTTCAAAAGTAGCGGAAGCAAAGTAATTTAAAACTATCATAAATCTTATTTCAAATACATGCCAGTACCATGGTCGACTTCCAACAAAAGCATTAGAGATAAGGTAGCTCAGAAGGATCATGCCCATGATCACACTCCGCCTCTATGGCAGGAGCCAACCAACTCTTGCAGTCGCCGTGATACATCACAACCTACAACAAGTGGGGATAAAACCCTGAGTACAAGAAGGTACTCAGCTAGACTTACCCGTCAGAAACCAGAAATAAGGTGACACCAAGGATCATGCAAGGCTGATATGAAGTGGGGCTAGCTTGACAATATTTTGCATAAAAGCTTAATATAGATGATTAATCATTAATGCTTAAGCATCAAGTTAATTATCATTAACCTATCATCTATATTAGAACCTGTACTAGAGCACTCACTTTATTAGGAGCAAACAATATTAACCATAGCAGGTATAAATTGAGGCAACCTTTCCATCATGATCCAATTAACCATCAGTTCAATTTAATTGAATCTACGTTGCCGCTGCTCAAGTCAAGTGCTCACTAACCGGGAGCGACGGCAATTCGAATCGAATTCCTATCCAGCTGGAGGGGTATTTCTAACACTCACCGCGCAGGCCCCTGCCAGGGTCGCACAAGCCACCTTTTCATATGATTCAGGAATCGCGGGTCCGAATGATGTCGCGACCCCAAGGGCGACACTCTGCCAGGTGATAGGGACTCTAACCCCCCCTTGGTCTCACGCCAATGTCCCCAAGCACATCCTTTCTCTCCTCCAAGAAGCAACCTACCAGTCGATTCCCGGCCTGAATCACATTACTCGGCTTCGCAGTCGGAACGACTTATCCGGCCAACTAAGTGTTAGACTGCGTTCAACATGACTCAAGGACGTACAGCGAATCGGTCCTTAAACGACTCAGACGGGGATAGATTCACACCCAAGACCTCCATGCCTTGTCGCTTCACTATCATCATCTCGCCCGGTCTCATTTCATTTTATTAACACATGGTTCCTTTCCACGATAGCAAATATAGCCAACCGTGCCATATATGAATATCCCTATATCTCGCAGGTGACAGGAAATCACCTGACTTCTACCGCTTAAAGCAGGGCTAAGCATCTACTCGATCCTAGTCTATGTAGGATTCAAGGATTCATATATCTGGACAAGGAATGATATAATGCAGCAAGAGTTTCCAACCAACTCCTATCACTTAATGCAATAATACTTATAACATATATAGAATTAATTGCTTTGAAGATAGGAGGCTTATAATGCTCCGGGGCTTGCCTGGGATCCGACTCAAGTTAGAGTATGTCAGAAGAACTCGCTTGGCGAGCATTTCCCTTCGAGATGGATCCACCAACTCCATCTTTGGGTTTGGCTCCACCACACGTCCTTCACGTGGTGCATCTAGCGTACCTAAATGAGATGCAAGATGCAAGTGTATGAATACAAAGAAGTGCAATAAACAAAGTAATCATGCAAGCATACCAAAGTTCACCTAAACCCTAGAGCTAATTAACTTAATCCTCAAGAAGACATAACATAGAAGAGGGCAAGCACATTAATCAAGAAACAAGTCTCACAAGATTACAGGGTACCACTCAAGTATCATCAAAGATATGAGTCACATTTCAATACCCAAGCATGACAAAGTTAATCAAAGTACTAGAACTAGAAATTGCTACCTTCTGGACATCAAACCAACAGTTGAGTAATTTAATCATAACTGGAGATCTACAACTCCAAATGACTTGAAAGAAGACATTATGGAAAGCTTATGAAATTATATAAATTTCATTTATAAACATCACAGCATGTTTCCAAAGTTTAACATGTCGAATTTACACAAATACCGAAACTGGTCTAACAAGACAGAGAGCAAGCAATTCTGTAACCTAACTTTAAACAGCTGTAGTTTCTAAACCATATGGCCAAATACTACCAAAATTTAACAGCAGCTAGATCATGAAATTCACAACAACTTTGTTGTAGCACACAAGACATGAAAACATCATTTGCATAGGGTAATTAACAATATTCTCAAATCTATTCAGAAACCTCATTTGCAAGAAATAATTATTAACTTATGTTGCAAACATATAATTGAATAAAACCAACTTTACCAACATTTCATACATGACTAATGAACACCAGAAAACATAGTGTCAATTACTAAATAAATTCTTTTAATACATTTTCTTAATTTATTTAGATAATTAGGTGGAATTATGACCACATAATAAAGATACTCAATAATTTCTACCAAAATTACATGGGTCCACAAATGCTCTCAAAAGTCTACTGTCCAAATTTCAATCCATTTGGGCAAGTATAACAACTTCTATGAAAAAGACAAATAGCTATTGTAATAAATCATGCGAGAGCAAGTTAAACCTAAAACTCAATATTTTCTGTGAACACATGGCCATAGAATGAACTAACATCAAAGAGCAGCATTATAATAAGGTGATGGAACAACATTTTCTATTTTATCATTTATATATTATTTATAAGCTATTTATTAAGCCATAAACAAGTTAACTCAATAACTTGAGTATAAAGTAAGCAATGACCATGAAATTTATACAACAGTACATCCATAGTATGGCAAGCCTACCATAAAAATTTCACACCAATTGGAGCAACACAACTCAAGATATAAAATGACAAGCAATATGATGCAAATTTCCTTATTTATCAAGGTCAAATCAAAATCTTAAGAAAACAGTGAACAACTAGGGTGTTTAATATTTTTCCTAGCAAGTGCATGTCATTACAAAATTAACAAAACAAGAATCACTATTTTTGGATATCTAAAACTCAAGATATGGCTCTGGTCGAGTTTATAAGCATTTTAGAGCATTTTTAAAGCTTAAATAAAAACATCAGAAAACATCTACAAACACCTAGCATATTGTGACTCCACTGCATAGATCTCTTCTCAAGGTTTCCAAAAAGTCCACATTTGCTATTTTTGGAATTACCTAGCATGAGATATGATTTTTATAAGATTCACCAATTTTCTGAAATTCAAAAATAGAATTAGAACAACCCCACTTAATTTGCTAGCTCCACCCGAATACATACCCAGACAACCGCTTTCTTAAACCGACAAGTGGGACCCGCTGGACCACCTAGCCCCACCTGTCATTCAAACACAGAGAGAGGGAGAGAGAGGAGACGCCGGTCCTCTTCCTCAAACCGGCCGAGCAGGGAAGGCGTCCTCCGGCGAGGGGAAAGGCCGGCCTGCGGCTCGCCGGCGGCGGAGGAGCAGCGCGGGAGCTGCGCGGTGGCGAGGCGCATTCGAAGGCGGTCGCGGCTTGGCGTGAGGTGGCCCATGGCCTCCTAGCCGCGTGCGCGGTGACACGCCGGGGCACGACTCCGAGCGGCGACAGCGCTGCCGCGGTTCCAGCGGCCGATGGCGGCATTGGCGGCGAGCGGTGGCGCTAGGGCAAGCCACGGCTAGCACGCACCCATAGAAGGACGTGGCTCGGCCTAGAGCTGCCCGAGGCGGCCCAGCCACGGCGACCGGCAGCTCGGTGGCCGATGCTCCGGCGACAGCAAGCTGCAGGGGTGAAACCGGCGAGGCGAGGAGCTCTGGAGGTGTAGCGAGGTGCGAGAGACGCAGTGGCGTAGTCGGCTCGGGTGGAGGGTGACTGGAGGCAAAGGAATGATGGTGGCCTGGAGCTCAGCTCAACCGTCCATGGCGGACGCGCCCACGCGCGGTGTCGCTGCGAGGAAGAGCGAGTGGCGAAGCAGAGGTGAACCAGAGAAGTGGAGGAGCATCTGCGGTAGCTCGACACGGCATTCGGAGGACAAGGGCGCAGACACGCGGAGGACACACGGCAGCAATGGCGACCGTGCTCTACGCATGACGGCCACGTCCAGGGCACACGGCGGCCATTGCGGCATTCCACCGAATACGTGGCAGACAGCGGTTTGGGTAAGGTGGAACACTGATTTGGGCCGTCTACAGGCCGAATTAGGTCATGGGCCCAAAAGCAAAATTGAAGCCCACATAACCCTCTACAAAACTTGTTTAAGGGTCATGGTCATTAGTGTTGTAGATTAGGAGATAACCAGTCCCCAAATAACCAGTGTCAACATGTCAATCTAGGACTCGGTTTTGGGATTTTGCAATGCCAAACTTGGTCAAATCGATCCCAACTTTTTACATGTTGTTCTCCAACAAATTGTTTCCAACTTTCATTTTTGGACCAATTGAAGTTACTTAGTAAAAACTCAAGAACGTGGGATGTAAATGTCGAAGACACTGAAATCGGGCTTTAAATTTCTTAAGTGCTGAAATCAGCCCTATTTCTGACTTGTGGGCCCTTTTTGAGCATGTTCCACACATTTTCATGACTTGACTCTTATACAAAGTTTGTTCCTTATAAAATTATCTAAAACTTTGTTAAAGGGTGCACAGTCATGCAAAGCTTCTAGGTCACACTTTTGAAATGGTCAAACAAAAGGGTTCTAGGGTCCATACATGGTCAACCATCACTTAGAAGCACATTTAGGCAAAATGATCAACATGAACATTGTTCTATTAAGTGTCCTAAGTGTAGTTAAGGTGTTGTAGAGGCCAAACATACCCACCATGCATAGGTTGCACAAAAGTGCAGGCCTCACATGCCTTGAAACATAGAACTCAAGTGAAATGCTATAGTCATTTCATGTGGTTGTTTCAAGATACATGCTACACATGTTCCACTAGGGTGTTCCACATGTGTCCAAGATGTGTTGCACATATTGCATTTGTATGTTGCACAACACTAATTCCCAATGGGATGTAAGGCAAGTTTTAGTTATAATCCAAACAAGCATATAACTTATCATTTCATGTGACTTCTTGATTCCGAACTTCATGAAACTTTTCCAGGTATCAATATAGATAGTTATTGATGTGAGACATGTGAAGATACTTTGATAACCACACCCAAGCATATATCTTTTAATTGAGCCTATATGTAAGCAAGGGTGCAATATCCAAGTTCAGGTTAGGGTTTATTTCCATAGGTTTGACTTTGGCATCGTCATCTCCACTAATCTATCATGTTTGAGCTTAAACCCACTGCTTAATTGGTGATAAACACCTAGGGTGTTACAGCCCTCCCCCCTTAAAAGAATCGCGTCCCGAGATTCGGAATGGAAGACCTTTTAAGGAAGAGAGACACGTTATCTAGTTCCCAATATCTGCTATAGCATTCAGCTAAAAGCTTCAACATCGGTGAACAATTTGACCAGAGGCACTTTCTGATACTTACTCTTTATGGTAAAATTTGTCTGCAGAATTTCCTTCATCGACTTTCATGAAGCATTTTTACTTTGGGAGGAATCCAAGATAGCACATACGGCGTTCTCAGTGTACGGAGATCATTTGGTCCATGAGTGAACCACTCACAAGTATCTGGCTCTCTCATGAGCATAACATAGGCCATATGAACCTGACACTAGACCAAAATTTTCAGAAGTATACTCGTTGAAATGGCTCTATGTTCACATGGTTTTGAAAAACAGCTCTCTACCAAAATGGCTTGAGTACACCCTTCCAAAAGGGTGAGATCATAGATGACAAATATACTCTGAGGCCATAGAATACTGACTAACCAATAGACAAGGTCTATTCTGGTCGTAAACGTTCATTCATTTACACACCAACCAATGGAAAACTACTTTAGGTTCCATGTGTGCAGTTCTCTTTCTCTGCTGACAACACTGTATTTTCTGAGTCTGTCGAGGGGTCAGTGAATGTGATAGCTGACTCTGTCGGCTTTCTATTTCTGTCAAATGTTACCTAAGAAGATTCTTTTATCCAAAGATAACAGTTATCTGGGTTGAAGCAGATGCAACCTCTTGGGTAAAAACATTTATAAGGTACTAAAGTATGTCATCATTGGATAATCATTACTAAAGAAAGATGTAGTGAGGCCTTAAGGACAATAAAAGTTGTAATATTTACTAAACCGTGGAAAGTAGTCTACCACCAAGCGATTGAGTAAAATTTTCCTTGGTGACATAGTTGTACTGTAAGTTGAGTTGACTTGCAGCATAACAACCTTGTCAGGCCAACTTTCACCTTGAGGCTTCCTTTTTAGGATCAAACAACAGCTCTAAGATGGAAAATATGTTGTTTGACACTTTTCAAATTGCTTTTGATTCGCGATGGTATAAATTGATTTGCAGAAACCAAGGTTGCTCGTACCTTGGGGATACGAGAAAGAAAAAGCAATGAAAGAGTGTAAACTAGTATCTGTGAGACCTCAAAAGGGCCATCCAACAGCAGATCTCAACTATTAACTTACATACCAATCCGAGGATGCACACGCTTTGAACTTGCGGGTTACTTTTGCAAGGCAAAACGCATACTTTCTCTACTTCTTCACCTTAGCTGATAGAACACCTCGCACTATCTGTGTGATTGTCCAAGATGGAATTGACTTGGTCACAATGGCTCTAGAAGATAGAATATCACTCAAGTTGTTGGCCAGTTGATTAACTTATTGTTGGTTATTGCTTTGTAAGACATAGCTTTCGTAACTACCAAGGGGTCGTTACCTAGCTGGAGATTAACCTTCCTATTGGTAACTAATTAGTTGTCTCTCAACACTAAAAAGTTCCAAATCTTCATTCTTGACCACAACACTATGGTTGATGCAGAACAGATGGTTGCCATCGAAGTTAGCAAATAAGGGGTCACACCAGAGATGGTTGATTTCGACGGTGTGGTCATTATGCATACAAAGGTTAAGATTTACATAATGTGACGATTGATTCTTATCCAATGAATGACTTGTCCAGTGGTAAGTGTTGCGTGTCCTTTTTATCCAACAGAGCTGAGATACGTGGCTCCCTAGATGCTGGTTGTCAATACTGGGCAACTATGTAGAGTCACTTGACTACCACATATTGCAGTCTGTTAAAGTTTATGTCGGTGACCTGTTCTTTAAAGGTTATCCTCTTAGCAACTTCAGGAGGAAGCTCCACTACTTCGGGTCTAAGATATGGATCTTACGATATGATATGGAGAGATAACCCAGAAGGAACACAAGAAAATAGCACATCGTCTGTCGTTTGATAATGGATCATGACTAGAAACCGTGATACCAGCGCGTGCCAGGCAGCCAGCCATGTGTCTGCAGCCACAGGAGGCCCTTGGTTTCGTCGCGGCACCATTAGCGGCTACTCATAACACCAATACTAAACGCATAACGAAAGTGAAATTTCAAGTGGCACCAATGGGCTGTAAGAACAAGCACCATCCAAGAAGGGATAGGAAACAAAGGTAGTCACAAGGTTTAAAATCAACACAAAAATGATCCGAAGATTAAAATATCGCACAAGAGAACCTCACGCAATTGCCAAGGATAACTGAGCGAGAGGCTCTTGCTTAAATTCTACGTACGACTTACCTCCACCGAGGAGAGTACCAGATAAAAGATTAACAGAAGATTCAATCATGTTGAGCAATAACATGAGATCAAGACTGATGAACATCTTAAGACTTGGGAAGGTTGAGGACAGATTAAGCAAAATTTTCAGGGCAAAAACCGATATGTAGTCATAGATTGAGTTGATAAGGTAGATGCACAAATTTACAAGCACACGATTTAGAGGTCACAACAAAAAGACGTTTCGTCGCATTAGCTAACCTTTGGGAGAGGCAACCGGGAGGTCCAACATAAATTTGGGTGCGGTCTCCACAACTGGCAACGTACGACCCATGGACAAAGGCTAGCATTGATAAAAGTTAACTTGGTTGGTCAGTCGATAAGGGTCTTCCCAAAAATAGTTGCGAAACACCCACGGCTTATGCAAACATATAGGAGAACTAAACTTTGGGCTTTCGGTCAAGCAAAGACATGGATACAAGCACTCAAGGCAAGCAACCATGTCTACCGGCTCAGGCTCCTAAGAGAGAAACCTAATGGAAGACAATAACCATACAATTACGTATGTGAACTTTGTTTTAGGATAAAGCTATGTGACCCTCATATGCTCACCGAGGACAAACGGGGTGACAACTAGGGCACTACCTAGATAACAACATACATACAACATCAGTCAAGCAGACATCTGAGAAAAATTCAAACGATTGAGCTTAAGCAAACAATTCAAAGCACAAGGTTCACCTAAAATAAGCATTCATCTCAAGCACGAACTAACTACAAGTTTAGCTCAAAACAAACGCTAGCTAAGGTGACTAACTTAACATATGCATAGAATCTAGATAGCAGCATAGTAACTACTTGTTTCAACCATAACTGAGGTTGTAGACCTTCTATAAAGGTGATCCTAGACTTTCTAGATAGCTTAGGACGATGACTACACTTCAGTTATTCATACCAAAAACTAATTCATAGCTCAATATGACCAAAATTGCTAATGTTTCAAATCTGTACCAAAATGGACAGAAAACTGACAAGAACTCCAAAAATGCAAAACTGGAGTTCTTGGGACACAACAAGGCTGAGCCTTAACTTTATGTAAAGCTTATTAAGTTGTCTATAACTTTCTCATTATCATATTAAGATGATTCTATAGCCAACAAGGCCAAACAAGACAAAGAAGACATCTCTGCCCCGATTTGGACAGATTCTGTCATTCTATTTTGCAAGCTCATAACTAGAGATTTATACCACCACAATTAGTGCTATAGGACATTTTGGAAAGCTTAGAAAAAGTACTACACTTCTTCTATTATCTCCAAGACATGATTCCTTATGCACATAGGTCAAACAAACCAAACATTCAGATCTATTCTGAACATGAGCAGATTTTGACAACAAACTTCTAAAATTTATAACTCCCAAACCATAAGGCATAGGGTCTTGAAATTTTAGGACAAGCTAGATAAGTAAGTTAGCTACAATTTTGGTATTCTCTATATCTACAGAAAACACCATTATGATCACGCAAGCATCACTACAACAGAAAACGTTCTAGCAGTCAATATTCAACAAGCAAAACAAAGCTTGCCTTTGTTCTACTTAACAAGAGAGCGCACAAACATGTTATTCTAGTAGCTCTAAATTTTGTTACCTTAGACCAACACGAATTTAATTCATTCATGAGAACCCATAATTACTTAAGTGAGATCTAAAGCATTGGCAAACGCTTGGGTGAGCAACATAGAGTAAGACATTCTTGTTTAGCTTCACACAAGAAAGATAGTGTACTACATTGATCACAAGTTACTTATCATTTGAACAAGGGTGAGAGGAGCATAGCTATGCATAAAACAACAATCATGAAGATGCATGCTTCGTCCTATTCGTCCTCACCAGATTGCCAACCTAAGGTGGCGATCACGTCCTATGTCGGTGGCATAACACGCACTCTCTCGATATATAGCTAGTCGTCAGCTACATTCGACTTACGCATTCGTGGTTAGCGTACCTGCAGAAAAGTTTCATTGCAGCCCAACATTTCCCAATATAGCACACAATGAAAGCAGAGAAGTAAAATTCTAAGTACTCCCATGTACATATAACCCTGTATACGTACATGTAATACCAAAACTACCCGAATCTTCGATCACCCACAATTAAGTACCTTCATATATACATGTGTGTAACATGTAAATAATCCAGTAACCAAACTAGCTCTCCCCTAGACCGAGGGTTGTACGGTCATGCTCTCACAACTCACACTTACCTGAGCGTAGGTGCGACGTTGCATAAAAGTAAACTTAGCAACATATATGGCTATTTCATATATGAAGGCTACCTCTAATCTAACACACTGGGTAGCATAGTGTGGGAGAGTTATCACACATACATACCTTGGCCTGGGCGTAGATGCATAAATGAAAAACCCCCAAGTTAGTACTTATATAAGCCACCTAATAATCCTTATATGGGCATAAGGAAATTGACCACTGGCATACTTAGATTTAGACTTCAGTTTTTACAAACCTATATATAGCTATAAGTTGATAAAACTGATTTTATAAAACAAAACCTTTGTTTTAAATACACATATGACAAGTTTAATGTTGAATCTTGCTCCGATACCAGCTGTAACAGAACCGTCCAAATTATAAGAGCACAAGTACAAAAACAATCACCGAAGTGATCAAATTCTCGCACTTGAGCCCATATAACTCCGGTAGTCCAATGAATTCACGAGGGATTTCAAACCAACCAACATATAAGCCAAGATCGTAGTGATTCAACATAACAAGTCACATGTTAAAACCATTTCACAAGTAAATCAATTTAACATCGGAGTTCAACATAGTTATTACAAATTAAGTTCAAAAGTAGCGGAAGCAAAGTAATTTAAAACTATCATAAATCTTATTTCAAATACATGCCAGTACCATGGTCGACTTCCAACAAAAGCATTAGAGATAAGGTAGCTCAGAAGGATCATGCCCATGATCACACTCCGCCTCTATGGCA
This sequence comes from Saccharum hybrid cultivar R570, assembly GCA_038087645.1. NCBI lineage: Eukaryota > Viridiplantae > Streptophyta > Magnoliopsida > Poales > Poaceae > Saccharum > Saccharum hybrid cultivar. The sequence continues at coordinate 4,618,658 of JAQSUU010000810.1, forward strand.
GGAGCCAACCAACTCTTGCAGTCACCGTGATACATCACAACCTGCAACAAGTGGGGATAAAACCCTGAGTACAAGAAGGTACTCAGCTAGACTTACCCGTCAGAAACCAGAAATAAGGTGACACCAAGGATCATGCAAGGCTGATATGAAGTGGGGCTAGCTTGACAATATTTTGCATAAAAGCTTAATATAGATGATTAATCATTAATGCTTAAGCATCAAGTTAATTATCATTAACCTATCATCTATATTAGAACCTGTACTAGAGCACTCACTTTATTAGGAGCAAACAATATTAACCATAGCAGGTATAAATTGAGGCAACCTTTCCATCGTGATCCAATTAACCATCAGTTCAATTTAATTGAATCTACGTTGCCGCTGCTCAAGTCAAGTGCTCACTAACCGGGAGCGATGGCGATTCGAATCGAATTCCTATCCAGCTGGAGGGGTATTTCTAACACTCACCGCGTAGGCCCCTACCAGGGTCGCACAAGCCACCTTTTCATATGATTCAGGAATCGTGGGTCCGAATGATGTCGCGACCCCAAGGGCGACACTCTGCCAGGTGATAGGGACTCTAACCCCCCCTTGGTCTCACGCCAATGTCCCCAAGCACATCCTTTCTCTCCTCCAAGAAGCAACCTACCAGTCGATTCCCCGCCTGAATCACATTACTCGGCTTCGCGGTCGGAACGACTTATCCGGCCAACTAAGTGTTAGACTGCGTTCAACATGACTCAAGGACGTACAGCGAATCGATCCTTAAACGACTCAGACGGGGATAGATTCACACCCAAGACCTCCATGCCTTGTCGCTTCACTATCATCATCCCGCCCGGTCTCATTTCATTTTATTAACACATGGTTCCTTTCCACGATAGCAAATATAGCCAACCGTGCCACATATGAATATCCCTATATCTCGCAGGTGACAGGAAATCACCTGACTTCTACCGCTTAAAGCAGGGCTAAGCATCTACTCGATCCTAGTCTATGTAGGATTCAAGGATTCATATATCTGGATAAGGAATGATATAATGCAGCAAGAGTTTCTAACCAACTCCTATCACTTAATGCAACAATACTTATAACATATATAGAATTAATTGCTTTGAAGATAGGAGGCTTATAATGCTCCGGGGTTTGCCTGGGATCCGACTCAAGTTAGAGTATGTCAGAAGAACTCGCTTGGCGAGCATTTCCCTTCGAGATGGATCCACCAACTCCATCTTCGGGTTTGGCTCCACCACACGTCCTTCACGTGGTGCATCTAGCGTACCTAAATGAGATGCAAGATGCAAGTGTATGAATACAAAGAAGAGCAATAAACAAAGTAATCATGCAAGCATACCAAAGTTCACCTAAACCCTAGAGCTAATTAACTTAATCCTCAAGAAGACATAACATAGAAGAGGGCAAGCACATTAATCAAGAAACAAGTCTCACAAGATTACAGGGTACCACTCAAGTATCATCAAAGATATGAGTCACATTTCAATACCCAAGCATGACAAAGTTAATCAAAGTACTAGAACTAGAAATTGCTACCTTCTGGACATCAAACCAACAGTTGAGTAATTTAATCATAACTGGAGATCTACAACTCCAAATGACTTGCAAGAAGACATTATGGAAAGCTTATGAAATTATATAAATTTCATTTATAAACATCACAGCATGTTTCCAAAGTTTAACATGTCGAATTTACACAAATACCGAAACTGGTCTAACAAGACAGAGAGCAAGCAATTCTGTAACCTAACTTTAAACAGCTGTAGTTTCTAAACCATATGGCCAAATAATACCAAAATTTAACAGCAGCTAGATCATGAAATTCACAACAACTTTGTTATAGCACACAAGACATGAAAACATCATTTGCATAGGGTAATTAACAATATTCTCAAATCTATTCAGAAACCTCATTTGCAAGAAATAATTATTAACTTATGTTGCAAACATATAATTGAATAAAACCAACTTTACCAACATTTCATACATGACTAATGAACACCAGAAAACATAGTGTCAATTACTAAATAAATTCTTTTAATACATTTTCTTAATTTATTTAGATAATTAGGTGGAATTATGACCACATAATAAAGATACTCAATAATTTCTACCAAAATTACATGGGTCCACAAATACTCTTAAAAGTCTACTGTCCAAATTTCAATCCATTTGGGCAAGTATAACAACTTCTATGAAAAAGACAAATAGCTATTGCAATAAATCATGCGAGAGCAAGTTAAACCTAAAACTCAATATTTTCTGTGAACACATGGCCATAGAATGAACTAACATCAAAGAGCGGCATTATAATAAGGTGATGGAACAACATTTTCTATTTTATCATTTATATATTATTTATAAGCTATTTATTAAGCCATAAACAAGTTAACTCAATAACTTGAGTATAAAGTAAGCAATGACCATGAAATTTATACAACAGTACATCCATAGCATGACAAGCCTACCATAACAATTTCACACCAATTGGAGCAACACAACTCAAGATATAAAATGACAAGCAATATGATGCAGATTTCCTTATTTATCAAGGTCAAATCAAAATCTTAAGAAAACAGTGAACAACTAGGGTGTTTAATATTTTTCCTAGCAAGTGCATGTCATTACAAAATTAACAAAACAAGAATCACTATTTTTGGATATCTAAAACTCAAGATATGGCTCTGGTCGAGTTTATAAGCATTTTAGAGCATTTTTAAAGCTTAAATAAAAACATCAGAAAACATCTACAAACACCTAGCATATTGTGACTCCACTGCATAGATCTCTTCTCAAGGTTTCCAAAAAGTCCACATTTGCTATTTTTGGAATTACCTAGCATGAGATATGATTTTTATAAGATTCACCAATTTTCTGAAATTCAAAAATAGAATTAGAACAACCCCACTTAATTTGCTAGCTCCACCCGAATACATACCCAGACAACCGCTTTCTTAAACCGACAAGTGGGACCCGCTGGACCACCTAGCCCCACCTGTCATTCAAACACAGAGAGAGGGAGAGAGAGGAGACGCCGGTCCTCTTCCTCAAACCGGCCGAGCAGGGAAGGCGGCCTCCGGTGAGGGGAAAGGCCGGCCTGCGGCTCGCCGGCGGCGAAGGAGCAGCGCGGGAGCTGCGCGGTGGCGAGGCGCATTCGAAGGCAGTCGTGGCTTGGCGTGAGGTGGCCCATGGCCTTCTAGCCGCGTGCGCGGTGACACGCCGGGGCACGACTCCGAGCGGCGACAGCGCTGCCGCGGTTCCAGCGGCCGATGGCGGCATTGGCGGCGAGCGGTGGCGCTAGGGCAAGCCACGGCTAGCACGCACCCATAGAAGGACGTGGCTCGGCCTAGAGCTGCCCGAGGTGGCCCAGCCATGGCGACCGGCGGCTCGGTGGCCAGTGCTCCGGCGACAGCAAGCTGCAGGGGTGAAACCGGCGAGGCGAGGAGCTCTGGAGGTGCAGCGAGGTGCGAGAGACGCAGTGGCGTAGTCGGCTTGGGTGGAGGGTGACTGGAGGCAAAGGAATGATGGTGGCCTAGAGCTCGGCTCAACCGTCCATGGCGGACGCGCCCACGCGCGGTGTCGCTGCGAGGAAGAGCGAGTGGCGAAGCAGAGGTGAACCAGAGAAGTGGAGGAGCATCTGCGGTAGCTCGACACGGCATTCAGAGGACAAGGGCGCAGACACGCGGAGGGCACACGGCAGCAATGGCGACCGCGCTCTACGCATGACGGCCACGTCCAGGGCACACGGCGGCCATTGCGGCATTCCACCGAATACGTGGCAGACAGCGGTTTGGGTAAGGTGGAACACTGATTTGGGCCGTCTACAGGCCGAATTAGGTCATGGGCCCAAAAGCAAAATTGAAGCCCACATAACCCTCTACAAAACTTGTTTAAGGGTCATGGTCATTAGTGTTGTAGATTAGGAGATAACCAGTCCCCAAATAACCAGTGTCAACATGTCAATCTAGGACTCGGTTTTGGGATTTTGCAATGCCAAACTTGGTCAAATCGATCCCAACTTTTTACATGTTGTTCTCCAACAAATTGTTTCCAACTTTCATTTTTGGACCAATTGAAGTTACTTAGTAAAAACTCGAGAACGTGGGATGTAAATGTCGAAGACACTGAAATCGGGCTTTAAATTTCTTAAGTGCTGAAATCAGCCCTATTTCTGACTTGTGGGCCCTTTTTGAGCATGTTCCACACATTTTCATGACTTGACTCTTATACAAAGTTTGTTCCTTATAAAATTATCTAAAACTTTGTTAAAGGGTGCACAGTCATGCAAAGCTTCTAGGTCACACTTTTGAAATGGTCAAACAAAAGGGTTCTAGGGTCCATACATGGTCAACCATCACTTAGAAGCACATTTAGGCAAAATGATCAACATGAACATTGTTCCATTAAGTGTCCTAAGTGTAGTTAAGGTGTTGTAGAGGCCAAACATACCCACCATGCATAGGTTGCACAAAAGTGCAGGCCTCACATGCCTTGAAACATAGAACTCAAGTGAAATGCTATAGTCATTTCATGTGGTTGTTTCAAGATACATGCTACACATGTTCCACTAGGGTGTTCCACATGTTCCAAGATGTGTTGCACATATTGCATTTGTATGTTGCACAACACTAATTCCCAATGGGATGTAAGGCAAGTTTTAGTTATAATCCAAACAAGCATATAACTTATCATTTCATGTGACTTCTTGATTCCGAACTTCATGAAACTTTTCTAGGTATCAATATAGATAGTTATTGATGTGAGACATGTGAAGATACTTTGATAACCACACCCAAGCATATATCTTTTAATTGAGCCTATATGTAAGCAAGGGTGCAATATCCAAGTTCAGGTTAGGGTTTATTTCCATAGGTTTGACTTTGGCATCGTCATCTCCACTAATCTATCATGTTTGAGCTTAAACCCACTGCTTAATTAGTGATAAACACCTAGGGTGTTACATTACTCTCCATAAGGGCTCATCTATAAGCGAAAATCCGGGATTTACAGTACAACTGTGAGGGCTAAAATGGCTCTGGCTTTAGTCATATAGAAGGACCTTTTCTACCTTGTTAGAGGTTACCCTTGTGGCGCAAATGGGGTAGAGCAGACTGTCGATCCCTGCGTGGTGTATCACACAGACTGACTTTGGAAACCTAGCGGCCCTAACTTGTTAGACGAACCTTTGAAAGACTTCATAGTGAACCCTGCCGACCTTCCTTGGAAGTGGGTCAAGAGATTAGCTACCTCGGGCGAAAGGGTAAATCACGAGTCGCAGTGAAAGTGTACAACCTCTGCAGAGTGTAAAACTGTTATAACAGCCGTGCTCACGGTCACGAGTGGCCTTGGACCCTTATGGAATAGTTGATCATTAATAATGAATATGTTTTTGCTATTCGTTAATCATTTCACATGGATCATATGTTTATTGATTATATTGAGACACTTTGATATCATTGAAATACTGAATTAATGCTATATAAAAGTTACATGCTGATAAACCTATGTTATGCCTTTGAGCCTCATGAACCCCATGTTACACTTGTTGAGTACGAGATGTACTCACTCTTGCTATTTCCACCACACTCCAGTGTGTTGAAAGGTGCTGCTTAGAAGAAGGATGAAAGTGTAGTGGTGTTTTCAGAAGTCTTTTCAGAAGTGTTTGGCATATGGAACCCCCAGTCAGCCGTCCCTGTGATGTTGGAGCCTGAAAAAAAGATTAGTGACCGTTCCGCGACACTCTGATAGTTGTAAGTATTAATATAGTATGTTTTCCGCTTTATATAAACATTGTTTTGATACTTTTTCATTTTGACATATGTGTGGACTCCTGGGCACACATATGATTAGCCTGGTTTTGTTCTTTAGAAAACCGATCAATCCAATGTTCTTTTGTTATCCTTTGATAATCCTTGACGCTTATATCCGAACTTGTCAAAAAGTCTCGAAACAACCTTATTGGTCTGTTTTATCTTTCTCCCTAGTCTCTTCGAATCTCGGGACGAGATTCCTGTTAAGTGAGGTAGAATTGTCACACCCCAAAATTTCTAATTTTGGGTTGTGCATAGGAAACACTAAATAAAATAAATAATTTCAATATCTGAATAAATTTATTAGATAAGTTAAGTTGCTGCTAATTTAAATATAGAAAATTATGGTTTTAAACTTTCTCATATTAATTTGATAATGTGGTGTTTGTGTGATGCTTGTCTTTGGTGTTGGTGAGTGCTATTATTTTCAAAATACCATAGGACGACGTTTACTTCTCATCGGAAAACTTTTTGGTATTTTCTGGATTTAAAATTTTAATTTCCGTGAGCTTAATCTTTTTCCTTGATCTCTTCATCAATCTTTTCATGAGCTCCAAATACTTTATTTGGGTTCGTCTCATTCTAAAATATCTCTGAGAATTTTCCCTAAATTTTCGGAGCCTTCGAGGTATTTTTCATGGCTTAAAATTCAATTCTGGACTTTTCTAGAATTATTTTATCCATGAAATTAATTAATTCCGAAAATAATAAAATATCTCAGATTTCCTCATGCCCAAAGGCCCATGTCTTTATTTACTAATGGGCTTTAATAATTAATTAGGCCTATTAGTAAAGGTGGATGGTGCAACGTCAATTAGCACCATATCGCTAGTTGATATGGAGATGGAGAGTTTTCCAACCTATATATACGTACCTATCCCTTGGGTAAAAGCACACCAAAACTACCGTAGAGGAGCCCCTAGTTTGGGAAATCTCTCGTGTAGTAAATTATATTTTTCTCCTCCTTCTTGTGTCGCTGCCGCCGCTGTTCGGTCATTGCACCGTCGTCTCCCCGTCGACTGCAACTTGTTGCCGATAACGCCGTCGTCTGATCAACCGAGCTGCACGCTGTCCCTGTCTCATCTCCGATCGCAAAAATCCTCTTGGTGAGTTCACGGTCGCCCTCTCTATTTTCCTCGGTTTTTCCCGTGTCGAACCGAGGCCCTAGGCCTTTTCTCCGGTTGCCCGGCGAGGTGCTCGCCGCTGTACATGGCGCCACTGGCCGTGCACCGTGCGTGCTCTTGGCCCCTGTTCCAATTAGCTTGATGACGTCATCACCATGTCACCCATACATTATGGCCGTTTTTCCTTTAGAAAAATAAATCCCGAAATACAATAGAAATACGTATACATATAATCTTATTTAGGTCATATCATTTATGTTTTACGTCCGATTCGAGTCGTTCAAGTCGCGTTAGATTCATGTCGTCGCGCTCTACATGGTAGTGCTAATGTTTGTCATGTCTTATAGTTATGAATTTATTGATTGAAATACTAATATGATTACTAATAATTTAATAGCTTTTAATTAGAAAACGAATTAGGGTTGCGATGCTGTGCGTGTCGAGTCGTGATTGTGCCGATGTAAACTACGCATGAGTAATGATGTTTATCATGTCACTTGATTATGAATTTATTAATTTAAATAGTAATTAGATTAATATATTTATTTAATAACTTTCCAATTAAAAGAAATTCCGGTTTAAATCCGTTCTTGTTGTTTTGCAATAGTGCCGATCGATATTATGTTTTAGCAACAACGTTTGACATGTCTTACATCCTTAAAATTTATAAGTTAGATATTAATTTGATTTATGCTTGTGCAATTGAGTTTCTAATTAAACGCAACACAGACAGTCTGTTCTAAATTAATGTTAATCTAATTAATATTAAACTAAATGTTTCTTTTGAATTATAAGATGTTTAGTTCAACCTTGAAACATAAGTGCTTTCGTTCAGTTACCACATGTTTTCTATATATATAGTTCAATATTAAATTGATTAATATGATTAATGTATAATATATTTCAAATTAAAATTTCCTTAGTCTCAGTATGTTGCATATATGATAGACTTGCGTAGATAATTTCACATTACAGTACGTATCTGCTCTTCATAGTTATACGGCTTTAATCCTCGAGCATTTATTCGTTTGGAATCTGTTTTGCTTCAATTAAGTTGCGTTAGATTCGCATCGACGTTCTCTGTGCAGTAGCACTAATGTTTTTCATGTCATATGCTTTTCCATATATAGCTGAATATTATATTAATTAATATGCTTGTTATTAGTTTTATAATTAAAAATAATATATAATCTTGTCACGTTAGTCCTTTGTAACTAAGCATGAACTTAGCTAATGACAACTTAAAATATGTTTAAATTATAATTTACTTAGCCCAACCACATATCTCATATAATTGGAATAATTGTTCTCACATGTTCTTTTATCTCTGCAAAGTCGGTAATACTTATAAATAAAATATGACCAGGGTTAAACCTAGTTTTGTAATTCAATTGATTAATCTAATTTTAGAATATTTCTTCAGAATGTTTATCACCTTATTTCAATAACTAAAATGTATTAAGTTTATAGTCGGTCTTCTAAGTTATGTTGTAATCGTCTCGATAGTCGCGTGTTCTCTTTAATGGTAGCTCCGTTATCCGTCGTTCTTGCGTTTTCGTGACTGTAGCAACGTACCGTGTCCTTTAATGCGTTCTCTTTTAAAGCGTTTCTTTTGTTTGATGTATGTTCTTAGTTGTGTTTGTTGTTTGTTTACTGTGCTTGGTTGCTACGAGTAGAAGAAAGACTATCTGTGAGCACCGAAGATCCGAAGATGAAGACCAGAAGCTGAGTGCCAGAAGTTGCAAATGAAAGATTAAGTTGAGGTTTTTTAGAGCAAGTTGCTTTGGGCATAAAGCAAGTTCTAAGGCAAGTATAGCATGGGATTATCCTTGTTGTCCTATTCATATTAAGCAAATAATATCATTATGCATATATTCCTTGATAAGGATGACTTAGTATTGATCTTATTCCTTGATACCTATTATATTGTATGGATTAGTATTGCTAGTGCTCAACATGAACTATGATCATGTAATTTGACTAATGGAATATGCAATAAACATTAAAAGATGATTTTATTACTGTTTAAGGGTACTAGAGCATGGGGTTACTTTGGTGCTCTTGTTACTCTCCATAAGGACTCATCTATAAGCGAAAATCCGGGATTTACAGTACAACTGTGAGGGCTAAAATGGCTCTGGCTTTAGTCATATAGAAGGACCTTTTCTAGCTTGTTAGAGGTTACCCTTGTGGCGCAAATGGGGTAGAGCAGACTGTGGATCCTTGCGTGGTGTATCACACATACTGACTTTAGAAACCTAGCGGCCCTAACTTGCTAGACGAACCTTCGAAAGACTTCATAGTGAACCCTGCCGACCTTCCTTGGAAGTGGGTCAAGAGATTAGCTACCTCGGGCGAAAGGGTAAATCACGACTCGCAGTGAAAGTGTACAACCTCTGCAGAGTGTAAAACTGTTATAACAGTCGTGCTCACGGTCACGAGTGGCCTTGGACCCTTATGGAATAGTTGATCATTAATAATGAATATGTTTTTGCTATTCGTTAATCATTTCACATGGATCATATGTTTATTGATTATATTGAGACACTTTGATATCATTGAAATACTGAATTAATGCTATATAAAAGCTACATGCTGATAAACCTATGTTATGCCTTTGAGCCTCATGAACCCCATGTTACACTTGTTGAGTACGAGATGTACTTACGCTTGCTTATTTTTCTTACTTGGATAAAAATCCCGGATGGGTAATAGATGGTGCAAGTAGTGACTACTTCTACTTTCCGGAAGATTACTAGACTTGCTGTCAACCAGTCAATGTGCCTGTGATTGGAGCTACCACGAGAGTTTTTATATTTTACTTCCGCTATATTATTGTAAAGACTATGTGTTATTAATCGTGATGTAATAACATTTGTGATGATACATCCTTTATAATTTGTTAACTTATGTGTGATTGATCTCTGGGCACACATAAGGGTATGCACTCCATTTGGTCGACAAATGGGTGTGACATGATCACACTCACTAAGTGTCTCGATCACCAAAACACAAAAGCTCCTATCAAGTTTCACCTTTGCCTTGAGTTTTTTGTTTTCTCTTTCTTCTTTTTTAAGTCTGAGCACTTGATCATCGCCATGGTCATCACACCATCATGATCTTCACTATTTGCTCCATACTTAGAATGCGCCACCTATCTCATAATCACTATAGCAATAGGTTAGCACTTAAGGTTTCATCAATTCACCAAAACCAAACTAGAGCTTTCAATATCTCCCTGTTTGGTAATTGATGACAACCCTTTTATAAAGATATGAATTGAAGTTCAATTTGAATCCATGTTGCTTGCCCAAGCATTTTATGTGCTAAGAGTTTGGATTGAAGCTTGCACATATGTATAGACTGGAAATGTAGGAGGGCAATGTCTACCAAATGATGCTAAGGAATAAGAGATGGACCTTTGAAGCGTGATACCAATCGGAGTGCACCAAATATACCATCATTAGCACCATTGCTAGTTACCACTTGGAACTTCTTGCAAAACACAAACACTAGATACCTTGTGAGATCACATTATATGCAAGGCTCTAGTACGACTTGAAAAACAAAACAAGGCATATGTAACTATCCTATGCATGCTAGTTTCTCATTTCATCATTAAAACCTACAACAAACACCACATAAGCATGAAATTTTCATTTAAAACTTGTGCTATGCAAGCATACATATGAAATGCACATTCATATGCAACATACAAGTTTATGAGCTTGCTCCCCCTACTTGTGTGCTCAAATTTTAATTGAACCCCTTACTTTCATGTTTCTCTCCCTATGTCAAAGTTCTCCCTCTTTGTCATCTTTTCACTATCTTTGTGCACTAATTTCTCCCCCTTTGTCATCAATGACCACAAAGATTTAATTTTAGATAGGTTAAGATTATCAATGTCTATCAATGGGGTGAGGATCATTTTCCCAAATTTGGTTCAATCTAGAACACTTGCCTAAGATATTTAACTCAATTTGATCCAAGGACAAGCTTCTTCATGCCTCATTTCAAGGGTTATCTTGACCATGTTGAGTTAACCACTTATAGCTTATTTTCTAGATCAAACACTAGGTTCACAAGCCCACAAACATGTCATATGCTACCACTAGATCAAGTCAAGCATAGAAGCAACAGTGGTACCATACAAGCATCAAATTCATTTGATTTTCATGAATGAGGCTATAAAACATGAGGAATGACTAGATGCACTAAACAAGTCCTTAGCAAAGGATGTATGCATGCCAATCAACTTTTACCTTGGATTGCTTGAAGGAGAGGCATGTCATATAAGTGAGGGTGCATGTTGGCATTTCTTAGCACCACTACTAAAAATAGAATCAATCCTACTCTTAGCAATGACACTAGAAATGGTATGGTAATTATTAACTTGTCACTTTTACAGTAGCCACCTATGATTACCTACATCTCTAATATTAAACTAGGTTGTCATCCCTAGTGATGAAACTAGAAATGTTTGTTGGTACTATCTAGCATTACTACAAGAATAACACTAAATAGAAATCTATTATTTCATGTGACTATAAAGAATCTAAACATATGAATGAAAAGAATTCTACAAGCGGACAGATAATTATACCATTGTAGCATTTTACCTAGAGTATTATTACCAGATTATCAATTTATAATTTTACCACTGGAAAGGTATGACTATGCATGTAGTATTGACAATTTATGATTATGCATGAGAGAATGAACCAATATCACATGCTCTACTCAAAATAGGGGTAAGTCACAAGATAAATATAGATATATCTAATAAGTACTGATCAAGCATCATGATAAATAAATAAATAACTCAGAGCACTCTAACTATGGCCTTAGCATTAGTCTAATCAAAATATTAGAGGAATAATTCCTAAGTTATTCTATATCTACAAGTCAATGAATGCTTCAATTAGTGCAATTACATCTAGTAGTCATCGTTAATGTTACTATCGCATCCACACATAAGGAACATCAACTTGGGAGGATCAGAAACATAGTCCTCCCCTCCTTCGAGACTGGGTTCTGCAAGTCCACATGGGGTTGGACTACATAGGACTCAACAGGTCTATCACACCCGCGATCTACCACACGTCCCGGCATGTAGGGGACATTCGAAGATAAACAATATCTAAGCACCACACTTACATAATGCCTACCACCTACCCATGGATCCTGCATATTAGGATGGGCACTATACGAACATATGCATGAACTTAATAATAAACTAACTATACTAGACATATAACCAAAGTAAACAATGAACATTGCAATCAAGAACATATGAAAGATGAAGATTAATGTTGACATAAATATTGTAGCAAGTACACAAAAATAGTGGAGAATACAATGAGAGAGGGGTACAAAGAATCATGTCAAACCACGCTCTTGCCAATGTTGGGAATCCAAGCTTGTAATCTGCTTGCCTCCCTCTAGACCTAATCTAACTAGCTAAAACTCTAGAACTAGAGGAACTCTGAGGAATTAGGGTTTCTGGCTCTGGATGGCTTGATCAAATGACTTGATGACTTGATGCCTTCAGGGGGGCTGGGGTCTCCTTATATAGCCTAGGGGGTCCAACGTGAGCCCTTGGATCAAACCAACTTGGGGTATGGCTAAGATGCATCCTAGGAGGCGGTGGAAGAATACTCTAGAAGCTCATAGAGGAATCCCCTAGGGGGGCCGAGCGGCCTGCAGGTGGGGCTAGCCGGCCCTACTTGGCAGCCCCTCATCTCCCACTTCGTTCCGATGTCTTCTCATGTCTTCTAGAGTCTTCTCGTGTATATGCCGTATTTTAATTTTGAATTTTCCTTTGACGAATAGGTCTCTCTTGGTGGTTTTCTAGAATAATCCTGCAGAGAATAAAGATTCACCAAAACTCATGGAATTTGTCAGTTTAAACCCTAGACCTATGTATATTCTCTCATTTGTACCATTTCTCATGTTTATTCAACTATAAATTGTTGACATTATCCACCGTCAACAGTGCATCAACACATATTTGAGAAATCCAATATGTTCAACTCATTTCTTAGCTTGTAAAACTTTTTCTCATCAAGTGGCTTGGTGAATATATCAGCTAGTTGATCTTTAGTGCCCACACTCTCAATCAAAATGTCCCCTTTTTATTGATGATCTCTTATAAAATGGTGGCAGATGTTGATGGTTGTTAATGTCAATCATAAACCGTCAATATAACCTGCATGTATATTTAATTCCATCACTGAACATAGGAATATGGTTTTAAACTAATGAATTCCATGAGCTTTGGTGAATATTTGTATGCAGGGGGATTTATCCAGAAAACAACCCTAGGACCACTGTCATACACTCTAAACAAGCAAACCGATGACAACAAGTGATTCAACTCGTGAAAACTATGAAAGACAACTCTAGAAGGTTTCAAAAGATACCACGCCAAAGTGTGGGCCAATTGGGCACCATAGTGGGCTGGCCAGCCCACTAGGGAGGCCGCCCGGCCTAGTAGGGGGGCCACTCGCCCTCTTCCACCTCGTACACCTACCTACGATCTACACCGTTGATTCTAAGGCGGTTTTATGTCGGTTTATCCAACGGTTTTAGGTCACTCAACATTGATCTTGCCATGTCAATCAAGGTTCTATTCTTCCTCTCAATAAGGACATTTGATTGTGGAGTATACTTGGTCAAGAATTGATGTCTAATGCCAAAATCATCACACAACTCATCAATTCTAGTGTTCTTAAACTCACTACCATTGTCACTTCTAACTCTCTTGATGATTGTTTCAAACTCATTGTGAATGCCCTTGGCAAATGATTTGAATGTTGCAAACACATCACTCTTGTCCACTAGAAAGAATGCACAAGTATATCTTGTATAGTCATCCACTATCACAAAGTCATATTTGTTTCCACCGATGCTAGTGTATTGTGTTGGCCCAAACAAGTCCATGTGCAACAACTCAAATGTTTTACTAGTGCTCATCATGCTTTTCTTAGGATGGGTGTTTCCAACTTATTTGCTAGCTTGACTAGAGCTACAAAGCTTATCCTTCTCAAACACAACATCTTTAAAGCCTCTAACCAAGTCATGCTTAACCAATCTATTCAGTTGTTTTATTCCAATATGACCAAACCTTCTATGACATAACCAACCCATACTAGACTTAGTGAACAAGCATGTTGACAATTGAGCTTCACAAGCATTGAAATCAACCAAGTATAGATTCTCATATATAAAGCCTTTGAAAATCAAGTTAGAGCCATCTACACTTATGATCTCTCATCATCTACCCTAAATATGCATTTGAATTTAAGATCACACAATTGAGCCACGGATAGTAAATTGAAGTTCAAGCTCTCAACTAGCAATACATTGGAAATACTCATGTCATTGGATATTGTAATCTTACCAAGCCCTTTAACCTTACCTTTGTCATTGTCATCAAATTTGATACTATCATAACCATTGCTATCATTTGTGTTGATTGAGTTGAACATTCTTGCATCACCGATCATGTGTTGAGTGCACCCACTATCAAGAATCCAATGCCTTCCTCCAGATTTATAATTCACCTACAAAAAAAGATCAATTTTTTTAGGTACCCAACCTTGCCTGAGTCCTTGAAGGTTAGTCACTAAGCTCTTTAGTATTTAAATGGTTTTCTTCTTTGAGCCCATCTATAGTGCACCAATGAACTTAGCATGAACACCATTAGTACCCTTAGTATGCACATAGAAAGAATCAAGCTTAATTGAGGATATATTGGCTTGTGATTTCTTGTTCATTCATTTTTGCTCTATGACCAACTTACTTGCAACTAGTGTAAAACTGATCATTGTTCTTCACATAACTAGTCTTGTGAGGAGCAAAGGCCGCCTTGCCTTTTTTAGGGATATAGCCCAATCCCTCTTTGTAGAGAGAAGCTCTTTGGCTACCCAAGCACATAAGCAATTGGTCCTCTCCACCACAGGCTTTGCCTAAGGCAAGAGTGAGCTCATTGACCTCCTTCTTCAAGGTCTCATTCTCAACCATAAGTGAGGCATCATAAGTAAAACCATCACTCATAGGTGTGGTGAAGTGGATGATGAGCTACATAAAGGGTTAGTGGGAGCAACAATAATAGGCTTATAGAAAGATTCATCAATTATGTCACATGTTAAGCCTTTGTCACATGTTACAACATACTCCTTCTCATTTTGCTTATCAAGTAGAAAGGAATGAGCTTTTTCAAGCTTCTTTGTGAGCCTTGTCAAGCTTCTCATGGTCTTCCTTTAGACTCTTATGAGATGCATTGAGCTCATCAAAGGCTTGTTTAAGGGCTTTTAGTTCCTTATGCAAGTCTTTGCATTCCCTTCTCTTAATGTCAAAATATTCTTTAGCTTCTTTCAACATATCAATTAGTTCATCTTTAGTGGGTTCATCATCATCATCACTTTCACTTTCATTATCATGTTCCTCATCACATCCATCATCACAAGTTTATACCTTAGTGGCCTTAGTCATGAAGCAAGTTGATGGAGTGTCGAAGAGAGAAGGCTTCTCATTTATGGCAATGCTTACAAGAGACTTCTTCTTGGTGGTCTTGTCATCATCACTATCATCATCATCACTTGAGGAAGCATCACTATCTCAAGTGACCACATATGAACCACCCTTCTTCTTCTTCTTGAAGGTCATCTTATCTTTATTCTCTTTCTTCTCCTTCTTGTCCTTCTTCTTGCTCTTCTTGTTATCATCATCATTGTCGCTATTGTATGGGCATTGAGCAACAAGATGATCCTTGCATCCAACTTGAAGCACCTTCTTGATTCTTCCTTGTTCTTGGATGAAGACTTCTTTCTTCTAGCATGATGGCCCTTCTTCACCATGAACTTACCAAATCCCTTCACAAGAGAGCCATCTTCTCATCATTATCATCATCCCAAAGAGAATGAACCTTCATCTTCACATGATGAGTCTTGCTTGGCCTTGCCCTTGGATGGTGTGGCTTTGAATACCACACTCTTCTTCTTCTCATCCTTCTTCTCCTTTTCTTCCTTCTCATCATCATCTCTATAGGTGTCATCGGTCATCACATCTCCCAATACTTGGTTTGGTGTCATGGTGTCCAAACCACTCCTTACTAAAAAGTGACCAATGTGCCAAATTTCGAAGGTAGTCATCTCAAGAACTTATGGGAGAAGTCCTTGTCCTTTACCTCTTCTCCAAGTGCTTTGAGATCATTGATAAGCACTTGAAGCTTATGGAACATCTCCAGTACACTTTCATCTTCCTTTATCTTGAAGCTAGCAAACTTCTCCTTGAGAATGTATGCCTTGGCACCCTTCATCGCTTGAGTGCCTCAAATGACTCTTCCAACTTCCTCCATGCTTCATGAGCCTTCTTAATGTTCTTGATTTGCTCAAATGTGCTCTCATCCAATGCATCATGAATGGCACTAAGAGCAATATCATTGTTCTAGAGCAATTCTTCTTCGGCCGTGGTGGGAACTTCTGCATTGGCAACCTCAATCTTGGTCTCGACCACCTTCTAAACCTTTCTATTGATTGACTTGATGTATATTGTCATCTTAGCCTTCCAATAAAGATAGTTTGAGCAATCAAATTGGGGTGGCTTCTTCGTGTTGTTGATTTAAGCCATTTTGACACCAAAGGTTGTTAAGCCTCAAACCATAGTGACCACAACTTCGATACCACTTGAAAGGTCCTAATGGCTAGAGGGGGTGAATAGCCTACAAAAATTTCTATAACAACACTAATCAAAGTGGTTAGAAAAATATGAGACGAAGCAATTCTTGCGCTAGCTTACTAAAAATGCAAGCCACCTACCATAGTTCTAGTTACTATAGTCTCTAAGCACACAATGCTAGGTCACTACCACTAAGTTAGTGAGCTCTCAAAGACTAACTAAAGAGCCTCACTAACCATGAGACAAGACACAAGCTAGCTCTCAAAACTAATTACACTAAAGAGCGTAGCAACACTAGAAATGTAAATACAAGAGAGGGGATGTGATGTTTATACCACCGTGGCAAGAGATAATCAATCAATCACAATGAATACCAATGAAACCATGGTGACAAGATGACACAATGATTTTTCACTGAGGTTCACTTGCTTGCTGGCAAGCTAGTCCCCGTTGTGGCGGTACACTCACTTGGAGGTTCATGCGCTAATAGGCATTACACGCCTAACCCACAATCGGATGTCGCACAATCAACACAAGATAAGGATCACACAAGCTATGAGCAATCCACTAGAGTACCTTTTGGCTCTCCACTAGGAAAAGGTCAAGAACCCCTCACAATAACCATGATCGGAGCCGGAGACAAGCACCTTCCTCCGCTCGATGATCCTCGCTGCACCAAACCATCTAGGTGGCATGTCACACCCGGTTTTCTAAAGATCAAAACCAGGCTAATCATATGTGTGCCCAGGAAGTCCACACATATGCCAGAATGAAAAAAGTATTACAAACAATGTTATTATATAACGTATACATAGCTATATTAACACTTACATCAGAGTATCGCGGAACGGTGACTAAACTTCGGGCTCCATTCTTCTCAGGGACGGCTGACTGGGGGTAACATATGCCTAGCACTTCTACTAGTCTTCTGGAAACTCCACTACACCTTTGTCCTTTTTCCGAGTAGCATCTTATTACACACTGGAGTGAGGGGGAAATAGCAAGAATGAGTCCATGTCGAACTCAATAAGTATAACACAGGGTTCATGAAGCTCAAAAAGGCTAGACACTGTTTAACTGCGTTTAGCTTTTAATCATCATATAATTAGCAATTGAGTAGCATCAAGGTAATCCAATTCCCATTAATGAATCAATGATCAATTGTAATAAGGATAATGAATAGCATTAACATGAGCATAATAATAATCAACAATAATTAAGCATGATATAACAATGGTGATCAACTATTCTGTAAGAATCTCCAAGGCCGCTCGTATCCGTGAGCACGGCTAGTATACCAGTTTTTAACTCTGCGCAGAGGTGTACACTTTCACTGTGAGTCATGATTTCCAAATGCATGGGTTTGCAAGGCCCAAAACATCAGAGACCATATAAAGTCATTCAAAAGTTCGTCTAACAAGTTAGGGCCATTAGATTCACTCGGCAGGCAGATGTAGAACCCCCCTTCCCGGTGGCACAACAACCGCAGCCTATACACACTAGGCCAGGGGCTCGCACTACACCCAACGTGGCAAGCCATTCTTACGCCATTTAAGGTAACCTCTAACAAGCTAGAAAAGGTCTCTTGAACAACTAGAGCCAGAGCCATATAGCCCTCACAGCTGTACTGTATGTCCCGGTTATCACTTACAGGTAAGTCCTTATAGAGAGTAACTAGAGCATCAAAATAACCCACATGCTCTAGCCCCCTTTCAACAGAAATAACATCATCTTAATTGGTTGATTGCATAATCCATTAGTCAAATTACAAGATCATTGTTCATAATTAAGCGCTAGCAGTAGCTATCCAAATGCATAACCCATAGGTGACAAGGAAACAAGATATCAATAGCTAAGTTATAATCTCTATGGTTGTCAAGGAAGACACATGCATATGTATAATAATTTCAGTGAATAGGACAACAAGGATGGTCCCATGTTATACTTGCCTTGATCAAAGCTTTCCTGATGATACTGCTGGTCTGGCTCAAAATAATACTCCTGATCGTCAAGAAACTGCTCACCGTCTATACTCGATCATCAAGCAACAACACACATGCATCCAATCAAACATACACGAAGCAAACAAAGAGATACAATTAGAACAGTACACCAACAATAACAAAACAGTAATAAAAGTTTATAAAACTCTTCTACACATTTCTACGATCACACAGGCGCAAAGATCACCAAATTCGGAGTTAAAACGTATAAGTTATGAATTTTCTAAGATTTCCTATAGATAAATAAATACTTAATTATAAACTCGAAAAATAAATTATCAAAACTAACTGTACAACTACACTAACATGTAGAGCTCGCAAATACGAACCTAACGCAATTTGAACGGATCAAATCGGAGTTAAAACGAAGATTTTATGACCAAAACAATCCTAGTGGCAAAACTGTAAATACCTGAAAACATATTTTTGAATAAACCGGAAGAAAATACGCTTCCAAAACGCGAAAACGCATTTTCCGACATACGCTATGGACCGCGGGTTGATTTCTAACAAATACAGGGGTTCTTTAGAAAAACTACCCGCGAAGGGGTAAGTTCTAATCTCAGTCGTTGATCTGAGATCGGACGGCTCGGGTTCATCAGCAACGCTACAGTGAGAATACCAATCCTTCTTCCTCGGTTCCGGCCGGCGGCCACCATGGCCGACGTGCTCCACCTCGCCGGAGATGGCGGTTCTCCCTAACTAGACCACCAATCGACCTGGAACTTGATCCAAACGGAAGAGAAACTCCATGCGAACTCATCTAGGCATTAAGAACTAGCTACGATAGACCGAATACTACGCGCGGCAACAAGGGGACAGTGGCGCCATTACCGACTCGTCGGTGATCTTCAAAAGCTCGATTCGAAGCCTCTCCAACCAAAAGAAAAACATGAGAAGGTAGAGGAGAAGAGTGCGGACTCACCAATGCAATGAAATCGGCTTCAAATCCACCCGAGAGCTCTACCCGCGATCAACCGAAACCTCCAACAACCTCAAACCCTAAACCTCGTTTTCTTGCGGTAGAGTTCACAGTTTAGATGAAAAACGGGAACTAGAAGACCTATGCGACCTATTTATAGCTTCAAGTTGCCGTGTTCGGGTAAGATTTCCCGGAAATCGCGAGAAGGACGGTCGGTGGTACTCCGGTTCGGAGTCCAGCTCGAACACGGGAGGAGGAAGACGACCGACAACCGGGCCCCACCGGTCAGCGACCAAGAGAGGGCGCGACTGTTGGCTCGGGCTGGCTCGTCACAGCGACGCTGGGCCAGCCCACCCGGTGTCGTTTGTGGAGGAAAGAAAGGCGGCAGCGGCCCACGCGGAGCGGCCCAGGCGCCAGCGCGGGAGAGCAGGTCGTCGGGCCAGGCGATCGGCTGCCAGGTAAGAAGGTAAGCTATTCTTTTTTTTTCTTCTTTCTTTTCTTTATTTGCTTATTTACCAAACTATTCCAAATAGAATTTTTTTCAAATCCAAATCAAAATAAAATAAAGTCCACACCACAAAATAAAATAAATGCAACAGCATGAATGCAACACCAAATAGTTTTTAAAATTTTAAATCTTAATTCCCCATTAATTATTATCTAAATTATTTAAACCCATACCAAAACCCTTCCAACTCTAATTTTTTTCTTTTAATTCTAAATTTTAAAATTTTTGGGTGTTAAAAATTCTACCCCCTTAAAAGAATCTCGTCCTCGAGATTGAACTGCTTATTCAAATAATTGCGGATATGATTTCCTTAATTCATCCTCTCTTTCCCAAGTTGCCTCTGCCTCTGAATATCGATTCCACTGTACTTTGCACATCTTAATAATCTGACTTCGAGTAACTCTCTCAGCAGTCTCTAAAATCTTGATCAGAAACTCTTCATATGTAAGATCCTCCTTTACAGTCAATTCTTCTAAAGGTATCTGCTCCTCAGGCACACGCAAACACTTCTTAAGTTGTGAAACATGAAACACATCATGCACTCCAGATAAATTCTCAGGCAACTCTAATTGATAAGCAACTTCCCCACATCTAGCAATAACTTTAAATGGTCCAACATACCTTGGTGCTAATTTGCCTTTCATATTAAACCTCTTCACACTTCTCATTGGTGACACCTTCAAATAGACATAATCACCTACCTCAAAAACTAAATCTCTTCTCCTATTGTCAGCATAACTCTTCTGACGAGACTGTGCTACTCTCAAATTCTCACGAATCACTCGCACTTGATCTTCTGCGTTTCTAAGAACATCTGTACCAAACACCTGAGATTCACCTGTCTGATCCAAAAACAATGGAGTTCTACACTTACGTCCATATAAAGCTTCAAACGGTGTCATCTTAAGACTCTGTTGATAACTATTATTGTAAGAAAATTCTGCATAAGGCAAACTCTTATCCCAACTAATTCCATATTGCAATGCACAAGCTCTCAACATATCCTCTAATACCTGGTTGGTCCTTTCAGTCTGTCCATCTGTCTGTGGATGATATGCTGTACTAAAATTCAATTTTGTTCCCAATGATTCATGTACAGCTTTTCAAAAGTGCGACGTAAACTGCGATCCTCGATCAGATACAATCTTCTTTGGAACTCCATGCAAACATACTATTCTTTCTATATACAAGGTAGCTAATTATACTCCCGTGTAATTTAGTCTTGACTGGTATAAAATGAGCAACTTTAGTCAATCTATCCACTATCACCCAAATAGAATCATAACCTCTCTGAGTACGCGGTAACCCTACTATAAAGTCCATACCAACTTCCTCCCACTTCCATTCAGGAATCTTCATTGGTTGCACAATCCAGCAGGTCTCTGATGCTCTGCTTTCACCCTCTGACAAGTGTCACACAATGCCACATACTCAGCCACATCTCGCTTTAATCCAACCCACCAATATTTCTGTTTAAGATCCAAATACATCTTAGTACTACCAGGATGAATGGAATAAGCTGACTCATGAGCTTCGCTAAGAATTGCCTATCTAACAGTTTGATCCTCAGGTACACACAGCCTCTTTCCAAACCACAAAATTCCATTATCATCCATTCGAAAACCCTGGTGACTTACCAATCACTATATCTTCTGCTATCTTCTTCAGTTTCTCATCCTTCAATTGACCCTTGTAAATTTCTTACTCTAAAGTAGGCTCTATCACTAATTCCATTGTATTAGTAACAAGTCCCAAATTCAAATATTCAAATTCAGCACATAACTCACTAGTCATAGACAACGTCCGTATCTCATTGGCATAACTTTTCCTACTAAGAGCATCAGCTACTTTATTAGCCTTACCAGGATGATAGTGTATCTCAATATCATAATCCTTAATCAACTCTAACCATCTTCGTTGCCTCAAATTCAGGTCTGACTGAGTGAAAATATACTTCAAACTCTTATGATCAGTGTATATATCACTCTTATGTCCAATCAAATAATGTCTCTAAATCTTTAAAGCATGAACCACAGCTACTAACTCCAAATCATGTGTAGGATAATTCAACTCATGCTTTCTCAACTGCCTAGATGCATAAGCCACAACTCTGCCTTCTTGCATAAGAACACATCCCAAACCTTGACGAGAAGCATCACAATAAATAGAAAACTTCTTACTCAAATCTGGCAAAACCAAAACAGGCGCTGTAGTCAACCTCTTCTTCAATTCCTCAAAACTAGCTTGACATTTATCCGACCACACAAACTTGGCATTCTTCTCTAATAGAGATGTCATAGGTTTAGCAAGTTTAGAAAACCCTTCAATGAACCGTCTGTAATATCCAGCTAATCCCAAGAAACTACGAATCTCGCTAACATCAATAGGTGGTTTCCAATTCAATAGATAAGTAAAATCTGATTTCTCTGTGCAAATTCCAATTTCAGTAACTCAGTAAAACTGTCATATCTCGAGCTACAGACGTCCAATTCAGATGATCTTTACATGGTTGGAAAGCTTACAAAATTATCTACAACTTTTATTCACAACACTTTTTCTGAATCTGTCAAATAATTGGCCAAAAACTGAACTTAACCGAAACTGTTTCAGAATTCCAGACTGTGCAGTAACCCCAACTTGAAATAGATATATCTCTTAGCTCTTAATAGATATTAGAGTGATTCTTGCGGGGTTGGAAAGATATAGAAGTCTAATTATTCCCAGTATAATTTCTTAAATTTCCCATTAATGGATTTTAAGTTATTTCTTAAACATCCCAGACTGACCTAAAAATCAGCAAAGGACAGAACTATGTTCACCTCATAACCAACTAATATATTTTGATCAAACTTAATATTCTTAACCATGGAACTTGTAGGCCTGTCTACAAAACTCCAGCACACATTACAAAGATCTAAATCACACATTATCACATTAACAATCCATCAATCACACAATTGTTCACACCACAAACTGACTCTCAAAACAATCCAACTTAAAATTGACTCGCAACTACTATCGTTCTTATTACATAGGGATTTTTCCTATTTCCTAGTTAAGCTTCTAATAAATCTTGGGGACGACCTAACTCCACCCTTAATTGGTCAATCTCCTTATAAGCTTGCTCCTTAAGTTCTTTTTCCTTCAGCAACTCTTATCCAATGATGATGCCACAAGCTCATAACCAACTTTATAAATGTCTCCTTTAGACCCTTACAATCCTTGTAGATGGTTCTAACAGGTTACCAACCCTAAGAAAAAATACTTGCGCTCGATAGTGACTTTACATCCATGTAGCTAGCTGATGCTTCCAGGTGACGAAATAGAACATATAAACCTCCATCTTGTATCGTCTTTTAGTTCGACA
Source organism: Saccharum hybrid cultivar R570 (assembly GCA_038087645.1). Lineage (NCBI taxonomy): Eukaryota > Viridiplantae > Streptophyta > Magnoliopsida > Poales > Poaceae > Saccharum > Saccharum hybrid cultivar. The sequence continues at coordinate 4,642,088 of JAQSUU010000810.1, forward strand.
AACCCTCTTAAGAAGAGATCAACTAGAGTACACCAAAGGATAGCTTGCATTTGTTTCTGAGTGATAACTACTTTCGTGTCCTTCTATCATGTCAAAGAGACTCATGAGCATATGCAAGAACAAGTAACCTGCACTTCCTCGCGAGCAGAAAAATAGCAGTGCAGAAATACAGTTATATCTCGAGTTCTACGAATCCAATGATATTGTAGCTTATACCGTTGGAAAGCTTATCAAATTTACTACAACTTCCTTATAGAATTCTTCTCCAAATTCTGCAGTTAAGGTAGTCGAAAACTGTGCACAACAGAAACTATTCCAGATTGCTGACAGCACAGATGCGTCGCCTTGTGATTTTCATAAATCCCAAACCATAATAGATATCAGGGTGGTTCTTATGGTCAGAGAAAGATATTGAAGTATACTATTGTCCAGAATTTATCCATGATTTTTGGGCATCCAAAAATAGAGATATAAGCTAAGGTAGACAGACTGCTATATAAAAAAAAATAGGATAAGGCAGAAACGAGATTCAAAGACACTAGAGAGATAGATAACACTAATCTTCAAGTCTTCATGCTTCTTTGCTTTGTGTTGATGAGATATAAGACATGGATCGAGGATAGCCAAAAGATGACAAGAAAGATAAGGTTTGATCTTGAGTTCTTTGTACCTCCTCATGCCTCGTCGCTTGAGATATTCAGGACTTGCTGTTGTTGATAGCAGATGCTACCCCACTTAACAAAGATCTTGTTTCACCTGACGATGTCATTGAAGGCAACACTTTCTCTAAAGCTTGCTGCTAATGATAAGTCCTTCATGTGTTGATCATCCATTAAGATGAGATTAATAAGGTAGCATGACAACCAAGGGTAGACAGGAACGGTGTAAGAGAAAATGGCAAGAATTAGGATCGATTGAAAGATAAATAAGATACAAGATGTCACTACCCCACTTAACATAGATCGAGCTACTTCTCAAGACTTATACCTTCCGGGCCTACCTTTGAAACACGAGAACAAGAACAACACACAAGCAACACATCAAGCAAAACAAGCACACATCACATCATCGGTACTACACGTGCTTCTTCAACAATGGTGGTCATCCTAAGATAAAGTATGGATGATGAAAAGCCATCGAATCTTTGAACCAGGTAAGATCAGAAAACTTTTAGTAAAAACAACATAAAATAAAATCCAAGGGAGTAAGAAATAATAGCTCAAAGGAAGCTATCAAGGAGAGGATACAACAAGACAAGGAAGAGGAATAGTCAAAATCAATGAGTCAAGGGATAACAAAATAGTTTTATCGTAAAATAAGTTTTAGAATACGTCCAGTGCTACTTGGCATACGTCCTACAGTCAACACCGCTCTGATACCACTCTGTCACACCCGGTTTTCTAAAGAACAAAACCAGGCTAATCATATGTGTGCCCAGGAAGTCCACACATATGCCAGAATGAAAAAGTATCAGAAACAATGTTATTATATAACGTATACATAGCTATATTAACACTTACATCAGAGTATCGCGGAACGGTGACTAAACTTCGGGCTCCATTCTTCTCAGGGACGGCTGACTGGGGGTAACATATGCCTAGCACTTCTACTAGTCTTCTGGAAACTCCACTACACCTTTGTCCTTTTTCCGAGTAGCATCTTATTACACACTGGAGTGAGGGGGAAATAGCAAGAATGAGTCCATGTCGAACTCAACAAGTATAACACAGGGTTCATGAAGCTCAAAAAGGCTAGACACTGTTTAACTGCGTTTAGCTTTTAATCATCATATAATTAGCAATTGAGTAGCATCAAGGTAATCCAATTCCCATTAATGAATCAATGATCAATTGTAATAAGGATAATGAATAGCATTAACATGAGCATAATAATAATCAACAATAATTAAGCATGATATAACAATGGTGATCAACTATTCTGTAAGAATCTCCAAGGCTGCTCGTATCCGTGAGCACGGCTAGTATACCAGTTTTTAACTCTGCGCAGAGGTGTACACTTTCACTGTGAGTCATGATCTCCAAATGCATGGGTTTGCAAGGCCCAAAACATCAGAGACCATATAAAGCCATTCAAAAGTTCGTCTAACAAGTTAGGGCCATTAGATTCACTCGGCAGGCAGATGTAGAACCCCCCTTCCCGGTGGCACAACAACCGCAGCCTATACACACTAGGCTAGGGGCTCGCACTACACCCAACGTGGCAAGCCATTCTTACGCCATTTAAGGTAACCTCTAACAAGCTAGAAAAGGTCTCTTGAACAACTAGAGCCAGAGCCATATAGCCCTCACAGCTGTACTGTATGTCCCGGTTATCACTTACAGGTAAGTCCTTACGGAGAGTAACTAGAGCATCAAAATAACCCACATGCTCTAGCCCCCTTTCAACAGAAATAACATCATCTTAATTGGTTGATTGCATAATCCATTAGTCAAATTACATGATCATTGTTCATAATTAAGCGCTAGCAGTAGCTACCCAAATGCATAACCCATAGGTGACAAGGAAACAAGATATCAATAGCTAAGTTATAATCTCTATGGTTGTCAAGGAAGACACATGCATATGTATAATAATTTCAGTGAATAGGACAACAAGGATGGTCCCATGTTATACTTGCCTTGATCAAAGCTTTCCTGATGATACTGCTGGTCTGGCTCAAAATAATACTCCTGATCGTCAAGAAACTGCTCACCGTCTATACTCGATCATCAAGCAACAACACACATGCATCCAATCAAACATACACGAAGCAAACAAAGAGATACAATTAGAACAGTACACCAACAATAACAAAACAGTAATAAAAGTTTATAAAACTTTTCTACATGTTTCTACGATCACACAGACGCAAAGATCACCAAATTCGGAGTTAAAACGTATAAGTTATGAATTTTCTAAGATTTCCTATAGATAAATAAATACTTAATTATAAACTCGAAAAATAAATTATCAAAACTAACTGTACAACTACACTAACATGTAGAGCTCGCAAATACGAACCTAACGCAATTTGAACGGATCAAATCGGTGTTAAAACGAAGATTTTATGACCAAAACAATCCTAGTGGCAAAACTGTAAATACCTGAAAACGTATTTTTGAATAAACCGGAAGAAAATACGCTTCCAAAACGCGAAAACGCATTTTCCGACATACGCTATGGACCGCAGGTTGATTTCTAACAAATACAGGGGTTCTTTAGAAAAACTACCCGCGAAGGGGTAAGTTCTAATCTCAGCCGTTGATCTGAGATCGGACGGCTCGGGTTCATCAGCAACGCTACAGTGAGAATACCAATCCTTCTTCCTCGGTTCCGGCCGGCGGCCACCATGGCCGATGTGCTCCACCTCGCCGGAGATGGCGGTTCTCCCTAACTAGACCACCAATCGACCTGGAACTTGATCCAAACGGAAGAGAAACTCCATGCGAACTCATCTAGGCATTAAGAACTAGCTACGATAGACCGAATACGACGCGCGGCAACAAGGGGACAGTGGCGCCATTACCGACTCGTCGGTGATCTTCAAAAGCTCGATTCGAAGCCTCTCCAACCAAAAGAAAAACATGAGAAGGTAGAGGAGAAGAGTGCGGACTCACCAATGCAATGAAATCGGCTTCAAATCCACCCGAGAGCTCTACCCGCGATCAACCGAAACCTCCAACAACCTCAAACCCTAAACCTCGTTTTCTTGCGGTAGAGTTCACGGTTTAGATGAAAAACGGGAACTAGAAGACCTATGCGACCTATTTATAGCTTCAAGTTGCCGTGTTCGGGTAAGATTTCCCGGAAATCGCGAGAAGGACGGTCGGTGGTACTCCGGTTCGGAGTCCAGCTCGAACACGGGAGGAGGAAGATGACCGACAACCGGGCCCCACCGGTCAGCGACCAAGAGAGGGCGCGACTGCTGGCTCGGGCTGGCTCGTCACAGCGACGCTGGGCCGGCCCACCCGGTGTCGTGCGTGGAGGAAAGAAAGGCGGCAGCGGCCCACGCGGAGCGGCCCAGGCGCCAGCGCGGGAGAGCAGGCCGTCGGGATAGGCGGTCGGCTGCCAGGTAAGAAGGTAAGCTATTCTTTTTTTTCTTCTTTCTTTTCTTTATTTGCTTATTTACCAAACTATTCCAAATAGAATTTTTTTTCAAATCCAAATCAAAATAAAATAAAGTCCACACCACAAAATAAAATAAATGCAACAGCATGAATGCAACACCAAATAGTTTTTAAAATTTTAAATCTTAATTCCCCATTAATTATTATCTAAATTATTTAAACCCATACCAAAACCCTTCCAACTCTAATTTTTTTCTTTTAATTATAAATTTTAAAAATTTTGGGTGTTACATGGCAGCAACCACCAAGAGAAACAAGCAAAATCCAAAGCGAAACACAATTTCCAAGTGCCTCTAGATGCAATCACTCAAGCAATGCACTTGGATTCACTCCCAAACTCACAAAGATGATAAATCAGTGATAGAGATGAGTGGGAGGGTTTTGGCTAAGCTCACAAGGTTGCTATGTCAATGCAAATGGACAAGATAGTGAGCAAGAGCTGGTCATACACCTTTTATAGAGGCTCCACTGAAATAGAGCCGTTAGGCTCAACAGGCAGCCTAACTCAGGGTGATCGGACGCGCAGGTCACGCTGACCGAACATAGGCACCCCAGTGTCCGATCGCGGATCTCCGTCCACGTGTCCCCTTGGTTCAACGTTGTTTGCATGATTCCAATGGCTAGTCAGCCTTCCTCACATGGTAAGTAATGACCGAATGCGCTAGAAAAAGATCGAACACGCCGGTGCCACACTAGCTCACGCGCGCACGCCAAGGCCTCACATGACCGGATGCGCTGCTCCTCATGGTTTCTCGGCATCAGATCACATCCAAAGATGTTTTAGATCCACCCAAACATGATCGGATGCATCTGTTGGGCACCGACCAGATGCTCCCCTGCATCAGGTCCTCTCTAGCTCAGCAATGAAGCATATGTCAGCATACGTCACCCCTAACCGGATGTAGGCCCTACGCGTTCGGTCATAATTAATGTTCATCGTCTGGTCGATAGACCGACAATGCGTCTCACTGCCCTAATGATCGGACGCACCCCACGCCGAGTCTGGTCACAGCGTGAACTGCATTCGGTCAGTGCAAAATAGCACTTCCACTTCTCCAACTTCACCACCCTTGATCAAATGTGCTAACCACCAAGTGTTTCACCTTGTGCACGTGTGTTAGCATATTTTCACAAACATTTTTAAGGGTGTTAACACTCACTAGAATCTAAATGTATATGTAATGAGTTAGAACATCTAGTGGCACTTTGATAACCGTATTTTGATACGAGTTTCATCCTTTTTAATAGTACGGTTATCTATCCTAAATATGATTACACTCGCTAAGTGTCTCGATCACCAAAACACAAAAGCTCCTATCAAGTTTTACCTTTGCCTTGAGCTTTTTGTTTCTCTTTCTTCTTTTCCAAGTCCGAGCACTTGATCATCACACCATCATGATCTTCACTATTTGCTCCATCACTTGGAATGTGACACCTATCTCATAATCACTAGAGCAATAGGTTAGCACTTAGGGTTTCATCAATTCACCAAAACCAAACTAGAGCTTTCATCCAGGGTACAACTAAAGACGAAGAAACGGGGTGTGGACATGCGGGATTGTCGCCTGACCTAGATAATCAGCGAACACATAAAGTTATATTCACAACTTTTACTTATAATTTTTTTATCTCAAACAGGAGGGTTTGGGCCCTTACTATGCTTTATTAAAAACTGAACATATTTTATTAGAAAGTTACAGTGTTATGCACATAATTTTTATATATAATATTCTATGAAACATAACTTATCAACATAATTTTATAGAAATATATTCTCGCATCTTTTCTTTTGGGAAAGTTAGAAAGTTATACATGTAATTGATGTAAATAACTTTTTATGATAACTTATCATCACTAGTTTTTATCATAACTTTTAAATTTCTTCGTTTCTGTAGAAAATACATTTCCATAACTTCATTTTTGGGGAGCTATAAAGCTATACACACATATTATGTGTCTCACTTTTTAAAGAAGAATAACTTATCCTCACAATTTGTCATCATAATCTTTTTGACTTCTCTTTTTTGGAAAAATAATTTTAATAACTTTTTATTTTTTAAAATTAGAAAGTTATTCTCACAACTTATATGCATAACTTTTACATCAAAAATTATTACCGCAACTTTTCATCATAACTTATATAGATTTGTGGTCATAAGATTCAATTAGATCAAAAGAAGAGAAAAAGTGAAAAAAGAGAAAAAAAGGGTGAAAAAGAAAAATATGGTGCATAACATTATATTACACACGTATAGCTAGTGTATGAATCATATATGATCACGTAAAATAGATAGGTTAATGTTTGAAATCTGTATCTGCCAAAGTCACAGATCTGCGACTGGATCCATGGTTTTCATGGAGCTCCTCAAGAGGTGATCCATGAATGTTGGTTTCATAGTTCCTTGTGGAGTTGGGTGGTAATTACCCACTAATACCACTGATTGCACACACCCCATCTAATATACTGATTCATTTCTATTATGTTCGTCTTCTTCTCCACTCAACCGATCAAGAGAAAAAAAACACCACGCGCTCCTGCTCCGGTGCCGCCACCTTCAGAGATCCGGTGGCCTACTCAAGCAATGTAACACCCTAGGTGTTTGGCTTGCATTTGTGCATTTGCATTGCATCACATGAGCACATTCATCCCATTATCACATGTGCATCATCTTATGTTTCAATGTTGCAACATGATGTTTCATTAGTGCTTGTGTATGTGTGTATCATATGTGATGTCTCTATGTTATGCTTAGTACCCTAGAGGGGTTGTACAAGTCCCATGTACCATGTTTCCAGTGTTGCATGCCTCTATTTTAGTGTTTCAATTGATTGTTTTGCTTATTTTAGTTGAATGTTTCATATGTTTCATGTATATGTTTCAGTTAATTTGAGAAGCTAGAGTACATGGATCATATGCAAATGAATGTGGTGACTCACCAAAACACCCTAGCTACATTTAGAATATCATTAGGAACAATGTTCATGAAGGTCATTAGTTCTAGTTATGATTCTAAGTATTGGTGTGACTTGTGTTGACCCTAGAACTCTTTTGTTTGTCTGTTTAAAAAGTGTAGTTAGAAGTCAATTCATGTTTGTGCACTCTTAAGCAAAGTTGTAGTAAACGTATTTAGGAACAAAAGTTATTTTATGGTCATCTCATGAAAATGGACAGAACCTGCTCAAAAATGGCCCACAAGTCAGTTAGGGGGGTGTTTTGGACTTAGCAAATTTGGCTAAATCAAAAATGCAGTTACAATTTCATGAACGTCACTTTGGGGCTCTGTAACTCCCAAACCAAACCAAATAAGCTCGAGCTCCAATTAACAACTTTTTAGTACTCTCGTAGCTCTCCAACTTTGTCAATAGCGCCATGATCCAACTCGGGCCGGTTTGAGAGTTATCGAGTGCCAAAAATCAAGTTTCAATCGGCTTTCAAAGTGTTTTCAGAACTTGAATTAAAATTTTTCAGTGGCCTTCATGGCTGACCAGCATCAGAGGGAGAGTGCCGTGTGGCTGCCCACATGCACATGGAGTGCCACGATGTCGCTCATGCATGCCTGAAGAAGTGAAAAACCGAGTCTCGGTCGATGTTTTCCATTCTGCTCGCTCTTCCGCTTCGTTCTTCCCCCTCGCTGTCTTCTCCGGCGAGCAGGCGCCACCGCCATTCCCAAATCCTCCACCACCATGCACCTTCCCTCAATTACTCATAGTTACAGCTCCATCTCAAGCCTCTCCACCCAATCGAGCGGTCCGTTGGCCGTAGGTGAGGATCCCGGGGCAATGCCGGTGACCGAGAACGCCACGGCCATCATGTCCGCGATCACACATGGCTAGATTATCTCTAGCCACCATCCCTCTCTTCTAGCGAGTGCATTAGGTTCAGTGAGGTGCAAGGGTGCTCATCGAGGGGTTGGTTTGGGTCCAGCGGCAGCCACCGGCGAGATGCGCCGCCGCGCGCTCCGCCGAGCCGCCATGCGCGCCGCCACCCGTGTTCGAGTCTGGTAGAGAGCAAATTGAGGGCATGGTCATGTGCGGGAGAGTGTGGGGAGCATAGGGGTGCCCATGGGTTCGTCAGGGACCTCATCGCCGGCGAGCTTCGCCGTCGAACTCCTCCCATGTCTATGTTTCTCTGACCAGCGGGCCCCCGCTATCAGCACTGTCGGGCAGGAGGTGGCCGTGGGCCAAGCAGCTCACGTGGCCGGCCCAGTAGCTAGGGTTAGGATTAGTTTTTGTTTTTCTTTTCTTTTATTTACATATTTGAATGCTAAGTTCAAAAATGCATATCTCGAGATTGGTAGATCCAAATGAAGTGATTCAAATTTTGTTGTGCTCTATGTAGTATCTAGTTTTTTTTATTAAAAATATTTTTTATAGAATTTATTGTATAGTTTTGATATAGGTTGCTTTATTCACCTAATTATCTAAATAAATTAATAAAGGGCATTAAAGAAATTATTTAGATGTTGACAACACATTTTCTGGTGTTCTTTTAACATGAGTAATGAGTTAGTAAACTTGGTTTAGCTCAAATGTGCTTTTGCTACATCTCCAATTAATTAATTTTGTGAATCTGCCAATTCTGGACAGATCTGGGGACTTGGCAAAGTTATCCATGTTCTGATGCTTTACTATAAAACTTGCTTATACAAAAGTTGTAGACAACTTATACATCTACCTGCTGTTCAAAGTTGGTGGCACTTGGCCATGTAGTTTAGGAGATATAGCTGTTTAAAGTTGACCGTCAGCTGTGCTTGTTCTCTGTTTGCACAGAATAGATTTTGTGTTTACTTTAATTCGATCTAGTAAACTTTATAATCATGCTATGATGTTATAAATGAATTGTTGAGAATTTTATAAGCTTTCCAGAATATCCTCTTGCAAGTCAAATGGATTTGTAGAACTCTTATTGTGATTGATTTACTGAACTGCTCCATTGCATGTTAAACCTGAAGCTTTCTGTTAAGTGTGCCTTTACTATTTATAAGCCTGTTTGTAATGTTCCTAGGTATTTAATTTGATTAAGGTAAGTTTAGGTACAGGTGTTAGGCCTTTAACTGAAGACGAACATCTTTATCTTAGGTTATGCAAGTTAGGTAAGTTTGATCTTGCTCTTTCGAGTAAAGATAGACACATGCTCTTAAAGTGATTTGAATAGAGCGTTGCACTACTTGGTCAACGACTGTCTAGTGAGGTTATGCTAAGCATTGATTGTCATTCATGATCATCATGCCATCTCCTGTGCATCATCCATGATACTTATCTCGTGCATTGGCATGCGATAGATGTTCCGGAGGGAGCCACTCTTCTGGAATTCGAGCCGAACCCGGAGGAGCAACCACCGGAGCAGGAGGTGCAGGCCCCCGAAGAAGCAACAGAAGGAGACGTGGTAGACTGCCCAGACCACATGCCTTGTAACTTCATGAAAGGCAAGCCCCAGAGCATTATAAGTCTGCTAATTTCTAAAAATGCAAATACATACTATGTTATATATATTGTTGCATTAAGTTTTAGGTGTTGAATGAAAACACTTGTTGCATTGATATCCAATCCTTGTCTAGATATTATACCTTGAATCCTATGTAGCTCAAGCTCGAGTAGATGCTTAGTCCTGTTTTAAGCGCTAGAAGTCAGGTGATTTTCTATCACCTGCGAGCTATAGGAATATACATGTGGCACGATTGGCTATATTTGCTATCGTGGAAAAGAACCTGGTATAATTTGAATTTAAGACCGGGCAGAGGCTTGTAGAGTAGGAGGCTTATAGTGACTCTGTCTGTGTCATTTATGGACCAAATTCTTGGAGCCTTTTCTTGTCATCTTGAATGCATGCCTAACACTTAGTTGGCCGGTCTGGTGACCGACCACAAAGCCGAGTAGCTCAACTTAGGCCGGGAGTCAATAAGTATAAATTACGCCTCGGAAGGGAGCTGTAGGCGTGAGTCCAAGGGCAAGTGATTTAAAAGTCCTAAATGTCCTGGCAGAAGGGTAATCCCTGAGAGTGCTGGCGCTGATCGAACCCGTGAAGTTGGTTCCTGAGTTGTACCAAAGGTGATTAATGGCTGCCTTTAGCAGGGTTTGCCGGGTGAGTGTTAGGAATACCCCCTCAGCTGAGTTGTAATTCGATTCGAGTCGCCGTCTCTCACCGGTTAGTGAGAACTTGATGGGCTTATCTCCAAAGTAGATACACTAAATAATATGATGGTTCAGGAATGATGATATGATGATGGCCTTATTATACCTGCTACAGTTAATAATGTTTGCTCTTAATAAAGTGAGTGGTCTAGTACATGGTGCTAATCTAGATGACAGGTTAATGATTATTAACTTGAAGCTAAGCACTAAATGGTTACTTATGCTATGCCAGCTTTTATGCAAATTGTGTTAAGCTAGCTCCACTATATATCAGCCTTGCATGATTCTTGGTGTCACTTTATTTTCTAGTTCTTGATGGGTAAGTCTACCTGAGTACCTTCTCGTACTCAGGGTTTATTTCCCACCTGTTGCAGATGACCTATTCTATCACGGGTGCTGCAAGTATTGCCTTCTCCTGGCTAGGGATGAAGACAAGGCTGTCGGGCATAGTCTATGCTAGGGTTCTTACCTAAGATGCTTTTGTGGGACATTACTTTACTCTGGCAATGTATTTGAACTTATGAAGTTATGTATCGAACTATGTTGCTTCTGCGAAACAAACTCGGTTTGTAATATTTTATTTGAAACTCCAATGGATGTAATCCGTATGCTACTTGTGAACTATTGTAACAAATGATGTGTTGTGTTGAATCACTACGATCTTGGCTTATATGTCGAAAGTTGTTTGAAATCCTTCCAGATTTTTGGACTACCGGGGTTATGGGAGCTTAAGTACACGAATTTGATCACTTTGGTGATTGTTTTTGTACTTACGTTCTTATAATTTGGTCAGTTCTGTTACAGCTAACATCGGAGCAAGGTTCAACACTAAACATGTCATTTGTGTATTTAAAACAAAAGTATTTGTGAAAATTATAAATTAAATACTAAGTGTTGCCAGTGGTCATATCCTTTATGCCCAATTAAGACTCTTAGGTGGCCTATTAAAGTACTAACTTGGGGGTCATTGTTTGTTTTCTATTTCATTGTCCATACGGCATGGTATTGTAGGGATGTCGTTCGCTTGGGTGGTAATGTATGGATCAAATACCTCTATGCTCTGGTAAGTGTGAGTTGTGAAAGCATGACCGTCCAACCGTCGGTCTAGGGGAGAGTAGTTGTGGTTACTAGCATAATTACATGTCCAATCGTATATTTATGAATGTACTTAATTGTGGGTATACCTGTTGGGTAGTTGTGATACTGAAGTACATACATCAGGGGGATGTATGTATGGAGAGTATTTAGTTTACTGATTTCTTTGTGTGCTATATTAGGAAATTGTTGGGCTGAAATGAAATTTTCTGCATGTATACTAACAACGCACCGTTGTAGATCGACTAGTTACCATATATGAGAGAATGTATGTATGCCACCATATATCCCACTAGACTTTAATTTTTCCTAGGTTTGTGAGAACGTGCGGATCGTGCATGCATCAAGTTCAAGCATACATTGCATTGTTGCATTACTCCCTCCCTTAAAAATTTGATTATCCCGACTAATTAAATTCCGTATCTCTTTAAATGATCTTCTCACCATAAGCTACACCCTTTTTGCTACAGATGGCCTGCACAAAAACCACTGCTCACAAGTCCACTAAAGGTAGGGCTCCTCATCACCAGTTAGCACCTTGTGAGCCCCGCCCTAAGCCTACTAAGGAGGAAAGGCTGAGGGCCGAGTTGGCTGAGGTGACTGCTGAAAGGAATGCAGTCCGGCAGCGTTTGGAGCAGGTTACATGGGAAAGAGACCAGGAGACACTTGAGGTTCAGAGGTTGATTGTTGCTCACCGCAACTGTGAGCGTATGTTGGTTCACGTGATGAATCAATGGAACGAAGCCTGACACGAAGAGAATATCTTGAGGGCTTGGCAGGTTGAGCGGGAGCAGCAGTCGGCAATTGCAGAAGAGTACAATGACAACCTCCATGAGGAAGTTCATCTGCTACACAATCAGCTCTATCCAATCCTTCCTCATGATGATGATGATGATGATGATGAGATGGGCTCTGGTGTCATCGTGGCTGAAGATGATGATGACATTGAGATTAATGGACCTAAGGATGTTCTGCCTGAAGAAAAGGAAGATGAGGAGTTGGAGCCTGCTAGTGATGAGGATGGAGGGGAGATCTTTGACACCGACTCAGAGGACGACGCGTAGTTTAGCTTACCACTAACTAATGCATAGAGCTAGTCTTTTGTTGACCCTCATGGATGGACAAGTAGCTTTGTTGTAAATTGATCTTTGGGATGTAACATTGAACCCTATGTTATCTTCAATGTGAGGTTGGAACCTCGATGGTTTGGATGTGACCTATTAGACATGCTTGTGCTCCATGTTATGTGAGCCTTTAATAAATTCCATCTTTGTTGTCAGTGAAATTGTCGTTTTGTTAAGTACATCGCACTAATGCACCAAGTGATGCGATTGATGTTGTTGGGTTATTGTGATGAAGTATTGTTCCTCTATTTGTTGTATGAATTTATTCTCTCCAATAGAATCAGTTTGGCATAATTACACAATTCATCTATAAATTTTTCCACATCATCAGTGCTCATTGGCTATGCATTTTTGCAGATGTCTTACAACCTTCGTTGTGGTCGTGGCATTGGGGATGAGGACCAACCACCACCTCCTCCGCCATCGCCACACTGGTTGAGCTTATGCAGACGATTGTCGAAAGTCAGCGCATGTTAGCTGTGGCTATGCGTCAGCTGGTCAACCATGATGATCAACACGTCCGCCAGGGACCCGAACCAAATTAGTATAGTAGCTTCAAGGACTTCATGGACACAAAGCCTCCTATCTTTTGAGAGACAAAAGAACCACTACAAACTGATGAATGGTTGAGCACCATAGAGCAGAGGTTTCGTTTGCTCAGGTTGACTGAATGTATGAAAGCATCATATGTAGGACATCAGTTGCAAGGACCCGTAGGTATTTGGTGGAACCATCATAGGACCACCTTCCCTGCAAATGTTGAGGTTGTTTGGGACCAATTCAAGGAAGCTTTCAAGGGACATTTTATTCCTCCTAGCCTTATGGTAATCAAGCATACAAAGTTCATGAAGCTGACCCAAGGCAATAAGAGCTTGAATGAGTACCTCCAAGCTTTTAACAACCTAGCGAGGTATGCCCTAGAGTTTGTGGACACAGATGCCAAGAAAATTGCTAGCTTCAAGAGAGGACTTTCTCCTAAACTGATGAAGTCTATGGGCAACAACAAGTGTATAACGTTTAATGAGTTTCTCAGTGATGCTCTAACTCAAGAGAACAACGATAAGATTTATGCTGCTTCTAAGAGTCACAAAAGGAATTTTGAGATAGGTGCTTCTCAGTCTAAAGCTCCTATGGTGGCCAAAACTCAGTATCGCTCACCTGCTGCCAACATCCGGTACCGCCCACCTCAGAAGAAGAATCAGGCTAAAACTGGTTTTCGCAAGGGGTACACGATTTCTCTTCCAAAGAATACTTCTGGGCAGGGTAGTCCCAATGTTCCACCAGCTAACAGGCCATGCTAGAATTGTAATCAGCCTGGTCACTAGTCCAAGAATTGTCCATATCCTCCCAAGCATAATTCTCAGGAAAACGTTCGTCAGGGTTGTGTTCACTATACCACTATTGAGGAAATTCCTACTGGAGAAGTGGTCACTGCCGGTAAGTTTCTTGTTAATGATCATCCTGCAGTTGTGCTCTTTGATTCGGGTGCTTCACATTCCTTTGTGAGTTCTACTTTTGCATCTGAACATAAGTTGAATGTGATTACAATTGCCAAAGGTGGTTATTGTATTAGTGTTGTTGGGAACAACATCATGACTAACCAAGTAGTTAAAGATGTAAAAAATGAGATTGGGGATCGAGAGTTTTTAGCTAATCTTGTAGTCCTACTGGGTGTAGAAATCGATGTAATTCTAGGAATGAAGTGGATGAGTGGTAATGGAGTGTTTATCAATACCACGACTCGCATGGTGATGTTGAGAGATCCTGTAGATGAGAAGGGTTTTCTGGTTCAACTTCCTCACAATATCGCTATCCACAATACGACCAATGCTACTCTAGCCAAGGCCATTGAGGATATACCTGTTGTCTGTGAGTTTCTAGATGTCTTCCTGGATTACTTGCCTGGATTACCTCCGGACTGAGAAGTGGAATTCAAGATAGAACTAATTCTGGGCACGACTCCTATGTCTCGAAGGCCTTATCGAATGCCACCCAATGAGTTGGCTAAGCTGAAAATTCAGTTGAATGAGTTGTTGAAGAAAGGTTTGATTCAGCCTAGTTCCTCTCCTTGGGGTTGTCCTGCTATCTTTGTAAAGAAGAAGGATGAATCTTTATGCATGTGTGTGGACTATCGACCACTCAATGTTGTTACCATCAAGAACAAATATCCTCTTTCTCGCATCAATATTCTTTTTGATCAACTATCCAAAGCTAAGGTATTCTCCAAGATTGATTTGAGGTCTGGCTACCATCAGATCAAAATTCATCCTAAAGATATACCTAAGACGGTGTTCTCTACTCGATATGGCTTGTTCGAGTATCTTGTCATGTCTTTTGGTTTGACAAATGCTCATATACACTTCATGTACCTGATGAATTCGATATTCATGCTGGAGTTAGATAGGTTCGTGATGGTTTTCATTGATGATATCTTTATCTATTATCAGAATGAAGAAGAACATGCTGAGCATTTGAGAATTGTCTTAACTCTATTGCGCAACAAGCAACTTTATGCCAAGTTCAGCAAATGCGAGTTTTGATTGAAGAAAGTACCTTTCCTAGGTCATGTGCTATCTGGAGATGGAATCTCTGTTGACCCTACCAAGGTGCAAGAAGTGCTAGATTGGAAGGCACCTACTACGGTCTCAGAAGTTCAAAGTTTCCTCGGTTTGGCTGGTTATTATTGTCGCTTTATCCTAGATTTCTCTAAAATAGCCAAGCCTATGACTCAATTGCTTCATAAGGATGTGAAGTTTGTCTGGACCCCAGAGTGTGAAGAGGCTTTCCACACTTTACAGACTTTGCTAACTTCTGCTCCTATTTTGGCACAACCTGACATCGAGAAGCCTTTTGATGTATATTGTGATGCATCAGGCATCGGTTTAGGGTGTGTTCTTATGCAAGAGGGCCGAGTCATTGCTTATGCCTCGTGCCAACTTTGAAAGCATGAAGTCAATTACCCTACTCATAATTTAGAATTAGCCGTAGTTGTTCATGCTCTAAAGATTTGGAGACATTACTTGCTTGGTAATGTGTGTAACATTTATACTGACCATAAGAGTCTTAAGTACATCTTTACTCGGTCGGAGTTGAACATGCGTCAACATCGATGGTAAGAGTTAATTAAGGACTACAATCTCTAAGTGCACTATTGTAACACTCTGGTGCTACGCGAGCATTCTCATTTCAATCATAAGCATGACATTTCATACCATCCATAATCATATAGGTTAATATTATAACTGGAGTAAAATAAAAGCTTGAAAACTGGTACTCGTGAAGTAATATGTTAATGTGCTAATTACTTTTCATCAAAATTGTGCAACTACAAATTTTATATCACTTAGAATTAGAGGTCAAATTTTTGGAGCAACTAAATTACTCAAAGTTTTGTCAAAAACTTGTTTCAAAAATATTATTTAAAAAATATTTAAAAATACTCCCTATTTTAGCTTTTATCCTACAATTCAAAATCTATGGAGAATTTTTAGTTGGCCCCTTAATCAAAGTTGTAGAGAATTAAATTCTAAGCAACTTTTATTTTTGGGTCATTTCCAGAAAAGGTCTTTTTCTTGTTCAAAATAGGGTTTGAAAACTGTATTTGAAATTGGTTTGAATTTAGAAATTTAAAAAATAAAATCCTAACCTAAACAGGCCGCCGCCTCCCTTCTCGGCCTGCCCGCGAAGCGGCCCGGCCCAGTTGACCGCGCGCTCTGCTCGCCCGCCCGCCCGCGCGTCGTGTCCGATCGCCCGCGCAGGCACCGCGCGCCCCGTGGCCGGCATGCGCCGCTCGCCGTCGACAGCTGGCCGTCGGTGGCCCCCGCCAGCGCGCGTCTCGCTCTTCTAAGTCGCCTGCGCTCCGCATCCACCCACCCTCTCCGAATTTCTCCGCCTCGGCCTTCCTCCGCTCCGCACCGCGCAAGCACCGCCACCGCCGCACCCGCCGGCCAAATTGGCCGACGGTGAGCTGCCATAGCTCGCCTTCTCGCGCACCCAACTCCGCCTCCTTCTCCGGCACCCCGTGCGCACCTCGTTGCCATCACCCGAGCCAAGCAGGTGCGGATTCCGTGCATCCGCTGCCGGCGGCCATGGCGCCACCGCGTGCGCGGCCTCCCGCGGGAGTGGTTCCCCGCTACCTCTCTTGCTTCGCTATCACCGAAAACGGGTCCGCCTACTCCCCGTGAATCTGTTGCTCGCCTTTCCGCACTCGGGCGTGGTCGGCAACGGCCACCGGACGGTCGCCGCACGGCCGCGACGTCGCGGTCACCGGCCCCTTGGGCTTCTCCCCCCCGGCCTCCTCGCGCGAGCGGCCTTGGGCCGAAGCCTAAGCCGGGTCGGCTCGCCTCTCTTCCCGCGCGCGCGCTCAGGCCGAAAACGGCCACGGGCCGGTTGACTTCCACGGGCCGGCCCAGTATCAATAATGAAAATCGTTTTCTGTTTTCTTTTATTATTCAAAGGGAAAAATACTTTGGAAAATGTTTTTGTATTCATTTCAGCTCCAAAAATTATGAAATAAATTTCTATGGACTCATTGGAACCAGATCTACAATATAAAAATATTGCATATCAATATTTCATTACTTTTCTATAGAGTTTTTTTTAATTATTGAAATGGCTGTTTTCTTGATAAATGCTTAATAAATCATAGAAAAATCAGAAAAATGTGATTCCAAGTTTGTTAATCTTTTTGTGCCATGTACTTGCTAGGAAAATTTTATATCATGCCTGTTCTATAGAAAAATGTGTAGGCGTAGTTCAAATGCTTTCTATCACTAGTATTTGCTATTTTTGTTAATTAAATAAATGTGAATAAAATATGCAAGTAATAATTTTTCTACAGTGATTATTTACTGTGTCGAAAGTAGGAAAATTACTAAATCAATTGTTTGATACTTTTCATAATGCAAAGTATTTTCATGCTCGTTTTTAGGCCTTAGCTTGTTATTTTTGTATAGATAGTTCTAATAATCCAAATGCAATGAAAATTTTGTGGCATGCTAGAATTGATGTTAGTAATCCACTGTAATTTTCTAAGATTTTTCTGTGCTACCAAAATATGTGTTGCTGTTTAAGCCTAGGGCTAACTAGGGTTTACATTCAATCTTTGATGCAAGATTAGTTAGTAAACTATGCTTTGGTGTATCTTTGAAGCATCTTAAGTGTCAGTGTGCCTTTGCATGATAGAGCATAGTGGTGGTAGTTTATGAGTACATGTTCTTGGATGATGTTGACTACCTTGTAGAAGAAATGTATTCCTACTTTATGAAATAAAGTGAACCTAATTATCTGCATTTCATTCTTCATGACCATTACATGTCATTTTCGCAATGCACCTAGGCATAAGAACTTATACGATTGCATCATACAGGATCGCAGGAAGTAACGTCGGTAGCAGTTCCCGAGGAGCCGGAAGGGCAGCCCGAGGAGAAGGAAGTGCCCGAAGCTGACGAGGAGGTCAGTGAGGATCTTTCGGAGTGCCCAGACCACCGTCCGAGCTCTTTCGAGAGAGGCAAGCCCCGGAGCATTTCTCTCCCCCGGTTTGCAAATATTTTATGAATGCTTTACTTTAACTGCTGCATTAAGTTTAGGAGTTGTTTGCAACCATTGCTGCATTATACCTTGTTTACTCTGTTCTACCCTATCCTTGTCACCTTGTCATTCGCAGTCAAGTAATTGCTTAGCTTGCTTAGACCGGTAAAAGTCGGGTGATTTCCTGTCACCTGCGAGCTATAGGTGGTTACCTGGATCTGCTTGAGAAAAGAGGTCATCATGAAATAACTAAGTGTTAATGAGAAATTGAGACCGGACGGAAACTTGTAGGGTTTCGGACTGTAGTGTTTTCCATCTGTGTCAATTAAGGACCGTCCGTTGTTGGGCCTCGGGTCATGTTGAACGCATGCCTCACATTTAGTTGGCCGGATAAAGTACCTTCCGACCGTGAAACTAGGAGATTATTCGGGCCGAGTGGATTGCCCGCAACACACTGTACCGGAGCAGTAGTGGCAGGATACGGGGGCACGATGATAAGGCCAAAGAGCAGTCAGGCGGCCCCCGGGTACAAGTGGTTCCTAGCAAGCTCACGATTTTACCTGAATGGTTGACTCGGTGACCAACACCTCACTTTAGCGGGTGAGTCAGGTTTGTGTGAGTATTAACTTACCAGCTGGTTAATAATCGATTCAAATCGCCATCGTTCACTGGATAGCGAGCACTTGACTTGAGCTACTTCATCGTAGTAATATTGATGGAACACTTAGACAGTTATATGAAATATGACATAATGTAAGTTGTTAATGATCATTGGTTATCATTACCTGTTTAATTACATGTTACTTTAGTACAGGTGCAAATGTAGTTGACAGGTTAATAAAGATTTAACTTGATGCAAAGCTTTTGTAAAGATTTTCTAAATACTAAAAATGCCTTTTTGCAAATGAGTCAGCTACCCCACCAGACAGCCTGTCATGATTCCTTGGTGTCTTTTATTTCTGGTTTATGATGGGTAAGTCTAGCTGAGTACCTTCTCATACTCAGAGCGTTGTTCCCACTTGTTGCAGATGGGCAAATGTATTACGGCTACTGTATCAACTACCTCTATCTTGCAATGGGAGAAGCTTAGGACCATGGGCAATGGTCATTCACTACATCTCGTCTGATGCTTTTGATGGAAGATGACCCTGAACTAGCAATGTATTTTGAACTTTGTGTGTGTGTGTGATTTGAACTAAATGCTTCCACTACTTTCATTCGAAACTGGTTTGTAATAACTATGTTTAAACTCCGATGTATTTGTGCCGCGAACTTTTATGTAACTTGTGATGGTGACCGCTGAACTTATTACGATCTTGGCTGGTATGCAAGTTGGTTTGAAATCCGTCGTGATTTCATGGACTACCGGGTTATACGGGCTTAAGTTTGCTAAATCGTCTGCTCGGTGGATGATTTTCTCACTTAATCTCGTATAATTGGTCGGTTCTGTTACAGCTGGTATTGGAGCATGGTTTAGCGGGTTTACTATTCACAAGTGTATTTAAAACAAAATGTGTTTGAAAAACATGATTTACAAACTAAGAGTGTGCCAGTGGTCATATCCTTTATACCCAATAAGGACTCTAGGTGGCTTAATTAAGTACTGACTTGGTGGTTCTTGCACCATATTTCTCTTTCGTTGCTCATACGGCGTGCTATTGTATGAGTGCCACTTACTTGAGTGGTAATGTATGGATCAGTTGCCTCTACGCCTCGGTAAGTGTGAGATGTGAGAGCATGATCGGATACACCGCCGATCTAGGGAGAGTGCTTGTATGATACTAGAGTACTTACATGTTTTACGTATGTTTTTACAAAAGTGTCGCATGTGTGGTTGTTCTGTCCGTTGAGGTGATGCCGTCAATAGGACGATGTTTTGGGTGGTTACTACCATTGTATGCGTATCAGGGGATTCATGTAGAGCGTGTAGATAGATTTACTGCTTTCATGCATGCATGGGGAAAATGGGCTGAAATGAATCTTCTGCAGGTACATAACAGCGTTTCTCGTGTAGAACGTATTAGTTACGTTTATGAGATATCGCCTGCATGCCACCGAATTCATCGATAGATATCATTTATTTCTTAAGTTTGTGAGAACGTAAGAAACGTGCATGCATCATGTTGCTTGTGCATTTCATTCATTCCATGCATTCCTCCCCTTATAAATTGATTATCCCCTTTCGATAAAAATCGTACCAACTTAAAATATGTCCTCACCGGGTAATCAAAACTTTTGGTACAGATGGCCCGCACGAAGCAGACTGCCCGCAAGTCCACAGGTGGAAGAGCACCTCGACGCCAGTTGGCCCTGCGGGAGCGCCGTAACACGGACACCTTTCTGAGCAAGTTTGGCATGCTAACTTTGCTTTGGAGAGTGCTCCATGATGTGGGGTACCCAGAGGGTCAAGAGCCGGTGTACTCCTAGAGTGAGAGCCAGTTAGCTGAGGATGGACTTGCGGTAGTGGAAATCACCGTCCCTGCTCTTGGTGATGCGCCAGAATGGGATGGTTGGCACTTGGAGTTTGAGGGACGCACTCTGGTTGAGGGTGCAGAGGGAGCAGCTTTCCGTGTCATCTGGGACATAATGAGCAGATTTCCCAACGAGCTGGCAGCAGCCTTGGCTGGCACTTTTCTGAGAGATGATCCTCGCGATGTTATTTGGGTACAGCCGCAAGGAAGTGCTTTAGTCAGAGGCCCAAGCGAAGGACAGGCTAGCGACAACCACGCTATGAGTGTGATGTATGCAACTATCAGAGCATACCAGAGTCTAGAGTGCACTTATTGGACTTTGACTGGTTTGCGTGGTGATGATCGGCTCAAAGCAAGAAAACAAAAGAAGAAGCAGGCACGTGCTATCGCTAGTTTGCAGGAGCAGTTGGCTGACATGAGCTTGCAGCGAGACCAGGCTCTAGAGAGAGGTGATAGTTCTATACAGCGGGTGCATACGTTGACTCAGGCCAACAATAATGCAGACCGCATGATTGGACAGCTGGTTCAGGAAAGGAATGAAGCCTAGAACGAGAGGAACCTCCTAAGGCAGAGGGTCGAGGAGCTAGAGGAGTACAATGTCAACTTACATGAGGAGTTTCATGCGCTCTACAACGGGATTGGCCCGTATGCTCCTCCAGAAGCCGCTGGTATGGACGTCGGCGACGATGAGGACGAGCCCATAGTCGCACCTGCCGACGATGACGCTGCTAATGATGGTAGCAATGGTGACGTCTCCGACCCCGATGATGGCCCCGAGGAGTAGGCTAGTTGCTTTGTGTTAGCTGCTAGGCCCTGTCACGATGACCTTCTTTTGGCTTCATGTATCTTGATGTATTTCGTTTGAACCTTGAGACTTGGTAGAATGTTGGATCTTGGTTGTTCATGCGATACCTGAGCGCATAAAGTCCAGTGTGTGTACGCTGGCAACGTGGTTGTATTGGACGCGATGTTTGCATTTGAAGTAATTTAATTAGTGGTGTTGTTTTAATTGGAATGTGATTATTGTGCCTCTATTTTGTTGTATGACTTTGTTCTCTCCAATGAGTTCAGTACGGCATAATTTCTCATTCACTCACAATTACTATAACTTCGCTTAATCATTACTTGTTACTGAAATATGCAGATGGCAAACACTCGACGCGCCACGTATGAGGCTGCTGAAACTGGTGGAAATGGTACCGGGGCAGGTGGGAGTGGTGCTAACAACGTCAACCATAACGAGCCACACCCGGAACCGCATTTGCCGCCTCCGCCACCGCTCACTGCAGAGGTGTTCTTTGCACAGTTTCTGGGAAGTCAGCGCAATGCCGAGCAGTCACAGAAAAATATGGAAGATTTCCTGCGTATCATTGCCAACAACGTGCAACGTGGTAACAACCAAGGTGGTGGCAATGGAGTGAATCAGTACAGCAATTTCAAGGATTTCATGGACACTAGGCCGCCAATTTTTAAGGAAGCAACCGAGCCACTTGACGCTGAAGAATGGATTAACACTATGGAAGATAAGTTCCGTGTGTTAAGACTGACAGAAGTACTGAAGACAGAGTATGTTGCACACCAGCTACAAGGACCAGCAGGGATGTGGTGGAAGCATCACCGCACCACCTTCCCTCCAAATGCTCAGATCTCGTGGAGAGAGTTCACCGAAGCCTTCCGTGGAGTTTATATTCCATCAGGGTTAGTTGAGATGAAATTGGGAGAGTTCTTGGCTTTAAATCAGGGCACCAAAACCGTAACACAGTATTTGCATGCCTTCAACAACTTGTGTCGTTATGCTCCCGACATGGTTGACATAGATGCTAAGAAGATTGCTAGCTTCAAGAGAGGGTTAGGTCCGAAGATGATGAAGCATGTGGGTACCAATACCCGTGCCAGATTCAATGACTTCATCAGTGATTGTCTGAAACAAGAGAAGAACAACAACACGTACACAGCATCCAAGACTCGCAAGAGAGCCTTTGAGTCAGGACCATCACAGTCCAGAGTTATCACTGCTAATCGTTCAACCTATCGTTCGTCTGCACCTGGTGCAAGGTTTAGGCCACCGCAGCATAAGACCCAGAACTACAAGGGACCGCAGAAGCCATACAAGATGGCAGTGCCGCCAGCAAGAACAGCCGCAACCGCGGGACAAGGTAACTCGAAGGGAGCGATAGGATCTGCCGGTACAGTAAAGGGACCTTGCTATAACTGTGATCAGCCAGGCCACATTTCCAAGTTCTGTCCTTATCCGCCCCGAAAGAAGCAACAGACTTATAATGCTCGAGTGCACCACACCACTGTGGAAGAGATTCCTGAGGGAGAGCCCGTAACTGCTGGTAAGTTTCCTGTTAACCAAAACCCTGTAGTTGTTCTATTTGATTCTGGATCATCGCATTGTTTCATGAGTTAAGCATTTGCACGGAAGCATGAACAACTATGCACAGAATGGAGTTATGGTTATCGCATAAGTTTAGCAGGGGCTGATGTGTTAACCAATAAGATGGTTAGAGGGGCAACCCTTGAGTTAGGTAGTCGAAAGTTTCGAGTTAACCTGATAGTCATGCCTGGACTAGTTTTGGATGTAATAATAGGAATGAACTGGATGGAAGAATGGGGAGCAGTTATAGATATAGGAAGTCGGGTACTTACCCTGAAGGATCCCTAGGGAGAGGGTACTTTTCAGGTACCATTGCCCAAAAGAACAGACCTTGTGAGTGTGACATGTGCTATGGAAGTCATTTCGATTCATTAGATTCTGGTCGTGTGTGAGTTTCCGGATGTGTTTCCAGATGAGTTACCTGGTCTTCCGCCGGATAGAGATGTGGAGTTTGGAATTGAGTTGATCCTCGGAACAACTCTAATTTCCAGGAGACATTATAGGATGCCTCCGGATGAGTTAGCTGAGTTGAAGAAACAACTAGAGGAGTTGTTGAACAAGGGGTTTATCCGGCCAAGTAAGTCTGAAGGGGATGCATCTTGGGAAACGGGTGAATATCTACAAAAAGCATACGAAGATTTTTATAATAAATGGTTCGTAACCCAAATCTCAGGATGAGATTTTTATAAGGGGGGAGGGCTGTAACACTCCGGTGTTACGCGAGCATTCTCATTTCAATCATAAGCATGACATTTCATATCATCCATAATCATATAGGTTAATATTATAACTGGAGTGAAATAAAAGCTTGAAAACTGGTACTCATGAAGTAATATGTTAATGTGCTAATTACTTTTCATCAAAATTGTGCAACTACAAATTTTATATCACTTAGAATTAGAGGTCAAATTTTTGGAGCAACTAAATTACTCAAAGTTTTGTCAAAAACTTGTTTCAAAAATATTATTTAAAAAATATTTAAAAATACTCCCTATTTTAGATTTTATCCTACAATTCAAAATCTGTGGAGAATTTTTAGTTGGCTCCTTAATCAAAGTTGTAGAGAATTAAATTCTAAGCAACTTTTATTTTTGGGTCATTTCCAGAAAAGGTCTTTTTCTTGTTCAAAATAGGGTTTGAAAACTGTATTTGAAATTGGTTTGAATTTAGAAATTTGAAAAATAAAATCCTAACCTAAACAGGCCGCCGCCTCCCTTCTCGGCCCGCCCGCGAAGCGGCCCGGCCCAGTTGACCGCGCGCTCCGCTCGCCCGCTCGCCCGCGCGTCGTGTTTGCTCGCCCGCGCGCGCTGCGACACGCACGCGCCCGCGCAGGCACCGCGCGCCCCGTGGCCGGCATGCACCGCTCGCCGTCAACAGCTAGCCGTCGGTGGCCCCGCCAGCGCGCGTCTCGCTCTTCTAAGTCGCCTGCGCTCGGCATCCACCCTCCCTCTCCGAATTTCTCCGCCTCGGCCTTCCTCCGCTCTGCACCGCGCGAGCACCGCCACCGCTGCACCCGCCGGCCAAATTGGCCGACGGTGAGCCGCCATAGCTCGCCTTCTCGCGCACCCAACTCCGCCTCCTTCTCCGGCACCCCGTGCGCACCTCGTTGCCGTCACCCGAGCCAAGCAGGTGCGGATTCCGTGCATCCACCGCCGGCGGCCATGGCGCCACCGCGCGCGCGGCCTCCCGCGGGAGTGGTTCCCCGCTACCTCTCTTGCTTCGCTATCACCGAAAACGGGTCCGCCTACTCCCCGTGAATCTGTTGCTCGCCTTTCCGCACCCGGGCGTGGTCGGCAACGGCCACCGGACGGTCGCCGCGCGGCCGCGACGTCGCGGTCACCGGCGCCTCCGGCTTCTCCCCCCCGGCCTCCTCGCGCGAGCGGCCATGGGCCGAAGCCCAAGCCGGGCCGGCTCGCCTCTCTTCCCGCGTGCGCGCTCAGGCCGAAAACGACCACGGGCCGGTTGACTTCCACGGGCCGGCCCAGTATCAATAATGAAAATCGTTTTCTGTTTTCTTTTATTATTCAAAGGGAAAAAATACTTTGGAAAATGTTTTTGTATTCATTTCAGCTCCAAAAATTGTGAAATAAATTTCTATGGACTCATTGGAACCAGATCTACAATATAAAAATATTGCATGTCAATATTTCATTACTTTTCTGTAGAGTTTTTATTTAATTATTGAAATGGCTATTTTCTTGATAAATGCTTAATAAATCATAGAAAAAACAGAAAAATGTGATTCCAAGTTTGTTAATCTTTTTGTGCCATGTACTTGCTAGTAAAATTTTATATCATGCCTGTTCTGTAGAAAAATGTGTAGGTGTAGTTCAAATGCTTTCTATCACTAGTATATGCTATTTTTGTTAATTAAATAAATGTGAATAAAACATGCAAGTAATAATTTTTCTACAGTGATTATTTACTGTGTAGAAAGTAGGAAAATTACTAAATCTGTTGTTTGATACTTTTCATAATGCAAAGTATTTTCATGCTCATTTTTAGGCCTTAGCTTGTTATTTTTGTATAGACAGTTCTAATAATCTAAATGCAATGAAAATTTTGTGGCATGCTAGAATTGATGTTAGTAATCCACTGTAATTTTTTAAGATTTTTCTGTGCTACCAAAATATGTGTTGCTGTTTAAGCCTAGGGCTAACTAGGGTTTACATTCAATCTTTGATGCAAGATTAGTTAGTAAACTATGTTTTGGTGTATCTTTGAAGCATCTTAAGTGTCAGTGTGCCTTTGCATGATAGAGCATAGTGGTGGTAGTTTATGAGTACATGTTCTTGGATGATGTTGACTACCTTGTAGAAGAAATGTATTCCTACTTTATGAAATAAAGTGAACCTAATTGTCTGCATTTCATTCTTCATGACCATTACATGTCATTTTCGCAATGCACCTAGGCATAAGCACTTATACGATTGCATCATACAGGATCGTAGGAAGTAACGTCGGTAGCAGTTCCCGAGGAGCTAGAAGGGTAGCCCGAGGAGCAGGAAGTGCCCAAAGCCGACGAGGAGGTCAGTGAGGATCTTCCGGAGTGCCCAGACCACCGTCTGAGCTCTTTCGAGAGAGGCAAGCCCCGGAGCATTTCTCTCCCCCGGTTTGCAAATATTTTATGAATGCTTTACTTTAACTGCTGCATTAAGTTTAGGAGTTGTTTGCAACCATTGCTGCATTATACCTTGTTTACTTTGTTCTACCCTATCCTTGTCACCTTGTCATTCGTAGTCAAGTAATTGCTTAGCTTGCTTAGACCGGTAAAAGTCGGGTGATTTCCTGTCACCTGTGAGCTATAGGTGGTTACCTGGATCTGCTTGAGAAAAGAGGTCATCATGAAATAACTAAGTGTTAATGAGAAATTGAGACCGAACGGAAACTTGCAGGGTTTCGGACTGTAGTGTTTTCCGTCTGTGTCGATTAAGGACCATCCGTTGTTGGGCCTCGGTTCATGTTGAATGCATGCCTCACATTTAGCTGGCCGGATAAAGTACCTTCCGACCGCGAAACTGGGAGATTATTCGGGCCGAGTGGATTGCCCGCAACGCACTGTACCGGAGCAGTAGTGGCAGGATATGGGGGCGTGATGATAAGGCCAAAGAGCAGTCGGGCGGCCCTCGGGTACAAGTGGTTTCTAGCAAGCTCGCGATTTTACCTGAATGGTTGACTCGGTGACCAACACCTCACTTTAGCGGGTGAGTGAGGTTTGTGTAAGGAATAACTTACCAGCTGGTTAATAATCGATTCGAATCGCCATCGTTCACTGGATAGTGAGCACTTGACTTGAGCTACTTCATCGTAGTAATATTGATGGAACACTTGGACAGTTATATGAAATATGACATAATGTAAGTTGTTAATGATCATTGGTTATCATTACCTGTTTAATTACATGTTACTTTAGTACAGGTGCAAATGTAGTTGACAGGTTAATAAAGATTTAACTTGATGCAAAGCTTTTGTAAAAATTTTCTAAATACTAAAAATGCCTTTTTGCAAATGAGTCAGCTACCCCACCAGACAGCCTGTCATGATTCCTTGGTGTCTTTTATTTCTAGTTTATGACGGGTAAGTCTAGCTGAGTACCTTCTCGTACTCAGGGCGTTGTTCCCACTTGTTGCAGATGGGCAGATGTATTACGGCTACTATATCAACTGCCTCTATCCTGCAATGGGAGAAGCTTAGGACCATGGGCAATGGTCATTCACTACATCTCGTCTGATGCTTTTGATGGAAGATGACCCTGAACTGGCAATGTATTTTGAACTTTGTGTGCGTGTGTGATTTGAACCAAATGCTTCCGCTACTTTCATTCGAAACTGGTTTGTAATAACTATGTTTAAACTCCGATGTATTTGTGCCGCGAACTTTTATATAACTTGTGATGGTGACCGCTGAACTTATTACGATCTTGGCTGGTATGCAAGTTGGTTTGAAATCCGTCGTGATTTCACGGACTACCGGGTTATACGGGCTTAAGTTTGCTAAATCGTCTGCTCGGTGGATGATTTTCTCACTTAATCTCATATAATTGGTCAGTTCTGTTACAACTATCATCCTGGCAAGACAAATATGGTTGCTGATGCCTTAAGCAAAAAATCTCATGGCAATTCTTTGGTGAGCGAAGACTTTCATCTATCACATCTCCTTCATCCTGTGATACTCCACAATATCACTGTGGATTGCTCTCTCTCTGAAGTCAAATTATCGAGCTCCAGAAGACTGATGTGGGTGTGTTTCACATCAAGCAGAAGATGAAAGAGCAAGAAACCAAGCACTTTCGAGTGGATGACAAAGGAATTCTCTAGTTCAATGATAGACTTGTCGTGCCCAAAGACAAGAAACTAAGAAACCAAATCATGGCTGAAGCCCACTCTTTCAAGTTATCTATTCATCCTGGTAGTAGTAAGATGTATCAAGATCTCAAGCCTTACTATTGGTGGACCAAGATGAAGAAAGAAATCGCAGCCTATGTTGCTAGGTGTGATAACTATTGCAGGGTCAAGGCTATTCACATGAAGCCGGGTTTGTTGCAGCCCCTTTCTATTCCTAGATGGAAGTGGAAAGAAATTGTTATGGATTTCATTGTTGGGTTACCCACTATGGAGAAGGGTTTTGATTCAATTTGGGTTATCGTAGATTGTCTGACCAAATCCACTCACTTTATTCCTGTCAAGTCTAACTATCATCCTCACAACTATGTGGACATTTACTTTCAACAAGTGGTGCATCTTCATGGTGTTCCCAAGTCTATTGTTTTGGATAGGAGATCTCAGTTCACAGCTTGTTTCTGGGAGCGCTTACATCAGAATCTGGGTACTAACTTAATTCGCAATTCTGCTTATCATTCGCAAACATCTAGGCAGACTGAGCAGGTGAATCAAATCCTTGAGGACATGCTTAGAGCTTGCCTTATCTCTTGCAAGGGTTCTTGGGAGAAATGGTTGCCACTCGCTGAATTCTCTTATAACAATAGTTATCAAAAGAGTATCAAGATGGCACCATTTGAAGCTTTGTATGGGCGCAAGTATAGAACTCCTTTAAACTGGGTGGAACCTAGGGAAAGGAGGTTCTACGGTATTGACTTTGTAGAAGAAGCCGAGGAGCAAGTCCGAGCTATCCAGAAAAATATGGCAGCCGCTCAGGCTAGACAAAAGAGCTATGCTGATAAGAGATGGAAACCTATTGAGTTTGAAGTAGGTGACCATGTTTATTTAAAGGTCTCACTTATGCGAGGCGTAAAACATTTTGGAATCAAAAGGATTCTTGAGCCTCGATATGTTAGACCTTATCGAATTATCAAGAAAAGTGGAAGAGTAGCTTATAAGCTTAATCTACCTCATGAGCTGGGAGCTATCTTTCTAGTTTTTCATGTTTCTCAATTAAAGAAATGTCTCCGTCTTCCTGAGGAAAGAGTAGCAGTGAGGAGAATCAAATCGAAATCTGATCTCTCTTATAAGGAGAAGCCTATATATGTTCTGGATACTCAAGAAAGGGTAACTCATAGTCGAGTAGTCAAACTATACAAAGTGGTTTGGAGTAATCATGGGGAGCGTGATGCAATATGGGAGCGGGAGGATGATTTAAAGAAAAATCATTCTGCTTTCTATATAAATGGTATGCCTTCCAAATCTTGGGATGAGATTTTTATAAGGGGGGAGGGCTGCAACACCCCAAGTGTTTGGCTTGCATTTGTGCATTTGCATTGCATCACATGAGCACATTCATCCTATTATCACATGTGCGTCATCTTATGTTTCAATGTTGCAACATGATGTTTCATTAGTGCTTGTGTATGTGTGTATCATATGTGATGTCTCTGTGTTATGCTTAGTACCCTAAAGGGGTTGTACATGTCCCATGTACCATGTTTCCAGTGTTGCATGCCTCTGTTTCACTATTTCAATTGATTGTTTCGCTTGTTTCAGTTGAATGTTTCATATGTTTCATGTATATGTTTTAGATAATTTGAGAAGCTAGAGTACATGGATCATATGCAAATGAATGTGGTGACTCACCAAAACACCCTACCTACATTTAGAATATCATTAGGAACAATGTTCATGAAGGTCATTAGTTCTAGTTATGCTTCTAAGTATTGGTGTGACTTGTGTTGACCCTAGAACTCTTTTCTTTGACTGTTTAAAAAGTGCAGTTAGAAGTCAATGCAAGTTTGTGCACTCTTAAGAAAAGTTGTAGTAAATTTATTTAGGAACAAAAGTTATTTTATAGTCATCTCATGAAAATGGATAGAACCTGCTCAAAAATGGCCCACAAGTCAGTTAGGGGGGCTGTTTTGGACTTAGCAAATTTGGCTAAGTCAAAAATGCAGTTACAATTTCATGAACGCCACTTTGGGGCTCTATAACTCCCAAACCAAACCAAATCAGCTCGAGCTCCAATTAACAACTTTGTAGTACTCTCGTAGGTCTCCAACTTTGTCAATAGCGCCATGATCCAACTCGGGCCGGTTTGAGAGTTATCAAGTGCCAAAAATCAAGTTTCAGTAGGCTTTCGAAGTGTTTTCAGAACTTGAATTCGAATTTTTTAGTGGCCTTCATGGCCGACCGGTGTCAGAGGGAGAGTGCCGCGTGGCTGCCCGCGCGCGCATGGAGCACCACAGCGTCGCTCATGCATGCCTGAAGAAGTGAAAAACCAAGTTTCGGTCGATGTTTTCCATTCTGCTCGCTCTTCCTCTTCCTTCTTCCCCCTCGATGTCTTCTCCAGCGAGCAGGCGCCACTGCCATTCCCAAATCCTCCACCACTGTGCACCTTGCCTCAATTACTCACAGTTATAGCTCCGCCTCAAGCCTCTCCACCCATTCGAGCCATCCGTTGGCCGTAGGTGAGGATCCCGAGGCAATGCCAGCGACCAAGGGCGCCATGGCTGCCATGTCCATGATCGCACGTGGCTAGACTATCTCCGGCCACCATCCCTCTCTTCTAGCAAGTGTGTTAGGTTCGGTGAGGTGCAAGGGTGCTCACTGAGGGGTTGGTTTGGGACCAGCGGCAGCCGCCGGCGAGATGCGCCGCCGCGCGCTCCGCCGAGCCACCATGCGCGTCGCCACCCATGTTCGAGTCCGGTAGAGAGCAAATTGAGGGCATGGTCATGTGCGGGAGAGTGTGGGGAGCACAGGGGTGCCCATGGGTTCGTCGGGGACCTCGCCGCCGGCGAGCTTCGCTATCGATCTCCTCCTCCCCTGTCTCTATTTCTCTAACCAGCGGGCCCCCGCTGTCAGCATTGTCGGGCAAGAGCTAGCCGTGGGCCGAGCGGCTCACGCGGCCGGCCCAGTAGCTAGGGTTAGTATTAGTTTTTGTTTTTCTTTTCTTTTATTTATAGATTTGAATGCTAAGTTCAAAAATGCATATCTCGAGATTGGTAGATCCAAATGAAGTGATTCAAATTTTTTTGTGCTCTGTGTAGTATCTAGTTTTTATTAAAAATATTAAATATGCCATGTTCTGATATGGAAAATGAAGTCATAAATTATCTCTTTTATTCATTATGAAATAGGAGAAATTTATATTTGTTGATGTATAGCTCCAAATTACTTAAAATTTTTATGGAGTGCCGTTTATGCCATGAGTAGCCTGTAGTTTAAATTACAACAATTTTGGATGTTGTATTATAGAGTTATGCATTTATCTTGTTTGCATGGTTGGATCTTGTGTGAATTTTTATAAATTATCTATAGATCCAGTAAGGGTGAAATTTGTTGAGTGCTATTCTCATATTAGTAAGAACCTAAAAAAATATGAAATCTGGTGTTTGATACTTTTCAATAGGGTTTCTCATTTAAACCAAAATCAGCCCATCTATCTGTTATTTTTAGTATAGGAAAATATACTTGCTAAAATGCTATGAAAATTTTATGGTAGTATCCTAGAAGTATGTTGTAGATGCTGTAATTTTTATAGAATTTATTCTATAGTTTTGATATAGGTTCCTTTATTCACCTAATTATATAAATAAATTAATAAAGGGCATTAAAGAAATTATTTAGATGTTTGCACCACACTTTCTTGTGTTCTTTTAATATGAGTAATGAGTTGGTAAACTTGGTTTAGCTCAAATGTGCTTTTGCTACATCTCTAATTAATTAATTTTATGAATCTGCCAATTCTGGACAGATCTGGGGACTTGGCAAAGTTCTCCATGTTATGATGCTTTACTATAAAACTTGCTTATACAAAAGTTGTATACAACTTATACATATATCTGCTGTTCAAATTTGGTGGCATTTGGCCATGTAGTTTAGGAGATATAGCTATTTAAAGTTGACTATCAGCTGTGGTTGTTCTCTGTTTGCACAGAACAGATTCTGTGTTTACTTTAATTCGATCCGGTAAACTTTAGAATCATGCTATGATGTTATAAATGAATTGTATAGAATTTTATAAGCTTTCCAGAATGTCCTCTTGCAAGTCATTGGATTTGTCGAACTCCTGTTGTGATTGATTTACTGAACTGCTCCGTTGCATGTTAAACCTGAAACTTTCTGTTAAGTGTGCCTTTACTATTTACAAGCCTGTTTGTAATGTTCCTAGGTGTTTAATTTGATTAAGGTAAGTTTAGGTGCAGGTGTTAGGCCTTTAACTGAAGACGAACATCTTTATCTTAGGTTATGCAAGTTATGTAAGTTTGATCTTGCTCTTTCGAGTAAAGATAGACACATGCTCCTAAAGTGATTTGAATAGAGCGTTGCACCTACTCAGTCAACGACTGTCTAGTGAGGTTATGCTAAGCATTGATTGTCATTCTTGATCATCATGCCATCTTATGTGTGTCCATGATACTTATCTCGTGTATTGGCATGCAAGAGGTGTTCCGGAGGGAGCCACTCTTTGGGAATTCGAGCCGAACCCGGAGGAGCAACCATCGGAGCAGGAGATGCAGGCCCCTGAAGAAGCAACAGAAGGAGACGTGGTAGACTGTCCAGACCACACTCCTTGCAACTTCGTAAAAGGTAAGCCCTAGAGCATTATAAGTCTCCTAATTTCTAAAAATGCAAATACATACTATGTTATATATATTGTTGCATTAAGTTTAATTGTTAAATAAAAACACTTGTTGCATTGATATCCAATCCTTGTCCAGATATTATACCTTGAATCCTATGTAGCTCAGGCTTGAGTAGATGCTTAGTCCTGCTTTAAGCGGTAGAAGTTAGGTGATTTTCTGTCATCTGCGAGCTATAGGAATATACATGTGGCATGGTTGGCTATATTTGCTATCGTGGAAAAGAACCTGGTATAATTTGAATTTAAGATCGGGCGAAGGCTTGTAGAGTAGGAGGCTTACAGTGACTCCATCTGTGTTGTTTAAGGACTGAATTCTTGGAGCCTTTCCTTATCATGTTGAACGCATGCCTAACACTTAGTTGGCCGGTCTAGTGACCGATCATAAAGCCGAGTAGCTCAACTTAGGCCAGGAGTCGATAAGTATAAATTACACCTCATAAGGGAGCCGTAGGCGTGAGTCCAACGGTAGGTGATTTAAAAGTCTTGAATGTCCTGACAGAAGGGTAATCCCTGAGAGTGCTAGCGCTGATCGAACCCGCGAAGTTGGTTCTTGAGTTATACCAAAGGTGATCGACGGCTGCCTTTAGCGGGGTTTGCTAGGTGAGTGTTAGGAATACCCCCTCAGCTGAGTTGTAACTCGATTCGAGTCGCCATCTCTCACCAGTTAGTGAGAACTTGACGGGTTTATCTCCAAAGTAGATACACTAAATAATATGATGGTTTAGGAATGATGATATGATGATGGCATTATTGTACCTGCTATGGTTAATAATGTTTGCTCTTAATAAAGTGAGTGCTCTAGTACATGGTGCTAATCTAGATGATAGGTTAATGATTATTAACTTGAAGCTAAGCACTAAATGGTTACTTATGCTAGGCCAGCTTTTATGCAAATTGAGTCAAGCTAGCTTCACTATATATCAGTTTTGCATGATCCTTAGTGTCACTTTATTTCTGGTTCTTGATAGATAAGTCTAGCTGAGTGTAACACCCTAAAAATTTGAAAAGAAGAAAAATAGGAAAAACATGATTTTTATATTTATTTTTTGTGAAGCATGCAAAATTTAGAATAAGAATAATTTTTATAAATTTAAAATCAAATATAAGGGTAGAAACATGTTTGTGCATTCATGCTGCTGCATTTGAAGTTTTGTATTGAGTGGTTTCAATCAAATTCAAATTTGATTTGAAAATCATTTGAAAAAGGAATTTGAAAAAAATTGGAAAAGGATTTCTTATTCTCTCTGCTCTCGGGCCGTTTCTCTCCGCAGCCCAGCGCGCGCGGCCCGTTTTTCCCTCCCTCCCGGTCGGCCTTCTCCTCCTGGGCCGAGCCTAAGTCACGGCCTGTCGGCCCGTCAACGCGCGCGCGCGTATGCGTTCCGCAGCGGCCGCGTTTTCCGCCCTGAGCCGCTGACATGTGGGTCCCGCTTGTCAGTGTCTCTTCCCACCTTTCCTTCTCCTTCCTCCGGTGCTTTCCAAAAACGGACACCGTCGTTTTCCTTCTTCTCCGATCCGAAGCCGCCGCAAATCTCCGCACTTTCCTTGCTTCCGCGTGCCTTCGGGCTATAAAAATGGAGCCCCCGCATGATTCCGCCCCATCCCAACCCTTTTGGAGCAGCCGCAATCGCCTAGCGCCGCCACCGTCGAAGCACCGCCTCCACCGTCCGCCACCGCAAGCACGCCGCCGTCCTCGTCCACCCCGTGCCCTAGTTATTGCCTGGGGTGAGTTCGCCTTGCTTCCAGCTACCTCCCGGTGTATCCCTTTCGTCGAATAGTGGCCGGAGCCGTGTTTTGTATTTTTCCAGCGATGGCGCCGCCGTGGAAGCTCGCCGTCGGGCCCGATTCCGGCCGGAGCGCCGCCCGTTTTCCCCAGATCCAATCTGGACCGTTCGTTTTAGATCTAACGGCTGTAAATAGAAGATACCGGTTCGCTGGTGATTTTGCAAAAGAAACCCTGAAGTTTTTAAGTATGTAACCCGCGGTCCAAAGCGTAATCTTGAAAAATACGTTTTGATTTATTGAAAACGTAATTCGTTTCGGAAAAAGAAAAATACGCTTTCTGATATTTACAGTTTTGCCATTCAGATTGTTTTAGTTGTAGAATCTTCGTTTTAGCTCCGATTTGGTCCATTCAAATTGTGTTAGATTCATATTTGCGAGTTCTATGTAATTATACAACTGTACAGTAGGTTTGGATTAATTTATTTTCGAGTTTTTATTAAAGTATTTATTTTTCTATAGGAAATCTTTGGAAATTCATAACTTTGTTGTTCTAGCTCCGATTCTCGTGATCTTCGCGTCTGTGTGATCCTAGCGAGTTGTAGATTCATTTTAAAGACTTTTTATCTTATTTTCTTACTGTTGGTGTATTGTTCTAATTATAGTCTTGTTTGTCTATGCATGATTGCCTCTGGATGTGTGTTGTTGATATTGGTTGATCGAGTTTAGACGGTGAGAAATTCGTTGGAGATCAAGAGCCTTACTACGAGCAAGATCTTCAGGACCAGTTTGAGCAAGGCAAGTATAGCATGGGATTATCCTTGTTGTCCTATTCACCTTATGCAAATAATGTCATTATGCATTCATTCCTTGTTAAGGATGACTTAGCGATTGATCCTTTACCTTGGTACCCATTATATTGCATTGAGTAGTGTGGCTAGTGCTTAAACATGGACTATGATCATGTAAATTGATTAGAGGAATATGCAACAAACATTAAAAGATGATTTTGATTAATGTTTAAAGGGGATTAGAGCATGGGGGTTACTTTTGATGCTCTAATTGCTCTCCATAAGGACTCATCTATAAGCGACAATCCGGGATTTACAGTACAACTGTGGGGGCTATATGGCTCTGGCTTTAGTCATATAGAAGGACCTTTTCTAGCTTGTTAGAGGTATTCCTTTATGGCGTAAGAATGGCTTGACGAATCGGGTATAGTGCAGCCTCTGTCCTCATGAGTATAGGCTGCGTGTTATTGTGCCATCAGGAAGGGGGGCTCTACATCTATTTGCCGAGTGAATCTAATGGCCCTAACTTGTTAGACGAACCTTCGAAAGACTTCATAGTGTTTACCCTGCCTGCTCACCTTGGTAGTGTTTTGGGAGTAATTAACCCGGGCATTTGGGTAACACGACTCACAGTGAAAGTGTACAACCTCTGCAGAGTGTAAAACTGTTATAACAACCGTGCTCACGGTCACGAGTGGCCTTGGACCCTTATGGAATAGTTGAATAATTGTTTATGATTATGTTTTTGCTATTCATTAATCATTTCACATGGATCATATGTTTAATGTTTATATTGAGACAAATTGATGCTATTGTTATGCTAAAATCATGCTAACTAAAAGCTACATGCGGATAAACCAATGAATATGCCTTTTTGAGCCTCATGAACCCCATGTTACACTTGTTGAGTACGAGATGTACTTACGCTTGTTTATTTCTCTTACTTGGATAAAAATCCCGGATGGGTAACAGATGGAGGTAATAGTGACTACTACGCCTACTTCCCTGAAGATTACTAGTCTTGCTGTCAACCAGTCAATGTACCTGTGACTGGAGCTACCACGAGAGATTTTTATTTATACTTCCGCTACGTTTGTGTTAAGACTATGTGTTTAAATATCGTGATGTAATAACATTTGTGATGATACTTCTGTTATAATTTGTGAACTTATGTGTGATTGATCTCTGGGCGCACATAAGTGTATGCATTCCATTTGGTCGATAAATGGGTGTGACAAATTGGTATCAAAGCTCTTGTTGACTGTAGGACGCAAGCCTAGCTAGGAATGGTCGATTTAGTATCATCTTTACACTATTTTTATGCTCACTATCTTGCTCTTGTTATTTGATAAATTTTTATGCTTCTTATGTCACATTCTATTACAAAATTTTGCCTCTATTCTAACTTCATCTAAAAATTCTGTAGATGGCCCGTGACCGTAAGACTGCCCGTATTAGCTCTGGAGGATACTACCCACCTCGTGCCCTGCATGCAACTGAAGAGCCACAAGAGCCAGAACCTCAGTTACAGGAGCAGACTCCTGTAACACCAGTCCAAGCACCAGCACCTCCTCAGGAAGAGCCTGAGTCTGAAGAAGATCCAGAAATCGTCGAGATTGAAGATGATGAAGAGGTAGCTAATGGAGGAGTACAACCCCCGCCTCCATCACATGAAGCTTCTGAAGATATGCCACCTGCTCCAATGGGGTGGACTGTGAGGATCTACCACAGGAATGGAGGGAATGCTGTCTCTCATCTTCGCCTGGTGGGGATGCTCACTGCTTACTTCGCTGATTGGCATCCAGCTGTGGAGTACGTCTGCTGGGAGTACACTCATCCACTGGAGGACACGTACTGGAAGGCAAGGGCAAGCATCTTTGCCCATAAGGAAGACAAGGGGGCATATCAGCTGGACAGGATGTTCTCTCACGTGGGACATCGAGCTACTATAGAGGATAGCATTGAAGATGCTGCTTTTGAAGCATGTATGGGTCTCCGCTATCTTCGCTTTAACCTTATGAAGCATGACATTCATCGCTTCTTTCCTCGTGCACACCCCGAACTTGGATGGGCTATGACAGATCCAGTGCAGCTAGAGCCACTACCTCGGGTGATGGTGGACTTTGTCTATGATATGATGGATAGGAAGCTGCAGTTAGAAGAGATGGTGAAGGCACAAGGGAAGACTATCAAGAGGTGCCAAGCAACCATTGATGAGCTCCGAGCAAACCAAGGCATGCCCAAGATTTATGAGACATTAGAGCATGAGCCACTTCCTTAGGAAGTAGGAGTCCTTTATGTAATAAGAACGTTCTTAGTAACGTCAGTTGAGTCAGTCGAGTCTGTCGTGTGGTTTGAACCTTGGTGTGCTAGTTGCTTTATTATTATGCTTATGTGTGAGTTGGATCTTTGTTTGAGTGTCGGGACTTGTAGGCATGTCTACAAGTTCCATTCTTAAGAATAATAAGTTTAATAGTCAAGGAATAATAGTTGGGGTTTGATATTATCACGTTTCTGTCCTTGCTGTTTTCTGGAGCAGTCTTCAGTGTTTCTACTATAGTTTAAAAACGGTTCGTGCAATATTTATGAAATTTTTATGAGAGAAACTAGACTCAAGCATCTTTCAAATGCCACTGGAATCACCTTTTTATCTGATTTGGTTCGAGAGATATAATTTTTACAAGTTAAAGTTTCTGCACAGTCTGGAATCTGGAACAGTTTCTGCTACGCCTTATTTTTCATAGACTTAACGACAGAATTTGATCTTGAGGTCTGAATAGAAATTGTGGATAATTTCATAAGCTTTCCAACCATATAAGGCACGCCTCTTTTGGATTTCTGTAGCTCGAGATATGATTGAAATACTGAACTGTCAACATTGCTATTCGTTCAGAAAACTTTCAGATCTCCTTCTTAATCTTATAAGTGGTTGAAATCATGGAATTCTTAAAGTTTGCATGTTTATGGGTGGCAGATGGCCGGAAGAGGAAGAGGCAGAGGTCGTGGAAACATTCCCCCAAATCCACCACCACCACCGCCACCAACTATCGAGCAACTGTTGGCGGTACAGACGCAGTTGATGCAGCAACTAGTGCAAAATCAGCAAAATCAGCCAGTTGTTGGGGCTCAACCACGTGATAAGCGTGGTGAGTTTTTGAAGGGTCGTCCCCCAGTGTTCACACACGCTGCTGATCCATTGGAGGCCGATGATTGGCTTCGTGCTGTGGAGAAACAACTCACTATTGCCCAATGTGATGACCGACAAAAGGTGTTGTTTGCTTCTGGGCAACTTCAAGGAGAAGCTCAGGATTGGTGGGAGTCATATGAGTATGGTCGTCCTACCAATGCTCCTACAGTCACCTGGCAGGAGTTTAGGGAGAACTTCAGGGCTTACCATATACCTGAAGGAATGATAGAGTTGAAGGCGGAGGAATTCAGGAACCTGACCCAAGGGTCAATGACTGTAGCTTGAGTACCGTGACAAGTTTGCTCAATTGTCACGATATGCTCCACATGAGGTGGCCAATGACAATGATAAGCAGCGCCGCTTCTTGAAGGGATTATATGATGGACTACAGTTGCAGTTGATGTCCAATACCTACCCTAATTTTTAGACGCTTGTAAACCGCGCTATCGTGGTGGATAGTAAGCGCAAGGAAATGGATGCAAAGAGAAAGAGGTTACAGGGACAAGCCTCTAATAGCAACACCCGTCCGCGTACTGGCTTTCAGCAGAATACTCAGCAGAGGCCTCCCTCTGGACAGTGGAATCGTGGTCAGGCCCCATTCCGTGGACAGTTCCCGCAACGTCCCCCATTCCAGCCACAGAATAGCAACCAATGTCCACCGCAGCAGAATGGAAATCAAGCGCAGCGTCAGGGTCCTTCCAATAGCACTCCTATGAAGACCAGTGCTCCCAATACCCCCAATAAGTGTTTCCGATGTGGAAAAGAAGGTCACTTGTCTTACAATTGCCCGAAGAAGCTTAACCAGCAGACTCCCCAGAGACAGAGCAGCCACCAGAAGCCCGCACCTAACTCAGGAAGGGTGAATCACTTGTCCCAGGAAACTGCAGTGGAGGAGCCAGAAGTTATGCTTGGTATGTTCGATGTCCACTCTACTCCCGCCACTGTTCTTTTTGATTCTGGAGCATCACATTCTTTCATATCGCAATCATTTGTTAGAATACATAGAATCCATTTGTGTGCCATGAAGAATCCTATCTTAGTAAACTCACCTGGTGGAAGCATGCCAGCATCTTATCGTTGTCTTCCGATTAGTCTCAACTTAAGGGGGGTAGAGTTTACAGTTAGTCCTATAGTATTGAGAACAGCTGGGATTGATCTTATATTGGGAATGGATTGGATGATGCAACAACAAGCAGAGATTCAGTGTAAGGATAAATCAGTTGTACTGACAACACCAAAGGGTGATAGAATCAGGGTTGAAGTAAAAGTGCAAAAACAAGAGACCGCTACAGTGAACCAGCTCAATGATGGTGACACCCAGGAAGATCCAGTTGTGGAGGAGTTTCCAGATGTGTTTCCAGAGGAATTGCCAGGTATGCCACCAGACCGTGACATTGAATTTATTATTGAATTATTACCTGGAACTGCACCTATAGCTAAGCGTCCATATAGAATGGGAGTAAATGAATTAGAAGAACTTAAGAAACAAATCAAGGAGTTGCAGGATAAGGGTTTTATTCGTCCTAGTTCTTCACCATGGGGAGCACCAGTGATTTTTGTGGATAAGAAAGATGGAACTCAGAGGATGTGTGTAGATTATCGGTCTCTTAATGAGGTTACTATTAAGAACAAGTACCCATTGCCTAGGATTGATGATCTGTTTGATCAGTTGAGAGGAGCTTGTGTATTTTCCAAGATTGGTCTTCGTTCTGGATATCATCAGTTGAAGATTCGTGCTAGTGATGTACCAAAGACAGCTTTTACCACACGGTATGGGTTGTATGAGTATACAGTGATGTCTTTTGGTTTGACTAATGCCCCTGCATACTTTATGTACTTAATGAATAAGGTGTTCATGGAATATCTGGATAAGTTTGTAGTGGTATTCATCGATGATATTCTAGTATTTTCCAAGACTGAGGAAGAACATGCGGAACATTTGAGGTTGGTCTTGCAGAAGCTTAGAGAACATCAACTATATGCAAAGAGGAGTAAATGTGAGTTTTGGTTGAAGGAAGTTTCTTTTCTGGGTCATATTGTCTCTAATGGAGGAATATCAGTAGATCCTGGCAAGGTGAAAGATGTATTGAATTGGAAACCACCCATCAATGTGAATGAGATCCGTAGCTTCTTGGGATTAGCTGGTTATTATAGAAGATTTATAGAGGGATTTTCAAAGCTTGCAAAACCAATGACTGCATTATTGGAGAAGAATGCCAAGTTTGTGTGGTCCGAGAAGTGTCAGGCCAATTTTGAGGAGCTAAAGAAGAGATTGACAACTGCACCCGTCTTAGTTTTGCCAGATCTGAGTAAACCTTTCTCTATCTATTGTGATGCATCTCGATTGGGTTTGGGATGTGTACTGATGCAAGAAGGTAGAGTTGTGGCATATGCATCGAGGCAGTTGAGGAAGCATGAGTTAAATTACCCTACTCATGATTTGGAATTAGCTGCAGTAGTTCATGCATTAAAGATATGGAGACATTATTTGATTGGACACAAGAGTGATATATACACTGATCACAAGAGTTTAAGGTATATCTTCACTCAAACGGATCTGAACTTGAGGCAGCGTAGATGGTTGGAGTTGATAAAAGACTATGATCTAGAGGTGCATTATCATCCAGGAAAGGCTAACGTTGTTGCTGATGCTCTTAGTAGGAAAAGTTATGCAAATGAAATACAAGTAATGCCTATGCCAAAGGAATTGTGTGCCGAGTGCAAGCATCTGAACTTAGGATTTACCACCAATGCAGTGGAATTAGTATTAGAGCCTACTCTAGAGCAAGAGATCTGTAAAGGTCAGCAGAAGGATGAAAAGTTGAGAGAGATAGCTGAAAACATAGCGAAAGGTAAATCTCCAGGATTCCGTAAGGATGATAATGGTACGCTATGGTTTGGAAAAAGGCTGTGTGTGCCCGAAGATAAGGATATCAGAATGGTAATTCTGCGTGAAGCTCATGAGTCAGCTTATTCCATACATCCGGGGAGTACTAAGATGTACTTGGATCTGAGAGAGAAATATTGGTGGTATGGTTTAAAAAGAGATGTTGCTGAGTATGTTGCTTTGTGTGATACTTGTCAAAGGGTGAAAGCGGAACATCAGAGACCTGCAGGATTGTTACAGCCTATGCAGATACCCGAATGGAAATGGGAAGAGGTTGGTATGGACTTTATAGTTGGGTTGCCACGGACTCAAAGAGGATATGATTCAATTTGGGTGATAGTGGATCGTCTGACTAAGGTTGCTCATTTTCTGCCTGTGAAGACTACATATAGCAGTGCGAAGTTGGCAGAATTGTATATGGAAAGAATAGTGAGTCTACATGGAGTACCTAAAAAGATTGTGTCTGATCGAGGTACTCAGTTTACATCTCATTATTGGCAAAAGATACATGAATCATTGGGAACCAAATTAAATTTTAGTACAGCTTATCATCCTCAGACAGATGGTCAAACGGAGAGAATTAATCAGATATTGGAAGATATGTTGAGAGCTTGTGCTTTACAATATGGTACTAGTTGGGATAAGAGTTTGCCTTATGCAGAGTTCTCTTATAACAATAGTTATCAGAAGAGTCTTCAAATGGCACCGTTTGAGGCACTGTATGGACGAAAGTGTAGGACCCCGTTGTTCTGGAATCAGACAGGGGAGAGTCAAGTGTATGGGCCTGATGTATTAAAGGATGCTGAAAAGAAAGTGAGAATGATTAGAGATAATCTAAAAATAGCACAGTCCAGACAGAAAAGCTATGCTGATACTCGCAGAAGGGAGTTGACTTTTGAGGTAGGGGATTATGTATATTTGAAAGTATCGCCAATGAGGAGTGTGAGAAGGTTCAACATGAAAGGTAAATTGGCACCAAGATATATTGGACCTTTCAAGATTATAGAGAGACGTGGTGAAGTGGCATATCAGTTGGAATTACCTGAAAGTTTGGCAGGTGTACATGATGTGTTCCATGTGTCTCAATTGAAGAAATGTTTACGAGTACCAGAGGAGCAGATTCCATTAGAGGAACTTACTGTTAAGGAGGATCTTACATATGAAGAGTTTCCAGTTAAAATTTTAGAGACTGCGGACAGAGTCACAAGAAGTAGAACAATCAAAATGTGTAAAGTACAATGGAATCGGTACACAGCAGAAGAGGCTAC
The DNA here is from genome assembly GCA_038087645.1 of Saccharum hybrid cultivar R570. Classification (NCBI taxonomy): domain Eukaryota; kingdom Viridiplantae; phylum Streptophyta; class Magnoliopsida; order Poales; family Poaceae; genus Saccharum; species Saccharum hybrid cultivar. The sequence continues at coordinate 4,684,329 of JAQSUU010000810.1, forward strand.
TTGGGAACGAGAAGAGGATTTGAGAAAAACCTACCCGCAACTGTTTGAGTAAGCATCGGTCGAATCTCGGGACGAGATTCATCTTAAGGGGGGTAGAATTGTAACACCCTAAAAATTTGAAAAGAAGAAAAATAGGAAAAACATGATTTTTATATTTATTTTTTTGTGAAGCATGCAAAATTTAGAATAAGAATAATTTTTATAAATTTAAAATCAAATATAAGGGTAGAAACATGTTTGTGCATTCATGCTGCTGCATTTGAAGTTTTGTATTGAGTGGTTTCAATCAAATTCAAATTTGATTTGAAAATCATTTGAAAAAGGAATTTGAAAAAAATTGGAAAAGGATTTCTTATTCTCTCTGCTCTCGGGCCGTTTCTCTCCGCAGCCCAGCGCGCGCGGCCCGTTTTTCCCTCCCTCCCGGTCGGCCTTCTCCTCCTGGGCCGAGCCTAAGTCACGGCCTGTCGGCCCATCAACGCGCGCGCGCGTATGCGTTCCGCAGCGGCCGCGTTTTCCGCCCTGAGCCGCTGACATGTGGGTCCCGCTTGTCAGTGTCTCTTCCCACCTTTCCTTCTCCTTCCTCCGGCGCTTTCCAAAAACGGACACCGTCGTTTTCCTTCTTCTCCGATCCGAAGCCGCCGCAAATCTCCGCACTTTCCTTGCTTCCGCGTGCCTTCGGGCTATAAAAACGGAGCCCCCGCATGATTCCGCCCCATCCCAACCCTTTTGGAGCAGCCGCAATCGCCTAGCGCCGCCACCGTCGAAGCACCGCCTCCACCGTCCGCCACCGCAAGCACGCCGCCGTCCTCGTCCACCCCGTGCCCTAGTTATTGCCTGGGGTGAGTTCGCCTTGCTTCCAGCTACCTCCCGGTGTATCCCTTTCGTCGAATAGTGGCCGGAGCCGTGTTTTGTATTTTTCCAGCGATGGCGCCGCCGTGGAAGCTCGCCGTCGGGCCCGATTCCGGCCGGAGCGCCGCCCGTTTTCCCCAGATCCAATCTGGACCGTTCGTTTTAGATCTAACGGCTGTAAATAGAAGATACCGGTTCGCTGGTGATTTTGCAAAAGAAACCCTAAAGTTTTTAAGTATGTAACCCGCGGTCCAAAGCGTAATCTGGAAAAATACGTTTTGATTTATTGAAAACGTAATTCGTTTCGGAAAAAGAAAAATACGCTTTCTGATATTTACAGTTTTGCCATTCAGATTGTTTTAGTTGTAGAATCTTCGTTTTAGCTCCGATTTGGTCCATTCAAATTGCGTTAGATTCATATTTGCGAGTTCTATGTAATTATACAACTGTACAGTAGGTTTGGATTAATTTATTTTCGAGTTTTTATTAAAGTATTTATTTTTCTATAGGAAATCTTTGGAAATTCATAACTTTGTTGTTCTAGCTCCGATTCTCGTGATCTTCGTGTCTGTGTGATCCTAGCGAGTTGTAGATTCATTTTAAAGACTTTTTATCTTATTTTCTTACTGTTGGTGTATTGTTCTAATTATAGTCTTGTTTGTCTATGCATGATTGCCTCTGGATGTGTGTTGTTGATATTGGTTGATCGAGTTTAGACGGTGAGAAATTCGTTGGAGATCAAGAGCCTTACTACGAGCAAGATCTTCAGGACCAGTTTGAGCAAGGCAAGTATAGCATGGGATTATCCTTGTTGTCCTATTCACCTTATGCAAATAATGTCATTATGCATTCATTCCTTGTTAAGGATGACTTAGCGATTGATCCTTTACCTTGGTACCCATTATATTGCATTGAGTAGTGTGGCTAGTGCTTAAACATGGACTATGATCATGTAAATTGATTAGAGGAATATGCAACAAACATTAAAAGATGATTTTGATTAATGTTTAAAGGGGATTAGAGCATGGGGGTTACTTTTGATGCTCTAATTGCTCTCCATAAGGACTCATCTATAAGCGACAATCTGGGATTTACAGTACAACTGTGGGGGCTATATGGCTCTGGCTTTAGTGATATAGAAGGACCTTTTCTAGCTTGTTAGAGGTATTCCTTTATGGCGTAAGAATGGCTTGACGAATCGGGTATAGTGCGGCCTCTGTCCTCATGAGTATAGGCTGCGTGTTATTGTGCCATCAGGAAGGGGGGCTCTACATCTGTTTGCCGAGTGAATCTAATGGCCCTAACTTGTTAGACGAACCTTCGAAAGACTTCATAGTGTTTACCCTGCCTGCTCACCTTGGTAGTGTTTTGGGAGTAATTAACCCGGGCATTTGGGTAACACGACTCACAGTGAAAGTGTACAACCTCTGCAGAGTGTAAAACTGTTATAACAACCGTGCTCACGGTCACGAGTGGCCTTGGACCCTTATGGAATAGTTGAATAATTGTTTATGATTATGTTTTTGCTATTCATTAATCATTTCACATGGATCATATGTTTAATGTTTATATTGAGACAAATTGATGCTATTGTTATGCTAAAATCATGCTAACTAAAAGCTACATGCGGATAAACCAATGAATATGCCTTTTTGAGCCTCATGAACCCCATGTTACACTTGTTGAGTACGAGATGTACTTACGCTTGTTTATTTCTCTTACTTGGATAAAAATCCCGGATGGGTAACAGATGGAGGTAATAGTGACTACTACGCCTACTTCCCTGAAGATTACTAGTCTTGCTGTCAACCAGTCAATGTACCTGTGACTGGAGCTACCACGAGAGATTTTTATTTATACTTCCGCTACGTTTGTGTTAAGACTATGTGTTTAAATATCGTGATGTAATAACATTTGTGATGATACTTCTGTTATAATTTGTGAACTTATGTGTGATTGATCTCTGGGCGCACATAAGTGTATGCATTCCATTTGGTCGATAAATGGGTGTGACACTGAGTACCTTCTCGTACTCAGGGTTTATTTCTCACCTGTTGCAGATGACCATTCTATCATGGGTGCTGCAAGTATTGCCTTCTCTCGGCTGGGGATGAAGACTAGGCTGTCAGGCACAGTCTCTGCTAGTGTTCTTACCTGAGATGCTTTTGTGGGACGTGACCTTACTCTGGCAATGTATCTGAACTTATGAAGTTATATATCGAACTATGTCGCTTCTGTGAAACAAACTCGGTTTGTAATATTTTATTTGGAACTCCGATGGATGTAATCTGTATGCTACTTGTGAACTGTTGTAACAAATGATGTGTTGTGTTGAATCACTATGATCTTGGCTTGTATGTCGAAAGTTGTTTAAAATCCTTCGAGATTTCTGGACTACTAGGGTTATGGGAGCTTAAGTACACGAATTTTTCTAGCTCCCATGCTAAATAAGGAACCATGTAATATTCCCATGCTAAATAGGGAATTTTCTCAACAATTTGTCTAGGTCCATGGTGAGATCCAAGATCCACACTGGAGCTGCGCCATGGCGGATTTGCAGCTTCAAATTCACTTATTTAACCATGGAGATCCGAACGTACTATAAGAGCATCTCCAAGTGTTCCTAAGAATTTCGTCCTAAAATTATGGAGTTTTCCAACTCACCAAAAAGTATTAGGAAGAATAAATAAAACCATCTCTAATAATTTTCAATAATCTATACATAATAATAAAACAACAAATTTTCATCGTATTTTTTCTGCCTCTTCCTCCCCCAATTATCAGCTTGGTCTTGGTCTCATTGTCAACAGAGATTAGGAGTAGGTAAGAGAATAGAAAGAAATATGAGGTTCCAGATGTAAAGATACTAAAGCGAAAGAAAAGGTGGGAGGGCCTTAATAGTTTTTGAAATATATCAGGATTTCTGATGCAAAATGTCTAGATCCGATTGGGCCTCTCCTGGTGGGCTTCTTTTTCGACCTGGGTTGAATCCTTGTAGTTGGGCCGTTCGTTGTGGGCTGGACTAAACCTATGCAAGCCTTTTTCCTTAGGCAAGTCTTTTTCCTTTTCTTTCATTTTTCTCTTTTTCTATAAAACAGAGATATTGCAAAATTCACCAAAATTATAGAAAAATCATAAAAATGCCAAACTAGTTTTGCGGCACAACTAAATATTTCATGAACCAGAAACTTCACAGATTATTATCTATTAAAATCTTACAAATGTATTTATGTAATTCCTCGACCTGGGTTGAATCCTTGCAATTGAGTCGGCTTCGTTGTGGGCAGGACCAAGTCTATGCAAGGTTTTTTTCCTTATGCAAGTCTTTTTCCTTTTCTTTTGCTTTTCTCTTTTTCTATCAAAACAGAGATATTGTAAAATTCGCCAAAATCATAGAAAATCCATAAAATTACCAAACCAATTTTACGGCACAACTAAATATTTCATGAACCGAAAACTTCGCAGATTATTATCTAATAAAATCTTACAAATGTATTTATATAATTCTTGACGAGAACTGCCGTCTAAAAATTCAAGAGAGGTCTCAATCACCGGTGGATAGACAAATCCTTGACATATTGACAAAAAAATTATGGAGGTTAATATGATGCATCAAAAAAGCTACAAAGGTCAATATTGAGTCATAGAAACACATGGGTATTATAAAAAAATAAAGTTATGATATATTTATAGCTAAATAATTATGTGCTTTGCAATGAAAGAAAAAATATACCAAGGTGTATTTTAATTTGATACAAGTTTAGTAAGACATTGTTATTTATTGTTAGCATTAACTTATATTATAGATGTCACGGTCATCATAAAATAAATTATAAAAGGATAAAACATAAGTAGATATGTACCATTGACGTCATCGTTTTGCATGAATGCTTGACAGCTTTTTTCTCCCGTTGCAACATACGGGCATATTTGCTAGTTCACTTCTAAAATATAAAAGAAAAATTTACATCAGGAATTATATACTATTTCTAAATTGTTCTAGCCACTTTTATATATTCTTTCTCTTGTACATTTACACCAAGAATCTTTTTTACTCTTTATTCTTTATGCATCGGTGATTTTTTTTAAGTGCCAAAAGATTGGGAAGTGGGATTGAAAACTCTTGGAGATGAGTTTTTTCTTTTCTTGCTAAAAGTTCTAGATTGGAAGATTTTATTGGGAACTCTCTATTGGTGTTTGACCACCGATAGCCTGTCATAGGGGTATCCGGGACAGTTGTTCAGGCTCCGGCGTAAGCTAGAACTCGACGGTGAACGCAGAGACAGTCAATTTTACTAGTTCGGACCATCGATCGTGATCGAGTAATAGCATTTACCTCTAGTCAGCGTTAGCCTGTTGCGTTGGATTGATTGTGTTACGTCGTCTCTCATTATAGGGGTGCCCACGATCTCTCTTTATATCGATAGAGAAGACTGTGGTGCGGTTATAATCCTAGTCAGATCTAAAGAAGGTGTCCTAAACTAAATACAGAAGTTACTTTCTATAGGAATCCAGCTAGTCTGGCCTATTCTACTCGGATTCAGTGTAGTGGACGTTGCACCTCTTCTTGCTTCTATCCGTGGGCTAGGCCAGGGCCCACGAATTGTAGCCATATCACTAGGGAACCATATTGACAAGCTCCAAAGCATTTTAGGGTTGAACTCGAAGACCTCCTTGTTTCTCTAGCTTTGCCTGACGAGTCAAGCTTGTTCCAGATTCTTTCAACGTGAAGCCTTGAAGTGGTCCTATCTTGAAGAATTGTTTTGAGTGACGTGCATTTTTTCGAAGAAAAAGTGCACTCACTGAGTGCAGCCCTCGAGCCTCTTGCTATTTGGAACAAAAAGTTGAAGGATCTTGAATTTTGATTGTTGAAAAAACTAAAAATCTCTTCTGAGGATATGTTCCCTACAGCCCCCGAGCATCTTTCTAGGTTCTTTTTTATCGTCAAGAACTCGCATATAGGGTCTTTTATCATCTTTTTAGGTAGCCAGCTTTATGTCTAAGGTTGGTGGTGGTTGGCGGTTGAATTGAATTCTCTGTAGTCACAAGGTGTATAGTATTGGTATATTCTTTTGAATATGCTTGTCCTTGAGTATTGTTCCTTCACACGTGTGTCTTCTTTTACTGCTTTCTGTGTTTTCACTAAGTCCTTTGTCAGACTTGTTCTGTTGGTGCTCCTGGTCTATGTGCACCGCACCTTAGCCTATAAATACCCTCCTAGTGTGCTGCTTCGCTTCATCAAGTGTCTTGTTGTATAGTTTGAAGTCTCCGTTGTCATGAATATGATAGTTTGTGAAGTAGAGTAGCCCCCAGACATGAGTTGTGAATTTTGTAAATCTTATAGCAGATGAAAGAAGTCTTGTGATCGAGATTAGAGGTAGACTAATCTCACAGCGGCATTGTACCAGGTAGTACGTGCTTGCAAGTGGAAGAAGTCTTGTGATGTGGGATGTGTTCCATCATCCAGTATCTCAGGGTTGATCCTTCCACTCTACCTCACGATTGTTCGGTGCAGATCAATACCTGATCCAGCATCACATTAGACTTAGGGTTTACTGATGCTTGCGAGCCTCACCTGGTCCATGTCCCGCTATGCCGCTGATAGCCGTCTTGGATGCACTGCACCCTTCCTTTGAAGAAAACAGTGTGCCCAAGTTGAGTGTATTCTGCCGTGTAGTAACTAGGAGCACGTGATCATTTCCAGAGATGTGTTCTTTCTAGACTCCTTGTTGCTAACTTGCTCATCGTAGTACCGAGTTCATTGGGTCTTGTAAGATCTGTAACCTTATGTCCTTGGGTTATATTTGTAATGGTAAAATCTTGTCTTCTAAGTTGTTGTTCTTCTTCCTGCTGTATTGCCTTGGTTATTTCTGAGACTCCCGAGTTATTTCTGTGAAAACCGAGTTCTTTGTCTTCCTGGTGTGGTAACCTTTATTTGCTTCATGGTTAATGAGTTCTTTTTGAGTAATATAACAACTCTACCGTGGTACTAGATGGATAAGTCTGAAATCTGCCCGTTGCACTGTACCATTATGAAAAGGTGTGCCAACCGTCATTTCAGCTGCGTCAGTTATGGTAGGAAACATACCGTTATGTTCCCATGTCGTGTTAAGCGGGCCTAGTGGGCCACGTTTTCACCGCTGTAAATCTATTTAAGTCCCTTTCTTCTTCTTCTTCTTTCTTACCCTGCTTTTGCCTTCTAGCTTTTATCCTTTGTGAAACCCTAGCACCCAGAGCACCACCGTCGCCGTTGCTGCTGTCATCTGAGCGCCGTCGCCATTTGTTCTTAGTGCTTTGTTAGTGCATGGTCAAGAAGAAGTCATCGAGCAAGTTCAAGGCGGTCTTCGTGGACAAGGAGGTGTCGCTTTCAGTGATTAAGAACCAAGAGTTCAAGGCCATGAGGACTGCGTAGAAGATCTGGCCAACTCCGACCATGATGGAGGACTAGTTGCGCAAGCTTGTCAGTGACGGCCTGATCTAGGACAAAGAGTTTGCCAATTGGAAGACCCCAGGCTAGCACCGGGTCCTAACTCTAGATCCTGGTGAGATTGTTCTTTTTGTCTCCTTTATTCATGCCAGACTCTACCTTCCCGCCTCTGCTTTTCTTCATCGCTTTCTTAGTTACTTTGAGATTAGCTTGAACCATCTTGCTCCTAATGATGTCCTCCATCTCTCTGTTTTTGTTCATCTTTGTGAAACTTTCTTTGGAATTCCTCCTTCTCTTTCTCTCTTTTGCTACTTCTTCCGTGTGAAGCCCCAACCCCGCAGTGACAACACCCATGTTCTTGGTGGCTGCAGGATCCAGTTTTGCCAAGGTCATAAAAATCAATTCTTTGATTATGACTTGGTTGATTCTGTGAGGGATTGGTGTGCCGACTAGTTTTATGCCACCAATATGATTCCTCCCCTCGCTGTTCATTCTGGCTCTGGTCCATGGTCAATGACCGCTGGAAAAAGAACCTCTTGATGAATGACGAGCTCCAGGCGATCAAGCCATTTCTTGAGAGGATACATACTCTAAAGCAGCAAGGCTTGACCGGCTTTGGGATCGTCGCCAGCTTTCTATGCCACCGAGTTTAGCATCTGAAGGAGCAAGAGCACTATGGCTTTGAGTACTCTAGGGAAGAGGACCCTTCTCATATGGTCCCTGCTCTTGAGTTAACTGATGAGGAGGTGCTCGAGCGCCTTTAGAAGATCTTGAAGGGAGTGAGCGTTGTCCCGCACATGGTCCCTAAGTATCATGCCGACAACCCGCCTCCTGCTGTGAGTTGTTTTACTTCTACAAGTACTTTTCTTTATATTTCCTTCATTATTGGTACTTTTTGTCTTTACTTTCTTGCTTAATCTTTCTTCTTTGGTCGTTTGGCTTATTTGTAGTAATTGGGGCGTAACTTTGTTGACCCGATCCCCACCGATGACAACCATGCTAGGGTGGAAGTTAGGGAGAACCTTGCTGGAGCGTCTTCAACCAGTAAGTCTCAAGCCACCATAATCCTTCTTGGTGTGTCCTCCGCAGAACTCGACCCATACATTGAGTATGTTCCTCATCCAGTTCCTCAAGCTCCTCGTAGCATCAGCAAGAGGGCATGAGTGGATGATGCTTTCGTCGGCGTGTCTACTACCAAGAAGCCTCGTTAATCAAGTACTCGTCCAGGTACTCAAGTTGTAGGTAGCATGCTTCTAGGTAAGCATATCAATATGTTTTGTCTTCTTTGTTGTTTGTTTGTGTCCTTAACCGAGTACTTTCTCCTTTCTCAGATGGTACTATGGTTGAGTTGCTTGAGGGTGAGGAGGATGATGCGGCCCTTGACACACGTTGGTGAGTTGTTATTGTATTTTTATTTTCTTGCTATTATTCTTGAGCACTTCTTTTGACTTGTCCTTGTCCTTGTCCTTTGCAGTAAGCGGGTGTCGAGCCTGAGTTCTTCTAGGCCTTAGGCGCCAATCATGCCATCCTTGGCGTAGGGTGGTGATGATATTTTTGTTGCCACCATGTCTCTGCCAAAGTCAATTCTGCTTGGGGGTATTAGTATGAAGAGAAAGATGGCCAAGTAAGTGAATCCCAGTTAGGTTGTTTGTCTCTGTTCTCCCTTCTTCTAGTTCATCTCCTTATTGTTGAGTTCTTCATCATCTTGTAGGCTCTTACCCTCGCCTTCCCCTAACCCCCAGTTAGCTTCTTCTTAGTCCGCTGGTGCGTCCCTATGTACTGAGTCTCAGGACTCGGAACATACGGTCAGCGAGGTGGCTGTGGGAGAGATGGGGGCCCCTGATGATCATGCTGCCACAGAGTCACCAACTCTAGAGGTGACTATGACCGTGGTGGTGGATCCATCTAAGGAGGTAGCTGGGGCTTCTACTGCCCAAGATATGGCCTTGGTCTTGTCTTCTCCGCGTTAGCCGATTTCTCCCTCTGTTGTTCTTGCTACTAGCAGTCAGCGTCTAGATGATGATGTGATGCAGCAATTCGACGCCACCAATCATTTATCAGAGCTGACTGTGGCCTGGGGAATCCTAGCAGCTGGTGCAACTTCTTTTGGGGAAAAACTCTAGGTAAGTTTTCCTTAAGCTTTTTCTTCGGTTGCTCGACTTCTTCTGTTCTTACATCTTGTCTTTCTCTTTTCGTCTTGTTTGATCAGTCCTCTCGGGACCATACCGACTTATTTTTCTCATCTAAAATTGAGACAAAGTTATCCTCTAAAATTAGCATTCTAAAGATGGAGCTGGACCTCTACCGGACCGAGATGGAGACCGAGCTTTAAACGCACTAGAGGGAGGAAATGACTCTCCATGCCTAGGTGATTGAGGCGAGAGAGCAGAGGGATGCTACCGTCCAGGAGGCCTTAGAGAAGGTGGAGGCCATGAAGAAGGATTGCGATGGTATTTCGGGTTCTTTTTTTATGTCTTTTGTCTTCAAATTTCGCCTTCCGCTAACTTATTTTTTATTGCCTGGTCTAGCTCTCTGTGTTGAAAAGCAGAAACTCCTCAAGAACATTGAGGATATGAAGGTGTTGGTTCAAAGCAACCACAGCCGGGCGGAGGAGGTAATTATTCAAGTCGAGGAAGATCTTGCTCTTGCTAAGTTGATCCGGCGTGGTGCTGATAGGGATCTTGTGCAGGTCCAAAAAATTGTTGAGGTCTTGAATGGTAAGCTAGCGACGTCTACCGAGAACTAGAATGCCTTATGGAAATCCTTTCACTTGTTAGCCGACCTTCTCCAAACTCCAGCAGATGATGGTCAGTCTTGGACTCAGTTTATCCCCCATGTGCCGACCCATTTCTAGGAGTTCATGAAGAAGTGTGTCCAACTCTGCAGCTGGCAAGAAGGAGGGGCTGAGTCAGAATACGGAGAAGCCAGAGCGCACGATAGATTCCCCTATTTTTCAAGCCAACTTGCTTCAATATGACTACCTCACAAGTTCAAGCCGTCAAACCACTCCAAATATGATGAGAAGACCAAACCAAGGCAGTGGCTCAGGATCTACTCGCAATCAATTGAACTAGCCAGAGGAGACAACGATATCAAGGCATTGTTCTTTCCCATGGCCCTAGAAACCATGCCCCTCCAATGGTTCGACAAATTAAACCCAGGGTAAATTAGAGGCTGGGAGGACTTGCAAAGTGGTTTCTATGAAAATTTTGCAGGCATCATTACACATCCCATCACGCATGCAGAGCTAAAAGGACTCAAGCCGAAGGGAGGCGAGAGCCTCAGGAATTATTATCAACGTTTTGGAGAATTACGTGCCCAAGTATATGGCATCACCAAACGAGAAGTGATTGAAGCCTTTTCTCACGGGATAATGGTTAAATGGCAATTTCAAAATTTTTGCAAAGAGAACCCAAGGAACAATAAAGAATTCAGACGCACAGTAGAAAATATGATTATGGCAGAACAAAAGACGAGAGAAAGATTGCCGGACAGAAACAACTGAGAAAACAACAGAGACAGCTTGAACAGAAGGAATTTTTCAAACAACGAACATCAGGACAGGAAGCATGGACATGACAACACCGTCACAATGGCTGACAAGACGAAGAAATTTTCAAAGTTCAGGAGATTTGAAGACATTAAGAATATGCTTTGTATATGGCACCCGCAAGAAAACCACACAATAGGAGATTGTTGCAAGTTCATTGATTGGTACGTAAGAAAAGGAAAAACAAGGATAAAGAAGAAGATAACCAGAAGAAAGACGAAGACAACCCAGAAGACAAAGGTTTCCAACAGTCGAAGGGAACAATTGCAGTAATCTTCTCTGGAGTTCTAGGTTCCAAAAGCAAGCACCAAGACAAGCTGGCTCTCCGCAGCATCATGGCAGCAGAACCAGCCATCCTAAGGTACCTTAATTGGTCATAGTCTTCAATCTAGTTTTTAAGAGAAGATCAATGGACTAGCATTGGGAATGCTGGCCTATATCCACTAGTCTTAGATCCGATATAGTGGGGATGACAGTCACCAAGATCCTGATCGATGGAGGAGCTGGACTTAACATCATATTTTTAGAAACGCTAAGGAAGATGAGTCTAGACTTTGTCGGGTTGATTACCCCAATAGGAGTGCCATTCTATAGAATAGTACCTGGCAAGGCCGCTATGCTGCTCGGATAAATCACTCTACCTGTCACATTTGGGACATCGACCAATTACTAAACCGAATTCCTTTAGTTCGAAGTTGCAGACTTTGAGAAATCATATCATGCCATCTTTGAAAGACTATCACTTGCCAAGTTTATGGCTATACCTCACTACCCATACCTCCTACTCAAGATATTAGGGCCTCATGGAATACTCTCCCTCTAGGGCAACTTGAAGCACGCTTTTGATTGTGACATACAAGCAATCCAAATCATAGCCAAAGCACATGCAGCTGATGGCAGAGAAGAAATAGCCACCGTTGCTGCATAGATGAATCTAGAAAAGCTAGAGATTCCAGCTAAGAAGCCTTGCATCCTTGCACCACCGAAAGAAGTCGATGTGAAGAAAATCGACCTAGGTACTAGTGATACCGAGAAGATGGCGACCATTAGTGCTCACCTCTTGGCTAAATAGGAACTCGCGCTGACCAACTTTCTTTGGGACAACAAAGACATCTTCGCTTGAAAGCCGGTTGACATGCCAGGTATCCTAGGAGAGTTGGCTGAGCACAGAATTGATGTCAATAAAGGCTCTAAACCAGTCAAACAACGATTAAGAAGATTTTCACCAGACAAGAAGGATTTATAAGAGAAATTCTTTATCCAGATTGGCTAGCAAATCCCAAAAAGAACATGACAGAATGGCGCATGTGCGTCGACTACATGGATCTCAACAAGCATTGCCTAAAGGACCTGTTCAGGTTACCATGAATTGATCAGATTGTCGATTCAATGGCAGGATCCGTCCTGCTATCTTTTCTTGATTGCTATTCAGGATATCATTAGATCGCATTAAAGGAAGAAGACCAGAGCAAGACATCTTTCATCACTCCGTTCGGCGCCTATTGTTATAAAACCATGTCCTTTTGACTCAAGAACGCCAGCGCTACCTGTCAAAGAGCTATTCAAACATGCCTTGGGGAACAGATTGGTGACAACGCAGAAGCTTATATCGATGACGTAGTAGTAAAGACAAAGAACCCAGATATGCTAATTAAAGACTTGAAACAAACTTTTGAAAACCTAAACAAGTGGAAGTGAAAATTGAACCCGAACAAGTGCGTTTTTAAAGTACCGTTAGGACAACTACTCAGATTCCTGGTCAGCAATTGAGGAATAGAAGCAAGTACCAAGTAGATTTGAGTCATAACAGAGATGGGACCCCGTGCTGTGTAAAAGATGTGCAAAAACTAACAGGAAGCATGGCAGCCCTTAATCGCTTCATCTCACGACTCGGCAAAAAAGGACTCCCTTTCTTTAAGCTATTAAAGAAGACAGGCAAGTTTGAGTGAACAGAGAAAGTCAAGGAGGCTTTCAATAGCCTTAAGGTGTACCTCACCTCATCACCTGTACTCACACCACCAAAGAAGCACGAAGATATAACGTTGTACATAGCGGCAACTTCTACGATGGTCAGTGCAGCAATCATGGTAGAAAGGGAAGAAGAATGGCATGTATACAAAGTACAGCGGCCGGTATACTATGTCAGTGAGGTTTTGACAGACTAAAAAATACAGTATCCGCATGTTTAAAAACTACTCTACGCCTTCCTAATCGCTTCCTGCAAGCTATGACACTACTTCGAAGGCCACAAGATTACCGTGGTACCAGATTTCCCTCTCAGAGACATCCTGCGCAATAGAGATGTGACAGGATGCATATCAAAGTGGGCAGTAGAACTCAGAGCTCTAAATATCGATTTCTCTCCGCAGAAAGCAATAAAATCACAAACACTCGCAAACTTCGTGGCAGAATGGACATAAATTCAACAACCTACGCCAGATGTCTTCCTTGACCATTGGAAGATGTACTTTGATGGATCACTCAAGTTAGGCAGGGCTGGCGCAGGTGTTCTTTTCATATCCCCAGAAAGAAAACAACTTAAATATGTACTCTAGATACTGTGACAAGCCACAACAACGAAGCAGAGTATGAAGCACTCATCCATGGACTATGGATCGTGACTTCTATTGGAATCAAACGGTTACTTATCTATAGCGATTCAGTTGTGGTCATCAATCAAGTCGACAAAGATTAGGATTGTACTAAGGACAATATGGACGCCTATTGTGCTAAAGTGCAAAAACTAGAGAAAAATTTTCAAGGACTAGAAATCCTGCATATTCTATAAGATTCAAACGTAGCAGCAGATGTTCTCACCAAGTTGAGATTGGACAGGGCGAAGGTCCCACGCGGAGTGTTTGTAGAGGAGTTGCCATCACTCTCTATAAAACAACCCGGTGAGATAACCTCTGGGCCACCAGCACCAACAACCCAGATCATGGTAGTCACCAGATCATGGACTCAAGACTTCATCGATTACATCAAAGAAAATAAGTTACCAGCTAATAGGGAAGAAGCCACCAGGATAATTAGAAAAAGCAAGAACTACGTCTTTATAGGCGACAACCTATATAGAAGAGCTGCGTCTTTAGGAGTACTTCTCAAATGTGTCTGAAGGGAAAAAGGAAAAGAAATCCTAGACGAAATCCACTTAGGTTGCTGCGGCAACCATGCAGCCTCAAGGACACTGGTGGGCAAAACTTTCCGTACCGGGTTCTATTGGCCAACAGCCTTAAAAGATGCAGAAGAACTAGTCAGACAGTGCAAAGGGTGCCAAATGTTTGCAAGGCAAGCTCACGTACCAGCACATGACCTAATTTGCATCGCTCCTGCCTGGCCGTTCGCATGCTGGAGGCTAGATCAAGTAGGACCACTCAAGAAGGCCAAAGGCGAATTTGAGTACATTTTCATTGCAATAGACAAATTTACCAAATTGATCGAATACAAGCCGCTCATAAAGTATAGCGTAGCAAAAGTAGTTGAGTTCATCCAAAACATCATGCACCGCTTCGGAATACCCAATCGCATCATCACAGATTTGGGTTCCCCTTTTACAGCCATCGAATTCAAAAGTTAGGCTCAGGACTGCAGCATCAGTATAGATTATGCATCAGTTGCAAACCCTGAAGCCAACGAACAAGTGGAAAGAGTCAACGGACTCATACTAGCCGGGTCGAAACCAAGATTGTATGAAGAACTAGAAGATTATAGCTCCAAGTGGATTGAAGAATTGCCCAAAATAGTCTAGGGGCTACGCACTCAAGTAAGCAGAGAAACCGGGGTACTTGCCTTTTTACCTAGTCCATGGGTCAAAAGCCGTGCTACCAGCAGACTTGATCTAGACATCCCAAAAATCAAACAATACGAGGAGGAACAAGCAGAACACACCCGAAGATTAGAAATTGACAGTACAGAAGAAATCAGAGTAAACGCAACCATTCAGTCAGCTCAATACCTCCAAGGTTTAAGACGCCACTACAATAAAAGTACTCAGTCTCGCTCAGTTCAAGTCGGAGACCTAGTACTATGAAGAATACAAAAAACTGATGGACACCATAAACTACTCAGCCCATGGAAAGATCCTTTTATTGTCGCAAAGTCACCGGACCAGGCACATACGAGTTAATGACTGAAGATGGAGTAGAAGTCAGAAATACATGGCACATCAGCCAACTAGGAAGATTCTATGCTTGAAGAACTCAAGGCAGAATTTATGTAGCAAGAGAGCCACACGTAATCGAGATTCATGATCAATAAAATAAAGATGATGTTCCTCATCAGTATTTGTCTTATTATATCCTATCCTGAGTTATTTTCACAACCGATGAAAGCAAAAGAGCTGAAAAGATGCTTGAGCTCGCTATCATAAGTCTTTTCAGGCTTAGATGAGAGTAAGGCTGACAAGCTAAGACTCGAACCTATCTTAAGTTGTTCTCATGGCCTGGATGAGAGCCAGAGGGTGCTCGCCCTATCTCGAGTTGTTTTCACAACCGGATGAGAGTAAAAGAGCTGAAAAGATGCTTAAGCTCGCCATCTTAAGTCTTTTCATGTTTAGATGAAAGTAAGGCTGACAAGCTGACACTCGAATCTATTCTTGGTTGTTTTCACGGCCTGAATAAGAGTCAGAGGGTGCTTGCCCTATCCCGAGTTGTTTTCACAACCGGATGAGAGCAAAAGAGTTGAAAAGATGCTTGAACTCACTATCCTAAGTCTTTTTAGGCTTAGATAAGAGTAAGACTGATAAGCTGACATTTGAACCTATCCTGAGTTGTTTTCACGGTCTAGATGAGAGCCAGATGGTGCTCGCCCTATCTCGAGTTGTTTTCACAACCGGATGAGAGCAAAAGAGCTGAAAAGACGCTTGAGCTCACAATTCACAAATTAAGAGCCAAAGAGTTAAAAAGATACTTGAGCTCGCTACATCTAGAACATGCTCGCCCGCCCGCCTCCCTCTCGCAGCCACTAGCCCGCTAGTGCGACTTCTCCACGCCGCGCATCTCACCAGTCACCACCGATGGTCACAGTATCCCCAGATTCTGGGGGTTCAAAGCGAATTGGTAATCCACGTTTCAATTTCCTTGTACCCTTTGATTCCTATGGGAAAAACTTGCAGTTGCACCCGCCAATCCGGCATGTATTAGTGGATAGATGATAGTCTCATATATCCCTAACCATCGTGGATTGACAGGAAGACTTTGTTCCTTTTGCGTTCTAGGCATTGATTTTTGCGTCATTGCAATGATCGCAGGGGATTTGAAATGCCTAGTGGCCAAGCAAGTTGCTCAGGCGGTTTGTTGGACCCGATAGTGAATCGGGGAACTAGGCTTTAGGCTTCAGCGATTCTCGCGTGATTTATTTTGAATCGAGGTGCTTGCTGGGCTCTGTTAGACTGTGACTAAGGTCCTTGTGCTGTAGTTTGGTCGAGCAAGCCGCTGAGCTGGATAAATTTTAGGCATGCCAATTTGGTTGGTTGACTAGGGAGAAATGATGTTTTCCACATAGCTCTGAACTTGTTCAGTTTGTTTACTCCACTTTGGTTGGCAGACTGATTGGGTCACTTGGGTCCCCGATCACTATAATTTTTCTGACACTTTGAAGGAGCAGGGGACCCGGTTTCTTTGATGTAGATTACTGGGATTCTCATGCAGGTTAGGGGTCTAATCAAATTATTTGTTTTGGACATTGGAATCATGATTGCTGTTACTTAACATTTAGACTTCGTCTACTCTATTATTCATTTCCTAAAACAATTTTGTGGTCTCAAAGTCATGGATACACAAGAATTAATTAAAAGATATATACAAATGCCCTAAAACAGTGGCAGTGTTATCGATAGATTAATCAGTGTTCGAGTGTTACCTGCCACTATAAGTAGAGTACTTATGTTTGGTTCAGTGTTTGTTGCTAAAAACTATACATTGATTGCAAGTTTGCATCCAATATGTTGTTTTGAATTTAAATTTTAGTAACATTTTTTTGGAGAAATTGTGCCAAAGAATGCAGGGTGACTATGCAATCACCATGCCGCCTTGGCAAACAGATGATACAGACTGTCTGCTAATAAACATCTTTTAATTAGTCATCTACACAGAAAAAAATAGGTTGTTACAATTTCTTTTCCAATTAATTGGAAGAGGACATATGGCTCCATCCATTGTCCTCTTGGGCTCTACCATTGCTGTCCTGATGTTCATACAGTTATTTGGCTAGTTGCCTGACATAATAATTGCAACATTGAATTTTTGTTAACTCTAGAGTTATGAACTATTGTTTCTTGGGCATCAGTACATGATTTTGCTTGGTTGTCTATGTAATCTGTGTGCTCTTATACATTTTTTTCATAAACTAGGGAACAGATTGGCAATGTAAATTGCATTTTTTGAAATATACTTTGTGTCCACAGTTTCCACTGGATGGAATGTAGCTAGTAGCTTCAATCTGAGTTTTTTTTCTGTATCCCTATAACCTAAACTATACTTGGGATCTGTTAATTTTTATTATTTTACTGTTTTTTAGGAATCATGAACATACTGGTTACAGAAGCTAGAAATGCACATGTAGTAGCTGCTGAAGATATATCCACTTATCTAGTTACTGCACACTTCCTAGTTCCCACAGAACCTAGTGCAGAAAGAAAATTTTGTAGGCAATGAGAAGCAGGGGGTGCAGCCTACAATACCCTCCAAGAGAAACTGTCACCGAAAATGTCTGGCTGCCAAATAAATCTTCATCAGAGCACATATTGTCATATTCTGATTTTTAAGCTTGCAAATGGGAAAAACATTACAACAATGGTGCATTTCAAGGTATATTTCTTCTTTTGAATTGAAGTATTGCTTATATTATTTCCAATGAGAGATCTCCATGCATGCATTATTTGAAGTTAGTTCATCTTCTGTCATTTTAATAGTGTCAACTATTAAGCATCCCAAGCAACTTTAGCTATCAGCAGCCAGAAAAACGCTGATTAGAACAACCGGTAGTATTTCTACCACCTATAGAAACAACAAACCATACGTAGACTTATACATTAACTCATTGATTTATGCCAAGGCAGTTAATTAGGAAAGGAGAAACCATGGTGCACCACTAATTATAATTTGTGTAAGAGAGGAACATCGCGTGGGTTAGATTGATTGATTGCCAAGTATAGGATAAATGTGAACCTATATTGGCAGCCATAGGGATAAATGTGAACCTATATTGGCAGCCATAGGATAAATGTGAACCTATATTACCATGGTGCACCACTGACAGTCTGTCTAACAATTTGTCTGACACAATGCCAGTGCCGAGTAGCATTATTTTTAATTCTTAAATCTTGGTGCATGATTTTTGTGTACTTTCCATTTATTGGAATCATCTTAGTATCACTGTTATGCATAAACTGAAGTTCTATTTCTCTCAGCACTGCGCTTTACTCATTTGAGACAGTTCCTTTCTCAGTCATCTAAAAGTTTATCAGTATTGAGTACACAAGGTGCATGAAAATAATTCTTGTTGCATGCTTTGAAAATAGATTCTTCCTTGCAAATCAATGACTAGGTACTTCGGTTCTCTTATTCAAAAAGGCTTATGTATAAAAAATGACATTGATCATGCTAGACATGGATCCTCCATTTCATTTTGCATTGAATACCATATGTTCGATCAACCAGCTGGAGTTCTCTCCGTCATCAACCCTGACTCCAAAAATTGCTTCCACTACCAAAATTGAATTGCTGTTGATTTCTTATTTACTTCCAGTAACCATATCAATCAAATAATCAAGAGGGCATTCCTTGTATTGTTACAGATTCGATTTGAGAACCCTTGAATCTTTTGATATCTTGATTGAACTGATTATATCTTTTATCATGTCCTGCAACAATGGTAGATCATGTTGAATTTCGCTTGGTATTAGCCCAATACTCAGCCACAAGTTTAGCAAATGCTGATTGTTTGTCTTCCAACAGCTTGGCTGGCGTTTCATATTCTAGAAGCTTCCCTGCACAATTGGAAAATCATCATCATGAATCGTCCATATATAGACTTATAGAGTAAGCTTGGTGATATACTTCTAAATATATCATATAAGGCATTGATAGTTTATCTGTCATACTGGTAGCCGAGGAATGAATTAATTTTTTTTTGCAAATGCTACATGACCAAAATGTTTTGTATAGCATACCGTAGGACAAGACCATGACCCTGTCACTGTCTGTCACAGTTGGTACCCTGTGAGCTATGGTTATAACCGTGCAACTTGAGAACTGCTGCCTGATTACTTTCTGCAGGATTGCATCTGTTGCAGAGTCGATGGATGCCGTCGCCTCATCTAGAACTAGAATTTTGTTCCTGCGGAGGAGAACTCTGCCAAGACAGAAGAGCTGACGCTGTCCAGCACTCCAGTTATCGCCATCATCACTCACTGCCACAATTTTATTTTGCATGAACAAACGGAATGTGTTTAATCTCTCTATAATAAGATATAAATTGCTTTGGGTATAATTCTAGCTTCACGTACCAACTGTATCAAGAAGAGTAGAGGTGCTGCTGATTGCTGTCTTCAGTTGACACTTCTCCAAGGCCTGAAATGGTCATTGCATGTACATGTAGTGCATATCAGAAAACATGAGACTTTTATTGTTCACACGGGCATGTAGCAATATGGTTAAGTATGATTAGATCTTTAAAAATGGCAAGCTTCTACTGCTTTTGGTAACAGAAGGGGTATGTAACATGGCTTTACTAGGAACTGTGTTATGTAAGAATTTGCATTTACACTTTTAAACTTGTTATAGTTTTGGAGTCATAACAGTTTTTCTTACCTCCCATATCTCTTGATCAGAGTGCAGGCCAATGGGATCCAAATTGGTGCGCACGGTTCCCCTGAAAAGTGTAGGTTCTTGAGGGATAATACTTAGTTTAGTTCTTAGATCCTTAAGGCCAATGGAGCAAATATCCAACTTGTCAATAAGTATCTTCCCACCCGCCGGATCAACGAGACGGAACAATGAGCTGATAAGTGTTGATTTCCCACTTCCTGTCCTCCCTACAACCCCAATCTTGTTCCCAGCAGAAAAGGTGCAAGTGATTCCTTTGAGGACAAGCGGTGCGTTTGGACGGTATCTTATCTGCTCATTTAGTACAAGACAACGAGTCAATTTCTCAGAAAGCTTCTATGAGATTGTGGAAAACAATCATCCTATTATTTACCTTTAAATCTTTCAGGTCTATCCTTCCCTCCTGTGGCCACGAAGTTGGAGGTCTATTTTCTGGTATAATGGCCGGTGGCTCCACTGGGAGGTGCATATACTGCTTGATTCGTTCAACAGAGATGATGTAGTTTTCCAAGTAGGAATAGAACCTTGTCAAGAAAACTTGTGCTGCAGTCAACGTCAAAGCATAGGAGAGACAAAGTCCTGCAAAGCCTGAAATAAGATCATATTGGTAACATTTCATCAGTCCAAAGATACCATTGGGAAGGAAGATCCAGTTATAATGGTAATGTGGGTACCTGGAGAAATTGCTCCTGGAGGAACCAGAACAAGGAACAATGCTGCTGTGATTATTGTCAAGGACTGCAGTGCCTCTACTCTTATGAGCACCCACTCTTGTGCTGCAACGGTATGGAAGAAGAGTGTCGCATCAGTGTCAATAAGCTGCATGTTGCTGTGGATAAACCTCTCTGTTGCTGCAAATGCCCTGATCGTCACCACACCAAGAATTGATTCTGATGCATAGTTCATTACAGGTGCCTTTGTTGTTCCATTGATTCTTACTAGCTCCCTAGCCGAGGAAACGTAGTACCTCTTCATGTTTTGATTGAAAACTACGTGTTAGCTCAAAAACTCGCTAGATACATTAACTAACTAGAGTTATTTCTTGCAGCAATGTGTACTGACCTGAACATATATCATGGTGATCGTAACTGGGATAGCTACAACCAAGACTTGCCAAGTTACGGTACCCATAACCAGCACTGTGGTAACAACCTCAATAACGCCCGTCGCCACAAAAGCCATGGAGTAAGGTATGTCGAAGTCTAGAATGCTTAAATCTGAAGATGCCTGCACAGGCCAACACTTGTATTTTAAATTCTCCTTTTTGAAAAAAGTTATTAATATCTTGTTATGATCTTATTTGTACAAAATACGATAAAATAAAATAACACATACCCTTGTTAAAATTCTTCCCACTGGTGTTGAGTCAAAAAATGACATGGGAGCCTTGAATACGGAATCCATTAGCCCGCCAAAGAATGCTTTGGAGGCCTTGAGGCCCAGATTAGCCGCAAAAAGGCTTCTAAAGTAGGCGAAGCAGCAGCTGAAGATAGAGAGTCCAGAATATGCCCCAACAAGAAGTGCAGCACTGACGCTATCCATCTGAACAGCCACCGCCAACCAATATGTGGATGCGATCTGGAAGCACGTGAAGAGCACCTGAGAAGTACACATGCCAAAGAATTGGAAAGCCGCCTTGGGTACATTTATGTAGTCTTTGTATGGCTTCCATCCCAGGTCACCAATGCCCTTCTCTTCCTCTTCTGTAAGCTGTATTGCTGCTGAAGGTCCCTTTGCGATGACTTCGATGTCGCTGGCCTGCCTTATAACCTGCAGTGCACTTGGCACTATGTATTCATCAGACGCTTGTTGCCCTTGATCTTGGTTCTGTTGGCTGGCACTTGTATCCAATGCTGTGATCGAAGACTGGTGAGCAGAAACCAGCTTCTCAAATGCTGTCCCAGATCCCAGAAGTTCTGAATATTTCCCGTGTTGACTAACTTGACCACCTTCCATTACCTGTTGAATAAATTGTAGTCTATGAAATGAGGACCTCTGATATAAAGAATCACAAACAATTGTGTTCAGAGTATCAACTTACCAGAATTCTATCGGTTTCGGTCAGAAATTCAACCTGGTGGGTCACAAGAACAACGGTCTTCTCCGCAAGTGCTGTCATTACACATTCCTGCATGAACATTGCCCTTAGAACTGCGTGAAGGAGAAAACATACCATTTTATGGATACAGATCAAGGAGTTCATCTGCAGCTTACATAAAAAAGAACTGCAGCGGTGTGCGCATCAACTGCACTGAATGGGTCATCCAGTAGATAAACATCTGCATCATTGTAGACGGCTCTAGCCAGCTGAATCCTTTGCTTCTGACCTCCACTCATGTTCAGTCCTCTCTGACCAATCTCTGTGAGGTCTCCATGATCAAAATTTTCGATATCCTTGTCCAGAGCACAAGATTTGATTGCCTTATCATACAGTTCCTTGTTGAAAGGCTTCCCGAAGAGTATATTGTCACGAACCGTCCCACTCTGTATCCACGAGGTCTGCGAAACATATGCCACTGAACCAAGTACTGCAGCCTGCAAAATACAATTTTGTTGTATTCTCAGTTATTATAACATATTTGATTGAAATATTTTATAGTGTAAAAAAGCACTCAGCTCCTGGTCACTTACCGATCCTGATATTCTTGGTATCTCCCCAAGTAATGCATACAGGAGTGAAGATTTCCCTGAGCCAACTGGGCCGCATACGGCCACCTTCTCTCCTCTATTTATGCGAAGGTTAACATTCCTCAGTGACAAATCAGTTCCGCTTGCCTTCCAGCTGAAATTTCCATCTTGTACTTGAACTCTGACATCAGAGTTCTCTGAAGGTACTCTTTTCACATCCTCCTCTCTGATCTCGTCTTCGAGAAGAAACTTCTCAATTCGATCTAATGACACCTTGTACTGGATCATCATTGTGAGGATCTCAGGAAGGAACCTCACTGGCTCAGCCATTACCCTCAGGGTGGCCAAGACGGTGAAGAGTGTGCTAGCATTCAGGGGAGCACTCCCCATGATGGCCGTAGCTGTGTACATCACAGCAGAGACGACCGTCGGGGACATCCAGTATATGACTGCACCGTAGGCCTTCTTCATCTGGGTCTCCCTCAGCCATTTGAACTCCCTGTCCCTGAGCGACTCGATCATGTGGCGGAACTTGTCTTCCCATGACTGCAGCTTGATGATCTTCATGCTGTTAAGTATCTCGGACGTCGACCGGAGCCTCTCGTCCTGGGCAACCATGAACATGGCCTGGTACCCTTGCAGCATTTTCGCGAATGGCACGTTGAGGAAGCCAAAGATGACAAGGGGGACCAGACCAGGAAGAGCCCCAAGCTTCAGTGCCCAGAAGAGCGTGGCGACTGCGAAGACCAGCTGAAGTGGCGAGCTCCACCCCATGTGCAGCCAGCTGATGGCGTCGCCAAGCCGGTATGCATCGACCGTGATGTAGTTGACGATCTCGCCAGTGGAGTGGTTGTTCCTCCCCTGACTGGACAGCCTGAGCTGCTTCCGAAAGATGACCGCCATCAGCGCTGACCGGATACGCATCCCGGTCCTCCTCGAGTCAAAGAACCAATGCCGCTGCGACAGGGACTCGACGAGCTTGGTGAGCAGCAGGCAGCCGACAAGGGCCAGGCCGACCCGGAGGCCTCGCTCCTCCTGGTTGCTGTACCACACGAACGCAAAGAGCAGCAAGGGGGCAACTGCTATGGACAGCGTTCTCAGGAAGGCGTAGAAGCCGGTGAGCAGGATCTCGCCGAGGAAGCACTTGCACAGGACGAGGGCGAGGCTGTTGCTGCCCACTCTCCGGCGGCTCCTGGCCTTGTCGCTCACGTGGCGGCTCCAGGCCTCGGCGAACTTGTGGGATGTGTGGTGCGCGGTGTCCTCGTCGGCGATGAGCGGGATGTCGTCGAGGTCCAGCGCCTTGGAGCGGCCGACACGGAGCAGAGGGTTCAGCCACGAGAAGGCAAGCTGGCCGAACAGGCCAGCACGGTACAGCTCCGAGGTTGGCACGGTTCGGTCTTTGCCGATCAGAGGCTCTGACAAGCCGCTGTTGTCGTTGGAGGCATCCCGGTGGCCCCGCGGCAGCAGGGAGCCGAGGGCGCAGAGCAGCAGGAGGAGGCTCACCGGCCACGCGATCGTCTCCGCGAGGCCGAGGCTGTGGCCCCCGGCAAGGATCTCCGCATTGTACGCGGTGACCAGCAGCGAGAAGAGCGCCCACCAGAGCACGGCCATGGCCCTCGCCGCCCTCGTCGGCTGGGCGTGCAGCGAGGCCGCCAGCGCGATCCAGACCAGGCCCCTGACGAAGTAAGGAACCGCCGCCTTGATGTCCGAGGCGTCCTGGAGAGCCGTGACACCGTACGCCACGGCAGCCGCCACGCAGCACGTGGAGACGACGAGCAGCACCCACCGAGGAGCGCCGCTCCTCGGGCTTGCAGCTGCAGCGCACTGCCACCGCCTGACGCAGGCAGCCGCCAGCGTGGAGACGTACACGATGAGGAGGACGACATTGACGCAGTCTATGAGTGTCCTCTGCACGCACGGGGACGCGACGGTGAGCCACCCGCCGTCCTCTCCCCCGCAGATCCAAGATGACGACCAGCCTGCCGCCATGCGTGCAACCAAGCAAACAAGCCCGTAATTATCAGCAGGTACGGGAAACCATTGATCCAACCAATAATTACGATCTAGCGACACGGAAGCAAGAAACAGGAAAGGATTTACACGAGCAATTGATAAAAGGTTCGGCCGTCTCCTCTCCGAGAGTTCTTACCAAGAACGGCCATGGCCGGATCGCCGTTGTCGGCCATTGCGGCCGCTGATATGTAGCGCGTCCAGCAACGAGAGGTCGAGGCGTCTCCTTCTCCGGCCTATTCCTGGACGGACGAGGAGGGAGGGGGGCGAGGCAGTAGCTAGTTATTAGTTGGCTTTCGCTGCTGTTGGCTTGCGCGCTGTATTATGCATGGAGGGTGCCACTGCCAGCCAGGCAGGTATGCTGAATGCACTGCAAAACTCGGACTCTTCCGCCGTCATTTTCCATGGGGGGAACAACAGGAAGAAACGGGGTGCGGACGTACAGGGCTGTTGTCCTTGGCTGCTTGCCCTCGTGCAGCTAGAGCGGTCATGCGTATGGCATGACGTGGCACGTAAGCGGCGGCAGCGCTGGATCTGGCTGCCCAGAGATGGGAAGAGGAGAGGCGTATCCGTTTGTCTTGGTGCAGAGCTCAATAGCCCGCGCTCCTCGTGGTCATATGTAGGATAGTCGTTCTAAGTTTTCTAGATACGTGTATAGTTTTTATTGTATATTTAGGTATAGGTTTGTATTGTATATTTTGGTATAGAGCAAAAGCTATGTATCTAGAAATACTAGAATGATTTACAATTTGGAATGAAGAGAATATAAATGAAGCCTTCCTACCTCCATCATATTTTATAAAGGAGATAAAATTTACTCCATCCATCTTAAAATAAGTGCACATCTCACATTTCGAAGAGTCAACTCATCTTAAGGTTGACCAATATATATATATAAAATGTACTAATATCTAAGAAACTAAATAAACACCATTAGATTAATCATGTAATCTATTTTTATAGTAATCTTATTTAGAGATAGAAATATCAATACTATTTTTTATAAATCTAATCAAACTTAAAATCGTTTGACTCCTCAGGATTTGAGATGTGCACTTATTTCACGACAGAGGGAGTACTAAGCCCTGATTGAATTCACCTTGCTAATAGTTAGCAACTACTCCATCTATTTTAAATTATAAGTCATTTTAGTTTTTCTGGATATAGAGCTTTTGATATGCGCTAGACATATGTATCGCAAAAGCTAGAACAACTTACCATTCCAAACGGGGAGAGTAAGAATTAACAAGAATTGTTCCATTTAAGAGGTGTGCTGGCTACTAGTAAGTTTTTAGCAAGGTATAACTTGCTAGCTAGCAAGTGCCAAAAAATAGAATACTATGGTTTGTTTGGATCTATCCAGCTAATTGTTAGTTGTGTTAACTAGAAAAATCAATAAATAGCTAATTATTAGCTGGATAATAGGTAAGACATTAGTTTTTTTTCCTAAAAAGTAAGACATTAGCTGACGTACCAAACAAAGATTTCAGCTAGTTTTTAGTAACCAACTGTTAGTTGGATTCAAACGGGTCCTAGGAGATCTAAGTAGGCCTAGTATACTACTCTTGCAAAAGACACTACTATCTCCATCCCCGAATGAAATTATAGATTTGGCGAAAGTGATATCAATATTTATGATTCCAAATAGATATACTATGTTAATATATTCATACCAAATCTAATTATACCTATTTTTTGGGATATATATTAGTATGTTTGATATAAATTTAGTTAAATATAAAACGATTTGATCTGGATCAAAGCTAGGATTATACTTCCTCCGGTCTATTTTATCTGGCGCACACACATATTAAGATTCAAACTTTAAAAACTTTAACCAATAATTAGGCTAATAATTTTTAACTATTATAATACAAACTTTATAGGATTAGATTCGTAAGGAATTATACTATCCAATGTGTCGGTGTTCGGTCCCGTGGGGTTCCTAAGCCGACTAGTGAGTGCTGCGTGTACCTAACCAGGATGGTGATGCAAGGAGAACACACGGGGATTTATCCTGGTTCAGGCGAAGAAGGCCCTACGTCCAGCGGGGGGGGAGAGTTTTGTATTTCCTTACACCGAGGTGCTTGTGTAGGGGTTACAAGCTTGCGAGAGAGGGCGGCGAGCCCAAGTCTCAAAGAGAGAAAAAAGAGTACAGAGATGATTGCTTGAGATGTTGATCTCTGTGTTGGGAGTCTTGGATTGCTGGCACTTGGCTTTGGGCTTGCGTCTTGCCTGCTGTCCGTCTCCCCTTGTAGGGTCCTGGCCTGCCCTTTCATAGGGTAAGTGGAGGCCAGGACACTGGGGAGCCTTGAGGTGATATTTTGTCGGTCCCTGTAGGAGCGACTGTAGCGGCATGCCCCAGTAATGGCCGGCCATCCCTGGACACCATGGCGACGTCGGGGATGGGACGGTGAAATGACCTGGAACATTGTGCCACGTCGGCCTTTCTTCCCTGTCGAACCGCGCTGGACGTCGAGGCTGGGTCGAGGTCGGGTCGATGCCGGACGGATAAGGCCGAATCCCCGAGATCGCGGAATACGGTCCTTGTCGTATCCTCTCTCGAGGGTGAGTGGCGATAAACAGTGCAGGGTAAGTGTGTATAGTGACAGGTTTCACCCCCCCATCACGGGATGGGCGGTAAAACAGTGAGGACTGACACCGGCGTTGCTCCCACGTCGATCATGGTTGTGGCCATGTCAGTAGGTGGAAGCAGGTAATCGCATTAAATGCTCTAACTTTTGTCTCGGGGTAGGTGAATAGAGTGGGTCGAGCGCTCCGACCCATGGTCATACAAGTCGGAGTTTTCCCGCCAGCCGAACGAGCCTCGTGCGAGTCGGAGCGCGGTCGAGGTGCCTCGTTGTACGGGACGGGGTGCAGTCGAGGCGTTCCCGTCGGGGGTGCCTCATGCGAGTCGGAGTTGGAGCACGGTCGAGGTGCTCCGTCGAGCTGGCCTCGTGCGAGTCGGACCCGGTACGCGGTTGAGGCGGGCTGCCTTTTGCTGTGGCTTAATCGTTTTATTTTTTATTATCGTTGGTTGTGGGTACCCCCATACTGTTGGTACCGACAGTAACCCCCGAGCCTTTGGGTGAGTGTGTGATCACTTTCTCAAAGGCTTTATCAATTAATGAACTGGAGTCGTAGCGTCGTGGCTCTTTCTGGTGGGGGCGCGCGAACGCACCCGCCGGGTGTAGCCCCTGAGGCCTCGGTGGAGTGTTGGGACTCCTCCGAGGTCTTTTATGCGTTCTATTAGGGAATGGTTTCTAGTGGTGGCGTGATCTGTGCCTTTTTGTTTAGAGTTTGGTTTGTTGCAGTCGAGCCCCCGAGCCTCATACGCACGAGGTTGATCAGAGTCCCGGCCATCTTTTGTCGTTCGACCCTCATGCTCCTCCTTTAGGAAGGAGGAGGAGGGGTGGGCAACGCCATACTACCCCTATTTGGGCGAGTTCCGAAGATCTCCGGCGAGCTACTAGCAGGGAGATTCAAGTGTGAGCCCGTGCTCCGTTCGATGGGAGCCGGCTTGTGGCCCAGAGGCGCTCTCAAGAATGCCGAGGAGTGGTCGCGTGGGTCTCGATTCCCTGCGACGGGATTCGAGGGCTCGGTGCCTCCCTCTGAGGGGATTCCTACGTCAACCTTCTTCTATAGCCTCGAATACGTCTGGGGGTGCCTTGAGAGCGTGGCTCGAGCCCTGGCCATGTACGGGCGCATCCCTGGTCGTCCCTAACTCTATTGCTCGAGGGCAGCTGTCGAACCCTGGTCGAGGGCCAGCTTCCGCTCCCTCGAGACTCATACCGGGCTCGGAGCCCATTTACCAGGTATTTAGGAATATCCGTCCGCGGATCCCAGCCCCGCCCGTTAGCCGAGCGGGCCTTTTTAGGAGGGGAGATGAGATCAGCACGGTAGTGGGCGACGTGGCATACGGTTACGACGTGGGGGGCGGCCACGTGCCCTACTCCTGCGAGATTTGGGGAAACGGTTAGGTAAGGGCATTAAATGCAAAAAAACCGCTCCTACCTTCTCGCACGGCCGTTGCGCTTCTGCCGGGGCTATAAAAGCAAAGTCTGGGGGTCTGCCTCCCCTACTGGCCCTTTGCGTTCTTGCCTTCCTTGCCTCAGATAGCTCTCTGTGCCCCTTGCGCCCTTCCGCCTTCATCCAGCGCCGCCGCCGTCGCCCCACCCCTTTTTGCTCGCACAGCTTCCCGGCGTCAATGGCAGGCAAGGGTCAACTTCTCCCCGCCGAAGACTGGGCCACCTCCTCGGTGATGGAGAGGAGGCTGGAGGAGCTGGTCAACGATGGCTTGTTGCGGCCGAAGACAAGCCGGTCGTGCCCGGAGTGGATTGCGCTGCCACCCGGCCACCGAGAGCCGGCGCCCCCCGAAGGGTACATGGTTAGCTTTATCTGCTTCCACGAGCGGGGGTTCGGCGTGCCGACGACCGCCTTCATGTGGGCGCTTCTCCACTACTACAAGGTGGAGCTGCACCACCTCGCCCCCAATGTCGTCGCGCAGGCCACCATCTTTGCGGCGGTCTGCGAGGGCTACCTAGGGATGGAGCCACAGTGGAATCTGTGGCTCCATCTCTTCAGGGCGGAGCTTTTTGCCAAGAAGGCGGGGGAGCGAGGGTCGAGGCGCATCGTGCGGGTGAGGAGCTACATCCTACAGGTAAGGTCTGGTCACACCGACCAATACATCCCAGCCCAACTCATCTACTCGAACAGCGGCTGGCACGACGGCTGGTTCTACCTCCGCAACGACGAGAGTCAGTTGCCGAGGTATACTGGCCGGGTGCTGGTTGCCCGAGAGGAGAATTGGTCGTACGGAGTCGCGGAGGCCGAGAAGCCGCGACTGGACCCACTGCTGACGGTGCTGCAATAGCTTCGTTTGTGAGGGTTGACAGCGGCAGCGGTGGCCACGACATTCCACTGGCGCAGGGTGATGCTGTTGTCCCAGCATCGACTTCGGCTCGACCAGATGACACCGGAGGCGCCACTAGAGGGGAGCCGGATGTCGCACGAGTCCCTCACCCTCGAGGGGGTCCTTCGGCGAGCGCGTCGGATGGTGGGGAACTTCAAGGCGGAGGACATCGATAAAGTGCCAATGCGGCCTACCTAGGGGTTCGAGCCTCTGGTCAGTGCGTTCGTCAACATATTTGCTTATTTTGTCCCTTTTCGTATTCTTTTGATTTAGTCGAGGACGATACGTAGGACTTGTCGGCGGTGAGGGAGACGCGGCCGCCACTCCTAGAGGACCAGTCGGCTCGAGAGGTGCGACGCCAGCAGGCGTCCAAGAAGAAGAAGAAGGATGCCGCCAAGAAGCGTCAAATTCGCAAGGCCAAGGAGCGGGAGGCGCTGATGAAGCGTCGACGCCAGCAGAGCCTCGAGGGGCTTCCCCTCAAGGAATCCCCCTCCGAGACGGTCTCAGGGGAGGATGACGACGACGCCCTGTCGTGGTACGATGACGCGACCGGGCTGGCGGACCTTCCCGACGTGCGCCCCTATCTGGAGCCCGTTGGGGGTTCGTCCTCCTAGGTGTCGGGGCCAGTCCCCGTGACCGTCGTGGAGGAGGAGGAGATGGAGGAAAGGGTGAGCAAAGAGGTGGCCCCCTCGATGGGAGGGGCTACCCCATCCCGGACCCTACAGGAGGGGTCGACGGTGCCGGCCCCACAAGTCCAGGCCTCGCAGGCTCAGCCAGCGGTTGGGACGGCGGCGCCGGCATCGTCATCGGGGGCACCATCCGCAGGCGTGAGGACCCAAGGCCAGCTGGCCTCGGAGGCGCAGAGGACCCAAGGCGGCCCCCCAGCCAGGGCCCCAAGGAGCACCCGGCCCGCAGGGGGGCCGGCGGTGAGGCCGCCGTAGGCGGCGTCGGTGGTTTCTGATCGACCGGGGTCGAGGCCCCAACTGCCCATTTCTGGTAAGGTTTTATGCCCCATTTATCGCCACTTATCGATCTTGTTTTTGATGTTTTTTCTTACTTCACAGGCTTAAGCGCAAGGCGGAGCTGGTGGGGCCAAAACCCGCGAAGTCGCTCCGGGCGAGTGATGTCGTCATTAATCGGACGACGGCGGATGACTTTGCCTGGGTCGAGAGGCTTCAGGCCGCAAAGGAGCGCCTGAAGCAGCAGGAGGCGACGGCCTAGGCTGAGGCGGGCGCTCAGGCGGTCGCCGGTTCTAGCCCTGCCGCCCAGGGGTCGGGGCCGTCAGAGGTGGCGGGGCCCAGCACGGGCGGGGCGGAGCCGGGGTCATCGTCGACCGCCGAGGCTACCGTCGAGGCCACAACGGCCAAGGCATCCGTCCACGATGTGGGGCGGGCGGATGTGGACAAGGTGATGGCGGAGGTCCTGCCAGAGGCAGGACAGGAGGCGACGCAGCCGGAGATGCTGCAGCCGCGGCAAGACCCGCCGGCGGAGCCGGTGGCTACGGTGGAGGGTGGGGCCATCGAGCCCCCGCCCGTGGTCCCAGAGGAGGAGGTGCTAGCGACCGAGGGGCCAGCCCCGGCGGAAGTGTCGACCCCGGCCACGGTCGACCTCACCCTCGATGACTCCCCCATCGACAAGGGGAAACAGGTGGTGGGAGTCGAGGAGGTCGAGGCCGTGGACCAGGCTGGTCCCTCGGCGATGGTCGATGGGGCCGGAGCTGCGGGTCAGGGCGGTCCTTCCGCAGGGCCAGAGAGCGCCCCGGCTAGAGCGCCGTCCGAGTGGCCGGACCTCGCCGCGCTAGCCTTGGTATGGGCGGAGGAGGAGATACCACGCTGGGGGATCGTCCCTTGAGTTTAGGGACACTTCCAACCCTGGCGCAGACCCTGTCTTCGCCCTGAATGATGGAGACAAGGTGCATCATTGGGAATACCTTGAGGGTCTCCGTCGACACATAGAGCGATCGCTTCGTGTGGCGATGGAGGGTGTGTCATGAGGCATGCGAGATGCCACGGAGGTAAGTTTGATTTAACGGTTCTTTATTTGCTATCCTTTTGCTGTCCTTTTGCCCCCTTTCTTTGGTTCTAACCTCTTTGGTTTTTTGAACCATGGTCAGGAGCTTAAGGAACGCTCCCGCCGCAAGTCGCTCTTCATCCGAAATGAGAGCGGCCTGTGGGCGGCGCTTGCTCGGCAACGGGCTTTGGTCGAGGAGGCCAACAAGCGGCTTTCTGATCAGAGTGCCGAGATGGCCGAGCTACGCGTCGCCTATGTGGTGGTCAAGGAGGAGGCGGTGCAGGCCTAGGCAGCCGAGGTCGTGGCACGTGAAGATGTGACCAAGGCCCGGGAGGAGGCAGCCAAGGCCCGCGAGGATCTCGTGCCCCTGTCAGCATGGGTGAAAGAGCTCGAGGAGGAATCGCCCTGGTCAGCGGGCATCGTGACACCCTCAACGTCCAGATCGGGCAGGTAACCGCTCGCTTTGGGGCCCTGAAGGACGAGGTCGCGGCGCTGAGCGGAGCCATTCAGGAGAAGGACGCGGCTCTCTCGAACGCCCGCCAGGAGATCGAGACATTGAGGGCGGCCATTCATGATAGGGATGGCACTCTTCAAGCGCCCGAGAGGACATGCGGGGGGCTCCGTGACGAGATCGTGGGCTTGCAAACCCATTCCGAGGGTAAGTATTGGTGTTACGGCTTTGGCGTCGAGACCTCGTATTAGTGCTAATTTAGTTAATTGTGTTCTAGAGTTGGAGAGGGAGCAGCGGGTGGCCTAGGCGGCGGCCAACTCCTTCCAGAGCCTCTTCGGGGCCGAGGCCCAGCAGACTCAGGTGCTCCAGGGCACGATCTCCTCCGTGTGTGACGGCCTGGGGGTCGAGCCCGATGCCGACACTAAGGAGGATGCCCCGAGGAACTCCTTCATCCGCCGGATGGTGGCGCTAGGCCGCCTTGTCCAGGAAAGGATATGGGGCAGCCTCCACCACGGCGTGAAGAGAGCGCTGGCCATCGTTTGGTCTGGGTTTGTGTATGACATGGAGCTTGTTGCTAAGGGCTTCATCACCGACCCGGACCGGACGGACAAGGAGAACGAGGACGCCTGCCTGGACCTGATTGGAGCCGCCGAGGAGCCTAGAAGCCGCTTGGCCAAGCTTTTCGAAGCCGAGGTGGTTCCGCCCGCTGACGACGAGGGCCTATGAGCCAAACCTGGGCACAGAGGCCCATGTAATAAGTTAGTGTTTTGAATTTTGGTCGTAGTGGCCTCGGAGGCCTTGAAAACTCAGAACGTAAACCTACGCCGGTTATTTAAGCTTTGTTCGAGCTTTTCTTCCCTTTATTGCTTGAATCACATTTTTGCATGATTTACTTAGCACGCCGTCGTGCCTTTGAGCGTAAGGGAGTGAGCGGAGGTACCGTAGCCTCAGAGGCGTGAGTGATCTCGTGGCTCGACTACCCTCGAACTCTAGCGTGCTCTTGTGGCCTCGCAGATCGTGTAAGAACCTGATTTAAGCGACGGGGGATGTACTCCTTTTCAAAGTTATGAACCGCCATTAGGTCTACTTAGCATGCGGTCGTGCCCCTAGGCGTGAGGGGTGAGTGGAGGTACCGTAGCCTCGGAGGCGTAAGTGATCTCGCGGCTCGAAAACCCCTTTGGGCCTCAGGGCGCTCTCGCAGCGTTGTCGACTTAAGAGGTAGTTCTTTAACTTTGAAAAAGAGTACAAGTTTTTTCGGGGACTGGGGGTTCCCCCCTTGTAGCCCCCGAGGGAGGGTCGATTCTGGGAGAAATCCTTCCTGGTTGTTTGTAAAGCAAAACTTTGGACACTGCTGTATTCTTTATTGATGAGATTGAAAAGAAATTACAGAGCCTCGAGGCTTTTTAAGGGAAAAAGCGACGTAGCTGTTCAATGTTCCAAGCGTTGGTGAGGATTTCGCCCTTCTCGTTGGATAGCTTGTAGGTGCCTGGCTTTAGTACTTCTGCGATAATATATGGTCCTTCCCACGGGGGCGTGAGCTTGTGTCATCCCTTGGTGTTCTGGCTTCGTCGTAGCACCAGGTCACCGACGTTGAGGTCGCGCCTGCGGACGTGTCTATCGTGGTAGCGTCAAAGACCTTGCTGGTACCTGGCAGAATGTAACAGAGCCACATCTCGGGCTTCCTCGAGCTGGTCGAGGGCGTTCTCTCTTGTGGCATCGTTATTTCTCTCGTTGTAGGCCTTTAGCCTTGGGGACCCATATTCTATGTCAGTTGGGAGCATGGCCTCAGACCCGTAGACTAAGAAGAACGGAGTGAACCCCGTGGCTCGACTTAGCGTTGTTCTTAGGCTCCATAGGACTGAGGGGAGCTTGGCAGCCCATCTCTTCCCATGTTTGTTTAGTTTGTCAAAGATTCTAGGTTTCAGGCCTTGCAGGACCATGTCGTTGGCACGTTCCACTTGGCCATTCATTTTTGGATGAGCAACGGATGACCAGAGCACACGGATGTGGTGGTTGTCGTAGAAATCCAAAAACTTTTTACCAGTAAACTGGGTGCCATTATCCGTGATGATACAGTTAGGAACACCAAAGCGGTGGATGATGTCGGTGAAAAAGAGCACAGCTTGCTCGGACCTGATGCTGGTGATAGGGTGGGCCTCGATCCACTTGGAGATTTTGTCAATGGCAACGAGCAAGTGGGTGAAACCGCCGGTTATCCTTTTCAAAGGTCCAACAAGGTCAAGCCCCCAAACGGCAAACGGCCACATGATGGGAATAGTTTGTAGGGCATGTGCTGGAAGGTGGGTCTGTGTCGCATAGTACTGGCAACCTTTACAGGAGCGTACTAGCTTGACAGTGTCGGAGACCGCGGTTGGCCAATAGAAACCTTGTCGGAAAGCATTTCCGATAAGGGATCGAGGCGCTGCGTGATGACCGTAAGCCCCCGAGTGTAGATCGTCGAGCAGGTCTCTGCCTTCTTCATTTGTGATGCAACGTTGGAGGACGCCAGTAGGGCTGCGGTGGTATAGCTCCCTACTGTCGCCAAAGATCACAAAGGTTTTGGCCCGGTGAGCGATCCGTCGAGCCTCGGTCCTGTCCGAGGGGAGGTCCCCTCGGATGAGATGGTCGAGGTACGGAACGCGCCAGTCAGGCTCGGGGTCAGATGGTGGGGTCGAGCCTTCCACCTGCATGGCCTCAGCCCTGGTCGAGGGGGCTTCTGTCACAGGTGGAGGGTCGAGTGACGGCCCATCGACCCTTCCTCCCGACCCGAGGTCGACGGATGACTACTGGAGATCTTTTGCGAAAACGTCTGGTGGAACCGTAGTTCGATCGGACGTGATTTTTGCCAATTCATCGGCGGCCTCATTATACCTGCGTGCGATGTGGTTGAGCTCGAGGCCGTGGAACTTGTTCTCAAGGCGCCGCACTTCTTCGCAGTAGGCTTCCATCTTGGGATCACGGCAGCTTGAGTTTTTCATGACCTGGTCGATCACGAGCTGGGAGTCACCTCGAACGTCAAGGTGTTAGACCCTGAGTTCGATGGCAATTCTCAGACCCGTGACGAGTGCCTCGTATTCGGTGACGTTATTCGACGCAGGAAAATGAAGCCGGATGACGTAGCGCATGAGAACTCCGAGGGGCGAGATGAAGAGCAAACCCGCGCCTGCTCTCGTTTTCATCAACGACCCGTCGAAGTACATGGTCCATAGTTTAGCTTGGAGCTGTACCAGGGGGAGTTGAGTATCGGTCCACTCTGCCAGGAAATCTGCTAACACCTATGACTTAATAGCTTTGCGCGGCGCATAGGAGAGGGTCTCGCCCATGAGCTCGCTGGCCCATTTGGCAATTCTACCCGAGGCTTCCCGGTTCTGGGCTATCTCTCCCAGGGGGAAAGAAGAAACCACAGTCACCGGGTGATCCTCGAAGTAGTGACGGAGTTTGCGCCGTGTCAAGACGATGGCATATAGCAGCTTCTAGATTTGCGGGTATCGTACCTTGGTTTCTGAGAGCACCTCGCTAATGAAATAGACCGGCCTCTGGACGAGCAAGGTATGTGCTTCCTCGGCCCTCTCGACAACCAAGACCACGCTGACTACTTGTGTTGTCGCGGCGACATAAAGTAGGAGCGGTTCTCCTGGGGTCAGAGGGACGAGGATTGGTGAATTAGAGAGTGTAGCTTTGAGTTTTGTAAGAGCTTCTTCGGCCTCGAGGGTCCACGAAAAGTGCTCTGATTTCTTCAGGAGGCGGTACAGAGGGAGCGCTTTTTCGCCGAGGCACGAAATGAAACGACTGAGCACCGCCAAGCAGCCCGTGACCTTCTGTACGCCCTTCAGATCTCGGATGGGGCCCATCTTGGTTATCGCAGTGATTTTTTCTAGGTTGGCCTCGATGCCACGCTTAGACACGATGAACCCCAAAAGCATACCTCGAGGAACGCCAACAACGCATTTCTCAGGATTGATCTTGATGTTTTTTGCCCGGAGGCATTTGAACGCAACGTCGAGGTCGTTTACCAAATCATCGGCTTGTTTGGTCTTGATAACGATGTCATCGACGTAAGCCTCGATGGTTGGTCCAATGTGTTCCCCAAAAACATATTGCATGCATCGCTGGTACGTAGCCCCTGCGTTCTGGAGACCGAAAGGCATAGTAACATAGCAATACATGCCGAATGGGGTAATGAACGAAGTCGCGAGCTGGTCGGACTCTTTCATTTTGATCTGGTGGTAGCCGGAGTATGCATCTAGGAACGAGAGAGTTTCACATCCCACGGTGGAATCAACGATTTGATCAATGCATGGTAAAGGAAAGGGAACTTTCAGACATGCTTTATTTAAACAAGTGTAGTCTACACACATCCTCCACTTCCCACTCTTTTTCTTAACTAATACAGGATTAGCTAGCCACTCAGGATGATGAACCTCCTTGATGAACCTGGCCTCCAAGCAGTTTGTGTATCTCCTCACCGATGACCTTGTGCTTCTCCTCGTCGAAGCGGCGCAAGCGTTGCTTCACCTGTTTGGAGCCGGCGCGGATCTCCAAGGCATGCTCGGCAACTTCCCTGGGTATGCCCGGTATATCTGAGGGACTCCACGCAAAGACGTCGATGTTCGCATGGAGAAAGTCGACGAGCACTGCTTCCTATTTGGGATCGAGGGTGGCACTGATGCTCAACGCCTTTCCCTTGGGATCGGCAGGGTCGAGGGGCACGAGCTTGACGTCCTCCACGGGCTCAAAGCTGTCGGCATAGCGCTTGGGGTCGGGAATCTCGTTGGCCAGACCATCGAGGTCCGCCGCCAAGGTTGCCGATTCCAAAATAGCCTCGCCGTGCTCGACGCACTCGACATCGCACTCGTAGGTGTGTTCATATGAGGGCCCTACGGTGATGACACCATTTGGGCCTGGCATCTTGAGCTTGAGGTAGGTGTAGTTCGGGACCGCCATGAACCTGGCATAGCATGGGCGCCCAAGGATGGCGTGGTATGTTCCACGGAATCCGACCACTTCGAAAGTGAGGGTCTCCTTTCTGAAGTTGGAAGGAGTGCCAAAGCAGATAGGCAAATCGACCCGGCTGACCGGTTCTGCCCGTTTCCCTGGCACAACTCCGTGGAAGCCCCCGACACTGAGTTGGAGGCGCGTCCTCTCGATCCCCAGGAGGTCAAGGGTCTGAGCGTAGATGATATTGAGACTGCTTCCGCCGTCCATGAGTACCTTGGTGAGGCGTGTGTTGGCGATGATGGAATCAACAACAAGCGGGTAGACTCCTAGATTGGAGACGTAGTCAGGATGGTCATCACGGTCGAAAGTGATGGCCACCTCAGACCAGCTAAGGAAGTGGGGGACCACTGGCTGTACGGAGAAAACCTCACGCCGCTCTCGTTTGCGCTGGCGCGTCGAGAGGCGGGTCGAGGGTCCTCCGTAGATCATGAAGCAGTCATGGATCTCGGGGAACCCCCCATCCTTGTCGTCGCCCTTGGGATCTTCCTTCTTGTCATCCTTCTTGACGCCTACGCCCTCAAAGTACCTACGGAGCATGTGACAATCTTTGAGGTTATGGTTGGTGGGTCCCTTATGATAGGGACACGGTTCTTTGAGCATTTTGTCAAAGATGCCCCCGCCGGGGGGGCTCGAGGTTTCTTGCGCTCGACAGCAGCGATAAGTTCATCGGCCGAGGCCTCGAGCTTGCCCTGCTGGTTCTTCTTCTTTCTCCGGTTGTTCCTTTTAGAGCCCCGGCTGGAGCCCGTAGGATCGTCGACCTTCTGCTTCCCCTTGTCCTGGTCACCGCCAAAGATAGCACCAACTGCCTCCTCGCCGGCGACAAAGTTAGTGATGATGTCCATCAATCCGTTGGTAGTGAGTGGGGTGTTACGGCCCAACTCTCGGACCAACTCTTTGCAGGTGGTTCTAGAGAGGAAGGCCATGATCATGTCGGAGTCGGTGATGTTGGGGAGCTCGGTGCGTTGCCTAGAGAAGCACCGGATATAATCCCAGAGGGATTCACCCGGCTTTTGCTTGCAACTCAAGAGGTCCCATGAGTTGCCGGGGTGCACGTAGGTCCCCTTGAAGTTTTCCTCGAACACCCTCATGAGATCATCCCAGTCGTGGATCTGTCGAGGCAGGAGATCCTCGAGCCAGGTTCGAGCGGTGTCGGAGAGGAATAGGGGGAGTTGTCAGATGATGACCCGATCGTCGGTGGCCCCGCCCAGCTGACACGCCAAGCGGAAATCGGCGAGCCAAAGTTCAGGTTTGGTCTCGCTGTTGTACTTGGTGAGAGTCGTGGGAGGGCGAAACCGAGCCGGGAGTATCGTCTCGCGGATAACCTTACTTAAGACCCGAGGGCCCAGAGGCTCGGGTGAAGGGCTACGATCTTCTGAGCTATCGTGGATGCAACAAGGTCCAGAGTGGAGCGTAGATGGTGCCCGGGGAGTTCCTCATAAGCGCTCATGTTAGTGCTCACAGAGGAAGCGTACGCCCGGGCAACCGTGTCTAGCCCAAACGGGAATGTTGATGGAGATATCGTCGTTCGCGTCGAAGTGGTTGGATCGGGTAGCGGCGGTGTCTCACCAGACGGGAGAGCGGCGGAATTCTCCGTCGGCATCTTACCCTCAGCCAATCTCATCCTACACAGACCCTCAATGAGGACATCTAGGTTGGCGTCTGGCTAAGAGGCGCTGGATCGGGGAATCCCACCACCCTTCGTGAGGTGAAAACGGCGGTTGCGCCAGGCTCGTCATCGTCTGGTGGCTCGCGCCTATCGAGAGCGACGATACCGGCGCAGTGCTCCCTCGGGCTGGGAGAGCTCGTAATCCTCATCGGTCGGGTGCCTGGGCGGGAGGAGGACCATATCGTAGCCGTGGCCAAGCGACATGAACTCCAAACTCCCGAACCAGATCACCGTGGCCAACGGGAGTGGACATTCGGGGTCAGCCATCTAGGAAAGAATGGCGGGAAAACGATGCTGGCACGCAGCGGCCCCTACCTGGCGCGCCAACTGTCGGTGTTCGGTCCCGTGGGGGTCCTAAGCCGACTAGTGAGTGTTGCGTGTCCCTAACCTGGATGGTGATGCAAGGAGAACACACGGGGGTTTATCCTAGTTCGGGTAGGAGAATGCCCTACGTCCAGTGGGGGGGAGAGTTTTGTATTTCCTTGCACCGAGGTGCTTGTGTAGGGGTTACAAGCTTGCGAGAGAAGGCGGCGAGCCCAAGTCTCAAAGAGAGAAAAAAGAGTACAGAGATGATTGCTTGAGATGTTGATCTCTGTGTTGGGAGTCTTGGATTGCTGGCACTTGGCTTTGGGCTTGCGTCTTGCCTGCTGTCCGTCTCCCCTTGTAGGGTCTTGGCCTGCCCCTTTATAGGGTAAGTGGAGGCCAGGACACTGGGGAGCCTTGAGGTGATGTTTTGTTGGTCCCTGTAGGAGTGACTGTAGTGGCGTGCCCCAGGAATGGCCGGCCATCCCTGGACACCATGGTGACATTGGGGATGGGACGGTGAAATGACCCGGAACATTGTGCCACGTCGGCCTTTCTTCCCTGTCGAACCGCGCTGGGCGTCAAGGCTGGGTCGACGTCAGGTCGATGCCGGACGGATAAGGCCGAATCCCCGAGATCGTGGAATACGGTCCTTGTCGTATCCTCTCTCGAGGGTGACTGGTGCTAAACAGTGCAGGGTAAGGTGTGTATAGTGACAGGTTTAACCTCCCATCACGGGATGGTTGGTAAAACAGTGAGGACTGACACCAGCGTTGCTCCCACGTCGATCATGGTTGTGGCCATGTCGGTAGGTGGTAGCAGGTAATCGCATTAAATGCTCTGACTTTTGTCTCGGGATAGGTGAATAGAGTGGGTCGAGCGCTCCGACCCGTGGTCATGCGAGTCAGAGTTTTCCCGCCGGCCGAACGAGCCTCGTGCGAGTCGGAGCGCGGTCGAGGTGCCTCGTTGTACGGGACGGGGTGCGGTCGAGGCGTTCCCGTCGGGGGTGCCTCGTGCGAGTCGGAGTTGGAGCGCGGTCGAGGTGCTCCGTCGAGCTAGCCTCGTGCGAGTCGGACCCGGTACGCGGTTGAGGCGGGCTGCCTTTTGCTGTGGCTTAATCGTTTTATTTTTTATTATCGTTGGTTGTGGGTACCCCATACTATTGTACCGACACAATGATTATAAGTTTATAAGCATAAATAATATAATATAAACCAAATGAATGATCAAAGTGTAATCTAGAGATGTATCATTTTAAATTCCGCAAGATAAAATGGATCAGAGGGAGTATTATTATTTTTGAGATGCTGAGGTTTCTACACGATATATAGGTCGGAAGTGATTGGATGGTACCAGCATTTAGTGCCGACAACCGATACAGTATTCACTTATGGTGTCCGTTGGAACTGTACGTGAGAGCTATATGCTGACAAGATGCGCCAAAATGAAGCGGCGCATTGCATGTCCGATCCGTCCGTCCTGTTGTCCTCGTGGATCATGCGCTGAATATAAAATGATGCTTTGATTTCGCGCCTATATATACAGGAGTATAGGCGAGAAGGATCATCGATGGATGATAGGCCCTCCGTCTCTAAATAATTAACTATCGTTCTCGTTTCTCCGAGAAATAACTTAGACTAATTTTTTACATAATTAATATTATTAGATAGATCATTGAATCTATTTTCATAACAAATTTATTTGGAGATACAAATATTGCACGTATTTTATACAAATATAGTCAAATTCACGACGTAAAAATCTAAAAGGACAATTATTTAGGAACGGAGGGAGCATCTCTTCTGACTGTGTTTTACTCGGCGACCACATGGTTCGTCGTCAATCTATCCTTGCTGCGCAGGGGCAAAACAATAGTGTGATTAGGGTTGTAAATGTATCCCAAAAAATAAAATAAAAAATAAATATTTTGATTAAAATTCTATCACATATATGTGTATCCTACATTCAAGACATAAGTCAATACACCCACAAGACAAATAAATATGACTCCTTCAAGTCGGTCGATCACCTTGGTAGCACTATTGCTTTATGGTAAGGCGATCCATCGGTAAGCTAGAAAAGCAGTACTCACCCTATTCCATCAGTAAGTAAGCTAGAAAAGCAGTACTCCCCCTATTCCATCAGTAAGTAAGCTAGAAAAGTAGTACTTCCCTATTTTAAATTATAAGATGTTTAATCTTTTCTATATACATAGTTTTTGGTATGTACTTAGATATATTAGTACATAGTAAAAATAATGTATTAAAAATCAAAACATCAAAACATCTAATAATTTGGAATAAGGATAGCAACTAGCAAGTTCACTTAAACAAGGTAGGCCCTGCTGCAGACACACTCGGTAATTGATGAAGGACCGGGACACATTACAAATGCTAACGTCGGTCTTAAGGTGAGTCTCAGTGGGGTTTTATCAGAGTTTCATGGACATTAAATGGGCTGATGTGGCACCGTATTGATGAAGAGAGATGATAAGAGTTTCATGAGAGTAGAGAGAGTTTCATGGGGATGAAACTCTTCTGCACTGTTTCTAAAATATGGATACATTGGTAACAGGGCCATGAAATCCCCACTGAGACTGGCCTAATGGGAGTTTTGTGGCTCTGTTTTCAAGACTCTCTGGTATTGGAAACAGCGTAAATAAGTTTTATCCCCATGAAACTCATTTAATCCCATGAAACTATTTCCATCTCTCTTCATTTAAACTATGTCATTTCAGCTTATTTAATGCCCATAAAACTTCCATTGAAACTGACCTAACACGTCCTGTTCAGAGATAGAGACTAAAATAAAATGTAAATATGTTGTTATCCATAATATCGATTCAGATTGAATTCCTAACCACCAAGATTGGAGGCATTCGGTACGTGTGGCGTTAGGGCGTATATCTCTATCTCTTATAAAGTAAAACCCCACCACACTCTGTAGTTTCGTGAAGTCATGTCATCTCTAAAACTTCACCAAGTCACCAAGCTAACTATAAATTGCACTCCCACCAAATACCAACGAAGAATGAAGAGACATCCAAATAATTGTGGCAAAACCATCAAGGAACCAACGGTCATGGAACAATATTTATCCATCATGTACATGGACAGCCTACGACTCCACGCAATAAATTGGAATTTAACCATACCGGCCGCTTCATCTCCCTAATGCCATATATATTTTGCCTCGGCAGAAGCCACCACACAGCTGGACGCGTACTCTCGATTGCAACCCGTGCCTGTGTCTACTACCGTGTAGAGGTAGAATGCAAACTGACAGTCTGGCACCATGCAGCATACGCCATCAATCTATAGGGTTCACCACATGCGGCTCCATGAGTATCGCAACAAATTCAGGAGTACCGCTGTTGCACATTTCTTCGTCTTCCTCTGTTGTTAGAGAATCAATTTAGAATCAATTCTCTCCCAGAAACTATATTCTCCACAAATCATGGTCAGGTATTTCTCTCTTGCCTCAGTGTATTACATATATAATCATCTATTTTTTCAATTTGATTCTACAGTTAGTTTCTCCTTCCTGTTTTAACGTGATTGCTCACTTATTTCTTTATTTTGTTGCAGATATCCAGCCTTTTCTGTTTGTTCAGATTGGCCTTTCAGTTCCATCGATAGAATCAACACAATCACAAGTTTAATTTAAAGTAGAGGATAAACCACACCATTTGAATTTTGGGCATGTTATTACGTGTTCAAATAAAAAAATGACATGTGCTCATAGTTTATCCGAGATACATTAATCCTATATGATTAAGAATTATGTTATGCCATTCATATATTCAACGCACACACCTCTAATAATCTTATATGCTGAGTGCCTTTCAAGGTTGATATGGGGATTATCCTGATGCACTTTTGCGCCCATTTGTGTTTTATATGCCATATAAAATGTGTCCACTGTTGGTACTAATGGTTTTTAATTATAGTTCCTCATTACACAATTTGCTATTTTTAAAAAAAATTCTGCAGCAACGCGACAGATCATAATTCATCTTTTTAGTATATATATATATAATAGGAGCCTCAAAATCATTATTTTCTATCCGTTAATGTTAATTGCTAATGTACGGAAGATGCGTTTCATCTTGCTCATTGTAAATTTTAGAAGGTCCTAATAGAGATTATATTTTACAAACCACCTGATCATATAATATTTCCCCTCTAGGATACAAACTGTATTATATTTCATCATGCTACCCCTAAATAACCTTATAGTATGCATTGCTTCCCTGTTCTATAATATTTTCTTCATTCATCATATAAATTACATCCTAAAATCCCGCAGCAACGGGTGGGGATTCTTCTAGTTTCTTTGAATATGGGGCACATGGAATGCTCATGACTTTTTAACTTTTTTAAAAAAAAGGCTCGTTTGTGTCTGATCCTGTGTGATTAAAATTTCAGCTGGTTGTGCTTGAATTCTTGTGATTTTTTAAGGCTCTTATATATAGCTACGATCGACATGCATGCAATTTGATAACCATTTTACCAACGTAGATTTAGTTCGTTTGCTTCGGAGTCTAGTTATTCAAACTCGCAGCCAATTGTACACTTGCTAGTTGGAAATATGGAAACCAATTCAAAAAATATATTTCGGTCATTCAAAAATTTTAAAACATGGCACATTCATAGTTCATACACATACGAACTCACATGCGCAAGCTGGAATTCAAACTGGCACTTGAAAATTCATACAAAAATGACAAATTTTAGGTTCATGTGCACTAAAATCCTAGGTTTCGTCTTTTAGTGCACATGAACCTCATATTTTTCATTTTC
The DNA here is from genome assembly GCA_038087645.1 of Saccharum hybrid cultivar R570. Classification (NCBI taxonomy): domain Eukaryota; kingdom Viridiplantae; phylum Streptophyta; class Magnoliopsida; order Poales; family Poaceae; genus Saccharum; species Saccharum hybrid cultivar. The sequence goes on from JAQSUU010000810.1 coordinate 4,727,760, forward strand.
ACATGATTTTTTCTAGTCTGAGTTTATATCTCAACTTTTTCGTGTGAGTACATATTTTATGCACTATGACTATACCAAGATTTAAAAATTTTTGAACGACTAGAATACATTTTTTTTTGAATTATTAGTTTTCATGTTTCCACCTAATAGGTGGTTTTCACCACATATTTTACCATTGTACACGCATGGGCAAGTAGTGCAAACTATTCTGCCACTGTTAGTGACCAAAATATATAACGTTGTCTACGAGGCGACACTTGGCATAACAAATTCTATGAAAGTATAATTTGTAAATAATTTATTCTAAAACAATACATAGAATCTTGCAATATCTAACTTAGACTAAAATCCATTGGGTTCCTCTCGAACTTGTCTTGCATTCTCAAATAAGTCCATGTGTTTCTAAAACCCGATTTTGAGACCTCTAAACTTGTTAAATGTGTCATCAGAGGTCCAAAACTGATTTTGGAATGCTGGTGTTGGACCATAAAAACCATCATAACTATTCAATAGTTCATGACATGATTTATTAAATAAGGACGCAATGGAAATGCATTGGTTAATAGCTATCTAAAGTAAGGAACGAATACTTTAGGATTAACGGTGCTAAAAGTATTTTGTGGCTAAACAAAACAACGGTGTTTAGCGGAGCTGTAGAGTCATGTGCGACATAGCAGAAGAATTGGCGATATTTAGTTTTAGACTCTATGGAGAAGCTATAAAGGAGCTTTAGATGCGCTATTTAGAACTATGTAAAAAAAATATTCCCACTGTTCCAGAAAGAATGCAATTCTAGCATAATGTCATGTTTAATATCTTGTGTTTGACCAATTATAGATAAAAAATATCAATATTTATGATATTAAATAAATACCCATTAGATTAAACACGAAATGTGCTTTCATAATAAATTGATTTGAAGCCATAAATGTGAATACAATTCACTAGAAACTTGGTTAAATATGAACCACTTTAGCTGATACGTAACCCATAGTTGTATTTTTTTTGACGGAGGTAGCAGCAGCGAAATAGATTTTGCATTGCATGATGTAAAAAAGACAGTTTGGACTGGTGTACATTATTGAACAAACGTACTGAGAGCAACAGTCTATTTTTTGGTTACAAGTCTTTGTTGAGTAAGAAAATGCGTATCTGAGTCAGTAAATACCATGATTTGGTCACACTGCCAAACTCAGTGATAGAAACTGCAGACGGCGACAGCTAGGGCCAAGGTGTACTATTGCATTATTATTATTATTGTAGAAGGAAAGGGCACCTAACTGCATAAGCATTTACATTCTAGATCGGCATAATATGGGAGTAGAGCTCATAGGTTTCACTAATATCTAATTCCGTTTGAATATTATATCAGAGATGTCAACAATTCTGATATCTATTACTCACTCCGTCCACAAAAGTATATAACTATGTAATCTGTGCCAGTTAGACTAATTCAAGTTTGACCAAGTTTTTAGTAAATAGTATTATCAGTTGTATCTTTAAATAAATTGATTTATTCTATAACTAATCTAATGATACATATTTTATACCATGAATGTTAATACATTTTTATATAAACTTATATAAAGTTTAAACTGTTTGACTAAAAAATACTAAAATTACATTTTTTCGTTAGACAGAGGGGGCAGTACACTAGTACTTGCCATTTGCCAAGCGTCCCATGCAAAATATCGACGCTACAGATCCAAAACCTCGCCAAATGAATCCTCCGCTGCGCTGGTCTTTTGTGTGTGCAGGAAAAAACATCAGCTACAGTATGAACAGTGCATGAATGACGTCGGCTGAAGTGGTGAACAATACACGGATGACGTCACTTATAGTGCTGAACAATGTCTGATAGCCTGGGAGGCCCGGATTTATTCCTTGTTGAAGATCATAGTTATTCTCGCCTCATCTGGAACATGAAACTTGGCAAGGGCGAACTTATCCCATTATTCAAGATCTTAGAAGGAAGCAGGCAAGTAGCTTATATGATCCGCACACGTTGCCAGCTATTGCAATACGAGATGCAAGATCAGAAAAAAAAGATTAATGCAACAAAGAAATATTACTTGTTGCAACATTAGAACAAAGCTACTGCAACAACAAAAGAAAGCGCAAAGCGAGAAGCAACATCAGAAAAAAAACTGATGCAACAAAAAAATATTACTTGTTGCAACATCAGACCAAGGCTACTGCAACAACAGAACAAAGTGCAATGCGAGAAGCAACATCAGAAAAAAAAAGAGAATAATGCAACAAAGACAAATTACATGTTGCAACATCAGAATAAAACTACTGCAATATGAGATGCAACATCAGAAACAAAAAAAGAGACTAATGCAACAAAGAAATATTACTTGTTGCAACAGCACAACAAGGCTAGTGCAACAGAGCTCGCCAGAACTCTAGCCATCATCACATCCCTCAGATCTAGAGGAGAAGGAGGAGGGGGGGCTCAGATCCAGAGAAGGACCGACCAACCTCGTCGGAGCCACCGCGATCGTCCTCGTCTCCGGTGGGAGGAGGTAGGGAGGGAGCGTGGTCGGTGGGACGGCAGCGAGCTGTGGGGCGCAGCGTCTGTCCCGGGGGCGCAAGCAGGCCCAGAGAGCAGCGCTGCGGAGTGGCAGCGAGTGGCGCGTGGGGGGAGCGGAGTGGGTCACAGGATGGCGGAAAAGCAATGAGAGGGCATGGGGGAGTAGGGTGGGTCACGGGATGGGATAACGATGCCGATGGGATAAGGAGTGGGGTCACGGGGCCGCGTCCGAACAGAAGTTAGGGGCGGACGCCCGATTCGTAACAATTTCGTTTCATTTATGCAGCGATGGCTGGCATGCATCCTGGCTTCCGGGACTCTTTCATAGAATTCCAACAATTTCTCCCGCTCCTCAAAAGCCCAAAGGAACGAAGTTGATGCTCCCACATCCATAGCATGAGTAGTTGAAGCAAGTGAATGATTTGAATTCGAGTTATTTCACAGAATAACACTCATATATATTGAGCTCGTAATGGTACCTCACAATTCAAAAGTCTCTCTACGGCTGAAGAATGAGCGTGTTCTTGGGCCATCGTAGAAACATAGATAGGGTCAACAACGGAACGAACAACGAAACTTTACTATAGCTTTTTCACATCTCTTGTCGGATCGTATCCCCGTGACCACGTCGTTAAAGAGAGAGTCTTTCTTTGGTTTGGCCCACCGATTTACCGTCGAGCCGTGCATGCTATATATTCAGATTTAATGGAAGACAAAGAGAAACAATCTTCTTTCTTACTGCACCAAGATATTGAGCCTCCTTCAAGGATAAACATATACCATTTCCTTATTTCGTCCATTTCTCAGCTTCTACCTATCACCCTCCGGGTGAGTTTGAGAGCTGTGGATGAATTCTTCTGGGTCGGCTTCGGGATCGCCTCTGAGAGTTGGCAAAAGTACCTCTCAACTTATCAGAGGAAAAGGCTGCGTCCCAACCATCCACAAGCCAATTCCTCAAAACGAGGCCTCCTTCTGTCACAATTGAAATGTTATTCTCGATTTTTAAAGGAGCAAACACTTTTAACTTTAATCAAATTTATACAAAAAATATTAATATTTATAATTTATAATCAATATCATTAGATTGGTTGTTAAATCAACTTTTATAACAAATTTATTTAAAGGTATAAATGTTGCTAATATTTTCTATAAATTTACTCAAGTTTTAAAAAAATGACCAGACACGAATACATACCGTTAATTATCTTGGGACGGTGGGTCTGGGGCTTTGTTTACAGCAGTGGGTCCGGGACTTTGGATGCTCACGGGAAGTTTCGGCAAAGAGCCATCGATTTGCCTTTGGTAGCGACTCCCTATATCTAATCTAGTCACTCCCTCGATAAAAGAATTATTTTGTTTTTTGAAGTCAAACAACGATTTAAAGTTTGACTAAAGTTATATAAAAACTTACTAACATTTATGTTGCAAGATAAATATTATTAAATTAATTGTAAAATATATTTTTGTAGAGCATCTCCAAGAGTGCCCCGTGTATCCCTTCTCCATCCATGTTTTTTAGGAAAAAGGAGAAAAACTCATCTCCAATAGTTCCTCATATCTCTTTCCCATCTTTCCGCACTTGGCAAACCACCGTCACCTGCGCGCAAATATACGTAAGGCCTAGGAGCATGCATCCGGAGTTTCGCCGCTCGCCTTCTCCTTCCCGCACGCCGCAGTCCTTCCCGTGCGACATCTCCTTCACGCCATAGCCCAGGTTCCGTCCAGGGGAGATGATCTTCGACGCCGCCATTGATGTACTCGTCCTCTCCACGTCGACTAGGGTTTCCGGTTGCTAGGGTTTCGGTAGCCACCGCCTAGAGGCCACGGCAGCAGCAAGCACAGCCGTCGCTGGCATGCCTCTGCGCCACCCCTTTGCCGCCGCCGTGGCCCTTCCGGCCGAGATCGGCCGCTCACTCTTGTCGACGCATTGTGTGTTGCGAGCCTGAGAAGAAGAAGGGAGTGGGAAAGGAAAAGGAGGAAAGACAGGGCTCCAGGTGATAAAAGTGCAAGGGAGAAAAATCTCGTGAAAGGGCTTAAATGCGCACAGAAATAAATTCAGGGTTCTTGATGCAAAACATAAGACCAGGTCGTGGGAAAAAAGTGCCGAGAAAAAAACTTTTAGGATAAAAATATAGAAAACTTTTGGAGATGACCTCTTTTTTTCCTCCCCATATTAATTTGGGAGTTGACAAACACCATGTTTTGGGAAACAAAATATGCGAAACTCTTGGAGATGCTCTAAGTTAGTTAGAGACATAAATATTAATACTATTTACTACTAATTTGATTAAAGTTAAATTAGTATCTGCAAAAATCTTATAGTTAGGTCCGGTTTTGGACAGAGGTAGTATCAGATATCAGAGGAAACAAGATCGTCATGTCGGTCCATCCGAAAGAAAGATTGATTATTGCATTGCCCAGCTGGTCGAATGAACCAGTGACAAGCAAGCACACCACATTGCTGCATGCTACATCGTCCTCTCAGTATTCCATCAAAATCTCCAACACTAGCACATGGTCTTTGTTTAGTTCCCCCAATTCTCCCCCAAATTTTACTATGCAAAAAGAAGATTCCCTGTCACATTAAAATATCGGCAAATGCATGGAGTACTAAATGTTGATGAAATCAAAAACTAATTGCACAGTTTTGTTGTACTTTGCGAGATGAACATTTTAAGCCTAGTTAGTCAAAATTTGGATAATTTTTACCAAATACAAACGAAATGCTACAGGAATTCTGATACAGTGTTTTCTCCTCCGTTCACCGAACTAAACGAGGCCATGGACGTTTTTCATCTGCTCGGATCAGCACGTCGCAGCATTTAATATGAGTGTGATGTGTGTCGTCCGGGGTCCGGCCAACTCAGGCATGCCTCCCTCCGTGTATTCAGCAGAGTTTTGGCCGAAAAACATTGATCAACAATTTCGTTCCCTTCAAATGTTCAATCATGTCACCGGGTGGCTTGGTTGCTTGATTGCTTCTTAGGTTGAAGGTCGATTGCTTCTTCACCTGAGTGTCTTGTTTTCCTTTCTTAGTTTTTTGTTGCAGTTTGTCTATGCTGCTCCTTTGGTTTCTGTTTAAAAAAAATCTGTGGAAATGTGCTCAGCACATTTCGTGGTTACAGTTCCGCACCAAACATTTTTTGTGGATTGTGAGAACGGTTTGACCCTAAACAGCAAGCATACATTCCCCCTATTCGCAAAGAGTCGTATACACGGCAAGAACGACGCCCGCACGCCGAAAAAAAAAGACTACCGTGAGAACCTTTCTCGTTTTTACACTTCTTATTTGCATTGGCTAATCATTTGCTTGTTCTAATCCCAAACGAAACGGTCATTTCTCCGAAGAAGACAGCTTGCTTTTCGAAAGTAGATTGGAAGGGGACAAACTCTGGTATTGATCGATGGACACTCTGAGTGTGAGCCGGAAGATTCAGTGTTGCGAGGAAAATGGTGTACGAGTAAGCCACAAGAATCCGCTACCTCATATAAAGAATGTAATTTTAATTATATCCTTAGTAAAAACTATCTAAAATTTAATTAGATTATAAAATATCAGTATTTATATATTCTATACGAATCTAATTATATACTATTTGCTATTATAAATATTGATATTTTTATATGCAATGGTTAAATTTAGAATGTTTTGATTAGATACTATGCTATAATTCGCTTCTTTTGAAAATAGAGATGGTAGTATGTCATCATCAATGTACATCAAACGTGGAGAGTAATAATTTTCTTGTCAGACATAGAACTGACGTAATTGGACCTTAAAGTCACCTCTCAATCACATGAGAAATACTTTGAGGCTGAGGAAGATTTGCCCCGTTTGGATCGATTAGCTCTGTCACATCGGATGTTTGATATCAATTACGAGTATTAAACATAGGTTAATTACAAAACTAATTGCACAGATGAGGCTAATTTGTGATACGAATCTAAGCCTAATTAGTCCATGATTTGACAATGTTGTGCTACATAAACATATAGTAATAATGAATTAACTAGGCTTAATAGATTCGTCTTGCGAATTAGTCACGGCTTTTACAATTAGTTTTATAATTAGCTCATGTTTATTTCTTCTAATTAGCATCCGAACATCCGATGTGACAATGGCTAGACTTTAGCCCAAGGATCAAACACCCCTGCAACATGTATTATGTAGCCCAAACAAGATCCTACCTCTAGTCGATAAAATATGAGTCTTAGATTTTCTTGTCACCCACTCGATTCTATGAAACATTAAGTTTATTTGATCGGAGGTGGCATATTTTTTGAGTAGTTGTCTAGCTTATGGTAAAGCATATCCATCTGAGGTGAAATCGTGACTTGGTATAGTCTATATGGTTTTTAGATTTTATTTTAAAGATTTGATTTGATGGAGATATTATTTTACTGGTACGCGTCATGTTCATCTGAGCTCAATCTCTTGGATATGCTATTTGGATCTACCATTAGCTAATACTCCATCTATCCTAAATTATAAGTCATTACAAGAATCTTGGAGAGTCAAAGCATCTCAAATTTGACCAAATTTATATGATAAGATAATAACATTTATGATGCCAACTAAGTATCACTAGATTCTTCCTTAATTATATTTTCATAGTATACACATTTGATGTTAAAATCTTAGTATTTCTCTCTATAATTTTGGTCAAACTTGAAATGTTTTGACTCTTCAAGATTCTTAGAATGACTTATAATTTGGAATGGAGGGAGCAGCTAATTCAGCGATACTATGGTACTCTGAATACTCTGTAGGAGATATATCTCAAACATATCTTAGCCATTTTTAGATTTGTAATTAAAATTTAATAAATAAAAGTAGCCTAGAAAAAGAGAGAAAAACTCCTCGAATCCCCTAATCTCGGGAGAAAAGGGAAGCCCAGAAGGAGCACACACTAGCCGGCCCATGATTGCACGCCCAGCCCGTTGATCGAGACCTCCGCTACCACTCTTAAAAAATTAGACAAGTTATCACCACACCCTTCGCCATCAACATCACCTTCCATCTTAACATTGTCCAACGTTAGAAGCGGTGGCTTTACAATTCTTTGCTTCTGAACAGAGGGATATAAGCTGTGGGGTAGTTGCATAATTGTAGATTATATATATAATGGCCGGCCTGTCCATGTAGATGGCGAGGTAAAATTATGTCTTGGAGAGCGACAAACCACCATCAGCTCATCATGGCGTCATAAACAAATATAATCTAGTAATACGCCAGCGTGAGAAAAAGAAGTTTGCTTGCGAAGGTTGTCTACCGTAGCAGCCGTATACATGTAACTGATGTCAAGAAACCACAATTCGAGGTTGAAATAAATATAATCTCACTGCTAATGACCAATTAAGGTTTAGTCGTCGACCAAGAAATAACCACAATTCAAAGTCTCAAAAAAAGAATGAGACAAGCACTCCATCGACATACATCGAACAAAGCTCATGGAGGCCAAAACTTGTTCAAATCTGACAAACGGACACGACTGACATTGTTTAATGGAAGCTGCAAATGAGAAAGATCTGCCGAGTCTAATAACACGAAGAGATGAACCTCTCCCTGAAAGCTACATATATGGTACCAAACTACCAACTCCGTTGAATTCATGTCCGTAAAAGCAGCTACGAACATTAGATGAACCTTGGTCCACGAAATTCTGCATTGATGAGGAGATTCTCACAAAGATGATGGGGAATGATTTGCAGAAATGGACCGGGCTACAGGCTCGGAACTTGCCAGTTGGCACGAATTTCCACTTTCATGCATGATTTACAAAAACTTGTGAAACTGTTTTCTCGAAAGAAAATCATGTGAAACTGTTAAGGGTGGTAGTTTGGAGAATGAATACAAACTTGATCGGAAGATTAGGTTCATTGTAGTGAAATCAATGCGCATGTAGTGACTTTATCGATCTCAAGTATTTGTTAGAGTAGGGTGTGCATGTAGATGTGAGCGTTCTTGAGTACCATTGTATTAGGTTTAAGATACTAGAAGCATATTCCACGCGTTGCTGCGGAAAATTGATGGTGATTTAAAATGAACTTAGACTATATATAATTACTTATAAGAAAAATAAACTATTATAAATTAATGCTAGTGAATTGTGTGGCATGTTGACATGCACAGCAAAAAGCTTGTGTGTCTTGCTTACGTGGACATCACATTGCATGTGCTAGTGAATTTTAATTACATGTGGTAGCGAAGACATGCTTAATCATGCTATAGATTTTTATAAAAACCTGTCTGGTGTTGAGGAAAATTTAGGTGTCTATCTGTGAGAAAAATATTTGGGGGATGAGGATAAAGTTACTGCCTCTGAGAATAAGCTGTTAAGGCAGCTGTTTTTTTAATCTTATACCGAAGGGGCTCCTGGCCCGAATGGTTTCTCTTTTCTTTTCTATCAAACCGGTTGGGCTACCATTAAATTGGACCTTATGAATTTGGTGAAGGAGTTTGAATTGGGTAATCTAAATTTGGATAGGTTGAACTATGCCATTATTACCTTGATTCCCCAAGAACCTGAGGCTAAACATCTTAGAAGTTTAGACCTATTAGTCTCATTAACTGTAGTTTCAAAATCTTTGCTAAAGCTTTGAACAACAGGCTAATTAAGATAGCTGACAGGCTTATTAATGCTAACCAAACAGCCTTTATAAAAGGCAGGTTCATTCTAGAGAGTGTGGTAGCTGTCATAAGTTAATCCATGACATTCATAGAAACAAAGAAAAAGGGATTATTCTCAAACTTGATTATGAAAAGGCCTATGATAGGGTGAGCTGGAATTTTATTGAAGATATGCTTATATCTAGAGGCTTTGATTCTAAATGGAGAAATTGGATGAAAAGGGTTCTTCAAGCTCTATCTGTGTTAGGATAAATAATGAGAATAGTGTCTATTTCAAGCCTGGAAAATGCCTCAGACAAGGGGATCATTTATCCCCTCTTATGCTTTTTACAAGAATGCTTTTAAAAGCTACCGGACATAATCTGATTTCTGGTCTTAGGCCTAGAGTTGTGGATGGAGGTGTCATAAGTCTACGGTATGCAGATGACACTTTGCTCTTTTTGGAAGATAATCTAGATAAGGCTAATAATCTGAAATGGCTTTTGCTGTGTTATGAGAAAATGACAGGCACGAAGATTAACTATGACAAAAGTGACCTTTTAACCATTGGTATCGATGAGGAGAGAGTTAATGAGCTAGCAAAGATCTTCCATTGTAAAGTTGGCAATTTTGTTATTAAATATCTGGGTGTTCCTTTGCATTTTTCCAAGTTGAAAAAGAAGATCTCCAACCAGTCATAGATAAAATCATTAAAAGAATTGATGTCTTGAAAGGTAGACTTCTGTCCTATGCCGGCCGCCTAACCTTGTTAAAAGCTTGCTTAGCTAGTATATCGATTTATTTGATGTCCATTATTAAGTTCCTAAAATGGGCTATTGATATGATTAATTCTCATATGGCTCATTTTCTGTGGAACAATAATGATGGCAAACACAGATATCACCTTGCTCATTGGCAGTTAGTTGCCCAGAAGAAAGAGCTAGGTGGTTTAGGAATTCTAGACTAAAAAATCTGAACTTGTCTCTTTTAAGCTCCTGGATTTTCAAATATGACCTTAATACTAATTCAATTTGGACCAAGATTGTAGACTGTAAATACAGTACTGAAAATCCTAATATTTGTTGTTCTTTGGGCATCCAGTTGTCTCCTTTTTGGAAAGGCGTGACCTGGGCTTTATGAGCTGCCCAAGTAGGGACCTTGTGGAAAGTTGGTAATGGTAGAAAAGTGAGATTTTGGGAGGCTCATTGGTTTGGCAATTCCAGTTTGGCCATTCAATTTTGGCCTCGGTATGTGATCAAGCAACAGAGTAAGACCATAGTTTGGGATGGTGAAACCCTTGTGCTCTCTTTTAGGAGAAGTGTGTCTGAGGGCTTGATGGGTCTTTGGTATGATCTGGTAGGAATTATGGAGGAGGTTCTTTTGAATAATGAATCTAATCAGATCCTTTGGAGCTTTAGTTCCAATGGACAGTTCTCAGTTCAATCTTTATATGTTGTTATTAACCATTGTGGGGTTAGGCCGGTTTTTGTTCATGTTGTGTGGAATTTGAAAATACCACCTAGAGTTTAGATTTTCTTGTGGTTATTGTCCAAGAACAAACTGCTCACTAGAGACACTTTGGTCAAGAGAAGGGAAGTGCCAGATAAATCTTGTATTTTTTTTTCTGAAACAGAATCGATCCACCATCTATTCTTTGATTGTTGTGTTGCTAAGGCACTTTGGACGTTTCTATCTGACTGTCTAGGTCTGTCTGGTATTTGGTCTTATGACTCTATTGCTAGAGATTGCGAATAAAAAGGATTTGTTAACAATGCAATTATTGCTGCTAGATTGTGGTGCTTATGAAAAATGCGTAACAAGATTTATTTTTAGGGAGATGTGTGGACAGGAATGAAGATGCTAACATTTTGATCACCAAGACTCTGAGAAGATGGAGACCTTTGCTCAGTGGTGTTTCAGAAGAGAAGGCGGAGAGGTTTTTCCAAAGGATGGAGATGCAAGCGGCTCAACCTTTGGCGTGGGGCTCCAGCTATGTGATTCAGCTGAATTCTAATTCCATTCTGCTTTTAAATTTTGAGAACAATGATGGTCTTTAGACCTTGTACTGTTGGCGGGCGCACGAACTTAAACGCTCTGTGAACGCTTTATGATCAATAAAGCGGGGAAACCTACTTTTCTTAAAAGAATATACACTTCGTCAACCATAGGAGGACTCACCTCCCGGCGACCCCGGCTGACCGCCCGGGCTTGTCGATGAATACGCAATGAAGCGCAGCGAAGTTGTTATCCTATCTGAAGGATTGAAACATAACTTTTTTTTTGTAGCAAATACTCATCATATTAAAATTTGCCCGGGCTCTAAAGTCTTCCTGGGTCCGCTACTGTCAATCAACCATTTGACTTCCACATCCACTACCAAAAGGGTGGACAGCCCTACCCAAAGTATATGACCAGAGTATCAGGTAGCTCCACCGATAACTTATCACTTCCACTCATAGGCAAATTGAATGAAGTATGAGCATGATGAACAGAATATTGCTTACAATATCCTGGGAATCAAAATCTGCTTTGGTTTGAAACAAAACAGGTAAAGGGGATGCTACATCATATACCAATTTAAGGTCCTTTTCCTTTACCATGGTTAGCACATTGAAGCTCGGTATATTATACACTTTGGATATCGATGCCTAATAGTATTAGAGCAACTCGAGTCAGTAGTTTCCAAATTGTATGATTTAGACATTATCTAAAATAGAAACAACTCTCAAAAAATAGAGTACTACAACAGTATATATAGAATTTCCCAAATGCTTATTATCGCATGCGCAGGATCTAGTGGCTTAGCGCACACACTCGCCTTGGCCGTTCGATGTGCGCGGGGAAGAAGGTCGCCGTCGGATTCGTGTTCGCGTCCACCCACACACACCATCTTCTTCCTCGCCGTAGCCAGGCGGTCGGAGAGCACCAGAGATGGTAGAGTGGCGGAGCTCGCGCCGCCGAGGCTACAACACCACCGGAGACGGTGAAGATGCTGCCCACTCCGGCAACTGCACCATCGCCGCCCGACCGATGCTAGGGTTTCGGCGGCTGCGCCCCACCCTTCTTCCCCAACTCCGGTGGGGTATAGAAGGGCTGGCCGGGGGGAGGCAGGTAGGGCAGGCGGTGGGGAAGATCGATGGGTAGTTTAGGGGAGCTGGCGGCGGTCGTGGCGGTCGGGCCAAGTCGGGGCAAGGGCACCATGGTCGGAGTTCGTCGGATCTCGCCGGAGTTCTCCATGGCAGCATGCAGGAGGGGCGGGAGGGAGGGGGGAGGGGAAGGAGGAAGTCTGGCGAGACCCTACCGCCGGCAGCGGGGCGGCGGGCACCGGGGTGGTGGTGGAGGCGGGGGCAAGCTCGGTGGAGGAGAGGAGGAGGCGTCAGCCTTGCCTTCCTCTTGGTGGCCGGGGCGGGGCAGGACGGTGGCGACGTCGCTGAGGGGAGGGGTGCGGGTGGGGACTGGGGAGGCAGTAGTTTGAGGCTTGAGCGGCGGCAGGAGAGCGGGGATTTTTGTCTAGGGTTTCAGCAGGGAAGTCCTCTTTTATAAGTCGTCGGAGCAATGAGGGCTGATTGATCTTGAATCCATGGTCAGAAAACTATGGGCTAAGCACAGTAACTAATCGATTTTGAGGTTTAGGCCCATTATTGTCCAATGTTTATTATTTTTATAATTTATAGTAAAGTTTATGGTTATTATTAAAGACTATAAATGAATTCAAATAAAAAGTCATTAACTACAAAGTTTTAGAACTCTTCAAGATCTACAACTTTTGTTTTGGTCATTCCTCCATCTGAGTTAATTTGAACAATTTAAAATTTGAATTTCAAAATATGAGAAATTCAAAAAGAACTTTGGGGCAGTAAATTATTTTAAATGCAAAAATTGTCAACAACAAAGTTGTATAACACAGCGAGATATACCACTTTTATTTTGGTCATTTTTCCATATGACTTTATTTGAACAGTTTAAATTTTGAATTTCAAAATATTAGAGCTTCAAACATAATTTCATGATATTAAATGATTTCAAATAAAAAAAGTCATCAACAACAATGTTGTAGAACTCATCGAGATCTACAACTTTTATTTTGGTTATTTCTCCATTCGACAAAGTACTGTCCATTCGACAAAGGGAGGGGGGGGGGGGGGCTGCGCGTGCTCGTGCTGCCTCTAGTACTGTCCATAGAATTTTTCTGTCTATATTTGAAACTGTCACGTCATCACGTTTCATCAAAGATTGGATTAGCCGGACGGGCTCGCATGGAGGACATGGCTGCTCCTGGCCAGGAGGCCAACACTGCTCTTGTGCGGGAGGGCAGCGGCCGGCCCCTCGGCTCCGGGGCTAGCTGCTACTGCTAGCCCCTGGCCGCTCGGCGCCCGCCTTTCGTTCACTACATGGTACGAAAAGTTAAGATCCCAAGGCGTCAAGAGGAAATGGAGCACCTGTGACGTAACAACGCGTGCAGGAGGTGCTATACTGCTATCAATGCTGAAACAAAGATGTTAATACATACACACGGACACGTGAATCGAAAGCACGCATGCACTACAGTTGGTATCTTGATCAGGCGACATTGTATACTTTATCACCTCATTAAACAATCAAACCACGCGTTAAGTGCTATCCAATCAAGTAGCAATTTCTCAAGGACGGTAATTCACCATACAAGTGGCGACCATGCAACATGTATGAAGCACATCATTGTGATCCTGAACTCTGAATCCAACAAAATGATTAGTGATATCAGGACAAAGGTTACTAGAAGCCTGCGAAAACATCATGAACTCTGACAAGTTAAGGAACTGACATATAAGGCTACATAACAAAATTCATAATCTGATGGATATCATCGTACACATTTTCGTGCTGTGAGGATACACAATTTTGCTGAAAGAATACAATGGCGTAACTGTCAGGCCTAGATCCTATCATGCTAATCCAATCAATTAATCACCATAAATTCTTATGTTACACGAGACCCTCATTTGGGGTCGACAGCCACTCACCACACCAATCATCCAAGACACACTACTGCTCTCAAAAACGGCAAACCCAATTGCCCTTGCAGTCGCCATGATGGGGGAGGATTGATCTCGCCCTATGAGCAAGATCTGAGTTGAATTTTCTTGCCACCACCCTTGTATATCTGCTACAAACTCTTCAATACAGGTGAAAACACTTTACAGAGCTTGTAAACTTAAGCCATACAAAAACTAGCTTGCAGTGTGCCAAATGTGTCATGAGTCATGTGAGCCTTGCACTATCAGATTTATGCGCTTGCCGCTATCCATGCGGAGGACATCATTTTTCAGGCCCAACTGAAAAGGAAGATCCGATGAATTGATTGGCAAACATTTTAGAGTAAAACAATCGATCAATGAAATCAATTGGTATGATCGTGTACCTCCACCTGATTGGTATCGACAGAAAACCATCTCAAAAGAACCCCGAGGTGGACCACTGCTGGGATCATTTTGAATAGCAAAGGGGTTGTCACCTGTAGAGGTACACACAAGAGTCAGTTACCATATTGACTTCATGAAACACAGGGTCATCAGATGAGCAGCATGCCAGGATGAAGCAAAGACAAAAGGCAAGACAAGGGATTATGGTCTCAATATATTTTAGTGAACGCCACTAAGAAGGGTGCTATTCACAAATTGTCAATTAAGGTTTGTAATAGTTGGGTTTATAGAGTTATCAATTCTGAAGCCAACTGTGTTAGGACTGGTGTTTTTTTCATCACTTACTCTTCTGCACCATTTGGCTCAGAACCAAACACTAACGAATTGATTGGCAGACAAGGCTACAAACTATATAATTTTTTAGGATAGAAAACATATTAAAACCAGAAATAAAAACTATAATTGGAATTTCATCACATAGGATTCCATCAACTTCGTGGAATTTCTAGCGCCAATGTATAATGTTCTTGCCTAGAAATTGTCATTCCTGAGGTAATTTCCTCTTGCCTAACTACATGAAATTGACTCTTTAGCATAGTATTTTACACGCAAATTAAAAAAAACTCTCTTGAATGGAAATTTCATTACAAATAGGGAAAAAAAAAACTAATCTCATTTGCACTGAAATTTTGAATGGTAATTCTTATCTAGATAAAATGAATAGCTTAAAAGGAATGGAGGCAAATACCAAACTAAGTGCAGTGGTTCCAAGAAGCAGAGGTATAGCTTGCCCTGTAAAAACCAAATACAAGCTATCAGATGTCACAAATACAAAATATATTGAAAATAGTAGTACTAGGGATTTTGGGCAACTAAAAAGGGGAACTAGTACCAATAGACTACACTGGGAAGTATAATAGGTAGTTAGTACTGATATAGCATCAAAAGATTTGCATGCTTTGCTAGACATGCTGAAGTTAAACTTTGCCATCTGAAGTTAATTTATATACATCAGGGCTTACAAGAATAACAAGGCAACATCACCGAAAGAATTATGCATTTACATGTACTTGTTGGAACTTTAGACTCTATTATTCAGGGCTAAACCTAGAGGGGTAGCTATATAGGTTCCATACATGGGCCTCATGGGCCTTAGCCTTATGGGCTTAATACATACTCCAACACCCCCCCGCAGTCTGAACTACCGGCGCAGCGGAGTTTCAAGACTGGACCAGAAAGAAGTACAAAGAAGTACAACACACACACACGAACCCCCCCCCGCAGTCACAACTAGCCACTGGTGACGTTGAGACTGGATCGAAACTCGGAGAAGGTCGAGAAAGGGAGGCCCTTGGTGAAGATATCCGCAAACTGCGAATTCGACGGGACGTGCAGGACTCGGACGGCGCCGATGGCCACAAAGTCGCGGACGAAGTGCAGGTCGATCTCCACATGCTTGGTGCGCTGGTGCTGGACGGGGTTGGTGGAGAGGTAGACGGCGCTGACGTTGTCGCAGTAGACGAGGGAGCTCCTGGCGAGAGGGCGGTGCAGCTCAGCCAGAAGCTGGCGGAGCCAAGCCGCCTCAGCCACGCCGTTAGCCATGGCGCGGTACTCGGCCTCGGTACTGGAGCGAGAGACCACCGGCTGTCGCTTGGACGACCAAGAGACAAGGTTGCTGCCGAGGAAGACAACGTAGCCGGAGGTGGACCGGCGGGTGTCCGGGCAGCCCGCCCAGTCAGCGTCGGTGTAGACCACCAGGTCGGCGGAGGACCTGCTGAGAAGCAGCTCGTAGCCGATGGTGCCGCGGAGGTACCGGAGAAGCCGCTTCATAGCGGCGAGGTGAGGTTCCCGCGGAGCATGCATGTGGAGGCACAGCTGCTGCACGGCGTAGGTGATGTCCGGCCGAGTGAAGGTGAGGTACTGGAGCGCGCCAGCAAGACTCCGGTAGGCGGTGGAGTCCTGGGGCCCAAGCAGCGGACCCTCCGCTTCTGACAGCTTGCCCTGAGTGTCGACCGGGGTGGTGCAGGGCTTGCAGTCAGCCATGCCTGCTCGCTCCAGTATGTCACAAGCAAACTGGCGCTGGTGGAGGAACAAGCCTAAAGGTCGGTGCTCAACAGTGACGCCGAGGAAGTGATGGAGCACTCCAAGATCCTTCATAGCAAATTCCCTCTGCAGAGAGGCAATGATACTCTGGAGCAGAGTCTGACTGGAGGCTGTGAGGACAATGTCATCAACATATAGGAGCAGGTATGCAGTCTCATCCCCATGGTGGAAGATGAACAGGGAGGTGTCAGACTTAGCCACCGTGAACCCAAGTGTCTGCAGGTAGGAGGCAAACCGAGAGTACCAAGCCCGGGGCGCCTGCTTGAGACCATAGAGCGACTTGTTCAGGCGGCAGACCAAGTCAGGGCGAGTAGAGTCAACAAACCGTGCCGGCTGGCTGCAGTAGACCGTCTCAGTCAGAGTGCCATGGAGGAAGGCATTCTTGACATCCAGCTGATGTACTGGCCAGGAGCGCTCGAGAGCCAGTGAGAGAACCGTGCGAACGGTAGCTGGCTTCACCACTGGACTGAAGGTCTCATCGTAGTCGATGCCGGGCCGCTGAGTGAACCCTCGAAGTACCCATCGAGCCTTATATCGCTCGAGAGTGCCATCAGCCCGGCGCTTGTGGGTCCAGATCCACTTGCCGGTGACGACGTTGGAGCCTGGCGGACGGGGCACCAGATCCCAGGTCTGGTTGGCGAGGAGAGCCGCGTACTCCTCTTCCATCGCGCGGCGCCAGTGAGGATCCGACAGCGCCTCGCGGACGGAAGAAGGCACCGGAGAGATCGTGGAGTCCCCGGGTATCGCCGCAAGAGCCCGGTGCAGCAGGGTACCAGCCGCGTGCCGCGTCACCATGGGGTGAACATGACGCGAGTGTCGGTGTAGGAGCGGCGGGTGGTACACCGGCTGCTGAACACGGGCAGCCGGGGGCCGCGGCGGCGGAGTCGGCGTAGCCGGCGGAGAAGAGGCCGGCGAGGTAGGCGTCCCTGGAGCAGACGGAGGTGGCGCCGGACGGGCACGCCGCTGGTAGACCTGCACCGGTTGGGCAAACCGAGCAGGTGGTACAGGGGCCGGCGGTGGCGGTGCCGGGGCCGACGAAGCAGGGCCCGCAGCGGCACGGCGCTGGTAGACACGCACCGGCTGCGCAAAGCGCGCAGGTGGCGCAGGGGCCGGCGGTGGCGGTGCCGGGGCCAACGGACTGGGCTCCGCGGCCGGCACCGGGACGGGCGACGCGCCGGACGGTGATCCCACCCGGCCCGGGGAGGGAGCAGGGACAGGAGAGTCGCTGGGGAGAGGCGACGCAGGGCACGGCCCCGGGGAAGAGGACGGCAGTGTGGGACCTGCAGGAGACAACTGAAATGGTGGCTCAACCACCTGGCCAGCAGGAAACAAGGAGGCGTCAGGCTCAGGGGCGGATGGGGAAGGAGAGGCAACGGAGTAGGGGAAGACAGACTCATCAAACACCACATGGCGAGAGATGAGGACCCAACGGGAGGTGAAGTCGTAGCAGCGGTACCCCTTGTGATCCGGAGAGTACCCAAGGAAGACACAGAGAGTGGATCGGGGCGCCAGCTTGTGAGGAGCGGTGACTGCAGTGTTAGGAAAACACGCACACCCGAAGACTCTGAGGTGGTCATACCGAGGGGTACCGAAAAGAGCGTGATGTGGGGTGGGAGCTGGGCAGGCAGCGGAAGGGAGGCGATTAATAAGGTAAGTGGAGGTGTGAAGGCTCTCAGCCCAAAAGCGAGCAGGGAGAGACGCCTGGAGGAGAAGGGTGCGCATGGTGTCGTTGGTGGTGCGGATCATGCGCTCAGCCTTGCCGTTCTGAGAGGAGGTGTACGGACAAGACATACGCAGCTGGACACCGTGAGCGAGGAAGAAAGCGCGCGAGGCGGAGTTATCAAACTCACGGCCATTGTCGCACTGAACGGCCTTAATGGTGAGGCCGAACTGAGTGGACACCCAAGCGAAAAAGTGAAGAATGGTGGGGAAAGCATCCGACTTCAAACGAAGCGGGAAAGTCCAAGAATAATGAGAAAAATCATCGACCACCACAAGATAGTATTTATAACCAGAAATACTGATTACAGGAGATGTCCATAGGTCACAATGTACAAGGTCAAAAATGTGAGCCGCATGAGAAGAACTAGAAAAAGGAAGGCGAACATGTCGGCCCATTTGGCACGCATGACACAGGCTCATCGTGAGCTCGAGTACAAGGAATGTCTGAACTACGACTGAGCTGCATCATGGCATCACGTCCAGGATGACCGAGACGCCGGTGCCAGGTAGTGGAAGGAGTGGTGGTGGCGAAGGCAGCTGACAAAAGTGACGCCGGTGAAGAAGAGGCCGACGTCGGGAAGCAGAGCGTGTAAAGGGGCCCGGTGCTGTCACATCGGAGTAGAGGACGCCGGGAAGCCAAATCCTTCACAGTAAGACCAGAAGAGTCAAACTCCACAGAACAGGAATTGTCAGCTGTAAACCGACGAATAGAAAGGAGATTGTGAACCATGGACGGGGCAACAAGAACATCAGGAAGACGAAAGGAGCCATGAGCACCGGCGGTACCCCCACAGATGTGACAGGAATGCACGAACCATTCGCCACCATGATGGACGAAGGAAGAGAGGAAGGAGGATGAGCAGAAGAGAGTATACTGGGGTTTGGAGTGGTGTGGTAGGTGGCCCCGGAGTCAGCGACCCACTGCGGACCGACAGGGGGGGTCAGGCCCATGGTGTTGAAGGAGTGCGCCAGGGCTGCCTGGTCCCAGCCGGAAGGTGCTGCCCACGGAGACGCCGGAGGGAGCCTAGGCGGAGCAGCAGCGAAGCCGGAGGGTGTCGTCCACTGGGACCCCGGCTGGAACCCCGGAGGAGCGCCGGCGAGTAGGAAGGAGGCCGATGAGCGAGGGTCACCACCGGGGGCCTGGAACGGCCACATGGAGATGCGCCCTGACCACGGGTTGTGGAAGGATGGCCAGGGAGCACCCTGTGGTGACGGTGTGGTGGTGTTACTCCCACGGCCCCCACCATCACCGCGACCACCGCCACCACGACCGCCCCCGCGACGACGGCGACCACCACGGCCTCCCCCACCCCCGCTCGGCCCGAGGGAGGGAGAGCCGTGAGAAGACGGCGGCTGTGGAGCGGGGGGACGTGGCTGAGTGGCGGCCAGTGCAGTCGAGGTCCCCGAAGTGGCGGTGGAGCCCGGCTGGAAGCCCTGAGTGAGCTCCTCCAGAGCCAGGTCGTCGCGGATCTCCAGGAAGGTCGGCAGCGGCCGCATCCTGGTGATCAGCGACCGGAGGGTGGCGTAGCGGTCGCTGAGCCCGCGAAGGACGTTGAGGACCAGGAAACGGTCCTCCACGGCCAGCCGAGGTCGCCGAGGAGTCCGCCATGCCCTTCATCCGGCGGCAGTACTCGCCAACAGAGAGGTCGCCCTGGACGAAGTTGCGGAAGGCTGCGTCCAGCCGAAGGGCCCGGGCCTCAGCGTTGCCCAGGAACTACTGCGCGAGGCCGAGCCAGGCCTGGCGGGGCGTCGGTGGTGTTGCGGACGAGGTCGTGGAGTTCGAGGGAGATCGTCCCTGCGATCCAGGAGAGGACGATGCTGTCGAGGCGCAGCCACGCAGGGGTCCGCACCGCAACCGAGGCGTCGGTGAGGACGTGGTCGTCGAGTGCGTGGCGGCGGGAGGGTGAGCAGCATCAAGTCCCGCCAGCGGGCGTAGTACGGCGACGCGGGCTCGAGGACGACCGGGACGAGGAGCTTGATGTTCTGGACGCCCCCGGCCTGATAGTGGAGCTGCACAACCGCAGGATCGGCTGGGTCGTGCCAGAGGGCCGCGTTGTAGGGCACGCGGTGGGGCCATCGAGCCAGTGGAGACGTCCCCGGCGTCGTGGGAGGCAGGAGCGCCAAGGAAGTGCTCCGCCTCGGCAACCTGGCGTCCCAGGGCGTCGGCCGCCTCACGCTCGCTCTCCAAGGCGGCGGCTGCTGCCTGCACGCGGGCCTGCCGGGCGACGAGGGCGGTCCGGGGCAGCGGTGAGGGCGTTGGAGAAGGTGGATCCGGGGGCTCCGGGAGGTGGGCCGGCCTGGTACATCCCCAGACCGGGTGCTGTGAGGGCCCGTGCGACGGCAGCGCGGGCTGCAGTAGCCGTCATGGCGGCGGCTGCAGCCTCCCAGGCAGCTGCACCTTCGGCGTCGGCGGCCTTGGCTGCCCGAGCAGCGGCTGCCTGGGCCGCAGCGAGCAGGGCCGCTCCAGCCGTGGCCGCGGGCGGCTCCTCCTCCCTGAGGGCGGGCCCTGGCGGGTGGCGGTGGCTGCTGCAGCGGCGGTCTCCTCCGAGAAGGCCTCCTCCGCAGCCAGATCGGCGGTCAGGGAGGCGGGATCGGCGGTCAGGGAGGCGGCGCGCGCGGCCATGAGGGCCAGATCGGCCCCTTCCGCGTCCAGGCCGGCCGCCGTCAGGACGGCGGCGATCTCCCTGGAGGCGGGGCAGCGGCAGCTTCCTCCCGCGCGCTCGCGACGGCGATCTCCCCTGGAGGCGGCGGGGCGCGCATGGTGGCGGCCGCGCGCTCAGCCCCAGAGGTGGCGGCGATGGCTCGGTTCGCGGCGGCGGCGCCAAAACCGGGCGGAAACGGCGGCGCTGGCAGCTGCTGGTGTCGGGAAGGGGAGGAGGAGGGGTGGAGGGAGGTAGAGAAGAGGGAGAAGGGCGTCGGCGGCTGGCCAGGCAGTGGCGGCGCCGGCGGCTCTGCCATGGCTGCTGGTGGCGGCTGAACAGGGAAACCTAACCCTAACCCTAACCTAAGCTCTGATTACCATGTTGGAACTTTAGACTCTATTATTCAGGGCTAACCCTAGAGGTGTAGCTATATAGGTTCCATACATGGGCCTCATGGGCCTTAGCCTTATGGGCTTAATACATACTCCAACAGTACTTTATGCTGAAGAATAACAAGGTCCCCATAGCTTTAAGTTGTCAGCACAATACATGTAATATTGGGTTGGCTACCAGAGAAGCTAGGGCTACAAAATTACAAATGGATAACCATGTTTCTTGCCTGTGGCATAACACAAAAAATGGAACACAATATCAAGAAAATAACCTCAATGAGATGGATACTTGAAGCACGGCTTAGGAGAACAAAAGCAAACTCTCCTATTTGTGCAAGAGACATGCCGACCTATGGGGGAAAAAAAACGGTTAATGTGATTTTATGAGCAGTGACAGATGTGAGTGCATTCAGAAAGATATGAATAAAGACTTACAAGAAGAAGATGTTTTGTTGCTATACCCAAACCCTTTTACGACGATAGCAACAATAAAGGTCTTTACAGTGATCACCAAAATTACCGCTGCAAGGAGTATATCCACATGGTTCCACAAGAAATGCACATTAATTAGCATCCCAATGCTGGCAAGGAAAAGAGCAGCGAAAAAGTTGCGGATAGGTTCGATCTGCAGAAAGAACAAACCTGAAATAAGAGAACAATATAATGAATTACTAACTACAAGAGTCTAGCTATGAATTTTGCTCAAGCATAAAATAAAGATCAAACTAAAGACTTCCTCCATTCCAAATTATAGATCGCATTAGAAATGTCATTAGTCAAACTTCTATAACTTTGACAAGGTTTATAGAAAAAAGCTCCAACATCAAATTGATTTCATTTCATTAAATTATCCATGAAATGTGTCTTCTGCATTTATTTGAACTTGTATATGTTAATATATTTTTAATATTTGGTCAAAGTCAAAGATGTTTGACTTAGAACAAAGCTAAAGTGACCTATAATTTGAACCATAGGGGCTAGAGATAGTAATTCCCCCTTTTTTCTGGAAAGGGAACAGAAAGAACGTGCAAGTTACAGGTAATAAATTACTTGTTCAAGAGTATGTTGTGCAAGGTCTGTTGTTGATATCATTACTCCAGCTGCAAATGAACCCAACTCGAGACTCAGGCCCAACTTATCACTACACTGCATCATAGAAGGATGGACACATGAGAATAACAAGAAATTTAAGAACTGCATACCTTTAACAAATACAGTTTTGATTATAAAGTAAAGAAACGACAAAAATGTAGAGTAAACCGACAAGGCAACCAAAAAAAAGGAACTGAGTTGAAGATAACTAGTGCACAACAGTATAATTAGCAATTTTATTAAATCATATAATTAAACCTACTTGTATGGGTACCAATCAGAAGACTAATCATATTAGTCATTGATTAGGTCCAATTAGTTAGGTAATCATGCTGTACAAATCTACTAAGTCATCCTAGCACTTGAGCAGTAACAACAGAAGCAGGACTTGACTGGCAAAGGAAGAGGAGCAAGACTTCCCAATGCTGTGCACTACTCTTGCCACCACTCCGTGCCTGGCATGCACAACTCCTTGTCCAGCCAGTGCGAGCAGGCCTCCAGTTGCTCGCATTGCAGCCACATCAACTCCCGCGCCAACGCCTCCCAGCCCCTCCACAGATGCTCGAACTCACTCTCAGGGTCACCGCAGGCCCTCACCAAAAACACACCCAGCGAGGCATGAGGACGAACAAATCCAGCGGAGGCATGAGGATGAACGAATTCAGAGGAGGCATGGGGATGAATGGATCCGGTGGGAGCTGATGCAGGCGGTGCTAGGACTAGAGCCAGTGGCAGCGTGAGGACAGGAGCCGATTGCATGAGAATAAGAGTCAGCGGTATGGGCTCCACATGGGGCAGTACGAACATGGAGTCAAGAACCCAGTCCAGAAACCATTCATACTGAAGACCTGATGGGTCAAATTACTTAGCCCAACTGTTTCATGCGAGCCCAACATCTTTTTCTCACCTTTGGGCCTTCCGGTTAGTTGTCCACAGGTCCCCTAATCATACGACTAAAATCATGGTTAGTCAGACGACTAGGATTATAGTCGACCTAACTGTATCGAAGTGCCTAATCGAGGTCCAGGGACCAATAAGGCCAAGTGGCCGACTAATCATGACTATTCGCAATTAGTCATCCGATTTAATAACATTGACAATTTGAATTGAACAGAAAAGTACTGGTGCAACAGTTGGATATGAATTACACATTCACTAAACTTTGGGCTTGTTTGTTTCCCTGCCCAGCTATATAAGCTGTCTCATAGGTGCTAGCTTATAGGTGTTAGCTGCTTCTATAAGCTGGCTTATAATAATTTTGAGGGAAATAAGCTGTAGGGCTGTTTGGCAACCTAGCTTATAAGCTGGCTCATAGGTAGTTGTGGATGGCGTGGCAGTTTATGGATGGCAGCTCTCCTGTGTGCTCGAGAAAAAAAAAGGTAGTTGTGGATGGGAAAAGGCAGCAATGCCCTCAGTTGTTGGTTGTGCGGTTTGTGCCGTTGTGGATAGCAAATGACAGCAATCCTCCAAGTGGGATGGGTAGTTTCGATAAAAAGCCAGAAAACAAGCCGAAGTAAGCTCCCCCTTGGGCAGCTTACAGGCTAATCATAATTCATAACCTGGAGTCCTAGCTTATATAAGCCACAAAATAAGCTGTGCTGTTTGTTTAACATTTGAGCTTATATAAGCTAAGCATAAACAAACAGATCCATAAGCTAAATCAAAATCTAGAAAAGTGCAATTGGTAAAGATAACTTCAGGAAAGTAAGTACTGTGTTCCATTCTATCTGTCTTATGTATGAAGTAAGCATTTGCAATACTCCTTTACCGATCCATTTAAAACATAGCTTTTAGGCAGGTTTTAGCACATGTAACCACTTGCTGTGTACAAAAATAAGATCATTTTTCTATGTTACTGTACATTTTTCACAAAATACCAACCTACGAGCAGTAGAAACTCACCCAAGCAAATAACAAGCAGAATGCAACTGATGCCAGCTGGTATAGTTCATTTGTCTGTGTGACATGCAGAGCAACCACAACATAAGACTGCTGATGAGAATGTTCTACAAGATCAAAACTCAAATTGCTAAAAAAATGTACTGCTTTCTTCCCCAATCAAACTTACCTGTGATGACAGACTTATCATCAGTTTAAGAAACCAAGGAACACCGGTGCGGGAGAGGATAGAGAGAATGGTCAGGAATGATATCAATACCACCAGCCTGAGAAGTTGTATCAAAGAATTAATTCCACAACTGACTATGTCCTAGAATACTTTTACAGGCTAGCAGACAAAATATAAATGGATAATACAATTAGTAATATTAAATGCAAGATAATAAAGAGATCAACTCCGCCTATGTTGACTGGAAGACTTTCTTAAGTCGTCTCAACATA
Source organism: Saccharum hybrid cultivar R570 (assembly GCA_038087645.1). Taxonomy (NCBI): domain Eukaryota; kingdom Viridiplantae; phylum Streptophyta; class Magnoliopsida; order Poales; family Poaceae; genus Saccharum; species Saccharum hybrid cultivar. Next base: position 4,752,599 of record JAQSUU010000810.1, read on the forward strand.
GCCGGTCCCAAGCCCAGGTAAAGGAGGAGGGTTTGTTAAGGTCTAGCGAACCAACAGTAAAAAAACAGCCACTCTCATGGATTTGAAACCCACAAGAGATTCGTTGGGGCGTAACCCTCTTAGCGACGCGCTACATCGGAACCCGGGTGTGGTGTTAAATGGGCAAGGGCCGGGTCGTCATCCCCTTAGTGGCGCGTCGTATCGTGACCTGGGTACGATGAAAAATGAGCAAGGGGTCGGGCCGTCGCAACCTTAGTGGCCCGCTACATCTACGCCCCGGGTGTAGTGAAAAATGAGCAAGGATCTTCGCACTTCCCTCGACGGGTGCGAAGGGTAAGGAAGCTAGCCGAGCCAACTAGGATTCGTCTAGGTAGCTGGAACGTAGGGTCCCTAACGGGTAAGCTAAGAGCTAGTCGATGCAGCAATTAGAAGGCGTGTAAATATTCTATGCGTTCAGGAGACTAAATGAAAGGGACAGAAGGCGAAGGAGGTGGAGGATACTGGCTTTAAACTTTGGTATACGGGGACAACATCGGGTAGAAATGGTGTAGGCATCTTGATCGATAGGAGCCTTAAGGATGGAGTCGTTGATGTTAGGAGGCAAGGCGACCGGATTATCTTGGTCAAGCTGGTAGTTGGAGATTCAGCTCTGAATGTGATCAGTGCCTATGCCCCTCAGGTAGGTCTTAGCGAGGGCACCAAGAGGCAGTTTTGGGAAGATCTTGATAGCATGGTTAGTACCGTGTCTATCAGCGAGAAACTCTTTATAGGAGGAGACCTCAACGGCCATGTTGGTGCGACTAATGTAGGTTTCGAGCGGGTGCACGGGGGTTCGGGTATGGTAGTAGGAATCAAGAGGGGGAGGATGTTTTGAACTTCGCGCTGACCTATGACTTGTTGATAGCGAACACCCTCTTTAGGAAGAGGGAATCTCATCTAGTAACCTTTCGTAGTGGACAACACTCGAGCCAGATCGACTTTATCCTTGCAAGGAGGGAGGATAGACGTGCTTGCTTTGATTGTAAGGTGTTACCTGGGGAGTGTGTCGTCCCTCAACATAAGCTTGTGGTGGCGGACTTTCGCTTTCGGGTACGTGTCCACCGGGACAAACGGGCCAAGATTGCGAGAACGAAGTGGTGGAAGCTTAGAGGGGAAGCAGCGCAAACGTTTAAGGAGAGGATGCTAGACGAGGGGCCTTGGGAAGAAGGAGAAGATGCCGACGACATGTGGCTAAAGATGGCAACATGTGTCCGGAAGGTGGCTTCAGAAGTGTTTGGCGTGAGTAGGGGAGGCAAACGGGAAGCGAAAGACACATGGTGGTGGAATGACGAGGTGCAAAGGGCTATTAGGGAGAAGGAGTGTTTCAAGCGTCTCCACCATGACAAGAGTGTAGCTAACATCGAGGGCTATAAAATAGCGAAGAGGGTTGCAAAGCGAGCTGTGAGTGTAGCAAAAGGTCAGGCGTATGATGGCCTTTATCAGCGGCTAGGCACGAAGGAAGGGGAGAAGGACATTTATAGGATGGCTAGAATCCGCGAGAGGAAGACAAGGGACATCAACCAAATAAAATGCATCAAGGATGGGACAGATCGACTTCTGGTGAAGGATGAGGAGATCAAGGACAGATGGAGAGAATACTTCGACAAGCTGTTTAATGGGGAGAATGAGGGTCCTACCCTTGAGTTGGACGACTCATTTGACGATACCAACAGACGCTTTGTGAGGAGAATTCAGGAGGCAGAGATCGGAGAGGCTTTGAAGAGGATGAAGGGAGGTAAAGCGATGGGCCCTGATGGTATCCCCATTGAGGTGTGGAGATACCTAGGCGCCAGAGCGATAGAATGGTTAACTAAACTTTTTAACCTTATTTTTCGGTCTAACAAGATGCCTGAAGAATGAAGGAGAAGTATATTAGTACCTATCTTCAAGAACAAAGGAGATGTTCAAAGTTGTACTAACTACCGTGGGATTAAGTTGATGAGTCATACGATGAAGCTCAGGGAGAGAGTTATCGAGCATCGCCTAAGGAGAGTGACACATGTGACCCAAAATCAGTTTGGGTTCATGCCTGGTAGGTCGACCATGGAGGCGATTTTCTTATTACGACAATTGATGGAGAGATATAGGGAGCAGAAGAAGGACTTGCACATGGTCTTTATTGATCTCGAGAAGGCATATGACAAAGTACCGAGAAATGTCATGTGGTGGGCCTTGGAAAAGCACAAAGTCCCAACTAAGTACGTTACCCTCATCAAGGATATGTACAGGGATGTTGTGACGTTTGTCCGAACATGTGATGGCGACACTAGTGACTTTCCAATTCAAATAGGACTGCATCAGGGGTCAGCTTTGAGCCCTTATTTATTTGCTTTGGTGATGGATGAGGTCACAAGGGACATACAAGGTGATATCCCTTGGTGTATGCTCTTTGCTGATGATGTGGTGCTAGTTGACGACAGTAGGGCGGGGGTTAATAGGAAGTTAGAACTATGGAGGCACACGTTAGAGTCGAAAGGGTTAAGACTTATTAGGACTAAGACCGAGTACATGAGATGCGATTTCAGCGCGACTAGGCACGAGGAGGGAGACGTTAGCCTCGATGGGCAAGTGGTGGCCAAGAAGGATACTTTTCGGTATTTAGGGTCGATGCTACAAAAGGATGGAGACATTGATGAAGATGTTAGGCATAGAATTTCAGCCGGCTGGCTGAAATGGCGTCAAGCTTCTGGCGTTCTCTGTGACAAAAGGGTGCCTCAGAAGCTGAAAGGTAAGTTCTATAGGACGGCGATTCGTCCGGCGATGTTATACGGTGCTGAGTGTTGGCCTACAAAAAGGCGACATGTCCAGCAATTGAGTGTAGCAGAGATGTGTATGTTGCGTTGGTGTTGTGGGCACACAAGGAGGGATAGAGTTCGGAACGACGATATTCGGGATAGGGTTGGGGTGGCACCAATTGAGGAGAAATTGATTCAACATCGGTTGAGATGGTTTGGACATGTCCAACGGAGGCCTCCTGAGGCACCGGTGCGTAGTGGAGTTCTAAAGCGGGTCCATAATGTAAAGAGCGGTAGAGGTCGACCTAAACTAACTTGAGACGAGTCCATTAAGAGAGATCTTAAGGAGTGGAATATCTCCAAGGATTTAGCTATGGACAGGAGCGCTTGGAGATTGGCAATCAACGTGCCTGAACCGTGACATCTTTTTGTCTTGTGCCATTTATGTCCCTTTATGTGTCTCCCTGTTTCTCGTCTCTTTTGGGTTTCATCTCTAGCCTACCCCAACTTGCTTGGGACAAAAGGCTATGTTGTTGTTGTTGTTGTTATAATAAAGAGATCGTAAACTATTAAGGTGACTTGGGGGTTAGCAATGTTATCTCAACTGGACCTGCCAACATGTCAAGAAAACATGAACTTACTGTACAAGAATTGCATCAAGTGGATAAGCCGACAAAACGGTCAATTCATTGCAAAAGAAAAATTGCAAATATAAAGGTAACCAAAGTAATTCAGGGCAAAAGGGGGAAGGAAATGCTACACTTACGACTTGGTCATTGATGCAACTCCGTGAAGAAGGCCAGATGTACCACTCAAAATTGGAAGAAGTGCAAACAGCAAGCCAACAGCACAATCCTGAGGGGGAGAGAGATAGGATGTCACAGAACTGAGATATATTTTATTTTAGAAAAGGAAAAATAAATTTTCCTTGGATCAACTTTTTCTTAACAACGGCAGACACTAGATGCGTGTACACAGATGCATCTTGCACACAAAAGATGAAGAAAGTATGACAGACCTGCAATATAAGCGTCCCGACTGTAACTTGGCCATGAAGAGCATTGATACTATTTCTTTCCATCAGAAACTTTAAAACCTAAATGTACAAAACTTACCATTATTGAATAAACAGATAACCAAGTGGCACACGGCAGCATCAAGAATGACAACACAATGATGTAAAGAATTAGCCTATTGCAGTTGCAAGTGACGTAACATCCAAACATATTACATTCAGGGTTCAAGCATCATAATCATATGCTAAATTTCTAAATCAAGATGTACCGACTCCATTTGTGGTACAGGAAAATATTTTTCATATATATGAACAGCAGGTGAGGCCCCTGCTGGTATTTTTTATATATTTTCAAAGAAAATTAAAAGATTGTTTACAGAAACCAAAATAAGTTCGTGTACAACAATAGGTGCATGCAATTATGAGAAACACACTACGGCACAGCAAAGTTATGAGGTAGTCATTCACAAACAACTATGTATTCAGGCATTCACTTGCTTCGAGATCATTTCAATCACAAAATGCAGCACCAAGCATTTTGTGTGCGTGCACGTGTGTGAGACAGAGAGGGAAGAGAGCCAGGCTACTGGACCAAATAATGATAAGAGTGGCAAGAGTTATTGACACAGTGAACAAAAACATTGATTTCTCTCATAGGCTGCCTGCTGTTGACCTTGACCAGATACTTACCACAGCTGTTGAAGACATGGAGAGAAGAACACCAACGAAAACACCTTCTTTTGTTTTGCCTCCACATAGCTGCATTAAACATCACAAAAGATCTGTCAACCATGCTCTTAGGAATCAAGAATTGAAAAACCAAGGCCATACAACCTAGAAACAGAAAAATAGCTACCATGGTAAAAATGCATCAAATATTTTTCAAAAAAATACTGGCAGGTCCAGCTCCAGGAAGCTGACTTGGTTACTTCTACTGCATAATTCCATCTAGTCGCTTTTATTGGCCGTATGTTCGAATGAGTTAAGGATGCATCAGATCTTGTTATTCTGATCAATGTTTTATGAAACAATTTAATTATTTGATGTTAGGACATACGGTACACAGGATAGTAGATCCCAATGTTCCCATCAAAGAGAGTGACATCTAGGTTCACACAACGTAACAAGACAGCTCCAAAGTATATATCATAATGCAAACAACAGAGACGAAACTCACTGTAGCCAAAATACCACAAAGAAACATGAACAGCATAATTTGGAGCAATCCTCCGAGAACAGCAACAGCACGAACAACTCGAAGCTGAGGCAATGCAAAAACAACACTATGTTAACTTCAGATCACAAATGATGTTACCAACTGAATGAGGGAAGAAATGTAAGTAGAATACTTTTGCAGTAGAAAACTCAAGTCCCAATGCAAACAGGAGAAATATCACACCAAACTGGGCTACCGTTTCAACCTGGAAAAGAAACAGTGGAATATAAGGAAATGCCATAATAAAAACATGGAGTACTTACGTACATCTTATCGACATTGCCATTGCATAGTAGGCAGCACAGAGTAACAGAAAACAGTAGTAGGTCGAAACTCATAAGCAAGATAATTGTAAGAACAGTTGATTTTAGAATGTATGAAATAGTGGAACAAAGTTATCCAGGTAGAAAATAAACTAAGCCATACTGTAGATATATAAACATATAGAAGAATTGAGTGTGTGTCACACACATCATGTTAGAAATATGATGGGAGGAGACATTAGCCAGCAAACATATGTTTCAGCACAAGTCTACATGCCAGTTATCTTGTACAAAGGTTTTCAAGGGCATGCGTATCCATTTCAAACACGGAAGCCACCATAAAGATTAAGTGTTAGAAAAAGCAACCCACAAAGGTGGAAGCACCTTACTTGCACCATTTCATTGACAAAGCTAAAACCTCCAGGCCCAATTATAGATCCTGCAAGTAGATAACCTGTAATCACCTGCAATATACTTTGAATTGTAGGTTCACGTAGCTTAACCTTAAAAATACAACATTTTGAATAGACAAATTATGTTTCCAGCTATTAATAATGATACACAAATTAGAAGAAATAAAAGTACAGATACTCACCGGTTGCCCAAGGCAAGCAAAGGCGATTCCACCACATGTAGCAGACACGATAACAACTACAAGATCTGATATCAATCTACAATAATATACATTCAACAGATAAGTTTCCATGCAAAAAAGATACTTTCATCCAACACTTCAATTGACTGAATACTGAGTTGCATACCTAAGGTCCAGCTGCAGCACAGGGTATTTTGACTTCGGGTTTGATATGATAAAAACATTATCCTGGGGTAAAGATTGGATTAACACAAAACTGTTATAAAAAATGGTCATAACATGCCCACAACACTATGCCAACATGTATGGCACATGTGCAGTAACTTGACAGAAAATTCCATCCAGAGGATGTGATTGCACCTTCCGATCAATCAATGTGGGAACATCCTCTTGCTCAGATCGATCCAAGAAAACCTCCTTAAAAGGAAATGACCTGATGGAACAGAATGACAACTTTAAACTCTATTGCACATTCTGAATCTAAGGTTAATTTCATCTAGCAGAAATAACGAAGAGTGGATTTGCAGCATACTTGTTATCTTTGGTTTCATTCTTCTTTGTTACTCTTCTAGCCACAGTTTCAAGAACTCCCTGGTACAAGTACAAGGAACAAGATGAGCAGTTTGCATTACATATCCGTCATGTGTAAGCACCAAATTTTCTAAGTACAGGTAAACACAACGATGCATTAGAGTACATATATGCACTTCAAGTTTTCCAATATCCAAACAAAGGACCACAGACCACTATGTTATTGTCTGAGAAAATAGATGTTGCGACATCTTGTTTCTTGAACCCAATGTGTATCATGCAGGTTATTATATGCTTTAAATTAAAAGATATACTCCCTATGGTAAAAAAATACTTGTTGCATTTGACTTTGCAAAGCCCTTGACACATATATTTGATCACTAATTTCTTCTAAAACAACATTCTTATAATCCTTCAAATTTCTGAGATTTTGCAATTATTTTTCAATCAATTCTACACACTTACATGTTTCAGCCTAAATAATTTGAAAGTTACTGATGTTTATAGTTTTTAAGGTTTGACTAGCTCTTGTCCGAGAAAATATGTTTCTATAACCAGGAGTATTATTAAGAAATAAGGAAGTAACAAACATGCTAATGGGGATCTGAAGTTTTGAAATAAGCTACTCAATGTAGCAGTCATGTAGGAGATCAAACATGAACTCCAGTAGGGAAACAGAACTAGGATGTCCAAAACTAGATTTTTCTGTAGCATCTTAGGAACACGACCAACAAATAATCGTCTTCAATAGTAGCTAATGGGCACAATAAACAGTCATACTAATTACCGCTCATGTGCACAACAAGCATAAAGTCATACTAATTATTGTCAAGCATAGCACAAAAATAAACAACATCCAAGATATTGGTGTCCCTCATCAGCACTAGGAAAATGCCGATCAAACAACATAAAGCAAAATGGCCATATAAGTCAAAGGGCCCAAAAGCTATACAATGATGACATATGGATGGGTTATTGAATGCTAGTAGATTGCAACATAAATACACTAGCGACAGCATCAAGGCACCATAGTAGATTACTAGATTCACAAGTGTAGGAATCAGGCACAGGTCAGTCCAAAAGCGAATTTCCTTTCATTCACAAATTCCAACATGCAAGTAGGGTGTGTTTAGTTCCACGAAAAGATGTAAAAAAAAATATTGTAGCACGTTTTGGCTTTATTTGGTAAATAGTGTCCAACCGCTGACTAATTAGGTTCAAAACGTTCGTCTCGCAAAGTACAACCAAGCTGTACAATTAGTTTTTGATTCCATATACATTTAGTACTCCATGCATGTATCGCAAGTTTGATGTGACGGGGAATCTTTTGTTTGCATAGTACTTTTTTTTTTTTTTTGAGGAAGTAAACACAGCCGTAGTGAGCAAATCACCCAATGTTGAATCCCAGAATCAAAGACTCCTGCTAACAAAGGGGCAGCACACAAATAAAATGGCGCAATGAACTCACCTGCTTCTCAGCTACCGTGTTGTTGAAGCTACCAGGATCGGTCTCTGCAAAACCAGAGCACAGATTAGCACAAGCAACTCCAAGCCCAAACCGGGACCTCCATTCCCAACGTCCCCACACGCTCCAACCACCGAGGCCGAGATCTAAACAGCACGGCCACCGACACACGCGACCGCCCCCACCCACAGACCCGCCCCAGAACCAGATCCCGGGCCCGAACGGATCGATGGATCCCGGGAGTTAGCCAGATCCACGCACCTCCACCGCCCTGCTCGCCCTCGGACTCCGGGAACTCCTTCTCCAGCGCGCGGTCGATCATGTCGGCGAGGCTGCCCTCCTTGGCATCCGTGGCATTGCCCTGAGCCACCACCTCGCCGCCGGCCTCCGCCACGGCCACCCCATCCCCGCGCGCCTCCGCCTCGGCCTCGACCTCCGGCTTCCCCGCGCGGCCCTCGTGCCCAGCGCCGCCGCGGCCAGCGGCCTCGGCGGCAGCGGCGGGGGAGAATGCGACGGCCGCAGCGAGGAGCAGGCCGCAGATGAGGAGGAACGGGAGGGGGAAGGAGGAGCCCGGGTGGTTGCTACGGCGACGCGGCAGCATCGCCGGCGAGGGGGGTGGGGGCTTTGGCAGGCGACCAGGCGAGCGGGCAGCGCGTCGGAGTCCGTGTGGGGGCTGACCGGCCGTGGCCGGTTCCGCTGGGGTTTAGATTTTCTGGAAGGCGAACGGAGCGTGGCGGTGACGGCGTGCGCCGCTCGTGCCGGGGAAGGGACGCACGCGCTCGCGCTCGCGCTCACGCTTGCGTACGCACACGCAGGTGCAGACGCAGACAGGCAGAGATGGGGGTGGAGGGAGACGCTTTGCTTTGTTGGTGACTTCGCCTCCAAGTGAGTAACGAGGCAAAAGCCAAAGGCCCGAAGTGTGTATTGTGTAGTGTTGTGAGTTCGTGACCCCAATTTGTAGGGGTGTTTGTTTTGTTTTATATGGAGTTAGTTAGGTTCTCACTCCAGCAATTTGCACGCTTTATTTGATCGTTTATAAATGGATATAAGCTATTCCTTCCGTTCTAAATTATAAACCGTTTTAGCTTTTTTAGATACATTATTTTAGGCTATGTCCAGATGAATGATAAAAGCTACATATAAAAAAAACCAAAATAACTTTAGTTTAAAATAAAGAGAGTACGTATCTATCGAGTTGCATCAGGTGGACATTAGTCACTACTATTCCAACATTTTTCACTACTATTCCAACAAAGCTATCATAGTAAGTGAAGGAAACATTTATGGTATGTGCATCTTTATGGCGAGTGGTGATGGCCAACAAAAACAAAGATTTACTTTTCCATGGAATACAAAATGCAAATATCAACTATTTTGGAATGATGAAATGCAAAAGGCTAAAATTTTTATGGGTGTGTTTAATTCCATCCAAAATGCCAAATTTTTCATGGGGTAGGTGAGGGCTTTTTGGCTTTTTTTTGCCACTTGAGTCTTGAGGCCAAAATCCAAAATAGAGAATAGATACCTTTTTACTAAAAATTTTGCATGGTGTTTAGTTTCATTCTGCAAATGATGGACCAAAACCCCAAATTTTTTTGGGTGAAACCTTGAGAGACTTTGCTCGCGTAGCATAATAATGCAAACACACTAGCTTTTATAAATTGCATCATATTCTCCCGTATATGATATATGCGAGAATAAACAATGAAAACTAGGTAAAAATATGGAAGCCACTTTAACCACCACGCCTGATGAAAACTTCTAAAATGCAACTATTTCAGTTTTTGAAGATTAGACTTGTCGGGTACCAATATTAAGGTACCTGTATGATAGAAGTTAGAGGACATCGACCTCCACCTATCTAAAACGATTATGAGCATAGTTGCGGCCTGACCCGGCCCAACCAAGAAGGTTTCGGGATCACCCTGACCCTTGGGCGCAGGCTCTGCCTCGTTCGACCCCTCGAGTAAGGGCTCAGCCCCACCCGACCCCTTAGGCATGGGCTCCATCCCGTCCGACCCCTTGGGTGCCGACTCCGCCTCGCCCGATCCTTGGAGGCACGTCAGGCCTCAGGCGGGAACACAGGCCCCCGCGAGGGGCCCACGCTATCACCAACCACTTCGGGTGTGACGGCGCGAGCCCAGAGCCAAACTTCTGACTCTGAGCGGGCGCACCTCGACATGACCCATGGCAATGACGAGCCGTACCAGGGCGCGCACGTCGTCAACGACGCCGGGCGGACGGGCACTGTGCTACCTAAACCCCATACGGATCCTGTCAAGGGAGCCGAGTGACCATGCCTGTGACACCAAGAAGGGGGGACGGACACACCCGACGTGACCCACGGCAGCAACAGGCCATACTTGGGTGTGCATGTCACCAATAGTGTTGGACGGACCAGCCCTATGCTAACGAATCCCTGTATGACCCTGGTCAAGGGGAACCGTTGACCACACCGCGCACGGCGACAGGACGAAACTGGAGATGAACTGGCGAAGATGGCGTCCAGCCAAGAGTTAGTCCCGTTCGACATCTTTGCCAGCGATCAACACAAACCCTCGGTCCATTACGAGGAGCCAAAGTAGGCTGGCAACGAGTCGCTCGCTTCGGGCTCGAGGGCTAGGGCCAGCAACAAATCCCTTGCCTCGGGCTTGGGGGCTGACCTCCCGGTGGGCCCGTCTGACCCCGAGGTTATTGAAATCAACAAGGACCCATTGCAGGGTCCAACCCCTTGCTAGATTGGAGGGTCTCATATCTCGACTACCCCATCCAAGAGACACTCCCTGTCGACAAGACGGAGGCCTGACAGCTTGCACGCCACACTAAGTCGTACGTCATCATCGAAGGAGAACTCTATAAAAAGAGCGACACCAAGATCTTGCAGCGTTGTATCCCCATCGAGAAAGAGAGAAAGCTACTAGAAGACATCCATCGCGGTGCTTGCGGCCACCATGCTGCGCCGAGGACCCTCGTTGGGAACACTTTCCGATAGGGCATCTACTGCCCAACCGCGGGTGGCAGACGCCACGCACATTGTACGCACCTGCGAAGGGTGTCAGTACTACATGCGACAAACTCATTTGCTAGCCCAAGCTCTCCAAAACCATCCCCATCACATGGCCATTCACGGTCTGGAGGCTTAATTTGGTCGGGCCCCTCAAGAAGGCGCCCGAGGGCTACACTCATTTCCTTGTCGCCATTGACAAGTTCTCCAAATAGATAGAAGTGTGACCGATCACCAAGATCAAGTCCGAGCAAGTCGTGCTCTTCTTTCGTGATATCATCCATCGATTTGGGGTGCTAAACTCTATCATTACCGATAACGACACGCAGTTCACGGGGAAGAATTTTTTAAGATTCTACGATGAGTACCACATCCGCGTCGACTGGGCCACCGTGGCACACCCCCGCACAAACAGGCAGGTCGAGCACACGAATGGCATGATCCTACAAGGGATCAAGCCCAGGATATTTAACAGACTCAACAGATTTGGCGGACAGTGGGTCGTGGAGCTCCCGCCGTGCTGTGGAGCCTAAGGATGGCCCCTAGCCGGGCAACCGGCCACACACCTTTCTTCATGGTCTACGGCGCTGAGGCAATCCTCCCGACCGACCTCGGCTATGGAGCACCAAGGGTCATGCAGTACAGAGAGGAGGTCAAGGGAGTACCTCGAGGATGCCCTAGACCAACTAGATGAAGCCCACGACGTTTGCTCTCTTCCACTCCGCCAAATACCAGCAAGCGCTACGCCGATACCATAGCCGTCGGATCAAGGGTCAAGCCTTCAATGTCGGGGACTTAGCGCTACACCTCATCCAGAGCAACAAGGACCGCCACAAGCTTTTCTCCACCGTGGGAAGGGGTCGTACATCGTCATCGAGGTCCTCAAGCCTGGCACTTACAAGCTCAAAACCGCTGACGGCCAAGTCCTCACCAACACCTGGAATATAGAACAGCTATGTGGCTTCTACCCTTAGATTTTTTCTAAGTCATTGGCATGTATATGTAGAAATCATGTTTCTAAAATGAAAGGCGTTCTCCTTGTCCATTTCATTATCATTCCCTCAACTTTTAGTGACGTCCGACCCCTACAACAGCTAGGGGTCATACCTCACTCGGGGGCTGATAGGGAAATACTTATACTCAGGAACTTTCTTTTGCATCCGACCCCTTTTTCTATGGTGAGATTTGAAAGCAAAGGGTGGCGAAAGCAAAGTACCGAGTAAAATGGGTCAGACTACGGGAAACATACGCCCCCACGGCTACGGTGACTTTGCTCACCCATGTGATAGGGGTTTTTCACCCGCACCACGAGCTTTACGGTCTTGGCATTAAAAAAAGGGGTTAGAACGCATCAACTTTCACATAAAAATGCTAACAGTCTTGATTTGATTAAGACAATTGTTTGAGTGATAAAAGTTTGATCGAACTACGATGAAAGCAAAATACTTGTTTCTTTACAAGTTTTTGGCCACTGCGGCCTGATTTAATCACTGCAACCTGACCAACCCCTCCGAAGGAGAACTATGTCTTGTATCTTCCCTGCCAGGTCCCAAGAAAAGGGAAACCACCGCCTTCTCCAGCTCCTCCAGCTCCTTCTCGTCGTAGCCGGGCGCGTATCCAAGGCTCATCGCCTCCAACCTGATGGTCTCCCCATAGTAGGAGCGAGCGATAGCGAAGTATTGGTTGATGCCAGCATGGAAAGCATCCCTCTCAAGCGCGCTTGCTTGGGCCATGATGTCGATGACGCGAGCAGCCAGTGAGCTAGTCCCCTCCGCCTACGCCACTTCGAGGTCCTCGCAGACGACCCCGATGGTAGCACGCAACATGTCGTGCTCGCTAGCCTCCGCCTCAAGATTCATCCTCGCCTTATGGAGCTCTTCATCCAAGGTCAGCACCTTCGCCTTCTCCTAGCCGAGGTTTGCCACGAGCCTAGCAGAAGCATTCTCAGCATCCAGCTTCCGGGCCCTCTCCCTTTCAAGCTTGGCCTCGAGGGAGCCAACCCACTGCTGGGCGGCGTCGCGCTCCACGCGAGCCGTGCCACGCTCGGTGTGGAGCCTCTCCTTGGTCTGGCGTGACTCGTTGTTGGTATAAATTAAATGCACACAGAGAGAATATATACATCCGCAAGCGGACAGATATTATACCGTTGTAGCACTTCACCGAGAATAACCCAGTTTTAATATCGAACCCAAAGAAATAGTTAGTGAGAATAACTAAGTCTTAGTCTTAACCCAACTTCACAATCAATGTCAGAAAATAGGAATATAAAGGATACTACTAAGATATGTCTAGTTCCAATCTCGATAAGCTTTGTCTTCTATTGTTCTATCATGGGAGATGTTTTATAAGGAACAAATTCAGAGTTTTCTTCATTAAAAGTGATCAAATTCCTGCTAGTCCTATTAACGGGAGGTGGACTACAGAGGATTCAACGAAGCTATAAACGTCACCTACGCGAGCTACCATCGATCCAGAAAATGAGGGTGCATTTACGAGTAACCCTAGGCTGAAACTCCTCTAAAACTCTACTCCCTCACTCTATCTCTCTATCTCTAATACAAGACTAGATCCTATGGAGGACTAATCTTCTCTTGATTGCTAGCCCTGGATCCTGGTGGAAATATGAATTAGGGTTCCTAGCCTTTTAGCTCTTAGGATCCAGACTTGGCTTCTCTTCAGGGGGGTGTAGGCCTATATTTATAGCCTTGTGGGTGCAACGCGAGCCTTCGGATCAAACCAACTTAAGGAACAGCGTAGATGTAATCTTGAGGAGGCGGTGGAGGAACATTCTGGAAGCTCCTGATGAGTGGGCCCCATAGGGGACCGGGCGGCATGGTGGTGGGGCCGGTTGGTCCCATCTGTCATCCTCTCGAGGTCCGCTGTGATGTGGTGTCTTCTTGTGTCCTCTAGAACCTTCTGGAGTAGTTTTCGTCACGGTTAAGTTTGATTCTATTTGACGTTTTGATCGTCCTTACCGGTTTTCTGATTAAATCCTGCTGAAAGCACATATTCACCAAAACTTATGGAATTTATCAGTATAAACCTTCTATTCTATGATATTGATCCATTTTCACCATTTATGCAAGGTAAATTGACGGTTCTTGATGTATGTTAACTACCATCAACAAGCTTCCCCATACTTAGACTTTTACTCATCCTTGATAAAAGGATGGATTACTCAAGACATAACCTTAGGGCAAGACATCAACATAAAACCATTCCTAGTCATACATGCTCTACAAGATTCAAAATGTCTATTATAAAACTTTGGGCGGTTGAAGAACAGAACAGCTTGAACCAGATCACCATCTTCCTTCAATCAAATTAATTGGAGAAACATTTAAGATTTTGAAAACAAAACATAGCTTACCTTCTCCTTTTGTAGTACTCTCAAATCACTTATGTATGTGGTATTTTTGGATCCTTACCAAGGCATAGATGGTCTTGTCTTCTTTTTCCTACTCTTAAAAGCTTATGTGGATCTCAGGTAGGAATGGAAGTGAAAACATACTTGCATTGCATATATTGTAAAGTCAACACAAGGATCTAAGGAGAAAAGTGTCATACTCTCACATCAAAATGTGCATGTGTATGGAATATATATGGTGGCTATCCTAATTCTACTATGCTCCTTGAATCATGTCTCACTTATTTGAAACTTAGAAAACACTTTTGTTATAGAGCATGAGCTATCTCTCTTTTTTTCATGGCGGGCATCTGAGTACCCATTATTTTAGATATCTCGGATACTTGTCTATTTTTTCAATACTTTTCTTTTTTATATAGCCACATGCCTCTTTCTGCAATTGGAAAACTTTTAAGAAAGACATTTACAAGAACTTAGAGCATTTGTTCCTAACAAGCTTCTTTTTGTGTCTTCTCCCAGTGTAGGAGTAGAACATTTTGGGTGGATGGATAACATGTTGTTGCATACTCTCAGTGTAGGAGCAACAGATATATGTGGATTGTACGTGATCTTGATCTTAAGAGCATGATAAGTTTCTCAACAAGTGTCACAAGGTGTGACCAAACTCAATACAAACACAAGTAGTATATGTAGAAGGTTTATCTATCCTATATATGGCTCTGGTAGGTCATTGCTTACCACAAAGGAGAAGTATAGCTATTTATTTTTTCTTTTTGAAATAAAATTCTCCAATGACTAGACATCAAGAATCAAGTTCTCTTACTCTACTATATCTCATTCCACGACAACTAAGTAACATGGGGTCCCTAATAATAAGTTCCCAATAGTAGCAAGAATTTCAGGAAGAATATTATGTGAGTCTATCTGTAAGTCATGACTGAAATAATCTTTTCTCATGTTTTAAGTTATTTTATCATGTGATTTTTAATTCAGTTCGAAACGGAAAATGAAACATATGAAAATAGAGTGTATTGGGCTCAAACCTGACCGTGGACAAAGCGCAAGGCGAGACGATGAGGTGGTGGGCCGGTCGGCCCATAGGGGGATGCTAGGTGGCCTGCTTTGGCAGCCTCTCAGGGCCCACTTCGTCATACATGGTCCTTGGTTAATTACCTTTCATAATTCATGAATTTTCCAATCAAATTTCGTTCCGTCGTTGCAATGTGTCTCCCCCACACTTGCTTTTCTGTATAACCTTTCTACACAACATGTGGAGACAAACACATATCCAAAATAGAGATAGAGAACAGGTAATCATGATAATATTCTCCATTAATGATTAAATAAGGCACTTTATTACAAATTATAAAATTTAACCTAACTTTAATCGATTTAACAACTGAGCTAGTGACGTATCTAACATCTCAAACGACGAACCTAAGAACTTTAACCTAACTAAAACTTGTGCCTTATTATTAATCATTAACTCTCAACTCTCTCTTCTTCCTAATACAGTTGGAAAGAATTTCGATCTGCTTCTCTAACTTCTTTCGCTCAATAGTTTCTAGTTCTATCTTCTTATTCAGAGCATCTACAGTCCTAATGAGGAGAGTGTTCTGCTGTTGGAGAGATGTGACAGTCTAGGAAATATGGTCAATCCTTGTCTCTAGCATCGCAATGGTTGTCCTTGGATGCTTCTCTTCTCGTTCTAATGGTGGAGCAGGTCTCTTGGGCGTCTCCCTTGGTGGAATGAATTTGACTTGGCCTGGTGTAGCTCGAATACCATCAAGAGACACTCGGGGAGTAGCTGTTGTGTATTTGACACAGGTGACTTCTCCAAGCTTGTTGGTCTTGACACCCACTAGTGTCTCATTAGGTCTGACATCATTTGGTACGACAATCTTTGGTCCCTTCGGTGTGTCCTTCAGAAGTAGACGATCTTGCGGTGGAGGAAGTGTCAGCTGACAAACTTGAGCATAGTAAGCTTGCTCGTAGCTTCTTCTCTACAACACTGTAGCTACTTGCTTTGGAGGAAGTTTGTTGAGGTCGACTCCGAAAGGAATGATCTCTTTTCCGGCCATTGGATCTGGAGAGGAGGAGAACTCTGCTATGGGAGAGAGAAGCCTTGGATGGAATGAGGAAGGAGGTAGGCAGGGGTCTATTTATATGGGGGTTCATCTTGCAGCAGGGGTCAAAATCTCAACCCTAGAGGCTCCGTACGAGGGAATATGTGAATGGATCTGAAATATATGTGATCTTATCGTGGAAGAGTGTAGAAAGAGCGAGAGGGTCGGTGAAGGATGAGAGGGACTGACAGACCGCCTGGCATAGGGATGGGGCCAACCATCCCCACATGTTATCTCCTCAGGGTGACTTTCCTCACGTGGGTTTCTAACTTGTTTCTATCCCCGAAAATTATATTTTCGTGATATATCTCGTAACAGTTGATGGCGGTGATGTAATTAAGGTAAAATCTAAAAATCCACCTCATCAACACCTCAGGTGGTTGTTTAGGTTCTAAAAAGATTTTGAGACGGTGGTCATTTACCTTGAATAACGTACCTTTGTCGGTTTGAAGAGTTACCGCTCTATGCGATGAAGTGCTTACCACCGTAAATGGTCCTTCCCACTTGCTTTGAAGTTTTCTATGCCCGAATAATTTAACCCTAAAATTGAAAAGTAATACCTTATCTTCAGGTGCAAACTCCTTCTTCTTGATCCTCTTGTCATGCCATCTTTTGGTTCTCTCCTTGTATATCTTGGAGTTGTGATATGCTCGTTCACTCCATTCATCCAACTTAGAGAGTTGCATCTTCCTCTTTACTCCTGCAACTTCAAAGTCTATGTTCCATCACTTGATGGCCTAGTGAGCTTTGAATTCTAGCTCCACAGGCAGATGACAGGTCTTCCCATAGACCAACTGATATGGTGACATACCCAATAGTGTCTTATAAACCGTTCTATAAGCTCATAGTGCATCGGATAATCGATCTTTCCATGCAATTCCTATTTGTCGATCGTCTTCTACAAAATATTCTTGATTTGCTTATTAGATGTCTCTGCCTAGCCACTTGTCTGAGGGTGGTATGGAGTAGCAATGTTGTGGCGGATCCCATGCTTCATTAAGTATCTATGTAAACCCTTATCAATGAAGTGAGTTCTTCCATCGCTAATCACCATCCTCAAAACTTTGAACCTTAGAAATATTATTTCTTCAAACATAGTCTTGTAGTTCTTTGCATCAGCAGCTCTGCATGGCATGGCTTCAACCCATTTAGAGACATAATCAACTGCCACCAAGATGTACTCATAGTTCTTTGACTTTGGGAATGGTCCTATATAATCAATTCTCCAAACATCGAAGAGCTCTATCTGAAGGTTGTTGGTAAGTGCTATGACATCTCTTGAAATGATATTCCCGTGCCTCTGACATGCTCCACATCTCCTGATAAAATCCTTCGTGTCTTCATACATGATTGGCCAAAAGAATCCACTTTGCCAAATCTTTACATGAGTGTGGAATGCCCCATAATGTCCTCCATATGGTGATGAGTGGCATCGTTCAATGATCTTGATGCCTTCTTCTACCAGTACACATCTTCTGAGCAAGCTGTCGGAGCAGACTTTGAAGAGGTACGATGGATCCCATATGTGGAGATGACTTTCGTAGACGAGCCTCCTTTTGTTCTCCCCTGGTGGTACATAACCTGCAACCATAAAATTGACAATATTCGCGTACCAGGGGTCTGATCTAGTGATTTTGAAGAGCATGTCGTTCCTCAATGAATCACTGATGGGCAGTTCCTGTGAATTCTCAAACTACATTCTAGACAAGTGTTCGACAATAGAATTTTCTACCTCCTTTTTATCTTTTATTCTAAATCAAATTCTTAGAGTAGTAAAATCCATCCTATCAATCTTAGTTTAGCATCTTTCTTAGTGAGCAGGTATTTTAAAGTAACATGATCATTGTAAACAATCACCTTAGCTCCTACTAAGTAAGATCTAAATTTATCACTAGCAAAAACAATAGTCAAGAGTTCCTTTTTTAGTTGTTGCATAATTAAGTTATGGTCCTGTCAGAGTTTTGCTAGCATAAGCAATTGCATGATGCTTTCTATCCTTTGTTTGTCCCAAAACTATCCCCACAGCATAATCACTAGCATCACACATGATTTCAAAAGGTAGCGACCAATCAAGGGGTTGAATGATTGGTGCAGAGATGAGTGCTTCTTTAAGAATATTAAAGGATTTCAAGCATGTATTATCAAATTCAAAGGAAACATCCTTAGCCAAAAGATTTGTCAATGGTCTAGCAATGTGTGAAAAATCTTTATGAACCAGCGATAAAAACTGCAATGACCAAGAAAGCTTCGGATCTCTCTGATATTTACAGGTGGAGGTAGCTGTTCAATTACTTTAATTTTAGTTCTATCTACCTCAATCCCTCTTTCAGACACCAAGTGTCCAAGCACTATGCCTTCTCTAACCATAAAATGATATTTCTAATTAAGGACTAAGTGCTTTTCTTCACATCTTTACAAAACCTTATCTAAATTTTCAAGACAATCATCAAAAGTTTTTTCATAAACAAAAAATTAATTTATAAAAACTTTCATGATTTCTTCAATCATATCAGAAAATATAGACATCCTGTATCTTTGAAAAGAAGCTAGAGCATTACATAATCCAAAAGACATTCTATGATAAGCATAAGTTCTATATGGACATATAAAAGTGGTTTTGCTTTGTTCATCTGGGTGAATCAGAATCTCGTGATAACCTGAATACCCACTAAGAAAATAAAAAGAAAGAGTGGTTTGCCAGTCGCTCCAACATTTCATCAATGAAGGGCAACAGAAATTGATATTTCTTTGTTGCCATGTTAAGTTTTTGGTAATCAATGCATATCCACCAACCAGTGATGATTCTTTAGGGAATTAATTCATTTTTTTCATTTTTAACAACAGTCATGCCCCCTTTTTAGGCACAACTTGAATAGGGCTTACCCACTTACTATGCGGCATAGGATAGATGATCCCGACGTGCAAGAGTTTTAAGACCTTTTTCTTAACAACCTCTCTCATCGCATTGTTAAGCTTATGTTGGGGCTCCCTAGAAGGTATAGAATCTAGATCCATAGAGATATGATGGGTGCAAAGAGCAGGGCTGATTCCCTTAAGGTCTTGGAGTGAATAGCCAAAAGCAGAACGATGCTTTTCTAAGACAGTTAGCAAGCGTAGAGATTCTTTCTAAAAGGGTTTGTCACTTATGATCATATGAGAATCCTGATCATTGTTAAGAAAAGCATATCTAAGACCACAAGGCACAGGTTTAAGCTCAATGGAGGGCTTAGGCGGTTCTAGCAATTCATCGAGAGGTTCGGGTTCTACGGGGCCTTCATCTTCTTCCTCATCAATGAAGAACTGGGTATCATTTTTAAGGTTGGGTTCAATCAAGTCATCAAGAGATGTAATCTTAACCTCTTCCATTGGGTCTAGCATATGAATTGGCTCAATCTTAGCATTAAGAGAGTGAGTGATGGGCATAGAGAGCTCAAAATTTTTCCCAAGTCTTATGTTTAACTTCCCCTTTTTCCTTCATGATAAGTCTTTCTATTGGTTGTCCTATCAACAGGTCGAACTCCATAACATCAAAGATATAGAAATTTAAGTGCACTTTGGTTCCATTTACCAAAATAGGAAGGGCACAAAGAATTCCCAAACCGGGGACAATGTGTCATGAAAGACTTTTTAATAACTTAGTTGTTGGGGCTAATGGCATGTCTTTTAATAAATCATGAGCAAAAACTAAAGACATGATGTTAATACCCACAACCGGGTTGTAAAGAGCATCGAAAGAATCCTTGTTAATTTGGCAATAAATGGTAATAGAGGGTGAATCTAAGCGAATTACTTCAAGCAAAACCTCTGATTCTTCTAACCATTCATCACTCATGATGGACACTAGGTCTTTCATTGTCTTTTATAGAAAGCTTCCTCAGAAGGGTCTAAAGGTTCTACAGATGATGATTTCCTAGGCTCCTGGGGTTTCCTCATTACTTGCTAATTCGAGGTATTTCCATATTCAGCAAAAAGTTCATCCTCAAATTCAAGCATAAAATCTGAAATTAGAGTTTTCTCCTTTTCCGGTGGTTCGGGATCTGGAATAGCTGAAGTTGGTGATGGTTCTAGTAAAAATTCAGGTTCAGCTAATTGGCACTACAAGAAATGTCTTGGTTTTTGACGAAACGTTGATGAAACGTGCGTCACAAACCATGCGTCTTATTCCATGGTTTGTGACATTTATATGTTCATGTCACATCGTTTATGACGTTTATATGTTCATAGAATGTCAGAGAACACGTTCTCTGACATTCGTTTCGTCACAAACGATGTGACATGAACATATAAACGTCACAAAACATGGAATAAGACGCATGGTTTGTGACACACGTTTCATCAACGTTTCGTTAAAAACCAAGACATTTCTTGTAGTGTGGGATTCTTCCTCTAATAACTTCTCTCTTTCTTCAGGAAGGTCTTGTAAGATTTTCTTGAGAATGCTTCTCCCTTGTTCGGCGGAGACATGCATGAACGAACCTCCTACGGCCGTATTAAGATATTCTATGGTTTTTCTAGTAAAGCCAATGAAAAAGTGTTGGAGAAGAATAGGTTCTGGAATGGTAAGGTCAGGGCCAAAATTAAGAAGAGTATTAAAGCGTTCTCATGCCTTGTCTAGAGATTCTTTCTTCTTTTGTTTAAAAGTTAGAACCTCTACATGAAGTTTGACAACTCTATAGGTGGGGAAGAATTGTAAGCAAAAGCTAGAACACAGCGCTCCCCAATCTCCTTGGCTATTCCCAATATTGAGTGAATACCAACGTTTAGGTTCTCCCGTCAAAGAGAAAGGAAAAAGCTTCCACCTTAAGGTCTCGTTCGATGTGCCTTCAATGTGTAGACATGCACAGGTCTGCTCAAACTCACATAGGTGGGAATAGGGGTTTTCATCTACTTCGCTAGAAAAAAGTTTATCCTGAACCATATTGATTAACCGCGGGCGTAGCTCATAGCCAGGTGCTAGGATAGGTTTGGAAGATTCTACTGGCTTTAGGCTAGTGCCCATGGGTGCACCAAATTGGTAGAGAGGGGTGGATACTAGATCCATAATAAAAGGTAAAGATAAAAGAAAAGATAAAAGTATAATATAAGATTAAGCTAGACTCAAAGTTAACTCAGCAAACCGTTCTCCAGCAACGGTGTCAGAAATGCTTGTTGGTATAAATTAAATGCACACAGAGAGATATACATATCCGCAAGCGCACAAATATTATACCGTTGTAGCACTTCATCGAGAATAACCTAGTTTTAATATCAAACCCAAAGGAAAAGTTAATGAGAATAACTAAGTCTTAGTCTTAACCCAACTTCACAATCAAGGTTAGAATATAGGAATATAAAGGAGACTACTGAGATATGTCTAGTTCCAATCTCGGTAAGCTTTGCCTTCTATTGTTCTATCGTGGGAGACATCTTATAAAGAACAAATTTAGAGTTTCTTCCCTAAAAGCGATCAAATTCCTGCTAGTCCTATTAATGGGAGGTGGACTACAGAGGATTCAATGAAGCTATAAAAGTCACCTTCGTGAGCTACCACCGATCCAGAAAATGAGGGTGCATTTACGAGTAACCCTAGTCTAAGCACCATGCTTACACTATGAATACTACTTTAATCTAGAGCCACCAAGATCAAAGCACTCAAAAGAGAGTCGTAAACTTGAAGAGCAATATTAACAAGATGCTTACTTGAATCAGAAGTCGATTACTAGAAAAATCTTAGAAGTAAGCTCTAATAGAACTTGATCCTGCCAGAGTACAACCATAGAGAGAGCACCGACAGGCCGGAATTCCTCTAAAACTCTACTCCCTCACTATATATCTCTATCTCTAATACAAGACTAGATCCTATGGAGGACTAATCTTCTCTTGATTGCTATCCCTAGATCCTAGTGGAAATATGAATTAGGGTTCCTAGCCTTTCAGCTCTTAGGATCCAGACTTGGCTTCTCTCCAGGGGGTGCAGTCCTATATTTATAACCCTAGGGCGCGTTTGTAACAGAACCGTCCAAATTATAAGAGCACAAGTTCAAAAACAATCGCCGAAATGATCAAACTCTCAAACTTGAGCCCATATAACTCCGGTAGTCCACGAAATCACGAGGGATTTCAAACCAAACCGAGAGCAACCAAGATCGTAGTGATTCAACATAACACAACACTTGTTACAATAGTTCGTAAGTAGCTCTCATACATCGGAGTACAAATAATTTTATTACAAAACTAAAATAAAGATTAGTGGAAGCAACATAATTTCTAAAACCATTTAAAATCAAATACTGCCAGTACATAGTCACATCCTGCAAAAGCATACCAGAAGAGATACTACAGAGACCATGCCCATATGGTCTAGTCTTCACACCCACATGGCGAAGACAATACTTGCAGCAACAAGTACGAATCTGCTACCTGCAACAGGTGGGAATAAACCCTGAGTATGAGAAGGTACTCAGCTAGACTTACCCGACAAAAACCAGAAACAATGGTGACACCAAGGAGTATGCGAGGCTTTATAGGGTGGGCTAGCTTGACTCATTTGCAGAAAAGCTTATTACAGATAAGTAATCATTAATGCTTAAGCATTGAGTTAATAATCATTAACCTGTCATCTAGATTAGCACCTGTACTAGAGCAATCACTTCATTAGGAGCAAACAATATTAACCATAGCAGGTATAATAAGGCCATCATCAATTTGTCATCAATTCTGAACCATCATTAATAATTAGTGTATCTACGCTGGAGATAACCAGTCAAGTTTCTCACTATCCGGGAGAGACGGCGACTCGAATCGATTCCAACTCAGCTGAGGGGGGTATTCCTAACACTCACCCGGCAAACCCCGCTAAAGGCAGCCGTAGATAACCTTTGGTACAACTCAGGGTAGGCCCGAACAGCGCCGCGTTCTCGGGGATACCAGTGGCCAGGATGCTCAGGACTTTTAACTCACCTGCCCTTGGACCCTCTGGCTCCCTTCCGAGGTGACTTTCACTTTTTGACTTCACAGCCTGAGTTGAGCTACTAGGCTTCACGGTCGGTAACCTCAGGCCGGCCAACTAAATGTCAGGCATGCATTCAAAATGACATAGAAGGCTCCAAGTCTCGGTCCTTAATCAACACAGGCGGGGATAGATCCACACCCAAGACCTCCATGCCTTGCTGCTTCTCTATCGTCATCCCACCCGGTCTCATTTCATTTCATTAACACATGGTTCATTTCCACGATAGCAAATATAGCCAACCGTGACCTGATAAGTCCCTATATCTCGCAGGTGATAGGAAATCACCCAACTTCTACCGGTCTAATTTAGCAGGGCTAAGCATAGATACGATCCTGTCTACATAGGATTCAAGGTTCGAATTGCTGGACAAGGAGTGTTATCAATGCAGCAAGGGTTTCCAACCAACTCCTATCACGTAATGCAACAATACATATAACATGTATATATAGATAATTGCTTTCAAAGTAGGAGGCTTATAATGCTCCAGGGCTTGCCTTAACCGAAAGAAGATAGATCAAGGGTCAGCTTCAAGAACGGTTTCCACGTCTTTTCCGGCGTCGTCGGACTGGACCTCCGGCTCCAGAACGGACTCCAACTTCAGGTTCCAAGTCCAGCGGGACTTCGCTTGAGACACGATTCTCGGTACACCTATTGCATGTATATGTATCCAATGAATTTCATGTATGCACCAAGGATGACATGCTAATTTATGAACATGCATGAATGATGTGAAGATGGATGTAATGACATAGCAACAACATGAGCACAAACCAAGTCATGTGTTACTCTACTCAAATCACTTCAAGCTTATGAAATTGTCTATATTTCATTTATAAACATCTAAGCATGATTTCATCATCTATTAGGTCGACATAGTACATATACAACATCTGTTCTAAAGGACAGAGAGCACTTTCAAAACTGAACCCAGCTTGGAACAACTGCCATTTCTAAACTATAAGTCCAAAAGCTTCCAAAATTTACCAGCAACTAGTTCATGAAGTTCTTGACAACTTTGTTATAGATCACCAAGCATGAAACCTCATTAACATAGCCTAACTTACTTAACCACCGAATCTGTCCAGAAAAGATAGATTTGTACAATTAAATATTAAGTTATGTTGAGAACATCATAAATGACTTACCTAACTTTACTAACAGTTAGATCATGTTTAAGTAACACCAAATCAAGTCATGGCACTAGCATAATTATTTATATAATCCCCCTTTTCTATTTATTTAGAGTGCATGAGTATAAATGGCATCACATATAAAATGTAACTAGAAAATTCTAATAAATTTACAGAGGCAAATACATGCTAACAAGAGGCTACCATAAAATTTTTACCTCAATTTGACAAGTAGATTAGGAGATATCAAAATAACAAAAAGATAAGTGCTAAAAAAACCTATAACAATTGAATTTCATAATTGGAGCAAATGACCTTTAATAAGGCTAAAAATTTAACCAGAGCATCATTATACCATGATTAACATCTCACAAAAATTTCATGGCAAAAGGATTAACACACAGGGAGATACAAAATTACTAAAACACATATTTAAATAAAATGCATCACAAAATTAATTGCAAACCTTAGGAATTATTAACCAACATACCACATATTATATTTTCTAAATAAACTAGACATTATTTAGAGCACACCAAAATTTAAAGCACCCCATTTGGACCTCTAGAACAGGAGATACATATTTTTGAAGTTTGCACAAAAATCAAACAATGAATAAACTAAAAACAAAAACCCTACTCTACTGAGCCGGCCCAACCACGCCTGCTCGGCCCAGCGCATGGCTCAGCCCGCGCGCAACATGCCTGGCCTGCGCGGCCCACTCGCCTGCGCGGCCCGCTCGGTGGAATTCCGCCCGCTGGTGCTGACGCCGCTGACGCAGGGACCCTACACGGCAGCGAGACAGCGATAGAGGAGGGGGAAACACCGACGAAACTTGCCGCCGGTAAGCCGGCTGGCGAAGCCGAGGCCACCCTCGTGCTCCCTACCAGATTCCGCATCGGTTGATGTACTTAGGAGTTCCCAGGGTTGGCTGGACGGGTACACCGTCGGCAACGGCGGTTGCGGTGGCACTGTGCGCGGTGCACCGGCCAACTCCGGCCATGGCAGCTCCCGAAGACGATGGCTACACCACAATGGCCCCAAGAGTGACTCCTAAGCAGGACTAGGGTAGATGGAATGCGCTGAAGAGGCGGGGCCATGGTGAGCGGCTCGTGCGGAAGAATTCCGGCGATGTCACCGCGGCGGGGAAATGGCAATGCGGCCTCACCGCGGCTTGGATTGCTATGAGGAGAGTGCGAGGAGGAAGAGGTGCTTAAGGTGGAGCGAGGGATGTAGTTTTGCCGGTGGTGATGCGGTGGCGAGCGCTCTTGAGCTCATCGGAGAGGGCGACGGCAATGGTGTCCGGTTTTTCCGCCTCGGTGAGCACCACAGAGGAGAGAGAGTGAAATGAAGGGAGTGGAGTGAGGGGTCGATCGGTTCTTCACTCTGAACATGCGCGCGTGACGTGGAGGAAAGGGCGTGCATGGACGCCACGTGGTGTTCAGGCCCTGCACGTGGTCGGCCACGGCCGACGGTGACTGAACCCGAATTCCCCGATTCAGTCATAAACACGATGACTGACAGCTCGATTTCGTCGCCTCACCGCTTGTGATCTAGGCTGATTCTATGAGAGCCGTAGTTAACAAAAATGTATAGCTATAGGTGTGTAACAAAATTGTCAATTGAATCTTGGATTGGTTTGGCTTAGTTAGTGAGATACAGTGCCCTAAAGTGAGGCACATGAAAACTAAAACTGGGTTTCAGTTAGAAAGATGACTGACAGCCGATAAAGATCAAAGCTTAACTCCTAAACCAGCCCGAGTTAGAGATAGGTGATATTAGCAAACTTGTAGAGCTATGTGAGGGCTTCGACTTTGTCAATATGGACTTGAGCTAGTTTGGCCTGGATTTGGAACTACATAGCCCTAAAGTGGGGTACCTCGAACTGTAAGTCAGTCATGACTTAGCCAAAATGGCTAAGTGCTGAAATCAGCACTCCTAGCTGCCTTGTGGGCCATGTTAGAGTAGGTTCTAGGCATTTTCATGAGATGACACCAAAACAACTTTTGTTCCTCATGAAATTTGGCACAAACTTTGTTAAGGTGGCACAGCCATGCAAAAACTCTAGGCCACACTTTTTGTTCGGTCAAACAAGGAAGGTCCTATAGGTCAACTAGTCAAAGCATGAGTCAAAATGGAATTAGGGCATGGCATAAACATAAACCCTAGGTCAAATTGCTTAACTAACATGATAAAATATTTCCAAGCAACAATTTACCCAATAGCATCTCATATGAGCAAAAGTCACATCAAAGTGCATTGAAACATCACCAATCAAACTAATGCAACATTATGTTGCATGCATGTGTTTCATGGTTTAACTAGGCATGTTGCATGTGTTTCACGATCATGTTTCAAGGTGTTGTGTCACACATCACACTACCACAAGTGTTGTACACACATAAGCTAGCATTAATAAACAAACATATACCTACACATGCATTCAATCATGGATGTTGCAACTGTTGCAAGGTCATGTTTCAAGAACAATGCACATGAAATGATGATGCTTATGGTAATGCCATGTTATGACCATGCTCAAATGATGCTAAAATGCAAGGCAAACACCTAGGGTGTTATAGCCCTCCCCCCTTATAAAATCTCATCCTGAGATTTGAAAGTCGTACCATTTTTCAAAGAAAGCAGAATAGTTGTCCTTTAAATAATTCTCTCTTTCCCCAGTTGCATCACGCTCACCATGATTACTCCAAACCACCTTGTATAATTTGAATACTCGATTTCGAGTTACCCTTTCCAGAGTATCCAGGACATATACCGGTTTCTCCTCATAAGAAAGATCAGATTTCAATTTGATGCGTCTCGCTTCTACTCTTTCCTCGGGAAGACGGAGACACTTCTTCAATTGCGAAACATGGAAGACTGGAAAGATAGCTCCCAACTCACGAGGTAAACTAAGCTTATAAGCTACTCTTCCACTTTTCTCGATGATCTGATAGGGTCCAACGTATCGAGGCTCAAGCTTTCTTTTGATCCCAAAACGCTTTACTCCTCTCATAGGGGACACCTTCAGATAGACATGGTCACCTATTTCAAACTCAATAGGTTTCCTCCTATTATCTGCGTAGCTCTTTTGTCTAGCCTGAGCGGCTGCTATATTTTTCTGTATAGCATGGACTTGCTCCTCGGCTTCTTTTACAAAGTCAATACCATAGAGCCTTCTTTCTCCTGGTTCCACCCAGTTCAAAGGAGTTCTACACTTGCGACCATATAAAGCTTCAAAAGGAGCCATCTTGATGCTCTCTTGATAACTATTGTTGTAAGAGAAGTCAGTGAGAGGCAACCATTTCTCCCAAGAGCCATTACAAGAGATGATGCAAGCTCTAAGCATATCTTCAAGAATCTGATTCACACGCTCAGTCTGTCCCGACGTCTGTGGATGATAAGCAGAACTACGGACCAAATTAGTTCCAAGATTCTGATGTAGACGCTCCTAGAAACGAGCAGTAAACTGTGACCCTCTGTCAAAGACAATAGACTTAGGCACTCCATGAAGACGTATAACTTCTTGGAAGTAAATATCAGCATATTAGTGTGGGTGATAGTTACTCTTCACGGGGATAAAGTGAGCAGACTTTGTCAAACGATCTACTATAACCCAAATAGAATCAAAACCTCTTTGGGTGGTTGGTAATCCGACAATAAAGTCCATAACAATGTCGTCCCATTTCAAACCTGGAACAGACAAAGGCTGGAGTAAACCAGGCTTCATGTGAATGGCCTTAACTCTACAACAATTATCACACCTAGCGACGTAGGCTGCAATTTCCTTCTTCATCTTGGTCCACCAATAGTACGGCTTGAGGTCCTGATACATCTTACTACTACCATGATGGATGAACAACTTAGAAGAATGGGCTTCAGATAAGATTTGATTTCTAAGTTCTCTATCTTTTGGCACAACGAGTCTATCCTTGAACCAGAGAATTCCCTTCTCATCGATTCAAAAATGCTTAGTTTCTTGCTCTTTCATCTTTCTCTTGATGTGAAATACACCAGTATCAGTCTTTTGTAACTCAATGATTCTACTTCTCAAAGAACAATCCACAGTGATATGATGGAGTACGACGGGATGCAAGAGATGAGACAAAGGAAAATCTTCTTCTACCAAAGAGTTGCAATGAGATTTTCTACTCAAGGCATCGGCAACCACATTTGCTTTACCAGGATGATAGTGCACTTGAAGGTTATAATCCTTGATCAACTCTAACCATCTTCTCTGGCGCATATTTAACTCAGGTTGAGTAAATATGTACTTAAGACTCTTATGATCTGTATAAATATTGCATATAACCCGTATCTGGTAGAGAAAGCGGTCTTTGGTATGTCTTCCAGACAGATTTTAATTTGGTGATAACCAGATCTCAGATCAATCTTCGAGAATACCTTTGCTTTAGATAACTGATCAAACAAGATATCAATACGAGGCAACGGATACTTGTTCTTGATAGTGACTGCATTGAGTGGTCGATAGTCTACACACATACGCAGAGACTGGTCCTTCTTCTTCACAAAGATAGCAGGACAACCCCACGGAGAAGAACTAGGACGGATAAGCCCCTTCTGTAAAAGTTCACTAAGTTGGGTCTTGAGTTCAGCTAACTCATTCGGTGGCATTCTATACGGTCTTTTGGAAATTGGTGCGGTACCCGAAATTAACTCAATCTTGAATTCTACATCATGATCTAGAGGTAATCCTAGCAATTCATCGGGAAAAACATCTAGAAATTCACACACTACAGGAACTTCTGTAATCTCTCTTGCTTTTGCTATCATAGCGTTAACTGTAGTCTGAGGACTAACATCTTGAGGAAGTTGCACTAGAAAAGCTTGTTGATCTTTTGGATCCCTCAACATAACCACTCTTGTAGAGGTATCGATCAGAACACCGTTCCCACTCATCCACTTCATACCTAAGATTACATCTAGGCCTAATCTGGGTAATACCATGAGATCTAGATCATACAGACGTCCTTCTATCTCGATCTTTGCTCCTAAGACCAACTGGTTGGTTGAAATATTATTTCCAGCAGCACTAATATTATACCCACTATTATCTAAAGTAACGACTTTCATACCAGGCTTGGCTGCAAACGTTGAACTGATAAAAGAGTGGGAAGCACCTGAATCAAACAGCACGATTGTAGGATGTTGGTTCACTAAAAATGCACCAGCAGTGATAATCTCACCCGTAGGAATGGATTCCACCGTGGTGTATCGAACCCATCCTTTACACACATCTGCCTTGTTATCATTTGATTTCTTCTGCGGGAGAGGACAATCTCTGGCCCAATGACCTGACATCTTGCAATTCCAACATGGCCAGTTACTTGGCGGTGCCTTAGGCTTTCCTTTCTTAATACTGCTCCTCTTGACCGGATCCTATGTCTGATATGGGTGATATCTAGTAGATATGCCAGGCGAATAATACTGAGGTGTAATCACCACCAGAGTATTGGTCGTTGGTGCTTTAGATTCATGAGATTTCTCATGGCTCTTAGAAGCAGCGTACACAGCATTACAGTTCTCTTGAAGGATAGTATCACTGACAAACTCGTTGAAAGTTGCACATTTGCTATTGCACATGGCCTTCATCAATTTGGGACACAACCCTCTTTTAAAACTTGCAATATTCTTAACTTCCGTATTAACAAATTCTGGAGCATATCTTGACAAGTTGATGAAAGCATGTAGATATTCTGTTACGCTTTTGTCTGTTTGGGTGAGCTTCATAAACTCGGTGTGCTTGATTGCCATGAGGCCAGCAGGAACGTAATGTCCCCGAAATGCTTCCTTGAACTGATCCCAAACTACTTCCGTATTCTCAGACAGGGTATTCCGATGGTGACACCACCAAACACCTGCAGGTCCTTGCAATTGTTGCGAAGCATATTCTGTTTTCATATTATCTGCCACCTTGAGCACACGGAACTTCCGTTCGATAGTGTTCAACCATTCGTCTGCGTGAAGTGGCTCTTCTGCTTCTCGAAAAATAGGAGGCTCAGTATCCAAGAAATCTTTATAGTTGCTATACTGGGCAGGCTCAGGTTCCTGATGGACCTGGTTTCTGACACTCTCGTCCAAGGCTCGCTGACTTTCGGCAAGCATTTGCAGCAACTCAGCAGAGGTAGGTTGCGGAGGAGACGATGGCGGTTCTGTATTGCCACGACTCTGACTGCTAGAGCGAAGCTGACGAGACATCTGTAAGTAGGTGAAACTAGTAAGCATTGATGACGTCAGAAGGCTGCTGACGAATTATATAAGCATGCGGAAGAGATTGTATCCAACTATCTAATTTCCAATCTCAAAAGAGGGAAATTTCTTGGTTTGAGGTACGGATCTTCTGACAAGATAAGGAATGACATCCAAGGAAAAGGTTTACGAGAAGATAACACATTGGTGTAGCTCTATAATGGATCATGACTAGCAATCCTTGATACCTGCGCGTGCCGAGCAGCACAACCTTGTGTCGCGCGCCACAGGAGGCTCCCGGTTTCGTCGCGGCACCATGGAGTACTAATCGCAACACCATTACCGAACACACACCCATGAGGAATCCTCACGTGTCAGGAATTAGGCGTGTAGAAACAGTATCATCCAAAGAGAGGGTAGCAAACAACGATGGATACAAGGGTAGAAGCAATGGAGAGGTGAGTTGCAGATCAAAACACATCCCAACTCGAGGAGATACATCTTGAAATTGTATCTTGTTTTCCTTCCCGGGCTAGGTATGAATTTGGTTTCAAGGCTGACACTACTGACCACTCCACTAGGTTGGTTGACTACCATAATTCTTTATGAAAGAAATACAACTATTTATGGGACAACTATTTAGAGGAAAGAAAATTTTTAAAGAACGGAATAAGCAATTGATAAGGGAGGGAGTAATGCAGAATGCAATATATGATGCGAACATGGTGCATGCACGAACCGTACGTCCTCACAAACCTAGGAAGAATTTGAAATTTCTAGCGTATAATTCGGTGGCATACACACGTTCTCTCAATAACTATAACTAGTCGCTCTACAGGAAACGTTGTTAGTGTACCTGCAGAAAATTGCATTTCAGCCCAACAATTCCCAATATAGCACACAAGAAAGCAGTAAACTAAATACTTTCCATACATATATCCCCTGATGTATATACTTCAGTATCAAAGCTAACCGACAGATTTACCCACAATTAAGTACCCTCATAGATACATGGTTGGACATGTAAGTATGCGAGTATCCACAACTACTCTCCCCTAGACCGACGGTTGGACGGTCATGCTCTCACAACTCCCACTTACCAGGGCGTAGAGGTATTTTGATCCATACATTACCACCCAAACGGATGGCATCCATATAATAGCACGCCGTATGGACAACGAAACAGAAAATAAGCAAGAACCCCCAAGTTAGTACCTTAGTAAGCCACCTAATACTCCTTATTTGGGCATGTAGGATATGACCACTGGCACTCTTTAGATTAGAATTAAGATTTTTCACAAAAACTTTTGTTTAAATACACAAATAACGTGTTTACTGTTGAATCTTGCTCTGATACCAGCTGTAACAGAACCGTCCAAATTATAAGAGCACAAGTTCAAAAACAATCGCCGAAACGATCAAACTCTCAAACTTGAGCCCATATAACTCCGGTAGTCCACGAAATCACGAGGGATTTCAAACCAAACCGAGAGCAACCAAGATCGTAGTGATTCAACATAACACAACACTTGTTACAACAGTTCGTAAGTAGCTCTCATACATCGGAGTACAAATAATTTTATTACAAAACTAAAATAAAGATTAGCGGAAGCAACATAATTTCTGAAACCATTTAAAATCAAATACTGCCAGTACATAGTCACATCCTGTAAAAGCATACCAGAAGAGATACTACAGAGACAATGCCCATATGATCTAGTCTTCACACCCACATGGCGAAGACAATACTTGCAGCAACAAGTACGAATCTGCTACCTGCAACAGGTGGGAATAAACCCTGAGTATGAGAAGGTACTTAGCTAGACTTACCCGACAAAAACCAGAAACAACAGTGACACCAAGGAGTATGCGAGGCTTTATAGGGTGGGCTAGCTTGACTCATTTGCAGAAAAGCTTATTACAGATAAGTAATCATTAATACTTAAGCATCAAGTTAATAATCATTAACCTATCATCTAGATTAACACCTGTACTAGAGCAATCACTTCATTAGGAGCAAACAATATTAACCATAGCAGGTATAATAAGGCCATCATCAATTTGTCATCAATTCCAAACCATCATTAATAATTAGTGTATCTACGCCAGAGATAACCAGTCAAGTTTCTTACTATCCGGGAGAGACGGCGACTCGAATCGATTCCAACTTAGCTGAGGGGGGTATTCCTGACACTCACCCGGCAAACCCCGCTAAAGGCAGCCGTAGATAACCTTTGGTATAACTCAGGATGGGCCCGAACAGCGCCGCGTTCTCGGGGATACCAGTGGCCAGGATGCTCAGGACTTTTAACTCACCTGCCCTTGGACCCTTTGGCTCCCTTCCGAGGTGACTTTCACTTTTCGACTTCGCAGCCTGAGTTGAGCTACTAGGCTTCGCGGAAGGTAACCTCAGGCCGGCCAACTAAATGTTAGGCATGTGTTCAAAATGACATAGAAGGCTCCAGGTCTCGGTCCTTAATCGACACAGACGGGGATAGATCCACACCCACGACCTCCATGCCTTGCTGCTTCTCTATCGTCATCCCGCCCAGTCTCATTTCATTTCATTAACACATGGTTTATTTCTACGATAGCAAATATAGCCAACCGTGATCTGATAAGTCCCTATATCTCGCAGGTGACAGGAAATCACCCGACTTCTACCGGTCTAATTTAGCAGGGCTAAGCATAGATACGATCCTGTCTATATAGGATTCAAGGTTCGAATTACTGGACAAGGAGTGTTATCAATGCAGCAAGGGTTTCCAACCAACTCCTATCACGTAATGCAACAATACATATAACATGTATATATAGATAATTGCTTTGAAAGTAGGAGGTTTATAATGCTCCGGGGCTTGCCTTAACCGAAAGAAGATAGATCAAGGGTCAGCTTCAAGAACGGTTTCCACGTCTTTTCCGGCATCGTCGGACTGGACCTCCGGCTCCAGAACGGACTCCAACTTCAGGTTCCACGTCCAGCGAGACTTCGCTTGAGACACGATTCTCGGCACACCTATTGTATGTATATGCATCCAATGAATTTCATGTATGCACCAAGGATGACATGCTAATTTATGAACATGCATGAATGATGTGAAGATAGATGTAATGACATAGCAACAACGTGAGCACAAACCAAGTCATGTGTTACTCTACTCAAATCACTTCAAGCTTATGAAATTGTCTATACTTCATTTATAAACATCTAAGCATGATTTCACCATCTATTAGGTCGACATAGTACATATACAACATCTGTTCTAAAGGACAGAGAGCACTTCTAAAACTGAACCCAGCTTGGAACAGCTGCCATTTCTAAACTATAAGTCCAAAAGCTACCAAAATTTATCAGCAACTAGTTCATGAAGTTCTTAACAACGTTGTTATAGATCACCAAGCATGAAAACCTCATTAACATAGCCTAACTTACTTAACCACCGAATATGTCCAGAAAAGATAGATTTGTACAATTAAATATTAAGTTATGTTGAGAACATCACAAATGACTTACCTAACTTTACTAATAGTTAGATCATGTTTAAGTAACACCAAATCAAGTCATGGCACTAGCATAATTATTTATATAATCCCCCCTTTTCTATTTATTTAGAGTGCATGAGTATAAATGGCATCACATATAAAATGTAACTAGAAAATTCTAATAAATTTACAGAGGCAAATACATGCTAACAAGAGGCTACCATAAAATTTTCACCTCAATTTGACAAGTAGATTAGGAGATATCAAAATAACAAAATGATAAGTGCTAAAAAAACCTATAACAATTGAATTTCATAATTGGAGCAAATGACCTTTAACAAGGCTAAAAATTTAACCAGAGCATCATTATACCATGATTAACATCTCACAAAAATTTCATGGCAAAAGGATTAACACACAGGGAGATACAAAATTACTAAAACACATATTTAAATAAAATGCATCACAAAATTAATTGCAAACCTTAGGAATTATTAACCAACATACCACATATTATATTTTCTAAATAAACTAGATATTATTTCGAGCACACCAAAATTTAAAGCACCCCATTTGGACCTCTAGAATAGGAGATACATATTTTTGAAGTTTGCACAAGAATCAAACAATGAATAAACTGAAAACAAAAACCCTACTCTACTGAGCCGGCCCAACCACGCCTGCTCGGCCCAGCGCACGGCTCATCCCGCGCGCAACATGCCTGGCCTGCGTGGCCCACTCGCCTGCGCGGCCCGCTCGGTGGAATTCCGCCCGCTGGTGCTGACGCCACTGACGCAGGGACCCTACACGGCAGCGAGACAACGACAGAGGAGGGGGAAACGTCGGCGAAAC
Organism: Saccharum hybrid cultivar R570; assembly: GCA_038087645.1. Lineage (NCBI taxonomy): Eukaryota > Viridiplantae > Streptophyta > Magnoliopsida > Poales > Poaceae > Saccharum > Saccharum hybrid cultivar. Next base: position 4,787,621 of record JAQSUU010000810.1, read on the forward strand.
TTGCCGCCGGTAAGCCGGCTGGCGAAGCCGAGGCCACCCTCGTGCTCCCTACCAGATTTCGCACCGGTTGATGTACTTAGGAGTTCCTAGGGTTGGCTGGACGGGCACGCCGTCGGCAACGGCGGTTGCGGTGGCGCTGTGCGCGGTGCACCGGCCAACTCCGGCCATGGCAGCTCCCGAAGACGATGGCTACACCACAATGGCCCCAAGAGCGACTCCTAAGCAGGACTAGGGTAGATGGAATGCACTGAAGAGGCGGGGCCACGGTGAGCGGCTCGTGCGGAAGAATTCCGGCGATGTCACCGCGGCGGGGAAATGGCAATGCGGCCTCACCGCGGCTTGGATTGCTGTGAGGAGAGTGCAAGGAGGAAGAGGGGCTTAAGGTGGAGCGAGGGATGTTGTTTTGCCGGTGGTGATGCGGTGGCGAGCGCTCTCGAGCTCATCGGAGAGGGCGACGACAATGGTGTCCGGTTTTTTCGCCTCGGTGAGCACCACAGAGGAGAGAGAGTGAAATGGAGGGAGTGGAGTGAGGGGTCGATCGGTTCTTCACTGTGAACATGCGTGCGTGACGTGGAGGAAAGGGCGGGCATGGAAGCCACACGGTGTTTAGGCTCTACGCGCGGTCGGCCACGGCCGACGATGACTGAACCCGAATTCCCCGATTCAGTCATAAACACGATGACTGACAGCTCGATTTCGTCGCCTCACCGCTCGTGATCTAGGCTGATTCTATGAGAGCCGTAGTTAACAAAAATGTAGAGCTATAGGTGTGTAACAAAATTGTCAATTGAATCTTGGACTGGTTTGGCTTAGTTAGTGAGACACAGTGCCCTAAAGTGAGGCACATGAAAACTGAAACTGGGTTTCAGTCAGAAAGATGACTGACAGCCGATAAAGATCAAAGCTTAACTCTTAAACCAGCCCGAGTTAGAGATAGGTGATATTAGCAAAATTGTAGAGCTATGTGAGGGCTTAGACTTTGTCAATATGGACTTGAGCTAGTTCGGCCTAGATTTGGAACTACATAGCCCTAAAGTGGGGTACCTCAAACTGTAAGTCAGTCATGACTTAGCCAAAATGGCTAAGTGCTGAAATCAGCACTCCTAGCTGCCTTGTGGGCCATGTTAGAGTTGGTTCGAGGCATTTTCATGAGATGACACCAAAACAACTTTTGTTCCTCATGAAATTTGGCACAAACTTTGTTAAGGTGGCATATCCATGCAAAAACTCTAGGCCACACTTTTTGTTCGGTCAAACAAGGAAGGTCCTATAGGTCAACTAGTCAAAGCATGAGTCAAAATGGAATTAGGGCATGGCATAAACATAAACCCTAGGTCAAATTGCTTAACTAACATGATAAAATATTTCCAAGCAACAATTTACCCAATAGCATCTCATATGAGCAAAAGTCACATCAAAGTGCATTGAAACATCGCCAATCAAACTAATGCAACATTATGTTGCATGCATGTGTTGCATGGTTTAACTAGGCATGTTGCATGTGTTTCACGATCATGTTTCAAGGTGTTGTGTCACACATCACACTACCACAAGTGTTGTACACACATAAGCTAGCATTAATAAACAAACATATACCTACACATGCATTCAATCATGGATGTTGCAACTGTTGCAAGGTCATGTTTCAAGAACAATGCACATGAAATGATGATGCTTATGGTAATGCCATGCTATGACCATGCTCAAATGATGCTAAAATGCAAGGCAAACACCTGGGGTGTTACACAACGCGAGCCCTCGGATCAAACTGACTTAAGGAACGGCGTAGATGTAATCCTAGAAGACGGTGGAGGAACATTCTAGAAGCACCTAATGAGTGGGCCCCACAGGGAACCGAGCGGCATGGAGGTTAGGCCGGTCGGTCCCACATGTCATCCTATCGGGGTCCGCTGTGGTGTGGTGTCTTCTGGTGTCCTCTGGAATCTTCTGCAATAGTTTTCATCGCGGTTAAGTTTGATTCTATTTGATGTTTTGATCCTCCTTGCCGGTTTTCTGATTAAATCCTGCTGAAAACACAGATTCACCAAAACTTGTGGAATTTGTTAGTATAAACCTCTTATTCTATGATATTGATCTATTTTCACTATTTATGCAAGGTAAATTGATAGTTCTTGATGTATGTTAACTACCGTCAACACTCGTCTCGCTCCTTGCGCAACCGCTCGGCCGTCGTGGCATCTTGGCGGCTTTCGACTCTGGGGCCGCGAGCCTCTACTCAGTCGCTAGCTTCCGGTCCCTTTCCTGTTGGACCTCGTCCAGGAGCTCGAGGATTCACTGGCGGGCCACAACATCTCTTTGAAGGAGCTCATCCCTCTCCTTCCTGACCGCCGTGACCTCCTTGTCATCCTTGCACAACCTCTCCATCTACTCCAAGGCCATCCACTCGGCTTCATCAGCATGCCAACGAGCCTCCATCTCGCGGGTCCAAAGATTGACCACCTCTGAGTTTAGGCAGTCCCATGCCTCCTTATGTTGAAGAAGGAACTGGGACTTTGCTTGGTTGTGCTCCATGAGAGACTGTAGGAAAGACGTGGGTTAGAGATACCAAAATGCAAAATAGAGACCAAGAGTACAAGCATTTCATACCTGACTGGTCGGGGTGGCGCCATTCAACGTACTCAGCGCATTGGTGAGCAGCTGTGCCATGCCTCCCAATGATGAGTACAGGCCACGCCACTCTGACCCCTCCATGGCGTCATCAGGGTGAAGACTATAGCCTCAAGATTTTGTGGGTCCGCCCACTCGATCCAGGGTCCACCCCACGCCTCCGGGCCATCGCGCTCCCGGGTCATGTCCTAGGACGACTTCGTAGGGATTACCTCTCTAGCGATAGAGGAGGTCAGCAGCACGGATGTAGACCCCTGCTCTATCACTATGACTACCTAGGACGCCCTAGCCGCGTCCCCTCCTATCTGCCTCGCCTCGGACATCGTCGCTTGCGTCGTCGGTGGCTTGGGCTGCACCGCCTCCTCCTATGACATCGCGGTCACGCCAAGCTGCGATGTGTTCATCGTGGGCGTCTCCACCTCTACTCATGTCAATGTGGTCATGATTGGCTAAGCCACCCCCATCATAGGTGTCATAGACGCACGCTCTGTCTGCACCACCCGTGCGGCCGATGAGTCCGCCTGCACTATCGTCGCTGTTGGCACCATGATCATGGCTGGCTGCCCCACAACCATGGTGGATGCCTCTCGCGCGCCCGCCTCCTGTTGTCCCCCACCGATGCCATCACTGCTACTGATGGCGCCTACCCCATCAATGTCGCAGTGCCGACCGACGATCGACGTGTTGCCTAGAGGGCGACACTCTTCTTTGGCGCCAGCGCTAGAGGGGTCCTGAATCGTCCAGCACTGCAAGAAATACAGACATGAGCCCATAATGGGATCAAACCAAAGTGAAGGGACAAAGGAGCTTGTTGATTACCTCGGCGCCACTGGGTGACATGGGCGTTTTGGAGACAAACCATCCGACCCCTGCTCTGTATCGTCGGAGCACGGCCGTTTGGAGCTTTTCCTCTGCTCTAAGGGGTCGGCGGAACGAACCATCTCTGTCAACCCCTAAGACGTGTCCTGTAACACCCTAGGTGTTAGGCTTACATTTGGCACTTGCATTGCATGAGCCTAAGCATCATTTGTTCATATATGAGCGTGAAACATGCATATATGGAATGTGCTTTGAAACATCTGCAACATCTCATTGAAACATATGTAACATATCCTTGTTAATTATGTTTCAATGTATGTTAGGTGCTCATGTCTGGTAATGCAAGTGAGTGTTGATGTCACTTCTTTCATGTGTCTCACATCACCTTCAATCTATAGTGACCCCTGGAAAAGTTTCATGAAGTTTGGAATCAAAAAGTCACATGAAATGATAAGTTCTATTCCTATTGGAATTTGCACCATTAAGTGAATGGAATTATAGACCATCAACCAAACCTTGAAACTTTGCCCAAATGACTCTAGATGAACTCTACAACAAAAGTCATGAAGGGTTCATGTTGAGCAAATGTCAAGAAAATGCCCCGATTGGTCTAAAACCCTAGTTTCGGCTTTATCGAGTTGCTACTTTGACCAAAGTGAAAGTTTAACTTCTATACTAGTTATGAGGTTTGACCTTAAACAAAAGTTGTAGTTCATCTTGTGTGCAACAAACTTTGTTTAATGGTCAAGAGTTAGTTTAGCCTCTAACCTAGTCAAATAGAGCTCACAAGATTGAATCAGCTGCTGTTTTTCAAAGCTAGAAAATATTCTAAGTCCTAGAATTGGCAGCAATAAGTTGACTTGTTTGGTAATCTTTATCTCCCTAACCATGCTGAACTAGTCCATGACCCTTTAATAAAAGTTGTTGTTTAGTTTGTATGCTACAAACTTGGTTGAAGGACCCAAGCCTGATTTCATCTCTAAGCTTGTCAAACTTTGGGTTGAAGTTTGTATGTAGATGCTATTCTCAGCATTTCAAAGATTCCTGGTCACCATGTTGACATCCGACGTTCTCCCAATTTTGTTAAGTAACTTGAGTAGGTCCAAATGTAAAAGTTGGAGTAGACATTATGGAGAAGAGCATGTAAAAGTATGGCAATAGTTTGACTTAGTTTGGACCCTCAATTCTAGAATTTTGTTAATTGCTTGGAATGCATTGACAATGCTGGTTTGGAGCTCCATTATCCACTAATCCATGGCCCTAATGACTATACACCTTAAATAGAAAATGTAGAGCGTGGTATGGGCTACAACTTTGCTTTTAGGCCCAAGGCCCAGTTCGGACTGGAGTTGGTCCAAAACCGGCCTCTAAGTCGGTCCGACCTGCGCATGCCAGTTGTTTGTCGAAATGCCGACGTGTCCACGGGCATGGACGCCGTGCACCCTCTCTGATGCGTGTTCGGCTGCATGTCCTGCGTTCTCTCCCTCTCACAATTTGGAGAAGCCAGAGGTGCTCGCCACTCCATCACTCACTCGCCCCTCCACTCCCTCACTTGCTTTTGCCTCTCCCTACTGCCTCCCTACCCTCTAGCTCGCCGCAGAGCATGAACGCCACCGTGGCTGAGCAGAGCTCCGGCTGCCACTGTCGCTCCCAATGCTCCAAGCCACCGCAGTTGCGACCAAGTGTACTACCACCTTCGCCTCATCATTCCCCACCTCACGCACATGTTTGCACGTGCCAAGCATCACCGGAGCGCTGCCTCTGCATGCCGCCGCCATTGCCGCTTGGTGTTCGAGCTCGACGTGGCTATGCTGCCTCAGACCTTCATGGGCAGAGCTATGCTCCTCCGCACGTGCGCGCTAGTCGAGGTGAGCCGCCGCACCCCTCCCTTGACCGAGGCCGCCACCGGGGCACGGCCAGCCGCGGTGGCGCCGCTGCTGACCGCCGGCGTTCATGGCCCCGCCTCCTCCGGTCATGCCAGGTCATGCCACGTGCACCGATGGGTGCATGTGGACCCCCTGGTGCTTGTGCTGCCCTTCGCCACCGCCGCCGGTGACCCTCCTCGCCGGAGACCGGTCGGCCCCCAACTCCCCTGCTCTACCATGGGGAGAAGAGGACCGACTCCCTCTCTCTATTCTTTCTCTGTGGATGATAGGTGGGGCCATCTGGGCAGTGGGTCCCACATGTCAATTGATGTGGTGGCAGATTTGGGTGCACAGTCGGGTAGATTTAGCGTTAAGTTAGGGTTTGAGTTAATTCTATTTTTTAATTTTAGATTTTATGTAAATCTTCTAAATTCCATATCTCATGCTAGGTAATTCCAAAAATAGCAAATGTGGACTTTTTGGAAACCTTGAGAAAATCTCTATGCAATAGAATCATAAAATGTTATATGTTTGTAGAAGTTTTCTAGTGTTTTGATTTAAGTTGGAAAAGAGCTCTAAAAATGCCTTTAAACTTGACCAGAGCAAGATCTGGAGTTTTAGAACTCCAAAAATAGTGATTCTTATTTTATTAATTTTTTGATGACATGTACTTGCTAGGAAAAATATTAAACACACTAGTTGTTCACTGTTTTCTTGAGTTTTTTATTTAACCTTGGTAATTGAGCAAATCTATAGTGTATTGCTTGCCATTTTTATATCTTGAGTTGTGGTGCTCCAATTTAGGTGAAATTTTTATGGTAGTCTCCTGAGGTTATATAGGGACTATGGTTGAAATTTCATGAGCTTTGGTTGCTGAATGAGTGAGATGTAGATTTAACTTGCTCTCACATGATTTATTGCTTTAGCCAATTGTCTTTTTCATAGAGGTTGATATACATGCCAAATGTCCTGAAATTTGTATAGTAGACTAGTGAGAGCATATGTAGGTTGCTGTAATTTTGGTAGAATTTATTGTGCACTTTTGATATGTGTTCATAATTCCACCTAATTATCTAAATAAATTAAGAAATATATTAAAAGAATTTATTTAGTAGTGGACACTATGTTTTCTGGTATTCATTAGTCATGTGTGACATGTTGGCAAAGTTGGTTTTGTCCAATTATATGTTTGCAACATATGTTAACAATTATTTCTTGCAATTATTAGTTTCTTGACAGTTCTGGGGGCAATATAAATTACCCCATGTTAATGATGTTTGCTGGGAAAGTTGTTTATAACAAAGTTGTAGATAACTCATTAAAATAGCTTATAATAAATTTTGGTGGCATTTGGCCAAGTATTTTTTGAGTTATAGATGTTTAAAGTCAGGTCCCAGATTTGGTTGCTCTCTGTTTGGAGCAGACCAGATTCTGTAGTTTTATCTTTTTGACCTATTAAACTTGGGAATCAGGCTTAGGTGATATTAAATGAATTGTAGAAAATTTCATAAGTTTTCCAGAATGTCTTCTATTAAGTCATTTAGAATTGTAGATCTCCAGTTGTGATTAATTTCCTCAGCTGCTATTCTGATGTCCAGAAAGTGACAGATTCTAGTTTTAGTGCTTTGATTAACTTTGCCATGCTAGTGTGTTGAAGTGTGACTCATATCTTTATTGGTACTTGGGTTAGTACCCTAGGATCTTATGAGACTTGTGTCTTAATTGATGTGCTTGTCGTCTTCTATGTTATGCCTTAATGAGAATTAAGTTGATTAGCTCTAGGTGCTTATGTGAACTTTGGTATGCTTGCTTGATTTATTTGTTTATTGCACTTCTATGTATTCATATGTATGCATTGTTGCACCTTATTTAGGTACGCTAGCTGAAGCACATGAAGGACTTGATGTGGAGCCAAACCCGAAGATGGTGTTGGTGGATCCATCTCGAAGATAGAAGGATCGGACAAGTGCTAGATTGGGAGATGCTCGCCAAGCGAGTTTCATCTGGCCAACACTAACTTGAGTCGAATCCCAGGTAAGCCCTGGAGCATTATAAGACGTACTATATATGTGTTATATGTATTGTTGCATTACATATAGGAGTTGGGTGAAAACCTTGCTGCATCAATGTCACTCCTTGTCCAGATATATGAATCCTTGAATCCTACATAGATTAGGATTGAGTAGATGCTTAGCCCTGCTTTAAGCGGTAGAAGTCAGGTGATTCCCTGTCACCTGCGAGATGTAGGGATATTCATATATGGCACGGTTGGCTATATTTGCTATCGTGGAAAGGAACCATGTGTTAATAAAATGAAATGAGACCGGGCGGGATAACGATAGTGAAGCAATAATGCATGGAGGTCTTGGGTGTGGATCTATCCCCGTCTGAGTTGTTTAAGGACTGATTCACTATATGTCCTTGAGTCATATTGAACGCAGTCTAACACTTAGTTGGCCAGATAAGTCGTTTCGACCACAAAGCCGAGTAATACAGTTCATGCCGGGAATCAAAGGGTAGGTCGCATCTTGGAGGAAGTAAGAATGTGCTTGGGGACATTGGTGTGAGACCAAGAGGGGTTAGAGTCCCTATCACCTGGCAGAGTGTTGCCCTTAGGGATGCGGCATCAGTCGAACCCGCGACTCCTGAATTGTACCAAAGGTGGCTTGTGCGACCCTGGCAAGGGCTTGCGCGGTGAGTGTTAGAAATACCCCTCCAGCTAGATAGGAACTCGATTCGAATTGCCGTCGCTCCCGGTTAGTGAGCACTTGACTTGAGCAGCGACAACGTAGATTCAATTAAATTGAACAGATGGTTAATTGGATGACGATATAAATGTTGCCTCAATTATACATGCTATGGTTAATATTGGTTGCTCCTAATAAAGTGAGTGCTCTAGTATAGGTTCTAATATAGATGACAGGTAATGATAATGAACTTGATGCTTAAGCATTAATGATTAGTTATCTATATTAAGCTTCTATGCAAAATATTGTCAAGCTAGCCCACTTTATATCAGCCTTGCATGATCCTTGGTGTCACTTTATTTTTGGTTTATGATGGGTAAGTCTAGCTGAGTACCTTCTCGTACTCAGGTTTTTATTCTCACTTGTTGCAGGTTATGATGTACCATGGCGACTGCAAGAGTTGGTTGGCTCCTACCATAGTGGCGGAGTGTGATCATGGTCATGATCCTTCTGAGTTATCTTTATCTCTAGTGTTTTCGTTGGAAGTCGACCTTGGTACTGGCATGTATTTGAAATAAGATAAATGTTAGTTTCAAATTACTTTGCTTCCACTACTTTTCAATTTAAGTTGTAATAACTATGTTGAACTCTGATGTAGATTGGATTACTTGTGAAATAGATGTAACATGTGACTTGTTATGTTGAATCACTATGATCTTGGCTTATATGTTGGTTCGAAATCCCTCGTGATTTCATTGGACTACCGGAGTTATATGGGCTCAAGTGCGAGAATTTGATCACTTCGGTGATTGTTTTTGTACTTGTGCTCTTATAATTCAGACGGTTCTATGACATGTCCTCTCCCACATGATGGGGGAAGGGGCCCAACACCCTCTGGGTCGGGCCCATAGCCTCGTTCGCCTGTTGCCGAGAAGGGTCACCACTCGCCGGTCTGTCCTCCTCCACAAGGGCATTCCAGGCGATGCCACCGTAGTCATCTCTGACCTTCCCCTCTTCATCCTCCTCCTCGTCATCGTCGGTGTCCGAGACATCCTCGCCTAGTTCTCGCCGCGGTTCCCTGTTGAACTGCCTCTTCTTCTTGTCCTCCTTCGCCTTCCTCTGTGCCTCATTCAAAGCGCGATTGGCTGCCCTCACGGCCTCACTCCTCGGCAGCGGCGCCAAGTGCTCTGTGAGCATGAGGTCCCTCGACTGGCACCACCCCACTCAAAATCAGATAAGCGGGCCGAACAACTCAACTAGGGAAAGGAGGGGGTGAGGAGAGGATAACTTACAAAACTAACAAAGCTAGGCTCTAGTCACATCGGGGGGTGCCTCGGCACCGGATACACAAACTCGATGGTATCTCCTAACGAGTCCTTCGGGGCATCCATCGCCTCCTTGAGATGCTACGCAACCTCCGAGTCGGCAAGGGCCCCCTCGGCGAGCACCGTCCCCTCAAGTTGAGCGACGGGGACCATCCGGTGCATCAGGAGTGCGCGAGCCATCACGGGCGCCACTCTCCTCACATGGTGGCCCTGATGATGCCACTCCCCTTTACACCACCATCCCTCAAGATCTTGACGGCGGCAAGGTGGTCGGCAATCCTCTTCACGTCCTTCTTTGAGACGCCCCACCCCCACGAATCTAGGACTGTAACAGAACCGCCCAATTATACGAAATTAAGTAGGAAAATCATCCAACGGAAGGACAATTCAACAAACTTAAGCTCGTATAACCCGGTAGTCCATGAAATCTCGACGGATTTCAAACCATTTCTCATAACAGCCAAGATCGTACTAAGTTTAACGGTTACCATCATAAGTTACATAAAAGTTCGCGGCATAAAATACATCGGAGTTTAAACATAGTTATTACAAACCAGGTTTGAATAAAAGTAGCGGAAGCGGTAGTTCAAATCACGCACACACACAACATTTTGGAATAAAGTGCCAGCTTGTGATCATCTCCAGCAAAAGCATCAGACGAGAAGTACGAATGACCATTGCCCATGGTCCTATGCTTCGCCCATTGCAGGATAGAGACAGTTGATACAATAACCGTAGTACATCTGTCCATCTGCAACAAGGGGGAACAAAGCCCTGAGTACGAGAAGGTACTCAGCTAGACTTACTCGTCATAAACCAGAAATAAAGGACACCAAGGAACATGATAGGCTTTCTGGTGGGATAGCTGACTCATTTGCAAAAGGCATTTTTAGCATTTAGGAAAACTTTTACAAAAGCTTTGCATCAAGTTAAATCTTTATTAACCTGTCAACTACATTTGCACCTGTACTAAAGTAGTATGTAATTAAACAGGTAATGATAACCAATGATCATTAACAACTTTCATTACGTCATGTTTCATATAACTGTCCAAGTGTTCCATCAATATTACTACGATGAAGTAGCTCAAGTCAAGTGTTCACTATCCAGTGAACGATGGCGATTCGAATCGATTATTAACCAGCTGGTAAGTTATTCCTCACACAAACCCCACTCACCCGCTAAAGTGAGGTGTTGGTCGCCGAGTCAACCATTCAGGTAAAGTCGCGAGCTTGCCAGGAACCACTTGTACCCGGGGGTCGCCCGACTGCTCTTTGGCCTTATCATCGCGCCCCCGTATCCTGCCACTACTGCTCCGGTACAGTGCGTTGCGGGCAATCCACTCGGCCCGAATAATCTCCCAGTTTCGCGGTCGGAAGGTACTTTATCCGACCAGCTAAATGTGAGGCATGCGTTCAACATGACCCGAGGGACAACAATGGACGGTCCTTAACTGACACAGACGGAAAACACTACAGTCCGAAACCCTGCAAGTTTCCGCCCGGTCTCAAATTCATTTCACACTTAGTTATACCATGACTTCATAGTCAACCAAACAGATCCAGGTAACCACCTATAGCTCGCAGGTGACAGGAAATCACCCGACTTCTACCGGTCTAAGCCAGCTAAGCATTGACTTGACTCGGATACCAGGGTAACAAGGATATGGTATAACAAAGGTAAGCAAGGTATAATGCAGCAACGTTTGCAAACAACTCCTAAACATAATGCATCAAATTAAGTAAAGTTAATAATAAATTATTTGCAAAACGGGAGAGAAATGCTCCGAGGCTTGCCTCTCTCGAAGGAACTTGGACGGTGATCGGGGCACTCCGGGAGATCTTCACCGACCTCTTCTTCGGCTTCTGCCACCTCCTGCTGCTGCACCTCGATCGGCTCCTCTAGCTCCTCAGGTACGACTGGGTTCTCGGTTTGTGATCCTGTATGATGCAATGTGCGTAAGTGATTATGCAAGTGTGCATCGAAGGAGATGAATGCAACGAATATGTTGAAATGCGAGGTAGTCAACATCATCCAAGAAACTATACACTACCAGCACATGTCATCTACTGCATTCTCTTCTACTATTATTATGTTAAGTTAACCTATCTTATGAAATGCTTCAAAGATACACCAAAGCCTTACTAATTTCTTAATCACACATAAAGCAACACTTGCTTAAACCCTAAGTAATAATAGGTTTGAATAGCAACATATATTTCTGATGCTCCTAAAAAAATCTAAGAAAATTACAGTAGCATAATACTACTCTAAACAGACTACCATAAAAATTTCATGGCATTTGGATAAGTAAACTATCCTATACAAAAATGACAAGCTATAGCATAAAAATGAGCATGAAATTACTTTGTACTATGAAAAGTGTCAAACAACAGAATTAATATTTTTCCTAGGTTCTTCATAGCATACTATGACTGTACAAAAATTATCACATGCATGTTTTATACAAAGTTTGCTCTCTAGCAAAAATAACAAAATTCAGCCATTAAAGGCACTTGAACTACACCTCAACATTTTTCCACAGCACATGTATGGAACATATTTTTCTTATGAAGTACATGATATATGAAGATTTACAAACTTAAAATCATATTTTTCTGATACATATAGGATTTACTAGCTATTTTACAAGATATCAGCAATATTAAGAATTAATTAAAGCTCTACAGAAAAGTATTCCAAAAATGACATGCAATATTTTTAGATTGTAGATCTGGTTCCAATGAATCCATAGAAATTTATTTCACAATTTTTGGAGTACATTTAATCACCCAAACAATTTCTAAAGCATTTTTATTTCCACTTAATAAAAGAAAAGAAACTGAAAATTCTTTATTTGAAAACGGGCCGGCACAGTACGGGGCAAACGGCCCGGTCCGGCTCAGCCCAAGAACGCGCGCGCGGGAGAAAGGACAATGGGCCGTCTCCTGTTGGAGCAGGCCGGCCCAGTCACTCGCGTCACCCGCGGGCGAGCGGGAACGGCACACGGCCGAGCCGGTGCTCGACACCGCGGCGGTGCGGTGGCCGCCGACGGCCAGCGGCCGCTTCCGTGCCCGAGCGAGCGAGGCAAAGCGCGCAATATGGCCACAGGAAAATAGTGAACATGCGAGCGAGGTTGAGAGACAAAGTGGGTGGGTGAAGGTGCCGGTGACCGGAGCGCGAGCGCGGCGGCTCCGTCACGGTGGCGCGGCGGGAAAGGCAAATCGATGCCCTACCGGAGTGATGAAGAGGACAACGAGGCTTGTTCGGAGGAGGCAAGGGGGCGGCAGATCTCTGTGCAAGCGTAATTTGGTGGTGGTGGACTGTCGCCGCCGGAACGAGGGAGTGGAGGTGGAGCTCTCGGCGGTGAGCCGCTCGCCCGCTCGGTTCTTGGAGAGGGGGAGTGGATGGGGAGCGAGCGAGGGGGCGAGTGGAATGGAGGCCAGGCGCGCGCGGTGATTTGAGGCGGAGCGCGCGGGGTCCACGGGCGGCCACGCGGGGTGTCGTTGCCGGCATGCGGCCGCCACGCGGCGAGCGTGCTCTGCCGCGGCGGACAGCGAGGCGCGCGAGCGGGCGGGAGAAGGAGGCGGCCGCGCGGACGCGGGCCGGGCCGCTGCGCTGCACGGGCGTGCGCGCGCGGGGGTGGCGCAGGCCGCTTCGGCCGACGGGCCGAAAGGGTGGCGGCGGCCTGCTAGCGCTGAAATTGTTTTTCCTTTTTATTTTTTTTCCTGAGAAAATTCAAATAAAATTCTATTTGCAGTTTTCAAATTCAATTTTTGGGCAAGCAAACGACCTTTTCTGAAAATGGCCCAAAAATGAAAGTTGCTTAGAATTTAATTCTCTACAACTTTGCTTTTAAGACCAAAGTCCAAATCCGGATAGATTTTGATTTTTAGAATAAAAGCTAATTTAGAGAGGATTTTTGAATATTTTCAAAATACATTTTCAAAACAAATCTTTGACAAAACTTTGAGTGATTTAGTGGCTCCAAAAATTTCCTTATCATTCTAAGTGATATGAAATTTATAGTTGCACAAAATTTTGATGGAATGTGATTAGCACATTAATATATTACATCTCAAATACCACTTTCTAAGCTTTTATTTCACTCAAATTATAATATTAACATGTATGATTAGGATGATATGAAATGCCATGCATATGATTGCCATGCAAATGCTTGCGTAACACCGGAGTGTTACAGCCCTCCCCCTTATAAAAATCTCGTCCCGAGATTTGGGTTACAAACCATTTATTATAAAAATCTTCGTATGCTTTTTGTAAGTATTCACCCGTTTCCCATGATGCATCTCCCTCATCATGATGACTCCATTGTATCTTATATGTTTTCACCACACTGTTTCGAGTAGCCCTTTCTTTGGAATCCAAAACTCGAATTGGCTGCTCACGATACACCAGATCTGACTTAAGTTTTATGCCTCGAGGTTCAATTATTTTCTCTGGAATGCGCAAACATTTCTTGAGATGTGATACGTAAAAAACTGGGAATATAGCACCCATTGATTCTGGTAATTCCAATTTGTAAGCCACTGGACCCTTCCTTTCTAAGATTTTGTAGGGTCCTACAAATCTGGCGGCAAGCTTTCTGCGTATTCCAAACCGCTTCTTCTTCATTGGCGTGACTTTCAGATAAACATAGTCTCCAACTTCAAACACAAGTGGTCTTCTTCATTTTGCTGAATGATATGAACTTTCTTTTCGGCTTCTTCCACGAAGTCAATACCATAATACCTTCTTTCCCCTGGCTCAATCCAGTTTAAAGGTGTTCTACACTTTCGTCCATACAAAGCCTCAAAAGGTGCCATTTTGATACTTTCTTGATAGCTATTATTATATGCGAATTCTGCTAGAGGTAACCACGACTCCCATGAACCTCTGGAAGACAACACACAAGCTCTCAACATATCTTCTAAAACAGCATTAACTCTTTCAGTCTGACCATCTGTTTGAGGATGATAGACAGTGCTACGAATCAGACTAGTCCCCAAACCTTTGTGCAAATGCTCCCAAAAGTGAGCAGTGAACTGGGACCCTCTGTCGGACACTATAGTCTTCGGTATGCCATGCAATCTCACAATCTCTGCAATATACTTTTCTGCATATTGAGGTGGTCTATAAACTGTCTTGACAGGCAAAAAGTGAGCGGTCTTGGTAAGACGGTCCACGATTACCCAAATCGAATCATGGCCTTTCTGAGTAGTGGGCAAACCTGTGATGAAATCCATACTTATATCATCCCACTTCCAACTAGGTACTGACAAAGGTTGCAACAATCCGGCAGGTTTCATGTGAATGGCTTTCACTCGACAACATGTGTCACATCTGGCCACATAGGCTGCAATTTCCTTCTTCATCTTTGTCCACCAAAAACGAGGTCTTAGTTCTTGATACATTTTACTACTGCCAGGATGAATGGATAACTTAGAGTGATGAGCTTCGTCCATAATTTTATTCTTAAGCTCTCTATCCTTTGGAACAACAAGACGGTTGTCGAACCACAACACGTCCTGCTCGTCCACTCTGAAGTGTTTTGAAGGTTCTTCTTTAATTTTCCTTTTGATGTGGAATATCCCTTTGTCTGCTTTCTGACCTTCTATTATCTTACTCTCCAAGGTGCAACTGATCTGAATACTATGTAACACGACAGGGTGCATTAGATTAAAACCATCTTCGAGTAAGGGTTGCATATTCAGACAATGCGACTTTCTACTCAAAGCATCAGCTACCACATTGGCTTTCCCAGGGTGATACTGTACATTCAAGTTGTAATCTTTAATTAGTTCTAACAATCTTCGTTGTCTCATGTTCAATTCTGGTTGGGTGAAAATGTACTTGAGACTCTTGTGATCGGTGAAAACATTGCACACATTACCAAGTAAATAGTGTCTCCAAATCTTTAAGGCATGCACCACGGCGGCAAGCTCAAGATCATGTGTCGGATAATTGATTTCATCTTTTCTCAACTGACGGGAGGCATAAGCAATGACTCTTCCTTCTTGCATCAGAACACAGCCTAATCCTGTTTTTGAGGCGTCACAGAACACATCAAAAGGTTTCTCGATGTCTGGCTGTGCAAGAACTGGAGTAGTGGTCAACAGTTTCTGCAAG
Organism: Saccharum hybrid cultivar R570; assembly: GCA_038087645.1. Classification (NCBI taxonomy): domain Eukaryota; kingdom Viridiplantae; phylum Streptophyta; class Magnoliopsida; order Poales; family Poaceae; genus Saccharum; species Saccharum hybrid cultivar. The sequence continues at coordinate 4,803,074 of JAQSUU010000810.1, forward strand.
GTGTGGAAAGCTGTCTCACACTCCTCGGTCCACACAAACTTGTGATCTTTCTGTAACAGACTTGTCATTGGCTTAGCAATCTTCGAGAAGTCTGGGATAAAACGGCGATAGTAACCAGCTAACCCTAGGAAACTCCTGACTTCTGGCACTGTGGTTGGAGTTTTCCAATCCATAACCTCTTGCACTTTGCTCGGATCTACCGAAACTCCATTCTCAGATAGAATATGACCAAGGAAAGGAACTTTCTTCAACCAAAATTCACATTTGCTGAACTTAGCATACAACTTATGATCTCTTAATCTGGTCAAGATAATTCTCAGATGTTCTTCGTGATCTTTCTCATTCTCAGAGTATACTAGAATGTCATCAATGAAGACAACTACAAACTTGTCCAACTCTGGCATGAAAACCGTATTCATCAGATACATAAAGTATGCAGGAGCATTTGTTAAGCCAAAGGACATAACAAGATACTCGTACAACCCGTATCTGGTAGAAAAGGTGGTTTTCGGGACATCTTGTGGCCTGATCTTTATCTGATGATACCCTGATCTTAGGTCTATCTTGGAGAACACCCTAGCTTTAGCCAACTGATCAAACAAAACATCGATATGAGGCAAAGGATATTTATTCTTGATAGTTACAGCATTAAGAGGTCGATAATCCACACACATTCTTAGAGTACCCTCTTTCTTTTTCTTCACGAACAAGGCAGGACATCCCCATTCAGACTTACTTGGTCGGATAAACCCCTTCTTTAGCAATTCTTCCAGTTGCTTTTTCAACTCAGCTAACTCATCCGGAGGCATCCGATAGGGTCTCCTCGAAATAGGAGCTGTTCTGGGGATCAACTCGATTCCAAACTCAACATCTCTATCTAGAGGAAGGCCAGGTAACTCTTCTGGAAACACATCCGGGAACTCACACACTACCGGGATCTGGCGGATAGGAACAACTTCCGTGGCACAGGTCACACTCACAAGGTCTGTTCTTTCGGGCAATGGTACCTGAAAAGTACCCTCTGCCTGTGGATCCTTAAGGGTAAGCAATCGACTGCTTGTATCTATGACTGCTCCCCAGTCTTTCATCCAGTTCATTCCTATTATTACATCCAAAACTAGTCCCGGCATAACTATCAGGTTCACTCGAAACTTCCGACTATCTAACTCAAGGGTTGCCCCTCTAACCATCTTATTGGTTAGCACATCAGCTCCTGCTGAACTTATGCGATAACCATAACTCAATTCTGTGCATAGTTGTTCATGCTTCCGTGCAAATGCTTGACTCATAAAAGAATGCGAGGATCCAGAATCAAATAGAACATCTGCAGGGTGATGGTTAACAAGAAACTTACCGGCAGTTATAGGTTCTCCTTCAGGAATCTCATCAACGGTGGTATGGTGTACACGGGCAGTGTAAGTCTGTTGCTTCTTTCTAGGCGGATAAGGGCAGAACTTTGAAAAGTGGCCTGGCTGACCACAATTGTAGCAGGGCCCCTTCACTGTACCAGCAGATCCTATTGCTCCCTTGGAGTTGCTTTGTTCTGCAGCTGCGGTGATCTTTGCTGGCGGCACGGCCATCTTGTACGGCTTCTGTGGTCCCTTGTAGTTCTGGGTTTTATGCTGTGGCGGCCTGAACCTTGCACCAGGTGCGGACGGACGATAAGAAAGACGATTTGCAGTGACAACTCTGGACTGTGATGGTCCTGACTCAAACACCCTCTTGCGATTCTTGGATGCAGTGTAGGCGTTGTTGTTCTTTTCTTGTTTCAAACAATCACTGACAAAGTCATTGAACCTGGCGCGGGTATTGGTACCCACATGCTTCATCATCTTCGGACTTAACCCTCTCTTGAAACTAGCAATTCTCTTTGCATCTGTGTCGACCATGTCTGGGGCATAACGGCACAAGTTGTTAAAGGCATGTAGATACTGTGTTACAGTCTTGGTACCCTGATTTAAGGCCAAGAACTCTCCGAGCTTCATCTCAACCAACCCTGGGGGAATATAAGCTCCCTTAAATGCTTCAGTGAATTCTCTCCAAGTAATCTGGGCATTGGGAGGAAAGGTGGTGCGGTGATGCTTCCACCACATCCCTACCGGTCCCTGTAATTGATGTGCAGCATATTCTGTCTTCAGAACTTCTATCAGTCTCAACACACGGAACTTATCTTTCATAGTGTTGATCCATTCTTCAGCGTCGAGTGGCTCGGTTGCTTCCTTAAAAATAGGTGGCCTAGTATCCATGAAATCCTTGAAATTGTTGTACTGGTTCACTCCATGGCCACCACCTTGATTATTTCCTCTCTGAACATTTTCAGCGATGGTACGCAAAAAATCTTCCATATTCCTTTGTGACTGTTCGGCGTTGCGCTGGCTTCCAAGGAACTGTGCGAAGAACACTTCTGCAGTGAGCGGTGGAGGAGGGGGCAATTGTGGCTCTGGCTGTGGCTCCTGGTGGTTGACGCTGTTTGCACCACCCCCACCAGCCCCTGCACCGTTGCCACCAGTTTCAGCGGCCTCATACGTGGCACGGCGAGTGTTTGCCATCTGCATATTTCAGTAACAAGTAATAATTGAGCGAAGTGGTAGTAATTGTATCCAAATGAACAATCATGCCATACTGAATTTATTGGAGAGAACAAGTCATGCAATAAAACAGAGGCACAATAATCACATTCCAATTAAAACAACATCACTAATTAAGTTACTTCGAATGCAACATCGCGTTCCATACAACCATGTTGCCAGCATACATACACTGGACTTTCATGTGTTCAAGCATCACATACACAACCAAGATCCAAAAGATCGCCAGTCTCAAGATCGAACAGGATACAACACGATACATGGGAAACAAAAGAAGGCCATCGCGACAGAGCCTATCACTAACGCAATGCAACTAGCCTACTCCTTGGGGCTGTCGTCGAGGTCAGAGGCGTCACCATCGCTACCATCAGTAGCGGCGTCATCGTCGACGTCCATCTGGACGACGTCCGGAGGAGCGTACGGGCCTATCCCGTTGTAGAGGGCATGGAACTCTTCATGCAAGTTGGCGTTATACCCTTCTAGCTCCTCGACCCTTTGCCTGAGAAGGTCCCTCTCGTTCCAGGCTTCATTCCTTTCCTGCACTAGCTATCCCATCATGTGGTCTGCATTTCTGTTGACCTGAGTCAACGTCTGTACCCACTGCATAGCACTCTCACCTCTCTCGAGAGCCCGGTCTCGTTGTAAGCTCATGTCGGCCAACTGCTCCTGCAAGCTAGCTATAGCACGTGCTTGCTTCTTCTTCTGCTTCCTTGCTTCAAGCCGATCATTACCTCTTAGGCCAGTCAAGGTCCAATAGGTATTCTCAAGACCCTGGTATGCTTTGATGGCTGCATACATGGCACTCATGGTGTGGTTATCGCTAGCCTGTCCTTCACTTGGGCCTCTAACCAAGGCACTTCCTTGCGGTTGCACCCAAATGGCATCACGAGGATCATCTCTCGGGAAAGTACCTGCCAAAGCTGCTGCCAACTCATTAGGAAACCTATTCATTATGTCTCGGATGACGTGAAAGGCTGCACCCTCTGCACCCTCAACTGGAGTGCGTCCTTCAAACTCCAAATGCCAACCAGCCCATTCTGGCGCATCACCAAGGGCAGGGACGGTGATCTCCACTATTGCAAGTCCATCCTCAGCTAGCTGGCTCTCATTCCAAGAGTACACCGGCTCTTGACCCTCTGGGTACCCTACATCATGGAGCACTCTCCAAAGCAAGGTGGGCATGCCAAACTCACTTAGAAAAGTGTCCGTGCTGCGGCGTTCCCGCGGGGCCATCTGGTGACGTGGTGCTCTTCCACCAGTGGACTTACGGGCAGTCTTCTTCGTGCGGGCCATCTGTAGCACAAGTTTTAAATTACCCGATGAGAACATATTTTAAGTTGATGTCACTTTTATCGAACTGGGATAATCCTTTTATAAGGGGAGAAATGCATGTTATGAATGAAATGCACAGGCAATATGATGCATGCACGAGTCTTACGTTCTCACAAACTTAGAAAATAAAGACATCTAACGATGAATTCGGTGGCATACAAACGATCTCTCATATACGTAACTAATTCGATCTACACGATAAATGTTGTTATGTACCTGCAGAAAATTCATTTCAGCCCATTCCCCAAGAATGCATGAAAGCAGTAAATCTACCTACGCGCTCTACACGAATCCCCAGATGCGTGTACAACGGTAGTAACTACCCACACACATCGTCCTATTGACGACATCGCCCCAACGGACGGAACACCCACACATGCGATACTTTCATAAAAACATGTGTACAACATGTAATTATTCTAGTATCATATAAAACACTCTCCCTAGATCGGCGGTGTATCCGATCATGCTCTCACAGCTCACACTTACCAAAACGTAGAGGTAACTGATCACCACTCAATTAAGTGGCACTCATACAATAGCACGCCGTATGAGCAACGAAAGAGAAATATGGTGCAAGAACCCCAAGTTAGTACTTAAATAGCCACCTAGAGTCCTTAACTGGGCATACAGGATATGACCACTGGCACACCTTTAGTTTTAAAATCACACTTTTTAAATAGAATTTTGTTTTAAATACACTTATGAACAGTAATCATGCTAAACCATGCTCCGATGCCAGCTGTAACAGAACCGCCCAATTATATGAAATTAAGTAGGAAAATCATCCAACGGAAGGACAATTCAACAAACTTAAGCCCGTATAACCCGGTAGTCCGTGAAATCTCGACGGATTTCAAACCATTTCTCATAACAGCCAAGATCGTACTAAGTTTAACGGTTACCATCATAAGTTACATAAAAGTTCGCGGCATAAAATACATCGGAGTTTAACACATAGTTATTACAAACCAGGTTTAAATAAAAGTAGCGGAAGCGGTAGTTCAAATCACGCACACACACAACATTTTGGAATAAAGTGCCAGCTTGTGATCATCTCTAGCAAAAGCATCAGACGAGAAGTACGAATGACCATTGCCCATGGTCCTATGCTTCGCCCATTGCAGGATAGAGACAGTTGATACAATAACCGTAGTACATCTGTCCATCTGCAACAAGGGGGAACAAAGCCCTGAGTACGAGAAGGTACTCAGCTAGACTTACCCGTCATAAACCAGAAATAAAGGACACCAAGGAACATGATAGGCTTTCTCGTGGGATAGCTGACTCATTTGCAAAAGGCATTTTTAGCATTTAGGAAAACTTTTACAAAAGCTTTGCATCAAGTTAAATCTTTATTAACCTGTCAACTACATTTGCACCTGTACTAAAGTAGTATGTAATTAAACAGGTAATGATAACCAATGATCATTAACAACTTTCATTACGTCATGTTTCATATAACTGTCCAAGTGTTCCATCAATATTACTACGATGAAGTAGCTCAAGTCAAGTGTTCACTATCCAGTGAACGATGGCGATTCGAATCGATTATTAACCAGCTGGTAAGTTATTCCTCACACAAACCTCACTCACCCGCTAAAGTGAGGTGTTGGTCGCCGAGTCAACCATTCAGGTAAAGTCACGAGCTTGCCAGGAACCACTTGTACCCGGGGGCCGCCCGACTGCTCTTTGGCCTTATCATCGCGCCCCCGTATCCTGCCACTACTGCTCCGGTACAGTGCGTTGCGGGCAATCCACTCGGCCCGAATAATCTCCCAGTTTCGCGGTCGGAAGGTACTTTATCCGGCCAGCTAAATGTGAGGCATGCGTTCAACATGACCCGAGGGACAACAACGGACGGTCCTTAACCGACACAGACGGAAAACACTACAGTCCGAAACCCTGCAAGTTTCCGCCCGGTCTCAAATTCATTTCACACTTAGTTATACCATGACTTCATAGTCAACCAAACAGATCCAGGTAACCACCTATAGCTCGCAGGTGACAGGAAATCACCCGACTTCTACCGGTCTAAGCCAGATAAGCATTGACTTGACTGTGGATACCAGGGTAACAAGGATATGGTATAACAAAGGTAAGCAAGGTATAATGCAGCAACGTTTGCAAACAACTCCTAAATGTAATGCATCAAATTAAGTAAAGTTAATAATAAATTATTTGCAAAACGGGAGAGAAATGCTCCGGGGCTTGCCTCTCTCGAAGGAACTTGGACGGTGATCGGGGCACTCCGGGAGATCTTCACCGACCTCTTCTTCGGCTTCTGCCACCTCCTGCTGCTGCACCTCGATCGGCTCCTCTGGCTCCTCAGGTACGACTGGGTTCTCGGTTTGCGATCCTGTATGATGCAATGTGCGTAAGTGATTATGCAAGTGTGCATCGAAGGAGATGAATGCAACGAATATGTTGAAATGCGAGGTAGTCAACATCATCCAAGAAACTATACACTACCAGCACATGTCATCTACTGCATTCTCTTCTACTATTATTATGTTAAGTTAACCTATCTTATGAAATGCTTCAAAGATACACCAAAGCCTTACTAATTTCTTAATCACACTTAAAGCAACACTTGCTTAAACCCTAAGTAATAATAGGTTTGAATAGCAACATATATTTAAGATGCTCCTAAAAAAATCTAAGAAAATTACAGTAGCATAATACTACTCTAAACAGACTACCATAAAAATTTCATGGCATTTGGATAAGTAAACTATCCTATACAAAAATGACAAGCTATAGCATAAAAATGAGCATGAAATTACTTTGTACTATGAAAAGTGTCAAACAACAGAATTAATATTTTTCTTAGGTTCTTCATAGCATACTATGACTGTACAAAAATTATCACATGCATGTTTTATACAAAGTTTGCTCTCTAGCAAAAATAACAAAATTCAGCCATTAAAGGCACTTGAACTACACCTCAACATTTTTCCACAGCACATGTATGGAACATATTTTTCTTATGAAGTACATGATATATGAAGATTTACAAACTTAAAATCATATTTTTCTGATACATATAGGATTTACTAGCTATTTTACAAGATATCAGCAATATTAAGAATTAATTAAAGCTCTACAGAAAAGTATTCCAAAAATGACATGCAATATTTTTAGATTGTAGATCTGGTTCCAATGAATCCATAGAAATTTATTTCACAATTTTTGGAGTACATTTAATCGCCCAAACAATTTCTAAAGTATTTTTATTTCCACTTAATAAAAGAAAAGAAACTAAAAATTCTTTATTTGAAAACGGGCCGGCACAGTACGGGGCAAACGGCCCGGTCCGGCTCAGCCCAAGAACGCGCGCGTGGGAGAAAGGACAATGGGCCGTCTCCTGTTGGAGCAGGCCGGCCCAGTCACTCGCGTCACCCGCGGGCGAGCGGGAACGGCACACGGCCGAGCCGGTGCTCGACACCGCGGCGGTGCGGTGGCCGCCGACGGCCAGCGGCCGCTTCCGTGCTCGAGCGAGCGAGGCAAAGCGCGCAATATGGCCACAGGAAAACAGTGAACATGCAAGCGAGGTTGAGAGACAAAGTGGGTGGGTGAAGGTGCCGGTGACCGGAGCGCGAGCGCGGCGGCTCCGTCACGGTGGCGCGGCGGGAAAGGCAAATCGATGCCCTACCGGAGTGATCAAGAGGACAACGAGGCTTGTTCGGAGGAGGCAAGGGGGCGGCGGATCTCTGTGCAAGCGTAATTTGGTGGTGGTGGACTGTCGCCGCCGGAACGAGGGAGCGGAGGTGGAGCTCTCGGCGGTGAGCCGCTCGCCCGCTCGGTTCTTGGAGAGGGGGAGTGGATGGGGAGCGAGCGAGAGGGCGAGTGGAATGGAGGCCAGGCACGTGCGGTGATTTGAGGCGGAGCGCGCGGGGTCCACGGGTGGCCACGCGGGGTGTCGTCGCCGGCATGCGGCCGCCACGCGGCGGACAGCGAGGCGCGCGAGCGGGCGGGAGAAGGAGGCGGCTGCGCGGACGCGGGCCGGGCCGCTGCGCTGCGCGGGCGTGCGCGCGCGGGGGGTGGCGCGGGCCGCTTCGGCCGACGGGCCGAAAGGGTGGCGGCGGCCTGCTAGCGCTGAAATTGTTTTTCCTTTTTATTTTTTTTCCCGAGAAAATTCAAATAAAATTCTATTTGCAGTTTTCAAATTCAATTTTTGGGCAAGCAAACGACCTTTTCTGAAAATGGCCCAAAAATGAAAGTTGCTTAGAATTTAATTCTCTACAACTTTGCTTTTAAGACCAAAGTCCAAATCCGGATAGATTTTGATTTTTAGAATAAAAGCTAATTTAGAGAGGATTTTTGAATATTTTCAAAATACATTTTTAAAACAAATCTTTGACAAAACTTTGAGTGATTTAGTGGCTCCAAAAATTTCCTTATCATTCTAAGTGATATGAAATTTATAGTTGCACAAAATTTTGATGGAATGTGATTAGCACATTAATATATTACATCTCAAATACCACTTTCTAAGCTTTTATTTCACTCAAATTATAATATTAACATGTATGATTAGGATGATATGAAATGCCATGCATATGATTGCCATGCAAATGCTTGCGTAACACCGGAGTGTTACAAGGACCACTTCAACCACACGCCCGGTATACTCTGGCAGGGCATGCTCGGGCAAGGAGGGGGCAGTATCATTCCTAAAATAGAACCACTATGAGTGCTACCCCTTGTTCGACATCGATAGCTTCATGGATATCTACTCCTTGGACCACTTGCTCGTGAGGCAGATCCCGACGCACCCCATCGGCATCGTCACCTCTGGCTGGCCGTGCTCCCTCCTTGTATGCAGGCCGATGGAGAAGAAGTACCGCTAGAGGTCAAAGTGAGGCTCGATCCCCAGGTACCCTTCGCATAACGCGATGAAGGCCGCAATGTGCTAAATCCCATTGGGATTCAGATGCTGTAGCTTGATCTTGTAGTAGTGGAGGAGCCCTAGGAGGAAAAGGTGGGTAGGAGCCACAGGCTAGTTACCGTGGAAGTGCGTGAACGACACCACGTAGCTGTCAGGCGGTACTAGGAAGTTGTGGCCGTCGGGCACTATCCACTCGTGTGCGGCAGTCCTCGCACAAAGAAGGCCACGGTTGACGGGTCCCTCCATACATGCATGGCTGCAATTTGAGCGATTCCATAGGTCCATAGGAGGCTGGGGTGGAAGAGCGGAGGTTGCGGTGGCGGCGGCGACGGCGAAGGAAATGGAGGCGGCGAACCCTAATGTTTGCGGTGACAGAGCAGAGAAGGCAAGGGCGTAGGTATGGTTTTATAGGGGAGGGCGGAGGCAAGATGCCAACCACCCACCTCGATCTCCACACCTGCCATGTCCTATCACCGCATCCCATCAAGGGCGTGCGCATGTGACCCCTGGCCGTCCCCTCGAAGGACACGCTGGGAGGCGATTCGTCTCCTCCCCCTAATGGGCCACGGGCCACAGCAGGTAAGAAGGGCAACGGGGCAGAAAATGCTCTTAAGGCCCATCAAGGCCCAAGAGTTTGAAGGCTGGCCCATCAATGGGTTTGACAGCTGCTCTAGGGCACCTCTTAGAGTGAAGGGCGGAAAGGGATGGGCCCGCTAGCGGCCAGCACCTGGGTGTACGAGCGTCGTGGGCATCCCAGCCCGCGTTCAAGTCTCGACAGTGCACGATCCATGATTTTCCCTCGCAGGAAGGCAACAAGCCCTTGGGACTAGTCGAACGGGCTCAGAAACTATATGGATTAGCTGCCAAGAGTCTGGAGTCGGTCACCAGTTGACCCACAATGGATCCCCAAGAACGGGAACCAGGGCCCCACTCGAACCAACTCGTTAGCAACTCACCAAACACCACGGTTTAGCTAGCGAGGAAAACCGTGACGTCGCTCAACCCCTCTGTTTTATCGGAAAAACTCGTGAGGGAAAACGAACGAAAGACGGTCCGACCCCTTGGCCGGACCCCTGCTACGTGCTGGGGCTCGAGGGCTCAGGCCCACAAAAGAGACCCAACACATGGTCACGTACGAACAACAGCGCGACCATGACCACCTAGCCAGGCCAGAACTCCGAGGTCTCCCCATACGAAAAAGCCTTTGGCGAAGCAGCCAACTTCTCCAAAGGCTCGGAGGCTACACCCGGCTGGTGCGCTCGCGCGCACCCCCAGGAGAACAAAAGACCTCGGCATCATATGAAGGAGTGTCCAACTCCTCCCTAGGATCAAGAGGCTGGACCTACCAGGTACGTTCGCGCATACCCTCAAGCAACCGTAAGATCCCCTAACCGATCCTCTTGGATCGCCCGGGGGATCGGGTGCTACTGTCGGGTACCAATATTAGGGTACCCGTATAATAGGAGTTAGAGGACATCGACCTCCGGTCATCTAAAACGATTATGAGCATAGTCGTGGCCTGATCCAGCCCAACCAAGGAGGTTTTAGGATCACCCTGACCGTCAGGCGCAGGCTCCGCCTCGTTTGACCCCTTGGGTGCGGCCTTCGTCTAGCCCAACCCCTCGAGGGGGAGGCCCACCTCACCCGATCCTTGGAGGTATGTCAGGCCTTGGGTGGGAACACAGGCCCCCGACGAGGGGCCCACGCTATCACCAACCACTTCGGGTGTGATGGCGCGAGAGCCCGGAGCCAAACTTCTGACACTGAGCGGGCGCGCCTCGACATGACCTGTGGCCATGACGAGTCGTACCAAGGCACGCACGTCGTCAACGACACTGGGCGGACCGGCGCTGTGCTGTCTAAACCCCGTACGGATCCTGTCAAGGGAGCCGGGTGACCATGCCCGTGACACCAAGGAGGGGTGAGAGCGAACACGCCCCGACGTGACCCACGACAGCAACAGGCCATACTTGGGCGCGCACATCACCAATAGTGTCGGACGGACCGACACTATGCTACCGAATCCCTGTACGATCCTAGTCAAGGGAAACTGTTGACCACACCGCGTGCGGCGATGGGACAAAACGCCATGACCGGATGACGACACCTACCTGTAGCAGGAACGTGACGAGGAGTCGTTGTAGGACTAATGGGGCCTTCTTCTCACCTGTTTTCCTCTTTCTTCTTTTCCTCTTTTCTCTACCCTAGTGTCTCGACTGTAATCGGCCCTTCCCCTTAAACTATAAAAGGGGAAGCAGGGTCTCCAGGAGAGGGGGGAGAACATTACAATCCTATGACTCCATGAGAACACAACACACACGTCCTCAACTCACAGAGACTTGGGAGCTCGTCCCTCCCTCGACCGTTTGTAACCCCTACTGCAAACTCAAGTGCAAGTAACACGAACAACTCGCCACTGGACGTAGGGACGTTCTGTCTGAGCTAGTATACATCCTCGTGTCCTCTTTGCACACCATCCGAGCCTAGACGTGCAATCCACAAAATTTACTAGTCGGCGGTTTCTAAACACCGACAACACTTAGCTTCATTTGTGAAATAATCTCTTTAGATTTAAATATATGATGTTTAGGACCAGCTAGTTCATTTTAAATGATTAGGTTGTCTAAGCATCATTTCAAATTGATAGAGTTGAAGAAAGAATAAAATGAAAGATGAATAGTGCACGTGCTAAAGTTTGTCATTTTCTACTATTTTGTTATTGTTCTGAATGTTCATAACAAGTCGTCCCCTATCTATGACATTTTTTTAGGAATTTTAGAAAGTTCCGAATATGTGTTTTTGAAAATGGTTTTCATCTATCGCTTAGGGCTAATGTGATAGAGTTCATCATATTTTTAAAAAATGATTTTGTGACTATAGGTTAAATTCTGTGAAAGATGATTTTGTACGAGAAATAAATTAAGAAAGCTATTTTTTTATCTCTTGCCATTCAATATCATTTTATTTTCAAATCACTTCATAAAACCGGTCTAAAATCATGTTTATATAAAATATACTTTTTAACAAACGTCCCGTAGAATCAGGATGTAGATGGTTTGGAAGCTCTGTAGAAAAAAAAAGGTTTTGATGCAATAAGTGTTGTGGCTAAATATATAACACACAATATCATAATTAGTGGCAAAGGTTTCTAATTGCAACAATAGCTTCTGGGACACTGAGTCAGCTGATTTTGTTGTCTACCACCGAAACAACATCATCTGGAAAAAAAAAATGTAAGCACCCACGTGAAGTTGAGGACGGGCAGATTTCACCACAAGAAACTCAATCAACCAAACTAGACTTAGTTCACACGATGTACCATACTAGATTACATGGAAAACGAGATGATACATTTCTTGGTGGCTACCACTACGACTAATAATGTTCATTAGGATGTGTTTGCCTGTTGAGGGCTGTTAGCCTTGCTAACGATATCGCTTGCCACTCTCAAACGATTTAATGTAGCAAGCCTAACAACCAGTTGTACCAAAATTCCTGTTGTCTTAACGAAACATGGTTCAACCCCGTTCGCGGAAAACAAATAATGTTCATTAGGTGAAGTTTTTCACACAACAATACCTGAGCAAATTTATTTGGTCCTTTTTTTTTGAAAGTGAATTATTTGGTCCTCCTTCGGTGACAGTTCACATTCTCTGCTCGCGATCACGTTTAGTGGCCTACTGGGGCAGCAGCACTTGCCGGCGGTTGCATGAGCGCTCACTCCACCATCGTCTTCGTCTCCACTCTCGAGGAGGATCCAATCGCCGCTTTTTGGCTGCGGTCGTCACTGCCACCACACGCTGCTTTTTTCGTTGGAGGGAGGGAGACTGGGAGAGGGCTGAACTATCCAGTAATGCAGCACGGACAGTGGTGGCGCCGTAGCCGTGGAGGTGGAGGGTGATGATACCCGGCCGTTAGATACAGGAGCACTACTCGTTGGTTGAAAGCGAAAGAGAACTGGTGCTTCCCCGTACTGCAGTTGTACTGGAGGACGGTTAGTGGACTAATGCATGAGCAAGTCGTGATTATAATGGTGTCGCAAAAAAAAAAGTCGTGATTATAAGGCCAGTCTCAGCGAGGGTTTCATGGTCCAGTTTTCAACACACTTATATTTTAGAAACAGTGCAGAAAAGTTTCATCCTCATGAAACTATCTCTACTCCCGTGGAACTTTCATCATCTCTCTTAATAATGCAGTGTCATGTCAGTGTATTTAATGCTCATAAAACTCTATGAAACCTATTAAGATTGGCCTAACGATGATACTCATTCCTATAAAAAGAACCATTTCTCCAATTTTGTCAAAAAGATGTGCGGTGCAGGTGCAAGGGATAGCATAGCGCCACTTGGATCGCTAGCTAGCTGCCTCGGTGATCAGGTGGTGGGAGCCGGCCTCACATCAGCTGAGCACCATCACAGTCCCAGTTGGGCATGAATGCATGATGCTCCATGGTGGCCTCTGATCTGGTTTGGCCACAGTCCACTTGTTGGTGGTCAAACGCCCAACTTCAAAATCAAACCGGCCGCGATGCACACGAGGCGACAAGAACCGGTCGTTTTTCACCAAAAATGAAAGAAAAGAAACGGTCGTTTTCAGACCTGGTATTTTCAACTTGTGCCCTGGTGGTCTCTCTTTTCTTTCCCTTTCCCTGTTTTCTTTTTCCTAATACAACGATAATGAAGAGAACAAGAGGAGAGTATATGCTCTTTTACATTTTACGAAGAAGATAACGGACGTGCTTCGTTGCGTCAGAAGCGAGACGGAACGTCCGTCCTCTTTTGATTGGCTGCGAGCCAAGTCTTCAATGCCTAAAGAAACGGCTGATGCTGATGCTGATTTATTGTGAGAGAAAAACATTGTTATTTCACTGAAACAGTATGGCCGATAAGTTCAAGTGAACAGGACGAAAAGCTGGTTGTTGGCTCACCCCACACGCCATGTCGCCCTGGTCTTGTCCAATGGAATGGAGATGAGCCATCGCCCGTCGGCGTCATAGAGTTAGTCTCAATGAGAGTTTTATAGAGTCTTATGAGTATTAAATATACTGACATGATATTATATTAATAAAGAGAGATGATAAAAGTTTAATGGAAGGAGAGAGAGTTTTATGAGGGATAAAACTCTTCTGCACTGTTTCTAAAAATATAAATATGTTGAAAACTGAGCCATTAAATCCATTGAGACCGGTCTAGACACGCGATCCTGCCGCACCGGAGACAGCTTTATTTTGATTTGGTCGTCTACGTGTGCGATTACGACTACCAACGACCCTCGCGTACGGTATGCTACAAAGTACTACTTAAAACATACGGCTACGGACGGAGTACACTCGTACAGTACCTCGCAATAATCTCTGCCGCGACGACCTGTCTTTAACTGTACCAAATAATGGGCTGGATCGAGGGCCTTTCTTAGTCTTATTAGGATCAGATTCAGGTCCATCAAAGAGGCCCAAAGCAACCACCACAGACTTGAACTGTTCCTGGCTCTGGTTTTGGAGAGCCGATCAGACAAGTAAGCTCTTGAGGGTTCCCTCTAGGTCCAGGGCGCCCTTTTCACCGTCTTTACTCTTTTGGAATAACTAGCGTTCCCACGTCCGGCTCCACGCCCATGTTCGGACACAGCTCCATCACAGCCTGTCCTGTCCCCCCGCATAACAGGGCATTCGCTGCACCGACTTGCCGCGCCCACAGGGGGTCTCAACCTCATCGCGCCCGCGTCACATCCATAGCTAGGGTCTGCATCTCCATCGCATGGGGAGATGTCACAAACTTCTGCTCTAGGACCTCTGGCAGGGATGGGCCGCGTGCGCAAGCGCGGATGCTGCGCGTCCTCCGGTGGAGCGCTGCCGCCAGCTTACAGTCGACACCACCATGGCTCCTGCACTAGCTCTCTCTTTCTCGCTAAACAACACTACATTGATATCTACTTTTGCAACACTCAGATGAAACAATTGCAACATACAACTAAAACCGATGAAATATTTAGAACATACACTTGCAACATAATCATTGTAACATATGCAACATCTCAATAGAACACTTGCAACGTACGTCTGAAACAGATAAAATATATGGAACATGTTGTTGTAACATATGTGTGAAACATATACAAACACTTGGATCAAAATGCTTGCAACATACGTCTGGAACAGATGAAATATTTTGAACAAACGCTCGCATTGCAACATATGCAACATCCTGATCTACTTTTGCAACATCCATAATAAACAACTGTAACATAACTTTGAAGCGACTGAAACACCTAAAACATGCATTTACAACATAAGAGAGGGGAAGCCTGGGCTGGTCGATTCTAGCCATCGGGGTTGGAGCCAGCGGCGAGCGGTGGCGTACGAGCACCACCAGCACCCAGTACCATAAAGGTTGTGGTATAATTAATAGTTATGTGCACAATGATCACTTTTAACTTCTCTCACATCCACTCCTAGAAAATACTATTTTAATATCTATAATGTCTATAGTTGAAATATGTCCTCTTGGCAAAAATAACATTGAATATTGTCCATCATAAATGACAATGTTGAATAATGTTCTACAACAAAGGGCATGTTTGATTCTTTTGCTAGCTTTGCTCATCTTGTCTCGCTCAGCCAAAAAAACCTTTGCCATCATGGGTGAGCCAATTTGGCTCTCCTCCATCAGCAAGCACAAACCTCAAGATAATCTTATCAGGAAACTAAACACTAGTTCTATCTTGATTTCTGTGCGAGCAAAGCAAGGCAAAGTCTATCCAGAGAACCAAACGTGCCCAAATTTACCCCCTTTCTTCCTTCAACTTCAAAACTGTGGCAAATCTTGGACCGGATCAAGGTCCTTTCTTAGGATCAGATTCAGGCCCGTCAAAGAGGCCCAAAGCAACAACCACAAACTTTGACTGATCCTGGTTCTGGATTTGGAAAGCCCATCAAGATACTAATCTAGTACTCTTTGAAGTTTCCCTACTATTAGTACTAGTGTTGAAGAGCAGCCAGCAGGCACTTTCACCCCACAAGTTTGGGAAATACTTGAAAACGACGCCCACTTATTAGCTTTTCCCGTACACATGCAAGGAACAAACGCACGCAAGTTTTATTCGAAATTACATTGCATGGCATGGAGCTCTGACCTGCACGATACAAAATGGGTACACTCTTGACTCAACTCTTGTATAAAAAGGATCGTACATGGCACATATACTGTATTCGTAGCCAGTAGTAGCCTATATGGTACATGGACACTTTGGGACAGTTCTTGGGGGTTCCCTCCGGCTTCCAGGTTCAGGCCGCCCTTTTCAGTTTTTACCATCTTAACTTGGCCGGGAAGTACTGCAGGGAAAAAAATTCAGACAAGTAAGCTCATACATATCAGAATGTGATTCTCTGACAGAGACGGCGACGCCAAATGCATGAGCACATATCAGTTCAGTACATACCTTGTCGATCAGGGACATGTAGTAGGGCTTCACCTTCTCCACGTCGATCCTGACGTTGCTCTTACTGTACAGGTCATACTTGCTGCAACAGCAAGAAAAAAGGGCAGAGAGCGCCAGGTGTTAATTATACTTTATATATATATATATATATATATATATATATATATATATATATATATATATATATATATATATATATATATATATATATATATATATATATATATATATATATATATATATATATATAAAGTGTCCATATCTCATCGATACCAAGTAAGTATCTGCAACCGACTGATCTGGTGGTGTTTGTCTTACTTGAACACATGCAGCCACTTGAGGTTCTCCTTGTCCTCTTCGTTCATCAGGTGCATGTAGGCTCCATGCTTGTGCAGGGCTGCATAAAATGCATGTGTCCTCACTTGTAACTTCTGAAAACTTACGTTCCGTATATACATATATGCAAAAAGAAGAGAGGATGAGCGATCGAGGGGCGCTTACGGTAGAACGAGTGGTATCTGATGATGAACAGCCCCGCGGAAGGAAGGGTGGTCTTGTTCTCCTTGGCCACCTGACGAGATGAGATGAACACACAGTACACACACATGTCAGCATTTTTCTTTTTCAGAAAGAACACACCGCGGCAGGGGCAGGACTGAAATTGCTCAATGTGCAGTGGCCCCAAGGAGAAGCGTAGCGTAGATACTAGATACTGACCAGGTACATGTAGTCGTCATGGCCCCATGACATGAGCACGTCGTCGAGGCCGCAGCCCTCGGAGTAGACCCCAAACTTGGTGTTGAACTTGGGGTTGTGGTAGTCAGGGTTCTCCTTGAAGTACTGCAACAATGGACGTTCGTTCATTTGGATTCAGAATTCAGAGGCCGTCAGGGACGAACAGAGCAGAGCACCCAGCCGCAGACGCTACAGCACTGGGCCGTGACTTGTCTGATTCTGCGGTGCCCTGCATCCTCCAGGCCTCCCAATTGCTTCATGATTGCTGTTGCTTACCTTGAAGTGGACGTTGCACTCGTGGTACGCGCAGCCGACGGGGAAGGTGTCACCTGAAAGTTACAGGTTTCAGAGGCGGAATTTTGAGGATTATGCATCTTTCTTGCACTGTCAGGTTTTCACTTGCTTACCAACGACAGCCCACTGAGGGAGCTCCCCAAAGCTTGGGTGCAGCAGCACCTTGCCCAGGTCTGAAAATGGCAATCAATTAACCTTGTCGTTAGAGTTAGAAAAGCGTGGGCCCATGTTTCAGCGACGACACGCAGTTGTATCAACAGCAAGCAAAGCCAAGCAAGCAGTAGTACAGTACCGTGGATGAGGCCGGTGAGGTGGAGCCAGTCCTCGTCGGGGTAGTCCTTGCGGATGGCCTCGGCGGTCTGGAGGAGGTGCTCGATCTGGGGCATGTCCAGGTCCGGGTCGCTGTCGTCGATGAACTCGTTGAGCAGCTCGATGCAGTCCCAGATGCCCATCTCCGTCTTGTCCAGCCGCCCGTACTCGGCCCGTATCCGCGACACGAACTCGTACGTCTGGCTGATGTGGTTCACCCGGTAGAACTCCTCCACCGTCTGCTTCCGCTCTGACTCCGCGTCGTAGTTCCTGCAGCCAGCAGGGTTCGTTTCAGCTCCTGCTTTTTCATTTTTCGTTCCATCTATGCTAACAGAGCCACACAGCCCAGGGCTAGGAAGCAAAAATTAGCCGTGTATATATAAATAAAAAAAAGATAATAAATAATAAATCCACCGAGTTAGCGTAGGCACAGTGGCCACAAAAATATCATGGGTGCATGTGGGGCCACTGCCGTGGACACCCAGAATTCTTTGGGAGCATATGCCTGTTTCTTATTTAGCCTTTTTTTTATATTCCCTTTCTCTCTCTCGGACACACGAAATTCTTGGCCTCTGTTTATACGTTCTAAATGATGTACAGTTTTATTTGCAAAAGGATATCTGATCTGATCATCTAAACACGTATACTAACAATAATTTCAGTGGTACATGACAAATTCGCCTTGCTGGATCCTGTTCCTGTACCACAGTCCACAATGCAGAGGTCGGAGTCGAACAGAGTGGCATCTGGGATCTGACATCGAAGCGGCAGCACCACCTTTTCGTCCGCCAATTTTGTTTGTTCGTTTTTGCCTTGTGATGACAAAGCTTGGAATGGCAGACAAATCATTTTATTTTACATTTCTCCTGTATTTCAGATACCTGAATTTTAAAATAATTTCAGACAACACTCTTATAGGACCAATTAGTATAAATAAATTATTACTTTTGTTACTTGTTATTTGTCTTTATATCATAACATATTAATTTTTTGTCCTTGCCCGATTATAGAAATAATTGTAATTATTAAATTATCTTTGTGTCAATACATATCATATTTTGTTAAGTTTATAGTTTTGTCTAATAGATTTTTTATTCTTGAAACCAAAATTACAAATTGTGTCTACAAAAATTACAACGAACTAAAATTATAATTTTAGTATAAAATATATACAACAGTCATCTGAGAGAAAACTAAAATTTAGGCACCTGAAATTTAGCACATCCGTTTATTTTATGCTGATGTGTTTATGCAAGTGCGATTATTCTCAATTTTTCGGCCTGCCACGTAAGAACGTGGATTTGCCGATTGTTTTTTTTATAAAAAAAATTATTAAAGACATGAGGACGGAAAAGCCGTGACGCATCTGTTCCCGTCTGGACCGTCGATTGGAAGGAGAAGCAGAGCACTACTTTTCTCTCTGCTGCTGTTCTGGCTTTTGAGTTTTGGTGTCGGCGACGATCCCCAAGAACACACCGTAGGAAATTAGTAGGCTGTTTCACCTGAAGGTATTGCCGAAAGCGTTGGCGTCCGGCACGACGAAGCCGGCGTCGAGCACCAGGTCCGCGGGGTCGCTGCCGGCGGGGACCTTCCTCTCCGGCGCCACATCTGCACCATGACCATTCATCATCAGGAAACGAACGAAACTTCTCGCATCATCCACCGCCATTACACCAGCCAGCCAAACAGGGCGAAGACACAAACAAAGAAAAACGAAACACAGGAAGCTCACCGAGCTGAGGTTGTTCAATGGTGATCGTCATCTTCTTCCCCGATGGATCGGCTGCGCGAAAAGAAGAAGAAGAAAAGCTAGCCTTGACGAAAATGGCAGCACGAACTGAAACAGAGTCCAAGAACACGGCAACAGCGATGGCCTGCTTCCGGAGGCGAAATCCGCACGGTATTTATAGCAGGAGGCCGCGGGGCGCGGGGCCCGGTGTCAGCCGGCAAAGGTAGAGGTAGCTTGTGAGGCCCGGGCAACAGCTGTGGTGGGTGACGCAGCAGGGGAGAAGAAAAGCAGGGCGCGGGAGAGAGAAAGAGAGATATGAGTGGTGGCGTTCGTTATCCGCCGGAGCCGGGGGATCCGGATGGGCTATAGGACACGGGGGGTGACTCAGCCATGGCGTGGAGCTGCGCCTGTGGATGACAGCGACGTCTCACGCTCTTTGGGGTAGGCACTTGCATGCGCTTGCATGCTTGTTATTTGACTAGTAGGAGTAGGAGTAGTCTAATTTTTTGTAATCTTTTCTCTGTTTTTATTTAGGGCTGGTTCGTTTCATCAGGAATAGGGTCCAGGAATTATTTCTAGCCGGAATGATTCAATAATTTATACTAATCTTGAGGAGCTGGAATGGTTCCGGGTGCATTCCAAGAAAACCGAACAGCCCCTTAAGTTTCCCCTCTTCTTTCTACATCCTCGTCTCCCTTTGTGCTTGGAGCTAAATAAATACTTGTACCAAGGTGTGTTTGGTATAGCTTCTGTCCCAGCTTCACAGAGATGTTTTCAGCCTCTCGTGATAAACAGGTCTAGATGAAACACCTTCTCCTAGAAGCTGTTTTCAGCTCCTCTCATATTTGAAACTAAAAATACTAGCTTCTTACAACTTTCTTTCTGTCATCTTCCCTAAGTAGCGTTTTACTATATGTTTATAAATAAATTTATCTCTATCGGTAAAACTGCCTTTGGAGCTAAAGCCACTAAAAATTGATTCACTAGCGAAGTTGAGCTGTATCAAAAAGGCCTTAGTTGAAGCAACACGTGGATTGTTGTAAGGTCCAAGTAGGCTAGAGGGGGGTGAATAGCCTAATTAAAACTTTTACAAGAAATAATTAACCACAAGTTAGTACGAAAGGTGGCGAAGCAAAAGTACTAGCTTTAACTAATTAAGCAAGCCACCTACACAAGTCTAGTACAAGGCTATCCACTAAACACAACAACAACTACAAGCTAGAAACAAGAAGTAATACGAGAGAAGAGCTTCGAGTGATTATACCGCCGTGTAGAGATGAGAAGTACCAATCAATCAATCACACAAGAGAAATCCTTGGGAAGAGAATGACACAAGAATTTATCCTGAGGTTCACTTGCTTCCCGGCAAGCTACTCCCCGTTGTGGCGATACACCCATTTGTCGATTCGCGAGCTAATCGACTATCAAGAGTCGAGCCCTCGGCGGGCGCCGCACAACCACACACAAGATGGGGATCCTCCAAGCCACGAGCTCCACTAGAGTATCCAATTCGCGAACTCCCGCAGGGAAGGATCAAGAACCCCTTACAACACTTGGTGAGGGCTCCAACAATCTCCAATTGCGAGCTCAATCACCTCCGCTGCTCCAAGCCGTTTACCGTGTCGGGAAACACGGAAGAGTAACAAGAAATCCGCAACAACTCGAAGATCAAGTGCCTCTAGAATACAACTCTCAAGCAATGCACTTGAATCCCACTCAATCTCACTCAAGATGTGCAACAAAGCAAAGAGATGAGTGGAGGGGTTTTTCTCTAGCTCAAAGGATGTCTCTAGGTCTCAAAGTATGCAAGAGTTTTTCTCAAACCCCGGCCAACTTCTATTTATAGCGAAGGGGTACGCAGCTAGCCGTTACCGAACGACACAGTTCAAAACGAGCTGACCGGACGCACCGGTCAGGGTGACCGGACGCGTCCGGTCACTACAGGACAAGCGTGAACAGTGCGCGTCAGAAGTTACCGTTGTTGTGACCGGACGCGCTCTGGCGTTTGACTGGACGCGCTGCACCTGGCGTCCGGTCAGAGTCCAGTAAGCTCCCGCCGCGACCGGACGCGTCCGATCGCACGTGACCGGACGCGCCGCGAGTCCGATCAGCACTCCGCTGCTCTCTGCCCCTCTGGACGCCTGACCGGACGCTCCGGTTCCGTGAGGGACCGGACGCGCCAGTCGCACGTGCTTCTTCTGCGCACAGGTGAACTGATCGGACGCGCTGGTCAGGCCAGACCAGCGTCTGGTCAGAAACCCTAACACGCGTGTGCCTGACAACTGCTGAGAACTAACCGGACGCGTCCGGTCAAACCGCGACCGCGTCCGGTGCAGCGTCCGGTCACCACAGTGACTGCCATTCGCCTCTGTTTCTTTTCCGACTCTCGGCGCAGTCGAAAATAGGCATTTCACTTCCCCAAAAAGCACCGAATCCCGCCTCGCAAGCTCGACGGGAGGGAGAGAGGAACCCAAACCCCTCTCTACCGCTCAACCTCCACCACCTTCGCAAACTGTGCTAACACCACCAAGTGTACACCACCAAGTGCAAGTTTGTTAGCATTTCACAAACATTTTCAAGGCGTTATGTTAGCTCTCAACTAGATCCTAATGCATATGCTCAAGACATTGATCTAGTGGCACTTGATTCCTGAGCTAACCGTGATTGCCCCTCTTGATAGTCGGCTATGTATCCTAAACCTGGTCAATCACTTCTCTACTCATCTTAGACCGGCAAAAGGAAAACCCTATGGTTATACCTTTTTCTTGCGCTCTTAGATCCTTCTCCTCCACTTGATCATCATGTCCTTTATTTTTTGTGCATCTCCACCATGATCATCATTTCATGTCCACGCACCATCTCTTTGTGATCTTGTGGCCACCACTCCTTGCCACATATACCTTCATCACATGTGTTGCTTATGCCTAACTCAAAACACTTAACACATGGCATTAGCAACTTGGTGTCATTAATTACCAAAACTAAACTTGGGCTTTCAATCTCTCCTTTTTGGTAATTGATGACAACTATCACAAAGATATGAAATGAAATCAATTTTCAATTTCGATAGTATTAGCTCCCCCTACATATGTGCTTCCATGAGTTTGGTTCAATTGTGCACATATGAATGGATTTGAATTCTGGGAGAGTTACTACTATCAAATTGATACTAAGGTATATAGAATGGACCGTTGAAGCGTGATACCAATCGGAGTTGCCTTTATATACCATCCTTAGCATCGATGTAGCTAGACACCACTTGTAATACATCACTTGTAAAGATCACAAACACTAAAGTACCCCGTGAGATCAACATTATAAGGAAAAGGTGTCTAGATACCACTTGTAAAGCTACTCTTAACAAATCATCATTCAAGTTCTATTTCTAGCAATCACCATTCAATCATGAGTATCGAAATTAATTTTGTAATGCAACACATCATCATGTTAGTGCACATACAAATGCAACAAATAATTCATGAGCTTGCTCCCCCTACTTGTGTGCTCAATTTTAATTTCTCTCCCCCTTACTATATCTTTCTCCCTCTTTGTGTCTTTTCTATCTTTGTGACTTTTCTCTCCCCCTTTGTCAACAAACACCAAAAAGGTGCCAAATTTTAGTGAGAGATAAGTCAATCAATATGAGAGAGTCCAAATTATGGTTCAATCTAGATCACTTGCCTAGAATATGTAATTCGGTTTGATCCAAGAACAAGCTTTTTTACACCTCATAAAGTATAAGGGTTATCTTGACCATGTTGAATTACACATGATGAGCTTGTTTACTAGATTTAACACTAGGTTTGCAAGCCCACAAACATGTCATATGCTACCACTAGATTAAACAAACATATAAGCAATAGTGGTACCATATATACATTAAAATTATTTAATTTTTATGAATGAGCCTATTTGTCATGCAAATATGTCTATATGTTCTAACCATGTCCTTAGCAAAGTATGAATGATATGCCAAACAACTTTACCTTACATTATCGAAGGGGAGGCATGTCATATAAGAATGTGGGGGTGCACTCATTTCAAGTTGGAGAAGTCAAGTATGTTCAATTCATTCTTTAACTTGTAAAATCTCTTCTCATCAAGTGGCTTTGTGAATATGTCGGCTAATTGATCTTCGGTGCCAATGCTTTCAATGCCAATATCACCCTTTTGTTGATGGTCTCTTATGAAGTGATGCCTTATGTCAATGTGCTTAGTTCTTGAATATTGAACCGGATTTTGTGTCATCTTGATAGCACTTTCATTGTCACAAAGCAATGGCACATTCTTGAACTTGATTCCAAAATCATTCAAGGTGGCCTTCATCCAAAGCAATTGTGCACAACAACTACCAGCACTAATGTATTTGGCCTCGATGGTAGATAGTGCAACACTATTTTGTTTCTTTGATGACCATGAAACAAGAGACCTTCCAAGCAATTGACAAGTGCCACTTGTGCTCATTCTATCAATCTTGCATCCACCATAGTCAGAGTCCGAATATCCAATCAACTCAAAATTTGATCCCTTGAGATACCATAGTCCAACATCATGAGTGCCCTTAAGATATCTCAATATTCTCTTGGTTGCTTTCAAGTGACTTTCTCTAGGTGAAGCTTGATAGCTTGCACACTTGCACACACTAAACATCACATCCGGCCTAGAAGCGGTGACATAGAGCAAACTTCCAATCATAGACCGGTATTGCTTTTGATCTACCATGTTTCCACTGTCATCAATACCCAATTGATCATTAGTACCCATTGGTGTACTCATTTGCTTAGCATCTTGCAATCCAAACTTCTTGATCATGTCCTTGATGTACTTGCCTTGACTTACAAAAGTGTCATTCTTCATTTGCTTGATTTGAAGTCCAAGGAAGTAACTAAGCTCTCCAATCATAGACATCTCAAACTCATTAGCCATCATATTTCCAAACTCTTCATAAAAGTCTTGGTTAGTTGATCCAAAGATAATGTCATCCACATAGATTTGCAACACAAACAAGTCATTTCCAAGCTTCTTGGTGAAGAGAGTGGTGTCAACCTTTCCCATCTTAAACCCTTTAGAGAGGAGAAAGTCCCTCAACCTCTCATACCATGCTCTAGGTGCTTGCTTCAAACCATACAATGCCTTCTTTAGCTTGAAAACATGGTCGGGCTTCTTGTCATCTTTAAAACCAGGAGGTTGCTCAACATAAACTTCTTCATTGATGTAGCCATTGAGAAATGCACTCTTGACATCCATTTGTAGAGCTTGATGTTGTGTGCACAAGCATATGCTAATAAGATTCTAATAGCCTCTAATCTTGCAACGGGTGCATATGTCTCTCCAAAGTCAAGACCCTCAACTTGAGTGTATCCTTGTGCTACTAATCTTGCTTTGTTCCTCACAACCATGCCATCTTAATCTTGCTTGTTTCTAAAGACCCATTTAGTACCAATCACATTGTAGTTCTTTGGCCTCTCAACAAGTTTCCAAACTTGATTTCTAGCAAAGTTGTTTAGTTCTTCATGCATGGCATTTACCCAATCGAAATCCTTCAAGGCATCTTCTAATTTCTTAGGTTCTTCAAGTGACACAAATGAGTAATGCTCACAAAAGGATGCTAGCCTTGATCTAGTTTGAACACCACTTTGAATTCCACCAATGATTTGGTCCAATGGATGATCTCTTGCAATGCTAGTAGGTTAGAGTATTGGGAGTTGATTGCTTCCACTTGTTTGACCTTGAACTTGAGCTTCATCATGAGACCTACTAGAGCTTGCTTGATTTGTATCAATTTGCACACTTTGGTTGATCACATGAATATCATCAACTTGCCTTGGCCTAACATCACCAATGTCCATGTTCTTCATTGCATTTGACAATTGATCTTCTCTCACATAATC
Source organism: Saccharum hybrid cultivar R570 (assembly GCA_038087645.1). NCBI lineage: Eukaryota > Viridiplantae > Streptophyta > Magnoliopsida > Poales > Poaceae > Saccharum > Saccharum hybrid cultivar. The sequence goes on from JAQSUU010000810.1 coordinate 4,828,277, forward strand.
AAGGTTTTGAGCTTCATTTTGCGATCCTTGGGTTTCATCAAACTCAACATCATAAACTTCTTTCAAGGTGCCATTTGTGAGATTCCAAACTCTATATGCTTTGCTTGTGGTAGAATAACCAAGTAAGAACCCTTCATCACATTTCTTTTCAAACTTGCTTAATCTAGTGCCTTTCTTGAGAATATAGCATTTGCAACCAAACACTCTAAAGTATGCAATGTTGGGCTTTCTTCCATTCAATAGCTCATATGGTGTCTTCCCAAGCTTCCCATGGCAATAGAGACGGTTGCTACAATAGAAAGCCGTGTTGATGGCTTCACTCTAAAATGAATGACTAACATTGTATTCACTAAGCATTGATCTAGCCATGTCAATCAAAGTTCTATTCTTTCTTTCAACTACACCATTGGATTGAGGAGTGTATGTTGGTGAGAATTGATATCCAATACCAAGATTATCAGACAAATCTTCAATTCTTGTGTTCTTGAACTCACTACCATTGTCACTTCTAATCTTCTTGATGGTGGTCTCAAACTCATTTTGCACCCTCTTGACAAAAGACTTGAATAGATCATAAACATCACTCTTGTTATAGAGAAAGAACACCCAAGTGTATCTAGTGTAGTCATCCACTATCACAAAACCATACTTGTTGCCACCAATGCTAGTGTATGTTGTTGGCCCAAACAAGTCCATGTGCAATAGCTCAAACGCCTTTGATGTGCTCATTTCACTCTTGCTAGGATGTGTATTTCCAACTTGTTTGTCGGCTTGACAAGCACTACATGGTTTATCCTTTTCAAAGGTGACATCTTTCAAGCCTCTAACTAAGTCATGCTTCAAAAGTTTGTTCAATTGTTTTATTCCTACATGACCCAGCATTCTATGCCACAACCATCCCATACTAGATTTGCTAAACAAGCATGAAGTCAATTGTGTCTCACTATCATTGAAGTCAACCAAGTATAAGCTACCATGTCTGAATCCTTTGAATATCAAATTTGATCCATCAACACTTATGACTTCAACATCATCACTACCAAATATGCACTTGAAGCCAAGATCACAAAGTTGTGCCACCGATAAAAGATTAAAATCCAAGCTCTCAACTAGCAATATATTAGATATGCTCATGTTATTTGAGATAGCAATTTTACCAAGCCCCTTGACCTTGCCATTCTTGTTGTTGCCGAAAGTGATAGCATCAAAACCACCATTTTGACTTGTATCAATTGATTTGAATATACAAGAATCCCCGGTCATATGTTGAGTGCACCCACTATCAAGCACCCAATGCCTTTCTCCGGCTTTATAATTGACCTACAAGACAAGATCAATTCTTTTTAGGTACCCAAACTTGTTTGGGTTCTCCAAGGTTAGTGACCAAGCTCTTTAGTACCCAAATGGCTTTCTTCTTTGAGCCCATCCATGGTGTACAAATGAACTTAGCATAAGCACCATTTGTACCCTTGGTAAGCATATAGAAAGAATCAAACTTAATTGATGATACATTAGTATTGGATTTCTTGTTCATGCATTGTTGCTCTATGTGACCAACTTGCTTGTAACTTTTGCAATAGCTACCATTGTTCTTCACAAAATGAGTCTTGTGAGGAGCAAAAGCGGCCTTGTCTTTCTTGGGGTTATAGCCCAATCCCTCTTTGTAGAGAGAAGCTCTTTGGCTACCCAAGCACATAAGCAAGTGGTCCTCACCACTATAAGCCTTAGCTAATGTGTGATTGAGCTCTTTTACCTCCTTCTTGAGATTTTCATTCTCGACTATAAGTGTGGAGTCACAAGTGAAACCATCACTACTAGATGAGGATGATGTAGATGTGCTACATGAAGGGTTAGTGGGAGCAACAACAATAGGCTTATAAAAGGATTCATCAATTATATCACATGATATGCCTATGTTACAAGTTTTAGCTTTCTCAATATTAGTTGGCATGTTTTCACATTTTTCAACTAGAGAGGAATGAGCTTCTTCAAGCTTAGTGTGAGACTTTTGAAGCTTCTTATGGTCTACCTTTAGACTATCATAAGATGCCCTAAGCTCATCAAGTTCTTGCATAAGGTTTTTCTTATCCTTAAGCAAGCCCTTGCATTTCTTTCTAGATTCTTTAAAATGTTGAGTGCAATCTTCTAGCATACTGATTAGTTCATCTTTAGTGAATTCTTCTTCATCACTATCACTAGCATTATCATGATCACTCTCATCATCAGATGATACCTTAGCGGCCTTAGCCATGAAGCACGATGGAGTGTCGAAGAGAGAGGCCTTCTCTTGGATGGCAATGCTAGCATGTCCCTTCTTCTTGCTCTTGTTGTCATCCTCATCATCACTTGAGGAATCATCACTATCACAAGTAGCAACATGAGAATCATTCTTCTTCTTATGAGAGCTCTCCTTCTTTTCTTGCTTCTTCTTTTGCTTCTTCCTCTCCTTCTTGATAGCATCTTCATCATCACTATCATAAGGACACTTTGCAATGAGATGGTCCTTGCTATGGCATCTAAAGCATCTCATGTTATGCTCATTCTTCTTGGATGAGTTCTTCCTCCTCCTTGCACGATAGCCCTTCTTCTTCATGAATTTGCCAAATTGCTTGACAAAAGAGCCATCTTCTCATCAATGTCCTCACTATCACAAGAGCTTGAGTCTTCTTCACTTGATGATTCAACATTGGACTTGCCCTTGGATGTGGTGGCTTTGAATGCCACACTCTTCTTCTTTTCATCATCTTTCTTCTCATTTTTCTTCTTCTTCTTGACCAACTCATCCTTCTCATCATCTTCTCTATATAAATTATCGGTCATCACTTCTTGGAAAACTTGTTGAGGAGTTGAATCTTTCAAAGTTGTCCTCACAAGCACGGTGATCAACATGTCAAATCTCTTAGGTAGACTTCTCAAGAACTTCATAGAGAATTGATTATCCTTGACCTCCTCACCAAGTGCCTTGAGCTCATTGACAATGACTTGCAACCTATGAAACATCTCTGGTACACTCTCATCATCTTGCATCTTAAAGCTTAAAAATTTTTCTTGCAAGATATATGCTTTAGCGGTCTTTGTGCCTTCGGTGTCCTCAAATGTTTCTTCTAGCTTGGCCCAAGCATCATGAGCAATCTTAATGTTCTTCACTTGCTCAAAGGTCTTGTCATCTAATGCCTCATGAAGAGCACTAATGGCAATGTCATTGCATTGGAGCTTCTTCTCTTCCACCGGTGTAGGTGCTTCCGGATTAGCAACCTCAAATTTTGTTTCGGTGACCCTCCACACTTCTCTATTGATTGACTTGAGGTGTGCGGTCATCTTAACCTTCCAATATGCATAATTTATGCCATCAAAGTGAGGTGCCTTCTTGGTGTTGTTGATGTGCAAGCTTAATTGAGCCATTTTTTTCACCGTAGGTTGTTAAACCACAAATAAACGGTGCCTCGGCTCCAATACCACTTGTAAGGTCCAAATAGGCTAGAGGGGGGGGGGGTGAATAGCCTAATTAAAACTTCTACAAGAAATACTTAATCACAAGTTAGTACGAAAGGTGGCGAAGAAAAAAACACTAGCTTTAACTAATTAAGCAAGCCACCTACACAAGTCTAGTATAAGGCTATCCACTAAACACAACAACAACTACAAGCTAGAAACAAGAAGTAATACGAGAGAAGAGCTTCGAGTGATTATACCACCGTGTAGAGATGAGAAGTACCAATCAATCAATCACACAAGAGAAATCCTCGGGAAGAGAATGACACAAGAATTTATCCCGAGGTTCACTTGCTTCCCGGCAAGCTACTCCCCGTTGTGGCGATACACCCATTTGTCGATTTGCGAGCTAATTGACTATCAAGAGTCGAGCCCTCGGTGGGCGCCGCACAACCACACATAAGATGGGGATCCTCCAAGCCACGAGCTCCACTAGAGTATCCAATTCGTGAACTTCCATAGGGAAGGATCAAGAACCCCTTACAACACTTGGTGAGGGCTCCAACAATCTCCAATTACGAGCTCAATCACCTCCGCTGCTCCAAGCCGTCTACCGTGTCGGGAAACACGGAAGAGTAACAAGAAATCCGCAACAACTCGAAGATCAAGTGCCTCTAGAATACAACTCTCAAGCAATGCACTTGAATCTCACTCAAGATGTGCAACTAAGCAAAGAGATGTGTGGAGGGGTTGTTCTCTAGCTCAAAGGATGTCTCTAGGTCTCAAAGTATGTAAGAGTTTTTCTCAAACCCCGACCAACTTCTATTTATAGCGAATGGGTACGCAGCTAGCCGTTACCGGACGACACAGTTCAAAACAAGCTGACCGGACGCACCAGTTAGGGTGACCGGACACGTCCGGTCACTACAGGACAAGCGTGAACAGTGCGCGCCAGAAGTTACCGTTGCTGTGACCGAACGTGCTCTAGTATTTGACTGGACGCGCTGCACCTAGCATCCGGTCAGAGTCCAGTAAGCTCCCACCGTGACCGGACGCGTCCGATCGCACGTGACCGGACGCGCCGCACGTCCGATCAGCACTCCGCTGCTCTCTGCCCCTCTGGACGTCTGACTAGACGCTCCGGTTCCGTGAGGGACCGAACGCGCCGGTCGCGCGCGCTTCTTCTACGCACAGGTAAACTGACCGGACGCGCTGGTCAGGCCAGACCAGCGTCCGGTCAGAAACCCTAACACGCGCGTGCCTGACAACTGCTGAGAACTGACCGGACGCGTCCGGTCAAACCACGACCGCGTCCGGTGCAGTGTCCGGTCACCACAGTGACCGCCGTTCGCCTCCGTTTCTTTTCCGACTCTTCGCGCAGTAGAAAATAGGCATTTCACTTCCCCAAAAAGCACTGAATCCCGCCTCGCAAGCTCGACGGGAGAGAGAGGAACCCAAACCTCTCTCTACCGCTCAACCTCCACCACCTTCGCAAACTGTACTAACACCACCAACTGCAAGTTTGTTAGCATTTCACAAACATTTTCAAGGCGTTATGTTAGCTCTCAACTAGATCCTAATGCATATGCTCAAGACATTGATCTAGTGGCACTTGATTCCTAAGCTAACCGTGATTGCCCCTCTTGATAGTCGGCTATGTATCCTGAACCCGGTCAATCACTTCTCTACTCATCTTAGACCGGCAAAAGGAAAACCCTGTGGTTATACCTTTGTCTTGCGCTCTTAGATCCTTCTCCTCCACTTGATCATCATGTCCTTCATTTTTTGTGCATCTCCACCATGATCATCATTTCATGTCCATGCACCATCTCTTTGTGATCTTGTGGCCACCACTCCTTGTCACATATACCTTCATCACATGTGTTGCTTATGCCTAACTCAAAACACTTAACACATGACATTAGCAACTTGGTGTCATTAATTACCAAAACCAAACTTGGGCTTTCCATTGTCTTAGCCTATTGGGACGGTTTGAGGAGGAGAACTCACCTTATCTCCATCGCAGTTGTAGATGAAATGTGTCGGTGCTGGTGCTTTCCATATGGCCAAAAATCCCAAATTGTTCAATTTGCTTAGTGAAAAAATTCAAGAAGGTATATTATAATACCTATAAGTTCAAATAGATGTGTTTTTAAATATTTTTTCATAGAAAATTAGATGAAAATTATTTTGATTTTGTGGATGTTGGTGTATTTTTCTATCTTAATAATTTTTTTTTGTGAACATCTATCTTAAGTCTCCATCACGAGAAGCACTAACAAATGATAAATCACTGAATATATGAATATCACTAATGGAGGCCTCTGGCGGAGCTTCCACATTAATCCTTACGAGATGCGCTAGGCAAAAGATAAATCCAAAAAATCTCATAATAATCAGAAACATTTTGCCTCTAATCTTGTAGTGTATTATCATCATGGCTAACAATAACCATTGGATTTATTTCGGTTTTCTAAATAATTATCCACCACTATTCTTATGAAAAATACACAAAGTAACCCTAGATATGGTATATAACAAAATTTTCATCTAAATCATGCGCCTTACCTTTATAAATGATGATTTGAAATGACACCATAATTAGATATTATTACCTACATATGATATTATTATGAAAGATAATACAAAATAAACCCTCCAATTTATCTAAAATTATCTCACATCTATCGTTTTAAAAATGAACAAAATATCTCACAAATTTCGTCTAAATATCAATGTAAGCTATTGCGGAAAAAAACTACGATAACCATAACCCGCATTATATGTGTTTCTAAATTACCTAGGTATGCCACTATCAAATTAAAATAAACATAAATACTATATATTGCCATGTCAATCAAGTAAAATAAATATTTAAATACAAACATACATGCATGATAAATATTTAACAATAGCTTGTCAATGGTGGAGAAATGTTCTCATAACAAAAACACATGCCAATGACATTGACAATTTAGTTGCTTCCTCTGTCCTAAATTATAAGACTTTTTGATATTTCTAGATTCATAGGTTTTACTATGTACGTAGACACAATAATATCTAGGTACGTAGTACATAGCAAAAGTTATAAATATAGAAAAGTGAAAACATCTTATAATTTGGAACAGAGGGAGTATAAGTTATATTAATAATATATGGTAATAAATTTGTAAGCGGTTACTTTAAATATTTAGATACGTTTTATGAGTCCTTCTCTGTCAAATATATAAATTCCTATTGGTGGTATCTCTCACAGCAAAGAGACGACTTTTTGTTTGTAAAAAAAACAAGAGTACACTTTTCGTTCGTCAAAAAAAACAAGAGTACACTTTTTGAACAGATCCAAACAGGGTCTCAGTGGCATGGATTGGACCCTAAACGCCTCCTGTTCTTGTCACCTCAGCCCTTCGAATATTTGACACGGCTACGATGCTACACACGACAATTGGCACAAGGCCTAAGGCCATGGCGGTGCTACACGTACCTGCTGCGTGTCACGCTGAATCTTATCTGCTCGGCTTGGTTGTCTCCAGCAGGGGACCGATGCTTCACTTCATCAAACACGTATACGAGGTGAGTGACTCACTTGTCGCCCGTCTGTTGTTAAAGCTGAATCGAGCTCGGACAACACGAGGTGGTGCACGCCGCCGCAACTAACTCAAGCCTCCGGCGTTGGCCATGCGCCGAACCGCTTTTGGCGCGCGAGATGGCAACGGTTAATACCTACAACAATGTTCTAGATCAGCTGTTGCTTATTAGCTTTGAGTTTTATTATATAAGAAAGAATGATGGTTTTGAGATTCTTTGTACTATACTAGTATACTTCTAATTAAACGATACTCTTTATTAACAAAATATATGTGATGTAGTCCAATGTATAGTTTTGCATGTAGTGTGTATATATGATAAAGAATATTGCACAGTAAGTGTGTCATTACCACACTTTGGAATATGTATTTACTCTGCTAATTATCGAACCAAAATGTGTTGCCAACACAATGGATAGAAGAAGTTGGTGCATGCAGCCCCTTAGCTTACTGGCTCTCATTGACTGTTCTTGCCCACTGATAGCGACGGGGATCCCATTTGCATCCGTGAACTTATCTTTCAGTGTGCCCCATTAACGTACGAATGACAAGCCCTACACATGGGATGATGTTAGCGGCTAATATGCATCGACAATGTCATTTGTGGTTGTAAGTTGAGGGATCGTTGAGAGCTATGGACAACCAAACAACCCTTTCGGTAATATATATATATATATATATATATATATATATATATATATATATATATATATATATATATATATATATATATATATATATATATATATATATATATATATATATCCTGAAATATCAGTAGCATCCATTATATTTGGATATCCCAATAACAATTCGATAATGGCATTGGCATTCTCCAACTTAAGAGGAGACTGCTTGATAGCTTCATCAACGTTTGCAATCCTAGTTGATATATGAGCGGTCATAGACTCGGACCCACTAGAAGATAATAGACTTTCAGTTTGCACATTAGTCTTGACTAGAATTGGACCCGAGACTAATGTGAGCATTAGTTCCGGGTCCAAATTTTTTGGACGTCAGAAGGCCACCAACTGGACTAAAGGGTCTATATTAGTTCTGGTTGGTGTTACGAACCCAGACTAAAGAGCCTTGACCCTTTAGTCCCGGTTAATAATATCAACCCGGACTAATATTAGACCTTTTAGTCCCGATTGATGTTTTCAACCCGGACTAAAGGACCATTTAGTTCCGGTTGGTGTTACGAACCTGGACTAAAGGTCCTCTGGTGGGTTACTTCAAAAGAAAAGCATCTCATCCAAACTCACATGTGCTGTGTAGGTGGGGTGGAAAGGTAAATACGAGACAATACATGAGTTCTTGTTTTGAATCCCATGAGGTACAAGGGTGGGAGGTATTATTATTTTTAGCCTCCGAGGACCTTTAGTCCGGGTTTAAAGCAATCGGGACTAAAGAGTCATACCTTTAGTCCCAGATTCCTAATCCCGGTTAGACAACCTTGACTAAAGGCCTTTACCAACCGGGAGCGAAACCTGCTTTTCTACTGGTGACCGGTACTCTCTTTGGTCTCGACAAGATTATGATGCTGCAATACGTCTTATAATTTGTAAGAGAGGGAGTGTATTATTTTCTCCAGACGGTAGCACATAATGTGCATGTATATTATTATGTAATTTACGGAGGTATGGTAATACACAATGGATCCTTTTCTCTAGTAGTGTAGAGAATCCATGTGATACACATTGACTGTTTCACAAAGTGACAAGATTATGTGATGCACAACAGGTTATATGTGATGGCTACAGATAAAGTTATCATAGAGCTGTCATGGTCCAAGTTGGCAACTAGGCTCGGGCCCAGCTAATAGCCGCGTTTGCTGATCCTGATTCCTGAGGAGGGATGCACCAAGCCACCAATGCATACATGTGCAAATATATTGTATATAGCACCGTGGCCTTTCCTGTACCGCAGGGTCAAACTGATGAACGTGCTATCACGTCGAGACTTGTATCCATTCAACACTATTTTGTAGGCGAGCTGAGCAGAGGTCTCTGCTTGAGTGCACTCCCAATGCAGAAATTATCATAGTTTTTATGAATATTAATTATATTGTCATCTAAGTGTTTTGCTGATGTGGCAAGATAATTATTGAAGAGAGCGAGCAAAAATTATAAAAATCGGGTCCAAGTTACAAACCATATCCATACGAGAACCAAGACATAAAATGTTGTGATTGATAGATAATGGAGAGAGAATATATGTAATTGAATAAAAAATTATCCTATAGAAACTATCTATTGAAACCATAGTTTTTTATATGTAGTTACTATAGAAATTAATAGGTATAGAAACTGCATTGGGACTGCCCTCAGCCCAGCTCGATCATAGTTTGACTCGGTATAGTCTTCACGCTTGATCAACACATCTAGGTACATTCATCTAATAAGAGGAAATCTTAACATAACCCCAAATTAAAACACAGCCTCACAATAGACAGTTTTTGGGTGCATCACATAATCTACAGACTGATAAGCTCTGTTTAATTTATTTAACAATAATAAAGTTTGAATCAAAAATGCGCATACGTATCACCCAAAACTTTTGGGCCCAGACAGTGTGGGATGCTATGTCGACCAAACACTACTAGACAAATTCCTGTTTTGTTTCCTTTTACGGAACATTATATATGTAGACATGTATATATCTCTATATAGCCAAGCTCCGGCCGATGGCTATGGTCACATCGCCTCCAAATCTCTGGTCATCGGATCTCGATCGGACGCTCGAACCACGTAAAAATCGCTTTTGTGAGCACTGTTCATCACTGTTCATATATCTTTGTTACGCACACAAGAGAAACGTACCTAAAATGTCACTATTCAAGCACTGCTCATTACTGTTTATGCAACTTTGCTACGCGCACACGAGAAACATACCTAGAAGATCAAATTAGACCCTTCTCCTTGGTAGAAAATTTCTAAAAAATTCGTAAATAAACTAGAACCAATCTAAAACATACCTAAATTTTTTTTTGCCTCTTCTTTGTCGTCACAAAAAACCTATCGTTCGCCTTTTGTCAAAGCAGACCATTTTTCTTTGCGGATTTTTTCCTTCTTCTGTCACACCCGGTTTTAAGGACAAAACCAGACATACACCATATGTGAAATAAAGAAGACAAATCTCACATATAGCCACAGATAAGTGTAATATCAAAAGACAAATGCTTAATATACATAACACAATAGTATAAAATATACCTTAAAGAGCAACACAGCGGAAAAGACAACTCCAAACACCGGGTGTAGACTTCACTCCAGGATCAAACTAACTGGTTGATCACAAGCCTAACAATTCCAGAATCTAACAGTCTGGTACCCTTCCTGAGATGTGGGGAAATAGCAAGAGTGAGTCCATGTCGAACTCAACAAATATAACATGGGGTTCATGTGGCTCAAAAGGTTTGACACAGATTTACTGCGATAGCTTTTATTATGTCATCTTTTAGCAATTGAGTAGCAACAAGTTTACCATAAACCCAAATAACCTCATGATCATGTAAACGAGAAAAATGTATAGCAAGAAACAATAATCATTAGTGAACATCAATATCATCAGTGTTATCATTATCATCAGTGTTCATCATTTATTCTGTAAGGGTCCAAGGCCACTCGTGACCGTGAGCACGACTGTTATAACAGTTTTACACTCTGCAGAGGTTGTACACTTTCACTGTGAGTCGTGATTTACCCTTTCGCCCGAGGTAGCTAATCTCTTGACCCACTTCCAAGGAAGGTCGGCAGGGTTCACTATGAAGCCTTTCAAAGGTTCGTCTAACAAGTTAGGGCCATTAGATTCACTCGGCAAACAGATGTAGAGCCTCCCTTCCAAATGGCACAATAACGCGCAGCCTATACACATAAGGACAGAGGCCGCACTATACCCGATTCGTCAAGCCGTTCTTACGCCATGAAGGAATACCTCTAACAAGCTAGAAAAGGTCCTCATACTGAGCTAAAGCCAGAGCCATATAGCCCTCACAGTTGTACTGTAAGTCCCGGATGTTCGCTTACAGATAAGTCCTTAGGGAGAGTAACTAGAGCACCATAAAAATAACCAAATATGCTCTAGCCCTCTTGAGCCATGTTTTTATAAAGCATCTTTTAAACGTTTATTGCATATACCATTAGTCAAGTTACAGATCATGGTTATTTATCTTGAGCACTAGCATAAATACTACCCAATGCAATGTCCCATAGGTGTCAAGGTACAAGATATAAAAGCTAGGATATCCTTAGCGGTAACAAGATAGACACATGCACATGAATTAAGTATATTAAAGGTGAATAGGAAACAAGGATGATCCCATGCTATACTTGCCTTATACACCGATCCTTCGGTAAGCTTTAATCTTTGATGTCCTTCTTCTTCTTGGATCACCACGTGTATCTCACCGACTGGACGTAATCGTAAAACACCACACAAACATCCATACACATACATGCATAGCATACAGTTGCATCTATATCAGAACAGTACACCAATCATAGAAAATAAGTAAAAGAGATTGATATACGATTCTACGTATCACTACGAATATACAGTCGCGAGAAGCACGCTAATCGAAGCTATGGTTAAAAAGTTACAGCTACCGAGAGATTTGCTTAATACGTGGAAAAATAAACTATAGGCTTCATTTATGTTAACTATATGAATTCATTTATAAAAGATATGTATAAATAATATAGATTGATTTAAGTCAATTTTAGATTTAAATTATAAAACAAAAGTAATACAACTTATATTTTATGTATAAAACTCAGTTACATAATCATTAATCAAGATATGATTTAAACTATGATTTTTATGAAATAGTAATGTAGTAAACATTATTACTAATACGTAGATCTCGACGTCATGAAACAAACGCAACTAGAACGGACTATATCGGAGTTGAAATGAATAAGTTATGATTTAAACAAGTTTTACTTTGGTTAATTAATAGGTTGAATCTACTCATAAATTTCAAGTGTTGAAAACATGCCTAATAGTTGTATAAACATGTAGATAACGTAAATACGATCCTAACGCAATTTGAATGGATCAAATCGGACTTAAAACGCAAAAGTTACGCATGAAATAAGGTTCAGTGGCATTTCTGTGAATATTTGAACTCAAATTTGAATTAAAACAGTTTAAAATCTGAATTTAAATGTACTTTGGACTGGGCACACTAATTCAGGAAAATATAGGGTTTAAATCAGAAGAAAATAGGACCTAAAAGAAATTAGTTTGAACTAATTTGGATCGCGGGTTGATTCATTGGAAACCGAGGGGCTATTTTGTAAAATAGGCACGGCTGACTGCTGGGTTGACTCGGCTGCTGACCAGGCAGCCACGTGGCAGCACGCTGTTGGCGCGGTGTGCCACGCGTGCGGTGGACGCGGTGCGCTGGCGCCGTAGGCAGTGTCTACGGGTCCATGGTGGACCGGTTACTTAAAGCCGAAGAGGTACGCGATCTCGTCCATCCAGCGTGGATCTAACGGCTGTGGCGAGTTAAGGGCAGCAGGCCGCCGGGGAAGAGGCTCATGACGGCGGCGCCATGGCCGGATGGAGCCCGAGCTCGCCGGAGCTTGAGAAGAAGACCATCCCGAGCACCAATCGCCAAACCGAAAGTACCAAAAGAAAGAGCGCATCATCGCGACCTTACCCCGCGCGAGAACGAAGCTGGAGAGCAACCGGAGGGCGACGACTAGCTCGGCAAGGCGGCGGTGGAGGCGGAGCTTCGACGGTGGCTCTCCCTGGACGTCGAGGCTAGAGTTTTAGGGGCTCAATGAGGAGCGGGGAGGCACGGGGTTCTGTTTTTATAGCCCGGTGGCGCAAGGAAACAAAGGGAAGGAAAGATTTGAGATCGATTCGGATCGGGGAAGAGAGGGAAGGCGGCGTTCGGCCGGAGGAAGAAGAAAGGAAGGTGGAAGGAGACGCTGACAGGCGGGCCCCACATGTCGGCGACTCGGAGAGGGAAAACGGGGCGGCGGCTGGGTGCGAGACGCGGCCGCGCGCGAGTTGGGCCGGCTGGCCGCGGCTGGGCTTGGCCCACGCGGGAGCGGGGCGCAGGAGTGAGCGGGCCGCGCTAGCAGGCCGAGACGAGCGCTGGGCTGAAAACCGAAAGAAAATGATTTTCCTTTTCTTTTTTTTTCCTTTTCTAATTTTTCATAGCAAATTTTCAAAAGATTTTCAAATCCAAATTCAAATTTGATCAAACCACTCATCTCAAAAATTTAGATGCAACAGTATGAGTGCGCAAACATGTTTCTACTCTTACATTTGATTTTAAATTTATAAAAATTATTCTTATCCTAAATTTGCATGCTCACAAAATTATATAAAAATCATATTTTTCCTATTTTTCATTTCTTCAAAATTTCAGGGTGTTACAATTCTACCCCCCTTAAGATGAATCTCGTCCCGAGATTCGGAAGATGATGACAAAAGAGATAGGGATAGTTCGTCTCTAGATTGTTCTTTACTTCGTCGTATAGTTCCATCGTCTTGATAAGAATTCCGTCTTACTTTGTATACATGTAACTAATTCCAAGATTTTTGACAAATGCTCCAAACAATACTCTGGTATCTCCAATCACTAGGCACCTTTCCTATAATATGAATTTTCTTCCTTAAAATACTTATCTTCCAACAGAGCCTGACGAATCTCTTAGTCAGAAGGAATTTCTACTACCAACCTTCAAAACATTAATGATTCTGGTCAAGTTGCTCAAATTTGGAATACGATTCTTAATCCTTGGTGTCACCCGAACCTTCTTAGCATTATTCTCCATTGCTAAGGGCATCGGCTTCGACTTTTACTTCTCCAAGTAATAGCACTTTTACCAAATCCTAATCCATTTCATTCCAACGAGGATATCACAAATTCAAGACCAACTTAGCGAAGATGTCCTGTAGATTCTTGTGACCCTCCTATATGTCACTTTTCTTCCAAAAGACAGTACTCCATAGTGGAAAACTCCAGATAACACGTTAGGTAATTCAACCCACACTTCCTTAGTTGACTTAATGAACAAGGTACTATATTTTTCTTCTTGCATAAGGACACATCCCACACCTTGATAAGGTGCATCATTGTAGATATGAAGCTCTTGTCTGGATCTGACAAAGCTAATACTTGGGTTTTACTTCAACCTTTTCTTAGACTCCTTCAAACATTTGCCTGAGGTCTCTTGATCTAAACGAACTAAAAAGCTTCTCCAAAGTTATTTGTTCCTCTGCTATGACTCCAGTAAACTCATGGTCCACTTTGCTATCCCTCAGTATACCTATCTTCTAATTGGTCATTCTCATCTCCCTCAGGTAAAAGTCGATCACCTTGATACTCAATTCTTTTCCCTGACGGTGTTGTTAAGAGCATTATGCACCGAGTACCATGAATCACTCCTTTGTGTGCACAGAGCCATCCATTACCAAGAACCATGCGAATTTTAAGTGACTCCAACACAATGAGTGTCGCGGTGAATTTTTCCTTGTTTATGACAAGACTGACATTCGGGCATATCTGATCTGCCTGCATTTCTCCCACTGGGGTTTGAACTAGCAAAAGCCTCCTCATTGGACACTTCACCATCTTGCACGTCTCTACCATGTCGGCGGAAATGAAAGAATGCGAAGCACTAGGGTCAAATAAAGCAAAAACTTGTACTGAGCTTACTTGAATATAACCTCCCACTACTTTGGTAACTCCATGAATTTTATCCATATCCACATTGCTCAGTCTTCCATTGACATAGTTTTGCTGCGCTTTGCTTCCTTGAACAGGCTTCTTATGGGCTTTCCTTTTTCGCTTTCGTTGTTGTGGATTCTGACTTAGTTCACTCCCAACTTGCTCTTCAACATTGTTGTTTTGATAGTGCTCGGCTTCATCATACCCATAACATCCTTCAATAGCAGAAACATCAATCTTTTCCCACATATTAGTGAGAGACGTCATATAGGGCTCCTGAGTCATGAGATACTACACTTCCTATCATTAAGTGACCAACATCAGCAACACGAGCAAGTATAGATGATCAT
This sequence comes from Saccharum hybrid cultivar R570, assembly GCA_038087645.1. NCBI lineage: Eukaryota > Viridiplantae > Streptophyta > Magnoliopsida > Poales > Poaceae > Saccharum > Saccharum hybrid cultivar. Next base: position 4,843,336 of record JAQSUU010000810.1, read on the forward strand.
TATCATGAACTATCCAAAAGGACAACTCTTGTCTCCATGGATCCAAAATTATCAACCTTGTTCACAGAACATTTTTGCTCAAGAGTGGCAACTCAATCATGGAGACTAACCAATACTTCCAACTAAAGAGTTCAATCTTAATAATCCTTCTTTACATTGGCTACCCCCCTTACAATAAGAGACACTAAATAGGGTAGCTTGAACCCTTTTCTAGATGAGCTACTTAGCATAAAAGTGTTCTGACATCCCAATAATACTCTTGTGCATGGGTAAGAACAAGAAATCTGAAATTTCTCACGAGCAGAAATCAGCAGTGCAGTAAAACAGCTGTAACTCTCATTTTGTTAATCCAATGAAACTGTAGTTTACACCGATGGAAAGCTTATAAAATTCTCTGCAACTTACTTATAGAACACACTTCCAGATTCTGTAGTTAACTTGGTCGAAAACAGTACTTATCAGAAACTATTCCAGGTTTATGACAGCACATATACATTGCCTTATGCTTTTTGTATCTCTCAAACCAAAACAACTATGAGGGTAGTTCTTGCATTTAGAGAGAGATGTTGAAGTCCACTCTTGTCCAGAATTTTCTCATGATTTTTGGTCATCCAAGAACAGAGATATAAGTTGATAAAGACAGGCTGCTCCGAAAGACAAGATATAGAAAGCAGGAGATAACCAAAACCCAGCTATTTATTTCATTAATCCTTATACCTTATACATATAAACTAAATGAAATTGTGGTCAAAACCCACGAGATCATTCCACTCATTACAAAATTCCAACTCAAGCATAAACATAAGCACAAAACAACTAAACACTTAAATGTTCATTAGCCACACATTAAGACGACTCAACTTGGCTACTAACGGTTTTATTACACGGGACATAACTCCTATTCCTTAAACATGGTGTGATTGTAGCAGTATCCAGAGTAGATAACGTCTCTTACATTCCTTATTGCTTCATATGGACATCTGAATCTCTGCATCCCTCTTTACCATTCTTATAACTCATACCTTAAGATGGGTCAACCTGGCATCCCTCAGGTATAGATTTAATACCCTCATACTTAATCCTTTCTCCTGAAAGTGTAGTTAGAAACACTGAACATTGGGCATACTCAATCACTCCTTTACAAGTAGATAACCAGTCTATTCCAAGGATAACATCAATGCCCATTAATTCCAAAACATTGAGGTTTACCTTAAAATTTACCCCCTTTATGTCCAGACTAACTTTTGGGCATACGCGGTCTGCCTTTATTTCACCTCTTGGAGTTTCAACCATAACTGTTTTCCCCCTTGGAAGCATAAGTATGTTATGATCTTTTGCATATTGTCTAGATATGAACGAATGTGAGACACTGGGGTCAAACAAAACCTTGGCATTTCCTGAACTTACTGGAATTGATCCAAACACGACCTCCTTAGCTCCAGGAATGGTGGAAATATCCACATGCTTCAACCTTCCATGGATGTAATTTCTCTTTAATTTATTTCCCTGCACATGCTCCTTTTGGACATCCTGTCCTGGGTCTCGCTGTTGTTGATTCTTCTGTGGGCAAGATTTGATATAATGTCCTTCCTGCTGGCAATGATAACACTTTCTCTTAGCTGGATCTTTTATGATGTCATGCTCCAAGGAACTGTTGTTTGGTATGTTGCTATCTTGCTGGCCATAAAAGTTCACCTTCGTCCCTTTGGCTTGTTTCCTAGCTTGTTTGGCCTTTCGGGGTTGATACTCCTTATAGGTAATTGTCCATCCATCTATGACTACTTCATGGGGAGTAGTTTTAGCGGGAGGGGCTTCTAACTCTTCAGGGTTTGAATTTGTTTGACAGGGGATCAGGGCTGCATGTGACAATATAGTATAACTCGCTTGCTGATTGCTTTCCACAAGTGGTTCTAATGAGATTGCCCTTCTCTTCTTGTCTATGTTGTTCTCAAAATTTGGATCCACCTTGACTTTTCCCTTATTAGACTCGTTTCGAAGGCAGGGAAAACCATAATGCTTACAGCAGTGACATTGTTCCTGCTCTCCAAATGCCTTATTATCAACATCTTTATTGGATTTCATATTCTTCCAAGCTTCTGCTACTTGTACCTTCTCTGACCCCTTAGATATGTTGGCTTGACCTTGAGATAAGCATCGTTGAGAATTCCCATGTTGAGCCATTTCTTCTAGTAATTGGTTTTACATTGCTAATGGTTTCTTGTCAAAAGTGAGCAAGAGCGACACAATTCAGTCCTCTTAACCTCTGAAATCCACAGTCTTCTCGTCACGAGCCGTCTAATAGACAAGGAGAAAAGGTTCAAAATAGAGACAAGGTTTTTATAACAGAACAGGGATAGAATTAAGCATAACTTTGAGAAAATAACAAAGTTAAAGAGAAGCAAGAAATAGGCAACAATGAGAACATGCTAAACGTCCAGTTCTAACTAGGCTTGCGTCCTACAGTCAGCATTGCTCTGATACCAATCTGTCACACCCGGTTTTAAGGACAAAACCAGACATACACCATATGTGAAATAAAGAAGACAAATCTCACATATAGCCACAGATAAGTGTAATATCAAAAGACAAATGCTTAATATACATAACACAATAGTATAAAATATACCTTAAAGAGCAACACAGCGGAAAAGACAACTCCAAACACCGGGTGTAGACTTCACTCCAGGATCAAACTAACTGGTTGATCACAAGCCTAACAATTCCAGAATCTAACAGTCTGGTACCCTTCCTGAGATGTGGGGAAATAGCAAGAGTGAGTCCATGTCGAACTCAACAAATATAACATGGGGTTCATGTGGCTCAAAAGGTTTGACACAGATTTACTGCGATAGCTTTTATTATGTCATCTTTTAGCAATTGAGTAGCAACAAGTTTACCATAAACCCAAATAACCTCATGATCATGTAAACGAGAAAAATGTATAGCAAGAAACAATAATCATTAGTGAACATCAATATCATCAGTGTTATCATTATCATCAGTGTTCATCATTTATTCTGTAAGGGTCCAAGGCCACTCGTGACCGTGAGCACGGCTGTTATAACAGTTTTACACTCTGCAGAGGTTGTACACTTTCACTGTGAGTCGTGATTTACCCTTTCGCCCGAGGTAGCTAATCTCTTGACCCACTTCCAAGGAAGGTCGGCAGGGTTCACTATGAAGCCTTTCAAAGGTTCGTCTAACAAGTTAGGGCCATTAGATTCACTCGGCAAACAGATGTAGAGCCCCCCTTCCAAATGGCACAATAACGCGCAGCCTATACACATAAGGACAGAGGCCGCACTATACCCGATTCGTCAAGCCGTTCTTACGCCATGAAGGAATACCTCTAACAAGCTAGAAAAGGTCCTCATACTGAGCTAAAGCCAGAGCCATATAGCCCTCACAGTTGTACTGTAAGTCCCGGATGTTCGCTTACAGATAAGTCCTTAGGGAGAGTAACTAGAGCACCATAAAAATAACCAAATATGCTCTAGCCCTCTTGAGCCATGTTTTTATAAAGCATCTTTTAAACGTTTATTGCATATACCATTAGTCAAGTTACAGATCATGGTTATTTATCTTGAGCACTAGCATAAATACTACCCAATGCAATGTCCCATAGGTGTCAAGGTACAAGATATAAAAGCTAGGATATCCTTAGCGGTAACAAGATAGACACATGCACATGAATTAAGTATATTAAAGGTGAATAGGAAACAAGGATGATCCCATGCTATACTTGCCTTATACACCGATCCTTCGGTAAGCTTTAATCTTTGATGTCCTTCTTCTTCTTGGATCACCACGTGTATCTCACCGACTGGACGTAATCGTAAAACACCACACAAACATCCATACACATACATGCATAGCATACAGTTGCATCTATATCAGAACAGTACACCAATCATAGAAAATAAGTAAAAGAGATTGATATACGATTCTACGTATCACTACGAACATACAGTCGCGAGAAGCACGCTAATCGAAGCTATGGTTAAAAAGTTACAGCTACCGAGAGATTTGCTTAATACGTGGAAAAATAAACTATAGGCTTCATTTATGTTAACTATATGAATTCATTTATAAAAGATATGTATAAATAATATAGATTGATTTAAGTCAATTTTAGATTTAAATTATAAAACAAAAGTAATACAACTTATATTTTATGTATAAAACTCAGTTACATAATCATTAATCAAGATATGATTTAAACTATGATTTTTATGAAATAGTAATGTAGTAAACATTATTACTAATACGTAGATCTCGACGTCATGAAACAAACGCAACTAGAACGGACTATATCGGAGTTGAAATGAATAAGTTATGATTTAAACAAGTTTTACTTTGGTTAATTAATAGGTTGAATCTACTCATAAATTTCAAGTGTTGAAAACATGCCTAATAGTTGTATAAACATGTAGATAACGTAAATACGATCCTAACGCAATTTGAATGGATCAAATCGGACTTAAAACGCAAAAGTTACGCATGAAATAAGGTTCAGTGGCATTTCTGTGAATATTTGAACTCAAATTTGAATTAAAACAGTTTAAAATCTGAATTTAAATGTACTTTGGACTGGGCACACTAATTCAGGAAAATATAGGGTTTAAATCAGAAGAAAATAGGACCTAAAAGAAATTAGTTTGAACTAATTTGGATCGCGGGTTGATTCATTGGAAACCGAGGGGCTATTTTGTAAAATAGGCACGGCTGACTGCTGGGTTGACTCGGCTGCTGACCAGGCAGCCACGTGGCAGCACGCTGTTGGCGCGGTGTGCCACGCGTGCGGTGGACGCGGTGCGCTGGCGCCGTAGGCAGTGTCTACGGGTCCATGGTGGACCGGTTACTTAAAGCCGAAGAGGTACGCGATCTCGTCCATCCAGCATGGATCTAACGGCTGTGGCGAGTTAAGGGCAGCAGGCCGCCGGGGAAGAGGCTCATGACGGCGGCGCCATGGCCGGATGGAGCCCGAGCTCGCCGGAGCTTGAGAAGAAGACCATCCCGAGCACCAATCGCCAAACCGAAAGTACCAAAAGAAAGAGCGCATCATCGCGACCTTACCCCGCGCGAGAACGAAGCTGGAGAGCAACCGGAGGGCGGCGACTAGCTCGGCAAGGCGGCGGTGGAGGCGGAGCTTCGACGGTGGCTCTCCCTGGACGTCGAGGCTAGAGTTTTAGGGGCTCAATGAGGAGCGGGGAGGCACGGGGTTCTGTTTTTATAGCCCGGTGGCGCAAGGAAACAAAGGGAAGGAAAGATTGGAGATCGATTCGGATCGGGAAAGAGAGGGAAGGCGGCGTTCGGCCGGAGGAAGAAGAAAGGAAGGTGGAAGGAGACGCTGACAGGCGGGCCCCACATGTCGGCGACTCGGAGAGGGAAAACGGGGCGGCGGCTGGGTGCGAGACGCGGCCGCGCGCGAGTTGGGCCGGCTGGCCGCGGCTGGGCTTGGCCCACGCGGGAGCGGGGCGCAGGAGTGAGCGGGCCGCGCTAGCAGGCCGAGACGAGCGCTGGGCTGAAAACCGAAAGAAAATGATTTTCCTTTTCTTTTTTTTTTCCTTTTCTAATTTTTCAAAGCAAATTTTCAAAAGATTTTCAAATCCAAATTCAAATTTGATCAAACCACTCATCTCAAAAATTTAGATGCAACAGTATGAGTGCGCAAACATGTTTCTACTCTTACATTTGATTTTAAATTTATAAAAATTATTCTTATCCTAAATTTGCATGCTCACAAAATTATATAAAAATCATATTTTTCCTATTTTTCATTTCTTCAAAATTTCAGGGTGTTACATCTTCTTTATCGTCAAAAAATATATATAAATTCCTATCGTTCACCTTTTGTCAAATTAGACTCTTTTTCTTTGTAAAAAATTTCCAGAAAATTCATAAATGAACTAAAACCAATCTAGAACGTATCTAAATATTTTCCGCCTCCACTTTGTCATAAAAAAATGAATACTCAATGAAACCTACTGCCTATTTTATTACGCCTATAAATAATCGCTAAAACCTACGCTAGCCAAATCTTCAAATTATACACCATTGTTTCAAAAAAAGGGTCCGTAGCAACATAAACGCATAACCAAATTGGCTCAAAAGGCTAGACATCCTACCCGCTAAAAGATTAATCAATATTTGATCTAAGCTCCTACACAACTGGTTCCATCCCATGAGGCCGTGCGGCAACGCCGCGCGTTGTTTCTAGTGTGATCTATATAACTGCATATATAGATGGACACATGTGCTGTACGTCTTGCTTGTTTGCAGTTGGTCATTACCTTGAAGAGTTTACACTGTCTGTATATACTTCCTCCGTGTTAAAATAAGGAATAAATTACATGGCCGGTCTTTAAAGTATTGGACGGATTTCATCTGGGTCCCTAAACTACAAAATCACACGTTTGGCTCCCTAATGTATTTAAATGATCTCGTCTAGGTCCGAAATAGAGAAAAGGAGGGTTAGAAGCTGACGTGGCCGTCCACGTGGACATGATTTAAGCACAAAACCCTGAGCCTTGGCGTGTGCGGCCAGGATCTTACAGCCCAGTCACCGCCAGGCCAGGCCCATGTGTCAGCCCCGTCTTCCAGCTCCAGCTGCAGCCAGCATGCGAGCTCACCAGGTGAGTGCGGGGGCCGTGGGCCGTGCCGTCGTGTCGGGGGCAGGCGAGCACGTACGCCGCCGGTCGCGCTACTGCCACACGGGGGCGATTGTGCTAGCTGCGGGCCTTGCCGTCACGTCGGGGCAGGCGACCGCGGGAGAGCGGTGGCGGCTTGGCCATGCGCCTGCTGCTACCGCTGCGTCACGCCGCCGCGACACCGCCTGCTGTTGTTGTTGCGCCACCGCCGCCTGCCGATTACTGTTGCCGCTGCGTTGCGCTGCCACGCCATCGCCTGCTGCTGCCGCCTCACACCCCCTCGCCCCCTCCCTATGACCTCTCTCTCGCTCCATCGCCTGAATTCGCTGCCGCCGCCGCCATTACCAAGCACACAGCCGAGCTCCCGATCTCCCTCCACAGCTCACCTCCAGACTCTATTCCTCCTTCATTGGGTTTCACAGATGCACGACGAGGCCTCTACACCACTCCACGGCGTCGAACTAAGCCAGGAACTCCATTCCCTGACCTCACCAGAGCTCCCAGACCACCACCGTCTGCCCCACTGCCTCAATTCCCTTCCTCGTTGCCTCCCCGCCGTCGAGATCGCCGCAGATGACTTCGCCTTGGCCTCCTCTTCCTGCTCCGCCGCTCGTCGGAGATCATCGTCCGTTGGAGCGCCGTCCCGCCTCGACTCCGGCGAGGATGCCGCCAGAGAGCACCCCTACGCAGCTACAGGGGAGGATGACTCCTACCCCGCCCGATCTAATTTGGACGGTCCAGATCGCTTGTTGACCGACGGTCAAAAAGTCAAAGGACTGGCCCAGTCAGCACCTTCCCTCCAATCAGGTTACGCCACGTCACCGATCAACTGTCACCTTGGCAAGGTCAATTTCCAGTTATCCATGTGGAGGTGACTGGGTTAAATCAGGTTCACGTGAACAGTCACGTCGGCTTCTAACCCTCCTCGTGTCTATTTTGGACCTAGATGAGACCAATTAAATACTTTGGGGAGCCAAACGTGCGATTTCGTAGTTTGAGGACCCAGACGAAATCTGCCTAATACTTTAAGGACCGGCCGTGCAGTTTACTACAAAATAAGTGTCGCTATGGTATTCGTGCCGATTAAACTTTCTTAAATTTAACTAATTTTATAAAAATATTAACAACATTTATATCTCCAAATAAGTTTATTATGAAAAATAGATTCAATGGTCCATTCAACGGCACTAATTATATACTATTAATATTAATATTGTATATATATATATATATATATTTAATCAAAGTTAAAAGTGGTTAACTCCTCAATAAGCGAGAATGACAATTATTTCAAAATAAAAGGAGTATATATATATCTCCAGCAAATTTACCTAATCACCAGATTTACCCAAGCTACGCGCATGCATGCAGGAGAGCCAAGCCAGAGACAAGCAAACAAAGCTGCCGGCTACAAAATAATGGACAAGTTGGGCGTGCAGTAGTGTCCTGATAGACGCAACTCAACAACTCTCTGATGACTAGAGCATGACAAGGAAGAGTACCGGACACGAACGCTGCACGTGTTCAGCAACGCTGTCCGGCACGATATTTTTGGCCCATCGTGTGATGGTAGCAGATGCAGATTCGTCGGCGATAACATTTTTAACCTGGACTGCTACCAGAGCTGTACGTGAAAGCAACTTGTTTGACCATGCAGTGGGTAAAAGTTCCAACTTGGCTATTGTAATTAATCAACTTAGCTCAGCAAATGGATGGATAAGATGGTGGAACAAACACAAGAATTCTGCCACTTTTCTACTAATCCTCAGAAAATAGTGCTCACGTTCTTTTGGGCCTAGTTTGGCAGGCCACGCTTCTAGAAATATCCGCTTGTATGACGGATAGTTTTTGTCACTGAAAGGATCAAATTTATTATAATTTCAGTTCTACGACGAATTTATAAAGAAAAATGGTTCGTCACAGACAAAGTTTCGCTAGACGGCAGGCGGAATCTAGGCGCTGACCCCAAGCCTAGGGAGTAATCGGGATTAATCGCGCCTAGGCGTTCCTAGGCGTTTTTCTAGACATTTTAAATCCATTCATATTTTACTGTAAAAGTCTATAAAAAAAGAAAAAAATAGGACACCTGTGGGCCAAGAGTTGTATAGAAAGGCCCATAAACAGCCCATGCCCATATCCTAACCGTCCCAGCTCCTCCGCACCGTCCTCCGCCCCCCGTCCCCGCCTCCTCAGCACCGCTCACATCCTCCGCCCCCCGTCCCTGCTTCTCCACCTCCCCTGCCATGGCCGCCGCCGCCGCTAGCCTCCTCTGCTGCAGCCGCGCAATCTCTCTCGCTCGCCCGCCCCGCATCCATCTCCCTTTCTTGCCCGCTCGCCGCCGTCTCCCTCTCTCGCCCGCCCGTCGCCGCCTGCTCCTCCCTCACCGACGACCTCAGCCCGCCTAGGGTTCCGCCTACCCCCATAGGCGAGGCGGGCACCCTCCGATTCGTGCTTAATCGCGCCTAGGCGAGCGCCTAGCGGAACTTTGGTCACAGAAGTCACGTCACACTTGAACTTTTATGACGGTTTTCACAAATTGTTGTAGAAGTGACTTGATCTGTGACGAAAATCAGAACATCATATAACTGTTTTGACATGCGTGGCAGGGGTCTGCCACACTGGTGGGTGCTTCCGTTAAAGATGCTTTTCACGTGTACATGCTATACCCGGTTGCATTGGAGATGGTTCGAGTATGTGTCACTTTCTTATTGCACAACGTGGTCATCTCAGGTTCTTGCACGTTTCAGGTTCTTACTAGACCATGTGTCGGTTCCCTGTTGTTCCACATGTCAGTTTTCTACTGCCACACGTGTCGTGTTGTCGTTGGATCACGTGTCACTTCTTCATTGGACCACATGTCATATTATTATTGGTCCACGTATCTGTTTCTTATTTGACCACGTGTCACGATGTTGTCCGTCCACGTGTTGTATTTTTATACGTCTACGTGGCTTGACGATTTCCTTCCATGTGTTGGATTTTTAATAGCTCACGTGTCGTGCCCTGGCCAATTCACGTGTCATGCACTAGTTGGTCCAGTGTCACATTTTTATTTGATCACGTGGCCTGTCCTGGTTCTACCGCATGCAGGACTAATTACATCAGAAAAGTAATTCAAGATCGTCACTACTACACAGATTGATAACATAATTATTCAAGTTGGCAATCAAGTACCAACAATTAACATTTCACACGTCAGCAGCAAGCCACTGACAGAGTATCACTACAACAAACCATCACATTGGTCCACACAACAGACCACAAATATTCACCGCATCAAGCCGCAGGAGTTGAAGACTGAGAATTAATTACCAGGTGAGCTTAAGCGCATGACTTGCTCATAGAGCCTATTGTACTCCTTCTGTTGTCGTTTCTTGAATTCCTCAAACTCCCTTTCAGACTTTAGTTCATCCACTAGTTCGACGAGGGCAACAGTACTTTCCTGTTCACCAGCAAGCTGCTCTCGAAGTGTCATCTCCACCGATGTCTCTGCTCTGGTGGAGCTTCTCAGGATACCAACATTCTTAAAAAAAGTTTTTCCTGCTTGCCCTGGTAGAGGCAGAGGACCTTGGAAATAACATTAGCAGTAGTCATTGGTTACTGCCCATCAGCAACAGGTTCTACTTGCATAGCTTCCATAGTTTCCTATGAAATTCAATCAGTAAAACATTAGGTTACAGATAGTGAAAAGAGGTCTTCAATTGAAAACCCAAGAGATTAATTTATAAAAGTAATGCATAGGACTTCCTCAGCCTACTGTTGATAGAGATTACATAAACACAATGCATAGGTCTTTTGCAGCCTACTGCTGATAGAGATTACATAAGCACAATGTACAGGTACCATACTGATTGATGTAAAATTGCAACTACAAAAGTAAATGATGTTGCCACATTAGGTTCCTGCCACATTTCCTTCTTTTATGGTAATTGGTTCAATAGATTTTAAGGAAAGCAAATGAAGATACTTACAACTGCTGCTCTTGCAGCATCGCTCAAGCCCTTTTTCGTACTAGTATGGAAATCCTTGAAGACTTCCACAACATTAACATCTTCATCAGGTCGTCCATGTTGTTCAAGTCTTGGATTATCATGTTGTTCATCAAGTCCTTGATCGTGTTCTGCGGCCTTCCTCTTGTTCTCCTTCTGTTCACATTGCACATGAGTTTCTATTTATATTTATACAAAGGCAAGAGTAACAATAAAACACAACCATCACTTACAAATATTTGTAGCTGGATAACATATGGGCGAGATCCTGTAGATTGGTGGTACTTCACTTTTGCACGGTTTCGCTTGTTCGTCTTAGATGCTTTCTATAACTTCATTTGTGTTAGACTGTAGCATAAGTAGACCATAGTAAGACTAGACAGGAAATCGATGGGTTCACACACACACACACCTTGTTCTTAGCACTAGACTAAGTCTCGACAAGTTCACACCACTGTGCATCGCTCGTGGACAGGAAAGGAGAGGTCATACGGATCTGATCAGCAGGGATGCCATTAAAGTAGGGTTGCTTCAACATGTAGCATGCCTGCCATACCCAAGATTGCAATACATTCTAGCAAGCTTCTTGTGTTGGTGGGTGAGCCTTGTCAATGTCCAGCCTCGACTGCACGCAGTAGTGTGAATGAAAAGTAAATTCATTAAAGTTGCTCAAAGCAGAGTTGAATGTCAAGAGAGGATACCCATACATACAGTTAGCCTCTCCATAAATTTTTTGTAATGGACGACACCAGAGGGCTTCTTGTGATGTTTCCAATGCGTCAAAATTGGTATTTGATGCCTGACTACTACACCTGCCTTTAAGTGAAACTTGACAGCTTGCACTGGATCATGTGGCCTTATGTTTCCCTTGGCAACAGAGATGGTGTCAGGGTTATAACCCCGAGGTATCTCAAGGCATTGATTAGATGGTGGGCCGCATAACTCACAACACAATAATAGACAAAAATCCAAATGACCGAGGCCCAACAAAAGCCAAATAGGTTAGGTTAGGCGCTGAGGCCAGGATTATTCGCAACCCCTTCCACCCGCCTTGGTCTCACCATGGTCGCAAGGCATACGACCTCCCTCAGGCACGATCTCTAGAAGAGATAGAAAGAGGTTGCGCCTTGACAAGCGAGCCTACCTTGATAGGGGCAAGCATGCCGTATTGACCTCGTAAGGACCAAGGCGATAGTAGTCACCTCAGCCCGGTCAAACGTCAACCCTGTGCCACACTGCACGGACAAGACAACACTGTCTCGAGGCAGTGACGACGGGTACAATGACCATCGACCGGATATGGCCCAACCAGACAGGTATACGATCCTGTCCACTGTGGAATGGGAGCCACGACTAGGGTCTCGACCCAGTGGCCGTCCAAACTGATTGAAAGCCCTAACCCCGATGATCGGGGTCATGGCCCTCAGCCCCGTGAAGCGACCCAATGAACGATGACCCAAGGCAGCTACCTACTATGGGTACGACGCCTCGGGAAACCTAGAGACGACGACAAAGATCATGATGGACACTGCGTTGCATAGGATGGCTGACAAACCACCAATGTGCCTACAGTGCCTGCCACGGCCGGCACAAAGGCACCACGTCTCGCTCTATCGCAATGTGGCCACAAGGCCATGCCTAGACAGACACCAGAAGATGGCGTAGCTTGGAAGACAAGTTAGTTAGGACATCCCTTAGGCTCACGACCCTTCGGTCAGGGGAACCTCCTCTTTGTAATGAGCCCTAGCCTCAAACTCAATATAAGGGCAGCCATGGCTCCCATCTTGGGACATGTACACATTCTTCATCCTCTACCATTCCATCCATAGTAGTAGGGCTCCTGGAGCTTCTCTTCGGGTTGCCCTTCATCTAGCATAGGTTCTATCACCTTTTTCACCATTCTTACACCCCCCATTATAAGAACTTCAGAACATTCAAGGAAGGAACACACACTCGATCTTCTCTGTGACTGGCCATAGGGCTCTGGCCTAAACTAGTATAAATCCTTATATCTATTGGATGCTACCATCGTCTTCCTAGAGCAGCGTGACTATCATAAAATTTTTCTAATATAGTTTACAAAATACTGACAGTTGGCACGCTAGGTAGGGGACAATCATGCACTCTTGATTATTGAGAAGGAAGCAATGGCCCTTGCACTCACATCAGACTCACTCTCGGCATGGCCCCTAGAGGCAACATTCGATTCGGAAGCCTTGAGTTCGCCGATATCGACGGGCCAGCTCCCGTCAATGGTCTTATCCTTGGTTAAGCTCTACCCTTTGGGGACCTAGACTTCATAGCCGACCACCTAGGTTAGCTATGGATAAGCAAAGAGAATGTGGCTCCACCACACACCTCGATGCTTGATCATGGGTCGACGCAAGCCAGAGGCGCGATTGTCGATTCTAGTGCGCTAGCATGCAGGATCGACGCATACCTCGGGCGACCCCTGAGCTGGAGCTGAGCCGATGCGTGTTTTACGTGTTGGCAAATGCTTTCGCAACTCTCCGAAGGCGGGCCCTTGCTACCAAAGGCTAAATTCTAGAACCCTAGTACTCCACTGCCCTTTGAGATGAGGGACGTGATCGCTCTCTTCGGGCGAGAGGTGGCTAGACGTAATGGCTGCATAACGACGCCAGATTCCCCCGAGTTCGTGGGATGATGGAGTGGTACTCGGAGTCCCTCTACGACCTCTTGCTGGCAACCCCTGAGAACACGGACTCTAGGTCTGATTCTGAGGGAAGTTGCCCTCCGCTGAGGGAATTTAACATGTGCATCTCAGAGGATGGGGCAGCGCCAACAGAGGACGCAGAGGACGGCGCCTATCCAATTCCTCGCACCCCTAGAGAATAGGCCGAGTACGACCAGGAGCGCCTATAGCGAGCTAGGGCACGAGAAGCCAATTAGGACGATGCACACAATGACCTTGGGTGCCCTAGCCCTTAACACCTTGACGCTAAGGGGGCGTGGGCACGAGTGCGCTGTGTTTATGACTAGATCCAATAGGGCAGAAGGGAGACACCAGTGTTCCCTTACGCCAGCCAGAACATCACAGCGACCACCATGATCATGCGGACGACCCGTGAACCCTCAACCAATGAGGGAAAGTGCATCCATCAGGAGCTACGGGACCTGCTAGAAACCACAGTGGTGCACCAGGCCCAAAGCTTCATGGAGAGGTAGCATCCTGAAGCTAGTCTCGTGCACGTCTCATCGGCACATGGCGCCCCCGAGGGGCTTCACGTGCCGAGCGCGCTTCGATCGGATGGCAGCATAGCGCATGGGTGGGAACCTTCCCCAGCGTGCAACTGTCACATTAGAAATCACAATGCTCGCCCAACTCAAGGCGGCAGGCGCCCTGGGCCCAACTGGGCGAGCAAAGACCAGCTACACTATGGCGATAGTGACACGGATAACCATGGCCAACACCCTAGGGTGTGGGACGCTTGATGCAGCCTGAGCCAAGATGCCTGCGGACCACATGCGTTCACAAAAAGAATCCAGCAAATGCCATTCCTGGTGAACTTCTGCGCACCACCGAACATTGTCAAGTATTCCAGGGACACCAACGCCACCATGTGGCTAGAGGACTTCTATCTCGCCTGTCGAGCAGGTAGGACGGATGATGACCTCTTCATCATACTGTACTTGCCGCTCTACCTCACAGAAAGTGCCCGAGCATGGCTCGAGCATCTCCCCGCGAACAGCATCCATTCATGGACAGACTTCAAGCGCATCTTCGTGGGAAACTTTCAGGGCACGTACGTGCGCCCTGAGAATTCCTAGGATCTCAATGCCTACAAGCAAAGAGCTGGAGAAACTCTATGTGAGTACATCCACCATTTTTCCAAGCAGTGCAATGAGCTTCCCGACATTGTGGATGCGGACATGATCAGAGCGTTCATCTCTGTCATGACCAACAAAGCACTCGTCCACGAGCTCAGGCGCTGCAAACCGTGAACAATGCTGGAGTTGCTCAACCTAGCAATGGGTCACGCCTCTGATGAGGAGGCCATCCATGCAATCTTCTGTAAGAACAAGGGCAAGGGGCAAGCCAAACCTACAGATGAGGCTAAGGACCGCAATCGGCGAATAAAAGGCAAAAAGGACAGTTGGAGATACCGCGACAGCGAGTTCGTCACAGCCATCGACAAGGTCCACAAGCAAAAAACTAGCAAGCTCAGCCTTGTCAGCTTCGACAAGATGGTCAAGATGCTGTGTCGCAGTCATGGCTATCCAGTCAAGGACACACTCGAAGAGTGCGACCTCATCAAGTGCTACTTCAAAGGCGACTACAAGATGACCGGCATGGGTGCAGCGTCCAGACCCGCTAACAACAAAGAGAAGGGGGATGCGTATCTCGACCTGAGAGGGCGCCTTATGATCTTTGGCGGACCGATGGCATATAAGTCCAGGTGCCAGCAGAAGCTCATAGCTAGGGAGGTCAACGTGGCCGCCCTGGGCGAAGCCATCCTGGCTTTCCTGAAATGGTCGAAAACCACGATCACCTTCAATAGAAAGGATCGCCCCGACCACATTTCGCAACTGGGATGCTTCTCACTCGTTGTCGACCCGATTATCGACAAGACCCACATGTCTTGAGTCCTCATGGATGGCGGGAGTGGCCTCAACCTTCTCTACGCCAAGATCTACCGTGCCATGGGGCTCACACGGTCAGCCATACGACCATCTGACACTCCATTCTACTGAGTCATACCTGGGCTCCAAGTCGTCCCCTTCGATTAGGTCGACTTACCTGTAATGTTCGGGGGTCGATCCAACTTCTGCGTGGAGATGCTCACCTTTAAAATAGTAGAATTTCCTGGCGCCTACCATGCCATCCTGGGCCAGCCATGCTATGCCAAGTTCATGGCCATCCCCAACTACACCTATCTAAAGCTCAAGATGCCTAGCCATCGCGGGGTCATCACCGTAGGGGGTGTGTTGGCGGTCACTATTGCACAATTGTAGCCACCAATTAGTCCAAAATAGGAGAAATAAACAAACTTTTAACACATATGCATATACTTTGACCTAGTTCCACTTGTTTCTTGAGAAAACATGTTTTGCAGATAAATACCGGGAAACAGGTTGGAATGCACAAAAACAAAGAGAAAGCACAAAGCTAAACACACATTTTAGTGTGCGAAGGAGATACAAAGGAGAAGCCCACCTTCGTGCAACATTTGGACCGAAGCACCGATGGGGACATGGCCTAGGCCCACCAAGCAACCGACCGGAGAAGGACGGTGGCGAGGGGGCTAGCCTAGGTGCGCCCGCACCCCCACCATCACCTCTTAGGCCGACGTTGCTTAGGCGATGCCATTAATGCTAGGGGAGGCCGGTTTCATAGGTGTTTCCATGTATAGCTCACCAAACCGACCTCACACTAGTATAAGAAGAGGGGAGGTGCTCACCATTCAACACACACCATTTGAAGCCTCTACCTCACTACTTCTCTTGTATTCTTTTTCATAGTTTTAGTGTTAGTACTTGTGAGCAAGGCTAGAGCTATCAAGGAGGGTTTGGCTCCTTGGAAGAAAAGAGTGACATCTTGGTATGAATACTATGAAGATTTCTTCTATAGTCATGCTCTCATATTTACTATATAGCAATGCATATGAACTAGAGTATAGTTGTCAACATGTTATAATCATGACTTATGAACTAGCATATAGTTTGTGGATTATGATCATGGCATGTTCAAATTTATGCTTAACCTTTCATACTATATGTATGATGAGAATTAGAGCTAAGTTAAGGTGGCGGTTCGTCGTGCCTTTGGGTATGCCCATATCCTATGCTTGTCGATCTATAGGGTCAGAGTCCTAGGAGGATGTGGGTAGTTTCCTTGTAAACGGACGTGGTGCTTAGGTACAAGGGAGCAGGTGGATACATTTCTCTTTCTTCGGTTGAGGGATAGGCGGCAGGTGGTGACAGCCCTGTCCGTCCCTTGTAATCTGCCATGTTCATCTAGGGTGTAGGAGTCTAATTGCCACATGAGGATGCTAGCAGACTAGTACTCGGTGGTGTCCCGACCCATGTCATACCTAGCTCTAACTCTTAACCATGTATATGTATGATTACTCACTATTCTTTACATGGATATATTAGAACATGCTTGCTCCACTTAGGAATATTCTTTTATTCTTTATTTTCCTTTACCTGACAAAAGTCCTGATCGGTGCGAAGCTATAGGGCGGCAAGAGCGACGCCAGCCCCCTGTCGGATTTCAGCCAACACTGCACGCTCACGGTCCTCCATCAGAAGAACCTCCCAGAGGTAGGCCTCCTCTATCTCATGGCAGGAAGCCACCAACTACTCCTCCAATGTTGACAACAAGAAGGCAGGAAGGTCAAGGATGATGAACAATGAACAAGACAACAAGATGTAGAAGCATCCTTACCCACAATGTGGGCCTAGGGGTCGATGGCCGCTGCCTACGTGGTAGCGGTCAACCTCTTCAAGGCCTTAAGGGCCACTTGGACGACCTCAAGATAGTGCTCCAGCCGGCTCACCTCACGGGTGGCGTTAGAGTAGCACTGGCGAGCCTCGTCTGCCCTGTGGATGAGCTCGCGAAACTCACGGCGATCATTTGAGGAAGACAACGATGAGCTTGACCCCCTATTAATGTTAATTAACTCCAATTTTTAACTGTCAACTACTTCAGGAAAAGGTTTAAAATAATGTGTGAAGTAGGGTTATAGAGGTTTATTCTAACGAGTTCCACGAGTTGTGTTGTTCTCACTTGTTTTGTAGATATATGCAGTATTTTATTATGTAAAGTATCTCAAGTGAAGAATCTGAGCACACCATTGCGAAGAGCTTGTCGAGACGATCAAGACAGACATATCATTTGCCATATTTGGAGCACCGGAGAAGATGTCCTCGATGGGTACGACTTGGAAGACTCTAGAAGACCCTAGAATCATCATCATCACAAGACTAGGGACTAAACCGACAAGATTTCATAGCTCTATGAAATAATCTTTTCCAAGGATTTATCCAGAAGCTAGGAAGGAAGGAATCCACTCAAGACACGACTCATTACGTGAACGGATCAAAAAGTGGCACTAGAAGGACGTAGAAGACACCAGAAGGCACGGGAATGAAGCGGAGGCCCAGCGGCTGCCAGGTGGGGCAGGCTGGCCCCACATGTTAGACCGGCCAGCCTGGCTCCCCTACCAAGTGGGTCCCCCTTCACATGGCGACCTCCAACCGACCTCTACAATGCATCTTAACCATTGTTTCATGTCAGTTTGATCTGAGGGCTACGGTTCATCCCACCGGGCTATATAAGTAGAGGCAGACCCCCTGAATCATCTCTCATAATCAATCTATCATCCATCATTATTCAGTTTAGGGTAGTCCCTTGAAAGGATAACCTAGAGCTCCACCAGCTAGGGCATAGCTAGAATATAAAAATAGGAATTAGAGGAGGCAATCAATGCTTGGATTCCGGATCTGGTCGCGAGGAGGCTAGGTATAGCCTTGTACTTCTCTCTTGTATTCAACATTATTAATCTATTTGTGCTATTTGTCTTTTAGTTCATTGTGTTCATCTTCTAGTTCATCTACTTGTTCTTCTAGTTCATCTTGTTCATCTTATAGTTCATCATATTCTTGTCTAGTTCATTGCCTAGTTCATCGTGTTCTTGTCTAGTTTGTGTTGATCCTCTAGTTCTTGTTCTAGTTTGTGTATGAGTCGAATACTTGATAGGACTTGGTATAATTCTAGATTCATAATTATAATGTTCATTGCCTATGTTGCTTATATGTTTAGTATAGTTGGAGTAGTTTTGTGTTTATACTCTTGTTCGTATAGCGCTCATTCTGATGATCAAGGGGTGGGTGGTAGAAGTTGTGTAAGCGTGGTGCTTAGACAATATCTATCTGCGAGTGCTCCCTATGTTCTGGGCCATGTGGTAGATCGCGAAGGTGACTATTATAGCTTCGTTGAGTCCTCTATAGTCCACTCCCTGAATATAGGATTAGTAAGGCTAAGTTGCGGGGTGATATCTTGCTCTGTTCCTGATCCACCTTAGCAATGTCTCTTGAGTATGAATATGAGGTTACTTTGACCATAATTGCTAAATGTAATTGCACTAATTGATGTAGCTCAATGACCTATAGGTAGAATAACCCTAGGAGTTAGTCTCTATTTTCTAGTTCTTTCTAGAGTCACGCCCAAGTAGGAAAATGCTTGGTGGAACCCCTTTTAGGATTATTATGATATGTTATTAATTATCCTTTATTATAATATGATTGATCCCTGTTTTGAGACTGATCTAGTGGAACTCTTATCACAAGTGTAAGATATAGCTTTCATTCTTTATACCTCAAGTGCCTTCCTAGTGGTAGAATTATAAATAATGATACCTGGAACTTTCCTGGGTGAAATGCTACAACGGGTGTATTTTATCTATGTGCTTGTGGATAACCTTTATTCATATTTTATAAGTGCTATGATCATAAGTACAACCACATCTTTTGGTATTGTGTTGGGGATGACAACCTCGCTTAAGCAATGCTAAGAGATGTCCTAAACATTTCTAAAGCCTTTGCTAAGGAAAGGTTTGACCTACCTTATTTGTAATCGTGTTAGAGATGTCAACACCCCCTAGTGGGTGGGGTCACGGTACGAGCAGCGTTGACAGCCCTCGCACGCATGGCGCAGGAGGTAGCCCTGCAGACCACATAGGATCAACACAGGTCAGACCCTCAAACTCGAGAATCACCCAAATACACTTACCCTTGGTTCCGCAAGCAAGGACGGATAGGCGGTAGCACCCCATCGGCACCGGATAGCTCTCCCAGCGGCCGCTTGCCATGACTCATCCTCATCGATGGGGAGGGAACTCCAGATGAGCATGAGCAGGAATAGGAAAGTGGAGGCGCAGTTGACTCAAGACGAATGCATCCTCGCAGTTTCGCTCCAAGTGTATTTGTAACCACTAAGGGCACTCAAAGCACATGCGCGCACATTTACATTTACTAACCACTTGGAAAACCCTGCAGAGTAGGTGAAGCGATTGAGAGAAAGGCAGAACGATGGTCGCCCAAGCGACGATGCGAATCAAGTAAGTTGTTTGCACCCGCACTTTCTCCCTATCATTTCAATTTGCGCATCCGCATTTCATGGCGCACGACCATTTGCGAGCAATCGCCATCATGCCACAATGTGACTGGGGAGGCCGACTGTAACATCCCAGAAATTTCAAACATCCAAAAATCACAACCACAAAATTTTTCTTAAATAAACCATTGCATGATGAGTGTACATACTAGGAAACCATCCTGTAGTTGCACAAGTAGATCCCAGTAGCATGTTTGAGCATTGCATTAATTAACCAACATGTGATTTGGCTCTTCTTGATTTTATGTATTGCTAATAAAATCATGTACTCTTGTAATTAATTAATTGTGAGATTAATTAATTAACAAACATTGTCTAAGTGGCCCTTGGAAAGGACCCCACCTACCCTAGACCCCTAGTAGACTACCCCTAAGGGTGTATATAGGATTGGCACTCATGTATGTACACATAGGAGCACATGGTGTAGCTAGAAAGTGGAAGGAATAATGGAAAAACATTTAGGTTTACCTAGGAAATGGAAAAGGCCATTAGGCCCAAGCAGCCGCCGCATCCCATCTCGGCCTATCGAGCCAAGCTGGCCCAGCGAGCGCTCGCACCCCACCTTCGCCCTAGTGCCGTGAGCTGGCCCAACAGCCGCGCCACGAACCGCCTGTGCCCGCCTCACTCTTTGGCTAGGCCTAGCAACGCGCTACTCCTCTCCCTCATCGCGATGCGTAGCATCATCCTCTCCACTGCCGCTGCCATGTGGGGCCCTGGCGTCATCCCCTTCCCCATGCTGCTGCTCTGCTTTTGCAAAGCAAAGCAACGGAGCCGGCGGAGGGAATCCCAGGTGCCTTGCACCATCAGGACCGTCCAAGACCATTGCTGAGCGTCCCTGTGCTCTAGATGTTTACCATGCCACAAATCCATGGCATCCCATGCTCAACGGCCCAGGCTCACCGTGGTGATGTCGCCGGCAGAGCCTGCCCACCATGATGCCACCCCGCTCCTTTTGACCAGTGCAATTTTGAAATCACACACTTGGACTCTGCCACACCACACCAAGGAACCCAAAACCCTAGCCTAGGTGCGCTGATCACCTTACACGTGCCTGCCCACCTCTTCCCACTGTCCGCCGCCCACCATGGAAGCGGCTCAAGTTATATAAGCCACCCCAGCTGCCCTAGCCCTCTTCCTTCTGATCGTCGCCACCTCATGGTAATCCCTTGCCCACACCGACCTGAAGAAGTGAAGGGGGGAAGGGGAGGAGCCAGAGCCATCGGGACCACTACCGGAGTCGCCAGAGCAGAGGACGTCGCCTAGTTCGACTACACCAGTGCAGCTGTTCTCCCTGCACGACCATCCTACCACCTCAACCCCACGCTGAGCCATGTCGCTCGCCGCACGTTGTGCTTTCCTTGCTTGACGTCGTAAACTAAGGGCACCGCCGCGGCATCTCCATACCGGGGATGACCCAGACGGCGCCTTGAGCACCACAACATGCACGCATGCACGCGGGCACAAGCACACCCGCCACTGACCTTGCCAAGCTAAAGAGGCTCGGGAATGTTGGCACCTTACCAAAGGCTTGCACGCGCATGCCATGGCCATGCCCGCCATGGTGAGGCCCATTCTGTGCACCCTAGCCCAGTAGAGATGGGGGTAGGAGCTCTGCTCATTTCGCCTCATTGCAAAATGCATCATGCACAAGAAGAGGGAGCGATAGGAGCATGGGAGCAGCCGGTCATCCCTGCCTCATTAGAGCCACTGTGCTCCCATGGCACCGCCGTGGCGCAGCCGTGCCAGCCGATTCCAGCCACCTCGCTTGTCGAGGACAGGTCATTGAGTTCCGCCTTGGCCACTTGCAATGAGCCACCTAGCTAATGGAGGGGAAAGGGCCCTCCTTGGCTCATTTCACTGCAGCGCGAGCACGATGGAGCTCCGCCGCACACCTTGACGTGGAAAGGCCTCCGCCATGGAAGTTGGTCGCCGTGGTTAGCTTTCTCGCTTGCCTTGTGACCCCAATCAAAGAAAAAGGGGCAACTTCGGCCTCGAATGCAGCCATAGGCGCCACGCCGAGCCCCGCCACCACCGTTGAGCCGCAGCCGCTGCGCACAGCCCCGCAGGAGCGCCAAGCCATCGCCTTTCGCCCCTCGATGAGTTTGTTCTGAGCCCACAGAGCTGTAGAACCTCTCAGCAGTGCCGCCAGTCCACAAGAGAGTGTGAAGAGAGGAGCTCACCGTCGGCCAAATCGCCACCGTGGGAGTGCAGTGGGGAGGAGTAGCTGGAGGAGCGGTGCGGTGGACTGGGTGCTTGGTGAGCCAAGAGAGGAGGAGATGTGGGTGCAGACCACGGTGAACCGTGCCTGCGGTCTATGCACCCACCCACGCGAGTCCACCATGAACCAGCCCGGTGCACCATGGCCCAATCCAGAACCGAGACTACCACGTGGATGTTTCTAGGCATGACACGTGTCTGGGCCAAGCAGCCCAACCTGGCCCATGTCCAGCCCTAGTCCGGCCCTCCTAGGCCTAGACTCAACCCGATCAACATTGACCGTTGACCGTTGACCTGGCCCCACCAAGTCAGTGACCCTGTTGGCTTAGCCAATTGGAACCTGCCATGTGTCAAGCCCTGGATAATCCACCTCTTTTTTTTTCTTTTTCAAATAATGATTTAAACTTCAGAAATTCATAACTAATTCTTACGAGCTCAGAAAAATATGAAACCAGAGTTCAAATTTTTCTAAAATCAAGCTCTACATCATAGGCTTATGATTGAGTGCATTTGGTTCTTATGAATTTCAGTTGCTTCTTTGTGCTCATCTGTAGGAGCTGCTTTTGCGGCTATATGTTCCGTTTGACAGAATCGGAGGAGCCGTAGACTGAGGACTTCGACCCTAAGTACACCGAGGACTTGGGAGTTGACCTGCCAGGTGCCACACCCCACCTAATCTCATAGATCCTATTACACATGCTATAACTAGAACTGCTAGTGCTTTACTTTTTATGCAATGAAATGATGATGATAAGTTGCATGGTAGTACTTAAGCCTTGAGCCTTTTCCTTGTTGCAACCTTGCTCTTGCACACCCTGCTGTTAGGCTAGTTGCTGCATGATACCTACTTACTACTTTACTCTTACTCACATTATATCTATGATGTGATGCTAGTGAGTGAGAGATGTAAGTGGTTAAGGCACGAGGTGCCGTTAACTTAATGATAACCGGTTAATGAACTTGGGGAGATCTTGGCATGTGTCTTGGGTGTGTGGTGAGGGTCGAGTCAACCGAGCAGGATCTACGATGAGTCACGAGGACAAGTCTTGCCAGGGGGTTGCTACCTGGGCATTCCCCACGTGAGGTGCCTATGGCGTGTGCAAGATGACAGGGAGAGGTCCTAGGGTGGAGTGTCTTTGTGGGATGAAGCCCTGGGGTGGGAGGTGCTGTTGTAGCATGGGGTGCTGGATGTTCCATTAAGTGGGCCATTGGTTGCCTCTTGAGAAGATGTCCTATTCAGTCCAACTAAGGACTGGTATGCCTTGAGAACCTGGTCTTCAGATACCTTACGCCCCACTCGCCCTTACCATGGAAATGGGATAATACGGGCAAGAGGACCCACACCCTCCTAAGATAGCGTAGTGACCACCGGGGGGCTGGTACTATGTCTCACAGTCTCAGCGTGTCGGTGGTACTCCGACACAGCCCTAGTTCCGAGTGATAGGGTGGCATCGTATCTAGTTGGAAGGTAGCCCAGAATCAGCCAAGACGAGGTGCATCGTCGATGATGGTGATCTTGTGGGTAGTGTAAACCTCTATAGAGTTTCTAGTTGATCGATCGATACATATGTCGACTTGTCGGCTATGGACCTTTCCTAAGTACAGCTTCACTTGACTAGTGAGAGGAGTCCTTTCTACCTTCCCTTGGGTTTGGTGTTGGTTTTCGGCTTTGGCCATTGAGGCAAGGTACGAGCGGGAGTCGTCCTTGTCACCTAGAGAGGGTGAGAGTGTGATGAGATGTGTGTGATGGGACGGGTGAACATGTGTGGATGAGATGGAATAAAACTTGAGGAACTATTTTATTATAAAAATGTGAGTTACTCGCATAGGAAAAACTATAGCCATAATAGGTCCTTTTGTTTACCCTTCTGCATTCCACTACCACAAAAGCAACACAAAGCATAGGTGGGAGCCAGTGGCTAGTATAAATCATACTGAAAGATTGTTGGCAGGTTATGAGCCCGAGTATGACTATGAGGGTGATGACTATGAGGAGTAGGTGTCTTGTCCTTCGCTTGAGTTGGTGCATGGAGATGAAGACCGCGTCCATTGCCGTTCTACTTTGATGCCATTCTAGATGCTATGTGTCGAGTGATTCCGCCCAGTGGCGATGTAATAATGAGTAAACCTTACTATTGTACTCTCTTTTATTTGATGTACGACTATGTTATCGACTGAGATTTGGATAATGTGGTGGAATGATCATCTAAGACTATCACGTTATACTTCATATCTGTGGATTTCCCTTTGTGAAAATTAGGATTATTTCACCGACTGCCCCCTGAGGATCGTGCGCCAAACGGCCTACCATAATCATGACCCATGTTGTACTTAGGAAACTCACTCTTGGGCTGGTCCTTAGAAGGACTTGAGGCCACAAAAGGGATAAGGGCTGGGAGGAGATGGGCCTTGCAGCTCTAATCGGTGGTGCGGAGCCACATGACCATCTCTCCCTATGTCCGAGTTGTCCACTTTGAAGTCTCCTGGGTTGACCCCCTCTATGGGGGAGGCATCTTGCCCTCTGGCCACTGCGGAGGTGGTTGGGGACCAACGGGATTGACAGTCGATGATTTATGGAATGTCTGACGTGAGGCACAACCAAACTCACCATCAATTGGAGAGGATATCAGGTCCCACTCAAATTACCCGTGGACCCCGATGAGGCGCACTGCTCTAACCACGTGGTTATGGTGGACATGCCTCTCCCCGTGTGGGGCGAAATCAAACCGGCCTGCAACAAGGCAACATGACCTCTCAGGGTCGGCAAGGATATCAAGGAAAGATGGAGTAGGATCCCCGTGACCCCGAAGGAAGCCAGGGCCAAGCCACGGCTATCTCCTCCCTATGTCCTAGGTTTTAGACCTAAGGCATGCACTAGAGGCTCATAAACCCTCAGGGGTCCGTGACCCCTCTGGGAGAGATCAATGGCACAAAAGGCCAGTGTGACGCGCAATGCGAAACCCAAAATGTGATCATGGCTCGGTCATGTGGAAAAAGCAAAAAGGTCCATGACCTACGAGCTGAAGCATGACCACAAAAAAACTCAAGACTATGCAAAAAGAGGTCGGGGAAATGATCCCCAAAACACTAGGACAAAGTAGCCTGTCCAAATGAGCCAGGGTCGAAGGAACGACCCTCGAACCCATGGCTAGGGGCTCACGGTGTAGGCTGCGATAAGCGAAAATTCCTCTAGCAGGAACAAAAGCAGCTGCGCCACAACCTGAGGCCAAGCACCATCAGGAACAGCGTCACGGAGCAACGCATAGGAGTGCCACCAAAACCTCTCTAGCTTCAGAGGAAGGAGCGGCCGATAGTGGTAGTGCAGCCATGTCACCCTCCTACCCCGTCTAACGGGGCTGGAGTGACGGGGAACCACTGCTTCATCCTCCTCCTATCCCGTTGATAGTTAGAGCAGGCCGATGACTAGTGCGTAGGCCTCTAAGGGGAGCCGAGAGTGACACTGTCTAGCACCCACTTCGAGCAAACGAGCCACCTCGGCTCGAAGTAAGAAATGGTGATGAGATGGCACACCGTTTTTGTGAATAACCCAACATGGTGACCATACTATCCCTTGCCCTCTGACTCACAAAATCCCCTCTAGCATTGACTATTGGAATTGGCAATGATGGCCTCTGGCCGCCATGAATGATCTCTAGCGGGAAGCATGCCCGAGAACCACACATTTCCTTTCAAAGACCTTTCTCTCTCCCCCTCGGAGCTCAAGCCCTCGAAGGGGTCAAAGGAAATTCGGTGCCAAGGGTAGCCTAGATGGAGGAAGGCCCTCACTTATAAGCCTAAGAGTGGATTGAATAACTAGGGACTCCCTCGCCACGTGGCGAAGCAGTGGGAGGCATGAAAGATCAGGAAAAATGGTGACCCTCCTAAAGGCTAGGCTAGTGCAGCATCGATGAGACCACTTAGTCCTATCTGGAACACACGCCCCGATGCGCTCCCCACAGACACCACAGTTGAGTGCTACATCATTAGGACACCTTGACAAAGTGAAACATGATAGTTGCTCGCCACATTAAATACACCGGCCAGCAGGGAGCCGAGCAACGAAGCCTGAACAAGCTGCAACCGCGAGTCCACGCCGTGACATACACACATACCGTGGCTTTCATGATCACTTCATGATCGCAAAAACACTTGAGGGCTACTGTTAGGGTTATGACCCCAGGGTATCTCAAGGCATCGATTAGATGGTAGGACACAACTCACAACACAACAACAAACAAAGGCTCAAATGACCGAGGCCTAGAAAAAGCCAAACAGGCCAGGCTAGGCACTGAGGCCGGGATTATTTGTGACCCCTTCCACCCGCCTTGGTCTCACCACGGTCATAAGGCATACGACCTCCCTCAGGCACGATCTCTGAAAGAGATAGAAAGAGGTCATGCCTTAACAAGCGAGCTTGCCTTGATAGGGGCAAGCACACCACACTGACCCCGTATGGACCAAGGCAATAGTAGTCACCTCAGCCTGGTCAGACGTTAACCCTGTGCCACGCTGCATGAACAAGACAACACCGTCTCGAGGCGGTGACAACGGGTACGATGACCACCGACCAGATATGGCCCAACCAGGTAGGTATACGGTCCTGCCCACTACAAAATAGAAGCCACAACTAGGGTCTCAGCCTAGAGGTCATCTAGGCCAATTGAAATCCCTGGCCCCAATGGTCAGGGTCGTGGCCCTCAGCCCCTTAAGCAACCCGACGAACAACGATGCAGGGCGGCTACCTACTATGGGTACGATGGCCCAGGAAACCTGGAGATGATGATGAAGATGACAATGGACACCGCGTTGCATAGGATGGCTGACGAACCACCAATGTGCCTACAGTGCCTGCCATGACCGGCATAGGGACACCATGTCTCGCTCTGTCGCAACGTGGCCATAAGACCACGATGATGGCCATGCCCGGACGAACACCAGAAGACGACGTAGCTTGTAAGCCAAGTTAGTTAAGACCTCCCTCAGGCACATGACCCTTCGGTCGGGGGATCCTCCTCTTTGTAACAAGCCCTGGCCCCTAACTCTATATAAGGGCATCCATCTATAGAGTTAGGGGCCTACCTCAGGCTATCATCATTTGGCTCCTACACATTCTTCATCCTCTACCATTCCATCTATAGAGTTAAGACCTCTCTCAGGCACATGGCTATCATCATCTGGCTGTGGATAGTCTCTCATAGGGCTAGGTAGCTCAGAGGGCTCCTTTTTAGCATGGTTGTCATCATTTGGCTATGGACAGTCTCTCGCTGGGCTAGGTAGCTTAGAGGGCTCCTCTTCAGCATCGCTATCATCATCTGGCCATGGGCAGTCTCTCACTGGGCTAGGTAGGGTGCTGTCCCAACAAATGTCTCCAGTCAATTCATGAAGTTTGAATTGATCCCTAGGTATAGGTGTCCATGGTGATGGAGAATTATGTTCACCTACTACTGATATCTCCACTCTTTTGCCAGTGGCAGCCCTCCGGGTACAAACTTCAAGAGCAAACTCTCTTGGTCATGTTGAATTCACTCGCTTGGAGTGCCTTTGCCTAGGACTCATGGCAGCTCTACCTTTTGTCCTACTGGTAGAGCCTCCTCTATGCCTCATTTGACCCGACATTGAAATTGGAGATACAAACTTAAGCTACAAGCATGCACAAGTTGCTTTGTTATCCAAATAGTAAAGCATTGCATTGCTACCTACCCCCTCTGAACTAAATACAAGATAGAACAAGCACCTCAATTGCTAGGGGTACTGGCTCATCTTCTAAATCTGAATCTATTCATCTATAACATCAAATCCCTTAGCTATCTCCCCTGGTTTAGGGATATATTCCAAATCTTCACCGTGTCTACCCTTTGTGTTTGACCTTTTTTTGCCTTCGGAGACATAGATTTTGGGCCCACATGTATTCCAAGTTCTTCAATCTTTCTATATTACAAAGGCATTTATTAACTAAAGCTTCTATAGAATGTCAACACAACAGAGCAAGAGTATGCAAATAAGCACCTAACTAGTAACTATGGCTTATACGGAAGTTATTAATCCAATAAAGC
Source organism: Saccharum hybrid cultivar R570 (assembly GCA_038087645.1). Classification (NCBI taxonomy): domain Eukaryota; kingdom Viridiplantae; phylum Streptophyta; class Magnoliopsida; order Poales; family Poaceae; genus Saccharum; species Saccharum hybrid cultivar. The sequence continues at coordinate 4,871,384 of JAQSUU010000810.1, forward strand.
ACATGTCATCTACACTCAATTATAGGAAATATGTAACCCCATCACTATCTATATATCCTTTGTTTAGCCTCTATAGTAGAGCACACATTATAAAATAAATTTGGGTACCTCTTCCTCTGTGTTTGTGTTCAGATCTGATCTTGTCATTGTGGTCACGAAGCTAGTGCGGCCGGTATTGATGAAGGGGTAATAGATCTTGGTCTGGCTCGGGTTCAGATCCGGTCGATTGTGGTAGGTGCTGAGGTAGGGGATCCGGATCTAGCTTGTACCATCATCGAGGCTAGGGTTCGGAAATGTATGAGAGGGTGCGGCTAGAGAGTGGGGAGGGAGTCGAGCTGTTATGTCAATGGCACCTAGGGTCTAGAGCGCGGTGGCAGAGGGGGCGGCTGGAGAGTAGAGAGGGAGACCATGGGAGTAGGATTTAGAGCTAGAGGAGAGATGGTGCAGCTAGAGAATGGAGATGGAGGTGGAGATGACGACACTTTACGCTTTTATGTGGCCATCACATTACCACAGATGCCCTTGTCTAAAATCGATGGCGTGGTAAACCTATTTTCCGCGCGGAGGGCAAAAGAGAGATATCTAATTTCCGGTGCATGTTGGTAGGACTGCTCGGCGCGGTGTGAAATCAAATTTTTGGGGCATGTTGGTGGGACTGCTTGGCGTGGTGCTTAGCAGAGACTGGAATTTATTCCATGTTTTAATAGGAAATGGTTATGACAAAATGTAACTTACCTAATATCTGTCTTTTCATTTTTTTTCTCATGTGCACCTGTTTATATATCCGATGAGTTAGTTGTTGCCTTTTTGGTTTTTTCATAATAATATAAATAAACATAAAACTAAAAGAGGATGATAATAATAAATAATTAAAAGATGCATGAATTTGACACCTACAAATTACAAAAAAACCTACTCGCTGTAGCTTGTTGCGCTGCATCTGCCTATTATTTTTTTATTGGTGTGACTGCAATTGCGGCTGTTTGAACTAAGGTCTATAATTTGAAAGCAAGGGGAAGGCAAACCCAGGGATGGAAAACCCTCCATAAATAACTAAATGGGTTTTTGATATCCCCATGGATTTCCCAACATGGAAAAAGTCATGGATTCTAAGGGGATTTGAGTTTCCAGAGAAAGAGAAAAAACATCCTCCTCCTCGCTAGTGCTTCGGCGATTCGCCGACTCGCTAGACTTGTTGCTGGACGAGTCGCAGTACTCCGGATCGTCCTCTTCCTCGCTAGAGTGGCAGTCGGTGCTATACATGCCATCACTCGAGTATGTTCCCATTGCTCGTTGCCGTTACTACTCGAATTGCCAGTGTAGTAGTCGAGTGGTTGATGCATTTTTCTTCTCTAATAATGAGAAAGTCCAGAGCTCTATGTATTTAACGCACCAATCTTTCTCGTAATCAGAGCAGGAAAATGCGCCAACCCCTCAACTACTACTCTGACTACTTGTATTCTGAATCTATTTTATTAGTAATAAGTAACGCTAAGGGGACTCATGTCTTCTAACATTTGTTAGCATCTATGTCGAGTAAAATATCCTTCCTAGTCTTTTTTACTTTTTGTTGGTATTTCTTAACGAATGCAGAAGAATCCGTAAGCGTACGGAATTACCATTGTAGCCTTCACCCGAAAGTATTTAGGGTATCGTATTTTCCACAGGGAATGAAGGTACTTTCTTCTAGCAAGCTCGTCTAAGGACAACACAAAGGTAGGGTTGGAAAGGGGTAGAGATGGACTCTTATAGCTCTTAGGTCTTAAGGATAGCGATACTCTACATCTATTTGCTTACTTCGGGCACTGGTGATCACCTGGTCTGCCAAGTGATGCTAGCTTGTAGCTCTACGTCATACTCGAACATGGGGGAATGCAAAGGACGCACAGGGCTATCACCACCTGCCACCATCCCCTCAATCATGGAGTACGAGGTAAACGAAGGTAGCCTCTAGCCTAGACACCACATCTACGCTATCGACTACTACTCTATTATCATACAGGGTGATCCATCTTTATCAGGGACCCTCTACTAGAGCATCCACCACGGGGACGGACAACGAACCCGCAAACAAGTATATGTAAAGCTAAACTAAACAAAAGACATGAAAGACTATAAGAACCAAAAATACTTACTTAGCCAAGATCCCGTTAAGGAGCCAAGCAAATATTCATAGAGGTACAAACTCAGGGAGACACCGACACGTCCGACGCTTCCCCGCTATCACCCTCACATCTCACTTTCCAACTCTAGCTGGCTAGTAGGGCATAGCCCTTAGGAATGGTGCTCTAGCTCTAGTGTGTTGCTCTTTTCTCCCTTGAGTGGTGTGTAAGTGAGAGGAAGGGAGGCCCCTCTATTTATAGGAGGTGGAGGAGGGTATGTCCAAGGAATATTCCTTTTTGAATGCTCCAAACCGACCTCACTCTGGCGTCCAGGTTCAATGGATCAGATAGTGCACCCCGCAGTCGATGTGGGTGAGGCGGTTGCTATCGTCAAGCCAAAGATGGGCCCATTTGGTAGCAGCAGGAGAGCAGCCATGCTAGGGGCGTGCCCATGCCCTAGCCAGGCTGAAACGATCTCGATTTTCCTTGAAGGGAAAATCCACAGATACGATTTATAATGTAGTATATCACAAGAGCAATCCATCACATTATCAATTATCAGCTAATATCATAGTCATACATCATAGAATTACAAGTTACAAGGCTTTACAACACTGGTTAACACACCTATTACATTGTATTCTAGCGGAGACACACGCGTCTTCATCAGAGTCATTGTAGTGCATCAGCAGGTGAAGGCTCCTCCTTCACGGGCAATCATCAGAGTTGGCGTAGATTGTCAGCGGCGTGGACTTCATTTTCCGAACCAAACTCGAGCATAGGAACGAGACCACCTAATACAAAGTCCTCAGGGTTGTCGTAGATTTCGTCCAAACCTGTCCAAAATCTATCAGTACGATTTGTACTGGCCACTGTCTCCCACCCTATGCTTTTGCGTATGCTTTGTGGTAAGTGGAATGCAAGGGTAGAAGAAAAGGCCTATATATGGCTGTAGGTTTCCTATGCAAGTTCAACAAGATTTTATAATAATAGTGCATCAAGTTTTATCCATCTCAAACACACGTTCTCCCATCCCATCACACATATCTCACCACACTCTCACACTCTCTAGATGGCAAGGATGACTCCCACTCGTACCTTGCCTCAACGGCCAAAGCCGGATCCAACACCAAAACTAGGGGAAAGGTAGAAAGGACTCCTTTCTCTAATCAAGTGAAGCCTAGGTCATAGGAATGTCCATATCCGCGGACACGACTATACATATAGATCGATCAACTCTGCAGAGTGTGTACACCTGGAAATATACAAGATCACCATCATCAGCGGTGCCCCGCCTAGGTTGATGCTGACTGCCTCTCAACCGGTACGTTACCACCCTACCACTCAGCCCTGGGCCACCCCGGAGTCCACCGAAACACTGAGACTGTGAGACGTAGTACCGGGCCCCCAAGGTCACTACGCTGTCTTAGGAGGGTGTGGGCCCCCATGCCCGTACCTCCCTACACTATAACCTTCCAACCTAGTAGTAGTGGCACCGCCCTAGTCAGTCGGGTAATCGTCTCCCTCCCATCAGGAGCGAGTGGTGTGCACGAAGGGTCCTATGATTCTGGTTCTCTAGACACACCAGTCCTTAAGGGGACCGGACATGATATCTTCTCAAGGGGATAACCAACACCCCGTGCCTCGACGACACCTCCACCGGGGATAACCAACACCCTGTCTGCTCACACATGCACCCGCCATAGGTACCTCTCACGAGGGATGCCCAGGTCGCACCCCTCCGGCATGACTTGCCCCAAAGACTCATCGTAGGATCCTGTCCGATCGACTCAACCCTCACCACACACCCAAGACACATGCCAAGATCTCCCAAAGTTCATTATCCAGTTTTTACCAAGTTATCAGCACCACGTGCCTTATCCACTCACGTTAACCCTTCACCAAGCATCACATCACAGGTATAATACGTAGTGAAAGTAAAGCAGTAAGTAGAATGCGAGCGTCTAGCCTAACAGTGGGTGTGTAGGGGAATAGGTTGTGACAGGGTAATGGCTTACAAGCAGTCTACCATGCAACCTACCATAGTTCAATTGCAAGAAAGTAAAGCACTAGCATCTACATGCAGCATGTCTAATAGGTCCTACGAGGTTGGGTGGGACGTGGAACACCTGTTAAATGTCATATCTGAGATCCTCGGTGCACTTGTAGTCGTACTCCTCCATGGTCCTTCCTCCATCCGCTTATCCTTCCTCCAACGGGTTCTGATCCGATCAACGCTAACCTTGACGCAATTACCTCGATACAGCGACAAGCAAAAGAGCAATCAGACCACTAAACCTAGAAAGACTGCGGAAGGAGAGGCACAAGGCATAGAAAGACAACTACATCAAAAACACAAAAAAGGAGAATGACTTAGCCCTCTCGGTGGATGTTTGATCCCTGAGCCAAAGAAACGCAAGTGGTGATTTGCTAAGCACAAACTTAGGTCTTAGCCTAGCCAGTACTTCCCGGGTCGACCGTGTCGACATGTACAACTTAAATAAAATGGCATAGACTCTAATTCATCCTAAGCAAACACCATAGCTCACAACTTTTGATCCGAGCGTCATAGAGACTGACGAGAACCGAACAGTCTACAAGCAGGAGAAGTTCCGTTCTCTCTTAATCCCGATGCCATTGAAATTGACAGGAACCAAGAGAGGGTGGAATGGGGAGAAGAGAAGAGAGGTGGTCAACTTCTTCCAATACACGCATCATGGCAAGAGACGAGGCATTGGAAGGGAGCAACAAACAAATAACACGAGTGTCCAAGTTACTTGTAGGGTACCATGACCTAGGTGCACTAATTGCACTAAGACATCCTGAGGGTCCTTGGCGGTGCAGTTGTCATCGCAAGAACCCAAGAGACGCTACGGTCTAGAAGGTACAAGCATACAAGGGTTCAGCACGACAACCAAAAGATGGGTAAAGACACAAGATTCACCCTCCTTTGATCCACATGCCATAGAAACGACGGGAATTGAAGGAATGGAATTAAAAGAGCAACAAACACCAAACAAGCAAGGGACTCAACCCACATCTTTCTGGATCGACGTGAATCGAAAACAAGGGAAGAGAGAGAGAGAGAGAAAAATAGAATCCACACTCCTTCGACCAACTCGTCATGGAACGGACGAAGGTTGGAAGGAAGGAGTCATGATCCTATGATCTGAACCCACTCGTAGTGCTCCTCGACCTAGGTGTAGAATCAACACAAGACTGTCCCTATGGTCCTTAACAATGAGGTTGTCACCGCAAGGGCTAGAGAGACGCCTGTGTTCAGGTGGTGCAAGCATACAAGGTAGTTAGAAGGAGAGCAAAAGGAGCGAAAGCGAAAGAGGTAGAGCCTATTGGTCATGGCGAGCGAACCCACGACCATAAGCTAGACCTTCACGAGTCGACTTCCACAAGTTCCACTATGGTCGTCCCTTGGTTTGTCTCTCATAGACTAGCCACGATGGGTTCATCACGTGCGGGTAGGAAGCGCACCGATGTCGAGCCCATGGTGGCCACGCCCTAGAGCCATAGAAGGGGCCATCGATCATGGAACTATGAAGTTGACTAAGAGCGAGAGATCGAGTTACACTCGGTGTTATGACCATGGCGAGACGAGCTCGCGGTTGCAACATTCGAACACTCGCTCCCTCGACTGGCTCGAAGGCACGGTCCATAAGCAAACAATAACACAAACACTCACAAGGAACCACCACACACACACACACAACAACTGACTCACGAACAACTTGGAGTAGCACATATCCATAGTGAGATAGATAAAGATAAGTAGACCGGCGGCGAAGGCACGACACATGCATAGATAAATAGAGATATCATGTAACACATGTATATGAAAGATGGTGTATATAGGTAACAAGTGTGTAATAAGGAATAAGGAGCAAGTGTCTTGTCGACGCCGAGAACAGTGTCAACAGGTTCAAGGCTTGACCTTGGTGATAGCAGGGAAGGCGAGGCTTGCCGTGGAGCGCCCGCACAAGCTGTGGCACGCTTCTGCAGGCCACGACCAGCTGTTGGCTAGGGCACGGTAGCCGGTTCTTGGAGGCTTCTCAGCCCCAGCAAAAAGCGCAACAGGGCCACGGCCTTCCCTGCAATAGAGAGAAAAGCGGCTCAAAGGCCGGACAGAGGAACTCCGGTGAGGTAGGCAGCAGCGCCTTGCCCTCCGGTGATGGTGAATAGGGCTCTAGCTTCCCTGCGGCGGTGAAAAGACATCGGCGTGAAGGCCGAGTTCAGTCACGTGTGACAGCAGGGAAGGGAACAAAGATGACTTAGGGCTGTTGGTAGCTCACCAATGGCAGAGGAAGAGCTCGGCGAAATCGATAGCTTCGGAGAGGTGGTGCCGTTGCTGCTCGGCGACTGGGTCACGTCAGCATGGCGAGGACATGGCTGCGGTCACCGGTGGCCAAAGGTGAGGACGTGCACAGACGCGGTGATGGCGTGGACGCCACGGCTCGATGTCATGAGTAGGAACAGGGTGTCGTGGTGGCGAGGCGCAGTGGTGCCCGGCTCGGGGGTGCGGTCACCATGGCACGGACACGGCGTGGCATGTCGAGCTCGCGGGCGGGGCTCAGTGAAGAAGAGGAAGGCGGCGGTCTTGACGCCGTCATGATGTGCAGCACGATGTCATAACTAGGGTCAGGGTGCTCGATGAAGGGGCTTAGCGTCGCGGCGTGTTGGGCGACGGGGTTCATAGTCAAGGGTGCGTCGGCGATGGGGCTCTAGCTCGGTGCGGCGAGGTCGTTGAGGAGGGCTTGACATGGGCGAGCACGACGTGGTGCAGCCGTAGTGGTGGACAGGGCGGACGTGACCACGACGAGCTCGGAGCTGTGCATGTCATGGCTGGCGTCGAGCTTGGCGAGGTAGGCGTTGCGGACGAGCAGCGTGGTGGTGGCACGCGTGGGACCGACGTCGCGACCTTTGGGAAAGGGCACGACTGCTCGGCGTCACTGCCTTGGCCTTCGATGGAGAGGAGCAGGGGAGGGAGTGAGGTGGCGGCAGCGCTACGAGAAAAGGGGAAAAAGAATTCTTAAGGAAAAAAAAGAATTCTTATGTAAAAGGGATTTTAAGATGGAATTCTTAAGGAGAATTTGAGGGGAAGAATTCAAAAGAGTTGGGAGATTTTCGAATGGAGATTGAGGTATATTTCAAGAGAGTTGAGGGGAAACTCTATAGGACTAGAGTCAATCCACGAGGGGGAATTTGTATGAGATTGAAGACGAACATGGAAAAGATTCGAGATGAGAATCATTTTGGAATGGATATTTCAAAAGAAATTCTGAAAGGGTTTGAGCCCGGAGGAAGGGGATGTTTTTCTCATTATATTCAAGAGGTTGAGATGGAGCAAGGGATTTGTCATGACTTTCAAGGAGGATCTAAGATGGAAATCCCAAGGGGGGATTTTGGAAAAGACTCAAATGGAATTTGGGAGAATTTTGGATGGGAATCCGAGTGGGGATTGCTACGGATTCGTGCACATAATCTCTTCCTCCTTCTACAGATGTTCTTCATTTGTTGTAACATTAGCCTCTGCCTTCAGCTCCCAAATCTTGTTACGTAAATCCAAAATTAAAGTCCTTAGAAATTTTTCATATGGGGGATCATGCCACTTAAAGAACCTGCAATCTAAGTTAAGCTACGAAAAAAAACAAATTACCATAAGTACAGTGGGATTTCAATATTTGCATTGCGAAAACAGAATGAACAAGAAAGAAATCGAGTTAAAATATTTTCCCTGCAGCATCTGTGGTACCGACGTCCTAGGTTTCCATCACTCCACGAAATCCACCAAGGCATCTTCAAGCCACAGCGACACAAAAGTGGTGGCTGGTATGCGTAGGGGTGGTTCTCGACATGGCACGGGATGGGCGGCTGTTGGCGATCTTTACCGATCAAATCCAACCACCAATTAAGTTACAAAAAGAGGAGAAATTGGCAAACTTAATCATATATGAATTTACTATTAACCAATTCCACATGTATTTAGAGAATATTATTTTGTATGTCATAACACACAAATACATGGAAGATTTCACGGAAAGGCGCTTTCCAACGCTAATTTGCACAAAAGAATAAGGGAGATGCAAATGTGGTGCTTGGGTATGGAGAGACAGGTGATTGCATTGTCCCTTTCCAAGGTTGAGGGGTAGGCGGCAAGTGGTGGCGGCCCAGTCCGTCCCTTGTATTCCCCCATGTTCGACTAGGGTGTAGGAGTCTAAATTGTCATATGAGGTTGTTGGTAGACCAGTACTCAGTGACCTCCTGACTAGCTTCACACTTAGCTCTAGGACAAATAATGTAACTTGTATGATTATTAACTAATCTTTGTATGACTATACTAGACCAATGCCTGCTCTCTTAGGATTATTCTTTTATCCTTTCTCTTTATTTTATCCTTTGAGGTATGCCAACTGTGTGTCCACTATCTTGAAGATCACTGTCTTTACCCCTGTTATAAACAATTGGTGTACTTGCAAGCATTATTATTCAAGTTCATATCCATACTAGACTCTTAATCGAATGCCTTCCTTTGGAAAAATATAAATAATGATACCCTAAATACTTCCGGGTGAAATGCTATAATGATAGCTCCGTGTGCTTGAGGATAAATATCTAAAAATTGTTAAGGAACTATCAAGGCTATTTCTTAGTGGCATTGCTAATCATTAGTGATGATGTTAATAAATGCCAACAAGCACTTCTGGCATAGTTGCTGGGGATACAAACCTAGTAGCTATGCTAAGAAGTGTCAACAAGCATTTCTAGCGCCGTTGATAGGGAAGGCATGTTCATGATAATATGCATGTAAGGTAGCCATTGTTTATGTAGGCTAACTTTGCTTGTTTTCTCCTATTGTGGATGAAAACAGGATAGTGTATGACTGGTTACAAACTGCCGGAAAACTACATCAAAAATCCAGAGGCACTCCTAAGTAAGAAACAGTCTCGCGCCGCTTCTTCTTCTGTTCCTACTCCGACAGTCGAACCAGTCACCCCTGCACCATCCGCTACTCTAAGCATGGCCAAGACATTTCGCGACTACTCCACCCCCGCCGTTGCCAACGTGCCCATTGGGCCCACTGTCAATGTTGGGGAGGAGAACTTTGAGCTCTGTACCGGCCTCATCATGATGGTGTAGGCAAACCAATTCCATGGTTTGCCTAGCGAGGATGCAAACGCACATCTCCAACACTTCCTCGAATTGTGTGACACAATCGTCATCAAAGGCATCGCACCTGAGAGCATCAGGATCTGCTTGTTTCCCTTCTCCCTCTTAGGGAAGGTGAAATAGTGGTTCTACAAATAAAAGAAAGTTGTCAAGTCGTGGGACAAATGTTCCGTGGTGTTTCTCGCCAAATTCTTCCCCATGGGCAAAACCAATGCCCTAAGGGGATGAATTTCCAACATTTCCAACTTCCAGCAAAGCTCCATGGAAACCATTCCCGAGACGTGAGAGAGGCTGCAGGACTACATCCAAGCATGCCTGCACCACGGGATTGAAAATTGGTTAGTGCTCTAGAATTTTTATGACGGGTTAATGAAGGGTCGAGATGGCGGACTAGAGGGGGGTGAATACTCCTTTCTAAAATTAATCGCGTTGGCAAACCGAAACAAATGCGGAATTAAAACTATCGGTCTAGCCAAGACTACACCCCTCTATCTAAGTTCACAAGCACCTCACAAAGATCCTAATTATGTAACTAAGGTGCTTTCCTTAGCAAGAGCTCTCCTAAACAATTCTAGATCAAGGTCACACAAACCTATGCACTAGTACTTTAGCAATGCTGGGGAGCTCCTACACAATTCTAGTAAGCAAAAGCACAAAGCCACCTACGCTCACTAGCAATGCTCAATAGCAAGGCAACTAATGCCAAACTAGAGAGTGCAAATTACTTAGCTACATAAACTAAGCAATATGACTAACAAGGTTACACAAACCAAATTAGCCATGCAACGGGAGCTACTTCTATGCTACACAAGCAAGAAGGTAACTAGCAAAATACACAAGCAAACTAGTTACAAGAGCAACTACACAAGCACAAGTATATGAATGTAAATACAAGCTTGTGAATCAAAAGCAAACCACCAAGAAGATGTACACAAAGTTGACACGGTGGTTTTTCACTGAGGTTCACTTGGTTGCCACCAAGCTAGTCCCCGTTGTGGCGATACACCCACTTGATATATTACGAGCTAATTGACTATCAAGAGTCAAACCCTCAGCGGCTGCCACACATCCACTCTCAAGATGGGGATCCTCCAAGCCACGAGCTTTACTAGAGTTGCTCTTCACGATCCCCATGGGGTGAGCACAATCCCCCTCACAAATCCTCCTCCGAAGCCACACACAATCTCCATGCATGCTTCAACGGAGTCGCAAGCCACCAAGCCATCTAGGAGGTGGCAATCCCCAAGAGTAACAAGCACCACCGGCTTGCAACTCGATCACCTAGTGCCACTCGATGCAATCCTCACGATGCAACGCACTAGGATCGCTCTCTCACTCGATCGGATGATCAGTATCAAGCTCAAGTGAGTTAGAGGGCTCCCAAGCACACCAACACAAGCCACCAAGGCCTAAAGGTGCTCAGCTAGCGGCCATGGCCGGCCACAACAACTATTTATAGCTCCACAACGAAATAGAGCCATTGGAAACCCACTGGGCGTTTTTCGGGGGTGACTCCTACGCATGCCACGTGTCCCAGCGACCGAAAATCAACGGTCGAAAACTCACGCGTCAGACGCGTACGTCATGGCAGAGTCCAGCGTCTGTCACGACGACAGACGCGGTCCAGAGAGGCCATTTTCGCCGAATGCTTGATGGACGCGTCTGTCGACTCAGCGACAGACGCAGTCCGGCGTTTGTCGCAGCCACCACGTGCTCATCTTCGCTTCTCGCGCCAACACGCGATAGACGCGTCTGTCACGACTGACAGACGCCGCCTTGCCACCATCAAACGCGGTCTAGTAGCCACGTTATCACGCCGGAGCGTCAGACGCGTCTGGTGCCTGGCCGATGGACGCGTCTATCGTGTAGAACCGCGACGCGCCCAACTTCCTCAAGCGACAGACGCTAGAATAGTGATTCCAGGCGCGTCTGTCGTGCGTGCCCGTGCGCTGCAACTCGGATGAGCCGATAGACGCTAGGGTCACGTCTGTCACTCCCCGAGCCAGCGTCTGTTGCTCCTATTTCAACGGTTTTGCAACATTTGCTCGATCCGCTTGTTTCGCCCGTTCACTTATGAGCTACTCTCCATATGTGTATCACTAAAACACATGTTTTAGCTCAAGAAACACTTCTGTGCTTTCACCACTTTTTCAACCTTCGGCGCAATGGAAAATAGGCATTTCATTTCCCCGAAAACGCCTATCATTTCCCCGAAAACTTTTTCAACCCAAACCCCTCTCTATCGCTCAAACACCACCGCCTTCGCAAATGTGCTAACACCAACAAGTGATCACCACCTTGTGCACATGTGTTACCATTTCACAAATATTTTCTCCTAAGGGGTTAGGCACTCAACTTGCCTCGCCACTTGATCCTAGCACGTATGCAAAGTTAGATCGCTCAAGTGGCACTAGATGACCAATATGCAAACAAGTTTGCCCCTCTTAATAGTACGACCATCTATCCTAAACCCGGTCATCAACTTCTCTACACACCTATGACCGGTGAAATGGAAATGCCCTAGGTTATACCTTTGCCTTGCGCATTCCACTCAATCTCCTCTGACGTTGATGCAACACATGCACCAACCATATCACAAATGATATGATCCACTTCATGTCATCATATGACCTTGGTCCATCGATCTTGACCTCACTTGCTCTTCATCGTTGCATCGGTCCATCGGTGCCAAGTCTTGCTCAAGCTTCACCGCCTCACGGTCCATCGCTCCAAAGCCTCCGACTTTCCCTTCACCGTTGCAACCGGTCCGTCGAGCCAAGCCTCATCTTGATCTTTGCCACCTTGGTCACATGACTCCATGTCATGTCACATATGCAATGAGTTCCTTCATGACACCATTACCTGTGGACTAATCCCTATGTATCTCACATTAAACACGATTAGTCCACCTAAGCTTGTCACTCAATTACCAAAACCAAACAAGGACCTTTCAGTTAATACATATGTCTAGGGCCATATCGACGCTGCTACTGGAGGTGCTTTCCTTTCCCTCACCATTGATGGAGCTATGGCTCTTATCAAAAAAATGGTGGCAAATCAAAGCTAGGGGAGGAAAGGAAAACACAAAAAGGAATGCATACGGTGAAGGAGATGGGCATGCTTTCTGCAAAAATAGATTTATTGATGAAAAGACTGGAGGAGCGGGCCCAAGAGAAAGATGCCATGATGGGCACTATCCAGGCCATGGACTCACACATGACACGTGAGGTCTCTGGAAACGTTGGCCATTCGGGGAATGATTGCCCTGAAACCCGCGAAGAAGCTGCCTTCATCAACAACGGGTTTCACCAACCAGGTAATAATGGGTGGAATAATCAATCCTACCCGCAAGGTAATTCGAACTACAACTCCAATTACAATTCAAATCAACCTTCTTTGAAAGACTTGGTATTAGGCCAAGCAAAAATAAATAAAAGTTTAACTAAAAAGCTTACAACCAATGATAAAATTCTTGAAAATATAAGTTCTCAAATCGAAGGTTTAACTTTTGCTGTTAAAAATCAACTGAGCTTTAATAAAATGATAGAAACACAACTAGATCAAATAGCTTCTGCAATTCCTATTGACAGTAATGGAAAAATTCCTGCTCAACCTGAGAATTCTTGTGAAAGTGTAAAAGCGGTGACCACGAGGGGTGGTAAGACCACTCGTGATCCACCAAATCCTAACCAATCTGCAAGGAAAGCAAAAGAGCACCAGGAGGTCAAGCCTTTGACAAAAGAAAAAGAAAAAGAACAAGAAGAGGTGACAGCACTAAAGGACTTTGTCAACACCAGCTACCTGCCATTTCCCACAAGGAACCGCAAGCAGTCCGTGGGAGAGCAATTTGCTCGTTTTGTTGAGATGATCGAGAAGATACATGTAAGCGTCCCCCTGATGGATGTCTTGCATGTACCTTCCTACGCCAAGTACATCAGGGACATCATCAACAACAAGCGACCACTACCATCCACAGAGGTCGTCAATAAGGGTGGCAACGGGTCAGGTTCAGATCGGGTGGAGTCTCCATGCACCCAAAACCGAAACTCAAAATCGAAACCCGAACCGAAAACTGATTCGGGTGGAAATCCATCACCAAAACCAAACCCGCGGATACCCGAAACCCGAACGGATACCCGAAACCCGAATGGATACCCAAAACCCGCGGATAAATATACACATATTCACATGTATAAATAAGAGGCAATAAATAACATATATTTTCATGAGTCAATTTTGAATAGATTTAATAATCTAAGTAAACAAGTTATTATTAACATATTATAAAACATGAGTTTTAATTCCAAATGATTTATTTCGGATATCCATTGGATATCCACGGGTGAAAAACCAAACCCAAAACCAAACCCGATACCAAACTCGAAATCGAACCCGAAAACTATGGGTGAGAAACCATCCCCAAACCCGAACCCACAGGACCCGAAACCCGCGGGTATCCGACCCGAACCCGATCCGCTGCCATCTCTAGTCGTCAAGCTAACAGAAGAGTGTAGTGCTGCTATACTCGACTTTTTCTGAAAAGAAGAAGGATCATGGGTGCCCCACAATCTCATGTTCTATCGGGATCCAATATTTTGACCAAGCCTTGTGCGACCTTGGGGCTAGCATAAGCATTATGCCCAAGTGAAACGATCTCGATTTTCCTTGAAGGGAAAATCCACAGATATGATTTATAATGTGATAGTCCACGAGAGCAATCCATCACATTATCAATTATCAGCTGATATCATAGTCATACATTATAGAATTACAAGTTTACACAAGCTTTACAACACTGGTTAACACTCCTATTACATCGATTAATCTAGCAGAAACGCACACACATCTTCATCAGAGTCGTTGTAGGGCATCGGCGGGTGAAGGCTCCTCCTTCACGGCAGTCATTAGAGTTGGCATAGAATGTCAGCGGGCGTAGACTCCATCTTCTCAACCACACTTGAGCGTAGGCACGAGACCATCTACTCCTAATCCAAGTCCTCGTGGTCGTCATAGATTTCATCCAAACCTGTCCAAAATCTATCAGTACGATTTGTACTGGCCACTGTCTCCCACCCTATGCTTTTGCGTATGCTTTGTGGTAAGTGAAATGCAAGGGTAGATGAAAAGGCCTATATATGGCTGTAGGTTTCCTATGCAAGTTCAACAAGATTTTATAATAATAGTTGATCAAGTTTTAACACATCTCATCCACACGTTCTCCCATCCCATCACACACATCTCACCACACTCTGTCTCTAGGCAGCAAGGTCGACTCCCGCTTATACCTTGCCTCAACGGCCAAAGCCAGATCCAACACCAAAACCCAGGGGAAAAGTAGAAAGGACTCCTCTCTCTAATCAAGTGAAGTGTAGGTCATAGGAATGTCCATATCTGCGGACGCGGCTATACGTATAGATCGATCAACTCTGCAGAGCGTGTACACCTAGAAATCCACAAGATCACCATCATCAACAGTGCCCCGCCTAGGCTGATGACGACTGCCTCCCAACTGGTACGGTACCACCCTACCACTCAGCCCTGGGCCACCCCGGAGTCCATCAAAACACTAAGACTGTGAGACGTAGTACCGGGCCCCCCAAGGTCACTACGCTGTCTTAGGAGGGTGTGGGCCCCCATGCCCATACCTCCCTACACTATCACCTTCCAACCTAGTAGTAGTGGCACCGCCCTAGTCAGTCGGGTAATCGTCTCCCGCCCATCAGGAGCGAGTGGTGTGCACGAAGGGTCCTATGATTCTGGTTCTCAAGACATACCAGTCCTTAGGGGGACTGAACAGGATATCTTTTCAAGGGGATAACCAACACCCCGTGCCTCGATGGCACCTCCACCGGGGATAACCAACACCCCGTCTGCTCTCACATGCACCCGCCACAGGTACCTCTCACGAGGGATGCCCAGGTCGCACCCCTCCGGCATTACTTGCCCCAAAGACTCGTCGTAGGATCCTATCCGATTGACTCAACCCTCACCACACACCCAAGACACACACCAAGATCTCCCCAGTTCATTATCCAGTTTTACCATGTTATCAGCACCACGTTCCTTATCCACTCACGTCATCCCTTCACCAAGCATCACATCACATGTATAATGCATAGTGAAAGTAAAGCAGTAAGTAGAATGCGAGCGTCTAGCCTAACAACAGGTGTGCAGGGGAATAGGTTGCGACAAGATAATGGCTCACAAGCAATCTAACATGCAACCTATCACAGTTCATTTGCAAAATAGTAAAAGCACTAGCATCTACATTGTAGCATGCCTAATAGGATCTATGAGGTTGGGTGGGACGTGGAACACCTGTTAAATGTCATATCCAAGATCATCGGTGCACTTGTAGTCGTACTCCTCCGTTGTCCTTCCTCCATCCGCATGCCCTTCCTCCAATGGTCCCGATCCGATCATCGCTAACCTCGACGCAATCTACCTCGATACAGCGACAAGCAAAAGAGCAATCAGACCACTAGACCTAGAAATACTGCAAAAAGAGAGGTAACAAGGCATAGAAAGAACAACTACACCGAAAGAACACAAAAGGAAGAATGACTTAGCCCTCTCGGCGGATGTCTGATCCCTGGACCAAGAACAGGAGTGGTGATTCGCTAAGCACAAGCTTAAATCTTAGCCTAGCTAGTACTTCCTGGGTCAACCGTGTCAACCTGTACGGCTTAAATAGAAATGGCATAGGCCTTAGCTCATCCTAAGCAAACACCACGGCTTGCGGCTTTCAATTCGATCGTCATGGAGACTGACGAGAACCGAACAGACTACAAGCAGGAGAAGTTCCATTCTCTCTCAATCCCGACGCCACTGAAATTGACGGGAACCAAGAGAGGGTGGAACGAGGAAGGGAAGAGTAGAGGCGATCTACTTCTCCCAATACACATGTCATGGCAAAAGACGAGGCATCAGAAAGGAGCGACACACAAAAGAACACGAGCGCCCAAACAACTTGTAGGGTACCAAGACCTAGGTGCACTAAATGCACTAAGACATCCCTAAAGTTCTCAGCGATGCGGTTGTCACTACAAGAACCAAGGAGATGCTATGGTCTACAAGGTACAAGCATACAAGGGCTTAGTCATGACAAAACCAAAAGACAGGAAGAGACACAGGATTCACCTTCCTTTGATCCACTCGCCATAGCAACGACGGGAATCAGGGAAGTGAATCAAAGAGCAACAAATGCCAAACAAGCCAAGGGCTCATTCCACATCTTACTAGATCGACGGGGATTGAGAACAAGAGAGGAAGAAGAAAGAATGGAACCCGCACTCCTTCGACCAACTCGTCATGGAACGGACGAAGGTTGGATGAAAGGAGGCATGATCCACGATCCAAACCAACTCATAGGGCACCACAACCGTGTAACTAAACGGCACAAGGCTATTCCTGCGGCTCATAGTGATGTAGTTGTCATCGCTAGACCCGAAGGAACGTCATGGTAGAAGTGGTACAAACATACGAGGTGGTTAGGACAAGAATGAGAGAAAGAGAGGTAGAGCCCGATGGTCATGGCGAGGTGAACCCGTGGCCACAAGCTGTACCTACACGAGTTGGCTCCCGCTGGTACCATGATTTTTGTCCTCTAACTCATATCCCACTAGATTAGGTCTCACAGGGCTCGAATGGTGCGGATGAGAACCACGTCGATAATGACATCAAGTCCATGGTGACCGCATCCTAGGGACAAGATAGGGCCATGGCAGAATGAACCCCACGACCGAAATGTTCAAGCGAATTACCATTCCCCAACAGGCTCGAAGGCACGATCCACAGACAACACAAACAACATAAGAACCACAACTAAACCATAGACATCTAACTGGAGTAACACATGTCCATAGCAACACAAGAGAGACATCACATGAGAGATAGACCGGCACGAAGGCACGACACAGGCATAGATGGATAGATCAGATATATTGAATAATTGATAAATAGGAGAGTGTTGTCGATGTCGAGAACAGCGCCGACAAGGGTTGACAGGCTCGACCTTGACGGTGGCGGGAAAGGCAAGGCTTGCCACGAAGCGTCCGGGCAAGCTGCGGCTAGCCGAACTTAGCTGTAGGTGGCCAGGGCTGACTGCTGTTGGCCGGGTCATGGCAGCAGGCAATCGGGAGGCGACGGAACTCTGGTGGCGCGGGACAGGGCAGCCATGACAAGGAAAAAGCAGGGCGCGGCATCCCTACAAAGCAAAACTCATGGCATGAAGGCCGGACTCAGATGATGAACAACGGTGAGCTGGTGCTGATGTCCTTTGGCAAGGTGGCGGCGTCATCCGGCTTTGGCGGTTGGTAAATAGTGTGGTCTGCTCCTTAGCGGCAGCTGCTGGACCTCAGCGGGGTTAAGGTAGGCAGCGAGGGGGTGGTCACAGCTGGTGAGCATGGTGCACACGGTCGGCACTGTGGACACGCTGGGCATCACCGTGAAGTGGCTTGATATCGGCGTGGCTGTGGCATGGCATTGCAAAGGGGCATCGGGTGGCCTTGGTGGCCTTGATGACATCCATGGCTCCACGAGGAAGAAGTAGCATCTGGGAGCGTCTGAGCAGGTTCATGGATAGGAGGCCAAGGCTGCGGTGTGCTGACAAGGAGGGCACGACAACGATCAGCGTGAGGAGGAGGCTGTGCTGCCACTGCTTGCGGAGAGGGGGAAGGCGGAGGAGGTGGTGCAGTCGGGTGGACACCGTGAGGCTAGAGGAAGAGCCTGCGGTGGTGCAGCTCGATGTCATGGCGTGTCGTGGAGCTGGGAGGTGAGGGGGTCGATGTGGTGCTGGCTCAACGAGGATGGTGGGGTGGCGTGGATGCTCGGCTGTTCCTCTATGGCGAGAAGGCCGGCGACGAAGCGA
Organism: Saccharum hybrid cultivar R570; assembly: GCA_038087645.1. Classification (NCBI taxonomy): domain Eukaryota; kingdom Viridiplantae; phylum Streptophyta; class Magnoliopsida; order Poales; family Poaceae; genus Saccharum; species Saccharum hybrid cultivar. Next base: position 4,889,534 of record JAQSUU010000810.1, read on the forward strand.
AGGCGACACCGCAGCGGCATCCATGGAGTAGAGCAACGAGCGGAGAAAGGAAAGATGGTGGCTTGGAGGGGGCTCGAGGGAGGCGGCCTGCTGCTGCTCAAATAGCATGGTGGGCTAGGGTTCAAGGGGGTGCTGGTGATCCTTGTCCGTGCGGGAGTGGGGACACGTGGCACGCATCTAGGAGCGGCAGCAGGTGATGGCGTGGGCAGAGTCGCAGCGCAGGGCACGGTCGCGATGGCACCTGGGAGCGTAGGGGCGCACCTATGGTTTAGGCCAGGGGCGCCTGCCGCTTGGGCCCATGGAGGCGGCATCTGGGCTATCAGGTCGAGCGTGCGGGATGGGCCTACGGGGGCTGCTGCCTCGCTGGTGGGCCAGTGGGCCTGGCACGGGCCTGCGGTGGCCGCGCGCTGCTAGGCTGTGCGCACGTCTTGGCTACATGGGCCGAGGGGGGTGCGTGGGGCAGGCCAACCTGGAGGCGGCTCGGGCCATGGTGAGAAGGAAGGGGTGCTAGGCCTGCACGGTTGGAGAGGAGTTGGGCCGGTGGGAGGCTGGCTAGGCCAGCGCTGGCTGTGCCGTTGGGCCGAGAGGAGGAAGAGGAATGGGCCATGGAAAATGAGAGAAGGAAGAGAATGGTGGGCTGATTGGGTAGGAAAGGAAAAAGGATTTTTCCTTTTATAAAATTTAGGAATTTAGAGATGGAAATTTTATGGAGAATTTGAGGGAAACAAAAAGGGAACCTCAAAGGAAGTTTGGGAGAAATTCGATTGGGATTGAGATGTAATTTGAAGGAGATCTGAGATAGAAAATCCCAGAGAGGAATTTGGGGGAAGCCCAAATGGAATTTGAGATGATCTCAAAAGGAATTTGAGAGGGGACCTGCTATGGACTTGTGTACTCCAAACTCTGGACAAACTCAAACATGGAAACTACACAAGAGCACATGCACTTCCTACAAGCAATTTAAATGTATGCAACGACTTGTTAGTGAGTTAGACTCGGGTTAGTCCTAGGAACTACATGCTTCACACAATCACAGGAAAAATTTTAAAAAGTTCATATTTTTGGTTACTCGAAAACCCGGGATGTTACACCAAGGCCATCTGTGGCAAGCTGATCCACACGCCATTGACGCCAACACCAATGATGCTTCAGCTGGCCAATTCAATGGTTCGCTACCCAGCAGGGATAACCGAAGATATTCCAGTGAAAATCTGGGATTGCTACATCCCTGTCGACTTCATGGTGCTCGACATGGAGGTCACAAAAGTGTCAACCCTCATCCTTGGGTGGCCCTTCCTAAGCATTGCAAAAGCCCAAATTGATGTTATAGCTAGAGAAATCCACTTCAATATCCATGGAAATGAAGAAAAATTCACCTTCAGGCCCAGAAAGGAGCAATGCTCCATGATTTGTATCAAATATGGGCCAAACCCACAAAGTCTGAGGGAGGTCCATATCCAACCTCAAGCGGTGGACATGCCTGTGAAAAAGAACAAAGAAATTAAGAAGAAACCAGAGTAGAAGAAAGTTAAACAGATGACAAAAGAAAAGGCACTGAAAGCCATTCCCACACGACCAAAGAAAAACAAGCCGGTGTGGAAACCAAAAGAAGAAGCTCCGAAGTCCACCACCACACCACCAAGAACAAACAAAATGGTGTGGAGGCCAAAAAAAGAGTAGCCCTCTGCATCCACTTCCCTAGGATCAGGCGCTCCATCAAGCATGAATTGAACGGGGAAGAGTCCTACTCATTGGACTTTAAAAAGTGAGTCCTTGCCAAAGACGTTGGTTGATATACTAAATAAAATAAAACACCTCGGAGTCATCACCAAGCATCATGCTGCATATCTAGCAACGAGCAAGCTTGGGGGAGGACACCGCAGAGGTAAGTTGTATCTTTTATTTTCCATATTTTAATTTTTGCATTGTTTACTTTCTGCATTTATTTAAATTATTAGCATTTAAAAAAATAAATATGACAAAATCAACAAAAGTATTTATTTCACTCCACATATGTGAATTAAGAATGTTTAGTTTCTCCTTTGTTGAAATGATGAATAGCTGCTCTGTCTATAATTCATCTGTGCCTAGGCTGTAACTTAGTATTCACCAAGATTTAAGTTTGATGGCTAGAATGTCTCATCCTACAACTTGAAAGTTGTGGGTTGCAAAAGCACGATCCTTCTCTAAGTTGTTGTAAGTTATGATATGGTAAATAGAATATGCTATGACTTTATTCTAAGAGAAACTCAACATCCGGAGTTTTCTTTTAAAAATGCTAAAATCAAAAGTTCCTCAATGATTATGAATTCCCACCATGGCCATATGACACATTCAAATGCAAACCTTAGTCATATGCTACTTGTATTTACATTGAGTTTTGTCAAATTGTTGTGACCCTTGTAGAGATTCTCGTTATGCACCCATAATCAAGATTCACGTACACCCACAAATAAAATACCAACTCTTACACTAAGAGTTGCGCAAAAATATATTTTCATCCACCTAAAATAAATACTCCAACCGTTTGTCATGAGTCTTTCTCTCCAAAGTTTTCATATGCCAAAAGAAAAAAGTATGGAGCTACACTAAAAAAAGAGAGGCACATGAAGCTCTCACAATAGCAAAAGAAAAAGAAAAAAATGGAACACATGAAGGTTCCAAAGTATTGAAAGAAAAAGAGAGATAGCCCATCCCTCTAAGGAGACATTCAAAAGAGAGAAAGTCATGATCAAAGGAGTACCAAAAATATTAGGATTCAAAAATATTCCACACACTTGCACATCTTGATCAAAGTGTATGCCGTGCATCTCCTTTGATCCGGTTTTTGACTTAGCAACATATGTGATGTAAGTATGCCTCTTATTCATACCTACCCAAAACTCCACTCAAAGCCTTTTAGAGATAGGATGAAAACAAGGCAAAACAATCAAATGCCTTGGTGAGGATCATACATACTGAGTGATCGAGTGAATCATTTGAGGAACTCACATTTATCTTGCAAAACTCATAAAACCTCTGGATAGAAGGTTGATCAAAGAATCAATGATTGGTAATTCTATTAAAATTGTTCTATCTTGCAACTACATAAAACTTGGAAAAGCAATAAGCCCCACAGGGATTAAGTTAAAAGGGTGGATAGAATACCAACTTATTTAAATCAAGGAAGAATATTTTGTTATAGGCATGGCACTTGTGAATTATATTCTTCAGAGTAGCAACTACTAATCAACAACCAATAACTTAGCTATTTGCTCGAGATGAGCAAAGGTTAAGCTTGGGGGAGCTTGTTGGCAGTCTTTACCGATCAAATCCAACCGCTAATTAAGTTACAAAAAGAGGAGAAATTGGCAAACTTAATCACATATGCATTTACAATTAACCAAGTTCCACATGTATTTGGAGAATATTATTTTGCAGGTCACAAACACAAAAACATGGAAGATTTCACCGAACAACGCTTTTCAACATTGATTTGCGCAAAACAATAAGGGAGACGCCTACCAAATTAATTCAAAATGAGCAAAGCACCCTGGGGTATTGATCCATGTCTAGCCCAAGGCCTACCACGCAAAGGCGGTGGTGAGGCGGCTCGGTCATGGACCGGCCGCTCCCTAGGGGCTGTCGTCCCCTTCCTGGCGTGCCTCAGCCATAGCTTCCTCTGATGGTGGCATGGCTTCATGCTAAGGCAGTGCATCCCGTGCCTCCATGCCAAAGATAGCCAGAAGCACCGCCTTGGCTCTTGTATAAGTAGAGGGGTACCCCCCCTCTCTCAACACAACACATTGAGCATCACCTTACACACCTCACTCTCTAGTAGTAGTAATTTTACTTCCATAGTTGTTTAGAGCAAGGCAAAGCTACCTTGGAGAGCTTGGCTCCTTGGAAGAAGTGACTCTTGGGTATGAATAGAATTATGAGTTCTTCCAAAGTTATGCTCTCATATGATAATTATAGTCATACTTATGAACTAGAGTATGGTTATTGTGTTATGATCATGATATATGAACTAGTGCAGAGTTTATGTGTCATGAGAATAGCACACTTAACTTTATGCTTAACCAATCATATAACTTATATAATCAGAATTAGAGTAAAGTTGAGGTGGCGGTTCATCATGTCGTTAGGTGTGCCCAAGTTCTTTACCTGTCGATCCGTAGGGTCGGGGACCTAGGGGAATTTGGGTAGTTTCTATATACTTAAGTGTGGTGCTTGGGTATGAAGAGACAGGTGATTGCATTGTCCCTTTTCACGGTTGAGTGGTAGGCGGCAAGTGGTGGTAGCACTGTCCGTCCCTTGTATGCCCCCACGTTCAACTAGGGTGTAGGAGTCTAAATTGTCACATGAGGCTGCTGGTAGACCAGTACTCGGTGACCTCCCGACCTGCTTCACACTTAGCTCTAGTACTAATTATGTAACTTGTATGATTACTAACTAATCTTTGTATGACTATACTAGACCAATGCCTGCTCTCTTAGGATTATTCTTTTATCCTTTGAGGTATGCCAAGTGTGTGTGTCTACTATCTTGAATATCACCATCTTTACCCCTGTTATAAACAATTGGTGTACTGCTGGGTGAAATATTGAATATCCTTTGAGGTATTCTTTTACCCCTGTTATTATTCAAGTTCATATCTATACTAGACTCTTAATCAAATTCCTTTCTTTAGGAAAATATAAATAATGATACCCTGAATACTGCTGGGTGAAATGCTACAATGATAGCTCCATGCGCTTGTAGATAAATATCTAAAAATTGTTAAGGAACTATCAAGGCTATTTCTTAGTGGAATTGCAAATCATTAGTGATGATGTTAAGAAATGCCAACAAGCACTTCTGGCATAGTTGCTGGGGATACAAACCCAGTAGCTACACTAAGAAGTGTCAATAGCGGCCACCCCGCTGTAGCCTCCTCCGCTAGAAGCTAGTGTTCTTCTCGCGACGGCGCCCTGAGATGGTGCTGACCACTAGGAGGAGTTGGAGCTAGATGCAGCCATGGAGCCATTAGGGTTCAAAGTGTTGCACACTCTGAGTGAAGAGGTCGGCCCAAGCCTTTTGTCTATGCTTCTGCCTCCTGCCAAGGCACCAAAACATCCTTCAAAACCCTCAAACTCCCGCCAAGATGAAATGTTGTGTCACCGCCGGTTTAGGGTACTATCTGCCTATAGAAGAAGGCTTGTTTTGGATCCTTTGTGCTTACATAGAGGTGTACACATGGACCACAATCCAGACCAACTCATTCAATTAATAGTTCAACCGAAGTAATAGTTCAATGATTATGCAGTACTCATATATAATAATCCAGAGGTTTCATCAGTATATATAAACTTCATTAACATAAAAGTTTCACAATTCTAAGACTTAATGTCGGATGGGTAGGCAGTTGCTAAGGTACTCAATTGGTTGATGTGGTCCCAAAAGCTAGAGTTAGCAAACCATAGCGAAGATGACAGCATCTCCATCCACGGACATATTGTATCTATAAAGTATGTCTACTTCCTGTCCAGTCCTACAAAGCACAAAAATCTCTCCACAAACAGGGTCTTGAACGTTTCTTATCAAATTTTGTGGTCTAAGAAGGTGATGAATAGCGGCCTCAACAATCAACAGTCGATCCAAGTGAATGCTCCATCCCCAAGTAGCAAACAACATCATCTGGGGTCCTGGTGCCACCCCTAGCCGCCAAAATGCAAGGTTGCTCGCATTGAAATGGCTTCTTCCGAAGTAAGACATCTATTGCAATAAAGAAATTCCTAATATGAACAAAACTTATACCAAACCCAAAATTAATTGGAACTAAATGCTAATAGGGCTGACTGAATCCATCTAATCTTCATGGGGCATTGTCCACTATGACAATGCAAGGTGCTCGAGGCAGGGCAAGTACAGGCGGTAGGTCAAAATGAAGATGAAGCAAGGGTGGAGAGAATCAGGATGAAGCAACAACGGGTGGGGAGAACTAATGGATTCGTATTAGGTTTTTTAGTTGGTCGAACCACCGCCAAGGCGTCGACAGGACCCGAGGGGAGTTGGGAATGGGTCAGGCGCTTCTAGGTTTGTTGCCAAACAGACGGTCTAGATTGATCGGCAGCAAGAACGGATAGCACGGGATAAGTTAAACAGTGTTCGTATTAAGCCAACCATTGCTACGCTAATCCAACGCTATAATATGGCAATTGTCAGCGGTTAAACTGCCTTTAGATTCTCCTAAAAACAACTACAACCGTACATGATAGTTTTTTCTCTTTTCATTTACAAATATATAGAAAAACAAAAAAAACGTTCATCGAGAGATCAAATCCGTGCATTGGCATTTTGGAAGTAGTATTGGAAAGAACTTGCTTTGCATTTCATATAAAAAAGGTGGCATTGAAGAGATCAAATCTGCATGAATAGAATTTTTTTCATTGATTCATTATGTATATGATTGTACTCATCTGCAAGTGTAATAACTAACCTAAACTATCAAAACTACTTATACTAACCATAAACTACTTAATCTAAACATACGATCCTCACACAGAGAGGATCATGCTCGCCTCACTCGCTTAGGAGGAGGCGAGGCAAAGTCGAAGTCAAAGTCAGAGTCAGAGTCATCTTCGGTGTCGTCGTCATCCTCGTCCTCGTCCTCCTCCTCCGGGTCCTCCTTCTCGGAGCTCCACGAAGGACTATAATCAGAAGACCTCCAGTCGTTGGAGGAGACATCCTACTCAGAGGACTAGTGGCCTGGCAAGTCATCCTTGCTGGACGATGGGCTGCTTGGAAACTTGATGGGGTTGTCCGACATTTTCTTTGTTGATTGAAAGAGAAGGGGATGATGGATGAAGAAGAGGAGGTGGTTTCAGAGAGCACTGGGCTTGAAGTATATGTAGAGTAGTGGGTATGGCTCTTAGGCTTCAGACGACAGAAGTAGTGGTGATTTGATGACCTTAGAAGTTGAGGCAATTCAACACTAATGTTGCATTTACTGCCACTTGACCAAACACTAGTTTAGAGCCGGCGGACAAAATGTGTATCCTAGTTGGCCTGGCTTTTCACGTGATAGAGCAAATGCAACCCCAGTATGACTACCACATCTAACGTTAACCCATTGGTAGTACAAGTCTGAACTACCAGTTTCATTCCCAGGAGGCCTCGCTATCGTTCCAACCGATGATGGAAGTATCACATGGTCGCTTCTATCGCTACGGTAGTGAAATTGGCGACAGTGATAAATCAATCTATAGTAGTGCTAATGCATAGCAGAGGAGCCATTGGTGTTGAAATGTTATTGCACACATAAGAAAATCTGACCTATATACATTTGAACACGTCTGATAGTATCCCCCGTAGTTTTCCTCGTCTTCCTTTGATGCTTGTTACTATGTTGTTTATGATTTTAAGTTTGGCTAACTTAATAGTAGCATAGCCTAGTAGTACAATATGGCGGGTGCATCGTAGTGCTTTTGAAGTGTCATTTTTGTGTATTTTGGAGTGCCCTCATCAGCATACCCCATGTACCCATGACATTAGAAATCAATATAAGTATTCAACTATAGCTGAATTAACGGATAAAACGGCGATGGGAGCTGTAACACCACCGTAACACATTTGCGCACAAAACAAATAATTCAATTTGCAAACAAAACAAAGATGGCACACTAGTTTAGCTGAAATAATGACAACATCCATCATTGAGGAAATTAACATGTCCATAGACAAGCAAACTACATTGGTCCATTTAAATGCATGACAGAGAGATACATCAAATACAACTTTATTTACTACTCTGCTAATGAATCCAAGAACAAGAGAACATAAGGAAGATAGTATGGTCTGTAGATGAACTCTTTTTTAACGGTATGTCTACCATACCGAAAGACATGGACAGGGATGACATGAACTTTTTTGCGGTCTATGTTATATGCGATGATTGTTCTATCCTCCCTAGCAAAGAAAATAAAATTCTATTCTAGGTGAACTGTGATCACTATGTCCTCGTCAACAAAATCTAGGTAACCAAATCTAATATTAATCCTTCCAAACATGATCCGCATGGTGAACGTATGCTTCAATATTCAATTATCAGTACCATAGTCATCAAGGATCCAGATTGAAAGCTTAGAATTATTGGGACCATCAATAGTACATACACACAAGTGACCCTGAGCTTGATGCATGGAGTGGTGAAGACCATTAGACCTATTAATTTTCCTCCATGTGTTTCCCTCCATATCCACAGCAAGTATCATAGAGTACTCCCCAGAGTGCCCCATAATGTGTAGACAACCATTAAGAAACACACTTGGTTGTCTGTAAAATATCACATCAGTATGCTCACCCCATTCAGATTCCTTATAGATTCATGCTGCAGTTTGAGATGAATAGATCTCCACACCTGCGCACACAGCATTGACATCCACATATTCAATCACATGGAAGTACGAGGAGGCTGTCGGATCAAACGCCAAGCGAGCCTCACCAACAGCATGGCCAACATCATGGGTGCTAGGCGATAGAATTTTAAACTTCTGGGTCAATGGATTGCAGATGACATAGCGGTATCCATCAGCCCCAAAGCACCAGCATAGGATGAGGTTGTTGTAGCAATATGAGACAGCTACATTTTCAATGTTCAAGGGAAAGATTTCCAAGGAGCGGGGGCGTACACTACGGATGACGCTAGTGAAGTTTTGATTGCTGTTCTCACTATCATAGAAGAAGCCGGCCATAGTCTGGGGCAGCTTGTTACGATTGTTGGGGTCCAAGATGAAGTTTTTCTAGGAGCAACAGACACATTTGCAGCAGAACAAGGAGTGGGCAGGGAGGCAGCATAGGATCTCAAAAATGACATCCTCCGTGAGACTGGCCAGTGTGTTCCTCTTGTTGGGGGCCTCCTCCGTTTTGTCAGTGTGCAGCATGATGAGAGCTTCCTCAGTAATGAGATCACTAAAGAGTAAAATAATCCAATAAAGATCGATCAGTGAAGTCCACAACTCATATCAAAGTGCAACTTTAACAACCATTAACAATTTTTATGGTATGACCTCATGTAAATTTAGAGTAGCACCACATAGATAGGCTTTCAGCTCCCAGACACGAATTCAGATAAAAACCAGAAAGAAAGACTTCATAACACTCTGATTAGTCTGCCGGTAGACACAAAGAGAGTTCTGCGTGCGTCTTATGACTTGGACCCTGAAGAACTGTTGCGTATGAAGCTTGGAACTTTGCGTACTCTTTTAGAGAGACCTGGAGGACATCAGATTACAGTAAGTTTCGTGACCACCTTCGAAGACATTGCATGGAAAATACCAATGTCAACATCTAAGTAAATATAACACTAGCAGGTTTATCAATCTCTAGTGAAGCATTTGGTCAAGAAGATGCTTAAATTGGCTGTGCAGAAATTTGATACAAGGACAAGTAATCTGCACAATATAGAACAAAACTAACCACATACTTTCTGTGTTACCAGAATACAATTTGCCTTGCAGTCATAGTTCCATGATGAAGAAAATGCAAAGTTACTAATATTGCTTGAGATTACGTTTTTATGTGAGCATGGAGTTCACAAATATTCTGGATCCAAGGACCAATATTTTTAGGAACTCTAAACATGTCATGCTTGTCCATATAACAAAAGGAAAGGTGTCCAAATTGAAAATTTCTAGGAATATTATTATACATACATAAAAAAGCTGCATGCCTCGCTGTTTTGAGGTGAAACCAATGATTGTCATCACTGTTAAATGCAATTAGAAATTAAACAGAGCAAGTAAAACATATATGGTACCTTGGTAGGAGGAAGGAGAGCAGTGGATGGCGCCGGTCGTCCTGTGCCCTTGTCCACGGCGGCTTTCTTCTTGGCTGCTGGTGTGGATGGCGCCGGCGAGAATGCGGATGGTACCTTGGTAAGAAAAAAATGCAGGTTTGGTTCATTGCAATTTCTATAGGCACAATGTGCAATTTTCGGTACCAAGAATAAAAACCCATTAGACAAAAACACAAACTCGAAAAAATTGAATACTATGTATAGCAGTATAGCACATACACCCTTGTACAATAGCATGAAGGCAGGACTAGTTACCAACAGGAATGTGATTTTTTTATTTGCAGTATGTTTGCTGACAGAAATGAAAGGAGAATTCAGACTTGGTATTCTCAATAACACTGCTGCTGTCTTCGAAGCACTAAAATTACATTATATAATATGACGGGATAGAAGGGCTGTGGGAACATCTTCTTAACATCTATTTTGCAAACTGCAAGCTAAATTTATAATTCAGGAAATCCTATTTATTGCACACTTGTGACTAGCTCACTCACCGTGTAGAGTGAAATACTGAGGAGAGCAAGACCAAAGGAATTTGACATTAACAAGTCTATAGCTATCTTCGCCCAAGAACTAAACACCAGCGCTAGGGTCTGGGAAGGTGGGGGATGTACCTTGGGAGGAGGAGGAGGAAGGAGAGTAGCGGATGGCACCGGTCGTCCTGTGCCCGTGTACACGGCGACCTTCTTCTTCTTGGCTGCTGGTGCGGATGGCACCGACGAGCGGGAGCAATTGTCGCGGGTGGGAGTAGGGGAAGTCGCGGATGTGCCCGTGTCCACGACGGCCTTCTTCTTGGCTGCTGGTGCGGACGGCGCCGGTGAGCGGGAGCAGCGGACGTTGCGGGCTGGAGTTCTCTTTCTCCTTGAACCACTGCTGGAAAACCAATTGATCACTAAAAATAGTAATAACAGGACTGTAATGCAGTAAGACTTTGCCAACCAAACTTCTCACCTGAGGGACTGCAACACTGGTGTTGAAGCAGCAGCGGGGTGCAGGACGTCGGGCGGTAGAATCTCATCCTCGAAGGTAGGGGACCCTTCACCTGCTTGGCTGCTTCAATCCTGCTCCGGTTCAGTCTTGCTTCCTCTCTCACCTGTGGCTCCATTCCCTCAGCTGTGGTAAATCATATGGTGATTACCAATGACCAAATGAAATCTTGTTGAGAAGCACTATTCTTACTTTACCAAACACACAACACAATATGATAAAAAACTACTTGATGAGCAGCTAGCAGCTAGCAGCTAGCAGATAAAAAACTAGCTGCATGGTCAAAGCGACTTTTGTTCCAAAATAAAATACTATGCCTTTTCTGGACATAACTTGATGTTTTCTAGCGCTGATTAACATGGGGAGAGACATGCCTAACCTATACTAATTTAGTAGACAGTAATGACACCACCATAGATTAACTATATAGAAACAAACACCAAGGCCATGATGCTTAAAAGATATAGTTTTGCACTTAATTCATAGTCAGATGGCACTGATAATAGAAAACTGCTAACAGACAGATAGATGAGTAGGGCTAGTTTTGATCCAAAAGAAAATACTTCAATTTATGATAGTCAATCCATGCATCATAGTTACACAGTGCTTGTGATTTTCTACTGCAATTTGTCAAACAGTGCAAAGCCCGTATAGGTCCTATATCAAGTTACACACAAAGTTCATTTAGGGAAAAGGCAGAGAACACCTAGATCTTGCAGTAAGCACTAGTTCCTTGCAGATCGATCAAGAAATCAAGTGTAGTAGTATTTGGCGAGAGCTAGGAGGGGAATGAGTACCTTCTCGGGGCTAGTCAGGACAGCTGTGCAGGCAACCTCCGTGGGGTCGCTGCACGGCCACGCCCTGGACGGAGCCCGGTGCGGCTGCAGCTCGGGACGGCGGATCCGCAGAGTAGGTGGCCACGCCGAGCGGCCCGGCCGGCGTGGGAACCTGGGACACTGGAGAGCAGCGCTGCTGCTGCACTCGCCTCCTCCTCGTCGTCCTCGGCAGCAGCGGCGGCGGCGGCGGTGGTGCCTACGGCGGTGGCGGCTCTGAGGTGCCGCCGCCACACCGATGGGAGGCAGGAGTGGGTCGAACCACTCGACCCTAAGGTTAGAGGGTTTCGATCCACAGATCCTAAGTGCTTTCATGGGTTGGATGTGGAGCCCAATAGGATCGTTTTTTTGGGCCGGTTCGTCGAACCGTTGGGCCGAACCGCACCACGCCCATTTTGAACTGAGCGGAGACTTTTATGACAAATTGCAAGCATCACGAATGACTAACTGCAGGTCCCATAGGTACACGTTAGATAGAGAATGGTTCCACAGGTACACGTTGGATGGAGAAAGGACCGAACGGGAGACTTTATGATGAATTGCAAGCATCACGAAAGAATAACTGCAGGTCCCATAGGCACACGTCGAATGGAGAAAGAATAGTGTGGATATTTATGACGAAGTGTCATTCGTTACGGATCGAAAACTTCATCACAGATATGTAATTAGTTCAATGACAAAGCCCTATTCGTCACAGTTCTAAAGAGAATCATCACAGATGAGTTGCGCGAGTGATCTGTGACGAAACCCTATGCTCTCCTATGACGTTTCTTGTGACGATATCTGATTTCATCATAGATAGCAAGGGTGGGAGGATCGTCACCACTGATCTATGATGAAATGAAAATATTCGTCATAAAAAGCAATGTTGTAAGACGGTTTTGGATTCGTCATTAAGATTTTCATCATAAAAGTGGATATTTCTAGTAGCGCCACCTCCTGTATAGAACAAGTTGTTTCTTAACAGGGTGAGAATGTCATGACCAGGCAGACTATGAGGCAGTGGTGGAGGAAGGCTGGATGAGTTGATGCAGCTTGAAGGTGGCTGAGGCGGAGGCCACAAGAATTGTTGGCCATGGCTAAGAGCGAAGCCAGTTGCATCCAGTTGTGTGGTGCTGCACCGTACATCCTATATCATCGAGAGTGGCATGTAATCAGGACAGCAGAGACATAAGTGAACCTTCCTCTCAAACAGGGCCATTCAGAAGCCCTTATATGTGTAAACAGCAGTGGCTTCCCTGTTTGGTAACGTGGTTGAGAGAAGCACTTTTTAGATAAGCTGCACAAATGTAGAAAATGCGCTTGTATGAGAAGTGGGTATGGCCCAGCTTCTGTGTTTTAGTGTAAATAGGGGTGGTGAGGAGAAGTGTGGCCAGAAAAAACTATAAAAAGTGTGTCGTTTGGCTGTTAGTTTCAGCTTATTTTGGTCATAAGCAGCATTTAAGCTGTTCCAAACAGGATAGCTAGCTGTCGGGTACCTAAAACTAGGGGAACCCAAAACCCACGACAAAAAAGAACAAACCCCCGAGGAATCCACACCGCAAAATCCCGTGAAAAACCACATATGTGTAAAAACAGAGCGCCCTCGACTGCGTTCTGACTCGCATGAGGCCCGCTCGACGGAACGCCTCGACCCCTAGGAAAATCTCCGACTCGCACGACCCTAGGTCGATCCGGTCGACCCTGGGTCGAGCCGGCCTGCACTTCCTCACCCACCTACTTATAGACAAAACTCAAGATATTTAATGCAACCGCCAACCACTTCCTACCCACATGGCTACAGCATTGCCAGCATGGAAGTAGTACCTGTGTCAAATCCCGCTTTTTACTACCCATCTCGGGATGGGCGGTGAAAACATGTCACTGTACGTGCCATGCCGGATACTATTCCACCATCGATGCCCCCTCGAGGCACAAGACGACGACCGTCATATCCCGGGATTTCTAGGGCCCGGCCTTATCCATTCCCCATCGGCCCTTCTCGCCTACGTCTCGACCAGGCCTCGACTAATCACCGGTCAACAAAAGGACAATGCCTGCACATCTGCTCGCCACAGGACTCAGGGTCTTTCACTGTCCCATCCCTGGTGCCACCATGGTACTCCGGGGATGGCCGACCATTCTAGGAGCACGTCGCTACAGCAACCCCCATGAGCGCATGTCGAACCTTCACCTCTAAGGCACCGCCCTAGGGTTTTATCGACTCCTCTGCCTTTACTTGACCCTATAAAAGGGAAGGCAGGGGACCCTCCTATGGGGGGACGATGAACGACGAAGGACAAAAACCACAAGACATTCCCTAGCTTCTAAGATCAACATCTCAAGCAATATACTCTTTTTTCCTTTTTTGAGACTTGGGACCGTCTCCCACTCTCACAGCTTGTAACCCCTACGCAAGCACTTAGGTGCAAGGAAATACAATACCTCCCCCCTCCCCCACTGGACGTAGAGCCTTCTTTGCCCGAACCAGGATAAATCCCATGTATTCTCTTTGCATCACCATCCGGATTAGGGAACACGCAGCACAAATTCACTCATCAGCTTAGGGCCCCCTGGGTCCAAACACCGACAGCTGGCGCGCCAGGTAGGGGGCACTGCGTGTTGACATCGTTTTCTTGCCATTCTTCCGGATGGCTAATCCCGAACGTCCACTTCCGTTGGCCATGGTGATCTGGTTTGGGAGCTTGGAGTTCATGTCCCTTAGCTATGGCTATGACATGGTCCTCCTCCCGCCCAAGCACCCGACCGATGGCGACCATGTGCTCTCTCAGCCAGGGGGAGCGCTGCGCCGGTACCATCGCTCTCGTCGGGCCCGTGCAGCTAGGCGATGGCGAGCCTAGCGTAAGCACCACCATCGCCTGGCAGGGGGTGATGGTGTTCTCTGATCCAGTGCCCCTCAGCTGGACGCTGACATGGGTGTCCTCGCTGAGGACCTATGTAGGATGAGCTTGGCTGAGGGTAAGATGCCGACGGGGCATCCCATCACCCCACCGTCCGGCGCGGCGCCACCTCCATCCGATTTAGGATCGACTGCTCCGACACCAGGGACAATGCCTCCATGAGCATTCCCATATGGGCTAAACACGGCACCCCGGGCATATGCTTCCTCTATATGTACAAGCATGAGCGCTTACGAGGAGCTCCCCGGACACCATCTACGTTCTGCCCTTACCTCGTGGCATCCACACCAACTTCTGAGTATCTAGACTCTACAGAGACCCCTGGCACGGAGCTCTCTACGATCACCTCTCGCCACTATGACTTCACCAATTGATGACCTCACATGCATCCGTCGTGCTACTACTTTGGTGCCCCTGACTCCGACTCTGCCGACGACAGCTACGATCCGACCCACGAGTGCTTCCAAATTGATGGGGCCATCACGTCGGATTCGAAAGCCAAGGCTGCCGCTGGAGGGGGGAACGCCACACCACCCCACGTAGCGCATCCTGGCGCACGGGGTGGACCCCAACCTTTCGAAGCAGACCAGGGAGCGCAACTCGCTCAGATTCAAGAACTATAGCCCAAGCTCAATGAAGAGCGAGAACACCTACGCCTCCTTCAGTAGACCCTCGAGCGGGAGCATGCGGCGCGCATACATGGCGGAGGAGCTCGAGAGAGAGCTCTCGACGTCAATCGTCGCATCATCGAGGATCGGGTGGGCGAACCCTCGGTCTTCAACCGAGCCAGCCAGAACGTCATCGCCGCCGCCATGCTTCTCCGCAACATGCTTGAACCATCTACCTCTGAGGCTCGTCGGGCCCGTAATGAGATTCGAGGTCTCCTCGAGACTGCGGCCATGCAGCAGGCCAAGAGTTCCGCCTTGAGGCGTCGCGCGATTGCCTCAGGGCAACCTGTGGAACCCTCCCAGCAAGAAAGGGAGGCCTCGGTCCATCCCGAGCCGGCACCTCAAGGAAACAAGGCTACCTCTATCTGTGAACGCATCATCGACAACCGCGAGCCCCGAGATGCCTATGACAACATCAACGAGCACTGCAGGCGCAAATGTGGTGACGGTGTAGCTTGGGGTTACCACGAGCACCGGGGCGGGCGTTACGACAGCGCCGAGGATCGCAGCCCATCACCCGAGCCACCAGGCCCTCGAGTCTTCAGCAAGACCATTCGAAACGCCTAGCTTCCGGTCTGGTTCCACCCCCCGTCGACTCTCACCAAGTATAACGGCGAGACCAAACCCAAACTTTGGCTCGCTGACTTCTACTTGGCTTGTCAGTTGGGCGGCGCCACCGATGACAAAGTCATCATCCGTCAACTCCCCCTATTCCTGTCAGACACCGCTCGAGCATGGCTAGAGGATCTCCCCCCTCGACAGATTCACGACTAGAACGATTTGGTGAGAGTGTTCGAGGGAAACTTCAAGGGGACCTACATGCGCCCCGGCAACTCTTGGGACCTCAGGAGTGGTAAACAAAAGCCAGACGAGTCTCTGCATGACTATATTTGGCGTTTCTCCAAACAACGCACCGAGCTTCCCAACATCACCGACTCCGACGTCATCATGGCCTTCCTCTCTTGAACCACTTGCAAAGAGCTTGTCCGGGAGTTAGGCCGCAACACCCCCACCACTGCCAACAAGTTGATGGACATCATCACCAACTATGCCGCCGGCGAGGAGGCGGTTGGTGCCATCTTTGGTAGTAACCAAGACAAGGGGAAGCACAAGAACGAGGAACCCGAGAGCTCCAACCGGGGCACCAAAAGAAGCAATATGAAGAAGAAGAAGAAGAAGAACCAGCAGGGCAAGCGCAAAGCCACGGCTGACGACCTCGTCGCCGTTGCTGACCACAAAAAACCTCAAGGACCTCTCGGTAGGGGCATTTTTGACAAAATGCTCAAAGAACCGTGTCCCTACCACAAAGGGCCCATGAACCACAACCTCGAGGACTGCCATATGCTACGGAGATACTTTGAAAGCTTAGGCATCAAGAAAGATGACAAGAAGGAGGACCCCAAAGAAAAGGGTGATGACAAGGATTAGGGGTTTCTCGAGATCCATGACTGTTTCATGATATACGGGGGACCCTCGAGGCGTCTCTCAGTGCGCCAGCGCAAGCGGAAGCGTCGAGAGGTTTTCTCCGTACACTTGGCGACCCCACTCTTCCTTGACTGGTCCGACATGGCCATCACCTATACCTGTACCCTCGACCTTCTGGGGATCGAGAGGACGTACCTCTGACCTAGTGTCGGGGGCTTCCATGGAGTCATGCCAGGAAAACGAGCAGAGCCCGTCGGACGGATCGACCTGTCCGTCTGCTTTGGAACCCCCGCTAACTTCAGGAAGGAGACACTCACTTTTGAGGTGGTTGGTTTCCACGAGACTTACCATGCCATCCTTGGACGTCCTTGCTACGCCAAGTTCATGGCAGTCCCCAACTACACCTACCTCAAGCTCAAGATGCCAGGCCCTAAGGGTGTTATCACTGTCGGGCCCTCCTATGAGCACGCCTACGAGTGTGACGTGGAGTGCATCGAGCACGGGGAGGCCATCTTGGAGTCGGCGGCCTTGGCCACGGACCTCGACGGTCTGGCCAAGGAGATCCCTGACCCCAAACGGCACACCGGCAGCTTCGAACCCGCAGAAGACGTCAAACTCGTACCCCTCAACCCCGCCAACCCAGATGGAAAGGCGTTGAACGTCAGCGCCACCCTCGATCCCAAATAGGAAGCAGTGCTCGTCGACTTTCTCTACACAAATGTCAATATATTCGCATGGAGTCCCTCGGATATGCCGGGCATACCCAGGGAAGTCACCGAGCACGCCTTGAAGATCCGAGCCAGCTCCAAACCGGTGAAACAACGCTTGCGTCGCTTCGACGAGGAGAAGCGCAAGGTCATTGGCGAGGAGATCCACAAACTGTTAGAGGCCGGATTCATCAAGGAAGTTCATCATCCTGAGTGGTTAGCTAATCATGTATTAGTTAAGAGAAAAGAGTGGGAAATGGAGGATGTGTGTAGACTATACCAGTTTAAATAAAGCATGTTTGAAAGTTCCCTTTCCTTTGTCACGCATTGACCAAATCATCGATTCTACTGTGGATGTGAAACCCTATCGTTCCTAGACGTGTATTCTGGCTACCACCAAATTAAAATGAAGGAGTCCGACCAGCTCGCAACTTCATTCATCACCCCGTTCAGCATGTATTGCTACGTTACTATGCCCTTCGGTCTCCGGAACGCGAGGGCTACATACCAGCGATGCATGCAACACGTTTTTGGGGAACACATTGGGCCAACCGTTGAGGCCTATGTTGATGACATCGTAGTCAAATCCAAGAGGGTCAACAACCTGGTTGATGACCTCGACATCGCGTTCAAATGCCTCAAGGCTAAGAACATCAAGCTCAACCCCGAGAAATGCGTCTTCGGCGTTCCTCGAGGCATGCTCCTAGGGTTCATTGTTTCCGCGCGCGGCATCGAGGCCAACCGGAAAAAATCTCTGTGATCACTTGGATGGGCCCCATCTGAGATCTGAAGGGCGTACAAAGGGTAACGGGCTGCCTCGCGGCCCTCACTCGCTTTATTTCACGCCTCGGCGAGAAGGCACTCCCTCTGTACCGTCTCCTGAAGAAATCGGAACACTTCTCGAGGCCGAAGAAGCTCTCACCAAGCTCAAGGCAATGCTGTCCAATCCTCTGATCCTCGTTCCTCTGGCCACGGGGGAACCCCTCTTACTCTACGTTGCCGCAACGACTCAAGTGGTCAGCACGGCCGTAGTCGTCGAGAGGGCGGAGGAAGGACACGCCCTGCCTATTTAGAGGCCAGTCTATTTCATTAGTGAGGTACTCTCGAAAACCATGGTTCGCTATCCACAAATCCAGAAACTGCTATACGACATCGTGTTAACACGGCGCAAGCTCCAGCACTACTTCGAGGGCCACCTGGTAACCGTGGTCTCTTCCTTCCCTCTAGGGCAGATAGTCCAGAGCCGGGAGGCCTCGGGTAGGATAGCTAAGTGGGCGGTCGAGCTCATGGGCAAGACCCTCTCTTACGCGCCGCGTAAAGCAATTAAATCCCAAGTGTTGGCAGATTTTCTGGCAGAATGGACCGATACCGAGCTACCTCCTGCTTAGATTCAGGCCGAGCTATGGACCATGTACTTCGATGGGTCATTGATGAAGGCGGGAGCGGGCACGGGCCTACTCTTCATCTCGCCCCTCGGAGTTCACATGCGCTACGCGATCCGACTCCATTTCGCTACCTCCAACAATGTAGCAGAGTACGAGGCTCTCGTTAACGGCTTGTGCATCACCATCGAACTCGGGGTCCGACACCTCGATGTTCATGGTGATTCCCAGCTCGTGATCGACCAAGTCATGAAGGATTCAAATTGCCACGACCCCAAGATGGAAGCCTATTGCAACGAGGTACGGCGCCTTGAGGATAATTTTCACGGCCTCGAGCTCAACCACGTTGCGCGCAGATATAATGAGGCTGCCGATGAACTCGCAAAAATCGCGTCTAATTGAGCCACGGTTCCACCCGATGTTTTCTCGAGAGATCATCATCAACCTTCCGTCAACACCGGGATGACTGAGGGGGCCAACACTCCATTGCTCGACCCCCCCACCTGAGGCAGAAGCCCCCTCGACCAGGGCTGACGTCATGCAGACAGAAGGCTCGACCGTACCAGCTGACCTCGAGCCCGACTGGCGTGTTCCGTACCTCGACTATCTCACTCGAGGGGAGCTCCCCTTGGATAAGACGGTTTCGAATTCGTCATTAAGATTTTCATCATAAAAGTGGATATTTCTAGTAGCGCCACCTCCTGTATAGAACAAGTTGTTTCTTAACAGGGTGAGAATGTCATGACCAGGTAGACAATGAGGCAGCGGCGGAGGAAGGCTGGATGAGTTGATGCAGCTTGAAGGTGGCTGAGGCGGAGGCCACAAGAGTTGTTGGTCGTGGCGAAGAGCGAAGCCAGTTGCATCTAGTTGTGTGGTGCTGCACCGTACGTCCTATATCATCGAGAGTGGCATGTAATCGGGACAGCAGAGACATAAGTGAACCTTCCTCTCAAACAGGGCCATTCAGAAGCCCTTATATGTGTAAACAGTAGCAGCTTCCCTGTTTGGTAACATGGTCGAGAGAAGTGCTTTTCAGATAAGCTGCACAAATGTAGAAAATGCGCTTATATGAGAAGTGGGTATGGCCTAGCTTCTGCATTTAGTGTAAATAGGGGTGGTGAGAAGTGCGGCCAGAAAAAACTGTAAAAAAGTGTGTCGTTTGGCTGTTAGTTTCAGCTTATTTTGGTCATAAGCAGCATTTAAGCTGTTCCAAATAGGATAGCTAGCTGTCGGATACCTAAAACTAGGGGTACCCAAAACCCACGACAAAAAAGAACAAACCCCCGAGGAATCCACACCGCAAAATCCCGTGAAAAACCACATACGTGTAAAAACGGGGCGCCCTCGACTGCGTTCCGACTCGCACGAGGCCCGCTCGATGGAACGCCTTGACCCCTAGGAAAATCTCCGACTCGCACGACCCTGAGTCGATCCGGTCGACCCTGGGTCGAGCCGGCCCGCACTTCCTCACCCACCTACTTACAGACAAAAGTCAAGACATTTAATGCAACCGCCAACCACTTCCTACCCACGTGGCTACAACACAGCCAGCATGGAAGCAGTACCGGTGTCAAATCCCGCTTTTTACTACCCATCCCGGGATGGAAGGTAAAAACCTGTCACTGTACACGCCATGTCAGATACTGTTCCACCATCGATGCCCCCTCGAGGCACAAGATGACGACCGTCATATGCCGGGATTTCCGGGGCCCGGCCTTATCCATTCCCCGTTGACCCTCCTCGCCTACGTCTCGACCAGGCCTCGACTAATCGCCGGTCAACAAAAGGACAATGCCTGCACGTCCGCTCGCCACAGGACTCAGGGTCTTTCATCGTCCCGTCCCTAGTGCCACCATGGTACTCCGGGGATGGCCGGCCATTCCTGGAGCACGTCGCTACAGCAACCCCCACGAGCGTACGTCGAACCTTCACCTCTAAGTCACCGCCCTAGGGTTTTATCGACTCCTCTGCCTTCACTTGACCCTATAAAAGGGAAGGCAGGGACCCTCCTACGGGGGGACGACGAACGACGAAGGACGAAAACCACAAGACATTCCCCAGCTTCTGAGATCAACATCTCAAGCAATATACTCTTTTTTTCCTTTTCTTGAGACTTGGGACCGTCTCCCACTCTCACAGCTTGTAACCCCTATGCAAGCACTTAGGTGCAAGGAAATACAATACCTCCCCCCTCCCCCCGCTGGACGTAGGGCCTTCTTTGCCCGAACCAGGATAAAATCCCGTGTATTCTCTTTGCATCACCATCCGGATTAGGGAACACGCAGCACAAATTCACTCGTCGGCTTAGGGCGCCCCGGGTCCGAACACCGACACTAGCTAATAATCTTCTACAGCAAGTTTTTTTTACTTTGTGTGAGAGTTTTAGAATTTGCTTTTTTATATATATCTCGTGGGATTAACGTGGATGCTCTATTAGAAGCCTTTAATTAGTTACAGGAACATTACGAGAGAAATCTTAAACTCTTATAAAGCAAAACCCCATTAACCTATTTTTCTCATTTCATAGCCCTCCATGTCATCGTTTCCTCCTGGCCCACGCATCTACCTCCATCTCAGTCAACAATCTTAATTAATTAGTGTAAGCCATTCATCGCTAACTCCTATTTATTACTCCATGCGAGTGCACACTCCAATGTATCCGTCCATGCACCAGCCCCTCGCTCCTCACAAGTGATTTCAGCAGCCCTTATGGACACGAACAGGCGAGACCATGAAGAGTTCATGAAACCCTTATAGCTCAGTATACGGCCTAGTATATTTGAGTGTTCTTATATTCTTTAGACAAATACTAGGCCGTATAGCTCAGTCATATAATATTTGTCTAATGCTCTTATATTCTTTAGAATCACTGTAACCATATCTCTTTAAGGGTTTAACTATTAACCCTCCTATGTAAATTTTGGAATGATTCATCATATGTATTTTTACCATTAGTCTTATATCACTCAACAATCCCGCAGCAACGTGCGGGGTATTCCACTAGTTAATTAAGGGTCAAATCTGCTTTTGTCGTTTGTTTTTTCACTCCAAAATAAATCCGGCCTAGTATTTGTACGACATTTAGTGCCCTGTTATCTCCAAATCACACAGGGTTCTAGATCCAAATAATGAAACTGGTTCAACATACGGCCTTTGTACAAGATCACTTGGAGTGGTACTACTCGCTCACATGGCCTTGGGCCTGAAACACAATACTTCAGAGACATAGTTGTCGGATCCAGCCCATTGCACACTGGTCTAGTATCCCAGAGCTGGACCCAGTTATAACTCTTCTCTTCACCCAGTCCAGAGCTAATACGCCTAGCTACTCAACCTAGCAAAGATGCATGGATGGCTTAAGACTAATTCGCTGAGAATTACTACTACTAGCAGTAATTAAGTACTCTAACGATCATCATGTACTACAGTAGTAGTACAAGGCTATTAGTAGCTAGGCTAGAGCATGGCTAGCTTCTTGACGTTGATGGGGTAGGCGTGGTCGGGCGAGCTGGAGCCGTATCCCTTGCGCGCGATCCTGGCGTTGACGGCGTCCGTCGGGTGCAGCCCGTCGAAGAAGACGTACTCCGTCCGGTCCCTGCACACGGGCCCCTGCTTCTTGCACAGCACGCCCGACGACCTCCTCGACATCTCGCAGCAGGCTCTGCTCGTCTCCCTGATGCCTGAAATTAACGAGAGCTACATTATGCTTATGGTCATTATTAACATTTTTTATTTATATAAACTCGTACTGTACCATGTTTGGCGGGGTGGTCCAGCATGTCCCTGATGATCTTGTACGAGTCGATGTAGGCGAACCTGGCGGCGGGCATGCGCGGCGGCCTCGCGCCGTCGACCAGCCGCCTGAGCCCCGAGTTGAAGAGCGCCACCGCGTCGTTCACCGGCTCGATGCAGGCGGTGCCGGAGATGTTGAGGAACGCCCGGACCACGGGGGTGCACCCGGTCGGCTGGATCGAGAAGATCACAAACTTCCGTGCGCCAAGACCGTACAGCCTCTGTGATAATTATATGAAACATTTATTATTACCTTATTATTGGAGTACTTAAGCGCGTGAAGCGTACTGTACGTGCGTGACATATTCGGATTGCGGAGTTCAAATTCAAGTCATGCATGCTTGTATCAAGGACTTTTTTGGTTCATGTTAATAAATTTCCTGTGTTTGAACATGTGCACTTATCGCCTGATCGATCTTCTTAATTAAATAGGCATGTGTTCCCAAAAACATGTGTAATTGTGTTCTTATCCGCAAAAAAAAGATTACCTCGATCACATAGACACCCTAGTTAATTTTTTCCTAACTCAAACCATCCCGAGTTCGAATATTTTTTTTAGAAATGATAACATTGATGATATATAATAGATATACATGTCGGTAACTATTCATATTTTTGTGTGAATTCGGTCGGTCTAAGATAGTTTAATTTGACTTAGACAAAACTATGATGTTATTTGTTTTTGGTGGGAGAGAGTAAAAATAAAACATACTCCCTCTGTACATGAATAAATAGATTCCTAGAGTTGTTTTAAATCAAACTTTTTAAACTTTGATTGAATTTTTATAATAAAACGTTAAGATTTATGCTATCAAATTAGTATCATTATATTTATCATAGAATATATTTTTATAAGATGCTAATTGTATGTCATAGATGTTGTTATTTTTTTTCTATAAAGTTAGTCAAACTTAGATTTAGAAATTGATTTATCTGGAGCTCAAGGGGCTACGTAAATGGAGTCACGGTAAATATAGTGTCCTCTTTATCGTGCTTTCCCTATCCATGCCTTTTATATCCACATGTGCTACGAACTGTACGCGCAGTCGTACACCCTTACAAGTAACAGGCAGGCAAGAGCTCGTCGGTCTACCTGAAGATGGTCCGAGAGCTTGGTGATGAGCGACGTAGTGAACTCTGACAAGGGTGGCCCACTCTCGGTGCCGTTCTTCCTGGGGTTGAAGTAGTTGAGCAGGTAGTCGTTGCCGCCGGTGCCGATGACGAAGAGGCACTTGGAGAGGTAGCACTTGTGGAAGGAATCCTGGCCCTTGACCCGGCCGTGGTTGGCGGCCGCAGCTGGTCCGCGCAGCTGGGCCCGCAGGTCAGGAAGGATCACCGACTCGAAGTTGCTGATCTGCTGCCGCAGGCTCACCACCTCGCCCTGAATCAAACATATCTCTCAATCAATGCTGCCGGAAATGCCAAGCGATTCTCATTGATTGATCAATGCTAGTACGTCTACGTGCATTCAATGAGGAGCTAGCTAGAGGACTCACGGTGACCTGGCCGGTGTGGTCCAGGATGCCGGAGCCGCCGGAGGCGAAGTTGACGCCGCGCAGCAGCGCGGCGCGGGCGCGGCGGGTGCGCGGATTGGCGAAGGGCGGGACGAGCCCCGGGAGGTCGAGGAGCTCGCCGAGCGCGTCGATGACGTTGCGGCCGTTGGAGAAGCGGCCCGAGGGGCCGAGCGGGAAGTCCACGCCGTAGGGGAGGTAGTCGGCGCGCACGCCGGAGCCGTTGAGGAAGTTGTTGTTGCCGTTGTCCACCAGCGAGCTCCCGAACACGAACATGCCCTCCACCTGCGGCTGCTGTTTTTGTTTCCCCGCCTTATTGCCGCTGCAGCTCCTGCTGCACGCTGCTGCTGGTGCAGTAGCAGCTCCGGTGCCGGCATGGCAGCTTGTGGCAGCAGCAGCAGCAGCCACCAGCAGCGATATGATGGTCAAGAGGTAGACGAGCTTCTCCATGGATGGACTGACAAGGTAAGCTGCTACTGTGTACTGTATGTCGGTGAGGAAGCTGAGGTAGCTGCTCTAATCTGGATCGAGCTTGCCAAAAGGCGTCGCATTCTGGCACTGCTACTTATAGGAGAGCAGGGAGGCCGGTGTGAAGAGAAGAGGGTCCAGTAGCATCGTCGTCGGCTCGATGCATGCTTGTTAGCACCACCAGGAAGGCAGGAATCCAGGAACCAGGATGGTGATGAACTGATGATGATTCAATGCTGGTAGGTTTGCGCAGTACGTTACAGGGAGAGATCGAGAGAGAGACTGCGGGTGTGTTCACTTCGTGAAAAGTAGCTGAAAAGTTAATGTACCATCTTTCGTTGTTATTTGGCAAAATTTATCCAATTATAGATTAACTAGGCTCAAAAGATTCGTCCCGACATTTACAGACAAACTATGCAATTAGTTATCTTTTTTACCTACATTTAATGCTTCATGCATGCGTCGAAAGATTTGATGTGATAGGTGGAAGAGGAAATATTTTGGGTTGGGCGGGGAAAGTGAACAAGGCCTGCATGCAGTTACTGCGCACGTACAGCGGAAATTTAAGCTGCTGCCGCTGCGTTTGTACAGGTCTGGCGCGAACGAGGGGAGGGATCGATCTGGGCTGGTTTAGATGTAAAATTTTTTGTAAAATGGGCACCGTAGCTTTTTTGTTGTTATTTGGCAAATATTGTTCAATCATGGTCTAATTAGGCTTAAAAGATTCGTCTTGTCCATTTCGTCTAAACTGTATAATTAGTTTTATTTTTTATCTATATTTAATGCTTCATGTATGCGTCCAAAGATTCGATGTGACGGGAAATCTACTGTTCTTTTGCAAAATTTTCTGGATCTAAACTGGGCCTGATGAAGGGCACATCACATGAACATGAAGGCCAGGGTGTTACTGCGGTCTTTTTTTTTAAGTTCCCAAAGCTGTGAGTGTCGAATTCAGTTATCGTAGCATTTCGTTTGTATTTGGTAATAATTATTTAACTGTTCACTAATTAGATTTAAAACGTTCGTCTCGCAAAGTATAAACTATGTAATTAGTTATTGATTTTATCTACATTTAGTACTCCATATATGTATTATAAGTTTAATGTAACGAAAAATCTTTTTTTGCATAATGTATTTTGCAAGAGTTTCGGAGTAACTAAACCAAGCCTGCGTTCGGATCCTGGGATTTACTACTACCGCATCTAGCTATCGATTTTTGCAGAGCTGGTACTGTGGTACCGGTACTGAGCAGCTTCATGGCTGATGGGGTCGTGATTGCTGCGAGCTGGTAGGCAGGTAACAGCTGATGAGTTCTGACATTCAATGAACTCTTGACCGCGCCTTGATTTCTGGAACAGAAGCCCCCGTCTGTTCCCTGTGAACCTGCAGTCGCTTCACTTCAGTAGGCCCATGTTTAGATCATCGAATCGGGGTATCCCGATTTACTGTTAATTTTGTTTTTATTCGGTAATAATTATCCAAACATTGATTAATTAGGTTTAAAATATTCGTCTCGCAAAGTACAATAAAACTATACAATTAGTTTTTGATTTCATCTACATTTAGTACTCTATATATGTGACAGCATTTTGATGTGATGGGGAATCTTCTTTTTGCACAGTGGAATTTGGAAGTGAATTTGAGTATCAAACAAGGCGTGGGCCCTCGATCTAGCAGTTGGAATGTTGGATTGGGATTTCGTTAAAATTTTACTCAGGGCTAGTTTCAGAGCCGTAAAGGCCCTGTTTAGTTACCAAAAAAATTTGCAAAATTTTTCATATTCTCCGTCACATCGAATCTTTGGACACATGCATGAAGCATTAAATATAGATAAAAATAAAACTAATTACACAGTTTAGACGAAATGGACGAGACGAATCTTTTAAGCCTAATTAGACCATGATTGGACAATATTTACCAAATAACAACGAAAATGCTACAGTGCCCATTTTGCCAAAAAATTTGCATCTAAACCGGGCCAAAGTTTCAGGGTATCACATCAAATATTTCATAAAATGTTGGAAGGAATGTTCGGATACTAATAAAAATACTAATTACAGAACTCGCTTGTAAACTGTTAGACGAATTTATTAAGACTAATTAATCTATTATTAGCTTATGTTTATAATAGCACAACATTGTCTAATCACAGACTAATTAGGCTCAAAAAATTCGTCTCACAAAATACATGCAATCTGTACAATTAGTTATTTTTTCAGTCTACATTTAATACTCTATTCATGTGTCCAAACATCCGATGTGATAGATTGTAAAGTTTTAGGGAAAGAACTAAACAGGCCTGAGATGAATTCTGATTTCTGCTACATGAGCATCTTAACGCCTGCCTCGTGCCAATTTCTGCTAAAAACTGATTCAGGAGTCCACCGTACGATGAAATGATTATATTATGAGAACCGATTTGGCCGCGACATGGAAACGATTATATTATCTGAACCTATTCGGCCCCGTTTGCTTGGCTTATCAGCCGAGCCGTATTTTTTCAGCGAGAGAATAGTATTTTTTTCTCATAACAAATCAACAAACAGTATTTTTCAGTCTGGCTTTTGAGCGAAGCGAAAATTTGGTGCCTCACGGAATCTATATCTATACGCATGGAGCAGCACAGGCGATGACAGGTCCCAGCCGCTGCTCCTGTTCTCGTAGCTGCCGCATCCAGGCACGTTGCGCAGCAAAGCGGCAGCGTTTTTCTTTAGCGCTGGAGATGCGGGGGAGGGGATAAGGATGGGGGAGGAACAGCTGCGAACGGCTGGGATGGATGCATTGTAGGTGGAACAGTGAAGGAACAGTGGTGTGACGAGGGAAACTAAAGATTTCATATGATACATACCTAAGAGCAACTGTAAGAGAGTAGCCATTTGTTTTGTAAAATGCTATTTTAGATGCTTTTGGAAGAATCACGGCTCCGACAGCTATTCTATCATGTTTTCTAAAATAACAAGCCATCCATCCCGCACTTTGTCGCTAGGTAAAAATAGCATGCCTGGTTATCGGTGTCACGAAACCACCGACTAGTAATTTGTGTGATTGCGTATTTAGGCTCGAATGGCTGAGCTAAGGTGGGCATAAGAGGTTTATACTGGTTCGGGCAGAATGTCCCTAATCCCGTCGCGATGCTCGTGCTATCCGCTCTTTGTTGAGTTTGCAGTAGGGGTTACAAACAGGCGAGAGAGGGAGAGGGCTCCCAAGTCTCTGTGGTGTGTGTGTTTACTGTTGTGTGCTGGTGAACTGAGAAATTCCAAGAGCCCCCCTAGAAGGGTCCCAAGGCCTCCATTTCATAGATCAAGAGAGGAGACTTGGGGTACACGACAAAAGGAAGAAGGAAGAAGAGGAAAAGAAGTAAGAGAAAAAGCAGAGGAAGAGGCTCTCGCAGTGGTGCTGCTCTCTCTGCCAGCAGAGGCCCGCTGGCCCGATCGTCGAGGAAGGGGGTGGCCCCCCACATCGTCACTCTGCTACCGTTGTGGCAGTAGTGGCGCGCCGCTCGCCCGGCCACAGAGTCGCGTGTCGCCGTGCCGTGTGGCGTGGCTCGCGGCATAGCATACGCCATCTTCGATTAATGTCACACACGGTCTTTGTGGCATAGTGTCGGTTCACCCTACACTATCGCGTGTGTGCGCCCTTAAGTGCACCTGTCGCAGCCTCGAGTTGGCGCAGGGTGTGCCAACTCTCGTACGGTGGGACGATGCCTCAGTACGGGCTTTCCACACGTGGGACAGCGGTGGACAGCCAGTGTCCGCCCAGAGCCCGAACGTTTATTGCCCGACCCTTGGGTCAGCCTTAAATCGTCGGGCGAGGTGAGATCCCCTTAGAGGGGTTGGGCTTAGGCAGAGCATGACCCCTCAGGGTCGGGCGAGGCGGAACCTGTGCCCTAGCCATCGGGCGAAATGGAGCCAGCAACCTTGAGGCCGGGTGGGACAAGGCTGGTCGGGCGGGGCGGAACTTATGCCCTGACCCTCGGTCGTCGTGAGTCCTGCCCCTCAAGGGGTCAGGCGAGACGGGACTTACGTCCCAGTGGCTAGACGGGCCGAGATGGATGCCTGGTGAAAGTACATCTAGCCCTTTAGTGGGTTTTGGTGATTGAATGACAACACCATTAAAGGTCTAACAAGTTTGCTAAGTGTTAAACAGGAAATTGAGTTGATTGCATACACATGAATATTGCATAACAAAATGTATCAAAAATTCAACAAAAAGGCAAGCTTGATGGTATTTCACATAGTGTTGAAATAAAGGCCAAAATTATGTATTGTTGTATTAGAAGATCATGAAAATAATCTAGTTCAAGCAAAATACAACAATGCAAATAGAATCAATGAAATGGCTTCTATGTTGTGGGATATCATAGCATCATGTGAAAGCAAGCATATTTGGCAAATGGCAAATGAGATATGAGTTGATAATTTTGAATTGGTCTCTATAGTGGCTTGCTTTGCATGAACAATAAGAGTTAGATAGTGGACTAGCCTTGATCAAAGATTGGAGAATTAATCAAGGGTGCATAAGTGAGGACATACCAAGCAAAGATCAAATGACAAAGGACACTGCTCACAATTGAATCCTGCAAAAGTCAGAAGTTTTGGTCCCCTATTAGAAGTTCTGATTTGCGCCGTAACGGTCTCTAATTTGGTTGCTTGTATGGATAAAGATTTAGAAAACCACTTTGCATTATTAATATGATCAAGCTAGAAGTATGAAGATAGAGATTAAAGTGAGTGTTAGGAGTGTCAAGCCAAAATGAAGAGGATTTAAGGAATCATGAATTGACTTGACCATATTGATGTTGATCCATATATGTCTCTATGTGAGTCAAACTGAAGCTTGATTGATCTCAACATTCCTATCTAGAAGACATTCAAGCAAGGATCACAATATTGAAGAAATAGTTTTCCAATGGATACTTGATATGATGTGACTTGAGTATGGCTTGATAAGGTGAAGATAGCAAGGAAAATACTTCGAGAAACTAAGCGGAAGTGAAGGGCAAGCGACGGCTTGAGGACCGAGGTATCATGGCTAAGGTGAAGAAGAGAGTACTTGCATTTAGTCGAGGAACTAATCAAGCTATGAGGAGTCATATTGTGTTGAGGATCAAATCATTAGTAGAAGTGACTTGGAGCCATGAGGTGAACTCATATATATGGACATGGTTCAAGTCACATGCTCAAAGCATGTTTGCTCGAAGAGATGAGACAAAGATAATTGCAAAGCCTTTATGATGTGATATTGAGAAAGAGGATAATACATGCAATGGTGGAAACCCCAATTACAAAAGAAAGCAACAACCAACTCAAAGGAGGCTAAATTCTTTTATGTTTTGAACTTGAGTTTAGGAAATGTCATTCTATAAAGAGGGATACAATGCACAAGCTTAACTGTATGATCAAGTGCTCAAATACCCACCAAAATATCCTCTAACCTTAGCCAAGGCAGCCAGCTATTCAAATCTTGACATTTGCTGCCCTGGCAAGTGCAGCAGTGCCACACCTTGAGAGCGGCAGTGCCGCGGGTCAAGTGCTGCACTGCCGCGGTAGCTGCTTTGCTTAGGTTTAATGGTAGCATAAGTAACCTATCGTTACTCACAATAGGTGGTTATTACTATTACTTTTACATTCATGATAAAATGCTAGAAAGGAAATAGTGACCGGGCAGGGATATGGTATGGGTATTGGTGGGTGTAACAAGTTGTGTCCCGCGGCCACGGGGCATAGCTGGGTTGCACTATTTCCCTATCCGTGTCAATTAAGAATGTTCATTGCATGGACCCTGGTGAAGTCACAGACTTATTATCCCAAGCACATACTTGCTTATGAGAGCGAGAAAGCTTGTTACTCTCTTGTCATGGGCTCCGGCTCTTTTCGGACCGACTGATTGGAGGCGGGGATAGGTGGAGGTCTAAGCACCGCATTGAGACCGAGTCTCAAGTGTGGGGGCTTGGAGTCAAAGTTTAGACAGGGACCTAGAACCTGTGACAGGAGTGGAATGGGTTGGTCTCGTTGTACCTGGGGTGCAAGCGAGGCATGTGTTTTTTTGGGATACCCAGCTGGGCACATTGATTCACAAATCGCCGTTTCTATGTGATGGTACGGCTTGACTACGCTCTGGCACCGTAGTAAGAAATGACAGTTGAAAGATGAAGAAATGGTTCTGATTGCTCAACCCTGCTTGATTATATACTAGGTGCTGATATAGAAGGTTGGATAATAAATAAAATATGGCTACTAAATGTAAGGAATTAAGGACACACTCTTAGTGCTGCTTTCCGCAAACAAGAAATCCACCAGCCATAAAGCCTACCATAATCCTTGAGAGTCGGGAGATATATTTTCTAGTCGGGTAAGTCTTGCGAGTACATTGTGTACTCAGGGTTTATTTTACCCCTGTTACAGGTGCACCTTGAGTAGATAAGGCCTTGTGTGGAGGATTCTTCTGGTGGGCACAGACGGATTCTCATTTTGCTCCGCTAGATGTTTCTTTTATTTTTGCCGTTTAATTTATCGCACTCTGAACCCTAGTATTGTAATAATTGATTTCTGAGACTCTATGTTGTATGAAATGGACTAAATGTTGTAAGCTTGTACTCATTATTGGATCCCGGGTGAAAAATGTGGATTGTTCGAGTTCTCCCGTTGGGTGTGCTCGACGGAATCCCTTGGGTTAGCTCACTCTCAGGGCACTTAGTGTCTAGTGGAAGACGGGTGCCCTGAAAGCATGTTAAATTGGGCGATTCTGCCACAAGAGGGGTGATCGTCGTCCTTCTTCACCGCGCCCAGAGCCTCGTTTGTCGCCATGACCATCGTCTTCGCTCCAGTTCACCCCCGATGTCTGCCTGACACATGGCTTGGCCATATTCATCAGACGTTCGAGGGTGCCACCGGAGACATCGCTGATGTCGTCTTCCCTGTCGACACTGTCCTCGATGTTGTTGCCGCCCCCACCACTGCTGTCGTCCACCGCGTTGGCGATGCCCTAGAACAGAGGCGGTGGCTCCATGGTCACATGATGTGGCGCCCCTCTACTCACCACCCGCAACACCGACGTGGAGGCTTGGCCACCGGGCTTCACGTACAACCTCGACATCGTCCTCCCGCCCATGCCTCCACCAACTTGTTCGCTCTCCTACCAGAGCCAGCGTCGGAATGTCCTTTTGCCCAGCCGCGCCCTCGGAGGCGGTTCACTGCCTCTGAGCGACCTTAGAAGGGCTAGGGGGGTGGATCCGCCGTTCCTGGCTCGTAGGGATGGCCCTTGTGGCCAGAGCTCACCGGGGACGAGTAGGGTCCACCTTGCCGACCGGCCTCCATGGCTGGAGAAAGGGCTTTGGCCTTGATCCGCCATTAGAGGAAGGGGAAAGGGGAAAGGAGGCAAAAGACGGGGGCAATCAACATTAGAAGGCTCGACACTGGCAAAGCAGCAGCAGACGGCGGCGACGCACGTCAGAGGAGCAGGTGACGGTAGTGGATGGCGATGGTGGCTGGTGGTTAGGGACGGTTAGGGTTTGCAAACCCTAACGCCACCCTCTTATAGGCTGGTGGCGGGGGTGGCCAGATGGGCCAAAATGGTGGCCTAGGCCCAGGTTATGGTCTGGTGCCGGCGCCCCTCCTCCCCTGCCTTGGCCACTAGGCCACGCGCTTGCTCCACTGGGCCGTGCCACGGCTGGCCGGCTGGGCCACGCCCTGCCTGGCCACTGGCCACGCCTGGATGGTTACCGAGCCACACTTGGCTCGCTGCTAGGCTGCGCGCCTGGCGGGCCGGCTGGGCTGCGTGCCTTGCAAGGCCAACATCGCTTAGAAATTTTATTTTCTTTGTTATTTTTCATTTTTAGCAATAGTATAATTATTCTAGCTTTGAATTTTTAGCTATTTTAATTCCTACGAGAACATCAATTTGATTGTATGGTTTGATGTTGCTCTGTACCTGATGTACCCTGTCATTGTATATAATTTGCGGTTTGATTATATTATTATACAATGCAATGTGTATTTCTATTATATTTTTGAGTATGTGGTGCACCCAAACACTATTTTGCACCACATACATGTTACATTTGTGACTTTGATAATTAAATTGGGCTATGTTGGTGCACCCAAACCCCCTGTTTTGCACTAACATTTATGTTGTATTTATAATTTTATAATAGAATTGGGTATGTTGGTGCACCCAAACCACATTTTGCACCACGTACAAGTTAAATTTGCTAGTTGACTTAGTTACAACTTAACAACATTATCCATAGAATTAGAAAATTTAATTGTTGTTGGTTTAAAATTGCAATATAAGTATCTTGACGGTTTTGGAATATTATAAATGGTCTACACCATTTTTCATCATATTATTTTGCTATTACACAGATGGTAGAGACCTAAGCAATGGCTGCATTTAATTCACTTGTGAATTATCCTGCCTTGAAACTGTGCTTAGGCTGCAATATATTTGTCTACCATAAAGATCTACTCTTTATCTTTGACTTAGAGACTATCTGTCTTGTGTATATCAAAATTTATGATGATTTGTTGTATGGTCACAATTATGTGATTACTTACAACACTCCAACACTATAATAAGATATCAACTTTAAACATATTGCACCAAGTATTACAACACTCCAACTTTATCATGTTGATTTTAATTTACCATACGATAAATTAGTTAATCTATGATTGTCCATGTAGGATCATGGCCACTAAGGAGTTCGAGAAACTCATGTTAAATGGTAGCAATTACCCTACCTGGGCTTCTGATATCAAGATAGCGCTTGCATCTCGTAGTCTTTTGCCTACAATTTAGGAACCTCAACAAGGGCTTGTCCTGCAAGAATAGCATACCTATACTGCTTTAGCTTTGCTGCGGTTTTATATTTATAGGGACCTTAAATCTGAATATCTTATGATTGAAAATCCTCGCGAATTATAGATCACTCTTAAAGAGCGATATAAACAGCAAAAGGAACTTATTTGGCCTGAGGCCAATCATGAATGGAATCATTTACGTCTCCAAGATTTCAAATCTATGGCAGACTACAATCACGCTGTTATGGATTTGTTCTAAGTTGAAATTTTGCGAGAAAGAGCCAACAGACGCTGTCAAAATAGAGAAAACACCATCTACTATGCTTTCGTCAGATAGAGTATTGCAACAACAATACAAGGCTCATAATTTCCAGCTTATTCATACATTGACTCAGATAGAAAAACGTGATGAACTTCTTCTGAAGAATCATCATAAGCGCCCTGTTAGTTCAGCGCCTTTGCCTGAGGTTCATAATGTACGAAAAATATTAGGAATAAGAATAAGTTCCACGGACCCGATCCAAAGAACAAAACTGGTAAATGCAAATACAACAGGAGACAAAGGCCTAATTCAAACAAGAGGAAGGACAATGCAAAATTCAAAAATGGCAATAAGTGTAATAAATGTGGGGATTTTTCGTATTTTGCCAAGAATTGTCGTGCACCTAAGTGTTTGGTTGCCTTGTACCAAAAGTCCTTAAAAGAGGCCAAATCAGCAGGAGACACAAGATATGAGGCACACTTCAATCTTGCATCTTGGGCTATTCAGAAAGAGGGTTGTTCCAATCAAGTCCCTAAAGAACAAGTGAACAACAATTCTCTTAATATTGAAGAGAACCATCTATCGACAAACAACATGCTCCTAGACTTTGGTTCTGGAGACATGTTTGGAGATTTGGAGTAATCTCGGTCCAGCATTGATATCACATCAGATAATTGTTGTAATAGTCTAAGTCATACAAACTTATAGTAGTTTGGGTTGTATTAGTTAGTGTGCTTGTGAGTTGTACAAATTTGTTTATATTGTTATTAAGACTGTAGCAACTCATTGATATTGTAATATCATACTCTTGTATTTGATATTCAATATATTGTATGTATTATTCTATATGTTACATTTGAGTATTTATTTACATTTGTTTTACATATAGATGTCTGTTGACCTCAATTCAAAGGAGAATTATGCCTTGTGGACTCATGCACCACAAACTCTATACTTAGAGAAATGAAATATTTCCTGACTCTAAAGAGAAGAGAAGGAAATATTATGACCATCGCTAGTCAAGACGCGTTAATAGTTAGTTTAGGACGAGCCACTATTACTCTCCCTATGGGTGCATAGATTACGATGGAGGATGCCTTGTTGTATCTTGACTTGACTCGTATCCTTCTAAGTTTTAGAGATATCCGTAAAAAATGGTTTTCATGTGGAAACACATATGGATAATAAAAGAGGAATTTCTTCTCTTTACCAAACTTACTGTATATGGCAAACATCTTCACTCCAGACTGGATTGTACTTTACATACACAAAGCCCATAGAACATGTTGCTTATAAGATAATTTTTCAAGACGTCGATACATTCCGAAATTGACATGATTGACTTGGGCACCCTGGAATAGGGATGATGAAGAAAATTATTGGCACTTCCATTGGTCATGATATGAAAAACACAAAATTTTCCTAAAATAAAGATTTTAGCTACACTGCTTGTGCAACTGGGAAATTAATTTAAGCCCTTTATATCTTAAAATTCGAGTTGAACCACTTAAATTCCTTGAAAGAATTCAAGAAGATATTTGTGGTTTGATCCAACCATTGTCGAGGTTGTTAAGTTACTTCATAGTTTTGATAGACGCATTTACTAGATGGTCTCACATGTCTCTTTTATTGATACGCAACCAAGCTTTTGCTAAAATAATGGCCTAACTTATTAAGTTGAAGGCATATTATCCTAAACATCGGATTCAATTTATCCGAATGGAGAATGTTGTTGATTCTCATCTCGTGCTTTTAATGACTATTGCATGGCATTGAGAATTCAGGTTTAGCATTTTGTTCCATATGTACATACTTAGAATGGTTTGGCTGAATTATTGATTAAAAGAATCAAGCTATTGCAAGGCCTTTGTTAATGAATTGAAAATTGCCTACGTCATGTTAGGGTCATGCAGTTCTGTACGTTGCCGACCTGATCCAACTACGACCAATTGCAAATCATGAAACATCCCCCGTGCAGTTAGTACGTGGAAATCCTCTGAGTATTTTCCATTTGCGTAAGTTTAGATGTGCTGCATATGTACCCATCTCACCACCTCAGGAAACATCGATGGGTCCTCACAGGAAACTGGGGTTCTACGTGGGATATTCATCTCCGTCGATTATTAAGTACTTAGAACCTCTGACAGGGGATCTATTTATAGCCTAGTTTGTTGATAGTATTTTTAATGAGGATCATTTTCCAGCATTAGGGGGAGAATTGTATGAAAAGGAACGCCAAGAAATTGATTAGAATGCAGAAGGCATTTTATTTTATGATCCACGTACTACTGAAGCTGAACTGCAAGTTCAAAGAAATATTGACTTGCATAATATTATAAACAATCTGCCATACGCTTTCTCTGATTATAAAGGTGTCATAGAGTCTCTCCATCCTACGAGGAATATGCCTAAAAGAGTGGAGGTACCTAATAAAATGACTCACCCCCAAATTGACAAAAAGAGGGGCAGAAGCACTTCCAAGAAGCAAGATGTGATTGTTGGCAAGCAAAAGAAGACTAAAAATGCAACTCAACCTTTGGTTGATAAACACTTAGCGGACATACAATGTCCTGTGGACAGAAGTGATCAACAATCCAGCTCTGTTATGCGCATAAACACTGAGGCTAGAACATCGAAAGACCCTTGATCCGTCATTTCGAGAAGTCATGATGAATCTTTAAGGGTAGAAAAAATTACTATAAATTTCATAGAGACTAGAGAGTCTTATAATCATAAGTCCATAATAGTCAACATATACTTCTCTGAACAAATTGCAAATATCCTTCTGACCGATTTGGATCCTAAGTTTATGACGAAGTGCAAGAAGCGCTCAGACTGGGATAAGTGGAAGGTAGCAATTGAAACAGAGATTGCCTCGCTTAATAAAAGGAAGGTGTTCTTGGCTGTAATGCCAACACCTCCTGGTATCTTCCCTATGGGATACAAATGGGTTTTCATCCGTAAAAGGAACAAAAACATCGAAGTGGTGAGATATAAAGCAAGGCTAGTGGCACAAAGTTTTACGTAAAGACCTGGCATTGATTTCAACGAAACTTACTCTCCGGTAATGAGCGGAATAACGTTCCTATACTTAAGATCGCTGGCAGTACAAAATCATCTATCTATACAGTTTATGGACATAGTGACCGCATATTTATATAGGTCATTGGATTCTAAGATATACATGAAAGTTCCTAATGAAATCAGTATACGAAATCCTAAGGCAAATTGCAATATGTATTGCATCAAGTTGCATAAGTCATTATATGGCTTAAAGCAATTAGGCTGAATGTGGTACAATCGGTTAAGTGAATTTCTTAAGTTGAAGGGATACACAAATAATGATGATTGCCCGTGTGTCTTCATTAAGAAATCATCAACATGATTTTATATCATATCGGTATACGTTGATGATCTTAATATCATTGGCAACGAACCCGATATTAATGAAGCACATCATCATTTAAAGACGGAGTTTGAAATGAATGATTTGGGTCAAACCAAATTTTGCTTGGGTTTACAACTTGAGCACTTTTATTCTGGTATATTCATATACCAAGCTGCCTATGACCAAAAGGTATTGGAGAAATTTAATATGGACAAGTCATATCCAACCAAAACTCTGATGGTAATGAGATCCATAATATTAAGAAGGATCCTTTTAGACCACCGGATGATGAAGAAGAGATATTGGGACCACATGTCTCATATCTTAGTGTCGTTGTAGCACTAATGTATCTTACTAATAGCACCCAACCGGATATTGCATTCGCAGTAAATTTGTTGGCAAGACATAGTGCTAAACCTACCAAACGTCATTGGGTAGGAGTTAAAACCATTTTGAGATATCTCAATGGCACTAGAGATCTTGGATTATTGTATAGTAGAAATTAAGATCCAATTTTGTTAGGATATACAAATGTTGGTTATTTATCAGATCCCCATAATGGCATGTCACAAATAGGCTTTGTATTCTTGTAAGGTGGAACAACAATATCTTGGAAGTCTTCAAAGCAAATATTGGTGTCTACTTCCACCATTCATTCTGAAATAATCGCTTTATATGAAGCATCACGTGAATGCGTATGGCTTCGCAGAAAGATAAACCACATAATACAATAATGTGGTATTGGTGCACTTGAGACACCTACAATTATCTTTGAGGATAATTCAGTGTGTGTTACTCAAATGGAATCAGGTTATATTAAGAGTAATATGACTAAGCATATTATTCCAAAGTTATTCTACCCCCATGAGCTTCAAAAGAATGGAGAAATTGAAATCTTGCAAACTAAGTCATGTGATAATCTAGTTGATTTATTCACAAAATCTCTACCATACTCCGCATTTCATAAATGTGTTGAGAGCATTGGTATGAGAAGACTTAGAGATTTGCAAGATTCAGGGGGAGAATCTATCTAAATAGAACCTACTCCAAATACACATTATACTCTTTTTCCTTTATATGAGTTTTACTCTTTTGGAGTTTTCTCACATAAAATTTTTAATGAGGTAATGTTAACACATGGTAAATATCATATTATCTATTTTTCCTCAAAGAGTTTTTTCAAAGATAATATTATGACATATTGATCCTTGATCAAATTGTTTTAGACTATGTCTTTAGGGATACCTCAAGGGTCTATCAATATTGGGAGTTACATATATATCATGGTGTTTCTCCTTATTTTTTCCACTGGGTTTTAAAGAGTTTTGCCAGATATATTAGTACACTTTGGTTTTTCCCATAGGGTTTTCCAAAGCTTCAAGACGACGACTGATGAACAAACAACGATACCAACAAGAGATCAATTGATCAAGGGAGAGTGTTAAGATTCATTAGGATTAATTAATAGTGATCAATTTATTGTTAATCTCGTCATTAGCAACTGCTAATGACGGTTGTTAGTAGGCATTAGACAGAAACCTTTTGGGGTCATCCAACACCCCTTGGCCATGGGGCAACTGCCCATTGGCTTGTATATAAACCTTTACCGTTCATTAGGAAATACACATCGGTCACTTTTCATCGACCGTATCCACTTCTCTCTAACACCAATAACACTAAGGGCGTGTTTGATTTCTTGGCCTAGCAAGGCCTGGCCGACAAGCCAGGCTCTGGCCAGCCATGGCCTAGCCAACCCGCACAAGGTGGGTTGTTTGATTGCATTGCATCACTAGGAGCTGGCGGAGGCCTTTTTGTGTTTGATTTCCAGCTTTCAGTTTGGCCCAACACCAACTTCCATCAAGTACTAGTTAGGGATGGTGTTTGATTCAAGCTAGGCCTAGTTCGGCCAAGAAACAGCAAGCAACAGAGAATTTCATTTGAGCAAAGAAGAACAACATATTGACAGCTGCAGTTTTTGAACATCTAGGCAAACATCAACAAAGCACTAACAAAGTAGACATGAACATGGCCTCAGACTCAATAATGATGTCATTCTTAATAGTTTTGTCTAAGTAAAACAAAAGAAACTGTCATCATCGGCCATAGAACCCCAATCTCAATTACAGGAGCAATAGGTCGATAGCCTGCTCCAAAGAACTAACACCAACACCCCAAGAATAACAATGATCACATTCTTACCAGAACTTGGTTTGTTAATGATCACATTCTTACCCTCAGTTGCATGACTTGGTGCCATCAACACTGGATTAGTCCTGGATCTAGCTTGGACCTGCCTGACAGTACCCATCCTAAGTGCATCATTGTATTCTTGCACAGCCTGAGCATGTGTTTTATAGCTTTGGAACCTTGCATGTTCAACATTAAGAACATACTCACTACACTCATGCCAGGATGTGTAGATCCCTGGTTTGAGTCCCTCAAAAACCACATACCATTTAGCCATTGGTCTACAAGAAGATGAAAACAAATCCTTAGTCACTCGTTTCATGTATCAAGCATGTCACCAAAGCAGAATTGAAGATCTTCGGTTTATTTGTACAAATCAATGATCCCCAATGCCGCTTAAGTTACATGTTTGAATTATATGAATAGTTTTTGACATCATAGGATACAATAAACATAGGCCTCAGTTATTAATGACAACAAACCATGAATCACATGTAGCTGCACTAGGAGAATAAAAGAGCAAACAAAACTTGGCAAACTCATGTCTGTCAGGTACATGTGCCCAGGACCATTCCCTGCCATCACTTATCACAGAACTAGTGTTGCAAGGGACTGCTCTAGTCCCACATAATCATCACAGACATGAAAAAAAGAAAACATATCAATAGAAACAATATGCAACTACCTCATCACTTGTAAAACAAATAAACATCATCGGTTAATTTTCCATCTTTTCATCATCATCTTAGTCATAGCCTTGCCAAAAATAATAGCAGCAACTCAGCATTGGTGGTCAGTTAAGAACAACAGTAGCAACTTGGAATGAAATAGCAGTAAAAAGCCTAGCATAAGTAATAAGATCCAAGCAACCAACAGAGGTTGCGATTTAGTACATGACAAATGTGTTCAAATGAGTTCAACCCACAAGAAGTGAGCCCTCCTAAGCCAAATGCAATTTAGTAGCAGTTTCCAAGTCTTACTTGGTCATCTATAGTTAGCCACCCTCCTAAGCCAAATTACTGTTTCCAAAAGGACAGCTGCTGGTTAG
This sequence comes from Saccharum hybrid cultivar R570, assembly GCA_038087645.1. NCBI lineage: Eukaryota > Viridiplantae > Streptophyta > Magnoliopsida > Poales > Poaceae > Saccharum > Saccharum hybrid cultivar. The sequence continues at coordinate 4,929,710 of JAQSUU010000810.1, forward strand.
CCATCTACCATGTACAGTCTGGCCAAAAGAACCCAAAAGAGAAGAGAGTGGGTGAGGGAGATGGAGGCAATATAGGCCTCAACAGTCCACCCCCTCAATAGGCAATATAGGCTACCAAGGATAGAACTACATGTTGACAAACCCAGTGGCAACTGCCTTGTTCTCAAGCAGATGGGTGTAGGCAACAATCAAGGCCTCAGTGGAGAACTCTAGCATCTCCATGACAGCAAGATACAGGTCTGGATCAACATGGGCAGCACCAGTTTTCCACATAGCATTGGCAACATTGTTCACAACATCTGTCATGTTGGTCATCATCAACATCTCCTTCTCACTAAAGTTCCTCTTCCTCTTCACACCAGCATTGGTTGACATAGGTGGAGTAGCCTTGCTGCCCTCACCTAAGTCAAAGGTGGGTTTGGCTTCAAAGGTAGGACAAGAGAAGTCCTGCCCCTCAAGCTTTGTAGCCACACTATCAGCATTGTTGACTCCCAAAGGGGCACTGGACCCTAAGGCAAACCTACCAGTTGCCAAAATGCTACCAAAGATGGATTCCATCTCAAGGTAGAACCTGATGGGGGTGTTTAAGAACTCAGCATCCTTAGGGTGGTCCTACAGTTAGTGTGCATGAGTTAAGCAAGTGTAGGTACAAGTGCATAAAGACAAATGTGATGCTAACTAGGTCATTTGTACCTTGCAATGACTAAGGTAGTGGTCCTGCTCTAGCATTATGGCATGGCAATCATCATCAAATGTTGCCCCACTCAGGTCCTTCAACTTGGCAACCTTAGCTCACTTTTGTTTCCACTTCCTCAAGTGATTGTACACTTGAGTGGGACTAACAACCACACCACTGTACTCCCTGAGAGCCTTAGCTACAGCATTCACATCCTTGTCCTTGTAAGTCTTGTCAGTCCTAGAGCCATCAGACAGTCCTAGAGCCATCAGAGACGATCTGAGCCACCCTCCTTAGGACAAACCCAGATATGTTATTGTTCCACCTTATAGGAGCTTGCTGCCCTCCAGCAGCAGCACCAGCAGGAGCACCTTCAATAGCATCACCCTCAACTGTAGCACCAACAAGGTCTATAACCTCAGGTGCAGCCAAAGCAGCTGCAACTGCTGCTTGGGCAACTGCTGCATATCCTTGCACCCATTGGCAGCAGGCTCAAACCTAGTTTGGGTAGGGAAACTCATACCAGCCATCCTAGGAATGTTACCAACCATATAAAGCTTAAGCAGTAAACAAGAATAATTACAAATGACAAGAAGCAGTAAACATAGCAAATAAACATGAGCAATATGACCCTTAAGCAGTTAAACATGGGAAACATGAACTTATTACATCACAAATATCATAGGTCTCAGACATAGCAATTAAATTATTCATAAGCAATACACCACATGAGTTCCATATCCAAGGTCTACCAAATTATTTTACACATGAATGAAATGCAACAGAATCAGGTCCTATGGGTCCCCCTAGCTTCCCACATATCATTGGCAATCTGATCCCTAATAGTAACCATTGCAGGTTCTTCTAGGGGCACCTCTCCCTCATCATCCTCAGGCACCTCACCCTCAAACCCTTCCTGAGGTGGAACAATTTCATCAATCCCAAAGCCAAGAATCCAATTATGCAGTATGCAGCAAGCAAGCACAAGTTTCACTTGGGTCTTGTACTTATGGAAAGATTTGTTGTCTACAATCCTAAACCTGCCCTTAAGTGCACCCCAGGCCCTCTCCACTACAACCCTGAGTGAAGAATGCCTCAGGTTGAACAACTCCTTAGCATTGGTGGGGGTAGTTTCTGTTGGAGAACTCACTCAAGTGGTACCTAACCTCCCTATAGGGTGGTAAGAAGCTAGTCCTGCAAGCATATCCCAGCATCTACCAGGTATATTTTACCTACAATTGGGGGGACAAGAAGTGTGAAAGTGTGTAGTGGGTGGAAGGACATAAGTGCAGACACTAGCTATTGCAGTTACCTATTGGGATAGTGAACCCATCATCTCTCTGAATGGCATCAGCTAGGATTAGTGCATCATGGGCGGAGCCCTCCCAACCAGCTAGGACATAGGTGAACTTGAGATCAAAATTCACTGCTGCCATGACATTCTGTGTGGGCTTGTTTTCCTACCCCTGAAGGCTTGATGCATGTGTCTAGACACCCTTGCCAACACATGAGTGTCATCAATGGCAGCAATTACATTCTACAGAAACCAGCATAAGTGCATAAGCATAGGTGGTAAGTTTGATGCTACCTAACAGAAATTTAGTTAATTAACATGTACCTTGAAAAAAAGGGAACCATCTGTGGCTACCCATAATCTTAGGGTGTGTGGCAATGGTAGGAGCCCTGATCAACTCACCCCTTAGCTCACCAATAGCATACAACACTTGGTGGAAGATTCTACTAACTATCTCAATAGACCTCCTAAAGGATTGGTGGACCACCCTAAATCTCTGGTTATGACCAACTACATGCAGAAACATTGCTACCTACTCCTCAACTGGGCATCCAACAGTCTCAGGTACAAGGCCTCTACTTCTAAGCAGGTTGCATAATGAAAAAATGGAACCCTTCTCATGCATAGCATGGCTATGCATTCAGTGTCATTGTAATTGTACATCATCTGGAGTGTGCTCTGCCTATGCCTCTCACATGAGTCCTAGGCCCATAAGGGATGGACTCATCTCCAGCAATCTTACTAAGCCTACTGACCACAAAACACACCATCACAGCAACCATCCCAACTGCTTGCCTAGCCATCACCAAATGTTGTGCATTTCCATCCATCTGCATGCATTCAGAAATGTGTAAGACAATTAAGTAGACCCTGGCTGGCCTCTACATGACAGTGTATGCTTTCATAATAAAAATAGCACGGCTGCATTCATAACAATGCCTCTCAGTGCTCACAAGCTAGTCATCATCGACCATTCATCAAACTATCTCATCCCACCATCAACCAAACCAACAGAGTAACAACAGAATCATTAACATTAATCATACTAAAAAAAAGTGGCCTAAAACCAGATCCAAATGGACAGAATAATCATGTTCAAGCATCAGTAGGTACCCAACATCAAAGAATCCACATATTTGACCGCAACAACTAACCCCACAACGAAAGCAATCTGAACAAAGATGCACAAACTAGTCATGTTCAAGATGCAGTAACTCCATAACATCAACCATAGCACAGATCTGACCGCAAGAACTAACCCTAGACCAAAAGCAAGAGCAAACCATCATGCAAAGCATAGATGTAAGCGCAAGAACAAACCCTAGACTGCAAACAATGGGGAAAACAAATTGATTTCACCTCGGGTTAGCCAGAGGGAGCCGAAGCAGGTCGAATCAAAGAGAGGAGGGGAAGAAGTAGCAGATCTGGTTGGTGAAGCACCACCAAAGCTACTCATAGAAGAAGAAGACGGAAGCAGACAGCCTCATCGAAGCCCAACAACGGAGGGAGCCGCGCTACCTGGACGCAGATCCACACCGAGGGAATGGAGATCAAGCCCGGGGAAGACCACCACGCGCCGGCAACCGAGCTCACCACTGCCGCCGGTACCTCAACGAGAGTAGAGTGGGGAGTGGAGCAGAAGAACTGAGTGGGTGGAGGAGGGGGTTGATATAGGCAGCAGATTTCGGCGGGCAAGGGAGCACGCGGAACTTTCCCCCTTCCCGCGCGAGCCCGCCGTGGCCTCCTACCATGGTGCCAAATCGCCCGCGCGCACGCCGCCAGAGCCAGGCAGAGAGGAAACACAAAGGAGGAGCGTGCGGCTAGAGCTAGGAGAGAGAAGAGATTTTGCATCCTGCTGGCCAGGCTCCAACCCTGGGCCATGGATATCAAACATTCGGCCTTGGTCCCAACGGGCCTGGCCGGGGGAATTTGGCCCATATCAAACACGCCCTAAATTTATCTATCTATCTATCTATACATGTACTTGTATTGAAATATTTGTGTTGGACTTCTCACTAGATATCTACTTGGTTGTGAGTGCAGGTACTTGGTGAACTTCTCATTCGACATCTCTAGCATATCTCCACCAAGTTCGGTCTGTGTTGGACTCTCTGCAGGAGTGAGGCACTATCACACTCAAGTGAGGCAGCGCCACACCTAGAGTTTAACTTCAATGCAAGTTTGTTTTAAACAAGCCTATTCACCCCCCTCTAAGTGACATCAAGGTCCTTTCACCTAGGCCTCTTTGGATGACTCTAGGCCTCCTTGGTAAAGGCCTATGGCCAAGTCTAGTTGGTCCCCCTAATTGCTGGGGCAGCCCTAATGACTTATTGGGGCCTTTCATCTGGGTACCCTAATATTGATAACCAACAGTAGCCCCCAAGCCCCCTGGGGTGATTTAGAGTGATCACCTAGGGGGTATTTTTTGTTCATTAGAGGGTTGCGTGTGAGCGTACTTGCCAGGCGTAGCCCCCGTGGCTACGGAGGAACAAGTGACTCCCCGTTGGCTCTTTTTTAGCATCAGGCTCGAGTGATCGCCTCAGAGTGGTCAAGAGTTCCCCACATCATGCATGGCCTTGGAGCCTCTGATGGAATCTTTGGACTGGACTTTTGGTTTCTGGTTTAGATGCAGCCATCGCCTTTTGGCCTCCTTGCGATTCTGAGCCCCCAAGCCCCCGTGCATGGCAGGGGTCCGACCGAGGGCTCAGTTCATCTTGTGTTTGCTACCCTCCGTGTGTTCTTCAACAGAACGGAAGGGCTAGGCCATGCCATGATTTCCCTCGTTGGGCAAACCATGGTGCCTGGTAAGTTGCAAATGGGTTAGTCCAAGTGGAAGCCCCAGTTCCTGTTCGTGAGGATTCGTCATGGGTCAGCTGGTGACTGACTCCAAGTTCCTAGCGGCCAATCCATATAGTTCTCAGGCCCGTTCAACCAGTCCTGAGGGCTCATCGCCTTTCTTCAAGGAAAAACCATGGATTGCATCCTGCCGAGACTTGAACGTGTTCTGGGAAGCCTGTGGCGCCCGCGCGCCCAAGTATTGGCTGCTAGTGAGACCTTCCCATCCTACCCCTCACTTAGGGTATTCGAAAGCGGCTGTTGAGCCTACTGACAGGCTAGCCTTCGAACATCTAGACTGTAATGGGCCGCTGAGCGTCTCGGGCCCTAAGTCCTAACTTACATGTGGCTGCTCTGTGGCTCGCGTTACCCGAGGCATCGGGCGAGGGTTGCGTGCGCATGCCCCATGAGAGGACACGGTGATGGGATGCGGTGGATGCGTGGATAGAGGCGAGCATGCGACTCCTCGTCTCCTCTGTCCCTATATAAACCGAGGGTCAATTTTAGCTTGGGTGCGCTAGCTCATTTGCATACCTGTGCCCACGCTCCCCTCGTTTTTGTGATCACCGTTGTTGAAGCCGTAGTCTTCGCCCTCCTGCCACCGCCGTCGTCACAAAACTTGTTGCTTTGCCCTCGCTTCCTAGAGAGCCATAGAGTTGTTCGAGTGTCACCCCCGAGATCATGGAGGACCTCGTCAGCCGCGTCTCCTTCTGGCGAAGACCGTAGCGAAGGAGTGGCTGCTGCTGGAGGGCCACAATCCTCCAGCACCCTCCGATGGCCATGTTGTCTTGTTTGTCCCATTCCATGAGTAAGGGCTCACGGCTCCCCCCACCGGCTTCTCCACGGACTTCTCGATTACTATCAGATCGAGTTGCAACATCGGAATCCCAACGGGATTTAGCATTTGGCCGCTTTTGTCGCGTTGTGCGAGGGATACCTAGGGATTAGCCCCTATTTCGACTTGTGGCAGCACTTCTTTGCCGTTAACTTGTTGAAGTCGAAGGGGACAGAGGGCCAGCTGGACCGCCACCACCCGATGGGGTGCGCGGGCATCCACTTCAGGAACAACCGGTACAATGAATACATGTCGCTCAAGCTGGTGTCATCCAACAAAGGGTGGCATTCATAGTGGTTCTACCTCAAGGACTACTGTGATGCCCTTTTCCCGGCATACACCAGCCATGGGATCTTTGAAACTCTAGCAGAGTGGAAAGCTGATGTCCCGTCGTGCGATGAGGACAATCGCCAACCACCTTCTCGCCATCAGGATCTTTGAAGGAGTGCGGCCTGAAGGGAGCGAGAGTCATTGGGGCATACCACGTGAGAGGGGTGGCACCACTGATGAGGCGCGTGCTTCCCCTATCCCTAATGGCGCCCCATACGTTGCAAGAGGGGACGGTGCTCGCCGAGGAAGTCCCATCTAACAATGAGGTCATCTGGTGCATGAAGAGTGCGATGGGCAATACGAAGGACTCAGTGGGAAACGTGATCAACACCATCTTCCTAGTGCCCGGTCATCCCCCAATGTGTCCTGAGCCTAGCTACGTCTGATTTGTAAGTCCCTCTTCCCATGTATCTTCTTTTTCTCATCCTACCAGGGGCTAGGCATGCCCGACTAATTCCCAGGACATGTTCTACAGCGGCAGCTGGTTCTTTATGAACATCTAGCGCCTCTGTCGGGGAACATCACTATTGGAGTGGCGAGTCATGTCACCATTGAGGGTCACGGAGGAGCGGGTGAAGGGGCGGCGGTGGACCCCCCCTACCACCGATGCCTCCTCATTCACCCTCGGAGACCCCCCCCTAGCGATGTCGGATGACGCGTCGAGGTCTTCCCCATCCCTTCTAGGGTGAGCGCGCCTTCAAAGATAGTGGGGGCAAGCTGTATCGACACCATGCCCCAAGAGCCAGCAGACATGGGGCGCACTGTCGACGCGTTACAGGAGCGCTCGGAGTCAAAGCACCCTAGCGGTGCCTCGGAGGGGCTGGCAGGGGTGGGCCGTTCCGCACCGCCCAACACCCCGGAGCCTAGGGAGGGTCAAAGCATCCTCGTACTGATGAGGAGCGACCGAGGCTTGGAGGGTCGGGCTTTAAGCGCCTGAGAGTGTCAAGGTGAGTAGTGGTCTTGCTTTCTTGTTGCCCTATTAGAGCCATGTGCTTATCTCTACTTCTCTTGCAGCGCGGGCGACCAACTCGTCCCCTTGGAGCTAGCACCCCAAAAGAGGCTTATGGCTCAGTGTCCCTCATCGACCAGTATCATGATCGGAGGCAGCGCCGGAGCCTCCACGGTGCCGATTGTAGATGTGCTAGTGGCACCCGTGCTGAATGTGAAGCAGACGATGGTCGTCACGGCCTTTGTGGTGGCAGCGCAGACCGGGCTATCATCAGTGCGGGCGTCCATGCCCTAGTGGAGCGATCAGAGGAGAGGCGGTCAGAGGAGGACCCGTCCACGGCACGATCCTAGGGCATCGCACCCTTGCTACCACAGGAGGGGGTGGAGGCGCCCACGGCTAGACAGATAGAGGGGGCGCACCGACGATGTCCCCGAAGGTCGAGAGGGCAAGAAGGTCGCCTATGCGAACGCTGCCAGTTTCGCCGACTGCCGTCGAAGCATGGCGCGACACGGAGTTGGTCCCGGTCGGTGGTGACGATCGTGTGGCACAGCCCCTAGTGGCATGGGGTGGGCCCCACATCAAGCTAGGAGACTTGCAGAGCCCGGGTGCTTCGCCATTCATCCTCGATGACCCCACGGATGAGGTGGACTGGCATAACTTTCAGACCACTGTCGGAGATGTTGTGTCTGGTCTAGGCGCTTCGCTGCATCTATTAAGTGGCGCGGTCCCCGTCTGCTAGGTAAGATATGTTTACTATTTGGTTTTCTATATGTTATTATCCCAGAGTTCCTTACTTAGTCCTTCCCCCTAGGCCCTGCTGTCAAGGATCCAGGAGAAGTCCTAGTTCATCCATCGGCTCAAGGCGGCTTGGGACCAGTAGGCTATGGAGCTGGCCAACGTCTGTCGGGATGCTAACGAGGCTAAACAGACCACATCATACTATCTGGACCAGCTACTGGCAGATGGCCAGGAGATCGAGGCACTAAAGAAAAGCGTGATGGACTTCGCCAAAGGTAGGATGAGGCGCGCGAGCAAGCTCATGAGCTCCTATCTTCAGCCGAGAAGGATAGGGAGTTGAAGCTGGCGATGGAGACCAAGCTTGCTGCTGCCGAGGTGCAAGCGTGCCAAGACGCTTCAACGCTCACACGTATACACAAAGAGTGGGACGATCTACGCCTGACCGTGGGGCGGCTTCACTAGGAGCATGAGATGGCTCATGGAGAGCGTGACGTCGCCCGACAACAAGTCATCACGCTCTAGGCTGAGCTTGGGGAGGAGTAGAATCGAAAGCTTAAAGCTGAGGCCACTGTGGCTAGGCTTTCTAGTGATCTAGACCAGGCGAGGGTGAGGCTGTAGGCCCTCAAGAAGGAGTTGGCCGAGGTGAGGATAAGCCTAGAGGAGGCAATCACCCGGCATGCCGAGCCACTCACTGCCATCGGCCAGGTCTATGATGACCTCGGGGTGCCTTTGAGGGGAGCAGTGGATTCACCCTTGGCTCGCGTGCTCCAGATCACGGCCCAGGTGCGTGAGCTTGAGAGGAGTGCTCTGAGGGGCGGGGTGAACCAAGCCTTCGTGATCGGCCACTCCCTCTACGGGGGGACCCTTAGCCTAGAGGCACTGAGCAGAGCCTATCTAAAAGCGCTCAACAACGAGGCCATGGAGAGGCTAGAGACCGACGTCGCCCCCCTCTCACAAGCTTTGGCAGACAACATAGAGGAAGTCATGCCCCTCTGAAGGGGTTAGTCTGGGCCGAGGCACCGAAGCCTCTTTATAATGGACATGTTTTTCATTCTCCATGTTTTTGTTTCGCACAAACACTTCAAACATTTATGATGGGCATGTCTTGTTGCAAGGAAAATTGGTCCTAATAAAATGTTTTTGATTATGCCTACACTTCTTTCGGCCCCTGAATGAGGCCTGACCCCTGAGCACCGTAGGGGTCAGGAACCACTAGAGACTAATAAAGTAGGACTTTCTTTTAGCGAGAGCGTGGTTCTACATAGGCATGTCAACTACTTCGACGAATTTAGAGGCAAAAGAGATGACGTAGCTACCTAGAGCCTTTTGCATGAGTGGCAGTTTCGCCACTGGCCGTCCTTGGTCTCACGGTGTGGCCTCACTTGGCTAACGCCCCGAGTACTAGGGGGCGCTCGCGCCGCTTTCCCCTCCGAAATCCAAGGCTTCCAGGAGGTGGTCGCAGTTGTCGAGGAAGTGGCCAAGGGCCTCCAGGTTGTTAAGGCTTATTACATCGATGTTGTTCCACCAGTCATGTTGGTCAGGGCATTGTCATCATCCTCATAGCGCTTAGGGCCCCGCGGCCAGTATCCTTTCATGAAGGGTTCTAGGGGGTCTGCCATGGTCCACGCCCTGGCCTTCATGCGAGCTTTCACTGCCCACCTTGTTCTTGCTGATGACCCGGTGCCAGCCAACGCGCGATTCCTGCGCTTGGGTCGGTGGCCTCGGAGCGAGGTTGCAGCGTGGGTTTTGAGGTGCGCACTTCTGCCTTCGGCATAGCAACTGGCGCCTTCTTCGGCCCCCACACGCTGCGGTCCTAGCTGGAGCCGCGCGCTCGCATTTTCCTATTGCCAGGCCTTCAACCACTTCCATCGTGGGTTGGGGAAGAGTTCTCCTCCGAGTGCTCATGCGTCATGTGGACTGGGGAAGAGTTCTCCTCATTGGGAACTTCTGTGACATGTCTTTTATGGGGATCGATGCATTCGTGTTCTGCCTCTGAGTGCTCATGCGGGTAGCAGCGGCCCCTCTGGTGACAACCGGAATCTAAGGGTAGTTCTGAATCCGTCATGAGGAGGTCATGAATAGAGCCCACAAGATGGTCTGCCATCTCGTCGAGCTCGTTGCTCACGGGGGGCGGAGAGACGAAACGCGCCATGGGGCGTCCGGCGTTGCCTGTAGCTTCACATGGGCCTAATGGGGGCACTACCGTGATGCCCCAAGCGAGGTTTTCTAGGGGGATGAGCCCCTGGGTGATTACTTCTAGGGGGAAGAACCCCCAGGTGACGGGCCGGTGCTCTAACCTCCTATGACCAGAGCTGCCGAGCTATCCGTGCTCCAAGGCGCGGCTCTCGAAAGGCGCAACCGCAACCCCTCAAGTGTCTCGATGACCATGTCGAGGCTTGTGGCGGGCGAAGGTGGGACTAGGATGGGAGCCCGCTCTTGGTCCCCCTCCATAGTAACAATGAAATCTAGGCTCCCAAAGCGTAGGTGAGCGCCCGGGACCTAGCCGATGTCGTGGCAAGCTATCCGAGGCATTGTGATGAAAGCGACGATACGTGCAAAGCCCCCTACTTGGTGTGGCAATTGTCGGTGTCATGAAACCACCGGCTAGTAATTTGTGTGATTACACGTTTAGGCTCGGATGGCTGAGCTAAGGTGGGCACAAGAGGTATATACTAGTTCGGGAAAAATGTCCCTAGTCCAGTCGCGGTGCTCGTGCTACTCGCTCTTTATTGAGTTTGCAGTAGGGGTTACAAATAGGTGAGAGAGGGAGAGGGCTCCCAAGTCTCTGTGGTGTGTGAGTTTACTATTGTGTGCTGGTGAACTGAGAAGTTCCAAGAGCCCCCCTAGAAGGGTCCCGAGGCCTCCCTTTTATAGATCAAGAGAGGACCCTTGGGGTACACAGCAAAAGGAGGAAGGAAGAAGAGAAAAAGAAGAAAGAGAAAACGCAGAGGAAGAGGCTCTCGCGGTGGTGCCGCTCTCTCACTCTGCTGGCAGAGGCCCGCTGGCCTGATCGTCGAGGACGGGGGTGGCCCCCACATCGTCACTATGCTACCGCTGTGGTAGCAGTGTCATGCCGGTCGCCTGGCCATGGCATCACGCGCTGCCGTGCCGCGTGGCACGGCTCGCGGCACAACGTACGCCTGTGGGGGTATTAACCCCTATACCCCTACGGCTAGACTTGGGCTAGCCTAGACCAGTGGGCCTGGCCCACTAGAAGATGACATGTGGCCCAGTCGATCTGCTCGGTGTTCCATGCAATGAAGGAAAGCAAACTTGGAGATCAAGCAAGATCCTGGTCAGTTAGAATAGGAATCCTTATCCGGCCAGCTATGACAATTGTAACCAGGTAGGATTAGTTTCTAGATTTGTAACCCTACCCCCCGAACTATATAAGGCGGGCAGGGGACCTCCTCAAAAGACATCTCATCACATCTCAATATACACAGCAATATAATCTGATGCAGGGCGTAGTTATTAAGCCCTCAAGGCGGCCGAACCTAGATAAATCCTTATGTTTGTCTTGCGTCACCATATAGTTCATAGCTTGCGCACCTGTCTGCCGACAATCTACTACCTTAGGCATACCCCTCGGTAGACTGTCGACCATATCTTGTCGACTGTGGTGCGCCAGGTAGGGGGTGTGCGTACAGCTTTCCAGGCGAGCAAGATGGTCATCATCCCCCACTCCACGGCCATGGCGGACGGTCTCTCGTTCACCGTCGGCCAGATCACCTGGACCACCGGCGTCAACAGCTTCACCGCCACTGCCACGGAGGAGGCACAGATCTGATCTGCATCGGCCACATCTTCATCGGCTACGGCTCCCGTCACACTGGCTACGACAATGACCACCCCAGCAACGGCCCTAACCACGCTGACAACTCATCGACCACTTCCTCACTACAAAGGGAGGATAATCGACAACACTGACCCGATCGAAGCCATCAACCAAGTCGGCCACAAGCTCTCACAAACCCTGACTTTGGTAGATTCGATCCAAAATCAATCTACTGAGTAGGTACTTCCTCACCACAATAGATCTACCTGACCAGTTTAGGTTCGTTGTCCAACACGACTAGATACAGATCTAGTGGTCACCGCTACTCCTGAAGGACGTATGGTACGCCTTCACCTAGTTCTTACACCTAGCCTCAGGCTCTCTGAGTACCAAGCTTTGACAAAGGATTGTCAGGCCCTCCTATATGGCCTGAGAAATGTTGCTTCCGAGTACGTGTATCATACACCTCATCAGTTCATGGGTCCCATGGAGTGAGACCATGTTTCAGATTTGTACTTCCTGGATATACCTCGACCATCACTAGGCAACACCGTCAACATGGTCGGTATCTAGGAACATCATGAAGGATCGGTTCATACACTTCCCGGGATGGCGACTCCAACACTGGATCTACACGCTCTATCCATACCGAGGCTGAACACCTCAAAAATGATGGATATGGTCTGGATCCATTACCGTACCCTTCGGGTTTCTCTCTGATCCCAAGGTTCCCACCGAGACGTGGCAACATGGTGCTCAACGTCAGTAATGATGAGCCCGTAGTCGAGGGAGAAACTGATGAGCAACGGTAGCTTCGTGAACTACGCAATGCCGGCCGCGCCGAACACCGTCATTCGGAGGCTGAAGAAGAAGAGCGTCAAAGGGGACCCCAACCAAGAGACCTAGCCAATGCCTTTGATAGGGTTAGCGAGCGGCTAGTTTTTAGGACTCCAAGTGCCAACATGGCTGTCACCATGGCCAACTTGGACTGCTTACCTGACCAGCTAGAAATCCAACAGGTCCGTGAAGACATTGGTGCACATCTTATCGCTGCTATGGGCCAAACCGTCGAGTTAGCTAAACGAGCTTAGATTCCCTCGAGCAAGTCAATTGCATCTAGCTAGAGTCATCGTGTTTCAGAACACCCAAGTCACCAACAACTATCTAATCTACGCAATGGCCCACCCCTAGTCAACCCTCGAGGCAGCGGTGGCGGCAGCGGCGGTGGCGGCAGCGGCGACGGCGATGGTGACGGTGCTCACGGAGGTGGTCGTGGTCGTCGGGATAACAACCACAATCACCGTGGTAAATGAGATTAGGAAGTGAATCAAGACCCCAACCGCGATCTCCGCCAGCAACTCCCTCCGCGTGACACTCGCAGTCGCTTCCTCAGCTGCGCTAATGACCGTTAAGCTTATGAGAACGTCCATCGCATCGAATACGATACTGAGCATGGTCCTCCCGGCCTAAAACAGTTCACTTCTCATCTTCAACAAGTCGTATGGCTGAAAAACTTTAAGCTCGAAAAGCTCAGGAAGTACGACGGCAAGGAGAACCCCAAGAACTATATCACACTTTAAGAGATCACTGTCCGATCAGCTTCAGGCGATGAACATGTAATGGCTAATTATCTTCTAGTTGTTCTTGATCAAGCAGGTCATCAATGGCTCTTGAGCCTGCCAGAGAACCAGTTCGATAGTTGGGCACAACTCAAGCAGGCCTTCATCGACAACTTCATCTCCACGTGTGACCATCTAGGCAATAAGTATGACCTCGAGCGCATACGTGACCGCAAGGATGAGCCGCTACACGACTACATCCGACGTTTTTCGGATATGCGCCTCAAGATCCCTAAGATCTCTCATGACGAGGCAGTCTCAGCCTTCATCAAGGGTCTCCATCACCATGACGCCCATAGAAGCAAGCTTCTCCGAAAACGGCCGACCACGGTCTCAGAGTTGCTCGCCACCGCCAAAAATTACGCGGACGCAGATGACACCGAGAAGATAATCAAGGAAGACGTGGGAGGGCTATCATGCCCTAAACACCCACTGCGCCGCAACGATAACCGTGATGACCGTGATCAAAACAACAACTACGACCGTCGTGATCGGCGCAACGACAACAGCGACCACCGAGACAACCGTGATCGGCGACGTGACCACCGCGACGCCTATAGAGGCAAGCATCCCCGAGAGGATGATCATGAAGTCAACGCGGTTAAGAAGCCAAGTGGTCACCATGACTACCAGGACAACTACAACAAGGCCCTGAAGGGTCCCTGCCAGCTTCATCCCAAATCCAATCACACCATGGAGAATTGTCGCTTCCTCAAGAACATCTACGCCAAGCAGCTAGCTGCCGATGATGCTGCAAGGGCTGAGGACGATGCACAATGACGAGATGGTGACAATGACGATGACGAACAGGACAGAGATCCTCATCATCAATACATCGCTCCCACCAAAACCGTCCACTCCATCTTCGGCGGAAAGGTGTCTCTGGAGTCCAAACGCGAGCGCAAACTGCTCAAACAGGCTTGCATGAGTGTCACCGACGCTGACGGTCTCATCACTGATTCTAGGTTCCTAGCCTGGTCTCACCGAGAAATCTCCTTCAACCATGAAGACCGATGGGCCATAATTCCTGAACCTAGTCGATTTCCCCTCGTCCTCGATCCCTGCATCAACAGCGTTCGGTTCGAGAGGGTCCTCATAGACGGTGACAGTTCCATCGACATCCTATTTTGCAATAGCTTGCCCGCTCTAAAACTGAGCCAGGCTGGTCTCAAACCCTAGGAGGCACAGTTTTGGGGTGTTCTCCCCGGATAGAGCTCTATACCTCTCGGGCAGATCACGCTTCCTATGTAGTTTGGCACTGCCGAACACTTCCGCACTGACTACGTTAACATCATGGTCGTGGACTTCGATGGCACCTACCACGCCATCCTTGGTCGACCAGTGCTCACCAAATTCATGGTTGTGCCGCACTACTCATATTTGGTGCTCAAGATGCCTACCGAGCACGGCGTCCTCACTCTCAGAGGCAATGTCTACATTGCCTATACCTGTGAAGAGGAAAGCTTCAAAGTGGCCGAAGCGACCGACCTCTTGATCTGCATGGAGCAGACCTTGGTCGATGCCACCAAGACTCCCACTGACCACCTAGAGATCCCAGAGTTGCAAGCCCCGTGCAATAGCATTAAGTCCAAGGACCACAAGGAGATCCAGCTGGTCGATGGTGATTCCAGCAAGACGGCCCTTATTAGGGCCAATCTGGATCCCAAATAGGAAGACGCGCTCATCAGGTTTTTGAGGCACAACATAAGTGTTTTCGCGTGGAAACCCACGGACATGCCCGGTGTACCTCGGCACCTGATCGAGCACTCCTTGAATGTCTCGAAGACCGCCAAGCCTATCAAGTAGAAGCTATGACGGTTCGCTCATGACAAAAAGGAGGCTATTAGTGCAGAAGTTACATGACTTTTAGCAGTCGGATTTATCAAAGAAGTGTATCACCCGGAGGGGTTAGCCAACCCGATACCTGTACACAACAAAGAATAATGAATGAAGAATGTGTGTCGATTATACTGATCTCAACAAATACTGCCCTAAAGACCCCTTCGGCTTACCTCGCATAGATGAGGTCATTGACTCAATAGCTGGCTATGAGCTACTGTCCTTTCTCGATTGCTACTCTAGTTATCACTAGATCGCTCTCAACAAAGACGACCAGATCAAAACGTCCTTCATCATGCCTTTTGGCGCCTACTGCTACACGACAATGTCATTCGGGCTCAAGAATGTGGGGGCCACATACCAGCGTGCCATCTAGAACTGTCTTCAAAATGAGATAAAGGATGACCTTGTCGAAGCCTACATTGATGATGTGGTGGTAAAAACTAGGAAGGATCATACCTTGGTCGATAATCTCCAGCGGATTTTAACGGTTCTTAACGAGTACCAATGGAAACTTAATCCTAAGAAGTGTATCTTTGGAGTCCCGTCTGGTATATTGCTGGGTAATGTCGTCAGTCACGATGACATACGCCCTGATCCAACTAAGGTTAAGGCTGTTCTGGATATGCAGCCCTCGAAAAACATCAAGGATATCCAGAAGCTCACTGGATGTATGGCCGCCCTCAGTTGCTTCATCTCACGACTTGGCGAGAAGGGTCTGCCTTTCTTCAAATTGCTTAAGGCATCAGAGAAGTTTGTCTGGTCGGCAGAGGTAGACATTGCCTTCACATAGTTAAAAAAGTTCCTTACCTCTCCACCAGTCCTTACTGCTCCTCAGAAAGACGATGTCCTTTTCCTCTATGTTGCGGCCACTGATCGTGTGGTCTCTATAGTCATTATGGTCGAGCGTGAGGAACCCGGCCACGTTTACAAACTCCAGTGCCCTGTTTACTTCATCAGTGAGGTACTCAATGAGTCCAAATCCAGGTACCCTCAAATTCAGAAGCTGATCTACGCCATCCTAATTACATCCTAAAAGTTGAAACATTACTTCGATGGATATCAGGTGGTGGTCAAGACCAATTTTCCGCTTGGGGACATCATCCGAAACAAGGACGCTAACGGACTCATTGTCAAATGGGCGATGGAATTATGCCCCTACTCCCTGGAGTTCCAGAGCCGTACAACTATTAAGTCCCAGGCCCTGGTGGATTTTATAGTTGAATGGATAGACCTAAGCGCACCTCCCGATCAGGGGCTACTCGAATACTGGAAGATGCATTTTGATGGTTCCCTCAACATCGATGGTGCAGGAGCAGGCATGCTCTTCATTTCACCAAATAAAGATGAACTCTGCTACATCCTTAGGCTTCATTTCCTAGCATCTAATAATACTGCAGAATACGAGGCCTGCCTCCACGGCATACAGATTGTGGTCAAGCTTGGGGTCAAGCGCCTGTATGTCTATGGCGACTCGGCTCTAGTCATAAACCAGCTTAATAAAGATTGGGACATGACTAGCGAGAAGATGGATGCTTACTGCAAGGAAATCAAAAAGTTGGAAGGCAAGTTCTACGGCATTGAATACTCGCATGTGGTCCGGGATAAAAACAAAGCAGCCAATGAGTTGTCTAAGTTAGGATCATCCCGAGCCAAAGTCCCACATGGTCTGTTCGTCCAAGATCTTATGAACCCGTCGATCAAGGAAGCAGAAGATCACGTGATCGAGAAGCCCCCAGACCAGCAACTGGTGGCAACGGTTCCTCCTCCGATCACTACAAAACCCTCTCCGACCACTCATACTTCACCTTTGACCACTAATAATAATGACCGTAGGATACCCTTTATCAAGTATCTACAGGATGGAACCGGTTATACTGACCGAATAGAGAACGAGCGCCTTTATACGCCGTAGCAAACAGTATATACTGGTCGATGGCATCCTCATGCGCAAGAATGCAAAGGAAGAAGTCTTGATGAAGTGTATCACTCAAGAGGTAGGCATTAAACTGCTTGAAGAAATTCACAGTGGCACCTGCGGCAATCACGTCGTCTCTCGAACACTGGTCGGTAAAGCTTTCCGAGTAGGATTCTACTAGCCATCCGCCGTGGCCGATGTAGAGAAGCTGGTACGTCACTGCGATGAGTGTTAGTTTTTCATGAAGCGTATACATGTACTAGCACATGAGATCTAGACCATACCAGCCTCCTAGCCCTTTGCATGCTAGGGACTGGATATGATTGGGCCCTCTAAGCCGGCCCCTGGAAATTTCAAATGCGTGTTCGTGATGATCGACAAGTTCTCCAAGTGGATTGAGTACATGCCTTTGACCAAGGCGTCCTCAGAAAAAGTGGTCGAATTCCTCGACCAGATCATACACCATTTCAGCCTCCCTAACAGCATCATCAAAGACCTGGGGACTTAGTTCACTAGCAGTACATTCTGGGACTTCTGTGATGAAAGGAGCATTGTTATAAAGTATGTGTTAGTGGCGCATCCCAGAGCTAATGGTCAGGTTGAAAGGGCAAACGGTATGATCCTCGATGCATTGAAGAAAAGATTGTACAAAGAAAACAATAAAGTGCCCGGAAGATGGCTCAAGGAACTACCGGCTGTGGTCTGGGGTCTCCGAACTCAGCCTAGTCACAATACGGGCGCGTCTCCCTACTTCATGGTCTACGATGCAGAAGTGGTGCTCCCTATCGATATCGCTTTTCAATCACCAAGGGTTGAGAACTTCGATAAGGACAAGTCTGATGAGTCACGAGAACTTGAGGTCAACTGTTCCGAGGAACGACGTCTTGATTCCTATGTGCGTACTGCCAAGTACCTCGCTGTACTATGCAAGTATTACAACAAGAATGTCAAAGAAAGGTTCTTTGTGGTCGGAGACCTAGTCTTGAAGTGGAAGACGAGTCAAGACGGCATGCACAAGTTTTCATCATCATGGGAGGGACCATTTGAAGTCATAGAAGTTACACAGCCTACTTCCTACAGGCTGGCTTATCTCGATGGCACTGAGCTACCCAACTCCTAGCATATTGATAAGCTCAGGCATTTTTATCCTTGAAGTGCTGAAAAATAAAGATATGTACCCCTCTTGTACTTTGATTATTTTAATAAAACATCTATGTTTTCTTCCGATTCACTCAACATGTTTGTTTGGAGACTACTTTTTATCTTTACTTTATAACAGACCAGTTAACAAACCACCATTCTTTCTTGAGTTCTCGGAGCCAGCCCCATCTCCGACTCCTCCCCACGCATGCATGGGACCCGCTCTCTACGCTCTGGGTGGTCGGCGGGCGCTCCCTGGTCTGACCTGTGTGCTCTTACGTGTGAACAGGCTCTGTGCCTCGCTCTTGGACCACAGATTTGGCTAGGGCCATACGGATTCAATAGGATGTCGTGTCTCCCAACTGCCACAACTAAAACAGAATACTTATACATTCTAACTTAGTTATCGTCCACACAATATACACGCTTCAAACGTTTTTCATACAAAAACATAACAAGCTTACATTGTCTTAACAGTGTATTATTGCAGGCTTGCCTGACAAGGCACAAGTCTACAATAATCTAAAACTGTTCTTTCTACAGCTAAAGGCTACTGGCTGGTTGGCACTTGAGGCTCGGGCTGGGCGCTGCTCTTCGCCTTCTCACCGCTTGACGATGGGAGTGCCGCCTTGGCTAAGGAAGTTGGTGCCACCGGGGTCTGGCTGGTCGAGACCGTAGCCTCCAATCGCTTCGCTGATGAAGGTTCTGGCACTGGGGTCTGGCTGGTCAAGACCACAACTCCTGGTAGCTAACTTGAAGTTGATGGCTCCTGCGCCGGCGGTTATGACGTCCTGCACAAGTTGATGTCGCCCATTATTGAAGCCGACAAGTCAAGCAGCTAGATCCTTAGTTCATCTGGTTGCTTCAGGCCAACCTCCTTGGGATACCCTAGCTCGAATCGCTTGAAGTCGATCAGCGGGTAGTGCACGCGCACCATGGTGAGCACATGGGCACTCGCGTACTCCCCGACCTCCTTCACGAACTGATGGAGCCATCCTAAGGCGCGCTGGCACTTGTCGATTACTCCACGCGGCGGTGCTCTGGTGTTAGTTGTCGGGAGCTCTAGGTCGATCAGGTCCAACACTAGTAGGATATCGCCCACCATTTGGTTGCACTGACCCTTCTAGAGATCCTGGTCCTTCTCGAGCTCAAGTGTCTTTGCTGAATAGGTGTCGCGATCTTTGATAGCCTCTTCGATGTGCTTTTTCACGTTCACCTTTAGTTCTGCAGAGCAACCCTCCGGTCAGGGAAGTATCATATGGAAACATACTGAGACCAAGACAGCCAACACTTACTGTTCAGCTCTAGGTTCTTCACTTTCAGCTCCTCTGTTATCTTTTTGGAGCGCTCTAAGAGCTGCACGTGGTCTTGTGCCAGCTGGTTGTTCTCTTCCGTTAATCGGGTGCACTCTCCGACCACACGCGCGTTCTCTTCTCGAAGGCAAGCTACTTCATTTGCCAGGCCTACAAACGGGCTGGTCAGTGCAAGAATGTGTATTAACAGCACTTTTCAGTGCCCGGGGAGTTACGGCTAGATAACTTACCCGTCCTCTCACGTTCTTTCTGGCTGAGCTGGATGACAGCATTGCATTGAGATGTCTCTAGCTCCGCCTTCTCCTTCTCGGTGGCCTCGAGCTTTTCACGCAACCGATCCACCTCAGCTGCCAGCTCCTTATTTTCATTGAACATTGGTTCAATTTGGTCAAAGCACCGCTTACGGTACTTTGCCGTCTTTATGATATCCTACAAGGCGACCATAGAATCATTTAAGCAAAGGCATCATAATACTGGTCTAAGAATGCACAAAATAGCAGCTTACATGTACTTCGGCTATAAGCCGCTTCACCACCAGCTCGATCTTTCTTGTCTCGTCATCTGTGGGGATTTCCTCATGGCAGATATAATGATCCCCACATTGACGGCACACATAGACGTGTTGACGATCGTCCTAGGGATGTCCCTGGATCTCCTCAAGGACGTCGTCGTCTTCAGACTCTGCGACATCGGCAGTCTTGGCCTGTTCTTGCTGCTGGCCGGCTTTGGCCTCCTCCTGTCGTCGGCTTGACCCAGTCTCAGCATGCCCTAGGCTACTCCTTGGCTCATTACACCATCATAGTTTTCCCCTGAGCCACGGCGTCGGGTAGAACACCATCCTGTGTGCTCGAGGTGGCCGCAGACTACTCTGGTGCTTCTTGTCTGGGCTCGGGGACTCGCCTCTCCTCTGTTGCTGCTTGGCCCACGGCTGGTGCCTCCGGAGGCACCTGTTCGGCTGACCCCTGCTCGGCGGCTGTCTCCACCATTGTCGGCTAGATCGGGATGCATCCTAGCGCTGCTTGCTCGTTGGTTGCCATCGAGGCGGCTGATGACGGCCTCCCACCGGTCGCGAGCTCCTCAGGGATCTCCATCGACACCGAGCTACAATTTGATAAACACATATTTGATAATGCCTATTCTATATGGTTTTTACTACTAATGCTTACTAAAGTATGCAGATACTTACATGTCCGTCTGGAGGTATGTGGCTAAGAATGCGCGCCGACATGGTCGTCCTCGGCTCCCTTGCTGACTTGACGAGCTCTGGCCACCCTCACTTGGTGGCAGCACCAGTGATGTAGCTACAGTGGACGTCGTCGACATTCCCAGCAATGGTGCTGCTGCTGGTTTCGATGGCCCCTCCTGGCATGTCTACTCTACGCCCTTCCTTTGATGAGGGGTGAGCAGATCGGCAGTCGGTTTTTCTTCTTCATCTTCATCCGACCAGCTTTGTATCATCCGACGACGCTTGCTGGTTGGATTCTCTGGCATCCCCATGGTCTCTGAGCTCCCTGGCCTCTTCTTCGAGTGTTCAAGGGTGACTAGGTACTTCTCCGCTCTCCTGTTGCCGGTGTCTGTCCTGGCGCTTGGTGCTCCGTCTTCCTCCTTGACGTCGACGTAAGTGTAGCATTGCTGCACGTTCCGCAATGGGGGCTCCACGCTCCTCAGGTGGTCCATCCTGGGAACCACACATACAGCAGGTACCTTTCAATGCCATGCACCTAACAGCATAATGACAATAGGGATTACAACCGATGTCTTTTCATCAACTATGTGATCGACACAAAAGAAAAACAGATGCTTGAAATACCTTCGGAGCTGGTCAGATGAGCTTGTACGCGTGCACGATGGCGCTCAAAGGATGGTATGACATATCTACCAGGCTAAACAGATCCGCAATCCTCCGCTTGATCTTGTCGTCGTGCAGCCGGTTCGGACGCATCCTGGTCTGGTCCGCTGAGCCCTGGTACTCGTAGCCGGCGTGCACCCTCTTCTGGCAAGGCTGTACTTACCGACTGATGAAGCTCCCGGCTATGGCTGGCCTGTCCAGACGGGTCCATGGGAGCAACTCCATGAGCTCCCTCACCTGCCCGGCGTACTCTGATTTCTCGTTCCAGCTGACTCTCTTCTCCGGGATATAACCAATGTCACAGAGGGTGGAGGTGTTGGGCTCTTCTCGGATGTAGAACCATTTCTTGTACCAATCACCAAGGGAGGTATTCTAGGGGTAGCTAAGGTACTCCGACTTCATTCCATCATGGAGTGTCAGGTACACTCCGTTGGTGATCTGAGAACCCCCCTTGGACCCCTTCTTCTGAAGACAGAAAAGATAACGGAAGAGATCGAAATATGGCAGAAATCCTCCAAAAGCTTCACAAAGATGAATGAAGGTGGAGACGAGAAGGACTGAGTTAGGATGCAGATTGCAAATCTCAATCTCGTAGTAAAGGCAAAGGCCTTGGAGGAAAGGATGAATAGGAACCCTAAATCCCCTCTTGAAGAAATCTTTGAATACAACGATCTCACCAGGTTGGGGATCAGGGAAGCTTTCTGAGTCCAACGCTCTCCAGCCTCCGAGCTCCTTGTCATGGAGCACCCCCAGGCCGACGAGCTCGTTGATGGACAATTCAGTGGACTTCGACTTCCACAAATCCTTCCTTATCACTTCGGCCCTTTTCACCACCTCTATCTTGGCCATTCACTACCTCTCTCGCTTCTCAAATACTTACATGTTCGCCTGGCGGTATGTGGCCGAGAATGCATGCTGACATGGTCATCCTCGGCTCCCTTGCTGACCTGACGAGCTCTGGCCACCCTCACTTGGTGGTGGCACTAGTGATGTAGCTACAGTGGACGCCGTCGACATTCCCAGCAATGGTGCTGCTGCTAGTTTCGACGGCCCCTCCTGGCTTGTCTACTCTACTCCCTTCCTTTGACGAGGGGTGAGCAGATCGACAGCCGGTTTTTCTTCTTCGTCTTCATCCGACTAGTTTTGTATCATCCGACGACGCTTGCTGGTCGAATTCTCCGGCATCCCCATGGTCTTTGAGCTCACTGGCCTCTTCTTCAAGTGTTTGAGGGCGACTGGGTGCTTCTCCGCTCTCCTGCTGCCGGTGTCTATCTTGGCGCTTGGTGCTCCATCTCCCTCCTCGACGTCGACGTGAGTGTAGCATTGCTACACGTTCTGCGGTGGGGGCTCCACGCTCCTCGGGTGGTCCATCCCGAGCACCAAGGACACATACAGCAGGTACCTTTCAACGCCGTGCACCTAACAGCATGACAATAGGGATTACAACTGATGTCTTTTATCAACTATGTGATCGACACAAAAGAAAGACAGATGCTTGAAATACCTTTGGAGCTGGTCGGATGAGCTTGTATGCGTGCACGATGGCGCTCAAAGGATGGTATGACAGATCTACCAGGCTAAATAGATCCGCAATCCTCTGCTTGATCTTGTCGTCGTGCAGCCGGTTTGGACGCATCCTGGTCTGGTCCGCTGAGCCCTGGTACTCGTAGCCAGCGTGCACCCTCTTCTGGCAAGGTTGTACTCACTGACTGATGAAGCTCTCAGCTACGGCTGGTCCCATCCAGACGGGTTCACGGGAGCAGCTCCATGAGCTCCCTCACCTGCCCGGCGTACTCCGATTTCTCGTTCCAGCTGACTCTCTTCTCCGGGATATAACCAATGTCACAGAGGGTGGAGGTGTTGGGCTCTTCTCGGATGTAGAACCATTTCTTGTACCAATCACTAAGGGAGGTATTCCAGGGGCAGCTGAGGTACTCTGACCTCATTCCATCATGGAGTGTCAGGTACACTCCGCCGGTGATCTGAGAACCCCCCTTGGACCCCTTCTTCCGAAGATAGAAAAGATAACGGAAGAGATCGAAATGTGGCAGAAATCCTCCAAAAGCTTCACAAAGATGAATGAAGGTGGAGATGAGAAGGATTGAGTTGGGATGCAGATTGCAAATCCCAATCTCGTAGTAAAGGCAAAGGCCTTGGAGGAAAGGATGAATAGGAACCCCAAATCCCCTCTTGAAGAAATCTTTGAATACAACGATCTCACCAGGTTGGGGATCAGGGAAGCTTTCCGAGTCCGACGCTCTCCAGCCTCCGAGCTCCTTGTCATGGAGCACCCCTAGGCCGACGAGCTTGTTGATGGACGATTCGGTAGACTTCGACTTCCACCACTCCTTCCTTATCACTTCGGCCCTTTTCACCACTCCGTCTTGGCCATCCTCTACCTCTCTCGCTTCTCTGTTTTGGCTTAGCTGGCGGACAGAGAGTGTGTCGCTTCTAACAGCGGCGAGGTGTGCTAATGCGGCCGCAGAGTCAGAATGAAGAATGAGGGTTGGCAAAGGAAGGTGATTGGTTTGCAAAGGCGACTGTTCGGCGTAAATGGGGAATGGCCACACAACAGCTATTTATCCCATTAACCGTGTTGTCCCACCTCCCCGAGATTTTCGGAGATCGTGCGTGTGAGTCGTGGCACGCGTTGTGCAGTTTCCACTTTTTCACCGGCACCCACACCAGTAAATGCGCTCCCTCGGTTACAACGTGGGAGGGCCCACATTGACGCGCCTTGACAGACGACGGCCATAGTGTGTTTGACAAGATAAAAGCATGACTGCCATGTCACATCAGGAAGACTTCTGAGACAACAGGTCAGGCTAACAAAAAGGAGATACAAAATATGATAGGGAAACAGGTGTTGGAGATATACGACGCTCGGGGACTGGTCTGACGACTTTAGTCTATCTCAGATCACCAAGCACGATCAACTCCCCGATCACGCTCGGGGACTCGTCGATCACTCTTTGACTTTGCTCGGGGACTCATCGACCACGACTTACGCTGTGCTCGAGGACTGTTTTGACCACTCTCCCACCACAGCTTGATGTCTGGTTTCCTTGGCTATATGTGAAATTTGACTTGCATACAGTTGAGGGATTAGAGTTTTTTTAGACCTTGCTACAAGGCTCATACTTCGTCTTCCAGCAAGCTCGGTGACTACATCGGTACGATGCACCTGTCGGTGCATCTAAGTATCAAGTTTCCAAGAAGTTTCATTTTAGACCCTGGCACCATGTGCCTACGTCACCTATTACCAGGCTCGGGGACTAAGTGGGCACACTTCACCTTGCGGTGAATATGCTTATTTTGACCCCTACACTTTGTTTACCCTGCTTACATTTCTTTTTAGAAATACAAGTGGGCACACTTCACTAGGAAGGAATTTTTGTTCTTTTTTCTCAAGAGCACCATACATTCTTCGGGCAACCTACTTCTCTGGCGACAACGGTGGTCGGCTGTATTACAAGCTGGTTGGACACTTGCGACAACTGCTCGGATGGTGTGTCGCATCATAATGCATAGTACTCGAGGACTAGCTGTGGGAGTATTAACCCCTATACCCCTACGGCTAGACTTGGGCTGGCCTAGACCAGTGGGTCCAACCCACCAGAAGACGACACGTGGCCCAGTCGATCTGCTCGGCGTTCCACGCAAGGAAGAAAAGCAAACTTGGAGATCAAGCAAGATCCTGGTCGGTTAGAATAGGAATCATTATCCGGCCAACTATGGCAATTGTAACTGAGCAGGATTAGTTTCCAGATTTGTAACCCTGCCCCCCGGACTATATAAGGCGGGCAGGGGATCCCCTCAAAAGACATCTCATCACATCTCAATATACACAGCAATACAATTTGACGCAGGACGTAGGTATTACGCCCTCACGGCGGTCGAACCTGGATAAATCCTTGTGTTTGTCTTGCGTCATCATCTAGTTCGTAGCTTGCGCACCTATCTGCTGATAATCTACTACCTTGGGCATACCCCTCGGTAGACTGCCGACCATATCTTGTCGACAACGCCGTCTTCGATTAATGTCGCACACGGTCTTGGTGGCATAGTGTCGGTCTGCCCTACACTGTCACGTGCGTGTGCCCTTAAGTGCGACCTGTCGCAGCTTCAAGTTAGCGCGGGGCGTGCCAGCTCCCGTACGGCGAGACGATGCCTCAGTACGGGCTTTCCACGCATGGGACAGTGGTGGACAGCCGGTGTCCACCCCGAGCCCGGACATTTATTATCTGACCCTTGGTTCCGCCTCAAACCTTCCGGCGAGGCGGGATCCCCTTGGAGGGGTTGGGCTTAGGCGGAGCGTGACCCCTTAGGGCCGGGCGAGGTGAAACCTGTGCCCTAGCCATCGGGCGAAACAGAGCCGGTGCCCTTGAGCCCGGGTGAGACGAGGCTGGTCGGGCGGGGCGGAACTTATGCCCCGACCCTCGGTCGTCGTGAGTCCTACCCCTCGTGGGGTCAAGCTAGACGGGACTTACGTCCCAGTCGCTGGGCGGGCCGAGATGGTTGCCTGGGCCTCTTTGAACGACTCCGGGCCTCCTTGGTACAGGCCTATGGCCGAGTCCGGTCCGTCTCCCTAATTGTTGGGGCACCCTAACGACTTATCAGGGCCTTTCATCTAGGTACCCTAATATTGGTAACCGACACTAGTGGTGTGCATGTAAATGGTGGGAGTACAGGAAATGGAGGAGCGAACCAATCTCAGCTTGACATGTCAGCTTTAAAAAATAGATAATGAGAAATTTAAAAAGGCTAATGCATTACTCTACTCTTTTGGAGGATATTCTATTTTAGAGAATAGCTAAATCATGGATTTTAGGCTTTCATTTTACACAATCTGTTGGAGTTGCTCTAATATTAGAGCCGAAAGGTTGTTTTTTCCGACCATATTTTTTTACTTCCCACAATAATGCTCCTGAGCTCCTCCCTATCACGTGTGCGACCCGGACTACAATCTATGCACGTATGAGTTAGACCGTGTGTGTTTCATTTTGATTCGTGCCAGATGAACAACTAGTTAATTAAAGGTGCTAAAAGATACTTCATAACGCGTATAGATGATTGTACTAGACATGTACTCCCTCCATCCAAAATTATAAGGCATTCCAAAAATCTTGGAGAGTCAAAGTATCTCAAGTTTGACAAAATTTATATGATAAGATAATAATATTTATGATACCAATTAAGTATTATTAGATTTTTCATTAATTATATTTTCATAGTATATCTATTTGATATTGTAATTTTTTTTTTAATTTTCTCTATAAATTGGTCAAATTTAAGATGCTTTGACTCTCCAAGATTCTTGGAATGCCTTATAATTTGGAATGGAGGGAGTACTTACTAAAAATCAAAAGATGAAGCGCTAAATTATTTTAAGCCCTATAAAGATAAAGTAGAAAATCAACTTGAGAGAAAAAAAGCGGTTAAGGTATGATCGTGGTGGAGAGTATTTTTTATATGAATTTTTTGAATTCGGTGAGAACATAGAATTATTCATAGAAGTAAACCGCCATACTCACCATTATTAAATATGATTGCCGAAAGAAAGAATCGCACACAACTAAGTTAGTTAATGCCATATTAGAGACAACAGGACTATCTAAGAAAATGGTAGGGGTGATGCTATATTAACTGCATGCCATGTCCTGAATAGAGTTCTTATAAAAATAAAGAAATTACACTATTCGAGAAATGTGAAAAGAAAAGATTGAATCTCTCCTGCATGCACACTTGTGGTTGCTTGGCTAAGGTGAATACAACAATCACCAAGAAACACTAACTTGGATCTAAAACTATTGATTGCATTTTTCTTGGTTATGATATACATAGCGTGTGATATAGTTTAATAATAAACTCTGGAGTCTGAGTACTTGACATGCATGTTGGTACTAATTTGGAGTCCAAAGATGCTATATTTTTTTTATATGAACTTCCTATGAAAGAAACACCTAGCACATCTAGATATGAACCTATAATACTCATGAGCAACATGTTTCGATAGAACACTTTGAGAAAACCAGTGTGCAAAATTCTAAAGAGGATGAGATGATGACACTGTAGTTGCTCGAAAGAGTAGGAAACAAATGACAACAAAGTTTTTTTTGAGATGATTACATTATGTACCTTGTGAATGACACTCTAAGAATCATTGGAAAGACATATTCTTCTTCAGATGCTAACTTATGGAAGGAAGCAGTAAGAAGTGAGATGAATTCAATTATGTTTAATGGAACTTGGGAAGTTGTTGAATGTCCTTACAAGTGCAAACCTGTATGATGCATATGAGTGTCCAATGAAAGATTAGTTCTGATGGTACTATTGAAAAGTACATGACAAGACTTGCAGCCAAGGGTTACACCTAGAAAGAAAACGAATATTTTCTTGATATTTATTCTCCTGTTGCTCGATTGACCACATTCAAGTGTTATTTTCCTTTGGCAGCCTCTTATGGTCTTTTCGTTCATTATATGGATGTTAAGACAACTTTTCTAAATAAGAAGTTAGGAAAGGTGATCGGCCAGATGGATTTGTAGCAAATGGTCAACAAGGCATGCTGTGTAAATTATTAAAGTTTTTCATATGGTCTCAAGCAAGCGTGTCGACGGAACCTTAATGTCTGTGGCTTTATTTTGAACGAAGTTGATAAATGTATGTAGTATCACTATAGCGGGGGTAAGTATGTTGACGATATACTGATCTTTCGAATCAACCTTGATACAATTAAGGAGGTTAAGAACTTATTCAATATTTTAGATATGAAAAACTTTGGAGCAGTTGATATTATTCTTAATATCAAACTATTAAGAGAAGACAAAGGTGAGGATATGCTTCTATGATTCCACTATTCTATAAGTCATATTATGTTAAGTTTTAGATTCAAATGAAATAATCCAACACTAGGGCACATTCACCGGTACATCCTTCTGTCTGCATCGTCCAACTCCCATTGGCTCAATTTCTAGAAACGCCCATACTCCTCCGTTCCAAAATAGGTATCACTATGGTATTCATGGTAACATTTATATCTTCAAATAAGTCTATTAAACAATAGATCCAATGATATATTTCATAATAATAATTATGTTTTTTCTTGTATATATTTGGTTACTTAGATGCTAGTGCCCGGGCATTCGGACGGACGCCCATGCATGCTAGCTGTTTCCTTGCACCATGTGTTCCCGTGCTGGCTCGTTACATAGGCCCACGTCGCTCGGATGTCTCCCGCGCCGCCAGACCGCAGGTGAGGACCATCTGCCCACTCGGCGGTGCCCCAGCAGCTGCAGCAGGCGGTTGCATCAAGTGGGTCCCATTCAACATGTGCAACATCCGATCTACTTTTGCGTCTGAAATAGCTGAAACACTTACAACGTACGACTGAAATACTTGCAAAACACTAGAAAAAACTTGAAACCACGTGTGTAGCAATTGCAAACATTACAAATTCCAAATGAAAACACTTACAATATACGTATGAAAACACTTAAAACACTTGTATATATACGCAACATTCAGATATACTTTTGCAACATCTAGATGAAACACTTGTAACATATGTCTAAAACAGATGAAACATTTAGAATATACATATGAAATATATGTGTATAGCTATTACAACATGTGCAACATCTTGATTTACTTTTGCAACATACGCTTGCAATGTTCGCTTTCAACGCAATGTCATTTTGTTGCCTGGATGAATGGAGACTCGTTGTTGCAGAGGTCGGTGGTGACGCGGAGGTCGGCGGCACATGGAGCTCATGGCGGCACGGAGGTCCGGCGCGGACGGAGCGTAGTCGTGGCAGGAGGTGCGACTCAGGGCGGGGGCTCTCGGCAGGGCGAAGGTTTGGCGTGGGCATCTCACCTGCGGATGGAGCACAGCCACGGTAGGAGGCGCATCTCCGGGCAGGGGGCGCATGGTGGGCGCCGCGGGCTGGGACATGCGGTGTGCAGCGCGGGTGGGGTGGGACTGTCCTATCTGGTCCATCCGTCCGTCTGTGCGGACACCAGCATTTTTGATTTGGGCTGTGTTTAGTTTCCACCTAAAATTTTTTCATTCCATCACATCGAATGTTTGGACACATATATATATAGTACTAAATATAGACGAAAAAAAATAATTGCACAATTTGGTTAGAAACCATGAGACGAATCTTTTAAGCCTAATTAGTCTATGATTAGCCTTAAGTGCTACAGTACACACGTATGTGCTAATGACGGCTTAATTAGGCTTAATAAATTGTCTCGCGGTTTCCAAGCGAGTTATGTAATTAGTTTTTTAATTAGTATCCGAAAATCCCTTTCGACGTCTCATATAATATCTAATATGACACTAAAAATTTTTCTTTCACGAAATATGCCAGCAAGCCTTGGTTAACCTTCTCGGGAAGTATACATTTTTTTGGGTCGACGTGCGACATGCAGCGCGGGCGGGGTGGGACGGTCCTGTCCGGTTCGTCCGTACGTCCGTGCGGACAGGTTAACCTTCTCGGGAAGTAAGGACCTGTTTGGTTTAGGGTGTTAAAGTTTAATCAACACTGTAGCACTTTCGTCTTATTTGATAAATTTTTTTCAATTTTAGACTAATTAGACTTAATAGATTCGTCTCGTAAATTACTTCTAATATATGCCGACATACATACAATTAATCTATATTCAGTACTCTATATATTTACCGTAACATTAATGTGATGGGAATTAAACTTTAACGTATGGAAACCGATCAGGGTCTAACCATTGTTTTGGGTCGGAAGGAGTATCTCCTTTTTGCGCAGGTTCGGCTGGTCCAGACTTGGCTGGTTACGGCTGATTTCAGCAGGTCTGCCTAGCTAGATCGAGTCTGGAACCTGCCATTCGTGCCACATCCTCCTGACCCCAACGTTCAGTCAGTGTGCCGTGAACCTCTCCCGGAACACGCTCTCGACCCGCTCGGTTGGTCATCGTGTCGACTGGTTCGTCTCCGTCCGCCTCTCTTCCCCTTCTGCTCCATCCAGCGTCCCTCGCGATCTCGCCTGCAGTACCTACTGCCTCGCGCGCGGGCGGCGACTGCGCGCGCGGTCGGTCAGTCTCCGGCGTGCGGGGCGCGCGCGAGATCTCCTCGGAGAGCGGAGCGGTGAGGGTCGGCTGGGGCCGATGGGCGGGGCGGTCTCCGGTGGCGCGGCGGTTGGGGATGCGGCGGGGGCGGCGACGTACCCGGTCGTGCTCAACGTGTACGACCTGACGCCGATTAACAACTACCTCCACTGGTGCGGGCTTGGCATCTTCCACTCTGCCGTCGAAGGTAAGCGCCGGGTCCGAAATGGCAATTTTGTCCGGAGGGGATTGTTCGGTTCCGTAGCTTGTACTGTTATGTGAACTTTAAACTTTACGATTAGGGGCCGGTTTAGATCCGAATTTTTTTTTTTTTTTTGGTAAAATGGCACTGTAGCCCTTTTCGTTGTTATTTGGCGAATATTATCCAATCATGCTCTAATTAGGCTTAAAAGATTCGTCTCGTCCATTTCGTCTAAACTGTGTAATTAGTTTTATTTTTTATCTATATTTAATGCTTCATGTACGTGTCCAAAGATTCGATGTGATGGGGATCTGAAAAATTTTGCAAAATTTTCTGGGAACTAAACAGGGCCAGGATGTAGTTTTATTGGAACTCTACAATTACATGCAGTTTTATTGGAACTCTGCTTTTGTTCGGCGAGTTGCTTCTAGGAATGGTGGGTACAACAGGATCTTGAATGCTGTTGCGTACGTACTTTCTAGTTGAGATAACCTAGATGAGAGGACCTTGGATGCAGTTTGGTACTTTCCAGTTCAGTTAAGCTAGATGGCAGATTCAGAGGATTCAGAAGGGAAAGATTAAATCCGATAAGCCATCTAGCAATGTTTTTAAGGCGGTAAAGCGAGGCGAGGCGACCAACTACCGCCTTATGCTAAAGCGAGTAAGGCGTAAGGCGAGGCGACGCCTTACTGTCATCCTACAGTAGTAGAGACTAGAGAACGGGAAGCATGCCATCCTACAGTAGTAGAGCACTTGTTTGTTGTTTTGTTTCCCCATGCTGCTGTCGTGCTCGAGATAAGAGACAAGAGGCTAGAGGGCAGAGGCAATAGAAAAATACATAGCAGAGTGGAGGGCAGAGGCAAGTAGAAAAATACCTGGCGAGCGAAGACTGGAGGAGGGCGGCTCGGTCCTGCTCGACGAAGACTGGAAGCGGGGCGGCGGCTCGTGTCCCGCTCGATGCAGGACTAGAGGAGGCGGCAGGGACACAGCAGCCTGCCTGTGGCTGCTCTGCGCGGATGGGGAAGAGGGGAAGAGGGCGGCTCGGGTCCTGCTCGAGGAAGACTGGAGGCGGGGCGGCGGCTCGTGTCCTGCTCGATGGAGGACCAGAGGAGGCGGCGGGGAAACAGCAGCCCGCCGGCGGCTCCTCCTCGCACGGATGGGGAACAGGGGAGGCTCGGCGCAGCAGCTTCTACCGGCGGCGTGGGCGAACGCGTTCGCGAGGGCGAGCAGGTAGGTCTCCCTGCGAGCGCTCCTCTCTCTTCTCTGATTTCTCCCGCGCGCCTGCTATTTCCCGTCCTTTCTCCCGCGCTCGCGTTTTCCTGCCGCAGCCATCCCGCTATGGCACCCGCCTTCCGCGATCTGCGACGAATCGGACGCCAAATCGACGACTTCCGGACGCCATGGCCGTAAGGCGGACGCCATATCAATCTGAGGCGAGTCGTCTCGCAAATCGTCCCGCCTGTAGCGCCTTGCCGATTAGGCGACGCCAAAGCGACGCCTTAAAAACATTGCCATCTAGTATGCATAAGGCTGCGACTGGACATATCAATTGTTGCTTAGAAGTATCACAATAGATATTTTATGTTTTCCTAGAATTTCCTAGTTTAGATCCGATTTTTTTGGCAAAATGGCACTGTAGCACTTTTCGTTGTTATTTGGCAAATATTGTCCAATCATGGTCTAATTAGGCTTAAAAGATTCGTCTCGTCCATTTTGTCTAAACTGTGTAATTAGTTTTATTTTTTTATCTATATTTAATGCTTCATGCATGTGTCCAAAGATTCGATGTGACGGGGAATCTGAAAAATTTTGCAAAATTTTCTGGGAACTAAACAGGGCCTAGATGCAGTTTTATTGGAACTCTACAATTACATGCAGTTTTATTGGAACTCTGCTTTTGTTCGGCGAGTTGCTTCTAGGAATGGTGGGTACAACAGGATCTTGAATGCTGTTGCATACTTTCTAGTTGAGATAACCTAGATGAGAGGACCTTGGATGCAGTTTGGTACTTTGCAGTTCAGTTAAGCTAGATGGCAGATTCAGAGGATTCAGAAGGGAAAGATTAAATCCGATAAGCCATCTAGTATGCCTAAGGCTGCGACTGGATATATCAATTGTTGCTTAGAAGTTTCACAATAGATATTTTATGTTTTCCTAGTATTTCCTAGTATCCTTAAGGCTGAGACTGGACATATCTATTGTTGCTTAGAAGTATCACAATAGATATCTTATTTTATGTTGAAGGAGCCTTTTTCAGTTAGTTAATGATCAAAGCTACCTCAATAGAACTTTGCCACTCTTTCAGAAAGAAGAAAATGTTATTTTCCTAGCTTAGTTATATGATTACATCACATTTCTTGTGAATGTACGGTATGATCAATCCTTTTACAGTTACAATTTTCTGTTAAAAGTAGCAAACATGCCTGTGTGTTGCAATGCAGCATACAACTTGCTTCACGATTAACTAGATGACTTGTGGCTCGGAGATTTATGCAACGGTCGTGTCAACTTTTTCAATACATCTTGGAATCGAACGTCGTGCTGTGCAAGGACGCCTGATGCTTTAACTCATATGGGTACGGGAGGTTTAGAGATTTATCAAATGATAGCATCATGTGTTCTAATTTGTTTTGAGATTGGACTGCGTGCTGCGCCTGTACAGTCTGCTCTAACTCAATAGGTGCACAGGAGAGAGTTGCGACCATGGAAACACTCCATATTCTAATTCATTTTGGAATAGGACTCCGCCCAGTGCTTAGACACACTACTCTAACTTGTATAGGCACGTGAGAGATTGGATCCACCGGATGGTTGTGAGCGATAACGGAACAAGAAATCATCCTCTCTTTAATATTAGGTAGAGAGAAAAGAATTGCAAATAACTCAAGTGTAGTTTGCAAAACATTATGTAGAATTGCAGTTCTTAGAAAGTCAGTTTAGAAGTGTGGTCTTGTGCTCGTTTGAGCAATAATGAATCTGTAGTAAATTATACAGTTGAACTTTTTTTTATAATATAATACACCTTTGCTGGTTTATCAATAGATAGGGTTATAATTCAGTCCACTTACTTGAAAGCGCCCAAAAAACTTGTGTCCTTTTATTTTTGCCTCTTATGCTCGTGATTTCATCTTCTTAGCACTGTTTGACGTGTAACCTAAATTGCACGGATACGGATACGCGTATCGGTATCGGATACGGATACGTGTATCGGATACGGCAACTTCCCAAAAACCCGATACGCGGATACGTTTAATATTTTAAAAAAATAGAAATAAAAATAATAATAATGCAGATCTAAACATAAAACTGAGAACAATAAAACATCACAATAAGTACTTAAGTGCTATTATTACAGGACAACAGTACTTGCAGCGCCACTTAGCATTTCCTGCACCAGATTTAGGCTTCTCTAAAATGGTTACATAATCCCAAAGTGGAGCCTTGATGTTTGTTGTGTTTGTGGCTGCAGATCCTACGCTAGCACTAGCACTTCCACACAGCCCAGCAGGCCAGCCCTCCTCTCTTAACCCTACCGCCTACCCTCTCCTTCCCCACGCGCCGCCGCACTCTGCTCTCGCCCAGTCGCTCCTCGCCAACTCCCCGCTCTCGCTCGCTCTCTCTCTTCTCCACGACTCGCCGGCGGGGTGCGCTGTCGTGGGCTCCTCTCCTCCGCGGCCCCCAACGCCGAGCCGCCGACGCGCTGCCTCCTCCTCACCGCCCCGCGCTCCGGCTCCGTCCTGCTGCTGCTCCTCCCCATGCCTCCTCTGTGCAGATCCGGCCTCGTTCTCCGCGGATCCGGCCTCCTCATCGCTCGACGCTCGTCCTCCGTGGATCCAGCCAAGTCGGGTGCGGAGAGGTCGCCGGTCGCGTCGTTCACGCCGCTCCTCACGCTCCGCCTTCTCCAGTTGCTCCCCACCGCGCCCGCGTCCGCGCCCTCACTCCCCAACAGCAACCGCCTGCTCGCACCTCTGCCGTGCGGGGCCGTATCGGCAACTCAGATACGTATCAGCCGACGTATCCGATATTCGCGAAAATAAAGAAAAATCGGATACTCCGAGGATACGTATCGGAGGTGTATCGGACACGTATCCGTATCCGATACGTATCCGATACGCGATACGCTGCTTCCTGGACGTATCGGGGTAACGTAGCGTGTAACTACCTAGTTACATGCTTTAATAGTAATATTTAAAATTGTATACTTTGTTTGTCAATGTGCAAGTTCTTGAAAAGTGCACCACTCTCTAAGTATTACTATCTGCAATCCAGTTTATTTGGCATTGCTATATTTCAGATGGAGTAAAATGCACCTTGGGTCCTTAAACTTTTCATGGATTCCCAGTTGGGTCCTCAAACTAAAAAAGTGACTATCTGGGTGCTCAAACTACTGATAATTCTCCCTTGGGTCCTCAAACTAAAAAAGCAACCATCTAGGTGCTCAATCTACTGATGTGTTTGACTAAAGTCCAAAACCCGCCACACCACCGCCAGCTGCCTACATGGCCATGCCGATTAAAGTTGCAAAAAAAAAAAAAAACTCCTTCTCCATCTCTCTCCCCTTGCAATCCCCTTCTCTCTTGCAGTTCACCTCTCTTTATCTGTTCCATGGCTGCTGAGCGTGTGCCTCTGGGGCGCAGGTGTAGCCGCAAGGCTGGCGGGCAGCGCAGCAAACACGTAGGCGCAGCCGTGAGGCGGGTGCATGACTGACAGGAGACAAGAGGGAGTGGACATGGATCAGATGGGGGAGGGAGTGTTTTTTCTTCGAGTTTCAGCTTGCCTCATCCACGCTGATGCAACACAACCACATAGACATAAAGAGGTGGCACGGTGGGATTTGGACCTCTACTTGGGATTTGTATTAGTTGAAGAACCCAATGGTCACTTTTTTAGTTGGAGGACCCAGGTGAGAATGCACAGTAGATTGAGGACTCAGATGGTCACTTCTTTAGTTAGAGGACCCAGGTGAGAATCTGCGAAAAGTTTAAGGACCTATGATGCATTTTACTCTTTCAGATGCCTGAAATAGTACATTTGTTCAGGCAACGATCTTAACCGTTGGATTAAGATTTTACAGCTACATCTGTTTGTATAGCTAAACTGTTACAGGCCAGCTAAAAAACCTGTTAACTCTATATATTTCTTAACGGGCCTGCTAAACATACCAGAAAACTGTTTGGTTACCTGTTTCCCCTCATTCATCTCCTTTATTCTGTAATGTACCACCTGGTAGCTAAAATTGGATTCAAAATGTGTATTGGACCATTTGTTTGTGAAGTACCAATAAGTGCTTCATTTGTGTTTAGTGACAAATGTTCAGAAAAAAATTGCATCCATCATACTTCTCTTGCTTTAGAATCACAGTTGCATAGAGGAGCAGAGACTCGTGTAAACAAATTCAAACACATCACGTCTGCAATTAATGACAAATCAGATGTACCATTATGGTGAAAAATCAATGCATGTGTGGCTGTGTGCTCATTTCTGCAGGAGAGTTTATTACAAACAATATTCCAGTACCTAAGAAAATTGCACATTTCAACTAGTGTAACTTTTGTTAGTTAAAACTGTAATTATACAGTTATACCACCACTAAACTACATAAACTCAGGACTAGACTATGGAATTCAGTAAATCGGAATCCTACGTTTTCCTTTTATGTATATTCTATAGTTGTACACTTTTTTTCTATAGCCAAACAAGGACCAAAGTACCTACACAATCCACAATCTTTTTTGTATAGTCAAATAATCACAAAGTTGCCTTGTGTTTCCCTGCAATTACAAAACAAAAGATTTGAGTAGTCTATTTTGCACATAATACATGATACAATAAACATTTTTTTTCTATAGACAAACAAGGACAAAAGTCCCCTAGTGTTTCCAACTTGAACTAAAAAATAAGTCACGAGACACAATCCACAGTTTTTTCTACAGTCAAACAAGGACAAAAACACCTAGTGTTTCCATTCCAACTTAAACTAAAAAACAAGTCACAAGACACAATCAACATTATTTTTCTATGGTCAAACAATCACATTACCTTGTTTTGGCGGGTAATAAATACACAAAATATAAGATACAATCAACAGTTTTTTCTATGGTCAAACAAGGACAGATTTTATGAGTCTTTCTAACACAAAACAGTAAACAAAATCACAGGAACTTCTACAAGGAGAGTGGGGAGCAACCACACTCCAGACCTTCACCAGAGCTCTGTCAGAACAGCCTCAACAGGCAACAGCACTGGCTCGGGATCAAGGGCGTTCGATGGTACACCACGGCCTAGATAAAATTGACCTTCTATCCTCTCCCTGCTAGCTCCCTCAGACCAATACATTAGGCATGCGATCAAGATAAATACAAAATTAACGGGCGGAATAGGAAGGAGAGGAGGCATCGTCATTACATGTTAGCAACTTAGCAGGTCTTTGTCCGAGCGGATCCAACTTCAAAGTAAAAACAACCTGAGATTCAGCTTGATGGAGCACTAAAACTGAAGCAAGATCAATGGCTAAGGTGTTGCCTGAACAGAAACCAAAACTCACGTGTCTGACGTATAGGAAAAGTGACTTTATATTTATTTGGGACATGGAAACTATTATCATTTTGCTTTGTCTATCAACCAACTCAACTGTTTCCAGTGTATTTGGTAAAGGTAAATTTGTAAAACTGTTGGTAGCTTTTGTTCTATTACTGATTTTGCTATCCAAAGGCTAGAGTGACAAACTTGAAGTTAGCTCTGTTGATCTTTTAGGGACAATTGACAAATAGTAAAGAGAGTAAGTGCGCTGCCACTGATTGGTCATCTTTCTTTTTCATTTTTGAGGGGAAACTCTTTTTTTCTTGGATTCCTGAGCAGATATTCCTGAATATGCATTTATCCTATGATGCAATTTTGACCATTTTGTGATGAGGACCAAAACTTACAAATCATTTAATCCTGTATTTAGAACATTTGGTTCATCATTATACTTTATCATTTTTCTCTTCAAGTGTCCAAATTGTTTATGTTTTATGTTACTCTGTTGATTGTTCAACAGTTCATGGATTGGAGTACAGTTTTGGAGCACATGATCACCCATCGAGTGGTGTTTTTGAGGTGGAACCAAAGAAATGCCCAGGGTTCATATACAGATGTACGGTTTTCATAGGCCGCACAACTCTGAATCCCTTGGAATTTCGAGAATTCATTCAGAGGATGGCCTCAGAATACCATGGAGATACCTACCACCTCATTTCCAAGAACTGTAACCACTTTACGGATGATCTTAGCACCAGATTAACAGGAAAATCAATTCCTTGTTGGGTCAATCGACTTGCAAGGCTAGGTAATAAAACATGTGCTCCTCTATATATTATCTTTGAAAGTTTCTGGTGATTTATTATAGCCAAGAAGTATACAACATTAGCAGTTCAGTGTAGTAAGTTGTATGTGATTAAGATTGTTCAGGGAACACAGAAATTCATCTTGTAGTATCTCGAATCCTAACCACGAGATTATCTTGATTATAAATGAAAATTCCTAGTTAAGAAGGTGTAGATGGGAGAAGATGGGCATACTAAACTGTAGAAGATGGGCTTGCTAAACTTTAATTAGCTAGAAGATGGGCATACTCAAGCTGTAGGGAAACGGATGGAGTAGTGTCTGTTATCATGTAATGACAGGAGGAAGTTGTGATATAGATGCCTGAAGCAAGTGTGGGATTATTTTAGTGTTCAGGAATGGGAGGAAAGCTGTTGACTTGTAGAGGAAGAGAGATGGGCTACACAGAGTACATTGATTATTCGTAGGATGATAATTATGAGTCACATAGAACTACGAAAGGGCTGGCATCATGAACATAAATTATTGAATGATCAAACTAAAGAATGTTTATGAGATCACTTCCTTAATGTGTATGGAAATCTCAATGCCATTGCTTTTGATCCAACTATGATAGAACACAGTTCTAAATTTAGGATCACCATGTTACTGAGTTCTCGGTGTCCACCTGATTTAATGTATTGAATTTGAACACAGTTTTTAAATCAAATTGTTCAACCATTCTCCAGCTGTGCAAGCAGGGCCAGTTCCTTGAAGCTGGCAAGTTTCCAACAAAAAGTTGGATGGATTCTTTTTTTCCAAAGGAATATTGTGAAACTCATACATGATCGGTTGTGATCAATGATAATTAGTTATCCTTGCCACATGCAATACATTTCTTACTAGTCTTGTCCAGATTGTTATATGTATGTTGACCAAATAGGCAAATACCCAGAAATACCAGAATTTTCCCTCATGGGGCATGTATGGCCCCATTATAAAAGTGAAAAACATCAGAAGCATAAGCCTTAATATTTGATGTCAATATCTCCCACGATTTGAATTGCATTTTTGGATGTAACTGAGTCACTGACAAATGAAACACATGGATCTATTAGGTTGGTTTGTAATTTCGTATCAAAACATATATATTTTTTTGGTTGCAAAAGAACACACATACTGGGATGAAAATTAGCATAGCTTACAATGGAGGATAATCCAAACTATTTTCAGGCGCCTTTTGCAACTGCCTCCTACCAGAAAGCATGCGGCTTGAGTCAACTGAGACAAAGCATCTTGCAGACTGTCGTTTCTCAGGTAGATTCTGGTGTTCTCTATTTCCCCTGTCATAACTGGTGGTTTCTCTTGCTATTTAGAACTGACAATATCATGTACATAGATCTCCTTGCTGTCATTTATCATGTCTATACATTGTACTGTTGTCCAATCTGGTGTGTTTATGCCCTATTGTTATCTAGTCTCATGTCTTATTGCTGTCTGTGAATTTAGATGGTTCCAACACCACCAGCAATGATAACTTTGACGAAGATGACTTGGAAGACAAACACCTGCTTCCGACGTCTTCTGCTGGTGAAGACACAATTGTAAAAGAAGTTCACAGATGAATGTCTGGTGAAGCTTTGCAGTGAGTTCTCTCTGTATTCTAAAATGTAATTGGTTTCAACAATCAATGTGCAGCTTGTCGTTCATATGTACATTGTCATTGTATTTTAAAAATGTAATGAGCTCTTTCTGTTGTGCTCTGAAATTTTGTGTACATTCAGTGGGTAGTCCACATTCATGATTGAGTTCATTTCACCTGTACCACATGCAATTCGTACTGCCCTGTTTAGATGTCTGTGATATGGCATTTTGCATGGAATCTTAATTTTTCTTATTTTGTTAAAATGTAAGTCAAAAGAGCAGGTGTTTGCATAAACTTTTGGATAGTCAATGATCCATGCATTGCTTTGGTCTATTCATATTGCTGTTGCTAACTGAGTTTTCTTTTGAATTGATTAACTCAAGTAGATTGGTGTAGATTGGTGTCCATTGTAAATTTCAAAATTTGTTATACAAGTAGGCAATGGTGTGGTCCTTGTTAAGATATAATAGTTAAGGGTATTAGTGTAATCTTGTAGTCTAGGGTTTCCCTCTCTTAGTTTCTCATGTACTCTATGTATACTCCCTATATGGCCTCGATACAATCATCTAATATAGTCCCCAATATTTGTAACATGGTATATATTGACATTGTTCAAGAGTTGCACGCCTTGATGACATCTTTGAGAGGGGGTGTTAAGGTATAATAGTGTCAGCTCTCCTAATGCAATGACACTGCATTCATGTTGCATTTGAGAGGGGGTGTTAAGGTATAATAGTCAAGTGTTTTAGTGTCTTAGGTTTCTCTGTGTCTCTATTGACCCTCAGTACCATTATACATCTCAGTCCCCAATATTTGTAACAGTCCTTTTAACTCTCTTCTTGTATAAGAACAGGACAGTGCTGGTTGCAATTTGCTGAATATGTCCACAGGTGTTGATGTGTTTTGCGAATCCTTCACAACAGATTGTTCTCGTGCCAGAACCGTGCACTAGCACGGGTGGCTAGCGTAGCCGGTGTGCTTGCTGCCAGCGCGAGTTTGATTCCTAGGAATCACACTCACGTCTCTCACCGGGACCTGTTCCCAATAATAAGTCTGCAATCTTTCTCGCGTGGAGCTATAAAGGGATTACGACGCATCCATCACCTACCGAGTGTGATCTCTAGAAGGATGTGGTTTCGCCATGATGGTCCAGTGATCACTGGAAGGACACAGTTCTACTGACCTGGACGTTTGTTCGTGTATGAACAGATGCTATAGTTGTAGCTAGATGAGAGACTTAAAAAAAAGATTGTTCTCATGCAGAAGGTCATCTTCATGAGGTGCTACCCATCGAAGATGGAGAATGTCAGATTTTGTTGGAACTCTGCAGTTCTCGTTTTGAATTGACTTCAGTAATCGTTCATTGTCAGGGTCCCGAGTTGAAAACTTTATAATATTATGTTGGAAGTCGAAAGCCTCGAGGTTGTAATATGGGGCTTTTACCATGTCAGTTCAGTTTAACCACCTGGTTGAAGTACATGAGAGGTAGGATGTGGAAGTAGTTGAGAGCTGCTACATATGGTGGCCAAACTATCGTATTTGCATCTCTGTAATCATCATGTGG
Organism: Saccharum hybrid cultivar R570; assembly: GCA_038087645.1. Classification (NCBI taxonomy): domain Eukaryota; kingdom Viridiplantae; phylum Streptophyta; class Magnoliopsida; order Poales; family Poaceae; genus Saccharum; species Saccharum hybrid cultivar. The sequence continues at coordinate 4,970,620 of JAQSUU010000810.1, forward strand.
CCACGGGAGGATGCAGCTGCCCTGCCCACCCTATCCATGTCGGAACCCTGATGTATTCACCTGCATCCACACTGTCAAACCCTTAGAGCAACACGTGCATACATGGCATCTTAATCTGTAATCTGCCACTGTGGTCCCCAGTTATCACAGGTCAGAAACTAGGTTATCAGTCACTCGCTATCGAAACAATTCCTGGAGACAGATGACCTCTCCAAGCAAGATATTAGAAGTTGAATCAGCTGCCACACAACTGTGATGGCGAAAGATGCAAATATAGACTTTATTTATGAGGACGCGGGACGCCTCATCTTTTAAATATGCGCGGGCCCACTAGGATTAGGTTGTGCACAAGGTTAATGGTTGCTTGGCATCAACTATTTAATTGTTCTGTGGCACACATAATGACATAGTAAGCAAGATAAACACATGATAAAAAACGCCATTCACCAATTGTGTATCTCTATTCCAGATATGGCATAATTAATGTAGTAATAGAGAGGTAATGGAAGCTATATGATTATTTTGCTGTCCGAATTGAAGTAGGATCTAAGCGTGCTTGATAGTTGCTGCGACCAAGCATCTGGTGGAACCCGCCATGTTCTGTGAAGTTTCAGTCAAAGCAAGCTACTGTTACCTAACACACAACCTTTCGGAGGAATATTTTTGGATAAATTGTGGATAAAAATGTTGTGATAATATGTCAACCCAACTCGAATGATCGATAATGTGGGGAAAATTACTGGAGTTAGTTAGGCATACCGAGAAACATGCCTCTCCGAATTATATAAAGTGGCAAGTATTATTGTGAACAAATGTTTTAATTACTTAGAAACGATGAAGCCAATTAAAGCAGGGCCAGCTAGTATAAGTTGAAAAACAGTATCATAAAATTATACGCCACCCGTATAATATTCTATTCCAAATTGTAAGTCATTTTGACTTTTCTAGATATACATCCTTTTTGCTATGCACCTAAATATATATTATATCTAGATACATAGTAAAAATTAAGTAAAAAATTAAAGTGACTTACAGTTTAGAACAAATAGAGTACAATATATAACATATAATTATACAATGCAATATTATTTTTGTAATATTTGAACTCTATACATCACACTCACACCATGCATGGACGCACGCACACCCTAGACCTACAAAGTATACACAACAAGCGTTCTTCTAGAAATCAACAAAGCTGCACAATGCCTCGTAGACGACGGGTACGTCGTAATCCTATTGTAGCACCACGTGAATGCCCAGGACCTACATGAAACAAAAACGGGGAAAATTCCCGAGCTGAGACACCAGCGTCGATCGACCGCGGGGTTCAAACGTTGGCGGGCAAGAAGCCAGCCCTGGGCTCCCCACCACTCGTGCTACGCGTGGTCCTCTGTAATATTATCTCATAACAATATGTACTGCAGTGCTCTTTATTTAGCACATCTTAAATTTTGCGAATCCAAGAAAAAAATATTTCCGTGTTACTAGCACGACACTATTGTCAACTACTCTTTCCCAAAATATCACAGTTGGTAAAAAGCATGTCACATAGCTAGACTATTGTACCATTGGTTTATATTGTATATCTATAACCAACAGGAATTTGCTGTAAGTAACATACAATGTCATTTGTAGGCCTGGAGCACAATAATATGTTGTCACAAGGTTTAGTAGTGCAATAAGTATTCTTATAGAAGATCAACTAGCAAACTTACATTTTAGTCATAACAACCATACCAGAAACACATGGAGGATTAACTTAACTTCTTGTTTGAATAAGGCTAAAATTTGATCTAGAGTTGAAAGGAAGGAGATGCATGGATGGCTTGCCATGAGCTTTAGTGGGCCAAAATCATTAGGAAACTGACCGAATGAATTAGATATTTGCAATATATTGCATGCCATCACACACACACACACACACACACACACGCACGCACACACACACACACACACACACACACACACACACACACACACACACACACACACACACACACACACACACACACACACACACACACACATTCACATTTATACTTAAGATTAACACTAAATCACCATATGCTATATTTCTTCATAATTCTATGTTATAAATGACACTATATCCTATTGTCACTATTTATTCGCTACTACTTGATAAATTAAACCTTGTGCGAATTAGAATTCTATTTCTTTCACATCCTTATGATCATATACATACCGCTATATTGACGACTGTTGGTATTAGAACAATAATGTGTTGTCATCATATCACTTCTATTTATAGCCTTATGAGTATTACAAAAGTTGAGAGCGAGGTCTCCTGAGTGGGTCAAAAACAGGTTTTCAGGGACGGTTTCTAAAATCGACAATACGCCATTGATGGTAAAGGTGTGGCCTTTGCAGTGTCGAGCTTTCAACCGCCCTTGAAATACTTTTTCAAAGACGAATGCGCGATAATGAAACCATCTCTTCTAATTCATTTCCAAGAGCGGTTTTGTTAACAAGACCACCCCTAGAATTCCATTTCTATGCGCAATTGAATTAAGAAAAGTGCCTATAGCAATTCATTTTCGTGGACGGTTGAGTTAAGAAAACAGTCCATAGAAATCCATTTTCAAGGGTGGTCGAGTTAAGAAAACCATCTTTCACTACAGGAAAACTCGGCTTTGCCGACTGCTAGTACCCTTTGCCACCTGCCAAATACAGGGCAGTCGGCAAACATGCTCTTTGCCGACCGCCCCAATGAGTGGTCGACAAAGGAGTCTTTACCGACTGCCATTATTTCCTCAGCTGTCGGCCATTCCCAGCAGTCGGCAAAGACATCCTTTGCCGACTGCCTAGCAGGTGGCAAAGAAAAGCAGGTGGCAAAGGTGGCGGGGCGCCCATCGCCGCCCCCTTTGCCACATGCCTTGCCGTCAGGCAGTCGGCAAAGACTCCTTTTTATTTTTGAAATTTGAATTTAGATTTTGGACATTTGACGTCGTCACTTGCTCTAAACTTGGTCAAAGTTTTTTTCTAGCATCCACATGCAATAAGTGTGAACCTTAAAAAGTTTTGTGATTTTTTGACTTTTTTTGCTATATTTCGTTAATTAATTTCTTTAAATTGAATTTTTCGCTACATAATCCAACTTTGAACTGTAGGTGCATGAAATAGTAAAACTTAGCCATTCGAAAAATGATATTCATGTTGAAGAATGTATTTTGAGGCCATATCCAAAAACTCACCCAAAATTTTGAAGTCCTTGTCCACGGACATGACCATCGAAGTGTGGTAGAAGTGATTTTTAATTATATAAAATTCAAACGAAATCGGAAAATTACAAAACTTGTTGAGGTGTCATGTTATCACATGAGGAGCCTATGATAAAAATTTGAAAATTTTTTGAGCAAGTTGTGATGTCAGATGTACAAAACCCACACATATGATCACATGTGGAAATGTGTGGGTTTTGTACATCTGACATCACAACTTGCTCAAAAAATTTTCAAATTTTTATCATAGGCTCCTCATGTGATAACATGACAACTCAACTAGTTTCGTAATTTTCCGATTTCGTTTGAATTTTATATAATTAAAAATCACTTCTACCACACTTGGATGGTCATGTTCCGTGGACAAGGACTTCAAAATTTTGGGTGAGTTTTTGGATATGGCCCCAAAATACATTCTTCAACATGAATATCATTTTTCGAATGGCTAAGTTTTACTATTTCATGTACCTACGGTTCAAAGTTGGATTATGCAGCGAAAAATTCAATTTAAAGAAATTAATTAACGAAATATAGCAAAAAAAAGTCAAAAAATCACAAAACTTTTTGAGGTTTAATGTTATCACATGTGGAACCTATGTTAAAAATTTCAAAAAATTAAGAGCAAGTTGCGGCTGCAAAAAAAGGGGGGAAACACAAAAATTCTTTGCCGACTGCCTTGGTCTAGGGCAGTCGGCAAAGAGATTATATTAAAATATTGTTCAGTGCCTTTGCCGACTACCTATACCGGGGAGCAGTCGGTAAAGGACTTTACCCTAAAAAGATTGGGCCGGCCCATTTCTACCTCTCTCTCTCTCCACTCCAGTCGCCCGCCTCCCCTACCCGCAGCGCCGCCGCCACGCCCCTCCCCTTCCCGCAGCGCCGCCGCCGACCCCCTCCCCTGCCTGCAACGCCGCCGGCCCTCTCCCCTGCGTCGCGCACCGCTGCGCCCCGCACGCCGGCCGCGCCGCGCCCCGCGCGCCTAGTCGCGCTGCGCCCACACCCTGGCCCGCTCGCCCTACCGCGCCGCGCCCGACGCCCCGGCCCGCCCGCCCCGGCGCCCCGACCACGCCGCGGCCCGCCCCGGCGCCCGGTCGCGCCGCGCCCCTGCCCGCCCATCCCGGCGCCCCGACCGCGCCCTGGCCCGCCCGCCCCGGCGCCCCAGCCGCGCCCCATGCACCAGCCCGCCTGGCCGCGCTACGCCCCGGCGCCCCACAGCGCCGGCGCCCCGGCGCCTCGCAGCCCCGCGGCCACCTCGGCTCCTCGGCAGCCCCTGTGCCCTGGCCCCCGCAGCCCTAAGGCAGAGAGACGTGGGAGCAGGACAAGGAAAGGGGGAGAAGGGAGAAGGAGGGAGAAGGAAAAGAAGAAGGGAGAAGAGAGTAGGAAGAAGGAGAAGGAGAAGGAGAAGGAGAAGGGAGAAGGAGAAGAAGAGTAAGGAGGAAGAGAGAAGGGTAGAAGGTGAGGAGGTGCCTCGACCGTCTTCTTGGTGTGTACGTCCCGCCGACACCTCCACCGTCGTCGAACCGGCTACAAGAGCAAGGTATATTAACCCCTTCACTACTTGTCGGCCTTCGTGCCGTTGTGATGTCAGCCTTCGTGCCGCTCTGGTAATCGGCCTTCGTGCCGCGGTGGTTATCGGCCTTTCACGCCGTTGTGATGTCGACCTTCGTGCCGCTATGGTTATCGGCCTTCGTGCCGCGGTGGTTATTGGCCTTCACGCCGTTGTGGTTATCGGCCTACGTGCCGCGGTGGTTATCGGCATTCACGCCATTGTTTTTTGCAGGTTTCGGAACCTCCCCGTGTAGGGGAGGTGCTGCCAGAATTTTGAGTGGATACTAACCTTTTTTTGTCCTTTTTGTAGGATCACCTGTGGGAGGTACTCGGTGACTCCGATCATCTTTGTGGGCACTGCAGGTCTTCCTACACCGCGTCGACTCTCCATCGCCCTGCTACTCGTCTTTGTGCCGCTACCCTAGGTATAATTCACCTCTCATCCTTATAGTAGTTGTAGATTGCACAACCAAGTTAGGCGTCTCCCGTCCGAAAGGGATACGCGGTCGTTGGTATGCTGATCAGTGCATATCTGCGACAGTATCTCTTTCGGATTGTCCATGTTTTTTGGACAACACGCGGATGCGTAGATGGGTTAGCTTCCATGTTCCACTCCCATTCAAGTCAGAGTTTCGGCCGCACCTTTCCGTTGTTCTCCGGATACACACTCTCCCCACTGGGACGTGTATTAGGAGAACAGCGGGGAGGTGCTACCAAAATTCCGTCTCGGACGGGAGTGGAGCATGGAAGCTAACCTCATCTACGCATTTTCGAGTGGGATTAGGACCTATCCTTCACCTATTAGATGGTAGGAACGCCTTGTAGATGCAAATGATGGTTTTATTACTCGCTTACATTGGCGCATAACAGAGGATGGATGACCGTGAGTGGATGTACACTGGCTAGACAACTAAGAGGAAGAGCGATGAATGGGTTAGGGGGACCAATAATTTCCTGGAGCAAGCATTTGGACCGGCTGCTCAAGGGTCGGATCGGACGTTGTGTCCCTGCAAAGAGTGTAAGAACCAAAAAAGAAAAGTACAGAGGGAGGTCTACAAAGATCTTTTCAAGTACGGATTTGTGGAAAACTATAAGAGGTGGATCTTCCATGGTGAAGCAAAAGCGCGTATTAGAGAGGAGGAGGTAAGAGCACGCCTCGAGGAGTATGATGGAGATGCTGGGTTGGCAACATGGTGGTAGACTATAACGAGGCACATGGCAATGAAGGATTGATGGAGGAGGATCCAGAGGAAACCGCAAAGGCTTTCTATGAAATGATGTCTTCAGCGCAGAAGCCCCTTCACAAGAAGACAACAATGTCGCAACTAGATGCCGTTGGTTGCCTTCTAGGGTTGAAGTCACAGTTGAGCCTGAGTCGAGACGGCTTCAATCTCATGTTGACAGTTTTGGGCACAATGCTTCCGAAGGATCACACGCTGCCGAAGAACACGTACGAGTCAGTGAAGCTCCTTCGTGCACTTAAGATGTCATATGAATCGATCCATGCTTGTCCTAATGGGTGCGTCCTATTTAGGGGAGAAGATCTAAAGGCTGCAACGCACTGTCCAAAGTGCAAGGCCTCTAGGTATGTGGAGGTAGATGGTGGTGCTGGCAAGAAGGTGGAGTCTAAGATCCCCAAGATGATCGTCCGGTACCTTCCACTCACCCCGAGGCTCCAATGGATGTTCATGACAGAGGAGTCCATGAAGCAGATGACATGGCACAAGGATGGCAAAAGATACAGTGACAAGATGGTACACCCATCGATGCTGAGGCATGGCAATACTTCGATATGCAGTATCCTGACAAAGCTAAGGATGCTCGGAATGTACGTGTAGCCATAGCAGCAGATGGGTTCAACCCGTATGGAACACATGCGGCCCCGTACACTTGTTGGCCCGTATTTGTGATCCCCCTCAATCTTCCCTCCGGCGTCATGTTTGAACCGAAGAACGTGTTATTGTCACTGATAATACCTGGACACCCGGGCAACAATATGGGTGTGTTCATGCAGCCACTGTGGGATGAATTGGAACATGCTTGGGAAAAGGAGGTACTGACATACGACCGAGCTACAAAGAAGAACTTCGCAATGCATGTGTGGTATCTGTATTCAATGCATGACTTCCTGGCGTATGGCATATTCTGTGGGTGGTGTGTTCATGGGAAGTTCCCTTGCCCAGTATGTATGGAATCTGTGTTGTTCACCTGGCTAAAGAAGGGTGGCAAGTACTCTTCGTTTGACAAACATCGTCAATTCTTGCCTGAGAACCATGAATTCAGACGAGACACCCCAACACTTCACTAAAGGTGTTGAAGTCACCGACCCTATTCCTGAGATTAAGAGCGGTGCCCAGGTCCTTGTCGAGTTACAGGCTCTCAAAATCGACAAAGACACCGGTGGTTTTATTGGGTACGGTCAGGAACACATGTGGACCCATATATCGGGCTTGACTAGGCTCCCCTACTTCAAGGACCTTCTGCTTCCACACAACATCGATGTGATGCACACAGAAAAGAATATCGCCGAGGCACTTTGGGGAACCCTCATGGACATAAAACAGAAGTCAAAGGACAACGTTAAGGCTAGACTTGACGTGGAGGTGATCTGTGATAGACCAAAGCTAGTGATGAGGACCCCTGCGCCGGGCAAGAATTGGAGAAGAGGGCTAGCCGATTACATCCTGAAAAGGAGCGATAGGAAGGAAGTGCTAGAGTGGATGAAGACTTTACTGTTTCCTGATGGGTATGCGGTGAATCTGAGTAGGGGAGTGAACCTTAAGACTATGAAAGTCTTAGGGATGAAGAGTCATGACTTCCACATATGGATTGAGCGACTTCTTCCTGCGATGACCCGTGGATACCTCCCTGAGTCAGTTTGGCGTGTTTTGGCAGAGTTGAGCTATTTCTTCCGTCAGCTTTGTACCAGGGAGTTATCTCGAGAAGTGATTCATGACCTAGAGCGTCTTGCACTGCTGCTGATTTGCAAGTTGGAGATGATCTTTCCACCCGGCTTCTTCCTGCCAATGCAGCATATGATCTTGCACCTACCGCGTGAGGCACGGCTAGGGGGTCCTGTGCAGGCCCGTTGGTGCTATCCAATCGAGAGGTGTCAAAAGATTCTTCAAAAAAAGTGTAAAAATAAAGCTAAAATTGAGGCTTCCGTGGCAGAGGCAGCAAGAGTGGAGGAGGTGTCGAACTTCACAAAGGCATACTATACCGACAACCTTCCGAACATGAACCCACTCCCTCGTTACAATGAGGACGAGAATTTATCGACCCTAAGCCTTTTCACGGGGCAACTCGGAAGGGGAAGCCCAGGTACCCCCAATACGTTGCAACAACATGAGTTTCGCACTATCACGCTCTACGTGTTGTTGAACCTTGAAGAAGTGGTTCCTTATCGAAAGTAAGTTCTCAATTCTGGACTTGTTACATACGTAGTCAATATCCTCCATCTATCGGTCCGACCCCCTTCATCTCTTGTTTTTCAGGGAGTTTTTTAAGGAATACTGGCGAAGGAATACGGCTCCTACCGTCCAAGAAGAAGATGATTTCCTCAAAAATGCCAGGCCCAATTTTATTTCATGGTTCCGTACAAAGGTACCATCAAACTTACCTTGTTCCAACTTTGAGATTCCAATTTGCACCTAGGAGTAAGTAATGTAACGCTCTACCTGGCCTCACCTTGCAGGCACGCACGAATAGGGAAATGAGTCCTGAATTGAAACAGGTTGCATGCGGCTGCAGTAGTAGGGTGAATGCATTCACCGTTTATGATGTCAATGGCTATCGCTTTCGCACGAGAAGCCAGGAGGAGAGTCGGCCTGGTCGAAAGACCACGTGCACAGGAGTTTGTACGCCCGGCAATGATGGTGTCAACTATGATGGCATAGTGGAAGAAATATACGAGCTCGAGTTCTCGGGCCCCAAAGCTCTAAAACTAGTCGTCTTCAAATGCCATTGGTTCGATCCTAATGTCACGAGAAGAGCCGAAGACATTGGACAAATTGAAATTCAACAAGATTCTATCTATAGTGGAGATGATGTCTATATTGTGGCTCAATAGGCTACACAAGTTTATTATCTTCCATGGGTGTGCCAAAAAGACGAGAGGCTTAAGGGATGGTACCTTGTGCAATTGGTATCACCCGCGTGGTAAAGCGCTTGTCCCAAACGATGATGATTACAACTTCGACCCGAAGGCAGATAGCGGAGAGTTCTATCAACCTGAGGGGCTAGAAAGGCATTTGGAGATAGACATTCTTTCACTAATGGGCATGGAAGTAGACAACGACATTGATGAGGATGAGGGTGAAGTGGTGCAAGATGGTAAGGACCTAATGATGCTTGAGCGATGGAGGGCTTGGCGCGAACTACGTGTTGAGGACGATGGAGGTGGTGAGAAGAATGAAAATGATGAGGACTTAGGTTTTGACAATATTGATAGTGATGATGACAGCAGTGATTGTGATGACGGTGGAGGCGATGATGACAATGGTGATAGTGATGATGAGGACTTCGGTTTCTAATTCATGTAATACTATATTGTTCTTATTATTACTTTGCAATTATGTTTCATTCATTTTGCATCTCTTTAAAAGTACTTTCGATTATTTGTGCTTCATTTTACATCTCTTTAAAAGTACTTATCGATTATTTGTGCTAATTGGTTTAATCTTTATCATTTCAGGTACAGGACAAAATGCCGGGCGGAGGTAGACGTCGACGACCGCTATGAAAGGTCACCTCGATCTACATGTTGACCGGCGTCGATGACGACGCGGAGGAGGAGACGTCGTTGGTGGACTCATCGGCGAGGTCCCACACACGTCGCTCGTCGACGAGGGAGCTCTTTCCCCTAGACGACCACCAGGACGGGGGGAGATGAGGACGGGGGCGACGAGGATGGGGGCGGCGAAGGCGGGGGGCACAAGGGCAGGGGCAGCCAGGACGAGGGCAGCCAGGGCGGGAGCGGGGCGACACCAGGAGAGACGTCTTCGTCAGGTTCGAGGAAGCCCTACCAGCGCGGGATCACGCGCCTCCCTTCCGCCCCGCTCGCGGTAGCCCACCATCCGGTGATTTGACCCGAGGGTCCAAAGTAAGTAACCATTTATGTTTTCACAACTTATTCATATGACATGTTGAAAATTGAACTTTGGACTAACAGTTGTTCTTAATGACTCGTGCAGCAACTGGAAGCTTGTGAACGGGGGCAGTTCACGCCATATTAATGGCATGCTGGGCCTCCTGGTTAAGAAGCACTACCCTGGCCTTGTCATCATAGATGGGATCCAAAGCCACCCAATAAGTGGCCAGAGTTCTACAAGGTCAAGGACGCAGACGAGGTCCCCCTTGCCGACGTGATCAAGAGGGAGTTCTGGGTGAGTCTTCATCGTACCGCTTTGTTAATGTCAATGCATTTTGTTGGATGTTGTTGAAATAATGAAATGATACATGATATCTATATGCAGGAGTGGTACACATGCGAGCTGGGGCACGAGATCGAGGCGTCGCGAGTGCAGGACAAGGTCTGCATGGAGAGACTAAAGGACATGTACTACGAGGCACACCTCTAGGTCCTCGTCAACTACCACGCCGAGGTGCTTGGCCAGTCGTTGCCGAAGTCGCAAGCCAGGGCGATGATCCTCTCTCTCGAAACTGACCTCCCCAGGGAGATCTACCTCCGGGTAAGTAGGAAACATTAATTTTGATTTCCATTCTAATTCAGGAGTAATCACTCAAATGCACGTTTTTCTGTAGTATCCTGCTGATTGGTGCAAAATGCACATGGACTGCTAGGAGGCGATTGTGGACTCGTGGACAACGTCGGAGGCGTACGCGAGGCGCAGGGAGAAGTCCGGACATGCCAAGGGGAGGGACAGGGCCAACACACCACCAAGGGAGCCGCCCCCCCTCGGAGCGTACATGGACACATGGGTACCCTTCACACCGATTTATTTTATTCATTCATTCATTCATTCTCATTATGTGTAATCGTTCTTGGTTTTCCTCGCAGACCCAGTCGCATGGTGGCCAGATGATCAACGAGTTCACGGGCTACGTCCTGTCTCACCAGGGCAAAGCGACAGATCCGGACAACGTCTACGACCCGACAGAAGGGGCCGACGCGTTCACCAACCCGAACGCCTATGAGAAGGTGGTCCAGTACATCGAGGCAGTTCGCAAGCGCTATGGTGAGGCCTACGATCCAGCCACTGAGCCCCTTGACACGGACGTCCTGATGAGGACGGGAGGAGGGAAGCATCATGGCCAGTACTTTCTTGCCCACAGCGTAATCGACCCGACCACTGTTCCCACCCTTCGTGAGGTTCGTCGATCGGACAGCATGACCTCCTCGGATGTCCCCATACAACCTCGGCGGCCAAGCTCTACGCAGATGATGGTGGCGGTTCAGGTAACTATTTGTCGTTCATTGGTTTTACATATGTAGCTTTCCTTATGCATTGTTTCAACATCGCGGGTGTAATATTGCAGTCCCAGCTGGCCGAGTTGCGGGCCCAACAGGCGGCCCAAGAGCAGGCCCATCGGCAGCAGCTGGCGGCCCAACAGGAGGCCCATCGCTGGCAGTTGGAGGCAATCCAGGAGCACTCGGCGTGTCAGATGAAGGAGTTTGCCAGCTTCTTTCGGGGCCTAGAGATCCCTGGTTTCAGATGTCCTCCGTTTCCTTCCGTGATCTTCGCTCCACCACCTGTTCTCAGTCCACCCCCTGTTCCTAGCCCTTTAGGGACTCCAGTGAGTTTCTACCAGTCTTTGTATTGTTTTCGCTTGTGCGGCCATCCCACAGGTACTAATGAGATCGCTTCTTCTCTGTGCAGCCACTGTCGGCGGGTTTGAACCCGACTCCACATGGCCTTTCTCCAGGCCATGTGGGGCCGGTTGCCCCTCAGCCACAGCTCTCGTGGCCAGGTGGCGTTCCTCCTAGGCCTACACAGGAGGGGGGCTCCGGATGGGCTAGCGACTCTCCGCCTGCCCACCAGATCGGATCCGAGTGGGTGTACAACAGCGCGCCGCAGGTTGGACTGTCCGCGTGGCCTTCGTGGCCAGCTGGGAACTCTTCACACTATGGTGGCGACGGGTCGCAGGACGCATGACTGCCTATGTGGTTCTTCTACTTTGCAGGATGTTTGATGTTGGTTTTGCACACCATGTTGGATGTTTGATGTTGGATGCTCGATTAGTACGATTTGTTGGATTATGGACTTGTTGGACCCCTTTGTTATGAATTATATATGCTATATATGTGGATTTGTGTGATATATATGTGGATCTGTGTGATATATATAAATTTGTTGCTGTGATGCAAAACAGAAAAAACAGATCAAAAATTTACTTATTACAGCTTTGCCACCTGCCACCTGGAAAGCAGGTGGCAAAGCTGGAATCTCAGAAACCATGGCAGCTTTACCACCTGCCAATCAAGGCAGTCGGCAAAGAATCCTTTGCCACCAGCCAATAAAGGCAGTCGGCAAAGAATTTCTGTTCTGAAAAAAATTAAAAAATCATTTGCCACCTGCCAATCAAGACAGTCGTCAAAGAATTTCTATCCTGAAAAAAATAAAAAAAACCTTTGCCACCTGCCAATAAAGACAGTCGGCAAAAAAATTCTGTTCTAAAAAAATTAAAAAAGCCTTTGCCGACTGCCGCGTGGCAGTCGGCAAACGAAACGCGCACCGTCATCTCACGGCGGCGTGCGTCTCCTTTGCCCACTACCGTGTTGACAGGCGGCAAAGCCTTTGCCGACTGCTTTCCACGTGGCAGGCGGCAAAGTTTTCTTTGCCGACAAATTCTTTACGACCTCTTCTTTGCCGACTGCCACGTGTATTGCAGTCGGCAAAGTCTTTGCCACCTGTTTTAGTGCCTTTGCCGACTGCTTCTGGCAGTCGACAAAGGGGGGCATTCCAGTTTGGGAAATGATTTCAAGGGCAGATGCAGTGCACCGGTGCTCCTTATCCTAATTAGAAACGGTTTTTTTATGTGAGCAATATCTGTAAGAAATCCTATAAAAAATATCTGTAAGAAATCGGAGCCGTTCGTAAAAAAAATATTGTGCAGTAGTGATAGGTGGACGGAGGGCGAGGGACAGCATGGTCGTATAGCGTGTGTCCAAAGGTGTTTCGTGTGTACATGGGTGACCTTTTTTCCTTTCTCTCTCCATCTCTTCTTCAGTTAAAGCCATCAGCACATGGAATTCCTGTCCCCAGATCTTTATTAATTACTTCCCCATAACCCCCCTTCTCTCCTTCCTCCTCTTTTCATTCCCTTCCTCTCGATCTCGTTTCTCTCCAGGCTCCGGCGGCAGCGGTGCATCCCCTCTCCCTCTCCTCCAGCCCTGTGAACCACTTGCATGTGATCATGCACGGGCTGAGAAGGTAAAGGGTGCCGTGCTACTACTCATATGGGCTCTTGGCAGCAAGGAGAACTGCAGGGAGCAGCCATGGATGGTGCAGCGGCGGCGGCAACAGGCGGAAGCAGTGGCGGCCACCGGCACATGGACTCAAGGATCGAGGAGCATGGGAAGTACCTGTCGGAGTCGAGCTGCTGCCCACAGTGCGGCCACAAGACCGACCGCAAGCTGGTATATCACTCACAAGCACGACTAGCGACAACTTTGTTAGGTTTTGATGTAGACTGATGAGCTTCGGGCTTCGCTGTGTGTGACGATGCATGCATGTGTGTGTAGGACTGGGTGGGGCTGCCGGCGGGGGTGAAGTTCGACCCGACGGATCAGGAGCTGATTGAGCACCTGCAGGCCAAGGTCCGGGCTGCTTCGGCGGCGGCGCCGTCGCACCCTCTGATCGACGAGTTCATACCCACCATTGAGGGGGAGGACGGCATATGCTACACCCATCCTGAGAGACTGCCAGGTGATCCAATTAATTTTAGCTAAATTTATCATCAGCACAGTTCCATTCCATGGGTTATTGATCTCAGTATGTATGTATATATGTGGTGATGCCAATTTCTTCAAGAGGGGATTCTTCTTTTGTTCCCCTATCTCATTATTCTTGATCAAAGAATTTTTTTAGTTTTTTGCTTGCTGTTTTCCCCCATTTCAATTTAAAGTAGTTTCAGTTTTCCATCTTTTTCGATACGTTTCAAGTATTTTACGCTTTGCTATTTCTGCATTTGTTATATATAATTAAATGTTGCTTAATCGCTACGCGATACGCGTATAATTCTCATTCACCATATATACGTGTATAATTCCTATTTATTGTGCACATTATTAATGGTGTAGATTTGCATATTGACGTACACTGTCTATATGAAGAAAAAGATATATTGCACATACAAATCTTCTAGTACTGAATCTTCATGTACTACATTAATGTTTTGTTGTAGCGCATCACTCTCTCCTCCTTCCTCTCTAGAACGAAACGTGACATGGGATCTGCCCCTACCTTCCAAAGTTAGGTTTTGTCGTCCTCTCAAGGTTGTTATATCCTCCAACAGCCAATGGCTGCTTGCATCATCATCCCTCCCCTTGTCCAAAGTGAAACAACCAAACAGACATCTGTTGCTGTTGGCCAGCTCTCTCTGGCACTGAAGGTCTATGCATTTGCACCTACATATTCATGCATGCACGCTGACATCGATCGTCTATCCATGGTCATGCATGCAGGTTTGACAAAGGACGGCCGGAGCAGGCACTTCTTCCACCGGCCATCCAAGGCTTACACCACCGGCACTCGCAAGCGCCGCAAGATTCATCAACCGCCGGCCGCCGAGGGCTCATCCTCCTCCGCCGTGCCCGCGCAGCAGCAGCAGCAGCAGCAGCGGAGCGAGACGCGGTGGCACAAGACCGGCAAGACGCGGCCGGTGGTGATCGCCGGCCAGCAGCGTGGGTGCAAGAAAATCCTGGTACTCTACACCAACTTCGGCAAGAACCGCAAGCCGGATAAGACCAACTGGGTGATGCACCAGTACCACCTGGGCGACAAAGAGGAGGAGCGCGAGGGCGAGCTCGTCGTGTCCAAGATCTTCTACCAGACGCAGCCCAGGCAGTGTGGTGGCGCGGCGGAGCCTGCCACCGCCGCCGCCTCCTCTGACACAGTGGAGGAGGCTGCTGCTGACCCACCGGTGCCGGAGGGCATGGTAGCACCACCACCAGATGTCGCAGTCGCAGGTGCCTTCCACGGCGCTGCTGGCATTGACGAGTTCAACTTTGCGCAGTTCAGGAGCAGCTTCGAGGAGGTGAGTTTTCTAACAAGCACCATTGCGTTTTAAAGGGCCTAGCTCTAGCTAACTATTCTGTTGAGTTCTTTTCCTTGCATTAAGCTTGCCAAATCAAAAAGAGAGGAAGTGCTGGCCAGTGGGCACTGGGTCAGATCTTGACTTGGATGTATTGAATCTTACTAGTAGCTAGGCAAGCGCACCGGAGCGCACTTACCACACGTCGGTTACTGTTTCGTCTAGCATTTAACATTTGAATAGCTAGCTGTTAATTATTCAAGTCGTGTTTAATTAAGATAAATATAGGCAACAGATTGCATATATCTTCAAGAAAACAGGGGAAAAAATCATAAATTCATGCTCATATAGTCTTAAGCTTATATAGATGTCAAAATATGATAACAGACGACGCTCTTTCAGATCTGCAGCTTTTTTGTGCCTTCACAAATAATGTCACTTCTGAGGGCAGTCCCAATGTGTGGTTTCTATACCTATTAATTTTTATAGACACTACATATATAAACCATAGTCCATAGTTTCTACAGAACAACTTTTCATCCAATCACATATATTCTCTCTCCATTCTCTACCAATTATATCCCTTCATGTCTTCGTTCTCGTATATGCATGGTTTCTAACGTAGAACCAGTTTCTATGATTTTTACTCTCTTTTCAATAACTACCTTGCCATATCAGCAAAATGCTTAGGTAGTAGTACAATTAATGTCCATAGAAACTATGGTGATTTCTGCATGAAGAGTGCCATGAGGATATGTGGTAGAAGTAGGATGTGATCCTTTTGTTTTGGGAGGGTGTACGTTTTCAATGCAAATGTGCTTTCAGCTTTGTCCGATCAATTAATGGTAGGGTGAGAAAATTTTCTACAGGATTAGCTAGAGGATTGAGAGAACTGAGGTCTTACCTAAAATTGATGGGCGTGTCTGACCAGCATATGAGATGCAAAAGTAATTAATAACCAATTATTTCCATGTAATTTATTTTGTTGAAACAAGAATAAAGTTGAAAGGAAAGCTCTATACAAGTACTCCATTTGTGCACTATCAAATTCTGGAGTGCTGTACGATGGCATTTTTTTCTTCAAAAATCAATCAACCTTGCAAGGCTAATTAGCTGATGAGATAGTATAATCAGACCGTAGCATCTCCAAAATTAGCTCAACACGTAATCTACTTTCCTAATTGGGCCACCTTCCCTATCTACCAATGTCCAATAAAACAGTTGTGACTTGCTACACTGAGTCATAATTTATGGTAAAAGTTGTTGAATGACTAAATAATTAAGGCCCAGTTATCAGCTAAAACTAATAAGAAGCTACTAATAAAAGTTGTAGCTGATCTAAACAGGTCAGCTGCTCGGCTACAACCCAACTAGCAACAATCTATTATCTGCCTCAACCAGCTAATAGTAACTAATAATAGGTGTGCAAATGACCCATATAGTTACCTATATATACGCCGAGCGATCGAAACAACCCTCCGGTGTTTTATTAGCCAGTTTTTTAATAGCTACAATGTTTTTATAATTTGTAGCTAATCCAAACATGACCTAATTAAATATTCCACCGTCTGCCCATGCATGAATTTCTCCTCAATTTTTTACTATCAGTATGCATAGAACATATATAGATGAACCATAAAATTAGCACTATGTGCCTATGTTCATTGTAAAAAGCATTTCCCCAACGTGTATAGAGCTTGGAAATACAGTGCACAAGGTTATGACTTGTAACTACATATTAGTGTATTACCATAAGATCAAACCATATGGGAATTTTCCTGATTGGAAAATAATTCACCCTAGTTAGGTTACTGAATTTCTTGTTATACTCTAGTTTTGAATTGTGGATAGGAAACAGAATTCAAGCCAAATCAAAAATCGATTGATTGTTACCGATTTTGGTTGCATTTGGATTACTTCTGCTTATATCTACATTTTCATATTAATTAAAGAATTTGAAAAATAATTTAACATCTTGTTCGTCTAATAAAAAAATCAAAGTATCAAAAAAAGTTTGAATGTATTTAGCATGCTATTGGTAATATGATATCTTGATGATGACCTCTAGTTTTTCCTACTGTTTGGTATTTTCTTATCTGATTTGGTATGTCAATAATTAAGACACCTAGATTGGCAAAAGTAGTGTGAAAATTACCAATTATAGTTTGTAAATATTAACATGAACAAAGTGTACACAGGTGGACCTGGGAGCGTCAGTTCAGGTTTCGGTGAGGGATGATGAGGAAGTGCATGCAGGGCATCCTAACCTTCACCAGGAGCATAATCTTCACCAGCATCAATTTGGCAACCAGGAGCAACGACAGCGAATGGCTGCAGCTGCTGCAGCATTCCACATCAACAAACCAGCGGAGCCTATCACCACGATGATCACCTCGTCGCCGGTGGTTCACCATGGTTCTGCCGTACTTCAACATCCAGATACATATGGACATGGCACGACTTATCGTCATCATCAGCAGGTGGTAGATTGGCATAATATAGTAAAAAAAATCATGATCAATGTTACATTTTCACATTTTTGACAATTGATGTTACTGTTTAGTGAATATTATTGATCCTATTACTTGGTTTAATTTTTGATTAAATGAACCAGGAGGATGAGCTGCTACACCAACAACCTCAAAATTTTGATGGACGGTCAATTGCTGGGCTCGAAGCGGTGATCATGGGATGTACTTCAAGGAGGTCCAAAAGAGGGGTAAGCATACTCACACATATCAACAATGGCTCTCAAAATTGATGGAAGCATATTTATTTTCTTCTTTATATCACTGGTGTCATTTACCTTTTTTTTCACAACATAGTATATGGACGTAGACATCATATATATGCACACGCTCTTACGAATGCTTATGAGTGACTAGTGTAGACAGTGGCGGATCTACAGGGGGGCTCCACCCCCCCCCCCCCCCGCCCTAATGGCTTGATTTACCACTAAATTACTATAGCAAAAACATCAAATCACCATTAAATCTTCATGTAAATCAACGTCTCCATTGTTTTAGCCCCCCTTGATTCCCATCCTGCATCCGCCACTGAGTGTAGATATGGAGATTATTAAACAAAGTAACAACACCAGGTTTGGCAATGTCGGCTGGCATGTTGCCACTAAAAAGAAAAATAAGTAGACAACTTACACGTTCCTTTGCCGAGAGCTGGAGAGTCCAACTTAAAGGGAAGACTCCATAAGGAACCTAATAACAATCTTAGCTAGCTACGCTCAGCTAGCATAATTGTACCTGTATTCAGACAACACGTGAAACTTCTACAGGCACAAGGAAGTGTTATTATCTCTATCCAAGTCTATGAAAGAAATTAGCAAACCATTTGTCAAAAAATTCACAAAATTTAGATACTACCATCAGTAATATTTTAGGATAAGTGTACTTTATCTATCCCTATATTTGAAAAAAAATGATGTTCATATACAAATTATATGTGTATTGGTCACAAATGGTGTTTTGATTATATAAAAACAACATGTTAAATTCTTTTAAAAATAAAATAAATGATCGTTCATTCTTATGTTAAATGAATAAACCAAAAAAGTAAAACCTACTACCCATATGTATTTCAGTGATCCTTTTGAATTCGAAAGTGTCACTTTTGTAAGCCTAAGAGAGTTGTAATCAAAGCTAAAATAGATCAAGGGCACACATTAAGAACAATTTACTATTATCAGCGGTAGTATTACTATATACTACTCCGTCCCTTAATGTGTGTCGTCCGGAAAACGTGTTTGGGAGAGAAATACGGTTTTCTAGAGACAAACATTTAGGGATAGAGGGAGTACAATTTGAGGATAGGAGATGGAGTAAGGAAATCAATTTGGCTCCTCTTTTTTTTCTTTATTTGGAGAAGATGTTGTATGTTCCATATAACATTTATTTGCATTTCTATGTCTTTTATTTGCATACAGGAAGCATCTGGTTCAGGTGGTAACAAGGAGAGCACAGGGTGGCCGTACCCATCCTTCTGGCCATCTGACAGCCAGGATCATCATGGGTAGAAGAGCAGCAACATCCCTGCCACCACCTTGAGTTGCTGCATGCAGCCAACCTTGCCGCAACCAAAAGCAAACCGGAGATCCTGACATCATCATTACTACCAGGATATGATCATCATATATAAACATAAACCGCGTCGTACCATATATAGGCTTACAATACTTTAGCATGACTGCCTTCCAAGAAGCAAACAAAAGGCAAAGTTATATCGTCAAAACAAAATACAAACCCAGCTTTTTTTTTGCCTCTCTCTCTCTCTCACTCCTCTTATGCTTCTTTCTCTTGAACCAATGCGTATGGATAACGTACCGGATGGAAGTTTCATTTGAGTGCTCAAATTTACATGCATGTCTAAAGAGACAAAGATGATATTGGAGGCTAGCAAAAGCAAAAGGGAGAGAATCAGGAAAAGGAAAGCAAGGGGACACAAAACAAAGGTGACGTCACATGAGAACGGTCAGTTAACCGTCGGTTGTGCACAGTGATCGATGCAAAATCATTACCACAATCATGCATGGTTCATCCTGGCCTTTCCTTTTCACCCCCTTAAAAAATGTTGTTACCAAAGTTTAATACTCCGGAGTCAGAATATATACCTTTATACAATTAATTATTCATTGCTTTCCTGTTGTAGTTTCGTTTGCACTGATGGGTTGCTTACACCATTTCCTTTTTTCTTTCCTTTTTGTTGTATACTGAGCAAGAGCAACTTGAGGGGCTATTTAATTTCCTTTGGGAAATAATTTACAAAATTCTTAAGGGTCCAATTGTAAAGCAGCTTATGTTGTTATGGGATTTGATACCCATTTTCTAACTACTTTAATTATTTAAATCCATTTTTTGGGCACTATTTCATTTTTTTTGCATTTCTGCAAGATATAATTATTCCATTTTTAAGAAAAATTCCTTGTGCATATGGTAACTATAAAGATTGTAAGGTAAGGTGATGGCTTTAGATTCAAAATCTTCCTTTTCCATGGGGTGTTCCAAAAATCTCCTGCATGCTATGCATGAGAGAATAAATGTCACCGTATTCTTTTGTGATTCTGTTACATGCAAAAGAATAAAAGCCGGGCCATGTCTCTCCTGCTTGTAAACAAAAAAGCACGATCTCATCTCATACTCCTATATCTCCTTCCCCACCCCCCCACTTTTCCCTTTTGTAAATCAAACAGTAAAGGCCCGTTTGGATCATTGGAATTGAATTCATTCTAATAATTACAATTTAGGTATAGATTAATTAAGCTAATATAGTTACATATGAAATATATTTATATATTTATTGTTAGGCATACAAGGGACATACTTATATGTTGCATTTCTATTGTAGGAAAATGAATTGAAGAGTGTGCTATAAGTAGGAGAATAGAATTATAGCATAGTGATCTATAGAATCTATTTCCATCTGCCACCCTATGAATTTGAGATAGGCTTATTTGTGAGCTTGGGAATATTATAGAATGTCAAATTCCAAGCCAAATAGCCTAATCTATTATGTAGATTTCAATTTCTCCAAAATAAAGGGATCTAAACGGCCCCTAAAAAATTTCGATTGGACCATGCATGGCTGGCCCATTCTAGGTAGAATTGCATCTAGGCCATGTTTAGTTTGCCAAAATTTTTTGAAAAAACACTGTAACACTTTTCGTTTGTATTTGACAAACTTTATCCAATCATGGATTAACTAGGCTCAAAAGATTCGTCTCGACATTTACAAACAAACTATGCAATTAGTTATTTTTTACTTACATTTAAAACTTCATACATGTGCCGGCATATGCAATATGACGGAGAATCTTGAAAACTTTTTACATTTTGCCCTCAACTAAACATGGCCCTAGTATAGTATTCTAGTTGCATGCATGCATGAGTCTATTTAGGATACTGCCATCCTGTCAGAATCGAAGCTAGCAATGAAAAATTTTCCTGGCCCGCCTGTGCAGTGCAAGGAGCATACATGTGCACGGCACCCCACCACCCCCATCCAGCAATACTACCCAAAATAGACCCCTTGTCTATTTTCTTTAGCAACACCATCTAAAACAAGCCTCTCAAATCTATCCTAATAGAGAATGACATGTGAGATCCGTGTGTCAAACTCTTCCTTATCACTTCGCCACAAACAAACTCGGCCATGCGAGCTCGCGTTGACCGCCAGGGGAGGCCTGCTCGTGGGAGAGCGGCAACTCAGCCATGCGAGCTTGTGGCAGCCGCCGGGGCAGGGCTGCTCACGGGAGGGCGCCCCTCTACTTGTCTGTGTTTTGCGGCAACACTATCTAAAACATGCCTCCCAATTCTATCCTAGTAGAGAAAAACATGGGGGACTCATGTGTCATCCTCTTCCTTATCTCTTCGCCACATATGAACTTGGCCATGTAAGCTCGCGTCGACCACCTACGGTTGGGGCCAGCAAGCGACGACATAATCCACAAGAGCACTCATGAATAGTCATATAACTTTCTCACAGTCCTGGCTCAAAAGTACTCTAAAATAGTTATATGACTTTCTCACTGACCTAGCTCAAATGCATATGCTCATGACAAGATGCACATGATGCAATGATATGATGCAATTGCAAGTATACTTACCTCATCTACCATATTCATCCACCATCATAAACATATCGCTTACCTCATGATGATCGACATAGGATAAGAGATTCATCAATAAAATCATATATAACTTACTTTAAAAGGACAAGTGAATTCATGATATTATCTTGATTCAGTTAATGTTATGACAATGCATAGGTTGAATAAACAACAAGTCAAGCCGTAGCAACCACCGCCATGTTTACTTACCTTGAGACAATGATGCAAAACCGTGAGCTAAGAACGATCCAAAGGCGGTCTACTTGTTCAAACATCATTACCTTAGAAAATAAACTCATACAAATATTAGCAAATGACATATAAATCACTTCTACAGCCCACGCTATCATTTCCCCCAAAACAACGACCAAACAATCAATCAACAATAGGAACACTGCTTCACATTTTTGTTATGGATAAATTACTTGTTTAAAAATTATGAAACTTTTACAGAAGATAAAAAAAACACTATCATCTACAACTTTGATATAATACAATCTAGCATATTAGATGTCTAAGGCCGCATAAATAACCTCTGAACTTAATTGAACGTTTCTGACAACCAAAACAGGACAATAAATTTCTAAAATACATAAATGTAGTTATACTCATCCAAAAATTATATTGTTTACCAATCTGGTAAGCCTAAGAAAAACGATACAACTTTTGTTCAGATCATATGTTCAAAGTCATCCATTAAGATGGTGAAAAACAGATTAGATCTAAAACTGTCATGATTCTCGTCACTAAAAAAATAGCTATCTTAAAAAGACCATATCTCTCAAATTACAGGGACTATGATGGTGATCTTGCTGTCAAAGGAAACATGCTGAAGTCATCTACAAATTTGTCAACAATGACATATTTTACGGCCTGTTTGTCCATTTAGTCTCTGGACTAAAGTTTAGTCACCTGTTTGGATCTAGGGACTAAAGGTCATTAAAGCTACTATACAAAGACCAAAATACCCCTCTTCTCACTCTCTCTCCTTATATGCATTAATGAGGGGCAGGGGGTGTCTTTTGGCTGGTTTACCCCTTTAGTCACCCCAAGGGACTAGAGGACTAAACCAGTTTAGTCACTTTTTAGTCACCCTAGTCACCTGGAACCAAACAAGACCTTATTAAGGCCATTAAGATGCCCTAAAAATTTGATGAACGCAGACTGCATAACCCAAGCCCACTCGCGGGAGGGCGACAACTTAGCATGCGAGCTTGCAGCAGCCGCTAGAGGAGGGCCGCTCGCAGAAGGGTGACGTGTTAGATGGGGTCAGATAGGGGAACCTCCCGCACCGGCGTCAGACGATACGTCAGGGTCTAGGGCCAATCGGGGCTAATGCGCTGGCGGCCGTGGGGAACCTCTAGGCTAGGGCGGATGGGTCAACGGCACTCCAGGCCATGTCATCGGCGGTGGACCTCCCGAGTCATGCAGTGGAGGCCGTGGGTGGAGTCGAGCAGGGTAGAAAAATCCATGATCCAAAATTTGGGTAGCCAAGTTGGGGGCCAATAGGAATAGGTGGTGGCAGGGGAAAATGGGAGGCCAACAAATCTGGGGGGTCTAGTAGGGGGAGAAAAATCCGTGATCCAGAATTTGGGTAGCCAAGTAGGGGGCAACGAAAATGGGTGGTGGGAGGAGGAAAATAGGAGACCAACAAATCTGGGGGTCCAGTAGGGGGATCCATGATCTAGAATTTGCATTGCCGAGTAGGGGGGCAATAAAATTGATGGTGGGAGAGGAAAAATAGGAGGCCAACAAATCTGGGGAGTCCAATAGGGGGTCTGCTGGAGCTGGGTTTTTGGCTCCACTACCCAAACTGGGGATAGGAGGTCATTTATGTAGGTTGCTAGAGATGCTCTTATGTAGCTACTGGACGTCGTTTTAGCAGACTGAAATAGTGTTGCTAGAGATGCTCTTATCTTGCTAGAGATGCTCTTACTACATCTATCATACATATACCATACATCTTTGACCCTTACACAGGTAAGTTCCAGAACCACATAGGAAAATTACTTGTGCGTCAATGCTTTGAACTTCTGAACCTCCGTAGGCATTAGCAGCTCCCTCCTTATATGCCTTGTTCTTCTTGTTCCTGAAAGTAGACATCTCCCCTTGGCATTGCTCGACATGTACAACAGTCACTCAATCCTATACCACTCAATGTTATGTCATGGTAAGCTACTTTTCTACTTTCTGGTGTCAACGAAGTACTTTTCTGTTGCTCAAATTGCTATTTTTAGTGCACCTAATTGCACTGGTTCTGTGATTTAATCTCTGGACAATATAAGACTTTTTCATCATATCTCTGTTGTGAATTAGTCCATCTCTGGACATTGAGTAATTGGTAGATGTTGATCCATGCATGTCTTTGTTTGGTAGTTGTTGGTATAGCTGCACCAATAAATTTGTCATTCAGAGTACTACTTGTTAAGTTTCCTGTGCAGATCTCTATTACCATGATTATCTGAATAATTTTCCATTAATTGATCATGATTAAAAAGTGTATTAGATATTAGTGAAATGAAAGCTAGGTTTCTTTTGGGTATCAGAAATAACTGATTGTCTCAAATTGGTGGACATATAGACAAAGTTGCCAAATTGGTTATTTTTAATTTATATCCTTTTAAAGATTCGTCGTTTGGTTGATAATGAAAGCTTAGTTAGAAATAAAGAGCGCTTAAAACATAACATATACAGTTGTTTGATACATATAACATATGTGCTATAATACACATCCCTGTTAGAAGAACATCTATAGGATGAGCAGAGGTGGACTACTAGATTGGGGTTAGAACACAGGTTCTGTTTTTGAAGCTAACTTGCTTGATTTTGAATTTTTGATTGCATATAGTCCCCAAATAAAAAGACATCGACAAAATTGCTGTTACTGCTCATATACTGCTATGCACTACTAAAAACAACCAACCTATGTATATGCTGTTGCTGTTGTGCGCTTTTGTTTCAATATATGTTAAATTTATATTTCAATTGTTTAAATTTCTCTTTACATGTTTCAGAAGACTAAATTTAAGGGTGCTCCACCCATCATAGTTGACTTTTTCAAGGACACACATTGCAACAGCAAGACAGGTTATAGTGAGGATGCACAAAAAGCTATTGCAAGACAGGTTATTTTATACTATGATAAAAAAAATTGGGATGTGAGAAACTTGAATTGTTTTTTTTCTATTCTAGGCTCAAATGGAGGCCATCACTATTGAACTACCCCAAGAAGGGCAAGTTGCAAAGACTTAAAGCCCAAGTTGTAGATCAAGTTTTACTAACATCGAAATTCCTTCAAAATTTGGCATCGAGTCTACAACAATGAGAGAAGTGCCAGAGCTGCTAAAGTTGCTAAGTGCATACAAGAACTTGAGAGAGTGAACTAGTTGCTGAGAAGGTAGGAGCAATAGAAGTTCAAGTTCAGATGGAAGATCTGGAAAATCAAGTTGAGGAGGGGAGAGATGCAAGAAGGAAGGTGAAAGAAGAGACTGCTAGGCTAAAGAACCAAATAAGTGAAATGCATGACTTCTTTTGTTCTTTCTTTGTTGGCATCTCTGCACCATCTAATGCCCAATAATTAGTTCAGAAACCTGTGACCAAAGCTCTAGTTGTATATGCGCTTTTGGAGATGACCTTGGCCTTTTTGTGTGATTTTGGTAAGATGTGAGAAACTTATGTGGGAACCTTATGTGCTGGTCATGTGGGTGACCTTGGCCTTTTTGTGTGATTTTGGTAAGCTATGAGAAACTTATGTGGGAACCTTATGTGTTGGTCGTATTTATAACTGTTATTTTCTGGTCTTTGTGAGCACCTTATGTGAACTGTTCTGGTCCTCAGATTGGCAATAAATAATCTAATTTTGTAATAGATATTTTATTTGAAATGCAAAATCTATGTATAATATGTTGTTGGAATGCATATGTTAATATGTAATTTTTTTGTTTTGTAAATGTCCTGTCTTGTTTGGGCTAGCCTAAAAAATGAGGCCTAGAAAACATGGTGTGGGTTGGTCCAATATAAATCTACGTGGGTTGACCCAAATATTTTTTATGTGGGCTCATCCAAAATAGCCTAGAGATAAAAAAATGTGGGCTGACCCCAATAACATTGCGTGGGCTTGTCCAAAATAGCCTAGAGATAAAAAGAATGTGGTATGGCCCCAAAAACATTGTGTGGGCTTAGCCTAACCAAGTTGGATTAGGCCAAAATCAATGCAATTGAGAAACAATGGTCTGAAAAACTTTAAAACCAAAAAAGGGCCAGGCTAAAATCAGCATCAATAGTTTGCTTGGCCCATTATAAGAAGTGACATAAAAACAATTGTCATAAAAATTTGTGACATCAAAACTAATGTCATACATTTATGACATGAACATATAAATGACACAAAACATGGTTTAAGGCGCATGATTGGTGACAGATGCTTGTTGACACCTATGGAAGCACACAGAGACAATATCCACAAGCGCACGGGTATCGAAGTAGTTTTCATCCGAAAGTATTCCAAGTATCGTATCCACAGAGAAACGTGCATGTTGTCTAAACTCTAGTTTGTCTAGGGGTAGCAATCAAGGTTTAAGATATGAGTAGAGAGGATTCCTATGGTTATGACCCTATGCAAAGCAAGTCTTATTATTCTAATGTTCACTTCGAGACGCCACTTAGATGGTATAACACTGCTAAAAGATAACTCTTCCAACGCGACTATTGTTCTACTAATTTAAGAACCTACTTAATTTGGTGTGGACTACAAAGGATAGATGGGGCTGTCACCACCCACTGCTACCACACAACTAGGGAGCAAACATAGATAACCGATAGCCTAAGCATCACGCTTACACTAACAATTACAACTCTAATCCAACTAACAATTACAACTCTAATCGAGCTAGCAAGAACTAGAGCACTCAAAAGAACTGTGCACCCATGAACAAAAGAGCACAAAACTTACTTTAAACAAAAATCAATTACCAAATGTTTCTCAAATGTAGACTTGGAGAAGCCTAGATCCACCAAAGTACAAGCTGTAAAGGGAGCACCGACAGGTCGGCACTCTCTCCAAACTTTTTCCTTACTCTCTCTCTATCTGTATTCAAAGATTAGATCCTAACGAGGACTAATCTTCTCTTGATAACTAGCTCTAAGAGGCTGATCCTGTAACACCCTAAAATTTTGAAATATTTAAAAATAGGTAAATATGACTTTTATGTATTTTTATGGGCATACAAACTTAGAAAAGTAACAATTTCTATTAATTTAAAATCAAATATAAGGGTAGAAACATGATTGAGCGTTCATGCTGTTGCATTTGAATTTTTGTATTTAGTGGTTGGATTCAAATTCAAAAGAGAATTCAAAATCTTTTGAAATTCCTTGGAAAATTTGGAAAAAGAAAAAGAAAATGTTTTCTTATTCCTTCCCTGGCATTTGGCCCTTCGGCCCAGCCGGCTGCCGTTTCCTTCCCGCTTTTCCCAGCGCCAGCCCAGCATCACACGCGCGGCCCGTTCCCTTCCTTCCCCCGCTTTCCGCTTTGGGCCGAGCCCAGCAAGCCGCCTGCTCACGCGCGCTTTCCTTCCTGGCTCACCGTCGCTGACATCGTGGCCCCACGCGTCAGAGCATCTTCTTCTTCCTCACGCCGACGCTGGATTCCCCTTTCCAAATTCGCCGATGCCGAATCCACCTCCATATCTTTCTCCTTCCTTACTTAGAGCGCCTTCGGGCTATATAAATCGATGTCGTGCGCTCTACCACTTCCATTCCA
The DNA here is from genome assembly GCA_038087645.1 of Saccharum hybrid cultivar R570. Lineage (NCBI taxonomy): Eukaryota > Viridiplantae > Streptophyta > Magnoliopsida > Poales > Poaceae > Saccharum > Saccharum hybrid cultivar. The sequence goes on from JAQSUU010000810.1 coordinate 4,998,005, forward strand.
AGCTCTCGCGGCTGTTCATCTCAAGCCGTAGCGGTCGCAACCCTAGCGTTGCCGCGGAACTCGAGCTTCACCGTGTTTCGTCGCTCCATTGCCACCGTAAGTTTGTGCCGAGCTTCGCGTTGGCTCTGCGAAGCCACTGTGCAGGTTTCTTCTCCTTTTTCTTGTTCATTTTCGCTTACCCATCATCATCGAATCCTTGCAGTTTGAAGCCGTCCGCCATCCCGAGCTCCACGTCGTTTTCAATCCGACCCCGTCTCCGTTTTCTACCTCGGTGAGTTCACATCGAGTTTCGCATTCGTGTGGTACCGATCGCATGTCTATTGGTGGCCGGAAACGTCCGATTGGGTTGCGCCGGTGAGATTCCTCGTCGCCGGCCATGGAGGCCGCCGTGTAGTTCATCTCTTCCGCCGGTCGGTCCTCTCTCTCTTCCATCTAACGATCTCGGCCATTCATTTTAAATCTGACTGTTGATAATCAAAGATACCGGTTCGACCGGCGATTTTGTTAAAGAGTCCCTGTACTTTTTATATATAGAACCCACAGTCCAAAATGTATTCCGAAAATACACTTTCTCCTTCTGAAAACATAGATTTGTTTTAATAAATTCAGAAATACGTTTTCACTTATTTATAGTTTTGCCATTATGTTATTTCATGCATAGAATCTCCGTTTTAACTCCGATTTGACCCGTTCAAATTGCGATAGGTTCGTATTTGCGAGCTCTACATGTTAGTAGTACTGTACAGTAGGTTTGTGACATTTTATTTTCGAGTTTGAATTAAAGTAATTATTTTTCTATAGGAAATCTTCAAAAATTCATAACTTCGTAGTTTTAGCTCTGTTTTTCGTGATCTTCGCGTCTGTGTGATCCTAGCGAGTTGTAGATTCATTTTAAAGACTTTTTATATTATTTTATTACTGTTGGTGTACTGTTCTAATTATAGTCTTGTTGTTTATGCATGATTGTTTCTGGATGAATGTTGTTGCTATTGTTGATCGAGTATAGACGATGAGCAATTCGTTGGGGATCAGGAGTTTTTCTACGAGCAAGATCATCAGGACCAGTTTGAGTAAGGCAAGTATAGCATGAGATTATCCTTGTTGTCCTATTCACAATAAGCAAATAATATCATTATGCATATATTCCCTTGTTAAGGATGACTTAGTGTTGATCTTATTCCTTGATACCTATTATATTGCATGGAGTAGTATTGCTAGTGCTTAACATGGACTATGATCATGTAATTTGACTAATGGAATATGCAATAAACATTAAAAGATGACTTTTATTACAGTCTAAAGGGGACTAGAGCATGGGGTTATTTTTGGTGCTCTAGTTACTCTCCTTAAGGACTTATCTATAAGCGAACATCCGGGACTTACAGTACAACTGTGAGGGCTATATGGCTCTGGCTTTAGTCATATAGAAGGACATTTTCTAGCTTGTTAGTGGTAACCTTTGTAGCGTAAGAATGACTTGATGAATCGGGTATAGTGTGGCCTCTGTCCTTATGTGTATAGGCTGCGTGTTATTGTGCCATTTGGAAGGGGGGCTCTACATCTGTTTGCCGAGTGAATCTAATGGTCCTAACTTGTTAGATGAACCTTCGAAAGACTTTATAGTATTCCCCTGCCTGCTCACCTTGGAAGTGTTTTGGGAGTAATTAACCTGGGCATATGGGCGACACGACTCACAGTGAAAGTGTACAACCTCTGCAGAGTGTAAAACTGTTATAATAGCCGTGCTCACGGTCACGAGTGGCCTTGGACCCTTATGGAATAGTTGATCATTAATAATGAATATGTTTTTGCTATTCGTTAATCATTTCACATGGATCATATGTTTATTGTTTACATTGAGACATCTTAATGCTATTGATATGCTAAAATTATGCTAAATAAAAGCTACATGCTGTTAAATCAATGTCATGCCTTTGAGCCTCATGAACCCTATATTACACTTGTTGAGTACAAGATATACTTACGCTTGTTTATTTTTCTTACTTGGATAAAAATGCCGGATGGGTAACAGATGGTGCAAATAGTGACTACTACTCCTACTTCCCTGAAGATTACTAGACTTGTAGTCAACCAGTCAATGTGCCTGTGATTGGAGCTACCACGAGAGATTTATATTTTTACTTCTGCTACATTTGTGTAAAGACTATGTGTTAATAATTGTGATGTAATAACATTTGTGATGATACTTCCTTTATAATTTGTTAACTTATATGTGATTGATCTCTGGGCACACATAAGAGTATGCATTCCATTTGGTCTTTAAATGGGTGTGACAGATCCTTTCATGGGACCCCTCTCAATTGATCCTAACTAGATAATATCAATTAGGGTTTCATGATGGCTCCAAGGAGGAGGGTATAGGGCTGTATATATATGGCAGAGCATCTACCGTGAGCCCTCAGATCAAACCGACTTAAAGAATGGCGTAGATGCAATCCTAGGAGGCAGTGGAGGAAACTTCTGGAAGCGGGCTGATAGTCGGGCCCATAGGGGCTGGGCGGCACCATGGTGGGGCTAGGCGGCCCCACCTAGCAGCCTCTCGAGGTCTGCCTCGGGGGGGTTGCCTCCTGGAGTCTTCTAGAGTTGGTTTCATGACAGATTTGTGTAATTAAGTCTGACATGTAGGTCCTCCTTGATGGTTTTTAGGATAAACCCTGCTGAAAACATAAATTCACCAAAACTCATGGAATTTATTAGTTTAAACCCTTATACCTATGTTTGTTGATGGAATTATGCCCTTATACATGTTTCTTTGACGGTATAATATGGTTGTTAACTATCGTCAACAAGCTTCCCCAAGCTTAACCTTTGCCAGTCCCTGAGCAAAGTTAAACTAAGCAATGGATCAGGAGTTGCTAGAATGCTTTCACGCCTCAAAAATACATATGCGTTCAATCAAAAATTCTCCTCCGGATTAGAATAAACTAATCTGACTTTCAAAGTTACCCGTATTACCTACAACCATGGGGGTTCTTTGCCTTCACTTGGGTCTTGAGTAATTGAAAGACAACGATCAAGTCAAGCACTATGTCTCAAGTTCTTTGCTCAACCATTATTCCAGAGTTTTTTATAAGTTTTCAAAATAAAACTCAGAGATTCCATTGTATAACACTCTCAAGTCTCTCAATATATGTGATATTTGTGGATCCTCACCAAGGCAATAATGATGTTATGCCTTCCTTATAACTAAAGCTTATGTGGAGTTCATAGGTAGGGAGAAAGCAAGGGCATACTTGCAATGCATATATTGTAAAGTCAAACAATGGATCCAAAGAGAATTAAGCCATATAATCAAATCAAGATGTGCATATGTGTGAATATATGGTGGATAAATATAGTGGCTAACCTAATTCAACCTTGCTCCTTGAAAACTTATCTCTCTTTTTAAAACTTCAAAACATTTGCAAGAGAGCAGGGGCTATCTTATTCATTTCTTCTTTTTTTAGGTGGGCATCTAAGTACCCATTGTTTTCAATATCTTGGACACTTGTCCATTTTTTCTCAACTCACTTTTTTTATGAATAACTTTTGCATAGCCCCATGTCTCTTTTCTGCAACAAAAGTTTGAGAGATATCAACAAGAATTTGGAGCATTTATTTGGTGGATGGAAAACCTAACAAACATGTTTTTGTGTTCACCCCCAGTGTAGGAGTAGAACATTTTTGGGTGGATCTAGATGAAAGGCATGTTTTTGCGCACTCCTAGTGTAGGAGCAGTTGGTATATGTGGTGTGACCGTGATCTTGATTGTAAGAGCATGACAAACCTCTCATAAGGGTCAACAAAGTTTGACAAAACTCAATGCAAAAGCAAGCAGCATGTATGTAGAAGTTTTTTAGCCTAAATAACATGTATGGCTCTAGTAGGAATTCAAGCTTTGTCATACAGGGACTCATCATGTAGCATTCTTATGTTTTTCAAAAGATAAATCTTTAGAACTTTAGTTTCACTAGGAACAAGATAAATAGCAGCTCAAACCTTCTCATATCATATCCATCAATTACCTAGACTTAGATCAACCATATGCTATCCGCAAATTTTAAGTTCAGAGTAAATCCTTATATCAAAACAATCTTATCCAAAACTCAGGAGAATTCAAGGCTGAAAACTAGGTACTTAAAAGGAATTATAATAGAGCAACTATTCATCACTTCAATTCAAAAGATTATTTTGAGTCCTCTTTATTTTATTAGCTCTTAAAAATAAAATAAATTAAAGTAAACTAGACACACTCTACACATTGTTACTATAAATGACTATAACTATTTATTTTGTTTTTAGTTTTTTTTAACATATATATAAAGAGCAAACTTAAAAACAATAAAACAAATAGGGAAGAGATACTTACTTGGATACACGAGAGATGCCTTCTCCCCACATACTTGAATTCTATTACCTTGCATGAACAACATGTGGATACAAGCACCAACAAAGACTAGAAAGATCTTGGTAATACTTTAGCAGGTAAACATGGTTTTTAAGGATTTTTCACAGAGTAAAGAAGAAAAGCTGAATTGAAAATGCTATTTAAATTCTATGAAGTTAATTATATCCAATTCTTCTTCTGGTAATTGTGTGTCACGGAAAACTTTTAAATGTTGACCATTTACCTTAAAAAGCATACCTTCATCATTTTGAAGTGTGACTGCTCCATGAGACGATGTGCTAATTACCTTGTAAGGTCCTTCCTATTTGCTTCGTAGTTTTTCATGTCCAAACAACTTCACTCTAGAGTTGAACAGCAACATCTTGTCACCTGGTTTGAATTCCTTTGTTTTCAATCTTTTGTCATGCCACCTTTTTGTTCTCTCCTTGTAGAGTTTTGCATTATGATATGCCTTTTCTCTCTATTCCTCTAGCTCAGAGAGTTGCATCTGTCTCTTCTTTCCAGCTGCTTCAAAGTCCATATTCTACCTTTTTATGGCCTAGTGTGCTTTGAATTCTAACTCGACAGGTAAGTGACATGTCTTCCCATAGACAAGCTGGTATGGTGACAACCCCAGAGGTGTTTTATAGGCTATTCTGTAAGCCCATAGTGCTCCATGTAACTTATCTTTCCATGTTGTCCCCATCTCATTAACAGTCTTCTGCAGAATATTCTTGATTTGCTTGTTTGATGTTTCTGCTTGTCCGCTTGTTTAAGGATGATATGGTGTCACGATGTTATGACGGACCCCATGATCAGATAAGAAGTGTCGGAACCTTCTATCAATGAAGGGAGGACCTCCATCACTTATTACTATGCGTGAAACTTCGAAGCGTGGAAAGATGGTCTCTAAAAACATCCTGTTGGCGTTATTGGAATCTGCAGCTCGACATGGTAAAGCTTCAACCCATTTTGAGACATAGTCAACTGCCACCAAGATGTATTCACACTGTTGGGATTTTGGAAATAGCCCCATGTAGTTGATTCTTCAGACATCAAAGAGTTCTAACTGGAGGTTGGTGGTGAGTGGCGTGGAATCTCTTGCATTGATATTCCCATGTTTCTAACACGGGATGCACCTCCGTATGAATTTTTTGGTGTCATCGTACATGATTGGCCAAAAGAATCCACTTTGCCAGATCTAAGCATTAGTACGAAATGCCCCATAATGTCCTCCATACGGTGATGAGTGGCATCTTTCAATAATCTTGGTTGCTTCCTTAGCTAGAACACACCTCCTGAGTAGTCCATCAGAGCAAACTCGATAAAGGTACGGTTCATCCCATAGGTAGAAGCGACTTTCATAGATGAGCTTCCGCTTATTCTCCCCTGGTGGTACATAACCTGTAGCCATAAAATTAACAATATTTGCGTACCAGGGGTCAGATCCTGTGACCTTTAGGAGCATGTCGTCCTGCAGAAAATCATAGATGGGTAGCTCCTATGGATTCTTGAATTGCATTCCTAACAAGTGATCAGCTATAGAATTTTCTATCCCTTTCTTATCTTTAATTTCTAAATCAAATTCTTAAAGCAAAAGGATCCATCTTATAAGCCATGGCTTAGCATCATTCTTAGTAAGGAGATATTTAAGAGGAGCATGATCAGTGTAAACAATAACCTTGGCTCCTACTAAGTAAGATCTAAACTTGTCAATAGCAAAAACAACAGCCAGGAGTTCTTTTTTAGTTATTGCATAATTAAGTTGAGGTCCGACAGAGTTTTACTAGCATAAGAAATTGCATGATGCTTTCTATCTTTCATTTGACCCAAAAATGCCCCCACAGCATAGTCACTAGCATCACACATGATTTCAAAAGAGAGCGACCAATCAGGGGGTTGAATGATTGGGGCAAAGATGCATGCTTTATTAAGGGTTTGAAAGGCATTTAAACACTCGTCATCAAACTCAAAGGGAGCATCCTTGGCTAGCAAACTTGTAAGGGGTCTGGCAATATGAGAAAAGTTTTTATAAAACGGCGATAGAACCCAGCATGACTAAGGAAACTTCGTACCCCTTTGATATTTGTAGGAGGAGGTAGTTGTTCTATTACTTCTATCTTAGCTCGATCTACCTCAATCCCACGTTTGGACACCAAGTGTCCAAGCACTATGCCTTCTCTAACCATAAAATGACATTTTTCCCAATTAAGGACTAAGTGCTTTTCCTCACATCTTTGCAAAACTTTGTCTAAGTTTTCTAAGCAATCATCGAAAGTTTTTCCATTAACAGAAAAATCATCCATAAAAACTTCCATGATTACTTCTATCATATCAGAAAATATAAACATCATGCACCTTCGGAACGAAGCTAGAGAATTGCATAATCCGAAGGACATCCTACAATAAGCATAAGCTCCATAGGGGTAAGTGAAAGTAGTTTTTCTTTGGTCATCCGGATGGATCGGGATTTGATGATAACCAGAATACCCATCAAGGAAACAAAAGAAAGAATGCTTTGCAAGCCGTTCCAACATCTCATCGATGAAGGGTAATGGGAAGTGATCTTTCTTTGTTGCCTTTTTAAGTTTTTGGTAATCAATACACATCCGCCATCCTATGACTATTCGTTGTGGGATTAGTTCATCTTTTTTATTTTTACCACAGTCATGCCCCTTTTCTTTGGTACAACTTGTACCAGGCTTACCCACTCACTATGTGGCATGGGATAGATTATCCCTATATGCAAAAGTTTTAAAATCTCTTTTTTAACAACTTCTCTCATCGCATTGTTAAGCCTATGTTGGGGCTCTCTAGAAGATGGATATGTCAGATCTATGGGAATGCGATGGGTGCAAAGGGTAGGACTAATCCCCTTGAGTTCTTCGAGTGAGTAGCTGAAGGCAGAACGATGCCTTTCTAGAACAGTAAGGAGTCGAAGGGTCTCGTCCTTAGAGAGTTTATCACTAATAATCACAGAAGACTCCCTATCATTGTTTAAAAAAGCGTATTTCAAACCTGAAGGAAGGGGTTTGAGCACAATGGGGGTTTTTGGTGGCTCTTGAGTTTCATCTAAAGGGAAAGGATCTCATGGTTCTTCTTCATCTTGGATGAAATCTTGGGTGACTTCTTTGCTCGGGACTCAACTCAGTCTTAACATGTAATGAGCGAGTGATGGGAATAGAAAGGTTTAGGCTTTTCCCGAGTCTTACATTTATACTCTCCTTTCTTCCTTCATGGAGAAATCTCTGTATTGGATGCCCTATCAAAAGATCAAACTCCCAAATATCGAAAACATAGAAACTAAGATACACCTTGGTTTCGTCTACTTTGATAGGGATGAGGTGAAAAATTCCTTCACTAGGGAGGATTTGTCCGGAGAGACTTTTTAGAAACTTGGTTGTTGGAGTTAATTGAAAATTTTTAGGAAGTGTATGTGCAAAAGATTTAGACATAATATTTACTCCTACAATAGGATTATAACAGGCATCGAAGAAGGTTTTATGAATCTAACAATAAATGAAAGTAGAGGGAGTGTCACACCCGGTTTTAAGGACAAAACCAGACATACACCATATGTGAAATAAAGAAGACAAATCTCACATATAGCCACAGATAAATGTAATATCAAAAGACAAATGCTTAATATACATAACACAATAGTATAAAATATACCTTAAAGAGCAACACAGCGGAAAGACAACTCCGAACACCGGGTGCAACCTTCACTCCAGGATCAAACTAACTGGTTGATCACAAGCCTAACAATTCCAGAATCTAACAGTCTGGTACCCTTCCTGAGATGTGGGGAAATAGCAAGAGTGAGTCCATGTTGAACTCAACAAATATAACATGGGGTTCATGAAGCTCAAAAAGTTTGACACGGGTTTACTGCAATAGCTTTTAGTGAGTCATCTCTTTAACAATTGAGTAGCAACAAGTTTACCAAAATCCCAAATAACCTCATGATCATATAAACAAGAATAATGTATAGCAAGAAACAATAATCATTAGTGAGCATCAATATCATCAGTATTATCATTATCATCAGTGTTCATCATTTATTCTGTAAGGGTCCAAGGCCACTCGTGACCGTGAGCACGGCTGTTATAACAGTTTTACACTCTGCAGAGGTTGTACACTTTCACTGTGAGTCGTGATTACCCATATGCCCGAGGCGGCCAATCCCCAAAACACTCTCAAGGTGAGCAGGCAGGGTTCACTATGAAGCCTTTCAAAGGTTCGTCTAACAAGTTAGGGCCGCTAGGTTTCCGAAGTCAGTCCGTGTGATACACCACGCAGGGATCCACAGTCTGCTTTACCCCATTTGCGCCACAAGGGTAACCTCTAACAAGCTAGAAAAGGTCCTCATACTGAGCTAAAGCCAGAGCCATATAGCCCTCACAGTTGTACTGTAAGTCCCGGATGTTCGCTTACAGATAAGTCCTTAGGGAGAGAAACTAGAGCACCAAAAATACCCCATGCTCTAGCCCCCTTGAGCCATGTTGCTATAAAGCATCTTTTAAACGTTTATTGCATATACCATTAGTCAAGTTACAGATCATAGTTATTTATCTTGAGCACTAGCATAAATACTACCCAATGCAATGTCCCATGGGTGTCAAGGTACAAGATACAAAAGCTAGGATATCCTTAATGGTAACAAGGTAGACACATGCACATGAATTAAGTATATTAAAGGTGAATAGGAAACAAGGATAATCCCATGCTATACTTGCCTTAAACACCGATCCTTCGGTAAGCTTTAATCTTCAACGTTCTTCTTCTTCTTCTTGATAACCACGTATATCTCACCGACTGGACGAAATCATAAATCACCACACAAGCATCCATACAATCATACACGAAGCAAACAATAGATCTAAATTAGAATAGTACACCAAACATAAAATTAAGATGAAAAGTTTGTAGAACGAATCTACGTCTCGCTACGAATACACAGACGCGAAAAAGCACACTAATCAGAGCTACGGTTGAAAAGATACATCTACCGAAAGATTTGCTCATAGGAGAAAATATAAAACTATTAGCTTCATGAGTTTTAATTATATAATAACATATATAAAATATTTTATAAATACTATATACAGAATTAAGTCAAATTTAGATTCAAATTATAAAACTAAAGTAAAACAAATCATATTATTTACAAAACCCAGTTGCATAATTATTAATCAAGATATGATTTAAACCATAAAATTTCAGAATTAGTAATATGGTAAACACTGTCACTAACGCGTAGATCTCGTTGCTATGAATCTAACGCAACTCGAATGAGCTAAAACGGATCTAAAACGTAGAAGATATGATTTAAACAAGATCTACTTTATTAAAGTAATAGATTAAATCTCACATCGGAACTTAAAAATAGAAAACCTAACCAACAGTAACACTAACAGTATAACAAGTTTGTAAAACTCTTCTACACGTTACTACGATCACATAGACATAAAGATCACGAAATTTGGATTTAAAACATAAAAGTTATGAGTTTTCTAAGATTTCCTATAGATAAATAATTACTTTAATATAAACTCGAAAATAAATTATCTCAAACCTACTGTACAGTTCTATAATCATGTAGAGCTCGCAAATACGAATCTAACGCAATTTGAACGGGTCAAATCGGAGTTAAAACGGATAATTTATGACTAAAACAAACTCAGTGGCAAAACTGTAAATATCAGAAAGCGTATTTTTCTTTTTCCGAAACGAATTACGTTTTCAATTAATCAAAACGTATTTTCCGGTTTACGCTTTGGACCGCGGGTTCGATAACACAAAAGTTCAGGGTCTCTTTTACAAAAGTTCACGCGAACCGGTATCTTCTAATCTAGATCGTTGGATTCGAATCGGAGGGTCCAGATTGGATCTGGGAAGACCCGGCGTCGCTCCGGCCGGACTCCGGCCGTCGGTGAGCTTCCCGCGGCGGCGCCATCGTCGGAACACGCGAAAACACGACTCCGGGCACCATTCAACGAAGGGGAAACACCGGGAGATCGAGAAGCTCACGGAGAACTCACCCCGCGCGAAGACGGGACTGGAGGATGACCGGAAGGCGGCGGCTAGCTCGCGGTGGCGGCTATGGCGGCGGTGGTGCTTGCGGTGGCGCAACTAGGCGACTACGGTGGCTCCAAAGGGATGAGATGGGGGCGAAATAGTGCGGGGGTCCCGTTTTTATAGCCCGAAGGCGTCGCACTTAAGGAAGGGAAGAAGATTGAGCCGCGGATTCGAATCGGAGAAGGAGGAAGGCGAGCTCGCGGTTGGAAAGAGCTGGAGGAAGAAGAAAGGAAAGGAGAACGGTCACTGACAGACGGGTCCCACATGTCGGCGACTCAGAAGAAAACGGGGCGGCGGCTGGCTTGGCAGGCCGCGGCTGGTTGCTGGGCTCGGCCCGCGAAGGAGAAGGAGGCCGCGGGAGAGAGGAAAGAGCGGGCCGCGCGCGCTGGGCTGCGGAGAGAAGCGGCCCGAGAGTAGAGAGAGAATAAGAAATCCTTTTCCAATTTTTCAAATTCCTTTTTCAAATGATTTTCAAATCAAATTTGAATTTGATTGAAACCACTCAATACAAAACTTCAAATGCAGCAGCATGAATGCTCAATCATGTTTCTACCCTTATATTTGATTTTAAATTTATAAAAATTATTATTATCCTAAATTTGCATGCTCACAAAATTATACAAAAATCATATTTCTCCTACTTTTTTTTTCTTTTCAAAATTTTAGGGTGTTACAATTCTACCCCCCTTAAGATGAATCTCGTCCCGAGATTCGGAAGATGATGATAAAAGAGATAATGACACTTTGTCTTTATTTGATCCTCATTTTTTTTAAATTACTCTTTCGTTCAGAGTCATAAGACAGTTTCTCATATCCTGACTAACTAATCTGCCTAAGCATGATCATCTCTCCTATTGAGCTCCTCCAAAGTTATTTGTTCCTCTGCTATGACTTCTGTAAACTCATGGTCCACTTTGCTACCCTCGGTGTACCTACCTTCTAATTGATCATTCTCATCTCCCTCAGGTAAAAGTCGACCACCTTGATACTCAATTCTTTTCCCTGACGGTGTTGTTAAGAGCATTGTGCACCGAGTACCATGAATCACTCCTTTGTGTGCACAGAGCCATCCATTACCAAGAACCACGCGAATTTTAAATGACTCCAACACAATGAGTGTCGCGGTGAAGTTTTCTTTGTTTATGACAAGACTGACATTCGGGCATATCTGATCTGCCTGCATTTCTCCCACTGGGGTTTGAACTAGCAAAGGCCTCCTCATTGGACACTTCACCATCTTGCACGTCTCTACCATGTCGGCGGAAATGAAAGAATGCGAAGCACTAGGGTCAAATAAAGCAAAAACTTGTACTGAACTTACTTGAATATAACCTCCCACTACTTTGGTAACTCCATGAATTTTATCCATATCCACATTGCTCAGTCTTCCATTGACATAGTTTAGCTGCGCTTTGCTTCCTTGAGCAGGCTTCTTATGGACTTTCCTTTTTCGCTTTCGTCGTTGTGGATTCTGACTTAGTTCACTCCCAACTTGCTCTGCAACGTTGTTGTTTTGATAGTGCTCAGCTTCATCATACCCATAACATCTTTCAATGGCAGAAACATCAGCCTTTTCCCACATATCAGTGCGAGACGTCATATAGGACTCCTGAGTCATGAGACATGACACTTCCTGTCATCAAGTGACCAACATCAGCAATCACGAGCAAGTATAGATGATCATAATCATGAACTATCCAAAAGGACAACTCTTGTCTCCATGGATCCAAAATTATCAACCTTGTTCACAGAACATTTTTGCTCAAGAGTGGCAACTCAATCATGGAGACTAACCAATACTTCCAACTAAAGAGTTCAATCTTAATAATCCTTCTTTACATTGGCTACCCCCCTTAAAATAAGAGACACTAAATAGGGTAGCTTGAACCCTTCTTCTAGATGAGCTAAAAAGTGTTCTGACATCCCAATGATACTCCTGTGTATGGGTAAGAACAAGAAATCTGAAATTTCTCACGAGCAGAAAATCAGCAGTGCAGTAAAACAGCTGTAACTCTCATTTTGTTAATCCAATGAAACTGTAGTTTACACCGATGGAAAGCTTATAAAATTCTCTGCAACTTTCTTATAGAACACACTTCCAGATTCTGCAGTTAACTTGGTCGAAAACAGTACTTATCAAAAACTGTTCCAGGTTTATGACAGCACATATACATTGCCTTATGCTTTTTGTATCTCCCAAACCAAAACAACTATGAGGGTGGTTCTTGCATTTAGAGAGAGATGTTGAAGTCCACTCTTGTCCAGAATTCTCTCATGATTTTTGGTCTTTCAAGAACAGATATATAAGTTGATAAAGACAGGCTGCTCCGAAAGACAAGATATAGAAAGCAGGAGATAACCAAAACCCAGCTATTTATTTCATTAATCCTTATACCTTATACATATAAACTAAATGAAATCATGGTCAAAACCCACGAGATCATTTCACTCATTACAAAATTCCAACTCATGTATAAACATAAGCACAAAACAACTAAACACTTAAATGTTCATTAGCCACACATTAAGACGACTCAACTTGTCTACTAACGGTTTTATTACACGGGACATAACTCCTATTCCTTAAACATGGTGTGATTGTAGCAGCATCCAGAGTAGATAACGTCTCTTACATTCCTTATTGCTTTATATGGACATCTGAATCTCTGCATCCCTCTTTACCATTCTTATAACTCATACCTTAAGATGGGTCAACCTGGTATCCCTCAGGTATAGATTTAATACTCTCATACTCAATCCTTTCTCCTGAAAGTGTAGTTAGAAACACTGAACATTGGGCATACTCAATCACTCCTTTACAAGTAGATAACCAGTCTATACCAAGGATAACATCAATGCCCATTAATTCCAAAACAATAAGGTTTACCTTAAAATTTACCCCCTTTATGTCAAGACTAACTTTTGGGCATACGCGGTCTGCCTTTATTTCACCTCTTGGAGTTTCAACCATAACTGTTTTTCCCTTTGGAAGCATAAGTATGTTATGATCTTTTGCATATTGTCTAGATATGAACGAATGTGAGGCACTGGGGTCAAACAAAACCTTGGCATTTCCTGAACTTACTGGTATTGATCCAAACATGACCTCCTTAGCTCCGGGAATGGTGGAAATATCCACATGTTTCAACCTTCCATGATTGTAATTTCTCTTTAATTTATTTCCCTGCACATGCTCCTTTTTGGACATCCTGTCCTGGGTCTCGCTGTTGTGGATTCTTCTGTGGGCAAGATTTGATATAATGTCCTTCCTGCTGGCAATGATAACACTTTCTCTTAGCTGGATCTTTTGTGATGTCATACTCCAAGGAACTATTGTTTGGTATGCTGCTATCTTGCTGGCCATAAAAGTTCACCTTCGTCCCTTTAGCTTGTTTCCTAGCTTGTTTGGCCTTTCGAAGTTGATACTCCTTATAGGTAATTGTCCACCCATCTATGACTACTTCATGGGGAGTAGTTTTAGCGGGAGGGGCTTCTAACTCTTCAGGGTTTGGATTTGTTTGACAGGGGATCAGGGCTGCATGTGACAATGTAGTAGAACTTGCTTGCTCATTGCTTTCCACTAGTGGTTCTAATGAGATTGCCTTTCTCTTCTTGTCCATGTTGATCTCAAAATTTGGATCCACCTTGACTTTCCCCTTATTAGACTCATTTCGAAGACAGGGAAAACCATAATGCTTACAGCAGTGACATTGTTCCTGCTCTCCAAATGCCTTATTATCAACATCTTTATTGGATTTCATATTCTTCCAAACTTCTGCTACTTGTATCTTCTCTGACCCCTTGGATATGTTGGCTTGACCTTGAGATAAGCATCGTTGAGAATTCCCATGTTGAGTCATTTCTTCTAGTAATTGGTTTTGCATCGCTAATGGTTTCTTGTCAAAAGTGAGCAAGAGCGACACAATTCAGTCCTCTTAACCTCTGAAATCCATAGTCTTCTCGTCACGAGCCGTCTAATAGACAAGGAGAAAAGGTTCAAAATAGAGACAAGGTTTTTATAACAGAACGGGGATAGAATTAAGCATAACTTTGAGAAAATAACAAAGTTAAAGAGAAGCAAGAAATAGGCAACAATGAGAACATGCTAAACGTCCAGTTCTAACTAGGCTTGCGTCCTACAGTCAGCATTGCTCTGATACCAATCTGTCACACCCGGTTTTAAGGACAAAACCAGACATACACCATATGTGAAATAAAGAAGACAAATCTCACATATAGCCACAGATAAGTGTAATATCAAAAGACAAATGCTTAATATACATAACACAATAGTATAAAATATACCTTAAAGAGCAACACAGCGGAAAGACAACTCCGAACACCGGGTGCAACCTTCACTCCAGGATCAAACTAACTGGTTGATCACAAGCCTAACAATTCTAGAATCTAACAGTCTGGTACCCTTCCTGAGATGTGGGGAAATAGCAAGAGTGAGTCCATGTCGAACTCAACAAATATAACATGGGGTTCATGAAGCTCAAAAAGTTTGACACGGGTTTACTGCAATTGCTTTTAGTGAGTCATCTCTTTAACAATTGAGTAGCAACAAGTTTACCAAAATCCCAAATAACCTCATGATCATATAAACAAGAATAATGTATAGCAAGAAACAATAATCATTAGTGAGCATCAATATCATCAGTATTATCATTATCATCAGTGTTCATCATTTATTCTGTAAGGGTCCAAGGCCACTCGTGACCGTGAGCACGGCTGTTATAACAGTTTTACACTCTGCAGAGGTTGTACACTTTCACTATGAGTCGTGATTACCCATATGCCCGAGGCGGCCAATCCCCAAAACACTCCCAAGGTGAGCAGGCAGGGTTCACTATGAAGCCTTTCAAAGGTTCGTCTAACAAGTTAGGGCCGCTAGGTTTCCGAAGTCAGTCCGTGTGATACACCACGCAGGGATCCACAGTCTGCTTTACCCCATTTGCGCCACAAGGGTAACCTCTAACAAGCTAGAAAAGGTCCTCATACTGAGCTAAAGCCAGAGCCATATAGCCCTCACAGTTGTACTGTAAGTCCCGGATGTTCGCTTACAGATAAGTCCTTAGGGAGAGAAACTAGAGCACCAAAAATACCCCATGCTCTAGCCCCCTTGAGCCATGTTGCTATAAAGCATCTTTTAAACGTTTATTGCATATACCATTAGTCAAGTTACAGATCATAGTTATTTATCTTGAGCACTAGCATAAATACTACCCAATGCAATGTCCCATGGGTGTCAAGGTACAAGATACAAAAGCTAGGATATCCTTAATGGTAACAAGGTAGACACATGCACATGAATTAAGTATATTAAAGGTGAATAGGAAACAAGGATAATCCCATGCTATACTTGCCTTAAACACTGATCCTTCGGTAAGCTTTAATCTTCAACATTCTTCTTCTTCTTCTTGATAACCACGTATATCTCACCGACTGGACGAAATCATAAATCACCACACAAGCATCCATACAATCATACACGAAGCAAACAATAGATCTAAATTAGAACAGTACACCAAACATAAAATTAAGATGAAAAGTTTGTAGAACGAATCTACGTCTCGCTACGAATACACAGACGCGAAAAAGCACACTAATCAGAGCTACGGTTGAAAAGATACATCTACCGAAAGATTTGCTCATAGGAGAAAATATAAAACTATTAGCTTCATGAGTTTTAATTATATAATAACATATATAAAATATTTTATAAATACTATATACAGAATTAAGTCAAATTTAGATTCAAATTATAAAACTAAAGTAAAACAAATCATATTTTATTTACAAAACCCAGTTGCATAATTATTAATCAAGATATGATTTAAACCATAAAATTTCAGAATTAGTAATATGGTAAACACTGTCACTAACGCGTAGATCTCGTTGCTATGAATCTAACGCAACTCGAATGAGCTAAAACGGATCTAAAACGTAGAAGATATGATTTAAACAAGATCTACTTTATTAAAGTAATAGATTAAATCTCACATCGGAACTTAAAAATAGAAAACCTAACCAACAGTAACACTAACAGTATAACAAGTTTGTAAAACTCTTCTACACGTTACTATGATCACATAGACATAAAGATCACGAAATTTGGATTTAAAACGTAAAAGTTATGAGTTTTCTAAGATTTCCTATAGATAAATAATTACTTTAATATAAACTCGAAAATAAATTATCTCAAACCTACTGTACAGTTCTATAATCATGTAGAGCTCGCAAATACGAATCTAACGCAATTTGAACGGGTCAAATCGGAGTTAAAACGGATAATTTATGACTAAAACAAACTCAGTGGCAAAACTGTAAATATCAGAAAGCGTATTTTTCTTTTTCCGAAACGAATTACGTTTTCAATTAATCAAAACGTATTTTCCGGTTTACGCTTTGGACCGCGGGTTCGATAACACAAAAGTTCAGGGTCTCTTTTACAAAAGTTCACGCGAACCGGTATCTTCTAATCTAGATCGTTGGATTCGAATCGGAGGGTCCAGATTGGATCTGGGAAGACCCGGCGGCGCTCCGGCCGGACTCTGGCCGTAGGTGAGCTTCCCGCGGCGGCGCCATCGTCGGAACACGCGAAAACACGACTCCGGGCACCATTCAACGAAGGGGAAACACCGGGAGATCGAGAAGCTCACGGAGAACTCACCCCGCGTGAAGACGGGACTGGAGGATGACCGGAAGGCGGCGGCTAGCTCGCGGTGGCGGCTATGGCGGCGGTGGTGCTTGCGGTGGTGCAACTAGGCGACTACGGCGGCTCCAAAGGGATGAGATGGGGGCGGAATAGTGCGGGGGTCCCGTTTTTATAGCCCGAAGGCGTCGCACTTAAGGAAGGGAAGAAGATTGAGCCGCGGATTCGAATCGGAGAAGGAGGAAGGCGAGCTCGCGGTTGGAAAGAGCTGGAGGAAGAAGAAAGGAAAGGAGAACGGTCACTGACAGACGGGTCCCACATGTCGGCGACTCAGAAGAAAACGGGGCGGCAGCTGGCTTGGCAGGCCGCGGCTGGTTGCTGGGCTCGGCCCGCGAAGGAGAAGGAGGCCGCGGGAGAGAGGAAAGAGCGGGCCGCGCGCGCTGGGCTGCGGAGAGAAGCGGCCCGAGAGCAGAGAGAGAATAAGAAATCCTTTTCCAATTTTTCAAATTCCTTTTTCAAATGATTTTCAAATCAAATTTGAATTTGATTGAAACCACTCAATACAAAACTTCAAATGCAGCAGCATGAATGCTCAATCATGTTTCTACCCTTATATTTGATTTTAAATTTATAAAAATTATTATTATCCTAAATTTGCATGCTCACAAAATTATACAAAAATCATATTTCTCCTACTTTTTTTTTCTTTTCAAAATTTTAGGGTGTTACAGGGAGAATCTAAACGAATGACTTTCGAAGAAAGCTTTGATTCTCCCAACCACTCATTGCTTATGATTGTTGACAACTCCTTCACAGTCTTCTTAAGAAACTTCTCTTCGGTTGGGTCAGGAAGATGTTGGTTAGGTGCTGATTTTGCTGAAAAATTCCTTATTGTAGAATAATCCGAGGTGTTTCCAAAATCAGAGAAAAGCTCATCCTCGAATTCAAGAATATTTTCCAAAGGTGGAATTTCTTCCTCCTTTGATGGTTCAGGAACTTGGAGGACAGTTGAGGCTTCAAGTGGTGTAGTTAAAGTCTTAGGCTCAACTATCACAGGTTCTTCCTCTGGAGTTTTCTCAACTACACCTTCTGGATCGTCGTCATGAATGCTGGTGTAGGGGGTGTTTTCTAGGATTTTTCTAAGGATTGTTTTCCCTTCACTAGCAGAGCAATGTAAGAAGCAACCTCCAGAAGTTGAATCAAGAAAATGTGTGGTCTCCCCACTAAGACCCACATAGAAGTGTTGTAAAAGCATATGATCTTGAATGGCAAGGTTGGGGCCAGAATTGACTAGGTCATTAAAACGCGCCCATGTTGCACCAAGAGATTCTTTTTCTTTTTGTTTAAAAGATAGAACCTATATTCAAAGGCTAACCACTCTAGAGATGTAAAAGAAAGATAAGCAAAAGCTAGAGCATAGAGCTTCCTAATCTCCTTGTACACTCCCTACGTTTCGCATATACCAGTGTTTAGCTCTTCCGGTCAAAGAGAACAGAAATAGCTTCCACTTTAAGGTTTCATGTGACATGTCCGCAATACGCAAGCATGCACATGTTTGCTCAAACTCTTGTGGGTGAGTATATGGGTTTTCATCACCTTCTCCTGAGAATAATTGTTCCTAGACCAAGTTTATTAAACTCGGATGCAACTCATAGCCAGGTGTAAGGATGGGTTTTGATGATTCTGGTGGCTCTAGGTGTGCACCCGTGGGAGTAGCAAATTGATTGATAGGCGTGATATTATCCATGCTTAAAAATAAATAAAATAAAAGATACAAGGATAAACTTGGTTTGACGAATCACAACAACCGTTTCTCAGGCAACGGTGCCTAAAAACTTGTTGACACCTGTGGAAGCACACAGAGACAATATCCACAAGCGCACGGGTATCGAAGTAGTTTTTACCCGAAAGTATTTGTAGCACCTGGTTTTATGTAGCACCTGGTTTTAAGAACAAAACCAGATACACTCCATATGTGAGCCTAGAAAGTCAAATCACACATATGGCTACAAATAACGGTAATATCAAAAGACAATACTTATAATATAACGTACTTAAAACAAAGTAGATAACCTTAGGCACAAACAACAGATAGACAACTTCAATCTTTGGGTGAAGACTCCACTCCACAGGAACAATTGACTGGTTGATCACAAGCCTAACTCCTCCATACTAGCAATCTGGTACCCATCCGAGATTTTTATCCAAAGTATAGAAAAGTAAAGCAAGCGTAAGTACATATCATACTCAGCAATATAACATGGGGTTCATGAGGCTCAAACGGTTGACACTGATTTACTATGATTAGCTTTGAATGAGTCATGATTTTAGCAATTGAGTAGCAACAAGTTTATAACAAGCCCACATAAACACATGATCAGGTAAACATGAATAATGAATAGTATAAACATAATTATCATTAATGATCAACTATTTCATAAGCGTCCAAGGCTGATCGTGACCGTGAGCATGGCTGATATACCAATTTTACACTCTGCAGGGATTGTACACTTTCACCATGAGCCGTGATTTACCCTTTCGCCCGAGGCAGCCAACCTCTTGAGCCACTTCTAAGGAAGGTCGATAGGGTTCACTATGAAGTCTTTCAAAGGTTCGTCTAACAAGTGTAGCCCGCTAGGTTTCCCCATGAATAAGCAGGAACTCCCCTCCAAGGGGTGACTAACAAAAATACAAAGAAACCAAAGTGCACCCTCTTGACAGGCCGAGAACATACAGATCGGAGCCCCTCTTGTGCCTTTCGGTAAACTACTACGAGCTAGAAAAGGTCCTCATACTTAACTAAAGCCAGAGCCATATAGCACTCATGGTTGTACTGTAAGTCCTGGATGATCGCTTACAGATAAGTCCTTAAGGAGAGGAATCTAAAGCATCACAAAAACTATGCTCTAGCCCCCTTGTTCCTTGTTGCTAAAAAGCATCTTTTAGTGTTTATTGCATATTCCATTAGTCAAGTTACAAGATCATGGTTTTTAATTGAGCACTAGCATCATACTACCCAATGCATAAACCCATAGGTGACAAGGTAAAGTACAAAGCTAGAAAATCCTTAGTGGTAATCAAGGTAGACACATGCAATATGAATTAAATGATTAAAGGTGTATAGGTCAACAAGGATGATCCCATGCTATACTTGCCTTAAACTTAGACCCTTCTTCTAGTCCAAACCTTCAACGAATTGCTTCTTGATCAACTTCTTCTGGATCACCAACGCAAAGCTCACCAACTGGACATGGTCATAGAACACCACACAAGCATCCATGCAAACATACACGAAGCAAACAATAGATCTAAATTAGAACAATACACCAAACATATGAAACAACAAGTGAAAAGGTTTTGAAGATGTTCTACACATTGCTACAAACACACAAGCGCGAACAAACACACTAATCAGAGCTACAGTGAAAAAAGAAATGACTTCCATAGGATTCACTTTATATATGAGGAAAAGAAAACTATAGGCTTCATTTATTTTAACCGTATAAAAGTATAAATAAGACATTTCAAAGAAATATCCAATTGAAATTATGTCAAATTATATTTCAAATTAGAAAAGTAAAGTAAATTTAATCATATTTTATTTATATATTTGTTGCATACTCATTATTCAAATTATAAGTTAAACCATAAAATTCTAGAGCTAGTGATATATTAAACATTGTTACCAACACGTATATCTCGTTGTTATGAATCTAACGCAACTTGAATAGATTAAAACGGAATTAAAACGAACAAACGGGGAGATCGATTGTTGATTGTAGGTGGTGTATTTCTATAGTATTTCTAGATTTGTTTTTCTAAAGGAAAATGGCCACAAAACGTTCCATGTCATCATGTGATGTCATCAAGCAAGAAATCGAAACAGCTAGTAATTGGAGCAGCGCAGAGCATGCACGGCGCACGGTCGATGCTTCAATGTGGCAGCGTTCTTGTGCATGCGTGCATGGGGAACGCAGGGAGCTGCGCTCTCATCTCGGTCGTGTCCTGTGGGTTGGGCATGGCACCACTGGAGCAGCCAACACCGGTGTGGGAGGCGGTGGTGCCATTGCTAGAGATGGAAAGCTCGCCAACGGAGCTCGGTCTTGCAAAATTGGGCTCAATTGACGAATCTAACAGCACGAGGACGGAGCACATGAGCTTGCAAACTTGATGGGCTATGGGGGTGATGGTGACGGTGATGAGAGAATGGAGACGGCACAGCGCTCGATCAGGCGGCTCAATACACCGGTGCTCCTACGTCCTACGACAAGCTGGTGCATGCACAAAAGAGTGAGAGGGAAAGCAAAGAAGATACCGGTGGATTCCTTACCTACACTCGCAGCTCGAGAAGGCGGTCTCGGTGGTAGAAGAGCGGCGGCGGCAGAGATCAACAGGGGCAGCGGCTTCGGCTCTCCTTCGGTGAGATCCAAAACACACGCCCAACGGCTATCTAGGGCATGGCGGCCTTCGGTGGGGAGAGGGAAGAGGATGTGTTGGGCCGGAGCGCTGCAGGCCCACCCAGGAGAGAGAGCAGGGCCGGAGCAGACCAAAACCAAGAAGGGAGAGGGAGAGATGAGTTTTCCATTTTTTTCCTTTTTCTTTTATTTCAAAGCCTATTTCAAAACCATTTTAAATGCAGTTTAAACCATTTTGAATTTTGGGTCAAAACCACTCATCACATAAAACCACATGCACCAGCATGAATGCACAACAATGTTGCCACACTGTATAATGAATTTTAATTTAGTGTAAAATTTTATTTTCCTATGTTTTCATAAGCACAAAAATACAAAATTAAATATTTTTTACTCTATTTTCAAAGGTGCAAATTTTACGGTGTTATAGTATTCCAAGTGTCGTATCCACAAGGAAACGTGCGTATTGTCTAAACTCTAGTTTATCTAGAGGTAGCAATCAAGGTTTAAGATATGAGTTGAGAGGATTTCTATGGTTATGACCCTATGCAAAGCAAGGCTTATGATTCTAATGTTCACTTTGGGATGCCACTTAGATGGTATAGCACTGCCAAAAGATAACTCTACCAACGCGACAACGGTCCTACTAATTTAAGAATCTACTTAATTCGGTGTGGACTACAAAGGATAGACGGGGTTGTCACCACCCGCTGCTACCACACAACTAGAAAGCAGGGAGCAAACACAGGTAACCGATAGCCTAAGCACCACGCTTACGCTAACAATTACTACTTTAATCTAGCTAGCAAGAACTAGAGCACTCAAAAGAAATGTGCACCCATGAACAAAAGAGCACAAAACTTACTTTAAACATAAATCAATTACCAGAGGTTTCTCAAATGTAGACTTGGAGAAGCCTAGATCCGTCAAAGTACAAGCCGTAGAGGTAGCACCGACAGGCTGACACTCTCTCTAAACTCTTCTCTTACTCTCTCTCTCTCTCTCTATTTGTATTCAAAGACTAGATCCTAATGAGGACTAATCTTCTCTTGATAACTAGCTCCGAGAGGTTGATCCTTTCATGGTGCCCCTCTCAATTAATCCTGACTAGAGAATATGAATTAGGGTTTTAGGATGGCTACAAGGAGAGGGGTACAGGGCTGTATATAGGCCAGAGTGTCCACCGTGAACCCTTGGATCAAACCGATTTAAGGAATGGCGTAGATGCAATCCTAGGAGGTGGTGGAGGCAACTTCTGGAAGCGGGCTAACAACGAGGCCCACATGAGGCCAGGCGGCACCATGGTGGGGCCGGCTGGCCCCACCTAGTAGCCTCTCAGGGTCTGCCTTGGGGGTTGCCTCCTGGAGTCTTCTAGAGTTGGTTTCACGGCGGATTTGCGTAATTAAGTATAACAAGTTGGTCCCTCTTGACGGTTTTCTAGATAAACCCTGCTGAAAACACAGATTTACCAAAACTCGTGAAATTTATTAGTTTAAACCCTATACCTATGTTTGGTGATGGAATTATGCCCTTATATATGTTTCTTTGATGGTATAATATGGTTGTTAACTATCGTCAACAAAGCTTTTTTGTCATTCGGGTGTCATAAATGCTAATATGTGACATAAATTTCATATATTATGACAAAGATTAATTTTCATAGAACCTCACATCTCTTGTAGTGTTCCTTGCCCTTGGTACACTTTTCTCTATAGAGGCACCTAAATCCTGGCTATATCCACCTCTTCATCACTATCAATGTCATCATCACCACCATTAACAGAAGGATCTGCCTCTGCATCATCATCGTTAGGGGGTGTTGATGCAAAAGTAGATCTGCAAATACAAAGGGCTAATACCCGAATTCGATATCCAAAGCGTGCTAGTCGATTTGACCTGTTAATCGACAAGGATGAAGATACGAGCACTTTGGTCCTGACAACAGCGATACGCCCGGAAGTCACGGCCAAGAGGTACTCACATGGAACTCGAGGATCGCCAAAGATTGCACTAGAGCAATGCAACTCGCCGAATCGATGAGAACTCGTAAAAAAGAAAAATATGCAAATTGACGAAGTCGTCGAAAGTAGATGTAAATAAGAATAAAAGTTGTTTTTGATGTATTGATTGATTTTTCTTTACATTGCCCTTCACCCTATATTTATATCCTGATCTACAGAAACGTAACCAAATACGACTAGGACACTAAATCCAAATCTATGGAAACACATGACTTTGATACAACTCAGACTCTAATAAACGTATATAAGGAAATTAACTCCTATCTTATTTCATAGTCCGCCTCAGTCACGATGGTATTCTTATCGACTTCCTTTTTATCAGCACAATCTCTGTTCCATCAGCACAATCCCTGTTCCATCGGCAGCAGCCTTCAAACCATCTTTCATCGGCATCGGCAATAATACCCTTAACCTTATTGGCAACATTTCAATTTGAACCCATACGCCGCTACCACTCATAAGCAAACTCATTTTCATCAGCTATCAATCTACACAATAATCTTTCATCTGCTGATTAGCCCTTCCTGACCATCTTGACACATGCTAAAAAATGATGTCAACACATGCCCCCCAATTTCGGAGTATAAGATATTGATGCTCCGAAATTTACTCCAGATAATGCCTGCTATTACCTATTTTTCAACCCATTCTCCAAGCATAACATGATCTGTTACCAGATTTAATCAAATCTAGATCTAATCCATGTATCTCAGTAAATATCGCACATTTTCCAACTGTTTTTTTGCCTCAATTACGGTTGAGATACCAAAATAACAATCCATCGGCAAGATCTTATCACAGCAACATCACCATTTTAAAACTGAAAGATCCTGTATCAAAATATCCTTCAAGTCATGACTACTTGCCATGCCATCAAATCTTATGTACAATCCCTTGATTGTCGTGCGAACAGTTACCATATCTATCTGAACCACCTTGATCCATCCGCGTACGGCATAGAGATAAGTCAAGAATACCCCTACCCCAAATGGCCTATAAATAGATTTCTCCAAACTGCTCATCTTCTACCTTCAAATTGCAACCTTTGGCATTCTCTCTCCGGCGGCAACCCTAACTGCGCATCCTCAACCCACCAGAGCTCCTTCCATCGTCATTTTCCAATCTCCAGCTCATGCCCTCATCCTTCTCGAAACAATGGCGGTCAACTTCAACGTCCCTGCGGTTTGTTTTTATTACTTTTACTTCGACCCTTCTGGCCCCTTGTGAATTCTTACAGTTGGTATTTTTTCTACTTCTTCCATTCTCTTGATCTTCCAAACTCAGGAACTACGCAACACACTGGTTATTCTAACCAACCTTCCCTCCATTGCCTAGGTCCAATGGGTGATCTAGATCCAACTGACTTGATCAACGCAGAGGCTAATCGTATTCCCTTCAAAGCTCAACATTTCTCTTTGAATCTATGGAAAGATACATTTCGATCTTGGCCCAAACCTACCAAAGGGTGGAAAACTGGTACTTGAGAGTCAACAGATCAATGCAAGTGTTCTGGACAGAACTGAAGATAGATCAATGTATCAGGCTATCCATTGCTGATATGCAAAGGAATGAATCCATGATGATAGCTGCCGCTTATTTTTGGTCAGATACCACAAATACCTTCATGTTCGGTCATGGCCCATGTGCCCCTACTCTTGCCGATGTATATATGCTCACCAGCTTGGATATCTCAACTATCGATGAAGGCCACATTTTTGGTAGAAAAACTGAGTATAGAGTAAATACACGCAACATCGGCGGCTGGACAGGATACATCCAAGAGTACCAAAAAACTGGTACTGTCAATCAAAGGGAACACGCCATATTCCTGAACATGTGGCTGGAGAAGTTTATCTTCTGTGGTCGATCGGTAGGACCAACTAACGCCTTCCTCCCAGCAGCGGAACTCTTGGCCAACGGTGTCAGATTCTCACTTGGCCGATACCTCCTGAGCTCATCTTACCACCTTCTCCACCAAGTGTCTCAGAAGCTTCTACTTGGTGAACCCATCGGCAATCTGGGAGGCCCGTGGTGGTTCATCAATATGTGGTTAAACGCTCACATGCATAAACGTCTACAATGGGATTTCTTTGCCCAAGAATTCCCATGAGAGATCGCCGAAGATTACATCCTTGGAGATGATGAATCGGCAACACGCCCTCCTCTCAACTTCGGCGAAGCCATAATCGTCCTTCCTGGAACAGAGTCCAATGAAGATCAAATTGGCAGGTTTTTTCAGAATTTCTACCATGGTCTCCCTCGTGATCTCAGAGCTTGGGTACCCTATATCGATGAGGATAACAAGTTCCCTCTTCTTTTCAATTTTGTCGATAGTGATCTGAACCAAGATAATGATCTTATGATGGCTATTATTACCCCCAGAGCAATCCCAGTAAACACTTTTGGCAGCGGGAAGAATTCCCATATCACTTATGAATTCTACAATCCATCGACAGTGTCTCGCCAATTAGCCTTTGGGCAACTGCCAATCAAACTATGCTTTGCCGATGTGATTAAGCCCAGAGAAATTATTACAGCTGGAACTGAATGGAGTAGAGTAGTAAGACTTGCTCCTGATGTCGATATTTCAAATGTTGATCTCTCCGCCTGGTCACCAGCGTCTTTCATCACAGAGTCATATAAGCAATGGTGGCAAGAGTGGAAAGAACAGTTGTTTTCAACATCCGTTCATACATATCGGCACATGATCGATCCCGACTACGTTGTTCCTGACGATGCAGTAAGTTCCTTTTAACTTTCATCTCTCTCCTTCCTTTTATATGTATATTGGTAACTAATCTTCCTTGAAACAGGCCGATAATCTAGTTTCATCAATAAGCAAAAGTGGAAGACCCTTCAACCTCCACCCTATTTCTCCAGTCTCAATAATTGGCTACAACGCCCCTACCTTAGAGGCCTTAACCTTCCAGAGGACTCGTGCCAAAACTATCATCTCCAGACCAAGACTAGCAACATCCAAGGCCACTCCAATGGCTGCTGCTTCAAGCATAATCAAGGTTTTTAAGGTAATAACCTTGCTTACTTTGTTTTCTGTCGATGCACACTATATTAACATATAACTATCAGGATGTGAGAGCTGCAGCTGGATCGTCATCAGCAACTCTTCCAATATCAAGCACCACGACCTCTACTCCTCCTTCAGAGGTATTCTCTTATTTTTACATTTTTTTTGTTAAATATCCAATCTTATATTTGTTTTTGCAGCAACAAACGGGCACATCGGCAAGCACACCAAGCATGCAAGCTCCCCAATCAACACATGTCAATGCCCCCCAGACAATTGTCGCTGAGGTCCAAACAAAGCGCAAAGCTTTAACCGATGCTGAAGCTCAACAAAAGCGATAGAAATCTACACCAGCCCCTTCATCCGTTCTAACACCTGTCAATCGACCCACTGATATAATTGAACAAGCTGCTTCTTCTGTACAAGATACACCATCAGCCATTATACCTCAAGGGCCGACTACTAATGAGGTTGTAGAAGACATTCCATCGGCATCCTCTGTCGATCCTTCGCATGATCTTTTTCAAGCCGCTCCTTCAAGCCAAGCTCAAGAAATTGCCCTGAAGCAGGTAAACCGATTAACTGTTTGGTTTATAATATCCTCAGACACCACAAATAGGATTCCTAACTCTCTTTATTTCACAGGAACAAGATTCTCTCGATAGCTTGTTTTCTTTTGCTATCGACGTCTCCGATGATGACGGAGAAGAGGCGAGTTCTTCCCTGGCATTGGGAACAATATCGGCAGATACCTATGGCAAACTAGAAGTTCTCCTGAATCTGCTGCAACAAGATACTGCTCAACTGATGATCGATTCAGACCCTGCAAGGACCATCTTCAAAACAATCCATGGCCAAGTCCCTGCCGATGTTGAAGAAATCATCTTCCCAGCAGTCCATCTGGAGAGCAGACAACTTCAATATCAAAAGGCTGTTCATCGTATTGCCGACAGAGCAGCTCAGGCTCAACTTAAGGAAGAAATGCTGCAGCTGAAGCAAACTGCCGATGAGAAGCACAAAAGCATCAGCAACTTGCAAGCCTCCGATGCTGATCTTAAACAGAAAATCTTAGACCTATCGGCAAAAAGGGCAGCTCTGCTAGCTGAACTGGAAAAGGTTGAAACAGCCCTGACTCAAGCCAAGCAAGAAGAAGACCAGCTTCCTGACGCTATCAAGACCCTTCAGCAAGAACGAGACGTCCAAGCTCGCAAGGCCTTGGTTATCAAGAAGAAACTCAAGCCTGTGGAAGAAAGTGCCGATGAAGATGCCAAGGAATTAAAAGAAACCGATGAAATTCGCCTGCGTGCGATATCAGCTATCCACGCTTTGTTAAATTAGCGCATCGACAATGATTGATACTTTGTTTTGACTCTAGCCGATAGGATTGTTATCGGCAATTACTCTTTTATGCATCCATCCAGATACTAGGGTAATATTTCTTTAAATATTTTCCATTTAATGCTCTGGGAAATACAATTCCTTCAAGAGTTTCAAGAATATATGCATTACCAGGAACAGATTGATTTATCCGATATGGACCTTCCCAATTAGGTGACCATTTGCCAAACTTAGAACTTTTAGTCCCAATCGGTAAAATCAACTTCCAAACCAATTCTCCATCGACAAATTTCTTTACCTTCACCTTCTTGTCATACCATCTAGCTACTCTTTTCTTATTCTCCTCGATGCTAACTAAAGCTTTTAACCGATGACCTGCTACATCTTCCAACTCATCCTTCATAAGGATATCATAATCATCGGCTGTCAATTGATCTTGAGAGCGTATTCGCCTAGAACCAATTTTAATCTCCCAAGGTAAGACTGCATCGTGTCCATACACCAACTGATAAGGTGTCACCTTGGTTGCACCATGACATGCCATCTGATATGACCACAAAGCTTCATTTAATACTGTATGCCACTTCTTAGGATACTCTTTAATCTTGCGCTTAATGAGCTTGATAATTCCTTTATTAGATGCTTCAGCCTGACCATTAGCCTGGGCATAATACGGTGAAGAATTCAAAACTTTAATCCTCATTCCTATAGCAAACTCATCAAATTCACCCGATGTAAACATAGTGCCCTGATCGGTAGTGATGGTTTGAGGGATGCCAAATCGGTAAACAATATGCTCCTTCACAAAATCAATCATATTAGCCGATGTCACCTTTTTTAAAGGAATTGCTTCAACCCACTTTGTGAAATAATCGGTAGCAACCAGAATAAACTTATGCCCTTTACTCGATGGTGGATAAATCTGACCGATAAGATCAATAGCCCAACCCCGGAACGGCCAAGGCTTAATTATAGGGTTCATAGCCGATGCGGGTGCCCTTTGAATATTACCAAATTTCTGACATTCCTGACATCCTTTAAAATATTTAAAACAATCTTCAAGAATAGTCGGCCAATAATATCCATTTCTTTTGATCATCCATTTCATCTTGAAGGCTGACTGATGAGCCCCACATACTCCTTCATGAATTTCACCCATCAGGCCTTTTGATTCCTCTATGCTAATACACCTGAGTAAAACTCCATCTATGGTATGGTAATACAATTCATCATTGAGGAGTACATACTTGGTAGCTTGGAACCTTATACGTCTTTCAACCTTTTTAGATGGATTCTTTAAATAATCAATAATTTCCTTCCTCCAGTCATCGGTATCAGCTGCTGATATTAATACTTCTTGAACAGGTTGATATCCTGAAGCATGCTGAGCCAATCAGTTAGCCTCTTCATTATGCATCCGAGAAATATGTTCCAGATGAAAACTCCTGAACCCTTTTAATAATCTCAAACACTTTTCATGATATGAAATTAGAATTTCACTTCGGCATTCATAAATCCCAGTCAACTGATTTATAACTAACATAGAATCACCAAAGATCTCAACAGCATCAGCATGTACTTCCTTGAGCAATTCTAACCCTTTTATCAGGGCTTGGTACTCAGCTTGATTGTTTGTCGATGTAGCAACAATCGGCAATGAGAACTCATACTTCTTCCCCTGAGGGGAAATTAATACGATATCAATGCCTGCCCCTTCACCACAAGTAGACCCATCAAAGAAAAGTGTCCACGGAGCAATTTCCAGAGAATCCACCGTGTTGCAATGTTGAGTAACGAAATCGGTCATAACCTGTCCTTTAACTGCCTTAGCCGATTCATAACGTAGGTCAAATTCTGATAATGCTAAAATCCATTTACCAATCCTACCATTCAGTATCGGCATTGACAACATATACTTGACCACGTCATCTTTGCATATGACAGTACATTCAGCCGATAGTAAATAATGTCTCAGCTTAATACAAGAAAAGTATAAACATAGACATAATTTCTCAATGGCCGAATACCTGGTTTCAGCATCTATTAACCGTCTGCTCAAATAATAGATAACACGCTCCTTTCCTTCAAATTCTTGAATAAGAGCTGAACCGATAACAGTATCTTCAGTTGATAAATACAATCTAAAAGGTTTTCCATGTTGGGGTGAAACTAACACTAGAGGATTTGTTAAATAACTCTTAATTTCATCTAAGGCTAATTGTTGTTCATCCCCCCATTTAAATTCCTGATCGGCTTTCAATTTCAATAATGGACTAAAATCCTTGATCTTACCCGATAAATTAGATATGAATCTTCTGATGAAATTAATCTTACCGATCAAGGATTGTAATTCAGTTTTATCGGCAGGAGCAACAATCTTGTTGATTGCTTCAATAGATTTTCTACTAATTTCAATACCCCGCTGATGCACCATAAAACCCAAGAATTGTCCTGCCGATACACCAAATGCACATTTATTAGGATTCATCTTTAATCCATGTTTTCTTGTGCACTCCAATATCTTCTGTAGATCGGTTAGATGCTTTGTGATGTCTCCAGACTTAATCACTATGTCATCAATGTAGATTTCCACCAACATGCCGATATATTCATGGAAAATAAAGTTCATAGCTCTTTGATAAGTAGCACCGGCATTTTCCAAACCAAATGTCATAACTATCCACTCAAATAATCCCACATGTCCTGGACATCTAAAAACAGTCTTAGAAATATCTTCTTCAGCCATGAATATTTGATTGTAACCTGCATTACCATCCATGAAACTGATAATCTGATGCCCTGCTGCAGCATCAATCAACAAATCAGCAATCGGCATTGGGTAACCATCCATCGGTGTGGCCTTATTGAGATTCCTGAAATCAATACAAACACAAAGTTTCCCATTTTTCTTGTATACAGGAACCACATTAGAAATCCACTCTGCATATCGACACTGCCGAATAAACTTTGCTTCAATTAATTTAGTTATTTTGGCCTTAATATCAGGAAGTATATTAGGATTGCAGCGGCGTGCTGGCTGCTGATGTGGCTAAAATCCAGATTTAATAGGCAACCGATGTTCAACTATAGATCGGTCTAACCCAGACATTTCAGTATAATCCCAAGCAAAACAATCTTTATATTCCTTTAACAAATCAACTAGTTGCTGTTTACACTTAGAATTTAACTTAGCGCTAATAAAAGTGGGCCTTGGCCCATCGCCTTCATCAATATCTACTTCTATTAAATCATCTGCCGATGTAAATCCTTGACCTAATTTTCCATCATCGGCAAATCTATCCATTAAAACTCTTCTTCAGAACCGACTGCTTGGATCGGTAGAATTTCGTAATCGGTAACCTTGAGGAACTCTTTTTCCCAAGCTTCTCCTGATATGCACCTAGTCCGCTCATAAGTGTCTGATTCTGCCGATGCGATGATATAAGAAGAATCACCAGGAACAACTTCAATTTTGTCTCCAACCCATTGTATAAGACACTGATGCATTGTAGAAGGAACACAACAATTAGCATGAATCCAATCCCTTCCTAAAAGCAGATTATATGCACCCTTGCCATTAATAACAAACAAAGTTGTCGATAAGGTTTTACTGCCGATGGTCAATTCAACACACACTGCCCCTTTAGCTGGTGATATATTGCCTTCAAAGTCCTTTAGCATCATATCAGTCTTAGTTAAGTCTTGATCTCCCTTACCAAGCTTCCGATACATCACATAAGGCATAATATTAATTGCAGCTCCTCCATCAATAAGTATCTTAGATACAGGCTGCCCATCAACTCTGCCTTTTACAAACAAAGCCTTGAGGTGTTGTCTCTCATCATCGGCAGGCTTCTCAAAAATAGCCATCATTGGATCTAGTGTTAATTGAGCTATTTGGTCAGAAAAAAAACTTCTTCTTCGCTATCAGATAGAGCCAAAAATTCCATCGGCAACATAAACACCATATTGACATCTGCCGATGGGCCTTTATTTTTGTGCCTTATCTGCCGCAGCTGATTACCAGATTTCTTATTAGAGGGACTTCCTTCTTGGTAAAAGTCTTTTTGACGCTCTCGCTGCAATTTCCTCTTCTGTGTCTTTGTCAAACCCTCTGGACACCATTGAGGAAGTTTAGTTTTCCACACTGGCTGATAGGTCCTGGTTGTCTCCACACGACGTATATTAGGATCCCTGTAAAATATTTCTTCATCAGGAACTCTTGCATTTGCCATCTCTTCAAGTTCCTCTTGGTTTCTCAGAAAATATGCAACGTGTTTACCAAGCCTTTCATGTACACTGAGCCTGCCCCCCAGCCGATCATATACTGATGCTCTCCTTCTGATCGGCTCATTAATGGACAAACCTTGATTACCAGATTGAAATCTTCTTATAGGACGATTAACTCCATAATAACCATTGCACTCTGGGCAATCTTCAACAGTAGGTAACTTAATACCTTCCTCCCAACAATGAATAAAAAATGGACAATTCTAATGATCCTTATGCCAATTCCACTCTTCTTGACGTCTTTCCTCTTGCTGTTGTCGATATCGATCCCTTCGCTGACGCCAGCCTTCCTGTTGTCTTTGTTGAGTAATCATGATGCCAGATCGAGGAGGCTTTCCAGAACTGCCACCTTCTATCAATAGCCCCTTGCCTTTTGCATCATCGGTAGTTATCCGATGTTGGGGATCTACTGATGCATTCTTTTTAGCAGCTTCCGATGTCAACACCTTAATTTTACCTTCAGTATTCAACATATTTGCTGGAAAAGGATGTTGATCAATTTTCATCGGCTTCAGAATTTTGGAATTGCCAAATTTTATTCTCCCAGACTCAATAGCTAACTGTAATTGTTGTCTAAATACTTTGCACTCATTTGTATTGTGTGAAGTTGCATTATGCCATTTGCAATACAGCATATGCTTCAACTCTTCTGCCGATGGGATCACATGATTAGGTGACAACTTAATCTGGCCCTCCTGAAGCAAAAGATCAAATATCTTATCGGCTTTGGTGACGTCGAAAGTAAACTTCTCTGGCTCTTTGTGACCAAAGGGACAAGATATCGACTTTTTATTCTTAACCCACTCAGCCAAACCGATAACTGGTTCTTCATCCGAATCAGAATCTTCTACTTCTTCGACAAATGAAACTTTCTTATTCCAATTCCTTTTAGGTTCAAAAATCCTAGTATCTTGATCAGAAATTCTTTGCACTAGATGACTTAGGCTTTCAAACTCCTGAGAAGCATATCTGTCCTTAAGGTGTGGCAACAATCCCTGAAAGGCCAAATCGGCAAGCTGCCGATCATCCAACACCAGACTATAACATTTGTTCTTTACATCTCGTAGCCTTTGCACAAAGCCTTCTACCGATTCATCATTGCGCTGTTTCATCTTTACCAAATCGGTAAGCTTCTTTTCATGAACTCCAGCAAAGAAATACTTATGAAATTGCTTTTCCAGATCAGCCCAAGTAATAATAGAATTTGGCGGTAGTGAGATAAACCATGTAAATGCTGATCCAGATAGAGATGATGAAAACAAACGAACTCTCAATTCATCTCTACAAGTTGCCTCTCCACATTGAATAATAAAACGATTAACATGCTCTACGGTTGATGTATCGTCCTGCCTAGAAAACTTAGTGAAATCTGGCACCTTGTAACGATTTGGGAGAGAAATTAAATCATATGCTGGAGGATACGGAGTCCGATAAGAATAGGTATTAACTTTGGGCTTGATCCCAAACTGATCCTTCATAATTTCTGCTATTTTATCAGCCCAAAAAGCATTAACATCTTGTTGACGATATGGTTGAATCTCCACTGGAGGTACTTGCTGATACCCTTCTGCATACCTTTGTGGCTCACGATCTCCAGCAATTGGTATATTTGTTACTATCTGTGGTCCATTAACCTGCTGAAAAGGGTTCATCGGTTGAGCTGTCGATGTTTGATTCTGAAAAACAGCATGCATGTGACCTTGATGAACACCTGTGGTTTGCTGATTTGGCTGAACTGAATGTTGAGTGGGAAACTGCCCTGGCCAATTATTAGCGTTCATCGGTACAAAATTTGCCGATGGTTGGTAACTTGTTGGCATTGCCGGATAATTACAATTAACTTGAGGTAAAACCCGGACTCCCGGTTGACTTACGATTGGAGCCTTCTGTTGCATCGGTAACAAATTTGCCGATAGACTTGAACTAGATGTTTGTCCCAAAGACACCTGGAAACTTCCTAGAGTTGGTTGTACAGTAGTTGCTGTAGTATATTGGGGTACTTGAGCTATCGGTGAACCGGCCGATAGCATAGGAGCTTTTCCCGTTGCATCAAACACTTGAGGTGATCCATGGTTAAAAACAGATGGCTCTGGAGGCATACCATATCTCCACCAATTAGCAGGAGTCTGATTATTCTGTGGTACAGGACCTGATAAAGCCGATGCTGATAGATCTGTATTAAGCTGAACTCGTCCTGATAATGCTGAATCTGGACGCATCAGTGTAGACTGTACGTTAGATAAACCTGCTGATACTGGAAGAGAAGAAATCTCTATACCCGCAACGGCCGGGGGAGCCGATGGAGCAATAGCAGATGCTGATTCTGGTTGATGATAAGCAGGTCCAACGTAACGAGGTGACGCTTGCCCTTCTTTGAAAGTTTGAATCACAGCATTATGAACAGTATTGGACAGCACATTGGAATGATTAATTAAAGCATGATTCACTGCAGAATTAACCATCTCTTAAAGTTTACCCGGATCAGAATCAAAGGTAACTCGCCGAGGCAACGGCAAGTCTTGCTTCTGGATGACTTGTCCACTTTTGTTCAAACTGAATGACTTCAAGCAGAGTTGTCTGTATTCTTCTATAGCTCTCTCCATAGCCTGCTTCTGATCATCCTTAAGATCTTCTTCTGTTACCGCGATGATGTTCCCCGCATCGATCTCAGGATTAAGCATCTTGACTAGATCTGTCCCACTGGCATGTGTTGATGCAAAAGTAGATCTGCAAACATAAAGGGCTAATACCCGAATTCGATATCCAAAGCGTGCCAGTCGATTTGACCTGTTAATCGACAAGGATGAAGATACGAGCACTTTGGTCCTGACAACAGCGATACGCCCGGAAGTCATGGCCAAGAGGTACTCACACGGAACACGAGGATCCCCGAAGATTGCACTGGAGCAATGCAACTCACCGAATCGATGAGAACTCGTAAAAAAGAAAAATATGCAAATTGAAGAAGTCATCGAAAGTAGATGTAAATAAGAATAAAAGTTGTTTTTGATGTATTGATTGATTTTTCTTTACATTGCCCTTCACCCTATATTTATATCCTGATCTACAGAAACGTAACCAAATATGACTAGGACACTAAATCTAAATCTATGGAAACACATTTCTTTGATACAACTCAGACTCTAATAAACGTATATAAGGAAATTAACTCCTATCTTATTCCATAGTCCGCCTCAGTCACGATGGTATTCTCATCGACTTCCTTTTTATTGGCACAATCCCTGTTCCATCAGCACAATCCCTGTTCCATCGGCAGCAGCCTTCAAACCATCTTTCATCGGCATCGGCAATAATACCCTTAACCTTATTGGCAACATTTCAATTTGAACCCATACGCCGCTACCACTCATAAGCAAACTCATTTTCATCAGCTATCAATCTACACAATAATCTTTCCTCTGCTGATTAGCCCTTCCTGACCATCTTGACACGTGCTAAAAAATGATGTCAACAGGGGGATGAACCGAAGGATATGCCTTTACATCATCTAGGGTAGAGGGTTGAATAGAAGGATCTAGCTCTACATCATCTAGGACAGAGGGTTCAAAAACACTCTGACCACATGCAACTGCAATTGTGTCATGTAGCCCCACATACATAACCAGCCTCCTTAGATCCTATTACATATCAATATAATCCATCAACATGGAGTCAATAATTAATCAACGGCTGATCGGGACTTGGCTGATGGAGATATCTCATCGACAAACGAAGGCCTAGGAGATTTGCTTTACTCTGATGTTGGACCTATCGGTTTTGCAGGTTTGCAGGCGCGCCAGTCAGTTTGATCCTACAACTGACAAGATCTACCATGCATCGGCTAAAACATACTATTACAAAGTGTAACTCAACAAGTCGATGCACTACTTAAACTGTTACAACACTTGATATCATATCGGCTAGTTAATATAATAGAATCACAATGGTAGCTCGATACAATACTTGATATATGCCCTATCTGCTAAAAACAAAGTTGTAACATAAATAGCCGATGAACCAACTACCAACACAAACGAAGATATTCAACATGAATTGTATGGACTATCGGCCAGAAAGCCAATATGTTGTAGGATGCAAACAATTGCAGGTCTCACTATAACCAAACCCATAAACTTAACAAAATGTAATCTAATGTCACCACCAATCAGGTTGGAACGATGCAGCGTTGGTAGCAGGGCAATAGATTAAAGATTCCAAGTCGATAAATCTTGTTATAATAAAACAAACTCTTGAAAGCATACTATGTAAGGCCAGGATTAAGATACAATGTGCCAGTAAACGATCTGACATCAATCAAGATATGATCAAGTTGAAGGATAGCAAGACGACAAACTTATGTGATATGAGTCGATGGATCTTAATCAAGGCAGGATGATTCTATCAAATACAATAATAGAATCGGTAACTAGGTAGACTAGATGAAATTACAGTAATGCGTCGGTAATTAATGCCTAGATCACCTAATAGAGACGAAGCTTGTAGACAAACTAGAGGTCGAGATTGATGCAGCCCCCGTCTATTGAAGAACTCATCAAGATCTATGATTACATCCTGCTCCTAAGGTTGGTGTTCAGCCGAGAAAGTAAAGTTGTATTGATTGATCTAGAGATATTACAATTGGCCATGCACCTCACAATTTATAGGAGCGTGTCTGGTCTTTGATAATACAGAATAGGACTCCTTTACAGGCATGTAGAAATATCACGCACTACGAGAGACGACGTCTTCGCCGACAGCCGCAGATTTAGCCGACAGTCGGGCCATGGGCTGTCGGCGAAGAACTTCTTTGCCGACAGCTAAAGTACGCTGTCGGTAAATAAATCTTTGCCGACAGCCTTACTGTATACAGCAGTCGACAAAAAGGAGCTGTTGG
Source organism: Saccharum hybrid cultivar R570 (assembly GCA_038087645.1). Taxonomy (NCBI): domain Eukaryota; kingdom Viridiplantae; phylum Streptophyta; class Magnoliopsida; order Poales; family Poaceae; genus Saccharum; species Saccharum hybrid cultivar. The sequence goes on from JAQSUU010000810.1 coordinate 5,035,114, forward strand.
CAAAGTGCTTATTTGCCGACTGTCGTACTGTTGGCAAAGAAATCTTGTTGGGAAAGAACATGCTGGTTCCAACGGCACCAGACGCCGTTACCATCGCCGACAGACCTGCCGTTAGGCTGTCGGCAAAGATAGTTCTTTGCTGACAGTCTAACACGGCTGTCGGCAAAGCTCTCTCATTTTTTTAATTTTAGGTTTAAATTTTTTATGTTGCCTAACTATATTGTTTACAAGCACATGTTCCAATTTGGGCCCTTTTTATAATATTTTGCTATATTTCGTTAATTTTTTTTGTTCACTTGAATTTTTTGGCATAATCCAAATTTGAACTGCAGGTGCATGAAATAATGAAACTTAGCCATTCAAAAAATTATATTCATGTTGGAGAGTGTATTTTGAGGCCATGTCCGTAAACTCACCCAAAAGTTCAAAGTCCTTGTCCACGTAACACGACCATCCAGGAGTGGTAGAAGTGTTTTTAAATTAGATAAAATCCAAACGAAGTCAGAAAATCACAAAACTTGTCGGGTGTCATGTTATCGCATGTGGAGGCTATGATAAAAATTTGAGAAAGTTTGGAGCAAATTGCGACGTCGGATGCTCAAAACCCAGACATCTCCACATGTGATCACATGTGGAGATGTCTGGGTTTTGAGCATCCGATGCTGCAACTTGCTCCAAACTTTCTCAATTTTTTATCATAGCCTCCATATACGATAACATGACACCCCGACAAATTTCGTGATTTTCTGACTTTGTTTGGATTTTATATAATTTAAAAACACTTCTACCACTCTTGGATGGTCGTGTTACGTGGACAAGGACTTTGAACTTTTGGGTGAGTTTACGAACACGACCTCAAAATACACTCTCCAACATGAATATCATTTTTTGAATGGCTAAGTTTCATTATTTCATGCACCTGCAGTTCAAATTTGAATTATGCCAGAAAATTCAAGTGAACGAAAAAATTAACGAAATATAGCAAAAGAAATCAAAACATCCCCAATTTTTGAAGTTGAGATGTAATTTAATGTTGGAATGACCTACAAAAAATGGGATGGAAAAACAAAAAAAATTGCCGACAGACGTGTGTAGCAGTCGGCAAACAATCCTTTGCTGGCAAGCTATCGGCAAAGACTAAACCTAAAAATAGCTCAACCCGGCCCACCAAACCTTATCCCCTGTCCCGGCCTCTCCCACCCGCGCCTGCGCTCGCGCCTCACAGCTCGCCGCCGGCATTTCCACCACCGCCGCACTCTCCCCGCGCCATGCAGAGCCCCGCCCGGCGTGCCCGCTCTCGGTCGAGCCGCTCCGCTCGCCCGCCACGCTCCGCTCCGTAGCCGCCGCCGTCTGCCCCTGCCTCACCCCCCCCCCACCGCTGTCCGCCCCCACCTCGCCAATCGGCCCACCCGCTCACCGCCCCAACCGCCCACCATCGCCACCCCTCAGCAGCGGCCGCCCCGTCCTGCCCGCACCGTGGCCAGGCCAGCCAACGCCGAGGCTACCCCGCCTAGCCAGCGCCCCAGCGCCCCACCCAGGCAAGGCGGCGCGGCGCCAGGCCCCCGTGGCCCTGGGCAGATAGGAGGAGAAGGGGCGAAGGAAGAAGAAGGAAAGGAGGACAAGGGAGAAGGGAGGAGAAGGAAGAAGGAAGTAGGAGAAGGAAGAAGGAGAAGGAAGAAGGAGAAGGAGGGAGAAGGAAAAGGAGAGGGAGAAGGAAGAAGGAGAAGGGAGGAGAAGGGCCGCCGGCCACTTCGGTCTTCGTTGTCCCGCCCTTGACGTTCGCCCCATCATCGTCCCTCGACTCGACTCCACTGCCATCCAAGGTATAACCCTTCCCGTCGGTTGTCGGCCTTCGTGCCATGTATGTCATTGACAACTTCGTGTCGTACGTGTCGTTGATGGCCTTCGTGCCGGGTTTTGGATGTGTGGGCCACCGTGCCCCAAATGTGGACGTCGGCCTTCGTGCCGACTTTTCTTGTAGGTTTTGGAAACCTCCCTGTACAGGGAAGGTTCTGCTGAATTTTTCAACTAATAGTGATGTGTTTCTTGTTTTGCAGAGCAGGAAGTCTTTGCCGACAGGATTTCGGATATCCTATTGGTGAAGTCTTTGCCGACAGGATAAGGCCCTTCACCGATTGCTTCAAGCAGTCGGCGAAGGCAGCGTTCCCAGTAGTGATGTACCTATCTTGCAAGCAAAACTGAATATAATATTTCTTATTCCTCCACATGTATATCTAAACATGTACCAAAAGACATGTCATTTAAACTAGAAGAAGAGGGTGTACCCTTTGGGAACCCATGCTACATTGAGCACCTTCGAAGGTGAATCTTGAAATGGCCGTAAGCGCTTCACTTTTGTCAGTGACTATGGGGGTATAAACCCCTATACCCTTATGGCTAGACATGGGCAAGCCCAGACCAGATAGTCCGGCCCATTACATGACGACGCGCGATCCAGATCATCGAGATGGAGTCTCGCGCAAGGCATAAACCAGACTTGGAGATCAAGCAAGGTCTTGGCCGGTTAGGTTAGGAATCCTTATCCAGCTCCATATGGCAATTGTAACCGGCTAACATTAGTTTCCAGATCTATAACCCTGCCTCCTGGACTATATAAGGAGGGCAGGGGACACCCCTTAAAAACATCAAAACATACACTAGGGCAATCTAGCTTCTAATATATTGTTCGAGATAGCAATAATAAAGCAGAGCAGGACGTAAGGTATTACGCCCACATGGTGGCCTAAACCTGGGTAAACCCGCGTGTTGTTCTACATCACCATCTCATTCGTGGCTTGCACACCTGTCTACCGACAATCTATTACCTTGGGCATACCCCTCGGTAGACTGCCGACCAGGTTTTGTCGACATTGGCGCACCAGGTAGGGGGGTGTACTACTTTTTAGGCATGCAAGATGGTCATCTCCCCTGACTCCATGGCCACGGCGGCGGGCCTCACGTTCACGATCGGCCAGATCATGTGGACCACCGGCTCCAATGACTTTGTCGCCTCAACCACGGAGGGGATGCAGATTCAATCTGCATCGACTACTTCCCGAACACCGGCATCGGTTACGACTACACTGGCTCCAGCTTCGCTTACACCAGCATCGTCATCGACCACGCTAGTAATCGGTCGGTTCCTCCCTCGCTATTAGGGGAAGAAACTCGACAACACCGACCTAATCAACTCCATCGACTGGCTTGGTGGCAAGCTCTCATCCACCCTAACTCTGGTTGACTCACTCCAAGAGCAGTTTACCGAATAAGACTCGAACGGCTACAGCAGATCTACTCGACCTGCTCGAGCCACCCATTTTTAATGGTTGGGTACAGATCTAGTAGTCACTTCAACTCCTAAAGGGCGCTCCGCTTGACCTCGACCTCAACCACGCAACTTCGTCAATAGGTGGGCACTGATCAAGTTTTGATCCATACCACCCTGACAGATAGCTATTTGAGCTCTGGATCGAGCACCGCATCTGATGGGACTACTCAAACCATGGTATTACACCATGTGAGTAACGGTGACGAGGAGAGGCTATATCCTCTAGGCTTTCCTCAAATCCCGGCCTTCCCTCCAAGGCGTGGCGTCATGATCAACATGGTTAGCCAAGATGAAGATCCACCTGCTAGAGGCAAGACCGATCAACAGCGACAAGAGCGATAACAGCGCAATGCCGACTGAGCTCAATGTCGCATAGATGAAGATGCACGCCTAGCACAACAGCAAGCAGACCACGACCAGCAAGAAGCTGACGTTGTAATTAGGCGTAATCGACTATAAGGGCGCAACCTCAACGATGCTTTCGACATGGTGGGGAACAGACCAGTATTCAAAATCCCAAGCGCCAACATGGCCGTCGCCATTGAAAGCCTGAAGCGGTTACCAGATACCCTAGAAATCCAAAACATCCGGGAAGATTTGCAGGTTTATCTCTAGATGGCCATGGTTCAGACCAATGAACATGTCGTGGGGCCGTCCGTGTCTAGCACGACTAGCAGGAGCCGCCAGCACTCTAGTCGACCTTTCAGGTCTGGACAATGTGGCTCATGCGCACCCGCTGGCGCACACAACCGCGTTATGGACAATAGAGCTCCTAGTATCAATCTAGGAGCTGACGGAGGCAATGACGGCAATCGTGGAAACCCTCCCCGCGATGATAACTGCCGCCTCGGCCACCACCGCAACAACAACGATGATGACCGGCGTAGCGACAACCGGCGTAATGACCACCGGGACCACCGTGGTCAAGGACAACAATACAGTGACGAACGAGATCGCCATGATGGCAATTACGATCTCCGTCATGACCTCAACAACCGTGACCTACGTCCTCGCATTGAACAGAGAGCTCGGGACCATGCGTCCCATGAAACTAGTCGTCGCATAGAGTACAATACGATCCACGGTCCCCTGGGCCCCAAGCAATTCATCAACCACCTATGACAGGTCATCTGGCCTAGAGGTTTTAAGCTTGAAAAGCTTAACCATTATGACGGCAAGGTCAATCCCGAGCTATGGGTCCAACTTTATGAGACTGCTTGCAGGTCTGCTATGGGCGACGAGCATGTCATGGCCAACTACTTTCCCATGGTGGTTGGGCCGGTAGGGCACCAATGGCTTGTCAGTCTCCTAGAGAACCACTTCGACTCCTGGTATGCTCTGCGTCAAGCCTTTGTCGAAAACTTCATTGCTACCTGTGAACAGCCAGGCAACAAGTACGACCTTCAGTGCATCCGCGACGCCAGGGACAAACCATTGCGCGAGTACATCCGACGCTTCTCGGATATGCGCATCAGGATCCCAAGGATCACCGACAATGAGGCTATTGAAGCCTTCATCACAGGTCTACGCTACCACAATGACCTCAGGGACAAGCTCCTTCGTAAATGGCCTATAACGGTGGTTGACCTCCTCACCACCGCCAAGAAGTATGCGGACGCCGACGACGCCAAGAAGTTGCAGAACGAGGGAACCGATAAAGCAACGTACTCTCCATGATGTGATGACTACAGCGACAACCAGCTCCGCGATGACTTTAGAGGTCACAGCGACATCAGGGACCGCCATAACGACAATCATGATCGGCACGATAGCCAAAATCAGCACGGCAATCGCCGTGACAACTTCAAGGGCAAGTGTGCTCGCAATGACGACGGCGAGGTCAACGCTGTGAAAAAGTTTGGTGGGCACCGCAATTATGAAGAAGACTATGCTAAAGCCTTGAAGGGGCCTTGCCCAGCTCACCCCAAGTCCAACCATACATTGGAAAACTGCAAGGTCCTCAAGGAGATCTACCGTCGCAAACAGGCTTCAGAAAATGCTGACAAGCCTGATGACGCGACAGACCAGCGTAACCGCAGGGACAATGACGAGGACGATCCTAACAAGAACCCCAAGCACTAGTATCAGGAACTGGTGAGACATGTCGCAACCATCGTGGGGGGCAAGGTGTCTGTTAAAAGCAAACGCGAGCGGAAGCTGCTCGCACGCGCCTGCCTGAACGTGGCCAAGATAGACGACCTCATTGCAGATCTAAGACTACCACCCTGGTCACACCGAGAAATCAACTTCAGCAGCGTCGATCAATGGGCCACCATCCTTGAACCTAGTCATTTCACTCTCATCCTCAGTCCCTGTATCAATAAAGTGCAATTTGATAGGGTGCTCATCGACGGCGGTAGCTCCATCGACATCCTGTTCAAGAATAGCCTATCAGCATTGAACATATCTGAAGCTAACTTGAAGCCATACGATGCACAGTTCTAGGGGTCCTGTCCGAACAGAGCTCTATGCCTCTCGGGCAAATTACTCTACCTATGCAGTTTGGCACGGCAGATCACTTCCATACCGACTACATCAACTTTGTGGTTGCTGACTTCGAAGGAACCTACCATGCTATCCTTGGTCACCCCGCGATCACCAAGTTCATGGCCGTACCTCATTACAGGTACTTGGTGCTTAAGATGCCAACAGAAAAGGGAGTTCTCGCTCTCAGAGGCAACGTATTCATTGCCTATACCTGTGAAGAGGACATCTTTCGCATAACTGAAGCCCACGACCTCTCCCTGCGCATGGCGGCAACGACGATGGAGGCAAAGAAGACTCCCCCCAACTAACTAGAAATTCCAGAGCTTGAAGCACCACGCAAGTCTATCAAGTCCAAGGAGTACAAGGAGATCCAGCTGGTCGAGGGTGACTCTAGCAAGATGGCACTGATCAGGTCAAACCTCGATCCCAAATAGGAAGATGCGCTCGTCCGGTTCTTGAGAGAGAACGTAAGTGTGTTTGCATGGAAACCATCGGACATGCCCGGTGTATCTCGAGACCGGATCGAGCACTCCTTGAACGTCAACCCCAAGGCAAAGCCCGTCAAGCAAAAGCTGCGGTGGTTCGGGAAAGAAAAAAAGGAGGATATTAGGGTAGAAGTTACATGGCTTCTTGCAGCTGGTTTTCTCAAAGAGGTGTATCACCTGAACTGGTTAGCCAATTCGGTTCTTGTATGCAAAAAGAATAATGCATGGAGAATGTGCGTTGACTACACCGATCTCAACAAACATTGCCCTAAAGACCCCTTCGGTTTGCCTCGTATTGATGAAGTCATGGACTCCACGGTCGGCTGCGAGCTGCTATCTTTTCTCGACTGTTACTCTGGTTATCACTAGATCGCTCAAAACAAGGATGACCAGATCAAGACATCCTTTATTACACCCTTCGGTGCTTATTGCTACATGACCATGCCGTTTGGGCTCAAAAACGCCGGAGCTACTTATCAGCGTGCAATACAAGAGTGCCTCGAAATGGAGATACAAGCTGACCTAGTCGAAGCCTATGTCGACGACGTAGTTGTCAAAACCAAGGAATCCCACTCCTTGATTGACGATCTGACACGTACTTTTACAGCGCTCAATCAATATCAATGTAAGTTGAACCCTAAAAAGTGCATCTTTGGCGTTCCATCTGGTATATTACTAGGCAATGTCGTCGGTCATAACGACATACGTCCTAATCCAGAGAAGGTGCAAGCTATTCTTTTAAAACCATCAATCAAGCAAGAAGACGACCCCGTGGTCGAGAAGCCCTCGGACCAGCCTCTGGTAGCTATGGTTCCATCATCGACCACTACGGAACCATCTCCGACCACCGCAGGACCATCTCAGACCCTGACCAAGATAGCAGACTGGCGTGTTCCATTCATTAAGTACCTAACAGATGGCACCGGGTACTCTGATCGAAATGAAAATGAATGCCTTATATGCCGCAGCAAATAGTACCTGGTGGTCGAGGGTAAGCTGTTGCGCAAAAATGCGAAAGCAGAAGTATTGATGAAGTGCATCGAGCAAGAAGATGGTATTAAACTCTTGGAAGAGATACATTCTGGCACCTGTGGTAATCACGCCACATCTTGGACATTGGTTGGTAAAGCGTTTCGAGCAGGTTTTTACTGGCCATCCGCAGTAGCTGATGCAGAGAAGCTGTTAGATACTGCGCCAACTGTCAGTTTTTCTCTAAGAGAATTCATGTGCTAGCCCATGAGATCCAGACCATACTAGCCTCCTAGCCTTTTGCGTGCGAGGACCTAGATATGATTGGACCCTTCAAACCAGCACCAGGTAACTTCAAGTTCGTATTCGTGCTGATTGATAAATTTTCCAAATGGATGGAGTACATGCCCTTGGTCAAGGCATCTTCCAAAAAAGCAGTCGAGTTCCTCAACCAGGTCATCCACCGCTTCAGTATACCCAACATCATCATTACAGACCTAGGGACTCAGTTTACCGGGAACACATTTTGGGACTTCTGTGATGAACGGAGCATTGTAGTGAAATACGTCTCGGTGGCACACCCCAGAGCTAATGGACAGGTCGAGTGGGCTAATGGAATGATTCTGGATGCATTAAAGAAAAGGATGTACAGAGAGAATGATAAAGCTCCTAGCCAGTGGATCAAGGAGTTACCAGTCGTGGTCTGGGGACTTAGGACACAACCTAGTCGCAATACTAGTGTCTCACCATATTCCATGGTTTACGGCGCCCAGGCTGTGCTCCCAGCGGACATCGAATTCTGGTCACCTCGAGTTAAGAACTACAATGAAGACCAAGTTACTGAACAATGAGAGCTCGAGCTGAATTATGCAGAGGAACGATGCCTTGACTCCTGTATATGCACGGCCAAGTACCTCACCGTGTTATGAAGGTACTACAACAAAAATGTTTAGGAACGTTTCTTTATGGTCGGCGACATGGTATTGAAATGGAAGACTAGCCAAGATGGCATCCAAAAGTTGGCAACTCCATGGGAAGGGCCATACATCGTCAAGGCTGTTACACGACCTACTTCATACAGGCTTGCAAGACTTGACGGCACTGACGTGCCCAACTCCGTCCACATCGACAAGCTTAGGCGTTTTTACCCCTAATTCTCAAATATAGATATGTACCTTTTTCTGTACTACTTTTGCACTTTGAATTATGATATATACATATATATACTTGACTATAGTTGACTACACTTGTCTACATTATTGATTCTACAACTACAACAACTTTTTGATAAACCAGTACATCGATCACCAATCCTCTCGGGTTCTCAGAGTAGCTCTGTCCTCGACCTCACTCATAGCGTGCACGAGATCCGCCCTCTGCGTTTTGGGTGGTCGGCAGATGCCCTTTGGCCAGACCAGATGTACTCTTACGTGTATGCAGGCTCCGACAGCCTTACACTCGGATCACTGGCCTCTCCAAAGCCCTACAGACCTATAGGATGGCATCGATTACGCTGAAACAACTAAAAACAGAACATTCTGCTGTTCTAACTTAGTTAACATCGATTACGCTGGAACAATTAAAAACAGAACATTCTGCTATTCTAACTTAGTTAACATCGATTACGCTGGAACAACTAAAAACAGAACATTCTGTTGTTCTCACTTAGTTAACATCGATTATGCTGGAACAACTAAAACAGAACATTCTGTTGTTCTAACTTAGTTAAATCGGCACATAATACAAAGCTTAAACGTTTTTTCATACAAAAACACAAACAACTTTACATTGTACCAATAATCACCTTATTACAAACTCGCCTCTTTGAAGGCACAAGTTTACAATAAGCTTACGAAAATTGGCATCTCCTACGAACTATTTGTAGGTTACTACTATTGTTGGCTTCACCCAGCATTCTAACTTTTCGGGAGCTCAGAGACCTTTGGCATGGTTGAGGATGGAGCTGATTGTGCTTTGCTGGTTGCTAGAGATGGTGGCACTGGTACCTGACCCATGTACAATTGAATCATCCCTGTAGTTGGTGGGGCTACAGCCGGGCATAAGATGATATCTTTGGTGATCGCGGCAGCATGCTTCATCTCCTCCAACCGCAGCTCGTCAGCTCGCTCCACCCCGACCTCCCTAGGATAACCGGCTTCTAGGCGAGCAATATCCATCAAGGGGTAGTGGGCACGTACCAAGCTAAGTACATGTGCACCCACATACTCCCCGATGTCCTTCGTCCATTGTTGGAGCCATCCCCAGGCTTTTTGGGATTTCTCGACCAGGCCTACTTTTGGTGCCTCCACTTCAGCTTTGGTGAAGTCGGCACCAATGATGTCGAGCACTGGTGCGATCCCCTTTGCCATTTTAGCAAAGGCCTGATGAGTTTCCCGCTCCCTGATGAGTATCTTGCATTTGCCATTAAGGGCTTCTTGCTCCTTCATGAGCTTGTTGCATTTCTGGGATCACGCCTCGATCTTTTTTTGCACCGGCCTGGTTTTGAAGCTCCAGGTCATCGCGATCTTTCTTCATCTTCTCAAGGTTTCACACCATTAAAAATTCACTACTACAAACTTCAATGAAAACTATGACAATGATGAGGAATACTTACTCTCTAGCTCCTTTGCTAATTTAGCATGTTCCTCCTTCATGGCTTGCTATGTTTGCAGCTATTTGTTCTTCTCTTCGGACAGCTAGTCGTGCTCAGTAGCTACCTGAGCATTTTCTTCGCGAAGCCGGCTGACTTCGATGTTCAGACCTGTATCAATACTTTGATTATGAACAATACAAAATTATAGCATCCTAAAGAGCTCGAGTACCTAACAACAGAAGGGTTTCCTACCCAATCTTTGTTTCTCAACCATGTCCAGCTATTGGAGTACAGTGCGCATTTTTCTTCATGCTCGATGTTTTGCCGCGCATAACCCTCCAACTGCTGCTGCAGCTTCTTCTGTTCTGCACTAAGCTGTTTGTCCTTCTCGGCCATAGTCTGTAGTATGCAGGATCACAAAGCATTTCTTATGGATAATACAATAACAGGTTATACAGTAGCGAGAGGCTTACCTTCACTTCCTCCAGAAATATTTTACCAACCACTTCCACGGCCTCGACCTCGTCTCCTACTGGGATTTCCACAGTATAGGAGCGGGTACCACAAGACCTGCTTTCTTCTTCATAATGCCCAAGGATTTCTTCCATGGCTGGGGATGAAGACTCGAGTTTTTCCCCTAGTCTAGCACTTCTAGCTGGCTCCTTGATGGTCCCAACAACCTCTGCAGGTTTTGAGAATTACTGCTCTGAGGCCGGCTGGGGCTGTTCTTGGTTTTCTGGGGCTGGCTGGTGTTGTCCTTCTGGTTTTGGGGCCTCCCGTGGTTGTTTTGGTAGCTCTGGGTCCTAGGATCTCATGCTTGCCCCAAAACCTCAGTTTGCGGTCTAGGAGCAGATGCTGTAGGAGCTTGCAACTCGGGGACTACCCTCTCTGCCATGGTCTGCTCTAGGACCTGCTGCTCAGCGATGGCGGTATTTAGTGGTGGCAGTGTTGCACCGCTAGACAGCTCTTCTGGCCTTTGGGTTGATGCAGAGCTATACAAATCCATGACAAATAACAAAGGTGATGATATTAACCAATTATTTTCTAATCATACAAGTTCACGATGACTTACATGTTTGTACAGCGGAATATGGTGGTGAACCGGGATTTCTTCACCTTCTCAGGGCCGGCACCCTTCTCTGCGACTAGGCCAGTGGTCGGGACTGGCTTAGCCACGTCACCTCTAACAGTGGCAGCAGGCTTTAGGATTTCTGAGGGTTGTGCCTGTGGTTGCGGTGGTCGAGGTGTTGGCTCAGTTGTTGGCAACGGTGATGTTGGCTCCTGCCTTCTAGCCAGCCGCTCCCTCCGGCTGCGTGCTACGATACCGGAGGCCTCCTCGACCTCCTTATCTTTCTCCTCTGGCTAGTCAGCAATTAGGCGTCGACGCTTGTTTGTTGGGTCCTCTGCTTCCTTCAGGTCAATTACCCCATCTGGACTTTCATCCAAGGAGGTTCCTTGTGAGGTCTGGCCCCTTTTCTTCGTTGGGGCAACAATTGGCTTCTTGCCTGCAAGTCGGTTGGCTTGCTCTGATTCATCTTCAATTGCAAGCCAATCCACTTCGGAAGGATCATCGTTCGCGGGCGGCGATTGTGCATCATGGGCCCACGGCACGACCTCAGGCCACTCCACGCCTAGAGGACAAGACATGAATGTTTGCGCTCTCTCCTGTCCATCAAACTGGGCAACAGAGAGCAACGTGAATATCAGAAAGACAGCACATCAAAATAGCAGTTATTATGCAAAGTTTCAATCAAAAGGACAAACTAGCAGACCACAATTGACTTACCAGTGGTGGTGGGCGAGCAAGCTTGAACGCTGGCTCGATGACTGTCAGCTTCTTGAAGTTGGGATCCTTTAGATTGAACAGGTCTCAGACCCTGCTCTTCACTTCTTTCGGTTCGAGGTCTTCATTCCTCATCCTAGTCAGGTCCATGCGACTCTAGTATTCATATGCCGAGTGCACTCTGGCCTGACATGGCTGGATCCGACGACTAATAAAATTACTGACTACACTTGGTCCATCCAGCCTCGACCAAGGTAGCAGCTGCATGATTGCCTTAATCTAGACTGTGTTCTGCGGCAGCTCTTTCCAACTGTCAGTCCTCTCTGGGACCAAGGATACATCACAGTATGAGGCGTGGCTTGGTTCTTTACGGATGTAAAACCACTTCCTGTACCAGTCCTCTAATGTGGTCTTCCAAGGGCAGTGTAGATACCTCGACCTGATCTCTTCCCACATGTTCAGATAGCACCCACCAGCCACATTGGAGCCGCCTTGACCTCCTTTCTTCTTCAACCAAAACAAGTGGCGAAAGTAGTCGAAGTGGGGCTGGAAACCACCGTATGCTTCGTAGAGATGGATGAAGCAAGCAACAAGCAACACAGAATTCGGATGCAGATTGCAAATACTGATTTCATAATAATTGTAGATCCGGGTATGGCTCCAGATTGGGTATGGCTCCAAATTGGGTGAAGTATTCTTCAAAAACAACAATTTCACCTCCTTGGGGATCCGGGTATGGCTCCAGATTGGGTGCACGCCATCCCGCCAGCTCTTGGGCATGAAGCACACCCATCCGCACCAGTTTCTCAAGGCTGAGTGGGGTGCACCTTGACATGTTCCACTCCTTCTTCATGATCTCCTTGCGCACTTCGGCCTCCGTCTTTGTCTTACTCGTGGCCATTCCCCAACTCTTTTGACTCCTCCTTTCTACGGAGGAAAAAGGAGCGCACCGCTCTTACAAGTGGCTAGGGTTTGGTGGCGGCGATTCAAGCGGCGGCGAAACGTGAGGAACTTGGGGCAACTTCGTTGATGCCTACGGCGGCGATTGTGGTTTGAACTACGGTGGTGGCACTAGGGCTCGAGAGAGCTCTATTACGACAATGGCGCGGCGGCGGGAGCAAGAAGACGGTTGATTGCGAATATGTGAGTGTGAGTAGATTGGAATCGTTCCCCTTCTCGGTTATTAAGAGGCAACGCCGATTTAGTTTCAGAAGAATGGGGCACGTGGTGCGAGATTTGTGGTGTTGGGTCACTGTTAAAACGATGCAACAGAAAGCAACTACGGCGTCGCCCACTTCATCAATGCGTCAGACTGGACCAGTCAAAAAAGCAAGAGAGATAGAGAGACAGTGTGGTGATGGACTCGGTAGACCAGTGTGCTCTGGAACCTGTAGCCAGAGCTCTGAGCTCTAGAACCTACAGCCATACCTCCAAGCTCAGGGACTCATCACCAGACTAGTGTGCTCTGGAACCTGCAGCCAGACCTCTAAGCTCGGGGCCTCATCACCAGACCTCCAATCTCGGGGACTCATTGCCAGACCTCTGAGCTCGGGGATTCATCGCCAGATCTCTGAGCTTAGGGACTCATCGTTAGACCTTCGAGGTCGGGGACTTGTTACACCACTTCCTGCCGCATGATTCGTCTCGCTCGACTACATGTACTATGCTTGCATACAGTCGATGGACGCTTGATATTCTTAGACCTTGCTACAAGGCTCATCTTTTGCCTTCTAGCAAGCTCGGGGACTACATCATATATGATGCACCTGACGGTGCATAATGTTCATTGGTTCTTGAGGATTCTATTTTAGACCCTAGCACCACGTGCCTACGTCACCTACTACTAGGCTCGGAAACTAAGTGGGTACACTTCACCTAATGGTGAATTGTTTCTATTTTTCAACCCCTATGCTCTGAAATTTTTTGTAAGTTACTTCCATCAAGTACGCACACTTACATTTCTTTTTAGAAATACAAGTGGGTACACTTCACCAGGAAAGAAAAATTTTCTTTTTGGACCACTATGCAATCTTCACCGACAACTGCAATCTTCATCAATAATCACGGTTTACTGATTCCTGATCCAGACGGAACACTAGCGCATGCTCGGCTAACATTTCAAGGTGATGTGAAGACGAACCTCGCAAGTTGAAGAAGACTAAGACAGTGTGTCGATACAGAATACATAGTGCTCGAGGGACTAGTTGTGGGGGTATAAACCCCTATACCCTTACGGCTAGACATGGGCAAGCCCAAACCAGACGGTCCGGCCCATTACATGACGACGCGCGATCCAGATCATCGAGATGGAGTCTTGCGCAAGGTGTCAAACCAGACTTGGAGATCAAGCAAGGTCTTGGTCGGTTAGGTTAGGAATCCTTATCCGGCTCCATATGGCAATTGTAACCGGCTAAGATTAGTTTCCAGATCTGTAACCCTGCCTCTCGGACTATATAAGGAGGGCAGGGGACCCCCTTAAAAAATATCAAAACATACTCTAGGGCAATCTAGCTTGTAATACATTGTTCGAGACAACAATAACAAAGTAGAGCAGGACGTAAGGTATTACGTCCACACGGTGGCCTGCACCTGGGTAAACCCGCGTGTTGTTCTGCATCACCATCTCGTTCGTGGCTTGCACACCTGTCTGCCGACAATCTACTACATTGGGCATAACCCTCGGTAGACTGCCGACCAGATTTTGTCGACAGTGACACCATCTTCACAAGTGCATGAAAAGGCGAGCAAGAGCTATGGCGGCGGCAGCAAGTAGGTGGTCCCCAGATCGTAGTGGTGGCAACAGGAATGGCGTAAGTGTGGCTGTGGGCCAAGTGCGATGACTGAGATGAGGGCTAGGGTTTACCTCAAGCGTAAAGGTGACACAGTCTGGTTCAACCAAGTGAAATGTGCGGCTCGGGTCCGGAATTGATCCAGGGGAAACAAATGTCATTTTGAAAAGTTTCTCCCTCCCAAACCAAGAGAAAGATTTAAAAACTAGTTGCGGTGTGTTGTAGCAAATATACTCAAATTCATAATGGTACTCTGCCAATTTTCAAGTTGGCGGTGTCCAACAGCAAATTAGACATTTGAGCGGTGTGCATGAGCAAAATCTGCCTTTAAATAAATAACAAACATAACTATCAGTATATATGTATCTGTCATGGTCCCAATGAGGGCCCACCCCAGCGGGCCGAACGGCCAACCAGGGCCCAAGGCAGGGCGGTGACCCGGCCGAGGGCGTTCTAGCATGCCGGCAGCAGACGTGACCAGGGAGGTCGCGCCCCACCTCCTCCACATTATCCTGAGTTTTAGGCAATTTAGGAAAATATAGATATTTATGGAAAATAGATAAAGATTTTTCTTTAGAAAAGCAACTTAGAATTTGTTCGGAAAAGAGAGAGTTTGTTTAGGGGAAGGAGAATCTAAACCTATAAGAACTCCTTGCTAGATTGCTTGGTGTGCAAGTCCATTACAAACTATAAATATAGGGGCATTATAATTATTCTAACTCAAGAAGGAAACAAAGTCTTGCTCTTTAAACAATTCTCCTCTCTCTATCTCTCTCCAGCGCCACTACTACCCCTCTCCCGCGCTCGCACGCCGCTCACCGCATGCCACCGTCCCTCTGCGCACGCCTGCCTCCGCCGCCAACACCACCGCCCACCCCCCTAGACACTGCCCTAGGATCATCACAGTACACCTAATTTATATACTCTAACAAAGCTAATCCTTACTAAATGTTCGATCTCTTCGTGCAAGATGTCCACATCATTCCCAACTAAATGCCTCACGAACTTGCAATCTTTAATCTACCAATGTGCAAGTCATCTATGTATGCTATTTGTTTCATCATCCTATCATTCTATAATGTGATCTAATATTCTATTAGCTTTTCTTCCATTATCTTACCATTGTTTACTAGATCCGATGCAATAAAAACAACATGCAAGTGAAGCTCATATACACACACATTACCCGGGGTACCATGTAGTAATGGTATATATATTACAAATTTATTTCTAAGAACATCCCATGCCAACGCATGGGATATTCTTCCAGTAACATTAAATAGAGAAGAAATTCTTCCAAGCGTTACTTTTCATAATACCCTCAGGTCACTCCCTATCATGTTCCCCTATGTAACCTGGACACATGACCTATGCTCATATGGGTTAGAACTGTACACTTCACGCATTTAGCAAAGGCCCAGAGTTTGTTTTTATAAATGTATTGGAACAGATGATACCGTCGAATAAATCTTGGAGCCAAAAACTATTTAAATGATGACTCAATAAGTAATATGTTTTGTCCTAGTAGGCGATAAAACAAATGACCATAAATAAGTAAATTCTAAATTGCCAACAAATAGATAATATTTTTAAGAAAAAGACTATTCCCTTCACTCCAAATTATAAGACATTTTAATTTTAATTTTTACTATACACTTACACTACTTCTAGATACATAATAAATGTCATGCATCTACAAAAAATGAAACGTCTTTTAATTTGGAACAAAGTGACTAGCTTCATATTTTTCTGTTTAAAATAAACTAGTTATTAATTCTTATAAATTAAACAGGATTTTTATTATTTGTAGAAAACAAAAACCACACAAGAAATTACTTTGTACATATATTCCGGTAATCTGCTGCCGATGCATTGAATAGTGTGTCCTACAGATATGACGCTGTTAGTCGTTAGCGATATATAGAAATATTGAAGAGCAGGTAAACCCGTAACTGCTATATACTCCTATACTGGCTAGATCCACGTATTAGAGTGAGCCAGGCAAAAAGTAAAGGGATTATGTTAAAGGGAACCAGACGAGCACGGACAGATCCAGGCGCTGATTACATACCGCAGCATGCGTCGCGTGTTGAAGCAGGTTGATTTCTGACCCGCGAATCCCACTGCCGCTACCCGCCACCGCCACTGCTTTTTGGCTGTTCCGCCGGGCAAACTCGCCACCAATTGCCACCCGGGGTGATGCTAGCAGCGACGCGACAGTTCCAGCGCACGTCACCCTAATTGTTTTGTTATGTTGCGACGTGGAGATTAGCGCTTGCCGAATCTGAGATCCATCGTGCGGTCGGCCGGTCGCTCGTCTCCTCCATGTTCCATGCCGCCTCGGCCCTCGGCGGAATGCATAAGACGACTCCGTGAGAAGGTCGTGAATCTGATCGGTGTGTACGACGTTGTCCTGCTCGTCTGGCCGTCAGCCACACAGCGAGCCAGCGCAAGTCGTCGCGGTACTTCTCAAAAAAAAAAGTCGTCGCGGTACTCAAGTGAGATCAGGTCGGGGATTCAGGATCAGGTGAAGGCGATCGAGGACCGCCCGCGCGGGCCGCGGCTGCGGGCATGGACGAAGATGCAGCAATCGAGGGCGGGCAGCTCGCGCCTCTTCTCGGAAGCCGAAGCGCAAGCACCACGGGCTCGCCGTCGCCGGACGGGTCCCTGCTCCGCCGCCTCTACGCCGGCCACGCCCTCGCTAGATGGGGCGCCAGGTGCGTTCAGTCCGTAATCAGTTACGTACCTTCCGTTCCTCCTCAAGTTTTCAGATCAGCGCCTATTTCTTTTTCCTTGTTTTTTTTTTGGTCTCTCTATTTCAGCATTTCAACATTCGACAATCTAATACCTAACCAATATTTACAGTCACCTTGTTGCTTCGTCGGATTATAAACCACGCATATATATGGGTATATATAATAAATACTAGTAATACTCAACTAATAGTCAGATTATCTTGTCGTTTTCCGGTGGCAAATTAAGGATGTGGGAGTTCTCAGTTGGGCTGTACATGATCCGCATCTGGCCAGGCTCGCTGCTCTTCACGGCGATTTACGGCGTCGTCGAGTCGTCCTCCGTCGCCGTGTTTGGTCCCATAGTTGGGACGCTGGTCGATAAGCTCCACGTGCCTTCAGGTAAGCCATCATTTGCCATGCTCACCAAACTACAACTCTAACGTTTAAAATTATATGGACATGATTTGTCTTCTCATAGCAACTCCAACAGTGCCCTTATAATAGGATCCTCGTTTTTTATTTGACAGCTCTCTGACTTTAGGGCCTACTTTTTAAACTGCACTCCAGTGGAAGACCTCAAAACAGGACCCTCAAATTCATTCCGAGAAGAAATGACATATGAGACCTACTCGTCGTCCGCTTTCTTTATCTTATTCCCCATCGAGGAACTCAGCCATGTATTGGCAAAGGAAGAGAAGGGTTGTCGAGGGAGGCGTGAGGCGAGGGAGGGGCTCGTCGGTGTGCTCGACGGAGGAGCGGGGAGGGTGTCGCGAGGGGTCGAGGAGCCGCAGGGAGGGAACTGCGAGGGCCGGCCCCTCGACGGAGGAGTGGGAAAGGTGTCACAAGGCATCGAGGAGCCACAGGGAGGGATTCGCGAGGGCCGCCTGGGATTGATCTAGAGGGAGACAACTAGCTGGGTTTGAGGAGTCTCACTGGTGGGTGAGAGGAACTGGACGGAGTTGGGTGAGCACAGAAAGTCAAGTGGGTGCGGGACGAAAAGCCTACGCGCGAGCGAAAACCGTCAAAACAGTAAAGTTGGGACTCCCTCCAGACCCTTGAGGAATGAGGGTTTGAGAGGAAGATTTGAGGGTCTCGTAATTTTAAGGACCAGGACTTGCAAGAGTGAGTGTTTTGCCCCCTCCCCCTCCTGTCATCCCTAAAAAGTAGGAAGATGACTCAAGTAGAGACATCCCAGAGTTGCTCTCATTAAGACAACCTTTTGGCCAACAATTATAATACTATGAATAATTTTGTGGCACATAAATGTTATATTGTGTTAAAAAATTAATTATAGTATAGTGTTGTATACATCATCGCATAAATAATACTTTTAGTAGAGTAATTATCGGAGGTAGTAGTTGACTAAATGTATGTCGATGCATTGGTCGACAGGCTCACATACCTTCAAGTCAGCCATCATTCGCCATGTTTACCAACCTACTGCTCCTTGTTTAGAGGATGATGTTGCAATGGGAAAAAAATAATAAGACCATAATATTTAAAGCTTGAATGTGCATTGTATCATTATGCTTATAGTATGATGTTCTAGAAGATTATATTTGTAGACAACCATCACTATCATATAAGAAAACAAATTAAATTAACTAATACTGAGAGAGGTCGTAGGTTGTACTTAAGACATTTCAATGGTATGGTACGTAAATTAATAACTGATGATTATATTGCATATGCACACAACTTAGTCACTTAGGCACTCAGACACTCCGTCAGTTAGCCACTCAACCCTCAGTCATTCAATCAACCACTCTTGCCACTCTGCACTCAGTCAGTCACTTGACCACACTAAGAGCAGCTCTAGTGTGTCGAATAATCAAACTGTCGACGCAAAGAATCAAACTGTGAACACTACAGGCATCGAACCGTGAATGTCAGAATAAAATCGACTATAGCAGATGAGTCAAACCGAGCAGGTTCATAAACTATTTCTTGCGTGAAAACGGACGGATCCAATAGCCGCATGAGAAAGCGGAGAGAGGGGAGAGAGGAAATATTTTAATAGCCATGGGATCTACACACACTAGAGGAGGGCACCATAAAACCCAAATTGATGTCTGCTCCCTTGGTTCGGTGTCTACGCTAGAGCTGCCCTAATGGACTTAGCGGCTCAGTCTGTCATGCATTCGACCACTCAGGCACCTGTCACTCAACACTCATGCACTTTATACTTAGTCATTCGAACACTTAGCCACTCAGTCACTCAGCCACTTATTCAGTCAGCCACTCAACGCTCAGCCACTTAGCACTCAACCTCTCATGCACCCAAATTCTCAGCCACTCGGCCACTTAGCCATTGAGGCACTCGGTCACTCGACACTTGTCCACTTGGCACTCAACCACTCGTGCACTTAAACACTTAGCCATTTAGCCATTGAGCCACTCGGTCACTCAGCCACTTCGCCCCTCAGGCACTCGGACACTTCACACTATATCACTTGGCACTCGACCACTCAGTTAGTCAAGCACTCAGTCACTCAGCCACTCCTCACTTAGTCACTTGGCATTTAGTCACTAAGTCAATTTTCACTCAGCGATTACTCAGTCGTCAGTTGCGAGGCCACTGGTCACTCAATGAGTCAAACACCCAACCAATCGGTTACTCAGTCACTTGGCCACATAGTCACTCACTCAACACTCCACACTGAACCACTCAGCCACTTAGTCTCTCAACCATGTGACTAAGCTCAGTCAATCAGTCACTTGACTCCTTTACTCGGCTACTTTGTCACTCAGTCAGGCACTCGGCCACTCCATCATCTTCCCTTGAGCTTTGGCATTCGGTCAGGCACTCAGCCTGTTTGAACTGCTTAAAAGCGGATTCTCGGTGGCGAAACGTAACATTTATGCCAAACACTATGATTTTATTCACCGCCTCAGGCCACGAACCGCGGGTTTGAACCATAGTCACAAAGTTTCTGGATCGATGGGGTCGAGGTGCGGGGTCGTGGTACATGGTACGCTACTTGCGAGAGATTTTTACACTTCGGGTCGAAAGTGAACCCGTGAACCCGGGTCGGGGTCGACGAACCTGGGTCGAGGGTCGAAGGTGGTGAACCCGTTTTATGTGACTATGGTTTGAACTTCGGTGCTGATTTTCGATACCACAGCTCTTCTACCGCGGATGGCAATACCGCACCGCGTGGTGGAAACAAGCCGAACCAAACAAGGTCATTATGTCCACGCATTCTGTTGTAAATAAATCGATGTCACAGGACAAAATTCTGTCAATAAGCTATGTAATTCATACTGCACAACCAACAATAATAGCAAAGAGGCCTGAGCTAACTGTGTGGTTCTACCATATGTTATCCTTGTAGTGCTTTTCTCCAAAGTCTAGGGAATAAAGCGGAATCACAAACAATAGGATTTGTGGTATAAGATTTTTGTTTTCTTATTAGAACGTAACTAGGCACATGTTTCATCGAGAGAGAAGAAATAGAGTTTTGCAAGAGGTAGGGCAGCAGCGCCTCCACGACAGCACTCGGGTCTAATTTACAAAGACAGTTTGAGCGACACAACGATAATCGGTCACTTTCTATGACACAGCTTGTATATCCCTCCTAGCAAGCAATTAACCAAAGAAAAAATTGCTGGTTCTTGGCATGTGGCTGCTAGTCCAAAGCCTGTCCTTCATCATCGCCGGAGCCTCTATAAACGCCTTGCTTGTTTATGACGACCTGAAAGCCACAAGCTTCCCTGTTTTCATGGCGCTGGTCATCATGACCAACGTGTCAGGTGCGCTAGCAGCTCTCTCAACACTCGCCGGAACCATCCTGATCGAGAGAGAATGGTACGCTAATATCTACCTAGCTTCTTATATATCTGTCCTGAATATCTACAAGTTGATTGAGTTGCATTATTGCTGCAGGGTGGTGGTGATCTCGAGCAGGCACTCTCCTGCAGTGCTGACGGGGATCAACTTGGTGGTCCGGCGGATCGACCTGAGCTAAAAGCTGCTGGCCCCTATCTTCTCCGGCCTCGTCATCAGCTTTGTGTCTGCGCAGGCCTCCGCGGCAGCCCTGGCGTTGTGGAACGGCGCCTCCGTGGGGCTAGAGTACTGGCTCTTCGTCTCTGTGTACAATGGCGTGCCTGCGCTCGCTGAGAGCAGCCGGCTAATGAGAACAGCTGATGCAACCGAGGCCATGTTGCTGTCGTCGTCGTCGTCGTCATCGGAGAACGTGGCACTGACGGAGAATGCGCTAGATTGGAGGGTTGGGATGACGGAGCAGCTATCTCCAATCAGCTGTTCTCGGTTGCATCAGCTGTTCTCATTAGCCGGCTGCTCTCAGTGAGCGCAGGCACGCCATTGTACACAGAGACGAAGAGCCAGTACTCCAGCCCCACGGAGGCGACGTTCCACAACGCCAGAGCTGCCGCGGTGGCCTGCGCGGACACAAAGCTGATGACGAGGCCGGAGAAGACAGGGGCCAGCAGCTTGCAGCTCAGGTCGATCCGCCGGACCACCGAGTTGATCCCGGGTCAGCACTGCAGGAGGGCGCCTGCTCGAGATCACCACAACCCTGCAGCAATAATGCAACTCAATCAACTTGTAGATATTCAGGACAGATATATAAGAAGCTAGGTAGATATTAGCGTACCATTCTCTCTCGATCAGGATGGTTCCGGCGAGTGTTGAGAGCGCTGCTAGCGCACCTGACACGTTGGTCACGATGACCAGCGCCATGAAAACAGGGAAGCTTGTGGCTTTCAGGATCAGGATGGTTCCGGCGAGTGTTGAGAGCGCTGCTAGCGCACCTGACACGTTGGTCACGATGACCAGCGCCATGAAAACAGGGAAGCTTGTGGCTTTCAGGTCGTCGTAAACAAGCAAGGCGGTTACAGAGGCTCCAGCGATGATGAAGGACAGGCTTTGGACTAGCAGCCACAGGCCAAGAACCTGCATTTTTTTCTTTGGTTAATTGCTTGCTAGGAGGGATATACAAGCTGTGTCATAGAAAGTGACCGATTATCATTGTGTCGCTCAAACTGTCTTTGTAAATTAAACCCGAGTGCTGTCGTGGAGGCGTTGCTGCCCTACCTCTTGCAAAACTCTATTTCTTCTCTCTTGATGAAACATGTGCCTAGTTACGTTCTAATAAGAAAACAAAAATCTTATACCACAAATCCTATTGTTTGTGATTCCGCTTTATTCCCTAGACTTTGGAGAAAAGCACTACAAGGATAACATATGGTAGAACCACCCAGTTAGCTCAGGCCTCTTTGCTATTATTGTTGGTTGTGCAGTACGAATTACATAGCTTATTGATAGAATTTTGTCCTGTGACATCGATTTATTTACAACAGAATGCGTGGACATAATGACCTTGTTTGGTTCGGCTTGTTTCCACCACGCGGTGCGGTATTGCCATCCGCGGTGGAAGAGCTGCGGTATCGAAAATCAGCACCGAAGTTCAAATTCAAACCCGCGGTCCGTGGCCTGAGGCGGTGAAGAAAATCATAGTGTTTGGCACAAATGTTACGTTTCGCCGCCGAGAATCCGCTTTTAAGCAGTTCAAACAGGCTGAGTGCCTGACCGAATGCCAAAGCTCAAGGGAAGATGATGGAGTGGCCGAGTGCCTGACTGAGTGGCAAAGTAGCCGAGTAACTAAGGAGTCAAGTGACTGATTGACTGAGCTTAGTCACATGGTTGAGAGACTAAGTGGCTGAGTGGTTCAGTGTGGAGTGTTGAGTGAGTGACTATGTAGCCAAGTGACTGAGTGACCGATTGGTTGGGTGTTTGACTCATTGTGTGACCAGTGACCTCGCAACTGACGACTGAGTGATCGCTGAGTGAAAATTGGCTTAGTGACTAAGTGCCAAGTGACTAAGTGAGGAGTGGCTGAGTGACTGAGTGCTTGACTAACTGAGTGGTCGAGTGCCAAGTGATATAGTGTGGAGTGTCCGAGTGCCTGAGGGGCGAAGTGGCTGAGTGACCGAGTGGCTCAATGGCTAAATGGCTAAGTGTTTAAGTGCACGAGTGGTTGAGTGCCAAGTGGACAAGTGTCGAGTGACCGAGTGCCTCAATGGCTAAGTGGCCGAGTGGCTGAGTATTTGGGTGCATGAGAGGTTGAGTGCTAAGTGGCTGAGCGTTGAGTGGCTGACTGAATAAGTGGCTGAGTGACTGAGTGGCTAAGTGTTCGAATGACTAAGTATAAAGTGCATGAGTGTTGAGTGACAGGTGCCTGAGTGGTCGAATGCATGACAGACTGAGCTGCTAAGTCCATTAGGGCAGCTCTAGCGTGACACCGAACCAAGGGAGCAGACATCGATTTGGGTTTTATGGTGCCCTCCTCTAGTGTGTGTAGGTCCCATGGCTATTAAAATATTTCCTCTCTCCCCTCTCTCCGCTTTCTCATGCGGCTGTTGGATCCGTCCGTTCCCACGCAAGAAATAGTTTATGAACCTGCTCGGTTTGACTCATCTGCTATAGTCGATTTTATTCTGACATTCACGGTTCGATGCCTGTAGTGTTCACAGTTTGATTCTTTGCGCCGGCAGTTTGATTATTCGACACACTAGAGCTGCTCTTAGTGTGGTCAAGTGACTGACTGAGTGCAGAGTGGCAAGAGTGGTTGATTGAATGACTAAGGGTTGAGTGGCTAACTGATGGAGTGTCTGAGTGCCTAAGTGACTAAGTTGTGTGCATATGCAATATAATCATCGGTTATTAATTTACATACCATACCATTGAAATGTCTTAAGTACAACCTACGACCTCTCTCAGTATTAGTTAATTTAATTTGTTTTCTTATATGATAGTGATGGTTGTCTACAAATATAATCTTCTAGAACATCATACTATAAGCATAATGATACAATGCACATTCAAGCTTTAAATATTATGGTCTTATTATTTTTTTCCCATTGCAACATCATCCTCTAAACAAGGAGCAGTAGGTTGGTAAACATGGCGAATGATGGCTGACTTGAAGGTATGTGAGCCTGTCGACCAATGCATCGACATACATTTAGTCAACTACTCCCTCCGATAATTACTCTACTAAAAGTAATATTTATGCGATGATGTATACAACACTATATTATAATTAATTTTTTTTAACACAATATAACATTTATGTGCCACAAAATTATTCATAGTATTATAATTGTTGGCCAAAAGGTTGTCTTAATGAGAGCAAACTCTGGGATGTCTCTACTTGAGTCATCTTCCTACTTTTTAGGGATGACAGGAGGGGGAGGGGGCAAAACACTCACTCTTGCAAGTCCTGGTCCTTAAAATCACGAGACCCTCAAATCTTCCTCTCAAACCCTCATTCCTCAAGGGTCTGGAGGGAGTCCCAACTTTACTGTTTTGACGGTTTTCGCTCACGCGTAGGCTTTTCGTCCCGCACCCACTTGACTTTCTGTGCTCACCCAACTCCGTCCAGTTCCTCTCACCCACCAGTGAGACTCCTCAAACCCAGCTAGTTGTCTCCCTCTAGATCAATCCCAGGCGGCCCTCGCGAATCCCTCCCTGTGGCTCCTCGATGCCTTGCGACACCTTTCCCACTCCTCCGTCGAGGGGCCGGCCCTCGCAGTTCCCTCCCTGCGGCTCCTCGACCCCTCGCGACACCCTCCCCGCTCCTCCGTCGAGCACACCGACGAGCCCCTCCCTCGCCTCACGCCTCCCTCGACAACCCTTCTCTTCCTTTGCCAATGCATGGCCGAGTTCCTCGATGGGGAATAAGATAAAGAAAGCGGACGACGAGTAGGTCTCATATGTCATTTCTTCTGGGAATGAATTTGAGGGTCCTATTTTGAGGTCTTCCACTGGAGTGCAGTTTAAAAAATAGGCCCTAAAGTCAGAGAGCTGTCAAATAAAAAACGAGGATCCTATTATAAGTGCACTGTTGGAGTTGCTATGAGAAGACAAATCATGTCCATATAATTTTAAACGCAAGGAGTTATAGTTTGGTGAGCACGACAAATGATGGCTTACCTGAAGGTACGTGAGCTTATCGACCAGCGTCCCAACTATGGGACCAAACACGGCGACGGAGGACGACTCGACGACGCCGTAAATCGCCGTGAAGAGCAGCGAGCCTGGCCAGATGCGGATCATTTACAGCCCAACTGAGAACTCCCACATCCTTAATTTGCCACCGGAAAACGACAAGATAATCTGACTATTAGTTGAGTATTACTAGTATTTATTATATATACCCATATATATGCGTGGTTTATAATCTGACGAAGCAACAAGGTGACTGTAAATATTGGTTAGTTATTAGACTGTCGAATGTTGAAATGCTGAAACAGAGAGACAAAAAAAAACAAGGAAAAAGAAATAGGCGCTGATCTGAAAACTTGAGGAGGAACGGAAGGTACGTAACTGATTACGGACTGAACGCACCTGGTGCCCCATCTAGCGAGGGCGTGGCCGGCGTAGAGGCGGCGGAGCAGGGACCCGTCCGGCGACGGCGAGCCCGTGGTGCTTGCGCTTCGGCTTCCGAGAAGAGGCGCGAGCTGCCCGCCCTCAATTGCTGCATCTTCGTCCATGCCCGCAGCCGCGGCCCGCGCGGGCGGTCCTCGATCGCCTTCACCTGATCCTGAATCCCCGACCTTATCTCACTTGAGTACTGCGATGACTTTTTTTTTTTGAGAAGTACCGCGACGACTTGCGCTGGCTCGCTGTGTGGCTGACGGCCAGACGAGCAGGGCAACGTCGTACACACCGATCAGATTCACGATCTTCTCACGGAGTCGTCTTATGCATTCCGCCGAGGGCCGAGGCGGCATGGAACATGGAGGAGACGAGCGACCGGCCGACCGCACGATGGATCTCAGATTCAGCCAGCGCTAATCTCCACGACGCAACATTTAACCTGTAAAAGGAGCGACAGCGAGCGACAGCTCCTCGAGCAGGAGCCCTGTCCTCATCACTCAAATTATTTCCAGCCGTTTGATCTTGCATCGTGTGGCCTAGATGTCTTGAAGCGGATTTCGCCAGAAACAGCTTCTCGCGCCTTCTCGTGCTTCTCAGCTGTTTATTGTTGACTTCTTCGGCTTCTGATGCAAATCCAGCGAAACAAATATATAATCTGCCTTCTGCTTTCACTTCCATATTCTTCTCCTCCTCCCTCTCTCCTGTCGCTCTCTCCATCTCCATCTCCATCCTGACGCTGGCGGCCGCGGTGGCTGCGGGCGGCCTCCACCTCCTCCACGCCCCTCCCCTCCCTAGCGCCCCTCCTCCACGTCCCTCCCCCCTCACGCCCCCTCCCCCCTCGCTTCTAATGGAGACGGGTCCCGATCTTCCGTCAGGTCTAAGATAAATAACGATTTGTTCGGAGAGCGACACACCGATCCGGCTTCAGATCACAAAGACCCAAACCCTACAACCTTAGCACCACGTCTCCTCTGGTTATCAACCGTGTCACAATCCGGTTGACCTCGCCAAGAAGGCTAATCCCTGCTGCAAATCGAAGAACACAAGCAAGAACAAGATAAAATGCAACTCAATTAAAATGATAATTGCAGATGAATGATTAAGCACTCGAAGTTGGGTTCTTGCAAACCGATAACAGCGACTGTTCAATGATAGATTGATCTAAAACAAAACTCAAACCCTAAAGTAGGTGGTGGCTACTGATTATGTAGCCTAAGGGACGTCCAAGGATCCTTCTTCACGTCCTAAAGGTGTCCCAACCCGTTACAAGGCCCACAGCCCAAAAGAAGGTGTCGCAGCATCCTGACAGATTCTGGACGCTGACTTATTTCGGCGATTCCCGTTGATTTCGAAGAGCTTTTGATGTGAAACTACTTGTATTTTCTTCCTTATCAAATTATCTTTCCATCCATATGTGGATCATCGAAAACGGAGTTTGGATGCGTCCTGGGCATCCATTTTATTACAGACTGGTCCTGATGACTGAGACAGACTCTAACTCGGATTGGACTGGGCCTCTGGCTTGGCTTGGACGTCTTTGCTGGCCTTCTAAGGTGGTGGCCAAGGAGGAGGACGTCCAAGGCTATCTCTTAGGTGTTCTCAATCTTCTTGGGGCGTGCTTCAACTTAGACCTGGGTCCCAAGAATGTCTAACAAGTTCATGACGATAGTATAGCTCTCGCCAGAAATAGCGATAGAATATATTAGTGATTTGGAGGCCTTGCCGACGTGATATTGAGATGGGACCAGATCTATTTGAAAGCTTATCAAACAAGCTTTCCATCAAGTTCTCATTGACCTCGATCGCACTCCGGATGGATGAGTTATGACCTTCCCAATGAGGTACTGTCGGGCTGCCGACGAACTGAAAGTTCAACTTTGATGAACTTCCATTATGAAACACATTTGAACCTATAATCAAATAGTGACATGTACATGTGGAACCAAGTGAATTATAACCAAAGCCACTATACAAATATAGGAACGAGCGCACCTTATAATCATTATTCATATCCGAAGGTGCCATGTCCTCATCATCCTTCCCTTCTTGACAACAAACCGTCCTCGGTTTGAGCTTAGCTGGTGGACAAGTTGTCGGTAGTAGCCAACATTGCTCCCCTTCTTGAATTTTAACATGTTGCCTCGTTACAAAACTTGGGGATTTTGACATGACAACATTATCGCTATTGGTGCCCTCTAGTTGATCATATTTTTGCACAATGAAAGGAGATTTCAGAGTTTAACAAATATAAACACGATGCACCATATACTCTCCTTTATAATTATATTTGCCAATAAAGTGACATGTACATCTAAATAACCATGGCAATCCTGCACAATTAAGTTTCTCTTCTAAACTACTAAGAGCATATAAAGTATCAAACTCAATATAACCCAAAGTATTTGAAGAATACAATAATTTCTTTTCTTTTTTTGGTAGCAATGGGAAGCAAACGTTTATGTTCAGCATAAGTAATTGGTTCCAAAACATGAAAAACTGAAGCATCATCAACTAATTCATTTTTATCACAAGGAACATCAAGCAAATTATCATGGGACAAAGATAAATCAAGAGAGGGTTCCACTAACAATTGCTCTATGATAGCATGGTTCGTGGAAAAAATTAGTGCATTAAGACAATTTTCACCTTCCGTGAGTGTAGGACCATGGGCCTTACCTGTGTTCTCAGCAGGAGTAATAGGTGCATGGTGAAGTGATGGTTTTGAATTTGCATATGAGGTTGTGAGCTCCTTATTTTCTTCCACGTCATCCTCTCGCTTATGTACATTATTCTGCAGAAGGTTAGTCATAGCAAGAGGAATAACAACAGACTCTTCCTATAAATGGTGCACCTCAGCATACGAAGTCAAAACAGGAGGTGAATTAACAAAGGTTTCTCGTATAAGAAGTTTCATATCATTCCAAGTTTGAGGTTTATCAGAATGATCTAAAGACTCCCACCAAGATAAAGCAGAATGTCACAAAACACTAGCTGCATTTTTACCTTCCTCCTTGGACACATAAAGCGAGTAGCAAATATGTTGTCGATGGCAATTTCCCACTCCATGTACTCATCAGCACCTATATCATCATAAGTCGGTGGATACGAACAACATGTCATTGTTAGAAAATAGCAAAAGACAATACAAAAATATTATCCCTATCAAATGACTACGTGGTTGCAGTGGTCTCACTTTTGACAGCAAGTGAAAGCGTCTTACCAAGCTCTTACAAAGTTCTTACCAATGCAAGCAGTGGGCGGTACAACCATCGGCTGGTTCGTGATACCTATGAGGTAGTGGTACCGAGATTGCAAGGACCTTTTTTCTATACTAATCTGAAGTATATATGTGGAGCTTGGAAGGCATGAAAAAAACAAATATATATATGTGGCACACAAGTCAGTGACAGACAGCAATATTGAATAAATGTCCAGAGCACTTGTCCTAGTTGCTGGCCTATATGTGTTCCTATCACCAGTTGTGATAAACAAGAGAGAAAACAAGGATGAAAGGAACACAAGTATTAAAGGTAGCAACGGATATGAACAAGGCAAAAGGTAGCACAAACAATAGAGCTATTGAGTGTTCCTTTTCGATATCTTCTATCCTCTTTTACTATTTTTTCTTTTATTTTTTTTATCCAATCTTTTTTTCTTGCTTTTGCTCTTTTGATATTTTTTCTCAGCAACGAGCACACAAGAATAAATCATAAAAAATTTGAGCTCAATTGAATAAAAGATGTGGCCTATAGAAAATTAGGACTGTGCTCTAAAAAGCATACCAAAACTTGTGGGCCTAGAAACTCAATTTTTCTAATTGAATTTCGTAAATTTAATTTTTGCGAACCCAGCTATGCTAGGATGAAATAGATCTAAAATTTTTTGGCGTTCTCCGTAGATATAAAATTTTCCCCGTTTTAAGTTCGGATGCAAAAGTTATGATTGTTTTAAGGAAGCTGCTCGAATAAGGGTTTTAGTGGACACAAGATGCAAACCGATGATGATACGGAATAGCGACGAGTGGAGGGATCAACACAAACTAGAAAAGAATATAATCTAAACCAGCAACAAGACTTTGACCTAGGACACAAACTCAACAAAGCGAACGCTGAAACTGAAATATGCAAAGGCTATGGCGCAGAAGGTTCTAGGACAGAAAAAACAAGTATGGCACTGGACTATGGGACGAATGCGAAACACTCAAACGAGGGAATAAATGTGAACCTAACGGTATACCTTAGCTCTGATTACCACTTAATGGAGACGGGGATCCCGATCTTCCGTCAGGTTTAAGATAAACAACGATTTGTTCGGAGAGCGACACACCGATCCAGCTTCAGATCACAAGATCGAACCCTGCAGTAGTTGACAACAAACCGTCCTCGGTTTGGGATTAGATGAAGAAAACATTGTTGGTAGTAGCCAACATTGCTCCCCTTGAAATTTAACATGTTTCTTTATATTAAAACTAGGGGAACTCGACATAACAAGATTATAGCAATTGCAATCCTTTCGTTGATCATACTTTTGCACCATATAAGGAGATTTCAGATTTGAACAAATATAGACACGATGCACCTTATACTCTCCTTTATAATTATATTTTCCAATAAAATGATATGTATATCTAGAGAACCAGGGCAAATCAGCATAGGCATAAAGTTTCTCCTCTAAAGAACTAAAATTACACAGAATATCAAATTCAATGTAACCCAAAGTATTTAAAGAATACAATAATTTCAGCTCATCAACTTCACTAGCGTTATGAATAACAAGTCTATTTTCAGCACAAGTGCTCATTTTTAGCACACATATAGCGTGATCATTCTTCAATGATAGCATGGGTATAACATAAATATCATGATGCAAGTCATCTTCGTCATAAGAAACATCAAGCAAATCATCTTGTGACAAAGGTAAACCAAACGAATGCTCCACTAAAATTTTCTCTACCATAGCATGATTGGTGAAAAAATTCAACACATCAAGAGAACTATCACATTCTGTGAGTTTAGCATCATTGACATTACCTTTGCTCTCATATTCAGCAGGGGTAATAGTTGATGGTTATGAATTTTCACATGAGGCTATGAGCTTCTCATTTTCTGTCACGTCATCCTTGCTCTTTTCTACATTGTCCTGCAAAAGGTTAGGCATAGCAGGAGGAATAACAACCGACTCTTCCTCTAAATGGTGCACCTCATCATATGAAATCAAAACAGGAGGTGGATTAACAAAGGTTTCTCGTATAAGAAGTTTTATATCATTTCAAGTTTGAGGCTTATCAGAAGGACCTAAAGACTCCCACCAAGATAAAGCAGAATGTCGTAAAACACTAACTGCATTTTTATCTTTCTCCTTGGACACATAAAGCGAGTAGCAAATATGTTGTCATGTCGAAATCCCCAAGTTTTGTAATGAGGCAACAGGTTAAATTTCAAGAAGGGGAGCAATGTTGGCTACTACCGACAACTTGTCCACCAGCTAAGCTCAAACCGAGAACGGTTTGTTGTCAAGAAGAGGAGGATGATGAGGACATGGCACCTTCGGATATGAACAATGATTATAAGGTGTGCTCGTTCCTACATTTGTATAGTGGCTTTGGTTATAATTCACTTGGTTCCACATGTACATGTCACTATTTGATTGTAGGTTCAAATGTGTTTCATAATGGAAGTTCATCAAAGTTGAACTTTCGGTTCGTCGGCAGCCCGACAGTGCCTCAATAGGAAGGTCATAACTCATCCATCCGGAGTGCGATCGAGGTCAATGAGCACTTGATGGAAAGCTTATTTGATAAGCTTTCAAATAGATCTGGTCCTATCTCAATATCACATTGGCAAGGCCTCCAAATCACCAATATATTCTGTCGCTATTTCTGATGAGAGCTACACTGTCGTCATAGGCTTGTTAGACATCCTTGGGACCCAGGCCCAAGTTGGAGCACGTCCCAAGAAGATGAAGAACACCTAAGAGATAGCCTTGGACGTCCTCCTCCTTGGACACCACCTTAGGAGGCCAGCAAGGACGTCCAAGCCAAGCCAGAGGCCCAGTCCAATCCGAGTTCGAGTATGCCTCGGTCATCAGGACCAGTCTACAATAAAATGGATGCCCAGGACGCATCCGAACTCCGTTTTCGATGATCCACATATGGATGGAAATATAATTTGATAAGGAAGCCAGTACAAGTGGTTTCACATCAAAAGCTCTTCGGAATCAACGAAAATCGTCGAAACAAGTCAGCGTCCAGAATCTGTCAGGGTGCTGTGACACCTTCTTTTGGGTTATTGGGCCTTGTAACGTGTTGGGACACCTTTAGGACGTGAAGAGGGATCCTTGGAAGTCCCTTAGGCTACATAATCAGTAACCACCACCTACTTTAGGGTTTGGGTTTTGTTTTAGATCAATCTGTCATTGAACAGTCGCCGTTATCTGTTTGCAAGACCCCACTTCGAGTGCTTAATCATTCATCTGTAATTGTCACTTCAATTGAGTTGCGTTTTATCTTGTTCTTGCTTGTGTTCTTCGATTTGCAGCAAGGATTAGCCTTCTTGACGAGGTCAACCGGATTGTGACACGGTTGATAACCAGAGGAGACGTGGTGCTAAGGTTGCAGGATTTGGGTCTTTGTGATCTGAAGCCGGATCGGTGTGTCGCTCTCCGAACAAATCGTTGTTTATCTTGGACCTGACGGAAGATCGGAACCCCGTCTCCATTAGAAGCGAGGGAGGAGGGGGCGTGAGGGGGGGAGGGGCGTGGAGGAGGAGGGGCGCTAGGGAGGGGAGGGGCGTGGAGGAGGTGGAGGCCGCCCGCAGCCACCGTGGCCGCCAGCGTCGGGACGGAGATGGAGAGGGAGAGAGCGACAGGAGAGAGGGAGGAGGAGAAGAATCTGGAAGTAAAAGCAGAAGGCCGATTATATATTTGTTTCGCTGGATTTGCATCAGAAGCCGAAGAAGTCGACAATAAGCAGTTGAGAAGCACGAGAAGGCGCGAGAAGCTGTTTCTGGCGAAATCCGCTTCAAGACATCTAGGCCACACGATGCCAGATCAAACGGCTGGAAATAATTTGGGTGACGTGGAGGCTCCTGCTCAAGGAGCTGTCGCTCCTTTTACAGGTTATAAATGTTGCGTCGTGGAGATTAGCGCTTGCTGAATCTGAGATCCATCGTGCGGTCGGCCGGTCGCTCGTCTCCTCCATGTTCCATGCCGCCTCGGCCCTCGGCGGAATGCATAAGACGACTCCGTGAGAAGATCGTGAATCTGATCGGTGTGTACGACGTTGCCCTGCTCGTCTGGCCGTCAGCCACACAGCGAGCCAGCGCAAGTCGTCGCGGTACTTTAAAAAAAAAGTCGTCGCGGTACTCAAGTGAGATCGGGTCGGGGATTCAGGATCAGGTGAAGGCGATCGAGGACCGCCCGCGCGGGCCGCGGCTGCGGGCATGGACGAAGATGCAGCAATCGAGGGCGGGCAGCTCGCGCCTCTTCTCGGAAGCCGAAGCGCAAGCACCACGGGCTCGCCGTCGCCGGACGGGTCCCTGCTCCGCCGCCTCCACGCCGGCCACGCCCTCGCTAGATGGGGCGCCAGGTGCGTTCAGTCCGTAATCAGTTACGTACCTTCCGTTCCTCCTCAAGTTTTCAGATCAGCGCCTATTTCTTTTTCTTGTTTTTTTTTGTCTCTCTGTTTCAGCATTTCAACATTCGACAATCTAATAACTAACCAATATTTACAGTCACCTTGTTGCTTCGTCGGATTATAAACCACGCATATATGTGGGTATATATAATAAATACTAGTAGTACTCAACTAATAGTCAGATTATCTTGTCGTTTTCCGGTGGCAAATTAAGGATGTGGGAGTTCTCAGTTGGGCTGTACATGATCCGCATCTGGCCAGGCTCGCTGCTCTTCACGGCGATTTACGGCGTCGTCGAGTCGTCCTCCGTCGCCATGTTTGGTCCCATAGTTGGGACGCTGGTCGATAAGCTCACGTACCTTCAGGTAAGCCATCATTTGCCATGCTCACCAAACTACAACTCCTTGCGTTTAAAATTATATGGACATGATTTGTCTTCTCATAGCAACTCCAACAGTGCCCTTATAATAGGATCCTTGTTTTTTATTTGACAGCTCTCTGACTTTAGGGCCTATTTTTTAAACTGCACTCCAGTGGAAGACCTCAAAACAGGACCCTCAAATTCATTCTTAGAAGAAATGACATATGAGACCTACTCGTCGTCCGCTTTCTTTATCTTATTCCCCATCGAAGAACTCGGCCATGTATTGGCAAAGGAAGAGAAGGGTTGTCGAGGGAGGCGTGAGGCGAGGGAGGGGCTCGTCGGGGTGCTCGACGGAGGAGCGGGGAGGGTGTCGCGAGGGATCGAGGAGCCGCAGGGAGGGAACCGCGAGGGCCGGCCCCTCGACGGAGGAGTGGCAAAGGTGTCGCAAGGCATCGAGGAGCCACAGGGAGGGATTCGCGAGGGCCGCCTGGGATTGATCTAGAGGGAGACAACTAGCCGGGTTTGAGGAGTCTCACTGGTGGGTGAGAGGAACTGGACGGAGTTGGGTGAGCACAGAAAGTCAAGTGGGTGCGGGACGAAAAGCCTACGCGCGAGCGAAAACCGTCAAAACAGTAAAGTTAGGACTCCCTCCAGACCCTTGAGGAATGAGAGTTTGAGAGGAAGATTTGAGGGTCTCGTGATTTTAAGGACCAGGACTTGCAAGAGTAAGTGTTTTGCCCCTCCCCCTCCTGTCATCCCTAAAAAGTAGGAAGATGACTCAAGTAGAGACCTCCCAGAGTTGCTCTCATTAAGACAACCTTTTGGCCAACAATTATAATACTATGAATAATTTTGTGGCACATAAATGTTATATTGTGTTAAAAAAAATAATTAATTATAGTATAGTGTTGTATACATCATCGCATAAATATTACTTTTAGTAGAGTAATTATCGGAGGGAGTAGTTGACTAAATGTATGTCGATGCATTGGTCGACAGGCTCACATACCTTCAAGTCAGCCATCATTCGCCATGTTTACCAACCTACTGCTCCTTGTTTAGAGGATGATGTTGCAATGGGGAAAAAAATAAGACCATAATATTTAAAGCTTGAATGTGCATTGTATCATTATGCTTATAGTATGATGTTCTAGAAGATTATATTTGTAGACAACCATCACTATCATATAAGAAAACAAATTAAATTAACTAATACTGAGAGAGGTCGTAGGTTGTACTTAAGACATTTCAATGGTATGGTATGTAAATTAATAACTGATGATTATATTGCATATGCACACAACTTAGTCACTTAGGCACTCGACACTCCGTCAGTTAGCCACTCAACCCTCAGTCATTCAATCAACCACTCTTGCCACTCTGCACTCAGTCAGTCACTTGACCACACTAAGAGCAGCTCCAGTGTGTCGAATAATCAAACTGTCGGCGCAAAGAATCAAACTGTGAACACTACAGGCATCGAACCATGAATGTCAGAATGAAAATCAACTATAGCAGATGAGTCAAACCGAGCAGGTTCATAAACTATTTCTTGCGTGGGAACGGACGGATCCAACAGCCGCATGAGAAAGCGGAGAGAGGGGAGAGAGGAAATATTTTAATAGCCATGGGACCTACACACACTAGAGGAGGGCACCATAAAATCCAAATCGATGTATGCTCCCTTGGTTCGGTGTCTACGCTAGAGCTGCCCTAATGGACTTAGCGGCTCAGTCTGTCATGCATTCGACCACTCAGGCACCTGTCACTCAACACTCATGCACTTTATACTTAGTCATTCGAACACTTAGCCACTCAATCACTCAGCCACTTATTCAGTCAGCCACTCAACGCTCAGCCACTTGGCACTCAACCTCTCATGCACCCAAATACTCAGCCACTCGGCCACTTAGCCATTGAGGCACTCGGTCACTCGACACTTGTCCACTTGGCACTCAACCACTCGTGCACTTAAACACTTAAGCCACTCAGTCACTCAGCCACTTCGCCCCTCAGGCACTCGGACACTCCACACTATATCACTTGGCACTCGACCACTCAGTTAGTCAAGCACTCAGTCACTCAGCCACTCCTCACTTAGTCACTTGGCACTTAGTCACTAAGCCAATTTCCACTCAGCGATCACTCAGTCGTCAGTTACGAGGCCACTGGTCACTCAATGAGTCAAACACCCAACCAATCGGTCACTCAGTCACTTGGCCACATAGTCACTCACTCAACACTCCACACTGAACCACTCAGCCACTTAGTCTCTCAACCATGTGACTAAGCTCAGTCAATCAGTCACTTGACTCCTTAGTTACTCGGCTACTTTGCCACTCAGTCAGGCACTCGGCCACTCCATCATCTTCCCTTGAGCTTTGGCATTCGGTCAGGCACTCAGTCTGTTTGAACTGCTTAAAAGCGGATTCTCGGTGGCGAAACGTAACATTTGTGCCGAACACTATGATTTTCTTCACCGCCTCAGGCCACGGACCGTGGGTTTGAACTTCGGTGCTGATTTTCGATACCGCAGCTCTTCCACCGCGGATGGCAATACCGCACCGCGTGGTGGAAACAAGCCGAACCAAACAAGTTTATTATGTCCACGCATTCTGTTGTAAATAAATCGATGTCACAAGACAAAATTCTGTCAATAAGCTATGTAATTCGTACTGCATAACCAACAATAATAGCAAAGAGGTCTGAGCTAACTGTGTGGTTCTACCATATGTTATCCTTGTAGTGCTTTTCTCCAAAGTCTAGGGAATAAAGCGGAATCACAAACAATAGGATTTGTGGTATAAGATTTTTGTTTTCTTATTAGAACGTAACTAGGCACATGTTTCATCGAGAGAGAAGAAATAGAGTTTTGCAAGAGGTAGGGCAGCAGCGCCTCCACGACAGCACTCGGGTTTAATTTACAAAGACAGTTTGAGCGACACAACGATAATCGGTCACTTTCTATGACACAGCTTGTATATCCCTCCTAGCAAGCAATTAACCAAAGAAAAAATTGCAGGTTCTTGGCCTGTGGCTGCTAGTCCAAAGCCTGTCCTTCATCATCGCCGGAGCCTCTGTAACCGCCTTGCTTGTTTATGACGACCTGAAAACCACAAGCTTCCCTGTTTTCATGGCGCTGGTCATCGTGACCAACGTGTCAGGTGCGCTAGCAGCGCTCTCAACACTCGCCGGAACCATCCTGATCGAGAGAGAATGGTACGCTAATATCTACCTAGCTTCTTATATATCTGTCCTGAATATCTACAAGTTGATTGAGTTGCATTATTGCTGCAGGGTGGTGGTGATCTCGAGCAGGCACCCTCCTGCAGTGCTGACGGGGATCAACTCGGTGGTCCGGCGGATCGACCTGAGCTGCAAGCTGCTGGCCCCTGTCTTCTCCGGCCTCGTCATCAGCTTTGTGTCCGCGCAGGCCTCCGCGGCAGCTCTGGCGTTGTGGAACGTCGCCTCCGTGGGGCTGGAGTACTGGCTCTTCGTCTCTGTGTACAATGGCGTGCCTGCGCTCGCTGAGAGCAGCCGGCTGATGAGAACAGCTGATGCAACCGAGGCCATGTTGCTGTCGTCGTCGTCGTCGTCATCGGAGAACGTGGCACCGACCGAGAATGCGCTAGATTGGAGGGTTAGGATGACGGAGCAGCTATCCATCATACCATGCTGGGAGTCATGGGTGGTGTACCTGAGGCAGGACGTGGCGCTCCCAGGCGTCGCTCTTGCCTTCCTCTACTTCACCGTCCTGAGGTAAAGCTAGCTACTTAAATTCTGTCTGATCAACGCGAAGAGTAATGAAATGCTGTATGTGTTGGAGAAAATTTGCAGCTTTGGCACGCTGATGACGGCGACCCTGGACTGGAAAGGCATACCAGCGTACGTCATCAGTTTGGCAAGGGGTTTCAGTGCCATCGTCGGCATCGGCGCAACGCTGCTGTACCCTGTGGTGCACTCATGGGTGTCCACGCTACGAACAGGGCTATGGTCCATTTGGATGCAGGTATAGAGATAATGCACAGCGCCATCATCAGGTTTCAGTGATTTTAATTGCTGCTGAATCTTGCTCTGCGGCCAGTGGTGCTGCCTGCTGGTGTGCGTGGCCTCCATCTGGGCGGCCAGCGACGTGGCGTCGGCGTGGATGCTGATGGCCGGCGTCGCCGCGTCGCGCCTAGGGCTCTGGATGTTCGACCTCGCCGTGATGCAGCTAATGCAGGATGGCGTGCCCGACCATGAGCGGTGCGTCGTGGGTGGCGTGCAGAACTCGCTGCAGTCCGTGTTCGACCTGCTCACCTATGTCATGGGCATCATCATCTCCGATCCCAGGGTGAGTGCCATTGCCACGAACGACTACTAGCTAGATGCTGTTACTACTAGTACTAGGCATGAATTGACATGCTTCGTATATACGAAGAAGGGAAGAAGGTGATGGTCGGTCACATTAATTTTGAGCAGGATTTCAGCGAGCTGATCGTGCTGTCGTTCTTCCTGGTGACCTGCGCTGCAGCCATGTACACGCTGCACGTCTACCGCGTGCGCAAGCACCTCTTCCACTTCGACAAGATCCTCGCCAAGATCAGCTGGTGAGCGACCTGGCACCATATGTCAGTAGAGTACTCCCTCCATCCTAAATTATAAGGCATTCCAAGAATTTTGGAGAATCAAGGGAGGGATCTAAAGTTTGACCAAATTTATATGATAAGATAATAATATTTATGACACCAATTAAGTATCATTAGATTCTTCATTAATTATATTTTCATAGTATACCTATTTGATGTTATAAATTTTTATAATTTTCTTTATAATTTTAGTCAAATTTAAGATGTTTTGACTCTCCAAAATTATTAGAATGTCTTATAATTTAAAATGGAGGGAGTACCTCAGCACTGATTGACTCTCTCTCTCCACTTTTCTTATCCCTGGCTGCTGTCCGATGCAGGAACAAAGTTTCATGAATTGATTATATATATGACCGGTTGATAAGGACGCGGTTGGCAGAGCAGATATTTCCTTGCTCCTGGCTAGTGTGAATTGCTGATTTGACATTGGGTTTGAAACAACCAGAAAAAAGGAGTATACTGGCTGCTCTTGTAAACAGTTGTGTTTTCCCCCTCTTCCGGTGTGCAGAAAATCGTGTAATCTAGCTAGGAACTTTTTTTATCAAGTATCAACTTTAGGTGAACTGGAATTTCCTAAAACAAGCGTTGAGACTGAAGGATTTTAATCCAACGTGGTGTGATTGGATCAGGGCTTTTGTGGAAATGTGGGCTTTGAAGTTATAGTGAGAAAATGGGCCACTACATCCAAACCAAGAAAAGACTTAGGCAAGAGATGATCCGATCCTCTGTCATCGATGTTGTTCAACATTATTATGGATAAGTAAGCTATCATCTTATCTAGAGCTAAGGAGGAAGGCCAAATAAAACAAGTCATTCCAAACCTAAGTGAAAAATAGGTTGTCAATTTTGCAATATGCAGATGGCAAGGATTTTTTATGGATCACATGATATTGAACAGGCAAAGACTCACTACCACGATCCTAAATTACCTTGAGTTGTTAGGAATTTCCTTGAGGGCCAAAACAAAATCGCCACAAATATAGTTTTCTTGGCGTGCTACTGAACTCTCAAGGAAATATATTCTTTGAAGGTTGAAGTAAACCGCCAAGGAATAGGTGTTTCCTTGGCGGTTTCTAATCACCTTCAAGGAAATGACATATTTCCTTAAGTGTAATTATAAACAGTAAAAAACTACTATTTCCTTAAGTATTATTCTTAATCGCCAATGAAAATACTTATTTCTTTGGGTGTTACTCTAAATCGTCAAGTAAATTATCATTTTCTTGGGGTTATTGAATTTTCTTGGTGTTTGGCACCCAATGAAATGCTTGTAACTACTTGACATGATTCTAAAATACAAATTGTATTCCTATGCGGCCCAACACAATTTTAACAAGTAGACAACCTAATTAATGTTGTCTAAGACTTTCATGTCTTTTTAAAGTGATTTGCTATTTTCTAAGTTTTAAGTGGTTTTCTATGTCGGTTTAGAAAATAACATCAACTTGAACTATATGTCATATCAAACAACGTCCAAAAACTAGAATATATATATATATATATATATATATATATATATATATATATATATATATATATATATATACATGTTCCATATGAGCTCAGATCCTAAAAAAATATTAAAAATGAAGTGTTTTGTTAGGAATTACTCGAACTTATATTTTGGTGACTGACAGAAAAAAAAAAGTAGTAATATTTAAAGGAGTCCGAAAATCCTAGAAATTGGCATGGGATCAAAATATGGTTGTATAAGCTCTCCATAAAAATTATAAACCATTTTAACAAAGTGAAACTATACATTGCTCATAAATAGATATATCTCTCACATAGTTACACATAACTATGTGAGAGAAGTATACATTTCTGAACAATGTATAGTGTCACTATATTGAAATCATTTGAATTTTTTATAATAAGATTAGAAACCATGAACATGTTGTTATGAAAGTTTGTAGAATTTTCTAACAAAGTTTAGATATTCTCATAATTATTTTATGGTAATTTGGAGATAGAATCATTAATTATCCCTAGCAAGCAAATGATATTTTTGTCTAACTCCAAGATGTGGGCTAAAGTGAAAAATATGAGCCTAAATATATTTTGATGATTTTTTTTAATCCTAGTAGATAGAGGTACGAACAGTTCAACTTGAAGTTACTTTAGATAAGCATGCAGGAATTCATTTAAATTATAGAAAATAGTAAGTCCGTTCAAAAAAAATTAAACTCCTCCACAACAACTTATATATAATATATTACATTTAAAAATTATTTGAGTATACAAGATACCTTTTTTGCATGTTACTCTAGAAAGATTTGCTACCTATTTAAAAATTAGACAAAACATTTTTTGAGGGGAATTAGACAAAATAATTGACTACATATAATTGAAAATCTCACAATATTCAGCCCATATCATGGATACAGCACACTTCAGCCCATCTTAAAGTATGCTATGCTTCGCTCATAGTTGTTAGATCAATCTTGGACGGCTGAGATACACGTAATGCCGAATAAAACCCCATTGCTCTCACAGCCCGTCGAAACCCTAACCCCTACTCTGGTCTCTGCCCGTCCCTCTCTTTATCATCTAGATCCCGCTCGCTAGATCCTCCCTCCACTCATACTTCTACGAAGTCCGGATCCCTCTCTATGACTCTATCCCTCCCTCCTCTCCCGTTCATGATGAGGTGGTATGCAACTCCAGCGTGTGTTAGTGATTTGATCTTGTTCGAGGCCTCGGCTGGTTGATCTAAATGAAAGGCAAGCAATTCAAAAAAAAAACCTCGCTCTCGGACAGTCTGGGACCACCATTATTTTTAGTACAATTTAAATTGGAAAAGGACATACGTTTACCAACTAACTGGAAAAGAAACAAAATGAAATAAATGTCGGTGTTTGATGACCGGCAACTCACCACGGGGGTACCGGGGCAATGTTCGATGGGCTTGGGTGTACGCAGGAACTCGACAGTAACGCAAAGAGACGAACAATTTATACTGGTTCGGGCCCTCTTTCGAGTAATAGCCTTTACGTCCAGTCGGCATGAGCCTTTTGCATTGGATTAATTGTATGATTGTGTGTCATGGTCTACATGCCGATCTAGGGAGCCCTGACCTCCTTTATATATCCCAAGAGACAAGTCTCCTAGCCGGTTACAATGTAAGAGTCCTAGTAGGATTATAGGGTAGCAATGTTACTAGGATTACATGTGGAGAATTCCTAGTTGGACTAGATCTTCTCCCTTCCTTGTGGGGTACCTGGGGACTATGTCCCACAAGGCCCTGAGCACTGTATGGTTGAATTTTGGAAGCCTTCTTGTTCCTCCAGGTCTTGCCGAGTAGAAACAAGCTTTGTCCGAGTGCTTTCATGATAGAAACCATGTAGTGCTTCTGGAAATCCTCAAGTGGTGTGCACTTTTCGAAAAAGTGCACTCACTAAGTGTAGCCCCCGAGCCTCTTACTGTTTGGAACAAAGAGTTAGAGGGTCTTGTCCGCAATTCCTTTTCGAAGGAATTTGAATGCATCATCTGAGGATATGTATCCCGTAGCCCCCGAGCATGTTTCCGAGTACTTGTAGTCGGCGCTAGGATCTAAAAATAATATACTCAGGGATGCAGGAGCAATTGTCCGACTACTTGTCAGAAAGTAGGTTGGACAATTAATGTCGTCAAAAGTGGTTGAGTGCTTGTAAATTTGGTATTCCATCCTTGAATCCGAACCCCTGAGTGTAGTCGGAGTGAAGGCGAGTAGGTCATGATAATGTTCGAGACCCCGAGATGTGGTATCTGAGTAGATGGATGAATATGTACGTGTACACCTGTAGTAAAAGCGTGTATGTATGCATATACATAATCTCCCAAAAGCTAGCCAACTTGTCGCCATCTTGTATGTAGATCAGATGTGGAATCTGTGTGCTGCCTTCTTGCGATCCGGATAGCTTGCTTGTAGCTTGTCAGCCGAAGTCTGAGAGCCATAGTCTGAATGCCGGCAACCCATGCCGAGTAGTATGAAGTCGGACAGCTTGGACAGTACGTATGTGAGTGTTGATGTACGTGGAAGTTGCTAATAACTAGCTTGCTGGCCACATCAATCATGATGCCGTGGAGAGGATGCTTTTCTTTATTTGCTAAAGGTAGCACGTAAGTTGGGAGCACGCACATTGGGCCGTCCTGCACTTGCGGCCGCGTTCACTTCCCCCTCCCAACCCAAAATATTTCCTCTTACACACATCACATCAAATCTTTCGACGCATGCATGGAGCATTAAACGTAGGTAAAAAAGATAACTAATTGCATAGTTTGTCTGTAAAGTTCGAAACGAATCTTTTGAGTCTAATTAATCCATAGTTGGACAAATTTTACCAAATAACAACGAAAAGTGCTACAGTAACTTTTCAGCTACTTTTCGCGAAGTGAACACACCCTGCATGTTGCTGTACGGATGCATGCACCCGTCTTGACTTGAGCCATGTCATCAACTCGTTGTTAAGGCAATCGAGGATGTGTAGAAGTGGCTTGTTGAATTAGCGCACATATATGTCTTGTATGCTGCCTTGATAATCTCCATTGACTTGCTTGCTCAAGACTTGTTCCCGACTGGCTAAGACTTGTTCTTAAATCTGATTCGATGACGCGAGTATTGTACTGAAGATTTGTCGTGACCATGTCCTCCGGCCAGAATTCCTCCATATGCGTGGCTAGGAAGGGCAGTGAGGTATTGGCAGTGTTGTCTGCTACTCGTACTACGTTTGAGCCGAGTACTATCAATAGTCACGTACAGGCTGCTGTACTCTGCACGTAGGAGCATGTTGCGGCGAGCCGTGCCACAGTGTTGCAGTGAATTACGCCTGGGTGATGAAGTAGTCGTAGCGAGCCGAACTGCTACGAACGACGATAATGAAGAATTTCCCATCTGAAGCCTGATCCGTCGTGCCGCCGAGTACTCGGCGAGTCGGCGGAGGGGCGTGTAAATGTCAAAGATGACAACTTTGAAGTCGGCGTGCTGCTGCTTGAGTTCCTTAGCGTGTACCATATTGGTGAACGCTGCTTGACTCGGCGCAGCGAAGCATGCTAACGTAAACTGCATCTGGACGCCCAGTTGCTGTAAAAATTTGTTTACAACAGATGAGGTTGTCGAGCAGCGAGGGCCGTCTTAGGTGACCAAAGCCCCCGAGCTTAGTACCGGCTAAGCTGAGGCAATAATCTAGCCCTGAGCTTAATCCCGACTAAGCTGTGATGATGGGCGAGCGAAAAATCGTCAGGTCGTAACGCCCGAGTATGGGATGTCATGTGAAAACCTCCCATCTTTGCTTTGATGTAGACTAGCTTGTACCCTGCAGACAATGTAAGACTGTGTTGAATCATTGATAGATTCTGTTAGTCTATTAGTAAGCCGAGTGCCTCAGGGGTGTCGGTGTTTGACCACCGATAGCCTGCCACAGGGGTACCCGGGACAGTTATTCGGGTTTCGGTGCGTGCTATAACTCGACGGTGAACGCAGAGACAGTCGATTTATACTAGTTCGGGCCCTCAATCGGTGATCGGGTAATAACCCTACGTCCAGTCGGCGTTAGCCTTTGCGTTGGATTGATTGTGTAATATCGTCTCTTCTACAAGGGTGCCTACAATCTCTCTTTATATCGGTAGAGATGGCTGTAGTGCGTCTAGACCGTG
Organism: Saccharum hybrid cultivar R570; assembly: GCA_038087645.1. Taxonomy (NCBI): domain Eukaryota; kingdom Viridiplantae; phylum Streptophyta; class Magnoliopsida; order Poales; family Poaceae; genus Saccharum; species Saccharum hybrid cultivar. Next base: position 5,078,946 of record JAQSUU010000810.1, read on the forward strand.
AGGTCTATCCCTATTATCTGAGGTGAGGTGCCGATCTAGGGAGCTCTACCCTCCTTTATATAGTCCAGGAGGTGAGAGTCCTAGTCGGTTATATTGCAGAGGTCCTAGTAGGATTACGCATGGGTAATCCTAGTTGGACTAGTTCTTCTTATCTCTTCTCCGAGGGGTACCCTATGGGTCCCGCATCGACAAGGGGATTGGCTTGTAATATATCTTTTGTTTAAAAGGTAGACCGTTAGTCTTGAGAAGATTGTAACCTGTATATATCGGATGTGTACTATATCATCTTGTTAGGCCTAGTAGGCGCATAAGACGGTGTTATCCGAGTAAAAAGTTTGTCAACGTAGTCATTATGATGCGAATCATGTTCGACCCTTATGTCGACATTAAGTGCGTAATAACACTTGTTCAAGGAGCCCTTATAGCGATTGTTCACCGTTAGGATCCCGCCCTATAGCGAACGAACCAGATACCTTACTTCTGGGAATCACCCTACCTAGGACGACATGTATTAGTTAAACTAAATGTCGGTAGTTGGTTCCTGGCCAAGGAGATGTGAGCCGTCCGAGTAGGAGACGTATCTCGTATAATACAGCAAAGTACTTGGTGTGCAGGGTAAACACTGTGTACCGAGTGAACTTATCATATGTAGAGATGTGTAGCCGAGTAAACAGTCAGTTGTATATCTCGTGAAAGGGGTGACATTTAAGTCGGAGATGTATACTAGCGTGGGTAGAGGCAATGCAGCCAAGTATCTAGTGTATGCAACTTAGCTAAGGTTGCATGCCGGGTGACGACATCATAGCCCGAGAGATGTGTGGCAACGCGAATAACCGGCCTATTTTGTAGTTAGAAAGTAGCAGCATGGCTACTTGTTGAAGGTGTGAACAACGCTAGGTTGTGTACCTTGTAGCAGGAACCTTTGGGCGAGCCAAGGTGTGTGGTGCTTTGAGTAAGGCTGTAGTAGAAATCGGATTGGTTGGACCTAGGTTGTTCCATGGCTCGAAAGCCGGCTCGGAGAACCTGGTCAAGCCCGAGTTGAGCTGCAGTAGAAGTCGGACTGGGAAGACCTTGGTTGTCCAATGGCTTGGAAGCCGGCTCGGAGAACCTAGTCAAGCCCGAGTTGAGCTGCAGTAGAAGTCGGACTGGGAAGACCTCGGTTGTCCAATGGCTCGGAAGCCATCTCGGAGAACCTGGTCAAGCCCGAGTTGATGACGCAGGCTACAGCGTGTGCTGACGACGACGGTCATGTTGTGTTGACGACGATGGCCAGAGCCATTCTGTGTTGACAACGATGTGGACCGGAGCCATTGCATATTGACGGTGATGACCGCCGTGTATGCAGACGATGATAGCCGCGGAGGCACATATATAATATACATAGATATATAAAGATTAAAGAATATTTGAAAAAAAATATTAAATCTTGACTTAGCTTGATTCATGGCCGAGTAGAGGAGTCGGTGAGCCGTAGTATCCGAGTAGATGGACGTGGCTCGGCGGCTCGCGTACGGCTCGATGCAGTCGCACAACTTAACGTAGTCGGATAACTTGCTTTGTCGGACACCGTGGTCGAGTAGTCGGTTGCTGTGGCCGAGTAGTGGATCAACACGGGTGAGTAGCCGGACACCTACGCCGAGTAGTCGATCGGTGAACCGTAGTATCCGAGCAGATGGACGTCGTGCCCGTGACAACTCGATGACCTGCTTGTGGCTCGATGCAGTCGGACAACTTGCTTTTAGCTTGGACGTCTTGATGTAGTCGGGCGGGTACGCGGAGTCGTATTCGAGCGGGCACGTGAAGTCCCAGTCGCATATGGTGTAGTCGGACAGCCGCGCAAAGGCTTGAAGATCGAAGCCCCCGGTGTGTCCGAGTTGGAGTCCAACTTAGTCGTCAAGGCAGACGCAGAATCAGCAGGGGCTGGTGGTCGGTCGTGGTTTGCATGACGTGTTCGTGCATGCGTATACACATATACACCTTGGGCTTGCTTGCTTCCTCGATTTAGACGCCGAGCTTGCTTTCTTGTTAGCATGTGGCCCATTGGGAATTTGATGGATACTGCAGCAAATCTGACCTAAACTCACGTGAGGGCGTTGGACTCGGGCTGTTGGCCTTTGCACGTGTAAACCGGGCTGTCGCTAGCCTTCACCATAGTTATTAGGACATGACGGTCCAGTTCAATTACAAGACCGTTCGTATAATCGGACCGGTAAAAACCGGTTGAACCGACCAGTTTTTTCGTGAACCGGCGAACCAGCCGGTTTCGAACCGTCCGACTCTTTAGTTGGTGGCGTGCGTGCTCCTGCAGTGTTGCCTGCTGGTGCCGCCTGTCCACCTGCCGCTGGGCCCGCATGAGTTGCTGCTGTGGTTGTGTGCGTAGGGGTAGGGGTGGAGCTGAGGCTATCCGCACTCGTCGTACTCTAAATTCATCCTCTAAAAGGAATATTCTCTTCTGGTCAGCGAGATTCTCTCCTCTATACCAATTTCTCCCGCACCCATCCATCCTCTATATGTCATCATCTATGTCGTGGGTCCCACATGTCATACACCATCCCTCTCTCTCCTTTTCTTCTCCCCCTCCCCACTGCTCCCCAGGTCTCTCTCTTCTCTCCCTCCCCGCGCGGCCTCCCTCCCTCCCCGCAGCGGGCCGCCGAGCGCGCGCGTGCGCGGGCGTGGGCGGGCGGCGGTGGCGAGCTCGGCCAGCGGGGCCGCGCGTCAGCGGCAGGGCCGCGCGAGAGCTCTGGTGGCGAGCTCCGCCGGCTGGAGGCACGCGGGCGGTGGCCGGGCGCGCGGCCTCGCAGGCGGCGTCCTCCGGCGGACGGCCGGCGCGGGCGCGCGGCCTCGCCCTCTCCTCCGGCAGACGCGGCGGGCAGCGCTCCTCTCTACGCTCTCCTCCCCACCTCCGCGCTCCTGTCTCCATCCGCCGGCGGCGGGCGCGGCTCCCTCCGCGGGCGGCGGCCTCGGCGAGCGCGGCTGGCCGCCGCGAGGGCGGCATGCGCGGCGGCCCTGGCTCCCCTCCCCTCCACTCGACCTGGCTCCATCCCTTCCACGCGGCAGCTCCGGTGCGGTGGCGACCGGCGGTAGCGGACGACCGGCGAGGTCGCGGTGCGAGCACGCGGCGGAGGGCGAGGTCGCGGCGGTGGGGCCGATGCGGATAGCGGGCGTCCGCTATCCCGCTACATATGGCAGACGGACGCTCGTCCGCTAAGATAGCGGAGGCTTTTACAGGTGCCGCTGCGGGCGTTTTTGACGGTATATGCTCCTGGAGGATGGTTTAGCGGGTGTCGGTGCAGCTCGTCTGAGGCTTTGCGTGCGTTAGTGTGTGTACAGTGCGTGTACCTTGCCTGCATCTTGACTTTTGTATTGCCAACGTCACCTCATGAGTGTTGGCTTTTTAATTTTAAAATTTCATAACTTTTTTATATGATCTCTAAATCAAGCAAATGATATATCTATTTTGAATATCTCAACGAGCTTTTTCGCAATGATAAACTCTATTTTAACATTTGAGATTGTTTTACAATAGTGGATATTTGAATTACTATTTAGATATTATTTTACGAATTAATAAGTGCTCCATATATTATATTTTTATGTGTATATTTTGACATATCCTGTAAAACAACTCTACAATACCGAAACTTGTGGACTTGTGGCTAGATTAGTTGAAAGTTAGTTATATAATTGTGTTTTGATCATCTTATGGTATATATGTGATCAACTATATGTTGCAAATTATATGTTGTATATCATTATATTGCACCGGTTTAAATGATTTATGACTGGTTCAACTCATCTGGTCTAAAACTATCGAACCAGTGGTTCAACCGGTTCTTAACGATTGGACCAATGAACCAGTGAACTGACAGCCTCACCGGTTCGATGTCTGGTCCGGTCCTAATAACTATAGCCTTCACGCCGCATCCGATGCGAAGTCAGGCCTTTGGACAAAGGCGTAGTCGATTCGGAGTATCTTGGCTAGTTGTCTCGGGACATGAGTCCTCGTTGCAAGCTGCCTGGCGTGAGACGAGTTGCCGCTGAAACTGAATTGATGTTGGATGCCTTACTAGTGCGCCGTTGATGAGACGCCGTCGCAAGGATCTGAATTGATGTCGACTTGATGTGGCCGACAAGTTGAGCATGTGGGACGACGGAGATCTGCATGGGAAGCTGAGCCACCGCGGATGGCGCAGGAGATGCACCTCGATCCTGTCAGAAAAATCATGTTGACGAGGTCCGCCGAGCTCTCAATCGTGAAGTCGCCAAAAGCCCTTACCTGGCGCGTCAGCTTTCGGCATTTGAGGACCGGAAACTCACCACGGGGTACCCGGGGCAATGTTTGATGTTCTTCGGCGTATGCAGGAACTCGACAGTAACACAAAAGAGATGAACGATTTATACTGATTCGGGCCCTCTTTCGAGAAATAGCCTTTACGTCCAGTCGGCGTGAGCCTTTTGCGTTGGATTGATAGTATGATTATGTGTCATGATCTACATGCTGATCTAGGCAGCCCTGCCCTCCTTTATATATCTCAAGAGGCAAGTCTCCTAGTCGGTTAGGATTACAGGGTAGCAATGTTACTAGAATTATATATGGAGAATTCCTGGTTGGACTAGATCTTCTCCCTTTCTCGTGGGATACCCGGGGACTATGTCCCACAATAAAATATGTGCGAATAACTAACAACCTTTGGATTGGATGGAAGTGTCAGGAGCAGCCAAGAACATAGAACTCAATTTGAGATAAAAAAAAAGAACATAGAACTCAATTGCAACTCTGCTGATCATTCAAATGTGATGGATATAGGGCTTCTCACGGTGTGCTTGTCGGACACCCAGCGGAGCGCGCCCTGAACCACCTTCGCGTTACCACTCTGCCCTCGCCGCACGGACACCGTGAAGCTCTGCTCCTGGTTCGCCTCCGTGAACTGCAGCGACCTCGGCTCGACGTGCACCATGCTCGACGGCAGGTCTACATAGGGGTAGTACACAGCCGGCGCCTCTCCGACGTTCCTCACCGTCCGGTGCACCACCGCCACCGGATTGGCCGTGGAGTTCCACGCCTGTGGGAACACGACCGAGATGGAGGGGTAGTTCAGCGCGTGATCTGGGATCACCCTGATGGCCGAGCAGTCCACAGCGCGCCGCGCGATGACGGACACGTCCCGGCTCGCGTAGACGCTGCAGAGAAAGCGCACGTAGTCATCGGGGGCGATGTCGTAGACCAGGCCGGGGTCGACGGCCTTGACTGGATTGACGTGGCCGGCACCCGTCGCGAAGAAGTCGGCCGGCACATGTTGCTCGTTCAGTATCGGGTTTCCGGAGCGGTCGATGGGGTCGGCGGTTGTCATAGCGGACTTGATCGCCGCCGGTGACCAGCCCGGGTACTTGCTCTTGATCAGTGCCGCGACGCCGGCTAGGTGCGGTGCCGACATGGACATGCCAGATTCAAAGTTGAAGGTCGGTCCGAGAATCACCGACGAGGATGGAGGACCGACGACCTAGGTCGGCCAAGCCGCGAGTACGCTCACGCCGGGCCCCGTGATGTCGGGTTTCAAGATGTCGGGGTTGCGCTGGCTTGGCCCGCGCGAGGAGAAGGAAGTGATGGCTGGGGTCGGCGACGTGCCGAGAACCGTGCCCCGAAAGAAGATCTGCGCCATCGGGTTCGCCGTGGAGTTGATGTACTTCTTGATGGCGGCTCCGGTGGCGTAGCTGACATGCGAAGCCGGGAGGACGTGGACGTCAGTGAGTGTGCTGTAACCGTCGGAGAACTCGTTGGCCAGGATCATGCCGATGCCTCCTGCTCGTTTCACCTCGGCACCTTTGTCAACCCTGTCGACGCCATTGCCATTGTCACAGAGCACGATCTTGCCCTTGACGTCGAAGCCGTCCAGCGAACCGTTGCCGCAGAACTGCGCGTCGGCTGTCGAGCTGGCTCCGGCGTAGACCAGCGGGTAGAACACGGCCGCCGAGATTTCTGGCTGGTACAGTGACTCCCCGTCAAACGAGAGGCCGTTACCGAGACGCACCTGGGAACCGATCAAACGGTCCATGCCCCATGGTGCTCGCCGCGACGGTGAGCATCCACGGCGCGTCGTTGAACAGCGAGCTGGCATTTGGACCGCTGTTGCCGGCTGAGATGCTGACGAAGATACCAATCTCTACGGCGCCATACGTGCCAATCGCGAGGCTGTTTTGGTAGAACGGTTTGTCCGACCCCGACGAGTGCACGGCGAGAGATATGGAGAGAACGTCACAGCCGTCGCCCACGGCCGCGTCGATGCCGGCGAGCATCTCGGCGCTGGTGCACTCGCCGCCGCACGACTTGTACATGGCGACGTGAGCGCGTGGCGCTATCCCTGAAGCGGTGCCGCGGCCCTGGCCGAGCAGCTGGGCTCCATGCACCACCGCCCCCGCCGCGGTGCTCGACGTGTGCGTGCCGTGGCCGTCCAGGTCGAGCGGCGAGGGGTCGGACTCGAAAGACCGCGCGCCTATGAGCTTGTTGTTGCACGCCGAGCCGTTGAAGTCGCAGCGCCCCTTCCACTTTGCCGGCGGCGGCGGCATGCCGTCGTCGCTGTACGATGGGTGGTAGGGAAAGATACCGGTGTCGATCACGCTGATGATGACGCCGTCCCCAAACCCAGAAGCACTGTGGTTTATGGCGCTGACGCCCTCCCGTGGCACGTCCAGCCCGAGGAACCGAGGCGTATGCGTCGTCAGCAGCTCATAAGCCACGTTCGGCTGCGCCGCGAGGAAGCCTGGCGTGAAGGACAGCACGTCGAGCTCCAGCTGCGTCAGCCGGGCGGCAAAGCCGCTGGCGACGTGGTGGTAGGCGTCGAGAAGGCGGCCGTCCTCGGGGAGGAACGACCTGTACCACGCCGTCCGGTCGTCTGGTATGGCGAACACGTGCTTCTCCGGCGGCTGTACGTGGACGATGAACGTGCGAAGCTCGTCATCACCGGTCGTCTCGGCAACAATTGAAGTAGCAAGGAGAACACAGGGAATAAGAATGCCGAGCAAGGACAGCTTGAAGTAGAAGCTTTCCATTGCTGCCGGCTTGCTCTAATGTAGTTTGCATGGGCATCCATGGCGTCCTTTTATTCTATGGAGGATCTGGGACGCTACGAACGGAGAAGTCTTCCGAGATGAGCCTTCTTGTAGCCGGCGTATTATTTGTAAAAAAAATGTATGATGACCTGACCTTGTAATTTGGCAAAAACGGCTTAAACCCAGCCATGCTGCTGGTCTTAAGCAGTGGCGTTTGTACCTCCTCTCGTGTAATTCGACTATTGCCTCCACCCGTCTGGAGGTTGCTTTTGAATCAAATTTGGTGGGGAAGCTCTCTCCCCGTCTTATGATTAAAAAACGGCAGGCTTTTGGATCACCGTTCGTGTCTGCAAATTGATTAAGCCGTACAAGGCCGGCGATTTTGTTGGCAGAAGCAGAAGTGGAGCACTTGGAACGTACACCGTTAGGGTGTAGGGAAATGTTTGCAAGGACGGCAAGACTGAGTCTACGATATGGATATGGAACCTTGCGACGTACAGCCGCCTGGGATTCCATGCTGCTCAGCTTGGGAGCTTAGCAAGATGACAACAGCAAATATTCTAGGAGAAGAATACGGTTCTTGATTACTATGCACCACTTCCTCTGACTAGTATATATCTATCTATATTATACTTCATCCATTTTAAATTATAACAGCAACTTCAAGAACCTAGGTAAATTTGGATAGCTCAATTGGCTTTCTAAGGGTGTGTTTAGTTGGTGAAAAGTTACTGTAGCATCTTTCGTTGTTATTTGGCAAAATTTGACCAACCATGGACTAACTAGGCTCAAAAGATTCGTCTCGACATTTACAGACAAACTATGCAATTAGTTATTTTTTTACCTACATTTAATGCTTCATGCATGCGTCTAAAGATTCGATGTGATGGATGAAAGAGAAAATATTTTAGGTATGCATGAGAAGTGAACAGGGCCTAAAATAATTTAGCCTTCTAGATCAAAAAGTACCGCAACAGCTTTTCCAAACTGACTTTCTATTTTTTAAACTCGCCGCCACATCATCAGGCCTGTATTAAACGGAAGCGACATAATATTATCCAACTATTGATAGGAGGGCAAGCTGCATCCGGTTCTCCTTCACCTTGGAAAGGCTTTGACCTGCTGGCTGCTGCAACCACTGCACCACCTGATGGTCATCAAAATTTAGAATGGCTCTCATGTCCCAAGACAAACAGCAATGATCGCCAAAGCCTGTGCACCACCAGCATGTGTATTCTCAATATTTTCCCTTCCGAATGGTTCCTCACCTATTTTGATCACGTCAGTGCTTCTACCATGTAATTGACAACCTCCTCTGTCGAGGCCTCCACGCTGCCGCAAGTTGAGATGGGCTCATGAGCATCGTGGATATGCCAAGCCAAGCCATCAGCAGGCATACATGTTGGTCAGCAGTTCCAAGCTAAGGTAATGTTGGGCTTACTTCAAAAGTTCTACCTTCTGCCGTTACCTTCTCTGTTTTGATCAATTTTTATGTCTTTAGAATTGCTACAAGCAGTCTCATTGCAAGTACATTCTTATTTCTGATGCATTAGTTCATTCGCTACTCACATTAGTTTAATTAGCTTCTCTCTTTTTCTTTTTTTGCGTTCAAGCACTACTATGCATTGTTACTTGTTTTGAAATATTTATACATGTACGGCTTCTTTTCCAATTTAGTTGTAGTTAATGAAGTTTCTTGTGCTAGAGCTATAGATAGTTACCATTAGGAACAGAGATAGAGTCCTAGAGACAGAATATTATTAAACCTAGTATTGTATTACAACTAGATTTAGAGTCCTACTCAGCTTTGTACTAACTCATACTAGGACATGTACCATGCCGACTATATATAATAAACATAGCCGGCAACCTAAGGTAAGCCAAGCAGTTGCAATTATTTTTCACATCTTGCTGCCTAATTTTGTTGAGAATATATATTCTCAAAAATATGGCTGCGAATTTGACACTAGTAGAAAGCAACAAAACAATTGCACTACTAGAGGCTTGAATTGTCCTGTCGGTGAAAAACCCAAAGGAAAATAGCGAATACCGACAAAAAAATGAAAGATTAATTTCCCTGTCAGTGTCCCTATTTTCCTATTAGTGGATAAATTTTCTTGTCAGTGTACCAATTTTTTTGTCAGTACGTTGTTGATAGGAAAATTATTAGCCATCAGGTCTAGAATTCTATCTTTGTGGTCTGAAGTCGACAGGAAAATGTGATGTACCCACAGAAAATGATTTTTACTGTCGTTTTCCAACCACCAAAAATACAACATTTGCCCGATAGGAAAATGTTTGTTTTCCCGTGGATGTCAGCCTGACACGAAAATGTTATTTTCCGTTGACGTTCTACCGACATGAAATTTATACGTCCGACAGGAAATATGTTTTCCTATCGTTGCTGCCATCAGGTTTTGCCATTGACACCGACAGAATAATTGTCAACAGAAGGACCTCATTTATGTACAATTTCACATAATAATTCATTCATGATAATAGTATGCACAAACATCGTATATCTGATTCTATAATGTTCTCAACTAGGACCCAAATATATAGCATCAATGTGTCATCATCCACATGCCATACATATAGTTTACATGCCCAGAATTCAGTTGGCATCAATAGGAACATAACTTATGATGTCAATAGGTCTGGCATCAACACAACAACATAACTTCACGAAAGCATCCATTAGTTTTTCAGCTCCATTAGTACCTAGATGATATGCCTTTCCCAAAAACTAGCATCATCTTCTTGCTTCCACCTTTGCTATCTAAAGGTTAGAAAACTAAGAAGTGACAACTACCAACAGTTCTCCTACAAACCCAAAGTGCATGCATTACGTGTTTGTGATGATTGGCACATTCATGCATGGTTTCCACTATGTCAATTCAGTGTTGCCAATGCAACTCTAATTACGCCATTGAGATTCTCTTCATTATGACCATCTGCGGCATTGTTGTCACTAGTCGATTCCAAGCCAACATGAGAAGAACCATTGGCCTATATACAACGAAAACAGATATTAAAGTAGATAGGTTGGTAAAGGATAGTAAAAGTAGTAATAATAAGTCATGTGAGAACAGAACAACATTGCTAGCTGTGAACTGATATGATGAAAATAATCATAGCTAAATTGAAACCATGGCTTAACTAATGAAAATGGGCATACGATAAAAATTATGGTGCATCATGATGCATACAGGATAGTAATCAAATAGTTGGATAAAAGTTTCAATCATGTCATGATTTTAGAAAATAGTCATTTATTCAAGTGGCCCTATTCACTTGAACTACTTATCAGCCATGGTACAATATTTTTCTCGCACAACAAAACCGTATCAGCCAGCTTATCAGCCGCAGAAACCATCAGCCGAACAGGACCACATAATTTCAAATGGTTTTGCAGCTAACAAGTATGGGTGTCAAACCTATGTGATTACATGTGCATGATATCAGCATTGGTTCAAAAATCAGTTGAGAGAAGAAATCTAGAGTGATATCAACTGAGTCCCAATCCATGGGCTCAACCAATGCAACTATCTACTTACCATTAGTACTGAATTAATTCAATTTATAAGTCCAGTAGCTATATGCAAGAATCAAGATCAGGCCACTTCTTCACCAGTGGACTGCATGTTGCCATTATGAATACCACAACAAATTTATAATTAGCTTCTATAGTGTTCATATAGTTGCCTAAATATAAGAAAAATGGGGACAAACAAATCAGCTAGCTAGCCGAACTAGAGAAAAATTCTCATCTATTTTCTAGAAAAGACAATAAGTTGGTCTGCTAGACAATAATAAGTTGGGCTAGCTGTACTCACATTTGCTTGGGCTGCTGCTACTGATACAAGTCGTAAGGATGCCTCTAGAATTTCCTATCCCCATCCTAAGCGCCGATAAAGTCCCTATGGTGAAGACCATAAATATTTCATAATATGAAAACATGGTTGGGCCGTAGAAAAAATTATCAACAGATACACAACCAATGTCAAATCTAGCACTACTACAGTATCTTAATGCAGGCAGGCAAAGCGTCCGCCTCCATAAAAAAACCTGCGTTAATGCGGCTTTACGGAGGCGGGAGCTTTGCCCACCTCCGTTAATTCATTAATGCAGACAACTTAAGTCATTCGCCTCCATTAATTGATTAACGAAGACGATAGCGCTAAGGCGCCCGTCTCCATTAACTGATTAACGGATGCAACCTGTTTTAATTTGCCTGCCTCCATTAATCATTTTCCAGTTTAAAAAATAGTTTCCCGCCATTTCATTTGAATTTGAAGTCTATTTTTATGATTTAAACATAGACAATATATATTGAAAACGTAGAACATACCAACGGGAGTCGCGTCGTCGGCGGAGAGAGAGGAAGAGAGATCAGGTTCGAGTGTGCTCGGCGGAGGGAGGGGGAGAGGGAGAGGAAAAGAGATGGAGCGTGTGGCTAAGTTTGTCGGTTGGGAGGAGAAAGTTAGGGTTTCTTAGCATATATATATTACGAACCTATTATCGGGCCTGGATGGGCCAGGTGGGCTCGGTCATGATTTACAGAGGTAGGCCTCATAAGAGGTCCACCTCCAAAAATGGCCTCCATTTTCGGGGGCGAACCTCTTAAAAAGCCCGCCTCCGTAAATCGATTTTACGAGATGGGCAATCCTGAGCGTCACCATAGATAAAATGCCTATCTTTGTAAATGCATTTTGCGAGATGATCAATTGTGACTGCCTCCATAAATGAAATGATGCCTCCAAAAATCCTCAGGTATTTTATGAGACGGTTAGATTTTGTGACCGTCTGCGTTAATGTTTGGGCAGTGTCTCGTGAAATCATTTTTGTAGTTGTGGAGGTTGTTTGCAAAGCCTAACGATCATATCCCTTGGTGCCCCCTATATATATGGGTATGCACGGGATTTAGAGCTCTCTTGGCCACTTGTTGAACCTCCTACATCCCTTGCAAGCTAGGAAAAGCCTCTCCTCTCTCCAGCTCTCTTGCTCTTGCAAAACACTTTGAGAGAGAGATCGATTCTCACTAGATTACTGCATTTGTTGATTGCATCTTGGTGGCACTAGTGATTGTGAAGCTTGGGCATTCTTGTTAGTCTTGGTGGTTGTTGCCATCTAGACGGTTGGAGCTTCCGTGATTGGTGAGGGAAATTGGCAATTGTTTTTGTCCCCAATCAAGTGATTGTGAAGAGGTTCTTGTTCCCGCCTCAGGGAGTGCAAAAGAGAACTCTAGTAAATTGCACATGGCTAGAAGCCTAGAAGGAGGGCTTGTGGGAGTGATTATTGCGACACCCAAGTTGCAGGTCTAGTGTGTGATGCTAGTTAGTGCGTGAATCAACTCATCATAAGACTCGTCACATCAGGATTAAGTTGTCGACAAGTGATCGAACCTTGGAAGAAAAAAAAATCATTGTGTTATCTCTCTTGCCCGGTTTGGTATAAAGCTCTACACTTGCAATTCATTGTTTCTATCACTTGTGTAGTGCTTGTTTGCTTGTGTAGTTTGTGTTATAGCACTGGAGTAGCTTGTTGTTTCTTACTACATGTAAATAGTTGTTAGTAGCTCTCTAGTTTGCTCTCTTATGTAGTTTAGTCGTTGGTAGCTTGAGTGGTGAAGTGAATTAGCTAGACATTAACCTTGCTACTAGACTTGTGTAGGGGGCTTGCTTGAATTGAACTAGAGGTAGTGCTTGTAGTTGCTATTAGGATCACCTATTGTTCTAACACTTTGCTCTAAATATGTTTGGTAAATTTTTTTATAAGCTATTTACTCCCCTCTAGCCATTTAGATATGTTCAGATGGTAATTAATGGTCAAATTTGGTATTTAGTGACTGTCAAAACCTACCTGGTATGCCAATTATCGGAGATATCGACTCCGATAATATAGATCAACAAACTTACAAACCACAAATGGGTAGGGTGAAAACAGTAAGAAACGGTCGAGAATGGTACTACAATGTAGAAAACGAAAATGTACGGTAAGGTATTTTTTCCTACATTTTTGTAATTAATGAGTATAAAAAAAATAGTTGAAAATGGTTGTGAAACCAATTGAAAATGACAAATTTTTATGTGTGGCTAAATTCGAAAACGGTCGGTACAGAATCTATCCCGTTCACTTTCATCCTTGACATGAGGAATCAGATAGGTAGCACACGAGACTCAAATTTATACTGGTTCAGGCAAGGAGTGCCCTGCGTCCAGTGGACAATAGATCTCTTATCTCGTATGCTCGGTGTTTACAGGAGTGTTGATGACTAGTTGGCTAGGGTTGCAATGATCAATGATAAGTACCTATTGCGGGCTCCCATCCCGCCTTATATAGTCTGAGCGGTAAGGTTACATATAGAGTTCCGATCAGTATACATAGAGATTTTCTAGTTCGTTAGAAGGAAATCTATCTAGAGTACATCTTGATCTCCAAACTCCCTTCGACTGGTTGCTTGTCGACCAAGTCTGATGATGTACCCTGTCTTAGTTTGGCCTCGTATTTGACGTCTTCGGCCGACATGGTTGTAGCAGGCTCTTCTGTGTGCAGTGAGGTAGCTTTGGCCCATATTATGGACAAGGTGGGTGGACATGTTCAGTCTACGGACAGGAGGACATGTAAGTTAGGTTCAAATGAAACAGAAGATAAAATTGTCATTAAATATATGTAAGTGTCTTCCAAGTCCTAAAGGAAAGTTTTGAAATAAAACTAAAGCTAGTAAAAGTGACTACATAAACATGTCAGTAAAAGTAGTACTCTCACCATTTTAAATTATAAGTCGTGCAAGAAATGTTTCTAGCTTCCCTTATATAAGTAACTATTTGAGAAACATAATTAATTTCAGTGCGCTAGAAACATAATTTATTTATATAAGTAATTTAGTCTAATTTCATTCTAATTCATTCACGAAGTAAAGAGAATGGATAAACTGAAGTGGTTCATGTTTTTCTTTTATATTAAGGAAAAAGTCTACTTCACCCCCGCACTATGGGGTGGTCTACTTTACCCCTCAAACTATGAAACAGTCTAATCTACCCCCAGAACTTTGCAAAACTGGCCAAATCACCCCCTCGAGCGGTTTTGGATGGCGGTTTGCTACAGTAACAGCTGTTTTGCTACAGTCACAGCGGTTTTGTCTTTTTCTTTTTTATTTATTTCGTCTGAATCTTTGAAAAATCATAGTAAATCACAGAAAAATCATAAAATAGAAAATCTAATTTTGTTGGACTCCACATGAGTAGATCTATACAGTGAACATATAATATAGCATGCTTTAGTACAAAGTTTTTGCTGTAAATTTTGATCTATTTTTTCTGTAATTAATTTGAATAATTCATACAACAAAAACTTTGTACTAAAGCATATTATATTATATATTTACTGTGTAGATCTACTCATGTGGAGTCTAACAAAATTGGATTTTCTATTTTATGATTTTTCTATGATTTACTATGATTTTTCAAAGATTCAGACGAAATAAATAAATAAAAAAGAAAAAGACAAAACCGTTGTTACTGTAGTAAAACCACCTTCCAAAACCGCTCGAGAGAGTGATTTGACCGGTTTTGCAAAGTTCAGAAGTAGATTAGACTGTTTCATAGTTTGAGAGATTAGATCACCCCATAGTTAAGGGGTGAAGTAGACTTTTTCCCTTTATATTACTTTATATTAAGGAAAAAGTCGCCCAGGGCCCAAACCGTAACGTGCAGATCCGTTCACTTCGTAGCTTGTCCCACTGAACTACGGAGTACCCAGCAAACCCACAAGGCCACAAGCTTGGCCGGTACCTACAGGGCCCAGCTGTCCGTCACAGTATCGACCCGCAATGTCCACTCCCACGTCAGCAAGGAGTGCCAACTACCACCTCGCAAGTCGCAGGCTCGCAGCCCGCCTCCGCTCCGCATCACCAGTTCCACCACCGGAATACTCCCACCTCCCCGCCGTCCCCCACAAACCAACCGGAAGGACCCAGGGCGCCGCCGTCGGCACCATGCCCCGGCGCCTCCTCCTCCTCCTCCTCCTCCTCCTCGCCCTCTCGCTCGTCGCGTCCGCGAGCGCCGTGCCCGCTGTCATCCGCATGGTCCCGGCCGACCCCACCGCGGCCTCCTCTGGCGCGGTAGAGGACGCGGACGCGCTCTTCTGCGACAGCTGGAGGCTGTCTGTGGAGACGGCCAACGCGGGGCCCTGGCGCGCCGTGCCCGCGCGCTGCGGGGATTTCGTGCGGGACTACATGGAGGGGCCTCGCTACGCGTCTGACTCCGCCGTCGCCGCCGCCGACGCCCTATCCTTCGCCTCTGATGCCCTGGCCGCCGCCGCCGAGTGGGGCCGCTCGGCGAGCGCGAGGCCGGCGTGGGTGTTCGACGTCGACGAGACGCTGCTCTCCAACGCGCCGTACTACGCGGTCAACGGATGGGGGTAAGGTGACTTCCTGCCTTTTCGAATCAGTTGTGGCAAAAACTGAACTCAATTCGATTATAAGCATTGCTCTGGGTTGTGATAACACTCCACCACTGTGGTTTGGCATTGGTTTGCCAACCAATGTGCCAATGCTGAGGTGTTTTCTGTCACCTGCCATGTGTACAATGTTAACATCGCGCAAGTGGGATTGTTTGTCTGTAAACACATTGCTGCTTTAGACAACATATTTCCACTGTTCCACTGCTTGTGCTCTGAAATTAATTATGTTTCGAGGGTATTACTTGTTTATCCGTTCTCTTTAATCTTTATTTTGTGATAACTATTTGACAAAAAAAATAACTGCAATGTGGGTTTCAGAACCTTCAAGTAGATTATGCTTTGTTAGGATTCTGGGACTATAGATTAACTAAGAAAGGGAGTAGAACCAGCGAACTGTACCATGTATAAAGCTGTTCTGGGGTCCAAATTAATTGGCATCCTCTGTATACCTTACGGGCTTATGGTAAGCTTGTGTCTTGTGTTAGGGTCCAAATTAATTGGCATCCTCTGTATACCTTATGGGCTTATGGTAAGCTTGTGTCTTTTATCGAATTTTTGTTTGTAACTTGGGGGATAACCCTCAATATTTATTCAGCAAAAGAAAAGAAAGGTGCTATCTCTGGTATCGTTGAACATTTTTTTAGTTGAGGTATACCAGGATTTTTTTTTGGCTTGCTCTTAAAAAAGGAATGCATAAACTGGCTCTATTTGACTGCATAATCATGTGTCCAGTTTTGTTGTAAAGTATTGCTATTGTTTTGACATTTCCCCTGATTTTCTAGATCACAGGAATTCAATGAGACCTCATTTGATGAATGGGTAGATGTTGCAAAGGCACCAGCATTACCATCAAGCTTGAATCTGTACAATCAACTTCAGGGGCTTGGTTTCCATGTTATCCTCTTGACTGGCCGGAGTGAATTCCAACGTAATACCACAGAATCGAACCTTTTGTCTGCTGGCTACAGCTCATGGGAAAAACTCATACTGAGGTATTTCCTACAATTCTGGTTATGAAAATGATATATTGTCGATATTTATTGAATTATATCAAAAAACAAGGAAGAAGTCCATTTTTTACCCTTAAACTTTCGCCTGAATTCGATTTTGGCTATCGAACTCCAAAATCAGATAACTTCATTGAACTATCAATATCTTGCACTTCAGGCCTAAAATCTCATTCTACACCATTTTGCACCACATCACCATGGCTTTTGCCCATATCTAGACATGAAAGTTTAGCTTTCTATGTGCAATTGGTTCGACTCAAAACACATCAAAATGAACTAGTCTAGATTTCAAAGCATGAAAAGGGTAAGGAAATACCCATTGGGCACCCTCATGTATCCCTATGGCATATCACCAGCCACGTCAAGTCCATGACAGTGTCTTCTTCCCCATCTCTCTTTTTCCACCCTCTTCGGTGAGCGACACTGCTCTCCTATTCCCAGGCACCCAACAGTGGTATGCTGCTATCATCATCATTGCGGAAGTGTACACATGAAGGGCCATGGACACTAATGCCATGCCCATGCTGCTGACAGCGGTCTGGTGGAGGACTAGACTGAGACATGAGTATTCTGTCCTGGCGTCCAGGCAGCACATATCCACAGCAAGTGCTTACAGAACTGAAAATCAGATGTGAATCAATTCCATCTAAGCACGAAGCAAGCAATAATTCAGGGAGCAAATATTTCTTGACCAGATCTGTCCAGAATCTTGAGCAGTGAGCTCTGCTCCTCCTAAAATCAGTAGTCAAATCATGTTCTTTTTGTATTCACTTTACCATAAGTGGCCTCCACATTTCTGAACTCCTGCTTTAGCTGCTGGAATCATCAGTATTTTTTGTCTGCCATGCACTCAGTGTCGCCCTGCTCGATCTCTTCCTCTGACGTGCCTCTGATTTTTCACCACATCAGAAGCTCTGCCTCGCTGCCTTGTACCTCCCTAGCCTGCCCTTGAGCTATTCCAGTCACCAGTGTGTCGTCAAGTCACTCACCACTTTGCACTGCCCTACCGCTGCTGTCCACCTTCTGTGTTACCCAGACCCAGTAACGACTAACGAGGAAGCCCTCAAGCTAGTTCCCCATGACATTAGTAGTCCATCTCACACCTCAGTCGCCTCCTATTGGGGTTAGATTCCCATCGATGGCACTATGCCTCAAAGCCAAGGCATGTGACTCAGTGAGGAAGGGCGGGGGGGGGGGGGGGGGGGGGGGGGGGGGGGGGGTTGAAGAAAATTGAAAGAGGGGGAAACCAGAACAGAAAAGGCTGAAAAGTTTGCCATATGACCTTTTTGATTAGACTAGAGGTCTAAAGATGTCTAGTTTGAGAACTGAAGCTGTCTGGTATTTGAGTTCTAGGGTCAAAATCAGATTGTCGTGAATCATGATATTTCTATGGGTAAGAGTAGATTTCTTCCTAAAGGATATTGGTATGTTTCTCAGATACAAGGGCAAACCATTAAGAATCTCTGCTTCGCCACCTATTATTATGTTTCCTTTTCACATTTTGTAGTTTTGTTACTGCAGATTTTCCTGAGGACATCTGCACTTAGAAGTTGTTATTACGTAATCACTAGCTCAATGTATATCAATCGCCAGCTGAGTTATTAATCTAAGCATATTCTTGCTGCAGGCAATCATCTGATATTGGCAAGACTGCTGTGCAGTACAAATCAGAGAGAAGAGCAGCAATGGAAGCGGAAGGTTTCAAGATACTTGGGAACTCAGGGGATCAGTGGAGTGATTTGATAGGATCGCCAATGGCAACGAGATCCTTCAAGCTCCCAAACCCAATGTACTTCATCAGCTGATTTTATTGTTAGAGCAGTGGAGGAAGGACCAGGTTTTTGTAGGGTGTTCATAGCATCGTTATGGTCTCGCTCTGAAAATGCTTTTGTTAGACACCACTCTGGACATAAATTTGGATTTTATCTTCAAGCGTGTTGAAATTCAACTGGGGCTTGGGGCCATTGAATCTGCCCTTTGATGATTTGTAATTTGTAATTACACATCTTTTCCCACACTATTGGAAGCATTTGTGGTAAAATTGTAAAGAATCTTGGTTCAAATCTGAAGCAGATGAAATTTCAATTATGTTTCAAAATTTGTGTACATTCAGATATAAATGTTTGTTCTTTTGGCAATTTTTGTATCGTTTTTCTCTAGGATTTACAGTGGAACCAAATGATAGATATTGTACAGTTGTTGAGTGTTGACCCAGATTATGCCTTTAGCAGCAATTCACCTTTAGACCAGTCAAGCGGAGACAAGGATTTATCACTATTGACATGAGAAGTAAACAGAATTCCTGAAAATTTCAATCACATAAAGCTCTACTGACGAAGGAAGATAGGGAGTCCACCAATCGATGGTAACTCATGCATAAGTTATTATTACATTTGCGTGAGCGTGACCTAGCATCTCTACCGCTTGCCCTGGCATTCAGATGCAGCTAGTTTCCTCCCCCTCGGCTCTTTCTTTGCTTCTTTGACAACCTGTTCTTCACACCCAGAGCTGCAGCGTGACGTCTGGACGCCTTCGTCCTCCTGATGTACGGGGTGGTCTTCTTTGCGAGGTCCTCCACGCAGATGACGTCGGCTAGAGATGTGAAGGACTCGGACCTCCCCTGGTAGTACTTAGATAACCCTGTCCTGAGAAAGTGTGGTTTAACTGTCAGAGATCATGTTGCAGGCACGAAGCAAGATATTCAGACTAGTTTCAGTTTGCTAGCACTTTGCAACTTGATGATTATCGATAGAATTGCAGTCATCTTGCTCAAATTGTTTCATTTGGACTCTTTTGCAGAGCAATTGTGTAGTTTCTAGTTGCAACAAATAGGCGTGCGTAATCGAGTTCTCACCTATATATTTAGGTTGAATGACATGAGCTCTGAAGGAAATCTAAAGACTGAATATTTATCAGAAATGCGTTTCATTTTATTAATTTTATTAAACATCTATCAAAGCAGAGGCTTATATGATCACCTAGATCGTAGATTTGAGGCGCGCGTGTACCTGAGAGCCGGGAGATGATCCTGCATCGTCAACATCCCGTAGAGCGGCCCGCCGGCGGCCCCGTTCATCTGCGACGCTTCCGACTCTGCCGACGTCGAGGACGACAACGAAGACAAGGACGACAAGGACGAGGAGTGACCGCGACGATCCGCCGGTCGGGAGGACGACGTCGCGCCGTCTCCGTCCTCCTCTTCGTCACCCACGCTCAACGACGTCGATGAGAAGAGCGAAGACGACGACGACGACCCGCTGGACGCCGTCCCGATCCCCGACGACGCCGACGACCCTGTACTCCCGGATACCCAACAACCTCCGGTGGCGCCGCCGTCCTCGCCCCCTCCTGTGTGGAGCGCCACGGCCTCGGAAGCCTCTCCCATCATTCGAATTCGAAGCGGCAGTCTCGTGTTAGCTAGGATCGGAATATTTCTTGCAACCCACGGACCCGGCTGGGGTTCGTGCGTCAATTTATATGCGCGGCTCCTCATCAGGAGGGGAGGAGGAGGAGGAGGCGGCGGCGGCGATCATGGGCTGGATTGCACGCTGCTGTGTTCGGGTAACCGCAAATATGGCAAGGGAGAGGGTGGAAGGGAGTGGATATGCATGCATCGCCATGCTGTATACGTTTCCGTGGGCGGGAGCGTGGATATCCTTTCCTTGCTCTCAATATATTCCAAAAATCCAAACTAGGCTAGTACGTTTCCTTTTCTCTCTTGCTATCTGTGTCTGTCTCTCTCATCTCCGGATAGGGCTTAGCGTCCTGCTGGCATCCTGATCGTCAACTTCATGGACGACGGATCGGCGGCCTCGCTGAAATTTTGAATTTTGGAAAGAAAAGGTGGTTCAGCGCTCTCGTCTCTCATCCATCAGATGCCAGCTCGATCATCCGCCGCCTCCGCTCCCTCCGGAAACGGATCCAACCGCACGGCGCACCGGCGGATATAAAATGTACGCTTCAGATCGATCGGAGGACCGCGCACGATTTTTCTTCTTCATCAGTTTGTAATAATGGCCATGCCTATCTAAAAAAATTTCCTTTATAATAATCGAAGAGTAACTATCATACCAATAATTATTTTCGTATGTTTGTGCTGCTCGGTCCATATATTTTAGCTACATTTTACAAAGGAACGAAAAGTGTAGATGTAAGAGCATCTCCAAGAGTTTCCCAAACCTACTCGCAATCTAGATTTTTAACAAAGTTGAAAAAACTGATCTCCAACGACTCTCAATCTCAACTCCCAATCTTTCTGTACTTGGAAAAGAAAAACAATCCAATCGTGCAGAAATATCCACGTGTGTATCGATCTGCCAATCTGGAGATAGAAGGACGTGGAAAGAATAAAGAGGAGTATAGGGTTCTTAATGCAGATATACAAGAGAGAAAGAAAGTATAAAAGTGGTTGGAGGATTTATAAATAGTTCAGATTACTAATGCAAAATTGTCTTCTATATTTTAACAATGACATTTCGAAACCCAACAGATATGCTCCCAATATTTTTAAGACAAATTGATACTAATATGAATCAGCAAACCATTGTTTATAACAGTGAAATGCACATAACAAATGCAAAAGCAAACATCTCACTATATGTTCAATAGAAGGCAATATATTATCAGCTTTGGATTGCCAAGTATATGTTGACTGAAAAAGGTGATATTACTTAGTACCCTACCATTCTTTGACCATCCATTCTATTTGTTCAACCTTAAATTTGGAGATGTCAGGTCACAATATAAAAAATAAATAGATTGATTATTAGTAATTCGATTGAGCTAAGGAAGCCAACAGATGGACAAGGCAAGAGCGTCTTGAAGCAATCATGTCTTTTATTTGAGTTCAACATACTTTTGTGTACACGTACAATTTTGTATACAAACGCTGCTTCAAATTTAATGAGTTCTTGTCCATATATTTATTTGCAATTGAATAAGCCCTACTCATCTCTAAATTAAGTGTGGACGTGTACTTCTTTGAAGGCGGCGTCCCTTCTTGGACTAAAGGCAACAACCTCACCAATGATCTATCCAAGGATTTTGCATCCTGACCTTGCTCGCAACTGTTCCTCACCGCCGGCTAGCACCCCCCGGTCAAAGTCCGCCAGCGCCACGGTCAACGCGGGAGCGAAGCCGGGCCCTGTTGTCGGTCGCTGTGGGTGGGAGAGAGAGAGGAGTGAGAAAAGAATTTCAATCGATTTTCAATTTTTAGAAAATATAAATATGTGCTGATTCTTGCTAATTTCATAACTAATTATTGGCGCATGCTAAAATTATGAATTTTGTTGTTATAGTTTGTTTCAAAACTTTCAAGCACCATTGGAACATCAAGCTAGCATCGATTGAGATGAATACCCTAAGCCTGCAATGGCCTCCGTATCCTCTGGCCTCTGGGTACCTTTAGTCAAATAGAATTGTTACTGTTGGGTATTAAAATATTTGTACTACCTTCGGAAAATATACAAATCCAACAAGTAACAGTGCTTTTGTAAGAACTCTAAATAAACAATTAATTTTATATATACTCTCAATTTTTAATTGATTATTGAAATTTACACGTGTCCGCTCTTTTTTCAACTTTGATCCATGAGACACAAGTCTTGATCAAGTTTCATCATTCGCTGCTAGAGAGCATCTTCCTTAGTACTTAATACAAATGAACACAATTGTAGATCTGAATTCAATGAGATCACTTAAAATTCAAACCCCTAGTGTTATTCCAAGCAATTTTCATAAGCTTGTACATTACTCTCAGAGTCTCAGTAATCTGGCATCCCCTTTGCTAGTTAGGGAATCGATGGTCAGGTTGATACATTGCTCAATCATTGCAAAGGAAGTATTAGTTTCACATTTCCATTTAGATTTACGGTTTGGTAGTTTGGCTGGTGCTGGAACATTTCTAGGAGTATTTGATTACATGGCGTGTTTCCTTGATGCAATAGTTAAATTGATCCTAGGTTTGTTTCTAGCATTTTACATCTTGACATTAGGAAGCAATTTAAATGTTTTCTACCGAATGCTCACGAGTTCTAAAATGATATTTATTTTTTACCCTATAAATATTTCTTTGCATTTAACACGAAGGGATTCCCATCAGATTTTTTTTCATATGAAACTTTGTAGTTTTCACAAATTTAAATACATCTATTTTCTCATTGCGGTTTCTGAAGAGTTAGCCTTTAGCACTTATAGCAAAGCTAATATGCAGCTTACTGCTGGAAAAAAAATGTTGGTAGTAGGAAAGTTTCAAACATCATAGGCCACTTTTTTCCCTAGAGGAATTAGATATGCCATATGCGGTGATTATTTTAGATGGAAACCAATGTTCTGATCAATGTTTTTTTTTACCCAACTTAGGCTGGGGTGGAAATTGCAGAACTTATTGGACAGTGCTGGAGCAAGAGAAAGGTAAGCTAACATGCATGCGCCTTGTTCGCTTAGCTGATAAGCCATGGTTGAAAGTATTATTCGCTGATTTGTTGTGAGAGAAAAAACATTGCTGAATGACAGGCTGATTTGGCTGATAAGCTCAAGCGAACAGGGCGATGGCTTGGAATCGAGTTATTATAAATAAAGTCATGTCCAGTGATGGTTTAACAAATATGTAAATTATCGGCCATATAAACCGAACTTTTAATGCACAAGAAGTTAACTGATCTATAGATTTTTTTTAATCTTACCTACATTTTTGTTAACTTGTTATGGGGCCAAGGTACTGAGTTTAAGAAAATTCATAGAAACGTCAATGTTTCAATCAATAAATAAAAATACAAAAGTAAATTAGCAGCCCATCTTACATAGATACACCACTTCCAACAATTATTATATTGGCACACACATTTTTGAATTATTCGGAGCAGGCAAGAACAAAGCATCACTCTAATTGTCACGTAGAATATCTGTATTTGGTGTAAATAAGCCAGTTACAAAGTTCATTCTCGTATTTGTATTTGGTGAAAAGACATCCAAATCTCAGACATAACAGTAAGTATTCGAATTTGTTTATCTGCTTAATTCTATAGGAACCACATATACTCTGAAGATATTTCAATTCATATTTATGGGATAACTGATCTTGGGACACTGCTATCAATCAGCCACATGCAGGTTAGTTGTTCGTTTAATTCCCTTGACGCTCAAACAATGATGCTTTAAGGTTAGATTTTGAGAAAGAACTACTAATCCTTGACTTTTGAGGGATCCTTCATCAATGGTTGTGAATATCTGACTTTATCTAAGAGCTCTTTTCAGTACCACCTTGCTCCATTCTGTGGTACATGGTCTTTTAGTAATGATCAAATTGTTCCATTTTTAAGCTCACCGGTCCGGTAGGATGAAAATAGCAAGATAATTTAGTTGATCGTCATCCATGTATCATTCTCCGGTGCATTTAGTTTATCCCTTTTAGGTTTCCAAATTATGCGGCTTATCATCACTTGTTTGACTGTTTAGCTGTCAGAATGCTTAGACATACATGCATGTGTGTCTTTTTTCCCTTTCCTACTACGGCGTAATTGATCCAAAATAAACTAAACATCCTTCTCAAGTTAATTTGTTGGAAAAAAATCAATTATATATGTGGACCCTATAAGTAGCTGATTTTTTTCTTTTAAATTAAACCATTACACTGTCACTACTGAGATGATGATGCTCGATCTAATGAAGTCCCATGGATTTATGCTATGTAATCATGTTTGATTTGTCATCACAATTGTCATATATAGATGAGTTCTAAATATTACTATACATCATCCAATCTCATTTTTTTTTCTTACATTAATAGGTTATCTATTTTCACAACTATAGATACGTGTGTGTGTCACTCGCGCATGTTAGCTAATAGGGTTCTGTAGGATATCATTTATATTCTATCATATTACATCACAATGTGTGATTTGATGGCTAGGCGTTTGTGTCATAATGCAGTGTGACATTCTCGTGTTCCTTCCTGTATTGAGCCTTTGATTACTCATGATCGTAAGGCATTGAGTTCCATTTAATATAGCTCTTTCTTGATTCGCAAAAAAAAGCATATGTAATAATGTTGAGTTTCAGTGTTTTATATCTATATATATCAGGAAACTATTTTTTTATACATGTTTAATATTCTGGCGAATTTGCGGGTATGCCTGTGGATATTTTTGGAGCATCTACAGGTGATGGGTGTGGTCGTGTGGATATATAGTTTTCTAGCAAAGGCGGATTGTGGCGGCGTGTTTAAGATTTTATAGCCGGCGCCTGGCGGATGTGCTTACATACCCTACCACGGCCCTTGTTTAGTTCCCAATTCCACCCAAAATTTTACTATGCAAAAAGAAGATTTCCCATCACATTAAAATGTCGACAAATGATAGAGTACTAAATGTAGATGAAATGAAAAACTAATTACACAGTTTTGTTGTACTTTGCGAGACGAACATTTTAAGTCTAATTAATCAATTTTTAGATAATTTTTTACATAAAAAACAAAAGTTGCTACAGTACCCCGACACAGACACTGTACTACGGTACCTGAATCGGAGCACCCAAATCGGGAACTGAACCCGGCCACGGTGCCACACCACCAGTCTCGGCAGCCGCGCCGATTCCTGCGCGTTTCTCTCGTCCACCGCGTGGCCTGCGCCGCGGCGCCAACGAGTACAACACGGGCCGGCGGCCCCCTCTCCATCCGCGTTAACCCGATGCCATTAGCTATTATCTTAATCTTAATTAATTAATTAAAATAATTATATACAACGAACCACCCGGCCACCCCCGTTCAATTCAACGCGACCAAATATCCGATTAACCTCTCTCCTCCCGGGGAAAGGAAAAAATCTGCCTCCACCGCCCCCCGGAAGGAAATAGACGGACGGATAGATAGCCCACAGAACGCACGCGCTCCCTTTCTCTTTCTCTCTCTACTACCTTCCCCCTCCTTCCCCTACCTATTCGCCGCCCCTCTTCTTTCTCCTGCCCCTCCCCCCGCCGCCCCACGGCCCACCCCGCCGACGCGCCACCTCCGTATATCTCTCTCTCTTCCCCGCCGACGCGGGGCGGCGGATCGCCGGATCCGCGCGGGGGAAGGGGAGATCCGGATTCGATGGTCCTCTCCGGCCCCGTGGCTAGGCCGGCCTGATCTGATCCGACCCGTCCCGGCGGCGCAGTCCGGGAAGGTCCTGTGGGGGGGATTTCGGACTCGGGCGCTCGAGTCTCTCTGCGGCGGCGAGGGGTTTCCGGGCCCGGCCAGTGTCCGGATCCGTGTGCCAGGCGGTTACCTTTGCGTAATCCTGGTCGGAGTCGCCGTGCTCAGATAGAGGGGATCGGGGGGCGCTCCAGTTTGGGCCCGGGGAGGGGTCGTGTCGCGCCCGTTCTCCGCGTCAAAGTCGTCATTTTGTGGCGGCGCGGCTTGTGAGTTGCCGTGATTTTAAGGGGTTTCCGGCGGGCCGATCCGCTCTAGTTACCCTATCCTGTTCCTTCAGGGCGGCGGCCTCGTGTTGGGGGCTCGTTTGTTTGTTTGCCGTGCCGCGTCTCTTGAGGAGGATTTGATTTAGTGTTCTCGTGCCGTTGGTTCCATGGCCAGCGTCTCTGATCCCCCGAAACAGTACGGAATAACCAAGCCCTTGTCGTTGCTCGGGCCGGTGGAGGCCGACCTCCAGAGGACGGCGGATCTAGAGAAGGTTTTTAATTGAGTTATAGTTTCATGTTACCAGTATTGTCTCAATTCTTTGCCCGACTGATATTGTACTATCTAATTGCAGCTTTTCTGTTGCTTGCCGGACTGATATTGTACTGTGTACTTACAGTTTTTCTGTTGTTGATTTGCAGTTTTTGGTCGAGGCGGGTCTCTATGAGAGCCCTGACGAATCTGCTAGGCGGGAGGAGGTGCTGGGCAAGCTTGACCAGGTAGCTACTCTTGTTGCCACACGTGTTCTTATGCTCAACACAGCATTATCCTTCCCTAAGCGTGCTCTTTTGGCATTTGCAGATTGTAAAAGACTGGGTGAAGCAATTGACTAGTCAAAGAGGATATACTGATCAAATGGTTGAAGAGGCAAATGCTGTACTCTTCACCTTTGGCTCATACCGTCTTGGGGTAATTTCTACCACTTCCCTTTTACTAGTTGCGCCTGTTTTGCTCTGCCACCCATCTTTTATTCATTCATTAGTGGACTCGTGATGGACTGATGTGTACAGTTTAGATAGTCTTTGTACTTGCCATAGTATACAGTGTTCGTGTCCTATTAAAATGTGTAACAATGGAATTTCTTGTGCTTGAGGATTAGTTGCAAAGTTACAACTGATATGGAAACAGTCTAAATATTGGGAAGTGGGATCTATGTGGTGTAGGAGTGGTTGCATTTATCCAAACCTGCTTTTTTGAGAACACAATTTAACGAGAACGAGTCACAGTTTTTGAAAAGTAAATTTGCTGACCAGTATACAACTTAACATGAAGTTCTGCAACTTACGATGCTACCTTGTGATATTAAGCATGTGCTGGTTGAGAACAATTTTGAGTTTCTGTCTTTCTGAAGACCTTCACATTGTCCTTGTTAAGCCAACATATAAATTTCAAATAAGCCATAGTGAATGGCTACTATGCATCTGCAGTCTCATCCACGTATATCTTATATGGCTGCTTGGATTTATTGCCCTTGTATCATCTTTACCAAACACCTGCCTTGCCTTTTTGACCTATTCTATTAGACTTACTTTAGGGACCCACTTAACAACATAAGTTTTGAATAATAACGTGAGTCTAGTTTAATTGAGTTGTACAAGCAACATTTTCAATCCATGAATTGATGATCAACAGCATCATACAAGATGCACTTTGTTTTAGTGAAACTTGGAACATTACTGGATTACTGGAATATAAGTAGCAACAACAATGGTTTTGGAATATGCATTCCATAGGGAAATGTGGGTGAGATGAGGCATTTTTGGTTCTTGCACAACAATGTTCCACATTCATCATTGGCCATAGTTCGAGTTTAATGGTCATGCTCACACATGGTGGCCGCTAGGCTGGTTTGTATAGATACCTTGATGACCATATGTCATATCACTTTGTTGTGTAACATTGCTGTCAATTAGAATCTGGATCCAAGACATAATAAAAAGTGGTAACAGACCATTAATTGCTGGTGTCTGCTTCTAGTGGCTGGTAGGTACCATACCAGCCAGTAATAGGTGATTTAAAGTTCTGGTGTAACCTTGTGATTCTAAGTTTCTAACAAGTATTAGGCCACACAAACACAATCTTGTGGGATTTTATAGGTGTGTAATGTAAAGAACAAACAACCAAACGAAATGAACCAGAAACACAGGATTATCAAGCTGGTAACTACATGATTAGGCCATCGGCCTAGTTCTGGTTAAAATCAAGCTTGTAGTTTGATATTTGGATTTTCATGATGCTTCTGATCACAAGGCTGTCTGTAGAAAATATATAAATTACGTGGAGCTGAATGTCTTTCTGTAATCCTTCTTTGTGAAGAATTTCTTATACTTTATTTTTCACATAGTAATTTTTTTGCTTTTTATTTCACCTTTGTAGGTTCATGGACCTGGAGCTGATATTGATACACTCTGTGTTGGACCTTCATATGTGAACCGTGAGGTGATTGTTTTTGTTCTGTTACACATTTGGTGTGGTTTATATATTAGAGACAGAATTTTACTAACATATGATTCTGTTGTCAGGAAGATTTTTTTATTGTACTGCATGGGATATTAGCACAAACAGAGGATGTGACCGAGCTGCAGCCTGTACCTGATGCACATGTCCCTGTTATGAAATTTAAGTTCCATGGAATATCTATTGACCTTCTTTATGCCAGTGTCTCCCTCTTAGTAGTACCAGCTGTAAGTTTCTTACTAGATGTTTCCCCCAGTTAATCAATTGTTTATCTGTTGAACTTAGACATAGCTTTTTTCACAAGGTGTTTGAACTTGTTTCATAAAGATTTTTTATTTTCAGCTGTTCTTTTAGTGTGACACAGAATACAGCCTTTTATATTAAACATGGTACATTGCAGTGTTTTGTTTATGTCTACAGGTGTCGTTCCTGCTTTAGGTTAATATTACATTTGATGAGGAATTCCTATGACTCACTTGGTGTGTTAGTTGTGTCAGAAGTTCTATCTTACGGGCCTGTGCTTGCAATACAAAATCAGTCTTTTGCTTCAGTTTTAATTTGTGTTTTGGTAAAAATCTGACTGTTGCTACCAAAACTTTTAGAATTTGTTAGAATGCCTTCCATCTATATATTTTGTAGTCATCCTGGTAAATTTTATCGTTTTGTTGCCCCTGGTTGCACTGCCTTCTGTTTCTCTGCTGCAGTGAGGTATCTAGTGTGAACGTTTTATTCTCGATATTCCTGAACTTTGTTTTTTCGCAATGCTATTTTTGTGACTTTGAGATGCATTTATTTACAAGTTCTTCACTATCAGCCTTGATTCATTGGGACAAACGGGTTAATTTTACAGACATCAATGCAGAATTCCCTCTGCTGTTGATTTCACCAAATCTTTAGTTTCTTTGTCGTGTCCTTAAATTTATGCATGAAGGTTTACATGTGGGTCCTGCATCATGCTGTATTATACCATTTTGTTCCAAGAGATACATATCTAGTTAACATGCTACTGCAGGACTTGGATATCTCTCAAGGATCAGTCCTTTATGACGTCGATGAAGCTACTGTCCGTAGTCTTAATGGGTGCAGAGTAGCGGACCAAATCATTAGACTTGTTCCAAATATTGAGGTTGACTTGAGGAATCAGATATGCATGTTTCGTTTTCTCAACTGTCTGTTACCTCTACAATATCTGAACGTTCTAATTCTATTCGTCTTTCCTTGCAGAATTTTCGCACGACATTAAGATGTTTGAAGTACTGGGCAAAAAGAAGAGGTGTTTACTCTAATGTAAGTTTTTGTCACAAGTACACTTGGCTAACTTCCTCTTCAACTTGCTATGATATCCAATCATTCGTTTTGCCAGGTTACTGGTTTTCTTGGTGGTGTCAACTGGGCTTTACTGGTTGCACGTGTCTGCCAGCTCTATCCCAATGCTGTGCCAAGTATGCTGGTCTCACGGTTTTTTAGAGTTTTTACACAATGGCAGTGGCCAAATCCGGTTATGCTTTGTTCCATAGAAGAGGATGAAGTTGGTTTCCCCGTTTGGGATCCACGCAAAAATCCTCGAGATAGATGTCATCATATGCCCATTATAACCCCTGCGTACCCGTGCATGAACTCGAGCTATAATGTTTCCACAAGCACGCTGAGGGTTATGATGGAACAATTCCAGTTTGGTAATAAAATTTGCCAGGTAATCTTCTTTGCACCATTGAAGTCACTGTTTCATAAATACTTACCCTGACCATGTATTGTATGCCCTCTGGTTCAGGAAATTGAAATGAATAAGGCCAGCTGGTCTGCTCTGTTTGAGCCTTTTCAATTTTTTGAAGCATACAAGAATTATCTACAGGTTGACATCATCGCCGAGGATGATGAAGACCTTAGACTTTGGAAAGGATGGGTTGAATCTCGATTGCGGCAACTAACTTTGAAGGTAATGTGCTCGTATGTTATATCGGTTGCATCATACAAGCTTAGTCAACTTGCTAGCTTGCTGCTTGTTTTGTGGTACCAGAGGTGGTGGTAGGAAACATGTTGGCAAGCCACTGTTAGTTGTTCACTGTTTGATTCAGTTGCTATTTTGATTGTTGGTCACCCCTAGTAAGATAGTTTTTAACAAGGTGGTGTCATTGTTTCTGTCAGTCCCATGATTTTATGTCTAATTTTAATGCTGTTGCTGTTAATTTGTCATGTGCTGAAATAAGATAATTTCTTGTCGGTTGTAAACAGATTGAACGTGATACATATGGAATGCTACAGTGTCATCCGTACCCACATGAGTATGCAGACCCTTCTAGGCAGTGTGCTCATTGTGCTTTCTTCATGGGATTATCAAGGAAAGAAGGTGTGAAAATACAGGAAGGACAACAGTTTGATATTCGTGGAACGGTGGATGAGTTTAGGCATGACATCAATTTGTATATGTTCTGGAAGCCCGGGATGGAGTTAGCTGTTTCTCATGTTCGGAGGAAGCAGATCCCAGCTTATGTGTTTCCAGAGGGTTATAAAAGACCTCGCCTTTCGAGACATGTGAACCATCAGTCTGATAAAAATGACACTGAAGATGGCACAGCGAACAGGTCTCCGGACAGTCAGCTGAAGAGAAAGCATGATTCTGGTGGAACTGATGATATTGAACCCAGCAGGTCTGCTAAGAGGTCATCGGTCAGCCCAGTTCATCCGAAAAATTCACCTCAATCTGGGAGCACTGGCGATGAGACTAGATGTAACAACCAAATAAAAAGGGCTCCTAGTGATGCAAGTGGTGGCAGTCCGGCTTCACCTCAGGCATCAGAGAGAAGCCCAGATACCATTGTGTCTGCCCCTAGGTGTACGACAACAGGAGCAGTGTGTTCTGGTGATGCAGTTTGTAAACATGTTCCTCTTGTTGAGAACTGCACCGCTCCAACTGTAGCAGTGTGCACAACTTTGAAGCGCGTAGCTGAGAAAGTTGTATCAGAGCTAGTTGGAAGTGAAAGGTTGGGGAGCAACAACAGTTCTGAATTGCTGGAGAGTATGGAAAAGGATGTCCTTGCTGAAAATGTTTGTTTTGGCGGGAATGGAGTTACTCAAGGTGGCCTACCAGAAGAGTTAGAGGTGATGCTTCTGGTGCACACTGCTCCTGTTTTTGTGCTGTCTAACATGATCTGAACATTGTCATTTAACTTTTTTGATGTATAAAAGCCAAACCATAGGATTGAAGTGGTTTCTTAAGCTGATGCAGGTATGAACAAGGATACATCATGGAAGTCGTCACTGAGGCATGGTCTTGAACTCAACCCTTGTGCATTCAGTATCTACATTGCTCTGTTTTCTTTATACTCGGCTGTTTGGTATTTGTCTGCTACTTTATGGCAGGGTTAGTGGCCTCAACGCACAAGATTGGGGGAAAAAATGGTGTAGAGATGGACAAGTTCTACCCCTTGCTGGATGGAATGGTAAGTAGCTCAACTCACAAGTTTCCTTCTGGACACAGACACAGATTTGCAATTGCGGGGGTTTCTCTGATGGGAGATGGTCGAAAATCATGCCTTGCAATGGCATGGCAAAAAACAACAAAGAAGATTTCGTGGAAGGGCATGGTCGAATATCATGTCTTGCTGGTACACTCTAGATGAGCATGGACCTTCAGTTTTCGGTTTTTACTTGTCGAGCAGCTGGCTTTTGTGTATGAACTGAGCTGCAGCGGGCTTCCCTGAGTTGACTTGAGTCTGAGATGCCCCTGCCATGCTGTAGGTCTAGAATAGAACTAGATGAGATGCTGTGTTCCCTAAGGCCCGTTTGTACCCCTCCTTTGTAATATAAGATTTTTGACTGTTTCTTGTGTGCTAGTGGTACCATTCATGTGATGATTCTGATGAGTTATAAAGGTCACATTTTCTGTTTTGGTGCTCTCATTGGAACGAAAGATTTGTGAGCAATCAGTAGCCAGCGATGATACGGATCGCAAACTGTCGTCGAAACACACATGGTGATACGGATAGCACTTGGTTTTCTTAGGAGTACTAATAAAGTGATCTTTTGTATCTCTTGTTTCCCTTCTCACTTTGTCTGATACATAGATTCTGCATTGTCTACATAGACTGCATTATGTCAGGCACGATCACATTAAATCTTCCAAATTACAGATCTGGCAAATGGCAGTGCCAACGTAGGGTCTCTTTGGATCCAATATATAGTAGCACTAGAAATAAGCTAGCTTTGTTAGTGGTTGCTGCTTTTTAGCTATAGCACTAAAAATTTGCTAGCTAATAGTTAATAGCTGCTATTTTTTAGTTGATAATGAGTTGAAGGTACATATAAACGTTAGCAGCTCCTAGTATTAATTTGGATCCACTAGTAATTTTAGGGGCTAATTTTTAGTTTTTTTTTTGAGAAAAAGGTGCTAATTTTAGTGCTAGAATTTATCCAAACATGGGCTACTTGTTTACTTTACAGTCAGGACCGTCTGTGGATCGTTCTTTACTTTGGGCCCGTCTAGGTAAACATGGGCTATTTGTTTACTTCATAGTCAGGCCCGTTTGTGTATCGTTCTTTACTTTGGGCCCGTCTAGGTAGGCCCGGTTGAGGATCATTCTTTACTTTGGACCCGTCCGGTGGAGCTCTACTTTGAGCCTGATCGGCAGAGCTTCAGAGTGTATATAGATCTCACTTTCTGAATAGAAGGACTAAAAGAAAAATATCGATGGGCTTATTTGGTTTGCAACAAAAATTTGCCGTGCTAAAGATTTGGCAAGTAAAGATTGGACATTGCCATAGATTTGCCAAGCTAAATGTGAGATGTTGGCAAGTTTTGATATAGCGGGTTTGATTGGTTGGCTTCTAAAATTTGCCAAGCCAATGATTTGCTAACCACAAGTTGTTAAAAGTTGAGCAAAAACATTTGTCACAAATTTGGCAAACTAAATGTGAGGTATTAACAAATTTTGGTAACCAACCAAATAGAGCCAAAAATTTGGCTATCAACTAATCAGCAAACCGAGTAACAATCAAAATCATGGCCTGTCGAATCTTTGACTTGGCATATTTTGGAAGCGAACCAAACAGACCCTATATCTATCAACCACAAACAGCCCAAGGTGTCTCACAGCGGTTCTCCAAGTTCAAGGAAAAGCTCTTTGTTTGAAAACTGAGTGACATTTGTTGGCTAGTTAATTGAATACCGAGCCACATTGTTTCAATACCGAGTTTACATTTGCACACAATTTGTTTAATACGCCGCTGCACCGGTGGGCGGCCGTACGTCGCAGGGGCCCTACGGGGCGCTGCCAGATCTGGAGTGAGGGAGAGTGAGATGCATCATTGGTCTCTAAACTTTTTCATGTATTATTGTCTAGATCCATAAAATCTGTATCTGGGTCCTTTCA
The DNA here is from genome assembly GCA_038087645.1 of Saccharum hybrid cultivar R570. Classification (NCBI taxonomy): domain Eukaryota; kingdom Viridiplantae; phylum Streptophyta; class Magnoliopsida; order Poales; family Poaceae; genus Saccharum; species Saccharum hybrid cultivar. The sequence continues at coordinate 5,112,461 of JAQSUU010000810.1, forward strand.
ACTTTTCAAGTTGTTCATTTGGAGTCAATTCAGGTCCATAGTTGGATCTACAATGAATTTAGAATGAACCACTTGAGAAGTTGAATGAGAATGTGGGAAACATTTAAAGACCCACTGCGCATTTCACTATTAAATTATATATCACTTTAGTTTTGTTCCAAGTATTTTTTTTCATTTTGATCAAGTCAATATCTATATATACTCCCTCCGATCCATAATAAATGGACATCTCATTTCTCCAGGAGTCAATTTTTTTTAAGTTTGACTAGAAATATAGAGAATTATATCAACATTTGTTTGTCCAAATAAGTTTGTTATGAAAGTATATTCCACATTTAATCTATTGGTACTTACCATACACCATAAATGTCGGTACATTTATATATATATTTGGTCAAAATTTAAAAGATTTGACTTCTCGAGAAGTGTGATGTGTGTTTACTTTGGAATGGAAGGACTACATAATATTAGACAGTGAATGGATTTTTCCATTAGTCTTTTTACTTCCCACAATGCCCTTTGTGTCTTTCTTGTCTCGTTTGCGGCTAGACTACGACATGTGCTCATATGAGTTAGAACCATGCATGTTTGTGCGTCCAGCGATGGTACAGAGTCCGATTTTAATACTTGCTCCATCCCCAAATAAATCAAATTTATAGAATCCATGCAAGTCAAACTATCTTAAGTTTGACTAACTTTATAGGAAAGAGTAAGATAATATATGACATATTCTATGGTATATCTTTTTTTAGGATTATCCTATGGTACTCCCTCCATCTCAAATTATAAGTCATTCCAAGAATCTTAGAGAGTCAAAACATCTCAAGTTTGACCAAATTTATATGATAAGATAATAACATTTATGATACCAACTAATTATCATTAGGTTCTTCGTTAATTATATTTTCATAGTATATCTATTTGATGTTATAAGTCTTTGTAATTTTTTCTATAATTTTGATCAAACATGAGATGCTTTGACTCTCCAAGATTCTTGGAATGACTTATAGTTTGGAATGGAGGGAGTATATCTAATGATACTAATTCGATGTCATAAATCTTATGGTTTTTTTTCTAGAAATTCAGTCAAAGTTTAAAAAGATTAACTTAAGACAACTCTAGAAATCTTTTTAATCAGGAACAGAGGGAGTATGTACTAGAACAGTTACATAAATCGTCGAACCCTAAGTCATTTAGGTGATTGTGCGATAAGATATATGTTCAGCTGTAACATACGAGTACGCTTGCTAGTTTATAGAAAACATATACAAATATCTACCAACTTACACACACACACACACACACACACACACACACACACACACACACAAACTTGGCTAAAATTAAAGAAAATTGATTTAGAACAAACGTAAAATGACTTATAATATTGGAGGGGGAGTGTAGAATGAAAGACATAATCAGATATCAAGTCTTTCAACCTGTACTCTCTGAGGAAAAAAGAATTCAAGAAACACTGGTGTGGCTACGCTTTCCAGTCGAGGAAATTGGAAATTAATCATCTGACAGTGACAATGGAGCTCTCTAGATCTCTCGGCGGCCTTCGAACGCCATGACCTTGGATTGCACCAGGTGGACCTAGTGGCCGCTGCCTCACTCCCCTACGCATTGTATACTCCGCGTTCCAGTAGCTGCAAGGAAGGAAACAAAAGTGGCAGCAAGCTAATTAAGGTCAAGTAGCTAGCTAGATCCCCTGATGCATGGGCATGGGCCTGCACGATCGATGATTCACCGGGCCTAGGTCTCCGTTCTCCCGGCTTTTCTTCATTGGCAAACCCAGAGAAACTGTTCATATATGTACACTGGCAAGTGGCAAGTGGAGCAATAACGCAGGTCGCACCAGGTGGAGCTACGAGCTCGTTAACAGGACGTCTTTATGCCAAACTGAATGAAATATACTCCTAAAAATTGTCTCCGTCCTAAAAAGAATGCAACTATAGTTTGTGTGCCACGAAAAATGATTTACGTTTGACCAAGTTTTTAGTGAATAATATTCACAGTTATGTTTTTAAATTAATTTATTATAAAAATACGTTTCGTAATTAATCTGATGGTATTTATTTAGTATCATAGACATGAATATTTTTTTTATCTCTAATTGGTTAAAACTTATAAGGTACTAAAACGTGACACTATGTTATAATTGTATTCTTTTAAAGACGGAGGTAGTACTATGGAGTACTCCAGCTGTGAACAAAAGAGGAGAATGCGCTGTTACATGTTGCCTCGGAAAACCACGACGTTAGACGGCCACCTCAGAGGGCCTCCCTGAGTTGAGCTGCTAGTAGGATGGCCACCTCAGCTGAGCCATCATCGTACGCTAGCTTCCGGGAGGTCTTGCTACCTCTTGCAGCACCCAATGCGCCAGCTAAACGCGCCGCCGCATGCAGCTTAACTAGCTAGACTGCCGCTGATAATATGGCGTATCGGGCCCGCCGTGCGGCGATCTCGAGAGGTCGGCGCGGCACTTCCACCGGCAACCACGGCGGCGAAGTGCTTGTCGCATAGCCGCTAGCACGGACAGATCGGCCTGGCTAGCTACATGGATCTGATGGAATGAGTGGTTCCATCATCCAGTTCAGCTTCATCTACCTGCTGGTGCTGATGCAGCCTGCATCTAGCAGCAGCAGAGGCTGACAACATGCTTGGGGCGTCTCATCGTCTTAAGCACGCACAAGGTCCCAAACAGTACACTCTCTTATATTTGGCTCGATCTCACGCCGTATTGATTTTCTTGCTCCAGTCGATTATATTCACCGACCGAAAAGAGATTAAACTGTTAGAGAATAGTATAAATTTCAACAAACCATGTGTAGGTTAACTGAATGAAGCATGTACTTTTAGGAATCGACACTAGCTTTATGCACAAATTAAATCCGGCCGGAGCGGGTTACCTTTCACTCTAGCCATAATCTAGTACGTACAGTGCTACTATTAGATATGCGCGCGCTTGTCAGTCATCACCTATAGCAGCTAGCTAGGTAGCTGAATTACGCCAAGAAAGGATATGGATGAACCCTAATGTTTGGCTTTCGGCCAGGGATCGAGGGGGCACACGCACGCACTACCCATGTCTCGAGGTGCTCTGTGCCAAGCAACTCGCAATCTATCTCTTCTAGCCTCACTACTGGAAAACCGAGATTTGCCGAGTGTTTTATCTTTTGCCGAGTGTCAAAACGCGGACACTCGGCAACAACCTCATTTGCCGAGTGTTAGAGTGGAAACACACGGCAAAAATCTCACACTCGGCAAAAAACTCATTTGCCGAGTGTTAACACTCGGCAAACAAACACACACGGCAAACGTACCACTTTGCCGAGTGTCAACACTCGGCAAATAAAAACACACGGCAAACGCTTCACTTTGCCGAGTGTTAACACTCGGCAAAGGTTGGGTTAGCCGCCGTCAGCGGTTTGCCGAGTGTGGTCCGTTAGCACTCGGCAAAATGGCTACTTTGCCGAGTGTCAACCAAAAACACTCGGCAAAGTGTACTGTTTGCCGAGTGTTTCTCTGGGACACTCGGCAAAATAAATATTTTTTTTTGCTTTTGGCTTCCAAATTTTTTCTATAGGCTTCCTACATTACCTTGACCAACATGCTGGAATTTGACACAATTTTAAGACAATTTGCTATATTTCTTTAGTTTATTTCTTTTCTTTAATTTTTTTGGAAAATGTAAGTTTGAACTGCAATTGCATCGAATAATGATATTTCATGAATGCGAAAATGATATTCATGTAACTGACTGTTGTTTGAGGCTGTATCCAGGAAGAGACACAAAACTTCGCACATCTTCTTCACGAATAGTCCCATTACCATCATGCCTCCTAGATTCCATCGCCTAATTTAGTAGGACACGGAGGATTGACGTTGTATGTTCTGACAGTTTTGGTGCGGCAAAAAGCTCCGCAATGGATCACCCTTCTCATGAGATATTTATGTCGGTAGAGTTCTCCACTGTGCGCTATACTATTCACTTTAATTTGCACTACTTTGCTTGCACCTTGCAAAAAGTCCCTGGATTGTTGTAATGGGTGATGTGGGCCTATCATATTATATTTTTATAAATATAATATATAGTACATTAGTAGAATGGATTCTCTCTGGAGACTATAAAATAGACCAAGAGAGATTGCATGTCAAAGAACACGCGTCCGCTGTCATCAACTCGGATTCTGTTTAATCCTCACATGCAGGGTAGTAGTTGTGATTGTGGATTTAGAGGACCGTTTGGCTACTGCTCTCATTTTTTTTGGGGAAGGCAAATAATGCAAAATTTGAGTGCACGGTAGCTGTGGTTACCAGATCTAGAGTAGGACCAGTACTCGGTTAGGAGGACGATTATTGAAAGAATGAGATAGAATCCCTTATATTCTAAATTTTCTTTTGAATGTTTCAATCCGATCCATCATCCATTGTATTCAAGAACTATGGAAGTAAGCGATAACAAATGTTTGCAGAGTTCCTTTCATATTGCAGGACACATGAAGCATACGGAAGGCAAATAAAGGAGTACTATGCGTACCAGTATTTTGCAGGTTGTGAACGCTGCATCGACAAAGCTTTCTGCGCAGGATATATACTTTGTTGCTGGTTTTAAGCGAGCAGCACTGCAGACGCTGACGTGACTACGTACGTGAGAACGTGAGATATATAGGGCTTTATCGGAAATGTAGCTGTCGCTAGCTGCAGGATCGAGTAGAAATCGAATAAAATCCGTGATGCAAGATAAGATAAGTGGTAGTGGCCTTTTATATTCAATCCTGTCATTGACAACTTTGATATTAGGGAAATTGACATACACGAAGCGTCAATACACCTGGGCGAATTTCTTATCTATCCCGATCTACGAGAAATTGGATATACAGAACTCTCAGGTTAACTGAATGGGAGTTAAATATATATTCGCTAGTGTTGGTATACACTTTTACTGGGGTGTTTTGGACAACACGCCTTTATTGTAGATACGGCCGGTACATCGGCTTTGATGTGGAATGGAAAATAGTTCAAAGTTGAACTTAGTCGGTTTAGTCCTGATGATTTTCATGATTGTCTTTGACATCTGGAGTAAACCGCTGAAAGGACAAAACTCGGTTCAATGCTGGAACAACAAGCTGAATGCCTTGAGAAGATAAATCCATGGGTGGGCAGCCCATAACGGTTGTGTGTGTGTAGACAAAAAAGCTTGACCTTCTGTGTCTACGATTACCAACTTTGACACCGCTATTGAAGTTAGGGATTTGATTTTAACCACGATTAGCTTACTCTGTCGCGGGATCACCTAACCAAATTCCTGAGAGGACGGAATTAAACACTATCGACGAGCTAAGGCGAAGGATGTCCTGTTGGGAGACTGCGATACTAGATACTTCCAAATGGTTGCTAATGGCAAGCATAGAAAAAAAGAATTTCTCCCTAGATCATGAGAATGGAAAAAATAGAGGGGCAAGCCTTTATTCAGTCTGATAAGTCAAGGAATTTTGATTTCTCTTATCACCCAAATAGAAAACGATTTACTAACAGCCCATTTTATGTAGAAAGAGACTAGGGATTTGGTGTTTGAGATGGGACATAATAAAGCACCTAGCTAGATGGCTTTTCAGCTGAATTTTACTAGCATCTTTAGAGACCACTAAGGGGAACTTGTTGCAAATGTTTGATGATTTATTCAAGGGTGATTTACCACGTTTTAGCATTAATTTTGGAGTAATTACCCTAGTCCATAAAATTCATGACGCACCTATATGCAAAGTTGCATTATTTGGTCAAGGAATTTTGAGTGAGCTTAGAAAATTTTCACCAAGTCACAACCAACATACTGAACATATATAGTGGTGGACCATGTAACTAATCCAACTTAGATGACGTTCATGCAACGACTAAACATCCTAGAAAGTGTTATTATATATCTTACATGAGACCACACATGAATTACATGAGGAAAAAGGGGTTATATTCAAAATTGATTTAGAGAAAACTTATGATCAAGTAAGATGATTTTTTATTTCAAACACTACAAATGAAAGGTTTCTTTCCTAAATGGGTAACATGGGTGGGATCCTTCATTTAGGTGGAAGGCCATCAATGTTAACGATGATGCTGGACATTTGTTTTGGGACCAAAGAAGGGCTTTGACAGGGAGATGCCCTATCTTCGCTACTTTTAATATTGTGGCTGATATGTTAGCGGTCATAATACATAGGACCAAGGATGATGGGTAGATCAATGGGATACTACCACATCTACTAGTTGATGGTGGATCTATTCTATAATATGCAGACAATACAATCCATTTTAGGGAACATGATGCGGAAAAACTTGTAACATGAAGTTATTGCTTTGTAAGTTTGAGGTAGCTTCAGGCCTCAAAAATAATTTCCATAATAGTGACCTTTATTGCTTTGGATATGTCTAAGATGGTTTAGATCAATACAAGGAGCTATTTGGTTGCAGGTCCAAGGAATTTCCCATGATATCTTGTTATCCCCATCCATTATAAGAGGTTGAGTAATACGCATCTACTTGAGCATGGCATGATAGTTGGTGTGCCCCTTGAAAACCACGTACCACTTTATCTTGCATAGAAAACATAATTTTAGAAATTAAAAGACATAAATACTATGCCATTTATAAGGCATAAACAGAAAGTCATTCACAATGCATGAACTCCAGGTCATCCATACAAAATTGTTCCTCTAATCCAGCCACATCACATCATCCACCAATGTTTTGGATGTTAGGTATGCATAATATATAAATGTTTTTGTATATAGTTAAACTCCAAGTAGCCACTAGGCCCAATGGTTAACTTATTTAAATATCACCGCGGAAACATGAGATGGACTTTTCACCTACAACAACTATGAAAATGTTTTAGGTGATTATGCTATAGGAAATCAAGAAATAAACAATTAGGTTGTCAACTATTGTTAATTGGTAGCCCAACATAGTCCTCACATGAGAGACTTCTTGCTTAAATGAGTTCTACACTAGAGGTCTTTGTCTTCTTGTTTACAAATGTTGACAATTATGTGAAGAAGTCTCTCATGTGAAATGACTTCTTAAGTTTTAGATTGTAGCATCCGTTCATAAACAACATGAGAGACTTAAGTTTGGGAAATGGCTTCTTTGCCTTAACAAATGGTCTTAGATTGTAGCATCCATTCATAACAACATTGAAGGAAAATAAAATAGCATTAAACACCACTAATAAGTCCAAAAGACAAACGAAGGGCGATTCTAGGCAATCAAAACAACTAACTACTAGGGATAATGCTTAGTTCCTGACATTACTCTAGTATATACATACCACACTTGGTTGGCATACAAATCCCTTTTAACTCGCTTTCTCCACCCTCTTTAGACCATGAGCCCTTCTAGCCTAGCATCAATGTTGGCAACAATGGCATGTGGTCTCGCCCTCCTTTGGCTTCGTATGCGGCCTCATCCCTCACATGCGCCTCCTCCTCCCTCATTAATGAATATGGATCGAAGCTCCTCAGGCTCCTCCTCCCTCTAAATGATGGTGGTGAGTGGCCCTGTTTGTCACACCCAAAAATTTTCAGTTTTGGGATGTGACTAGAAAACACTAAAAACATAACAGAAGATTTTTACTATTTTCTAAAATATCCAACTTTACTTAAGTTGTCTACAATTTAGATGTTGGAAAATGTGTGTTTCTAATTTTTTTGGAATTTAAATAAATGGTTTGTTGCATTTCATGCCTTTGCATAGTGTCTTTGTATGAAAAATGAGTTTAAATGTTTTTAAACGCGCTTAGGGTTTGATTCAAATCAAATCTCTCAAGATCTTTGATCAAGTTTTCATAACCTCAGAACCATGATCAAATCCTTGGAAACTATTCACCTTGATCCTTGTTCAAAAAACCTTGGCGGGTCTTCAACTTTCATCTTGTCAAAACCCTAACTAGCCCGGTCTCTCTTTCTCTCTTTTCTCCTCATTTTAGAGCTTCTAATTATTTTCGACCGAGTTTCCTCCAAAGCACTAAATCTATGCTTGATGGCCAATCATTGTATGTCATCATTCTCACGCAATTCTACCATCATGTTCGAGTAAAATCACTCAGATGTCACACACCCAAGTTAATCTCATTTCTTCCTCTTATCAACTCAATGGCAGCCCTAACATTGTTCTCTCTTTCTAATGGGCTTATTCTTTTCTCTCCTTTCCTCACCTTGGGCAACATCATCATGGACTCTTTTCTCTCTACCTTTTCTCCTCTTGATCAAAGCCCACAATCCAAGAAAGACCACAAGCAACCAGCCCCGTAATACTGTCATCGCTTCGGGCCAAATCCGGTCCAAACTTTGCCTTAACTCTCGCCATGGGTCAAAGCCCAACCATCCTCCTCTCCTTTGGGGTCCAACATCAAGCCCAACCAGCTCTCTATCTCTTCCTCTCCCCTCTCCCACGTCACCTCCCTAGAAGCCCTCTCCAATCTTGCAAAAATATCAACCAAGGCAAAGAATATCAAGCCATGACCCTTTGCCTTTCTACCCCTTCACCTCCCATCACTTCCCCTTCATATATACCTCCCCCATCTCCCCCTCATGCCTCCCCCTTCATTTCCCACGTGAATAACAGAGGAGGGACACCCCTACAGCTCCTCCTCCTTCCCCATGGCTGCCCCGATCAACCGCAACGCGAGAAGGATGCCCCGTTCTACTATATCATCGTCACTGGCCGTCGTCGATGCATCTCCTCACTCCACCACACCCTTCCCCTTGGTGAGAACACTCCATCATCTCTCCCATCATGTTTTCATGGTCACCTCTGCATATCAAGTACCTTAGATGATGTATGGTTGATCCCTGGCGAAGTTTACCCGATGTATGTGTTGCTGTCCTCGCGGCCAGTTTTGCTGCTGCTGACGGAATTGGCGTTCCTCGCTGTTTCGTGACTCCAATCATCAAACCCTTTGGTCAACTTGTAGCTAACATCCTTGAACATGCCTCTGTAAGATGGTTTTACCATAGGAGTTCAGGAACTAGAAATATCATCATCACCGCGCCCGCTGTTCCTGCTGTTTGGTCAGATTGCAGCTCTGAGTGGTTTTGGCGTTCCCCGCTAATCCACTATCCCAATCATCAAGCCCTTGAATCTACATGTTCATGACAACCATGCACATGATCCCACAAGTTGGTTCGGCTATGCAATCCCCGATGGCCGAGATATGGAGATCGAAGTGCCTACTACGCCTGCTGTCCAAATAGCAGACACCCTGTGGTTGGCAACGACGTTCCCGTTGATCTAGTGAACCCCAGGATGCATTATTTGGCTATACCATCATCTATATAGTTGCACATTCCTCTGCAAAGTTTCATGGCGATATGACGAAAGATGAAAGATATATGTTCCTATCTTGTGCTCGCTGTCCCTGCTGCCCCGCAGCCGTGCTGATGCCGGTTGGCATGCGTGTTCCCGATGTTTCGCCGCTCCGGTAGTCAAGCCCTTCAACCACAATGTGCATCATATAATTGCACACATCTCCGTAAGTTTTCTTGGTCATATGAACCACAACACTGAGGATATAAGCATCACCATGTCGCTGCTCCTGCCATGTCAACAGCCACGTAGTGCCACCTTGCAATCTTGTTCCCCACCTAACCGACGGTCAAAACATCATGTCCTTTTGTCAATATGTTCCATGCAGTGCCTTGCAACCCCATCCAATGAATCACCATTTTTCTTTGTTATAACCATGCAATTAGTCATCATAACCACCGCTGTCCGCCGACGTGTATGTTTTGGATAGCTCGGCAATTCGCCACGTTCCCCGCTAAACCGCTACATGATTCGCTGAGCCCTCTCCCATGACCGTGTGTTTCCTAGTTGCACATGATCCTACCAAGTTCTATGCCAATAAGTTCGATGCGTCTCTACCTTCTCATGGCCGCAGCCACTGCTACCCGCCGCTGTCCGCCACCGGGTACGCTCAACCGATGCATAAATCGCCATAATTGTGTTTTCCTTTGATCTAGCATCCACCTTAGTGCACTGGTTTATCATGATATGTTCCCAAGTAACCTATACACATGTCCAACCCTTTTTGTTCTGAATATGTATCTTCAAGTCCAAATTTCACCTTCTCATATGAATTCAATCCTTTCCATCTATACCTTTCAACTATCATATCTTTTAATCGTGGCTCCTGTTTTGGTTAGTTTTTGCACTCTCGCGGTCTTAGAACAAGCCCTACTTGTTTAATAAACTTTATATCTTGTTTTATATATAATGATTGATGTAATGCTTCTAGGTTTGTCTATGATGCTTGTGATGGTTGTTGCTGCTATCGTTAGATGAAGCTATACAAGGATGATCCAGAAGGAGAGTTGGACAAGTTTGAGCACTATTTGAGGCAAGTGTAACATGAGTTCCCTTGTTACCTGATAGCCTTATAATCACTTCATATGCATGTGTCTAATATGATGCTAAGGACTTTACCTAGTACTTTTGTACCCTCTTCCTTGTTACCTTGGGTTCATGCATATGGGTAGTTTTGCTTAGCTTGCAGTCACCAAATATTATAATGTTAATCCTGATTAATGACTTATGAAATCATTGGATAAAATGGTGCTTTTCGGCAACATGGACAGAAAGGGAGTTAGAGCATTGGGCATTGTTGGGTGCTCTAGTCTGCCCTCCGTAAGGACTGAATCTTAAAGCGGCAACCCAGGACTTTCGTACAACCTTGAGAATCAAAATGGGCACGATCTTAGTTGTATAGCTAGTTTTCTCTAGCTTGTTAGTAGTTACTGAAAGTTTTCAGCGCAAGAGGGGGGACTAGGTTGTAGAATGGCTTCTTGCCTGTCAAGGTGAGTATTGGGCTGCGGTCATGGTGTGCCACTCTTGAAGGGGGGCTCCATTCGCCTAGACGCTGAAACCTCGCGGCTACTAACTTGTTAGGGTAATTAGTGCAAGGCTTCATAGTAAACCCTGCCGACTTACCTTGGAAGTGAGTCAAGAGGTTGGCCACCTCGGGCACAGGGGTATTCACGACTCAAGGTGAAAGTGTACACACTCTACAGAGTTTGATCAAACTGATATATCAGCCGTGCTCACGGTCACGAGCGACCTGGATCCTTTTTGAGATAGATGGTTCTATGGATGGTTTGGGATATGATTAATCTTGATGGTGATAACTAATTATATTCACATGGGAGCCATAAGCATAACTTAGAAACATAGGCATAAATAAATAAAATATGACCAACTAAAAATGCTTACCGCAGTACAACCGAGTCAAGCCTTCTTGAGCCTTGCATAACCTCATGGTATACTTGCTGAGCATGGTGAGCTGACGCTTGTCGTTGTCACCAATAATAAAAAAATCCTGAATGGGTACCAGATGGTTAATCAAATGAAGAGTTTCTTGCAGAGTCCATGAGTACTAGGTGAGTGCTTCCCCTAGTCAACCGTCCCTGTGGAGTATGAAGCTCTTAAGAGAAGATCAAGAATAGTTTTTGCTATGCTTTTATAATAGTTGTAAGTCCTGTTGTAACTATGGTCGATATATAATAAAGCATTGCTCTTGATATTCTTGATATTTGTTACTATATGTGTTGTGTGGACATCCTAGGCACACATGTAGTTAGCGCTTGGTATTCTTCGAAAAACCGGGTGCGACACTGTTCCTCTCTTAATTCCCCCTTGGCAACATGTTGCATGAAGAACCTCTGCCTCCTCCCTCTGGATCTAGCACCGGTGATGGTGGCACATGCTCCTGCTCCCCTTTGCCTCCTCCTCACTCCTTGGCATCATGTGGCTCGAGGCTCCTCTACCTCCTCCCTTTGGATTTGGCATCAACGATGGAATCATGCAACCTCGTCCCTCCCTACGCTTCCTCTTCCCTCCTCGATGGCATGGGGCCCAAGGCTTATTTGCCTTCTCCCTCTAGATATGATGCCAACAACAGTGGCACAATTCCCCAGCCCTCCCCTATGTCTCCTCTTCCCTCCTTGGCAGCGGTGCCTAGACCCCCAATCCCCAGGGCATATGTGTAGGCCCTAGCCTCCTTTGGTAGCGATAGCACTTGCCTCCAAACCTACTACAGGTTGGGCGATGATATAGGTCACACTAGCAGTGAAGGCAGCAACATGGTGGGCAGATCCACAGTGGAAAAATGCTCAAGGTAGGATCTGTAACCTCTATCTACTGCGCACTGACTGAATTTGGTGGCCAAGGTGATGGCGACTATGGAAGGATGGGCTCACAGCGGTGGCCTTGACAACTCGACGTGTATGCCATCCTTTCATGGCGGATCCATGATGTGTGTCCATGGGGTGGAGGTAGGTAGATACACGGTACGTGTCATCCACGGCGAAGGAGCCTCAACTCAAAGCAATGGGCAATGAACCTCCACTTTTGAAAATGCTCTATTTTCTTAGAAGAGCCACCTCTGGAAATAAAATATAGAAATGCTAGGGTTAGGGCGTTCGATCGTCCGAACGCTCCACCCACCCTCGGTGCCACCGCTATCGCACCCACTTGTCCTTTACGCCACCGCCTAGCTCTGCGTTGCCGGCGAGCTTCGTGCTGCCGGCGAGCACACCGATGACCTCCACGCGCCGATGAGCCTCCATTCACCGAAGTAGCAAGGAGATTTGCGCTGAAAGAGCATGTTGCAAACATATATTTCAAGTGTTTTAGAGGTAGGTTGTAAGTGTTTTATAATGATGTTGCAAAAGTAGATCAAGATGTTACGCATGTTACAATGGCTATACATGCATGTTTCAAGTGTATGTTCTAAATGTTTCATCTGTATCAGATGTATGTTGTAAGTGTTTCATTTAGATGTTGCAAAAGTAGATATGGAAGTTGCATATGCATGCATGTTGCAAGCATATGTTTAAGGGTTTGTTGGTATTTATTTGTTAACACAAACAGATAAATCTGCAAGCGCACGGATACCATTGTAGCCTTTCACCTAGGAGTATTTTAGGGTATCATATTTGTCCTAAGGGAAGCAATGGTTAAAGAATTTGATAGTTGACCATCATGTATCCACTAACTAGTGTACCGAGTAGACTAATGTGGGGGTAAGTGGTAAAATAGGAGTTATGTATAAGTGACAAACATAGGAAAACTCCATGATAAGATAAAAGAGTTGATAGACTAAGTTGGGAGGACAATAGGAGAGCTCAAGGTTCCTATGCACTTCTCTATTACTATGGTTCTATTCTAGTTCAAACCAGAGGGATTAACTAAGTAGTGGATAAAACATTGCGATCACACCATAACACTTTGGAGAAGCAATTCCTTTTTTATCCTTGACAAAGACTGGGAAGGGGTGATCAGGAGAAGGCTGCCAAAAGCTCTATGAAAACACCAACCTAACACATGGTGGATTAAAAAGGCCAAGTTGGAGCTGTCACCTCCAGGGCTACCACAACTATCCGTGGGGATGGGCGCAAACTTAGGTAATCTATAGTCTAGACACCATATCTACACTATCAATTACTACTCTAGCCACATATGATAACTAGAGCACTCGGTCGAGCGGAGATCCCATGTCAAGGTGTAAACCACTATACTAACCATGCTTTAGCTAACCAACTAAGGTGTGAAATAGATAATCGTGATGGACATTCAATAATTAGGGAAGATGAAAATATAGTTACTTGAGTCTTACAAAGGAATGATAAAAGAATATACCAATCCTCCGAGGACTTCTCTAAAACTTGAGCATCTGTCCCTAACCCCCAAACTAATCCTATACTACTTTTACATCTTGACAAAGAGAGTGAGGAGACCCTTATGGTGTGTGTGAGAGGAGGAGCTCTCCCCCTCTATCTATAGTAGTACAAAAGGTCGGTTTGGAGGCATATTCCTTGCATATCCACATGAAACCACCTTGGGGGTTCACCAGGAGGCGCCACATGGAAGGAGGAGGCGGTTGGTGCGTCCTGGGGTGCGGGGCACCCTGGGTGCGGCCACACCTAGGTGTGGCCTCCTTGTGATCGCCTTCCGCATGGCAGTTTGTTGATGGTCCTGGGTCACGTCTAGGTGAGTTTGGGGCCCATAATCTTTAGGTAGGGGCTTCACTTTCAATTGCTTATTCACGCTTTCTCTGATTGCGCATTTTTGGTGTGTTTTCCTTTTTATTCACACTTGTGTCCTACAAAACACATAGACACCAAAACTCGTGGAATTCGTTAGTTATAAACCCTAATACTAGTTTTGGTGTTTCAAATAAATGGATTTTTATGGGGGGTTTGGCGATTAAAATTATGCAATGAGGACCGCCAACAAGCTCCCTCACACTTGCTCTTTGCTCGTCCTCGAGCAAAGTTAAAAGTAACTATGAAGTATGACTTCAAAAGATATGATGCTAGCATAAAAGTTATTCCATGTCATTCCTTATACCTGTGGATTTTTCATTGTCTACCATGTCGCCTTGGGCGGTTGAAAAATGGAACGGCTTTGACACCAAGTCATCACTATCCCACTATGAAGCATACTTGGAGTTTTTATAATCTTTGCAATTGAAAACATAGCTCATACTTCTCCTCAAATGGTACTCTCGAGTCGCTCAAATGATGTATATGTCCTTACCAAAGGCTTTTGAATTTACCTTTTTTTCATCCTGCTTCTAAAAAGGCTTATGCAGAGATTTGGGTAGGGATGAGAGTAAGGCATACTTGCATTACATGTATTGCTAAGCCAAACAATGGATCCATGGAGAAATATGTCATACTCCTAGATCAAGATGTGCATGTGTGTGGTTATGTGGTGGATATATGGTGTTTATCCTAATTCTACTATGCTCTTTAAAACACATCTCTCTCTTTATTGAGACTTGGAATTTTTTTTGTGAGAACATGGGCTAACTTTATTCTCATCTTTCTTTTCTTCTTTTCTTTCTTTCTTATCATCTTTTTTTTCCTTTTTATTTTCTTTGTTTTTGATGTTAGCCTCATGCCTCTTTTTGCAACAAAACTTTTGAGAGAGATATCAACAAGGATTTGGAGCATTTATTTTTGATAGAACCTAACAAGCATATTTTTGTTCACTCCCAGTGTAGGAGTAGAACATTTTTGGGTGGATCTAAGTGAAGGGCATGTTTTTGCGCCTACTTTTAGTGTAGGAGCAGTGCATATGTTTGGTGTGTGTACGTGATCTTAATCTTGGGAGCATGATAAAATTCTCAACACGGGTCAACAAAGTTTGATAAAGCTCAAAAGAAAGACAAGAAGCATATGTGGAAGGTTTTCTATCATAAATCATATTTGGGCTTGGTAGGAAATTTCACCAATGAGGAGAAGTGAGGCTATTAATTTTGATGTTTTATCAAAACAGAAATCTCAAAGAGCTTTCATAGAAAAGATAGGATTTCTTTAGTCTGTGCCATATCTCACTTCACAACAACTTAGTTGACATGTTTTCCTAATAAAGATGTATCCGCAAGTAACAAGTACATGAACTAGGAATAAAGTTTATGCCTAAAACTCTTTATAAAGTCAATTTCATAATTTGGCAAGTTTTTGTTTTTCATTTTTAAGTCTGATTAGTATATTTGGAACTTTTAAACATAATCAAACTTATAGGATCATGGTTGAGAAAATAGAGTGCAAACCAGTGTGCCTGAGAGTTAGCGTGGAAGGGTCAGGTACCCCACACTTGGACTTTTATATCCTTCAACATTAAGCCAAGTGTGAATGTTGGAGCATTTCCTTAATGTGTATTACAACACCCATGTCCCTAGACATCGTTCATCCTTCGTCCCTGTAATTGTTAGCAGCAAAGAATACCCTAAGGGAACTTGTCTAGCACCAAGTTTTTGTTTATTGTAGGAGAAAGGGAGGTCATAGCTTTATTTTTAACTAAGCTAAGTTTATTATGCAAAGCAATATATATATATATATATATATATATATATATTTCTTTTATTATTATTTGAAAAAATTCTAGTAGTTGAAAATGATATATTTTTTTAAATTTTATTATCACTATATACTATATTTTTATGACTTTATCATGGTGAGCAAGGCATAAAGGTAAAACAAGGTAGAGACAACCAAGAAATGAATGAAGCATGTCATGAAATGTTTTTTAGGGAAGTTGACCCCCACACTTGAATTTAGCAATATGCAAAATCAAATTTGGATGGTAGCAATCTCCGTTGAACGTGCTTCATTGTTGAAATGATATTTGGTTAGATTTACCTTGCATTTCACCCCTTCGTTCTTTTTGCTCAAACTTGAAAGGTTAGTGACAAAAATACTCAAAGGAGAAATTTCACAAATATGTCCTTATACTCATTTTCAAAAGTCATGTTATTGTTATTATTATATTTATTATTTTGAAAGTAAAGGGAAATTGTTTTTTTAAATATTGGTGCATTTGCAAATATTGAGATTTGAAATTCAGAATGCATCAAATGTGTGATAACTACTAATTTACCTTCGGCAAGGGCTCACTATTTTAAGTCCATTGAGCCGGACTTCTCCATTGCATTTTAGCTTGAATTTGCATTATCTCATCTTGGAGATGGATAAGTATGATTGCCCTTCTTGTTTTCACCATGCCATCGTGATCTTCGTGTGGTTTTGGTTGGGCTAGAGTGTGTTCATCTTTTGATCAAGGTTTCATCCCTACATTAGGTCAGTGGACCATACATACCCGAGGGATTTTACAAAGGTGACACTAGTGGTTGATGTTATGAGCTAAAGGTTTTCCTCTATGCTAATGAAAAGTTGGCATTCATGTTCAGTTAGCAAAGAGAACCCCTTTTTTAGATTCAAAACCTTTGTTTATTCAAAGTTCACCAAATAAGGCTTGATTAATCTCCGTTACAAATTCATCTCAAGGACTTACCCACATAAATTTGATGATTTCCTACAGGGGTTAGTCCATGTATACAACCAAAGTCTACACTAGCAGTTTTGGTTCAAAAATCAAACTAGACACCATGTCCAATTTGATTAAGGTAAGCTAATTAACCTAAGCACCCTGCTTAATTTAAATAGCCTATGGGAGTTTGATCATTGCATCCAAACTTTAAACTAAGCACCATGCTTAATTTAAAAGATGTATGACTAATACCCAAACCAAAGCATACTAATGTAGAGAAAGGAAGCATGAAAAGATAAACACGAGATTTACTCAAACACATGTGAGAACTTTGAATGGTGAATTAGAGAGCCATTGTTTTAATTATTTTTTATTTAGAGCAATGCAAACGGGTTTGATGAATTCAATTTAAACAAACATGTCATGGTTTTGGAGCAGGAAATTAAATGAGTGACATGCATGAAAATCTAGGCTTTAGCCTTTTCTCGTAGCGCAGACCATCTGATGATATCATACTGACTGGCAAAGCCAACATATGATTCTGATGGTCTTGTTTAACATCCATCTACTATGAAGCTGGACTAAGAGCATCGAATAGATAGATAACAAAGAAATTTGGCATCTATCTAGACTAGGCATAACACCCGAATACAGCTCAAAGTCTAAGAGCCACACGAAGAAAGCACTAGATATTTGATGAAGCAAGCTAAAATGCAGTGGTGAATAGGAAATAAAAATGGGAAATATATTTTTAGGTTGGTTCTCTCATACACTAATCGATCACCCACAATTTGAGATGGCAAGCTGGAGGTGTTGATGGTTCATGATAGATCGGGCACCCTAGACTCGTGTTGATTCTTCTTTTTTATGCCCACAAAAGCTAGGGTAGACTAGATTAGTAGACATCAAGGTCAAAATCAAAATCTTTACGCCAATTACTTCCCCGACAAATAGCGCCAGAAAGTTTATTGGTATTTGTTAACGCAAACAGATAAATCCGCAAGCGCACAGATACCGTTGTAGCTTTCACCTACGAGTATTCTAGGGTATCGTATTTATCATTAGGGAAGCAATGATTAAAGAACTTGATAGTTGAGCATCATGTATCCACTAACTAGTATACCGAGTAGACTAATGTGGGGGTAAGTGGTAAAATAGGAGTTATGTATAAGTGACACACAAGAGAACTCTATGATAAGATAAAAGAGTAGACATGCTAAGTTAGGAGGACAACGGAAGATCTCAAGGTTTCTATACACTTCTCTATTACTATGGTTCTATTCTAGTTCAAACCAGAGGGATTAACTAAGCAGTGGATAAAGCATTGCGATCACACCATAACACTTTGGAGCAGCAGTTCCTTTCCGATCCTCGACAAAGACTAGGAAGTGGTGATTTGGAGAAGACTTGCAAAAGCTCTACGAAAACACCAACCCGAACATGGTGGATTACAAAGGCCTAGTCAGAGCTGTCACATTTGGGGCTACCACAACTATCCGTGGGGTTGGGCACAAACTCAAGTAATCTATAGTCTAGACACCACGTCTACACTATCGATTACTAGTCTAGCCACATATGATAAATAGAGCACTCGGTCGAGCGGAGATCCCATGTCAAGGTGTAAACCACTATACTAACCATGCTTTAGCTAACCAACTAAGACGTGAAATAGATAACTGTGATGGACATTTGGTAATTAGGGAAGATGAAAATATAGTTACTTGAGTCTTACAAAGGAATGATAAAAGAATATACCAATCCTCCAAGGACTTTTTTGGAACTTGAGCATCTCTCCCTAACTCCCAAACTAATCTATACTACTTTTACATCTTGGCAAAGAGAGTGAGGAGATCCCTTGTGGTGTGTGTGAGAGGAGGAACTCTCCCCCTCTATTTATAGTTGTACAAAAGGTTGGTTTGGAGGCATATTCCTTGCATATCCGCATGCAACCGCCTTGGGGGTTCACCAGGAGGCACCACGTGGAAGGAGGAGGCGGTTGGGCCTCCCCGTGACCGCCTTCCACATGGCGGTTTGTTGATAGGCTTTGGTCACGTCTATGTGAGTTTGGGGCCAGAATCTTCAGGTAGGTGGGCTTCACTTTCAATTGCTTATTTGCGCTTCTCCGTTCGCATTTTGGGTGTCTTTTCCTTTTTTGTTCACACTTATGTCCTACAAAACACATAGACACCAAAACTCATGTAATTTGTTACTTATAAACCCTAATACTAATTTTGGTGTTTCAAATAAAGGGATTTTTATGCGGGGTTTGGCGGTTAAAATTATGCAATAAGGACCGCCAACAAGCTCCCCCACACTTGCTCTTTGCTTGTCCGCATATGATGCCAGAATTCACACGTTGGTGCGAGTCCGCGAGAGGTCTCGAGCACAGTTACTTGTCGGAGAAATGGAAGAAGCGAATGCGTGGACGACAGCATCCGATCCTGTCGAGTGTCGGCAGGCAGCCGCAAATCAGACGGATTAGTCTTCTTCAGTCGTCCATTTGAATTTTGATCACGGCCGTGTCATGGACTGAAAAGGACGTCACATATGGATATATACCCAGTATCATACTATTGTATATACATATATGGATGTTAACGTCACAAATGCATGTTGGCGAAGTGGCCGTCTGTTAGTTCGTCACTGACGTGACCAAGAAAAAAAAATTCTGTTTTGGTTACTCTCCATTTATTGATTCACTGTGGCTGTATTTATCTTGCTGAGTTTGTTAGTATCATGTGACACTATAGCGTAATTTTCAGAGTACGAATTTCATATAGGAAACTTATAGGAAGAGAAGCAGCAACTGTTCCTGTATACTTTTCTAGTATCGTGCTTCTATTACCACAAAAACGATTTACAGAGTAGATCAAAATAGGTTACAAGAGGTGGGCTCTCCAACATCACTTTTAATGATTTACAAAGGTGGCTATTATTTATGCCGGCCTCTGTTAATCCAAATAAAAAAACAAAAAAGCGCAACCTCAGGCGTCCAACCAGGCCTAGGTCTCGATCTGGGACACTAGGGCATCGTCACCGCATCAATCCACACGCCACTGCTAGGGCACGGTGCTATTGACATGCAAGCTGTTGCCGCACCATGCTCGATCTCCTTGCGGCTGCGCTGTCTTCTCTTTCCCCTCGCCATGTCATCCTTAGCTTACTACAGATCTGGGATAGAGGATAATAAGGGTGAGCTAGAGAGGAGAGGAAGAGATGAGCTGCTCACCAGTCACATCTACATTGCTGGACCATAATGTCTCCGCCATATCAATGCCTTGCCAGACCTCCACCGTGCCTCACCCTCGGCTGGCCGTGGCGCAGCGCTTTGCGACCCACTCTCAGCCATACTGCCGCACACAATGCGTGGAACCTCTAGGCACTAATGGGCGTGACCTCTTGTCACACCCCAAAATTTCTATTTTTGGGTTGTGCTTGGAAAACACTAAATAAAATAAATGATTTCAATATTTGAATAAATTTATTAGATAAGTTAAGTTGTTGCTAATTTAAATATAGAAAAGTGTGGTTTTAAACTTTTTCATATTAATTTGATAATGTGGTGTTTGTGTGATGCTTGTCTTTGGTGTTGGTGAGTGCTTTTATTTTTAAAATACCATAGGACGACGTTTGCTTCTCATCGGAAAACTTTTTGGTATTTTCTGGATTTAAAATTTCAATTTCCGTGAGCTTAATCTTTTTCCTTGATATCTTCATCAATCTTTTCATGAGCTCCAAATACTTTATTTGGGTTCGTCTCGTTCTAAAATATCTCTGAGAATTTTCCCTAAATTTTCGGAGCCTTCGAGGTATTTTTCGTGGCTTAAAATTCAATTCTGGACTTTTCTAGAATTATTTTATCCATGAAATTAATTAATTCCGAAAATAATAAAATATCTCAGATTTCCTCATGCCTAAAGGCCCATGTCTTTATTTACTAATGGGCTTTAATAATTAATTAGGCCTATTAGTAAAGGTGGATGGTGTAACGTCAATTAGCACCATATCGCTAGTTGACATGGAGGTGGAGAGTTTTTCTCCCTATATATACGTACCTATCCCTTGGGTAAAAGCACACCAAAACTACCGTAGAGGAGCCCCTAGTTTGGGAAATCTCTCGTGTAGTAAATTATATTTTTCTCCTCCTTCTTGTGTCGCCGCCGCCGCTGTTCGGTCATTGCACCGTCGTCTCCCCGTCGACTGCAACTTGTTGCCGAGAACGCCGTCGTCTGATCAACCGAGCTGCACGCTGCGATCGCAAAAATCCTCTTGGTGAGTTCACGGTCGCCCTCTCTATCTTCCTCGGTTTTTCCTGTGTCGAACCGAGGCCCTAGGCCTTTTCTCCGGTTGCCCGGCGAGGTGCTCGCCGCTGTACATGGCGCCACTGGCCGTGCACCGTGCGTAATCTTGGCCCCTGTTCCAATTAGCTTGATGACGTCATCACCATGTCACCCACATATTATTGCTGTTTTTCTTTTAGAAAAATAAATCCCGAAATACAATAGAAATACATATACATATAATCTTGTTTAGGTCATATCATTTATGTTTTACGTCCGATTCGAGTCGTTCAAGTCGCGTTAAATTCATGTCATCGCGCTCTACACGGTAGTGCTAATGTTTGTCATGTCTTACATCCTTAAAATTTATAAGTTAGATATTAATTTGATTTATGCTTGTGCAATTGAGTTTCTAATTAAACGCAACACAGGCAGTCTGTTCTAAATTAATGTTAATCTAATTAATATTAAACTAAATGTTTCTTTTGAATTATAAGATGTTTAGTTCAACCTTGAAACATAAGTGCTTTCGTTCAGTTGCCACATGTTTTCTATATATATAGTTCAATATTAAATTGATTAATATGATTAATGTACAGTATATCTCAAATTAAAATTTGCTTAGTCTAAGTACGTTGCATATATGATAGACTTGTGTAGATAATTTTATATTACAGTACGTATCTGCTCTTCATAGTTATACGACTTTAATCCTCGAGCATTTATTCGTTTGAAATCTATTTTGCTCCAATTAAGTTGCGTTAGAGTCGCATCGATGTTCTCTGTGCAGTAGTACTAATGTTTTTCATGTTATATGCTTTTTCATATATATAGCTGAGTATTATATTAATTAATATGCTTGTTATTAGTTTTATAATTAAAAATAATATATAATCTTGTCACGTTAGTCCTTTGTAACTAATCATGAACTTAGCTAATGGCAACTTAAAATATGTTTAAATTATAATTTACTTAGCCCAACCACATATCTCATATAATTGGAATAATTGTTCTCACATGTTCTTTTATCTCTGCAAAGTCGGTAATACTTATAAATAAAATATGACCAGGGTTAAACCTAGTTTTGTAATTCAATTGATTAATCTAATTTTAGAATATTTCTTCAGAATGTTTATCACCTTATTTCAATAACTAAAATGTATTAAGTTTATAGTCGGTCTTCTAAGTTATGTTGTAATCGTCTCGATAGTCGCGTGTTCTCTTTAATGGTAGCTCCGTTATCCGTCGTTCTTGCGTTTTCGTGACTGTAGCAACGTACCGTGTCCTTTAATGCGTTCTCTTTTAAAGCGTTTCTTTTGTTTGATGCATGTTCTTAGTTGTGTTTGTTGTTTGTTTACTGTGCTTGGTTGCTACGAGTAGAAGAAAGACTATCTGTGAGCACCGAAGATCCGAAGATGAAGACCAGAAGCTGAGTGCCAGAAGTTGCAAATAAAAAGATTAAGTTGAGGTTTTTCAGAGCAAGTTGTTTTGGGCATAAAGCAAGTTCTAAGGCAAGTATAGCATGGGATTATCCTTGTTGTCCTATTCATATTAAGCAAATAATATCATTATGCATATATTCCTTGATAAGGATGACTTAGTATTGATCTTATTCCTTGATACCTATTATATTGCATGGATTAGTATTGCTAGTGCTTAACATGAACTATGATCATGTAATTTGACTAATGGAATATGCAATAAACATTAAAAGATGACTTTTTATTACTGTTTAAAGGGGACTAGAGCATGGGGATTACTTTGGTGCTCTTGTTACTCTCCATAAGGACTCATCTGTAAGCGAACATCCGGGACTTACAGTACAACTGTGAGGGCTATAATGGCTCTGGCTTTAGTCATATAGAAGGACCTTTTCTAGCTTGTTAGAGGTATTCCTTTATGGCGTAAGAATGGCTTGACGAATCGGGTATAGTGCGGCCTCTGTCCTCATGTGTATAGGCTGCGTGTTATTGTGCCATCAGAAAGGGAGGCTCTACATCTGTTTGCCGAGTGAAATCTAATGGCCCTAACTTGTTAGACGAACCTTCGAAAGACTTCATAGTGAACCCTGCCGACCTTCCTTGGTACTGGGTCAAGAGGCTGATCACCTCGGGCGAAAGGGTAAATCACGACTCACAGTAAAAGTGTACAACCTCTGCAGAGTGTAAAACTGTTATAACAGCCGTGCTCACGGTCACGAGTGGCCTTGGACCCTTATGGAATAGTGGATCATTAATAATGAATATGTTTTTGCTATTCGTTAATCATTTCACATGGATCATATGTTTATTGATTATATTGAGACACTTTGATATCATTGATATACTGAATTAATGCTAAATAAAAGCTACATGCTGATAAACCTATGTTATGCCTTTGAGCCTTATGAACCCCATGTTATATTTGTTGAGTTCGACATGGACTCACTCTTGCTATTTCCACTACACTCCAGTGTATAGTAAGGTGCTGCTTAGAAGAAGGATGAAAGTGTAGTGGAGTTTTCAGAAGTCTTTTCAGAAGTGTTTGGCATATGGAACCCCCAGTCAGCCGTCCCTGTGATGTTGGAGCCTGAAGAAAAGATTAGTGGCCGTTCCGCGACACTCTGATAGTTGTAAGTGTTTAATATAGCTATGTCTACGTTATATAATAACATTGTTTCTGATATTTTTTTTATTCTGGCATATGTGTGGACTTCCTGGGCACACATATGATTAGCCTGGTTTTGTTCTTTAGAAAACCGGGTGTGACACCTCTGTAAGGAAAATAGACCCTATAAGCCATTAAGTTTGATTTTGGTGTTTGATGAACAACATGACCATTTGGATGAATGATGTTTGCGAGTATACAAGGTATGACTCAAATGGATGCAAGGTGGACTTGAACTAAGGCAAAGTGGTGATCCGAATGATCAGCACCTCGAGCAAAACATTAGAAGACATGTTAAAAATCCACAAGACATGCCAAAAGTCCAACACAAGATGGTACCGAGCTAGACGCGAAGACACAAAAAAAAAGAAGTCAGGTGCATGCTTTTTGCATGCACCAGATTGGTCCAGCGTAAGCCCAGATGAGGCACTGGACCATGTGGCCTGGTGGCTATCTGCACAAGGTTTTGAAGGCCCACCAGATTGATTTGGTGGTTGAGGCCATAGGAGAACTGAACCAAGCGCTGGCACTGTGCAAACCTAGAGTTTGCCACTGGACTAGTCTGGTGAGTGCTGAAGGTGTAGCACCGGACCAATCCGGTGATGACCATCAGTATGGTTCTAGATAGGAAAACAGGGCACCGAACTAGTCTGGTGATGGGCATAGGAGTATGCGCTACGAACAATACCCAACGGTCAACAACGGCTAGTTCCAGCGGTGATGATCATGCTTTCGCCACTTTCATATACATGTTAACAGTTATATTTGATCATGTAGTGATATCAACAATATCATCCGATAGAGCATATTCTAGTATATTCTTTTCTAACGTTGAAGAACTAGACTGAATAAGGTCATTATATGATCTGGTGTGGCTTTGTGGCACTCAGTGGGTCATTCAGTGATGTGTGTGTTCGTGGATTTTTCCAATGGCTAGCAGCCCCTTTACACCCTAAATCTTAAGATTCACATATGGGAATAACTATACTTGGGAGTTATTTGGAGCTCTCTTAAACCCATAGTTGTCCAACATATAGAGGAAATTTGGTGACGGGTTTGAGGGCATCCCATATATGTGAAAGTTTTGAGTTGGGGAGTGTGTACTTAGTGTGTATTCAGTGTTCTTAACTTAGAGTTCATCAAAAGAAGGTTGAAGACTTGCTAGTGTTTGATAACACCTAAGTGTGGTCTGGTGGAGGATTAGGTGACCTTCTTGGTGGAGCTACTTTATGGAGAGGCTCTTAGAGTTGTGCTTGGTTTGAAACATGCCTATCCATAGCGGAGAAGGGGTGTTCACTAATGAAAACTTGGGTCTTTGGTGCTCCAACGTGGATTAGGGGGTAGTGGCAACTACCAAGTATCACAGGCAATAAATCTGGATGTCTCTTCTCTGTGTTTCTAATTTGTGCAATTCCATTCTCCTTCTAGGTTATGTTTGGATCTTTGTTTGGTGCAATATTTTTTGCAACTCGGTTTTTTTCTCCATGCTAGAGTGCTTCTACTCATAGTAATTCCGTAACTCAGGACCTTATGTTAGTGTGATCTTGACTAAGAACATGTTTAGTATGATGGTCCTAAGGACTTGTGCTTTGTGTGAACTTTTGAAGTGTTAGCTCCCCTCCATGCAAGCGGGTGAGTAGACTAGTATAGGCTAAATTTGTTGCGTTGAGCATTTTAGAACCCAACCCACCCCTCTTTGGTGATTCATTCATTTCAATGATCAATGGGTGGTACAGAAGGAATCATACATAGGGATTTGGCATACCCGAATTTAGTATGTCCCCCACACATATATAATTTGGTGATATCACTTGGGAAATTAAACAACAAAGCCCACATGTAGGTAGTCAGTTGTGCAGTTGTCTCCAAATTATTTTGGTAATATTGAAATCTCACTAGGTTTTAAAAAATATTACAAGTTGATAATTACGCATGAAATGTATGAACTTAAAGTCGTCAGTAGTAGCAGGATTTATATTTTTTAGTAGCACTTCACTATCGATGAAAGCAGCCTAGCAGGGCCAAGGTGCTCGATCAGGTGCAAAAAGAAGACTCTAGCGTGCATGCAACAACAGCAGTTGGTGAGAGAGTTGAAAGAAGATGAAAGAATGACCGGTCCTTGCATTTGTAGGAATTGCACACATCTTTTGAACCGTCGTTATGACGACTAAGAATATGCGGGGAGGGCCAGAGATGAAAGTATTGGTCATAAAAAGATACCGCTTCTGCTGCACGCTCATAAAGCTTGCATATGTTTTTTTTTCCTTCAGTGGTGATGTGGTCTTCGAAATCCATAACCAGAAAGGTTCGGTCGCATCATTGAGCACGAATGGGTTGTCTTGTGCTAGGTACACATTTTACCTCCAAGGAGATAAATAAAACAAAATCTTAATTAGCCATTGATTATAAAGAAACGAAATTATTTAGAGAAGAAAACTCTATTAACTGCCTCCTCCCGGCCATAGTGCAAGTAGGTTTCTTAAAATCATGGAGTTTCCAAACTTACTGCATGCATATGCCATTATCTTTTGGGAAAGCTACGATTTGAGGGGACTAATAGTACGTTCAAGGTTTCTAATGTTGAACTGAAGCACTTGTGTAGCAACAAATGTACGAACGTTTCTCACAAATGGAGTTTGGATATTTTTTTACATCATCATCAAATGTTGTCTAACACCTCGGATGCAAAAAAGTAGCTACAACATGTATTTACCTTGCAAATTATGTTCTTGCGGAGTCACAGTCACGGCATCATTGTGATGGCCAAGGTCACGTGTGTTCATAATCATGAACGAGATGGAAGCCTAATGCTCTGTTTGGATCACATGGCTAAAAATTAGCTCACCTTGTGAAAATGGATTAAACATGAGCTAATTATGGTTAATAAGGGATAATGGACATATACCACCAAATAGCCCTCATTAGCTCTTATTGCCCTAGAATTAGCTCCCATTTAGGGTTTCTAATTGGTATCCAAGAACATATGGGCTAATTATTAGCTCTCCGATCCAAACACCCCTATGTGGGTGCCTCACACATACATATAAACTACTACCTATGGGCTCTCTAACACGTAAAAAAAGATCACATGTAAGGCTATCTATTGCATAGAGACTAAGTTTGTTGCAGTGGAGTAGTAGATGTTGCGGTAATAAGCATTATTATGTAACCCATGAATAGAGGTTTGTGGCAAAATTATAATGAAGATGCTTACCATTTTCACGTCAGTTGCCTGACCTTATAGAACAGCCGATTAGTTATTTTTCTATAAAATGTTTCTAAACAAAAAATAGGGTGCTTTTTTTTAGTGAAGGGATATTTTATTAAATGTTTCCAGTTGTATTACATTGAGTTGATACAAAGCCTTGATTTTTTTTTTCTGATTTCTGCCTTACAAGAGACACACAACCAACAAAAAAGGCCCAATACATATTAGTCACTACCAATTTAAAGACCGTACATAGGAGAAGATATCCTTGGCCGCCTCCACCAAACCGCAAGAAGTCGTGACAACCAAACTGTCAATATTTTGTAGTGTCGACTAGTAAATTTGTAGCTATGCATGTGGCTTCGGATGGATTGCACTTAGAGACTCAAGATCTATACTGGTCTGGGCAATGGGCCCTATCTACATCTAGTTCTGTGGCGGTGTTCGTATGTGTTCTTGAGCACAAGGGCTCCAATATTTGTAGTAGAGGTTAAATGGGAGACTATGAGGTTCTAGGGTTCGAGAGCCTTAGGAATGCACTCCCTTGTATAGTTTCTGGGAACCTGGTCATAACAAAGAGAGAAAAGAGAGAGAAGGAAAAAAGGTGGCCTCCATCCTCATACTTGCATGCGCCATCCTTATCCGCTCAGAGCAGCGGGGGGATGGGGGGGGCAGAATATCCCAGTTGTAAGCCGTATGAATCATTAGGATCCATCTGATGCTCGCCATTGGTTCATGGCATCATTGTGTTGTACTTGCGAGTTTTGTAGCTATCGTGTCCTTCCCTATACAGACGTGGGAAGACACACCTGGCAGTGGTGATACACGATGGCCTAGTACAACTACCTTTCTGACCATTTAGGGAGAAGACAATCCGGATCTGAGCCTCCCATGGGAGCTCGAATACCCCCCTTGCGGGGCAAGCGAAGGGCTCGGAGCGAAGGTAGGACCCTTATGAGATAGGCCCTATGGACATGCCATACCTTTTCAAGTTGTACCATTGGGCTCGGCTGCACACTCCTTAGTGTACTATCGAGTTTCCCCTCCCGTCAAGACGTACCATAGAGCTCGGGGACTACACCCAGCGTGGGACTGGTCTCGTCCTAACTCAAAAATACTTGGAGGGCGAGGGTACCATACCCCTGCCTAGGTATTCGTCACAAATACTGTGAGCCCAGCTTCTGGAGGATAGCCCATGTATGGAGCTAGTGAGCAATCGAGAATATAACCTGCAAAGGAGTTGACAAGATTTTCTTTTCAAAAACATGATCACACCTGCATAACTAAATTGACCAATAGTTAGTGGATACTTCCAGGAGTACTAAAGGTTTGAAGTCTTTGTTAATCCTTCTTACCCATGTCCAAAACATGTGCGAGACATTTTTTTGGTTGTGGAAGACCCGAAGCCACCTGAATTATTAACCAAATTTGTTAGACAAAATGACAACAAAAAAGCAAGTGCCTAACTTATCTCTTATTTGTGACTAACGTAGTAAAGCAAGTGCCTAACTCGTCTCTTATTTGTGACTAACGAAGTAAATTCCGTTTCTTGCCAATTATGCTTTAGCTAGGTTATCTTTAGGATGACCTCTTAACTCCTAAATGATAATAGGCCTCTTTCTTTCATCACGTCTATTCCTATGGACACTCTACAGTTATTCGGAAGCAGTACCATAGCACACCCATTATTATACGGTAATGCTACTATTAAGACGTCTAGAAGGCCGGACGCCTTGCTCTACCGCACGCCTCGCTCCGCTCCCGCCCTTACCCTTTTCGTGCTCCTCATCTCCTGCTGCACAGCCACTTGAAATGTCCTAAATGGCTAGAGGGGGTGAATAGCCTATAAAAATCTCTACAAAAACACTAGAGCAAATGATTAGTAACCTAAATGGCAAAATGCAAGTTTGCTCTAGCTCTACAAGGGTTACAAGCCACTTATTCCAATGATTCTAGTTGCTATGATCTCTAGGTTCACACCAAAAGCTATGTCACTACTCACTAAGCTAGTGAGCTCTCAAAGACTAACTAAAGAGCCTCACTAACCAAACTAACAAGCTCTCAAAGACTAACTATACTAAAGAGCTTGACTAGGCAAGAATGTAAACAAACTAAATACCAGAGAGAGTGTAGAAAGATTATACCACCGTGGCAAGAGAGATGAACCAATCAACGAATATCCAATCAATCACCAGGAGAATTTCAATCACAATAGACATAAGATTTTTCTCCCAAGGTTCACGTGCTTGCCGGCACGCTAGTCCCCGTTGTGTCGACCAACACTTGATGATTCTGTGGCTAATAGGTATCACTCACCTAGCCAACACTTGGCGCCGCAAGAACCTACCCACAAGTGAGGTAACTCAATGACACGAGCAATTTACTAGAGTTACCTTTCAGCTCTTCATCGGGGAAGGTACAAGACCCCTCGCAATCACTGGGAGATGGCCACGAACAATCACCAACTCGTGCCAATGCTCCTCCGTTGCTCCAAGCCATTTAGGTGTCGGCAAATACCAAGAGTAACAAGAAATCCGCAGCCACAACGATGTCCAAGTGTCACTAGATGTAATCACTCAAGCAAATACACTAGGAATCGCTCCCAATCTCACTATGATAATAAATCAATGATGGCGATGAGTGGGAGGTGTTTTCTTAGGCTCATAAGGACGTCAAGTATGTCAAAGTATCAAGAGAGTGAGCCCAAAGTCGGCCATGGTCTATTTATAGACCCCCTAAAAAATCCAACTGTTATATACTTCGGGGCGACCGGACTCTATGACCGGACTCACTCCTGAGTCCGGTCAGGTGCGTCCGATCGCCCCTGCCATCCAGTCATAGCGCACCATGTCGCTCCGTTTGAATTCGACCATTGCCGCTCTCTCGCGCGCGCACACACCTGTGACCGGACGCGACTCTTGGACGACCAGACTCACTGAGACGCAGAGTCCGGTCGAGTCTAGAGAGGTTCCAGATCCTAGGCGACCGGACGCGCCAGAGAGTCTAGTCCCTACCGCGCTTGTAAACAATGGCTACTTCAGCGTATGTCAGCATTGACCTGACGCACCAGCGTCGCGTCCGGTCGCGCGACCCTGCCAGCGTCCAATTGCGCCACTGGGCTGCTCTTTCTCAGCGCCGCATGACCTGACGCCGCGCTGAGTCAGGTCCAGCGTCCGGTCCTTGCTCATTCTCGGCCATGAGCAACACCACTGACCGGACGCGCTTGGCCAGAGTCCAGTCGCTGCGCAAGCAGAGTCCGGTTATTGACCTTCATCTCCTTTTCTTTTTCTATCTCTTCAACCACTTCACCTTTGCTTTCAAGTTGCTAACCACCAAGTGTAGAACTTATGTGCCCGTGTGTTATCATTTTTCCGAGCATTTTTCAAGGGTCAATTGTTAGCACACTAGGTCCCTAAATGAATATGTAAGAATCACGTCACCTAGTGGCACTCGATCACTGCTTAGCCAAAAATTTTCCCTCTTTATAGTACGACTATCGATCCTAAACATACTCACACCCTTTATGGCATCTTGAGTGCCAAAACTAAAACCTATTTTATACCTTTGCCTTGATCAACACTTGGTTTTTGTTTTTCTCTTTCTTCTTTTACAAGTCGGAGCACTTGATCATCTTTTTTGGTCACCACCATCACTATGACCATCATCTAGCTCCACCACTTGGTGTGTACATCCCTATCTCAGTCACAAAACTTAGGGACAAGGGTTAGTACATTAGATTTCATCAATTATCCAAAACCAAACTAGGGCTTTCACCAGTGGTGGATCTAGAATTTTATCGAAGGGTATGCCGTCCTAAAATTTTTATATATAATTCAGTAAAATTCATTTAGCAATTTAATGACAAATTGTAAAATTTACACAGTATTTCGGTATCATATACTAAATAAAATGAGTGGCTTATTATATTGAAAGGTTAAGATAAAAATTTGTGCAAATTATAATAGATGTAGTTCAAACAAAAAAACTAATAATTTAAAATATGCATAGAAGAAGCCTGATAAGTACGGCACAATGTAACAAAACTCTTGTGATTGTATATAATCATAATTCATAGATGATGTAATCTCTTTACTAAAGAAATAAATGAAGAATATAGGGAAGAAAAAAAATACTAGTAATGGTGATCTCACTTGCTATTAAACAAACAATTAATCAGAAAAATACTAACTGGACGGCATGGGCGAATCCCCGGTGTAACTAATCTCTGCAGTCTTGTTCGCATGAGGCATGGTCACGTCCGCATTACGAAATCAGGCAAGATTTTAGAGATGAGAGATCACAGATGAGAAGGATTGCAAATGAAAAAAAAGAAGAAGATCGATACTATGCACGAGAAAGAACAAGATGATCATATATTTCTACAAAGTGCAAACCTCTTGCCACAGCCACAAGCCCACAACCATGGTCGGCGTCAGGCAGCCTGTGACCCATCTGCGAGACGGCAAGTCGATGTGCAGACGCGGAACGCCGGACAGTGTGGTCGATCTAGTACGGACGGGACGCCGGGACGGTGTGTTCTGCGTTGGTGCGGACTCGCGGAGGACCGACGGCAAGATCGCAAATGGGATATGACGATTGCGAGTTTGCGACTTTGATTTGATCGAGCGACGAACGGTAGAATTGGAAAGTCGAAGGTCTGCCCTTGTGATCGAGCCATGGCTGTGTTACTGCGCAAGGTAAGCGTGCGGCGAAAACTAGATAAGATTGTTTTTTACCCGTCTATATACTGCTATACCCTATACGGTATACGTACCCTCGGCTGGACAGGGTCTGCCGGTGCATACCTGGCATACCCTGTAGATCCGCCACTGGCCGCAGCGCACCAATGTCTGGCGTTCTCCCCCATCAGGAGTCCCCAACGTCCGTAGATCCGGCGGTCCTCTCTCCACCCTGGTGAGATCCATGAAGCAGGAGTGAGATCCACTCTCCTCCTATGAGATCCATGAAGGTGACGCGATGATGTTATAGGGGAATGGGCTGGTCTCCACCCGGCACGGCGCCCCTTCTCACCGTGGCAACCGAGCTCACCCCCACCCCGGCGTTGCTGCCGAGCCAAGCCCGGTACTAGCGGCGCTGGTGCTCGTGCGCCGCCGCTCGCCGCTGGCTCCGACCTCAACGGTTGAAATCAACGGACCCAGGCTTCCCCTCCCCTATGTTGTAAATGTATGTTTCAAGTGTTTCAGTCATTTCAAAGATATGTTGTAGTTGTTTCTTTATGGATGTTGCAAAAGTAAATTGGACGATGTTGCACATGTTGCATGTGTTTCAGAAGCATGTTGCAAGCATTTGTTCAAAATGTTAAGTTTCATCTATTTCCAGACATATATTGCAATCGTTTTTAATCTGGATGTTATATATGTTTTCACACATATGTTGCAACAATATGTTTCAAACGTTTCAGTTGTTTCAACTTTATGTTGCCGTAAGTGTTTTTTTATGTTGCAATTGTTTTATTTGAATGTTGTATATATTTCACACACATGTTGCAAGCATATGTCCTAAATGTTTCATCTGTTTCAAGTGTATATGTTGCATTCGAGTGTTTCATGTTGCAAGTGTAGACTGCCAGCGTTGGTGTCTGTGAGGGCAGGCAGGTCCAAGCCGCGGCCACCGACGTGTAGAGGAGGCGCAGGCCGCCGCTAGCTATGTGGGGAGGAGGCACAAGCCACGCGATGTTATTGTGGAAGAGGCGGGAGCGAGTCTTCCGGATGGCCAGAAAGAGACGGGCGCCGCACGGGTGTGAAAGAGGTAGTGAGTTATCCGAGCAGCGTGGGCAGTGGATCTGAAGCGGGGCAATTCGGATGCGAGCGTGGGAAATGGAGCTAGCACGGGCGACGCGCTAATCCTAGCGGATGGGACAGAGCAGCCGCGGACGTCCGGGCGCTAGTGCTGCCTATTATTATATAGGACTCAAACATATCTGGATCCCATAGAGAGAGGAATAAGGTTCAAAAACCCAGATAACGCCACCACCGCATGTATGGCGCCTTCATTGTTTTGGTTTGTGACCATTTAACATGCACGCTGGCTCAGTACTTAAAAAGGTACGCAAGTGTGGCTTTGTCAAACAACTTTATTTTGGCGTGCAACGAATATCTGCACGTGGATAAACATACAAGCTCTGTCTCTCCCTCACCTGTTCCCTCCTCTCTCGCAAGTATACTTTTCTGTCTAGCATATGCATATTAATATTGTTGCTTTAGTTTTCAGTGGGATGCAGCAGAATCCACCATGCAATTGTGCGTGCGCGCGCTTCGCAATGGGAAACATATATTAGTTCATTCATGCGTGGTGAGAATGTCAAGCGACATGCTGGGTGCATTTTTCAGAAAGAGGTTGCCCCACTTTTATTGCAGTTGCGGAACAAAAGCGTAACAGGTTCAAGATTCAGCATCAGCTTAATCAAGGCGCGCTTGGTACAAATCTGAGCAAATAAGTCTGATCCTATCAACTCCTGACCCACAAGGTCCTCACACAGAAGAGCTTCTGTGATAAAACTAGGATTAACAAGATTGACAATAATGACTTCAGGATTTATGTCACTTGGCATTCTCTGCTGATCCCAATTGTTCACATTATCGGTCAAGGACTGAAGACTGAACCTCCTGATGAATAGAAGCTTCCAAACTTGTTGAAGGTGGTAATGTCGATGCTAATGCTGTCCACCCAATCCTTGGAGGTGCTGTCACCACCACCTACAAATCGCCAATAGCCTTGTCCAATAGCACTAGCTTCTCTCCTTGGAACAAAACTCTCCATCTTCTCAGCATGACAGCATCTTCCCTATGTCTTCAAATAGCTGCCTCAGTCCGAACCACGACTGACCTTGAAAACAAAGTGCATTATGTTTCTTCCTTTTTTTTAATAATGGGAAGTTGCGGCTTCAGTCTTCTTCGAAAAGTGTTACTAGTCGACAATTAAAATCAATCTCCCAGTATTAAACACGCACAACATTTTCACATTATTATTGTAAACGAAAAAAATAAAAAGCCATCCATTGGATGCGAATAACTCCATGACACAATACTCTAAGGTTTGTTTCTTCCATAAACGGCACATATATTGCAGATGTAATACAATTCAAAACTGAGTTTTTCATATTACTTAACCACCAGCAGTGGACTCTCAAATCCATCTCTCACACCTACAATATCTGAAAAAATGTCCCAAACATTATACGCCACAAAACACTCAAAAAAATATGTGATGTACTGATTCCATATCAGCAGAACAGCTGCATAAACTAATAAGTTTTTGGGGACAGAAGTATTTGACAAGAGCCAAAGGAAAATGTGAATTCTCGGTGGTATATTTAGCATGCAAACAGCTGGCATAATTAAACAGATGTTTAATAACACCTCTAAAAGTGATAGTAGCATACTAAGATTGGACAGAATAATCGCCACTAGAGTCAAATTAGTTTATCCTTATCTTCAGACAGAAATACTCACAGCTATCTGGAGCAACTCCACACACATGTTCATCGGCCCCTAAGGAACTATATATCAACCTCAAGTTATACTAGTGTGTTTACCCGTGGAACAATACGTTGAAAAAGGTTATATTGTACAAGTTCGTAGTATTTGGAATCTAAGCATCCAAAATATGGTGTCTCTTCGAATCAAACAGCCCTTAGTGTCGCCGAGACTAGTCTGTTTACCCGTGGAACAATATATATGTTGAAAAAGGTTATAATTGCTAGAAATATTCTATAATTACGACAATATATCGTTCATAAGGGCAGAGGGAAGGGGGCTGAGAGGTGACTGGCACCTCAATATTCTGAGCGCGTAGCTCGCTTGGCCAGCAGCACGAGTCGTGCGCTCGGCCACCCGGGTTCGATCCCGTGGCCCACCGTATTTTCGTGCACAGTGCATGAGAATGAGGAACAAAGCTCCCGGTTAAAAAAAAAAATTTGGCCATTTCTCCTTTGCCATGCGTGAACGTATTTTTTATCATGGAAAATGGTCAATTTCCGTCAACACTAAAAGATGTTGACAGAATATATTCCGATGAATTTGCAGAAGGGACATATAGCGGTAACATGGCATGTTACCTATGAAAGCATAGGTGTAACGAGCTATATTACAACTTCAATCACAATAATAATTTTGTGGTCACTTCTGAAAGAAAATGGATTGCGCTACTGTTCAACTGAATCTCACCCAAAACAAAGAAAAAGCGGAAACGCTCCACTGCAGGCTTCCATCCGCCGCCTGGACATCGGACGCTATGTGGCTTCACGTGATCCACGTATTTTTTCTACCACACAAATATCTGGCCACTTAGACTTATCTCTCCGTTTCCATCTCGTCTCTCTCTCCTCCGTCTCTCCATTCAAAGCAACAGGGAGAGGAAGGATGTCGTGGAGCCTGTGCATCTCCTCCCCATCTCGAACTCGCGCAGCCACCGGCCCTGCAGGTGTCATGGCCATACTCACCTCTGCGTGCCGCCGGCAAGCTTCGCGCACGCTACCGCCAGAGAGCCCCGTGTTGTCGGCGAGCTCTGCTCCTTCGAGATCCACACGCGTCGATGTGCTCCGCACTAGTGACCTTCGCGGCATCGAACTCCACGCCGACGTCGAGCTCCATGTTGATGAGCCTCTCCATTCGTCCAAGCAATAAGTAGATGTTGTACTAGAAGTACATGTTGCAAGAGTATGTTTCAAGTGTTTTAGGTGTTCCAGAGGGTATGTTGCAAGTGTTGTATATCGATGTTGCAAAAGTACATCGTGATGTTGCACATATTGTAATGGCTATACACGTCTGTTTCAAGTATATGATCAAATGTTTCATCTGTTCCAGACATATGTTGCAAGTGTTTTATCTGAATATTGCAAAAGTAGATCTGGATGTTGCATATACATGTTACAAGCATATATATGTTTTAAGTGTTTCATACGTATGTTCGCAAGTGTTTCATCTAGATGTTGCATATGTTTGCATTGGTTTTCAAGTGTTTTCAAGCGCTTTCGTAAGTGTTTCAGATACTTGTTTCAAATGTTTCATTTATCTTCTTTTGTATGTTGCAACTGTTGCATCTGGATATTTTTAAAGTAGATCGGGTGTTGCACATGGGATGCGTGTAGGAAGCGGCTGACAACGTGGGCGACGTCCAGGGCGGCGCAGGCCTGCTGCTAGGGCGCTCGCTTGTGAGTTGTGCGGCACTGTCCGGACATTAGCACTCCGGATCGGACATCTGGGAGCTAGCAAATCCAAAGAATTATTTAACATATGTGATGCATGTATGTCGGCCCGCAAACCTGCTTCTAGTAGGCCATTTTACGTGTTTGGGTTTGGTTGTTGGGCAACCTCCATTTCAAATTATATGACGTGATTTTTTTTATGTACATAGATTTTCTTATATATCTTAGACATAATATATATTTAATCACATAGCAAAAGCTATATATTACAAAAACAAAATGACTTATCATTTAGAACGGAGGGAGTAATAACCTAAAGTACACACTATATATACTTCAAAATTGCCCGATTTAATTTATACCTAATATTAAAGAGTGAAGGGATTCTTTCAACCATTTGTCTTAGTTCTCAAAATGTCCTCACGTCCTTTCGTGTCCCATATGTTACCCCAATTCATGACTCATGCCTATACATAATAGAAAACTTTGTGTCTAGCAATGGTACAAAGTCTGATTCCAAGATGCATTAAATTCTGTTGTAAAGCATGAGCATGTTTGCTAGCTAGTCAGTATAAATTTATGAAAAGAACTAACTCAAGTATACTTGCTTGGTGTGCGCCAACACACCATGCATGGATACATGCCTGTAGCAAGTAACGAGCATATCAATTTTCATGATTTAATAACAAAATGACAGATAATTCCTTCATGAATTACATAACAAAAAAAGGTAACAATACATGTTATACTATATATGTTAATACCTACAATAAATTATGTAAGTTGAAAATTTAGATAATTTATTATAATTTTATTTAAACATTATAATATATATATGAAAGGATCAAGATGCCCAAGAGGGGGTAAATTGGGCTTTTCTAAAAATTAATTGCAAGAATTAAATCCTATAAGCCAAACTTCACCCCTAGTGCCTACTTGTGTTCCTTGTGATTCTACCGATAAAAGTTTTGCACCCTAAGTTCCAATCCTAGACTAGCAAGGCAATTCTAGGAAAGTAAGCAAGTAATGAAAGTAATGCAAGAAAGTAAATGCTTGAAAGTAGGGAATAGGAACACGGCGATGTTTTGCCGAGGTATCGGAGAGTCGCCACTCCCCACTAGTCCTCGTTGGAGCACCCGCGCAAGGATCAAGTGCTCTCTATGGGTTGATTCTTCGACACTCCGTCGCGGCGAATCACCCAAAACCGCTCACAACTTGAGTTGGGTCACCCACAATCTCGTCGGATGATCACCAAACTCCCAATCACCACCGAACCATCTAGGTGATGGCAATCACCAAGAGTAACAAGCTAGAACTCTCACTTGACCACAACAAGCCTAATGAGAAGATGGATGCACACTTGCTTGACTCTTGTCACTAGAGAGGATTCTCAAACTTTGATTCGCAAATCACTATCCTCACTAGGGCTCTTACACTCCCTTGCACTTCAAAGATGTTTCTCAGCTAAACAAATAAGCAAGAGACCTCTAAAAGAGGTGGAGAGGGTGTATTTATAAACCCCTCAAACAAATCCTACCGTTACCTTTCGAAACAGCCAGACGCGTACTGACCGGACGTGCCTGTCGATATGACCGGACGCGCCGGTCAGGTGTAACGGTCGAATAACGGAAACCTGTGCTGAGTGACCGGACGCGCCGATCTGTAATGACCGGACGCGCCGGTCTGAGATGATCGGACGCGCCGATCAGGGATGATCGGACGCGTCCGATCATGCAAGAGCTCTTTTGAAAACTGACCTGACGCATCACCACGTCCGATCATAGGTGACCGGACGCGTCAGGTCACCACGGGACCTTACTGGAACATGACCAGACGCACGACTGCGTCCGATCATAGGTGACCGGACGCGTTAGGTCTCCACGGGACCTTACTGAAACATGACCGGACGCGCCGATCATTTTCACAGTCGCGTTCGATTACGCTGTTTACCCTCTGGAACACGTGTCAGCCTGACCACCGCGTCTGGTCCTCTCAAGGACGGCGTTCGGTCAGTCAGCTGAAAAACGCAGTGAAGATTTAGTATTGACCGGACGTGTCCGGTCATGACCAGGACCGCGTCCGGTCATAGGTAAACGGCTCAAACGTCTTCTAAACGCGATGCAACTTGAACCAAGTTGCTTCTAACTGAACTCTGAGCTTTTCTCGAGCTACCTAGTGCTAAGTTTGACAAGTGTGCACCACACCTAAACACAAGACTCACCTAGGTCAAGCTACTCGTTCATGCCCCTCTTCATAGTATGGTCAAAGGAAGAAACAAAGATCCTAACGACTATTCCAGATGTATCTCAACACCTTGACATCCGGAACTAACCGTCCTTAATCTTATCATTGATCCTTTGAAAACCGAAACGATTTCCATCAAGGGACATGAATACCATATTGCCCAAAGCAGTTATCATCTCTATGACCTAACTTACCAATGTTTCTGCAAAACACATGTTAGTCATGGTAATTATGTGTTGTCATTAATTGCCGAAACCAACACCGGAGCCTAGATGCTTTCAATCTCCCCCTTTTTGGTGATTGATGACAACACTTAGATTCAGAAGATGTGAGTTGAGGTTTTCGATCATGCTTGGTTCACATAAGCATAAAGCTGTAAGCACAAGGGGTTAGTCAATGCTTATGTGTTCCAAGCCAACTGAGTGTACTCATAAGATAAATCATGAAGAGTTAGTACACATAAAACATAGCTCATATGAAATCGGAGTAAGGCACGGAAGCACAACCTTATGAGCTATAAACAAACAAGTGACATGATTTAAAACTGTGATTAGATAAACCATAGAGACTCAAGGTACCTCATAAGACCACATGTCACACGAATGCAATTACTGTAAAGTAAACATGATGCATGAGTGTAGCACACAAGAAAAGAACGAAAACCCTCTAACAAAAGCTCTCCCCCTGAATTTACTCTCTCTCCCCCTTTGGCATCAACCGCCAAAAACAAATCTAAGGATCTGACGGGGGAACAGACGGAGTCGAGTCGGGTGCCGAGGAGCGCGTAGTAATCACAAACTGAGAAGTGTCTTCCTCGGACTCGGAGCTATCTGGCTGACCCTCTGAAGAAGCACGCGGCTGTGAAGCGGTCTGGGTCTGATCAACAGGGCCAGGTGCTGCCGAAGTAGCAACAAGTGGAGCAGTCTCTGTGACCTGAGCCTGAAGAGAGCCAAAAGCTGGGGGATCTGTCGAGGCAACGGACGAAGGAACTGTCTCTGTAGTGCCTGTCCCTGTCACTGGAAGAAAAGCTGCCTCTGAAGCTGACACCCCTGATGAAGTAGCAAATGTGGTGTGCGAGGGCGTCGGCTGACTAGTCAACTCGCTATATGTGGCACTCAGATCAATGAAAGGTGTGCCGGTCAACATGTGAGGGCGAGGCTGGTCTGAAGGAGTAAACCCCGTCTGAATGGGCGTGTAGCTCAGGGACTGGAACGACTGAGGAACCTGCAGCTGTGGAGAGGTGGACTGAAAGCTCGGCTGATCCTGACTTGAAGGTCCACTGAAAGGTAAAGCTGAAGTCAAGATAGATGCAGGTGGAGGAACCCCAACTGTGACTAGGTGACGCAGGAGATCCAAGTACTGCTGCTGGCTAGCTGCACTATGTCGCTGCATCTCATACTGCTGACGCTGCATCTCGACTTGTTGGCGCTGTATCTCAAGCTGCTGTCTCTGGAACTTGTCCTATCGAGCCTGTATCTGTGCAAACGCAGCAGATGTATCCTGAGCCTGTCTCTGCAGCTGAAGCTCCTGTCGCTCCTGTGCCTGG
This sequence comes from Saccharum hybrid cultivar R570, assembly GCA_038087645.1. Classification (NCBI taxonomy): domain Eukaryota; kingdom Viridiplantae; phylum Streptophyta; class Magnoliopsida; order Poales; family Poaceae; genus Saccharum; species Saccharum hybrid cultivar. The sequence continues at coordinate 5,152,381 of JAQSUU010000810.1, forward strand.
GTCAGCCTCTCAAGAATAGCCACCATGGCTGGGTCTGAGCGAGAGGCTGAACCAGAGCCACCGGCCTCGTGGTCGTGAGGCCGAGGAGACCGATACATGGGGATGGGCTGATAATCCTCGTCAGTGCTGTCGGAAGCCTCATCCTCAGCTATATTAGCGGGCTGAGCATCTAGATCTGCAAGTTCTGCCTCAGCAAGACCCTGTATGATTGCATCCTGCTCAGCCGCTGTCTCAGGCACCTCAGGTCTCTCTCTCTGTCCTGGCACAGGGACCTGCTCTCTCGTAACTGAAGCCCATAACTGACGAATATCATACTCAGGAAAAACAGTAGTAGTTTCAGTTATCTCAGCACTAATCTCTAAAGGTAGCTCAAGTGTAGATCTGATGATGAAGCAAATCCAATGAGCATAGGGCAGCTGACGGTGTCCCTTGAAGCCTTCTGCCAGGGTGTCCTCCATCTCACTGACCATAAGATCTCAAATGTCAAAAGGTGTCTATGAGAGAAGGTGGTGAACTACCCATAGCTGCATTCTGGTCAGTCCCTCTCTATAACCAAGCCTGAGAAGAAGAGTACGCCTGACAATAGCATCCAGGACTCGGGCAAGCGGTGTCAAACTAGCAGGTGTGCGACGAGACCCTTCGCCAAAAGGCTCATGGAAGCAGGGTCGGATCAGATCTGTAGGTGGCACAGTACCGCCATGAGGGCGTCTAAGTGGAGCTGTCTGACCAAAACAGAGCTGGTGAATCTTCGTGTCTGAAGCTGGGATTCTGAGAATCTCCCGCACTCTTGTGCTATACAGTCTGCGGTCGCAGCCTTTGAATGCAAAGTGTATGAACTCATGGGCTGGATCAATCCATAATAAAGCATAAAACTCCCTAACCCAAGTGCCGCAGTATGCACCCGTCCGTCCAAGAAAATCTGACAAGCCTGGTAGATAGGACAGGTGCGGACGAAGCTGCTCACCCACTACCTCAACAAGTGACTCAATGCGACAGACCCTCTGTGGTCGAAAAGCAATGCCACTGTCAACAAGAGCTCTGTAAAAATCCTTCTGTAGAGGAGTATAAAAACCTTCTGAAGCTCTGGAGTCCTTCTGAGGTGGGAACCACCGGCTGACCTTAACAAATCTCAAACTTTGCACCTGACGTGCAGTAGCACCTCTCAAGTCAAAGTGCTCGACTGGGGGTGAACCTCTAACTCTAGGAGGTGGACGTCCTCCACGACGCTGGCCCTCTGGCCTGGGAGTCACCTGAGCCCATGGGCGTGTGGAGCGGCGACGTGATGGAGTCTGAGCTGGCTGCTCCTCTGTCCCCTCTGGAGCATCTGCAGGTGGATCAACTGACATAGTATCTGCATCCATTGGCACTTCTGTGCCCTCAGTGGTCTCAGTAGTCTCTGTACCAAGCTGTCGTCCTTCAAGATGAAAACGACTATCGCCAATGCGTATACCACTGCTCCTACCACCCCTCTCTGCTGCATCAGCTGCATCTGCCACTGCCTGAGCTATCTCTGCATCAGTAAGAGTCTTCTTCTTTCTGGCCATAATCTTGATGCGCTTTCCACGCGTAACCTCAGACATACGAGGAGGACTGTTGTCCCCGTCACTAGGAGCACCACCAGCATTCTTGCAACAAACCATGCTTTCACACTATCGGAAAACCTCTGAAAGATGATGTACTGACACTCGAGAGGCTTGGCCTCAATCCGTATCCACAGGCTTAGCCTCGGATTCAACAGCTGAACAGCAGTCACCCCGACACACCGACAAACTCGCTGAAAAGACGGAATAGATGGATCTACTATAAGCAACATATATGATCTAAAAGGTATGAAACCCTAGAGATAGCAAGCATATAAGATAAGATGTGAAAACGAAACGCGATGGCTACCTCGGATCGACGAGAAAGCGGTGATGAGATGAGATGACCTAGGTCTCGAGACTTCCCGACGTACCGGACGAGCGCTGATTTGCCGAAATAGAGGTCAATTAGGATAAACGATAACGAAATTCTGGCAAACCCTAACACGAAGATCAAGGATGTGCGAAACAACCTCGGAGCGAAGACGTCGCGCGAAGAACTTTTCGACGACGAATGAAGGCGACGCCGCAGTGCGAACCCTAGGGTTAGGGCGACGCGCGGTGGCCGAAAACCGAAGATGGTCGCGAGGGCAGGAGCCGGTCGGAGGTGGTGCTGGTGGAGGAGGGCGCGGCTGAACGGCGGCAGCATCTCACGGCGGCGGCGGCGGTGCGGTGGAGGTGGCGGCGCGGCAGATGGCGGCTGCTCGGGCGCGGGAGAGGCGGCGGCATGGGCGTGGCAGATGCGCGGCTGCAGGGTCAGGTGGTGGCGCAGGCACGGTGGAGGTTTCCGGCGAGCGGCTGCGGCGAACTACCGGCGAGCTAGGGCAAGGAGGCGGTGAAACGCGAGGTGTACGGCGCGGATGAGGAAGAAAAGAAGAACGCGAAAGGTTATATGAAGGATTAGATCTGCTCGTCACGCGATGACCGGACGTGGTGGTCGATATGACCGGACGCAGAGAGGCAGCGTTCGGTCACTTTCCAGTAAGCTCCTGGAATGACCGGACGCGTCCGATTATTCACGATCGGACGCTGACAGCGTCCGGTTTTGATTTGCCCGGAAAACTAAGACGGATGACCGGACACGGTGGTCGTTACCGGGACCGGACGCGGTGGTCAACAGGGGCACGTCCGGTGCAGCGTCCGGTCACTAGATCAGGAGATGGTCTTCAGGATGACCGGACGCGCTGGTGGTCGCCGGGACCGGACGCGGTGGTGAAGCATCACTGCGTCCGGTGTAGCGTCCGGTCCAGCGTCTGGTCACTGTTTTTCGCCCTTCTTCATTCCGAACTTCGACGCGACTTCTCCCAATCAAGTTTCAATTCAAAGAGACACAAATAAACACCAATTGGAACAAGATATGAGTGACCTCACTCAAACCCTCAAGTTTCTCAAAATAGTTTGCCTTAGGCTAATATTATTTTTAGGAAAATAGGCAACAAACACTCGAGGAGCAACGTATGACCATGCAATAGAGTTTTTGAACCCTTGGGAGCATCAAAATGCTCTCTCTATCCGTGGAAGAACACAGAGGTTGCTCAAAGCTTAACCGAAAAGAAACGACAAAGCAACAAACATGCATATGCAATGCAAAACAAGTAAGAAAAGCTAGGTTGCTTGTCAAGTTTGATCCACGGTTAGGCTTTTTCACTCCTCCAAAGGAGGGTTATCGTAACCGTGTTAGCCAAGCCCTAGATGCATTGCGGGTAATTAAACATGACATATAATACAAATGCAACGCAGGGGACAACACAAGCTCATTTTTTAAAGTTACTAGAGTCAAGCACATTGAGTTCACTTCTCAACCTACAAAAGGTAGCTTCATCTAAAGGTTTAGTGAAGATATCCGCTAATTGATTTTCACTTCTTACACCTTCTAGTGATATGTCATTTTTAGCAATGTGATCTCTTAGAAAGTGGTGGCGGATATCAATGTGCTTGGTGCGAGAGTGTTGTACCAGATTATTAGCAATTTTAACCGCACTCTCATTGTCACACAAAAGCGGCACCTTTTCAACAACAACTCCATAGTCTAGGAGGGTTTGTTTCATGTATAAGATTTATGCACAACAAGCCCCCGTGGCAATGTATTCCGCCTCAGCGGTGGACAAAGCCACACTATTTTGCTTTTTAGATGACCATGATACTAAGGATCTCCCAAGCAAATGACACCCTTCGGATGTGCTTTTTCTATCAATTTTGCAACCGGCATAATCCGAATCGGAGTAGCCAACTAGTTGGAATCTAGCTCCTTTGGGGTACCATAGTCCGATGCTTGGAGTATACTTAAGATATCTTAGGATTCTTTTTACGGCACTTAGGTGAGGTTCTTTAGGGCACGCTTGAAAGCGGGCACACATGCACACACTAAACATGATGTCGGGCCTAGATGCGGTAAGGTATAACAAGCTACTAATCATTGAATGGTAAAGAGTTTGATCGATTGGTTTACCTCCCTCATCTAGGTCGAGATGTCCATTAGTTGGCATTGGGGTCTTGATTGGCTTGCATTCTTCCATCTTGAATCTTTTGAGAAGATCCTTGGTATACTTTTCTTGAGAGATAAAGATCCCTTCTCTCATTTGCTTGACTTGAAACCCAAGGAAGAATGTTAGCTCACCAATCATTGACATCTCAAACTCTTTTGACATCAATTCACCAAATTCTTTGCAATAGTCTTCATTTGTTGACCCGAAGATGATATCATCAACATACACTTGACAAATGAAGATCTCTTCTTTGAATTTCTTGGTGAATAGTGTGGTGTCAACCTTCCCAATAGTGAAGCCCTTCTCTATGAGGAAGTCCCGGAGGCGCTCATACCACGCTCTAGGGGCTTGCTTGAGCCCATATAGCGTCTTGGACAACCTATAAACATGATTAGGATATCTAGGGTCTTCAAACCCGGGAGGTTGCTCAACATAGACTAGTTCATTTATGAAGCCATTTAAGAATGCACTTTTCACATCCATTTGATATAGTTTCATATCATGATGTGATGCATATGCAAGAAGGATACGGATGGCTTCAAGTCTTGCAACGGGTGCAAAAGTCTCTCCAAAATCAAGACCTTCAACTTGAGAGAACCCTTTTGCCACTAGTCTTGCCTTGTTTCTTACAACTACCCCTTGATCATCTTGCTTGTTGCAGAACACCCACTTGGTTCCAATGACTCTTGCACCTTTTGGATGCTCTTCAAGTGTCCATACTTGATTGCGGGCGAAGTTGTTCAATTCTTCATGCAAGGCATTCACCCAATCCGAATCTTGAAGAGCTTCTTCTACATTCTTAGGTTCAAGACAAGAGACAAAAGAGTGATGTTCAACAAAAGAATTAAATTTTTGAGATCGAGTCATTACACCCTTTGTAGGACTCCCTATGATGAGATCTTGTGGATGTGCTTGAAGTAGGGGTGAGTTTCTTCGATTAACCATTTTAGGAGTGGGATGAGGAGCATTAACATCTTGTGCTTGTGCCTTGGCTTGATGATGAGAGACATGGGTGTCTTCATTTTCAACTCTCTCATTTTTGTCATCATCTTGAGGCACATATGATGAAGATGGTGGATTGACAATTTGTGTATCGTCTTCATCATCTTTAGGCTTGATGTCATCCACCGGCATGTTCTTCATGGCCTCCCTCAATGGTTCATCACCTACATCATCACAATTCTCAATTGCTCCTTGGGAGCCGTTAGATTTATCAAATTCCACATCATATGTTTCTTCAACCAAACCGGTGGCATGGTTAAATACTCTATATGCTTTGGACTTTGATGAGTAGCCAACAAGAAAACCAATATCACAACGTCTTTGAAACTTCTCTAGGTGTTGACGCTTCTTGTAGATGTAGCATTTGCAACCAAACACCCAGAAGAATGAGACGTCCGGCTTCTTCCCATTTAGCAACTCATAAGGAGTCTTGCAAAGGAATTTTTGTAGGAAGAGGCGATTTGAAGCATAGCATGCGGTGTTGATTGCCTCGGCCCACAATTTTTCCGGTGTATTGTACTCATCTAGTATTGTTCTTGCAAGAGTGATCAAGGTCCGGTTCTTTCTCTCAACTACACCATTTTGTTGAGGAGTGTAGGTTGATGACACTTCATGCTTGATTCCAATTTCATCACAATAGGCTTCAATGTTGGTGTTGTCAAACTCTTTTCCAGTGTCACTTCTAATCTTCTTTATCTTGACTTCAAATTCATTTTGAGCTCTCTTTGCAAACTTCTTGAAGCAACTTGCCACTTCGGATTTGTCATGAAGGAAGAAGGTCCAAGTGTATCTTGAGAAGTCATCCACAATCACAAGACAATAAAGATTTCCACCCAAACTCTTGTAAGTTGTAGGACCAAACAAATCCATGTGTAGAAGTTCTAGTACTCTTGATGTTGACATGTAGGCTTTGGTTGGATGAGTGTTTGCAACTTGTTTGCCGGCTTGACATGCACTACAAGGTTTGTCCTTTTTAAATTTTACATCCTTTAAACCTCTCACTAATTCTTTCTTCAATAGCTTGTTGAGAGTGTTCATTCCAACATGAGCAAGCCTCCTATGCCAAAGCCATCCAAGTGTGGTCTTGGTGAACAAACATGTCATCAAGTTTGCATCTTCGGAGGTAAAGTCAACATGATAAAGATTGTTGTATCTAAAGCCCTTAAAAATCACTTGCTTGTCATCTATCTTGGTAACAACCACTTCATTTGGACCAAACAAGCATTGGTAGCCAAGATCACAAAGTTGCCCAATGGATAATAGGTTGAAACTCAATGAAGCAACATAGAGCACATTTGATAGAGAATGATCATTTGATATTGCAACCTTGTCTATACCCTTGACTTTGCTCTTTGAATTATCCCCAAATGTGATCTTGTCTTGGCATACCCCATCCTCTTCAAGTGAGGTGAACATACGAGGATCACCGGTCATATGTTGTGTGCAACCACTATCAATCACCCAATGAGATCCACCGGTCTTGTAGTTCACCTACACACAAGAGATCAAGCCTTTTGTTTAGGGACCCAAACTTGAGAGGGACCCTTAACTTTTTCAACTAGTGACTTGGCAACCCAAATTTTCTTTGGCCTAATCACAAGTGCGGCGATCTTTTCTTTGTCATTGTCACTTTCATCGCCGGAGGACTCACATGATGATTCAATGTCGGTGAGCCAATCACCAATAATATAGGCCTTGCCTCCCTTCTTCTTCTTGTAGAATTCTCTTTTCTTGCCATCTTTCTTCTTGTATGGCTTGTTCTTTCTTTTGTCATCTTCTTCATCACTTGAATCATCTTTCTTGCCCTTGTACTTGTTCTTGTACTTGTCTTTTGGAGGCTTTGGGCATTGATGAGCTAGATGGCCAAGTTCTCCACAATTGAAGCAATCCATTTCGGAGATTGGCTTCCTTTTGCTACTTGTGAAGAATTTCTTCTTCTTGCCATCGAACTTGATGCCACTCTTGTTGAGCTTCTTTAGCATCTTGGTGGTCTTCCTTACCATAAGTGCAAGTGATTCATCATCAATGTCACTTTAACTAGCGCTTTCTTGCACAATCATGGCTTGGGCCTTCTTCTTTTTCTTTTCATGACTAGCTTCGAAGGCTAAGTCTTTCTTCTTGGAAGATGATGAGCCCTCTTCTGGAGTGATGTGCATGTACATCTCATGTGCGTTGATCTTCCCCAATACTTGAGTTGGTGTTACGGTGGAGAGATCACTTTGGTGAAGTACGGTGACAATGTGTCCATACTTCTCAACAGGAAGAACACTTAAGATCCTCCTTGCAACATCCGATTGACTCATTTTAGTGAGTCCAAGAGCATTTAGATCTTCTACAAGAACATTCAAACGAGTGTACATGTTGTTAGCACTTTCTTTAGGAAGCATCTCAAAAGAATTAATTTTCTTTAAAGCAATATGATAGCGTTCCTCACGCTCACTCTTAGTTCCCTCATGGAGAGCACAAAGATTTTCCCACAATTCGTGAGCGTTTTTGGCATTTCGCACACGATTGAAAATATCTTTGCCTAGTGCCCGGTAGATTGCATTTTTTGCTTTTGCATTCCACCGGTCGTATTTCTCCTCGTCACCACTTGGGTTAGCGGGATCCCTTATAGGAGGAAGCCCTTCGGTTGTGGCTCTAAGGCACCCAACATCTATGGCTTCGAGGTACGCCTCCATATGAATTTTCCAATATGGAAAATCATCTCCCTCAAAAGTGAGAGGTGGTCCTTCCCCATTAGACATCTTGCTCTAGGCGGTAAAGCCTAAAATAAGAGCAACACAGCTCTGATACCAATTGAAAGGATCAAGATGCCCAAGAGGGGGGGTGAATTGGGCTTTTCTAAAAATTAATTGCAAGAATTAAATCCTATAAGCCAAACTTCACCCCTAGTGCCTACTTGTGTTCCTTGTGATTCTACCGATAAAAGTTTTGCACCCTAAGTTCCAATCCTAGACTAGCAAGGCAATTCTAGGAAAGTAAGCAAGCAATGAAAGTAATGCAAGAAAGTAAATGCTTGAAAGTAGGGAATAGGAACACGGCGATGTTTTGCCGAGGTATCGGAGAGTCGCCACTCCTCACTAGTCCTCGTTGGAGCACCCGCGCAAGGGTGTAGCTCCCCCTTGATCCGCGCAAGGATCAAGTGCTCTCTATGGGTTGATTCTTCGACACTCCGTCGCGGCGAATCACCCAAAACCACTCACAACTTGAGTTGGGTCACCCACAATCTCGTCGGATGATCACCAAACTCCCAATCACCACCGAACCGTCTAGGTGATGGCGATCACCAAGAGTAACAAGCTAGAACTCTCACTTGACCACAACAAGCCTAATGAGAAGATGGATGCACACTTGCTTGACTCTTGTCACTAGAGAGGATTCTTAAACTTTGATTCGCAAATCACTATCCTCACTAGGGCTCTTGTACTCCCTTGCACTTCAAAGATGTTTCTTAGCTAAACAAATGAGCAAGAGACCTCTAAAAGAGGTGGAGAGGGTGTATTTATAGACCCCTCAAACAAATCCAACCGTTACCTTTTGAAACAGCTAGACGCGTACTGACCGGACGCGCCGGTCAGGTGTAACGGTCGAATAACAGAAACATGTGCTGAGTGACCGGACGCGCCGATCTGTGATGACTGGACGCGCCGGTCTGAGATGACCGGACGCGCCGATCAGGGATGATCGGACGCGTCTGATCATGCAAGAGCTCTCTGGAAAAATGACCTGACGCATCACCGCGTCCGATCATAGGTGACCGGATGCGTCAGGTCACCACGGGACCTTACTGGAACATGACCGGACGCACGACCGCGTCCGATCATAGGTGACCGGACGCGTCAGGTCTCCACGGGACCTTACTAGAACATGACCGGACGTGCTGATCATTTTTACAGTCGCGTCCGATTACGCTGTTTACCCTCTGGAACACGTGTCAGCCTGACCACCGCGTTCGGTCCTCTCAAGGACCGCGTCCGGTCAGTCAGCTGAAAAACACAGTGAAGATTTAGTACTGACCGGACGCGTCCGGTCATGACCAGGACCGCGTCCGGTCATAGGTAAATGGCTCAAACGTCTTCTAAACGCGATGCAACTTGAACCAAGTTGCTTCTAACTGAACTCTGAGCTTTTCTCGAGCTACCTAGTGCTAAGTTTGACAAGTGTGCACCAGACCTAAACACAAGACTCACCTAGGTCAAGCTACTCGCTCATGCCCCTCTTCATAGTACGGTCAAAGGAAGAAACAAAGATCCTAACGACTATTCCAGATGTATCTCAACACCTTGACATCCGGAACTAACCGTCCTTAATCTTATCGTTGATCCTTTGAAAACCAAAACAATTTCCATCAAGGGACATGAATACCATATTGCCCAAAGCAGTTATCATCTCCATGACCTAACTTACCAACGTTTCTCCAAAACACACGTTAGTCATGGTAATTATGTGTTGTCATTAATTGCCGAAACCAACACCGGGGCCTAGATGCTTTCAATATACAAAGTTTATTTATTGCTACTCTAATGTATTTTTTGGAAAACATAATGTTAGACTCGTGGTTCCTTAATAGGGGAAATTCAACATCTTGGTCACGGTAGTGCAAGCTAAAGTGTCGAGTGCAATCTGTGGTTTAGAATTCAGATTCTCAATAAATACAAAGTGCAAGTCCAGTCAAGATGTAGAACAAGCACATGCTTTCAAATTCTACATATAGAGAAATAAATGTTCTTGCAAAATAAAAAATACTAAAATTGAGAAGCAAAGTTTGGATTAAATAAGAAGTTATAATAAATGGGTCGTAACAAAAGCTAACATAGCTTAAGATAATATTTTAGATAATTCATAATTAATATGCCATAACCAGTAGTAGATAGCTCTCCTAAGAGCAACTCCAGCAGGACCTTGCTGAGCCCCGAAATTTGGATGGGCACCCAAATCCTCCCTAGAGAGCTCATTCTAGGGGGCTCAACTTCAAGCCCCCCATCCCGCCGTTGCATATGTTTCTTCCCCATGATCGCAAGGAACCGTGTGTCACTCGCTTGATCCGTCTGCCTCCACCGCACGAGCGTGGCTGTACGCTCGCCTCTACCACATGGCCTGTCGAAAGTAGGAGCTTACCACTACGGGAGGACGTGTTGGAGTTGTTCCAAATTCACTGCAAGATATAGGCTGGGCTTCTGACGAAGCGAAGTGGAGGCCCGTCGCCGGAGGCTTGGGCCGGAGGGGTTACACGCCTGGTACGGTATATATGCCCTTGCTAGGGTTTCGTGGAGACTTGATTCTCTTGTAAGCCGCCACATGCGTGTAACCCCAAACTCTTGAGATAGAAAGATTGTTGCCGGCTGGTGCCCGTGGTTTTTCCCCTTCATATTGAAGGAGTTTTCCACGTAAATCATGTGTCTCCGCTGTGATTGATTTCGTTTACTTCATATTTCTATACGTCGTTTATAACAAGTGGTACCAGAGCTTTGGTTGCTGTTAGGGTTCATGACGACATCGATGAAGTTCGATCTTCCGCTGCTGAACTATGACACGCGGTTCTCGCTATGGCAAGTCAAGATGCGGGGGATTCTGGCGCAGACTCATGACTATGATGAGGCGTTGGATAATTTTGGCAAGAGGAAGGCCGATTGGACTCCTGAGGAGACCCACAAGGATCAGAAGGCGCTCGCCCTAATTCAGTTACATCTTCATAATGATATTTTGCAGGAGTGTTTGACAGAGAAAACTGCTGCAGAACTATGGCTGAAACTAGAATCGATCTGTATGTCCAAGGATCTAACCAGTAAGATGCAGATGAAGATGAAGTTGTTCACTCTGAAGATGAAGGATGAGGATTCGGTGATGACCCACATCGCTGAATTCAAGAAGATCGTGGCCGACCTAGTGTCGATGGAGGTGAAGTATGATGATGAGGACTTAGGTCTTTTACTATTATGTTCTTTGCCAAATTCGTATGCAAATGTTCGTGACACCATACTTTTGAGCTGAGATGAACTAACCCTAAAGGAAGTTTATGAGGCTCTCCAGTCTAGGGAGAAGATGAAAGTCATGGTGCAGAATGACATGACGTCGTCCTCAAAGGACGAAGCTTTGCATGTGAGAGGCAGAACTGAAAACAGATCCTCAAATGAAAAGAGCTACGAAAGGAGAGGTCGTTCAAAGTCCAAGCCACCTGGTAATAAAAAGTTCTATGTTTATTGCAAGCTGACAAATCATAATGTTGAGGATTGTAGAAAAGTACAGAATAAGGAGAAGAGAAAAAATAAGTCGCCTGGTAAGGTCTCTATTGCTGCTGCTGCTTCTGATGATGATTCTAGAGATTGTCTGGTAGTATTTGCTGGTTGTGTTGCTGGTCATGATGAATGAATTCTTGATTCTGCATGTTCATTTCATATTTGCACTAACAGAAATTGGTTTAGTTCATATAAGCCTATGCAGAAAGGGGATGTTGTGCAGATGGGAGATGATAACCCATGTGACATCGTGGGGATTGGATTAGTTCAGATCAAGACTGATGATGGCATGACTCGCACGCTGAAAAACGTCAGGTATATACTAGGGATGTCCAGAAATCTTATCTCATTGAGCACGCTTGATGCAGAAGGTTACAAATATTCTGGTTCAGATGGCGTTCTAAAGGTATCAAAAGGTTCTCTTGTCTGCTTGAAAGGTGATCTTAATTCTGCAAAGTTATATGTCCTTAGAGGGTGTACTTTACCTAGTTCTGATTCCGCTGTTGCTGCTATTACTAATGATGAACCTAGTAAAACTAACCTTTGGCACATGTGTTTGGGACATATGAGTCACCATGGTATGACAAAATTGATGAAGAGAAACTTGCTGGATGGCTGCACTTCGAGTAAAATCAAGTTTTATGAGCATTGCATTTTTGGAAAGCATAAAAGGATATATTTCAACACTTCTGTTCACACCACTAAAGGTACTCTTGATTATGTTCATGCTGATTTATGGGGTCCTTCTGAGAAGCCCTCACTTGGTGGTGCTCGTTATATGTTTACAATTATTGATGACTATTCTAGAAGGGTTTGACCTTATTTTCTGAAACATAAAGATGATACTTTTGCTGCTTTTAAGAACTGGAAAGTAATGATAGAAAGGCAAACTGAAAGGAAGGTAAAATTGTTTCGTACTGATAATAGTGAAGAATTTTGTTCGCATGCCTTTAATGATTATTGCAGATAGGAAGGCATTGTTAGGCATCACACCATACCTCATACTCCACAACAGAATGGTGTGGCCGAACGTATGAATAGGACCATCATATCCAGGGCCCGTTGCATGCTGTCTAATGCAAGGATGAGCAAGCGTTTTTGGGCTGAAGCTGCTAATACTGCTTGTTACTTGATAAATAGGTCGTCTTCTATTCCACTAAATAAGAAAACTCCCATTGAGGTATAGTCTGGTACACCTGCTGATTATTCACAGTTGAAAGTTTTTGGATGCACTGCTTATGCTCATGTTGATAATAGAAAATTAGAGCCTAGAGCTATTAAGTGTCTTTTCCTTGGTTATAGTTCAGGAGTCAAATGCTATAAATTGTGGAATCCTAAGACAGGAAAGACTTTTATGAGCAGGAGTGTTGTATTCAATAAATCTGTGATGTTTACTAATAGTTTGCCCTCAGATCATGTTTCAGAAAAAGAGCTGCAGCATATGCGCATGTAGGTGGAGCATGTTGATGATGATACAGGTGTGCAGGTGGAGCCTGTTGATGAGCAGGATGACCATGATAATGATGTTGCTGAGAATGATGCTCCTAATGATGTTCAGCAAACTCCTCATATTTTGCAGCTAGAGGAGGATTTACCTATCGCTCAACGCAAGTCAACAAGGACAGTTCCACCTCCTAAACGTCTCATTGAAGAATGTAATTTGTCTTACTATGCTTTGAGTTGTGCTAAACAGGTGGAGAATGTTCATGAGCCAGCAACCTATAAAGAAGCTGTTCGTTGTGGTGATAGTGAGAATTGGATTTCTGCTATGCATAAGGAAATGCAGTCTCTTGAGAAGAACAGTACATGGGAGGTTGTACCTTTGCCTAAGAAAAAGAAGACCATCAGCTGCAAATGGATCTTCAAGAGAAAGGAGGGTTTATCTCCAAGCGAGCCTCCAAAGTATAAGGCAAGGTTAGTTGCTAAAGGCTATAGTCAAATTCCAGGTGTTGACTATAATGATGTGTTCTCTCCAATGGTAAAACACAGTTCAATTCGTACTTTCCTTAGTATTGTTGCTTCACATGATCTTGAGCTTGAGCAGTTAGATGTGAAAACTGCGTTTTTGCATGGAGAGCTTGAGGAGGACATATACATGGACCAACCGGAAGGGTTCATAGTGCCTGGCAAGGATAAATATATGTGCAAGTTGAAGCGATCTTTGTATGGTTTGAAATAGTCCCCCCATCAGTGGAACAAGAGGTTTGATTCATTTATGTGGTCACACAGTTTTAAAAGATCTAAATATGATAGCTGTGTTTACATCAAGCATGTTAATAGATCACCTATATATTTGCTGTTATATGTTGATGATATGCTGATTGCTGCCAAGAGTAAGATTGAAATCACTAAGTTAAAGAAGCTATTGAGTAGTGAGTTTGATATGAAAGATCTTGGTAGTGCTAAGAAAATTCTTGGTATGGAAATTAGTAGAGACAGAAAATCTGGTTTGCTATTTCTTAGTCAACAAAATTATATCAAGAAAGTTCTTCAGCGTTTCAACATGCAAAATACTAAGGCTGTTAGTATCCCTATTGCACCTCACTTTAAGTTGTCAGCTGCTCAGTGTCCTAGTACAGATGCAGAGATTGAGTACATATCAAGGGTTTCTTATTCTAGTGTTGTTGGGTCTTTGATGTATGCCATGGTTTGCTGTTGTCCAGATTTGTCATATGCTATGAATCTTATTAGTAGATATATGTCTAATCCTGGCAAAGAACATTGGAGGTCAGTTCAGTGGATTTTTAGGTACCTCAGAGACACAGCAGATTCATGTTTAAAGTTTGAAAGAACTGATAAGGGTCTTATTGGTTATGTGGATTCTGATTATGCTGCTGATCTGGACAGGCGAAGATCACTTACTGGTTATGTGTTTAATGTTGGCAGTTGTGCTGTGAGTTGGAGGGCTACTTTATAGTCTGTTGTTGCTTTGTCTACTACTGAAGCAGAATATATGACTATTTGTGAAGCGTGCAAAGAATTAATTTGGCTGAAAGGTTTATACGCTGAGCTCTGTAGAGTTAAATCTTGCATAAGTTTGCACTGTGACAGTCAAAGTGCAATTTACCTTATTAAAGATCAGATGTTCCATGAGAGAACTAAGCACATAGATATCAAGTATCATTTTATACGTGATGTGATTGAAGAATGTAAGCTGAAGGTATGCAAGATTAGTACTCATGATAATCCTGCTGATATGATGACAAAGCCTGTTCCTGTTGCTAAGTTTGAGTTATGCTCAAGCTTAGTTGGTTTAATTGGATAGTCCAAGAGACTATTGTTGGCACCAGTGGTTTTCTATCTTTGTTGTGTTCAGGATAAAGGGTTGATTTATGATACAAGATGAATTTGTCTCAAGGTGGAGTTTGTTGGAGTTGTTCCAAATTCACTGCAAGATATAGGCCGGGCTTCTGACGAAGCGAAGCGGAGGCCCGTCGCCGAAGGCTTGTGTAACACTCCAGTGTTACGCAAGCATTTGCATTACAAATCATGAGCATAACATGTCATGGCATTCATAATCATATGTGCTTAGGGTGTACCTTTAGTAAAATAAAAGTGTGGAAACTAGTATTGCATAACATGTTGTGATAATGTGCTAATGACATTCATCAAATTTGTGCAACTATAAATTTCATATCACTTAGAATTATAAGGAAAATTTTTGGAGCCACTAAATCACTCAAAGTTTTGTCAAAGATTTGTTTTAAAAATGATATTTGAAAATATTCAAAAATCCTCCCTAAATTAGCTTTTATTCTAAAAATCAAAATCTATAAGAGTTTTGAGGTTGGCCCCTTAATCAAAGTTGTAGAGAATTAAATTCTAAGCAACTTTTATTTTTGGGTCATTTTCAGAAAAGGTCCTTTTCTTGCTCAAAATAAGATTTAAAAACTATTATTTGAAATTATTTGAAAATATGAAATTGGAAATTCAATTTCTAACCTAAACGGGCCGCCGCCTCGTTTTCGACCTGCTGCTGGAAGCGGCCCAGCTCCGCCCCCGCACGCGCGCGCCGCAGCCGTCGCCTCAGCCCGGCCCGCGTCTGGTCGGCCTCCTCCTCCTCTTCCCGCTCGCCCCGCGCCTCGCTGTCCGCCGCGGCAGAACGCGCCCGCCGCGTGGCGGCCGCATGCCGGCGACGCCCCCGCGTGGCCGCCCGTGGACCCCGCGCGCGCTCCGCCTCAAATCTCCGCGCGCGTCCGGTCTCCATCCCACTCGCCACTCACTCGCTCCCTCTTTCCCTTCCTCCGAAGTAAATCGAGCGGGAGCGCCGCTCACCACCGCCATCCTCGCCTTCACCGCCGTGTTCCGACACCGGTGGACCACCACCGTTCGATTGGTCATGCACGAAGCTCTGCCACCTTCTCCTCTCCTCCGAACGGACCTCCGTTTGCCTTGTTCGCCTCCGGTAAGGCTCAATCAAGCTCTTCCCGCCGCGCCACCACGACGGGGCCGCCGAGCTCGTGCTCCGCCCACCATCTTCCTCGCTCCCTCTCCATCCCCCTGAGCTTCTCTCTCGAGTTCGCTACCTCCTCGCGAACACTGTGCGTGCGCTCGCTGGACGGGTCATGGCCGGAGATGGCCGTTGGCCGTCGGCCACCGCCACGCCGTCGCGGCTCCGAACGCCGACGAGGACGCCCTGTCCCCCCCGTCGGTCGTCACTGGGCCACGCCCTGTGGGCCGCGCCTCTGAGCGGGCCTACTCGCTCTTTCCCCCGCGCGCGTGAACTAGGCCGAGAACGGCCATGGGCCGGTTTACTTCCACGGGCCGGCCCAGTTTCAATAATGAAAATCGTTTTCTGTTTTCTTTTATTATTCATGATGAAAAATATTGTGGAAAATGTTTTTGTATTTATTTGAGCTCCAAAAATTGTGAAATAAATTTCTATGGACTCATTGGAACCAGATCTACAATATAAAAATATTGCATGTCATTTTTGGGATACTTTTCTGTAGAGCTTTAATTAATTCTTGATATTGCTGATATCTTGTAAAATGGTTAGTAAATCCTATATGTATTAGAAAAATATGATTTCAAGTTTGTTAATCTTCTTATATCATGTACTTCCTAGGAAAAATATGTTTCATGCATGTGCTATGGAAAACTTTGGAGGAGTAGTTCAAGTACCTTTAATAGCTGATTTTTGTTATTTTTGCTAGAGAGCAAACTTTGTATAAAACATGCATGTGATAATTTTTGTACAGTCATAGTATGCTATGAAGGACCTAGGAAAAATATTAATTCTGTTGTTTGACACTTTTCATAGTACAAAGTAATTTCATGCTCATTTTTATGCTATAGCTTGTCATTTTTGTATAGGATAGTTTACTTATCCAAATGCCATGAAATTTTTATGGAAGTCGGTTTAGGGTAGTATTATGCTACTGTAATTTTCTTAGATTTTTAGGAGCATCAGAAATATATGTTGCTATTCAAACCTATTATTATTTAGGGTTTAAGCAAGTGTTGCTTTAAGTGTTGCTTTAAGTGTGATTAAGAAATTAGTAAAGCTTTGGTGTATCTTTGAAGCATTTCATAAGATATGTTAACTTAACATAATAGTAGTAGAAGAGAATGCAGTAGATGACATGTGCTTGTAGTGTATAGTTTCTTGGATGATGTTGACTACCTTGCATTTCAACATATCCATTGCATTCATCTCCTTCGATGCACGTTTGCATAATCACTTACGCGCATTGCATCATACAGGATCGCAAACCGAGAACCCAGTCGTCTTACCCGAGGAGCCAGAGGAGCAGCTCGAGGTGCAGCAGCAGGAGGTGACTGAAGCCGAAGAGGAGGTCGGTGAAGATCTCCCAGAGTGCCCCGACCACCGTCCAAGCTCTTTTGAGAGAGGCAAGCCCCGGAGCATTTCTCTCCCGGTTTGCAAATAATTTATTATTAACTTTACTTAATTTGATGCATTACGTTTAGGAGTTGTTTACAAACGTTGCTGCATTATACCTTGCTTACCTTTGTTATACTATATCCTTGTTACCCTGGTATCCGCAGTCGAGTCAATGCTTAGTTGGCTTAGACCGGTAGAAGTCGGGTGATTTCCTGTCACCTGCGAGCTATAGGTGGTTACCTGGATCTGCTTGGATGACTATGAAGTCATGGTATAACTAAGTGTGAAATGAATTTGAGACCGGGCGGAAACTTGCAGGGTTTCGGACTGTAGTGTTTTCCATCTGTGTCGATTAAGGACCGTCCGTTGTTGTCCCTCGGGTCATGTTGAACGTATGCCTCACATTTAGCTGGCCGGATAAAGTACCTTCCGACCGCGAAACTGGGAGATTATTCGGGCCGAGTGGATTATCCGCAACGCACTGTACTGGAGCAGTAGTGGCAGGATACGGGGGCGCGATGATAAGGCCAAAGAGCAGCCGGGCGGCCCCCGGGTACAAGTGGTTCCTGGCAAGCTCGCGACTTTACCTGAATGGTTGACTCGGTGACCAACACCTCACTTTAGCGGGTGAGTGAGGTTTGTGTGAGGAATAACTTACCAGCTGGTTAATAATCGATTCGAATCGCCATCGTTCACTGGATAGTGAACACTTGACTTGAGCTACTTCATCGTAGTAATCTTGATGAATCACGTGGATAGTTATGTGGAAGATGACATGATAACTATTGTTAATGATCAATGGTAATCCTTACTTGCTTAATTACATGTTACTCTAGCACCAGTGCAAACATAGTTGACAGGGTAATAAAGAGTTAATTACTGCATGCTTTTGGAAAGAAATTATTAAGTTAAAAACGCTTTTCTTGCAAATGAGTTAGCTATCCCACCAGAAAGCCTATCATGATTCCTTGGTGTCTTTTATTTTTGGTTTGTGACGGGTAAGTCTAGCTGAGTACCTTCTCGTACTCAGGGCTTTGTTCCCACTTGTTGCAGATGGGCAGATGTATTACGGCTACTGTATCAACTGCCTCTATCCTGCGATGGGCGAAGCTTAGGACCATGGGCAATGGTCATTCGCTACTTCTAGTCTGATGCTTTTGCTGGAGATGATCACAAGCTGGCACTTTATTTCAAAATGTTGTGTGTGTGCGTGATTTGAACTACCGCTTCCGCTACTTTTATTCGAACCTGGTTTGTAATAACTATGTTTAAACTCCGATGTATTTTATGCCGCGAACATTTATGTAACTTATGATGGTGACCGCTAAACTTAGTACGATCTTGGCTGTTATGTGAATTGGTTTGAAATCCGTCGAGATTTCACGGACTACCGGGTTATACGGGCTTAAGTTTGTTAAATTGTCCTTCCGTTGGATGATTTTCCTACTTAATCTCGTATAATTGGGCGGTTCTGTTACAGCTTGGGCCTAGGTCACATTGAAGGGGTTTTCTACGAAAATCGTGTGTCTCCGCTGTGATTGATTTTGTTTACTTCATATTTCTATACGTTATTCATAATAGGACGAGCACGACACAACGAGATAGCGTGGATATTACACCAGCGACGACATAGCCTGGCTGGCCTAGTGCAGCCAGGGGCTGAGCCCCGGCGGCACGTGTCCAGGCAGCCAACTCAAGGCGGCGCGCCTAGCGGTGCTGCAGCGCTAGGGCTATGCGGCGCCGGCGTAGGGAGAAAATAGGGGACGCTGGAGAAGGGAGGAGGCGACGTTGACATGGAAGAAGCTGAGGGCGTCGACGCTAGGAGGAGCAGTAGGGCAGCCGCGCACGGAGGAGCAGCAGGACGACAGCATTGGGGAAGGACCGAGGGAGAGAGCAACCATGGATGGGGGAGCGAGAGCGACGGGGAAAGATGAGAGAGAGAACGACGAGCGGGCTTTATTTGTCAGTGTCTACCAGAATAGATTTGAGGGCCCAAATTTGGTTGTGGGGGCTAGAGTGAAAGGAAGAAAATTAGGCTAATAAAAGTAGGGAACACCCAAATCAAAAGTAGAGGCCTTAATTGCGGTTCTCTGCTCGAGTTGCTCCTAACCAAACAAAAGGGAAAACATTCAATACTGCGAACAAGATGCCAATCAATTCATGCATGTGTGCGCGCGAGTTGGAGCCTTGGAGAGCAGGAGGAATCAACCTTTTCTTTCTTACAGCAAGTCAAAAGGTGCAAGAACAAATTCACAGCATTGACTATTTGATTGGTCTTGGACGATAGACAGGTAAAAATGGTGAAGAATCTTTGCTAGTTCCCCTGTTTCCGAGAAGAGAGCTAAAGTTGTGACTTTTTTTTTTGTTGACTTGCTTGCTTATATTAAGCTCAGCCGGCCGAAGCCTCCAACGTTACAAGGTCACCTACACATGCTGGAGTTACATGCCACCTCTCCAGTCCATTATTGTGATTAACAAGATTAAGAAGGATTTTTTTTGAAACAAAAAGGAATTTCTTATTCAGTAGTACGATTGGGTCCATAGGAATATCAAACTTGACAATATCTTTTTAAAGAACTTGACAATATATCTTGAAGACTAGATGACAAAGAAGAAGAACTAGTTTACTCTACAAAATTTTTAGTTAAAAAAGTAACCGTACTCTAATTATGTAGCTTGAAAAGGTTAAACTAAGGTTCCACCATTGTTATATAACCCCATGCACTCTCACCCTTCTCAGTGTCCACCATCAACAGCCAAGTACACCTCCAAAGCTTTGCTCTGCCTCTACTCCTCTGCTCCCTCTTCTCCATCACAAAGCTGCAGCACACGCCTGATCCACCAATGTGCACCACTCCCGTGCCGTCGCCGCCGCCTGTGGCGCTGGTCGGAGTCAAGGGAGGCCACCACGTCTACGTCACGGTACCCCAGCTCCCGGAAGGCGACGACCCGGCCGTCCATCCCGGCCGGCAGCTCAAGTGCAGAGCCGTGCCCCTGCCGACGGCGCGGGAGACCTTCCGGGAGGCAGTAGCGCTGTGCCGGCTGGCGTTCCCGATCGCGTTCACGGCTCTGCTGCTCTACTCGCGGACGGCCTTGTCGATGCTCTTCCTGGGCTCCATCGGCGACCTCCCGCTTGCTGCCGGGTCCCTCGCCATCGGCTTCGCCAACATCACCGGTTACTCGGTGCTGTCAGGGCTCTCGCTCGGCATGGACCCGCTCTGCACCCAGGCGTTCGGCGCCAACCAGCCGCGCCTGCTGGGGCTCACCCTCTACCGCTCCGTCCTCTTCCTGCTCTGCTGCTCGCTGCCGCTCTCCGCGCTCTGGCTCAACATGTCCAAGATCCTCGTCTTCCTCGGTCAGGACATGGAGATCACGGCAGTCGCGCAGGAGTACATCCTCTTCTCCCTCCCCGACCTTTTCTCCTTCTCAGTCATCCACCCGCTCCGGGTGTACCTCCGGTCGCAGGGGATAACGTGGCCGCTCGCCGCAGCCGCGGGCGCTGCCGTGCTGTTCCACGCGCCGACCAACTACGTGTTGGTGGGGCGGCTCGGGCTCGGCGCTCCTGGGGTGGCCGCCGCGGCGTCGGCGTCCAACTTCGTGCACCTCGGCGTGCTGCTCGCGTGCGTCCTCGGCCGGCGCGACTCGGCCCTGCGAGCGGCGGGGCCGCCCACGGCGGAGTGCCTCGCCGGGTGGGGCCCGCTGGCGCGGCTGGCCGCGCCCAGCTGCGTGTCGGTGTGCCTGGAGTGGTGGTGGTACGAGGTGATGATCCTGCTCTGCGGCCTCCTGCCGGACCCGAAGCCGGCGGTAGCGTCCATGGGCGTGCTCATGCAGACGACGGCGCTGGTGTACGTGTTCCCGTCGTCGCTGGGTTTCGGCGTGTCCACGCGGGTGGGCAACGAGCTCGGCGCGAACCGCCCCGGCCGCGCGCGCGCCGCGGCGCACGTGGCCGTGGCCGGCGCCGCGGGCATGGGTCTGGCGGCCATGTCGTTCGTGGCCGGTGTGCGCCACGCTTGGGGCCGCATGTTCACCGCCGACGCCGAGATACTCCGGCTGACCGCGGCCGCGCTCCCGGTCGTGGGGCTCTGCGAGCTCGGGAACTGCCCGCAGACCGTCGGCTGCGGCGTCCTCCGCGGCAGCGCGCGGCCGACGCGCGCCGCGCACGTCAACCTCGGCGCCTTCTACCTGGTGGGCATGCCCGTGGCTGTGCTGCTGGCGTTCGGGCTCGGCGTGGGCTTCGTCGGGCTCTGGATGGGCCTCCTCGCGGCGCAGGTGTGCTGCGCCGGGCTCATGCTCTTCGTCGTCGGCTCCACCGACTGGGAGGCGCAGGCGCGGAGGGCGCAGGAGCTGACGTCAGGCACGGAGGGCGAAGTGGAGAAGCCTGCGGCCCACACGTCAGCGACGGCCGCGGGAGAGGGAGGCAGGCCGGAGAAGGGGGAGCAGGAGGGCGTGGAGAGGAGCTGCTACGACCAC
Organism: Saccharum hybrid cultivar R570; assembly: GCA_038087645.1. NCBI lineage: Eukaryota > Viridiplantae > Streptophyta > Magnoliopsida > Poales > Poaceae > Saccharum > Saccharum hybrid cultivar. The sequence goes on from JAQSUU010000810.1 coordinate 5,174,003, forward strand.
GAGCCGCTGATCTCCAACAGGAACAGTGAGGAGGCCGAGGCAGAAACTGTGTAGGCTGCTTCAAGATTCGTGAAAAAGTCTAGTGCCATCATAATTTTTTATGTTCTTATATATACTCTCTGATTAATTGGAATTACTGCTAGTAGTACTCCAGTTCTAATGGTAGTGAGTATAACTTTTTTTTTATTGTTGTTTTCCTTTTTTCCCCTTGATTTTTGTTTCTTCGCTTTTGTATCAGTGGTAGCTGGTGCTGTTGAGGTGTGCTAATATACTCGTGGGGCACCTTTCTAATTACTACATATCTCATCAATGGAGAGAAGTAATGTATTTATGCTAATTTTGTAACTCTTGCTAGTTTTGAACGACAGCAGAAAATTTCTCATCTTGTCAAACTTTCGAAACTTCAGCCATGCACTTGTGCACGTACCAGGGTCAACAGTGTCAGCTGAAGACGATGGCAAGGTAATATTAATTGGTAATTGGTAATGATAGTTGCAATGAATTGTCAGATTGAGGATTGTTGGCTTGCCTCCTTTCACACCAGGCGTGCCTCCCGGTGGGGAAGCAAGTTGGGCCATAGGAGGGCAACAGAAAAGAACAGAACAGAACAGAGGAGGAAAGGCGTTAGATGCGGCATTTCACGGGCAGTCAGTGTGTGTATAGAAAAAGCACGCGGATTCGATCACATTTCCACCTTTCGGCTCTTCCTCGATCGATGGCAAATTGCACATATGCATTGACAGTGCTGCTGCGCCTTCTGGCTGGATGTGTGCACAGGCACCCCACGAGCCGTGGAACTTTTGGAGGAAGGAGACAACGCAACAAACAAAATGGATACTGTGCACAGGGACCAGCACGTAGCCTGCTGGGGCTCTGCTCTCTGGGCTTGCAACCATGAGCTCACCCCCACCACACATCCATGCTCGATCGGATCCATGTAAATGCTTCTCTTGGATTGTGTCAGCTGCAATGAGTTTATCTGGCTTGTAACATTGGGGGAAAAAAAATTCAGTACGGACGGTGTCCATGGAGCAGCCGTGAGACACTGCTATGGGGATGTATGCATATAGACACGTGTCGCAAAAATCCAAAAGAAAAAATTGAGTGGGAATGGTCTCTATAGACAGCTGTGGGCACCTACCAATTATCTAACCTATGAGACTGTCGCATAAATTTAGGAGAAGCAGTTGAAAAGAAAATCTACTGCCCTCTCATGCATTAGATAATTGTATATAGACACATGCTGTCAATCCATAGCAGATTAGCAGGTGCCAATTGCTGTCCCACTAGGATAGTCTATTGGATTTTTCTTTCTCCCCGTGTCCTACCTGGTTTCTCCACTTTCTCTTTGTTTTTCTTGTCAAATTAAGTTTTCACAATGACTTCCAATCTTAAGTGTGATATGATGCCACTGCCCTCTCACCATATCACTCATCCACTGGACCACTACTCCTCCCTCCATACCACACACCTTAAATGTTAATCGAATAAACAAAAATAATAAAAAAGACACTTTCGTTCATCATTATTCTAAAGCTAATAGCCAAATCGAAGTTTTTTGATCAGCTAGTGTGGCACACGTGTTGTCGTCTGGTTCAAGGACCGATACTTAGACATGGCAACGAAGTGGTTCGTTTGGTCATTTTGTTGGTTGTCAAGTTTTCAGATCGCGCTCCCTTTTCTTATTGAGCGGTTTCAATCTATATTCATTTAAATTTAGGCCTTGTTTGGATGCATGTGTACCATTCCACTTCAACATTGAGACGAATACATGCGCATCCAAACAACGCCTTAAGTGGACCCATAACCATAAGGACAACTTTTTTAGGTTCAGGCACTAGTATACTCAGTTCGTCTTAGAATATAGCTTTGTAGCCTACGTTCATTAGTGTTTACATTTTGTCCTAGAATACAACTATGTTTGAGTTCAATCACAAGAGTGAACGGACTAAACTCCCTGTCCGCCTCATTTGTGTGCATGATTGGTGGAAATAAATGGTAGTTACATTTTTCATTGAATTTGTCCTTTTACTATTCACTAATCTATCTGAAGTGCTAAATGAAGTTATATTGGGATGAAAGGAGACACTTACTTTTTGATAATTTCAGAAAATACAAATGTGCAATCTCTCATTCAAAAAATATAAAACATTTTTTATTTGAAGTCAAATATTGTATAATTTTACTAAAAGATAGTTAGATTACAAGTATGTCAAGCCCACAAAAAAAACCATCACATTTGTATTCGTATTTGAATGTGCTTTGTCTATATAATGCTCAATTGATATCCACATTTTCAAATCAACATTGTTTTAGTATCATCCCTGAGGAATGCAAAAACTTTCACCACCATTCATCACAATATTGATTTATATCATGCATTTGTCTATGATATTTGTGGAACAAAGGTATGCTCAATTGATATTCACATTTTCAAATCAACATTGTTTTAGTATCATCCCTGAGGAGTGCAAAAACTTTCACCACCATTCATCAGAATATTGATTTATATCATGCATTTGTCTATGATATTTGTGGAACAAAGGTCCCTAAAAAATGTTTGTGGAACAAAGGAGAAGACTACTTTAATAATACCACTAGTTTTTTTCACAAACTTTTGCTAACACATTCTCTCTCCATCCTACAAATAATAGTACAATTCTAGGAAAACCATAATCTCTCTGTTCCAAAACAAATCAAATCCTAGAATCATCCTAAGTTAAACTATCTTAACTTTGACTTATTTTATAGGAAAGGATAAAAACAATTATGACATCAAGTATATGATCTATTTAGTGATATTAATTTGAAGTCATAATTATCAAGTTTAAAATAGTTTGACTTAGAATAACTCTAGAAATTGATTTAATTTAGGATGGAGGGAGTACAATTTATTAGTAGGTCAAGAAAAGACCACCGTGCCCTTAATTAACCACGTTTTTAGTAGTGGGTAATAAATGTGCATGCATGCATACGAAGAACACCCAAATTCCAGCTCCAAATTATGGAAGCGCATGTGCATGCAAATGTCAGTAAAGTTTATGGACGGCATCATACACAAGCCTGACTTTTTTATTAATTGTTCTAGAAGACACTCATGATTAGCCAATATATTTTCTTATTGCAGAATAGAAGGATCTAAATCAAATTATTGTTAGATTCATCATGATTTTATTTAGGTTTGATGTCATAAATGTTAATGTTCTTTCTATAAGCGTGGTGAAACTTAGGATATATAGTTTAATAAAGGGTTTTGAGAGCGAATAATTGCATGCTAGATGCGTGTATATCCGTATGTGTATAATTGGAGTTGAGTGAACAAAAGCAGTGAGATTGCACTTTCACAGTCGGGCCTCCCACGTGATGATGGAACCACTAAACGGACTGCATCTTTGGATGCTAGCTTCCAAACATATATGACGAAAATTTGTATAGCTCTTATCTACTGCCTTCATAGGTACTTGTAGCCACTTCCTTGATGGGCATATTTGGAATCTTAAACTTTATTGTATATATACTTCCTTGATGCTGTTCAAATGAATGAAAATTACCAGTTGGTTCGTTGGCACCTAAGTTTTCAAGCATGGCTGTCAACGTCCTCTTTGGCCTAACTAAAGCTACCCTACATGTCATGACACATTAAGGCCAACAACGGCTGTCACATTTTAATCATATTTCTATTCATCTAGCTGCTTACTAAAATTATACCTATGACGCTATGCGCGCTGGCTAGTGACTACCCATATGCAAATCGTAATGTTGCCCAAGGGGAGTGATCTTAGTTAATTATAGGCACTAATAGGTCCTCCAATTACTGCTGAGCTGGGGTCCAAATTCCTAGATATTTCTCACATTTTTTCCGAATTTTGGTACAGTTGTGGACACTCATATACATACTCACCCATATGAATGCCCACATACATCCTATCTCTATAAGCACATTCGAAAGCTGAGAACGTAGATCCAAAAAGTATAATGGTCAAAGATATAAATATTTGACTTAGGACAAAGCTAATATGACATGTAAAAAAATCCAGAGGGAGTATATATAACGATTTCAAAAACAACTTGGAGTACTCATTGCAACTTCAAAAAGTAGAAACTGTATATGGGCCTGTTTGGATACCAAAGGTTAATTGTTAACTAGCTAAAAATTAACCCTAGACCGTCATATCCTAGTAGGAGAGGCTAAGTGTTTGGTTGAGCTTCTAAAAAGTGTTTCTGCTATAAAAAACAAAAAGCCAACCAAATAAGTGAAACTTGAAGCTGCTATTCAAGCAGTTGCTTTTGTATAGTACAATTTTGGAAGGACCTTGGACCCTTCTTTTGTCTTGCGGTTTCTACTTTTCAAAATTGGTGGAAATTGAGAGCTATTTCATAACCGTTTCAAGAGAGATAGAGAGAGGGATATGTTTTATACTTGTTTTAGCCAAATAGCTTATAGCTTTTCCAAAGCACATAGCTCACAACCACCTTTTCACAGCTTATAGCTCACAACAGCTTTTCCACAGCTTACAGTCAAACTAAACAGAACCTTAAAGTTGGGCTATTTTTTAGCCAGCACCATAGCTAACAACTAGTTCACTAGTTGAGAAAGGTGAGCTAATTTGTACTAAAGTGAGACACAGACAGAGAGATAACAAAACTATGCCTCCACCTTATCCTCTTCCTCCTCTTTCTCTCTCTTTTATCGCCCACCCGCCAAGTTGCCACTAGTGCCGCCATGACTATTGCGGTCTTGACAACACTGCCTAAGGGAACGCACTTGGATCATTGCTATGGTGGCACCGAGAACACCGTGTTGTCCACCCGCTGTGGGGATCCCAACCACAGATGTCGCCGCGAAAGCCTATGCATTGCGGGGACTACACCTCGGTGTGCTTCTTCTCCCTTTGCTCCTTGATCCACACACACATTTTTCCCTATCTCCAAGGCCTGAAGCAGCTGCAAAGAAGCAAGCGGGCAGTACAAGTGCGGATCTATCCTCGCTATATGTTGATCTATGTGATGTGGCCGTAGAGAAGAACGTCTTGGAAGCCAATGTCCTCCCGCGGTGGTGGATCCAAGTGCCTTGGAAGTAGATTTGCGCACCCCCGCTGCCACCGTCCTCGCCACACTGGAGACATTGTGAGAGGTGTCGAGCAAGACCTCGAGCAGCTTGCATGCGGCGGTGGTGGACTCCTGCTGCACAATGTCCACTAGGAGCAAGACACCCCCCTCCGACGTAGAAGGCGAAGACCTTGTCCTTGACGTCGAAGAGCAGGGCACCTATCCACACAATGGCGACATAAATGCCCTTAAGGGAAGATGTTAGCCTTGATCCGGTGTGCCTCCATCACCCAACGGCTCCCAAAGAGGTTTGTGGCCGGGGCCAAGGGAGGGTGGGAGTGCCATGGTGAGGAGATCAACCATGACAAATGAAGGAGTAAGTGGCGTAGGAAGGTGAAGAAGGAAATAATTAAGGCAGCTTTAGCCGTGCGGGTGCGGCAGAGAGTGAGAGTGGAGGGTTGCGGATAGATGCGGCGTAGAGAAAGGATAGGGATGGTGAGATCGGTAAAAAAAGGTAGGGGTACTCTAGTCTACTTTTATCTATCCAACTAATTTATTAGCAAGTATCCAAGAACCCACTAGCTTCAGCTAAAAAAAATAAGTCCTAGCTCATCTAAACAGCAAAGATGATTCAGTGGCTCTATATATGGTCTTTGTGTCTGTGACCCTTGTAAGAACGTCCCAATAAGGAAACAAAGTGCAATCTCCTACTATATGAAAATAAGTTTGGGGTCGTGGAACGAGGAGACAAGAAAAAAGGTGAGGTATTTATGGATCAAAATCCTATAGATAGTTGTCTGGTCAAGGAAATAGATACTCATAATCCAATCCGAGAAATCCAAGCACCCACTAGCTTCAGCTAAAAAATAGGCTAGCTCATCTAGACAGCAAAGAGTAATTCAAAGGCTCTATATATATGGTCTTTCTGTCTGTAACCCTCATAAAAGGACATCCAAATAAGAAAACAAAGTACAATCCCTTACTATATATGAAAATAAGTTTAGGACCGTGGAACGAGGAGACAAGAAAAAGGTGAGGTATTTATGGATCGAAAATCCTATAGATAGTAGTTGTCTAGTCGAGGACATAGATACTCATAATCCGATCCGAGAAAAAAAAATACTAGATACAGAGATATACATCTTTCACTACGAGCTAGAAGAGTGGATTATTATTATTAGAACGTCGAACATAAGCATATTTGAAACGTATGTAATGTCACTTCAACAAAAGTTTGGCAGAGAGCATGTCCTACGAAATTGTCAAATTGGAGACAACAATTGTAGTGCATTCACTCGTTAACCATGGGACCGTACCGAAAGCTTCTTTTTGACCAGTGCTATTAGCAATTAGTCTCGACGCATGCATATATATGAAAACAGGAGAGAGAGAGAGAGAGAGAGAGAGAGAGAGAGAGAGAGAGAGTGGAGCCGTGGAGGCTAGGACGTCCATTTCGGGAAAGCAGGAAACGGAGAGGAGGTTCGTGATGCGTGTGGCCCTTTTGGAAGGGGAGAAAGGGGGAGAAGTCCAGAAGGCGATGGCCGCCGATGGGTGGGTGCACATGATGGCTTCCCCTCCTACCGGCAAAAGACCCTCAGATTAAAAGCGGCGCGATCTTTGTTAACTATATACTATAAGCCAGCCAGTCACCTCCTGTACCTTACAGCCATCTCACCTCATCCATCTACCTGATCGTCACCTGCTCCTTCTTGCCTCCATCGTCGTCTTGCACTGCACTGCACCAGCAGGTAACAAAAGTGCCCGTCTCATCACCTCTGCTAACCAATTAATTAGTAGGCGTGATAGCCTGTCATCCTAGCTCTGCTCAACCAGACTGGTCAATTTTAGTTTGTTTTGTTTCGTCACATGCATGCATCCTTTTCCTGTCCCCCAGATGTGATGTCCATATATTGAAAAATTAGTCAAATACATGATTAATTCCAAAACATAAATCATGACTAATGCATATAGTTTTTTTATATAATAGAAAAAGTATCCGGCTTTCATTCTCTAAAGAGAGAAAACTGACCAAATTAGTAACCACTATAACGACCGAACCAAGTGTACAAAATAAATCCAACTCATAAACCAATTCTTGCAATAAATGGATATCCAAATGACGCGAAGAAACGCATAGCCGCATTCTCTAACTTGTGACCAACTCCTTCTATTCCTCACACCATTATAAGTGGGATGTTGGCGGTCCTTAACTCCAATTTCTAACCGCCAACTTTCATATAAAATCTGCTAAAATAAATACTAAACTTAGAATTAGGGCTTATAACTAATCAATTCCATGAGTTTTGGTGATTTACCATTTGCAGGAGGGCATGTCGGGATTACACATAAAATGATCCAAAAGTGTATAAGAAACACATCAAAACATATACCTGACATGAGCCTAGAGGGAGAAGGCCCACTTACCAAGCAAAACAGGGCTCAGTTAGGTGGAGAAAGAAGCCCATAAAGCAAATCCCACTAGACCAAAACCGGGCCAAACCACCAAAGATGAAACCCAGGCCCAGTGGAGAACTGGCCATGCAAAGGCGGTGGCGGGAAGACTCCACCTGGGTGCGGCCGCACCCCCCTTCACGCCTCTCGCCTCCTCCTTCCACGTGGCGCTTCTTGGTGATCTCACCAAGGCGGTTGTATGCGGGCATGCGATGGATATTCCTCCAAACCGACCTTCTCTATGACTATAAATAGAGGGGGAGAGCTCCTCCTCTAAACAACACACCAAGGAAGAGCACTCCACCTTTGAGCATCACTCCAAGGGCTGGACCTATCGGCAGTCTCCCCAAACTTAAACCTCGACAAACACTTGTGCCACAATGGAGCTTTCCGCTAAGTGAGTGTTCGTGGTTCTTTTGGTTATTAAGTCATTTGATTAGTTAAGCTTTATTCTTACTTGTTTATGGGTTCGACATCCATCCCCATGGCGGATACTGTAGTAGAGGGCCCTAATAAAGACGGATAACCCTGCGCACGCTACAGTAGTAGTCAATAGAATAGAGTGGTGTCTAGGCTGGAGGCTACCATCGTTTGCCTCGTACTCCACGGTTGAGGGGTAGGCGGCAGGTGGTGACCGTTCCGTCCCTTGTAATCCCTCACGTCCGGGTATAACGTAGAGCTACAGGCTGGCAACGCTTGGTAGACCAGGTGTTCTCCGGTGCCTGAAGTGAGCAAGTAGAAGTAGAGTTTATCTATCCATATACCATATAACCATAGGAATCAATCTCTACTCTAGCCAAATTTACCCCTTATCTTGTCCTTGGACAAATTAGCTACAAGAAGTACCTCTGTTCCCTATGGAAATTACGATACTCTGAATACTTCTGGGTGAAAGCTACAATAGTAATTTCGTATGCTTGTGGATTCTTTCTGTAAACGTTAAGAAATACCAATAAGCTTTCTGGCGCCGTTGCCGGAGAATGGTTGTTGTATTTCCTTCAAACCTAGTTCATCCTCATATTTGTATCCTTTCTTTTTTATATACAAAAAACACAAAATACTTTCATCATGAAGCCAATTCCTATCCAGAAAGCTTTCGCTTCAAAGGGGGAGTTCCCTGAGCCACCTTCAAAACCAAACCTTTCATCCGGAGTGAACTCCACCCTAGCATAAAAGCTATGGTTCGGGCACAACCCTTCTTTGGGCATGACAATGAAAACCCTTGCAATCACCTACTAGAGTTCGAGGAGATGTGTTCGTGCCTGAGGAAAACCAAACCTTTCATCTGGCAGTGAACTCCACCCTAGCATAAAAGCTATGGTTCAGGCACAACCCTTCTCTGGGCATGACAATGAAAACCCTTACAATCACCTGCTAGAATTTGAGGAGATATGTTCGTGCCTGAGCATCTCAAGCATGACACAGGAAACACTTGGGTGGAAATTATTTCCCTTCTCTCTCATAGGAAAGGTGAAGCAATGGTACACACGTCGTAGGAAGTATGAATGGTTTTGGTGAATTGATGAAACCACTGAAAGCTCTAGTTTGGTTTTGGTGAATTGATGAAACCCTAGCTACTAACCTATGTGCTCTAAGTGTATGTGAGATAGGTTGGTAGATATTTCAAGTGGTGGAGCAAATGAATGAAGATCATGGTGGTGATGGTCATGATGATCAAGTGCTCGACTTGTAAAAGAAGAAAGAGAAAAACAAAAAGCTCAAGGCAAAGGTATAAGTGGTTAGGAGCTTTTTGGTTTGGTGATCGATACACTTAGCGAGTGTGATCACATTTAGGATTAATAGCCATACTATTAAGAGGGGTGAAACTCGTATCGAAATGTGGTTGTGAAAACATGCTAACACACGTGCATAATGTGATATACATGGTGGTTGGCACATTTGAGCAAGGATGACGAAGTTGGTGATGTGGAGGAGTTGTTTTGTGTTAACCGGACTCTAGATCGAACCCTGCATGGGTTCATCCGATCAACACAGCAGTGAACGGCGCAACTCGGTCTACACCGAACACTGGCACGGAGTGACGACCTGACGCGCAGTGGCCACGTTTGGTCACTAGTGATGGTGGCTGACGCAAGCATGGAGGTGAGGTAGGGGAGAGCGGATGCAGGGGCACGTCTGGTCATACGTGACCTAATGCGTCTAGTCGCTGAAATGGAGCTCGAGAACCTTACTAAAGTTGATCTGACACGGCTTGGCTCAACGTCATGTGGAGGCGGCAGTGCATCCGATCATGGCACGCCTGTGACACGCGCGTGTGCGACCTGATGCGGCTCGGTGCGTTCGATCGTTGATCAATGAGTCTAATCGCAACTTAACCTCGCGCGGCAAGCTTTCGACCGTTGTGGATCGGGCGGACGCAGTTAAACCGTGTTGACATGTGGCGTACATTGGGTGACCAGACACTAGAGGCGCGCATCCGGTCATCTCCGATCGGCGCGTCTGGTCGTCCCAAAAAATGTGCAATTTGAGCCCAACGGCTATGTGGTTGATTGGGGCTCTATATAAACGTGTTGGCCGGCTCTTGCTCTCTCTTTTGGCCATTTGTATTGACATAGCAACCTTGTAAGCGTAGTCAAAGCCCTCCCACTCATCTCCATCATTGATTCATCATCTTTGCGAGATTGGGAGAGAATCTAAGTGCATTGCTTGAGTGTTTGCATCTAGAGGCACTTAGTGTTCGTGTTTCACTGCAGGATTTGCTTGTTACTCTTGGTGGTTACCGCCACCTGATGACTTGGAGCAGCAAGGATCATCGAGCGGAGGTTGGTGGTTGTCTCCGGCTCTGATTCTGGTGATTGTGAGGGGTTCTTGACCTTTCCCCGGTGGAGAGCCAAAAGGTACTCTAGTGGATTGCTCGTGGCTTGTGTGATCCTCATCTTGTGTTGGTTGTGCGGCACCCTATTGAGGGTTTGGCATGTGATGCCAATCAGCGCGTGAACCTCCAAGTGAGTGAATCACCACCACGAGGACTAGCTTGCCGGCAAGCAAGTGAACCTCGGTAAAAAATCTTGTGTCACCTTGTCCGAGAATTTCATTGCTTGTCTTGTAATTGATTGGCTCCATCTTGTGATTGGCTCATACCTCAACACGTCGGTATAATCATCACCATCCTCCCCTGTATTACATTCCTAGTGTGTAAGCTAAGCTTTTTAGTGTAATTAGTTTTGAGAGTTAGCTTTTGTCGAGTCTAGGGGTTAGTGAGGCTCTTTAGTTAGTCTTTGAGAGCTCACTAACTTAGTGTACTGACTTAGCAAATTATGTGCTTAGTGATGATAGTCACTAGAATTGTGTTAGGTGGCTTGCTTTTTTAGTAGGTTAGCGCAACACTCGCTTCGCCATTTAATTTTCTAACATATTTACTAAGTGTTGTTGTAGAAATTTTTAATAGGCTATTCACCCCCTCTAGCCATTGGACCTTTCACCGACCCAGACTTGTCTTTACTCAATAGCATATTGCTGTAACTCTTTTGTTTGGGTATCGACATACATGCTGGCCTATGCCTAGATGTGATTGCCGGAGATCGTTTTACACACAAACCTATGATGGAACATGTAAAATTCCTTGAAAACTTCATAGACAAACACACTTCTTCTGTCATAAGAACCAAACCCCTCTAGGCCAAAGTCATGTCGAGTGTGTTGAGGAGTCCTCATTAGTCGAATCCAAACCCATACCATTCGTAGATTCGACTCATGAGCCCTCACCCGAACCACGAACACCGAAGGAAATAATACTTCATCCTTCAGAGTTCTTTATCAAATTTGAGGATTATGGCAATACCTTAGAAATGCTTTTGTCATGATCCTCACGAGGAAGCTTCCCCTAAGGTAGAACCATCAAAAGAGTGGTTAATGGAAGTGAAATGATCTTCGAAAACAAAGTGAAATGATCTTCGAAAACAATTTGGATTTTTCACCTTCTATGACCATGCCTTGTTCATTAAGGGGAACTACCGTAGATGCCTTGCACAACCCCACGATCAAGACTAATATCATGTCCGAATTCCTTGCGGAAACTGTAACACCCTAAAAATAATTTCCAAGAATAGTAATTAATTTTGCTTATTTTATATAATTTTTCATGAGTTATCTAGGCAAAATAATAATTTTCATGAATGTTAAAATCAAATATAAGGTTTAGAAACATTTTAGTTGCATTCATGCCGATGCATTGTTTTTGTTTGAGTGTAGGACTAGAGTTGTGTGGCATTGAATTCAAACTTTGTTTGAATTTGAGGCACAAAAATAGAAAATAGAAAAGAGTTTTTCTTTTTCTCTTTTTCCTTTCCCTCCTTTTCCAGCTCAAAGCCAAAGTTGGCCCAGCCCTTCCCCCTCCCTTTTTCCCTTTCTCGCGCGTGCCGTAGCCCAACTAGAGACCTGCAACCGCGGCCCACTCAGCCTAGCTAGCCCCGCGCAGCCGCCTGCTACTGCGCCCGCGCCCACTGCCGCCTTGGCCCCACTCATCAGTGACCCCCGGCCCTTCCCCTACCTCTAGCCAAAGCGCCCGCTGCTCGTTTCATCCCACCAGTAATCGCCACCGCGGTAGTGGCTTTCATGGTCACTCAGCCACCCTCGGTGGCCATAGTGGCGCACCTACAGCCCTCCACCGGCTCTCCCCAGCCTATAAAGCCAAGGCCTGAGCCCCTCCTGAGCTCTTCTTTTCTCACTTCGCCACCACCACCCCCACCTCTCGGTTGCCATCCTCGGCAACACGCTACCGTCGTCACTATGCCGATGACCTTCGAAAGGTGAAGCCGCGCCCGTCCAAAGCATCCCCATGCCCTTTCTTTTTGTTGCACGTGAGCTTTTCCTCACCAGAGTTCACCCTCTCTCTCTGCAGATCCCCGTTGCTGTTGCCCTCATCGTGGTGAGCCTCCCTGGCATTGTTGTGCCCCCTGTCGTGTTCGCTATCGCCCCCGCTTGCTCCTGGTGCAGTTCGCGTCATGAACTAAGGCCGGGAGCGCCGTACCGGCTAATCGCCGACGAGCTCCGAGTCGCTCCCATGGAGCACCACCATGGAAACATGTCGCCCCGGCGGCTAACTCCTCCCCAACCACCCTACATCGTCGATCTGATCGCAGACGACCGAGATTAGAAGATAACCCTTCGGGTATAACCGGCCTATAGTGGACCGGTGGACCGAGCCCATGCGCGCGGTCCACAGTCACGTCCATAGCCCTAGCCAACCGCGTCACGCCATGTGGCGCCACGTCGGCGGCCAGTAGATAGCAGTTGTGTGTTTTGCACCGAGGCCCCTGCATTTTTGGAAAATTAACCCGCCATCCTTGCTAGTTCAAAAAGCCTTAGATTTAGGTCCTATTTTTAGCAGTTTAGACCTTTTTTTCTCTAGTTTTTAAACCCATAGTTCAGAGCCTCTATTTTTGTATAAAACCCCCCTCTATTTTAGGTTTAATCATGTTTTAGGGCTCAGTTTTAGTGTATAGGCCCTTAGAAAAATATATTTAATTGCAGAAATGTCCCTGAAAATGGTTTTGTTCATAACTTTCTCATTTTAGATCCGATTAGAGTGATCTTTGTGTTCATGTATTCATAGAAACGAGTAGAATAGTTTTATAAGTGTTTCTCTATATGTTTCTATTACATGGTGTAATGTTCTAATAGAAATATATCTTTCTTGCATGTGATGATTGTCTGGATGTCTTGCTTGGTGATGTTATTGCATATACAGGGCGAGGTGTTCGAGGAGCAAGAGTTTGAGGAGCATTACCAGGGCCAAGCTTGTGAGCAAGGCAAGTATAGCCTTCCTTGTTACCCAGCAATCTTTTATCACTTTATACATATGCATGTCTCTAAATTTGATATACCCTAAGGACATGCCTAGAAATATTTGATCTATATTCCTTGTTACCTATGGGAGGTTTTGCATAATAGAAGGATAAGTTTTGCTATGCTCAACAAAGGCTTAATTGTAATCTTGACTAATGGATATATGTAACAATGGTTAAAAGATGTTTTTTTGCAACTTAAAGGGGGTTGGAGTATGGGTCTTTTATGCTCCAGTTGCTCTCTATAAGTATTGTCACTTAAAGCGACAACCTAGGACATCCATACATCCTTGAGAATCAAAGTGGGCACGATCTTAGTTGTATAGCTAGTTTTCTCTAACTTGTTTGTAGTTACCAAAAGGCGTAAGAGGGGGCCTAGGTTGTAGAATGGCTTCTTGCCTGTCAAGATGTGTGTTGGGCTGCAGTCAGGGTGTGCTAGTCTTGAAGGGGACCTCCATTCGCCTAGCTGCTGAAACGTCGCGGCTACTAACTTGTTAGGGTAATTAGTGAAAGGCTTTATAGTGAGACCCTATCTACTCACCTTGGAAGTGTTAGGGGGGTCGACGGGCCCTGGGAAAATGGGAATCATGACTCAAGGTGAAAGTGTACACACTCTGCAGAGTTTTCATCAAACTGATTTATCAACTGTGCTCACAGACATGAGTGACCTGGATCCTTTTTGTGTAGCTAGATATGTGGTTGGATGGGAGATATCTTTAATACTAATGCTTATAATAACTTTTCACATGGGAATGGGTTTTTCCACTAAGTTAGCAACTCAAGTGTTAAATAAAATATGATCAACTAAAATGCTGACCACTTTAACCCGTGTCAAGCCGTTGAGCCTTGTATCCCCCATAGTTATACTAGTTGAGCATGGAGAGTTGACGCTTGTCGTTGTCACCAATAAAAATCCCAGATGGGTACCAGATGATGAAGGCTATTAGGAGTTTCCCGAGGACGTCCAGGACTACTGAGGAGGGTGTACCACTAGTCAGTGTCCCCATGGGATGGAGTTTTTATAGCTTTTCTACATATCCGCTGTAACAATGTTGTTGGCAGTGATGTGAAAGACATGTTCATGAGATGTAATAAAGTTATAATCGTGGATTGTATTATGATATCACTATAATTTGTATGTATATGTGGTTTGTGACTTCCTAGTTCTGCATATATTCACTCCGCAGTTTTATTTATAAAACTAGGTGTTACAGAAACCCTAGGCAAAAAACCACTAGTCTCGACCTACAAGCTCTTCAAAAGTCCCTCAGGACTCATTTTCGAATATTGTGGGATTGCTAGGGTCGTGTCAATCATAATAGATGAAATCGAGGTTTTTATAAATTTCCACATCTTGGCCATCCTTAAGTTTGATCTTCTCGTAGGCTACCCTTTAGACAAACTTTTTCAAGAAAAACCTTCCCATGTGAGCCTTAACAAAAAGTTGGGAATGACTACTTCCACCACTTCTATCCCTCACCTAGAAATCCCAATGGCGAAGTAACTTCCCAATCATAACCTGTTCGAGGAAGTGAAATTCATATCCCCGTTCATTTCACCTGAGCTTGCTTATGAAACTGAACGTCCATTATCACCCTCGCACAAACCAAAACCATGTCCCTCTAGCCATCAAAATGTTGTTCTCAGTGGTGGTCGAGATTTAACGTTGATCCTTCATGATATATCTCTTGAGAGCAAAAGTTTCTGTGCCATGGACATCTTGTTCAGTCCCACATGCCTCTGTATCACAACCATCTCTCGATCCTCATTTTCAAACTTGTCAGGAGGAAGGTTGTTGATGCTTACCTTTATCATAAATACCACAAATCCCGTAGTGGCATTGTGGTACTAACCTTGCAGCTTAAACATTAAATGATAAAATGATTAGTGGTGAAGCTAGGAACTATAGCACCATTGATAGCTGCAACATGAAGTTTCCTAGGTCAAGCTTATGACCACAAACAAAGCACTACCGAGAGATACCCCGGATTGCCATAAAAAAAAGAAAAAAAAACCTTTGTTGTCAATAAAAGCAAGAACATGTTGTCGGATAGTATGCACCTTCGAGTATTCTTGGTCGCTAACCATTTCAGGTTAAGATCAAGAAGAGCAAGGGATATATGATGCTTGAGAATATGGGAGCTGCATCACTTGCACATCATGATGCCCTTTGGTGATGGAACGTACTCAAAAGGAGTTTTGACCTTACACATTTAACTTTTACACAAAAGTCCAAGTGTTGGGGAGGATGGTGAAAGCATCGCTACACGTTCCATTCATACCAAAGGCTACCCAGGTTAAAAAAAATGATGATGCTAGCTCTATCTTGCTAAAAAGAGAGAAGAAAAAATATATATAGATGATAAAAGGAGAGAAAAAGAAGAAAAAATGATATATATATATATAGAAAGGAGAGAGAAAAGGAGGATTCTCCTCTCCTAAAGCCATTGCATACCACCCGATCAAGGCACTGCTGCAGTAGTCTCACAACTTCCATCCACACATGCTGCCAGTAAGTACACTTAGGTATGCAAAGGTAATAAATGTTCACCAACCCCTTTTAACTCATTTTTGTCCACATGAGAATACAACTTGAAGTTCACACTTCCCGTGTTTATGATGAATGCTCTGGTCTAGGTGTATTCTTGAGGTACATCCATAGGCTTTCTATAATTAAGCATGGTGCTTAGGTTAAAATAGCCTTCTTTAATCAAAAATTGACATGGTGTCAAATCTTGATTAATGAACTTTTAAGTATTACTTTCATAAACAATGGAGGTAATTCATGTTGGAGATAAATCAAGGCTAGATTTATTTTGAAAACTTTACTTTAGCCTTGTTTGAGCTATGCTAAAAAATAAAAAGTTAGGTGAACAATAATAAAAATTGCTATAATAATAACAATAAAATAAATTAAAATAATAATAATAATAATAATAATAATAATAATAATAATAATAATAATAATAATAATAATAATAATAATAATAATAATAACAATAACAATAACAATAACAATAACAATAACAATAACAATAACAATAACAATAACAATAACAATAACAATAATAATAATAATAATAATAATAATAATAATAATAATAATAATAATAATAATAATAATAATAATAATAATAATAATAATAATAATAATAATAATAATAATAATAATGATGATGATTTAGGCTCCCCGGTGTTCAAACCGACAGAGCCCTCGTTTGTTTCCACCTTGGTTCTTTTATTAAATAAAATTGGTACAAAAATAAGTGTGGGCAAGATCTCTCAATCATGACACACACATTCGAGATCTCCCACCAATACCTTGCACAAATCCGAACGATCCATCATGTAGAAGGACAGGACAAATGGGTCCAGAGAGGGTGGTTGAACTTCTGGTTTAGTCAAACCACCTCTGATCCCCTCAACTCCTTCCTCTCCAATCAATGGTTTGTGCAGCACTACCCTCAACTCCCTATAAAACCTTGAGTTTCAACAAACATAATCTTAATCACTAAAATTAAACTCAATAAACCAACAAATGCCTCTATGTAATTTTAGAAGCCACACTTCGTCTAAACATTGTGAAAAGTGACATGTTCATAACATCTCTAAGATAGAAGCCTGCATAACGTTTGTTCCATATACATACATTTCTGCTTGTGGGAAAATATTTTAATAGGACAATCATGTTGACTAAGTTGTTGTGAGGTGTGATATAGTTCTAACTTAGAAATCCTACCATTTCTATTCAAAGTGCTTGGAGAATTTGTTTTGATAAAAATATTATAAAACCATAGTATCACATACTCCTCAATTGGTGAGCAATTTCTACCAAAGCCAAATATGACATCTTGTAAGTTTCAAGCCTTTCACATATGTTGCTTGTTTTTGTGTTGAGTTTGGTCAAGTCTTGTTGACCTATGTTGAGAGATTTGTCATGCTCCCAAGATTGAGATCACGTACACTCCACATAGACATGCTCCTCCTACACTGGGAGTATGCAAAAACATGCTTCCATCCAAATCGACTAAAAATCCTGCTCCTACACTGGGAGTAGACAAAAATATGTTTGTTAGAAAAATATTCCACGATCTAAAAAGATAATGATCTCTCTCTCAATATGTGGTTAGAAGAAGAGACATGGGCTATGCAAAAAGCTTAAAAAATTGGACACATGAAGGTTCAAATAAAAAAATGGACACATGAAGGTCCAAGCACAAAAGAAAGAAAAATGATGAGCACATGAAGGCTCATGTATTGAAAAAAAGAAGGAAGAAAGATAGCCATGTTTCAAAATAATAAGTTATAAAGAGAGATCATATCTACAAAAGGAGTATAATTTTAGTTTACCTTTTTCCACACATGCACATCTTGATCTAAGAGTATGGCACTTCTCGCCTTGGATCCTCGATTTGACTTTACAACATATGCAATACAAGTATTCTATATTATTTATCCCTACCTAAAGGTCCACATAAACCTTTTTAGAAGTAGGAGAAAAAGAAAGAAGGCAAAACATGCTATGCCTCGGTAAGGATTTATACACCATCGAGTGATTTGAGAGTGTCATTCAAGTAGTATAAAGTGAACTATGCTTTCTCTTAAGAAGAACTGTCAAAACTCCAAGTTGCTAACATGTGAAATTGGAAAGATTACTTTGTTTCAATAACTATTTCACTTTTCAACAACCTAAGGAAACATGTTAGCTAACCCCACAAATCCTATTTGTGTAAAGAATGTGTTGGAATAGCTTTCATGTAAGCCATATATCTTAGGATGTTATGCTCATGATTACTTTTATCTCTAACTTTGCTCGAGGACGAGCATAGGGGTAAGTGTGCGGGTACTTGTTGGTGGTCCTTAACTCCAATTTCTAACTACCAACTTTCATATAAAATCTGCTAAAATAAACACCAAACTTAGAATTAGAGCTTATAACTAATCAATTTCACGAGTTTTGGAGATTTACCATTTGTAGGAGTACTGTTGACATCTCTAACACGATTACAAATAAGGTAGGTCAAACCCTTCCTTAGCAAAGGCATTAGAAATGTTCGGGACATCTCTTAGCATTGCTTAAGCCAAGTTGTCATCCCCAACACAATACCAAAAGATATGGTTGTACTTATGATTATAGCACTTATAAAATATGAATAAAGGTTATCCGCAACCGCACAGATAAAATACACTCGTTGTAGCATTTTATCCAGGAAAGTTCCAGATATTATTATTTATAATTCTACCACTGGGAAGGCACTTGGAGGTATAAGAATAAAAACTATAACTTACACTTGTGACAAGAGTTCCACTAGATCAGTCTCAAAACAAGAATGAATCATATCATAATAAAGGATAATTAATAACAGATCATGGTAATTCAAAAAGGGGTTCTACCGAGCATTTTCCTACTTGGGCGTGACTCTAGAAAGAACTAGAAAATAGAGACTAAATCCTAGGGTATTCTAACTATAGGTCATTGAGCTACATCAATTAGTGCAATTACATTTAGCAATCATGGTCAAGGTAACCTCGTATTCATACTAAAGAGACATTGCTAAGGTCGATCAGGAACAGAGCAAGATATCACCCCGCAACTCAGCCTTACTAGTCCTATATTCGGGGAGTGGACTACAAAGGACTCAACAAAGCTATAATAGTCACCTTCGCGATCTACCACATGGTTCGGAACATAGGGAGCACACGTAGATAGATATTGTCTAAGCACCACGCTTACACAACTTCTACCACCCACCCCTTGATCATCGGAATGAGCGCTATACGAACAAGAGTATAAACACAAAACTACTCCAAATATACTAAACATATAATCAACATAGGCAATGAACATTATAATTATGAATCTAGAATTATACCAAGTCCTATAAAGTATTCGACTCATACACAAACAAGAACAAGAACTAGAGGATCAACACGAACTAGACAAGAACACGATGAACTAGATGAACTAGAACGACTAACTAAACAAAAATATGATGAACTATAAGATGAACAAGATGAACTAGAAGAACAAGTAGACGAACTAGAAGATGAACACAATGAACAAATAGCACAAATAGATTAATAATGTTGAATACAAGAGAGAAGTACAAGGCAATACCAAGCCTCCTCGCGACTAGATCTGGAATCCAAGCATTGCTTGCCTCCTCTAATTCCTATTCTTATATTCTAGCTATGCCCTAGCTGGTGAAGCTTTAGGTTATCCTTTCAAGGGACTACCTTGAACTAAACAATGATGGATAATAGTTTGATCGATTGCCTCAAGGGGTCTGCCTCTGCATATAAAGCCTAGTGGGATGAACTGTAGCCCTCGGATCAAACCGACATGAAACAATGGTCAAGATGTGTCGTAGAGATCGGTTGGAGGCCGCCACGCGAAAGGGGACCCACTTGGCAGGGGAGCTGGGCCGGCCGCCCTGACATGTGGGGCCAGCCAGCCCCACTTGGTAGCCGCTGGGCCTCCACTTCATTCCCGTGCCTTCTAGTGTCTTCTACATCCTTCTTGTGCCACTTTCCGATCCGTTCACGTAATGAGTCGTGTCTTGAGTGGATTCCTTCCTTCCAGCTTCTAGATAAATCTCTAGAAAAATATTATTTCGCAAAGCTGTGAAATCTTGTCGGTTTAGTCCCTAGTCTTGTGATGATGATGGTTCTAGGGTCTTCTAGAGTCTTCCAAGTTGTACCCATTGAGGACTTCTTCTCCGGTGCTCCAAATATGGAAAATGATATGTCTGTCTTGATCGTCTTGACAAGCTCTCCACAATGGTTTGCTTAGATTCTTCACTTAAGATACTTTTATATGATGAAATACTACATATCCTGCAAAACAAGTGAGAATAACACAACTCGTGGAACTCATTCGAATAAACCCCTATAACCCTACTTCACATATTATTTCAGACCTTTTCCTGAAGTAGTTGATGGTTAAAGATTAGAGTTAATTAACGTCAACAAACTCCCCCAAGCTTACCCTTTGCTAGTCCCTTAGTAAACAGTGGTTTGGTTTAATATGATGGATCAGGAGTTGCTACAATGCTTTCACACCTTAAGAGTACACAGATGTTCAAACAAAAACTCTCTTCCGAGTTAGAATAAACCATTTCAACTTCCAACTTACCCATATTACCTTGATCCGTGGGGCTTGTAACCTTCACTTGGGTCTTGAGTAGTTGAAAAGCAGAATGATCAAGTCAAGCACTATGTCTCAAGCTCTTCGATCGCCTTTATTCCAGTGTTTTGCAAGGTTTTCAAAATAAAACTCAGAGATTCCTTCGTATGATCCTTTCAAGTCTCTCATATGTGGTATTTGTGGATTCCTCTCTAGGGCAACAATGGTGTTTTGCCTTCTCTCCTCTCAAGATTTGTGGTATTTTTGGCATAAGGCAGAGTAGCATCATACCTTCCCTCTTCTCTCCCTATAACTATCAAGCTTATTTGGAGCTGAAGGTATTTCAAGGATGTAGCATACTTACCTGGTATGTATTGCCTAATCAAATCCAGGATCCTTGGAGGGGAGATCATACCCTTAGATCATGATGTGCATGTGTGTGGACCTATATATGTGGAATGGGTATGTATGTGGTGGTGGATATATGGTGATAAAGGGTGTTACATGGTGAGGGTGAAAACATGGTGGAAACCTTATCTTACTTTGCCCCTTGAGGGGATACTTCTCTCTTTTGAACTTTGAAGACTTTAAAGAATACTTGGGCTCGATACTCCTTCTTCTCTTTTTTTCTTTTCTTTTTTTCTTTTTTTTTCTTTTTGAACTAGAACCCAAGCTTCTTTTGTTAGTACATATTAATAGATAAATAACAAGGACTATTGGAGCAATTTACTAAATGACAATGACAAGGTTTAATGGATAAAATGGGAAAATGAGAATATTTTCTATTGTTCATTCCCAGGGTAGGAATAGAACATTTTTGGTGGATCTAAGTGGAAAGCATGTTGTTGCGTACTTTCAGGGTAGGAGTAGCATATTTGGGTGGAGTGCTCGTGATCTTGATCTTGGGAGTATGATGAACCTCTCGACAAGGGTCTTACACGGGTTGATCAAACTCAATACAAAGCCAGTAGCCTATGAGCTGGTTTTACTAGTCTAAATATATAGCCATGGCAGGAATTTAATCACTTATCATACAGGAACTCATCATGTAACAATTTTAAGTTTTCAAAAGATAAATCTCCAGAACTCCAGTATCACTAGGAACACGATAAATATCAGCTCAAAACCTTTTCATATCATACTCATCAAATACCTAGACTTAGATCAAGCTTTTGCAACCCACAAGTTTCAGGTTTAGGGCAAATCTTCATGTCAAAACAATCATGTCCTAAAACTCGGAAGAATTTAA
Organism: Saccharum hybrid cultivar R570; assembly: GCA_038087645.1. Classification (NCBI taxonomy): domain Eukaryota; kingdom Viridiplantae; phylum Streptophyta; class Magnoliopsida; order Poales; family Poaceae; genus Saccharum; species Saccharum hybrid cultivar. Next base: position 5,195,685 of record JAQSUU010000810.1, read on the forward strand.
GGTTGAACACTAGGCACTTGAAAGGGATTATGGCAGAGCAACTATTCATCATTTCCATGCAAACAGATTATTTTAGAGCTCAATTCCTTTAAGGACAGGTAGAACAGACTTGTACACTCTCTTTACTACCTAAACATTTAATAACTAATATAGATAGTAGACTATTTTTGTTTTGTTTTCTAAATTATTTATCTTTTTATTTCTTTTCTAAAATAAATCACACATAAGGAAAGAAATACTTAGCTAGATACATGGGGGATGCTCCTCCCCTAAGCTGGATGTTGACATAGTCATTCATCTTGAATCTTGACAGTGTAGATGTTCCTTGTCCCTCTGGATCTCCAAAGTGGATGGTCGATGAAGAGGTCCTTCCAGAGTGGATGAAAACTTTTGGCTAATCTTCTTATTGAATCCTGCTTAACTCAAAATAGGCAACAAAGCTCGTGGAGCAGATTAAGCGTTAGTGGTAAAACCATTTATGCTTTATCCGTTTTTGGAACCTTATGGACTTCCAATTAAGCAATTTTCAACAATATCTCAATATTTTTGGATTTTTTGTTTTTGTATGCAGATGCAAAAATTATTTTTATGCCTCCACAGAAAACAACTGAGACTTATTCACATGAGGCTTAAGTTTTTTTAGATGCAATGATATGATGCAAAATAAATTAATTTTTATTTTCTTTTTAATGCAATGGAGGAAATATAAATATGCTAAATGCTTATGACTAAATACGAAAAAATAAATATGCTAAAGTAAAACTATGCAGGAAGGTAAATATGAGGATAACTACCGATGTATTCTTTCGGCAAAGGTTCAGAGATTTAGGTCTGTCGAACCGGACCTTCTGGCTCGATCACATACTTAAGGGGGTGTCTGAGGGGACAGAGTCCTCCCATGATTTCTCCTCTTCTGGTTGTACTTGAGTATCTGGTGAGTTGGGAGATAGCGATTCTTCTTGTTGTGCGGGGGTGCTTAGTGGTGTTATCTCTTTCTTTCTCCTTACTTTTTTGGTCTTCGGTTTCTCTTCCTGTGGTTCCTTGTCTAGAAGCTTCTCTTCTTCTGTTGCCTCTAGGGTAGCTTCTTCTTCAACAGCGTCCTTTTTCTGATCAGCCCCTTCTTCCTTGATGGCTTGCTGCCTTAAACGCTGAGAACAGCGTCTCCTATTCTTGTTCTTCTTGGGCTTCTCATAAGTAGTATAGCTATTAAAGTAACAACGTACATTCTCCCCAGGGAAGTAGAAATAGATCTCCCCTTGCTTCATATAGATGATCGCACTGGTGGTATGAAGGAACGGTATCCCTAGAATAAGGTGGACGTCATCTTCTTCACCCATGTCTAGAACCATGAAGTCGGCGGGAACTTCTTGATCCCTGATCTTGACTGTTACGTCCTTGGCTATTTCTTCCAAAAATCAAAATAATTGGTCCACCAGCTACAGCTGCAAATATGTTGGGCACAAGGGTCTATCATGATATAAATGTTTATTTGTTACTGTAGACATGATGTTGACGCTTGAGCTGATATCACAGAATGTCTTGTAGAAGGTACTTCCTTTGATCATACAATCGATGGTAGGTACTTCTTCTTTTCAAGGTGTGATGGAGGAAAAGCAGGGTCAATAGGTGGTTCAATAGTGTTGATCATTAAGATTGGTTCTTGAACAGGTTGCTTTGTTTTGCTCTTCCCCTTCTTGTTGTTGTTCTTGCTTGGAGTAGGCAAGATGCCTTCATAAGTGTAGATGTTCTTCTTGACTGGAGCCTTCTTTTCTAGAACCTTCCTTTTTGGAATATTGTTCTTCTTTTCTGGGATCTTCCTTTCTGGAATCTTGTCAAAATCTAAGTAATCGTATGGGTGTTGAGGATGGACTCGCATTGTGAGTGCACAATTCTTGAAGCTGAATCTCTCCTTGGTGTCTCCAATGGTGAAACATATCTTGGCGGTGTCGGCATAGATGATGGCTTTGGCTATGCTGAGGAATGGTTATCCCAAAATGATTGGTGCTCTATCATCTCCTCCTGTCTCCATCACCACGAAGTCTACTCATAGAGCTGAGTGTCCAACTCCCATGAGAACATTTTCAAGGATCCCCTTAGGGTAGCACAATGTTTGATCTGCAAGCTGCAAACACATGGTTGTGTACAACAAAGGTTGTCCATGAATTTTCTCATAGATTGCCTTAGGCATAATGTTGACACTTGCTCCCAAATCACAGACGGCTTCGTCGAAAGTGTGAGCTCCGATGCGGATTAGGATGACGGGTCTTCCTAGAACTCCTTTCTTTTTGGTATATCCTCTTCTCCCCATACTGGTCTCAGTGGTCTGGGTGGTGCGACGAAGTATTCTCCTGCATTGAAGATGTCTACAAGATTCGCAGTTTCTAATTCTTCCGAATTCTCTGGAATCTTACCTTTTTTAGCCACAGGTACTGAAGCGGCTAGCTAGGAGATTTGTGATTCCATCATCTTATTAAAGCTGAGTTGATTTTTTATGGCAGAAGTAAAGCTATCCATTCTAGTGTTTATAGCTTTAAGCACTTTATCATTGGAAGCTATCTTTCTGGACATATTATCAATAACTTTATTCTGATTAACAATCATCTCTCTCAAAGGTGGTTGGCTGAAATTGTTACCTTGGTAGTTACCTGAGTAGTTACCTGGGTAGTTAGGTCTTTGTTGCTGATTCCACCCTTGATTCTGTTAGTTCCATCCTTGCTTCTGTTGAGGATGATAATTGGTGTTGTTGTTGATATAGTTGACATCCTCTTGGACTTTAGGATAGTTTCTTCCTGTGTGGCCAGTGCCTCCACACTCTTCACAAGTCATGCGAGAATTGTGGATGTGCATGACTTCCTTCTTCTGTTGATCATGTTCGTCAAGCTTCTTCATGAGCAGGTCCATCTTGGCAGACAGCATATCCACCTCCTTAACTTGATGCATTCCTCCTCTCTTGTGTGGTTGAGTGCGTTCTTCATTCCATCCTAGGTTCGAAGCTATCTTCTCAACAAGAGTGGTAGCTTCACGAATAGTGAGTGAGAAGAACGATCCTCCAGCAGCTGCATTAATATTCTCATGGGCACTTGTGGTGAGCCCATGATAGAATGTCTGCATGAGTAACCAATCCTCCATCCCATGGTGAGGGCATTCTGATATGTAATCTTGAAAGTGTTCCCATGCCTCAGGGACAGACTCATCGTACTGCTACTAAAAAGTTGAGATCTTTGCACGTAGGGCATTGGTTTTGCCAATGGGAAAGAACTTTGCTAGGAAAGAAGTGGAACAGATATTCCATGTAGTGTTTTTCTCTCTGTTGGCGTAGAACCATTGTATTGCCCTTCCCAAGAGTGAAAATGGGGGAAAAGGCAGAGTAGTATGGCATCTCTTTCAACTCCTTTGATGGTGAATGTGCTGCAGATCTCCAGGAAGTGTTGGAGATGGGCACTTGCATCTTCATGTGCTTTCCCACAAATCTGGTTGGCTTGCACCATGTTGATCAAGGCTAGCTTGAGCTCGAATCCTTCTTCTCCCACATTGACTACTGGTCCAGTCCTGATGTTAGCAGTGGTTGGAGCGGAGAATTCACGGAGAGTCTTATTGGCCATAGATTCAAACAGTGGTGTCAAACTCCTTCTTGGTTGGTCTTCTTCTGACAAAGTGGTTGGGGATTTCTTTTTCCTGAGCTTGGCTCTGGCTTGTCTAATTATCTCTTCTAGATCCTCAACGTAGTTTGTCGGACGACGATATCCAGACATACATTACCCTGTAATAAGATATTCACAAATAGACAAAAGACAGGGTAAGCCTGTTTGAGTGAAAGATCAATAGTGTGTCTCAATTATCACATGTGTAAGATTTTTCCTAGATATTCAATATGTATTATTCTAAACCTCCTTTGCCTTCCCCGGCAACGGCGCCAGAAATGCTTGTTGACATCTCTAACACAATTACAATTAAGGTAGGTCAAACCCTTCCTTAGCAAAGGCATTAGAAATGTTCGGGACATCTCTTAGCATTGCTTAAGCCAGGTTGTCATCCTCAACACAATACCAAAAGATGTGGTTGTACTTATGATCATAGCACTTATAAAATATGAATAAAGGTTATCCGCAAGCGCACAGATAAAATACACCCGTTGTAGCATTTCATCTAGGAAAGTTCTAGATATCATTATTTTTAATTCTACCACCGGGAAGGCACTTGGAGGTATAAGAATAAAAACTATAACTTACACTTGTGATAAGAGTTCCACTAGATCGGTCTCAAAACAAGAATCAATCATATCATAATAAAGGATAATTAATAATAAATCATGGTAATTCAAAAAGGGATTCCACCGAGCATTTTTCTAGTTGGGCGTGACTCTAGAAAGAACAAGAAAATAGAGACTAACTCCTAGGGTTATTCTAACTATAGGTCATTGAGCTACATCAATTAGTGCAATTACATTTAGCAATCATGGTCAAGGTAACCTCGTATTCAAACTCAAGAGACATTGCTAAGGTGGATCAGGAACAAAGCAAGATATCACCCCGCAACTCAGCCTTACTAGTCCTATATCCGGGGAGTGGACTACAGAGGACTCAACAAAGCTATAATAGTCACCTTCATGATCTACCACATGGCCCAGAACATAGGGAGCACACGTAGATAGATATTGTCTAAGCACCATGCTTACATAACTTCTACCACCCACCCATTGATCATCGGAATGAGCGCTATACGAACAAGAGTATAAACACAAAACTACTCCAACTATACAAAACATATAATCAACATAGGCAATGAACATTATAATTATGAATCTAGAATTATACCAAGTCCTATCAAGTATTCGACTCATACACAAACAAGAACAAGAACTAGAGGATCAACACGAACTAGACAAGAACATAATGAACTAAATAAACTAGAACGACTAACTAAACAAAAATATGATGAACTATAAGATGAACAAGATGTACTAGAAGAACAAGTAGACGAACTAGAAGATGAACACAATGAACAAATAGCACAAATAGATTAATAATGTTGAATACAAGAGAGAAGTACAAGGCTATACCAAGCCTCCTTGTGACTAGATCTAGAATCCAAGCGTTGCTTGCCTCCTCTAATTCCTATTCTTATATTCTAGCTATGCCCTAGCTGGTGGAGCTCTAGGTTATCCTTTCAAGGGACTACCCTAAACTAAACAATGATGGATTATAGATTGATTGATTGCCTCAGGAGGGGTCTTCCTTTGCTTATATAGCCCGGTGCGATGAACCGCAGCCCTCGGATCAAACCGACGTGAAACAATGGTCAAGATGCATCGTAGAGATCGGTTGGAGGCCGCCACACAAAAGGGGACCCACTTAGCAGGGGAGCCAGGCCGACCGGCCTTATATGTGGGGCCAGCCGGCCCCACCTAGCAGCCACCGGGCCTCCACTTCATTCCCGTGCCTTCTGGTGTCTTCTACATCCTTCTAGTGCCACTTTCCGATCCGTTCGCGTAATGAGTCGTGTCTTGAGTGGATTCCTTCCTTCTAGCTTCTAGATAAATCCCTAGAAAAAGATTATTTCACAATGTTGTGGAATCTTGTTGGTTTAGTCCCTAGTCTTGTGATGATGATGGTTCTAGGGTCTTCTAGAGTCTTCCAAGTCGTACCCATCGAGGACTTCTTCTTCGATGCTCAAAATATGACAAATGATATGTCCGTCTCGATCATCTTGACAAGCTCTCCACAATGGTGTGCTCAGATTCTTCACTTAAGATACTTTTATATGATAAAATATTGCATATCCTGCAAAACAAGTGAGAACAACACAACTCGTGGAACTCATTAGAATAAACCCATATAACCCTACTTCACACATTATTTTAGACCTTTCCTAAAGTAGTTGATGGTTGAAGATTGGACTTAATTAATGTCAACAAGGACATGTCGGGATTACATAGAAAATGAGCCAAAAGTGTATAAGAAACACATCAAAACATATACCCGACATGAGCCTAGAGGGAGAAGGCCCACTACCAGGAAAAATCGGGCTTAGTTAGGTGGAGAAAGAAGCCCATAAAGCAAATCCCACCAGACCAAAACTGGGCCAAACCAACAAAGACGAAACCTAGGCCCAGTGGAGAACCGACCATGCAAAGGTGGTGGCAGGAAGACTCCACTAGGTGCGCTTCGCGCCTCTCACCTCCTCCTTCCATGTGGCGCTTCTTGGTGATCTCCCCAAGGCGTTTGTATGCGAGCAACCTTCTCTAAACAACACACCAAGGAAGAGCACTCCACCTTTAAGCATCACTCCAAGGGCTTAGGCCCTAGATATCTAGTAGAGTTAGTAGGGAGAGATGTGGGGGGAGAATACAGGGAAGCACCGGACCTATCGGTAGTCTCTCCGGACTTGTACCTCGACGAACACTTGTGCCTCAGTGGAGCTTTTTGCTAAGTGAGTGTTCGTAGTTGTTCTTTTGGTTATTAAGTCTTTTGATTAGTTAAGTTTTATTCTTACTTGTTTGTGGGTTCATCATTTGTTCTTGTGGCTGATACTCTTGTGGAGGGCCCTAATAAAGATGGATAACCCTGCGCACGCTATAGTAGTAGTTAATAGCATAGACGTGGTGTCTAAGCTAGAGGCTACCTTCGTTTGCCTCGTACTCTATGGTTGAGGGGTAGGCGGCAGGTGATGTTAGCTCTGTCTGTTCCTTATAATCCCCCACGTCCGGGTACGACATAGAGCTATAGGCCGGCAATGCTTGGCAGACCAGGTGTTCTCCGGTGCCCGAAGTGAGCAAGTAGAAGTAGAATTTATCTATCCGTAGACCCTATAACCACAGGAATCTATCTCTACTCTAGCCAACTTTACCCCTTGTGTTGTCCTTGGACAAACTAGCTACAAGAAGTACCTTCATTCCTTGTGGAAAACACGATACCCTGAATACTTTCGGGTAAAAGCTACAATGGTAATTCCATACGCTTGCGGATTCTTTCTGTAAACGTTAAGAAATACCAACATAGGTCTACAGACGAAGGCAATGTTTTCCCCTGAATAGGACCTGTAGAAGAGTTTTTTGTCAACATTTATCAAACACAATTTCATTCCTTGTTAGCCGAAAGACCAACAGATCGCTGCCTGTCAACAAAAAAGATCTAAAAGTTTTATCGCTTGTACAATACCAATTATTAAATAAGTTATGGACATCCCAGGATGGATTAAAAACCTAACACCATATGAACCTCCCACCATAGGAATTTAGCATAAGAATAATCAAATAAGAGGTGCTGGGACGGTTTTTGGCTCACTACAAAAACAACATGTCATATCTCCATTACAATTTCTCTTTGACAAATTGTCATTTGTGAGAATGACACCCATTTTAAGGAACCAAAGGAAGATTTTTGTCTTTAATTGTATCTTTAGTCTCCAAACTATTTATGAAACTTAGATCTCGTTGTTGACGAGGAACTTATACTTCGAATTAACCGAGAATATACTATTTTTATGTCGGTAATTCTAGGTGCAGGGCATTAGGCAGACAGATGCTCTCAATGGTGGGCTGCTCGGGCTAGCCCAAGGAATGCCCCTAACAGTAATTCTTGTCTGCTCATCCACTCGCACTCACCCCTAACTGCTAAAAAACTCACCTCACGAAGCACCGGTGCATGCTCCGCCATGAGCTCATGCCGCCTCAATGACCGTAGTCTCCATCGCGTCTCCCTCTCCACCACCCCTCCGTTCCACTAGCCAGCATCTCCACCGCTGTCACACCCATTTAACGACCAAATGGAGTGCATGCTCTTATGTGTGCCTAGAGATCAATCACACATAAGTTAACAAATTATAAAGGAAGTATCATCACAAATGTTATTATATTACGATTATTAACACATAGTCTTTATACAAATGTAGCGGAAGTAAAAATATAAAACTCTCGTGGTAGCTCCAATCACATGCACATTGACTGGTTGACTACAAGTCTAGTAATCTTCAGGGAAGTAGGAGTAGTAGTTACTATTTGCACTATCTGTTACCCATCCGGGATTTTTATCCAAGTAAGAAAAATAAATAAGCGTAAGTACATCTCGTACTCAAAAAGTGTAACACGGGGTTCATGAGGCTCAAAGGCATGACATTGGTTTATCAGCATGTAGCTTTTAATTAGCATTATTTTGGCATATCAATAATATCAAAATGTCTCAATGTAAACAATAAACATATGATCCATATGAAATGATTAACGAATAGCAAAAACATATTCATTATTAATGATCAACTATTCCATAAGGGTCCAAGGCCACTCGAGACCGTGAGCACGGCTGTTATAACAGTTTTACACTCTGCAGAGGTTGTACACTTTCACTGTGAGTCGTGTTGCCCATATGCCCGGGTTAATTACTCCCAAAACACTTCCAAGGTGAGTAGGCAGGGGAACACTATGAAGTCTTTCGAAGGTTCGTCTAACAAGTTAGGGCCATTAGATTCACTCGGCAAACAGATGTGGAGCCCTCCTTCCAAATGGCACAATAACACGCAGCCTATACACATGAGGACAAAAGGCCGCACTATACCCGATTCGTCAAGCCATTCTTACGCCAAAAAGGATTATCACTAACAAGCTAGAAAAGGTCCTTCTATATGACTAAAGCCAGAGCCATATAGCCCTCATAGTTGTAGTGTAAGTCCCCGATGTTCGCTTACAGATAAGTCCTTAAGGAGAGTAACGAGAGCACCAAAATAACCCCATGCTCTAGTCCCTTTAGACAGTAATAAAAAGTCATCTTTTAATGTTTATTGCATATTCCTTTAGTCAATTTACATGATCATAGTTCATGTTAAGCACTAGCAATACTACTCCATGCAATATAATAGGTATCAAGGAATAAGATCAACACTAAGTCATCCTTAACAAGGAAATATATGCATAATGATATTATTTGCTTAATATGAATAGGACAACAAGGATCATCCCATGCTATACTTGCCTTGCTCAAACTGGTCCTGATGATCTTGCTCGTAGAAAAACTCCTGATCCCCAACGAATTGCTCACCGTCTATACTCGATCAACAATAGCAACAACATTCATCCAACAATCATGCATAAACAAACAAGACTATAATTAGAACAGTACACCAACAGTAATAAAATAAAATAAAAAGTCTTTAAATGAATCTACAACTCGCTAGGATCACACAGACGCGAAGATCACGAAAAACGGAGCTAAAACGACGAAGTTATGAATTTACGAAGATTTCCTATAGAAAAATAATTACTTTAATTCAAACTCAAAAATAAAATGTCACAAACCTACTGTACAGTACTACTAACATGTAAAGCTCAGAAATATGAACCTAACGCAATTTGAACGGGTCAAATCGAAGTTAAAACGGAGAAGTTATGACTAAAACAAAATCAGTGGCAAAACTGTAAATATCAGAAAACGTATTTTTGAACTTATTAAAACGAATCTACGTTTTCGGAAAGAGAAAGCGTATTTTTGGAATACGTTTTGGACTGCAGGTTCTATTCTTAAAATTCCCAGGGGCTCTTTAGCAAAATTTCCAAGTGAACCGGTATCTTTGATCCTCGGTCGTTGGATCCGATTTGAACGGATCAGATCTAATCAAGAGAGAGAAAAAGAAAAACGTCGGCCGGCTATAGTGGCCTGACGATGGCGCCATGGCCGGAATTAGCCCGAGCTCGCTGGAGTTCATCGATACAGTGACTCCGGGCATAATCGAACAAAAAGAAGGCATGGGAAGATAGAGAAACTCAATGCGAACTCACCAAGCCCGAAAAGAAGTTCGGGAAAGGCCTAAAGGCGTCGGGCAGCGTGAAACGGCGGACGGTGAGCTCCTGCAAGAGTTTGGTGGTGGCGTGTAAGCAATTAGGAGCAAAAAGGAGAAATAGAAACGGTTCGGCATCTTCGTGAACTTGACCCGGAGCAACGCGGAGACTTACGATGACGGAGACGCGACTTATCCGTCAAACCTCGAGCTAGGACGGAGTTCTAGGGCTATGGCGGCTGCAACTCAATTTGTAGCTATGGTAGCGTAGAATGGAGGTGGTGGTGGTGACCTCCGGCTTTTATAGCTCAAAGGCTGCACCAAGAATGGAAAGAGGAGGATTGGATGCGGGATTTGATTCAGCCGAACCCGGTGGAGGAAGGAAGGCGTCGGCTTCTAATCTTGGAAGGCGCCGGAGGTAGAAGATGGAAGGGAAGAAGGGTCGCTGACCTGTGGGGTTTGGGTGTCAGGGAGACAGAGAGAGAGAGGGAAAGCGGGCGCGTGCGGTGTTGGGCCAGCGCCAGGCTCAGCCCAAGAGGGAGGGCACGGGATGGAGACCGGGCACCAGTGCCGCTGGGCCGCAGCGAGACGGGCCGCCCGCGCAGGGGGGAAAGGAGTGGAGCTGGGCCACAGAGGAGTAAGGCCGAACGAGGGAGAGGAAGGGAGCAGGTCGGCCCACAGAACTAGGCCAAAACCCAAAAGGAGAGAATGAACTCTTTTCTTTTTCTTTTCAACATTTTCAAAGCAAATTTTCAAATGAATTTTGAATTCTCTTTGAAATTTGAAACAAACCACTCAATACAAAAATTCAAATGCAGCAGCATGAATACTCAATCATGTTTCTACCCTTATATTTGATTTTAAATTAATAAAAATTATTACTTTTCTAAGTTTGTATGCTCACAAAAATATATAAAAATCATATTCACCTATTTTCAAATCATGCTAAAATTTTAGGGTGTTACAACTGCGCTAGAGTGTAGTAGCCCATCTTTCTCTCTCTCCACCATGCCTCTCGCACGCCATGACCTTCTAGAGCGTGTGGACCCACCGTGGCCTTCTCCACCGGACTTGCTACGTCCTTCTCCATCAGAGCTGCGAGCTCCCACCACCGGTGAGTTCTACACCGGTGAGCTCCACACGTCGACAAGCCTCCATTCCCTAACATCAAGGAGATATTACACTGAAAGCGCATGTTGCAAATATATATTTCAAGTGTTTTAGATGTTTCAGAGGTATGTTGCAAGTGTTTTATATCAGTGTTGCAAAAATAGATCGAGGTGTTGCACATATTGTAATGGCTATACATGTATGTTTCAAGTTCTGAGTGTTTCATCTGTTTTAGACGTGTGTTGCAAGTGTTTCAGCTGGATGTTGAAAAAGTAGATCTGGATGTTGCATATATATGCATGGTTGAAAGCTTATTTTTAAAGTGTTTCAATTGCTTCAAACGTATATTTCTAGTGTTTTATCTGGATGTTGCATATATTTTGCAATGGCTACATGGTGTTTTTCTCGTGTTTCAGACATATGTTGCAAGTGTTTCAGTTGTTTTGGACGTATATTGAAGTGTTTCATCTAAATGTTGCAAAAGTAGATTTGGTGTTGCACATGTTGCAATGGGACTCACCTGCCATCATGCATGCATGTGGGAAGCGGAGGGGGTGCCGCTAGGGGCACGGCTGGTCCCTGCCTATGCGTGCAGCCGAGCGTGGGTTGTCCCCTTTGTTATGGTTACAGGTGGAACCAAATAACTTTTACAGGCTGGGTGGGAGTTACGGGTGAAACCAGATAATTTTACAAGCTAGGTGGGAGCTGCGTCCGAACGTCTCTTGGGGCTGGACGTCCGTGCGCTAGCATTTCCCTTCTTATGTAAGCTCCAAACAAACAGATTCTAGCAATGTTGCATATGTATGTTAGCCACTCAACCAACCACACTATGCCACTCTAATATTTTGTTCCCCACTAATGCTCTCCTGAAAGATATATTAAGAGGTGTTGAGCTTAGGACTTCTGCAACCTTGGCATGTTTTCTATGTGCTATGTTAAACAAAGTTGGATATGGGGTCTTTTGAGGTTGATTACGTCCCAACCAAGTATCTTCCCAAAACTTGATTTGGTTGCCATCCTTAATCTAAAAACACCCATGCTCAAAAATATTTCTTTAACACCCATTTAAGTCATTCAAAAATGGGAATCGCCTTCCTTACAAACGTGCGAGGGAGCTTTATCCTTAACATATTTGTTCTTAGTTGATCTTGTCGTACCCCTTGTTCATTATATATCTTAAAAAGTCATTTGCTCAAAAGGCATTTATTTTATATATCTAGGTTTTGAATCCCTAGACCCCCTTGCTCTTTGGGTTGGCATAAATTAGGCCATCTAGCTAACCCGTATTTCTTTTTGTGTTGACCATTTTGCCAAAAGAACCTAGATCTATAATACTCTATTTTCTTTGAGTCACCCTTAGGTAGCCCAAAGAAAAAGAACAAAACATATGTAAACTTGAAAAAATGAATTAATCAACACTAATAATCCACCTCCAATCGATAAATGTTTTCCTTTCCATCCACTAAGTCTTTTTCAATTCTTTCTTCTACGTGTTTTTGGACTTTGTTACTGAGCTTGCGATAGATCATGGAAGAACCAAGTAGCGAAAAGGGTAAGTCTGAATTGCAACCAAATAAATGTGAATAAGTACCTTCATAGTGTTTTGCCTCCCAAAACACAAGATCTCAGTCTTATGGAAGTTAATTTTAAGACCTAATAATTGCTCAAACGTCATAAAAGTAACTTCATATTTTTGCTGGTCCAGTACCATGATCTGAAAATAACATGGTATCATCGGTGTATTGTAGGATAGAAAGACCATTATCTACCAAATGAGGCACTACCCCTATGATCTATCCATCTACTTTGGCTGTCAATAATGATTACCAACATATTTGCCACAATATTAAATAATACTAGGTGAATACCCTGCACGTTGCAGCGGGAATTTAAAAAGTGATATCTTGTGAATGACAAATAAATTAATCATGCAAATATGAAGTGAAAATTTTCTAAGAAAATGTTAGAGCGAAAGATTATATATAGTTTGCACAATAACAATATTATTATTATATAGTTGGAAATTTTTTTATTACTAATCAGCTGACCTATAGATGTTACATCAAAATTGGCATAGCTGTCATATCCTGAAAAGTGCTCACAATAGGAAGGAGATCAAATAAACAAAACCTCATTAACAACCCTGAATTACCTTATGAGATTTTTTTTGCTGCATAAGACCAAGCTGCTTCAGGACTTACACTGGACATTTTTAGAATCCTGCAATATTAGAAATATTAGGAGAGAGTACATCAAACTGAAACGAGCATTTGTCATCTGTCATTTCAGAATTCAGAAACCGATATGAAGAAGAAGCAATAAGCTCACAGCACCCTGCGGATGGTTCCCGTTCCTTCGTTGTGGAGCATTGTGTATATAGAGAGAGAATTAGAGGAACATAATAATGAAGTATTATGGTAGAAACTAAAAGGCACAATGGCGCTGCGTGAGTGGAGGAAGTGGAGAGGAATGGAGATGCTTTTTATGAAGGTGATTAAGATGGATATTAATTAACAAAGATCATTACATGTTGCATGTATAATTGTATATAGTGGTGGATCGGAATGGGAAAGGATCCTACGTAACTGGCTGGGTGAAGGGTCGAGATGGCGGACTAGAGGGGGTGAATAGTCCGTTCAAAAATTAATCGCGTCGGCTAACTGAAACAAATGCGGAATTAAAACTATCAGTCTAGCCAAGATTACACCCCCTCTGTCTAAGTTCACAAGCACCTATCAAAGATTCTAAAAAGCAACTAAGGTGCTTTCCTTAGCAAGAGCTCTCCTAATTAATTCTAGAGCAAGGTCACACAAACCTTTGCACTAGTACTTTAGCAAGCACGGAGGAGCTCCTACACAACTAGTAAGCAAAAGCACAAAGCCAACAAAGCTCACTAGCAAAGCTCAAGGTTAACGCTACACAAGCTAAACCAAGAACTCAACTTACTTAGCTACACAAACTAAGCAAGACAAGGAAACAACTTCTAGCTATACAAGCAAGAAGATAACTAGCAAACTACACAAGCCAACTAGTTACAAGAGCAACTACACAAGCACAAGTATATGAATGTAAATACAATCTTGTGAATCAAAAGCAAACCACCAACAAGATATACACAAGGTTGACACGATGGTTTTTCACCGAGGTTCACTTGGTTGCCACCAAGCTAGTCCTCGTTGTGGCGATACACCAACTTGATGGATCACGAGCTAATTGACTATCAAGAGTCAAACCCTCAGCGGGTGCCGCACATCCACTCTTAAGATGGGGATCTTCTGAGCCACGAGCTTTTCTAGAGTTGCTCTTCACGATTCCCGCGGGGTGAGCACAATCCCCCTCACAAATCCTCCTCTGGAGCCACGCACAATTTCCACGCGTGCTTCAACGGAGTCGCAAGCCACCAAGCCATCTAGGAGGTGGCAACCTCCAAGAGTAACAAGCACCACCGGCTTGCAACACGATCACCTAGAGCCACTCGATGCAATCCTTACGATACAACGCACTAGAATCGCTCACTCACTCGATCGGATGATCACTATCAAGCTCAAGTGAGTTAGAGGCTCTCCAAGCACTCCACAAGCATGGACACTAAGTCCTAAGGGTGCTCCCTTACCTGCTAAGGCCGGCCACCACTTCTATTTATAGCCCCACAAACAAATATAGCCGTTAGCAATTCACTCGACGTTTTTCAGGACCGACAGACGCGTCTGTCGCATACTCGACAGACGCCGCTGCCCGCGTCTGTTGCACACGATCTTGCCACATGTCCCTGAGCTTCAAATGCCAACAGTCGAACTCGCCTTCGACAGACGCATCAGTCGCTACGAGGGCGTGCGTCCATCGCACCGACAGACGTGGCACAGAGAGCTCCCAGAGCTCGGTATCGCCTGACGGACGCGTCTATCGTGACGCTGTCAGACGTTGTGTAGCGTCCGTCGCAGCCTCAGTGCCACGCCGCTTTGCGAGCCGATGGCGTCACCTGCGATAGACGTTGACGCACGGCGTTTGTCGCTGCATCACCCCCGCGTCCGACGCATGCTCCACTGCAGACCAACGCCTAGGGTAAGCCGACAGACGCAGGGCCAGCGTCTGTCGCCTCCGCGACCAGCATCTGTCGCTTGCAAAACAGTGATGACCACCTCCGCAACTTCGCCACTTCTTCCCACTTCCGGCGTAAAGAAAAATAGTCATTTTATTTCCTCGAAAACACCTCTCAACCGCTCAAACATCACCGCCTTCGCAAATGTGCCAACATCACCGATATCACAATGTGCATGTGTGTTAGCATTTTCATAAACATTTTCTTTGAAGAAATTAGCCACTCAACTTGTCACGCCACTCGATCCTAACACGTATGTAAAGTTAGATCGCTCAAGTGGCACTAGATTACCAATATGCAAACAACTTCGCCCCTCTTGAGAATCTGAAACTCATCCGAACAGGCCACAACATTTAGTTGGACTCATAAAAAGAAAAGACATCCTATTTACTTATTATTGTAGGTTATTAGAGCAAAGATATTACTTACTTGTAGGTTAGAGCAAAGATATTTGTGTACTGTGGACAGGGTACGACGACGACGATGCTTGCAGTTGCAGTTGCAGTTGCAGTTGCAGCCTTTCACGTACAGTCCACGCATATTATGCATGCCCTGAAGTGACACCCGATATGTCTGCGCCCGTGCATGGGTGCTTCTCATTGGTCAATATCACATTCACACACACGCAGCAAGAGAGAGATAGAGAGAGTAACGATAATTGGATGCATTACACATATGTGCGGCGTGCCAGTGCTCGTACGTGCCTACGTATGCGTGCACGGGGTTTCTCCGCTTCTAATCAGGAGTCTAGCTAGGACCGCCGCCTGATTATTGAGGAGCAGATCCTTACGTGTCGACGGATCCATGCATGCACATTATTGCATGCAGTGTCCGATATATCCCTAGATATTATGCTTCATGCCTTGTTCACTTCCTATCCCAACCCAAAATATTTCCTCTTCCACCCATCACAACAAATCTTTCGACGCATGTATAGAGCATTAAATGTAGGTAAAAAAGATAACTAATTGCATAGTTTGTCTGTAAATGTCTGGACGAATCTTTTGAGCCTAGTTAGTCTATGATTGGATAAATTTTACCAAATAACAACGAAAGATGCTACAGTAACTTTTCACCTACTTTTCGTGAAGTGAACACACCCTCAGCGTGTTTCGGTTGGGCCACACAGCAGTGGAGCGTAAAAATCAATACGCTGTCGAACATGTTCATATCAGGAGATATATAGTTGCGTTTTGCTGTCTGGGTTATTAGCATCTATATATGACATTAGTGTTGGCGTCGACCCAGATCACACACCTGCAATAGCTAGCACACCAAAGAGGCTGTACACGGCCTATCACACAACATTAAACTCTGAAATCAGAAAAATCAACCAGCGCAACAGTAGAGCCGATTTCAAGCCCGTACTTCACCTGAAAAGCTCGAGAATACCTCCCGGGAAGATCCGTCACAGAGGGGCATGTTGAGGTTGTCCTATATGATCATCAAGGCCATCTAAAACGTCACTGAATCTCGTCACGAGATACACTGAACAGCAAGGGTTGAAAAAATTAGAGTAAAGAAGTAATAGACATATTTTTTGATGATTGAAAGTTGGATTCCTCAATCAGCAATGACCCTCTGATATACATAGAGAGGATGGTTTTATCTCAGTTGAAAACATATCCAAGACGTAATTTGCAACTTCCCCATGTCAAAACACGAGCCGGGACCGAGTTGAACTCAAACCAGTCTCGGACCAAGAAAATCAACTTAGCCGGATCCTAAAACTAGTTTCCTCGGGGCTAGTCAACCTTCACAAACAAGGAACACAGAAACCAGTAGTCTAGCTGGTTTAGAAATCTGGTTAGGCCGGTTTTGGCAGATTATGCCCAAATCCCTTTCTCTTTGATCAGTCTCCAAATGCGATGATCCAAATGTCATTCTTGATTTGCCTTGATGCCGAGAATGTGCCCATTACTCAGTACAATTTTTGTTGTTAGCATATGCCCCTATTTTTAGGTGAGGTTTATGCCAACCTGAAAACATAAAGCACCAAATAGTAAGCGATGTCCAACTCATCAGTTACTCAGCATGTAAGGGTAATGTATACATTATTGGCCATTTTTGTTCTAAGGGTGATACATGTATCGGTCATTGTTTGGACAACACTCTATGCTTTTTTTTACCGAAGTCAGTAGGAGAAACTCCAACCTATTTTTTTGTATTTTTTTACTCTAGACCTATTTTATTCGCTCCCACGGGGAGTCGAACTCAAGGTCTACTGGATGCTACTGAGGTGCTCTGACCACTAGACTAGAGGCCCCTTCGCAACACTCTATGCTTCTTGCCAAACACTTGGGAAATATTTGTTCAAATACCTCCCATTAATTACTCCTAGGCAGATACGAGTTTCCAATATCACTTTAATCACCTTTAATGGACCTTTCTAGCTTGGCAACCACTTGTCATACTTGTTGCTCTCTGTCCCAAGCGATAGAATATTTTCGCACACTGAATCTCCAACTTGAAAAGATTTGCTTTTCACTTTCTTATTATAGTCCCGTGCAACTTGAGCTTTATCTCTGTTAATATCAGTGGCGGATCTAGCCGAAAAAATGAGGTAGGTCGGACAGTTGTATACATATACAGAGCTTCACTAATATATTGGTCTAACTATGTATGTATACTGTATATATCGGTATATCACGTAACAATTATATTCTAATATGTAATTCAACAAATGATTATGGCATATTAATTAGTAGCATATATAATTAGCTTGTTGCCACTACTGCAGAAACCTCATCAATGCTATCTTCTAACCTAGTTATCAGAACTGACACTATACTACTATACTGCTATTGTAAAATACTTTTATTTGTTTTCTTTCACGTGGTTCTTTCATGAAAAAAAATAAAAAGGCAAAAATTGTTAAAAAGTAAGTAGCATTTTATGTGCTACATATAGTATAGGACATTTGAGGCCACGTTTATGCTACAAAGTAATTGCAACTTCATATCTTGCGTGTTCTATATCCATACCTTGAAAACGAGATGCAATTACGCAATCATTCATGTCCACTGATTGCCTATCTTAGTATGAATTCATCGTTCAGCTGCCACTGGTCTTGTTGAGCGCCGATGCCAACGTCCCTTGAGCCACATGCATGCCGTGCGTGGATAAAGACAGGAAGACGCTTGGTCGTCGTTGCGTGCCGCTCGTATGCAGCAGAGTCCGCGAGGGATTGATTTTTTGCTCCTATTTTTTCTCTCTGGCTATTGTTGTCTGCGTTTGGTTAAAATTCTCTCATTTTTCTTCCGACTTTTGTTCTCATTTTTGGTAGAATCAATCCAATTTCATTCTCTTTCATTTTATTGTCATCATGCTTTTTGTAGAGGAAGAAGTTATATTCTTGTTCGGATCTGCTGCAGTCGGACCGGATTAAAGCTCGGAGGTGTGAAATTTTACAGATCTAGAGGATGGGATAATGCTTCCACGCGGACTTCTGTCCATCCGGACACCGCTCGCCCCACTCTGCTCCGCTGCTTCAGTGCTTCATGGTTTCTCCAAAAAAAAAAAAACAGCGCCTCACCTTCTCCATCACAGGGGCCGCGTGCGCCCACGGGTAGCGCACCCGCTCGCCGCGGCCTTCTCTAGTGCGGCGACGCCGCACCTGGCTGCTTCCCGTGCTGCTTTGTGCCCTGTGCCGCGCCACCATCCCGCACCGCCCATAGTGGAAGCCCAGGCAGGGGAGGCCTGCGCCTGAACCTGCGCCCCCATCCACCTCGCCCCAATAGCAGGAAATGGAGGCCTTGCGCCACCACAATCCCTCACCAGGTAGGCCATGGCCGTCGGCGACACTGTATTTTCAAGTGTTTTAGGCGTTTTCAGACATGTTGCAAGCCTATGTTTCAAGTGTTTTAGTTGTTTTATATATATGTTTCAAGTGTTTTATCTGGATGTTGCATATGTTGCTATGGCTACACACGCATGATTTAAGCGTATGTGTCAAATGTTTCAGATATGTTTTCAGACTTATGTTGCAAGTGTTTCATATGGATGTTGCAAAAGTAGATCTAGATGTTGCATATGTTGCTATGGCTATACACATATGTTTCAAGAGCATGTTTCAAGTGTTTCGTCTGTTTTAGAGGTATGTTGCTAATATTTTATTTGGATGTTGCATATGTTGCAATGACTACATTACAAAGGTCAACAACCTTTGTCAGTCAACGGCTTTTGTCAGCTATCAGCCTTCGTTTATCAAAGACCTTGGTTAGTTATCCGCCTTCGTCACTCAACGACCTTCGTCAGTTATCACTATTTGTAGTTAGCGACTTTCATCAATCAATGGCTTCGTCTTCATCAATTAGTGGTCTTCATCAGTTATTGGCCTTCGTCAGTCAGTTATTGGCCTTTCGTCAGTTGGTTATTGGCCCTCGTCAGTCAGTGACCTTCGCTAGTCAGTGAATTTGCCTTCATCAATCAGTGGTCTTCATCAGTTATTGGCCTTCGTCAGTCAGTAGTCTTGGTCAATCATTTTCCTTCGCCAGTCGGTACTCTCCATCAATCTGCAGTCCTCATGAAATATTCAACCTTCGTCAGATGTCTCAGCGATCCTCTATGTCAATGATTTTCATCAGTCAACAGCCTTCATCTGTGAGCAGCCTTCGTCAGTTGTTAGCCTTCGCTAGTCAACAACCTTCATCAGTCAATTGCCTTCACCAGTCAGTGGTCTTCATCTATCACTAGGTATCATCAGTATATAGCCTTGGTCAGTCATCGGTATTCATTAGTTAGTGGCTTTTGTCTATCATTGGGTGTCCCCAGTCAGCAGCTTTCTTCTGTAAATAGCCTTTGTTATTTAGCAACCTTCGTCAATTGGCAACCTTCGTCATTCAGTAACTTTCGTCATTCAGCAGCATTCGTCTGTCAACAGCCTACATCTGTCAATAGCCTTTGTCAGTTGACAACCTTTGTCGTTCAGTAGCCTTCATTTGTCAGCAGCCTATATCTGTCAATAGCCTTCGTCAGTTGGCAACCTTCGTCGTTCAGCAGCCTTCTAGTTGTATTGTTCAATTTTCTTTCTTAGGCTTTATAAATATTATTTGAGCTAATGTTCACAAGGAGCTTATACTTTTTTACATTCAATACTATAAGTCATATCTATATCCATGCAGGTTCTTAAATGGCAGCCTTCGCCAGCCATCCAAAACTATGTTCCTCATTCGTGGCCATCATTCTTTGTACGTAGATAATAATTTTTGCTCAAGCTCAACCATCATTTTTGCAGGACGCACGATACGTTTACCCCTTCTAATATTTTCACACGAATGCATTCATTCTCATCATCGTATACATACATACATACATACATACATACATACATACATACATACATACATTTTATAAGTGCATTGCACCGTATGACCTGGGCCACCTAGAAGAAGTCCTGAAAATACATGGGCACCAGGACTCTATACATCAAAATCCTAGAAGAAGTCCTAAACCTACATAGGCACTAGGTCATGAAGCTAAGGCTTTCGTGCTACCCTCATGTATCATATAAAATGAGTAACCATCTTTTGCAGCAAGTAGAAAGCCAGTGTCTTTCTGAGTGTCGAAAGACTTGCAAGCAAGTCGATATTCGACGAAGCAATAACGCACAACGTAAGTCCCTAAAAAATACAGGAGATCAACTCAGGTGTATTTTCATGTGACTTCTCTAGCCTTTGGCATGCGGCGTCAGCGTCTACATCGGCATTGCCTTCTCTAAGATGACCTTCGCATGAGGGGCTTCGTTGCCACCTTCGATGTCTACACCAGCATCGCCTTCGCCAAACATCTTCGGTGAACCATGACGACATGCCCCCACTAACTCCTCGGCAGGTGGGGCATCACCAACATCTTCAACGAGCTTCGACGATACACCTTCATCAACCACTTCGGGCAAGAGGGGCTTTGCCATCATCTTCATCTACTACAACTGCTCAAGAGCCTTCGTTGACACATTCGACATCAACGCTACAACGACTTTCCTACATCGCCAAGTTCGAAGGGCCACATCAACTCCTTTGCCACCAAGTTCTACAATACCTTCGTCAACAGACCTTCTCCGGCTAGCCTTCATCAATAGGCCTTCTTCAGTCTTCGTCAATAGATCGACCTTCTTTGGCCAGGCCTTCGTCAATAGACCTTCTCCGGCCTTCATCAGAGCCTCCTCCGGCCTTCGTCAATAGACCTTCTCCATCCAAGCCTTCATTAACAAACTTTCTTCGGCCTTCGTCAATAGACATTCTCAGGCCTTCATAAATGAATCTTCTCCGGCCAGACCTTCATCGGCAGAACTTCTCTGCTCGGCCTTCGTCGGTGGACCTTCTCCACAGGGCCTTTGTCTTTGAAGGCATCTACATCGGCAACTCTAGTCCGAACATCTACTTCCACTACTATGACTACATCAACTACACCTTCGTCATGAGCACCGACCAAGAGGGGCTAGGGGAGCATACCAGAGGATTAGCAACTTCAGAACGAGAGGTCTTTTGCCTAGCGCTCGTGAGAAGGCTTAGAGATGAAGACCCCCGCGCTGAGAAGGCCTTGAAGATAAAGACCTCCATGCCGAGAAAGCCTTGAAGATGAAGACCTCTTCACCGAGAAGGATCAGAGATAAAGACCTCAGAACTGAAGACCTTCGTGTTGATAAGATGTTGGTGGAGTAGGCCTCGAAGGTGAAGGTTGTGCACCAAATGAAGCCAACGAACCATGTCATAGAAGTATAGAAAGAAGCCAAAGCATGAAGGTGAAGACGTCCAAACGAACAAGGCACTAAAAGGTTGTAACACCCCGGTGTTATGCAAGCATCTAGGCACTACAAATCATGCATATTATGCATCATCAAGCATCATAATCATATGTGCCTAATCATGTTAAATAATAACTAAAACAATGTTTTGAAACGTAGGAAACATGATCGTAACACATGAATGTTGCATACACTTGTTTAGAGTTATTTTTGTCCTAATTATGCTTGCCAGGCTAATAGAACATATGTGACTATAATTGTAAATCATCTAAAATTATTTAGCACAATTTTTGGAGCAAAGTTTGTATTTGAACTTTTGACAAAATTTGCTTTTGAAAATATTATTGAAAAAGGTCAAAAATCCTCCCTATTTAGCTTTTACTTTCCAATTCAAAATCTGTTGGGAATTTTGAGTTGGTCCCTTAATAAAAGTTGTGGAGAATTAAATTCTAAGCAACTTTTATTTTTGAGCTATTTCCAGAAAATGACATTTTCTTGTTCCAAATTAGATTTAAAGCGGCTGCCTTTTGAAAATCTTGAAAAAGAATTGAAAAATAAAAAGAAAAACTCTTCTTTGCCTAGGTGGGCCGGCACCTCGCTTA
This sequence comes from Saccharum hybrid cultivar R570, assembly GCA_038087645.1. Classification (NCBI taxonomy): domain Eukaryota; kingdom Viridiplantae; phylum Streptophyta; class Magnoliopsida; order Poales; family Poaceae; genus Saccharum; species Saccharum hybrid cultivar. Next base: position 5,218,006 of record JAQSUU010000810.1, read on the forward strand.
TGGCTCGCTAGCGCAAGCCAGCCCGGCCTAGCTCGCGCTCGCGCCCGCACTCTCGCTCACGTCCGCGGTCCAGTGGACCGGGCGCATGCTGCTCGCCCGCCTGCACCCGCACGCCGTGCCCAACCCGCGCGCGCCTCGCCGCGTGGACGCGCCGCACCGGCGGCCATGGGCGGCGACTGACCAGCCGGTCAGAGCCCCTGCACCGGGACAGAATCACGTCCAGGATCGCTCCCGACCGCGCCTTAACCCCCGCGCCTGCCCCCGCTCTCCCCACGCGCCTCTCATTTCCGAACGCCGCCACGCTCCTCGCCACCACGTGGCCGCCCGCCATTGCCGCAGCCTCCGAGCTCGCCTGCGCCGCTTTGCCTTCGCCCGAAGCTCCACAAGCTTCTGCACGAGCCTTGCCTCGACGTAGCCCACCTTTGGCACCGCTGTTTCGCCAAGGTGAGGGCCGGAAGGGCCGTAACCACCATGGTGGTGCCGTCGGTGCTCGTCGGACCCCGCGGCCGTGCCGACCTCCTTGCTCCGCTCCTCCTCTCTTCCCTTGAACAGCATCACCGCTTTTGCTTTTTCCTCATGGTCCTCGTGCGCGCCGCATCTCGCCCGCTCACGACCGGAGACGGCCGCTGGCCGTTAGCGACCGCCGCACCGCCGCGCTGCTGCGGTCTAGAGCGCCGGCGTGGTCGTCCTCCTTTCCACCCCCTCGGCCTCCGTGGACCATTTTCGGCCTTGGGCCGGGAGACCGAGCGGACCGACTCGCCCTTTCTTCCCCACGCGCTCAGCGTAGACCAAGAGCGGTCGTGGGCCGGTCGTTCTCGCGGGCCGGCCCAGTGGGAATGAAAAAATTGGTTTTCTATTTTCTTTTGTTATTTGAGAAAGGAATTAGTTGGAAAAATGTTTGTGTACACGTTTTGGCTCCAAAAATGGTGAAACAAATTTTGTAATGATCCTTATGAGTAGATCTATGATGTAAAAAATATTGCATGTTAAGTTTGAGATATTTTTCTGTGAAGTTTTATTTAATTCTTGTAATTGCTATTTATCTAAGAAAATGAATAGTAAATCCATTATTGCTCAGAAAAATATGGTTCCACTTGCATTAGTTTTCTTTTGTGATGTAGTTTCTGGGAAAAATATATGTTATGCATGTTCTGTGTAAATTTTTTGATGTGTAGTTCAAGTGCTATTTGTGGCCTAGATTTGTTATTTTTGATAGAGAGAAAATTATGAATAAAACATACATGTGATAATTTTTTTACGGTGATTACTTACTGTGTAGATTGTTGAAAAGTGTTTAAATCTGTTGTTTGACACTTTTCATAGTACAAACTTTTTTTGCAGGGCATTTCTGTCTTGCAGTTTATCTATTTTGTGTAGGTTGTTCTAGTAATCCAAATGCAATGAAATTTTTATGGCATGCTAGGTTAGATGATAGTAAGTCACTGTAATTTTCCTAGATTTTTCTGTGCTATCAAAATAGATGTTGTTGTTCAAACCTAGTTTCAATTAGGGTTTAATTAACATTTTTAATGCATGTTTAGTTAATAATGTTTGCTTTGGTGTATCTTTGAAACATCTTAGCTTGCTGTGGTGACTTGGTATGTAGTATAGTGGTTGTAGTAGTAGTTTAGTAGTACATGTTATTGGATGACGTTGACTACCTTGTAGAAGAGTTGTATTTCTACTCTATCCAATAAAGTAAACCTGTTCATCTACATTCCATTCATCATGATCATTATATGTCATCTCTCCAATGCACCTATGCATGAGCACTTATACATCTGCATCATACAGGATCGCAGGAAGGAATTCCGGTAGCAGTTCCTGAGGAGCCGAAAGAGCAGCCCGAGGTGCAAGAGCAGGAGGTGCCCGAGGCAGACGAGGAGGTCAGTGAGGATCTTCCAGAGTGCCCCGACCATCGCCCGAGCTCTTTCGAAAGAGGCAAGCCCCGGAGCATTTTTCTCCCTTGGTTTGCAAAACATTTAATTAATGTTCTACTTAATTGATGCATTAAGTTCAGGAGTTGTTTGCAACCGTTGCTGCATTATACCTTGTTTATCTTTGTATATCATATCCTTGTTACCCTGGTATCCGTAGTCGAGTCAATGCTTAGCTGGCTTAGACCGATAGAAGTTGGGTGATTTCCTATCACCTGCGAGCTATAGGTGAGTACCTGGATCTTGTTTGGCTAAATGTGGTGTCATGAGATATAACTAAGTGTTAATATGAAGTTAAGACCCGACGGAGACTTACAGTGTTTCGGACTGTAGTGATTTCTGTCTGTGTCGATTAAGGACCGACCGTTGTTGGGCCTCGAGTCATGTTGAACGCATGTCTCACATTTAGCTGGCCGGATAAAGTACTTTCCGACCGAGAAACTGGGAGATTATTCGGGCCGAGTAGACTGCCAATAGCGCACTATACCGGGGAAGGTATGGTAGGACTTGGGGGCGCGATGATAAGACCAAAGGGCAGTCGGTCGGCCCCCGAGTACATGTGGTTCCTAGCAAACTCAAGACTTTACCTGGATAGTTGACTCGGTGACCAATATCTCACTTTAGTGGGTGAGTGAGGTTTGTATGAGGAATAAATTACCAGCTGGTTAATAATCGATTCGAATCGCTATCGTTCACTGGATAGTGAACACTTGACTTGAGTTACTTCATCGTAGTAATCTTGATGGAACACCTGGACTGTTATAATAGATATGACATTATGGTAGTTGATATTGATCACTGGTTATCATTACTTGTTAATCACATGTTTACTCTAGTATAGGTGCAAATGTAGCCGACAAGTTAATAATGATTAATTTGATCTAATGCTTTCGGAAAGAGGATTCTTAATTACCAAAAATTGTTTTTTTGCAAATGAGTCAACTACCCCATGATAAAGCCCTTCATGATTCCTTGGTGTCATTTTATTTTGGTTATGTCGGGTAAGTCTAGCTGAGTACCTTCTCGTACTCAGGGCTTTGTTCCCACTTGTTGCAGATGGGCAGATGTATTACAGCTACTATATCAACTGCCTTTATCCTACGATAGGTGAAGCTTAGGACCATGGGCAGTGGTCGTTCCCTACGTCTCATTTAATGCTTTTGTTGGAGATGATCATCCACTGGCACTGTACTTGAACTCTGTGTGAGTGTGTGGGTGAATTTGAACTAAATGTTTTCGCTACTTTTATTTGAACTCGGTTTGTAATAATTATGTTTAAACTCTGATGTATCTGTGATGTGAACTTTTATGTAATTTATGATGGTGGCCGCTAAACTTATTATGATCTTGGCTGGTATGTGAGTTGGTTTGAAATCCCTCGAGATTTCACGGACTACTGGGTTATACAGGCTTAAGTTTGCTAAATCGCCTGCTCCGGTGGATGATTTTTCTACTTAATTTCGTATAATTGGTCGGTTCTGTTACAGAGGTAGACACCTCAGGACTTAGAACATGTATAGGGTAGAGTCGTGCATGTGCTCTTTTCTCCATGCCCTTTTTCCCATAGGGTTTTTGTGATAGAGTTTTTAGCGAGGCGTGCACGTGTGGTTTGCGAAGGACAGTCCTCGCAACCAAGGTTCGAGTTGTATTGTGCCTCTTCTAGTATGAGCATCTACTAGGTCATGTAGTACCGGCCATAACCTAGTAGATGAGGGGCTATGTTGGGACATGCAAAATTCATATAGGCCAGGTCCCCTAGAAGAGGCCCAACTAGCACCATTGGAGTGGCATGTAAAACCCACCCCTACCGAGGGGTTGCTTGTAAATTTCCACTTGCCTATATAATGCCAAGATCATGAGGGCAAGGGGAGCTCTCCTCTTCCATAATTTTTATCGCAAACCCTAACCGCCACCTCACTCTCCCCCCTCATATATTGGAGCCTTTGTCGGCGGACCTTCTCCGCGAAGCCTCCGTTATGGAGCCTTCTCCGCAGAACCCCCATACAAAACAATGATCGGGCCTTCATCCTAAACCTTCTCTCTAGGAGTTTCCTTGAGTTGGCCTTCTCTCCGGGAGCCTTCTCCTGCCAGCCTCCACCAAGGAGCCTCCTCCGGGAGCCTTCTACAGCCGGGCCTTCGTCGGAGCCTCCTCCAACTGGACCTTCGTCAGCGCCTCCTCTGGCCGGGCCTTCATCACCAGCCTCTTCCACTCGGGCCTTCATCGCAGCCTTCTCCGGGAGACCTTCTCCTGGAGACCTTCTCCGGAAGACCTTCTCCCGTCAGCCTCCTCTGCTCGAGCCTTCATCGCTAGCCTCCTCCGGCCGGACCTTCGTCGGAGCCTTCTCTGAGAGACCTTCTCCCAGAGGCCTTCTCCGGAAGACCTTTCTCCCATCAGCCTCCTCTGCCCGGGCCTTCACCGCCAGCCTCCTCCGTTCGGACCTTCATTGGAGCCTTCTCCGGGAGACCTTCTCCCGGAGGCCTTCTCCGGAAGACCTTCTCCCGTCAGCCTTCTCCTACCGGCCTTCTCCGGGAGACCTTCTCCCGCCGGCCTTCACCGAGGGACCTTCTCCAGCTAGCGTTCTCCGAGGAGCCTTCTACTCTCAACCCTGTTCGGGATGCTTGTCCCAACAAAGCTGGCAGATTGTACTTGGGATGCTGCTAGATAAGCTATTTGATGCGAGGTTGAGATAGGGAAGCTTTGGTAACAATTTATGGATGTTTGCAAGAAGAAAACCAAACAATGAATTGAATGAGAGATCCAGGTGCTGAAGTCTAGAGCAATTGAAAATAGATGTATGGAAAGAACCTGATATTTGGTTGTTGGATAGATCGATGTAAAATAGATTCTTGAACGAGCAAATGGCTTTTGGAATTGGCTTGTGAAGGTCACGACCAGCAAGTGATAAACATGTCAAGAAAACAATATGTGCAAATGATGCCTGACCAATCACAATGATCGGTGTTTGTGATGGAACTCCAGTTCAGAGCCACAGGCTTGCCCCAGTCTTGCTTAAGCTTTAGAAGCACTGTCTTCTCAGAAT